>CM028133.1:186025000-191025000 GCA_016271365.2 Neoceratodus forsteri
GCCCCACCATCAAGTTGAGAAGTGCCAGCACTGCCTGAGTTTCATGTGCCACCCAGAGAAGGCAGCAGCAGTCCCTGGAAGCCCACATTCTCAAAAAAGATGAGCTCCATGGAAAGGAATTAAAAAAAAAAAAAAAAAAAGCTACAGCGATGCCAACTTCCTCTGAAGGCAATTGTAAGAGGAAGGGACAAGAAAAGCATCGACAAGAGCTCCTCTCCCACCGCAACTCCTTTCCGGGGTCGCCGTGTTGAAGGCTCCGTCTGTCCCCGGGACCACTCTTCACAGCCGCCCGAGGTTTCAGCGGCGGTGGCCGCCCGTCTGGCTCGGGCCCTTGAAACCTCTGGGCTTTTAGGCCTCCATCCCCAGATCAAGCCGTGGTTTTGCGGCCTGCGGCATGGGTGACTCATAAAAGCTGGATGTTGGCTCCTCCGATGTTCGCTCGGAGAGGGTGATAGCCGCCAACCCTTTGGGGCGGTGTGTGACCCCTCTTCTGCCAGGCCAGACTGCTCCTCCTTCGCGGCCTGCCCCTGGCGAAGGATCCGTTAAGTCGGACGCCAGCCTCTCTGACGTCCGCTCGGATCCCTCTGATAAGATGCACGGCCGCACAGCAGATGAGCTGACGCCGGACACCCCCCACGTCTGTCATTCCCGGCTCCCTGCAGCCTTCGCTGCCCTCCGGGGACCCTGAGTCTCACAGCCCGACCCTGGGGACTTTCTCCATCCCCGGAGAGGCTGAGGTCCTGGTTCCACCTCCGTCAGATCAACCTCTTGCTGATCTGCATTTGGATTCCCCTGGAGCGCGGTTCCGGCGGCACCTCGGGCCGCCCGGCCCTGGCGCCCGTAGTGCCGACCCAGGCGACATCCCGCCTCCGGATGCTGCCCGGCGCCGGCCCTCCACCCCTGGGCCTTCTGCTCCAGTTCTGCCCGCGGGGCCGTCTGCTCTGCAGCTCCCTGGCTTCCGGGTTCTCAACCACGTCTGCATCTGGGAACGCAGGTACCCAAGCGCCATAGCTTCCAGCCAGGCGGGTTATGGATACTTGCCTTAAGTGTATAACCCATACCCTTATCCTCCTTCTCCACCGCCCCAGCTGCCAGTGGATTTGCAGGAGACTTCTAGCTCCTGGTGGGGCTGAGGCCAAGGCTCAGCTCACCAGAGAGATGGAGTCGTCTTCCGACGACTGTGCCGGTTCAGGTTCCTGTACGTCCACAGCGACACACTCCCTCTCCTCCTCTAGACATCAGGGATAAACCCTCAGGGTCCAGAGAGGGGCAGGACTTGCTTTCCCGAGGCTTCCCAAGGGGCCCATTCCTCCCCCTAGATGGGAAAGGGAGTCATCATCTTCTTCAGTTTCTTCCTCCTCCTCCTCGGATGCCTCTGACGGCTGCTCAGAGAAGGATGACGAGCCTCGCTCTCCGTCAAAGCCCAGACCAAGGACTCCGGAGGAGGATCCTTCTTTTACAGAGCTCCTACGTCAAATCCAGGTAGTACATAAGTGGCAGTCCTTGGAGCCAGACCCACAGCGGCTGAAACTCGCTGAGCATCTGGGTCTGCCCGTCACAGCTCCCACCTTGGTGCCACCCTGGATTGAGCCTCATGCCCACCTTGTTACCACTATTTGGAAACAACCGTTGGCATTTGCACCTCTTCCTCGGAAGTAGAATAGGCTATACCAGGCTCCAGAGGGTGTCGACTTCTAAGATTCCCACCCTTGAGCTGACTCTGTTGTGATTAGCGCCGCTCATGGCCAGTCCGCTAATCCAAAATACCTTAGCTCGTCGCCACCTGATAAAGAATCTCGCCTTCTGGACCAGTATGGAAAGATGATTTTCGCTTCTTCCACGCTGGGGATCAGGGCCCTGAACTATGTAGTCACATGGGGGACTATCAGAAGGCGATTCTTTCTTAGATGGAAACCAAGTTAGACTCCCTGCCGGACTCTCAAGTCAAGCAGGAACTGTCTGACCTTGTCCGCTCTGCACGTTTGGCCAGTCGACACATTCTTCGTGTGACCTACGATGCAGTGGACACTGCTGGACGGAGCTCAGCTTTCGCCGTAGGCTTATGACATCATGCTTGGCTCCGCGTGTCAGGGCTGGTCCCGGAAGTGCAGTCCACTATCCAGGAAGCGCCCTTCTGAGGGTCTGTGCTCTTCGGAGGTGATGTCAAAGACATCATCACCGATCTGCAGGAGAAGGGGACGGCACTAAAGTCCGTTGACTCTGTGTAGCATCCCCATCAACTGCAGCGCCGTCCCTTTCGCAGATGGAATCTGCCAAAGGTGAAACCTCTGGGAAAGCAGGCCACTAAACGCCGGGCCCCCTCAGCTGCCGAGCCCCCTCCACCCAAAAAAGCAGTGGGTGCTTCAGCTGCAGTGCTGCCCCACACCACCTGACTCCTTCCCTCTCCCACAGCCTTCGGGCTTCCCAGAGGAACTGGTAGGAGGGAGGTTCTCCCTCCACCTTCCGGGCTGGGAGAGGATAACAGATTCATGGGTGCTCCAACTAGTCGCAGAAGGACACTCAATAGAGTTTCTTCAGAAACCACCTAGTCACCCTCCCCAAAGGTTGTCGTACTCTCGTGAACATCTTCTTCTGGTCCAGGAAGAGATTTCAGCTCTGTTGCTGAAAGAGGCGATAGAACCCGTCCCCGCTTCCCTTCAGGGAACGGGTTACTATTCCCATTTCTTCCTGGTCCTGAAGAAGACAGGAGATATAAGACCTATTCTAGATCTCGGTTCCCTGAACCTATTCGTGGAATACAAGAAGTTCAGAATGCTCTCGCTGCAGAGCCTTCTACCCCTCCTCTGCTCCGGCCAGTGGATGTGTGCTCTGGATATGCAGGATGCCTACCTGCATATCTCCATTTGCCCATCCCACCGCAAATATCTCAGTTTTGCTTTCCAGGGGGACCACTACCAGTTCGAGGCACTTCCATTTGACTCCTTCTCGGCTCCCCGAGTATTTACCAAATGCCTGGCAGTGGTGGCGGCCTACCTGAGTACCCGGGGAGTGCAGGTTTTCCTGTACCTGGACGGCTGGCTCCTGGCGGCCTCATCCAGGGAGGAACTCCTGCGCTGCCTTTCCCTTACCCAACAGGTCTTTGCCTGCCTGGGTATTACCATCAACCATTCCAAGTCTCATTTGATCATATCCCAGAGACTCCAATTTATTGGGGCGATACTGGACACGACCCTAGGCAGGGCCTTCCTGCCGCCGGACAGGGCGGCCACTATTCAGACTCTGGTAAGCCTGTTGTCCGGCCACAGGTGAGTCACTGCAAGGTTGGTTCTTCGCCTTCTTGGGCTCATGGTGGCTGCTATCCCGATAGTTCCTCGCGCTCTGCTCCACATGAGGGTTTCCAAGTGGACGCTTCGCTCCCAATGGGATCAATTGGCGGACGACTTGGATCAGCTAGTTCTGGTCTCCTCTCCCATGGTTCGCATCTTGCAGTGGTGGATGGTCAGAGAGAACCTGTTTTGAGGGGTTTCATTCTTCATTCCTCTCTCTCCCCCCCCCCCCGCCAGACTCTGACTACAGATACCTCGGGCGAAGGTTGGGGAGCCCATCTCGGTCCTCATCGGACCCAGGGCTCTTGGTCCAAGCTAGAAAACAATCCCGTCACATCAATGTGCTAGAGCTTCGGGCAGTCCTGTGTGCCCTCCAAGCCATCCACCTGTATCTCCTTCCTGGCCACCTAGCCGTCCAGACGGACAATATGTGTGTGGTATGGTACATCAACAAACAACGAGAGACTCTATCCTACCCTTTATTCAGGGAAGCAATGAGGGTGTGGGACTGGGCAGTACAGCACGACCTTCACCTCATGGCAGTTCATGTTCCGGGAGTCAACAACACCTTGGCAGATAAGCTGAGTCGCTCGTCTGCCCAGACCCACGAGTGGGAACTGGATCAAGGGGTCCTAGATGATATCTTTCTACGCTGGGGAACACCACAGGTAGACCTGTTCGCTTCCCCTCAAAATGCAAAACTTTCAGTCTTCTGCTCGCTCGTTCAAAAGCGAGGCATTTTCTGGAGAGACGCTCTGTCTCTAGATTGGAAGGACAGATTAGTCTATGCCTTTCCCCCAATTCCTTTAATCCCAAGGGTCTTACAGAAACTAGGGTCAGAAGGAGCACGTAGGATTCTGATCGCTCCTTTTTGGCCCAGGCAAGTTTGGTTCTCTCTTCTACAACAAGTCTCAGAGGAACTGCCGCTTCCTCTTCCTCTGTCACAAGGTTTGTTGACCCAGGATCAGGGGATCCTGGTTCATCCAGGTCTCAAGTCCCTTCAGCTTCATGCATGGCTCTTGCAGACATAGCCCAGGCCTGCTTCGGAGTTTCTCCCCAGGTGGCGGAGATTCTGGTGGAGGCTAGGAAACCCTCCACCAGGTCAACCTATGCCATGAAGTGGAAAAGATTCACAATTTGGGCTGCTTCGAAAGACATTGAGCCTTTCTCCTGCCCTGTTGGTCATCTGCTGGAGTACCTGCGCCATCTCTTCAATCTGGGTCTTAGTCATTCCTCCCTGAAAGTCCACATGGCGGCCATTTTGGCCTATCATGTTCCCTTTGCAGACAGAACGTTTGCTCAGCTGGAGGTCTCTAAGATTTTCCTCAGAGGGGTTCTCCATCTGAGACCCCTATCAGAGTTCCCACCCCTCCTTGGGATTTGAATTTTGTTCTTGAGAAACTAACTCTGCCTCCCTTTGAGCCGGCAGCTTCCGCAGACTTGAAGTTCCTCTCCTGGAAGACACTTTTTCTTGTGGCCATTACCTCTGCTTGGAGGATTTCCGAGCTCCAGGCCCTAATGTGTAAAATTCCATACTTAATTTTCCACAAGGAACGTGTGGCTCTGCGTACCAATCCTAAGTTTCTCCCCAAGGTGGTAGCGGAGTCTACTCTGTACCAGTCCATAAAGTTACCTGCCTTTTTTACGCAGTACTCCAATCAAGGGGAGTATTTGTTGCATACTATGGACGTTCACCGGATTCTGAGATACTACACTAACCGGATGAAGGATCTCAGAAAGATAGATCAACTCTTTGTCTCTTTTGCTCTGAAAAGGGAAGGCAATGCTGTTTCTAAGCAATGCCTATCTAAATGGTTGGCTCATTCCATCACTTTCTGTTATGACAAGTACAACAAGACCCTCCCGGGTCAAGTCGGAGGCCACTCCACCAGGGAGTCGCTGCCTCAGCAGCTTGTTTCAAGAATGTGTCGGCGGCAGATGTCTGTGCTGCCGCCACCCGGACCTCTGTCATATCTTTACGAAACATTACAGTTTGGATATTGCCTCTCGCCACAGAGTGGGCTTCGGGCTGGCTGTTCTGCAAGGCCTCCTTTCTTAAGGCCTTCACAGCTAGAGGATCTACTCTGAGTAGCTTTCCTCCTCCCGTGTGCTTCTCTCTGTTCCAGACTGCTTGGGACTCAGTCCTATATATAATTACCTACTGCAAGAGCCCTCTCGAAGTAAGATAGTACAGTTACATAAGAACTTACTGTAACAGTAAATCTTCGAGAGAGGCTCTTGCAGTAGGTAATACCTTCCCGCCCTCCATCCCCCTAAGCTTTTTTAGCTCCTTTTCCATTTAAGAAAATATCCGCTTCTGTCTCATCCGGCCTTTGTTGGCCCTTGGTGGGAAAGAACTGGAAGGCGGGCGTGAGGGACCGCCCCTTTATACCGACGTCTCCTGACACCGGTCACCTGACGTGGGGGCGATCGAGACTGCTAGCTAGAAATTCTTCCGTGGGGTCCTGCCGGCGCCGATCCTGTATGTTGTTACCTACTGCAAGAGCCTCTTTCGAAGATCTACTGTTACGGTAAGTTCTTACGTAACTGTACTTTTTGCAGCCACTAGCCAGAAGGGCTAGTGACTGGGAAAATCCACTGGCCCCACAGACATTTCCACTGGCCCAGCTGGTATACATACTGGTGTTGCCTTCTCAGTACAAGCCCACAGGGCTAGTTAATTGAAAATCTTACTAGCCAGATACAAACTCTACCAGCATTTGGCTAGCAGGCCGGTGCCAGTTTCGACCCCTGACATTTGCTGCAACCGTCCTAAATTATCCAGCTGTGGGAAAGAAAGTATGTAGTGCTAGGATGAGCTAGGTCCATTAGTGTGAATGGAAGTGGGGGTAAGAGCAAGGGTCAGTTTGGTATAGAGACACCTTCAGAGCCTTCCAGAACAATGAGTGACTAGGGAAGCAGTGTAGGTTAGAAAGAAGGAGCGGTGTTCCAGAAACTGGGGGCATAGACTGCAAAAGCCAGTTTGCCAAGACCCGTGGCACATCTCTGCTCAGAGAGGTTGAGAGTTGTCTGACCTCGGTGAGTAGGAGGGAGCAGGGTGCTGAACATAGGTGGCAAAGGAAGACTGGGAACCAGTCATGTGGGGGTGGCATACCAGGGGTGACCAGTTTGTTGCAGAGGAGTGAGTAATTTACTTGCTGAACGCCTTTGTTAGATTAGTGAACACAGCACCAGCTAGGAGGCCAGTATCCATGACTAGGCTGATGTCATGTTACTTTGGCTGAGGCCTTGGAGGTGCCATGATTTGATTTGATTTGATGATGGGGAGGCAGTATAGCGCAGTGATTTGGGCTCTGAGCTGCAAATCTGGAGACCTGGGTTTGAATCCCACAGCGCCCCCACTTGCATACTGTGTGACCCTGAGCAAGTCACTTAACTTCCCTGTGCTCCCAGGTCGCACCTGTAAACAAGCCTTCAGCTTGGTGTGCTACTCCTGGTTAAACAGTTGGGTGGGGGGGGAGGATGATTTTTCTTCAACCTATGCTGTATAGGGGACTGGAGATTATACTTGGATATGTAGTCAGAGCTAAACAAACTATGTTGATGCTATTAGTACCGTGTCCATCGATTACTTATGCCCAAGGTATTTTATCCTAGTATGAACCAAAACTGTTTCATTTTATGAAGTGATTAAACAATGTGCAATAGTACTAGCAAACGTTTACTAATCTTTCTTGTGTTTAGGTGATAATTTCCTACTATATGACCATAAGAACTTGTATAGTGAGTGAGGCCCCCTGTGCAGTTCCGCAGCCCAGGTAGATGTCCTCAAGACGAGTCTCGTTCCCCTCCAGGGCCTCACTTTCCCAGAAAGGTTGCCTGCGTTCCTAGAGTTATGTAGGAGCAACACAGAGTGTTCGTTGATGCTTTAGATGCTGTCCACAGGGATTCTGACAGGGCCAAGTTCCTGCTCTTCTCCCTGGCTGGCACCATCAGCCTCTGGGGTCAGCGCCTAATCCCTGTCAGCACCCTTCTTAGAGGACAATGAATCCTCTACTCACTTGTCCTCAGCAGCTGAGTACCGTACTCTCTGTACCAATGATTTCTGATGGAGGTGCTTGAGGCACTTGATACTGGGTCCTGCGGTCCACGATTCAGAAGTTCTGCCATTGGGAGAACTTGGAGTTACTAATGATGGCACTGTTGTCTTCTCTTCCTGGCCTAGAGCCTTCAAGGATGTGTCAAGGGTAGTATGGAGGCATCCAGAAACCTCATACTTCAGTATTGTGTACCCACAGGGTCTGCAGGTACAGCACTTCAACCCTCTTAAGGACTGGAAGTACTGCAGACTCTGGGCCTAGATACCTCACATAATCGACCTCCAGAGGCAGATTACACTCAGTCAGATGTTTTGGTGAGGAAGGTCTTTACCTTGGCACATGCCCTTATGTACATGTTTGCTGCATGCCAGCCACCTTTGGTTGCAGCTAGGCCAGCTCCTAGCTGCAGTGCCATAAAACAAGTCAAAATGAGTCAGTCGGGCAGGCCATTTGCCTTTCCTGCTTGAGGCCTGGAGTTAACTTGGCACTAATCGAGGGTATCTTATGATGTCAATGAGGTGGCCTCCAGGCTTGCAGAAACTGCAGTCTGTCTCAGGCAGATGGCGTGACTTTTTCTTTCCAGACTGGCACCTTTGGCCCATTGTAAGGTGCTAAACTCACAGTTCCAGGGAGCTAATGTCTTCTCCCACAGGGTTAGGTGAGAGTTGTGCCACAGGAACCCCCGCCTGGCCCTGACCAGTCTCTGGTCCTGCCAGACCTGTTTGGAGCCCCTCCTTTCAGCTTTTCAGCCCCACACAGAGGACTGAGGGTACCCGTTACCCTCGGGGTGAGCCAGCTCCTTCCTCAGAAAGAAGGGAGCTTGGTACTCTGACCCATAAGTGGGAATCAGAGGTGAACATTGATTCCTGTAAGATATGAAAATTATGTACTTACTGTAATTGTTGATAATTCTAGAATATCTTCACCATTGATTACAGCACCCTGCCCATCATCCCCTGCTCAGACAGAGCCAGGGCCTTTTGCATACTCGCCCTGCTGGTGCTGGCAGCACTGCAGATGCACTATCTGAGCATCTCCCCAGTTACTCACACTTCTAGTTGGGCACTTCTGGGTGCCCAGTGTCTCTTCTCTTTCTCTCTCTTGCACACACATGCGAGTGTGTGTGTGTATGTATGTGTGTGTGTGTGTGTGTGTGTGTGTGTGTGTGTGTGTGTGTGTGTGTGTATATATATATATATATGTATGTGTATGTATATACACACACACGTGTACTAAACTGGTGAGGGTTCTTGAGGCCACACCAACCCCCACAAATACACAAAAGGGGGATTTAGTGGAAGGTGGTCTTTCCTCTTTTTTTTTTTTTTTTCTCTCTTCTTTGTCCTCCTTCTCCTGCCCAGGTATATCCTCTGTGGGTGTACCCTATTAGTTGCTAAATGCAGCATGTACCCCTGGGCACCGTCTAATCTAACTCTGCTGCTTGGTAGCTGCTCTGCATATTTTGGGTGCTATGCACTATTTTGAATCAGCTGCACTAGCTCTTACACAGGTCCATCTCTGTGCTTGCAGGAGAATCAATTCATTTTTTTATGTAATCTTTTTCTGACTGTTGGGCTGCTTTGGTTGATATGTCTGTTCTTCTCTGTGTTTGAACCTTAAGCCCACTGCCCCTAGGAGTTTGTGGGGGGATGAACACATCCAGACTCCTTCAGATTGTCCAGTCATGCAACTCCAGATGCTCCTGTGATCCCCTTTTCATCTTTTTCAAGTATAAGAAAGAGGGACATGGCTAACAAGTTCAAGCCATTCTTTATTTGATAGCATAGAGTTGCCCCTTTTTCCAGGAGTCTGTCTCATTCCTCCTTCTAAGACATGGTGGCATCTCATTTACAAGGGGGTCCCAATCTTTGGGCATCTTCCATGTGCTTCTGCCAGGGTCACATACTCTGGGCTGCTGTCCCCCCCCCCATAAAAAAAAAAACACTATCCACCTCTTGTCTGACTAGTGGTGTGGTTCTGTGGCTGTATAGACCCAACTGCTTTGTGCCACCTAGTGTGCCTTGTTCTTTGTTTCTAAGTTGGTCTTCATCGAGGATAGATCTTGTAACAATCCACATCTTTGGAACTATAGTGTCCAGGCACCAGGACCACACAGAAACTTTTCTAGCTAGCAGTCTAATGGGGCCACCCGCGATGATGTCACTCCTCTTTTATATATATATATATATATATATATATATATAATACATACATATATACACACACGTGGGTGACCCTTTGCCCTCCTCAGTTCCCCTGCACGTTGGACCCTGCAGAGACTCTGCTGCTTCAGTTGACCATCTTTTTTCTGAGTTTATTTTAATTTACATTAGTTAACCTAACCCCCCTCTGTTTTTCCTCTTGTCCAGGATCCAAAAACATCAACTTGCCTACGATAGGAAATGGATTTTTCCCTGGGTGGGGTGGGGCAAGAGTTTCAGGAAGAGCTCCCCCAGAGTACTGTTTCTGTCTTTGGGCCCCCAAGGGATGGTTTGGATTCTCCTCAGTGTCTCTCTCCCCCCACCACCTTCCGCAAGTTTTTCCAGTGGAGGCTTCGGGGATCTCACTTCGAGATAGAGCTCTTGCAACAGGTAATAACTGTTGGGACTTATGCCGCCAGGCACTGGGACCCCATGGAAAAATTCTAGCTAGCAGTCCAACAGGGAACTGCCCCTGACATCGTCTCCGCCCCTGACTTCATCTTCCCTATATAGGAGGTGGTCCACTGGTGCCACCCCAGTTCTTTTCCCGCCATCGACACTGCATTTTGGCTCCAGGGACGCCTCCTGCTACTGCTGACTGCCATTTTTTTCTCGGATGCTCCGTTCAGTTCTTCCGAGTTTCTTGATCGACTCTTATTCTGAGCACCCCCCGCCCCCCCGTTCACTAGCCCTTACAGGGATTTCAACTGCTAAACCCTCTGCCTCTACCCAGGCATTGGGTGGAGGTTCGGGACAAGGGCCTTCCCAGGCTCTCTCATCAGTGTATCTGGCCATCAGTCCACAAACAAGTGCTAGGGTCTAGGCCTGAGGACTTGGCCTCTGCTGCTTCCACTTAGGGTGTCCGTATGGGCCCCACTGTCGTTAAGGCTTCGTACTCCGGTTCGTCAGCCAAGACGGATGACCACGACAGGCACCAGGGGCGAGAGCAAATCAAGGAAGCACCCTCCATGCCTAAACTGTTGTCGGCCGTCCCTTTGGACTGACTGTCTCCAGCGTCATCTGCCTCCACTCCTCTGGAGTCAGACCAGACGCCAGTCTTCAAGCCGTCGTTGGCCCTTCTAGGGTGGAATGGGCCTCTGCCAGAGGACCTGATGACCGCTGAGCTAATGCCCGACCCCACCAAACCTACGTCCACAAGGCTTGACACCCAGTCGTCGTCCAAATCCAGTGCATCTGACACTCTTGCACAGAGGACCAGACGTCGGGTAATTTGCCTATCTGTGGCCTGACAGTGAAAGCCCCTCAACGCCAGGCCTGGTGCCAACCCCTTTGGGGCCCGCTAATTCGCTGTCGGACCAGCAGTCCAGCTCAGTGGTTCCTATAGTGGAAGTAGGAGCACTCTTTTTTTTTTCCCGACTGTTAGAACACCATTAAGAGTGATCTACTATCCAAGCCTGAATCTTTGGAAGCGGTGACGGTTGTTCCACAGCCAACGCCTCCTTGCAGGACTCTGTCACCACCCCCGACGCCAGACTACCCGACTCCAGGTGGCTTGGACCAGGGCTCTGACGGATGTCAGAGAGACAGATGTCACCCATCCTCAAGGTCTTCTTCTTGCAGGCGGAGCAGGTCAAGCAGACGTCGCTTCCGATGTCTGAGAAGGTCCATCAACCTTCACTCTGATCCATCGGGTGACTACAGCAGTTCCTTCTCTTTTTACGACTCCTCTGAGGATGACCTCCCTCTGCCTTCACGGATCCAAGAAAGGATTCACCCAGGTCTCCACCTGATAATCCCACCTTCCTTGAGGTTGAGTTATATCCAATTCCTCAAACAGTGGGAAGCGGAAGAACTGGACCCAGAAAGGAGACGCTTGGCTAAGTTTTTGGGGGCTACTGACCCAAAGCCTCTAGACATTCCTCCATTGGTAGAGCCATTCCAGGATGTAACAAAACTGGCACAGAAGCATCATTCAACTACTTCCATGGTGCCCAAAAAGGCTGACCGCCTATACAGGACCCCCAGAAATGAGTCCCACCTCTGTGAGCAGCCCAAGGTGGACTCCATAGTCCTTACAGCGACTCACTGCAGTTGACAACAGCCTAAGCATACCATCTTCCAGCCACCAAATAAAGAATCGAAAAAGATTCACCAGTTTGGGTGGAAGGTGTACACCTCCTCCACCTGTACTATCAGGTCTCTGAATTTCTTAGCACGTATGGTCATGTACTGGAAGTGCCTGAGGCAGAAGGTTGTGGACCTAACCAAGACCCAGCCAGATTCTCCCAACAAGTCAGAGCTTCTGGCAGTCCTGCAGTCTGGCAGATGTGGGCAAACATGTCCTCAGATGCTTGTATGATGCGGCTGATACAGCAGCCAGAGGCGCAGCCTCGGGAGTATGCCTCAGAAGACACTGATGGCTTCGAGTGTCCAGGTTCCGGCAGGACACTATCCTGGATCTGCCGTTCCATAGCCCTGTGCTCTTTGGCCAAGAGGCTGATAAGATCACTGGCCTACAGGATTCGGGGGCTGTCTGAAGTACACAAAATGCACAAGTCGGGCCCTTGTCTCCCTAGGCGCCGGCCCTTTCAGAGGCACCAGGGACAGCAACAATGAGGAAGGTTCAAGAGAAAAGCACCCTCTCGGGACATCAGGAACTCTGGGACCGCAAACAGCTGAGCAGTCCAGAGCTCCTCTTCCTACTTCATCAGCTTCTGCCTGACTTCTTGCCAGCCCCCCTCCTCCAGCAGAATCGATGGGGAGGCAGTGGGAGGGCGGTTCTCCCTTTACCTCGCAGGTTGGGAGAACATCACGACAGATCAATGGGTGCTGCAACTTATAGAGAGGGGCTGCGCCCTGGAGTTTTCCCAACTACCCCCGAACAGTCCAGCAACCCACATATTCAGCTCTCCATCCCATGCAGGTCTCATTCGGGTGGAGATACAGGCCCTCCTGTCAAAGTGAGTGATTCAAGTAGTACCGGCATCCCAGAGGGGCAAAGGTTACTACTCTTGCTGGTTCCGAAGAAGACTGTACCATTGTCCCATCTTAGACCTCAGTCAACTGAACGTTTTTTTTTTTTTATACTTAAATTTTATTCATTTTTTCCTTTTATACATTACCATTTTATCGATCAGATAAACATTTTACAGTTGACATCTTAATTGGACATATTAACTTTCCAATTATACTGTTATTTTTTTCAATTAAACATAAAAGAAGAGGAAAAAAAAAATATACCTAAACTTTATAAAAAGGTAAAATGATTACATATTCGAGAATTTTTTTAAAAAGAAAAGCAGGGAGAGAAGTTAAAAAAACAAACAAACGGAACAGGTGTTAACAGTTGAATTAATTCTTTCTACTGCCATCATGAACAAGTCATCCGGGGGGGGGGTGTTACAATAATCAGGGATTAGCACACATTCCTCACATTCATTCCTAGATAAAAGAAAGAAATTTAGAAAAAAATTCTTAAATTAGATGGGCCATGGGAAAGGGGGCATGAGGGGAGTAAAGAAGGGAAGGGGGGAAAAAGAAAAAAGGGGGGAATGGAGGAGAGCAGGGAAGTGGATGGAAGGAGAAGAGAAGGAAAGGAAGAGGAAAAAAAAAGAGGGAAAAGGAAAGGGTAGAAGCACATAACTTCTAATTCTTAGCTTCAGGTCATTTCATCTATATATAGCTCCCATCTATTCCATCTAACATCATATGCACTCCCCCTCATGATTTATACTATATGTTATTCTTTCCATTTGTCGGATCTGGCTAACTATATCCAACCAGTCCTGTACTGTGGGAAGTAATTTCTGTAACCATCTCTTAGTTATGGATTTCAAGGCAGAGATTAACAAAATGGACCAGAGGTATCGAGCATCCTTGCCCACGGCTTCATCTGGGCACAGACCTAGCAGACAGTGCTCGGGGCCTAGCATCTTTGTCAGACCAAACAAAGCAGCCAGGTGATTAGTCACACCAGACCAGAAGTCAGAAATTCCCGGGCAATACCAGAGCACATGGGCCTGGTCAGCTATCGTCTCCCCACACTCCCTCCGGCAGAGTGCCTGAACTTGTGTTCTCATTTTACTGAGCTTTACCGGTGTTTAAAAATACCTGATCCTTACCTTCCAGGCATATTCCCTCCACCCTGGTGATGATGTTGTTTTCAAAGTGTTTCGAAATGCTGTGCCCCATGTTTTAGAGCTTAATAATATCCCCAATTCTTTTTCCCATTTCCCTTGAGTACTGTTTGTGTTGTATGCTAAGTCTGCAATCCTGTTGCCATATAACATCGTAATCGCGCCTTTTCCATGGTCACCCTCCCAGACTTGCTCAAACACCCTCGGGTATGGTCTCATCAAGCCACGACACATTATGTCTCAATTTTTTGGCTAGATAATCCCGAAGCTGAAAATAGAACAAATGATCCCCTAGTGACCAACTGTGCCTAGTCCGAAGGGTTTCCAAGGACAAAATATCAGGCCCACTCAAAAGCTGCCATGCTGCCATGACCTCCCATCCCATCTGCCATCCATACCATCCATGTAAAGCAGCCGGAGCGAATTCCACATTATAGTACCACCATCTGTACTTCCAAAGGTTTTTGGCTGTACAACCCTGCCTGGTGCCCTGGATCCATCCGTGTAGGGTAACTTGCATTGTGTGGCTTCTAAAGGCAGATATATCAATTTGTGCAGGTGGAAAGAATAAGAGAGCTGTTAGAGGAGGGGAACTTACTGTGGAGAGTTCCATTTGTTGCCAGTGCGCTTTATATGAGGGGTGGGACCACAACAGAGCATTTTTTCATTTGCACTGCCACCCAATATTCATATAGATCCGGGCAGGCCCTCCCTCCACAATGCTTAGGCAATGTTAACACTTTTTTAGATATCCTGGGATGGGATTTTGCCCAGAGAAACATCATCTTTTTTTTTTTTTTTTGCCAGGCCCCTACCACCTTCTGTGGGATAATACACGGGACAGCCTGGAACAGGTAGAGGAATCTAGGCAGTATATTGGTCTTAATTACTTGAAGTCTGGAGTATAAGGGGAGCGGTAAAAGTGACCACCTCTCTATATCTGCCCAGACTCTTTGCACTAAAGGAGGGAAGTTATCATTAAAAAGATTTTTAGGTAAGGGACCTATCCGGACCCCCAAATATTTAATAGTGTGACAGTCCCATTGCATGGGGTATTTTAATCTTAGTCCCTGGGGTACATCCACATTAATGGCTAAGACCTCGTTTTTTTGTCCAATTAAGTCTGTAACCTGACAATTTGGAGTAAATTTCAATTTGCTGAAATACTTTCGGGAGTGATTCTTCTGGCTGAGTGAGGTAAAGTAAGATATCATCCGCATAAAGTGCGATTTTATGTGTCGTGTTGCCCCACTTAAACCCCTCTATTCCTCCATTAGCCGTAATACTCTGAGCCAGTGGCTCTATATAGAGGGCAAATAGGAGCAGCAATAGCCTCTAGTAAGATCAAACGGCCTCGATACATACCCATCAGCTCTCACGTAAGCCACTGGAGAGGTATACATCTTGGTTACTATGATAAGAAGGGTCTTCGGGAACCCGAAGCCGACCAGGGAGGCCCACAAAAATTCCCATGACACTTGATCGAAGGCTTTCTCTGCATCCAAGCTCATAATAACCGGGCTGATTTTTGGTGGCCTGCATTTTTCTATTATGTTAATTGTTCTGAGGACATTATCCGGGGTCTGACGGCCCGGGACAAAACCTGCCTGGTCTATATGAATCAGGTCTGGTAGAACCCCCTCTATTCTTTTGGCTAATATTCCCGCCATTATCTTATAGTCTACATTTAGTATAGATATTGGGCGGTAAGACCCACAAATAGTTATGTCCCTGGCCGGCTTCGGGATTACCGAGATAATCGCCCTTGTCCATGAGGGGGGCATTGAACCGGGTCTCCAGAAAGATCATTATAAGCCCTACACAGCAGAGGGAAACCTGGTCTTTGAATCACTTATAGAACTCACTGGGGAGTCCGTCCTGCATCGGACATTTGCCGGTTTTATTCTCCCAATTTCAGCCTCACCTCGGCCTCCGTGAAAGGACGGCTTAAGGTCTCCCCTTGTGTGAGGGTCAATTTGGGCAAACCCAAAGGGACAAGAAGAATTGATTTCCTGCTCTGTTGGCTTAGGGCCACCTTTATAAAGCTTTGCATAGTATTTTGTAAATGCCTCTACTATGTTTTCGGGTTTTGTAGTGTATACTCTAAGTCTCTGGGTCTTTTATCTTGGAGATCGTTGCTCTGCTCCGAAATTGACGGACGCAACTTGTTAGCAATTTCTGGGCCTGGGGACCTCCCTCATAGTACCGCTGTCTTAAGTAAATGAGCCGCTGTTCTGTCTGATAGTCGAGGATCTTGATGTATTCCTCCTTTAATTTTTGTAAAAGTTTACCTCTCTCTCTGTCGAGGTTCTGGAATTGCTCCAGACTATGAATTTGTTCCTGCAGCTCAATATGCCTTTTTTCCCTGTTTCTCTTCAATCTAGATGAAAATTCCACCAGGGTCCCCCTGACTATGGCCTTAATTGTGTCCCAGAGAATACCAGGTGATATTTCGGGTTGTTGATTCATTTGAATAGCCTGTTCGATGGATTGCGAAATCTTTTCTTGTGCCTCTTTCAGCTGAAGGAGAGAGGTATTCAGCCTCCAGAATTTAGAGCTTTTGGGGGGTCCTATTTTCAGCCTCATGTATACTGGGTTGTGGTCTGAGAGCCGGGACGCCCCAATCTCTGGAGGATTTGCATATTTCCAGGTTTCTGTGGTAATGAAATAGTCTAACCTGGAAAACGCCTGGTGAGGGGGCGTAAAAGAAGGTGTATTGTTTACACCTGCCATTCAGGGCTCCGCCAGACATCCACCAAGCCATCTCTCAGCAAAAAATGGCCACCTTCTGAGCCACTCCTCTCTCCTTTCTCGCAATTGAGTCAGGAGTCCAGTCTGGGATTTAATCTCAAATTAAGATCTCCCCGATCACCAAACCGACCTCCTCCCACCCCAAATTTTAGTAAAAGATCCCGGTAAAAAGTAAAGTCTGAACCTGGAGGGGCATACAGTGACACCAGAGTTATCTTTTCTCCCCAAATAAAACATGCCTTTGGCTGCTACATAGCTGCCCTGCCCATCCACCAACTTTCTTTTAGGACAAATTATGGCCCTAGGAATAAGTATCGCGACCCCCCCTTCTACGGCCGTTGGAGTATTTGGATGCTATCACCTCATTATATCCAAATTTCACTAGTTTACTGTGCTCAGTCCTATTCATGTGGGTTTCCTGAAGCAATATAACCTGCGCTCCGTTTTTCTTCAAATAGGACATGACCCGAGAGCGTTTGATAGGGTGTGCTAGCCCATTAACATTGTAGGTTAAGATTGTTAGATCAGAGTTAGCCATCTTTATAGTTTGCTGTACAACCTAGTTTAAGTATATATAATGCCTATCTCGTCCCCCCCAGCCCTCTCCTACCCCTTAAATTATCTTACTGGCTAGTAGTTCTCCCTTATAATAATAAAAAAACATAAGCTTCTCAGCTGCAACAGTATTCCATAACTTTAAGACTATATACAAGTTAGCTTCCACAGTGGAGGCCATCCTTACGCCAGGAGACCTCTGTGTGTTCAGCTTCCCCAACCGGAAGAGGTGAGGGTAGCTGGACAGGGGAGATGGAGCTACAGTATTCCTCACTGCTATGCAGCAATTCTCCCAAGGAGCCTACGTTGGAAAGCTCAGAAAAAAGGCTCCTCTTTAGCTGAAGTCTGCCCAATTAGGGTGCAGACCGCTTTAAAGGATGTCAGGTTGCCTCTAGCAAGCCACCGCAGGTACCCTTCTCACAGCTATTTGTATTTAGTAGCTGCTTAGATAGTCTCCCCCCTTCCCCGAGACAACCCATTCACATATTAAAGAAACCCCCAGCAACAAGCCTGTACTTATCAGCTAGTTAAACTAAACCAATATAATCCTCTTTCCCCCATTAGACAGGCATAAATCATATGGACATTTCGAGGAGTTTTGTTATGCTCCTATTCGAGCAGCAGGATTGTTATCAATGTGGTCCTTTCTCCTCCTGATAATAATCAAAGGGCATTATAAACAGATGCGAGGTGCAGGGAGACGCTGGACAGCCACGTTGCTCCAGGCCTCAATCGTATCCCTGGATCCAAAGTCTTACAGTTTGTCAGAAAGTACTCTTATGTCAGTCCTGGGCCTGCGTTAGAGTAATATTGCCCTGCGGTCTCCGCTGAGTCTCCTTAATTCCTGTAGCGCACGAAACATTCGTGATAGAGCCTCTTCCCCTTTTCCGCTTGTTCTGCGCCATAAGCCATTCCACGGGTGTCTTCCATAGGGTGGATAGTCCTTGCCCAGCGATCCCCTCCAGCACTGCTTCCATCCAGCCCCGCTGCACTAGAGCTTTCCCCACTTCCTCCGGTGAATCATAAGCTTTCATGCCTTCTGACCAGAAGACGCGGATCCTAGCTGGGTAGGGTGTATTGAATTTAATATTTTTTGCTCTCAGGACTTTCAGGATGGGCCCATATTTCAATCTTTGCCTCTGAACTTCCACTGGATAATCGTGATCAAAAAATAGGGCGTTGGAGAGGTATTTGATCTCTTTCTGCTGCCAAGCTCTCTGGAGGATATCCTCCTTTGTTTTATAACTGTTGAACTTGAGGACTACTGACCTGGGCCTGGCTTCTGGTGGGGGTTTTGTCTGTAAGGCTCTCTGCGTTCTTTCTATGCCCAATTGAAACCCCGTGGGCAGCTGCAACACATTTGTTATTAAGTCTGTAATAAAGTCAGTCATTGTCTGGCCTGATTCAGCGCCTTCCGGGAGACCATGTATCCGTATATTCTCTCTTCTCAAGCGACCTTCCAGGTGTATGCACTTATTTTGAGCTGTTCAGTGTGTTCCACCAGGGCTTGCAATATAGGCCCATTTGGTAGTATCGTCTCGAATTACTTATGCGAGTCTCCGTCCTCCAAACTCGCTTTCCAGGCCTTTGAGCTGCTGATTAAGCTGCTTAAATTCAGCCCTATTCTCCGCTCTCATTGCTCTGATCTCTGTAAAAAGTTTCTCAAACCGGGATCTGGATAAGTGATCGGTTTCTGCGTCTGTATCTGGAATGCTGTCAGGGGAAGGGCTTCTACTTTCGTCCCCACGAGTCGTTTTGAATCTTGCCACATCGAGACGTTTATTGGCATCTTTTAGTTTAGATCTACCTCTGGTGTCCTTTGCATGCTTGGTAGTTGCCATTTCTGATAATATTGAGCTGGTTTCTGCAATTTCGGTAGCTTTATTAGCCTCAGGGAGGTAGAGCTCTCTAGCTGGCTGCTATCAGCTCCATGACGTCACCGGAAGTCCAGCTGAACATTTTAAGAGTACAAAGGTTCAGGATGTTGATGCTCCAAGGGTTGCTTCCCATGCTGTGCCAAGGAGATTGGCTCTGCTCCCTGGACATGCAGGACACATACATGCACATAAAGATCCTGCCGGTTCACATTTGAAGGAGAGCACTACCAGTTCGGGGCCCTTCCTTTCCGGCTGTCCTCAGCACATTGGGTATTCACCAAGTGCCTGGCAGCAGTAGCGGCAGCTCTCTGGAGGAAGGGTCATTACATCTACCCCTACCTCAATGACTGGCAACTAGCAGCCCCATCCAGAGAACAGCTATGTTAGAGCCTGGAATGCACCTTCAAAATGTTTCAGGACCTGGAAATAACTCTGAATCTCCCAAAGTTGGCCCCTCGGCCATCCCAGAGACTCCAATTCAGAGGCGCCATCTTGGATGCTGTTCAGGGGAAGGCCTTTCTCCCTTCAGACAGGACAGATCCCCTTCAGGTGCTGGCTCGTAGATTAATCTCTGTAGACCAGGCTCCAGTCAGAACGGTACAACCACTGGGTCATATGGCCGTTGACACAGTGACCGTGCCTCTTGTTTGCCTGCACATGAGAATTCTGCAGTGGGACCAGTGAAGCGATGATCTCAACCAGAAGGTCAAAATCTCCAAGGCAGTACACCAAACCTTACAATAGTGGCTGAATCCCTCCTGCTTGGTGATAGGGGCCCCCTTCAGGAACCCCTCCCCTCAACAACTTGTCACCACGGATGCATTGGGCATGGGATGGGCTGCCCACTTCAGGAGCAGTTGGACCAGGGGTTCTTGGACTCGGACAGAAGCTCTTTGCATGTAAGCGTTCTGGAGATTAGGTCTGTGCTGTATGCCTTACAGGCATTCCAGGACGACCTCCATCCAGGCCCAAGTCTAGTCCTGATGGAGAACATGCCCGTGGTTTTCTATCTCAGCAAGCGGGGGAAGGACGTGTTCATACGCCGTGTGCAGAGAAGCCATGAGGGTCTGGTACTGGGCAGTAGATCACAGCCTGGAAGTGTTTGCGGTACATGTACCAGGTCTTCAAAACACCTTAGACCGCCTCAGTCACTCGCAATCCCAAGCTTACGAATGGGAACTACTTCAAGAGGTAATAGATGACCTATTCGAAAGATGGGGGACTCCAGAGCTAGACCTCTCCACATCTCCACCCAGTGCCAAACTGCCCAGTTTCTGCTCACTAGAGCTAGCGCCTGGAGTATTTTTACGAGATGCATTGTCCCTCTCTTGGACCGGGAGGTTTCTCTGTGCTTTTCCGCTCTCCACTCTCTGCCTTCCCGTTCTGGCCCAGACAGATTTGGTTCCCGCTTCTACAACAGCTGGCGGTAGAACCTCCAGTTCCACTTCCTCTGACCTCTCGGTTGCTGTCCCAAGAGCAGGGCTCTTTAATTCACCCCGACCTTAAGTCGCTGCACCTACACACATAGCTCCTGCAGACTAAGCCAGGAGCAGGTACGGGGTGTCAGAGAGGGTAGCTGAATTGTTAGTGGCTGCAAGAAAACCATCTACTAGAGCCACATACGCCATGAAGTGGAAGAGGTTCAGCCTATGGACAGCTGCCTGTGACACACTCGTTCTCATGTGAAGTGAACTGGGTTCTGGAGTATGTCTTTTCCCTGTCTGATTTAAGTCTCAGCTGCTCATCCATAAAAAGTACATCTTTCTCGGCTATCTCAGCCTATCATGTACTGGTGGATGACAGGACCGTGGAACAGCTGGATCTGTCACGTACCTTCCTGTGAGGTATCCTGCACATCAAACCTCCCATTTGGGACCCAGCTCCCCCATGGGATCTGCTGTTTATGCTGGAGAAGTTAACATTGCCTCCCTTTGAACCAGCCACTAGTTGTGAGCTTTGCTTCCTTTCTTGGAAAGCATTATTTTTAGTTGCTATTACCTTGGCCCGGAGGATTTGTGCGCTCCAGGCTCTCATGTGCAAGGAGCCATATTTGTATTTTCATAGGGACGGGATGTCCTTTCACACAAACCCTAAGTTTCTCCTGAAGGTGGTGTCGGTTTTCACTCTCAACTCTCAACCAAGACATTAACCTGCCTGTCTATTACCTTGAATACCCTAACAAAGATGAGGCATTGTGACATTCTCTAGATGTACATAGAATCCTTCGGTATTATGTTGACCGTACGTGGTCCATAAAAAAGTCAGACCAATTGTTTGTCTTTTGCACACTAGATGTCAGGAACACCAGTTACCAAACAGACTGTGTCCAAGTGGTTAGTCAACTGCATTATGTTCTGCCACGAAAAGTATGGCAAACCTCTTCCGGGCCCAGGTAGAAGTCATTCGACTAGAGGGACAGTGGCGTCTTTCTAATCTCTCAAAAAATTGTGAGCAGCAGATCGCTGTGCCACAGCCACCTGGAATTTGGTACACACCTTTGTCCGGCACTACAGTTTGGACATTGCTTCCAGAAGGAGGGCAGGTTTCAGCCCGGCAGTCCTCCAGGGATTGCTCTCATAGGAGCCCAGGGGCATTCTTACATCTACCGCCCGTTTGATCTGGTGTTATCCCGGTACGGCTTGGGACTTGATCCTAACGGTTATTACCTGTTGCAAGAGCTCTATCTCGAAGTGAGATAGTACAGTTACGTAAGAACTTACTGTAACAGTAGATCTTTGAGAAGAGCTCTTGCAGCAGGTATGCTTTTCCTCCCTCCTTCCCCCCAGTGCTTCTTCCTGTATGTCCCTATCGGCATAACAGAGCCTCCTCAATGTGTCCTGTCCTTCATGCCAGCCGGGTCTCCAGCGGACAAACTGGGATGATACCTGGGGACCGCCTCCTATATAGTGAGGATGACGTTAGGGCGGAGCCTACATCGGGGGCGGTCCCCCGTGTTGGACTGCTAGCTAGAATTTTTCCATGAGTTTCTAGTGCCTGGCAGTATAGACCTAATGGTTGCCTGCTGCAAGAGCTCTTCTTGAAGATCTGCTGTTACGGTAAGTTCTTGCGTAACTGTATTTTTCTCTTTTGAGGTTCTAGTATGGCTGGGCCCCCTTGTACTGTGACACCTTCGCCTCTCCCGTCCTTCCTGTCCCACTCTGTGGGGGTCGGGGCCAGGTACTGTGTGTCTGGCTAGACTGTCTGGCGGTGGTGCCCTGTGCCTACCTTGCTGACCTGGCCTTGAAGCTGGTGATGCCTCTGCCTCTTGCATATTGCCCACTCTCCCGTAGCTCTGGCGACCAGAATCTGGCAGTCACCTGCTTGGCTGTGCCCTAGCTCCTTTTTTTCCTGTGGCCGGTGGCGCCCCAAGTCTCCTCCAGCACTGTGTTGCTCCCTTAGCCTCATGGGGATTGGAGGGCCTACTTGGGGCCTGACAGGGCTTGGCCCCAGGGGCGTCTAGTGCCTCCCCCACCGCCACCTGGCCCTCTCCTCACTTGACGCTGCCCACTCTTAACACCAGGGATGCAGTTCTTCTGTAGTGTCCAGAGCATTGAGTTGCAAACTGGGTGAAAAGAGTTTGCCTTATGCAGTCTTTCAAACAACATGAAGTCTTGCTATATTATAGACATTAGCAGTTTGATCCAGCTCTAGAACTGCCCCGGAGTGCAATGGTTAAAACCATTCCAAAATAGAATTTTGGCACGAAAGCAGCTCTATCTGTGTCATTTCAAACTTGAACTGTCAGATTCTTTACTCCGCCTTGGTGAACAGTCGCTCCGGAGATTTCTCCTTCTGCTCGGTTCATTTCTCGGTTTAAAATGTTTTCTCGTTGGATTTAACCGAGAATAGTTTTATTTTAACCGCAAACCGCTCGGTTCAAGCTTCATCTGTGGTAACCGTAAGTAAATGAAGGTTTTGTCTGTGTGGAACTTGTAGGTTATCGGTTCGGGTTTTGAACCGATCAGTGGGTTTAAAACTCATTTAAAACTAAAAGTTACTATTTTAGAGTGCGGTTCCCGGTTCTTATCGGTTCTAAAAAACGGATTTATTACGTTTTTCCAATACCATGACACGGTTAGGAACTGATAAGGGTGTCTTGCCTTGGCACTGCCAAGAGGGCAAGTTTTTGGTTAGGTGGCATTATGTCTGAGAAACCCAAAAGAAAACCGGCCCACTGGGTTTCAACACTGTGATGTTTGTGGGGAGTTCTGCCAAGGCTGACCCACACACCACATGTGTTTATTGTCTGGGGTTTGACCACCTCCAGTCAGACTGCCAGGTATAAGAATTTCCCTGCAGCCACCCTGGAAAAAGATTGGGCAGGCTCAGGGAACGAGAGGCCAAAAGTCCGCTGACCCGGATGGCAGCCCGTTCGGTGCCAACCGAACCAGAGGGAGTGCCCTCTGACCAGGCCAGACTTCCCGGCAAAAGAAAAGCTGGTTCTGAGGAACCAATTCCAGTAAAGAAAACAAGAAAATCAGCAGGTCTGAGTCCAAAATTCCTTCTCCAACTGCTGCAGAGATAGCAAAAGCTATACAAATTGTCCAGTCACTGTGTCTCAGGGTCCGTCCGAACCACCACTATCTGTAAAAGGTCGGTTCGTCCGGTCCCAGTGGTTCAGGATTATGATATTGAGGAATTTTATGAACCAGAGGAGGGAGGAGGATTATGAACAGTATGAATGTGGCTGGGAAGGTCTGTGTGCCCATTGAACCGACATCTCCCCAGACAGACCTTTAGAATCTCCCCTATGCTGTCTGGAGTCCCCATCTCATTTTATGTTTTATAAAAGTTGCTGAAACCCTCCAGCTTCCTTTAGAAGAGGCTGTGGATGAGCAAGAGGAGCCTGATTTTGTAGAAATGATGGATATTCCAGAGTCTAGGAGATTGTCTATTCCTTTACATAAGTCTTTTAGGAAACAAACAATTAAAATTTTAAAAGCTCCTAATTCTGTGCCTCCTGTAGATAAAAGATGGACAGAAGGTATACATTGTCAGGCCCTGATACAGAATTCCTTTCTCAGCAATGCAGTCATGTTAGTAGTTCAGGCTGCTGCCTGTGATAAAGCTAATATTCCCTTGGCTTCACATCCTCCTGACAAGGATTCCAGGAAGATTGATGCCATGGCAACAACAGTATATGGCAGCCTCTCTGGGACTCAGGCAAGCAAAGTATATGGCTTATGTAGCTAGGTATCAGAAATGTAGATGGGATACTGTTATGCACTGGCCAAGCAGGCCCATGGCCAGCTGGCTAGTGAACTAGAACAGGTGGCTGCTGATGGCATTGAAGCCTCTGAGGTTCAGTTTCATGCTGCTGTGGATGTTAATGATGTTTCCTGTAGGGTCATGGCCACATCTGTAGCTTTTCGTAGGTTGGCCTGGCTCAGGTGTACTAGTTTGTCACAGGATACCCAGACTAAGGCTATGGATTTTCCTGTGGTGGGAAATTCTCTGTTTGGAGAGCAGACAGAGAATTACATGAAGAAGATGGATGAATATAGGACTACTTACAAGAGTGCCCAGGCTAAGGAGCGGCAAGCCACTCCTCAAAGGCATGCCCTCAGGTGTAGGGTAGGCCTTTTCACAGGCCTTTCTACCAGACTCAGGCCTCTCTGCTCTATGCTCAGAGGGGCTTCTTCAGAGGCAGGGGCAGACGGTGTGGCAGACCTGCTCCCACCCCCAGCCTAAAGCTCCTGCAAACAGGCACCCTGATGGGTGGCCAGGGCCGCATTCTCCTGTACCAGTGGGGGCAGGCTGGCTACTTCAGTCAGAATTGGGCTTCTTTAACCTCAGACAAGTGGGTTCTGGAAGTAGTAGCTAGGGTCTGGTTCTCAGCTTCAAAAAGTTTCCAAGTTGAGAAGCAGACTTTTTCACCTGCAAGTGCTTCAGAGACCCTCGCTCTGGAAACAGAGGTCTCATCCCTGTTAGCTCTCAGAGCAGTAGAAAGGGTTCCTCCCCTGCATCAGGGCAGGGGTCTGTATTCCAGATACTTCCTTACCCCAAAAAAGACAGGAGAATGGCTGCCCATTTTAGATCTCAGATATCTGAACAAGCATCTTTTGAAACCAAAGTTCAAAATGGTAACTCTGGCAATGATTTTACCTTCCCTAAGGCCAGGGGACTGGCTAGCCTCCCTGGACCTCTAGGATGCCTATTTCCATGTCCTAATCGGAAGATCCCATCGAAAGTACCTCAGATTCGAACTGCCCTCAGGTCATTACCAGTTCAGAGCAATGCCCTTCGGCCTACCTCTGCTCCAAGGGTATTCACAAAGTGTCTAGCAGTGGCAGTGGCCCACTTAAGGAGGCAGAGGATTGCTGTTTTTCCTATCTAGACGATTGGCTCATTGTAGGCCAGTCCCAGAACAGGTAAAATCTCACCTGCAGGTTACCCAGCAGCTTCTCACCTCCCTGGGTTTTCTGCTAAACCTACCAAAGTCGGTTCTGGAACCAGTCCAGGTACTCACCTTTACAGGGGCAGAATTGGACACAAAGCTAGCCAGAGCCTTTCTTCCCCCAAAAAGGGTAAGGAATTTAGTGGCTCTGGCCTCTTCCTTCACTCTGCAGGTCTCTCGACCAGCAAGACACATTCTGCAGCTCCTGGGGCACATGGCTGCATCCACAGCTGTTGTGCAGGGAGCCAGATTTCAGATGAGACATTCCGTTTCACTTGAGAACCTTTTGGTCTCAGAGAAGAGACCCCCTTTCCAAGTTGGTCCCAGTGACTCGAACCTTGATCCTAGCTCTCCAGTGGTGGAAGGATCAGAGCAATTTAAGAGCGGGGTCCCCTTCATTTCCCTTCTCACGACTTGACTCTCACTACAGATGCTTCCTTCTGGGTTGGGAGCCCACATGGGCGACCTTTCCACTCAGGGAGTTTGGTCCCCCCAGGAATCTCTGCTCCACATCAGTTTGCTGGAACTCAAAGCTGTCTTTTTAGCTCTTCAAGCTTTTTCTGCATCTGTCCACGACAAGGTGATACAAGTCAGAACAGACAACACCACAACAATGTGGTACATCAACAAACAGGGGGGCACTCGGTCTTCGGCCTTGTGCACCGAGGCAATGAAGTTGTGGTCTCTGGCCTATTCCCTGAACACTTCCCTCATAGCAGTTCATCTTCCAGGGAAGGACAATGTCCTAGCGGATGCCCTCAGCAGGATTTCCCAGGCCATCACGAATGGTCCCTGGATCCTCAAGTGCTGGGGATAGTTTTTGCCAGGTGGGGCATCTCTCAGATAGATCTTTTTGCAGCCCCAGACAATCACAGACTTCCTCTGTTCTGTTGCAGGCGTCCAGTGCTGGGCTCAGTTCCCCTGGATGCCCTTCTTCTGGATTGGTAGGGGAAGTTCCTCTGTGCTTTCCCCCCCTTTCCTCTCCGATTCAAAATACTAGTCAGAATCAGATCTCAGCCTTGCAGGGTGATTCTGATTGCCCCGGATTGGGCCAGGCAGCCCTGATACCCACTCCTTCTGTCTCTGACAGTCCATCTTCCCCTGTGCCTCCCCAGGAATCACAATCTGTTGACTTGTGCCCAGGGAAGGGTTTGGTATCCGGACCTCAGATCCCTCAACCTCAAGGCCTGGCTCTTGAGGAGTTCGTTTGCTGATTTACACCTCTCTCAGGGTGTTCTTGAGATCCTAAAGGCTTCCAGAAAGCCTTCCACTAGGGCTACTTATAGTTCTAAATGGAAAAGGTTTTCCATTTGGTGTGCTGGGAAAAATATTTCCCCAGAATCTGCTGAATTGCCCATTTTGTTAGATTACATGGTACATCTTAATTCCTTGGGTCTCAGACCAGCTACCCTGAGAGTTCATTTGGCAGCTGTCTGCTTTTTTGTCAGCAGGAAAGTCATCCCTCTTTCCTCTCATCCTGTGTTTTCCAAGTTTTTTAGGGATTACTCCATACTAATCCTCCTTTAGGAACCGGCCCTGCTTGGGACCTTTAATGTTTGCATTGCCCAGTTAATGCAACCCTTTTGAACCTCTGTCTTCTGCAGAGCTTAAGTACCTAACTTGGAAAATTGTTTTTCTAGTTGCTATCACTTCTGCCAGACGATAAGTGAATTGCAAGCCTTGTCAGTGGAGACTGACTTTATTTCTTTCCACAGGGATAAGGTAGTCCTTAGGACTAATGGGAAGTTTTGCCTAAGGTGGTTTCAGATTTCCATCTTAATCAATCTATCTCCTTCAGTATTTTTCACTGATCACCTCTTCGGGTGAGAGGAGGTTGCACAGCCTGGATGTTAAGAGAGCTCTTAGTTATTATATAGAGCGCACTAAAGGTCACAAGTTCGAATGCCTCCAACTTTTCCTTACCTATGGTGAAGTTGGAAAGGCAAACCTGCCACTAAGAGATCAATAGCCAGGTGGATTGTCTCTTGTATCCAATTTTGTTATCAGAAAGTGGGCAGAGCCCCGGTTTGAGGGCTCATTTCTACCAGGGGTACAGCTGCGTCTCTAGCTGCTGCCAGAGATATCCTCTATTAGAGATTTGCCAGGCTGCTACTTGGAAAACGGTACACACTTTTACCAAGCATTACTCCCTGGATGTCCAGGCCAGGAGAATGCTCGGTTTGGCACAGCTGTTCTTCAGAGCCTATTCCGTAAGTAGGTTCTGCCCTCCTCCATGGAGGTACTGCTGTGTATTCTGCTAATGTCTGTAATATAGCAAGACTTCATGTTGTTTGAAGAAAAATTACTCACCTTAGTAATGTTGTTTCTTCTATGGAGTCTTGCTATATTATAGACCTCCCCAACCTGCCCCTCTCAGAACCTCTACTTGGTGGGTGCGGGCAACTTAGTGTGGGCACTATTGTCCTGTTAGCATTTTGTCCCTTTGGGACTTTGGGGGTGTGTATGTGCACGTGTGTATGTTTTATTATACTTATGTTCCATTTTCATATTATTAGAATGGTGTTAGTATTTCTGGTCCCTGACTTGAGTCTTGGGTGTTGGGACCATCAATGGTTGTTATTATTTAGGTAGCCATTTGGCTAGTGTAGGTTACAGCTTCCACACAGACCTTAGTGAGTTTGGCTCGTAAAGATCTGACAGCTCAAGTTTGAAATGACACAGATAGAGCTGCTTTCGTGCCAAAATTCTATTTTGGAATGGTTTTAACCATTGCACTCCGGGGCAGTTCTAGAGCTGGATCAAACTGCTAATGTCTATAATATAGCAAGACTCCATTAGAAGAAACAACATTACTAAGGTGAGTAATTTTTTCTTCCAGGGTATACTGTGATGCGCGGGCGCATTTTCCCCATGTTCCTCCGATACACAGACTGGTATCCTAGTCAGAACTGTCTTTGGCTCTTGATCTGCCATGGCTGGCATCGGACCGTTGCTAGTGGCACCCTGTGCCCCCCCAGCATCGTGTTGCTCCTCTTACCTTGTGAGGGTTGGAGTTTTTCTTCCTTCCGTGGTCCACTTGGGCCGGATATGGACAGTAACGTTGGGACACCCAGGCCCCCCCCCCGCCATCTCTGACGGTGGCATCCCCCCTGCCTCCCCCAGCAGGTTTTCCTTGGTGCAGCTGGTGGTTCCATAGCCATGGTCCCTCTGATTGGACCCGGCTTGGTGTCCCAGTGCTGGCACCGTCCCTGTGTTCTTTTTGGATGGTGTCATTTGGGAGCCTACTTGAACAGGAGTGCTTTGGGGCCGCTGACAGTTGGATGCCTGTGGTCCCAACATAGTGGGCACAGCTTTTCTTTGGGGTTCCAGCTGGTTGTTTCCCAGGCTGCCCCCCCAGGTCTGTCAGCACTTCACATTCTTATGGTTCTAATGAGGAATCTCAGTCTTTCTCTCCCCCCCACCCCAGGCCTGGGTCTTACTGCATCTGTGCACCACCCAGATGTGTTATGACCAACACCAGCGGTCTTTGCTTGGGGTGCCAGGGCTTTTCAGGTTTTTCCCTTCCCACCCATGATGCTGGGGCTCCCCTCGGGTTCACCTGCACTGGCTGTGGGTGTGGCCGCCACCGATACCTCCCTGAGAGCAGCTGCAATGGGCATCTACCTCAGCTGGGTTTTTTGGCTCGGGTTGCTTTGGTTGTTTCAACAATTCATCTTGCATGCCCCCTTAGGCCACCTGCAGCTGTAAAGCCTTTGACCGAATTTGCAGCTTGCTGTGATAATTGAATATCCAGCATCAACTTCTCCTTCCTGCTCGGCTCTACGTGATGTGGCACGGACATGTCTATCTTTTTAACTATGCTAAGGAGTCTGGTGAGCTGCTGCACTAAATTGAAAAAGATAAGTCACTGCAGAAGCATGCCGGCTCAGCCGACGATTTGCACTTTTGGTCTCGCGTGAACTAGTGGGTTGTTTACCCTTACTGAAGTCCTCTTAATGCCTTCACAGTGAGGACAGATGTTTTGTTTGAATACTCTTCACTTATTGTTATATTTGCAATACCTGTCGGATTGAGGGACTGGAGTATGCGGGGAGCTTAATACATGTATCAAGGCAGGGCTTTATGTATTTTTTTCATGCTTTAACATGGTTTTATATTTTAACTCTGCTCAGTTTAAAAATCGTATTGTTTTGAACAAAATGGCATTCTTTGTTTTCTCTTCCCGCCAGTACTATTGTTCATACTTTTTTGGGCAGAAATTATACCGCATATGCACTAAAAAGATTGGCGAGACTGAACTATAGCTGCATGTTATTGTTTCTCCCTGCAACAGGCACTTGCTGTTGTATACTGATTATCTATTTTATTTCATTAGGACTGCCTGTATATGCTTATCTAGTCATTACTACCTTTACGATTTTCCCTCACTCGGCCCAAAAGTAGGTATTAATATTTGTCTCTCCTGTTTATGGTGCATTTTACTCCCCTTGCTGATGTTATTTTTGACAGACGTCTTGTTATATGGTTAGACTTGCTCATTGTTATACTGACCAGCTTCCCATATTAAGCCTGTTATTGAATTTGTATTTTGTTTCTGTTGTTGTTTTTGTATATTGGCGCACTGTATGTGGCTCTGTAATTGTTACCTCTGTTTTGCCAGTATCTGGCCCGGGCTGTACCTGAAAAAGGTCTTCGGATCAGCGTATCAACCCAGTTATCAAATGAAAGAATAAATAAATAAATGTCAGTAGTCCCTCTTGGGGGAGACGGATCCAGAAGCAAATGGTTTGATGCCTTTTATTGGACCAACATAGGTGTTACAAAAAGGAAACCATGTCTAAGCTTTCTGACCAACCAAGTCCTTCTGTGGAGACTTATGACAGTTGTTCAGAGAGTCGCATTCTATTAACACCCAGATCATACATACAAAAAAAAAAAAAATCTTATTGGTTTAAAGTACCCATTTCAAAAATGACATTTAAATGGAATGAATATAGCATCCCATTAGCCTGCTACTACTGAGAATCTTGTCAAGGTCAAATGACATCCAAATTAGATAAGTTGAACACTCAAGCAGACAAAACCTTTAACTGAAATTATTAATGAATTAGTGTGTTATGAGAATACATTCAAAATTAAAAGCAAGACCTTTAGATTTAATACCACAAATGTCCCAGTTAAAACTTGAGAGTATTGTGTGATTAAAAAAACAAACAAACTGTACAACAGAAATGTATATATGGAAATGAGGGGAATAAGAAAAATGTACCTTGCATGCACATGCACAACTGTAAAAAAAAAAAAAAAAAAAAAATCTGCCCAAGTCGGTTCTAGTCCTGTCCCAAAGGCTGCAGTATTTCAGGGCAGTTCTGGGTTCCGTAAAGGGGAACGCCTTCTTGCCCCAAAACAGGGCGGAGTGCCTCATTGCACAACCTCAGGAAGTCGCTCAGAACTGGTGCATTCTGGCCAGGGTGTACCTTGGGTTGTTGGGCCTAATGGCAGTGGCCATTCCTACTATTCGGCTGGCCAGGCTTCATATGCGTACCCTCCAGTAGACCCTCGGGGTACAATGGAACCAGTGCACGGTCAAGTTGGACCAGTCTGTCCTGGCCTCTTCTCCAGTACGCAAGCTACTGCAGTGGTGGATGGATCCCTTGAATCTGCTTCAAGGAGTTCCCTTCCAGATTTCTTCACTGCATCAGATCCTGACCACGGATGCTTCGAGTCTGGGCTGGGGAGCACACCTGGGTCCCTTCCAAACTCAGGGCTCCTGGTCCCAGTGGGAAACTGCTCTGCATATCAGTCTCCTGGAGATGAGAGCAGTGCTCTACACCATGTAGGCTTTTCAAGAGCATCTTGGTCCGGGCTAACTGCTGGTGCAGTCGGACAATTTGAATGTGGTCTACTACATTAACAAGCAAGACGGGACCCACTCATAACTTCTTTGCAGGGGAGCAATGAGTGTGTGGTACTGGGCACTATAGCCCAGTCTTAACACTTTCTGCAGTCCATCTGCCAGGCATCCTAAACACCGTGGTGGACAGTCTCAGCAGGACTCAGTCCAGCATGCACGAATGGGAGCTTCTGTCATCCATCGCAGAAGACTTGTTCAACAGATGGCGTCATTCAGAGTTGGGCATTTTTACATCCCCCCTCAATGCAAAACTGCCCAATTTCTGATCGCTAGATCCAGGGCCTGGAGTTTTCTGGCGAGACGCATTGCCCCTCTTTTGGAGAAGGAGGTTTCTGTACACACTTCCTCCATTTCCCCTGATATAGAGGGTGCTCATCAAGCAGCAGATGGAGGGGCACAGCATGTTTCTGGTGACTTCATTCTGGCCTCACCAGATATGGTTTCCTCTGCTTCAGCAGCTGGCAGAGGAACCTTCGGTCCCACTTCCTCTTTGCAGGAACCTGTTAAACCAGGATCAGGGGACCCTGGTCCATCACAACCTCAGGTCCCTTCATCTGCATGCCTGGCTCCTGAGAATGTAGCCTTTGCCAGATTTGGGGTCTCTAACAGGGTAGCCGACGTCCTGCTGGCCACCAGTGAGCCTTCCACTTGCGCCACTTATGCCATGAAGTGGAAGCGGTTTGCCATCTGGCTGCCAGATATACCCTGGACCCTTTCACCTGTTCGATGAATCATATCCTGGACTACCCGATCTCTTTGACTCGGGCCTCCAGTATTCCTCACTCAAAGTCCACCTTTTAGCTATTTCTGCCATTCGTGAGCCTGTGGGTGACCACCTGATTGCTTAGCTGGATGTCTCCTGTACTTTTCTTGGAGGCATCCTGCACCTGAAACCCCAAATCCCTTCCCCTATCCTAGCTTGGGACTTGACTTTTATTTTGAAGAAGTTGACCATATCTCCTTTTGAGCCACTCGCAACCTGCGATTTGCGCTTTCTTTCTTGGAAAGTGCCATTTTTAGTTGCAATTACTTCTGCTCAAAGAATTTGGGCTTCAGGCCCTCTGGTGCGAGGAGTCCTCGTGCCAGAGGGCCTGATGATGAGCCTTATTTGATTTTTCACAAAGACAGGGTGTCTTTGTGCACAAATCCTAAATTTCTGTCTAAGGTGGTCTCTGAGTTCACACTCAGTCTGTCAGTCTTCCTGTTTATTTTCCCACGCGTGCCAATCCAGGGGAAGCACTTCTCCATACGTTAGTATTTCAGAGTTCTGCACACATCTATCTGCTTCGGACTAAGGAGTTCAGAAAGTCAAAGCCAGTTGTTTGTTTCCTTCGCCCCGGATAGAGAAGGCGCTTCAGTTTCTAAGCAGTGTTTATCCAAATGGTTGGCACATTGCATTGTGTTCTGCTTCAAGTATGGGAAGGAATTGCCTGGTGCTGTCAAAGCTCATTCCACCAGAGGCATGGCTACCTTGGTGGCTTGTTTCAAAGGGGTCTTCACCGCTGACATTTGTGTGGCTGCCACCTGGAGTACCTTCCACACTTTCACCAAACATTACAGTTTGGACATTGCCTCTAGAGTCTGTTCAGGATTTGGCAGGGCTATATTGCAAGGACTCCTGTCCTAAGTTTATGGAGATTCTGCCTCTTAGGCTGTTTTTTCACTTGTCAGTGCTTGGCATTCGTTCCTACAGTGTAACCTGATGACTAAGATACCCCAGAAGAAGATGGAACAGTTACGTACGAACTTACCATAGCAGTAGATTTTCGAAGGGATCTCATTCATCAGGTGTATTTCCCTCTCCCCATCCCCCTTATTGTGGTGCCTGTCTAGGAACTGGCTATCTACTGTATCCAGTTTTTATCAGGTCTGGGTACCTCTTTCTCTCTCTTGGGTGGGGGCCTAGCTCCCTTCGTCTGTGGGGGAAAGAACTGAGGAGGGAGTGGGACCGCTCATGCCTATATAGGGTTGCTGACGTCGATGGCGTAGGCATCCCCAGTTGTACTGCTGAAAATCTCCCGTGTGGATTCCCCTTCTCTGATGGTGAAGGTTCCTACGGTGAAACCTTGTGACTGAAATCCCTTGAAGATCTGCTGTTACAGTAAGTTCTTACATAACTGTTCTTTTCTTTACTTCCCCCTATGAGTTTTTATATGGGACGATGTTATGCTGATCCTTTGTAAGTGTATATGTGGTGTTTTCATACTTATGCTATGCTTCCATGGCTATATAAACTGTAAATGGTTTTTGCTTGCAAAATGATGCATAAAAAGTTAAAAAAAAAAAAAAATCAGGGGACATGCTATGAAGCTGGAGGGGGTAGATTTAGAAGAGAGATGAGGAGGTACTTCTTCACAGAAAGTGTTGGATTCCTGGAACAGCCTTGCAACAGAGGTGGTGGGGGTGGAAACTGTGTGGTTCAAGAATGCATGGGATAAGCACAAGGGAATTGTAATGGGGAGGGAGAAAAAATTGTAGAGTACGGTCTGCGGTAATAGTCTAGGTAGGGAGCTAGATGGGCAGACTTGATAGACCAAGTGTTCCTTATCTGCTGTCACATTCTGTGTTTCTGTGAAGATCTGTCATGTTGACTCTGTCCCTTCTGGCCTCTGGTGAGTACATGTTCAGCGCCCTGAGCTGATCTTCATAGGATCTGCCCTGTTGGCCTTAAATCATTTTGCTTACGCTGCACCGTGTCCAGTCTGTCTCTGTCTTTTCGCAGGTAAGGACTCCAAAGCTGGGAAACAACATGAGGTGACTGGTCACAGTGCTTAGAGCCCTGTGCTATATGCTTCCAGGCAGTACTTAGAGCTCTGTGCTGCATACTGCCAGGGTACCCTGAGATTACGAACATACAACGAACTTGCCAGCAGATAAAGGCCTTTTGGTCTATCGAGTCTGCTCGACTGTGCAGCTAGCAACCCTTATTACATGGTGCACTCTGCTCTGTCACACACTTCTTTGGTAAGGGCTACCAGTTCTTCTGAGATAATGGTGTGTGCTGTTCATGATGGATGCTGCTTTGTGGGATCTGAGCTTTAACATGGGCTTCATTGGAGTTGGGTCTAGTACTTGGCTGGACTTTCTGCTCAGCTTGCCCTTTTGGATTTTGCATAATTTTGGTAACCTTGCCGATAAACTAATCCTTTCCTTTGTGGGTTGTTTTGAGATTGGAATGCAGCATCTTCGATGCATCATGTAGAACACACACCTTTGTAACTGAACTTTGATCTGAATAATAGAGCTGTAAGCTCAGAAAGAACTGGAAGGGGACAGGATCAGTTGTGTTCCAGAACAGTAGCTGCTGCTTTTGTTTTCACAGGGTTCTTGTGGATTTTACTTGGTAGGTTAGTTCTTTTTTTTCTTACTTCTAAGGGGCTAGCAGGGTATTGTTTTGGGGGCTGCTGGATGTTTGTAAACTGATTTGGTGTCTGTAAGTGGGGCTCATTTTGTGGATGTTTCACTGTGTAACAGGCTGTGCTGGTAGAGGTCTATTTCTTCTGATTTAAAACCTATTTGGTGGGATTTGCTTGGGCCTGGTTCTTTGGCTGCTGGGCTTGGAGGGGACACAGGGCTGATACACTCTCTCGAGTCAGGTGTCTTCCCAAGACCCGCCTCCTCCCACCCCTCCCTCCCAGAAGTCTGCAAATTTTAGGGAACACCTGCCTGCAATTGGAGGAAAAGTGCTGCAGGTGCAGCTCATGTAGTTCTAGCCACTGGGGTTGGACTTAAAGGCTGGGAGAGAGGAGCTTAGGGAGTTGTTCATTTCCCTTATAAGTTTAATGTGTTGTACTGCACCTAGTAACATGGTTACTGGTGTACAGTGGGACTGTCTCTGAGATTAGTGGGTGACCTGATTAGGCAGTAGGGGTATCTTGGACTAGGGGGGAACCTGGTGGCTCACCCAAGGAAACCTATTTGGAAGGGGATGGAACCACACAACATTAGGGCCGGCATCTTTGGGAGGGTGGTGGGGTGCACAGGGTGTGGAGCAGCCATGATACTGGACTGGGCTTGGAAGTTCAGTGGTTGCCCAGTGTGCTACCAGCTAGCACAGCTTAGGGAGGAGGTTGCGGGGATTAGGAGAAAGCTGGGGGAAGGGGGCTGGGAATCTCCCACAGGGTTGCACCAAGCACTGGGGGTGGGGGCATAGGGAAAGGAGTGCAGGAGAATACTCAGGGTCACGAGGACCCTGGCAGAGGGGGGTCCAAAGGACACTACCAAGGAAGCAGGCAGGTAACTGGGGACCCTCCAAAGGGGGGACGGAGGGACAACATTCTCAGGGAAGTAGGCAGATGGCCAGGGCTGGACAGAAGGAAGCATGGGAGGTGGATCAGACCTTACACTCAACAACCGCTCAATTCTCTTCTTCTGCTCGAGGATGGGGAGGATGGCACGACAGGGGTGGTTAGAGACGGAAAGGAGTGGGAGGCAGGGGCAGATAGCAGGAAGAACAGGGGGGGACCTGGAATGCAGGAGAATGGGGGGAGCAGTGAATCAGAGCAGGAGGGGCAGGGGGAAGAGAGAGGAAAGCGCAAGGAGAAGGACCAGTTGGGAGGAAAGGTAAAGAAGGACCAGAAGTACAAGGAGGATTCAGTAAAGGGAGCTGAGGGTTTAGGCCAGGGGAGCACGATGAGCAAGGAAGAACTAAATGGAGACAGGAAGGAAGGGAGGATGAGCCAGGCTAGTTTAGCAGATGGGGAGAAGGACCAGTTATGAAAGCAGTGAGGGGAATTAGCAAGGCACAGAAGGATACTCAGGAGGAGGAGAGGTATAGGATTGAGGAGGTGGCCATGGTAAATAAGGAGGGGTGGCATGTGGCACCCAGATAGGGGAGGAACAAGGAGCCAGCTGGGTGGAGGGCCAGAAAGGATGAGGGACATGGAAGGGGAATGGAGGAAAGGAGTGGTCAAAGTGCTCCTGCTGGGGATTCTATGATCGGGGTATCAAATGGGATAGGGAGGGAGAAGCCTGGCCAGTTAGATCAAGATGCTTCCTGGACTAACGGTGCACAGGGCTAAGCACGAGGTATATCAGCTGGCAAAGGATTGTGGGGTTCCCCAGACATACTGGTCCACCTGGGTACAAATGACATTGAGGGAAAGAGAGCCAGAGATACAGGGCAAGATTCAGGGAGCTCGCCTAGGTCTGTCATGACATAGGGATGCACAGTTTCCTTCTCAGAAATCCCACAGTGCCAAGGGCTAGTGGGGAACACAAAAGGAAAATTAGGAGATAAACCAGTGGCTCAGGGAGTGGTGTGAGGCCAGAGGGTATGGGTTGATGGGGGATTGGGGGGAGACCTGGGAGGATAAGGAGCTGTATGCTAGAGATAGACTACATCTCAATTTGGAGGGGAAGGGAATCCTTAAGTTGAAAATAGAGGGGTTCATTGGTGAAAAGTGGGGTTTAAACTTGTGAAGGGGGGTGGGATGGGAGAAAAGGCTGTCAAGGGGGTGCCGATAAAGGAGGGACTCTGTCTCCACCCCCTTGGGGACCAGGAGGATTGCAGGAAAAGGCCAACTGGCAAAGTGCAGACCAGGGGAAAACAGAATCCCCATGGGAACACGAGCAGGGGAAATGGAACTATAGGGAAAGGGTGGAAGGTCCTGCTAAATGCCAGGAGCTTGGGCACAAAATGCCTGAGCTCCAGGTGATGCTAACTGAGGGAGCAGTGGATGTGGCAGCGGTCACTGAGACTTGGGCCACTGCAAGACATGACTGGGACCTGAACCTGGAGGGTTACACTATGTTCAGGAAGGACAGGGGAGGGGAAGGGAGGAGGGTAGTAATGATGGTCAAAACTGCATTGGCATAGGGGAGTAAAGGAGGCGGAGGGAACCGTGGAGGCGACGGAATACCTTGATAACAAGGGGGCAAGAGGTAAAAATAGGAGTGGTGTATAGACCCCCTCCCTGGCGGAGGAGCTGGAGGACAGTCTGGTGGCAGATGTTAGAGACACTGCAGACTGGGCAGAGGAGCGGTGGTGGTGTTGGGGGACTTAAACATGCCAGAAACAGACTGGGAGACTATGACATCCTCTGTGACCAGGGAACAGAGGTTGTTAGACGTCTTTCAAGACGCGTTCCTAACTCAGCAGGTGAGGGAACTGACCAGGGAGGCGCGGGTACTGGATGTGGTCCTGGCAGACAGTGACCAGATTGGGGTTCCCGGAGGTAAGGGACCCTTTGGCGGGGAGTGACCATGCCACGGTCTGGTTCTGCCTGGGCCTAGGAGGGGGTAGAAGGCTGCACAAAGACGGAAGTAACCGACTTCACGGGGCAGATTTTAAGGAAATGGGAAGGATTCTTAGAGCATTTGGATGGGATTGGGTCAGACATGGATGCTGATAGTAGGTGGAAATCATCAGGAGAGGGTGCAGGATGCTACCAGCACCTGTGCAAGAGTAAGAAGAAATGCGGTAGGGCCCAAAACCCTGTTGGTGGACCAGGGAGGTCCAGGAGGTGGTGCGGGGAAAGAAAGCAGCCTATAAGCAATTCAAGTGCTCAAGGAATGAAATGGATCGAGGGGAGTACGAGCTGATGGCTAGAAGGGCCACTAGAGTGGTGAGGGCAGCTAAGGCAAGGAAGGAGCAGAACCTGGCCAAGGAAATTAGGAGAGGGAACAAGGGGTTCTTTAGATACATTGGCAAAAAACGAAGGGTGAAGGGGCAGATTAGCAGGATTAAATCAGGGGAGAGATGGGCACAAGACCCGTGGGAGCAGGCTGAGGTACTAAACGAGTACTTCACCTCAGTTTTCACCAGGGAAAATGGGGGTGCTGCATCATACATGGGAGGAGACAGAGATACTGAGGAGGGGGGGACCCTTACCTATCAGCCGTTCTGGAGAGAGGGGAGGCATCACTGGCAGGTGGGGGAGAGCTAAGCAGGAGAAGAGGTACCGGAAGTGGAAATCACAGCAGAGAGAGTGGAGGAAGCCTCAGCTCCTTAAGACAGAGAAAGCACCGGGCCGGATAAATTACATCCCAGAGTGCTGAAGGAACTTGCAGATGTCCCTGGAACCCCTAGCAGAGCTTTTCACCATCTCTCTGAGGACAGGGGTGCCCCAAGACTGGAAGGTGGCGATATAGTGTCTATCCACAAGGGGATCAAGGAGGTGGCAGGGAACTACAGGCCTGTCAGCCTGTCATCGGTGGTGGGCAAGGTGTGATGGAGGGCATTGTCAAGGAGAGGCTGGGGGGACCTGGATAAGTCAGGGTGCCTGGACGATAGACAGCAAGGATTCATCCTGGGAAATCGTGTCAGACAAACCTGGTGGAGTTCTATGACTGGGTGACAAGTGCCTTGGACCTGGGTAGACCAGTGGATGTCCTTTCTAGACTTCAGCAGGGCATTTGACTCTGTTCCTCATGTGGGCCTGTTGGATAAGCTGGGAGAAATGGGGTGGGGAACCAGATGATCAGATGGATAGGCAATTGGCTCCAGGACCGGACCCAGAGGGTCGAATTGTGGGATAGTCTCATCCCCAGGAGGGTCATTAGTGGGGTCCCACAGGATCAGTCCTTCGCCCCTTCTGTTCAATGCCTACGATCTGACATAAGGACAGGAATCAGGAGGAGATGAGTCTCTTTGCAGATCACTCAAACTGGGGCGGTGGTGGATGGGAGGAGGGAGGGTGGCCCTACAGGGGATCTGGAGGCTCTGGAAAGATGGTCTAGAAAGTGGAAGCTGAGGTTCAATGCAGGAAAGTGCAAGGTACTCCATCTGGGGGCCAGAAACCCAGGCCAAGTGTACACCCTGGGGAGAATGCTATAAGTCTCAATGGCTGAGAGGGACCTGGGGGTGGTGGTGGATGTCAAGATGAACAACTCGAAGACTTGTAGGAGGGCAGCAGCCAAGGCCAACAGGATGCTGGGATGCATCACTAGGGGGATCACCTCCAGAAGGAGGGAAGTGATACTCCCTCTGTATAACTGCTTGGTGAGGCCGCACCTTGAGTACTGCGTGCAGTTTGGAGGCCACACTTAAAGAGGGACATTAACCTCCTGGAGAGGGTCCAGAGGAGGGCAACCAAAATGATTTGGGGCTTGGGAACAGGACCTATGAGGAGAGGCTCAAGAGCTAAATATGTACACATTGGAAGAGAGAAGGACCGGGGACATGATAGAGGTCTTCAGGTACATGAAGAGGGTAAATAGAGGAGGAACAGTCAGGGTGCTTCGAAGGAAGGAGGAAGGGCCACTAGAGGGCATGGGTGGAAGCTGGAGGGGGGAAGATTCAGGGGAGAAAGGAGGAGGTGCTACTTCACTGAGAGGGTGGTGGAGCCATGGAATGCACTGCCTAGGGGGCTGGTGGAGGCAGAGACAGTGGAGGGGTTCAAGAGGGGGTGGGACAGGTACAGGGGAAGGGTTCTGGAAGCAAAATCCAATGCAGCAAGAATATCCGGAACTGGGAAGGGAGAAGCCAGAGAAGGTGAGGGGGACAGCAAGGTCAGCACCCAGGGTGGGGGCTGACCAAACGAGCAGACACGAAAGACCGTTAGGCCTATTCTGCTGGCATTTTAGTATGTTAGTAAGTTAGAGCCCATGGTCTGTTCTAGCTGATGTATGCTAAACTTGCCGGATTTAAGTGTGACATAGGTATCGAGTATATGGTCTGAATGACTCACCTTTGAGCTCTGTTGTGAAAGTTTAATATTGTACTTCGCTAGCTCTTTACTGGAGAAATTCCTCAGTTTATTGCACACAGTACCTGCTATTACTGAGTAGCTGTGCTTTTTATTACTTCTAACAATGTGGATGCAGTTCATTATCCTCACTCTCAGACTTCCGGCTAAGCTTCTTCCAACACCTGGGTGGTATATTCTCTGACTCGTCCCTGTTAGACAGATCTTTTTTTCTGCTTTAAGAGACAGGTCTTCTCCTCTGCAGCTCTGCAGCATTGAAGGAACTTGAGTTGTTCATGTGCTTGCTTGGTGAATCTTCGACTTTTATTTATTTAAGAAATTTACCAGGAAAGACATACTGAGCCGCTAAGCTCGTTTCCAGATGCATCCTGCCCATATTCAACTTAAAGTTGCTCTGCAAGTCTTCCGGCTCCACTTTGTCATCATGATCGATGATAGCGAGTAAGAAGCAGAGTGTTTAAGTTCTGTACGAGGTTCAGGCAGAACATGTTGGTCATAGACCCACATGACACGTACTTGTACTGCCTGGCGATCAAAACGACGTCCAGGGATGCACTCTGTGCCAGAGCTAAACTGCCCTCCTCCGTTGAAGACAGGAAGGCTGGTTTGGCCCTTGGTCATTGGAAAAACTGCAGAAAGATCTTAGTGGATGCCGGGTTGGCTGCACAGCTAGCAGTCGTGGAAGGAGACTCGTCGAATGCTGCAGTGAGTTTCTTGTCTGTTGGGGCACTGTTCTCATCTGGGGCCAGTGTCGGCAGGTCAATCTGACAACTACACAGGAAAATGTGACTGGCCTTCCAGACCTTCGGGGAGAGCCTTTCTTACCACAGGAGGAAATTCAAAAAGCAGTATCTCTGCAGGCCATGGGACTGGAAAGGATCACGCTCTTCCTGCTCCTTCTACTACCCTGACCGCTCTGCCCTGGTCGAGAGGAAGGTCGGGCTCCACAGTAACCATGACAGGCCTGTCGACCTGTTAACCAGTTGAGATCTTTCTCGAGCCTGTCGACCAGCTGTTGGTGATCAATGAATTGATCTCCTAGGCCCTTATTTGCTCAGTCCTGTTGCCTTGGGAGGGGCTTCCACTGGTGGTGGTACCTCTGAAGTCTCTAGTGCATCACCAGTCGAGGCAGGTGGCTTACCACAACCCCCTGGAGGACGCCAGTTGGCATTGACCCTTCGGTTAATGCTCGAGGTCGAGGTGCTGCTTGTGCATTGGATGCCGCTCGACTGGAAGGTGCTGCCATCGATGTTTCTTGAGTTCCTGATCCTCAGGTGAGGAGAGGCATTGTTGAAAAATGTGTGGATACCAGGGCTGGAAATAATTTTTTGAGATGCCTGGAAGAGGGACTGGAGGGATGCAAATTTTGCCTGTCCACAAAGGTTTTACGTGTCCATACTATTTTGCCATGAATTTTGAGTCTTCACTTCCCTCTGCTGTGCTAGGACTGGGTAGACTAGGGTGTACTGCTGTCAAAATTTATTTTTATTTTCCCCTGCTACTGCTTTAATATAGAACACTGAGACTCCCCTTCCTCCTTATGAAATTCTAGGGCATTTAGGATAGACTGTAGTTGGGCCGGGCACCTGTCCTTTTAGATCTTTTCTAGCCCCTCACCTTAAGTTTCATTAAAAGTCTGGAATGATCACTCTCCTTTTTATTTATTTATTTTGAAAAGGCCTTGCCTTTTCAGTTTTATTATTCTGTCTCACAGAGCTGAAAAGGGCTGTTTTACGTCGGCACAGTCCCCTCTTCCAGCCCTGCCTGTCTTTCACCCCTTCCCTTGCTGGGACACTGGAGCCCTGCCAGCCTTCCTTACTTTCCACACATTTTCTCTGCTGTCTTTCTTTTTTTATTTTACAATTATCTTTCTGTCCCACAGAGCCCTGAAAAGAGCTGTGCTCACCATAGACAGCACTCCTTGACTTGCCTGGCTGCCTCTCTTTGTCCTCGCCTTTGCTGGGACACTGAAGCCCTACCTTCCCTTTTTTTTTTTTTTTTTAAATTACCTTTCTGCCCCAGGAGCCCTTTTCACCAGCAGCACTCCTGGCTGTCTCTCTCTTTCCCGTCCCCCTTGCTGGGACACTGCAACCCTGTCTGCCTGCCTGCCCTTTTCTCTTTTCTTCCTTTTTCATTAGGTTTCTGTCCTGGAACCCTGAAAAGGGCTGTTTCACAAGCGGCACTCCTTTGCTTGTCTGGCTGCTGTCTCTTTCCTCTCCTGTCCCTCTTGCTATGACACTTCAGCCCTGAATTTTTCTTTTTTTTTGTCTGTCTTTCTTTCTTTCTTTCTTGCTTGCTTGCTTTTTCTTGTGAAACCTTCTGTCCCCCAGAGCCTTGAAAAGGGCTGTGTTTTTTATTTTTTTAAGTTGAGGGATCACTGAAGTGCTCTGTGCATGTGATTCTAGCTCCCTTCACTTGTTTGGCACAACCTGCTCTGCTTGCACTGCATCGTCTCCAAATGGCGTTCCGAGACGCAGTGAGACCAGTGAGCCAGGACACGTCAACCGTGCATTTGCAGTGACTTATCTGCACATGCGTGGTTGAGTGTCTGATCATTTGACCAATGTCTGTTCCTGCCAGTTGCTTAAAGACTGCTAGCAGAATTGGGTAAGAGTCCGTGTGTAGTCACAGGACTCAGAACATGGCTGGGATGGGCGTGCTGGGCGACAGTGCTTCCTAACGTCCGGACGTCCTCTTACATGACATCCTGATGTTGCATTCCTTTGTCTCCTTGCTTCCAAATCTGTGGCTGGATCCTAGTGCCCAACAGTGTCAGGGCTCTAGAAGGAGCAAAACTGCCTGTCCAAGGAGCAGGCAAAAACCCCTAAAACAGCTGTCCAAAATGAAAAGCGGCTGTCTGAGACGGGTGGACAGTCAGTTACTTTTAGCCCTAGTGGACACTGCGAGCAGCTCCTCTGGCAACAGTGGACCATTGCTTGGAGGGATAGGGCTCTTCCACCTGGACCTTTGGTCCATTGGCCTGCATTGGTCATTCCTACAGTGGTCCTCGCTTCACAGCAGTCTCCCCCCCCCCCCAATGTTTGCTTCTGTGTGCCTTTGACTGGAGCCATCTTCAGTGTAGCCTCTGTTTGGGCTCCGACCAGTGAATCCCATGCTATGGACAGTTTGCCAGGCCAGTTGTTTGTAGAGGTCACCCAGTCTGAGGATACTGGGGGTGGGGGTTGGGGTGCACACTGTGGCAGATGGTTGAAGACCATGTTCGAGCCATCCTCGGAGAACTCCGAAGGTGAGTCTTCCATGGCCTTGACCAGAGTATACTTCCGACTGGGAATCTGTTGAGGAATAGACTACAGTCCATGGGCCGATGTCTGTCTTTTTAGGATTTGATCGGACTTATTTCAGAGTCCATGAATGTACCTTGGAGCCAATCCAGAAGTGGGCCAAATACTTGTTTACTAAAATACTGGAAGAGGATGATTCCTGGGGGTTGCCTTTCCTGAAGCCATCTTGGGAACGGCCCTTGAGCTTTGACAGCATTCAGCATCCTGCCCTGTAGCCTCCACTCATGTGGTCCGCAAGTACGTGGTCCCAGTGGGCTCTCTTACTGGGGTCTCTGACCACCCCTCTGATGATGGCTTAGTTTTGGGCTTTTACTTTCATAAATTGGGTGAGTAAAGGAATGTGCTCAGGCCTCTTGACTAGGACTTCAGGAAGACTGACCATGCAGCTAAAAGGGTATACTTTGCTGCATTGCTGGGTCTCTGTCAGACCAGCTATGGTGTCATAATGGCTAACTTTTGCTGCTCCCTGCTGGGAATGTTGAGTGACCTCCTTCCTCATCCTCCTGCCGACAAGTAGTTGCTGGTGAAGTTAGTCAGGCCAGGGTCAATTGCTAGCTAAATACAAGCTCTAGATGGCTCTGGACATGGGCGACTCCTGTGACTATGCCATGGCCTTGGCCATTGACATACATTATAGGGCTTGGTTGAGGCCTTTCATCGTTTTTTTTTATTTTTTAATCTGTTATCCTGGGAGCTGGCAGGCGGCTCAGATCCCCCACTCCTGGGGCTGTGGTCTGTCTCCCGACCCATGACCCTACTCACTGGGACTGTGGTTGGAGCTTCATAGTCTGCCAGCTCCATTTTCAGTTTTCTCCCCTACCCATGCCACGGCTGCTCGTTACATGTGTGGAAGTACATGCATGCCGCAGTTTCATGGCGCCCTCTATCGTGCATCCACTCGCCTGCCTGCACTAGCCTCAGGCCTTCACCTGGGGCAGTTGGACCGTGGGGTCGACAAGCTCCCTTCCCGGGAGAGAAGAGCTGCCAATCTTGCTGCCCCCCGGCCGACCCCCAACAACCCAGGCTCGCTCCCGAACCTGGGTCACCATGAGGCCCTACACCTTTATGGAGGATACTCGGCACAAGCTGACTGATAAAACCTTCTTGGGCACCACCCTCTTTGGCCCTGGTGTGGAAGGACATCTCACGTGGCTTAAGTCCGCTGCCACCCTTGATTCTGTGGCTTTGTACTAGAAGGACCAGAATGCCCAAAAACCTAACAAGATGACCTTCCAGTATCGGCCTTTTCAGCCAGAGCAGCCTCAGCACCAGCCCTAGCAGGGGCAGTTTCAGTTCTGGCATCCAAAACCCATATTCGGTGCCAGGGGCAAAAGGGGGGCGTGGCAGAGGTGGTGGTGCCTCCATGGTCTCTGCAGCCAGAACCTCCTTCAAGGCTGTGCAGTCGCAGGTTGTGGGATATCATCCCCGTTCTGGGCCATCCCTGTCCTATCTGCCGGTCAGGGGTCAATTAACACCACTTGTTAATTCAGTAGTCTGTCAATACCTCAGACAAGTGGGTTCTAGAAGTGGTGGGCAGAGGGTTGCCTCTGGGCTGCGAGGCTCTCCTGCCGTACTGACTCCGAGCTCCTCAGGAGTCCAGGGTGTTGCAAGACACGTCTGTGCTAAGAACCGACACTGCTTAGGTCCTGGAGCATGGGGCGATGGCCCATGTTCCAGATGCCCTAGCCACTTGGAGATTTGTGTCCAGGTATTTCCTGGTTCCGAAATGGATTTTGGGGGGGGGGGCTTTTGCCCCATGCTAGATCTGCACGCTCCAAGGGCGTGGATTTGGTTCACTTATACATACATTGGCAGTTCTACTGGAACTGTTCTTGGCTGGATGTCTTTTAGCTGAACTCCTCCCACCACTCTGGCATTATAGCCCCCCGATTCCGCCCTGTGACGTCAGATCTGTCTCTTCTGCTGGAAGAACAGGTCACCTCCTTCAAGGCTGTTGCTTGTTATCTGCTCCATAGCCAAATTTTTGTATTCAAAGTTTTTGATATTTCTAAGCACACTTTTTGCAGTTTCCTCGACTCCGTCTCTGGACCAGTGATGGACCAACAGAAACCAGGCTTCAGATTCTGTGTTAGGTGTCAGCATAAGATGTCAATCACCAATTCGCATGACATGTGCTTGTACTGCCTGGGTGGTGAACAAGATGTGGCTGGGTACAACTTTAGCAGATGTATACTTCCTGAGTTTCTCAAGGCTGGGAACCTACAGCTCTTGGGGTTCTTTTCAGACATTTTTTCTGGGACTTTGTCCCACTGTGAGTGCATACCGTTGTGTGTGCCACAATTAGAGTGATGGGAAGAGGTCGTGAGTGACAGGGGACATGCTGGATTTCGCAGCGGCCTGCACTCACAACTGTTTTCGCCGCCGACACTGTTCTCCTCCAGTCAACTCATGCCCAGACCCGGCGGAGGTTATATTTAATGTAGGGGGCGAGGGGTTGCCAAAAAAATAACTGATCTTACTTCGAGATACAGCTCTTGCAGCAGGTTACACCATTAGGACTGAAGCCCTCAGGCGCCAGGACCCCACAGAAATTTTGTAGCTAGCAGTCTTCAGCGGGGACCACCTCCGACGTCGGTCCGCCCCGGCGTCAGGCGTAGTACATGAGAGGCGGTCCCCCACAATCCTCAGTTCTTTTCCGCGTCGACTGTATATGCAAGCATCGCCTCGTCCATTTCAGCGTAAGCATTTAACTGTGAGCTACGACGTTTTCGCCTTTCTTTCACAGATTTGAGTCATCTGATGTTCTCTCCAAACACTTCTCTGGAAGGTCACCAATCAAGTGTGCTCGGCAAACAGATCCCTTCAAGGATCCTCACTCTCGGCTTGTGGCTGCCAGGCCCAGAACACGACACCAAGGCCTGCTCCTTCTGCCAGGGCTTCAGTAGTCTCACCAGGATCCGCCGCCAGAAGGCCTTCAGCGTTCTCTTAGAAGAGAAACTGAAAACCATGGATAAGGAACCTTCCTCCAGGGGAGTCATCGGGGGGGGGGAGACCCACAAACACCAGGAGAAGGAAAGGCCCAGGTCCCCGGCGAGGGCCTCGGACTCCCGGAGCTCCGGCTCGCGGTCAGACCGCTCTCCTTCAAGGGCTCAATCGCGGCCTCCCCCAGTTCAGGTCAGATCCTCCAGCGGCTCCTCCTCTCTGCAGCCCCTCAAGACTTCCAGGCCGTCGGCATCGTCCACTCCATCTAAGGCCTCGTCTAAGTCTGGGGAGCACCACAAATCTTCCTCCCGCCGTCGGGACTCCGACGCCAGGTCGGTTTCCCAGCCTCCACGTGGGTCGGACCCGGTTCCTCGTAAGGCCAAGGACCTGACGTCCCCCAAACGGACGCCAGACCCGACGTCGGCCAAGCATCACCAGCGCTCCCAGGAGCCGGCAACAGTGAAACACCCATCACCGGCCAGGCGTTCGCCTCCGAGGACGTCGGCCAGGGGACAGACGTTGGCTACCCCAGAGAGGAGGACTGCAACACCGTCGCCGGCTGACGTCGGTCGGAAGGACTCATCGGAGGATACCACTCAGCCCGAGGACCAGGCGGGCGACACCGGAGACGTTGGGCTCCCACGGGAACCTTCCCCAGAGCGGGAGACCCCGGGGACCCGATGCCCGACCCCGGCGACAGGCCACCGGCGCCCGGCCCGTAATCGGGCTTGAACTTGGCAGAGGTAAAGGAGCTCTTTACCTTCTGGTGGGACACCATCAGGAAAGATGTGGTCTCCACACACCCTCCTCTTACCGCGGCTCCGCCTCCACCCACTCCTTCACCACCTACACCCCCTCTTCCGCCCAAGGGGCCCGTAGGACGGTCACCAACCCCCAAGGAGCGAACACCACCTCCTCAGGGCAGATCCTCAGACAGGAGAAGACCTCCCTCTAGATCCACTTCAGGGTCACTCAGTCCTAAGAGACCCAGACGACGCCGGTACACCCCGTCTTGGGAGGATTCTAGATCTGACACCTCAGGGTGCTCCAGATCTCCTTCTCCCATCAGCATTCCCTCTCCGGACCCACACGACCTACCTAGGTCTCCTCCGGATGATCCCTCTTTCGTGGAGATTATGAGGCACATCCAGGAGAATATGGGGTGGCATGCTGAAGAGCTCGACCCCGAGAGACAACACCTTGCCCGCTACCTTCGGCAGAAAGACCCAAAGCCTGTGGTAGTGCCACCCTTGGTGGACACTTTTGCAGACGTCACCAAGGCTGCGTGGAAGCGTCCGCATTCTACTCCTGCAGTGCCGAAGAAGGCTGACCGCCTATACAAGGTCCCTAGGGAGGACCAGTATCTGGCGAGCCATCCTCTGACTGACTCCCTGGTCATCACTACCTCGCATGACTGGTCTCGGAGACCTCAGCATTTGAGCACATAGCCACTGGACCCGGAATCCAAGCAATTGGATCTCCTGGGTAGGCGCACGTACGCGGCTGCGACTAGTGCCGTCAGGTCACTGAATTACCTCACCCACATGGTTCAATTTTAGAACGCACTGTGGGAACAGGGACAGGACCTGGTCGAGAAGATGCCCGATGGCGACCAAAAGGAGGAGCTCCTGAACCTCCACCGCACGGGTTCGGATGTTTGGACCCAGGTGTTCAGAGCCACATATGATTCTGAGGACTCTTCAGCCAGAGCTGCAGCCTTAGGCATGTCTCCGGAGACACTGTTGGCTTCGTGTCTCCGGTTTCACCCCAGACGTCCAGAAGAACATCTTGGACGTCCCTTACCACGATGAGGTCCTATTTGGTGAAGCCTCCGAGAAGGTGATCACCAAACTTCCGGACGCAGGGAAGGCAGTCAGATCTGTACAGGCCATGTACAGGTCTCGGCCCAGTTCCTTTTGTAGGAACCAGAGCTGCTTTCGTGGCCGGTTACAAAGGCAACAGCCACGTTCCGGCCAACTAGGCTTAGAGGTGACCTTTCACTACTATCTCCCCTCTATCATCCTAGTACCCCCATTCTTTCTTCACTTCAGCTCCCCCACCCTTACCAACTATGCATGTGCACCCCCTGCTCGCCAGCCTCTCTCTTCTCCTCCTCCTCCTTTTGCCTTCCACCAACCCTATTGTCCTATTAACCCTCAGCCTCACTATTCCAGTGTTCCTACCTACCTCCTGTCTTCCTCCTGTCTCCTCCTCCTTTACCACTGCTCCTCCCTCCTCCTCCTCCTCCACACACCCCATATGCTCCTCTCCACCTCACCCCCATCCAGACATTACCTTTCCTCCCCCCAGCTCCCTCGCGCTCTGATCACGCAAGCCTTCTCTGCCTGTGCTGCCCTACCCACCCCTATGCTGCAAACCCCTTCCTCATCCTATCGCTGTCACGTGAACTCCATCTGGCACCCTCTGACCAGAGCACTTCTTCCTTCTACTCCTGACAGGAACATACATCCCAACCCAGGCCCTGCCCCTCCCACCCGCCCACCCAGCCCACTGGTCTTCAAGTAGCCTCCATGAACATATGCAGCCTGCTGAAGAAATTTGACACCCTACAGTGCTGGGCCTTGACTCATCAACCAGACATCATAGCCCTGGTTGAAACCTGGCTGTCCAAATCACCCCTGACTCATTTGTTTCCCTCCCAGGCTATACCTTATACCGGAGGGACGGGGAGGTAAAACGAGGGGAGGCTGTGCAATCTACACTAGGGACACAATACTTGGACACGCACTCCCACCTGCCCTTGTAAATGGGGCCCAGGCTCTTCCCTCAAACTCACCCCGGACCCCTCTAGGAGCCCTCTCTATCTCACCACAGCCTCGTTCCCCAAAGAACCAGCACCGGCCCTGGTATCTTTAACAGACTACCTGGCAACCCTCCACCATAAGGCGGAGCAAATCCTAGTTGGGGACCTTAATGTAAATTGGCTCAGCACCTCCTCATCTGCGATCAGAGACTCATTTGCCGCCCAAGACCTGACGCAACTAGTCACCCAGCCCACAAGAATAAACCCTAAGAGAGGTACCAGCACCCTTCTGGATGTAATTATAACTAACCGACCCCATAAAATCCAAAACATCCAGGTCCTCCCAGACTCCCTAAGTGACCACTCCCCTATCCTGTTTCATTGGGCAGTCCCCAATCCCAAACCCAAAGCCCAGACCACCCTCCGCAGGCACCTCCGCCCTGGTGGGCTGAAAAAACTTAAAGTATTCCTCACCCAGATAAACTGGTCCCCCATTCATCATACAACCGACATTGACACTGCCCTCGCCTTCTTCACTCTCACCTTCAACATGGCCTGTGATATCTTTGCACCCCTCACCAAAATCCGGTCCAAAAAACAGAATGCACCTTGGGTTAGCCTGGCCCTTCTACAATTACTAAGAAATCGGGATAACCTCTGGCACCTTGCCACTGAAACGGGTCGTCTGTGTGATAGGCAGGCTTACAGTGCAGCCCGGAATAAGTGCTCGTGGGCCATCAGGAAAGCCAAGGCTGACCATTACCAGGCCTCCCTTACCTCCTCCTGGGGCTCGGCCTGGACTTTCTGGGATAATATTAAGCAACTTAACGGAAAAGCTCGCTCCCCTGCCCCGTCCCAGCTCACTAGAAATGGCACTACCACCACCGAGCCTGCCACCATAGCTAACTGGTTCAACACCGCTTTCACTGACCTTAGCTCAGTCCTCCCTAGTAATTTCTTTGACCCTCCCCCCAACCAACCTCCCCCTGTCCTCCAGCGCCCCAGCTTCCACCTGCACAAGATTTCCATCCGGGAAGCCAGACCCATCCTAATTAAAGCTTTGAATGTCAACAGTCCCGGCAGTGACTCACTGGACCCCAGTATCCTCAGGCTGGTGCTAGATGAAGTCCTTGCCCCACTCACCAGCCTAATTAACCAGTCACTCTGCCTGGGACAATTTCCCACAACTTGGAAAACAGCCATTATCACACAATTCATAAAGGGCGACAGGTCATGGCCAACAACTACCGCCAATCTCCATCCTCCCCATCTCTTAAGCCCTGGAGAAAGTGGTGGCCATTCAAATCACTGATTATCTGGCTAAGCATAACATCTTATGCCCAGAGCAACATGGCTTCCATGCTGGTCACAGTACCAGCACTGCCCTAATTGAATTCTCCAACTTCCTACACTCCTCCTTGGATACCAGCTCCTAGCTGGTGCAGTGTTCATCGACCTCTCAAAGGCCTTGACACCGTCTCCCATCCACTTCTGCTGAATGCACTCTGCCACACTGGTCTCTCGCTGGCCCTCTAGCATGGTGCACAAGCTATCTTGACGCTCGATCACAGTGTGTAAAAATCAGTAGCACAGTCTCCGATACCCGTCCCATTCACTCTGGGGTCCCCCAAGGCTCCATCCTGGGACCCCTTCTCTTCTCGCTCTATCTGAACACCCTGCCCAGTGCATGCCCTGGCAAAATTCTACTGTATGCAGATGACGCTGTCCTTTTTGCCACCCACCACAATCCCGTCTCCCTCCAGGACACCCTACAGTAGTCTTTCAGCAGTGCCGAAGCGTGGTTTAAGGAGCGCAGACTCGTCATCAATCTTAAAAAGACCAAAGCTATGCTCTTTTCCCAACCCCAAAACAAAGCTAGCAACCACCCACTCTATATCCTTCCAAGTACCAATCAGCCACTGGAACAAGTCTGCTCCTACAAATACCTTGGGGTTACCTTCGACTCAGCCCTCACATTTCACAACCATATCGATGCCCTAACATCCGCCACTAACACACGGCTTGGCATTCTCTTCCGCCATAGAACCTGCCTTCCTCCAAATGCTCTCCGGCTCGCTGTTACATCATCCGTTCTGTCCCTTGTAGACTATGGTCTACCAGTCTATGGTGCTGCTGACACCACTGCACTCAAAAAAAATTCACTTAACCCTGAACAAAGCCTGCAGACTGATTTACTGGTGCCCCCAGGCTCACACACACCTGTCAGCTGTATGTCGAGGCTAAACTGCTTACCCTGGATGAACGGCTCCAATACCAAACCTGTCTCCTCACAAAAAAAAACCTACTCGGGCTCCCCCCCCCCGGGGTAATGGCATCCATCCACCAGAGCCCTCCCACTATTGCAACACGGTCTTCCAACAAGACCACTCTAATGGTCCCCAGATCAAGAACCAGCCGTGGCCAGAGGTCCTTCTGCTATAGAGCCCCAACCTGGTTTAACTCTCCCTGCCCCATCACCAATGCCACCACCATCTCCAAGTTCAAAACCACCCTTGAAACCACATCATCAACACTGTGATGCTCCTGTCTCTGAAAGTAGCCTCCACCTCTACTTTTCTTGACAACGCCCTTCGGGCGGCTCTCCACCTAGCCATCCCCTCCACCACTTCCCTGTACACCGTGCCTATGTTTAACCTGGCCAGTGCCAGCTGTTTCAGTGTTTACCTATTGATTGCTCACTATTGATACCAACTTGTGTAACACCTGTTCTCAATTACATGTACCCTGTAACCCAAATGTATTTGTCTGACCACAGTGTGACGTGGCGCCTCTGTTGAACACCTATTGTTTTGCAGACCTATGCTATGTAACCAAAAACACAATGTTTGTCTTTATGTGATGAAGTACCTTTGGAAACGAGCCTCTGGCTCAAAGGTTGTAAACTGATTTTACAAATAAATAAATAAACAGTGGAGGGGCACTTTCACCCGAAAAGCCCAGGCCAAGTCATCTCCAGGCAGAGGCCAATGAAGTGCAAAGTCGGCCCAGCCTGCTGGATCAAACGCTGCCACAACATGACTCCTTCCCGGCCCCCGCCCCTCCTCAGGATCAATGGGAAATGAAGGTCGGGGGTTGCATCGCACATCACCTGCCAGGGTGGCTGTCGATCACCACCGACAGGTGGGTGCTGCAACTGGTCAAAAAAGGCCACTATATAGAATTTGTAGGCAGCCCACCTACAAGACCTCCCCTGCTTTCCCGGTACTTGGGTCAGCACGCCCTGCTCATAAAGCAGGAAGTGCTCGCGCTTCTGAAGAAAGAAGCCTTAGAGCACGTTCCAGAGAGGACGAGGGTGGTATTCTTACTTCTTCTTGGTTCCAAAGAAAACAGGGGACCTCCGTCCAATACTGGACCTCAGCGACCTCAACTTGTCGGTCACTTACAAACGCTTCCATATGGTGACCCTTCCGGGCCTAATTCCCATGTTGAAGCGAGACTCCTTTCTGGCGTCTTTGGACATGGAGGACGCCTACCTGCACATTCCAATCGCTCAAGCGCACAGGAGGTTCCTACGCTTCGAGTTTCAGAGCCGCCATTATCAGTTCCGAGCTCTTCCCTTCGGGCTGTCTTCGGCACCTCACGTTTTCTGAGGTGCATGGCCCGGTCATAGCGGCGTCTCTGAGGAGACAAGGCCACTCGTGTTCCCATACCTGGACGCACTGACTCTCGTGGCATCCTCCAGGAGGCACTGATGACGGCCATTCACGGCACCCAGTCCCTTTTTCAATCACTGGTATCCTCATCAACCCTAGAGTCACTCCTGGTGCCGTCCAGAAACTGCAGTTTATAGGAGCAGTTCTGGACACCGTCAGAGAAAACTTTTCTTCCCTCAGACAGAGCGAACACATCAGATCCCTCATCAGGGACCTGTCGGTGAAGAAGACCTTCCCGGCCAGACTGGTCCTTTGCCTGCTCGGACACATGGCTGCGGCCATTGCAACAGTCCCGATGGCACGGCTCCAAATGTGGGTAACCCAGTGGATGCTAAGGGTACAATGGGACCAAAGGCAAGACCATCTGCAGCAGCCAATTTGAATCACGAATGCCGCAATTCGGGATTGGCAATGGTAGCTAGATCCGGGGAACCTCTCCGCGAGGGTTCCCTTCACAGCGCCGTCTGTCTGTGACTCTCTCCACAGACGCCTCAGACAATACCGCGGTGATGTATTACCTCAACAAACAAGGAGGCACTCTCCTACCCACTTTGCAGGGAGGCCATGAGAGTGTGGGAGTGGGTATTGCAACACGCCGCAAACCTAATTGCAGTACATGTCCCGGGAGTGGACAACACCGTAGCAGACAGTCTGAGTCGCTCTCGGGCCAGAGCCCACAAGTGGGAACTTCTACAGGAGGTGGTAGAGGATCTGTTTCACAGATTGGGCACTCCAGAGTTGGACCTTTTCGCGTCCCCATCCAACGCAAAACTGCCCAATTTTTGCTCGCTAGATCCAGGGCCTGGTGTTTTCTGGCGAGACACGTTGTCCCTCTCCTGGGCGGGCAGATTCCTCTATGCCTTCCCTCCTTTCCCGTTGATCCAGAGAGTTCTCTTAAAACTTTGCAGGGAGCAGGCGACGCTCATTTTGATCACGCCTTTCTGGCCCAGACAAATTTGGTTCCCTCTTCTGCATCAGCTATCCTGGGAACCTCCAGTTCCTTTGCCAATCAGCTCCCATCTGTTGTCTCAGGAGGTGGGTTCATTGGTTCATCCAGACTTGTGTTCATTGAACCTGCACGCTTGGCTCCTAGAGACATAGCTATGATGCAATACGGGGTCTCGCAAGAAGTGGCAGATGTGCTCTCTGCCACCAGAAAACTGGCAACCCACGCAACGTACGCCATGAAATGGCGTAGATTCTGTTTGTGGGCTCAAGCGCGCGGTTTCTCACTGTTAGAATGTCCCGAAAAGCTGGTTCTGGACTACCTGCTTTCCCTTTTTCATTCCGGACTGGCTTACTCCTTGAATAAAGTGCACCTTTGTACAGTTTCTACTTACCATGTCCCCATAGGCCATCGGATGGTGGCCCAGTTAGACACTACTCGTGCCTTTTTAAGGGGAGTCCTCCACCTTAGGCCGCCCATCAAGGATCCGATTCCTCCTTGGGACTTGCCCTTCGTCCTGGAGCAGCTTACGCTGCCACCTTTTGAACCAGCCGCGGATTGCGAGCTACGTTTTCTATCATGGAAAACATTATTTTTACTTGCTGTTACTTCCGTGAGAAGGATCTCTGAATTGCATGCTCTAATGTGCAGAGAGCCTTATTTAGTTTTTCACCAGGACAGGGTATCCCTGAGGACAAACCCAAAGTTTTTGCCTAAGGTGGTTTCAGCCCTCATGCTTAACCAGGATATCGATTTACCAGTGTATTTCTCAAGGTACACTAATCGAGGAGAAGCCCTTCTGCACACCCTTTGTGCATCGGTGCCTCAGATATTATCTGACCAGAACCAAACAGTTTCGAAAGGCGGACCAACTTTTTGTCTCCTTTGCTCTTAGAATGAAAGGAGCTCCTGTCTCCAAACAGACTCTCTTGAGGTGGCTCATTCAGTGCATCACTTTCTGCTATAACAAGCGCAATAAACCCTTACCAGGCACGGTCAAGGGTCATTCCACGAGAGGGGTGGCCACTTCTTTTGCAGCGTTAAAGAACGTCTCCACCTCAGGTATTCGCGCTGCAGCTACTTGGAGCTCTGTGCATACCTTTATCAGGCATTAGTCTGGACATTGCATCGAGGCAAAGAGAAGGGTTTGGCCTAGCCGTCCTTCAGGGACTACTGTCCTAGGCTCGAGTAGTATTGAGACTTCTACCTTTCCTCCTCCCTGTGGCGTAGAATTGCCACTATTGCTTGGAAATCAGTCCTAATGGTGTAACCTGCTGCAAGAGCCGTATCTCGAAGTAAGATAGTACAGTTACGTAAGAACTTACCGTAACAGTAGATCTTCGAGAACAGCTCTTGCAGCAGGTACATTCCCGCCCACCATCCCCCTTCTTTTGGAGGTAGGTCGTAGCCAAACACCCATCTTACGGGATGGGACGTTCTGATTTATAGTCTTGGCCATCTGGTGGCGGATCCTCGTCTCCTCTTCTGATGTCATCCAGCGGCCGGGAGTCTCCGGCAGGAGAACTGAGGATTGTGGGGGGACCGCCTCCTTATGTACTACGCCTGATGTCGGGGGTGGGACAGACGTCGGAGGCGGTCCCCGCTGAAGACTGCTGGCTAGAAAATTTCCGTCGGGTCCTGGTGCCGGACAGCTTCAGTCCTATTGGTGTAACCTGCTGCAAGAGCTGTTCTCAAAGATCTACTGTTATGGTAAGTTATTACGTAACTGTACTTTCGTGAATGTATGGCACAGTAGTTGCAGGCGACATGTTTTTGGCACCCTAATTTACGGCGACCAGATTCATGTTGCTGTGATATGGGTGAACCAGTGAAACTTAGGGCACATTTTTGAAAATCAACGGGACAAACTACGAAATTAGGGGGGCTAACCTTTTTTTTTTTTTTGTTAAACAATTTGCTGTTTCAAACAATATATATTCTCCTGGCCAGCCCTGCTAAAGAACTAATTTGCTGCTGAACTGAAGTTATTCAGTTGAACGTGATTACATATTGAATCCTGCTGATCTGCAGATGTGCAAGAGGCAGGGCCCCTCATCACCAGGCTAGAGACTGCACGATCTTTCACTATTTATTTAAAAGTTGAGAACCAGAAAAGGCACACTGAGCCAAGGCTCTATTCTAGGTGCGACCCAGACCCTGTGATGCAGAGGATGTCAGGAGAGCGTTGTGTTGTCCAAGCCTCGATACAGTCTAGTTTTAGCAGGAGGCCCTAGCATTTATGTGGCAAATGCCGAGCCTGTGGGAGGGGCAAGCGGGGGTGGGTAGTGGAGCCAGGCCCCTGGTTGGGTTCTTTCATCACCTGTGAATAGAAGTAAGAAGCAGGGGAAAAGGAATCTAGGAAGGGTTTTTTCCTAGGCGGGCTGTTTTTTTTTTTTTTTTTTTTGGTGGTGTCCCGGTGCGAAAAGTCTCGGAGGAGGAAGGTGGGTGAGACCAGGGGTGGAGGAAGAACAGGGTGCTCTAGAGGGATGGAAGTGTTGAGGTGAGGGGGCTGAGACCTGGGAGGGGACCGAGGCCAGTTTTGGGGGGGTAACTAAGAGAGCAGGACTAGGAATGTGGCAAGGAGGGCCATGTCGAGCAGATTGGGTAGAGTCGTCATTCTGGTCAAAGTCAGGTGAGCTACTCCGGGTAAGATTGGCTGAGAGCGGGGAGAAGATAGGTGGCTTCAGTGGTACAGTGGTAGGGCTGCTGCCTCTGGAAGAGAAGGTCAGGGGTTCTAATCCCAGTGCAAGTAGGTGGAGAGACATGGAGAGAAGAGCAGGGAACTGGAGTTTGTGGAGTGAATCTGTAGGGGGATGGGTAAAATTATAAAGGTCTAATAGCCTGCTGAGTGAGGGTGAATGAGTGCGCCACAGTGACCCCTAGTGGGTGGATAGTATAAGGATCCAATGGGGAAGTGAGCCGATAGAATCTGGCGCAAGATGTCACATGACTGGTCATGTGATATCCGTGGAGGATATATTTAGGGCTCACGGGGTGCAGGTAGTCGCAAACAGAAAGCCGATGACAGGCTAACATCGGTGCTCTGAAGCACCATGCTCCGTTGGGCTTTCAGTCACCTTGTTCAGGGCTCCTATTCCAGTCCTGGGATGTCTGAGGTGTGTTGCTGCAGAAGGGAGGGTGGGTTGGACTGAAGCCTGTAGAGGAAAGAAGGATAAATTTAACATGAATTATGCATTAAGCAAGTTAGCAAAAGGAAGAGGAGACCATTATGGTTTTCCAAAGAGGTAGCAAAGAAAGTGAAAGCCAAAAAGATTGCATTCAGGCAATACAAAAAGACACAGGCAGAAGGGGATAGGGAGAAGTACCAGAAGAAGCAAAGGGAGGTAGGGAGGTCAGTAAGGGAAGCCAATGCTCAGACAGAAGAACACATTGCAAAATCAGTGGGTAGAGGGGACAAAACCTTTAACAGATACATAAGTGAAAAAAGAAAGTCAAAGGGAGGGATAGTGAGACTGAAGGGGGAGGATGGGGACCGCGTGGAGGATGACAACAGTAAAGCTGACATATTGAACAGGTATTTCTGCTCAGTCTTTACTGAGGAAGAGGAGGGTAATGGGTCTGAAGGGAGTACAAGGGGTGAGAATGGTGCAGAAATGGACACAAGTCCCTTTACACGAGAAAGAGTCCTGAAGGAACTGGAAGTAAAGAGTTGATAAAGCAATGGGGCCAGATGGGGTGCACCCTAGGTCCTTAAAGAACTGAGAGGTGGTGGCTGAACTCTGGCTATCCTGTTTAGCCGATCACTGGAAACAGGGAGGTACCAAAGACTGGAGGACAGCAGATGTAGTCCCCTTATACAAAAGCGGAATAAAGAGGAAGCAGGGAACTACAGACCAGTCAGCCTCACCTCGGTAGTGGGAAGATCATGGAAGCACTACTGAAGGAGAGATTGGTGGAACATCTGGTTGTCAATGGACCACAGGACCCAAGGCAGCATGGTTTCACCAGGGAGGTCATGTCAGACCAACCTCATTGAATTTTGACTGGGTGACTAGAGAGGTGGATCAGGGGAGGGCAGTGGACATGGCTTATCTGGACTTCAGCAAGGCCTTTGACACTGTGCCACATAGAAGACTATTACACAAACTGGGGAATATGGGTGTGGGCAGGACAGTAGTGTGGTGGGTAACTGGCTGGGTGGCAGGACACAGAGGGTGGTGGTAAATGGCTGTCACTCCACAGAGGGAAGAGTGACCAGTGGGGTACCACAGGGATCCAGGCTGGGACCGGTCCTATTCAACATCTTCATCAGTGACATTGCACAGGACCTAGAAGGCAGAATTTCACTGTTCGCTGATGACACAAAGCTCTGTAACAGAGTAGACACACCAGAGGGTGTAGACAGAATGAGAAGGACCTGCAGAAACTTGAAGAATGGTCAGGGTTTGGCAGTTGAAATTCAATGCAAAGAAGTGCAAGATAATGCATATAGGGCACAAAACCCTGGCACAATATATCTGGGGGGGGTGAGGATATAGCATGCGCCGAGAGCAGGAAAGGGATCTTGGGGTTATCATCTCTGATGACCTCAAGGTAGGGAAACAATGTGACAAGGCAGCAGGTAAAGCAAATAGGATGCTGGGATGTATAGGCAGGGGCATCACCAGCAGGAAAAGGGAGGTCATATCGCTATACAAGACACTAGTGAGGCCCACCTGGAGTACAGTGTACAGTTCTGGAGACCATACCTATGTAAGGACATAGACAGGGTAGAGAAGATTCGGACGACGGCAACAAAGATGGTGCATGGATTGCATCACAAGTCCTATGAAGACAGGTTGAAGGAACTGAACATGTACTCCCTGGAGGAGAGGAGGAGAGAGGGATATGATAGAGACATACAAGTATCTCACAGGGAGGAACAGGGTGCAGGAATACACTATTTTTAAGTGAAAAGATGTTCCAGGACTAGAGGGCATGGGATGAAGTTGAGGGAGGACGATCTCAAAGGAAACATGAGGAAGAATTTCTTCACAGAACGGGTGGTGGACAAGTGGAACACCCTGCCAGAGGAAGTGGTGGGGGCTGAAACAATCACGGGATTTAAGAATGCATGGGATAGACATAAAGGAATTCTGGAGGTCGGGTAAGGGGCAACAGACTTCTAGGAAAACATAAACTGAACTTACAAGCTCAAATGGGCAGACTGGGTGGGCCATAGGCCCTTATCTACCGACACTGTCTATGTATCTATGTATCTATGAGGGGAAACAAAAGGATTAGTTTGCACGGGACGGTTAGGGGAGGGGGGAGCATCTTCACGTGCATTGCCGAGTTGCAGCAGGAGGAGAGCTCAGTACTCTAACAAGAATCTGAATTGAGCATGACTCCATGAAATCCTGATTCCAACTAAATGCAGGTAAGTGCTACAGTTGTTAAAGAACCTGTGCAGTTGGTACAAGTAAATAAAGATTTGCCAAGCACATTAAAGTGCAAGTGGGAAAGACTGTGGTCGGCAGAGCGGGTAACAAATAATTAAGGCACACAAAAAAAATCGATGCTCTACGATGAAATTAAGCAATAAAGGATTTCCCCACAAATGGTCTTTTTCTAAGTAACATGGGTGCTCTGAGGCACCATGCTCGAGCTGCAGTTTTCAGTCATTTTGTTCAGGGCCTCCTGTTCCAGGCCTGGGACGTCTGCGGGTGTGTTGCTGCAGAAGGGAGGGTTGGTTGGACTGAAGCCTTGTTCAGGGCTCCTTTTTCTGTCCTGGGATGTCTGCAGGTGTGTTGCTGCTGAAGGGAGGGCAGGTTGGACTATCCAATATACTCTCCCATGCACCACACTCAACAGGCTGCCACATCAGTCACAGTTATCCCTGCAGTCAGGACCTGTGCCCTCTGTCTCCATCCACTCGCACACAGAGTCCTCTTTTAAGCCATCCCCATCTTCCTTCCAGCTTGACTGAAACAGCAGTCCCGCAGTCTCTGCTGCCCTGAAGACCCACCTAGAGTAATTTGCAATCAGCCCAACTCTGGACGTCCGGCTGCAACCAAAAAAGAAGGTAACTTTTATCGTCATTCCATCCACTGGTGCTTATTGCGACCTGCCCCTACTGCTTTTTCCAAGAGGGAAGGCATGTGAACAGCATGTCATTCTGTCCCATGGCAACTGTAAACAGGTGACAGGTTATTTGAAATGCATGACAATGGTGCAGTCCCCGTACTCTGAAGTGAACCCTGGACTCTCTCTGGGTTGGCCTTGGAGCGGGATCCGAAGGACCACCCTAAGGTCTGCAAGAAGGCCTTGACTATGGCCAGGTTGGCTGAACAAGTGGCGACCCTTGTGGTGGAAGCAGCTGCTGCAGGCACCTCCTCGGTCTCTGCGCTGTTCCCTAGGGCTAGACTTGTGGGGGGTGGTCTTTCAAAGGAAAATTCTGTGAAATTTGTTTGGCCCTCCAGACCTTGAGGGGAGAACCCTGCTCCCTGTCGTGCTAAAAGCAAGCACCGCTGGCGCCAGTCATGGGACCAGGAGTGATCGAGGTCTTCCTGGTCTCTCGACCTGCCCGACCGCTGGACGGCAGGTCGAGGGCTTTTCGGTTCACCTGTTGAGCCAATCGACTTCAACTCCAATTAAACAGGCCATTGAGATTTACTTGAGCCTGTCAGCCAGCTGTTGAATGAGGTTGATGAATGATCTCACAGACCTCTGAGCTTCTGGTCTCACCCAGGAAGCTGTGGTCTGGTTGGTGTCCCCGTCTGGCCCATTGTGGGATCAGCCTCCACCTGGGGTCAGGTTTTCTGATCCTGTGTTGCTTAACATGGGCAGGTACATGGTCTATAGCAACCTGCCGAAAGATTCCTCCGGATGGTCGAGGTGGACTCGCTTTTGATCCTGCTCGACTGGGAGGTGTTGCCTTCAGCATTCCTTGACCACCTAATCCTCAGGTGAATAGAGGCACTGCTGCAAGGTGCGCCGGTGTTATAAGGAACTTCTCTGGCAACAGTGGACCATTGTGGGGCAAGGTGGAGCTTTACTCAGTGGAATTTTATCTCCTGGCCTCCCCCAGTGACAACCCCAATAGTCCACACCACGCAGTTGCAGCCCACAGCTGCTTCTCCAGCCTTTTGGGTGGAGATGCTACCACTGCAGCCAAAAGTGGGCACTCTGAATGAGGAGGCCGGTTGCTCTACTTCTGGCTTGCCAGGCTGATTGTCAGTGAGGACCACTCTAGGTGAGAATTCCTGGGAGCTCCATGGTGAGAATCGGCTGAGGGGCATTTTTTTAGGAGTCATGAAATGACTCAGTTCATGAGTCCGTGGTTTCCTTTGAGGCTGCAGTCTTCTACCACGGTTTGGTCAAGAACCTTTCCACCAGTCATGGCCCGGTGTCCTTTGGGGGCAGTTCTCCAACTCATCTAGGAGTCCATGTTGGTCCAGCCCAGGGCTAAGTACTATCTCATGGATATTCTGCACCAGGACGAATCCTTGGATGTTGCCTTCCTTATGGCTGAGGCCATTTTGGGACCGGCCCTGGAGCTTTGGCACCATCCAGCATCCTGTCTGTCACCCTTGGCCCATGTGGTCCATAAGTATGCATTCCCCACAGGCTCCCTTTCACGGTTTTTGGAGCATCCCTCTGGGGAGGGTCTGGTCACGGATTCGGTGTTCCATAAATCCAGACACCAGGGGGACATGGAAAAGCCTCTGGACAAGGAGTCTCTTAAGATTGGCCATGTCACTAAAAAGGTGTACGCTGCAGCGTCTCCAGGTCCCCGGCAGGCTAGCTGTGCCGTAATGATGGCTAACTTCGGTTACTCCCTGATGGGAATCTTTGATGTTGTCCTCCCTCACCTCCCTGTTGAGCAACAGTTGGCCGTGAAGCTCATCAGAGACCAGACCCGATTTGCTGGCTAAACACCAGTTCCAGACAGCCTTGGACATGGGCAGTTCTTGGTCTTGTGCTGGCAGCGGCTGTCTCAATGCGTCGCAGGGCCAGGCTGCATTTGTCTACCTTCACAGCGGACACCCAGCATAAAGTGGCCAGTGTTCCTTTTCTGGGCCACAACCTTTTCGACCCTGGGGTGGAAGGACATCTCACCTGAATTGAAAAGTCCAGTGCCACCCTGGATTCTATGCTTTCATCCCTGAAGGACCAGGAAAAGAAACTTAACTCATTGTCTCCTCGCAGACGCCTGTAGTAGTCAGTAAAATACACTGGTGTGTCCTGAGGCCGCCTGGAGAAGTCGGCTACTGACTTCCAGTGTGCCCTTGCAATGTCTGGAGAAGTCACTTATATATTTTAATACATGATATAACAGAATATAATATATTTGACTACATAGCACTGTTGGAAAGGTAATTTTGTGATGAAAAACTTTGCCACTGATATTTTGTGTATATCATGTATACTTTAGGAGTTATTCACATTTGTTTATGGTATGGTGTATATGACTGATGTTGCATGTTTTAATGAAAAAAATATTTTTTTTGCTGTTTCCACCAGCATAGAAAAAAAAAAAAAATTACGTACATACCACCATTGGAAAGGTAATTTTGTGCTGAACAACTTTGCCACTCATACTTTGTCTAGCACTTACGGTTCTTAAGATATTAGGATTTGTTTGTGGCATGCTGACTATAGCTTGATTTTGCTTAGAAAGGCCCAAGATTTACTGTTAACAGTACACAGGAGACAAGTGGTGCCACTTCAGAGAGCTCCTGTGGAGGCAATGAGTTAAGAACCAAGCTTGCCAATATCGGCTCTTTTGGTCACAGCCTCCTTGGCAGTAGCCGAGCAGTGGCAGTTATGGCCTGGTGCCCCATGCAGAAGTCCGGGGGCCAAGGTTCAAAGAAGGGGGGCAGGGCTAGTGATGCCCCTCTGGCAGCAGCCACTGGTGCCCCCACAAAAGCTGCCCAGTGACTGGTTGGGGGTGTCATCCCCTCCACCTGTCCTTATCCCTGACAGCTCTGTCTGTCTGAGGACAGGTACGTCGCTTCTTACCACGTTGGTCCACTGTCACAACAGACAAGTGGGTGTTGGATGTAGTGGGCAGAGGATTGTCGCTAGACTTGGAGGCTCTGTTGCCCTATCTCCTGCACGCGCCTCTAGTTCGGGGTGTCTCAGGACAAGCTGTCTGGTCTATGAGTGGACATCGCTCAGCTTCTTGTGAAGGGGGTGTTAGACTGTGTCTTGGATATCCTGGCCATTTAGGACAATGTGTCCAGGTACTTTCTGGTCCTGAAACGGATGGAGACTTGTGCCCCATACTGGATTTACGTGATCTCAATCAGTTTGTGTGGAAACGCCAGTTCAGAATGGTCACTGTGAACCAGATTACACCATCCCTGGAGCAAAATGTGGTTCTCCTTCGTGTACCTCCAGGATGCATTTTTCCACATTCCTGTCCATCTGTTCCGTGTATAGGGGGTCCTTTACCAGTTCAAGGTCATGCCCTTTGACCTCTCCTTGGCGCCCATGGTCTTCACCAGATGCATGGCAGTGGTAGTATCCCACTTTTGGTGCCTTGGGGTCCAAGTGTATCTCTACCTGGACGACTGGCTGTTGGCTGATCCGTACAGAGAGGCCATGGAGACAGCCACAAATCTGACTCTTCAGACTTGTCAAGACTTGGGAATAACTGTCAACCTGGACAAGTCTAAGCTAACACCGAAGCAGGTGTTCAGGTTCGTCTGTGCCTAACTAGACTCCCTGTGGGCCAAGAACTGCTTCCCTTAGGATTGGGCACTTGACCTTACCTCCTTTGATCGATCATTTCTTGTTGGGTTCTTGATCCCTGCTTGGCATTTCCTGAGGCAGCTGGGGTACATGGTATCCTGCACCAGCCGTGGTCCTTTGAGCCAGCTGGCAGATTGCTGTGGTTACTATTAGAGTGGTTACTATTCACAGTGCTGCAGGTTGGTCCCTGTCCCCTTAGAGATTACTATTCACAGTGTTACAGGTTTCTCTGTCCCCTCAGTCGTTACTATTCACAGTGCTGCAGGTACTTGTACCTGTCCACTGAGTGGTTACTGTTCACAGTGCTGCAGGTTTGTCCCTGTTCCCGGAATGGATACTGTTCACAGTGCTGCAGATTTGGGGATGTGACCAGCAGCCTAGCGAGATGGATGCAGGCATCTCGAGCTCCTTGGATCGGATGAGGAAACTGAGGAAAAAGTGTAAAGTTTTGCTGGCAGACAAGTTTAAAATACAACAGACACTGTCAAGTGCTGGGAAAGCAGTTTTGTTTGGTGATGGGGAGACCAAAAGGTATGGGAAAATCGGACGCCGTGAGTGGTTCCTTGGGGCTGGGGAAACGCCTACAAGAGAGAACGCACGAGGAGAAAGCGGGGGAGCAAGCAAACTCAGACTCCCTGCAAAGACTATAAATCTGCTCACCACAACCATCCAGAAGCTTGATAAAAAGCTGGATGAGCAGAATGACAAAATCGTAGTGATGGAGCAGAAAATGGAAGCACTGGCAGATGTGACTGTGGCTTACAAGTGCTCTGCTGGGAGGGCACTGGCAGCCACCTCAACAGTGATAAAGGAACAGGCCTGATCCACAGCAGACTCTAGCAACTAGAGAACTCTTCTCATTCCCAAATGAGCTTTGGCTGCATAACAGCTGCAAATGGTGCACTAACTGTAGTATGTTTATCTTAGCTTACCCCTCATGTTGATGTAATAGAAGTATGCAACCAATATCCTGTATTACCCCTTAGATTGCCAACAGAATTGGAATGTATTGCAGGGCTTGTGTTAACACACTAGTGACATCCTCCTATGAGGAATTTAGCTTTTTTGACAGTGTTTCTGCATCAGTGCATCTTGATTGATGCAGCACTGCTTTGCTCCTTTAAACAGTCATTGCATATAAAAGACATTTCTTTCATTTTGTCACTGCATTCCTGAAAGTCGCCACATGGAGCGCAATACTGAAAGTCGCCACACAGAGAGCACGTAGTATTATTTTTACTCCGGCTGCCTGACTATCAGGATCATGAGTATGCTATAGCCTGGTCTTGTTTAACTCAAGCATCACCGGTTGATTTTTGTGGTGGTGCACGGCTCCCTATTGCGTATTGCCCTAATGCAGCCTGAACTATTAGATGAGCTCTGGCCAGAGGAGTGGGACCAGCACACTTAGCAGCATTCTCTGAAGGAGGATGTGGGGGTACAGTAAACACTGTTAACTGGTATTTGTTTGGGTCGGGGGAAAGTGGTGTGGGTCGGGGGCTGGAGGAGTGTGGAAAAAGAGATAGATCGCAGTAAAAGCCTGATCCAGTCCACCTTTTAAACTTCAGGGGCTTAGACGGGTTAAGTGTTCAGGGCACTCTAAATGACTCTCCAAATATAAAAAATATGTAATTTGAAAGAGTGCGCTGGCTTTTTAAATTCACACGGTGCTGCTGTATGCTGGTGAGGTGTCAGTATCTGAAAAAAGCCTGCTCGCTGCTGCAGTGCTTTGGGGGGCCGGTGAGCTCAGGGCTCTTAATGTTCACTGTCTGTAGTCATCCTTGCGTTCCTCCTCCTCGGCTCCTCCTCTCAACATACAGCAGCCAGTTAAACCGCCCGATGTGTATTTGGCGGCTTGGCACACCACGGCACGCATTGCATCTTTTTTTGAGCCTGAGAGAGAGAGAAAGGATACAGGAAGGAGCTGAGCAAGTTAGTGGTCGACGTTGAAGCGAAGAGAGAAACGGAAATGGGAGTTGTGAACTTAAGGGACTGAAGTGATATTTGTGAGCGGATGCGGGCTGTACAAGGAGGAGCTACATTCATTATCGCCCTGTCGTGTAGTTGATCATGGACTGTCTGCACCCGTTTACAGTCTAGTGTACTATTCGCTCTCTTGCTAGCATAGCCCTAGTATGTCTGAGCTGCCTTGGCCCTTGCCCCTTGGTAATCCCAGTCCATGCCGTGGTAGCCGAAGTGACATGAGGATAGCAAGTAGGAGCCAGCCCTGCAGCAGCCAGGAGAACAGAAGAGAGAGAGCAAGCATCCAGTGACTCAGCCACCTGGCCTGTCACCACCTTGAACCTGTCAGTCCCCCTGGCTCTCGGATGGTCATCCCCCAATCACAGACTAAGTCTTGTTATTCTGTCTGAAGTTTTCAGAAAATCTGGTCTTCTGAGACAGGAGCTTGAAGCTGGATTGGAGGTAAGTAATGTGTCATGCAGTTGAGGGAGGGCCTAGGTGCCACTGCTTACTGGGTGGATGTCATGTCTGAACATTGTTGAACAGAGCCAGAGGTCTCACACTTTGGCTAAGTTGGGCTAACTTAACTACTACAAGCAAACAAAAAAATGCTGTCACCAGATGGGGTAAATGCATAGATGGGTGCTATACATAGAATTCTAATGGTGTGGTAAAGGAAACGTAAACCTCACGACCGGTTTCCCCAGCTATGCCTTAATCCCTTAGAAAAATAAATTGGGCAAAAAACCATCAGGAGGTTCACACTTTTTAACACACCACTAGAATTCTATGTATTACACCATCTTGTTTTGTACTACATCTGGTGACGAGTTTTTTTTGCTGTTGCTGATAATGTGCATATGTAATTAGCTGATTGCTTTCTGATGATGGGGGTTGGTTGGGGCTGGGGAGTCAGGGAGGGTGGTGGCAAGTCAGGGATATGTGTAAACAGAACTGTGTGCTTTTTTATCACCGGCTCACGGATAAGGATTGAAGCCAAATCAGTTAACTTGAGTTTCATGTGGCTTGACACACACATACTGACTGGCATTCATATTTGAATCATGGCATGTTGTAATATGTTGGTTTTGTGATTGTCACTGCTGATGCTCAATGGCTAACTACAGTGACAGCTACCACTCGATCTGCCCGGGATTAATGAGTTGAACAGCAGCATGCAAATATGAATGCCAGTAGTGCTGTGAGTCAGACAGGAGGCAGGGGTTTTAAATAGCAAGTACTGGCCCATCATTGTATGCTCCTTAGCAACTCCCAAGACCTGTTCAAAAATAAAGACAAATACACCTGTGAGTTTAAATAATTCTTTATTAGATAAAAGGCAACCATGGCACAGATATATGCAGATTTAAATTATCTTTATTTTTCTTAATGAAGAACATGAAAAATGATGAAAAATGATTAATTACAGCAGGCTATTAACTGGAAAGGACAAGCATGAAATCGGGCTGAGGCTTATTAATATGTTACATTCAAAGTTCATTTATTTTTTGGCCAGATAAAAAAAAAAAAAAAATAGTGTCCACCTTCGGCAAGCTGACATATAAGCCATAATTAATTAAATAAAAGCCATTTTATATTTCATGAAAATTTATACTTTCGCTGCAGTGACCCCCACCTTTTGGCTTCTGACCCCCTGCTTTGGAAGCAGGGGGTCAGACTGACCCCCTGATTTCCGACCCCAGCGCAAGGCCTGGTATTGGAGTTCTGGTCGGATATATCCGTCTGTGGCCCTGTAAGGATTAATGTAAGCATATATGGTATGTATTTGCTGTTAAATGCAATAAACGTAAATTAAAAAAAAACAAAAAAACTGTGCTGCAGGTTTGTCCCTGTCCCCAGAGTGGTTACTGTTCACTGTGCTACAGGTTTGTCCCACTCCCCCAAGTGGTTACTGCAGGTTTGTCCCTGTCCCCCGAGTGGTTGCTGCAGGTCTGTACCTGTCCCCTGAATGGTTACTGTTCACAGTGCTGCAGGTCTGTCCCTGTCCCCTGAGTGGTTACTGTTGTAACCCCAGGAATCCAGTAATATTATTACTCTTGTACTGCTCCTTTCAGTCAGCACTGCCCGGGAGCCAAATGGAATGCTATGCTAATGACAGAATCTTTAGCTAGTGCGTCCAGTTTCAAACTGCCCAGTGTAACTGCCTACATTCTAACCTCCGATTTCTTCTCTCCGCTACAAAGTTCAGACGCCCTGGAGATCTTCTCTAAGTTGAGAGTGATTCCTGAAGTGCATTGAACAAAAAAAACTCAATTATTTTAATTCTTTCATTACTGCCTAGTGTAATTATTTTTAGTGGTTTTTTTTTTTTTAACCTCATAGTTTTAATTTTAGATTTACCGGTTCCTGTGAACCGAGGTGTAACCGATTTTTTTTTTTTTTCCCTTGAATTGGAACCTTTTTCTAAGGGTTCTAATCACCTTTTTCTTTATTTTTGTTAATTTTTTACCGCATTTGAACCGAAGTTTATCGGTTCCCTCAGCGGCTTCTTGGTTCTGGATCCGATTAGAACCGCTAGTTTTTGGATTTTATTGGTTGTTGAACCGACAGCTAATCTTTTAAGAACAGACTACAAATATTTAACTTCTCTCTATTTTTGTTGGTCCCGGTTCCTGTTTTCTTAAAGTGTCAGCTAAACCTAAAAGAAAACAGGACCTCCTGGTTTAAAAAATTGCCTGACGTGTGCAGAAGTGTTTGCCAAGGCTGACAAACATGACTTATGTTTGCTCTGCCTTGGCCAACAGCATTTTTCTGAAAATTGAGAAATTTGTAAGTCTTTCCCTGAGAAAACAGTGGAAAAAACATAGGGAGAGGCTTAAAAGAAAATTGGAAGAGGGGTCCATGGGCTCTAACCAGTCTACCCCCTCTAAAACTGTGGCTATTCCTTCCAGAGCCTCCAAATCAGCTGTTCTGCAAAGCGACCAGGAGGTTTCATCATTCGGCGTCAGGTGAGAGCTGATATACCTTCCAAAAAACACTCCACGGACCAGCAGAGAGATCGTGCAGAGATATAGTGGTGGGACTTTAGCCTGTGTTTGTATTTGATTACCTGCCTTCACTTTGAGGGGCTTAGAGGAGAACAGTAGTAAAAAGGACTTCCATTGGACTGAGGTGGGGCTTCTTGCAGTTAAAAGCCCACGCCACTCGCGAGCGCTGTGAGCGCCACTCGGTAATGAAATTTGAGGTTTGGATATTGTCATTTGTGTTACTGTTTTAAAGTTGGTTTGTAAAATGCATTTTTTTAGTTTAATGTTGGGTTGGGTAATGTTAGGTATGTGTTTAGTAAATACTCAGAAATTAGAGGGTAATTGTAATAGTGTTTGTAAGGGTTTAGCCTCTGGTGTTGAAGCAAACATTTCAGTATAGTTCACTTCAGTATGTTAAGAGATGAAATCTCTTTACAAACAAAAGGAACTTATTCCATAGGTCCTTAGTGATCAGAAATAGCCCTTATTTGGGCATACATTGTAGTATAAAAAGCTTAGTTTGCATCAGTTTGTTAGTCCAATGTGGGGATATAGAGAGAAACCCTGGACCTGAGAAATTGGTAGGACACACTGTTGTGCATGAGAATGTTAGAAGCCTCATACACAAGATTGATCAATATAAGGTGTGGGCCTAAGCATTGGACCAGGACATTATGGCTATCTCCGAGACCTGGCTTCACTCAGGAATATGCAATAGTGAGATAGCCCTTGCTGGGTACAGCCTACAGAGACAGGATAGGGCAAAAAGGGGAAGGGGGGTAATGCTGTATGTAAAAGACACTTTAGGACCTTGCCAGGTGCTACTAGCTAAAAATGTGGAAGGTGTTGATTGTTTACTAATAAAATTACTAAAGATGAAAATTTTAATTGGCATTTTTTATGCCCCTCACAAAAACTAAAATAAGCACATTTTAAATCTTGTCTGAATTACTGAAGGAAAAAGTAGGAGACCAGCGAGTGATGCTAACTGGTGATTTCAATGCAAATTGGGAACAAGACACGGGAACAATATTAAAAGCTAGTTTTGAAATTCTGGGATTACGACAGATACACCAGCCTACAAGATGTTTAAACACTAGAACCTTTGGTTCTATTTTGAATTGATTTTTTTTGCATCACAGCAGGGTTTCAAATAATTGATTAGCAGTTTTTTTTCCCTGGGACAATACTAACTGTACAGAAAGTATTTATATACATTTTCTAGAAGTGTTATGTTTGTTAAACACAGTGAGGCAAGTGCTATGCCTTTTTACAATGTTTTAACACTTTTATGAGCAAAATGCTAATCAATTTTTAGAGTTAAATAAAACCCTGCACAGGACCTGAGAGTGGAAGACTGTAAAGTCCTCCCATTGAACTTGGAGGACCACAATCCTATCCAATGTATTATGGTTCTGCAAGGAGTTCAGAGTGGTAGTAAACAAGATTTTTGGGTGCGAGATTTGGAGAAATTTAATGAAGGATCATTTAGAAAGGGCATTAGGGATTTTGATTGGTCCAGAGTATATTTAATTCCTGATTGAAATCTAGCTGTCCAGGAATTTACTGATTCCTTCTTGGAGATTGTGCAGTTGCACGCCCTAAAAACCAAAAAGATTAAAAATATCAAAAATGTACCTTGGTTAAATGAGACATTAAAAACTCAGTTACGCATCAGAAATAGGTGTAGAAGAAGGCTAAAAGAACTAAATTAGCGGAGGATTGGAATGTGTTTAAACAATGGCACGCAATAAGTGTAAACAGAATGTAGTCTTGGCAAAAAAAATGGTACTATTGTAACAGATTTAATAGAATGCAGGATCCAAACAAATTTTGGAAAAACATATATGCGATTTTAAAAAATCCGGTTAAAACAAAAAGTTCAATTAACTTGTTGGATGGGGTTAAATTAATTGATGATCCTTTAGAGGTTACAAATTTATTAAATCATTACTTTAAAAAATTACCTGATTTGTCGATACCAAATCTGACCCAAAAAGAAATTTGCCTTAAACAGCAAAAATTATCTGGTCCTACGAATAAAACTGGAAGATTTAATTTTAGGGAATTTAAAGTGAAAGAAATTGAAAAAGAGTTAAAGAATCTATCAGTCAATCATTTTTGTTTCTAAAGCGCCTTTCAAAACCAAGGCGCTGTACAGAGAGATCATACATACATATATATATATATATATATATATATATATATATATATATATATAATTTAAAACAGACATAAATTAATCAACTGTAATTAGGATATGCTAAGCTAAATAAATGAGACTTTAGCTCCATTTTAAATCTCTCGACGGTCGGACATTCTCTTAACCCACAAGATAGAGAATTCCACAGGGTAGGTGCTGAAAAGGCAAAAGCACAAGATCCTGATGTTTTTAATTGAACCCTGGGAATCTCCAGCAATCCCTCGTTGGAGGAGCGGAGAGGGCAATAGAGTACCAAGAGATCTTTCAGGTAGCCAGGTCCCTGATCATGTAGGGCTTTAAAGGTTAATAAACCAACCTTATAGGTGATCCGCCACCTAACAGGCAGCCAGTGCAGTTCGCGGAGCACAGGCGTAATATGGCTGGATCTGGAAGTCCCAGTCAAAAGCCTGGCCGCCGCGTTCTGCACCAGCTGCAGGCGGCGGATATCAACCCCAGGTAGCCCTAGGTAGAGGGAATTGCAGTAATCAAGACAGGTAGTGATAAAGGCGTGGACCAATGTTGGAAGATCACCCAGTGGAACCAGGTGTTTCACCCGGCCGATATTCCTCAGATGATGATGAGGATTTGACGACAGCTGATACCTGAGATTTTAAGGTCAAGCCATCGTCAAAAATAACGCCCAGGTAACATACCTGATTAGAGGTAGCGAGCGACATACCACCGAGCAATAAGCCTGATGGTTGTCCAGCCCCCAAACCTGCCGCCGGATGACCTGGGTCCACTACCAACACCTCAGTCTTATCCGGATTCGGTCTCAGCTAGCTGGAACTCATCCATGATCTGATTTCAGCAAGGCAGTTATTTAGCACGGAGAGAGCATCATGTTTCCCGGGCGGAAAAGACAAATATAGCAGAGTATCATCTGCGTAGCAGTGAAAACCCAGACTGTTTCACCTGATGATATCTCCCAATGAATATACACTGCTAACAACATGGGTGCTAGAATGGAACCCTGTGGTACCCCACAAGGCAGGGAGTGAGCCCAGAGGAATAAACTCCAGTGGCAACTCTCTGAAACCTGTCCGTGACGTAAGACTGGAACCATTTGAGGACTGTTCCAGACAGCCAGCAATAAATCCGCAGGCGCTTCAACAGCACACCATGGTCTACAGTGTCAAATGCCGCAGAGAGATCGAGAAGGACCAGAATGGTACGTGCCTTTTGATCTCTAGCCATTAGGAGATCATTCAACACCCGGACAAGGGCAGTCTCCATGCTGTGCTTCTTCCTAAAACCAGATTGGAGAGTATCATAGACATTGTGAGTTGTAAGATGATCATCCAGTTGTAACGCAACCGCCTTTGCAATAACCTTACCAACAAAAGGCAGGTTAGAGCTAGGCCGGTAGTTAGCTTGACAATCTGGATCCAAGGAAGGTTTTTTAAGGAGTGGTTGAACTACCGACACCTTGAGGGGGTCAGGAAAGACCCCCCTCTCCAAGGATTTCCAGACAATGTCAGCAAGGGTCGGGCAGATAACATCTACACATCCTACTAAAAAGGGTGTAGGACCCGGATCCAAACTAAAACTGGTTGGTCGCAGTGTTTGGATGATCTTCACAATGTCAGTGAACTCCAGCCAGCGAAAATCTGACCAGACAGACCGGGTGCATAACATTTCCTGTCGACCACTGTAGTCCCTCATAGGAGAGGTCGGACCGATGCCAGACCTGATGTTGGCAACCTTATCTGCAAAACCGAGCAAACTCCTCGCATCTTAGCTGAGAAAAAGCTTCTCTGGGCTGGAGACAGATTGGATTGCACAATCTGTCAACGGTCCAGAAAAGCTGAGCTGGTCGATTCTGTGCAGCAGAAATCTCCTGGACAGGAATTCTGCCTTCTTATGGGTGATTTCTGATTGATAGCCATCATAATGTGCCATCAACCTAAGCCTGTCAGCATCATTGCGGACCTCCATGAGCTCTCTCCAACCTTGACCAGGCTCTCTTTACTCCTTCAAGGAGCCATCAAACCAAGGGCTCCTTGAACGAAGGGTGAGAGGCCGAACACGACCAGGAGCAATCTTGTCCAGAGCATCTCCCACAGCCTTATTATAGGCTAACACGAGATCATCTGGACTCATGCATTCACCAGACAAGCTTGATAGATCCAGTACCGCCATTGGGTCACTGGGATTAATACCCCTTAAAGGGCGGTACTAAATCATCTCCGTAGGGGCAGACCTATTAGGGGGAGCCCTGAAGCTGAACCTTATGGTGTGATGGTCAGACCAGCTGACTGGTTCCACCCCCATATCAGCAATCTCCATACCCAGAAGAAAGATCAAATCCAATGAATGACCCTTTATGTGGGTTGAGGAGGTAACTACATGTGTTAGGCCAAGCGACGTCATCAGCTAGAGGAGCATTTGACCAAAATGTGAGAGTTCGTCGTGACCCAGGCATTGAAGTCCCCCAGAATATCAATCTGGAGGACCGCAACACCATGTCGACGATGAAGTCTGCTATCTCCTGCAGGAATTCTCCACCATCTCCTGGTGGACGGTAGACGAGGAGAATTCCGCAACCTACACCCTCTCCCAGGATATATTCAAAGGATCTGGTACTTCCCAATGGCACATCCAGAAGGCCCAGCTCAGTCTTAAACATAATGTCTACACCCCCTCCCCTACGATCCAACCTTGGATGATGCATCACCGAGAACCCTGCTGGTGTTGCCGAAGCCAATATGGGGCCTGGATTTTCATCCAGCCAGGTCTCAGTGATGCAAGCCAGATCAGTTAACCCAACAAGATCAGCTATAATAGCTGTCTTGTTTTTAATAGATCTGGCATTGCATGACACTGCCAAGGTTGGATGTGCTGTCTGGGAAGACCTTGGCTCCTGCCTACTAAAATCGGAACCGTTGGGTATGGGAACAAGACAAGAATAACCTCTATCTTGGCCCCATTTCGCCCCAGGGTGTCTCCTGGGCCCTACCACCCCAATCCGCCCTCCTGTCCCCCACCAGGCTCAGCTGTTCACCTTCTTCTACGTTTCCTCAGAATGCCCAAAGCACAACACCTAAAATAGGTGTCGGATGACAATGGTGGACATTCGAAGGGACACAATTCCTTGTCTGGTGGGGGAATAATGCCCAACCATCACTAAATCTCCCCAATACATTATAATAAACAAATAAAAAAAAAATATATATAATAAAAAATATAACAAAAAGATCAATACAAAAAACAAATTGTATATAATCAAACACTTATTCAAAAATTAAATGGAGCATTAATGTATACTTAAATCCTGACTGTCCAGCATTTCCCAGGTACAGGCAACTTAAAAACTGTTTCCCTTAGAATAGCTAATTAAAACAATACAAAAAATAAATCTTATAAATCAAAAACCAAAAGAAACAAAAAGAAGTGGTGGACTGGACGGTCTTGAAACACGATTTTTGAAAATAAGTGCTGACCTTATTGTCCCATTAATTACGTATTTCTACAACTGGAGTGTCAAATCTTCCTCGTTGCCTGAATTTTGGAAGAGAGGGGTAATTATTCCTGTATATAAGAGCGGAGATTTTTTGTCTCCTTCCAACTATAGGCCTATAATCCTCCTACCCATTCTTTCAAAGGTCCTGGAGAAACTGGTTAACCACCAGCTTGGCCAGTACCTTGACCAAGAGGGGATCATAACTAAATTCCAGTATGGGTTCCGGGAGGGGGGGGTCGACAAACACCACCCTAATTGACTTTAATAACCTGGTGACTACGTCTCTAAACCAGAGTAGGTGCACAGGGGCGGTGTTTGTCGACCTCAGTAAGGCCTTTGACTTAGTGCAACATGAGATCCTGATCCAGAGGCTATTTGATATGGGGATGCAACAAAAAGCCTTGATGTGGTTTCGGACCTATTTAGGAGGACGCAAGCAGTGTGTCTTGTGTGGGGCCGCTGTCTCAGGTCTGGTGGACATAGAAAGGGGTGTTCCACAGGGCTCAATATTGGGTCCTGTATTATTTAACATCTATGTGAACAACCTTGTTACAGCGATGACCCACATTAAGATTAGGCTCTATGCAGACGATACTGTACTTGTGGCCTCTGCAGGAAATCCAGAGGACCTGAGACAGCGGCTCCAGACGGACTTTTCTCTCTTGGAAACATGGATGCGAGATTCCTGTTTGTTTAAGTAAAAAAAAAAAAAAAAGACACAAAGTATGATGTTTTCAGTTGGAACTCAGGCAAAAAGTAAACCTACTTTAGACCTGCAGATATGATTCCAAGACTGGCCATTGGTACAAAATGTGACCTCTTTCAAGTACTTGGGAGTTCTTGTAGACTTTCGATTAACCTTCACAGGCCACATCCAGACTCAGACTAGGAAAGTAAATAAGAGGTTGGGTGCTTTACAGTGGATACCAGGATGTCTCTCTAGAGAGAGTAGAGCTAGATTAGTAAAACTACTGCTCCCAGTCCTTGAATATGGTTCCTCACTTTTTATGCACTCAGAGGTCTCTGGCAAAAATGGATCAATTGTATTATAGGTTGGGAAAATACATATTAAATAAAGGGCAAGGAGTTCACCATTGTATAATATTTCAGGAGCTTGATTGGTTGCCTCCAGCAAAGAGGAGAGATTATCTTTGGACCTCGACCTGTCATGGACTCATTTTTCCAAGAAAAGATCAGCACCCATTGTCATATTCAGTGAAATTAGAGCCACATTCATATCATTTATCTATACTTAGGAAGTCATCTGAGAAGGTTCCTATGAGTAGAATTTTGAATAGGATGGGGGAAATGACTTTACAAAACAGTTTGGCTAGAAGCTGGAACAAATTACTTTTTGAATTAACAAAAATCATGGATTTGCACAATTTTAAACTTGAGTGGTATAAAGTTTGGAATGCTAATTGTTTTTAGTTTTATTTATTATTCGGATAATTCTGTTTTGTCTCATCTATGTACTGTACATGTTTATCACAGGAATTTGTTGTAAATGGGGTTTTCCCGAACCAAAATCTCCTGTATAAAAATAAATCTTTTAACAAACAAACAAATCCACCCCTGATATGGGTGAGGGCTCTGGCAAGAGAGACAACAAACTGCCTGCCCAAAAATTAAAGAAAACAAAGCACACTGAAACCCTGGCTGCAGTGCCTCAAGGGGTCCCTCAGGTGCCTCTACTTGCTCCTTCGCCTGCTGATCTGACCCAGGCTCTAGCCTTACTTCAGGTGCTGCAGGGTTTACTACCCCCTTAGAAGCCTGTGGTCACTCCTCCTGAGAAAGTTACTGTTTGTGCACCTCTTTTACCCACTACCACAGTGGAATATGAGGAAGATGATTTGGATGAGGAGGGTATTGAACCTGAGGTCTCACCTGAACAAGATTTTGGCTCTTCTCTCAAACCAACAGAAGACTCTTCATCCCATTTTTCTTTTGTTAAAAAAATGTTAGAGACCCTGGATCCGCAAACAGCAGAAGAGATCCTGGATGAGGAAGAGGCACAATATATGGAGCTCATGGGGCTGACACCCACCAAAAGACTCCTTTTGCCTATGTACAAGTTCGTTAAAAAGGATGTCCTGGAGATTCTCAAGTCTCCCAACACTCACACCCACTGATAAAAAGTGTGACAAGAAATACCAGCTTGAAAAGTCAGGAGCCGAGTTCCTGTTTACTCATCCTGACCACCAGGGTATTGTTCAGCAGGCTGGCTGTGAAAAGGCTAAAACTCCCTTGTCCTCTCATCCCCTTGAGAAGGATTCAAGAAAAATAGCATGGCGAAAAAAGCGTACCTTTCAGCATCCCTGGCAGTTCGCCAAGCCAGCTATCAGGCTTATGCAGCTATCTATCAGAAGGCTCTTTGGCAGTCAGCTGTAGATAATGCTAAGGCTAATCCCTCTCAACAGTTTCAGAGCTGTGGGATACTGCAAGACTGGGCTTGGAGGCTTCCAAGTACCAGTTTCTAATGGCAGCTGACACAAATGACACAGCTGCTATATGGATGACAGGTACCATAGCACTAAGGAGGCTTGCCTGGCTGAGAGCCACTAATCTCACCCAGAGTAAGGCTATGGATTTTCCAGTTGAGGGACATTATTTTTGGTGCCCATACTGAAGCTTACACGAAGAAAGTAGACTAATACAAGATTACTTTCAGTAGCAACTCTACTAGAGAGGCTCTCCTTCCCTTCGTCCTATACTAGGGGAGGTAGGGGTAGGTCCTCTGTTATGAGGCCTTTCTTCCAAGTGCAGGCTGTTCCCCAACAGCAGTACCAGCCACAGTAGGGTGGCTTTTATAGAGCCAGAGGCAGAAGGGGTTCCAGGAGAGGATCCAAATCTGCACAGCCACAGCAACAAGCAAAGCAAAATCCCTGACTTTTCCACTCAGGCTGCCTCTCCATCTCCTGTAGGGGGCAGACTGACTCATTATTTTCAGAAATGGCTGAAAATAACCACAGGCAAGTGGGTTCTGGAAATTGTGAGTCAGGGTCTGTCCCTTTGTTTCAAGTCCCTTCCTCCTCCAAGATCAAAGCTATTCACACTAGCTCGTTTTGCAGAAAGAAAGCTACTGGAGCAGGTGGTGCAGGCATTCCTGCTAGCAAGAGCAGTGCAGCCTCTTCCCCCAAACCAAAGAGGACAATGGTTCTATTCAAGATACTTCCTAACAACAACAAAAAATGGAGAGTGGCGGCCTATACTAGACCTCAGACTGCTGAACAAGCACCTGGTAAAACCCAGGTTCAAGATGGTCACATTGGCCATGATTTTGCCAACTCTGCAAAAAGGAGACTGGCTAGCCTCCTTAGACCTAAAAGACGCATATTTCCATAAGGGAGGTACACAGAAAATATCTCCGATTCAGACACCCATCAGACCACTATCAGTTCTCAACACTTCCCTTTGGCCTCACCTCTGCACCAAAGGTCTTTACCAAGTGCATAGCAGTAGTAGTGGCACACCTAAGAAAGTTAGGTGTCACGGGTTTTCCCTTTCTGGATGATTGGCTAATCGTGGGAAAATCTCACCAGCAGGTGCCAGAGCACCTTCAGGTAACACAGGATCTGTTGCACTTCCTGGGATTCCTTCTCAGCATCAAAAAGTCAGTCCTGACCCATGTGCAGGTTCTGTAATTCATAGGTGCAGAACTAAACACTATACTAGGAAGGGCTGCCCTCCCTCAGGAGAGGGCAGAAACCATTCAGCATTTGGCAGGCTCATTTGTCCTGGGCAGGCCAAAGCCAGCGAGATAGTTTCTACAACTGTTAGGGCACATGGCTTCAGCAACATGCACAGTCATCGGTGCCAGGTTTCAGATGAGGGATGTTCAGTTCCGCCTCAGAGCGGTCATCTGCAGTCCCTCGATTCGAGGATGATCTCTACCATGGTTCACTGATGGGGCCTGAGGTGGCTCAGTAATCCAATCCTAGAGCCACAGATTCGTCCACAGAAATTGCAGATGTTTCCATGTGGGAGAGCTGCCCACTGGCTGGGGTTTCTTTCCCTTTCCTTCCTATGCTGTCTCTTTTCAGCTTCGAGGGCAAGGCGTTTCTCTTCGAAGCAGGCCCCTGCTTGAAGGAGGTTCTGGCGCCACTGAGATTGGTTGGTGGCCGGCTCCTCCTAGCTCGTGATGTCCATATCTGTTTTCTTGAGGTATGCCTTCAGTGTGTCTTTGTAGCATTTCCTTTGACCACCATGGGATCTCTGGCTGTGGCTGAGCTGGGAGTATAACATTTGTTTGGGGAGTCGAGAGTAAGGCATCCGTACACAGTGTCCAGTCCAGCAGAATTGATGTCTGAGAATCATTGCCTCAGCGCTGGTGACATTGGCCTCAGCGAGAACACTGACGTTAGTGCAGTAGTCTTCCCACTTGATGTGGAGGATTTTCCGGAGACATAGTTGGTGGTACCTCTCCAGGCTCTTTAGATGATGTTGGTAAGTCGCCCAAGTTTCACATCCATAAAGAAGGGTAGGGATGATGACCAATACCTGCCTCTTGGTGTCCTTTCATATGTCTCGGTCAGTGAAGATGCGCCGAAAGATTCCCAAACGAGGTACTAGCGCAATGGATCCTGTGCTGAATATCATCGTCTGTGTTTGCTGTTAGGGAGAGGTGGCTACCGAGGTAAGGGAAGTGCCCGACTGTCTCCAGGGTCTGTCCCCCAGTGGTGAATTGTGGAGGGTCATTTACAAGGCCTTAATCAGGCTGATAGAGCACCTTGGTGGTCTTGATGTTGAGTGAGAGTCCCAGACTTCGATAAGCTTCCACAAAGAGATCTGGCGCAGACTGGAGATCGCTCCTGGTGTGTGCAGGGATGGCAGAGTCATCCGCGTGCTGAAGGTCGATGACTGATGCCTTGCAAACCTTGGTCTTTGAATGGAGATGTCCAAGATTAAAGAGCCCTCCACCCATTCTGTATTCGATGTCAATTCCAGTGGGAAGACTGTCTCTGAGGACTAGGATGACTGCTAGGAAGATAGAGAACAAGGTTGGGGTGATGACACACCCTTGCTTGACCCCAGTTTGGATGATGAACGGATCTGTCTTTGAACCATTGTGGAGAACACTAGCAGTCATCTGGTCATGCAGAAGCCTTAGGACCTTGATGAATTTAGTAGGGCAGCCAAATCTGGCCAGCACCTTCCACAAGGCTTCACGATTGATGGAGTCGAAGGCCTTTGTCAGGTCGATGAAAGCCATGTACAGGTCCTGATGTTGTTCCCGACACTTTTCTTGGATATGCCTGACAATGAAGATCATGTCGGTTGTCCTGCGGGATGGTCTAAATCTACACTGAGATTCCGGGAGGACTTCTTCGGCAATGGGAAAGAGAAGGTTCAGAAAAATACAGGTGAGGATTTTCCCTGTGGTGGAGAGTAAGGCAATGTGTCGATAATTTCCACACACCGACTTGTCTCCCTTCTTGAAGATAGTAACAATGAAGGCATTCCTCAAGTCCTCTGGTCTGGAATTTCCTCATTATTCCAAATTCGGAGAATGAGTTCGTGGAGCTTTAGTACCAGTTCCTGCCCTCCAGCCTTGTAGACTTCAGCCAGTATGCCATCTGGTCCTGCTGCTTTGTTGTTTTTGGCCAGCTTGATGGCATGTCTTTCTTCTTCGATGGTAGGAGGGTTGGCGAGAGACTCTCTTTCAGGGTGTTGAGGGACAGAATTGATAGCGACATCTGTCACATATGACTCACGGTTCAGGAGTGTCTCAAAATGCTCCTTCCATCTAGCTTGAATGCCTTCATTTCCCTTTAGGAGCGTCAAGCCATTTTGAGAATGGAGGGGAGTGGGACCATGGGAGCTTGGACCATAAATGGCCCTTGTAGCCTGGAAGAAGCTCTGCATGTCATGTTTGTCAATATAGAGCTGGATCTCCTTGGTCTTGTCTTGTCACCGTTTGTCTTTGATGTCTCTGATCTTCCTTTGAGCTTCTGCCTTGAGCTGCTGGTATGACTGTCTTTTGCTGGCATGAGATTTCATCTTGCCATGTGCAGTGAGCTCTTCTTTTCCGGTTGAGCAGGTCTTGAATCTCGGTATCATTATATTATACTTCATGCTGATGAGGATGTCAAGGAGCAGTTTTATTCCAACCTTGACAGAGTCCTGACCAACACCCCTAAGGAAGACAAGATCATTCTCCTTGTTGACTTCAATGCCAGAGTCTGGCGTGATTTAGATCTCTGGAATGGTATCATCGGGAAGGAGGGAGTAGGAAAGACGAACTCCATTGGCATCTTACTCCTGAACAAATGTGCGGAGCATGGCCTGGTCATCACGAACACCATCTTCAGACAGAGCGACAAGTATAAGACTACTAGGAGACACCCTCGGTCCAAGCACTGGCACCTCATTGACTACGTCATTGTCAGAACCCGTGATTGAAAGGATGTCTACATAACGAGGGCCATGCGAGGAGTCGATAACCGCTGGATGGACCATCGTCTTGTCAGATCTGTCATGAACATCCAGCTCACTCAGAAACATCGAAGGCAGCCAAAATCAATGCAAAGGAAATTCAACACCAAGTCCCTCCAAGACCCAGTGGTTCAAGAGGACTTCCAACAATGTCTCCAAGCAAGGCTTTGTGCTGTGCCCGTAGCTGATAACATTGAGAAATACTGGAAGGAGTTCAAGACCGCCATCTACTCTGCATGTGCTGAATCTATTGGCTATGTCACCCGGCATCACCAGGACTGGTTTGATGAAAATACCACCTCGGAGCACACTGGTGCCAAAGGAGGGGCTCCCTATCGAAGCCAGTGCCAGTCACAAAGGTGTTACTGCAGGCACTCCAGTGGTGGATCCAGCTGGAAAACTTTTGAGAAGGGGTCCCATTCCTGCAGGAGCCCCTTCACTGGTTCTCGCAACAGATGCTTCCCTGTTAGAGTGGGTTGCTCACTTTGGGGGAGCACGCCTTTCACGGCACCTGGGACAGTGCAGACTCACTCCTGCATATAAACCTGCTGGAGTTAAGTGCTGTTTACCCGGCCCTTCAGGCTTTCTCACACCTAATACAGGGAAAGGTGGTACAAGTCGGAACAGACAATACAACAACAATGTACTACATCAACAAGCAAGGAGGGACAAGGTCCACTCCACTCTGTACAGAGGCAATGAAGATATGTAGCCTTGCTTACTCCCTAAATGCCTCTCTTCAGTCGATCCATCTGCCTGGCAAGGACAACACCCTGGCAGATGCCTTGAGCAGGATAAACCAGGCCCATCACAAATGGGCAATGAACAAGCAAGTGGTGAATGCTGTATTCAGGAGGTGGGGAACCCCAGAAATGGACATTTTTCAAACATGAAGTCTTGCTGTATTCAGACATAATGCAGTTAGCCCCAGCACTTGAACTGCCCTGGATAGGAAAGAGTTAACTCTATGCAGAAGCATAGAACTTTGAGCTCGAGCTCGGTTTTCAAACCTCTGTCTGTGCTACTTCCCAGTGTAACCGTCAGATTCTTTACTCTGCCTAACAATGAAGTCGCTCCGGAGATTTCCTCTGCTCAGTTCGGTAAAAGAAAAATAAAGCGTTTGGTTTAAACCGCATATTTTTGTTATTTTCGGATTTCCAGCCTCTATGTATGGTACAGGTAGTATGTAGATAGGCAGTGACTGTGTTTTATTTTGCTAAAAAGAGTCTTTCTTCGGTTTCGTTCCGGTCAGTCCGGTTTGTAACCGACTTGGTAAAATTTTTCTCTTTCTGGGATTAGTGTGGTGTTCCGGTACCGATCGGTTTCAAAAGAATCAGACTTTTGCTGGTTCTTTTAAAAAGCCTGTGACACTGTTTGTAACCGATCGGTTGCTTTATTACCTGACTTGAAAGCTTGTGTAGGATAATTTATTAGGTTGGCCATGTCTGAGAAACCCAAGAAGAAAACCGGTCCCACTAGGTTTCAGCAGTGTACTGAGTGTGGGGAGGCCTTTGCTAAGGAAGACCCCCACCTCATCTGTGTTTGTCTGGGGTTTGCCCTCAAGTCAGACTGCCAAATCTGTAAGAACTTTCCTAAAACCACTCTAGATAAAAGACTGAGTAGTCTGAAGGAAAGGGAGGCTGAGAAGTCTGTAGATCCGGATGGCCAGCCTGGTTCGGTTGCGGATGAAACTGAGGGGGTGCCTACTGACCTAGGCGATACCTCCTCGGGCAAAGGAGTGCCAAACCTTGTGGGTCGGTTCAGCTGAAAGAAAAGGAAGTCTGCCGGTTCGGATCCTGTATCCTACCTACCAATCATGGATGAAATAGCCAAAGCAATTAGTATTGTCCAGTTGCTTAGACCAGTTCCTTCTGAACCGATACCGCCAGTTTGGCGCTCTGTTCAGTCGGTACAGTCTCCTCTGGATTATGACCCAGATGCTTATTATGAGGAGTGAGAGGGAGATGAAGATTATCCCGGTGATGACTATGATGACGATGACAATGAAGGGGGTCTGGATGTGCCCATTGAACCAGACGTCTCCCCAGACAGGCCCTCAGGTGTCCTTCCTCCCAGGCTCCTAGTCCTCGTCACACTTTTTGTTCTACAAAATGATGGCACAAACCCTGCAGCTTCCCTTGGTTGAAGCAGCAGAGGAGGATGAAGAGCCTGATTTTGTGGAAATGATTGACATCCCAGAGTCCAAAAAGCTGTCTATCCCTCTTCATAAATCTTGGGGAAACAGATACATAAAATTTTACAAACCCTTAATTCAGTGCCTCCTGTGGATAAGAGAATGGACAGGAAGTATTCAAACAACATGAAGTCTTGTTGTATTCTGACAAGTACAGTTAGCCCCAGCCTTTAAACTGCCCCGGAGAACAGTGGGTTAACTTTTCTATGCAAGGCATAGAATGTTGATCTCGAGCTCAGTTGAGGTCACTGCCTGTTGTATTTTAAACTGCAAACGTCAGATTCTTTACTCCTCCTCACTGAACAGTCGCCTCCGGAGATTTCTCTGCAGTCGGGTTCAAGTCGGTTGAAGTGACTGTTTTCGGTCCGTTTTCTAACGAAATTTAGTTTCTGCATAGTCTCTGTCTGTGGTACCGTGAGTACTAGATAGGTTTTGTTCTGTTTTCTGTGTGGAACTTGTAGAAAGTGTGGATCGGTTCAGCTGAACCGATCGTTCAGGTAATTTTTGTATCTTACTTTAGTGTGTGGTTACCGGTCCATATTGGTTCTAAAAAAAAACGGGTTTTAGTATGTTTTTTTTTCCAAGACCCGTGACACGGTCAGGAACCGATAGGAGAGTCTTGCCTGGCAGTTGCCGAAAAAAGGGTAAGTTTGGTTAGGGTGCCCATGTCTGAGAAACCCATGAAAAAAACCGGGCCCACTGGGTTTCAACACTGCAGTGAGTGTGAGGAGGTCTTTGCTAAGGCCGATCCCTACATCACCTGTGTTTATTGTCTGGGGTTTGACCACCTCGATTCAGACTGCCAAATTTGTAAAAATTTACCCAAATCTACCCTTGAAAAGAGATTAGGTAGACTGAGGGAAAGGGAGGCCGATAAGTCCGCTGACCCGGATGACCAGCCCGGTTTGGTTCCGACCAAACCAGAAGGAGTGCCCTCTGACCAGGGCGATACTTCTCTGGGCAAAACGAGATCTGATCCCGAGGGGTCGGTTCCTGCAAAAAGAAACTCAAAGAAAAATCGTCCGGTTCAGATCCAGAATCTCATACTTGGACCGCCGAAGAAATAGCCAAAGCAATTCGTATTGTGGAATCGCTTCGCCCAGTTCTGACTGATCTGGCACCTTTTGGCAGGGGCTCGGTTCGGTCATTCCCCCGGTTCACGATTATACCCTGGAAGAATTTTATGAACCGGAGTTTGAGGAGGAAGGAGAGTTGGAAGATGAATATGGTGATGGTCAAAGTCTGGATGTGCCTATTGATCCGGACATCTCCCCAGACAGACCTTCAGGTTTTTTTCCTCCTAGGCTTTCTGAGTCCCCTTCCCACTTTGTTTTACAGAAAGGTGGCTGAGACCCTCCAGCTTCCTATGGAGGAGGCAGAGGAGGATCAGGAGGAGCCTGACTATGTAGAGATGATGGACATCCCAGAGTCCAGGAGACTGTCTATTCCCCTCCACAAATCTTTTGGGAAACAGACACAAAAAATTCTGAAGTCTCCCAATTTCATACCTCCTGTAGATAGAAGAATGGACAAGAGGTATACACTTTCGGGCTCAGATATGGAGTACCTTTATCAGCAATGCAGCCATGTTGGGGTTGTACAAGCTGCTGCCTGCGACAAGGCAAACATTCCCTTGGCATCACACCCCCAGACAAGGACTCCTGGAAGATTGATGCCATGGCAAAAAAGCAGTACATGGCATCTTCCTTGGGACTCAGGCAGGCGAATTATATGGCCTGTACAGCCAGATACCAGAAGTCCAGGTGGGACACTGTACTGGCACTGGCTAAACAGGCTCCCCCCAGCTTGTCAAGGAGCTGGAGGAGGTGGCTGCACATGGGATTGAGGCATCAAAAGTTCAGTTTCATGCTGCTGTGGACTCCAATGATGTGCCATCAAGAGTCATGGCTACATCTTCATCATCATCAAATCTTTATTCAGGCGCACATCATTGAGCAAGGCTCATTTACAAGATGGACCTGATAAGGTCAAGGTTCAATAGTTGATACACAACAGATACATCATACACTTATATAAGACAGTTATACATACAGGGGAAAATAACGTTTATAAACACAGTGATGTACAGTAAATTCACATGATAAAAAACGGTTACAGGAAAGTTAAGCATTAATAATATTTACAGTATGTACATATCCCAGTGGGGGGGCATGGCAGACACTCAACATAATGTAATACTAGGATGGTGAAGGTATTACTGGGTCATAAGATGGGGTGTCTGTCTGGAAGGAATATGCCATATATGGTTTGAAGGAGATTTGTGAGATGACAATGTTAGCTCTAGTGGTAGCAATTGCATTTCTTTGAAGAAGACTGTACAATGCTGTTTAAAGGATGCAAATGGAATGATATTGGACAGTTTTAGGGATTTTTGTAGGGTGTTCCATGCTATAGCTAGAGAATAGCTGATTGCTGCCTCCTAGCCTGGTGTTGAATTTGGGCAATTTGAGCAGGATGATGTTGTTGCTTCTTAGGGCATAGGAGCTAGGAGAGGTCTGGGTGAAGCAGTCCAGGATATAGTTTGGAAGTTTTTTTGACAACGCTCTGTAAATCCATAGTGCTGAATTTCTGTTCCTTCTGAGGTGAAGGGAAACCCACCCAACTGCAGCATAAAGAGAGCAATGATGAGTATTAGATGGCAGATCTGTAATGAACCTTATTGCTCTATGACATCTGTAGCTCTTCGGAGAATGGCTTGGCTCAGATGTACTAGCCTCTCACAGGATACCCAGGCTAAGGCCATGGATTTTCCTGTAGTGGGTAATTCTCTGGGGAGCAGACAGAGAATTACATGAAGAAAATGGAAGAGTACAGGACCACTTACAGGAGTGCTCAGGCCAAGGAAAGGCAGGCAGCTCCTCAAAGGCAGCAGTCTAGGGGCAGGGGCAGGCCTTTTCAAAGGCCTTTTTACCAAGCACAGGCCTCTTCTTCCTTTTCGCAGAGGGGGTTCTTAAGAGGGATGAGCAGGCCTGCATCCACCCCTCAGCCTAAAACCCCTGCCAAGCAGACACCCTGATGGGTCTGCCCGGGTCGACTTTCCTATCCCAGTAGGGGGCAGGCTGGTTTACTTTGTCCAGGACTGGATGTCTATTACATCAGACAAGTGGGTCCTGGAAGTAGTAAGCCAGGGACTGGTTCTCAGATTCAAAAAATTTTCAAAGATGAGAGCTAGATCTTTTCCACCTGCAAATCTTTCGAAAACCCTTGCCCTAGAGGTAGAGGTTTCTTCTCTCCTAGCTTTAACAGCTATTGAGAAAGTACCTACCCTACACTGGGGCAAAGGACTGTAGTCCAGGTACTTCCTGGCCCCAAAAAGACAGGAGAGTGGCGACCCATCCTGGACTTCAGATATCTGAACAAACATCTTTTAAAGCCAAAGTTCAAGATGATAACTCTGGGAATTATCCTTCCTTCTCTCAGGCCAGGGGACTGGCTAGCCTCCCTGGACCTCAAAGATGCCTACTTTCACATTCCCAACAAGTGCTCCCACAGAAAGTACCTCAGGTTCGAGTTGCCCTCAGGCCACTATCAGTTCAGAGCAATGCCCTTTGGCCTAACCTCCGCTCCAAGAGTTTTCACAAAGTGCCTGGCAGTAGTTGTTCCCTTCCTGAGAAGACAAAAGATTGCCATTTTTCCATATTTGGACGACTGGCTCATAGTGGGCCAGTCTACAGACCAAGTCAAGTCAGACCTGCAAGTGACCCATCAAGTGCTCAGTTCTTTAGGATTTCTTCTCAGCCTACCAAAGTCTGTTCTCAAACCAGTGCAGCTCCTCACCTTCATAGGGGCAGAGCTGGATACAGTAAAAGCAAGAACCTTCCTTCCCCTGGAAAAGGCAAGAGCTCTCATGGAGCTGGCTTCTTCATTCAGCCTTCAGGTGTCTCGACCAGCAAGGCATTTCCTTCAGCTCTTGGGCCACATGGCAGCTTCTACAGCAGTGGTCCAAGGTGCAAGATTCCAGATGAGGGACATTCTGTTCCACTTGAGAGCTTTTTGGTCTCAAAGAAAGGATTCCCTTACCAAACTAATCCCAGTGACTCGAACTGTGATCCAAGCCCTGCAGTGGTGGCAGGATCAAGACAATTTGAGGCAAGGGGTTCCATTTGCCATTCAGTTTCATTCAGTGGTCCTTACCACAGATGCTTCCCTGCTGGGCTGGGGAGCCCATTTGGGGGACCTCACCACCCAGGAACTGTGGTTTCCTCAGGAATCTCTTCTACACATCAGTCTCCTGGAACTCAGGGCAGTGTTTCTGGCACTGCAAGCTTTTTCCCAGTTAGTACAGAACAAGGTGGTTCAGGTCAGAACAGACAACACCACCACCATGTGGTACATCGACAAGCAAGGAGGCACTCTGTCTACGGCCTTGTGCACAGAAGCAATAAAGTTGTGGTCCCTGGCTTATTCCCTTCAAACCTCTCTGGCAGTTCACCTTCCAGGGAAGGACAATGTCCTAGCAGATGCACTGAGCAGAATATCTCAGGGCCATCACGAATGGGCCCTGGAGCCTCTGGTATTGAAGGTGATTTTTTTTTCAAGATGGGGCACTCCAGAGATGGATCTTTTTGCAGCCCCAGACAATCACCAGCTTCCTCTCTTTTGTTGCAGACCCCCAGTCTTGGGCTCAGTCCCCCTGGATGCTCTGATTCTAAACTGGGATGGGAAATTTCTGTATGCTTTTCCCCTCTTCCCTCTCCTGTTCAAAGTTCAAGTCAAGATAAGGTCACAACCTTGCAAAGTGATTCTGATTGCTCCAGAATGGGCCAGGCAGCCATGGTACCCCTTGTTGCTGTCCCTAGCAGTCCATCTTCCCCTGTCTCTTCCTAGGAATTGCAACCTGTTAACCTCCTCCCAGGGGAGGATTTGGTACCCCAGTCTTCAGTCTCTCAATCTAAAGGCATGGCTCTTGAAGAGTTGGAGTTGGCAGATTTGCATCTGTTTCAGGGAGTTCTGGATATTCTCAAAGCTTCTCGGAAGCCTTCCACCAGAAAGACTTACAACTCCAAATGGAAGAGATTCAGCATTTGGTGCTCCAAGAGGCGTATCTCTCAAGATACTGCTGAATTGCCTACAGTTCTGGATTATATGTTCCATCTTAATAGCCTGGGCCTCAGAACAGCTACTCTCAGGGTACACTTGTCTGCTGTTTCTGCTTTTCTGTCAGTAGGTAAGTCTTCCTCTCTGTCATCCCACCCTGTATTCTGTAAGTTTTTCAAGGGATTGCTTCATACCAGTCCCCCCTTTAGGGATCCTGCTTGGGATCTTAATGTTTGCATTGCTCAGCTTATGCAACCCACTTTTGAGCCTTTGTCTTCAGCAGAGCTTAAGTACTTGACTTGGAAAACTGTGTTTTTGGTAGCCATTTCTTCTGCTAGACGTATCAGTGAATTGCAAGCCCTGTCAGTGGAACCTGATTTCATCTCTTTTTTCACAGAGATAAAGTGGTCCTTAGAACTAACAGAAGGTTCTTGCCTAAAGTGGTTTGACTTCCACCTGAATCAGTCTGTCTCTCCCCGTTTACTTCACTGATCATTCTTCATCGGGGAGAGGAGGCTACACAGTTTGGATGTTAAAAGAGCCCTTAGCTACTACATAGAGTGTACCAAGGGTCACTGGTTTGATTCTCTCCAGTTGTTCCTCACTTATTGAGAGGTAGGAAAGGGCAAACCTGCCACCAAGAGAACTATTGCTAGGTGGATTGTGTCTTGTATACAATTCTGTTATGAGAAACTGGGAAAGATTCCACCCTCAGGCCTGAGGGTTCACTCTACAAGAGGTACAGCTGCTTCCCTGGCTGCTGCCAGGGATATCCCCTCTCTTAACAATCTGTCAAGCAGCCACCTGGAAAACAGTACATACCTTTACCAGGCATTACTCTCTGGATAGCCAGGCTAGGAGTGATGCTCGGTTTGGCACAGCAGTACTTCAGAGACTATTTCCAAAGTAGGTTCTGTCCCTCCTCCATGGAGGTACTGCTTGGTAGTCTGCAATTGTCAGAATACAGCAAGACTTCATGTTGTTTGAAGAACAATTTCTCACCTTAGTAATTATGTTTCTTCTAGTGGAGTCTTGCTTGAGTTCTGACCCTCCCCTCAGAACCTGGATTTTGGGGGATGTGGGTGGCAGGATGCAGTGTTGGCACCCCAAGGGTGCCCCCTTACACCCTCTGTTACTCATGGGGTGATATGTTATTTCAGTTCTAATTGTTTTTTTTGTTTTGGGTTTCCTGACTTGAGTCTTCCCTTGGGAACCCAAAAGATTATTTTTTTGCTAGTTGGCTAGTAAAAATTTTAGTTTCCACACAGAACACCTAGTGAGTTTTTGCTCGTAAAGATCTGACATTTGCAGTTCAAAATGCAACAGGCAGACACATCAACTGAGCTCGAGATCAACATTCTATGCCTTGCATAGAAAAGTTAACCCATTGTTCTCCGGGGCAGTTTAAAGGCTGGGGCTTAACTGCACTTGTCAGAATACAGCAAGACTCCACTAGAAGAAACATAATTACTAAGGTGAGTAATTTTTTCTTCGTTATCAGGCTCAGCTGTGGAGTTCCTTTATAGTCATTGCAGCCACGTTGGAGTAGTGCAGGCTGCAGCCTGTGACAGGGCTAACATTCCTTTGGCTTTACACCCCCTGGATAAGGACTCCAGGAAAGTGGATGCCATAGTCAAAAAACAGTATTTGGCATCCTCTTTGGGACTCAGGCAGGCTTCTTATATGGCCTACACAGCCAGGTGCCAGAAATCCTTATGGGACATGGTTCTGGAAGCGGCTAAACAGGCCTCTCCCCAGCTGGCCAAGGAGCTGGAGGTGGTGGCTGCTGATGGAATTGAGGCATCCAAAATGCAATTTCATGCTGCTGTGGACTCTAGTGATGTGGCATCTACAGTCATAGCTACATCTGTGTCTCTCAGTAGACATGCTTGGCTCAGATGTACTAGCCTTTCACAGGGTACCCAGACTAAGGCCATAGATTTTCCTGTAGTAGGTAACTCTCTGTTTGGGGAGCAGACAGAGGCTTACATGAAGAAAATGGATGAATATAGGACCACATACAGGAGTGTACAGGCCAAGGAAAGGCAGGCCACTCGGCACAAGCAGAAGTCTAGGGGCAGGCCCTTTCAAAGGCTTTTTTACCAAGCCCCGGCCTCCTCTCCCTTCCCACAGAGGAGGTTCTTCAGAGGGAGCAGTAGGAGGGGGATGAGCAGGGCTGCTCCCTCCTCCTCTCAGTCTAAGGCTCCTGCCAAGCAGACACCTTGATGTGTCGGCCCGGGTTGACTCCCCATTTCCAGTAGGACGCAGGCTGGCTTACTACTTCCAGGCCTGGAAGTCTGTGGCCTCAAACAAGTGGGTCCTGGAAGTAGTAAGCCAGGGACTGCCCCTCAACTTCCAAAAATTTCCAAAAAGAAGGGCCAAGTCTTTTCCACCTGCATTGTCTTAGAAATCCTTGCCGTAGAGGCAGAGGTTTCCTCTCTTCTAGCTCTCAGAGTTATAGAGAAGGTTCTTACTCAGCACAAGGGAAAAGGACTGTATTCTTTGGGGTAAGGAAGTACCTAGAATACAGGGGAGTGGTGACCCATCCTAGACCTAAGGTGTCTGAACAAACACATTTCAAAGCCCAAATTCAAAATGGTAACTCTTGGAATAATCCTTCCCTCTCTAAGGCCAGGGGATTGGCTAGCATCTCTGGACCTCAAGGATGCCTACTTCCATATTCCTATCAGGTGCTCCCACAGAAAAAACTCCGGTTCGAGTTGCCTTCAGGCCATTATCAATTCTGAGCCATGCCATTCGGTCTAACATCAGCTCCAAGGGTGTTCACAAAGTGCCTTGCAGTAGTGGCGGCTTACCTCAGAAGACGGAGTGTCACCATAATTTTCATATCTGGATGACTGGCTGTTAGTGGGTCAGTCTTATTTACAGGTCAAGTCAGCTCTTCAAACTACCCAGGACCTACTCAGCTCCTTGGGTTTTCTTCTCAGTCTTCCAAAGTCTGTACTTGAACCAGTTCAACTTCTCACCTTTATAGGCATAGAGTTGGACACTGTACAAGCAAAATCCTTCCTTCCCCTGGCAAGGGTAAAGGCCCTAGTGGAACTCTCTTCCTCCTTTCGACCTCAGGTCTCCCGCCCAGCAAGACAGTTCCTCCAGCTCCTAGGCCACATGGCAGCTTCCATGGCAGTGGTGCAGGGAGCAAGGTTCCAGATGAGGGACATTGTTTCATCTGAGGTCTTTTTGGTCTCAAAAGGAGGATTCACATACCAAACTGATTCCAGTGACTCAAACTTTGGTCCAAGCTCTCCAGTGGTGGCTGGACCAGGACAAACTCAGACAAGGGGTTCCATTTCTCCCTCAAGTCCCATCGGTAGTTTTAACTATGGATGCTTCTCTCCTAGGGTGGGGAGCGCACCTGGGAGCCCTGACAGCTCAAGGGCTCTGGTCTCCACAGGAGTCTCTCCTTCATATCAATCTGCTGGGACTCAGGGCAGTTTTCCCAGCCCTGCAGAGCTTCTCTGATTCAGTCAAGGGCAAGGTGGTCCAAGTCAGAACGGACACCACCACCACAATGTGGTACATCATCAAGCAGGGAGGCACTCTGTCCTCGGCCTTGTGCACAGAAACCATGAAGCTGTGGTCTCTGGCCGATTGTCTTCAGACTTCTCTGGTTTCAGTTCACCTTCCAGGGAAGGACAACATATTAGCAGATGCTCTGAGCAGAATTTTACAGAGACACCACGAATGGTCCCTGGATCCTCACATACTGAAGGTCATCTTCTCCAGGTGGGGCACTCCAGAGATGGATCTCTTTGCAGCATCGGACAATCATCAACTTCCTCTGTTTTGTTGCAGACCTCCAGTCCTGGGGACAGTTCCCCAGGATGCTCTTTTTGGACTGGAAGGGCAGGTTTCTCTATGCCTTCCCTCTGCTGTTCAGAGTTCTGATCAAGATCAGGACTCAACCCTGCACAGTGATACTGGTGGCTCCAGATTGGGCCAGACAGCCTTGGTATCCTCTACTGCTGTCCTTGTCAGTGTCATGTCCCCTGTCTCTGCCCAGGACATACAATCTCCTGTTCTCCTCCCAGGGGTAGATCTGGTACCCCAGTCTCTCCATCTCAGTGCCTGGCTCTTCAAAGAGTTAGAATATACAGCTCTACATCTTTCTCAGAGTTCTGGATATTCTGAAGGTCTCTAGGAAACCTTCCACTAGAAAAACTTACAACTCCAAATGGAAAAGGTTCAGTATTTGGTGCTCTCAGAAAGGCATCCTGCCTGATTCTGCAGACATTTCCACAACCTTAGACTATCTAGTTCATCTCAATGGTTTAGGCCTTAGGCCTGCCACTCTGAAGGTTCATCTAGCAGCTGTCTCTGCATCCCTCTCAGTAGGGAAGGGCTCTTCCCTGGCATCTCATCCTGTTTTCAGAAAGTTTTTCAAAGGTCTGGTTAACATTAACCCCTCCTTTAGGAAGCCCACTCTGCCTTGGGATCTTAATGTCTGCATAGCTCAGCTAATGCAGCCACCCTTTGAACCTCTGGCTTCGGCCGAATTTAAGTACTTGACCTTGAAAACTGTGTTCCTGGCAGCTATTACTTCTGCCAGGTGGATTAGTGAGTTACAGGTTCTGTCAGTGGAACCTGACTTCATCTCCTTCCATAGGGACAAAGTAGTCCTCAGAACCAATAGGAGGTTCTTGCCCAAAGTGGTTTCAGATGTTCATCTGAACCAGTCTGTCTCTCCCTGTGTTTTCACTGACCATTCTTCAGGTGATAGAAGGTTACACAGTCTGGACGTTAAAGAGGGCCCTTAGCTACTACATTGAACATACTAAGGCACATAAAAATGACCGTCTTCAATTGTTTCTCACTTATGGTGAAGTGGGAAAGGGTAAGCCTGCCACTAAGAGAACTATTGCCAGGTGGATTGTTTCTTGTATACAATTTTGTTATGACAAGTTGTGTAGGACGCCCCCTTCAGGCCTGAGGGCTCACTTGACCAGGGGTACAGCTGCTTCTCTAGCTGCAGCCAGAGATATATCATTGTTCTGTAAAGCAGCCACCTGGAAAACAGTACATACTTTCACCAAGCATTACTCCCTGGACATCCAGGCTAGGAGTGATGCTAGGTTTGCTACAGCAGTATTGCAGAGCCTCTTCCCAAAGTAGGTTCCACATTCCCTCCTCCATAGGGAACTGCTTGGTAGTCTGCATTATGTCTGAATACAACAAGACTTCATGTTGTCTGAAGAAGAAATTACTCACCATAGTAATGTTGTTTCTTCTAATGGAGTCTTGATGTATTCAGACCTCCTCCCCTGCCTCCCCTCTCAGAACCTGGTTTTGGGAAGTGGGCTGGCAGGTAGTGTTGCACCTCAGGAGTGTACCTTGTACCCTCCCTCTTAGGTGGGGTAGATGTTGTTGTTCTTGTTTTTTCTGGTGTTTTTCTAAATATTGTCACTACCTTTCCTTCTTGGGTTCTCGACTTCAGTCTTTTGGGGCCCAAGAAGATATATTTTGCCCTTTGGCTATATTTGAATAATTTCCATACTTTAGTTACTAGTTATTTAGCTTGTAAGAATCTGGTGGTTATACTAGGAAGTACCACAGCCAGTGGTTTGAAAACCGAGCTCGAGCTCAATGTTCTATACTTCTGCATAGAGTTAACTCTTTCCTCTCTGGGGCAGTTCAAGTGCTGGGGCTAACTGCATTATGTCTGAATACAGCAAGACTCCATTAGAAGAAACATTACTATGGTGAGTAATTTTTTTCTTGCATCCCACCAAAATCACCACTTACCTCAGTATTGTTGCAGGGTCCCTGTAAAGGGGACAGTCCCCCTGGATGCCTTGATTCTGGATTGGACAGGGAGGCATCTTTATGCCTTTCCCCCTTTTCCCCTGATACTCCGGGTGCTCATGAAGCTCAGGTTGCAGCCAGCTTCAATGATTCTGGTGGCTCCAGACTGTGCCAGACAGCCTTGGTACTCCCTCCTGCTCTCTCTGTCTGTGACCGAACAGATTCACCTTCCACAAAGGTACAACCTACTGACCACCTTTCAGGGAGGGTAGTGTACCCCAGTCTCGGATCTCTCAAGCTCAAGGCATGGCTCTTGAGGACTTAGAGTATGCAGATTGGCAGTTCTCTGAAGGGGTATTGGAAGTCCTCAGACAGTATAGGAGATCTTCTACTAAGAAAACCTATGCCTCAAAATTGAGAAGATTCTCTATATGGTGTAGAGATAAGGGTATAGTCCCAGCTCCAACTGGCATCCCAACACTTCTGGACTATTTTGACTCACCTGCATTTCCCTGGGTTGCAGTATTCAACCGTAAAGGTGCATCTGGTTTCAGTGTCAGCATACATTTCAGCTGGAAAGGACACCTTCCTAGCATCAAATACTATCTTCAGGAGGTTCTTTCAGGGACTCTCTTGTTTCCCCCCTCACAGGCAACCAGTGCCAGCCTGGGACCTTAACATTTGCATTGCCCAGCTTATGCTTCTGCCCTTTGAGCCTATGGCCTCTGCAGAGCTTAAATTTGTTACTTGGAAGGTGGTCTTTTTGGTAGCAATCACTTCTGCCAGGAGGATAAATGAGCACCAGGCCTTCTGTGTGGAAAAGGACTAAGTCTCTTTCCATAGGGACAAGATAGTGTTGAGAACCAATAGGAAGTTCCTCCCCAAGGTGGTCTCTGACTCCCATTTGAACCAGTCTGTTACCGTGCCAGTTTTCTTTACTGATCACGCTAGCTCAGGGGAGCATAGATTGCACAGCCTGGATGTAAAAAGGGCTTTAAGCTACTACATGACTCATACCAAGGACCATAGGCAGGACAGGCAACAGCTGTTCCTCACCTATGGGGAGGTAGGTGAAGGAACACCTGCCTCAAAAAGAACCATCTCTCGATGGATAGTTGTGTATTCATTTTTGGTACTCAAAAGTGGATAAGGTGCCTCCTTCTGGGCTTAGAGCCCATTCTACAAGGGGCACAGCTGCCACTATTGCAGCTACCCGTGAGGTGCCTTTGGTGGAACTTTGTATTCAGCTACCTGGAGGCCAGTCCACACCTTCAGTAAGGATTATAGCCTGGACACCCAGTCCAGGGGTGTTGCCAGGTTTGGCACAGCAGTTCTGCAGAGTCTTTTTCCTAAATAGATTCTTTGCTCACCTCCTGGAGGTACTGGTACTGCTGCATAGTCTGCACGAGTAATAATATTAGTGGATTCCTGGGGTTAGAAGAAAAAAACTACTCACCTGTAGTATTCTTGTTTCTTCCAACAGGATCCACTAGTATTATTACTCCCCACCTGGCCTGCTCTACTGAATCACTAAACAGAAAAATCCTCTCCACAGCTGATATGTATATTTGGAGTGGTATGCCATCTACTGGCACTTCTTAGTAATGTTTTATACCTTGTAGGTTCTTTTTCTTGGGTACATCTGACTTTAAGAAAAAGGGTATTTTTCTCTTTTTGGTCCTTTGGTTAATGTTTACTAGTTGTCCCAGCTGAGGCCCTATTTTTTCATATTGTTTTTGTATATAGGTTAGCATGGCCTCTTTGCGGGCTTCTAAGAAATCTGAGGTTAGAATGTAGGCAGTTACACTGGGCAGTTTGAAATTGGATGCCGAGCTAAAGATTCTTTCATGAGCATAGCATTCCATTTGGCTCTGGGGCAGAGCTGACTTAAAGGAGCACTGCAAGAGTAAAAATATTAGTAGATCCCGTTGGAAGAAACAAGTTTACTACAGGTGAATAATTTTTTCTTGCTGCAGGTTTGTCCTTGTCCCCTGAATGGTTAATGTTCACAGTGCTGCAGGTTTGTCCCTGTCCTGTCCCCTGAGTGGTTACTGTTCACAGTGCTGCTGGTTTGTCCCTTTCCCATGAGTGGTTAATGTTTACAGTGCTATAGTTTAATTGTCCTCTGTGCTATAGTTTTACTCTGCTCCCTCAAAGCAGTTACTGTTTGTAGTATTTAGGCGTATTACAGTATCTTACAACATCCATTTCACGAGCGCCAGCCCGGTGGCGCTGGGGGTTGAAGTGCTGGATGCCACATCTCTCGCTACACCGGCGACCTGGGCTGGGAGCGAGCTCGGGTCATTGGGGTTGGCTGGGAGTGGGAGGGTGGAGCAAGATCGAGCAGCCGCTGGCAAGCTCTCCTCTTCTGGGGAGGGTTTCCATGGCTCCTGGTGCAGCAGCGGCACCCAGTGGTAACTGAGAGCTTCCGCAACTGGAACCACTCGAGAAGGGTATAGGAGGGGGCGGAGTCCTACGGGAGTCGTGCGAGAACGCACGAATTGGCGTGCTGGCATCATTGCACACCCCCACACAGAACAAGTGGGAAAAAATGTGGCATCCGGGAGGACCAGGGCCGACCTCGCAAGAGCAGTACTCAAGCCCACTGCCGATCCCCACCCAAACAGTTGTCGCAGATCCTCTTCTCTGGGGCAGCGGTGGGAGAGGATTCTGTCCCCAGTTTCTTGGTTGGAGGGATTCGAGCAGGGCAGTAAGAGCCGATTGAGGAGAGTGGAATCTCGCTTGTGGGAGTTCCTGGAAGCTGGCGACCAGAGCGAAAAAGAGTTGAAAGAAAATAAAAACAAAACAAAAAAAAATCAGTTTCATGGTATTTGCTTAAAAAAAAAAAAAAAATCATGCTCCATTGAATATTGTGCTATTTGGAGCATTTCTAATTTGAGGAGAAATGTGTGCGTTTGTGTGCGGGATAGGGAATCTGTTGTACCTCCTCAGGGATGTACCACTGAGCTGCTGATAGGATAATCAAGATGGTTTATCACAATTTCTCCTGTTTCATGAAAATTGCAGTGATCTTACTTCGAGAGGGCTCTTGCAGTAGGTAATAACCTTTAGGACTAGAGCTACCAGGCACTAGGACCATGTGGATAACTTTAGGTAGCAGTGTTGGGGGGCTGCTGTCCACCCATCACCCAGCGTGATGCTATATAGTGGGCGGTCCCCAGCCCGCCCTCCATATCTTTCCCACTGTTGACCAGTGCACGTCGTACCTCGCGGAGAACGCTGCTTCAGTCGACCGCCATTTTCAGATGAGTATTTCATCATTCTTTCCATTTCTGTAAAATATAGAAAGTAATACCTTTTTTGTGCATGTTTTCTCTGACGCCTTCTGAGTTGCATAAGAACAAGTGCAATTCCTGCGCACTCAGTTCCTGCACAAGGACGGCCATTCCCTCTGTCTTTTCTGCCTAGGACCCGAGCACAAGGCTGAGGACTGTGAGGCCTGCCAGAGTTTCAGCCAGGCCACATTGAAATGCCACCAGCAGGCCCCGGAAGGCCCACATTCTCAAACTGAAAATGGCTTCCATGGAGAAGGAGCTGTGGGGATCGTCCTCACCTGGGGGTTCTTCAGACTCCAGTAATGATGAGGAGGACAAGGACGAAGCACTGGGGCCACAGTCCGTCTCCTTCAAACAACATGAAGTCTTGCTGTATTCCGACTATTGCAGTTAGGTCCTGCCTTTCAACTGCCCCGGAGAACAGAGAGTTAACTTTCCATGGCCAACATGGAACGTTCGGCGCGAGCTCGGCTGAAGCCCCTGTCTGCTGTTGTTTACACTCCAACCGTCAGATTCTTTACTCCGCCTCACTGAACAGTCGCTCCGGAGATTTCTCCTTTGCTCGGTTCGAAAAGTCGGCTAAAGTGTCTTTTTTTTTCTCTCTCTGTTTCTACCGAATTTCTGCTACCGAATGTGTCTAAGTCTCTGTCTGTGGTACTGTGAGTACTAGATAGGTTTTACATTTAGTTTGTGTGTGGAACTTGTAAATTTGGGATCAGTTCGGTTTGAACCGATCAGATTGGTCATAAAAAAGTTTTGAATTTATTAGTGTGATAACCGGTCCGTATCAGTTCTTAAAAAAACAAAACAAAAAAAAACAAATTTGTTTTTTTCCAAGACCCGTAACACGGTCAGGAACTGATAGGGATGTCTTGCCTGGCGGATTGCCGAAAACAGGGCAAGTTTTGGATAGGATTGGCCATGTCTGAGGAAACCCAAGAAAAAAAACCCGGCCCACTGGGTTACAACACTGCAGTGTGTGTGGGGAAGCCTTTGCTAAGGTTGATCCCCCACACCACCTGTGTTTGTCTGGGGTTTGACCATCTCAATTCAGACTGCCAAATTTGTAAAAGTTTTCCCAAAGCTACCCTGGATAAGAGAATAGGTTGACTGAGGGAAAGGGAGGCCGAGAAGTCCGCTGACCCGGATGGCCAACCCGGTTCGGTTCCGACTGAACCAGAAGGAGTGTCTTCTGACCAGGGCGAAACTTTTTCGGGCAAAAGGAGAGCCGATTCTGAGGAGTCGGTTCCGGTTAAAAGAAAGAGAAGAGAAAAATCATCCGGTTCGGATCCACAAATTCTTTCTCTGACCGCTGATGAAATAGCCAAAGCGATAAGGATAGTTCAATTGCTAACTTCGGTTCCAGCCAAACCGGCACCATCTGACAGGGGCTCAGTTCGGTCGGTTCCTCCGGTTCCGGATTATACTTTAGAAGAATTTTATGAACCGAAGGAGGAGGAGGGAGAGTGTGAGGATAATGATGATGGCAATTATGAAAGTCTGGATGTGCCTATTGACCCGGACATCTCCCCAGACAGACCTTCAGGTGTTTCTCCTCCTAGGCTTTGAGTCCCCTTCCCACTTTGTTTTACAAGAAAGTGGCTGAAACCCTCCAGCTTCCAATGGAAGAAACGGTAGAGGATCAGGAGGAGCCTGACTTGTTGAGATGATGGACATCCCAGAGTCCAGGAGACTGTCTATTCCCCTCCACAAATCTTTTGGGAAACAGACATTTAAAATTCTAAAGACTCCTAACTCCATACCTCTTGTGGACAGACGAATGGACAAGAGGTATACCCTTTCAGGCTCGGACACGGAGTTCCTTTCTCAGCAATGCAGCCATGTTGGGGTAGCGCAGGCTGCTGCCTGTGATAAGGCAAATATTCCCTTGGCATCACACCCCCCCAGATAAGGACTCCAGGAGGATTGATGCCATGGCAAAGAAGCTGTACGTGACAGCATCTGTGGGACTCAGGCAGGCTAACTATATGGCCTACACAGCTAGATACCAGAAGTCCAGATGGGACACTGCTGGCTCTGGCTAAACAGGCCCCTGACCAGCTTGCCAAGGAGCTGGAGCAGTTGGCTACAGATGGGATTGAGGCATCCAAGGTGCAGTTTCATGCTGCTGTGGACTCCAATGATGTTTCATCTAGAGTCATGGCTACATCTGTGGCCCCTCGGAGTATGGCTTGGCTTAGATGCACTAGCCTATCCCAAGATACCCAGACTAAGGCCATGGATTTCCCTGTCATTGGTAATTCTCTGTTTGGGGAACAGAGAATTACATGAAAAAGATGGACGAGTACAGGACCACCTACTGGAGTGCTCAGGCCAAAGAAAGGCAAGCCACTCCTCAGAGACAGCACTTCAGGGGCAGGGGCAGCCCCTGTCAAAGGCCTTTTTACCAAGCCCAGGCTTCCTCTTCTGCTTATGCTCAGAGGGTGTTCTTCAGAGGGGGAGGCAGATGGGGAATGAGCAGGCCTGCTTCCACCCCTCAGCCTAAAGCCCCTGCCAAGCAGACACCCTGATGGGTCTGCCCGGGCTGATTCTCCAGTACCTGTAGGAGGCAGGCTGGCTTACTTTGTCCAGGACTGGAAGTCTCTGACATCAGACGAGTGGGTCCTGAAGTAGTAGTTAGGACTGGTTCTCAGCGCAAAAAATTTCCCAAGTTGAGAACCAGATTTATTTATCTATCTATTTATTTATTTATTTATTATTTATTTATTTACTAGATTTACCTGAAAGCATACTGAGCTAAGAGCTCAATTCCAGATGCGACCTGGGGGCCGAGATACATAATTACAATACATGGATATAAACAATAAACAGAAACAGATTTTGGGAAGTCAAGGTTTTCCTATAAACATTTGTTTAGAGAACACAGAGAGGGGTTCAATATACATTGTTCAGAGTGACAGGGTCAATACATTACATATACTTTATAGTACAGCAATCAGGAATAATTAGAGTAATTAGTTATAACAGGAGCAGCTGGAAGAGAAATGGGCTCTAATTAGAGGGTTGCGTTGGTATGTGTTCTGTGCATGTCTTATGGAGGCCGGCAGATCCTTTCCACCTGCAAATCCATCAGAAACCCTTGCCCTAGAGGCAGAGGTTTCTTCCCTCCTGGCTCTGAGCCATAGAAAGGGTTCCTACCCTACACAAGGGCAAAGGATTGTACTCCAAGTACTTCCTAACCCCCCAAAAAACAGGAGAATGGCGGCCCATCCTGGATCTAAGATATCTGAACAAGCACCTTTTAAAACCAAAGTTCAAAATGGTGACTCTGGGAATAATTCTGCCCTCTCTAAGGCCAGGGGACTGGCTAGCCTCCCTGGACCTCAAAGATGCCTACTTTCACATTCCCATTCCCATCAGGTGCTCCCACAGAAAGTACCTCAGGTTCGAGTTGCCCTCAGGCCACTATCAATTCAGAGCAGTGCCCTTTGGCCTAACATCAGCCCCAAGGGTGTTCACAAAGTGCCTGGCAGTAGTGGTTACTTTCCTAAGGAGAAAAGATCTCCATCTTTCCATACTTGGATGACTGGCTCATAGTGGGTCAGTCTCCAGACCAAGTCAAGTCACATCTGCAAATAACTCAGCAAGTGCTCACTTCCTTAGGATTCCTCCTCAACCTTCCAAGGTCAGTTCTCGAGCCAGTTCAGCTCCTCACCTTCATAGGGGCGGAGCTGGATACAGTAAGGGCAAGAGCCTTCCTTCCTCTGGACAGGGCAAGGACCCTTATGGAACTGGCCTCTTCATTCACCCTTCAGGTGTCTCGACCAGCAAGGCATTTCATGCAGCTCCTGGGCCACATGGCGGCCTCTACAGCAGTGGTCCAGGGAGCAAGATTTCAGATGAGGGACATTCAGTTCCACTTAAGAGCCTTCTGGTCCCAAAGAAAGGATTCCCTTACCAAACTAGTCCTAGTGACTTGAACCCTGATCCAGGCTTTGCAATGGTGGCAGGATCAGGACAATTTTGAGGCAAGGAGTTCCTTTTGTCACTCAGTCTCATTCAGTTATACTCACCATAGATGCCTCCCTGCTGGGCTGGGAAGCCCACCTGGGGGATCATACCACCCAAGGGCTGTGGTCACCTCAAGAATCTCTGCTTCACATCAGTCTCTTGGAACTCAAAGAAGTGTTTCTGGCACTACAAGCCTTTTCCAAATCTGTACAGAACAAGGTGGTCCAGATCAGAACAGACAATACCACCACAATGTGGTACATCAGCAAGCAAGGAGGCACTCTGTCTACGGCCTTGTGCACAGAAGCAATGGAGTTGTGGTCCCTGGCCTATTCCCTGCAAACTTCTCTGATAGTAGTTCACCTCCCAGGGAAGGACAATGTCCTAGCAGCTGCTCTCAGCAGGATATCCCAGGGCCATCATGAATGGACCCTAGATCCCCTAGTTTTGAAAGTGATTTTCTCGAGATGGGGCACTCCACAGATAGTTCTTTTTGCAGCCCCAGACAATCACCAACTTCCGCTCTTTTGTTGAAGACCCCCAGTCTTGGGCTCAGTCCCCCGGATGCTCTGATTCTGAATTGGGAAGGGAGATTTCTGTATGCTTCCCCCCCTTCCCTCTCCTGTTCAAAGTAAGTGTTAGTCAGGATCAGGTCTCGACCATGCAAAGTGATTCTGATTGCTCCAGACTGGGCCAGACAGCCCTGGTACCCACTGTTGCTGTCCTTAGCAGTCCACATTCCCTTGTGTCTTCCCAGGAATTACAACCTGTTGACATGCTCTCAGGGGAGGATTTGGTATCCAAACCTCAAATCTCTCAGTCTCTGGGCATGGCTCTTGAAAAGTTAGTTTGCTGATCTGCACCTTTCTCAAGGGGTTCTAGTTATCCTTAAGGCTTCTCAAAAGCCTTCCACCAGAAAGACTTACACCTCCAAATGGAAAAGGTTCACTATTTGGTGCTCTAATAAGCATATTTCTCCAGAATCTGCTGGGTTTACCTACAGTCCTGAACTATATATATGGTGCATCTTAATGGCTTAGGACTCAGGCCGGCTACACTTAAAGTGCATCTGGCAGCTGTTTCTGCCTTCTTGTCAGGCAAGCCCTCTTCTGTCAGCCCATCCTGTGTTTTGTAAGTTCTTCAAGGGATTGCTGCACACCAGTCCCCCCTTTAGGGACCCTGCTCCTGCTTGGGACCTTAATGTTTGCTTTGCTCAGCTTATGCAACCACCCTTTGAGTCTTTGTCCTCTGCAGAGCTTAAGTACTTGACTTGGAAAACTGTGTTTTTGGTAGCCATTACCTCTGCCAGGCGTATCAGTGAATAGCAAGCCCTGTCAGTGGAGCCTGATTTCATCTCTTTCCATAGAGATAAAGTGGTCCTAAGAACTAACAGGAAGTTTTTGCCTAAGGTGGTTTCAGATTTCCACCTTAATCAGTCTGTCTCTCCCTGTTTTCTTAACTGACCATTTCACCTCTGGAGAGAGGAGGCTGCACAGCTTGGATGTTAAGAGGGCCCTCAACTACTACATAGAGCGCATTAAGGGTCACAGGTTTGAGTCCCTCCAGTTGTTCCTCACATATGGAGAGGTCGGTAAGGGCAAATCTGCTACTAAGAGATCTATTGCCAAGTGGATTCTCTTGCATACAATTCTGCTGTGAAAAGCTGGGTAGAACCCCACCCTCAGGCCTGAGGTCTCACTCTACTAGAGGTACATGGCTTCCCGTGCTGCCAGGATATTCCTATCTTAGAAATTTGTCAAGCAGCCACCTGGAAAACAGTCCATACTTTCACCAGGCATTACTCTCTGGATATCCAGGCTAGGAGTGATGCTCGATTTGACACAGCAGTACTTCAGAGCCTATTCCCAAAGTAGGTTCTGTCCCTCCTCCATGGAGGTACTGCTTGGTAGTCTGCAGTAGTCAGAATACAGCAAGACTTCATGTTGTTTGAAGAAAAAATTACTCACCTTAATAATGTTGTTTCTTCTAATGGAGTCTTGCTGTATTCTGACCTCCCTCCCTCCCGCTTCCCCTCTCAGAACCTGGTTTTTGGGATGTGGGTGGGCAGGAGCAGTGTTGGCACCCTAGAAGTGCCCCTTTTTCACCCTCCTTTACTTTGGGTGTGTGTTGTGTTTTGTTTTTTTGGATTTCCTGACTTGAGTCTTTGCTTTGAAACCAAAAACCCTTTTTAATAAATTTAGTTGCCAGTTGGCTAGTGAGAGTGTTAACAGTTTCCACACAGAACTTCTAGTGAGTATTGCTCGTAAAGATCTGACGGTTGGAGTTTAAAGAACAGCAGACAGGGGCTTCAACCGAGCTCGCGCTGAATGTTCCATGCTGGCCATGGAAAGTTAACTCTTTGTTCTCCGGGGCAGTTGAAAGGCAGGACCTAACTGCAATAGTCAGAATACAGCAAGACTCCATTAGAAGAAACAACATTACTAAGGTGAGTAATTTTTTCTTCCTGCCCACGACGACCTTCGAGGGCTGCAGGCACTAAGCTGCCTCCTGTTGACGTGGGTGCCGCTTCTCTTGCGAAGCTTGCTTACTTTTCCGTGGAGCAGCCCTTGGTTCTCCCACCTGAGCTGGTTACAGTTCAGACGGGCACCTCCCATGTTCCGGAGAGCTCCATCACCCTTGGGCCCCTCAAAACCTCAGGATCTGAGTCCGGTGGTGCGGCCGATAAGTCAATTGTCAGCTGCTCTGACGACTGCCCAGCTGGGCTGATAAGCCACAGGCCCGCTCCTGTTGCGTCTGCCCAGCCTCTGCGCTTTCATCAGGCCCTGAAAACAGGCCTGACATAGATCCTCTGGATCAGCACATGCTGCTGCTCCTGCCGCAGCCTCCCCAGAGGGTTCTCCATTTCTGGATCCTCCTTCCTCACCTCCCCTGGTGGAGACTCCTGCCGCACTTGTCCATTCTGTTCTGGAATTGGAGGAGCGTCCGACCAACACCACCCTGCTGCCAGGGCTGGAATGCTCGACCTCCCTCGGGAGCTGGCATCTCCTGCACCGCCAGCTCCCTCGTCTGGGCCAATTTCCCCTCCCCAGACTCCAGTGGGACCCTCAGCCCCTTTGGTGCCAATGCCAGAATATCTTACGGCGGGTGCAGCGTCAGACCTGACTTTACTGGGCCTTTCTCACCCTCCGTCAGGGTCCCCAGTCAGGTCCCATGGCCCCTCCTCCTGGGCCTTCGCCTGGTTACCCACCATCAGGGCCTCCATCAGAACCCTCGACTCTGCCATCGAGGCCTTCCCTGGGCTTCCCAACACCAGACTTCCCTGTGCCACACTACCCTTTCCCAGGATAACTGCCGCCAGGGTATCAGACGCCAGGATAGCCCCCACCAGGGTATCCGATGGCAGGCTATTCAAGCTATGGTACACTATTCAAACTATGGTACGCCAGGTTATCACCTGATGCCGGGTTATCATTTTCAAGCCTAACCGCCCATCTATCGGCCCCTCCACTGCCTCAGCCTCAGGTGTGCTTTACGGCAGCGCTTCAGTCTTGGTCTGAGACAAAGTCGCAGCTTGTTTTAGAATTGGAATGGCACCATCTGGCCGTGGCCTCCACAGTGGTCTGCACGGACCCTATGTCGAGAGTCCTTTCACCAGTGGAGTCTCGCCCCTCTATCTTGGGACAGGCCTTGTGGCCTGCCGAGGCAGCTGGTCATGATAGGGACCTCATGGTATCATTACAGGAGATCCTGCTCCCATGTGCTCTGTCCCTGGACAGAAGCCTGTTGTCAGACTCCACCTCCTCTGCCTCCCCTCTTTTGGGCTTTGAGATCCCTCTTCCAGAGTATCCCAAGCCCAAAGGCTCTCCCAAGTCCCCTGTGGAGGAACCCTCTTTCACAGAGATCCTCCGGAAGATTCAGGAGGCGAATAGTTGGAAGAGAGAGGATCAGGACCCAAATATAGGAGGTTGGTGTAACACCTAGATATGCCCGAGCTTCCCCCACTGCCCATTCCTCCGTGGATTGGACCACATGAGGTTCTGGCCTCCACAGGCTGGCAGCAGCCTTTGCCAGTGGCTGCGGCTGCCAAAAAGGCCGACTGACTTCATTGAGCCCCTGAGGGCAAAGACCACCTTAGTTCCCATCCCAAAGTGGAGTCGGTGGTCATTAATGCAGCCCATGACTGTATGGCCAAGCCTTAAATATACGAGCACCTCTAGTCCAGGCAAGGAGTCAAGGCAAATAGACCAGTTCGGGCGCAGAGTTTATTCATCTTCCACACTGGCCCTTAGAGCACTGAATTACCTGGCGCACATGATTGCGTAGCAGGAATCTATCCTGGGCCAACTGAAGTCGGAATTCGAGACCTTGCCTGATTCTGAGGCTAAAACTAAGATTGCCCAGACAGACAGGACAGCAGAAATCTCTTGCTGTCATTCTTTTAGGGCGACATACGATGTGGTTGTCTCTACCCGGAGTACCGCCACGGCTGTCTGCATGCGTAGGTACTCCTGGCTGTGGATATCCAGATTGGCCCAAGATGTCCAGACGGCCATCCAGGATGACCCATTTAGAGGACCTGCCCTTTTTGGGGGTGACGTCAGACGTTATTACAGAGCTACAGGACAGTGGCAAGGCTCTGCACTCTGTCCAGTCTATGTATCGCTCCAATATCAAGCCAAAGCAGCCTTTTCCTTGCCAGCCAAGGTGTCAGAATAGGCAACAGCTAGCCAGACGTCGGAACAAACATTGGGCCCCTCCAGCCAAGTCTCAGTGGACTGCCGGGATGATGCTCCGCCACACCCCCTCTGCCTCCTGATTCATGGCAGGACCCCCAGCCTCCACCATCAGCTCCGGAGGAACCGGTAGGGAGTAGATTCGTCAGTCACCTGACCGGGTGGGAGGTGATCACTACAGACAAGTGGGTCCTTGAGCTAATCGCCCAAGGCCATGCCATCGAATTCAGAGACCTCCAAGAAATCCTTCAGGTCTCTGTCACTATGCAAAAGGCCACATTCCTCTCATGAAGGAGGAAAATTTAGGTTCTTCTGACAAAATCAGCCATAGAGCCTATTCCTCAGGCCCAGGAAGGAAAGGGATATTATTCCCACTTCTTCCTGTTCCCCAGAAAGACTGGAGACCGCCATCCGATTTCTGGATGTCGGCACGCTAAATCTATACATAGAGTACAAGAGATTTTGCATGTTAACCCTGCCGGGTCTGTTGCCAGTGCTTCACCAGGGACATTGACTTTGTGCACTGGACATGCAAGATGCATACTACATAAACCAATCTTTTCCCTCCCACCGCTGCTTCCTCCAGTTTACCTTCCAGGAGGAACACTTCTAGTTCAAAGCGCTTCCCTTTGGCCTTTCCTCAGCAGTGAGTGTTTACCAAGTGCCTAGCAGTGGTGGCAGCGGCTTTACGCCGCCAGGTGATATATGTGATCTTCTCTTGTCACTTAACCGTTCATTACTGATTGGTGTAAGCCGGAGGCACGTACCTGCCACGTGAACTTTTTTTTTTTTTTGAGGGAGGAGTTGGCACAGACAACTGCACCCACATGGCTGACTCTCTGCGTGGAGCATGCGGGTTGGCTGTTAGGTGCTGTAGACTCCTCCTCTATCCCAGTTCTGTTTCTCCCACCATTGAGGTCACACCTGCTGCGCGAGTTTCCGAGTGATTTAAGTACGCCATTAGGCCTTCGTCTGTCAACGCCGCCTTTACACCGCCTCAATCCCGGTTCAGAGTATCCCGATGCTGTCGGAAGACTGGTGAGACCGTTCTGATGTCTGCCGATGGTGCTGGGTTCTTTTGCTGTACTTTTTTTTTTTTCTTTCCTCCTCGTGTCTGATTTGGGGGCCAAAAGGAAATCTAAAGCGGACTGTGCCCCCGTGTGTTGGTGCCCCTTTGGCCGGCATTTCTCAGTTTTGGACCGGCATGATGTTTGTCTGCGTTTCCTGTGTCCCAGCCATGATGTGGATAACTGCGAGGCCTGTTTCTCCATGGACTGCCACATTCTAGAGATCCACGCATTTAAATTCAGCAGGGCCTCGCCAACTTTCGGAGGACGACGTCACTTAAGGGATGCCATGACAAGATCTCTTGACCCTTCCTCTGGGTTCTCTGCTGGGTCTATACAGCCCAGTGAGGAGGGAACCTCCTTGGATTCTAGCCTTACCGTCGAGGAGGTTCCTTCCGTGGTGCCGGAGGAGCAGTCTGGTCCCCTTGGGGGCCAAGTCACGAGCACCGCCACGGCAGTCACCTCTATGGAGGTGCAGGCTCCCCTGGTGTTGCGGCTCACGGTTGCTGGGCGCGGCATTGGTGGACCCTTTGCATCACTGCCCGCTGCCGCTTCGGATCTGGTGCCATTTGTGGCACTGGTGATCGAGGCAGTTCCGTGTCCTGCGACTACACTGTCCCCTGTGCCATTGCTAAGACAGCTCCCTGGGTCGCTAGTCTGATGTCTTGTATGGTTGTTTCTTCCTCTGAGGAAGATGACCCACTGGCTGATCCGGATAGGCAGCCAGACTCCTCAAAATCGGGGCGACCTCTTGGAACACGGCACGAGGCGGCCCAGTGTTCACGTTCCAGACTCCTTGGAGCCTGCGGTCCCTGTGGCCCCCATGCTGATGCCGGCGGGGAGGGGGTGCTGCAGTAGTTAGCAGTCTTTGGGGGGTCTGGTATTGTGGTCTCCGCTATGGGGCCATGGCAGCTGCCATTTCTGGTGCTTCCGTTGCTCCAGGGGTGGAGATAGGGAATCACCTCTTCCGTTGCCTCCCTTGGGGGGGAGGGGGTCTGCGGAACTGGGGAGCCCCTTGACACTGGGTTTGAGGAGGAGAGCAACCTCAGAGTCTGAGGGGTTGAGAGGACCGGGTGAGGGGCAGAGACCTTCCTCTACTATCTTACGAGGAGTGGGAAGGAGTAGAAGCGCTGAACCCCGCTTCTCTTCCTCTGTGTCTTTGGGGGTGCCTTCGGTGGGGCGGCGCTGAGGGTTGCCCTTCTGGATCCATGCAACCTCAGTCGCTCCACAGGGGAGATTCTCCCCCAGGGCTCCGCCAGGATTTGTTTCAATATTTGCAGCATTTGCTGACTGGATCGACCAGAGTCCCCCCGGGAGCTGCAGCCGGGTGTCTGAGCCCTTGCAGAGGCCAGACACTGTCTGTGAGGGGTCCTTCCCCCACACCTCTACAGACACCTCCCCTTCTCCCAGGCCATGTGGGTCCTATGGGGCCCTTAACCTGGGAGCAGTTCAGAGCCACTGCGGTGGCCTTCTCTAGGTACGTCAGTGCCATGGACGAGTGGGTTTTTCACCGGTCTCCTCCGCCGCGGGCATACTCTGACCTCCCGAGTTCCACATCTTCCTCGACTTCCTCCTTGGAGGAAGAGGATCACTCGGTCCACTTTTTTTCTGATGCTGATTTCACTGAATATCAGTATTTCCTCTCGAGGTTGGTACAGGAACTCCATATATCTCATGTGGTAAGATACAATACTGAGCGGGAGACGCGCTCCTTCCTGAGCGAGTTTTGTACTCACCATCTCGTGGTTCCTTCCTGGCCTATTCCTTTCCAGGAAGCATTGATCTGTGCCTGGCAGTACCCAGCTGCCTCATCCCCAGCCCCAGTGGACTGCAGGAGTCTGTATTGCACTCTCCAGGAGTCTCGTTTCTCTCCCTCACCCACCTTCAGGGTTGACGGCCTTAGACACTACTTCTTGGCTTCAACACCCGACGCACAACTGACCACCGGATCCAGATTCTGCCGTCTGATGGGGTAGAAGAGTCTTCTCTTTGACTCGTGTGCTGCTTTGCATTAGCTCACATCAGGCGCACCACGCTGCCTACAACAGGCACCTGTGGTTGATGCTGGCGCAGGTTCTAGCATCTCTGTCTGTCTGATTCGGAGGAATCTAGGCAAGCCATTGCCCTTTCTGCACTGGGTCTGGAGCTTGCAAGGCACCAAGCAAGGGCATCTTATGACACCAGTGAGGTGGCCTCCAGACTGGCAGACACAGTGATCTGCATCAGGCAGATGGCATGGCTTCGTCTGACCAGATTGTCACCCTTTGCCCAGTGTAGGGTGACCACCTCTGCCTTCCGGGGGACCCACCTCTTTTCTTGCAGGGTGAGGAGAATTTTACTGGGGTGGCTTCCGACCCCCTGGCCCCATGGGGGGACACCTCTTGCCCTGACCAGCCTTAGGCTTGCGGATCTACTGCTGCTTTAGGGTCTCCCCCTCTTGCATTTCCCCCACAGGAGGCTGAAGGATCTGTTCCCTCAGGGCTGTGTCAGGTGCCCTCCAGGGGGCTTGGTACTCACCCAGCAGTAAAAAATGGTGAAGATTGACAAGGGAAGATATGAAAATGATATACCTACTGTAATTCTTGATCTTCTCTTGTATCTTCCATTCATTACTGATTCCCACCTACTGTTCCCTCATGGACCTTGGCTCTTGGGCGTGGCCTCCACCCTGCTCGCCTTCCCCCTCCTAGAGGCTAGTTGGGGGCCCTGTCTCACTGGTACTGCAGGGCTCTCTGTTCCTTCTCTGAGGTCATAGAGCATTCATCCCGGAGGGCAGTGAGTAGTGTCTTCACCCTAGCCTCTGAGGGAACTCCCTCGGATTCTCTGCACAGTACAATAGGGTGTTCCCCACTTGGGGCTTGAATAATTCTGTGGCTTATGTCACCCTCTGACTGTCATTTTCTTCAGTGCAGTCCTAAGAGAGTCCTTGAGAATTTCCTCCCTCTCCTTTTCTTATGGCATGGGTGTCCCGTGGTTCTCTTCTTCTGAAGTGGGGACTATGCCAGTACTTCCGTGGGAAAACTTCTACCAGATTTCTTTCTCTGCGCCTAAGTCAGGACTCACTCCTCTTCTGAGCTACACTGTTCCCCTCCAAGGGACAGTCTGAGAGACCTAGGCTTAAGATTTCTTAACACTTACCGATAAAGGGTGTGAGGAAGGGTCTGCCTCCACAAGTCTGACAAAACCATTAATCCCCTTCATACCTTGGTTGATAACCTCTTCACTGGCGGGATCTTTGTTCCCTTGCTTCAGTCTCACAAGGGTTTGAAACTCTTAAGCCAGTGATCTTCCATTTTATTGTGGCAGACAGCCCTCTCCTCCCCCTTTATCCCTTACTCCATCTCTTCTATCTTTTGCATTCTCCTTTCCCTGAGACTGCCCAAGGATTGGGGCCCTATGGGCACACAGGGTAGGGTTCTTTTGTCCTCTAATTGGCTTAATCCTTTATCGGTTCATATCCTTTCCTTTTTTCTATCCCTCTGCTCTCTTGGCTCTCCTTTCTCTAGAACCTGATTTTCCGGCCTCTCTGGCCCAACAGCACTGGGACAGAGGGGGAGTCTACAGCGCCTGAAGGCCAACCTGCATACTCCATGCAGAGCATCAGCCACATGGGTGGGGCCGCTACGCAGACTCCTCCTCAAAAGAAAACTCCCGCTATGGTGCATCGCCCGCTTACACCAGTCAGTAATGAATGGTGAAGATACAAGAGAAGATCAAGAATTATGGTAGGTACATCATTTTCATTTCCTGTACCTCGATGACTGGCGGCTCCTGTCAGCTCCATTGAGGGACAGCATGGTGGCCTCCCTGTCTGCTACCTTGGACCTTTTCCGGCAAGTGGGAATTACGGTGAATTACTCCAAATCCCACCTGGTCCCATCCCAACGCCTCCAATTTATTGGGTGGTGCTGGAGACTGTTCAGGGTCAGGCCTTTCTCCCATTGGACCGAGTGGAAACCTTGCGTCAGCAGGCCATCCAAGTGAAAACCAGCCAATGGACCATACCCCATTCTGATTTATGCCTTCTGGGTCTTATGGCAGCGGCTATCCCCGCTGTTCCCCTGGCCAGGCTCCACATGCGGATTACGCAGTGGACCCTAAGGTCAAGTGGGACCAGAAATTAGACTATCTGGATCACAGGATCCTCGTGTACAGCCCCGTGTGTCAGGATCTCATTTGGTGGCAGAATTTGTCCTATCTCAGAGGGGTTCCTTTTCAGGCGCCCCCTCTGGTACAGACTCTGACAGCGGATGCTTCCGGTCAAAGCTGGACGCTCATCTGGGTGACCTCAGGACACAGGGATCCTGGTCTCAGCAGGAACCATTTTTTTTTTTTTTTTTTAAATTACTATTTATGCCACCTACCCAGCCTGCAATCCCTGACCCATCAGGACTTCCAAGGCAGACATCCCTCTGCCGAACACCCTACCCGAACGACCCTTGGATCCCCATGGAGCTTCGGCTTAACCCCTGAGCAGGGATGAGGCAGAGCCCCAGTGTCCCATCACTTAATGTTTCGTCGGTCCAGGGCCGTCGGGTGGGTGAAGGCACATAGAGGGCACGACTCTGGGGCTCCATCGTCCCAGCTATGGCAGGCTATTTTTCTGTTTTTCTCCCTTCCCTACTGCGTGAGACCCCTGACGTCAAGGCGTGAAGCGCCGTCACGCTATATTGCAGCCGCCAGTCCCCTACCATTAGGAGCTTGTAGTACTCAGAGCCTCTGCTCGGAGTCAGACAAGTGTGCAGGCTGTGGCCTCAGCCTTTCCCGAGATGCCCGAGCTGTTGTGGGCTCCAGCCTGTCTCCCTCCACCCGACGGCCCGGCGGCCGAGTCCACTCCCGAACCTGGGTAGCCGGCGTGGATCGAGGTGTGGCATCCAGCGCTTCAACCCTCAGCGCCACTGAGCTGGCATCAGCAGGAACTATTTCTGCTCATCAGTATGCAAGAGATGTGGGCTGTACTATACGTCCTTCGGTCATTTCAGCCTTTTCTCCTTCCTAGGCCTCTCCTGGTACAGACAGACAACGTGTGTGGTCTGGTACCTCAAAAAACAGGGAGGAACGCGGTCATATCCTCTGTGCAGGGAAGTGTGTGTGTGTGTGTGTGTGTGTGTGTGTGTGTGTGTGTGTGTGTGTGTGGCAATGGGCGATACGGCATAGCCTACAGCTCATGGCACTGCACGTCGCAGGCATTTAAAACGTCCTGGCGGACACTCTGAGCTGCACTCTGGCAAGGGCACATGAGTGAGAACTGAGGCAGTCGGTAGTCGAAGACATCTTCGATTGGTTGGGTTGCCCAGATATTTATCTGTTCGCTTCCCCATCCAATGCAGAACTACCCAGTTTCTGTTTGCTCGTTCCCGGGCATGGTGTTTTCTGGTGAGATGCGCTGTCTCTTTGCTGGACAGGGAGGTTTCTGTACGTCTTACCTTCCTTCCCACTATTGCAGAGGGTGCTTCTGAAACTACAGCAAGAAGGGGCTCACATGATTCTGATAGCTTCTTATTGGCCTTGCCAAGTGTGGTTCCCTCTGTTTTACCAGCTGAGGGTGGAGCCTTCGATTCCTCTTCCAGTCTACTAGAACCTGCTGACTGAGGACCAGTGCAGGCTGGTCCATCCAGGCCTCAAGTCCCTTCACCTTCATGCGTGGCACCTGCTGACATAGCTGTTTCACATTTTGGGGTCTCTTCCAGAGTGGCACAAATCCTTGTGGAAGCCCGAAAGCCATCAACAAGAACCACATATGCTATGAAATGGAAGAGGTTCTCCATTTGGGCAACATCCAAGGGTTGGGACCCTTTCTTTGCCCTGTCCCGCAGGTCATGCAATACCTGCTGCATCTCTGTGCCCTTGGCCTTAGCTACTCTTCTCTGAAGGTCCACTTGTCTGCCATTTCTTCCTACCACACTACCTACCACATGGCAAAACCTTGACCCAGCTGGAGGTTTCCAAAACTTTTCTGAAAGGAATTCTCTGTCTGAAACCCCTGGTTAGGAACCCAGTTCCTCTTTGGGATCTGAACATCATTCTTGAGAAATTCCGAGCTTCAGGCCCTGATGTGTAAGGAGCCATATTTGATTTTCCACAGAGACTGGGTGGCTCTGCGTACAAATCCTAAGTTTTTACCAAAGTTGATTTCTGAGTTTACTTTGAATCAGACCATACACTTGCCAGTGTATTATCCTGAGCATTCTAATCAAGTGGAGGCCATTCTGCACATGCTTGATGTGCGCAGAACTTTGCGTTATTACACGCAACGGACAAAATTAGTCCATAAGATGGATCAGCTTTTCGTTTCCTTTGCGCCCAAAAGAGAGGGCACTACATTTTCTAAACAATGTTTGTCCAAATGGTTGGCAAACTGCATGTTGTTCTATCAGAAGTATAACAAGCCCCTTCCGGGGGGAGTCGAGGGGCACTCAACCAGAGGCATGTCTGCATCTACTGCTTGTTTCAGGAATGTTTCTGCCGCAGACATTTGTGCGGCAGCCACTTGGAGCTCCCTCCACACCTTTACCAAACACTACAGTCTGGACATTGGCTCTGGGCGCAGGGCAGGCTTCAGACTATCAGTTCTTCCGGACCTCCTGTCATAATCTGGTACCTACTGCATACCTTTCCTGCCTCCCGTGCTTCAGCCTTCATCTGAATTACACTGCTTGGGACTCTGTTCTAATGGTTATTAGCTACTGCAAGAGCACTCTCGAAGTAAGATGGTACACTTATGTAAGAACTTACTGAAACAGTAGATCTTAGAGAGAGGCTCTTGCACTAGGTACCTTTATCCCCCCGCACCTTCCCCCTGCTTCTGCGGCTACTTATTTGTATCTTTTCTTTTGGCTCCAGGAGCCTGCTACTTTCTCCTGCTTCTTAGGTCTCCGACAGGAGAACTGGAGGCCGGGCGTGAGGACCGCCCACTATATAGTCATGCTGGCGTCTGTCACGTGACAGGTGGGTGGTCTGCCACCAGACACTGTTGGCTAAAGTTTTCCGTGTGGTCCTAGTGCCTGCGGCTCTAGTCCTAATGGTTATTACCTACTGCAAGAGCCTCTTTTGAAGATCTACTGTTACAGTAAGTTCTTACGTAACTGTACTTTTTTTTGTATTTGTTTAAACAGTGATAATCACTGAGAATTATAGATATATTGTCATATAGTGTATGGTAGAATGCTGTTCCACATGGAAATCCATGCCTCGAACAGCGTTGTTGTGCTGTCCTGACTACGTCACGATGTTATGTTGCACTGAGTAAATCACTAGTGCAGCATAACATCATCGAATGTAGGCGTGCATGTGCAATGAAGGGGCCGCGTCGGTGAGAGACGACACGGAAGTTACTGGTGCCGGAGTCAATGAGCCACAGTAAGGCTCTTAAGTTATTTGAAGGACATTGTTTCTCAGTAATGAGTGCCTATATACTATAAAAGATTGTGTATAAGCAACTCTTACACAGACAAGGCTGTTTTCTGATCTCATGGTTTCTGTGATAACAAGACCTCTCGAGCTATGCTGTCAAGGTCTCTTGTCACCACGGAAACCACTCGATCAGAAAATAACCTTGTTGTGTATGAGTGCTCATACACAATCCTCTGTTACTGTGACATTCTTAGTAGTGTTGAGTGCCACATTTCCTCTACTCCATTACTGTTCATGGTGCTGTAGTTTTGCTCTTGTCCCCTGATTTAGTTATTGTTCAAAGTGTTGAACTTCTGCCCCTGTCCTCAGATGTGGTTACTGTTTATAGTGCTGTAATTTTTTTTTCCCCAGTCCCCTGACATGTATACTGCTCATAGTGCTATGGTTTGGGGCTGGTCTTCTGTCATGGTTGCTATACACAGTTGCTTAGTTGTTAAAGACGCAAGTGGCATGTGCATTAATGCAGTCCTTTTTTTAAATCACTGCTGAAAGTCACTCTGCCTAGGGTGTCCCAAACATATCAGTTGGGAAACATTACAGCTCAGTTCCTCATGTCTTATTGTCAAAAGACCAACAGTCTGTAAATTCAGAATGTCAGCGTTCCCATACGGGGCAGGTAGCATTTGGAATATGCTTACATGCCTCATTGATGTAACATGCACTTTAAGCAGAGACTGGTTTGAAATAGGAACTGTTATGTTAGAATTCAACAGTGAAACTCTGGGAACCATTGACAGGATCTGTTATAAAATGGTTGCTCTAAACAGGGACTGTTATACTTCTGTCAGCATTTTTTTCACTTTCTGTTTATGCTCCTCCCCCACACCCTGTGTTGTGCACCATCGGGAGATACCTGGCATCTGTCCCCATTCCTTCCTGGAGCCCGTGGTAGTACCCCCTTATAGCTGTGGTTTGCCCCTACAAGCAGGGACGTGGTGGGGCCCATACACCCCAAACATTCAAGTCTGTTGGGGCACTGGACCACGACAGGCAGGGGAAATATTTTGGGATCTGTGATGGTGCTCAGTCTTCCCGGAGGGCAGGTAGTCGATTTCCTGTTGTTCTGGGCATGACCTGCGACCTGACTTCAAGGCACGTCCTGCCGACATCAGTCAAGCCTCCTGTCTCTCTATGGCCAGATGCTTGCTGTACCTCGAGCCAAGCCTCGTCCTCTCTCCCTCCCTCCCCAAAGGAGGCGAGCGGTTCCGGGACGCTGAAGCCTCCTTCTCCCGGACAGCTCTCCCGACTCCCCGGGCTTGTTCCCGAACCTGGTTCACTGGTGTGAATGGTAGCGCTACTGCTGTGCTGGCGGGCCGGCCATTTTTATTTTTTTTTTGTTTAGGTTAATGATCATTGTGTAAAATTGTTGCTGAAGGCAACCCCTTACATCGCTTGCATTTTGTAGGTTCCATTATGGAATAGGTCTCCAAACTGTTTTTTGTTAACAGATTTAACATTGTCGTCGTGAACCAGTGTGATATGCGATTGAATGGAGATGAGGCAGTGATGGTGAAAGATGCTTCAACAGTTCTGTGTATCTATTCATGAGTCAGTGTTGTGGTGTCCTGATGTCTCTTCTCTCCTGTCCTCTGCTTCCCCTCTCTCCCCTACCAAAGAAACCACAGAAGAAATATAAAACTTGTTGGCACAGAGATTTTTGCTCAGTTCTATTTGCATTCTGTTTCAGGTACCCGAATATCTCCTGTGAAATCCTGACCGCTGATGTGTCCCAGATTAACGATGCGTTGGGTGAAGACGAGGCACTCCTGAACAAATTGTATGGGTTTCTCCAAATAGATGGCATGCTCAACCCATTACTGGCCAGTTTCTTCAGTAAAGTCATGGGTATTCTGATCAACAGGAAAACAGAGCAGGTAAGGTCTCCTTCCAGGTGGGCCCTGTTAAAGGTTTAACAGTCAGTGAGCATTTAGATTGAGGTCAGCTGCACTAATTGGTAAGATATGGGGGATATTGCAGCAAGTAGTACTTGTAAAACGTAATGATCTTTGAGGATATCTCTTTCATCAGGCTACACCTTTGGAACTATCCCCACATCAGTGCTAGGATCACATGGAAACATTGCAAGCCAGAGGCTGCCCATGATGTCGTAAAGTGCCAGCATCTACATAAATGTGGGTGGCCTTTCCTCTTAATTCCCCAACGGAGATCATGCTCAGAGGACCTCCCTGTAGGGAACCAGGAGAGACCCCAGCACTCTGCATGCCAGGCGAGGCAGAGTGCTGGAAATGACAGCAATGGAAGCAGCAAATACAAAGATCCTTTTTTGCAACCCTGAAGGGGGAAGGACGGTGGGACGTCATGGCCTGATGAAAGTGATTCTCTCGAAGACCTACTGTTATGGTGAGTTTGTACTTAACTGTTCTGTACATCTCAGGATGTCTGTCATTGAAGCCAAAGCTTTGAGGCTACAATTTAAAAAAAAAAAAAAAAAAAAAAAAAATTATCCTTTGGTAACTGGGTAAGGCCCAGTAGGCACAAGGCCTGTGTTTCAGGTGTGACCTGAGAGCACTGTGGGCAGGTTAAGTGACTTGCTCAGGGTCATGCAGTAAAGGTTGTGGGAATCAATCCCAGGTCTGCTGGATGTACCAAGCTCATTCACAGCTTGTTACTTAAAACTTCTAGGCTATGCTGCCAGCCATTTTCAGTTCCCAAGATGGCCACTGAACAAATTCTGCAGTGGGATTCAGTGCTATTAAAAATTAAAAGCCTGAAGATGGAAAGTGCTTTGTGAGCTGAAGTGGGCTGCAAGCCAGTGGTCAGTAAGTGCATTAGCGTATCATGTGCTGAAGTGGGGGCTGCCTGCTACAGTTGAGTGCACGAGCGTGTCATGTCTTGAGGGAGTGGGGGGTCGGAGGAAAACTGAGCTTGCCAGCCGCTGAAGGACATAGCGTGTCATGCGCTGAAGCAGGGTGGAGGGTGCCGCAGATTACTCGATGAGGCGAGGCTCATGGATCATGCACAGAAGCGGAGGCTGCTGGGGAGCAACTTTACTGTCAGGCATTTCATGGAAAGCAGCGTGCAGGACCAAAATAAGAAGTGTAGAGAAATCTGTACAGCAGTGAGGCAGAGGAAAATCATAGCGGCTTGGGAGAAGGCACAGAGACCAGAAAAGCCAGGAAAGATGTACAGAAATAAAATGAAAGGTAGAGAGAAAAAAGAAACCGAATGGGTAAGGAAAATTAATAGAAGCCATCATGTAGTAATGACTGACAAAGAATAAATGTATAATAGTGGGAAAGGAAAAATTAAAACTACAGCAATGAATAAAGTAGTAAGGACACACAAAAACAGTGCTTAAACCCATTTTATAATACAGTATTTTATTTCTAACCCCAGTAATGCTCAGTATATTCATAACTTTATGCAGTAAGCCTTGTAAGCAGAACTGCCCGGAGGGATGGAACATATGCAAATGCTGGAATCTTTGGCATGAGCCACTTTTCAGTTGCTGCATTCTACGAACTGTCTTTGCTCTAAACCCCTCAGATTTTTCTCTCTGCCTGTCAAGACTAGACACTCTGAGATTCTTTCCTCATCAGCTTGTTCTGACGTGAGAACTTTTTATAATATAAATATTCTTTTCATTTCATTTGCTGCCTTTTACTTTTTATAATTTTAAGTAAAACCATAGTTTTAGTGTTTAAATTGTAAGTTTCTCAGTTTCTCCCGGTTCGGTATAACCGAGGGGAAACCGAGGTTTATTTTACATTTATCAGAGTTTTCTGACTGAAAAAACTCCGTTAGTTATGTTTAATTTTATTTAATTTAGCTCGTTTTAAGAACTGCTAATACTGGTTCCTGAACTGATAGCCTCAGTTCATTTTACTTTGGTTTCTGGTCCCAATCGGTTCCTCATCGGTTCTGGAACCAACCACGAATGTTAAATAAAGTTTAAACAAATAAATGTTTTAGCACTTAGAACTTTTATCAGTTTTATATGGAAAATATCAGAAAAAACGAGAAAGAAAACTGGTGATCCTGGTTTTGAATCGTGTTGAGAGTGGTGATATTTTGTTAAGGCAAACAGTCTTTGTTTGCCTCTCTGGGCATGTACATTTCCAAGCAGAGTGAACTCTGCATTACATGTCCTGAGAAAACTATTGAAACATGCCTGGATAAGGCTAAAGAAAAAAGTTATCACCACCTAAGGGTCCCTCTAGCTCTGACCAGCAGACACCATAAATTACTGTGACTGAAACCACAATTATTGTAACTGCTACCCCTGAGACGGGTATTCAAGCAGTTCCTAAGAGACTTACTGAACTGGCTGACTCCCTGGTTCTCTCAAATAAATCACAGTACCTCCTGCTGGACAGCATTTGGGGACTTCTGTGCGTGCTATAAAGCCTAATAACTCCTGCAGAAATTGTAAAACTTTCAAGGAGAAAGTGTGGAAAAACACCTGGAATGGTTTAAAAAAAACCAAAACAAAAAAACTTTAGGGCCCCGTCCACACTGCACCGCTCAGACCCCGTAATGGATAGAAACGGTTACAGCCATGGAGCGGTGCAGTGTGTCCACACTGCCACGGTGTCCCTTACGGGACCAGCACCGCCGGTCCACACTTCGGGAGCCGGGCGACCGTTACCGTGGCACCCGATCCCATAGTGCAGGTCGCGCTGTGCTAGGGGACCAGTGCCACGTGTCCACACAACGCCTGGTAACGTTACCGAGGCGTAACCGGTATCATAACCGTTGTTGAAACCACCTCATATGTGCTTTCAATAACGGTTCCGAAAACGCCTTCTGCAACGTTACAGGTGTAAACACAAACCGTTGCAGTAACAGTTTGGGCACTCTAACGTTACAGAGGGGTATTGTGGACAGGGCCTTAGGCTTCAAGGGTTGTCTGTTTCTCAACAGCAAACCCCTGCAAAGCAGTCTGTCTCCTCTGATCAGTCTTCCTGTTATTAAGAGGAAGAATATATGTTTATGATTAAATAGAAGAAAGGGGAACCTATTAAACTGAGGTTTTCTCTGAACAGGAGTTGGGCTATTCCCACAGGGCATTTGAGGATCATTCCTCACTTCTGATATTGTGAGACATGATTGGGCTGACACCCACTAAAAAGCTTCTCCTTCCTGTGAATACATTCTTCAGGAAAGATACTTCAAAGATTTCTTCAAATTCAAAGCTCTGTCTTCTCCTCTTGAAAAGTGACTGGATAAGAAATATCAGCTGGACAGGGAGGGAGTTGAATTTTTATTCTCCCACTGTGTCCACCAAGGAATAGTACAAGTGACGGCCTGTAACAAGGCAAAGATACCCAAGGCATTCCTCCTAACAAGGATTTCAGGAAAATTAACAGCATGGCTTTCAAGCCTTTGATGCTCAATACCAAAAGTCACTATGGCAGTTTATCCTTGCTATGGCAGTCAAGGCTCAGACTTCCCTGTCAGATGATCTAGCTGAAACAGTTAAGTTGGGTTTGGGAGCAGCCAAATACCAGTCATACGACTGCTGCCAGATAAATGGCAGATACAGTGGCTCAAAGGAGGTTTGCCTTGCTGAGAGCCACAAAACTCATTCAGGATACCCAAACTAAGGCTATTTGTAACATGGCACTAAAGATGACTGCAAAATGGAGAAATCAGATTGATGGAAAGGCATCACCTGATGAAAAGCGAGCGGGTATTAATCCACCAGTAGAGCCTGCTATTGCGATACCACTCAGAACCACCACATACCGACAGCGCGTAGAATAATGCCCGCTTCTGCACTACCAGTTGCAGCCACAAGAGATGGCAAATGTGCAGAATCAAGTGAGCAATGTAGGCGGCTCGGTAGTGCATCTTCCTGATGTCGCGAATGACAGAAGCGAGGAGTAATAAGACAGCTGATATCTGAGTTGAGCAGAATGATCTATCTATGGGCAGCAGCGGTGTGTAGCAACCAATGGTAGCGATGCTGGGGAAGTAGACGAATATGCCGGCAGGACGAAGTGTATCAGAGCTAGACCTGAAGTAAGTGAATAGGAGGAAACCTCTGTTATCCTTGTTTGGCAGCTATCCATCCAGAAGAATTAGTAAAATAAAAAGCTCAGGATGAAATGTGTAGTACATCTTGAAAACAAACGAATTTTGAGAGTAGTGCTGCACAAGAAAGTGTATTAAATAGATGTGTCCCATGATGCATTAGGAATAGTATGATGTATGTCTCCGATGTAAGAACGGGGGGGGCAGTACATGAGAACGGTCGGGCAGAATGTAAAAAAAAAAAAAAAGTTGTCAGTGTTTCAGTCCGCAATGTAATGTAAGCAGTTCTTCAAAATGTGTGTACACTACATTACATTAATGTATGTGACCCGGTGAACGTGAACATGCACGGCATTACAGCGTCACTGTAGCAAAAGCAGCAACCCACAGCATGTGTTCTCCACAGCATTAGGCGATCGCCAGAATCTGTAAGTCATTCTGCATCTAATATTAATGTAACAGTACTTCCGTGGCACTTGCCATGTTACAAGCGCATTAATCCCCTCCAGACTCTGGCTGAACCGGTGGATAAATGCCCGGTGGATGGTTGGAAGCACTCTGCCTGCGGCCTCGTGCACCCCACCCCCACCCGGGCATTAATCCACCGGTAGAGACCTCTTCTGTCAGGGATTAATGCTTAGGTATTTTCCAGTCGAGGGTAATTCCCTCTTGGAAGAAAGATAGAGGTTTACATGACAAAGGTGGATGTATACAAAATCCGCCTATAGTAGCAATTCTGCAAAAGAAAGCTTCCCATCCACTAAAACATGGAAAGGGAGGCAGAGACAGATCATTTCACACCGAGCTGTTCTTTCATCAGGCCAGAGTTGTGCCTCAGTATCAGCAGTACCCACAGCAGGGGTATTTCAGGCACCACAGTGAGTTAGAGATTGCCTCAGAGTTCAAATTCCTGCCAACAGTTGGGGGCGGAGTGAAAACATGTTATCACACAGTGGAGTCTGTCCTAGTACAGCAAAAGAAAACGGGGAGTGTTGGCCTGTCTTAGACTTAAGGGTACTGAATAGGCATTTTTAACAAGGCCAAAGTCCAAAATGATAACTTTGTCACTGATTCTGCCAACACTCCAGACAAGGGAAGGGTTGGCATCACTGGACTTAAAGGGTGCTTATTTCCACACCCTCATAAGGGAGTTTCACAGAAAGTACCTCAGGTTCATACTCCCATCAGGTCACTCTCCAAGAGTCTGCACAAAGTGCTTGGCAAGGGTTACATAGAAACATAGAATTTGACGGCAGATAAGGACTGCTTGGACCACCCAGCCTGCCCATTTCCCTACCTGATGGATAAGCTGCAGATCCTAGTTAACCAGCAGCCTACTTCTTCCTACCCCCACCCCCCTAGAATTGCCTTATGACTGTCCCATGCATGCTTGAATTCCACCACTGTTTTTGACTCCACAACCTCCTCTGGAAGGCCGTTCCATACATCCACAACCCTCTCTGTGAAAAATACTTCCTTAAATTACCTCTGAGCCGCCCCTTCTATCTTCAAATTGTGCCCCTTGTTCTTGCACACCTCTTTTTGAAAGATGCTACCCTCTTGGACTTTGTTGATTCCTTGAGGTACTTGAAAGTTTCTATCATGTCCCCTCTCCCTCCTTTCTCGAGGCTATACATATTAAGCTCCTTAAGTCTCTCTTCATATGTCTTCCGTGCAGACCTTGCACCATTTAGTTGCCCTCCTCTGGACAGCTTCCATCCTGTCTATGTCTTTGCGGAGATGGGGTCTCCAGAACTGCCGCAGTACTCCAGATGGGGTCTCACCAGCTGTCTGTACAGAGGGATAATAACTTCCTGTTCTAGGACATGGATATGTTGTTCATCCACACTGTCTGGCAGGTTCCTTGCAGCTTTAAATCTTGCGGAAGGTCTTCAAATGACTCCTCCCACCCACCGGGTGGTAAAACTCTTAACTGCGCCCCATGGCGCCAGATCTTCCTTACCGCTTGGAAGCTCAGGTTCCTCCTTAACGCTCTGCGTATAAGACTGGATCCTAATTCTTCGAATCTTCAAAATTAAAAGTTTTTTGTTAAAAAGACTTTGGTCTTCTCTCCCTCGCGGCTGCGGTGGACAAATCGACTCCCGGTTTCCGGAGATGCCCTTGCGGAGCAGAAGATGTCTCAGACGGATCCGCACTCACGTCGTCTACTGCTTGGGCCTTGAGCACGACACCGCAGGCTTGCGACCTGTGCTCTTCTTTTTTGCGCCCCGTCCTGCGGAGACCGTGCTGCCGTTTACAGCTGGGAGCCCCGAGAAAAGATTTCCTCCGGTTAAGTCTAAGAGGCCGGTTGGCGGTGTCGGGACGGCGGGCTCTCAGCAGATCAGCTCGAGCAGATGATAGCCCTCTCGAAGAGGCGGCGGCAGGCTGCTTCTACCTCGCTGCGCATTTGTCCCGCTCTCTCGGTGCTCGTTTGGCTTTTTAAGGAGCTTTGTCTGACCCTCTCGGCGAAAGGTGAGGGTCCAACTTCTCTGGACCTTTTCTCGGTCCAAAAGAGCAAAATAAGTCTCACCGTCGGCGCTCTTGGGGCGGGAAAATCCCCTCCCAGTAGTTGACAGTCGACCCGGTCGACCCTCGGCCTCGGCCACTGGCTTCACGGTGTCCCCGTCAGGCCAGTTGACCGAGACTCCCGTCGATGCGGTCGAGATTTTTCTTGACCCGTTGCACGGGTTGTCGGCTGGAGAAGCTGAGAATCCCCTCTCCCTGGTTCCCCCGGTGGGAGTTGAGGGTCCCGTCGGCTCGTCTGTGCCTCCGGTTCCGGAGTCTTCAGTGGAATCGTCCTAACCGAGGGGAGTGCCAATTACCGACACCTCCCCTCACCGTCCTCTGCCTAGCCGAGGTTCTCGGTCTCGGAAGTCTTCGTGGTCCAGCCGATTCCGCCGCCATAGGCGGTCTCTGTCTCGGCACCGCGGCAAGCGGCGCCGCCGCTCTTCCTCCTCCTCGGACGAAGGGAGACTTCGGCGCAAGTTGCGTCGGAGGTATGAGGAACTCATGTGGCAACAGCTCCTTCTGACCGGGAATAAGCCGACCCAGTCGTCTTCCCCGGCCATTAAGTGGCTTGTCACTGGAGTGGCCGAAACAACCCCTCGTTGTAGCCGAGGAGCCTGTTCCCAGGCCGGTTGTTCGGCCAATTCCAGCTGCCCCACCGATTCTGGTGGAACCTCCGCCTCCACAGCCGTTATTTGGGGCTCCGACCAAAAATTCTCAGTCGGCTCAGGGACTGCCCCATAGGCTGTCTGTCACCCTCACTCCCGATAAGCCTCGGCAGGTGGAGGGTGGCTCAGGCCCGAGGCAGCTCTTTGAGGACTCTTCCGAGTCCGAGGATGATTCCTCCCTTTTCTCCAAGCGAATGGACTTGGAGTCCTCAGGAGGACAGTCGGTGGACGATAGCCCTTCGTTCTTCCTAGGATTGCTTCGGCTCATCTCGGAGTCCAACGGGATGAAGCTCGAACCTGTTTCTAAATGGGCCAGGTATCCCCTCACGGAGATTCTGGACCGAGGGGATTCCCCTACGGAGGCCTTTCCGGTGGCCGAGGCCATAGTGGGCCCGGCCTTGGAGCTTTGGCAGCGCCCTGATTCCTGCCCTGCGCCTTCGGCCAGGATGGCCAGGAAGTATGCGGTCCCTACCGGTTCCCTGTCCGGTTTTTTGGAACACCCCTCTGCTGAGGGGTTGGTTACCGACAGCGTTTTCCGGCGAGCGGGGAACGCCAGGGATGTGGACAAACCTCCCGACAAGGAATCCAAGAAATTGGATTATGCTGGGTGAAAAGTCTATGCTGCGTCCTCTCTCGGCCTTCGGCCAGGCCAGTTCGGCGTCCCTCATGGCACATTTTCTCATGCCCTGTTGGGCTCCCTGGATGAGGTCGCCCTCATCTTCCCGGATCTGCAGACTACGGTCAGGCAGGTGTGGGACCAGGGCAGGGCAGTGGCCAAACAGCAGCTCCAGACTGCTTTTAGACATTGGGGACTCATGTGCCAGGTCTGTGGCGACCGCAGTGGCCATGCGTTGGCAGGCTTCGACGGGGATATCCACCTTTGCCCGGATACCGCACAGGGTTGGCGGGCGTTCCCTTTTGGGGACTGACCTCTTCGGCCCTGGGGTGGAAGGTCACCTGCAGAGGATCGAGAAGTCCAATGCTACCTTGGACTCGGTCTCTTCCGCTCAGAAGGACAAAGGCCGCAAGCCTCAGCCTAAGCCTCCTTGTCCTTCTGCCGCCTCCGCCCAGCAACGTCAGGGGCTAGCAGGCCTGGCTTGGCATCCCAAACCCAAGCAGTCGGCTTCCTCCAACAGGAAGCAGGGAGGTAAAGGCCCAGGAGGTCCCTCGGCCGGTCCCTCCTCCAAGCCTGCCCAGTGACGGGCTGAGGGGTGTCGCCCCCATCCCCGTCACCTCACCCCTGGTTCAACCCGTGGGGGGACGGCTCCGACACTTCATTTCCACCTGGTCCGTTATTACCATGGACAGGTGGGTACTGGAGGTGGTGGGAAAAGGCTTGCCTCTAGAATTTGAGCAGGCCCCGCCCTTCAGAGCCGTCGCACCTCGGGGGTCCTCGGGGTCCGCAGCCTCACTGTCGGCTCGTTGGGCCGACATCGCTCTCCTCCTCCAAAAGGAGGTGATCAGGGAGGTAACGGATCCCCCCTCAGACCCAGGGCTCGTCCAGGTACTTCCTGGTTCGAACGACGGGGGGCTGGCCCATTCTACCTACACGACCTGAACAAGTTCCTAAGGTCTCGAACCTTCAGGATGGTCACTCTGGCGCAGATATTACCATCTCTGAACACGTGCTGGTGGTTCTGCTCTGGACCTGCAGGGCGCGTTCTTTCACGTCCCTATCCGTCCGTCACATCGGAGATTCCTTCGCTTTCGAGCGGAGGGATCCCTCTTCGAGTTCCGAGCCATGCCCTTCGGCCTGTCTTCAGCTCCCAGGGTATTCACCAAATGCATTGCAGTGGTGACAGCTTTCCTGCAGCACCGGGGGTTCGGGTGTACCCTTACCTGGATGATTGGCTGATAGCAGCCCCCTCCAGACAGGAGGTGGAGCGGTCCAGAGATCTGGCCCTCCAGGTTTGCTCTCAAGTCGGCCTTCTCATCAACGAGGCCAAGTCGAAACTCGAGCCAAGCAGGTGATTCTGTTTATCGGGCAGAGTTCGACTCTCTTCGAAGCAAACCGCGGCTCGGTGACAGGGCCGGGATTCTTACCTCCTTTGCCCAGTCATTTCTGGTTGAGCATCGCGCCTGCTCGGGACTTCCTGCGCCTCCTGGGTCTCATGGCGGCCTGTACCAGCGTGGTCCATTGGGCATGCTGGCACATGCGCCCCCTTCAGTGGGGTCTGGCCAGCCAATGGTCACAGCGCTGTGATCCATTGGACCAGCTAGTGATGGTGACCCAGGAGATGTGGAACGCTCTCCGGTGGTGGACCGTTCCATCTCATCTGCAGGAGGGCATCCCGTTTGTCCGCCCTGAGCCGACGGTCTATCGACCGATGCCTCTCTGATGGGTTGGGCTGCCCACCTGGGGGAACACTGAGTGCACGGCCTCTGGTCCCCGCGGGAGTCCCGATGCCACATCAACCTGCTGGAGCTCCGAGCGGTCCGCCTAGCTCTCACCGCCTTTGCTCCGTTTCTCCGGGGTCAAGTGGTCCGAGTCCAGACGGACAATACCACGACCATGTACTACCTAAACCGCCAGGGCGGGACGCGTTCCATGCTTCTATGCAAGGAAGCTCTCCGCATTTGGTCACTCGTGCGCAGCCTGGAGGCCGATCTCCTAGCCATTCATGTGGCAGGAGCCTCCAACACCCTGGCCGATGCCCTGAGCCGGATAGGGGCTGCATCTCACGAGTGGTCTCTCCTGCCGGAGGTAGTACAAGATCTGTTCTCCCACTGGGGCACACCTCAGGTGGACCTGTTTGCCTCCAGGGAGAACGCGAAGCTGAGGCTGTTTCATGCCCGCCCCCCTCAGCAGGGCTCGCTGCAGGGGGATGCCTTCTCGAGGCTGTGGACCCCGGGCCTCTTTTACGCCTTCCCCCATTTCCCTTGATTCACAAGGTGCTTCTCAAAGCAAGGAGGGACAAGGCGCAGGTGATTCTGATAGCCCCAGACTGGCCCCACCAGTTCTGGTACCCAGATCTCCTCAGCCTCGGCTCCAGGCTCCCGAGGCAGCTTCCAGCTCGCCCGGACCTGCTCTCAGTCAATCAGGGGAAGGTGTTCCATCCGGACCTTCAATCCCTGCACCTGACAGCCTGGTTCCTGGCTGAGAGTTCCAGGCCTTGGGTCTTTCCGACAAGGTCCTCAATGTTGTTGAGGCGTCCGTGAAGGAGTCGACCAGGAAATGCTATGCCTTCAAATGGAAGAGATTTTCATTTGGTGTCAGGGCAAGGGCTTGGACCCTTCCTCCTGTCCTTTGGCAAGCATCTTGGACTATTTATGGTCCCTTTCTAGTCAAGGGCTTGGGTCGGCGACCTAAGGGTGTACCTGGCAGCCATCTCTGCTTGCAGGCGCGGGCGGGGCAGTGAGTGGCGCAGAGAGAAGGTGGTCTGGCGCTTTTCAAAGGCCTTGATCACATTTCCTCCGGGCGAGAACCTCCACCTCCGTGGGATCTACTTTTGGTACTGGCAAAGCTCATGGGCAAGCCATTCGAACCAATGCATAGGTGTGATCTCTCTCGCCTGTCGTGGAAGACCGCCTTCTTGGTGGCTATCACGTCAGCCAGAAGGATGGGAGAACTCCAGGCGCTCTGCATAGAGTCTCCTTACCTGGTCTTCCACAGGGACAAGGTTGTCCTGCGCCCCCACCCGAAATTCCTTCCGAAGGTGGTGTCTGAGTTTCACCTTAACCAGGTGTTGACTCTGCCGGTGTTCTACCCCAGTCACACCTCGGAGGCCGAATACAGGCTCCATAATTTGGACCCTAGAAGGGCGCTCGCTTATTATAAGGAGCGCACGGCTGAAATTCGGGGAGAGGTTCGCCAGCTGTTTGTCACCTACGCTGAAGCCGCACCTGGCAGACCTGCAGCCAAGCGGACGATAAGCAGGTGGGTCACCTCCTGCATAGATCTCTGCTATAAGTTGGTGGGCATGGAGCCTCCCAGAGGGATAAGAGCTCATTCTACCAGTCATACTGCTGCATCGGTGGCTGCTTCCAGGGGCGTCCCTATCCAGGAAATCTGCAGGGCTGCTACCTGGAAGTCGGCACACCTTCATTACCCATTACCACATCGACCTTGAGTCACGCCGGGATGCTGGTTTTGGGCCTTGTTCTCAGTCTTTATTCCTAAGTAGAGGTGTGTGCGCCTTCCTCCTCCCGGAGAACTGCTAGAGTCTGCCAGACAGTGTGGATGAACAACATATCCATGTCCCTAGAAATACAGGTTACTCACCTGTAACAGGAGTTCTAGGAATGGTATATCATGTTCATCCACCGATCCCTCGACCTCCCGGCTGACGCTAGCCTGAGCTTCAGCGGGCAGATCTGGCGTCATGGGCGGAGCCGAGAGTTTTACCACCCGGGTGGGTGGGAGGAGCCAGCTTGAAGACCTTCCGGCAAGATTTAAAGCGGCAAGGAACCTGCCAGACAGTGTGGATGAACAACATATACCATTCCTAGAACTCCTGTTACAGGTGAGTAACCTGTATTTTTCTACTGTTGATGCCTCTCCCTATGCATCCCAGTATCCCCCCAGCCCTCCTTGCTGCCCTCTCACATTGCTTGGCCACCTTTAGGTCATCTGATGTAACTACCCCCAGGTCCCTTTCCATTTTTGTTGTTGTTAGTATCTCACCCCACATTGTGTACTCTTCCCCTGGGTTTTTGTTTCCCAGGTGCATTACCTTACACTTCTTAGCATTGAATCTAGGCTGCCATACATTTGACCATTCCTCTAACCTCAAGTCCTTATCATCCTTTCCACCCACCTTGTGCATCAACTCTGTTGCAGATCTTTGTGTCATCTGCAAAGAGACATACTTTCCCTTCCAGTCCTCTGCAATGTACGCCATAAAGACATTGAAGAGGACGGAATCTAATACTGAACCCTGCGGTACCCCACTACTAACCCCACTTTTTCAGAGTGGACTCCATTTACTATTACTCTCTGTGTCCTATTCTCCAGCCAATTTTTCCCAGGCTGTCATCTTGGGACCCACCCCAGGCTGGCTAACTTGTATATTAATCTTTTGTGTGACTGTGTCAAATGCTTTGCTAAAGTCTAGGTAGGCCATGTCCACAGCCCCTCCTGATCTACTACTTTGGTCACCAGTCAAAGAAATCTATCAGATTTGTCTGGCATGACCTTCCCGCTGTGAATCCATGCTGCCTTGGGTCCTGTGCCCTCTGGCCTCTAGATACTCAACAGTTCTTTCCTTCAGAAGTGATTCCATAATTTTCCCTACCACTGAGGTTAAACTAACAGGTCTGTAGTTTCCTGCTTCTGCTTTGCTCCCACTTTTGTGAAGGGGAATCACATCTGCCCTCCTCCAGTCCTCGGGTACCACCCCATCCTCCCATGATTTGTTAAAGAGGGTAGTCAGTGGTGTCACTAGTTCTGCCCTTAGTTCTTTTAGAATTCTGGGATGAATCCCATCAGGCCCCATTGCTTTGTCACCTTCAGTTTTAAGAGTTCTTTTCAGAACCCTTTCTTCTGTAAATGGGCTGGTATCAACTTCTGTATCCAGTGTTTCTGTTTGTTTTAGGTACCTCCCTCTTCCTTTGTAAATACTGAGAAAAATATTTGCTTAGTATCTCTGCCTTTCACAGTCACCCTCTGCCCACCCTCCCTCCCCTTTATTAAGCCTCACTATCCTCCTTAGTCTTCCTTCGCTCCCTGATGTACCTATAAAGGTTTTATCCCCTCTAACTGAGTTGGCTATCTTTTCTTCGGTTTGGGCCTTTGCTGTTCTGACTGCCTTCCCAGCTTCCTTTTGCTTTAACTGATAGTTCTCTGTCCTGTTCCTTCTGTGATTCCTTGTACTTCCTGAATGCTTTCTTTTTCTCTTGAACCTTCACTGCCACTTCCTTTGAGAACCATAGTGGTTTCTTACCTCGTTTCGTTTTGTTTATTTGCTTTACACAAAGGCTTGTTACCTCTGTGATGGCAGTTTTTATTATTCCCCATTGTTCTTCCACCCCTCCTTCCTGCCCATTTTCTAGTACATTCCTTAGGCACTTGCCCATTTTGGCAAAGTCAGCCCTTCTAAAATCCAGTACCTTTGTCTTTGTATGGCTTGACTCTATTGCTGTGTTTATTGTGAACCATATTGTTCGATGGTCGCTAGTTCCCAGATGGCTGCCCACTTCTACATTTGTGATCCTCTCTTCATCTCCATTTGAGAGAACGAGGTCTAAGATTGCTCCTTCTCGAGTGGGCTCCAATACTAGTTGTCTAAGGCATGCCCCCTGTAGGCATCTAGAATAACCCCACTCTTAGAAGTGGCTGCTTCAACTGCACTCCAGTTAACATCTGGCATATTCAGATCACCCATCAGCAGTATCTCCTTTTTCTGCCATCCTAAGTATACTTTCTATCATTTCCTTGTCCATTTCCTCCCCCTGAGAAGGGGGTCTGTATACAACCCCTGTGCAGATTGTGGTGCCATTGCCGGTCTCCAAATTTACCCACAGTGCTTCTTCTCCTCCCCGTTTACCCTTTTGTTGTGTTGCTTTGATTCCTTCCCTTATGTAAAGAGCTGCTCCTCCTCCTCTTTTACCCTCCCTGTCCCTCTTGTAGATAGTATATCCTGGTATGTTTACGTCCCAGTCATGGTTTTGGCACACCTTCGAAGACAAGGTGTCACAGTTTTCCCATACCTAAGATGACTGGCTGGGGGTTGTAAAATAAACCCAGCAAGTGGCCCAGGGGCTCCTAGAGTGACTAGGGTTCCTGATAAATCTAAAGAAGTTCTGTCCTTCAGCCTGCTTACGCACTATGGTTCATAGGAGCAGAGCTAGATACTTTGCAAGGCAGGGCCTACTTGCCTCTCAGCAGGGAAAGATGTATCCCACTGATAGTGGGCTCATTCAGCCTGAACAAACTGAAAGCCAAAAGATAGTTTCTTCAGCTACTGGCCCCATGACACCTGCCAGTGGCATAGTCCTGGAATCCAGGTTATAGATGAGGGACATTAAGTTTCACCTCTGGTTTCACTGGGAGAAAGGTCCCTCTCTTGAAACTAATTCTGGTAACAAAAAACATTGTTACAGGTCACCCAAGGGTGGAAAGAAGAAACCAACCTGAGGAAAGGGGTTCCCTTTTTTCAGCAAGAGTCCCCATCAGTTGTTCAGTCAAGAGATGCATCTCTACTAGTGTGGGGCTCCCATCTGGGGGTTCACACCATCCCAGCACAGAGTCACTTCTGCACACAAATCTGTTGGAGCCAAGATTAGTGTTACTGGCACAAAGGGTTTTCACACAGCTAGTACAGGGAAGGTGGTGTGGGTCAGAAGAGACAGTACCACCACAATGTATTACACAAACAAGCAGGGATGGCTAAAGTCAAGCCCCGCCTGCAGAAGACTCATGATAATAGGGAGTCTGTCTAGGATGCTCCATTGGGGGGGGGCCCCTGCAGGTTATTCATGTGCCAGGCAAGGACAATACCTGGGCAGATACCCTGACTCAAATCAGTTAGTCCCATCATGAATGAGATTTGGACAGTCAGGTTGTGCAAGTAATCTTTAGGAGGTGGGGCACTCCAGAGGTAGGCTTGTTTGCTTCCCACCAGAACCACCACCTGCCATTGTACTATGTCAGACCACCAGATACGGGAACAATCCCTCTGGATGCTCTGGCTCTGAATTAGTCAGGGAAGTACCTACATGCTTTTTCTCCTTTCCTCTGGTGTGCAGAATATTTCGTAAGCTCAGGTGCCAGTCAGCATCAGTGCTCTTGATTGCACCAGACTGGGCCAGGTAGCCGTGGTACTCTCTGCTACTCTCCATGTCTGGGTTTGAACCAATACACCTTCCTTGGAGGCACAATCTGCTAACCTCCAACCAAGGGAGGCTCCTGTACCCAAAACTCGGGCTTGAGGCATGGCTGTTGAGGGCCTACAATATGTAGGCTTGTATTTTTATTCTGAAATTGTCTTGGACATTTTAAGTGGTTACAGGAATCCCTCTATTAAGAAAATCTATGCTTCAAATGGAAAAGGTTTTTTTCTATTGGTATTCAACTAGGAACTGGTACCAGCACATGTTGAGGTCCTATCTGTGTTTGATTTTCCTATTTACATTCATTGTACTTGCAGTCCAGCACCCTTAAGGTCCACCTAGCTGTAGCATCAGCCTGCATATCAGCTAGACAAAATGTTTCAAGTCGCTCCAGATCCTATCTCCAAAAGGCTCTTTAAGGGCTTCACCCATAACAGTACAGGCTGGTGTTCCAGCTATGCTGGACTATCTTACTTATTGAATTTACTGGACTTGCAGTCCAGTACCTTAAAAGCATATACTTATATTTCAGTGGACAGAATGCGTCTCGGTTTCTCTGTGCCTCAGACCCTGTTTTCAAAAGGTTCTTTAAAGGCCTACCCCATTTGCACACACCCTCACAAGGAACTGGTGCCAGCGTGGTCCCTAAATGTGTGTAGGGTTAGGCTCATGGGTCCTCCTTTTGAGCCTATGTTTTCAGTTTATTTGAGAGATGCCACATGAAAATTTTTTCCTTATGGTAATTTCTGTTAGAGAAATCGGTGAGCCCCAGTCTCACTGCATTGAACATGGTTACATTTCATTCCACAGAGACAAAGTAGTCCTGAAAACAAACAGGAAGTTTCTTCCTAAAATGGGTTTTTAATTTCCATTTGAACCAAACCATTACCTTACCTGTCTTTTTTTCACTGAACACTTTGGTTCAAGTGAAAGGAATCTTCATAGTTTGGATGTCAAAGAGCTTTTAGCTACTACTTGACAGCCACTACAGTCCATAGGCAGGACAGGAAACACCTGTTCAAACAACATGAAGTCTTGCTATATTATTGACATTAGCAGTTTGATCCAGCTCTAGAACTGCCCCGGAGTGAAATGGTTAAAACCATTCCAAAATAGAATTTTGGCACAAGAGCAGCTCTATCTGTGTCATTTCAAACTTGAACTGTCAGATTCTTTACTCCGCCTCAGTGAACAGTCGCTCCGGAGATTTCTCCTTCTCTCGGTTCATTTCTCGGTTTAAAAGTGTTTTCTCGGTTGGTTTAACCGAGAATAGTTTTATTTTAACCGCAAAACCGCTCGGTTCAAGCTCTATCTGTAACTGTAAGTAAATGAAGGTTTTGTCTGTGTGGAATCGTAAGTTATCGGTTCGGTTTTGAACCGATCAGTGGGTTTAAAACTCATTTAAAACTAAAAGTTACTATTTTAGAGTGCGGTTCCTGTTCTTATCGATTCTAAAAAAAAACGGATTTATTACGCTTTTTCCTATACCTTGATACGGTTAGGAACCGATAAGGGTGTCTTGCCTGCACTGCCATTAAAAGGCAAGTTTTTGGTTAGGCTGGCATTATGTCTGAGAAACCCAAAAGAAAACTGGCCCATTGGTTTCAACACTGTGATGTTTGTGGGGAAGTCTTGCCAAGGCTGACCCACACACCACATGTGTTTATTGTCTGGGGTTGACCACCTCCAGTCAGACTGCCAGGTATGTAAGAATTTCCCTGCAGCCACCCTGGAAAAAAGATTGGGCAGGCTCAGGGAACGAGAGGCCAAAAAGTCCGCTGACCCGGATGGCCAGCCCGGTTCGGTGCCAACCGAACCAGAGGGGAGTGCCCTCTGACCAGGGCCAGACTTCCTCGGGCAAAAGAAAAGCTGGTTCTGAGGAACCAATTCCAGTAAAGAAAACAAGAAAATCAGCAGGTCTGGAGTCCAAAATTCCTTCTCCAACTGCTGCAGAGATAGCAAAAGCCATACAAATTGTCCAGTCACTGTCTCAGGGTCCGCTCTGAACCACCACTATCTGGTAAAAGGTCGATTCTGTCCGGTCTCAGTGGTTCAGGATTATGATATTGAGGAATTTTATGAACCAGAGGAGGGGAGGAGGATTATGAACAGTATGAATGTGGCTGGGAAGGTCTGGGTGTGCCCATTGAACCGACATCTCCCAGACAGACCTTTAAAATCTCCCCTATGCTGTCTGAGTCCCATCTCATTTTATGTTTTATAAAAAGTTGCTGAAACCTCCAGCTTCCTTTAGAAGAGGCTGTGGATGAGCAAGAGGAGCCTGATTTTGTAGAAATGATGGATATTCCAGAGTCTAGAGATTGTCTATTCCTTTACATAAGTCTTTAGGAAACAAACAATTAACATTTTAAAGCTCCTAATTCTGTGCCTCCTGTAGATAAAAAGATGGACAGAAGGTATACATTGTCAGGCCCTGATACAGAATTCCTTTCTCAGCAGTGCAGTCATGTTGGTTAGTTCAGGCTGCTGCCTGTGATAAAGCTAATATTCCTTGGCTTCACATCCTCCTGACAAGGATTCCAGGAAGATTGATGCCATGACAAAAAGCAGTATATGGCAGCTCTCTGGGACTCAGGCAAGCAAATTATATGGCTTATGTAGCTAGGTATCAGAAATCTAGATGGGATACTGTTATGCACTGTAGCAAGAGGCCCATGGCCAGCTGGCTAGTGAACTAGAACAGGTGGCTGCTGATGGCATTGAAGCCTCTAAGGTTCAGTTTCATGCTGCTGTGGATGTTAATGATGTTTCCTCTAGGGTCATGGCCACATCTGTAGCTTCAGAGGTTGGCCTGGCTCAGGTGTACTAGTTTGTCACAGGATACCCAGACTAAGGCTATGGATTTTCCTGTAGGGAAATTTCTGTTTGGAGAGCAGACAGAGAATTACATGAAGAAGATGGATGAATATAGGACTACTTACAAGAGTGCCAGGCTAAGGAGTGGCAAGCCACTCCTCAAAGGCATGCCCCAGGGGTAGGGGTAGGCCTTTTCACAGGCCTTTCTACCAGACTCAGGCCTCCTCTGCCTATGCTCAGAGGGGCTTCTTCAGAGGCAGGGCAGACGAGGGGGGCAGATCTGCTCCCACCCCGAGCCTAAAGCTCCTGGAAACAGGCACCCTGATGGGGTGGCCAGGGCCGATTCTCCTGTACCAGTGGGGCAGCTGGCTTACTTCAGTCAGAATTGGGCTTTTAACCTCAGACAAGTGGGTTCTGGAAGTAGTAAGCCAGGGTCTGGTTCTCAGCTTCAAAAGTTTCCCAAGTTGAGAAGCAGATTTTTCTACCTGCAAGTGCTTCAGAGACCCTCACTCTGAAACAGAGGTCTCATCATCCTGTTAGCTCTCAGAGCAGTAGAAAGGGTTCCTCCCGCATCAGGGCAGGGGTCTGTATTCAGATACTTCCTTACCCCAAAAGACAGGAGAATGGCGGCCATCTTAGATCTCAGATATCTGAACAAGCATCTTTTGAAACCAAAGTTCAAAATGGTAACTCTGGCAATGATTTTACCTTCCCTAAGGCCAGGGGACTGACTAGCCTCCTGGACCTCAAGAATGCCTATTTCCATGTCCTAATCAGAAGATCCCATCGAAAGTACCTCAGATTCGAACTGCCCTCAGGTCATTACCAGTTCAGAGCAATGCCCTTCGGCCTTACCTCCGCTCCAAGGGTATTCACAAAGTGTCTAGCAGTGGCCCACTTAAGGAGGCAGAGGATTGCTGTTTTTCCCTATCTAGACTGGCTCATTGTAGACCAGTCTCCAGAACAGGTAAAATCTCACCTGCAGGTCACCCAGCAGCTTCTCACCTCCCTGGGTTTTCTGCTAAACCTACCAAAGTCTGTTCTGGAACCAGTCCAGGTACTCACCTTTATAGGGGCAGAATTGGACACAAAGCTAGCCAGAGCCTTTCTTCCCCAGAAAGGGTAAGGAATTTAGTGGCTCTGTCCTCTTCCTTCACTCTGCAGGTCTCTCGACCAGCAAGACACTTTCTGCAGCTCCTGGGGCACATGGCTGCATCCACAGCTGTTGTGCAGGGAGCCAGATTTCAGATGAGACATTCAGTTTCACTTGAGAACCTTTTGGTCTCAGAGAAGAGACCCCTTTCCAAGTTGGTCCCAGTGATCGAACCTTGATCTTAGCTCTCCAGTGGTGGCAGGATCAGAGCAACTTAAGAGCGGGGTCCCTTCATTTCCCTTCTCACGACTTGAGTCTCACTGCAGATGCTTCCTTCTGGGTTGGGAGCCCACATAGGGCCTTTCCACTAGGAGTTTGGTCCCCAGGAATCTCTGCTCCACATCAGTTTGCTGGAACTCAGAGCTGTCTTTTTAGCTCTTCAAGCTTTTTCTGCATCTGTCCACGACAAGGTGATACAAGTCAGAACAGACAACACCACAACAATGTGGTACATCAACAAACAGGGGCACTCGGTCTTCAGCCTTGTGCACCGAGGCAATGAAGTTGTGGTCTCTGGCCTATTCCCTGAACACTTCCCTCATAGCAGTTCATCTTCCAGGAAGGACAATGTCCTAGCGGATGCCTCAGCAGGATTTCCCAAGGCCATCACTAATGGTCCCTGGATCCTCAAGTGCTGGGGATAGTTTTTGCCAGGTGGGGCATCCTCAGATAGATCTTTTGCAGCCCCAGACAATCACAGACTTCCTCTGTTCTGTTGCAGGCCTCCAGTGCTGGGCTCAGTTCCCTGGATGCCCTTCTTCTGGATTGGGAGGGAAGTTCCTCTATGCTTCCCCTTTCCTCCTATTCAAAGTACTAGTCAAAATCAGATCTCAGCCTTGCAGGGTGATTCTGATTGCCCCGGATTGGGCCAGGCAGCCCTGGCACCCACTCCTTCTGTCTCTGACAGTCCATCTTCCCCTGTGCCTCTCCAAGAATCACAATCTGTTGACTTGTGCCCAGGGAAGGGTTTGGTATCCGGACCTCAAATCCCTCAACCTCAAGGCCTGGCTCTTGAGGAGTTCGCTTGTTGATTTACACCCTCTCAGGGTGTTCTTGAGATCCTAAAGGCTTCCAGAAAGCCTTCCACTAGGGCTACTTATAGTTCTAAATGGAAAAGGTTTTCCATTTGGTGTGCTGGAAAAATATTTCCCAGAATCTGCTGAATTGCCCATTTTGTTAGATTACATGGTACATCTTAATTCCTGGGTCTCAGACCAGCTACCCTGAGAGTTCATTTGGCAGCTGTGTCTGCTTTGTGTCAGCAGGAACGTCATCCTCTTTCCTCTCATCCTGTGTTTTCCAAGTTTTTAAGGGATTACTCCATACTAATCCTCCCTTTCGGGAACCGCCGCTGTTTGGGACCTTAATGTTTGCATTGCCCAGTTAATGCAACCCCTTTGAACCTCTGTCTTCGCAGAGCTTAAGTACCTACTTGGAAAACTGTTTTCTAGTGGCTATCACTCTGCCAGACGATAAGTGAATTGGTAAGCCTTGTCAGTGGAGACTGACTTTATTTCTTCCATAGGGATAAGGTAGTCCATAGGACTAATAGGAAGTTTTGCCTAAGGTGGTTTCAGATTTCCATTTTAATCAATCTATCTCCCTTCCAGTATTTTTCACTGATCACTCCTCTTCGGTGAGAGGAGGTTGCACAGCCTGGATGTTAAGAGAGCCTCTTAGTTATTATATAGAGCGTATCAAAGGTCACAGGTTCAATCCTCCAACTTTCCTTACCTATGGTGAAGTTGGGAAAGGCAACCTGCCACTAAGAGATCAATAGCCAGGTGGATTGTCTCTTGTATCCAATTTGTTATCAGAAAGTGGGCAAGAGCCTCCCCGGTTTGAGGGCTCATTCTACCAGGGGTACAGCTGCGTCTCTAGCTGCTGCCAGAGATTTCCCTTTATTAGAGATTTGCCAGGCTGCTACTTGGAAAACGGTACACACTTTTACCAAGCATTACTCCCTGGATGTCCAGGCCAGGAGAGATGCTCGGTTTGGCACAGCTGTTCTTCAGAACCTATTCCCTAAGTAGGTTCTGCCCCTCCTCCATGGAGGTACTGCGGTGTATTCTGCTAATGTCTATAATATAGCAAGACTTCATGTTGTTTGAAGAAAAAATTACTCACCTTAGTAATGTTGTTTCTTCTAATGGAGTCTTGCTATATTATAGACCTCCCCCCCCCAACCTGCCCCTCTCAGAACCTCTACTTGGTGGGGTGCAGGTAACTTAGTGTCTGCACTGCTTATGTTCTTTTAGCATTTTGTCCCCTTTGGGACTTTTGGAGTGTGTATGTGTACGCGTGTGTGTGTTTTATTATACTTATGTTCCATTTTCATATTATTAGAATGGTGTTAGTATTTCTGGTCCCCTGACTTGAGTCTTGGGTGTTGGGACCATCAATGGTTGTTATTATTTAGGTAGCCATTTGGCTAGTGTAGGTTACAGCTTCCACACAGACCTTAGTGAGTTTAGCTCGTAAAGATCTGACAGTTCAAGTTTGAAATGACACAGATAGAGCTGCTCTCGTGCCAAAATTCTATTTTGGAATGGTTTTAACCATTTCACTCCGGGGCAGTTCTAGAGCTGGATCAAACTGCTAATGTCTATAATATAGCAAGACTCCATTAGAAGAAACAACATTACTAAGGTGAGTAATTTTTTCTTCCTGACCTATGAAATGTGGGAAAGGGTAATCCAGCATCAAAAGGTTCATTTCTCTCTGGATAGTCCAGTGTATCCAGTTCTGCTACACACAGGCTGGTAAGGAGCCCCCATCAGGTTTGAGGGCTCATTCCACAAGAGCGACAGTTGCTACTTTAGCAGCTGCCAGGGACGTTCTATTACTGGACATTTGTAAAGCAGCTACCTGGAAAACAGTACACACCTTTACAAAGCATTACAATCTGGATATTTTATTTAGGGGCGATGCTAGGTTTGGCACAGCAGTCCTGCAAAGTCTGTTTCCAAATTAGAGTTCTGTACCCACCTCCAGGGGTTCTGCTTGGTAGTCTGCATAACGTTATGAATATACTGAGCATTAGAAGAAAAAAATACTTACCATAGTAATTGTGTTTCTTCCCAGTGATGCTCAGATATTCATAACTTCCCTCCCTACCTCCCCTTCCAGAACTTCAGTCTGTGCACTACTGTATACTGTGCTCTCAGGGGTATAAATGCCTTGTCTGGCACATATGTTGAGTGTTTTTCTGGGTGTTAAAGGAGTTTCTGCTATATTATTTTTATTATTATGTTCAATATTGTTATTGTCACACTTGGTCCTCGTGGGCCTGTCTTTCCAGGCTTCTAGGAAATCTGAGGGGTTTAGAGCAAAGGCAGTTAGTAGACTGCAGCATTTGAAAAGTGGCTCAGGCAAAGTATTCCATCATTTGCATATATTCCATCTCTCCGGGCAGTTCTGCTTAGAAGGCTTACTGCATAAAGTTATGAATATCTGAGCATCACTGGGAAGAAACACAATTACTATGGTAAGTAATTTTTTCTTATAGATCATATAACTCAACATTATGCAGGCATATTGTGTTGTGGATTTGTCTTGACATTGTGAATTTCATAACTTCCTAGTGTGGAAATTTGAAAGTGCCCTGGGAAATGAAAACTGCTAGGTTCACTTTTCCAGAGGAAATGTAGCAGTGCAACCACTCTTTTTTTTTTTAATCCCTGGTGCAAACTAGATACCAGCAATAATCCTACTGGGAGAGATTGTGGTTAGACTCCTCCTAGCTCAGTGGCCATAGAACGAGAGAGTGAGAGTATATACAGGGACTAGAGTGGTAGTAATGTGATCAGTCCAGTCATTAGCATGATCCTGCAGAGAATCTGCTATTTCTAACATGGATTTTCCCATTGATTCACACTTCCAGAATTTTGGCTTGAGGAGCCAACACCCCAGCTATTGTGGTTTCTTTTCTGCTGAAGTGCTAGACCGCTACTGAATCCCCTCTGCAAGTGCTCATTTTTGTGTTTCCAGTTAATTTCTGCACTTGGGTTCCGTTTGGGTTCTGGCACTGTCACAGTATTTACCGTTTGTTGTCTTTTTTTTTTTTTTTTTTGTTCAGTATTTAGGTTTCCTTCAGGTCCATGCCTTTCTCTGTGGATGGGTTTAAACTCTCTCAGGGGTGCAGGGCTCTTGCCCAGAGTTTCTTTGGCTGGCACGGATGTGGCTAGTGCCAGTTCAACCACTCTTTCTCAGTGGCAGACTCTGCAGGACACCAACGCCTCCCCTGGCTTGGTTTCTCCTTAACTGTCACCCGGGAGGGGGGGGTCACCCTTGATTCTGTATGTCTCCCCTACCTCGGCCAACGCCCACTGGGCCTGCACCTGTCCTCCATCTACTGCAGCCTATGGGACCCATGCTGGCCCTGCTCTCAGCCAGTGCCTGTGGGCCTGTTGACCGCCCTTTCGCCACCCACTCCAGTGGGTCTGTTGCCTGTCCTGCCGCATCCTATTCCCGCAGGACCTCGGCCAGGGTACCCTATGCCGGCTTCTGCTGGTCCGATGCATGCCTGTATACCCCTGCCTGCGCCAGTGGGGCCTATGCCAGCTACCCATACCCGGCCACTTTGGGACAATCGCCTGTCCTCACTTATATAGAAACATAGAGGTTGATGGCAGATAAGGACTGCAAGGCCCATCCAGTCTGCCCATTTCTTTTTCTACCTTATAAATGTGCCATTGGCCTTTGCTCTGTCAGTGGCCTGTCTATTCATACTCATTTGTATTGCTCCCTTATGCCCATCCCACGCCTGTTTGAAGCCCTGCACTATATTCATATCCACTACTTCCTGAAGTAGGCCGTTCCATGCATCCACCACTCTTTCTGTGAAAAAGAATTTCCTCACATTCTCCCTTAATCGGCCTCCCTCTAATCTCATGCTGTGTCCTCTTGTCCTGCTATTTTTCTTATATTTTAAACGTTAGACTCTTTCACCTTGTTAATGCCCTTAAGGTGTTTGAATGTTTTGATCACATCACTTCTCTCCCTCCTTTGCTCAAGGGTATACATATTGAGCTCTGTTAATCTGTCCTTATATGTCTTCTGATGCAGTCCCTGCACCATTTTGGTTGCCCTTCTCTGGACTGCCTCAATTTGGTTAATGTCCTTGTGAAGGTGTAGCCTCCAGTACTACACGCAGTACTCCAGATGGGGCCAAACCAGTGTCTTGTAAAGAAGGATTATTGCCTTCCTCTTACGACTTGTGATACCCCTACTAATACACCGTAACATCCCCCAGCCTTGCATACTGCTTTAGCAGTCTGCTTGGAAGATTTCAGGTCATCGGTGATGATAATGCCCTAGTCTTTCTTCCTTTGTGACTGCCAGCAACTCCCCTCCCAGCCTATAGGTGGCTTCAGGGTTTCTCTTCCCTATGTGCACGATCTTGCACTTCTTTGCATTAAATCCCAGTTGCCACTATTCTGGCCATTTTTCTAGTTTATCCAGATCTCTTCTCATTCTGCCCACCCCATCTGGATCATCTGCTCTGTTGCAGATCTTGGTGTCATCTGCAAACAGACAAGCCTTATCCTCTGGTCCATCTGCAATGTCACTAATGAAGATATTGAAGAGTACTGACCCCAGGACTGATCCCTGAGGTACCCCACTTGTGACTTGCATCTCTTCTGACTGTATACCATTTACCACCACTCTGTTTTCTGCCAGTCAACCAGTTTGCCACCCAGTTGACCAACTTCTGACCCACCCTGAGCCTACCCAGCTTATTTATCAATCATCTATGTGGAACAGTGTCGAAAACTTTGCTGAAGTCAAGGTAGGAGACATCAACTGCCCCTTGGTCCACCACTTGTTACCCAGTCAAAGAAATCTATGAGATTAGTTTGACTGACCTTCCTTTGTAAACCCATGCTGTCTTGGATCCTGTGCCCCTATGGATTCCAGGTGTTGCACTATCCTTTCCTTAAGGAGTGCCTCCATAATCTTGCCCACTACTGAGGTAAGACTGACTGGTCTGTAGTTCCCTGCCTCATCCCTGCTACCACTCTTGTGGAGCGGGATCACATGAGCTCTTCTCCAGTCTTCTGGGACCTCTCCTGTGCTCAGAGACTCGCTAAACAGTTCTGCTAATGGCTCTGCTAGTTCCACCCTTAATTCCTAAAGTACCCTGGGATGTATGCCATCAGATCCCATTGCCTTGTCCACACTGAGCTTAGCAAGCTCTTGTAGGATCCTTTCTTTTGTGAAGGGAGTAGTGCTTACCTCCCTCCTCCCTCCCCCCTGTGTCCATGGTGCTGAGCTGTGGGCCCTGTCCTACATTCTCTTAAGTAAATACTGAGCAAAAGTATCTATTTAGGATAGATGCTTTTACAGGGTCCTTCTCCTCACATGCCCCCTTTTCTCCTTTGAGCTTAGCAATACCCCCTCTGGACTTTCTCCTTTCACTAATGTATCTGGAGAAAGTCTTGTCACCTTCTTTTACTTTTCGTGCTAGTGTTTCCGCAGTTTGGGACTTTGCCTTCCTTACTACGTTCTCTGCTTCCCTTAGGGCAGTTTGGTATGCCTCCTATCTTCATCCGGCTGTGTTCTTTATATTTCTGGAAGGCGAGCCTTTGCTCTGACCTTTTCTGCTACTGTATTTGAGAACCAAAGTGGTTTCCTTCTTTTGCACTTCCTTTTCTGTCTAACACAGTGGGATGTTGCTTCAAGTATTGCGTCCTTAATGCTTGCCCACTTTGCCTGTACCCCCTCGCCTGTGTTTCTTTTTGCCAGGGCTAGCTTAACTCTGTTGGCCATCTTATCAAAGTCAGCTCCTCTGAAGTCCCATATTTTTGCCTTGGAATGGGATGATTTAGATGGAGTGGCCAAATTGAACCATATCATATGATGGTCACTGGCCCCCAGGTGACCTTCTACCTGGAGATCTGTGATCCTTTCCCTGTTAGTACTAGATCTAGGATAGCCCTGTCTCTTGTGGGTTGTTATTTGTTGTACCAGTTGTTTGAGGCCCTCCCCCTGCAGGTAATCCACCGTGTGTCTAGTTCTGGCAGATGTTCCTGATGGTATTGACCAGTCTGTATCCGGCATGTTGAAGTCTCCCATTATCAGAACCTCCCCTTTAGCTGTCATGTTTTGTATATCTTCTAACAGAAATGTGTCTGTGTCCTCCCCCTGGTCTTGGGGCCTGAAGACAACCCCAGTTCTTATGGCTGTCCCATTTCCTGTTTCCAGGGTGACCCACAGTTCTTTTGGCTCCTTATGTGTATTCTGAATTTCTGTAGCTTTGATATTTTTATTGACATACAGGGCCACTCCACCCCCTTTTTTTTGCACCTCTGTCTCTTCTGAACAGTACATAACCAGGTACTGAAGTCTCCCAAGTGTGGTTACTGGTAAACCACGTCTCACTAATTGCTACTATGTCCAGTTTAGCCTCTGACATTGCCTGCAGGTCTGGGATCTTATTTCCCAGGCTGTGAGCATTTGTGTACATGATTTTCCATTGGCCAGATTTCGGTGTGTTAGTTGGGCGAGGTTTGGCATTTCCCCTGTGCGTTGTATGGGGAGACAGACCCTTTTTCTTACCTGGTGATGCAAATGAACTGCAAATATGCTAAATCCCTGTTTGACCACTAACTGAGGGGGGAAGGGTGTTCTTCCCATTCGACGTATGGGGTGCTGCACTCCTCTCCCCATTTGCTAATTTAAATATGCTGCAAAGACGTCCGACTTCTGCCCCAATGCACTGACTCCCTCCTTAGTCAGATGCAGTCCATCAAATTTAAAGAACTTTCGCTCCCAGAACTGTTGCCAGTTCCCTACAAATCTGTGTCCTTTTTCCTGGACCCAGCCCATGAGCCACCAGTTTAGCTCCCCTATCTCCCATTCTCTGACCTTCCGTCCATCTGCCCCCCCCTTCCCCACACTGGCAGGATCTCAGGGAAGATGATGTCTGATGAAATGGATGATAGTTTTTCACCCAGCCTGGTCAGGTGTTCCTTGGTCTCCACAACTGACCAGCTGGCGACATCATTCGTCCCTATGTGTACCAGGAAGTCAGTGTTTTCTCCTGCGTTGTGAACAGTTTTAGCAATGTGGTCAGTCTCTCCATGCTGAGGTACCTGGGAGACATCTGACCATTACCCCTGGCTGGAGATGGGTATCAGCTCCCCGAATCATGGAGTCTCCTGTGATCAGAAGTTTTTTGGATTTCCTTTTTGCTTTTTTTTGTTTTGGTTCCTGATTTGAGCGAGTTTTGTTGTGCTAGCTCCTGTGCTGCAGTGTCCTGTTCTGCAGTGTCCTCTGCCCCTTTGATTTCGGAGATAGAGGCAGATACCTGTTTGTAGTGTTTATATGATTTTTGGAGGTAATATGTTGGAGAGCATAGCGTGATGGTGCACCCGATTTGTCCCTCCTAACCACCTGCCAACCTCCTGGACCAACTACCCTCTGCGGTCGAGATTCTTCTGTTGGATGTTGGTGAAATGGCGGGTAGTTCTTATAATGTATTTCCTCTTGAATATGAAATTTGAGGTGCGCTATCTCTGCCCATGCTGCCCAGAGCTGAGCTCTAAGCTCTCCAGTGGCCCAGCATGTAGGACAGTGTCCTAAATCCTGTAAGACTGTCCTTCTGAAAAGTGTTCCGCAGTACCTGCAGTTAATGATATCCATTCCAGATAAGTTGCTGGATTTATAACTTGGTCAGAGTAACTGGAAGGAAGAAAATGCAAGTAATGATTTGATTTTGTGTTTTGTTTTCGTATAACTTGTTATAACAAGTTAAATTACTAGTGCCCATGTAAATGAGCTCACCTTGTGGATGCCCCACTGATCCGCCCCTTCCTGCTTTGCCACAGGAAATGTCACAGCTGTGTGGTGCCCTATAAAAGAAGTGTAGTGTGGGGTGGTTGGTGATGGGGATGGGTAGCTGGGCCCTTCTCCTGCCGAAAAATAACCACGGATGAAAGAACATGGAGGTAAGAGCAGAAACAATCAGTCATCAACAAATGCAGTAACCCTGAAAGCTTATTCTAATGTTAGATAAAACTGTAAAACCTGTAAAGCACCACCTGTAGTAATTTCAGAGAAGATACACCCTGTAAGAAACACTTTGATACAGAGAAAAATAGTCAGTAACAGAAGATATACCTTGCAAAAGACTATTTGAATCAGAAGATTACAGCAGTAATCTGTCAGCACACACCAGTAGGCACACCTTGTAATAATGCAGAAGAAGGTATACCAGCAACAATTTGAATCAGAGAAAAATAAAGCAATGTAATGTTAGCAACAAACAGTAGCAATCCCTGTGAGTACAAAATAAAAATAACACACAGTAATTCTGCTTGGCCAAAAGAAGTCTTAATCCTGTTCTCTTGCTCTGGTAAGGTTCTCTGCTCTGTCCTTTCAAGCAATCTTAGAAGGAAAGAGCTCAGGTGAAGCTAGGTGCCTTGGCCAGCAAACCAAGTCTTAACCGACACCTGGGGGAACCGACACTGGCCAATTTGGGTTATCATGGTCTCACTTTGGACCTGTGGTCCTTTATGCAGACCCTGGTCCTGGAGGTCACCGACCCCAGCCACCCCTTAAGGGCCTTCCTTGGGACCCATTTTCCCTGTCCCTGTTCGGCTTGGCCCTAGTGTTCCTGGCACACCCAGTAATAGGCCTGACACTGGGTCAGCCGGACGCTTGGACAGTCATCAGCCTGAGGATAGTGGGGAGGACGATAGGTGATGCCGACCAGAGTTTCAGCAGTGAGCCTTCCTCCTTGGACCAAGAATCCTCCGAAGTGGAAGAGGCACCAAGCAATAGCCCCAATCCCCACCGAACGATTCCCCATTTATGGCCATCATGAGGCACATTCAGGCCACTGTGGGGTGGGGGAGAGAAGACGGGATCCAGAGAGACATTGGCTGGCAATCTACCTACTGCTAGCCCGATGTCCTTACTCTGGTGGTCTCTCTCCCTCAGTTATTGACTCCTATGAGGATGTTACCTGGGCTGGTTGGAACCACCCCATTGGGTCCTTGCGGTGTCTAGAAAGCCTGACAGGCTTTACCATGCCCCAGCTGGCAAGCCGTACTTTGTCGAACAGCTCAAGGCCAGTTCGGTCATTATCAGTGCAATGCACGATTGCACAAAGATACCAAAGCAACCAACTCCCTTTCCTCTGACAGGGAGTCTCTCCAGCTGGGTCAGATGGGCAAGTGTGCTTTCGCCTCTGCCACTCTGGCCATTCGGGCATTCATTTATTTGGCCCATATGGTACAATACCAGAACCTGCTATGAGACTAGGCTAGGGAGGCTGTACTAGCCATGCCAGATGACCCCTCCAAGCAGCAGACTCTACTGGCCCTCAGAATGGGCTCAGATGTCATTACCCACGTCCTCAGGGCTGCTTGCGATGCGGTTGATGCCTCAGGCCAGGCGGCAGCTGTCTGCATCCTTATGAGGTGCCACTCCTGGCTTCGGGTCTCTGGTTTCATGCAGGATGTCCATTCTAACATAAGAGATGCACCCTTCAGGGGTTTCAAGCTTTTTGGAGGAGATGTCCAGAATATCATCTCCGAACTTCAAACCTCAGGATGGGCTCTCAAATATGTCCATTATATGTACCATACCCAGCCAAAGTCTGGGCAGCGGGCTCCCTTTTGTCTCTCCTGTGGACTGGCCTGCCCCCTCCCAAAAACAGGGCAAGCACAAAGTGGGGGCAGTGGTCCCCACTTCCTCCTCCGTCACCACCTGCAGCACCTGAGGGGCAGCAGCAGCAGCCCCAGCAGTGGCTGCTCCCACCTCCTGACTCCTTGCCAGACCCCCCCCAACCACCAATTGTCCCACAGGAGGTGGCTGTCGAGGGTCACGTCTTCCCTGCACCTGGATAGGTGGGAGATCACCAGAGACAGTTGGGTGTTGCAACTCATCAATCGTGGCCACACTCTTGAGTTCATAGAGTGGCCTCCAGAAACCCTCCAGGCAATTCCTCATATCCTTCGTGCTACGTCCCTTATGTCCGGGAGGAAATTCAGGCCTTACTTTGAAAAAAGGCCATAAAGCCAGTCCTCCGGCATCAGCAAGGAAGGGTGTTCTACTCCCACTACTTCCTGGTGCCTAGGTGGATGGAAGACCTTTGGCCCATCCTGGACCTAAGCCAGCTGAACCTGTTTATAGAATACAAATGGTTCAGGATGGTCACCCTTCAGGGTTAACTGCCCCTACTACTTCAGGGAGACTGGCTGTGTTCCCCGGATATGCAGGAGACTGGTTATGTTCCCTGGATATGCAGGATGCCCACCGGTGTTTCCACCATTTCATTGCTGTTGGGGGTGCAGAGGAGAGCTACTAAAATGCTGAGTGGGATGAGAGAATTGCCCTACGAGGGTAGGCTGAGGTTGCTCAATATGTACTGAACTGGAGGATAGAGGGGACAGGGGGGATATGATTGAGACCTTCAAATACTTAAAGGGCATAAATAGGGTTAGTCACGGTGGTCTGTTTAAATTCAAAAGGGGGGATCACAAGAAGGCATAGCATGAAGTTGGAGGGGGTAAGTTCAGAAAGGAGATGAGGCGGCATTTTATCACAGAGAGAGTGGTGACAGCATGGAATGTTCTGCCTGAGGAATTGGCTGTGCAGACATTAGTTGTGGGATTTAAGGGGGGTGGTGGGACAGACTGGCAAAAGTTAGTATAAGGAAGGGGACAGGAAAAGGGTAAGGTAGTTGGAGTACTCACAGGGGAGGGGAGTGTGGTGGAACGCATGGGAAAGAGTAAGGCAGTTGGAGTAATTGGGTTGGAGAGGAGAGGGTTGGGGGGGCAGCATCAGTGCCTAGCACTGAGAGCTGCACACTCGAGCAGAGCTGCTAGACCATTGGGTCTTTATCTGCTGGCTTCATCGTATGTTCCAGGGAGCACACTACCAGTTCAGAGCCCTGCCCTTTGGTTTATCCTCAGCCCCCAGGGTCTTCACCAAATGCCTGGCAGTGGTGGCATCTGCCTTGAGACAGCAGGGGTTTTACATTTTTCCTTACGTGGGTGGTTGGCTGCTTGCGGCCCTGTCCAGGGACCGTCTCCTTCAAACTCCTTTCCCATACCTGCTGCCTGTTTCAAGCTTTGGGCATTACTATCAACCTACCAAAGTCTTTCTTGACCCCTTGCCAGAGCCTCCTGTACATAGGGGCAGTGCTGGACACCACCCAAGGGAAGGCCTTGTTACCCCCAGACAGGGCAGATCGTCTGATGGATCAGGCCCATCTTCTTTACTCCAGTTGTCATGTTCTGGCGAGGGTCTTTCTGAGGATTTTAGGCTTCATGGCTGCAGCCATTGCTACAGTTCCCCAAGCCAAGCTGCATATGCAACTCCCCTAAGTGGACTCTCTGGGTCCAGTTGGACCAATGCATGGGCACCCTGGATCACCCAGTGTTGGTATCTGATTCAGTCAAGAAGGTGCTGTTGTGGTGGCTGAAGCCAGCAACCTGTTTTCAGGGAGTCCCTTTTTGTATTCCTCCCCCTCAGCAGATCCTTATGACAGATGCCTCAGGGAGCCCACATGGGAACTCACCAAACTCAAGGGGCATGGTCCGAGATAGGGAGGAATCTCCACATAAATGTCCTGGAGATGCGAACGGTTCTGTATGCCCTACAGGCCTTTCAGACCCAGCTTTCCTGGGGTCTGTTCTTGGTTCAGACTGACATGTGCATTGTTTATTACATAAACCGGGGGGGGGGGCATTCCTATCCCCATCCCCGTGCAGGGAAGTGATGACAGTCTGGTATTGGGCCATTGAGCATGGCCTGGAACTCTCATCTGTTCATGTTCTAGTGACCAAAACATCCTGGCGGACAGCCTAAGTCGCTCCCAGTCCAGAGCCCACAAGTGGGAACTTCTGACCTCAGTGGAAGAAGACCTCTTCAACAGATGGGGTTGGACCTTTTTGCGTTCCCACACAACACAACTGCCGCTTTTCTGCTCGCTAGATCCAAGGCCTTTTCTGGCGAGACTCATTGTTAGGGATGTAGGTTTGTCATGAATGAGGTTTTAATGACTCATTATTTGTTCATGAAATCATTAGTAAATAGTAGTAAATGTTGTGGCACTGTCATCATTGCTACATTCTGATGACACTAGTGAAAGTCATGGAATTCCTGAATAAAGATCAAACGTCATGGAATCAATGACGTGTAAGACTGCCATGACAAACTTACATCCCTACTCATTGTCCTTCTCCTTTACAGGGAGGTTTCTGTATGCTTTTCTTCACTTCTTGCTCCCACAATGAGTTCTTTTTTTTATTATAGTTTATTGCTTTCATATTAAAACAATAACACATAACCTTCTCTTGCAAGAGATCACATGAAAGTATAGATGATACATTCGATGTAACAGTATAACAGAAGTCTTCGCCATCTTGTCAAGGATTTGGGGGTATATCAAAGCTTAAGTTCATCAAAAATGTCCAGGATATGCTGCACCCTACAAGACTATGGGTGGTCAAGTCCAATATGAAAATCAAAACCAAACAATTATAATTCAGCAGCCTGTGTTGATGTGACCCCCTCTAAAAATATTTAATCCACAACATGTAAAGTACTAGAGAAATCCTAACTAATCCCCAGAGGTCCCCTAACCAAACCCTACATATAGACCTTTCAATAACATCTGTCTTTTTTTATATTTTTGTACTAAATTATATCATTTTTGCATTATTCCTGGTATTAGTCTATCTTATTGTAAAGACCTCAAATGGTTTAACTAATCTAATGTGAGACCGTACACTGAGGTATAACTGCATTTGAATTAGAACAGTTACCAGCATGTAGCAGTACAGCGTGGCGTTATCCAGCTGGGAACGACAATGCTGGTAGTACTTGGGAAAACCTCTAATTCAAACAACATGAAGTCTTGCTGTATTCTGACTATTGCAGTTAGGTTCTGCCTTTCAGCTGCCCCGGAGAACAGAGTTAACTTTCCATGGCCAGCATGGAACGCTCAGCGCGAGCTCGGTTGAAGCCCCTGTCTGCTGTTGTTTAAACTCCAACCGTCAGATTCTTTACTCTGCTTCACTAAACAGTCGCTCCGGAGATTTCTCCTTTGCTCGGTTCAAAAAAGTCGGTTAAAGTGTTGTTTTTCGCTCGGTTTCTACCGTATTTCTGCTTCCGAATCTGTCGGTTTAGGTAATTGTCTGTGGTACCGTGAGTACTAGATAGGTTTTACATTTAGTTTCTGTGTGGAACTTGTAAATTTCGGATCGGTTTAGCCGAACCAATCAGTTTAGTCTTAAAAAGTTTGTGAATTTATTAGAGTGTGGTAACCGGTCCGTATCGGTTCTAAAAAAAAAAAAAAACTGATTTAATTACGTTTTTTTTCCCCAAGACCTGTAACACGGTCAGGAAACGATAGGGGAGTCTTGCCTGGCAGATTGCCGAAAAAAGGGTAAGTTTTGTATAGGATTGGCCATGTCTGAGAAACCCAAGAAAAAAACCGACCCCACTGGGTTTCAACACTGCGGTGTGTGTGGGGAAGCCTTTGCTAAGGCTGATCCCCACACCACCTGTGTTTATTGTCTGGGGTTTGACCACCTCGATTCAGACTGCCAAATTTGGAAGAATTTTCCCAAAGCTACCCTGGATAAGAGAGTAGGTAGACTGAGGGAAAGGGAGGCCGAGAAGTCCGCTGACCCGGATGGCCAGCCTGGTTCGGTTCCGGCCGAACCAGAAGGGAGTGCCCTCTGACCAGTGCGAAACTTTTTCGGGCAAAAGGAGAGCCGATTCTGAGGAGTCAGTTCCAGTTAAAAGGAAGAGAAGAGAAAAATCATCCGGTTTGGATCCAGAAATTTATACTCCGACCACTGATGAGATAGCCAAAGCGATAAGGATAGTGCAATCGCTAACTTCGGTTCCAGCTGAACCGGCACCATCTGGCAGGGGCTCGGCTCGGTTCGGTCAGTTCCCCCGGTTCTGGATTATACTTCAGAAGAATTTTATGAACTGGAGGAGGAGGGAGAGTATGAGGATGATGATGGTGATTATGAAAGTCTGGATGTGCCTATTGACCCGGACATCTCCCCAGACAGACCTTCAGGTGTTTCTCCTCCTAGGCTTTGAGTGCCCTTCCCATTTTGTTTTACAAAATAGTGGCTAAAACCCTCCAGCTTCCAATGGAAGAAGCGGTAGAAGATCAGGAGGAGCCTGATTTTGTTGAAATGATGGACATCCCAGAGTCCAGGAGACTATCTATTCCCCTCCATAAATCTTTTTGGAAACAGACAATTAAAATTCTAAAGACTCCTAAATCCATACCTCCTGTGGACAGACTAATGGACAAGAGGTACACCCTTTCAGGCTCGGACATGGAGTTCCTTTCTCAGCAATGCAGCCATGTTGGTGTAGTGCAGGCTGCTGCCTGTGATAAGGCAAATATTCCCTTGGCATCACACCCCCAGATAAGGACTCCAGGAGGATTGATGCCATGGCAAAGAAGCAGTACATGGCAGCATCTTTGGGACTCAGGCAGGCTAACTATATGGCCTACACAGCTAGATACCAGAAGTCCAGATGGGACACTGTTCTGGCTCTGTCTAAACAGGTCCCTGACCAGCTTGCCAAGGAGCTGGAGCAGGTGGCTGCGGATGGGATTGAGGCATCCAAGGTGCAATTTCATGCTGCTGTGGACTCCGATGATGTTTCATCTAGAGTCATGGCTATATCTGTGGCCCTTTGGAGGATGGCTTGGCTCAGATGTACTAGCCTGTCACCGGATACCCAGGCTAAGGCCATGGATTTCCCTGTCATTGGTAATTCTCTGTTTAGGGAGCAGAAAGAGAACTACATGAAAAAGATGGATGAGTACAGGACCACCTACAGGAGTGCTCAGGCCAAAGAAAAGCAAGCCACTCCTCAAAGGCAGCATTCCAGGGGCAGGGGCAGGCCTTTTCAAAGGCCTTTTTACCAAGCCCAGGCCTCCTCTTCTTCCTATGCTCAGAGGGGGTTCTTCAGAGGGAGAGGCAGACTGGGAATGAGCAGGCCTGCTTCCACCCCTTGGCCTAAAGCCCCTGCCAAGAAGACACCTTGATGGGTCTGCCCGGGCCGATTCTCCAATACTTGTAGGGGGCAGGCTGGCTTTGTTTGTCCAGGACTGGAATTCTCTGACATCAGACAAGTGGGTCCTGGAAGTAGTAAGCCAGGGACTGGTTCTCAGCTTCAAAAAATTTCCCAAAATGAGAACCAGATCCTTTCCACCTGCAAATCCATCAGAGACCCTTGCCCTAGAGGCAGAGGTTTCTTCCCTCCTGGCTCTCAGAGCCATAGAAAGGGTTCCTACCCTACACAAGGGCAAAGGATTGTACTCCAGGTACTTCCTAACCCCCCAAAAAACAGGAGAATGGTGGCCCATCCTGGAGCTAAGATATCTGAACAAGCACCTTTTAAAACCAAAATTCAAAATGCTGACTCTGGGAATAATTCTGCCGTCTCTAAGGCCAGGGGACTGGCTAGCCTCCCTGGACCTCAAAGATGCCTATTTTCACATTCCCATCAGGTGCTCCCACAGAAAGTACCGCAGGTTCGAGTTGCCCTCAGGCCACTGTCAATTCAGAGCAATGCCCTTTGGCCCAACATCAGCCCTAAGGGTGTTCACAAAGTGCCTGGCAGTAGTGGTTGCTTTCCTAAGGAGAAAAAAGATCTCCATCTTTCCATATTTGGACGACTGGCTCATAGTGGGTCAGTCTCCAGACCAAGTCAAGTCACATCTGCAAATAACTCAGCAAGTGCTCACTTCCTTAGGATTCCTCCTCAACCTTCCAAAGTCAGTTCTCGAGCCAGTACAGCTCCTCACCTTCATAGGGGCGGAGCTGGATACAATAAGGGCAAGAGCCTTCCTTCCCCTAGACAAGGTAAGGACCCTTATGGAACTGGCCTCTTCATTCACCCTTCAGGTGTCTCGACCAGCAAGGCATTTCCTGCAGCTTCTGGGCCACATGGCAGCCTCTACAGCAGTGGTCCAGGGAGCAAGATTTCAGATGAGGGACATTCAGTTCCACTTAAGAGCCTTCTGGTACCAAAGAAAGGATTCCTTTACCAAGCTAGTCCCAGTGACTCGAACCCTGATCCAGGCTTTGCAGTGGTGGCAGGATCAGGACAATTTGAGGCAAGGGGTTCCTTTTGTCACTCAGTCTCATTCAGCGATACTCACCACAGATGCCTCCCTGCTGGGCTGGGGAGCCCACCGGGGGATCTTACCACCCAAGGGCTGTGGTCACCTCAAGAATCTCTGCTTCACATCAATCTCTTGGAACTCAGAGCAGTGTGTCTAGCACTGCAAGCCTTTTCCAAATCTGTACAGAACAAGGTGGTCCAGATAAGAACAAACAATACCACCACAGTGTGGTACATCAACAAGCAAGGAGGCACTCTGTCTGCGGCCTTGTGCACAGAAGCAATGAAGTTGTGGTCCCTGGTATATTCCCTGCAAACTTCTCTGATAGCAGTTCACCTCCCAGGGAAGGACAATGTCCTAGCAGATGCTCTCAGCAGGATATCCCAGGGCCATCACGAATGGACCCTAGATCCCCTAGTTTTGAAAGTGATTTTCTCGAGATGGGGGCACTCCACAGATTGATCTTTTTGCAGCCCCAGACAATCACCAACTTCCTTTCTTTTGTTGCAGACCCTCAGTCTTGGGCTCAGTCGCCTGGATGCTCTGATTCTGGATTGGAAAGGGAAATTTCTGTATGCTTTCCCCCCCTTCCCTCTCCTGTTCAAAGTGTTAGTCAAGATCAGGTCACAACCATGCAAAGTGATTCTGATTGCTCCAGACTGGGCCAGACAGCCCTGGCACCCCCTGTTGCTGTCCTTGGCAGTCTACCTTCCGCTGTCTCTTCCCAGGAATTACAACCTGCTGACATCCTCTTTGGGGAGGATTTTTGTATCTGAACCTCAAGTCTCTCAATCTCAAAGTATGGCTCTTGAAGAGTTAGTTTGCTGATCTGCACCTTTCTCAAGGGGTTCTGGATATCCTTCAGGCCTCTTGAAAGCCTTCCACCAGAAAGACTTACAACTCCAAATGGAAAATGTTCACTATTTGGTTCTCTAATAAGCACATTTCTCCAGAATCTGCCGGGTTGCCTACAGTTCTGAACTATATGGTTCATCTTAATGGCTTAGGACTTAGGCCTGCTACACTTAAAGTGCATTTGGCAGCTGTTTCTGCCTTCTTATCAGTAGGCAAGCCCTCTCCTCTGTCAGCTTATCCTGTGTTTTGTAAGTTCTTCAAGGGAGTGCTGCACACCAATCCCCCCTTTAGGGACCCTGCTCCTGTTGGGACATTAATGTTTGCATTGCTCAGCTTAGGCAACCACCCTTTGAGCCTTTGTCCTCTGCAGAGCTTAAGTACTTGACTTGGAAAACTGTGTTTTTGGTAGTCATTACCTCTGCCAGGCGTATCGGTGAACTGCAAGCCCTGTCAGTGGAGCCTGATTTTATCTCTTTCCATAGAGATAAAGTGGTCCTAAGAACTAACAGGAAGTTTTTGCCTAAGGTGGTTTCAGATTTCCACCTTAATCAGTCCATGTCTCTGCCTGTTTTCTTCACTGACCATTCCTCCTCTGGAGAGAGGAGGCTGCACAGCTTGGATGTTAAAAGGGCCCTCAGCTACTACATAGAGCGCACCAAGGGTCACAGGTTTGAGTCCCTCCAGTTGCTCCTCACATATGGAGAGGTCGGTAAGGGCAAACCTGCCACTAAGATCTGTTGCCAGGTGGATTATCTCTTATATACAATTCTGCTATGAAAAACTGGGTAGAACCCCACCCTCAGGCCTGAGGGCTCACTCTACTAGAGGTACAGCTGCTTCCCTTGCTGCTGCCAGGGATATTCCTATATTAGAAATTTGTCAAGCAGCCACCTGGAAAACAGTCCATACATTCACCAAGCATTACTCTCTGGATATCCAGGCTAGGAGTGATGCTTGGTTTGGCTCAGCAGTACTTCAGATCCTATTCCCAAAGTAGGTTCTGTCCCTCCTCCATGGAGGTACTGCTTGATAGTCTGCAATAGTCAGACTACAGCAAGACCTCATGTTGTTTGAAGAAAAAATTACTCCCCTTAGTAATGTTGTTTCTTCTATTGGAGTCTTGCTGTATTCTGACCTCCCCTCCTCCCCTCTCAGAACCTGGTTTTTGGGATGTGGGTGGGCAGGAGCAGTGTTGGCACCCTAGGGGTGCCCCTCTTTTCACCCTCCTTTACTTTGGGTGTATGTTGTGTTGTGTTTTGGGTTTCCTGACTTGAGTCTTTGCTTTGAAACCAAAAAACCCTTTTTAATAAATTTAGTTGCCAGTTGGCCAGTGTGAGTTTTACAGTTTCCACACACAACTTCTAGTGAGTATTGCTTGTAAAGATCTGACGGTTGGAGTTTAAACAGCAGCAGACAGGGGCTTCAACCGAGCTCGTGCTGAACGTTCCATGCTGGCCATGGAAAGTTAACTCTTTTTTTTTTTCTCCGGGGCAGTTGAAAGGCAGGACCTAACTGCAATAGTCAGAATACAGCAAGACTCCATTAGAAGAAACAACATTACAAAGGTGAGTAATTTTTTCTTCTCAACCAAACCTGTGAACCTTATTGTGATAATCCACATTTTAAATCAAGTCAGAGTTCAGGTTGCATCTTCCGAATCTGACGAGTCGCAGACTGAAGAACGCTCAGATTCTTTGCCAATGGCCTCTACTTTCCTTCCGGATCCGTAAATTGGAAGCTATGCCCTCCTTATTGAATTCGTAGCTGTGCGGGCATCGGTAGGGAATGCGTTATGGTCAAAGATCTCAGCAGGGCCCTCACCCCATCAGATTTCTTCCTTCTGGCCCATGTGGCAAAGAAAAGGTCAGGAAATAAGTGAATAGTTTTCCCCTGGTATGTTAGCTGTCCCGATCCTCTTACAGCCTGCAGAATAAGGTCTCGCGTTCATGCGCCGGTGGTAACTAATAGAACAGTTTGAGATGAGTCCTGGAGACCCGATGCAGTTCGGGGAGAAATGCGGTAAGCCTTTAGAAAGTTCTCTGGAGACAAGGATTCTTCTAGCTGAAGAGTCTGTGGCAGTCAGCCACTTAATAAATCAAGCAGGCCGTCCCCATTGCAACTTTCTGGGAGGCCCACTATCCTAACATTAGTGGCCCACTGTACAGTCTCCACAGTCTCCAGACGATACTGCAAGTGGGCGTCTTCCTGTGCCATTTTGCTGGAACTAGCTAGCGCCTTAGTGGCCATTGATTCAGCTGACGAAGCGACTTGTGTGGCAAGCTTAATTTTGGCATCTTGCTCTTTGAATCTGGTTAGGATGGACTCCGCACTGGAGTCTATTGCTTGCATCGACTGCTGTGGGGCCTTCCAGGGTGGTTCCGCCCCTGACAACGGTTGTGGGCATCAGGAGGTAACTGCTCTGCAGGTAGCTGATTTTTCTGGCCGCCTCCTGCGGCTTTATTTGTATGGCTTGTTACAAGAATTACATAGAAATGAGAAGCACGATGAGAGGAATTCACTTCTGAGCTTAGTTTTTGAAAAGTCTCTCAAAAAATTAAAGTTCTTTAGTATAGTACCTGGTAGATAGTGGTGCTCTCTTAGCACATCTCATCGGTAGGTGTGTCCACAGTGCCCCCTCCCTCAACGAGTTCTGATCTAACTCCAGATGGAGGGGTCCACAGTGATCCTTATTGCCCCTTCTGTCCTCGTCAAATCTGGTTCCCCTTGCTGCAGCAACTGGAAGTGGAACCTCCGCTGTCCTTGCTCCTGTGCATAGGCGTCCTGTCCCAGGAACAGGGCACCCTGGTCCATCTGGACCTCAAGTCTCATGTCCATGCATGGCTCCTGAGGACATAGCCATCGCCAGATTTGGGGTCTCCCCCAAAGTAGTGGATGTCATGCTGGCGGCTCGGAAGCCCTCCACCAGGGCCACTTTATGAAATGGACACGCTTCACTCTTTGGGCTGCATCGCAACATTTATATCTCTTCACCTGTCCAGTGGATCAGGTTTTGGAGTACCTTCTGTCCCTCTCAGACTCGGGTTGGTGGTACCACTCTTAAGGTATGTTTCTCTGCCATTTCTACCTATCATTTACCTGTGGATGGTGCTCAGTGGTCCAACCTGATGTGTCTTGCACTTTCTTGCAGGGCATTCTGCATTAGAAAGCCCCAGTCAGGGACCCTGTCCCGCTCTGAGACCTTAATTTTGAGTTGGAAAAACTGAAGCTGCCTCCCTTTGAACTGGCCACATCTTGTGAGCTTTGCTTACTGTAGTGGAAAGCGTTATTTTTAGTTGTCATTACTTATGCTCAAAGGATTTATGAGCTTGAGGCCCTCATGTGTAAGATTCCCTCAACTTGGGCATGGAAGCAGCCGGGACCAAGACACAGCTGGTGAACTTCAGGAGTGCAGACTTTGGAAAGATGAGTGACATCCTAGCAGGGTGCTTAGCCAAAATCAGCCCAGAGCCTGTTACGGAGCAGAAATGGTCCATTATTAAACTGGGATTTATTGAGGCCACGAGCACGTGTGCTAAGACCCAGAGTAAGTCCAGGACCAAAAGACCTAGCTGTCTCAGCAAGTAGGTGGAGGTGAAAGTGAGGGATAAAAGAGCAGCATTTCATAGATACAAGAGATCTGTGAGAGAGGTAGATGGGGAGCAGTACTTGAGGAAATCCAGGGAAGTGAGCAAAATGGTCAGGGCAGCTAAGGCCGCAAGGGAACTAAGGCTGGCATGAAGAATCAGAGAAGGGGAAAATGATTTCTTCAGGTACATAAGAGAGAAAAGAAGCTGCAAGGATGAGATAGTTCGGATTAAGGGGGGGATGGGCAGAAAGAGGGGTGGAGAAGGCGGAGGTAATGATTGAGTACCTCTTGGTCAGTGTTCATTAGGGAAAGGGTTGGTCCTATGGCACAGAGGGCAATAGGGCCAGCAAAATGGGGTGCAGGGGTTATTGATGGGCAAATCCCAGAGGACAGGGTTTTAAAGGGCCTTAAGGCCATGCGGGTGGACAAGACTTCGGGACCAGATGGCGTGCACCCTAGAGTCTTGAGGGAATTAGCAGAGGTCCTGGCTGTCCATCTGGCAGACCTCTTCACCACCTTACTGAAGCTGGGTCACGTGCCTCAGGACTGGAGAATGGTACATGTGGTGCTTCTCCACAAGAGCGGACCCAGGGATGAACCAGGTAACTACAGACCGGTCAGCCTTATCACCATCGTAAGAAAGTGAATCGAAACCATTTTGAAGTACAGATTGGTGTATTTTCTGGAAGTCCGTGGTCTCCAGAACGAAAAGCTTTTTTATTTATTTTATTTTAGTCTTTGGTAACTGGGTAAGGCTCACTAGGCACAAGTGCCTGTTTTCAGAGGCGACCTGGGACCACTGGGTGGTTCAGTGACTTACTCAGGGTCGCACAGTATGCAAGTGGAGGTTGTCAGAATCAAACCCATGGCTGGTTTGCTGGAAGTACCAAGCTCGATCACAGCTTGTTACTCTAACCTCTAGGCTATACTGCCAGCCAGTGGTTTCGTCTTGGGGAGATCCTGCCAGACAAACCTAATAGAATTTCTGAAGTCCTCACCTCAGAAAGGATAAGGATAGAACGGAGACAGTGCAGCGCAGAGTAATGATGATTCAGGGCCAGCAGGGCAGATCCTATGAGGAGTGCCTCAATGGACTAAATATATACTCATTGGAGACCAGAAGGGAGAGGGGAGATATGAGAGACCTTCAAGTTCCTTAACGGAATTAACAAAGTGAATTGCGTGGAACTATTTAGCCTAAATACCAGTTCGCGATCAAGTGGACACAAATGGAAATTAACAGGAGGTAGGTTCAGGAGGGATGTGAGGAAGTACTATTTTACGGAAAGGGTGGTGGAACCTTGGAACAGTCTATCTGATGAGGTGGTGGGCGCTGGGACATAATGAAGGGAATAGTGGTTCTAGGGACATGGATATATTGTTCATCCACACTGTCTGGCAGGTTTCTTGCCACTTTAAATCTTGCCGGAAGGTCTTCAGGCTGGCTCCTCCCACCCACCTGGGTGGAAAAACTCTCGGCTCCGCCCCATGACGCCAGATCTTCCTTACCGCTTGGAAGCTCAGGTTCCGTCCTTAGCACTCTACGTTTTAGACTGGATCCAAACTCTTTGGTTCACCCGAAAATAGCTCTAAAGTTTTATAGACTTCGGTCTACTTCTTCCTTCACGGCTGCGATGGACAAATCGACTCCCGGTTTTCAGCGGTGCCCATGCGGGCAGAAGATGTCTAGGACTGATCCGCACTCCACATGCGTCTACTACCTCGGGCTTGACCATGACCCACAGGCCTGTGAGTTGTGCAGGTCTTTTTTGGCAAACTTCCTCGAAGACCACGCTGCCCTGCTCCAACTTGGGTGCCCTGAGATACGTTATCCACTGGTGAACTCCAAGGAGGCCCGTTGGGCGGTTTCCGCGGCGGCTGGCTCGGCTGAGCAACTCGAGTAGATGATCGCCCTTGGAGGAGGTGGCCCAGGCTGCATCTTCATCATCCTCGGTCGCGTCATTTATCCTGCTCTCCTTGGGATCCTCCTACACAGCTTCTTTTAAGGAGCTTTGCCAGTCCCTCTCCACGAAGGCGAGGGCCTTCGGACGCCTCCTCTCGGGTCCAAGAAGAAGGACTCAAGGGTAGTCCCACCGTTGACGCTCATGGAGCGGAGAGGTCCCCTTTCTGGACAGTCAACACTTTACTTCGGTCGAGGTTGCGGCTAAGGCCACTGGCTTCACGGTGTCCCCGTCAGGTCAGCCGGCCGAGATGCCTGTCGATGCAGTCAAGATTTTTCTCGACCCGTCAGACGGACTGTCGACTGGAGAAGCCGACAACCCTTCTTCCTCAGTTCCCCCCATGGAAACCGAGGACTTGCCTGCGCCTCCTGTGCCAGAGTCCCCGGTTAAGGCTCCCGAGCCAAGGGAGGAACGGACTTCCCCTGCTCCCTCTCAGACCTACCCTTGGAAACAGACGGTCTCGGTCTCGGACCTCCTCTCGGTCCAGCCGATCCCGCCGACACCGGCGGTCTCGGTCTTGGCACCGAGGAAAGCGGCCGCACTGCTCGTCCTAGTCTTCCTCCTCCTCCTTGGAGAGGCTTCGGCACAAATTGCGTCAATGCTACGAGGACTTAATGTGGCAGCAGCTGCTTCTGACCGGGAACAAGCCGACGCTGTCGCCGTCCCCGGCCATTAAGTGGCTGTCACCCGAAAGATCGAAACAACCCCTTGCGGTGGCCGAGGTGCCCAAACCTGGGTCGGTTGTTCGGCCAAAACCAGCTGCCCCACCGATTGTGCTGGAACCCCCGCCTCCACAACCGAAATCGGGGGCTCCAACCAAGGATTCTCGGTCGGGTCAGGGTCTGCCCCACCGGTTGTCGTTCACCCTCACTCCCGACCGTCCTCGGCAGGTGGAGGGTGGCTCAGGCCCTAGGCAGCTGTTCGCAGACTCCTCGGAGTCTGACGACGACTTCTCCTGTCTCCAGGCCCTTGACCTGGAGTCCTCCGGGGGACAGTCGATGGACGAGAGCCCATCATCGTTCATGGGTCTGCTTTGGCTCATCTCGGAGTCCACCGGGATGCAGCTCGAGCCCGTATCCAAGCGGGCCAAGTATCCCCTCACGGAGATACTAGACCGAGGGGATTCTCCTACGGAGGCCTTTCCAGTGGCTGAAGCCGTTGTTGGCCCAGCCTTGGAGTTATGGCAGTGGCCGGCTTCTTGTCCTGCTCCTTCGGCCAGGAAGGCCAGGAAGTATGTGGTCCCTACCGGGTCTCTGATCCGGTTTCTCGGAACACCCGTCTGCGGAGGGATTGGTTACCGACAGTGTTTTTCGGTGTTCCGGGAATGCTAGGGACGTGGACAAGCCGTCCGACAGAGTCCAAAAAGCTGGACTATGCCGGGCATAAATTATATGCCGCGTCCTCCCTCAGCCTCCGTCAGGCCAGTTCGGCCGTACTGATGGCACACTTCTCCCATGCCCTTATGGGCTCCCTGGATGAGGTGATCCCTCATTTCCTGGCTGATCTACAGACTACGGTCAAGGAGGTGCGGGATCAGGGAAGGGCAGTGGCGAAACAGCAGCTCCAAACGGCTCTCGATATTGGAGACTCCTGTGCTCGGTCAGTAGCGGCCACAGTGGCCATGCGCCGCAGAGCTTGGCTGCAGATCTCCACCTTTACGGCGGATACCCAGCACAAGTTGGCAGATGTCCCCTTCCTGGGTACCGACTTGTTCGTGCCTGGGGTGGAAGGTCAAATCCAGAGAATTGAAAGTCCAGTGCCACCTTGGACTCGGTCACGTCTGCCCAGAAGGACAAAGGCCGCCGACAGCAGCATAAGTCCTTTCTCCCTTCTGCCCCTGCAGCACATCCAGCCCAGCAACACCAGCATTAGGGCCAGCAGGCTCACACTTGGCACCCCAAAGCCAAGCCTGCAGCTTCCTCCTGGAGGTCCCTTGGCCGGTCCTTCCTCCAAGCCTGCCCAGTGACGGGTTGAGGGGTGTCTCCTCCAGCCGTGTCGCTTCCCCCCTGGGTTCCCCCTGTGGGGGGCCAGCTCTGCCACTTTCTTTCTGCCTGGTCTGCTATCACCACGGACCGTTGGGTGTTGGAGGTGGTAGGAAAGGGTCTGCCTCTGAAGTTCGAGCAGGCCCCGCCCTTCCGAGCAGTCACCCCATGGGGGGGTTACGGAGTCCGAAGCCTCTCTGTCGGCCCGTTGAGCCGATATTGCCCTGCTCCTCCAAAAGGAGGTGATCAGGAAGGTGGCGGATCTCCCACCAGACCCAGGGTTTGTGTCCAGGTACTTCCTTGTCCCGAAATGTACGGGGGGGATGGCGCCCCATTCTAGATCTGCACGACCTGAACAGGTTTCTAAGGTCTTGAACCTTCAGGATGGTCACTCTGGCTCGAATCATTCCATCCATGGAACGAGGCATGTGGTTCTGTTCTCTGGACCTCCAGGACGTGTTCTTTCACGTCCCAATCCGTCCGTCCCACCAGCGATTCCTCCGCTTCAGAGGAGAGGGGTCCCTCTACGAGTTCCGGGCCATGCCCTTCGGCCTTTCTGTAGCTCCCATGGTCTTTACCAAATACTTGGCAGTGGTGACAGCATTCCTGCAGCACTGGAGGGTCCGGGTGTACCCCTACCTGGACGACTGACTGATTGCGGCCTCCTCCAGAATGGAGGTGGAGCGGTCCAGGGATCTGGCCCTCCAGGTTTGCTATCATGTTGGCCGCCTCATCAATGAGGCCAAGTCAGGACTCATGCCAAAGCAGGTGATCCAATTCATCATAGCAGAGCTCGACTCTCTGAGAGCCAGAGCACGGCTCCCTGCGGACAGGGCCAAGGTTCTTTCCTCCTTTGCCCAATAATTTCAGGTTGGGCAATTACGACCTGCCTGGTACTTTCTGCGCCTCTTGGGCCTCATGGCGGCCTGCACCAGCGTGATCCGTTGGGCCTGTTGGCACATGCGTCCCTTACAGTGGGGACTGGCCAGACAATGGTCACAGTGCTCCGGTCCTTTGGATCAGCCAGTGACAGTGACCCAGGAGATGTGGAACGCTCTCCAGTGGTGGATCGTTCCAGCTCATCTGCAGGAGGGCATCCATTTGTCCGCCCCGAGCAGACGGTCTCTCTTTCGACTGACGCCTCTCTGATGGGTTGGGGTGCCCATCTGGGGAAGCACAGAGTGCATGGCCTCTGGTCCCCTCGGGAGTCCCGATGCCACATCAACCTGCTGGAGCTTCGAGCGGTTCGTCTAGCTCTCACCGCCTTCGCTCCGTTTCTACGGGGTCAAGTGGTTCCGGTCCAGACGGACAATACCACGACCATGTGCTACCTCAACCGCCAGGGCGGAATGCGCTCCATGCCTCTGTGCAGGGAAGCTCTCCGCACTTAGTCCCTCGTGCGCAGCCTGGAGGCGGATCTCCTTGCCATCCATGTGGCAGGAGCCTCCAACATTCTGGCCGATGCCCTAAGCCGGATAGGAGCTGCGTCCCACGAGTGGTGTCTCCTGCCGGAGGTAGTACAAGATCTGTTCTCCCACTGGGGCATGCCTCAGGTGGACTTGTGTGCCTCCAGGGAGAATGCAAAGCTGAGACTGTTTCATGCCCGCCCCTCTCAGCAGGGCTCGCTGCAGGGCGATGCCTTCTCGAGGCCATGGACCCTGGGCCTCTTCTACGCCTTTTCCCCATTTCCCTTGATCCACAAGGTGCTTCTCAAGGCGAGAAGGGACAAGGCGCAGGTGATTCTGGTAACCCCAGCCTGGCCCCGACACTTTTGGTATCCAGATCTCCTCAGCCTCAGCTCCAGGCTCCCGAGGCAACTTCAAGCCCGCCCGGACCTGATCTCAGTCAATCAGGGGAAGATATTCCATCCGGACCTTCAGTCCCTGCACCTGACAGCTAATTCCTGAGCGGCTAGAGTTCCAGGCCTTGGGTCTTTCCGACGAGGTCCTCAACGTTATTGAGGCTTCCCGTAAGGAGTTGACCAGGAAATGCTGTGCCTTCAAATGGAAGAGATTCTCCATTTGGTGTCAGGGCAAGGGGTTGGACCCTTCCTCCTGTTCCTTGGCAAGCATTCTGGACTATCTGTGATCCCTTTCTCAGCTAGGGCTTCGGTCGATGACCCTTAAGGTGCACCTGGCAGCCATCTCTGCTTACCGGGCGCGGGCCGGGAAGCAGTCGGTGGCTCAGGAGAAGGTGGTCGGGTGCTTTTTCCAAGGCCTTGATCATATATCCCCTCCGGTGCGAGAACCTCCACCTCCGTGGGATCAACTGCTGGTATTAGCTAAGCTCATGGGCAAGCCATTCGAACCAATGCACAGGTGCGATATCTCCCACCTGTCGTGGAAGACCGCCTTCTTGGTGGCTATCACGTCAGCCAGAAGGATGGGAGAGCTCCAGGCGCTTTCCATAGAGTCTCCTTAACTGATCTTCCACAGGGACAAGGTTGTCCTGCGCCCCCACCCGAAATTCCTTCCGAAGGTGGTGTCGGAGTTTCACCTTAACCAGGTGTTGACTCTGCCGGTGTTCTACCCTAATCACACCTCAGAGGCCGAATACAGGCTCCATACTTTGGACCCTAGAAGAGCGCTCTCTTATTATAAAGAGCGGACAGCTGAAGTTCGGGGAGAGGTTTGCCAGCTGTTTGTCACCTGTGCTGAAGCCGCACCTGGCAGACCTGCAGCCAGGCGGACGATAGGCAGGTGGGTCACCTCCTGCATAGATCTCTGCTATAGGTTGGCGGGCATGGAACCTCCCAAAGGGATAAGAGCTCTTTCTACCCGCCATACTGCTGCATCGGTGGCTGCTTCCAGAGATGTCCCTATCCAGGAAATCTGCAGGGCTGCTACCTGGAAGTCAGCACACACCTTCATTACCCATCGCCACATCGACCTTGAGTCATGCCGGAATGCTGGTTTTGGGACCTCGATTCTCCAGTCCTTATTGCCTAAGTAGAGTGTGTGCGCCTTGCCTCCTTCTCCTGGAGTCTGCCAGACAGTGTAGATGAACAACATATTCATTTCCCTAGAAATACAGGTTACTCACCTGTAACTGGAGTTCTAAGAATGGTATATGTTCATCACGTGACCCACCAGCCTCCCGGCTTCTCACCTTTTCAACCTGGCTTCCATGCAGCTAGATCTGGCGTCGCTGAGGCGGAGCCGAGATTTACCACCGGGTGGGTGGGAGGACCAGTTTGAAGACCTTCCGGCAAGATTTAAAGCGGCAAGGAACCTGCCAGACAGTGTGGATGAACAACATATACCATTCCTAGAACTCCTGTTACAGGTGAGTAACCTGTATTTATTGTGGGTGACAGGACCAGGGAGGAGAATGGTGAGGATTAGTACCCTGGAAGAACAGTAGGTTCCTGGGAGTATGGGGAATTTGGGCAGACTGGATGGGCCTCTGTTTTTTTTTTTCTGCTGTCATTGTCTGTTTCAAATTTTTTTGATTTGGTGACAAGAGCACTTGATGAGCCATGTGGCGGATGTCCTGTATCTGGACTTCAGCAAGGCCTTCGACTCAGTGCCACATGGTAGGATGCTCAGTAAGTTAGCGTACTTGGGAGTTGGTGAGAAACTGGTGGAGTGAGTCAGGAGCTGGCTGCAGAACAGGGTGCAGATGGTAACCATAGGGGGTGAACTGTTGAAACGTAGGCCTATCAAGCGGGGTCCCTCAGGGCTTGACACTCGGTCTAGTGTTATTTAACATCTTCATTGGGGACATTGCAGAAGGAATTGACAGTAAAATCTGTCTATTTGCAGATGACACGAAGATCTGTACAAGAGTGGACAGTGAAGAGGGGAGGCAGGAGCTTGGGGAGTACCTGGCTAAGTTCGAGCATTGGTCGGCCACCTGGCAGTTGGGTTCAACCCTAAGCAGTGTAAGGTGATGCACCTGGAAGCCAAGATCTCTAGGACTAGCTACTGGCTGTGAGGCATGCAGGTATCCACTGCTGAGAGAGGATCTTGGGGTGATTGTCATGGGGGACATGGATCACTTGTCTTAATGCCGTAAAGCAGCAGCCAAAGCAAACAAAATGTTGGGGTGCATTGCCAGAGGTATCACCTCAAGGAGTGAGGAGGTCATCGTGCCATTGTACAGGTCCCTGGTTAGACCACACTTGGAGTACTGTGTGCAGTTCTGGTGCCTATATTTGAAGAAACTGCTGGAGGGGGTGTAGTGAAGGGGGACCAAAATGATCCAGGGCCTGGGGGACAAACCGTATGAGAAGAGACTGTGGAGGCTCAACATGTACTCCCTGGAGGATAGGAGGGAAAGGGGGAGGACGTGATAGAAACCTTCAAATACTTGAAAGGTATGGATAAGGTTGGAGCAGAAGGGATGTTTAACTTAAAGGGGAGGGCGTAAGGGGGCACAGTCTGAAACTGGTGCCGGGAAGATTTAGAAGGGAAGTGAGGAGGCACTATTTCACAGAAAGGGTGGTGTCAAACAGCAACAAATTGCTGGAGGAAGTGATCTCATTGGAAACTGGGGGCAGTTTTAAGAGGGGGTGGGACAGGGTCAAAGGGAACGTCAATTCTGTGGGACGCAGGGGTGGGTATGGTAGGCGAAGATAAATCCAGGGAAGAGAAGGGTGGGCAGCTGCAGCAGAATAAATTGTGTGCTGCATACTCGAGCAGACTTGATAGACCATAATGGTCTGTTTCTGCTGGCATGTCGTATGTTCATATGACTTACTTGGCTTTCCACAAAGACATGGTGTCTTTGCATACAAATCTCAAGTTTCTTCTTAAGGTGGTGTCTGAGTTTACTTTGAATGAATCCATCCATCTACCTGTTTATTATCTGGAGCATTCCAGTCAAGGGGAGGCATTGCTGCATACCTTGGATGTGCATAGAATCCTGGGGTACATTACACACTGGACTAAGGACTCCCGGAAATCCAATCAGTTGTTTGTTTCATTTGCCCCAGCGAAAGAAGGCATCCCGTTGTCCAAACAGTGTTTGTCTAAATGGCTAGCCAATTGCATTGTCTATTGTTACAGAAGTACTGTAAGGAACTTCCTAGAGGAGTCAAAGGCCGTTCCTCAAGAGGTGTGGCCTCCTTCTGTAATGTGTCAGCTGCTGCCACCTGGAGCACTGTCCGCACTTTTACCAAGCATTACAGTCTGGGCATTGCCTCTAGGTGTTAGGCCAACTTTGGTGCAGCTGTCCTCCAAGGCCTCCTTTTGTAGGCTGTTGCTCTTTTGGCCTACCTCCTGGACTATCTGTCTATACTGTCAGAACTGCGTGGGACTCTGTCCTACTGGTGATGGCCTGCTGCAGGAGAGAACCTTGAAGTAAGATAGTACAGTTACATAAGGACTTACCTTAACAGTAGATCTTTGAGAGGATCTCTTGCAGCAGGCCCTGCTTTCCCTTCCTTCTTGCCCTTCTCCTGTGTCTCTCTCTCTCTCCTTGCATAGGGGCAAGCTTTCTGCTTTTACTTTTTCTGTACTATTGGGATACCTCAGTCCTCCTTAGTTTCCCCCTTCCGGCATCCTGCTTATGATCTCTGGTGGGAGAACTGAGAAGGGTGTGGGGACTGCCTGCCTTTATAGGATTGGCTGATGTCCAGTGCAGACATCGGAGATGGGCTGCCCCCTCTGGTAGACTGCTGGTTAGAAGGTTTCCGTGTGGTCTTAGTGCTTGGTGGCTAAGTCCTACCTGTGATGGCCTGCTGCAAGAGATCCTTTCTAAGATCTACTGTTATGGTAAGTTCTTATGTAACTGTACTTTCTTGTCGCTCTGGTAAAGAATCTGATCGTCCACATACGTTAGCATGTGGTAACCCTTGCTAATCCTGAGGAGGGGGTTCACGGACAAGGAGAACAGGCTAGGCCCAGTATGGCTCCTTGGGGCACTGCAGTGTGCACCCCCATGAAGCTAGAATTGGGGGGGCCCCCCCACCCCCAGTACAGACAACTTGTGATCCGCCAGTGAGGGAACTCCTAAACCAGGTTGTAGTAGCTGCATTGACAGTTGTGTCTTGGTATTGCTAGAGATGGTTAAATCTGATTGAATCTCTCTCCTGGCCACAAAAACTGTTATGAGATTTTACCACCAGTCCTGGGGCGCTTAGTTTGCTTGCTCTCTCTCTGCACTATAGGAGGTTGAATTCATGTTAATATGACAAGGTCTCATGAGAACCCGTCAGAACAACTGTCTGGTAAACGTAAGCCAAAGGAAGTCATGCAGCCTTTTCATTGCTGGCTGTATCTCCCTGCTGACCTTTCACCCTGTCTGAGGTTTTAACTGGGGCAAGATAATCCAACCTTTGCAAGGTTGCATCTAGGGTTGCAACATTTGAGTGAGGCAAAAACAGGATAATAAACCAAACCCTCAACTCCTCCCCTAACTCCACCCCTTTTTATGACTGAGCACATTGCCTTTTATCCAAAGCCTTTTGTAGTGTCAGAGGGGACTACCTTTGAGCAAAAGGCTTAAAGCTGATGACCGGATAAGGACTCTGAATGAAATCTGATTATCCAGTCCCAGACTGGGCATGTGCTAACCCTAGTCACATCCAGTACACATGTACAGGTCAGGTCTGGTCTACATTAGCTGTGTTCTTGGTAGAGTTTTGAAGTAGCTAAACAATTACTCGCTAGGATTAGAGGTACCACTTGAAATTTTTGGTTGTATTTTTCGTTTAATCATTAATATGTGCAACTGCTCGACAGTCTCATAAATTGTTTTCTAGGGCTGAATTATCTTATGTAGGGCATGTGTTTTCACCTATTAGGTAATTTTCAGATCTTCAGTAAAAGGCGTAATTTAAGAGAAAAAAAGAGAAAATTCCTCTAATATGTAAGCAGTAAGACATGACTGAGTTATGCATTTGACAGATCTTCCTGGACATAAGTCTCCACCACTCATTCACACTAGTGGGATTAGCGCCGGAGGCACTAAGACCCATCGGGAGCAAACTTTTTGCTGGAAGGTCGGCGCGAGAGACGGCGCCATGAGACACGGCGCCATGAAAGCAGCGGCTCGTCCAGCGGTATGACCATCTCGGCGACGCACCCTCCAACCGCCTCATGTTCCTTTTTTCCCGCCGCTGAGTGGCGCTTTCAGTGACGACGTCGTCGCTTAGCCAGAGTCAAACTTCAAACCAGCGCATAGTTTTCAGTTTGTTTTTTTAACTTTATCACGATAAGTAGTATCGCTTATTTTATTCTATTTTCGTTAAATTTTTCTAATATTTAAATTTTACTTGAAGAAGTCTCGCCTACTGGACGGAGTCGACCATGAGCAGGTCAGGTGACGGTAGGGAGACTTCGATGAAAGCTGTTCAGTCAGCGGGCTGGGTCTGGTCAGCCTCCTTCTCCTCAGCGGGTTCGACAACGGTCAGTCCGATGCCGGGGATGGGCGGTCCCCTTCCGGCATAAAATAAGCGGTCGCATTCTCGGCACCGTTCGCCTCGAGCTCTTCTCAAAAAGAGAAGGCATCACTCGAGGTCGCCTCTGGTATGTCTGCGCGTCGACGCGGTTATCGCTGATTGGTTGCCGTCTCCTTCTTCGGAGTCGCCAACTCCGGTAATAATCGCCCTCGACATCGAGTCCCTCCCTGCTATAGGTAGGACTCCAGATGAGCAGTTTCATCAGTGGCGCTCCTTATGGAGCAGTGGGCTCGGAGGTTGGTTCTTCTGCCTGGCTCGGTTGCCTCGGAGCCTCGGGGCCCCTCCGGCGATCAGGTAGGGCAGTTGGACCTTCCTAGTCGGCGTGGCGCCTTCTTCGTGCCAGCGACCGTGCTTAGGTGTTTCCTCACATGGCTGCGCGCAGGGGCCTCACCGATGCCCTTATCTCCTGGTTTTTTTCCTTCTAGCTTTCCAGGTTCCTGGGGCTTTTCCGCGCCTTCCGCAGGGTCTGTTGGCTTGTCGGTGCTGCTGGTGCCGCTGGATCTGTGGCGCCCGTCTGCTGCGCCAGGTCTCGCGCGCCACCGGTGGTGCTGGCTGGATGGGCGGCCGTCACGGGTCGTTGCCCGGCGCCCGATCGCGCGTAGTCTGCCGCTGGCCGCGGCGCTGCTTTCGCCCGCGGGCGCCGCTGCGCTATGGGCTCTTCGGGCGCCTGCAGGCGCTCTCGTCGTGCTGCCTTCAGCCTGCTTACCGCCTCGCGCCTGCAGCCCTTGGGGACTCTCCTTGTTTTCTGCTATTTCCTCCTTCTCCTAATTTCACTCCTTTCCTGTCCAAACAGTCCTTTCTGGACCATCAGGAGATGATGTTGAGCCTGACCCAGACCTTCGGTTGGGTGATGAAGTGGAGGAAACAGGATCTTTCTTTGCTACAGAGCCTGTGGTCGAGGACCTGTCCTTAAGTCTCTGTTGAAGAACCTGGGATCCACTCTGTCTCTCCAGACTACAGACATCGATCCTGGGAAGATATTAAGACTCCAGTATCTTCATGCTTCGAGATCCCTGGATTTGACTCCTCCATCCAGCCTTCCTTCGAGATGCTGTCTCAAATGGTATGGAATAATCCTGTTTTATTCCTCAGTGGCTAAATCCATTGATAAGAAGTATTCAGCTTCCAAGGATCGTCCCATTTGGCATCCCAAGCCTTTGCGGATCCTATTGTAGTCCTGGCAGAGAATGACAAGGTCGTTCTTCCTCAAACTACTACATCTCACCTATTAACAAAGAATCTACGTAAGATTGATACATTAGGTAAGAGAGTCTTTGCTGCCTCCACTCTAAGTATGCTATTGCCAGTTATCAAGGCTATTTTTCTCAGTATGAGTATATCCTGTGGCACTCTAGAAAAGAATGGTTGAAGCTCTTCCAGATTCGGATTCCAAGTCAGAGCTTCTTCTGACCGTTATTAGAGGTATTGAGTCCAATAACCAACAGGTCAAAGCCGCCATGGACGCTTTCGACACTGCTTCTCGCTCAGCAGCCGCAGGGATTTGTACTCGGCGCCATTCCTGGCTGCGTACTTCTGGCTTCACAAATGATGCTCAGCAGCAGGTGATGGCGCTGCCTTTTGATGGCTCCTTTCTTTTTGGCCCTCAGGTGGAGCAAGCCTTAGAGGCCACTCAGAAGACTAGATCGGCCATTAAGTTGGCCAGACCCTGCCCCTCTCTGGGGCATGTGAACAGCATGCAGTTTCATAGTCGTCGAGTCCTTCGGGCAGAGGCAGGGAAGCTTCCACAATGCCAACCTGCCCAACCTCAAAAGAAGACGAGCAGAAAGCGCAGGGGCCTAAAGCTCCCAGCGCTACCTTATGAGTCGTTGGCCCAAGTTCCATCCACTCTGCCCGGTGGAACTTTCTCCTCCGTGGGAGGTCGCTCTGATGTACTTCTACAACCAGTGGAAGTCCATAACTGGACAAATGGGTCCTTCGGATAATTCGCGGGTTATTCTCTCAATTTCTTGAAACCCCCGAATTGTCCTCCGAGATCGACAACCCAGGTTGTTTGCCTCTCAGTCAGACCTCCCTCATCATGAGATCCAGGGCCTTCTGAACAGCAGGCCAATAGAACTGGTGCCCCACATCTCTGCAAACACAGGGTTCTACTCCTCATTACTTTCTGGTTCCAAAGAAATCTGGGGATGCCCATTCTAGACCTCAGAAAGTTAAACAAATTCCTCCCAGGAGAAATTCAAGATGATTTCCCTAGGTACTCTGTTACCCTTGCTGCATCAGCACGACTGGCTGGCCTCTCTGGATATGCAGGATGCTTACCAGCATATCCCCTTCCACCCGACCCACACCAAGTTCCTCAGGTTTGTAGCTTTGGGTCAGCATTATCAGTTCAGAGTCCTGCCCTTTGGGCTATCCTCGGCGCCGCAAGTTTTTACAAAGTGTTGTGCAGTTCTCGCTGCGCATCTCAGGAAAGTCGGACTCAGAGTGTTTCCCTACCTGGACGATTGGCTTCTAGCAAGCCCTTCCGGCCAAGGGACTTTGGAAGCCGTGCAAACGACTTCTCGTCTTCTCACGTCCATGGGAGTTCTGCTGAATTTGAAAAAATCTCAACTGCAACCCTCCCAGAGGCTCCTTTTCATAGGGACGCTTCTAGACACCTCTTCAGCGAAGGCTTTCCTTCCAGAGGACAGAAGACTCGACATCCTTCGAATGGCCCGTTACATCAGGGAGAACCAATCGCCTCTATGCAATCCGAGCTCTGAAGGATGTCCTTTGTCACAAGAACATTCTCCTTCAAATGGACAACAAAGCAGTGATGTATTACATCAACAAGCAAGGCGGTGCTCATTCTTATCCCCTTTGCAGGGAAGCAATGAGGGTGTGGGAGTGGTGCTTGGAGCACAAGTCTCTGATTCAAGCGGTTTATCTGCCAGGTATACAAAGCGACCTAGCAGATCACCTCAGCAGAGCGGAGGCAGACCTCACGAGTGGTCTCTCGATCCAGCCGTAGCTCGGTCCCTGTTCAAAGAGTGGGGACTCCAGACCTGGACCTTTTGCATCCCCACCAACGCAAAACTGCCTCTCTTCTGTCCAGAAATCCAGGGCCTGGCATTTTCTGTCAGGATGCGTTCAGGCTGCGGTGGACAAACGCTTTCACGCCTTTCCACGCTTCCTCTAATCCAGAGAGTACTCCTCAAGTTCGAGTCTCAGGGGACCAAGATGATTCTCATTGCTCCTTCCTGGCCTCGGCAACTATGGTTTCCTCTACTCAACAGTATGTTGGCAGCCTCTCCGAGACCACTTCCTTTGCAAATCAGTCTTTTGACTCAGGGTTCGTTGGTCCATCCCAACCTGAAATCACTTCACCTTCATGCTTGGCTCCTGAAGAGATAGAAGTGAATCAGTTCAACGTCTCTCGTAGAGTCTCAGACATCCTTCTGGCTGCTCGGAAGCCAGCCACCAACACGTCACGCTTCAAATGGAAACGTTTTCTCTCTGGTGTCAAAATCCTCTTGGAATCCTTTTCCTGTCCTCCTGGCAAGGTTCTGGAGTATCTTTGGACCTGTCAAACTTAGGTCTTCAGTACTCCACAGTTAAAGTTCACCTTAGTGCCATCTCAGCGCTCCATGAGCCGGTTTCTTCCTTAACTCTGCCTCGTTACCTATGGTGAAGAGATTTCATGGATTCTCCATACCAGACCCCTGTTAAGCGTCCAGTTGCAGCCTGGGACATTAACCTGGTGCTGGACATGCTCACTTGGAAGCCTTTCGAACCCTTAGCTACCTGTGAGCTAAAATTTCTTACCTGGAAGACTGCCTTCCTGGTGGCCATTACCTCAGCCCGCAGGGTCTCTGAGATATATGCCCTGGTTACGGACCCTCCGTATACTGTATTCCATAAAGACAAGGTAGTTCTCCGTACTCATCCTAAATTTCTTCCCAAGGTTGTGTCAGAATTCCATCTAAACCAACCTCTGGTACTTCCCCGCTTACTTGCTAATTTCCAAAATGAAGGGGAACGAGCTCTTCATTCCTTGGATGTTAAGAGAGCTTCTGGTTCTATTTAGATAGAACCAAGGATGTTCTAAGACTCAGCAACTGTTCGTTTTTTCAGCGACACCGGCTGGGTCAACCTGTCGCTATTAGATGCATCTCTTCATGGTTAGTGGCATGCCTTCGTCATTGCTATTCCATGGCTCAAGTTAAATTAGAAGGTAGAGTGTACGCTCACTCTACTAGGGCGGTCGCGGCATCCCTAGCGGAAATTCGCAATGTTCCAATTGCAGATATGTGCAACGCCGCCACCTGGAGCTCAGTGCATACCTTCGTTAAGCACTATGCACTGGATGTTCATGCTAGGTGACATTCCGCATTCGGCAGAACTATCCTTAATGGGCTTCTATCTTAGACGCGTGAGCTCTGGCTCTCCTGCCGCCCTTTTGGGGGATTATCAGCTTGGTACTCTCCCACTAGTGTGAATGAGTGGTGGAGACTTATGTCCAGGAAGATAGGAAAATTACGTACCTACCGTAATTCTTGATCTTCTTGGACGAGTCTCCACCACTCATTCACACGCCCACCCTCCATCCCCCGAGCTCACCGCTGTATTGGTCTTCACTCCCTCAAATCTTTAGGCCGTGAGGACTTCTTTGCTGACCCTTCTTACACGGGTCATACGGACTATCTTATGTCCCGTTTTTTAATGTTGGGTTTACTCTTTATGTTAGTTGCACTGCACCTCCTTGGTAAAAAAGGTACTGAGGCGGTTGGAGGGTCGTCGCCGAGATGGTCATTACCGCTTGAGCCGCTGCTCGTGGCGCCGTGTCTCGCGGCGCCGTCTCTCGCGCCGACCCTCCAGCAGAAAGTTTGCTCCCCATGGGTCTTAGTGCCTCCGGCGCTAATCCCACTAGTGTGAATGAGTGGTGGAGACTCGTCCAAGAAGATCAAGAATTACGGTAGGTATGTAATTTTCCTTTCTAACGCTTGACCAGTAGCATAGTAAGGCCTTAGGCTGTAGGCTGAGTGCCTTCAGCTACTGGCCGTGACTTAGAACTGTTGAATGCGTAGCCCGGAGTGTCTTCTTACAAAATGGGACTCTATTTAATATGTATGTTAAAATTAAAACTAGTAGGTATAAATAGTAAGAAAGTAAAATGTTTGTCTAAATCTGACATAAAATAGTTCCTCAGACTATATGAGCTGAATGCAATTTTATTTTATTTTTACTTAGGACATTTGTCCCCTATGGCTTCTGTAGTTGTAGTCTCCCCAGTCATTCTTGTAGTTCAGCTTGTGTACAAGTCCCCCACCCTACCCCCAATTTAGACCTCCAACACAAACTACTTTGCAGTTTTGTGTAGCAGTATTGAGCAAGTACTGAATGCCACAGAGGAGAGTTGACTGTGAGGCTATATGGAAGATCCAGTAGCGCTAGTGTGAGGAAAGTGTTGCAGTTGAAAAGCACTGAGGGAAAAAAAGTAAGATTGTTGGGAAGTGTTTTTTTATTTTTTGTAAGGGTACAGGATGTTTGACACATGAAGGTTGTTGTGTGAAAACTGTAGGGGAGGTGGGAGTCTCGGTTGGAAGGCTAAGGGCATACCAGAAGGGATCTCTTGTCTAACTGAAAAAAAAAAAAAACCTCTGAAAATAAACAAACGCAATGTGGTAGTTGCGATCCATATGGTTAAGGAATGGAGTTTTCCTTTGGAACGGTTAATCACTAGGTGTGAGTGGGGCTGATGAGTGGGTGGGTATGTAAACAGACAGTTGGGCAGAGCAGAGGAATCATTCAGCACGGAAGTGCCAGCAGCGCCAGGTTTGAAATATTTTTTTGTTTAAAAACCTTTACTCTGAGTGCCATTTCTGTACTCTGAATGAGTACATAATTAACGAGCGGGAAACTGGATATGGGTACAGAGCGTGTGATCTGACAATCGATGAAGGGGGACAGACAAGTGGAACTGCCCTTTTAATGATGTCCAACATAAATGTCAGTGCTTCCTTTCATTTTTGTGTGAAAACTAGTGAAAATACTGTTCTTACCATGTCTGCTACTATTTTGATATGTGGGCTAGGTGAGGGTGAAAAATGGTGGCTGGCAGATTTTTAAAATTCCACTGGCTCATAGATTCTTTCCCTTTCCTGCATCCTGCTGGCCAGCACTTTCTTTTAGCTGTGCATTAGATCATTTTAATGCATGTCTGACAGCCAGTCAGGATGCGGGATTTTCTCTTCCCATTTTAAAGTGGTGCGTAGACAACTTCCTAACTTGTAAACCATAGCTGCTCATGCGGCACCTAAGAACCCAAAGCAGCCGACATGAGGAGTGAGAGATTCAGTTGCTGGATATGAGTGCCTTGGAGCTTTGCAGTGAACAGACATGCCAGCTGCACTATCATTTTAGTTTAGAATCTATCAGATGAGAACTAGGTACAACCACACTGAAATCCTGTGAATAAAGTGCACCCCCCCCAGCCACCTCGCACATAGTTCTTGTCTGATTCTGGTGCCTTGTGTTACTTGCAGATTGTGGGCTTCCTCCGAAAGAAAGACAACTTTGTGGGTTTGTTGCTGAAGCACATCGGGACCTCGGCCATTATGGACCTTCTGCTACGACTTCTCACTTGTGTGGAACAGTCTCAGCTTCGGCAGGACGTCTTCAACGTAAGAAAGCCATATTGTTTTTTTGTTCATTTTAGGTAAAGTGGTGGCCTGCAGATTTGTGCATGGTTAGTATTTCAGTGATGTAGTACGATATGGGGGTTGGTTAAGGGATCACTCCTGTCCAACATATTTTACTTGGATAACTGAATCCCAAGCTGCGTGACTAAATTTGCAGATGACACAAAAGATTACCATGACTATCAGGCCTTTTGGTGCTGGGGATAGCACATCAGGGTGTTGTGGGAGATCTGATCTCAGAACTGGAGCCCCACTCTCACACCAGGCTGGTGGTGTCTCTGGTGTGCTGTGGAGGCAGCATATTAAGGGGAGTGACACTCTGCTGTATTAGCTTCTCCTTCAGTGGCTGGCAACATGATATTGAAGGTGAGGCTGACCACATACTGTTGGCCAGGATGTGTGTGCTGCATGTAGAAATAACTGGCACCATTGTTCTGTTACCAGTCATTGCTGCGAGACTGGGCGCCATGAAAGGGGCAATAAACTGCCACCACATACACTGCCATAGTTAATTTTATTTATTCTTTTCAAAAAAATGCATGGTCTCCACAGACCATGAGATTGTACTAGGGCACTGGAGAGATACGGGGAACGGTTTATATAAAGTAGAGATCACCACCTTTGGAATTAATGAGTGGGCAGAGGTGTTCACATCTAGCTGGAACGCATGGATAATGTATGTCATGCAACGTGATACCAGTTTTATCCCATAGCGGAGCTGGTTTACAGGACACTGGAGACCTATTGAAGGGGGAGATAACAAGCGAGGCAGGGACTGGGTTATAGGAGAAGGACTTTGAGATCTGTATGGATGCCCCCTCGTCCCTCTCAACCTCATGGTCTTTTTTTTTGTTTGTTAGTTTCTTTAGGTGCCTTACCTCCTCGGTTGGGGTGGTCCTGTGGTTCACCATTCCAGTCCTGTCACTGGCGGCTCCTGCATCAGGCGCCATGCCCGAGCTTCAACCTCCTTGCCTTTTCCCTCTCTCAGGCCACATCGCAAACCCCATCACGGAAGACCAAGGGGTTGGGACCAGAGGGCGCTCTTGGGAGCGTTTGGTACAACGCCGACGGCAGACCTTCATGAGCGCTGGAGGATTGGGCTGTTTTTGTCCCCTGTGTCTCTTCTCTCCCCCCACCCCCAAACAGCACAGGCTTGCAAGGATGCCAGTGACATTGCAGTACACTCTCCTTCGCACTGCATGTCAGATGTCTGCCTGTGCCGACCTCTCCATTGCACTGCGACTCGTACTAATCCCTAGCCAGCACCTTCGCGGGGTTCCCTCCCTCCCTACCCTCCTGGAGGAGAAGAGCAGTCCTAGGGATGCCCAGCCCTCCTCCCCCTGGCCAACCCCCAATGACCAGAGTTTGTTCCCGAACCTGGGTCGCTGGCATGGCGTGAGGTGTGACATTCAGCACCTCAACCCTCGGCACCACTGGGCCAACCTCATCGTATTGTAATGCATAAAGGGAAACTACACATAACAGTGGAGTCTCCTTTGGCCCCAAGGTTGAGTTGGAGAATAGGATGGACTCAATCTACTGTTAACTACATGTACCAATGTATTTTATCCCATGTATTTGCCTTTTGTTGCATGATTTTATTGTACGGTGTTACTGATGTGCATTTTTGCTCAAGACAAATGTGTTTACAAAAAAAAGCAAAAATAAAATATTTTAGGCACGTGGATATGATGTATGAGCTGCACATCTGGCAGTGTTCCTTTCCCCCTTAAATTCTGCTGGAACATCTACAAGCTGACTCCTCCTACCCACCTGGTTGGTAACTCCCTCAGCACTGCTCCCCCCATAAAGTCAGATCTTCCTTTCCACTGGAAGTGTGTTCCCTCCTTACAGCTCTCCACTCTGAGTTAGACCCTTTGCTTAAAGACTTTACAAAACTACTCTCGTCTTCAGGCTCTATTTGATTCTTTCGCATCCTCATCATGGACGAGACTGTCAGCGCCCGGTTTCAAAAAAATGCGAGTGTGGGCAGGAGATGACCCGGATGGACCCGCACACCTCGTGTGTCTACTGCATAGGCTACGAACACGATCCCCCAGGTGTGTGGCCTGTGTCGCACCTTGCATCCCAGTACTCTGGAGACCAGCCCGCTTGGTTACTTTTAGGGCACCCAGATGAACAGGATCCTCCGGTTAGGTAGAAAAACACCTGTCTGGCGGTCTCTGTGGCTGCAGGGTCTGCAGAACAATGTGCGGCTTTTGAAGAGGCAGCAGCTCAGGCCACAGAGCATGCCTCTGTGGCTTCGGCCTTTGTGCAGTTTTCCTTTGGTGCTACCTTCATGGGGGCATTTAGGAATTTGTCCCAGTCCCCCCTTGGTTAGGGCCCACTAAGGGAACAAAAATCCTCAAATCTTCAATAAAGGAGACTAAAAGAAGTCTCGTCATCGATGGCTGGGATCGCAGTGCCTCGGCCTTAATTCGGTGCTGCCTTGGAGGCTTCAGACTACAGTCGATCCTTCAGTCCAGGCCACTGGCTTCCAAGTCTCCCCTTCAGGCCAGTCGGTTGAGATGCCCATCGACCAGCCTGTTGAGGTTTTCTTGAGCCGGTAGATGCGCTGTCACAGGATGAGATGGATACTTCATTTTCTAGGACTCTGGTCGTGCCTGTCACATGTCAGGGTGGATCGGACCAGCACGCTGATCTGGTCACTAGCCCTCGGGATCCCATTACCCTGGAGGATCCCCTGCTTTCAACGGTTCCCTCTCAGTTTTGCTGTTGGTATCCCAGACGGTCAAGGTTGCAATCCCGAAGTTTTGAGCAGCCTACGCTGACATAAGTGTTCCTGCTCTCGGCATTCAGGCAAGTGGTGCCGCTGCTATTCCTTTTTTTTCTTCCTCCTCGGATGATGAGCGGCTCGGACGCAAAACGCCCTGGTGCTACGAAGAGCTCATGTGGCACCAGCTCAGGGTTAAGCCGAATCCAGCCCCACCACAGCTCTTCCATGACTCCCGCCACCGAGGCCTCAGCATACTCTGGCTCAGCATATTCCGGCCTCTCTGCCTATCCAGGTGGAGCTGCCACCTTAACAGCCGAGGAGAGTTCCCTCCTAAGGATGCCCATACCGCTTCAGGGATTCCTCGTCAGCTGTTGGTCACTGTGGCTCCTGACAGACCCCGTAGGGTCACCAGGGACTCTGGTGGTCAACCGCTTTTTGATGAATCCTCTGAGGACTCCTCCCTACATTCCTGTCTGTTGGACACAGAGTTGGGAGGATTTGTCCATGGAGCATGATCCCACCTTTTTCCAGGACTTGCTTAGCTTGATTTTGGAGTCCACTGGGATCCAGATGGAGCCCTGTCCAGAAGCAGGCCAAGTATCCCTTGACCGGAAATCCCCGACTGGGGGGTGGGGGGCACTCGGGGGTAGCCCTTCCCGGTGATGGAGGCCATTCTTGGCCCCCCTCTGGAGCTTTGGCAGCACCCTGCCTCTTGCCCTACGCCATCGGCCCATATGGCTTACAAGTATGCGGTCCCTATAGGTTCCTTGTTGGGTCTTACTGAGCATCCCTCAGCTGAGGATCTGGTGGCCAACTTGGTCTTTCGACGTACCAGCAATGTTGGGGATGTGGACAAGCCTACCAACAAGGAATCCAAAAGTTGGATCTGCATGGCCAAAAGGTCTATTACAGCAGCCTCTTATTTCATTTGCTTGTAGTTCGGCCCTTTGATGGCCTACTTTGCTCATGCTCTGCTAGTGTACTCTTGATGAGGTGCTTCTCCAGGTCCTGGTTAACTTACAGACCATGGACAAGCGAGTTGGGCGACCAGGGACGAGCGGTGGCCAAGCAGCAGCTCCAGACAGCCATGGACATTGGCGACTCCTGCACCTGGTTCGTGGTGGCCATGCACCACAGGGCTTGGCTGTAGATCTGCCGTTATGGCAGTTGCCCAGCAGAAGTTGGCAAATGTCCCCTTCTTGGGCACAGACTTCTTCTAGCCGGGGTTGGAAGGACACTTAACTCGCATTGAGATGTCCAGTGCCACCCTGGACTCTTCACCACCACCCAGAGGAATCCTAAGGGCTCCAAGCTTTAAAGGAAGAAGCCCTTTCAGCCCCTTTCTGCTCCTGCAGCCAAGCCGTCCCGGCCACGGCTGGGCAGCAAGCCCAGGCTTGGTGTCCTCGACTGAAGTCAGTTACTTCGGTCATCTGGGGACCAGGTGATCGAGGTCCCGCTGCTTCCTCAGCTGGTCTCCCCTCTGCCTCCAAGCCTGCCCAGTGAGGGGATGGGGGGGTGCCTCCCCCATGCCCGTCCTGACTCCCCCACTTCCTTTCCGCCTGCTCTGCTGTTACCACGGATGGGTTGGTCTTCGAGGTGGTCGGTCAGGGTCTGTTTCTAGAGTTCGAGGCTTACCCAACTTGCTGAGCCTGTGCCCCGTGGGAGGACATGGTGACCGCAGACATGCTGTTAGACCTTCAGGAAGACATTGCCCAGCTCCTCCAGAAGGAGGTAGTGGCTCCAGTCCTGGACCCTTCAGTAAGCCCAGGGTTTGTCTCCAGGTACTTCCTGGTTCCCAAGCGGATGGGGGGCTGGTTCCTCATCTTAGACCTGCACGACCTGAACAAATTGCTGCAGTCGCGCACTTTCAGGATGGTCAGTCTGTCTCAGATCATTCTGTTTTTGGAGCAGAACATGTGGTTCTGCTCCCTAGGTCTTCGGGACGCGTTCTTCCACATCCCCATCCATCTGTACCACCACTGGTTCCTGCAGTTCCATGTGGAGGAGATTCTCTACGAGTTCAGGCCATGCCCTTTCGCCTCTCCTCTCCTCCCAGAGTCTTCACCAAGTGCATTGCAGTGTTGGCAGCCTACCTGAGTCGCCAAGGAGTCCAGGTGTATCCCTACCTGGATGACTGGCTTATAGTGGGTCCCTCCAGGGCAGAGGTGGAGTGGTCCAGCGACCTGGCACTCCAGACTTGCTTGTCCCTTGGGCTCCTGGTGAACGAGGCCATGTCAGAACTTTTACCTTTGCAGGTGATGCATTTCATCAGGGTGGAGCTTGACTCTTGAAAGCCAGGGCTTGGCTTCTGGTGAACTGGATGGAGTCTCTCTCCTCCTTTGACCGATCATTTCAGGTTGGGTAGTTGCGCCCTGCTTGGGATTTCTACGCCTTCTGGGATACATGGTGGCATGCACCAGCATGGTCTGTTTGACCCAGTGGAGAAAGTGTTCTTTGCAGTGGGAGCTCGCCCATCAGTGGTCTCACGCCAGGGTCACTTCGACAAGCCGATCACTGTGACTCAGCTGATGTGGACGCCCTCCAGTTGTGGTTATTCCTGGAATATCAGTAGGAAAGCATCCCATTTTGTCTGCCTGGAGGAGATGGTCACCATCACGACAGATTTCTCTCTAATGGGCTGGGGTGCCCACCTGGGGGAGCAGAGAGTCCACAGACTCTGGACCCTTGAGGAGTCCCTATGCCATATCAACATACTGGAGCTTCGGGCAGTGCGGCTGGCGCTGACTGCCTTTGCTCCACACGTTCGGGGCGAGGTCGTTCAGGTCCAGACAGATAACACCGCGACTATATACTACCTCAGCAAACAAAACAGCAGGCACTCCATTCCTTCCTTCCTGCAGGGAAGCTTTCCACATCTGGACCATCGTGCTCAGCCTGGGCGCAGATCTCCTGGCCATCCATGTGGCCGGTATCTCCAACCAACTGGTGGACGTCCTCAGCCATGTGGGCGAGGCATCTCACGAGTGGTCTTTCCATCCAGAGGTAGTGAATAGCCTGTTCTCCTGGTGGGGCTCCCTTATGGTGGATCTGTTTACCTCCAACGAGAACGCCAAGCTGAGGCTGTATTGTGCCCACCCCCCTTAGCAAGGAGTGCTGCAGGGGGATGCCTTGTCGAGGTCCTGGACCATGGGTCTCCTGTATGCCTTCCCCTCCGTTTCTTCAGATGCACAAAGTGATGATCAAGGACAGTAGGGACAAGGCATAGATAATCCTGGTGGCTGTGAACTGGCCCCACCAGTTCTGGTACATCGATCTCTTCAGCCTCAGTGGCATGTTTCCCTCGAGTCTTCTTCTATGCCCAGACCTGCTCTCTTGCAGTCAGGGGAAGGCACTCCATCCGGACCTTCAATCCCTGCTCTTGACAGCCTGGTTCCTGAGTGGCTAGAGTTCCAGGCTTTGGGTCTCTCCGAAGATGTCTTCTCTGTGGTCGAGGCTTCTCTGAAGGAGTTGACCTGAAAATGCTATGCCTTCAAATGGAAGAGGTTCTCCATTTGGTACTAGGGCAAGGGGCTTGACTCCTTATATTGTCTAGTGGGTAGCATTCTCAACTGCCTTTGGCCCTTCTCTCAGATGGGCCATCGGTTGACCCTTAAGGTGCATCTGGCAGCCATCTTGGCATACCAGGCATGGGCTGGTATGCCATCAGTGGAGCAGGGGAAGGTGGTCTGGCACTTTTTCAAAAGCATTGACAGCATTTCCCCTCCGATGCATGAACCTTCACTACTGTGGGACTTGTTGCTGGTGCTGGCAAAGTTCATGGGCAAGCCATTCAAACAGATGCACAGGTGTGAGATGTTACACCCGTCATTGAAGACCTCCCTGTTGGTGGCGATCACATCAACCAGAAGGATCAGTGAGCTCCAGGCGCTCTCGGTGGAGTCTCCGTATTTGGTCTTCCACAGACAAAAGGTTGTCCTTTGCCCCAACCCAAAGTTCCTCCCGAAGGTTGTGTCTGAGTTTCACCTTAACAGGTGCTCAATCTCCCAGTGTATTTCACCAACTACACCTCTGAGGCCGAGCACAGGCTCCATACTTTGGACCTGCAGCGAGCGTTTCCCTGCTACAAGGAGCGCACGGCTGGAGTTTGGGGAGAGATTCGCCAGCTCTTTGTCAGCTATGCTGAAGCTGTGCCTGGCAGACTGGCAGCTAAGTAGATGGTTGGCAGGAGGATTGTATCCTGCATCGACCTCTGCTACAGGTTGGCAGGTAGAGAACCTCCTGTAGGACTATTGGTTCATTCCACCCATCGTACTGCTGCCCTGGTGGCTGCTTCCAGGGATGTCCCTATCCAGGAAATCTGCAGGACTTTTACCTGGAAGTCAACACATACCTTCATTTCCCACTACCACATTGAGTCAAGCTGGGATGCTGGTTTTAGGACATCGGTTCTCCAGTATCCATTTCCAAAATAGGGGGTGTGCCCCTTGCCCTCTCCTCCTGGAGAACTGCTAGAAGTCTGCCAGAAGTGTGGAGTGTACATCATATCCATGTCCCTAGAAAAACAGGTCATTCACATGTAATAGTAGTTCTAAGAGTGGTGTATGATTTACATCCACACTGACCCACCCAACCTCCCCTGGCAAGTGGCACAGCAGTCTTGCTTCCAGCGGGTAAGATCCAACGTCATGGGGCGGTACTGAGGGAGTTGCCACCCGGATGGGTGGGAGGAGCCAGCTTGAAAACGTTCCATCAGGATGAGAGAGGAAAGGAACAGTGCCAGAAGTGTGGACGTACATCATATACCACTCCTAGAACTACTGTTACAAGTGAGTAACCTGTTTTTATCTCCTTTCTCTCTCTCTCTCAGCTCCCTCTGTCTTTCCTGCCCATTCAGCCCCATCACCCACCATCTCTGGGTCTTTATTACCTTGGCTCCTGATGATCCCCCACAGATTGCTTCTCTATGGGTGGGACTGCACCCCCCCAAGTACCTAGCCCAAACATGGGAGTCAGGGCCTAATTAGTGCTAGGGGGCCTATGGTGGGCTGAAGGTAGTCACATTGCCAGTGGGGTATTTCTACTGCCCCCCCACCTGTGCTCATTTAGATCTTGCATGCAACTAGCGGACCCGTGTGGAAGAAGCAGGCTCCCTAGCCTAGCACTAGGATCATTAACGCAGCAGGTAAGGCTAGGGGGATGTTAGGGTGTATTAGTAGGGGTATCACAAGTTGGAAGAGGGAGGTAATAATCCCCCTTTACAAGACACTGGTTAGGCCCCATCTGGAGTATTGCGTGCAGTACTGGAGGCCACACCTTCACAAGGACATTAACCAAACTGAGGCAGTCCAGAGAAGAGCAGCCAAAATGGTGCAGGGACTGCATCAGAAAACATATGAGGACAGATTAACGGAGCTCAATATGTGTACCCTAGAGCAAAGGAGGGAGAGAGGTGATATGATCGAAGCATTCAAACACCTTAAGGGCATTAACAAGGTGAAAGAATCTAACATGTTTCAATATAAGAAAAATAGCAGGACAAGAGGACACAGCATGAGATTAGAGAAGCCAATTAAGGGGAATGTGAGGAAGTTCTTTTCACAGAAAGTGGTGGATGCATGGAGCAGCCTACCTCGGGAAGTGGTGATATCCGAATATAGTGCAGGGCTTCAAACAGGCATGGGATAGGCATAAGGGAGCAATACAGATGCGTATGAATAGATGGGCCATTGACAGAGCAAAGGCCGATGGCACATTTATAAGGTAGAAAAAGAAATGGGCAGACTGGATGGGCCTTGCGGTCCTTATCTGCCGTCAAGTTGTATGTTTCTATGTTTTTATGTTTCTATGATGCCATTTCTCTCCATCTGGGAGCGCTAGCCCATGGGTCAGTAGTCAGCTTCCTGAGTTGGCTCCTGAACTTGAGTTGTCTGTAGAAGCAGGTAACACTAGCCACTGGGTGGCCCTGATTTTTCTGTATAGAAACTGGTGATAGGGAAAGATACTCTGAGCCAGAGCTAGTCTCCAGGTTTGATTCATGGGAAAATACATAACGTAGGTAAAAACAAAACCGTATAACTTAATACAGTGCTGACAATAGTATAGCCCTAAAAGGTGAACAGCAACAATGCACCCATTGTATGTTATGATGCATGGCTGGGCGCTGAGAGAGATGAGATAACTGGCAAGTTGTTCTGTGCCCCAGACTATGGTGCAGGGTTGAGGAACTTGAGAGGTGAAATGACTAGCTGCATGTCCTTTACCTGGTTTGTGGTGCAGGCCTGTTCACTGAGAAGGGTTAGATAATTGGCAACGTGTTTTAGGCTGGGCACTGTGTTTTAGGCTGGGCACTGTGAGAGGTATGATAACTGGAACATCTTCTGTACCCTAGACTGGAGATAACTGGCACCATTTTCTGAGCCCGGTTTCTCATTCAGGGCTGTTCACTGAGAGGGGTTGGAGAACTGGCACCATGTTCTAGGCCTGGTATGTTGTGCATCACATGGCACTGTGAGGGATGAGATAACTATCCTGTTCTGCACTTCAGACTATATGGCAGGATTGGGGATTATGAGAGGAGAGAGAACTGACATGTTCTATACCTAGTCTGTGGTGCAGGGCTGGGCACCATGAAAGCAAGATGAACGGTAGCATTTTCTTATTTATTTATTTTTTTTTATTTATTTATAATGCAATCAGTTTACAACCTTTGAGCCAGAGGCTCATTTCCAAAGGTACCTCATCAACAATGGTAGGAAATACAGAATAATACAAATAAGACAGAAAAATACAGGTAATACAGAAAGGGGGTACATACAGAGCAGCGCATGATTAATAAAAACAGACACGCATTAATGGCACAAGGTAACAGCAACATTGGTAGTGTGGTACAGAGCAAAATATGGTATAATTGACAATTGAAGAATAAAAGGTGTTTAGCAGCATAACGGTATGTCATGTGGGTGTGAATACAGCCAAACAGGTCTGCTGTGCCAGATTACAGGGAACGTACTGCATGGAGACAGTCGCAGTACAGGTAACTGATAGAGCAGTCACACAGGTGACTTGATATCTGATTACACAAAGTGTAGTGCCTGGAACAGAGTAGTACAAAGGCGGGAGCAGACCGAAAAGGGCTGGGTAGAACTAAGATAAGTGAGGAGCATAGGAGGCAACGTGGTTTGTTCCAGTCAGTTATGGTACAGTCGGTAGATGGAATCATGGGAATAGAGAAGTTGAATAGGAAATAAGGAAGCGAGGGATTGAGCAGCCCAGAGGGCATTGTCAGAGAAGAGTGAGGGTTAGAGCATCCGTTAGCACAGAGCAACAGCGCCTGCTGAATAGCTCGCTTTGAGGCATTTTTGAAGGTGGAGATGGTGGTATCAGTGATGGCCCGAGGAAGAGAGTTGTACCAAGCGGGAGCTCTATGGCAGAAAGATCTCTGTCCAAGTGAAGTCCTGGCACGAGGGACCAGGAAGGTGACTTTGCTAGAGGTCGGGTGCTGACAAGGGGCTGTGCTGGGAGGAGGGCGGAAGTCAGCCCGGGGGGAGAAAGTCCTAGTAAGGTTTTTTTTTAAATGAGGCACGTTTGGTATAACAGGCGTTCGTCGAGGTCAATCATTGCCGCAAGATCATAGAGTTGGCAGGTATGAGTGAGCTTAGGGGCCCCAGTGATTAGCCTGCAAGCCTTATTTAGGAGGAGGCGGATTTTGTTGAGGGCTGTCATGTTGGCAGTCCCATAGCTAGGTAGCCCATAGTCCACCAGGGAGAGTATGAAGGGAAGTAACCGCCAGCCGGAGTGCGCTGGGGAGACAGTTTTGTGGCGGTACAGGATACCAAGTCGGATATTGGTAGCAGAAGCGAAGTGCATCGATGTGGGTATGGTAGGAGAGGGCTGAGTCAAATTGGATCCCTAAGTACTTATAGGATTGGACTTGTTCCAGTTGTAGTTTAGAGCCGAAAGGATACGGAGAGGGGTGTTCGATGATTTATTTTGAGGGTGGGCGAAGAGCATGGTTTTAGATTTTTAAGATTTATGACCAATCTATGCTCTAAGCCAAGCTTCAGCGCTCATATAGCCCTTTGTAGGGAAACCTGGAGGGAGGTGGGGTTACGGTCAGTGGCAAAGAGGACGGTATCGTCTGCGTACAGCAGAATATTCCCAGGGCAAGCACTGGGCAGGGTGTTAAGGTAAAGCGAGAAGAGAAGGGGCCCCAGGATGGAGCCCTGTGGAACCCCAGAGTGGATCGGGCGAGGGTCAGAAAGAGTCCCACCAATTTTGACTCGTTGGGAGTGGGCGGAAAGGTAGCTGGAGCACCAAGCCAGTGGTCCAGAGGCAAACCCAGCGTGACAGAGGCTCCTAGAAGTAGGGGTGGAGACAGTGTCAAAGGCCTTTGATAGGTCAAGAACACAGCCCCGCCAGGAGCCAGTATACAATGAGGAGTGAAGGAAGGAGGCGAATCCAATAAGGGCAGTGCTAGTACTGTATCCTGCGCGAGCGCCGTCTGTTCGGGCAGAGGATGTTGTATTTGGTCAGGTATTCAGATATTTGTGCGGCAACTAGTTTTTCCAGCGCCTTGGAAAGGGGAAGGAGAATGGAGATCGGTCGATAGTTCCCAGCTAAGGACCTGTCACCCCCTTTATGGATTGGAGTGACTGTTGCAGTTTTCCACGAGGAGGGGAATTGTCCCAGGCAGAGTGATTTAAGAAGGTAGGTGAGTGGGGTGAGGACTTGATCCAGGACTAACCGGAGAATTTTGTGATCCAGGGAGATGTCACTGGTACTGTTGCCTTTTAGTGCCAGGGTCAGGTGCAGTCTGGCTTCCTGGGTAGTAACCCTACGAAGGTGGAAGCAAGGGCGATGGGGGGCTGGGGTAGGATGGGGGGGTGGCTGATCAAAGAAGTTACTGGGGAGGATGGGGCTAAGGTCTGTAAAGGCGGTGTTGAGGAGGTTTGCAATGCTGGCGGGGTCTGTGATGGTGGTGATGTTGGTGGTAATCTGAGATGGGGGAAGGGAGCGGGTGTTCCCATTCAGTTGTTTGACCTTATCCCAGAAGGTACAGGGCTCCCCAGGAGGCAGTGAGGGTGGCCTGATAGTGGTCGGCTTTGGCTTTCCTGATGGCCCATGTACACTTATTCCACAGCAGCATTGTAGGTCTGTCTGTCAGCCGGCGCCTAGTTTCGCTGGCACGATACCAAAGGTTGTCCCTGTGCCTGAGCAACATAGAGAGTGCAGGGGTAATCCAGGGCAGGTTAGGTCTTTTGGAGCGGACGGCAGAGAGGGGAGCAAAGAGATCGCAGGCTTTATTAAAGGTGGAGGTAAAGAAGACAAGAGCGGTATCTATATCTGGGGCATGGAGAATCGGGGACCAGTCTTGCAGTTCGAGATATTGTTTTAGGTTTTTTAGTCCATAAGGTCTGAAACGCCGTCGGGGAATGCGCTGAGCAGTAGGTCGGGGTAGGGTGGCCATCCAGCGGAAGAGCACAGGGGAGTGGTCACTGAGTGTGTCCGGGAGGACTTGGATGTCCAGGACTTTATGGGGGCGGTTTGTGATGATGACATCAAGGAGGGTGCTAGTACCTCTCTTGGGGTTCACACGTGTGGGTTGGGAGACTAGTTGGGTTAGATCCAGAGCTGTGAAGGAGTCCCGAGTGGGGGAGGATGAGGGACAAAGCCAGTTCACATTGAGGTCCCCAACTATGATTTTGTCAGCATTGTGGGAAGGGTGGCAAGGTGAGTCAGTGAGGATAAGAGCGCGGGTTTTGAGCTTGGGCGGAATGTAGGCAGTGGTGAGGTAAAAGGGATCTGGTGGGGTCCGGGTAAGCTTAATGGTGAGGGCTTGGGCCGCTTACAAGGACTGGTGCAGGAGGCGATACCAGTGAGGGAGCTCCTGGTGTAGATAGCGAGCCTCCCCACGCTTGGTTACCTGATCCTCGCGATATAGGGTGTAGCCAGGGAGGTAACAAGGGAGTCAGGGAGAATTAGATAGCCTTGTTTCCACCAGTGCAATGATGTCAGGTTTGTGCTGTGCGACCCAACATTGGAGGGAGTCGAATTTTTTCAGGACGCTGCATATATTCATGGAGGCAATCAGCAGTCGGGGACGCCCTGCTGAGGCGGGCCTGGAGGGTCTGGGGTTAGGTGGATATTGCCAGATAGGAGTAGTAGAGGATAATAGTTCTGGCCAGGAACGCGGTAGAGATTAAGTCTACGGTCTGGGGAGTTGGGGTGGGATCATAGAGGAGCAGGGATAGGTAGGGAATTAACGGCAGGGAGAGCAAGGATAGTGAGCTGTCCGAGTGGGGGGGAAGAGGCAGGGAGATGGGAGTTGTTGGTCCGTGAGCATGGGCATCGTAGGGTGAGTAGGAACTAAGTTGGTGGGAATTAAGGATGAGATAGCCTGTGGCCTAGGGGAGATAAACGGCTGGAGGGAGTGGGGAACCAGAAGGAGGATGATGGGGAAGGAGTTTAATAGTAGGTGGGCTAGCATGGTAGACAGGTGGTAGAGGAGTAGGGAGTTAAGAAAGCTGTACTGCCTCCTAGGGAGTGGCTGCCACTTTAGATTAGTGGCAGTGACACGGACTCGGGTGGTAAGTGGTACAAGGTTCAAGTCCCAACCAGGGCAGCACCAATTTGCCAGGGAGAGGGTGGTGAGCCGAGTCTAGGGACAACGTGGGCTGGGAAATGGCTCCACAGGGGTGGAATGTAGTGACTCCTAGTGGTCACTGGGTGTAGGTACAGGGAGGAGGGGTGGGTCTAAGGTGGGTGGGTATTTGGAAGACAAGGGGAGGGTGATGATGGGGATTAGGGCAGAGGAGGGAGTATTGGCAGGGTGGTGCAGGAGGAGAAGGAGGGTCCTGCAGGCAGGCCTACAGGAAGAAGTGCATAAGCAGTGGTGTCCTCTAGTGGTGAGCCAATATAATCTGCCAATGAGAAAGTGGGAGATAGAAATATAGACAGGAAGTGATGTCGGGGACGAAGTGCCTATAAAGGAAATGCCGACCCAGGGTGGGTGGGTGGAGGGCGGCGGGTCAGTTGACACGCCGAAGCGTGTCACGGGCTAACCCCTCACAAACGCTGCTGCTGGTGAGGTACTTGACTACCTCCTGCAGCCAGTTCGAGCCCCTGGGGAGCGACGAGTCCCCGGGACCTGTTGCTTCTGCTGTGGTGGGGAGGGCGAAAAGTGCCCTAAAAAGGTGGAGAACAAAGGCCACAGATTAGTATGCAGCGGAGTCACATGTCCCGACTGAATGCAGGTAAGAACAAGTAATCCAGCACAGTACCCCCAACCCCAAACAGAAATCAGCGATGTAAAATCTTTAAGGAAGTACAACAAAAAATTCCCCTCACAAACGTTGCTGCAGCTAAATTAAACAAGGAAGTAATTTCAAGAGCTGGGAGAAAATAACCCCCCTCACAGACGTTGATTGTAACCCCCCTCACAAACGCTGCTGCTGGTGAGGTACTTTAATTACCTCCGTGCAGCCGCCGGTAGTTCGAGCTCCCTGGGGGGAGCAACGAGAGTCCTCGGGGGACCTGTTGCTTCTGCTGTGGTGGGGAGGGCGAGTGCGGCCTCCGTGCAGCCGTCTAAGTTCGAGCTCCCCTGGGGAGCGACGAGTCCTCGAGGACCTGTTGCTTCTGCTGTGGTGGGGAGGGCGAGCGGCCTCGTGGCAGCCAGGAGTTCGAGCCCCTGGGGAGCGACGAGTCCTGGGGACCTGTTGCTTCTGCTGTGGTGGAGGGCGAAAGCGCCTCCGTAGCCGCCGGTAGTTCGAGCTCCCTGTGGGGAGCGACGAGAGTCCTTGGGGGACCTGTTGCTTCTTATGCTCTGTTTATAATGCAGGGCTGGACACAGAGGGATATGATAACTGACAAACATTAGCAAAAATAATTGTGGCTCACACACCTCACCACTTGCTAAAAAGCAACTAGTGCAACAGTACTTGGATAAAAAGATATTGTATTATAATGCAGAGTGCCCAAAAGTACATTAAATACTTAAAAATAGCAAGCAGACCAAAGGGAAAGCCAACAGTTTTGCACACAGTGCTTATTTATTTACTTATTTAAAATCTCGGAATTACATAACCTTTGAGTCAGGGACTCCTTTACAAAGGCTCCATGTCAGAAAATGTACAAGTTACAGCTGGGTACAAGAAATTCAGTTAATAATGAGCCAGTATTATATGGGGGACAGGTACAAAGCAGGTGGAGACATGGGATACGAATAACTTGCAGTAACACCAAAGGAGAGCGATGGCATACAGTAATGTTGAATGCTAGAAGACAGTGGAAGAAACAAGGTGGTACAATTTGAATATGAGAACAACTGGCATATTGGAAGCAGCAATGCAGGCAACAAATATCAGACCAATATAATCAAGAAATTTCAGCAGTCCAAGGAGATGTAGTCATAAAAGATGTAATCATGTAGCGCTTACTCAAGGCATGATGCCTAGTGTGTGTTTGTGTTGGCCGGCCCCATCGCAGTTGTGGGTGTTTGATTTTGTTTGCACTGTATGATAACTGACATCATGTTCTATTGTTCAGCCTGTGGTACAGGGCTGGATACTGAGAGGGTTGAGAAAACTGGCACCTATCTTTATAGTCCAGTCTGTGGTACAGGGCGGGACATTTAATAAAACATTGCCATGGCAACCCACTAAACTCTAACCCAAGTGATTGTAATGTCAGAGGTTCAGCTTTACTCAGATACTGGGTACCCATTTATCAGGTACAGTATACCCCTGGTGAGCTGACAGTTTCTTTATGCCTTTGGGATGTGTACTACTTGAGCCACGGGGGCTTTACTAAGCCTTGTCACTAAATCTGCCCAGTCAGGTGGGTAGGATGTGGGTGGGTGCATGCGTGTGTCTGTCACCTGGAGAGTAACAAGCAGGCTGCAGCTATAGGGTTTGATCGAACGAGGACTACGAGAACAACTGTGGTTGGTTAGCTTTTCCTAGAGCACAGTATTTGGTCAGTATGCAGATTTTCCTTCCATTTTACAGCTTGATTGGATTATCTGTTTTGCTCGTTTCTCCACAGTGGCTGAATGAAGAGAAAATTGTGCAGAGACTAATAGATATGATTCACCCTTTCAAAGACGATGATGTAAGTATCCTCTTTCTTTACATGGCCCACAGTCAGCTGTTGACATCTGACAGGCAATCAGAAGGTTAATTTCTGAGTGGAAGATTTAACAACTTACACTGAGTTTTCAGCTTTTGATTCATGGGCTTTGTTCAGAGTATATTTTTTAAAATGCACTGCTGGGGCCTGTCCAGCCTAGCGTTAAGGTGCCTGCCTTCTGCTGGGGGGATTGCTACTTCATATTCAGAGTCTGTGATCGCAGCAGCAATAGTTGGGAGGCAGTCTGAAGGACGTGCTCATAGCTCCGTAGAGGATCTCTTTCCTCCCTTGTGGAATGACTGCTCTCTGGTGGTCCCGGGTGATGGGAACCGTTTAGCGAGGAACCCCTTTGTTTCGCCTGTGTCACCCTGCCCTGTGGTGGGTGGACCTGGTGATGTTGATACCAGGCCCTCTTTTGTGTTTGGTGATGTACGAGACATATGACTGCAAATGGCACTGGTAGATCCAATCCCTCTGATCATGACAAGAGTGTCAAATAAGTGAGGAGGGAGTGGGTAATGTGGAGAACAAGGAAAAATAAGAGAAAGATAAAGATTATTAAAAAAACAAAACAGCCGGCCCGGTGGTGCAGAGGGTTGAGGCGCTGGACGCCACACTTAACCAGCCAGCCAATTCGGGTTCGAACGGACTCAGGGCGCCGGGGGTTGGCAGGGGAGGACAGGATCGAGCATCCGATGGACTGCTCTCCTATCCTGGGGTGGGATTGGGGAAGGCCGTACTCAGTAGTGGCCCCCATTGGAGACTGGAGGCACTACACGAGCGTTGCAGTGGGGAACCAGAAAAGCAGAAATATCGCTCAGGTGGCCACCGGATGACGGCTTTCTGTCCCCCAGACACCTCTGGTGCCCTCAGTGAGCCCCTGTCCCCTCAGCAGCATCCCTGGGCCCTATCGTGAGTGCATTGGGCTGCCCCAACCGATGCCTTCCCCCTTGGAGGAGGGGGACCCGCCCAGCAATGGATTATGTCCGGGATATCCTGGGGACCGGTTGCAATGTTAGGGTTGGGGAGGCTTGGATAGGGCTGGTAAGGGTGGCGGAAGGACTTGCAGAGCTTGAAGGAGTGGGGGTCACCAGAGCATGGCAGGAGAGAAAAAAACAAACAAAAAAAAAAACTGCATGGCTGCTTTAAAGAGTAGCTGATGTCTCTGGGGAAAACAAATACTAGGGGCTGGCCTGTTAGTTCAGCGGTAACCTCACCAGTTGCTGCACGGGTGACGTGGATTTAGGAAGGGACTCTGGTTGCTCAGGGGCTGGCCGTGGGAAGGAGGATTGAGTGACCTTTGGACAGTTCACCTCCCTCGGGTTGGGGTGGGGTTAGCACATCCCTCTGATCGGCTGTCACCTGGGGGAATCTGGATAGCAGCACAGTGGGACTGCATGCAAGAAAGCAATTCCACACCCATATCCATGGACATCTCCGTGGAGGAGGCATGTATGTGTTGTACCATTGCACCTGTGTAGCCCCATGGGAGAAAATGGAGGAAGAACCTCTGACCATGGGTAGATGTTGGCCTGGTCCCTGTAGGCCCTACATAGGCGACTGGGCACCAGCGACTAGTCCTGTGGCAGAGGTCACCTCATGTTCAGGTGAGACCCAGAGATGTTGTGTAAGTGGGCCGGGGGGACAAGTCCAGATGGCAGTAGGTCGGCTGACAGGAGCAGGAAAAAGAAAAAAAGAAATACTTAGGCACAGCTCTGCATACGTTTCATGCATTTTCTCTAGTTCTCCTCTTCCCATTCTTTTATCATAGAGAACATTTATATGAAAAGGTAATCTTTGTACCTTTGTGTTCCTCTATTCTAGCTACTTGCATAGAAGCATATAATTTGTCTGCAGAAAAATTCCCCATAGCCTGTCATGTCTGCCCCTGACCTACCTAATATTCAATGGGGAGACCTAGTGGCTTCACCCCCCCTTAATTACTGTGTATCCATTCCACCCATGTTTGACTCCCCCTTCACCACACCAACTTCATCCAGACCGACAGCTTATTCCACCTCTCTGCAATCCTCTGTGTTAAAAAAAAAAAAAAAAAAAAAAAAAAAAAAAGATACTTGGTATCTCTCTTAAAGGAAGTATAGTGCAGACTACATGGACTCCAGGTCACCTTCCACCTGCAGAGTTTCTTTTAAGCCCCTCGCCAGCTTTAAAGTTACCCTCGTGCTTGCATTCCACTTAGTTTGAACAAGCCTCTGCCATCCTCTTTGTTGATCCTGTGGAGGTATTTGTATGCTTGAAACATGTCTCCCTTCTTGCCGCCAGCATGTTCATGTTTAGATCTGCCAAGCTGTCTTCATAAGTCCTTTCCTGGTGTTCTGGCTCCATCCTTGTAACCTTCCTCTGTACTGCCTCCAACCTGTCTCTGTCCTTCTCCCCACTTCAGGTTATAATCATTGATTTGTGACATCAGTCTGTAGCTGCAGAAATTAATGTGATGTCATAACCTGGGCATTATGAACTGGGGGGAGGGGGGTGCGGTACGTACACTCTTGGAAACAAAGATCCATTTTTTTCATGTAAATGGACTACATGATGAATGATAAATGAGGAGGGGACTGTTGAAAAAAAATACATACGAAAAATGTGATATGTATCCAAATATGTTTTTTTAGAGGTGTTAGCTGCTCTTTAGGAACATCTGTTTAGGAGTTTAGCTGTAAAACTAGGAGAACCAGAGTTTCCAGACAGTGGCCTAGGTCAGTATAGCCTAGAGGTTAGAGGAATGAGGTGTGAACTAGCTTGATACATCCAGCAGACCAGACCTGAGTTTGATTCTCACAACCTCCACTTGAATAGTATGTGACCGAGCAAGTCACTTAACTGCCCAGTGCTCTCAGGTCGCCCTTGAAAACAGGCACTTGTGCCTGGTCTGCCTCACCCGATTACCAAAGACTAAAATAAAAAAAAAAAAATAAAAAGTTTGATCAAGGGTTCCCAGACAGTGACCCAAGTCTGATGAGTTTCGTAGGAGTTAAGATGTGAAACTGGGAGATCCAGGGTTCCCAGGCAGCAGCCTGCGTCTTGTGTGGTCAGTACTTTTACTGGGAAATCAGGGGTTCTCAGATGGCGGCCTTGGTCCTGGTTAGTCAGGAGTCCATGTATGAAACTGGGAGATTCGGGTTTCCACAACAGCTGGGATAATTTCTGGTTAAGAGTTTAGCAGTGAAACTGAGATCTAAAACAGTGGCCTGGGACATGTGCAGTCAGGAGCTCAGCAAAGAAACTGGGAAATCAGATTTCACAGACAGCAGCCTGCAGTATGTGTGGTTAGAAATCTAGCTGTGAAACTGGAAAACCTGGTGCTCCCAGACATTGACCCTGGTCATGTGTGGTAAGGTGTTTAACAGGAGTTCAACTTTGAAACTGGGGGATGTGGGGTTCCCAGACAGTGATCTGGGTTCTGTCTAGTCAGGTATTCAGCTGTGAAACTGAGTGATCTGGCTTTCAAGACAGTGGCATGGGTTGTGCCTGGTTAGTTGTGTAGCAGTGAAAGTAGAAGATCCAGTGTTCCCAGACAGTGGCTGGAGTCACATCTGGTCGGGTGTTCAGCTTTCAGACTGGGAGATCTGGGGTACCCAGATTATGGCCTGGGTCATCTGTGGTCAGGAGTTTAGTTGAAAAACTGGGAACTTTGAGTTTTCCATACTGAACCTGGGTCCTTTCTAGTCAGAAGTTTAGCCGTAGAACTGAGATCCGGGTTCGCAGACAGCGACCTGGGTCATGTTTGGTCAGGTGTTCAGCAGTGAAATTGGAACTGCCAGAGTTCCCAGACAGCGATCCAGGTCATGCATTGTGAGAGAGTTTAGCTGTGGAACTGGGTAATTCAGGGTTTCTGGACAGTGGTCTGGGTCTGGTCTAATTAGGAGTTCAGCTGTGAAATTTGAATGATCCTGGTTCCAAGACAGTGGCAGAGGTTATGCCTGGTCAGGTGTTTAGCACTGAAACTGTGAGATCCAGGATTCTCAGTGAGTGGCTGGGGTCATGCGTGGTGAGGAGTTTAGCAGTGGAACAGGGAGATCTGAGGTTCCCAGACAGTGATTAGATCATGTCCGGTCAGAAATTTAGCTGTGAAAATGGGAGATCTGGAATTCCGAGATAGCAGCCTGTGTCATGTGTGGTCAGGAGTCGAGCAGTGAAATGAAGGGATCGGGAGTTCCCATACAGGTCACCGGGTCATGTTTATCAGGCGCTTAGCAGTAAAATTGAGATTCCGGGTTCCCAGAGAGTGTCCCAGGTCCTGTCGGGCCAGGAATTTAATTTTGAAGTTGGAGATTAGGCGTTCCTAGACATTGACCCTTGGTCTTTTGTGATCTGATGTTAAGCGGAAAAATTGGAAGATCTGTGATTCCCAGACAGTGGCCTGACTTGCGTGTGGTCTGGAGTTTATTTTTGAAAGTGGGCAGGATTAAATAGCTGGTATAGCGTAGCTCAATGTTGTATAGACTAGGGGATATTGCTATCCATTTCCAGAAATGCATAGCAGTAGACTGATAACCATTTTTGTAAGCGAGTCCATGGCACAGGAGACTACAGTAAAAAGCCTAGTATTTTATAACATTTTGCTATCAATATGTTCCAAGTGCTGTGCATCTTCACACTTGATCAGCACTTTCATACTTGAAACTGCTAATCAATTTTTTCAGCTTATTTACTATCCTGCTGGGAAATCTGGAGCTGTGTTCTCCAACAGTGGCCAGGATGCCTAGTCAGGAGTTCAGCTTTAAAAACTGGGGGATTCCGGAAAGCAGTGCAGGTCATATGGGCCCAGTTCTGTTCCCAGTTGGCGTAATTCCATGGAACACCAGACTGATTGCTGTACTTGCCCAGCTGTCTGGCAGAAGATATGTACTGGTACTGAGCTCTCACTGTGGTGAAAAGTGAGCTTGAAAATAAAGGTCAAATAATTAAACCCAGCAGTTTTTGGGTCTGATTGTCCCTTGGGTAGATCTGGTTTACCCAAGGCAGTCCCCCAAGCTCATTGTAGTGGGGAAAAGAAAGTGGTATAACTGGACCTATTCAGTTTTCTTAGCATTGAAATTTATGAGCTCACTGCTGTGGAAAAAGAATGAGGTTTGTCATGCAGCAGTGCAGTAGCTGGGCGATAGGTAATTCCCAGTGTCCATTGGGGCAGTTTCCAGCATTCCCCATGCTAACCTTGCTGCTAGGGCCTGTGGATTTGAGATGGGATCGCTGAATCCAGTAGCTTCTTGTCACCAAGGGCAAGTAAAGGCTCAGAATTTCAGATTTCTAAGGTTCCGCCTGTTTGGCCTTGTCTTTCTGAGGAAACTGTATAAAATGATTGCTCACTTGCTGGTTCTCTTGATTGTGAAGTCCGAGTAGTGAAAGTTAACAGAAGTTCCGTTTTTCAGCAACACTCGAATGCCTCCCAGTCTCTGTGTGACATCATCCGCCTGAGCCGCGAGCAGATGATTCAGATCCAAGACAGTCCAGAACCGGACCAGTTACTGGCCACTCTCGAGAAGTAAGTAAAAGGGGGTATCTGTCTCTTGGTGGTGGTTGTGATGGAGATGTGTTGGGGGTTATTACAGTTGATGCAGCTGTAGTATGAAGGTTGCAAGATGGAAAATAAGCTAGGCTACCATTCAGGATGTTAAGTGGTGGTGCTAGAGGTCCATGTTTAAAAGAAGAATTAAAAATTTGTTGTGGCTTTGCCAATGTTTGTTGCAGATCTCCTTCCTAATAAACCACAGGTTCTTATACAGTCATAGTTGCTCGGTCATAGTAATACACGACAGGGTGTGCGTTTGTTGGGAGATAGCGGCAGTACTCCAGCATGTGCTCGGGCTCAAGGTTAAACTGGAGTGATACCATATCTCGCAACGAATGCAGGACCCTGGATTATACTATTGAACTTATAAAACTGCCTGGCATTAAAGGTTTTGACGTAATCAATGCAGCACCATGTGTCTGAGTGCAAAAAAGCACTGTAGGTTACCGGGTTCATCCAGACAGAAAGCAGTGTTTTGTAATGGCCAGCTTGACACATTTTATAAAGTGTAGTATCTGCCACCAAGGCTGTTGTTTTACCCTTCAATTAAAGTTATAATATACCCAACTTTGGCTTATTTACTCAGCATTGGCCATTTCCGTTTGTAAGTTCTGATATAACAGTTGGAGTACTCGAATGTCCATATTAGGCCAACTCCTCTTCAACCTAACCTCCCTAAAGTGGCAATGAACTGTAAAACCTTATTGTATGCAGATGACATGGTATGATATCTTATAAAATGGGCATAGCAAATAAAGCATTTTGATTGGCTAGAAAAACAGTGCCATATATGTATTACACATAGTGGGGAAAAGTACAGGCAAAGAAATCAATGCCCCTAAATGGAATGTTCAGAGCTAAGCATGGAACATTAGTTTTTTAAAAGCCACCATTGTTTTAGCAGCATAGCAGATCACCGAAGCTTTAGAGCCACTCGCTCTTCATTTTTATTAGTAGAAAAAAAAAAAATGGATGGTAGAAAAAACCTCCAAGTAATAAATGACCGGGGGCGCTTCAATCAGTGCCTCCCACACCACACTGGCTGTCTTTCACGAATACTCCCACCCGCATGGAGCAGACCACAGCCTGAGCTCCCTACAGGCTGAGAGTTTCAGGTGCCCACAGGAACAGTCACCAGACCGGATTCAAACAGTAGGGCGCGGCACCAGTCGGATTTTCTCATGCTCAGCATCCCTCAGATTTAGTTCCCCAGTTTGAGCTCGTTCCTATTAAAAAATACAACCGGAAAAAAAAAAAAAACTGTAATGAGTACACAAGAGCACTGGGGTAGTGCAACAAAATTAAAATCAGTAGTACCACTCACAACTACATAATGATGTCATTTTTAAATAGGCGGAAGGACTATTTTATCATATATTAACAGTTAAATCGTCTTTTTTTCTACATATAAACATACTTTTTTCCTCAACTTTTATAAGATAAAAAAGTGCCCATTTTATAAACGCAATAAGACACTTCAGGGTGTGTGTTGAACGGATAGTACCACACTTCCAGGGGCTGAAGACACTCAGCCGGTGGCCTCGTGCCTTACTACGCCCCTGGGCATGCAGTAATATCTGTTCAACACACACCCTGTCATGTCTTATTGCTTACATAGCACAGATGAAATCTGTGACTCACCAGCACCTTTTAGACTCTTCCTTCCTCACTCAGTCCTGGGTTCTTGGCAACAAACTGGTATGTAACTGTAAAAAGAATTTAAGGCCATGCTGTTGGCTCAAAGCCCAAGTTTTGATAAGGTACCCAGGGCCCCTCCATAGCCTGTGCTGATGGATTCCCACCTACAGAAAGTTGCTACTATATAATACTTGGAGGTTACCTTACATCTGTCTCTCGATTTCTCTTCCCCACATCATTTCAGTATTCAAGGTGGTAAACTCCTTCAAACAACATGAAGTCTTGCTATATTATGACAATTGCTGTTTGTCCCATCATTAGAACTGCTCCGGAGGTGAAAGGGTTAACTACCATTCTGAGAATGGAGTTTAGAGCGCGAGCTCGGTTAGAGAAGCTCTGTCTGGATAATTTCAAACTGAAACTGTCAGATTCTTTACTCCGCCTCACTGAACAGTCGCTCCGGAGATTTCTCCTACTGCTCGGTTCATTTCTCGGTTTAAACAGTATTTTCAAACACCATGAAGTCTTGCTATATTATAACAATAGCAGTCAGCCACTGCAGCTGAACTGCCCCGGAGAGGAAGGAGTTAACTCCAGAAGATCTGGAGTTCTACAGCGCGAAGGCGCTGTGCCCAAAGCTCTATCTGGCAGTTTCAAATGAAACTGTCAGATTCTTTACTCCGCTTCACTGAACAGTCGCCCGAGATCAGCCTTCAGCTCGGGTTCATTCTCAGTTCAAGCGAGTATTTTTCGGTTCATTTGAACCGCAAAAGTTATTATTTTACCGCATTTCGGTTTTAAAGCTCTATCTGGTAACCGTAGTACTAAAATTTAAGTCTGTGTGGAAAATTAATTATTGGTTCGGTTTTGAACCGATCGGTTGGTTTTGTCTGCATTTTAAAAGTGTACAGTGGGTTTTAGAGTGCGGTTCTCGGTTCTTATCGGTTCTAAAAACCGGAATTATAACGTTTTTCAAATACCGTGACACGGTTAGGAACCGATATGGTGTTCTGTCTGGCACTGCCATCAAAAGGGCAAGTTTTGGTTAGGCTGGCATTATGTCTGAGAAACCCAAAAGAAAACCGGCCCACTGGGTTTCAACACATGTGATGTCTGTGGGGACGCTTTGCCAAGGCTGACCCACACACCACTTGTGTTTATTGTCTGGGGGCTGACCACCTCCTGTCAGACTGCCAGGTGTGTAAAAATTTCCCTGCAGCCACCCTGGAGAAGAGATTGGGCCGGCTCAGGGAACGAGAGGCCAAAAAGTCCGCTGACCCGGATGGCCAGCCCGGTCCAGTACCCACTGGACCAGAGGGAGTGCCCTCTGACCAGGGCGAGACTTCCTCGGGCAAAAGGAAGGCTGGTTCAGAGGAACCAGTCCCAAGTAAAAGACAAGGAAATCAGTAGGTCTGGAGTCCAAAATTGTGTCTCCAACTGCTGCAGAGATAGCTAAAGCCATTCAGATTGTCCAGTCACTGTCTCAGGGATCTGTAGAACCACCAACAGCTGGTAAAAGGTTGGTTCGTTCAGTCCCAGTGGTTCAGGATTTTGAAGTTGAGGATTTTATGAACCACAGGAGGGGAGGAGGAATTTGATCAATATATGTGTGGCTGGGGGTCTGACGTGCCCATTGAACCGACATTTCTCCAGACAGACCTTTAGAATCTCCTCCTATTCTGTCTGAGTCCCTCTTTCTTTATTTTTTACAAAAGGTTGCAGAAACCCTCCAGCTTCCTCTAGAGGAGGCTGTGGATGAGCAAGAGGAGCCTGATTATGTGGAAATGATGGATATTCCAGAGTCTAGAGGTTGTCTATTCCTTTGCATAAGTCATTTAGAAGCAAACAACAAAGATTTTAAAAAATCCTCATTCTGTCCCTCCTGTAGATAAAAAAAAATGGACAGAAGGTATACTTTGTCAGGCTCGGATACAGACTTCCTTACTGAGCAGTGTAGTCATGTAGGTGTGGTACAAGCTGCAGCCTGTGACAAGGCTAATATTCCTCTGGCCTCACATCCTCCTGATAAGGATTCCAGGAAGATTGATGCCATGGCGAAGAAACAGTATATGGCAGCTTCTTTGGGACTCAGGCAGGCAAATTATATGGCTTATGTAGCTAGATATCAGAAATCTAGGTGGGACACAGTATTGCAGTTAGCCAAGCAGGCCCATGGCCAGCTGGCTAGTGAGTTGGAACAGGTGGCTGCTGATGGCATTGAAGCCTCTAAAGTTCAATTTCATACTGCTGTTGATGTTAATGATGTTTCTTCTAGGGTCATGGCCACTTTGTAGCTTCCCGTAGGTTGGCATGGCTCAGATGCACTAATCTGTCCCAAGATACCCAGTCAAAGGCTATGGATTTTCCTGTAGTGGGAAATTCTCTTTTTGGGGAGCAAACAGAAAAACTATATGAAAAAGATGGATGAATACAGAACTACCTACAAAAGTGCCCAGGCTAAGGAGAAGCATGCCATGCCACAAAGGCATGCTCCCAGAGGTAGGGGCAGGCCCTTTTCCAGGCCTTTTTACCAATTTCAAGCCTCTGCTGTCTCAAGAGGGGTTTCTTCAGAGGCAGGGGTAGACGTGGTACAAGTAGACCATCCCCCTTCCCTCAGCCTAAGGCTGCTGCTAAGCAGGCACCCTGATGGGGTGTCCAGGCCGATTCTCCTGTACCAGTGGGGCAGGTTGGCCTATTTCAGCCGAACTGGCTGTCCCTAACACGGACAGATGGGTTCTGGAGGTAATAGGCCAGGGTCTGGTTCTCAGCTTCAAGCACTTTCCAAAGATGAGAGCCAGGCATTTTCCACCTGCAAACCTTCAGAAGCCCTTGCTTTGGAAGCAGAGGTTTCTGCTCTGCTGGACTGCAAAGCAGTGGAAAGGGTTCCTCCTTGCCATCAGGGCAAGGGGCTTTATTCAAGATACTTTCTTACCCCAAAAAAGACAGGAGAATGGCGGCCCATTCTAGATTTAAGATACTTGAACAAGCATCTGTTGAAACCAAAGTTCAAAATGTTGACTCTGGCAATGATATTGCCTTTCCTAAGGCCAGGGGACTGGCTAGCTTCCCTGGACCTCAAGGATGCCTATTTTCATATTCTGATCAGGCCTTCTCACCGAAAGTACCTCAGGTTCGAACTGCCCTCAGGCCACTACCAGTTCAGGGCAATGCCCTTGCCCTTACCTCTCTGCCAAGGGTATTTCACAAAATGTCTCGTAGTAGTGGCTCACTTAAGAAGGCAAGGGTTGTTGTGTTTCCTACCTGGACGACTGGCTCATTGTGGGTCAGTCTCCAGGTCGGTTGAATCCCACTTGCAAGTCATCCAGCAGCTTCTCACTTCCTGGGATTCCTGCTAAACTTACCAAAGTCAGTTCTGGAACCAGTTCAGGTCCTAACTTTCATAGGCGAGAATTGAACACAAGGTTAGCCAGGGCTTTTCTTCCTCGAAAGGGCGGACAGACTCATCGCCTGGCATCCTCCTTTACCCTCGTGGTCTCGACCAGCAAGGCATTTTCTGCAACTCCTCGGCACATGGCTGCTTCCACAGCGTCGTGGCAGGAGCAAGATTCCAGATGAGGGACATTCAGTTCCATTTGAGGGCCTATTGGTCTCAAAGGAAGGACCCCACAAGTTGGTCCCAGTTACTCAAACTCTGATCCTAGCCCTCCACTGGTGGCAGGTCCAGAGCAATTTAAGACAGGGGTTCCCTTCATTCCCATTTCTCCTCCCTCACCCTCACCATGGATGCCTCCCTGTTAGGGGGGGGCTCACCTAGGCGACCTTGCCACTCAGGGGTATGGTCTCCTCAGGAGTCTCTGCTCCACATCAATCTTTTGGAACTCAGAGCTGTCTTTTTAGCTCTTGGTGTTTTCAGATTCTGTCCAGAACAAAGTGGTTCAAGTCAGGACAGACAATACCACCACAATGTGGTACATCAACAAGCAAGGGGCCTCGGTCTTCAGCCTTGTGCAACCAAGCAATGAAGTTGTGGTCTCTGGCTTACTCCTGAACACCTCCCTGATAGCGGTTCATCTCCCAGGGAAGGACAATGTCCTGGCGGACGCCCTCAGCAGAATTTCTCAGGGCCATCACGAATGGGCTCTGAATCCACAAGTGCTGGGGTCTGTCTTTGCCAGATGGGGCACTCCTCAGATAGATCTTTTCGCAGCCCCAGACAACCACCAACTTCCTCTTTTCTGTTGCAGGCCTCCAGTTCTGGGCTCAGTCCCTCTGGACGCCTTTCTGTTGGACTGGAAAGGGAAGTTCCTGTATGCCTTTCCCCCTTCCTCTCCTTTTCAGGGTACTAGTAAAAATCAGATCTCAACCTTGCAGAGTGATTCTGATTGCCCCAGATTGGGCCAGACAGGCCTGGTACCCTCTGCTCCTGTCCTTGGCAGTCCACCCTGCCCTGAGCCTGCCCAGAGTCCACGACTTACTGGCCTGTGCACAGGGGAGAGTGTGGTATCCGGACCTCAAATCCCTCCACCTCAAGGCTTGGCTCTTGAGGAGCTAGAATTTGCTGACTTACACCTTTCTCAGGGTGTCATGGATATTTTAAAGGCTTCAAGGAAGCCTTCCACTAGGGCCACTTATAATTCTAAGTGGAAGAGGTTTTCCATCTGGTGCTCTGAGAGGCAGATTATCCCAGAATCTGCTGATCTTCCCATTCTACTGGACTATTTGGTCCATCTGAATTCCCTAGGCCTTAGACCAGCTACCCTGAAGGTTCATCTGGCAGCTGTCTCTGCTTTTGTGTCAGCAGGGAAGCCTGCCTCCCTTTCTTCTCACCCGGTGTTCTCCAAGTTTTTTAAAGGGTTACTTCATACTAACCCTCCTTTTCGGGAACCAGCTCCCGCCTGGGACCTGAATATTTGCATTGCTCAGTTAATGCAACCCCCCTTTGAGCCTCTGTCTTCTGCAGAGCTCAAGTATTTAACTTGGAAAACCGTTTTCCTAGTAGCTATCACCTCTGCCAGATGCATAAGTGAGCTACAGGCCCTGTCAGTGGAAGAAGATTTTATCTCTTTCCACAGAGATAAGGTAGTCCTTAGGACTAATAGAAAGTTTTTGCCTAAGGTGGTTTCTGATTTCCACCTGAATCAATCTATCTCTCTCCCAGTATTTTTCACTGAGCATTCTTCCTCAGGTGAGAGGAGACTGCACAGCTTGGATGTCAAAAGAGCCTTAAGCTGCTATTTAGAAGCGCACCAGAGGTCATAGAGTTCGAATCCTCCAACTCTTTCTTACCTATGGCGGGAGGTTGGCAAAGGAAACCTGCCACTAAGAGAACAGTTGCAAGGTGGATTGTTTCTTGTATCCAATTCTGTTATCAGAAACTGGGTGAAGTACCCCCTCAGGATTGAGGCCCACTCCACCAGGGGTATAGCTGCGTCTCAGCGGCTGCTAGAGACATCCCCATTCTGGAGATTTGTCAAGCTGCTACCTGGAAGACAGTTCACACCTTTACTAAGCATTATTCCCTGGATGTCCAGTCCAGGAGAGATGCTCAGTTTAGCACAGCTGTGCTTCATAGCCTATTTCCTAAGTAGAGTTCTGACCGTCCTCCATGGAGGTACTGCTGTATCTGCTATTGTTATAATATAGCAAGACTTCATGGTGTTTGAAGAAAAATTACTCACCTTAGTAATTGCTTTTTTTCTCATGGAGTCTTGCTATATTATAACCACCCTCCTCCTACCCCTCTCAGAACTTCTACTTGGGTAGGGGTGGCAATTGCGCAAGCACTGTGTCATGCCATTGTAGTTTTCCCTTACCTCTTTTCCTTTGGGTTAGGGATCTAGATTGTTTCATTTAGGTTATTTATATTGCCCCTCTCCTGGACTTGAGTCTTTGGGGAAGGGGGGTTCATATGTGCTTGTCAAGGGTGGAAAACGAACCATAATACCATCAATTTTGTTATTATGGCTCTGAGTGTTTTTTGTTCTTTATATTGTTGTTATTACTACTAGTAGGTAGCCATGGGCTAGTGTAGTTTTCCACACAGACTTTCCGTCCTTTGATGTTGGCTTCGTAAAGATCTGACAGTTTCATTTGAAACTGCCAGATAGAGCTTTGGGCACAGCGCCCTCGCGCTGTAGAACTCCAGATCTTCTGGAGTTAACTCCTTCCTCTCCGGGGCAGTTCAGCTGCAGTGGCTGACTGCTATTGTTATAATATAGCAAGACTCCATGAGAAGAAAAGCAATTACTAAGGTGAGTAATTTTTTCTTCTCGGTTAAGTTCAACCGCGAATATTATTATTTTTAACCGCAAACCGATCGGTTCAAGCTCTGTCTGTGGTATTGTAAGTAATAGACAGGTTTTTATTTCTGTGTGGAACTTGTAAATGTTTATTGGTTCGGTTCGAACCGATCAGGTTGGTTAAAACTTTAAAGTTTAAGCATTTTAAAGCTTTTAGAGTGCGGTTCCAGTTCTTATCGGTTCTAAAAAACGGATTTCATTATGGTTTTTTCCACGACTCGGACACGGTTGGGAACCGATAAGGGTGTCTTGCCTGGTACTGCCAAGAAAGGGCAAGTTTGTTGGTTAGGGCTGGCATCATGTCTGAGAAACCCAAAAGAAAACCAGCCCACTGGTTTCAACACTGTAGTGTTCTGGGGAAGCCTTTGCCAAGGCTGAACCACACACTACATGTGTCTATTGTCTGGGGTTTGACCACCTCAATTCAGACTGCCAGATTTGTAAGAATTTCCCTGCAGCCACCCTGGATAAGAGAGTGGGCAGGCTCAGGGAACGAGAGGCCAAGAAGTCCGCTGACCGGATGGCCAGCCGGTTGGGGTGCCAGCGAACCGGAGGAAGTGCCCTCTGACCAGGTGCGGACTTCCTCGGGCAAGCGTAAAGCTGGCTCTGAGGAGCCAGTTCCATAAAGAAAACTAAAAATCAGCAGGTTTGGAGTCCAAAATTCTTCTCCAACTGCTGCAGAAATAGCAAGGTGCTATAAATTGTACAGTCACTTTCTCCGCGTTCCCTCCCAACCGCCACTGTCTGGTAGGAGGTCGTGTTCGGTCCGGTTCCACGGTTCAAGAATATGATATTGGAGATTTTATGAACCAGAGGAGGGGAGGAGGATTATGAACAGTGTGAATGTGACTTTGAGTCTGGATGTGCCCATTGAACCGACATCTCCCAGACAGACCTTTAGAATCTCCCCTATGCTTTCTGAGTCCCTTTCTCATTTTTGTTTATAAAAAGGTTGTTGAAACCCTCCAGCTCCCATTAGAGGAAGCTGTGGATGAGCAAGAGGAACCTGATTTTGTGGAAATGTTGGATATCCCAGAGTCTAGGAGATTATCTATTCCTCACATGTCTTTTAGAAGCAAACAATAAAATTCTAAAAGCCCCTAATTCTGTGCCTCCTGTTGACAAAAAGATGGACAGGAGGTACACTTTGTCAGGTCCTGATACAGACTTTCTTTCACAGCAATGCAGTCATGTTGGGGTAGTTCAGGCTGCAGCCTGTGATAAAGCTAACATTCCCCTGGCTTCACATCCTCCTGACAAGGACTCCAGGAAGATTGATGCCATGGCTAAAAAACAATACATGGCAGCGTCCTTGGGACTCAGACAAGCAAATTACATAGCTTATGTGGCAAGATACCAAAATCTAGATGGGACACTGTCATGGCTTTGGGCCAACAGGTCCCTGGTCAGCTTACGCAAGGAGCTGGAGCAGGTGGCTTCTGATGGTATTGAGGCTTCCAAGGTGCAATTCCATGCTGCTGTGGATTCATGATGTATCCTCTAGAGTCATGGCTACATACTGTGGCCTTCGAGGTTAGCTTGGCTCAGGTGTACTAACTCTGTCACAGGATACCAGTCTAAGGCTATGGATTTTCCTGTGGGAATTCTCTGTTTGGGGAGCAAACAGAGAATTACATGAAGATGGATGAATACAGAACAACTTATAGGAGTGCACAAGCCAAGGAGCGGCAAGCCACTCCTCAGAAGCAGACCCCCAGGGGTAAAGGTAGGCCCTTTCACAGGCCTTTTTACCAAACCCAGGCTTCTTCTGCTTATGCTCAGAGGGGGTTCTTCAGAGGCAGAGGCAGACGGGGTGCAAGTAGGTCTGCTCCCACCCCTCAGACTAAAGCCCCTGACAAACAGGCACCCTGATGGTGTGCCCAGGGCCGGTTCTCCACTACCTGTTGGGGGCAGGCTGGCTTACTTTGCCCAGGACTGGGAGTCTCTAACATCAGACAAATGGGTCCTGGAAGTAGTAAGCCAGGGTCTGGTTCTCAGCTTCAAAACATTTCCAAAGATGAGAGCCAGATTTTTTCCACCTGCAAACCCTTTAGAGACTTTTACCTTAGAAACAGAAGTCTCAACCTCCTAGCTCTCGAGCTGTAGAAAGGGTTTCCTTACACCAGGGCAAGGGTCTGTACTCCAGATATTTCCTTACCCCAAAAAGACAGGAGAATGGCGGCCCATTTTAGACCTAAGATATCTGAACAAGCACCTTTTGAAACCAAAGTTCAAAATGGTGACTCTGGCAATGATTTTACCTTCTCTAAGGCCAGGGGACTGGCTAGCTTCCTGGACCTCAAGGATGCCTATTTCCATGTTCTAATCAGAAGCTCTCACTGAAAGTACCTCAGATTCGAACTGCCCTCAGGTCACTACCAGTTCAGAGCAATGCCCTTCGGCCTCACCTCTGCCCCAAGGGTATTCACAAAATGTCTGGCAGTAGCAGTTGCTCATTTAAGAAGGCAAAGGATTGCTGTTTTTCCCTATCTAGATGACTGGCTCATTGTAGGCCAGTCTCCAGAACAGGTCAGATCACACCTGCAAGTTACCCAGCAGCTGCTCACCTCTCTGGGCTTCTTGCTCAATCTTCCAAAGTCAGTTCTGGAACCTGTTCAGGTACTCACCTTCATAGGTGCAGAATTGGACACAAAGCAGGCCAAAGCCTTCCTACCCCTAGAGAGGGTAAGGAATCTGGTGGCCCTGGCCTCCTCCTTCACTCTGCAGGTTTCTCGACCAGCAAGGCACTTCTTACAGCTCCTAGGGCACATGGCTGCTTCCACAGCTGTAGTGCAAGGAGCAAGATTTCAGATGAGGGACATTCAGTTTCACTTGAGAGCCTTTTGGTCTCAGAGAAAAGATCCCCTTTCCAAGTTGGTCCCAGTGACTCGAACCCTGATCCAGGCCCTTCAGTGGTGGCAGGATCAGAGCAATTTAAGACTGGGGGTCCCCTTCATCCCTCTGTCGCATTCCTTGACTCTCACTACGGATGCATCCCTTCTGGGATGGGGAGCTCACATGGGCGACCTCTCCACTCAGGGAGTGTGGTCCCCTCAGGAATCTCTGCTCCACATCAATTTGCTGGAACTCAGAGCTGTCTTTCTAGCACTTCAAGTGTTTTCTGCATCTGTTCAGAACAAAGTGGTACAAGTCAGAACAGACAACACCACCACAATGTGGTACATCAACAAACAAGGGGGCACTCGGTCTTCGCCTTGTGCAATCAAGCAATGAAGTTATGGTCTCTGGCTTATTCCTGAACACTTCCTCATAGCAGTTCACCTCCCAGGAAAGGACAATGTCCTGGCAGATGCTCTCAGCAGGATTTCCCAGGGCCATCACGAATGGTCACTGGATCCCCAAGTACTGGGGATAGTTTTTGCCAGATGGGGCACCCCTCAGATAGATCTTTTCGCAGCCCCAGACAATCACCAACTTCCACTGTTTAGTTGCAGGCCCCCAGTGATGGGCTCAGTCCCTCTGGATGCCTTTCTCCTAGATTGGGAAGGGAAGTTTCTATATGCTTTTCCTCCCTTCTCTCTCTCCTATTCAAGGTGCTAGTCAAAATCAGATCCCAGCCTTGCAGGATGATTCTGATTGCTCCAGATTGGGCCAGGCAGCCCTGGTACCCACTCCTTCTGTCCTTAACAGTCCATCTTCCCCTGTGCCTCCACAGGAGACACAATCTGTTATCTTGTGCCCAGGGGAGGGTTTGGTATCCGAAGCTCAAATCCCTCAACCTCAAGACCTGGCTCTTGAGGAGTTAAAGTTTGCTGACCTACACCTTTCTCAAGGTGTTCTCGACATCCTGAAGGCTTCCAGGAAGCCTTCCACTAGGGCCACTTATAATTCTAAATGGAAAAGCTTTTCCATCTGGTGCTCGGGGAAGCATATTTCCCCGGAATCTGCTGATTTGCCCATTGTTCTGGACTATATGGTCCATCTTAATTCTTTGGGCCTGAGACCAGCTACCCTGAAAGTTCATTTGGCAGCTGTCTCTGCTTTTATTTCAGCAGGAAAGCCCTCTTCTCTTTCCACTCACCCTGTTTTTTCCAAGTTTTTCAAGGGATTACTTCATACTAATCCACCTTTCAGGGACCCGGGCCCTGCCTGGGATCTTAATGTTTGCATTGCTCAGTTGATGCAACCTCCCTTTGAGCCTCTGTCTTCTGCAGAGCTCAAGTATTTGACTTGGAAAACTGTTTTTCTAGTAGCCATCACTTCTGCCAGGCGCATAAGTGAGTTACAAGCCTTGTCAGTGGAGACTGACTTTTATTTCCTTTCACAGGGATAAAGTAGTCCTTAGGACTAACAGGAAGTTTTTGCCTAAGGTGGTTTCAGACTTCCATCTTAACCAATCTATCTCCCTTCCAGTGTTCTTTACTGACCATTCCTCCTCTGGTGAGAGGAGGTTGCAAGTCTAGAGTTAAGAGGCCCTTAGTTACTATATAGAGCGTACCAAGGGTCATAGGTTCGAATCCCTCCAACTTTTTCTCACTTTTGGTGAGGTTGGAAAAGGTAAACCTGCCACTAAGAGATCCATTGCCAGGTGGATTGTCTCTTGTATCCAATTTTGCTATAAAAAACTGGGAAAGGTTCCCCCTTCAGGCCTGAGGGCTCACTCTACCAGAGGTACAGCTGCATCTATGGCTGCTGCCAGAGACATCCCTATTTTAGAGATATGTCAAGCAGCTACCTGGAAAACTGTACACACTTTCACCAAGCATTACTCCTTGGATATCCAGGCCAGGAGGGATGCTAGATTTGGCACAGCCGTGCTTCAGAGCCTATTCCCTAAGTAGGTTCTGTCCCTCCTCCATGGAGGTACTGCTGTGTATTCTGCAATTGTCATAATAAAGCAAGACTTCATGTTGTTTGAAGAAAAAATTACTCACCTTAATAATGTTGTTTCTTCTAATGGAGTCTTGCTATATTATGACCTCCCCCAGCCTGCCCCTCTCAGAACTTCTACTTGGGTATGGGGTGGGCAGTCCAGTGTGGGCACCGGTTATGCCCATTATATGTTTTTCACACCTTTTGGGGTTTTGGGGTGTGGTGTTTTATTCTACCTTATTTTATTATTTTCTGATTCCCTGACTTGAGTCTTTGTGTTGGGACCAGGAATATGTGTTAATATTTAGGTAGCCAGTTGGCTAGTGTAGGTTACAGCTTCCACACAGAACCTTAGTGAGTTTTTGCTCGTAAAGATCTGACAGTTTCAGTTTGAAATTATCCAGACAAAGCTTCTCTAACCGAGTTCGCACTCTAAACTCCATTCTCAGAATGGTAGTTAACCCTTTCACCTCCGGAGCAGTTCTAATGGTGGGACAAACTGCAATTGTCATAATATAGCAAGACTCCATTAGAAGAAACAACATTACTAAGGTGAGTAATTTTTTCATACTGGGCATGGACAGAGTTAAGTATTGCCTGTCCCCCAAGGTCCACCACTCCACAGCCTAAGGTATGCTGCTACGTAGCCTTACTTCTAACCCCAGGAATCCCTCTCTTTGTGTTTACACTTTACCAGTCATCTCAGATGAGAGTGATGCCCAAGAGACAGCACCTATACAGATTTTTAAAATTTGGAATGTACGTTCAAGCTCAGCATCCGCCCTCCACTCTGACCGTTGCTCAGATCTGTTCTCCGCCTGGAAAGAGCAATCGCTCTGTAGTGAACTTTGGTAATGGCAGGTTCTCTACTTGGTTTATTATTTTGTTTTAGTGTAATTTCTTGTCGATTAAGTTAGCTACTCGATTACTGTGCATTAGCTAATTGTTACCTTCAGTTCCTGATTGAGTCACAGAAACTGGAGGCTAATCTAGCTGGCTACCGTTTTTTCCTTTTGAGTAATTGTCTATTTTTATTTATTTATTTCAATTCTAGGATTACAATTACCTTTGAGCCCAGGGCTCTTTTACAAAGGTTCCACGTCAAGACATTGGTAACATATGACGATAGACAAAATTGTTTCACAAATAAGGGTAAAGGATATCAAAATTAAGTTTCAAACAGACAGGGAGAGGGTAAAGTGGAAAGGAAGAGGTCAGGGAAGGGAAGGGTGGTTATAGAAGAAAAGGGAGGGACAAGGGGGAGGTAAGAAAATTGAGAAGAGAGGATTGGTGGGGGGTAGGTAAGGATATTGGGGGGGGGGAGTTTGGCGAAGCAGCCAGGAAGGTGGCATTGTCAGGTGCTGGAGAGCGGATGGGGCAGAGGCCAAACTAGGGCAAGTGCATTATGTAAGGAGCTTAGATATGGGAGAGCAGTAGAGGAGAGGTGTTGCACAGATATTATCCATGACAGTCGCAGATGCTGGAAGCGACCAGGGTGTTTTGGAGCCTGGATTTGAAGGCCCCTAGCTCAGTGGTATTGATAGTATCACTGGCAAGACCGTTAAACCAAGTGGGTGCCCTGTAGGCGAATGAACGCTGGCCAATGGCTGTCCGGCAACGAGGGATATGGAAAAGTTGTGGCTTTGATCCCCTAGTAGTTCTGGAGCTGGTTTTCGTTTGAAGGAGTGAACAGACCCCAGGAGGAGCAGTTCCCTACTGAATTTTCTTAGCAACCACGCAGGTTTGGTACTGAATTCTATTATCAAGTTGAAGCCAGTTAGCTTGTGAGTAGAGGTCACAGGTGTGAGTGAGCCGTTCGACCCCTGTGATGAGTCGACAGGCCTTGTTTAGGGTGGTAGTAATCCTTCTGAGTGCGATGGTGGTGGCAGTGTCATAGATAACAAGACCATAGTCAATCTGGGAGATGATGGCGCTTTGAACTGCGGCAAAGAGGGCCTCTTTAGTCAGGTGCCGACAAAGCCGGTAGAGTAAGCCCAGTCTAATATTCACAGTTTTAGCGACATTGGTTATATGGGTTCCAAAGGACAGGTGTGGGTCTAAGGTGATTCCTAGGTACCTGAAGGAGTCAACCTGCTCCAGGGAGTCCCCAAGGCAGGTGGTTAAGGAGAGTTGGTGGCCTGTGTGCTTGTTTTGGTGGCTGGTGAAAATCATGGTCTTCGTGTTTTTCTGGTTAAGGATTAACTTATGTTCTTTAAACCAGCTTTCAGCTGAGGTGAAGCCATGTTGAAGGGTTTGTTGCAGGTGTCTTGGGTCATGATGAGAGGCAAGAATCACCGCATCATCTGCATAGAGTATGACTTGCTGAGAGGAGGAGTCGGGGAAGGAGTTGAAATTTTATCTGATAAATTATTGGAATTTGAAATATGAGAACCTTAAAAATTTAAAAATGATTCCCAAAACCACTGCAGTAAAGAGCCAAATAGTAAAAATGGTGGAGGTTCTAATATTTTAAACCCCTTTCTACCAAATTAACAGTGATTTACCTTTTTAGTTCTCATGCCGTTCACAGAAACGGTGCTTTCACTTTCAGGTTCTGAGTGTACCCTTTCACCTTAATTTATTGGTTCCTGTTACAGGAACCGTGATTTGACCTTTGGCACAGTTTTTCTTAGTACACGAACCATTTTTACTACTTGGCTCTTTACTGTAGCGGTTTTGGGAATCACTTTTAAATTTTTATGGTTCTCATATATTCGTATGTCAGAGAGACCTTGTGCAGCTTCAAAAAGGTTTAATAAGTGTTTCCAACTCCTGTCAGGGGCAGACTGACAAGAACTAAAGTGTTTAGGTTCACAAAATATCTTCAGAAATTGTAAGTCCTGTCATTTTTTGCCCAAAGACCTTATTAAAACCGGTAAACATTTTGTAGCTGGCCCAGTGGCGGGGAAGGTTGAGGCATCCATGCCTTACCTCCTGCCATGCCAGGGCTGCCGGAGGTTGGCTGGGGAAGGAGAGGATCGAGCGTACGGAGGACTGCTGTCCTCTCCCGATGAGGCAGGACTGGCACTCGGCCAAATGACTGCACCCAGATGGAGGCCTGTGGGTGGTGTGGGTCTGCTGGATGCCAAGGGGAGGGTGCTGTGGGACTTCCGCTGATGTGTGCGCGCCTCCACGTACGCATGTCTGGCTGTGTGCACCCCAGCAACGGGTAAGGGAGAAAAAAAGAGGGAAAACCCCAGCTGCAGGATGATGCCCGACCCTCTGCAGGCTCCGCTCCTGGGGACTGGGCTGGAAGGTAAGTCCTGGTGATACCGGGGTGATGAGGCTGGGGGGGGGGGTCGGACTGAAGGGGGCAGCTAGGCCGAGGAGGATAAATACCTACATGGGGGGAAAAAGGGTAAACATTTTAAAAAGAAGTATGCCTTCTCAGTCTACCTCTGTGTCACTAAAAAAAAAAAAAAAAAAGACTCTGAGGGAGTTCCCAACAATGGTGGAAAACACACATCTGAAGGGTCCATCTGCTCAAGTTCAGCAGAAAATAACTTTAAAGGTGACAAGAAAAAAGATGAAGCTGCACAGCCATCAGATAGAATTGGTAAAGATGGTTCGGACATCAGGATGTCTGAAAGGGGGCACCCTGAATCTAGTGATGGCAAAAATACAAATATAAATTAGAGGCTCAGAGCAGACACTGGAAATGTAAAGAAAAGAATGTCACTGCCACTCCTCCTGAATGGAGAAAGGTGCAGGCAGATGGCACAGATAAAATGCCTCTATCAAAGGACATATCAAAAATGTAGCAATTATTTTCAGGCTATCGGGGTCATAGGAAATTTTAATAAGAATATTGCCACCGCCTTCCCCAGCCAAGCTCAGGCTCTAACTTGTCTGCCTGCGGAGGAGGAGGAAGAGGAGAATGTTATGCTTGACCCCATGGAATTGGAGGGTACACCCGTGCAAGATTTTGAACCTCCTCCAAGGCGTGAGGAGGACTACTAATCTTTTTCCTCATTTGTCAGATGGTCGATACCCTCAACATCCCCTCCACTAGAGACAGAGGAGGATGAAGAGGATATTGATTTTATTTTATGGTGATGGGAGTAGCTCCACCAAAAAAGAATGCTACTTTCCATACATAAACTGCTTTGGGGCATATCCATAATTATACAAAATCACACATGCCCACGCAATGCAAAGCATCATGGGCTGCATATGCAAATCACCACAGAATGTTATGCTGGTTCAACTTTAAGCAGAATTGCATGGTGCCGAAAGGCCTCTCACACAGTTTGCAAAGGGTGCTAACAGATGACATAGACACGTGTTTCGTCCTACCAGGACTCATCAGTATGCCTGGCCTGTTTGACACCCCAGTGGAATGAACCAGCTACCCTAAGACAGTGTGTCTTGGTTATGTTGTGGTGAACCCATTAAAATAAAAAACTATTTAAAAGACAAAGAACCTCTGTGCGCAAACACTGAGGCAAGGGTTACCCCAAAGGGCATTTGGCTGGGAAGCCAAGTTTCAAGAAAATACAAAATCACACATGCCCACACAATGTCCCCATAATTGCCCTATAATTATGTCTGCACCCACCTCAGCAGCAACCATACATAAGAAAATTGAAAGAAAATATCAGTTGGACAGGTAGGGGGTGGAATATCTGTATGTCCATCCTGATTATCACAGAGTGGTCCTGGCTTCTGCTGGTGAGAGAGCAAAAATCACTATTTGCGTAGCCCCCTGAAAAGGACTACAAAAAAATGGATACTATGGCCAAAAAGGTTTATGCTACAGCTTCCCTGCTTTTCAGGCAGGCAGCTTACTCAGCACATATATCGCAGTACCAGAAAGCACTTTCGAACACAGTTTTGGCACTGGCAGAAAGAGTGGATGGTGAATTGGCACAGGACCTGATTGCCACAGCAAGATCAGCCCTGGATGCCACATATTTCCCATACCGCGGTTGACATTGATGACAGTGCTGCTGTAGTTTTGGCTTATGCCGTGTCCTTAAGGTTTTCTTGGCTAAGTGCTAATATCCCTTCTCTGGATACTCAAAACAAGGCCATGGATTTCTTCTTTGAGGGAAGTTCATCATTTGGTGACAAAACAGGCCTGCATGAAAAAAATGGATGACTACAAAACCACTTTCAAAAGTAACAGTGAGAAGAAAAAGGCCTCTACCTCCTACAGAAGGTGAGGCAGAGGCAGGTTATACCCAAGAGCCTGTGTCTGTTATGCCCCCTGTGAGTACCAGTTACAAACAGGTTACTATAGGGGAAGGGGATAAAGGGATTCCAGGTGTAATGCTGCAGCTCCAGCACCAAAACCCCTGACAGTTTTTCCCAGGTCACCCAACTATTGCTAGTGGGAGGAAGACTAGCACACTACTTCCAGGAATGGGTAAACATTACCGCAGAACAGTAGGTACTGCAAGTAGTGGGCTGGGGATTGTGTCTGCAGTTCAAACAGTTTCCAAACTGGTAGAAACAGCAGATCTTACTTCGAGAAACAGCTCTTGCAGAAGGTTACACCATTAGGACTGAAGCCGGCATGCGCCAGGACCCCATGGAAATTTTCTAGCTAGCAGTATCCAGCGTGGAGCTTCCATGTCTGGTCTTCCCACCTTTACATCAGGCATCATACAAAAGGGGCGGTCCCCCAGAATCCCCAGTTCTTTTCCCGCCGTCGACTTGCCAGCATCGGCCTCACGGTCCCGCTCCTGCGAACGATGTCTAGACCTGGACGGGCAGATTCCTCTGTACATTTCCTCCCTTCCTGTTGATCCAGAGGGTCCTTTTGAAACTCCGCAGAGAGCAGGTGACGCTGATACTAATTGTGCCATTTTGGCCCAGACAGATTTGGTTCCCTCTGCTGCACCAGCTGTCCCAGGAACCTCCAGTGCCTCTGCCAGTCGGCTCTCACTTATTGTCCCAGGAGGCAGGATCTTTGGTCCATCCGGACCTTCGCTCTCTGAACCTGCACGCCTGGCTCCTAGGGACATAGCTATCATGAGCTATGGGGTCTCACAAGGGGTAGCAGATGTTCTAGCGGCTGCTAGAAAACCGGCCACTCATGCCACATACGCCATGAAGTGGTGCAGATTTTCAATCAGATCTTTATTTATCCAGGTGAGCATCATTGAGCATAGCTCATTTGCAAGATGGACCTGGTAGGGTCAAGGTTCAGTTTACATAAGAACATAATGTAATTCAATGTAAACATATTTTTGAGGAGACATCCTATTCAGACTATACACTAATTTCTGGTGTCATAGTACATTGGTAAAATACAATACAAGAAGAGGATGCGTCAATAAGCAATTAACACCAGTTTTTTTTTTCATATGTACATAGATTGTGGAGTAGCCAGTTCGTTTGATTGGTAGAAGAAGAATTTATGGGTATTGGGATTTAAAGTGTAAGATATCAGGGGATTTTTCCTGGGGTTTGGGAAGGAGGATGATGTGATGTCTGGTCAGCTGCTAAGTTGTCTCTACAAGGAGTGGTATTAAGGGATATATACAAGAGGGGACAGGTGATAGAGGAGATACACAAATTAAGGTCTTAACAGCGGTTGTAGTCAGGGGTGCGGAGAAGGGGAGAGGGAAGGGGTGTATATGGATAGTTGGTAGGAGGAAGGAGGGGAAGGCCGGTACTTTGGTACGGATTAACAGTGGGCCTATGAAGAAGGAAGGAGGCCGGTACTGGGGTAGTATATAACAGGGGGTATTAGGGCGGTGATGTATACAAAGGGATTAAGGAGAAGTGGATGGAAGGAGAAGTGTATGGTGTGTGAAGGTGACGACTCTTGGGAATGGCGGATAGCTTCCACAGATGAGTTGGCTAGCTGGGAAGGGAGATGGATAAGATTAGGATTACTCTACTTTTCTTGCCTCTGGACTCAAGCATGAGGGCTTTCCCTGATGGATTGTCCGGAAGGTTCTGTTCTAGACTACCTTTTGTCTCTTTTCCAGGCAGGCTTGGCCTACTCCTCGATTAAAGTACACCTTTGTGCCATCTCGGCCTATCATACACCTATAGGCCTATGGTCCATAGCTCAGTTGGACACCGCAAGAGCCTTCCTGAGAGGCATTCTCCACCTTAGACCTCCGATTAAGGATCCTATTCCTCCATGGGATTTACCCTTTGTCCTGGAGCAGCTTACGCTTCCACCTTTTGAACCAGCCACGGATTGCGAGCTACGTCTCCTGACATGGAAGACGTTATTTTTAGTTGCTGTTACTTCGGCCAGAAGGATTTCTGAGCTTCACGCACTAATGTGCAAAGAACTTTATTTGGTTTTTCACCAGGACAGGGTGTCCCTAAGGATAAATCCAAAGTTTCTACCTAAGGTGGTCTCAGCCCTCACCCTCAATTAGGACATCGACCTTCCAGTGTATTTTCCTAAATACTCTAATAAAGGAGAGGCCCTGCTGCACACTCTAGATGTGCATAGGTGTCCAAGATACTACCTGACCAGAACCAGGCACCACTGTAAATCTGATCAGCTTTTCGTTTCCTTTGCCCATAGGATGCTGGGAGCTCCAGTTTCTAAACAATCGCTGTCCAGGTGGCTCATCCATTGTATCACGTTCTGTTACCAGAAACGTAACAAACCCCTGCCGGTCTCGGTTAACGGACATTCCACAAGGGGGGTGGCTACCTCCTTTGCGGCTATGAAGAACGTGTCCACTTCAGCCATCTGTGCAGCAGCTACTTGGAGCACTGTGCACACCTTTATCAGGCATTATAGCCTGGACATTGTATCACGACGAAGAGCTGGTTTTGGTCTAGCAGTCCTTCAGGGACTCCTATCCTAGGCTTCGGTCCAAGTCGCGATCTCTACCTAGCTTCCTCCCATCTGCTAGGGATTTCCAGTATTGCTTGGGAATCAGTCCTAATGGTGTAACCTGCTGCAAGAGTTGTTTCTTGAAGTAAGATAGTACAGTTACGTAAGAACTTACCGTAACAGTAGATCTTCGAGAACAGCTCTTGCAGCAGGTAGTTTCCCTCCCACCAGCCCCTCTGGAGGTAGAGTTGTTCTGATATCTCACTACCTAGGATTAGGTGTTTGTAACACCGCTCTGAATACCTTCTTGAAGGCGTATCCTCAGTCTGCACTTCTGATGTCATCTAGCGGCCGGGAGTCTCCGGTGGGAGAACTGGGGATTCTGGGGGACCACCCCCTTTTGTATGATGTCTGACGTCGCGGGGAGGGGCCGACGTTGGGGGCGGTCCCCACTGGATACTGCTAGCTAGAAAATTTCCGTGGGGTCCTGGAGCCTGCCGGCTTCAGTTCTAATAGTGTAACCTGCTGCAAGAGCTGTTCTCGAAGATCTGCTGTTACGGTAAGTTCTTATGTAACTGTACTTTTTCCAGCTCACTCTTTCATAGAAGAGGAGGTCTGCTGGAACTGGAAGTAAAAAAAAAAAAAAGCTGTTACTATCAAAAGCCATAGAGGAAGTCCCTGCTTCGCAGTGTGGCAGGGGCCTATTCTCAAGATACTTAAAGACCCACAAGAAAAGTGGTGATTAGCGACCTTTTTTAGATCTCCGGTTTCTTAATGAACATTTGTAAAAAAAAAAAAAATTCAAGATGGTCACAGTGAGGACAGTGAAACCATCTTTTCAAGCAGGCCATTAGCTGGGATCCCTGAATCTGAAAGATAACCTATTTTCATTTTCCAGTCAGGCCATCTCACAGAAAGTATCTCAAATTCAATCTGGGAAACTGCCAGTACTAGTTCACAGCTCTTCCACTTGGTCTCACCTAGGCTCCGAGGGTTTTCAGGAAGTGCTTGGCTGTGGTGGCAGCACATCTGAGAAAACGAGGCATCCTGGTTTTCCCCTACCTGGACTACTGGTTGATCTCTGGGAAAACAGAAGAGGCAAGGTGCTCAGTTCAGTTGGTAAAAAGCACCTTGGAGAACCTGGGATTCCTGATAAAGCTGCAGAAGTCCCAGCTAGAGCATGTTCAAGTACTGGACTTCATAGGAACAGAGCTAAACACCTTGCAGGAAAAAACTTTCTTCCTGCAGGCCAGAGTTACAGCTTTGATAGCAACAGCAGATCCTTTTGCAGCAGGTCAGCCAAGACCTGCAAGTCAAGTGACTTCCTGCAGCTACTGGGACACATGGCTGCATCCACCGCTATGGTTCTGTGGGCCAGGCTCCAGATGAGAGATTTCAGTACCACTTAACAGGCAGCTGGTCTCAAAGTTGGGAATCTCTTCTAAAGCTAGTGCCAGCGACAACACTAGTGAAATCATTAGAATGTGGAAGGAAGAAAGCAACGTCAGAGAGGGCATTCACTTCCTTCAGCAGTTACCAACAAGTATTCTTACTACAGATGCCTCAGTCTCGGGTTGGGCGCCCACTTGTATGACCTTGCAGGCGTCACTAGAAAACGTCAACTTGGAGCTCAGAGCAGTACTCCTAGCAATGCAGTCTTTCTCTTCCCGGTATCTCTACTGAAGACCGAAACTCATTAGCCCGACACCCGGAAGCCTGAGACTAAGATCTCAACACTGAAAATCCCAACAGTGGAATTTTGCCCACGACAGAGTTGGTTATAATTGTGACACACTGCCATCTACTTATTATATTGTATAATATTTGTGATAAATATGATGCTATGTGAATGTCTGCTTAGGGACTTGCAGTTAGCAGTTGTAGGGGCCTGACCTTCTGCCCCCTAACACAATAACTGCAGAAACCAGATGGCTAGTTTACTTATCTGTTGAGACATAGTGCTTCCTTCCAAAATGCCAGGTTTTAACGCATGGTAAAATAGTCCTGCTTTTATCTGCTGGGGACAAGGTATGTATTTTATAACCCTTGAAGGAAGGGGGACATTTGGCTGATTCCTTTTGTCTTTCACACCTAGAAGGGAACTGTTGGCAGGATGTGTGTTCTAAAAACATCAAAGGAAATGCTCTGATCAAAAGGACTCATATTTTGGATATTACTAACTTTGCAGATTTCCAGCCAACAGTAAAATGACACCTTCTTGAATATACTTGGTCAGGTTACAAACTTAATTGGACTAACAGTGACCTCATGTGCTGTGACATCACAAGGAGGTGGAGAGACTGACTTTCAGTAGTGCCCAGCATCTGAGGGGACAGTGCAGATTTTATCTCTGGACTCCTAAGAGAACACACACCATGTGTTCTGAAAGAAAAAGGCACTTCTGTACAATTAGGTAATACAAACTAGAAAACTAAGTTAAGACTAGAAATTCAGTTACAGGCGTATTTGTTTCTGAAATTCCCTTTTATTTTGACTAAGTATTTGTTATAGGTTCTCTGTTTATATTTTATCTATTTTCAGTTTTTAGTAAACACTATTTTCCTTGAAATTCTGCCTGTGCCTTCTCATTTTCTGTTGCATATCAATGCTGGAAAAGTGTTAATAATTCTGACAACTGTTAAGGGCTGAAACAAAGTGTTACTTATCTTGCTAAGGTGAGCATATACCTAGGTCTCAAATTGAGTCATAAGGGTAGATTTGTGAACCTGGCTGGGTACCCACTGGGTGAAGTATTGTACTGCATCTCCCCGAAGAGGGTATATACTGAGCCTGTTAACTGGGTGTGCTAAGCATAAAGGTCCATGTTTGACCTCAGGACTCGAGGCTAGTAGGTGATTTGGACCCAAAACAGACAGGAGGGTTACCCTGTGTCTCCTGTTCACGTATTGCACTTCGAGGTTTGGCACTGTGGGAGCAGAGGACCTGACCTGTGGGGTGCGTTTGTGACAAGTGGGGGGGGTGCGGGGAATGAAGCCCCCCCCCGGCATTGGGGCATGCTGGGGCCGAAGCCCCCTGAAACATGAAGAAAAATCCGCTGTAGCCAAAATCCCACTGTCGGTATCTTTGTCTCGGGTTTCCTGGTATTGGGCTCATGAGTTTTGGTCTTGTGTAGTAGATCCCTCTTCCCAACTACAGCGTCATCCTGTCCAAATCAGGACAGACAATACCACAGCAACGTAGTACATAAACAGGTAGGGAGGAACAAGATCCTCAAAACTATATACAGAGGCAATGAGGATCTGGGACCTGGCATATTCCTTAGACGCAAACAGATTTGCAGTGCATCTGCCAGGCAAAGACCGTGTCCTAGTGGATTTCCTAAGCAGAATCGGCAGGGGAAATCAAGAATGAGCCTTAAACCAGAATGTTGTAGCGACACTGTTCAGAAGGTGGGGCTCCCCCAATATAGACCTGTCCCCTCTTGGGGGAGCTGTCCGCTACCACGGTTTTGTTTCAGACAGCCAGCCAGAAGGACAGTCCTAGAGGATGCCCAGATATTGGACTGGACAGGCAAGTTTCTGTATGCCTTCCCACCATTCCCAAGTACTGAAATTCAGGAGGGAACCTGCAATAAGGATCATGATCGGTCCAGACCGGGCCACACAGGCCTGGTACTCTATGCTTCTGGACCTGTGAAACAAGATACCAAACAGCCTGCCACTCAGTCACAATCTGTTGACTTTGTCCTGGGGCAGAATAGCATTCCCAATCCTCAGGACGTTGTGCTTGAGGAACATGGTTCTTGAGGAGTTAGAATTTTCTGGATTGGGTTTTTCAGAGGAAGTTCTGAAGGTGCTTATGGTTTCAAGGAAACCAGCTAACAGGAAAGCATATTCCTCTAAATGGAAAAAGATTTCTTACTAGTATACCCTTAGAAAACTAAACCCAAGAGGCAGGGTTGCCTGTAATTCTGCAATACCTAGTACACCTACAGTCATCAGGCAATCAGTCACTTTATTTAACCAGGCATAAACACCATTGAGCAAGCTCATTTTCAGGGTGGTCCTGGGCATTAATACAATATAGTACAGTTCATAAGATTAGAATTACGGTGGACAGCGGTGCAAAAAAAAACATTGAGAAGGTGCCGGTCAATATGGGCCTATACATACTGGTCAACATAATCAACATGCAAAGGTATATAATGATAAGCTTTACTGGAATGAGAAGAGACAACAATCCCATATAGTCTCCGCTAAGTAAGAGCTCATACATAAATGATAAAAAAAATAAGGAGGTATTAAGGAATAGGGTAGAAATTGGGGTGAAAATGTAGGCAGCCAAGAGAGAGGCCAGAATAGGTAAAAGGTAGAGAATAGGCAGGGCCAACTCAGATTAAGAGAACTAGGCTCATAGGTCCTAGGTTTCTGTTAGGAATGTGAGGTGGATGAGATACTTAGGCGTAGGATTTGAGTGGCACCCGTGGCTTAGGGGGTCATAGGAGTCTGAAACAGTTGCATGATTCCTTCAGATAATCCGTTAATAGAGCTTTGAATGTGAAAATGCTTGGAAGTGAGGATGATTTTAATGAGTCTTGCATAGTATTCCAAAGTGATGGAATTGAGTAGTTGATTGCTGCCGAGCCAAAGGTAGTTTTCACTCTAGGAATCTGGAAGCAGATTATGGAGAAGCGTCTCAGGCAGTAGGAACCTTTAGCCTGTTTGAAGAAGTTGGAGATGTATGCAGGGAGGTTATCAGATAATGCTCTAAAAAACCAGAGAAGAGCATTCCTTTTTCTCCTAGTTGAGAGTGAAGTCCATCCCGAAACCTGGTATAGATGACAGTGATGTGTACCATGGGGTAGATTTAGGATAAATCTTAAAGCCCGGTGGTAAAGGGTGTTCAGTTTGTTTAGCATCGTTGATGGGCAATGACTGTAAAGGAAGTCAGCGTAGCCCAGTATAGGTAGGAATGTAGTTTGTACTAGTCTCATTCTGGCTTATGACGTAAGTAAGTGTTTAATGGGATAGAATAAACCTATTCGCTGTGTTAGTTTCTTTGAGGTTTCATTTAAGTGGCACAGAAAGTTGAGCTTGTTATCCAGCCAGAACCCTAGGTATTTAAAGGTATCAACTACCTCAAGGGGTTCATCTAAGAGTGTTCGGATCTGTGTGATATGTGGACATCCGGAAGTAGACTTTGGTGAGAGAATCATTGCTTTAGTCTTTTTGGCATTGAGGAGGAGCTAATGAGTGATGAGGTTGTATTGGACGGTGACAAAGGCTTTCTGTAAGTACTCATGGGCCAAATACAAGGATGAATTTGTGGTATAGAGTATAGTATCTGCGAATAAGTGCACATTGGCTGTGCCCAGCTGCGAGTCCAGATTATTGATCTATATTGCAAAGAAGATAGGGCCCAGGATGGAGCTTTGTGGGTTTCCTCGTAACCAGGATTTCAATGGGGACAGATCTCCCATCTCTTTGACTTGTTGTAACCTATTGGATAGGTAGCTGGTGAACCATTTAATGGCAGAACTATCAAGTCCGATGTTAATCAGTGCAGTAAACATGATGATATGATCCACAGTATTGAAGGCCTTACTTGGATCAAGGAAGAGGGCAAATACAGTACATGCTTCTTAGAGTCCAAGGCCATTTGCCAGTCTGTAGTTACTTTGGCAAGAGCTGATACTGTACTGTGTTTGGCTCTGAAGCCGGACTGAGACGGATTTAGCAACTTTTGTGAATCCAAATGTTCTCTAAGTTGGATGTTGACAATTTTTTCCAAGTAATTTAGAGAGGATGGATAGTATAGAAATAGGCCGGTAATTGTTCAGATCACTCGGATCCCCAGTCTTGAATAATGGTAGGATGTGGGCAGTTTTCCACGAGACGGGTAGCTCACCTTGAATCAGAGAGGTGTTGAATAAGTGTGTAATGGCGGTCAGATAGGTATGGCCAAGTTTTAGGAAGTAAGGTTCAATATTATCTGCACCCGCACTCTCTCTCTCTTTTTTTTTTTTTTTTTGTATCCAGAGAAAGGAGGAGGTCCTCCACTTGCTTGAACGTAATTGTGAGGAAGCTGGAGGGGGTGGGATGCGGTTGGTTATGGTTGTGGTTATCAGTGAAGCCAACAGTGTAGTGTCTCGCCGGGCTAAGTTTGCTGATAGGTGAGGTGTCAAAGGCAAGCCCTGCAGTGGCAAAGTGATCATTAAACTTCTCTAGTATATCAGCTTTGTCCGTATAGGTGGTACCATCAGACACAATTTTGTTTGGAAGGGGTGTTGCAGTGGACTGACCTTCGACTTCTTTGAGGATGTTCCAAAATTTGGCAGAGTTGTCTTTATTGTCTTCTAGTTCTTTTTGGAAGTACCTAGCTTTTTCCGACCTAATTGACTTGGTACAAGCATTCCTAGTGGTACGAAATGCTAACCAGTCGGCCTCCAGGTGGGATTTCCTCGCTTTTTTTCCACCAGTAGTCCCTATCCCTAAGTGCTTTCTTCAGGATGGGAGAGAACCAGCCAGGAGTTTTATTTTTTGATTTGATCAGTCTTAGTGGGGCGTGTTTGTCTTTTAGCCCCAGTAAGAGGCTGTGAAAGATGTTAAATGCGTCATTAAAGGTGGGGGCTAGATAGAAATCCTGCCAACGAATGTTGCTTAGATCTTTCAGGAAAGTGTACTGGCAGAACTTTTTCAGGCATCTTTTCAGTTTGAAGTTGGAGGCCGTTTTTATTTTGAAAGGATGTCTGATGCAGGCAGTAGCGCAATGGTCGCTTATATCGTTAAAGAATACTCCAGTATGAGAGATATTGTGAGGTTTGTTTACTAGCATAAGGGCCAGGAAGGTGCTGCGCTCAGGGTTTTTTCTGTTAGGTCTGGTTATAGCAGTCGCCATTTGTAACAGACCATTAACATCGCATAGATCCTTCAATTTCTTAGAGCTGTCATCATGCCAATTTAGTTTGAAATCCCCATTAGAATACACTAAGTATTAGCAGAGTCAAGAAGGTTTTGAAGGTGTGGTAGAAGTGCCCAGCCACCAGACGGCGGTCAGTAGCATGCTGCCATATGGAGTGATTTCTTGCTGGAAAGTGATAATTTTAGAGCCAGGCATTCAAATTCCGTAGCCTTTGAGGTACAGTCAGACTGTGACTGTGAATTTGCTTTTGACGTATATTGCAACCCCTCCCCCTCTGGTCGGTGTATCACAGTGGTAGATGATATATCCGGGTACGTTGATAGATTTGACCGGGGTCGAGGGTGTGAGCCAGGATTCAGTTATGAAGAAATCAGGAGATGCATGTAGAGCCCAGGTCTGTATAGAGTCAATCTTCTTTAGCAAGCCACAGACATTGATATGGAGAAAGCTAATCCCTTTATATTGAGGGAGGTCCGTAGGGGCATCCAGAGAAATAGGTGGGCCTGGGTTTAATTCAACATTTTCCCGAACAGAGTAGGGAAGCAGTAGTAGTTTTTTAAGGTGGTGTCTTAGCCTGCTAAATAGTCTTTTGTTACTCCTTCTAGCGTACATTGGTTTAGCAGTGGCTGTGTTAAGGGCAGGATTGCTATTTGCTAGGGATAAGACATAGAGAACTGATGGGGCCGATACCATCCTTGGGGAATTTCACATGTTCTGTAGTTATGGCCTGGTGGGAGGAGGGGCATGACCATAGAGGAGACATTCCTGATGTAGGATGCCATGGTCTAATGTGGGAGGCTATATCTTGGTAGATGGTAGAGGAGAGAAACTGGCCTTTGTCCGAGTTGCAAACCAAAATTTTGGGTAGAGCATAACTTAGTAAAATAAGGCAACTATAGAGAAGGACAGGTGCAGATGGCATTCTTAACGTGGAGATATTTCCTTTTACCAGTAATAAATAAAGGATTTGCAACAGTTCCTTGAGAGGGCCAGGGAAATGAGTGGTTCCTGTGGGAGGATGGGGGACCAGTGAAAATTAAGGCCTAGATAACCAATGAGGCGTGGCTGACAATAGCCAGTAGGAGTGAGCTAGAAAGCCGGGGTGGGGTTTATGTGTATTTAATCAGGACTGGGGGTGGGCGAAAAAATTGGCAGCTAGGGCTCCCTTCCCGGAGGTAATCAGTCCCTGAGGGCAAGTCGTACCTGCGTTTCTTTTTTTTTTTTTTATACTTTATTTTTTTATTTTATCATATATCATCGTACAGACAATATTACCATATTTAGGACATACCAGTTACATTGGTACATAACGAAGAGAGGGAAAAGCCTCCACATTAATCATAGGATTAGTGATTCCCAAATATTATGATATTCACATAGAGGGGTAACCTAAACATTTTACTAGCAAGTATGATAGCATTGTTAAAGTTGCCTTAATAAGCCCATGAGCAGTGTGACTGTTTCAAAAACTAAAGATGAGGATTTTAAAGTCCATCCAATAAAGTGTCCCTATATTGGGATTACTTGGTGTCACACTATATACCTACAAATTCTTGCTGAAATAAAACAACATAGGCAGCAATTACCCCAGCCTCAACTGAACTATTAACTAATTCCACCTCTCAAAACAGGTGGGGGAACATTATCCCTTACGATTATTTAATGTACTGTAGTAAGTAATTATAGCAGCTCAGTAATACTGAAATAGGCAATATACAGATTAAATAAAAAATCGCCTAATCAAATAAGGTTATTATACGGGCAGTCTGAAGCCTAGTTTGCCTAGAAAACAATCTATGGCTGCACCAAAATGGGTCGTTAGAAGAATTATTTATTCCAGCAGTCATTCTGAAATTTAAAAAGTCTTTTGGAGAAAAACTCGTTTTCAAACAACATGAAGTCTTGCTATATTATGACTATTGCAGTTTGTCCCACCACTAGAACTGCTCCGGAGGTGAAAGAGTTAACTTCCATGCAGAGCATGGAGCTTAGAGCGCGAGGTCAGGAAACTCTGTTAGGGTGGTTTCAAACGAAACCGTCGATTCTTTACTCCGCCTCACTGAACAGTCGCTCGAGATTCCTCCTGTTGCTCGTTCATTTCTTCGGTTTAAAGCGCTATTTCTCGGTTGAATTTAACATGGATTTAATTATTTTAACATAAAACCGATCGGTTCAACTCTGTCTATGGTATTGTAAGTAATAGGTTTTTTCTGTGTGGAACTTGTAAAATTATCGGTTCGGTTGAACCGATCGAATTATATTAAAACTTAAGTTAAAAGTCTTTTAAGGCTTGTTAGAAGTCTGCAGTTCGGTTCTTATCGGTTCTAAAAAAGCGGATTTCATTACGGTTTTTCTTATCGACCGGTGATCATTGTTTGGAACCGAGCAAGTGGTGTCTTGCTCTGCACTGCCATTAAAAGGGTAAGTTTGTTGGTTAGGCTGGCATCATGTCTGAGAAACCCAAAAGAAAAACCGGGCCCACTGGGTTTCAACACTGTAGTGTCTGTGGGGAAGCCTTTGCCAAGGCTGACCCACACACTACATGTGTCTATTGTCTGGGGTTTGACCACCTCAATTCAGACTGCCAGATTTGTAAAAATTTCCCTGCAGCCACCCTAGACAAGAGAGTGGGCAGGCTCAGGGAACGAGAGGCCAAAAAGTCCGCTGACCCGGATGGCCAGCCGGTTCGGTGCCAACGAACGGAGGAATCCCTCTGACCAGGCGAGACTTCCTCGGGCAAACGAAAAGCTGGCTCTGAGGAGCCAGTTCCAGCAAAGAAAACTAAAAAATCAGCAGGTTTGGAGTCCAAAATTCCTTCTCCAACTGCTGCAGAAATAGCCAGGGCAATACAGATTGTCCAGTCCCTGTCCTCGTTCCCTCCGAACCGCCACTGTCTGGCAAAAGGTCGGTTCGGTCGGTTCCAATGGTTCAGGAATATGATATAGAAGAGTTTTATGAACCAGAGGAGGGGGATGAGGATTATGATCAGTGTGAATGTGACTTTGAAAGTCTGGATGTGCCCATTGAACCGGACATCTCCCCAGACAGACCTTCAGGTGAGTCTCCCCCTAGGCTTTCTGAGTCCCTTCTCATTTTTGTTTTATAAAAAAGTTGCTGAGACCCTCCAGCTTCCCTTAGAGGAGGCTTTGGATGAGCAAGAGGAGCCTGACTATGTGGAGATGATGGATATCCCAGAGTCCAGGAGATTGTCCATCCCTTTACATAAATCTTTTAGGAAACAAACAATAAAAATTTTAAAAGCTCCTAATTCAAACAACATGAAGTCTTGCTATATTATGACAGTAGCAGTTTGATCCAGCTCTAGAACTGCTCCGAGGTGAAATGGTTAATACCATTCCAAAATAGAACTTTGAGCACGAGCTCTAGAAGCAGCTCTGTCTGTGTAATTTCAAACCTGAACTGTCAGATTCTTTACTCCGCCTCAGTGAACAGTCGCTCCGGAGATTTCTCCTACTTCAGTTCATTTCTCGGTTTAAACAGTGTTTCTCTGTCGATTCAACGAAAATAGTTTTATTTTAACCACAAAACCGTTTGGTTCAAGCTCTGTCTGTAGTAATCGTAAGTAATTAAAAGGTTTTGTCTGTGTGGAACTTGTAAGTTTATCGGTTCGGTTTTGAACCGATCAGCTGAGTTTAAAACTCATTAATTTTAAAGTTTAACATTTTAGAGTGCGTTCCCGTTCTTATCGGTTCTAAAAAACTGGATTTTATTACGGTTTTCAATACGTGACTTACGGTTGGGAACCGATAAGGGTGTCTTACCTGGCACTGCCGTTTAAAGGGCAAGTTTTCTGGTTAGGCTGGCATTATGTCTGAGAAACCCAAAAGCAAAAGGGCCCACTGGTTTCAACACTGTGATGTCTGTGGGGAAGCATTTGCCAAGGCAGCCCACACACCACATATGTCTATTGTCTGAGGTTTGACCACCTCCAGTCAGACTGCCAGATATGTAAAATTTCCTGCAGCCACCCTGGAAAGAGATTGGGCAGGCTCCAGGGGCGAGAAGCCAAAAAGTCCGCTGACCCGGATGGCCAGCCGGTTCGGTGCCAACCAAACGGAGGGTGCCCTCTGACCAGGGCGAGACTTCCTCGGGCAAAAGAAAAGCTGGTTCTGAGGAACCAGTTCCAGTAAAGAAAACAAGAAAGTCAGCAGGTTTGGAGTCAAAATCCTTCTCCAACTGCTGCAGAGATAGCAAAAGCCATACAAATTGTCCAGTCACTGTCTCAGGTTCCGTCCGAACCGCCACTATCTGGCAAAAGGTCGGTTCGTCCGGTTCCAGTGGTTCAGGAATATGATGTTGAGGAGTTTTATGAACCAGAGGAGGGGAGTGATTATGAACAGTATGAATGTGCTGGGAAGGTCTGGGTGTGCCCATTGAACGGACATTTCCCCAGACAGACCTTTAGAATCTCCCCTATGCTATCTGAGTCCCCATCTCATTTTGTTTTACAAAAGTTGCTGAAACCTCAGCTTCCCTTGGAAGAAGCTGTGGATGAGCAAGAGGAGCCTGATTTTGTAGAAATGATGGATATTCCAGAGTCTAGGAGATTGTCTATTCCTTTGCATAAGTCTTTTAGGAAGCAAACAATAAAATTTTAAAAGCTCCTAATTCTGTGCCTCCTGTAGATAAAAAGATGGACAGAAGGTACACATTGTCGGGTCCTGATACAGAATTCCTTTCTCAGCAATGCAGTCATGTTGGGGTAGTTCAGGCTGCAGCCTGTGATAAAGCTAATATTCCCTGGCTTCACATCCTCCTGACAAGGATTCCAGGAAGATTGATGCCATGGCGAAAAAACAGTATATGGCAGCCTCTCTGGGACTCAGGCAAGCAAATTATATGGCTTGTGTAGCTAGGTATCAGAAATCTAGATGGGCTACTGTTATGGAATTAGCCAAGCAAGCCCATGGCCAGCTGGCTAGCGAACTAGAACAGGTGGCTGCTGATGGCATTGAGGCTTCTAAGGTACAGTTTCATGCTGCTGTGGATGTTAATGATGTTTCCTCTAGGGTCATGGCCACATCTGTAGCTTTTCATAGGTTGGCCTGGCTCAGGTGTACTAGCCTGTCACAGGATACCCAGACTAAGGCTATGGATTTTCCTGTGGTGGGAAATTCTCTGTTTGGGGAGCAGACAGAGAATTACATGAAAAAGATGGATGAATATAGGACTACTTACAAAAGTGCCCAAGCTAAGGAGCGGCAAGCCATTCCCCAGAGGCATACCCCCAGGGGTAGGGGTAGGGGTAGGCCTTTTCACAGGCCTTTTTATCAGACCCAGGCCTCCTCTGCCTATGCTCAGAGGGGCTTCTTCAGAGGCAGAGGCAGACGAGGGGTGGGCAGGCCTGCTCCCACCCCTCAGCCTAAAGCACCTGCTAAGCAGGCACCCTGATGGGGTGCCCAGGGCCGATTCTCTTTACCGGTAGGGGCAGGCTGGCTTACTTCAGTCAGAACTGGGCTTCTTTAACCTCAGACAAGTGGGTTCTGGAAGTAGTAAGCCAGGTCTGGTTCTCAGCTTCAAAAGTTTCCCAAGTTGAGAACCAGATTTTTCTACACAAGTGCTTCGAGACCCTTGCTCTGGAAGCAGAGGTCTCAACCCTGTTGGCTCTCAGAGCAGTGGAAAGGGTTCCTCCCTGCACCAGGGCAGGGTCTGTATTCAGATACTTCCTTACCCCAAAAAGACAGGAGAATGGCGGCCCATATTAGACCTCAGATATCTGAACAAGCATCTTTTGAAACCAAAGTTCAAAATGGTAACTCTGGCAATGATTTTACCCTCCCTAAGGCCAGGGACTGGTTAGCCTCCCTGGACCTCAGGATGCCTATTTCCATGTCCTAATCAGAAGCTCCCATTGAAAGTATCTCAGATTCGAACTACCCTCAGGTCATTACCAGTTCAAAGCAATGCCCTTGGCCTCACCTCTGCCCAAGGGTATTCACAAAGTGTCTGGCAGTGGCAGTGGCCCACTTAAGGAGCAAAGGATTGCTGTTTTTCCCTATCTAGACGATTGGCTCATTGTAGGCCAGTCCCCAGAACAGGTAAATCTCACCTGCAAGTCACCCAGCAGCTTCTCACCTCCCTGGGCTTTCTGCTAAATCTGCCAAAGTCGGTTCTGGAACCAGTCCAGGTACTCACCTTTATAGGGCAGAGTTGGACACAAAGCTAGCCAGAGCTTTTCTTCCTTAGAAAGTGTGCAATTTAGTGGCTCTGGCCTCCTCCTTCACTCTGCAGGTCTCTCGACCAGCAAGACACTTTCTGCAGCTCCTGGGGCACATGGCTGCATCCACAGCTGTTGTGCAGGGAGCAAGATTTCAAATGAGAGACATTCAGTTTCACTTGAGAACCTATTGGTCTCAGAGGAGACCCCTTTCAAGTTGGTCCCAGTGACTCGAACCTTGATCCAGGCCCTCCAGTGGTGGCAGGATCAGAGCAATTTAGATTGGGGTCCCCTTCATTTCCCCTGCTCACAATTTGACTCTCACTACAGATGCTTCCCTTCTGGGTTGGGAGCCCACATGGGCTCCCTTTCCACTCAGGGAGTGTGGTCCCCAGGAATCTCTGCTCCACATCAATTTGCTGGAACTCAGAGCTGTCTTTTTAGCTCTTCAAGCATTTTCTGCATCTGTCCACAACAAGGTGATACAAGTCAGAACAGACAACACCACAACAATGTGGTACATCAACAAACAGGGGGCACTCGGTTTTGGCCTTGTGCACCGAGGCAATGAAGTTGTGGTCTCTGGCCTATTCCTGAACACTTCCTCATAGCAGTTCATCTTCCAGGGAAGGACAGCGTCCTAGCAGATGCTCTCAGCAGGATTTCCCAGGGCCATCACGAATGGTCCCTGGATCCTCAAGTGCTGGGGATAGTCTTTGCCAGATGGGCTCCCTCAGATAGATCTTTTGCAGCCCCAGACAATCACCAACTTCCTCTGTTCTGTTGCAGGCCTCCAGTGCTGGGCTCAGTCCCCTGGATGCCTTCTCCTGGATTGGGTGGGAAGTTTCTTGATGCTTCCCCCTTCCCTCTCCTATTCAGAGTATTAGTCAAAATCAGATCTCAGCCTTGCAGGGTGATTCTGATTGCCCCGGATTGGGCCAGGCAGCCCTGGTACCCACTCCTTCTGTCACTGACAATCCATCTTCCCTTTGCCTCCCCAGGAATCACAACCTATTAACTTGTGCCCAGGGAAGGGTTTGGTATCGGACCTCAAATCCCTCAACCTCAGGCCTGGCTCTTGAGGAGTTAGAGTTTGCTGATTTACACCTCTCTCAGGGTGTTCTTGAAATCCTAAAGGCTTCCAGAAAGCCTTCCACTAGGGCTACTTATAGTTCTAAATGGAAAAGGTTTCCATTTGGTGTGCTGGGAAAAATGTTTCCCCAGAATCTGCTGATTTGCCCATTGTATTAGATTAGATGGTCCATCTTAATTCCTTGGGTCTCAGACCAGCTACCCTGAGAGTCCGTTTGGCAGCTGTATCTGCTTTTGTTTCAGCAGGAAAGTCATCCCCTCTTTCCACTCACCCTGTTTTTTCCAAGTTTTTTAAGGGATTACTCCATACTAATCCACCCTTTCTGGAACCGGCCCCTGCCTGGGACCTTAATGTTTGTGTTGCCCAGTTAATGCAACCCCCTTTTGAACCTCTGTTTTCTGAAGAGCTTAAGTATCTAACTTGGAAAACTGTTTTTGTGGTGGCTATCACTTCTGCTAGACGCATAAGTGAGTTGCAAGCCTTGTCAGTAGAAACTGACTTTATTCCTTTCCACAGGGATAAGGTAGTCCTTAGGACTAATAGGAAGTTTTACCTAAGGTGGTTTCAGATTTCCATCTTAACCAATCTATCTCCTTCCAGTATTTTCACTGATCACTCCTCTTCTGGTGAGAGGAGGTTGCACAGCCTGGATGTTAAGAGAGCTCTTAGTTACTATATAGAGCATACCAAAGGTCACAGGTTCGAATCCCTCCAACTTTTCCTTACCTATGGTGAAGTTGGGAAAGGCAAACCTCCACTAAGAGATCAGTTGCCAGGTGGATTGTCTCTTGTATCCAATTTTGTTATCAGAAACTGGGCAGAGATCCCCCCTCTGGCTTGAGGGCTCACTCTACCAGGGGTACAGTTGCGTCTCTAGCTGCTGCCAGAGACATCCCTATATTAGAGATATGCCAGGCTGCTACTTGGAAAACGGTATACACTTTCACCAAGCATTACTCCCTGGATGTCAAGGCCAGGAGAGATACTCGGTTTGGCACAGCTGTTCTTCAGAGCCTATTCCCTAAGTAGGTTCTGCCCCTCCTCCATGGAGGTACTGCTGTGTAGTCTGCTACTGTCATAATATAGCAAGACTTCATGTTGTTTGAACAAAAAATTACTCACCTTAGTAATGTTGTTTCTTCTAATGGAGTCTTGCTATAGTATGACCTCCCCCCCAGCCTGCCCCTCTCAGAACTTCTACTTAGGTGGGGTGCGGGCAACCTAGTGTGGGCACTATTTTGTGCCCTTTTAGCGTTTCTCCCCCTTTTGGGGGTTGGGGTGTGTTTTTTTTTATACTGTTGTTTTATTCTCATGTTGTTAGAATTGTATTAGTAGTTCTGGTCCCCTGACTTGAGTCGTGGGTGTTGGGACCGGCAATGGTTGTCGGTATTTAGGTAGCCATTTGGCTAGTGTAGGTTACAGCTTCCACACAGACCTTAGTGAGTTTTTGCTCATAAAGATCTGACAGTTCAGGTTTGAAATTACACAGATAGAGCTGCTTCTTAGAGCTTGTGCTCAAAGTTCTATTTTGGAATGGTATTAACCATTTCACCTCCGGAGCAGTTCTAGAGCTGGATCAAACTGCTACTGTCATAATATAGCAAGACTCCATTAGAAGAAACAGCATTACTAAGGTGAGTAATTTTTTCTTCTGTGCCTCCTGTGGATAAAAAGATGGACAGGAGGTACACTTTGTCAGGTCCTGGTACAGATTTTCTTCACAGCAATGCAGTCATGTTGGGGGTAGTTCAGGCTGCAGCCTGTGATAAAGCTAATATTCCCCTGGCTTCACATCCTCCTGACAAGGATTCCAGGAAGATTGATGCCATGGCCAAAAACAATACATGGCAGCATCCCTGGGACTCAGACAAGCAAACTATATGGCTTATGTTGCGAGATACCAGAAATCTAGATGGAATACTGTCATGGCCTTAGCCAAACAGGTCCCTGGCCAGCTTGCAAAGGAGCTGGAACAAGTGGCTCTTGATGGTATTGAGGCATCTAAGGTGCAATTCCATGCTGCAGTGGATTCTAACGATGTATCCTCTAGAGTCATGGCTACATCTGTGGCTTTTGAGATTGGCCTGGCTCAAGTGTACTACTTTGTCTCGGATACCCAGTCTAAGGCTATGAATTTTCCTGTGGTGGGAAATTCTCTGTTTGGGAACAGACAGAAATTTTATGAAGAAAATGGATGAATATAGAACCACTTATAGGAGTGCACAAGCCAAGGAACAGCAAGCCACTCCTCAGAGGCAGCCCCCCAAGGGTAGGGGTAGGCCTTTTCACAGGCCTCTTTACCAGACCCAGGCCTCTTCCTCTTCAGCCTATGCACAGAGGGGGTTCTTCAGAGGGAGAGGCAGACGGGGTTCGAACAGGCCTGCTCCCACCCCTCAGCCTAAAGCCCCTGCCAAACAGGCACCCTGATGGGATACCCAGGGTCGGCTCTCCACTACCTGTAGGGAGCAGGTTGGCTCACTTCGTCCAGGACTGGGAGTCTTTAACATCAGACAGGTGGGTCCTGGAAGTAGTGAGCCAGGGTCTGGTTCTCAGCTTCAAAAAATTTCCAAAGATGAGAGCCAGATCTTTTCCAGCTACAAACCCTTTAGAGACTCTTGCTTTAGAAACAGAAGTCTCAACCCTCTTGGCTCTCAGAGCTGTAGAAAGGGTTTCTCCCCCTCACCAGGGCAAGGGTCTGTACTCCAGGTACTTCCTTACCCCAAAAAAGACAGGAGAGTGGCGGCCTATCCTGGATCTAAGATATCTAAACAAGCACCTTTTAAAGCCGAAGTTCAAAATGGTGACTCTGGGAATGATTTTACCCTCCCTAAGGCCAGGGGACTGGCTAGCCTCCCTGGACCTCAAGGATGCCTACTTCCATGTTCTTATCAGAAGCTCCCATCAAAAGTACCTCAGATTCGAACTGCCCTCAGGCCATTATCAGTTCAGAGCAATGCCCTTGGCCTCACTTCTGCCCCAAGGGTGTTCACAAAATGTCTGGCAGTAGCAGTGCGCTCATCTAAGAAGGCAAAAGATTGCCATTTTTCCCTACCTGGACGACTGGCTCATTGTGGGTCAGTCTCCAGACCAGGTCAAATCACACCTGCTAGTTACCCAGCAGCTGCTTACCTCTCTGGGATTTCTTCTGTCTTTCAAAGTCAATTTTGGAACCTGTCCAGGTACTCACCTTTATAGGTGCAGAACTGGACACAAAGCAGGCCAGAGCCTTCCTTCCCTTGGAAAGGGTAAGGACCTTAGTGGCCCTGGCCTCGTCCTTCACTCTGCAAGTCTCTCGACCAGCAAGGCATTTCCTGCAGCTCCTAGGACACATGGCTGCCTCCACAGCTGTAGTGCAGGGAGCAAGATTTCAGATGAGGGACATTCAGTTCCATTTGAGAGCTTTCTGGTCTCAAAGAAGAGATTCTCTATCCAAGTTAATCCCAGTGACTCGAACTCTGATCTAGGCCCTTCAGTGGTGGCAGGATCAGAGCAATCTGAGACAGGGGGTGCCTTTCATCCCTCTGTCCCATTCCTTGACCCTTACTACAGATACATCCCTCTTGGGATGGGGAGCTCACATGGGCGACCTCTCCACCCAGGGGATTATGGTCCCCTCAGGAATCTCTGCTCCACATCAATCTGTTGGAACTCAGAGCTGTTTTCTAACCTTCAGGTTTTCTCTGCATCTGTTCAGAACAAGGTGGTACAGGTCAGAACAGACAACACCACTACAATGTGGTACATCAACAAACAGGAGGCACTCGGTCTTCGGCCTTGTCTTGCCGAGGCGATGAAGTTGTGGTCTCTGGCTTATTCCTGAACACTTCCCTCATAGCAGTTCACCTCCCAGGCAAGGACAATGTCCTAGCAGATGCTCTCAGCAGGATTTCCCAGGGCCATCACGACTGGTCACTCGATCCCCTAGTACTGGGGATAGTGTTTGCCAGATGGGGCACTCCTCAGACAGATCTTTTCGCAGCCCCAGACAATCATCAACTTCCACTGTTTTGTTGCAGGCCCCCAGTGTTGGGCTCAGTTCCCCTAGATGCCTTTCTCCTCGATTGGGAAGGGAAGTTTCTTTATGCCTTCCTCCCCCCTTCCCTCTCCTGTTCAAAGTACTAGTGAAAATCAGGTCTCAGCCCTGCAAAATGATCCTGATTGCTCCAGACTGGGCCAGGCAGCCCTGGTACCCACTCCTTCTGTCCTTAGCAGTCCATCTTCCCCTGTGTCTCCCCAGGAACCGCAATCTGTTAATCTGTGCTCAGGGGAGAGTTTGGTATCCGAATCTCAAATCCCTCAACCTCAAGGCTTTGCTCTTGAGCAGTTAGAGTTTGCTGATTTACAACTTTCTCAAAGTGTTCTCGAAATCCTGAAGGCTGCTAGGAAGCCTTCCACCGGCTACCTATAACTCCAAGTGGAAAGGTTTTCCATATGGTGTTCTGGGAAGCATGTTTCCCGGAATCTGCTGATCTACCCACTGTATTGGACTACATGGTCCATCTTAATTCTTTGGGACTGAGACCAGCTACCCTGAAAGTGCACTTGGCAGCTGTCTCTGCCTTCATTTCAGCAAGGAAGCCCTCTTCTCTTTCTGCTCATCCTGTATTTTCCAAGTTTTTAAAGGATTGCTTCACCAATCCTCAATTCAGGAACCCTGACTTGGGTATCTTAATGTATGCATTGCTCAGCTGATGCAACCCCCTTTGAGCCTCTGTCTTGACCAGAGCTTAAGTGTTGACTTGGAAAACTGTATTTCTGGTAGCCATCACTTCTGTAGGCGTATAAGTGAGTTACAGGCTTTATCAGTGAGACTGACTTTATTTCCTTTCACAGGGATAAAGCAGTCCTCAGGACTAACAGGAAGTTTTTGCCTAAGGTGGTTTCAGATTTCCACCTTACCAATCTATTTCACTTCCAGTGTTCTTCACTGACCATTCCTCCTCTGGTGAGAGGAGGCTGCACAACAGATGTTAAGAGGGCCCTAAGTTACTACATAGAGCGTACCAAGGGTCCAGGTTTGACTCCTCCAACTGTTTCTCACTTATGGTGAGGTTGGGAAAGGGAGACCTGCCACTAAGAGATCCATTGCCAGGTGGATCGTTTCTTGTATCCAATTTTGCTTTCAAAAGCTGGGTAAGGTTCCCCCCTCAGGCCTGAGGGCTCACTCTACCAGAGGTACAGCTGCATCTCTAGCTGCTGCTAGAGACATCCCTATCTTGGAGATATGTCAGGCAGCTACTTGGAAGACAGTACACACTTCCACCAAGCATTACTCCCTGGATATTCAGGCCAGGAGGGATGCTCGGTTTGGCACAGCCGTGCTTCAGAGCCTATTCCCTAAGTAGGTTCTGTCCCTCCTCCATGGAGGTACTGCTGTGTAGTCTGCAGTAGTCATAATATAGCAAGACTTCATGTTTTTTGAAGAAAAAATTACTCACCTTAGTAATGTTTCTTCTAATGGAGTCTTGCTATATTATGACCTCCCCCCCCAGCCTGTCCCTCTCAGAACTCCTACTTTGGGTATGGAGTGGGCAGTCCTCTGTTGGCATTTATTGATGCCCTCTTTCATGTTTGGGTGTTGTGTTTATGTAGTTATTTTATCTTATTTTTCTGGTCCACTGACTTGAGTCTTGGTGTTGGGACCAGGAAAATGTGTTAATATATTAGTGGCCAGTTGGCTAGTGTAGGTTACAGCTTCCACACAGAACCTTAGTGAGTTTTTGCTCGTAAAGATCTGACTGTTTCGGTTTGAAACCACCCTAACAGAGCTTCTGAACCGAGCTCGCGCTCTAAGCTCCGTGCTCTGCATGGAAGTTAACTCTTTCACCTCCGGAGCAGTTCTAGTGGTGGGACAAACTGCAATAGTCATAATATAGCAAGACTCCATTAGAAGAAACAACATTACTAAGGTGAGTAATTTTTTCTTCTGGCCTATGTTTTCCTCAATCATCTTCAAGGTCTTCTGCCTCGCTACTCTCCTCTCCATGGTCTCGTCGTCAATTCTGGCTGGATTCGGCAAAACGTGTGGCCCACTTACCGGCCTCAGTAGGGTCCGAGAAAACCCACACTTTCCCACTGTGAATTATTCTTAGTCGAGCTGGAAATACCATCGAGTGGGAAATATTCGATTGTTTAAGCCTCTTTCTGACTCCATCAGATCTTTTCCGTTTGATACGAGTGGCATAGCTGATATCCGGAAATAAATAGACAGTTTGATCATTCTGCAGGATGGGGCCAGCCTGATGGGCATAACGGAGGAGCTTATCCCTGGAGCCTATACCATCTGTTACAATTAGTAATGTACGAGGTGTTTCCATATCTTCACGGTAACCTTGGGGGGGTAATCCTGTACGCTTTTTGTAATTCAAAAGAAGTTTCTTGCCCCTCTGGGACCAATTTTTCCACCAGCCACTCTTTCAAAAACATCACCGGATGGTCCCCCTCAATGCCCTCCGGAACTCCAGTACTCTAACATGAGCAGAACGGGCCTGGTTCTCCAAAGTCTCAAGTCTGGCCTTCAGGTGCATGTTTTCCCTCACGAGCAGTGTTGTTGCAGCCGATGCTGATTCTGTCTGCTTTTTAACTTCCCGTGCTTCAGTTTGCAACTCCTCAACCGTCTTTTCGATAACTGCAACTCTCGTACCAAAGGAGTCTATTTTGCCATTTGTCGGCTACTGATGTAATCCGCCTATTCAATTTAAGGCTGATTGACGCTATTGTTTCTTCCGACTCCTGTTGTGACGTGGCCTGTAACTCGTTGGTCTGTCTCAGATGCTGAGAAGAGCTGGCTGCTTTAGCGGTTGCGCCTCCACCTCTGTCCTTACGAGGATTGCCCATTTTTATGTTTAGAGGGATCCTCTTTCGGATAGTGCTATTTGCTAAAATCAGTTTCTGGTAATTATAGAGGATTTTTAATAATTTTAATGTTCAGTCAAGGAGCTGTTGCGAAGTGCTGCCGTCCTGCTCGGGCTCCACAGCGCCCCCCCGTACCTGCGTTTCTGTGAGGGGCTGGTGGCTTTACACCTGGACTGCGGGGTGGCAGTCTGGCAGGTCGGGTTCGTCAGAGAACCACGGCTGTGGCTGTCAGACTACCTGGAAGGAGAGGCAGAGGAGAATTTAAATAAAATAGTCAGAGGGTGGGGCTGCTGGTGCAGCTAAAAAGAAATACAGACTGGCTTAACGGGGGGTTGCGAACAAAATGTTAGGCAAGGTGCCTCCAAGTCTGAGTCTTGTAATAACAGGGCTATTTAAACACAATACTAGTGTAAAAGGTGAAGGGGGTGGGGGTTTCAAAGGCCTGAGCTGAGGTCGCTACTGGTCTTATGAGGAACACGATATAGGCATTTACATTAAATTGGAAAACTTCAGCTATAAAATACAAACAAGACAGTTTTAACAGGAAACATAATCTAGCACAATATAATCAAACATTAACAGTGCAGAGCTATGTGGAGCCAATCGGAGTCCTCTTGGGGCTGACTGCAGCCAGTGGGCCACAGCAGTAAAAGACTCTGGATTTAAACCCAGAGACAACTGTCCTCATGTAAAGAAAGCAAAAATTGACAGCTAGGGCTCCCTTCTTGGAGGTAATCAGTCCCTGAGGGCAAGTCCGTACCTACGTTTCTGTGAGGGGCTGGTGGCTTCACACTTGGACTGCGGGTGGCAGTCTGGCAGGTTGGGTTTGTCAGAGAACCATGGCTGTGGCTCTCAGACGACCTACGGCCTTCAACTTTAAAGGTGAATGTAGCAGCAGTGTTGGCATACATGTCATCTGGCAAGAGAAACTCTCTGGTCTGACAACCCATTTTCAGTTTTTTTTAAAGGCCTCAGCCATTTATACCCACCAGTGTGTGTGAGAGAGAGACACTGTCCCGTCCGGGACCTCAGTATATGCCTTGCCCAACTTATGGAGGCTCCCTTTGAGCCTATGGAAACTGCCGATCTGAAGTATGTAGCAGGGAAAATCATACTCCTGGTTGCAGTGACCTCAGCTAGGAGGGTAACTGAATTACAAGCCCTCTGCACAGACGCATTACATAATCCCCCACAGGGAAAAAGTAGTTCTTAGAACCAACAGAAAATTCCTGTCTAATATGGTATCAGAGTTCCACCTGAATCAGTCAGTGAGCCCCCCTGTACTCTATCCAAAGTACTCAAGTCCTTGCTAGGAAAAGTTGCATAGCCTGGACCTAAAAGGAATCCTGTCTACATGCACCAGACACACAAATGTCGGGTACCAGAGCACCTGGCTTTTTATTACCTGTGTTCAGGTTGGTAAAAGCAAACCAGCTATGAAGAGATCTGTCTCTTGCTGGATAGTCTGTTGCATTCAGTTCTGCTATGAAAAAGCTTGCAAAATGCCACCAAGAGGCTTGTGAGCACATTCCATAAGAGGTACCTCTGCCTCTTTGGCATCCTCAAGAGGCATCCATTTGTTAGACATTTTATAAAGTAGCTACCTGGAAAACAGTGCAAACCTTCACAAAGCACTACTGTTTGGATATATAGTTCACGAGGGATGCCAGCTTTTGAACTGCTGTTTTGTGGAACTTTTTTCCCAACTAGGTTCTGGACCCAGCTTCCCAAGGTACTGCTGTGAAGTCTGCTAAAGTGTAAACAGTGAGGGATTCCTGGGGATACAAGAAAAAAATTACTCATGGTAGTAATATTGTTTGTAACTCAAGGAATTCTTCAATATTCTTAACTCTTGTCCGTCTCTAGTGTAGAACAACCCAGAGAATGGAACATATGCAGATGATGGGACATCTATTGACTCGTGACACCATTCAAACTGCTGCCCTTACCAACTGCTGCGTTCTGTAACGCCCAGATTTCATTCTCTGACTGCTAGTCAAGACGCCTCGGAGATCTCTTCTCACAGTCGTGATTGTTGTTTTTCGTCATTAAAAACAGTATGTTTACACTCCCTAACCTTGCCTCCCCATGCAGAATCTGAAATAGGTTCACACAGGAATCCGTTCCTGTTCGTTGAGGTTGCTTGAGCATTACTATTGCTGTTCCTACAATTGTAATTTTGTTGTCATATGACAAAATGTCACAAGTTTGCTTTTAATTTGTTTGGTGGTATTATAAAATTTATAGGAAACATTTTTTCGAAAAATCTTTTGGTAGCCTTTTTAACTAGTTTCACTAGCCACTCCTCCACTCTGGCTTGGAAACCATCTGAGTAGCAGCCTAGATGGAGTGTGGATGCAGGGTAGGAAGCTACATTCCAAATTCTAAAAAATGTGCATAGGGTCTGTCTCCGGGGCGGTACTCTTGGCCGAGATGATTGCTAAAATGTAAGCACAGAGAGGGATCTTCTGAGAAAAACATTATTTTAGGGACATGGATATGTTGTTCGTCCACACTGTCTGACAGGTTCCTTGCCACTTTAAATCTTGCCGGAAGGTCTTCAAGCTGGCTCCTCCCACCCACCCGGGTGGTAAAACTCTCAGCTCCGCCCCATGACACCAGATCTTCCTTACCGCTTGGAAGCTCAGGTTCCCTCCTTAACGCTCTGCGTATAGACTGGATCCTAATTCTTCGGTTCGCCCAAAACTTATTCTTAAATTTTCAAGACTTCGGTCAAATTACTCCCTCGTGGCTACGATGGACAAATCGACTCCCGGATTTCGGCGGTGCCCATGTGGGCAGAAAATGTCCAGGACGGATCCGTACTCCACGTGCGTCTACTGCCTTGGCCTAGACCATGACCCGCGAGGCCTAGAGTTATGGCGTTCATTTCGACCAGTGTCCTGGAAGACCAAGCTGCCCGGTACACCTTGTGCGCCCCGAGAAGCGCTACCCGCCGGTGAAGTCAAAGGAGGCCCGTTGGGCGGCGTCCACGGCGGCTGGCTCGGCTGAGCAACTTGAGCAGATGATTGCCCTCGAGGAGGAGGCGGCACAGGCTGCATCATCCTCTTCTTCTGTCGCGGCATTTATCCCGCTCTCTTTGGGATCCTCCTACACAGTTTCTTTTAAGGAGCTTTGCCAATCCCTTTACACGAAGGGAGAGGGGCCATCGGGACATTCTTCTTGGTCCAAAAAGAAGGACTCGAAAGGTAAGTCCCACCGTCGTCATTCGTGGGAGCAGGAGAGGTCCCCTTCCCCGGACAATCGACACTTGACTTCGGTCGAGGTTGCGGCTAAGGCCGCTGGCTTCATGGTGTCCCCGTCAGGTCAGCTGGCGAGACACCCGTCGGCCTTGATCCGAGATTTTCTCGACCCGTTGAGCGAGCTGTCATCAGGTAAAGCCGACAACCCTTCTTCACCGGTCCCCGGTGGAGACCGAGACTGCCTGCGCCTCCTGTGCCGAGTCCGGTCAAGGCTCCCGAGCAGAGGAAGAAGCGGGTGTCCCTGCCCTTCCCAGACCCGTCCTCGGAAACACCGAGTATCTCGGTCTCGGACATCGTCTTGGTCCAGCTGATCCCGCCGACGTCGGCGATCTCAGTCTCTGCACGAGTAAGCGGCGCCTTGGCGCTCATCCTCGTCTTCCTCCTCGGAAGAAGAGGCCTCCAGCGCCAGAGATGCGTCGGCGCTACAGAGACCTGATGTGGCAGCAGTTACTTCTGTCCGGGAACAAGCCGGCGCCGTCCCCGGCTATCAAGTGGCTGTCACCCGAACGGCCGAAACAACCCCTTGCTGTAGTCAAGGTGCCCAAGCCTGGGCCAGTTGTTCGGCGGAAACCAGCTGCCCCACTGATTGTGATGGAACCTCCGCCTCCACAACCGAACTCGGGGGCGCTGACCAAGGACTCTCGGTTGGGTCAGGGTCTACCCCACAGGTTGTAGGTCACCCTCACTCCCGACCGTCCTCGGCAGGTGGAGGGTGGCTCAGGCCCCAGGCAGCTCTTCGCGGACTCCTCTGAGTCAGACGACTCCTTCCTGTTCTCCAGGCCCATTGACCTGGAGTCCTCCGGGGGCCAGTCGATGGACGAAAGCCCATCGTCCTTTTATGGGTCTGCTTCGGCTCATCTCTGAGTCCACCGGGATGCAGCTCAAGCCTGTATCCAAATGGGCCAAGTATCCCCTGACGGAGATACTGGACCGAGGGGATTCACCCACAGACGCCTTTCTGGTGGCTGAAGCCATTGTTGGCCCAGCCTTGGAGCTTTGGCAGTGTCCGGCTTCCTGTCCTGTGCCTTTGGCCAGGAAGTATGCGGTCCCTACCGGCTCTTTGTCCGGTTTTTCGGAACACCCCTCCGCCAAGGGGTTGGTCACCGATAGTGTTTTCCGGCGTTCCGGGAACGCTAGGGATGTGGATAAGCCCCCAAGGGTCAAAAAGCTGGACTGTGCCGGGCGCCAAGGTGTCGCTCGTCCTCCCTGGCCTCCGCCAGGCCAGCGGGCCGTGCTGATGGCACACTTCTCCCACGCCTCATGGGCTCCCTGGATGAGGTGATCCCTCATCTCCCGGCCGACCTGCAGACCACGGTCAAGCAGGTACGGGACCAGGGAAGGGCGGTGGCAAAACAGCAGCTCCAAACGGCTCTGGACATTGGAGACTCCTGTGCCAGATCAGTGGTGGCCACAGTGGCCATGCACCGCAGAGCATGGCTGAGGATATCCACCTTCACGGCGGATACCCAGCATAAACTGGCGGATGTCCCCTTCCTGGGGACTGACCTCTTCGGCCCTGGAGTGGAAGGTCACCTCCAGCGGATCGAAAAGTCCAGTGCCACTCTGGACTTGGTCACCTCCACCCAGAAGGACAAGGGCTGTCAACAACAACATAAGTCCTTTCGCCTTTCTGCGCCTGCGGCATGTCCGGCCCAACAGCACCTGGGTCAGCAGGCTCGCGCTTGGCACCCCAAAGCCAAGGCTGCGGCTTCCTCTAATAGGAAGCAGGGAGGAAAAGGCCCAGCAGGTCCCCCGGCCAGTCCCTCCTCCAAGCCTGCCCAGTGACTGGTTGAGGGGTATTGCCCCCAGCCTTGTCACTCCCCCCATGGGGGGACGGCTCCGCCACTTCCTTTCTGCCTGATCCACTATCACCACGGACCGCTGGGTGTTCGGGTGGTAGGAAAGAGCCTGTCCTGGAGTTCAGCAGGCCTCCCTTCCGGGCCGTCGCCCTTGGGGGCTCACGGGGTCTCAACCTCTGTCGGCTCGCTGAGCCGACGCCGCTACTCCTCAAAAGAGGTGATCAGGAAGGTGGCGGATCCTCCTCCAGACCCGGGATTTGTGTCCGGGTACTTCCTGGTCCCAAAACGGACGGGGGGCTGGCACCCCATTCTCGACCTGCACGACCTGAACAGGTTCCTAAGGTTTCGGACCTTCAGGATGGTCACTCTGGCTCAGATAATCCCATCCTTGGAATGAGGCGTGTGGTTCTGTTCTTTGGACCTCCAGGACGCGTTCTTTCACCTCCCAATCCATCTGTCCCACCAGAAATTCCTCCGCTTCAGGGCAGAGGGATCCCTCTATGAGTTCCGGGCCATGCCCTTCAGCCTTTCCCTAGCTCCCAGGGTCTTCACCAAATGCATGGCAGTGGTGACAGCATTCCTGCGGCGTCGAAGGGTCTGGGTGTACCCCTGTCTGGACGACTGGCTGATTACAGCCCCCTTTAGAATGGAGGTGGAGCGGTCCAGAGATCTGGCCCTCCAGGTGTGCTCTCAGGTTGGCCTCCTCATCAACGAGGCCAAGTCGGAACTCGTGCCAAAGCAGGTGATGCAATTCATCGGGGCAGTGCTCGACTCTGTACGAGCCAGAGCACAGCTCCCAGCGGACAGGGCCGAGGTTCTTTCCTGCTTTGCCCAATCATTTCAGGTTGGGCAATTGCGCCCTGCCGGGACTTCCTCGCCTCCTGGGCCTCATGGTGGCCTGCACCAGCGTGGTCCGTTGGGCCGCTGGTACATCTCCCCTTCAGTGGGGACTGGCCAGCCAATGGTCACAGCACTTGATCCTCTGGATCAGCTAGTGACAGTGACCCAGGGGATGTGGAGCGCTCTCCAGTGGTGGACCGTTCCAGCACATCTGCGGGAGGGCATCCCGTTTGTCCGCCCCGAGCCGATGGTCTCTCTATCGACCGATGCCTCTCTGATGGGTTGGGGTGCCCATCTGGGGGAGCACAGAGCGCACGGCCTCTGGTCCCCTCGGGAGTCCCGATGCCACATCAACCTGCTGGAGCTTCGAGGGGTTCATGTAGCCCTCACCACCTTCGCTCCGTTTCTACGGGGTCAAGTGGTTCAGGTCCAGCGGACAATACCATGACCATGTACTACCTCAACCGCCAGGGCGGGACGCGCTCCATGCCTCTGTGCAGGGAAGCTCTCCGCATTTGGTCACTTGTGTGCAGCCTGGAGGTGGATCTCCTTGCCATCCATGTGGCAGGAGCCTCCAACACTCTGGCCGATGCCTTAAGCCAGATAGGGCTGCGTCCCACAAGTGGTCTCTCCTGCGAGCTAGTACAAGATCTGTTCTCCCACTGGGGCATGCCTCAGGTGGACCTGTTTGCCTCCAGGGAGAATGTGAGCTGAGACTGTTTCATGCCCGCCCCTCAGCAGGGCTCGCTGCAGGGATGCCTTCTCGAGGCCATGGACCCCGGGCCTCTTCTACGCCTTTCTCCCATTTCCGTTGATCCACAAGGTGCTTCTCAAGGCGAGGAGGGACAAGGCGCAGGTGATTCTGGTAGCCCCAGACTGGCCCCGCCAGTTCTGGTATCCAGATCTCCTCAGTCTCAGCTCCAGGCTCCCGAGGCAGCTCTCAGCCCGGCCGGACCTGATCTCAGTCAATCAGGGGAAGGTATTCCATCTGGACCTTCAATCCCTGCACCTGGCGGCCTGGTTCCTGAGCGGCTAGAGTTCCAAGCCTTGGGTTTTTCCGACGAGGTCCTCAACGTCGTTTAGATGTCCCGTAAGGAGTCGACCAGAAAATGTTACCTTCAAATGGAAGAGATTCTCCATTTGGTGTCAGGGCAAGGGCCTGGACCCTTCCTCCTGCTCCTTGGCAAGCATTCTGGACTACCTGTGGTCCCTTTCTCAGCAAGGGCTTCGGTCGACTACCCTTAAGGTGCACCTGGCAGCCATCTCTGCTTACTGGGCGCGGGCCGGGAAGCAGTCTGTGGTGCAGGAGAAGGTGGTCGGGCGCTTTTTCAAGGCCTTGATCACATATCCCCTTCGGTGCAAGAACCTCTACCTCCGTGGGATCTACTGCTGGTATTGGCTAAGCTCATGGGCAAGCCATTCGAACCCGATGCACAGGTGTGACATCTCTCACCTGTTGTGGAAGACCGCCTTCTTGGTGGCTATCCGTCAGCCAGAAGGATGGGAAGCTCCAGGCGCTTTCCATCGAGTCTTCTTATCTGGTCTTCCACAGGGGCAAAGTTGTCCTCGCCCCACCGAAATTCCCTTCGAAGGTGGTGTGGAGTTTCACCTTAACCAGGTGTTGACTCTGCTGGTGTTCTACCCAATCACACCTCGGAGACCGAATATAGGCTCCATACTTTGGACCCTAGAAGGGCGCTCGCTTATTATAAGGAGCGGACGGCTGAAGTTTGGGGAGAGGTTCACCAGCTGTTTGTTACCTAAGCTGAAGCCGCACCTGGCAGACCTGCAGCCTAGCGGACGATAAGCAGGTGGGTCACCTCCTGCATAGATCTCTGCTATAGGTTGGCGGGCATGGAGCCTCCCAAAGAGATAAGAGCTCAATCAACCCGCAATACCGCTGCTTCAGTGGCTGCTTCTAGGGATGTCCCTATCCAGGAAATCTGCAGGGCTGCTACCTGGAAGTCAACACACACCTTTATTTCCCATTACCACATTGACCTTGAGTCACGGTGGGATGCTAGTTTTGGGACCTCGGTTCTCCAGTCCTTATTTCCCAAGTAGGGGGTGAACGCCTTGCCTCCCTCCTCCCGGAGAACTGCTAGGAGTCTGCCAGACAGAGTGGATTGAACAACATATCCACGTCCCTAGAAATGCAGGTTACTCACCTATAACAGGAGTTCTAGGAGCGGTATATGAAGTTCATCCACATGACCCACCCAACCTCCCTGACTTCGACTCATAACCTGGCTTCCAGCAGGCTAGATCTGGCGTCATGGGGCGGAGCCCAGTGTTTTACCACTCGGGTGGGTGGGAGGAGACGGCTTAAAAACCTTCCGGCAAGAATTAAAGCGGCAAGGAACCTGCCAGACAGTGTGGATGAACAACATATACCACTCCTAGAACTCCTGTTACAGGTGAGAAACCTTGATTTCCTACACTCCCCTCTGTATTTTCCTCCCTCCAGCTTCCACTCATGGCCTCTGGTTGTCTCTCCCCCCCCCCAACCCCCTTCTTTAGCCTAAACAGCTCCTTGGTTCCACTCCTGGTTATTCCTTTTACATACTTGAAAACCTCTATCATATCTCCCCTGTCCCTCCTCTCCTCCAGTGAGTAAAGCCCAAGCTCTTCCAGTCTCTCCTTATAAGGCTTCCCCTCCATGCCCTTAATCATCCTGGTCGCTCTTCTCTGGACCCTCTTCAGCCGTACTGTGTCCTCCTTCAGATGAGGTCTCCAGAACTGTACACAGTACTTGAGCTGCGGCCTGACCAAGGCATTATATAGAGGGAGGATCACCTCCCTCCTGGACATAATTCCCCTAGCTATGCAGCCCAGTATCCTGTTTGCTTTGGCTTCAGTTCTTCTACAGTTTTCAGAGTTATTCATGTTGATGTTCATCACCACCCCTAAATCTCTCTCTCCCAATGTGGCCTCCAGGGTGTATTCATGGCACGGGTTTTTGACACCCAAATGAAGTACTTTACATTTCCCGGCATTACATTTCAGTCCCCACCTCCTTGACCACCCCTCCAGGGTATCCAGATCCTCCTGGACCGCCTCCCTTGCTTCTTCACAATCCACCAGCGCTCCCAGTTTTGAGTTGTCTGCAAAGAGACTCAACCTATTTCTAAGCACCCCCTCCCTATATCCGAGACTTAGGCATTGAACAAGAGTGGCCCAAATACTGAACCTTGAGGGACCCCACTGATTACCTTCCTGGGAGAGGAGAGTATTCCACCCACTGTTACCCTCTGTAAATGCCCTGAGAGCCAATTTTCAACCCAATTGAGCTCCTGTCCTCCCCCAGTTTTTTTTTATCAGCCCTTATGCGGTACTGAATCAAACGCCTTCCTGAAATCTAGGTATAGGACGTCCACTAGCCTATGTCTGTCCAAGGCCCCCGTCACCCAGTCGTAAAACTCTACGAGGTTGGACTGACACAATCTCCCTGAAACAAAGCCATGCTGTTTATCATCCTGGTGCCCTAACTATTCCAGCTGCCTCCCAATCCTCTCCTTGATAAAGCCCTCCATTACTTTGCCTACCACAGACATTAGGCTGACAGGCCTATAATTCCCCATCTCTGCTGTAGACCCCCCTTTATGGATAGGCACTACATAAGCCAGCCTCCAGTCTTGGGGCACCCATCCTGTCTGCAAAGAGGTATTAAAGAGTACAGCCAGTGGAGCTCCCAGCTCCTCCGCCAATTCCTTCACAACCCTCGGGTGTAGCCCATCCGGCCCCGGCGCCTTATCAGTCTTTAGCTTCCGAAGGGCCTCCCCTCACACTATCCACTGTGATTTCTTCCCCCCCAAATCCTCCCCCTCACTTGACCTCCCCACCCCTTCTGGGTCTGGTCCTATCTGTACCCTAGCCTCATTCCGTCCTCTGGTCTCAGACTGACTTCTCACCTTAGCTGAATGCTCTTCCCTCCCATCAGCCTGTAGGGATCCCCAGTCCCCATCTGCAAAGATTGAGGCAAAGTATTCATTTAGCACCTCTGCCTAGTCCCCTGCTTCCTGAGCCCATCCCCCATAATTTTAATCCTGTTGATCTGTGTCCTCTCTCTTCGCTTCTCTTATATATCTATAGAATCCCCGGGATATCCCTTGCCAGGTTTTGCTCCATCCCTGTCTTGGCTCCCCTCACCACTCTGATGACCCTCCGGGCTGATATTTCATACTCTCCTCGCTCCTTGTCCCCCCTTGAGTGCTTAAAACGTGCGTAAGTGGCCTTTTCATCCCTCACTGCCTCCTGCACCTTCCTAGTTCACCAGCATGGCTTACTGATTCTACCATGCTTTCGCCTTAATTTTGTACAGTACTTAGTAGCCTCCTGCACCCCTTTTTTAATGGTCTCCCACAATCTTCCGGCATCCATGTTTGGCCTAATCTTGTCCAACCTCTCTTAGAATCCTACCCATGCCCATGAAATCCACTCCTCTGAAGTCTACCACTACTGTGTTAGTGCGGTTTTCCTCACCCCCTATATACAGCAGAAACCAGACCATGGCAAGGTCACCACCTGCCAATGGACTGCACACGTCCAGGCCCCTTATCTGATCACTGTCCGCTAGGACAACATCCAAAATCCGCCCCTCTCTAGTAGGTTCCCTCACTTGTTGCACCAGGAAAGCATCCTGAAAAACGTCCATCAGTTGCTGCTCCCAGAGGATGTCATGGTGTGCCAGTCCGCCCCGGGCATATTAACGTCACCCATGACCACCACCCTACTGTTACCAAGATCACAGTGACCCTTGATGTTCTCAGCCAGTTTATCCTCCAGAGCCACTTCAGTTCCAAGGGGCCTGTATACCACCCCTATATTTTCAATTTTTTTTCTCCCCTCGTTTGCAAGGTTACCAAAATTGCCTCCACTCCTCCTTCAGCCTCCTCCACTCCACTAACCACAATGTCATTTCTGACCGTCAGCGCAACCCCTTCCCCTCTTCCCACTTCCCTGTCTTTCCTGAATATCTTATTGACCTCCAAATTTAGGTCCCAATCATTTCTCTGGGTGGCCCATGTCTCTGTAATTGCTGCCACGTCTGCTGATCCCTCGGCCAGCATAGTCTGTAACTGGCATTTTATTGCTCATGCTCCTGGCATTAATCAGGACTGCCCTGCACCCCAACCTCTCCTCCCTACCCAGTCCCCACAGCCCTGCGCAGTCCTTATTCTGCCCAATTTTCCTTAGAGTTGCATCGCATTCCCCCTCACTCTTCCATTGCCCTGGACCTGGACCCACAAACGGCCTCCCTATGGCCAATCTTTTATTTGACCCTCCCCCTTTACAAGTTTAAACCCCACCTCTCTCCTATTAATCCAGCAAGTTTTAGTTTCAAGATCTCCCTCCCCTTCAGACTGAGATGTAATCTGTCCCTGGCATATAGCCCCTTATCCTCCCAAGTATCTCCCCAGTCTCCCACCACCCATACCCCTCTGCCTTACACCATTCCCTAAGCCTCTGGTTCACCTCTCTAAGTTTTAGTTTGCTCTCCCCGGTTGCCCTTGATACCGGCAGAATCTCAGAGAAGGAAATTTTGCTTCCTATAGAGTAACAAACCTTGCCAGTTCCGGAACCTAGCCTGTATTTCTAGCTCACTGTTCCCTTCCAAGTCATTTGTCCCCAGATGTACTAGGAAGTCCGGGAATCCCCCACATTCCAGTGCTATCGAGTATAGGTGGAATTTGGCCTTGTGTACAGATAATCCTGGTATACATTTAGCCTTGACTGGGCCACTTTTATTGTCCCCCTTCCACTGGATACCCCTGGTCATGGAATCCCCCAACAGTATCGCCTTCACCCCACCCCACCCACTTTGTTAGCCTGTTTAGGGCCTTCCAGACTCCTCCTTTTGTCAATAACCCCTGCTTACTCCTCCCAACTCCATCAGCCTGGAGGCCACCCTCATATGTTAGCCCTACCATACTCCTACCTGCGACTGCCAGTTTGCTCCTCACCTCCCTAATTTCCCGGGAGGCCAGAGTATGCCCCCAATTCCACCCCCATCACCCTTCTTGAGCTGTAGTCCTCCAATCCCCCACTCGAGCAACCTTCCACTAATTTTTCTTCATCCCCCCCCCCCCGGACCTGCACTTCCTACCCCATCAGCTGAAATTCTCCCCACCTACTCCTCTTCTGATGATTCTTGTCTCAAGCTTACCTCTCTACAGCTCCCCCCTTGATTGACTTCCCAACCTGTACACTGGCCTGACCACATTCCTTCCACCCTGTCCTCACAAAGTGCCCCCCCATTTACCATATTTCCCCTCCAACCTAGGCTCATGTCCCTCACCCCTCCATCCTTTCCTATGGTTCCGGCTCCCTCCTCTGTCTCCCACCCCCCTCAGCTTACTGACCTAACCCTCCCTGTCCTCTTGCTCTCCCCACCATCAGCCTCCTCCACATCATCTCCCGGATATAATAGGGTGAAAATGGTTTGTGAGTGTGATGCTTGCCCCCATTTTGCTTTCTTCTACGCCTCCTTCCCTCTTTTCCCTATGGAGTGTTTCCGTACGTTGCTTGTTCCTCCCCCTCACCTCCAGAGTGACCATATAGTCCAGCTATCCCCTGAGATGTGCCCTTTTTGCCTTTTCCTCTTGCCCCTTGAGGCATGCCATTTTGACCACGTCAAGTCACATATGATCCGTACCCCACCTTACCTCCCCATCCCTCCCCCTTCCCGATTCCAGCTACCTTCTGATCCCCCGGTCTCCTCCCTTAGACCCTCCAGTTGAAAACACACTAGGCACCCTCCAAACCTCCATGCCCAGTTTAATATTATGGCTGCCCCACACCCTGTACACCCAATCGCCCTGCCAAAGATGCCCACTCTGACTACCCCCAAGCCCACCTTCATTTTAGTTATGAGCAATATGTCCTCTACCAGCAATAATATACTGTTAAACTTACATATTCCCCCACCAGCTATTAATATTATATATATATATATATATATATATATATATATATATATATATATACACACACACACGAGATACCCAGCAATAGACAATTCTCATCAGTATGCCCCCTTGTTAATTAGCAAAGCCCAACACAATACCCCTCAATGTGCCCTCTATTTTACACCATCAAAGCCCAGCAAAACCCCAGGAATTTATCTGCAATCCCCAACAGTAGCCACCATGCCCAAGCCAGCACAGTATATTTGAATCATATGCCCACCCCCCCTTCAGCCAGCAATAAATCCAAGCTTCTTAAATCTGTCTCAACCAGTCATACCATGCTCTCCCCCAATGATCCCCCTCAGACCATTTAATAGAGGTCGGGGCCGGGGTAGTGGTGTGGGACACAAATTACTGCTCCTTAATGGGTGGTGATGTGGCTGGGCTCTTATCTAGCCCAACCACAAATTGAAGTTGGTGCCCTCACTCCTGATTGGTCCCACAAGTTCAGCTGCTCCCTCTCAAGCCGTGGCCCACTGCCAATTGCAGCCGCTGGGAAGTCTTCTCCGGTGCTCTCTCCTCACAGCTCGGTGCCCTCTAGCCCTGGCCCGCTGCCGAATGCAGCCACCGGGAAGTTTGCTTCGTCGCCCCCGGTGCCTGCGTCAGCTGCTGATTGCAGCCCCTGCTCCTCCCGCCTTCTGATGCTGCCAGCAATTACAGCTTCTTAAGGACCATTAACCCTGCCAGAGAGCTGTGCTGCCTGTTTGCGATCTGCAGAGCTGGCTGAAAACGGCAGAACATGAGCTGAGACAGGACCCCTGCCAGACCCATTGAGATAGTGTCCGCAGTCTGCTTACAACAAGCCAGTTGCCATAACGGAGTGAACGAAGCACAACTTCACAGCGAGAGACTATCTTGATGCAGTTGCAGTGACATGATTTACCATACTGTCAAATGTCGGAACATTAGCAAGCTGATGTTTTGGCTTCCTTTTGCTTTATTCTTCCGGAGCAGCCCTACTTGGCCTAATGATCTCCCAGCCCATACCACTACCTCTTTCACTTTACCCCTACCACTGACTTGCCCCTTCTGTGGTGGTGGTGGTGTTTGGGGCCACTGGGCTTGGCTTACCCCTGTTGAATAGCCACGTTTTGAGTGGTGGAGTGGGCATTCAGCTTCATGGGGCCTGTGAGTGCTGGCATTGTGCTGCTGCACTTTAGGATTTTCCCAGGTTTTTTTTCCCCTGACCTGGTGCTAGAGCAATTGATGCTGGTTTCCTCCCTCCCCTGAGGAGCAGAGCATCCTGTGGGATGCTTTATACCCCACTGCGAACTGGCCCCTGACATCCCAGGCCTGTTCCAGACTTGAGAAGCTGAGTCATCTGCATTGTTACTGCCAGCCTTGCCACTGTGTCAGCTGGCCTGCTTGATAAGAAGTTGTTAGCACAACTCCCTCTCTAACAGAGGGGGAATTGGGGCAGCACCTTATGTATGTTAATACTGCCGCCGTGACCACTCTTTGGTTGTAAGAGTGGTCTTATGCACATTCTTTGAGTATGAGAACCATAAACCAAAGATGAGTGGTTCTGATATCCCATGAACCAATGGTGAGCGTGTTTTTTTTTTTTTTTTTTTGGCAAGCATATTTTATAAGGTACTGCACAGTGATAAATATACGCAAATACATGTCAAAATTTCATAGGATGACATTATTATACATACATGTATCATTTCAAGGTCCAAACAAGATCTTATGACAGATAATGACAAAATGTTCCCTTCAAACACCAATTTACAAATTGCTGCCACAAGGAAGACATAAACTGCTAAGGCAGTTCATATTGAGAGAGGTAGCCCTTGTGTAACAGACCTTTTAGTTGAGTATTGTGGCCGGCACATTAGGGCCACTAAGAACCTCCCGTGCACCCCTGCTAACTACATGGCAAGTTCATCATTGCTGTTAGGCCGTAGCATGGGATCCCAAGTTTGATGGAATAAAGCCATTCATCCAATGGATTTAAGGTGAAAACTTTTGAGTTTCGTACATAAAAGCAAATTATTAAGCCAGTGAACTATAGTGGGAGGTGTGGTACTAAGCCAGTGTTATGCTGTAGTCTTCCTAGCGTTAACCAAGGCAATATCCCTGAGTCTGTTAGGTTCCTACCCCTCGTCCTGAACTTAAGTCGAAACCCATCCCCCACGTAAATTCCGAGGGTTCTCCTAAAAGATTACATTGAAGAATTTTCTCCATATATTGATGCACCTGATGCCAGAAGGGGGCAACCTTGTTACACATAAGTGCCATATATGTAAGAAATCACCTTTTTTTTTTTTTTTTTTAAATAATTTTCTTTATGCTCCCCTCTCTTGCCCCTTAGGACTTTCTCCGGTGTGATCACACGGACCGGCCTTCTCCTGTTCTGTCTGAGGTCTCCCCAGTCCTAGCCTTTGTCTCGGGATCTCTCCTCGCCCCACTACCGATCCCCCAACCTCCTGGCTCTGAGGCCCCCGAGGTGGGACCGCCTACTCCTCTGGCGCTCTGTCTGTAATCTAGTAGGGCAGCTGGAGCAGGGAGGAGATTCGGAGGCTGGTTGGGGTAGACCTGGCATTGAGTGTGGGAACCATCCACTGGCCCCACCTTTACCTTCCCGGGTACCAGGGCCATTTTCCTTGTTTTCTGGCTCCCCCTGAGACACGGATGTTCAGAGCCGTCCAGTGCGCGATGGGCGCATACCCGCCCGCAGAGCGACTGCCGATGTCTTCCCCATCTTTTGTTCCTGACTGCAGTGCACCCAGTCTCCACTGAGTGTCACTTACCCCACAGAACCAAGTCCCCCTTCCCTCCCAGGAGAGGGGAGCTGTCCATCAAACGCTCAATCCTCTCCTCCCCTTCCGACCCCCAGCTGCCGGCACTGCGCGAGATAAGGCTGATGCCTCAACCTTCAGAGCCACCGGGCTGGCACGAAATCACCTTCTTTTGTGAGACATTTGGGGCATATCTGATCATAAGTGTGTTTGAAGTGGCGTAGTTTCTGTGGTGTGTGATAAGTTCTATATAAGAAGTTAAGTTGTACCTTCTTAATTTAAATGAAGAGCAGGTGTGTACATGTTTTACAGCAGCTAGCCATTCCTTTTCTTCCAGCTCCATACCTAAATCTTCTCTTCAGTGCTCTTGCACTCTTACTCTAAGCCGCTCTTCCGTATCTTAAAAATGAGATTTGTGGCGGTTTGCATTTCCAACAGGTAGGGAATATACATACTATTCACATTCGGTGGGCAATTATGCCAGACCTGATGCTATTTTAATTTCTTAATCTCTGGCATCCTGCATGCAATCAGCTCAGCATGGCCCTATAGCTATAATTCATCATGCACCAGTCCTGCTCCATATTTGTGAATGGGCAGTACCTGTCTCTAGCAGGGTGTGGAAGCTTGATCCTGTTTTATTACAAAAACCTAAATCTGTTACATTCATTTGGAAGCAGATAGTGCAGTTTCTCCGAAACAGTCCTAAGGGAGACACATCAGCTTCCACCAGATGGGAAGCCCTCAAGGCAGTTCTAAGAGGGGTAATTATTTCATACGCTGGTGATGAAATGAAAACTGAAAATCAAATACTAATAAACCTAGAATGGCAAATTATTCAGGTTGAAAAACAGCATATGGCTGGCCCTACTCCCATGAGATACCACAAGCTACAAAAATTAAAATGGGAATTCAACCAGTTATCAAACTCTGTCAATAGATTCCTGTAAAGCTGTCTGAGGAACTGCGAGAACCACTTGGTGACATGATTGCGGAAAGTCTGTAATCAGGTGTGCTCCCCTCCACCACGCGGTCGGCTACCATTACAGTCCTCCCCAAACTTGGTAAGGATTTGAAACTGTGCTGGTTGTACAGACCAGTCTCGTTACTCACAGCTGATTATAAAATTATGGCACAGTTATTGGGCAGATTAGAGGATGTTGTACCACGCATAATACATCCAGATCAGGCTGGATTCATTCAGGGGTGTCAAGGAAAACATAATGTGGGGAAAACCTTAAATTTTCTACTGAGATGGGTAGCACAGAAGACAGGTAAAGAATCGACTGTCCTAGGTTTGGACGCCGAAAAGGCCTGCGACGACCGTGTGGAGTGGGGATATATGTTCTCTACTCTTAATAATTTTTTTGTCTGGGATAGGAAACAAAATGCTGAAGGTGACACTTTATACAATCAGGCCACGGCCCAGGTGCTGGTCAGTGGGATATTATCTCAACCTTTGCATTAACAAGGCAGACTCATCAGGGCTGTCCTCTGTCCCCACTCTACGTACTTTTCTGTAGAACCACTGGCGTCAGTTATACAGAAAGATCACGGAGACTTTGGATTTCTAGCTGATGGGCAACACTATAAGATCTCGCTCTTTGCTGATGATTTACTGATTTTTCTTGGAGAATCCTACTGATGGTATCCCAATAATTCATCAGATCTTGACAGAATATAGTCACAAAATTAATGGGACAAAGAACTAGCTATTACCTGTAGGGAAGGGGGGGGACCTATCAGAATCTATCTAATGATCCCTTGAACATGAAGGTGGTTAGCTCCCTAAAATATTTGGGTGTTCATATCAACATCAGTGGGTCAAGGATGCTCCCTGACAATTACACCAGGTTGTAGAACTCTCTTAAACAAGATTGGGAGAGGTGGGAAAGCCTACCCCTAGCTTGATTGGCAGAATTAATACGGTTAAAGTGAACTTACTCCCAAAGTACCTTTTATTTATTTCAGACCCTGTCTATTAGAGTACCGGAAAAATTCTTCAAATCTCTGGACAGCATCCTGCACAGATTTTTGTGGGGTGAGAAGGTGGCCCATATTCCCAGATCTGTCCTTCAACTAGGGCCTTCCTTGTGACTCCTTTCCTGCTTCACATCTCCACTGGTACAAGACATTTTCCACCACCATCGGACAGTGGCCCATTAGCCTGCCAACTTCCTCTCCCGGTCGCACGCCTGCAATACTAACTGCCTATGGTGCCCTCTATCTCTTATTGTTACCGCAGCCAGCTGCCTACTCAAGCTGCTCGTTATATGAATATTATCTCAAAGTACGTTATAATTGAGTATCTTTATTTTTTATTTTACTTGTTTATTGTGCATTCTTTTACTACCTCTGTATGTATGTTGACCCTCATCCTTTGACGTGGAACCTTTGTAAACGAGCAGTTTCTGCTCAAAGGTATTTGTAATCTGAGAATTTAATAAAATAAATAAATAAACTACCACTGAACAAAGGCGGTTTAGCCTTGCCAATCATGAAATACTTATACTGGGCAGCTCAGTTGGCTCTCTGGCAGAGGGTGCTAGGGGCAACCCACTGGACTGGATGAGACACATGATGAAGGCCTGCTTCAGGGACTTTCCCTGTGGGGATAACCACTACTAGGGATGTCACAATATCAAATTTTTTGAATCACGATATTTGGTTAAAAATTATCACGATATATTGATTATCATGATAATCGGCAGAATTAAAAACTAATTAAATTAATTAGAATTAAAAATAAAAAAAAATTAAAATTAGTTTTTTTCCCCCATATAGTTGTTTGGACATGGTCGCCACCAGTTCCAGCCTTCGGGCATCCTGGTGCCCCAACCGCCACTTTCCCCGCTGTCTCACCAGTGGGGATCAACATGGGGAGACGTCTGAGGGCTCCTGCTTGCCGTTAAGTACCACTGAGGAAAATCTCTACTGAATGAAAGGATTGTGTAATATCGTGAAACCCCAGTGGCTTACAGGATCTGAGGCGGTATGGATTCACAACAGGGAGGTCATGTCAAACAAATCTGATAGATTTGTTTGACTGCTGGAGCCTTGGATGTGGCCTACGTAGATTTCAGTAAGACCTTCAACACCGTTCCACATAGGAGACTAATAAACAAGCTGGGCAGCCTGGGAGTGGGTCCAAAAGTGGAAAACTGGGTAAAAAATTGTTTGGGGGATAGATGACAGAGATGGTGGTAAACGGAGCTCACTCCGAAGAAGGGAGGGTGACCAGTGACGTGCCACAAGGATCAGTACTGGGGCCAGTCCTCTTTAATGTCTTTATTAGCTACATCGCAGAGGGGCTAGAAGGGAAAGTATGCCTTTTTGCAGATAGCGCAAAGATCTGCAATAGGGTAAACACTTGGGGGGAGGGGGCACTAGAGATTTAAGAAGAGTAGGTAGGGAAAATTGGCAGACTAGGTAGAAACATAGAAGTTTTCGACAGATAAGGACCACATGGCACACCTAGTCTGCCCTAAATTCCCTACCTATAGTGCTGCCGGAGACCCTACTTGGACTCCAGTTTGCACCCACCTCTTGCTTCTGTAAGATTCCCTTGTGTCTATCCCATGCATTCTTAAATCCTGTGACCATTTTAGCCCCCACAACCTCCAGTGGTGGGCCAAGTGGTACTTGTCTGTCATCAGTTTCTGTGTTTCTATGTAAGTCGACTGGTGCATATACCTTCCCCCCCATTTCTTTTTCCTGGCATATGTGCGATGGTGCGAATGTGTGAAACATAGAAACATAACATAGAAGATGTTGACAGATGAGGACCTCCTGGCCCACCCAGTCTGCCTCTTTTTCCCTACCTACAGTGTCACCACAGACCCTACTTGGTCTCAGGGTTAAACCCTCCCTTGCCCTACTTCTAAGATCCCTTTGTGTCTGTCCCATGCGTTCTCGAACCCTGTAACCGTTTTAGCCCCCAAGACCTTTGCTGGGAGGCTGTTTCAAGTATCCACCACCCTTTCCGTGAAGAAGTACTTCCTCACATTTCTTTTCAGCCCCCCTTCCAGCTTCATAGTGTGACCCCTTTCCTTCGAGCATCTTTTTCTTTGGAAGATGCTCCCTCCCTGTACCCTTTCTATACCTGTGAGGTATTTGAATCTTTCGGTCATATTCCCTTTTCCTTCCTTCCTTCCTTCTAGGGAGTACATATTTAATTCCTTAAGCTTGTCTTTATAGGGCTTCTGGTGCTGGCCCTGTACCATTTTGGTTGCCCTCCTTTGTACCACCTCCAGCCTGTCAATGTCCTTTCAGAGGTGGGGTCTCCAGAACTGTACAAAGTACTCTAGGTAGGGTCTCACCAGTGATGTATACTGGGGTATTATTACCTCCCTCTGTCTACTGATGGTACTCCTGCCTGTGCATCCAAGCATCCTGCTAGCCTTTCCCACTGCCTTGTCACACTATTTAGCTACCTTCAGGCCATCAGTAATGATTACCCCCAGGTCCCATTCTTGTTTTGTGACTGCTAGTACTTCTCCCATTTGGTAGGTTGCCCCCAGGTTTCTGAGACCCAAGTGCATGATTTGACACTTTTTGCTTTGAAAGCCAGCTGCCGAGCTCGTGGCCACTCTTCCAGCTTTTTTAGAGCTTCTGTCATTCTTTGCCGGTGTGTCAGCTCTGTTGCAGATTTTTGTGTCATCTGCGAACAGGCATTCCTTCCTTTCCAGTCCTTCTGTAGTGTAACTAATAAAGACATTGAAGAGGGCTGTGCCTAGTACTGACCCATGTGGCACCCCACTGGTCACTTTATCTTCTCCAGAGGAGTGGATGCTATTTACCACTAGCCTCTGACTCCTATTGCCTAGCCAGCTCACTACCCATCTTACTACTTTAGGGACTACTGGTAGGCCTCTCGGCTTGCTCACCAGCCTTCTATGTGGAATGGCGTTGAAGGCCTTACTGAAATCCAGGTAGGCCATGCCAACTGCTTCCCCCAATCCACTTCCTTAGTTACCTAATCAAAGAACTTGATCTGGTTTGTCTGGCAAGACCTCCCCTCAAGAAACCATGTTTCCTTGGATCCTGTAGTCCACTGGTAACAAGGTATTCCCCAATCCTTTCCTTCAGTAGTGATTCCATTTCTTTTCCCACTACCGAAGTCAGGCTGACAGGCCTATAGTTTCCTGCCTCCTCTTTGCGTCCACTTTTGTGGAGTGGGACTACATCAACCCTTCGCCAGTCTCCTGGTAGCTCTCCTGTTTCTTAAACTTCAAGTTTATTCAGGTAGGACACATCAGTAGTCACTTTCAAGACAATAACTTAATCCATAAGAATAGCAAAGCAATACGTAATGTGAAAAAAAATACAGTTGCACTGGAAGTCCATAAGTTCATATTCTCTTTTTGTTCCAGACATGTTCCACGCTGTATGGTAGAATGCGACTCAACTCCCAGTCAGAAATGTGCAGCGTACTGTGCAATTCCTTGCACGACCTTCCAATACGTCAAACTGACTCTCATAACTGAAATACTCTAGTGTCCACCATTTTAAAAAAGAATGCATTTTTGTGAGCAAGAATAAACAATGGAGGAAGAACTCCTGTAACTTTTCACTTAATGTTAGCCTTAAAAGCTGAATAATAAAGAAAAATCACCATAATAAAAAAAAAAGGGATAATAACTAATAAACATGGCTGATGTACTACATCTATAATCTAACTTCCAGATTTTGGGTTCAAATGGATGTATTTAAAAAAGGGTTCATTTCCGTGCTCTTAGTACAGGATGGGCCAAGGACTATTGGGGAAAGGCCTGCTGTGAGAGAACTGAAGATCTTACTTAGAGAGGGCTCTTGCAGTAGGTAATTACGTATAGGACTGACGCCGGCAGGCAGCTGGACCCCACGGAAAAATTTCTAGCTAACAGTCTCTGAGGAGGACCGCCCCCGTCAGGTGACCCGGTCAGGAGACATCGGTATAAAGGCGGTCCCGACACCCGCCTTCCAGTTCTTTCGTTCTAGCAGTGTCGCGGAAAAGTTCGTGCTTCGTCAGCCCTTCCTTCGCCATTTGTTTTACTGAAAAACTTTCTTTTTTCGACTAATGTCAGTACTAGCGTCAGTGTATGTCGTCTCCTACACCCTCCGTGCACAAGAAAAAGTGCGATTCGTGCGGCGCCCAGCTACCGCACAAGGACAGCCACTCCCTGTGCCTGTTCTGCCTAGGCCCCGATCACCTGGTCGAGAAGTGCCAGCACTTTAGTTTTAACGCGGCTACCCGCAAAAGGCGGCAGCTATCCCTGGAAGCCCATATTCTCAAGAAGAAAATGAGTTCTATGGAGAAGGAGCTCAAAAAACTGAGGCAGGCGTCCACTTCCCCCGAAGGTCATCGGAAGAAGGAGAGGCACCGGGACAAAGGCTCCTCCACCGCGTCTCCCCCGGGAGTCGCTGGAAACAGGTAACATCCTCTCTGGGTATCGCCTCGACGGCCGCTTTGAGGTTTCCCGGCGGCGCTAATTGGCCTGTCTGGCTCGCCTGGCCCTGCGGGCGCCTACCACTGTGGGCGACTCCGGTAAGCCGGGCGTCGGCTCCTCTGACGTCCACCCGGAGAGGGCTGATAAGATGTCCAACCCTCTGGGGCGATGCGCGGCCTCCTGTCCACCGGACCAGGCCGATCACTCTACTCGGCCTGTCTCCGGTGACGGCTCTCGTAAGTCGGACGTCGGCTCCGGCGCCCCCCAAGAGCTCGCCTCTAAGCCTCACGTCAGCTCGTCCGACGTCCGGCCCGCGAAGGAACCGACGACGGACCCCCCAGCGTCCGCTGCTCCCGGTTCCCGCAGCCTCACTGCCGCCTGGGGAACCAGAGTCTCCCAACCTGACCCCGGGACTTTTCCCCTCCGTCCCTGGGCGAAGCTGGGGATCTTTTGCCTCAGTCAGTCCTTCCTCCACCTGGAGCGCCGGACCTGACGTCGGCTCCCCGGATGCTGGCTTCGACACCGGCCCCTCCGACGTCGGTACCTCTGGCGCCAGGGCCTCCACCGTCGGCCCTGACATCGGCCTTACCGACTCCGGGAGATATACTGCTCCCATCGGGCCCTCCGGGCTCTCCACTACGGACCCGCCTGTGAGGTTGCTGGCCGGGCCGCCTGCTCCGCAGCCGGCTCCCGGTATCCTCCGTCCTTATTCGACGCGGTGTACCAGGGAAGGCAGTATCCGGTGCGTGAGTACTCAACACCACAATACCAGATGCCAGGCTACCACAGCTGGGTTTTGCCCATCTGATTATAACCCGTATCCTTATCCCCACTTCCTCCTCCTCCACCGCCCTCGCGGCTGCGGTGGACCTGCAGGAGACTCTGGCCTCCTGGTGGGCTGAGGCCAAGGCTCAACTCACCAAAGAGGTCGAGGCACGCCTTCCGGTGGCAGTGCCGTCCCAGGTTCCTGTACACCCCAGGTGCTTGCTCCCACCACCTCCGGACTCCAGGGTTCTTCCGTCTGGATCCAGAGAGGGGCAGGACACGCTTCCCCGGGGACTCCCCAAGGGGTTCGTTCCTCCCCCGGGTCGGGAAAGGGAGTCTTTCTCTTCTTCATCCTCCTCTTCACTCTCTGACTCCTCAGACTCTTCAGATGGCTGCTCGAGGAGAGATGGCGAGCCTCGCTCTCCATGAAGCTCCGACCAGGACTCCTCGAAGTCTCCTCAGGATCCTTCTTTCGGAGTTGCTTAGGAAAATCCAGGAGGTTCATCAGTGGCACTCCCTGGAACCAGATCCTCAGCGTCTGAAACTCGCTGAACATCTGGATCTGCCCGTGACAGTTCCTACCTTGGTGCCACCCTGGATAGAGCCTCATGCCGACCTTGTTACCACAGTATGGAAACAGCCATCTGCCTTAGCCCCACCTCCTAGGAAGTCGAACCGGCTATATCAGGCTCCAGAGGGTGTTGATTTCCTGGATTCTCACCCTTGCGCCGACTCGGTCGTGATTAGCGCCGCTCACGGCTGGTCGGCGAACCCAAAACATCTTAGCTCGTCACCTCCTGATAAGGAATCTCACCTTCTGGACCAGTATGGGAGAAAGATTTACGCTTCCTCCACGTTGGGGATTGGGGCCCTGAACTATGTCGGCCACATGGGGGACTACCAGAAGGCCATCCTTACTCAGGCGGAAGCCAAACTGGACTCCTTGCCTGACTCCCAAGTCAAGCAGGAGTTGGCCGATCTCGTCCGCTCTGCTCGTTCGGCCAGTCGGCACATGCTACGTCAGAGCATACGGCGCAGTGGACACTGCTGGGCGGAGCTCAGCTTTCGCTGTAGGCCTACTGCGTCATGCTTGGCTCCGCGTGTCAAGTTTGGTCCCGGAGGTGCAATCTGCTATCCAGGAAGCACCCTTCCGGGGGTCGGTGCTTTTCCGGGGTGATGTCAAGGACATCATCACTGATTTGCAAGAGAAGGGGACGGCTCTGAAGTCGGTTGATTCCATGTACCGTCCCCATCAGCAGCAGCGCCATCCCTTTCGCAGACGGAATCGGCCAAAGGTGAAACCCCATGGAAGGCGGGCCACAAAACACCAGGCCCCCGTGGCTGCTAAGCCCCCCCCCCACCCAAAAAGCAGCTGGTGCTTCAGCTGCGGTGCTGCCCCACACCACCTGACTCCTTTCCTCTCCCACTGCCTCCGGACTCCCCGGAGGAACCGGTAGGAGGGAGGTTTTCCCTCCACCTTCCGGGATGGGAGAGGATAACCAGCAATTCTTGGGTGCTCCAGCTCATAGAGGACACTCCATAGAGTTTCTTCAGAAACCACCCCTCTGAAGTAAATCGTATTCATGGAACATCTTCCTTTGGTCCAGGAGAAATCTCGGCTCTTCTGCTGAAGCGAGATGAGCCTGTCCTCTTCATTTTCAGGGGACGGTTACTATTCCCATTTCTTCCTGGTCCCAAAGAGACAGGAGATCTCAGACCAATTTTAGATCTCAGTTCCCTGAATCTTTTGTATAAGTACAAAGGTTCAGGATGCTCTCTTTGCAGAGCCTTCTGCCCTCCTCTGGCTTGGTCAATGGCTTTGTGCTCTGGATATGCAGGATGCTTATCTGCACATTCCCATTCACCCATCTCATCACAAATACCTTCGTTTTGCATTCCAGGGGACCACTACCAGTTCAAGGTGCTCTCGTTTTGTCTATCCTCGGCCCCAGTATTTACCAAATGCCTGGCAGTTGTGGTGGCCCACCTGCGTACCAAGGGAGTACAGGTTTTCCCTTACCTGGACGACTGGCTGCTGGTGGCCTCGTCCAGGGAGGAACTCCTGCGTTTCCTCTCCCTTACCCAGCAGGTTATTGCCTGCCTCGGTATTACCATCAACCATTCCAAGTCTCATCTGGACCCATCCCAGAGGCTACAGTTTATTGGGGCGATCCTCGATTCGACCATGGGCAAGGCCTTCCTGCCTCTGGACAGGGCGGCCACCCTTCAGACCCAAATAAGTCTGTCCGACGCAGGATGGTCTCTGCGATCGGTCCTTCAGCCTTCTCGGGCTCATGGCGGCTGCTGTCCTGGCCGGTACCTCGCTCGACTCCACATGAGGATCTCTCAGTGGACTATGCGCTCTCAGTGGGATCAGCTAGTGGATGACCTAGATCACTCAGTTCTGATCTCCTTGCCAATGATCTACGAGACTTGCAGTGGTGGATGTTTCGAGAGAACCTGTTTCGGGGAGTTCCTTTCTTTCATCCTCCCCCCTCCCAGACTCTAATCACAGACGCCTCAGGCGAAGGTTGGGGAGCCCATCTAGGCCTTCATCGGACCCAGGGCTCCTGGTCCAAGCTAGAACAAGCTCTCCACATCAGTGTGCTCGAGCTTAGGGCAGTGTTGTATGCTCTCCAAGCCCTTCACCAGTATATACTTATATCAGTCTTTACTGAGGAAGAGGAGGGTAATGGGTCTGAATGGAGTACAAGGGGTGAGAATGGTGCAGAAATGGACACAAGTCCCTTTACACAAGAAAGGGTCCTGAAGGAACTGGAAGTAATAAGAGTTGATAAAGCAATGGGGCCAGATGGGGTGCACCCCAGGGTCCTTAAAGAACTAAGAGAGGTGGTGGCTGAACCTCTTGCTATCCTGTTTAGCCGATCACTAGAAACAGGGGAAGTACCCAAAGACTGGAGGATAGCAGATGTAGTCCCCTTATACAAAAGTGGGAACAAAGAGGAAGCGGGGAACTACAGACCAGTCAGCCTCACCTCGGTAGTGGGGAAGATCATGGAAGCACTACTGAAGGAGAGATTGGTGGAACATCTGGTTGTCAATGGACTACAGGACCCAAGGCAGCATGGTTTCACCAGGGAAGGTCATGTCAGACCAACCTCATTGAATTTTTGACTGGGTGACTAGGGAGGTGGATCAGGGAGGGCAATGGACATGGCCTATCTGGACTTCAGCAAGGCCTTTGACACTGTGCCACATGAAGACTATTGCACAAACTGGGAATATGGGTGTGGGCAGGACAGTAGTGTGTGGGTAGGTAACTGGCTGGGCAGCAGGACACAGAGGGTGGTGGTAAATGGCTGTCACTCCACAGAGGGAAGAGTGACCAGTGGGGTACCACAGGGATCAGTGCTGGGACCGGTACTATTCAATATCTTCATCAGTGACATTACTTGGGACCTAGAAGGCAGAATTTCACTGTTAAGCTGATGACACAAAGCTCTGTAGCAGAGGTAGACACACCAGAGGTGTAGACAGAATGAGAAGGGACCTGCAGAAACTTGAAGAATGGTCAGGGTTTGGCAGTTGAAATTCAATGCAAGGAAGTGCAAGATAATGCATATGGGGCACAAAAACCCTGGCACAATATATCAGTTGGGGGTGAGGATATAGCATGCACCAAGCAGGAAAGGGATCTTGGAGTTATCATCTCTGATGACCTCAAGGCAGGGAAACAGTGTGACAAGGCAGCAGGTAAAGCAAATAGGATGCTGGGATGCATAGGCAGGGCATCACCAGCAGGAAAGGAGGTCATAATTCCACTATACAAGACACTAGTGAGGCCGCACCTGGAGTACACTGTGCAGTTCTGGAGACCTTACCTACATAAGGACATAGACAGGGTAGAGAAGGTTCAGAGGAGGGCAACAAAGATGGTGCATGGATTGCATCACAAGTCCTATGAGGACAGGTTGAAGGCACTGAACATGTACTCCCTGGAGGAGAGGAGGGAGAGGGGATATGATAGAGACATACAAGTATCTTACAGGAGGAACAGGTGCAGGAATGCACTATTTTAAGCGAAAAAGATGTTCCAGGACTAGAGGGCATGGGATGAAGTTGGAGGGAGGGACGATTCAGAGGAAGCGTGAGGAAGAATTTCTTCACAGAACGGGTGGTGGACAAGTGGAACACCCTGCCAGAGGAAGTGGTGGGGGCTGAAACAATCATGGGATTTAAGAATGCATGGGATAGACATAAAGGAATTCTGGAGGTCAGGGTAAGGCAACAGACTTCCTGGAAAACATAAACTGAACTTACAAACTTAAATGGGCAGACTGGGTGGGCCATAGGCCCTTATCTGCCGACACTGTCTATGTATCTATGTATTTATGTATCTATGTATATCCTTCCCGCCACCTCAGCGTCCAGATGGACAACATGCGTGGTGTGGTATATCAACAAGCAGGAGGGACTCGGTCCTACCCTCTATGCAGGGAGGCAATAAAGGTTTGGGATTGGGCAACACAACACGACCTTCACCTCACGGCGATTCACGTTCAGGAGTTGACAACACCCTGGCAGACAAGCTAAGTTGCTCTTGTGCTCTGACTCACGAGTGGGAACTGGACCAAGTGGTCCTGAACAATATCTTCCAACTTTGGGAACACCACAGGTCGAACCTGTTCGCATCACCCCTAAGCTAAAACTTCCAGTCTTCTGCTCATTGCGTTCCAGGCGGTGCTTTTGAGCGGGCTCTGTCTCTAGACTGGAAGGACAGATTCGCTCTATGCCTTCCCCTATTCCTCTTATCCCACGAGTCTTGCAGAAACTGGCTTCAGAAGGGCGTGAATTATTCTGATCGCTCCTTTCTGGCCCAGGCAAGTCTGTTCTCTCTTCTACAACAATTTTCAGAGATCCTCCTCTTCCTCTATCTCGAGGCTTGTTGACCCAGGATCAGGGGACCCTGGTCCATCCAGGCCTCAAATCCCTTCAACTGCATGCATGGCTCCTGCAGACCTAGCCCAATCCCATTTCAGAGTGTCTCCTAAAGTGGCGGAGATTTTAGTGGAGGCCAGAAAACCCTCCACCAGATCCACTTATGCCATGAAGTGGAAAAGATTCACTATTTGGGCGCTTCCAAGAACTTGGAACATTTCTCCTGTTCAGCGGGGCTTCTTCTGGAGTATCTACGTCATCTGTTTGACCTGGGTTTCAGCCATTCCTCTCTGAAGGTACACATGGCGGCCATTTTGGCCTATCATGTTCCCTTCACGGACAAGGCTTTTGCTCAACTGGAGGTCTCCAAGACCTTTCTCAGAGGGGTCTTCCATCTGAGGCCCCCCATCTGTACTCCTGCTCCCCCTTGGTACTTGAATTTTGTTCTCGAGAAACTTACCCATCCTCCCTTCGAACCTGCAGCTTCTGCGGATTTGAAGTTTCTTTCTTGGAAAACTCTCTTCTTGGTGGCCAATACTTCGGCTCGAAGAATCTCCGAGCTTCAGGCCCTGATGTGTAAAATCCCCTACTTGATTTTTCACAAGGAACGAGTTGCTCTTCGCACGAATCCTAAGTTTCTACCTAAAGTAGTAGCAGAGTCTACCTTAAATCAGTCCATAGAGCTACCTGCCTTTTTTACGCAGTATTCTAATCAAGGGGAATATTTACTCCATACTATGGATGTTCACCGGATTCTGAGATACTACACCAACAGGACGAAGGATCTCAGAAAGACTGATCAGTTGTTCGTCTCTTTTGCTCACAAAAGGATAGGCAATGCTGTTTCCAAGCAATGCCTGTCTAAGTGGTTGGCTCATTGCATCACTTTCTGTTGTGACAAATACAAGAAGACCTTTCCGGGTCAAGTCAGAGGCCACTCCACAAGAGGAGTAGCTGCCTCTGCAACTTGTTTCAAGAATGTGTCTGCGGCAGACACCTGCGCTGCCGCCACCTGGACTTCTGTCCATACCTTTACGAAACACTACAGTTTGGATGTTGCCTCTCGCCGTAGAGCAGGCTTCGGGCTAGCTGTTTTGCAAGGCCTCCTATCTTGAGGCTTGCACGGCCAGAACTGCTTCTTGGAGTAGTTTTCCTCCTCCCGGTGCCTTTCTTTGTTCCAGGCTGCTTGGGATTCAATCATACATGTAATTACCTACTGCAGGAGCCCTCGAGTAAGATAGTACAATTCGTAAGATCTTACCGTAACAGTAGATCTTTGAGAAGCTGTTGCAATAGGTAATACCTTCTCGTCCTCCATCCCCTAGGCTTTTTCAGCTCCTTTTCCATTAGGAAATATCCGCTCCTCTCTCGTCTGGCCTCTTTCGGCCTGTGGCGGGAAAGAACTGGAAGAAGCCAGGTGTCTGGGACCGCCCCTTTATACGCGTCTCCTGATGCGGTCAGGGACTGCTAGCTAGAAATTTTGCCATGGGGTCCTGCCGGCGTCAGTCTTATATATAATTACTTTCTGCAAGAGCCTCTCTCGAAGATCTACTGTTACGGTAAGTTCTTACATAACTGTACTTTCCCTCCACCTTCTCCTCTACATGCATAAAGGGTAGCCATATGCTATTATATTTATCCCCCCTTATCTGAGTTCAGCCATAATTTTGTCCATCCCTGCTATATCTTTTATTATATCTAGCCACTCATGCAATACTGGAGGATCAGGATTTAACCATCTTCTGGTGATGGCTTTATGAGCAGCCACCAGTTGTATCTCCAAGAAGGATTTTAGCATTGTATCTTTTGCCCCTTGGAAAAGAGCCCAGCACCATCAATGGGAAGTCAATCGGGACATCAAGATCTGATATATCGTGAAAATGATCTCCCACTTCCCTCCAAAAGGGGGTAAGTTTTGGGCAATCCTAAAAGACATGGTAAGGGGTTCCAATTCCTCCACACCCTCTCCAGCAGGCCTTCGTGGTACCCACTTTATAGTGTTTTGCCTTAGATGGTATATTAAAAAATCTGACCAGTACCTTCCACCTAAACTCCCGCCAGGTGTTTGAGGCCGAAGTATGGAGTCCTCCCTCCCATGTCCTCCTTCAGGTTAAAGTATCTAATTGCAACCTCATTTCTGTCTCCCAGGCCCTCTGGCAGTGATGGAATCACATCCACTATATTCCTATATGTAGATACTAACTGGGATATCAGATGTGATGTGATTCTTTTATGTTATCTACTGCCTGCCAAATCACCTGTTCCAATGGGTGAGGGTCTCTTTGGACATCGAGGGTGTTAGAGCCAGACTGGAGAAAGGAGACAACTTGTAAGTATCTAAAAAAAAGAAAGTGTGATATAGGTATAGAATATTCCTGCTGAAGGGAACCGAAGGTCCTAATCTGGTTTTGTCTGTAGAATTGGGTAAAGCGAATCAGACCCCGACGTTGCCAATCCCCAAAGGAATGGTCCAATCTAGGTGGGGTGAAATATGCACAATTTATAATGGCTGTCCTATTAAGTTGGGTTTCAAGTCCAGCTGTCCTCCTCACTGTTGCGCAGTTCTTGTATGTTTGTGCGATCCAGGGGTTGTTCATTTTCATTACCCTCAACCTCTCAAAGGGCCTGTAAAATCCAAAGCAGGGGCTATCCCCGGGTCACTACCCGTTTTCCTGCACAGTCCACACATTATCAGGGTCTTGTTTCAAGTGGGCTACCCAAGGAACCACTTGGACCATAAGATAAGCTGTCAAATTTGGCAAGCCCAACACCCCCTGATCCTTGGCCTTCATCAATGTGCTCCATGCTATCCTAGCCCTTTTACCAGCCCACAGAAAGCAGTGTAGGGCCCTGTTTTTTTTTTTCCCATTCCAAACCTGAGACGGTCAATGGAAGGGTACTAAATAAATAAATAAATAAAACAAACAAACCAAAAAAAAAAAAACTGTGCAAGACATTCATTCTGATGGTGTCGACCCTCCCCATCAGTGAGAGGGAGAAGCTCCCATCGCTTTAGGTCAGTAAACACCAGCTTTATCAGTCTCCCATAATTAACTGAGAACAACTGATTTATGCCAAGAGGTGTATAAATGAATAGATATCTTGTACTGTTGGAGACCCAGCGAAAGATTAGCTGTTTGAATTCTACAGCGAGGACCACTCACCAGCAGGGTTTCTGTTTTTTATTATTAATTTTGAAACCTAAGAGATTCCCATATGTGTTAAGTATTTGATATAAGATCGGAAAAGTTCTACGGGTCCCTAAGATGCAACATAGTGTCATCTGCATAAAGTGAAATTCTGCTTTCCACCCTCCCCACCCTAATACCCTCCAAGTCCTGATGTGTTCTAATAATTGCAGTGAGGGGCTCCATAGAAAGAGCAAACAAAATGGGGGATAAGGGGCATCCCTGTCTGGTACCTCTGAGAATATTAACACCATTAGAAATTGTGCAGTTCACTTTTAATACTTGCCAGTGTGGTACGATAAATGACTTTAATCCAAGTTCTTATCTGATCCCCAAACTTCTTTAGAACCTCATGTAAAAAAATTCCAACTGAGGTGATCAAATGCCTTTTCTGCATCGATTGCAATGGCTAATTGGTGTCCTTTAAACTGTTTGCCGCTGTGCAAAATATTGAGGCATCTTCGAATATTGTGTCGAAGGTGCCTATTGGGAACAAATCCCAATTGGTCTGAATGAACCAGATATGGCAATATGGTGTTTATTCTGTTGGCAAAATTTTAGTAAAAATTTTGAATCCATATTAAGGAGGGATATAGGTCTGTAAGAGGAACATAATTCGAGGGACTTACCCTCTTTGGGGATAACTGAGATAAATGCTTGTCGCCATGAATGAGGAAAATCATCTTCCGCCTTACAAGAATTAAAAAGTCAGAGCAAGATGGGGGATGACTGTGTCCGGAATGTCTGGTAAAACTCAGTGTTGAAACCGTCAGGGCCTGGTTTCATATCCTTGATGGTACTGATAACCTCCTGAGATGTGATAGGTACATCTAATTTCAGTTTAGTATCCTCATGTAACTTAGGAGGAAGGCTCTCACTCGGGTACGTTTGTATACTTTGTGGGGCACTTGAGTATTGGTCAGAGTAAAACTGCTCAAAGGCTTCTGCTATTTTCTTAGGGGTAAAGTGGGTAGTGGTTATTCCTCCCTGCTCTGTGGTTAAAATGTTTTTAACCGATCTGTCGCCTGATCCTACAGGCCTGAAGGCAAGAAGCCTACCTGCTTTGTTGACATGTTCATAGTACTTTTGATTCAAATACCTTAACTACCCTCTATTTGTGAATCAATGAGATTCTAGAGGTCCTTAACATTATTTAATTTAGCTAGGTTCTCTTTAGTTCTGTGTTGTTTATGCTCCTTTCTAATTGTTCCAGTCGGGATTCCAGAGCTAACTGTTTTCTTTTCTTTGTGTTTTTAGCCTAGGGCTTATGATATTACTTCTCGTATAACTACTTTTAAGACTGTCCAAATACCAGTTTGGCCCTGGTTCATCCACCTTATTATGCTGTTGATATTCCTGTATAACCCCCATTTGTTCCCGAAAATCCTGCCTACCAAGGAGAAAGAATTAAATCTCCAAGATGTTAACACCCAGTCACCCAGTTGTACTCTCAGGGTTACTGCTGCATGGTCTGAGAGCCCCCTGGAGTGAATGGAGCAATCCTTCATCCTGTGTATGTCCCCATTACCACACAAAAAATAGTCCAACTGGGAATAGGAATCATCAGAGCTGGAGTAAAAAGTGAAGTCCCTAGAAGTGGGATTCCCCTTCCTCCAGACATCCAGTAGTGCAAGCTCCTGCATCCCTCCCCTTACCACCCTGCTCATTTGTTGTACTATTTTGTGAGGAATGATCTAACCTAGGATTGATGACACAGTTCCAGTCTCCACCTACTATTAACATACCCTGTCTTAAACCTGCGACTTTATTAAAAAGACTTTGATAGTACAGTGGGTCATCACTGTTGGGGCTATAGATGTTCACCAAATGCAATTTCTGGGAGAATAACCGTCAACAAAACCCCACTGCCGTTCTCTGAAGTGTCCACCTTCACTATTTCCAATGGAATATTCTTCTGAATTAATATACAGCCCTGGTTCTGTTCCTGAAGTATATGATGAGTAAATCACTTTACTAGCCCAAGATTGTCTGAGTTTTGCATGTTTTGTGTCCGACAGTCTCGTCTCCTGCAAAAAACAGATGTCAGCCTGGAGTTGGTTTAAATAATGGAGGATTTTAGTTCTCTTAATAGGTGAGTTTAAAACCTTGCACATTCAGGGATGTGATTTTATCGAACCCATCTATGAGCCCTTTGACAACCCAGAACTCACCCCGTCCTTTCCCATAAACCTTTCTTTCCCCTGGAACCCTATTAGTTTCTTTAAACAACCTTTTCTAGATGCTGTAGTATGCCATGTATTAACAAGTTTACACCAACCGATGTGTGTAACTCTAAAATGTAAACTTTTGTAAACATAGGAAAAAGAACAATGAACTGTATAACAAGAAAAAACAGTTAATAGTTTTTTGTACTTCCTAGGTAAGTAAGTAAAAATTTATTTTAAGTGCTTTTCCAAAGACCAAAGCGCTGTACAAATGACAATACATATAAACAAGAACAACATTAACAATATAAAATCATGCACCATAAGCTTTTCAAATAAAAAGTTTTAACTCACTTTAAAACTTCGAGGTGTTATAGATGGACCCCTACCTAAGGATAGGGGTATGTAGTGCATGCTGTGGTACCTGTAAATACAACGGTCTGATCTAAAGGATCAATTTAAGTGTTAGGACGTCACTCTGAGGCGAACTATGTGTTGTTGTGGTGTCTAATAGAGAACCAGAGCTAGATGGGGGCCGCCCCGACCAAGCTCTTTGTAAGCTGTATCTAACCAGCAGTCTAAAAGGAGATTCAGTGATGAGGGAGGTAGGGAGAAAAGGATCCATTGGGGAGAAATCCCCTAAAACTAAGGGAGGTGCAAAGGGGAAGTATCATCCCTATAAAACCACATTCAACATCATGTAAGCATACCCTCTGTATAAAATCAGGTAGTCAACCAATCAAGTAAATTATAGCTTTACCTTCCCCACCAGACCCCTCAATTTGTTAATAACCCCCCCGGCCCCAGGACAGAGGAAATCCATGTCCCCCAATCCCCACCCCTCACCCTTGCTTCTGTCCAGGTAGCCCATGTGAGATCTGCTTCTACAAAAGGTAGACCCCAGTATATTCCAACTGACAAAATCTAATACATTTAATGTGAGTTGAGTTCTGGTAAACCTCCTAGTAAGAGTGCTAACCCACCCACAAACCTGTGGTGAAAAAGAACTGCATCTTTCCCGAGATTCTGGATATCAAAACAAAATCCCTTCAGGTTTGACTGCCCCGGGGACGTCCATGTCCTCCTGTGTAAGTTCGCCATCTCTTGCCATAATCTCCTGTAGATCTTGACCTAGGTGTGACAGCCAAGAAACCGTTGTAGATTGAAATGGCTTTAGGATTCCCCGCCCTGCGCCAGTGTATCCTGAGACGAACAGGATATTAAAGCTAAATTTCCACCTTCTTTTCCCGTGCTTGCTTGATGACCTCTCAAACTCATCTCTTTTTGTCATTTAACAAGTCTGAAAAATCTTGATCAAAAAATATTTTTTTGTCTGTTTGCAAATCTCTCAGTTTTCCATGCTGTTTGCAGTATTAGTTGGCGGTCCTGAAAGTTCAACATCGAGCCACTGTAGAATGGGGTTGAGCTGCTAGATCCCTCGGTTTCTGGGCCAAAGTGCATGTGCTCGTTCTGTGGGAGGGGTACTCTCTGGTATCAGCAGAATGTCCCGTAATGTATGTGTAACAAAGTCCTCCATAGTTTTACATGATTTTCTAGATCTTCCAGGACCCTGTAAATTCTAAAATTATTTCTGCGGGTTGTATTCTCCTGATCGTCTGTTTTTCCTGCATTTCTCTCTCCTGCGCCAAAAGGTACAAAATGGCTCTATCATGCTGACTAGTGGAGTCTGCCAGGTTCCTGATTGCATTTTCAGCCACCGTGGTACTTGTTTCAACCTTTTTCATATCGGCTTGTAGGTCGGCCACTGAAGACTACACCCGATGCAAGGTCTTAGTGATACTGTCTAATTTGGTCATAATCGTGTGTTGGTCTCCAAGATTGGTTTTCTTCGGAGTCAGCAATATTGGAGACTGGGGACCCTGGTCTAGACGCTGAGAGCAGGCCTTGGTTTCTTTCGCGGTCCATCATAGTTTTAGTTCACCCTGTGTGGGTGGGCTTCCCCCTCATTTTGTTCGTAGTCATTACCAGAAAGGTGGTAGTTCTTGTTGGTACAAGTAAAGCAACTGATTTGGCTGTTTTTGATTAATTAAATTGTGAATGACCCCTGGAGCACCGAACTAAGCAGCTACCCCCGTCGTGACGTCACGGGAAGTCCCAGCTCTCCTGTTTCTAGTGACAGGTTGAACAAGGCTGTCAGAGGAGCAGCCAGCTCCTCCTTGAGCTCCTGCAGTAACCTTGGCTGCACCTCGTCTAGTCCCATTGCCTTGTCTACTTTTAACTGTGACAGTTCCCTTAAGACTCTTTCCTCTGTAAAGGGGCTAGTGTCCACCTCCCGCCCTGTAATGCCCTTGTCTTTTATCAGAGCTCCGCTACCTACCCATCCTCGGTAAGTACTGAACTGAAGAATTTGTTCAGTATGTCTGCTTTGGCAGTCCTCTTCTACACAAGCCCCTTATTCCCCTCAGCCTTACTGTCCCGCCCTAGGTTTTTCTCTTTTCGCTTATGTATCCAAAAAATGTATTGTCTTTAAATGTCTTTAAAAAAAAAAAAAAAAAGTGCGACATAAAGATGTTGCAGGTACTCAGCCCCAGCCCCTGCACCCAGACAGTCAGAAAGCTGTTAAAGCTGCATCATCCAGCCTCCACTAAATGGTGACCAAACAGCTGCTTGCTCTCCCCCCACTCCACAAAGGAGAGCTGCCAATGGATGCTCAGTCCTTCTCATGCAGCCAGCCCTGGAGCTACCCAGGTTTATTCCTGAACCTGGTTTACTAGCGTGGCGGCAAGTGAGGCGCCCAGGCCCTCAAAACTCCGTGCCACAGGACTGGCACTGCATTTCTGTTTTTAAGGAAAAGTAGTAAAAATCTGATAGGAGGATGGTGGGGAATCGGGAATCATGGCTGCACCTGGAAAGGGACACGTTACTGGAAAAGAAAGCTGAGGCGCTTTATCACAGTATATCATGCTGCACGATAATCTCAATGTTTTTTTTTTTTTTTTTACAATAAAATTATCAGTGGTAATTTATCATGATATACCATATTATCTTGTAAGTGCGACAATCCCTAACCCCTACATTAAGTCAGTTACTTAGGATTTGGATAGACGGCTCACAGACTAGTTCAGCAAACCTCGGGTGGGTCTGGTAGCGACAGTTAAAAGAATGAAGTGCTATAATGTGCCGCTCCATCAGACCTTACTTGGATGGAGAAGGAAGGGACTTAATGGAGTATCAGATGTGTACAAGGATGGTGACCTGAAATCCTTTAGCTCTGTTAGACAGGAATTCCTGTTGCAAGCAGGTGAATTTTGCTTATTTAAAAGTCATAGAAACATAGACTTTGATGGCAGATAAGGACCACTTAGCCCACCCAGTCTGCCCATTCCCCTACCTATTAGATAAGCTGCAGATCCTAGTTAACCAACAGCCTCTATCTGGCCAATATCACACTTATAAACTTTCCTAGAAAAGAAATTATTTCTAGGGACATGGATATGTTGTTCATCCACACTTATTGGCAGGTATCCTTGCCGCTTTAAATCTTGCCGGAAGGTCTTCAAGCTGGCTCCTCCCACCCACCCGGGTGGTAAAACTCTGGGCTCCGCCCCATGACGCCAGATCTTCCTTACCACTTGGAAGCTCAGGTTCCCTCCTTAACGCTCTGCGTATAAGACTGGTTCCTATTTCTTGGTTTACCCGAAATTACTTTTAAGGTTTTCAAGACTTCGGTCACTTATTCCCCTCGCGGCTGCAATGGACCGTCGACTCCGGTTTCGGAGGTGCCAATGCGGGCAGAAGATGTCAGGCGGATCCGCACTCCACGTGCGTCTACTGCTTGGGCCCTGAGCACGACCCGCGAGCTTCGACCTGTGCTCTTATTTTTGAGCCTATGTCCTGAAGACCATCGCCCGTCTACAACTTAGGCGACCCGAAAACGTTATCCCTCGGTAAAGTCGAAGGAGGCCGGTTGGGCCGGTTTCAGCGCGGCTCCAGCGAACAGCTTGAGCAGATGATCGCCCTCGAGGAGGGCGGTGCAGGCGCATCTTACGTCTTCCTCAGCCACGGCCTTTATCCGCTCTCCCTGGGATCCTCTATTCAGCTTCTTTTAGAGGGCTCTGTCGCTCCCTCTCCACTGAGAGAGGGACCAACATCTTCAGGACCTTCCTCTCGGTCTAAGAAGAAGGACCACAAAGGTAAAGTCCCTCCGTCGGCGCTCTTGGGAGGCGGAGAGGTCCGCTTTCGAGTAGTCGACCATCGACTTGGTCGATCCTTTGGCTGACCACTGGCTTCCGGTGTCCCCATCAGGTCAGTTGACCGAGACTCCCGTCGGCCTTGATCGAGATTTTTCGACCCGTTGGATGGGCTGTCGACCGGTGAAGCGAAAACCCTCACTCCCCGGTTCCCCCGGCGGTGGTTGAGGTGTCCATGGACTTGCCCGTGCCTCCGGTTCCAGAGTCCACGGTTGAGCCCTCCGAGCCGAGGGGAGAGCGGGTTTCCCCCGCCCTACCTCCGTACCCTCCTCGGAAAAGCCGAGGTTCGCGGTCTCGGTCTCAGACTTCTTCTTGGTCCAGCCGATCCCGCCCGTCCAAGCGATCTCGGCTTCCCGTGGTAGCCGGCGCCGCCGCTCATCCTCGTCCTTCTCTTTGGGCCGAGGGAGGCTTCAACGCAAGTTGCGTCGACGATACGAGGACCTCATGTAGCAACAGCTTCTTCTGTCCGGGAGCAAGTCGACATCATCACCTTCCCTGGCTATCAAGTGGCTGTCACTGGAGCAGCCGAAGCAACCCCTCGCCTTAGCCGAGGCGCCTGCTTCCAGGCCTGTTGCTCGGCCGAAACAGGCTGCCCCACCAATTCCGGTGGAACGTCTGCCTCCACAGCCGTTGTTTGGGGCTCTGACCAAGAATTCTCGGTCTGCCCAAGGTCTGCCCCATAGGCTGTCTGTCACCCTCACTCCCGATCGCCCTTGGCAGGTGGAGGGTGGGTCAGGCCCAAGGCAGCTCTTTGCAGACTCCTCTGAGTCCGACGACGAATCCTCCCTGTTCTCCAGGCGGGTCGACTTGGAGTTCTCAGGAGGTCAGTCGCTGGACGATAGCCCTTCGTCCTTCATGGGTTTGCTTAGGCTCATCTCAGAGTCCACCGGGATGCAGCTCGAGCCTGTATCCAAGCGGGCCAAGTATCCCCTCACGGAGATATTGGACCGAGGGGATTCTCCTACGGAGGCCTTTCCGGTGGCCGAGGCCATTGTAGGCCCGGCCTTGGAGCTCTAGCAGCGTCCTGCTTCCTGCCCTGCACCTTTGGCCAGGATGGCAGGAAGAATCGGTCCTACCGGTTCCCTGTCGGTTTTCGGAACACCCTCAGCCGAGGGTTGGTTACCGACAGCATCTTCCGGCGTGCGGAAGCGCCAGGGACATAGACAAACCTCCCGACAAAGAGTCAAGAAGTTGGACTCACGCAGCGAAAAGTCTACGCTATCCTTCTCCTGCGCCCGTCAGGCCAGCTCGGCCATGCTGATGGCACATTTCTCTCACGCCCTATTGGGCTCCCTGGACGAGGTAGTCCCTCATCTCCGGCTTACCTGCAGACCATGGTTACGCGGAGTGCGGGACCAGGGCAGAGGCAGTGGCCAAGCAAGCAGCTTCAGACTGCTTTGGACATCGGTGACTCGTGCACCAGGTCAGTAGCGGCCGCAGTGGCTATCGCCCGTCGGGCATGGCTGAGGATATCCACCTTCACAGCGGATACCCAGCACAAATGGCGGATGTCCCTCCTGGGGACCAACCTCTTCGACCCTGGGTGGAAGATCACCTCCAGAGGATTGAAAAGTCCAATGCCACTCTGGACTCGGTCTCATCCAGCCCAGAGGGACAGGGCCGAACCGCAATCCAAGCCCTTCGTCTGTCTCGCCCTGACGTCCGCCCAGCAGCATCAGGGCCAGCAGGCTCGCTTAGCGTCCCAAACCCAAAGCCAGCGGCTTCCTCTTCCAGGAAGCAGGGAGGTAAAGGCCAGGAGGTCCCTCGGCCGGTCCCTCCTCCAAGCCTGCCCAGTAGCTGAGTTGAGGTGTCGCCCCAACCTCGTCACCCACCCAAGTTCCCCGTGGAGGGGCGTCTCCACTACTTCCTTTCCGCCTGGTCTGCTATAAGCACAGACCGGTGGAGTGGAAAGTGGTAGGAAAGGGGCTGCCTCTAGAGTTCGAGCAGGCCCCGCCCTTCCGAGCCGTCGCCCCCATGGGGGCCTCGGGGTCCACAGCCTCGCTGTCGGCTCGCCGAGCTGACATCGCTCTGCACCTCGAGAAAGAGGTGATCAGAGAGGTGGCGGACCCTCCCTCAGACCCGGGGTTTGTGTCCCGGTACTTCCTGGTCCCAAAACGGACGGGGGGGCTGGCGCCCCATTCTCGACCTGCACGACCTAAACAAGTTCCTAAGGTCTCGGACCTTCAGGATGGTCACTATGGCTCAGATAATACCATCCTTGGAGCGTGGCGTGTGGTTCTGCTCTCTGGACCTGCAGGACGCGTTTTTCACCTCCCTATCCGTCCGTCTCACCAGAGATTCCTTCGCTTCGGCGGAAGGATCCTTTGAGTTCGAGCCATGCCCTTGGCCTGTCTCTTGCACCCAGGGTCTTCACCAAATACATGGCAGTGGTGACAGCATTTCTGCGGCGCCGACGGGTCCGGGTGTACCCTTACCTGGACGATTGGCTGATAGCAGCCCCCTCCAGACAGGAGGAGGAGTGGTCCAGAGATCTGGCCCTCCAGGTTTGCTCTCAGGTCGGCCTCCTCATCAACGAGGCCAAGTCGGAACTTGAACCAAAGCAGGTGATCCTCTTCATCGGGGCAGAGCTCGACTCTCTTCGAGCCAGAGCACGGCTCCCGGCGGACAGGGCCGAGGTTCTTTCCCCGATCATTTCTGGTTGGGCAATCGCGCCCTGCCTGGGACTTCCTGCGCCTCCTAGGTCTCATGGCGGCCTGCACCAGCGTGGTCCGTTGGGCCCGCTGGAACATGCGCCCCCTTCAGTGGGGGCTGGCCAGCCAGTGGTCTCAACGCTGCGATCCCTTGGACCAGCTAGTGACGGTGACCCAGGGGATGTGGAACGCTCTCCAGTGGTGGATCGTTCCAGCTCATCTGCAGGAGGGCATCCCGTTTGTCTGCCCCAAGCCAACGGTCTCTCTATCGACCGACTCCTCTCTGATGGGTTGGGGTGCCCATCTGGGGGAGCACAGAGTGCATGGCCTCTGGTCCCCATGGGAGTCCCGATGCCATATCAACCTGCTGGAGCTCCGAGCGGTCCGCCTAGCTCTCACCGCCTTCGCTCCGTTTCTTCGGGGTCAAGTGGTTCAGGTCCAGACGGACAATACCACGACCATGTACTACCCTAAACCGTCGGCGGGGCGCACTCCATGCCTCTGTGCAAGAAGCTCTCAGCATTTGGTCACTCATGCAGCCTGGAGGCAGATCTCCTAGCCATTCATGTGGCAGGAGCCTCCAACACCCTGGCGATGCCTAAGCGGATAGGGGCTGTGTCCCAGAGTGGTCTCTCCTGCGGAGGTAGTACAAGATCTGTTCTCTCATTGGGGCACACCTCAGGTGGATCTGTTTGCCTCAGGAGCGAAGCTGAGGCTGTTCCATGCCCGCCCCCTCACGCAGGGCTCGCTGCAGGGATGCCTTCTCGAGGCCATGGACCCTGGGCCTCTTCTCGCCTTTCCCCATTTCCTTGATCCACAAGGTGCTTCTCAAGGTGAGGAGGGACAAGCGCAGGGTGATTCTGGTAGCCCCAGACTGGCCCGCCAATGCTGGTATCCAGATCTCCTCAGCCTCAGCTCCAGGCTCCCGAGGCAGCTTCCAGCTCGCCCGGACCTGCTTTCAGTCAATCAGGGAAGGTGTTCCATACGGACCTTCAATCCCTGCACCTGATGGCCTGGTTCCTGAGCGGCTAGAGTTTCAGGCCTTGGGTCTTTCCGACGAGGTCCTCAATGTAGTTGAGGCGTCCCGTAAGGAGTCGACCAGGAAATGCTGTGCCTTCAAATGGAAAAGGTTTCCCATTTGGTGTCAGGGCAGGGGCCTGGACCCTTCCTCCTGTTCCTTGGCAAGCATCTTGGACTATTTATGGTCCCTTTCTCAGCAAGGGCTTAGGTTGACGACCCTAAGGATGCACCTGGCAGCCATCTCTGCTTACCAGGCGCGGGCAGGAAGCAGTCGGTGGCACAGGAGAAGGTGGTCTGGTGCTTTTTCAAAGGCCTTGATCACATTTCCCCTTGGTGCGAGAACCTCCACCTCCGTGGGATCTACTGCTGGTACTGGCAAAGCTCATGGGCAAGCCATTCGAACCAATGCACAGGTGTGATCTCTCTCACCTGTCGTGGAAGACCGCCTTCTTGGTGGCTATTACGTCGGCAGAAGGATGGGAGAGCTCCAGGCTCTTTCCATCGAAGTCTCCTTACCTGGTCTTCCACAGGGACAAGGTTGTCCTGCTTCACCCAAAATTCCTTCTGAAAGTGGTGTCAGAGTTTCACCTTAACCAGGTGTTGACTCTGCGGTGTTCCACCCAATCACACCTCGGATGCGAATATGGGCTCCATACTCTGGATCCTAGAAGGCACCGCTTACTATAAGGGCGCACAGCTGGAAGTCGGGAGAGGTTCGCCAGCTGTTCGTCACCTACGCTGAAGCCGCACCTGGCAGACCTGCAGCCAAGCGGACGATAAGCAGGTGGGTCACCTCCTGCATAGATCTCTGCTATAGGTTGGCGGGCATGGAGCCTCCCAGAGGGATAAGAGCTCATTCTACCCGCCATACCGCTGCATCGGTGGCTGCTTCCAGGGATGTCCCTATCCAGGAAATCTGCAGGGCTGCTACCTGGAAGTCAGCACACACCTTCCTCACCCACTACTACATCGACCTTGAGTCACGCCGGGATGCTGGTTTTGGGGACTTGGTTCTCCAGTCTCTTTTCCCTAAGTAGGGGGTGTGCGTCTTGCCTCCCTCCTCCCGGAGAACTGCTAGGAGTCTGCCAGTAAGTGTGGATGAACAACATATACCATTCCTAGAACTCCTGTTACAGGTGAGTAACCTGTATTTTATGACCACAGCCAGGGACCAAACCACTAGCGCTTATTTATAAACTTTTTGTGTTGGGCAGTTCTGATACCCTAAAGATGTGAGACCACTCTTACAAAACTGAGTGATCTCGGCAGTGGTATTAATATATTAATGATTGAGATAGAGTATTAATATATTAAAATTTTAAGAAACCTTCCCTGAACGTGCCCATTCACTGGATAGCTATGTGTGAGACACTTATAGAACAAAAGATTCTCATGAGCAGAGGAAAAGAGCACTAAGATTGAACGGAAGTGCTCCCTCGATCTGTAATGATACACCCAACATTGTGCCTTGGGCAGTACTTTAAGCTTCCTAACTTAGATCTTGCCAGTGGTTGTTTAGGGTTGTAACATAGCAAAACTACTAGAAGTGAAATCAAGAGAAATAATTGGATAAAGGTCATCAGATGACCAACTTTGAAGATGGCATTAAGTTAGCAATAATGCAGTCTCCAAAGTGCAGTATCGAAAACATCCACGTACGAAAAAAAGCACTGCAGCACAAAACGGCACCTGACAAACACGAGCAGGCACACGCAATGTAAACTCACCCAGAATGGAAAGTGCTAGTACCGCAGACGGTGTTTCCGGTCAACCAGGAAACAAGAAGTTCCACAACACAGAACCCCAGTACAAGTGCTGCAGCCACACCAAAGCGGCCGAAACAAAACAAAGGAGACACATTATGCAAATAACTGGAGCTACGGGTAACTTAAGCTAATACATTCTGAAAGCGTGAGACCTCCAAGACTGGCTATGGAAAAATAACTATCTTTTTTAAAGTGCCAACAAACATATCTGTTTGTGTATCTGAACTTGTTTTCACCACATAACGATATTACTAAATGTGTCTAACGATCACGTAGGCCCCAAAAGTGCAGTACACTATTGGAACACTGCAACATGTCTTTCCATTCTTTATTTCACAGTATAGCATACACATACAAAGTAAACAAAGCTCACAATAACCATGTCACAAGTGCATTAAACCACTCCGAGAAGGTGGCATCTAATGGGGAATTAATGCATGGTTGGGTGGTTGTAGGCACTCTGCCGTCGTTCTTGTGCCACAACCCCCACCCCCAATGCATTAATTTCCCATTAGATGCCACCTGCCATGGCTTAAGTTCTTACGTGTTTGATCTCCTGCCCCAGCCTTGATGGTCGAGACATAGGTGCCATACCTCTCAGCTGTTTGACACCCAAGTGTGGGCCACCAAGTGTAGAAAAGGCAACCAGATGTGGAAGACTTCATTATTTCAAGCACATGAAAGGTCAGAGCATTGTAGAAATAATGCTTCCATGTTAGTTGTCTGCTGCTAATTAAAAGCAAGCACTTATACAAATTTCTGTTTTAAAATACATAGATACATAGACATTGGTGGCAGAAAAAGGCTCTTGTCACATCCAGCATGCATCCCATCACCTGACTATTCTGCCTTGCTCATGTGGCAGACATAGAAACATAGATTTTCACGACAGATAAGGACCGCTTGGCCCACCCAGTCTGCCCATTTCCCTACCTAATGGATAAGCTGCAGATCCTAGTTAACCAGCAGCCTACTTCTTCCTACCCCCACCCCCTAGAATTGCCTTATGACTGTCCCATGCATGCTTGAATTCCACCACTGTTTTGACTCACAGCCTCCTCTGGAAGGGCGTTCCATGCATCCACAACTCTCTCTGTGAAAAATACTTCCTTAAATTACCTCTGAGCCGCCCCTTCTATCTTCAAATTGTGCCCCTTGTTCTTGCACACCTCTTTTTTGAAAGATGCTATCCTCTTGGACTTTGTTGATTCCCTTGAGGTACTTGAAAGTTTCTATCATTGTCCCCCCCTCTCCTCCTTTCCTCGAGGCTATACATATTAAGCTCCTTAAGTCTCTCTTCATATGTCTTCCGTGCAGACCCTGCACCATTTTAGTTCCCTCCTCTGGACAGCTTCCATCCTGTCTATATCTTTTGGAGATTGGGTCTCCAGAACTGCAAGCAGTACTCAGATGGGGTCTCACCAACTGTCTGTACAGAGGGATAATAACTACTGTTTTCTACTGGTGATGCCTCTCCTATGCATCCCAGTATCCTCCCAACCCTCCTTGCTGCCTCTCACATTGCTTGCCACCTTTAGGTCATCTGATATGACTACTCCCAGGTCCCTTTCCATTTTTGTTGTTAGTATCTCATCCCCCATTGTGTACTCTTCCCCTGGGTTTTTGTTTCCCAGGTGCATTACCTTGCACTTCTTAGCATTGACTCTAAGCTGCCATACATTTGACCATTCCTCTAACCTTGCCAAGTCCCTTCTTATCCTTTCCACCCCACCTTGTGCATCAACTCTGTTGCAGATCTTTGTGTCATCTGCAAAGAGACATACTTTTCCTTCCAGTCCCTCTGCAATGTAAACATAAAGACATTGAAGAGGACCGATCTAATACTGAACCCTGCGGTACCCCACTAGTAACCCCCTTTCTTCAGAGTGGACTCATTTATTATTACTCTCTGTGTCCTATTCTCCAGCCAATTCTTTACCCAGGCTGTCATCTTGGGACCCACTCCCAGGCTGGCTAACTTGTATATTAATCTTTTATGTTGGACTGTGTCAAATGCCTTGCTAAAGTCTAGGTAGGCCATGTCCACAGCCCCTCCCTGATCTACTACTTTGGTCACCCAGTCAAAGAAAGCTATCAGATTTGTCTGGCATGACCTTCTTGCTATGAATCCATGCTGCCTTGGGTCCTGTGCCCCTCTGGCCTCTAGATACCCAACATTTCTTTCCTTCAGAATTGATTCCATCATTTTCCCTACCACTGAGGTTAAACTAACAGGTCTGTAGTTTCCTGCTTCTGCCTTGCTCTCACTTTTGTGAAGGGGAATTGCATCTGCCCTCCTCCAGTCCTCGGATACCACCCCATCCTCCCATGATTTGTTAAAGAGGGTAGTCAGTGGTGTCACTAGTTCTACGCTTAGTTCTTTTAGAATTCTGGAATGAATCCCATCAGGCCCCATTGCTTTGTCCACCTTCAGTTTTAAGAGTTCTTTCAGAACCCTTTCTTCTGTAAATGGGCTGGTATCAACTTCTGTATGTATTCTGTTTCTACTGTTTGTTTTAGGTACCTCCCCCACTTCCTTTGTAAATACTGAGCAAAAATATTTGTTTAGTATCTCTGCCTTTTCACAGTCACCCTCTGCCCACCCTTCCTCCCCTTTATTAAGCCTCACTAACCCTTCCTTGATCTTCCTTCGCTCCCTGATGTACCTATAAAAGGTTTTATCCCCCTTCTTAACTGGGTTGGCTGTCTTTTCCTCTGTTTGGGCCTTTGCTGTTCTGACTGCCTTCCCAGCTTCCTTTTGCTTTAACTGATACAGTTCTCTGTCCTGCTCCTTCTGTGATTCCTTGTACTTCCTGAATGCTTTCTTTTTCTCTTGAACCTTCACTGCGACTTCCTTTGAGAACCATAGTGGTTTCTTACATCATTTCGTTTTATTTGCTTCACACAAAGGCTTGTTACCTCTGTGATGGCAGTTTTTATTATTCCCCATTGTTCTTCCACCCCTCCTTCCTGCCCATTTGCTAGTGCATTTCTTAGGCACTCACCCATTTTGGCGCAGTCAGCCCTCCTTAAGTCCAGTACTTTTGCCTTTGTATGGCTTGATTCTATTGCTGTGTTTATTGTGAACCATACTGTTCGATGGTCGCTAGTTCCCAGATGGCTACCCACTTCTACATCTGTGATCTCTCTTCATCTCCATTTGAAAGAACCAGGTCTAAGATTGCTCCTCTCGAGTGGGCTCCAATACTAGTTGTCCAAGGCATGCCCCTGTAGGACATCTAGAATAACCCACTTTTCGAGTGGCTGCTGCAACTGCACTTCAGTTAACATCTGGCATATTCAGATCACCCATCAGCAATATCTCCCTTTTCTGCCATTCTAAGTATTCTTTCCATCATTTCCTTGTCCATTTCCTCCCCTGAGAAGAGGTCTGTATCTAACCCCTGTCGCGATTATTGGTGCCATTGCCGGTCTCCAAATTTACCCACAGTGCTTCTTCTCCTCCGCTTTCCCTTTTGTTCTGTTGCTTTGATTCCTTCCCTCATGTAAAGGCTACTCCTCCTCTTTACCCTCCCTGTCCCTCCTATAGATAGTGTATCCTGGTATGTTTCGTCCCAATCGTGGTTTTGTGTGTACCATGTTTCTGTGACTGCCACGATATCCAGATGTTCCTCCTCAATCAAGGCCACTAATTCAGGAAGCTTGTTACTCGGACTACGGGCATTGGTACTCGTTGCTGTCCATTTTTTGATGGCTTTACCTTCTTTTGCAGCATCCCCCACTGGCCTTTCTACCTTGGTCTTTTTCTCATTTAGTACCCTGTTTTGTAGGGAGAGGCTGGGATTTTCCTGCTGTTTCAGTGCCTCCCCCTTGACTAGTTTAGTTTAAAGCTTGCCAATGAAGCATTTAAACCGATTGCTCAAAGACTTGTTCCTTCCTGGACAGATGCAGACCATCCTGCCAGTATAGGCTGGTGTCCCTCAGGTGGAACCCCAGTCCCCAATGAAGCCAAACCCTGTGCTCCACCATTTTTTCAACCATTCATTAAACTGCATGGTGCAAAGTACCTCGCCTCACTCATGCCATTAACAGGCAGCACCTCAGAGAAGGATACTGTGTGTGCTACTTGTCTTAGGCCCCTCCCAATTCTACAGAGTCCTTCTGCACTGCTAATCTCATGATGAGCCAAGTCATTTGTCCCTAGGTGGACAGTGGCGTCCAGCTCAGACTCCGTGCAGCTGTTCTCGTGATCCTGAGGATGCTTCCTGTCTCTCAAGCCATGGCACCAGGCAGGCACTTCCTTCAATTTTCCCTGCTCCCCGAGTTCTACAGTTCAGACCGTGCCTTTTACTGTCCCCAGAACCAAACCCACTGGCCTGTCCTATCCCTGCTTAAGCTGCTGATCCATGTGGCCTATACTGTTTCTTCAGGTAGCTTATTCCACTTATCCATCACTTATTACATGATAAAGTGCTTAAGAAAGTACTTTTTGAATCACCCCTCTGCCAGTTTCAGTGAATTTCTTTTCATCTCTGTGTTGGAACTCAGTAGTTCCTTGGTGTCTTCCCTATTTGTCCAGTGCAGGTATTTGTATGTCTTAGTCATGTCACCACTTTCTCTCCTTTTCCCAAGGTAGTACCTGTTTTAGTGCTACTGTCTCTCCTTATACGTCTTATCTCCAAGGCCATGCTCCATCTTAGCTGCCCTACGCTGTACTTTTTCTCTTTGTTACAGTCTTTCCTCAGATGTGGACTCCAGTACCTTCTGCAGTATTCCAGGTGTGGCTGCACCAGAAACCTGTACAGTTGCAGGATCACCTCACACCTCTACTGCTTATCCTTCTCCTGTGCAACCCACTGTGCAGAATTTTGTTAGCTTTCCTCACTGCCCTGTTGCAGTGTGCAGACTTTTATTGTCTCTGAGATCACCCTTAATCCTTTTCTTCTGTAGTGCTGTTGAGCACCACCACCCTCATCTCATATTGCACTTTTGGGTTCCTTCTCATAATATTTATTACTTTACTTTTTAGTATTAAAGTTCAGCTGCCAAATCGTGGACCAACTCTTCAGCCTGCCTAGGTCCTATCTTGGTTATCTTCTCCTTAATCCATATCTACCCTTGCACAGACCATTGTATCTTCTGCAGAGGCAGATCTTGTGCTCAATTCCTTCCCCAGTGTGACAGATGGAAGTTTTGATTTGAAGAGTAAGATATGGGTTTCTGCAGATTTCAAAAGGCTGGCTGTTGAGAAATGGTGAGGTGAATAAGTTGTTGAAGCAGTGGTGAATTTGCCTGGTCGTAAGAATTAATAAAACACTAAAGTCTCAGTGTACAGCATGGGCAGTACCTTTTTCACATGGGTGAGTTGGGGCCCCTGTGTGGTAGATAATGTGGAACATTTCTCTGTGACAGGGTTGAATAAGACCCTGTCACATTGTTCTGCATAAAGAGTTAAAAGCAAAGATCAGTTTTATCCTCTCCTTTCTGTCTCTTGTCTGGTAATGAAGTCAGATTTTGAGAGACCTGGAACTGATCACTCTGACAGTCTCATGATTCTCCTCTCCTGCTATCTGTCTTCCTTCACTTGCTGTTTCCCTCTCTTTCTATTTTTTCTTCCCCTTTTCTTATCTGTGGTTATAAAAATATATGAGAATCTTTGTGTGAAACTGTATGTGAAACTGAGATATCTTGGTTTGAAAATGTGTATAGTTGTATTGTTGAAATTATTGCAGAAAGCTGTGTGGAACTCAGGGGGGTTAACCTTGAGATGCAGTTTGACCTCCACAAGCTAATTTGCAGAGTTGTCAACAGGAGCTTGGTTCTGGGACACAGAGTTCTATTTCTTGCACTTGCAAGGAAAGAAACTGACAATGTTCTGATAAATTTTGTGAGAAATAGGATGTCTGTTAATGAGCTCAGGATGCAGAAGTGGGTTCCCCACCCCCACCCCAAAAAAAACCAAAAACTTTTTTTCCCCCTCTCCTTTCTTTGGTCCCTTAGAGTCAGACTTCTCTCTGGTGAGGTCACTCGGAACTTGCCCTGGCCTGCCCTACCTGAGATTCACCTGGGTCTGAGCTGTCGTCGACCACTCTCCCCTCCAACTACACAGACTCTCCCACTGGCTCTGAGACTGCCGGGTTGGGACCGCCTTGCTCCTCCAGCGCTCTGCCTACAATCTAGAAGGGCCGCCGGGGAGTGGAGGAGAGACAGCGACCAGCCAGGATGGATCCGGTAATGGGTGTGGGGGCAGTCCACTGGGCCGACCATCACTTGTCCGGGTGCCAGGATGTATCCACTTTTTACTGATTGCCCTGGGGATCGGATGTGCCATAACATCCAGCATGTGACTGGTGCACTTCCGCACCCGTAACCAAGAAGTCTGCCAATTCCCCCAACCCTGAAGTGCTTGCCGCAAGTTTGTGCTGCCCTCGGTCTCCACCTGGGGCTGCTGGTACTGCGGCAAGCAATCCCAGCCCTCCCCAGGAGAGAAGAGGAGAGCAGTCCTCCGGATGCTTGATCCTCTCTTGCCCCTGCTGACCCCTGGAGGCCCAAGCTCGTTTCCGAACCAGTGTCGCTGGTGTGGCGTCCAGCGCCTCAACCCTTAGCGCCACTGGGCCGGCCCTGGATGCAGAAGATAATTGCCAGGAAAAGACATTATATATAAAGAGAACAATCTTTTGTATGAGAGATGGTGAGATTGAAATTTAGAATTAGATATGCTCTCAGATGAAGGACTGTTTTCTTTGTTTGTACTGCATTTGTAAAGTGCTATCCTGAACAATTTTTATTTTTATTTTACTGTTATTGGCGATACTAAAACAATACTTGTGAATTTTATAACTGCTCCTGGTTTGCCAGTGCTTCCTGACCTTCGCCTCAGCAACACCCTCATAATGAGGGATTATTCAGAGGCAAGATGAGTCACTTTGGGGGTATTCCCTGGGAAGTGTAACAGCTCTCTGTCTCTCCCCTTCCCAGACAGGAGACCATTGAGCAACTGCTGAGTAATATGTTTGAAGGGCAAAGGAGTGAGTCTGTGATCGTGAATGGGATTTTGGTGCTGCTGACTCTGCTAGAGCCTCGACGACCCAGGTATGTGCAGGAAGAAAAGTGGAATTGTGGACAGTCTTTGTCCTGGAGTTGTAGCCAATCCTGTGGGACTTTTGCTTTCATGTGGTGTAATCGTCAGACAGCCTCCTGCACTCAGGGGTGTGTGTCTGTTTGACATGACTACTAAGGCAGAGGAATTTCTGCATGTGCTGAAAACAAAAGTTCCGTAAGGGGCAACAGATGGAACTTGAGTGCTGGCAGGTTGTGACCTAAACACCTGCTTAGCTCATGGACAGCATATTGTATTGTGGCATCAGCATTGGTGATGGATGGGTCCCTGCTGTGGCGGCCCCTATGATGGCTGGGGGGAACCTGGGGCTGTTGCCCTTCCAAAGGTTGCCGGCACACCCTGCAGCTGCATTGGCTCTGACAGTGTACTGTGTGGCTGCAGTCCTGAAAATGGCAAAGGGACCCCCCTTTAATGTCCCCTCCAGTGATGACTTGGTGAACCTGTGGTATGGACCCCCTACTGACAGCCAGTGAACACTGTGGCATTAGCCCCTCCCCCCATGGTCGTCGGCTGTATTTATTTAGAAACAATTTCCCCATGCAATCCCATCTGACCTTCAAATGCTCATTTTTATTGTGTCCTGCTATTACCCAGTTATGCAGCTTGGAGGACTAAAATACAGTGAAGTACAGGATCTTCTTTGAGGATCTCTCCTCTATTAGTTCATACCTTTGAAGCTGTAGCCGACAGGCACTAGGACCACACAAACTTTTGCTAGCTGGTGGCAGCCCACGATGTCATGCGTCAGCATCTTCAAAACGGGGGTGCCCTATGACTCCTCCGCTCCTTTCCTGCCATCAATCATCCTCATCAGACCTGCTGTAGGAAACATTTCCAGATAGCAATTGTTGTTTCTTGTTTTCCTCATTTAAGAAGTTAATATCATAGTCTCTGGACCCCATCCCCATGGCATGGACATATATAGAAGACCATATAAATGGACATATATGGGGACACCAAGTGGGACATATTTATAAAATTCTCAGAGAGAGGATGGGTGATTCCTCACTCACTATTCTAAACAGTTGGTGTAAGGATTTGGCCGGAGCTGTAACAGACCAAGATTGGTTACGGGCATCGCCTTTAGCATGTAAAGTAACATACTGTACGAAATGGTGAGAGTTTGCCTGGAAGTGCCATAGTCGCTTTTTTCGCACGCCGGCTATCCTAGCGAAATATCTACTCTCCAGTTATGGCAGATGTTGGAGGAATTGTGCATGTACACATGCAGACCAGAGTCAGATATTCTGGACATGTCCTCAGTTGTCTCCTTTTTGGTGTGCACTCCAACAAGAGGTTTCAGATTGTTTGGGCAAGTCTGTTGAATTTACGGCCAAATTGAGACTCTTATCTATATTTCCTCCTCACAGACCCCCATGGCAGCATACCCTGTTACCTATATATATCTTTTAGCAGCAAAAAAGGCGATTACCAGACGATGGGGAACTTTTATTACTCCGTACTTAGGGGATTGGAGGGGGGGTGGTTTTGGATATTTATTATATGGAATCTCTTATAGCCTAACTCCATAATAAATACCAGGCATTTGAAACTTTTTGGAGACCTTGGGTGCTACATTTGTCCAGACAAGACCCAGACTTTGTCCCTTGAGCCTCTCCACACCATAACTGTTCATATTCTATCAAAGAGATAGACTCCACAGAGTTTTTAGGGTGTTGCCATCACATCTGGTTGATCCTTAAACTTTCTGAATTCTTAGAAGGAACCAAAAACATTCTTCTTTTTAATGATTGTACAGTGAGGTGAATTTACTACCAAGTCAGTAACTTCAGTGTTTATAGAATGAAACACAAAGACACAGGTTAAATCACAATTATTTTATTATTCTGGATGTACTGTATTAATTTGTACAACCATTGAATGCTGATTTAAAGATAACGACTATTTCATGTATATGTCACATCCTTGAATAAAAGAAATATAAATAAAAAGTATGTATCAAGTCTCTGCATGCCACTGAAGCTGAAAAGAGCCTTTGTTTGGTACTGCGAGTGTGGAGATAAAATTTATAATGAGGATTCACATACAAGTCTGCATGTGGTGTTTGGGCCTCTCACAGCTTTTAACCTGTGAGATCTGCCAGAGTTTTAATCAGGTTACACCATAAGAAAGGCTTGGAAAACTTTCTTCTTAAAACCTTATAAGCCACGGAGAAGGATCAAGGCCCCAAATTGGTGTTGCCCTTACTTTTGGCAGAAAAATGGCTGCTGAAATCAAAGGCCAGGACAAGGTGTGGTTGTTGTCACAGCCCTCCTCATCATGTGGCCAGACATAAACGACAAAAAAGGATCTTCGCCAGCAAGGTACCGGTTGCCATTGCGACCTGCAGGTAAATCCATTGTGTTTTCACCCACTGCGGCGGCATTGACTGCCCCCCCCCCCCCAAGTCAGTGAGACACCAAGGTCGAGGCTTGGCTCGGAAGCTGCTGTACCTACTACTGACTGTACAATGCCATCATCTTCAGATCAAGGCTTGTCCGCAAATGTGGTCACAGCCCCTTTGCAGAGCGTCGTTGACTCTGACTGTGCTGGTGGTGTTTTATGAGATTAGCGCGCATTCTGCCTGGCTTGCCTGTGCAGACTGTTATTCTGTCAACAGGGCTCACTGCTCCTGTTGACATCATCTCATCTTCCAGCCACAGCAGATCCTCCTTCTCAGCAGCTCTTGTGTCTGACAGGCGTAGATGAGGTTGAATACAATTCTGACCTCATGATGGAGGATTTTGAGGAGGAGGGATATGATGGAGAACAGCATCTGCAAAGATCCAGTTCTGTCCTCACCTCCTGCAGTCGGGGCTTGGTGGTGTATATCCCCAGGTCTTCTCCTGAGGACCCTGCATTTCAGTTCATGACGCAGCAAATACAAACTGCAATGGGCTTTGCTGTGGAGGAGGAAGACTCCACAAAAAGGAACATTATGGAGCTTCTGGAGGTCCCTTATACTCCCTCCATTATAATTCCACCAGTGTATCCTGCATTGGAGAATGCTACATTTGCTGCATCCTACAGACCTAACTCACTGCCTGCTGTGCCAAGAAAGGCTGATCAGCAGTATCCTGCTCCATCTGCTAAGCATTACTTTGCCAGCCAGCTACAGACCAACTTGGTGGTCATCATGGCTGCAAATGATGATTCCAGAGCACCTAAACATGTGAGTACTTTGCCTCCTGACAAAGACTTGTGGAAGTTGGATGTGATGGGCAGGTGCACATATGCCTCTACCTCACTAGGCCATCGAAATTGCAAATTACCAGGCCCATCAGATAAATATCAAAATTGCTTTGGAATACTGCTGAAGCTGCTGCCCAGTCTTTGCTTAAAGGATCCACTGAGAATGACTTGCTTAAAACTTTAGCATCTTGGCTGCCCGGTGACGCTTGAGGGTTGAGGCGCTGGATGCCTTACCCCACGCTATGGTGGTACCTGGTTTGGGAGTGACTTCAGGTTACCGGGGGGCAGGATCGAGTGGTGGCTGTCCTCTGGGATTGGGGCGGGCGGTGTTGCCTGCCCGTAGAGTTCCCGCCCCACCGGATGGAAGCCTGGTGGTCGGCGCGGGCGGTTAATGGCGTGACTGGAAGGGAGGGGCATTCTGTAAGCGTGCGTGCCTCCGCACGCATGAGAATGGGCAGGAGAACACTCTCCCAAAAACAAAAACAAAATGTTATTATTATTATTGAATTTTGTTGACTTGTAAGTCCACTGGCTTAGAAGTCCCTTTTCAGGGGCGACTGTGGGGGATACAGATGGTAAGCAACTGAAATTGAACCAGATTAAGCTGTCGGTGGCATTTTTAGTGAATGGGGAAAATTTGGCCAGGACACCGGGGAAATTCCCCTACTCTTTTTTAAGTGCCATGGGATCTTTAGCATCCACCTGAACTACCACAAATCCAGGCAGATGGGACCTTGGTTTAATGTCTCATCCGAAAGACGGCACCTCGGAACTGCAGCACCCCCCCCCATGCTGCACTACAGTGTCAGTATTGGGCTATTAACCCAAGTGCCAGATGTGGGAACTGAACCCACAGCCCTCTGATCTCCGACCTCAGAGGCGAGTGTGCTACCTACTGAGCCACTGACACAGACTATGTATAAAAAAAAAAAAAAAAAAAAAAAATTCTTTCATCCACTCAAGGTATTCCTGGCTAAGGGTTGGTGGTTCTGCAAAGGATGTGCAGCAAGCAGTTTTAAATGCCCTTTAGAGGAACCAAACTGTTTGGTTATGCTGTTGAAGAGGCGCTTAAAGGCCTTCAGACATCCAGAATGACTCTAAGGTCTATCAGATCCCTTCATCCCAGTCCTGCCAGAGAACGTGGACAGAGATCTTTCATCAGCCTGCCGTCAAGGTGATCGTCCAAACTGTTATCAAGACTGAGGTAACGGAAGTGTCCCCTCACTGGGTCCACTCCCTCCAGGTGCCCATTCAAAAGCACCCAAAGCACTTGGTGTCAGTGGCTGTGCCCGCCACCCATTCTGCATGACTCATTGCAGCATCCACCCCCACCTTCACTGTTGCCTCCTGGGGTGGTTGTGGCAGGCAGAATCTCCCTGCTTCTCAAACAGTGGTGGGAGAGTTCAACAGATGAATGGGTATTGGATGCAGTTGCAGGGGGGGGGGGCCCGCTGTCCCTGCCCTCTGTCCCCCTACCTTTTTCTTTTTTGCTCAGGGTCCTTGGATCTCAGGATGTTGGGATGGGTGTTTCCATTGGTCCCTTGGTTTCCCTCGGTCCTCAGCCTTTTGCATGCTGCAGCCAGTGGGGAACAGTGTGTACCTGGAGCCGCCCACTTTTACACACAGCCAGAGGAGGTGATGTTTGGGGGGAGGCCCTATAGAAGACTGCTGTAAGAAACTACTATGTGATAGCACCACCTAGCGGACCCCTAAGAGTAATGCTCTGAAGTTGCTAGAAACCCCTCCAGATCAGCTGTGCTTCCTTCCAGTTATCCTCTAGGTCATTTGTCCCTTCTGAACCTCTGCTTTATGCTGGAGGGGGAGCTTTACCAATTCAGAGTATTACTCTGTGGCTTGTCTTCTGTGCCATGGGTTTTCACCAAATACTTGGCATCAGTGACAGCAGCCCTTTGCATGGAAGGCCTGTATGTTTTCCAGTAAATGGACAACTCTCTCTTGAAGGCCAGCTCCAGCGAAGCTGTATACCTTATCTCTGACAAGGCAGTTGTTCGATGACGTGGGGGTCACATTGAATATAACAGTCTGTGATGACTCCCTGTCAATGACTGCAGTACATTGGGGCAATCCTGGAGATAAAGGATGTGCTTTCTTGCCACAGGACAGGGCAGAAAACCTGATTGCACAAGCATAACTGATTTACAGTAGTCCTTTTGTCTCAGCAGGGACAATGTTATGTCTCCTGGAGCTCATGGCTGTGGCTCTTGTGACTGTGTCATTGGCCCACTTTCATATGAGAATCACTCACTGGCACTCTGGTTCTAGTGAGTCAGCTGATGGGCAAGTTGGACCAGATGGTGCTACCGCTGTGCAGAACATGCTGTGGTGGATGGTACGTAACAGTTGATTAAAGGGCTGTCCCTACTTTATACCAGCTCCTGTGCAGATCCTCACCACGGATACCTCCAGTTCTGGTTGGAAGTGGGCTCATCTTGGTTCTTTCCAGATGCAGGGGTCCTGGTTCAAGGTGGAGGCCAAGTTGCACATAAATGTCCAGGAAATGAGAGATGTCCTGTACAGCCTTCAGGAGCATCTGACTATGGGTCCTCTCTTAATACAAACTGACAACGCCAGTGTGATGCATTACATCAGCAGACAAGAGGTACGCATTCTTATCGCCTTTGCAGGGAAGCAATGAGTATATGGTACTGGGCTGTGTACCACATTCTGCAGCTGTCAGCCGTGTATCCCCCAGGTCTCCAAAATGTCTTAGTCAGGCTAAGCAGGTCACAGTCCCAAGATGCACAAATGGTAACTGCTGACCTCCATGGTAGACAACCTCTTTGCAAGATAGGATCGTATAGAGTTGGACCTTTTTGTGTCCCCACACAGCATAGAACTGCTGCTTTTCCGCTTGTTGGATCCAGGGCCTGGAGTTTTTGGGCAAGATCCATTGTCCCTATCTTGGAAAGGGAAATTCCTGTATGTATTTACCCCAGTTCCTCTTAATACAGAGGGTGCTGCTCAAACTGTGGATGGAGGGTGCCAGTCTTACTCTCATGCTCCATTATGGCCTCCTCAGATATGGTTTCTACTCCTGCAGCAGATGGCAGTGGAGCCTTCTGGACTCCTGCCTCTGTGTCAAGGTCTGTTGTCACAGGAGAAGGGTCCCTGGTCCATCTGGACCTGAAGTCCTGCGTGCATGCGTGGCTCCTGAAGACACAACCATTGCACGTTTTGGGTATCCCTAAGGTTGCTGATGTGCTGATAGCAGCTAAGAAGCCCTCTACCAGTCATATTCTCTTAAAATGGAAGCAGTTCACTTTGTGGGCTGCTCCCAGGATTTTCGCCCCATTTACATGTCTTGTAAATGCTGTGTTGGAATACTTGGCTGTCACTGTCAGACTCTGGTGTACAGTATTCCTCACTTAAGGTGCATTTGGTAGCTGTATCAGCTTTTCATTCCTTATTGATGGTCATAAGGTTGCACAAGTACAGGTGTACTGTTGCACAGTTAGAAGTATCCTGCTCTTTTCTGAGAGGTATGCTACATATGAAACCTATCCGCAATCCAGTACCGCCTTGGGACTTGAATTATGTGCTTGAGGAACTGACTTTGGCTCCTTTTGAGCCAGTCGCGAGTTGTGGCTTATGTTTCCTGTCATGGAAAACGTTATTTCTAGGGATATGGAATGATGCTCTATCCACACTTTCTGGCAGTTGCCTTTTTTAAGGCTCGTCGGAAATGTCTTCTATCTGGCTCCTCCCACCCACCCATGTGATAACTCCCATGGCTCTGCCCCATGACACCAGATCTTCCTTTCCACTGGAAGGTTCAGGTTCCCTCCTTACCATTCCCACGTCGAGTAGGCCCCGGCACTCAAATCTTCAAATTTACTTCCAAAGCTTACTCTAAAACTAATTCGTGTTTCGTTTTCGCCTCGATCTTCGATCGCGATGGAGAAGACTGATCTTACTTCGAGAGGGAGCTCTTGCAGCAGGCTGTTAAAATTAGGACTATGTCACAGGCACTAGGACCCATCTGAAACCTTTAGCTAGCAGTACCCAGCGGGGGCAGCCCCCGACATCTGCTCTGCCCGTCAGCATATGGTATATCAGGGGAGTTCCCAGTCCCTGGACCTGATGATCTCTTGCCAAATTTAAACTCTAATTTTCTACTCGGTAAAAAACCTTTGCTATCTAGTTGGTGTCCACACCTGCACCAATGTATAGTTAAAGACCTTTTAAAAGATGGAACCTTACTATCTTTTGAAAAAATATCTTCAAAGTTTAAAATAGATAAAGGTTATCAAAAATGTATTTGCTATTAAACTTATTCTTACTTCTCATTTTAGTACACAAACTTGGTAGGTAGATAATAAATGATTACTTGATGACATTGTTTGACTTTCTAACAAATCTCATGCTGTGTCTGAACTGTACCCGGCATCGGAGGCAGCAGGACTCGCACTCCTCTCACTCCTCCGATCTGCTGCGTCGATGGTGGCTCCTCCATCATCGACCTGCGTCCCCATTTCCATTCCTCGTCGATGGGGCTGCTTCCCTATCAACAGGACGTCTCTGCCTTCATCCCTTTCAGCGGAGCTGGTTCCCTCATCGCTGACAAGGACTCCGCACCTCGGGCATCCCCAGTATGGGGGTCCTCTTCCCTGCCCCCCTGCCTGTCCTGGCACCAGTGTACTGTTCCTGCTTCACCAGGGGTACCCCCCCTCCATCGCCATTCCTTTGGGCGCCCCCTTCTGCCCTCGGACGGGGTTCCTGGGTCTTGCCCCTCCTCTGGTGCCACCCCGCTGGGGTCGGGATGCCCCCCCCCAACCTTTCCGGCATCGTCCAGTTCGGGCTATCTCCACCGATTTCCCCTACCTCCCTCCTGTTTTCGGGGGTTTGTGCCTGGGAGACCGACCCTGGGATTCACACCTGCCCGGGGGAGGTCTTTTCTGCCCATGCCTGGGCTTTGGTGTCCCTTCCTTCCCTCAGTCCTGCCCTGCATGGGTATGTATTTATGTACCGCCCGCACTTGTGGCTACCTGGGAGTTCTTAGGGGGCTCCTGCCTGGCCACGTGCCCCACCTTTCCTGTTCACGGATGTAGTCCCAGAGCCTGGTGTGCTGGTGTGCGGTTTTGCCCTCTTGTGCCTTGCTGCTTTGCGGCCTTTCCTATGTGGGCCACGTGGTCTGGTGCCTCCGCGCCTCGTGTGTTTCACTTTGGTGCTTTCTCGCCAACACTGCCCCCCCACCCGAGGTTGGCCCTGTTGGCGCTGCCCATATACGCCCTTTCCATGTCTTCCCGACACCGGCTTCCTGTGGGCCTCGATACCATACCTGCATCTGCCTGCCTGCCTACCACTGCCATCACCTTGCGGTGTCCCGCCTGGCTTCGAGTGTCTGGTTCGGCACCCTTCTGCCCGTCTGCTGCCATTGCCCCTTCTGTGGTGCTCAGCTTTTTGGTCATGGTTCCCGGGCCTCTCTGATTTCTGCCCACCGTCCAGTCATACCAGATGGTCGGTCCGGGACCTCTCCCTTGCCCACCGGATTTCCCGTTCCTGTCCCCCTCCCCAGGGTACTGCTTGGGTCTCCAGTGGGCCTCTTGTGAGGCAGCTGTGTCTGCCCCCCCGCCGTCCCGCGCCTGTCCTCCTGGCAGGGCTGGGCCTGCCCTTCCTCCTTGATCGCTCTACAGGTCTTGCACCCTGCCTCCTTCTGCATGCCTCAGAGGCGCCCCGGGTGTTCCTTCACCCTTTTTTTCGGAGGCCTGCGTCCTCCTACTCCTGATCATTTCCCTCCTCTCTGAGGTCCTTTTGGAACTCCTACTGTTCTCCCTCCTGGAGTCCCTTCAGTTGTTCTTTGCTGTGGCCTGCCCGGTACTCCTTGCCCCGGTACTCTCCACTCCCTGCATGCACGCTGTGTGCATGGCATGCTCTGCTGGGTTTGATCTGTTCTTGCCATGGCTTTTCGACCCCTGCCTTGGGTTGCTTCTCTGTGCATGGCCTCCTGCATCATTCTCTTCCGCCTCAACAGGTCTGACTGTTCGGCACTTTGGATGCCCTGCTGCATGCCATTGCCTTTTGCACCCCTGCTCGGCAGGTTGAATCATTGGCATGGCCTTGTTCCTACTCTCCTTTCGTGGAGTACCACTGTCCTTGCCACCCTTGGCTCATCAGCCCTTCCAGGTGTGGCTTGAGTTGACTTGACCATGTGTCTTGTGACACACTGTCCTTTGTCTGGGATCACATGGTTGTCCCTTGGATGTGTCTGCGGCTCCTCCATTTCTTCCACCTGGTTCCTATTTGCTGCCTCTTTTTCCGTTGTCATGGATGTGTCTTCTTGGCTCTGTTTGTTGCCGTGGCCTATATCCCGGCTTCTTGCTCTGCCTGTCCTCCCTTTTGTATAACTGCTTGGTACTCTCCCAAGAGTAATAACCTACTGCCAGAGCCAGTCAGCTAGAAGATCGTATTGTTACGTAGAACTTACCATAACAGTAGATCCGAGGACTTTCCTGCAGTAGGTACAATCCTGCCCTCTGTCCCCTGCCTTTTTTTCTTTTTTGCTCAGGTCCTTGGATCTCAGGACGCTGGGGTGGGTGTTTCATTGGTCCCTTGGTTTCCCTTGGTCGTCAGCCTTTTGCATGCTGCAGCCAGTGGGGAACAGTGTGTACTGGAGTGCACCAAGGCCACAGCCAGAGGAGGATGTTTGGGGAGGCCCTATAGAAGACTGCTGTAAGAAACTACCATGTGGTAGCTCCACCTAGCGGACTCCTAAGAGTAATAACCTACTGCAAGAGACAGTTCCTCAAAGATCTACTGTTACGGTAGGTTCTTGCGTAACGTTACTTTCTTGGAGTGGTATATGATGTTAATCTACACGGACCCAGCCACCTCCCCAGCTTCAGAGCACAAACTCTGCTTCCAGCGGGCAAGATCTGATGTCATGGGGAAGAGCAATTGGAGTTACCACCCAGGTGGGTGGGAGGAGCCAGCTAGATGTTTCTGGCGATCCTAAAGGGATAGGCAACTGTCAGAAAGTGTGGATGAGCATCATATACCACTCCTAGAACTACTGTTACAGGTGAGTAACCTGTTTTTTCAAACAACATGAAGTCTTGCTATATTATGACATATGCAGTGAGTCCCAACCTTCGAACTGCTCCAGAGGTGAAAGAGTTAAGTTTCCATGCCAGACATGGAATGCTGAGCTCGAGCTCGGTTGAAAACTCTGTCTGTTGTTCTTCAAACTCAAACCGTCAGATTCTTTACTCCACTCACTGAACAGTCGCTCCAGAGATTTCTCCTTCTGCTCAGTTCATTTTGTCGGTTAAAGTATTATTTTCTCGGTTTTTTGACCGAATTTAAACCGCAACCGATCGGTTCAAGCTCTGTCTGTGGTATTTGTGAGTACTAGATAGGTTTACATTATTTCTCTTCTGTGTGGAACTTGTAAACTGTTATCGGTTCGCACTTGAATCGATCAGGTTGTTTAAAAATATTTTATTCTATTATTTAGAGTGTGGTTACCGGTTCTTATCGGTTCTAAAAAAAAAAACCGGAATTTCTTACGTTTTTTTCCACGACCCGTGACACGGTTGGGAACCGATAAGAGGGTCTTGCTTGGCGGATTGCCATAAACGGGCAAGTTTGGTTAGGACTGGCACTATGTCTGAGAAACCCAAAAGAAAAACCGGGCCCACTGGGTTTACACACTGAAGTGTGTGTGGGGAAGCCTTTGCCAAGGCTGACCCCCACACCACCTGTGTTTATTGACTGGGGTTTGACCACCTCAATGCAGACTGCCAGATTTGTAAAAATTTTCCTGTAGCTACCCTGGAAAAGAGAGTTGGTAGGCTCAGGGAAAGGGAGGCCAAGAAGTCCGCTGACCCGGATGGCCAGCCGGGTTCACTTCCAACCGAACCAGAGGGAGTGCCCTCTGACCAGGGCGAGACTTCCTCGGGCAAAAGGAGAGCCGACTCTGAGGGGTTGGTTCCAGCAAAAAGGACTAGAAAATCAGCTGGTGTGGAGCCAAAACTTTCCTCTCCAACCGCTGAAGAGATAGCCAAAGCAATTCAGATTGTCCAGTCTTTCTCCGGTTCTGACGAACGGTGCCATCAGGTAAGCGCCGGTTCGGCCGGTTCCACCGGTTCAAGACTATGATTTAGTGGAATATTATGAACCGGGAGGAGTATGAGGAGAGTGAATGTGGATTTGAAAGTCTGGATATGCCCATCGACCCGGACATCTCCCCAGACAGACCTTCAGGAGTGTCCCCTCCTAGGCTTTCTGAGTCCCCTTCTCATTTTATTTTCTATAAAAAAGTGTCTGAAACCCTCCAGCTCCCTATGGAGGAAGCTGTGGATGATCAAGAGGAGCCTGACTATGTGGAAATGATGGATATCCCAGAGTCTAGGAGTCTGTCTATTCCCTTGCATAAATCTTTTGGGAAACAGACTTTTAAAATTCTAAAAACTCCTCACACTATACCTCCTGTGGATAAGAGAATGGACAAGAGGTACACATTGTCAGGCTCTGTTACGGAGTTCCTTACACAACAATGCAGCCATGTTAGGTAGTGCAGGCTGCAGCCTGTGACAAGACAAATATCCCTGCCCCCGACAAGGACTCCAGGAAGGTTAACCATGGCAAAGAAACAGTACATGTCAGCATCCTTGGGACTCAGACAGGCAAATTATATGGCTTATGTTGCTAGATACCAGAAATCCAGATGGGATACTGTTATGGCTCTTGCAAAACAGGTCTCTGGCCAGCTTGCCAAGGAGCTGGAGCAGGTGGCTGCTGATGGTATTGAGGCATCCAAGGTGCAATTCCATGCTGCAGTGGACTCAAATGGTGTGTCATCAAGAGTCATGGCTACATCTGTGGCTCTTCGCAGGATGGCTTGGCTCAGATGTACTAGCCTGTCACAGGATACCCAGACTAAGGCCATGGATTTTCCTGTTGTGGGTAATTCTCTGTTTGGGAAGCAGACAGAGAATTACATGAAGAAAATGGATGAGTATAGGACCACCTATAGGAGTGCACAGGCCAAGGAAAGGCAGGCCACTCCTCAAAGGCAGCTTCGCAGGGGCAGGCCTTTCTTAGGCCTTTTACCAAGCCAGCCTCCTCTTTGCTTTTGCCCAGAGGGGTTCTTTAGAGAGAGGCAGACGGGTGCAAGCAGGCCTGCTTCCACCCCTCAGCGCCCAAAGCGCCTGCCAAGCAGGCACCCTGATGGGGTTGCCAGGGCCGATTCTCAACTACCTGTAGGGTGCAGGCTGGCTTACTTCTTTGTCCAGGACTGGGAGTCTCTGACATCAGAGAAGTGGGTCCTGGAAGTAGCAAGCCAGGGACTGGTTCTCAGCTTCATAAAAGTTTCCAAAGATGAGAACCAGATCCTTTCCACCTGCAAATCCTCCAGAGGCACTTGCCCTAGAGGCAGAGGTCTCTTCTCTCCTGGCTCTGAGAGCCGTGGAAAGGGTTCCACCCCTACACCAGGGCAAAGAGTTGTACTCCAGGTACTTCCTTACCCCAAAAAAGACAGAAGAATGGCGGCCCATCCTGGATCTCAGATACTTAAACAAGCACCTTTTAAAACCAAAATTCAAAATGGTGACTCTGGGAATTATTCTACCCTCTTTAAGGCCAGGGGACTGGTTAGCGTCCCTGGACCTCAAGGATGCCTACTTCCATATTCTCATCAGAAGCTCCCATCGAAAGTACCTCAGGTTCGAGCTGCCCTCAGGCCATTACCAATTCAGAGCAATGCCCTTTGGCCTCACCTCTGCTCCATGGGTGTTCACAAAATGCCTGGCAGTAGCAGTTGCTTCTCTAAGAAGGCAAAAAATTGCCATCTTCCCTTACCTGGACGACTGGCTCATAGTAGGCCAGTCCCCAGACCAAGTCAGGTTACACCTACAGATAACTCAGCAACTGCTCACCTCTCTAGGTTTCCTTCTGAATCTTTCAAAGTCAGTTCTAGAGCCTGTTCAGCTCCTCACCTTCATAGGTGCAGAGCTGAACACAGAAAAGCAGACTTCCTCCTTTGGACAGGGCAAGGACCCTGGTCTCTCTGGCCTCCTCATTCACCCTGCAGGTATCTCGACCAGCAAGGCATTTTCTACAGCTCCTGGGGCACATGGCTGTTTCTACAGCAGTGGTGCAGGGAGCAAGATTTCAGATGAGGGACATTCAGTTCCATTTGAGAGCCTTTTGGTCTCAAAGGAAAGACCCTCTAACCAAATTGATCCCAGTGACTCGAACCCTGATCCAGGCCCTACAATGGTGGCAGGATCAGAGCAATCTCAGACAAGGAGTTCCTTTTGTCACTCAGTCTCACTCCTTAATCCTTACTACAGATGCATCCCTCTTGGGATGGGGAGCTTACATGGGTGACCTCACTACCCAGGGGTTGTGGTCCCCTCAGGAATCTCTGCTCCACATCAATCTGTTGGAACTCAGAGCAGTTTTTCTAGCACTTCAAGCTTTTTCCAAGTCTGTTCAGAACAAAGTGGTACAGGTCAGAACAGACAACACCACCACAATGTGGTACATCAACAAGCAAGGGGGCACTCGGTCTATGGCCTTGTGCACCGAAGCAATGAAGTTGTGGTCTCTGGCTTACTCCCTGTGGTCTCTGGCTTACTCCCTGAACACCTCCCTTACGGCAGTTCACCTCCCAGGCAAGGACAATGTCCTGGCAGATGCTCTCAGCAGGATTTCCCAGGGCCATCACGAATGGTCACTGGACCCCCTGGTCCTGGAGGTGGTATTTGCCAGATGGGGCACCCCACAGATAGATCTTTTTGCAGCCCCAGACAATCACCAACTTCCCCTTTTTTGCTGCAGGCCCCCAGTGTTGGGCTCAGTCCCTCTGGACGCCTTAGTCCTTAGTTGGGAAGGGAAGTTTCTCTCTGCTTTTCCCCCCTTCCCTCTTCTGTTCAAAGTGCTAGTCAAAATCAGGTCTCAACCCTGCAAGATGATCTTGATTGCCCCAGATTGGTCCAGACAACCCTGGTATCCACTCCTGCTGTCCTTAGCAGTCCATCTTCCCCTCTGTCTTCCCAGGAATCACAACCTGTTAACCTGTGCTCAGGGGAGGGTTTGGTACCTGAACCTCAAATCTCTCAATCTCAAGGCCTGGCTCTTGAAGAGTTAGAGTTTGCTGATTTACACCTTTCACAGGGTGTAATGGATATCCTGAAGGCTTCTAGAAAGCCTTCTACCAGGGCTACTTATAATTCCAAATGGAAGAGATTTTCCATATGGTGCTCTGGAAAGCATATTTCCCCAGAATCTGCTGATTTACCCACAGTCCTGGATTACATGGTCCATCTAAATACCTTGGGGCTGAGACCAGCTACCCTAAAAGTGCATCTGGCAGCTGTATGTGCCTTTATTTCAGCAGGTAAGCCCTCTTCTCTTTCAGCTCACCCTGTATTCTCCAAGTTTTTCAAGGGATTGCTTCACACCAACCCTCCATTCACGGACCCTGCCCCTGCTTGGGACCTTAATGTTTACATTGCTCAGCTTATGCAACCCCCTTTTGCGCCTTTGTCTTCAGCAGAGCTTAAGTACTTGACTTGGAAAACTATGTTTCTGGTAGCCATCACTTCTGCCAGATGCATAAGTGAATTACAAGCTTTGTCAGTGGAGCCTGATTTTATCTCCTTTCATAGAGATAAGGTGGTCCTCAGGACTAACAGGAAGTTCTTGCCTAAGGTGGTTTCAGATTTCCACCTTAATCTGTTTCTCTTCCTGTGTACTTCACTGACCATTCCTCCTGTGGCGAGAGGAGGCTGCACAGTTTAGATGTCAAAAGAGCCCTTAGCTACTATTTAGAGCGTACCAAGGGTCACAGGTTTGACTCCCTCCAACTATTCCTCACTTATGGTGAGGTTGGTAAAGAAACCTGCCACTAAGAGATCCATTGCCAGGTGGATTGTCTCTTGTGTCCAATTCTGTTATGAAAACTGTGAGGTTCCTCCCTCAGGCCTGAGGCTCACTCTACCAGGGGTACAGCTGCTTCCCTGGCTGCTGCCAGGGACATCCCTATATTCCAGATATTCAAGCAACTACCTGGAAAGCGGTTCATACTTTTACCAAGCATTACTCCCTGGATATCCAGGCTAGGAGTGATGCCCTCTTCAGCATGGCTGTGCTTCCGGCCCATTCCCAAGTAGGTTCTATCCCTCCTCCATGGAGGTACTGCTTTGTAGTCTGCATATGTCATAATATAGCAAGACTTCATGTTGTTTGAAGAAAAATTACTCACCTTAGTAATGTTGTTTCTTCTATTGGAGTCTTGCTATATTATGACCTCCCCTAGCCTGCCCTCTCCAGAACCTCTGTTTTGGGATGTGGGCAGGCAGTGCAATATTGGCACTTAGTAGGTGCCCACCTTGTTGTTTTCACCCTTCCTTTTGGGGTGACTTGGTGTTGTTTTCATTTTTGGGTCTCCTGACTTGAGTCTTTGTTTTGGGACCAAAAAATGTGTTGTTATGTTTAGTAGCCAGTTGGCTAGTATAGGTTTACAGCTTCCACACAGGACCTCGGTGAGTTTAGCTCGTAAGATCTGACAGTTTGAGTTTGAAGAACAACAGACAGTTTTCAACCGAGCTCGAGCTCAGCGTTCCATGCTGGCGTGGAAAGTTAACTCTTTCACCTCCGGTGCAGTTCGAAGGTTGGGACTCACTGCATACGTCATAATATAGCAAGACTCCAATAGAAGAAACAACATTACTAAGGTGAGTAATTTTTTCCTTTGTTGCAGTTACTTTGCCTGAAGGATTTCCGAGCTGCACTCTCTAGTGTGTGAACCTCCTTATTTGATTTTCCACAAAGACAGGGTTTCTCTGTGTATAGATCCTTAATTTTTTTTTTTTTTTTTTTCCGAAGGTGGTGTCTGAATTTACATTGTATCAAACAGTACACCTTCCTGTCCACTACCATGAGCATGCCAGTTAGAGTGAGGCACTGCTCCATACGTTGGATGTTCAGTAGAATACTGAGATACTATGCAAAATTGCCAGAACTGCAGAAAGTCCTCTCAGCTTTTTGCTCTCACCCTGTGAAAGAGGGTACGCCTGTTATATACAGTGTGTTCAAATGGCTGGCACATTGTGTTACATTTTGTTACAGGAAGTATGGTAAGAAACTTCCTTATGCAGTTTGTGGTCACAATAGCCACTTCTGTTGTTTGTTTCAGAAATGTTTGTGCTGCGATATTTGTGCTACAGCTACATGGGGCACTGTCCACACTTTCATTAAGCCTTAAAATCTAGACCGTCTGTAGGAGACGTGCTGGTTTTGGGCTTGCTGTGCTGCAGTGGCCATTGTCGTAAACACATACATCAGACTGTACCAGCCTCCCTATGGCTTTTGGGACTCATTCCAGAGATGTTGCCCAATAGAGGAGATATCCACGAAGAAGATAGAACAGTTATGCTTACCGTAACTGTAGATCTTCAAGAGAATCTCCTCCATTAGTCTGTACCATCTCTCCTTTCATACCCCTTCTGCTTCAGTGAGAGTTACATCCGATATTGTGCTTGAACCTGATGCATGGCTTCTCAATCCAGCATCATGTCTCGCCTTGTCTGCCTGGTACTGGCCTGATCTCCTGGTTCCCCACGGTTGGAGGTTCTCAGTCTAATCTTTGGTGGGGAACTGAGGAGTGATGGGGGCCGCCCACGTTTATGTATTTGCTGACGCATGATGTCGTCATAGGCAGTCCCCAGCTAGCAAAAGGTTCCATGTGGTCCTAGTGCCTGGTCACTATAGTTCTAAAGGTGTGGACTAATGGAGGAAATTATCTTGAAGATCTACTGAATTCCGTAACTGATCTTGCCCCTTCTATGCAATTATTGCCTTCCAGCTCTCTGTAGCCTGTTTCCTCCTCCCTCCGTCACTGTACCTATCCCTCCCACCTGTACTTGCCTCCCACATGTGGCCTCCGTGGTGACACAGGGGTGCGCTGCTCTGCAGTGCTTGCCTTTGTGACTACCCATGGTATTATTTTTGCAATTGTATAGGTGAAACATTCATGTCCTAAAATCTGCACTTTAATGTTGTACCAAAATATGTCTCATAATTTATTTGTTGTACTGTGGCTGCACTTTATTCTGTATCATAAAATGTACTGTGTTGGCCGGCCTGCTGGCGCAGTGGTAGCACTACCGCCGGTGATGCCAGAGACCCGGGTTCCGGAATGAGCCAGAGGAATCGGAGGGCCAGCCGGGTGGAGGAGGCTTGAGCATCCAGGGGACCGCACGCCTTCGGGAGGGAGGACACTGCTCAGCACTTGGCTGATCCTCAGGCGAAGGCCTGGGGTACAAGCAAGCATCCAGCTATAGAGAGAGGGAGATGTGACTGACGGGGTGCACGTCATGCCCAGAAAACCGGAAAATCAGCTTCCTGCACTCCAAGGAGACGGAGTGCTTGGCACAGACCTCCTGCTCCTCTGCCTGCCCACGTCTGGACCTGGGGTATATGGGTCCCACCCCGTCCTTGCCTGCACGGCAAACCATGACTATATGGAGGGACTACTGTAGGCTCCAGGTGAGAGGGACGCAAGGGGGTAGATGCCATAGGCTACTCCCGAGAATGCGGAGCACGGGCAAGGGTGGAGCATAAAGTAAAAAAATAAAAATAAAAAATACTGTTATGTTCGCTGTTCCTCCTATAACCCTTTCCACCGGGTCGCACCTGGAAAGAAGCCTCAGCTCAGTGTGCTTTTCCCAGTCACCAGTTTTCAAACAAACCAACCAGCAAACTGGCAGCTTGCTCAGGTTCACACTGATGGAGTTTGCACCAGGATTTTCTAGTTCTCTGCACTCTGCTTTAAGCCCTGTACTATTCTACTTTCCTTGGGCCATCTGGTCCTTTTGTGTCTGGTTAGGCTTACATTTTGGCCTGTAGTTCCTCTGTTTCAAGTCTTCTGTCCTTGAGATTGTGGTGGGGGAGGGCCAAGAAACATAGACGTTGATGGCAGAAAGTGACCAAAGGTCCATCCATCTAGTCTGCTCGTAGTTCCCTATCTGCCCTGGGACCTGTTGTCCATATGGGGTTATATCCCTCCCTGTCCACTGCCCTGCTCCTCTCCATACTGTTACTAACTGGAGTAACCACCAGACCCTTCACTCTGTCCCAGCTGTGCTTGAAACCATTTATGGTCTTGGCACCCACCACATCCATTGGCAGACTGTTCCACATCTCAGCCACCCTTTCCATAAAATAGAACATCATCTTCAAGGATATCTCCTCCAGTAGTCCACGCTGTTGGAACTATAGCTGCCATTTACTAGGACCACATGGAAACTTTTGCTAGCCGGGGGCTGCCCATGGTGACGTCCTGTATCAGCGTCTGTATAAACGTGGGCGGCTCCATCACTCCTCAGTTCTTTTCTTCCAGCTGTCGACCAGCCTCGTCAGACCTGCTGAAGGAAACCTTGTTTATTCTTTTTTCTCTTTTCTTATAAGTGTATGTTGTCGTGTCTCCCTGCTGCTGAAGTAGAGAGCCCCTTAATTTCAGTTTTATAAGTGTGGACAGAAAAAATTACAAAGACACATTAGTTTGTGTGTGCTGCTGGGGCCTTTCTCACAGGGGGACGACTTGTGAGATTTGCTAGAGATTAAGCCAGCTACAAGATGATTTTGAAAGAAATATTACCTTCCCCTGTAAACTTAAACAGTGAGGGAGAAAAAAGGGTCCCAAAACCAGTTGCAGACTCTCCGTCGGCCAAGAGACGGGCGCCGAAATTGAAGGACAGGGATAGGGAACGGTTGGTATTATGACCCTAGGAATCGAGAGGAATCTGCTTCGCGAATTATATCCTGTTCACTGGTGAGACAAGGTAATTATACTGAGTCATCGTGCTGACGGCATGGACTTCTGCCCCCCCGACCAATGATGAGATGCCGAGGTTGTGATCTGGCTTATGTGCTGCTGTTCCCACTGTGGACAGTGCAGCACCATTATCAAGCCAAGCCAAGGCCCGTCATTGACACAAGTAGTCTTAGCCCCCGTCCAGGGCATTGTCGACTCAGGTTGTGCTGGCGTCATTTTAGAGAGATGTGACTCATTCTGCCTGGCTTATCTATGCAGGCAGTTACACCATCAACTGGGCTTCTGAGCTCTCAAATACCGTTGATGCATGCTAATAGCACAGTACAGCATTCTCCTTCTCAGAAGCCACCGGTGTCTGCGGGACATACTGTAGCAGCTCCCATCATCGATGGGAATATCGAAGACTAGGTAAATTTATAATTGTGAGAACCATTATATAGCCTTCATTAGAGGAGGGTATCTTACTGCATGGTACAGACTAAACTCACTGCCTGCAGTACCAGAAAGTCTGATAAGCAGCATCCAGCCCCATTTGTCTAAGCCTTATTATGCTAACCAGCCAGAAACTGACTTTGTAGTGGTAATGGCTGCTTAGGATGGGTCTAAGACACATGAGTACTTTGCCTCCTGATAAGGAATCTAGGAGGCTGAAGTTGATAGGCAAGCTGATGCATGCCTCTGCCTCACCTGGGCCTTAGAGTTGCCAACTACCAAGCAACTGTATGATCAAATATCAAAATAGCCTGTGCAAACTGCAGAAGCTGCAGCCTGGGCTTTGCTTGGAGGCTCTGCCAAGAATTAGTTACTTAACACTTTAAAGTACAGTTATGTAAGAACTCACCAGAACAGTAGATCTTCGAGAGAAGTTCTTGCAGCAGGCCACACTGGTAGGATTAAGCAGTCAGGCGCCAGGATCACATGTAAAACTTCTAGCTAGCAGTCTACCACACGAGGCCGCCCATAGCTGACATAGCCTAGCCCATAAAGGTGGGGCGGTTCCACATCTACCTCAGTTCTTCCACCAGAGACCCCATATAGGCAGCTAATGGAGAACCGAGGAGGTTTTCCAAGAGCCAAAAGAAAGGCAGAAGTGCGAGAGAAAAATAGCAGCAAGGGGAAGGAGGGAGTTAAAGCAGCGCCTGCTGCAAGAGCTTCTTTCAAAGGCCCACTGTTATGGTAAGTTCTTATGGAACTGTACTATCTTACTTTGAGGAAGTCCCTTGCAGCAGGCCACACCGGTAGGACTGAGTCCCAGACAGTTCTGGGTATTACCAGGATAATAGCACCGGGAGGAGGACAGATCAGCAGCCAGTAGCTCAGGAGAGAAGGCCCTGAAGCACTGCTAGGCTGAAATTGGCCCTGCACCTAGAGGCGATGTCCAAACTGTAATGCTTGGTGAAGGTGTTGACAGAACTCCAGGTGGTAGCTGCACCGATGTCGGCAGCAGACACATTTCTGAAACAAGTCATAGAGGCGGCCATACCTGTGGTGGAATGGCTCTTGACCACTCCCGGAAGGGGCTTGTTGTGCTTTCGGTAGCAATAAACAATGCAGTTTGCTTACCACTTAGACAAACACTGTTTGGAAACAGGAGTGCCCTCTCTCAGAGGTGAACGAAACAACTGGTCAGATTTTCTGAAAGGTTTTGTACGGTTCATGAAGTAGCACAAAATCCTATGTAATCCAAAGTATGGAGCAAGGCTTCTCCCTGATTAGAATACTCAGGAAAATAAACTGGAAAGTGGATGGATTGATTCAAAGTAAACTTCCACCACCACCTTAGGTTTAAACTTAGGTTTAGTATGCGAAGACACCCTGTCTTTGTGAAAAACCAAATAAGGCTCCTTACACATAAGAGCATGTAGCTCAGAAATCCTTCAAGCAGAAGTAACAGCAACTAAAAAGAGCACTTTCCACGACAGAAAGCACAGCTCACAACTCGCGGCCGGTTCAAAGGGAGGTAAAGTGAGATCTTTCTTTGAGAGGGCTCTTGCAGTAGGTAATTACATATAGGACTGACGCCGGCAGGCGGCAGGACCTGAAAAATTTCTAGCTAGCAGTCCCTGGAGGACCGCCCCCATCAGGTGACCACGCAGGAGATTTCCCAGTATAAAGGCGGTCCCGATGCCCGCTTCTTTCCAGTTCTTTCTCTCTGCTGCTATTCGTGCAGTGCCCTTCCGCGGAAAGTTTGTGCTTCGTCAGTCCTATCTTCGTTGTTTTTTTACCGAAATAATTGCATTTTTCTAGGGACATGGATATGTTGTTCATCCACACTCATTGGCAGGTATCCTTGCCGCTTTAAATCTTGCCGGAAGGTCTTCAAGCTTGCTCCTCCCACCCACCCGGGTGGTATAACTCTCGGCTCCGCCCCATGACGCCAGATCTTCCTTACCGCTTGGAAGCTCAGGTTTCCTCTAGCGCTCTGCGTTTGTGACTGATTCCTATTTCTCCGTTTCTGGATTTAAAAATAAATTTTGCAAAAGACTTCAGTCTTCTATCCCTCGACTCGCGATGGACAAATCGACTCCAGTTTCGGAGATGCCCATGCGGGCAGAAGATGTCTCGGACGGATCCACACTCCACGTGTGTCTACTGCTTAGGCCTTGAGCACGACCCCCAGGCTTGCGACCTGTGCTCATCTTTCTCGGCCTACGTCCTCGAAGACCGTGCTGCCCGATTGCAACTGGGCCGTCCGAGCGTTCCCTCGGTGAAGTCAAGGAGGCCTGGTTAGCGGTGTCAGCGGCCGGTGTCGGCGGATCAGCTCGGCGGATGGTAGCCCTCGAAGAGGAAGGGCGCTGGGTCAGACGTCCTCGCCACGCATTTATCCCGCCTTCTCTGGGTTCTTCCTACACGGCTTCTTTTAAGGAGCTTTGTCTGTCCCTCTCCACTAAAGGAGAAGGGCCTCCGTCTGCTGGACCTTATTCTCGGTCCAAAAAGAGGGACAGGAGTAAGTCCCTCCGTCGACGCTCTTGGGAGCGGGAAAGGTCCCTCTCCGGGCCGTCGACCGTCGGCTTCGGTCGACCGTCAAAGCCGGCCACTGGCCTCCACGGTGTCCCAGTCAGGTCAGTTGACCGAGATCCCCACCGATGAAGTCGAGATTTTCTCGACCCATTGGACGGGCTGTCGCCTTTAGCAGCGAGATTCCCTCTCCCGGTTCCCCGGGAGGAGTTGAGGATCCGTGGGCTCGCCTGTGCCTCGGTTCGGAGCCCTCGGATGGACCATCGCCGAGGAAGGGAGTGCGGTTCCGGCCGACACCTCCCGCCCGACCTCGGAAATTCCGGGACTCGGTCTCCGGACCTCTTGGCAGTCCAACCCGATCCCACCGTCTGGCGGTCGGTCGGCACCGCGGTAAGCGGCGTCGCCGCTCGTCCTCGTCCTCCTCCTCGGATGAGGGGAGGCTTCGGCGTAAATTACGTCGACGGTACGAGGACCTTATGTTGCAACAGCTCCTCCTGGCCAGGAATAAGCCGACCCCGTCGCCTTCCCCGGCCATTAAGTGGCTGTCACCGGAACGGCCGACACAACCCCTCGACTTATCCGAGGAGCCTATACCCAGGCCGGTTGTTCGGCCAAAACCAGCTGCTCCACGATTCCGGTGGAACCTCGCCTCCACAGCCACCAATTGGGGCTCCGACCAAGGATTCTCGGTCGGCTAAGGTCTACCATCGGCTGTCAGTTACCCTCACTCCGACCGACCTCGGCAGGTGAAGGGTAGCTCAGGCCAGAAGCAGCTCTTGAGGACTCTTCCGAGTCGAAGATGATTCCTCCTTTTCTCCAAGCGACTGGACTTGGAGTCTTCAGAAGGTCAGTCAATGGGCGTAGCCCGTCGTCCTTCCTAGGACTGCTTCGGCTCATCTCGAGTCTACCGGGATGGAGCTCGAACCCGTTCCAACGGGCCAGGTATCCCCTCACGGAGATTCTGGACAGGATTCTCCGGCGGAGGCCTTTCGATGGCGAGGCCATAGTGGGTCGGCACTGGAGCTTTGGCAGCGCCCTGCTTCCTGCCCTCGCCTGGCCAGGATGGCCAGGAAGTATGCGGTCCCTACCGGTTCCTTGTCGGTTTTGGAACACCCCTCTGCTGAGGGGTTGGTTACCCGACAGCGTTTTCGGCCCGGCAAACGCCAGGGATGTGGACAAACCTCCTGACAAAGGAGTCCAGAAGTGGACTATGTCGAGGCGAAAAGTCCACGCTGTCCTCTCGACGCCATCCAGGCCAGTTCGGCCGTCCTCATGGCACATTTTCTCATGCCCTGTTGGGCTCCCTGGATGAGGTCATCCCTCATCTTCCACCCGATCTGCAGACTACGGTTAAGCAGGTGCGGGACCAGGGCAGGGCAGTGGCCAAACAGCAGCTCCAGACTGCTTTGGATATAGGGGACTCATGTGCCAGATCGGTGGCGGCCGCAGTGGCTATCGTCGCGGAGCTTGGCTGAGGATATCCACCTTTACTCGGATACCCAGCACAAGTTGGCGGATGTTCCCCTTTGGGACTGACCTCTTGACCCTGGGGTGGAAGGTCACCTGCAGAGGATCAAGAAGTCCAATGCCACCTTGGACTCGGTCTCTTCCGCTCAGAAGGACAAAGGCAAACCACAGCCTAAGCCCCTTCGTCCTTCTGTGCCCCAGCGCACCGGCCCAGCAACGTCAGGGCCTAGCAGGCTCGACCTTGGCATCCCAAACCCAACGCCCGGCTTCCTCTAACAGGAGGCAGGAGGAAAGGGCCCAGGAGGTCCCTCGGCGGTCCCTCCTCCAAGCCTGCCCAGTGACGGGCTGAGGGGTGTCGCCCCCATCCCCGTCACCTTACCCCTGGGTCCCCCCGTGGGGGGACGGCTCCGGCACTTCCGTTCCGCCTGGTCCGCTGTTACCACGGACAGGTGGGTCTTGGAGGTGGTGGGAAGAGGCCTGCCTCTGGAATTCGAGCAGGCACCACCCTTCAGAGCCGTCGCCCCTCGGGGGGCCTCGGGATCCCCAGCCTCACTGGCGGCTCGTCGAGCTGACATCGCTCTCCTCCTCCAGAAGGAGGTGGTAAGAGAGGTGGTGGACCCTCCTTCAGACCCAGGGTTTGTGTCCAGGTACTTCCTGGTTCCGAAACGGACGGGGGGCTGGCGCCCCATTCTCGACCTACACGACCTAAACAAGTTCCTAAGGTCTCGAACCTTCAGGATGGTCACTCTGGCTCAGATAATACCATCCTTGGAGCAGCGTGTGGTTCTGCTCTCTGGACTTGCAGGGCCGCGTTTTCCGTCCCTATCCGTCCGTCTCACCAGAGATTCCTTAGCTCCGGCGGAAGGATCCCTCTTGAGTTCCAAGCCATGCCCTTCGGCTTGTCTCCAGCTCCCAGGGTCTTCACCAAATGCATGGCAGTGGTGACAGCATTCCCTCGCGGCCCCGAGGGGTCGGGTGTACCTTACCTGGACGACTGGCTGATAGCAGCTCCCTCCAGGAAGGGCGCGGAGTGGTCCAGAGATCTAGCCCTCCAGGTCTGCTCTCAACTGGGCCTCCTTATCAACCGAGGCCAAGTCTCGGGCAGGAAGCAGGTGATTCTATTCATCGAGTGGCAGCTCGACTCTCTTCGAGCCAGGCTCGCTCCCGGCCGGACAGGGCGAGGTTCTTTCCTCCTTGCCCGATCATTTCTGGTTGGGCAATTGTGCCTACCGGGACCTCCTGCGCCTCCTGGGTCTCATGGCGGCCTGCACCAGCGTGGTCCGTTGGGCCCGCTGGAACATCGTCCCCTTCAGTGGGGACTGGCCAGCCAGTGGTCTGCCACTGCGATCATGCGACCAGCTTGTGCCGGTGACACAGGGATGTGGGAGCGCTCTCCAGTGGTGGACCGTTCCAGATCATTTGCAGGAGGGCATCCCGTTCGATCCGCCCGAGCCGGCCGGTCTCTCTATCGACGATGCCTCTGATGGGTTGGGGTGCCCATCTGGGGAACACGGGCTCATGGCCTCTGGTCCCGCGGGAGTCCCGATGCACATCAACCTGCTGGAGCTCGGCGGTCCGCCTAGCTCACGCCTTTGCTCCGTTCCTCCGGGGTCAAGTGGTCCGAGTCCAGACGGACAATACCACGACCATGTACTATCTAAACCGCCAGGGCGGGACGCGCTCCATGCTTCTATGCAAGGAAGCTCTCCGCATTTGGTCACTCGTGCGCAGCCTGGAGGCGGATCTCCTAGCCATTCACGTGGCAGGAGCCTCAACACCCTGGCCGATGCCCTGAGCGGATAGGGGCTGCATCCCCAGTGGTCTCTCCTGCGCGGAGGTAGTACAGCATCTGTTCTCCTTTGGGGCACACCTCAGGTGGACCTGTTTGCCTCCATGGAGAGCAGCGAAGCTGAGTCTGTTCCATGCCCGCCCCCTCAGCAGGGCTCGCTGCAGGGGATGCCTTCCCGAGGCAATGGACCCCGGGCCTCTTTACGCCTTTCCCCATTTCCTTGATCCACAAGGTGCTTCTCAAAGGCGAGGAGGGACAAGGCAGGTGATTCCTGATAGCCCCAGACTGGCCTCGCCAGTTCTGGTACCAGATCTCCTAAGTCTCAGCTCCAGGACTCACGGCAGCTCCAGCTCGCCGGACCTGCTCTCAGTCAATCAGGGAAGGTGTTCCATCCGGACCTTCCAATCCCTGCACCTGACGCCCTGGTTCCTGGCGGCTAGAGTTCCAGGCCTTGGGTCTTTCCGGCGAGGTCCTCAATGTAGTTGAGGCGTCCCGTAGAGTCGACCAGAAAATGCTATGCCTTCAAATGGAAAAGGTTTTCCATTTGGTGTCAGAACAGGGCTTGGACCCTTTCTCCTGTTCCTTGGCAAGCATCTTGGACTATTTATGGTCCCTTTCTAGTCAAGGGCTTAGGTCCGTGACCTAAGGGTGCACCTGGCAGCCATCTCTGCTTACAGGCGCGGGCGGGAAGCAGTCGATCACGCAGGAGAAGGTGGTCTGGCGCTTTTCAAGGCCTTGATCACATTTCCCTCCAGTCGGAACCCCACCTCCGTGGGATCTACTGCTGGTACTGGCAAAGCTCATGGGCAAGCCATTCGAACCTATGCACAGGTGTGCTCTCTCTCACCTGTCGTGGAAGACCGCCTTCTTGGTGGCTATCACGTCAGCCAGAAGGATGGGAGAGCTCAGGCGCTTCCATCGAGTCTCCTTACCTGGTCTTCCACAGGGACAAGGTTGTCCCTCGCCCCACCGAGAATTCCTTCCGAAGGTGGTGTCGAGTTTCACCTTAACCAGGTGTTGACTCTGCCGGTGTTCTACCCAATCACACCTCGGAGGCCGAATATAGGCTCCATACTGTGGACCTAGAAGGCGCCGCTTATTATAAGGAGCGCACGGCTGAAATTCGGGAGAGGTTCGCCAGCTGTTTGTCACCTACGTGAAGCCATCTGGCAGACCTGCAGCCAAGCCGGACGATAAGCAGGTGGGTAACCTCCTGCATGATCTCTGCTATAAGTTGGCGGGCATGGAGCCTCCCAGAGGGATAAGAGCTCATTCTACCCGCCATACTGCTGCAGTGGCTGCTTCCAGGACGTCCCTATCCAGGAAATCTGCCAGGGCTGCTACCTGGAAGTCGGCAAACACCTTCATTACCCACTACCACATCGACCTTGAGATCAGCCGGGATGCTGGTTTTGGGGCCTCGGTTCTCAGTCTCTCTTTCCCAAGTAAGTATTGGGGTGTGCGTCTTGCCTCCCTCCTCCCGGAGAACTGCTGGAGTCTGCCAATGAGTGTGGATGAACAACATATCCATGTCCCTAGAAATACAGGTTACTCACCTGTAACAGGAGTTCTAGGAATGGTATATGTTGTTCATCCTACGACTCCCACCACCTCCCGGCTTGACGCACAACCTGAGCTTCCAGCGGGCCAGATCTGGCGTCATGGGGCCGAGCCGAGAGTTATACCACCCGGGTGGGTGGGAGGAGCAAGCTTGAAGACCTTCCGGCAAGATTTAAAGCGGCAAGGATACCTGCCAATGAGTGTGGATGAACAACATATACCATTCCTAGAACTCCTGTTACAGGTGAGTAACCTGTATTTTTTGACTAACGTCAGCACCATCGTCGGTGTATGTCGTCCCCTACACCCTCCGGGCACAAAAATAAGTGCGATTCGTGCAGCACCCAACTACCGCACAAGGATGGCCATTCCCTGTGCCTGTTCTGCCTAGGCCCCGATCACCCGGTCGAGAAGTGCCAGCACTGCCTCAGTTTCAACAGCGGCTACCCGGAAAAGCGGCAGCAATCCTGGAAGCCCATATTCTGAAGAAAAATTAGTTCAATGGAAAAGGAGCTCAAAAAACTGAGGCAGGCATCCACTTCCCCCGGAGGCTATCGGAAGAAGGAGGAGAAGGAGAGGCACCGGGACAAGGGCTCCTCTACCGCATCTCCCTCGGGAGTCACTGGGACACAGGTAACGTTTCCTCCGGAGGACCGCTCCTTGACGGCCTCCTCGGAGGTTTCCGAGGGGGCGTCGGCCTGCCCATCTGGCTCGCTTTCAGGCCTTTTGTACGCCTCCAGGCAATTGGAGGCCTCCGCCCTGAATGCGGCCGCAGAGCTTTGCTCCTACCGCTGTAGGCTACCCAGTAAGTTGGGCATCGGCTCCTCTGACATCCGCCGCAGAGGGCGGTAAAGGCGTAACCCTTGGTAGCAGCGGCCCTCCCTCCCCACTGGACCAGGCCGATCCCTCTATTCGACCTGCCTTCGGTGATGGCTCTCATAAGTCGGACGCCGGCTCCTCCGGCGCCTGCCGGGAGCTCACCCTTAAGCCACACGTTGGCTCATCCGCCGTCTGGCTGGCGAAGGAACAGACAACGGACCCTCCCACGTCTGTCATACCCGGTTTCCTGCAGCCTTCACTGCCGTCTGGGGACCCAGTCTCCCCAGCACGACCTGGGGATTTTTAACCTCCATCCCTGGACGAAACTGGGGATCTTCCTCCTCCGTCAGTCCTTCCGCCACCTGGTGCACCGGACCTGACGTCGGCTCCCCGGATGCCGACTCTGACGCTGGCCCCTCCAACGTTGGTGCCTCCGACGTCGGCCCCGACGCTGGCCCTACCGACTCCGGGAGACATCCCACTTCCGTCGGGCCCTCCGGGCCCTCCAGTGTGGACCCGCCCGTGAGGCCACCGGCCGGGCTGTCTGCTCCGGCAGCCCCTCTGGCTCCCGGGTACCCTCCATCCTATCCGACGCCGGCGTACCCGGGACCGCAGTATCCAGCGCCACAGTACCAGGTGCCACAATACCAGATGCCGGGCTAACCCGCAGCCAGGTTTTGGATACGCTCCATACGGTTATAACCCGTATCCTTATCCCTCGCCTCCTCCTCCACCACCACCCTTGCGGCCACCAGTGGACCTGCAGGAGGCTCTGGCCTCCTGGTGGGCTGAGGCCAAGGCTCAGTTCACCAAAGAGGTCGAGAGCCGCCTTCCGACGACGGTGCTGTCCCAGGTTCCTGTATGTCCGAGGCAGCACACTCCCTCACCACCTCCGGTTTCCAGGGTTCTTCAGTCTGGATCCAGAGAAGGGCAGGACATGCTTCCCTGGGGACTTCCCAAGGGGTCAGTTCCTCCCTCGGGTCGGGAAAGGGAGTCTTTTTTTTCCTCTTCATCCTCCTCTTCACCCTCTGACTCCTTGAATTCTTCCGACGGTTGCTCTGAGACGATGAGCCACGCTCTCCGTCGAAGCCCAGTCCAAGGACTCCTCCGGAGGATCATTCTTTTATGGAGTTGCTTAGGAAAATCCAGGAGGTTCATCAGTGGCACTCCCTGGAACCAGATCCTCAGTGTCTGAAATTCGCTGAACATTTGGATCTGCCCGTGACAGCTCTTACCTTGGTGCCACCCTGGATAGAGCCCCACGCCGACCTTGTTACCACAATATGGAAGCAGCCGTCGGCTTTAGCCCCACTTCCTAGGAAGTCGAACAGGCTATATCAGGCTCCAGAGGGTGTTGATTTTCTGGATTCTCACCCTTGTGCCGACTCGGTCGTGATTAGTGCCGCTCACGACCGGTCGGCAAACCCCAAACATCTTAGCTCGTCACCACCTGATAAGGAATCACGCCTTCTGGACCAGTATGGGAGAAAGATTTACACTTCCTCCACGCTGGGGATCAGGGCCCTGACCTATGTCAGCCATATGGGGGACTGCCAGAAGGCCATTCTGACTCGGGTGGAAGCCAAACTGGACTCCTTGCCTGACTCCTAAGTCAAGCAGGAGTTGGCTGATCTTGTCTGCTCTGCACATTGCACATGCTTCGTGCGACATAAGATGCAGTGGACACTGCTGGGCGGAGCTCGGTTTTCGCTGTAGGCGTATGGCATCATGCTTGGCTCCGTGTGTCAGGGTTGGTCCCGGAGGTGCAATCTGCTATCCAGGAAGCACCCTGCCGGGGGTCGGTGCTTCGGGGGTGATGTCAAGACATCCTCAGCGATTTGCAAGAGAGGGCGGCACTGAAGTCAGTTGATTCCATGTACCGTCCCCATCGCCTACGCTGTCCCTTTATGAGCGGAATGACTGAAGTAAACCCCATGGAAGGCGGGCCACCAAACGCCGGGCCCCTACAGCTAAGCCCCTAATTAAAAAGCAGCGTAGTGCTTCAGCGCGCGCTGCCCCACACCGCCTGACTCCTTTCCTTCCCACTGCCTCCGGACTCCCGGAGGAACTGGTAGGGGAGGTTTTCCTCCACCTTCGGGATGGGAGAGGATAACCACAGATTCTTGGGTGCTCCAGCTCATAGCAGAAGGACACTCCCTATTTCTTCAGAAACCACCGAGTAAATGCGTGTTCAGGAACATCTTCTCTTGGTCCAGGAGGAAATTTGGCTCTCCTGCTGAAACAGGCAGTAGAGCCTGTCCCATTTCATATGCGAGGGACGGGTTACTATTCCCATTTCTTCCTGGTCCCAAAGAAGACAGGAGATCTCAGACCAATTTTGGATCTCAGTTCCCTGAATCTTTTCGTAGAATACAGAAGGTTCAGGATGCTCTCTTTGCAGAGCCTTCTGCCCCTCATCCGGCCGGGTCAGTGGCTTTGTGCTCTGGATATGCGGGATGCTTATCTGCACATTCCCATTCGCCCATCTCATCGCAAATACCTTCGTTTTGCGTTCCAGGGGGACCACTACCAGTTCAAGGCGCTCCCATTTGGTCTATCCTCTGTCCCCCGAGTGTTTACCAAATACCTGGCAGTGGTGGCGGCCACCTGCATTACCAGGGAGTGCAGGTTTTTCTCGTGCCTGGACGATTGGCTCTAAGCGGCCCTCGTCAGGAGGAACTCCTATTGCCTCTCCCTTACCCAGCAGGTTTTTGCCTGCCTGGGTATTGCCATCAACCATTCCAAGTCTCATCTGGACCCATCCCAGAGGCTGCAGTTTATTGGGGCGATTCTCGATCGACCACAGGCAAGGCCTTCCGGCCTTCAGACAGGGCATCCACCCTCCAGACCCAAATAAGTCTGCTGTCCGACCGCAGGACGGTCTCTGCGAGGTCGGTCCTTTGCCTTCTCGGGCTGATGGTGGCTGCTATCCTGACGGTTCCTCGCGCTCAACTCCACATGAGGATTTCTCCGTGGACTTTATGCTCTCAGTGGGATCAGCTATTGGACGACCTAGATCACCCAGTTCTGGTCTCCTCGCCGATGCTTCGAGACTTGCAATGGTGGATGGTTCAAGAGAACCTGTTTCGGGGAGTTACTTTCTTTCATCCTACCCCCTCCCAGACTCTAACCACAGACACCTCAGGCGAAGGTTGGGGAGCCCATCTAGGCCCTCATCAGACCCAGGGCTCCTGGTCCAAGCTAGAACAAGCTCTCCACATCATTGTGCTCAAGCTTCGGGCAGTGTTGTACGCTCTCCAAGCCCTTCACCAATACATCCTTCCCGGCCACCTAGCCGTCCAGATGGACAACATGTGCGTGGTGTGGTACATCAACAAACAGGGAGGGACTCAGTCCTGCCCTCTTTGCAGGGAGGCAATGAGGGTTTGGGATTGGGCAACACAACACGACCTTCACCTCACGGCAGTTCACGTTCCGGGAGTCGACAACACCCTGGCAGACAAGCTAAGTCGCTCTTCTGCTCTGACTCATGAGTGGGAACTGGATCAAGGGGTCCTTGACAATATCTTCCAACTTTGGGGAACACCACAGGTCGACCTGTTCGCATCCCCTCTAAATGCAAAACTTCCTGTCTTCTGCTCGCTCGTTCCAGAGCAAGGCGCTTTTTGGAGCGATGCTCGGTCTCTAGATTGGAAGGACAGATTCGTCTATGCCTTTCCCCCAATTTTATGTATCCCACAAGTCTTGCAGAAACTAGCTTCAGAAGGAGCACGAATGATTCTGATCGCTCCTTTCTGGCCCAGGCAAGTTTGGTTCTCTCTTCTACAACAATACTCAGAGGATCCTCCTCTTCCTCTTCCTCTTCCTCTCTGTCTCGAGGTTTACTGACCCAGGATCGGGCGACCCTGGACCATCCAGGCCTCAGATCCCTTCAACTGCATGCATGGCTCCTGCAGACTTAGCCCAATCCCATTTTGGAGTGTCTCCCAAAGTGGCGGAGATTTTAGTGGAGGCCAGAAAACCCTCCACCAGATCAACTTATGCCATGAAGTGGAAAAGATTCACTATTTGGGCTGCTTCCAAGAACGTGGAACCCTTCTCCTGTTCAGCGGGGCTTCTGCTGGAGTCTGTCATTTGTTTGACCTGGGTCTCAGTCATTCTTCTTTGAAGGTACACATGGCGGCCATCTGGGCCTACCATGTTCCCTTCGCAGACGAAGCTTTCGCTCAACTGGAGGTCTCTAAGACCTTTCTCAGAGGGGTTCTCCATCTGAGGCCCCCCATCTGTACTCCTGTTCCCCTTGGGACTTGAACTTTGTCCTCGAGAAACTTACTCTCCCTCCTTTCGAACCTGCAGCTTCTGCGGATTTGAAGTTCCTTTCATGGAAGACTCTCTTCCTGGTGGCCATTACTTCTGCTCGGAGAATTTCTGAGCTCCAGGCCCTGATGTGTAAAATTCCATACTTGATTTTTCACAAGGAACGTGTTGCTCTTCGCACAAATCCTAAGTTTCTTCCTAAAGTAGTAGCAGAGTCTACTTTAAATCAGTCCATAGAGTTACCTGCCTTTTTCATGCAGTACTCTAATCAAGGGGAGTATTTACTCCATACTATGGATGTTCACCGGATTCTGAGATACTACACTAACAGGACGAAGGATCTCAGAAAGACTGATCAATTGTTTGTCACTTTTGCTCATAAAAGGGAAGGCAATTCTGTTTCCAAGCAACGCCTATGTAAGTGGTTGGCTCATTGCATCACTTTCTGTTATGACAAATGCAGCAAGACCCTCTCGGGTCAAGTAAGAGGGCACTCCACAAGAGGAGTAGCTGCCTCAGTGGTTTGTTTCAAGAATGTGTCTGCGGCAGACATCTGTGCTGCCACCACCTGGACTTCCATCCATATCTTTACTAAACACTACAGTTTGGATATTGCCTCTCGCCGTAGAGTAGGCTTCAGGCTGGCTGTTCTGCAAGGCCTCTTATATTGAGGCTTGCACAGCTAGAACTGCTTTTTGGAGTAGTTTTCCTCCTCCCGGTTCCTCTCTTTGTTCCAGACTGCTTGGGATTCAGTCCTATATGTAATTGCCTACTGCAAGAGCCCTCTCGAAGTAAGATAGTATAGTTAGGTAGAACTTACCGTAACAGTAGAGCTGAGGCGCTCTTCGGTATAATGTCTCCGCCCTCCATCCCCCTATGCTTTTTCAGCTCCTTTTCCAGTGAGGGAAATATCCGCTCCTCTCTCGTCCAGCCTTTCTGGCCCGTGGCGGGAAAGAACTGGAAGGCGGGCATCAGGGACTGCCCCTTTATACTGACGTCTCCTGATGCTGGTCACCTGACGTGGGGGCGGTCCCTTGCCAGGGACTGCTAGCTAGAAATATTTCCGTGGGGTCCTGCCGCCTGCCGGCGTCAGTCTTATATGTAATTACCTACTGCAAGAGCCTCTCTCGAAGATCTACTGTTACGGTAAGTTCTTATGTAACTGTACTTTTCTCCAACATAAAGTTGAGGTCCCATGGAAGGACCGGGTCCCGAATGGGAGGTTTCAGATGCAAAATGCCCCGCAGGAAGGTGCAGGACACTTCGAGCTGGGCGGCAACATTGCCCTCAATAGTTGCATGATACGCAGAGATGGCGGAAAGGTGCACCTTGAGGGAGTAGTACCCCAAGCTTGAATCTGAAAGGAAAAGAAGGTACTGTACTCCCAACACCTGATTCACCAGGCAGGTGAAAGGATCCAAATGGCGAGCAGCCGTCGGAAGGGTGAAACGCTTCCATTTCATAGCGTAAGTTGCTCTGTTGGAGGGTTTCCTGGCAGCCACCAGGATGTCTGCGAACCTAGAGGATGCCCTAAAGCAGGCAGTAGCTAGGTCCGCAGGAGCCACGCATGGTGATGCAGGGACTTTAGATCCGGATGGATCAGGGTGCCCTGGTCTTGGGAGAGCAAGTCTGTGAACAGAGGTAAGGGTAATGGAGGTTCCACTGCCAGTTGCTGCAATAGGGAGGAAAAAATATGATGCAGCCAGGAGGGAGCTATGAGAATCATCTCCATCCCTTTCCAACTGGAACTTGAGCAGAACAGTCTGTAGTGGTGGGAAGGGAGGAAAGGCATACAGAAACCTCCCCTTCGAGAGAGGGACAATGCGTCTCACCAGAAAACTCCAGGCCCGGGATCGGGTGAGCAAAAAAGCAGCAGTTCTTCTTCGGGGGTATCTCAGTCATCTGGTAACACCATAGGAGCCTTCCACATCGGTGATGGGGAATCCACTCAGAAGATTTTCAGCAGTACAACTGGGGCTGCTATGTCACCAGCTGTATATTAAGGCGTGAGCAGCCCCACTTCCCATCAACTTGCTCGGATGGATTTCTGCGAAAGCGCAGTCGTATTTGCACCTTTTTCGTCTACGATTTTTCTAACTTTAATATCTAGGGACATGGATATGACCTATCCACACTTGTGGCAGTCGCCTTTCCCTTTAAGACTTGCTGGAACCGCTTTCAAGCTTGCTCCTCCCGCCCACCCAGGTGGTAACTCCCTCTGCTGCATCCCATGATGTCAGATCTTTCTTTCCGCTGGAAGAAGTAGGTTTCCTCCTTACTGCTCTCACGCTGAGTAGGCCCTTGAGACTAAATCTAGGGATTTACTTCCTAAAAAATTTAATACTTTTTGTCTTCAGCTCAATCCTCGATCATGACCGCGATGGTCGAGAAGTCAGCTCCCAGCTTCCTTCGGTGCCCTTGTGAGCAAAAGATGTCCTGAATGGATCTGCACGCCATGTGTGTCTGTTGCCTTGGGCACGAGCATGATCCTCAGGCCTGCGACATTTGTCAAACTTCCCATCCTACTGTTATCGAGGACTGTCTCACCCGACTCAAGTTAGGTCGACCGAGCAAATGGAACCCTCCAGTCAAATCTAAGGATGCCCGTTGGGTGGTCTCCGCGGCTGCATGGTCCGCTGAACAGCTTGTGGCTTTTGAGGAGACTGGGGTCCAGGCCGCTTCCCACTCCTCCTTCTCAGCGGCTGCCTTCGTGCCACTCCAGTTGGGTTTGACTTTGATAGGATCTTTCAAAGAATTGTGCAAGTCATTGCCGACCCTTGGTCAGGGACCCTCCGGGCACAAATCCAAGTCGAATAAAGTAAAAAAAAAAAAAAAATGGTCTCGCTGATGTTTGTAGGATCGGGAGTGCTCCTGGTCGAGAGCTTCTGATTCCTGTGCTTCTCCAGATCTGACTTTGGTCAAATCCTTGGCCCAGGACACCGGCTCCACAGTAACCCTGTCGGGCCAGTTGGCTGAGACGCTGGTTGATCTTCTGGCTGAGATTTTTCTCGAACTGGTCAACCAGTTATTGACTGAAGAGCCCGACACTTCCATATCCAGGACTCCAGTCCTGACTCAGACTTTTGGGATGCATCAGTCCACTGACCTGCTGCTTCTGGTTGACGACACAGACCCGGAGGAGCCTTGGCGCTCAGACTCCCTCAGAACCTCGCCGCCGGTCTTCCCTGTGGTCGATGTTGAGGTCTCTGTCTTCTTTCCGTGGGTCGAGCAGTTCCTGCTGACACCGGCACTCCTGCTCTCGACACCATGGAAAGCGGTGTCTTCATTACTCTTCATCCTCATCAGGTGAGGAGAGGCTTTGGTGCAAGTTGCCTTGATACTATGAGGATCTCATGTGGGAACAGCTGGTGCTCACTGACTTCTATGCTGGCCATAACCTGGCTTTCGCCTGACAGACTCCTTCTCCGTCTAAGGAGCCGACCAAGACAGTCCCGGCTTGGCCGACCCCGGCGTCTCCACCGATTCTGGTGGCGCCGCTGCCTAAACAGCTGCTAACTGGCACTCCGACCGAGTCTCGGCCAACCAAGGGACATCCCCATCAGCTGTCGATCACAGTCACCCCAACGGTCCGTGAAGGGTCAGTGAGGACTCAGGTGGTCGACCCCTCTTTAATGACTCCTTGGAGCCAGAGGGTTCCTCCCTGCACTCCCATGCGGGCAGCGTGGAGTCAGTGGGGGAGCTCTTGATGGACAAAAGTCCTTCCATTTTAATGGGCCTTCTCTGCCTGATCTGAGTCCACGGGTATGAAAATGGAGCCCGTCCAGAAACTGGCTCGTTATCCGTTGACAGAGATCCTCGATCGGGGAGATACTCCTGTGGAGGCCTTCTCGGTGGCAGAGGCCATTCTTGGCCTTGCCTTGGAGCTTTGACAGCACCCCACTTCCTGCCCTGCACCTTCTTCCCGGATGGCCCGCAAGTATGTGATACCTACCAGTTCCCCCTCAGGATTCACAGAACACCCCTCGGCCAATGGACTGGTGGCAGATTCTGTGTTTAGGCGCTCTGTCAACATTGGGGATGTCTACAAGCCGCCTGACAAGAGTCCAAGAAATTGGACCTCACGGCTAAAAAGGTTTATGCTACTTCCTCGTTAAGTCTTAGCCAGGCGAGCTTGGCCCTCCTTACGGCCCACTTCTCCCATGCCCTGCTGTGCACCCTAAATGAGGTGCTTCCTCATCTGCCAGCAGACCTCCAGACCATGGTCAAACAGGTCCAGAACCAGAGTTGGTCTGCAGCTAAGCAGCAGCTCCAGATAGCCATGGACATTGGGGACTCCTGTGCCTGCTCTCTGGTGGCTGCAGTGGCCATGCACCACAGAGCTTGGCTGAGGATCTTGGCCATCACGGCTGACACTCAGAACAAACTGGCAGATGTTCCTTTCGAGGGCCACCTCACCCTCATCGAGAAGTCCAGTGCCAGCTTGGACTCCATGACATCTGACCAAAAGGACCCCAAGCACTCCAAGCAGCAGCAGAAAAGAAAGCCCTTTTGGTCCACCTCTACTCCTGCGGCCACACCAGCACAACCCCAGGCTGGTCAGCAGGTCTGGCGACCTCAGCCGAAGTCAGTGGCCTCGGTTGTCCATAAGCCTGGGGGGAGAGGCTCCAGTGGCCCTTCAGCCGGACCCTCCTCCTCTAAGCCTGCACAGTGACAGGATGAGGGGTACCGCCTTCATGCCCGTCACACATCCCCTGGATCCTCCCATGGGGTGCTGGCTCATCCACTTTCTGCCTGGTCCGCAGTCATCACAAACAGGTAGGCCCTTGAGATGGTGGGTCAGGGTCTGCCTCTGGAATTCGAGCAGCACCCTCCTTGGTGAGCCTGCACCCCATGGGAGGACTAAGTATCGGCAGTCTTTTTTTTTTTTTTTATTTCAAGAAAAGGTACATAAGGGGGCTGTCCCCCAGAATCTCCAGTTCTTTTCCCGCCATTGACTCGCCAGCATCGGCCTCCCGGTCTCTACCTAGCGCACGATGACTTGGAACTCCAGAGTTTCTACACGACTAATGTCCTCTCCAACTCCTTCATTTGAGGGTCACCTTTCAAAGTGTGCCTGCGGAAAACAGATCCCTTTCAAGGATCCTCATTCTTCCTGTGTGCGTTGCTTAGGCCCAGACCACGATACTAAGGCCTGCACCTCTTGCCAGGGGTTCAACAGCCGCACCAGGATCCGCCTTCAGAAGGCACTTCAGGCTTACCTGCTAGAGGAAAAACTTAGTAGGAAAGACAAGGAACCTTCCTCCAGGGGCGATTCTTCCTCCTAGGTCCAGAAACACTGGGATAAGCACCGGGAGAAGGCAAGGTCCAGATCCCCGAACCGGGCCTCGGATTCGTGGAGCTCATGCTCCACCCGATTGGACCGCTCTCCCTCCAGGGCTAGGTCTCAGCCCCATCCGGTCAAGGTCCAGGCTTCCAGCGGTTCTTAGACTCTTCTGCCCGTTAAGACCTCCAGGCCCTCTGCTTCCTCTACTCCCTTTTGGGCCTCTTCAAAGTCCTCTGAATGCCAGATGTCTTCCTCTTCCACCCGACGTCAAGACCCCGACTCCAGGTCAGTCTCCCAGCCCCTAGGGGCCCAGATCCTCCACCCAGGAAGACGAAGGACCTGACGTCCCTCAAGCGGACAACGGACCCAACGTCGGCCAAGCACCTGAAGTCGGCCAGGCGATCGCTGGAGCCGAGAACATCGGCCAAGCACCAGATGCCGGCCAGGCGTTCACTGGACCGGAAGCTGTCTGCCAAGCGACTGATGTCGGCCTCACCGGAGCCGAAGACCGCCCCCCAGTCACTGGTAGACACGGGTCACAGGGACTCCACGGAGGAGGACACCGCGTTGCCCGAAGACCAGGCAGGCGACACAGAGGATGCCGAGCTTCTGAGGGAACCTTCGCCCACCCCGGAGACACCAGAGGACCAGACACCCGACCCCGGTGACAGACCACCGGCGCCAGGCCCGTCGTCGGGCATGAATATTCAAGAAGTAAAGGAACTCTTTACTTTCTGGTGGGACACCTTCTGCAAAGACATGGTCCCAGTGAAACCTCCTCCTCCCCCTCCTCCTACTCCTTCACCTTCTACGCCCCCTGCTCCACCACAGGGGCCAGCAGGATGACCACCATCCCCCAAGGAGGAGACTCCAGTTCCTGGGCTAGATCCCAGGATCGGAGAAGGCCTCCCTCAAGATCTCCATCAAGGTCTCCCAGCCCCAAGCGACCCAGACGTTGGCGGTATACTCCGTCGGGGGAGGACTCCAGATCTCCTTCTCCACTCAGCATTTCATCACCTGACCCACATGACCTTCCCAGGTCTCTTTCGGATGACCCCTCTTTCTCTGAGATCATGAGGCACATCCAGGACTGCATGAGGTGGGATGCTGAAGACCTCAACCCTGAAAGACAGCGCCTTGCCCGTTATCTTTGGCAGAAAGACCCAAAGCCTGTGGTAGTGCCACCCTTGGTGGACACCTTCGCAGACGTCACCAAGGCTGCGTGGAAGCATCTGCACTCCACTCCTGCGGTGCTGAAGAAAGCTGACTGCCTGTACAAGGCCTCGAGAGAGGACCAGTACTTGGCTCAACAACCTCTGGCAGACTCCCTGGTCATTACGGCCTCACATGACCGGTCCCAAAGACCGCAACACATGAGCACACAGCCACCGGACCAGGAATCCAAACAATTGGACGCCCTTGGGAGACGCATGTATGCGGCCACTACATACTCTTATCAGGTCCCTGAATTACCTAACCCATATGGTACAGTTTCAGAACACCCTATGGAAACAGGGCCAGGACCTGGTTGATAAATTTCCGGATGGCGAGCAGAAGGCGGAGCTCCTAAACCTTCTCCGCACAGGGTCTGATGTGGGGACCCAGGTACTACGAGCCGCATATGATTCCGTGGACTCGTCCGCCAGAGCTGCAGCTTCAGGCATCTGTCTCCGGCGACACTCTTGGCTCCATGTCTCTGGCTTCATCCCGGACGTACAGAAGAACATTCTTGACTTCCCCAACAACGGCGAAGTACTTTTTGGTGAACCCTCGGAGAAGGTGATCACCAAACTTCAGGATGCTGGGAAGGCGGTCAGATCTGTACAGGCCATGTACAGACCCAGGCCCTGTTCCTTTCATAGGAACCAGAGCCATTTTCGCAGCTGGCGACAAAGACAGCAGCCACGTTCCAGCCAGCAACAAAGGGGCACCTTTCAGTGAAAAGCCCAGGCTAAGTCGTCCCCAGGCAGAGCCCAACACTACACTAAATCGGCCCCAGCCTGCAGGGACCAGTGCTGCCACAGCATGACTCCCCGTGGATCAACGGGCGCAAAAGGTCGGGGGTAGCTTTGCTCGACACTTTTCAGGATGGCAGTCGATCACCACTGACTGCTGGGTTCTCCAGTTGGTCAAGAGGGCCCGTTTCATAGAATTTCTCGACCACCCCCGGGGCAAGACCTCCCCTGCTTTCCCGTTACTCGGTCCGCACGCCCTGCTTATATAGCAGGAGGTGCTCGCGCTCCTGGAAAAAGAAGCGATAGAGCACGTTCCATAGAACCAGAGGGACGCAGGATATTATTCTCACTTCTTTCTGGTTCCCAAGAAAACAGGGGATGTCCATCCGATCCTGGACCTCGGTGACCTCAACCAGTCGGTCCTGTACAAACGCTTCTGCATGGTGACCCTCCCAGGTCCGATTCCCATGCTCAAGCAGGGCGTCTTTCTAGCCTCTTTGGACATGCAGGACGCCTATCTGCATATACCCATTGCTTGAGTGCACAGAAAGATCTTACTTTGAGAAACAGCTCTCGCAGCAGGTTACACCATTAGGACTGAAGCCGGCAGGTGCCAGGATCCCACGGAAATGTTCTAGCTAGCAGTATTCAGCGGGGACCGCCTCCGACGTCTGTCCCGGCCCCGTCAGGCGTAGTACATAAGGAGGCGGTCCCCCATAATCCTCTGTTCTTTTCTCGCCGTCGACTCGCCAGCATCGGCCTCTTGGTCTCCTTTCTAGCGCACGATGACTACAGAACTTTAGAATAACTTTTCTCTGCACAACTGATGTACTCCAACTCCTTCTCTTGAGGGTCACCTTTCGAAATGTGCCTGTGGCAAACAGATCCCCCTTCGTCCTGTGTGAGCTGCCTAGGCCCGACCACGACACCAAGGCCTGCACCTTTTGCCAGGGTTTTAATAGCCGCACTAGGATCCGCCGTCAGAAAGCACTTCAGGCATATCTTCTTGAGGAAAAGCTTAAAAGAATGGAACAAGAACCTTCCTCCATGGAAGAATCTTCATCCAAATCCCACAGACACCGGGACAAGCACCGGGAGAAGGTGAGGTCTAGATCCCCTGCTCTGGCCTCAGACTCCCGCAGCTCCGGCTCCAGAGCTTGGTCGCAACCTCCCCTGGTTAAGGTCAAGTCTTCAAGCGGTTCTTCCTTGCTCCAGCCTCTTAAGACATAGAGGCGCTCGGCTTCATCCACCCCTTCCAAGGCCTCTTCGAAGTCGGGTGAGCGCCATAAGTCTTCTTCATCCACCCGTTGCTGGGACACAGACTCCGGGTCGTTCTCCCAACCACCCAGAGGTCCTGATCTGGCGCCATGAAAGACCAAGGACCTGACGTCCCTAAAACAGACGTCGGACCTGACGTTGGCTCACCACCCAACGTCGGCCAAACATCCAAATCGACATGGCTCACAGGAACCCGATGACCACGGCTAGACACCGCCCGCCGCCTGGCGCTTCACCAGGTCCAAGACGCCGGGCCAGGGGACCCTGAGCGGAAGACCACACCCCCGTCGCCGGCGGATGCCGGTCGTAGGGATTCCGCAGAGGAGGACATCCCAGAGCCTGCAGACCAGGCGGGCGACACCGAGGATGCTGGGCTCCCACGGGAACCCTCCCTGGATCAGGAGACCTCCGGGTACCCGACGCCCGACCCCGGCGACAGACCACTGGCACCAGGCCCGTCGTCGGGTATGAACATTGCAGAGGTAAAGGAGCTCTGTACCTTTTGGTGGGACACCATCAAGAAGGATGTGGTCCCCGGCCGTCGTCCTACTCCTCCTCCTACCCCCTCACCGCCTACGCCCCTTCCTCCACCTAAGGGGCCAGTAGGACGACCACCATCCCCCAAGGAGCAAACTCCACCTCCTAGGGGCAGATCTGCTGACAGGAGAAGGCCTCCCTCCGGATCCCCTTCAGGGTCACCCAGCCCCAAACAACCCAGACGACGCCAGTACACTCCGGGGGAGGATTCAAGATTGGATACTTCGGAATACTCCAGATCTCCTTCTCTGCTCAGCATCTCTTCTCCTGACTCACATGACCTCCCCAGGTCTCCACCGGATGATCCCTCTTTCGCCGAGATTGAGGCACATCCAGGACAACATGGGGTGGGATGCTGAGGACCTTGACCTCGAACGGCAACGCCTTGCCCGCTACCTTTGGCAAAAAGACCCGAAGCATGTGGTAGTGCCACCCTTGGTGGACACCTTCGCGGATGTCACCAAGGCTGCGTGGAAAAGTCCGCACTCCACTTCTGCGGTGCCGAAGAAGGCTGGCCGCCTGTACAAGGCTCCTAGAGAGGACCAGTACTGGCGAAGCAACCTCTGGCAGATTCCCTGGTCATCACTGCTTCACATGATTAGTCTCAAAGACCCCAGCATATGAGCACTCAGCCACCGGACCAGGAATCCAAGCAGTTGGATTCCCTGGGGAGGTGCACGTACACGGCTGCTACTTGCGCCATCAGGTCTCTGAACTACCTTACCCATACGGTTCAATTCCAGAACGCCCTGTGGGAACAGGGTCAGGACCTGGTTGAAAAACTTCCCGATGGCGATCAGAAAGCGGAGTTCCTAAACCTCCTCCGCACCGGGTCAGATGTGCGGACCCAAGTGCTTAGCCTCATACGATTCTGCGGACTCTTCGGCCAGAGCTGCAGCTTCAGGCATCTGTCTCCGGAGACACTCATGGCTCCATGTCTCCGGCTTTAACCCGGACGTACAGAAAAATATTCTAGACATCCCATATAACGGCGAGGTGATTTTTGCTGAATGCTCAGAGAAGGTCATCACCAAGCTCCGAGACGCAGGGAAGGCAGTCCGATTTTGTACAGGCCATGTACAGATCTAGGCCTAGTTCCTTTCGTAGGAACCAGAGCCGTCTTCGCAGCCGGCTACAAAGGCAGCAGCAATGTTCCGGCCAGCAGCAGAGGGGCACTTTCTCGTGCAAGGCCCAGGCCAGATCCTCCCCAGGCAGAGGCCAACATTACTCAAAGTCGGCCCAGCCAGCAAGGACAAACGCTGACTACAGCATGACTCCTTCCTGGCCTCCGCCCCTCCTCTGGATCAATAGGCAAAGAAAGTCAGGGGTCTCATCGCTCGCCACTTTTCAGGGTGGCAGTCGATCACCACCGACAGGTGGGTTCTACAGTTGGTCAAGAAAGGCCATTCCATAGAGTTTCTAGACAACCCACCTACAAGACCTCCCCTGCTTTCCCGTTATTCGGGTCAGGATGCCCTGATCATACAGCAGGAGGTGCTCGCAGTTCTGGAAAAAGAAGCTATAGAGCACGTACCAGGAAACCAGAGAGGACTCTGATATTATTCTCACTTCTTCCTGGTTCCAAGAAAACGGGGGACCTCCATCCAGTACTGGACCTCAGCGACCTCAGAGTTTTGGTCACGTACAAGCACTTCCACATGGTGACCCTCCCGGGTCTGATTCCCATGCTGAAGCAGGGCGCATTTCTAGCGTCCCTGGACATGCAAGATGTCTATCTGCATATCCCTATCGCTCAGGCGCACAGGAGGTTCCTTCGCTTCAAATTTCAGGGCCGCCTTTATCAGTTCTGAGCTCTTCCCTTCGGGCTGTCATCGGCACCTCGGGTCTTCACGAAGTGCAGGGCGGTCGTAGCCACGTCTCTGAGGAGACAGGGCCACTACGTGTTCCCCTACCTGGACGATTGGCTTCTCATGGTGCCCTCATGGGAGGCCCTGATGTCTGCCATTCACTGCACTCGGTCTCTGTTCGAGACATTGGGCATTCTCATCAATTATGAGAAGTCACGCCTGGTTCTGTCCCAGACGCTGCAATTCATCGGAGCAGTTCTGGACACCGTCCAAGGGAAAGCTTTCCTCCCTCTGGACAGAGTGGAACACATCAGATCCCTCATCAGGGACTCGTTGGCGAAGAAGACCGTCCCAGTCTGACTGGTCCTTTGCCTGCTTGGCCACATGGCTGCGGTCATTGCAACAGTCCCACTAGCCCGTCTCCACATGCGGGTAACCCAGTGGATGTTACGGGTACAGTGGGACCAAAAGCACGACCATCTGCAGCATCCAATCCGAATCACGAAGACCGTAATTCGAGATTGGCAATGGTGGCTACATTCAGGGAACCTCTGTGCAGGAGTCCCCTTCATAGCGCCGTCCCTGACTGTGACACTCTCCACAGACGTCTCAGGGTTCGGTTGGGGAGCACACCTCGACGGTGTCCAGTCTCAGGGCCTGTGGACAGCCTAGGAGTCTCATCTCCACATAAATATACTGGAAATGAGGGCAGTTCTTTACACCCTGCAGGCCTTCCAGTCGGAGATTCCACCGGGTGCACTTCTGTTTCAAACAGACAATTCCACGGTGATGTATTATCCCAACAAACAAGGAGGCACCCACTCCTACCCACTTTGCAGGGAGGCCATGAGAGTGTGGGATTGGGTCTTGCAACACGGCGCAAACCTTATTGCAGTTCATGTTCCGGGAGTGGACAACGTCATCGCAGACAGCCTGAGCCGCTCTCAGGTCAGAGTCCATGAATGGGAACTACTCCAGGAGGTGGCAGACGATCTGTTTCGCAGATGGGGTACTCCAGAGATAGACCTCTTCGCGTCTCCATACAAAGCAAAACTGCCCAATTTTTGCTCGCTAGATCCAGGGCCTGGTGTTTTCTGGCGAGACACGTTGTCCCTTTGCTTATGGGTTCAAGCGTGTGGCTTTTCGCCTTTAGACTGTCCAGAAAAGCTGGTACTGGATTACCTGCTGTCCCTTTTCCCTCCGGCCTGGCTTACTCCTCGATTAAGGTACACCTTTGTGCCATTTCAGCCTACCACTTCCTGTAGGCCCAGCGCGCAATGGCCCAGCTGGACCGCGACAACGTGCCTTTTGAGGGGGTGTCCTCCACCTTAGGCCCCCGATCAAGGATCCAATCCCACCATGGGATTTGCCCTGCGTCCTGGAGCAGCTCACGCTGCCACCCTTTGAACCAGCCGCGGATTGTGAGTTACGTTTTCTTCCTTGGAAAACGTTATTTTTAGTTGCATTTACTTCGGCCAGAAGAATTTCTGAAATGCACGCACTTGTGTACAAAGAACCTTATTTGGTTTTCCACCAAGACAAGGTATCCCTAAGGACTAATCCTAAATTTCTGCCTAAGGTGGTCTCAGCTCTCACCCTTAATCAGGACATCGATCTACGAGTGTATTTTCCGAAATACTCTATAATCGAGGAGAAGCCCTTCTGCACACTCTTGATGTGCATAGGTGCCTTAGATACTACCTGACCAGAACCAAACAACACCGAAAGTCGGACCAACTTTTCGTCTCCTTTGCCCATAGGTTGAAGGGAGCTCCTGTCTCGAAGCAGTCGCTGTCCAGGTGGCTTATCCAGTGCATTACGTTCTGTTACCAGAAGCGTAGCAAACCCTTACCAGGCGTGGTTAGGGGTCATTCCACTAGAGGGGTGGCTATCTCCTTTGTGGCCTTAGGGAATGTGTCCACTTCAGCTATTTGTGCTGCAGCTACTTGGAGCTCTGTACACACTTTTATCAGGCATTACAGCCTGGACATTGCATCGAGGTGAAGATCAGGGTTCGGTCTAGCAGTCCTTCAAGGACTTCTGTCCTAGGCTTGAGGTATCTCGAGGATTTCTGCCTTTCCTCCTCCCATTGGTGTGTGATTGCCAGTATTGCTTAGGAATCAGTCCTAATGGTGTTACCAGCTGCAAGAGCTGTTTGTCGAAGTAAGATAGTATAGTTACTTAAGAACTTACCGTAACAGTAGATCTTCGAGAACAGCTCTTGCAGCAAGTACTTTCTCCCCCACCATCCCCGCTGGAGGTAGGTCGTAGTCAAAGCATTTTTCTCGTAGGATAGGGCATGTATTGACGCGTTGTTTTGCCATCTGATGGCGGATCCTCGGTCTTCTCTTCTGATGTCATCCAGCGACCTGGAGTGTCCGGCGGGAGAACTGAGGATTATGGGGGACTGCCTCCTTATGTGCTACGCCTGATGTCGGGGGATGGGACCAACGTCGGAGGCGGTCCCTGCTGAATATTGCTAGCTAGAAAATTTCCGTGGGGTCCTGGCGCCTGCTGGCTTCAGTCCTAGTGGTGTAACCTGCTGCAAGAGCCGTTCTGGAAGATCTACTGTTATGGTAAGTTCTTATGTAACTGTACTTTTCTGCGCTTCGAGTTCCAGGGCCACCATTATCAGTTCTGAGCCCTCCCTTTCGGACTGTCATCAGCACCTCGGGTATTCACGAAGTGTATGATGGTCGTAGAGGCAACTCTGAGGAGGCAAGGCCACTACGTGTTCCCCTACCTGGACGACTGGCTTCTCATGGCGCCCTCTCGGGAGGCCTTGATGTCCGCCATTCATTATACTCAGTCTCTGTTTGAGACGCTGGGCATCTTGATCAATCAAGAGAAGTCTCGTCTGGTTCCATCTCAGACTCTGCAATTCATAGGCGCAGTTCTGGACACCATCCGGGGAAAGCTTTTCTTCCCCAGGACATAGCGGAACACATCAGTACCCTCATCAGGGACATTTTGGCAAAGAAGACTGTTCCTGCCAGATTGGTCCTTTGCCTGCTGTAGCACATGGCTGTGGCCATTACAACAGTCCCGCTTGCTTGTCTCTACATGCGGGTCACCCAGTGGATGTTACGGGTCCAGTGGGATCAAAGGCAAGACCATCTGCAGCTTCCAATCCGGATCACGAAGTCCGTAATCAGGGATTGGCAATGGTGGCTAGATCTGAAGACTCTTATCGGCAGGGGTTCCCTTCATTGCGCCGTCTCAGATTGTGACACTCTCCACAGATGCCTCAGGGCACGGATGGGGAGCAGACCTCGACGGTGTCCGGTCTCAGGGCTTGTGGACAGCCCAAGAGACTCATCTCCACATAAACATCCTGGAAATGAGAGCAGTTCTTTATGCCCTGCAGGCCTTCCAGTTGGAGATTCCACCAGGTGCACTCCTGTTACAAACAGACAATTCCGCAGTGATTTATTACCTCAAGAAACAAGGTGGTACCCATTCCTACCCTCTTTGCAGGGAGGCCATGAGGGTGTGGGATTGGGCTTTGCAACACGGCACAAACCTCATTGCTTTTCATGTCCCAGGAGTGGACATCATCGCAGACAGCCTGAGCCGCTCTCAGGCCAGAGTCCACGAGTGGGCACTACTCCAGGAGGTAGTAGAGGATCTGTTTCACAGATGGGGTACACCAGAGTTGGACCTTTTCGTGTCCCCATCCAACTCAAAACTGCCCAATTTTTGCTTGCTAGATCCAGGGCCTGGTGTTTTCTGGCGGAGCGTTTTGTCCCTCTCCTGGGCGGACAGATTCCTCTATGCCTTCCCCCCTTTCCATTGATCCAGAGGGTTCTTCTGAAACTTCGCAGAGAGCAAGTGACGCTGATACTTATCGCGCCGTTCTGGCACAGGTAGATCTGGTTCCCTCTGCTGCATCAACTATCCCGGGAACCTCCAGTGCCTCTGCAAGTCAGCTCACTTGTTGTCTCAGGAGGTGGGCTCCTTGGTCCATCTGGACCTTCGTTCACTGAGGGTGCACGCTTGGCTCCTAGAGACATAGCCATTTTGCGACGTGGGGTCTCGCAAGAGGTAGCTGACGTTCTGGTGGCCGCGAGAAAACCGGCCACTCTCAGTACTTGCACCATGAAATGGTGCCGTTTTTGCCTATGGGCTCAAGCGCGGGGCTTTTCGCCTCTAGACTGTCCAGAAAAGTCAGTCTTGGACTATCTCCTGTCTCTTTTTCAGACAGGCTTGGCCTACTCCTCGATCAAAGTACACCTCTGTGCCATATCCGCCTATCACTGTCCGATAGGTCAATGCACCATATCCCAGTTGGACACAGCACAAGCCTTTCTGAGAGGTATTCTCCACCTTAGACCTCCGATTAAGGATCCAATTCTGCCATGGGATCTACCCTTTATCCTGGAGCAACTCACGCTGCCACCCTTTGAACCAGCCGCGGAGTGTGAGCTATGTCTTCTCACTTGGAAGACGTTGTTTTTAGTTGCCGTCACTTTGGCCAGAAGAATTTCTGAACTCCGTGCACTCATGTGCAAAGAGCCTTATTTGGTTTTTCACCAAGACAGGGTATCCCTACGGACTAATCCCAGATTTCTGCCTAAGGTGGTTTCAGCTCTCACCCTTAATCAAGACATCGATCTACCAGTGTACTTTCCCAACTACTCGAATTGAGGAGAGGTCCTGTTGCACATCCTAGATGTGCATAGGTGTCTCTGATACTACCTGACCAGAACCAAACACCACCGAAAATCGGACCAGCTGTTTGTCTCCTTTGCCCACAGGATGCTGGGAGCTCCTGTTTTCAAACAGTCGCTGTCCAGGTGGCTCATTCAGTGTATCACGTTCCGTTACCAGAAGTGCAACAAACCCTTACTGGGCACGGTTAAGGGTTATTCCACAAGGGGGGTGTCTACCTCCTTTGTGGCCCTTAAGAATGTGTCCACCTCGGCCATCTGTGCTGCAGCTAGTTGGAGCTCCGTGCACACTTTCATCAGGCATTATAGCCTGGATATTGCATCGAGGTGAAGAACAGGTTTTGGTCTTGCAGTCCTTCAAGGACTTCTGTCCTAGGCTTTGGTTTCATTAAAGATTTCTACCTTCCCTCCTCCCAGTGGTGTGGGATTTCGATGATTGCCTGGGAATCAGTCCTAATGGTGTAACCTGCTGCAAGAGCTGTTTCTCGAAGTAAGATAGTGCAGTTACGTAGAACTTACCGTAACAGTAGATCTTCGAGAACAGCTCTTCAACTAATCCTCCACCATCCCTGCTGGAGGTAGATTCTAGTTCCAACATCCTTCTGCTAGGATTAGGTGTCTCAGCATCTCTCTTGCTGCCATTTGATGATTGATCCTCAGTCTCTTCTTCTGATGTCATCGAGCGGCCGGTAGTCTCCGGCGGGAGAACTGAGGATTCTGGGGGACCGCCTCCTTATGTACTGTGCCTGATGTTGGGGGCGGTCCCCGCTGAATACTGCTTGCTAGAAAATTTCCGTGGGGTCCTGGTGCCTGCTGGCTTCAGTCCTAATGGTGTAACCTGCTGCAAGAGCTGATCTTCCCTTGTCAATCTTCACCATTCATTACTTCCTGGGTGTAAGCCGGAGGCGCGCACCCGTCACGGGAGCTTTTTTTTTAAAGTTGCCTGGCCCGCGCCTCGAGGAGGCGTCATGCGAGAGGCGGCCGTTAATGCGACCGACTCCTCCTCCAACTCAGTTCTGTTTCTCCGCCCGTCGAGGCAGCACCTGTTTTGGACGTCCATTTCTCCACTCGTCAGCGACTCCTCTTTCCACACTCGGAGCCGATCGGTGGAGCCGTTCTTTTTCTTTCTAAAGCGCGCCGGGTGTGTTTTCTGTTTTCTTGTTGATTTAGCGTTATGTCGGGTCCGGAGCTAAGCGTGTTTGAACAGGCAGCCGCCCCTATCGTCGGTGTTACTGTGGCGGCATTTCTCCGTCTCGGACCGGCGCAGCGTTTGTCTTCGTTGCCTGGGACCCAACCATGACATGGATAATGCGGCGCCTGTTTCTCCATGGACGCGTGTCCTCGAAGTCTCGCGTTCAAGCTCGGCAAAGCCCGCCGACCCGAGGCGCGGCGTCGCTCAAGGGATTCTCAGGTAGGTCTCTAGCCCTTCCCGGGTCCCTCCGGGCCTATCGTCTGAGGGAGGGTCTCTCCGTCTTTTCTTGCCGAGGAGGGAGGCCCTCTCTGCGGTCGTCGGGGCGTCGTAGTCCCTCCGGGGCCGCGGCGCCGACACCGCCTCGGCAGTCACCTCTTCGGTGCAGGCTCCCCCGTGTGAGCCCTCGTCTTTTAGGCCTAGCTCGGGTGGACCCTCGGCCGCCGCCTTCCTGGCGCCGTTTGGATCCTGGCGCGTTTGCGGTGCGGTGATCAGCGGCGCCGTTAGCGGTCACCCGCTTGGGCCTTGGCGCCCGTTCGCGGCGTCGATGGACGAGCGGCGCCGTCGTGATGCCGCCCGCGCCTTCCGGCAGCGCCCGGCGCGTGGGCGTCCTTCCTCCAGGCGGTGCTGGCCTCGCTTGGCGCCATTGAAGTGTGGGCTAGGCCTGGCTGCTACGGCGTGAGGGGCTGGCGCCCTCCCTAGGTACGGGGCCGTTCAGCCGCCGCCTCAGGGACCCCTGGGGTGGCCAGCATTGAGGTCCTGCTGGTCTCGTCCTCCTCGGAGGCGATGATTCAAGCGTGGACCCATCCTGGCACCCACTCTTGAGTCTGGGTCCCGGTGGCTAGAGGGTGCCAGCGGCTCAGCGGCCCCTCCCTCTGTCCCCCTTTCGTGGCCTCCTGAGGTTCCCGTGGGGGTGGCGGGGGAGCCCAGGGGGCAGGCGGGGGTGGCGGGGAGGCTCCCCTCTGGAGGCCCGGTGACAGCTACCTTACAGGGTGCTGTCACTCTCTCTAGGGACAGGGGCGCTGTGTGTGGAGAGGGCTCTCGGAGTCGAGGGTCGAGGGGCAGGGTCTGCTGCTCGGTCTTCCTTGACCACCTCAGGGGGTGGCCAGGGCGAAGTGCAGAGCCTCGCCCCTCCTCCAGGGTTCTAGGGTGTCCTTGCGTTTGTGCGGACTGCCCTTCTGGATCCATGCAGTCCCGGGCGTCGTCACGGGAGGTTCTCCCCAGGGCTCTTCCAGGCTCCACTTCCCAGAGTTCCGTTCTGCGGCCTGGTCTGATATCCGGGATCCCCATTTCCGGGCTCCTTTCCCGGATTCCAGAGCCTCGCAGAGAAACAGTTGCCTCCAGCGGAGGTGCCTCTCCCACTCTCTGCCTTCCATCCCCACTCCCAGGCCATGTCGGCCCTACGGGTCCGTTATCCTGGGAGCAGTTCAGGGGTTCTCGTGGCCTTCCCCTCATACGTTAGGTACATGCATGAGCGGGTCTTTCGACTCTCCCCACCGCCGCAGGAATCCTCTGGGCATTCCAGTTCCCCATCATCCTCGTCTCCTCCTCCGAGGAAGACACCCTGCTCATCTGTCCTCCGATGCTGATTTCACAGAATATCAGCGTTTCCTCTCGAGGATGGTGAGGATCTCCGGATTTCTCGTTCGAAGAGACAATACCGAGCGGGAGGCAGCGTGAATTCCTTGGTGAATTCAGTGCCCAGCATCTGGTGGTACCTTCCTGGCCTATCCCTTCCAGGAGGCGTCTATCCGGTCATGGCAGTCCCTGCCGCTTCTTCCCAGCCCGGCGGACTGCCAGCGTAGGTATTGTGCCCCTCTGAGTCTCTAGGTTCCCTTCCCACCGTCCTCAGGTTTGGTATACCTGGATTCTCCTTCTGGGCGCCGTTGCCTGGCCTGACCGCCCACCGGATTCGGACTCTCTCCAGTTCGACCGTTAGGGGGAAAGAGTGTTCTCTTCTGCTCGCATGCAGTGCATGTATTGCATCACATCAGGCTCACCACGCTGCCTCAAACCGGCATCTGTGGTCGATGATGTCCCAGCTGCTGGCATCTATGCCTGATCACGAGCAAACCAGACAAGCCGTTGCCCTCTCCGCGGTAGGCCTGGAGCTGGCAAGACACCAAGCAAGGGCATCTTATGACACCAATGAGGTGGCTTCCAGGCTTGCGGGGACAGCGATCTGCATCAGGCGGGCACGTGCCCCGTCTTTCCAGGTTGTCACCCCTGGCCCGGCGTAGGGTGATTCGCTCCGCCTTCCGGGGGACCCGTCTTTTCTCTTCCAGAGCTAGGAGACTTTTACAGGGGCTCCCTCCGTCTCCTCGTCCTCGGGAGGCACCTCCTAGCTCTTCTCCCTCTTAGGCTTTCTGAATAAGCCAGGGTCTTCTCCTTCTGTTTCTCACCAGCAGAAGGCTGGGGGTCTTGTTCCCTCAGGGTATGGCCTCTTCCCCCTCCAGGGGAAGAGGAGCTTGGTACTCACCCAGGAAGTAATGAATGGTGAAGATTGACAAGGGAAGATAGGAAAATTACGTACCTACACGTAATTCTTGATCTTCTCTTGTATCTTCACCATTCATTCTACCATCCCACCATCCTCAGTGCCTCTTCCTGTGGCTTCTCCACCTCCCGTCTCCTTCCTCTCTCTGCATTTATATAAAATAGGGAAAATTCCTTAAATTTTCGGGAAAAAAAAAAAAAAGATCTTTCTTGAGGGGGTTCTAAAATCCGAAAATTACTTACTCTAAGATTCATGGGCCATCTCGTGGATTGCATTGCGATCAGACTGCACAACTATCTCTTGCTATTCTTATGGCAAGATACCTCTGAGGTTTTGGCCTGGCTCAGGCTATTCAGTTTTGATCCTGCAATCCCGTGTTCAGATAGTTGCCCTGAAATCTGATTTCCCCCTCTATTCTTACCTTGCAGAGCAGAGGGCAATACGTCTGTTCCTTTCTCTTTAAAAAAAAAAAAAAAAATGCTGGGGAACTCTCCGACTGCTATAGGCATCTTGGTATCTGGGTCATGCATCTAGTTAAAAAAAAAAAAAAAATGTTTTATCTGTAAAAAAAAAAAAAATAGAAATCAAACAAGAAGGCAAATGAGAAGGTAGGCTATCCTTCTCGCTGTTTTGTTAGTGGTTTCTCCCTTTAAGTGTCCTCCTGGACAGTTTTTACAGTAGAGCTCTGCTGACCATATCCAATCTTAGCCAGCCTAAACCTTGGCCGGCCTTAGCCAGTCAGTCTGAGTCCCATTTCTATCTTGAAACGCCTGAAAGGCTTACATTTTCTATTTCTAAACCCCTGAGCAGCGCTCTCATACTGCTGGGGTTTTATTCTTCCCTCCTCGGCTGTCCTCCACTTAAAGGCCCTCCGCGGCCAGGGCCGAGGTGGGTGTCAGGCTAATGGCATGTTGAAGATGAGGACTATGCCCTCCTGAGTCTGTCTAAGCGGGTTCGGTGAACCTTCTCTTCAGCTCTATCTCCGAGATTCTTGCTTCCCTTAGTAGAGCCTTCAGCTACAAGCTAACTATGCTCGTTGGGCCTTCTGGTCCCTTCAACATCCCATCTCTCTCTTCTCTTTCTTCTTCTTCTTCTATTTTCTCATTTCCTTACTCATCTCTCCTCCTAGAGTCGCCCAGGTAAGGAGGCCCTGCACTCCTAGGCTAGGGATGTTCTTATCTCCTCTGTCCTTCCTCCATGGCTTATTCCTTTTCAGTTCATTCTTCCTTGCTTTGCTATCCCTCGGCTATCTTGCCTCGCTATCTATATTTTCTGCTTTCACTTTTGCCTCTCCGACTCACAGAACTGAGTTGGAGGAGAGTCGATCGCTACTATGGCCGCCCTCGCGATGACGCATGGCGTCGCTCTCCGAGGGCGGGCCGTTAGAGCAACTTTAAAAAAAAAAAAAAAAAAAGCTCCCGGGACGGGTGCGCGCCTCCGGCTTACACCCAGGAAGTAATGAATGGTGAAGATACAAGAGAAGATCAAGAATTACGGTAGGTACGTAATTTTCCTTTCTCGAAGATCTACTGTTACGATAAGTTCTTACGTAACTGTACTTTCAGTTTGTAAGGGACACCAAAAGGGCATCAACAAGGGCAACCCCACGTTGTATGTCCTAAATCTGCTAATCAAAGGAGGCATTCTGTCAACTCTGAGATGACATAGCCAAGCTCCTCTGCAAGGAGGTCGCGGATCCTCCGGAACACCCAAGGTTTGTCTCCTGGTATTTTCTGGTGCCAAAGCGGACTGGGGAGCTGGCACCCCATTCTAGATCTGCACGACCTGAACATGTTCCTCAGGTTGCGCACCTTCAGTATGGTAACACTATCTCAGATCATACCATTAGAGCAGGACATGTGGTTTTGCTCCCTGGATCTTCAGGACGCATTCTTCCATGTCCTGATTTCACACTGAAGGTTCCTCCGCTTCTGAGCTGAGGAACCCCTCTACTCATTCCAGACCATGCCATTCGGTCTGTCTTCTGCCCCAAGGATCTTCACCAGGTGCATTTTGATGGTGGCAGCTTACCTGAGGTGCTGAGGGCTCCGGGTTTACCCCTACTTGGACGACTGGTTGATAGGTCCATGCAGGCAAGAGATGGCGTGATCTAGGGACCTGGCCCTCAAGATCTGCATCAAGCTTGGCCTCCTGGTCAACATGGGGAAGTCGAAATGCGTACCTTCGCAAGTGGTCCACTTCATTGGGGTGGAGCTCGGCTCCCAGTGGACAGGGCGGAGGCTCTCTCCTCCTTTGCCTGATCATTTCTGGTTGGGCATTTGTGCCCTGCCTGGGACTTTCTGTGCCTGCTGGTTTACATGGCAGACTGCACCAGTGTGGTCCGATGGGCCCTCTTCGCAGGGGTGGTCACTTCAACCAGCTGGTCACTGTGACCCAGTGGATGTGGGATACCCTCCAGTGGTGATTAGTCCCAGAGCATCTGCTGGAAGGGATCCCATTTGTCCGCCCAGAGCTGACTGTCATCCTGACGACCAATGCCACTCTCACGGGCTGGGTTGCCCGCCTGTGGGAACAGAGTCCACAGGCTCTGGATCCGTGTGGAGTCCTGATGACACATCAACCTGCTGGAGCTCTGAGCAGTTCGGCTGGTGACGACTGCATTCACTCCTGACATCCAGGGTCAGGTGGTCCAGGTCCAGATGGATAACACCACGACCATGTACTAGCTCAACAAACAGGGTGGAACGCACTACCTGCCACTGTGCAAAGAACCTCTCCACATGTAGACCCTCGTGCGCAGCCTGGTGGCCGATCTCCTAGCCATCCATGTGGCAGAGGCTTCCAACCAGCTGACAAACGCTTTCAGCCATGTGGGCGAGGTGTCTCACGAGTGGTCTCTCCACCCAGAAGTAGTACATAGTCTGTTCTCCCCGTAAGGCACCCCTCAGGTGGACCTGTTCACCTCTAGGGAGAACGCAAAGCTGGGGCTGTTTTGTGTCCATCCTCTCAGCAGGGAACACTGCAGGGGAATGCCTTCCCGAGACCCTAGATCCCAGGCCTCTTCTGTGCCTTCCCTTGATTCATAAAGTGTTGCTCAAGGCCAGGAGGGAGAAGGCACAGGTGATTCTGGTGGCTCTGGACTGGCCCTGCCAGTTCTGGTACCCAGATCTCCTCAGCAGCAGCCTCCCGAGGTGTCTTCCTTTCCGCCTGACCTCCTCTCCATCAGTCAGAGAAAGATACTCCATCCGGACCTTCAGTCCCTGCAACTGACAGCCTGGTTCCTGAGCGGCTAGATTTCCAGACTTTGGGTCTCTCCGAAGATGTCCTCAGTGTTGTGGAGGCATCTTTGAAGGAGTCGACCAGGAAATGCTATGCCTTCAGGTGGAAGAAGTTCTTCATTTGATGCCAAGGCAAGGGGCTGGACCCCTTGTCCTGTCCAGTGGCTAGCATCCTTGACTACCTGTGGTCCCTCTCTAGGTTGGGCCTTCGGTCGATGACCCTTAAGGTGCACCTGGCAGCCATGTCTGCTTACCGTGCGCGGGCTGGTCAGCAGTTTGTGGCACAGGAGAAGGTGATCTGGCACTTTTTCAAAGGCCTTCACCACATTTCCCCTCTGGAGCATGAACCACCACCACCACTATGGGCCTTGTTGCTGGTTTTGGCAAAGCTCATGGGCAAGCCATTTGAACCGATTCACAGGTGTGACATGTCTCACTTGTTTTGGAAGTCCACCTTTCTGATGGATGTCACGTCAGCCAGAAGGATCAGTGAGCTCCAGGCGCTTTTGGTGGAGTCTGCTTACCTGGTCTTCCACAGGGACAAGGTTGTCTGTGCACCAACCTGAAGTTTCTGCTGAAGGTTGTGTCAAAGTATCACATTAATCAGGTGATTAATCTCCTGGTGTACGTCACCAGTCACACCTCGGCGGTCAAGCACAGGCTCCATACTTTGGACCTGCGGCGAGCGCCTGCCTTCTATAAGGAGCGCATGGCTGGAGTACGGAGAGAGGTTCGCCAGCTATTTGTCACCTACGCTGAAGCCACACCTGGCAGACCGGCAGCTAAGTGGATGATTGGTAGGTGGATTGTATCCTGCATTAACCTCTGCTGTAGGTTTGCGGGTAGCGAGCCTCTCTGAGAGCTAAGGCCTCATTCCAGCCACCATACCGCTGCCTCGGTGTCTGCTTCCAGGGACATCCCTATCCAGGAAATCTGCAGGGCTGCTACCTTGAGGACAGCACACACCTTCATTTCCCATTACCACGTTGACCTCGAGCCATGCCAGGCTGCTGGTTTTGGGGCCTCAGTTCTCCAGTCTCTGTTCCCCAAGCAGGGTGTGTGCGCTTTGACACTCTCCTCCCGGAGAACTGCTAGGAGTCTGCCAGAAGTGTTGATTGAAAATCATATCCACGTCCATAGAAAAACTGGTTACTCACCTGTAGCAGTAAATCTTTCTTAGGGTTCTTGCAGTAGGTCTTCACTGATAGGATTGCGCCCCTTTGCATCAGGACCACACGGCAAACGTCTAGCTAGCAAGACATGGTGGGAGACTGCCCCCCGGCGTCACATGACTGGACGTCAGCGTGACAGTATATAGGGTCGGTCCCTTCGCCTGCCCTCTAGTTCTTTCCTGCCGACGACCTGTATACATCTGACCTCGTGGTGAACTTGGCTATAGTGAACCGCCATTTTCTAAGTATTTCTTGTTCTTTTTACTAGTTCTTTTCCAATAGTTAATGCATGTCTTCGCGCAAACCTTAGAAGTGCTCACAGTGCGGCGCTCAGGTTCCGCACAGGGACAATCACTCCTGCGTCCTCTGCTTAGGCCCGAAACATCGGGTTGACAACTGCGACATCTGCCAGTCCTTTAACCAGGCCACGTCCATCAGGCGCCAGAAAGCCCTTGATGCCCACCTTTTGAAAACATGCCCTGCATCGATGGAAAAGGAGCTGTGGGAACATTCATCCTCACCCACCTCAGAGCGCAAGAAAAAGGAGAAGCGCTGAGACCAGGACCGGTCCCCTTCTACCCAGCGTCGACAGGCAGCCAACGCTACTTCAGGTGGGGCTTCCACCTCAGTGAGTACTCCTCCTCTGTGGTCGCTATCCGCTCTGGTGGATAGGGCACCGACTCTGTCACCAGGCTACCCGGTGCAGGTGTACCATCGCCCGTTTAATGTGCCGACGCCAGGCCATATGTACCAGGGGTACCATCATCACTATCCTTATTGATACTAGGCTCCTGGTTACCCCCATATTCTCCCTCAGGGTTCCCAGACTACCCACTTCTGCCCCCCCCCGCCTTCTCCTCCTCCTTAGCCAGAACTGCAGGGATCAGTTTCCGGCCTGGTGGAAGGACGCCAAATTGCAGCTCCTGCAGGAGCTGGGACACCCCCATCCGATCGTGGTTTCTACTCCGACCCATAGGGTAGTTCCTTGGAGCCGATCCCCGGTTTACCATCGGTTGTCAGACAGGGACTCTGTCAGATGCCCAGCAGGGGTCCTCTTGGTCGTCAGGGTTGCGAAGGAGGTTCCAGATATTTCTGTGCCTAGCAGACTGGAGTCTTAGGACTCATACAGTGACTCTGAACCTCATTCAGAGCCTCATTCCCCAGTGGAACCACAACCAAAAGAGTCTCCCAGATCTCCGCTGGAGGACCCGTCTTTTGTGGAACTCCTTGGATCAATCCAGCTGGCTTGCGGTTGGGGATCCCAGGAGATGGATCCAAATAAGAAGAGGCTAGCTGAGCACCTGGATTTAACTAGTGTGGACCCCTTACCCATCCCACCTTGGACAGGGCCGCACGAGGACCTAACGTCCACAATATAGGAGCAACTATCCTCTGTTCCTGCGGTCTCGAAAAAGGTTGACAGGACCCATCATCCCCCGGAATGGGCAAGCCATCTTACGAGTTAACTCAAGGCCGACTCGATAGTTATCACAGTGGCCCATGATAGGTCGACTCAGCCAAAGCACCTGAGTGCCTCACCTCCGGACAGAGAGTCTGAGCAGATGGACCAGTACGGCCGCAAGGTCAGTGCTTCCTCCACCTGTGCTATCCGGTCTCTTAATTATGTGGCCCACATTATCTTTTTCCAGAAGTTGGCTCTGACCGACTTAGAGAAGGAGCTTCAGTTCTTCCCGGACGAGGAACTCGGAAATAAGCTGCTGGACAAGGTGAGACTTAACAAGTCTTCTTGCCGCCATGCATTGCATGCCACCTATGACTAAGTGGCACGATGCACCGCTTCGCGAGTTTGCCTGAGATGTCTGGCATGGCTCCATCTTGTGGGACTGGCGCAAGACGTCCAGACCATTCTACTGGACGCCTCCTTCAGGGGTTCCGTCCTGTTTGGCGGTGACGCAAAAGATGATATAACAGAGTTATAGGAGAGTGGCAAATCCCTTTGGGATATCTGCTTCTTGTATCATTCAGGCCAAAAACCCAAGCAGCCTTTTCATCGCCCACAAAAGAGGTGGAACAGACAGAACCAGAACAGACACCAGGGTAAGTGCTGCGCCACTGGTTCTGGTGCCCAGACCCCTCAGGCAACAGCCCAGGAGACTGCTGGAGGCAGCAAAGTGACCCTCCCCTCCGTCTCCTGACTCGAGGGGACCCCTCCACCTGTCTTCTCAGAGGAGCCCGTGGGGGGAAGTTTCGCCCTCCACCTGGATGGGTGGGTGATAACTGCCGCTGCTTGGGCCCTTAAACTCATCGCAAGGGGGCAATTCATTGAGTTCCTGGACAGACCCTTGGACAATCCTCCGGGCAGGTCTCACTACCCGTCAGGTCATCTGCTTCTCATTCAGCAGGAAATCCAGGTTTTATTAGACAAATGAGCCATAGAGTCTGTTCCTCTAGGGCAGACAGGAAGGGGATATTACTCCCATTTCTTCCTGATCCCCACAAAGACTGATCTGAGGCCCATTCTGGACCTCAGCCTGCTCCATCTCTTAGTGGAATACAAGAGGTTCCACATGCTTTACTCTCCAGGGACTCTTACCCCTGCTCCAACAGGATCAATGGCTGTGCTCGCTGGACATGCAGGATGCTTATCTGCACATCCCTATCCTCCAAACCCACTGCAGTTTCCTTTGGTTCACCTTTCAGGAGAACCACTATCAATTCAAGGCCCTTCCTTTTGGTCTCTCTTTGGCACCCCGGGTTTTTACCAAGTGCCTGGTGGTGGTGGGATTTATGTGTTCCCATACCTTGGCGACTGGCTGTTGTTGGCCTTGTCTCAGGACAATCTGAGGGAGGCGTTCTCCACTACCCTGGACCTCTTTACCTGGCTCTGAATCACTGTGAACTATCCCAAGTCTCCACTCACCCTCTTAGTGCCTCCAATTCATTGGAGCAGTGCTGGGTACGGTTCAGGGCAGGGCCTTCTTACCTCTGGACAGGGCGGATACTCTGATTCAACAAGCTTTGTATGTGTCCCAACTCTCGTTGGACCACAGTACGCTCCGTCCTCTTCCTGTTGGGTCTGTGGCAGCTGCCATCCCCACAGTTCCATTTTCCAGACTGCATATGCGGGTGACCCAATGGACCCTAAGATTCCAGTGGGTCCAGCGCTTGGATGACATGGTCCAGAGGGTCCTGATCTCCTGCAGTATGAAGAGGGATCTTCTCTGGTGGCAGGAGCCATCCAGCTTCTTGGGGGGGGCATTTTCATCCCGTCTCCTTCCATGACCCTCACAGCAGATGCCTCGGGTGAAGGTTGGGGAGCCCATCTGGGGGACCATTGAATTCAAGGGAGATGGTCTCCATAAGAGGAACACTTACATATAAACGTCCTAGAGATGAGAGCAGTGCTTCACGCTCTCCAGGTGTTCCAGCCCCTCTTGCAACCGGGAACACTCCTTATCCAGACCGACAACACTGCCACAGTCTGGGGCATAAACAAGCAGGGAGGCACCCCTTCATACCCCCTCTGCAGGAAAGCGATGCGGGTGTGGTACTGGGCAGTCCAGCATGCCTGTCTCTGACAGCAGTTCCATGTTCCAGGAGTTCACAACGTCCTGGCGGACAGTCTCGGCTGCACTGTCTTGCGGGCACAGTGGGAACTAAAGCAGGAGGAGGTAGTGGAAAATCTCTTCTATCAATGGGGTAGACCAGAAATAGACCTGTTTGCACACCCCCCAATCCAATGCAGAACTACCCAACTTTTGCTCACGCTCCCAGGCATTGTATTTTTGGGCAGACACGCTGTCTCTTTGTTGGACTAATCTTTCCTTTCTACAGAAAAATGGTTTCAGAATTTATGTTGAACCAAGATGTTCAACTGCTGGTTTATTATCCCGAGTATCCAGAAAGGGAAATACCTTTTGTACACATTGGATGTGCACAGGATATCGAGATACTGTATCTCACGGACCAAAGAGGTGTGCAGATCTGACCATTTGTTTGTGGCATTCACACCCAGACGTAAGGGTATGGCCAGCTCTAAACAGGGCCTGTCCAAATGGTTGGCTAATTGCATCTTGTTCATCTGTCAGAAATACGAGAAACACCTTCCGGGGGAAGTCAAGGGTCACTCGACCAGTGGCATGGCTGCTTCCACGACCTTCCTACGAAACGTGTCCGCTTCGGACATTTGTACCGCAGCCATTTGGTCTTCAGTCCGTACTTTCACCAAGCATTACAGTCTGGACATTGCCTCTAGGTGCAGAGCCGATTTTGGACTTGCTGTCCTGCAAGGCCTCTTATCATAACAGGCTCTCTAGTTGGTAGACATTCCACCTCCTGAACCGTAGTCTCCGACTTGTTTTTCTTGACTGCTTGGTATTTAGTCCTATCAGTGCAGATCTACTGCAGGAACCCTCTCGAAGTAAGATATAGGAGTTACGCAAGAACTTACTGTAACAGTTTATCTTTGAGAGAGGTTCCTGCAGTAGGTCATATTTTCCCTCCTGCCTTCCCCCAGCTCCTGTTTTTTCTATCCCTTTTCAGGGCTACTGCCAGCAGCTCTGGGCTCTAGGAGTTATACCCCTTTCTCCCATCATCCTTATAGGGATCTTCCGGCGCGAGAACTGGAGGGCAGGCGTGGGGACTACCCCTATATACTGTCACGCTGACGTTCCGTCATGTGATGCTGGGGGCAGTCCCCCGCCATGGGTTACTAACTAGGAGTTTGCCGTGTGGTCCTGACACCAGGGGGTGCAGTCCTATCAGTGAAGACCTACTGCAGGAACCTCTTTCGAAGATCTGCTGTTACGTTAAGTTCTTATGTAACTGCTATTTCTAGGAGCAGTATATGATGTTCATCCACACAGACCCACCCGACCTCCCCTGGCTTTGGCGCTCAACACTGCTTCCAGCGGGCACGATCTGGTGCCATGGGGCGGAGCCAGGGGAGTTACCACCCGGGTAGGTGAGAGGAGCCAGCTTGAAGATGTTTCCGTCAAGTCTTAAGGGGAAAGGCAACTGCTAGAAGTATGAATGAACATCATATGCCACTCCTAGAACTACTTTTACAGGTGAGTAACCTGTTTTTAGAATTTTTTTTTTTTTAAAGAGATTCCTTCAACTTGTTTATGTTGAGAGTTAATCCTTCATCTTCTCTCTTCCGTTGCTGCAGAAAGAGGATCGTCTCCACAGATAAACACTCTCTTTGTGTCTGCTGTCTTTGGCCTGACCACGACGTCTGACTGTGAGCTCAGCCAGAAGTCTAACCAAACAATCTCGGATGGGAGGGTCACAGAAAAGACCGAGATTGCGACTGCTTTCCCCCTCCCCAGTGTCTTATCTCATTTCCCATCGGCCTCTCCTTCTCCTGGGGGATCTTTTTCGATTGTGGCTGCATGGCCGAAGAACTCTGTTGTCCAGGTCTCTGTGTCTACCAACCCATGCCGACAGCACCCTGCCCCATTCTCTGCATGGCTGGCTTTCGACCTCAGGGTCGTCTGCCCCTCCGTAGACGACTGGGTCCTCGTCTTCTGTCAAGGCCTGTCCCTTCTCCCTCCAGGGCAACAGGTTCTTCTGGTTCACAGGTCCTACCAAGCGGGTCATCAACACAAGTGCTGTCGACCCCCTCCCCCCACAAAAAAAGTAAATGAACACGGTCGACTTAAATGAAATCCTGACAAAATTCACTTTGGTGATTGTTCAGGCACTTAGGTCCTGCTCACCGACTCTGTTGACAGCTTCGTCTTCGATGCCTTCTCATCGACCCTGGGAAGTTCCCCATGGGCTGTCGTTGGCATACCCGATGCCAGACCCAGACGTTGAAGAGGTCAGTGTCGAGGAGGTTTACCACCCAGACCTCATTTTTCTTGAAAGTGGGGTGGGGGTGGGAAGAGGAAGAGATCCTGCTTTCTGACAGATCTGCAGCTTCTTCTGTCAGTTTGGATTCTGTGAAACATACCCCGGCCTCCTCCTGAGGACCCCGCATTTGTCAGTGTGACAAAGCAGCTGTCTTCAGCCATGAGCTTCCACACTGAGGAAGAGGATGCCACCAGAAAAGAAAGTACAGTTATGGAAGAACTTACTGTAACAGTGGATCTTCTAGAGGAGCTCTTGCAGCAGGTAACACCTTTAGGACTGAAGCCAGCAGGCACCAGGACCCCACGGAAACTTTCTAGCTAGCAGTACCCAGTGGGAGACCGCCCTCATGTCGGCCCGCCCCTGACGTCACGCATGGTATAAAAGGGATGGTCCCCCAGCCCATCCCCAGTTCTACCACCGGAGACCGGCTAGTGAGATAGAAACAAAGGAGAACTGAGGAACCAAGGTATCTGAGATGGAGAAGGTGGTACCGGGGGAAGGAAGGAGGGAAAAATAGTACCTGTTGCAAGAGCTCCTCTGGATGATCTACTTTTATGGTAAGTCCTTATGTAACTGTACTGTCTTACTTCAAGATTCTCTTGCAGCACGTAACACCTTTTAGGACAGAGTCCCAAGCAGTAGAGGAGAAATCCTAGTCAGAAAGGTGGAGGTAGAAGGTCTTCTCCAAGGAAATTAAGACAGGAGGCCCTGAAGGACAGTGAGTCCAAAGCCAGCTCTGCAGTGAGAAGCAATGTGTAGACTGTAGTGCTTTACAAAGGTGTGGACAGAACTCCAAGTGGCAGTCGCACATATGTCGGCGACAGACACATTTTTCAGTGAGGCGAAAGAAGCCGCCACGCCCCTGGTAGAATTACTCTTTACTGTGCCCAGTAAGAGTTTGTGGTACTTACTGTAACAGAACACAATGCAGTTAACCAACCATTTGGATAAACACTGTTTAGAAACTGGAGCCCCTGCCATATTAGGGATGAAGGAAACAAACAATTGATCAGACTGACGAACAGGACGGGTGTATTCCAAATAGTAACGGAGCACACTGTGGACATCCAGAGTAAGCAGCAAAGCCTCCCCTCGGTTTGAGTACTCTGCAAGTATACCAGTAGGTGGATATCCTTATTCAAGGTAAATTTCGAGACCACCGTTGGCAGAAACTTAGGATTAGTTCACAAGGACACCCTGTCCTTGTGGAAAACCAAATAAGACTCCTCACACATCAGGGCCTAAGCTCAGAAATCCTCCAAGCAGAAGTAATGGCAACTAAAAATGACGCGATGGGAAGCTTCAGGTGGAGCATATCCCACAGAAAAGTGCGGGAAAGGTCCAGGTGGGCAGTATACTTACCCTCAATAGGTACATAGTATGCGGAAACTGCAGACAAGTGGACTTTGAGCAAAGAGTAGCTGAGTCCTGCATCTGTGTGGCAGGGGAACTCCCTGTCACTGTAATGGATCATCTTTTTCATTTATTGAAACTTCTGTTGCAACAGTTCTCTCATTTCTCTCTTCATCCTGTCTGTATTTTCTAGTCTAAAAGGCTGGCCACCTTTAGGCTCCCCCCCCCCCCTTTTCTTTTAGCCATCACCCACTTTTTATTTCCTTTTTTCCTCTTTAAAGGAACCAGCTATTGGGAGGTTAAGAAAGTGACTGCTGCAACATTTTGATAAAAGGAGCCCATGTGGGGATTATAAGGAAAAGTACTGGTACCAGTAATGAAATGCCCTGAGCAACGGTACACTGGGGACAGAAATGTATAACCTGTTGTTTGCCAGAGCAAATGGCTCAGACGTTTTGTTAATGGAGCACCCCCCTTTTATGATTCTGTATCTGTTTAGTTTCCCTGCTGCCCCATAGTATTATGCATAAAACTGCTGAGATATTAAACAGAGTCCTGGCTAAGGAGAGATGCAGCTGTTGGGTTCTGGTTAAGTACAATGGCTTTCTGTGCATATTAACCTAAAACAAAACTAAGAGGACTGTTTTGATAGAAGAATAACAAAAGCTTGTGTCTAAGATGTTAGCTACCCCTTCTAAGATATCTTATGCAGCAGACAGCATGTTCCTGCAGGAGATTTTGGGAGTACAAAATGTTCTGACCTAGAGTCTGACCTTTCCCAATGTTGTGATCAAACCTGCAGGTGCCAACTGAACTGTTTCCTGTGGAGCAACAGTGGCCCCTAGTGGCTAATCTTATGTCTGATGTCAATCATAAGGGAGTGAGAATTTCTTAACTTCTAGAGAGCCTATAAAAGCTCTAACTCAGTTCTGAAATGAGTTTTAGACCGAGTCTGAGAGATAAGGTCAGTTCTAGGGACATGGATATGTTGTTCATCCACACTCATTGGCAGTATCCTTGCCGCTTTAAATCTTGCCGGAAGGTCTTCAAGCTTGCTCCTCCCACCCACCCGGGTGGTATAACTCTCGGCTCCGCCCCATGACGCCAGATCTTCCTTACCGCTTGGAAGCTCAGGTTCCCTCCTTAACGCTCTGCGTTTGTGACTGGTTCCTATTTCTCCGCTTATGGATTTAAAAATAATATTTGCAAAAGACTCTAGTCTTCGATCCCTCGCGTCATGGCGGATAATCCCACCTCGATTTTCGAGATGCCCATGCGGCAGAAGATGTCTCGACGATCCACACCCACGTGGTGTTCACTGCTTAGGCCTTGAGCACGCACCCGCAGGCTGGCGACCTGTGCTCATCTTTCTCGGCCCACGCCCTCGGAAGACCGTGCTGCCCGATTGCAACTGGGCCGCCCGGAAGTCGCTTCTCCGGTGGTCCAAGTGAGGCCCTGTTGGCGGTAATCATGGCGGCGGGTCATGGATCAGCTCGAGCGGATGGTCGCCGAAGAAGGAGGCGACGGGGTCATCTTCCTCGGCCGTTGCATTTATCCCGCTCTTCTGGGTTCTTCCTACACGGCTTCCTTTAAGGAGCTTTGTCTGTCCCTCTCCACTAAAGGAGAAGGGCCTGCGTCTGCTGGACCTTTTCTCGGTCCAAAAAGAGGGACAAGGGTAAGTCCCTCCGTCGACGCTCTTGGGAGCGGGAAAGGTCCTCTCCCGGGCCGTCGACCGTCGGCCCAGTCGACCGCGGCTCGACCACTGGCCTCACGGTGTCCCGTGCCAGGTCAGGGTTGACCGAGACTCCTGACTGATGAAGCTCTAGATTTTTCTGACCCATTGGACGGGCTGTCGCCTTTAGCAGCCGAGATTCCTCTCCCGGTTCCCCGGGAGGAGTTGAGGATCCCGTGGGCTCGCCTGTGCCTCCGGTTCCGGAGCCCTCGGATGGACCTTCCGAGCCGAAGGGAGTCGGTTCCGGCCGACACCTCCCTGCACCGACCCGGAAATTCCGGGACTCTCGGTCTCGGTCTCGGACCTCTTCGCGGTCCAGCCGTTCCCACCGTCATAGGCGGTCTCGGTCTCGGCACCGTGGTAGGCGGCGTCGCTGCTCGTCCTCGTCCTCCTCCTCGGATGAGGGGAGGCTTCGGCGTAAATTACGTCGACGGTACGAGGACCTTATGTTGCAACAGCTCCTCCTGGCCGGGAATAAGCCGACTCCGGCGCCTTCCCCGGCCATTAAGTGGCTGTCACCGGAACGGCCGACACAACCCCTCGACTTGCCCGAGGAGCCTATACCCAGGCCGGTTGTTCGGCCAAAACCAGCTGCTCCACCGATTGCGGTGGAACCTCCGCCTCCACAGCCACCAATTGGGGCTCCGACCAAGGATTCTCGGTCGGCTAAGGGTTTACCCCATCGGCTGTCAGTTACCCTCACTCCCGACCGACCTCGGCAGGTGAAGGGTGGCTCAGGCCAGAGGCAGCTCTTCGAGGACTCTTCCGAGTCCGAAGATGATTCCTCCTTCTTCTCCAAGCGACTGGACTTGGAGTCTTCAGGAGGTCAGCCAATGGACGATAGCCCGTCGTCCTTCCTAGGACTGCTTCCGCTCATCTCGGAGTCTACCGGGATGGAGCTCGAACCCGTTTCCAAACGGGCCAGGTATCCCCTCACGGAGATTCTGGACCGAGGGGATTCTCCGACGGAGGCCTTTCCGGTGGCCGAGGCCATAGTGGGTCCAGCACTGGAACTTTGGCAGCGCCCTGCTTCCTGCCCTGCGCCTTCGGCCAGGATGGCCAGGAAGTATGCGGTCCCTACCGGTTCCTTGTCCGGTTTTTCGGAACACCCCTCTGCTGAGGGGTTGGTTACCGACAGCGTTTTCCGGCGTGCCGGCAACGCCAGGGATGTGGACAAACCTCCTGACAAGGAGTCCAAGAATTGGACTATGTCGGGCGAAAAGTTACGCCATGCTCCTCTCTCGGCCTTCGTCCAGGCCAGTTCGGCCGTCCTCATGGCACATTTTCTCATGCCCTGTTGGGCTCCTGGATGAGGTCATCCTCATCTTCCCGCCGATCTGCAGACTACGGTTAAGCAGGTGCGGGACCAGGGCAGGGCAGTGGCCAAACAGCAGCTCCAGACTGCTTTGGATGTGGGGACTCATGTGCCAGATCGGTGGCGGCGCAGTGGCTATGTCGGGCGGGCTTGGCTGAGGATATCCACCTTTACTCGGATACCCAGCACAAGTTGGCGGATGTTCCTTGGGACTGACCTCTTCGGCCCTGGGGTGGAAGGTCACCTGCAGAGGATCGAGAAGTCCAATGCCACCTTGGACTCGGTCTCTTCCGCTCAGAAGGACAAAGGCCGCAAACCACAGCCTAAGCCCTTTCGTCCTTCTGTGCCCCCGGCGCGCCCGGCCCAGCAACGTCAGGGCCAGCAGGCTCGGCCTTGGCATCCCAAACCCAAGCCGCCGGCTTCCTCTAACAGGAGGCAGGGAGGAAAGGGCCCAGGAGGTCCCTCGGCCGGTCCCTCCTCCAAGCCTGCCCAGTGACGGGCTGAGGGGTGTCGCCCCCATCCCCGTCACCTTCCCTGGGTCCCCCCGTGGGGAGGCGGCTCCGCTTCCGTTCCGCCTGGTCCGCTGTTACCACGGACAGGTGGGTCTTGATGGTGGGAAGAGGCCTGCCTCTGGAATTGAGCAGGCACCACCCTTCAGGCCGTCGCCCTCGGGGGCCTGGGATCCCCAGCCTCACTGGCCGTCGACGAGCCGACATCACTCTCTCCTCCAGAAGGAGGTGGTAGAGAGGTGGTGGACCCTCCTTCAGACCCAGGGTTTGTGTCCAGGTACTTCCTGGTTCCGAAACGGACGGGGGGCTGGCGCCCCATTCTCGACCTACACGACCTAAACAAGTTCCTAAGGTCTCGAACCTTCAGGATGGTCACTCTGGCTCAGATAATACCATCCTTGGAACGCGGCGTGTGGTTCTGCTCTCTGGACTTGCAGGACGCGTTTTTTCACGTCCCTATCCGTCCGTCTCACCAGAGATTCCTTCGCTTCCGAGCGGAAGGATCTCTCTTCGAGTTCCAAGCCATGCCCTTCGGCTTGTCTCCAGCTCCCAGGGTCTTCACCAAATGCATGGCAGTGGTGACAGCATTCCTGCGGCGCCGAGGGGTCCGGGTGTACCCTTACCTGGACGACTGGCTGATAGCAGCTCCCTCCAGGAAGGAGGCGGAGTGGTCCAGAGATCTGGCCCTCCAGGTCTGCTCTCAACTGGGCCTCCTTGTCAACGAGGCCAAGTCGGAACTCGAGCCGAAGCAGGTGATTTTATTCATCGGGGCGCAGCTCGACTCTCTTCGAGCCAGAGCGCGGCTCCCGGCGGACAGGGCCGAGGTTCTTTCCTCCTTTGCCCGATCATTTCTGGTTGGGCAATTGCGCCCTGCCCGGGACTTCCTGCGCCTCCTGGGTCTCATGGCGGCCTGTACCAGCGTGGTCCGTTGGGCCCGCTGGAACATGCGTCCCCTTCAGTGGGGACTGGCCAGCCAGTGGTCCCTGGCGCTGCAGATCCCTTGGACCAGCTTGTGTCGGTGACACAGGGATGTGGAATGCTCTCCAGTGGTGGACCGTTCCAGATCAATTGCAGGAGGGCATCCCGTTCGTCCGCCCGAGCCGGCGGTCTCTCTGTCGACCGATGCCTCTCTGATGGGTTGGGGTGCCCATCTGGGGAACACTGGCTCATGGCCTCTGGTCCCGCGGGAGTCCCGATGCTATCAACCCTGTTGGAGCTCCGGATGGTCCGCCTAGCTCTCACCGCCTTTTGTCCGCTCCTCCGGGGTCAGTGGTCCGAGTCCAGACGGACAATACCACCACCATGTACTATCTAAACCGCCAGGCGGGGACGCGCTCCATGCTTCTATGCAAGGAAGCTCCGCATTTGGTCACTCGTCGCGCAGCCTGGAGGCGGATCTCCTAGCCATTCACGTGGCAGGAGCCTCCAACACCCTGGCCGATGCCCTGAGCCGGATAGGGGCTGCATCCACGAGTGGTCTCTCCTGCCGGAGGTAGTACAGCATCTGTTCTCCCTTGGGGCACACCTCAGGTGGACCTGTTTGCCTCCACGGAGAGCAAGCTGAGTCTGTTCCATGCCGCCCCCTCAGCAGGGGCTCGCTGCAGGGGATGCCTTTTGAGGCAATGGACCCCGGGCCTCTTTCGCCTTTCCCCATTTCCCTTGATCCACAAGGTGCTTCTCAAGGCGAGGAGGGACAAGGCGCAGGTGATTCTGATAGCCCCAGACTGGCCTCGCCAGTTCTGGTACCAGATCTCCTCAGTCTCAGCTCCAGGACTCATGGCAGCTTCCAGCTCGCCGGACCTGCTCTCAGTCAATCAGGGAAGGTGTTCCATCCGGACCTTCAATCCCTGCACCTGGACGGCCTGGTTCCTGAGCTGCCAGAGTTCCAGGCTTTGGGTCTTTCGACGAGGTCCTCAATGTAGTTGAGGCGTCCCGTAAGGAGTCGACCAGAAAATGCTATGCCTTCAAATGGAAAAGGTTTTCCATTTGGTGTCAGGGCAAGGGCTTGGACCCTTCCTCCTGTTCCTTGGCAAGCATCTTGGACTATTTATGGTCCCTTTCTAGTCAAGGGCTTAGGTAGACGACCCTAAGGGTGCACCTGGCAGCCATCTCTGCTTACCGGGCGCGGGCGGGAAGCAGTCGGTGGCGCAGGAGAAGGTGGTCTGGCGCTTTTTCAAAGGCCTTGATCACATTTCCCCTCCAGTGCGGGAACCCCCACCTCCGTGGGATCTACTGCTGGTACTGGCAAAGCTCATGGGCAAGCCATTCGAACCTATGCACAGGTGTGCTCTCTCTCACCTGTCGTGGAAGACCGCCTTCTTGGTGGCTATCCGTCAGCCAGAAGGATGGGAGAGCTCCAGGCGCTTTCCATCGAGTCTCCTTACCTGGTCTTCCACAGGGACAAGGTTGTCCTCGCGCCCCACCGAAATTCCTTCCGAAGGTGGTGTGCGGAGTTTCACCTTAACCAGGTGTTGACTCTGCGGTGTTCTACCCCAATCACACCTCGGAGGCGAATATAGGCTCCATACTCTGGATCCTAGAAGGCGCTCAATATTATAAGGAGCGCGGCTGAAATTGGGAGAGGTTCGCCAGCTGTTTGTCACCTCACGCTGAAGCCGCATCTGGCAGACCTGCAGCCAAGCGGACGATAAGCAGGTGGGTAACCTCCTGCATAGATCTCTGCTATAAGTTAGCGGGCATGGAGCCTCCCAGAGGGATAAGAGCTCATTCTACCCGCCATACTGCTGCAACGGTGGCTGCTTCCAGGGACGTCCCTATCCAGGAAATCTGCAGGGCTGCTACCTGGAAGTCAGCAAACACCTTCATTACCCACTACCACATCGACCTTGAGTCACGCCGGGATGCTGGTTTTGGGGCCTCGGTTCTCCAGTCTCTCTTTCCCAAGTAAGTATATGGGGGTGTGCGTCTTGCCTCCCTCCTCCCGGAGAACTGCTAGAGTCTGCCAATGAGTGGGATGAACAACATATCCATGTCCCTAGAAATACAGGTTACTCACCTGTAACAGGAGTTCTAGGAATGGTATATGTTGTTCATCTACCACTACCCCGACCTCCCGGCTTCGACGCGACAACCCGAGTCTCTCCAGCGGGCCAGATCTGGCGCCATGGGGCGGAGCCGAGAGTTATACCACCCGGGTGGGTGGGAGGAGCAAGCTTGAAGACCTTCCGGCAAGATTTAAAGCGGCAAGGATACTGCCAATGAGTGTGGATGAACAACATATACCATTCCTAGAACTCCTGTTACAGGTGAGTAACCTGTATTTCCTGCTGGCTGGTGTAGGTAGAGGACTCCCATACTACTGCTGAGTGGAAGCCGAGAGAAGTTTGCCACATCCTAAGAACTTTATCTGTGTTCATTTTCTGTTTATTTTTTTATGAAGTCTCTTTTTTGCGTCTGCTTTGAAGAAATGTTTATGAAGCAGTAAACATCACACTAGACAAAGTGTGATAACTTTATGAGAACTGTGTTGTGTCCATCTGTTATCCCACACTTCTACAATCTGAAATAGAGAAAAGGTACTCCAGTACCAAGGCCACCGGGCAGGGGAATGGATCCTAGCCTCTAGCGGTGGCCCAAACACAGAACTGCTTCCATTTCATAGCATAGGTCGCCCTAGGGGAGGGTTTCCAGGTTGCCACTGGGACATCTGCTACCCTTGGGGTTACCCCAAATCTAGAAATGGCTAGGTCTTCAGGAACCACACATGTAGATGCAGAGATCTGAGATCTGGATGGACAAGGGAGCCCGCTCCTGGGAGAGCAAGTCTGACTGAAGGGGTAGGGCACTGGAGGGTCCACTGCCAGTTGCTGTAATAGTGGGACCCAGATCTGACGAGCCCAATATGGGGCCACCAGAATTATTTCTGCACTTTCCGACTGCAACTTGATGAGTACTCGTTGCAGAAGGGGACAAGGAGGGAATGTGTAAAGAAACCCTCCCCGCTTAGGAGAGGAACAGTGCGTTTTGCCAGAAAACGCCAGGCCCTGGATCTAGTGAGCAAAAAACTAGGCAGTTTTGCAATGGATGGGGAGGCAAACATAGTTTTGTATGACCCCATCTGTGGAAAAGATCTTATGTCACTGCGGGAAGCATTTCCCTCTCGTGGGGCCTGGACAGAGTCAGACGGAGGCTGCTGGCCAGAGTATTGTGAACTCCCAGGACGTGGACTGCCGAGAGCTCCAGCTGATGGTCCACTGCCCAAGTCCACACTCGCATGGCTTCCTTGCAAAGTGGTTGAGTGCGTCCCCCACCCTACTTGTTGATATAAAACACCACCGACATGTTGACAGTTTGTATCAGCAGGAGGCCAGGCAGGAGGGCTGTCTGGAATGCTTGGAGGCGTAAAGAACTGCCCATATTTCCAGAATATTGATGTGAAGATGAAGCTCTTGCTGAGTCAAGGATCCTCGAGTCTGGCGAGAGCCCAGATGAGTTCCCCAACCCCTGACCTGACGCATCTGTGGTCAGGATCTGGGTGGGAGGTTTCTTCTGGAAATAAACCCCTCTGGAAAGGTTGGAAGCTTCTAGCCACCATGTCAGGGATTGCTTGATTGGGCTGGATACCAGGACCTGTTGGTCTGGGTCATCTGACTGCTGGTCTCACTGAACTTGGCCATGGGAACTATGACAATGGCCGCTGCCATATGGACCAACACTCGGAATACTGTTCTGGCCAGAACTTGGTGAGCTGAGAGTAACTGCCGAGCATGGTACTGAAGGCATTCTACTGTCTTGGGGAAGAAAGGCCTTGCTTTGTGCCGTGTCTACTATTGCCCCTATGTATTGAAGCCGCTGACTTCGCTTGGGGGAGGACTTGGGAAGATTTAGTGACCCCTAGGTCTTGAAAGAGGTAGAATGTGTCTTGAATGGTTCTTACAAGGCAGTCCTGAGAGGGAGCGGTTAGAAACCAGTCATCGAGGTAGGGGAAGACATATAATGCCCCTACCTTCTGAGACTTGCGGCTGCCATGGCAAGGCACTTGGTAAACACCCTCGGTACCGAGGACAGGCGGAAGGGCAAGGCCCTGAACTGGTAATGGCGCCCTTGAAAGCGGAAGAGCAGGAACCTCCTGTGTGGCTGGAAAATCAGAATATGGAAGTATGTGTCCTGCATGTCGAGGGAGCATAGCCAGTCCCCTTGGTGTAGCAAGGGAAACGGGCCTATCAGGGTAACGGTCCTGAACTTTTTGTACACTCTGTGCTGGTTCAGGTGGCTTTGGTCCAAGATGGGATGAAGATCCCTTGTCGTCTTCGGCATGAGGAAGAGGTGGGAGTGGAACCCTGTCACTTGTTCCGGGGGAACAGGTTCTGTGGCTTTCTTTTGAATGAGAACCTGGATTTCCTCTGCTGTGAGGGCGCTGTGGGCCTGAGAGTAGTCAGACTGTACTGGAGCGTTGTCCGGAGGAACCTCCATGAATTTGAGTGTATGCCCCCTGTTTATGAGCTGCGGGACCCAGCGGTCCAATGTTATCCGATGCCACCCTTCGATGTGCAAGGAGAACCAATCCCCCCCCCCAACCGCCCCCCTGTGGCCTCTGCTGGTGGAGGGGGGAGGTTGGGCAGCGAGTCAGGTGGAGGAGCCAGGGAAGGGAAGTGCAGGCTGAGAGGTTCTGGGAGCCCGTGGGGCAGAACCTCTGGTGGCAGGGGTGGAGGCCTTACGTTTGAAGCCTGCCCACTGCTGCTGCTTTTGAAATTGCTGCCATCCAGTCTTACGAAAGGACTATTTAGGCTGTTGCTTAGGCCTATACATAGTATGTACTGATCCAGCTGCTTTCCCAGCCTCTCGCAAATGGATAATGATATTCTGAATATCTTCCCCGATTAGAACCGGCCCTCTGAAAGGGGCATCCATAATTTTGGACTGGACAATCCTGGGCGAACCTGTAGACTGTCAGCCAAAAGTATCGGCAGATACAGACTATGGAAGCTGCAGCTCTGCCTGCTGAATCCAGGACATCATATGAGGCTCGTAGGATGTGGTTACCAACGTCCGAGCCAGACTTCATAATAGTTATGAGCTCTGCCTGTCTGGGGGAGTCTGGCATGGCTTGAATAATTTCCAGTGCCTTGGCCCACAGGGCATTTTGGTATTGGACCATATGGGCAAAGAAGTTCTGCGACTGGATGGCATAGGTAGTGGAGAAAAAAACTTTCCTGGCCAGATGATCGAACTGCTTGGAATCTTTATCTGAGGGTTGTGTACTGAGGTGCCGAGGACGTCTGGACCTGTAATGGGGAGCATTCAGCACCACTGAGTCTGCCTCAGGTTGTTCCCCGAAAAAGGGGCAGTGCTGGGGGACAGTACACAACTGGTCTGACTTTTTGGGCACTGCTGGGGTCGAGAGAGGATGCTTCCATGCCAGCTTGTTGGTGTCCTTGTGGGGGATGACCATGGGTAGGGCGACTTTCTTCTGAAGAAAGGCGGTCAACCTTTTCCTTTCTGGGTTGAGGTCTTCAGAGTCCCATCCTTTCAGTTGTTGGATGTGATGCATCACATCCATAAATTAAGGGTTATCAGGCGGGGCGTGCGGGGGGTGTCCTTGCTGACATCACGGTTGGACGGAGGGTCTGAGTTCCCATGGCTGGAGGAGGAGTAGGAATCTGCGTCTGAGTCTTCTGAATCCGGAGAGGGGGAAGGCAACCTCGGTGGGAGGCTGCGTGGTCGTTCCCTGGGAGAAGGAAGATCTTGTCCAGTGTCGGAATCTTGGGAGGTGGAGTAGGAGGGCAGCCCGAGGGCACATCTGGAGGAGGCCCTTGGGAAGCCGGCTTAGCAGAAGTTGTGGGGACCTCTTCTTCTTTGAAATAGGCCCACCACACAGCAAATGGCTCATTAAGCCTCTACAGGGGGTTCTTTGGCAGAGCTGGAGTATCTGGGAGGGGGGGTGTAGATGGCCCCAGTGTCAGGTTGGTCTGGTCCTGGGCATCTGGCGTCTGGACCAAAGGAGTACCCCCTGGCATCAGAGGTGTCGGATTCGAAGTCCGGCCATTGGGTGTTGGCCTATTAGGAGTGCAGGAGTCAACCGACATCTAGCTGGAGCACAGAGGTGCCGGGCTTTCCCAGGGGGGCATTGAGGAGGCTGGCATAGAGGTGACTGGTGGAGGCCAGGCTGGAGAACTAGGCGGAGTTGCATGTGGAGGAGGTGTTGCTTCTGATTGGGATGTACGCCCATTGCTCCCAGAGGAAGAGGGCAACTCTCCCAGGTGCCGCCTGCTAGCGTCTGCCCCAGATGTCAGGGCATACTCGGCGGACCCCTGGCTGGGAGGGTGACACTGCCGCCTGCTGCCTGAAGAACCACCAGCCGAGCCACTAGGCTTAGAGCCCCCCGGGGTGAAGGGCTTAAGCTTAAGTGGCTGAGAGGTGTTGGAGGATTTCCCGTGCCCTGAAGAGACTTCTCCCATAACTGAGATGAGAGAGGGATGCTTAGAGACCGGGAGCATTGAGGCAAGTCTGGAGGAGGAGGAGGAGGAGGGGGTTGCCAACTTAAGCTGGGGACCGAGAGTGGTCTTGTGCCTGTGATTTCTCCTTATGCTTCTCCCAGTGCTTATGTTTACTGCTCAATTTCTTCTCTTTCTGAGAAGATGAAGAGGGAGAAGAGCTCTTATGGTGAAGCTCCTTCTCCTTGGCAGATAGGTGTTTCTTAGGCAGAAAGGCTTTGAGGATCTTGTGGCGCAGAAGCTGCATGCGCGAGTTGAAATTGCGGCAATGCTGGTAGGCCTCGATGCTGTGGTCTGGGCCCAGGCAGAAAAGGCAGGCCAAATGGCCATCTTTATGCGGTATCTGCTTGCTGCACGTGCACTTGAAAGGGCGCCTCTCAGTCAGCGATGTTGGAGAAGATTATGACATGCGTAAAATAGTCTGAAATCTTGCGAAGAATAAAATAAAATAAAAAAGACATTGAAAACACGGTAAAGATGGCGGTTGACTAGCTGAAGGCATCTGCGGAGGTCCAACTTGTGCAGTCGATGGTGGGGAAAAGAACTGTGGATGGGCTGGGGACTGCCCCTTTTATACCATGCGCGATGTGGGGGGCGGGCCGATGTCGAGGTGGTCCCCTGCTGGGTACTGCTAGCGAGAAAGCCTCCGTGGGGCCCTCGCGCCTGCTGGCTTCAGTCCTAAAATTGTTACCTGCTGCAGGATCGAATCTCGAAGTAAGATCTGGTGGGATTTCCTGGAGATTCCAGCATCTCCCCCAAAGATCATTCCTGTAATGCTGCCAGCCTATAAGAATGTAGCCTGGCACAGACCAGACATGGTGCAAGCTATGTCTTGGATGGTGGACAAACTTTATCATGCTCCTCAGGGTCTTAAGTTGGAGGGTGGTAGGTTTAGGAGGGAGGTCAGGAAGCACTTCTTCACAGAGAGGGTGGTGGACACTCGAATGCGCTGCCAGAAGAGGTAATCTTGTTGAAGACAATGGGTAGCTTTAAGAGAGACGGGGATAGGCATAGGGGGAAGGGAAGGATCATGGGTAGGGTGGGCAGGGACATTAGCTCAAGCTGTGGACCCTGCAGTATGAGCAGACTTGATAGACCAAATGGCCTTCTTCTGCTGGCTTCTTCATATGTTTGCATGCATGTTCCCTGTTATGCTGCCCAGCCTGAGACAGACACAGTGGTCATCAAGGCAGCTCATGACAGGTCTGAGGCACTTAAGCACTTTAGTTCCCTTCCCCCAGACAGTCTCGTAGAATTGACCTCTGGGGTAAAAGGGTTTATGCCTTCTCTACCCTAGGTTTGAGGATTGCAAACAGTCTGTTGCATATGGTAAAATACCAGATTGCCAGTTGGAAGAAGGGCAAGGCTGCCGCCCTGACCCTTCTGGAGGGCACTCAGAAGCAGAAACTGCTTCAGTGCCTCCAATCCATGGAGGATGTTTGCAAACATCTCTGAGCCCTGTATGACATAGCTGTGAGTTGCCAGGGCTGATGCCATGGGCATATACCTACACAGACACCCCTGGCTCAGGGTATCTGGTTTTGTGGCTGATGTGCAGCAAAAAGTGCTTAATGCCCCCTTCAAGGACACCAAACTGTTTGGCCCTGATATCCAGGACATCAATGATCTGTAAGCTTCAGGCAGGGCCCTAAAGTCTGTCCACTCTCTCTACCACACACAACCAAAGGGTAGAGTGCAGTTTCCTTTTCGTGAAACGAACAATAGGCCCTGGTCAGTTCCCAGTTCCCAGGGAAAATGCAGAGTCCAGCTCCCTTGCTAATCCCCTCTGATGCTGGAGTGGCAGCCAAGCACCCCAGAAGTGGGAGACCAGCACCTGCGGCTGGCTCCATCTCTACTTGACTCCTTGCTGGACCCCCCTGCTCTGGTCCCAGACTAGGAGGCAGTGGTTGGAGGTAGGTTCTCCCCAACTTGGAGCTCATCGAGCAACCTCCAGAAACCCCACCTCTGCCCTCCTGCTATCCCCGGCTCATCAGTCTCTTCTCTGGGAGGACATGGAGTCCCTTCTGCACAAGCAGGCCAGAGAGCCAGTTTCCAGATGCCAGAGAAACTGGGTTTAAGTCCAGGTTTTTCCGGGTCCCCAAAAAGTCCGGAAGTTTGAGGCATATTCTGGACCTAAAGGACCTCAATCTGTATGTCCAGTACAAAAAGTTCCAGATGGTAACTTTGCAAAGTCTGATGCCCCTTCTCAAAGATGAGACTGGCTCTGCTCACTGGACATGCAGGATGCCTAACTGCACATCTTCGTCTTTCGTCCTCACAGGAAGTTTCTGTGTTTCACCTTTCAGGGTGAGCATTATCAGTCCAAAGTGTTGCCCTTTGGCTTGTCCTCTGCGCTGCAGGTCTTTACCACGTGCTTAGTGGTGGTCGCAGCAGCCCTCAGAAGGGAGGAACTGCATGTCTTCCCTTATTCGGACGATTGGCTCCTGAAGGCCCCATCCAGGGGAACAGCTCCTGCTAACTCTGGAGCGAACTCTCCATTTTTTTCACTCCCTGGGCATTACTGTCAGTCTGCCCAACTCTGTTCCGACACCGTCCCAAAAGTTGCAGTATAAAGGGGCGTTTCTGGACTCTACACAGAATGCCTTCTTGCCCCAGAACATGGCGGAGTGCCTCATAGCGCAAGCTCAGGAAGTTGCCCAGAGTTGTTACATTCCTGCCAGTGAATACGTCAGATTGTTCGGCCTAATGGCAGCTGCCATACCCACTGTTTACTGGCCAGACTCCATATGCGTATCCTCCAGTGGACCCTTTAGGTACAATGGGGCCAGCACATGAAAGAGTTAGACCATCCAGTACTGGTCTCTTCTCCAGTGCGCAAGGTTCTGCAGTGGTGGATGGACCCCTCGAATCTGCTTCAAGGCGTCCCATTCCAGATCTCCTCCCCGCATCAGCTCTTAACCACAGATGCCTCAGGTCTGGGCTGGGGAGCACACCTGGGCCCCTTCTGAACCCAGGGCTCTTGGTCCCAGTTGAAAGCCTCCCTGCATATCAGTGTCCTGGAGATGAGTGCGGTGCTCTACGCCATGCAGGCTTTTCAGGAACACCTCGCTCCAGGTCAGTTGCTGGTGCAGTCGGACAGTCTTAAGCATATTATACTACATCAAGATGCTGGGGTGGGGGGGGGGCTCATTTGTACCCTCTTTGCAGGGAGGCCATGATACTGTGGTTCTGGGCACTGGCTCATGATCTGACACTTTTCCGCAGTCCTCGTGCCAGCGTGTTAAACACTGTGGTGGACAGTCTCAGCACGACTTAGTCCAGCATGCACGAATGGGAGCTTCTCTCATCTGTCGCAGAAGACTTGATCGACAGATGGGGGTCGTCCAGGGTTGGACCTTTTTACATCCCCACGAAACGCAAAACTGCCCAATTTCTGCTCGCTAGATCCAGGGTCTGAAGTTTTCTGGTGAGATGCACCATCCTTTTCTTGGAGCTGAAGGTTTCTTTATGCATTCCCTCAGTTTCCTCTGATCCAGAGGTGCTAATCAAGTTGCAGATGGAGGGGCCAGCATGATCCTGGTAGCTCACTTCTGGCCTTGATGTATTTGGTTCCCTCTGCTTCAGCAAGTGGCGGAGCAACCTCCGGTCCCTCTTCCTCTTTACAGGAATCTGCTGGCCCAGGCTCAGTGGACCCTGGTCCATTCCAACCTCCAATCCCTCCATTTGCATGCCTGGCTCCTGAGGACATAGCCATTGTTAGGATTGGGGTCTCTAACAGGGTGGCGGATGTCCTAGTGGCCACCTGGAAGCCTTCCACTCGTGCCACATATGCCATGAAATGAAACGGTTTGCCATCTTGGCTGCCAAACATAACTTAGACCCTTTCACCTGCCCAATGAAACCATATCCTGGACTACCTGATCTCACTCTCCGACTCAGGTCTCCATTACTCTTCCTTCAAGGTCCACCTTTTATCTATTTCTGCATTTCATGAACCTGTGGGTGACCGCACAATTGCTCAGCTGGATGTCTCCCGTACTTTTGTAACGGGCATCCTGCATCTGAATCCCCACATCCGTTCTCTGGTCCTGGCTTGGGACTTAAATTTTGTTTTGGAAAAACTAACCCTGTCTCCTTTTGAACCAGTCGTGACTTGCGATTTACGCTTTCTCTCTTGGAAAGCGTAGTTTTTAGTTGCAATTATTTCTGCTCGAAGACTTTCGGAGCTTCAGACCCTCTGGTGCAAGGAGCCTCATTTGATTGTTCCCAAAGACAGGGTGTCATTGCGCATGAATCCTAAATTTCTTCTAAAGGTGGTTTCCGAGTTTACACTCTGTCTATCCACCTTCCTGTTTATTTTCCTGAGTGTGCCAATCCAGGGGAAGCGCTACTCCATACATTAGATGTGTTCAGAACTTTGAAGTACTACCTGCTTAGGACCAAGGAGTCGAGAAAGTCAAAGCAGTTTGTTTCTTTTGCCCCAGGTAGAGAGGGCATTTCAGTTTCTAAGCAGTGTTTATCCAGACGGTTGGCTAATTGCATTGTGTTCTGCTGCAACAAGTACAGCAAAAAATTGCCTGGTCCTGTTAAAGCTCATTCTACCAGAGGAATGGCTACCTTAGTGGCTTGTTTCAGAGGTGTCTCAGCTGCTGACATTTGTGCGGGTGCCACCTGGGGTACAGTCCATACTTTCACCAAGCACTACAGTCTGGACATTACCTCTAGAGCCAGTGCAGGCTTCAGCAGGGCTGTGTTACAGGGACTCTCGTCACATGCTTATGGAGAGCCCTCCGCCCAGACTGTCTGTTATGTACTTGTAACTGCTTGGGACTCGTTCCTATGGTTTTACCTGATGACTGAGATACCCCCCGAAGAAGATAGAACAGTTACATAAGAACTTAACCATAAACAGTAGATCTTCGAGGGTATCTCAGTCATCAGATACGTTTTCCCTCCCACCTTCCCCCGTCTTGGGGCTCCTGTCTAGGAACTGGCTATCTGGTGTATCCAGTCTTTCATTTAGGTCTGGACACCTCTCTCTCTCTCTCCTTGGTCCCCCATGGCAAGAGCCTAACTCCCTTAGTCTCCGGGGAAAGAACTGAGGAGGGAGTGGGGCCGCTCACTCCTTTATAGGGTGTGTGACGTTGATTGATGATGCTGGCATGGGTGGCCCCAGTTGTACTGCTGAAAATCTTCAGTTGTGGATTCCCCTTCACCGATGGCGAAGGTTCCTACAGTGTTATCTGATGACTGAGATCCCCTCAAAGATCTACTGTTACAGTAAGTTCTTGCGTAACTGTTCTTTTTGCAACCTCCTTTTTTCTAGTGACTGCCTAAAGGTTCTCGGATTATCCAGGAAACTTGCAACTAGAAAAAAACTATGCTTCCAAATGGAAGAGGTTCTCCCATGTGGTGTAAGCCTAAGCAAGTCAGTCCTCTGCAAGTAGGCTTGCTCTAAAAATGTTCTAAAAAAAACTCTGGTTTATCTAGCATTATCTGATAACCTCCCTGCATACATCTCAAACCTCTTCAAATAGGCTAAAGTTCCTATGGCCTGCGACGCTTCTCCATAATCTGCTTCCAGATTCCTAGAGTGAAAACTACCCTTGGCTCGGCAGCAATCAACTTCTCACTTCCATCACTTTGGAAGACTATGCAGGACTCATTAAAATTATCCTCACTTCCAAGCATTTTCACATTCAAAGCTCTATTAATGAATTATCTGAAGGAATCATGCAACTGTTTCAGACGCCTATGACCCCTAAGCCCCGGGTGCCACTCTCAAATCCTACGCCTAAGTAGCTCATCCACCCCACATTGCTAACAACAGAAACCTAGGACCTACAAGCCTAGTTCCCTTAATCCGAGATGGCCCTGCCTATTCTCTACCTTTTACCTATTCTGGCCTCCCTCTTGGCTGCCTACTCTTTCACCCCAATTTCTACCATATTCCTTAATACCTCCTTATTTTTTTATCATTTAGGTATGAGCTCTTACTTAGCGGAGACTATATGGGATTGTTGTCTCTTCTCATTCCAGTAAAGCTTATCATTATGTACCTTTGCATGTTAATTATGTTGACCGGTATGTATAGGCCCATATTGACCGGCACCTTCACAATGTTTTTTTTTTTTGCACCGCTGTCCACTGTAATTGTATTCTTATGAAGTGTACTGTATTGTATTGTATTAATGCCCAGGACCACCTTGAAAATGAACTTGCTCAGTGGTGTTTATGCCTGGTTAAATAAAGTGAGCGAGTGATTGATTGATTCTCCTTGATTTACCTGGTCCACCTACAGACCCTAGGCCTCGGGCCTTCCACTGTTAAGGTCCACCTAGCAGTAATCTGTGCTTATATCTCAGCAGGTAAGGAGAGCATTTTCAAGAGGTTATTAAAGGGAATTGTGCACCTGCACCCACCTCTCAGGAAGCTGGTCCCTCCTTGGGATTTGAACCTGTGTATAGCCAATCTTATGGAGCCCAAATTTGAGCCATTGGCTACTGCAGATCTGAAGTACGTTACCTGGAAGACTGTCTTCCTGGTAGACATCACTTCTGCTTGGAGGGTATGAGAACTGCAAGCCCTTTGCACAGACCCTAACTACATTGCTTTCCACGGAGACAAGGTGGTCCTCGGGACCAATAGAAAGATCCTCCCTAAGGTGGTCTCTGAGTTATACCTGAATCAGTCCATCACTCTTACTGTGCTTTTCACAGCCAAGTGCAGCACAGGCGAGATGAAGCTACATAGCCTGGATGTCAATAGGGCACTTAGCCACTGTCTTGAGCATACTAAGGCTTTCAGGGCAGACTACACACAGCTAGCCGTTCCTGACATATGGTGAAGTGGGTATGGGTAGGCCCGCATTGAAGGGTACAGTTGCATGCTGGATAGTCACTTGCATAGAGCTCTGTTACAACAAAACGGGCAAGCAGCCTCCTCAGATCCTCAGAGCTCATTCCACTCGTGGAACAGCTGCATCTGTGGCAGCAACAAGGGTTGTTCCTTTATTGGAAATCTGTAGAGCAGCTACCTGGAAAACTGTGCACATTTTCATAAGGCACTACTGTTTGGACATATAGTCCAGGAGTGATGCCAGGTTTGGCACTGTAATACTGCAGAACCTTTTCCATAAGTAGGTTCTGTACTCAACCTCCCAAGATGCTGCTAGGTAGTCTGCTACAGTTAAGCATACTGAGGGATTCCTGGGGTTTGAAGAAAAAAATTACTATAATAATGTTGTTCCTTCCAGGGGATCCCTCACTTAAACCTCCCACCCTATCTCCCCTTCCAGAACCATAAAAGATTTTGCATCCTCCATTCATACCCGCCTTTTACCACTGCGGGCAAAATTTTGGGGCGGGGATGTTCATTTGGGGGCATTTTTAATATTTGCTAGGTTTCACAGTGGAAACTAGTCCGGCTGTTTCTCCTAAAGCAATACTTTTTTTCCCCTAGTTTTTTTTCTGTAGGATAAGATAGATTTGGGGGGGGGGTTCGCCCCATTTAGGCTTCTAAATGAATCTGAACAGTTTAGAATGCAGCAGCACTTGGGGGCAGACATTTGAATTACTGGCATGAGCCAGTGATGAGTTCCATCATTTACATACATTCCAGTCTCTACGGGGCAGTTCAGCATAGGAGGCTAACTGCTATAGCTAAGCATACTGAGGGATCCCCTGGAAGAAACATTAAAATATTTTTTTCTGTTTGTAGATAATACCAAACTTTGTAGTAGGGTGGACACTGGGGTGCAGAGACTGAACAGTGATCTGGGGAACTTGGGAGTGTCCTAAAGCATGGCAGTTAGGGTTCAGGATGATGCATGTAGGGCATAGCACAGGCACTGAGTGTAGGAGGGGAGCGGGGTACTGACAGTCCTTAAACAGGAATGAGACCTTGGCGTTATCATATCTGATGACCTCAAGATGGTAGGGCAGTGTGACAAACCAGTGGGCAGGGCTAGTGGAATGGTTAGGGTGCATAGGGAGAGATATATCCAGAAGGAGGAGGAAGGTGGTGTTGCCACTGTTATCACTCACTGGTGAGACCCCACCTGGAGCACTGTGCCCAGTTTTGGAGGCCGCACCTCAGAAAGGACACAGACAAGGTGGAAGCAGCCCAGAGGAGGGCAACTGAAATGGTGCTGGAGTAGCACGAGAAGCCCGATGAGGAGAGACAGAGGGATCTCAATGTGTACACTCTGTAAGAGAGGAGAGTGAGAGGTGACATGATAGAGACCTTAAAAAGTACCTCACAGTGGTGCACAGGGTGCAGGAGGAAGTCTCTTTAAAATGAGGAGCTCCAGGGCAAGGGGGCTTGCGATGAAGCTGGTGGGAGGAAGTTCAAGAGAGAGAGAGAGAGAGATGAGGAAATGTTTCTTCACTGAAAGGGTGGTAGATGCTTGGAACAGATTGTCAGCAGCAGTGGTGGAGGTGAAAACAGCAAGAGGCTTCAAGCATGCCTGGGATAGACATAGGGGTGTATTAGAAAGCAGGCAGGGAGGATAGAGGGTCACTGGTAGCCATTTAGGCCCTGTACACATTACAACTGAAGATTTGTACCATTTTAAATAACGGTTTCAAAACGTTTTCAAACTCACCACAGCAGCCCGTCCACATTATTGTTCACAGAGTTCGAACTCGATTGTAACACGGTAAACTCCCGTCTGCATTAGCAGCAAGTAACGTTTTTAAACCTGGTAATCCTCTGCGATTGTAGCACGGTTATGTTGGCACTGTAATAGAGGGAAAAATTGCACGCCCGTCCACACTACAAGGTAACACGCTTTCCTCCTTCAAACCGTTTTTAAAAATGGACTTGAGACTAGCTCGCAGCAGGGTTTAAGCACGGTTTAACACGCTTTGAAACCGTGCTTAAATGCGGACGGGCGCCGTGTTTGCGCTAGTTAAAACGTTTTAAGCACCTTAAAACGTTTTAACTAGCCTGATGTGTACAGGGCCTTAGTCTGCATAGGCAGATTAGGCAGGGAATGGGTGGGCCAAACGGTCCTTTCTGGGATCGTGGATATGTTGTTAATCCACACCTATTGGCATGTCCTTTTCCCCTTTAAATCTTGCTGGAAGTCTACAAGCTGGCTCCCCCCACCCACCGGATGGTATATACCTCTGCTCGCCCCATAGCGCCAGATTTTCCTTTCCGCTGGAAGATAAAGGTTGCCTCCCTTGTGCTCACGCATTTCGTAGGCCCTGGCTTTCAATACTTCAGTTTTACCGAAATTAAAACTCGTTCGAGTTGTAATCGTGCTTTTGCGTCCTTTATCTTGGAAGAGAAATCTTCTCCAGGATTTCACCGGTGTCCTTATGGCCAGAAGATGACGCGCACTGATACTAATCTCACGTGCGTCTACTGCCTAGGTGTCAGCCATGACACCTTGTCCTGCAGCTTTTGCTTGGCCTTTCATCCCAATGTCCTGGACGACCGCCTGGCACGTTTGAAGTTGGGGAGACCGGAGAAAAAGAATCCTCTGGTGAAGTCCAAGGAGGTTAGGTTGGTGGTTTCCGCGGTTGCAGGTTCCGCCGAGCAGCTGGAATGCATGAAGGCGTTCGAAGAAGAAGTCGCCCGCATTTCAGCTAATTGGAGCTTTTTCGTTCCACTCAACCTGGGCTCCACCTTCACAGGTTCCTTTAAGGAATTGTGCCAGTCTCTCCCCACCCGGGGTGAGGCACTCGCGGGCTCACACTCCTCCCGATCTTGTAAGAGAGACAAGGCACCTGGCACGTCTTCGTCTCTGCGAAGGTGCTCTTGGGACCGAGAGAGAGGTCTCAGTCCCAGGAGCATGCGGTCTCGACCTCAGTCGAGATCGCTTCCTGGGCTGCAGGCTTCACAGACCTTCCGTCTGGCCAGACGACCGAGGATATGGCCGATGAAGTTGAGATTGTTCTCGATCCAGTCGACCCTCTGTCACCGGCCATGGCCGATGGCTCTTTGGAGACGACTGCGGTCCTTGTGTTCCCCGATGAGACCCAGCCCGCTGTTGTCCCCATCGAAGTCCTAGTTCCGGACCCTCTGGTTTCACCGATCCCTCCGGTGTCTCCCGAATGACCGAGTCAGCCTGCCTGATCTCGGTTGAGGTATAGAAGCCCCTCGGTCGATAGACCAAGGAAGAGCCACAAGCGCTCCAACAAGAGGCAACGCCACAGGTCGTCCTCGTCCTTCTCGGATGAGGAGAGGCTCCAACGGAAACTCCATCGGCGCTACAAGGACCTTATGTGGCAACAGATGATTTTGTCTGGGCAGAAGCCATCTCTGCCACCTACCCTGGCCATTACTTGGCTCTAGCCTCCTAGGCCAAAGCCGAACCCCTCGGAACCGAACCCTTCGGTTCCCCCACCTGCGGGGTTGGTCCGTCCTTCGGTTTGGCCTATTCTGGTCTCTCCACTGATAGTGGTGGAGCCGCTGCCTAAACAGCCTTTGGGAGGGGCTCCTTTAAGAGGACTGACCAGATACTGGGCTTCCCTGACGTCTGTCTGTCACAGTCACCCCGGACCGCCCTTGGCGGGTCGAGGGCGATTTGGGCGGCAGGTCGCTGTACCCTGACTCTAAGGACTCAGATGTCACCGGGCTTCACTCTCATTCTGGGAATGATGAGTCGTCCGTTGGCACAGGGATGGAGGAGGGCCCTTCCTCCGTTCAAGGGATCCTTCATCTCATCTCTGATTCCACAGGGATGCCCCCAGAACCCATCCAGAAAAAGGAGTATCCTCTCATGGACATCCTTAAGAGAGGGGATACTCCGACGGAGGCCTTTCCTGTGACCGAGGCTATTGTTGGTCCGGCACTCGAATTTTGGCAGCATCCTACCTCATGTCCAGCACCATCTGCCCGCATGGCCCACAAGTATGCAGTGCCCGTGTGGTCCCTTGCGGTGTTCACAGAGCACCCTTCGGCCGAGAGCCTGGTGACTGCCTCTGTGTTCAGGCGTACTGGCAGTTCTGCTGACAATGACCGACCTCCCGACAAGGAGTCCAGGCATTTGGACCACTCGGGGTGGAAGGTCTATGCAGCGTCCTCCTTGGGCCTTCGTCAGACAAGTTCGGCCGTCATCATGGCACACTTCTCCCATGCCCTTCTCGGGTCACTGGACGAAGTCCTCCCACATCTCCCCGCGGAAATGCAGACCACGGTCAAGCAGGTCCGAGATCAGAGCTGTGCTGTCGCCAAACAGCAGCTCCAAACTGCCCTGGACACTGGGGACTCTTGTGCCCGTTCGATGGTCACCGCAGTTGCCTCTTGCTGTAGGATTTGGCTGAGGCTTTCCTCCTTCCCGGCGGATATTCGGCACAGATTAGCTGTTGTGCCTTTCTTTGGGAACGACTTGTTCGGCCCAGGAGTGGCCGGTCACCTAAAGCGCATAGAGCAGTCCAGTGCCACCTTGGACGCTACTTCTGCTAAGAGTTCTTCAGGCAAAAACCAGCAGAAGAAAAAGAAGCCTTTTTGGCACTCTTCCCCTGCGGTTCAGCAGTCCTCCTTCCAGGGAGGACAGCAGCATCAGCATTAGCAGCAGGCTCAAGCTTGGCGCCCTGGGCCCAAGCTTGGATTCCCAGCAGGCCCACAGAGGAGGTCGAGGCTTAGGTCCTGGAGCTTCCTCCTCCAGGCCTGGTTAGTGACGGGATGGGGGCTGCCACCCCTATTCCCGTCACGCCAGCTCTGGGTCTTCCTCTGGTGGGCTGGCTCTGCCACTTCCTTTCCTCCCGGTCCACTATCACTTCAGACAGGGGGTTTCTCGACGTGGTCGGTCAGGGACTGCCTCTAGAATTCGAGCAGTACCCTCCCAGCCGAGCCTACACCCCTCGGGAAGAACGGATTTCCACATGCACCCAGTCGGCTCTTCGAGACGACATCGCTCAGCTCCTCCTCAAGGAGGCAGTAGCTTTCGTGGTGGATCCGTCTGCAGACCCAGGCTTTGTCTCCAGGTACTTACTGGTGCCCCATTCTAGATCTCCACGACCTGAATCAATATCTCGGGTCACGCACCTTTCGGATGGTCACTCTGTCCCCAGATCATACCATCCTTGGAGCGAAACATGTGGTTCTGTTCACTGGATCTGCAGGATGCATTCTTTCATGTCCCAATCCTTCCGTACCATCAGCGGTTCCTCTGCTTCAGGGTCGAGGGGACCATGTAAGAGTTCCAAGCCATGCCGTTCGGCCTGTCATTGGCTCCATGGGTCTTCACCAAATGCATTGCAGTGGTGGCCACCCATCTCTGGCGTTGGGGAGGAGGGGGTCAGAATTTACCCCCACCTCGACGATTGGCTCCTTGCAGGTTCCACCCAACGGGAGGTGGAGAGGTCCAGGGATCTGGCCCTCCAGACCTGCTCCCAACTCGGCCTCATGATCAACGGGGCCAAGTCTGAACTCGTGCCTTCTCAGGTGATGGGCTTCATCAGGGCAGAGCTCGACTCTCTTGTCAAGCTAGAGCTCGGCTCCCGGTGGACTGGGCGGAAGTTCTCTTCTCCTTTGCCCAATCATTTCTGGTTGGGCACTTGCGCCCTGCCCTGGACTTTCTGCACCTTCTGGGTTGCATGGCGGCGTGCACCTCAGTGGTCCGTTGGGCCCGGTTGCACATGCGCCCCCTCCAGTGGGAGCTGGCCGCCCAGTGGACTCAGCGCCACGGTCATTTTGACCAGCTGATCACTGTAACCCAGAAGATGTGGGATGCTCTCCAGTGGTGGACCGTCTCAAACCAGTTGCAGGAAGGGATCCCGTTTGTCTGCCCCGAGCTGACAGTTGTCCTCATGACCGATGCCCCTCTCATGGGCTGGGGAGCCCACATGGGGGACAAAAGGGCCCATGGACTCTGGACCCCTGAGGAGTCCTGATGCCACATCAACCTGTTGGAGCTCAGAGCAGTCAGACTGGCACTATCCGCTTTCGCTCCTCATCTCCAGGGTTAAATGGTTCAGGTCCAGACGAACAATACCACGACCATGTACTACCTCAACAAACAGGGAGGCATGCACTCCGGTCTGCTGTGTAAGGAGACGCTCGGCATCTGGATCCTCATGAGCCGTTTGGAGGCGTATCTCCTAGCCATCCATGTAGCAGGAGTCTCGAACCAGCTGGGAGATTCACTCAGCCGCATAGGCCAGACATTCCACAAGTGGTCTCTCCATTCAGAGGTAGCTCACAGCCCGTTTTCCCGTTGGGGCAAACCGATGGTGAACCTGTTTGCCTCCAGGGAAACACCAAGCTGAGGCTGTATCATGCCCGTCCCCCTCAGCAGGGCTCGCTGCAGAGGGATGCCTTCTCAAGGCCGTGCACCCAGGCCTTCTCTACACCTTCCCTCCAATTCCCTTGATCCACAAGGTGTTACTCAAGGTGAGGAGGGACAAGGCGAAGGTGATTCTGGTAGCCCCACACTGGCTGCGCCAGTACTGGTATCTAGATCTCCTCAGCCTCAACTGCAGGCCCCCCGGATCTGCTTTGTAAACGCCCGGACCTGATATCTCTGAACCAGGGGAAGGTCTTCCATCGGACCTTCAATCCCTGCTCCTCACAGCCTGGTACCTGAGCGGCTAGAGTTCCAGGCTTTGGGTCTTTCCGAAGATGTCTACACCATGGTGGAGGCATCTAGAAAGAAATCGACCAAGAAATGTTATGCCTTCAAATGGAAAGATGTTCCTTTTGGTGGTGTCAGGGTAAGGGTCTGGACCCTTATCCTGTTCTGTACTACATTCTCGATTACCTGGTCCTCTCTCTCCAAAGGGGTCGGTCATCGACCCCTAGGGTGCACCTGGCAGCCATTTCTGCCCACGGTGCGGGCCAGTCAGCCGACATTGGCGGGAGACAGTGGTGAGGCGCTTTTCAAGGCCTGGATCACATATCCTCCAGTGCATGAACCTCCACCCTCCATGGGATCTACTGCTGGTATTGGCAAGCTCGTGGGCAAGCCATTCGAACCAATGCACAAGTTTGAGCGCTCACACTTGTCATGGAAGACTGCCTTCCTGGTGGTTATCACGTCTTCCAGAAGGACAGGGGAGCTCCAGGTGCTTTCGTTCGACTCCCCTTATCTGGTGTTCCACAGGGACAAAGTTGTCCTGCGCCCCCACCTGAAATTCCTTCCAAAGGTGGTGTCAGAGTTTCACCTTAACCAGGTATTGACTCTGCCAGTATACTACCCTAATTACACCTTGGAGGCAGAGTACAGGCTCCATACTTAGGACCTGAGACGTGCTCTCTCCTGTTACAAGGAGAGAACGGTGGAGCTTCGTGGAGAGGTTCGCCAGCTGTTTGTAACCTATGCTGAAGCCGCTTCTGGTAGACCTGCAGCTAAACGGACCATAGCAAGATGGATTACATCATGCATAGGTCTATGCTATGAGTTGGCGGGCATGGAGCCTCCCAGAGGGATAAGAGCTCATTCTACCCACCATACTGCTGCATCGGTGGCTGCTTCCAGGGACATCCGTATCCAGGAAATCTGTCTGGCTGCTACCTGGAAGTCAGAAAACGCCTTCATTACCTACTCCCACATCGACCTTGAGTCATGCCGTGATGCTGGTTTTGGAACCTCAATTCTCCAATCTCTGTTCCCTAAGTAGAGGTTTGTGTGCCTTGCCTCCCTCCTCCCGGAGAACTGCTAGGAGTCTGCCAATAACTGTGGATGAACAACATATCCACGATCCTAGAAAAGCAGGTTACTCACCTGTAACAGTAATTCTAGGAGTGGTATATGTTGTTCATCCACATGGACCCACCTGACCTCCCCGGCTTGCGGATGCACACAACCTGGCTTCCAATGGGCTAAGATCTTCCGTCATGGGGTGGAGCTTGGTATATACCACGGTGGGGGTGGGTGGGAGGAGCCATTGGTTGAGGAGACTTCCGGCAAGATTTAAGGGGAAAGGGACATGCCAAAAGTGTGTGGATGAACAACATATACCACTTCTAGAACTACTGTTACAGGTGAGTAACCTGTTTTCTAGGGACATGGATTTGTTGTTCATCCACACTCAATCGAGTATCCTTGCCGCTTTAAATCTTGCGAGGAAGATCTTCAAACTGGCTCCTCCCACCCACCTAGTCAATAAACTCTCGGCTCTGCCCCATGACCAAGATCTTCCTTACGGCTGGAGCTCAGGTTCCCTCCTTAGCAGCTCTGCGTATAAGACTGGTTCCTAATTCTTGGTTTTCTGAATTTAAAGTTTTTTGCTTAAAGAGACTTCGTTCTTCTGTCCCTAGCGACTGCGATGGACAAATCGACTCGGTTTTGGCGGTGCCCTTGTGGGCAGAAGATGTCTCGGACGGATCCGCCTCCACGGTGTGTACTGTTTAGGCCTCGAGCACGACCCGCAGGCTTGCGACCTGTGCTCTTCCTTTTCAGCCTACGTCCTCGAAGACCATGCCGCCCGTTTACAACTGGGGTGCCCCGAGAAACGTTTTCCACTGGTTAAGTCAAAAGAGGCCTGGTCGGCGGTTTCCACGGTGGCGGGCTCGGCGGATCAGCTAGAGCAGATGATGCCCTCGAAGAAGGGCGGGGCCACATCTTCCTCGACCACGGCTTTTATTCCGCTTTCCCTGGGTTCCTCTTACACGGCTTCTTTTAAGGAGCTTTGTCCCTCTCCACTAGGGGAGAGGGACCAACGTCTGCTGGACCTTCTTCTCGGTCCAAGAAGAAAGACAAGGGTAAGTCTCTTCGTCGACGCTCTTGGAGGCGGAAAGGTCCCTCTCCCGGGTTGTCGACCACCATGACTTCGATCGATCGTTGGCCTGACCACTGGTCTCCAGGTGTCCCCGTCAGGTCAGTTGACCGAGACTCCTGTCAGCCTCAGTCGAGATCTTTCGACCCGTTGGACGGGTTGTCGACCGGCGAAGCCGAAAATCCACTCTCCCCGGTTCTCCCAGTGGGAGTTGAGGATCCCGTGGGCTTGCCAGTGCCTCCGGTTCCGGAGCCCTTGGGTGTTCCCTCCGAGCCGAGGGAGGAGCCGGTTCCACCTGTCCCTCCGCACCGTCCTCGGAAAAGCCGAGGTTCTCGGTCTCCGGACTTCTTAGCGGTCCAGCCGATCCTGCCATCACAGGTGGTCGGTCTTGTACCCAGCGATGGCGCGCCGCCATTTCGTCCCTCTTCCTCCTCCTCGGATGAGGAGGCTTCGGCGCAAGTTGCGTCGGCGATACGAGGACCTCATGTGGCAACAGCTCCTTCTGACCGGGAATAAGCCGGCGCGTCGCCAACCCTGGCCATTAGTGGCTGTCACCGGGCGGCGAACAACCCCGTTTTACCGAGGAGCCTGTTGTCAGGCGGTTGTTCGGCCAAAACCAGCTGCTCCACCAATTCTGGTGGAACCTCCGGCTCCACAGCAGCGGTTTGAGCTCGAACAAGAATCTCGGTCGGCTCAGGGTCACCCCATAGGCTGTCGGTCACCCTCACTCCCGATCGCCCTCGGCAGGTGGAGGTGGCTCAGGCCGAGGCAGCTCTTTAGCGGACTCTTCCGAGTCTGACTGACGATTCCTCCTTCTTCTCCAAGCGGCGGACTTGGAGTCCTCTGGAGAGTCGAGTCGCTGGGCGACAGCCCTCCCTGCGTCCTTCCTGGGGTTGCTCATACTCATCTCGAGATCCCACCGGGATGCAGCTCGACCCATATCCAGCGGGCCACATCCCTCACGAATATTGGACCAGGGGATTCCCCTACGGAGGCCTTCCCCTGCGGCTGAGGCCATTGTGGGCCCGGCCTTGGAGCTCTGGCAGCGTCCTGCTTCCTGCCCTCATGCGGCCCAGGATGGCCAGGAAGTATCACGGTCTACCGGTTCCCTGTCCAGTTCCCGGAACATCCTCGGCCGGGGGTTAGTTACCGGCGGTGTTTCCGGCGTGCGCGAAAGCGCTAGGACATGGACAAACCTCCCGACAAGGAGTTCAAGAAATTGGACTATGCCGGGCGAAAAGTCTACGCTGCGTCCTCCCTTGGCCTTCGTCAGGCCAGCTCGGCCGTACTGATGGCACATTTTTCTCATGCCCTGTTGGGCTCCCTGGACGAAGTGGTCCCTCATCTCCCGGCTGACCTGCAGACCACGGTCAAGCAGGTGCGGGACCAGGGCAGGGCAGTGGCCAAGCAGCAACTTCAGACTGCTTTGGAGATCGGTGATTCATGCGCCAGGTCAGTAGCGGCTGCAGTGGCTATGTGCTGTCGGGCATGGCTGAGGATATCCACCTTCACAGCGGATACTCAGCACAAATTGGCGGATGTCCCCTTCTTGGGGACCGACCTCTTCAGCCCTGGAGTGGAAGGCCACCTCCAGAGGATCGAAAAGTCCAATGCCACCTTGGACTCGGTATCATCCGCTCAGAGGGACAAGGGCCGCAGACCTCAACCCAAGCCCTTGCGTCCGTCTGCGCCCCCGGCACGCCCGGCCCAGCAACACCAGGGCCAGCAGGCTCGCGCTTGGCGTCCCAAACCCAAGCCTGCGGCTTCCTCCTCCAGGAAGCAGGGAGGTAAAGGCCCAGGTGGTCCCTCGGCCGGTCCCTCCTCCAAGCCTGCACAGTGACTGGTTGAGGGGTGTCGCCCCCAACCTCGTCACCTCACCCCAGGTTCCCCCCGTGAGGGGATGGCTCCAGTACTTCCTTTCCGCCTGGTCTGCTATTACCACAGACAGGTGGGTGTTGGAGGTGGTAGGAAAGGGCCTGCCTCTGGAGTTCGAGGAGACCCCACCCTTCAGAGCCGTCACACCTCGGCTGGCCTCGGGGTCCGAAGCCTCGCTGTCAGCTCGCCGAGCCGACATCGCTCTCCTCCTCGAGAAGGTGATCAGAGAGGTCGCGGACCCTCCCTCAAACCCGGGGTTCATGTCCAGGTACTTCCTGGTTCCGAAACGGACGGGGGCTGGCGCCCCATTCTCGACCTACACGACCTGAACAAGTTCCTAAGGTCTCGAGCCTCCAGGATGGTCACTCTGGCTCAGATAATCCCATCCTTGGAACCACCGGCGTGTGGTTCTGCTCTCTGGACCTACAGAATAGCGTTCTTTCACGTCCTATCCATCCGTCCCATCAAAGGGTTCCTTAAGCTTTCGGCGGAAGGTTCTTTTCGAGTTCAAGCCATGCCCTTGGCTTATCTCCAGCTCCCAGGGTCTTCACCAAATGCATGGCAGTGGTGACAGCATTCCCTCGGCGCCGAGGGGTCGGTTTACCTACCTGGACGATTGGCTGATAGCAGCCCCTCAGACAGGAGGTGGAGCGGTCCAGAAATCTGGCCCTCAGGTTTGCTCTCAGGTCGGCCTCCTCATCAACGAGGCCAAGTCGGAACAGGAGCGAAGCAGGTGATTCTTTTCATCGGGCAGGCTCGACTCTCTTGGCGAGGCAATCCCAGCGGACAGGGCCGAGGTTCTTTCCTCCTTTGCCCAATCATTTCTGGTTGGGCAATTGCGCCCTTCCCGGGACTTCCTGCGCCTCCTGGGTCTCATGGCGGCCTGTACCAGCATGGTCCGTTGGGCCCACTGGAACATGCGCCCCCTTCAGTGGGGGCTGGCCAGCCAGTGGTCCCATCACTGCGATCCATTGGACCAGCTAGTGATGGTGACCCAGGGGATGTGGAACGCTCTCCAGTGGTGGACCGTTCCAGTTCATCTGCAGGAGGGCATCCTGTTTGTCCGCCCCGAGCCGACGGTCTCTCTATCGACCGATGCCTCTCTGATGGGTTGGGGTGCCCATCTGGGGAACACCGGCGCGGCCTCTGGTCCCGTGGAGTCCTGATGCCACATCAACCTGCTGGAGCTCAGGCGGTCCGCCTAGCTCTCACCGCCTTTGCTCCGTTTCTTGGGGTCCAAGTGGTCGGGTCAGGCGGACAATACCACGACCATGTACTATCTAACCGCCAGGGGGCGGGGCCGCTCCATGCTCCTATGCAAAGAAGCTCTCTGCATCTGGTCACTCGTTCGCAGCACCTGGAGGCGGATCTCCTAGCCTTTCATGTGGCAGGAGCCTCCAACACCCTGGCTGATGCCCTAAGCGGATAGGGGCTGCCTCCCACGAGTGGTCTCTCCTGCTGGAGGTAGTACGAGATCTATTCCCTCATTGGGGCACACCTCAGGTGGACCTGTTTGCCTCAGGAGAATGCGAAGTTTAGGCTGTTCCATGCCCGCCCCCCTCAACAGGGCTCTCTGCAGGGGGATGCCTTCTCGAGGCCGTGGACCCCGGGCCTCTTCTACGCCTTTCCCCCGTTCCCCTTGATGCACAAGGTGCTGCTCAAAGCAAGGAGGACAAGGCAGGTGATTCTGATAGCCCCAGACTGGCCCGCCAATACTGGTACCAGATCTCCTCAGCCTCAGCTCCAGGCTTCGAGGCAGCTTCCAGCTCGCTTGGGACCTGCTCTCAGTCAATCAGGAAGGTATTCCATCCGGACCTCCCTTCAATCCCTGCACTTGATGGCCTGGTTCCTGAGCGGCTAGAGGTTCCAGGCCTTGGGTCTTTCCGACGAGGTCCTCAACGTAGTTGAGGCGTCCCGTAAGGAGTCGACCAGAAAATGCTATGCCTTCAAATGGAAAAGGTTTTCCATTTGGTGTCAGGGCAAGGGCCTGGACCCTTCCTCCTGTTCCTTGGTGAGCATATTGGACTACTGTGGTCCCTTTCTCAGCAAGGGCTTAGGTCGACGACCCTTAAGGTGCACCTGGCAGCCATCTCTGCTTACCGGGCGCGGGCCAGGAAGCAGTCTGTGGTGCAGGAGAAGGTGGTCTGGCGCTTTTTCAAAGGCCTTGATCACATTTCCCCTCCGGTGCGAGAATCTCCACCTCCGTGGGATCTACTGCTGGTACTGGCAAAGCTCATGGGCAGGCCATTCGAAACCAATGCACAGGTGTGAACACTCTCATCTGTCGTGGAAGACCGCCTTCTTGGTGGCTATCACGTCAGCTAGAAGGATGGGAGAGCTCCAGGCGCTTTCCATCGAGTCTCCTTACCTGGTTTTCCACAGGGACAAGGTTGTCCTGCGCCCCCACCCGAAATTCCTTCCGAAGGTGGTGTCGGAGTTTCACCTTAACCAGGTGTTGACTCTGCCGGTGTTCTACCCCAATCACACCTCGGAGGCCGAATATAGGCTCCATACTTTGGACCCTAGAAGGGCGCTGACTTACTATAAGGAGCGCACGGCTGAAATTCGGGGAGAGGTTCGCCAGCTGTCACCTACGCTGAAGCCGCATCTGGCAGACCTGCAGCCAAGTGGACGATAGGCAGGTGGGTCACCTCCTGCATAGATCTCTGCTATAAGTTGGCGGGCATGGAGCCTCCCAGAGGGATAAGAGCTCATTCTACCCGTCATACTGCTGCATCGGTGGCTGCTTCCAGGGACGTCCCTATCCAGGAAATCTGCAGGGCTGCTACCTGGAAGTCGGCACACACCTTCATCACCCATTACCACATCGACCTTGAGTCACGCCGGGATGCTGGTTTTGGGGCCTTTGTTCTCCAGTCTCTTTCCCAAGTAAGTATCAGGGGTGTGCGTCTTGTCTCCCTCCTCCCGGAGAACTGCTAGGAGTCTACCAGACAGTGTGGATGAACAACATATCCATGTCCCTAGAAATACAGGTTACTCACCTGTAACAGGGTTCTAGGAATGGTATAGTTGTTCATCCACCTTCTCGACCTCCCGGCTCGGCGCACAACCTGAGCTTCCAGCGGGCCAGATCTGGCGTCATGGGGCAGAGCCGAGAGTTTTACCACCCGGGTGGGTGGGAGGAGCCAGCTTGAAGACCTTCCAGCAAGATTTAAAGCAGCAAGGATACCTGCCAGACAGTGTGGATGAACAACATATACCATTCCTAGAACTCCTGTTACAGGTGAGTAACCTGTATTTTCTGCCCACAGATTCTATGATCTTGCTTCAAGAGGGCTCTTGCAGTAGGTAATAACCATTAGGACTAGAGCCGTCAAGACACTAGGACCACATGGAAAACTTCGGCAGTGTCTGGTGGGGGACCGCCCACCCAACATCACATGACAAACATCAGCGTGACACTGTATAGTGGGTGGTCCCCACGCCTTCCGTCCAGTTTTTTCTCGCCGCCAACCGGCGCACGTTGGAACTCGCGGAGAACGCTGCTTAAGTAGACCGACATTTTCGAATGAGTATTTCTTTGTTTCTTTTTCTGTAGTGTAGAAAGTAACATCTTTTTTCATGCATGTCTTTTCCGATGCCTTCAGTGTTTCATAAGAACAAGTGCAATTCCTGTGGCACTCAGCTCTCTCACAAGGATGGCCATTCCCTCTCTTCTGCCTGGGCCCAGAGCTCAAGACCAAGGACTGTGAGGCCTGCCAGAGTTTCAACCAGGTCACACGGAAATGCAGCCAACAGGCCCTGGAAGCCCATGTTCTTAAACTGAAGATGTCTTCCATGAAGAAGGTTAAGAAAGACAGGGAGAAGCACCAGGACTCTGGATCTCCTCCTCCCCCTGTGACCTCCTTTGGGGGCTGCGGGCGATGAGCGGCTTCCTGTTGGCACAGGTATTGCTCCACTGGCCAAGCCTGCTTCTTCCTCCATGGAGCAGCGCTTGGTCCCCCGAGCTGTTCACAGTTCAGGTGTACCTCCGGTGTTCCGGAGAGCTCCGCCACTCTTAGGCCCCTTAAAACTCCAGGGTCTAAGCCTGGTGGTGTGGCCGATAAGTTGGTCATCGGCTTCTCTGACAGATCCCCGGCCCAGACTGATAAGCCACATTCCAGCTTCTCCGGCATCCACCCAGTCACTGTGTTTCTGTTGGGCCCCGATAACAGGCCCAACATTAATCCTTTGGATCAGCGCATGCTGCCACTTCTGCCGCAGCCCTCCCCAGAGGGTTCTCCCTCTTGGGATCCTCCTTCTTCACCTCCTTTGGTGGAGACTCCTGGCTCACCAGTACATTCTGAGCCGGAGTCGGAGGGGCGTCTGCCTGACACCACCCTGGTGCCAGGGTAGGAACACCCGACCTCCCTCGAGAGCTGGTGTCTACTGCACTGCAGGCTTCCCCATCTGGGCCAACTCCCCCACCCCAGACTCCGGTGGGACCCTCATCCTCTTTGGGGCCGATGCTGGAACCTCCTCCGGAAGGTCTGATGCGAGACCTGACATTACCGCGCCCTTCACTGTCTCTCCGTCAAGTCCCCGGCCCCTCCTTCAGGGCCTATGCCTGGTTACCTGCCATCAGGGCCACTAGCAGGACCCTCAGCTCCGCCATTGGGCCCTTCACCGGGCCTTCCAGCCCCAGGTTTCCTTGTTCCTCACTACCCCTCAACAGGTTATTTGCCGCCAGGGTATCTCTCGCCAGGTTACCCCACCCCGGGGTATCCGATGCCGGGCTATAAGATGCCAGGTTTTCCTTTCCAAGGCTATCCACCTGTCTTCTACCAGCCTCCTCCACCTCCTTCTCCACTGCCTCAGCCTCAGGTGGACTTCAGGGAGACATTACAGTCTTGGTGGACTGAAACCAAGACGCAGTTGGTTTTGGAGCTGGACCGAAGAGAACCGGCTGCGGCTTCCACGCCAGTCTGCACGGACCCTACTCCGAGATCCCTTTCTCCAGTGGAGTCTCACCCCTCTACGTCGGGACAGATCTTGCATCCTACCGCGGTAGCTGGTAATGGCAGGGGCCTCGCAGTCTCCCTGCAGGAGCTTCTGCTCCCACGGACTTTGTTTCTGGACAGAAGCCTGTTGTTGGACTCCGACTCTGCCAACTCTTCTGCTTCAGGTTTTGAGAGAGCCTCTCTGGAGGATCTAAAACTCAGAGACTCCCAAGTCTCCTCCGGAGGACCCTTCCTTTACAGAAATCCTCTGGCAGATTCAGGAGGTAAACTGGTGAAAGACTGAGGATCACGACCCCCAACGCAAGAGGTTGGTGGAACACCTGGATACGCCCAAACTGTCCCCACTGCTCATTCCTCCATGGATTGGTCCACATGAGGACCTGGCCTCCATGGTCTAGTAGCAGCCTTCGTCGGTGGTCGCAGTTGCCAAGAAGGCTGATAGACTGTATCGAGCTCGTGAGGGCAAAGACCACCTTAGTTCCCATCCCAAAGCGGACTTCGTGGTCATTAATGCAGCCCATGACTGTACGGCTAAACCTAAACACATGAGCACCACTCCTCTGAACAAGGAGTCAAGGCAAGTAGACCAGTTTGGATGCAAGGTTTATTCTTCCTCCACACTGGCCCTTAGAGCACTGAATTACCTGGCACACATGATTGTGTACCAGAAATCTATCCTGGGACAGTTGAAGTCTGAATTAGAGGCTTTTCCCCGATTCCGAGGCTAAAACCAGAATTGCCCAGATGATCAGGACTGCTGAAATCTCCTGCCGTCATTCCGTTAGAGCGACATATAATGCGGTAGACTCCTCTACTTGGAGTACTACCATGGCTGTCAGCATGCACCGGTACTCCTGGCTGCGGGTATCCGGATTGGCCCAAGACATCCAGTCAGCCATCCAGGATGCCCCTTTCAGAGGACCTGTTCTTTTTGGGGGTGATGTCGAGGACATAATTATTGAGCTTCAGGACAGCGGCAAGGCACTGCGCTCTGTCCAGTCTATGTATCGCTCTAACTCCAAGACGAGACAGCTATTTCGTTGCCAGCAAAGATACCAGAATAGGCAACAGCCAGCCAAATGTCAGAACAAATGTTTGGCCCCTTCGGCAGCAGCCACATGTCCAGTTAAATCTCAGCGGGCTGCCTGGGCGACGCTCCCCCCACACCACTTCCACCTCCTGACTCGTGGTAGAGCCCCCAGACTCTGCCACCAGCTCTGGAGGAACCGGTAGGGGGCAGATTCACCAAACACATGTCCGAGTGAGAGGCAGTCACTACAGACTCATGGATCCTTCAGCTAGTCGCTCAAGGCCACATCATCGAATTCATGGAGAGACCTCCAGGACATCCTCCAGGTCTCTCTCACTACCCAAAAGGCCACATTCCTCTCATATTAGAGGAAATCCAGGCTCTTCTGACAAAGTCGGCCATAGATCCAGTTCCTCGGGCTCAGGAAGGAAAGGGTTATTACTTCCACTTCTTCCTGGTCCCCCAAAAAGATGGGAGACCTACTTCCGATTCTGGACCTCAGCACGTTAAATCTGTATGTACAGTACAAGAGATTTCATATGCTGACCTTAACGGGTCTGTTGATACTACTTCACCAGGGACATTGGCTTTGTGCACTAGATATGCAGGATGCATAACTACATATTCCAGTTTTTACCTCCCACCATCGCTTCTTCCGCTTTACCTTTCAGGGGGAACACTTTCAGTTCAGAGCACTTCCATTTGGTCTTTCCTCAGCACCCAGAGTGTTTATCAAGTGGTGGCAGTGGCTTTTTGCCACCAGGGGATTTTTGTGTTCCTGTACCTTGAAGACTGGCTTTTGTTGGCACCGTTGAAGGACAGCCTGGTGACTTCCCTGACCGCTACCTTGAACCTGTTCAGGCAAGTGGGAATCACGGTGAATTACCAAAATCCCACCTTGTACCATCCCAATGCCTCCAATGTATTGGGGCGTTGCTGGATACTGCTCAGGGTCAGTCTTTCTTCCCTTTGGACTGAGTGGACAACTTGCATCAGCAGGCCATCCAAGTGGCAACCAGCCAATGGACCATGGCCCGTTCGGTCTTATGCCTTCTGGGACTTATGGCAGCATCTGTTCCCACTGGCCGAGACAGTGCAGCAAGCTCCGCTCCAGTCCACGTGTCCGTGCCAGCATAAAACGAACTCCAGACGAAAAAAGGCAAAATCGGCACCAGATGCAGAGTGCAAAAATGCTTTATTAAATAGAAATGCCACAGCTAAGGCAGGCAAAACAAACTTCCTTGAGGAAGTTTGTTTTGCCTGAGCTTTGGCCTTTCTATTTAATAAAGCCTTCTAGGATTGTGGATATGTTGTTCATCCACACTTATTGGTAGAGTCCCTTTCCCTTTAAATCAACCGAAAAGTCTTCAAGCTTGCTCCTGCCACCCACCCGGGTGTTAGAACCCTCGGCTGCGCCCCATGACGCCAGATCTTCCTTTCAGCTGGAAGATTCAGGTTGCCTCCTTCGTGCTCTTGAATTTTGTAGGACCTGGCTTCAGAAACTTCTGTTATTACGAAAATTCGCCTTGTTCACATCAGCGATAGAGATTACTTTTCTTCGATCATGGAAGACAAGTCTACCCTCAGATTTCGCCGGTGTTCATGTAGCCAGAAGATGTTGCGCACTGACCCACGTTGTGTGCATTTATTGTTTGGGTGTCAGCCATGACACCACGACGTGTGAGTTTTGCCTTGTGTTCCAACCCAGCTTCCTCGACGACCATCTTGCACGCCTTAAGCTGGGGAGGCCCGAAAAACGGAACCCGCCAGTGAAATCCAAGGAGGCCCGGTGAGCGACCGCGGGATCCGCCGAGCAATTGGAGCACATTCAAGCCTTCAAGGAGGAAGTGGCTTGTGCCGCGGAATCTTCCTCTAGGAGCTTCTTCGTTACGCTCACCCTGGGCTCCACCTTCTCGGGTTCCTTCAGAGAGGTGTGCCACTCTCTCCCGACTAAGGGTGAGAGTCCTGTGGACATGCACTCCTCTCGGTCCTGTAAGCGGGAGAAGGACCCGGGACTGTCTTTGTCTTGACAGACACGCTCTTGGGATCGGGAGAGATCTTGGTCCCAGGAACCGGCCAATCTTACTTCGAGAAACAGCTCTTGCAGCAGGTTACACCATTAGGACTGAAGTCGGCAGGTGCCAGGACCCCACGGAAATTTTCTAGCTAGCAGTATTCAGCGGGGACCGCCTCCGACGTCGGTCCCGCCCCTAACGTCAGGCGTAGTACATAAGGAGGCGGTCCCCCATAATCCTCAGTTCTTTTACCGGCGTGGACTTGCCAGCATCGACCTCTCGGTCTCTTTTCTAGTGCATGACTACAGAACTTTCGAATAAATTTTCTCTGCACAACTGATGTCCTCTCCTACTCCATCTCTTGAGGGTCACATTTCGAAGTGTGCCTGCGGCAAACAGATCCCCTTCAAGGATCCCCATTCATCTTGTGTGCGTTACCTAGGCCCGAACCGTGACACCAAGGCCTGCACCTTTTGCCAGGGTTTTAATAGCTGCACCAGGATCCGCCGTCAGAAGGCACTTCAGGCATATGTTCTTGAGGAAAAGCTTAAAAGAATGGACCAAGAACCTTCCTCCAGGGGAGAATCTTCATCTAAATCCCACAAACACTGGGACAAGCACCGGGAGATGGTGAGGTCTAGGTCCCCTACCCGGGCCTCGGACTCTTGCAGCTCCGGCTCCAGATCGGACCGCTCTCCCTCCAGGGCTCGGTCGCAACCTCCCCTGGTTAAGGTCAGGTCTTCAAGCGGTTCTTCCTTGCTCCAGCCTCTTAAGACATCGAGGCCCTCGGCTTCATCAACCCCTTCCAAGGCCTCTTCGAAGTCGGGTGAGCGCCATAAGTCTTCTTCATTCACCCGTCGCCGGGACACCGACTCCAGGTCGGTCTTCCAACCACCCAGAGGTCTTGATCCGGCGCAAAGAAATACCAAGGACCCGACGTCCCTAAAATGGACGTCAGACCTGACTTTGGCTCACCACCCGTCGTTGGCCAAACACTCCAAATCGGCTCGGCGCTCACAGGAGCCGACGACACGCGACACCAGTCGCCGGCCAGGCGTCGCCAGGTCCCAAGACGCCAGCCAGGGGACCGTCCAGCTACTCGGAGCGAAGACCGCACTCTGCCGCCGCGCGGACGCCAGTCATAGGGATTCCACAGAGGACACCCCGGGCGACACCGAGGATGCCGGGCTCCCACGGGAACCCTCCCCGGATCGGGAGACCCCGGGGACCCGACGCCTGACCCCAGCGACAGAGCATCAGCGCCAGGCCTGTTGTCGGGTATGAACATTGCAGAGGTAAAGGAGCTCTTTACCTTTTGGTGGGACACCATCAAGAAGGATGTGGTCCCCGCCTGTCGTCCTCCTACCCCCTCGTCGCCTATACCCCCTCCTCCACCTAAGGGGCCAGTAGGACAACCACCATCCGTCAAGGAGCAAACTCCACCTCCTGGGGCAGATCTACTGACAGGAGAAGGCCTCCCTCCAGATCCCCTTCAGGGTCACCCAGCCCCAAACGACCCAGACGACGCCGGTACACTCCGTCGGAGGATTCAAGATCGGATACTTCGGAAAACTCCAGATCTCCTTCTCTGCTCAGTGTCTCTTCTTCTGACCCACATGACCTCCCCAGGTCTCCACCGGATGATCCCTCTTTCGCAGAGATTGAGGCACATCCAGGACAACATGGGGTGGGATGCTGAGGACCTTTACCCCGAATGGCAACTCCTTGCCCGCTACCTTCGGCAAAAAGACCCGAAGCCTGTGGTAGTGCCACCCTTGGTCGACACCTTCGCGGAAGTCACCAAGGCTGCGTGGAAACGTCCGCACTCCACTCCTGCGGTGCCGAAGAAGGCTGACCGCCTGTACAAGGCTCCTAGAGAGGACCAGTACTTGGCGAAGCAACCTCTGGCAGATTCCCTGGGCATCACTGCTTCACATGACCGGTCTTAAAGACCCCAGCATATGAGTACTCGGCCACCGGACCAGGAATCCAAGCAATTGGATGCCCTGGGGAGGTGCACGTACGCGGCTGCTACTTGCGCCATCAGGTCTCTGAACTATCTTACCCATATGGTTCAATTACAGAATGCCCTGTGGGAACAGGGCCAGGACCTGGTTGTAAAACTTCCCGATGGCGATCCTAAATCTCCTCCACACCGGGTCAAATGTGGGGACCCCAGTGCTTAGAGCCGCATACGATTCTGCGGATTCTTTGGCCAGAGCTGCAGCTTCAGGCGTCTGTCTCCAGAGACACTCCTGGCTCTGTGTCTCCGGCTTTACCCTGGACGTACAGAAAAATATTCTAGACGTCCCATATAACGGCGAGGTGCTTTTTGGTGAATCCTCGGAGAAGGTCATCGCTAAGCTCCAAGACACAGGGAAGGCAGTCCGATCTGTACAGGCCATGTACAGATCTAGGCCTAGTTCCTTTCGTAGGAACCAGAGCCGTTTTCGCGGCTGGCTACAAAGGCAGCAGCAACGTTCCGGCTAGCAGCAGAGAGGCACTTTCTTGTGCAAGGCCCCAGCCAAATCATCCCCAGGCAGAGGCCAACATTACTTAGTCGGCCCAGCACGCAGGGGCAAACGCTGCCACAGCATGACTCCTTCCTGGCCCCTGCCCCTCCTCTGGATCAACGGGCAAAGAAAGTCGTGGGTCACATCGCTCGCCACTTTTCAGGGTGGCAATCGATCACCACTGACAGGTGGGTTCTACAGTTGGTCAAGAAAGGCCATTGCATAGAGTTTCTAGACAACCCACCTACAAGACCTCCCCTGCTTTCCAGTTATTCGGGTCAGCATGCCCTGCTCATACAGCAGGAGGTGCTTGCATTTCTGGAAAAAGAAGCTATAGAGCACGTACTAGGGAACCAGAGAGGGCTCGGATATTATTCTCACTTCTTACTGGTTCCAAAGAAAACGGGGGACCTCCGTCCAATACTGGACCTCAGCGACCTCAACGTTTCGGTCACGTACAAGCGCTTCCGCATGGTGACACTCCCGGGTCTGATTCCCATGCTGAAGCAGGGCACATTTCTAGCGTCCCTGGACATGCAGGACATCTATCTGCATATCCCTATCACTCAGGCTCACAGGAGGTTCCTGCGCTTCAAGTTTCCGGGCCGCCATTATCAGTTCCGAGCTCTTCCCTTCAGGCTGTCATCGGCACCTCGGGTCTTCACGAAGTGCAGGGCGGTCGTAGCCGCGTTTCTGAAGAGACAGGGCCACTACGTGTTCCCCTACCTGGACGATTGGCTTCTCCTGGCGCCCTCTGAGCAGTTCTGGACACCGTCCAAGGGAAAGCTTTCTTCCCCCTGGACAGAGCGGAACACATCAGATCCCTCATCAGGGACTTGGCGAAGAAGACCGGCCCAGCCAGACTGGTCCTTTGCCTGCTTGGACACATGGCTGTGGCCATTGCAACCGTCCCGCTAGCCCGTCTCCACATGCGGGTAACCCAGTGGATGTTACAGGTACAATGGGACCAAAAGCAAGACCATCTACTGCATCCAATCCGAATCACGAAGACCGTAATTCGAGATTGGCAATGGTGGCTACATTCAGGGAACCTCTTTGCAGGAGTCCCCTTCATAGCGCCGTCCCCGACTGAGACACTCTCCACAGATGCCTCAGGGCTTGGTTGGGGAGCACACCTTGACGGTGTCCAGTCTCAGGGCCTGTGGACAGCCCAGGAGTCTCATCTCCACATAAATATACTGGAAATGAGGGCAGTTCTTTATGCCCAGCAGGCCTTCCAGTCGGAGAGTCCACTGGGTACACTTCTGTTTCAAACAGACAATTCCGCGGTGATGCATTACCTCAACAAACGAGGCACCCACTCCTACCCGCTTTGCAGGGAGGTCATGAGAGTGTGGGATTGGGTCTTGCAACACGGCGCAAACCTTATTGCAGTTCATGTTATGGGAGTGGACAGCGTCATCGCAGACAGCCTGAGCCGTTCTCAGGGCAGAGTCCATGAATGGGAACTACTCCAGGAGGTGGCAGACAATCTGTTTCGCAGATGGGGTACTCCAGAGATAGACCTCTTCGCGTCCCTATACAACGCAGACTGCCCAATTTTTGCTCGCTAGATCCAGGGCCTGGTGTTTTCTGGCGAGACGTGTTGTCCCTCTCCTGGGCGGGCAGATTCCTCTATGCCTTTCCTCCTTTTCCATTGATCCAGAGAGTTCTTCTAAAACTCCGCAGGGAGCAAGCGACGCTCATACTGATCGCACCCTTTTGGCCCAGACAGATCTGGTTCCCTCTCTTGCATCAGCTCTCCCGAGAACCTCCAGTGCCTTTGCCAATCAGCTCCCATTTGCTGTCTCAGGAGGTGGGTTCCTTAGTACATCCGGACCTATGTTCCCTGAACCTGCATGCTTGGCTCCTAGAGACATAGCCATGATGCGATATGGGGTCTCGCAAGAAGTGGCAGACGTTCTTACTGCCGCTAGGAAACCGGCTACCCATGTGACGTACGCCATGAAGTGGCGCAGGTTTTGCTTATGGGTTCAAGCGTGCGGCTTTTCGCCTTTGGACTGTCCAGAAAAGCTGGTACTGGATTACCTGCTGTCCCTTTTCCACTCCGGCCTGGCTTACTCCTCGATTAAGGTACACCTTTGTGCTATTTCATCCTACCACGTCCCTGTAGGCCAACGCACTGTGGCCCAACTGGACACAACATGTGCCTTTTTGAGGGGCATCCTCCACCTTAGGCCCCCGAACAAGGATCCAATCCCACCATGGGATTTACCCTTCGTCCTGGAGCAGCTCACGCTGCCACCCTTTGAACCAGCTGCGGATTGCGAGCTATGTTTTCTCTCTTGGAAAATGTTTATTTTTAGTTGCAGTTATTTCGGCCAGAAGAATTTCTGAAATGCACGCACTTATGTGCAAAGAGCCTTATTTGGTTTTCCACCAAGACGGGGTATCCCTAAGGACTAATCCTAAATTTCTGCCTAAGGTGGTCTCAGCTCTCACCCTTAATCAGGACGTTGATCTACCAGTGTATTTTCCAAAATACTCTAATCGAGGAGAAGCCCTTCTGCACACTCTTGATGTGCATAGGTGCCTTAGATACTACCTGACCAGAACCAAACACCGAAAGTCGGACCAACTTTCGCTCTCCTTTGCCCATAGGATGAAGGGAGCTCCTATCTCGAAGCAGCCGCTGTCCAGGTGGCTTATCCAGTGCATTACGTTCTGTTACCAGAAGCGTAGCAAACCCTTACCGGGCGTGGTTAGGGGTCATTCCACTAGAGGGGTGGCTACCTCCTTTGCGGCCTTAAGGAATGTGTCCACCTCTGCTATTTACGCTGCAGCTACTTGGAGCTCCATACACACTTTTATCAGGCATTACAGCCTGGACATTGCATTGAGGCGAAGAGCAGGGTTCGGTCTAGCAGTCCTTCAAGGACTTCTGTCCTAGGTTCGAGGTATCTTGAGGATTTCTACCTTTCCTCCTCCCGATGGTGTGTGATTGCCAGTATTGCTTGGGAATCAGTCCTAATGGTGTAACCAGCTGCAAGAGCTGTTTCTCGAAGTAAGATAGTATAGTTACTTAAGAACTTACCGTAACAGTATATCTTCGAGAACAGTTCTTGCAGCAGGTACTTTCCCTCCCACCATCCCCGCTGGAGGTAGGTCATAGTCAAAGCATTTTTCTCCTAGGATAGGGCATGTATTGACGCCTTGTTTTGCCATCTGATGGCGGATCCTCGGTCTCCTCTTCTGATGTCATCCAGCGGCTGGGAGTCTCCGGCGGGAGAACTGAGGATTGTGGGGGACCGCCTCCTTATGTACTACGCCTGACATCGGGGGCGGGACCGACGTCGGAGGTGGTCCCCGCTGAATACTGCTAGCTAGAAAATTTCCGTGGTGTCCTGGCGCCTGCCGGCTTCAGTCCTAATTATGTAACCTGCTGCAAGAGCTGTTCTTGAAGATCTACTGTTACGGTAAGTTCTTACGTAACTGTACTTTTTGACCTCTGTCAAAATCATCTCTAAGGCCGCTGGCTTCTGGGACTTGCCATCTGGCCAGTCGACTGAAGTATCGGTTGACGTTGAGATAACTATCGACCCGATTGACCCTTTGTCGCCGACTCCGGTCGCCGACTCTCTTTCTCGGACTCCAGTACTTGCTTTCCCTGATCCCGGGAAGTCACCAGTCCCGCCTGTGTCTCCCGAGCAACCGAGTCAGCCCGTCCGATCTCGATCGAGGTCTCTGACCCCTTGACCGAAAGGCCGAGGAAGGGCCATGAGCGATGTAAAAAGAGGTGACGCCATCGGTCGTCCTCGTCCTCCTTGGATGAAGAGAGGCTTCGGCGGAAACTCCGGTGCTGCAAGGACCTCATGTAGCAACAGCTGATTTTGACCGGGCACAAGCCTTCCCCGGTTCCTACCCCGGTCATTACTTGGCTTTCGCCTCCCAGGCCAAAGCTGACTCCTCTGGAGTCGATTGTTGGTTCCGACACCTGCAGAGCAGGCGAAACCTCCGGTTCGACCTAAACCGGTCTCTCCACCGATTTTTGTTGGAATCGCTGCCCAAGCAGCCCGTGGGAGGGGCTCCTTCTCAGGAAGCTAGACCGGACACCGGGCTTCCTCGGCGTCTCTCGGTCACTGTCACCCCTGACTGGCCCCGGCAGGTCGAGGGTGATGTGGTCGATCGACCACTGTATCTGGATTCCTCTGATTCAGATGAAACTGGCCTCCATTCTCATCTAGGGGATGATGAATCAGCTGGTGGGATAGAGACAGAGGAAGGTCCTTGGTCCTTTCAGAGCATTCTTCGCCTCATCTCTGAGTCCTCAAGGATGCCCCTGGAACCTATCCAGAAAAAGGCGGAGTACCCTCACTGACGTACTCGAGAGGGGAAACCCTGATGGAAGCCTTTCCTGTGGACAGGGCAATTGTTGGCCTGCTCTTAGAACTTTGGCAGCACCCTGCCTCCTGTCCAGCTCCGTCTGCCTGTATGGCCCGCAAGTATGCGGTGCCCATGGGGTCCTTTGCGGGGTTCACAGAGCACCCTTCAGCCAAGAGCCTGGCGACTGCCTCTGTGTTTAGTCTTATTGGTAGTTGTACGGATACCGACAGACCTCCTAAGAAGGAATCCAAATATTTGGATCACTCTGCCCGATAGGTCTATGTGGCCTCGTCTTTAGGCCTCCGTCAGGCAAGCTCAGCCGTCGTCATGGCACACTTCTCCCATGCCCTCTTGGGGTCCTTGGACAAAGTCCTCACACATCTCCCCACGGATGTGCAGACCATGGTCAGGACCAAGGCCATGCTGTTAGCAAACGGCTCCAGACGGCTCTGGACATTGGGGACTCGTGCCTCTTCGTTGGCAGCTGCAGTTGCCTCTCGCCGCAGGGCTTGGCTGAGGCTCTGCTCCTTCCCGGTGAATACTCAGAACAAACTAGCTGATGTGCCTTTCCTGGGCACCGATCTCTTCGGCTCAGGTGTGGCTGGTCACCTTTAGTGCATTGAGCAGTCCAGTGCCACTTTGGACGCCACGTTTGCTAAGGGTTCTTCTGGTCCCAAGAAGCAGCAGAAGAAGCCTTGTTGGCACTCTTCTCCTGCGGCCCAGCAGTCCCTGTTTCAAGGGGGGGGGGGCAGCAGCAGCAGGCTCAAGCTTGGTGCACCTGGCCCAAGCCCGACCCTCTCAGGCCCGTAAGGGAGGCTGAGGTTCAGGCCCTGGATCCCCTGCCTCCAAGCCTGCCCAGTGACATAGTGGGGGCTGCCCCCCCCCACTCCCGTCACCTCAGCTCTGGGTCCTCCTCCGTCACTTTCTTTCTACCTGGTCCTCTGTTACCATGGACAGGTGGGTCTTAGAAGTGGTTGGCCAGGGACTGCCTCTGGAATTTGAGCAGTACCTTCCAAGCCGAGCCAGCACCCCATGGGAAGAGAGGGTCTCTACCCACAGACATTCGGGACACTGAGACAACATTGCCCAGCTCCTCCTCAAGGAGGCAGTAGTTCAGATGGCAGATACTCCACTAGACCCAGGGTTCGTATCCAGGTACTTCCTGGTTCTGAAGCGGACGGGCTGGGGAGTGGGGCTGTTACCTCATTTTAGATCTGCACAACCTGAATCAGTATCTCAGACCACGCACCTTCCGAATGGTAACTCTGTCCCAGATCATACCATCCCTGGAGCAAAATGTGGTTCTGCTCACTGGATCTCCATGACGTGTCTTTTCACGTCCCAATCCGCCCGTCCCAGCAGCGGTTCCTCCATTTCAGAGCTGAGGGAACCGTATAAGAGTTCCGTGCCATGCCATTCGGCTTGTCATCGTCCCCACGGGTCTTCACCAAATGCATTGCAGTGGTGGCAGCCCACCTCAGGCATCGGGAGGTTGTGTGTGTGTGTGTGTCAGAATATACCCCTACCTCAATGATTGGCTCTTAGCAGGTTTCAACCAGCAGGAGGTGGAGAGGTCCAAGGACCTGGCCCTCCAGACCTGCTCCCACTTGGCCTCCTCATCAACGAGGCCAAGTCGAGCTAGTGCCTTCTCAGGTGATGTGCTTCACTGAGGGAGAGCTTGACTTTCGTCAAGCCAGAGCTCGGCTCCCGGTGAACAGGGCGGAGATTCTCTCCTCCTTTGCCCAGTCATTTCTGGTTGGGCAATTGTGCCCTGCCCAGGACTTTCTGTACCTTCTGGGTTACATGGTGGCATACACCTCTGTGGTCTGTTGGGGCCGCTGGCACATGCGCCCCCTCCAGTGGGAACTGGCCGCCCAGTGGACTAGACGCTGCTGTCATTTCGACCAGCTGATCACTTTGACCTAGAAGATGTGGGAGACACTGCAATGGTGGACCATCCCAGGCCGATTGCAGGAAGGGATCCTGTTTGTCCGCCCCGAGCCAACGGACGTCCTTTACGACCGATGCGTCTCTCATGGGCTGGGGAGCCTACATGGGGGACAACGGGGCTCACGGGTTCTGGACCCTCTGAGTCCCATTTTCATATTAACCTGTTGGAGCTCAGAACAGTCAGACTGGCACTGTCAGCTTTCGCTCCTCCGCTCCGGGGTCAAGTGGTTCAAGTACAGACGGACAATACCATGACCCTGTACTACCTCAACAAACAGGGCAGTACGCATTCCCGACTGCTATGCAGGGAGGCGCTCCGCATCTGGACACTCATGAGCCGTCTGGAGGCAGATCTCCTAGCCATCCACGTGGCAGGAGCCTCAAACCAAGTGGTGGATGCTCTCAGCCGCGTAGGCGAGACATCCCACGAGTGGTCTCTCCATCCAGAGGTAGCGTACAGTCTGTTCTCCCACTGGGGCAAACTGCTGGTGGACCTGTCTGCCTCCAGGGAAAACACCAAGCTGAGGCTGTTTCATGCCCCGCAGGGCTCGCTGCAGGGGGATGCCTTCTCGAGGCTTTGGACCCCAGGCCTCTTCTACGCCTTTCCTCCATTTCCATTGATCCACAGGGTGTTCCTCAAGGTGAGAAGGGACAAGGCATAGGTGATTCTGGTAGCCCCAGACTTTCCACTCCAGTTCTGGTACCCAGATCTCCTTAGCCTCAGCAACAGATCCCAGAAGCAGCTTACAGCAGGTCCTGACCTGATCTCAGTCAGCCAGGGGAAGGTATTCCATCTGGACCTTCAATCCCTGCACCTCACAGCCTGGTACCTGAGCGGCTAGAGTTCCAGGCTTTGGGTCTTTCCAAGGATGTCCTCTCAGTGGTGGAGGCATCCAGAAAGGAATCGACCATGAAATGTTATGCCTTCAAATAGAAAAGGTTTTCCATTTGGTGCCAGGGCAAGGGCCTGGACCCTCTGTCCTGTCCAGTGGCTAACATTCTCGAATAACTTTGGTCTCTGTCCAAAGGAGGTCTTTGGTCATCGACCCCTAAGGTGTACCTGGCAGCCATCTCTGCTTACCAGGCATGGGTCGGTCAGCCGACATTGGCGCAGGAGACATTGGTTGGGTGCTTTTTCAAAGGCCTAGATCACATATCCCCTCCGGTGTGTGAACCTCCACCTCCATGGGATCTACTGCTGGTACTGGCAAAGCTCATGGGCAAGCCATTGGGACCGGAGCACAAGTGCGAGCTGTCACACTTGTGGAAGACTGCCTTCCTGGTGGCTATCATGTCTGCCAACGGACAGGGGAGCTCCAGGCGCTCTCGGTGGACTCCCCTTATCTGGTCTTCCACAGGGACAAGGTTGTCTTGTGCCCTCACCCGAAATTCCTTCTTAAGGTGGTGTCAGAGTCTCACCTTAATCAGGTGTTGACTCTGCTGGTGTACTATCCCTGTTGCACGTCGGCGGCCGAGTACAGACTCCATACTTTGGACCTGAGACGAGCTCTCTCCTATTATAAGGAGAGGACAGCGGAGATTCGGGGAGAGGTTCACCAGCTGTTTGTCACCTACGCTGAAGCTGCTTCTGGCAGATCTGCAGAAAAGCGGATGATTGCTTGATGGATAACATTTTGAATTAGTCTGTGCTATGAGTTGGCGGGCAAGGAGCCTCCCAAAGGGATAAGAGCTCATTCTACCTGCCATACTGCTGCATCGGTGGCTGCTTCCAGGGACATCCCCATCCAGGAAATCTGTCTGTCTGCTACCTGGAAGACAGCAAACACCTTCATTACCCACTACCACATCGACCTTGAGTCACGCCGGGATGCTGGTGTTTGAGCCTCGGTTCTCCAGTCTCTGTTTCTCAAGTAGGGGGTGTGCGCCTTGCCTCCCTCCTCCCGGAGAACTGCTAGCAGTCTGCCAATAAGTGTGGATGAACAACATATCCACGATCCTAGAAAAACAGGTTACTGACCTGTAACAGTATATCTTACTTCGAGTGGAAGCTCTTGCTGCAGGGGAAGTTCTTGGCTCTCTCAGGTAGAACTATCAAGAAGATTTGGTGAATTTGTTCTTTTTCATCGTTTTCTCTACGTGTTTTTCTCGTTTTCCTCTCCGACTTCAGTCCGGCGCATGTCTTCCCTATCGTCGGCTCCTCTGGCCCCAAGAGGAATAAATGCGACTGTGGCCGACAGATCCCATCATAGAACAGCCATGCTGAGTTCGTTTTCTGCCTGGGCTCAGACCACGACAGTGAGACCTGCAGGATTTGCAAAGGCTCACAAGCAGGACACGGATAAGACGCCTGAAGGCCCTCTCATGGAGCAACACATTGACGTCCAGGGGAAAAGGACAAGCGCAAGGACGGCAGCAAATGCTACTGTGACAAGGACCGTGGCTGGTCCCGTCAGCGCTTCCAGTCTCCGTCTCGGTCCCGCTCCTCTCCCAAGAAGGCTTCTTCGTTCTCAGGCTTGGGGGACCATAGCAAGCGTCCTGATGGTTCTGCAGTGCCGATCCCTCCCGCCAGGAATCCGATGCCAGCCAAGGCGGGAACTTCGGGGGGGAAAACCCAAACCAAAGTTGGCTCCGCTACGGGTTACCCCCCAGACCTCTTCGGGCAAGCTGCGGCCCCGCCTAAGAAGGTCTCGGCCTTGCCCAACTCAGGCAAGTTGCAGAGTGATAGTTTCCCTGGCTCCTTTTCCTGCTAAACCGATGCCAGACCCAGTACCGACGCCGTTGGAGGTCTCTTTAGTGGATGACACCCCTGTGGCAGGTGCGACCTTAGCGACTCCCAGGTCTTCCACTTCGCAGGGCTCTGCGAGGGCTTCGCCCTCCCATGCCCTACTGGATCCTCTGGCTTCCCTGGGTCCCTTTCCTGGTTCTGCAGCCACAATCCTCAAAGAGGAGCTGCAGGAACTGTTTACCTTCTGGTGGAGTCAGGTAAAGAAAGATCAGCCTCCGCTAAAATGGACCTGATGCCGGATACTGGCCGGCTGGACAACACTGAACCCACTCCTTCCCCGTGGAAGACCCCTGAGCGGCCGCTGCTGGGCCCACCCTCGAAGGTTCAGTCCTGGTCCCGTCTCTGAACTGTCGTCGGCCCCCTCCCGATCGGGCAGCCATCGTCGGTCTCGGTCCAGGAGCTGTTGCCGCTTTCCTAGGCGGGCCCGCTCCCACTCCCGTCAGTCCCCAGGCTGATATTAGTCATTGGTCCTTCATCGGTCCCGCAGCCGGTGCCGCAGATATGGCAGCTAGAGCGTCAGGTGTGTGCCTCCGGCGCCACGCCTGTTTGAGAGTCTTCGGTTTTCACCAGGATCTATAGTCGGGAATCTGGGACCTCCCGTTCCAGGGTTCCGTCCTGTTTGGGCAGGAGACAGAATCTCTTATTCTAGGGACGTGGATATGTTGTTAAATCCACACTGTCTGGCAGGTTCCTTGCCGCTTTTAAATCTTGCTGGAAGGTCTTCAAGCTGGCTCCTCCCACCCACCCCGGGTGGTAAAACTCTGGGCTCCGCCCCTTGACGTCAGGTTCCCTCCTTAGCGCTCTGTGTTTTAGGCCTGGATCCACACTCTTTGGTCAATCCGAAACTCATTCTTAAATTTAAAAGACTTCGGTCTTCTTTTTCCCTCGCGGCTGCGATGGACAAATCGACTCCCGGATTTCTTCGGTGCCCCTGTGGGCAGAAGGTGTCATGGACTGATCCACACTCCACGTGCGTTTATTGCCTTGGACTTGGCCATAACTCACAGGCTTGTGAGTTGTGCAAATCCTTTTCGGCTTCGGTCTTGGAGGACAGCGCTGTCCGATTGCTGGTTGGGGCGACTTGAGAAACGTTATCCTCTGGTCAAGTCGAAGGAGGCCTGTGGGTAGTGTCCGCAGCTGCGGGGCTCGGCTGAACAGCTGGAGCAGGTGATCGCCCTTGAGGAGGAGGCGGCCCATGCTGCATCATCATCATCCTCGGTCGCAGCATTTATCCCGCTCTCCTTGGGCTCCTCTTACACAGCTTCTTTCAAGGAGCTTCTCCATTCCCTCTCCACCAAGGGAGAAGGGCCTTCAGGACATTCCTCTCGGTCCAAAAGGAACTCCAAAGGTAAGTCCCACCATTGACGTTCGTGGTAGAGGGAGAGGTCCCCTTCCCCAGATAGTCGACACTTGACTTCTGTCGAGGTTGCGGCTAAGGCCGCTGGCTTCACAGTGTCCCTGTCAGGTCAGCCGGCTGAGTCAACCGTCGACGCGGTCTAGATTTTTCTTGAACCGTCGGACGGTTTGTCGACTGGAGAAGCCGACAACCCTTCTTCATTGGTTCCCCTGGTGGAAACCGAGGACTTGCCTGTGCCGGAGTTCCCGTTCAAGGTCCCTGAACCGAGGGAAGATCAGGTTTCCCCTGGCCCCTCTCAGACCCACCCTCTGAATCCCGAAGGTCTCTGTCTCGGACCTCTTCCAGGTCCGGCCAGTCCCACCAACGTCTGCAGTCTCTGTCTCGGCATCATGGAAAGTGGCGGCACCGCTCATTCTCGTCGTCCTCTTCGGAAGATAGGCTCTGGCGCAAGTTGCGTCGGCCCTATGAGGATCTAATGTGGCAGCAGCTCTTATTGTCTGGGAATAAGCTGACTCAGGCCATTAAGTGGCTGTCACCGGAGCGGCCAAAACAACCCCTCATAGTTGTCCAGGAGCTGAAGCCGGCACCGGTTCGGCCAAAACTGGCCGTGCCACCCATTGTGGTGGAACCCCTGCCTCCACAGCCGAAAACTGGGGCCCCGACCAAGGATTCTCGGTCGGGTCAGGGCTTGCCCCATAGGTTGTCGGTCATCCTCACTCCCGATCGACCTCGGCAGGTGGAGGGTGGCTCAGGCGCACGGCAGCTGTTCGCAGACTCCTGGTAGTCTGACGACGACGACTCCTTGTTCTCCAGGCTGCTTGACTAGGAGTCCACTGGGAGTCAGTCGGTGGACGAGAGCCCATCCTCGTTCCTTGGAATGCTTCGACTCATCTCGGAGTCCACTGGGATGAAGCTCAAACCCGTTTCAAAATGGGCCAAGTATCCCCTCACAGAGATACTGGACCTAGGGGATTCCCCTTCGGAGGTCTTCCTGGTGGCTGAAGCCATTGTTGGCCCGGCTCTGGAGCGATGGCAGCGGCCAGCTTCTTGTCCAGCACCTTCGGCCAGGATGGCTTGGAAGTATGCTGTTCCTACCGGTTAACTCTCCGGTTTCTCGGAGCACCCCTCTGTGGAGGGGCTAGTGACTGACAGTGTTTTCTGGCGTTCCGGGAACGCTCGGGATGTGGACAAGCCACCTGATAAGGAGTCCAAGAAATTGGACTACTCCAGGCGGAAAGTCTATGCTGCTTCCTCCTTAGGCCTTCACCAGGCTAACTCGGCAGTCCTGATGGCACACTTTTCACACGCCCTTTTGGGCTCCCTGTATGAGGTGATTCCTCATCTCCTGGCTGACCTTCAAATGACGGTCAAGCAGGTGCAGTATCAGGGAAGGGCAGTGGGCAGACAGCAGCTCCAGACTTCCTTGGATATCGCTGACTCGTGTGCCCGGTCAGTAGCGGCCGTAGAGGCCATGCGCCGCAGAGCGTGGCTGCGGATCTCCACCTTTACGGCAGATACCCAGCACAAGCTTCCTGGTTACTGACTTGTTCGGGCTGGGGGTGGAAGGCCATCTTCAGAGGATCGAGAAGTCCAGTGCCACCTTGGACTCTGTCACATGTGCCGAGAAATACAAGGGCCACCAGCAGCAGCGTAAGCCCTTTCATCCCTCAGCCCCTGTGGCACATCTGGCCCAGCAACACCAGCATCAGGGCCAGCAGGCTCGCACTTGGCATCCCAAAGCCAAGCCTGCTGCTTTCTCCAGTAGGAAGCCGGGAGGGAAAGGTCCAGGCGGCTCCTCGGCCGGCCCTTCCTCCAAGCCTGCCCAGTGACGGGTTGAGGGGTGTCTCCCCCAACCTCGTCACTCCTCCGGGTTCCCCTGTGTGGGATGCTCTGCCACTCCTTTCCGCCTGGTCTGATATCACCACGGACCACTGGGTGTTGGAAGTGGTAGGCTCAGAATTCGAGCAGACCCCAACTTATCGAGAGCCATCGCCCATGGGGGTGGGGGCTACGGTTCTGCAGCCTCTTGTCGCTCGTTGAGCCAATATTGCCCTGCTCCTCCAGAAGGAGGTGATCAGGGAGGTGGCGGATCCTTCTCCAGACCCAGGGTTTGTGTCCAGGTACTTCCTGGTCCCAAAACGAACGAGGGGCTGGCGCCCCATTCTACACCTACACGACCGGAACAAGTTCCTAAGGTCTCGTATCTTCAGGATGGTCGCTCTGGCTCAGATCATCCCATCCTTGGAACGAGGTGTATGGTTCTGTTCTCTGGACTTCCAGGACGTGTTCTTTCATGTCCCTATCCGTCCGTCTCACCAGCGATTCCTCCGCTTCAGGGCAGAGGGATCCCTTTACGAGCTCCGGGCCATGCCCTTCGGCCTCTCTCTAGCTCCCAGGGTCTTCAGCAAAGGCATGGCAGTGGTGATAGCATTCCTGCGGCGCTGAAGGGTCCGGGTGTACCCTTACCTGGATGACTGGCTGATTGCAGCCCCCTCCAAGAAGTTGGAGGTGGAGCGGTCCAGGGATCTGGCCCTCCTGGTCTGCTCTCAGATTGGCCTCCTCATCAACGAGGCCAAATCGGAACGTGTGCCATTGCAGGTGATTCAGTTTATCGGGGCAGAGCTCGACTGTCTTCGAGCCAGAGCACGGCTCCCTCCGGACAGGACCGAGGTCCTTTCCTCCTTTGCCCAATCATTTCTGGTTGGGCAGTTGCTCCCTGCCCGGGACTTCCTGCGCCTCCTGGGCCTCATGACGGCCTGCACCAGCGTGGTCCTTTGGGCCCGCTGGCACATGCGTCCCCTGCAATGGAGGCTGGCCCGCCAGTGGTCACAGCACTCCGGTCCTCTGGACCAGCCAGTGACAGTGACCCAGGAGATGTGGAACGGCCTCCAGTGGTGGCTCGTTCCAGCTCATCTGTAGGAGGGTATCCCGTTTGTCAGCCCAGAGCCGATGGTCACTCTGATGACCGCCTCTCTGATGGGTTGGGGTGCCCATCTGAGGGAGCTCAGAGCGCATGGCCTCTGGTCCCCTCAGGAGTCTCGATGCCACATCAACCTGCTGGAGCTTCGAACGGTCCGACTGGCCCTCACTGACTTTGCTTCGTTTGTGTGGGGTCAAGTGGCTCAGGTCCAGACGGACAGCACCACCATGTACTACCTAAACTGTCAAGGCGGGACGCACTCCTTGCCTCTGTGCAAGGAGGCTCTCCGCACTTGGTCTCTCGTGAGCAGTCTGGAGGCGGATCTCCTAGCTATCCATATGGCAGGAGCCTCCAACACTCTGGCCGATGCCCCCAGCTGGATAGGTGCTGCATCTCACGAGTGGTCTCTCCTGCCGGAGGTAGTACAAGATCTGTTCTTCCACTGGGGCACTCCTCAGGTGGACCTGTTTGCCTCCAGGGAGAATGCGAAGCTGAGGCTCTTTCATGCCCGCCCCCCTCAGCAGGGCTCACTGCAGGGGGATGGCTTCTTGAGGCTGTGGACTCCGGGCCTCTTCTATGCCTTCCCTCTATTTCCCTTGATCCACAGGGTGCTTCTCAAGGCGAAGAGGGACAAGGCGCAGGTGATTCTGGTAGCCCAGGTGGGCCCCGCCAGTTCTGGTATCCAGATCTCCTCAGCCTCAGCTCCAGGCTCCCGAGGCGGCTTCCAGCGCACCTGGACCTAATCTCAGTCAACAAGGGGGAGGTACTCCACCCAGACCTTCAATCCCTGCACTTGACGGCCTGGTTCCTGAGCGGCTAGAGTTCCAGGCATTGGGTCTTTCCGATGAGGTCCTCAACATTGTTGAGGCATCCTGTAAGGAGTCGACCAGAAAATGCTATGCCTTCAAATGGAAAAAGATTCTCCATTTGGTGTAAGGATAAGGGGTTGGACCCTTCCTCCTGTTCTTTGGCTAGCATTCTGGACTACCTGTGATCCCTTTCTCAGCTATGGCTTCGGTCGATGACCCTTAAGGTGCACCTGGCAGCCTTCTCTGCTTACCGGGCGTGGGCCGGAAAGCAGTCAGTGGCGCAGGAGAAGGTGGTCGGGCGCATATTCAAAGACCTTGATCACATATCCCCTCCAGTGCGAGAACCTCCACCTCCATGGGCTCTACTGCAGGTATTGGCTAAGCTCATGGGCAAGCCATTCGAACCGATGCACAGGTGTGATACCTCTCACCTGTCGTGGAAGACCGCCTTCTTGGTGGCTATCACGTCAGCCAGAAGGATAGGAGAGCTCCAGGCGCTTTCCATCGAGTGTCCTTATCCGGTCTTCCACAAGGGCAAGGTTTTCCTGTGCCCCCACCCGAAATTCCTTCCGAAGGTGGTGTCAGAGTTTCACCTTAACCAGGTGTTGACTCTGCCGGTGTTCTATCCCAATCACACCTTGGAGGCTGAATATAGGCTCCATACTCTGGACCCTAGAAGAGTGCTCTCTTCTTATAAGGAGTGGATGACTGAAGTTCAGGGAGAGGTTCGCCAGCTGCTTGTCACCTACGCTGAAGCCGCACCTGGCAGGCCTGCAGTGAAGTGGACGATAGGCAGGTGGGTCACCTCCTGCATAGATCACTGCTATAGGTTGGCGGGCATGGAGCCTCCCAAAGGGATAAGAGTTCATTCTACCCGCCATACCGCTGCTTCGGTGGCTGCTTCCAGGGACGTCCCTATCCAGGAAATCTGCAGGACTGCTACCTGGAAGTCGGCACACACCTTCATTACCCACTACCACATCGACCTTAAGTCACGCTGGGATGCTGATTTTGAGACCTCGGTTCTCCAGTCCTTATTTCCCAAGTAGGGGGTGTGCGCCTTGCCTCCCTCCTCCTGGAGAATTGCTAGTAGTCTGCCAGACAGTGTGGACTGAACAACATATCCACATCCCTAGAAATACAGGTTACTCACCTGTAACAGGAGTTCTAGGAGTGGTATATGTTGTTCATCCACACAACCCACCCGACCTCCCCGGCTTCGACGTGCAACCTGGCTTCCAGCGGGCTAGATCTGGCGTCATGGGGCGGAGCTGAAAGTTTTACCACCCGGGTAGGTGGGAAGAGCCAGCTTGAAGACCTGGCAAGATTTAAAGTGGCAAGGAACCTGCCAGACAGTGTGGATGAACAATATATACCACTCCTAGAACTCCTGTTACAGGTGAGTAACCTGTATTTTCTCATCTCCAGGAGTCGGGCAAATCTATCTGGTCTTTCCGGCAAATGTACAGAGGGGACCAGAAACGAGCGAGACGACTGCCATTTTGGAAGCACTCAGGTGCTCCAGCTTGTGGTAACCAACAGGGCCAGAGAGGTGGCTTCAGAAGGAGAGCCAGCAACCAGCAACCTGGAGGCACTCCTTTTCACGGCCCTAAGTCCTGCCAAGCCTCTCTGCCCACTTCCGGCTCCGCCCAGTGACTCCCTCCCGACCCCCTCTCCTCTTCCAGCAGAGGTACCAGGGGAGGCAGTAGGGGGTCGCTTCTCCTTTCACCTGAAGGGTTGGAGCTCTGTAACAGCGGACCAGTGAATCCTAGACATTAAAAGTAAGGGACATACGCTGGAGTTACACGAAATTCCTCCGGATACTCCACCAAGGTCCTCCAGATATCCTCCTTCTCACATACCTCTCATAGGAGAGAGTGAGGCCCTCTTGAGGAAAAAGGTGATAGAATCAGTTCTATTGCTGCAGCGGGGAAAGGGATTTTACTCCTTTTTTTTCCTGGTCCCGAAGAAGACACATGATCTTCAGCCCATTCTGGACCTCAGCCCTTTAAACATCTGTATAGAGTACTGAAGGTTTTGGCTGGTGACCCTTCCAGGTCTTATTCCTCTGCTGCACCAGGGAGACTGGCTTTGTTCCCTAGACATGCGAGATGCGTACATGCACAGAGGGGTCCCCCACTGAAAGTACCTGAGGTTCTGCTTTCCGGGGAGCATTATCAGTTTTGGGTTCTTCCGTTTGCCCTGCCCTCCGCTCCTTGAGTCTTCACCAGATGTTTGGCAGTGGTTGCTGTGGCTCTCAGGCACCAAGGGCATTACATCTTTCCTTACCTCGACGATTGGCTGCTTGCCTCCCCGTCAAGGACGTGCGTCCTTCAGGCTCTCTGAGACACTTACACTGTGTTCCGAGAGGTGGGGATCACCCTGAACCTTCTGAAATCTTTCCCCGAGCCCAGCCAAAGACTTGTCTTCATAGGGGCAGTCCTGGACTCAATCCAGGGCATGGCTTTTCTATCTCCAGAGAGGGGCAATCGCCTGCGGGAGATAACCGGATCGGTCTTAGTATCCCCTCAGGTTCCTGCCAGGACCTTCTCCAGACTTCTGGGGCACATGGCAGTGGCCATTCCTGTTACTCCTTTGGCCCGCCTCCACATGAGAGTTCCACAGTGGACACTCTGGGTGCAGTGGGATCAGTGCTCAGATGACTTAGACCACCCGGTCAGGGTCACAGAGCCAGTCAGGAGTACCCTTCTTTGGTGGTTGGACCCTCTCAATTTGGAGGAAGGGGTCCTTTTCCACCGGGAACCCCCGTAAATCAAACCCTAATGACGGATGCGTCAGATTTGGGATGGGGGGTGCACCTGGGGGTCTGCCAGACCCAAGGGATTTGGACACCAGAGGAACGTGACCTCCACATTAATGCGCTGCATGCCTTTCTAGAGGACATTCTCCTGGGATCTCTCCTTGTTAAGATGGAGAACATGGCGGTCGTCGTCGTCTGCCTCAACAAGCAAGAGGTAACGCACTCCTAACCCCTCTGCAGGGAGGCGATGAGAGTCTGGTACTGGATGCTGGAATGTCACATCTCTGTCCACAGTGCATGTTTCAGGCATCCTCAACGACTTGGCAGAGAGCCTAAGCAGGTTTCAGTCCAAGGCGCACGAGTGGGAGCTACTGCAGTCAGTAGAGGACCAGCTCCTCGACACATGGGGTCGACCAGAGCTGGACCTCTTTGCGTCCCCACGCAACGCCAAACTGCCAGTTTTCTGCTCGAGAGAGTTCGCGTATGGTGCTTTCTGGACAGACGCATTGTCCCTTTGTTGGGCAGGGAGGTTTCGCCACGCCTTCCCTCCTTTTCCTCTCATTCAGGGAGTACTATTGAAGATGCAGGTCGAGGGGGCTCGGATGATTCTAATCGCCCCTTGTGGCCTCAGCAGATTTGATTCCCACTACTTCAGTGGTCGTACTCGGAACCTCCGATTCCGCTGCCAGTATGCTCGCAGTTGTTGTCCCAGGATCAGGGCTCACTGGTCCATCCAGATTTCAGGTCTTTGCACCTTCATGCTTGGTTCCTGCAGACGTAGCAAAATCCAGGTACGGGGTCTCTCAGGAGGTGGCGGACGTCCTTGTGTCGGCGAGGAAGCCCTCTACTCGCTCCACTTAAGAAGTGGAAGAGCCTCTGCTTGTGGGCGTCGTTTCACCATCTGGACCCCCGTTACCTGTCCGGTGAACTCAGCATTGCAGTATCTTCTGTCCTTATACCAGCAAGGTTTGAGCTATTCTTCTATTAAGGTGCACATATAGGCCATTTCTGCGTATCATGTCCTTTTGGGAGATAGAACTTTAGCCCAACTGGACGTGTCCTGCACCTTTTTATGGGGTATTCTGCATATGAGACCTCCCATTAGGGATCCTATCCCTCCCTGGGACCTCCTGTTTGTGTTGGAGAAGCTCACTCTCCTCCCTTTTGAACCTGTGGCAGATTATGAGCTGCGATACCTTTCCTGGAAGGTTAGTTTTTTAGTTGCTGTCACTTCGGCTCGAAGAGTTTCCGAGTTCCAGGCTCTGATGTGTAAAGAGCCTTATTTGTTTTTTCACAGGGAAAGGGTTTCCCTCAGAACGAATCCAAAGTTCCTTCCTAAAGTGGTCTCGGAGTTGATCCTCAACCAGTCGGTTGACCTTCCAGTTTATTTTTCTTCTCCTAATAATAGGGAAGATGCTCTCCTTCACACACTAGATGTTCACAAGGCGCTGAGGTACTACCTCAAGCGCACAGCTGCACACCGCAAATTGGAACAACTGTTCGTGGCCTTCGCGCCACAACATTTGGGCAACTCTGTGTCCAAGCAGACTATTTCTAAGTGGCTTGTATTTTGCTATGAAAAGCACAACAAACCCCTTCCGGGCCCGGTTAGGGGTCACTCCACCAGGGAAGTCTGCTTCCTTTGCCGCCTTGAAGAATGTCTCTATAAGAGACATATGTGCGGCTGCCACCTGGAATTCTCTGCACACTTTTGTGAAGCACTATAGCCTGGACATTGCATCCAGACGCTTTGCCGGTTTTGGCTTGGCAACCCTTCAGGGACTTCTTTCCTGAATTGCTGTGTTTCCAGCATTTTCCCATCCTTCCTCCTCCCGGGGTTTAGCACCACCTTGGTGCAGAACTGCTTGGGATTCAGTCCTAATTGTTATAGCCTGCTGCATGAGCTCCCACTCGAAGTAAGATATTATAGTTACATAAGAACTTACCATAACAGTAGTTCTTCGAGAGGAGATCTTGCAGCAGGTGTTGCTTTCCCACCCTCCATCCCCTGACTGAGGTGTTCAGCACATCGTCTACAGGCTTCACTTCTTTCTCTCATTAGGGCCCGTTCGCGGGTCTTGGCGGGGGAACTGGGATGGAGTTGGGTTCACCCCCTTTTTGTACCGTTACTGACGTCGGGGGCGGTCCCTTCTGGGCATTACTAGCTAAGAATTTTTCCGGTGGTTCTTAAGGCCTGCCGTGTTAGTCCTAATTTTTATAGCCTGCTGCAAGAGATCCTCTCGAAGATCTACTGTTTGTGAAAGTGTTGGTACCCCGCCCTCATGACAGGCACTCTTGGGCATTCTCCTGTCCCTCTTTTTAAAGTCTACTGCAGTAGCACACTTTTCTTTAAATCTATCCTTATTTCCTTTTCTACTTCAGTGGCTCGGCCACCCACTGAAGTATCTTCTGCCTAGACTTTCCCCTCTTTATCGTTTTTCTGCCTAGAATGCCTACAAACTAAAAAGGTACTTTTTGTGCCTTGTATGGTAAAAATGACATGTACACCTGTAATGTTGCACCATATTAGTGAATTGGAGCTTGTAATTTGTGCTGAGCGATCTGGTGCTGCAAGCCCCCCAAAAAAAAAAAACAGAAGCAGCTCCTAGAGATATGTCCTGGTTCCCAATATAAAGTTTCTGCTATGGAACACGTAGGACACACCTTGCAACTGTGCAAGAGGAAAGATTTGCAAATGTGTTCTCTGAGTTGTAGGTGTGGAGCTTACTTGCCACATGTTACAACTTGCAAAATTAGCAAATGCCAGAAGTTGAAACCACAGGCATGCAGTTAATGTTTTACATTTCTGTTTCTCCCCGCTCTGTACTGTATGTAAAATGAAATAAAACACTGGCTCCTTCTTTGGGGAGGACAGGGAGACAGAAATAACAATATAAACAATGTGCAGCCTTTTCAGAAGCCCTGCCTGTTGCACCCTTTAACATTACAGTAGTTCCTTGCTGTTATTTTTCTGTTGTGTTGATTAAAAATAGAAACAAAAGCAGTGCCGTACTAAAGGAACATGCTAGATAATGTTTTGCCTTTGAATTATAATGTTTAATGCAAGTTTCATTGAATAAAAACAAAGAAACCAAAGAGCAGGTGACCAAGAGAAGATAAAGGTGTTTGTAGCCTACCTTTTACCTCTGTGTTCTGGGTGCTTCTATAGGAGTCAACGGCCCCACCCAGAGATTGTAATTTTTTTTTTTGGTTAATATATTCTTTATTCAGGTTTTTAACCATTAACTGGGGGTACAGGCATATTATCACAGTTCATTTAAATAGATCATACAGTAAAATATAAAGGAAATAAATAAATTATATTTCTTACGCTTTATAGCAGCAGGTTACCAAATTCAGATATTGTGGCAGTCCTTAACTTAGAAATTCAGGTTCACTTAAAAGTATACATACATATTATTTCAGCAGAAGTTCCTTGTTGTCTGACACACAGAATATTTTCCTCAAGGGTTATACATAGTGATTTTTATTTATTTATTTTTTTTGTGCTATTTTCCCCCTTTCCCCTCAGTGTGTCCCGTTACTTCATTCCCTTAAATTATTCCCTGATAAACCTCTTTTGACAGTTTATCTCGTCCCAAGTAATAAGATTTCAATTCCCCTAATTTATTCAGAATGCCACTCATGGTATAAATGAAGGATCTTTCAAACTTGGACCACCTAATAGTACACAGATCTGATTTGTCATTTGAATGATGACATTTTTTCTGCTCTGTATATGTTGGTCATTATCTCCTTCCACTCCACCTCTGTAGGTATCTTAAGGGTTAGCCAGCATCATCTTAGAGCCTTTTTGACTGCTAATAAAGCAATTCCCAAAAGGCATCTCAGATGTAAATCAGTCATGCCTTGTGGGAAGTTATGTAGGATAAATAAATCTATGGTCAGGTTAATTGGAATATTACAGAGTTCCGTCAGTTTACTTTGTAAAGAATTCTTAAAGGGTTGTAATTTGGGACAGTGCCGAAATATGTGGGCATGATTTGCCAATGATTCTCCACATTGTCGCCAGCATTCCCCTAGACCCGCAGAGGTAAAATGTGCTGTTGTAATTGGAGTTCTAAAATATCTAATCAGAATCTGCCATGCAATCAGTCTTCAACTATGTGAATAAGTGAGTCTAGACAGTGATAGGCAGCATCTATCCCACTGTTGTGGTGAGAGATTCAATTCACATTCTTGTCCCCATTTTGTGTGTATCTATGTAGTATCTAGGCCTGTGGTTTCGACCAGTGCAGCACATATGGCTGAGATCATATGTGTATCCCCCCAGCAACAATCCCTTGCTGCATAAGTAACACCAAGGAAGGGGTTACCTCATTACAGCGTTTCTCTTTTGGAATTGAGTAATAAAAATGTCATATCTGTAGAAACCGGAAAAAATCCTGATTTCTCAGCCCATATGATCTACACATATCTTGGAATGATCTACATTCACCCGAAGTAAGGAACTGTACAATATTGAACAGCCCTGCCATTTCCCAGGTCGTATAGGTGTGATCTAATTTGGCCGGAAAAACACCCTCTAGCATGGCTATCGGGGTCAGCCTCCAGAGATGTGGAGCAAGGGTAAAATGCTTTTTAATTATCTTCCAAATTTTCAATTGGTGGATAATCCATGGATTTTTTGGCTCTTGTTCCAGGAGGGGGGAAGGGGAACAATACATGGCTATGTTAATTAGGCTCCGAGTGGGAATAAAGTCCTCTTCAATTGCATTCCAATGCGTGGTTTTACCCCTAATCAGTCGTTTCAGCATATGCATTATATGTGTTGCCCATTGGTAGTAATTAAGGTCAGGGAAGGCCAGTCTTCCGAATTTCTTTGGGAGGGTTAGGGTGGGAAATTTTATTCTGGGGCGTTTCCCTGCCCAGACAAATCTACTAATCAATTTATTCCAGCAGTGAAACGCCTTGGCTGGGATATATATTGGGATATTTTGAATATATATATATATATATATATATATATATATATAATATCTGTGTGTGTGTGTATATATATGTGTGTGTGTGTGTATATATATATATATATATATATATATATATATATATGGCTCTGGGGAGAATTACCATCCTTATGACCTTTGTTCTCTGGGAGAGATTAAGCGGGAGTATTTTCCATCTTTCCAGGTCTGATTGGAGTTGGGTATGAAACTGGGAGTAATTAATCCTCTCAGTATTCCTCGCCTTGTGTGTAAGGTAAACACCTAGATATTTTAGTTCGGTTAAGTCCCAGCGAAAGGGGTATGCCTGTGCTAAGGTCTCTGGAGAGGTAAAATTAAAGGTTATTGCCTCAGTTTTAGTGGTGTTCAATTTATATCCTGAACAAGCTCCAAATTGTTCCAATATTCTAAAGATATTTGGGGTCGATTGTTCTGGGTTGGAAAGAAAAAGCAACACATCGTCCGCATATAAGGCTACACGATGTTCTGTTCCCCCTGCTTGTATGCCTCCTATTTGGGAGGAAATCCTGATGGCTTGGGCAGTGGTTCTATGAAGAGGGCGAATAAGCCTGATGACACAGGGCAGCCCTGCCTTGTTCCCCTAGATAGGGGAAAATATGATGAGTGTTGTCCAGCGACCTTCACACAGGCATAAGGTTGTGAAGACATGTTTTTAATTAAGGAGATGAATGCTACGGGGAACCTCATCTTCGCCATGGCAGTATATAGAAAAGTCCATGACACCCTATCAAAAGCCTTCTCAGCATCAAGGCTGAGAAGGACTGAGGGGGTTGGTTGTGACTGCATATTATGCAGCAGGTGCAGAGCTCTTCTTATATTGTCCATGGTAGATCAGGCACTTACAAACCCAGTTTGGTCAATATTGATTATGTCTGGTAACACTGCATCCAATCATTTGGCCATAATGGACATAAATAGTTTATAGTCCATATTTGACTGAAATTGGGCGATAAGAGGAGCACTGCTGAGGGTCTTTGCCCGGTTTAGGGATCAGTGACATCACCACATGTGACCAACTGGATGGGGGGTCTATCTGTCCCTGCAGAATTCCATTATAGGTCTGGAAAAGGAGAGGGGCTACCTGAGGCACAAATTTTTTTTATAAAATTCTGCCCCATATCCATCTGGGCCCGGAGCCTTCATAGTTTTCGCCTGAGAGATGGACAGCAATATCTCGGTTTCCTGGGACTGAGAGGTCAGAGTCCCAGGACACTGCAACCTTGATTTCAGTTGAGATCGTTTCCTTGGCCGCTGGCTTCACAGATCTTCCGTCTGGCCAAGCAGAGACTGAGGAATCGGCTAATCCGGCCGAGATTGTTCTCGAGCCGATCGAGCTGATTTCGCAGACTCTGGTCGATGATTCTTTAGAGAGGACCCCGGTCCTTTCTTTCCCCGATGACGAGACAATTCCTTCGGGTGTCCCCATCAAGGGAATTGACCCGGAGCCTCTGTTTTCCCCGAGCGCTTTCCCGATTTCTGGCCGACGCCATCGGGTCTCGGACGAGATTCCGGGTCGCTTCTTCAAGGGAAACCAAGAAAGGCCACCGCATTCAAAAAGAGGCGCTGCCACTCCCTCCTCGGACGAGGAGAGTCTTCGGAAACTCTGACACTATGAGGAGCTTTTGTGGCAACAGCTGATTTTGGCCGGGCAGAAGCCGACTACGCTGTCCACCCCGGCCATTACTTGGCCTGCGCCTCAAGGGCCAACGCCAACCCGTTTGGACCCGAAATCTTTGGTTCCTCCTTCTGTGGGGCTGGCCATTGTTCCGGATAAGCCCATACCGGTCTCAATACCGATTAGGGTGGAACCACCGCCTAAGCAGCCTCCCTCTTGGGCTCCCTTGAAAGGGGACCGTCCAGACACCGGGCTTCCCTGATGTCTGTCTATCACGGTTATCCCTAACCGCCCTCAGCATATCGAGGGGGACATAGGTGGGAGACCGCTATATCCAGACTCTTTGGATTCGGATGCCACCGGTTTGCACTCCCATCCGGGTGATGAGGAGTCACTTTCAGCAGGCCTGGAGGAAGGTCCTTCCTCCTTTCAGGGCATGCTCTGCCTCATTTCCGATTCCACCAGAATGCCCCTGGAATCTATCCAGAAAAAGGCGGAGTACCTCCTTACGGATATCCTTAAGAGGGGGATACCCGATGGAGGCCTTCCCAGTGGCTGAAGCCATTACTAGTCCAGCCCTTGAGCTTTGGCAGCATCCAGCCTCCTGCCCAGCACTGTCTGCCCGTATGGCCTGTAAGTACGCGGTGCATATGGGATCCCTACTGGGATTCACGAAACATCCCTCGCCTGAGAGCCTGGTGATTGCTTCCGTCTTTAGACGTACTGGTAGCTTGGCCGACACTGACCGACCTCTGGACTAGGAGTGCAAGAACATGGACCACTCTGCCCGTAAGGTGTACGCGGCCTCTTCCTTGGGCCTTCGTCAGGCCAGTTCAGCTTTGATCATGGCACACTTTTCTCATGCCCTCCTAGGGTCACTGGATGAAGTACTTCCTCATCTCCCCGCAGATATGCAGACCACGGTCAAGCAAGTCCATGATCAGGGCCGTGCAGTCGCCAAACAGCAGCTCCAGATGGCTGTAGACATCTGGGATTCTTGTGCCCGCTCTTTAGCAGCCGCAGTGGCCACCCACCGCAGGGCTTGGCTGATGTTATCCTCCTTTCCGGCGGATACCCAACACAAGTTAGCTGATGTGCCTTTCCTTGGTACAGACTTGTTCGGCCCAGGGGTAGCAGGTCACCTTCAGCGTATTGAGCTGTCCAGTGCCACCTTGGACGCCACTTCTGCTAAGGGTTCCTTGGGTAAGAACCAGCAGAAGAGGAAGCCTTTTCGGCAGTCCTCCCCTGCGGTCAGGCAGCCCTCCTATCAAGGAGGTCAGCAGCACCAGCAGCAGGCTCAAACTTGGTGCCCTAGGCCCAAGCAGGGCCCTCAGCAGCCCCGTGAAGGAGGCCAAGGTGCTGGTCCAGGAGCTTTCTCCTCTTCCTCTAAGCCTGCTTAGTGACGGGTTGGTGGTTGCCACCCGTACACCCGTCACTCCTGCCCTGGGTCCTCCCATGGGGGGGTCGGCTCCACCACTTACTTTCCACCTGGTCCAATATCACCTCTGACAGGTGGGTTCTAGAAGTGGTAGGGCAGGAACTGCCTCTGGAATTCGAGCAGTACCCGAGCAGCCGAGCCCGTGCCCCTCGGGAGGAAAGGATCTCAGCTCGCACGCAGTCGGCACTTCGAGACGAGACATAGCTCAGCTCCTCCGCAAGGAGGCAGTAGCTCCATTGCCTAATCCACCTGTAGACCCAGGTACTTCCTGGTGTCCAAGCGGATGGGGGGGTTGGCGCCCGATCCTAGATCTCCATGACCTGAATCAGTATCTCAGGTCTCGCACTTCCAGATGGTAACTTTGAACCAGTTCATACCATCCCTGGAGCAAAACATATGGTTTTGTTCACTGGATCTGCAGGACACGTTCTTTCACGTCCCAATCTGTCCGTCCCACCAGCGGTTCCTCCGCTTCAGGGTCGAGGGGACCCTGTAAGAGTTGCAAGCCATGCCGTTCGGCCTGGCATCCGCCCCGTGGGTCTTCAAGTGCATTGCAGTGGTGGCAGCCCGTTGAGGAGTTCGAATCTACCCTTATCTCGATGACTGGCTTCTGGCAGATTCCTCCCTTCAGGAGGTGGAGAGATCCAGGGATCTGGCTCCCATAACCTGCTCTCAGCTTGGTCTCCTGATCAATGAGTCCAAGTTGGAACTCGTGCAGTCTCAGGTGATGGGTTTCATCGGGGCAGAGCTTGACTCTCGTCAAGCCAGATCCCAGCTCCCGGCAGACAGGGCAAAGGTTCTTTCCTCCTTTGCCCGATCATTTCTGGTTGGGCTCTTGCACCCTGCCTAGGACTTTCTGTGCCTTCTGGGTTGCATGGCGGCGTGCACCTCAGTGGTCCGTTGGGCCAGGTGGCACATGTGTCCCCCTCCGGTGGGAGCTGGCCGCCCAGTGGACTCAGCGCCATGGTCAGTTCAACCAGCTGATCACGGTAACCCAGAAGATGTGGGACACTCTCCAATGGTGGACCGTCCCAGAACGGTTGCAGGAAGGGATCCTCTTTTTCCGCCCCGAGCCGACTGTCTCATGGGCTGCGGAGCCCACATGGGGGACGACCGGGCCCACAGGTTCTGGACCCCCGAGGAGTCCCGATGCCACATCAACCTGCTGGAGCTCAGAGCAGTCAGACTGGCACTGTCAGCATTCGCTCCTCTGCTCCGGGGTCAAGTGGTTCAAGTCCATACGGACAATACCACGACCATGTCCTACCTCAACAAACAGGGCGGCACGCACTCCCGTCTACTGTGCAAGGAGGCGCCCACATCTGGACCTTCGTCAGCCGGTTGGAGGCGTATCTCCTGGCCATCCATGTGGCAGGAGTCTCGAACCAACTTGCGGATGCTCTCAGCCGCCTAGGCCAGACATCCCACGAGTGGTCCCTCCATCCAGAGGTAGCTTACAGTCTGTTCTCCCACTGGGGCAAACTGTTGGTGGACCTGTTTGTCTTCAGGGAGAATGCCAAGCTGAGTCTGTACCATGCCTGTCCCCCTCAGCAGGGTTCGCTGCAGGGGGATGCCTTTTCAAGGCCGTGGACCCCAGGCCTCCTCTACATCTTCCCTCCATTTCCCTTGTTCCACAAGGTGTTACTCAAGGTGAGGAGGGACAAGGCAAAGGTGATTCTGGTAGTCCCAGATTGGCCGCGCCAATTCTGGTACCTAGATCTCCTCAGCCTCAACTGCAGGCCCCAGGAGCGGCTTTGTATACGCCAGGGCCTGATATCATTAAACCAGGGGAAGGTCTTCCATCCGGACCTTCAATCCCTGAACTTCACAGCCTGGTACCTGAGCGACTAGAGTTCCAGGCTCTAGGTCTTTCCGAGGATGTCTACACTGTGGTGGAGGCATCTTGCAATGAATTGACCAGGAAATGTTATGCCTTCAAATGGAAGAGATTTTCCATTTGGTGTCAGGATAAGAGTCTGGACCCGTTATCCTGCTCTGTGGCTAACATTCTGGACTACCTTTGGTCTCTCTCCAAAGGGGGTCTGCGATCATCGACCCTTAGGGTGCACCTGACAGCTATTTCTGCTTACCGGGCACGGGCTGGTCAGCCGACATTGGCACAGGCGACAGTGTTCGGGCGCTTCTTCAAAGGCCTGGATCACATATCCCCTCTGGTGCGTGAACCTCCACCTCCGCGGGATGTCTTGCTGGTTTTGACAAAGCTCATGGGCAAGCCATTCGAACCCATGCACAAGTGTGAGCTGTCACACTTGTGGAAGACGGCCTTCCTGGTGGCTATCACGTCAGCCAGAAGGACAGAGAAGCTCCAAGCGCTTTCTGTGGACTCCCCTTATCTGGTCTTTCACAGGGACAAGGTTGTCCTGCGCCCCCACCCGAAATTCCTTCCGAAGGTGGTCTCAGAGTTTCACCTTAATCAGGTGTTGACTCTGCTGGTATACTACCCTAACTACACCTCGGATGTCAAGTACAGGCTCCATACTCTGGACCCGAGACGTGCTCTCTCCTATTATAAGGAAAGAACAGCGGAAATTCGTGGAGAGGTTCGCCAGCTGTTTGTCACCTATGCTGAAGCCGCTTCTGGCAGACCTGCAGCCAAACGGACCATTGCAAGATGGATCACATCATGTATAGGTCTGTGCTATGAGTTGGCAGGCAAGGAGCCTCCCAGAGGGTTAAGAGCTCATTCTACCTGCCATACTGCTGCATCGGTGGCTGCTTCCAGGGACATCCCTGTCCAGGAAATCTGTCTGGCTGCTATGTGGAAGTCAGCAAACACCTTTATTTCCCACTACCACATCGACATTGAGTCACGCTGAGATGCTGGTTTTGGGGCCTCAGTTCTCCAATCTGTTTCCCAAGTAGGGGTGTGTGCCTTGCCTCCCTCCTCCCAGAGAACTGCTAGGAGTCTGCCAAAGAGTGTGGCTGAACAACATATCCACGCTCCTAGAAGAACAGGTTACTCACTTGTAACTCTGCTACAGAGTCAAGCCATGCAAAAGTGAGGGTTCTGGACTTCAGGAGGGCTGACTTTGGCAAGATGGGAGAGTGCCTTAGAAAAGCACTAGCAAAAAGGCTAGAAGGAGGGGTGGAGCAACAATGGGGAAATATCAGAACTGCCATCACAGAGGCAACAAGCCTTTGTGTGAAGCAAATAAACAAATCAAACGAAAGAAAAGCCACTATGGTTCTGAAAAGAAGTGGCGGTGAAGGTTAGGAGAAAAGATAGCATTTAGGAAGTGTAAGGAAACACAGAAGGAGCAGGACAGAGAACTGTACCAGTTAAGGCAGAAGGAAGCAGGAGGGTAGTCAGAATAGCAAAGGCACAAACTGAGGAAAAGATAGCCAACTCCGGTTAAGAAGGGGATAAAACCTTTATAGGTATATCAGGAGCGAGAAAGACAAAGGAGGGATAGTGAGGCTGAATAGAATGGATGGTGGGTGGGCAGAGAGTGACAGTGAAAAGCAGGGATACTGAATGAATACTTCTGTTCAGTATTCACAAAAGAGGAAGGGGAGGTGCCTAATCCAATTAACAGAACCCCTCTGGAGAGGGGGGTTAATCCCAGTCCTTTCACAGAAGAAAGGGTTCTGAAAGAACTCCTAAAACTGAAGGTGGACAAAGCAATGGGGCCAGATGGAATTCACCCCAGAATTCTAAAAGAATTAAGCAGAGAACTAGTGACACTACTGACTACCCTTTATAACAAATCATGGGAGGATGGTGTGGTACCTGAGGATTGGAAGAAGGCTGATGTGATTCACCTTCACAAAAGTGGGAGCAAGACAGAGGCAGGAAACTACAGACCTGTCAGTTTGACCTCTGTGGTAGGGAAAGTGATGGAATCACTTCTGAAGGAAAAAATTGTTGAGTACCTAGAGGCCAGTGGGGCACAGGACCTAAGGCAGCATGGGTTCACAGCGGGAAGGTCATGTCAGACGAATCTAATAGATTTCTTTAACTGGGTGACCAAAGTAGTAGATCAGGGAGGGGCTGTGGACATGGCCTACCTAGACTTTAGCAGGCATTTGACACAGTCCCACACAAAAGATTAGTAGTCAGATTAACCAGCCTTGGAGTGGGTCCCAGGGTGGTAGCCTGGGTAAAACATTGGCTGAACAACAGGACACAGAAGGTAATTGTAAATGGAATCCACTCTGAAGAAAGAGGGGTTACTCGTGGGGTACTGCAGGGTTCAGTACTCGGTCCAGTCCTTTTTGATGTCTTTATAAGTGACATTGTAGAGGGACTGGAAGGAAAAGTATGCCTCTTTGCAGATGACACAAAGATCTGCAGTAGGGTTGATACACAGGGAGGCGTGGAAAGGATGAGAAGGGACTTGGCAAGGTTGGAGGAATGGTCAGAAGTATGGCAGCTTGGATTCAATGCAAAGAAGTGCAAAGTAATGCACCTGGGAAACAAAAACCCAGGGAAGATTACACAGTGTGGGGGGAAGAGGTAGTAACAACAACAAAAATGGAAAGGGACCTGGGGGTAATCATATCAGATGACCTTAAGGTTGGTAAGCAATGTGAGAAGGCAGTAAGGAGGGCTGGGGGGATACTGGGATGTATAGGGAGAGGCATCACCAGCAGAAAACAGGAAGTTGTTGTCCCCCTGTACAGACAGTTGGTGAGACCCCATCTGGAGTACTGAGTCTAGTTCTGGAAACCCCATCTCTGCAAGGACATAGACAGGATGAAGGCAGTTCAGATGAGGGCAACTAAAATGGTGCAGGGTCTGCAAGAGAAGCCATATGAGGAGAGGCTAAAGGAGCTTAATATGTGTACCCTTGAAGAAAGGAGGGAGACGGGGGGACATGATAGAAATGTTTAAGTACCTCAGTGGAATCAACAAAGTCCAAGAGGGTAGCATCTTTCAGAAAAAGAGATGTGCAAGAACAAGGGGATACAATTTGAAGATAGAGGGGGGACGGCTCAGGGGCAATGTGAGGAAGTATTTTTTCACAGAGAGGGTGGTGGACGCATGGAACAGCTTTCCTGAGGAGGTTGTAGGTTCTAAAACTGTGGGAGAATTCAAGAATGCATGGGACAGACATAAGGCAATTTTTGTGGGGGGTAGGAAGAAATAGGCTGTTGGTTAAGTAGGATCTGCAGCTTCAAAGAACATAAAGTCTTGCTGTGTTCTGACAAGTGCAGTTAGCCCCAGCCTTTAAACTGCCCCGGAGAACAATGGGTTAACTTTTCTATGCAAGGCATAGAATGTTGATCTCGAGCTTGGTTGATGTCACTGCCTTTTGTATTTTGAACTGCAACCATCAGATTCTTTACTCCGCCTCACTGAACAGTCGCTCCGGAGATTTCTCCTGCACCTTGGTTTGAAGTCGGTTGAAGTGTCTGTTTTCGGTCCGTTTTCTACCAAAATTTAGTTTCCGCATAGTCTGTTCAAGTCTTTGTCTGTGGTACCGTGAGTTCTAGGTAGGTTTTGTTCTGTTTTCTGTATGGAACTTGTGAAAAGTGTGGATCGGTTCGGCTGAACCGATCGTTCAGGTAATTTTTGTATCTTACTTTAGTGTGTGGTTACTGGTCCGTATTGGTTCTAAAAAAAAAACGGGTTTTAGTATGTTTTTTTCCAAGACCCGTGACATGGTCAGGAACCGATAGGGGAGTCTTGCCTGGCGGTTGCTGAAAAAAGGGTAAGTTTGGTTAGGTTGGCCATGTCTGAGAAACCCAAGAAAAAACCCGGCCCACTGGATTTCAACACTGCAGTGAGTGTGGGGAGGTCTTTGCTAAGGCCAATCCCCACACTACCTGTGTTTGTCTGGGGTTTGACCACCTCGATTCAAACTGCCAAATTTGTAAAAATTTTCCCAAATCTACCCTTGAAAAGGGATTAGGTAGACTGAGGGAAAGGGAGGCCGATAAGTCTGCTGACCTGGATGGCCAGCCCGATTCGGTTCCGACCGAACCAGAAGGAGTGCCCTCTGACCAGGGCGATACTTCTTCAGGCAAATGGAGATCCGATCCCGAGGAGTCGGTTCCGGCCAAAAAGAAACGCAAAGAAAAATTGTCCAGTTTGGATGCAGAATCTCATACTCCGACCACCGAAAAATAGCCAAAGCGATTTGTATTGTGGAATCGCTTCGACCGGTTCCGACTGATCCGGCACCTTTTGGCAGGGGCTCGGTTTGGTCGGTTCCCCTGGTTCACGATTATACCCTGGAAGAATTTTATGAATCTGAGTTTGAGGAGGAAGGAGAGTTGGAAGATGAATATGGTGATGGTGAAAGTCTGGATGTGCCTATGGATCCGGACATCTCCCCAGACAGACCTTCAGGTATTTCCCCTCCTAGGCTTTCTGAGTCCCCTTCCCACTTTGTTTTACAGAAAGGTGGCTGAGACCCTCCAGCTTCCTATGGAGGAGGCAGTGGAGGATCAGCAGGAGCCTGGCTATGTAGACATGATGGACATCCTAGAGTCCAGGAGACTGTCTGTTCTCCTCCACAAATCTTTTGGGAAACAGACACAAAAAATACGTAAGTCTCCCAATTCCATACCTCCTGTGGATAGAAGAATGGACAAGAGGTATACACTCTCAGGCTCAGATACGGAGTTCCTTTATCAGCAATGCAGCCATGTTGGGGTTGTACAGGCTGCTGCCTGCGATAAGGCAAACATTCCCTTGGCATCACACCCCCCCAGACAGGGACTCCAGGAAGATTGATGCCATGGCAAAAAAGCAGTACATGGCATCTTCCTTGGGACTGAGGCAGGCGAATGATATGGCCTGTACAGTCAGATACCAGAAGTCCAGGTGGGACACTGTACTGGCACTGGCTAAACAGGCTCCCCCCAGCTTGCCAAGGAGCTGGAGGAGGTGGCTGCACATGGGATTGAGGCATCAAAAGTTCAGTTTCATGCTGCTGTGGACTCCAATGATGTGTCATCGAGAGTCATGGCTACATCTGTAGCTCTTCGGAGAATGGCTTGGCTCAGATGTACTAGCCTCTCAAAGGATACCCAGGCTAAGGCCATGGATTTTCCTGTAGTAGGTAATTCTCTGTTTGGGAGCAGACAGAGAATTACATGAAGAAAAATGGACAGTATAGGACCACTTACAGGAGTGCTCAGGCCAAGAAAGGCAGGCAACTCCTCAAAGGCAGCAGTCTAGGGCAGGGGCAGGCCTTTTCAAAGGCTTTACCAAGCACAGGCCTCTTCTTCCTTTTGCAGGGAGGGTTCTCAGAGGGAGAGGCAGAAGGGGATGAGCAGGCCTGCATCCACCCTCAGTCTAAAGCTCCTACCAAGCAGACACCTGATGGGTCTGCCGGCACTCTCCTATCCCAGTAGAGGGCAGGCTGGTTTACTTTGTCCAGGACTGGATGTCTGTTACATCAGACAAGTGGGTCCTGGAAGTAGTAAGCCAGGGACTGGTTCTCAGCTTCAAAAAATTTCCAAAGATGAGAGCCAGATCTTTTCCACCTGCAAATCTTTCGGAAACCCTTGCCCTAGAGGCAGAGGTTTTTTCTCTCCTAGCTTTAAGAGCTATAGAAAGAGTACCTACCCTACACTGGGCAAAGGACTGTACTCCAGGTACTTCCTGACCCCCAAAAAGACAGGAGAGTGGCGACCCATCTTGGACTCCTGCACTGCCTCTCCCTCACCCAGCAGGTCTTTGCCTGTCTGGGTATTACCATCAACCATTCCAAGTCTCACTTGTTCCCATCAAAGAGGCTTTAGTTTATTGGGGCGGTACTGGATACGACCCTAGGCAGGGCCTTCCTGCCTCCGGACAGTGTGGCCACACTCCAGACTCAGATAAGCTTGTTGTCTGGCTGCAGGCGGGTCAGTGCAAGGTCAGTTCTTTGCCTCATCGGGCTTATGGCAGCTGCTATCCCGACAGTCCCTCGCGCTTGGCTCCACATGAGGGTCTCTCAGTAGATGCTTTGCTCTCAATGGGATCAATTGGTAGACAACTTGGACCAATTGGTCCTAGTCTGCTCTCCCATGATTCGAGACTTGCAATGGTGGATGGTTCAAGAGAACCTTCTTCGGGGAGTTCCTTTCTTCCTTCCTTCCTCCTCCCTCCCAGACTCTGACCGCAGACGCCTCGGGTGAAGGTTGGGGAGCCCATCTCGGTCCACATTGGACCCAGCGCTCTTGGTCCAAGCTCGAACAATCACTGCACATCAATGTGCTCGAGCTTCGGGCGGTGCTCTGCGCTCTCCAGGCCGTCCACCTGCATCTTCTTCCAGGCCACCTAGCTGTCCAGACAGACAATATGTGTGTGGTATGGTACATCAACAAACAGGGTGGGACTCTGTCCTACCCTCTTTGTAGGGAAGCAGTGAGTGTGGTATTGGGCAGCACAGCACGACCTTCACCTCACGGCAATTCATCTTCCGGGGGTCGAGAACTCCTTAGGAGACAAACTAAGTCGTTTGTCTGCTCAAGCTGACGAGTAGGAGCTGGATCGGGGGTCCGAGACGATATCTTCCTACGTTGGGGAACACCTCAGATGGACCTGTTTGCTTCACCTGTAAACGCAAAGCTTCCCGACTTCTGCTCGCTCAAGAGCGAGGCATTTTCTGGAGAGACGCTCTGTCTCTAGATTGGAGGGACAGATTCTTCTGCCTCCCCTCCCCCCCCGATTCCTCTGATCCGCGTGTCTTGCAGAAACTTGGTTCAGAAGGAGCACAAATGATTTTGATCGCTCCTTTCTGGCCCAGGCAAGTTTGGTTCTCGCTTCTGCAACAGTACTCGGAGGAGCCTCCTCTTCCTCTTCCTCTTCCGCTGTCATGGATTTTATTGACCCAGGATCAGGGGACCCTGGTTCATCCAGGTCTCAAGTCCCTACAACTTCATGCGTGGCTCCTGCAGACATAGCTCAAGCCCGCTTTGGGGTTTCTCCCCAGGTGGCTGAGATCTTGGTGGAGGCTAGGAAGCCCTCCACTAGGTCTACTTATGCCATGAAGTGGAAACGGTTCTCAATCTGGGCAGCTTCAAAAGACTTAGAGCCTTTCTCCTGCTCAGTTGGGCGATTGCTGGAGTACCTGCGACATCTCTTCGACGTGGGTCTTAGTCACTCATCTCTGAAGGTACACATGGCGGCCATTTCGGCCTACCATTTTCCCTTCGCAGATAGTATGTTTGCTTAAGTGGAAGTCTCTAAGACTTTCCTCAGAGGGGTTCTTCACTTGAGACCCCCTATCCGAGTTCCCGCCCCTCCTTGGGATTTGAACTTCGTTCTTGAGAAACTTACTTTGCCTCCTTTTGAACCGGCGGCCTCAGCAGACATGAAGTTCCTTTCATGGAAGACGCTTTTCCTAGTGGCCATTACATCTGCTGGGAGGATTTCCGAGCTCCAGGCCCTGATGTGTAAAATCCCGTACTTTATTTTTCAGAAGGAATGTGTGGCTCTCCGCACCAATCCTAAGTTTCTCCCCAGGGTGGTAGTGGAATCTACATTGAACCAATACATCGAATTACCCGCCTTCTTTACGCAGTGCTAAAATCAGGGGGAGTATCTACTTCACACTATGGATGGTCACCGGATTCTGAGATACTACACTAACAGGACAAAGGATCTCATAAAGACTGATCAACTTTTTGTCTCTTTTACCCCCAAAAGAGAAGGCAATGGTGTTTCCAAGCAATGCCTGTCTAAATGGTTGGCTCATTACATTACCTTCTGTTATGACAAGTACAGCAAGACCCTTCCGGGTCAAATAGGTCACTCCACCAGAGGGGTTGCTGCCTCAGCGGCATGTTTCAAGAATGTGTCAGCGGCAGACATTTGTGCTGCAGCCACTTGGACTTCTGTCCATACATTTACAAAACATTACAGTTTGGATATTGCCTCTCACTGTAGAGCAGGCTTCGGGCTCGCTGTTCTGCAAGGCCTCCTTTCTTACGGCCTTCACAGCTAGAGGATCTACTCTGAGTAGCTTTCCTCCTTTCATGTGCTTCTCTTTGTTCCAGACTGCTTGGGACTCGGTCCTCTATGTAATTACCTACTGCAAGAGCCCTCTCGAAGTAAGATAGTACAGTTACATAAGAACTTACCATAACAGTAGATCTTCGAGAGAGGCTCTTGCAGTAGGTAATACCTTCCCGCCCTCCATCCCCCTAAGCTTTTTTAGCTCCTTTTCCATTTAAGAAAATATCTGCTTCTATCTCATCCGGCCTTTGTTGGCCCTTGGTGGGAAAGAACTGGAAGGCGGGCGTGAGGGGACCAGCGCTTTATACTGACGTCTCCTAACGCCGGTCACCTGACGTGGAGGCAGTCCCTCGCCAGGGACTGCTAGCTAGAAATTTTTCCATGGGGTCCTGCCGGCGTCTGTCCTATATGTAATTACATACTGCAAGAGCCTCTCTCGAAGATCTACTGTTACGGTAAGTTCTTACGTAACTGTACTTTCTAGGAGTGGTGTATGTTCATCCACATGCACCCACCTGACCTCCCCGGCTTTAGGCACATCACCTTGCTTCTAGCGGGCTAAGATATGGCGTCATGGGGCGGAGCCGAGGTATTTACCACCCGGATGGGTGGGAGGAGCCAGCTTGAAGACTTTCCAGCGAGATTTAAAGGGAAAGGGACATGCCAAAGAGTGTGAATGAACAACATATACCACTCCTAGAACTACTGTTACAGGTGAGTAACCTGTTCTTTCTGCACTCTGCATCTGGTGCCGGATTTGCCTTTTTCATATTCCCACTGTCCCCTGGCCAGGCTTCACATGCAGATTACGCAGTGGACCCTAAGGGTCCAGTGGGACCAGAAATCAGATGACCTGGATCACAGGATACTGGTGTCCAGCCCCATGAGTCAGGACCTCCTTTGGTGGCAGGATCTGTTCAATCTCACCAGAGGGTTCCTTTTCAGATGCCACCTCTGGCTCAGACCCTGACAACAGATGCTTCCGGTCAAGGCTGGTGTGCTCATCTGGGCGACTACAGGACACACGGATCCTGGTCTCAGCAGGCGCCATCTCTGCACATCAGTGTGCAAGAGATGCGCAAGCCTTACTATACCTCCTTAGGGCATTTCACCCTCTTCTCATTCCTGGGCCTCTCCTGGTACAGACAGACAACATATGTGTGGTCTGGTACCTAAACAAACAGAGAGGCACTTGGTTGTATCCTCAGTTCAGGGAAGCAATGCGCATGTGGTACTGGGCGATATAGCACTGCCTACCGCTCATGGCAGTGCATTTCCCAGGCATTCAAAATGTTCTGACGGACACACTTAGCCAAGGGCACATGAGTGGGAACTGAGGCAGTCAGTAGTCGAAGACATCTTCGATCGGTGGGGTCACCCAGATCTTGATCTGTTTGCCTCTCCATCCAATGCAAAAGTACCCAGTTTCTGCTCACTCGTTCCCTGGCGTGGTGTTTTCTGGCGATACGTGCTGTCACTTTGCTGGACAGGGAAGCTCTTGTACACCTTCCCTCCCTTCCCGCTGTTGCAGGGGGTGCTTCTGAAACCACAGCAAGAAGGGTCTCGCATGATTCTCATAGTCCCTTATTGGCCTTGCCAAGTATGGTTCCCTCTGTTTTAACAGCTGATCGTGGAGCCTCTGATTTCTTGTTCCCTCTTCCAGAACCTGCTGACTCGAGCTGAGGGTATGCTGGTTCATCCGGGCCTCAAGTCCCTTAACCTTCATGTGTGGCACCTGTTGACATAGCTGCTGCACGTTTTGGGGTCTCTTCCAGAGTAGTACCAAGTCCTTGTGGAGGCCTGGAAGCCATTCACAAAAACCACATATGCCGTGAAATAGAAGAGGTTCTCCATTTGGGCATCCTCCAAGGGTTGGTACCCTTTCTTTTGCCCTGTCCCACAGGTCATGGAATACTTGCTGCATCTCTCTGACCTTGGCCTTAGTTACTCTTCTCTGAAGGTCCACTTGTCTGCCATTTCTGCCTAGCACACTCAGGTGGATGGGAAAACCTTTGCCCAGCTGGAGGTTTCCAAAACTTTTCTGAAAGGAATTCTCCATCTGAAACCCCCTGTCACGAACTCTGTTCCTCTGTGGGATCTGAACTTCATTCTTGAAAAACTCACTTTGCCTCCCTTTGAACTGGCCGCAAGTTGTGACCTGCACTACCTTTCCTGGAAAGAGCTCTTTTTAGTTGCCGATACTTCTGCTTGAAGATTTCCAAGCTTCAGGCCCTGATATGTAAGGTGCTGCACTTGATTTTCCAGAGAGACCGAGTGACTCTGTGTACAAATCCTAAATTTCTACCAAAGGTGGTTTACGAGTTTACTTTGAATAAGACCATACATTTGCCAGTGTATTACTGTGAGCATTCTAATAAAGGGGAGCCATTCTGCACATGCTTGATGTGTACAGAACCTTGCGTTATTTTACGAACCGGACAAAACCAGTCCGTAAGACGGATCAGCTTTTCGTTTCCTTTGCGTCCAAAACAGAGGGCGCTGCATTTTCTAAACAATGTTTGTCCAAATGGTTAGCAGACTGCATTTTGTTCTGTTACCAGAAGTATAACAAGCCATTTCCAGGGCAAGTCAAGGGGAACTACTCTACAGCTTGTTTCAGGAATGTTTCTGCCACAGATATTTGTGCGGCAGCCACTTGGAGCTCTGTCCACACCTTTACCTTACACTACAGTCTGGACATTGCCTCTAGGCATAGGGCAGGCTTCGGACTAGCAGTCCTTCAGGGTCTCCTGTCATAATCCTGTACCTACTGCAGACCTTTCCTGCCTCCCGTGCTTCAGCCTTTGTCTGAATTACACTGCTTGGGACTCTGTCGTAATGGTTATTACTTACTGCAAGTGCCCTCTCGAAGTAAGATAGTACAGTTATGTAAGAACTTAACCGTAACAGCAGATCTTCGAGAGAGGCTCAGTCGGTTTGTCTGGTTTCTGCTGCTAAAATAGCTTTCCAGGGAAACACTGGTTCCGCTTCCACTGGCTCATGACCTCCTTACTCAGGATCAAGGCCGTCTGGTTTATCCGGGGCTCAGAACCCTGCATCTTCATGCGTGGCTCCTGCAGACATAGTGATATCTTGTTTCGGGGTTTCCTTTCGGGTTGCTCAAGTCCTCACTGAGGCTAGAAAACCTTCTACCCGTTCCACTTATGCCATAAAGTGGAAGTGGTTTTCCATTTGGGCGACTGCTAAGGGCTGGAACCCCTTCTCTTGCTCGGACCCACAAGTCATGGAATACCTCTGTCACTTTTCAGACTCCGGTCTGTCCTACTCTTCCTTAAAGGTCCATATCTCCGCTATCTCAGCATACCACGGGCTAGTGGATGGTAAACCCCTGGCTCAGTTGGATGTCTCTAAAACCTTTCTGAAAGGGATTCTCCATGTGAAACCCCCCATCCGCAGCCCAACTCCACCTTGGGACTTGAACTTCGTCCTGGAAAAGCTCACCCTTCCTCCTTTCGAGCTGGCTATGAGCTGTGATTTGCACTTCCTGTCTTGGAAGGTGCTTTTTCTGGTGGCCATCACATCAGCCTGAAGGATTTCGGAGCTTCATGCTCTAGTCTGCAAGGAGCCTTACTCGATTTTCCAGCGGGACCGGGCGGTCCTTAGAACTCATCCGAGGTTTCTCGCAAAGGTGGTGTCAGAACCCACATTGAACCAATCAGTAGAGCTTCCAGTGTATTACCCATCCCCCTGTAACAGAGGTGAGGCACTACATCACACGATGTATGTCCATCGGATCCTCCGATGTTATACCCACTGGACTAAGGAGTTCCACTCTTGAGACCAGTTGTTTGTCTCCTTTGCCCCGAGATCGAAGGGCAAACCGGTTTCAAATCAGGGCCTTTCCAAATGGTTAGGCAACTGCATTTGTTACTGTTACCACAAGTATGATAAACCTCTGCTGGGTACCATCAGAGATCATTCTACTAGGCCACTAAACACATTCACAAAGTGTCTGGCAGTGGTGATGGTACACATAAGGAGACAGGGAGTAACAGTGTTCCCTTACCTAGATGACTGGCTAGTTGTAGGTCAGTCTCCGCAGCACACCAGAGAGCCCTTGGCCCTTACCAGGAGCACATTGGAGTCTCTGGGATTCCTCATAAACTAGCAAAAGTCTCCACAGGAACCTGTTCAGGTTCTGGATTTCATTGGAGCGGAACTGGACACCAGTCTGGGCAGAGCATTTCTCCCCCAAGACAGGGTGAACAGTATCCTGCAGGTAGCAGGATCGTTTCAGTTAAACAGACCCAGGCCAGCCAGGAGTTCTTGCACCTACTGGGCCACATGGCAGCTGCCACAATAGTGGTCCCAGGATCCAGATTTGAGATGAGGGATAATTCAGTTCCATCTAAGAGCCCTTTGGTCTCAGAAAAAGAATGTACTGGCCAAGTTTTTCCTGTCACAGAGACACTACTGCAGGCTCTACAGTGGCGGTTGGACAGGGACAACTTCAGAGAGGGGGCATCTTAAAAGAACACCCCTCAGTAGTGCTCAGAACAGATGCCTCACTGCCAGGATGGGGGCTCACATGTTGGACTGAACAGCCAGTGGGACAAGGTCCCCAAGAGTCTCTTCCACACATCAGTGTTCTAGAGCAATAGTTCTCAGACTTTGTCACAGTGAGCCTCCCCAAATCCATGGAAAAGATTTTGAGCCTCCCCCAAAAATAGAAATAATCTTGGGCCTCCCCAAAGAAAATTAACGTACTGTACTTTGCGCAGTACACCATGAATAAATTGAAACCCCTTTGAGTACTTGGCTCACATTCAGTTCTTTGTCTTACACTGTCTTGGAACTTTTTGGAAAAGAGCTCCTGTGCTCAAAGGTGTTATCTGAATAACAAATAAATAAAATAAACAAATATTATTCGGCTTATTGTACCCCCCCCCCACATGCCAACCTACTTGCTCTGCTATTTTCATTCTTAAACCATTGTTACCCCTTGTTGCGGTACCTTCATGGGTCAGACTACTTCTTCCCTATATGAAATAACCTTCCTACATACTTTGCCTCTCCCCTTCCTTGTCTGCTCCTAATCAACATCTCGGGGATTACTTTGCTCCTTCCTGCTATTGCTCTTAGCACTTCTGTGCTCAACCCTTGTATTTGGGCTGTTCTGCCATCAGTTTACAAATTGATCAGTTACCACCACTCATTATTAATTTATTCATATTTATTTGCACTGTTGCTCATTGTATGTTTCTTGATTGTTTTGCAGTTACCTTTTGAAATGTATTCACTCCCTACCCTTCCCCGGGTACACCTGAAATGAGCCTTGGCTCATTCACCTTCCCTTGTCACGTATTAGTAAATAAATACATAAAATTCACCTACTATTATTATCCTCTTTTAAGTTTGCTTCTTCTCTTCACACAAAATATATAAAACCCAAAATTTAAATACAGTAGTATTTCAGACTTGCTTGAGCCTCCCCTTGAACAGGTTGGGGCCTCCTCAGGGAGGCTGGCCTCACCATTTGAGAACTCCTGTTCTAGAGCTTTTGCTCCTCACTTGCAAAACAAGGTGGTTCAGGTCAGTACAGACAATACCACCACCATGTACTACATCAGCAAGCAAGTAGGATCCAGGTCCACACCATTATGCATAGAGGCAATGAAGCTGTGGAACCTGGCATACTCAATGCAAGTGTCATTGTCTGCCATCCACCTTCCTGGGAAGGACAATATCTTGGCGGATTCCTTCAGTAGGATAAGCCAGGATCCTCATGAGTGGGCACTCAGCCTACAGGTGCTACAGGCAGTTTTCATAAGGTGGGGCACACCAGAAATAGACCTCTTTGCCTCCACAGACAACCATCAACTACCACAATTCTGTTGCAGGCCTCCAAGCAATGGCACAGTCCCTCTAGATGCACTGGCATTGGACTGGACTATTTCTGTACGCCTTCCCTCCCTTCTGCATGCTGCTCAGGACTCTGGTAAAGCTCAGGTCACAGACAGCAGCCATGATAGTAGTAGCACCAGACTGGGCCAGACTGCCTTAGAGACATATAATTTGATTGCAGATAAAGACCACTTGGCCCACCTAGTCTGCCCATTTACCTATCTAATGGATAAGCTGCAGATCCTAGTTAACAAATAGCCTACTTCCTCCTACCCCCACTAGAATTGCCTTATGTCTGTCCTGTGCATTCTTGAATTCTCCCACTGTTTTTGACCCCACGACCTCCTCAGGAAGGCTGTTCCATGCATCCACAACCCTCTCCATGAAAAAATACTTCCTCACATTACTTCTGAGCCATGCCCCCTCTACCTTCAAATTGTGACTCCTTGTTTTTGCACAACTTTTCATGAAAGATGCTACTGTCTTGGACTTTGAGTCCCTTGAGTTACTTGAAAGTTTCTGTCATGTCCCCCTCTCCCTCCTTTCTTCGAGGGTATACATATTAAGCTCCTTTAGTTTCTCTTCGTATGTCTTCTGGTGCAGACCCTGCACCATTTTAGTTGCCCTCCTCTGGACAGCCTCCACCCTGCCTGTCTTTGCGGAGATGGGGTTTCCAGAACTGCACGCAGTACTCCAGATGGGTCTTGCCAACTGTCTGTACAGAGGGATAAGAACTTCCCGTTTTCTACTGGTGATGCTACTCCGTATGCATCCTGTTATCCCCCCAGCCCTCCTTACTGCCTTCTCACATTGCTTGCCCACCATTAGGTCATCTGATATGACTACCCCCAGGTCCGTTTTCATTTTTGTTGTTGTCAGTATCTCACCCCCATTGTGTACTCTTCCTCTGGGTTTTTGTTCCTCAGGTGCATTACTTTGCACTTCTTTGCATTGAATCTGAGCCTTGGTATTCATTCCTGCTGACCCTGTCAGTATCTCCTCTGATACACCTGCTCCAGACACACAACCTCTTGACAGCATCTCAGGGCAGGGTACTGTACCCCAACCTCAGATCACTTTGGCTTAGGGCCTGACTGTTGAGGACCTAGAGTTTGCTAGCCTGAACCTTTCAGAAGAAGTCCTGACAGTGCTCAGGGGGCATGGAAGCCATCCACTAAGAAGACACATTCAGCAAAGTGGAAAAGGTTTTCCATTTGGTTCAGGCAAGGACATTGTCCCTGCAAGGGCAGGACTTCCTGTCCTCTTGGACTACCTGACACACCTGCACACTTTGGGCCTTCGGCCATCAACTCTGAAGGTGCACCTAGCTGCAGTCTCAGCATGTGTGTCAGCTGACAAGGAGAGGTCTATGGCCTCTCTCGCACTGTTTTTTGAAAATTCTTCAAAGGTGTTAACCACCTTAACCCTCTCATCAGGGAGCCAGTTTCGTCCTGGAACCTGAATATCTGTATTGCCAGGCATATGGAGCCACCATTTGAGCCTATGGCAACTGCAGACATGAAGTATGTCACCCAGAAATCTGTTTTCCTGGTTGCTATTACTTCAGCAGGAAGAATAAGTGAATTGCAAACCCTGTGTACAGATCTGGACTACATCTCTCTTCACAGGGACAAGGTGGTACTTATGACCTACAGAAAATTACTTCTCAAAGTGGTCTGACTTCCACTTGAATCAAACTATTACTTTATCTGTTTTCTTCACTGACAATTGCAGCTCACCTGAGTGGAAACCTGCATTGCCTAGATGTTAAAAGGGCCCTCTGCCACTATCTTGACAGAACAAAGGCTCACAGGCTAGAAAAAAAAAAACTGTTCCTTGCTTATGGGGAAGTGGGTAAGGGAAGACCAGCTATAAAACTAACCATTGCACACTGCATAGTGGCAAGTATACAGTTCTGTTACAGTTAAGTTGGCAAGCAAGCACCCCTGGGCTTCAGGGCACATTCCACCAGGTGCACAGCTGCATCAGTTGCAGCTTCAAGGGATATCCCACTATTGGAAATCTGCAAAGCAGCTACTTGGAAAACAGTATACACTTTCACCAAGCATTATAACTTGGACATACAGTCCAGGAGTGATGCTAGATTTGGTAAAGCAGTCTTGCAGAACCTTTTCCCAAAGTAGGTTCTGTGCCCAACCTCCAAAGGTACTGCTTGGTAGTCTGCATTAGTTTAATCCTACTGTGTGATTCCTGGGGTTAGAAGAAAAAAATGGATCACCATAGTATTCCTGTTTCTTCCAGGGGATCACACAGTATGATTAAAGCTCACATCCTGCCTCCCCTACCTGAACCTTTTAAAATAAATAAATAAATAAATAAGGGAAAGGACTTGGTTTTGCACCTCTGCTTTGTTTTTTTGTGTGGTTTATGATTACATATGTTGGTTCTTGAACCAGTTGGTTCTTACTGTGGTCCCTATAGGGGGATATGTAGTTTTTTTTTTGGAGGGATATGATTAAGGGGGGCTTAATCAACATAGCTAGTGGTTCTTTACCTTGTTTGGCTGCGTAATGACTCTGAGCACTTGGAGTGCAGCAGTTACTAAGGGCAGTAGTTCTAAATTGGCACGAGCCAATGAGAATTCCATAATTAGCATAAATTCCATCTCTCTGGGCAGTTCCAACTCTGAAGGCTGACTACATTAGTTTAATAATACTGTGTGATCTTCTGGAAGAAACAAGATTACTATGGAGTAACTTTTTCATCTCTTCATTGTGCTAGCTGGGGTTGCAGATCACATCCTAGTGGACACTCTGCTTCTAAGGTTGTGAAGGGACATCCACATCCCTCTCAATGCACTCCCCATCTGCTGGGGGGAAGGGACTGTTTGCAGGTATGGTGAACATTGACAAGAAGGTTTGGTGCATCATTCCACAAAATGCTGGAGGAGGTGTGAAGGAGCTGGTAATAAGAAGAAAAATGCCGCTGCATTGAGCTGATGAGCTCTGCTGCTATCCTGAATTATGGGCTGTTCAGTGATGCTCCAGCCCAATACCCTGGGGTCAAATGTCAGTTGAAAGCCATTACATATTCTGACTTCCTGTTTTCTCCCCCATCACTAGCCCATCGCTAGTAGAAGACGTGGAGGGGGAGAGGATGCTCCAGGTTGGCTAAGAGCAGGTGCCTTCTGGTCAAGTCCCCTTCCATCATGCCACAATGGATCAAGGGTCGCTTAGCTGCAGCTGGCTCTATGGCACTGCTGGCTGTGGTACAGAAGGGCAGGGTTACAGCTTGGTGGTAGTGGTTGTGAGCCCGGAAGTTTGCAGCAGATCAGAATCATGTGGCAGCAGATCCTGTCAGATGGTTTCTGAGATCAGAAGTGGGGTTAGGTTGAAGTGGAAGAGGTGGAGTCTATATCTTGGGGAAACAATTAAGAACATCTCCTCCCAAAAAACAATAAATGAATAAACTTTTTATAATGACAGAAATAAGTGTTTTTAAGAGTCTTGTTTAGGGGTTGTTGGTGAGCTGTGTCTGTTTTCCATGCAGGTCAGAGATGGGAGGAATGGGAGGGTTTTTCTGCAATGTCGATGGACAACTGGAGATCAATCCCCCTGGACCGGAGTCCACCAGTAGCCAGGCCAGCATTGGGACCCTCCTTGCCATGAAGCAGCGCCTGCGAGAATTCCATCAACTACTGCTTGACCCTCCAAAGGCAAGTAACTTTACTTCCCACCAGGGGCTTGAACTCTAGTTACATGTGGAATAGTCTAATACACACCAGCTAGTAGAGGAAGACTTGTCATAGGAAGTCTGTATTTCTGAGATTTTCTTCCCTTTTCCACCGTTGTCTCCATTAATAGATGTATGTAGATGTATTAATAGATGGCCCACACTGTGCACTTCTAACAGGGCCACTGACACCTACTCTCCCTCCTTTCAACAGTATATGAACCAACTACCATCTCCCCCCATTACCCTCCCCCTAACTTCCTCCCTTGACAAGGCTTCCTTAGCTGCTGCCCCCCCGACCTTACTCATCAAATTTTCCCTTAACATGGCATGACAGTGCTACTCTGCTGCCCTCTTCTAGTCTCTTTAACTGGATTACCCTCCAAACCTCATCCAGGCACCTCCCCCCGACCCGACCACTGCTAATTTTCCACTCAACTGGTCCTTTCTATTACCTTTTTAATGTAATATTGTAGCCCCAACGACCATCTTTGCTACGCTCTTAGTGACTCTGTGAATAGTTTTATAAATAATTATCATACTGATGTTTGCACTCTGTTAACTCATTGTCTCCTAGCAGATGCCTGTAGTCGTCAGTAAAATACACTGGTGTGTCCTGAGGACGCCTGCAGAAGTCGGCTACTGACTCCCAGTGTGCCCTTGCAATGTCTGGAGAACTCACTTATATATTTTAATATATAGTGTAACAGAATATAATATATATTTGACTGCATAGCACCGTTGGAAAGGTAATTTTATGCTGAACAACTTTGTCACTGACATTTTGTGTATATCATGTATACTTCAGGAGTTATTCGCATTTGTTTATGGTATGGTGTATATGGCTTATGTTGCCTGTTTTAGTGAGAAAAATATTTTTTTTTTGCTGTTTCAACCAGCATAGAGAAAAATTACATATTATTTGCATACCACCATTGGAAAGGTAATTTTGTGCTGAACAACTTTGCCACTGATATTTTGTGTATATCATGTATACTTTTTGGAGTTATTCGCATTTGTGTATGGTATGGTATGTTTGGCTTATGTTGCCTGTTATAGAGAAAAACATATTTTTTTGCTGTTTCAACCAGCATAGAAAAAAACCAAATTGCATATTATTATTTGCATACCACCATTGAAAAGATAATTTTGTGCTGAATAACGTTGACACTCGTACTTTGTGTCTAGCACTTATGGTTCTTGAGCTATTAGGATTTGTTTGTGGCATGCTGACTATAGCTTGATTTTGCTTAGAAAGGCCCAGGATTTACTGTTAACAGTACACAGGAGACAAGTGGTGCAACTTGAGAGAGCTCCTGTGGAGGGCGTTGTTCAAGGATTTGTATTTAATTACTACACCTGCACTGTAAGTTGTGTGTCTGTTACAATGTCTGATCTGTGACGTGGAACCTATGTAAATGAGCTTGTAGCTCATAGGTATTAATCCAAGAATAAATAAACTAAAATACAGCGGATTTTGGTGGATCCGAGGTTTTTTAACCCTCAGATCTTCATTGAGGATATCTTTTCCTGTAGGCCACACTTTTGGAACTTTAAGTTGTAGGTGTCCGGATCACTCAGAAAGTTATGTTAGCTGGTCGTCAACCATGATGACATACAGTCTTGGCAGGCGCCTATAAAATTGTTGGTGGCACCATTGCTCCTCCATTTTTTTTTCTCTCCTGCCGTCGACTGCCCTGCAGAGAAGCAACAGAATTTTTTTCTTCAGCTTTATTATTTTCTAAACTTTACCTTATCAGAGTTCTTTAATGCTGCTGTTTAAAGAATCTTTTAGATTTTGTGCCTGTATTTAAAAGATACACAAGGATGCTACTCAACACCGTTTATGTTTGCTGTTTGGGCCTGTCCCACCACCAGGGCCTGCAGCATCTGTCAGGAAATCAGCCAGTTCACAAACAGATGTCAGATGAAGGCTTAGGAAATATTCCTCACTTTTAAGGCCATGGAAGTTCAAGCCAAGGTCTCCAGGCTGGCTTCTCCCTCTCGCTTGCCTGCCTCCTGGAAGGGGACTGCCTGACTTTCAGCAATGTCACTGCTACGGTCAAGGACTTAAGGACAAAGGCAATGATAAGTTATCATTGAAGTCCTCTTCTTCTAGCCATCACCACAACCATTAAGATACAGCTCCTACTTCACAGATGAGGTCTAAGTCTCCATTGAAGGAGGGTAAGCTCTCATCTGCTTTGGCGGCAGTGACTGCAGGTGCCCCCCCAACACTGCAGATGTGACATCAAGGTCGGGCTCTGGCAGTGCCGTACCTGCTATGGATGGTACGCAGCCCTGTCATTGGGTTCTACTCCTTCAGCGTTGATTATCCCAGGCCTTGTAAAGGGTGCCATTGACTTACAGGTTGTGCTGACATTCTCTGAACTATATCGATGCCTGTTACCATTGCTCCTACCCACGGTAAAGGCTATCCCATCAACTGTCTCCCTCATCAGCACCGTTATTGTTAACAGGATCCAGAAGCACACCTTTCATTCCTCTGCAGCCAATGCCTCTGTCACTGTGTATAAGAATTGCTCCTATTGTTGTTAGATGATGTGACAAGGTAGAATATAATCCAGTCTCCTTTATATGGTGGAGGATATGGATGATGATGAAAGGGATAATTATCCCAATGTGTCCTTGGGCCTAAGAATTGCAAACTACCAGGCATACATTTTTAAATATCATAATATTCATTGTCGGCACCAATTTGTATTCTGTATATATGACACGTTTCTAGGATCGTGGATATATTGTTCATCCACACTTATTGGCATGTCCCCTTCCACTTTAAATCTTACGGAAGTTTTCAAGCTGGCTCCTCCCACCTACCCGGGTGGCACACATCTCGGCTCCGCCCTGTGACGCCAGATCATCCTTTCCGCTGGAAGATCCAGGTTGCCTCCTTTGTGCTCACGCATTTCATAGGCCCTGGCTTTCAAAACTTTGGTTTTACCGAAATTACAAATTGTTCGAGTTAGCGATCGCCTTTTCGATCGATCGATCATGGAAGAGAAATCTTCCCCCGGATTTCGCCGGTGTCCTTGCGGTCAAAAAATGTCACGCACTGATCCCCACCTCACGTGCATCTACTGCCTCGGTGTCGGCCTTGACACCTCATTCTGCAGCTTCTGTTTGGCCTTCCATCCCAACGTCCTGGATGATCGTCTGGCACATTTGTAACTGGGGAGACCGGAGAAGAGGAACCCTCTGGTGAAGTCCAGGGAGGCTTGGTGGGCGGTTTCCACAGCTGCGGGTTCCGCTAAGCAATTGAAACGCATGCAGGCGTTCAAGGAAGAAGCTGCTCCTGCTGCGGACTCTCGAAGCTTCTTTGTTCCGCTCAACTTAGGCTTCAGCTTCTCTGGCTCCTTCAGAGAGTGTGCCAGTCTCTTCCCACCTGGGGAGAGGTGCCCATGGGCTTGCACTCCTCCCGATCCTGTAAGCGGGAGAAGGAACTGAGCCAGTCTTCGGCTCGGTGAAGGCGCTCTTGGGACTGAGAGAGGTCTCAGTCCCAGGAGCATGCGGTCTCGACCTCGGTCGAGATCGCTTCTTTGGCCGCAGGCTTCACTGACCTTCTGTCGGGCCAGCCGACCGAGGATGGGGCTGATGAGGACGAGATTGTCCTCTACCCAATCGACCCATTGTCGCTGACCCCGGTCGAAGACTCCTTAGAGAGGACTCTGGTCCTTGTCTTCCCTGATGGGGACACCAGCGGTCTGGGTCTCCTCATCGAGGATCCGGTCCTGCCTGGTCTGTCGTCATGTCTGACAGGTGGGTTCTCGAAGTGGTCGGTCAGGGACTGCCTCTAGAATTCGAGCAGTACCCTCCCAGCCGATCCTGCACCCCTCTGGAAGAACGGATTTCCGCACACGCCCAGTCGGATCTTCTAGATGACATCACTCAGCTCCTCCTCAGGAGGCAGTGGCTCTAGTGGCGGATCCTCCAGCAGACCCAGGCTTTGTCTCCAGGTACTTACTGGTGCCCAAGGGGGTGGGGGCTGGAGCCCCATTCTAGATCTGCACGACCTGAATCAATATCTCAGGTCACGCACCTTTCGGTTGGTCACTCTGTCCCAGATCATACCATCCTTGGAGCGAAACATGTGGTTCTGTTAACTGGATCTGCAGGACGCGTTCTTTCACATCCCAATCCGTCCGTCCCATCAGTGGTTCCTCCCCTTCAGGGTCGAAGGGACCCTATACGAGTTCCGAGCCATGCCGTCCGGCCTATCATTGGCCCCATGGGTCTTCACTAAATGCATTGCAGTGGTGGCGGTCCATCTCTGGCGGGGGGGGGTCAGAATTTACCCCTACCTCGACGATTGGCTATGTTAGCAGGTTACACCCAACAGGAGGTGGAGAGGTCCAGGTTCTCAGCTCGGCCTCCTGATCAATGAGGCCAAGTCGGAACTCATGCCTTCTCAGGTGATAGGCTTCATCGGGGCAGAGCTTGACTCTCGTCAAGTCATAGCTTGGCTCCTGGCGGACAGGGCGGAGGTTCTCTCCCTCTTTGCCCAATCATTTCTGGTTGGGCACTTGCGCCCTGCCCGGGACTTTCTGCACCTTCTGGGTTACATGGTGCCATGCACCTCGGTGGCCTGCTGAGCCCAGTTGCACATGTGCCCCCTCCAATGGGAGCTGGCCACCCAGTGGACTCAGCACCATGGTCATTTCGACCAGCTGGTCACTGTAACCCAGAAAATGTGAGACGCTCTCCGATGGTGGAAAACCACAGACCGGTTGCATGAAGGGATCCTGTTTGTCCGCCCCGAGCCAACGTCCTTACAACCGATGCCTCTCTCATGGGCTGGGGAGCCCACATGGGGGACAAAAGGGCCCATGGGCTCTGGACCCCCAAGGAGTCCCGATGCCACATCAACCTGTTGGAGCTCAGAGCAGTCAGACTGGCACTGTCGGCTTTCGCTCCTCAGCTCCGGGGTCAAGTGGTTCAAGTCCAGATGGACGATACCATGACCATGTATTGCCTCAACAAACAGGGCGGCACACACTCCCGTTTGCTGTGGAAGGAGGTGCTCCGCATCTGGACCCTCATGAGCCGGTTGGAGTCGGATGATCTAGCCATTCATGTGGCAGGAGCCTCAAACCACCTGGCGGATGCTCTCAGCTGCTTAGGCCAGACAACTCACGAGTGGTCTCTCTATCCAGAGGTAGCTTACAGCTTGTTCTCCTGTTGGGGCAAACTGATGGTGGACCTGCTTGCCTCTAGGGAAAACACCAAGCTGAGGCCGTTTCATGCCCACCCCCCTCAGCAGGGCTCGCTGCAGTGGGATGCCTTCTCGAGGCCTTGGACCCCAGGCCTCCTCTGCGCCTTCCCTCCATTTCCCTTGCTCCACAAGGTGCTCCTCAAGGTGAGGAGGGACAAGGCGAAGGTGATCCTAGTAGCCCCAGATTGGCTGCGCCAGTACTGGTATCCAGATCTCCTCAGCCTCAGTTGCAGGCCCCCGGAGCGGCTTTGTACACGCCCGGACCTGATATCACTAAATCATGGGAAGGTATTTCATCCGGACCTTCAGCCCCTGCACCTCACAGCCTAGTACCCGAGCGGCTAGAGTTCCAGGCTTTGGGTCTTTCCGAAGATGTCTACACTGTGGTGGAGGCATCTAGAAAGGAATATCAGGAAATGCTACGCCTTCAAATGGAAAAGGTTGTCCATTTGGTGTCATGGCAAGGGCCTGGACACTTTTTTCTGTTCAGTGGTTGACATTCTTGACTACCTTTGGTCTCTCTCCAAAGAGGGTCTTCGGTCATCGACCCTTAGGGTGCACCTGGCAGCCATCTGTGCTTACCCGGCGCAGGTCAGTCAGCTGACGGTGCAGGAGACAGTGGTCGGGCGCTTTTTCGAAGGCCTGGATCACACATCCCTGCCGGTGTGTGAACCTCCAACTCCATGGGATCTTCTGCTGGTACTGGCAGAGCTAATGGGCAAGCCATTTGAACCTGTGCACAAGTGTGCTTTGTCACACTTGTCATGGAAGACTGCCTCCCTGGTGGCTATCACGTCTACCAGGACGACAGGGGAACTTCAGGTGCTTTCGGTGGAGTCCCCTTATCTGGTCTTCCACAGGGACAAGGTCATCCTACGCCCCCACCCGAAATTCCTTCCGAAGGTGGTGTCAGAGTTTCACTGAAACCAGGTATTGACTCTGCCGGTATACTACCCTAATTACACCTTGGAGGCAGAGTACAGGCTCCACACTTTGGACGCAAGACATGCTTTCTCCTATTATAAGAACAGGATGGCGGAAATTTGGGAAGCGGTTCGCCAGCTGTTTGTCACCTAAGCGGAAGCCCCTTCTTGCAGACCTGCAGCGAAGCAGACTATTGCAAGATGGATCACATCATGCATAGGTCTGTGCTATGAGTTGGCAGGCAAGGAGCCTCCCAGAGGGATAAGAGCTCATTTTACCCACTATACTGCTGCATCGGTGACTGCCTCCAAGGGACATTCCTATCCAGGAAATCTGCTGGGCTGCTACCTGGATGTCAGCAAACACCTTCGTTACCCATTACCACATCGACCTTGAGTCACGCCGGGATGCTGGTTTTGGGGCCTCAGTTCTCCAATCTCTGTTCCCTGAGTGGGGGCGCCTTGCCTCCCTCCTCCCGGAGAACTGCTAGGAGTCTGCCAATAAGTGTGAATGAGCAACATAGCCACGATCCTAGAACAGGTTACTCACCTGTAACAGTAGTTCTAGGCGTGGTATATGTTGTTCATCCACACGGACCCACCAGACCTCCCAGGCTGCAGACACACACAACCTGGCTTCCAGCGGTCTAAGATCTGGCATCACGGGGCGGAGCCGAGGTATATACTACCAGGGTGGGTGGGAGGAGCCAGCTTGAAGACTTCCGGCAAGATGTAAAGTGGAAGGGGACATGCCAATAAGTGTGAATGAACAACATATACCACTCCTAGAACTACTGTTACAGGTGAGTAACCTGTTCTTCTAGGGACATGGATATGATGTTCATCCACACTGTCTGGCAGGTTCCTTGCCACTTTAAATGTTGCCGGAAGGTTTTCAAGCTGGCTCCTCCCATCCACCCGGGTGGTAAAACTCTCGGCTCCGCCCCATGACGCCAGATCTTCCTTACTGCTTGGAAGCTCAGGTTCCCTCCTTAACGCTCTGCGTGTAGACTGGATCCTAATTCTTCAGTTCGCCCGAAACTTGTTCTCAAATTTATCATTGCAGCCATGTTGGGGTAGTGCAGGCTGCAGCCTGTGACAAGGCTAAGATTCTCCTGGCATCGCACCCCCAGATAAGGATTCCAGGAAAGTGGATCCCATGGCTAAAAAAACAATACTTGTTATCCTCTTTGGGACTCAGGCAAGCTAGTTACATGGCATATACAGCCAGATACCAGAAATCTATGTTGGATACGGTTCTGGAGCTGGCTAAGAATGCCCCTCCTCAGCTGGCCAAGGAGCTGGAACAGGTGGCTGTTGATGGTGTTGAGGCATTCAAAATTCACTTCCATGCTGCTGTCGACTCGAATGATTTACATTCCAGGTTCATGGCTTCCATGAGAAGATTTGCTTGGCTCAGATGTACCAGTTTGTCACAGGATACTCAGACTAAGGCCATGGATTTTCCTGTTGCTGTTAACTCTCTGTTTGGGGAACAAACAGAGGCTTACATGAAGAAGATGGACGAGTACATGACCACCTACAGGAGTGTTGCAGCCAAAGAGAAGCAGGCCACTCCTCAAAAGCAGCAATTTAGGGCTGGCAGGGGCAGGCCTTTTTACCAAGCCCAGGCCTCCTCCGCTTTCCAGCAGCAGAGGGGGTTCTTTAGGGAAAGAGGCAAACGAGGGATGACCAGGACCCTGTCATCCACGCAGTCTAAGCCCTTTGCCATGCTGACACCCTGAGGTGTCAGTCAGGGTTGCCTCCCCAGTTCCAGTAGGGGCAGGCTGGCTCACTACTTCCAGGCCTGGAAGTCTATTACTTCAGACAAATGAGTCCTGGAAGTAGTGAGCCAGGGACTTGCTGTCAGCTTCAAAAGGTTCCCAAAAATGAGAGCAAAGTCTTTCAGTACTCCCTCTCCCTTGGAGACAAAGGCCTTAGAGGCAGAAGTCTCCTCTCTACTGCTTCTTCAGGTAGTAGAGAAAGTACCTCTTTGTCACAGGGGAAAAGGACTGTATTCAAGATACTTCCTTACCCCAAAAAAGACAGGGGAATGAGGGGAATGGCGACCCATCCTAGATCTAAGATACCTGAACAAACATATACGAAAGCCAAAGTTCAGAATGGCGACTCTGGGAATAATTTTTCCCTCTCTGAGAACAGGAGAATGGCTAGCCTCCCTTGATCTCAAGGATGCCTACTTCCACATACCTATCAGACATTCCCACAGAAAGTACCTCAGGTTCAAGTTGCCCTCAGGCCATTACCAGTTCAGGGCAGTGCCTTTCGGTCTAACATCTGCCCCAAGGGTGTTCACCAAGTGCCTAGCAGTAGTGATGGCCTTTCTCAGGAGACAGGGTATCCTGCTGTTTCCATGTCTGGATGACTGGCTTATAGTGGGTCAGTCCTCGGACCAAGTCAAGTCAGCTCTAGAGGTCACTCGAAAGCTTCTAGACTCCTTAGGATACATTCTGAACCTAGAAAGGTCTGTTCTGGAACCAGCCCAACTTCTCACTTTTATAGGGCTGGAACGAGACACTGTCCCGGCAAGGGCATTTCTCCCTCATTCAAGGGTACAAGCCCTTCTCACTCTGGCGTCCTCTTTTCATCCTCTAGTGTATCGGCCACCATACACCATACTTACTTACTCACCATAGTAACGTTGTTTTTTCTAATGGAGTCTTGCTGTATTCTGACCGCCCTCCCTGCCTCCCCTCCTGGAACCTAGTTGTTTTCGGATGTGGTCTGGCAGGTGCAGTGCTGCACCCGAAAGGTGTACCTTGGTGACCTCTTCTTTAGCTTGAGTTCTTTCTGGTAATTATTCATGAAGATGTTGCTTTTGTTTCACTACCTACTTGGATTCTTTTTGGGGTTCTCAGCTTGAATCTTTTTGACCCTACAAATGTTTATTGCCCTTTGGCAAAAAAAAAAAAAAAATCTGTATTTAGTTAGCATAGTGCTCATAAGAATCTGACAGTTACACTGAGGAGTACCAAGGACAGAGGTTTGAAAACAGAGCTTGAGCTCAACGTTCTATGCCTGGGCATAGAGTTAACCTTTTACTCTCCGGAGCAGTTCAAGTGCTGGGGCTAACTGCATATTGTCAGAATACAGCAAGCCTCCATTAGAAGAAACATTACTATGGTGAGTAATTTTTTCTTATAGTGCACCTAGATACGAATGACCTGGCAGGTTGTGAAGAGAGGGTGGTGCAAGAGAGGTTCAGGGAGCTGGTGAATATCTGCAAGGTGGAAGAGAAGTCTGTAGTCTTCTTGGAGGTGCCTTCAGTCCCAAGGGTTAGTACGGCAAGGAAAGTAAGGATTTCTTAATTCAACAAATGGCTTAGAGGGTGGTGTGAGGTGAAAGGGTACGGGTGCATTGGTGGTTGGGAGGGGGCGTGGGATAACGATGACCTGTATGCACCAGACAGGTTACACTTGAGTAAAAAGGGCATGGGGTCCTGAAGGGAAAGCTGGAGGACTTTATGAATAACAGTCTTCTAAACTGACATGGGGCGAGGCAGCAGGGTGCAGGGCACCCTTAGTCACCGGGTGGAGAAGGTCGATAGGCCTCCCCCCAGCAGGTCAGCAGGAGGAAGGGAGGGGTGGGGGTAGAAGGGAGGGACCAAGGAAAGGGGGGGCTAATTTGGGGCAGGTAAGGAGTAAGGGGAATCCAAAGTCGCGTTGGAGGGTGGTGTCTCTAAATGCCAGAAGTCTAGGGAACAAAATGGCGGAATTGCAGTCATTGTTTGCTGAGGGAGAGGTGGCCATTACAAAGACTTGGGCCACATAAAACCATGACTGGGATCTAGCTGTTCTGGGTACAAAATGTACAGAAAATATGAGGACTGGAAGTTTGTGTGGGGGAGGGGGGTGATGTATGTGAAGGAGGGGGTAATTTGCACCAGAGAGAAGAATGCCGAGGGTAAGCCTAAAGTGTGTGTGTGTGTGTGTGTGTGTGTGTGTGTGTGTGTGTGTGTGTGTGCAGATCCAGTCCATGAAAGGGAGGAAATTAAGGATGGGGTTGATGTACAGACCCCTTACCAGGATGAGGAATTGAATAGGGTATTGGGATGCTTGATCATAGATCTGTCCAGCAGAGGGGAGGTAGTAATAATGGGGGACTTCAGTTTACCTTGGGTGGACTGGAAAATCCCTCCTATCTCCTACACTAGAGATTAAGTACTGCTGGATGCTTTCCAGAGGGATTTTCTGACTCAAGGCGTTATGGAGCCCACTAGGGAGAGAGGACTGTCCTGGATCTGATCTTGTACAGCTGTGCACATTTTCAGGAGGCGAAGGTGGATGCGCCGCTAGCAGGAAATGACCTGGACATAGTGTTTTCACCTGGACTTGGGCAGAGGGATGGTCAGGACCAGGATGAGGGTCTTGGACTTTGAGGGCTGACTTTGATAGGATTGGAGTTCTGCAAGGGCACTTTACTGGGATCAGAGTGGGGATGGATGTGGAACAGAAATGGGCCATGATAAAGAAGGAATTGATGCAGGCCTGTAGTGAGTGTGCCAGAATCAAAAGCAAGAAGGCTAAGGGCAGAAATCCCAGCTGATTCGGCAGGGAGGTGGTAGAGGTGGTAGGGGCAATGGGGGACAACAGGGCAGCCTTTAGAAAGTATTAGTGTACTCAGAAAGAGGAGGATGGGATGGACTACACCACTAAGTCAAGAGGGGCGAGCAGGGTGGTGAAGAAGGCAAAGGCCATAGAATCATAGACCATGATGGCAGAAAAAGACCAGCAGTCCATCCAGTATGTCCATATTGCCCATAATCCCAGGATCCTATTGTTCCTCCAGGATACTAATCCTTCCTGTCCTATCCTCATTCTCCTCTCTGGTCTTGTTGCCCTGGGCGACCACTATTCCCTTCATTGTATCCCATGCCTGCTGGAATCCCCTAACGTGTTTGCTCCCATCACCTCGGCCGACAGACTTTTCCAAGGTTCCACCACCCTTTCCGTAGAGAAATACTCCCTTACGTCACTCATGAACCTCCCTCCTGTGAATTTCCACTCGTCACCATGTGACCTCGAGTTGGTATTCAGGGTAAATAATTCCCTGCAGTTTACCTTGTTAATTCCTTTAAGAAACTTGAAGGTCTCTATCATATCGCTGCTCTCCTTTCTGGTTTCCAATGAGTACATATTTAGTGCCTTGAGGCCTGCCTCATAAGATGTGCTCTGCTGACCCTGAATCATTTTTGTTACTCTGTGCTGCACTGTTTCCAACCTGTCCCTGTCCTTTCTGAGGCTAGGATTCCAGAACTGGACACAGTACTCCAGGTGAGGCCTCACCAGGAATCTGTATGGGGAAGTATTACCTCTCTTCTTCTGCTATCAGTACCCCTCCCAATACATCCCAGCATCCTGTTAGCCTTGCTGTAGGCCTTGTTGCACTGGGTTGTTTCTTTAAAGGCGTTACTGATGAGAAAGTCTAGATCCAGTTCCTCTTCTGTAGTGCTGAGTTTCACCCCATCCATCCAGTACTCTGTCTTGGGCTTCCTTTTCCCTAGGTGCATTACCTTGCACTTTTTGGCATTGGATTTTAACTGCCAGACGTTTGATCTCTCCTCTAGTTTTTGTAGGTCCCTTTGCATATCCCTTATTCCCTCATCACTAGCCACCCTCCTACATAGTCATCTGCTAAGAGAGAGAACATGCCTTGAAGTCCCTTATCAGCGTCACTAATGAACATGTTGAAGAGGACCGGACCCAGGACAGATTCCTGTGGAACTCCATCATGAGAGAGATACAGCTATCCCAGGGGGTGAAAGCGGGAGAGAAGACCTTTTTCAGGTATATAAGGGAGTAAAGAAACCTAAAAAAAGGATTATAAGTCTTAAAAAAAAAAAAAAAAAAAAAAAAAAGGGGGGTTAGGCAGAGGGTAGTGAAGAAAAGGCAGCAGTGGGTACTTCTGATCTGTTTTCTCTCAGGAGAAGGACAGATCAGTACCACAAGGGAGTAAGGGGGGGTTCGCAGATAGTAAAATTCAAGCCGATAGGGGTACTCAAGGGCCAAAGGGACCTGAAGGTGGACAGGTCACCAGGACCAGATGGCAAGCACCCAAGGGTCCTTGGAGAACTAGGGGAGGTTCTGGCAGTTCCCCTGGCAGACCTGTTTAGCACCTTTCAGGAGTCTGGAAATGTGCCCCAGGACTGGAGAATGGCACATGTAGTCTCTCTTCATAGGAGTGGGCTGAGAGACGAACCAGGGAACTACAGACCAGTCAGTCTGACCTCTGTAGTGGGCAAGCTGATGGAGACCATCCTGAAAGAGAGACTAACTGGCTTTCTTGAGGAAACTGGGCTCCACGACGAGAGGCAGCATGGGTTTGTGTTGGGGAGGTCAGGTCCTGCCAAACTAACCTAACTGGCTTCTTTGATTGGGTCACTAGGACAGTGGACAAGATCCAGGTAGTTGATGTCCTATATCTGAACTTCAGCAAGACCTTTGATTTGGTGCCCCATAGGAGCCTGGTCAGGAATCTTGAGAACCTGGGAGTGGGGGGTTAAGCTCACATGTTGGGTCAGAAGCTGGTTGCAGGATAGAAGCCAAAGAGTGTTAGTCAAAAGTTCTGTGAAGCGAGGTCTGTGAATTAACATCTTATAAGTGACATCATGGATGGTATCAAGGGTAAAAAAATAATCTGCCTGTTCGCGAACACTAAGCTTTTTGGGAAGGTGGTCATGAAAGATGGTAGACAAGAACTCAAGGAGGACTTGGTTAGACTAGAAAAGTGGTCCAGCATTTGACAGCTGGGGTTCAGTGCTAAAAAGTGCAAGGTTATGCTCTTGGGTGCAAAGAATCTGGGGCGAAATGCTGGTTTGGTGGAGTGCAGGTAACCAGGTCTGAAGAAGTGGCATGTGGGAGTAGTAATCACCAGTGAGCTGAAGCATTTTGCACTCTGTAAGAGAGCAGCAGCCAAAGCATATCGGATGCTGGGATGCGTAGCCAGGGGAAGTACCACCAGGAAGGCTGAGGTCATTCTGGCACTATACAGGTCATTGGTACGACCACTCCTGGAGTACAGTGGGCAGTTTTGGTGCCCATATCTTAAGAAGGATGTCAGCTTGCTGGAGACAGCCCAGAGAAGAGCAGCCAGGATGATTCAAGGCCATTATCGCAGCAACTATTATGTGAGGCTCGGGGAGCTCAATATGTGTTCTCTTGGGGAAAGAATGGAGAGAGGGAGACATGATTGAGACCTTCATGTACCTTGAGGGTATTAACAGGGTGAGTACTGAGGGCCTCTTCAGCCTTAGTAGCAACAAGACCACTAGGGAGCACAGCCTAAAGCTGGTGGGGGAAAGGTTCAGGAGGGTGATGAGGAGGCACCTTTTCACTGAGAGGGTGGTGGCCAAGTGAAATGAGTTGCAGGAAGAGGTGGAATCCCTTAAAACAGTGGACAGCTTCAGGAGGGGTTGGGACAGGGTGCAGGGAAGAATTGCGGTTAGGAGAGTGAGGGGGGTGAGCGGGGGCAGTAGGGGGAGGTTATAAGGGGAACTGGGAGGGTGGCAATTCCCTCTGAACACATAGGGAGTTGCACTATCGAGCAGGCTAGATAGATCTTAAGGTCTTTATCTGCTGGCATGCAGGTATGTTCGAAAATGGATTTAACTAATATTAAAGAAATGCTGCTCTCCATTAAAAAATATTTCAGAACTAAAAGACAATGTGAACAAAATGAGGGCCACAGAAATTGAGAGACAGGACACTTGCAAAGAAAGACTTTTTTTTAAGTAACTGTCACTAAAACCGAAGATACCACTGCCTTTCATTCTGAATATCTTAGCGGAGTGAATGACTTTGAAAATTGGAGTAGAAGAAATAATTTAAGAATTATTGGTTTCCATGAGGGGTTAGAGAAAAAGTACATGGTGGTGTTTTTCCAGAACTTTTTGCCTGCTTTACTGAAGTACTGTGAAGGTGTGGGATAAAACACACAACAAACCAGAAGTCAAGTGCATAAAAACGCAAATGTGCGTTATTTTATTCAAATACAAAATAAAAAAAAAAAAATTATACCGAAAGCTAAAAGTTATTCAATGTCCAGTATCCAGTAAGCTTTCTAATTTTGAAAATTCCTGATTCTTGGCTTCAGCCCATGCAAATAGAACAGTCTGGAAACAAGCACACACTTCTGAGGTCCTCCTCACTTGGTAGTCAGTATTCAATTGATTCCCCTATCTATCTTTGTTACTCCAAGTGGTGGGCTTTTATACCTTTCATGGATGACATCACCATCAGGTGATCTACCCCTTTTTGCTAAAACCAGCATTCTCAGGAGTTCCCCATCAAACAGTAAAGACATGCATGTTAATTTTTCTAGCCTAGACTATTCTTTTCTTAGTTTGGGGGGGGCGGGGTTATGTTTTCATTTTGTATCATCTAAGAAGATAGTTTTTAATAAGACCGTAAGTCCATGACGGTTCCACTGAGTTTGTAAGGGAAACGGGAGAATGAGGGTGCGCTCTTCTTCTCCCGTCTCCTGCCAACCCTTGGAACTTATGTCTTTTTATTTCCATTAAATTGTGAAATGTGACACCATAAAATAGACAAGCATACAGCAAACGTATTTCATTTTCATTCCCAGCGCGAGCGGCCGTATCACAGAAACAGAGCGAAAGAAATGATGGGAGTGGGGGTGCAGACACCCCACACATGGGCTTCCTCCCCAGACAGGGCTCAACCTGTCACAATTACCAATGCCCCTGCCCACTCTAAATAGACAGAGCCCACTGGACACTGGCACCCAAACCTGGACTGAGACTGTGACCCATAATCGCAAAGTTCCTGAGGTTTAATATTAAAGAAGAGATTTTGCGTGTGGCTAGAGACAGAAAGTCTCTCTTATGTGGGAAGGACAGAAAACATATGTTCTAAGGGCATGGATATGTTCTGTCCACACTTGATGGCAGTTTCCTTTTCCTTTAAGATTCACTGGAAAGCCTCAAAGCTGGCTCCACTCCCTGACGCCAGATCTTCCTCTCCGCTGGAAGAAACAGGTTCTCTCCTTACCACTCTGGTGTTGAGTAGATCCTGGCATTCAAATCTTTTGATTTACTTCCAAATCTCAAACTTAAACTCGTCAGTTTCTTCTGCATATCTTTGATCGTGACCGCGATGGAGGACGAGTCCTTGCCCAGGTTCTGCCGGTGCCCCTGCAGGCATAGGATATTGTGCACAGACACACACACCGCATGCATTTATTGCCTGGGGCACAATCACGATACCCAGGCCTGTGATGCTTGTTTCACCCGAATGTGCTAGATGACCGTCCCTCCTGTTTGCAGCTGGGCCGCCCGGAAAAATGTAACCTGCCGGTCAAATCCAAAGAAGCCCATTGGGTGGTCTCCACGGCTGCAGGGTCCGCCGAGCAGTTAGAACAGATGAAGGCTTTTGAGGAGGAGGCATCTCAGGCCGCTGAGTAGTTATTTTTGGCATCTGCTTTTGTTCCTCTTAAACTGGGCTCTTCCTTTTCAGGCTCCTTCAAGGAGTTGTGCCAGTCTCTCCTGACCAAGGGAGAGGGCCCTTTGGGCTTGCACAGCTCATGCTCCAAGAAGGAGTAGAGAGACAAAGAGAAGACTCACCGTCAGTGTTCTTGGGACAGAGAGCAGTCTCGGTCCCAGGAAACTTTGGTTTTGGTTCGAAACCGCAGCCTTAGCCGCCGGCTTCACGGTGCCCCGTTTGGCCAGCCTACTGAGATGCGAGTCGATGATCCGGCCAAGATTGTTTTCGACCCAGTCGACCCGCTTTCTCTCGATGAGGCCGACGATTCTTTGTTTAGGACTCCAGTCCTACCGACAGACGAGCCGATCCCGCCTGTTGGGCCAGATCCCAAGGCTTCAGTAAACCAGGAGGAGCCGCAGCACTCCACGGTTCCCTCTGAGTGACTCCGTCTGTCCTCCGACAGTCTCTCGTCTTCCTCCAGTGGGTTGCACAAGTTCCACAGGCACCATTCTCTGTGTCATAGGAAGCGATGCTGCCGCTGTTCTTCCTCGGCTGAGGGGAAGCTTCGATGCAAGTAGTGTCAACACTATGAGGACCTCATGTGGCAACAGTTGGTTCTGGCTGATCAGAAGCCGACACTGGGTCATACCCCAGCTGTTTATCTGGCTGTCACCGTTGCCTACGCCTCCAGAGTTTCTGGAGCCAGCAGATACCACCCTACCTCCTGCGGAGCCGGTGAAAACCGTTTCGGCTCTGCCTAAACCAGCCTCTTCACCAGTCGTGGTGGAGCAGTGACCTTGTCGGCCACTGTCCGGGGCTTCCCCAGTGTCTGTTGGTCACTCTCACGCCTGACCATCTGCGGCGGTCAAAGGTGACACGGGTGGTCAGCTGCTGAACGGGGACTCTTCGGAGTCCAGCAACACCACCTCGCTCCACTCCCGTCTGGTTAACACAGTCAGTTGGGGATTTCTCCACAGAGGAAGGCCATTTGTCCTTCTTGGGCATCCTCTGTCTCATCTCCAAATCTATGGAGATGCAGCTGGAGCCCATTCAGAAGCGGGCCCGTTACCCCCTTACCGACATCCTGGATAAGGGGGATTTGCCTACAGAGGCCTTCCCTGTGGCCGAGGCTATTGTGGGTCTGGCCCTGGAGCTTTGGCTTCCTGCCACGTGCCATCTGCCGATATGGTCCGCAGATATGCGGTGCCCATTGGTTCCCTTTCGGGGTTCATGGAACACCCCTCGGCTGAGGGGATAATGACAGATTCCATGTTCTGGCATTAAAGTCATAAGGATGTGAATAAACCTCCGGACGAGGAGTCCAAGGAGTTGGACTACTCTGCTAAAAAAAGGTTTACGCTGTCTCCTCGCTCGGCCATTGTCATGGTACATTTTTCCCGTGCCCTCTTGGGGTCCCTGGATGAGGTGCTTCCTCATCTCCCTGCAGACCTCCAGACCACAGTGAAGTAGGGCTGGGATCAGGGTCATGCTGTAGCCTAACAGCAGCTCCAGAAGGCCCTGGACATTTGGGACCCTTGTGCCCGCTCGGTGGTGGCTGCCATCGCCATACGCTATAGGGCCTGGCTCTGGATCGCGACCTTTATGGCAGATACCCAGCATAAGTTGACGGACGTTCCCTTTTTGGGTACCAACTTGTTTGAGCCTGGAGTTGACGATCACCTCCAGCACATAGAGAAGTCCAGAGCCACCTTGGACTCTGTCCAGTGTGTCCAGAAGGAGTCTAAGGGCCCCAAGCAGCAGATATGCAAGGCCTTTTCGTCCTTCTACCTCTGCAGCCAAACCAGCCCAATACCAGTCTGAGCAGCAGGCTGTCTTGGTGCATCCTGGCCCAAGTCGGTGACTTTGGTGCCCTGAAAACCCGGAGGCAAAGGTCCTGACGGCTCCTTGGCTGGGTCGTCGTCCTCTGTCAAGCCTGCACAGTGATGGGATGGGGATTACCAACCCCATACCCGTTTCATCTCCCCTGGGTCCTCCTGTGGGGAGGTGGGGGCCAACTCTGCCACTTCCTTTCCACCTGGTCCACTGTTAGCATGGACAGGTGGGTTCTGGAGGTGGTCAGGCAGGGTCTGACTCTGGAATTCGAGCAGTATCTTCCAGGCTGAGTCTGCACCCCACGGGAGGACTTGATATCTGCTGACACTTGGTCAGCTCTCTGAGCCGACATGGCCCATCTCCTCCACAAGGAGGTGGTGGTCAGAGTAACGGATCCTCCTGCAAACCCAGGGTTTGTCTCCAGGTACCTTCTGGTGCCAAAACAGACAGGGGCTGACGCCCTATTATAGAGCTGCATGACATAAACAGGTTTCTCAGGTTCTGCATCTTTAGGATGGTGACTGTCCCAGATCATCCCATATTTCGAGCAGGACATTTGGTTCTGCTCCCTGGATCTTCAGGATGCATTCTTCCACATCCCGATCCATCCGTCCCACTGAGTGTTCCTCCGCTTCCGGTCAGAAGGACACCTGTATGAGTTCCAGGCCATGCCATTTGGCCTCTCCTCTGCCCCCAGGGTCTTCACCAAATGCATAGCTGTGGTGGCGGCACACCTGAGGTGTCTAAGGGTCTGGGTGTACCTCCTATCTGGACGACTGATTGATAGCAGGTCCCTCGAGGCAGGAGGTGGAGCGGTCCAGGGATTTGGCCCTTCAGAGCTGCATTGACCTGGGCCTCCTTATGAGCGAGGCCAGGTTGGAACTCACACCCATGCAGGTGATCAGTTTCATCAGGCAGAGCTCGACTCTTGCAGACCCAGGCTCCCGGTGGACAGGGCGGAGGATCTCTCCTCCTTTGCCCAATCATTTCTGGTTGGGCTCTTTCACTCTGCTCAGGACTTTCTGCACCTCTTGGGTTACATGGTGGCCTGCACCACTGTGGTCCATTGGGCCCGGTGGCATATGCGCTCCCTGCAGTGGGAGCTGGCCAGTCAGTGGTCCTAGCGCAGAGGTTACTTCGACCAGCTGGTCACGGTGACCCAGAGGATGTGGGATGCTCTCCAGTGGTGGACCGTCCCATAGCATCTGTAGGAAGGGGTTCCATTCATCTGCCCGGAGCCGACGGTCACTCTGACTACGACACCTCTCTCATGGACTGGGGTGCCCATCTAGGGGAGCATAGAATCCATGGGCTCTGGACCCTCAGGAGTCCCGATGCCACATCAACCTGCTGGAGCTCGGAGTACTTTGGCTGGCACTGACTGTGTTCACTCCATTTGTTCGGGGTCAAGTGGTTCAAGTCCAGACGAACAACACCACGACCATGTACTACCTCAGCAAGCAGGGAGGGATGCATTCCCTGCCTTTGTGCAAGGAAGCTCTCCGCACTTGGATCCTAGTGCACAGCCTGGAGGCGGATCTCCTAACCATCCATGTGGCAGGAGCCTCCAGTCAGTTGGCGGACGCCCTCAGCCGGGTGGGCGAGGCGTCACACGAGTGGTCCCTCCACCATTAGGTAGTTTACAGTTTGTTCTCCCAGTGGGGCACCCCTCAGGTGGACCGTTTTGCCTCCAAGGAGAACAGAAACTTAGGCTGTATTGTGCCCATCCCCCCCCCAGCAAGGCTGTCTGCAGGGGGATGCCTTCTCAAGGTTGTGGAGCCCAGGCCTCTTCTGTGCCATCCTCCACTTTCCTTGATCCACCGAATGCTGCTCAAGGTCAGGAGGGACAAGGCACAGGTGATCTGGTGGCTCTGCACTGGCCCAGCCAGTTTTGATATCCAGATCGCCTCAGCAACAAGCTCCCGAGGCATTTTCCAACATGCCTGGACCTGCTTTCCATCAGCCAGGGGAAGGTACTCCACCCGGACCTTCAGTCTTTGCACCTGACAGCCTGGTTCCTGAGTGGCTAGAGTTCCAGGCTTTGGGTCTCTCCGAAGATGTCTTCACAGTTGTGAAGGCCTCGGAAGGAGTCGACCAGAAAATGCTATACTTTCAAATGGAAGAGATTCCCCATTTGGTGTCAGGGTAAGGGGTTGAACCCTTTGATCTGTCCAGTGGCCAGTATTTTGGACCAGCTGTGGTCTCTCTCCAAAGGGGGGACTTCGGTCGACAACCATCTCCGCTTACCAGGCATGGGCCGGTCAGTGGTTGGTGGTGCAGGAGACAGTGGTCTGGTGCTTTTTTCAAGGGCTTAGATCACATATCCACTCCAGTATGTAAACCTCCACCTCTGTGGGATCTGTTGCTGGTACTGACAGAGCGCAAGGGGAAGCCATTTGAACTGATGCTCATTTGTTGTGGGAAACTGCCTTCTTGGTGGCCATTACATCAGCCATAAAGATTGGGGAGCTCTAGGCGCATTTGGTGGAGTCTCCTTACCTGGTCTTCCACAGGGACAAGGTTAATCTTACTTTGAGAGGGTTCCTTCAGTAGGTCATAACTTGTAGGACTAGCATCATCTGGCATCAGGACCCAACAGCAGACTTTTCCAGCAGTACCCGATGGGGGACCGCCCACCCGACGTCAGTGTGAGCCTATGTTGTGGGCAGTCCCCAGGCCCACCCCAGTTCTTTCCCACAGTCACCTTGTGCAATTCCCTCTGGTAGACTCACTTCAGCGATCGCCGGTAGTTCTTTGCATTTAAAAAAAAAATTGTTTTTTTTCTGAGCTTTCGGTTATTGCTCTGTCTTCACCACCAAAGAAGTGCAAATCCTGTGGCACTCAAATCCCGCATAGACTGCCATCAACTGTGCGTGATCTGTCTAGGCCCAGACCGTCCAGTGACCACCTACTCGGATTGCCTCCCGTTTAATCAGGCCACCCATAAACTGAGGCAGCAGACTCTGGAGGCCCATCTGATAAAGATCCGCTTAGCTTCTCTCGAAAAACTGATGACGATTCTGAATTCGGCTTCTACTTCTTCATCTTCACTGTCCAAACACAAGAAGGAGAAACATCGGGAGAAGGAACACTCCTCAGAAAGTAGGCCCAAGGCTTTGAGGCCCACGGCTAGCAAGGCCGCTCCTCCACCGCCTGCAGTTAAAGTCCAAGCCGTGTCCGGGGACACGAAGGCTCAGACGCTTCTCCTGGTTTCTGTGTCAAGTAAGTCGGTCCCCGGCTCCTCAGTGGACCGCACTGTGACTTCCGCTAAGCTGCTCCTCTGGGGACCGCATGGTGGCCTGTAAGTCTGTTCCCCATTCTTTGTGATCCCACACGGCTGAAGTCGCCAAGTCGGGGTGGGGGGGGGACCCTCCTACTCTCTTCGTGACACGCATTTGTCCGATCGGTCGGCCTGCATGGACACGGCTGTCCAGTCAGGGACTAATGTCAGTTATCCCGACGTCTGGCAGAGCCCGGGGAAGACAGCCCCTCTTCCCCCTTCTGTGCCAGTTGCAGTCTCTCCAAACCCCACTTCCTTAGCTGGAGATAACGCTGGTCTCCTGGACATCGCCCACACTCCAGGGTCTCGCCCGCCATCCCCATCAGGGGTCCTGGATCGAGAAGCCCCTCCTCCTCCTCTGGAGTTACTCATGGAGGTTCCTCCTATTCTCAATCTAGGGAGTCCTTCCTGGCCAGTTGGTCAACTGATGCTGGCCCCATCGCCCTCATCGGACCTGGTTCTTCCTCCTCCTCCTACACCGGCTCCTCCGACAACAGTCTCCTGGCCGGAATCCATATGCCTGCCCCTGGAGCCCGATCTTTCAGCAGGAACGGGTCCTTTGTCGGACACCACGTGACAGGCCCAGCTGCTGGCCCTTCTGACACAAGATCCTGTTCTGACGGTCCCACAGGTCCTGACGACGGATCCTACACGCATTTATACTACGCCAGGTCCGATGTGGATGCATCCTGCGTCGGCTCCCCTGTCGGGAACTTTTGGAAGACCCCATTATGTCCCTCATTACCCTTCGGGGTTCCCTATGAACCATACCTTGGTTGGTCCTTTGCCAGATTGGCATAGCTTGAGGCATTATTACCCGGGTTACAGTCAGTTACTGGGCTACCCTCCACAGTGGTACCACAGGTATTCTTACTTTCCTTCCTGTGCTTACCCTCCTCCTCCTCCACCTACCCCCCACCTCCTCCGGCCTCACAGCCAGACGTCAGACAGGTCATCCAGTCCTGGTGGAAGGAGGTGAGGGCTGAGCTGGTGACTGACCTGGAGAGCAGGCTTCCCCACACTTCTCCTTCTTCCAGGTCCGTGTCCCCCATGGACTCCGATTCTGACACAGTCCATGTCTGTGGTGTGGCATGGGCGAACATCTCTCTTCTGGATATTCAGGCTGGAGACGATCAGGACTCAGGGGCAGACTCATCAGGGGAATCTTTGTGTCCAGGATCGCCGGCCCCGGGGAAGGTCTCTAAGTCCCTTCTGGAGGACCCTTCTTTTGTGGACCTTCTGAGGTCAATCCAGACTTTTTATGAGTGGGAGACTGAGGAACAGGATCTGGTGTGGCAGAGGCTCGCTGAGCATCTGGATCTGGAGACACTATCACAGATTCCAGTTCCTCCATGGATTGATCCTCATCTTGACCTCACCTCGACTATCTGGCAACTGTCTTAACTCCATCCCGGTAAGGGTGCAGACAGGACTTACCGTGCGCCTAAGGATACCCTCTTTTTTCGGCACATCCTAAGGCAGACTCTATTGTCGTCTCTGCTGCTCATGATTGTTCATCTGCTCCTAAGCACATGAGTACCATTCCTCCTGACAAAGTGTCTAAGCAGTTTCACCAGTTCGGTAAGAAAGAGTATTCTTCGGCTATGTGTGCGTTGAGATCCCTGAATTACGTAGCCCACATGGTGTCCCACCAAAATGACACCCTACTCAGGCTGGAGGACCGGATTCAGTCAATACCGAATTCGGACCTTAAGGAAGAACTTGACCGGGACATCCGATTTTCCAAAATTTCTTGTCGGCATGCTCTTCGAGCCACCTACTACGACTGTCGATTCAGTGGCCTGAACCTCGGTGACCGCTGTCTCCCTTTGGTGGCATGCCTGGCTCCGTATTTCGGGCCTTGCTAACGAGGTCCAGTCAGCCATTCAGGACACCCCCTTTCGGGGCTCGGTGCTCTTTGGTGGGGATACCAAAGATATCATCAAAGACCTACAAGAACGAGGCCAAGCTCCTGGGTCTGTGAGGTCTACGTCCCGTCAGGGCAACCAGCCAGGTCAGCCCCAGCAGTCCTTTCAGAAATGGACCTGGAGACAGCGACAAAGGCGCACCCAGTTCGGTCAAGGTAAGCGTATGCCACGGGTACAGTGTCGACCCCCCCTTCCAAAATCCAGTGTCACTCTGGAGGACCTCCTACAGCCCAACCTGCCACCTCCTGACTTTTTGGTCCCACCCCCTCCTCCAATTCTGGAAGAGGAACCGGTGGGGGGAGGTTTGCCCGCCACTTACAGGAGTGGTAGGGCATAATCTCCGACAAATGGGTCCTGCAGTTAGTGTCCTTGGGACACAGTCTGGAATTCTTGGAGGTTCCTCCAGAATCCCCTCCTCGAAGACCCGCCTATTCTCGAGATCAGGTACTTCTAGTATAGGAGGAAGTGCTAGTTGTCTTGCGAAAATAAGCAATAGAGCCAGTCCCTCTTTGGCAGAGGGGACGGGGGTTTTTACTCCCATTTCTTCCTGATTCCAAAAAAGACTGGTGACCTGAGACCCATCCTCGACCTCAGCAGGTTAAACCTGTTCTTTGAGGACAAAAAGTTCAGGATGTTCACGCTCCAGAGCCTGCTGCCTCTGCTGCAGGAAAATCATTGGTTATGCACTCTGGACATGCAGGATGCCTTCCTGCACATCCTGATATTGCAGAGTCACTGCCACTTCCTGTGTTTTTTTTTTTTTTAATTTCAGGGGGAACACTTCCAATTCAAAGTGCTCCCATTTGGCCTTTCCTCGGCACCCAGGGTTTTTATCAAGTGCCTAGTGGTAGTGTCAGCAGCCCTCAGACACCAGGGTATTACGGTTTTCCTGTACCTGGACGATTGGCTAATCTCTGCTCCTTCCCAGGAGTCCCTTTCCGAAGCCCAACAGATTACCCTGAACCTGTTTACCAGTCTGGGGATTACTGTCAATATCCCCAAATCTTATCTCACTCCCTTGCAATGTCTTCAGTTTATTGGAGCTATTCTGGATACAGTTCAGGGCAGAGCTTTCCTTCCTCCGGATCGCAGGGACACTCTGATTGAGCAGGTCACCTTGGTGGCCTCTTCCAGGTACCTTCTGGCCAGGGAAGTCATCCATCTGCTCGGCTTGATGGCGGCCTCTATCTCCACAGTCCCCGTGGCGAGGCTTCACATGAGAATTTCTCAGTGGTCCTTCAGGGTTCAGTGGGATCAGCTACAAGATCGGCTGGATCAGCTGATCCTCCTTTCTTCTGCCTGTCGGAAGGATCTGTTATGGTGGAGGGACCCTACAAACCTTTCGTTAGGCCTACCATTTCGTGGCCCAGCTCCTGCAGCAGTCCTCGCTTTGGACGCTTCCAATCTGGGATGGGGAGCTCTCATGGGGGACCATCGGACTCAAGGTCTTTGGTCCCGTCAGGAGATGTCCTTTCACATCAACGTCTTGGAGATGAGAGCGGTGCTGTATGCTCTCCAAGCATTTCACACCATTCTCGTAAAGGGACTCTTACTTATTCAGACTGACAACTCTTTGGTTGTCTGGTACCTCAACAAGCAAGGAGGCACTCGCTCGTATCCCCTCTGCAGGGAAGCGATGAGAGTGTGGAACTGGGCGGTCCTGCACGGTCTGTCTCTCATAGCTGTGCACGTTCCAGGAGTGGAAAACGTCCTTGCCGACAGCTTAAGCAGGTCGTTCACCCTCTCTTACGAATGGGAACTAGATTGGGAAGTGGTGGAGTCACTTTTCAAGAAATGGGGACGACTGGAACTCTACCTTTTCGTCTCCCCATTCAACGCAAAGCTTCCAAGCTTTTGCTCGCTCGTTCCAGAGCATGGTGCTTTCTGGCACAATGCATTGTTTCTCTTGGACAGGGAGATTCTTATACGCCTTCCCCCCCCCTTTTCCCCATTCTTCAGAGGGTGCATCTCAAGCTTCAGGCAGAGAGAGCACAAATGATCCTAGTGGTTCTTCAGTGGCCCAGACAAATTTGGTTCCCATTTCTGCTTCAGTTGTCCAGGGAACCACCAGTTCCACTTCCATTGAAGCACAGTCTGTTAACTCGGGACAAGGGTCGGCCAGTGCACCTAGGGCTCAGGACCCTGCATCTCCATGCTTGGCTCCTGCAGACATAGCGATTTCTCGCTTTGGGGGTCTCATCGAGAGTCGCTCAAGTTATCATGGAGGCCCAAAAGCCTTCCACGAGGTCTACGCCTTTCTGGCGTCTTTGGACATGCAGGATGCCTACATGCTCTTATGTGCAAAGAGTCTTATTTGGTTTTCCACCAGGACAGGGGATCCCTAAGGACAAACCCAAAGTTTTTGCCTAAGGTGGTCTCGGCTCTCATCCTCAATCAGGATATCGATCTACCAGTGTATTTTCCAAGGTACTCTAATCGAGGAGAAGCCCTTCTGCACACCCTAGACGTGCACAGGTGCCTCAGATACTACCTGACCAGACCAGAACCAAACCGCTCCGAAAGACGGACCAACTTTTCGTCTCCTTTGCTCACAGGATGAAAGGAGCTTCTGTCTCCCAAACAGTCACTTTCCAGGTGGCTCATCCAGTGCATTACTTTCTGTTATGAGAAGCGCAATAAACCCTTACCGGACGCGGTCAAGGGTCATTCCACTAGAGGGGTGGCTACTTCCTTTGCGGTGTTAAAGAACGTCTCCACCTCAGCTATTTGCGCTGCAGCTACTTGGAGCTCTGTGCATACCTTTTTCAGGCATTACAGTCTGGACATTGCATTGAGGCGAAGAGCGGGGTTCAGTCTAGCCGTCCTTCAGGGACTTATGTCCTAGGCTCGAGTTATCTCCAGGTCTCTACCTTTCCTCCTCCCGATAGTGCATGATTGCCACTACTGCTTGGAAATCAGTCCTAATGGTGTAACCTGCTGCAAGAGCTGTATCAAGTAAGATAGTACAGTTACGTAAGAACTTACCGTAACAGTAGATCTTAGAGAACAGCTCTTGCAGCAGGTACCTTCCCTCCCACCATCCCCGCTGGAGGTAGGTCGGAGTCAAGCACCCATCTTATCAGATGGGACATGCCTTTTACTTGTTTTTGCCATCTGGTGGCGGATCCTCGGTCTCCCCTTCTGATGTTATCTAGCGGCCGGGAGTCTCCGGCGGGAGAACTGAGGATTATGGGGGGACCGCCTCCTTATGTACTACGCCTGACGTCGGGGGCGGGACCGACATTGGAGGCGGTCCCCGCTGAAGACTGCTAGCTAGAAAATTTCCGTGGGGTCCTGGCGCCTGCCGGCTTCAGTCCTAATGGTGTAACCTGCTGCAAGAGCTGTTCTCGAAGATCTACTGTTACGGTAAGTTCTTAATGTAACTGTACTTTTCTTTGGCTGAAGACTACCAAATGACCAGACAGATGCCACAGCAGCGAGGTAACAGCCAAGCACCAGTAAAACACTTGTTCCCATTTAAACTCCCAAGTCTAATAAGAACTATGGTGGGGGTAACAAATCTGCACTCAAAAGACTTTATTTGCTATAACTGTAATAAGCCAGGTCATAGTGCAAGAAATTGCCATAGTAAGAAGATTGACACTGGAGCAGATTTGCCCTTAGCAAATTGGGGCAAGTACTTAACAGATGTGAAAGTGGGAGATAAGACTGTGAAGGGATTTATAGATTCAGGAAGCAGACAGACCCTAGTACATACTGAAGTGTTAGGAAAACAGTGTCCAAAAAGACCAGGTACTGGTGTCATCTGCATCCACAGGTACACCCTATGCTATCCCACCACCCAAGTGACTCTGAATATTAAGGGTGTGTCGCATCAAATAAAAGTGGGGGTAATACCTAAGTTACCTGTACCTATGATTATTGGAAATGACTTTCTGGGATTTACTGAGTTCATCAGAGAGGGAGTAAATCCTGATGTTTCAGCAGCTGTGGTGACAGCACAGGCAAAAGAAATCTCAGATGGTGGAGACACTTTTCCTTTCGCCGATTTTGATTTAGACTTGCTTGTGCAGACCTCTAAGTTCCGAAAATCCAGGAAAGAAAGACTACACCTGAAGAAACCGTGGCAACAAAAGACTGATGGACATAAGGGGTTAATATATGAAAATGCTGAAACTAAACTGATAACTGGTTGTGATTTTCTTTAAGAGCAAGCTAATGATGTTTTTCTCTCCAGAGCTATTTTAAGCAGCTGGGGGTGAAACCAAAACAGGGTGAACCTATGTTTAAAAAGTGTAATGGGCTAATGTACAGAATTCGGGTTAAACTCAGACACAGGACCAGATAGAACAATTCGTTATACTACAAAAGTATAGCCCTGAGTTGTGGAGGGATCGCACCCTTGGCCGATTGCTGTACAGGTTTTACTGGCCTGGAATTCATGAAGATGTTGCTACCTATTGCAGTTCTTGTGCAGTGTGTCAGAAAGTAGGCCCAGTGACTAAAAAAGACAAGATGCCCCTGGCACCCCTGCCCTTGCTCAGTGTGCCTTTTGAGAGAATTGCAATGGATGTGGTTGGCCCCTTAGACAAAAGTAAAAAGGGTAATCGATTAATTTTGGTAGTATGTGACTATGCTACTCAGTACCCAGAGGCAGTTCCAGTGCGTACTGTCACAGCCCCAAAAGTAGAAGCAGAACTTGCCAAAGTTTACAGCATGGTGGGCATACCTAAAGAGATTATTACTGATCAGGGTAGTAATTTTGGTGCTGCATTATTGAAGGAGCTGTACCGACTACTAGGCATCACTGCCATAAGAACCTCCCCTTATCACCCTCAGACAGACGGTCTTGTTGAGCATTTTAATCAAACCTAAAACGCATGTTAAAAAGGTTTGTAAAAGGGGAGGGGAAAGACTGGGACCAATACTTACCTTAGCTGCTTTTTGCTTACAGAGAAGTGCCACAGTCAACAGGTTTGTCACCATTTGAAATGCTGTATGGCAGACAACCTAGTGAGGCCACGAGATGTAGTAAAAGAAACATGGGAAGATAACCCCCATCAGAAACAATATCTATTACATTTTATATGTGTGCCCTGAGAAAGAAGCTGGCAAAATATGTTGAAACTTCACTGTTTGCTATGCTGCGTATGCACTGGACTATAAAGGTTATAAGCTAATGTTAGAAGGGAATTTAATAAAACATTTTGGAAACCTGTTTTTGTAAAACAGGTTCCCTCTTAAAGAGAGGGTTATGTGACCGGGTCGAATAAGGCCCTGTCCCATGTGTTATGCAGAAAGAGTTGAACACAAGGGTCTGTTCTATCCTGTCCTTTTCTGTCTCGTGTCTGTCTGGTTGTGCAACCAAGTTGTCTTGTGATACCTAGGAACTGATCACTCAGACGGTTTCGCAGATCTCTGCCTCTCGCTATCTCTCTGCCTTCCCTTGCTATCCCCCCCGCATATATGCAGGTATAAAAATATATGTGAATCTTTATATGGAAATGTCACTGATACTGGGATCCCTTTGTTTGAAACTGTATAGTTATACTGTAGAAGCGATTACAAAAACTGGAACTCAAGGGGTTAGTATGAGAAGCCGGTTTGCAAACTCTGAGATGCTATAAACAAGAGGCCAGTTTTGGGTCATTATGTTCTTTTTGGTTCACCTGCAAGAACATTGGAAACTTACAAGAACATTGTGTTTTTCCAATTGTTTAACCAGGAGTGGCACACTAAGCTGAAAGATTGTTTATGGGTGAGCCTGGGAGCACAGGGAAGTTAAATGACTTGCTCAGGGTCACACAGTATGCAAGTGGGGGCTGTGGGATTCAACCCAGGTCTCCAGATTTGCAACTCAGCGTCTTAAACTACTGCGCTATACTGCCTTCTGTGTTCGAAACATGCTGTTTTCTTAACGAGTTTCCCAGGCAGATACTTACAAAATAAGCTGCAGTATTTTGCAAGAGACACAGACTGAGATTGGAAATTGAGGAAAAAAACTCAAAAGAAGGACTCTGCTTTCTGTGTTTATACTGCCATTGTAAATGGCTATACTGAACAATATTTATTTTTTATTTTGCTGTTAATAATAAAACGCTATTTGCGAATTTTACAATTACTCCTGGTTTTCCTATGCTACCTGACCTGTGACTCGACGACAATAATAATGAAATGTTACTTGGTAGTTTTACAACTGCTCCTGGTTTTCTTAGCAAAAAAAGAGCTACACCAAGATGACCTGGGGTGCTCTGTGACAACCAATAAATCAAAAAACAGAGTCACAGCACTTAACCCAGGTGTGGTTTCCCTGGCCCAGGCGGGCTGTTCTTGTTGTGTTTGGCAAATAAATGCATCAAACTGTTTAAACTACAAATACTTGGACTCTTCATTTTCATGGACATATATGGCCTGGTAAGTGCTGTGACTGCCTGTTTTGCTCCTGGTTTTCCTATACGTCCTGACCTATGCCTCGACGACAGACTTCATATGTTTTGAATTGGAAGCCCTCTGAGGTAGGGCCTTCCTCCCTCAGGAGAGAGTGCAACATCTGGTTGATGTGGTGAAGTCTTTCAGACTAGGCCAACCCAGGCCTGCAAGAGACTTCCTCCAGTTGTTGGGCCACATGTTCTCGTCCACGTCATTGGTGGCTGATGCCAGCTTCCAAATGAGACATCCAGTACCATTTAAGTGCCCATTGGTCCCAAAGGAGAGACCCTCTTTCAAGGTTGATGCCTTTGTCAGAGTCTCTCGAGCACTGGACCAGTGGAGAGAAGAGGGGAACCTCAGGGCGGGTGTGCCCTTCCTTCAGCAGTCACCCACATTAGTGCTAACTACAGATGCCTCCCTTCTGGGCTGGGATGCCCATCTAGACAGCCTAACAGTAAGCGGGGTGTGGACCTTCCAGGAGTCCCATGAGCATATAAACCTGCTGGAACTCAGAGCAGTGTACCTGGTTTTACAAGCTTTCACCTCCCACATCAGGGGATGGTCAGGACAGAAAACACCACTACCATGTACTACATCGGCAAAAGGGGAGGTACAAGATCTTCAACGCTATACACAGAAGCAGTGAATATCTGGAATCTGGTGTATTCCCTAGATGTGCAGCTATCAGTAGTTCACCTGCCAGGGAAAGACAATTTTTTGGCAGATTCCCTGAGCTGGATCTACCAGGGACATCACAAATGGACCCCGAACAAGCAGGTGTTGGCTGCAGTGTTCCGGAGGTGGGGTTCACCAGAGATAGACCTATTTGAAACTTGGGAGAATCACCATCGTCCCTGTTTTGTTGAAGGCACCAGCAGTGTGTTCGGTCCCATTGGACACCCTGACTCTGGACTGGATAGAGAGGTTCCTATATATCTTTCTTCCCTTTCTACTCTTGCAGAGAGTTTTGTTGAAGCTAAGGGGGTAGCCTGCAACCATGATGCTAATAGCCCCAATCAGGTTTGGTACTCCCTGCTCTTGTCTCTCTCCATCAAAGACCCCATCCGCCTCACACCAAGACACAATCTGCCAACTGTCTCAGGGCAGGATAGCCTTCTTAGACCTCAGGACTCTGCTTCTCAAGGCATGATTCTTGAAGAGCTAGAGACCTTACTTCGAGAGGAAGCTCTTGCAGCAGGTAACACAAGTAGGACTAGAAGCCACCTGGCAGTTCTCAGCAAATTCTTCTAACAGTACTGACATGGAACTCCCCACCGTCGGCTCCACCCCGATGCCACTCTATAAAGGGTTATTTCCCATTATCAGTTCTTTCCTGCTGCACGTCAGTTAGTTCGGCCTGTCTACCACCATGCGCCAAGAGCTCTCTTCCTTCTCCACCATTTCTAAAAGTGTTTTTTTCTCACATGTCCTTTTCCTCCAAAGAGCACGTCAACAAGTGCTCCTGCAGGCAGCTGATACCACCTAAGGACGGCCATGCCGCATGCCTCTTTTGCCTGGGGCTGACCATGACGCCAACGCCTGTCCCCATGCCAGGCCTTAACTCCCGGATGCGCGTCAGGCGACAGAAATCTCTTTCCACGTTTTTAGCAGAGTCCAAACTGGCTGTGATGGAGCGTGCTTTGTCCTCTGCTTCCAAGGCAGACCTCAGGGAGTCGAGCAAGGAGTCAGGCTCTTCGGCGGCAGACCCTGCGTCCTTGCCACCCGCCACCGGCGGCTGACGGCGTTCGTTAGGGGGTCCTCCGGTCTACAGTCTGACCGTCCCAAGGCTCACACCACCGAGGGATGCCGTCTGACTCCAGAGACGCAGCAGACGGCAGACCGGCTGCCCGCCTGTGGCACCTCTGGCCCTCCCCCTTCTTCTGGCGAAGGCCGTTCCGCCACCAGTTAAAATCGTTCTGAGGCCGGGGTCTCCCAGCGCCACCCAACGTCAGCTCTGGGACCTCCTCTCCGCAACAGACACCAGTCCACCTGATGTCAGAGGCCAAAGACGGGGCATTGGATGCTCCTCGATCATGCTTAAAGACTAGCGCTAGTGCCACTGACACCTCGCCAGAGAGCTCTGACACCGGCACCCCGGCGATGGGGCAGATGACGGCTCTGGTGCACCTCCTCCTTCTGCGTCTGGTACCCCAAAACTGAACCTTTAGCAAGTAAAAGAACTCTTCTCCCACTGATGGGACACCGTCAAATGTGATCTCCCAGTGGGTGTACCTCCTCCCACGCCTCATCCCAATACCCCAGGGGACCCTGTTCCTGATCCAGTCCCAGTCCTGGAGCCTTCCAATCAATAGGCAGGGTAGGAGCCTGCACCACCCAAAAAACATACAGACAAGAGGCGCAGGAGGACTAGGTCCAGCAGTCCCCCCCCCCCCGGACAAGAGGCGCAAGAGGAGATGACACAGATCCCCATCCTCATCCACCTCTGACTCATATGTCGACTCTGACACCTCTCATGTTGACTTGGATGTCGAACGGATTTATGGGACGGAGAGGCACTCCAATCCCCGGATGACCCCATCTTCATGGAGGTGATGAGGCACATTCAGGCAAACATGGATTGGGACACTGAGGCCGTAGACCCCGAGTGATTGCGGTTGGCTAAATACCTCCGCCAAAAAGACCCTAAACCGGTGGTCATCCTTCCCATGGTTGACACCTTTGAGGACGTCATGTTCGCTATCTGGAAGCGCCCTTACTCCTCCTCTGCCATGCCCAAGAAGGCTCATCGGCTCTTCCGGGCTTCTAAAGACCACCCCTTCTTGGCCGAACCACCCGCAGTGGACTCCGTGGTGATTTTGGCAGCTCACGACCGTTTGCAGAGACCCAAGCACCTGAGCACCCAGTCGCCTGTCGGAGTTCGAAGCAGCTGGATTCCATGGGATGCAAGGTGTACTGTGCTGCCACCTGCAGTATCAGGAGTCTCAACTTCCTGACACATATGGTCCAATTCCAGAACACCCTTTGGGAACAGGGGATGGACATTGTGCAAAACATGCCCGATTGCCCTCAGCGGGCAGAGCTTGCCAAACTGCTGCAGACCGTCTCAGACGTGGGTACCCACATTCTGAGGTCAGTCTATGACTGTATGGACACCTCCTCAAGGGCGTCCGCTACTGGCATTTGCCTCCGATGCAATGATTGGCTTTGGGTTTCTGGGTTCGATCCAGATATGCAGACTAACATTCTGGATGCTCCCTTTAAGGGCTTCTTGCTCTTCAGCGAAGACACGGAGAAGATTATCACCAAACTTCAGGACTCTGGTAAGGCCATCCGAACCGTACAGTCCATGTACCGCCCGAAGCTGTGGCGACCTCGGAAGCCCCGTTTTCGTGGCCGTAGGAGACATCAGCCTCAGCAGCCTCACTACCAGTCCCACTCACAGCGAGGTGGCTTTAGTTGTAGGGGCGGAGCCAGGGGCTCCTTGGCCGCCTCCTCTACAGGCTAAACCAGCTACTGCCGCCCTCCCTCCCCCCTTCCACTGCCTAATTATCCAGGCCACCATGCTCGCCTGGACGCTTTGTCAGGGGAGCCGATTGGAGTCAAGTGACCTCCAACCAGTTGGTCCTTAAGGTCGTGGGGTTCGGGCACTTCATAGAGTTCGACGCCATCCTGCTGGACAGACCACCACCCCCATCCCGCAATCCCAGGGAACACTGGGCGCTGCTCAGAAGGGAAATAGATTCCCTTCTGGACAAAAATGCCATCGAGTCAGTGCCCCCAGCTGAGCGAGAGACCGGGTTCTTCTCCCACTTCTTCCTGGTCCCGAAGAAGTCAGGAGACCTCAGACCTGTTCTGGACCTCAGCGATCTAAACCAGTGGGTCTCCTGTCGGAGGTTCCGTATGGGTGCCCTCCACACACTCATGCCCTTAATTTTGGCGGGAGACTTGCTGGCATCCCTGGACATGCAGGATGCCTATCTGCATATGCCTATTGCCAGGGGTCATCGAAGATTATTGAGGTTCAGATTGGAAAGCAAGGGCAATCAATTCAAAGTCCTCTCCTTCGGTCTCTCTTCAGCCCCTAAGGTATTCACCAAGTGCCTGGCTGTGGTCACTGCGGCACTTCGAAGACTGGGCCACTTCGTGTTCCCTTATCTGGATGACTGGCTCCTCCTGGGTCCATCCAGGCCCCTCCGACAGAGCAGGTCGAATTCAGGTCTTGGCGTACCAAGTCTGTACAGCCTCAAGGGTCCCCGCAAGACTCCTCCTCCTCAGGCTGCTAGGGCACATGGCAGCTTTCATAGTTTCTGTCCTTCTGGCGCGGCTGTGCATGTGGACCATTGAGTGGTCATTGAGTCCAGTGGGATCAAACACAGGACAATTTGGATGCCTCGATCCAGATCTTAGAGGCGATCCACCGAGAATTGCGCTGGTGGATGTCATCACAAAACTTACTGGTGGGCATCCCCTTCCATGTAGGGGCCCCAACCCAGATTCTGACCACGGACGCATCGTCCTCGGGATGGGGCGCCCACTTGGGGACACAGCGCACACAGGGATCTTGGTCGCCGATAGAGGAAGATTTGCATATCAGCGTTCTGGAACTGAGAGCGGTCCTGTATGCTCTTCAGGCCCTAGTCTTGGTCCTAGCGTCGGGCCACCTGTTGGTTCAGACTGACAACACTTTGGTGATGCTCTACATCAACAAACAAGGTGGCACACACTCGTACCCCCTCTGCCGGGAAGCCATGCGGGTGTGGGACTGGGCTCTGGAGCATCAGCTCTTCTTGACAGTGGTTCACATTCCAGGAGAAGATTGTGTTGGCCTACACCCTCAGCAGAACCAGGTTGCAGGCTCACTAATGGGAGCTGCTTCAGGAAGTCGCAGATCAAATCATCTGCTGGTGGGGGACACCAGAGTTTGATCTCTTTGCGTCACAATTCAACACAACTGCCCAGTTTCTGCTCACTAGGTCCAGAGCCTGGAGCTTTTCGGCAAGAACATTGTCCCTCTCTTGGAGGGGGAGGTTTCTATATGCATGCCCTCCCTTCCCACTCTTGCAGAAGGTTCTCCTCAAGGCGCAGTCAGAACCGTCCGCCCTCATTCTCATAGCTCCGCTGTGGTCTCGTCAGATTTAGTTTACTTTGCTCCAGCATTTAGTTGCAGAGCCTCTGCTGCCTCTTCCTGTTTCTTCTCACCTTCTGTCTCAGGACAACGGGTCACTGCTCCATCTGAATCTGCACTCCCTTCACCTGCATGCCTGGCTCCTCAGGACCTAGCTAAATCCAGGTTTGGAGTATCCGATCAGGTAGCGCAAGTTTTGGTTGAGGCGTGTAAGCCTGCCACCAGGGCCACTTATGCTGTGAAGTGGAAACTTTTCTGTATCTGGGCCGCAGCCAAGAAGGTGGACCCGCTGGTCTGTCCGGTTTATTCCATTTTAGAATACCTGCTTTCCCTTTCGGAGTCAGGTCTCCATTATTCCTCCATCAAGGTACACCTGGCTGCCATCTCCGCTTATCACTTCCCAGTGCAGGGTAAGATGGAGGTGTCTAAGGCTTTCCTTCGCAGTATTCTGCATATCAGACCTCCCATCTGGGGTTCTGTCCCTCCTTTGGAGCTCCTCTTTGTCCTAGAGAAGCTTACGCTCCCCCCACCCCTTTGAACTGGTAGTGGAGGCTGAGCTTAGTTTCCTGTCCTGGAAAACTTTGCTTTTGGTAGCCATTATTTTGGCGAGGCGCATTTCAGAGCTTCAGGCTCTCATGTGTAAAGAACCCTGTCTTATTTTCCATAAGGATAGGGTTGACCTTTGCAGCAAGCCGAAATTCCTGCCGAAGGTGGTTTCGGAGCTCACCCTTAACCAAGTCTGTTCAGCTTCCATTGTATTACCCGGAGTATTCGAACATAGGGGAGGCTCTGCTTCATTCGTTGGACGTCCACAGGGCTCTTCGATGTTACCTGGCTAGGACCAAGGGAGACAGGAAATCTGATCAGCTTTTTGTGTCATTTGCTCAAAGGTCCTTAGGTTGCCTGGTCACCAAACAGATGCTGCCGTGCTGGTTGGTCCATTGCATTACCTTTTGTTATCAGAAACACAGTAGGTCTTCTCCGGGCCTGATTATGGCTCATTCTACCAGGGCAGTCGCCCCTTCCTTTGCAGCGCTGAAGCGAGCATCTGTGGCTGACATTTGTGCTGCTGCTACCTGGCACTCTGTTCACACATTTGCCAGGCACTACAGCCTTGGCATCGTTTCCAGACGCAGAGCAGGGTTTGGCCTTGCAGTTCTGCAGGGCCTGGTTTCCTGAGGGATCCTTCCTGCTCCTGTTTCTCCTGTTTTTTCTTTGTTCCCCCCTCCCAGCGGTTGTCCTAAGTTTATACTGCTTGGGAATCGGTCCTACTTGTGTTACCTGCTGCAAGAGCTTCCTCTCGAAGTAAGATAGTACAGTTACGTAAGAACTTACTGTAACAGTAGATCTTCAAGAGAAGCTCTTGCAGCAGGTATATTTTCCTGCCCTCCTTCCCCCAGGGATCAGGCCTTTTCCAGGCTTGGTCATTCCTCCCGTGGCCACTGCCGGGCAACCTGGAGCCACTGGCACATCTGCTTCTCTGGTTGGGGTGCCCCCTTCTTTGGTGTGTTTGGACAGTCCAAGTTTGGGACAGTCCGGGGCACGTCAGGATGGGGAAGGTACTGCCCCCGGGTGGACTCTTGGGAGACTTCCTGGAGTTGTCAGCTGCCTAGGCTAGTAGCTGTGAGGACGAGGTCCCTCTCCGACTCTGAAGGGTTGAGGAGTAGGGGTCTGGTGCAGCGTGTCCTCACCGGAGCCCAGCCATGTTCTGGGAGGAGCCACAGTGCGGACCCTTGCTCTTCCCTGGATCGGTCCTCGAGAGGGACTTCAACTTCCGAGGTCAGGGGCTGTCCTTCTGGACTCACACGGTCGTGGTCACCTCACGGGGGGGGGGGATTTCTTCCCTTGGGCATAGCTATGACCATTCCGATCCGGTTGAACGGCTGTTAGCTGCTGGGTCTTTCGGATCTCCCTCCTCGCAGGGAGTTTCCTCTAGGCCCTCCTGCCCTGACAGAGGCCATTCTCCTGCTGCTAGGAGCTTGTCCCCCGTGCCTCTGTCTCCATCGTGGCTATCTCAGGTTTTCCCGGTTCTAGGGGACCTCTCACCTGTTAGCAGTTCAGAGGTTCAGCTGCGCATTTCCCTACCTATCTCCATGCTTCTGTGCAGCCAGACCCTGAACCTCTGAGGTTGCCTGCATCTTCTTCCTCCTCCTTGGAGGGAGAGGAGTTATCTCCACATCTCCCCAGTCTCTGACCTGTCTTCATGTCAGTGCTTCCTCACGAGGATGTTGGACAAGCTGCACCTTACTCTGGTCCCTGTCAATAATCCCGAGCATGTGATGCGTGCCTTCTTAGGTGAGTACAGTGCGGCCAACCTGGTGGTTTCCGCCTGGCCTGTTCCTTTCCAGGAAGCGTCACATCGGCTTTGGCTATGTCCCTTCTCCACTGTTCCAGCCCCAAGGGACCTATGCCAATGGTATTGCACTATTGCACTCCCCCCCCCCACCGGGTCTTCAGGTTCTGTGCCTCATCCCTCTTCAGGCTTGACCTCCCTGGACACCCCCTCTGGCCTCGCGCCCCCTACTGTGTCTGACCCCCAGACTCTGACTCTGTGGACTTTGATTTTTGGGGGAGAAGAGTTTTCTATTCGACACGGATCCTCCTTTCTATTGCTTCACATTAGGCCCACTTTGCAGCCTACGATAGATTCTTGTGGTCCAGGCTAGGACAGCTCCTAGCCTTAATGCTTGATACGGAGGAAACCAGGCAAACCATTGCCCTCTCTGCGCAGGGCCTGGAGCTAACAAGGCACCAAGCAAGGGCATCTTATGACGCTAATGAGGTGGCATCCAGAGTGATAGGGACAGCATTATTCGGATGGCATGGCTTTGTTTATCCCGGTAGTCACCCCTGGCCCAGCATAGGGTGATTTTCTCTGCATACTGGAGAACCCACCTCTTCTCCCGCGGGGTGAGATGGCAACTTTTGGGGCACCTTCCCTTCCCCACTGGGGGCTCCCCGTCTCACCCATATCAGTCTCAGGCCTCCCCAGGCCTGTAAGGGTTCTCTCCTCCAGCGTCTCACCCACTGGAGACTAAGGGACTTAGGCCCTTGTGGTAGTTTCGGGCCCCCTTCGGGGGGCTCAGTACTCACCCATTAGTGATGAATGGTGAAGACTGACACAGATAAGATATGAAAATTATGTACCTACTGTAATAGTTGATCTTTCTGTGCATCTTCACCACTAAATCCCACCCTCCTTCCCCCTGGGGCCTCAGTCTCTGGGCTCTCTCCTTCCCCCCTGTGTGTGTCTGTTGTTTTTCTCCTTGCTCTCCTCTCTCTCATGGTTAGGAGGAAGAGGACCCTAGTGACACACAGGGAGGAATTTTCTCCTGTAGGAGGTATTATTGGGGTGTACGGGAGGGGGGCTGTCTCTCCCCCCGGTCTTTAGTCTTCTCCCTCTTCTTAGGAGTGAGCTGAGGATTGGAGGCCCTCTGCTTTTCTTTATGAACTCAAACTTTTGGGTTCATTTCTTAATGCCTCCTGGAAGTTGAAGTTTTTCCTTTTGGGAGGGAGGGAGGAGCACGAGACACTCTCTCCATCCTGACCCCCCATTAAGGTTGGCCCTCCCGGGTGAATGCTGCTTAGTAGTTCAGGGTTTGCCTCCTGGCAGCTATTAACCTTGGTAGTCCAGATTATGGTCTATCGTTGTTGTCAAAATCCTAGGATGCAGGATAGTCTCTGGGGGTGTGGTCCTCTTTACCCCCCTTATCCCTCCCTTTCTTTCTCTCTCCTCCTTCCAGAGGTTGGGGCCCCTTCCCTTTCCCCAGTTTCCCATATCTGGTTTCTCTCTCCAGTCTCCTCTGTCGTTTTTCTCCTTTTAGTTTATATATATATCCTTTCCTTTTATCTATCCCTTGGGCTCTCTTGCCCCACCCCACCTCCCTTTCCTTATACTCTCCAGCGTTTCAGAACTGGGTCTGGGGTGGAGTCGACAGATAATGGCCAACCCGCGAGCGCCACGTAGAACGTCTGCATCGAGAGCGGCCCCAGCCCTTCATTGGCTCCGCCCATAGAGAAAAAAAGGTCTCCTGTGGGGTCATAGCTCCGGCACTGTACCCACTAGTGAAGATACACAGAAAGATCAACAATTACGGCAGGTATGTAATTTTCATTTCTTGACTTAAAAGTGTAAAATAAGTAAGATAAACTACAGAACAAATATCAAAGAGCATCACAATCGCATAAAAGAAAAAAAAGGGAAAACTACAGAACAGAACTCCTACCACAATACATTTAGATCTTTGCTATCTAATGTATTACCTGTGTAAGTGTGTTTTAAGTTAGAGATCTTTGTTTCTTAAAAGCCCAAGATGTCACATTTCAAATACACTGTTACATTTTCAACTCTATTTCCACACCCACTTGATGAGTCATCTAGCTCCTCCTTTTAGAATGTATTCCTCCAAACATAATTTATTACCAGGAGGTATGTTAAAATTAATGGTGACATCAGAAGAAAAAAAAAAATGTCCTAAGTATGACTCCTTAATTAAACATTTCCCTTTGATCCAAACATTTCCACACTGGTGCCAAGGTGTTAAAGGGGACAGGAAATTTGTGCTAATTGGCAGCAGTTAGTCATGTTCCTAGTAAGAAAAATGAATAATGTTCCTCAAAATTAGCCATATTTAACTGCACCTTCAATAAACACGGATGTTAAAAACTGTGTTTTCAGCGCCGGCCCGGTGGCGCTGAGGTTGAGGCGCTGGATGCCACACCTCGCTTCATGGCGACCCTGGTTGAACAGACTGCAGCCGGGGTCGGCAGGGGAGCGTGGAGACCGAGCGTCCCAACGGATGCCTCCTTCCTCAGGGTGGGTGACCAAGAACGCACTAGCGTTCTGCATCCCTCCAAGCCAGTGGAAGCACCGGCAGCAGTAAGGGATGGAGGCGGCTCTGTTCTGCGGAGTCAGGGAGGGTGACGTTGGACGGCGCATGAGAGGTAAGGCATGCGTCAGCATGCCACCACTTGGGATGTACGTCCCAAGCACCAGATGTCTGAGGGTAGGGGATTAAAGGGAGAAAAACGTCCCTCGACAGCCCTACATGAAAGCCGCTCTGGTTCAATCCAAGACCACAGAGAAGGGACAGACCCTGCTGTGCAGGAGGTAAAGAAGGAGGCACTCTGAGGGCAGATCCAAGAAGGTGGAGTGGCCGGGAAATGAGCAGACGAGGAAGGGTGGGCACCTAGGCGATAGGAGGGATGGAAGTAGAAAGTGTAAAAAAATCAGTACTTCAATTGTTTTCTTTTTCCGGACAACATTCTGCAGTGTTCTCTTTATGGAACCAGTAATTTGGAGTTTTTAATATGTCACAGTTTGTGTACAGAATGCTAAACATGAGCTATTGTGCCATCAGAGCCATGCTTAGAGTTCTGTGCTCAAACCGTGACATAGTTAAAATTCCAGATCACTGGTTCCATGAAGAGAACTGTAACAGAATGCTTCCCATAAAAACCAAACAATGCAAAATACAGTTTTTCATACCACTTTTGTTCTGGTACAGTTACATATGTCGCTTAGCTGCTGGAGATTTGTCCGACTTACTGTGTGCCTTCGGCGGTAAGGGGGCCTTGCTTGTGGACGGCCTGGCGTCGTCCTCTATGCGAGCCCACTCCTTAGCCTTCTCTCTATGCTTTTTAGAAGGGGAAGACTTTTCCGACGAATCCCTGAGATGTTCCATCCTTTTCTCCAGGGAGGCCAGACGCGATTTAAGAAGGTGGGCCTCCAATGCCTGTTGCCTCCGCTTTTTAGTGGCCTGGTTGAAAGACTGGCAGTCAGGGCACGAGGAGATAGGATGGTTAGGACCTAGGCAAATGAATGCACTTCTAATGACCGTCTTTGTGCGGGATCTGCGTTCCACAAGCAGAGCACTTTTTCTTCTAAGAAGACATCAAAGCTGAAGTAAAATTTAGAAAGAATTACGAGGGGAAAAAAAACTGACGCGGACGAAATTTCTCGACGATGGCTACTGGAAGTCTGCGATGCGACTGACATGAGGCGATGGCGGGAAAGAACTGGTGGGCAGGTGTGGGGACCGCCCACTATATACAGTCACGCCATCAGTCACATGACATTGGGTGAGCGGTCCCCCATCAGGTATTGCTAGAAAAGTCTGCCGTGCGGCCCGATGCCAGGTGGTGCCAGTCCTATATGTGATGACCTACTGAAGGAACCTCTCTTGAAGATCTGCTGTTGCGGTAAGTTCCTGCGTAACTGTACTTTTTTCATACCACTTTTGTTCTGGTACAGTTACATATGGATCATGTAGGATTATGGATATTACTTTTGTAAATAGGAAAATTATAAACAGCTGCCAATTAGAAATCATTTCCTGTCCTCTTTAAAAAACCAACAGGAATCAGCCTAATGACGTCCTGTTTCTGATGTCATAAAGTCACATTTAGTTTCCACTTCAAAAAGCCTGGGCAGGTCATAAAAAGGTAATACTAACATGCCAGCAGAATAGGCCTAATGGTCCTTCGTGTCTGCTCGTTTGGTCAGCCCCCACCCTGAGAGCTGACCTTGCTGCCCCCCTCGCCTTCTCTGGCTTCTCCCTTCCCAGTTCCGGATATTCTCGCTGCACTGGATTTTGCTTCCAGAACCCTTCCCCTGTACCTGTCCCACCCCTTCTTGAACTCCTCTACTGTCTCTGCCTCCACCAGCCCCCTGGGCAGTGCATTCCATGGCTCCACCACCCTCTCAGTGATCTAGCACCTCCTCCTTTCTCCCCTGAATCTTCCCCCTCTAATAAAATGCCATTTTGCAAGGAAGTCAATTAAATGGTGGTCCTGGTCTGTTTTACAATATCCTGTGGTTTTCAACCACTGACATCTTGAAGTTACAGGCCAAATTCCTCACACACTGAAAGGTCATACACAGACTATGTATTTATAATACTGATATCATACAATGATCATAACCAGCTGGCCAAGCGTGTCAGCCATGACTTTTGCCAGAAGGGTGTGCAAGCTACAGGCCCTCTGCACGGATCCAAATTACGTCATCTTCCTCAGGGACAAGGTAGTCTTAAAGACTAACAGAAAATTCCTCCCCAAAGTGGTGTTTGAATTTAACCTGAACCAGTCCATTACATTCCAAGTGTTCTTTACAGCAAAATCCAGTTCTGGGGAGAGCAAAAGCTCCACATATTGGATGTTAAGAGAGCACTTGGCTACTACCTGGACTGCACGAAGGAGGTCAGGTCCTCGCACTCTCAGTTGTTTGTCGCAGATGGAGAAGTTGGCAAAGGCAGGCCAGCATCCAGATCATCAACTGCTTGCTGGATTGTTTCCTCTACACAGTTCTGTTTCAGAAAGGCTGGCAAGCTGCCACCTCTAGGCTTCAGGGCACACTCCACATGTGGCACTTCTGCCTCTGTGGCAGCTACAGGGGACATCCCCCCTGCAGGAAATTTGTAAAGCAGCTACCCAGAAAGCAGTACACACCTTCAGGAAAACATTGTCTGGCGTACAGTCCAGAACGGTTGCTAGTTTTGCCGCTGCTGTCTTGCAGAACCTTTTCCCAAAATAGGTTCTGTACCCAGCCTCCCAAGGTACTGCTTTTGTAGGCTGCAGTGGTTCAGGATAGTTGAGGGATCCTTTGTAAGAAAGAACATTACTATGGTAATTTTTTTTTCCCTCAGGACTACTTTTCAAAAGTGGTGGAAAAAAGAAAGGCTTATACTGAATTTAGGAATGTTGGAGAGCAACTTGACGTGCACTATTTTACTAAGTTTCCTGCTGTTTTAATGATTAACAAGGGTATGGATACCATGCGCTCCATTCACCTGAAGAAGTATGGAGCCTTATTGAGAATTTTTGGCCCTGTTACAGAATTCAAGCTCAAAGAGTGGTAACAGCCATTCCAAGCAACCTCCTGTCACGAGCTGCACCCCCCCACACATGCACATACACGCTGCTTCTCGATCTGATTTTGAGTGCTACACGAAGCCTTGAGGACTCTGAGAAACAAAATCTTTCTGTTCTGTACAAGCTGACCCCCCCCCACCACCAAAAAGAACTGTTCTGCGAAGGTTTTAGGTTAACACAGCTCTCCTAATCAGGTCTGCAGCCACTGCACAAAGCAGAATAAGTGGGTGTATCCCCCATTCACTGATCTTAAGGGGGGGGGGGTTCTTCCAGGCCTACAGCAGAGTGTATGGAATTATGGGGGATACAGGAATGCATAGAACAACACTAGGACGTCCTTGCAGGGCAGCAGGATTGTAATAATGACACTGATACTTGTATTGTGCGGGTCTTTCAATAAGAATTATATAGACAAAGAACAAACCAAACTTCCTCCTGATACAGACGTGTGTTCCTCATTAGCACTGTCTAACACACACCCCCTCCCCCAGTTTGCTGGGGGAAAAAAAAAACAGACTGACCCCCAAGCCCTTTGTTAAAACTCAGGCTTGATCTATCAAATTGTGTAGGAAATCACAATCCAAGTACGACAACAAAATTGGGGCTGGAGGGCAGAAAGGAAATCTGCCAGTTAAAAACAATTGAGGCAGGAGCCGTAATAGTGACAGTAGAGCAGCTAATCCTGATGATGATTCATATCCATTTACTAATTTAAATACTTATTTTGCATGGCTGGAATCCTGATATGCAGTTGGAAGTGGAATTTGCAGACATGAACTGATAATTTTCCACCATTTTATTTATTATCCTGCGGATCTCTTGTCTCTTCACAATCACAGCACAGTGGCCTACAAGATCCCATGCGTTGCCGTTCTGCTTTCTTTGTCATGACACCCCTAGATTTTAACTTTTGTGGCCTATTTCTAATTTGATAACTTCCAGGTGGATTATTGGAGCTGATCGCAACCTGCATGTTGCACAGTTGTGCTTAAGTAGTTCCGGACTGCAGCTGTTTCTGCAGTTAACGTCTGCCCTGTAGTCCTGACATCAGTTGGGAGGAGTGCAAGAATGTGACTCCAATGTGAATAATGTCACTGGTGTTCTTGTGTAAAAATCTTTCACTCCTCATTTTGGTTAGAAGCTGATACTCAGTTGTGTTTTTAGCTGCACTTGTAGGTGGAAACTGGCAGAGCTGTCATAAGCTGCTGGCTACTCTACGCGCATCACGTTCTAAGACAGAGTTCTGAAAGTGCAGAAAAATTTGCATATGTGCGGAAAACAATCACCACAAGATAAGTGTACAATATTTTTAAGGAAAATGCAGAATTCGTAAAAAAAATTTGGATGCAAGGCTGCATCAGTCTGGTGATGTGGTCAGATCCAAGTTAGCCATAGTAGTTTCAAATAATCTACTTATCTGTTATTTTACACCCTGGCTGTCTGTGGGTAGTTTTTCTTTATTTAAGAAATGCAAAGTGTACTACATCAGTAAAACAATGCTAGTTTCTTGGGTATTGATGCACAGCAAGCTGGTGTCCTTGTGGAAGGTACACCTGGTTTCATTGGCAGTGGCAGTAGGAGTTACACCCCTTTAGCTATCTCAGTGAGTTGTTCCGCAGAGTGAAACTTGTCTGGGACTCTGAGGATTCAACCAGCTAAAACACCCATATCAAGAGCGAGCCCTGTTTCTGGGTGGGCTGACACAAGAATGTGCATATGAACTGGGGCATCATTCATGAATTTGGACAAGAAATATGCTGTCCCTGGCATGCAGCTGTTCAGGAGCTGCACCTGGCTACCAGACTCTCCTCTTTGGACTGACGTCAGCCCCTATAATTTGTACAGAAGTGCTTGTGGTGATCATGGCCCCTCCTTCGAGGTAGGGTCATTGTGTATAACATATATTGGTGCAGTTTTTCTCGATATATTGTTGAGGTCATTAGCCCACAGACATATAGTGTAGGATCTCAGCAAGGCCGTGAACATGGAAAAAAGTTTCCCTACAACGCTATCAACACCTTGGACATTTTGGGGCAAATGTGTGCAAAGGCCAGGTTCAGGTGTCCTTGTCTCAGAGAATGGAGTCCAATCCTGTCAGCCCACAAATGCCTACAGCTATTGAGCCTGATGACAGCCCCATAGAGAGTCCCCTTTTCCACACCTCTTGTGAGATCCCTTCTGATTTAAATTTTTTATCTCACTGGTTACCAGTCTCTGAGCAGTACTAGTTCCAGTTATGAATTTCAAGCTCTATATGCAAGTTGCTAGAATGACAATAGCAAATATACTCCCTTCATCCCTTCAGAGAGGATTTCTTCTAGTTCCTCCGTGTTGTAGGTGATCCTGGGGGGACTGGTGTCAGTCTGACTGTCTGGGGTGTGGTATCATATCACATCAGGGTGGGACAAATCAGTTTGTGAGCTGGTGGTCAGTTTGGCTACTAGTTTTCAATATCCAGTAGCCAATGCAATATTTTTTGTGGCTGTCCTTTACATGGGCTCAAAAATTACTTTCTGCATAGGTAGCCTGTTGACCTAAGTAACTTTTCCAATCAAGTAGCCAAATAATTTTTTTTAGTGATCATTGGCTACCTGATTTGTCCCACCCTGGATCACATACTGGTGGAGGAATTATGATACCAGAGAATCAGAATCTTCCGCTAAATGTCTTAAGAAAAGGACTGAAGAAAAGCCTGTGTCAGATTCAGACTGTTTTCCTTCTTTTTCTCAGTGCTTTTTGTTTTAATAACATTGGTTCTAGGACATGGATATGTTGTTCATCCACACTGTCTGGCAGGTTCCTTGCCGCTTTAAATCTTGCCAGAAGGTCTTCAAGCTGGCTCCTCCCACCCACCCGGGTGGTAAAACTCTCGGCTCCGCCCCATGACGCCAGATCTTCTTTACCGCTTGGAAGCTCAGGTTCCCTCCTTAACACTCTGCGTATAGACTGGATCCTAATTCTTCGGTTCACCCGAAACTTATTTTAAAATTTTCAAGACTTCGGTCAAGTTTCTCCCTCACGGCTGCAATGGACAAATCGACTCCCGGATTTCGGCGGTGCCCTTCTGGGCAGAAAATGTCCAGGACGGACCCGCACTCCACGTGTGTCTACTGCCTTGGCCTAGAACATGACCCGCAGGCTTGCGAGTTATGGTGTTCGTTTTCGGCCAATGTCCTGGAAGACTGCGCTGCCCGGTTATAGCTTGGATGCCCCGAGAAGCGCTACCCACCAGTGAAGTCGAAGGAGGCCCGTGGTGGTTACCGCGGCCACCTCGCTACAACCTCGAGCAGACGATCGCCTCGAGGAGGAGGCATGCATAGGCCGCATCATCTTCTTCGTCGGTCGCGTCATTTATCCCGCTCTCTCTCTCTGGGTACCTCATATTCAGCTTCTTTCAAGGAGCTTTGCCACTCCCTTTCCACAAAGTGAGAGGGGCCATCAGGACATTCCTCTCGGTCCAGAAAGAAGGACTCAAAAGGTGGTAAGTCCCATCGCTTATGCTCAGGGAGCGGAGAGGTCCCTCCCAGACAGTCGTCACTCTACTTCGGTTGCGGCTAAGGCCGCTGGCTTCACGGTGTCCCCGTCAGGTCAGCCGGCTGAGATGCCCATCGACGCGGTCAAGATTTTTCTCGACTCGTCGGACGGGCTGTCGACTGGTGAAGCCGACAACCCTTCTTCACCGGTTCCCCCGGTGGAGACCGAGGACCTGCCTGCGCCTCCGGTGCCGCAGTCCCCGGTTAAGGCTTCTGAACCGAGGGAAGAGCAGGTGTCTCCTGCCCCTTTCCAGACCCGTCCTCGGAAACGCCGAGGGTCTCTGTCTCGGACATCGTCTCGGTCCAGCCAATCTCGCCGACATCGGCGGTCTCTGCACTGAAGTAAGCGGCGCCGCCGCTCGTCCTAGTCTTCCTCCTCTGAAGAGGAGAGGCTTCGACGCAAGTTGTGTCGACGCTAAGAGGACCTGATGTGGCAGCAGTTACTTCTGTCTGGGAACAAGCTGACGCAGTCGCCTTCCCCGGCCATCAAGTGGCTGTCACCCGAGCAGCCGAAACAACCCCTCGCTGTAGCCGAGGTGCCCAAACCTGGGCCGGTTGTTCGGCCGAAACCAGCTGCCCCACTGATTGTGGTGGAACCTCTGCCTCCACAGCCGAAATCGGGGGCGCCGACCAATGACTCTTGGTCGGGTCAGGGCCTGCCCCACAGGTTGTCGGTCATCCACACTCCCGACCGTCCTCTGCAGGTGGAGGGTGGCTCAGGCCCCAGGCAGCTCTTTGCAGACTTCTCGGAGTCTGACGACGACTCCTCCCTGTTCTCCAGGCCCATTGACCTGGAGTCCTCCGGGGGCCCGTCGATGGATGAAAGCCCATCGTCCTTCATGGGTTTGCTTCGGCTCATCTAGGAGTCCACCAGGATGCAGCTCGAGCCCGTATCCATGCGGGCCAAGTATCCCCTGACAGAGATACTGGACCGAGGGGATTCACCCGCGGGAGGCTTTCCGGTGGCTGAAGCCATTGTTGGCCCAGCCTTGGAGCTCTGGCAGCGGCCTGCTTCCTGTCCTGCGCCTTCGGCCAGGATGGCCAGGAAGTATGCGGTCCCTACCGGCTCTTTGCCCAGTTGTTCGGAACACCCCTCCGTCGAGGGGTTGGTCACCGACAGCGTTTTCTGGTGTTCCGGGAATGCTAGGGACGTGGACAAGCCCCCCGACAAGGAGTCCAAAAAGCTGGACTATGCCGGGCGCAAGGTGTATGCTGCGTCCTCCCTTGGCCTCCGCCAGGCCAGCTCGGCCGTGCTGATGGCACACTTCTCCCACACCCTCATTGGCTCCCTGGATGAGGTGATCCCTCATCTCCCGGCTGACCTGCAGACCTCGGTCCGACAGGTACGGGACTAGGGCAGTGGCTAAACAGCAGCTCCAAATGGCTCTGGACATTGGAGACTCCTGTGCCAGATCAGTTGCAGCCGCGGTGGCCATGCGCCGCAGAGCATGGCTGAGGATATCCACCTTCACAGTGCATACCCAGCACAGACTGGCAGATGTCCCCTTCCTGGGGACCGACCTCTTCGGCCCTGGAGTGGAAGGTAACCTCCAGTGGATCGAAAAGTCCAATGCCACTCTGGACTCTGTCACCTCCGCCCAGAAGGACAAAGGCCGCCGACAGCAGCAGCAGCACAAGTCCTTTCGTCCTTCTGCACCTGCGGCACGTCTGGCCCAACAGCACCAGCACCAGGGCCAGCAGGCTTGCGCTTGACATCCCAAACCCAAGCCCGCGGCTTCCTCCAATAGGAAGCAGGGAGGAAGACTCAGAGGTCCCTCAGCCGGTCCCTCCTCTAAGCCTGCCCAGTGACGGGTTTCGCCCCCAGCCTCGTCACTGTCCCCTGGGTTCCCCCCGTGGGGGGAAGGCTCTGCCACTTCCTGTCCACTTGGTCCGTTATCACCACAGACCATTGGGTGTTGGAAGTGGTAGGAAAGGGCCTGCCCCTGGAGTTGGAGCAGGCCCCGCCGTTCCGAGTCGTTGCCCCTTGGGGGGGCTATGGGATCCGCAGCCTCTTTGTCTGCTCGCTGAGCCGATATCGCCCTGCTCCTCGAAAAAGGTGATAAGGAAGGTGGCGGATCCTCCTCCAGACCCAGGGTTTGTGTCCAGGTACTTCTTGGTCCCAAAACGGACGGGGGCTGGCGCCCCATTGTCGACCTGCACGACCTGAACAGGTTCCTAAGGTCTCGAACCCTCAGGATGGTCACTCTGGCTCAGATAATCCCATCCTTGGAACGAGGCATGTGGTTCTGTTCTCTGGACCTCCAGGATGCGTTCTTTCACGTCCCAATCCGTCCGTCCCACCAGAGATTCCTCTGCTTCAGGGCAGAGGGATCATTCTACGAGTTCCGGGCCATGCCCTTCAGCCTTTCCCTAGCTCCCAGGGTCTTCACCAAATGCATGGCAGTGGTGACAGCATTTCTGTGGCGCCGAAGGGTCCAGGTGTACCCCTACCTGGATGACTGGCTGATTGCAGCCTCCTCCAGAGCGGAGGTGGAGCGGTCCAGAGATCTGGCCCTCCAGGTTTGCTCTCAGGTCGGCCTCCTCATCAACGAGGCCAAGTCGGAGCTCGTGACAAAGCAGGTGATGCAATTGATTGGGGCAGAGCTCGACTCTCTACGAGCCAGAGCACGGCTCCTGGCGGACAGGGCCGAGGTTCTTTCCTCCTTTGCCCAATCATTTCAGGTTGGGCATTCGCGTCCTGCCCGGGACTTCCTGTGCCTCCTGGCGGCCTGCACCAGCGTGGTCCGTTGGGCCCGCTGGTACATGCGTCCCCTTCAGTGGGGCTGGCCAGCTAATGGTCACAGCACTTCGATCCTCTGGATCAGCTCGTGACAGTGACCCAGGGGATGTGGAACGCTCTCCAGTGGTGGACCGTTCCAGCACATCTACAGGAGGGCATCCCGTTTGTCCGCCCCGAGCCGACGGTCTCTGTCGACTGATGCCTCTCTGATGGGTTGGGGTGCCCATCTGGGGGAGCACAGAGCGCATGGCCTCTGGTCCCCTCGGGAGTCCTGATGCCACATCAACCTGCTGGAGCTTCGAGTGGTTTGTCTAGCCCTCACCGCCTTTGCTCCATTTCTACGGGGTCAAGTGGTTCAGGTCCAGACGGACAATACCACGCACCATGTACTACCTAAACCGCCAGGACGGGACGACTCCATGCCTCTGTGCAGGAAGCTTTGCATTTGGTCATCGTAGAGCCTGGAGGCGACCTCCCTCGCCATTCATGTGGCAGGAGCCTCCAACACCCTGTCCGATGCCCTAAGCCAGATAGGGGCTGCGCCCCACGAGTGGTCTCTCCTGCTGGAGGTAGTACAAGATCTGTTCTCCCACTGGGGCAGCCTCAGGCGGACCTATTTGCCTCCAGGGAGAATGCGGTTGAGACTGTTTCATGCCCGCCCTCAGCAGGGGCTCGCTGCAGGGGATGCCTTCTGAGGCCGTGGACTCTCGGTCTTCTACGCCTTTCCCATTTCCTTGATCCACAAGGTGCTTCTCAAGGCGAGGAAGGACAAGGCGCAGGTGATTCTGGTAGCCCCAGACTGGCCCCGCTAGTTCTGGTATTCAGATCTCCTTGGTCTCAGCTCCAGGCTCCCGAGGCGGCTTCCAGCCCGCCCAGACCTGATCTCAGTCAATCAGGGGAAGGTATTTCATCCGGACCTTCAATCCCTGCACCTGACGGCCTGGTTCCTGAGCGGCTATAGTTCCAGGCCTTGGGTCTTTCCGACGAGGTCCTCAATGTCGCTATGCGGGCCCCGTATGAAGTCGACCAGAAAATGCTACGCCTCAAATGTAAGAGATTCTCCATTTGGTGTCAGGGCAAGGCCTGGACCTTCCTCCTGTTCTTTGGCAAGCATTCTGACTACCTGGGGCCCTTTCTCAGCAAGGCCTGCGTGATCACCCTTAAGGTGCACTCTGGCAGCCATCTCTGCTTACCAGGTGTGGACCGAAGCAGTCGGTGGCGAGAGAAGGTGCTAGGGTGCTTTTTTCAAAGGCCTTGATCACATATCCCCTCCGGAGCGAGAACCTCCACCTCTGTGGGATCTACTGCTGGTATTGGCTAAGCTCATGGGCAGGCCATTCGAACCGATGCACAGGTGTGACATCTCTCACCTGTTGTGGAAGATTGCCTTCTTGGTGGCTATCACGTCAGCCAGAAGGATGGGAAAGCTCCAGGCGCTTTCCATCGAGTCTCCTTATCTGGTCTTCCACAGGGACAAGGTTTTCCTGCGCCCCCACCCGAAGTTCCTTCCAAAGGTGGTGTCAGAGTTTCACCTTAACCAGGTGTTGACTCTGCCGGTGTTCTATCCCAATCACACCTCGGAGGCCGAATATAGGCTCCATACTTTGGACCCTAGAAGAGCGATCGCTTACTACAAGGAGTGGATGGCTGAAGTTTGGGGAGAGGTTCGCCAGCTGTTTGTCACCTACGCTGAAGCCGCACCTGGCAGACCTGCAGCCAAGAGGGACTAGGCAGGTGGGTCACCTCCTGCATAGATCTCTGCTTATAGGTTGGCGGGCATGGAGCCTCCCAGAGGGATAAGAGCTCATTCTACCTCGCCATACCGCTGCATCGTGGCTGCTTCCAGGATGTTCCTATCCAGGAAATCTGCAGGGCTGCTACCTGGAAGTCAGCACACACCTTCATCACCCACTACCACATCGACCTTGAGTCACGCCGGGATGCTGGTTTTGGGGCCTCAGTTCTCCAGTCTTTATTTCCTAAGTAGGGGTGTGCGCCTTGCCTCCCCTTCCCGGAGAAGTGCTAGAGTCTACCAGACAGTGTGGATGAACAATATATCCATGTCCCTAGAAATAGTAGGTTACTCACCTGTAACAGGAGTTCTAGGAATGATATATGTTATTTATCCCTACGACCCACCTAACTCCCGGCTTTGACGCACAACCTGGCTTCCAGCGGGCTAGATCTGGCATCATGGGGCGGAGCCGAGAGTTTTACCACCCGGGTGGGTGGGATGAGCCAGCTTGAAGACCTTCCGGCAAGATTTAAAGCGGCAAGGAACCTGCCAGACAGTGTGGATGAACAACATATACCATTCCTAGAACTCCTGTTACAGGTGAGTAAACAATATTGGCATTCTGTTTGGGACTCAGACAAGCCAATTATATGGCATATACAGCCAGGTACCAGAAATCGAGGTGGGATACGGTTCTGGAACTGGCTAAGAGTGCCCCTCCACAGCTAGCCAAGGAGCTGGAGAAGGTGGCTGCTGATGGTATTGAGGCATCCAAGGTCCAGTTTCACGCTGCTGTTGACTCAAATGATGTGCATTCCAGGATCATGGCTTCATCTGTCTCCATGAGGAGATTAGCTTGGCTCAGATGTACCAGTTTGCCACAGGATACTCAGACGAAGGCCAAGGATTTTCCTGTTGCTGGTAACTCTGTTTGGTGAACAGACAGAGGCTTACATGAAGAAAATGGATGAGTACAGGACCGCCTACAGGAGTGCTGCAGCAAAAAAGAAGCAGGCCACTCCTCAGACGCAGCAGTTTAGGGCTGGCAGAGGTAGGCTTTTTTACAGGCCTTTTTACCAAGCCCAGGCTTCCTCTTCATTCCAGCAGAGGAGGTTCTTCAGGGGAAGAGGCAGACTAGGGATGACCAGGACCCCAGCATCCACTCAGTCCAAGCCCCTTGCCAAACAGACACCCTGAAGTGTCAGTCAGGGTCGCCTCCTCAATTCTTGTACGGGGCAGGCTGGCTCACTACTCCCAGGCTTGGGAGTCCATTACTTCAGACAAATGGGTCCTGGAAGTAGTGAGCCAGGGACTTGTTCTCAGTTTCAAAAGGTTCTCAAAAATGAGAGCAAGATCTTTCAGCCCCTCTCCCCCTTGGAGACAAAGGCCTTGGAGGCAGAAGTCTCCTCTCTTTTGCTCAGGCGAGCAGTAGAGAAGGTACCTCTTTGTCACAGGGAAAAAGGACTTTATTCCAGATACTTCCTTACCCAAAAAAGACAGGGGAGTGGCGACCCATCCTAGATTTACAGTACCTCAACAAACACTTAACAAAACCAAAGTTCAAGATGGTGACTCTGGGAGTAATTCTTCCCTCTCTGAGACCGGGAGACTGGCTAGCCTCCCTGGATCTCAAGGATGCCTGTTTCCACATACCCATCAGACATTTCCACAGAAAGTACCTCAGGTTCGAGTTGCCCTCAGGCAATTATCAGTTCAGAGCCATGCCCTTCGGCCTAACATCTGCTCCAAGGGTTTTCACCAAGTGTCTGGCAGTAGTGGTGGCATTCCTCGGGAGACAAGGTATTCTTCTGTGCCCATATCTGGATGACTGGCTCCTAGTAGGTCAGTCCTCAGACCAAGTCAAGTCAGCCATAGAGGTCACCCAAAGGCTCCTGGAGTCCTTGGGCTTCATTCTAAACCTAGAAAAGTCTGTTCTGGAACCAATTCAGCTGCTCACTTTTATAGGGGCGGACATAGACACTGCCCAGGTAAGAGCATTCCTTCCTCTTTCAGGAGTCCAGTCTCTAGTCACCCTGGCTTCCTCTTTTCATCCTCTAGTTTCTCGTCCAGCCAGACATTTTCTTCAGTTACTGGGCCACGTGGCAGCTTCCACAGCTGTGGTCCAGGGAGCAAGGTTTCAGATGAGAGATATTCAATTTCATCTGTGATCTTACTAGTATCAGAAAAAGGACCCTCTCTCCAAATTGGTTCCAGTGTCTCGGACTCTAGTTCAGGCTGTCCAGTGGTGGCTGGAGGAGGACAACCTTCGGCAAGGTGTTCCATTCATCAGTCAGGCTCCTTCAGTGATTCTCCCCACAGATGCCTCTCTTCTGGGCTGGGGGGCCCACCTGGATCAGCTTACAGCTCAGGGAACCTGGTCTCACCTAGAGTCCCTCCTTCACATACATCTTCTAGAGTTGAGGGCTGTCTTTCTAGCTCTGCAGACATTCTCAGCTGTGGTTCAGGGGAAAGTTGTACAAATCAGGACAGACAAAACCACAACCATGTGGTACATCAACAAGCGGGGAGGCACTCGGTCCTCGGCCTTGTGCACAGATGCCATGAAGATATGGTTTCTGGCTTATTTCTTTCAGGCTTCCCTGGTGGCTGTACACCTCCCAGGGAAAGACAACATTTTAGCAGATGTTCTCAGCAGAATTTCTCAGGGTCACCACGAATGGACTCTGAATCCCCTGGTCCTTCAGGTTATTTTCAAGAGGTGGGGAACTCCAGAGATGGATCTCTTTGTAGCCACGGACAATCATCAACTTCCTCTCTTTTGTTGCAGGCCTCGTCTCCTAGGCTCTGTTCACCAGGAAGCTCTACTATTGGATTGGACAAGCAGGTTCCTGTATCCATTTCCTCCTTTCCCTTTGATATTCAGAGTCCTGATCAAAACCAGATCTCAGCCTTGCAGGGTTATTCTAGTGGCACCAGACTGTGCCAGACAGCTGTGGTATCCTTTACTGGTGTCATTGTCAGTGACAATGCCTCTGTATCTTCCCAGGCACTTCAATCTGCTGACATCCTCTCGAGGGAGGATCCTCTATCCCAATCTTCAGGCTCAAGGCCTGGCTCTTGAAGAGTTAGAATTTGCAAATCTAAACCTTTCTCAATCAGTCTTGGATATTCTAAAGGTTAGCAGAAAATCTGCTACCAGAAAAACTTACAATTCCAAGTGGAGAAGATTTGGGTTTTGGTGTTCCCAGAAACCTGTTCAGCCAGAATTAGCTGACATTGCTACTGTATTGGACTATCTGGTGCATCTTAATAGCTTAGGCCTCCAGCCTACTACTCTTAAGGTAAATTTGGCAGTTGTCTGCCTTCCTTTCCGCTGGGAAGGGCTCTTCCCTAGCCTGTCATCCAGTCTTCAAGAAGTTTTTCAAAGGTTTGATGCATGTTAATCCTCCCTTTCGAGACCCTACTCCTCGGGATCTAAACATCTGTATAGGACAGCTTATGCAGCCTCCTTTTGAGCCTCTCTCATCAGCAGAGCTGAAATACTTGACATGGAAAACTGTATTCCTGGTAGCTATTACCTCTGCCAGGAGGATCAGTGAGTTAAAGGCTTCATCAGTGGAACCTGATTTTTTTCGTTTCACAGGGATAAGGTGGTCTTTCGAACTAATAAAGTTTCTTCCCAAAGTAGTGTAAGACTTTCATCTGAACCAGTCTGTCATTGCCTGTGTTTTTCACTGACCATTCTTCCTCTGGGGAGAGAAGATTACACAGTCTTGATGTAAAGAGGGCCCTTAGTTACTATGTGGAGCATACTAAGGCCTATAGGAGTGGCTGTTCCCAGTTATTTCTCACCTATGGAGAAGTGGGAAAGGGCAAGCCAGCCACCAGGAGAACTGTTGCCAGGTGGATTGTGTCCTGTATCCAGTTCTGCTATTTAAAGCTTGGGAAGGAACCTCCCTCAGGCCTGAGGGCTCATTCTACCAGAGGTACAACTGCCTCGCTCGCAGCAGCTAGATATATACCTTTAGTGGAAATCTGTAAAGCAGCCACCTGGAAAACTGTTCACACATTTACCAAACATTACTCTGGATAGTCAGTCTAGAAGTGATGCTAGGTTTGGCTCAGCTGTGCTGCAAAGCCTGTTCCCAAAATAGGTTCTGTGACTCCTTCCTCCTGGGGGGTACTGCTTGATAGTCTGCATATAGTCAGAATACAGCAAGATTTCATGTTATTTGAAGAAAAAATTACTCACCTTAGTACTGTTTCTTCTAATGGAGTCTTGCTGTATTCTGACCTGCCTCCCCTCCTGGAACCTAGTAGTTTTGGGATGTGGGTGGGCAGGTGCAGTGTTGCACCCCAGAGGTGTACTTTGCTTACCCTATCTTATGGGTTTATTAATGTTTTTTTAATTTCACTACCTACTTTGATTTTATATTTAGCTTTCTTTTTGGGGTTCTCGACTTGAGTCTTTTTGACCCTAAAAACAATTTGTGGTGGCCATTTAGCTTACAAAGTTGAAATCATTTCCACCTGTTGATTTGATTAGTTAGTGCTCGTAATAATCTGACAGTTACACTTCAGAGTGCTAGACAGAGGTTTGAAAACCGAACTCGAGCTCAACGTTCTATGCCTGTGCATAGAGTTAACTCTTTATTCTCCGGGGCAGTTCAAGTGCTGGGGCTAACTGCATATAGTCAGAATACAGCAAGACTCCATTAGAAGAAACAACATTACTAAGGTGAGTCATTTTTTTCTTCCGGTACACATACAAAAACACGCACTCACTCCCTGGTGCCTTGGATCACACTTATCCTTCCTCAAGGAGTGTGTGAGATTTCTCTGTAGGAGGATATTGTTCTAGTATATGAAAATCTGATTAGTTGTATTGTTGCTGTAACGAGCTTACTATTTTTCTGGAACAAAAAGTAAAGCCATTTTCATATTCATTCAGGTTATATTTTTTCATGCATTGCTAAGATACTGTGCTGTTTGCAGAACTGAAAGCCTGTGAATTTTATTCTTGATAATACTCATTTAAGTGAGCCTGTATGAGTTTGTAGAACAAAAGCATTTTATGATCAAATGCTGTGATTGATGCTTGGACCTACTTATAGTAGGGAAAAACCCATTTTATGATTTTATGAAAATGTAAATATTAAACACTCCAATATATATGTCTACAATTGCAGGGCAAGAATATAGTTGGGCGGTAACTACGTGATGGAATGCTGATACAGCAGGCTAGGTTCCGTGATGGTCACAGCTTTGTGACTGTGTTAGTGTCCCTAGTAGGATAATATAATTACCTTGCAGTAGATGAATAACTTTCACAATGCTAGTACAAACAGAAAAAAGGATTGACATGAGTCTTTCTCTCTTGTGTGTGTGTTTTAGAAGGAAAGCTTGCTAACAACCTTTGGGGTGCTGGACCCTCCCCTTGGAAACACACGCCTTCATGTGGTGAAACTCTTTGCGAGCGTGCTGCATGCCAACAACCCCACTGTCAACCAGGAAATAATGGAGCTGAATGTGCTCAGTACCATGATGGTAAGTGCATATGGGGCAAATGGCAGGGATTCTTAGTTCCAGGTCATGAGGCAGCAGGACAGAGAGGGAGGTGCATAAGCTTCTGAAATGAGACAATGTTGTTGTAAATAATGAAGAGAGAAAACGTTAAGAGCTTTACGCCAACAAGTTTACAATGCAGCACTGTCAGTGACTCAGTAGGTAGCATGCTCGCCTCTGGGGCCGGAAGATCGGAAAGGCCCTGGGCTCCAGCCCCACATCAGGCACTTTGTGTGATACCAGCTGACACCATAGTGTAGTACAAGGGGGGGATGCAGTACTGTTGAGGTGTTTTCCTACAGATGAGACTTTAAACTGAGGTCCCTTTGCCCATCTCTGGTCACTGTCCAGGTGGAAGTAAAAGATCTCATGGCACTTACTGATCACTAGCAGGGAAGTTTCCCCAGTGTCATGGCCAGCATTCCCCCCGTCAGTAAAATGGGTCCAGGTAACCCACTCCAAAAGATGCACCTGGAAATGAGCTATTACAGCTTATTTGCCTTTCCCAGTCAAAGGACAATCTTTGCCCCTGCCCAGACTTCTTCACATCCTGCTCCTTTCCCCTCATAATCATTTATATCATAGTATCATATTAATGTGTCAGCAGAAAAGGACCATCCTGGCCCAGCCAGTCTGCCCATCCCCCCCCCTTTACTTGTCACAAGGAGCCTATCCTCTGCCCTCTAAACAACCCCATATGTCTATCCCACACACTCTTGAATCTCTCCACTGTTTTGACACTTACCACCTCCTCAGGTAATGTGTTCCAGGGTTCAACCACCCTGTCAGTGAAATAACACCCCCTTAAATTACCTTTGAATCTTCCTCCAATCTTAAAGTATGCCCTCGTTTTAACTCTGACTTTCCTTTTAAATAGACTTCCTTCCCTCCCTTTATTTATCCCCTTCATGTGCTTGAATGTCTATCATGTCTCCTCTCTCTCTCTTCTAAACTCCAGCTGATACAAATTAAATTTTCTCAGTCTTCTCATATGGTTTCCCCTTGCATACCCTGCACCATCTTTGTTGCCCTTCTCTGAACCTTTTCTATTACATCTATGGTCTTTCTTAAATGAGGCCTCCAGAACTGTACCCCATACTCCAGGTGCGGTCTAACCATGGTCTTATATAATGGCATCAACACCTCCCTCTTCCTACTAGTTGTGCCCCTTTCTATGCATGCCATCATACTATTAGCTTTGCCAACCGCCTTACTTCATTGATCACTTACCCTAAGATTGTTTGATATTATAATCTCCAGATCCCTTTCCTGTTTGCTTTCTGCTTCCCTCCCAGTGAGTACTTGGCCAGTTGATTGTTACGCCCTATAGGCATCACCACACACTTCTTTGTATTGAACTTCAGCTGCCATATTTCTTTCTTACTTTTTGGTTTTTCCATAGAGGTGTTTATCCTCCAGAGCCCTGGCAGGCGGCTTTGGCCCTCCTGACAGAGGGACTCTCTCTCCAGTCCCTTCACTCCCGCATTTGCCGATCCCTGGGAGTTCCCCCGTGGCAGGGCCAGGATGGAGGTTGCCCGCTTCTTCTCCTTCCTGGAGACTCAATCCAGAATCCGGGGACAGCCCTCAGTAGTGATGGACCGTCATTGGGATACATTGTGTATGAAAAGCGCTATATAAATGCTGATTTTTCTTCAAACCTGCCAGACTAATTTTCCTTCATTTTTTCTCCTGACCCCCCTCCCGGCGTGAGGGTGTCTGATCAAGCCTCCCGACCGATGCTGCCCTTCAGCCACCACCAGATGGCAGTCAAGCGAGCAGGGCGGCAAGTCTCCCTCCCCGAGAGAGGCGCGGTCCTCCGGATCCTCGATCCTGTCTCCCCTGCCGACTCCCGGCGGCCTGGGCGATGAATGCGACGCGCCAACCTCCAGCACCACTGGGCCTCAAGCTGCCATATTTTTACCATTTCTCTAGTACACTCTAATTCCTCCTCATGGCCTCAGCCCCTCCTTCAATGTCCACTTTATTCCATAACTTTGCATCATCTGCAAACAGACACGCTTCCTTCAATTCCTCTGATATATCTCTAATATATATTTTTATATATATATGTGTGTGTGTGTGTGTGTGTGTGTGTGTGTGTGTATAGTATATATATATATATATATATATATATATATATATATATATATATATATATACACACATACATACTAGTGTGTGTGTGTATATATATATATATATATATATATATATATATGAAAAATAATTGGTCCTAGTACTGACCATTGAATAACCTCACTCGTAACCTTCCTTACCCCAGAATGTACACCATTTACCACCACTGCCCTCTGACTTCTATCCTTTAGCCAGTTTTCCACCCATCTAGTTATTTTCTGTCCCACCTCCAGGCTATTTGTCTTATTTATCAGCCTGCGGTGAGGGACAGAGTCAAAGGCCCTACTGAAGTCCAGGTAGGCAACATCAACTGCCCCTCCTTGCTCTACAACTTTCGTTACCCCATCAAAAAATTCTATCAGATTTGTTTGGCAAGATCTCCCACTAGTGAATCCATGTTGCTTTTCATCTAACAGTTTGTTGTCCGTTAAGTATTTTACCACTCTTTTCTTTATTAGCACCTCCATCACATTGCCCACCACTGATGTGTGGCTGACAGGTCTGTAATTCCCTGCCTCCTCCTTGCAGCCTCCCTTGTGCAGTGGTACTACATCTGCCATCCTCCAGTCACTCTGAACACACCCTGTATCTATGGACAAGTTAAATAACTTCGCTAAATGTGTTGCCAACTCTTCTCTCAACTCCCTAAGAACCCTTGGATACAAACCATCTGGCCCCATTGCTTTGTCTGCCTTTAGTTTTCCAAGTTATTCCTTAACTCTTTCCTCACTTAATGAGCTTTGATCCACCCCACATTCATCTCCTCCCTTCTTCAACTCTGGTCCCTTTCCCTTCCCTTCCACTGTGAATACAGAGCAAAAATAACTATTTAAAATCTCAGCTTTCTCAAAGTCCCCCTCAACCTTCGTTCTCCTCTCCTCCCTCAAATGCACAATCCCATCTTGTCCTCCTCTTTTCTCCCACATATTTAAAGAAATGTTTTATCTCCTCGTTTGACATGTTTAGCAATTCTCTCTCCTGTTTCTGCTTTTGCACTCCTGATCAATTCCCCTGCCTGTCTCAGTTTCTCCTTATAATTTACTCTGTTACACTGAGTTTTCTTATATCTTCTGAAAACTATCCATCTTACTTCGAGATACAGCTCTTGCAGCAGGTTACACCATTAGGACTGAAGCAGTCGGGTGCCAGGAACCCACGGAAATTTTCTAGCTAGCAGTCTTCAGTGGGGACCACCTCCGGCGTCAGTCCGCGCCCGGCGTCAAGGCGTGAAGTACATAAGGAGGCAGTCCCCCACAATCCTCAGTTCTTTTCCCCGTCGACATCGCAAGCATCAGCCTCTCGGTCACTTTCTAGCGTGCGACGACTAGGAACTACAGCGTTCTTTTTCTTTTCATTTCGAAATTGGATTCATCTGATGTCCTCTCCAAACACCTCTCTGGAAGGTCACCCATTGAAGTGTGCCTGCGGCAAACAGATCCCCTTCAAGGATCCTCACTCTGCCTGTGTGCGTTGTCTAGGCTCGGACCACAACACCAAGGCCTGCTCCTTCTGCCAGGGCTTCAACGGTCACACCAGGATCCGCCGCCAGAAGGCCCTTCAAGCGTTTCTCTTGGAGGAGAAACTCAAGGCCTGGATAGGGAACCTTCCTTCAGGGGGAGTCAGGAAGACCCATAGGCACTGGGAGAAACACCGGGAGAAGGAAAGGCCCAGATCCCGTCGAGGGCCTCGGACTCCCGCAGCTCCGGCTTGAGGTCAGACTGCTCTCTCTCCAGGGCTCAATCTCAGCCGCCCCCGGTTCAGGTCAGATCCTCCAGCGGTTCCTCCTCCCTGCAGCCTATCAAGACTTCCAGGCCTTTGGCTTCATCCACTCCTTCTAAGGTCTCGTCCAAGTCTGGGGAGCGCCACAAGTCTTCCTCCCGCCATCAAGACTCAGACGCCAGGTCAGTGTCCCAGCCGCCACGTGGGTCGGACCCAGTCCAGCGCAAAACTAAGGAGCTGACATCCCTAAAATGGACGTGGGACCTGACGTCGGCCCACCTGACGTCGGCCAAGCATCATAGGCACTCCCAGGAGCCGGCTGCAGTGAGACACCCAGCCGCCAGGTGCTCCGCTTCAAGGGCTGCCGGGACCGACGCCAGCTATCCCAGAGGGGAGGATCAAGACACTGCCACCTTCCGCCGTCGGTCGGAAGGCATCATCGGAGGAGGAGGATACCACTCAGTCCGAGGACCAGGTGGGCGACTCCGGAACCGTCGGGAACCCTCCCCGGAGCAGGAAACCCCTGGGGACCCGACGTCCGCCCCCGGCGACAGGCCATCGATACCCGGCCCGTCGTCTGGCCTGAATCTGGCAGAGGTGAAGGAGCTCTTCACCTTCTGGTGGGACACCATCAGAAAGGATGTGGTCGCCACACACCCTCCTCCCGCTCCGGCTACTCCCAGCGCCTGCGCCCCCTCTCCCATCCAGGGGGTCTGTATGACGGTCACCAACCCCCCAAGGAGCCAACTCCCCCTCCTAGGGGCAGATCATCGGATAGGAGAAGATCTCCCTCAAGATCCACTTCGGGGTCCCCCACCCCCAAGAGACGCCGGTATATCTCGTCCGCAGAGGACTCCAGATCTGACACCTCAGGGCGCTCCAGATCTCCTTCTCCCATCAGCGTCCCCTCCCCAGACCCACGCGACCTTCCCAGGTCCCCTCCGGATGATCCCTCGTTCGCTGAGATCATGAGGCATATCCAGGAGAACATTGGGTGGGATGCTGAAGAACTAGACCCTGAGAGACGACGCCTTGCCCGCTATCTTCGTCAGAAAGACCAAAGCCTGTGGTAGTCCCACCCTTGGTGGACACCCTCATGGCGCCACCAAGGCTGCATGGAAGCTGCCCGTGATTCGACTGCAGTGTCAAGAAGGCTGACCGCCTGTACAAGGCCCCGAGGGAGGACCAGTACCTGGCGACCATCTCTGGCCGATTTCCTGGTCATCACGACACATGACCGTGTCTCAGAGACCTCAGCACTTGAGCACACAGCCACCGGACCCGGAATCCAAGCAGTTGGATGTTCTGGGTAGGCGCATGTATGCGGCCGCGACTTGCACTATCAGCTCTCTAAATTATGTCACCCACATGGTTCAATTCCAGAACACATTGTGGGAGCAGGGACAGGACCTGGTTGAAAAGATGCCTGACGGTGGTCAAAAGGAGGAGCTTTTAAATCTCCGTACGGGTTCGGACGTGGGGATCCAGGTGCTCAGAGCCGCATACGATTCTGCAGACTCTTTGGCCAGAGCTACAGTCTCAGGCGTGTTTTCCAGAGAGACTCTTGGCTCCGTGTCTCTGGCTTTACCCCGGACATCCAGAAGAATATCATGGACATTCCTTACTATGGTGAAGTCCTGTTTGGTGAAGCCTCGGAGAAGGTGATCACCAAACTTCAGGACGCAGGGAAGGCAGTTAGATCTGTTCGGGCTATGTACAGATCTCGACTTAGTTCTTTTCGTATGAACCAGAGTCGCTTTCGTGGCCGAACACAAAAGCAACAACCGCGTTCCGACCAACAGCACAGGGGCTCCTTCACCAGAAAAGCCCAGGTTAAGTCATCCTCAGGCAGAGGCCACTGAGTTGCAAAGCTGACCCAACCTGCGGGATCTAACGCTGCCACAGCATGACCCCCTTTTCAGTTTCAACGGGAAATGAAGGTCGGGGGTCGACTCGCACGCACCTGCCAGGGTGGCGGCCGATCACCAGACAGGTGGGTTGGTCGAAAGGCCACTATATAGAATTCGTAAGAGCCCACTCCATGGCAGTCGCCTCCTGCTTTCCCGCCATTCGGTCAGCATGCCCTGTTATATCAGCAGGAAGTGCTCAAGGCTTCTGGAGAAGGAAGCCTTGGAGCACATTCCAGAGAAACAGAGAGGGTTAGGCTATTGTTCGTACTTCTTCCTGGTTCCAAAGAAAACAGGGGACCTCCGTCAATTCTCGACCTCACGACCCAATCTATCGGTCGTTTACAAACGCTTGCATGGTGACCCTTCCGGTCTAATCCCCATGCTGAAGCGGACGCCGCTGTAGGACATGCAGGACGCCACCTGCATATCCCACTTGCTCGAGCGCATTAGGAGGTCTTGCGCTTCGAGTTTCAGAGCCGCCATTATCAGTTCCGGAACGCCCTGGCTGTCATCGCACCTCGCATCTTCACGGGCGCATGGCGGTTGTAGCGCATTCTCACGGAGACAAGGCTACTACGTGTTCCGTGGCACCTGGATGACTGGCTTCTCATGGCTCCTCCAAGGAAGCAACTGATGATGGCATATTCACCGCACTCCAGCCTTTTTCAGTCACTGGGTATTCTCATCAGCTACGTAGAAGTCTCCTGGTACTATCCCAGAAACTGCAGTTTATAGGAGCAGTTCTGGACACTGGCCAGAGGGGAAGCTTTTCCGTGACAGAGCTGAACACATTCGATCCCTCATAAAGGACCTGTCGGTGAAGAAGACCGTCCCGGCCAGACTGGTCCTTCGCCTGCTCGGACACATGGCAGCGGCCATTGCAACAGTCCCGATGGCAAGGCTCCACATGTGGATAACCCATTGGATGCTAAGGGTGCAGTGGGACCAAAGGCAAGACCATCTGCAGCGGCCAGTTCGAATCACGAATGCTGCGATTCGGGATTGGCAATGGTGGCTAGATCCGGGGAACCTCTCTGCGGGGGTTCCCTTCACAGCGCTGTCTCCGACTGTGACTCTCTCCACAGATGCCTCAGGGCTCGGGTGGGGAGCACACCTGGACTGGGTGAGGTCCCAGGGCACATGGACAGTCCAGGAATCTCATCTCCACATCAACATTTTGGAGATGAGGGTGGTTCTTTACGCCCTGCAAGCCTTCCAGTCGGAGATTCCACAGGGTACTCTCCTGTTGCAAACAGACAATACTGCGGTGATGTATTACCTCAACAAACAAGGAGGCACTCACTCCTACTTTGCAGGAGGCCACAGAGTGTGGGAGTGGGTAGTGCAGCACGGTGCAAACTCATTGCAGTACACGCCCAGGAGTGGACAATACTGCGAGACAGCCTGAGTCCGCTCTCAGGCCAGAGTCCATGAGTGGGAACTTACAAGAGGTGGCAGAGGATCTGTTCCACAGATGGGGCACTCCAGAGTTAGATCTCTTCGCGTCCCCATCCAACGCAAAACTGCCCAATTTCGGCTCGCTAGATCCAGGGCCTGGTGTTTTCTGGTGAGACGCGTTGTCCCTCTCCTGGGCGGGCAGATTCCTCTATGCCTTCCCTCCTTTCCCGTTGATCCAGAGAGTTCTCTTAAAACTTCGCAGGGAGCGGGCGACACTCATTTTGATAGCGCCCTTCTGGCCCAGACAAATTTGGTTCTTGCTTCCTTTGCCAGTCAGCTCTCATCTGCTGTCTCAGGAGGAGGGTTCATTAGTCCATCCGGACTTACGTTCATTGAACCTGCATGCTTGGCTCCTAGAGACATAGCCATGGTGCGACATGGGGTCTCGCAAGAGGTGGCAGATGTACTTTCTGCCGCTAGAAAACCGGCAACACACGCAACATACGCCATGAAATGGCGCAGATTTTACCTGTGGGCTCAAGCGCGCGGTTTCTCGCCGTTACAGTGTCCTAAAAAGCTGGTTCTGGATTACCTAGCTTTCACTTTTCCAGTCCGGACTGGCTTACTTCGATTAAGGTGCATCTTTGCGCACTTCGCCACTATGCCCCATAGGCCATCAGGATGGTGGCCCAATTGGACACTACTCGTGTTTTTAAGGAGTCCTCCACCTTAGGCCGCCTATCAAGGATCCGTTCCCCTTGGGACTTGCCTTTGTCTTGAGCAGCTATGCTGCCACCTTTTGAACCAGCCGTGGATTGCGAGCTATGTTTTCTGTCGGGAAAACGTAGTTTCAAAACACCATGAAGTCTTGCTATAATTAGGACTGTATGCAGAAGCCTTCTTGGCTCTGAACTGCCCCGGAGATGAAATAGTTAACTCCAGTGTAATCTGGAGTTCCACAGCGAGGGCGCTATCCAAAGTTTCCATTCTGGTCAGTTTCAAACTAAACTGCCAGATTTTTTACCCGCCTAGTACTCGAACAGTCGCCCGAGATCAGCTCTTTCAGCTCGGTTCGCTTTATGTTCATGCGGTTTTATTCGTTCATTTGAACTGGCAAGTATTTTAAAATTACCGCGGTTTCGTTCAGAAGCTCTATCTGGTAACCGTAAGTACAAAAAAATTAAAGTCTGTGTGTGAAAACATTATCGGGTTCCTCTGAACCGATCGGTTTGCTTAAAATAGTTTTTCTGTCTTAGAAGTGAGGTACCCGGTTCTTATCGGTTCTAAAAAACCTTTACATTTCGGGGTTTTTTTTCCAATACCTGTGACACAGTTAGGGAACCGATAAGGGTGTCTCTGCCTGGCACGTACAAAAAAGGGCAAGTTTTGGATAGGCTGGATTATGTCTGAGAAACCCAAAAGAAAATCCGGCCCACGGTTTCAACACTGTGATGTCTGTGGGGAAGCCTTTGCCAAGGCTGACCCACACACCACTTGTGTCTATTGTCTGGGGCTGACCACTCCTCGTCAGACTGCCAGGTGTGTAAAATCTCCCTGCAGCCACCCTGGAAAAGAGATTGGGCCGCCAGGGAACAGAGGCTAAAGTCCGCTGGACCCGATGGGCCAGCCCGGTCCAGCTTCGCTGGACCAGAGGGAGTGCCCTCTGACCAGGGCGTAGACTTCTAAGTAAAGAAAGGCTGGTTCTGAGGAACCAGTCAAAGTAAAAGACAAAGAAATCAGCAAGTGTGGAGTCCAGTTTGTCTCTCCTTCTGCTGCAGAGATAGCTAAAGCTATTCAGATTGTCCAGTCTTTGTCTCAGGGACTTGTTGAACCCCTGTAGTTGGAAAAAGGGGTCTGCTAGGTCCAGTGGTTCAGGATTATGATGTTGAGGATTTTTATGAACCACAGGAGGGGGATGAAGATTTTGATGATTGTAATTGTGACTGGGAAGGTCTGGAAGTGCCCATAGAGCCGGACATTTCTCCAGACAGACCCTTTGAGTCTCCCCCTTTGTTGTCTGAGTCCCCTTCTCATTTCAGGTTCTATAAGAAGGTAGCCGAAACCCTCCAGCTCCCTTTAGAGGAGGCTGTGGACGAGCAAGAGGAGCCTGATTATGTAGAAATGATGGATATTCCAGAGTCTAGAAGGTTGTCTATTCCTTTGCATAAGTCATTTAGAGGCAAACTCTAAAGATTTTAAAAACCTTTTTCTGTCCCTCCTGTAGATAAAAAATGGACAGAAGGTATACTTTGTCAGGCCCCTAATACAGACTTCCTCACTGAGCAGTGTAGTCATGTAGGTGTTGTTCAAGCTGCAGCCTGTGACAAGGCTAATATCCCCTGGCCTCACATCCTCCTGATAAAGATTCCAGGAAGATTGATGCCAGGTGACAAAAAACAGTGTGGCAGCTTCTTTGGGACTCAGACAAGCTAATTATATGGCTTATGTGGCTAGATATCAGAAATCTAGATGGGACACTATATTGCAGTTAGCCAAGCAGGCCCAGGGCCAGCTGGCTAGTGAGTTGGAACAGGTGGCTGCTGATGGCATTGAAGCTCTCAAAGTTCAGTTTCATACTGCTGTTGATGTTAATGATGTTTCTTCTAGGGTCATGGCCACTTCTGTAGCTCTCCTCGTAGGTTGGCATGGCTCAGATGCACTAATCTGTCCCAAGATACCCAAGTCAAAGGCTATAGATTTTCCTGTGATAGGAAATTCTCTGTTTGGGGATCAAACGGAAAATTACATGAAAAAAATGGATGAATACAAACTACCTACAAAAGTGCCCAAGCTAAGGAGAGGCATGCCACTCCTCAAAGGCATGCCCCAGGGTAGAGGGCAGGCCTTACCATAGGCCTTTTACCAATTTCAGCCCTTTCTGCCTTTGCACAGAGAGGCTTTTTCAGAGGCAGAGGCAAGACGGGCACAGGCAGGCTCTCTCCTCTCCTCAGTCTAAAGCTGCCTCTGCCAAGCAGGCACCCCTGACGAGGGTGTCCAGGGCTGACTCTCCTGTACCGGTAGGGGGCAGGCTGGCTTATTTCAGCCAGAACTGGTTGTCCCTAACCTCGGACAAATGGGTTCTGGAAGTGGTAAGCCAGGGTCTGGTTCTCGGCTTCAAACAATTTCCCAAGATGAGAGCCAGGCATTTTCCCCCCTCAAGTCCTTCAGAAACCCTTGCTTTAGAAGCAGAGGTTTCTTCTCTTCTGGACTGCAAAGCAGTGAGGGTTCTCCCTACCATCAGGGCAAGGGTCTGTACTGAGGTACTTCCTGACCCCAAAAAGACAGAGATCACTGCCCATTCTGGATTTAAGATTTCTGAACAAACATCTTGTAAAACCAAAGTTCAAAATGTTAACTCTGGCAATGATTTTGCCTTCCTTGAGACCAGGGGACTGGTTAGCTTTCCTGGACCTCAAGGACGCCTATTTCCATATCTTAATCAGGGCCTCTCACCGAAAGTACCTCAGGTTCGAACTGCCCTGTGGCCACTACCAGTTCAGGGCAATGCCCTTCGGTCTCACTTCTGCCCCAAGGGTTTTCACAAAATGTCTAGCTGTAGTAGTGGCCCATCTAAGAAGGGCAAGGGTAGCTGTGTTTCCTACTGGACGACTGGCTCATTGTGGGTCAGTCACCAGAGCAGGTAAATCCCACTTGCAAGTCACCCAGAAACTTCTCATCTCTCTGGGGTTCCTGTTGAACTTTCCAAAGTCGGTTCTCGAACCAGTTCAGGTACTAACTTCATAGGGGCAGAGTTGAACATTTAAGTCAGCCAGGGCTTTTCTCCCTCGGAAAGAGTGGACAGAATCATTGCCCTGGCATCTTCCTTCACCCCTGGGTCTCTCGACCAGCAAGGCATTTTCTACAACCCTAGGGCACATGGCTGCTTCTACAGCTGTCGTGCAAGGAGCAAGATTTCAGATGAGGGACATCCAGTTCCACTTGAGGTCCTTCTGGTCTCAAAGGAAGGACCCCCTTACCAAATTAGTCCCAGTGACCAAAACCCTGATCCTAGCCCTGCAGTGGTGGCAGGATCAAAGCAACCTAACTCAGGGGGTCCCATTCTTACCTGTTCTTCATTCCCTCACCCTCACCACGGATGCCTCCCTGTTGGGGTTGGGGGCTCACCTGGGCGACCTTTCCACTCAAGGAGTGTGGTCCCCTCAGGAATCTCTGCTCCACATCAACCTATTGGAACTCAGAGCTGCTTTCTTAGCTCTTCAAGTTTTTTCGGGAGGCTGTCCAGGACAAGGTAGTCCAAGTCAGGACAGACAACACCACAACAATGTGGTACATCAACAAGGGGCACTCGCTTCTTCTGCCTGTGCAACGAGCAATGAAGTTGTGGTCCCTGGCCTACTCCCTGAACACCTCCTCCGATAGCAGTTCACCTCCCAGGAAGGACAATGTCCTAGCGGATGCCCTCAGCAGGATTTCTCAGGGCCATCACGAATGGGCTCTGAATCCTCAGGTGCTGAGGTCAGTCTTTGCCAGGTGGGGCGCCCCTCAGATGGATCTTTTCGCAGCCCCAGACAACCACCAACTTCCCCTGTTTTGTTGCAGGCCTCCAGTGCTGGGATCAGTTCCTCTGGATGCCTTTCAGTTGAATTGGGAAGGGAAGTTCCTTTATGCCTTCCCTCCTTTTCCCCTCCTCTTCAGGGTACTGGTAAAAATCAGAACTCAGCCCTGCAAAGTGATTCTGATTGCTCCAGACTGGGCCAGGCAGCCCTGGTACCCTCTTCTCCTGTCCCTCTCATTTCGCCCTCCCCTGACCTTGCCCAGGACCCACGACCTGCTGACCTGTGCACAGGGGGAGTGGTATCCGGACCTCAATTCTCCCACCTCAAGGCCTGGTTCTTGAGGAGCTAGAATTTGCTGATTTACACCTTTCTCAAGGTGTCTTGGATATTTTGAAGGCTTCTAGGAAGCCTTCCACTAGAGCCACTTATAATTCTAAGTGGAAGAGATTTTCCTTTTGGTGTTCTGAGAGGCAGATTGTACCAGAATCTGCTGACTTGCCTATTTTATTGGACTATTTGGTCCACTTAAATTCCCTAGGACTCAAACCAGCTACCTTGAAGGTTCATTTGGCAGCTGTTTCTGTTTTTGTTTCTGCAGGGAAACCGGTTTCCCTCTCCTCTCACCCTGTGTTCTCCAAGTTTTTCAAAGGGTTACTTCACACTAACCCTCCCTTTCGGGAACCAGCTCCTGCATGGGACCTGAATGTTTGCATTGCCCAGCTAATGCGACCCCCCTTTGAGCCTCGGGCTTCGGCAGACCTCAAGTTTTTAACTTGAAAAACTGTTTTTCTAGTGGCTATCACTTCAGCTAGGCGTATAAGTGAATTACAAGCCTTGTCAGTGGAAAAGGATTTTATTTCTTTCCACAGAGATAAATGGTCCTCGGACTAACAGAAAGTTTTACTTAAAGTGGTTTCAGATTTCCATCTTAACCAATCCATCTCTCTCCCAGTATTTTTTACTGAGCACTCTTCCTCTGGTGAGAGGAGACTGCACAGTTTGGACGTTAAAAGAGCTCTTAGCTACTATTTGGAACGTACTAAGGGTCATAGGTTCGAATCCCTCCAACTCTTCCTTACCTATGGAGAAGTGGGTAAGGGGAGACCTGCTACTAGGAGGACAATCGCAAGGTGGATTGTCTCTTGTATCCAGTTCTGTTACCAAAAACTAGGTAAAGAGCCTCCCTCAGGTCTGAGGGCTCATTCCACCAGGGGTACAGCTGCATCTCTAGCGGCTGCTAGAGATATTCCTATCTTGGAAATTTGTCAAGCTGCTACCTGGAAGACAGTCCACACTTTCACTAAGTATTACTCTCTGACGTCCAGTCCAGGAGAGATGTTTCTTTGGCACAGCTGTGCTTCAGAGCCTATTCCCAAGTAGGTTCTGGCCTCCTCCATGGGAGGTACTGCTGTATAATCTGCATACAGTCCTAATTATAGCAAGACTTCATGGTGTTTGAAGAAAAATTACTCACCTTAGTAATTGCTTTTCTTCTCATGGAGTCTTGCTATATTAGGACAACCCCCCACCCCTCTCAGAATTCCTACTTGGTAGGGTTGGCAATTTAGTGCTAAGCACTGTGTCATGCCATTTAGCTTTCTAGTCCCCCGTTGCATTTGGGTTAGGGAACTAGGTAATTCTGTTTTTTTGTTATGGTAGATGGCCCCCTTCTGGACTTGAGTCTTTTGGGAGAGGGGGCCTATTAGTGCTGGTCAGGTGATCCTAACAATAATAGGTGTGTTGTTTTATTCTGTGTTTGTTGTTATGTTCTGTTGTTCTACTACTAGTAGGTAGCCAATGGCTAGTGTAGGCTTTTCCACACAGACTTGCTATGTTAGTTTAGCTTCAGAAGAACCTGGCAGTTTCATTTGAAACTGGACCAGATAGAGCTTTGGATAGCTCCCTAGCGCTGTGGAACTCCAGATTACACTGGAGTTAACTATTTCATCTCCGGGGCAGTTCAGAGCCAAGGGCTTACTGCATACAGTCCTAATATAGCAAGACTCCATGAGAAGAAAAGCAATTACTAAGGTGAGTAATTTTTTTCTTTTAGTTGCAGTTACTTCCGCAAGAAGGATTTCCGAGTTGCATGTGCTTATGTGCAAAGAGCCTTATTTAATTTTCCATCAGGATAGGGTATCCCTGAGGACAAACTCAAGGTTTCTGCCTAAGGTGGTCTCAGCCCTCACCCTTAATCAGGATATCGACTTACCAGTGTACTTTCCCAAGTACACCAACCGAGGAGAGTCATTGCTTCACACCCTTGATGTACACAGGTGCCTCAGATATTATCTGACCAGAACCAAACAGTATCGAAAGTCGGACCAACTGTTTATGTCCTTTGCTGAGAGAATGAAAGGAGCTCCTTTTTCTAAACAGTCTCTATCGCGTTGGCTCATCCAGTGTATCTCTTTCTGTTATGACAAGCGCAACAAACCCTTACCAGGTGTGGTCAAGGGTCATTCCATGAGAGGTGTGGCCACTTACTTTGCGGCGCTAAGGAATGTCTCCACCTCAGCCATTTTGCGCCATGCCAACTGGAGCTTGGTGCATACCTTTATAGGGGCATTACAGCCTGACATCGATCGGGTTAAGAGCAGGTTTCGCCTAGCCGCCCTTCAGAGACTTCTGTCTTAGGCTCGAGTAGGGTTGTGGTCCCTACCTTCCTCGCCCCTGTGGCATAAGATTGCTGCTGTTGCTTGGGAATCAGTCCTATTTGGGTACCTGCTGCAAGATCTGTATCTCGAGTAAGATAGTACAGTTATGTAAGAACTTACCGTAACAGTAGATCTTCGAGAACAGCTCTTGCAGTAGGTACCTCACCACCATCCCCTTCTTGTGGAGGTAGGTCATAGCCAAACATCCATCTTACGAGATGGGATATTCTGTCTTTTGTCTTGGCCATCTGATGGCAGATCCTCGGTCTCCTCTTCTGATGTCATCCAGTGGCCGGGAGTCTCCAGCGGGAGAACTGAGGATTGTGGGGGGACCGCCTCCTTATGTACTACGCCTGACGTCGGAGGCAGTCCCCGCTGAAGACTGCTAGCTAGAAAATTTCCGTGGAGTCCTGGCGCCTGACGGCTTCAGTCCTAATGGTGTAACCTGCTGCAAGAGCTGTTCTCGAAGATCTACTGTTACGGTAAGTTCTTGTGTAACTGTACTTTCTATCTCTTACTGCCCTTACAACCTCCCTATTAAACCAGAGGCCGCCTTCTATTTTCCTACCCTCCTTATGCATAGTTCAATTACTTGTAATAACACCTCCTTGGTACATTTCCTCTACATCCTCTGTTCAGTCACCGCATTTCATTTCCTCTCTGAAACTTTCCCTCATTCTATTGAAGTTCACCCTCCTGAAGTCTATAACCTTTGTACTGGTCTTATTTGTTATCTTCCCTAGTTGTATCTTGAAACTTACTGTGTTGTGATCCCTTGTACCAAGACCGTCAATCCCCCACAATAACCTCTTCAGCACTATCCCTGTTTGTACCATGCCCAAAATATTTTACCCCTTGTGGGCTCCTTAACCAGCTGATGTAGAAACAATCTCTGCAGTGCATCAAGTATCTCCCTGCTCCCGGCTGATGTTGCCTTTGGGATTCCCCGTTCTACGTGTGGCATATTACGGTCCCCCAGTAGTACAAACTCTCCTTTGATCGACACCCATTGAATCACCTGCATCATTTGTTTGTCTTACTCCTTCCCCTGATTTGGAGGCCTGTATATATCACTCCTATTCTTACTATGGCTCCAGGTTTTTTTTCTAATGTGACACACAGGAATTCTGTCTCGCTGTAATCATCCTGACCTTCTGTTGCTTTAATGGTGGTCTTGACAAATAATGCCACCCCTCCCCCCTTTTCTACCCAGCCTGTCCCTTCTGAACAGCCTGTATCTCAGAACACTAACTTCCCAGGAGTGATGCTCTGACCACCAGGTCTCTGTTATAGCCACAATATCGAGGCATTCATCCACCATCATTGTCTGTAGGTCCACCATTTTATTTCCCAGACTTATGGCATTCACATACAGCCCTCTACACGCTGAAAATCCTACTTTCTCACCATAGCCTATTAACTTACCTATAGTAGTACAAGGGGGGTTACTAGCTAGGCTATTTCTTGCTGCTCCCCCACTAATCTGTTTAAATTCAACACTTCCTGACAAAGTAATATAATTTTTCACTCAGGAGCATTGCGCCAGCTCTGCGTAAGTGTAATCTGTCCAGAGCATATAATTCTGTTATCCCATGTCCTACCCCATCCCCCTACCAATCCAAACCCTTGTTCACTATACCACCACCTTAACCATACATTAAACTCATTAGTTCAAATATTTCTATCTATGCTGACCTTTGGTACTAGAAGCATTTCTGAAAGAGATTATTTTAACTTTTTTTTTTTATCTGTTTACTATGGAAATTATTAATGATATCATAAATAGGTAAGGTGTTTATTTTTATATAGCGACAGTATTCATTCCAATAAATACATACAAAAAACAACCGTATGCATGTACTACTGGGGGGCCGTATGCATTGACATTTCTAACACAGCAGGCCTGTATTCTTTATAGCGCAGTGGTTTAAGGCTCTGAGCTGCAAATCTGGTGACATCCCGCAGACCAGACCGGGGTTTGAATCCCACAGCCCCCACTTGCATACTGTGTGACCCTGAGCAAGTCACTTAACTTACTTGTGCTCCCAGGTCGCACCTGGAAACAAACTTCAGCTTAGTGTGCCTTTCCTAGTTAAACAATTTCCTCCCCTCCCCTTTCTAAGCATTGAAATTAAAGGCTAACTTAAATGAGTTTTCAGACACTTTTTAAAACTCTCCACCAAGGCCAAACTCCTCAATTAATATGGCAGGGAGTTCCGTAAGCAAGGGGCCACCACTGCGAAGGCTGTCTCCCTATACAGCTTCAGGCAAGCCCTTGGGATGACCAAAAACATGCCCTTGGTGGACCAGAGGGGTTGATTAGGAGCGTACCTGGCTAAGACGTCTTTAAGGTAGTCCAGCCCCAACCTGTGTAGGGCTTAGTAAGTTAACAAGATTTTGAAGTTGGTATGCCACCTGATAGGGAGCCAGTGCGGCTGCTGCAGCACAGATATATGATCCAGGTACGATTATTCAGAGGTCATCCTTGCTGTGACGTTCTGCACCAGCAGAGTGTTATGAGGGAAAAGCGGTGGATGCGGTAGTCTGGGGAAACAAAGATCCTGTTTCCATACAGATGTCCTTAGTAATAAAGAATGAGTGGCAATAGCTGCAGGAACTAGAAACCGAACTTGATCTAAATATTGTATTTTAAAATATTGTCTTTGAAAGCCATCCCGTTGGCACAGCAGTAGTGCTACCGCTCATGACACTGGTGTCCCAGGTTCAGGAATGGGCCTAGATCGTGCAGGGCTTGCTGGGGGCAGGAGATCAAAGAGGAAGACACAGCCTGCCAGCTAATTATTTTATTTACTTTTTATTACCCAGGTAAGTGCACTAGGCAGTCGAATACCTATTTTCAGGCAGGACCCAGGAGATTACATACAAAACGTTTTACAAAAAAATAATTTACAAAGTAAAAACACAAAGTGCTATTAAAATAATGCAGTACAGTTTACAGTATAGCATACAGTAGAAATAGTATAACCAGCAATATCCGCTAGAAAATGTGAAGCTGATGTTCGAATATTCATTAATAGTTAGGTAGAGTAGCATGCATTTAGCATGTTTGGTGGGGAATAAGGACATTTGTAATTCTGAGCTCCAGTTTAAAGGAGTGTGCCTTTAAATACAGAAGCAGGTTTAGATCTGTTGGGGATAAAGAAAATTATACTAAAGTGTCGTCATATTTGGTAAATATAATGAAAAAAGATGAGGTTTCACTTGTATTTGGAGTGTGTCCACCTTTAAATGGTTCTCATTTAATTGTGCAGTTTTTCACCTGTGCTCTGCCCCTGACAGTGTGCCAACTTGGCACTAAGCACTGGGTTTTGGGTTGAGGTCTGTGTGTGTAGTAAAAACATCTTTGTTTAAATAATTGAAACTGTCCTGCTTGAGAGTTTTCTCATTTTGTGCGCCTGAACCCATGCACTGTCCTCTGTTTAGCATTGTACCTGTAACTGTATACCATGTATCTGTCCCACTCATGAGACACATGGCTGGGCCTTTGTAATTTATAACACAGTTTAAATGGACACCGTCAACCTTTTAGTATCGTATTATTTCTAGTTAAAAACCCACATGCTGTGATTGCTTACCATCTCTAAAATTCATTGATGTTACTGCTTGTTTTATCTGCCTCCTTGCTTAGTAGAACTGAAATGTATGCTAATATATAGTTATACCCAGCCTTGTTTTGTTTCAAATACTTGACCTACTCTTTTTTCCTTAAGTAGTTTTTACCTTTTTCCATTTTTCTCTCTAGTCCCGATCCCTCATGTCCCTGACGTGACACGCGTGTGTGGAGGCACGCACACGTCATACCCTACGAGACGCTCCACCCTACCAGTCACTCTGTTTACTGCCTACGCCTGCCATCGGACCTCTATCTGGTGAAGGCGGGACTACAGACAGGCGACCCTCCCACCTGGGAGAGGAGAGCCAACGCTCGATCCTGTCCCTCCCCGTGCTGGCACCCCCAACAACACGAGGTTGTTCTCGAACCCAGGTCGCCGGCATGGCATGAGATAAGGCAAGATGCCTCAGCGTCACTGGGATGGCTATCTTGATCTACTCTTACTGCATACTTCCTAAACATTAGAAATGCCCCAAACAGTGCAACCACTCATGGTGCAATAGTCTCCTGTACTCCCAATGCATAACTAGTGACTAGACTCTGTTGGGAGTGTTCAGGAAACATGCAGTGGGGGTAAATCAAGGAATGTAAACATGCTTTGGTGTGGTAACACCACTATGCTTTTCAATTTTTCCTTCAAAAGAAAAAAAAAATCTGAATCAAAAATACCAGCTACATTAGCAGTCTTTACAGAATGTGAACAATCATTGTGTTGTGTTTTTTTTTTTTTTTTTTAACTTTGTGGTTTTCCCTCCTATCTCCTCTTGGTGCCCACTCCTTCCGTTCACTCATTACCACCACCCCACCTTCTTGGGATCTGCCCCTAGAGTGCCTCCTTCTCTTACCTTGTGCACAGCGGTGTCTGTCCCTTCTCGGTGGTCTTGGATGGAACCGGAGCGGCTTTCATCTAGGGCTGCCGAGAGGTGTTTTTCCATTTTTCTCCCTTGTACTCTCTTACCCTCTGAAACGTCTGGTGTCTTACCTCTCATGCGCCGTCCAGCGTCTCCCCTCCCCGACTTTGCAGAGCCGCCTCCATCCCTTACTACTGTCAGTGCTTCCACTGGCTTGAAGGGATGCAGAATGCTAGCGCATTCTTGGTCTCCCACCCCTGAGGGAGGAGAGCATCCACTGGGATGCTCAATCCTCCCTCTCCCCTGCCGACCCCCGGCCACCCGTGTCCGTTCCCGAACCCGGGTCGCCTGCGTAGCTTGAGGTGTGGCATCCAGCGCCTCAGCCCTCTGCGCCACCGGGCCGGCTCATATTGTGTTTTTTAAACCAGGGAAACTTTGAGGTCTAAGGGGGGTTGACTGTGTCCCTTGAAAGAATACAGATGCCTGAGATTAAATAAGGATAGTAGCTTGACCATCAACCCAGTTTTTCACTGTACTACATTAGGACACATTCTCTGCCGCCACCCCATGTCAAAGTTCCTGAAGCTCCAGCTGGTTCCAAGTAATTTCCTCTTCCTGTCTTTGTAGGGTTGCTTGTACTTACTAAGGGGATACCAGTGTACTTACCCAGTTATCAAATGCATAAATAAAATAAAAACATCTACCAGTGCAACTTTGTTTATTATTTCCTTTTGTGTTTGTATGCCTGTACATGCATGTGTTTCTCTTCCCTGCAGGACCTTTACTTCAGGTACGTGTACAACAACTTCTTGCACTCACAAGTGGAGCAGTGCATCAGCACGATTCTGAATACCTCTCCAGCTGAGGAGGATACGGAGAACAGTGGTGATACCATCCCGGAGCACCCGCTCATCCCACACGTAAGCAGGAGCTGACAGAGATGTGCAAACTGGATCCATACCTCACAGTCTAATATGCTTTTGCCTCCCCTAGTTAAGCATACAGTAACGTGGTGCCACACAAAGTGTTTTCTTCAGCTGCCCAACACCCCCTTCCGAAAAAAAAAAAAACCCAAAAAAAACAGACATGGTGCACTAGTGATACTCCGTGGTCAGGAAACTAACACTGACCTTCCTATTGGTCAGAAGTCATTCCGAAACTAAAAAGTGAAGTTTTCCAGTGGGTATTTCTGAAGGGTTTGCTCATCTTTGATAGTGCGCTGTATGCTAATACAGCCACCGAGACCACACTTGAGATTGTAAGAGTGATCTCGCATGCATTCTTGGGTATGGGAACTGCAAGCTGAAGGTGTGTGTTTTGGATACAGTAAGAATCTAAGTGAGACCAGTCTTAAAACCTGAAGCGTGGTCTTAGTACTGGTATTAAAAGTATTTTTGATTTAGGCCCGGTGGTGGGAAAGGCTGAGGCACAGTTAGCACTGTACCTCCTGCCATGCACCGCGGTGTCCTGTGTTCGGGAATGGACATGGGGTTCTGGAGGTTGGCTGGGCAGGGAGGATTGAGCATCCAGAAGACAGCTTTCTACCCTCAGTGAGGTGGGTATCTGTGGCTCGCTGCCTGAATGCCATCTGGAGGAATCCAGGTGGCGACACGTGCAACTCTCCTTGTGTGCGTGGGAGGCTTCATTCAGGGGGGTCTCTGCAGAGGCGGAGCTTGCACAAAGTGCTCATTACATGTTTGTGCAGTTGGGGAGAAAAACTGGAAAAGATAGAAGACAGGCTTCATGAAGCCCTGTCTGGTGTGCTGCAACCTGCTCCATCGCTCCAAACTCAAGGGCCATCTGGATGTGTTGACTGGGGCGGGAGGGAAAGGACTGCTACGCTCCCTGGCCCTGCCGCAGGGGGTGGGTGGAGAGGGGACCTGGGGACTGCTGGAGACGGTGGTGGCCGATGGAATGGGGTATATGTCAGCTGCTCGTCCTGCCAAGGTGGGAATAAACACCTATACGTAAAAAAAATCTACACTACTGATCAAAAGTTTTAGAACACCCCCATTTTTCCAGTTTTTATTGAAATTTAAGCAATTCAAGTCCAGTGAATAACCTGAAATGGTACAAAGGTAAGCGGTAAACTGCTAGAGGTTAAAAAAAAAAGTTTAGGTTAGCAAAAACTGCTGTAGAGAAATTGCAAAGAAAGCCAAGGTGTCAGTGAGTACAGTTTCCTACACCATCAAAAGGCACTTGGAAACTAGAGGAAACTCTGACAGGAAGAGGTCTGGCAGACCCAAAGCCACAACAGAATCAGAAGACAAGTTTCTGAGAGTCAACAGCTTATGGATAGGCGGCTCACAGGACAACAGCACAGAGTGACTGGCACCTGAACCAAAAGGGCTACCACAGCATTTTGCAGCGCCATACAATACCCTCTGGTCTACGCCTAGTTGGTCAGGGGTTCATCCTGCAGCAAGATAATGACCCAAAACATACCTCCAGGCTATGTCAGAACTACCTTCAAGGAAAAGAACAAGACGGTAGGCTTCAAATCATGGAATGGCCAGCACAGTCTCCAGACTTAAATCCCATCGAGCTGGTTTGGGATGAAGTGGACAGAAGGGTGAAAGCAAAGCAACCTACAAGTGCAACACATTTGTGGGAACTTCTGCAACAGTGTTGGGAAGAACTTCCCGAACAATATTTGATGTCCATTGTAGGAAGAATGCCACGAGTGTGTTCGATGGTTACAGTATATCTGCAAAAGGTGGCTACTTTGATGAGTCAAAAATTTAGATTAAATTTTGTTAAACAAAATGATTCTATGATGTCTTTTTTATCTCCAGTTGTTTATTTGTTCTATGCTTTAATTTCAGAGTACATTGAGACATTAACCTGCGTAAATTTCAATAATAACTGGAAAAATGGGGGTGTTCTAAAACTTTTGACCGGTAGTATATACCATACTGATCTAGGTCGATCAGCAATATATTAAAAATTTGAAAACCCTTCCTCAAATGTTTTGGTTTCCAGGGCAGCTGTGCGGGTGGCATTCTTCACAGAATGAGTGTCTCACATGTAGAGAAAAGTAGTGTTCTTCGATCTATAGTGGAAGGTGGTGTTGAAAAGGTAGTAGTTTTAGCCATTTTTGTATAGAGATAACTTATTATTCATCTTAAGATCTGTGCTATAGCCTCTCGCCCGTGACTGTAAAAGCCTCAGTAACCCACCCATCCCCTACACCCTCACACTTGTGATCAGGGTTTGCTGTCATTTGAAACTTAGTTGTGCTCCATGTTAAAGGTCATCCTGGTAGAGCGAGTTCATTAGGATCGGATAAAATTGCTGTCATGTTAGTAAATGGGAAAAGAACAGATCTTCCAAGAATCAGTCTTCACCATTCATTACTTCATGGGTCTCCACGGGAGGTACTAGGACCATGCAGGAGCATATAGCTTTAACAGCGTGGAGCTGGATTCCAGTACAGCTTCCAACAAATGGAAAGAATTTTCCTGGAATATCTCTGTGCATTTTTTTTAAAACCCCAGTGACAGACGACATATCATCCAGGTTGGAGAGTGGCATGCTGGAGGGGGTGTGAGTTTTCTCCAACCACACATGGACATGTCTTCTGAGGCTGTGTTGCTCTGCAGCCCTTTATGGGGGCGCTGTGGACAGCACCAACAGAGATATTCGCTTCCCCTCTACAGCTCTGAGTGGAGCTGCTCTTATTTTCTGACTTCCCTGAGGAGCTTTGTGACCCCCACCTCTAGAGCCCTGCTGAATATTTTCTTTCTTGGGGCCAAAACATCTGTCACTAGGAGGTGGCTCTTGGTGGCAGTTCCCCCTAAACAAGATTGGCAGACTCGAATAGTTGAAGTCTACAATATGGAGAGGCTGACTGCCTTGATTTGTCATAAGACCAACAGTTTGAATTAGTATGGAGATGGTGAGTCCTATATATAATGCGACACAGACCTACCTTTGTACCTTAAAACTGTTCGGATAGCCTGGTAGGGGGACATACATTGATAGCAATTTGAAGGGGAGCGCATTAGAACTTTTGATCAAATAGTCAATATAATCTCCTATAAGGTTTCTTGCTGGAGCTTTGTATTCTTTATCTTCACCTTCCCACGCATTATGAATTATTTGTGGTAGTATATTAATTGAAAATATTATTCTGTATTTAATTCCTTATATTAGCACCGTGACCACTTATTTTTATAGTTCTGGCATATAGATACATAGACAGTGTCTGCAGATAAGGGCCTATGGCCCACCCAGTCTGCCCATTTGAGCTTGTAAGTTCAGTTTGTTTTCCTAGAAGTCTGTTGCCCCTTACCCCTGACCTCCAGAATTCCTTTATGTCTATCCCATGCATTCTTAAATCCCGTGATTGTTTCAGCCCCCACCACTTCCTCTGGCAGGGTGTTCCACTTGTCCACCACCCGCTCTGTGAAGAAATTCTTCCTCACGCTTCTCTGAATCGCCCTCCCTCCAACTTCATCCCATGCCCTCTAGTCCTGGTACATCTTTTCGCTTAAAATAGTGTATTCCTGCACCCTGTTCCTCCCTGTGAGATACTATGTCTCTATCATATCCCTCTCTCCCTCCTCTCCTCCAGGGAGTACATGTTCAGTTCCTTCAACCTGTCTTCATAGGACTTGTGATGCAATCCATGCACCATCTTTGTTGCCCTCCTCTGAACCTTCTCTACCCTGTCTATGTCCTTACGTAGGTATGGTCTCCAGAACTGTACACTGTACTCCAGGTGGGGCCTCACTAGTGTTTTGTATAGCGGAATTATGACCTCCCTTTTCCTGCTGGTGATGCCACTGCCTATACATCCCAGCATCCTATTTGCTTTACTTGCTGCCTTGTCACACTGTTTCACCTTGAGGTCATCAGAGATGATAACCCCAAGATCCCTTTCCTGTTTGGTGCATGCTATATCCTCACCCCCCAACTGATATATTGTGCCAGGGTTTTTGTGCCCCATATGCATTATCTTGCACTTCTTTGCATTGAATTTCAACTGCCAAACCCCTGACCATTCTTCAAGTTTCTGCAGGTCCCTTCTCATTCTGTCTACACCCTCTGGTGTGTCTACTTTGTTACAGAGCTTTGTGTCATCAGTGAACACTGAAATTCTGCCTTCTAGGTCCTGCGCAATGTCACTAATGAAAATGTTGAATAGGACCGGTCCCAGCACTGATCCCTGTGGTACCCCACTGGTCACTCTTCCCTCTGGTCACTGTTCCCTCTGTGGAGTGACGGCCATTTACCACCACCCTCTGTGTCCTGCCACCCAGCCAGTTACCTACCCACCACACTACTGTCCTGCCCACACCCATATTCCCCAGTTTGTGTAGTAGTCTTCTATGTGGCACTGTGTCAAAGGCCTTGCTGAAGTCCAGATAGGCCATGTCCACTGCCCTCCCCTGATCCACCTCCCTAGTCACCCAGTCAAAAATTCAAGCGAGGTTGGTCTGACATGACCTCCCCTGGTGAAACCATGTTGCCTTGGGTCCTGTAGTCCATTGACAACCAGATGTTCCACCAATCTCTCCTTCAGTAGTGCTTCCATGATCTTCCCCACTACCGAGGTGAGGCTGACTGGTCTGTAGTTCCTGCTTCCTCTTTGTTGCCTTTTTGTATAAGGGACTACATCTGCTGTCCTCCAGTCTTTGGGTACCTCCCCTGTTTCCAGTGATCGGCTAAACAGGATAGCCAGAGGTTCAGCCACCACCTCTCTTAGTTCTTAAAGGACCCTGGGGTGCACCCCATCTGGCCCCATTGCTTTACCAACTCTTATTACTTCCAGTTCCTTCAGGACCCTTTCTCGTGTAAAGGGACTTGTGTCCATTTCTGCACCATTCTCACCCCTTGTACTCCCTTCAGACCCATTACCCTCCTCTTCCTCAGTAAAGACTGAGCAGAAATACCTGTTCAGTATGTCAGCTTTACTGTTGTCATCCTCCATGCAGTCCCCATCCTCCCCCTTCAAGTCTCACTATCCCTCCCTTTGTCTTTCTTTTTTCACTTATGTACCTATAAAAGGTTTTGTCCCCTCTATATAATAGTGTTATTTCTGACCTTATATATTTTTCCTTTTATTTGTTTACCTAATGATTGTCTGTGTATTGTTGATTGTGCTTGTTGTTCTGTATTTTTTCTAAGTAATTGATAAAAAGTAAAAAAAAAAAAAAAATGTGGAGCTGGGGGACCGATGGCAGGGATGGCGCCGCCCACGTGGTGGATGCTTGACATGGCGCTCATAGACTGGCCAGTAACTGACATTGGCCCCCTGCTCATTTCAGTTCTGTTCTTCCCGTCGTCAAGATCACACACCGTTGGAGCATTCCCCATTTTTTTGCTGTGTAGTCAGTCAGTCACCGCCAGCTGACACTGAAAGTTTTCTTTATTTCACCTTTTTCTGCACTGCTTTGTTTTCCTATCTTTTTACAGGGCCAGACTCTGTTTTTGCGGTTTATATTATTTTCTGGGTTTAGTCATGATTGGTTCTCCGAGGCCTAAAAAACAGAAGTCACCGGCTCTGTGGTGCGGGGCAAAGGGGTTTGCTTGGCACGCTGGTGACCAGGTTCATGCCCAGAGTCAGAGTGTCAGGAGCGGAGACTGGCAGGGAAGGAGTTCAGAGTGGCCTATGGATACTTCCCTCCCGGGGGTGGGTTGCCCTTTGGCACCTGGTGGTGGTTCAGGTGATGATCTAGGTGGCGTGAAGCCGTGACATGCCATTGAATGTCCACGCCCTAGGGTTGCTGCCGTGACTAGGCCATGGAGGGAGAAGGGAGTGGGGAGGGCAGAAAAGTGGAAAATCTCCCCCTGGTCAACTGGATGACGGCTACCGGTTCCCATCACCACGAAGCCCGGAAGTGTCCGAGCTGACCCCGCCACACCTAGGTTATGTCTCTGCGCTTCCAGGTGCTTCTCCCCGGAGGGAGTGGGGCCAACATGATGAATGACTGTCAGGTTCCCCAGGGGCTGCGGCACAGAGGGGCAGTGGATGGCGACGGGGCAGAAGTAGCAGTGGTGGGGCCCAGGCTCCCCGAAGGGAGTGGCTGGCCAGGGAGCCTGGGAAGGTGCCAACCCCCCCTTCCGAAATGAAAGTTGAGCAAGAAGACTGATACTCCCACCTATGCATCAGTGCCCCTGTGGGAGGAATATGTCCATCCAGCACTAACATGCCTGTTGCTGGATCTACCTTGAAGCTCAACATGACACGGACCATTGTGATCCCTGCTTTCTCGACTGATTTCCGCACACTCGAGATTTACGTAAGGAAGTGGGGTTGCTCACCCCCTACTTTTGGAGGCAGATGTTGCATGAGAGACTCCAAGGTAAGATCCATGAGCTCTTTCCTTGAGCCCCTTCCCAGTACTCTACGTACTGTGGGAGACCAGGATTCTTCCTGGCGGGGAGCCTGAGGGAGGGGTCTGTGGGACAACTGACTCTTTCTGGAGGGGTTGGTTGTGCACCCCTCCCTGTCTGTGGCCCCCTCAGGGGCACAGGTGCTCCTGGTGCTGATGTTGGAACTATACACTAGGCCTGCACTGGTGGGTTTCTTGAAGTCATGATCCGCTCCGCTTTGGCTCCCAGCACTGAGGCCGGTGCTCATGAGCGGGGTGGTGCCTGCGTGGCCGGGTCCCCTCCTGATGCTGCTTGCAGCGCTGGGAGAGGGAAGGGCCCTGGAGTTAGTGGTGCGGTGGCGATCTTCTGAATGTCATCCCCAGGGGTGGGGAGCAGGATGATCCTAATTGGCTTCCAGGCATTGACGATGAAAGGGGCCTTTTAGGGACATGGATGATATGTTCATCCACACTGTCTGGCAGGTTCTTTGCCGCTTTAAATTTTGCCGGAAGGTCTTCAAGCTGGCTCCTTCCACCCACCCGGGTGGTAAAACTCTCAGCTCCGCCCCATGATGCCAGATCTTCCTTACCGCTTGGAAGCTCAGGTTCCCTCCTTAGCGCTCTGCATATAGACTGGATCCTAATTCTTCGGTTCGCCCGAAAATAGTTTTAAAATTCTCAAGACTTCGGTCAAATTCCTCCCTCATGGCTGCGATGGAAAATCGACTCCTGGATTTCGGCGGTGCCCATGCGGGCAGAAGATATCCAGGACGGACCCGCACTACAACTGTGTCTACTGCCTCGGCCTTGATCACGACCCGCAGGTCTGCGAGTTATGTAGATCGTTTCCGGCCAGCGTCCTTGAAGATCGCTGCCCGGTTACAGCTTGGGCGCCCAGAGAAGTGCTACCCGTGGGTGAAGTCCAAGGAGGCCCGTTGGGCGGTGTGTGCAGCAGCTGGCTCATCTTAGCAACTCAAGCAGAAGATCGCCCTTGAGGAGGCGGCCCAGGCCGCATCCTCATCTTCCTTGGTCGCGGCATTTATCCCGCTCTCTCTGGGATCCTCCTACACAGCTTCTTTTAAGGAGCTTTGCCAATCCCTTTCCACGAAGGGAGAGGGGCCATCGGGACACTCTTCTAGGTCAAAAAAGGAGGACTCGAAGGGTAAGTCCCACCATCGATGTTTGTGGGAGCGGAAGAGGTCCCCTTCCCCGGACAGTCGACACTCTACTTCGGTCGAGGTTGTGGCTAAGGCCGCTGGCTTCACGGTGTCCCCGTCAGGTCAGCCGCCGAGACACCATGTTACGCCGTCAGATTTTTCGACCAGACGGGCTGTCTACTGGTGAAGCCGACAACCCTTCATCACAGGTTCCCCCGGTGGAAACAGAGGACTTGCCTGTGCCTCCTGTGCCGGAGTCCCCGGTCAAGGCTTCTGAACCGAGGGAGGAGCGGGTGTCCCCCGCTCCCTTCCAGACCCGCCCTCGGAAACACCGAGGGTCTCTGTCTCGGACCTCGTCTCGGTCCAGCCGACATCTGCGGTCTCGGTCTCGGCACCGAGGTAAGGGGCGGTGCCGGTCGTCCTCTTCTTCCTCCTTGGAAGAGGAGCGGCTTTGGCGCAAATTGCGTCGATGCTACGAGGACTTAATGTGGCAGCAGCTCCTTTTGTCTGGGAACAAGCTGACGCCGTCGCCTTCCCTGGCCATTAAGTGGCTGTCACCCGAAAGGCCGAAACAACCCCTCGCGGTGGTCGAGGTGCCCAAGCCTGGGCCGGTTGTTCAGCCAAAACCAGCTGCCCCACAGATTGTGGTGGAACCTCCGCCTCCACAACCGAAATCGGGGGCGCCAACCTAGGACTCTCGGTCGGGTCAGGGTCTGCCCCACCGGTTGTCGGTCACCCTCACTCCTGACCGTCCTCGGCAGGTGGAGGGTGGCTCAGGCCCCAGGCAGCTCTTCGCAGACTCCTCGGAGTCTGATGATGACTCCTCCCTTTTTTCCAGGCCCCTTGACTTGGAATCCTCCGGGGGGGCAGTCCATGGACGAGAGCCCATCGTCGTTCATGGGTCTGCTTCGGCTCATCTCGGAGTCCACCGGGATGCAGCTCAAGCCCGTATCCAAGCGGGCCAAGTATCCCGTCATGGAGATACTGGACCGAGGGGATTTGCCCATGGAGGCCTTTCTGGTGGCTGAACCCATTGTTGGCCCAGCCCTGGAGCTCTGGCAGTGGCCGGCTTCCTGTCCTGTGCCTTTGGCCAGGATGGCCAGGAAGTATGCGGTCCCTACTGGCTCTTTGTCCGGTTTTTCATAGCACCCCTCTGCGGAGGGGTTGGTCACTGATAGTGTTTTCCGGCGTTCCGGGAACGCTAGGGATGTGGATAAGCCCCCCGACGAGTCCAAAAAGCTGGACTATGATGGGCGCAAGGTGTACGCTGCGTCCTCCCTAGGCCTCCGCCAGGCCAGCTCGGCCGTGCTGATGTCACACTTCTCCCATGCCCTCATGGGCTCCCTGGATGAGGTGATCCCTCATCTCCCGGCCGACCTGCAGACCACGGTCAAGCAGGTGCAGGATCAGGGAAGGGTGGTGGTGAAACAGCAGCTCCAAATGGCTCTAGACATTGGAGACTTCTGTGCCTGATCAGTAGTGGCCACAGTGGCTGTGCGCCGCAGAGCATGGCTGAGGATATCCACCTTCATGGCGGATACCCAGCACAAATTGGTGGACGTCCCCTTCTTGGGGACTGACCTGTTCAGCCCTGGAGTGGAAGGCCACCTCCAGTGGATCAAAAAGTCCAACGCTACCCTGGACTCTGTCACCTCTGCCCAGAAGGACAAGGGCCGTCGTCAGCAACATAAGTCCTTTCGCCCTTCTGCGCCTGCCGCACGTCCGTCCCAGCAACACCAGCATCAGGGCCAGCAGGATCACGCTTGGCACCCCAAAGCCAAGCCTGCAGCTTCCTCTAATAGGAAGCAGGGAGGAAAAGGCCCAGGAGGTCCCTCGGCAGGCCCCTCCTCCAAGCCTGCCCAGTGACTGGTTGAGGGGTGTCGCCCCCAGCCTCGTTACTCCCCCCATGGGGGGACGGCTCCGCCACTTCCTTTTCGCCTGGTCCGCTATCACAATGGACCGCTGGGTGTTGGAGGTGGTAGAAAAGGGCTTGCCTCTGGAGTTCGAGCAGGCGCCGCCCTTCCGAGCCGTTGCCCCTCGGGGGGGGGGGGCTACGGGGTCCGCATCCTCTGTCGGCTCACCGAGCCGACGTTGCCCTGCACCTCGAAAAAGAGGTGATCAGGAAGGTGGCGGATCTTCCACCAGACCCAGGGTTTGTGTCCAGGTAGTTCCTGGTCCCGAAACGGACGGGGGCTGGCGCCCCATTCTAGACCTGCACAACCTGAACAGGTTCTTAAGGTCTTGAACCTCCAGGATGGTCACTCTGGCTCAGATCATTCCATCCTTGGAATGAGGCGTGTGCTTCTGTTCTCTGGACCTCCAGGACGCGTTCTTTCATGTTCCAATCCGTCCGTCCCACCAGAGATTCCTCCACTTCAGAGCAGAGGGATCCCTCTACGAGTTCCGGGCCATGCCCTTCGGCCTTTCTCTAGCTCCCTGGGTCTTCAACAAATGCATGGCAGTGGTGACAGCATTTCTGCGGCGCCGAAGGGTCCGGGTGTACCCCTACCTGGACGACTGGCTGATTGCAGCCTCCTCCAGAATGGAGGTGGAGTGGTCCAGGGATCTGGCCCATCCAGATTTGCTCTCAGGTGGGCCTCCTTATCAACGAGGCCAAGTTGGAACTCATGCCAAAGCAGGTGATGCAATTCATCGGTCTGAGATAGACTCTCTATGAGCCAGAGCATGGCTCCCGGTGAACAGGGCCGAGGTTCTTTCCTCCATTGCCCAGTCATTTCAGGTTGGGCAATTGCACCCTGCCCGGGACTTCTTGCGCCTCCTGGGCCTCATAGCAGCCTGCACCAGCGTGGTCCATTGGGCCCATTGGTAAATGCGTCCCCTACAATGGGGGCTGGCCAGCCAATGGTCACAGTACTCTGATCCCTTGGATCAGCTAGTGACAGTGACCCAGGGGATGTGGAACACCCTCCAGTGGTGGACCGTTCCAGCACATGTGCAGGAGGGCATCCCGTTTGTCCGCCCCGAGCCGACAGTCTCTCTATCGACCGATGCCTCTCTGATGGGTTGGGGTGCCCATCTGGGGGAGCACAGAGCGCACGGCCTCTGGTCCCCTCGGGAGTCCCGATGCCACATCAACCTGCTGGAGCTTTGGGCGGTTCGTCTAGCCCTCACCACCTTTGCTCCATTTGTACGGGGTCAAGTGGTCCATGTCCAGACGGGCAATACCACGACCATGTACTACCTAAACCACCAAGGCGGGACGCGCTCCATGCCTCTGTGCAGGGAAGCTCTCCGCATTTGGTCCCTCGTGCGCAGTCTGGAGGCGGATCTCCTTGCCATCCATGTGGCAGGAGCCTCCAGTATTCTGGCCGATGCCCTAAGCCGGATAGGGGCTGTGTCCCACGAGTGGTCTGTCCTGCCGGAGGTAGTACAAGATCTGTTTTGCCACTGGGGCATGCCTGAGGTGGACCTGTTTGCCTCCAGGGAGAATGCGAAGCTGAGACTGTTTCATGCCCACCCCCTCAGCAGGGGTCACTGCAGGGGGATGTCTTCTCGAGGCCGTGGACCCCGGGCCTCTTCTTCGCCTTTCCCCCATTTCCCTTGATCCACAAGGTGCTTCTCAAGGCAGGGAGGGACAAGGCGCAGGTGATTCTGGTAGCCCCAGACTGGCCCCGCCAGTTCTGGTATCCAGATCTCCTCAGTTTCAGCTCCAGGCTCCCGAGGCAGCTTCCAGCCTGCCCAGACCTGATCTCAGTCAATCAGGGGAAGGTATTCCATCTTGACCTTCAATCCCTGCACCTGACGGCCTGGTTCCTGAGCGGCTAGAGTTCCAGGCCTTGGGTCTTTCCGACGAGGTCCTCAACGTTGTTCAGGCGTCTCGTAAGGAGTCGACCAGGAAATGCTACGCCTTTAAATGGAAGAGATTCTCCATTTGGTGGCAGGGCAAGGGCCTGGACCCTTCCTCCTGTTCCTTGGCAAGCATTCTGGACTACCTGTGGTCCCTTTCTCAGCAAGGGCATCGGTGGACGACCCTCAAGGTGCAGCTGGCAGCAACCTCTGCTTACCGGGCGTGGGCTGGGAAGCAGTCGGTGGTGCAGGAGAAGGTGGTCAGGCGCATTTTCAAAGGCCTTGATCACATATCCCCTCCTGTGCGAGAACCTCCACCTCCGTGGGATCTACTGCTGGTATTGGCTAAGCTCATGGGCAAGCCATTCGAACCGATGCACAGGTGTGACATCTCTCACCTGTTGTGGAAGACCGCCTTCTTGGTGGCTATCACGTCGGCCAGAAGGATGGGAGAGCTCCAGGCGCTTTCCATCGAGTCCCCTTATCTGGTCTTCCACAGGGACAAGGTTGTCCTGCTCCCCCACCTGACATTCCTTCCGAAGGTGGTGTCGGAGTTTCACCTTAACCAGGTGTTGACTCTGCCGGTGTTCTACCCCAATCACACCTCGGAGGCCGAATATAGGCTCCATACTTTGGACCCTAGAAGAGCGCTCGCTTATTACAAGGAGTGGATGGCTGAAGTTCGGGGAGAGGTTCGCTAGCTGTTTGTCACCTACGCCGAAGCCGCACCTGGCAGACCTGCAGCCAAGCGGACAATAGGCAGATGGGTCACTTCCTGCATAGATCTCTGCTATAGGTTGGCGGGCATGGAGCCTCCCAGAGGGATAAGAGCTCATTCTACCCGCCATACCGCTGCATTGGTGGCTGCTTCCAGGGACGTCCCTATCCCGGAAATCTGCAGGGCTGCTACCTGGAAGTCAGCACACACCTTCATTACCCATTACCACATCAACCTTGAGTCATGCCGAGATGCTGGTTTTGGGACCTCGGTTCTCCAGTCCTTATTCCCCAAGTAGGGAGTGTACGCCTTGCCTCCCTCCTCCCGTAGAACTGCTAGGAGTCTGCCAGACAGTGTGGATGAACAACATATCCATGTCCCGAGAAATACAGGCTACTCACCTGTAACAGGAGTTCTAGGAATGGTATATGTTGTTCATCCACACGGCCTCCCTGGCTTCCAGCGGGCTAGATCTGGCGTCATGGGGCAGAGCTGAGAGTTTTATCACCTGGGTGGGTGGGAGGAGCCAGCTTGAAAACCTTCCGGCAAGATTTAAAGCGGCAAGGAACCTGCCAGACAGTGTGGATGAACAACATATAGCATTCCTAGAACTCCTGTTACAGGTGAGTAACCTGTATTTTCTGGGCCTAGTTCTAGGTTTGCGTTGTCCTTGACATCATCTCTGGCTGTTTCTCAGTCCAAGGCTGGTCGCGGCACTGTCCACCTTCTGTCTTGCAGCCTCCCTTGTGGCTCAGGGGACAGCCTTGGCTCAGAGTCCAGTGCTGAGAAGAGTGTCGGTGCTGGACACGGTGCTGGGTCGGGTTCTGGCTCCACCCTTGGTGCTTGGCCTGACTCTGGTGCCCTCTACGGTGCCGAGGAGAGTGCTTCTACCACTTGTGGTGCCAGCTCTCCCTCAGCTTCCACTCTCGATGGTGAGTCCGCTAAGCCTAGCCCAAGGGGCAGAGCCCATTCTGGTGAGGTCGGGGCTGGTAGAGCTTGGTTGGTACCTCACCCCATGCCCAGAGTTTGTGGCAGCTCTGACAGGAGTCATAGCGGTGAATTGAATCCTCTGGCCTCACCGGAACCATCTGAGCATGTCGTCGGATAGAGGTTGCTCTGTGGGACCTCTATGGCTCCAATCTTCCCACCTGGTGGTCCCCCCCCCCCCAAGGCTTAGCCCATCCCTCCATGGTTGGGTGTTTGGTTGGGTGTTAGCCAACCTGGGAGTGGGTCCCAAGATGACAGCCTGGGTAAAGAATTGGCTGGAGAATAGGACACAGAGAGTAATAGTAAATGGAGTCCACTCTGAAGAAAGGGGGGTTACTAGTGGGGTACCGCAGGGTTCAGTATTAGGACCGGTCCTCTTCAATGTCTTTATAGGCGACATTGCAGAGGGACTGGAAGGAAAAGCATGTGTCTTTGCAGATGACACCAAGATCTGCAACAGAGTTGATGCACAAGGTGGGGTGTTAAGGATGAGAAGGGACTTGGCAAAGTTAGAGGAATGGTCAAATGTATGGCAGCTTAGATTCAATGCTAAGAAGTGCAAGGTAATGCACCTCGGAAACAAAAACCCAGGGGAAGAGTACACAATGGGGGGTGAGATACTAACAACAACAAAATGGAAAGGGACCTGGGGTAGTCATATCAGATGACCTAAAGGTGGGCAAGCAATGTGAGAGGGCAGCAAGGAGGGTTGGGGATACTGGGATGCATGAGAGGCATCACCAGTAGAAAACAGGAAGTTATTATCCCTCTGTACAGACAGTTGGTGAGACCCCATCTGGGGTACTGCGTGCAGTTCTGGAGACCCAGTCTCTGCAAAGACATAGACAGGGTGGAAGCTGTCCAGAGGAGGGCAACTAAAATGGTGCAGGGTCTGCACCGGAAGACACATGAAGAGAGACTTAATTAGCTTAATATGTATAGCCTCGAGGAAAGGAGGGAGAGGGGGGACATGATAGAAACGTTCAAGTACCTCAAGGGAATCAACAAAGTCCAAGAGGGTAGCATCTTTCAAAAAAAGAGGTGTGCAAGAACAAGGGGGCACAAATTTGAAGATAGGAGGGGCTCAGAGGTAATTTAAAAGTATTTTTCACAGAGAGGGTTGTGGATGGGAACGGGCCTTCCGGAGGGAGGTTGTGGAGTCAAAAACAGTGGTGGAATTCAAGCATGCATGGGACAGTCATAAGGCAATTCTAGGGGGTTGGGGTAGGAAGAAGTAGGCTGCTGGTTAACTAGGATCTGCAGCTTATCCATTAGGTAGGGAAATGGGCAGACTGGGTGCACCAAGCAGTCCTTATCTGCCGTGAAAAATCTATGTTTCTGTGTTTCTGTGTTCTCAGGTGGACGAGTTTGTCAGGCTCTTTCCTTGGGCAAGGTGTCCTGTACGCTCTTGTAGCCTTTGGCAAAGGACCTGGCTGAGTCCGCCATGACCCTTCTCCTCCTGTTCTTCCTCTTCTTCTGCCTTCCCCTTCTGCTCTCATGGGCATTTTGAGTCCTATGGGATCCTTGACCTGGGACCAGTTCAGGGCATCAGTGAATGTCTTTCCACCTGGTTCAGGGCACTAGACCAGGCTATTTTCCAGCCCGAGACTCCGGCACTGCCTCCTCCTGAGTCCAGCTCCTTCTCATCCTAGTCTTCCTCCTCTGTGGAAGAGGACTCATTCCTTCATTTCTCTTCAGATGTTGAGTACCTTCGTTACCAGCAGATCTTACTTTGAATGGGAGCTCTTGCAGCAGGCTATAACCTTCAGGACTATGCCGCAGGCACTAGGACCATCTGGAAAACTTCCCAGCCAGCAGTATACAGCAGGGACCAGCTCCACCTCGGTTCTTTTCCCACCGCGTCCCGCACGTGAAGAGATCTTCAATCAGCTTGCCAGAAAACAGCAAGAATTTCCTTTCAACCTGCTTTTTTTACCATTTTCAACAGTTTATTTTCTTGTTAACCGACGTCAGACAGTTTCCGACGGTTTTTTGAAGTTCATCGACGGATGTCTTCCCCGTCGTCGGCCTTGCTGGAACATCACCAGAATAAGTGCGAGTGTGGGAGGCAGATCCCGGCCAAGGACGGCCATCAACGCTGCGTATTCTGCCTCCGGCCAGACCACGACACCGCGCCCTGCTCCGCCTGCCAGGCTTTAACTAGCTGGACCCGCATCAGTCATCTCAAGGCCCTGAAGGTTTTCCTGTTGGAGGAGAAGATACATCTGCAGTCCTCCGAGGGGAAATGCAAGGAGAAGAAGCACCACGGTAAAGACCGTAGTCGGTCCTGGCACCGGTCCCGGTCGCACTCATGGCCCTCTCCTAAAAAAGCCCGCCCTTCGTGATCAGGAGAGCGTCCGAAGTCTTCTCAGGCCAAGGCCGGCCCATCAGGGGAGAAGCCGGCCAAGCCGAAGGTGACCCTGCTAAGGGTTACCACGGCCTTGAGGAAAGCTGCGGCCCCACCTCCCAAGGCACCGGGCGCTGCCTGCTGGAAGGTACGCCCGGAGCTCACATGGGACTCTCCAGCGCCCTGGTGGCACCCCCCGCCGCCGGTACCATCATCGACGCCGGTCGGGGGCAAGGTGCGGATCGCCGTGGAAGAGCTGACGCCCCATCGCCCAAGTCCCCCCCCCCCAACCTGGTCTCCAGGCGGGTTCTCCTTCATGGGCCAACGTCCCAGATACTCCCTTTCCGGGCTGGGCGGTAGAACTCTTTTTGAAGGATGAGCTGCAGGAGCTATTCTCCTTTTGGTGGGGACAGGTCTAGAAACGGACCCTTCTGTCGCCGGCCCAGACACCGGTGCCAGACCCGGCGGGCAAACCACAGACGAGAGGTGAGCCTTCCCCGTGGAAGTCTTCCGAGCGACTGTCTACACTTCCTTCTAGGGCTTGTTCCCGCACCCGGTCTGGAGACTACAGACGTCGCTCCAGGGATTCTGGAGACAGTCGTCGGTCTAGGTTGCGTTCTTGGAGTCTTTCTCGGTCTTCTAGATGAGAATGCTCCCGACGTCTGTCCCCCAGTTACCGTCTACAGCGAGAGTCTGGTCACAAGGAGAGGTCAGATTATTCGAGATTTTATAGTCAATCTCCCTCAACCTCTTCTGCATCATCTTCCTCTCTCAGCTTGCAGCAGTCCCCGGGAGAGAAGGACCAGCCTCGCTAGCCTCCAGACGATCCAGCCTTCATGGACGTCATGAGGCATATCCAGGCCTCCCAACGAGTGGGAGCCTGAGGACCTGGACCCGGAACGCTGGAGACTGGCGTAGTACTTGAGGGAAAAGGAGCCGAAACCACTGGTGATCCCTCCTTTGGTGGATACTTTCCAGGACCTTACCCGGACTACCTGGAAGCATCCAGCTTCCGTCCCGGCTGTTCCGAAGAAGTCGGATAGGCTGTACAAGGCCCCGAGGGCAGAAGCTTTCCTAGCTGAACACCCTCAGGCGGACTTCTCTTTGATCACGGCTGCCTATGATAAATCCAGACAGCCGAAGCACCTCAGCTCACAGCCTCCTGACCCAGAGTCTCACTGTTTGGACCAGGTGGGCAAGAAGGTTTATTCTGCCTTTACCTGCTCCATATTCTCCCTCAACTTCTTGATGCATATGGTCCAGTACCAGAATGCGCTATGTGAACGAGGGCAAGAGCTTTTGAAGGCCATTCCAGACTCTGATCAGAAGACAGAGCTTCTGGATATTTTAAAATCGGGCTCAGACTTAGGCTCCCATGTCCTGAGAGCCTCGTATGACACAGCAGATACGGCAGCCAGGGCAGCCGCTTCCAGGGTGTGCCTACAGCGCCATGCCTGGTTGAGAGTCTCGGGCTTTCACCAGGATCTGCAGGCCGGTATCAAGGACTTACCCTTCCACGGTACCGTGCTTTCTGGGCAGGAGACGGAAGCTTTGATTTCACGTCTTCAGGAGTCTGGAAAGTCTGTCTGGTCGGTCCGCCAGATGTACCGTGGCGACCAGCGAAGACAATACAAGCGGCCATTTCACAAGTCCTCAGGTGGTCAAGGTCATGCCCGTAGTAACCAGCAGGGGCAGAGAGGCGGCTTCCGTAGGAGATCCAGTAACCAGCAACCTGGGGGAGCTCCTACTCGCTGGCCCAAGTCCTTTCAGGCCTCTCTGCCTACACCCGGCTCAGTCCAATGACTCTCTTCCGCCCCCCCACCTCCACAGGAAGACCCAGGGGAGACGGTCGGGGGCCGCGTCTCCCTTCATCTCGAAGGGTGGAAGTCGATTACTGCGGATCAGTGGGTCCTAGATATCAGGAGAGGACACACGCTGTAGTTCATGGAGTTTCCCCCAAATACTCCGCCAAAGCACTCCTGATATCCTCCTCCTTCTCACATCCCACTAATAGGAGAGATTCAGACCCTCTTGCTGAAAAGGGCAATAGAGGTAGTCCCCTGGCCTCAGCAGGGAAAGGGGTTTTACTCCCATTTCTTCCTGGTCCCAAAAAAAAGACATAGGATCTTCATCCCATTCTGGACCTCAGTTTTCTAAATCTCTTTGTAGAGTACAAAAGGTTCAGTATGGTGACTCTCCTGGGTCTTCCTACTCTGCTGCACCGAGGGGACTGGTTCTGCTCCCTAGACATGCAAGATGCATATTTGCATGTAACCCCTCACCCCTGCCTTTTTACCAAAATGACAGGTGGCATGCTGTTGGTGCTTTCAGCAATACCTGGTGGGGACCTAGGTTCAGGGAGGATGAGGTTACCTGGCACAAGGGGACCTATGTTTGGCTACTCTGCACAGGGGCACCCAAGTAAATCCGACTACAGGAAGCAATAACTGTAATGTCCAGAACCAGGATTGGGATTTTTCAGTGTGGCTTTTATTCATAACTAGCTGAACACAACAAAGCATAGATGGACCCCCAAGGGGCTACGTTTACTGATAATGCAGATTAGAGACTACCAGGTGGTCCACTTAAAGAATGAACCCATTTCTACTAATTTCAGGCTCTGGACCCACCAGGCACGCAGCCCGGACTTGCATGCACTTTGGATACACAGCCCGACTGGCCCGGCTCCTCTGCCGGCCACTTGACTGACGGTCCATTTAAAGAATGAACCCATTTTACTTGTTGTGGCTCCCACACCACCTGAGTCTGAGACTCCTAGAGAGATTTTCTTCTTACTTCTTCTGACTCCCATCTCACAAGGAGAATTCTTTTCCCAAGTTGTGACTCCCCACCACTTAGAGTCTGCGACTCCTAGAGATTTTCCCAAATTGCGACCCACGTCTGGGTACCTACCTCATCACTGGCCAGGTGCATGAGGCAAGTAGCAATCACAGCAGAAACCGGTAGAGGTGGACCTGGTTACTAAAGATGGGGGGTTTGCCCATCTCCAGCTCCCACAGTCCATACCCGGCCATTTCTCTGGAGAAACTGAAACTTCGAAATTTAGATTAAACGGTGGATGGACTGTAGCACCCCCTCTACAACATTACTTGGATTCACACAGACTTTAGATTTTGACACTACTCCATTTGTTTGTCCTAGTACTATAGGCCTCCCAAATAGTAGTTCAAATCCCAGCTTTCTTCACATTTTCCAAACTGAAGAAACACATTTTTAAATTAGAGCAAACTCACCCTTTCGTTGCTGGTGCCCCACAGGCGAAGTACAACTCCTTCTACTTTTAAGACCAAAAGAAACTGTAAAGGCAGCTTTCTTCCTTTAGCAGAAATTAGGGATTGCCCTGGAATCTACATAGGATATGCACTTCTCGGAGGAGGGGGGGCACTGAGACCTGGACAGCGGTCTCCACCACTTAGACTGGCTTCTCACTCCTTCTCTTTCCAAAGGTAAAGAGGAACTGACTTTGAAAACTCCCAACGTTCTGTCTCACTCCCTCTGCTGCAGATTCCAATGTGGCTTATGCAGCTGCGACAGTTCTATGGTGATGTCATCTCTCAGTCTCAGCTGAGACTGAGAACAGAGTGAGACAGTGTGAAACCCATTTAACTGGAGTTTCACAGGCTGCCTTCCCTGCCTACCACTAGGTCTTACTGGGATTCTAGTAACCCCGGGTAACAAGGGGTTACATGCATATCAGGGTCTTCCCTCCCCACAGGAAGTTTCTGAGGTTCTACTTCCAAAGGGAGCACTACCAATTCCCAGTTCTTCCATTCGGCCTCTCTTCCGCTCCGAGTGTCTTTACAAAATGCTTGGCAGTGGTGGCTGCGGCTCTAAAGCACATGGGGAACTACATTTTTCCCATACCTAGACGATTGGCTACTTACAGCCCCGTCAAGGCAGGCCTACTTCACGCCCTCGGAGACGCCTATACTCTATTCCGAGAGCTGGGGATCACCCTGAATTTGCAGAAATCGTCCCTAGAGCCCAGTCAAAAGCTCATCTTCAGTGGAGCAGTACTGGATTCCATCCAGGGCATGTCCTTCCTCCCCCAGGACAGGGGCGATCGCCTGCGAGAGAGTGCCAAAGGGATCTCAATAACTCCTCAAGTTCCAGCACAGAACTTCCTCAGGCTTCTGGGGCACATGGCGGCGGCCATTCCGGTCACTCCCTTGGCACGTCTCCACATGCGGATCCCACAGTGGATGCTCAGGGTACAGTGGGACCAAGGCTATGATGATCTAGACTTCATGGTCAGGATCACCAAGCCTGTCAGGAGAACTTTGCTTTGGTGAATGGACCTCCAGAACTTGGAGAAAGGGGTTAGCTTTCGTCTGGAGCCACCAGGTTAGACTCTTACGACAGATGCATCAGACCTGGGGTGGGGGGGGCGCACCTGGGTGCTTATCAAATGCAAGGGGTTTGGTCACCCGAGGAACGATCCCTTCACATCAATGTACTGGAGATGCGAGTGGTTCTCTATGCTTTACAAGCCTTTCAAGAGGACCTGGTGCCAGGCTGTCTTCTGGTCCAAACAGACAATATGGCGGTAGTCTTCCACATCAACAAGCAAGGAGGTACTCATTCGTATCCTCCTTGCGGGGAGGCAATGAGAGTCTGGTACTGGGCGCTGGAGCGGCGCATTCTGCTGTCCGCAGTACTTGTTCCAGGAGTCCTCAACGATTTGGCCAACAGCCTAAGCAGGTCTCAATCCAGAGCATACGAGTGGGAGCTGCTACAATCTGTGGCAGATCAGCTCTTCAACAAGTGGGGTCATCCAGAGCTGGACCTCTTTGCTTCACCACGCAACACCAAACTACCAGTGTCTTGCTCGCGAGAACACGCGCCTGGAGTTTTCTGGCCAGACGCTTTATCCCTTTGCTGAGTAGGGAGGTTTCTCTATGCCTTCCCGCCCTTCCCTCTCTCATTCAGAGAGTCCTACTGAAGTTACAGGCAGAAAGGGCCTGAATGATTCTCGTAGCCCCCAGATGGCCTCGGCAGATTTGGTTCCCACTCCTATAGTGGTTATCCACAGAGCCTTCAGTTCCACTGCCCATATGCTTGCAGTTGCTGTCCCAGGAACAGGGGTCGCTGGTCCATCTAGACCGTCGGTCCTTACACCTACATGCTTGGCTCCTTCAGACGTAGCTCAGCACAGATAACGGGGTTTCCCCGGAAGTAGCGGCAGTCCTGGTTTCGGAGAGAAAGCCCTCCACCCGGTCCGCTTACGCTATAAAGTGGAAGCGTTTTTGTCTATGGGCTTCGTCACAGCATTTGGACCCCGTCACTCACCCAGTGAACTCAGCGTTGCAGTATCTCCTCTCCTTGTATCAAAATGGCCTGAGTTACTCCTCTGTTAAGGTGCATATGTGGGCTGTCTCCGCCTATCATGCTCTCATTGGAGATTGGGCGTTAACACAGTTGGATGTTGCCCGCACCTTTGTAAGAGGAATTTTGCATATGAGACCTCCCATTTGGGACCCTATCCCACCCTGGGATATCCTTTATGTATTGGGGAAGCTCACCCTCCCTCCCTTTGAACCGGCAGCAGATTGTGAGCTGCGTTACCTTTCTTGGAAGGTTTGTTTTTTGGTTGCTATTACTTCAGCTCGAAGAGTTTCCGAGCTTCAGGCTCTGATGTGGAAAGAGCCATATTTGATTTTCCACAGGGAAAGGGTTTCCCTTAGAACAAATCCTAAGTTTCTTCCGAATATGGTCTTGGAGTTGACCCTCAGCCAGTCGGTTGACCTTCCAGTTTATTTTTCTTCCCCATCCAATAGAGGGGAAGCTCTCCTTCACACGCTGGAAGTCCACAGGACTTTGAGGTATTACCTCAAGCGGACGGCTGCGCACCGTCAGTCGGAGCAACTTTTTGTGGCCTTTGCGCCACAATGCTTGGGTAAACCGGTGATGAAGCAGATGATATCAAAGTGGATAGTTCACTGCGTTTCCTTCTGCTATGTGAAACACAATAAGCCCCTACCAGGCCCAGTTAGGGGTCACTCCACCAGAGGGAGCGTCTGCTTCATTTGCCGCCCTGAGAAATGTCTCTATCAGGGACATATGTGTGGCTGCTACCTGGAACTCGGTGCATACCTTTGTCAAGCATTACAGCTTGGATATTGTCTCCAGATGTTGAGCTAGCTTCGGCTTGGCTGTTTTACAAGGACTTCTGTCCTGAGGCCTCTGGACTCTGCATATTCCACCTCCCGGGATCATCTACTTCTTTGGCATGGACTGATTGGTATTCAGTCCTGAAGGTTATAGCTTGCTGCAAGAGCTCCCACTCGAAGTAAGATAGTACAGTTACACAAGAACTTACCGTAACAGTAGATCTTCGAGAGGAGCTCTTGCAGCAGGCGTTACTTTCCCACCCGTCTTCCCCCTCGAGGGTGTGCAGATCCATCTTCATTTACATCTCCTATATTCGCTTTCTCTCCTTCTCTTGTCAGGTCTTGTTGCGGGCCTTGGCAGTAGAAGTGAGGTGGAGCTGGGTCCGCCCCCTTTTGTACCAGGGCAGACGTTGGGGGCCCTGCTGTATACTGCTGGCTGAGTAGTTTTCTGGATGGTCCTAGTGCCTGTCGTATAGTCCTGAAGGTTATAGCCTGCTGCAAGAGCTCCTCTTGAAGATCTAATGTTACGGTATGTTCTTACGTAACTGTACTTTCCTTGTGGAGATGAGGGAGCTTTGATTGGACCATTTTTCAGGGTGCAGTCCTGCTTGTCTGACGCTGTCCTTCCTTTGGGGAGTACAGTCATACCTCTGTGGCCTAGGCCTTTTGGGGAGGTGCCTAAAGACCTCTGGCTTGTCCCTGTGCCCCCTCTCCAGCCCCAAGAGACAACCAGTGCAGGTATTGTGCACCCGTGGGGTCTCCAGGAGTCATGCCACACACCACTTTTGGAATCCAGCTCCTGGACACCCCTCTAGACATGTGTCCCCAATGCCCAACTGTCCCCCAGAGTTGGACTGTGCACGGTTTGACACTTGGAGTCGAAGAGTCTTCTCAGCAGCATGCACCATTGTGTGCATCTCGGCACATCAAGTGCACCAGGTGTCCTGTGGCAGGTACCTGAGGGTGACGCTGGGACAGCTTCTGGTGCTAATGCCAGACAGTGAGGTAACCAGATGTCATACGCCTTTCTGCCCAGGGCTTGGAGCAGGCAAGGGAGTCCTGTGACACCAGTGAGGTAGCCTTCAGGTTGGTAGGAACTGCGGTCTGCATTAGGCAGATGGCATGGCGTCATCTCCCCTGGTTGGCACCCTTGGCCCGGTGTAAGGTGATTGCTTCACAGTTCCAGGGAACCCACCACTTCTCCTGCAGTGCCAGTTGCGAGCTTGCGGGGCGCCTTCCCACTCCCAGGCCACAGGAGCCTCCACCTGCTCCTGACCTGACTTGGGCCTTGCCACACCCATAATGGGCAGCCACCTCTTTGTTTTTTCCCCACATGAGGCTGGGGAAATAAGTTTACTTCAGCGTGAGTCAACACCACCCCTTGGTGGTTAACTTGGCATTCTGACCCACAAAGAATGAGTGGAGAAGATTGATTCTTGGAAGATATGAAGATTATGTACTCACTGTAATTTTTGGTCTTCCAGAATATCTTCACCATTCATTACTGCAACGCACCCACTGTCACTCTCGATGATCAGGCATCTGGTCAACTTACCTGTCAGTGTCTGTCTTTTCTTTTGCCTTTCCTCTGCTAGGCACAGTTGTTAAAACAAAAACAAAAAAAAGATGAGGGGGGAAAATTCGCTTAAGGGCTATTCTTAGTTCTTTCGTAACCCTTTCTGCTGCTCTTTCCTTAAAAAAAAAAATTCTTACATTTTTTATAGAGAAATTATAATTCTGTATGTGCTTGTGCCCTCTGTAACCTCTTTGTGTTGCTTTAAAAAAAAAAAAAAAAAGTTAAGGGGAAAAAAAATCAAAAATGTATGCATTTCTTCTCCCTTTTTCATCTCCCCCTGTGGACAGGAAATCTGTAAACTTGTGTGCTGTCTGAAGGAGCCACTTCTCTCCTTATTTTGTTTATATATAAAAAGGCAGGTATAAAAAAGGACCAGGAGAAATATGCTTGAATCTAAGCTCAGATTCCTTCACCTAGTAGTATTCTCCCTTCTTGGCAGTAGGTCTCCTGCACTGCCAGACTCACCAACCTTCTACATTTTTCTTTCTCTTACTTCCTTCTCGGTTGAGAAGTTGTTTTCTTAACCAAAAAAAAAAAAAGAAATTGTAGAATATTTCGATTTTTCTCAGTTGGGCTCCTTTCTTTCTAGCGGGTTCCTTTCCTCCCAGCTTGTTTTTCCTGGTTCCACCAAGCCGCATTGGCAGGAATTTTGTCAATTGGCATTATAGCAACTGCACAGTGCCTACAGTCAGCATTGTGCCATCTGGGGAACAAAGCCCCCTGCACCTCCTGTTGGGGGAGCTCTGTCGCCTGCACCCCCCGCATCGTAGATTATCAACTCCGAGTCATCGTTGTTTTGGGGATGGGGCTAAATCCATGGAGAAAGCAGTGTCAGCAGTACCACAACCATTATAGCAAACTGCCGATTTTTTTTTGCCGTAATGGTCTCCGCGGTATTTCTGTCACTGTGGCAACGATATATGGTTTTTCACACCTCGGGATAGCTCCCTTCTCTTTCAAAGTCCTAGGTGTCTACTTTTCAGTTGGAGAACCTTTGCTAGTAACACATTTCCAGAGCTCCTGGCTCTAGTGGGATTCCTGTGTTTTACAGGAAAGTGGAACCTTTCTTAAGAAAATTCATCCCATACTTTTGCATTGTTTTTTTGGGATTTCTGAGTCCTTTGACTTCCTTACGGAGTCATGTAATCTGCAGGTAAAGATAGGTAAATTGCCCTGGAGTTGCAGCAAGGCGAGCTCTGCTGAAAGCACTGCTTTCCTTCTGGGAGCTCGTGGATCCCCGCTACACTGTCTTGGCAGTTTCTCTCTCTCCTGACCAGTTTGCCCTGGTCATTATTTAACCTGCTACCTAGGCCCTCCCAACTTCTTACTCTTCTCTGGTACCTTGGTTTTGTTGCTTTGTTCTTTTTATATACTGTACCTTTTTTTTTTTTTTCCTTCCCTTGTGCATCTTGCCCCATGCTTTCTCTTTATTCTTACACACAGTTTCCTCTCGTGATAGAACTGAGAGGAGCAGGGGCCCTGCGTTGGTTATTGGCCAGCCCAGGAGTGCCACATCATGCATCTGCCTCATGAGTGGTGCCGTCCTCAACGTCTGTTCCCTTGCTCTAAATTTTTAAAGCTACACGCCAAGCTGCAGATCATTTTTAGGTCTAGGAAGTATTTAATGCTAGCTTCTTCCACTTGGTAATATTTTCATCTAAATAGCCACAGATGTTAAACTGGACAAGAGCCCGCAAGAACTCTGTTCCACCACTTGTCATCTTTCTCCGTTTACTGCTGTAGGAGAGGTCCACCACCTAGAAATGACAGATCTCACTTCGAGGAGGAGCTCTTGCAGCAGGTTACACCATAAGGACTGAAGTTGGCAGGTGCCAGGTGTCACAAACCCACTCAGCAGGTCAGCCCTCTACTCCCAAAGTGCCAACCTCCGAGTGCTGTCTTGTGAACAGTTTTAACTGAAAAAGGTAACTCTCTTGTCTGTTTTGTGAGTTCGGATCAACCTTTGGTCTCAGTTCTGGAGGGATTCAAACTGTGAACCTCTTGCTAGCGTACCCAATGCACAGGCTCAGATATGTCTTTGGGGGGGTCCCAGATATCCTTGCCTTTGGGCACCTAACCAGGTATACAGAGATGAACCCTTAAAAACTTTAATAAAGACATCAGATTTAAAGTGCTTCTCTTTCCAGTTCGGTACCACCATTCAAGCATATGCCTAATGTGTTTTATAACCATATATACTCTTCTTGCAAGTGAAGGAAAATTCAAAGACAGACCAAGTATGCTCTAAAAAGAATTTTACTAAAATAGATAAAAATATGTAAAACACAAAATACAGAACTGTTGTATCACAAGACATACAAATCTTTTTAAAAGAACAAGGTTTTAAACATTGCAAACTCCTACAACAATATTTAGATGTTGTCCAACTTTCTAAATACCTGTTTAAAAGTACTTACCGATGTTTCCTTGTCAGAATCTAGATAAGTGTCTCTGAAGTAAAACAGAATATTCCTTAAAGCAAACTGTATTTGCCAACCCTTTTTTGGGTGAGGTCACCTAGCTCCTTCTCTGTCAGAATATATAAAAAAAAGTATATATTTAATTTAAAAAAAAAAAGGGGGATGTCTTTTTCTAGAATTAAATTCTGCAACCTTAGCATACTCATATGCTCTTCAAATTACATCTCTTTGATCTTAATCAGTATTCTCTGTCACACAGGATCAGAGGAACATTTACAACTTTGAGCCAGTTTGCTAAACCTGGTTTCCCCTTCTAACGTCATAAACCGTTTTTTTTATGATTTCGCTCTTAACATCTATAATTAAGTTACAAAAGTCTGTAAATAGCTTCTGGCCTGCCATGTAACACCTGGTATCTAAAACCGGTGTGTGTGTGATCTCATATGCTGTTTCTGCATTTTCTCATGGCTTTCATCTTTCACCTGAAACCTTTGGGGGGGGGGGGTCACTCCTAGAGCACCAGATTTCAGCATCTCTCATGACAGACAGTCCATAACCCATTTTTGATATTACAAAAAAATACTACAGCACTCAGAACTGGCTGTCCACGTCACACCAGGACCCCATAGAAAACTTCTAGTTGGCAGTATACAGTGGGGGACCGCCCCTGATGTCACGTACTGTACAAAAGGAGCGGTCCCCCAGCACCACCTTAGTTTTTTTTCCTGCCGTCAACTTGCGGACATTGGCTCCATGGACGCCTTCTACTCTAGTTTGACCGCCATTTTGACCGTGTTTTACCAACGCTTTATTTTATTTCTTTGAGTATTTAGTCTCTCTTTCTCTGAATGCCTGCTTCCCCGTCGCCTCCTGTCGAGCGGCGCCAGTCCAGGTGTGCCTTCGGCAAGTAAATTCCATCGAAAGATGGCCATTCGTCCTGCCTCTTTGCATGGGCCCAGACCACAACACCGAGGCTTGCAAACATTGCCTGAAATTCAACAGCAGGACCAGGATTTGCCACCAGAAAGACCTAAAATCCTTCTTGCTAGAAAAACAGCTAGATGCTCTGCAGATGGAGACCCACGGAAAGAGTTCCTCATCTTCTTGTCTCAGGGGCTGCGGCCACTTCTAGCCTCCACAAGGGTAAGAAATCATCAGGGAAGCATCACCACAGGAAGCACAAGGACAAGTCCTCCACTGACTCAAGTCAGGCACCGACCCTGGGCATGCTTGTAGTAGGCGCTCGGACTCCAGTTCCTAGTCAGCACTCATTTCCTCGTGGCTAACTGTGGTGAAACCTCCCACCCTGGTATGGACGTTGGGCGGAGGTTCTTCAGGTATGGGGACTTCGTCCTCGGCCCTTCAGCCCCTGATGCTTCGGCCCCTCTCTGATTTAGGGCCCACAGCAAGGTGGCTCAGCCTAATCCTCCTCAGGCAGCGGGTCCCTGCCTGTCGCCCATCTGGCTAAGACGTCGTCCAAATCAGCCAGTATCTCCAGCGCTGACTCCCTGGACTGACGCCGGGGGCAAGAGCTCACCTTCCCCAGGAAGGCGACTCCTCTGTCCCCCTCAGGACTTAGTTCCCCATATCAGGCATCTCTGAAGCAGACGCTGGCCACTACCCCGCACCAGCGTCGGCAAAAGCCCATTTCTTCAATGATGGTGTCACCAGCGTCTGTCCCAGTGACCTCTAACCTGTGTTCCCGGACCCTTGTACTTCGCTGGTAGATGAATGAGCGGATCCTACGCCAAAGCCAGCGAAACCATCGTCCGACCAACTGATGACACCGGACAATGGTAGCTCCGTACCACAGACGCCGGCTGATCCCATCCCACAGGCATTGGAGCCACCCCAGGGGCCCATGCTAGGGCCATCGGTTCCCCCGACACCAGATGCACCTCAGGAGCATAGAATTCTACTTTCGGATGTAAAGGATCTCTCTTCATCCTGGTGGAACACCATCATAGGTGACCTTATTCCACCAAGGCCTGCCTCTCCTCCTTTGGAGCCTACACCTCTTAAATGACCCACCCCTTCAGCCCAAGGAGCGCACTCCTCAGCCGAGGGAAGCAACCTTTCAACCAGCTAACCCACACAGGGATCGCACTGGCCACAGAGAAAGGAACCATCATTCCTCTTCCAGATCATTGGACAGGCACGGGCGTTGCTCAAGGAGACGTCACCACTGAAGCTTCTCTTCTAGATCTACATCCTCTGAGGACTCGAGCCATAACTCTTCCTCTTCCTCAAGGGTGGTCCTTCCCTTCCAGAACTCAAGGACCCATCCCCAGGTCTCCGCCTGATGACCCACCATTTATGGACATCATGTGCCATATTCAGGCCAACATGGGGTGGGATAACGGAGTATTTGGACCTGGAGAGACGTCGCCTAGCCAGGTACCTCCACCAAAAGGACCCTAAACCTGTAGTGGTGCCACATCTGGTCGACATCTTCCAGGACATCACCAGGGCCGTCTGGAAGTATCCCTCAGAAGTCAGACCCCCTTTACAGGGCCCTCAGGGTAGAACCTTTTCTGGGTGAGCACCCCCGGCGGACTCTGTGGTGATCACAGCTGCCCACGATAGGTAGAAACGACCCAGGCACCTGAGCACTCAGCCTCCAGATAACTAGCTCCCTCCAGGAGGGCTGGCAGTACAGCCTAGAGGTTAGAGTAACAAGCTGTGAACGAGCTTGGTACATCCAGCAGACCAGACCTGGGTTTGATTCTCACAGCCTCCACTTGCATACTGTGTGACTGTGAGCAGGTCATTCCTGAAAACAGGTACTTGTGCCTAGTGGGCCTTACCCGGTTACCAAAGACTAAAATAAAATAAAATGGACCAACTTGGCAGGAAGGTGTACGCCTCTGCCACTTGTACCACGCACGCCCTAAATTTCTTCACGCACATGGTCCAGTTTCAAAATGCTTTCTAGGAGCAGGGCGTGGAAATAGCCCAGGCCCTGCCTGACGTATCCTAAAAGGGAGAATTACTTAGTCTTTTGAAAACGGAATCGGATGTCTGCACTCTTGTCCTGTGGTCCTCTTATAATTCGGCAGACGCCGCAGCACGAGCGGCAGCTACAGGGATTTACATCAGAAGGCACTCCTGGCTCTGAGTTTCAGGTTTTTCCCAGGATGTCCAAGCTGGTGTGATGGACGACCCTTTCAAAGGCTTGATTGTTTCTGAAGAGGAGTCTGAGAAGATCACTCGTCTCCCAAGACTCTGGCGAGGCTATCCGGTCCATACAGACTATGTACTGGTCCAGTTAGAAGCTCTTTTGGCGTCAGCCCACTCGACATTCGCTGGCCCAGCAGCCCAGAGGTCAGCAGCAAACAGCGAAGAGCTTTTAAGCGTAAGGCCACCTCTCAGAACCCTGGCAGTTCCACTCCCAGAGCCGACAAGTCTTCCCAGGCCACTTTGCTCACTGCCCCCAACGCCTCTGCCTGACTTCTTGCCCGACCCCCCCCCCAAGCCGATGCCATGAGAGAGGTGGTGGGGGGTTGCTTTCCCCTCTACCTGGAGGGATGGAGCAGTATCACATCTGATCGATGGGTCCTGCAACCGATAAAAATGGGGCACACGATAGTTTCTGGAGATACCCCTGGACAACGCCCCGCTACCCTCCTGCTATTCTCTATCCCATGCAGCCCTCATCCAAGTGGAGATCCAGGCCCTACTGGACAAACGGGCAATAGAACTGGTACCAGCCTCCCAAAGGGGAAAGGGTTATTATTCCCACTTTTTCCTGGTTTCCAAGAAAACCTGGGCTGTACGTCCCATCTTGGACCTCAGCAACCTGAACAAATACGTGGAGTACAAATGGTTCAGGATGGTAACTATTCCAGGCCTAATCCCTCTGTTGCACCAAGGGGACTGACTTTCCTCGCTGGACATGCAGGATGTGTACCTTCACATCCTGATTGCCCAGCCCCACCCACCACAGGTTCCTTCATTTCCTTTTTCAAGGGCACCATTTTCAGTTCAGAGCCCTACCATTTGGGCTGTCCTCAGCACCTCAAGTCTTTACAAAGTGCCTCGGGGTAGTGGCAGTTGCCCCCAGGGCAAGGGGTCACTACATCTTCCTATACCTGGATGATTGTCTCCTCACAGCCCCCTCCAGGGAAAGGCTGCTACAGACCATGGAAGGCAACTTTTCCCTATTTCGAGACTTGGGAATCACCCTGAACCTTCCAAAGTCCTCCCCTTGGCCCATCCAGAAGCTTCAGTTTATAGGAGCCCTTCTGGACACTGTCCAAGGCAAGGCTTTACTCTCTGTAGACAGGGCACATCACCTTCAGACTCATGCATGAGAAGTCTCCTCTGTCAGTACAGTCCTGGCCAGAATGGTTCTCAGGCTTCTGGAACACATGGCAGCAGCCATCGCAACTAGCGTGGCACGCCCTCTCACATGCGAAAGTGGTCCAGTGGCACTTGCAAGTACAAACCCCTTCTCTAACCTCTCCAGGGCATACCCTTCTGGAGGTTGCCTCCCCACTGAGTCCCTGACCATGGACACCTCTCGCATGGGCTGGGGAGCTCACCTCGCAGACTGACTGACTCAAATACTGTGGTCCGCATTGGAGAAATCTCTCTGCATCAGCTTGTTGGAAATTAGGGCAATCCTCTACGTCATGCAAGCTCTGCATACCCTGGGCCACCTACTCATCCAGACAGACATGTCGGTGGTATTTTATATTAGCAACCAGAGGGGAACTCATTTGTACTCTTTGTGCAGGGAAGCTGTGAGGGTATGGTCCTGGGTCATCAAGCATCACGTTCCAGGTGTACTAAACACCTTGGCCGACGACCTCAGTTGGTCTCTGTCCAAAGCTCATGAGTGGGAGCTCCTACAGTCGCAGAAGGCCTCTTTGACAGCTGGGGCCTTCCCGAGCTGGACCTCTTTGGATCCCCGTTCAATGCAAAACTGCCCAGTTTCTGCTTGCTAGATCCAGGGCCTGGTGTTTTCTGGTAAGACGCATTGTCCTTTGCTGGACAGGGAGATTCCTATACTTTTCCTCCCTGTCCACTGATGCAGGGGGTCCTTCTCAAGTTGCAATAGGAGGGAGCGGACAGGATCCTGATTGCTCCTTACTGGCCTTAACAGATTTGGTTCCCTTTACTGCTGCAGCTGGCAGTAGAACCCCCAATCCCTCTGACTCTGAGCTCTCACTTACTCTCCCAGGAGAGAGGAACACTAGTCCACCCAGATCTGAAATCACTGCACCTTCATGCATGGCTCCTGCAGACTTAGCCGTCACTCGTTTTGATGTCTCTACTAGAGTGGCAGACGTCCTAGTTGCAGCATGGAAGCCATCAACTAGAGCCACCTATGCGATGAAGTGGAAGCAGTTTTGCATCTGGACCTCCGTTCGCCACCTTGACCCCTTTACCTGTGTGGTAAACTCTGTCCTTGAGTACTTTCTGTCCTTATCGGACTCTGGTCGTAGCTACTCGTCTATTAGGGTGCATCTTAACGCTGTGTCCGCATACCATGCACCGGTACAGGGCAAAGCCCTTGTCCAACTTGATTTACCTTGCATCTTCTTGCGGGGTATCCTACATCTGAAGCCCCCTGTTAGGGACCCTTTGTTTTGTAGAAACTTACTTTGCCTCCCTTCAAACCAGCCGCAGATTGCGAGCTGTACTTTCTGTCATGGAAAGCGTTGCTCTTCCCTGTGTCAGTTCACCATTCATCACTGGTGGGTGTCAGCCGGAGGCGTAGCACCCCATGGGTGCTCTCTTTTTTTGGTTTTTTATTTGCTCGAAGGGGGAGGAGTCAGCACCATGGTGCCACCCACGAGGCAGACGCATGGTGTCACGCAGGAGGGTTGGCCATGATTGACGCCAGCTCCTCCCCACCTCAGTTCTACTTCTCCGCTGTCAGGAGTGCAACACTCGCACTCCAGTTCATGCTATCTGCAGCCCAGTCCAAGTCTTGTTTTCACGTAGCTTTGACATGGTCAACATCGCACCAGTTACAGTAAAATCTTTTCTTTTATTTGGTCAATCGTGCTGGGTCTAATCTGTTTAGAGTTTAGTTGCCGTCGGTCATGTCAGGTCCATCCAGGGACAAGCAGCGTTCCAAAGTGAATTGGACCCCTATGCATCAGTGTCCCTGCGGCCTACAGATGTCTGCTATGGATCAACATGACCAGTGTTTAACCTGCCAGGATCCACAGCATGATATGGATCGGTGCGACGCATGTTTTTCTGTGGACTGAAGAGTTTTGGAATACCGTGCGTTTAAAGGCTGCCTGCCACCAACTTTTGGAGGATGCCGTCACACCGGAGACGCCAAGCGCAGGTCCATTCACTCTTCCCTCTGGTCCCCTTGTGGCTCTATACGGGTCGAGGTGGAGGGGGCCTCTGCCCATTCTAGCCTTGCCTTGGCAGGGCCTTCTTCCTGGTGCCAGAGGGTTGGTCCCGTTGCAATTTGGGGCTGGGCTGAGTGCACTGCATCAGCAGTCGTCTCCTCAGAGATGAAGGCTCCACCGGTGTCACGGCCCACAGCTGCTGGGCACAGCACGGGTGGCTTCTCAGTGCTGCCCGCCGATGCAGTCTCTGGTTCCAGTGCAGTTTTCAGCGTCGGTGATCGATACGGTACTGTGAGTGGCACAGGGCCTACTCACGACACTGTGGGTGGGAGGTCTTCCGGGGTTGTCAGTGTGGAGGTCTACTTCATCTCCAGCTCTCTGGAGCCAGATGATCCTGTGGCAGACCCCGACTGGCAGTCTGACTCTTTGGAGTTTGAGGGCCCTTCCAAGCTCTGTGCCTCCACGCCCTCCCAGGTTCCTCCCCAGTGACTCCGGTTGTTGCGGTTGGTTCTAGGCCCAGCACGGGGGTAGGTGGGGGGTACAACGGCGACCCCAGGACTGTAGGGATAGTGGTCCCGGCCTTGGAGTCTGGGGTGGAGGCTGACCCTGGTGTTGGTGCCACCCTGGATTCACAGGTAGGGACATGGGCAGGGATCTCCTCTCTCTCGGTCCTCTTCAGGGGGCCTGAGGGGTTGGAAGTGTCTCCATCTCTGGGAGTGAGGAGAGGTCGGCCTCTGAGTAGACAAGGTTGAGGGAACATGGTGCAGGCGATGGTTCCCCCCATGGGGCTCTTCTGGGCTCTGGGTGGAGCCAACGTCTTGAGCCCAGTTTCTCTCCTTCATCACCTTTGGGGGAGACCTCATTGGGTGGGGTTGGGGCCAGCCCTTCTGGACCAATGTGGCCTGGTCTTCTCACAGGGGAGTATCCCCTTCAGGGCTCAGCCCCGACCGCGTCGAGATGGTTGAGCGGCTGCTGGCTGCGCAGACTTGTGGATCTCCACGAGGTGTGAGGTTGCCTGTTAGGTCATCTGGCCCTGACAGAGGCCGTATGCAGTGATGTTGTTCCCCCTTGCCTCTGCATCCTCCACCTCAGCTCTCGGGTTATGTTGGTCCTACGGGTCCTTTAACTTGGGAGCAGTTCAGAGCCACTGCTGCTGCCTTTCCCCATTATGTGTGTGCCATGGACGAGGGGTCTTCCGTCTTTCTCCCCTGCAGCAGTCGGATTCTGAATCCTGTGGCTCTTCCGCCTCCTCGCCTTCCTTCCCTGAGGAAAGGGAATCTTCAGTCTATCTGTCCTCTGATGCCGACCAGATGGGATATCTGCGCTTCCTTGCGAGACTGGTGGATGAGGTTCACCTCTCCATCTGGCAAGACACCATCCTGAATGGGCGACTTGTGCTTTCCTTAGCGAGTTCAGTGCAGATCTCCTCGGGGTCCCCCTCCCTTGGCTGATGCCTTTCTGGGAAGAGTCGCTTGCACCGGCAGTGTCCCCCCAAGAACCTGCCCCAGGGACTGCCAGCACAGGTATTGTGCACCCAAAGAATCTCCAGGAGCTGTCTCTCATCCTGCTTCAGGGATTGAGACCCTGGATACTCCTCCTTGGCATAAACGCCCAGTGCACAAACGACCCCGAAGATGCAGACTCTGCGGAGTTCGACAGCTGAAGATGGAGAATTTTCTCTTTGGCGCAAGTTATGTTGTGCACTTCCTCTCATCAGGCACACCACGCTGCTTATATCAGGCATTTGTGGTCTCTGCTTGGCCAGGTGCTAGCGCAGCTGCCTGATTCGGAGGCGATTAGACAAGCCATTGCCTTCCCTGCTCACGGTCTGGAGCTTGCAAGGCACCAGGCAAGAGCGTTTTATGATGCTAGTGAAGTAGCCCCCAGACTTGCAGGGACAGTGATCCGCATCTGACAGATGGCGTGGCTTTGTCTATCGTGGTTGTTACCCTTGGCTCGGCGTAGGGTGCTTGCCTCTGCCTTCTGGGGATGTTTTCCAGCAGGGCGAGGAGGGCACTTCAGGGGCACCTTCCTTCTCCCAGCCATCGGGATACCGCTCCTCACCCAGACCAGTCACAGGCCTGAATGGCCTGTGAGGGTCCTCTCCCTTCTGTAGTCTCCCCTACGTGGGGCTGAGGGATTTCATCCCTCAGGGAACTACTGGGCCCCCTTTGGGGGGCCCGGTACTCATCCATCAGGGATTAATGGTGGACTGACACAGGGAAGATATGAAAATTACGTACCTACCGTAATTCTTGATGATCTTGTGTATCTTCACCATTCATCACTAAATCCTGCCCTCCTTCCCCCTCAAGGCCTCAGTCCCTGGGCAGTCCTCTTCCCTGCTTGCCCTCCTCCCTCCGCTGGGTGGGACCTCCCTTCTTGGTTTGTGCCCTTCTGGAAATGCCGGGGGGCTCATGCTAGAAGGAGGTCTAGTGAGGACTGCACCCTGGCATTGCGTGGGGTCTCTCCCTGTAACCCCCTTTGCACCTGCCGCACGGCACGGCCTTCCTTCCCTCCTCTGCTAGTCGAGTGGTCGCTTTGATTTGTTAAAATCCCGATGTTAAGTAGGTGTAAAACCTATAGAACCCCCCCCCCCCAAATCAAGTCAATGGGGCTTGCACACACAGCCTTCATTTAGTGACATCACAAAACAGGGCTGCATGTGCTGGCGGGGGGCATAGCCATAGGATAAGGAACTGGCTCCTCTTTTTGCTGGTGGGTCTGGGAATAAAATTGAGGGGCTTAACTTTTTTTTTATGGATGTATCTAAAGGACAGATGTGTACATATTGACTCCTGGCCAGGTAAGTTATTGTTTGTTTCAGTGAGGGGCTAGATGGAATGTTCTCTTTAAATGAGCCAGTACAACAAGGCCTATAGCACAGCTGACAGGATGCTGGGATGTATCGAGAAGGGTATTAGCAGAAGAAAAGAGGTAATACTTTCCCTATACAGATCCATGGTGAGGCCTCACCTGGAGTGTCCAGTTCTGGAACCCTCACCTCAGAAAGGACAGGGATAGGTTGGAAACAGTGCAGCGCAGAGTATCAAAAATGATTCAGGTCCAGTATGGCAAATCCTGTGAGGAGCGCCTTAAGGCACTAAATATGTATTCACCGGAAACAAGAAGGGATAGGGGAGATATGAGACTTTCAAGTCCCTTAAAGGCATTAACAGGGTAAACTGGGGGGAATTAATACCAATTTGAGGTCACGTAGTCACGAGTAAAAATTAACAGGAGGGATATTCAGGAGGAACGTGAGGTAGGGATATTCAGGAGGAATGTGAGGAAGTACTTCTTTATGGAAAGGGTGGTAGAACCTTGGAACAGTCTGTCGACTGAGGTGGTGGGTGCAAACACAGTCGGGAGATTCAAGCGGACATTGGATAGAATGAAGGGAATAGTGGTCACTTGAGGCAACAAGACCAGGGAGGAGAATGGGGATAGGAAGAACAGTAGGTTTCAGGGGAGGTTCCCGGGAAGATGGGGAATATGGACAGACTGGATGGACCTCTGGTCTTTTTCTGCCGTGAAGGTCTGTGTTTCTATGATGCTGATGCCATTTTCTGACCATCTCGACTGCTTTACATTCTGTTAGCGTGTGAATCCATTGCTCATGTATTGCATGGTGTTGGCAAGTGTGTGCACATGTACCAACATACTGTAAATGTACAGGGTGAGAAACAAACTCCTAAAATCAGAGAGTGGGGGTGAATTATGCAAAAATGGTAGTAAAAAAACTCCTTTACTCCCCTTATCTGTTCCCCTGCTTATATGCGCCTGCGGGGTCGTAGTGCCTCCGGCACAGAACCGTGAAGTAATGAATGATGAAGATATTTTGGAAAATCAAAAATTAAGGTGAGTAGTAATTCTCATTTTTAACCTTGGCAGGTTGCCAGAAGAGTAGTAAAACATACATATAATCAGTGTTGTTTCACCACCACATGGGGGGACCTGGATTTAGGAATGGCAGTCTGGGGTTTTGCTCATTGTACCCTCATTCATGGTGTTGGGTTGGAGCTCATGATACTAGTGGTTAATGGGTGTGTTAGTATTTGGGAGGGGAAAATAGAACATAGAATTTTTAGGCAGATAAGGACTGCTTGGCCCACTTAGTCCCAGCCTATACTGTCATTGCAGACCTTACCTGATCTCCGGATAGCTGCCCCCCAACCCTGTTTTTCACCAAGATTCCCTTGTGCCTTTCCTATGCATGCTTGAAGCCCACCATTGTTGTTGCTCCCACCAATTCTGCTGGTAGACTGTTCCAGATGTTCACCATTCTTTCACTGAAGAAGTACTTACTCACATCTCCCCCACAACCCCCTGCAGCTTCATTGCATGCCGTCTTCTCCTGGAGCACGTTCTCCTCTGGAAAATACTCCACTTCTGCACCTTGTTCACCCCCATTAGGCATTTATAGGTCTCTGTTTTGTCACTCCTCTTCCCCCATCCCCCTGTGTCTCCTTATAAGGCTTTTGATGCAGCCCCTGCACCTTTTTAGTTGCCTTCCTCGGGATGGCCTGTACCCTGTCTGTGTTCTTTCAGAGATGGTGTGTCATTTTCCTGCTTCTCCTTTTGGTATGATCTTGGTGAGACAGAGCTGCGATCAGCGGTACAGGGTCACTGCAAGTTATAAAGGCTGCCAGCCTCAAACAGCCAAACATGAACACAGATAGCCTGCACTTCTGAACATAGTGTTATAATTGGGTTAGGGTGATAGTAGTGGCAGAAGAAATCAGGGAGGCAGAAACTGCCCTCCCTCCCATCAAAGGCTAAATTAGGAAGTAGGGAGAAGCCGAGTGGAGAGAAGTACATCAAGGTGCAAATTAATAAAGGAAACAGGGTGGTAGAAATAAAGGAGAATGGAAACTGGAGCATTAAAAACAAAGGTGGGAAGGAGGGGGGCATAAAGGAGAAAAGAGAGGTAATGATCAGAGTGGTAACAAAATCTGGAAGGCCATGTGTGCAAATGCTACAAGTCTAGGTGATAAGATTCTAGACCTAGAGGCCATCATGGCAGAGTCCGACCTGGATATTGTGGCCATTACCAAGTCATGGCGCACTGAAAATGACGACTAGGACATGCCCATACAAGGCTATACTTAGAGTAGTTCAGGAAGGACATGGTGGGAAGAAAGAGAGTGTGTTTTTCAGAGGAGAGAGTCTTAAAGGGACTCGCTAATCTGCAAGTGGACAGAGCAGTGCGACCAGACAGGGTACATCCTAGGGTATTGAGGGAGCTCATGGAAAAACTGGCTGCACTTCTGACAGTCCTAGTTAACCAGCTCACTGGAAAAATGAGTGGTTCCAGAGGACTGGAGGAGGGCAGATGTAGCACCACTACACACAAGTAATAGCAGGGAGGAGGTTGGCAGTTATAGGTGAGTCAGCCTGACATCAGTGGTGGGATAGTTGATGGAATCACTGCTGAAGGTAGAGGTTAGTGGAATATTATGAATCTAAGGGGTTACAAGACTTGAGTCAGCATGGATTCACGGGGGGTTGTCAAACAAATCTGACGGTTTCTTTGGGTGACCAAGGAACTAGATTAGAGTGGAGTGATGGATTTGGGCGTACCTAGGTTTCCGTAAGGCATTCGACGTTGTTCCACATAGGAGACTATTAAGCAAGCTGGGTAGCTTAGGAGTGGATCCAAAGGTGATAAACTGACTAAGAAATGCGTCAGGGGATAGGTGGCAGAGGGTGGTGGTAGATAGAGTTCACTCTGAGGAGGGGAGGGTATCCAGTGGGGTTCAGAAAGGGGTCAGTGATGGGACGGTCCTCTTTAAAAAGATAGTGGAGCCAAAAACACAGACTGGAAAATAATACACATTTTAAGTAGTCAGTTGTAACTTTTTATTTCTAAAGTATTTTCCTTTTGTTCATTAGAATGTCTTCTGTGAGATAATATTGTGCTGGTTGTGTGGAACAGCTCTTGGCCTGGCAGCTGACATTTCTATCTCTGTCCCCCACCCACTACATCATCAGCATTGTGATCTCAGTGACATCACGGGTGACTGACATGGCAGCCACTAGGTGACTGTTCCTAAAAGCAGTGAGGTTACAGTGCTGATGATGTTGGGGGAGAATAGAGATAGATATGTCAGCTGCCAGGCGGAATGCTGTCCCATGCACCACAGCTACTAACCTCGGGTAGACTGTCTTTTAATTAACCAAAGGGAACAGAAAATTCACTTCAGATATAAAAGGCAATGGTTGACTGCTTTTAAAAACTCATATTAGTTTTATGCATTACACTAGTTCTTTAATGTCTTTATAGGTGACATTGCAGAGGAGCTGGAGGGGAAGGTCTGTATCTTTGCGAATAACACCAGAATTTGCAGTAGGGTGGACACTCGGTGGGGGTGCAGAAAAAATACTAACATACTAAAATGCCAGCAAAATAGGCCTAATGGTCTTTCGTGTCTGCTTATTTGGTCAGCCCCCACCCTGGGAGCTGATCTTGCTGCCATCTCTCCCTCTCTGGCTTCTCTCTTTCCAGTCCCGGATATTCTCGCTGCACTGGTTTTTGCTTCCAGAACCCTTCCCCTGTACCTGTCCCACCCCCTTTTGAACCCTCCCACCATCTCTGCCTCCACAAGCCCCCTGGGCAGCACATTCCATGGCTCCACCACCCTCTCAGTGAAGTAGCACCGCCTCCTTTCTCCCCTGAATCTCCCCCGCTCTCCAGCTTTCACCCATGCCCTCTAGATGCCCCCCGGCCCCTTCCTTTGGAACATGCTGACTGCTCCTTCCCTATTTACCCCCTTCATGTACCTGAAGACCTCTATCATGTCCCCCCAGTCCCTTCTCTCTTCCAATGCGCACATATTTAGCTCTTCGAGCCTCTCCCCATAGGTCCTATCCCCCAAACCCCAAATCATTTTGGTTGCCCTCCTCTGGACCCTCTCCAGGAGTTCAATGTTCCTCTTTAAATGCAGCCTCCAACACTGCACACAGTACTCGAGGTGTGGCCTCACCAAGCAGTTATACAGTGGGAGTATCACTTCCCTTCTTCTGGAGGTGAGCCCCCTAGCGATGCATCCAAGCATCCTGTTGGCCTTGGCTGCTGCCCTCCTGCAAGTCTCCGAGTTGTTCATCTTGACATCCATCACCACCCCCAGGTCCCTTTCAGCCATTGAGACTTGTAGCATCTCTCCCCTTCCAGGTGCAGTACCTTGCATTTCCCTGTATTGAACCTCAGCTTCCACTTTCTAGACCACCTTTCCAGAGCCTCCAGGTCCCCCTGTAGGGCCACCCTCCTCCCCATCCACCATTGCCCCCAGTTTTGAGTCATTCGCAAAGAGACTCATCTCACTCCTGATACCCTTCCTTATGTCAGAGACGTAAACGTTGAACAGGAGGGGCCCAAGGACCAATCCCGGAGGGACTACACTAATGACCCTCCTTGGGGATGAGACTATACTGCCAACCACGACCCTCTGAGTCCGGTCCTGGAGCCAATTGCGTATCCATCTGATCATCTGGTTCCCCACCCCCATTCTTCCCAGCTTATCCAACAGGCCCATGTGAGGAACAGAGTCAAACGCCTTGCTGAAGTCAAGAAAGAGGGCGTCCACCAGTCTATTTAGGTCCAAGGCACTTGTCACCCAGTCGTAGAACTCCACAAGGTTTGTCTGACACGTTTCCCTGGGACGAATCCATGCTCTCTATTGTCCAGGCACCCCAACTTTTCCAGGTTCCCCCCCATGTCTCTCCTTGACAATGCCCTCCATCACTTTGCCCACCACCGATGTCAGGCTGATGGGCCTGTAGTTCCCTGCCACCTCCCTTGATCCCCACTTGTAAATAGGCACTGTATGCGCCACCTTCCAGTCCTAGAGCACCCATCCTGTCCTCAGAGAGATGCTGAAGAGCTCCGACAGGGGTTTCGCCAGGACATCCGCCTGTTCCTTCGGCACTTTGGGATGTAATTTATCTGGCCCTGGTGCTTCCTCTGTCTTAAGGGACCTGAGGGCTTCCCTCACTCTCTGTCATGATTTCCACCTTCGCTACCTCGTCCCTCTGCTTTGCCTTCTCCTCACCTGCCAGTGATGCCCCCCTCCCCAGCCTTGCCAATCGGTGAGGGCCCCCCTCCTCAGTTTCACCATCTCCTCCCATGTATGATGCAGCCCCCCATTTTCCTTGGTGAAAACTGAGGCAAAGTACTCATTTAATACCTCAGCCTGCCTCCCCGGTTTTGAGCCCGTCCTCCCTGTTTTAACCTGCTAATCTGCCTCTTCACCCTTCATTTTTTCCCAATGTATCTAAAGAACCCCTTATTCCCTCTCCTGGCCTTAGTCGCCCTCACCACCCAAGTGGCCATTCTGGCCATCAACTCGTACTCCCCACTGTCCCCTTCACTCCTTGAGCACTTGAATTGCCTATAGGCCGCCTTCTTTCTTCTCACCACCTCCTGAACCTCCCTGGTCCACCAGCAGGGTTTTCCGGCCCTACCGCATTTTCATCTTACTCTTGCGCGGGTGCTGGTAGCATCCTGCACCCCCCGTCCTGATGATTTCCCACCTACTGTCAGCGTCCATGTCTAGCCCAATTCCATCCAAGTGCTCCTTAAGGATCCTTACCATTTCCTTGAAATCCACCCCCCTGAAGTCAGTTACCTCGGTCTTTGTGCAGCCTTCTACTCCTCCTAGGTTCACGCAGAACCAGACCGTGGCATGGTCGCTCCCCGCCAACGGGTCCCTTACCTCCAGGCCCCCAATCTGGTCACTGTCTGCCAGGACCACATCCAGTATCCTCTGCTTCCTGGTCGGTTCCCCCACCTGCTGAGTTAGGAACGCATCCTGAAAGACATCCAACAATCTCTGTTCCCTGGCCACCGAGGATGTCATAGTCTCCCAGTCTGTTCCTGGCATGTTTAAGTCCCCCAACACCACCACCACCCTTCCCCTTCCCAATCTGCAGTGTCTCCGAACATCTGCCACCGGACTCTCCTCCAGCTCCTCCCAGGCGCAGAGGTCCTACACCACTCCTTATTTTTACTCTCTTGCCTCCCTTGTTATCAAGGTGGCCCAGATTGCCTCCACAGTTCACTCCGCCTCCTCCACTCCTCCTACGGCAATGCAGTTTTTGACTATTATTGCTACCCCTTCCTCCCCTTCCCTCCCCCTATCTTTCCTGAACATGGTGTAACCCTCCAGGTTCAGGTCCTAGTCATGCCCTGCGGTGGCCCAGGTCTCAGTGACTGTTGCCACATCCACCTCACCCTCAGTTAGCATCGCCTGGAGCTCAGGCATTTTATTGCCCAAGCTCCTGGCATTTAGCTGGACTACCTACCACCCTTTCCCTATACTTCCATTTCCTCTGCTCGTATTCCCGTGGGGATTCTGTCTTCCCCTGGTCCGCACCTTACCAGTCGTCCTTTTCCTGCATTCCTCCAGCTCTCCAGGTAGGTGGAGACAGAGTCCCTCCTTTATTGGACCCCCCTCAACAGCCTTTTCTCTCATCCCTTCCCCTTCACAAGTTTAAAACCCACCTTTTACCAGTGAACCCCTCTATTTTCAACTTAAGGATTTCCTTCCCCTCTGAATTGAGATGGAACCTATCTCTAGCATACAGCCCCTTATCCTCCCAGGTCTCCCCCCAGTCCCCCTTCAACCCATACCCTCTGGCCTCACACCACTCCCTGAGCCACTGGTTTATCACCCTAATCTTCCTCTTGTGTTCCCCACTAGCCCTTGGCACCGGCAGGATTTCTGAGAAGGAAATTGTGCATCCTATATCATGACAGACCCTGGCAAACTTCCCGAACCTTGCCTGTATCTCTAGCTCACAATGTACGTCAATGTCATTGATACCCAGGTGGACCAGTATGTCCGGGGAACGTCCACAATCCTTTGCCAGCTGATATACCTCATGCTTGGCCCTCTGCACCGTTAGTCCAGGGAAGCATGTTGTTCTGACCGGGCAGGCTTCTCCCTCCCTCCCTATCCCATTTGATCCCCCTGATCATGGAATCACCCAACAGGAGCACTCTGGCTGCCCCTTTTCTCCATTTCCTTCCATGTCCTCATCCTTTCTACTCGCCCTTCCCCAGCCGGCTCCTTGCCTCCCTATCTGGGTGCCACCTGCCATCTCCTCCTTATTTACCCTGGCCACCCCCCCTCCAATCCTATGCCTCCGTCCTCCCGAGTATCCTCCTGTACCTCACTACCCCCACCGCTACTGCTGACTGGTCCCCCCATCTGCTAAACTAGCCTGGCTCATCCTCCCCTTCCTTCCTTCTTGTCTCTGTTCAGCCCCTCCTTGCTTGTCGTGCTCTCCTGACCTAAACCCTCAGTTCCCTTTACTGTATCCTCCTTGTACTTGTGGTCCTTCTCCTTGCCCTTTTCTTCCAACTGGTCCTTCTCCTTGCACTTTCCTCCCTCTACCCCCTCCTCCTCCTGCTCTGATCCCCTGCCCCCCCCCCGTTTTCCCGAATTCCAAGTGCCCCCTGTTCCTCCTGCTATCTGGACCCTGCCTCCTGCCCCCTACTCCCTTTCCATCTCTAACCGCCCCTGTCATGGCTACATCAACCCCCCCATCCTCAAGCAGAAGAGGGGAATTGAAGCAGTTACTGAGCTTAATGTCCAATCCACCTCCCCCCATTGCTTCCTTCTGTCCAGCCCCAGCCATCTGCCTACTTCCCTGAGAATTTCCTCCCTTTGTCTCCCGTCTGTGAGGATCCCCAGTTACCTGCCTGCTTCCTTGGTGGTATCCTCCTTTTGGGCCCCATCTGCCAGGGTCCCTATGCGACCCCAGAGTGTTCTCCTGCACTCCTTTCCCTGTGCCCTCACCCCTAGTGCTTGGTGAAACCCCGTGGGAGAGCCCCTGCCCTAGTCCCCAACCATACCTCCCCCCTTCCCCCAGCTGTCTCTTATTCCCCTCAACCTCCTCCCTATGCTGTGCCAGCTGGTAGCACACTGAGCAACCACTGAACTTCCAAGCCCAGTCCAGTATCATGGCTGCCCCACACCCTGTGCACCCCACCACCCTCTCAAAGATGCCGGCCCTAATGACATGTGGTCCCATCCCTCTCCAAGTAGGTTTCCTTGGGTGAGCCACCAGGTTCCCCACTAGTTCAAGATACACCCCAACCCACTAATCAGGTCACCCAGTAATCCTAGATACAGTCGCCAGTAAACGGGTACCCCTGTTACTAGGTGCAGTACAACACAGTAAACTTATAAGGGAAGTGAACAACTCTCTAAGCTCCTGCCTCCCAGCCTTTAAACACAACCCCCAGTGGCTAGAACTGCATGAGCTGTACCTGAAGCTTTTTCCTGCAGTTGCAGTGCAGTTCAGGTGTTCCCCTATAAATGAGCCAAGCTCTGGGGAGGGAGGAGTGGGGGAGGGTGGGAATAGGGCCTACACCCGACACTCTGGAGAGTGTATCAGCCCTTTGTCTGCCCCCCCCAAGCACTGCAACCAAAGAAACCGCCCCAATTAAATCCCACCAAATAGGTTTTAAATCACAAGAAATGGGCCTCTACAAACGCAGCCTGCTGCACAGTGAAACATCAAACAAATGAGCCCATTTATAGCCACCAGAACCAGTTTTCAAATGTCCAACAGCCCCAAAAACAGTACACTGTTTGTCCCTTAGAAGTAGTAAGAAAGATAAGAAATAACCTTCTATCAAGTAAAATCCACAAGAAACCATGTAAAACCAGCAAGAAGCAGCTACTGTACTGGAACAGATCTGCCCCTCCCCTTCCACTTACTTGATGATGAGCAGAGACCTGAGAATGAGTGGTCAAGGGTATGGCAGCTGAGTTTCAGTGCAAAATAATGCATCTGGGGTACAGAAAACCAGGAGTGGTGTACAGAATGGGATGAGTGTTATTGTTATTGATGACTACCAAGCAGGAGAGACCTGGGGGTAATCACACTGGATGACCTAAAGATGGCCAGGTAGTGTGACAAGGCAGTTGGGAGGGCTAGTGGAGTGCTGGAGTGCATAGGGAGAGGAATCACCAGTAGAAGGAGCAAGGTGGTTGTCATGCACCCCTGACCCCCAGAGCCTTGGGCAGCCCGGTAGGACCTCCTGTTTGCAGAGAGGATCCCCCTATTCAGGAACTTGTGAGCAGGAGTAAGGGTTTTCAGGAAGACTTGCCACCAAACCTTCCTTTTCCCAGTGGAAGGGTGGATTTTGTAGGTTTCGAGTTCACCTGACTCTGTGCTACTTTCAATATTTGAATCCCACCACGGCCACTGTCTAAGTCTTGCCCAGGTAGTTTTATATGCTAGCCGAGCAGTTCTATCTTTTTAGGCACAGAGTTTTTTTCCAAACCCTTCTGTATAATGTGTTAAATCACACAATCAGACCCCAGGCAGAGTTGATAAGAGAATCATAAGTTTACTTCACATAAAAGCAATACAGAAAATTCTGCAGTTTGGAAGAACCTTGAAGTGCAGACAACAAAAGTAAAACTGGATGGTTTACACAAAAAACTAAATGCTGTATTCTAAACTATAACTTGTTTTTGAGGTTAGAGTTCAGACAAGATTTTAAATGTCTTGTAGCTATGAGTCCTTAAGTAAGAACAATCTTGTAGCAAGGTTGTATTCCAAGTCCGTTCCTCTGAATGTCCTTTTTAAAAGAAAGCTTCAGGTACTGTCAATGAAAAGTCTTGGTTTCCAAAATTCTGACTAAAAAAAATCAGAATTTTCTGTTCAGTGTGTGAAAAGACTAATTTTCCCACACTCTGGTCTGGTTTTAAAGATTTTTGTAGGCCTACACATGTGTTTTCTGGTCTTCAAGTATATGCCAGCTGGACAGGCTATTCTGCTTTCCAACTTAAACACTATTCAGCTGCTCTAAATTCAAAATGTGTCTGATTATATACATGCTAGTCATCTTCAATCCACACCCTGTGTGTGATGGGGTGCAACAGTGTACCTTCCCCTGTAGGTGTCACTGTGGTTCAATGCCAACCCCAGTGACATCTGGTCCATGCATTTGGCTTAACCCCAGATGTCTTCCTGTCATGGAAAGCTAGATACCCAGGTTTCCCTAAGAGTTATGTTTTCCTGGCTCAATAAAACTGTCTCCTTTATCTGGATATGTACCAGATTCACCCTAGTCATTAGAACAATTAAGGCTGTATTTGTAAGTTCATCCTAAAGCCTTTTAAAGAGACAGTTTTAATTGTAAAGTACATCTTATCATATACAGCATGAACCCACATAAATGGATATCTGCCTATCATGTGACTTTTCTCCCTCCTAAAACAGAAACTGGGCAGAACACACCCCTATTGGAGGCAGTTCTTCTCCATTCTGTGTTAGATCCAGTATGCACGATAGGCCGTCTGCGTTCCCATTCTTGGATCCATGCCTATGCGAAATCTCCATGTCATAAGCCTACAAGGCAGTACTCCATTTCAGAAGTTTGCCATTTGTTTTTTCCATTTGGCCCAACCATATTAACGGGTTGTGGTCCGCTTGGACCTTAAAATGCCACCCATAAAGATATGGTTCCAGTTTTTTTAATGCCCAAACTAAGGCAAGACATTCTTCTCCTTCTCCACGTTTGAATAGGCTTGTTCCTATGGAAGCAGCTTCTTGCTTAAGTATACAGTGGGGTGCTCTTTCCCATGATTGGATACTTAGCTGAGGACTGCCCCTGTTCCCACATCTGAGGCATCTGTCTGTACCACAAATGGCTTATTGTAGTCTGGGCTAGCCAGCACTGGGACTCTGTACAGCGAGGTTTTCAGCTGCTTGAAGGCCTGCTCACAGTCTGCGTCCCATTGTACCTTCCTTGGCTTATTCACTGTCAACAAACCAGATAAAGGAGTGGCCAGGGAGCTGTAGTTGGGAACAACTTTTCTATAATACCTTGCTGTCCCCAGAAAGCTTCTGACTTGTCGGAGTTTCAGGTGTAGGCCATAATACAATAGCTTCTATCTTTGCTTGATTTGGGCGGAGTAGGCCTTGCCCCACCATATGTCCCAAATAAGCGATCTCTGCCATGGCAACCTGACGCTTTTCTGCTTTAATAGTCAACCTGTATTCGTCTGTTTCTCCCAGCCATTGCTGAAGATAGCAGTATCGTCCAGGTAGGCGACTGCAAAGTTCTCCGTATCCTGTAACACCTGATTTATTAACCGCTGGAATGTAGCAGGGGTATTCTTCATCCCAAAGGGCATGACCTTGAACTCGAACAGGCTGATTGGGGTGATGAACGCTGACCTTTCCCTAGCTCTGTCAATCAGTTCCACCTGCCAGTAACCCTTTGTCAGGTCTACTGTAGTAAAGTGTGTCACCTCTTCCAGTTTGTCAAGCAGTTCATCTGTGCTTGGCATTGGTTGGGCATCAGATTTTGTGATGGCGTTAAGCCCACAATAATCTACGCAGAACCATGTAGTACCATCTGGTTTTGGTTCAGGGACTACAGGTGAGGCCACAGTGGCTGTGGGATTTCTGGAACACCCTGTGACCCACCCATCTCCCTCCTAATGTCCTTGAGGACTGTCTCTGACATTCGGAAATCTGTCCTCCGTATGGGTGCTTGGGTCCCAGTGTCTACATCATGCACCGCTAGCGGTGTCTGTCCAGGCTTTGCCATAAATAAAGGGGCAAAGTCTCTCAAAAGGGTCCTTAATTCTTGGGCCTGTTCAGGTGTCAGCTGGGGTGAGAGCATGATGGTCTCCACAGATGATGCCTGCTTGCTCTTGGCTAACAAGTCGAGAAGAGGGTCTTCCCCACTTAGCTCCTCTCCGGACTGCAAACCACAAGTACCATGTGAGCACTATTAAAATGTGGCTTCCTCATGTTCAAATGATACATCCTGTGACTGTGTTTCCGGGCAGGTAACTCTACAGTGTAATTAACATCATTTATCTGCTGGACTACCTTGTATGGCCCTGCCCACTGAGCTTGCAGCTTGTCCTTCTGGACCAGAATCAGAACCATTACCTTCTGCCCTACCCTGTGTGAGCGAGCTCTAGCTCCATGATCATACCAGGTCTTTTGTTTTTGCTGGGCAGCTGCCAGATTAATCTTCCTAGACATAAAGTCTCCAACACTCATTCACACTAATGGAGACTATGCTGGAGGCGCTAGGACCAAGCAGGAGGCAAAAATCTTCAGGCGGGCCTGTGCCGAGGTAGGGCCATGAGTGGCACCGCGAGCTGACTTCTCTCCGTGATAGGTTACCTCGCGCAAGACCTCCAACTGCCTCAGTTCTTTTTTTCCCCACTGCTCAGTGTGCTTCAGTGACGCCGCCACCCACCGGGAGTCAAAACTTCATGTCTATACGACAGCAGTTATAGAGTTTGATTTGATTAGTTATTTTGCTTTCAGTTAAAAAAAAAAAAAAAGTAACAAAGTAATAAGTACATTTCTTTAGCCCTTGACCGGAGTCAACCATGAGGCGGGGCAGGTGGCGGTAGGGAGACTTAGCATGAAGCTGTGTTGTCAGAAGGGCTGGGTCTGGTCTGCTGCCCTACGGGGGAGAGAACGTACTTCCAGCACAAGAAGTGGTCCTGCTCGCTTAGAGTTGTTCTTCAGCCTCCCGGTCAGAAAAAGAAGTGTACCACCGAGGTCACCTTCTGGTACTGCCTGTGCGCGATTGTCGGTTACTGACAAGTGACTCCACCGGTTCTCCGGGGTCTCCTCTGGCTTCTGTTTCTGGTGCCTGGCATCCTTGATTCTGGAGTTCCTCCCTGCCCCTGGGGGTCCTCTGGTGAGCAGTTTCACCATTGGGCCGCACTGCAGACAGTGGTTCGGCGGTTGTCTCGTCTGCCTGAGCTGATGAGTCCTTTGCAGGGGCCTTCGGGCCTTTCGATTTTCGGACCTGTGGGCAGGGCATTTGGGGCTTCCTGGTCATGCACCACCTTCTTCAGTGCTGTCGACGCTGCACTCTGGTGTTTTCCCCCCCTTCATAGGGCTGTGGCGCAGGGGTCTGCACTGGTGCCGTTATCTTCTGCTGAATTTCTCAGACATTCCTCAGTGAGTCGAGGGTTGGGAACTTCTTTCTCAGTGCTGCCAGCTCCGGCGCCAGCTCCTGCGGTGTCTCGCCCGGCTCCACGTCTTGTGCTGGTGCCACCTGTGTTCTTGCTGCTGCCTTCTGTTACGGTGCCAGGAGCGCCTGTGGTGCCACATGCAACACCTGGGTTTTTGACTCCGATTCATGCTGCTCCTTCTCCTCTTTTCTTCCCTTTCCTATCTATACTGTCCCTTCAGGACTAGTAGGAGATGACACTGATCCTGATCTTCGATTGGAGGATGTATTTGACGATTCCTTCCTGGGGTGGTGAATAAATCTTCTCTTACAGCAGAGCCTCTGGTCGAGGACCTTTCCTTTGAGTCTCTGCTTAGAAAAGTGAATAACACTCTCCCTCCCCCTCTCTCTCTCTCTCTCTCTCTCTCCATAGTTCGGAGATCAATCCTGGGAAATTGCTGTGTCTGCAGTACCTGCATGTTCCAGACATTCCTGTGGAATTGAACCCCCCCACCCCGTGCAACCCTCTTTTGAGTCTTTCTCTCAAATGGTGTGGGATAATCCAGCGCTTATTCTCTCTGTGGGTAAGTCCATAGGTAGGAAATGCGCCCCTCCCAAGGTTCGTCCTGTTCTGGCCTCACAAACCTTTGCTGATGCCATAGTTGTCCTGGCAGAGAATGACAAGGCCATTCTTCCAAAAGAATGTATAGCACATCCGATAAAAAAGGAATCTCACAAAATCAACACTTTGGGAAAGTGAGTCTTTGCTGCTTCTACCTTGGGCATGCGCATTGCTAGCTACCAGGCTTATTTCTCTCAGTACGAGTATACACTCTGGCATTTGCTCAAGGCCACGGTAGAAGCTCTCCCAGATTTGAAAGTTTACACAGAGCTTCTTCAAACCATTACTAGAGGCATTGAATCCAAAAACCAGCAGCTCAAAGCTGCCATGGATGCCTTTGACACAGCTTCCAGAGCAGCGGCTGCCGGTATATGAACCCAACACCACTCTTGGTTGCGCACGTCAGGATTCACAAATTATGCCCAGCAGACAGTTATGGCTTTGCCTTTTGATGGTTTGTACCCTTTTGGTCCTGAGGTTGAGCAGACACTAGAGGCCACACAGAAAACTAGAACGGCTATCAAAACCGCCAGGCCGCCATCCATAGCCCCTCAAAGGGGCCGGAACCGGCGTCAGTTTCATAAGTCAGTCCTTTCATGGTAAAGGCAGAGGGGTTTCAACAGAAACCAAACCCCTCAGCCACAAAAGAAAATGCAGCAGAAGACACAGGGCCCCAAAGTGCCTAGTGCCACCCTCTGAGATTCTGGCCCCAGTCCCACCTCAGCTATTCGAGGGGGACTCTTCCTCGGCAGTTGGAGGGCGTCTGACTCAGTTTTACAGTCAGTCTCATCTGACAAGTGGGTACTTGGGATAATCCACGAGGGGTACTCTCTAAATCTTTCAGAAACCCCTCCGGATCACCCACCCAAACGACAGCCCGAAGCTATATGTCTCTCAGTCAGACCGTCTTGCTTCTGAGATTCAAGGCCTTCTAAACAGGGCAGTAGAAGTAGTCCCGCTGGATCAGCAGAACACAGGTTTCTACTCCCATTACTTCCTAGTTCCAAAGAAAACAGGCGGCATGCACCCAATTCTTGATCTGAGGAAGTTAAACAAATTCCTTTACAAGAAAAAGTTCAAGATGGCATCACTCGGTACACTCTTACCTCTGATTAATAAAAACGATTGGCTGGTCTCCCTGGACATGCAGGTCGCCTATCAGCATGTTCAAACAACATGAAGTCTTGCTATATTATGACATATGCAGTATAACCCCAGGTTAGAACTGCTCCGGAGGTGAAAGAGTTAACTTTCCATGCAGGGCATGGAACCTTGAGCGCGAGCTCGGTTGAACACTCTTGTCTGTTGAAGCTCAAACTTAAACTGTCAGATTCTTTACTCCGCCTCACTGAACAGTCGCTCCGGAGATTTCTCCTGCTGCTTGGTTCATTTGTCAGTTAAAAAGTGTAATTCTCTGTTTATTTTACCGAAATTAACCGCAATCGGTCGGTTCAAGCTCTGTCTGTGGTATTGTAAGTAATAGATAGGCTTATTTTATTTTCTTCTGTATGGAACTTGTAAACGTCTTTTTCGGTTCGGTTTGAACTGATCAGATGGGTTTTAAATTAACTTTCTAGTCCTTTAGAGTGCGGTTCCCGGTTCTTATCGGTTCTAAAAAAACTGATTTTATTACGGTTTTTTCCACGGCCCGTGACACGGTTGGGAACCGATAAGAGTCTTGCTTGGCGGATTGCCACTAATGGGCAAGTTTTGGTTAGGCTGGCACATTGTCTGAGAAACCCAAAGGAAAAACCGGACCCACTGGGTTTCAGCACTGTGGCCTCTGTGGGGAAGCCTTTGCTAAGGCTGACCCACACACCACCTGTGTATATTGTCTGGGGTTTGACCACCTCAATGCAGACTGCCAGATTTGTAAGAATTTTCCTGCTGCCACCGTGGAAAAGAGAGTTGGTAGGCTCAGGGAAAGGGAGGCCAAAAAGTCCGCTGACCCGGATGGCCAGCCCGGTTCGGTTCCAACCACCTGAGGGAGTGCCTCTGACCAGGCGATACTTGGCAACGAAGAGCCAGCTCTGAGGAGCCGGTTCCAACTAAAGGGTTAGAAAGTCAGCTAGTGTGGAGCCAAAAGTTTTTCTCCAACCGCTGAGGAGATAGCTAAAGCTATTCAAATTGTCCAGTCTTTCTCGGTTCCGTCCGAACCGACACCATCAGGGAAGCGCTCGGTTCGGCCGGTTCCACCGGTTCAAGATTATGATTTTGAGGATTTTTATGAACCGGAGGAAGCGGAAGAGGGGTATGAGGAGAGTGAATGTGATTTTGAAAGTCTGGATGTGCCCATTGAACCGGACATCTCTCCAGACAGACCTTCAGGGGTCCCCTCCCCCAGGCTGTCTGAGTCCCCTTCTCATTTTATGTTCTATAAGAAAATTGCTGAAACTCTCCAACTCCCTGTTGAGGAAGCTGTTGATGACCAAGAAGAGCCTGATTATGTAGAAATGATGGATATTCCAGAGTCTAGAGACTGTCTATTCCTTGCACAAATCTTTAGGAAACAGACAGTAAAAATTCTAAAACTCCTCACTCTATCCTTCCCGTTGATAAAAGGATGGACAAAAGGTATACATTATCAGGCTCTGATACGGAGTTTCTCTCAGCAATGCAGCCATGTGGGGTAGTGCAGGCTGCAGCCTGTGACAAGGCTAATATTCCTCTAGCTCTCCTCGCCTCCTGAAAAGGATTCCAGGAGGATGGATGCCATGGCAAAGAAACAGTACATGGCAGCATCTTAGGACTCAGACAGGTGAATTATATGGCTTATGCAGCTAGGTACCAGAAATCCAGATGGGATACTGTGCTGGCACTGGCAAAAAAGGCTCCTGACCAGCTTGCCAGGGAGCTGGAGCAGGTGGCTGTGGATGGTATTGAGGCATCCAAGGTGCAATTTCATGCTGCAGCAGACTCTAATGATGTTTCATCAAGAGTCATGGCTACATCTGTATCTCTTCGCAGAATGGCCTGGCTCAGATGTACTACCCTGTCACAGGATACCCAGTCTAAGGCTATGGATTTTCCTGTTGTGGGCAATTCTCTGTTTGGGGAGCAGACAGAGAATTATATGAAGAAAATGGATGAGTATAGGACCACCTATAGGAGTGCGAGGCCAAAGAAAGGCAAGCCAGTCCTCAAAGGCAGCATGTCAAGGGCAGGCAGGCTTTTCATAGGCCTTTACCAAGCCCAGGCCTCTCTCTGCTTATGCCCAGAGGGGTTCTTTAGAGGAAGAGGCAGAAGGGGTCTAGTAAGCCTGCTTCTACCCTCAACCCAAAGCCCCTGCAAAACAGGCTCCCTGATGTGGTGGCCAGGGCCGATTCTCCACTACCGGTAGGGGGCAGGCTGGCTTACTTTGTCCAGGACTGGAAGTCTGTAACATCAGACAAGTGGGTACTGGAAGTAGTAAGCCAGGGACTGGTTCTCAGCTTCAAAAGATTTCCGAAGATGAGAACCAGGTCCTTTCCACCTGCAAATCCATCAGAGGCACTTGCCCTAGAAACAGAAGTTTCTTCCCTCGTGGCTCTCAGAGCTGTGGAAAGGGTTCCACCCCTACACCAGGGCAAAGGGTTGTACTCCAGGTACTTCCTTACCCCAAAAAAGACAGGAGAATGGCGGCCCATCCTGGATCTCAGGTATCTGAACAAGCACCTTTTAAAACCAAAGTTCAAAATGGTGACTCTGGGAATTATTTTACCCTCTCTAAGGCCAGGGGACTGGTTAGCCTCCCTGGACCTCAAGGATGCCTACTTCCATGTTCTCATCAGAAGCTCCCATCGAAAGTACCTCAGATTCGAACTGCCCTCAGGCCATTACCAGTTCAGAGCAATGCCCTTCGGCCTCACCTCGGCCCAGAGGGTGTTCACAAAATGCCTGGCAGTAGTAGTTGCCCACTTAAGAAGGCAAAAGATTGCCATCTTTCCTTATCTGGATGACTGGCTCATTGTAGGCCAGTCTCCAGACCAGGTCAAACTACACCTACAAGTAACTCAGCAACTTCTTACTAACATACTAACATACTAAAATGCCAGCAGAATGGGCCTACCGGTCTTTCGTGTCTGCTCGTTTGGTCAGTCCCCAACCTGGGTGCTGACCTTGCTGTCCCCCTCACCTTCTCTGGCTTCTCCCTTCCCAGTTCCGGATATTCTTGCTGCATTGGATTTTGCTTCCAGAACCCTTCCCCTGTACCTGTCCCACCCCCTCTTGAACCCCTCCACTGTCTATGCCTCCACCAGCCCCCAGGCAGTGCATTCCATGGCTCCACCACCTCTCAGTGAAGTAGCACCTCCTCCTTTCTCCCTGAATCTTCCCCCCTCAGCTTCCAGCCATGCCCTCTAGTGGCCCCTTCCTCCTTCCTTCAAGCACCCTAACTGTTCCTCCTATTTACCCTCTTCATGTACCTAAAGACCTCTATCATGTCTCCATGGTCCCTTCTCTCTTCCAATGTGTACATATTTAGCTCTTCGAGCCTCTCCTCATAGGTCCTGTCCCCAAGCCCCAAATCATTTTGGTTGCCCTCCTCTGGACCTCTCCAGGAGGTTAATGTCCCGCTTTAAGTGTGGCCTCCAAAACTGCACGCAGTACTCAAGGTGCGGCCTCACCAAGCAGTTATACAGGGGAGTATCACTTCTCCTTCTGGAGGTGATCCCTAGCTATTCTTACATCTTTTGGTTTCCTTCTCAATCTTGAAAGTCAGTTCTGGAGCCTGTCCAGCTTCTCACCTTCATAGGCGAGAACTGAACACAAAGAAGCCAGAGCCTTCCTTCCTCTGGAAAGAGCAAGGACTTTGGTCTCTCTGGCCTCTTCTTTCACCCTGCAGGTCTCGACCAGCAAGGCATTTTCTACAGCTCCTGGGGCACATGGCTGCTTCTACAGCAGTAGTGCAGGGAGCAAGGTTTCAGAGATGAGGGACATTCAGTTCCATTTGAGAGCCTTTTGGTCTCAAAGGACAGATCCTCTAACCAAATTGATCCCAGTGACTCAACCCTGATCCAGGCCCTCCAGTGGTGGCAGGATCAGAGCAATTTGAGACAGGGGGTTCCCTTCATTCCCCAGTCTCATTCCTTGACCCTTACTACAGATGCATCCCTCTTGGAGTGGGGAGCTCACATGGGCGACCTTACCACCCAGGGGTTGTGGTCCCCTCAGGAATCTCTGCTCCACATCAATTTGTTGGAACTCAGAGCAGTTTTTCTAGCACTTCAGGTTTTTTCCACGTCTGTTCAGAACAGGGTTGTTCAGTACATCAACAAGCAAGGGGGCACTCGGTCTACGGCCTTGTGCATCGAAGCAATGAAGTTGTGGTCTCTGGCTTATTCTCTGAACGCCTTCCTTACGGCAGTTCACCTCCCAGGCAAGGACAATGTCCTAGCGGATGCTCTCAGCAGGATTTCCCGGGGCCATCACAAATGGGCACTGGATCCCCTAGTACTGGAGGTAGTATTTGCCAGATGGGCACCCTCAGATAGATCTCTTTGCAGCCCCAGACAATCACCAACTTCCCTTTTTGCTGCAGGCCCCCAGTGTTGGGCTCAGTCCCTCTGGATGCCTTCTTACTCAGTTGGGAAGGGAAGTTTCTCTATGCTTTCCCCCCTTCCCTCTTCTTTTCAAGGTGCTAGTAAAAATCAGATCTCAACCCTGCAGGATGATCCTGATTGCTCCAGATTGGGCCAGGCAGCCCTGGTACCCACTCCTCATGTCCTTAGCAGTCCACCTTCCCCTGTGTCTTCCCAGGAATCACAACCTGTTAACCTGTGCTCAGGGGAGAGTTTGGTACCCGAACCTCAAATCTCTCAATCTCAAGACATGGCTCTTGAAGAGTCAAGAGTTTGCTGACCTACACCTTTCCCAAGGCGTATTGGAAATCTTGAAGGCCTCTAGGAAGCCTTCCACCAGGGCTACTTATATTTCAAAATGGAAAAGATTTTCCATATGGTGTGCTGGTAAGCATATTTCCCCAGAATCTGCTGACGTGCTCACGATTCTGGATTATTTAGTGCATTTGAATTCTTTGGGGCTGAGACCAGCTACCCTAAAAGTGCACTTGGCAGCTGTGTCTGTCTTTTTATCAGCAGGTAAGCCCTCTTCTTTTTCAGCTCACCCTGTGTTCTCCAAGTTTTTTAAAGGGTTGCTTCACACCAACCCTCCGTTCAGGGACCCTGCCCCTGCTTGGGATCTTAATATTTGCATTGCCCAGCTTATGCAACCCTCTTTTGAGCCATTGTCTTCAGCAGAGCTTAGGTACTTGACTTGGAAAACTGTGTTTGTGGTAGCTATCAGCTCTGCCAGGCGCATGAGTGAGCTACAAGCATTGTCAGTGGAGCCTGATTTTATCTCCTTTCACAGAGATAAGGTGGTCCTCAGGACTAACAGAAAGTTTTTGCCTAAGGCGGTTTCAGACTTCCACCTTAATAGATCCATGTCTCTTCCTGTGTACTTCACTGACCATTCCTCCTCTGGCGAGAGGAGATTACACAGTTTAGATGTCAAAAGAGCCCTTAGTTACTATATAGAACGTACCAAGGGTCACAGGTTTGAATTCCTCCAATTGTTCCTCACTTATGGTGAGGTTGGTAAAGGGAAACCTGCCACTAAAAGATCCATTGCCAGGTGGATTGTCTCTTGTATCCAATTTTGCTATGAAAAACTGGGTAAGATTCCTCCCTCAGGCCTGAGGGCTCACTCTACCAGAGGTACAGCTGCGTCCCTGGCTGCTGCCAGGGACATCCCTATCCTGGAGATATGTCAAGCAGCTACCTGGAAAACAGTTCACACTTTTACTAAGCATTACTCCCTGGATATCCAGGCTAGGAGTGATGCTCGATTTGGCACAGCTGTGCTTCAGAGCCTATTTCCTAAGTATGTTCTGTCCCTCCTCCATGGAGGTACTGCTGTGTAATCTGCATATGTCATAATATAGCAAGACTTCATGTTGTTTGAAGAAAAAATGACTCACCTTAGTAATGTTGTTTCTTCTAATGGAGTCTTGCTATATTATGACCTCCCCCAGCCTGCCCCTCTCAGAACCTCTTCTTTTGGGATGTGGGTGGGCAGTGCAATGTTGGCACTTCATAGATGCCCACTTTATTTTCATCCTTTCTTAGGGTGCTTAGGTGTTATGTTTTATTTTTCTTTCTTGAATCCCCTGACTTGAGTCTTTATTTTGGGATCAAGAACAAAAATGTGTTTTTGTGAATTAGTAGCCAGTGGGCTGGTGTAGGTTGCAGCTTCCACACAGAACCTTAGTGAGTTTTTCGTCAAAGATCTGACAGTTTAAGTTTGAGCTTCAACAGACAGAGTGTTCAACCGAGTTTAAGATTTCAAGGTTCCATGCCCTGCATGGAAAGTTAACTCTTTCACCTCCGGAGCAGTTCTAACCTGGGGTTATACTGCATATTTCATAATATAGCAAGACTCTATTAGAAGAAACAACATTACTAAGGTGAGTAATTTTTCTCATACACCTAAACCACCACAAATACTGTGTATACAACATATAGGCGATTTTTTTTTTTTTTTTTTTTAAACCAGATTCCAAATTCATCTGGTTCTCCCTATACATGGGTCACTAAGTATCCATCAAAAAATCTGTTAAGCAGCCGGCCCGGTGGCGCTGAGAGCTGAGGCACTGGACGCCACACCTCGCGCTGCGCCGGCAACCCGGGTTCGGCAGGGGGGAGGGAGGATCGAGCGTCCCAACGGATGCTCTCCTCCCTCAGGGGTGGGAACCAAGAACGCATCCGTGTTCTACATCACCTTTGTAGCCGGTGGAAGCACCGACAATTGAAGGGATGGAGGGGGGACGTCGACAGCGCATGAGAGGTTTGGCATGCATCAGCACGCCATCACTCGGGACGTACGTCCTAGCGCTCGACGTCCTAGAGGGTAGGGGGAAACCAGGGAGAAAAAGGAAAACACCTCTCGGGTAGCACTAGATGATAGCCTCTCGGAACCATCCAGGACCACCAGAAGAGGGACAGACCCCACTATGCAGGGGAGAGAAGGAGGCATTCTGGGGGCAGATCCCCCTGAGGTGGAAACGGAGGTTGAGAGGAAGGAAGGAAGGAGTGGACTCCGAGAGCAGGAAGGTGAAGATAAAGAAATAAAGTGTAAAAAAAAAAAAAAAAAAAAAATTTCTGAGCAGCTTGCCCTTGGCTGTTCCCAATCACAGTCCTATCGTGCCATTTAAAGTGCAGTACCACATACTGTCTCTGAATCCATGTCAAAATGAGATGTGAAAGAAAATTTCCCTGTGTAATCCCTCACAGAGGCAAATTGATATGGCAGTTTCTAGGGACATGGATATGTTGTTCATCCACACTTATTGGCAGGTATCGTTGCCGCTTTAAATCTTGCCAGAAGGTCTTCAAGCTGGCTCCTCCCACCCACCCGGGTGGTAAAACTCTCGGCTCCGCCCCATGACGCCAGATCTTCCTTACCGCTTGGAAGCTCAGGTTCCCTCCTTAATGCTCTCGTACAAGACTGGTTCCTATTTCTTCGGTTTACCCGAAATTACTTTTAAGGTTTTCAAGACTTCGGTCACTTATTTCCCTCGCGGCTGCGATGGACAAATAGACTCCCGGTTTCCGGAGGTGCCCATGCGGGCAGAAGATGTCTCGGACGGATCCGCACTCCACGTGCTTCTACTGCTTGGGCCTTGGGCACGACCCGCAGGCTTGCGACCTGTGCTCTTCTTTTTTGGCCTACGTCCTGGAAGACCGTGCCGCCCGTCTACAACTTGGGCGACCCGAAAAACGTTATCCTCCGGTAAAGTCGAAGGAGGCCCGGTTGGCGGTTTCCACGGCGGCGGGCTCGGTGAAACAGCTTGAGCAGATGATCGCCCTCGAGGAGGAGGCGGTGCAGGCCGCATCTTCGTCTTCCTCAGCCGCGGCATTTATCCTGCTCTCCCTGGGATCCTTCTATTCAGCTTCTTTTAAGGAGCTGTGTCCCTCCCTCTCCACTAAGGGAGAGGGGCCAACATCTTCAGGACCTTCCTCTCGGTCCAAGAAGGAGGACCACAAAGGTAAGTCCCTCTGTCGATGCTTTTGGGAGCGGGAGAGGTCCCTCTCTCCGAGTAGTCGACCATCGACTTCGGTCACTGGCTTCACGGTGTCCCCGTCAGGTCAGTTGACCGAGACTCCCATCGACGTAGTCGAGATTTTTCTCGACCCGGTGGACGCGCTGTCGACCGGTGAAGCCGAAAACCCTCACTCCCAGGTTCCCCCGGCAGTGGTTGAGGTGTCCGTGGACTTGCACGTGCCTCTGGTTCCGAGTCCATGGTTGAGCCCTCCGAGCCAGGGGGAGAGCGGGTTTCCCCCGGCCTATTTCCGTACCCTCCTCGGAAAAGCCGAGGTTTGCGGTCTCGACTTCTTCTCGGTCCAGCCGATCCGCGCCACAGGCGGTCTCGGTCTCAGCACTGCGGCAAGCGGGCGTCAGTCATTGTCCTCGCCCTCTGACGAGGGAGGCTTTTGACGCAGTTGCGCTGACGACAAAGGACCTCATGTGGCAACAGCTTCTTCTGTCCGGGCAAGCCGATCGTCGCCTTCCCAGCTATCAATGGCTGTCACGGGCCGAAGCAACCCTCGCCTTAGCCGAGGCGCCTGCTTCCAGGCCTGTTGCTCGGCCAAACCGGCTGCCTCCACCGTGCGTGGAACCTCCGCCCATAGTCAGCAGAGCTTGGGGCTCCACCAAGAATTTTGGTCGGCCCAAGGTCTGCCCCATAGGCTGTCTGTCACCCCACTCCTGATCGCCTCGCAGGTGGAGGGTGGCTCAGGCCCAAGGCAGCTCTTTGCGGACTCTTCTGAGTCCGTGACGATTCTCCTGTTCTCCAGGCGGGTCGACTTGGAGTCCTCAGAGGTCAGTCACTGGACGATAGCCTTCCGTCCTTCATGGGTTTGCTTAGGCTCATCTCGAGTCCACTGGGATGCAGCTCGAGCCCATATCGAGCGGGCCAAGTATCCTCACGGAGATATTGGACCGAGGGATTCTCCCACGGAGGCCTTTCCGGTGGCCAAGGCCATTGTAGGCCCGGCCTTGGAGCTCTGGCAGCGTCCTGCTTCCTGCCCTGCGCCTTCGGCCAGGATGGCAAGGAAGTATGCGGTCCCTACCGGTTCCCTGTCCGGTTTCTCGGAACACCCCTCAGCTGAGGGGTTGGTTACCGACAGCGTCTTCCGGCGTGCAGGAAACGCCAGGGACTTGGACAAACCTCCCGACAAGGGGTCCAAGAAGTTGGACTACGCCAGGCGAAAAGTCTACGCTGCGTCCTCCCTTGGCCTTCGTCCGGCCAACTCGGCCGTGCTGATGGCACATTTCTCTCACGCCCTGTTGGGTCCCTGGACGAGGTAGTCCCTCATCTCCCGGCTGAACTGCAGACCACGGTTAAGCAGGTGCGGGACCAGGGCAGTGGCCAAGCAGCAACTTCAGACTGCTTTGGACATCGGTGACTCATGCGCCAGGTCAGTAGCGGCCGCAGTGGCTATGCGCTGTCGGGCATGGCTGAGGATATCCACCTTCATAGCGGATACCCAGCACAAATTGGCGGATGTCCCCTTCCTGGGGACCGACCTCTTCGGCCCTGGAGTGGAACGTCACCTCCAGAGGATCGAAAAGTCCAATGCCACTCTGGACTCTGTCTCATCTGCCCAGAGGGACAAGGGCCGCAGACTGCAACCCAAGCCCTTTCGTCCGTCTGCGCCCGCGGCACGTCCAGTCCAGCAGCATCAGGGCCAGCAGGCTCGCGCTTGACGTCCCAAACCCAAGCCCGCGGCTTCCTCTTCCAGGAAGCAGGAAGGTTAAGGCCCAGGAGGTCCCTCGGCCGGTCCCTCCTCCAAGCCTGCCCAGTAATGGGTTGAGGTGTCGCCTCAACCTGTCACTCCCACCCCAGGTTCCCCCATAGGGGACGGCTCACTTCTTTTCCGCCTGGTCTGCTATAACCACAGACCGGTGGTGTTGAAGTGGTAGGAAAGGGCCTGCCTCTGAGTTCGAGCAGGCCCCGCCTTCCGAGCTGCCGCCTCTAGGGGCCCGGGTCCGCAGCCCGCTGTCGGCTCGCCGAGCCAACATCGCCTGCTCCCGAGAAAGAGGTGATCAGAGAGGTGGCGGACCCTCCTCAGACCCGGGTTTGTATCCAGGTACTTCCTGGTCCCAAACGGACGGGGCTGGCACCCCATTCTCAACCTGCATGACCTAAACAAGTTCCTAAGATCTCGGACTCAGATGGTCACCCGCTCAGATAATACCATCCTTGGAACGCGCGTGGTGGTTCTGCTCTCTGACCTGCAGGACGGTTTTTCACGCCCCATCCGTCTGTCTCACCAGAGATTCCTTCGCCGAAGGAAGGATCCTTTTCGAGTTCCGGGCCATGCCCTTCGGCCTGTCTCTTGCACCCAGGGTCTTCACCAAATGCATGGCAGTGGTGACAGCATTCCTGTGGCGCCGAGGGTCTGGGTGTACCCTACCTGGATGATTGGCTGATAGCAGCCCTTCTAGACAGGGAGGTGGAGCGTCCAGAGATCTGGCCTCCAGGTTTGTTTCTCAGGTCGGCCTCCTCATCAACGAGGCCAAGTCGAAGCTCGAACTGAAGCAGGTGATTCTTCATCGGGCAGAGCTCGACCTCTGCAAGCCAGAGCACGGCTCCCGCGGACAGGGCCGAGGTTCTTTCCTCCTTGCCCGATCATTTCTGGTTGGGCAATTGCGCCCTGCCCGGGACTTCCTGCACCTCCTGGGTCTCATGGTGGCCTGCACCAGCGTGGTCCGTTGGGCCCGCTGGAACATGCGCCCCCTTCAGTGGGGGCTGGCCAGCCTGTGGTCTCAACGCTGCGATCCATTGGACCAGCTAGTGATGGTGACCCAGGGGATGTGGAACGCTCTCCAGTGGTGGATCGTTCCAGCTGATCTGCAGGAGGGCATCCCGTTTTTCCGCCCCGAGCCGACGGTCTCTCTATCGACCGACGCTTCTCTGATGGGTTGGGGTGCCCATCTGGGGGAACACAGAGTGCATGGCCTCTGGTCCCTGCGGGAGTCCCGATGCCATATCATCCTGCTGGAGCTCCAAGCGGTCCGCCTAGCTCTCACCTCCTTCGCTCCGTTTCTACGGGGTCAAGTGGTTCAGGTCCAGACGGACAATACCACGACCATGTACTACCGAAACCGCCAGGGCGGGACGCGCTCCATGCCTCCGTGCAAGGAAGCTCTCCGCATTTGGTCACTCGTGCACAGCCTGGAGGCGGATCTCCCAGCCATTCATGTGGCAGGAGCCTCCAACACCATGGCCGGCGCCCTAAGCTGGATAGGGGGCGTCCCACGAGTGGTCTCTCCTGCCGGAGGTAGTACAAGATCTGTTCTCCCATTGGGGCACACCTCAGGTGGATCTTGCTCACAGGAGAATGCGGTTGAGGCTGTTCCATGCCCGCCCCTCAGCAGGGCTCGCTGCAGGGGATGCCTTCGAGGTCATGGACCCCGGCCCTTCTACGCCTTTCCCCCATTTCCCTTGATCCACAAGGTGCTTTCTCAAGGCGAGGAGGGACAAGGCGCAGGTGATTCTGGTAGCCCCAGACTGGCCTCGCCAATGTTGGTATCCAGATCTCCTCAGCCTCAGCTCCAGGCTCCCGAGGCAGCTTCCAGCTCGCCCGGACCTGCTTTCAGTCAATCAGGGGAAGGTGTTCCATCCGGACCTTCAATCCCTGCACCTGACGGCCTGGTTCCTGAGCGACTAGAGTTCCAGGCCTTGGGTCTTTCCGACGAGGTCCTCAATGTAGTTGAGGTGTCCCGTAAGGAGTCGACCAGGAAATGCTATGCCTTCAAATGGAAAAGGTTTTCCATTTGGTGTCAGGGCAAGGGCCTGGACTCTTGCTTCTGTTCCTTGGTAAGCATCTTGGACTATTTATGGTCCCTTTCTCAGCAAGGGCTTAGGTCGACGACCCTAAGGGTGCACCTGGCAGCCATCTCTGCTTAGCGGGTGCGGGCCGCGAAGCAGTCGGTGGTGCAGGAGAAGGTGGTCTGGCGCTTTTTCAAAGGCCTGATCACATTTCCCTCCCAAAGCGGAACCTCCACCTCCATGTGATCTACTGCTGGTACTGGCAAAGCTCATGGGCGTTTATTCAACCAGTGCACAGGTGTGATCTCTCTCACCTGTCGTGGAAGACCGCCTCTTGGTGGCTTACGTCAGCCAGAAGGATGGGAGATCCAGGTGCTTCCATCGAGTCTTCTTACCTGGTCTTCCACAGGGACAAGAGTTGTCCTGCGCCTCACCCAAATTCCTTCCGAAGGTGGTGTCGGAGTTTCACCTAACCAGATGTTGACTCTGCCGGTGTTCTACCCCAATCACACCTCAGAAGTCGAACATAGGCTCCATACTGACCTAGAAGGCGCCTACTGTAAGGAGCGCACGGCTGAAATTGGGAGAGGTTTGCCAGCTGTTCGTCACCTACGCTGAAGCCGCACCTGGCAGACCTGCAGCCAAGCGGACGATAAGCAGGTGGGTCACCTCCTGCATAGATCTCTGCTATAGGTTGGTGGGCATGGAGCCTCCCAGAGGGATAAGAGCTCATTCTACCCGCCATATCGCTGCATTGGTGGCTGCTTCCAGGGATGTCCCTATCCAGGAAATCTGCAGGGCTGCTACCTGGAAGTCAGCGCACACCTTCATCACCCACTGCCACATCGACCTTGAGTCACGCCGGATGCTGGTTTTGGGGCCTGCTCTCCAGTCTCTTTTCCTAAGTAGGGTGTGCTGCTCTGCCCTCCTCCCGGAGAACTGCTAGAGTTCTGTTAATAGTGTGGATGAACAACATATCCATGTCCCTAGAAATACAGGTTACTCACCTGTAACAGGAGTTCTAGGAATGGCATATGTTGTATCATCCACATGACCCACCATCACCTCTCAGCTTCGACGAGACAACCCGAGCTTCCAGCGGGCCAGATCTAGCGTCATGGGGCAGAGCCGAGAGTTTTACCACCCGGGTGGGTGGGAGGAGCCAGCTTGAAGACCTTCTGGCAAGATTTAAAGCGGCAAGGATACCTGCCAATAAGTGTGGATGAACAACATATACCATTCCTAGAACTCCTGTTACAGGTGAGTAACTTGTATATTTGTTCCGTCCCCACCAGATCCCCTTTCACCAGGGTAAGGGATTCTCCTGTATCCCTTGGCCGCCTTGTTTGTACCCCATTCACCATGACTGGGTGAATGTGCCCCCCTCATATTGTCAGGGAGAGCCTCCACGATACAGTGGGCTGTCTCTCTGATTGCACAGGCCCTTTTACCTTCTGGGCCTCCTTAGGACACTGCCTATACAGAGGCCTATCTGGTGACAATACCAGCATTCATCATGTTTGTTGTCCCTAGCCTCCCTTTTGGGCACCTGGAGATTCCCTTCTTTTTGCAGAGGCGCCGTGGTTTTTGATTGCCCAAAATGCCCACTTTCCGTTTCACCACTGCATTCTCCTTGGGAGCAGCGCTGCTTCGAGCATAACTATCTGCCAGCTCTGCAGCCTCCTTGGCAATCTTAGGATCTCTGTCCTCTAGCCAAAGCTTCATGTCAGGTGAGCAAATCCAATAAAACTGTTCAAGCAATACTACCCCCTCAGTAGCTTCAACAGAATCTGCTTTCACCCCCTCCCACAGTTTGAAATACTGATGCTGTTTTGTTGCTACCTCCTCAGAGGTAATTTCCGGTCCCTTTCAGAGTTTCCGGAACTTTGCTTTGTATGCATCAGGGTTCAGATCATATTTTTTTAATGAAGCAGTTTTTAACCTGTCAAAATCTTTACTTTAAACATTGTACATCTGCCCCAATGCTTCCCTCCCCTTGTCAATAAGTAGTGGAGACAGGTGAAAACTCCAGGTCTCTTTGGGTAGACTGGCCTGAATACAGACCTTTTCAAATGAATTTAACAACATGTCCATATCCTCCCCCTCGTTAAACTCAGCGATTAATTTTGAATTTAGTTCTTACCCCAGTCCTGGAGATTCAAACCCAACGTCGCCATTTAGCTGCTCAGGGGTGGTTGTTTGTTGGAGCGTCAGCTGTTTCAGCTCATGTTCCCTCTGGCACTGCCTTTGTTCCACCTCTGCCTGGTACTGCCTTTCTTCTGCCTCCGCCTAGTGCTACCGTTCTTTAGCCCTCTCTGTTGCCGTCAGCCCTCCATTTCCATCTCAAACCTTTTTTGCTCAATCTCAAGCTGTTTCTCTTGCATCCACAGCCTCCTTAGCTCAAGCTCTTGGCTCCTTTTCCCCCTGGGCTCTGGACCTTTGAAGTCTCCACCTCTGGCACTAAGTGTGATGGTGCATCCTCCCTCTCAGCTGCCAGAAAGGCCTCCGTGAGTTGCTTTTTATTTAGGTTTTCACTAGGAATGCCCTTCTCCTCACAAATCTTCCTCAGTTGTTCCATGTTTATTTTGCTGTACCGAACAGACATTCTTCTGTCTACACCACTCTGCTCAAATAAAAATTGGTGTGCAAATTTCTTTTTCCCATTTCCAGATTCTGCCTTTGATTGTGTGATGATTTTGCAAGACTGTTCAAAATCCCAGCAGCTGGCACCAAATCTGTCACACACCCCTGTCCCCCAAAACCCCGGGCAGCCCAGTAGGACCTCATGTTTGCAGAAAGGATCCCCCTATTCAGGAACTTGTGAGCTGGAGTAAGGGTGTTCAGGAAGACTCGCCGCCAGACCTTCCTTTTTTTCAGTGGGAGGGTGGATTCTGTAGGTTTCTAGTTCTCTTGACTTTGCACTATTTTCAATATTTGAATGCCACCACGGCCACTGACTACATCTTGCCTAGGTAGTTTTATGATAGCCGAGCGGTTCTATCTTTTTAGGCACAGTCTTTTCAGAACTCTTGTCTTTAAAATGTTAAATCACACAGTCAGACCCCAGGCAGAGTTGATAATAAAATCATAAAAGTTTACTTAAAATAAAGGCAATACTGAAAATTGTACAGTTTGGAAGAATTTTGAAACGCAGACAATAACAAAAGTAAAACCGGAAGGTTTACAGGAAACACTAGATACTGTATTCTAAACTATACCTTGTTTTGAGGTTAGAGTTCAGACAAGATTTTAAATGTCCTTGTAGAGATGAGTCCTTACGCAACAATCATGAAGCAAGGTTGTATTCCAAGTCAGTTCCTCTGAATGTCCTTTTTATTTATTCATTACATTTTGATAATCGGTTAGGCCCACTGTGCCCAGAAGGTCCCTTTTTCTGGAGCGACCCGGGATAACGTGAGATTAAAAGAAATCTTCAGGTACTGTCCTTGGTGAAAAGTCTTGGTTTCCAAAATTGTGACCTAAAAATCGGAAATTTCTGTTCAGTGTGTGAAAAGACTATTTTCCCCACACTCAGGTCATGTTTTAGAGATTTTTCCAGGCCTACACACATACTTTCTGGTTCTTAAAGTATATGCCAGCTGGACAGGCTATTCTGCCTTCCAACTTAAACACTATTCAACTGCTCTAAATTCAAAACATGTCTGATTATATACATGCTGGTCATCTTCAAGCGACACCCCACGTGTGATGGGGCAGCAGTGTACCTTCCCCTGTAGGTGTCACTGTGGTTCCATGCTAACCCCAGTGACATTTGGTGCATGCATTTGGTTTAAGCCTGGCCTCTTCCTGTCGGGGAAAGCTAGATACCCAATTTTCCCTAAGAGTTGTGTTTTCCTGGCTCAATAAAACTGTCTCCCTTATCTGGATATGTACCAGATTCACCCTAGTCATTAGAACAATTAAGGCTGTTTTTATAAGTTTATCCTAAAGCATTTTAAAGAGACAATATCTTAATTGTAAAAGTACATTACATCATATACAATATGAACCCACATAAATGGATATCGGCCTATCATGCTACAGTGGTGATGCCCCTGTATAGATTGCTGGTAAGACCTAGCTTAGAATATTGTGTACAGGTGTGGAGGCCACATCTCTAGATACACATAGAGTGGAGGCTGTCGGAAAAAGGCAGCTGAAAAGGTGCGGGGTCTGCCTCAAAAGCCCTACAAGGAGAGACTAGTGTACACTAGCTGGAAGAGAGGAGGAAAAGGCAGGATATGATGAGACCTGTAAATACTTAACTGTGGTAAATAAGGTACAGGAGGAAAGTATTGTTTCAGAACCAAAAGTGCTCAAGGACAAGGGGACATGTTTTGAAGTTGGAAGGGGTTAGAGTTGAGAGATGTGAGCAAGTACTTCTTCACAGAAAGAATGGATTCCTGGAGCAGCCTACCTGCCAGAGTTGTGAGGGTGAAAACAGTAGTGAGGTTCAAGAATGCATGATATAGGCATAAGGGAATCTTAGTGGAAAGGAGTGGAAGGAGGGAGAACAAGCCAGAGATCAAGTAGGGTCTGCAGCGATACTATAGACTGGGAAAAATGGGCAGACTGGGTGGGCCAAGCGGTCCTTGCGTGCCGACAGATTCCATGTTCTGTGTTTTTGTAAGAGTTAAGACATAGGCTAATGCTTTTTAAACTGATTTAATGCCGATTAAAGTGCATACTGTATACCATTATAAAGTGACACGGTAAAATCCAGTAATCTGGCTCTTATTTATGTGTAAAATATAGTTTACATAGAGAATAATGGATAGGCAAGTGTGTTATGACTTTTTTTTTTTTTTACACACCCGAGGTGTGTGATGACCCATAAACCTCGAGAGCGAAGCTCGAGCGGTGTGTGGCCATCACACACCTTGGGTGTGAAAAAGTCATAAATACATATTTGACTATCCGTTAGTTTTTTAAATTGTTGGTACAAGTAGTTAGCCTTGAAGACAGTTTCCGATGTGGTGCTAAGCTCTCTCTGACGCGTATATATATACACACACACACGCACACGCACACGCACAGTCTTTGTCGAGCTCTCTCAAACTGACTTTTTTTTTAACTCACTCCAACGCAGTCACCCTTCCCTGATTTCAGGTACATTCCGTTCTGAATCTTGCTCAATATTGTAGGCAGTATCAGCCAGATAAATAATAAAAAGTAAAAGAAAGTTTGGGAGCGTGAAGAGAAAATAGCAGTTAGTCGGTAAGCGGTGAGTGGAGTTGCCATGTTTTTCATTCTGTTTAGCCCACCCAGATACAGAGTTCTGGCCAGTGAAGTGGTGTGGCAGAAATGAGTGGCATCTTACATCCGCGCTAGTGAAAGGACATTTTTCCAAATGCCGTAATAACTTGTTTTCGGGCTAATACGGCATCTAACAGTACCCGTAATTGGGTTGATAAGTAGGGTCATCAGTAATTATACATGGTTAAAAAAGGGACTACTCAGCAGTGAAGAGTCTGGAACCCTGATCAGTAGTGGGCATTTGGAACACAAGCATTTCAGTTAGTTCCCTACAGCCAGAACTGATCTTCCACGGCTGCTAGCTGTACACTGTATAAAAAAACAAAAAAAAACTTCAACTGGGCCCTAAAAATAAAACTACCTTAAATAAAAAATAAAACAAATTAATTACATGTTGTTTCCCTGATTATTGCACTCTCCTTACATATATAAACAAATCTGAAACATCAAGTATTGTTTATAGTTTTCACTACAACTGTTTCTAACCCCAGGAATCACTCATTGTGATTAAACTTAATGCAGTCAGCCTCCTGTGCTGAACTGCCCGCAGAAATAGAATTTTTTGCAAATTATGGAATTCTCAATTGGCTCATGCCACTTTCAAACTGCTGCCCTAGCAACTGTTGCACTCTGAGTGCTTCAGATTCTTCTCTCGCCTGCCTACTAAGGTCGTCCCGGAGAGCTCTCCTTGAACTGTCTTCAGAATAAAGTTATCTGTGGATAAGTTCTAAATTTTAGTTTAATTTTCAATTGCTGTCTTAGAAACGTTGTTTAGTATATTTTATTAGTGTTATAGTAGTTTTGTCTTTATTCGCGGTTCCCTCATGGTTCCTTGGAACAGAGGGTTCCGCGTCTGTTTGGGATTTTTTTCCTCAGTTTTGCTTTACTTTATACATTTAGCGATCGGTTCCATGAACCGCTTTATTTTTGTTTAAATTTCTGTATCTTATCGGTTCCTTTTTCTTCAGGAACCAAATAGCTATCGGTTCCAGGCACCTTTAGCGGTAGTTATATTTAAAGAACCTCCGGTTCCGAGGTATTTTAAATAACGGTTTTGTGTGTAGTAATCTTTTTTTCTATCAATGTCAGAGGTCCATTTAGATAAACCTAAAATACGCACAGGACCCACAGGTTTTAAATGTTGAGTCTTGTGGGCAACTTATAGCAAAAGCAGACAGACATTCTCTGTGTATTTCTTGTTTAGGTACAAGTCATATATTTGCCAGTTGTGATAGTTGTAAGACCTTTTGCCCTAAAACATTAAAGAAAAGGTCTAAGATTTTAGAAGAGATGGCATCTGTTTCTGCTTCTAGTGTAGATAATTCTGCTTCTTCCTCTTCCCACAAAAAGGATGGAGGTAAAGCCAAGGATCCTGACAAGAGTTCAGATAAATCTGAATGAGGTAAAGCAAAAGGGCTTTGGAAACAGACTCTGAACCTGTTCCATTAAAGAAAAACATGTCTCTGCACCTTCGGCAGAGAAGGCTAAGGAGCTCCCAGCGGACAAACATGCCCTCGGCTGAGGACATTACTAAGGCACTTCAAGTGCTACAAGTTCTACAGGGGGCAGTCCTGGTTCCTACACTGACTGCCCCGGTTCCTCCAACATCCCCAGCAAGGTAGGGAATGCTGGAAGTGTTTTGGGGGGGAGGAGGAGGATGACTTTGAAGGGGAACCTATAGATCCAGAGGTTTCCCTTGAGCAAGAATTTGGGTCCCCTCCTAGGGGCCCCTGAGGAATACTCCTCCCACTATGCCTTTGTCAAGAGCATGGTGGAAACTCTGAATCTCCCTCTTCAGGAAACAGAAGAGGATTTGGAGGAGGCAGATTTTATGGACATGATGGGGTTAACCCCCACTAAACGTCTACACTACAGATTTTTAAAACTCCAACCTCTATTCCTGTTGTGGATAAGAAAGCTGACAAGAAATATCAGCTTGACAGAGCTACAGCTGATTTTCTTTTTACTCATCCTGATCCTGAGGGAGTAGTACAAGCAGCTGTCTGTGACAAGGCCAGGATTCCCTTGGCTACCCATCCACCAGACAAAGACTCAAGAAAAACGGATGCTATGGGGAAGAAAGGGTACATGGCTGCCTCTTTATTAGTTAGGCAGGCCAATTACATGGCATATTCAGTGCAGTACCAAAAAACTTTATGGGACACTGTTCTAGCTTTGACTGATAAGGTTCCAGGTGAAGTGGCTGTAGACTTAAAGGATACAGCAAGGGCTGCACTTGATGCTACCAAGTACCAATTTCATATGGCAGTGGATGCCAGTGATACTGCATCCAGCTTAATGGCTAAAGTCTGTTTCAGTTAGGAGGTTTGCTTGGCTTAGAGCCACCAGCCTGACTTTAGACACACAGGCTAAAGCAATGGATTTTCCCCTGGAAAACAACTCTTTGTTTGGGGATAAGACAGAGGCATACATGAAGAAGGTGGAGGAATATAAATCCACCTATCGGAGCAATTCCAAAGATAGGCCTTCCACCTTTTACAGACCCCAGAGTAGGGGGGTAGGGGTTCTTACCCCAGACCTTTCTTTCAAGCGCAGGCCTCTCGGCCTCAACAGCAGGCCAGAGGTTATTTTAGAGGAAGGGACAGGAGAGCCATGAGAAGAATGGCCACTGTACCACAGGTTCAGGCACAGCCCACACAGAACCCCTGCCGGGCTAGTGCAGGTTGCATCCCCTATTTCAGGACCACCAGTAGGTGGCAGACTGGCTCATTACCTTCACACTTGGCATTCCATCACCACAGACAAGTGGGTGTTGGAGGTAGTGAGCCAGGCCCTGGCACTCCGTTTCAAATCACTTCCAAAGCTGAGAACAAGAATCTTTGCTCCATCAACAACTGCACACAGGATTCCGTTGGAGGCAGAGGTAAAGCATCTACTGGCAATCAAAGCAGTAGAGCAAGGCCCCTAGAATTCTGCAGCCGCAGAATTTTGCGCAGAACTTGTAATCTATCATGAGAACTTCTATGCCGCAGAATTCACTCTTGGTGATTTTTTATTAATATTTCTGTTTATACATAGAATCTGGTTCCTTCCCTCTTTTTATATCCTAAACCCCCCATATGTTCAGAATGTGATGTTATCATTGCTATAACATCATACATTAGCTAATGAAATGGCTGCATTCTGCAACAGAAATGAACAGTCACTTATCTACCACAGCTCCCACTGCCAGACGGTGGCACAGCACATCATGCATGGTGATATTTGCTCAACCTGCACTACAGCCTAATACAATTTTCAGTCTTACATTGTTGCACTAGGGCCAACTTAAACAAAACCTTATCAATAGCACAGACCTGTTAAGTCCATACCTCACTTTGTACAAACTTATTTGTGCCTTTAAGGTATAGAGACGCTATCTGAAATGAACAACTGGTAAAATTAATTTAACTGTCTAAATTTTTAAGAAAAATAAAGTAATTATGCCCAGAAAAGTGAAATGTAGTAATGTGTAGACCTGTTGAAAGAATAGACCTGTTAAATAAATAATTGCACTGTACGCATTTTTGCCAGGGTTATTGATTACATATTGTCACTGGTTGATAGAATCACCTAAATGTTATTGAGAAATGTGTGCAGGGACAGCTGTTGGGCCAGAGGGTAGCATGCTGTGTTTCCGTGCCGGCAACTCGGGTTCCGAGATTAGCTCTGGGAGCTGGCTGGGCAGCACAAGGATTGGTGGAACACATCACTGCTCGGAGCCTGGGAAGGTGTGGTGCAGTGTTCTGTCACATGGTGGACATATTGTGATGGACCGGAGAGCTGTATCTCACAATTGGTTCACATGCATGTCATGGCCTGATGGTGTTATGCAGTGTGTCAGGGAAAGCAGGTTGACAGGAAAAATGAGTTTTGCAAGAACTCCTCTATCCCATTTCCAATGGGACCTGTATGAATGAGGATGCAAGTTCATGGAAATAAAAAAGTGTGTGTGTGTGTGTGTGTGTGTGTGTGTGTATATATATATATGTATATGTACACGTACACACACACACACACACACACACACACACAGTATCTCTGTCTCTCTCACCCCACACACACATACACACACACGCATATTTGTATGTATGTTACAGATTGCATATAAATATATAAGTGATACACAGTGGGAACCTCATGAGTGGTGTAGAAAGCACATACAAATATATAAGTGATAGACAGTGGAAACCTCATTAGTGGATAGATAGCATGCATATAGAAATACCTTATCACATAAGATCCCCTCTGCATATGTCATTTATGCAACAGGCTAGGACCTTAAAGGAGAGACATTTGTTTTGCTTTTTTAGGCATAAAATTATTTTTATAATTCTATTATTTTTTGAACTAGTGTTACTGTGCTTTCCACCATCCTGATTGCTATAACCGCTGCCATGAAAGTGAAGTCAGGATGACAAGCTGACACTGTGATGTGGTAGTTTGTTAGTGCCGCAGAACTTCCACAGAAATTACAAACCACCGCCACAGAAGTTCTGCGCAAATGGTAGTCTTGCCGCAGAACTTGGTCCCACTGTGCCGCAGAAAAGTAGGGGCCCTGCAGTAGAGGTAGTGCCTTTGATAAGTAGGGGCAAAGTTTTTTATTCCAGGTACTTCCTCATAAGGAAGAAAAATAGGGATTGGAGATCTATTTTGGATCTAAGACTTCTGAACAAGTACATTTTGAAACCAAGGTTCAAAATGGTCACTCTTGCAATAATCATTCCCTCATTGCAAAAGGGAGACTGGCTAGCCTCTCTGTATTTAAGGGATGCTTATTTCCACATTCCCATCAGACCATCTCACAGAAAATTCTTGAGATTCAGGCTGGCATCAGGCCATTATCAGTTTGCAGCTCTCCCTTTTGGGCTAACTTCAGCACCAAGAGTTTTTACAAAGTGCCTATCAGTGGTGGTAGAGTTTTTGAGGAAACAAGGGATAGCAGTCTTCCCCTACCTGGATAACTGGTTAGTAGTAGGACAGTCCCTGCAGCATGCAGCACAGTCACTGGCACTAACAGAATCTACACTAGCGTCCCTGGGATTGCTGATTAATGAACAGAAATCTCAGCAGATACCACTCCAGGTGCTGGAGTTTATTGGAGCAGAATTAAACACCAGACAAGGCAGAGCCTTCCTGCCACAAGACAGGGTGACAAGCATTCTGCGGATTGCAAAATCCTTTGTGTCCGGGAGACCCAAACCAGCAAGAGAATTTCTCAGGCTGCTGGGTCACATGGCATCTGCCACTGCAGTGGTAATGGGCTCCAGGTTTCAAATGAGAGATATTCAGTTCCATCTCAGACAGTACTGGTCTCAAAGGACTGATCCTATGTCCAAACTGGTTCCAGTCACAAAAAGCTTAGTCCAGGCTTTACAATGGTGGCTGGACGAGCACAACCTCAGAGTGGGTGTACCTTTTATAAGGGAGCACCCTTCAGTAATCCTCACAACAGATGCCTCACTTCTAGGTTGGGGGGCACACATGTTGGAGCACACAGCAAGTGGCACATGGTCCCCACAAGAGTCTCTGTTGCACATAAATCTCTTGGAGCTCAGGGCTGTTTACCTGGCTTTGAAAACATTCGCTCCTTACCTGCAAAACAGGGTGGTGCAAGTCAGAACACACAACACCACAACCATGTATTACATCAACAAGCAAGGAGGTACCAGGTCACATCTACTGTGCACAGAAGTAATGACTGTGGTACCTGGTATACTCCATGGGAGTATCCCTGTCAGCCATATGCCTTCCAGGGAGGACAATGTATTGGCAGACTCTCTCAGCAGGATAAGTCGAGACCACCACGAGTGGTGCCTGAATGCTCAGGTACTCAGTACAATTTTCAGGAAATGGGGCATTCCAGAGGTGGATCTCTTTGCCTCCCCAGAAACCACCAGCTTCCAGTGTACTGTTGCAGGCCTCCTCTAAGGGGCACAGTTCCCCTGGATTGGACAGGGAGGTTTCTGTATGCATTTCCCCCCTTTCCTATGATATTCAGGAACCTACTGAAATTGAGGTCCCAACCAGCAAAAATGATACTGGTGGCTCCGTATTGGGCGAGACAGCACTAGTACTCTCTCCTACTGTCTCTGTCAGTGGGTCCCTCTATCCACCTGCCCAGGAGGCACAACCTGTTAACCTCCTCACAGGGCAGGATCCTGTACCCCAATCTCAAATCACTGAGACTCGAGGCATGGCTCTTGAAGACTTTGCTAACCTTAACCTGTCAGAACAGGTGCTGACAGTTCTTGGGGGTTCCAGGAAGCCATCTACTAAGAAGACATATTCCTCTAAGTGGAAAAGATTTACTGTATGGTGCACAGGTCAGGGTGTGACCCCTGTTCGGGCTGATGTGGCTATTCTTCTAGATTATCTTACACTCTTACACATTTACTTTCCTTAGGTCTGAAGCCTTCTACTCTCAAGGCCTACTTAGCTGCACTCTTTGCTTACCTGTCAGTTGGTAAAGAGAGGTATATGGCCTCTCATCCAGTATTTAGAAAATATTTTAAAGGACTTAATCTTCTGCACCCTCCCCTGAGGGAACCAGTTCCTGCCTGGAATTTAAATGTTTGCATTGCTAAACTCATGGACGTACGATTCAAACCCATGGCAACTGCAGATTTGAAGTATGTCACTTGGAAAACTGTTTTTCTGGTTGCCATTACTTCAGCCAGAATGATCAATGAATTACAAGCCCTGTGCACAGATGTGGACTACATCTCATTCCACAGGGACAAGGTGGTCCTTAGGACTAATAGAAAATTTCTTCCCGAGGTGGTGTCTGATTTTCACTTGAATCAGTCTATCACTCTACCTGTCTTCTTTACAGACAACTCCAGCTCTCCAGAAAGGAGACTTCATTCCCTTGATGTCAAAAGGGCACTCAGCCACTACATTGACAGAACCAAGTGTTACAGGATAAGTCGGTCACAGCTCTTCCTCACATATGGTGAAGTTGGTAAGGGCAGAGCTGCAACAAAACTTACAGTTGCTCGCTGGATAGTGGCATGTATACAGTTTTGTTATAGTAAGGTGGGTAAACAGGTTCCTCTGGGCCTGAAGGCACACTCCACTAGGGGCACAGCTGCTTCAGTGGCAGCTTCAAGAGAAATTATCTGTACACACCTTCACAAAGCATTATAACCTAGACTTACAAGCCAGAGGTGATGCTAGGTTTGGTACAGCGGTACTGCAGAGCCTGTTTCCTAAATAGGTTCTCTGCCCAACCTCAAGGCACTGCTTGGTAGTCTGCATTAAGTTTAATCATAATGAGTGATTCCTGGGGTTAGAAGAAAAAATTACTCACCATAGTAATCTTGTTTCTTCAAAGGGATCACTCATTATGATTAAAACCCCTCCCTACCTCCCGTACTAGAACCTATAAAAGTTGCTTTGCATCCCTGCATTAGGGTGTTTTTTCTTTTCTCATATATAGGCTAAGGTAGAGACTCACTTTGTTTAACCAGTTGGTGTCCAGGTGGTCTTAAAGTTTCTTAGGTTTGTTGGTTAAGGATGTTTTGACCTGAAAGGAGCAACAAATTTTATTTAATGTTCATTTTAGCTAGTGGGTCTTTTACTCAGTTAGGCTCCGGAAGAATCTGAAGCACTCAGAGTGCAACAGTTGCTAGGGCAGCAGTTTGAAAGTGGCATGAGCCAATTGAGAATTCCATAATTTGCATAAAATTCCATTTCTCCGGGCAGTTCAACACAGGAGGCTGACTGCATTAAGTTTAATCATAATGAGTGATCCCTTTGAAGAAACAAGATTACTATGGTGAGTAATTTTTTCTTCTTTGCCGACTGAAAAAATTTCCCTTCTATCTTTACCTGCTCATCAGGGAACTCTCTTCTTCTTGCCAGGATAGTGGGATAGTTTTAGGCTGTAACAAAGGCCTTTGCTGTCTGTGTGAACAGTATGTTAGGAGAGAAACATTCTGCCAGTGGAACTGAGCAGAATTTTGAATCCATGTATTCCATGGTAAACATTCCTTGATAAACATTCCATATTTGAATGTGGAGAAACACACAGAAAAAAAAATGGGAAGAAGGTAGACAATAATACAGTTGCATCATCAATGACATCACTTGCAGTGGGGAGAAAGGACTATTTTATCACAAATGGACACGGGTAAATCTGTTGTTTCTACATATAAACATGCTTTTCCCAACAGTAAAAAGTATAAAAAAAAGCCAGTTTTATAACTGCAATAAGGCACTTAGGGATGTGTGTAAAACAGATTTTACAGCACGGCCAGCAGCTGAAGTCACTCGGCCTTGGGCCTCGTGCCTTATTACGCTCCTGGCCGTGCTGTAAAATGTTGTACACACACCCCTTTGTTCCTTATTGCTTACTTACAGCACTCTTTCACAGCAGCTTATAGCACTATTGCAGTCAGGCCCACTGATGAAGCTCAGTACTGCAAAGCACTGGTGTACGATGGCTAGGTTCAGGCTGGTTATTTGGTGTCTTTAATGTATATCTGCATTGTACATCCTGCAGTACTGCTGTAAACTTTTGCTATTGTTATGCTTTTCAATCAAATACAAATCATATTTTTGACATGAAATGGCATTACACAGTAGAATCTATTACATAACTAGAGCAGGTTAAACTGAGTCACATTTGTAAGTTGACCACTTAGGGGGTATACACTTCATATTCTTCCACAGCAAAGTCTCTTTATACAGCCATTGTTACAACCAGTGCTCTTTAGCAATGCTAGAAACATTAAATATACCTCTGTCAGGTTAACGCTAGCTGAACAGCTTTTTGTTTTCTAATTCCATGTTGGACTTGGGTGAAAAGTAAATTAAGGTATTTTACCTGAACCCTTAACCTTTTGAACTGCTAAGTCTAAATTATTAAAGTAACAAGAACCATTTCCAGTTACTGCAGTAAAGTATAGATCGCTGTATGTTCAAAGTATCCATTTTGGTTACACAGCAAGGTAAGCAGTTATTTGTTATTTGCAGTGTCAGTGGCTCAGTAGGTACGACACTCTCCTCTGAGGCCAGGAGATCAGAAGGCTGTGAGTTCAGTTTCCACATCTGGCACCTGGGTTAATATCCCAGTACTGACACTGTAGTGCATCATGAGAGGGGTGCTGGGGGGCGTGGCTAGCTGTCAGCCTGAAAGGACGCACTTCCAGAGAACTTGCTATCTAGCATCTGCTTTAGCTGAATATTTCACCAACTAATTATTCGATCTGTACTCAGAAATTACTCTCCTGGCTTCCTGGTATTCTGCTGTTTCTAAACATACCAAATTTACTACAATGGAATGGAAGAATTCTGAGCAAAAATCTAATTTCTTTGTGCCTCGTGGCGGGACTCCTTGGCCGCCATCTCAACCTACTACAACGTCTGCGGCTGAAGCATCACTTGGGGAACCTGGTCCGGCTACCTTAGAGATGCTGCAGGCTGCTCTGTTTAGTTTAACTAAATCTGTCCAGCATATAGACAAAAAAATGGACAGCTATAACACTCGACTTGTTTAGGCAGAACAAAAATTAGAGAACCTCATTGATACAGCACAAGAAGCAGAGCGGTCATCATCCCATGCTCAGGCTACGACTGCAACTTGCGTAAAAGAACAGTCTTTGCTGCGCTCAAGACTAGAGCATTTGGAGAATCTAACCTGAGCGGCCAATATCCGTATAATTGGGCTCCCAGAAGGCGTGGAGAAAGATGACCTATCTCTTTATTTGTCGCAATGGCTACAGGAGATTTTAGGGCTGGACTTGCACGATCAGATAGTTCGGTCTTTTATTTATTTGTTTAGCTTTTGTTGACCGGGTAAGTGCACTAGACAAATCCTGCCTATTTTCAGGCACGACCCGGGGGAGGGGGATACAGATGAATGCCAACTGACCTTGAACCAGATTAAGCTGTTGCACTGTATAGCACTGAATCTATAATGGTTCAGGAGTCCTACCAATTAAAGATGAAACCTATTAATTTATAATGTAGCCATTCAAATTACAGGCAGTTCTCCCCGACTAAAGAGGATACAGTGGACCAGCTCTTATAGAGTGAATATTCGGAGGCCGCAATCTGAAGGGGCTAGAACAGTAATGCTCATGTCCACTTTGGTAATGGCACGAGATCGAATCCTACAGGCTGTGAGTGAGACGCAGTGTCTCATTGGAGGGCTCTAAAGTATTGTTTTTCCCTGATTTGTCTTACTCTACCCGTATGCGGTGGAAATGTTTTTATGCAATCCGGAGACTCCTACGCGCTATGGACATTCCGAACAACTTACTAATGCCAGCTAGACTCCATGTCACCGTCTGAAGGAAATCGTACACATACTCGGACCCTAAAGAAGTGCCGAAAATCGTCCAGAAGCTAGAAACTGATTGAGCAGCTCAAGAAGGCGATCCCGCATCCGACTCTGAAGGGGACACTTGAATAGGAGTAAAAGACTCAATTTGTACTTTCTTTAAAGTTATTAAGTAAGCTCGGTTATTATTTTAACCGAAATCTTTTGTAGCAAGTCTCAACCTTGCTGGGGAAGGGTGAGGTAAATATTACTCAAATGCATAAGTGTTGGTAATATGAGGTAAGGGACATACATTTAATAAGTTCAGTTTTACTGATCTGGAGATATCTGAACACTACTGAGTTAAGGGGACAGTGTTCCTTGTTACTTTGTTTTTGGTTGGAGGGAAGATTCCTGAGTGAGAGCAGGGGAGAATATAAAGTTAATGTGGAGAGGCGATTTAATAACTTAGTATTGTTTCTCCCTTGAATCAGACGCTAGTTGGGAGATAAAAAGGAGAGTATTAATAATACAGCATCTGACAATTATAGGGCATCCTAGCCCTGTTTGTATTTTATGATTGAAGTATTATATTGCATTTCAATAATTAGCATTTATAGCATATAGCCAATACGAAGAACTTTGTATAAAGTAAGCTGTTGAGAGCTGAAATTCACCCTACTCTTGTACCATTTGTTGCAATGGATTATCTTTCTGCATATCCTTTTTATGTTGCTTAAATACTGTTGGATTGCATTGTACAGTAAATGGTTTGGCTATATATAATATATATATAAATAAAAAAAAAAATGAGGGGTGCTGCACTTCTGAGGTGCCGTCTTTCGGATGAGACGTTAAACCGAGGTCCCATCTGCCTGGATTGGTGGTAGTTCAGATGGATGTTCAAGATCTCATGGCACTTATCGAAAAGAGTAGGGGAATTTTTATTAAAGTTGTAAAGTAACACAATCAAATAATGTACACAACCTAAGGCAATTTATACAAATCAATATACATATACCAAATGTCAAAATAAAACCAGTGTTAAATCACACAGTAATTTTAACTAAACCATGTTTTTAAACACAATCACATAATTTATAGGTATATTCGTATAACACAAATCCTAAGTTATTTATTCTATATCATGCTTTAATATAATAGGCATAAATACTTACTATACATTCTCATTTTACTTACATCTATTATAACCAATCAATAGAGGCCCATCTTCCCTGAAAGGTTGTTGACTGGATTGAATTATAATCTTCAAACAACATGAAGTCTTGCTATATTATGACAGTAGCAGTTTGATCCAGCTCTAGAACTGCTCCGGAGGTGAAATGGTTAATACCATTCCAAAATAGAACTTTGAGCACGAGCTCTAAGAAGCAGCTCTACCTGTGTAATTTCAAACCTGAACTGTCAGATTGTTTACTCCGCCTCAGTGAACAGTCGCTCCAGAGATTTCTCCTACTGCTCGGTTCATTTCTCGGTTTAAACAGTGTTTTCTCGGTCCGATTCAACCGAGAATAGTTTTATTTTAACCGCAAAACCGTTCGGTTCAAGCTCTGTCTGTGGTAATCGTAAGTAATTAAAAGGTTTTGTCTGTGTGGAACTTGTAAGTTTATCGGTTCGGTTTTGAACTGATCAGCTGGGTTTAAAACTCATTAATTTTAAAGTTTAACATTTTAGAGTGCGGTTCCCGGTTCTTATCGGTTCTAAAAAAAACGGATTTTATTACGGTTTTTTCCAATACCCGTGACACGTTTAGGAACCGATAAGAGTGTCTTGCCTGGCACTGCCGTTTAAAGGGCAAGTTTTTCTGGTTAGGCTGGCATTATGTCTGAGAAACCCAAAAGAAAAACCGGGCCCACTGGGTTTCAACACTGTGATGTCTGTGGGAAGCCTTTGCCAAGGCTGACCCACACACCACATGTGTCTATTGCCTGGGGTTTGACCACCTCCAGTCAGACTGCCAGATATGTAAGAATTTCCCTGCAGCCACCCTGGAAAAGAGATTGGGCAGGCTTAGGGAACGAGAGGCCAAAAAGTCCGCTGACCCGGATGGCCAGCCCGGTTCGGTGCCAGCCGAACTGGAGGGAGTGCCCTCTGACCAGGGTGAGACTTCCTCGGGCAAAAGAAAAGCTGGTTCTGAGGAACCAGTTCCAGTAAAGAAAACAAGAAAGTCAGCAGGTTTGGAGTCCAAAATCCCTTCTCCAACTGCTGCAGAGATAGCAAAAGCCATACAAATTGTCCAGTCACTGTCTCAGGTTCCGTCCAAACCGCCACTATCTGGCAAAAGGTCGGTTCGTCCGGTTCCAGTGGTTCAGGAATATGATGTTGAGGAGTTTTATGAACCAGAGGAGGGGGAGGATGATTATGAACAGTATGAATGTGGCTGGGAAGGTCTGGGTGTGCCCATTGAACCGGACATTTCCCCAGACAGACCTTTAGAATCTCCCCCTATGCTATCCGAGTCCCCATCTCATTTTATGTTTTACAAAAAGTTGCTGAACCCTCCAGCTTCCCTTGGAAGAAGCTGTGGATGAGCAAGAGGAGCCTGATTTTGTAGAAATGATGGATATTCCAGAGTCTAGGAGATTGTCTATTCCTTTGCATAAGTCTTTTAGGAAGCAAACAATAAAAATTTTAAAAGCTCCTAATTCTGTGCCTCCTGTAGATAAAAGATGGACAGAAGGTACACATTGTCAGGTCCTGATACAGAATTCCTTTCTCAGCAATGCAGTCATGTTGGGGTAGTTCAGGCTGCAGCCTGTGATAAAGCTAATATTCCCTGGCTTCACATCCTCCTGACAAGGATTCCAGGAAGATTGATGCCATGGCGAAAAAACAGTATATGGCAGCCTCTTTGGGACTCAGGCAAGCAAATTATATGGCTTATGTAGCTAGGTATCAGAAATCTAGATGGGATACTGTTATGGAATTAGCCAAGCAAGCCCATGGCCAGCTGGCTAGCAAACTAGGACAGGTGGCTGCTGATGGCATTGAGGCTTTTAAGGTACAGTTTCATGCTGCTGTGGATGTTAATGATGTTTCCTCTAGGGTCATGGCCACATCTGTAGCTTTTCGGAGGTTGGCCTGGCTCAGGTGTACTAGCCTGTCGCAGGATACCCAGACTAAGGCTATGGATTTTCCTGAGGTGGGAAATTCTCTGTTTGGGGAGCAGACAGAGAATTACATGAAAAGATGGATGAATATAGGACTACTTACAAAAGTGCCCAGCTAAGGAGCGGCAAGCCACTCCCCAGAGGCATACCCCAGGGGTAGGGGCAGTCTTCATAGGCCTTTTATCAGACTCAGGCCTCCTCTGCCTATGCTCAGAGGGGCTTCTTCAGAGGCAGGCAGACGAGGGTGGGCTGGCCTGCTCCCACCCCTCAGCCTAAAGCACCTGCTAAGCAGGCACCCTGATGGGGTGCCCAGGGCCGATTCTCCTTTACCGGTAGGGGGCAGGCTGGCTTACTTCAGTCAGAACTGGGCTTCTTTAACCTCAGACAAGTGGGTTCTGGAAGTAGTAAGCCAGGGTCTGGTTCTCGGCTTCAAAAAGTTTCCCAAGTTGAGAACCAGATTTTTTCTACCTGCAAGTGCTTCAGAGACCCTTGCTCTAGAAGCAGAGGTCTCAACCCTGTTGGCCCTCAGAGCAGTGGAAAGGGTTCCTCCCCTGCACCAGGGCAGGGGTCTGTATTCCAGATACTTCCTTACCCCAAAAAAGACAGGAGAATGGCGGCCCATATTAGACCTCAGATATCTGAACAAGCATCTTTTGAAACCAAAGTTCAAAATGGTAACTCTGGCAATGATTTTACCCTCCCTAAGGCCAGGGGACTGGTTAGCCTCCCTGGACCTCAAGGATGCCTATTTCCACGTCCTAATCAGAAGCTCCCATCGAAAGTATCTCAGATTCGAACTACCCTCAGGTCATTACCAGTTCAGAGCAATGCCCTTCGGCCTCACCTCTGCCCCAAGGGTATTCACAAAGTGTCTGGCAGTGGCAGTGGCCCACTTAAGGAGGCAAAGGATTGCTGTTTTTCCCTATCTAGACAATTGGCTCATTGTAGGCCAGTCCCCAGAACAGGTAAAATCTCACCTGTAAGTCACCCAGCAGCTTCTCACCTCCCTGGGCTTTCTGCTAAATCTGCCAAAGTCGATTCTGGAACCAGTCCAGGTACTCACCTTTATAGAGGCAGAGTTGGACACAAAGCTAACCAGAGCTTTTCTTCCTTAGAAAGGTGATCAATTTAGTGGCTCTGGCCTCCTCTCCTTCACTCTGCAGGTCTCTCGACCAGCAAGACACTTTCTGCAGCTCCTGGGGCACATGGCTGCATCCACAGCTGTTGTGCAGGGAGCAAGATTTCAGATGAGACATTCAGTTTCACTTGAGAACCCATTGGTCTCAGAGGAGAGACCCCCTTTCCAAGTTGGTCCCAGTGACTCGAACCTTGATCCAGGCCCTCCAGTGGTGGCAGGATCAGAGCAATTTAAGATTGGGGGCCCTTCATTTCCCCTGCTCACAATTTGACTCTCACTACAGATGCTTCCCTTCTGGGTTGGGAGCCCACATGGGCGACCTTTCCACTCAGGGAGTGTGGTCCCCCCAGGAATCTGTGCTCCACATCAATTTGCTGGAACTCAGAGCTGTCTTTTTAGCTCTTCAAGCATTTTCTGCATCTGTCCACAGCAAGGTGATACAAGTCAGAGCAGACAACACCACAACAATGTGGTACATCAACAAACAGGGGGGCACTCGGTCTTCGGCCTTGTGCACCGAGGCAATGAAGTTGTGGTCTCTGGCCTATTCCCTGAACACTTCCCTCATAGCAGTTCATCTTCCAGGGAAGGACAACGTCCTAGTAGATGCTCTCAGCAGGATTTCCCAGGGCGATCACGAATGGTCCCTGGATCCTCAAGTGCTGGGGATAGTCTTTGCCAGATGGGGCACCCCTCAGATAGATCTTTTTGCAGCCCCAGGCAATCACCAACTTCCTCTGTTCTGTTGCAGGCCTCCAGTGCTGGGCTCAGTCCCTCTGGATGCCCTTCTCCTAGATTGGGCGGGGAAGTTTCTTTATGCTCCCCTCCCTCTCCTATTCAAAGTATTAGTCAAAATCAGATCTCAGCCTTGCAGGGTGATTCTGATTGCCCCGGATTGGGCCAGGCAGCCCTGGTACCCACTCCTTCTGTCACTGACAATCCATCTTCCCCTTTGCCTCCCCAGGAATCACAACCTATTAACTTGTGCCCAGGGAAGGGTTTGGTATCCGGACCTCAAATCCCTCAACCTCAAGGCCTGGCTCTTGAGGAGTTAGTTTGCTGATTTACACCTCTCTCAGGGGTTCTTGAAATCCTAAAGGCTTCCAGAAAGCCTTCCACTAGGGCTACTTATAGTTCTAAATGGAAAAGGTTTTCCATTTGGTGTGCTGGGAAAAATGTTTCCCCAGAATCTGCTGATCTGCCCATTGTATTAGATTACATGGTCCATCTTAATTCCTTGGGTCTCAGACCAGCTACCCTGAGAGTCCATTTGGCAGCTGTATCTGCTTTTGTTTCAGCAGGAAAGTCATCCCCTCTTTCCACTCACCCTGTGTTTTCCAAGTTTTTTAAGGGATTACTCCATACTAATCCACCCTTTCGGGAACCGGCCCCTGCCTGGGACCTTAATGTTTGTATTGCCCAGTTAATGCAACCCCCTTTTGAACCTCTGTTTTCTGCAGAGCTTAAGTATCTAACTTGGAAAACTGTTTTTCTGGTGGCCATCACTTCTGCTAGACGCATAAGTGAGTTGCAAGCCTTGTCAGTAGAAACTGACTTTATTTCTTGCCACAGGGATAAGGTAGTCCTTAGGACTACTAGGAAGTTTTTACCTAAGGTGGTTTCAGATTTCCATCTTAACCAATCTATCTCCCTTCCAGTATTTTTCACTGATCACTCCTCTTCTGGTGAGAGGAGGTTGCACAGCCTGGATGTTGAGAGCTCTTAGTTACTATATAGAGCGTACCAAAGGTCACAGGTTCGAATCCCTCCAACTTTTCTTTACCTATGGTGAAGTTGGGAAAGGCAAACCTGCCACTAAGAGATCAATTGCCAGGTGGATTGTCTCTTGTATCCAATTTTGTTATCAGAAACTGGGCAGAGATCCCCCCTCTGGCTTGAGGGCTCACTCTACCAGGGGTACAGCTGCATCTCTAGCTGCTGCCAGAGACATCCCTATATTAGAGATATGCCAGGCTGCTACTTGGAAAACGACACACTTTCACCAAGCATTACTCCTGGATGTCCAGGCCAGGAGAGATGCTCGGTTTGCACAGCTGTTCTTCAGAGCCTATTCCTAAGTAGGTTCTGCCCCTCCTCCATGGAGGTACTGCTGTGTAGTCTGCTACTGTCATAATATAGCAAGACTTCATGTTGTTTGAAGAAAAAATTACTCACCTTAGTAATGTTGTTTCTTCTAATGGAGTCTTGCTATATTATGACCTCCCCAAGCCTGCCCTCTCAGAACTTCTACTTGGGTGGGGTCGAGGGCAACCTAGTGTGGGCACTATTTTGTGCCTTTACGCTTCTCCCCTTTGGGGGTTTGGGGTGTGTTCTATTATACTGTTGTTTTATTCTCATGTTGTTAGAATTGTATTAGTAGTTCTGGTCCCTGACTTGAGTCTTGGGTGTTGGGACCAGCAATGGTTGTTGGTATTTAGGTAGCCATTTGGCTAGTGTAGGTTACAGCTTCCACACAGACCTTAGTGAGTTTTTGCTCGTAAAGGTCTGACAGTTCAGGTTTGAAATTACACAGATAGAGCTGCTTCTTGGAGCTCGTGCTCAAAGTTCTATTTTGGAATGGTATTAACCATTTCACCTCCGGAACAGTTCTAGAGCTGGATCAAACTGCTACTGTCATAATATAGCAAGACTCCATTAGAAGAAACAACATTACTAAGGTGAGTAATTTTCTCTTGCAACCTGATGTCTTTAATTGCTTTTTCTACCATAAAAAACAACTTGTCAGAAGTAAAATGTAGTTGTTGAATAGTCAATCTGCACCGGACAAACCATATATAAAATTTTAAAACAAACAAGAAATAACCATAGTGTTACTCTATCATGTTTCGTCCACAGAAAAGGCAAAATACCAAGGCATAATATTTTTAAAGTCATAAAACCAAATGGAGATGTAGGCCAGTAACATTGAATTGATTGCCAAAATCCTTGAATAAAAGGGCACTCTAGGAATAAATGCTGCATTGTCTCAGTCGTACCTGAACATGTTCCTCTAGGACAATATCTCTCCGACACCTGTCTGTGCTTTAGATTTCCTCTTGCATTTAGGTGACCATGCAAGGCCAGCCAAGTTACATCCCACATAAAATGAGGAATACGAGGGGAAATCAGCATTTCACCTATCAGTAATCTATCTGGCAAAGGACAAGAATCAAATCCTGCTGTCTCTTGAAAATATTTTAAAATCAAAGATTCATACAAGTTTTTCCTAGTAGAAGAAATGAGATGCTCTTTGGAAATGCCCCATAGCTTTATTTTAGCAAAGCAAGTTCTCATTGGATCAAGTAAATAAGAAACTGAAATTTGTCGAGGAAGGATATCATACGTGGATCAAATAGAGAAAATGGGTCCCAAGGAATCTAAGACCCAAGGGGACCATCTATTAATTTTTTGTGTTACCAAGGGGAATAAATTAGCATATAAATATATGGTGAAAAAAAAAAATACCACAGGTTGTATCTCTTCAACCCTCCATTTCTTTTTTCTGTCAGTAGTAAACCTCTTTTAATTGTATTTAAACGTTTTCCCCAGATACATGAAAAAAAAAACTATATTATCTGGTTTCTAAAGTTGACGGTAAGCTATATACTGTACTTAAATATAAAAATATAGGTAACAAAAAAGTTTTTATCATGTAGATTCATATTAATTTAGCTAAACGCCAAGTATTCCAAAGATTAACCTTATTTTGTGCTTCATTCAATTTGAGTATCCAATTCTGATAAGCCAAATCTCCAGAACCAAATAAGATCCCTAAAATAGGGGCTGTCCCTTTTAATACTGGTACCCCGACTATTATATCATCTGTGACATCTTCAGTATTAAGAAGAAGACAACAAGATTTCTGGTAATTTATTTGAGCTCCAGTATGAGTAGTAAAATTAGTTAAAATTTTTCCCAGATTATGTGCTGATGGGATATTTCCTATTATAAAACAAATATCATCTGCATATGCAATGCTCTTTATTTCAGCGTCTTCACAGGAAAAGGATACACCTTGTATACCTCTAGTTTTATCCACAATTCTATGTAGCGGATCAATGGTAAATAAATATAGTAAAGCACTCATAGGGCAACCTTGCCTTGCCGTAATCCCTTTAAAACAGTACGCCTACGACCTATCCACCTATTGCAAAAGGCTTTAGCAGAAGCAGACTTATAACATGTTTTAATCCAATTAATAAACATTTCAGGAATGCCATATGTAGCCAAACAACTCCATAAATACTCATGATTAACATTATCGAAAGCTTTAGCTTGATCCAGACTAAAAGTAAGACCTATAAGCTCACCAGTATTACCTCTATGAAATATTTCTCCAAGTAATATTAAACCATCAAAAATCTTTCTTCCAGGTATGAAACATGCCTGAGAATTATGTAATAGAAAATCAGCCATTGGTATAAGTCTATTATGTAACAGTTTTGTAAATATTTTAAAATCTGTATTAAGCAGGGTAATTGGTCTCCAATTTGATAACTTAGTTCTATCTCCTTTTTTGTACATAAATACCACTAAACCATCAGGCATACTATTTGGTAATAGTCCTGTAATCAGAATTTCCCTTAAGACCTCTACAAATTCTTGTAATAATATTGTAAAAATTATTTTATATATCTCATATGGCAAACCATCACTCCCTGGGGCAGTACCTACCTTTGTTAATGAAAAACTAGCTGATACTTCTAAAGATGTTATCAGCAAGCAACATGTCTCTGCTATGTTTATCAAGTGTAGGTGGAATCACTTGAGCTAACCATACGGAATGTGGGGATCCAGAAATAGTAGCATATCCAAATAATTGCTGTGTATGATTATCTAGAGCATTCATAATATCTTTCCTGGTCGTACATTTTTTGCCTGTAGAGTCACAAACCTCTGCCATATATTTTTGATGTCTTTGTTCAGCACAAAACTGATAAGGGTCATAAAGGCTTTACTTCCTTGGGAACCAAATCTTCGTTCTACTCTACATCTAAGGATTTATATCTACTATATTGTGTTGAATTTAATAATTTCCGAATTCTATCTAATTCAGATAAGGCTGTATAATCCCCTTGTGCAACTATAAAATGTAAGTCTAAAAACTTGTCGAGTTTTTAGATATGTGTCTTTATTAAATTTCCCATTAATCTTGCCAATTATTTGGAAATACTGTCATAGCTATTTTTGTATCTTCCCACCAATCTCTATACGAATCATAGAGACTAACCACTGATTTCCTTGCTTGTAGTACTGCCAAAATTTCTTCTTCAACAGTAGGCAACTTAAGTAATTCCAGGTTAAGACGCCAGTATCCTGGTCCTGTATACGTTATTTCATAACTACCTATCGTAATCTCAAGTATCACATGATCAGAAGGTGCAGCTGGTATAGTTTGAGCTTTTTGTATTGTTAAAGTATCTGAAATAAACCAGAAATCTATTCTTGTTGCTTTAGTACCTTGAAAAAATGTTTTTGTGGTTTACCTAGTAAATCAAAAACATCAACTAATCCTGACTGTGTAAATAAATCATTAAGACATTTAGTATCACAAAATAACTTTGTGGATTGTATACCTCTATCCGTATGATAACGGCTACAATTAAAATCTCCACCTAAAAGCACAAATCTAGAAGTGAACAAATAGGGCAATAAAGTCTTAAACAATGCTATTCTCGCAGATTTAACTTGCGGAGCATAAACATTAATAAATCTACAGTGTAAATTAAGTATCATATCTAACAATAATATGCTAATTCGCAAACATCTATAAGTTGAACTAGGCATGCTGTAGAATTATTGACTGCTATACCTACCCCCGTGCATAACTCTTAACCAACAGACCAATAAACAGTACGCCATTTCCACCTTTCAGTGGCCTGTTCTACCTCAAACTTGGTATGTAAACGAGTATCTTGAAAATAAACTACATCATCCTTGCATCCATCAAATAGTGAATATGTCAACATTTGCTTCCTATTTGACTGAATACTATTAACATTTAAGGATGCCAAATTTATATTCAGAAACATAGATTAAAAAAAAGGGGGTTATCATAACTCATATCAACATTCCCATTTATTTTATTTATTTCTTTTTTGTAGATTTTCTCGTCCCAGGTTGACCCTTTTTTTTTTTTTCACTGTATCCATAACATCAGCAGAATGGTTCTGGATCAGGAGATCCTTCAGGTTGTGAAGAACTGACAGAGGTTGAATCTGACTCGGTACCTATGTCTTCCTGTAATACTGAAAATGCATTCTGGAGAGGTATCAAACCTTGATCAGATATAGGTATTTTAGAGGTCCTAGATCTTAAACTGCTATGTCTAGCAGTAACGAGGTTAAATGATTCTTCAGGTGGATGGGGAGGCATAGTATTAGGAATAACCTGGGCCACAACAGAATCTGTAAGAATCACCACAGTGTTCCACATTGCGTGAAAATATAGAGCGGTGGTAAGGGGAGGAGCCACAGGGGGCGGGGTCACCAGGGGCAGAGCTATCGGTGGGCGGAGTCAGTCGCTCGGGATGCAATAAATGCATAAGAAACAAGAAATAAGAGTAATATGATGATCTGGAGGCCTCTGTAGTAATGCAGCAGCAAATGTGTGATAAAACATACTGGAGAACCTCTGCATTCTAGTTGCAGGCCAGCAACAGTTTGGTGAGGCCATACTACAACTCTTTACTAGTGCCTGCAAGGCCAAGATCTAATCTTCGGTTTCGCAGTCCTGCCCAATGAGCTGCAGCTTCCAAATAAGGGAAACTGTCAACATCGGGGCCCTCAATTGAGATAAGCATAAGTGCATTTAGCACACTGGCACTTAATCTATTTCGTTCCTGCGTTTTTATTCGATTCAGTGCAGAAAACCCCCTCTCACAATCTGCAGTTGACATGGGTATTATCATTGCCAGCTCTGCCAAAGTAGATATGTTTGGATACAGGTCTACATACTTAGTAGTTAGAGCGTGCAGCACATCAGAAATAGTCTTAAAGGCCATCTTTTCTGTGAACATGAGACTACGCAGGGAAGCCCATTCCAGTGCAGAAGCATCTACATCCACAACAGTAGCATAGTGACCAAGAATAATCTCAAGGCTATCACTACCATACCCTTCCAACTGTTCAATATCAACTTCCTGTATCATGCTGGGGTCAAAGATACTGAACGCATCCAAAAGTTCTGTGCTTGGAAACCTTTGCTCAATTTGAGCAATTAGGGCCCTAATAAACTTGTCATGCACAGAGGTTGTGAAATGATTCAACTGTGGTTCGCTAAATGGCAAGTTCAGGCCATTATCATTCAGGAGTACTAGTTCAGGCGAAACGAGGAGAAGTACTGACCAGGTACCAGTAGGCGTGCCCTAAGAATCTCTAAAGTGGAATGTAAATGCCTCTTTATATCAGTAAAATTCAGAGCTGATGTTTGAAAGCATTTAGATAAGATGCTAAGGTGTGGAAGTATGTCACACATCATGCATAAAATAGAGAAAAACTCCCAGTTTTCCACCATTTTTACTAGGCCCACAGCTTGGGGATCATGCCTTTCAGAGGCCTCTCTATGCAAGGACGTAACAACGGATGGGAAAATCTTCCTTAGTGTGTCACATGCTGCATCATGGGACAACCACCTAACTGCTTTTGCCTGTTTAGGCTTTAAAACAGGGTTTTCCATTGCCTGCTGAATTTCTTTCAGGGCAGCCATGCGAACAGCAGAGTTTTCATAATATCTGTATAAGTGATCTAGTGTTTGATTAAACTTTTTAATGACGTTCACTTCATTTGCTGCTGCCTTTACAGCCAAGGCCTCCCGGTGAGCCATACAGTGATTTTCAACAAGAATTGGGCTGACTTCTTTCAGCTTTTTAGCCACCCCGTTTTGCCTGCCTAGCATAACGGCTGCTCCATCACTGCCTAACCCTGCAAGATGATCAACCGAGATTTGATTGTTATCAGAGAACTCCAGCATTTTTTTAACAATTGTGTCTGCCTTTCCATCAATTAGTTCCTCAAGTCCCAGGAAAGAAACTCTGGGTTTCTCTTGCAGTACATACCATACAAAATGAGCTGCTTCATAACAGCAATATCAGTTGTTTCGCCCACTAAATATGAAAAAATTTGGCAGCCTTCAAATCTGCAAGAACTGAATCTCTGACCACCTCACCCAGAGAGAGAACATTTCTCTGACAGTTCGATCAGAACGATATTTAACAGCATCAGCAATATGTATATTGTCTAGGTATTTGCATCCCAATGATTTGGCGAGATCCAACAGTGAGCCATATTTCGCTGTGTGAGGCAGCTATATTTTATTAGCCAGTACATGCAACGAAGGGATGCCACAAAAGCTTCTTGTTCCAGGGTCATGGCCTGCTGCATTGCCTGCTCTATTCCACCTTTTGAAGCTGAAATTTTGCAGTTAGCTTCCAGTTCAGCAGCAACAATGTGAACTGAACTGTTCTGATGCCTTTTTATAGCATCTTCTCTGAATGTCTTACACCCACTGAGTACCCAAACTGTTCCTGATTTGGGCATCTGTTTGTTTTATGCAAAATGCACAAAACATGCCATCATTTTCTTTGTACTGTAACCAACAGTATTTGTTAAGCCAGCCAGTATAAAATCCTGTTGCTCTATGCTTAGAGGTGTTTTTTCGTATTACAGGAGGAAGTGTAGGAGGTTTTTGGACAATGACATCGATATCAACTGGACCAACTGGCATTGTCCCAATCATCGACTCACAATTGTCATCTTGATCAGGATGTTTCGCTTTTGAGTTAATTTGAAACCAAAGTTAGTTAGTTTCTGCATTGTGTACAAATTACAATAAAGCTTTTTTTTTCCTAATTGTTGTCGTGGTGTTTATTTGTCAATACAGAACAGAACGTAATGCTGGTTGAGCCCCAAATATTTTTTCTCACACAAATATTTTTTTATTCCCTGAATTAGGATTCAGAACAAGTGACCACACTGAGCAACACTGCACAACCTGACTAGTGGGACAGACCACCTGGTGGCACAGTTAAGGAGACCAGATTTTTTTTTTCTCACACAAATATTTTTTTTATTCCCTGAATTAGGATTCAGAACAAGTGACCACTGATGGAGCAACACTGCACAACCTGACTAGTGGGACAGACCCCTGGTGGCACAGTTAAGGAGACCAGATTTTTTTTTTCTCACACAAATATTTTTTTATTTTAATTTTTATTTTTTATTTTTATTTTAAATTTTTTTTTTCAAAGCAGCAAGAAAACCAAACTATGGAGTGAGCTGCCTAGCACAGTCTCTGTGAGACCACTCTCTCTCCGCCTCCCTCACGACCCCACTCCACTAATGCTAGTGCACTGCATCTATTAAAAATGCAATCAGGCTGAAAACAATCAGGCTGAAAATGCTGCAAACTACTGTCTGCCAAGCTGCTTGGTAAAACGCAACCTGAACACAAACTGCAGAGATCCACTGTCCACGCAAGGCTGAAGCCAAATGTGAAGCTCCAAAGTGACAGTTTGTACTTAACTGGGACTTACCCAAGTAAAATAGCCTCTGATAGGGCAAGTCAGCTGTCACTCCCTGCAGATTTGGCGCCTTTCCTCCCGAGCGACCTGGTGACCATCAGAGCAGTCATCACATGATCCTGGATTCGGAAGCACCCGAACTGAGCAACCTGAACGTCGCTGCCAGCACCCGAACTCCTGTGTCCCCCAACGTCACGACGTCACTGCCAGCACCCGGAGTGTCCTCCCAACGTCACGACGTCACTGCCAGCACCCGAATGCCAGTCCCACTCTCGCGTGCAATGCAAGGGTTCTCGTGCTAGCGCATGGTCCTAGCGCAGTCTCGATGCTTTTAAAGCGATGGGTTCTCAGATGCACATGGTCCTAGTGCGAGTACGAGTCTTTAAACAGTGGAGGCACTTTAAAATGAGAGGCGGCCATTTAAGATAGCGTGGCGGCCCGCCTCTCATTTGTAATGAATGGGGAACTCTGCACCATTTTAGTAGAGATTAAGCTCTCCTCCTCCTGGGAGGGAATAGTTGATGGTTTCCGGAATGTCCACCCATTCCATACTAGGTATGGTTTCAGGCCTACTTGGGGGTGGAGGTACCGGTTTTTTGCCTCTGGACCACGTGTACTGCTGTATTTAGGTAAAAATCCTGTACGCAAAAGTCTCCATTTGTTTTATTTTGGGCAGCCCAAGGACAATCAGTAAATACACGGGGTTCTTCACAAAGCGAGCATTTAGCTGCATGATGACAATCTGACATTGTTTGCCCCAATTCTCCACACTGGACACATTTGATTACTTCACAATTCCTGCCAAGATGTCTACCAGAACCACATTTATAACAGTGGCGGGGCTGCCCTGGATAAAAGATAAATCCTTTATCCCTTCCCAAATAAAAGCAACTGGGAAGATGTTGTAAACCTTCTTTGGTTTGGTTTAAATTAACTTTAAATCTCCAACCACCATTCCAGAATCCTTCTGTATCAAGAATGGGCTGTGGGTTTCCTTTCAGGGTACACTTTTTCTCCAATCAATAGGAGATATCCTCCACATTTACCCCTTCATTACTAAACAATACTGTAATAACCGTGAATGTCTTTTTGGTTAATGGCCTGAAAATGAACCCAGGCAGGATTAGTCTTTAGTAATGCATATTTCATCCAGAATCTGTTTAACATATCTGGTGTGCGAAAACTGTCGTCATATGTATTGTCCCCTGGTGTATGAATCAAGGCATATACTTCACTGGGCGTAAAACCCAGCATTTGTTTAAGTAAAACTTTCCCCACATTGAATCTGTCAGGCATGGTATCAGTGGGTCCCAAAAACCTCAGCCTCACAGCATTTCGTCTTGTAGCCAAAGAAACAGGTTTATGAAAAAGGCTAGCACAGGAGGTAGTTGGGGTTGTAAGACGTAGTGGGGTATTTTGATCAACATCAGGCCCTATATCATCAGTAGCCTTATCTTGGGTGGTGTTTCCCTCCAAATACCCACTTTGGCATTGTCAAGGTGTTCTTGATCCTAGTTTAGGACTAACTGGCTGGTTGTGGTTAACCACAGCACCTGGATCCATTAAAGGCCTGTTTATGTCGGGTAATTCTGCATTCTTTATAATAAAACCAGGGTCTAAACTACCCTCAGACCTAGCTGCAGGAACACTAGTCTCATAATTGGGCCCATCTGAAACTGCTAGAGGGGTATGAGCCATACCTGGAATTGGTATGGCAGGGTCTGCGATCCACTGACCCGAATCTAACAGCAGCCACCTCGCCCTTTTCAGGGTGATATCTGGGGACCAAGCGGGGGAAGGTTCTACTTCTGTATCCCCTGAAATCTTTGGTGAACAAGCTTGTTTCCCCTCAGTGCTGTTTGCACCTTTATGTACTTTCAAGTCGGTACCTGTACGACCCGAGGGTGAATCTACCTCGGGTCTCTTCCGTTTCCGAATCTTTTCTTCAGCAGCAAGCTGAGCAACTTGATAGTCCATAGCAGCCTTCTCCCAAAGGCGTTGTTGCTCTTGTAAGATAAGAGCCTGTTGATCTTCCAAAGCATCATCGGCTGTCTCGGCATTAAGAAGACGCACTTCCGAGTCTGAATTTAAAGCCGACGTGCTCTCGCAATTGATGCTAGACATACTCCCCTCGTATGTGCTGGACTTTCAGTGCATTTTCCACCTTCCAGTTAAAAACTGTGTTTTGAGGGGTTAGATACATTTTGCTGGCCACCACTCTGGTGCATTCCAGCCATATCATTCCCCTCTGCTCTGGGTAAATCCTGCGAGCTCTCCTGCATCTGAGCTCCTCCTTTGTCGTCGGCCATCCTGAGACTGTTCCTCTCTCCCAACAGTCTCACAGCGCCACCTGTCCGAAAAGAGTAGGGGAATTTCCTCGGTGTCCTGGTCAAATTTCCCTCATTCACTAAAAATACCACCAACAGCTTAATCTGGTTCAAGGTCAGTTGGCATTCATCTGTATCCCCCTCCCCCGGGTCGTGACTGAAAATAGGCAGGATTTGTCCAGTGCACTTACCCGGTCAACAAAAACTAAATAAAATTTGTACCTCATAGAGGATGTACCTCCTGTTGCATGAGCTGCTGTAAGCACAGCTACACTTGCTATTGTAAAATCAAGCAAAGATGCGAGGCAGCATTCTGACTGACTACCCTGAGAAGCTTGGAGCTCTGACTGAAGAGCCATGCCTCCCACCTTTTACATGTCTAAGTCGCACTTTCAGCTCACTCACCCCACATACTATTGGTATCATTATGTTTGCTATAACATGAATAAGTAACATCACTATTGATAACACACAAGCCAGCTGAGCAACAGAGTGCAATAATACTCACACTGGTAACTTTTTAAAACCTACCCTACCCCCGAGTCCTCCCATCGCACACATAAGAAGCAATTTCCAGTCCCTAATATGGTGGAGGGACTCCACTGAGAAGTGTTGCGCTGTCCAGTAAATTGCTCAGAATATCTATACTAGGAACCAGAGGTAGTCTGTGAAAATTCGGTTATTGGAACCAGTCTATCAGTGCCATACATGTATTCCCATTAAGTGCCTGCCTCATCTTCTACAGAGGCAGGATTTGCCACAACGTCCTGATTTAAGACCAGGAGTTTAGCAGTGAATTCTCAAGCTGCTTTTGCATCCGTAAATGGGTACATTTTGTCTGAGTTTGAAAACTGTAAGCGGGCTGGAAAAGATCTGTATATAATGCCCACATCTCATAGTTTGGTGGCAACCCACTAAAATGCTTTCCACTTAAGTCTGGTGGCAAATGGATAATCTGCGAAAAACAGTACCTTGTGTTAACTGAGCATTTTCAGCAATGAGTCCCAAGCAGCCTGTAACTTCATCTTGGAGGACAGATGTGGTGGCAAGTAAAATTGTATGTGGGCCATCCACATTGGCAGGAGCTCTCCTTAGGGTGATCTTGTATGCCTTAGCAATGCGGACAGGGAATCCCAAACCATTTACTTCAACAGTCAACACTTGAGGAAAAATGATCGGTCTCCCTCCTCTGTCCCCTCCAGTATACTCAGCAGTCAAACATTTGATGACCTGGACAGATTTTTTAGTAGTTCAAGACTGCTACGAACTAAGCCCTGTTCATTTATCACAGTAACTGTTGCAGCAAGTGCCTGCCTGGCTGTTTTCCCGTGTTCTTAGACAGAGTTTGCCATAGCTTCAGCTCTTAGTTTGATGATCACTATCTTTCTGTTTTACTGGTCAAGTTTTGTAGTTTTTGAATGGTTTGAGTAAGCAGGACCACTGCACACTGGAGAGATTTGGCACTCATATGGGCTGTGCTGTCACCTAGAAGTCATCGTTTCATCTGCAGTTTGCTAGGCCATTCCGCCAGCTGAATCAGTTTTCCCGGTGCCTCTCAGTCTCTCCATTGCCTAAATTAATATAACAAATTGTGATCTTACTTTGAGAGGAAGCTCTTGCAGCAGATAACACATACAGGACTGTTGCCAGCTGGCAACAGGACCCCACGGGCAAACTTCTTACCAGCAGTACCAAGCGGGGACTGCCCCTGACGTCCCACATGGTATGAGATGGCAGAACCTAGTGTGCCCCAGTTGTTTTCCTGCCGTCGACGCGTGCTCATTGGCTGCACGGCTCGACTCACGCCAGTTCGCTGTTTTTTTTTCCTTTTGGAAAGATTTGTCAATCGATTGTTTCTTTAATCTTCCATAGTTTCTGCACCACTTCTCCCTCGCTGATGCACACAAACAAGTACACCTGTGGGAAACGGATCCCCGCCACGGACAGCCACGTGGCCTTTTTGTTCTGTCTAGGCCCGGACTACGACCCACAGTCCTGCTCCCACTGCCATACTTTAAATAGCTGGACTCTCATCCATCGCCAGAAGTCCCTCCAGGCCTTTCTTGCACAGCAGCAGTTGGCAGCCATGCAGAGGAGTTCCTCCTCTGGAAGGGAATCTTCCCACCATCCTCACAAAAGCTCCGAGAAACATTGCTCCTCCAAGTCGAAGGAGAAGTGCAAGGAGAAGGAAAAGAGAGAGGTCCCATTCAAGGTCGCGATCCTCCATATCCCTGACTTCCTCCAGGTCTGAGTCATCAGGCCATGACTCCCGGCTGACAGTAGTAAAATCCTCGGCCACCTCCGGCGGTTCGGGCGAGAAAGGGAAGACGACGGGGTCCTCTGGCGCAACGCTCCAACCGATCAAGATCTGGCCTCCATCTCTGACTTCTGGCAGATTGTCGGACCCAAGTAAGGTCCATTCTGCCCCCCCCCCCCCGGTTGGCCTTTATATGTGGTGCTGACTTCCGGGAGAAGGCCAAGTCCTCAGGCCAGTCAGAGGGAAAGTCGTCCTCCCTCCTGCTTAAACAGGTCTCTAAATTGGTGGAGAAGCGCTCTATTTTGCCGTCTGACAGGCAGCACTCTGAGAAACCTGTCAAGTCCATGTCGAACTCACTGACGTCGGTCTACTGACGCGCCCCCGAAGACCGTTCAAGCACCTCTTCCTCCGGCTAGACCTGTCTCCCTTGGCAGCGTCCCCCAGATTACACGTCAAGTTGGACGACACACCAGAGGACGTGACACCACCTCTGAGTCCCTTCTGGACACGACGATCATGATACCCTGTTGTTACCCCCAGTTCGTCCACAGATGCTGGACCAGACCGATGTCGGTACCGGCACTGAAGCACCCGGTCAGTCGTCGGACCTGGCTCCAGGTTCCCCGATCTAAACCTGAGCCAGGTGAAGGACCTTTTCTCCCACTGGTGGGAAACAATCAAGCATGACATTCTTCCACTGAAACCACTTCTGGTTACGTCGGTGGAACTGGATCTGGCCCTGAACCCGGATGGGAGTACCCCATCCCCACCTGCGGACGACATGGTCCCTCAACCCCACTCTGGCAAGGATGGGGCAAGCAGCCTACTCCCCCTCAAAGGCCACGCAAGAGGGTAGCCAAAAGAAAGGGCCACAGATCCAGGTCGAGGAGCTCTAGTTTCTTCAGCTCCTTGGGCAGGCATTGTAATAAATGCAGGAGGCGCCGCTCTACTTCGGTCTCTTCCTCCGACTCGTATCACCCATCGGACACCTCTGTCTCGTCTGAGGAGCCACCTTCAGAGGAGCCTGAGGATACACCCAAGTTACCTCCAAATGACCCGTCTTTTGTGGAGGTCATAAGGTACATTCAGGCTAACGTGGGCCAGGACACTGAGGATCTGGGCCCTGAGCATATGAGGCTTACCAGATACCTCAGAAAAAAGGGTCGTAAGCTGGTAGTGATTCCCCCCCAAGGTTGATACCTTTGAGGATGCCATGCAGGCCACCTGGAGACGTCCTCACTCTTCCACTGCTGTCCCTAAAAAGATGGATTGTTTATACTGGGCACCCAAGGAGCAACCATTTTGGCTGAGCAGCCCACTGTGGATTCAGTGGTCATCTCAGCAGCTTGCTACCGTTCAGAGGTCCAAACATCTGAGCACGCAGCCTCCAGACAGAGAGTAGACACAGCTGGATTCCATGGGCAGAAAGGTGTACTGTGCCACCTGCAGCATCAGGAGCTTATATTTCCTCACCCATATGGTCCAGTTCCAGAATGCCCTTTGGGAGCAAGGAATGGACATCTTGCAGGGTGTGCCCAACTGCCCCCAAAAGGCAGAACTCGCTAAACTGCTATAGACCGGGTCAGACGTAGGCACACATGTGCTGTAGTCTGCCTACGACTCTGCAGAGATGGCGACAAGGGCGGCTGCCACGGGTGTTTGTTTATGGCACCATTCCTGGCTCCGTGTATCTGGGTTTGCACAGGATGCCCAGTCTAACATCCTAGACACACCCCTCAATGACTCCATCCTCTTTAGTGAGGATACGGAGAAAATTATCAACAAATTATAGGACTCTGGTAAGGCCGTCCGCATCCTGCAGCCCGAAACAGAGATAATTTCGAAGGTCTCATTTTCATGACCAAGGGGTCAGCAGCCCTGTTTTCAGCAGCCTCAAGCTCAATGAGGAGGCTTCGGTCAGAGAGGAGCCCCAGGGATCCTCGGGATCCACCTCTCTCCAGACTAAACCCACCCACGCTGCCTTCCCTCCCCCTCCAACAGCATTGCTCTCATAGCAACACACCACTCCATGACATCATGTAGGAAGAGAAGGCAGGAGGTCGTATTTCTCTTCATCCAGAGGCCTGGAGACAAGTGACCTTTGATCAGTGGGTCCTCGAACTCCTGGAGCACAAGCACTCTATAGAGTTCGTAGACATTCCTCCAGACAGGCACCCACCCCATCCCATCACCCCATGGACATGCAGGCCTCATGCATCAGGAGATATAAGCCCTGCTTTCCAGAAAGGCCATAGAACCCGTTCCCCCAAGCGAGAGGGCACCGGGTTCTATTCTCACTTCTTTCTTCTCCGAAAGAAGTTTGGAGACTTGAGGCCCATCCTCGACCTCAGCGACCTGAATTGGTCGGTCGAGTACAAACACTTCAGGATGGTTACCCTTCAGAGCCTGCTCCCTATGGTCCATCAGGGAGACTAGTTAGCGTCTCTGGATATGCAAGATGCCTACCTCCACATCCTGATTGCCAAACATCACAGGAAATGCCTCCGGTTCACTTTCCAGGGCAGGCATTTCCAGTTCAGGGCATTGCCCTTCGGTCTCTCATTGGCTCCGAGGATGTTCACGAAGTGCCTAGCGGTGGTGGCCGCAGTGCTTCGGAGGAGGGGACACTATGTGTTTCCATACCTGGATGATTGGCTTCTCCTTGCCCAGTCCAGGGAGCACCATCAAAGTGCCATTCAGGATACTTGCACACTCTTTCGGAGCCTGTGGATCACCATCAACTCAGCAAAGTTGTTCCTGATCCCTTCACAGTTCCTGACGTTCATAGAGACCCTCCTACACATGGTCAAGGGAAGGGCTTTTCTGCCACAGGACAGGGCAGAGTGCTTTCGGGCTCTAGCCAGGCAGATCTATTCAGCCTCCACTGTGCCAGCCAGACTTCTGCTCCTGTCATTGGGTCACGTGGTGGCGTCCATCATCACAGTCCGCTTTGTGACACTCCGAATGAGGATAATCCAGTGGACCCTTAGGATCCAGTGGGACCAAAGGTGAGACGACCTGCACCTGCCAGTCTCTGTCACAGTACCAGTTTGCACGGGAATACTCTGGTGGATGACGTCACCCATCTTGCAGCAAGGAACTCGTTTCCAGAGGGAAGTTCCCAACCAGGTCCTTACCTCGGATGCTTCAGATTCGGGATGGGGTGTGCACCTAGGCATGCACAAGACTCAGGGATCCTGGTCCTCAACTGAGGAGTCCCTCCATATCAACGTCCTAGAGATGAGAGCTGTTCTCCATGCTCTCCAAGCCTTGGACATGGTGCTCAAGCCAGGTCACCTCCTCGCTCAGGCTGACGACATGTCAGTGTTTTTTTTTCACCTTAACAAGCAAGGAGGCACACACTCGTATCCCCTGTGCAAGGAAGTCATGAGGGTGTGGGATTGGGCCATAGCCTGTCAGAAAACTATCTCCGTGATCCACGTCCCCAGTGTTCAAAACACATAAGCAGACACCCTCAGCAGAACAAGATCGAAGGCGCGCGAATGGTTGGTTCTCCAATCAGTGGTCGACTACCTATTTGCCACGTAGGGGACATCAGAACTGGACCATTTTGTTTCTGCCACTAACGCAAAACTGCCCAGTTTTTGATTGCTAAATCCCGAGCCTGGTGCTTCCTGGCAAGACGCATTGTCCCTCTCTTGGAAGGAGAGATGTCTGTACGCGCCCCCTCCCCTTCCGCTCCTTCAGAGAGTTCTTGTCAAGGTAAAAATGGAGGGGACAACAATGATCCTGCTAGCCCCGCTGTGGCCCTGTCAAATTTGGTTTCCACTATTGCAGCAATTGGCTGTGGCTGTACCAGTCTCACTTCCACTGAGCACTCACTCACACTCTCAGGACAGCGGGACCTTAGTTCATCAGAAGTTGAGATTCCTGCATCTTCATGTATGGCTCCTGAAGACCTAGTCAAACTTCACTTTGGAGTTTCGGACAAGGTCGCTGAAGTCCTGGTGAAGGCTGGAAAACCCTCCATGAGAGCTACATTTGCCATGAAGTGGAAGAGGTTCGTTCTTTGGGCCACGGCACGCCATCTGGATCCCCTGGCCTGTCCGGTTAACATCATGCTGGAATACCTGTTATCCTTGTCAGAGTCAGGATTGAGTTACTCCTCCATTAAGGTACACCTGGCTGCCCTTTCTGCCTATCATACCCCTGTTCAGGACAGAATGGTGGCTCAGTTGGACGTGACCCACACCTTTCTCAGAGGTATACTCCACATAAACCCCCCTACTTGGGATACTGCTCCCCCTTGGGATCTCCTGTTTGTGTTGGAGAAGCTGATCCTGCCCCCGTTTGAACCTGCCGTGGATTGCGAACGAAGTTTCATTTCCTGGAAAATTTTGTTTTTAGTTGCAGTTACTTCTGCTGTGAGGATTTCTGAGCTCCAGGCCCTGATGTGTAAGGAGCCTTATTTGGTGTTCCACAGAGACAGGGTAGCTTTGCGTACCAATCCTGAGTTTCTCCCAAAAGTTGTTTCAGAAATGACGCTGAACCAAGATGTGCTCCAGGAGGGGAGAGGTGCTTTTCCATACCTTGGATGTTAATCGCACATTGCGATATTATTTATTAAGAACAAGGGGGATCAGAAAATCTAATCAGTTGTTTGTATCCTTTGCTCCACGTTCCTCGGGTAGCCTGGTATCAAAACAGACTCTCTCCAGGTGGCTGGTGCATTGCATCACTTTTGGTTACCAAAAGCATCACAAACCCATATCTGGTCTGGTAAGGGGTCATTCTACGAGAGACATTACTGCCTCTTTTGCAGCCCTCAAAAAAGTCTCTGCTTCGGACATTTGTGCAGCAGCCACATGGCACACTGTCCACACGTTCATCAAACAGTACAGTCTGGACATTGCCTCACGATGCAGAGCCAGCTTCGGCCTGGTGGTCCTGCAGGGTCTGATCTCCTAAGGGTTCCCTTCCTTCCCTTTTCCTCTCCTACCCCCCAAGGAGTTGTCTTCAGCTTATACTGCTTGGGACTCAGTACTATATGTGTTGTGTGCTGCAAGAGCTTCCTCCCGAAGTAAGATAGTACAGTTACGTAAGAACTTACTGTAATAGTAGATTGAGAGAAGCTCTTGCAGCAGGTATACTTCCCACTCTCCTTCCCCTTGGAGGTCTCCCGCTGCATGTGTTTAGTGCATACTGCCTACCTGCTGGATGAGAAATTGTCCCTCGTTTTTTCCTGTTACTCAGGTGATTCGACTGCTGGTGTCTCTGGCAGTGCAAGAACTGGGTCATGCTGGGGACCGCCACCTCTTATACCACATGGGACATCAGGGGCGGTCCCCGCTTGGTACTGTTGGTAAGAAGTTTGCTGTGGGGTCCTGTTGCTGGCTGGCAACAGTCCTATATGTGTTGCCTGCTGCAAGAGCTTCTCTCTAAGATCTACTGTCATGGTAAATTCTTACGTAACTGTACATTGCTGTGCAAGGAGCACACCTCTTTTGAAAAAAAAAAAATTGGATTTTACTTGGTTTAAATTTGAGTTTGCGATTTCAAAGCACAAGTCCACAGTCTAGATGCATGTTGCTTTTGATTGGTGTGTGCTCCCCAGTAGTGCTAAACTTCCGTGAAAGATTGCTGTAATGGTATATGCATCTTTGCTCTTCATTAAAACAGTTAGGGGCATCGGGTACTGCTGTCTTGACTCCTATGTTCTAGGAGTGCAAGCTTCTGTGTTTCTGTCTCCTTTGGTAGCATCATTATTAGGAGTTGATGTTGGGGGAGGGGGGTTTTCTGTTGGGAGCTCTACCCTTGTAGCCACTGTTGATGTGACGTGCCTTAGGAGCACTGGAGAGGGGAAAAGCTGAGTGTCTGGTCAGTGCAGAAAAACCTCCCAGAAATGAGAAATGTTAGTTGAAGACCTTCACATTTAGCAAAGTCACAAAGAGTTGCTTGAAAGAAACTCTAGAAAAATGGAGCTTTGCCGAGTGTTGCAGGCTGTTGGGCTGGAGGCTCTTGTTTCCATTCCTGCTCTTAGAAGGAAGTAATGGTTACAGCAAAGGGGTTTTGGGGGAGGCATTTTAGAAACCCTGCCAGTGTGTGTTCTCTCAGAAAGGTATTTTTAAGTAAAATGTGATTAATTGATGGTCAGTGAGCTAGGTGATGATGGCTTTGAATCCCAGCTCATGTGCTGTACTAGTTCGAACAGTGAGATCCTGGTTTAAATCATAGCTGTAACTGTTGGGTTGTTCTGGGGAAGGAAATTTGCAGATTATATGAAGATGAACTAAATGTGTAAGCAAAAAGACGTGACCGGGCTAGAAATAATGGTCAGGCTGCTGCATTTCCACCGGAAATGAGCCTGGCACTTTACATTTCCTGGGTCACTGTCACATTTCCACATTAAAAGGTATTTTACGTGCTATTGAGCCAAACCCATATGTCAGCAAAACAGTGCCTAACATATATGATTTGTAACTGAAATAATGTGAAATAAAATGTATTTAAACACTGTTTTTGTGTATCCTTATTTATTGGAATCTTGGATTTACACCGTACTACTTTATTTTTCCTTTCTCACTTGTACATTTATTTATTCCTTGCTTATCGCATTCTTATTACATGATGCCTTTTGTTCTTTTTCACCTATTGTTTTCTTTCATTTTCCTTACCTATCATGCTTTTCTCTCTGCCTTTGTTTTTCGTTTTGTGTATTTTTTCCTGGCTTTTCTGGACCCTGAACCTTCTACCAAGCCCCATTCTTGTGCCTCACTTATTTTTTAGTTTTTATTGAAAGCTTTGGAGCACAAGTGCTCATGTACAAAGGTACAACGTAAGCAGTTCCAGATGAAATGCTGTCGAGTTAGCTTCAAAGCACATAGTTTTGAAAAACAAAATCCATACGGATTGTTGTATAAAAGGTTAAAGATTATGTACAGAGAGTCAAAAAAAGCTGCACTGGACTTTATGGTTACCCACTTGTATTTTGGTCCTGCATGCTTCCTCGTGTCTGTCTTGCAGGTTTGTTTCTTTAGCAGCCTTCTCTTTAGGGCATGAGCCCCGCTCCACCTTCCTGCATCCTGCTTCACTATTATGGACCCGCGTTGCATCGACTCGCCATTTTCCAGATTTAGCGCAGCAAACCCACTTGCAGGCTCTCTTCCTTTCCCCTTCCCGGCCATCTCCACGCATGACGTGGTCGCACACATCCCTGAGTGACTCTCCCCCCTCCTGCACATTACGCACAGACTGCCAGCCGTCCCTATGGTTATTGTAGACCCCCGGCTTTCACCGCATGACGTGCTTTCTGTTTTTAGAATTTTTAATAGCCCTTCCACGACTCTGGCATGGTTCGCGCAGGGGCTACAGAGGCTCAGTGCTGCCACTGCAGCCAAGTGGCCAAGCCAGCACACTGCAGCATGCATTTCCATATGAAAATGCTGGCATTAAAAGTGCATTTCCAGGGCTAGAAATGCCTTTCCACGGAAATCCAGAAAGGCTGTATTGTGAGCCCTGCAAGACAGGGTGTTGGCTGTGCTGTGAAATACACGCCCAGGTGCATACTAAGGCACAAGGCCACAAGCTGAGTGTCTTCAGTCCCTGGAAGTGCAGTTGTGGCAGCACAGCCAACACCCTGCCATGTCTTATTGCATTATAGAATGGGTATGTAATTAGATGGCTTTTTACCTTAAATTTGTGTTGAGAAATAATAGGTAAATTAGGAAATTAGGTAAAGTGGTAAAATAGCACCTCCACACTGGGTACAGCGGAGGTGAACAGTATTGGGGTGGTTAGGAGCAGGAGGTGCCATGGGGCTAAATGGAGCCATAAGAGAAGCTTGATGTGTTTAGTGCCCATCCCCAGGGTTCCTACCGGATGAGTGGGCAGGCAGCCGGTGGGCCTGCAGTCTCCACCAGTCCTCTTTGGGCTGTGCTGTGCAATGTAGATTGATGAGGAACAAGAACCGTAATTATGGCGGACTTGATTTCCTCTGTCTATCTGGCTTGCATCACAGAGACTTGGCTTGGGGGATGACGTGGGTCCGGGTGTGTGGCCATGTGTTTTAGATCTAGCTTGAACTTCTCCATGCACCCAGTGGGTTCTGCCTCATGCTTTGAATGTGTAGCGGTACGGGGGGGGTCCAGGTGTGGGCTGAAGGATTCTTCTTGTTCACCGTCCTGTGGGACACGGGAGATTTCCTGCAGGAGGTCACAGATTTCGTCGTCGACAGGGTGTTGGAGTCGCTTATGTGGTTGATTCTGGGGGACTTCAACGCCTGGGTCGATGACGAATCCTCACATTTTGGACATGACATCACTGGGCCTAGCACAAGCAGTTGCTTCTGCAGCTCGCCACCATGGCCACACCTTGGATTTGGTATTCTCTCTGGGGCTTGAGGTCACTGACTTCAAGACTGATCAGGTCACTTGGTCTGATCATTGCACGGTGAAGTTCTCATTTTGGCCCCCCTGATAGTCCCTCCACTGTTGAGATGGTCCCTTATTGCCCTTCAAGGGGTTTGTCCCCAGAGGGACTTTTGGCGATAGTGGACTTTTGTGGTGTGAGTGCTGCCTGTGCGATTGGCATGGGTGAGGCAGTAGTGGCCTATAACAGGGCCGTCTCTGAGGCGCTTGATGCCATTGCACTGGTCTGTATATGACCCAGGTCTTCTTGCTTGAGACCCGCATGGCTTGATGGGGCTCTCAAGGAGATGAAGACCAAGGGTCGGAAGTTAGAGCTTTTCTGGCAGAAGACCTGGTACATGGCGGACAAACTGGCTGTGAGAATTCACTATGGTAATTATCAAAGGACAGTTGACAGTAAGAAGACAGAGTTCCTGTCCAAGGAGATTGCTGCAGGGAAGAACAGACCAGCTCAGCTCTTTCGGATTGTGACCGGACTACTTCATTTGGTCTGTCTGCAGCTGAAAAGGGCATTTTCAGTCACGCTGTGTGAAGAGTTTGCTCTGTTCTTCTCTGACAGGGTTTCTTCTATTCAGTTCGGGATCTCCCCAGTGGGGCAAGATCAGCCCCACAGTGAGGGGCCTGGTAGGAACAGGGGCACTCCTTTTGTCTGGGAGGAGTTCCAACCAGTAAAGGTGGCTGAGGTCGTTGAGGCGATTTTAAAACTGCGGCCCACCTTTTGTGAACTGGACATGGGCCCAACTCGTCTCCTACTGGGATGCGCCGACACTGGTGGTCCAGTGTTCGCCGGGATAGTCCAGTGTTTGCTTTTTGAGGGTTCTTCCCTGATACCATGAAGGAGGCGTTAGTGAAGCCCCTTCTAAAGAAACCATCGCTTGACCCTGACGTTCTGGCAAATTATCAACCTATCTTCAACCTCCCTTTTTTAGGGAAGATTGTCGAGAAAGTGGTGGCCCTTCAGCTTGAGGCAGACCTCATGGCCATCTTCAAGCCATTCCAGTCTGGATTTAGGGTTAGGCATAGCACTGAAACGGCGTTGGTTAGAGTGCAAAATGACCCCCCTCAGGGAGAGGGATAGAGGAGACTGGTCAGTTCTCATTCTCCTTCATCTTTCCTCAGCATTTGACATCATAGACCACATCATGCTCGTGGATCGCCTTAGAGAGTATTGTGAGCTCGCTGGTACTGTCATCAACTGGTTTGAGTCCTATCTCTTGGGCAGGAGGCAACGGGTAGTGATGGGGAATTTCTCCTCCTCTCCGAAGCCTCTGTCATGTGGAGTCCCTCGAGGCTTGATCCTGTTGCCGATGTTGTTTGCGGTGTAAATGCTATTCCTGGGAGAGCTCATCAGATGTTAGTCTAGGTTTTCACTGTTGTGCAGATGATACCCAGCTGTATACGTCTTCCCACCCCCCCCCGAACAAATAATGCCATTGAAGTACTTCACAACATCCTAGCCGAGATCCAAGGGTGGATGTCCTCTATAATTGGCTGAGGCTGAACCCTGGCAAGATGGAGGTACTGGTGATTGAGCCTGGTTGTGGACGTGCTGGGGGTGCCTCTAGGGTGGTGGTAGGGCTGGTCTTGGGATCTACCCCATTGATGGAATCCACTAGGGTGAGAAATATGGGCGTCGTTCTTGATGACAGGCTGACACTTAATGCTCAGATGTTATCTGTTGTCCAGAGTGTTTTTTTTACCACTTAAGAAACGTCACCTGGATTAAACTACAAATTCCACCTGAGGACCTGCCCTCACTGGTGCATGCCTTTGTGACATCCAGACTGGACTACTGTCATGGTGTCAGTGGAGAGGACTTCTGCCGATTGCAGCTGTGCAGAATGAGGCAGCCAGATTGCTGATGGGCCTGTCCAGGTCTTGTCATGTGATCCCGGTCCTGCTGGATCTCTTTTGGTTGCCTGTCAGGTAGAGGATCATCTTCAGTGTGGGCTTGCTCACCTATAAGGCCCTATATGGCTCAGGCTATGGCTACTTGTCTGACCTCCTCACACTTGCCATCCCTGTGCGCTCCCTCCGCTCCTCCACCAAGGGCCTCCTAGCGGTTTTGTGTGCCAAGCTGAAAACCTTGGGTGGCCATGCGTTGAGGTGGCCAGCCTGGTCTCCTGAAACTTGCTCCCCAGATCTCTAAGGGAAGCTCTGTTGGCGGATGCATTTAAGAGGGGTCTGAAAACCTATCTCTTAAAAGAAGCGTATCATGATGACTGCAGCTGGTTTTAATATCATCTGTTTATTATTTATTTAGTATTTCATTTCTTGTATAAAGTATAGAGCCTGTTTGTTATTGCTTATATAACCCTACCTGTTTGACCCTTGTAAGGTGCCCAGAGCCCCTGGGATTGGGCACCATATAAATAAATCTTTACTTAAAATGCTAAAAATACTTTAATAGTAGCAGGGAGCCCCTAGATGGCAATGAAAGCCTAGCTTTTCATATAGTCTGTTACAGGAGTACTGCAGTCAAAATTTACAAAAAAACATATGTTATGCAGAATGTTCTGTGTGTGTTGTCAGTGTCTCCTTCCCATTGCTTGCTGTTCGGTGTTTTTTCTAAATTTGCCTACTAGTTTTATGGCCCCAGGGAATCTCATGTTTGATTAATTTTGTTTTCCTGCAATGCCTCCAGTCCCATGTGATAGTGATATGTCCAGAACCATTGATTCATCAAGTACTTGTTTCGATGACTTCTGCAGCAGTCACTAAGTGATCACTTGCCTGTGATCTTTATGTGGTTCAACAAATTTCAAAAAAATCCACCAAGGCTTTCAAGAAACAGGGCCCTTAAAAAAGATCAACTATATAATTTCAAACATTTCTAAAAAAACAGACTGGTCCCCGCTGGAATTCACTGAAGCCACAAATCTGGTGTTGGAATATTTCACTCTTATCTTCAATAATGCCTGTGATATTTTTGCACCCTTTAAGTCGACCACAGTGAGAGGTACCATTAACTCATGGCTAATGGGCCACATCATACAGCAACTGAAACACAGGGATAATCTTTGGCACTGGGCTCAGGCCACAGGGCTTATGGGTGACTTCACAGACTATAAAGAGGCAAGGAACAAATGCACAAGGCTAATCAGGAATGCCAAGGCTAGCTATTATAGGGAAGAGCTGGGGAGGACCTGAGGAAATAGAAAGCTCCTCTGGAACAATCTAAAGTCTCTGACCAGTAACGTTTCCAAAACTCACCTGGAGCTGATTACCACAGGCACCAGCACCTTACGGGACCCTAAGGATGTTGCGAATGCTTTTAATCTGGCATTCAGACTTGAGTTTGGTCCTACCCCAGGACTACCTTAATTACAACCCCCCATGTAAATACAACAGCCACGATCTGCACCCTGCCAGGAATACTACCAAATCACTTTTCTATTACCAACAAATCTCAATCAAAAGCCATTAAATACATTGAGTCCTTGGAAAAACTTGGATCACCAGCGACAATCTGTCCTATGAGACAGTTAACTGGTTCGGGAGCTATCTGTCACAAAGGTCACAAAGTGTTAACATTTCTGGAGTCACTTCTGACCCAAGGGATGTGACCCTGGGTGTGCCACAAGGGTCCGTACTTGGCCCATTACTCTCCAGTCTCTCTATAAACTCACTGCCCTCTGCATGCCTTGTGAGTATGGTGCTGTTTGCTGATGACACAGTCATCTCTGTCCCTGGAGTTCAGTCATCCGACATAGGGACCTCTCTACAGGATTGCTTCAGAAACCTTTGAGTCATGATTTACTCAAAACAAATTACTTCTAAACTATAAAAATAACTAAGATAATGCACGTCACTCTCCCCCAAAATAAGAAGAAAGCTGTCCCCCTTTGCATCCATAGTGGCAGAAGAGATGCATTGGAGCAGGTTTACATGTTCAAATATTTGGGAGCTTATCTTGAAGATACCCTGTCCTTTATGGGACATATTGACCAAGTCATCAAAATGGCAAATATCAAATTGGGGTTTCCCCATAAACAAGCATGCTATGACAAATGAGGCACTGAGCCTGGCAACAAGGAGTTGTATACTGTCCTCAATAGACTACAGGCTTATAATATACAGTGCTACTCCTGACTGTCTACTAAAACGGATAAAGACCCTGATTAACAAAGCTTGCAGGCTCGTCCTGGGGGTAAAACGCCTCATCCACACCTGTCAGCTTTACAGTAACACAGGTTGGCTCCCATTGCAGCAAAGGGTCAAGTACCAAGCCTTCCTGCTTGGACTAACACCTGCATCAATCAGCAATACTTTTAGATGGGCCACGTCCGCAAAAATGACCTGAAGATCAGCTAAGGGGGTACTCCAGGTACCATTTCGGCAGGCTACCGTTGCACAGCGTGCCATCTCTGTGCGAGGATCAAAGTGGTTCAGTGAATTCCCAGCATCACTGACCAACTATGGGAAAATCGGCCCTTTTAAGAAAGGCATATGGCTACTACTGGCCCAGACAAACCCTTGTGACTGCTTTTAGCAGACTCAACTCCCCTAAAATTGTGACTTCTTTAACTGACTCTACTCCCTGAAATTACCCAGCTTGCCCCTCCCCCTCCACTCCTCCTTTACTTTCCTCCCAGTCCTGGCTTGCCATATCCTCCACTTGCCTTAGCCCTGCCCCCATCCGTTCAACAATGCCTGTATTAGCTGCTAATCCACTAATAAGTTGCCACTTGCAAAACGTCCCATAGCAACAAGCATAGTGCACCTGGTTCCCAAGATGTGCCCTTTCACTTGCTGCCTCCTTCCTTGCTTCCTCCTTGCCTTTATTAAATGGTTCCTATCCCAATTTCCAACCCTCCTTCCTGTGACAGGGTTGAATAGGACCCTGTCCCAGTTGTTATGGAGAAAGAATATGAACGTAGGGATCTGTTCTGTTCTTTCCTGTCTCGTGTCTGTCTGCGCAGCCAAATATTTCTCGTGAGACCTAGTATTTGATCACCCCGACAGTCTTGTAGTTTTGTGCCTCTCGCTATGTCTTCCCTTGCTATTCTGTCTTTTCCTTTCTTGCATATCTGCTGATATTAAATATATATATATATATATATATATATCATTATGTGGAAATGTAATTGATATTGGGATCCCTTTGTTTAGAAGTTATATAGCGTTAATTTCTAAAATGTATATAATTATAGTTTGAGATGATTACAAAAAAGTTATTGGAAACTCAAGAGGTTACCTTAGTGCAATATTTAAGCCTTTTGCAAAAGCGTTTGAGATGGGGCCTCAGCTCTGGAACACTGTGTTCCTGCCTGAAACATACAAGAACACTTTTGAAAAAAACAGAATGCTTGTTAAGAAGGGGGGTTGGAAGGACTTACAAGACAGAGCTGCAGTTGCTTGTAAAAGAGGGATGCAGAGATTGAAGGAAAACGCAGATCCAACTTCTGTTTATTCTGCCTTTGTAAATAGTTATTCTGAACAATTTTATTTTTTATGTTACTGTTAGGACTAATAAAACTCCTGTTGCGAATTTTGCAACTGCTCCTGGTTTTTGTTATGCTTTCTGACCTGTTCCTCGATGACACTTCCCAATCTCTGACAAAGTCTGAATGCAGACTGCTTCTGTCTTCATTGGTTGCACTTTGAAACGATTTCTTGTAAACCCGCAGCTACTATCCATATGAGCCTCTACCTAACCATTGTTTAAAAACTGCCTATCCTGCAATACTTAATGTTCTTGCCAAACACCATTTAACTATGAGAAATTGATGCTTGTCCTGAATTCAGTACGTTTTACCTTGTGTGTCTTGTTTTATCTGTTCCAACAATGACCCTGTTTTATTTGTACGGCTGTTTTGACATGGAACCTTTATGAAAGAGCCTCTAGGCTCAAAGGTGATCCAAAATATGAAATAAATAAACTAAAGGCTATAGTTACAGTTTAGCAAACACTGGAGGGATAAATAGTAAACGGCCAGAGTCTTTACTAACTGTAGCATTAATAACCTGGGTGATTTGTGTGCTTTTATGATTGTGCATGTAGTTCAATGAAATGAAAAGCTTTAAAAACAAAACATTTGCTCCTGCTAGCTAGACCTAGACACATAGCTAGAAAACCAAAAGATTGAATTACAAATATTTATTTGAGGCCGGACAGTTTGACTCCTACAGTTAACTGCCGTTGCAGCAGCTTTCACACAGTGAATAAATGGTCCGGATGCATCCCTATCCCCTGGGACAGGAGGCATTGTAGAAAAAAGGAAAGCAATAAAAATTTGAACGTGGAGATCCCCAGCGGCTATAGAACTAGTAGACAAATTTAGAAAAAAACCCATAATAGCAAACAAAAGGAAAGTCACCCTAGAATTACACAAACAAATCAAAACTCTCTGCATAACGTATGTTTTTTTTTTTTTTGCACATTTTGACTGTACTGCTTCTTTAAGTTTGCAATGAAGTAAGTGGGCAAAGCAGTATAGTTGGTAAGAAGGCAAGTTGGCCCTGTGACTTTTTCATACCCATTGGTGTGCTGTCCCAGTCAAATGGGTATGGACGAGTCTCAACCAATAAAGATACAAAATTCTTTGATCTTAGTTTGGAAGTATTGTTGTAAAACAGTGTCTTTGTCTGTTGATGGGGACTCGTAGACTTGCAAGTTTATATAGAGAGATAAAGATAGATGCTTAAGGTGTGTACAATTCCAAATTCCACATGAAAAAATAAAACATTCTGTTGCAAAACAAATTGAGCATAAACATAAAATGTAATTCCTGTTGAAATTGCCATCTTCAGATGAATACATATCCTGCCTTCTAAAATTAGATGACCAGCTAAAATTATTTAGATCGCAAAAACAAAAAAAGTGTCTGAGAACCTGCACCCATTTCAGACCTTGCAGATCATTCCTTGGGGTCTTTTTAGGTTGTGGATGTAAGAGATGCAGGTGCTTTATTTATTTTATTTTATTTATGTAACAAATCAGAAAGACATTTGAGCCAAGGGCTCTTTTACGGAGGTTCCATGTCAAGTCACAAGAACAGCAAATTACAATGGTTTCAGTAAGTAGTACAACATGAGGAAAGTAATTACATAAACAAAAGAACAATATGGCAAGATAAATATTGTGTCAAGTGCAGCCAGTGGCCTTGTCTGAAGGGGTTGTGAGGGTTTTCAAGGAGAGAAAGTACAGGTTGTGAATTGGGGGGTGGAATTAGAGCCAAAAAAAAAAAAAAAAGCAAGGAGGGAGATTGCACAATGAAGCTGTGCAGGAAAGACCCGTTTTTGGGGGTTAGAGGAGAGAACAAGGTGAGGAAACTGAGGGGAAGGGGGGATGAGATAGGATGAAAAGAGGGCAGGAATGGGAAAGGGATAAGGGAGGAAGTGCTGTGAGTGGAATAGCGCAGCAGAGGGCTATAGAGGGGCAAATGGTAAGAGGGAGGTCCCAGTGCATTTAGCTGTCAACAGAGATTAGGTATAGCAGTCACAAGATGCTCTGGAAACTAGGAATTGATGCAGCTTTCGCTTAAATGGTCCCAAGGTTGCAGTTGCTACAATCTCAGGAGGAAGGGAATTAAATAAATTAGCAGCTCTAACTGCAGTGGATCGCATTGGAGCGAGGTTCGACAGCGAGCCACAGTAAGTGTTTGGCGCACAGAACTTCGTGTGCTCCGAGTGCCCTGGAAGGGACTGAAAAGCTGAAGGGAACCTGGTGGTAAGAGACCAAGATCTGCCTTCTTAGCCAGAAGGCAGGCTTGATATTCAATGCGAGCCTGGAGTTGAAGCCAGTTTGCTTGTTTGTAAAGGTCACAAGTGTGGGCGTGATACGCTGCACCAGTTAGTAGACGGCATGCCTTATTCAGAGCTGTGGTGAGCAGATGTAGGGTTGTGTCTGTGGCAGAACCACAAATGACCAAACCGTAGTCAATAATAGACACAATTGAACTTTGGATAGCCAATCTGAGGGCTTTATGTGTGATATTATTCTCTGCTTATGTGCATCTTTTGTATCTGTAGCTGCTGCAGAAGTGCCAGTTAGTGCAAAGAATCCTGTTTGCCTGGGAAGAGAACGAGAAGGAGCAGTAAGTATTAAGCCAGTATGCCCTACCTGTACCCCCCATTGTGTTCACAGCACTCATCTTCTTCCCCGAGAAGGGAGGATGCCACATTTAGTAAGTAAAGACATGGCAGTTGGGTATCTTGACTGAGTGTAATAGAGGTGGGTCCCAGTGTGGGGTTGTAATTTTCAGCGTGGTCCTGCCCAGTTTATTTTCACTTCCCCCACCTCCCCCCTTCCCTTCTCTTCCGTGGAGGAATTGACCCACTACTTAATTTGATAATTCCAGTGCCATTATGAGTCCCTGTAGCAACATGCCAGGCAGAGAATACAAACCTGGATTGCCAGAAGGGTAAGCAACTCCTTGGCTGGCCCTGAACTGTTAAGCCTGTCCACTGCTTTGGACCCACCGACCCTGGGGAGTGACTGCACAGCTTGCATGAGGATTGTAGGTTGTGTAGGGAGATTTTGTGTGTGTGTGTGTGTGTGTGTGTGTGTGTGTGTGTGTGGTGGGGGGGTAGACCAGGCAAGGTTCTGTGCATGACTTCGAGCTGGAGTTTGACTTCATCCTCCAGTGTTGGACCCCCAATATTCATGTCCCCCACCACCACCACCACACATTGCTCTTGGAGATGTGCTATTGGTACCCGGAGAGCTGCATACGCAGCATGGCTCTTTCCCTTCACTCTCCAGCTCTACTAACACCTTTGCCCTTGAGTACTGACCTGGGCTACCAGGTACCTCCTCAGAGGAGTGTTCAGCTGGCTTGCAGGTACTACCCAGGCTTGTAGTCTGTACCCTGATTGGCAGTATGTCAAGTTACCCTCCTCTGCTGCATTATCAGCCATCTGACTCCTGACTGAATATTCTTTTCTTACCACTTTTATCTTCCTTGCCGACCATGGCCACCCCCTTATTTATTTATTTTTGTATTCTGTTTATTCACCCAGGCTCATGCGGGATGTACCCCTTATCAGTCCCCTTTGACCCTCCCACCCCAACCCAGCATCCCCTTCCAGTTGCCCTGACTAGGAAGCCCGCAGCTTGCCTCCTATGGCGGGGCTTCCTGAAGGGAGAGACTAAGATCCATCTTGGATCCCAGTAGAGACTTCTGCTGGGACGTCACTCTGGAAGGAGAAGGCAGCATCTCTTTGCTTCTGCTCCTGAGGGCTTTTCTCTGTTAATTTCTTTTGGAAACATAGACATGCATTAATGTCAGCTCGTAGGCATGCGTTCTTGCACACATTACCTGTAGACATCTGCTGTCATCTCCTCCTCTTGCTACAAGGTTCTGGCTGGTATACTCCCAGCTTTCACTGGGTGTTGCTTGCACCGTGGGTGCCTACCCCGAGGAGCTGTCCCTGGAACGCTCATCCTGCCTTCTCCCAGCCGGCCCTCGGACGCTCTGGACTCATTCCTGAACCCAGATCATCAGCGTTGTAGGTGATAGCACAACCATTGTAACAACGGGCTGCTGACCTTGCCCCCCTTCTGCAGACATCGTCACATGGCATCTCTTGGACCTACCATTTTACTCCCTGGTTTCCATGACTGTCCCCCGTGGTGGGTAGTGGCAGAGCTCCCCAGCTTCTGCCACAGACTGGATCTGATGTGAGGAGTTGCCAAGGTCACCGGTGTTGGCCCTCAGAAACCGGTGTCATCCTATCTGAGTTTGTGGTGGGGGCACACAGAGAAACGTATGCAAATGAGCGTAGGGTGGCACCAGCCGGTGTCCGCCTTCCTCACGAACTGCTCTCAGCTGCGTTGCCACCTGTGGTCACCCAGGTGGCAGTAATTGCAGCAGAGCCAGCTGTTCTCCCTCTCTGGAGGAGAGTGTACAGTGGGATGCTCAGTCCTCCTTCCCCTGGTCCGGTGCCTGATGGCCAGGGCTCATTCCCGAACCCAGGTAGCTGGCATCGTGCGCGATAGTGCTACAGTTGCCACAACAGGTAGGCCTGTCTAAATACTGTAAAAAACAAAATAATCTGGCTTGTGTCTTAATAGTGAGAAAATCTAAGCCCACACTATTTAACTACCCATCAGCTGTTTCAAGGGCCTGAGAGGCCCACATGTGGGGGGGGCATTTACCGTAATATTAATGTCGGCCCTAGTAGTTTCCACTAAACTATCTTGAAGAGTAAGGCTTGATCTTCATAGAGGATATCTCCTTCATTAAGCCACACCTTTGGAACTATAAGCTATCAGGGTCTGGACCACTCGGGAACCGCCCCTCAATTACATGCACGTCGACACACACACACACATATATATATATATATATATATATATATATATATATATATGTGTGTGTATATATATGTGTGTGTGTGTGTGTGTGTGTGTGTGTGTGTGTGTGTGTATGTATATATACACACACAGTGTATATATACATTACCCCATCACTCAGTTTTTTCTTCTGCTGTCGAATCTGTTGAAGGAAACATCAACCCAGCTGGTGCCATTTGTATTTTACTTCTGTTTAGTATACTGTTGTTGTCTCTGTGTGCCTTGGAAGTCGAAAGAACCTGTTTTGATACTTCAAAGATGTCCCTGCTGCTGACATATGTGCTGCAGCAACGTGGAGCACCGTTCACACTTCAATAAACATTATAGTCTGGACATTGTCTCTTGTAGACATGCTGGTTTTGGGCTTGCCGTATTTATTTTATTTATTTGAGCATCAGTTTACAACCTTTGAGCCAGAGGCTCATTTCCAAAGGTACCTCGTCACATTGAGGACAAATACATTACATTACAGGCTGTACTGCAAGGCCTTCTGTTCTGATTTCATATCAGACTACCATCCTCCCAGCTACTTTGTACTGCTGTGGAGTTATTCCAAAGGTGTGGCCTAACAGGGGAGATGTCCTCGACGAAGGTAGAACAGATGCACAAGAACTTTATGTAACAGTAGATCTTACTTCGAGAGGGTTCAAGCAGTAGGTCTTCCCATGTAGGACTGCACCCACTGGTGTCAGGTTCCAGCGGCAAACTTGTAGCTAGCAGGCATCAGTGGGGACCGCCCCGACGTCAGGTGACGCAATGTCAGCCCAACTGTAAAAGAGGTGGTCCCGTGCCTGCCCTCCAGTTCTTTCCTGCTGTTGCCTCAGTTCATTCTGCAGGCGTGTTAGAACAGGGATCAGTCGCCTGCTTTATATTCGAAGTTTTCTTCATTGTCCTCATCACTTTTTCCGCATTTTTTGAATGAGTGTATGTTGGCTTGTCCAAAAAAGAAGTGCACCAAGTGCAGCGCACAAATCCCGCACGGGGATGACCACTCCCATTGTCTCCTTTGCCTGGGGCCTAAGCACAACTTGGCTGAGTGTGCTATCTGCCAGGGATTCAACTAGGCCACCTGGACCTGACGCAAGCAGACCCTCGAGGCCCACCTTCTTACCCGTCAGCTAGCTTCTATGGAAAAGGAGCTCAGGGAGAGGTTGTCACTGTGGGCCCCAAGAAAGAAAAAGGATAAGAAGCTCCAAGAGAGGAGCCCGTCTCCACAAGGAAGGCCTTCTACCTCCAGGACTGTGAGTACTACTCTTCCGGGCCTTCAGTCCGCTTCTGCAGGCTGGGTGCCTTCTCCCCCACCTGCCGAGGTGAGCGGGCAAACGGGGGTAGCCTCTTTTGAGGTTTCTGTTAGTTCTCCATCGTGGAGCACTGCCATTAAGTCACCCTCCGGCCCTGCTGTGGGGCGCCTGGCCCAGACTGATCAGCCTGACCATGGTACCTCTGCTGCAGCCAGCCCGGTCGCGACTGATGAGTCAGACTACGGACCACCCATCGACCACACAGCCATACCTACTTGCCCGTTGGGTTCCTTTGAGGACCCCGACAGTGGCACGTGTGCTCATAGGAGACTCTTCATCCCTGCAGGTTTCTACCCCAGGGATTCGCCACCCGGTCCCAACCTGTCTCTTCCCTTGGGATCATTACCCGACCTGTCTGGGTCTGTCCCAGTGCTCCCCCTACACCAGGTGCCACTACGACTCCGAATCTCCCTCATCCTAGGGGTCCGTCACCAGACCGGGATCTGTTAGGCATGGAGCCCCCTCCTTTGGGACCATCGGGTGCTACACCTGATCCCCTGCTACTTCCCAGTGGCCCTTTGGCACCCCCCGGCCAGTCCTGCTAGACCCTTTGGTGGTTTTCCAGGGCCTGACCCCCACATTCCGCCGCCAGGCAGCCCTCCGGATCCTTCGTATCTGATGCTGGGCAGTGTGCTACCGACGCCGGAATACCAGACGCTGGTATATTCGCCTTTAGACTATCCTCTCGGGCTGCCCAGGTATCAATACCCTTACTAGCATCACACGACTTACCAGGGGTATCTGGGGTACTAGCCTCCTCCACCCCTGCCTGACCGAGAGCCAGTCTTAGCGTGGTGGTAGGATGCCAGGACCCAGCTCATCACTGAAATTAGACAGTCCCAACCGTTGGGAAGTATTCCTCTACCCAGAGACACCCGCGTGTTCACTTCCTGTGGGTGGCACTGGGCTGGATCCTTCTCTTCCCTTCCCAGTGGCTCTGAGCCCTCAAATTAGGATATGACTCAGACATCGACCACTCTGATCCTTGATCACTGGTCGCAGTTCCTCCAAAAGAATCACCAAATCTCCCCGAGGACCCTTTGTTCGGGGATCTGTTGAGAACTATCTAGACAGCTGGGGACTGGCCTTATAGAAATGGATCCTCAGCGCAAAGACTGGCTGAGCACCTGGATTTAGCGACTACAGACCCTGTACCCATCCCCCTTGGATGGGCCCGCATGAGGACCTGGTCTCTACTGTTTGGCAACAGCCCTCCTCCATCCCGGCTGTTTCCAGAAAAGCTGATGGAACTTATTTTCCCCCCGGAAGGGATTCCCATTTGACTTCGCACCCAAAAGCCGACTCCATGGTCATCATGGACATGCATGACCGTTCGGCTCAACCCAAACACTTGAGTTCCTCCCCATCAGACAAGGACTCACGGGAACTGGACCAATTTGGTAGAAAGATCTACTTGTCCACTTCTTTTGCCATCTGGTCAGTAAATTACGTGTCCCATATGGTGACCTTCCAGAAGGCATCCTTCACAGAGCTGGAGAAGGACCTTCAGGATATCCTTGATGAAAACCTCAGGGTCAAGTTGTTGGACAAAGTTCGCATGAACATATCTTCCTGCCATCATGCACTCTGAGCCACATATGATTCCGTGGACTTTGTGGCTCGGGCTGCGGCCAAGGGTATATGCCTTCAACGCCTATCATGGCTCCGTATTGCAGGTCTGGCACAGCATGTCCAGTCATCCCTTTTGGATGCACCCTTCAGGGGTTCCATCCTCTTTGGTGGTGACGAGGATATTATAATGGTCGCAGGAGAGTGGACGATCCCTTCGAGACGTATGCTCTATGTATTGGCTGGATCAAAAAAAGCGGCCCATTCGTCACCAGAGATGATGGAACAAGACCCAGAACAAGCGTCAAGGCAAAAGACGCGCCACTGGCTCTGGATCTCAAATCCTTCAGGCAAAGTTTGCCCAACCAGCCTCAAGGACCAAAGCTCCCCTCGGTGTCCTGACTCGATCAGTCCCCTTTTGCTACCTCCATTCCCCTCAGAGGAGCCGGTAGGAGGGAGGTTCGGCCTCAACCTGGAAGGGTGGAAGTCCGTCACTGAAGATGTATGGGTCCTTCAGCTCATACAATGAGGTCACTCTATCGAGTTCCTGGAGGTTCCACCTCCATACTCTCCGGGAAGGTCCTTTCACCCGCCGGGTCAGATCCCCATCATCCACCAGGAAATCCAGACCCTGCTGCAAAAAGCGGCCATAGAACCCATCCCTCCAGACCAACTAGGAAGGGGATTCTACTCCCATTTCTTTCTAGTAAAAAAGAAGACCGGGGGGGGGGATCTGTGACCTATCCTGGATCTCAGCACGCTCAACCTCTTCGTGGAATACAAGAGGTTCCTCATGCTGACCCTTCAGGGACTCCTACCCCTGCTCCAATCAAACACATGACTGTGCTCCCTGGATATGCAGGATGCATACCTACATATCCCCATCTTCCCGGCCCACCGCCACTTCCTCCAGTTCTCCTTTCCGGAGAACCATTTCCAGTTCAGGCACTTCCTTTTGGCCTGTCCTCAGCGCCCTGGGTTTTCACCAAGTGCCTAGCGATAGTAGCAGTGTTTCTTCGCCGCAAGGGCATATGTGTTCCCATACCTAGATGACTGGGTTTTTTCAGCCCCCTCACCAGATAGTCTGAAGGAGTCAATCTTTCATTCTGGATTTGTTTGTCAAGCTGGGCATCTCGGTCAACCTCTCCAAGTCCCAGCTAGTACCCTCTCAGCACCTCCAATTGATTGGGGTGGTACTGGACACAGCCCAGAGCAAGGCCTTCTTGCCATTGGATCAAGCTGAGACTTTGGCTTCCCAGACCACTTTGGTGGCCAAGGCTCGATGGACCCCAGCACACTTGGTACTCCGTCTCTTGGGGCTTATGGCAGCGGCCATTTCTACTGTCCAGAGCCCCATGGCCAGACTGCACATGAGGGTCACCCTGTGGTCTCTTCGAGTCCAGTGGGACCAACGGTTGGACGACATGAACCAACTGGTCATGATCTCCAACAGCCTGCAGAAGGATCTTCTTTGGTGGCAGGATCTCTCCAACCTGTTAGTGGGAGCTCCTTTCCACTCTTGGGACCCTACCTAGACCCTTACTTCGGACGCATCCGATATGGGTTGGGGAGCCCTTTTGGGGGACCACAAAACCCAAGGTTCGTGGACTACCCAGGAGGAGCAGCAGCTCCATATCAACATCCTGGAGACCAGAGCAGTACTCTTATGTTCTCCAGGCCTTCCAGTCGTTACTCCTCCTGGGAACACTTCTGGTCCAGACAGACAACATGACAACTGTCTGGTATCTCAACAAACAGGGAGGAACCCGGTCGTACCCTTTTTGCAGGGAAGCAATAAGAGTATGGTACTGGGCGAGTCAGCACGGTTTGTTTCTAGCAGCAGTCCACGTCCCAGGCGTGCACAACACCCTGGCGGACAGTCTGAACTGATCAGTAGCCAGGACTCACGAGTGGGAATTAAAGCAGGAAGTAGTCAAATACCTGTTTCTTTGATGGGGCCGGCCAGACCTAGATTTGTTCGCCTCCCCATTCAACACAAAACTACCCAGCTTTTGCTCGCTTTTTCCTGGGCATGGTGCTTTTTGGCAAGACGTGCTGGCTTTCTCTTGGACAGGGAGGTTTCTATACGTGTTTCCTCCCTTTCCTCTTATTCAGAAGGTTCTGTTGAAACTTCAGGCGTAAGGGGCCCACTTAATTCTGATTGCCCCTCTGGCCTTGGCAGATTTGGTTCCCGCTGTTGCAACAACTGGCTCTAGAACCGCCGGTCCTTCTGCCAATATCTCACGACCTTCTGTCTCAGGAGCAGGGCACCCTAGTACATCAGAGTCTTCAGTCGCTCTACCTCCATGCGTGGCACCTGTGTACATAGCGGTTTCCCGCTATGGAGTTTCCTCCCATGTTGCTTGAGTCCTGGTAGAAGCCAGAAAACCCTCTACCAGATCTACCTATGCCATGAAGTGGAAGAGATTTTCTATCTGGGCAACAGCTAAACGCTTTGAACCCTTTTCTTGCTCAGCTTCCCAGGTGTTAGAGTACCTCGTACATCTTTCTGAGTTGGGCCTTATTTACCTTTCCATTAAGGTCCATCTTTCTGCGGTGTCTGCCTACCACCTCTCAGTGGAGGGCAAAACCCTAGCACAACTAGAGATTTCAAAAACGTTCTTGAAGGGCATCCTTCACATTAAACCTCCAGTCCGGAACTCCTGTCCTCCCTGGGATCTTAATTTTATATTGGAGAAACTTAATTTGCCCCCTTTTTGAACCGGCAGCAAGTTGCGATATGCGCTTCCTGTCCTGGAAGACTTTGTTTCAAACAACATGAAGTCTTGCTATATTATGACAATTGCAGTTTGTCCCACCATTAGAACTGCTCCGGAGGTGAAAGAGTTAACTCCCATTCTAAGAATGGAACTTGGAGCGTGAGCTCGGTTAGAGAAGCTCTGTCTGGGTTATTTCAAACCCAAACTGTCAGATTCTTTACTCCGCCTCACTGAACAGTCGCTCCGGAGATTTCTCCTACTGCTCGGTTCATTTCTTGGTTTAAACAGTGTTTTCTCGGTTCAAATCAACTGAGAATATTATTATTTTAACCGCAAAACCAATCGGTTCAAGCTCTGTCTGTGGTATCGTAAGTAATTACAGTTTATTTTCTGTGTGGAACTTGTAAATGTTATCGGTTCGGTTTTGAACCGATCAGCTTGTTTTAAAACTTGAAATTGAAGCTTTTAGAATGCGGTTCCCAGTTCTTATCAGTTCTAAAAAAACGGTTCATTACGTTTTTCCAAGACTCCCGTGACGGTTAGGAACCGATAAGGGTGTCTTGCCTGGCACCGCCGTTTTAAAGACAGTTTTTGGTTAGGCTGGCATTATGTCTGAGAAACCCAAAAGAAAAACCGGGCCCACTGGGTTTCAACACTGTGATGTCTGTGGGGAAGTCTTTGCCAAGGCTGACCCACACTATGTGTATATTGTCTGGGGTTTGACCACCTCAATTCAGACTGCCAGATTTGTAAAATTTCCTGCAGCAACCCTGGATAAGAGAGTTGGCAGGCTCAGGAACGAGAGGCCAAAGTCCGCTGACCCGGATGGCGCTGGTTAGCAACCGAGGGAGTGCCCTCTGACCAAGTGAGACTTCCTCGGCAAAGCGTGAAAGCTGGCTCAGAGGGCCAGTTCCAGTAAAGAAAACAAGAAAATCAGCAGGTGTGGAGCCCAAAATTCCTTCTCCAACTGCTGCAGAGATAACAAAGCTATTCAGATTGTCCAGTCACTTTCTCCGGTTCCATCCGAACCGCCACTGTCTGGTAAAAGGTCGGTTCGGTTGGTTCCACGGTTCAGGAATATGATGTTGAAGAGTTTTATGAACCAGAGGAGGGAGGATGATTATGAACAGTATGAATGTGACTTGAGGGTCTGGGTGTGCCCATTGAACCGGACATCTCCCCAGACAGACCTTTGAATCTCCCCTTAGCTTTCTGAGTCCCCTTTCACTTTATGTTTTACAAAAGTTGCTGAAACCCTCCAGCTCCCATTGGAGGAAGCTGTGGATGAGCAAGAGGAACCTGATTTTGTAAGTGATGGATATTCCAGAGTCTAGGAGGTTGTCTATTCCCTTGCATAAATCATTTAGGAAACAAACAATAAAAATTTTAAAAACTCCTAATTCTGTGCCTTCCTGTGGGCTGAAAAGATGGACAGGAGGTACACTCTGTCAGGTCCTGATACAGAATTCCTTTCACAGCAATGCAGTCACGTTGGTGTGGTTCAGGCTGCAGCCTGTGATAAAGCTAATATTCCCTTGACTTCACATCCTCCTGACAAGGATTCCAGGAAGATTGATGCCATGGCTAAAAAACAATACATGGCAGCGTCCTTGGGACTCAGGCAAGCAAATTACATGGCTTCTGTAGCAAGGTATCAAAAATCTAGATGGGGCACTGTCATGGCTTTGGCCAAACAGGCCTCTGGCCAGCTTGCTAATGAACTGGACCAGGTGGCTGCTGATGGCATTGAGGCATCTAAGGTGCAGTTTCATGCTGCTGTGGATTTTAATGATGTATCCTCTAGAGTCATGGCTACGTCTGTAGCTTTTCGTAGGTTGGCCTAGCTCAGGTGTACTAGCTTGTCACAGGATACCCAGACTAAGGCTATGGATTTTCCTGTGGTTGGAAATTCTCTGTTTGGGGAGCAGACAGAGAATTATATGAAGAAAATGGATGAATATAGGACTACCTATAAGAGTGCTCAGGCTAAGGAGAGGCAAGTCACTCCTCAGAGGCAGACCCCCAGGGGTAGAGGTAGGCCTTTTCACCAAACCCAGGCCTCCTCTGCTTATGCTCAGAGGGGTTCTTCAGAGGGAAGGCAAGGCGAAGTTGTGGGCAGGCCGCACCCACTCCTCAGCCTAAAGCATCTGCCAAACAGACACCCTGATGGGGTGCCCAGGGCGCATTCTCCTTTACCTGTAGGGGGCAGGTTGGCTTACTCGTTCAGAACTGGGTGTCTCTAACTTCAGACAAGTGGGTCCTGGAAGTAGTAAGCCAGGGTCTGGTTCTCAGCTTCAAAAGTTCCCAAAGATGAGAATCAGATCTTTCCCACCTGCAAACTCTTTACAGACCTTTACTTTAGAAACAGAAGTCTCAACCCTCCTGGCTCTCAGAGCTGTAGAAAGGGTTTCTCCCCTACACCAGGCCTAGGGTCTGTACTCCAGATATTTCCTTACCACAAAAAAGACAGGAGAATGGCGGCCCATTTTAGACCTGAGATATCTGAACATACACCTTTTGAAACCAAAGTTCAGAATGGTAACTCTGGCAATGATTTTACCCTCTCTAAGGCCAGGGGACTGGCTAGCCTCCCTGGACCTCAAGGATGCCTATTTTCACGTCCTCATCAGAAGCTCCCACCGAAAAGTACCTCAGATTCGAACTGCCCTCAGGTCACTACCAGTTCAGAGCAATGCCCTTGAGCCTCACCTCTGCCCCAAGGGTATTCACAAAATGTCTGGCAGTAGCAGTTGCTCATTTAAGAAGGCAAAGGATTGCTGTCTTTCCCTATCTAGACGACTGGCTCATTGTAGGCCAGTCCCAAGAACAGGTAAAATCTCACCTGCAAGTTACCCAACAGCTGCTCACCTCCTGGGCTTCTTGCTCAATCTTCCAAAGTCGGTTCTGGAACCAGTTCAGGTGCTCACCTTCATAGGTGCAGAATTGGACACAAAGCAGGCCAGAGCCTTCCTACCCTAGAGAGGGTAGGAACTTGGTGGCTCTGGCCTCCTCTCACTCTGCAGGTCTCTCGACCAGCAAGACACTTTTGCAGCTCCTGGGGCACATGGCTGCGTCCACAGCTGTAGTGCAAGGAGCAAGATTTCAGATGAGGGACATTCAGTTTCACTTGAGAGCCTTTTGGTCTCAGAGAAGAGACCCCTTTCAAGGTTGGTCCCAGTGACCCGAACCCTGATCCAGGCCCTCCAGTGGTGGCAGGATCAGAGCAATTTAAGACTGGGGTCCCTTCATTCCTCTGTCTCACTCCTTGACCCTCACTCAGGATGCTTCCCTCCTGGGGTGGGGAGCCCACATGGCGACCTCTCCACTCAGGGAGTGTGTTCCCCTCAGGAATCTCTGCTCCACATCAATTTGCTGGAACTCAGAGCTGTCTTTTAGCACTTCAAATGTTTCTCGTCTGTTCAGAACAAAGTGGTACAAGTCAGAACAGACAACACCACAACAATGTGGTACATCAACAAGCAGGGGGGCACTCGGTCTTCGGCCTTGTGCACCGAGGCAATGAAGTTGTGGTCTCTGGCCTATTCCATGAACACTTCCCTCATAGCAGTTCACCTTCCAGGAAAGGACAATGTCCTATCAGATGCTCTCAGCAGGATTTCCCAGGGCCATCACGAATGGTCTCTGGATCCTCAAGTACTGGGGATAGTTTTTGCCAGATGGGGCACCCCTCAGATAGATCTTTTTGCAGCCCCAGACAATCTCCAACTTCCACTGTTCTGTTGCAGGCCCCCAGTGTTGGGCTCAGTCCCCCTGGATGCCTTTCTCCTAGATTGGGAAGGGAACTTTCTTTATGCCTTTCCCCCCTTCCCTCTCCTATTCAAGGTGCTAGTCAAAATCAGATCCCAGCCTTGCAGGGTGATTCTGATTGCCCCAGATTGGGCCAGGCAGCCCTCGTACCCTCCTTCTGTCCCTAGCAGTCCATCTTCCCCTGTGTCTCCCCAGGAATCACAACCTGTTAACCTGTGCCCAGGGAGAGTTTGGTATCGAACCTCAAATCCCTCAACCTCAAGGCCTGGCTCTTGAGGAGTTAGAGCTTGCTGACCTACACCTTTCTCAGGGTGTTCTTGAAATCCTAAAGGCTTCTAGGAAGCCTTCCACTAGAACTACTTATAATTCTAAGTGGAAAGGTTTTCCATTTGGTGTTCTGGAAACATATTTCCCGGAATCTGCTGATTTGCCCATTGTTTTGGACTATATGGTCCATCTTAATTCTTTGGGCCTGAGACCAGCTACCCTGAAAGTACATTTGGCAGCTGTCTCTGCTTTTGTGTCAACAGGAAAGCCCTCCTCTTTCCACTCACCCTGTATGTTCCAAGTTTTAAAGGATTACTTCATACTAATCCACCTTTAGGGATCCGCCCTGCCTGGGACCTTAATGTTTGCATTGCCCAGTTACTGCAACCTTTTGAACCTCTGTCTTCTGCAGAGCTTAGTGCTGTAACTTGGAAAACTGTTTTCCAGTGACTATCACTTCTGCCAGGCGCAGAAGTGAGTTGCAAGCCTTGTCAGTAGAAACTGACTTTATTTCTTTCCACAGGGATAAGGTAGTCCTCAGGACTAACAGGAAGTTTTTGCCTAAGGTGGTTTCAGATTTCCATCTTAATCAATCTATCTCCCTTCCAGTGTTTTTCACTGAACATTCCTCCTCTGGCGAGAGGAGATTGCACAGTTTAGATGTTAAGAGGGCCTTAAGTTACTATATAGAACGTACCAAGGGTCACAGGTTCGAATCCCTCCAACTTTTTCTCACTTATGGTGAGGTCGGAAAAGGGAGACCTGCCACTAAGAGATCAGTTGCCAGGTGGATTGTCTCTTGTATCCAATTTTGTTATCAGAAACTGGGGAAAGTTCTCCCCTCTGGCCTGAGGGCTCATTCTACCAGAGGTACAGCCGCGTCTCTAGCTGCTGTCAGAGACATCCCTATCTTAGAGATATGTCAAGCAGCTACCTGGAAAACGGTACTCACTTTCTCCAAGCATTACTCCCTGGATGTCCAGGCCAGGAGAGATGCTCGGTTTGGCACAGCTGTGCTTCAGAGCCTATTCCCTAAGTAGGTTCTGTCCTTCCTCCATGGAGGTACTGCTGTGTAGTCTGCAATTGTCATAATATAGCAAGACTTCATGTTGTTTGAAGAAAAAATTACTCACCTTAGTAATGTTGTTTCTTCTAATGGAGTCTTGCTATATTATGACCTCCTCCCCAGCCTGCCCCTCTCAGAACTTCTACTTGGGTATGGGGTGGGCAGCCTAGTGTGGGCGCTAGTTATGCCCATTATATGTTTTCCACCCCTTCTTGGGGTTTTGGGGTGTGGTGTTTTTATTTTATCTTATATTACTGCTTATATTATATTATTACTTCTGGTCCCCTGACTTGAGTCTTTGTGTTGGGACCAGGAATATGGGTTAATAGTCAGGTAGCCAGTTGGCTAGTGTAGGTTACAGCTTCCACACAGACCTTAGTGAGTTTTGCTCGTAAAGATCTGACAGTTTGGGTTTGAAATAACCCAGACAGAGCTTCTCTAACCGAGCTCGCGCTCCAAGTTCCATTCTTAGAATGGGAGTTAACTCTTTCACCTCCGGAGCAGTTCTAATGGTGGGACAAACTGCAATTGTCATAATATAGCAAGACTCCATTAGAAGAAACAATATTACTAAGGTGAGTAATTTTTTCTTTTAGTTGCTGTTACCTCAGCTCGAAGAGTTTCAGAGCTTCAGGCCTTTGTTTGCAGAGAGCCTTATTTGATTTTCCACAAGGACCAGGTGGTCCTGAGGACTAATCCTTCCTTTCTTCCAAAAGTGATTTCAGAGACAACTTTCAACCAGAGTGTTGAGCTGTCGGTCTATTATCCTCAGCATTCCAACGGGGGAATATCTGTTGCACACCTTGGATGTGCATCGGATCCCGAGGAACTATACCTCCCGGACTAAGGAGGTTCGTAAATTGAAACAGTTCTTTGTGGCCTTTGCCCCCCCAGTTCCAGGGCAAGGGCATCTTGAAGCAGACTATATCTAGGTGGCTGGCTAACTGTATTCACTACACTTATCAGAAATATGGAAAGACCCTTCCGGGGGTGGTTAAAGGCCACTCCACTAGAAGCGTGGCCACCTCTACTGCTTTTTTTCAGGAATGTGTCGACTGCAGAGATCTGTGCAGCGGCCACTTGGTCTTCTGTCCACGCCTTCACTAAACACTATAGTCTGGACGTTGCCTCTAGGCGTAGAGCTGGTTTCGGCCTTGCAATTTTGCAGGGTCTTCTATCCTAAGGCAGAGTCTTTATATGAAGACCTACTGCAGGAACCCTCTCGAATTAAGATATAGCAGTTACATAAGAACTTGCTGTAACAGTATATCTTTGAGAGAGATTCCTGCAGTAGGTCTAGTTTCCCATCCACCTTTCCCCAGCTCCTGGAGATTTTTTCTTTTTTTTATCCTGCCTAGCCCATAGGTCTAGATAGGGCACAAGGTCCCAGGAGTTGTTTCTCCTTCCTTTCTTTAGGTCTCCGGTGGAAAAGAACTGGAAGGTGGGTGCGGGACCACCCCTTTTCTAGTCAGGATGACGTCGCGTCACCTGACATTGGGGGTGGTCCCCGCTGATGATTGCTAGCTACAAGTTTGCTGTTGAAACCTGATGCCAGGAGGCGCAGTCCTATATGTGAAGACCTACTGCAGGAACCTCTCTCGAAGATCTACTGTTATGGTAAGTTCTTACGTAACTGCTATATCTTGGAGATTATCTCCTGCATTAGACCATGCTGTACCCCGCTCCTTAATTTCAATGAGGTTTATATCAGATGCTGTGCCTCAAACCTTACTCCATGCTTCCTGTTTCCAGCCCCCATGCCTCTTCTTGTATGCCGGTGCTGGTCTGATCTGGTTCCTCATGGTTGGGGGCCCTCTGAGGTTTCTCTGGTGGGGAACTGAGAAATGATGGGGCCACCCACATTATATACATGTCAGTGCTGTATGTTATTGTGGGTGGCCCCTGGCTAGCAAAACATTTGAGTGGTCCTGATGCTTAAAGCTCGTAGTTCCAAAGGTGTAGCCTAATGAAGGACATTCTATCAAAGATCTACTGTTCTATTAAGTTCCTGCATAACTGTTCTATCCTCCATTTAATCTCAGCAAGTCTCCCATGTTTTTTATTTTTCAGATCCGAAGGAGGCCGTAGGAAGGGGTACATGGGACACCTGACGAAAGTAGCTAATGCCTTGGTACAGAGCTCGGAGAAGGGGCCCAACAGCTCACACATAACACAGCTCATCAAAGGTAAACCAGTAGCTTTAGCCTCTCGAGGGCAGCCTAAAGGTACACTGCCTGCATTTTGTCAGAGGAAGATGCCGCTTTTGTTGAGTTATTCCACCAGGTAGGACTCTAGAACCATTGTAACTGGTAACAGGCTTGACATGTGTCAGCTTCACCTTATTTGTTTGTACATTACAAGATAATCAAGTGCAATGGGTCAGAAGAGGGCAGCAGTCCTCTTTTTTTAAATTCAAAGGGTGAGATATTGCCCATGGTGGTGGTAGAGGGAACTTTCAAATCCTAGGAACCCCTCGCATATGCTTAAGAAATGCAATCATTCCCCTGAAATGAGCAGTCCTGGAGCTTCTAGAATTGTATGCAAATTGTGGAATTTAGAATGAAATTCAAGCTGTGCTGCGTGGCCACACTTACCCCTGCACTCTAACTTCAAATGTATTTTTTCCAGGCCAGTTCCATGGCGCCAAGCAACGGGGCAGTACTGTGGCACGCTGGCAACTCGGGTTCATGCTCCAGACCCGGCTGACGCCCGGGGAGGGTGTGGTGGTGTTGGTCCGCTTGACTGGCAGCTCCTGGTGGTGGCTAGTGGAGGTGATCTAGGCAGCGTGCAGCACCACCCACAGTGCTGATTGTCCCGGCTTCCAAGACGCCGCTGCAGCCACACAACATGGGAGGTGGGAGGGGCTCCAGGAAAAAAGAAACTTGCCTGCCTAGCCACCGAATGATGGCCACCTTATTCCCCCTGCACCATATAGCCTCGATCAGCTGCAACCTTCGATCTCTTGACTCCTGTGCCCGGTCAAGATAATGGAATAATCTCCCCTCCTCTGGCGCCCAGAGGGAGGTGCCCCGGAAGGGTTACCCCAGGTCTGCAGGACACTGGGCCTCTAGGAGAAGAGAACAGATGGCAACGGGATGACAGGCAGGGGGGCTAACGCTGAACGTCTGAAGGAGTGGTGGCCAGGGGGGCATGCAAAGGAGCAAAAAATATATATGTGTGTGTATATATATATATATATATATATATTTCTCTGTTTGAAGAAAGAAGTCCCCTGAAGTCTTCACTACACCTCTGGCTGGTTTATGGTTTATTTTATAGTGTTAAACTGTTTTAATTAACTTTTCAATACTTTAAGTTAGGGTGTTTGTAATTTTATTGTGTAAAGTTACACACTTTTTCTCCAGTTCCCGATCAGTTCCCAGGAACCAGAGAAGTCGTTTTTGGGGCAGTTTGTGCATTTAGGGAACCACATATTTTTTCACTTTTAAAAGTGAATAAAAATAACTTTTTCGTAAACCACTTTGTGGTTTTACTTAAATTATTCTTGGTTCCTTGTTTTTGAGGAACCGAGATGAGGCTTGTCTGATTCTACTAAGAAAGCTCTACTGAGGCATACTTAACTCATGGTTTGATCTTTTGAGGAACGTAACCCCATTTTTTTTCTTTAAAGCCCTTTTTTTAACATCTGTTGGACTTTCTTAAATTTATGTCTCTTTCTATTGGGAACTGCAATAGTCTTCCCAGGGTCATCAGTGTTTGGCATGACTGACAGACTCAAAAAGAAGAGGGGAACTTTAAAAATGTAGGCTTTAAAAATTGTACAGTTTTTCAATTCCTGGCAAAGGCAGATTGCCACAAGCTGTGTTTAAAGTGCCTGTGTCTAGACTATGATCTTACCAGTTGTGAGCTCTGTATTAAGTTTTCCCCTAAAACACAAAAGAAAAGGGCTAAAAAATTAGAACATCATATGGCTTTTCAGTCTGCCTCCACGTTACCTAAAGGCTCAGCCAAGGGTCCAGCCTCTCAAAGTAAGCAGCTGTCTCTCTCAGAGAGGACAGAAAAGAAAAGATGGTTTAGAACGCAGGGTGTCCGAAAGGGGAACTCTGAATCCAGTAAAAATAAGAGAGCTGCAGAGCAGACACCAAAGATGGTGCCTGCTAGGAAAAAAACAGAAAGAAAAAATTTATTGCTGTTCATCCTCCTGAAGAAGGAAAGGAGCCACCAAGGGAACTGACAAATGCCCTCAGCTGAGGATAAGACAGAGGAATTGCCATTCCTTCAGGCATTCTGGACTATGTAGTCCATGGACTTGTCGGCCCCCAAGAGCTCCAGTTCCATTCCCAGTGCCTGTGGAGGTGGAGGCTGAAATTTACTATGAAGATGAGGAGGAAGGAGAACCCATAGAACCAGATGGTTCTCCTGGGCAAGAATTTGGTTCTCCTCCTAGGGCTTCATAGGATTATTCCTCTCACTATACCTCAGCAGTGCATATGAGAGGAGGAACAATGTACAGGAAAACAACATTTTTCACTAAAAAAGAGGTTTCAGGATTAGGGGACATGGGATGAAACTAGAGGGAGGGAGATTCAGAGGGAACGTGAGGAAATATTACATCACAGAGAAGGTGGTGGACAAATGAACACCATGCTGGAGGAGGTGGTGGGAGCTGAAATGATTACAGGATTTAAGGAATCCATCGTATAGGCATTTGGAGATCGTGGCAGTTGAGGGAAGGGGACAACCTAGTTCTAAAGAAGCTTGAAGAAGCAAAGTTAATTGCGCAAATGGGCAAACTAGGTGGGCCATAGACCCTTATCTGCCATCATCTGTGTATCTATGTATATGGTAAATACCCACAACATCTCTTCGCAGGAAACTGATGAGGAAGAGGTAGATTTCATGGATATGATGGGTTTAGTTCCCACAAAGTAGTAGATCCTTCTCATCCATAAATTCCTCAGGAAAACCACTTGTAAATCATGCTGGCACCAACCTCAGTCGCTAACATAGATGCAAAATTGAGAAAGAATATCAGGTGGACAAACAGGATGCTGTGCACCTGTATTCCCACCCTGATAATGAGCATACTCCAGACTGCCGCCTGTGACATGGTCAGAGTGCCCGTTTCCTTCCATCCTCCTGAGAAAAATTCCAGGAAACTGGATAGCATAGGCAAAAAAGTCTGTACTTCAGCCTCCCTGCTCATAAAACTGGCATCTTACTTGGCCTGCACAGCCCAGTATCAGAGAGCCTCTATGGAACTCCATTTTGGCACTGTGTGAAAAGCTGCTGGGGAGTTAGCACAGGATATGGCTGACACAGCAAGGTCAGCCATAGATGCCGCTAAGTACCAGCTCCACATTGCAGTGGATACAAATGACACTGCATCTTGGGTCATGCCCCACGCAGTGTCTTTAAGGTGGTTTGCCTGGCTTAGAACTACCAGTCTGCTTCAGAACACACAGATGAAAACTATGGATTTCCCCTGCAAGGGAACTTCCTCTTTGGTGACAAGACAGAGACTTGCATGAAAAAAGTGGATGAGTACAAAACCACCTATAAGAGCAATACTGAGAAAGAAAAGGCCTCCACTTCCCACAGGCCTTATGGAAGGGGAGGTAGATGTGGGGGATACTTTCCGTATGCTTCTGTTTCCTATGAGTACCCGCCCCCCACCACAAAGGGGCGACTATAGGGGCAAGGGTAGGAGTGGCACTAGGCATGCAGCTGCAGCACCAGTCCCCCAAACCCAGGCAAAGCAAAACCCCTGACAAGTCTGCACAGGGTTACCCATTCTTTGCTAGTAGGAGGAAAACTGACTCACTATTTCCAGGAATAGACAAAATCACTACAGATAATTGGGTCCTGGAAGCAGTAAGTAAGGTTTATCCCTGCAGTTGAGAAAATTCCTAACACTGCAGAACCACAAGGTTTTCCACCCTCATACCCCAACAGAAAGAGTCCTGCTGGAGATGGTGGTGAAGAAATTGTTGCAAGCAAATGCACAGAAAAAGTACCTCCCTCACAATGGGGCAGGGAACTTTATTCCAGGTACTTCCTGACCTGCAAGAAAAATGGGGCGTGGCAACCCATTTTAAATCAGAGAAATCTGAACAAACACGTAAAGAAAGAAAAATTTGGGATTGTAACACTGGGTTCCGTGATTCCATCTCTGCAAATAGGAGAATGGCCAGGGCCACTGGATCTTAAGAATGCTCACTTTCACATACCAGTCAGGGTCAGCCACAGAAAGTTCGTCAGATTCAGGATAGGGAACTGCCAGTACCAGTTCGCAGCCTTTCCCTTTGGCCTCGCCTCAGCTGCAGGAGTATTTTGCAGAGTGCCTAGCTGAAAGCAAGGGGTGGTGATTTTTTTTCTGACCGGATGACCGGCTGATCTTTGGGGGAAAAAAAAAAAAAAACAGGAAGCAAAGTCCTCCCTACTGCTGACACAAGACACATTGTAGAACCTGGGTTTCCTCATAAATCGTGTAACGTCCTAGACAGAACCAGTTCAGATTCTGGACTTTGGAGGTGCAGAACTGGATACTCTGCAAAGGAAAGCATTCTTCCCTCAAACAAGGGTAGCAAATCTTATTTCAACTGCAGAATCCTTCAAGGCAGGTTGTCCAAAACCTGCAAGGGATTTTCTGTGCTTAACTGTGGTCCATGGCCTCGTCCACTGCAGTGGTGCCAGGGGTCAGGTTCCAAATGAGAGATGTCTAGTATCACTTGGGGGAACCATTGGTCTCAGAGGTGGTATGCACTGTCCACATTGGTACCTGTCAACCAAGTCTTTGCTAAGGGTGCTGGGATGGTGGAAGGAAGAATGCAACCTCAGAGAGGGAATTACCTTCCTTCAGCAGTCTCCTACAGCTGTACTCAAAACAGACGCCTCCCTTCTAGGCCGTGGCGCCTACCTGGAGGACCTCATTGTAAGTGGTATTTGGAGTACAGAGGAGACTCAGGAGCACATAAATCTCCTGGAGCTCAGGGCATTGTATCTGGCAATGAAGTCTTTTTCCTCCCAGATCAGTGGTTAGTATGTTTAGAAAAGAACAGACAACACAACAGTGTTACATAAACAAGCAGGGGAGTAACGAGATCTTCAAAGTTGTGTACAGAAACAGTGAAGATCTAGAACCTAACATATTCACTGGAAGTTCAGCGTTCAGCTCTACTCCTGCCAGGGAAAGAATCTACTGGCAGATTTCCTGAGCAGAATCAGCCAGAGAAATCACAAATGGACCCTGAACCAGCAGGTGCTGGTGGCAATGTTCAGACCGTGGGGTACACAAGAAATAGACCTGTTTGTGTTGTGGGAGAACAACCAGCTCCCACTGTTGCAGCCCCCCAGCGATGGGTTCAATACCCGAGGATGCTGTAGTCCTCAGCTGATCAGGGTAGTTTCTGTGTGCCTTCCCACTTTTTCTGAGAGCACTGATCAAACTGAGAAGGGAATCAGCAATGATTGATTCTCATGGCTCCAGACTGGGCCAGGCAGAGCTGGTACTCCATGTTCCTGTTCCTGTCCAGTACGCCTTCTGTCAACCTGTTCCTGAGATGCAATCTGCTGACACTGCCCAGGGCAGGATAACATTCCCGTATCTGAACTCCAAGCCTCAAAGCATGGTTCTTAAAGAGCTGAAGTTATGTCGAGTAAAACTCTCTGAGAAACTAATGGAAGTGCTGAAGGTCTCCAGGGGGAACCTGCACCAAGGAAAATTCAGAATGAAAGATTTTCCTTTTAGAGTTCTAGACTGCTCAACCCTCTTCATCAAGCCTGTCTACAATCCTTGACTTGCCTAGTCCATGTCCAGTCCATAAGCCTCAGGCCCCCAACCCTGAAGGTTCATTTGGCAGCAGTGTGAGCTTACACATCAGCTGGCAGACAGGTCAGTGGCCTGACAACCCATTTTCAAAAGATTTTTCAAAGGCCTTAATCACCTATATCCTTCAATAAGGGACACTGTCCCTCCCTGCAACTTGAATGTGTGCATTGCTTAGCTGACGGAGACTCCTTTTGAGCCTGTGGCAACTACTACACTGAAGTGTGTTACTTGGAAAGCAGTTGGTGGCAGTGACATGTACCAGAAGGGTGAGTGAGCTGCAAGTCCTCTTCATAGATCCTAACTACATAATCTTTCACAGGGACAAGCTAGTCCCAAAAACTAGCAGAAAATTCCTCCCAAAAGTGGTGTCTGAATTCCATCAGAATCAATCCATTGCCCTTCCTGTTTTCTTTACAGCAAAATTCAGCTCAGGAGAACAGAGGCTTCACAATCTGAATGTGATGAGGGCACTGAGCTACTACTTAGGCCGCACAAAGGATGTCAGGTTCACTAACACTCTGTTATTTTTCACCTGTGGTGAATTGGGAAAAGGTAAACCAACATCCAAGAGAGCTGTTTTTTCATTGGATAGTTTCCTGCATACAGATCCTTTATGGCAAATAAGGTAAATTCTCACCCCAGGAATTCTTTAGCATCTATTGGCAGAAGCAGTATGTCAGCTGGGTTCAGCTGCCCAGAAGAGGAGGAGTCAATGAAAACGAAGAAGGCATTGGCCAATCAGGATACAGTTAGAGTGCTGCCTGCAGTCAGCCTGAAGGACCTTAGAACTTTTTCTACACTGAACTGGCAACACTGCCCTGGAGCTCTTCTCTTCAGAGATCTTCCTGAGCCATTTTCTTTCTTTTTGAGTGCTGCTTTAAGGTATTTTGTATATTTTCTTTTATTTATTTGTACCGCATCTGCACTGGGTTCTGCTCAGTTGCTGGATTTTTTCATATTTTCCTGCTTCGGCATTTTTTTCTGAAGTAAAATTCGCCCGCGTGCACGATAAATTACGTCATTTTTATTTAATTTGTTAGTTTTTAGTATTTATCAGTGGTTTTTAACGCTTTTGTGGTAAAAATCATTGATTTGTTTTTTCGTGCGCGTGCGCAATTTTTCCGTTGTGCACCAGCGCGAATTCTTGGAACCCTTTTTTCCCTGTTTAAATTCAAAATGATTAATATTTGAAGGGCAATCCCCTCTCTTTTGGGGTGAGACTCTCTTGTTTGCTGTGCAGTGGGCTTTAACGAGAGGTGTGGAGGTGGTTCTGTTTTTTCCTCTTTGTGAAAAAAAAAAAAATCTCAAACTTGATTTTGATTTGTTTAAGCTTTAGCCTAACTATTGTTATCTGGGCTTTTAGTCCACCTCCCCCTTCTCTAAAAGCGTTGAGGAGGGTACCTCAAGTTAACACAAAAGAAATGACAAGTCCCGTTGGGACTTCTATTATAAGTCTGGTTCTGTTGTGGATGTTTTTCTGTCCAAGCCTTTAATTTGAAAATAGACAGGGTGTCCTCTTCCTGCACAAAGATAGAGATTAATCTCCTCTGACCCTCCCTCCCTCCCTCCTGAAGGACTTAGGGAGACATCAGGGGTTGATAAAATTATGCCCTCTGCAACTGAATTTCTGAGAGCTTGGCAATTATTCCAGACTTTATTTTTCTGGGTGTTTCTCGGCTCCTTCGGGTCCGAGTATTTCTATCCTTACACCCAGGGATATTATTGTTATGATTATTAGTAGTAATTTAGGAGAGGATTTTCCTTCACTCCTCTCGGGGCCCACTAATTCCAGTCTGTCACCCTGAGGTTGATTCAGGTTATGGTATAATGAGACATATATATGTATATACACACACATATATACATACATACACACACATCTGGTGGACCCCCTGGACTTTCCCCTCCAGGATGACACCAGTAAAGAGGTGGAGGACAATAACTTCGTAGATCTGGTGGTTGCTGTCTTCCAAAGAGGTTGACAACTCTCTGAAGACTCCTACAGGTAGGTTCTGGAAACCCCTCCTTCTCTTTCGGGGTTGACAGAAGCATTCAGATGAATTACCAGCTCGGTAAGTGTTCTGCTGTTTTTATCTGTACACTTTTAGATTAAAGAGAGTTAGTGCAAACAGCGGCCTGCTTCTCAGCCTCGTGCCACTGTCTGCTTTCCCTCCAGAGATAGACTCTAGATAATCATATACTATGTGTAAGAAATTTTACATAATGCCTTTAACCTTTGTAGCATACCCTATTATATATTTAGAGTGTTTGATGTATACTATCCTTGCCATAGTGCGGCATCTCTTGAGCACTATTTACAAGGAGGTTTGCTGGAATACCCAGGTGGCATTTAGTAGCACTATGCCCTCATAGTAAGTCATAATGTTACAGCTTCTAGAGTCTTGGTGTAGGTCATTTCCCTCAGGCTTGCCTGTCTGAAAAGTTCCAGCCTTTTGGGTTATGCTTTGGTGCAAATTTTGGTTGGTCTTTGTCAAACTGAAGCTGACAGGCACGTATGGACGAGTTCAGCTCTCCTAGTACTCAGTTAAACATAAGCATTCCTTCCCCAGAACTCTCACTGGGGGCTTCGGGTAGTAATTATTCTCCCTTTAATCCTTTTTTCCTATGCCAACACATTAGGAAATTTCCAAATGTGAAGTTTTCCAGGGGTTTAGGCAGGAATGCTCTTTCATTCCTGATAATCCCTTTTTTCTTCAGTTATTTTTCTTCTTGGTTCAAGTTTTTACCCCCTCTTTGGTTGGTAAAAAAAAAAAAAAAAATTAAAGGGAGATATTAACATTTTATATATATATATATATATATATATATATGTGTACACAGTATATCTATGTGCATGATAAGTAAATAAATATCTAAAGTTTACCTCCAAATGCTGCATTCTCTGTTGTTCTTCAGTAGCATGTCAGCAATGGTAACTAGAGCACCAGAACCTTGTGAGGGTCAAAGTCGTGAAAGGGTTCCCTCCTGCTTGGGAGTTGGACCTTTTTTCCTATGCTATTACCTGAATCTTAAAGGAAAATAGGGAACAGCAAATCATTATCAATTTTCACAACCAGGGGTCAGGATGCTTCCTTGACTCAGGTCTTTCTTTTGCAAACATAGGGGATTTTTCTTGTCTCCTTCGATACATTTTGTGTTCTCAGTTCCTTAGTACAGGGTTTTTTCTCAGGCAGTTTTATTCCATGCTGTTTAGACTGCCTCCAGTGTTTTCTCAGATACAGAGTAAAAATCAGGCTGTTCTCCAGGTATCCGGGTAGGTTGCCAGTTCTCCCCCAAACACAGGGAATCTCTGGTTTCCCTTATCAGAGGCTTGGCAGGCCTTAAGCCAATTCCCCTTGACTTTGGTTTTCAAGCCCTAAGTCTGACATTTTGTTTCCTACAGTCTCGAGGGTTCTTTGTACCTACTAGAAAAAAGTCCCTTAACTATTTAAATCTCGGCAACTCTTAAGGGGCAATGCTCATCTCTTGTCAGGAAAAGCTCTTTCCCTGCATGGGGTGCATAATTTTGTCATTAAAGTCCCAGGGGCTGGGCATCTAGGTTAGATTCCAAATAAGAGAATTTTTCATGAAGCTTGAACCCTGTTACAAGCTGGACTGGTGTAAGGAAACAGTGAACTTCACACCTCTCCCCTTCAAATCTTCGGTACAGAGGCTTCCAGTTGGCACTTCACTGGGGCATCATTGGGTCTTGATTTCTGAGAGAGTCCTTCTCTCTTCAGTCCCTGGAATCTCAGAACATCTCTATCAGGCCTGCATTTTTCAGTCCAGAGGCCCTTTAGTTCGATATCCCTGCCTGTATCACACTAATGAGCATTTGGGACACAGGGCTTCCAATCTCTCTGCAATAGCTATGAGTTGTGATCTCTAGCTGGCTTCTTTGGAAGTGTCTTAGTCACTCATCCATCTGTCGGGCAAGGACAAAACTTTGGCAGGGCCACCACAAGTGGGCCCTTTGGCAGATCCTCTAAGCCGCAATAGTCGGGGCCACCGCAAGTGAGCCCTCAGCACACAAGTCCTAGCCACATCATTCAGGGGGAAGGTCAGGTCCAGATCTGAATTTTCGCCTCCAGCCCAAACCTCCAGTTTTTCCTGTTGCAGGCCCCAGCTCAGGGTTCCATCCAACAGATCTTATCTCAAGACTGGCCTGAGAAGTTTTCTCTCCTTTTATCCTTTGTTTCCTAAGTACCTCTCTAGTTAAGGTGTCAGCCACCATGATGCCGGTGGCTCTGGGCAACCTTGGTACTTTCTGAAAAATCAGGAGTAGTGTTTTTTCTCAGCTCCCAGTCTTTTCTTCTCAAGGCCTGGTTCCTGGGAGACTAGATCTCTTAGAGTCCCTGTATCCAAACAAGGCCTGGAACGTCTATGAAGGAGAAGAAAAAAAAAAAAGGTTTTGATATCATGAAAACATCAGTTTTTCTAGGGGAAGTGGCTTTTCCCCTGGGTACAAGGACAAGAGCCTAGAATGTTTCAATCCTCTTTCCTCTCATGACTGGATTATTTAGTTCATTTCCAGGCATTACAATCTTGGACTTTGAACTAGTTTGGTCTTTGTGACTTGTTTCCTGTAAAAGTATTAAGGTTTTTATTTTCCTTCCAACAGTGGGACAGTAGGCCTTTTTTCCTTGGGAGTACACTTAATGGTTACTCTGATTCTTTTTCCGTCAGGCAAGAGAAATCTGTCTTTTCTCAGACCATTTCAAAGAATTTCGCAAAGGGCCATCTTCACTTCCAGACCCTTCTAGGGACTGGAGTTTTTTTTCCCCCATGAAACACAACCCTCTGTAAGTTCAGTTTCAAGGGGTGTCCCTTTGAATCTGTGGAAATTCTGTCCTGAAGCGAATAAAATCGAAGACAATTTTTCTGCTTGTTTTCCTCTGTCAGACGTTTTTCAGAGTTTCAGGTTGTTCTCTTAGACCTTATCCTCTCAGTGTCTTTACGAACAATTTAGTCTTCGGGACGGATAGAAAATCTTTTTCCCAAGTGTTCTACCATTTCCTTCATCAATCCTTTTTCTCTGCCTGTACTGCTGTCAGGCAAGTCCTGTCTAGGCTATCTCAGCCTGCTTAGAAGGGGCATGAATTAGTCCTGCCGGTCTGCATCAGCAGACCTAGCACTTCAGGTTCTGTCATTATCATACTTTCCTTTCCTGCGTTTTTGCAAAGAAAGGAGAAACCAGTGACCAATAGTATTTTCCCATGGGACTGTTTTCCCGTATTTCGGGTCTGCTTCAGTAAAGCTGACATTCAGCCCTTCTCGTGCTTAGGGCCTACTTACTGGAGACTAGCTGCCTCCTGGGCAGCGTTCAAGGCTATATCCTCACCAGAAGTGTGAAGACTACTTATTTGAAATGTGCTTTTCATATTCAATAAGATCTTTCTTGGATGTGTAGTCTGATAGGATGCCAATTTTGGCAGGATGGTACTTCAGAGCCTCTTCTTAAAATAGGGTTCTGTGCCCTCCTCCCAATTACACTGCTTTGAAGTCTGCTTCTGTCAATAGATGCTAAAGAATTCCTTGGGTGAGAAGAAACAATTACTCACCGGAGTAATGTTACTTCTTCCACGGTATTCTTTAGCATTATTGACACTCCCACCCTTCCTCCCCTGGAAACCTTGTCTAAAGGCTCTGCTAGGGGATTTGGCCAAATTTGACGACTCATTCATTTGTGTGATTTTAAAAAAAAAAAAGAAATAAAATATTTTTTCATAATAGTGGGTTAGAATATATAGTGGGTTATTGCTAACAGTTTTTTTTGGCCCTAGCGGGCACAGATTTGCTCTTTTTCAGCTTCGAAATGCATTCTGAGGTCCTTCAGGCTGACTGCAGGCAGCACTCTACTCTAACTGTATCCTGATTGGCTAATGCTTTCCTCATTTGCATTGACTCCTCCTCTCCGGGGCAGCTGAACCCAGCTGGCATACTGCTTCTGTCAATAATGCTAAAGAATACCCTGGAAGAAGTAATATTACTTCGGTGAGTAATTGTTTCTTACCGACTAACAGCCTTAGGGCGTACTTCACAAGGGACATCTCTGCTAGTGTGGCAGAATCAAGAGGTATTTCCCTGCTGTTTTGTGCAGGAAATCTGTAAAGTATCTCAGGTTATTAAATATAGAATAAAGTATGGGGTGGTGTGTGTAACGAGAAGTTTACACACAGCCAAGGTGTTAGATGCTCATAAACCCCGGGAGCGAAGCTTAAGGAGTTTAGCATCTAACACCTCGGCTGTGTGTAAACTTTGAGTTAAAACACACTACCCCATATTTTATTTTATATAATTGCTGGGTTTCCCTTTTTCTCCTCAGCAGTTATATAAAATAAAGATGTTCCAGTGCAGCTGCGGTTCGGCTAAGTTTTAGTCGGTTGCCGAAATTAAGAGTGCTGCATTTAAAAAACTCTTTTTTTGCTAACCATGAACCATAAACTGCACCCGCTCTGTTTCTAAACAGTCTACTGTTGAACTAAGTGTATAAAAATGACTTACTGCCCAACTCTTCTGGCGGTGCTGAAGCGGCGAACGGTCAAGAGAGGTAGAGTTACGGCATGTGCAGAGTAAGGGAAACCGTGCGTATGTTTGCCGTTATAAACACTCCTTTATAGCGGCAAATTATGCCACGGTTTTCCTGTGGTATAAAGGGGAAGCCAATTATTATATAGCTGATATAGTGTAGAAGATCCGGAGTAATGCTAACTATTACCAGAAATGCGTAGCAGTAGACTGCTAACTGTTTTTGGTGACATCATGACACAATAAGCAAAATTAATAAAACAATGTAATAACCGTTCTGTGCCAAGTGCTATGCACTTTCATAGCTGATTAGCACTTTTATGTGGCAAACTACTAATTAATATTTTTGGCTTGTGTAGTACCTTGTAGCTATCTTGAAAACAGTACACATTTTCACTAAGCACTGCTATCTGGACATACAGTCCAGAAAGGATGTCAGCTTTGGCACTGTTGTCTTTGCAGAACCTTTTCTCGAAGTAGGTTGTATACCCACCCTCCCAGGGTACTGCTATGAAGTTTGCATGTGCTGAGCAAAAGTGAGGGACTCCTGTAGTTTGAAGAAAAATTACCATAGTAGTATTGTTTCCTCCAAACCCCTTGCTTAAGAATACCTAATCCTTACCTCCCCGTCCAGAACCATTGTTAAAGGTTCAAACAATAAGGATTTTCTTTCTATTTACTTGAGCATCTCTTCTTACTGTGCCTTCACAGTTGTTGCCCAGTGGTATGATTTATCTCATTTTTCATAACAGTTAAGTTTATTATGCATTGTTTAAACTATTTTTCTGATTTTCAGCAAAAATTTAGCACTTTTTGGTTAGTCGTTTAGCTAGTTCTTGTGGACACTTCTCACCCTAGTTTTAGAAATAAATCTGACATTGGAGTGCAGGGTTGAGTTTGACCACATGACAGAGTTTGAATTTAATTCTAAATTCCTAAATTTTAATAATATTTTACAAGCTCTGGGACTGCTCGTTCCAGGAGAATGATTGCATTTGTTAAGCATAGTGAGAGATCCCTTTGGAAAAAACGGTATTACTATAGGGAACAATTATTTATTTCTGGTCACGTTGGAATTAACCCCTGTGGTGTTGCATTCAGTTTCTGAATCCACGTTCCCCAAGTGAAGTGGGCAAGAGGATCCTGACGACAAGGCTTCCAACCAAGAAATAAAGTAAGCAGAAGGTGGGGAGTGTCTGCTGTGGTGGGGAGAGAGCAGTATCATGGGGAGCTGAGTAGCTGTTTGTCATAGAACAAGTTCCTCTTGGAAAGGGGAGAGAGTGGAGGGAAGGAAATTAAGAGGTAAGCCCCTGATGCACCAGTACTGATAGTCACTCTGGCAATTTGGGCCTTCACTAGCCTTTGTGTGACAGAAGTCTCAGCATAGCCACAGACCCCCTTTAGTCAGTACTAGCTCTACTCCTGGCACGTTGATGGCTGCCACTTCCCTTGGTGTGGCACAAGGTTTCATTGTGCCCACAGACGCAATTCATTTAGTACTCTCATGCACCCTTACACTTAATGGCTGATTTCCTCTTTGTGTGTGTCCAAGGTCTTGAACCCACAGACACCATTCTCTCAGTACCAGTTCTACCCCTGACACTTTTAATGGGTTAAGTCTCATCATATAAACAGACACCCATCACCTGGCACCATCTCTACTTACTACACTTCAGTAGCTGAGGTTCCATTGTACCCATAGACACCCTTCACTCGGTACCAACTCTGCCCTCTAAACTTTGATAGCCAAGGTCTCATTGCACCCACAAGCATCCTTCATGCAGTACCAGGTCTGCCTCCTACACCTTTAATGATTGAGGGTCATTGTATCCACAGACACTCTTCACTCGCTACCAGTTGTACCTCGTACACCTTTAATGATTGAGGGTCATTTTACCCACAGACACCCTTTACTCAGTACCAGCTCTACCCCTTACATTTTAATGACTGAAGACTTCTCATATCCAGAGACACCCATCACTCGGTACCAGCTCTGTGTCCTGCAGTTTTATTGGCTGAGGTCTCGCTGCACCAACAGACACCCTTCATGCAGATCCAGCTCTGTTCCTGCATTTCTCATGGCTGAGGCCCGATTGTATCCACAGACATTCTTCACTCATTACTAACTGTCTTCACTTGACACCAGCTCTGTATCCTACGCTCTTTTAATTTTCTTCATTAACTTAACTAGGGTTGGGATTGTAAGGTTAAAAAGAGAAGGGGGGGGAGCTGAGCAGAGAGAGAGAGACTGGGAAAGGCAGACATCCTGAACAGATACTTTGTATAATGTTCACGAGGAAGGAGGAGGAGGGGCCACAACAGAGTAATAGGAGCACTGGAGGAAAGAAGGGGGGGGGGGGGCTATAGTCTGTTCTTGAAGGAGAGAATCCTTAAGAGACTCGCTAATCTGAAAGTGGATAAATCAATGGGGCCAGACAGGCGCATCCATCAGTATTGAGGGAGTTCAGGTATGTACTGGCTGCACCTCTGACTGTCCTATTTAACAGATCATTGGAAACAGGAGTAGTTCCAGAGGACAGGAGGAGGGTGAGGTAGTCCCACTATGCAAAAACGGTAGCAGGGAAGAGGCTGGCAATTATAGGCCAGTCAGCCTGACATTGGTGGAGGAAAAGTTAATGGAGTCACTGCTGAAGGAAAGGATTGGGGAATATCTTGAATCCAGTTGGTTACAGGACCTGAGGCAGCATGGACTCATGGGGGTCAAATGAATCTGATTTCTTTGGGTGACTTAGGGACTAGATGGAGCGGTGGACATAGTGTACCTAGATTTCAGTAAGGCTTTCGACACTGTTCCACATAGGACACTTGTAAGCTAGCTGGGTAGCTTAGGGGTGTGTCCAAAGGTGGTAAACTGTGTAAGATATTGGTTAGGAGATAGGTGGCAGAGGGTGGTGATAAACTGAGTTCACTCCGAGGAAGGGAGGGTGACCAGCTGAGTGCCTCAGGGATCAGTGTTAGGACCGGTCCCCTTTAATGTCTTTATAAGTGACATTGTAGAGGAGATGGAAGAGAAGGTCTGCCTCTTCCTTGATAACACTAAAATCTGCAGTAGGGTAGACACGCCTGCGTGTGTGTATGTAAAGGATGAGTAGTGACCTGCAAAAACTTGGAGTGATTAAGGGTATGTCAGCTGGGTTTCAGTGTGAAAAAGACCAAAATAATGCACTTGGGGCACAGAAACCCAGGGATGGAGTATAAAATGGGTGGGGTGATGCTGACGACCACCAAACTGGAAAGGGGTAGTCATATCAGATGACCTAATGGTGTCCAGATGGTGTGACAAGGCAGTAGGGAGGGTAAGTGGGATTCTGGGGTGCATGGGGTGGGGGTATTGCCAGCAGCAAGAGGGAGGTGGTGTTGCTTCTGTATAGATCACTGGTAAGACCCCATGTACAATACTGGTTTCAGTTCTGGAGACATCTCTGGAAGGACATAGACTGGAGGCAGTTCAGAGGAGGGTAACTAAAATGGTGCATGGTCTGCATCAGAAGCAGTACAAGGAGAGCCTGAAGGACCTGAATACTTACACACTAGAAGAGAGAAGGTAAAGAGGGGATATGATAGAGATCTTTAAATGCCTCACAGGAGTAAGTAAGGTAAAGGAGGGCATAGTATGAAGCTGGAGAGGGGTAAATTTAGGAGAGATGGGACAAAGTACTTAACAGAAAAAGTGGTGGATTCCTGGAACAGCCTTCAAGCGGAGGTGATGTGGTGAAAAACAGTTGTGGGGTTCAAGAATGCATGGGAGAAGCCCAAGAGAATCTTGGGGGAAAGGAAGAAGGGGGATGTTAATGGATCGGAGATTAAATAGGATCTGTGGGGATATTCCAGGCAGGGAAAAATGGGCAGACGAAGAGGGTCAAACTGTGCTAGGATCGTGGATATGTTGTTCATCCACACTCTTTGGCATGTCCCCTTTCACTTTAAATCTTGCCGGAAGTCTTCAAGCTGGTTCCTCCCACCCACCTGGGTGGTGTAACCCTTGGCTCCACCCCATGACGCCTGATCTTCCTTTCCACTGGAAGATTCAAGTTGCCTCCCTCATGCTTACGCATTTTGTAGGCCCTGGCTTCAAAACCTTCGGTTATTCAAAAAATCCGTCTAGTTCGCATTAGCGATCGCGACTGTTTACATTCGATTATGGAAGACGAGTCTTCCCCCGAATTTCACTGGTGTCACTGCGTCCAGAAGATGTCGCGCAACGATCCTCACACCGTGTGCGTCTACTGTCTCATGTCGACCATGACACCTCGAAGTGTGATCTTTGTCTTGCTTTTCATCCTAACGTCCTCGATGACAGTCTTGCATGCCTGAAGTTGGGGAGGCCGGAGAAACGGAACCCTCCGGTGAAATCTAAGGAGGCTCGGTGGGTGGTTTCCGCGGCTGCGGGATTCGCAGAGCAGTTGGAACGCTTGCAAGCATTCGAGGAGGAAGTGGCTCGGGTTGCAGAAACTACTTGAATCTTCTTCGTTTCGCTCAACCTGGGCTCCACCTTCTCGGGTTCTTTCTGAAAATTGTGCCAATCTCTCACAACCAAGGGAGAGAGTCCTGCGGGCACGCATTCCTCTCTGTCCCATAAGCAAGAAAAGGACCCGGGATAGTCTTTGTCCTGATGGAGGTGCTCTTGGGATCGGGAGAGAGCTTGGTCCCAGGAACCGGCAGTCTCAGCTTCCGTGAATATTGCCTCTTTGCCCACTGGATTCTCGGCTTTGCCATCTGGCCAATCGACTGAAGTGTCGATCGACGATGTGGAAATCATCATCGATTCGATCGACCCTTTGTCGCAGACTCTGGTTGATGATTCTCTTGATAGAACTGTGGTTCTTACTTTCCCCAGCGAGACTCAGCTTGCTGGGAATCCCATCGAGGAAGTGGTCATCGACCCCGGGAAATCACCGGGCCTGCCGGTGTCTCCTGAATGACTGAATCGGCCTGTCCGATCTCGATCGAGGTCCAGGACCCCCTCGACCGGAAGGCCGAGGAAGAGCCACAAGTGCTCTAAAAAGAGGCAATGCCATTGGTCGTCCTTGTCCTCCTCAGATGAGGAGAGGCTCTGGCGGAAACTCCGGTGGTGCTACGAGGACCTCATGTGACAACAGCTGATTTTGACCGGGCACAAGTCGACCCTGGCTTCTACCCTGGCCAGTACTTGACTTTAGCCTCCTATGCCGAAGCAGACTCCTTCAGCGCAGATCAAGTTGGTTCCCTCGCCTGCGGAGCTGGCAAAACCTCCAGTTTGGCTCAAACTAGTCTCTCTACCAATGGTGGTGGAACTACCACCCAAGCAGCCTGTGGGAAGGGCTCCTTCTAAAGAAGATGGACTGGACACTGGACTTCCCTGGCATCTTTCCGTCACTGTCACCCCCGGACCGCCCTCGGCTGGTCAAAGGTGACCTGGCGGTGGACCATTGTATCCGAATTCCTCGGATTCGGATGTGACCGGCCTGCATTCTCATCCCGGGGATGACGAACTGGCCGGTGGGTTACAGACGGAGGAAGGTCCTCCATCCTTTCCGGGCATTCTTCTCCTCATCTGAGTCTACAGGGATGCCCCTGGAGCCAATCCAGAAGAAGGCGGAGTACCCTCTCACGGACATCCTCAAGAAAGGGGATACCCCGATGGAGGCTTTTCCTGTGGCCCAAGCCATTGTTGGCCCAGCCTTAGAACTCTGGCAGCACCCTGCCTCTTTTCCATGGGGTCCCTTGCGGGGTTCACAGAGCACCCTTCGACCGAGAGCTGGTGACCGCCTCTGTGTTCAGGCATATTGGCAGTTCTGCCGACACTTACCGACCTCCCGAGAAAGAGTCCAAATTCTTGGACTATTCGGCCAGGAAGGACTATGCGGCTTCTTCCTTGGGCCTTCGTCAGGCATGTTCGTCTGTCGTCATGGCACACTTCTCCCATGCCCTCTTGGGGTCTTTGGATAAAGTCCTCCCACACCTTCCTGTGGACATGCAGACCATGGTCAAGCAGGTCTGGGATTAGGGCCGAGCTGTTGCCAAACAGCAGCTTCAGATGGCCCTGGACATTGGGGATTCTTGTGCCCGTTCAATGGCAGCCGCAGTTGCCTGTCATCGCAGGGCTTAGCTGAGACTCTCCTCCTTTCCAGTGGATACTCTGCACAAACTGGCCGATGTGCCTTTCCTGGGCACCGATCGTTTCGGCCCAGGTGTGGCTGGTCATCTCCAGCATATTGAGCAGTCCAGTGCCACCTTGGACGCTACTTCTGCCAAGGGTTCTTCGTGCAGGAACCAGCAGCAGCAGAAGAAGCCTTTTTGGCACTCCTCCCCTGCGGTACAGCAACCCTCCTTTCAAGGAGGGCAGCAGCAACAGCAGCAGCAGGCTCAAGATTGGCACACCCAGCCCGGTCCCTCCCAGGCCCTTAAGGGAGGCTGAGGTTCTGGTCCTGGATCCTCCTCCTCCAAGTCTGCTCAGTGATGGGGTGGGGGGATGCCTTTCCCTCTCTCGTCACGCCAGCTCTGGGTCCTCCGGTTGGGTGGGGGGGGCGGCTCCACCACTTCCTTTCTGCCTGGTCAGCTGTTACTTCAGACAGGTGGGTTCTCGAAGTGGTCAGTCAGGGGCTGCCTCTGGAATTCGAGCAGCACCCTCCAAGCCAACCCCACGCCCCTCGGGAGGAAAGAGTATCCACCCAGAGTCAGTCGGCTCTCTGAGACAACATTCCTCAGCTCCGCCTCCTGAAAGAGGCAGTAGCTCCAGTGGCAGATCCTCCAGCAGACCCAGGTGTTGTCTCCAGGTACTTACTGGTGCCCAAGCAGACTGAGGGCTGGCACCCCATTCTAGATCTGCATGACCTGAATCAATATCTCCGGTCATGCACCTTTCGGATGGTCATTCTGTCCCAGATCATACCATCCTTGGAGCGAAACATGGTTCTGTTCACTGGATCTGCAGGACTCGTTCTTTCACGCCACAATCCGTCTGTCTCATCAGCGGTTTCCCCTCTTCAGAGTCGAAGGGACCCTGTCATCGGTCCCATGGGTCTTCACCAAATGCATTGCAGTGGTGGCGGCCCAGCTCAGGCATCTGGGGGGGTGTCAGGATTTATCCCTACCTCAACAAATTGGCTCCTAGCAGGTCCCACCCAACAGGAGGTGGAGAGGTCCAGGGACCTGGCCCTCAAGACCTGCTCCCAACTCGCCCTCCTGATCAATGAGGCCAAGTCAGAACTCATGCCTGCCCAGGTGATGTTGTTCATCGCGGCAGAGTTAGACTCTGGTCAAGCCAGAGCTCGGCTCCTGGCGGACAGGGTGGAGGTTCTCTCCTCCTTTGCCCAGTCATTTCTGGTTGGGCAGTTGCACCCTGCCCGGGACTTTCTGTGTCTCCTGGGTTACATGCCGGCGTGCACATCCGTGGTCCATTGGGCCTGGTGGCGCATGCGCCCCCTCCAATGGGAGCTGGCCGCCCAGTGGACTCAGTGCCACGGTCATTTTGACCAGCTGACCACTGTAACCCAGAAGATGTGGGACACATTCCAATGGTGGACTGCCCCAGACTGGTTGCAGGGAGGTATCCCAGTTGTCTGCCCCGAGCCGACAGCTGTCCTTATGACCGATGCCTCTCTCATGAGCTGGGGAGCCCACATGGTGGACAATAGGGCTCATGGGTTCTGGACCCCCGAGGAGTTCCGATACCACATTAACCTGTTGGAGCTCAGAGCAGTCAGACTGCTGCTGTCAGCTTTTGCTCCTCAGCTCCATGGTGAAGTGGTTCAAGTCCAGATGGACAGTACCACGACCATGTACTAACTCAAAAAACAGGGCAGCAAGCGCTCCCGCCTGCTTTGCAGAGAGGCGCTCTGCATCTGGACCCTCGTCAGCTGTTTGGAGGCAGATCTCCTAGCCATCCATGTGGCAGGAGCCTCAAGCCATCTGGTGGATGCTCCCAGCCAATTGGGCAAGACATCCCACTAGTTGACTCTCCATCCAGAGGTAGCTTACAGCCTGTTCTCCCACCAGGGCAAACCGTTGGTGGACCTGTTTGCCTCCAGGGAAAACACCAAGCTGAGGCTGCTCCGTGCCCGCCCCCCTCAGCAGGGTTTGCTGCAGGGGGATGCCTTCTTGAGGCCATGGACCCCAGGCCTCCTTTATGCCTTCCCTCCATTTCCCTTGATCCACAAAGTGCTTCTCAAGGTGAAGGTGATACTGGTAGTCCCAGACTGGCCACGCTAGTTCTGGTATCCAGATTTCCTCAGCCTCAGCTGCAGGCCCCCGGACCGGCTTCCAGCACGCCCGGACCTGATCTGTCATAATCAGGGGAAGGTATTCCATCCGGACCTTCAATCCCTGCACCTCACAGCCTGGTACCTGAGCGGCTAGAGTTCCAGGCTTTGGGTCTTTCCGAGGAAGTCTTCATTGTGATGGAGGCATCCAGAAAGAAATCGACCAGAAAATGTTACGCCTTCAAATGGAAAAGGTTTTCCATTTGGTGTCAGGGCAAGGGCCTCGACCCTCTGTCCTGTCTAGTGGCTAACATTCTTGACTACCTTTGGTCTCTCTCCAAAGGGGGTCTGCAGTCATCGACCCTTAGGGTGCACCTGCTTACTGGGTGCGGGCCGGTCAGCCGATGTTTGCACAGGAGACAGTGGTTAGGTGCTTTTTCAAAGGCCTGGATCACATAACCCCGCCAGTGCGTGACCCTCTACCTCCATGGGATCTTCTGCTGGTACTGGCAAAGCTCATGGGCAAGCCATTCGAACCAATGCACAGGTGTGCCTTGTCACACTTGTTGTGGAAGACTGCCTTTGTGGTGGCTATCATGTCTGCCAGAAGGACAGGGGAGCTCCAGGTGCTTTCGGTGGACTCCCCTTATCTGGTCTTCCACAGGGACAGGGTTGTTCTGTGCCCCCACCTGAAATTCCTTCTGAAAGTGGTGTCAGAGTTTCACCTTAACCAGGTGTTAACTCCGTCGGTATACTTCTCCAATTACACCTCAGAGATAGAATACAGGCTCCATACTTTGGACCCGAGATGAGCTCTCTCCTATTTCAAGGAGAGGACGGCGGTAATTCCGGGAGAGGCTTGCCAGCTGTTTGTCACCTATGCTGAAGCCGCTTCTGGCAGACCTGCAGCAAAATGGACTATTGCAGGGTGGATCACATCATGCATTAGTCTGTGTTATGAGTTGGCGGGCATGGAGCCTCCCAGAGGGATAAGAGCTCATTCTACCCGCCATACCATTGCATTTGTGGCTGCTTCCGGGAACATCCCTATCCAGGAAATCTGTGGGGCTGCTACCTGGAAGTCAAACACCTTCATTACCCATTACCGCATCAACCTTGAGTCATGCCGGGATGCTGGTTTTTGTGGCCTCAGTTCTCCAATCTCTGTTTCCCAAGTAGGGGGGTATGCGCCTTGCCACCCTCTTCGCAGAGAACTGCTAGGAGTCTGCCAAAGAGTGTGGATGAACAACATTTCCATGATCCTAGAAAAACAGGTTACTCACCTGTAACAGTTATAGGAGTGGTATAAGTTGTTCATCCACACGGACCCACCCGACCTCCCTGGCTGCAGACGCGCAACACCTGGCTTCCAGTGGGCTAAAATCTGGCGTCATGGGGCGGAGCCAAGGGTTATACCACCTGGGTGGGTGGAAGGAACAAGCTTGAAGACTTCTGACAAGCTCTAAAGGGGAAGGGGACATGCCAAAGAGTGTGGATGAACAACATATAGCACTCCTAGAACTACTGTTACAGGTGAGTAACCTGTTTATCTGCTAGCAAATTCTCTGTTTCTGTGTTTAAAAAGTACAAACTTACAAACTGTCTCCACATTGCATACATATAAAAATTGATGCATTCAGTAGACATATGTATCCTAGGATAGCTGCCTGTATCACCCAGGTAGTTATTTTATTTGGAGGAGATTTGCCATAGAATGACATTCACAAGGCTAGAAGTAACTTATACAAGCCACAGTTTGCTCCAGTTGAGATGACCAGTATTACTAGAATTTACCCATGTGTTCTTCAGCTGGATTCTAAAAGCTATTGGTCTGCTACATTATTATAAGGCCTCTGAAGGATGTCTGTCATGGTATATGAGACTGAGTTTGAGGTTTGGGCGAGAGGACCACGAAGCAAAGCGGAGTGGTTCTGTCTGCCCAACCCTAAGCAGAGAAGTCTCTTGTACCATAGGAGACATCCCTCAGAGGCCTGATTAACTTGCTATAAATCACTCTAGTTTAGCTCAAGTGATTTTATAATGAATTCTTTTTTAAAAAAAGATATTGTGCTGTCCTCCCCCCTGTAAGTAGCTCTGAGTGCTGATTGGCCGAAACTTCATGTTAGTGATTTACAATACATTTTGGCAGTACAGCATTATTGTTTTGCCTTCCCATCCCCCTTCTAGGAACCTGCTCCACTCCTGTATAAAATGTTCAGTTATTGAACAGTAAAAGTCAATAGAACAAGAAAGTGTTTGAAAAATATGAGAGCCTTGTAAACTGGGGTCTAAAAAGTGAAAAGTCCAGAAATGGCCATCTTGATAAAAGAAATGTTAAATGGCAGCAGTAGTCAGCATTTCCTTAAACCAGAAATCCCCATTAGTTAATCAGGCATTTGTCGTGCAGCCAACCAGGGCCGCGCATATGGCAGCATTGGGGCACGCTATCCATGACTGGCCATATTGCCATGGAGCCAGTGCCCTGTATAGCTGCAGCCAGTGTGTCCTGCTAAATTTATTTTAACCACACACTGTTAGACACCTAAAGGGACACATTTTTAGCTTTTTGCTCCTTTTTTTTTTGCACAGCTGAAAAAGATACCTGCAGGCACTTTTATGCCTTAAGGCAGCAAGTAATGGTCACTGACAGCAGTTTATTATGAGTTTGAGATTTTTCATTATATTTGCTATTCTTGTCATCCCAACATTATCCCTGGCTGTTGGAACCTCCGTGTTCATATATCAGTGTGGTGCCTAAACCCTTGCAAACTCATCCATGGATGAATTGGGCAAATTTAATGAAGTATTAGCCGAGTATATTTTATGAAATTGTGCAGTGAGCTGACACTTAGAAAGTGATTCCCATGTAAAACCGAGCACTGACAGTTTAATGCATGCTTGAAACTTGAGATCCCAAGCATCCATGAAACCATTTTGTAGCACTTGGTTTTACACGGGAATCACCTTATGATTGTGAGCTCACTGCACAGTTTGTAAAATATACTCAGCTAGTACTTCATGAAATTTGCCCAACTTGACCATGCATGGGTTTGTAGGGGCTTCGGCACCGTGTTGCTTTGTGAACATGCTGGAGACTCCAGCAGCCGGGGATAAGGTTGGGATGACAGTAATAGTAAATATAAATAAAAATCGAATAAATTGGTATGTCGCTGTTGGGGACCATAACTTGTCATCTCAAGGCATACAGATGCCTACAGATACATTTTTGAGCTGTGTTTATATAAAAAAAATGCAGCAAAAAGCTGACAGTGTCCCAGACATCAGTGTTAAACATTTAATACATCATCATAACAGATAGTAGCAGGAAAGCTATACCTATATTAGGGATATACACAGCAGGAGTATTTAACCCACTACGTATGGCACTATCAGTCAGGTCTTCAGCAGTGTGCCCCCTTGCCCCCCACCAAAAAAAAAGTTACACACAAATAAAATAACAGGTATGCACATCAGTCCGAATCATGCTTCGGTCTGTCTTGGGCACCAATGTCCAGTTTTATTTTTGGAACTAGGTTTCCAGCGTCCTTGGGATCATTAAATTGCTGATATTTCCCTGAATAAATGACTGATGGCCGAGGACTTATTGTATCCACTGATACCCTTCACTCAGAACCAGCTTTACCACCCCACCTCCACTTTGATAGCTGAGGTCTCATCGTACCCACAGGCACACATCACTCAGTGCCAGCTGTACCCAGATACTTTGATAGCCATGGTGTCATTGTACCCACATGCACCCTTCACTCAGTACAATAAAAAGAAAGGACACTCATCTGATAAATTCAGGTGCCGCTGAAAACAGACACAACCAGGAACTAAAAAAAGCACTGGACCAATTAATTGAAGTTAAATGCTTATAGCACGCTGCATGTGTAGCGCAGAACATACCTACTGACGAATCCTTAGCACTTCGGGGCTTACAGCCCCTTCCTCATGGAAGGGCTGGGGATTTTCCATTTATGATTTGTGCTGCACACATGGCGTGCTGTATTCTCCTTTTTAACTCGAACTAAATATATTCCAGCCATTGCTCACTTCACTTTGATGACTGAGGTCTTACTGTACCCACAAACATCCTTCACTCAGTACCAGCCGAGAACCCCCAAACTTTGAAGGACAAGCTCTCATTGTACCCACAGACACCTGTAACTCGGTACAAGCTCTGCCTCTAAAGTTTGATAGCCGAGGTGTCATTATATCCACAGACACCCTTCACTCAGTACTAGCTCTACCTTCAACAGTAATAGCTGAGGTCCGATTGTACCCACAGATGCTCTATATTCTGTACCAACTCTACCTGTAAACTTTGGTAGATGAGGTATCATCATATCCACAGACACCTATAACTAAGTACCAGCTTTGCCCCTTAAAGTTTGGTAGCTGAGGTGTCATTATATCCATACCCTTCACTCAGTACTAGCTCTACCTTCGGCAGTAATAGCTGAGGTCTAATTGTACCCACAGATGCCCTATACCAATTCTACCCCTAAACTTTGATAGATGAGGTATCATTGTACTCACTCACTTATGCTCACTACCAGCTCTTCTCCAACACTTAGATGGCTAAGGTTTCATGGTATCTATAGACACCCTTAACATAATTTGAGTGCTACCCGCTTTGATGGCTGCTTCCTCCTGTGGTATGTTAGCTAACTGCCTGTGCTTCGGATTCCTTCCACAGACCTGCAAGAAGACGAACAGGAGCAGTGGGACAAGTTTGTTTCAGGTCCACTTTCGGACATCAACAAAAAGAACATGGTCGACCTGGTGAGTGTAGGTACTCCCTCTATAAAGGAGGCTTGTCAGCCTACTTCCTTTGTGTTTATTTCTCTGTCTTTGCATTCTGGGCCCAGCGTCTTCTCCAGCTAAAATCGAAGAAGGTTACTGATGCACGCATTTTGTTTTGGACTATGTTATTCTTTCCTGTGTATTGTCGGGGGCAGGATGTGGAGCTGTATGTTCTTGCCTTATTTAGAGATGTTAGTGTTACAGTGGTTTAATCTCCAGTTCTTTTACCTTATTAGGGGGTGGGCACCCAGAGTGTTGTCTTCCTGTCCCAATTTAAATTGCTGACAGTAATTTCAGGATTTAAATCACAGGAAAAAATTTATATAGCCATGTTAGTCCTTGAAAAACTGCCTTTGAGTATTGTGATAACGTTTATTAGACCAGCAAAGAAATTGTACATAACCGACACAGTACGTAGTCGGCCTAGTGGCTCAGTGGTAGAGCTAATGCCTACCATGCTGGCAACCTGGGTTTGGGAGTGGACTGGGAGCATGGGGATTCAGCCAGTTTTTTTTTTTTGGGGGCGGATCAAACATGCCATGGACTGCTCCCGTCTTTCTCGAGAGCAAGGGTTATTTGTACTGCCACCTAGTGTAGGTTAGGTGACAGGGCAGCGAGTATGGTAAATAGGGGCTGGGCTTTCCGCTGATGTCAAGAGCATGCATATCTCTACACACGTGTTATGATGTTGGCACATTATTGGCTGGGGAGAAAATGGGTGGAAACAACCCCTGCTGGCAGGATGAAGCACCTGTCCACCGCAGGCCTGTACCAACTGCTGAAGCATGACTCCACATCTGGATGTTGGATACTGGGGGGGTGGCGTTTTTTGGGGTGGGGGGGTCTGTGGGGGATCAGAGCCAGTAAGTCCCAGGGATGATGGGTTAGGGGTCTGGACAGATGGGCGATTGCTGGAAGCTGGGGGCAAATAGGAGGCGGAAGTGCTGCTTGGAAAAAAAATTTCACTACACAAGCTTTTGGGATGGAAGGGGGCACACAGGTCCCTTTGTGAGATGTAATAGCAGTCTGGGCAAGGTGAACAAGTTTTCTGACCACTTGAACTAGAATAGCCCTATCAAACTTGTGTATTACGCAAGGAATAAGACATGACAGGGTGTAGATTAGGCTGAGACAACTGCCCACCCAGAGGCGTACTGAGGCCTGATGCTGCAGTCGGAAGGCATTAAAGCCCCTGGAAAGATGGTTCTCAGCCTAACCCACACTCTGGAGCATCTTACTCCTGCACTTATAAAATGTGAAAACTATAAAAATTTTTAATTCACTAAATAAGACAACTTTTTTTTTTATTTATTAAAAATGGGTAATCTTCTTTGAGGATATCTCCTCCATTAGGCTGCATATTTGAAGCAATAGCTTTGAGACAAGGACCACATGGAAACTTTTACTAGCTAGGGGCTGCTCACGATGATGTCCTTTGTTTGCGACTGTATAAATGTGGGTAGCCCCATCACTCCCTAGTTATTTTCCCACTGTTGGTCATCCTCTTCAGACATGCTGAAGGAAACATGGTCAACTAGCTGATCTTCCCCTTGTCGATCTTCACCATTCATTACTGTTGGGTGTAAGCAGGAGGTGCACACCTGCCTTGGGAGCTTTTTTTTATTTTTGGGGGAGGGGGAGTTGGTGCTAATGGTGCTGCCCACATGGCTGATGCACCAGTGCAGAGGATGCGAGTTGGCCGTTAGGTGCCGCTGACTCCTCCTCCATCCAAGTTCTGTTTCTCCCACCGTCGTGGTCACACCCGCTGTGCGAGTCAGAGCTTTAAAACACACCATTAGGCCTTCGCCTTCGGTTGACGCCTGGTTTGCCTTCGGCTGACGCCTGGTTTGCCTTCGGCTGACGCCTGGTTTGCCTTCGGCTGACGCCTGGTTTGCCTTCGGCTGACGCCTGGTTTGCCTTCGGCTGACGCCTGGTTTGCCTTCGGCTGACGCCTGGTTTGCCTTTCGCCGACGCCTGGTTTGCCTTCGGCCGATTGGTTTGCCTTCGCTGACGCCTGGTTTGCCTTCGCTGACGCCTGTGCCGCCGGCTGATGCCTGGTTCGCCTTCGGCTGACACCTTCCTTCATCCTGGTTCTCGTCCTGATGCCGTTGGAATCCGGTAAGACCGTTCCTTTCTCTCTCTCTTTTTTTTTTTTTGTCAGCGGCGCTGGGATCTTTTCCTAAAGTTGTGTTTTATTTCACATCGTATCTAGTTCTGGGGCAAAACGTAAATCCGAAGCAGGTTGTGCCCCATGCGTCTGTGCCCCTGGGACCAGCATGTTGTTTGTGTGCAGTGCCTGGGTCCCAACGATGATATGGACCACTGCTGTGCCTATTTCTCCATGGACTGCCGAGTTCTGGAAATCCGCACGTTCAAAGTTGTCAGGGCCCCGCCAACTTTCAGTGGACAGCGTCGCTTGCGGGTCACCAAGGCCAGGACTGTTGACCCTTCTGGGTCCCCTCCGGGTTTATACGGCCCTGCTAGAAGGAGGCCTCCTCCACTTCTAGCCTTGCTGAGCAGGAGGACAATTTTGCGGTGCTGGAGGAGCAACGCGATTCCCTGTGGAGCCACGTTGCGGGTGCCGTCCCGGCAGTCTCTTCCATGGAGGTGCAGGTTCCCCCAGTGTCGCAGCCTACGGCTGCTGGGCCTGGCACTGGCGGACCCTTGGCCAGCGCTGTTCAGGTTCCTGGCGCTGGTGAGTGGGACGGCGTCGCAGACGGTGCCATGTCCCGCGGCCACGGGCTCCCCTGGGGTCGCTAGCCTGGAGATCTGCCTCATCGCTTCCTTTTCGGAGGATGACGACTCCGGAGGCAGACCCAGACTGGCGCCCTGACTCTTCGGAGTCAGAGAGCCCTATGGGATGTGGCACCAGGCGGCCCAGTGACCCCATCCCTGAGTCGCCGGAGCCTGCTGTTCTCGAGGATCCTTCGGCTGGGGGTGGCCGTCGATCCATTGGGGTTGGTGGTTCGGGAGCCCGGGGTAGGGTGTCCTCCTCTGGGGAGGCTCGGGCAGCTGTCATCCCTGGTGCTGCCATGGCCCTTCGGGGGGGGATGGGGACCACCTCTTCTGTGGACTCCTTCGGGGGGGCCTGCTGGGGTCGAGGAAGAGGGCTGCCTCTGAGTCCGAGGGGTTGAGGGGCCAGGGTGAGATGTGGCTGACCCCTTCTGCTACCCTGCGGGGGGAGGGAAGCAGTCGCAGCGCTGAACCCCACCTTTGTTTCAAGGTCTTGGAGGCACCCTTAGTTGGCAGCGCAGAGGGTTGCCCATCTGAACACATACAACCCCAGGCGCATCACAGGAAAGACTTCCCCTCAGGGCTGTTCCGGAGTTTGCCATCTCAAGCTTCACAACCCGGTATGGCCTCAGGACCCACCCCGTTCGCCGGGACCAGTCTCTGGGTCTCGGAGCCCTGGCAGAGGTCGGGCACTCTCAATTCAGTGCCCATCGCCCATCCCTCTGCAGACACCTCTTCCGGGCCATGTCGATCCCACGGGGCCCTTAACCTTGGAGGATGTTCAGAGCTACTACGGCGACCTTTCCCACTTACATCAGGGCCATGGACGAATGGGTCTTTCACCTGTCTCCCCTGCTACAGGAGTCCTCCGGACACTCAAGTTCCTCTTCCTCCTAGTCTCCCTCTTCCGAGGGAGAGGAACACTCTGTCCACCTGTCCTCCAGTGCTGATTTCACTGAATATCAGCTGGTCCTTTTGAGGCTGGTGCCCGAGCTTCGCATCTCCCATGTTTTGAGGGACAATACAGAGTGGGAGATGCGCCAATTTCTTATTGAGTTCAGCACTCGCCACCTGGTGGTGCCCTTCTAGCCCATTCCTTTCAAGAAAGTATCAGTCTGCAGCTGGCAGTCTCCAGCTGCCCCTTCTCCAGCCCTGGCAGACTGCAGCAGACTGTATTATGCCCCCCAGGAGTCTCTAGGTTCCCCACCTCACCTCCTTTTGGGCCTGACTTCCCTAGACACTCCCTCTGTGCCTCAGCGCCTGGCACATGACTGACCCCCAGATCTGGATTCCACAGAGTTCGACCGGTTGGGACGAATAGTTTTCTCTTCAGCCCATGTGTTGATATGTATAGATTCTCATGAGAAACACCACACTGCCTATAATGGGCACCTGTGGTCGATGTTGGCTCAGGTGCTAGCATCTTTGCCTGATTCAGAGCAATTTAGACAGGCCATTGCCCTCTCTCTGCTCAAGGTCTGGAGCTTGCAAGGAACCAGGCAAGGGCATCCTATTACGCCAGTGAGGTGGCATTCAGACTAGTAGGGACAGCAATCTACATTAGACAGACAGCATGGCTTTGTCTGTCCAGCTTGTCACCCATTGCCCGATGTAGGGTGATTTTCTCCGCCTTCTGGGGGCCCTTCATCCCCCCCCCCCCGGCCACGGGGACACCTCCTCATCCCGAGCAATCTTAGACCTTCTCGGTCTCGTACAGCTAGGTCTCCCCTTCCTACGTCTCACCCTCAGGAGGCTGAGGGATCTGTTCCCTCAGGACTGTGCCAGGTCTCCTCCGGGGAGTTTGGTACTCACCCAACACTAATGAATGGTGAAGATTGACGAGGGGAAGATATGAAAATTATGTCCCCTACCATAATTCTTGATATTCTCTTGTATCTTCACCATTCATTACTGGTTTCCCACCCTCCATCCCCTCATGGGCCTCAATTCTTGGGCGTCACCTCTGCCCTGCTCGCCTTCCTCCTTTGAGGCCAATTGGGGGCTGAGTCCCCCTGGTACCTTGGAGCACTCTGTTCCTTCTCCAAAAGTCGCCAAGCGTTCGCCCTGGAGGAGGACGAGTAGTGTTTTCACCCGGAAAATCCCTGAGGGAACTCCTTCTGATTCTCTTCACAATTCTTAGTGTCTTCCTCCTCATGGGGCTGTGTAATCCTCTAGCAGGTCCCTTTGGCTGTCATTCTTTCAGTACAGCCTTAAGAGAGTCCGTGGGAAGTCCCTCTACCTCTTCTTCCTTGACACGGTGAACCGTGGTTCTCTTCTACTAGAGTGAGAACTACGTCAGTCCTTCTGTGGGAAAACTCCTTCCAGAAGTTTTTTTTCCCTGCGCCTAGTCAGGACTCAATCCTCTTCTGTTTTAGATTGTTTCCCCTTCAAGGGACAGTTGGTGAGACCTAGGCTCTAGGTTTCTTTAACTTACTTTGCGGGGGGGGAGGGAGTCTGCCTTCACCAAGCCACTTAAGACCTTAAACCACTGCGCTATACTGCCTCCCCTGCCTGTTCAGTCTCGAAGTTTGCGGAACATCCCTCGGCAGAGGGGCTTCATGGCTAATTTTGTGTTTCAGCGCTCTAGCAGTGTAGGAGATGTTGATAAACTGCCTGACAAGGAGTCCAAGAAATTGGACTATTAAGTGCTTCCGCCTGATCTTCCTGGACTCAAGTCTCCACCACTCATTCACACTAGTGGGATAGCGCCAGAGGCACTAGGACCAAACGGGAGCCAAAAATCTTCTGAAGGGTCGGTGCCACGACAGGACCACGCATGCACGGCACCGTGAGACTAGCTCGTGCCTGCGTAGGCTGTCTCGGCGTTGACCCTCTAACTGTCTCAGTTCCTTTTCTCCCGCTGTCGAGTGCACTTGGATGTCAACGTCGCTCATCTACCGGAGTCAATGTTTTCGTCTAAGTGACAGCAGCTTTTAGCTGTTTAACATTTTTGGTAGTATTTTCTTATTTTACAAAGAAGAAAAAGAAGATTATGAAGAAGAAAAAGAAATTCTCACCTGCCATCAACGGAGTTGTCCTTAGCCTGTAGCAGTGATGGTAGGAAGACTTAGTTTGAAAGTTGTTATGGCAGAGGGTCTGTGTCCGGTCTGCTGCCCTTTGCTAAAAAAAGGGGGGGGTCAGACTATGGGCAGTCCTGTGCTCGGGGGAGTGAGGAAGGACAGTCCACCAAAGCATGAATATGGCGGTTCCAGGGATCTGGCTCCGCTTAGCCTCGAGCTCTTGTTCCTCGTTGGGGGAAGAAGAATCGGTGCCGCTTGAGGTTGCCGTCTGGTACGTCTGCATGGGGATTGTCGGTCAGGAGGGGTGAAAGGCCTGAACTGACTTTGGTGGGTTCCCCTTGGCCCCGCTCTTAATGTCTGCATTCTTCGACTTTGGACTCCAACTCTGTCCTCGATGGAATACCGGTGAGCAGTTTCACCTCTGGGCTGCTCCTGTGGAGCAAGGGGTTCAACTTCTGGCCAGTTTTCCTGGCCAGTGTTCCTGATTTTGGGGCCTCTAGGCCACTGGACCGGGGCCAGGTGGATTGGATCAGGATGTGTGCGGTGCCTTCTTGGTGCCTTTGCAATCACGTCGACCCCTTGCACCTACCCCCCTTCTATCTTTCCATGCGGGGGCCGGCACAGGCATCACTTTTTCCTTCTCCCCTTCTCCTCAGGATTTCTTCTTTGGCATTCTGCATGGTACTGTTGGTCCTGGCGCCGCTGCTGATGCCATGGGTGATGTCGCAGGTCCGGTGCCGTGGTGGTGCCGCTAGAATTGGCGTTGGTGCCATAGGAGGCACTGCTGGTGTTGGTGTCAGCTCCATGGCAGTGCCACTAGAATTGGCGTCTGTGCCAGCACCGTGGGAGGTGCTGTTGCTACTGCGTCACGCCGCTAGTGCTGTTGGTGCCGTTGGTTCCCGGCTCCGCTGGGAACGCCGCGGGCACTCATGGGTGCCCTCGGGTGCCTGTAGATGCCGCTATGGGTGCCCATGGGTGCCGCCGTGGGTGCCCTCGAGTGTCACCCAGGATAGCATAGGCACTGTTTGGTGCCATGGGGGGGTGCCAGTTGGTGCTGTCCGGTAGAACTAGCCGTGGAGTTTTCCTTCTGCAGACCTATTCTTCTGCTGAACTTGTGTCGAGATGTTTTCCGCAGAATGAATTCCTGTTCTGTGGATTGTTTTTCCACTGATCTTAGTGAGTGGCGGTCTGCGTGGGATCTTGTGACATCCAGCGATTTTCCGCTAATGGAACTCTTCTGTGCTGTTCTGCCAGCGGAATCCCTCATTCTGCTCAGCACATTCTTGGTCCCATAGGTGGTGCCAAGCTCCTCAACACCCTTCCTGGTGGCGGAGTCTCTAGTGGCTCTGACTTAGACCTCCCTTTAGGGGTCATTTTGGGTAGAAGTGCATCTGGATGAGTCTCTCCCTGTCCTACTTGTTGGTGATACAGTGGATGACTAATTTTATAGACTGGAGGGCAAACCTTCTCTATCACCAGAGTCCATGATGGAAGATCTTTTCAGTTGTTCCTCAATGATGGGATCCCCTATAGTATTTCACACTGCATTCGTGGACCAAATGCTTCTGGATCTAGACTCTTTTCAGTCATCAAGCCAATGAGACACTGTGGAACATTGTAATTCAATGGTCGGGAGTCGTACAGTCTCTTCCACTCCTTTGATAGGGGTATTTAGCCCCTTGTGATACTGCCCCTTCGGTGGCTCCATCGGCAACAGGTGGTTAACATCCCTTCAGCTGTTATTATTGGTCTGGTCACGATTCCAGTTATGGATGCTCAGGCTCCTCCTGCCCCTCAGATGGATGACATAGTCGTCATTTTTGTATCAGGCAATCTTTGCAAGGTAGCAGCCTGAAAGCCTTGTCTGGCTTGGACTAATGGTAAAAAAAAAAAAAAGAAAATCATCACAGCACAGGGCCTAGCCCAAAATTACCCAATACCATTCTTTTGGATCCAGCCAGGTTCTGCCTCAGCCCCTGAGGCGTTCATCTCTAAACTACGGTGAAGAGTACCTGGCTTCTTCTATCCCTAGGGGAAGTCCAATCCAGCGGAGGTATGGGTCATCTGATTTCTCTTATTCAGAAAGATTCCCTAGGCGGCTGCCCAGTCTGTTGGTTCCCCTTTTTTTTTTATCAGGCTTTCTTGTCTTGTTTAGAGCCTCAGAGCAACAGAAGTGACTCTCCAGTGAGTTGGAATTCAAGTTCCTAATTCCTTGCTTGCTTCAAGTTAACAGACGGCATGCTCCTTTCTTGACCGTAGGTCAAGTAGTGTTTTTTTTGTTTTGTTTTGTTTTTTCAGAGATGGCTTCTCGATATTCATACCTTTGGTTCCTGCACACTGGTTCCATGCCAGTCACTCATGAAGTTACACACTTTGAATGGGTGATGAAACTGGGATGTTTGTTTTTCATCAGCAAGCAAACTAGAGTCCTTCCTAATCCTTTTCAGGAAGGCCGGAGCAAGTGGTCCCTCACCGCATTGAGTCACTTCTGCCATTATTCAGTCACTTTCAACGAATGGGTTAGCCCGAACTTGGTCCTGCTGCATCCCCTCTCGACACACATCTGCCTCTATTTGCCTTAGAAATGCAGACCCCCCCCTTTTTTTTTTTCTGAGGATCTTTTTCCGCAGTGGACATGTCCTCCTGTATACTTTCCCCTCTCTTCCCTTAGTTCAGAGACTGCTACTACAGTTGTAGGCACACAGGGGCAGAGTTATTCCTTTTGGAATATGAAGTGGGTAGAATCTGGTTCTACTAGACCACCACAAGAGGCTTCTAAGTCGTGCTTGGCCTTCCATCAGGAAGGTTTCAGTGACTAAGTGGAAACCATTCTCATTGATGGGCTAACCCCACGTGGACCCCCTTTTTGCCCACCAAGTAAGGGGTTCAAGTGCTCCTGGACCTGTTGTTCACAGGTCAGCCATGCTTGGTATTAGGGGTTTCAATCTGCACTTTTTGGTCTCTCCTCAACGAGTAGACTTAACCTCCGGCTCTTCAGTTCCAGAGGTCCTTTTACTTTAGATTATTACATGTCTTTGATGACATTCAGTTTTGTCCTAGACCAAATTATGGGGCTGGGTTCTCATCGCTCTCCTAGAGTGGTTGCAGCCTCCTGGCAGTGTTTCATTTTGTCTGCATTGCAGTTTTCTGCACAGTGGTGAGTTAGAACTAAAGTGCTTATCTTGTAAGCACTATGTTCTAGATGAACTTTCCAAGATGGCTCTTTTTATTAGCAGGACAGTCCTTGTCTGTCCTTTCTGAGTGAGCCCCATCTCCAGTCACCCTACTCAGGGTTGTTGGTTTTAGTTTGGTACTCTCCCACCAGTGTGAATGAGTGGTGGAGACTTGAGTTCAGGAAGATATGGAAATTACGTACTTACCATAATTGTTGTTCTTCTTGGACACAGTCTCCATCACTCATTCACATGCCCGCCCTCCATCCCCTGGACTCACTCATTTTCTTTCCTGAACTTCACGGTCCTATGGTTCAGGCTGTGAAGACATTGTTCATTGACCCTTCTTGCAAGGGCCATCTGTGCCCTCTCAGGCCCAGAAAGTCAAGATAAGTTATTTTCATTAGTTACACTGCACCTCCTCGGTTGAAAAGGTACTGAGGCAGTTGGAGGGTCAACTCCGAGATAGCCTACAGAGTGCGAGCTAGTCTAAAGTAGTGCAGCATCGTGTTCCTGTCTCATGTAGAGCTGACCTTTCAGAAAAGTTTTTGCTCCCGTTAGGTCCTAGCACCTCTGGTGCTATCCCACTAGTGTGAATGAGTGATGGAGACTGTGTCAAGAAGATAAACACCACGGTCGGTACGCATTTCCATTTCCTCCCCCTTTTCCGTCCCACGCCCACCCTTTTTCAACCTCAATGTTGTCTCCTTGCATTTCCTTTTCTCCTGATGTATCTGAAAAGTCCCCCCAATTAATTCCCTGCGCTAATTTCAGCTCCCTCTGGGCCTTGGCTTCTTACTCTTTTCTGGTCACCTCCCTGGACCATCTTGCATACTCATCCCTGTCCCCTTCCTCTCCTGTCCTCCTATATCTCCGGTGCGCCTTTTGTTTTGCCCTCACCACCTCCACTACCTAGCTGTTCAGCCAGCATGGTTTCCTTGCTCTGCTTCTTTTACACTGTGTCTTGGTGCAGGCTTCCATTGCCTCTGTAATTCCCCGTTTAATAATATCCCATTTCTGCTCCATGTCCATCTCCTGCCTTATGCCCTCCAGTTTCCCTTTCAGAACTTCCTGCATCCTCCCAAAGTCCGCCCCCCTGAAGTTTACCACCCGGTTTACTGATTTCTATGGCTCCCCCCACATCGTGATATTAAACCACACCGTTTGGTGATCACTGTTGGCTAGTGGGTCCTCCACCCTTAATTACCTTACTGCCTCCTCATTCGACAATACCAGATCTAAAGTGTTCTTTAGCCTAGTAGGTACACTGACCAACTGTATCAGGAGACCCTCCTGGGTCGTGTCCAGGAGCACATGCTCCCTAGCACAGGAAGTGACCGGAATGCTCCAGTCAACCCCCAGCAAGTTGAAATCACCCACGATGACCACCTTCCCTTTACTACATCCCTTTCTGATTTGCCCCTAGGGCATACCAAACTGCCCTAAGGGAAGCAGGTAAGGCAGTAAGGCAGGCAAAGTCCCAAACTGAGGAAACACTAGCACGAACAGTAAAAGAAGGTGTCAAGACTTTCTATAGATACATTAGTGAAAGGAGAAAGTCCAGAGGGGGCTGTTTTAATGGAGAAAAGGGAGCAAGTGAGGAGGAGGACCCTGTAAAGGCATCTATCCTAAATAGATACTTTTGCTCAGTATTTACTGAAGAGAAGGTAGGGCAGGGCCCACAGCTCAGCATCATGGACACAGGGGAGGGAGGTGAGCACTACTCCTTCACAAAAGAAAGGGTCCTACAAGAGCTTGCTAAGCTCAGGGTGGATAAGGCAATGGGACCTGATGGCATACATCCCAGGGTACTTAGGAGCTAAAGGAGGAACTAGCAGAGCCATTAGCAGAATTGTTTAGTGAGTCTCTGAGCACAGGAGAGGTCCCAGAAGACTGGAGAAGGGTTTATGTGATCCCGCTCCACAAGAGTGGTAGCAGGAGGAGGGGGAACTACAGACCGGCCAGTCTTTACCTCAGTAGTGGGCAAGATTATGGAGGCACTCCTTAAGGAAAGGATAGTGCAACACCTGGAATCCATAGGGGCACAGGATCCAAGACAGCATGGGTTTACAAAGGGAAGGTCCTGTCAAACTCAATCTCAGATTTCTTTGACTGGATAACCAGAGTGGTGGACCAAGGGGAGCAGTTGATGTCGCCTACCTTGACTTCAGCAAAGCTTTTGACACTGTTCCACATAGAAGATTGATAAATAAGCTAGGTAGGCTCAAAGTGGGTCAAGTTGGTCAACTGGGTGGCAAATTGGTTGACTGGCAGAAAACAGAGTGGTGGTAAATGGTATACAGTCAGAAGAGATGCAAGTCACAAGTGGGTACCTCTTAGATCAGTCCTGGGGCCAGTCCTATTCAACATCTTCATTAGTGACCTCGCAGATGGACTAGAGGTAAGGCTTGTCTGTTTGCAGATGACACCAAGATCTGCAACAGAGTAGATGATCTAGATGGGGTGGGCAGAATGAGAAGAGATCTGGATAAACTAGCAGAATGGTCAGAACAGTGGCAACTGGATTTAATGCAAAGAAGTGCAAAATCATGCACATAGGGAAGAGAAACCCTGAAGCCACTTATAGGCTGGGAGGGAGTTTAAGCAGTCAAAAGGAAGAAAGAGACTTGGGCATCATCATCACTGATGACCTGAAATCATCCAAGCAGACCTCTAAAGCAGTAGGTAAGGCTAGGGGGGTGTTGGGGTGTATTAGTAGGGGTATCACAAGTCGTAAGAGGGAGGTAATAATCCCTCTGTACAAGACATTGGTTAGGCCCCATCTGGAGTACTGCGTACAGTATTGGAGGCCACACCTTCAAAAGGACATTAACCAAATTGAGGCAGTCCAGAGAAGGGCAACCAAAATGGTGCAGGGACTGCATCAGAAGACATATGAGGACAGATTAACGGAGCTCAATATGTATACCCTTGAGCAAAGGAGGGAGAGAGGTGATATGATCGAGGCATTCAAACACCTTAAGGGCATAAACAAGGTGAAAGAGTCTAACATGTTTAAATATAAGAAAATAGCAGGACAAGAGGACACAGCATGAGATTAGAGGGAGGCCGATTAAGGGGAATGTGAGGAAATTCTTTTTCACAGAAAGGGTGGTAGATGATGGAATGGCTTACCACAAGAAGTGGTGGCTATGAATACAGTGCAGGGCTTCAAACAGGCATGGGATAGGCATAAGGGAGCATTACAAATGACTATGAATAGATAGGTCACTGACAGAGCAAAGGCCAGTGGCACATTTATAAGGTAGAAAAAGAAATGGGCAGACTGGATGGGCCTTGCGGTCCTTATCTGCCGTCAACTTCTGTGTTTCTATGTAATTCCCTATCAAGCTCCTCAGACTAGGTCAGCGTCTTGTATACCACCCCAAACCTCAGTTTCCTACCCCTTGAGTCTAGGAGCTGCAGCCAGATTGCCTCTGTTCTCCTTTCTTTCCCCTTGGCAGCTGTCTCTGCCTATTCGTCAGCTGGGAAGGGCCCTTCCCTAGCTGCCCATCCTATTTTTAAGAAGTTCTTAAAGGGGTTGCTCCATCTTCGCCCTCCTCATAGAGAGCCTACCCCTTCTTGGGACCTTAACGTCTGTATTGCTCAGCTTATGCAGCCTCCCTTTGAGCCCATGTCCTCAGCAGAACTCAAATTCCTGATGTGGAAGACTATTCTTGGTGGCCATCACTTCTGCCAGGAGGATCAGTGAGCTTCAGGCCCTGTCAATGGAACCCAACTACATTGCCCCTCACAGGGACAAGATTGTTGTATGAACTTTTTATTTATTTATTTATTTTATTTTATTTTTATTTTATTTAACTAATAGAAAGTTCCTCCCCAAAGTAGTCTCGGACTGCCATATGAACCAGTCCATAACATTACCTGTCTTTTTCACCGATCATTCCAGTTCAGGTGAATGCAGGCTGCATAGCCTGGATGTAAAAAGCTCATTCAGCTATTATAGGGACAGAAAAAAAGACCATAGGAAGGACTGTACTCAGTTGTTCCTTAGCTATAGTGAGGTGGGTAAAGGCAAGCCAGCCACAAAGAGGACCATTTCCAGATAGATTGTGGCTTGCATCCAGTTTTATTGTGGCAAGCTAGGTAAGGAGCCACCAGTGGGCCTGAGGGCTCACTCTACTAGGCGGACAGCTGCTTCCATAGCACCTGCCAGGGATATCCCCCTGCTTGACATTTGTAAAGCAGCTACCTGGAAAACTGTTAACACATTCACCAAGCACTGCTGCCTGGACTCACAGGCCAGGAGTGATGCCAGGTTTGGCACAGCGGTATTACAGAACTTGTTCCCTAAGTAGGTTCTGTGCCCACCTCCATGGGACACTGCTTGGTAGTCTGCATATTGTCAGAATACAGCAAGCCTTCATGTTGTTTGAAGAAAAAATTACTTACCATAGTAATCTTGTTTCTTTTAATGGAGTCTTGCTGTATTCTGACCGCCCACCGTGCCTCCCCTCTGGAACCTAGGGAAGCAGGGTTGCTGCACTCCAGTTGTTAATTCCTATACCCACCAGTGGGTGGTGTTTTTCCTGGGCATCACTGACTTGAATCTTCTTTATGCCCTATTGTGTGTATTTACCTTGGGGGTGTTAGTTATAGTTATGATTTATTTTTATTCGGCATTTCTTATTAGTAACTACAAAAGAATCTGGTCAGTTACACAGACTGTACCAGGGACAGTGGTTTGAAAACAGAGCTCGAGCTCAGCGTTCTATGCATTTGCATAGGGTTCGACTCTTGCTCTCCGGGGCAGCTGAACCATTCGGTTAGACTGCATATTGTCAGAATACAGCAAGACTCCATTAGAAAAAACAAGATTACTATGGTAAGTAATTTTTTCTTCAGGTCTGAACTTGAACTAATGGCTGTGTGCACGGTAGTGCTGTGTAAAATGCCAGGTGTCATGAGGATTTGAACTGAGATGCAGCAGTTAAGCTGAGGAGGATATCCATGCAGAACAAAGGACAACTATGCCACTCTAGGAGCCTCTCTTCTCTCTCCCCCCACCCCCCGAGCATTAAGATTGTTCATCCTTCCTCCCTCCCGTTTATTAAGCAGTGTTCTTGAAGTATATATTCTAGTGGCGTACATACCGCTCAACCTCTCAGCATTAAAAATCATAGCACTGGTCTTCAAAAATCATAGCAAATGGCCAGAATGTGTAGCACTTTCTTAATATGTCCACAAATAGTGGGCCCTATAAAGTAATAAGGAATGTTTGTGTCAGCTTAGTTCTGTGATTTAATACTTTGTGTCCAGAAATGGCTCTCACATTATGAAGATCAGTAAACCTATGCGAAGCACGGGTACATCTAAGTGTGAAAATTGTACTGCTAAGCGAAATTCATAGCAGTTGAGAAGCATGCATAAATAGACAGTAGTTCACTATCCACACTCAGGCAGTTCCACTGGAACAATCTGATTGGCTGAATGTCTTTAAGCTAAGCTTCTCCCACCACTTGGGAGGTATATCTCTGAACTCCGCCCCGTGACATCAAATCTTTCTAACCCCAGTAATGCTCTGTATATTCATAACTTTATGCAGTAAGCCTGTAGGGTTGGACTGCCCGGAGAGATGGAGCACATGCAAATGGTGGAACACTTTGCACGTGAGCATCTTTCAAACACTGCCTCTACTAACTGCCTGTGTTCTAACCTCTTCAGATTTTTCTCTCCGCCTAAAAAGTCTGGTTGCTCGGAGTCTTGTTCGACCACTTTCTCCTGCATGAAGAAAACATCTGATACTGTATAAGTATACATTTTTGTTTTCATTTACTGCTTCTACTGTTTGTTTGTTTAGATAATCCTATTTACGTTAAAATTATTTTTCTCAGTTCTGCTCGGTTCGGTATAACCGTGGGGGAACCGGGGTAGTTTTATATTTAAATTGGGGTTCTCTGACTAAAGAACCACCTATATTTTCTTTAAATTCACTAAATTGATCTATTTTTTGTAACCGATAAATCTCGGTTACTGAACCGCTATCTCATTTCCGTTTTAAACAAATGGTCCGGTTCCATTGGTGGTTCTTCAGTTCCTGAACCGATAAATAAAAAAATTAAAAAAATGTAGGGTTTTTTCTTAGTGGTTGCTAAATTTTGAATATGTTAGAAAAACTTAAAAAGAAAACCGGTGAGCCCCGTTTCAAAAACTGTACCCAATGTGGAGAGGTCTTTGCAAAGGCAGAAAAACGCACACTTTGTGTAGTTTGTCTGGTCTTTGAACATTTAAATGAGGAATGTGAAGTGTGTAAGACATTCCCTGAGAAGACTGTTGAAAAACGCCTTGAAAGGCTAAGGAAGAAACTTCCAAGGGGTCCCTCTGGCTCTGACCAGCCTATACCCCCAGACATTGTGGCTGAACCCACACATTCTTCACTTTCTGCCCCTGAGATGGGCACAAAGGGAACTAAAAGAGCTATTGAACTGGATGACTTCCTGGTTCCTGCAAAAAAAGGAAGGAAATTAAAACACACAGAACCCTTGCCTATCAAACCAGGCACTTCTATGCCTACTTTGCCTGTACCTACAGCCCAAGAGATTGCTCAGGCTTTTAAGATCATCCAGTCCTTACAGGCAGTAGTCCCTCCTCAACAGCCTCCTGCCGCCCTCCAGGGTTCCCAGGTTGGCAGCAATGTGAATCCTCTTCCCCTAGAAGGTGGGGAAACCTTAGATGATTTTATGATGATGAGGAGGGACCAATAGAACCAGAAGTGTCCCCTGAACAGGACTTTGGTTCTCCCCCAAGGGTGTCTGAGGATTTTTCATCTCATTTCACCTTTGTTAGAAGGATGGCAGATGCCCTTGACATCTCCACCACTGAGGAAATTGAAGATGAGGAGGAGGTGGAGTACTTAGAAATGATGGGGTTAACGCCCACAAAGGCTCTCCTCCTCCCTTTCTATAAATTATTTAAAAAGGATGCACTAAAGATTTTACAGGCACCAAATTCCACCCCTCCTATAGACAGGAGGATGGACAAGAAGTACCAGCTAGAAAGGGAAGTAGCTGATTTCCTCTTCTCCCACCCCGACCACCAGGGGGTCATGCAGCAGGCTGCCTGTGACAAGGCTAGGGTCCCTCTGTCCTCACATCCTCCGGACAAGGATTCTAGAAAAAATAGTTTGGCCAAAAAAGGGTACTTGCCAGCCTCTTTGGCTATGCGTCAGGCTACCTTCCAGGCATATGCTGCCCAGTACCAAAAATCACTGTGGCAGTCAGTCCTGGCCATGTCCCAGAATGCTCCCTTGCCCTTGTCAGATGACCTGGCTGAAACTGCCAGGTTTGGGTTGGAGGCAGCTAAGTACCAGTTCCAAATGGCTGCTGACACTAATGATACTGCAACCGGATGGATGGCAAACACAGTGGCACAGAGGAGGTTTGCTTGGCTTAGGGCCACAAACCTTACTCAGGATACACAACTAAAGGCCCTGGATTTTCCCCTAGAAGGAAATTCTCTCTTTGGGGAGTCAACTGTAGCATACATGAAGAAGGTGGATGAGTATAAAACCACTTACAGAAGCAACTCTGCTAAAGAGAGAGCTTCGGCATCCACCAGGCCTTATGGAAGTGGAGGCCGGGGCAGGTCCTTTTACACCAGGCCCTTCTTCCAACCTGTGGCATTACTCCAGTACCAGCAGTACCCACAGCAGGGTTATTCTAGGGGCAGAAGGGGCTTGAGGCGAGGGTCTCTTACTCCGCCACAAAACCAAACAGACCCCTTGAACCGCAGGCCGCTTCCTCCCTACCTGTCGGAAGCAGGCTCTCCCACTTTCTCCAAACTTGGCTGAAAATCACCACAGAGAAGTGGATGTTGGAGGTGGTGGGACAGGGTCTGTCTCTGGGATTCAGGTCCTTTCCCTTTCAAAAAATCCAGAGTATTCAGCTCTCCCTTCCTAGCAGAAAAACTGCTCTTGGAGGCAGAGGTTTGGAATCTACTGCAGTTAAAAGCAGTGGAGCCAGTTCCAAAGTCTCAAAGGGGAAAGGGCTTTTATTCCAGATACTTCCTGACCACAAAGAAAAGTGGGGAGTGGTGGCCTATACTGGATTTAAGAGCTTTAAACAAGTTCTTAAGAAAATCAAAGTTCAAGATAGTAACTTTGGCTCTGATCCTGCCAACACTTCAGAAAGCAGATTGGTTAGCATCACCGGACTTGAAAGACGCCTATTTTCACATCCCCATAAAAGAGTCTTACAGAAAATACCTCCGATTCAGACTCCCTTCAGGTCACTACCAGTTTTCAACCTTGCCTTTTGGCCTTTCTTCGGCTCCAAGGGTATTCACAAAGTGCCTGGCAGCTGTAGTGGCACATATTCGCAGGCAGGGAATATCTGTTTTTCCTTACCTGGACGACTGATTGGTCGTAGGAAAATCCTTTCTGCAGGTGCAGCAAGACCTGAAGGTCACTCAGGACCTTCTGGAGTCCCTCGGATTCCTAATCAATCACAAAAAGTCAGTTTTCACTCCTACATAAGTGTTGTAGTTCATAGAAGCAGAAATCAATACCCTACAGGCCGGGGCATTTCTGCCTCTGGAAAAGGTTAAAACCATTCAGCTAATAGCAAACTCTTTTAAGCTCCACAATTCAAAAACTGCAAGACAGTTTCTCCAGCTATTAGGTCACATGGCTGCATCCACAGGCACAGTACTAGGTGTAAGATTTTACATGAGAGACACTCATTTCCATCTCAGGGCCCACTGGTGTCAAAGAAAAGATTCCTTCTCAAAGCTCATCCCAGTGACAAGGTCACTGCTTCAGGCCCTCTTGTGGTGGAAGTAGGAATCCAACTTAAGACAGGGAGTTCCCTTTTCAAAAAGAGAATCCTTCAGTGATTCTCACAACAGATGCATCCCTCTTGGGCTGGGGCGCCCATATAGGGGATCACACAACTCAGGGCACTTGGTCAGCTTCAGAGTCCCTTCACCACATAAATATTCTGGAACTCAGAGCAGTGCTGTTGGCTCTAAAAACCTTTGCCCACCTAGTCCAAGGCAGTGTGGTACAGGTCAGAACATACAATACCACCACAACGTATTAAAAAAACAAACGGGGAGGCACAAGGTCAGGCCCTCTGCTCGAGGCCATAAGGATTTGGACCCGCCTATTCATTAAAAGTGTAAATTCTGTGTTGGTTCATTTGCCAGGATGGACAACACCCTGGCAGATGCATTGATTTGAATAAACCGGGCCCACCACGAGTGAACCCTAAACAGGTAGGTGGTACAAGTTATTTTCAGGAGGTGAGGTACTCCAGAGGTGGACTTGTTCGCATCCAGCCAGAACCACCACCTGCCACAGTATTGTTGCAGACCTCCAGATCAGGGAACCTTCCCTCTGGATGCCCTCAGTGTGGATTGGCCAGGGAGGTTCCTATATGCTTTCCCTCCTTTCCCTCTCATTTACAGAGTACTGGTCAAGCTCAGATCCCATACAGCGTCACTGATCTTGATGGCTCCAGACTGGCTGAGGCAGCCATGGTACTCTCTTCTGCTCTTAATGTCTGTTGCAAATCCAGTACATCTTCCTTGGAGGCACAACCTATTGACCTCCAACCAGGGAACCTTATTGTATCCGAACCTCAAGTCTCTCAATCTCAAGGCTTGGCTCTTGAAGACTTGGAATACGCTGATTTAAAACTTTCCGAACCTGTTTTAAGTATCCTAAGAGGTTACAGAAAACCCTCTACGACAAAAAATTATTCTTCCAAATGGAAGAGGTTTTCTATCTGGTGTTCGGGCAAGACTCTGGTTCCAGCCCAAGCGGGTTTATCAGAGGTATTGGAGAATCTCACCCACTTACACTCTCTGGGTCTACAACCCAGTTCTTTGAGGGTTCACCTGGTAGCAGTGTATGCTTACCTTTCTGCTGGGGAAAAAAGGTAACACTGGCTTCTAACGTTATTTTCAAAAGGTTCTTCAAGGGTCTGACTCATTTGCATCCTCCTCACAGGCCACCCGTGCCAGTTTGGGATCTGAATGTGTGTGTCGCTAAGCTGATGGCTGCTCCCTTCGAGCCCATGGCCACAGCTCACCTCAGATATGTCACTTGGAAAACAGTTTTCCTAGTGGCAATGACTTCTGCAAGAAGAATCGGTTCGCTTCAAGCTCTGTGTATTGACCAGGACTATATATCTTTTCATAGGGATAAAGTAGTCCGCAGAATGAATAGGAAATTTCTCCCCAAGGTGATTTCTGATTTTCATTTAAATTAATCTGTCACCCTCCCTGTCTTTTTCACTGAGCACTCCACTTCTGGGGAAGAAGGCTGCACAGTTTAGATGTGAAGAGGGTCCTTAATTACATGACAGCCACTAAGGACCTTAGACAGGATAGAAAACAATTGTTTCTAACTTGTGGGGATGTGGGAAAAGGTAATCCAGCCTCAGAAAGATCTGTTTCTTGTTGGATAGTCCAGTGTATCCAATTGTGCTACACTAGTGCTGGCAGAAAGCTCCCACCAGGGTTGAGGGCTCATTCTACAAGAGGGACAGCTGTTACTCTAGCAGCTGCCAGGGATGTCCCATTAATGGATATATGTAAAGCAGCTACGTGGAAAACAGTACACACCTTTACAAAGCACTGCAACGTGGATATTTTATCCAGAAGTGATGCTAGGTTTGGCACAGCAGTCCTGCAAAGTCTGTTTCCAAAACAGAGTTCAGTGCCCACCTGCAGAGGTACTGCTTGGTAGTCTGCATAAAGTTGTGAATATACTGAGCATAACTGGGGTTAGAAGAAAAAATTACTTACCATAGTAATTGTGTTTCTTCCCATTGATGCTCAGATATTCATAACTTCCCTCCCCTTCCATAACTTCAGCCTCTGTATGTACTCTGCGTGCTGGTGCCACTATATCACTGTACACCCTTAGGGAATATTTTTTTTCCTCTGCACCTGTACTAGCTGGGTGAACAGAGTTCATTGTGTTTATTTTTGGTATTTTTTCTGACATGTTGTTCTAACTTATTTAAACATTTATCCTCCAGTTGGAGGACTATTTTTAGTAAAATCCATATTGTTGGGTAACCCCAATTTTAATGATAAAAAATGTCTTTAATAACATTACACTATCTTGAGCCACCTTTTCGGGCTCCTTTATAAAATCTGAAGAGGTTAGAACACAGGCAGTTAGTAGATGCAGTGTTTGAAAGATGCTCGTGTAACCCCCGGACCCCTGCCTTTTTGCAAACGACAGGTGGTATGCTGTTGAAGCTGACAGCAGTACCAGGTGGGGACTGGGTTCGGGGAGGACTAGGTTACTTGGCACATGGGCTTAGGTTTGGCCACTCTGCACGGGGGCACCCAAGTAAATCCGAACACAGGAAGCAATAACTGTAATGTCCAATACCAGGAATGGGATTCTAAAGTGTGGCTTTTATTCACATCCAAACTGAACAAATAAAGCATAGACGGACCCCCACAGGGCTACATTCCTGGTAATGCAGATAAGAGTAACAGAACACTTCAACACTTCAGCCCTCAGGCTCTAAACCCACCAGGCACACAGCCCGGACTTGCACGCTGCTTTGGGTACACAGCCCGACTTGTACAGTATTTTGTTTTTTTTCTGGCCCGGCTCCCCTGCCGGCCACCCAATCCCTGTCCATATGGCAGTGGACACATTTTCAGTTTGTGGCTCCCCAAACCACCTTAGAGCCTTCGACTCCTTAAGGGAAATTTCCTTTCAATCCCACGTCTGGGTACTTCCCTCAGCACCGGCCAAGTGCCTGAGGCAAAGTAAAGGCCCACAGAGCAAACCAGAGGTGAACCTGGTTACTAAAGATTTGGGGTGTCTCCGCCTCCAGCTTCACAATCCATACCCGCCATGTCTCTGGACATTAAACAACTCTTTTTGAAAGCTTGCCAATGTAGATTAAAGGTTAAACGTATAGCACATTTCCTCTACATGTCTTGACTTTCGCCTTGTACTAAACTCGAACATACTTAAACATCTCTTCTTGAAAAGCTTGGCTATGTAGATTAAAGGGTAAATGTATAGCACATTTCCTCTACATGTCTTGGCTTTCCCCTTGTGCTGGACTTGAACATACTTTTACTTTGGCTAAGCCTATTCCTCTAGGCCTCCCACTAATTCAGCAGTCCAATCCCCACTTTAACACAGTTCAGGTGAAACATATGCCCTTTGACAAGAGCAGAATTTACCCTTAGGTTGCAGGTGCCCCACAGGCGAATCTTGACAGCTTCTGGTACCACAACACACTTGGAAAAAAATAAGGCAGCTTCTTCCCTAGCCGGAACCAGGAGGTTGCCCCTGGAATAACAGGCGAACCTTCCACCCCCATCCCCTCAGGGATGGGGCACAGAGACCAGTATCAGCGGTCTCCACAACTTCAAGAACAGCTTACTGTGTTCCTTTTTAGGTGGAAACACACACCTTTCCCTAAAAGTAGCTGTATATCAGAGCTTTAGGCTCCAAGAGCCTGTGCACAGACTGCTGTACTCCTCTCTGCAAGACTGCTTACACACAGCTGCTTCAGCTCACTGTTCAAAAACTCCAAAACATTTTAACGTAACTCCCATCTGCAGATTCCAATGTGGCTCATGCAGCTGCGATAGTTCTATGGTGATGTCATCCCTCAGTCTCAGCTGAGACTGAGAACAAAGTGAGACAGTGTGAAATCCATTTAACTGGAGTTTCACAAGCTGCCTTCCCTGCCTACCACTAGGTCTTACTGGGATTCTAGTAACCCCGGGTAACGGGGGGGTTACTCACGTGCAGTGTGTTCCATCTGTCCGGGCAGTCCAACCCTACAGGCTTACTGCATAAAGTTATGAATATCTGAGCATTACTGGGAAGAAACACAATTACTATGGTAAGTAATTTTTTCTTCTTTCCACTGGAAGAACAGGTCACCTCTCCGTAACTCTTGCTTAGGATCTAGTGTACTATAGGCAAACTTTGATTTCAGAGTTTTTTCTAGTTATTCAGCTTTTCTTTACTTGGTTCCTGTGACTCCCCTTGTAGATCATCGAAGGAGCAAAGGAAGCCAGGGTTCAAGTTCTGCATTAGGTGCCAGCAGAAGATGTCGGTCACCGACCTGCATGACGTGTGTATACTATCTGAGCAGGCAGCATGATGTGGCTTGGTGCGGCCTTTGTCTCATCATGCTTCCTGAGTCCTTTGCTTTCGCTGCGTTGTCCTTTGGAACAGTGTCTGAAGGACTGCCCCAAGGGCTGCGGCCGAAGTGGCAGTTGCTGCAGCGAGCATCTCCTTGGTCTCGATGCTGTTCCTGGCGGAGTCCAGAGTCCGTGCCATTCACTGGAAACTTCCAGGTCATGTGTTTGTCCCTTCAAACCCTGGGGGAGAGCCCTGCCCACTGTGGCTCCACACACAAGTGCCGCTGGCACCGGTCATCGGATCGGGAGAAATTGAGCGCCTCCTGGTCCCTCAACTTGCCTCACTGCTCAACAATGGTCTAGCACCCTTCACTTTTGGGGCAGGTCGGGCAGGTTATGGGCTCTTTAGTACCTCCATCCAGTAAGTCGACTTTGCCTCCAGGTGAGCATGCTGTGGAAATCTTCCTTGACCCTGCCAACCGTTTTTCAGATGTACAGGCGTAATAGAGGCATTCTTGTTGTTGATCCCCCTTGCCTGGGAGACATCGCTGTTGGTGCTTCTCGAACTCCTTGTCCTTGGATGAGGAGATGCACCTTCGCAAACTGTGCTGGTGCTACGAGGAACTCCTTTGGCAACAGCGGGCTGTTGTGGGGCAGAGTAGGACTCTATCCCCTGGACCTGCAGTCACTTGGCTGCTGCCAGTGATGCCCCCACCAGTCCATGCTACACAGATGCTCCCCAGAATTTCCTCTCTACTCTTCCTGGTGGAGCTGCTGCTACTGCAGTTGACAGTGGACACTCCAGCCAAGGAGGCCCGTTCGGCCACTGGCTTGCCGTGCTGGCTGTCTTTGCAGATCACCCTGGCCGAGGGTACCTGGGTGGTCTGCGGCAAGAAACATTCGGGGCCGTTTTTAAGATGTCCTCGGATGATTCAGATCATGAGTCCATGGCCTCCTTTGGGATATTCCTCCTTGACCGGATATTGATCGAGGAGCTGTTTACTGAACATGTGCTGGTGTCCTTCGGTGCGCTTCTCCACTTAATATTGTAGTCCATGTCAGTCCAGCTTGAGTCAGTCCAGGACAGGGCTAAGTACCCCTTTACAAATATTTTGGATAGGAACAGATCCCAGGTGTTGCCTTTCCTGTATCTGAAGCCATTTTGGGACTGGCCCTGGAGCTTTGGCAGCATCTAGCATCCTGTCCAGCACCCTCAACCTGTATGGTCTGCAAGTATGTGGTCCCTTCTGGGTCCCTTTGAGTTCTCTGAGCACCCCTCCATGGAAGGGTTGGTGACTGAATCGGTAATCCGCAAGTCCAAAAACCAGGGGGAAATGGATGAGCTTCTTGACAAGGAGTCCTGTGAAACTGACCACGCCTCAGAAACAAAAAGATGTATGCTCCGGCATCCTTGGGACTCCTTCAGGCTAGTTATGCCTTGATGAAGACCAATTTTGGTCACTCCCTGATGGGAGTTTTTGATGCTGTCCTTCCTCTCCTCCCGGCTGATCAGCATTTGGGGTGATGATCATCAGAGACCAAGGTCAGTCGCTCGCTAAACACCAGGTCCAGATGACCTTGGACATGGACGATTCTTGTGCCCATGTGGTTGTCGAAACCTGGCTCACTCCTGAAATTCCAGACAGTGCAATTGCCCTGCCAGGTTATAACGTCTTCAGGCAATACAGGACCTACAAAGGAGGAGGGGGATGTGCCATCTACCTCAAAGACACTCTCCTTGGACACCCTGTTCAAACCCCCACCTCTGTCTTAACTGCCCAGATCCTACCCATCAGAATTCTACTCAGGGCCCACAACAAGGTTCTGACTATCATTGCTGTCTACATCCCTCATAAGGAACAAGTTAAAGGTCTCAGCACCGTCTTGGACTTTATCCGTTCGCAGCTCATAGGCTCAGTCTCTATCCTTATGGGTGATTTCAACATTAATTGGCTTGGGTCTGATACAGACTGCTTTAAGGTTGCTATCTCAGCCGCCGACCTCACCCAGCTAGTTGCCATCTCCACTAGGCACAACTTCAAGACTGGCACATGCTCCCTTCTGGACTGGATCCTGACCTCCCATCCCGATTCTCAAGTGTCCGTCCTACCTGACTCATTAAGTGACCACTCCCCTGTTACCTGTGAATAGTCAAATAAATTTAGCATCCCACTGCCCAAGTTAAGTACAAGCAGAATCCTCCCAAGAGGCCAATTGAAGCACTTCAAATCCCACCTTAGACATGACTGGTCCCCTATTTTCCTAGCATCGGATGTCAACTCTGCACTAGACTTCTTAGTAAACACCTTCAGTGCTGCCTGTGACTCCTATGCCCCCTACAAAAAGAGGAAACTCAAAGGGCTCTGCAACCCATGGCTCTCCAGGGAGCTCCTAGCACTGATGAAATCAAGGGACTACCTCTGGGCTCGGGTCACAGGTAGGCATGAGATATACATAACTACAAACGACTGCACTAAAGCAATACATCTGATGAAAAGTAACTACTGCAAAGATGCTCTCACTAACACATGGGGTAAGGGGAAGTCCTTCTGGAATAATCTGAAAGAAGTTGTAGGGAAATTGCCCAAAACATCACCAACCATGTTGGAAGTGGATGGGACCATAACCCTGGACCCAGCAACTATAGCAAACACGTTTAACACCGCATTTTCGGATTTCAGCAGCGTACTCCCACATGACTTCTTTGACGCTGACCTTTCTGCTGCACCCCCTCTCACCACCCCACCCCTCCCTCCTCGACTCGTTCACCTTTTTACTTCAAAGCAGTCAGGAGGCATGAAGTGCGCAAATATGTCTGCGAAGCAATCGGAGGATCGAGTACCAGTGGGGACACGCTCGACTTTAAATGACTGTCCCTTGGCGCTAGATGAAGTGCTATCTCCGCTCACTCGTATTTTCAACCTCTCCCTTGGCCAGTACCCTGACAGATGGAAATCTGCCACCGTAACCCCAGTCCACAAAAGTGGAGACAAGGCCCATCATGGAAACTATAAGCCTACATCCATACTACCCCCAAAGGCCCTTGAGCGACTGGTCTCTGACCAGCTGACAGAACACCTGGTCAAGCATGATATTCTCTGTAAGCAGCAGCACGGTTTCAGGAAAGGCCACAGCACATCATCAGCCCTCCTAGAATTCACAGGAGCAATCCACAACTCCCTTGACGATAATTAACTAACTGGATCAGTCTTCATTGACTTGACTAAGGCTTTTGACACCGTCAGTCACCAGCTACTCATCACAGAGATTCAAAACTCGGGGCTTTCCCCTGAGGCTATGTCCTGGTTTAAGAGCTACCTAGAAAACTGCTCACAAAGGGTGAAAATTGCTCACGCCCCTCCCCAATTCTAGACCCGTCTGCTCTGGAGTCCCGCAGGGGTCCATTCTCGGTCCTCTCCTGTTCAGCCTCTTCTTGAACAATCTGCCACAATCCTGTCCTGAACAGATCCTGCTATATGCAGATGATGCTGTCATCCATGCCACTCATCATGACCCCATCCTACTTCAACAAAAGCTCCAGATGGGTTTCACCTCCATTAAAAAATGGTTTAACAGCCAAAAGCTGGTACTCAACTATAAGAAAACAAAGTTGCTTTTCTGCGGCTCACTCAGCAAGCATAGTTCTCATCCCTTCGCAATTGCAAACTGCCACGGTGCTGTTTTGGACCAAGTTCACTCCTTTAAATATCTTGGAATCACACTCGATGGTCACCTATCCTATGATGTCCATACTGACACTGTTGCCAAAGCTGTTAAACTCATTGGTCTTCTATACAGGCACAGGGAATGCCTTACTGCAGACATCTTAAGGATAGCTGTGCAGAGCTCTGTGGTCTCACTAATTGATTGTAGTCTGGTTGTCTATGGCTCTGCTTCTGACACAGCCCTTGGGCACCTGTCCTTGGCCCTAAACAAAGCCTGCCGTCTTATCACAGGATCCCACCATCTCACCCACACGTGCACTCTACGCCCAAATGTGCTGGCTCCAACTATCTAACAGTATTAAGTACCATACCTGCCTAATGGGCAAGATCACATTAGGCCTTGTTCCCCCAGGTGTCCAAGTCCTCGTACGTGCTGCATGCATCCCCCACCCCTCTAGGACCTCTGAAAATCAAATTCTGCTCATTCCCTGGTGCCGCATCTCTCGGGGACAAAGGTCCTTTGCTCACTGGGCACCCTCTTGGTTTAATTGACTCAACAAAGACATCACCTCACTATAAAGTCTTGGTCAGCTCAAAACCTACCTTTGCCTTCACCTCTCTGCCGCCAGCTCCTGTGACTGTCATTCCTAATCTGCTATCCCCACTATCACTTACCTCTCCCTCACACTCTTCCCCTCCCTCCCTGGCTTAAACACTTCTCGAAACTTGACAAGGCCCTCTGCTGCTCCTCAGTTTCTGTTATTCCCCTCTATCTCTCAACTTTCCCAGTTTCCATCCCTTCCTCAGTTGTCTTTATTCCACTGCTTGTGACTGTGTTTGACTCTTATGCCCTGCATTGTTTATTCAAATGTCTGTCCTGTACCTACCTCCTCTCAAATGTATGTATTCAATCTGCTTGAATTGCTTATTTCAAATTTTGCCATGTTTGTATTGTTTCTCCAATTTGACGTGGAACCTTTGTAAAAGAGGCATGGCTCAACGGTACTTGTAATCCTAGAATGAATAAATAAATGAATGCCATGGCAGCGACCGTCTCCATGCATTGCAGGGCCTGATTGCACAGGCTGATCGATGTTCCCTTCTTGGTCTCCATCCTCTCGATCCCCGGAGCGAAAGGACATCTCACCCATATTGAGTAGTTAAGTGGCCCCCTGGATTTGTGGTATTGTCCCAGAAGGATGTGAGAAAAAAGCATAGGAAGCAAGCTTACCAGTACCGGTCTTTTCAAGCACAGCATCCCCAGCAAGGGCAGTGACAGGCCTGGCTCCTCGGGGCCAGGGTCCTAAAAAAAAAAAAAAAAAAAAAGTGGGTGCAGGGGTAGTGGTGGTGTCCCTTCAGCTGCAGTTGGTGGTGGCTGTGCCAAAGCTGCCCAGTGATGTGTTGGGGGATGTCATTCCCCCACCTGTCCTGTCCCTGTCTGCACTTCTGTAGGAGATCGGCTATGTCACTTCTTTCAGGAGTCTATTGTGTCACAGAACATGCTGTCTGCCCTTTGGGAGGACATTGCTCAGCTCCTTGCAAAAGGGCCAGTAGCCTGTGTCCCAGATTCCCTGGCCATTCAGAGTTGAGTGTCCAGGTACTTCCTGGTCCTGAAAGGAGGGGGGCTGGCACCACATACTGGATCTACACAATCTGAACCAGGATGTATTCCTACCTGGACGATTGGCTGCTAGCTAGTTCATCCATAGAGGCAGTGGTGAGGTCCAGAGATCTTGCTGTCCAGAGTTGCTGAGACTTGGTCCTGTTGGTCAACCCAGACAAGTCCAAATGGTACCCATACAGGTGATCAAGTTCATTAGGACAGAACTAGGCTCCCTGCAGTTCGGGCACTAGATCTTACCTCCTTTGCCCAGTCATTTCAATTTAGGCTGATGAGCCCTGTCCGGGATTTCCTGAGGCTGGTGGGGTATATGGCGTTCTGCACCAGTATGTTCTTTTGGGCATGCTGGCGGATACGCCATCTCCAGTGAGAGTTGGGCCGTCAGTGATCCCAGCACCTAAGCCACTGGAACCAACCGGTCGCAGTGACCCAGCCAATGTGGGATGCCATGCAATGGTGGCTGATTTCCCCCAACACCTGGAGGAAGGAATCCTATTTGTCTGCCCAAAACTAACTGTCATCTTTACGATGGACATATGTGTTTGGGGGTGGGACACACTCCTAGGGAAGACAAAGCCCATGGGTTCTGTACCCTCCTGGAGCCCCGTCACCACATAAGCCAGCTGGAGCTCTGTGCAGTGTGACTTGCATTGACAAATTCAAACAACATGGAAGTCTTGCTATATTATGACAATTGCAGTTTGTCCCACCATTAGAACTGCTCCGGAGGTGAAAGAGTTAACTCCCATTCTAAGAATGGAACTTGGAGCGCGAGCTCGGTTAGAGAAGCTCTGTCTGGGTTATTTCAAACCCAAATTGTCAGATTCTTTACTCCGCCTCACTGAACAGTCGCTCCGGAGATTTCTCCTACTGCTCGGTTCATTTCTCGGTTTAAACAGTGTTTTCTCGGTTCAAATCAACCGAGAATATTATTATTTTAACCGCAAAACCGATCGGTTCAAGCTGTCTGTGGTATCGTAAGTAATTACAGTTTATTTTCTGTGTGGAACTTGTAAATGTTATCGGTTCGGTTTTGAACCGATCAGCTTGTTTTAAAACTTGAAATTGAAGGTTTTAGAGTGCGGTTCATGGTTCTTATCGGTTCTAAAAAAAACGGATTTCATTACGGTTTTTTCCAAGACCCGTGACACGGTTAGGAACCGATAAGGGTGTCTTGCCTGGCACTGCCGTTTAAAAGGGCAAGTTTTTGGTTAGGCTGGCATTATGTCTGAGAAACCCAAAAGAAAAACCGGGCCCACTGGGTTTCAACACTGTGATGTCTGTGGGGAAGTCTTTGCCAAGGCTGACCCACACACCACATGTGTATATTGTCTGGGGTTTGACCACCTCAATTCAGACTGCCAGATTTGTAAAAATTTTCCTGCAGCCACCCTGGATAAGAGAGTTGGCAGGCTTAGGGAAGGAGAGGCCAAAAAGTCCACTGACCCGGATGGCCAGCCCGGTTTGGTGCCAACCGAACCGGAGGGAGTGCCCTCTGACCAGGGCCAGACTTCCTCGGGCAAACGTAAAGCTGGCTCGGAGGGGCCAGTTCCAGTAAAGGAAACAAGAAAATCAGCAGGTGTGGAGCCCAAAATTCCTTCTCCAACTGCTGCAGAGATAGCAAGAGCTATTCATATTGTCCAGTCACTTTCTCCGGTTCCGTCCGAACCGCCACTGTCTGGTAAAAGGTCGGTTTGGTCGGTTCCACCGGTTCAGGAATATGATGTTGAAGAGTTTTATGAACCAGAGGAGAGGGAGGATGATTATGAACAGTATGAATGTGACTTGGAGGGTCTGGGTGTGCCCATTGAACTGGACATCTCCCCAGACAGACCTTTTGAATCTCCCCCTTTGCTTTCTGAGTCCCCCTCTCACTTTATGTTTTACAAAAAAGTTGCTGAAACCCTCCAGCTCCCATTGGAGGAAGCTGTGGATGAGCAAGAGGAACCTGATTTTGTAGAAATGATGGATATTCCAGAGTCTAGGAGGTTGTCTATTCCCTTGCATAAATCATTTAGGAAACAATAAAAATTTTAAAAACTCCTAATTCTGTGCCTCCTGTGGACAAAAAGATGGACAGGAGGTACACTCTGTCAGGTCCTGATACAGAATTCCTTTCACAGCAATGCAGTCACGTTGGTGTGGTTCAGGCTGCAGCCTGTGATAAAGCTATTATTCCTTGGCTTCACATCCTCCTGACAAGGATTCCAGGAAGATTGATGCCATGGCTAAAAAACAATACATGGCAGCATCCTTGGGACTCAGGCAAGCAAATTACATGGCTTATGTAGCAAGGTATCAAAAATCTAGATGGGACACTGTCATGGCTTTGGCCAAACAGGCCTCTGGCCAGCTTGCTAATGAGCTGGAACAGGTGGCTGCTGATGGCATTGAGGCATCTAAGGTGCAGTTTAATCCTGCTGTGGATTTTAATGATGTATCCTCTAGAGTCATGGCTACGTCTGTAGCTTTTCGTAGGTTGGCCTAGCTCAGGTGTACTAGCTTGTCACAGGATACCCAGACTAAGGCTATGGATTTTCCTGTGGTTGAAATTCTCTGTTTGGGAGCAGACAGAGAATTATATGAAAAAATGGATGAATATAGGACTACCTATAAGAGTGCTCAGGCTAAGGAGCGGCAAGTCACTCCTCAGAGGCAGACCCCCAAGGGTAGAGGTAGGCCTTTTCACCAAACCCAGGCCTCCTCTGCTTATGCTCAGAGGGGGTTCTTCAGAGGGAGAGGCAGACGGGGTGTGGGCAGGCCTGCTCCCACCCCTCAGCCTAAAGCATCTGCCAAACAGACACCCTGATGGGGTGCCCAGGGCCGATTCTCCTTTACCTGTAGGGGGCAGGTTGGCTTACTTCATTCAGAACTGGGTGTCTCTAACTTCAGACAAGTGGGTCCTGAAGTAGTAAGCCAGGTCTGGTTCTCAGCTTCAAAAGTTCCAAAGATGAGAATCGGATCTTTCCACCTGCAAACTCTTTAGAGACCTTTACTTTAGAAACAGAAGTCTCAACCCTCCTGGCTCTCAGAGCTGTAGAAAGGGTTTCTCCCCTACACCAGGGCAAGGGTCTGTACTCCAGATATTTCCTTACCCCAAAAAAGACAGGAGAATGGCGGCCCATTTTAGACCTGAGATATATGAACATACACCTTTTGAAACCAAAGTTCAGAATGGTAACTCTGGCAATGATTTTACCCTCTCTAAGGCCAGGGGACTGGCTAGCCTCCCTGGACCTCAAGGATGCCTATTTTCACGTCCTAATCAGAAGCTCCCACCGAAAGTACCTCAGATTCGAACTGCCCTCAGGTCACTACCAGTTCAGAGCAATGCCCTTCGGCCTCACCTCTGCCCCAAGGGTATTCACAAAATGTCTGGCAGTAGCAGTTGCTCATTTTAAGAAGGCAAAGGATTGCTGTCTTTCCCTATCTGGACGACTGGCTCATTGTAGGCCAGTCCCCAGAACAGGTAAAATCTCACCTGCAAGTTACCCAGCAGCTGCTCACCCCCCCTGGGCTTCTTGCTCAATCTTCCAAAGTCAGCTCTGGAACCAGTTCAGGTGCTCACCTTCATAGGTGCAGAATTGGACACAAAGCAGGCCAGAGCCTTCCTACCCTTAGAGAGGGTAAGGAACTTGGTGGCTCTGGCCTCCTCCTTCACTCTGCAGGTCTCTCGACCAGCAAGACACTTTTTGCAGCTCCTGGAGCACATGGCTGCGTCCACAGCTGTAGTGCAAGGAGCAAGATTTCAGATGAGGGACATTCAGTTTCACTTGAGAGCCTTTTGGTCTCAGAGAAGAGACCCCCTTTCCAAGTTGGTCCCAGTGACCCGAACCCTGATCCAGGCCCTCCAGTGGTGGCAGGATCAGAGCAATTTAAGACTGGGGGTCCCCTTCATTCCTCTGTCTCACTCCTTGACCTTCACTACGGATGCTTCCCTCTTGGGGTGGGGAGCCCACATGGGCGACCTCTCCACTCAGGGAGTGTGGTCCCCTCAGGAATCTCTGCTCCACATCAATTTGCTGGAACTCAGAGCTGTCTTTTTAGCACTTCAAGTGTTTTCTGCATCTGTTCAGAACAAAATGGTACAAGTCAGAACAGACAACACCACAACAATGTGGTACATCAACAAGCAGGGGGGCACTCGGTCTTCGGCCTTGTGCACCGAGGCAGTGAAGTTGTGGTCTCTGGCCTATTCCATGAACACTTCCCTCATAGCAGTTCACCTTCCAGGAAAGGACAATGTCCTAGCGGATGCTCTCAGCAGGATTTCCCAGGGCCATCACGAATGGTCTCTGGATCCTCAAGTACTGGGGATAGTTTTTGCCAGATGGGGCACCCCTCAGATAGATCTTTTTGCAGCCCCAGACAATCTCCAACTTCCACTGTTCTGTTGCAGGCCCCCAGTGTTGGGCTCAGTCCCCCTGGATGCCTTTATCCTAGATTGGGAAGGGAAGTTTCTTTATGCCTTTCCCCCCTTCCCTCTCCTATTCAAGGTGCTAGTCAAAATCAGATCCTAGCCTTGCAGGGTGATTCTGATTGCCCCAGATTGGGCCAGGCAGCCCTGGTACCCACTCCTTCTGTCCCTAGCAGTCCATCTTCCCCTGTGTCTCCCCAGGAATCACAAACTGTTAACCTGTGCCCAGGGGTGAGTTTGGTATCCGAACCTCAAATCCCTCAACCTCAAGGCCTGGCTCTTGAGGAGTTAGAATTTGCTGACCTGCACTTTTCTCAGGGTGTTCTTGAAATCCTAAAGGCTTCTAGGAAGCCTTCCACTAGGGCTACTTATAATTCTAAGTGGAAAAGGTTTTCCATTTGGTGTTCTGGGAAACATATTTCCCCGGAATCTGCTGATTTGCCCATTGTTTTGGACTATATGGTCCATCTTAATTCTTTGGGCCTGAGACCAGCTACCCTGAAAGTACATTTGGCAGCTGTCTCTGCTTTTGTGTCAGCAGGAAAGCCCTCCTCTCTTTCCGCTCACCCTGTATTTTCCAAGTTTTTTAAAGGATTACTTCATACTAATCCACCTGTTAGGGATCTGGCCCCTGCCTGGGACCTTAATGTTTGCATTGCCCAGTTAATGCAACCCCTTTTCAGACCTCTGTCTTCTGCAGAGCTTAAGTACTAACTTGGAAAACTGTTTTCCTAGTGGCTATCACTTCTGCCAGGCATAAGTGAGTTGCAAAGCCTTGTCAGTGAAACTGACTTTATTTCTTTCCACAGGGATAAGGTAGTCCTCAGGACTAACAGGAAGTTTTGCCTAAGGTGGTTTCAGATTTCCATCTTAATCAATCTATCTCCCTTCCAGTGTTTTCACTGAACATTCCTCCTCTGGCGAGAGGAGATTGCACAGTTTAGATGTTAGAGGGCCTTAAGTTACTATAGAGCGTGCCAAGGGTCACAGGTTGAATCCTCCAACTTTTTCTCACTTATGGTGAGGTTGGAAAGGAGACCTGCCACTAAGAGATCAGTTGCCAGGTGGATTGTCTCTTGTATCCAATTTTGTTATCAGAAACTGGGAAAGTTCCCCTCTGGCCTGAGGGCTCATTCTACCAGAGGTACAGCAGCGTCTCTAGCTGCTGCCGAGACATCCTATCTTAGAGATATGTCAAGCAGCTACCTGGAAAGCGGTACACACTTTCTCCAAGCATTACTCCCTGGATGTCCAGGCCAGGAGAGATGCTCGGTTTAGCAGCAGTGGCCTTCAGAGCCTATTCCCTAAGTAGGTTCTGTCCCTCCTCCATGGAAGTACTGCTGTGTAGTCTGCAATTGTCATAATATAGCAAGACTTCATGTTGTTTGAAGAAAAATTACTCACCTTAGTAATGTTGTTTCTTCTAATGAGTCTTGCTATGTGCATAACCTCTCCCAACTGCCCCTCTCAGAACTTCTACTTGGGTATGGGGTGGAGCGACTGGTGTGGAGCGCTAGTTATACCCATTATATGTTTCCACCCTTCTTGGGGTTTTGGGGTGTGGTGTTTTTATTTTCTTATATTATTGCTTATTATTACTTCTGGTCCCCTGACTTGAGTCTTTGTGTTGGGACCAGGAATATGGAGTTAATAGTCAGGTAGCCAGTTGGCTAGTGTAGGTTACAGCTTCCACACAGACCTTAGTGAGTTTTGCTCGTAAAGATCTGACAGTTTGGGTTTGAAATAACCCAGACAGAGCTTCTCTAACCGAGCTCGCGCTTCAAGTTCCATTCTTAGAATGGGAGTTAACTCTTTCACCTCCGGAGCAGTTCTAATGGTGGGACAAACCGTAATTGTCATAATATAGCAAGACTCCATTAGAAGAAACAACATTACTAAGGTGAGTAATTTTTTCATTCACTCCTCTACTCAGGGATCAGGTTGTGCTGGCCCAGACAGACAACTCCACGACCTTGTTCTACCTGAACAGGCAGTGTGGAAGTCACTCCCTTCCTTTGTGTTGAGGCCCATCACACATGGACCCTTGTGTGCAGCCTGGGTGATGCTCTCCTAGCTATCCATGTTGCAGGAAAGAACAGTCAGCTGGCCATTGCTGTCAGCTGGGTAGGAGAAACGTCACACTAGTGGTCCCAGAATCAGGAGGTGGTAAACCACCTGTTCTTCCTGTAGGGCACTTCTCTGGTGGAGTTGATAGCCTCCTGGGAGAATTCTAAACTACGGTTGTTTTGTGTCCTCCCACCACAGTCTGGGACACAGCTGGGGGATGCTTTTGTGAGGCCTTGGACACCAGGCCTCGTGTATGCCTTCCCTCCCTTTCCCTTGATCCACAAGGTAGTGTTCAATGCCCTGAAATGATGATCCTGATCTCCCTATACTGTCCACGGTACTTCTGGTACCATAATCTCCTCAGCCTCAGCAGCATACCTTTGTGGCCGCACCCTCTACACCCAGATCTGCTGAACAGACAACAGGGGAAGGTCCTGCACCTGGACCTGCAGTCCTTGCACCTCAAGGTCTGGTTCCAGAGTGGCTAGAGATCCAGGCTTTGTGTCCTTCAGATTAAGTGCTGCACTTTGATGGAGGCCTCCCAGAAAGTCAGCTTGCCAGGATTATGCCTTTAAATGGAAGAGGTTCTCCATTTGGTGCTAGAACAAAGAGCTTAATTCCCTTGCCTGTCATGTGGCGAGCATCTTGGACTACCTCTGATCCCTTTCTTAGCTGGGGCTGCAAGTGACTACCTTTAAGGTGCACTTGGCAGCCTTATCAGGCGCAGGCTGGTAAGCTGATGGTGGCCCAGGAGAAGGTGGTCAGGCACTTTTTCAAAGTGCTTGAGCCACCTGTCCTCTCTGGTGCATGAGCCTCCTCCACCATGAGACTTAATGCTGGTGTTGGCTATACTCATTGGCAAGCCATTTAAGCCTGTGAACAAGTGTGAGATGTCACACCTTTCGTGGAAGGTGGACTTCCTGGTGGCCATCACAGCAGCCAGAAGGATTGAGGAGTTCCATGCGCTTTCAGTGGAGTCTCGTTACTTGGTCATCATATAGACAGTCATCCTTCGCTCCAACCTGAAGTTCCTCTGGAAGGTAGTATTGGAATTTCACCTTAACCAGGTGATCAACGTACAGGTATAGTTTACTAATCCATCTTCAGTGTCCGACCGCCGTCTTCATACCCAAGACCTGTGGACACTGCTCTCTTATGTCGATCATGTGGCTGGAATTTGGGGGAGAGGCTCACCAGCTGTTAGTCAGTTACGGTGAAGCCACGACTGGCAGACTGGCAACAAAGCGGACGATTGGCAGGTGGTTAACATCCTGCATTGACCTCTGCTATAGGTTGGCTAGTATTTCAGCCTCTTGTAGGGCTCTGAGCTCATTCCACCAGACATACTGCTGCCTTGGTGGCTGTGTTCAGGGATGTATTTATCTATGAACTCTACAGGACTGCTACCTGGAAGTCAGCACATGCCTTCATTTCCCACTACAGCATCGACCTTGAGTCGCGCTGAGATGCTTGTTTTGGGACCTTGGTTCTCCAGTCTGTTCATCAGATGGGGTGAACACCTTGCCACTTCCTCCTGGAAAACTGCTAGGAGTCTGTCATAGTGTGGACAGTGAACTATTATATCCACAACCCTAGGAAAGCATGACCTTTTTCGAGGATAGCTTTTCCATCAGGCCACACCTTTGTAACTATACCCGCGTCAGGAGTAGGACCACATGGAAAATTTGCAAGCCAGGGCCTGCCCACAATGACATTATGCGCCAGCAGCTACATAAATGTGGGTGGCCACCCCTCTCTGCATTTCTTATCCTGCCATGGATCAGATTCGTTGGACTCACCATTGGAAATGCCGCTGTATAAAGTCGTAGTTTTCTTAATTTTGCACATCAATTTAGCTGTGATTTTTGTCACCCATATGCTGTCGAAAGAACTGTTAGTACTGTACCAATTTTATGCCTGCAGAGAAAAGATCTACATAGACTGTGTGCACAGTGTGTGTCTGCAGCCTAGGCCTGTTTCACGACGTGAAGACACGTGAGATCTGCCGAGGATTCAACTCTGCTACCAGGTGATGCAGAAAAGGGACATTGGAAAAATTCCTTATGAAAAAGATTATAGCAGCAATGCAACAGCAGCTAAAGGGGAGGATTGCATCACCCACTCCATCTACCGAATTGCAGTCAGCGCAGTCCCAGGACAAATCCTCCTTGAGGAGCCACAGACATATGCCGGGACAAGGACAGGGCTTTCCTGGTGCGGTCCAGATCTCTGCAGAGGACCACAGAAACATCCCAGCCTGTGATGCTGTCCACCTCAGCAGTGGTGCGCACCCCCCCTTCCCCGACCGTTGACCAGACACCAAAGTTGGGGCTTGGAGTAGGTGCTACTGGACCTATTACGGTTGGTACTTTGCTGTCGTATCCAGAGATCCACACTGTGCCATCGACTGCTATGGTCACAACCACTACTTACGAGTAGCATCAATGCACAGGCAGTGCTCCTATCATTTTCTGATATGATACTGCACCTCCTCCCAGCCCTAAATAGAAACACAATAGTCCTGTTCACTGGAACTACTAACATAACTACCCCGTCGATGCCACTCTGATGTAGTGTGGAATAGACTTCCTCAGCTTCTGCCAATGTCACTGGTTTATTCCTCAATTCTCGTTGATGAGAAATACAACAACAAATGTGAGTACAACCCTAAGCTTATAATGGAGGAGGAAGACTATGCTGAGGACTCCAGTCTTTCCCCTGCAGTGAAGACTTCGTGTTCAGTACACTCAGGTCACCTCCAGAGGATCCTTTCTTTTTTGCCTTGATGCAGCAAATGCAAGCTGCAGTGGGCTTCAGCTTGGAGGAGTAGGATTCCACCAAAAAGAACCTGGTGGAGTTTCTGGAAATGCCAAAATCTCCTTTTCTTATTATTCATCCCTGGAGGGTGCTATCTATGCAGCTTGGTATAAGCCAAACACTATACCAGCTGTTCCCAGAAAGGCTGACATAATCTGCCCCTTTTGATGAACCTTTTTATTCGGTGCCTTCAGCAAGTATTCACCCCCTCTTGGATTTTGTCACATTTTGTTGTGTTACTACCAGAATTTTTAATGCATTGAAATGATTTTTTTCCCCCTTGATTCACACAGCATGCTCAACAGTCTAAAGGGGCAAAAATATTTGTATTGTGTAACAAAAATTTATGAAACATTAAAAACTGAAATATCTTGTTTACTTAAGTATTCACCCCCATGAGTCAATACTTTGTAGAAGCGCCTTTGGCAGCAATTACAGTTTTGAGTCTTCTTGGGTATGTTTGTATCAGCTTTGCACATCTGGATTTGGGGATTTTCACCCATTCTTCCTTGCAGATTTGTTCAAGCTCTGTCAAGTTAGATGGGGAGCGTCTGTGAACCGCAATATTTAAGTCTTTCCACAGATTCTCAGTGGGATTCAAGTCTGGGCTTTGGCTGGGCCACTCAAGGACATTCACCTTTTTGTTCTGAAGCCACTCCAGTGTTGCTTTGGCTGTATGCTTGGGGTCGTTGTCCTGTTGGAACGTAAATCTTCACCCCAGTCCAAGGTCTGTTGCAGACTGATGCAGGTTCTCCTCAAGGATTTGCCTGTATTTGGCTCCATTCATTATTCCCTCTATCCTGACAAGTGCCCCAGTCCCTGCCTCTGAAAAGCATCCCCATAACATGATGCTGCCACCACCATGCTTCATGGTAGGGATGGTGTTACAAGGGTGATGAGCTGTGTTCAGTTTGCGCCAGGCATAGCGCTTTGCATTTAGGCCAAAGAGTTCAATTTTTGTTTCATCATACCAGAGAATCTTTTGTCACATGGTCTCAGAGTCTGCCACATGCCTTCTTGCAAACTCCAGGTGTGCTATTATGTGGCCTTTTCTCAGGAGTGGCTTCCGTCTAGCCACTCTCCCATAGAGGCTACATCTGTGAAGTGCTGCAGAGATTGTTGTCCTCTGGACAGGTTCTCCCATCTCAGCCATGGAACTCTGTAGTTCTGTCAGGGTGGTCATTGGGTTCTTGGTCACTTCCCTGACCAAGGTCCTTCTTGCCCGGTTGCTCAGTTCGGGAGGACGGCCTGCTCTAGGAAGAGTCTGGGTGGTTCCGTAATCTTTCCATTTCCTAATGGTGGACTTGACTGTGCTCCTGGGAACTTTCAACACCCTAGAAATGTTTTTATACCCCTCCCCAGATCTATGCCTCCTCACAATTCTATCACGGAGTTCTACAGACAGCTCCTTGGTCTTCATGGTAGTTTCTGCTCTGGCATGCACTGTCAACAGTGGGACCATATATAGACAGGTGTATTTTCTCAAATCATGTCAACCATTTGAACTGACCACAGGTGGACTCCATTCAAGTTTTAGAGCGATCTCACAAGGAAATTGGATGCACCTGAGCTCAGTTTGGAGTGTCATAGCAAAGGGGGTGAATACTTATCAACTCAAGGCATTTCAGGTTTTTATTTTAAATTACATGTACAAAACATTCCAGAAGTTTCATTCCATTTTGACATTATAGAGTAATTTGTATAGATATGTGACAAAAAAAATCCCATATAAATGTATTTTAATTTGAGTTTGCAACATCACAAAATGTGACAAAATCCAAGGGGGGTGAATACTTTTATTTTTTTTATTTTAGCTTTTGTTGACCGGGTAAGTACACTAGACAAGTATTATGCCTATTTTCAGGAACGACCCGGGAGAGTACAACATAGGGATACAGACATCGTTTACACTAGAGAGTAAGTACAGCATGACAACATGCGGGAGATAGTAACATAGTCCAGGTGGTATGGACGGTCATAATACAACTTATAACTGTTAAGGTTAATGTACCCCCGGGATGAGTAGGTCACCTACAGATAACAACAAAAAGCATATACACATTTTTCACGTTAGAGACAATTTAGAAAGGCAATGTCCAGGGAACCTTGGCATGGGCAGTATGCCCTGGGTCAAGTGCCCTGGTATAGTGGTAGAGTCAAGGAGAACAGCAGGACTTCTGAAGGCACTGTACTAATCAGCCTGAGACTGATTTAGTGGTGATCACGGCTGCCCATGATAGAGCCAAGGCACCAAGACACTTGAGTTTCTCCCTATCATGGGGAATCCAGGAGGTTGGATGTATTAGACAAGCGTACCTATGCCTCTGCCTCTCTGGACCTGTGTTGCCAGTTACCAGGCTCACATGATCACATACCAGAATACCCTATGGAGGAAGGCTAAGGCTGCTGCACAGGCCTTGCCAGAGGGCAGTGTCAAAGAAAAGTTACTCGGAACCCTCACCTCAGTTGTTAATGTGGGAAAACATTTGGTACGTGCTGTTTATGATGTGTCGGACGAAACTGCCAGAACTGTGGCTTCTGGCATTCGTCTCCGCTGATACTTCTGGCGTAAGGTAACAGACTTTGCCACTGATTTCCAGCAGACAGTTCTTAATGCCCCATTTAGTGGACAAAAACTGTTCGGACATGATGTTGAAGAAGCTTTGCATAAATCTTTAGTCAGCTGGAAAGACTCTGAGGTCCATGAAATCCCTGTACTATACCCCACCTAAAGGCAAGGCTAGGGTAATTTTTGTCCTTCTGCTGTTAGAGGTGACTGTCAGTCATACAGACAGCAGGGTAGAGGGGTTGGGGCCCTGCCAGTCATCCTCTCAACCCCAGCTGCCCATGCAAAAGCACACAAAGGTAGTGGAGCCGCCACCCCACTCCCCAGACTCAGCATGACTCCTGCTACACTCCCCAACCACCATTACCTCCAGGGGTGGTTGTAGGGGGTCACCTCTCCCTCTGTCTGGATCAGTGGAGGGTAGTGACTACAGACGAATGGCTACTGGAGGCAACCCTCCAGATTATCCACCAGTTACAACAACATATCCACCAGGATAGATGTCCTTGTTGCAGGAGAAAGTACATACCTAGAAGAAAGGGCCATGAAACCTGTTCCTCCCAGATAAAGGTACACAGGGTTTTATTCCAGATACTCTCCGGTCCCAAACTGAACAGGAGATCTGAGGCCCATTCTAGACCTCAGGGACCTCAACTTCTTCACAGAATACAAGAAGTTTCAGATGGTTTCTCTACAGGTTGGTGCACAAAGGATGTTACTGTGGTGGCAACCATTGTCACAGTGGCGCTGGCCAGGCTGCATATGTTGATCCCACAGTGGACTCAGAGTCCAGTGGGACCAGTTAACGGGCAATGTAGAACAAATTGTTCTAGTAACGTCTCCCTTGTGCAGAGCGTTAAAGTGGTGGATGGTACACAGCAACCTGCTCAAGGGCGTCTCATTCCTGATTCCTACACCATGTCAGATCCTCACTATAGATGCCTCGGAATCCAGATAGGGGACACCTGGGGCCTCTTCAGACACAAGTCACATGGTGACGTTCTGTTTGCAAGATAGGATCGTCCCCAGTTAGACCTTTTTATATCCCACACAATGCAAAACTGCCGCGGTTCTGCTCACTCCAGGGCCTGGAGTTTTCTGGCAAGACTCGTCCCTGTCCTGGAAAGGGTGGTTCTAGGGACATGGATATGTTGTTCATCCACACTTATTGGCAGGTTCCTTGCTGCTTTAAATCTTGCCGGAAGGTTTTCAAGCTGGCTCCTCCCACCCACCCGGGTGGTAAAACTCTCTGCTCCGCCCCATGACGCTAGATCTTCCTTACCACTTGGAAGCTCAGGTTCCCTCCTTAACGCTCTGCGATTAAGACTGGTTCCTAATTCTTGATTAGTGAAATCAAAAGTTTTTGCTAAAAAGACTTGGTCTTCTTCTCCTCGCGGCTACGATGGAAAAATTCCGGAGGTGCCCTTGCGGGCAGAAGATGTCTAGAGCGGATCCGCACTCACGTCGTCTACTAGCCTGGGCCTTGAGCACGACCGCAGGCCTGCGACTTGTGCTCTTCTTTTTCGGCCTACGTCCTTGAAGACCGTGCTGCCCGATTACAACTGGGGCGCCCCGAGGAGAGAATTCCACCAGTGAAATCTAAAGAGGCCCGGTTGGCGGTGTCCGCGGCGGCGGGCTCGGCGGATCAGCTCGAGCAGATGATCGCCCTCGAAGGCGGCGCATGCGCTTCTACCTCGACTGCATTTGTCCCGCTCTCTGTGCCTGATACTCTGCTTCTTTTAAGGAGCTTTGTCTGACCCTCTCGACGAAAGGTGAGGGTCCAACTTCTTCGGGACCTTTTTCCAGGTCCAAAAAGAGCAAAAGTAAGTCTCTCTGTCGACGCTCTTGGGAGCAGGAAAGATCCCCTTCCCCTTGTCGACAGTCGACTTTGGTCGACCCCTCAACTTCGGCCACTGGCTTCACGGTTTCCCCGTCAGGTCAGTTTACCGAGACTCCCGACGATGCGGTCGAGATTTTTCTCGACCCGTTAGACGGGTTGTCGGCTGGAGAAGCTGAGAATCCCTCTCCCTGGTTCCCCGGTGAGATTGGGATCCCATCGGCTCGTCTGTGCCTCGGTTCCGGAGCCTTGATTGAGATCGTCCGAGCGAGGGAGTGCCGGTTTCGACACTTCTCTCTCGCCTTCCTCTGCCTAGTCGAGACTCTGTCTCGGTCATCCTGTGATCCGACCGATCCCCGCCGCCATAGGCGGTCTCGATCTCGGCACAGCGATGCATGTAGCCAGCTCTTCCTCTTCCTCGGACGGGGAAGCCAGGCGCCAAGTTAGGCCAGATGCACGAGAACTCATGTGGCAACAGCTCCTTTTGACCGGGAATAAGCCGACTCAGTCGTCTTCCCCGGCCATTAAATGGCTGTCACCGGAGTGGCCGAAACAACCCCTCGTTGTAGCCGAGGAGCCTGTTCCCAGGCCGGTTGTTCTGCCAATTCCAGCTGCCCCACCGATTCTGGTGGAACCTCCGCCTCCACAGCCATTAGTTGGGGCTCCGACCAAAAATTCTCGGTCGGCCTTGGGTTTGCGCCATAGGCTGTCTGTCACCCTCACTCCCGATAAACCTCGGCAGGTGGAGGGTGGCTCAGGCCCGAGGCAGCTCTTTGAGGACTCTTCGGAGTCCGATATAGTTCCTCCCTCTTCTCAAGCGCATGGACTTGGGTCCTCGGAGGAGCAGTCAGTGGGCGATAGCCGCCGTCCTTCTTAGGGTTGCTTGACTCATCTCGGAGTCCACGGGATGAAGCTCGAACCCGTTTCTAAATGGGCCAGTATCCCTCACGGAGATTCTGGACCGAGGATTCTCCTCGGAAGCCTTTCCGGTGGCGAAGCCATAGTGGGTCCGGCCTTGGAACTTGGCAGCGTCCTGCTTCCTGCCCTGCGCCTTTGGCCAGGAAGTATCTGGTCCCACGGTTCCCTGTCCGGTTTTGGAACACCCTCGGTCGAGGGTTGGTTACCGACAAGCGTTTTCTGGCGTGCGGGGAATGCCAGGGATGTGAACAAACCTCCGACAAGGAATCAAGAAATTGGATTATGCGGGCGAAAAAGTCTATGCTGCGTCCTCTCTCGGCCTTCATCAGGCCAGTTCGGCCGTCCTCATGGCACATTTTTCTCACGCCCTGTTGGGCTCCCTGGATGAGGTTGTCCCTCATCTTCCTGCGGATATGCAGACTACCGTCAGGCAGGTGCGGGACCAGGGCAGGGCGGTGGCAAAACAACAGCTCCAGACTGCGTTAGACATTGGGGACTCATATGCCAGGTCTGTGGCGGCCTCAGTGGCCATGCGTCGTCAGGCTTAGCTGAGGATATCCACCTTTACCTCGGATACCCAGCACAAGTTGGCGGATGTTCCCTTTTTGGGGACTGACCTCTTCGGCCCTGGGGTGGAAGGTCACTTTGCAGAGGATCGAGAAGTCCAATGCTACCTTGGACTTGGTCTGTACCTTCAGGATGGTCACTCTGGCACAGATAATACCATCTCTGGAACACGGTTGTGTGGTTCTGCTCTCTGGACCTACAGGGCCGCGTTCTTTCACATCCCCTCCGTCCGTCATATTGGAGATTCCTCCGCTTTCGGCGGAGGATCCCTCTTCAGTTCGAGCCCCATGCCCTTGAGCTATCTCCAGCTCCAGGGTCTTCACCAAATGCATGGCAGTGGTGACAGCATTCCCTGCGGCGCCCGAGGGTCCGGTGTACCCTTACCTGGATGATTGGCTGATAGCAGCCCCCTCAGGCAGGGAGGTGGGCGGTCCAGAGATCTGCCCTCCAGGTTTGTTCTCAAGTTGGCCTTCTCATCAAGCGAGGCCAAGTCGGAACTCTCGAGCGAGCAGGTGATCCTGTTCATCGGGGCAGAGCTCGACTCTCTTGAGCCAAACCACGACTCGGCCCGGACAGGGCCGAGGTTCTTACCTCCTTTGCCCAATCATTTTCTGGTTGAGCAATTGCATCCTGCCGGGACTTCCTGGGTCTCCCGGCGGCCTGTACCAGCGTGGTCCGTTGGGCTCCCTGGCACATCGCCCCCTTCAGTGGGGACTGGCCAGCCAGTGGTCTGGCAGCTGCGATCCTTTGGACCAGCTAGTGATAGTGACCCAGGAGATGTGCGCGCTCAGTGGTGGACGTTCCATTCCATTTGCAGGAGGGGCATCCCGCTTTGTCCGCCCGGCCGACGGTCTCTCTGTCGACTCGATGCCTCTCTGATGGGTTGGGGTGCCCATCTGGGGGAACACGGCGTGCACGGCCTCTGGTCCCCGTGGGAGTCCTGATGCCACATCAACCTGTTGGAGCTCTGAGCGGTCCGCCTAGCTCTCACCGCCTTTGCTCCGTTTCTCCGGGGTCAAGTGGGCAGAGTCCATACGGACAATACCACGACCATGTACTACCTAAACCGCCAGGGCGGGACGCGCTCCCTGCTTCTATGCAAGGAAGCTTTCCGCATTTGGTCACTTGTGGGCAGCCTGGAGGCGGATCTCCAGCCATTCATGTGGCAGGAGCCTCCAACACCCTGGCCGATGCCCTGATCCGGATAGGGGCTGCATCTCACAGTGGTCTCTCCTGCGGAGGTAGTACAAGATCTGTTCTCCCTCTGGGGCACACCTCAGGTGGACCTGTTTCTCAGGGAGAATGCGAGCCGAGGCTGTTTCATGCCCGCCCCCCTCAGCAGGGCTCGCTGCAGAGGATGCCTTCAAGGCTGTGGACCCCAGGCCTCTTCTCGCCCTTTCCCGTTTCCCTTGATTCACAAGGTGCTTCTCAAGGCTGAGGAGGGACAAGGCGCAGGTGAGTTCTGATAGCCCCAGACTGGCCCGCCAGTTCTGGTACCAGATCTCCTCAGCCTCAACTCCAGGCTCCCGAGGCAGCTTCCAGCTCGCCTGGACCTGCTCTCAGTCAATCAGGGGAAGGTGTTCCATCCGGACCTTCAATCCCTGCACCTGACGGCCTGGTTCCTGAGCGGCTAGAGTTCCAGGCCTTGGGTCTTTCCGACGAGGTCCTCAATGTTGTTGAGGTGTCCCGTAAGGAGTCGACCAGAAAATGCTACACCTTTAAATGGAAGAGATTCTCCATTTGTTGTCAGGGCAAGGGCTTGGACCCTTCCTCCTGTTCTGTGGCAAGCATTTTGGACTATTTATGGTCCCTTTCTAGTCAAGGGCTTAGGTCGACGACCCTAAAGGTGCACCTGGCAGCCATCTCTGCTTACCGGGCGCGGGCCGAGGGCAGTCGGTGGCGCAGGATAAGAGTGGTCGAGGCGCTTTTCAAGGCCTTGATCACATTTCCCCTCGATGCGAGAACCTCCACCTCCGTGGGATTTACTGCTGGTACTGGCAAAGCTCATGGGCAAGCCATTCGAACCAATGCACAGGTGTGATCTCTCACCTGTTGTGGAAAGACCGCCTTCTTGGTGGCTATCCGTCAGCCAGAAGGATGGGAGAGCTGCAGGCGCTTTGCATCGAGTCTCCTTACCTGGTCTTCCACAGGGACAGGATTGTCCTCGCCTCCACCGAAATTCCTTCCGAAGGTGGTGTCGGAGTTTCACCTTAACCGGGTGCTGACTCTGCTGGTGTTCTACCCCAATCACACCTCGGTGGCCGAATACAGGCTCCATACTTTGGACCCTAGAAGGGCGCTAGCTTATTATAAGGAACGCACGGCTGAAATTCGTGGAGAGGATCGCCAGCTGTTTGTCACCTACGCTGAAGCCGCACCTGGCAGACCTTCAGCCAAGCGGACGATAGGCAGGTGGGTCACCTCCTGCATAGATCTCTGCTATAAGTTGGCGGGCATGGAGCCTCCCAAAGGGATAAGAGCTCATTCTACCCGTCATACTGCTGCGTCGGTGGCTGCTTCCAGGGACGTCCCTATCCAGGAAATCTGCAGGGCTGCTACCTGGAAGTCAGCACACACCTTTATTACCCATTACCACATCGACCTTGAGTCACGCCGGGATGCTGGTTTTGGGGCCTCGGTTCTCCAGTCTTTATTTCCTAAGTAGGGGGTGTGCGCCTTGCCTCCCTCCTCCCGGAGAACTGCTAGGAGTCTGCCGATAAGTGTGGATGAACAACATATCCATGTCCCTAGAAATCCAGGTTACTCACTTGTAACAGGAGTTCTAGGGTGGTATATGTTGTTCATCCTACATTCTCGACCTCCCAGCCTCAGCGCACAACCTGAGCTCCAGCGGCCAGATCTGGCGCCATGGGGTGGAGCCGAGTTTTACCACCCGGGTGGGTGGGAGGAGCCAGCTTGAAGACCTTCCGGCAAGATTTAAAGCGTCAAGGAACCTGCCAATAAGTGTGGATGAACAACATATACCATTCCTAGAACTCCTGTTACAGGTGAGTAACCTGTATTTTCTGTATGCCTTCCCTCCTTTTCCAGTAATTCAGAAAGTTCTACTCAAGCTGAACGGGCGAGGGGACAACTTTAATACTCATTGCTCTCCTTTGGCCTTGGCAGATATGGTTTACCCTGCTGCAGCATCTTGCAGTGAAAATGCCAGTAACTCTGCCCTTGTGCAGGGTTCCACTGTCGCAAGAACAGGGAACCCTAGTCCACGCAGACCTGAAGTTACTACATCTGCACTCATGGCTGGTGAAGACATAGCCATAGCTCACTTTGGGGTCTCACAGAAAGTGGCAGATGTTCTGGTGGCTGCCAGAACTGTCCACCAGACACACCTGTTCTAGGAAGTGGAAGCGGTTTGCTTTTTGGACCACTTCACATAACCTGTATCCATTTACCTGTCCGGTCAGTCAGGTTCTAGAACACCTGTCCGTATCTGAGTCAGGCCTGTAGGATTACTCAGTCAAAGTCCACTTATCTGATATCTCAGCCTTCCACATACCTGTGGCTGGCCATACAGTTGCTGAACTGGAGGTAGCCTGTACGTTATGTATAGGAATTTTATTTTGGAAAAGTTGACCTTGGCTCCTTTCGAGCCAGCTGCGAGTTGCGGCTTATGCTTCCTCTCTTAGAAAGTGTAATTTTTACTTGTCAAAAGACAAAGAACCTCTGTGCGCAAACACTGAGGCCAGGGGTTACCCAAAGGGCATTTGGCTGGGAAGCCAAGTTTCAAAAAAAAATACAAAATCACACATGCCCCCAATGCAAAGCATCATGGGCTGCATATGCAAATCACCACAGAATGTTATACTGGTCCAACTTTAAGCAGAATTGCATGGTGCGAGGCCCTCTCCACACAGTTTGCAAAGGGTGCTAACAGAAGACATAGACACGTGTTTCGTCCTACCAGGACTCATCAGTATGCCTTGTCTGTTTGACACCCCAGTGGAATGGACCAGCTACCCTTAAGGCAGTGTGCCTTGGATATATTGTGGTGAACCCATTAAAATAAAAAACTATTTAGAAGACAAAGAACCTCTGTGCGCAAACACTGAGGCAAGGGTTACCCCAAAGGGGCATTTGGCTGGGAAGCCAAGTTTCAAGAAAATACAAAATCACACATGCCCCCACAATGCAAAGCATCATGGGCTGCATATGTAAATCACCACAGAATGTTATGCTGGTCCAACTTTAAGCAGAATTGCATGGTACCGAAAGGCCCCTCACACAGTTTGCAAAATTTTTTCTTGTGATCACTTCTGCTTGAAGGATTTCAGAGCTGCAAGCTCTAATGCATGAGCCTCCTTATTTGATTTTCCACAAATATCCTTGTATGCAGATAACATAATACTATATGGTATTAACCCAAAACAAACTTTACCAGAAACTAAGCGAGTAATAAATGTTCCATTTTTTTCCTGGGTATACAATTAACTGTTTGAAATCAGGACTGCTATGGGTAGGAAAAAAGCCCCACATAGATCCATGATAGACTAGCCCTTTCATAAGACAGACCATGCAGCAGTATAGTTGAGCATTTATGTTGCAAGGAATATGAACTGTTTATATAAATTAAATAATCTCTGACTGATGAGTAAGATGCAGTCGGACGTGGAGCATTGACCAGCTCTTCCCGTCTTGTGGATGGGGAAAATCAGTTTGATCAAAATGAATATTCTGCCTAACCTCTTCTATCCACTGTAGATAGTACCAGCGGGAATTTCCAGTGTAGCTAGGAAATGCCTCAATCAAGGGTTTTCCTAATTTATTTGGGGAGTAGGGGTCATGGGAAAGTTTCAGGTGGTTGAAAGCAGCACAGAATAAGAGGAGGGGAGTTGAGGTTTCTGGGACCTAGAGTACTGTCAGGGGGATGGGTTGCTGGAGACCAGTTAGGGTCTGCAGAGACTGACTAGGCAGGAACCATCTGGGTAAATTGACTTGGTCAAGTGGTTCTTTTCTGCCAACAAATTCAATGTTTCATAGGACATGTCAGATATGGTATGTGGTGGATTGGATTAAAGAAGGAGATGAAGCAACTTGCTGTATGAGGAAAAGAAAGGAGCTCCATTGGCACCTTCAGTATACTTAGACCTGGGAGGACTCCAGCCATACTGAGCAGTTGTGAATCATGACTCATTAGTCAGGGATACTCTGACAACATGGGTCAGAATCTGGAAAACTGGAAATATGTCTGATAAGTTCTTCTGCCACACACTGGTTGTATTAAACCTGCAATGTAAGCCAGGAATGCAGGTACTAGGATTTCTGTATTTGAACCAGGCTGGAATTGAGTTGTAAAAAGAAGAGACAATGTCTAAGGCAGGAATATGCTCATTTACTGAACTTAGCAAGGCAGTGGTCCTCCCATGGACAGTTTTTTTTTTTTTTTTTTTAATACTTAAAGGCACACTGCTATGTGGACACTGAATTCTGAGCTCAACTCAATGAGCAGGTTCCAACTGATACTATGGAACCGATGGAACCAGAAAGGGTATTATTACTCTAGTGTATTAATCCATGATAGCTAAGAATGTGGATCCTTCCAGAAACTGCAGGGAGACTTGAGCAAGAGACGGTGGAAAAACGTTGAATAAAAAGACTTGGCAGAAAGTGTGGGTGGGTCACATGTGCCTCTTTATGTGTAACAGATTCAAAGAGATCAAAATATAATTTTTTTAATTTCCTCTTCTGCGCCCTGGCCATTGTACATAAAATCCACAGAGAAATCCATGCTGTGTGCCTTGGCACCACACAGCTGAAGAAAGCTATACATTACTTTGGATCCTGTCCCACATTGGTTCCCTACGGCCTAGAATCACACCCGCGTTTCACTAGTGATAGCCAAAAAAATATTTCAGGGGCAAGGATTGGAGCAGGCAGTTTCGAGGTTGGTCGCCTGACCGATCCACCCCCTGTCTCTAGCTGCTGTTCAGTGCCAGTTGAGCTTCTGAACTCTCCCTCCCCACAGTGTTGGGTTTGTGACTGAGTCTTAGGTTGTAGCATCTGCTAGACATCACACCTCCTCTTGGTTGAAAGAGCCTGGCATGATTAGATGCTGGATCACCCTGTGACTGGGGTTGGTGCAAATCACTCTGTAGAGGACTTCAGCATTAGTACCATTTTTAGTGCCAGCATCAGTGCAGCTGTCAGGGCTGGTGTCTGCATGGATCTCTGTTGTTGTTGCGTGTCCCTTCCTAAGGTGCTTCCCCACACACTGAGGGCTGAGGCTGTCTGACCCTCTGGGGTGAGCAGGTTCCTCCCTATAAAGGGAAGCTTGTTACATTGAACCAGGAATGGAACTCTATGGAGAAAATGGATTCATGGAAGATAGAAAAGTGACAGTGTTATCTTGACCAAAGATTTTCCAGAATATCTTCTTCATAGAGTACCAGTCACCCACCACTAGTCTCCCCCCACCACCACCACCACCACCACTCTGAACCAGGGATACTGCCTGGAAGTTGCCCTGAAGAGGAACAGCTAGGCTAGCAGCTGTTTTCCACCCTTGTGCGTCACTCTGGCTTTCAAGTTTGTTGAGCCTTATTGGCTCCATTAAAAATGAATAAAACAGCATCTTTAAGAAACTGGTGGATTTCCCAAAACACACACACACACACACGCAAGGCAAAGAAAGGAATTGTGTATTTCCTTCTGTTCCTTCCTCTTGCTGTCCCTGCATAGGGTACATCCCCCTCTATTTTTCTGGGTATATCCATATTAGTTGTTAGATGCGACACTTTCCTTATGGTTGTTCTCCTGTGTGGTATCTTAATTCTACCTAATTGTAGCCCTATCAGCATGGACAAATCTCAAGGTTTTCACTCCTTTCATCCTAAATTGATGTGGTATCTGGGCTTTTGGTTGCTCACTTCATTCCATTGGGTTAAATTCCCTTTTTACCGTGTAGGGAGGGGGTGCCTCATGTTTGCAACTCCCAGAGATTTAGCACAGTATGGGCTGTGAGTAACAGTCGTGTCTGACTACTAGCCAGCCCTTTTTCCCATGGTATACCTTTGGATCGCTTTCTTCCCCTGAAAGGGGGGGAAATGACTGCACTGTGCTGGGGCTGTTACATGGTCATTGGATTTAAGGTCTTTTTTTTTTTTTTTTTTTATGGTATTCAGTTGGTTTGCTCCTTTCTTTATAATGAGTGGTAATGAGAATAGCCCTGTTCCCTCTCACTGTGCCATTCTTTACCTGACACTGTCTTGTGTGGAAGACACCTTACTAGACAGGACTGTTTTTCTATTGGGATTGTATCCTAGACCTGGCACTACTCTAGAGGAAGCTGCCCCATTTTTTCTTCCACTTACGACTACCAGCACGGTGTTCACTATCCCTTTGTCTACTATAAGCATATGCTTGCAGCCACGGTTTTTCACTCTCCTTGCTACAGAACTAAGGTAAGTAGGGGCATTATCAGCTGTTACTGGTGAGCGTGTGACATTGAATGGTGTCACGCATATGCTGGCTCCGGTAGCCTGTTATGACACCCTGTTTAAAAAAGATTTGCTCCTGTGGGATGCCAGCCCTTCAGGCTAAGACCCGGGAGTGGTACTTTATGGAGAAGATGGTCTGGAAGATCTTAAGTTACAGTAAGCACTGTAACTTTTCTTTTTCTTTCTGTGCAAGTATTGATGAAGTTAATGGTTTGGTTGGGAGAAGTGGTTCCCCACTGATGCTGTACTGATCTTACCAGAGAGTGTATTGTGTGTTGGTGGAGATTCATTGTGGTTTGAAGGCGTGGTTTAGCTTCTTCCATTATAACAGGCTGTGGGGCATTTCTTTCATCATATGAAATAAACTGATTTACTGGTGTATAACCCATGTATTTGTATTATTTTGTTCGTTCTCTGCTGTCCTCGTGGTGGTTTGTGTGCATATGTTGGGACAGGTTTTGAATCTCCAGCTGTTGGCATGGTTCAGTTTTCAGGTTTCCTGTCCTGGTTTCCATTGAGTATGTTGAAGAGGTTGTGAGGTTGTTTTTAGGCTATAATTGGTGGATCAGGGACTGTGTTTTTAAGTTTACCATCTTTAGTGTGCATGGGTTGTTGTTGTTTTATAATGTTCCAGAGGGATTATACTAGAACGTTATGCGTTAAAACGAGTTTTACGTGTTCCAGTATGTTTCTTCATTTTTATTACAATAAGGATTTAAATAATTTTTTTAATCCCCATTTTATGTGTGGTTGGGGTGGAGTGCAAGGCCTTTGAAAGCTAACATTTCTGTTTTAATTTACGATAACTGATTAATGTGGGGATCTCGATGCTGATTGATTTCTTTTTCTTTTACAGGTGAATACACGGACTCTGCCCATCTGCAGTGATGATGAGGAGGGGGATTTGAAAGAATTCAGTTTTCCTCAGGAGGCTGTTTTACAGCAGGTACATTTGCACACGCAGAAAAACCTAACCCTATTAGTTTTTTTTTTTTTTAAAATTGTCTGGAATAAATACAGTGAGCTAGAACTTGATTCCAAGTATGACGGGGGGAGGGGGTGTTAAGGTGGAAACAGAGTATTGCAACAGTTACAGCAAGGCATGAGAACTAGCAGCAGTTTGGAAAGAACAAAGTGAAAACGGTGTCGCAAATAAATTTATACAACTAAGAGTAAAAGTGGCTGGGGGTGTGGGAAGCTGGTAAAAACAAAAGAAATAGGAGAGTCTGTGTTGGCCTGGTGGTGCAGAGGGCTGAGGCTCTTGCACCTCACCTCCTGCCACGCTGACAACCCGGGTTTGGGAATGGACTCTGATTGCTGGAGGTCGGCGGCGTGGGAGAGGATCAAGCATCGCAGGGACTGTTCTCCTGTCATGGGGATTAGTGGCAAGCTGTCTTGGCCTCTGACTGCCGCCAGGTGGAGGCCAGTGGTAGTGCAGGTGAAAGCAACTCAAAAATGGGGGTTACTGCTCTGGGGTTTGTGCATGCTTCAACACGTGTGCTGCTGCAGTGAAGGGAAGGAATAAAAGAGATAGAGTGAGCTAAGCGAAGCCCTGCCTGCTCCCTGTTGGTCCATGCTGTCTGATCCCTGGGCATGTCTGGTTTGGGGGTGGGGGGCGACAGTGACTCTCCAATCCATGGCAGACGTGGGATGGGAGGTGCGGGTACTGGACTGAGACCTTGCCCACCTGAAACGAATGTAACAAAGCATGATGGGGGAAAAATATAGTAGGGTTTGGGAATGGATTTATGTTGCTGGGTGCAGGTCACTCAAAGTGGGGGGGGCCATGGCTCTGGGGTGCATGTGTGCTTCCACATTCATATTCCTGTGTGCTGCTGCAGTGAGGGGGGAATGGCAGTAAAAGGGAAGAGAGCCATGCAGGCTGAAAGAACCCCTGCCCACCCCTGTTGACCCATGCTGCCTGATTCCTGGGCATATCTCAAAATTGCCCTACCTGGTTTTACCTCCCATATGTGGGACTGTACCTCTAAGAGAGGTGGAGGCATACTGATCTACATGAAAAATGAGCTAGCAACCTCCACACTACCTGGTCTCCCCATAGAATCATCCTTTGAGCATCTCTTTATCTCAGTTGTCCTTAGTCAATTCAAACGAGTTACTATAGGATGCATCTGTCCCCCCCCCCCAACCTTGCTTCCGCCCCATACCCTGAACTCTTCAATAACATTGACTTTATCCCCCAGACTGATCTAATACTCTGTGGTGATTTCAACCTTGACTTCTTAGGTCCTAACAGCAGGACCTATCAGGCCATTTTGTTGGATGCTAACCTGGAGCAACTTATCGATCAACCCACAAGACTTAACAAGAAAACAAGCAACCACAGCCTTTTGGACTGGATGCTGACCCATAAGAAACGCAACATCGAGGTTGCTGGAGTTTTTCCCTGATGCCCTTAGCGACCACCTCCCCACCGATTGTGTTGGGAAGAAAAATTTCCAACATCTTCCACCTAAAACTATAAAAGCTCAGGACCTGATGAACTTAAACGCCACCGCTTTCATACTTAGTCTAAAATCTGTTGATTGGTCACCCATTACATTCCTCCCTGACATTAATAAGGCATTAGAGTACTTCGTCCACATCTTTACTTCGATCTTGGACATGTATGCCCTTTTCAAATTAAGGTGCGCAGAAGGCAACCCTTCCCCCTGGCTATCCCGGGACCTTAGGCAATTAATGCACTCTCATGATAAAACATGGAAAACCTTTAAAGAATCCAGACTACAAGCTGTCTGGCACTCCTACAGACAATTATGGAATACTTGTAAAACTAAAACTAACAAAACCAAGTGGGACTACTTCCATTCCCTGCAGACACATCTTGCTAACCCAAGAAGCTTCTGGTCTTATATTAACTCCTAACTCAAGGGCAAAGAATGTACTATCACCCAAACTATGATCTTTAAGGGTGAAACACTATCCTGCCCTTCTGATAATACTGCAGGCATAAACAGCTTCTTCACTGACCTGGACAAATACAAATCTGACTTGCCTTTCACACCCTGTCATCCACGGTTCCAAAACCCTATGGTCCATGATCCCCCCTTTCCATCTAAAACTCAAAACACATTCCGAGGTTCTTAAGTTATTAAATGGCCTCAAGTCGGACACCTCTCCAGGATTCGATTCACTTCAACATAAATTCCTCAAAATAGCAGCTCCTGCAATAGCTCACCCAGTATCACTATTATTCAATAGCTCCTGCCTCACACAAACTATACCAGACAAATGGAAGACTGTGGTAGTTGTCCCCATAACATGAAAGCGGACTCACTGACCTAGTAGAGAATTACCGACCAATCTCCATCTTATGCCCCTTAGCTAAGATACAAGAGAGGATACTTTTACAAACAACTTTATTCCTACGTTGAGCAGACTGATTCCTTAGCCATACACCAGCATGGTTTCCCAGACTGCATGTCACTGAATCTGCCCTCCTGCATGTCACAAGGAATATTTTTCAAGACATGGATCGGGGGCTTTCGACAGGGGCCACTTTCGTGGACTTGATGAAAGCCTTTGATATTGTCAATCACCAGCTTCTATTGCCCAAGCTCGGCAATATTGGTCTCAATACCCTCACGATCTCTTGGCTTGCCAACTATCTTACTGACAGGTTACAGTGTGTCAAATGATCCGGCTCTGTCTTCCTTATCACCCATCATTAATGGGGTTCCCCAGGGCTCTGTACTGGGCCCACTACTCTTCTCCATCTTTATCAATGAGCTACCATCAAACTGTAGAGAGGCATCAATACAGCTAATTCTGGCAGCTGGGGGCGTGGTTTAAGACCAACCTATTGGTGCTCAACATAAAAAAAAAAAAAGTCTTATTTCACAACAACGCTTTTGATAGGTCCACCCATCCTCCTTTGGTAATCAAGACCTCTTCTGGCAAGACTCTAGAAGGGATAAACTCATTCAAATACCTCGGTTTAACACTTGATGAACACCTTTCGTTTGAGAGACATATTGACAAGGTCACAAAATCCACACATCAGAAGCTAGGCCTCCTATACTGGACTGCTCCCTGCCTTCGACCTCAGACCAGGAGAACTATAGCCTCCGCTACCCTACTTCTGGGCCTTCTCTATGGCACTTCACTATTGCACTCAGCTAAGACTGCTAATCTAAACAAACTAAGACACGCTTATCATAGAACAGCTCGTTTCTCTGTGTCAGTCCCTGCGCGTACCCACCACTATGTGTTTCATATCGAAGGCTGGCCTTCATTTGAAGTCCATCTTGAATTTCCTTTGCTCTGCACCACTGTTAAGCTCATCCACCTACCTTCCCCACCCAGTCTCTCCAACCTACTAACACAAACCCTTTACCAGATCCCTACGATCCTCTCAATATCCAATTCTAAAACTACCCAAGACTCGACTAGCTATTTGCGAAAGATCCTTTTCTGTTGCTGCCCCTCAAAAATGGAACAATCTCCCACCGGACCTACTCACATGTACATCTCTTACGCAATTTAAAAGATTATACAAAGCAATATTCTTTCTGCCTTCACCCTGTGACTGTAAATAATCCCTATTTTGTTCTACATGCCCTTCCACCCACCCCCAAGTCTTCCCGCCCTTTCTGTGCCTGCTCTCTCTCTCCCAGCCACCCTCCCCCTTCCTCTACCCTATATGTCTTACTGAGCACGGCAATTTAAACTTCTCACCTTTGGGTTTTTTCTTTGTTTAGTTCTCCTACATACATATATGGAATGCTCAATAGACAATATTTATGTGTATGTACCACACTGCCTTTACTAGACCTACCTAGTACTCTAATCCTGTGTAATTATGTTAAGCTCCTCTGTTTTTGGATTCCTTGTTCTGACTGTTTGTTGTATGATATATTGAGTATAACCACAAGTCATAAAGTATCTTTGTACATTATGTTTTAATTTCCTGTACTCATAAGTGTAATTTCTTTCCTCCACTGTATAGCAGTGTTTATCTTGGGTATGGAATGCTTATATCCCCCGGGTCGTCTCTGAAAAAGGGACGGCTTTGTCTCAGAGGGCCTACCCGGTCAACAGAATTCAAATAAATAAATATCTGGATGTGTGTGTGGGGGAAGGGGGCATGACCCTCCAATCCATGACAGACTTAGCCAGAGGGACTGAGGGAGGCGGACACAGGATGGGAAGTGTGGGGACCAGACTGAGAGCCTACCCACCTGATTTGACTGAAACAAAGCATGATGGGGGAAAAAAGTTAGGAGGACTTATGGTGAAGAGGGGTACAAAGTACACAGAAGAAGCAGAAATAACTTGGGCAAGGGACTGAGATAAGGAATGTCTTTCTAACAATAAATTACAGTTATGTAAGAACTTACCGTAACAGTAGATCTTCGAGAGGAGCTCTTGCAGCAGGTAACACCATTAGGAATGAAGCCAGCAGGTGCTAGGACCCTACGGAAAAAGTCTAGCTAGCAGTATATAGTGGGGGCCTGCCCCTGATGTCGACCCACCTCCGAAGTCCGCGTACGGGATAAAAGGGGCGGCCCCCCAGCCCATCCTCAGTTCTCCTGCTGGAGACCCCAGCGTATACGGAAACTGGAGAACCGAAGAGGTTTCTCTACACTGAGGAAAGGAGTTACAAAGATGGAGAAGCAGTCACCAGGGGGATGGAGGGAGGGAAAGCAGCACCTGCTGCAAGAGCTCCTCTCAAAGATCTACCGTTACAGTAAGTTCTTATCTAACTGTACTGTCTCACTTCGAGGGGGCTCTTACAGCAGGTAACACCATTAGAACGGAGTCCCGGGCTGGCCCGGTGGCGCTGAGGGTTGAGGCACTGGACGCCACACCTTGCGCTACGCCGGCAACCCGGTTCAGGAACGAACTCGGGTGGCCGGGGCCCGCATGGGGTCGGCATGGGGAAGGGGAGGACTGCCGCCCCAACGGATGCTCTCCTCCTCAGGGTGGGGAACCAAGAACGTATCTGAGGCTCTACATCCCTCTGTGAGGCGGTGGAAGCACTGACAGTGAAGGATGGAGGCGGCCCATCTGCGAGCCGGGAGGGGACGCCGACGGCAAGATGAGAGGTCTGGCGCAAGGCCAGCACACCACCACCTGGACGACATCCTAGTGCTCGATGTCCCAGAGGGCAGGGGGAACCAGGGAGAAAAAGGGAAAAACACCTCTCGGCAAGCCCTAGATGATAGCCTTTCGGAACCATCCGGACCACCAGAAGAGGGACAGATCCCACTGTGCAGGGGAGAGAAGGAGGCACTCTAGGGGCAGATCCCCCCCCGGAGGACGAGAGGAAGGCAGGAGAGGGCTCCGAGAGTAGGGAAGGTGAAGATAAAGAAATAAAGTTTAAAAAAAAAAAAAAAAGAGTCCCAAGTAGTGAAAGGATTGACCCTGGTCAGCTGGGAAGAGAAGGTAGGAGTCGGCGTAAGGCTCTCAAGAGCAGGCCCTGCAGTTCTGCCAGTCCAAAACCTGCCCTGTGCCTAGATGCAATGTCCAGACTGTAATGCTGGATGAAAGTGTTGACAGAACTCCCAAGTGGCTGCTGCACAAATGTCAGCAATGGACACATTTCTGAAGGAGGTAAATGAAGCAGCTACACCCCTGGTAGAATGGCTTGTAACCGGGCCTGGTAAAGGCTTGTCATATTCGCGGTGACAGTAATGCAGTTAACTAACCATTTGGACAAACATTGTTTTGAAACAGAAGCCCCTTCTTTCCTCTGGGCGAATGAAACAAATAACTGGTAATTTTTTCTGATGGCTCAGGTGTGGTACAAATAATAGTGAAGCATCCGGTGGACATCCAGAGTATGCAGTAAGGCCTCCCCTTGATTTGAATACTCTGTGTAATACACAGGCAGGTGCATGTCTTGATTCAGAGTAGACTCTGACACCATCTTAGGAAGAAACTTAGGATTGGTCCTCAAGGACACCCTGTCTTTGTTGAAAACTAAATAAGGCTCTTTACACATCAGAGCCTGGAAGCTCGGAAATCCTTCGGGCAGAAGTAACAACAACTGAAAATAATGCTTTCCATGACAGAAAGCGTAGCTCACAGCTTATGGCTAGCTCAAAGGGAGGCAAAGTAAGCTTTTCTAAAATGAACAAATGATCCTTTTGGGGGAGAGCCGGGGTCCCCAATGAGAGGTTTCAGATGCAGTATGCCCCGCAAGAAAGTGCAGGAGAGATCAAGCTGGGCAAGAGTCTTGCCTGCTATAGGTGCATGGTACACAGAGATGGCAGATAAGTACACCTTAATCGACGAGTAACTCAAGCCTGAGTCCAGTAGGAAAAGGAGGTACTCGAGAATGAGGTCCTCCAGGCAGGTAAAAGGATCTAGGTGCTAACCAGTGGCCCATATGCAGAACCGCTTCCACTTCATGGCATAAGTGGTTCTAGTGGAAGGTTCCTGGCTGCCACTAGAACATCTACCACCCCAGGTCGGACGACTGCTACATCTGCAGGAGCCATGCATGAAGGTGCAGTGACTTGAGGTCTGGGTGGACCAGAGTGCCCTGCTCCTGGGCGAGCAGATCGGAGCACAGAAGCAGGGGGATTGGAGGTTCCACCGCTAGTTGCTGAGGGAGTAGAAGCCATATCTGGTGCAGCCAGCAAGGGGCTATTAGGATCATCTCTGTCCCCTCTGTCTGCAACTTAAGTACTCTCTGCTGTAATGGAAAGGGAGGGAAGGCATACAGAAACCTCCCTGTCCAGGAGAGGGACAACGCGGCACACTAGAGAACACCAGGCCCTGGATCTAGCCAGCAGAAACTGGGCAGTTTTGTGTTGGGTGGGACTGCGAATAGATCGGCTCTGGATGGCCCCACCTGTCAGCGATCTTTGACCACTGAGGGAAGCAGTTCCCACTCGTGTGTCTTGGACCAGGAATGGCTTAGGCTGTCAGCCAAGGCGTTCTGAACTCCTGGAACATGCACAGCAGTCGGGTCCAGGTGATGCTGTATGGCCCAATACCAAACTCTTATGGCCTCTCTGCAGAGGGGGGGTAAGAATGGGTACCCTCTGCTTGTTTATATAGAAGACCATGGACATATTGTCCATCTGGATAAAGAGGGCCCGGGAGTAACTTCGTCTGAAAGGCTTGAAGAGCATATAGGATTGCCCGCATCTCCAAAACATTGATGTGGAGATGCTGCTTCAGTGGGTGCCAGGACCTCCTGAGTCTGGCGGTCTGCCAGATGGGCGGACCCAGCCCTGACCCGACGCATCCGTGGTTAGGATCTGTCCAGGTGACTCCGCCCAGAAGTGGACTCCTTTGGAGAGATTGGAGGGGTTCATCCACCATGTCAAAATCTGTCGCACTGAGTTGGATACCGACACCGGTTGATCCAAATTTGTGCACTAATCTCATTGGACCCAAAGGTTCCATTGCGCTACCCTCATGTGAAGGCGAGCCAGGGGAACCATTGCAATGTCCACCACCATATGTCCCAGTAGTCTTTAGAAAAACTCTGTCTGGAACCTGGCGAGACGATGAGACCAGGTGAGCCTATGCCTAAAGACGGTCTGCCCTGTCTGGGGGAAGAAAGGCTTTGCCTTGAGCAGTGTCCCAAGATTGACCCAATGTACTGAAGTCTCTGACTTGGCCAAAGAGAGGACTTGGGAAGGTTGAGTGTTATCCCCAGATCCCGAAACAGAGTGAAAGTGGCCTCCATGGTTCTGAGCAACTGCTCTTTGGTGGGAGCTAAGACCGTTGCCATTACTGCGAGGCACTTTGTAAAGACTCGAGGGGCTGAGGACAGCCCAAACGGTAGAACCCGAAACTGGTAGTGGTTTCCTTGGAAGCGGAAGTGAAGGATGCTTCTGTGGAGTGGGAACACCAAGATGTGAAGGTTAGTGTCCTGCATGTCCAGAGAACATAGCCAATCCCCCTGATGAAGCAAGAGGAGAAGGCTGGGAAGAGTGACCATCCTGAACCATTTGTTTTCTGTAAACTGGTGCAGGTGGCTGAGATCCAGGATGGGATGCAGATATCCGGTTCTCTTTGGAACCAGGAAGAAATGAGTAGAATCCCTTCCCCTACTGTGCCGGTGGGACGGGTTCTGTGGCCTGTTCTCGCAGGAACGTTTGGATCTCTCCTTGGATAAGGGTGACATGGGTATGAGGGTAGTGGGAGGGGACTGGAGGATTGTCCGGTGGAATCTCCAAAAACTCTAGTGTGCCCCCTGTTCCACTAACTGCAGAACCTACTGATCCGAGGTTATTCTGCGCCAACCCTCTCTGTAGAGAAACCATCCCCCACGGATTCGTCTGGGGGAGGGGGGGTCGGCTAAGGACTCAGGCAGAGGAGTCAGGGACAGGCAACACTGCCTGGGAAGTTCTGGGGGTAGAGCCTACCATGGCTTGGTGGAAAGTAGCCTTTCTCTTGAAGGCGCTTCTGGGCTGTTGGCCTCTGCATTGCTGCTTGCCTTTCTCTTGAAGACACTTCTGGGCTGTTGGCCTCTGGATTGCTGCTTGAAGGAGTGACGAAAAGGCTGCCGCTGGGATGATTTAGGCTTGGATCGGTACAGTGTCTGACCCAAATGTGAAGCATTGCCTGATTCTTGTAGGTGAGTGAGTATATTTTGGGACTCCTCACCAAACAAAATGGGGCCTCTGAAAGGGGCCTCTAGAATCTTAGACTGCACACCTGGGGCAAAACCAGAGACTCTAAGCCAGGAGTAGCGATGAAGACAAACTCCTGATGCCGCAGCTCTGCCTGCGGAGTCCGCTGAGTCATAAGAGGGTCAGAGAACGTGAGTCCCAACATTTAAGCCTGGTTTGAGAAGGTGTAACAGCTCAGCCTTTCCAGGAAGATCCGGCTGAGCTTGAGCCATCTCCAAGGCTTTCTCCTACAGGGCATTCTGATATTGGACCATGTGGGCAAGAAAGTTTAGGGAACGGACAGTGCAGGTGGCAGAAGAGTAGACCTTCTTACCAAAATGATCAGTCTGCCTGGAGTCCTTGTCAGGAGGCTGAGTGCTCAGGTGCTGGGACCACTTAGAGTGGTCATGGGCAGCATTAATTACTACCGAATCAGCCTCTGGATGCTCCCCATAAAAAGGTTTGTCCCTTGGGGCATTGTTCAGGTGATCTGCCCTCTTGGACCTTGCTGGAGTAGTAGATGGATGTTTCCAAGCAGTCTGACTGACATCCTTGAAAGAGTCAATAATGGGAAGAACAACCAAGGGCAGTTGCTCCTTTTTGTGGAGGAAAGTGGCTAGCCGACATCGCTTGGGTTCCACTTCCTCCATGTCCCAGCCCATGAGGGACTGGATGTGCCTCATCACATCCATAAATGCAGGGTCATCTGGAGGAGACCACGGGGTGTCCTTGGGCTCCTCTGGTTCTGTAGGCAGGTCAGAGTCCCTGGAATCATTGTATGAAGATGAATATCCCCCTGACGCATCTGAATCCGGAGAGGGAGAAAGGAAGCGGTGATGCCTTCGTTAGTGGGTCCTCAGATGACCGGTGCCAGCCCCATCTGGTTGTGGAGTAGGCTCCTTGGGAGGTGGCATTAGGGCCTTCATAGGGGAAACCTGTTCTATTGTTAGGTTGGGAGGAGGGTCCTGAGGAGTAGGGGCTGGGGGCTTCTTCGGGGCTTCCTTATCTTTGAAGTATGCCCACCAGGCCCCAAAAAGAGCATTAAGGTCTGTGGGTGGGTTCTGAGGCATAACCAGGGGAGCTGACATCTGTGGGGTAGGCTAGAAGGGCCCTGGCATCAGTTCTTTAGGTTGTGGTAACCCTGGCGTTGGTTCCACTGGTGTTGGGTTAACTGGCATCGGCCCCTCGGGCAGGGAACCATCCAGTTTCAGTCTGATTGGCGTAGAGAGACCGGGCGTCTGACCCTTAGGCATCAGGGCCAGCTAGTGACTCGGAGGATTGGGGACGACAGCAGAGGTGTCGGTGAAGTAGCCGGCATTGACCAGATAGGCGTGGGCTGACGTCGGTCTGGTGATGCAGTCGGTGCCAGCCTAGAAGGGGAAGCCTGTCCTGGGTGCTATCTCCTGAGCAGGGCAGAGACGTCACTCTCGTGGGGAAGGTGAGGGCACATGCCCCTGGTGTCGCTTGGTGGCGTCAGTCCCTGTCATTGGAACTGACTTAGCAGATGCCTTGCCTGGGAGGGTGATGGGCAAAGACCTGCTGCCCAAGGAGGAACTGGTCGAGCCACCTAGCTGAGAACCCGCCTGTTGAATGGGCCTGAACTTCAGGGGCTGAGAGGTTGGGGATGAGGTTCTGAGCCCCAATGAACCACCACCCAAGATAGTGAGGAGAGTGGGTGGTTTGACCACTAGGCGCCTGGAGGGCGAGAGGGCTGCTGGAGTGAAAGAGGCTGACCTCCTGCTGAAGGAAGACCCATGTTTGGTACCCAATTTGCGTGGGGACCTGGAGTGGGAAGCTGACTAGGGTTTGTCCCTGTGCATCTCCTGATGTTTGTGCTTTCCAGAAGACTTCTCTTTGGATGATGAAGAGGTGGAAGCCCCGGAGGCTGGGGAAATGCATATAGTTTTATGGAGCTCTTACTCCATTGCCATGAGTTTTTGCTGCAGCAGGAAGGCTTCCAAGGTCTTCTGGCGACAGAGCCAGGTGCGCTGATTAAAATCCTGGCAGTGCTATCAGGCCTCAGTTTCGTGGTCTGGTCTTAGACAAAGCTGACACGATGAATGGCCATCCTTTTGGGGAAGTTGCTTTCCACAAGCACGCTTTGTTTGCCTCCACTCCACAGAAGAGGACAGAGAAGACATTTACAAAAAGCTGTAATTTTGAGGAGAAAAAGGAAAATAATAAAGCGAGGGTAACGCGAAGAAAATAGCAGTCAACTAAAGCAGAAGGCATCCGTGAAGGTCTGACTTGCGTGGGTCGACGGCGAGAAAAGAACTGAGGTTGGGCTGAAGGACCACCCTTTTTATACCATAGGCGGATGTCTGGGTGGGCCGACTGGGCGGTCTCCTGCTATATACTGCTAGCTAGAAGTTTTTCGTGGGGTCTTGGTGCCTGCCGGCTTTAGTCTTAAGTGTTACTTGCTCCAAGAGCACCCTCGAAGTGAGATCATAGATACATACATAGATACATAGACAGTGTCGGCAGATAAGGGCCTATGGCCCACCCAGTCTGCCCATTTGAGCTTGTAAGTTCAGTTTGTTTTCCTAGAAGTCTGTTGCACCTTACCCCTGACCTCCAGAATTCCTTTATGTCTATCTCATGCATTCTTAAATCCCGTGATTGTTTCAGCCCCACCACTTCCTCTGGCAGGGTGTTCCACTTGTCCACCACCCGTTCTGTGAAGAAATTCTTTCTCATGTTTCCTCTGAATCGTCCTCCCTCCAACTTCATCCCATGCCCTCTAGTCCTGGAACATCTTTTCGCTTAAAATAGTGTTTTCCTGCACCCTGTTCCTCCCTGTAAGATACTTGTATGTCTCTATCATATCCCTCTCTCCCTCCTCTCCTCCAGGGAGTATATGTTCAGTTCCTTCAACCTGTCTTCATAGGACTTGTGATGCAATCCATGCCCATCTTTGTTGCCCTCCTCTGAACCTTCTCTACCCTGTCTATGTCCTTACGTAGGTGTGGTCTCCAGAACTGTACACTGTATTCCAGGTGGGGCCTCACTAGTGTCTTGTATAGCGGAATTATGACCTCCTTTCCTGCTGGTGATGCCCTGCCTATACATCCCAGCATCCTATTTGCTTTACCTGCTGCCTTGTCACACTGTTTCCCTACCTTGAGGTCATCAGAGATGATAACCCCAAGATCCTTTCCTGCTTGGTGCATGCTATATCCTCACCCCCACTGATATATTGTGCCAGGGTTTTTGTGCCCCATATGCATTATCTTGCACTTCTTTGCATTGAATTTCAACTGCCAAACCCTGACCATTCTTCAGGTTTCTGCAGGTTGCTTCTCATTCTGTCTACACCTCTGTGTGTCTACTCTGTTACAGAGCTTTGTGTCATCAGCGAACAGTGAAATTCTGCCTTCTAGGTCCTAGCCATGTCACTGATGAAGATGTTGAATAGGACCGTTCCAGCACTGATCCCTGTGGTACCCCACTGGTCACTCTTCCTCTGTGGAGTGACAGCCATTTACCACCACCCTCTGTGTCCTGCCACCCAGCCAGTTACCTACCTACCACACTACTGTCCTGCCCACACCCATATTCCCCAGTTTGTATAATAGTCTTCTGTGGCACAGTGTCAAAGGCCTTGCTGAAGTCCAGATAGGCCATGTCCACTGCCCTCCCTGATCCACCTCCTCAGTCACCCAGTCAAAAATTCAACGGTTGGTCTGACATGACCTCACCCTGGTGAAACCATGCTGCCTTGGGTCCTGTAGTCCATTGACAACCAGATGTTCCACCAATCTCTCCATCAGTAGTGCTTCCATGATCTTTCCACTACCGGTGAGGCTGACTGGTCTGTAGTTCCTGCTTCCTCTTTGTTCCCACTTTTGTATAAAGGACTACATCTGCTGTCCTCCAGTCTTTGGTACCTCCTGTTTCCAGTGATCGGCTAAACAGGATAGCCAGAGGTTCAGCCACCACCTCTCTCAGTTCTTTAAGGACCCTGAGGTTGCACCATCTGGCCCCATTGCTTTATCAACTCTTATTACTTCCAGTTCCTTCAGGACCCTTTCTCGTGTAAAGGACTTGTGTCCATTCTGCACCATTCTCACTCCTTGTACCCTTCAGACCCATTACCCTCCTCTTCCTCAGTAAAGACCGAGCAGAAATACCTGTTCAGTATGTCAGCTTTACTGTTGTCATCCTCCACGTAGCCCCCATCCTCCCCTTCAGTCTCACTATCCCTCCCTTTGTTTTCTTTTTTCACTTATGTACCTGTAAAGGTTTTGTCTCCTCTACCCACTGATTTTGCAATGTGTTTTCTGTCTGAGCTTTGGCTTCCCTTACTGACCTCCCTACCTCCTTTGCTTCTCCTGGTACTTCTCCCTATCCCCTTCTGCCTGTGTCTTTTGTATTGCCTGAATGCAACCTTTTGGCTTTCACTTTCTTTGCTACCTCTTTGGAAAACATAATGGTCTCCTCTTCCTTTTCCTCTTGCTAACCTGCTTAATACATAATTCTGTTGTTCTTGTAATCCCATTTTAAATACTGACCACTGTTCCTCAACCCCTGATTCCTGTCCCATTTCCCCTTAATGCCTCTTTCAAGTATCTCCCCATTTTCCCAAAGTCTGCCCCCCTAAAATCCAGGATACGTGTTTTTGTGTGGTTTGGTTCTGCTCTTTCTGTGATTTCAAACCACAATGACTGGTGGTCACTGTTTCCCAGGTGCTCCCCCACTGTTACCCCCATCACACTGTCCCTGTTTGTGATCAGTGTATTAATCAGTGTATTAATACAGTGTATAGATCAGTGTATTAATGTCTTACAAATAGCAGCATGTCTGCCCTAAGGTGTTGCTGCAGAGTTGGAACTTTAGAATGTTAAAATTCAAACTCTGCAGTGTGGTTACACCCACCTCCAGACAATCAAATGGTAGATTTACTTCTCCACTGAAGAGATCAGTCGCCTGAAGGCATGTTTCAGTCCCTGTGGCTGTGTTTTTAGTTTTGACTACTATCTTATTTTGTAAAGTTTAAGTTTCTAGGGGCATGTATATACTTCACCTTCCACACACTGGCAGTTCCACTGTAAAGTGCTCATTTGCCGGTCTGCCGATGCAGTGGTATTGTCTCCACTTGCGACGCTGATGCCCCGGGTTCGGAAACAGACATGGATTTGAAAGGCTGGCTGGGGAGGAGGATTGAGCATCCCATGGATTGTTCTCCTACGGGGGTTGGGGGGAGAGATTGATCTCTGGTAGAGGCTGGGGAAGCAGCAGCTGGAGCTTGCATTGCTAAGAGGCGTGCCAGACGGCTGTGCCTGCATGCCATGCATCATTGCACGCCATGCTTCCCGTGGGGGGAACAACATTCAAAATGACACCCCACCTCATTGTGACACCTGCACCACCGACTGCGGCACTCTGATGGGGACCGAGCCATAACACCATCAGGAATGGCCCTGTCTTGTGGCCCTGTGGACTGGGGGGTGGAGCACAAGCCAGGGAGGAAGACCAGCCTAGATATCTGCAGGGAACTGGACTTGAACGCCATCAGGAATGTGCATACTCGGTGCCCCTACCCTGGGGGGACAAGCCATGGAGGAACACCACCTAAGGTAAGTGCCGGGCAGTGAGTGCCAGGTCTTGGGGCATGGGCTGAACTGAGGAGGATGGGACTGGACCCCTCCCCCCCAAAAAAAAGGCTGATTAATTAACAGAACATCTTCAAGCTGAGCTCCTTTCACCACCCAGGCAGTAGAGCCCTTGCGTGACATCAGATTATCTTTCTGTATGTATCTTCATCTTGAGCACCCCTTTCGGTCGTTGGCCTCTTTAGAGGCTGCGTCCGTTCCCGGTGTCGCGATTGGAACTATACACTGGATCTGAACCGGTGGGGCCCTCGACTCTGTTCACTGGTTTTGCTCAAACTCCTGGCACTGTTTCTGGAGCCGGTGAGCAGGGTGGTGTTGAGAGTGCGACGAGGCCTTCGTTCGGTGCCGCGAGCAGTGCCGAACATGGTAGGGCGCGATGGGTGGCCTTTCTCCTGGTCACTCTACTCTCTTCTTCTTTGGAGGAGGAGGGAGGAGGAAGATGGGTCTGACCCAGACTGGTCGTGCCCCCCACCGAGGAGCTCTCTGGCTCTGAAGAGTCTCGCCACCCTATGAGGCCTAGCCGCACTATTTTGAAGGCTTCTTCTCCTCTTCCGACTGACTGTCTCTGAGGCCACCATCTCAGAGTCCTCTTGCACCATTGCTGGGGATTTTCGCATTACTGTGGGACGGCGCCATCGCCCCTGGTGCTGTGAAACAAGGTGGCGCCATCCCAAGTGCCATGGAAAAAGGGCGGCGCTGTCCCTGGTGCCATAGAGAAGGAAGGCGCCGATGATGGAGCGAAGTTGGAAGATGGTGTCGTGTCTGGGGGAGGCGCTGCTCCCGATGCCGAGTCAGGGTCAGCACCTCTGTGAGGGAGCTGAATGCAAGCGCTGAAGCTGGGCGGGCGTGGCCTCTGTTACCTTTTAAGGGGCTAACGCAGGGTTAATGTGGCAGACTTGCAGACACCTGTGCTGCCTCCGGTTCTCTCTTCTCCCCCCCCCCTTAGTCCTTCAGGGACGGACAAGGGACCAGGTCTCTTTCCAAGGGGGAGGGATTGAGAGCGCTTGGGGTGGCCTGAGGGTCTTCGCTCAGAGCTGCTGGTGGCTCTAGTAGGAGCCACAGTACTGATCCCTTGCTCTTTCGCTCTCCTCAGCTTGGGGGGGGGGTCTTGCATCTGGTGGGGTCAGGGGCTTTCCACAAGGGCCAGACTGGCCCCGGTCTCCTCACTGTGGGTCTTCTTCCTTATGGCACCATGCAGGCTGTACCTGCACAGTTGTGCGACCTTATGTGGATTCTTTGCCCAGTCCCACCCTTCGGGAGGGGTCACATGAGCATTCCTGAAGCCCTAGCAGGGATCCTCCTCTGGCTCGCCAGTCTTCTCCTCCCTCAGATCCTCTGCCTCGCCCTTATGCTCTCCCAGGCATTTCGGGTCCTATGGGGCACCTGTCATGGGACTAATTCAGAGGCTTGACTGCAGCATTCCCAGGCTATCTTAGAGCTCTGGATCAGGTCATTTTTAGACCAGAAACCCCTGCTGCACCCAGATCTGAATCATGCTCCTCCGCCTCCTCGTCTTCCTCCTGGGAGGAAGAAGATTCCTCGGTCCGCTTGTTCTCAGATGCTGATAGTACCAGCTAACAGCTGTTTTTTTTGAGGTTGCTGGTGGAACTCCACATTTCCCATTTCACAAGTCGCAATCCTTCCCATGTGATGCGGGCTCTCCTGGGGGAGAGTTCCTTGGAGAATGTGATCGTTCCTCCGTGGCCTGTTCCTTTTCAGGTGGTGTCCCTTTGGGTCTGACAGTCTCCTGCTTCCCCCTCTCGTGCCCCGGGGGACTGCCAGCGCAGGTATCGTGCCCCCTTGGGGTCTTCAGGCACCTTGCCTCATCCCACTTCAGGGATAGAGTAACTGGATACCCCCTCTGGGCATCGCTACCTGAGACATGACTGTTCCCCGGAGTTCGACTCAGCTGAGTTTAACCGCTGGGGGAGAAGGATTTTTTCCTTGGCGCATCTCCTTCTGTGCATTTCATCACATCAGGCCCATATGGCTGTCTGTGCTAGACACTTTGGATGGTGCTGGGACAACTCCTAGCCACTCTAATTGATTCAGAGGCAACCAGGCAGGTCATCTGTCTTTCTGCTTTTGGCCTAGAGCTAGCGAGGCATCTTTCAAGAGCGTCTTACGATGCTAATGAGGTAGCTTCTAGGTTGGCAGGATCTGCAGTCTGTATAAGACTGGCAGCGTGGCTTCGCTTTTCTATGTTATCGCCCTTGGCCCGACGTAGGGTGATAACCTCCCCTTTCTAAGGTGCCTATTTTTTCTCCCGAAGGGTGAGATGGGAATTGGTGGGGTGTCTTCCTTCCTTCCAGGTCACAGGAGTCCCCGTCTCATCCTGACCAGTCTCTGGCCTCTCTGGGCCTGTAGGGGGCTTCTCCTCCACAAGGGGCTGAGGGAATGGCTGCCCTCAGGGATGTGTCGGATCCCCTTCAGGGGGGCTTAGCACTCACCAGTGAAGATACATACAGGAAGATATGGAAATTACGTACTTGGTGTAATTCTTGATGATCTTGTATATCTTCACCATTAATCATTACTTCCTGCCCACCTTCCCCTCTGGTGCCTTGACCTCTGAGCAGTGCCTCCTCCCTGTTTGCTCTCCCCTCTGTGGAAGCCTTGTGGGGTAAGCCTTGCTTCCCTGCTCTTGTTTTTCCAGGGGATTTTTCTTCTCCTTGAAGAGGGGAGGACTAGCGGAGTCCCCTCCCCTTTTTTTCTGCCCTTGACAATGGGGCTCCTCAGGTCCTCTTCTCTCCCTCATTTTGCCTTTTGACAAAATAGGTTCGGTCCTCCTCGGACCTTCTCGATCTAGTGGGTGTGGAGGACCCGATGACCCCCTCCTTGTCACCTTGAGCCAGTGCAGTTGGCCTAGAATAGCATCTCTCCTCCAGGACTTCTTCTCCCTTGCCTTTGCTTAGGATCAGTTTCAGGGTGTATCATTGGCTTGATATGAAAATCTACTGAGAGGTCCCATATCCCGGGGTGAACTCTGTCTCCACTTCTGCGCCTTAGGAAGACTTTAGAGACCCCGACACCCTGCTCTCCAGGTTTTTTTTCTGGCGCCTCCTAATTTTCTAGCCTCGGGGTTGTTTTTTTCTTGAGTTAGTCTGACTCTAACAACATGGTGTTTCCTCAATTGGAGACCAGTTTGTCTCCTTTTTAGGACCATCTGGTAAATATAGAGACGGAAGTGGCCTTGACTGCATCCTTCTCCCTAGGGGGAGTAGGGTGTTGTGGGGTCTGTCCTCATCCTTTGCTATCCTTTCTTTTTTCCTAAACCCTTTCCACTTCCCTATCCCCCAGGACTGCCCGGTGGTTGGGGCCCCACCCCTATGTCACACCCTTGGGTAGCCTCCCCCTCCTCCTGTGTTGGCTTTTCTCTTTTCTGTTTATATCCTTTCCTTTCCTTTTACTATCTCTTGGGCTCCTTTGTCCTGCACTGTTTTTTTCTCTATTTCTAATTTCCACTCTCTCTGGCAGACAGAACTGAGGTGAGGGAGGAGTCTGCATCGGTTACTGGCTTATGCTCGTGCAGCATGCTGTACGTTGCCCTTGAGGGTGGCACTGGCCTAGATTCTGGCTCCTCCCCCAAACACAAAAATTTGTAAGCTGAAAGCTCCTGCAGGGTCACAGTGCCTCCGGCATATACTCACCAGTGATAAATGGTGAAGGTATACAAGAGGATCAAGAATTACGGTAAGTATGTAATTTCAATTTCCTTTCTGCTGGAGCGGTTTTGTCGTCTCCTTCACAACTCTGTACATTGTAGGCTACCAAGTGTACCATTGGTGATTTCTACCTCCTTTCTTCAACGTTTTAGGACTTTCCTCGACTGCTTCTCCTGCTTCCTCGCTCCAGCCTTATTGACTGAAGATGGATTCTGAGGAGGCGAAATTACCTCCCGGCTTCAGATTCCTTGTCATTTGCCTACAGAAAATGTCATAGATGGACCCACACGTATTTTGTCTCTACTGTTTAGGGGCTGCACACTATTTCAGACTGTGGCCTGTGCCAGACGATGCTTGCTTGCTCTATGGAGGATCATGCCGCCCAGCTTATTCTCGGCCAGCTGGATGATGGTGACCGGAAGCTTTGGCTGAAAGGCCATGAAAAAGGTCTCTGCAGCTTCAGGGTCTGCCACCCAGTTTGCAGCTCTGGAAGAGGCGATGACAGCTGCTGCAGCAGACACTTTGTTAGCCTTGGCGCTGCTCTTGGTTGCGGCCAGCATTGGAGCATCCTTCACAGGAGAATTCTGGGAGATGTCAGACCGTCTAGGCCTTCAGGGAGAGCCCTGCCTGCCATGGTAAGAAAATCAAGTGGCCCAGGAACAGTTCATGGGACCGGGAGAGATTGTGGTCCTTGCATTTCTTCGACTCCGTCAACTGCTCGACTCGGGTTAAGCTCTCTGTGATTGAGGGCAAGGGCGAAAGCTCCACGATGCCCTTGTCAGGCTTGTCAACTTCGACACTGGCTGAACAAATGGTTGAGATTTTTCTTGACCCCGTCAATCAGTTTTTGGAGGGGATCAACGAGGAGCTGATCTCCAAGACCCCGGTTTTCCCGATCCCCTCTCAAGGAGGACATGGGCTGGTCGGTGTCCTCGGCTGGCTCCTCTTGGTAACGGCTTCCACCGGCGATCATTCCACCACACACCTTGACACTTTCGTTTCTCTACGCCCTCATCCTCTGACTAGAAGCTCCACCAGCAGATGCAGCGGCAGTATGAAGAACCCCTGTGGCAGCTGTGGATCATTGCAGGTGGAGTAGGGCTCAACCCCAACACCTGTGGTTGACTGGCAGGCGTCGGTCATGCCCATGCCGGTTCATCCTTGACAGATGTCCCTAGCACCTGCATCACCACCCTTATGGGTGCTGCCGCCTCCACAGCAGCCCTTGGTGGGAGCTCTGATGAGGAACTCTTGTGCTGTGGCTGGCTTGCTAGGCTGGCTGTCGGTAGAAAGCACCCAGTCGGATGGCTTTTAGGTGGCCCACAGTGGCAAATGGTCAAGGGCTGCTTTTGAAGGGTCCTCAGATGGCTCATCCATGCTGTCATTGAGACTTTATACCTTTGACCATGTATCTGTTGAGGAACTGACTACCAACCCTAGACCAGTGTCATTCGGAGTTCTACTCACTCATCTTGGAATCCATGCCTGTCAGTATGGAGCCTGTTCAGGAAAGGGCCAAGTACCCTTTCACAGTCATCCTCAATAGGGATGAATCTCCTTGGTTGCCTTTCCCGTATTTGAGGTCTTGTTTGGACTGTCCCCTGGAGCTTTGGCAGCATCCAGCATCCTGTCCGGCTCACCTCGCCCATATGGTTCACAAGCACGCACTCTATGCTAGGTCCTTTTATGGGTTCTTGGACCATTCCAAGGCCAATTTCTCCAGCCAGGGGCCAAAAAGTGGCTGAAGTAGGTGGAGTGGTACCCCTCCAGCTCCAGCAGACAGTGCCATCTTGTCAGCTGCTCACTGATGGGTTTGGGGCGTCAACCTCGAGCCTGTCCAGTCCCTGACTCGGCTTCCGGGGGGGGGGGGTGACTTTGCCACTTCTGGCCACACTGGTCCATCATTACTACGGACAAGTGGGTCCATGAAGTGGTAGGCAGAGGGCTGCCTGTAGATTTTGAGGTTCTGCCACATTATGGATCCCATGCTCCAAGTTGGTCCTTGATGTCACAGGGCATGTTGCCCGCCTCAAGGGAGGATGTCACTCAGTTCCTTGTGAAAGTGGCTATAGCCCATGTTCCACATACCCTGGAAGGTCAAGGGTACGTGTCCAGGTACTTCTGATCCTGAAATGGGGGGAAGGGGCACACTCGGTTTGCATGATCTCAATCAGTATATGAGGAAGTGCAAGTTCCAGATGGTAACCCTGAACCAGGTCATGCCATCCCTAGAGCAAGGCACGTGGATCTTCCAAGAATCCATCTTTATCACTTATTCCTACTTATGGGTCTGTGCCAGAGGCACTAAGATCTCATGGGAACAAAGTCTTAAAAATCCTACAGCTAGTGGGCTGACGTAGGTGATGGCGCTCCCCATGAGACACACATATGATGTGGCGCTCATGGACTGGACAGTAACAGATGCCAGCCCCTGCCTTCCTAAGTTGTGTTCTTCCTGCCGTACAAGGCACACTGTGCTAGCGTTCTTTTTTTTTTTTCCTTCATTTAGCTATGTCTCTGCCTTCCCAGTCCGCCGCCACTTAACTAGATGCCATACCTTCGGTCCTACATTTCTTTCTTTCTCTAGTACAGCACCAAGTTCCTTCCTTGTCTCGTTTTTGTTAGTTTCTGAAGCTCATCACGTCTGACTCGCAGAAGCCAAAAAAGAAGGGGATCTTCCAAGAAGATGATGACTAAGGATGCCCCCTCCCAATGCGTCAGTGTTCCTGTGGAGGACACCTCTCTGCCCAGGACTGACATGACAAGTGTTGGACCTACCTTTCTCACAGAACATGACATGGATTGGTGAGAAACCTGCTGCTTCATGTACTACCGCATGTCGTCGAGGCACAGGCCAGGAAGCATAGGAAAAACAGGAGCAGTTTGAGAATTCACCAAAAATAGTTTACACTAGTAGTAACATAAAACAAAATAAACTTGTTCAGTATAACTATTTACAAAAGCCAAAAAAATCAGATCAGTGTGAGTTTTTCTTCAATCTGTGTCCCTTTTCTCTCTCAAGTAGTTGCAGCTCAGCTCTTTTATAAGTCCTTCCAACCCCCATTCTTAACAAGCATCCTGGTCTTGTATGTTTCAGGCAGGTTCAAGGCAGGAACACTGTGTGCTTGAGCTGAGGCCCCCTTTCCCAGCTCTTCTGCAGAAGGCTTAAAAAATTTGCACTCAAGCCACCTCTTGAGTCTCTAATAGCTTTTTGCAATCATCTCAAAATATTGTTATGTACTTAACAGTAGCACTACATATTTTCTAAACAACGGAATCCCAATATCAGATACATTTCCACATAATGATTGGCATATCTTTTTATAACAGCAGATATGCAAGGGAAAAAAGACAGCAAGGAAGACTGAGAGACAGTGAGAGGCAAATAATTGTGAGATTATTGGGGTGATCAGATCCTAGGTCTCACAGGAAAATTTGGTTGCACAACCAGACAGACGAGACAGGAAAAGGAAAGAATAGAAAAGATCCCTGCATTTAAACACTTTCTCCATAAAAGCTGGGGCAGGGTCCTATTCCACCCTGTCACACCGTACCCTTGAAATCCACGTGCTAAAGAGGGGTTGTTTGCCCTCCACTTTTGCATATTGTGTTTATTCCTCCTTGCCACACCAACTGCAAACTCCTTCGCGCGGCCAGCCTTGTAGCCTACTACTGCCTCTCCCATTCTACTGTCCTGCTGCCTCCCGGTTGACCCAGACATATCCCTTCGCCGGGGGTGGGTGGGGCAAGACTGGCTTGCATGTAGGCACTCCCTTCTATGCTGGGCGAGGGAGGGCAGCTTCAGGAGATGGGACTGCCATCATCCGGCCACCATGGGTGGTCATGTTTTCTTTCACGGTCAACACCACCGCTCTTGTAATGCTTTCTATCTCCACTGGGGGTCACTACAGAGTGATGCAACCCCCACAACCCACCCCAGTAGAGTAGAGCAGTCCTCCGGATGCTCAATCCTCTCCTTCCTGTGCCAACTCCCAGCGTCACGAGTCTGTTCCCGAACCTGGGTCGCTGGCATGGCGTGATGTGTGGCGTCCAGCGCTTCAACAGTCAGTGCCACCGGGCCAGACGCTGCTCCCCACTTTTGGAAGCAGATGTTGCACTAGGTATGCCAAGGTAAGGTCTCTGGGCTCTTCCCTTGAGCCCCCCACAGTACTACACGTATTGAGGGAGACCAGACGTCTCCTCATCCTTGCTGAGATGGAGAGTGTGGGGGAGGAGTTTGTCGGACAATCTCTCTCTCGTCCCAGTCTGTCGCCCCTTTGAGGCAACAAACACTCTTGGTGTTGAGATCGAAGCTATCTGCTGGGCCTACACCAGCAAGAATCTTGATGTTGTGGCCTGGCACTGCCTCGGCTCCCTACACTAAGGCTGGTGCCAGTGAGCGGGGTAGTGCCAACCACAAGATGAGGTCCCCTCCAAACACTGCTTGTGGTGCCGGGAGAGGGAAGGTCACTGGAGTTGATCCCTCTAGTCCCATCAAGGTTTTTTGGATGTCTTCCCCATAGCAGTCAGATGACCCGGGGAGGATGTGGAGGAGGGACCCTTTGGATCATGGAAGTGCCCGGTGATGAGAGACCTTCCTGGGCCTGGTTCTGGGCTTGTATCAGGTTTGGGGTCATTGGAGGGGACTGGCTATCTGGGCTGCACCGGGGCTGATGCTGGATCCCCTACTGGTGCCACTTCAGGTTCTGGCCTTGTACCCTGTGCTGCTGCAGCTCCTGGTGCTGTTAATGTCACCAGGGAGGGGACTAGTGCCCCTTGCGGTGCTGGGGGACAGGTCGGTGCTGCTCATGGCATCTCTGGTTGAGTCACTAAAGAGGCTTCCGATTCTGACCATAGGCCTATCCCAAGGGGCAGGGCTGGTTCTGATGAGGTTGAGACAATGCGATCCAGGTTGCTAGCTCACTCTTTATCAAGAGTAGGTGGTAGCTCTTGCAGGAGTTGCAGTGCTGACTCAGAATCACAGGTTTCTCCAGAACTGTCTGGCTCTGTCACTGGTGGTGACCTTGGCCACCCCATGGGACCTTCATGGCTCTGAACTCCCCACCATAGGGCTCCCCCAAAAGGCACCATCTCGACCGGTCCTTGGCTGCTGATGGCTGAGTTTGCCAGACCCCCCGTAATGTCCCATGGACATTCTTGTAGTCCTGGCAGAAGACATGGCCTGGTCTTGCATGACCCTCTTCCTTGCTGCCTCCTCCTCCTCCTTCTCCATGGCATCCTGGGTCCTTCAGGTCCCTTGTCTTGGGAACAGTTCAGGGTGGTGACTAGTGCATTCCCTTAGATCTTTAGACTAGGCCTTTTTCCAACCTGAGGTCCCTGCATCACTGCCCCCGACTCCAGCTCCTCGTCATCTCCCACTTTCTTCTCTGAGGAAGAGGACACTTCTCTCTGTCTTTCGTCTGATGCTGAGTACAGTCAGTAGCAGTGGTTCCTGGGGGAGATGATGCAGGAGCTTAGTCTTTACCAGTTTGCCAGTAGCAACCCTGTTAACCTGGCACGGTCATTCCTGCAGGATTACAGTGGAGACTTGACAGTCATCCCTCCATGGCTCAGGGCCTTCATGGAGATGTCCAGGGATGTCTGGCTCTGTCCCTCTGCCCCTTCTCTTGCCTCAAGGGATGTCCAGCACAGGTATTGCACAGTCGTGGGGTCTTCAGGTGCCATGCCACATCCCTCTTCTGGGATTGACTTTGCTTGATACCCCCACTGGGCGTGAAAGGCGCCCAGTGCGCCAGGCAGGCACTCTCCCCCGACTCCGACCTTACAGAGTTCGATGCCTGGAGCAGAAGGGTTTTTACAGCGACACATACCATGCTGTGCATTTCAGTGCACCAGGCCCATCATGCGACCTGTGGCAGGCACCTGTGGATGATGCTGGGTCAGCTCCTAGCATCTTTGACAGATTGTGTGGCAGCCAAGCAGGTCATCCGCCTTTCCACCCAGGGCTTGGAGCTGATGAGGCACCAAACAAAAACATCTTATGACGCCAATGAAGTGGCTTCCAGGCTGGCAGGAACTGGTGTCTGCATTTGACGGATGGCGTGGCTTTGCCTATCACGGTTGTCACCCTTGGCCCAGCATAGGGTGATTGCCTCCCAGTTCCAAGGGACCCACTTTTTCTAGGGATGTGGATATGATGTTCTAGCCACACATCTGGCAGAGTCCTTTCCCTTTTAAGACTTACCGGAATGTCTTCAAGCTGGCTCCTCCCACCCACTCGGGTGGTAACTCCTTCAGCACCACCCTGTGGCGCCAGATCTTCCTTTCCACTGGAAGATGGCTTCTTCCTTACCACTCTCACGCTGTTGAGGCCCTTTGCTTATTTTTTCAAAGCCGTTAATAAAAACTTGTCTTCAGGCTTGTTACTTCTCACTGCCGATCAATGTGGATGATGCGAAGTCTGCTCCGAGGTTCCAGAATTGCAGTTAGACAGAACCTTAACAGATCTTCACACCTCATGTGTATACTGCCTGGGCCATGTGCACGATACTCAGGCTTGCAGCTTTTTGCTGCACTTTTCATCCCTCCACCTTGGAGGATCACTTAGCCCGCCTATTCCTTGGACATCTGAATGATTGGAACCCGCCCGTAAAAATCCAAGGATGCCAGTCGGGTGAACAACTTGTGGCATTCAAGGAGGCCGCAGCTCAGGTCTCCTTGACTTTGTGCTTTTTGCTGCTCTCCTAGGGTGCTTCCTTTACTGGGACATTTAAAGGAACTGTGCCAGGCCCTTCCCACCCGTGGGCAGGGTCCATCTGGCACAAAATCTGAAAAAAAAGAACAAGAAACAGTTTTGTCATCAGTCCTGGAGGCAGTATAGTGCAGTGGTTTAGCGTTCTGAGCTACAAACCTGGAGACCGGGGTTTGAATCCCACAGTCCCCACCTGCATACTGCGTGACCCTGAGCAAGTCACTTTACTTTCTTTTGCTCCCAGGTCGCACCTGGAAACAAGCTTCGGCTTAGTGTGACTTTCCTGGTGAAACAATTTCTCCTTTCCTGGGATTGGGAGTGCTCTCGGCCCTCCAATTCCCACACTTCACCAGAGCTTCTGACCACGATCAGTGCTTCGGCTCTGGCCGCTGACTCTACGGTTTCCCCGTTGGGCCAGTTGATTGAGACTCTGGTCGATGATCCTGAGATTTTTCTCTAACCTGTTGACCCTTTGTCTGCCGAGAAGGTTGATACCACCCTGACCTTTTCCCAGGCAGGGTAGGACCAGGCCATTGGTCTGCCCCTTCTTGAACTAGAGCATCCAGACCTAGAAAGGCTTCGGCTTTTGCCAGCACCCTCTGAGACCTGCTGTCTGTCCCCCCAACGGTCGAGGTCCCACTCTTGGAGACCCGACTTGGGCAGCCCGCGTCAATCTCTACGCTTGCACTCTCAGCAGTCAGGCAAGCGGCGCCACCACTATTTCTCATCCTCTTTGGCCGAAGAGAGGCACCAGCCCAAGTTGGTGCTGTGAGGAGCTCTTGTGGCAGCAGCTTTGGTTGACCAGGGTGAGGTCCCGGCCGCTGCTGGAGCCGCAGCAGTCCCCACCTCAGTAGGAGCTGATTCGAACAGTCCCAGCACGGCCCCCTCCGGCCTCTTCTCGATCCAGGTGGAGCTGCCACCTAAGCAGCCGCCACCCGGTGCTGCAACCAAGGACACTCATCCGGGCAAGGGGTTTACCCCATCGACTGTCGGTCGCCATCACCCTAGACTGCCGTCGCAGGGTTAGTGATGGCTCGGGCGGTCGACTGCTCTTCCACGATTCTTTGGAATGGGAGGGATCTTCCTTACACTGCTGACCACTGGATGTAGAGTCGACGGGGGTTCTCTTGTCGGATCAGGGGCCTGCCTCTTTCATGGGCCTTCTCCGTTTCATTTCAGAATCAATGAGTCTCCAGTTGGAGCCCATCCAGAAGCGTGAACGGTACCTGCTGACCGAGATCCTCGAACGGGGTGATACTTCTCTGGAAGCCTAACCGGTTCAGGATGCTATCCTTGATCCTGCCTTGGAACTGTGGCAGCACCAGGCCTCCTGCCCTGCGCAGTTGGCCTGGATGACCCGCAAGTATGTGGTTCCTTCCTGCTCCCCGTCGGGATTCATGGAACATCCCTCAGCCAAGGGTCTCGTGTCTGCCTCTGTGTTTCAATGCACTGGCAATGTGGTGGATGTTGACAGACCCTTGATATGGAGTCCAAGAAATTGGACTTTATGGCCAAGAAGGTGTATGCTGCCTCCTCCATAGACCTTCGGCATTCGAGCCCGGCCCTCCTAGTGGCCCATTTTTCACACACCCTTATGGGTTCCCTGGACGAGTGATTCCCCACCACTCCGCAGACTACTGTCAAACAAGTCAGGGACCAAGGCTGAGCAGTGGCGAAACAGCAGTTCCAGACTGCCATGGACCGTGGCGATTCTTGCACCCGGTCTGTGGTGTCGGCAGTTGCCATGTGCCGGAGGGCTTGCCTGTGCATCTCCACCTTTATGGCAGACGTTCCCTTCCTGGGTACTGACTTGTTCGAGCCCAGTGTGGAAGGGCACCTCACCAGAATAGAGAAGTCCAGCGCCACCTTGGACTTTGTGACTTCTGCCCAAAAGGACCAAAAAGGGCCGTTAGCCTCAAAAGAAGAAGCCCTTTCACCCTGCCTTTGCGGCCTAACCTGCTCAGTCCCTGGCTGGTCAGCAGAAGGCTTGGCATACTCAGATGAAATCAATGGCCTCATTCGTCAGGAAGCCAGGCGGTAGAGGTCCCGGTGGTCCCTCCTCCTTCTCTTCTTCCAAGTCTGCCCAGTGGTGGGATGTGGTTGCCTCCCTATGCCCATCCTCAGTTCCCTGTGTCATCCCATATGGGGGCCAGCTCTGCCAGTTCCTTTGCACCTGGTCCGCTGTTATCATGGACAGGTGGGTCGTCGAAGTGATCCTTCAGGGTCTGCCTCCAGAGTTCGAGGCATATCCACCCCACTGAGCCTGCGCCCCATGGGAGGGCATCGTGTCCGTCGACATCCTGTCGACTTTTCAGGACAACATGGCCCAGCTTCTCTGCAAGGAGGTTGTGGCTCCTGTCTCTGACTCTCTGGAACACCCAGGGTTTGTCTCCATGTACTTCCTGGTGCCAAAACCGATGGAGGGCTGGTGCTCCATCTTATATCTGCACGACCTGAACAAGTTCATCAGGCTGTGCACCTTTAGGATGGTCACTCTGTCTCGGATTATACCATCTCTCGAGCAAGACATGTGGTTCTGCTCTCTGGATCTTCAGGACGCATTCTTCCACGTCTTAATCCATCCACCCCACCATTGATTCCTTCGGTACCATCCAGAGAGGGTTCTGTACAAGTTTCAGGCCATGCCATTTGGTCTGTCCTTGGCCCCCAGGGTCTTCACAAAGTGCATTGCAGTGGTGGCAGCTTACCTGAGGTGCCGAGGAGTCAGAGTTTACCCCTACCTGGATGTCTGACTGATTGCTGGTCACTCCAGGCAGGAGGTGGAGAAGTCCAGGGACGTGGCCCTCCAGACCTGCGTCTTTCTTGGCCTCCTCGTCAATGAGGCCAAGTCGGAACTCATGCCCTCGCAGGTGATAGATTTCATCAGGGCAGAGCTTCTGGCAGACAGGGTGGAGGCTCTCTCCTCCTTTGCTCGATCATGTCGGGTTGGGCAGTTGCACGCTGCTCGGGACTCCTGTGCCTCTTCGGATATATGGCGAATTGCATCAGCATGGTTCATTGAGCCCACTGAAGAATGCGCTGTCTGCAGTGGGAGCTGGCCTGCCAGTGGTCTCGGTGCAAAGGCCACTTCAGTCAGTCACTGTGACCCAGCTGATGTGGCACACTCTCCAGTGGTGGTTAGTCCTGGAACATCTGCGGAAAGGTATCCTATTTGTCCACCCAGAACCGACGGTCATCCTGACAACCGATGCCTCTCTCATGGGCTAGGGTGCCCACCTGGGGAACACAGAGTCCACATGCTCTGGATCCCCGAGGAGTCCCAGTGCCACATCAACCTGCTGGAGCTTTGGGCAGTTCAGCTGGCCCTGACTGCTTTTGCTCCAGACATTTGTGGTCCATTGATCCAGGTCCAGACAAACACTATGACCATGTACTACCTCAACAAGCAGGGCGAGATGCACTCCCTTCCTGTTGTGAAGGGAAGCTGTCCGTGTATAGACCCTCGTGCGCAGCCTGGAGGCCGATGATCTGGCCGTCCATGTAGCCAGTGTCTCCAACCAGCTGGTGGATGCTCTCAGCCATGTGGCGAGGCGTCTCATGAGTGGTCTCTCCACCCAGAGGTAGTGCACAGTCTGTTCTCCCAGTGGAGCACCTGTCTGGTGGACCTGTTTGCTTCCAGGGAAATGCAAAGCTGAGGGTGTTCTGTGCCTACCCCCTCAGCAGGAAATGCTGCAGGGGGATGCATTCTAGAGGCCTTGGACCCCAGGCCTCCTCTCTGCCATCCCTCCATTTCCCTTGATCCACAAGGTGTTGCTCAAGACGAGGGTGAACAAGGCACGCGTGATCTTGGTGGCACCAGACTGACCGTGCCAGTTCTGGTACCCCGATCTCCTCAGCCTCAGTAACAGACTCCCAAGACGTCTACCTCTATGCCTGAACCTGCTCTCAATAAATCAGGGGAAGGTTCACCACCCGGACCTTCAATCCCTGCACCTGACAGCCTGGTTTCTGAGCAGCTAGAGATCCAGGCTTTGGGTCTCTCCAGAGATGTCCTCAGTGTAGTCGAGGCTTCTCAGAAGGAGTTGACCAGGAAATGCTGTGCCTTCAAATGGAAGAGGTTCGCCATTTGCTGCCATTGCAAGTGGCTGGACCCTTTGTCCTTCCCAATGTCTGGCATCCTTGCCTGCTTCTGGTCCCTCTCTCAGTTGGGCCTTCATCCAGCAACCTTTAAGGTGCACCTAGCAGCCATCTCTGCCTACCGGGCTGGGGCCAGTTAGCAGTCGTTGGCACAGGAAAAGGTGGGCTGGTGCTTTTTCAAGGGCCTTGATCACATTTCCCCTCCGGTTCGTGAACCACCTCCACCACCTTGGAATTTGTTCCTGGTTTTGGCAAAGCTCATGGGCAAGCCATTTGAACCAATGCACAGGTGTGAGATGTCACACCTGTAGTGGAAGAACGTCTTCCTGGTGGCTATCATGTCAGCGAGAATGATCAGTGAGCTCCAGGTGCTCTCGGTGGAGTCTTCTTATCTGGTCTTCCACATGGACAAGGTTGTCCTTCATCCCAACCTGAAGTTCCTCTCGAAGGTGGTGTCAGATTTTCACCTTAACCAGGTGATTAATCTCCCAATGTACTTCGCCAATCACACCTTGGAGGCAAAGTACAGGCTCCATACATTGGACCTGTGGCTAGTGCTTGCCTACCATAAGGAGTCACGGCTGGAGTACAGGGAGAGGTTCACCAGCTATTTGTCACCTACGCTGAAGCCGCACCTGACAGACTAGGAGCTAAGCGAATGATTGGCAGGTGGATTGTACCCTGCATCGACCTCTGCTATTGGTTGGCGCGTAGCAAGCCTCCTGTAGGGCTAAGGGCGCATTCCACCCGTCATACCGCTGCCTTGGTGGCTTCTTCCAGGGATGTCCCTATCCAGGAAATCTGCAGGGCTGGCACCTGGAGGTTAGCACACACCTTCATTTTCCATTACCACATCAACCTTGAGTCATGCCGGGATGATGGTTTTGGGGTCTTAGTTCTCCAATCTGTATTTCCCAAATGGGGGGTGTGCGCCTTTCCCCCTTCTCACAGAGAACTGCTAGGAGTCTGCCAGACATGTGGATAGAACACCATATCCACGTCCCTAGAAAAATAGGTTACTTACCTGTAACAGTAGATCTTCTACGGACTGAACTCTTGCAGTAAGACATTACTTATGGGAGTATCCACCAGGTGGCGCTGTCAGTTGTAAAATTCACAAAAATTGTTTATTAGTACTAACATACTAAAATGCCAGCAGAATAGGCCTAACGGTCTTTCGTGTCTGCTCGTTTGGTCAGCCCCCACCCTGGGTGCTGACCTTGCTGTCCCCCTCGCCTTCTCTGGCTTCTCCCTTCCCAGTTCCGGATATTCTTGCTGCATTGGATTTTGCTTCCAGAACCCTTCCCTGTACCTGTCCCACCCCTCTTGAACCTCCACTGTCTCTGCCTCCACCAGCCCCCTAGGTAGTGCATTCCATGGCTCCACCACCCTCTCAGTGAAGTAGCACTCCTCCTTTCTCCCTGAATCTTCCCTCTCAGCTTCCCACCCATGCCCTCTAGTGGCCCCTTCCTCCTTCCTTCGAAGCACCCTCACTGTTCCTCCCCTATTTACCCTCTTCATGTACCTGAAGACCTCTATCATGTCCCCCCGGTCCCTTCTCTCTTCCAATGTGTACATATTTAGCTCTTTGAGCCTCTCTTCATAGGTCCTGTTCCCCAAGCCCCAAATCATTTTGGTTGCCCTCCTCTGGACCCTCTCCAGGAGGTTAATGTCCCTCTTTAAGTGTGGCCTCCAAAACTGCACGCAGTACTCCAGGTGCGGCCTCACCAAGCAGTTATACAGAGGGAGTATCACTCCTTCCTTCTGAGGTGATCCTCTAGCCATGCATCCCAGCATCCTGTTGGCCTTGGCTGCTGCCCTCCTACAAGTCTCAGAGTTGTTCATCTTGACATCCACCACCACCCCCAGGTCTCTCTCAGCCATTGAGACTTGTAGTATTCCCCCCCCAGAGTGTACACTTGGCCTGGGTTTCTGGCCCCCAGGTGGAGTACCTTGCATTTCCCTGCATTGAACCTCAGCTTCCACTTTCTAGACCATCTTTCCAGCTAGCAGTAACATAAAAAAATAAACTTGTTCAGTATAACTATTTACAAAGGCAAAATAAACAGAAGATCCATCTGAGTTTTCCTTCAATCTGTGTGTGTCTCTTGCAAGCAATTGCAGCTCTGTCTTATAAGTCCTTGCAACCCCCATTCTTTACAAGCATCCTGTTTTGTTTTCTAAAATGTTCTTATATATTTCAGGCAGGTGCAGCCAGAACACAGTGTCCCAGAACTGAGGCCCTATTCTCCACAGTTTCTGAAAAAGAGCTTAAAAATTGCATTTCAGGTTAACGCCTTGAGTTTCCAATAGCTCCCTGCAATCATGTCAAACCATAATTACATACATTTCAACAGTAACACTATATAATCTCCAAACAAAGGGATCCCAATATTAGTTACATTTCCACATAATGATTTACATATATTTTTAAAGCAGTAGATATGTAAGGGAAGAAAAGATAGAACAGCAAGGGAAGACTGAGAGACAGTGAGAGGCAAAGAGAATTGCGAGACTGTCGTGGTGATCAAATCCTAGGTCTCACAGGAAAATTTGGTTGCGCAGCCAGACAGATGAGGGACAGGAAAGGAAAGAACAGAACAGATCCTTGCATTTAAACACTTTCCGTAACAATTGGGGCAGTACTTATTCAACCCCTATCTGGACGACTTGCTCATCGCAGGTCTCTCTAGGCAGGAGGTGAAGCGGTCCAGGGACCTGGCCCTCTAGACCTGCACCGCCCTTGGTCTACTGGTTAACGAGGCCAAGCTGGAACTCATGCCCTCGCAGGCGATCAGCTTCATCAGGGCAGAGCTCAACTCTTTCTGAGCCAGAGCCCGGCTTCCGGCAGACAGGGCGGAGGTTCTCTTCCTTTGCCCACTCATTTTGGGTTGGGCAATTGCACCCTGCCTGGGACCTGCTGCACCTCTTGGGGCACATGGCGATCTGCACCTGCGTGGTCTGATTGGCTTGTTGGCATATAGCTCCCAGCAGTGGGAGCTAGCCAGCCAGTGATCTCAGTACAAAGGTCACTTTGACCCAGAAGATGTGGGATGCCCTCCAGTGGTGGCTGGTCCCAGAAGGGATCCCATTTGTCTGCTCTGAGCCGGCAGTCATCCTGATGACTGATGCCTCTCTCACAGGCTGGGGTGCCCATCTGGGGGAACATGGAGTCCATGGGATCTGAACCCCTGAGGAGTCCCGATGGCACAACAACCTGCTGGAGCTCCGGGCAATTATGCTGGCGCTGACTGCATTTGCTTCGCATATTCGGGGTCAGGTGGTCCAAGACCACAACCACGTACTACCTCAACAAACAGGGTGGAACACACTCCCTGCCTTAGTGCAAGGAAGCTCTCTGCGTATGGACCCTCATGCACAGCCTGGAGGTGGATCTCCTAGCCATCTATGTGGCAGGAGCCTCCAGTCAGTTGGCAGATGCCCTCAGCCGGGTAGGTGAGGCGTCTCACAAGTGGTCCCTCCAACCGGAGGTAGTTCACAGCCTGTTCTCCCAGTGGGGCACCCCCTCAGGTGCACCTGTTCGCGTCCAGGGAGAATGCAAAGCTGAGGCTGTTCTATGGCCACCCCCTTCAGCAGGGCTTGCTGCCAGGGATGCCTTCTCGAAGCCTTGGACCCTAGGCCCTGCTGTGCCTTCCCTCCACCTCGTTTGATCCACAAGATGCTGCTTAAGGTCAGACGGGACAAGGCACGGGTGATCCTGGTAGCTCCAGACTGGCCATGCCAGTTTTAGTACCCCGATATCCTCAGCAGCAGGCTCCTGAGGTGTCTACCACTCTGCCCAGACCTGCTCTCCATCAATCAAAAGAAGGTACTCCACCTGGACCTTCAATCCCTGCACCTGACAGCCTGGTTCCTGAGCGGCTAGAGTTCCACGCTTTGGTCCTCTCCAAAGATGTCCTCACCGTGGTGGAGACATCTAGAAAGGAGTTGAACAGAAAATGCTATGCCTTCAAATGGAAGAGATTTTTCATTTGATATCAGGAAAATGGGCTGGACCCCTTGTCCTGTCCAGTGGCCAGCATTTTGGACTACCTATGGTCCCTCTCCAAAGGGGGCCTTCGGTCGATGACCCTTAAGGTGCACCTGGCAGTCATCTCTACTTACTGGGTGCGTGCTGGTCAGCAGTTGGTGGCGCAGGAGAAGGTGGTCTCTCACTTTTTTCAAAGGCTTAGATCACATTTTACCTGTGGTACGTGAACCACCAGCACTGTGGGACTTGTTGCTGGTTTTGGCAAAGCTCATGGGCAAGCCATTTGAACTGATGCAGAGGTGTGAAATGTCTCATCTGTCGTGGAAGACCGCCTTCTTGGTAGCTATCACATCAGCCAGAAGGATTGGGGCACTCCAGGCACTTTCAGTGGAGTTTCCTTACTTGGTCTTCCACAGGGACAAGGTTGTCCTGCACCCCAACTAAAAGTTCCTTCTGAATGGCGTGTCAGTTTCACCTTAATCAGGTGATGTCTCTTCTGGTGTTGTTCCTTAATAACACCTCAGAGGCCAAACACAGGCTCAATACACTGGACCTGAGGTGAGCGCTCGCTTATTACAAAAAGCGTACGGATGGAGTTTGGGTGAGGTTCGCCAGCTGTTTGTCACCCGCGCTGAAGCCGCACCTGGCAGATCTGCAGCCAAGTGGGTGATTGGCAGGTGGATCACATCCTGCATTGATCTCTGCTATAGGTTGGTGGGTAAGGAGCCTCCTGGAGGGCTAAGGGCTCATTCCAACATCATACTGCTGCATCAGTGGCTGCTTCTAGGGACATCCATATCCAGGAAATCTGCAGGGCTGCTACCTGGAAGTTGGCACACACCTTTATTTCACATTGCCACATTGACTTCGAGTCACACTGGGATACTGGTTTTGGGGCCTCAGTTCTCCAATCTCTGTTCCCTAAATAGGGTGTGTGCATTTTGCCTCCCTCCTCCCAGAGAACTGCTAAGAGTCTGCCAGATAGTGTGGCTAGAACAACATATCCACATCCATAGAAGCACAGGTTACTCACCTGTAACAGTAGATCTTCCATGGAATGGTCTCTTGCAGTAAGTCATTACTTCTGGGAGTTCCTGATAGGTGGTGCTCCAGCACGGAAGTCTCTTCCAGCAGTCTCTATACCAGAGACCACCCACACTACCTCACTTCCTGGGCTGTACTTATAAAAGTGGGTGGTCCTTGGTAAGCTCTGTTCATTTTCCCTCCGGCTTCAGCTCTGTCAGCAACTCTCACAGTAGCAGTCTACGACGTGGACTGAACCCATAGCCTGGGTGCCTGAGCTTCATGCAGACACCATATACATACAATGGATGATTCCCTGTCACATACACAGAGTGCACAACCAAAAGGCTCAACAACTTAGAGTCCTCTTCAAGAGAAAATACTGGGAAGGAAACCCCTTCACCTAAAGTCCTGCCTGACTGCCTTTCAGCAGTTGTGCCTCCAACACCTGGATCATCAAGAAGATATTTATTGTCGATAGGCACTTCACCCCTGTCAGTGGCAGACTCTACTCCATCAGAAAAGGAACGTTCATCAGTGGGACATCATTCCTTAGTTCCCCCGTCAACCAGAACTCCTGCTCTGTTGACGACTGAGGTCTTGCTGCCTTTCCCATCGAGGGGGCATAAACCCCTGTTGACGAGAGGGCTTTACAAGACTGCATAATCAATGAGAATGCCTCCTCCATTGACGGAGCACATGCTACATGCTTCCTTGTCGACGGGGCTGCCTCTCTATGCTCCCCCGTCGACAGGCCGTGCATTCACTCTCTCATCGTCGACGACAGCATTTCCATCATCGACAGAGCATGTCTTCACTCCCCCATCGTCGACGATGGCACTCCCATTGTCGACGGAGTCTGCCTTCACTATCCCATCGTTGACTGAGCATATCCCACAGTCGACAACACATGCCCTGCCTTCCTCATCATCAAAGGAGTATATTCCACTGTTCATGGAGCATGCTGTTACTGACCCTCCACTTTGTAAGACACAGTACATCATCGACGAGGCATGCTTCTGTGCCTCTCCCATCAATGGGACCGATGCCTCCATTGTCAAGACAGTCACTGCTGCATAGAACAACACCCTTGCCTGCAGATATTATAGCTATGGATGATCCTTATGGAAGGTCTACTATGAAAAGCCAAGAATATTCTCAGAAATATGTATCGAAAGATGCATATGGAGCTGCGTTCCTACAAAATAAAGAACTATATGCTTCAGAACGCAGAGGCCCTCGAGCCCCGTTGTCGTTCCCACGTGGGGCTCACAACCATGTTGGAAATGAGCAGAGACAAAAACACCGGATCACTTTACCAGGAGGCGCAAATTGATCCCCCATCCCCACGTACGCTGGATTCAGAACCTGCTTACATGGCAATTCCATCGTCACAAGTTCCAGATGCTGAAGAAATAGTAAATAGAGTACTGGATTCTATGGGTTTTGACCATAGCCTCACTCCAGAACATAAAACTCAAACACAAATGATATCGCCGCCTCCATCCAAACAGGCACACACAGAGCTAGAACGCTCCTCGGTTCTGCCTCCTCCTGAATATTCAGACGAATATTTCTCAGATTATCACACAAATCCAAACCTCCGTAAGGGCCTATGATGGTTCCCCTGACACAAGAGGATACGAATTCCCTCCGGAGGTGCCCTCCTACTGGGACAACAGGCTATTATTTGTTTATTTATTGAATTTTGATGACTGGGTAGGCCCACTTGGCTCCGGAGGTCCCTTTTTCAGGGGCAACCTGGAAGTTACTGGACAAAACATGGTAAACAGTTAGTACAGATACAGCTTTTGGCATGCGACATTCTAATATGTGTGTGTGTGTGTGTGTGTGTGTATATATATATATATATATATATATATATATATATATAGCAGTGATATCTTAGTTAGCAGGTTACATTGAATTATTGAGGTGAGCAATATAGGAGAGCCAGAGATTTAACTGAGTCACAATTACCCTCTTGGAAAACTCTTGTGGGGGAGAGACAACTGAGTGTTAGTGCTGCCAGCTTGGGTGGTAGTGATGTAAGTGCACAAGCCGGCGGGTAGTGTAGAAGTGTTAGGTACCATAGCATTGGCATTGACTCGTAGCAAGCATATGAGCCTTGAGTCTTGTTCGGAAACACATTAATGATGTAGCTTCCCGAACCTCCGGAGGAAGGTGGTTCCAGAGGGAAGGGGCAGCGTGGGAAAAGGACATGTACCCTGCCTTAGTCCTTACCCTAGGGACCTCTAGGAGAGTTTGGCCTGAGGTCCGCTGGTTGTGCAGATTTCGCTTAGCAGTTATGAGCCCTGCAAGGCTTGGGGGAGGCGTGGAGCTAATTAGCTTCAAACAACATGAAGTCTTGCTATATTATGACAGTAGCAGTTTGATCCAGCTCTAGAACTGCTCCAGAGGTGAAATGGTTAAAACCATTCCAAAATAGAATTTTGGCCACGAGCTCTAAGAAGCAGCTCTATCTGTGTTATTTCAAACCTGAACTGTCAGATTCTTTACTCCGCCTCAGTGAACAGTCGCTCCGGAGATTTCTCCTACTGCTCGGTTCATTTCTCGGTTTAAAAAGTGTTTTCTCGGTTGGATTCATGGATTCAACCGAGAATAGTTTTATTTTAACCGCAAAACCGCTCGTTCAGGCTCTATCTGTGGTAACCGTAAGTAAATTGAAGGTTTTGTCTGTGTGGAACTTGTAAGTTATCGGTTCGGTTTTGAACCGATCAGTTGGGTTTAAACTAAAAATTTAATATTTTAGAGTGCGGTTCCAGTTCTTATCGGTTCTAAAAAACGGATTTATTACGTTTTTCCAATACCGTGACACGGTTAGGAACCGAGCAGGGTGTCTTGCCTGGCACTGCCAAGTAAAGGGCAAGTTTTCTGGTTAGGCTGGCATTATGTCTGAGAAACCCAAAAGAAAACCTGGCCCACTGGTTTCAACACTGTGATGTTTGTGGGGAAGTCTTTGCCAAGGCTGACCCACACACCACATGTGTTTATTGTCTGGGGTTTGACCACCTCCAGTCAGACTGCCAGATATGTAAGAATTTCCCTGCAGCCACCCTGGAAAAAAGATTGGGCAGGGTCAGGGAATGAGAGGCCAAAAAGTCCGCTGACCCGGATGGCCAGCCCGGTTCGGTGCCAACCGAACCGGAGGGAGTGCCCTCTGACCAGAGCGAGACTTCCTCGCGCAAAAGAAAAGCTGGTTCTGAGGAACCAATTCCAGTAAAGAAAACAAGAAAATCAGCAGGTCTGGAGTCCAAAACCCCTTCTCCAACTGCTGCAGAGATAGCAAAAGCCATACAAATTGTCCAGTCACTGTCTCAGGATCCATCCGAACCGCCACTATCTGGCAAAAGGTCGGTTCGTCCGGTCCCAGTGGTTCAGGAATATGATGTTGAGGAATTTTATGAACCAGAGGAGGGGGAGGATGATAATGAACAGTATGAATGTGGCTGGGAAGGTCTGGGTGTGCCCATTGAACCGGACATCTCCCTAGACAGACCTTTAGAATCTCCCCCTATGCTGTCTGAGTCTCCATCTCATTTCATGTTTTACAAAAAAGTTGTTGAAACCCTCCAGCTTCCCTTAGAAGAAGCTGTGCATGAGCAAGAGGAGCCTGATTTTGTAGAAATGATGGATATTCCGGAGTCTAGGAGATTGTCTATTCCTTTACATAAGTCTTTTAGGAAGCAAACAATAAAATTTTAAAAACTCCTAATTCTGTGCCTCCTGTAGATAAAAAGATGGACAGAAGGTACACATTGTCAGGTCCTGATACAGAATTCCTTTCTCAGCAATGCAGTCATGTTAGTAGTTCAGGCTGCTGCCTGTGATAAAGCTAATATTCCCTTGGCTTCACATCCTCCTGACAAGGATTCCAGGAAGATTGATGCCATGCAAAAAAAACAGTATATGGCAGCCTCTGGGACTCAGGCAAGCAAATTATATGGCTTATGTAGCTAGGTATCAGAAATCTAGATGGGATACTGTGATGCAATTAGCCAAGCAAGCCCATGGCCAGCTGGCTAGTGAACTAGAACAGGTGGCTGCTGATGGCATTGAGGCTTCTAAGGTTCAGTTTCATGCTGCTGTGGATGTTAATGATGTTTCCTCTAGGGTCATGGCCACATCTGTAGCTTTTCATAGGTTGGCCTAGCTCAGGTGTACTAGTCTGTCACAGGATACCCAGACTAAGGCTATGGATTTTCCTGTGGTGGGAATTCTCTGTTTGGGGAGCAGACAGAGAACTACATGAAAAGATGGATGAATATAGGACTACTTACAAGAGTGCCCAGGCTAAGGAGCGGCAAGCCACTCCTCAAAGGCATACCCCAGGGGTAGGGGGGCTTTTCACAGGCCTTTTACCAGACTCAGGCCTCCTCTGCCTATGCTCAGAGGGGTTTCTTCAGAGGCAGAGGCAGACGAGGGTGGAAGCAGACCTGCTCCCACCCCCAGCCTTAAAGCTCCTGCTAAGCAGGCACCCTGATGGGGTGCCCAGGGCCCATTCTCCTGTACCGGTAGGGGGCAGGCTGGCTTCTTCAGCCAGGTGGGCTTCTTTAACCTCAGACAAGTGGGTTCTGGAAGTAGTGGGCCAGGGTCTGGTTCTCAGCTTCAAAAAGTTTCCCAAGTTGAGAAGCAGACTTTTTCTACCTGCAGGTGCTTCAGAGACCCTTGCTCTGGAAGCAGAGGTCTCATCCCTGTTAGCTCTCAGAGCAGTAGAAAGGGTTCCTCCCCTGCACCAGGGCAGGGGTCTGTATTCCAGATACTTCCTTACCCCAAAAAGACAGGAGAATGGTGGCCCATATTAGATCTCAGATATCTGAACAAGCATCTTTTGAAACCAGAGTTCAAAATGGTAACTCTGGCAATGATTTTACCTTCTCCCTAAGGCCAGGGACTGGCTAGCCTCCTGGACCTCAAGGATGCCTATTTCCATGTCCTAATCAGAAGCTCCCATCGAAAGTACCTCAGATTCGAACTGCCTCAGGTCATTACCAGTTCAGAGCAATGCCCTTCGGCCTTACCTCTGCCCCAAGGGTATTCACAAAGTGTCTAGCAGTGGCTCACTTAAGGAGGCAAAGGATTGCTGTTTTTTCCCTATCTAGACGACTGGCTCATTGTAGGCCTGCCCCCAGAACAGGTAAAATCTCACCTGCAGGTCATCCAGCAGCTTCTCACCTCCCTGGGCTTTCTGCTAAATCTACCAAAGTCGGTTCTGGAACCAGTCCAGGTACTCACCTTTATAGGGGCAGAATTGGACATAAAGCTAGCCAGAGCCTTTCTTCCCTTAGAAAGGGTAAGGAATTTAGTGGCTCTGGCCTCCTTCACTCTGCAGGTCTCTCGACCAGCAAGACACTTTCTGCAGCTCCTGGGCACATGGCTGCATCCACAGCTGTTGTGCAGGGAGCAAGATTTCAGATGAGAGACATTCAGTTTCACTTGAGAACCTATTGGTTTCAGAGAAGAGACCCTTTCCAAGTTGGTTCCAGTGACTCAATCTTGATCCTAGCCTCCAGTGGTGGCAGGATCAGAGCACTTAAGATTGGGGTCCCTTCATTCCCCTACTCACGACTTGACTCTCACTACAGATGCTTCCTTCTGGGTTGGGAGCCCACATGGGCGACCTTTCCACTCAGGGAGTTGGTCCCCAGGAATCTCTGCTCCACATCAGTTTGCTGGAACTCAGAGCTGTCTTTTTAGCTCTTCAAGCATTTTCTGCATCTGTCCACGACAAGGTGATACAAGTCAGAACAGACAACACCACAACAATGTGGTACATCAACAAACAGGGGGCACTCTGTCTTCGGCCTTGTGCACCGAGGCAATGAAGTTGTGGTCTCTGGCCTATTCCCTGAACACTTCCCTCATAGCAGTTCATCTTCCAGGGAAGGACAATGTCCTAGCGGATGCTCTCAGCAGGATTTCCCAGGGCCATCACGAATGGTCCCTGGATCCTCAAGTGCTGGGGGGATAGTCTTTGCCAGATGGGGCACCCCTCAGATAGATCTTTTTGCAGCCCCAGACAATCACAAACTTCCTCTGTTCTGTTGCAGGCCTCCAGTGCTGGGCTCAGTTCCCCTGGATGCCTTTCTTCTGGATTGGGAGGGGAAGTTTCTCTATGCTTTTCCCCCCTTCCCTCTCCTATTCAAAGTACTAGTCAAAATCAGATCTCAGCCTTGCAGGGTGATTCTGATTGCCCCGGATTGGGCCAGGCAGCCCTGGTACCCACTCCTTCTGTCACTGACAATCCATCTTCCCTTTGCCTCCCAGGAATCACAACCTGTTGACTTGTGCCCAGGAAGGGTTTGGTATCCGACCTCAATCCTCAACCTCAAGGCCTGGCTCTTGAGGAGTTAGAGTTTGCTGATTTACACCTCTCTCAGGGTGTTCTTGAGATCCTGAAGGCTTCTAGAAAGCCTTCCACTAGGGCTACTTATAGTTCTAAATGGAAAAGGTTTTCCATTTGGTGTGCTGGGAAAAATATTTCCCCAGAATCTGCTGATTTGCCCATTGTGTTAGATTACATGGTACATCTTAATTCCTTGGGTCTCAGACCAGCTACCCTGAGAGTTCATTTGGCAGCTGTATCTGCTTTTGTGTCAGCAGGAAAGTCATCCCCTCTTTCTTCTCATCCTGTGTTTTCCAAGTTTTTTAAGGGATTACTCCATACTAATCCACCCTTTCGGGAACTGGCCCCTGCTTGGGACCTTAATGTTTGCATTGCCCAGTTAATGCAACGCCCTTTTGAACCTCTGTCTTCTGCAGAGCTTAAGTACCTAACTTGGAAAACTGTTTTTCTAGTGGCTATCACTTCTGCCAAACTCATAAGTGAGTTGCAAGCCTTGTCAGTGGAAACTGATTTTATTTCTTTCCACAGGGATAAGGTAGTCCTTAGGACTAATAGGAAGTTTTTACCTAAGGTGGTTTCAGATTTCCATCTTAATCAATCTATCTCCCTTCCAGTATTTTTCACTGATCACTCCTCTTCTGGTGAGAGGAGGTTGCAGCCTGGATGTTAAGAGAGCTCTTAGTTACTATATAGAGCGCACTAAAGGTCACAGGTTCAATCTCTCCAACTTTTCCTTACCTATGGTGAAGTTGGGAAAGGCAAACCTGCCACTAAGAGATCAATTGCCAGGTGGATTGTCTCTTGTATCCAATTTTGTTATCAGAAACTGGCAGAGCCCCCGGTTTGAGGGCTATTCTACCAGGGTACAGCTGCGCCTCTAGCTGCTGCCAGAGACATCCCTATATTAGAGATTTGCCAGGCTGCTACTTGGAAAACGGTACACACTTTTACCAAGCATTACTCCCTGGATGTCCAGGCCAGGAGAGATGCTCGATTTGGCACAGCTGTTCTTCAGAGCCTGTTCCCTAAGTAGGTTCTGCCCCTCCTCCATGGAGGTACTGCTGTGTATTCTGCTACTGTAATAATATAGCAAGACTTCATGTTGTTTGAAGAAAAAATTACTCACCTTAGTAATGTTGTTTCTTCTAATGGAGTCTTGCTATATTATGACCTCCCCCCCAACCTGCCCCTCTCAGAACCTCTACTTGGGTGGGGTGTGGGCAACTTGGTGTGGGCACCTTTTTATGCCCTGTTAGCATTTTTGTCCCCTTTTGGGGCTTTGGGGGTGTGTGTGTGTGTTTATTATACTTAAGTTTTATTCTCATATGATTAGAATTGTGTTAGTATTTCTGATCCCTGACTTGAGTCTTGGGTGTTGGGACCAGCAATGGTTGTTATTATTTAGGTAGCCATTTGGCTAGTGTAGTTACAGCTTCCACACAGACCTTGGTGAGTTTGGCTCGTAAAGATCTGACAGTTCAGGTTTGAAATAACACAGATAGAGCTGTTTCTTAGAGCTTGTGGCCAAAATTCTATTTTGGAATGGTTTTAACCATTTCACCTCCGGAGCAGTTCTAGAGCTGGATCAAACTGCTACTGTCATAATATAGCAAGACTCCATTAGAAGAAACAACATTACTAAGGTGAGTAATTTTTTCTTATGTGCTAGGCAGAGTACTGGGTACCTGAGGCGGGCTTCGAATGACGGCCAGCTGAGTAGTAACAAAGACTCACAATGGTGGCTCCTAGTGTGGCGAAACGGATCACCTTATTGTACAAGATCTGTAACTTGCTGAACTCCAGCTTGGCCATTCCCTGAAGTACTGGGGCAGCATAGGTGAGTGTTGGGAGTAAGACACATGAGGCAATGGCAGTCCTGGCTTCAGGGATCAGCTGATCCTTTAGCCGATAGTCTACCAGGTTTGCCATGGATAACTTTTGTGACTTGATCAACATGTTGCTTTAGAGTGAAACCTTGGTCCAGGGTAAGGTCAAGGTATTTTGTGGAGGCAACCACTTCAAGTTTGTTACCTGCCCTGGAAGTTAGTTGAAGGAGTTGTGTTCTGTCTAGGCCTAGGGATCTGGGTCCGAACAACATAGCCTTAGTTTTGGTAGTATTAAGGACCATTTTATTCTTAGTGAGTCAGTCCTCCATAATGAGAATGTCTCTTTGGAGGGATGGACCAAGGACATCCAAGTTGACAGAGGCTCTGTAAATCATGGCGCCATCGGTGTACTGGATGACCTTACTGCTCCCACAATGGTTGTGCAGATCATTTATAAACAATGAGAACAGGAGGGGACCGAGTATACACCCTTGTGGTACCCCCTCCTTAAGGGGCAGTGGGTCAGAGATTTTGTCCTTCCACTTGACCCTCTGTGCGCGCCCTGTAAGGTAGCTTTCAAACCATCTGAGAGCATGAGTGTCCAGGCCTATGTAGCACAATTTTTGGAGTAAGAGCCGGTGGTCAACCAAGTCAAAGGCCTAGAAGGTCGATGAAAACCGCACGTGCATTGGACCCTGAGTCAGTTTCCCTAAGCACATCTGCTGAGAACTTAGGGCAGTGTTGGTCCCATGTTTGGCTCTGAAACCATGTTGAGCCGGGGAAAGAAGCAGGTGTGCTTTTAAGTATTCACAAAGTTGGGTGTACACCAGTTTCTCCTGAATTTTTGCGAGGGTACAAAGCAAGGAGATCGGCCTGTATAGCCAATCGGTTCCACAGGCCCACCCTTGTGAATAGGGACAACATGAGCCTGCTTCCACATCTCTGGGACAGACCCTTCTAAAAGGGACCTGTTTATAAGCCAGGTAAGAGGCCTTGCGAGTGCTTGGGCACCGTCCTTGAGTAGTCTAGCTTGGATGCCATCAGGCCCACCTGAACCTCTTGATCTTACTTCGAGAGGGCTCTTGCAGTAGGTAATTACATATAGGACTGACGCCGGCCGGCGGCAGGACCCCATGGAAAAATTTCTAGCTAGCAGTCCCTGGCGAGGACCACCCCCGATCAGGTGGCGGCGTCATCTGACGTCGGTATAAAGGGCGGTCCCGGACGCCTGCCTCCCAGTTCTTTCCCGCCGTTAGCTCGTGCAGCGCCTCGCGGAAAAGTTTGTGCTTCATCAGCATACCCTTTGTCGGTTTTACTGAAAATAAAAATGATTCTTTTCTTCTGTCGTCAGGTCATCGGTGTGTGTCATCCCCTACACCCTCCGAGCACAAAAACAAGTGCGACTCGTGCGGCGCCCAACTGCCACACAAGGACGGCCATTCCCTCTGCCTTTTCAGCCTAGGCCCCGACCTCCCGGTCGACAAGTGCCAGCATTGCCTCATCTTCAACGCGGCTACCCGCAAACGGCGCCAACAGTCCCTGGAAGCCCATCTTCTCAAGAAAAAGATGTCTTTGATGGAAACAGAATTGAAGAAGCTGAGGCAGGCGTCCACTTCTCCGGAAGGACGTCGTAAAAAGCGGGAGATGGAGAGGCACCGGGAGAAGGCCTCCTCTTCCGCGACTCCGGCTGGAGTTGCGGCCCAGGTAACATCCCCTCCGGGGGACCGTCCGATGGCAGCCTCCAAGGGTTTGGAGGAGGCGTCGGCCCGACCGTCGGCTCGCTCGAGGCCTTGTGGGCGCCCGGCAGGAGGCCCGGCCCAGTTTGGCCGCAGGCATGCAGCCTACTGGTGCGGGCGACCTCGAAGTCAGACGCCGGTTCCTCCCGACGCCCCCGCCTGGAGAGGGTCGAGAAGACGCCTGACCCTTGGGCGCGTGACGCACACGCCCCTTTGGACCGGCTGCCCCTCCTCCTCGGCCCACCTCCGGGGTGACCCCGCAAGACGGACGCCGCTCCTCGGCACCCCTGGAACAGCCCTTAAGCCACACGTCGGCTCTCTGACGATGCGCCGGGCGACGGAACCTACGACGGACCCCCCCACACCCATCGTACCTGGTTCCCCGCAGCCTTCGCTGCCGTCTGGGGAGCCCGAGTCACCCCAGCCTGACCCCGGGGATTTCTCCCCTCCATCCCCGGGCGATGCGGGGGATCTTCCACCTCCGTCAGACCATCCTCCGAAGGAACCGGATCTGACGCTGGCCCCGACGCCAGTACCTCCGATGCCAACGCAGTCAGGGGATTTTCCCCTTCCGTTGGGCCCTGCACTCTCCGGGCCTCTCAATGTTGATCCGCCTGTGGGGCCACCATCCGGGCCGTCTTCTCCAGCAGCTCCTCCGGCGCCCGGGTAGCTGCCGTCTTATCCGATGCCGTTGTACCCAGCACCACAGTATCCAGCGCCGCAGTACCCGACGCCACAATACCCGGCGCCGGTTTTCCCACAGCCGGGTTTCGGATACTCTCCTTACGGGTACAACCCGTACGCCTTTCCCCCTCCTCCTCCACCTCCACCGCCCCCACGGCCGCCGGTGGATCTGCAGGAGACTCTGGCTTCCTGGTGGGCTGAGGTCAAGACTTAGCTCACCAAGGAGGTAGAGAGCCGCCTTACGGCGAAGGTGCCACCCCCCGGCTCCCGTACACCCGAGGCGGCACACTCCCTCACCGCCTCCAGACTCCAGGGCCCTTCCCTCTGGATCTCAAGAGGGGCAGGACACGCGTCCAGGGGTACCCCCCAAGGAACCCGTTCCTGCCCCCCAGCCGTGTCAGGGAGTCTTATTCTGCTTCCGATTCTTCTTCCCTCTCGGATTCCTCAGACTCTTCTTAAGGATGCTCCGAGAGAGACGACGAGCCTCACTCTCCGTCCAAGCCCCGGCCGAGGACCCCTCCGAAGTCCTTTCCGGAGGATCCTTCCTTCACAGAGTTGCTCAGAAAAATCCAGGAAGTTCATCAGTGGCGCCCCTTGGAACCAGATCCTCAGCGACTTAAACTCGCCGAACATCTGGACCTGCCCCTGACAGCCCCAACTTTAGTGCCACCCTGGATCTAGCCTCACGCCCACCTTGTTTCCACGATTTGGAAACAACCATCGGCATTAACCCCACTTCCTAGGAAGTCTACCAGGCTCCAGAGGGTGTAGACTATCTGGACTCTTCCCTCGTGCGGATTCGGTCACGATTAGCACTGCTCACAGCCGGTCAGCCACCCCAAACATCTAAGCTAGTCTCCTCCGGATAAGGAATCTCGCCTCCTGGACCAGTATGGAAGAAAAATTTACACCTCTTCCACACTGGGAATTCGGGCCCTGAATTACATCACCCATATGGGGGATTACCAGAAGGCCATCCTTACCCAGGCGGAATCTAAGATAGACTCCTTACCTGACTCTCAAGTCAAGCAGGAGTTAGCTGATTTAGTCCGTTCTGCTCGTTTGGCCAGTCGCCACATTCTGCGGACGACATACGATGCAGTGCACACTGCTGGGCGGAGCTCTGCTTTCGCCGTGAGTCTACGGCGTCATGCCTGGCTCCGCGTGTCAGGTTTGGTCCCAGAGGTGCAGTCCGTGATCCAGGAAGCACCTTTCAGGGGGTCAGTGCTTTTCGGTGGTGATGTCAAGGACATCATCACCGACTTCCAAGAGAAGGGACAGCTCTGAAATCCATGGATTCCATGTTGCGTCCCCATCACCACAGTGCCGTCCTTTTGCAGGCATGTCTGCCTAGGAAACCCAAGGAAGGTGGGCCACTAAACGTCAGCGCCCTGCAGCTGCCAGGCCCCCCGCCCAAAAGCAGCGGTGCCCCAGCTGCAGCGCTGCCCCACACCACCTGACTCCTCCCCTCTCCCACTGCCTCCGGACACACCGGAGGAACCGGTAGGAAGGAGGTTCTCCCTCCACCTTCCGGGTTGGGAGAGGATAACAACGGATTCTTGGGTGCTCCAGCTTATAGCGGAAGGGCACTCCATAGAGTTTCTACAGAAACCGCCCTGCCACCCTCCTCTGAAGTCGCCCTACGCAAAGGATCATCTTCCTTTGGTCTGGGAAGAAATCTCTGCCCTCCTCGCGAAGAGGGCCATAGAACCCGTTCCCCTTCATCTTCAAGGGACGGGTTACTATTCACATTTCTTCCTGGTCCCAAAGAAGACAGGAGATCTCAGACCCATTCTTGATGTCAGGTCCTTGAACCTTTACGTGGAATACAAAAGGTTCAGGATTCTCTCTCTGCAGACCCTTCTGCCCCTCCTTCGGCCGGGTCAATGGCTTTGTGCACTGGATATGCAGGATGCATATCTGCACATCCCCATTCGCCCTTCTCACCGCAAATATCTTCGCTTTGCGTTTTCAGGGGGACCATTACCAATTCCGGGTGCTCCTGTTTGGTCTTTCCTCGGCACCCCGAGTATTTACCAAATGCCTGGCTGTGGTAGCGGCCCACCTGCATACGATGGGAGTACAGGTGTTTCCTTACCTGGACGACTGGCTCCTGGCGGCCTTGTCCAGAGAGGAGCTCCTGCATTTCTCTCCCTCACCCAGCAGGTTTTTACTGGTCTGGGTATTACCATCAACCATTCCAAGTCTCATCTGGATCCCTCCCAGAGACTACAGTTCATCGGGGCTATCCTCGATACGACGGTGAGCAAGGCCTTCCTGCCTCTGGAGAGGGCGGCCTCTCTTCAGTCACAGATTTCCCTGCTATCAGAATGCAGGAGGGTTCCGGCGAGGTCGGTTCTCCGTCTCCTGGGGCTCATGGTGGCCGCTATTCCGATGGTCCCCCGAGCTCGACTCCACATGAGGATCTCTCAGTGGACTCTTCGCTCCCAGTGGGATCAACTTGTGGACGACCTAGATCATCTGGTTCTGATCTCCTCGCCGATGGCACGAGACTTGCAGTGGTGGATGGTTCGAGAGAACCTGTTTCGGGGATCCTTCTGTCATCCTCCCCCCTCCCAGACTCTGACCACAGATGCATCAGGCGAAGGTTGGGGAGCCCATCTGGGTCCTCACCGAACCCAGGAATTATGGTCCAGATTGGAACTAGCTCTACACATCAATGTGCTTGAGCTTCGAGCAGTACTATATGCTCTCCAAGCCCTTCACCAATACATTCTTCCCGGTCACCTAGCCATCCAGACGGACAACATGTGCGTGGTGTGGTACATCAACAAGCAGGGAGGGACTCGATCCTACCCTCTATGCAGGGAAACAATGAGAGTTTGGGACTGGGCAACTCAACACAACCTTCACCTCACTGCGATTCATGTTCCAGGAGTTGACAACACCCTGGCAGACAAGCTAAGCCGCTCCTCTGTCCTGCCACACGAGTGGGAATTGGACCAAAGGGTGCTAGACGATGTCTTTCAGCTTTGGGGACTCCGTAGGTAGACCTGTTTGCCTCATCCCAAAACGCAGAACTTCCCACCTTTTGCTCGCTCGTTGCAGAGTGAGGCGCTTTCTGGAGCGACACTCTGTCTCTAGACTGGAAGAGCAGATTCGTCTGTGCTTTTCCCCCAATTCCTCTGGTCCCTCGTGTATTGCAGAAACTAACCACAGAAGGAGCGAGAATTATTCTGATCGCTCCTTTCTGGTCCAGGCAAATCTGGTTCTCTCTTCTACAACAATACTCAGAGGTTCCTCCTCTTCCTCTTCCTCTTCCTTTATCGCGAGGTTTGCTGACCCAGGATCAGGGGACCCTGGTCCATCCAGGCCTCAAGTCCCTGCAACTTCATGCATGGCTCCTGCAGACCTAGCTCAATCTCGTTTTGGTGTGTCTCCAAAAGTGGCGGAGATTCTGGTGGAGTCTAGAAAACCCTCCACTAGGTCCACTTTTGCCATGAAATGGAAGAGATTTTCTATTTGAGCCACCTCTCGGAACGTGGAGCCTTTCTCCTGTTCAGTGGCTGTTCTGCTGGAATATTTACGTCATCTCTTGACCTGGGTCTCAGTCATTCCTCCTTGAAAGTGCACATGGCTGCTATTTCAGCCTACCATGCTCGTTTACGCAGATAAGCGTTTGCTTAGTCAGTCTCTAAGACCTTTCTTAGAGGTCCTTCATCTGAGGCCCCCATCTGAACTCCTGCTCCCCTTGGGACTTGAACTTTGTTCTCGAGAAACTTACCCTTCCTCCCTTCGAACCTGCAGTAACCGCAGATCTGAAATTTCTTTCGTGGAAGACGCTCTTCTTGGTGGCCATTACTTCCGCTCGAAGAATTTCCGAGCTTCAGGCCCTTATGTGTAAAATCCCCTATTTGGTTTTTCACAAAGAACGAGTGGCTCTTCGCACGAATCCTAAGTTTCTGCCTAAATTGGTAGCAGAGTCTACCTTAAATCAGTCCATAGTTACCTGCCTTTTTCACGCAGTACTCCAACCAAGGGGAATATTTACTCCATACCATGGATGTTCACCGGATTCTGAGATACTACACCAACAGGACAAAGGATCTCAGAAAGACTGGTCAGTTGTTCGTCTCTTTTGCTCACAAAAGGGAAGGCAGTGCTGTTTCCAAGCAATGCCTGTTGAATTGGTTGGCTCATTGCATCACTTTCTGTTATGACAAGTACAACAAGACCCTTCCGGGTCAAGTCAGAGGTCATTCCACTCGTGGAGTAGCGGCCTCTGTGGCTTGTTTCAAGAATGTGTCTGCGGCAGACATCTGTGCTGCCACCACCTGGACTTCTGTCCATACCTTTACGAAACACTACAGTTTGGACATTGCCTCTTGCCATAGAGCAGGCTTTGGGCTAGCTGTTTTGCAAGGCCTCCTGTCTTGAGGAATGCAAGGCTTCTGCTACTTTCTGGAATAGTTTTCTCCTCCCGGTGCCTTTTATTTGTTCCAGACTGCTTGGGATTCAGTCCTATATGTAATTACCTACTGCAAGAGCCCTCTCGAAGTAAGATAGTACAGTTACATAAGAACTTACCGTAACGGTAGATCTTTGAGAGAGGCTGTTGTAGTAGGTCATACCTTCCTGCCCTCCATCCCCCTAGGGTTTTTCAGCTCTTTTTCCAGGAATGGAAACATCTGCTTCTCTCTCGTCTGGACCTTCCGGGCCTGTGGTGGGGAAGAACTGGAAGGGTGTCTGGTACGCCTTTATACCCGACATCATATAGCGCCCGGTCACCCTGACGTGGGGGTTCCTCCAGGGCTACTAGCGAAATTTTTCTGTGAGGTCTCCAGCCGGCTGGCATCAGTCTTATATGTAATTACCTACTGCAAGAGCCTCTCTCGAAGATCTACTGTTACGGTAAGTTCTTACGTAACCGTACTGTTTCAAGGACTTTAGAATGGATAAGACTTCATTCATCTTAGCTAACCTCAGATGAAACGATGGGCGGTCTAGGTTAGGAGGTTCCAGTCTGAGGGACTCATTTTCGGTCACTGGGAGCCCAGTCTTGTAATCAAGGTTCGTGAAATGGCTATTGAGGGCCTCAGCGATGAGTGTCTCATCGTTCAGTAACTGCCCGTTAGCCACCATGGGGCCTGGGGCTGCCTTTTTGTTTCCCTTTATCAGCTCACTGATGTGGGACCAGAATAACTTTGGGTTGCCTAGGTTAGTTTTCTGGAGATGATTGACGTATGCCTTTTTTGCTAGCTTAACAGCATGTTTACATTGGTTTCTAAGAGCTCTGTAGTTTTCAAGGTCAGCTAGGAGCGTAGAGCTCTTGAACCTTTTCCAGACTTTCACGATGGATCATCAGGGCCTTTAAGGAGGGAGTAATCCACTTGTAGCAACTGCCTTTTACACGATGGGTCTTCATCGGAGCAAAGAGATCAGCGTCCCTCATGAGGGATTTCGGAAGAAGGCAACTGCCCCTTACATGGTAGGGAGGCAATGTAGTGGGTTCCAGTTAATGTCACCGAGAAAGTCATTATATTGCTCCGGTGAGAATTTAGAGTAGTCTCTCGTTATGAGTATTCTAGGCTGAATCCTGTCCGCCCTATTCTTCCATACACAGAAAATGGGCGAATGGTCATTCAGAGCATTGGCCATGGTGCCTGCTACTTGAATATTCTTTGGGACTGACACCAGGACCCAGTCGATGGTTGAGTGCCTTCCCATTCTATGATTCATTCTGGTGGGCGGAGTGATAATCTGGGTAAGATTTGCCTCATGCAGCAGGCCATTAATAGAGGACTTAGCCTCTTGGGCCCAGTTAATGTTAAAATCCCCCAGTAGGAGAAGTTCAGATGCAACCTCAGTGGCTAGGTCTTTCGTGAGTGTCTCCAGGGATTGGAGAGGATTTGTAGGGGGGGCTGTATACACACCCTATGGTAAAGTGTCTGACACCGCCTAAGGTGAGCCGTATGAAGATCGGTTCAATTACAGGGGACGTGCTATGCGGCATGCTGACATGGGAGGAGATAAGGGTGTCCTTCACATAGATAAATACCCCACCCCCCCTTAGGTATTCTGTCCTTCCTGTAGTGGACATATCCTGAGGCAGCTACTTCGTGATCGGGGACATGGGTTTTTAGCCAGGTCTCCGACACTGCTAGCACGTCTGGTTTATAAAGGGCTAGCCACACTTGAACTTCGTGTATCTTAGGCTGAAGACTACATATATTCATATGAGCTAGCTGCATCCCCTTTGATGATAGCCAGGTCTGTTACAACCACGAAAGGTAATTTCTCCACCGGATGACCTGTCATTCCCTGAAATGATGTTACAAATACAAAAAAACAATGGGGTTTACCACAATGGAACAGGACAGATTAAGTAAAGATATGGCTGAATATCTGGGTCTACCGGAAGACCCTGTCAGGGCTATCCCTTCTTTTATACCTGCATTCAGAAATGCTATTACTGAAGCTTGGAGCCAACCCATAGCAGTGCAGGATTTGCCTAGAAAGGCCCATAGCCTATATCAGGCCCCTCCTGATGATCAATTTTTAACGAATATGCCAGTGGCGGATTCTGTGGTTACTGCGGCGGCTCACAACCACACTGGCAAGCCTAAACATACAAGCATGATACCTCCAGAGAGAGACTGTAAACGTTTTGACCATCTGGGGAAGAGAGTGTTTGCTCTCAACACACTAAATATCAGAATACTTAACTGTATGGGGCACATGCTGCAATACCTACGTACAGTGAACACTTCTGCTGCAGAATTTATCAACAGAATACCTGCATCCCCTGAAAGAGAGCAACTTACATCTGTAAATAATAGTTACTTCACTGTCTCGACATTTATTAAGATCAGGATATGATCTTGCTGATGCTTTGGCTCGAACCTCTGCAGTCAGTATTATTATACGCCACCATGCATGGCTCCGACTTTCAGGGCTAGCACCTGATATTCAACACCAAGTGGCTAACACCCCCTTTTCAGGCAACTATCTTTTTGGGCCAGGAGCTCAAACGATACTGGAGAACCTACAAGCCTCAGACAGACGACTGAAAACAGTACAATACATGTACCAAAAACCACGCCCTCAGTATAATTGTTCCTACAAAACTGGAACTACTTATACCCCACGTGACACCTTTAAGGGCAGAGAACAAGTAACAAGGACCCTGGCGTAGCCGACCTGTGGCCGCCCCAGGGCTTCTGCCCCTCATTAAAGACTCTAGACTCCGTCCCGGTCCCATCTCCTTGGCCTTGGGGACCTTTTGGGGCAGCAAGAAAGATGGAGGCCTCTTGTCACACCGGCTCGATATATCTAGCCAAATTCTCAGATATCACTGTTTATAGACCAACACGACCATTCCATCGAGATACCTTTTCGACCTGTGGTGCACCAGACATCCTGTCCCTCCTTCGACCAGGTCCATCTACTATTAACTCACATGCTGAGAGACAATCAGTTCCACTAGGGACTATATTCTTCTCTCCTTTACTGCTATTCACAGCTTTCCCTTGATTATGAACAAAGATCATACTGAAAATGGTGAGTACGTATACAGAGATTATATGTTTTAACTATTGTTTTGTTTATTTGGTCACAGATGCATTGTTTCATTTATTTATTTATTAGCTTTTGGTAACCGGGTAAGTGCGCTACGCAACAGACCTGCCTATTTTCAGGCACGACCCGGGAGAGCACAGGACATTGGTTACAATATGCAGAAATGCACAGACATAATATAGGTGTATAGGAGCAAAACAAGATATACATTGGGTAGCACAGTAATAGTTACATAAGGGTACATTTTAGGCATAGATCATAATAAGGATGTAAAAAAAAAGCAATTAGGGTAACCATAAGACAGCTGAGGACAGTACGGACATCAAGGTTCATAGCCGCCTAGACAAGTATATTGCATGGGAGAACATTAGTGTAGTACTAAGGGTCAGACCCAACATCCTGCAGTGGGACAAAGCAAATTAAGAGCATTTGCATTGGCCAGAGGCTAGAAGGTCTATCGGAAGGAGTGAGGGAGTGGCGCACGCGATAAGCTCCGCCAATTTTAGCATTGACGGCACGGCACACCATATTGACATGTTGAGACAGGTCAAGTGTGGGATCCAACGTGACCCCAAGGTACTTGAAGGACTCAGTGTTTAAGATGAGGGAGCCATCAAGGCATTGAACCCGGAGCCTGTTCGCAGGGGCAGACAGTTTCTTAGAGGATCTGAATAGCATAGCACAGATTTTTTCTAGGTTCAGGATTTGTGGTTGCTAGAGAGCCAGGTCTGCAGGATTCGAAATCATTAGTGAGAGTGGGTTGATGGCAGAACGATTTTGACCCAGAGTAGAGAACAAGGTCATCTGCGTACATAAGAGTGCAGCTATGCCGGGACATGGTGGGAATATCATTTAGGAAGAGGGAGAAGAGTAGAGGTCCAAGAGTGGATCCCTGGGGAACTCCACGGGAGATGTTTAGGGGGGAGGAAAGGGCCTTGTGAAATGCTACTGCCCGAGTCAGATTGTCAAGATAGCTATGGAACCAGGAGAGGGCTTGGTCAGATACTCCAATGGATTGGAGTTTCTTTAGCATGAGAGGATGGTGTACCATGTCGAAGGCTTTAGACAGGTCGATAAAGACGGCCCCAGTGAGTAGGCCACGGTCCATATTATTTCTGATGTCATTTGCAGTTGTAGTAAGTGCAGAGGTGGTACTGTGACGGGCCAGAAACCATGTTGACACGGGTTTGAAGATTTTTGCTACATTATCTGTTACTTCAGTATCCTACTTTTGTCAAATGGTTACATTCATTACTGGCTAGACAGTTTAAAAAAAAAAAAGGGGGGGGGGGTTCACGTGCTACTTTGTAGCGTCTCTAAAGAATAACATTAAATTATTCGACCTACTGTTACAATTCGTAACAAAGTTGCCTTTGCCTTAGATGGTGCTTTCACTTCTAATCACTGAAGCTCCGTAATTGCTCAGTGCCCTTAACATATTCCTTCTAGTTTTTAAACACAATGTTTCATAGTGAATCATTTATTCATTTATTCTACTGCTATGCTGTTTTAGCATTCATTGGTCCTAGGATAGCATTTTACCTATGGCAGAATGCCATCTCTGGCCACCCACTGCCATATAACTATTTGGGAATCTTCCAGAAGTAATGACTTACTGCAAGAGACCATTCCGTGGAAGATAGTGAAGTTACAGAGACTTTTGCTGTAGCAGTAGATCTTCTAGGAATGTCTTTTGCAGTAAGTAGTTTCCCTCTATCCATCCCCCTGCCTTATGTAATTGGAAAAACGATGCAAGGGTGGGAGGCTTTGATATCTCGGTTCCCCTCGGTCCCTCACTTCCGAGCTGAAACCGTCGGGGAACGGAACTTACCAGAGACCACCCACTTTTATAGGTACAGCCCTGGAAGTGAGGTAGTGTGGCTGGTCCCTGGTATAGAGACTGCTGGAAGAGATTTCCATGCTGGAGCGCCACCTGTCGGGAACTCCCAGAAGTAATGACTTACTGCAAGAGACATTCTTAGAAGATCATCTGTTACAGCAAAATTCTTTGTGTAACTGCACTTTCTAGGAGTGGTATATGTTCATCCACACTGACCCATCCGACCTCCCCTGTCTTAGGTGCACAGCCTCTGCTTCCAGTGGGCAAGATCTGGCATCATGGGGTGGAACTGAGGGATATACCACCCGGTTGGGTGGGAGGAGCCAGCTTGATGCCTTCCCGGCACTTCTTAATCCATTCTTACCAGTAGCACCATATGGCATCAGAACCATCCATTGCTTAACCTGACCCAAAATGGCCACACATGATAGAATGAGTTAAATGGGAAAGGACTCTGTCAGATAATGTGGATGAACAGCATATACTACTCCTAGAACTACTGTTACAGGTGAGTAATCTGTTTTTCTCCCACATGGTCAGACGTGAGTTGACTGGGTATATTTCTGCTCCCAGACCACGGGAGCCTTTGCCTGGCCCTGACCACTCTGTCATCTCACCATACCCCTGAAGGGTCCGTGCCTTTCTGTGGTTATCTCCCACAGTAGACTGAGGGAACAACCGATTTCACTTTAAGATAGAGCTCTTGAAGCAGGCAATAAACATTAAGACCATGCTGCTAGGCACTAGGACCCCACGGAAAAAATGTAGCTAGCTGTCTATGGCTGGGGACCGCCTTGTGACGTCGGCCCTACCCCCGATGCCACGCATGGTATAAAGGGGTGGTCCCGCAACACCACCTCAGTTTTTTCCCCTCCGTCAACCAGTGCATCTCAGCTCCACTGATGCCTCCTACTAACGGTCGACTGCCATTTTTTCGCACTTTGCGCAGTTGCTGTTTTTTGTAGAATTTATCAAATTCGTTGTGCATGTCTTCCCAGCCAACTTCATCTACAAAGTGCAGGAAATCGAAGTGCGCGTGCAGCAAGCAGATCCTGGAAAAATATGGTAATTTGGCCTGTCTTCTGTGCCTAGGCCCTGACCATAAGCCGGACCCCTACCCACATTGCCTCATCCCCAGTTGGAGGACCCACATTTGTCGCCTGAAGACATTAAAAGCCTACCTCCCTGAACAAGTGGCCGCCATGCAGAAGACCCACTTGGGTGTCAGCTGGTCTTCCTTCTCCCCTAGAGAGAAGAAATTGAGTGGGAAACATCATTGGGACACGAATAGGTCCAGGTCAGAATCCCTACGCAGTTCTTCACACAAGGCTTCCAAAAGTTCCACCTCCGGTGTGAGATTGGACTCAGCCTCTCCAGATTCCCTTGCCCTTCCTGGGTTACCATTGAGGAAGCTTCCCGCCTCCACCCAGATGTCCGGCGGGTGGTCGTCTGGGCTTGGGCCTTCCCAGGCCTCGGTTTCCCTGGCTACCAGGTCTCACAAGGGTCGCAACTAGAAGGATTGGCCCACACTTCATCAGGCAGTAGGTCAGAGCCTGCGATCCACAAGGCCGTTACCTCAGGGTCATCGGACAAGATGACAGGGTCTGACGACACCAAGAGGCGTCAGGAGCACGAGCGCCACAAGAAACCCTGCTCACCTTCCAAGCAGTCACCAGCCGGGGCTCTGGATTGATGACAGACCACAGCACCCCTCTGACTCTACTATGGAGCTGGAGCAGACACCCTCCAAGCAGTCACCTGACCCACAGGGCTCTAAAGAGTCTCCGACCATAGAGCAGACAATGGGGGACCTGACTCTGGACCCTAAGTGGGCCATAGACATGGTGCCACTCACTCCATCGCTACCTCCTCCTCTGGAGCTGGATGACCAGACACCAGGGCACCCGACGCTGTGGGATGAGACACTGCCAGACCCGACGTCCAATGCAGCGGCACCATCCTAGCTGATGACGGGGGGGGGGGATTAAACCAAATGGTCCAATACCAGGCCCCTCGGGCGCCCCATCCCGATGCCAGACCCACAGCCGTGCCTCATAATACCTGTGGCTGAGGTCGGTGCTCTGTTCAAAAAATTGGTGGAACACAATCACAGGGGATCTGTTGCCCAGACTGCCGGAGCCAAACCGCGCTCCCGCAGGGTCCCCAACACCAGCTACTCCTAGGCAACAGATCTCTCTTCCACACAGATCGCCTTTACCACCCCCGATATCAGCCTGCCCAGCTCCAGGTGGCAATGGACAGAAGTCCCTCGGACGACAGAAGCATGGTCGTCACCTGTTGTCCAGATCATCCTCTAGACGCTGGAGTCGCTCTAGCAGAAGCCGGTCCACATCTTCAGAGTAGTCCAGTGGAGGCTCCTCCTCTTACAACTCACCAGAAGATGACCTCTCTCTTCCATCTCCAGATCCAAGGAGGGGATTCCCCAAGGTCTCCTCCGGATGCTCCCACTTTCCTAGATGTGATGAGACGCATTCAGTTATTTAACCAGTGGGAGATGGAAGATTTAGACCCCGAGAGATGCCATCTGGTGAAATTCTTAGGACCCACTGTTCCAAAACCTTTGGTCATCCCACCATTAGTGGAGCCCCTCCAGGACATTATGAAACTAGCCTGGAAGCACCCTTCCACAACCTCTGTGGTTCCTAAGAAAGCTGACTGCTTATACAGGACCCCTAGGGAAGAAACACATTTGAGTGAGCAACTGAAAGCAGACTGTATGATCCTTATGGCCGCATATGGACGGACTCTGCAGCCAAAGCATATGAACTCCCAATCACTAGATAAGGAGTCCAAAAAGATGGACCAGTTTGGCCGAAGGTCTACTCTTTTAGCCACTTGCATGGTCCAGTCATTAAATTTTCTGCCACACAACTGTTATGTATCAGAAGTGTCTCTGGAACAATGCTATGGACCTGGCTTGGTCACAACCTGACTCCCCTAATAAGATGGAGCTCTAAGCCATCCTACAGTCTGGTGCCGATGCTGGCAAACATGTCTTCTGGTGTTCATATGACTCTGCAGACGCTGCTGCCAGAGCAGCGGCCATGGGGATATGCCTCTGGCGCTATTCTTGGTTGAAGGTCTCGGGCTTCCAACAGGATTTGCAGGACGCTATCTTGGATGCCCCCTTTGAAGGCTCGGTTCTTTTTGGCCAGGAGGCAGAAGAGATGATCACAGGTTTGCAGGACTCAGGAAAAGCAGTTTTTGAAGTCCACAAGATATACAAGTCGGAACCAACCCCAGCCAGATATCGACCTTTTCATAGGCAACAAGGCCAACAGGGGAAACAGCAGCATAGAGGGGGATACAAAAGGAAAGGCGTCCCTCTATCAGTAGGAGCACAGGGCTCAAGGACTGCTAAAAATGCTAGAGCTTCCTTGCCCACCCCAACTACCTCTGCATGACTCTCTGCCTGCCCCCCCTGCTCTGGCGGAGCTTCAGTTGGAGGCAGTAGGAGGGTGATTCTCTCTATCTCACAGGTTGGTCCAGCATTACAGCAGATCAGTGGGTACTCCAAATTATAGAAAGGGTTACACTCTGGAGTTCAAATACCTCCAGACAGCCCACCAATTTCTACCCATTGCTCCCCACCCCACGCAGGCCTCATTCAGGAAGAAATCCAAGCCCTCCTGAGAGAAAAAAGGCAATCCAGGTAGTCCTACTGAGTCAAACAGGAAGGGGGGGTTATTATTCCCACTTCTTAGTTCCAAAAAAGACAGGGGACCTTCGTCCCATCCTGGATCTCAGTCAGCTGAACAATTTTATCGAATACAAAAGGTTCAGGATAGTGACACTGCCAGGATTGCTGCCCATGCTACATCAGTGGGACTGACTCTGCTCCCTGGACATGTAGGACGCATACATGCACATAAAAATCCTACCATCCTACAGAAAATACCTTCATTTTACCTTCTAGGACGAGCATGATCCGTTTCTGGCACTATCGTTCAGTCTCTCCTCTGCACCTCGAGTATACACCAAGTGCCTGGTGATGGTGGCAGCAGCTCCCAGGAGGCAGGGACACTGCATCTACCCCTACCTCGATGACTGGCTTGTGACAGCTCCCACAAGGGACCAGCTGAGTCACACACTGGAAAGTACTTTCCGACTGTCCCAAGACCTGGGGATCACCTTGAATCTTCCCAAGTCATCCCCTGGCCCAGGCCCCCAAAAGACGGGACAGATTGCTTGCCGGCATTGGCTCTGAAAATCACTTCCTCAGGCCAGATATCTGCCTGAATGCTTCTACAACTCCTAGGCCACATGGCAGCCACCATCGCGACAGTGCCCCAGCTCGTCTGCACATCAGAGTGCTTCAGTGGAGCCTCGGGGTACAGTCGGATCAGCGTTCGGACAATCTCGAGCAGCAGGTTCGGATCTCCAGTGCAGTCCGTCAGACTTTGGAATGGTGGCTCACCCCCTCCCAACTAGAGACCGGGGCTCCATTCCGAAGTCCCAGTCCTTGGCAAATCCTGACAGCAGATGTCTCGGGGACTGGGGTGGGGTGCGAATTTCAAAGAAAATAAGACAAGAGACGTCGACTCTTTTGGACTGCAGCCTCCACATCAGTGTGTTGGAGATGAGAGCCGTTCTGTATGCCTTACAGGCATTTCAGACTGACCTCTTCCCTGACCCCTTTCTGATCCAAACAGAAATGTCAGTGGTCTTTTACATCACTAAGGAAGGGGGCGCCCACTCCTATCCCTTTTGCAGAGAGGCCATGAGAGTCTGGTACTGGGCAGTGAAACACAGTCGGGAACTCTCAGCGGTTCATGTTCCAGGGGTATAAAACACCTTGGCCAACAGCCTAAGCTGCTTTCGGTCTCAGGCCCACGAGTGGGAGCTACTACATGGGGGTAGTAGACGATCTGTTCAGAAGATGGGGACTTCCATACCTGGACCTCTTCGCATCCCCACTCAGTGCCAGACTGCCCAGTTTCTGCTTGCTATATCCAGGGCCTGGTGTTTTCTGGCCAGATGCGTTCTCTCTCTCTCGGACTGGAAAGTTTCTTTATGCCTTCCCTTCCTTCCCACTACTCTAGTGAATACTGCTCAATTTTCAGGCAGAACGAGCAGGCATGATTCTCATAGTGCCGTTCTGGCCTCAGTAGATTTGGTTTCCATTGCTCCAGTAATTTGCACTAGAACCTCCGATTCCTCTGCCCCTGTCCTCTCACTTGCTCTCTCAGGAGCAAGGAATTCTTGTACACCTGAATCTCGGGTCTCTGCACCTGCATGCATGGCTCCTGCAGACTTAGTCATGGTCTGGTACAGGGTGTCAGCAGGGGCAGCGGAGGTTCTGGTGGCCGTGAGAAAATCCTCGACCAGGGCCACCTATGCCATGAAATGGAAGCACTTCTGCCTATAGGCTTCTGCCTGTCGTCTGGACCCATTCACCTGTCCGGTGAATTCAGTCCTGGAGTATCTTCTTTCACTGTCCAATGCAGGTCTTAGCTACTCGTCCATAAAGGTACACCTTTCTGCACTGTCTGCTTATGTACCAGTGGATGGCAGAAACCTGGCACAAATGGATCTGTCCTGCAGCTTCCTGCAAGGTGTGATACATATTAAGCCAGCCATTCAGGACCCTTTTCCCCGATGGGATCTCTTATTTTTGTTAGAGAAGCTTACGTTGCCTCCCTTTGAGCAAGCCACAAGTTGTGAGCTACACTTCCTGTCTTGGAAAGCACTATTTTTAGTTGACATCTCATCAGCTCGAAGGATTTCCGAGCTTCAGGCTCTGATGTGTAAAGAGCCCTATTTGATTTTCCACAGGGACAGGGTATCCCTGTGCACTAATCCTAAATTTCTCCCGAGGGTGGTGTCAGAGTTCACCCTTAATCAGGGCATTCATCTCCCAGTTTATTAGTTCTTCATTTTTACGTTGACCGTACCAGATCTTTAAGAAAATCTGATCAGTTTTGTGCGTCTTTCGCCCTGAGAATGTTAGGGGCACCACTGACCAGGCAGACTTTGTCCAAATCTTTGGTCAATTGCATAGTTTTCTGCTACCAAAAGTCTGACAAACCATTACTGGGCTTAGTTAAAGGTCACTCCACTAGGGGTTTTGCCACTTTGTTTGCATCCCTCAAAAATGTGTCCGCAGCAGATCTCTGTGCTGCAGCCACCTGGAGTTCTGTCCACACATTCATCAAGCATTACAATTTGGCCTAGCCGTTCTCCAAGGACTGCTCTCTTAGGAGTTGCCATGGATTTCTATATCCGCCACCCATCTGACTTGGATCATATCCTTGTACTGCTTGGGATTCTGTCCTAATGGTTATTCCCTGCTGCAAGAACGCTATCTTGAAGTGAGATAGTACAGTTATGTAAGAACTTATCGTAACAGTAGATCTTACTTCGAGAGGGCTCTTGCAGTAGGTAACTACATATAGGACTGACGCCGGCAGGTGGCAGGACCCCACGGGAAAAAATTTCTGGCTAGCGGTCCCTGCGAGGACACTTCCGTCAGGTGACGGCGTTAGGAGATGTCTGTATAAAGGGGCGGTCCCTGACGCCCACCTTCCAGTTCTTTCCCGCCGTTAGCTCGTGCAACGCCTCGTGGAAAAGTTCGTGCTTCATCAGTTTTTACCGAAATAATTTTTTTTTCGACTGTCAGGTACCATCATCCGTGTATGTCGTCCCCTACACCCTCAGAGCACAAAAATAAGTGCGATTCGTGCGGCGCCCAACTACCGCACAAGGATGGCCATTTTCTGTGCCTGTTCTGCCTAGGCTCCGATCACCTGGTCGAGAGGTGCCAGTACTGCCTCAGCTTCAATGCGGCTATGCAGAAAAGGCGGCAGCAATCCCTGGAAGCCCATATTCTGAAGAAGAAAATGAGTTCAGTGGAAAAGGAGCTCAAATAACTGAGGCAGGCATCCACTTCCCCCGAAGGCCATCGGAAGAAGAAGGATAAGGAGAGGCACCGGGACAAGGGCTCCTCTACCGCGTCTCCCTCAGGAGTCGCTGGGACAAAGGTAATGTCCCTTCCGGGGGACCGCTCCTCGACAGCCGCCTAGGAGGTTTCAGAGAGGGCGTCGGCCTGCCCGTCTGGCTCGGGCCTTGCGGGCGCCTCAGGACAATTGGAGGCCTCTGCCCCTGGTTCGGCCGCAGGCTTGCGGTCTACCAGTGTGGGCGACTCTGGTAAGTCGGGTGTCGGTTCCTCCAACGTCCGCACAGAGAGGGTCGGTAAGACGCCCGACTCTTCGGGGCAGCGTGCGGCCTCCACTCCACCAGACCAGGCCGATCCCTCTACTCGACCTGCCTCCGGTGATGGCTCCCATAAGCTGGACGCCGGCTCCTCCAGTGCCAGCCGGGAGCTCGCCCTCAAGCCACACATCGGCTCGTCTGATGTCTAGCTGGCGAAGGAACCGACAGACCCTCCCACGTCCGTCGTACCCAGTTCCTCGCAGCCTTCGCTGCTGTCTGGGGACCCAGAGTCTCCCCAGCCCGACCCTGGGGATTTCTCCCCTCCATCCCCGGGTGGCGCTGGGGATCTTCCTCCTCCGTCAGACTGTCCTCTGGTTGTTGCGTCGGATCTGGCAGGCGCTCCCGGGCGCGGCTCAGCGTTGAGTACCTCCGGCGCCCGGTTCTCTCACTCTGGGAGACATCTCGCTCCCGTCGGGCCCTCCGGGCCCTCCAATATGGACCCACCCGTAAGGCCACCAGCCGGGCCGTCTGCTCCGGCAGCCCCCCGGCTCCCGGGTACCATCCGTCTTATCTGTCGCCGACGTACCCAGGACCACAGTATCCGGCGCCACAGTACCCGACAGTGGGTTTCCCGACGCCACAATACCAGACGCCGGGCTACCCGCAGCCGGGTTTTGGATACGCTCCATACGGGTATGACCCATATCCTTATCCCCCGCCTCCTCCTCCACTGCCCTCGCGGCCGCCGGTGGACCTGCAGGAGACTCTGGCCCTCCTGGTGGGCTGAGGCCAAGGCTCAGTTCACCAAAGAGGTCGAGAGCTGCCTTCCGACGATGGTGCCGTCCCAGGTTCCCATACGTCCGAGGCGGCACACTCCCTCACCACCTCTGGATTCCAGGGTTCTTCCATCTGGATCCAGAGAAGGGCAGGACACGCCTTCCCGGGGGCTTCCCAAGGGGTCCGTTCCTCCCACGGGTCGGGAAAGGGAGTCTTTTTCTTTCTCATCCTCCTCTTCACCCTCAGACTCCTCGGATTCTTCCGACGGTTGCTCTGAGAGAGACGACGAGCCTCGCTCTCCGACGAATTCCCAGGCCAAGGACTCCTCCGAAGTCTCCTCCTGGGGATTCTTCTTTTACGGAGTAGCTTAGGAAAATCCTGGAGGTCCATCAATGGCACTTCCTGGAACCAGATCCTCAGCATCTGAAACTCGCTAAACATCTGGATCTGCCCGTGACAGCTCCTACCTTGGTGCCACCCTGGATAGAGCCTCACACCGACCTCGTTACCACCATATGGAAACAGCCGTCGGCTTTAGCCCCACTTCCTAGGAAGTCGAACAGGCTATATAAGGCTCCAGAGGGTGTTGATTTCCTGGATTCTCACCCTCGTGCCGACTCGGTCGTGATTAGCGCCGCTTACGGCCGGTTGGCAAACGCCAAACACGTTAGCTCGTCACCACCTGGCAAGGAATCACGCCTTCTGGACCAGTACGGGAGAAAGATTTACGCTTCCTCCACACTGGGGATCAGGGCCTTGAACTATGTCGGCCATATGGGGGACTACCAGAAGGCCATTTTGACTCAGGTGGAAACCAAATTGGACTCCCTGCCTGACTCCCAAGTCAAGCAGGAGTTGGCTGATCTTGTCTGCTCTGCTTGTTTGGCCAATCGACACATGCTTCGTGTGACATACGATGCAGTGGACACTGCTGGGTGGAGCTCAGCTTTCGCTGTAGGCCTATGGTGTCATGCTTGGCTGCGTGTGTCAGGGTTGGTCCCGGAGGTGCAATCTGCTATCCCGGAAGCACCCTTCCGGGGATTGGTGCTTTTCAGGGGTGATGTCAAGGACATCATCACCGATTTGCAAGAGAAGGGGACGGCACTGAAGTCAGTTGATTCCGTATACCGTCCCCATCAGCAGCAGCGCTGTCCCTTTCGCAGATGGAATCAGCCAAAGGCGAAACCCCAGGGAAGGCGGGTCACAAAACGCCGGGCCCCCACAGCTGCTAAGCCCCCCGCCCAAGAAAGCAGTGGGTGCTTCAGCTGCAGCGCTGCCCCACACCACCTGACTCCTTCCCTCTCCCACTGCCTCCGGACTCCTCGGAAGAACCGGTAGGAGGGAGGTTTTCCCTCCACCTTCCGGAATGGGAGAGGATAACTACAGATTCTTGGGTGCTCCAGCTCATAGCAGAAGGACACTCAATAGAGTTTCTTCAGAAACCACCCCGCCACCCCCCCTCTGAAGTCATTGTATTCACGGGAACATCTTCTCTTGGTCCAGGAGGAAATTTCGGCTCTCCTGCTAAAACAAGCAATAGAACCCGTCTCCCTTCATCTGCAAGGGACTGGTTACTAGTCACATTTCTTCCTGGTCCCAAAGAAGACAGTAGATCTCAGACCAATTTTGGATCTCAGTTCCCTGAATCTTTTCGTAGAATACAAAAGGTTCAGGATGCTCTCTTTGCAGAGCCTTCTGCCCCTCCTCCGGCCGGGTCAATGGCAGTGTGCTCTGGATATGCAGGATGCTTATCTGCACATTCCCATTCGCCCATCTCATCGCAAATACCTTTGTTTTGCGTTCCAGGGGGACCACTACCAGTTTGAGGCCCTCCCGTTTGGTCTATCCTTTGCCCCCCGAGTGTTTACCAAATGCCTGGCAGTGGTGCCGGCCCACCTGTGTACCAGGGGAGTGCAGATTTTCCCGAACTTGGACGATTGGCTCCTGCCGGCCTCGTCCAAGGAGTAACTCCTATGTTGCCTCTCCCTTACCCAGCAGGTTTTTGCCTGCTTGGGTATTACCATCAACCATTCCAAGTCTCATCTGGTCCCATCCCAGAGACTACAGTTTATTGGGGCAATTCTCGTTACGACCACGGGCAAGGCCTTCCTGCCTTCGGACAGGGCGTCCACCCTCCAGACCCAAATAAGTCTGTTGTCCGACCACAGGATGGTCTCTGCGAGGTCGGTCCTTCGCCTTCTCGGGCTCATGGCGGCTGCTATCCCGACGGTTCCTCGCGCTCGACTCCACATGAGAATTTCTCAGTGGACTCTATGCTCCCAATGGGATCAGCTAGTGGATGACCTAGATCACCCAGTTCTGGTCTCCTCGCCAATGCTTTGAGACTTGCAATGGTGGATGGTTCGAGAGAACCTGTTTCGGGGAGTTCCTTTCTTTCATCCTCCCCCCCCCCCCCGACTCTAACCACAGATGCCTCGGGCGAAGGTTGTGGAGCCCATCTAGGCCCTCATCTGAGCCAGGGCTCCTGGTCCAAGCTAGAACAAGCTCTCCACATCAATGTGCTTGAGTTTGGGGCAGTGTTGTATGCCCTCCAAGCCCTTCACCAATACATCCATCCCGGCCACCTAGCCATCCAGACGGACAACATGTGCATGGTGTGGTACATCAACAAACAGGGAGGCAATGAGGGTTTGGGATTGGGCAACACAACACGATCTTCACCTCAAGGCATTTCACGTTCCGGGAGTCGACAACACCCTGGCAGACAAGCTAAGTTGCTCTTCTGCTCTGACTCACGAGTGGGAACTGGAACAAAGGGTCCTAGACAATATCTTACTACGTTGGGGAACACCACAGGTCAGCCTGTCCTCAGATCCTCTAAACGCAAAACTTCCCAGTACTTGCTCGGGCTGCTCCAGAGCGAGGCGCTTTTGGAGCGACGCCTGTCTCTAGACTGGAAGGACAGATTCATCTATGCCTTTCCCCAATTCCACTTATCCCATGAGTCTTGCAGAAACTAGCTCAGAAGGGGCACGAATGATTCTGATCACTCCTTTCTGGCCCAGGCAAGTTTGGTTCTCTTCTACAACAATACTCAGAGGATCCTCCTCTTCCTCTTCCTCTCTCTCGAGGTTTACTGACCCACGATCAGGGGACCCTGGTCCATCCAGGCCTCAGATCCCTTCAACTGCATACATGGCTCCTGCAGACTTAGCCCAATCCTGTTTTGGAGTATCTCCCAAAGTGGCAGAGATTTTGGTGGAGGACAGAAAATCCTCCACCAGATCCACTTATGCCATGAAGTGGAAAAGATTCACTATCTGGGCTGCTTCCAAGAACGTGGAACCCTTCTCCTGTTCAGTGGGGCTTCTGCTGGAGTATCTACGTCATCTGTTTGACCTGGGTCTCGGTCATTCTTCTCTGAAGGTACACATGGCAGCCATCTCGGCCTGCCATGTTCCCTTCGCAGACAAAGCTTTCGCTCAACTGGAGGTCTCTAAGACCTTTCTCATAGGGGTCCTTCTTTTGAGGCCCCCCATCTGTACTCCTGCTCCCCCTTGGGACTTGAACTTTGTCCTCGAGAAACTTACTCTTCCTCCCTTCGAACCTGCAGCTTCTGTGGATTTGAAGTTCCTTTCGTGGAAGACTCTCTTCCTGGTGGCCATTACTTCTGCTCGGAGAATTTCCGAGCTCCAGGCCCTGATGTGCAAAATCCCATACTTGATTTTTCTCAAGGAACATGTTGCTCTTCGCATGAATCCTAAGTTTCTTCCTAAAGTAGTAGCAGAGTCTACTCTAAATCAGTCCATAGAGTTACCTGCCTTTTTCACGCAGTACTCTAATCAAGGGGAGTATTTACTCCATGCTATGGATGTCCACCGGATTCTGAGATACTACACCAACAGGACGAAGGATCTCGGAAAGACTGATCAATTGTTCGTCTCTTTTGCTCATAAAAGGGAAGGCAATGCTGTTTCCAAGCAATGCCTATCTAAATGGTTGGCTCATTGCATCACTTTCTGTGATGACAAATACAACAAGACCCTCCTGGGTCAAGTAAGAGGCCACTCCACCAGAGGAGTAGCTGCCTCAGCGGCTTGTTTCAAGAATGTGTCAGCGGCAGACATCTGTGCTGCCGCCACCTGGACTTCCGTCCATACCTTTACTAAACACTACAGTTTGGATGTTGCCTCTCGCCGTAGAGCAGGCTTCGGGCTGGCTGTTCTGCAAGGTCTATTATTTTGAGGCTTGCACATCTAGAACTGCTTTTTGGAGTAGTTCCTCCTCCTGGTGCTTCTCTTTGTTCCAGACTGCTTGGGATTCGGTCCTATATGTAATTACCTACTGCAAGAGCCCTCTCGAAGTAAGATAGTACAGTTACATAACAACTTACAGTAACAGTAGATCTTTGAGAGAAGCTCTTGCAGTAGGTAATACCTTCCCTCCCTCCATCCCCCTGGGGTTTTTCAGCTCCTTTTCCAGTGAGGAAAATATCTGCTCCTCTCTCGTCCGGCCTTTCTGGCCCGTGGCGGGAAAGAACTGGAAGGCGGGCATCAGTGACCGCCTTTATAACGACGTCTCCTGACGCCGGTCACCTGACGTGGGGAGTCCCTCGCCAGGGACCGCTAGCTAGAAATTTTTCCTTGGGGGTCCTGCCACCTGCCGGCGTCAGTCCTATATGTAATTACCTACTGCAAGAGCCTCTCTCGAAGATCTACTGTTACGGTAAGTTCTTAGGTAACTGTACGATCTTCAAGAAGAGCTCTTGCAGCAGCCATGCTTTCCCTCACTCCTTCCTCCTCGTTAGGAAGGTATAATTTCTTCTCCCTTTAGGAGATGTTAGAACCTCCTGGGTTTCCCCATCCTTCATACAGCCAGGTCTCTGGCGGGTGAACTGAGGTGGTGCTGGGGGACCACCCCTTTATAGCATAGGCAGTGTCAGTTGCGGGACCGACGTCGGGGGGCAATCCCCCGCCATAGACTGCTAGCAAGAATTTTTCCCTGGGATCCTAGTGCCTGGCGGCATAGTCCTAATGGGTATTGCCTGCTGCAAGAACTCTTCTCGAAGATCTACTGTTATGGTAAGTTCTTGCATAACTGTACTTTTCCCTGAGGGTGAGCCAACACTACTCTTTTGGGAGGTAATCTTGGTAGTCTGACACATAAGTGGAAGTGAGTGGTGAAGATTGATTCTTGGAAGATATGAAAATTGCATCCTCACTGTAACGCTTGATCTTTCAGATTATCTTCCACACCCACCTACCATCACCTACTCAGCTTGGGCCAGGCATCTGGACAGCTCACCCCGCATCTGTCCTCATCTCTCTACCACAAAAAAACCCCAAAACTCTGGGTAGCACATTGCCAGGGATAAATTCCCCTATCTACCTATTCCCTGTCCTTTTCTCCCTCTAGTGGCACGGGTGCATTTCCTTTTTCCATTTCTCTCTTCTCTAACATAAAAAAAGTATATATTTAAAAGAAAAGGGGGAAAAAAAAACAACTTGAAAGTAGTGTAATTGGACCTCTTTCCTCCAGAGCCCTTCTTTCCAGTCTTTCCGTCCCATTGGTGGTACCTTCAGTTCCACGCAGAAGGGGTTCTTTGACAGTGCTGGGTCATGTCCTTTGGCCTCTTGTCCGCACCCAGAGTCTTCACCAAATGTGTGGCAGTAGTGGCAGCCATCCTGTAGCACAAGGGGGTCAGGATGTACACCCCCCTTCCTGGGTGACCGGCTGCTTCCTGGGCAGTCCAAGGAGGCTGTGGAGTGGTCCAGGGTATCTGGCCTTCCAGATCTGCAGGGACTTGGGCCTGTTGGTCATCCTGGCCAAGTCCGAACTGATCCCCTTGCAGGTGATTCACTTGATCTGGGTAGAGCTAGACTTCCCTGTGGGCCGTCCCACTTCCCTGCAGATCAGGCACTGTATTTTCCCTCCTTTACCTACTCTTTTCAGGTTGAGCACTTGCATCCTGCACAGGACTTCTTATGGCCGCTGGGGTATATGGTGTCCTGCACCAGTGTGATCCAGTGGTCCTGCTGGCAAATGCAGCACCTGCAGTAGGAGTCAGGCAGACAGTGGTCCCAGCACTTGGGACACTTCTACCAGCCGGTCACAATGAGCCAGTTGATGTGGGGGTAGCTATTCACATCAAGGATAAATTCTCTGTCTCCATAATTGACTCAACCTCTGTCCCAAAAGAATTCGAAAGCATGTCATTAAAGATTGAAATTGCTGCCGGTGTCTCATTATGTATACCTGTTTAGGATTGTACTATCTCTATTACATGTTTTACCCAACAATCTGTACCCATTAATCTGTCTTTGTACTGTATCCCGGGTCGTCCCTGAAAAAGGGACCTTCGGGGCTCCGTGGGCTCACCCGGTAATCAAAATTTAATAAATAAAATAATAGGATGCTACAGACCCCCATCAGCTGGACTACAGTTGTTAAAACATCTCGGAAACATCATGGGTTTGGCATCTTCAGAGTGTATCGTACTAGAGAACTTCAACTTGGCTCTCCAGTGCATCCACCCCACTTAAAATGTTCTGTGAATCCCTTGGGTTGTCACAGCTAATAAACGAATCTACTCATCCTAACAAGCTCAACCCTAATAACAGTACTCTCTTGGATATCATTTTAGTTAACAAATCCCATTTATTCTCCCATGCTGGCGTCTTTTTCTCTGATATTAGGGACCATTGCTTCATCGCATGTGTAAGATCCACTCTTAAATCCACATCTGGACTAAAATTCTCCTTTAAAAGGTGCATACGCAACTTTGATCTCCATGGGTGTATATCAGAGCTAAGAGACTCCATGCGATGGCAGGACTTCTATCTAGCCAAGTCCCTGACTATGGCTTATGATATTTTCTTAGAAATTGTGCTAGGGGGCTCTCAACAAGTATGCTCCCATAGTAAAAGTTTGTGCCAGAAACAAATCCTGTCGGTGGTTTACGGAAGACCTGAAAGATGCTTTGCGGGGTAGGGATGTACTGTGGAGAAATGCTAGGAAAACTAATTTAATAAATGACTGGAATTCTTTCCGGAGGGTGAGGAACCTCTGCACCAAAATGGTCAGAGAAACCAAAGCTAATTTCTACTGCTCTCAGCTGGAGAGCTCCTCAAGAAATGCCTCCAAATTCTGGAGAACAATCAAAGACATTTGAAGGTCACACCACTGTTAATTCCCTACCTACTAAATTATTGATCGACAATACTGTCATCTCCAACAGACCGTCTGTCCTTGATGCTCTCAATCATTTTGCCACTGCAGGGCTAGCCTTTGACTCCTCTCCCGCAAATATCCTCCGCCAACTTGGATTGGATACACAAGAAAAACCCATCCCCAGTCCATCCTTCTCTCTGCAGCCTACCTCCCTGAAAGAAGTCTAAGATCTTTTCCTTCAGTTGGACACTAGGAAAGTGCTGGGGCCGACCTCCTGACCCGAGACTTTTAAAGGTTGGCTACCGTGTCCCTGAGTCCCAATTGTTCATCTCCAACTTATCCTTGTCCCAGGGTGACCTACTGCCCATTTGGAAAAATGCACTTGTGGACCCTTTGTTTAAGTCAGGAGATCCTAGTGACCTCAGTAACTACAGGCCAATCTCCCTACTTCCAATCCTGTCAAAGATGCTGGAGAAAATGGTGAACTCCCAGCTTCGTAAGTACCTGGTTTCAGAAAAAATTGCTCAACCCATTACAATCCAGTTTTAGAGCACAGCACAGTATAATATCTGCTCTAGCCAAGGTGACAAATGACTGGCAGCTTGAATCAGACCAAAAAAAAAAATTTGTGCAGTTTTCTTGGACCTAAGCAAGGCATTCGGTACCGTTGATCGGACTGCTTCTGTCATCCCTCTGGAACATTGGTTTGTATTCCCTATCCCTTAAATGGTTCTCCGACTATCTCTCGGGACGACTTCAACAAATAAAGGCAGAAGGGGAAGTTTCTCCACCAAAACCCCTATTAAGGGGTGTACCGCAAGGCTCCATTCTTGGTCCCTTGCTGCTCACCATTTATATTAACAACGTAGATGCCCCCATCAAAGAAGCACAAATACACTTATTCGTGGATGATACGGTACTCTATGCTAGTAGCCCCACTCCTGTTGCGGCCTGTAAAGCCCTTCAAAATGAACTTAATCTGCTGCAACATCAGGTTATAAACCAGAAACTGCTCTTAAATGTAAAACAAAAACAAAGTAATGTTCCTCTCGCCCCTTCACAATGCAACAAATCCTGCAATTGCTGGGACACTCACGCAGATAACTACCATTCTAGGTGAGCGGTTGGACTACGTACCAAAGTTCAAATACCTGGGGGTCTGGTTAGACCATAGACTTACTTTCACAGATCATGTAGAAGAACTGGCAAAGAAACTTAGACAAACACTTGGTCTGTTCTTTAGGATTAATAATCTCCTCACAAGAGACGCTAAACTGAAACTGGCTCAAACTACCTTTCTTTCCCTTTTGGATTATGCAGATTTTCTATATAGTCAAGGACCCGCAGGTACCCTAGCCAAACTCAATACGCTTTATCACAGAGCCATAAGATTTATCATGGGTCTTCCTTACTTAATCCACCACTATACATTGTACATGGCAGTGGGATGGTCATCCCTGGCTTACAGACGGCACACAAATGCTGCGGTTTGGACATACAAAGCTATCTCAAATAAACTGCCCCAGTATATCTGTCTGTTTACCTTTTTGCACTCTGGGGAAGTATGCCCTAAGAAGCATCTCATATATCTACCTTTATGTTTACAAAGCAAAATCTCGCTTTGGCAAAGCAGCCATCAGCTTTGTGCTCCCTCAACTGTGGAACAAGCTGCAAAAAACTTTGAAATTAACTCACCCCATCAGCCTAGCAGCTTTTAAATCTCTATATCTACATCATAATGAGGAGTCCTGTGCCTGTCTACCCTAAATAGTGACTCTTGTAAGTCCAAGTACACTCTAATTACTACTGTTAAAAAACCGATCACATCTATAATCAACTGTTCCCTCTCCCCTTTTTCTGCCCCCCATATCTGTCTCTTCCACATTCCTTTGACCCTGGTTCCAGCTCTACATTCTCCATACCGTATCACTGTATATCTTTTTATATTAGGTTTTATTTGTGTTCAGTGCACCTGATATATATATTTCTTTACTTGTATGAAAATTGTGTCCTACCGAAAACTAGCTGTATCTTCTGTACCGAACATATACTACTGTCAATGCTAACTGCTGATACTTTGTATATACTGTATTCAAACAACATGAAGTCTTGCTATATTATGACAATTGCAGTTTGTCCCACCATTAGAACTGCTCCGGAGGTGAAAGAGTTAACTCCCATTTTAAGAATGGAACTTGGAGCACGAGCTCGGTTAGAGAAGCTCTGTCTGCGTTATTTCAAACCCAGACTGTCAGATTCTTCATCTCTCACTGAACAGTCGCTCCGGAGATTTCTCCTACTGCTCAGTTCATTTCTCGGTTTAAACAGTGTTTTCTCGGTTCAAATCAACCGAGAATATTATTATTTTAACCGCAAAACCGATCGGTTCAAGCTCTGTCTGTGGTATCGTAAGTAATTACAGTTTATTTTCTGTGTGGAACTTGTAAATGTTATCGGTTCGGTTTTGAACCGATCAGCTTGTTTTAAAACTTGAAATTGAAGGTTTTAGAGTGCGGTTCCCGGTTCTTATCGGTTCTAAAAAAACAGATTTCATTACGTTTTTTTCCAAGACCCGTGACACGTTAGGAACCGATAAGGGTGTCTTGCCTGGCACTGCCGCTTAAAAGGGCAAGTTTTGGTTAGGCTGGCATTATGTCTGAGAAACCCAAAGAAAACCGGCGCATGGTGTTTCAACACTGTGATGTCTGTGGGGAAGTCTTTGCCAAAGCTGACCCACACCACATGTGTATATTGTCTGGGGTTTGACCACCTCAATTCAGACTGCCAGATTTGTAAAATTTTCCCTGCAGCCACCCTGGATAAGAGAGTTGGCAGGCTCAGGGAACGAGAGGCCAAAAAGTCTGCTGACCCGGATGGCCAGCCCGGTTCGGTGCCAACCGAACCGGAGGGAGTGCCCTCTGACCAGGGCGAGACTTCCTCGGGCAAACGTAAAGCTGGCTCAGAGGGGCCAGTTCCAGTAAAGAAAACAAGAAAATCAGCAGGTGTGGAGTCCAAAATTCCTTCTCCAACTGCTGCAGAGATAGCAAGAGCTATTCATATTGTCCAGTCACTTTCTCCGGTTCCGTCCGAACCGCCACTGTCTGGTAAAAGGTCGATTCCACCGGTTCAGGAATATGATGTTGAAGAGTTTTATGAACCAGAGGAGGGGGAGGATGATTATGAACAGTATGAATGTGACTTGGAGGGTCTGGGTGTGCCCATTGAACCGGACATCTCCCCAGACAGACCTTTTGAATCTCCCCCTTCGCTTTCTGAGTCCCCCTCTCACTTTGTTTTACAAAAAAGTTGCTGAAACCCTCCAGCTCCCATTGGAGGAAGCTGTGGATGAGCAAGAGGAACCTGATTTTGTAGAAATGATGGATATTCCAGAGTCTAGGAGATTGTCTATTCCCTTGCATAAATCATTTAGGAAACAAACAAAAATTTTAAAAACTCCTAATTCTGTGCCTCCTGTGGACAAAAAGATGGACAGGAGGTACATTCTGTCAGGTCCTGATACAGAATTCCTTTCACAGCAATGCAGTCACGTTGGTGTGATAAAGCTAATATTCCCTTGGCTTCACATCCTCCTGACAAGGATTCCAGGAAGATTGATGCCATGGCTAAAAAACAATACATGGCAGCGTCCTTGGGACTCAGGCAAGCAAATTACATGGCTTATGTAGCAAGGTATCAAAAATCTAGATGGGACACTGTCATGGCTTTGGCCAAACAGGCCTCTGGTCAGCTTGCTAATGAGCTGGAACAGGTGGCTGCTGATGGCATTGAGGCATCTAAGGTGCAGTTTCATGCTGCTGTGGATTTTAATGATGTATCCTCTAGAGTCATGGCTACATCTGTAGCTTTTCGTAGGTTGGCCTGGCTCACGTGTACTAGCTTGTCACAGGATACCCAGACTAAGGCTATGGATTTTCCTGTGGTTGGAAATTCTCTGTTTGGGGAGCAGACAGAGAATTATATGAAGAAAATGGATGAATATAGGACTACCTATAAGAGTGCTCAGGCTAAGGAGCGGCAAGTCACTCCTCAGAGGCAGACCCCCAGGGGTAGAGGTAGGCCTTTTCACCAAACCCAGGCCTCCTCTGCTTATGCTCAGAGGGGGTTCTTCAGAGGGAGAGGCAGACGGGGTGTGGGCAGGCCTGCTCCCACCCCTCAGCCTAAAGCACCTGCCAAACAGACACCCTGATGGGGTGCCCAGGGCCGATTCTCCTTTACCTGTAGGGGGCAGGTTGGCTTGCTTCGTTCAGAACTGGGTGTCGCTAACTTCAGACAAGTGGGTCCTGGAAGTAGTAAGCCAGGGTCTGGTTCTCAGCTTCAAAAAGTTCCCAAAGATGAGAATCAGATCTTTCCCACCTGCAAACTCTTTAGAGACCTTTACTTTAGAAACAGAAGTCTCAACCCTCCTGGCTCTCAGAGCTGTAGAAAGGGTTTCTCCCCTACACCAGGGCAAGGGTCTGTACTCCAGATATTTCCTTACCCCAAAAAAGACAGGAGAATGGCTGCCCATTTTAGACCTGAGATATCTGAACATACACCTTTTGAAACCAAAGTTCAGAATGGTAACTCTGGCAATGATTTTACCCTCTCTAAGGCCAGGGGACTGGCTAGCCTCCCTGGACCTCAAGGATGCCTATTTTCACGTCCTAATCAGAAGCTCCAACCGAAAGTACCTCAGATTCGAACTGCCCTCAGGTCACTACCAGTTCAGAGCAATGCCCTTCGGCTTCACCTCTGCCCCAAGGGTATTCACAAAATGTCTGGCAGTAGCAGTTGCTCATTTAAGAAGGCAAAGGATTGCTGTCTTTCCCTATCTGGACGACTGGCTCATTGTAGACCAGTCCCCAGAACAGGTAAAATCTCACCTGCAAGTTACCCAGCAGCTGCTCACCTCCCTGGGCTTCTTGCTCAATCTTCCAAAGTCAGTTCTGGAACCAGTTCAGGTGCTCACCTTCATAGGTGCAGAACTGGACACAAAGCAGGCCAGAGCCTTCCTACCCTTACAGAGGGTAAGGAACTTGGTGGCTCTGGCCTCCTCCTTCACTCTGCAGGTCTCTCGACCAGCAAGACACTTTTTGCAGCTCCTGGGGCACATGACTGCGTCCACAGCTGTAGTGCAAGGAGCAAGATTTCAGATGAGGGACATTCAGTTTAACTTGAGAGCCTTTTGTCTCAGAGAAGAGACCCCTTCCAAGTTGGTCCCAGTGACCAACCCTGATCCAGGCCCTCCAGTGGTGGCAGGATCAGAGCAATTTAAGACTGGGGTCCCCTTCATTCCTCTGTCTCACTCTTTGACCCTCACTACGGATGCTTCCCTCCTGGGGTGGGAGCCCACATGGCGACCACTCCACTCAGGGAGTGTGGTCCCTCAGGAATCTCTGCTCCACATCAATTTGCTGGAACTCAGAGCTGTCTTTTAGCACTTCAAGTGTTTTATGCCTGTTCAGAACAAAGTGGTACAAGTCAGAACAGACAACACCACAACAATGTGGTACATCGACAAGCAAGGGGGCACTCAGTCTTCTGCCTTGTGCACCGAGGCAATGAAGTTGTGGTCTCTGGCCTATTCCCTGAACACTTCCCTCATAGCAGTTCACCTTCCAGGAAAGGACAATGTCCTAGCAGATGCTCTCAGCAGGATTTCCGAGGGCCATCACGAATGGTCTCTGGATCCTCAAGTACTGGGGTTAGTTTTTGCCAGATAGGGCACCCCTCAGATAGATCTTTTTGCAGCCCCAGACAATCACCAACTTCCACTGTTCTGTTGCAGGCCCCCAGTGTTGGGCTCAGTCCCCCTGGATGCCTTTCTCCTAGATTGGGAAGGGAAGTTTCTTTATGCCTTTCCTCCCTTCCCTCTCCTATTCAAGGTGCTAGTCAAAATCAGATCCCAGCCTTGCAGGGTGATTCTGATTGCCCCAGATTGGGCCAGGCAGCCCTGGTACCCACTCCTTCTGTCCCTAGCAGTCCATCTTCCCCTGTGTCTCCCCAGGAATCGCAACCTGTCAACCTGTGCCCAGGGGAGAGTTTGGTATCCGAACCTCAAATCCTCAACCTCAAGGCCTGGCTCTTGAGGAGTTAATTGCTGACCTACACCTTTCTCAGGGTGTTCTTGAAATCCTAAAGGCTTCTAGGAAGCCTTCCACTAGACTACTTATAATTCTAAGTGGAAAAGGTTTTCCATTTGGTGTTCTGAAACATATTTCCCGGAATCTGCTGATTTGCCCATTGTTTTGGACTATATGGTCCATCTTAATTCTTTGGGCCTGAGACCAGCTACCCTGAAAGTACATTTGGCAGCTGTCTCTGCTTTTGTGTCAGCAGGAAAGCCCTCTCTCTTTCCGCTCACCCTGTATTTTCCAAGTTTTTAAAGGATTACTTCATACTAATCCACCTTTTTAGGGATCCGGCCCCTGCCTGGGCCTTAATGTTGCATTGCCCAGTTAATGCAACCCCTTTGAACCTCTGTCTTCTGCAGAGCTTAAGTACTTAACTTGGAAAACTGTTTTCCTAGTGGCTATCACTTCTGCCAGGCGCATAAGTGAGTTGCAAGCGTTGTCAGTAGAAACTGACTTTATTTCTTTCCACAGGGATAAGGTAGTCCTCAGGACTAACAGGAAGTTTTTGCCTAAGGTGGTTTCAGATTTCCCTCTTAATCAATCTATCTCCCTTCCAGTGTTTTTCACTGAGCATTCCTCCTCTGGCAAGAGGAGATTGCACAGTTTAGATGTTAAGAGGGCCTTGAGTTACTATATAGAACGTATCAAGGGTCACAGGTCTGAATCCTCCAACTTTTCTCACTTATGGTGAGGTCGGAAAAGGAGACCTGCCACTAAGAGATCAGTTGCCAGGTGGATTGTCTCTTGTATCCATTTTGTTATCAGAAACTGGGAAAGTTTCCCTCTGGCCTGAGGGCTCATTCTACCAGAGGTACAGCGTGCTCTAGCTGCTGCCAGAGACATCCCTATCTTAGAGATATGTCAACAGCTACCTGGAAAACGGCACACTTTCACCAAGCATTACCTCTGGATGTCCAGGCCAGGAGAGATGCTCGATTCGGCACAGCTGTGCTTCAGAGCCTATTCCCAGTAGGTTCTGTCCCTCCTCCATGGAGGTACTGCTGTGTAGTCTGCAATTGTCATAATATAGCAAGACTTCATGTTGTTTGAAGAAAAAATTATTCACCTTAGTAATGTTGTTTCTTCTAATGGAGTCTTGCTATATTATGACCTCCCCCCCAGCCTGCCCCTCTCAGAACTTCTATTTGTGTATGGGGTGGGCAGGCCTAGTGTGGCGTAGTTATGCCCATTATATGTTTTCCACCCTTCTTGGGGTTTTGGGTGTGGTGTTTTATTTTATCTTATATTTTGCCTATATTATATTATTACTTCTGGTCCCTGACTTGAGTCTTTGTGTTGGGACCAGGAATATGTGTTAATAGTCAGGTAGCCAGTTGGCTAGTGTAGGTTACAGCTTCCACACAGACCTTAGTGAGTTTTGCTCAGAAGATCTGACAGTTTGGGTTTGAAATAACCCAGACAGAGCTTTCAACGTAGTCGCTCCAAGTTCCATTCTTAGAATGGGAGTTAACTCTTTTCACCGAGCAGTTCTAATGGTGGGACAAACTGCAATTGTCATAATATAGCAAGACTCCATTAGAAGAAACAACGTTACTAAGGTGAGTAATTTTTTCTTATTGTATCTCACTTTATTTTTATTATTTTCTTGTGTGTTGCATCCCATGTATATTGTCCCTTGTTCCTTGTTGACAAACCCAGGTCCACCTCGAAAATGAGCTTGCTCAATGGTGATCGCCTGGTTAAATAGACTTTGATTCCTTGGTGCCTGATGCCAGTATATCTGGAAGGAGGTGTCCCATTTGTCTGCCTAGAGCCGACCGGCATTATCACAACGGACACATCTCTGGTGGGGTTGGGAGCACACCTGGGGACCACAGAGCCCATGGATTCTGGTCACCCAGGGAGTGTTGTCTCTGCATCAGCCTGCTGGAGCTCTGTGCAGTACAGCTATCTCTGAAAGAATTCACTCCTTTAGCCAGGCGTCGGGTCATGCAAGTCCAGATGGACAACACCATAACTATGTTCTATCCGAACAATCGGGGGAGGGGGGTACATACACTCATTCCTTGTGTCTCAAGGCCCTCCGCACCTGGACCCTTATGCACAGCCTGGGTGCAGATCCCCTGATGAATCATGTCACCAGAGCAGTCAGCCAGCTGGCAGACACTCTTGGCTGGTAGGGGAGACATTGCACGAGTGCTCCCTGAATCTGGAGGTGGTGGGCCCACCTGATCTCCCTGTGGGGCACACCTCTGGTGGACCTATTTGCCTTCTGAGCGAATGCCAAACTGAGGCTGTTTTGTGCCCCCCCCCAATCCGGGACACTGATGAGGGATGCTTTTGCGAGGCCCTGAACTCCAGACCTTGTGTAGTCTGTCCCTGCCTTGCCCTTTGTCCTCTAGGTAGTGTTTAAGGCTCGGGAGGACAAGGCACGGATGATCCTGACCACTCCAGAGTGGCCTTGGCAGTTGTGGTACCCGGTTCTCCTCAGCTTCAGCAGCTAGCCTCTGTGGCAGTTGCCTCTTAGTCTGGACCTACTGATGAGATAGCGGGGGATAGTCCTGCACCCGGACCTACAGTTCCTGCACACCTCGACCTGGTTCCTGAGTGGTTATAGTTCCAGGCCCAGGGTCTTTCAGTGGAAAGGCTGCACATTGTGGAAGCTTCCCGAAAGGACTTGACTCTCTGGTGCTACGTCTGTAAATGGAAATGGTTTCCCATTTGATGTTGGGGCAAGGAGCTTGATCCTGTTGCCTGCCCTATGGCTGGTATTCTCAAGTACATCTGGTCTCTCGCCCAGCTGGGGCTGCGAGCGATGACCCTCAAGTTGCACCTGGCAGCCATCTCTGCATACCAGGTGCAGGCTGGTATGCTGACGGTGGCCCAGGTAGTGTTCGGGTGCTTTTTCAAGGATCTTGACCACCTGTTCCCTCCGGCGCATGAACCACCACCACCACCACCATTTGACCTACTGCTGGTGCTGCCTGTGCTCATGGTCAAGCCATTTGAGCCTATGCTCAGGTGTGAGATATCACACCTGTCATCGAAGATGGCCTTCTTGGTGCCTATCATGTCAGCCAAAAGGATCAGTGAGCTCCTGGTGCTCTCAGTGGAGTCTCCTTATCTGGTCTTCCGTGATGACACAGTTGTCCCTCGCCCCATCTGAAGTTCCTTCCAAAGGCTGTATCAGAGTACCACCTTAACCAGGTGATTGACCTTCCAGGATACTTTACTAACCCTTCCTCAGAGGCCAACCACAGGTTTCATACTCTGGACCCACGGAGGGTGCTTTCCTTACAAGGAGCTCACAGCTGGAGTTTGGGGTGAGGCTCGCCAGCTGTTTGTGACATATGTTGAAGCCGTAACTGGCAGACTGGCAGCAGAGCGGATGATTGGCAGGTGGATAACATCCTATATCGACATCTACTATAGGTTGGCTGGTAGGGGGTCTCTCGTAGGACGTAGGGCTCATTCCACCAGGCATGCTGCTGCCTCATGGCTGCTTGCAGGGACGTCCCAATCCAGGAGATCTGCAGGGCTGCCATTTGGAAGTCAGCACACACGTTCATCTTCTAATACAGCAGCAACCTCAAGTCTTTCCAAGATGCTGTGTTTGGGACCTTGGTTCTTCAGTCTCTGTATGCCAAATAAGGGTGTGTGCCTTGCTCCCTTCTTTTGGAGAACTGCTGGAAATCTTCCGTTGTGTGGATCATAAACTGTATCCACGCCACTTGAAAATTTGGTTACTCACCCGTAACTGTAGTTCCAGGAGTGGCATATAGTTCACATCCACACCACCCACCCGGCCTCCCGTGGCAAGTAGCACACTGATACCTGTTTCCAGTGTGCCAGATCTGACGTCGTGGGGTGGAGTCAAGGGATGTACAGCGCGGATGGTAGGAGGAGCTAAGGTTGAAGGCATTCCGACAAATCAGCACTTTCCATTGGAACCACTAATGTGTGGATATAAACTATATACCACTCCTATAACTACGGATACAGGTAACCAATTTTTAAACAATAATCTGCGTTAATTTACCTTAGTTTTGTACCCATTCCATTGTAGTCCCAGACCTGTGAGAACCACGGTTTCCACCAGTTCTTCATCAAATAAATGGACTTTGTTCAAGTTGGACTTCATTTGTTTTCGTTTTTTTATTTTTTTTATTAAAAGTGGTATTACACATTATATTATACATACATACATGCAGACACATCTGTTCACTAATTTTCAATACATTGTTGATCCAGTCACAGTCCTGATAAGGGGTCATTAACAGTACGTATAGCTAGTCGTTTGAATGTGTACTTTCCTTACATCCAGATCCCTGCATAAAACATCCAGGGAGTAGTGACATTTCATACCCCAGGAAATCTTAGGTATTCTGACAAATGCAGTATGGTCTCACCATAGGACTGCCCCGGAGCCGAAATGGGTAATAGAACCTATGCTAATAGTGGAATGTTAGGCTGAAGCTCAGTTTTCAAACCACTGTCCCTGGTTGCACTTCCTGCACCGTCAGATTCTTTACACCGCTTGCCTCAGTAAGACATCCCGGGAAAGCTCTCTTTCTCTTTGACTGAAGAAATTTATTTGTCTCTGTTTTTTCGAAGTCAGTTTATTTATATTTTTGAAGCACTGTCCTTGGTTCACAGGTAGACTTAGTCTAGATTTAGTGATTTTCTATTACTTTTTCGGTTCCTTAGTGGTGCTTTTAACCGAGAGACAACTGACAGTATTTACCTTATTTGAATATTTTTCTAAGGTCTGTTCATTCATTCTACCATCCAGTAAGGTGGTATACTTTTATTTCTAAATAATTTCACTAGTTACCGGGTTAATTCTCGGTTCATCGATTTAATAGACTGATAAATGTCACAGACCAATAAACGAACGGGCTCCACGTTTCCAGCAATGTACAGAGTGTGGGGAACCGTTTGCCTAAGCAGATCCTCAGTTAGTTTGTGTATTTTGTTTGGGGTTTAACCACCTCAAGGCGGACTGTGAAATTTAAGAACTTCCCTCAGTCGATGCTTGAGTGGCGACTTAAATGACTTCAGGAAAAGATGTACGATAAGGCTGCTGACCCAGCTAAGGACAAACTGGCTACCAGCCAAAATGAACCAGAGGAACAACCCTCTGACCAGGGTGATGGTTCCTCGTCTAAGAAACACCCTGCTGATACAGCTACTAACCCGGCAACCGCAGGAAAGAAAAAAAAAGAAAAGAAAAGCATGCAGAGGTTTAAACCGGAACCGAAGAGTGTATTCGTTCCGACCGCTGAGGAGATAGCAAATGCTATCAGAATTATCCAGGCACTCCAACAGAGTATTACAGTTGAGAAGCGGCCGCGTCTTCCTAGCTCTGGCACTACTTTGGTTCCTGGTTCCTTGGAACATGAAGAGGAGCCTTTTGGTGAGGAAGAAGAGGATGTTGATGATGAGTACGGGAAACCGATTGAACTGGATATTTCCCCGGGCCCTCATCATGCTGACTCCCTTGACAAAGGGAATGAGGATTTTACTTCTCACTTTGCATTTATCAAGCAAGTAGCCCAGTCCCTCGATCTTCCTAAACAGGAATCAACAGACGAGGAAGAAGAGCAGGACTGCATGGAGATGATGGATGTGCCAGTCTCTAAAAGACTGTTACTACCCATCCATAAATTCCTGAAGAAGCAGGTTAACAAGATCCTTCAGACCCCTACTTCTGTGCCACCAATTGACAGAAAGGTGGATGAGAAGTATTGGGTGGCTAAGGGCGGAGTAGAGGTCCTGTTCGGGCACCCTAGCAATGAGGGAGTGGTGCAGGCTGCTGCCTGTGATAAGGCAGGCATCCCCTTGGCATCTCACCCTCCAGACAAAGATTCAAGGAGGATGGATTCCTTTGCTAAGAAAGTGTATTTGGGATCCTCTCTGATCATCAGGCAGGCTTCATACATGGCCTTTATAGCCAGATATCAGAGAACATTGTGGAACACTGTGATGGAGATCACAAAATCTGTCCCAGCCCCATGGCAGCTGATCTGGAGGAGGCTGCAAAAGGGGATATAGAGGCTCCGAAAGCCCAGTTCAGGCTGGCTATGGACAACAATGACGCTGTGGACAACAATGACACTGCAGCCAGACAAATGGCGTCTTCTGTCTCACTCAGGAGACTTGCTTGGCTCAGGACTACTAACCTGACTCAGAACACACAGTCCAAGGCTTTGGACTTTCCTTGTAAGCCTACCTCTCTGGTGAACAGACTGAGGCCTACATGAAAAAGATGAATGATTACAAGACAGCATATAAAAGTGCTGCAGATAAAGAGAAGGCTTCTACTCCACAAAAGCAGCAAGCCAGGGGATCGGGAGGTAGGGGGCAGTATAGGTCATTCTTCAAGCCTCAGGCCTACCCCCAATACCAACAGCAGAGCGGTTAATTTAGGGGCAGAAGAGGTGGCTACCGAAATAGCCCCAGCACTCAGCATCCCAATCTAAGCAGGCCCCCTAAGGTGTCTGCTCAGGTTGTCTCCCCAACCCAGGTAGGGGGCAAGCTGGCTCACTACCTCCAGGAATGGCATACCATCACCAGAGACAGGTGGGTCCTGGAGGTAGTGGGTCAAGGCCTGGCTCTCAGTTTCAAGCTCAGGCCAAAGCTGAGAGCAGTGGTCTTCAGACCATTCTCCCCATCAGAAACAGTGTTACTGGAAAGGGTAGTATTAAACCTCCTATCTCTGGGAGCTATAGAGCCAGTTCCTTTGGCACAGAGAGGGAAGGGACTCTATTCAAGGTACTTCCTCACAATAAAGACAACTGGAGTCATTTGGTGTCAAAATAAGAATCTGGACCACACTCAGGTGGGGTTGCCAGTGGTTTTGGATTACCTAACCCACCTTTATTCCCTTGGTCTGAGGCTATCTACACTGAAAGAGCACTTGGCAGCTGTCTTAGCTCACCTGTCAGCAGGTAAGGCATCATCTCTGGCCTCAAATTCCATGTTCATAAAATTCTTTAAGGGGTTGCTACATTTGCACCCACCACATAGAACTCCCACTCCAGTGTGGGACCTGAACATATCTGTTGCACAGCTCATGCAGCCACTTTTCAAGCAACATGAAGTCTTGCTGTATTCAGACATAATGCAGTTAGCCTCAGCACTTGAACTGCCCCGGAGAGGAAAGCGTTAACTCCATGCAGAAGCATGGAACGTTGAGCTCGAGCTCGGTTTTCAAACCTCTGTCTGTGGTACTTACCAGTGCAACTGTCAGATTCTTTAGTCCGCCTAACAGTGAAGTCGCTCTGGAGAGTCCTCTGCTTGGTTCGGTAAAAGTAAAGCGTTCGGTTTCAAACTTGTTCTTTATTGGGTTTTTTTTCGGATTTCCAGCCTCTGTCTACGGTACAGGTAGTGTGGTACATAGGTAGTGACTGTATTTTATTTTAAATAACTTGTGGAAATTGTTGGTTTCTTCCCAGTCGGTCTGGTTAGGAACCAACCTTGTGTTTCCTTCTAATTTTAAATTTGTGTTTTAGAGTGGTGTTCCGGTACCGATCAGTTTCAAAAGAACGGGGTTTTTTTTCTCGGTTCTTCTCCAAACCCGTGACACGGTTGTTACCGATCTGTTGATATTACCTGGCTTGAATGCTTCTGTAGGGTAATTTTGTTAGGTTGGCCATGTCTGAGAAACCCAAAAAGAAAACCGGTCCCACTGGGTTTCAACACTGTACTAAGTGTGGGAGGCCTTTGCCAGGGCCGACACCCACCTCATCTGTGTTTATTGTCTGGGGTTTGACCACCTTCAGTCAGACTGCCAAATTTGCAAAAACTTTCCTAAAGCCACTCTAGAAAAAAGACTGAGTAGGTTGAAGGAAAGGGAGCCGAAGTCAGTAGAACCCAGCTGGCCAGCCCGGTTGATTCTGGCCGAACCTGAGGAGGTGCCTACTGACCTAGGTGATACCTCCTCAGGCAAAAGGAGAGCCGACTCTGAGGGGTCGGTTCCATCAAAAAAGAAACAGAAGTCCGCCGGTTTGGATCCAGTACTGCTTACTCCAACCGCGGACGTGGTAGCCAAAGCGATTAGTATTGTCCAATCACTTCGTCTGGTTCCTTCTGAACCGATGCCACCGGTTAGGCGGTTGGTTCGGTCGGAACCGGCTCCTTCGGATTACGATCCGGATGCTTTCTATGAGGAGTGGGAGGGAGATGAAGACTATCCCGACGATGACTACGACGGGGGTCTGGATGTGTCCATTGAACTGGACATCTCCCCAGACGGACCCTCTGATGTCTCCCCTCCCGGGCTTTCTGAGTCCCCTTCTCACTTCTTGATTTACAAGAAGGTGGTGGAAACCCTCCAGCTCCCTTTGGTTGAAGCTGCTGAGGAGGAAGAAGAGCCTGATTCTGTGGAGATGATGGACATCCCAGAGTCCAAAAGGTTGTCTGTTCCCCTTCACAAGTTCTTGGGGAAACGGACACAAAAGATTCTACAGACTCCTAACTCTTTACCTCCTGTAGATAAAAGAATGGACAGGAGATGCATGTTATCAGGCTCAGCTGCGGGTTCCTTTATTCACATAGCAGCCATGTTGGGGTAGTGCAGGCTGTAGCCTGTGACAGGACAAACATTCCTTTGGCTTCACACCCCCCAGACAAGGACTCCAGGAAAGTCTATGCCATGGCCAAGAAACATACTGGGCATCCTCTTTGGGACTCAGGCAGGCAAATTATATGGTCTACACAGCCAGGTACCAGAAGTCCAGGTGGGATATGGTTCTGGAACTGGCTAAAAAGGCCTTCCCCCAGCTAGCCAAAGAGCTGGAGAGGTGGCTGCGGATGGAATTGAGGCATCCAAAGTACAATTTCACGCTGCTGTCGACTCCAATGATGTGGCATCCAGAGTCATGGCTACATCTGTGTCTCTCAGAAGGCATGCTTGGCTCAGATGTACTAGCCTATCACAGGACACCCAGTCTAAGGCTATGGATTTTCCTGTAGTTGGTAACTCTCTGTTTGGGGAGCAGACAGAGGCTTACATGAAGAAAATGGACGAATATAGAACCACTTACAGGAGTGCACAGGCCAAGGAAAGGCAAGCCACTCCTCAGAAGCAGCAGTCCAGGCAGGGCAGGCCTTTTGCAAGCCCAGGCCTCCTCGTCTTACCCACAAAGGGTTTTTCCGAGGGAGGGTAGAAGAGGATGAGCAGGGCTGCTTCTTCCTCCCAATCTATACCCTTGCCAAGCAGACACCCTGAGGTGTCAGCCCGGCTCACTCTCCAATCCCAGAGGAGGCAGGCTGGCTTACTACTTTCAGGCCTGGAAGTCTGTTACCTCCGACAAGTGGGTCCTGGAAGTAGTAAGCCAGGGACTAGCCCTCAGCTTCAGAAGGTACCCAAAAAGGAGGGCCAAGTCTTCCACCTGCATCAGTTTCAGAAACCCTTGCCCTAGAGGCAAAGGTTTGCTCTCTTCTGGCTGTTGAGCCGTAGAGAAGGTTCCTACTAAACACAGGGGAAAAGTCCTGTACTCTAGGTACTTCCTTACCCCAAAGAAAACAGGGGAGTGGCGACCCATCCTGGATCTAAGGTATCTGAACAAACGCATTTCAAAACCCAAATTCAAAATGGTAACTCTGGGAGTAATCTTTCCTTCTTTGTGGCCAGGAGATTGGCTAGCATCACTGGACCTCAAGGATGCCTACTTCCATATCCCTATAAGGTGCTCCCACAGAAAATACCTTGGGTTCAAGTTGCCTTCAGGCCATTATCAGTTCAAGGCCATGCCTTTTGGCCTAACATCAGCTCCAAGGGTGTTCACAAAGTGCCTTGCAGTAGTGTGGTGACTTACCTCAGAAGACAGGGTATCACCATTTTTCCATATCTGGACAACTGGCTTCTAGTAGGGCAGTCTTCAGACCAGGTCAGGTCAGCTCTGCAGACCACTCGGGACTTGCTCAGTTCCGTGGGGTTTCTTCTCAATCTGCCAAAATCTGTCCTCTAACTAGTACAGCTTCTCACCTTCATAGGGGTGGAATTGGATACTACCCAAGCAAAAGCTTTCCTCCTTCTGGCAAGGGTGAATGCCTTAGTAGACCTCACTTCCTCCTTTCGGCCTCAGGTTTCTCTTCCAGCAAGACAGTTCCTCCAACTCCTGGGCCACATGGCAGCCTCCACTGCAGTGGTTAAAGGAGCCAGATTTCAGATATGGGACATTCAGTTCCATCTGAGGTCCTTTTGGTCACAGAGAACCGATTCTCTCACCAAACTGATTCCAGTGACCCGAACTCTGGTCCAGGCTCTCCAGTGGTGGCTGGACCAGGACAACCTTAGACAAGGGGTTCCATTTCTCCCTCAACTTCCATCAGTAGTACTGACTACGGATGCTTCTCTCCTAGGCTGGGGAGCCCACCTGGGAGCCCTAACAGCTCAGGGGATCTGGTCCCTGCAGGAGTCTCTTCTTCATATCAACCTCCTGGAACTCAGGGCAGTTTTTCTAGCCCTTCAGACCTTTTCGGATTCAGTCAAAGGCAAGGTGGTCCAAGTCAGGATGGACAGCACTACCACAATGTGGTACATCAGCAAGCAGGGAGGCACTCGGTCCATGGCCTTGTGCACAGAGGCCATGAAGATTTGGTCTCTGGCCTATTCCCTTCAGACTTCCCTGGTAGCAGTTAGTCTTCCAGGGAAGGACAATGTGCTTGCAGATGCCCTAAGCAGGATTTCACAGGGGCATCACGAATGGTCCTTGAATCCTCACATTCTGAGGATCATTTTCTCCAAGTGGGGCATTCCAGAAATAGATCTATTTGCAGTACCAGACAATCATCAACGTCCTCTGTTTTGCTGCAGACCTCCAGTCCTGGGGACAGTTCCCCAGGATGCCCTTATTCTGAACTGGAAGGGCAGGTTTCTCTATGCCTTCCCTCCTTTCCCCTCTCCTGTTCAGAGTTCTGATCAAGATAAGAACTCAATCCTGCACAGTGATACTGGTGGCTCCAGATTGAGCCCGGCAATCCTGGTATCCTCTACTGCTGTCCTCAGCTGTCTCACGTCCCCTGTCTCTTGCCAGGAGATACAATCTTCCCTCCTCCTCTCAGGGGTGGATCTGGTACCCCAGTCTCCAGTCTCTCAACCTCAAGGCCTGGCTCTTGAAGAATTAGAATATGCAGCTCTACATCTCTCTCAGGGAGTTCTGGATATTCTGCAGGTCTCCAGGAAACCTTCCACTAGAAAAACTTACAATTCCAAATGGAAGAGGTTCCGTATTTGGTGCTCTTAGAAAGGTATTGTGCCTGATTCTGCAGGCATTTCCACGACCTTAGATTATCTAGCTCATCTGAATAGTCCAGGCCTTAGGCCCGACACTCTGAAGGTTCATCTAGCAGCTGTCTCTGCATTCCTTTCAGCAGGGAAGGGCTCTTCCCTGGCATCTCATCCTGTTTTCAGGAAGTTTTTCAAAGGCCTGGTTCACATTAACCCTCCCTTTAGGGAGCCTACTCTGCCTTGGGACCTTAATGTCTGCATTGCTCAACTTATGCAGCCACCCTTTGAGCCTATGTGGCTCGCTGAATTAAAGTACTTGACCTGGAAGACTGTGTCTAGAAGCACTATTTCTGCCAGGCGGATTAGCGAATTACAGGCCCTGTCAGTTGAACCTGACTTCATATCCTTCCATAGAGATGAAGTGGTCCTAAGAACTAATAGGAGGTTCTTGCCTAAAGTGGTATCGGATTTTCACGTAAACCAGTCTGTCTCTTCCTGTATTTTTCACTGACCATTCTTCCCCACGGGAAAGAAGATTACACAGTTTGGATGTTAAAAGGGCACTTAGCTACTACATAGAGCATACTAAGGCACACAGAAATGACTGTCTGCAATTGTTGCTCACTTATGGTGAAGTGGGGATATGTAAGCCTGCCACTAAGAGAACTGTTGCCAGGTGGATTGTTTCCTGTATACAATTTTGCTATGACAAATTGGGTAGAACACACCTTCAGGGCCTGAGGGCTCACTCAAACTAGGGTACAGCTACTACTCTAGCTGCGGCCAGATATAACCTTCTAGAGATCTGTAAAGCAGCCACTTGGAAAACAGTACATACATTCACCAAGCATTACTGTCTGGACATCCAGGCTAGGGAGTGATGCTAGGTTTGGCACAACAGTACTACAGTCTGTTCCCAAAGTAGGTTCTGCATTCCTCCTCCATGGGAACTGCTTGGTAATCTACAATTATATCTGAATACAGCAAGACTTCATGTTTGAAGAAAAATTACTCACCATAGTAATGTTGTTTTTTCTAATGGAGTCTTGCTGTATTCAGATCTCGCCTCCCCTTTCAGAACCTGTTTTGGGAAGTGGGAATGGCAGAGCACAGATGTTGCACCCCAGGGGTGTACCCTGTACCTCCCTCTTGGTGGGGTAACTTGTTCTAGGGACATGGATATGATGTTCATCCACACTGTCTGCAGGTATCCTTGCCCTTTTAAATCTTGCGCAAGGTCTTCAAGCTGGCTCCTCCCACCCACCGGGTGGTAAAACTCTGGCCGCCCCATGACAGATCTTCCTACACGCTAAAGCTCAGGTTCCTCATGCATCTAGTATAAGACTGGTTCCTAATTCTTGCGGTTTCCAATTTAAAAGTTTTGCATTTATAGACTTCAGTCTTTATCCCTCGTGACTCACGATGAGCATCGACTCGGTTTTAGGAGGTGCCTGCCGGACAGAAGATGTCTCGGATGGATCCGCACTCCGATGTGTCTACTGTTAGGCCCTTGACACACCCGCAGGCTGGACTGTGCTCTTCATGCAGCTCATCCTCTAAGACCAGTCTGCCCGTTTACAACTGGGCCCCACAAGCTTTCCTCGGTGAAGTCAAAGGCGGTTAGCGGTTTCAGGACAGCGGGCTCAGTGATCAACTAGAGTAGATGATCGCCTCGAAGAAAGCGTGACGCATCTCCACAGCGTATCCGCTCTCCTGGGTTCTACCACACAGCTTCTTTAAGGGCTTTGTCTATCCCTCCCACTGAGGTGGGACCGTCTGCTGGCCTTCTTCGGTCGAAGAAAGCAAGGAAGGAATCCCTCCGTCGATGCTCTTGGGGCGGGAAAGACCCCTCCCGGTTATGAACAGTGACTTGATCGTCATTTGCCAGCCACTGATCCTCACGATGTCCCTGTCAGGTCAGTTGGCAGACTTCGTCGATGCAGTTGAGATCTTCTGACCCGTTAGGCGGGTTATCGACAGCGGAAATCCTCACGGTTCCCAGTGAAGTGAGATCCACGGGCTGCCAGTACCTCGGTTCCGACCTCGGGAACCCTCGGCAGGGGAGAGCGGTTCCACCGTCCCCTCCGCGTCCACGGAAGGCAGAGTTCTCGACCGGACTAACTGCGGTCCGCGATACCACCATCACCGCGGTCGGTCTTGCTTTTATGACAGCGGCGCGCCGCTTGTCCTCTTCCTGGTCAGGGAAACGATGTAATTACGTCATGATATGAGGCTCATGGAACATAGCTACTTCTGACAAGAACAGCAAGTAGGTACGACCATTAAGTGGCTGTCACGGGCCCGAAACACCCCTCGTCTTACCAGGAGCCTGTTCCCAGGCGGTTGTTAGCCAAACAACTCTCCACCAGTTCGGTGGAACCTCCGCCTCACAGCACTGTTTGGAATCGACCAGAACTCAATCAGAACAGGGTCTGCCCATAGGCTGCCGGTCACCCCTCACCCGATAGCCCCTCGGCAGGTGGAGGTGGCTCAGGCCAGGCAGCTCTTTGAGACTCTTCAGGTCGACGATTCCTCCCCTCTTCTCAGGCGGTGGACTTGAGGTCCTCTGGGTCAGCCATGGACGCAGCCCTATCCTTCCTGGGTTTATCAGGCTCATCTGGAGTCCACGGGATCGCTCAACCCGTATCAGCCGGCCAGAATCCTCAGAGATATTGGACCCGGGATTCCCTAGAGCCTTTCCTGTGGCAGAGGCCATTGTGAGCCCGGCCTTGGAGCTCTGCAGCGCCCTAACTGCCTGCGCCTTGACCAGGACAGCCAGGAAGTATCCGATCCGGTTCCTGTCATTTCTCAGAACATCCCTCAGCCGAGGGTAAGTACAACAGCGTTTTCAGTGCAGTAAGGCGGACCTCCCGACAAGGGTCAGAATTGGACTATGCGGGCGAAGTCTCCGCTCGTCTCATGACGCGTCAGGCCAGCTCAACCGTCTTATAGCATTTCTCCCATGCCCTATGGGGCTCCTAGATGAGGTAGTCCTCATCTCCGCTAACCTGCAGACCACGGTTGAAGCAGGCGGGACAGAACGGTGGCCAGCAGCACCAGACACTCGGACGTGAGCTCATCGCCCAGGTCGTCGCGGACGCGGTAAACATCGCCGACATAGCGAGATATCACTTTCTGGCAACTGCACTGGGCGGATGTCCTTCCTGAGGACCCACCTCTTGACCCTGGGTGAAGGCCACCGTGGAGGATCAAAGTCCAGTGCCGCTTGGACTTGGTCTCATCCGCTCAGAGGACAGGGCCGGTGCAACCCCAAGCCCTTTCGTCCCGCCCTTGCCACGTCAAACCCAGCATCAGGGCCAGCAGGCTCGCTTAGCGCCCAAACCCAAGCCTGACTTCCTCCTCAGGAACCAGAGGAGGTAAAACCCACGGAGGGCCCTGCGTCCTTCCTCAAGCCTGCCCAGTGATGGGTTGAGGGTGTCGCCCCAAACCCATCGCCTCACCCAAATGCCCCATGGAAGTGGCTCCACACACTCTTTCCATGGTCTGTATCACCACAGACGGTGGGTGTTGGAGAGTGGTGGAAAGGCCTGCCTGGGTTGAGCAGGCTCCACCTTTGCCCGCCCAGCCAACTCCTCCTGCTCGAGAAGGACATGATAAAGGGTGAACCCTCCCTCAACCAGGTTTGTGTCAGGTACTTCCTGGTTCCGAAGCGGAGCTGGTACCCATTCTCGACCACATGACCTAAACAAGTTCCTAGATGCAAACCTTCAGGATGGTCCTCTGTAGATAATACCATCCTTGGAACAGCGTGTGGTTCTACTCTCTGGACCTGCAGGGGAGCGTTCTTTCATCTATCAATCCGTCCATCAGAGGTTCTTTTCGCTTTCGGCGGAGGATCTTTCGAGTTCAAACCCATGCCTTGGCTTATCTCCAGCTCAGGTCTTCACAAACCATGGCAGTGAGACAGCATTCCTCCGGCGCCGAGGGCTTCCTGCCCCGCGCCGGCCAGGATGGCCAGGAAGTATCACGGTCCTACGGTTTATCGGTTTCTCAGACATCCCTCAGCCGGGGTTAATTACCGACAGGCGTTTCCGGTGATGCCGGGAAATGCTAGGGGCGTGGACAAACCTCCCGACAGGAGTCCAAAGAAATTGGACTATGCCGGGCGGAAAAGTCACACCAAGGCTCCTTGGGCCTTCTGCCAGGCCAGCTCGCCGTGCTTATGGCACATTTCTCCCATGCCCTGTTGGGCTCCTGATGAGGTAGTCCCTCATCTCGGCTAACCTGCAGACCACGGTTAGGCAGGTGCGGGACCAGACCAGTGGCCAAGCAGCAACTTCAGACTGCTCTGGACATTGGAGACTCATCGCCAGGTCAGTCGCGGACGCCAGTGGCTGTCATGCACGAGGCATGGCTGAGGATATCCACTTTCTGGCCGGATGCCAGCACAAATTGGCGGATGTCCCTTCTGGGACCGACCTCTCCGGCCCTGGAGTGGAAGGCCACCTTCAGAGGATCAAAGGTCCAGTGCCACTGGACTTGGTCTCATCCGCTCAGAGGACAAGGCGCAGAGCTGCAACCCAAGCCCTTTCGTCCAAATCGGCGCCCGCTGACACGTCCGGCCAGCAACATCAGGGCCAGCAGGCTCGGCAACAGCGCCCCAAACCCAAACCGCGGCTTCCTCCTCCAGGAAGCAGGGGTAAAAGACCCTAGGTCCCTCGAAGCGGTCCTTCCTCCAAAGCCTGCCCAGTGATGGGTTGAGGGGTGCCCCCAAACCCAGTCGCCTCACCCAGATGCCCCATTGAAGTGGCTCCAGCCACTCTTTCCGCCTGGTCTGTTATCACCACAGACGGTGGGTGTTGGAGGTGGTGGGAAAGGGCCTGCCTCTGGAGTTCGAGCAGGCTCCACCCTTTGCTCGCCGAGCCAACATCGCTCTCCTGCTCGAGAAGGACGTGATAAAAGAGGTGGCGACCCCTCCCTCAAGCCCGGGGTTTGTGTCCAGGTACTTCCTGGTTCCGAAACGGATGGGGGGCTGGTGCACCATTCTCGACCTACATGACCTAAACAAGTTCCTAAGGTCTCGAGACCTTCAGGATGGTCCTCTGGCTCAGATAATACCATCCTTGGAACACGCGTGTGGTTCTGCTCTCTGGACCTGCAGCACGCGTTCTTTCCACATCCTATCCGTCCGTCACATCAGAGGTTCTTTTCGCTTTCGGCGGAGGATCCTTTGAGTTCAAAGCCATGCCCTTGGCTTATCTCCAGCTCCAGGGTCTTCACCAAATGCATGGCAGTGGTGACAGCATTCCTCGGCGCCAGGGTCGGGTTTACCCTTACCTGGATGATTGGCTGATAGCAGCCCTCAGACAGTAGGTGGGCGGTCCAGAGATCTGGCCCTCCAGGTTTGCTCTCAGGTCGGCCTCCTCATCAACGAGGCCAAGTGAATTCGAGCGAAGCAGGTGATTCTTTTCATCGGGGCAGAGCTCGGCTCTCTTTGAGCCAGAGACACGGCTCCGGCAGACATGGTGAGGTTCTTTCCTCCTTTGCCCAATCATTTCTGGTTGGGCAATTGCCCCTACCCGGGACTTCCTCGCCTCCTGGGTCTCGCCGGGCGGCTTGTACCAGCGTGGTCCGTTGGGCCGTGGAACCTGTGCCCCCTTCAGTGGGGGCTGGCCAGCCAGTGGTCCCAGCTGCGATCCATTGGACCAGCTGAGTGGCGGTGACCCAGGAGATGAGCAGCTCTCCAGTGGTGGACCGTTCCAGTTCATCTGCGGGAGGCATCCCATTTTGTCCGCCCCGAGCCGACGATCTCTCTATCGACCGATGCCTCTCTGATGGGTTGGGGGTGCCCATCTGGGGGAAAAACGAACGCACAGCCTCTGGCCCCCGAGGGTGTCCCGATGCCACATCAACCTGCTGGAGCTCCGAGCGGTCCGCCTAGCTCTCACCGCCTTTGTTCTGTTTCTTCGGGGTCAAGTGGTCCAGGTCCAGACGGACAACACCACAACCATGTACTATCTAAACCGCCAGGGCGGGACGCGCTCCATGCTTCTATGCAAGGAAGCTCTCCGCATCTGGTCACTCGTCGCGCAGCCTGGGCGGATCTCTAGCCATTCATGTGGCGGAGCACTCAACACCCTGGCCGATGCCCTAAGCGGATAAGGGCTGCGTCACGCAGTGGTCTCTTCTCACTGGAGGTAGTACAGATCTGTTCTCCCATTGGGGCACACCTCAGGTGGACCTGTTTGCCTCAGGAGAATGCAAAGCTGAGGCTGTTCCATGCCGCCCCCCTCAGCAGGGATCGCTGCAGGGGGATGCCTTCTCGAGGCCGTGGACCCCGGGCCTCTTCTACGCCTTTCCCCCATTTCCCTTGATGCACAAGGTGCTGCTCAAAGCAAGGCGGGACAAGGCGCAGGTGATTCTGATAGCCCCAGACTGGCCCCACCAGTACTGGTACCCAGATCTCCTCAGCCTCAGCTCCAGGCTCCCGAGGCAGCTTCCAGCTCGCCCGGACCTGCTCTCAGTCAATCAGGGGACAGTATTCCATCCAGACTTTCAATCCCTGCACCTGATGGCCTGGTTCCTGGCTGACTAGAGTTCCAGGCCTTGGGTCTTTCTGGCGAGGTCCTCAGCGTAGTTGGAGCATCCCGTGAGAGTCGACCAGAAAACCTCGCCTTCAAATGGAAAGGATTTTCCATTTTGGTGTCGAAACAGGCCTGGACCCTTCTCCTGTTCCTTGGCGAGCATATTGGACCACCTTTGGTCCCTTTCTCAGCAAGGGCTTGATCGGCGACCATAAGGTGCACCCAGCAGCCATCTCTGCTTACGGGCGGGCCGGGAAGCAGTCGATGTGAGGAGAAGGTGGTCTCGGCGCTTTTCAAGGCCTTGATCACATTCCCCAGTGCGAGAACCTCCACCTCCGTGGGATCTACTGCTGGTACTGGCAAAGCTCATGGGTAAGCCATTCGAACCAATGCACAGGTGTGAACTCTCTCATCTGTCGTGGAAGACCGCCTTCTTGGTGGCTGTCACGTCAGCCAGAAGGATGGGAGAACTCCAGGCGCTCTGCATCGAGTCTCCTTACCTGGTCTTCCACAGGGACAAGGTTGTTCTGCACCCCACCGAAATTCCTTCGAAGGTGGTGTGAGTTTCCTTAACCAGTTGTTGACTCTGCGATTGTTGTGGCCCAGTCACACCTCGGAGGCCAAATATAGGCTCATACTCTGGACCCTAGAGAGGCTCGCTTACTATAAGGGCGCACAGCTAAGAATCGGGGAGAGGTTACCAGCTGTTTGTCACCTACACTGAGCCGCACCTGGCAGACCTGCAACCAAGCGGACGATAGGCAGGTGGGTCACCTCCTGCAGAGATCTTCTGCTATAAGCTGGTGGGCATGGAGCCACCCAGAGGGATAAGAGCTCATTCTACCGCCATACTGCTGCATCGGTGGCTGCTTCAGGGGCGTCCCTATCCAGGAAACCTGAGGGCTGCTACCTGGAAGTCAGCACACACCTTCATCACCCATTACCACATCGACCTTGAGTGCACTGGGATGCTGGTTTTGGGGCCTCAGTTTTTCAGTCTCTATTCCTAAGTAGGAGTGTGCTTGCCTCCCTCCTCCCGGAGAACTGCTAGAGTCTGCCAGACAGTGTGGATGAACAACATATCCATGTCCATAGAAATACAGGTTACTCACCTGTAACAGGAGTTCTAGGAATGGTATATGTTGTTCATCCACCACCTCCGACCTCCCGGCTTTGGCCTGGAGCCTGAGCTTCCAGCAGGCCAGATCTGGGCGTCATGGGGCGGAGCCGAGAGTTTTACCACCCGGGTGGGTGGGAGGAGCCAGCTTGAAGACCTTCCGGCAAGATTTAAAGCGGCAAGGATACCTGCCAGACAGTGTGGATGAACAACATATACCATTCCTAGAACTCCTGTTACAGGTGAGTAACCTGTATTTTTTCATTCTTGTGTTGCATAGTTTGAATTGTCACTACCTTATTTCTTCTTGGGTTCTCGACTTGAGCCTTTTTTGGACCCCAGAAAGTATTTTGCCTTTTGGCTATGTGTTCAAACAATTTCCACATTTTAGTGTTAAGTTAGTTAGTTACATACTAGCATACTATTTGCCAGCAGATTAGGCCTTACGGTCTATAGAGTCTGCTCGAACCTCAGATACCTAGTTGGGTGCCGAGGCCCTTCCCTCCCTTGTGTTCCAGAAACCCCTATCATCCGTCCCCACCCCCCTGGGACAGGCCATCATCTGATACATCCACTTTCTGTGTCTGTCCCACCCTCTCTTGAAGCCCTCCACTGTGGATCTCTGAACCAGCTCGCCAGGCAGTGCATTCCAAGGGTCCACCACCCTCTCAGTGAAAAACCTCCTCCTATTTTTCCCCCCTCACCCTTCCACCTTCCAACTTCAAACCATGCCCTCTGGTGACACCTCCCTGCTTTGGTCTAAAGATCCCCTCCATGTTTACTCTATTTATTCCCTTGAGGTGTTTGAAGACCTCAATCATGTCCCCTTCTCTCTTCTCCTCCAATGAAAACAGGCAGAGCTCCTCAAGCCTGTCCTCATACGTCAAATCCCCTAGCCCTCGTATCATCTTAGTTGCCCTCCTCTGTACTATCTCCAGGAGCTGTATGTCCCTCTTCAAGTGTGGTCTCCAGTACTGTACACAGTACTCAAGGTGTGGTCTAACCAGTCCATTGTACAGTGGCAGAATCACTTCCTTGCTCCTAGGGTGATCCCCTTACAATGCATCCCAACATCCTGTTTGCCTTGCTGGCTCTCCTGCACTGCTCAGAGTTATTCATACATGCATCCACTGTGACCCCTAGGTCTTTTCCTCTATTAGAGGCCTCAGCGCCTCCCTCCCAGGAGTGTATCTGTGTTTGGGTTTCCCACAGATGCAACACCTTGCACTTGGTGATATTGAAATTTAATTTCCATGTGAGCCCAGCTTTCCAGGGTGTCCAGGTCCCCTTGGGGGCCAATCTCCCCTCTTCTCCCTCTCTCTGCTCCCATCTTGGGAGTCATCGTGAAGAGACCCATTTCACACCCTATACCCTCCCGATGCTCCGATATGTAGCCATTAAACGGATCGGACCCAGGATAGAAACCCTGCGGTACTCCACTACTAACCTCTTCAGGGTTAGAGGGCTCCCCACAGACCACTCCTCTCTGGGTGCGTCCAGCTAGCTTGATTTTCAATCCATCTGACCATCAAAGGGCCTACTCTAACCCCATCAGTTTCTCCACCAGCCCATTGTGGGGACAGTCTCAACGCATGCGAAGTCAAGAATAATACATCCACAGGCTTTCCCTGTCCAGTTCTGATGTTACCCATTCAGTAGAACTTCACAAGATTGGTTTGACATGATCTACCTGGCACAAACCCATGTTGCCGACTATCCAGACCTCCACCTCCTCCAAGTACACCCCAATTGTTCCTTTAGTATACTCCCCATTAATTTTCCCACTACTGAGGTCAAACTGATGGGTCTATAGTTTCCTGGTACTTCCCTCGACCCGCTTTATGGATTTTCACCACATGTGCCTCTCGCCAATCCCTAAATACCCTCCTGTCTCAAGTGACCTGTTGAAGAAGCTCCGCCAAAGTGCAGCCAGTATGTCTGCCAATTCCATAGTACTCTCGGATGAATGCCATCCAGCCCAGGAGATTTGTCTTTCTTTAGGGCCTTGAGGCTAACCACACCCTTTGGCGGAGATAGCATCATCCGTCCCCTCCACCTTACTGGCCTTTTTATCTATCCAGATGTGATACCCTGGGGTACCTCTCCCTCCCTCTTGCTCCATTTCTGTTGCTCCCTGATCCCACTCACTGCTGCTTCTATCCCCATCATGCCTTGCTTTGTAGATATCCCATCCCCCTCCTAGTGAACACAGAGGCAAAGTACTTGTTAAATACCTCTGCCTGGTCCTCACTCTTCCACCCACCCTCCTTCTGATCTCAATCTGCTGAGATGGCCCTTAGTTTTCTCCGGCTCCCAATGTACCGGAAGAACCCCTTTTCCCCTCCATGTATCCCCTGTGCCAGCCGTTGCTCTTTACTGGACTTTGCTCCCCTCACCATTCGGGTGACTTTTCTAGATGCAAGATGGTACATTTCCTTATCCCTATCCCCTCTTGTTGTTTTATATTTTTTGTAGGCCGCCTTCTTTTCTCTGACCGCTACCTGTACCTCACTGGACCACCAGCATGGTTTATGTGACCTTGCTCCCTTTCGTTTCAACTTGGCACAGATCCTGACTGCCTCATGGAGTCCCCGGTTTATGACCTCCCATCTCCTTTCCACACTTGTCATTGATGTAATCCCCTTCAAGTGATCCTTGAGAATATTTCCCATGCCCACAAAGTCTGCCCCCCTGAAGTCCACTGCCAGTGTCCTAGATCTCACCCCCCCATCCATGTAGTTGATCGTAAGAATCTGACGGTTGCACTGCTAAGTACCACAGACAGAGGTTTGAAAACCGAGCTCGAGCTCAATGTTCCATGCTTCTGCATGGAGTTAACTCTCTCCACTCCGGGGCAGTTCAAGTGCTGGTGCTAACTGCATTATGTCTGAATACAGCAAGACTCCATTAGAAGAAACAACATTGCTATGGTGAGTAATTTTTTTCTTTGAGCCTATGTCATCAGCTGATCTCAAGTATGTGACTAGCTGCAGTTACCTCAGCCAGGAGGATTAGTGAGCTCCAAGCTTTGTCCATGGAGACTGACTATATTGTATTTCTCAGGGACAAGGTGGTCCTCAGTACCAACACTAGGTTTCTCCCTGAGGTGGTGTCTTGACTTCTACGCCAATCAGTCCATTACACTACCAGTCTTTTTCAGTGACCATTCCTCTTCAGGAGAACGTAGACTGCATAACCTGGACATGAAAGGAGGCTATCGGCTTCTACCTGGAGCATGCACGGGGCCACAGAAGGGATAAGACCCAACTCTTTTTGACCTATGGAGAAGTAGGAAAAGGTAAACCAGCCACGAAGAGATCCATAGCAAGGTGGATCGTGGCATGTATCCAATTCTATTATAGCAAAGTGGGCAAGCAACCCCCACAGGGGCTCAGGGCCCACTCCACCAGAAGAACAGCTGCGTCGATAGCAGCTTCAAGGGATATCAGTTTGCTGAAATCTTCAAAGCTGCTACCTGGAACACAGTTCACACATTTACTAAACATTACTGCCTAGATACCCAGGCTAGGAGTGATGCCAGGTTTGGCACAGCAGTCTTACAGAGCCTGTTTCCTAAATAGGTCCTTTGCCCGCCTCCAAAAGCACTGCTTGGGCAGTCTGTATTGGTCAGAATACAGTAAGATTTCCTGGGGTTTGAAGAAAACATTAATTTACCATAGTAATCTTGTTTCTTCCAAGGGAATCTTACTGTATTCTAAAACTTCTCTACCTCCTACTAGGACCAGGGCTGCATACTGTCTGTACAACTGATGTTGGAAACCTGTAGGTACTACTAGTTTCTTGGGCATCTGTTGACTTGAGTCTTAGGAGATGCCCTCTGTTATTTAAGAGGTGTTTGCCCCTAAAAGGGGGTTTGATTAGTTTTTGTTAGCTTAGATTAGTTAGCTAGTTTGTTTAGTTTCTGCATGCTTCATAAGAATTTGACTGTTGCAGGAAGTGCAACCAGGGACAGTGGTTTGAAAACCGAGCTCGAGCCTAACATTCCACTGTTAGAATAGATTCTGTTAACCATTTCAGCTCCGGGGCAGTCCTATGGTGAGACCAAACTGCATTTGTCAGAATACAGTAAGATTCCCTTGGAAGAAGCAAGATTACTATGGTAATGTTTTCTTCCTTACCTAGGTAACTGGCTATTGTGTAGAGAAATGAAAGAGCAAGCAAAGTGCTCGGTTCAAGCTGTGAGGTGTGTACCATGCAGAGGTTCGGATTCCTCCTAGACTAAAAAAAAAAGTCACACTTAGAATCCAGACAGGTTCCGGAGTCCATGCATGCATGCAGAGCTGAATGCAGAACTGGGCAGTACTTTTCTGTCTCTATAAAGAGCAGAGGCTCTGTTTCAGTGGGCCAACACATTCCAGACAGGTCAAATAAGGGACTGCACAGGAATGGTCTAGAAATGCAATGAATCAATTTTTTTCCACTCTGCTGTTCAAACAAAAAGTGTAACCTCTACACCAAACTCCATGTAATGTACTATACTGTACTATTCGTCTGTTACTTGATATTTGCTGTATTCCTCTGTCTCCCACCTTGTACTACTTGTACCCGGGTCGCACCTGGAAATGAGCCTTGGCTCAGTGTGCCTTTCCCGGTCACCAATTTTAAATCAATAAATAAAATTCTGGGTCCCATTGCTTCTACAGCAGCAATGATACCATGGGCCAGATTGTAAATGAGGAGTGTCCAGTGCCACCTTAGAATGCACTGGTGTCAGAGTGTACCACTGCAACAGCTGGTACCAGGGTCTAGCAGGGTGGTACAAGGGCTGGAATAGTGGAAAGAAGTAGACAATCTGAGAGGGAATTCCCTCTCTTCAGTCTCTGCCTGTAAGTGTTCTGAGCGTAGATACACCCCTGCTGGGCTGGAGAAGTCATCTAGAGTGGAGAGCAGTAAATGGAATTTGGGACCCTCAGGAAAGAATGGAGTGCATAACTTGTTGTAACTTTGGACAGTTCCCCTTTCAGTGAAGTCGGTCTCTCCTTCTGTTGCAAGACCCTAACAGTCCTGAAGGTGGCTAAATTCCCATGGCCAGACGGCATGCACTCCAATCCTGAGGGAACTGGTGGAGGTACTGGCAGGACCTCTGGTGGACCTGTTTAACACCTCTCTGGATTTGGGGACTTATGTACTGGGACTAGAGAACTGCACATGTGGAGTCCGTCCATAAAATGTGGCCAAGGGATGAACCTTGGAACTAGAGGTTGATTAGCATGTCCTCAGTAATGTGGAAGCAGATGGATACCATCCTGAAGGAAAGAATGGTAAGCTTTCTGGAGGAAAATGGGCTTTAGTATGAGAGGCAGCATAAGTTTATTCCAAGGAGGTCCTGCCAGACTAACCTAATTGATTTTGACTGGGTGACCAGGGCAGTGGACAAAGGCCAAGCGGTGGTTGTCCTTTATCTGGACTTCAGCAAAGCCTTCAACTCTGTGCCTGATAGGAGACTGGTTAGGAACCTAGAAGACCTGGGGGTGGGGATTAAGCTTGCTAGATGGGTCAAAAGCTGGTTGCAGGACAGAAGTCAAAAGGTGGGAGTTGGTGGTGAGGGAGTTCTCAGAAAATAGGCCAGTGACCATTGGGGTCTCAAAGGGATTGGTGCTCAGTTTGGTGCCATAACATCTAAGTCAGTGACATAGCGGATGGGATCAAAGGATGCTTATTGATCTCCTGATGGCGAGAGATCAGAGAAACCTTTCTATTCAAGCAACATGAAGTCTTGCTGTATTCTGACATATTGCAGTGATGTCCAACCTTTGAACTGCCCCTGAGATGAGAGCTAACTTTCCATGCCAGGCATGGAATGCTGAGCTCGAGCTCGGTTGAGACTCTGTTGCTGTTTGAAGTCAAACTGTCAGATTCTTTACTCCGCCTCACTGAACAGTCGCTCCGGAGATTTCTCCTTTGCTCGGTTCAAGTTTGTCGGTTCAAGTACCGTTTTTCTCAGTTTTCGACCGAATTTAATCCCTTAACCTGTCAGTTCAGTCTCTGTCTGTGGTATCGTGAGTACTAGATAGGTTTATTTTCTTGTTCTTCTGTGTGGAACTTGTAAACGTGGGATCGGTTCGGTTTGAACCGATCAGGTTGTTCAAAAAAAGTTCATTCTACTTTTAGAGTGTGGTAACTGGTCCTTATCAGTTCTAAAAAAAAAAAGCTTTCATTCGTTTTTCCATGACCCACGCTACGGTCAGGAACCGATAAGGTGTCATGCCTGGCGGTTATCGAAAAAAGGGTAAGTTTTTGTTAGGACTGGCCATGTCTGAAAACCAAAGAAAAACGGGCCCACTGGGTTTCAACACTGTAGTGTGTGTGGGGGAAGCCTTTGCTAAGGCTGACCCACACCACCTGTGTTTATTATCTGGGGTTTGACCACCTCGATTCAGACTGCCAGATTTGCAAGAATTTTCCTGCAGCTACCCTGGAAAAGAGAGTTGGTAGGCTCAGGGAAAGGGAGGCCAAGAAGTCCGTTGACCCGGATGGCCAGCCCGGTTCGGTTCCATCCGAACCAGAAGGAGTGCCCTCTGACCAGGGCGAAACTTCTTCGGGCAAAAGGAGAACCGACTCACAGGAGTCAGTTCCAGTTAAAAGAAAAAGAAGGGATAAATCAGCCGGTGCGGATCCACAAATTCTTTCTCCGACTGCTGATGAAATAGCCAAAGCGATAAGGATTGTTCAGTCGCTAACCCCTGTTTTGACCGAACCGGCACCATCAGGAAGGGGTTCGGTTCGGTCGGATCCCCCAGTTCCAGATTATAATTTAGAAGATTTTTATGAACCGGAGGAGGAGGAAGGAAAGTATGAGGATAGTGATGGTGATTGTGAAAGTCTGGATGTGCCTATTGACCTGGACATCTCCCCAGACAGACCTTCAGGGGTGTCTCCTCCTAGGCTTTCTGAGTCCCCTTCCCGTTTTATGTTCCACAAAAAAGTGGCTGTAACTCTTCAGCTTCCTATGGAAGAAGCTGTGGACGACAAGAAGGAGCCTGACTATGTTGAAATGATGGATATCCCAGAGTCCAGGAGGTTGTCTATTCCCCTTCATAAGTCCTTTGGGAAACAGACAATGAAAATTTTAAAGACTCCTAATTCTACACCTCCTGTGGACAAGAGAATGGACAAGAGGTATACTCTCTCAGGCTCAGATATGGAGTTCCTTACCCAGCAGTGCAGCCATGTTGGGATAGTGCAGGCTGCTGCCTGTGATAAGGCAAATATACCCTTGACTGCACCCCCAGATAAGGACTCCAGGAGGATTGATACCATGGCAAAGCGGTGTGGCAGCATCCTTGGGACTCAGGCTGGCTAATTATATAGGCCTGTACAGCTAGATATCAGAAATCTAGATGGGACACTGTAATGGCTTTAGCTAAACAGGTCCCTGGCCAACTTGCCAAGGAGCTGGAGCAGGTGGCTGCGGATGGTATTGAGGCATCCAAGGTGCAATTCCATGCTGCAGTGGACTCCAGTGATGTTTCATCTAGAGTCATGGCTATATCTGTGGCCCTTCGTAGGATGGCTTGGCTCAGATGTACTAGCCTGTCTCAGGATACCCAGACTAAGGCCATGGATTTTCCTGTTGTGGGTAATTCTCTGTTTGGAGAGCAAACAGAGAACTACTTGAAGAAAATGGATGAATACAGGACCACCTATAGGAGTGCTCAGGCCAAGGGAAGGCAAGCCACTCCCCAGAGGCAGCATGGAGGAGGAACATCTGGATATCATGGCAGTCACAGAAACATGGTACATACAAAACCATGACTGGGGCATAAACATACCAGGATACACTGTTTACAGGAGGGACAGGGAGGGTAAAAGAGGAGGAATAGTTATTTACATAAGGGAAGGAATAAAAGCAACAGAACAAAAGGGTAAACAGGGAGGAGAAGAAGCACTGTGGGTAAATTTGGAGACAGGCAATGGCACCACAGTACGCACAGGGGTTGTATACAGACCCCCTTCTCAGGGGGAGGAAATGGACAGGGAAATGATAGAAAGTATACTTAGAATGGCAGAAAAAGGGGAGATATTGCTGATGGGTGATCTGAAAATGCCAGATGTCTACTGGAGTGCACTTGCAGCTGCCACTTCGGAGAGTGCAGTTATTCTAGATGCCCTACAGGGGGCATGCCTTGAACAACTAGTACTGGAGCCCACTCAAGAGGGAGCAATATTAGACTTGATTCTCTCAAATGGAGATGGAGAGAGGATCACAGATGTAGAAGTGGTAGCCATCTGGGAACTAGCGACCATCGAACAGTATGGTTCAATAAACACAGCAATAAGTCAAGCCATACAAAGACAAATGTACTGGACTTTAGGAGGCTGACTTTGCCAAAATGGGTGAGTGCCTAAGGAATGCACTAGCAAATGGGCAGGAAGGAGGGTGGAAGAACAATGGGGAATAATAAAACTGCCGTCCACAGAGAGTGAACAGCCTTGTGTGAAGCAAATAAACAAAACAAGGCGATGTGAAACCACTATGGTTCTCAAAGGAAGTGGCAGTGAGGTTCAGAAAAAAAAAAGCATTCAGGAAGTACAAGGAATCTAGAAGGAGCAGGACAGAGAACTGTATCAGTTAAAGCAAAAGGAGGCTGGGAAGGCAGTCAGAACAGCAAAGAAGCCCAAACAGGAAAGATAGCCAACTCAGTTAAGAGGATAAAACTCTTTTATAGGTACATCAGGGCAAAAGGAAGACCAAGGAGGATAGTGAGGCTTAATAAAGGGAGGGAGGGAGGTGGGCTGAGGGAGACTGTGAAAAGGCAGAGATACTAAACAAATATTTTTGCTCAGTATTTACAAAGGAAGAGGAGGTACATAAAACAAACAGTAGTAACACTCTGGATACAGAAGTTGATACCAGCCATTTACAGAAGAAAGGGTTCTGAAGAAGTCTTAAAACTGAAAGTGGACAAAGCAATGGGGCCTGATGGATTCATCCCAGAATTCTAAAAAGAGCTAAGGGTAGAACTAGTGACACCACTGACTACCCTTTTAACAAATCATGGGAGGATGGGGTGGTACCCGAGGACTGGAGGAGGGCAGTTGTGATTCCCTTCACAAAAGTGGGAGCAAGGCAGAGCAGGAAACTACAGACCTGTTGGTTTAACCTCAGTGATAGGAAAATGATGGAATCACTTCTGAAGGAAAGAATTGTTGAGTATCTAGGGCCAGAGGACACAGGACCTAGGCAGCATGGATTCACAGCGGAAGGTCATGCCAGACAAATCTGATAGATTTCTTTGACTGGTGACCAAAGTAGTAGATCAGGGAGGGCTGTGGACATGGCCTACCTAGACTTTAGCAAGGCATTTGACACAGTCCCACACAAAAGATTAATATACAAGTTAGCCAACCTGGGAGTGGGTCCCAAGATGACAGCCTGGGTAAAGAATTGGCTGGAGAATAGGACAGAGAGTAATAGTAAATGGACTCCACTCAGAAGAAAGGAGGGTTACTAGTGGGGTACCGCAGGGTTCAGTATTAGGACCGGTCCTCTTCAGTGTCTTTATAAGCGACATTGCGGAAGGACTGGAAGGAAAAGTATGTCTCTTTGCAGATGACACTAAGATCTGCAACAGAGTTGAATCACAGGGTGGGGTGGAAAGGATGAGAAGGGACTTGGCAAGGTTAGAGGAATGGTCAGATGTATGGCAGCTTAGATTCAATGCTAAGAAGTGCAGTAATGCACCTGGGAAACAAAACCCAGGGGAAGAGTACACAATGGGGGTGAGATACTAACAACAACAAAAATGGAAGGGACCTGGGGTAGTCATATCAGATGACCTAAAGGTGGGCAAGCAATGTGAGAGGCAGCAAGGAGGGCTGGGGGTTACTGGGATGCATAGGGAGGGCATCACCAGTAAAAACAGGAAGTTATTATCCTCTGTACAGACAGCTGGTGAGACCCCATCTGGAGTACTGTGTGCAGTTCTGGAGACCCAATCTCCATAAAGACATGAACAGGATGGAAGCTGTCCAGAGGAGGGCAACTAAAATGGTGCAGGGTCTGCACCAGAAGACACATGAGAGAGACTTAAGGGGCTTAATCTGTATAGCCTCGAGGAAAGGAGGAGAGGGGGACATGATAGAAACTTTCAAGTACCTCAAGGAATCAACAAAGTCCAAGAGGTAGCATCTTTCAAAAAAGGCAAGAACAAGAGGCACAATTTGAAGATGGGGGCTCAGAGGTAATTTAAAGTATTTTTTCAGAGAGGGTTGTGGATGCATGAACGGCCTTCCGGAGGAGGTTAGGAGTCAAAATTAGTGGTGGAATTCAAGCATGCATGGGACAGTCATCAGGCAATTCTGGGGGTGGGGAGTAGAAGAAGTAGGTTGCTGGTTAACTAGGATCTGCAGCTTATCCAATAGGTAGGGAAATGGGCAGACTGGGTGGGCCATGGTCCTATCTGCCGTCAAATTCTATGTTTCTGTGTTTCTATTCCAGGGGCAGGCTTTTTCATAGGCCTTTCTAGCAAGCCCAGGCCTCCTCTTCTGCTTATGCTCATAGGGGGTTCTTCAGAGGGAGAGGCAGACGGGGTACAAGCAGGCCTGCTTCCACCCCTCAGCCTAAGCCCCTGCCAAACAGGCACCCTGATGAGTTTGCCAGGGCCGATTCTCCATCACCGGTAGGGGGCAGGCTGGCTTACTTTGTCCAGGACTGGATGTCTTTAACATCAGACAAATGGGTCCTGGAAGTAGTAAGCCAGGGACTGGTTCTCAGCTTCAGAAAATTTCCAAAGATGAGAACCAGATCCTTTCCACCTGCAAATCCTTCAGAGGCACTTGCCCTAGAGACAGAGGTCTCTTCCCTCTTGGCTGTCAGAGCCATAGAGAGGGTACCACCCTACACAAAGGGAAAAGTTGTACTCCAGATACTTCCTAACCCCCAAAAAGACAGGAGAATGGCGGCCCATCCTGGATCTCAGATATTTAAACAAGCACCTTTTAAAGCCAAGGTTCAAAGTGGTGACTCTGGGAATAATTCTACCCTCTCTCAGGCCAGGGGACTGGCTAGTCTCCCTGGACCTCAAGGATGCCTATTTCCATATTCTCATCAAGCTCCCACTGAAAGTACCTCAGGTTGAGCTGCCCTCAGGCCATTACCAGTTCAGAGCAATGCCCTTTGGCCTAACTTCTGCTCAAAGGTGTTCACAAAATGCCTGGCAGTAGTAGTTGCCTTCCTAAGGAGAAAAGGATCTCCATCTTTCCATACCTGGACTGACTGGCTCATAGTAGGCCAGTCTCCAGACACAATCAAGTTACACTTACAGATAACTCAGCAACTGCTCACTTCTCTAGGTTTCCTTCTGAATCTTTCAAAGTCAGTTCTAGAGCCTGTGCAGCTCCTCACCTTCATAGGGGCAGAGCTGGATACAGTAAAAGCAAGAGCCTTCCTTCCCCTGGACAGGGCAAGGACCTTATCTCACTGGCCTCTTCATTCACCCTCCAGGTGTCTCGACCAGCAAGGCATTTTCTGCAGCTCCTGGGACACATGGCTGCCTCTACAGCAGTGGTGCAGGGAGCAAGATTTCAAATGAGGGATATTCAGTTCCACTTGAGAGCCTTCTGGTCTCAGAAAAGGGACCCTCTGACCAAACTAATTCCAGTGACTCTAACCCTGATCCAGGCGTTACAGTGGTGGCTGGATCACGACAATCTAAGACAGGGAGTTCCTTTTGTCACTCAGTCTCATTCTCTAATCCTTACTACAGATGCTTCCCTCTTGAGGAGCCCACTTGGGAGAACTGACCACCCAACGGGTTGTGGTCTCCTCAAGAATCTCTGCTTCACATCAATCTATTAGAACTCAGAGCAGTGTTTCTAGCACTTCAAGTTTTTTCCAAGTCTGTTCAGAACAAAGTAGAGCAGGACAGACAATTCCACCACAATGTGGTATATCAACAAGCAAGGGGGCACTCAGTCTACGGCCTTGTGCACAGAGGCAATGAAGTTATGGTCTCTGGCCTATTCCCTGGACACCTCTCTTACAGCAGTACACCTCCCAGGCAAGGACAATGTCCTGACAGATGCTCTCAGCAGGATATCTCAAGGCCATCACGAATGGTCCCTGGATCCCCTGGTTTTGAAGGTGATCTTCTCCAGATGGGGCACCCCACAGATAGATCTTTTTGCAGCCCCAGACAATCACCAACTTCCTCTCTTTTGCTGCAGGCCCCCAGTGTTGGGCTCAGTCCCCCTGGATGCCCTAGTTCTCAATAAGTTCCTGTATGCTTTTACCCCCTTCCCTCTCCTGTTCAAGGTGTTAGTCAAAATCAGGTCCCAACCCTGCAAGGTGATTCTGATTGCTCCAGACTGGGCCAGACAGCCCTGGTACCCTCTCTTGTTGTCCTTAGCAGTCCACCTTCCTCTGTCTCTTCCCAGGAATTACAACCTGTTAACATGTGCTCAGGGGAAGGTTTGGTATCCGAATCTCAAATCTCTCAATCTCAAGGCCTGGCTCTTGAAGAGTTAGAGTTTGCTGATTTGCACCTCTCTTAAGCTGTTATGGACATCCTAAAGGCTTCTCGGAAGCCTTCCACCAGAAACACTTATAACTTCAAGTGGAAAAGATTTTCTATATGGTGCTCTGGGAATCATATTTCTCCAGAGTCTGCTGGTCTGCCCACAGTCCTTGACTATATGGTTCATCTTAATAGCTTGGGACTCAGACCAGCTACACTAAGAGTGCATCTGGCAGCTGTCTCTGCATTCCTTTCAGCAGGCAAGCACTCTTCCCTTTCAGCTCATCCTGTATTTTCTAAATTTTTCAAGGGATTGCTTCATTACCAATCCTCCATTCAGGACCCTTCCCCTTGGGACCTTAATGTTTGCATTGCTCAGCTTATGCAACCTTTTGAGCCTTTGTCCTCAGCAGAGCTTAAGTACTTGACTTGGAAAACTGTTTTCTTGGTGGCCATCACTTCTGCCAGATGCATAAGTGAGTTACAGGCCCTGTCAGTGGAGCCTGATTTTATCTCTTTCCATAGAGATAAGGTGGTCCTCAGGACTAATAGGAAGTTCTTGCCTATGGTGGTTTCAGATTTCCACCTTAACCAGTCTATGTCTTCCGTTTTCTTCACTGACCATTCCTCCTCTGGGGAGAGGAGGCTGCACAGTTTGGATGTGAAATGGGCCCTTAGCTACTACATAGAGCGCACCAAGGGTCATAGGTTTGACTCCCTCCAACTGTTCCTCACTTATGGTGAGGTTGGTAAGGGAAAACCTGCCACTGAGATCTGTTGCCAGGTGGATTGTCTCTTGCATTCAATTTTGCTATGAAAAACTAGGTAGGACCCCACCCTCAGGCCTGAGGGCTCACTCTACCAGAGGTACAGCTGCATCCCTGGATGCTGCCAGGGATATTCCTATCTTAGAGATTTGTCAAGCAGCCACCTGGAAAACAGTACACACTTTTACCAAGCATTACTCTGTGGATATCCAGGCTAGGAGTGATTCTCGGTTTGGCACAGCAGTGCTTCAGAGCCTATTTCCTAAGTAGGTTCTGTCCCTCTTCCATGGAGGTACTGCTTGGTAGTCTGCAATATGTCAGAATACAGCAAGACTTCATGTTGTTTGAAGAAAAAATTACTCACCTTAGTAATGTTGTTTCTTCTAATGGAGTCTTGCTGTATTCTGACCTCCCCCCTGCCTCCCCTCTCAGAACCTTGTTTTTGGGATGTGGGTGGGCAGTAGCAGTGTTGGCACTCGGGAGGTGCCCCCACCCCTTATTTTCTCACCCCTTTAGTTTGGGTGTGGGGGGTGTTGTGTTTTGTTTTATTTTTTGGGTTTCCTGACTTGAGTCTTTGTTTTGGGACCAAAAAATCTGTTTATTATATTTAGTAGCCAGTTGGCTAGTGTAAGTTTACAGTTTCCACACAGGACACCCAGTGAGTATAGCTCATAAAGATCTGATGGTTTGACTTCAAACAGCGGCAGACAGAGTCTCAACCGAGCTCGAGCTTAGCGTTCCATGCCTGGCATGGAAAGTTAACTCTCATCTCCGGGGCAGTTCAAAGGTTGGACATCACTGCAATATGTCAGAATACAGCAAGACTCCATTAGAAGAAACAACATTACTAAGGTGAGTAATTTTTTCTTTTGGTACTCCTTGATCTCTCTCTTCAGCTTTTGACACTGTAGACCATGGGGTTTTGCTCGAGCACCTGGGGTCCATCTATGGCTTGTCAAGTACAGTGCTCAGATGGTTGACATCATTCCTATCTGGTAGAACGCAGAGAGCTGTGTCAGGGAATTTTTCCTCTGACCATTTCTCCCTGTCTTGTGGGGTTCCTCAAGGCTCGGTGCTGTCCCCCATGTTGTTAGCAGTGTATATGCTATTCCTCGGAGACATTGTAAGACTGTAGGGGCTGAGGTTTCACTGCTATACTGATGATACCCAGCTCTACCTGTCTTTTGCTCCCGACCAGGTTAGTGCTCTCACAGTATTTAATAACTGCCTCGCTGAAATCCATGACTGGATGAACTCGAGCTGGTTAAAGTTGAACGCAGGAAAGACTGAGGTTATGGTAGTGGACCCAGGTCGCATGATAGAGGGGTTGAGGACTGATCAGCCCTCTGATTTATTTCTGGGAGGCAATCAGATCCGTACCTCAGAACGGGTGCGTAACCTGGGAGTGATACTTGACTGGCTGAGCCTTCGTTATCAAGTGTCGGCAGTTGTCAGGTTAGCCTTTTACCATCTCAGGAACATTGCCAAGGTGAAACACCTTGTTCCGTCCAGCGATTTGCCGGTGTTGGTCCATACCTTCGTGACCTGCCGCCTTGACTACTGCAACTCCTTGTACTTAGGACTTCCTGGGGTTGATATCCGCCGCTTGCAGCTAGTGCAGAATGCTGCAGCGCAGTTGTTGACAGGGGTATCGAGAAGGTCACGTATTACCCCTGTATTGCGTGATCTGCACTGGCTGCCGATTCAGTGGCAGATCACTCTTAAGGTAGGTCTATTGACCTACAAAGCCCTACACGGACTTGGTCCAGAATACTTGAAAGAGCTTCTGATTCCTTATAACCCTGTGCGACAGCTCTGTTCGGCTGGCAAGGGGTTGCTGGAGGTTCCAAAGGTTATTTGGAAATCTTCTGGGGCCCGTGCTTTTATGTTTATGACCCAACCCTCTGGAATTCTCTGCCCCATCAGCTTCGAGAATGTACGACCGTGGGAGGCTTTAAGTGGGAATTTAAGACTTATCTGTGGAGACGAGCATTTTTATGAACCGATATAAGTGATATTATGATTTTAATGTTTATTGTAACTTTATTGTTTGGGTTGTTTGTTAAGCGTGTACAGCACCATGGTATTTGAAAGGTGCTTAATAAATAAAGTTTTATTATTTATTATTAAAATGTGTCTGTTCGTGGATACTACAAAGCTTTTTTTTTTTTTTTTGAGGGGGTGGACATGGGAGAGGGGAAGACAGAATCTCAAGAACGATCTGGCTAGGCTACAGAAGTATTTGGCATTTGGTAACTGGGTTTCAGTGCTAAAACAGTTAAGGTTGTGCACTTGGGGTCAAAAAATGCAGAGACCAAATACTGGCTGTGTGTTGTGCAGGTAACCAGGTCAGGAGAAGAAAAGGACCTGGAAAAAATCACAAGTGACCTGAAGAACTGGGCACAGTGCAGGAGGGCAGCTGCTAAAGCATATTGGATGCTGGGCTGCATAGCCAGGGGGATTAACAGGAAAGTAGGGGTCATACTACCACTGTACAGATCATGGGTGAGATTGCACCTAGAGTACAACATATGATATTGCTGCCCTATCTGAGGAAGGTTCTCATCTTGCTGGAAATCATCCAGGGACAGCATAGTAACATCAGTGAGGATAGGCTCAGGGTGCTCAACAGTGTGCTCTCTTGAGTACAGAAGGAGTTTGGGGAGGGGGGGGAACATGATTGAGACCTTCGAGTAACCTAAAGGTACAAACAGTAGAGCACTTTGGCCTTTTCAGTCTTAGTGGGAGCAAGTCCACTTTGGGGGGGGGGCACAGCCTAAAGCTGGTGGGGGTCTGTGTGTGTCAGGATGGAGATGAGGTGGCACTTTTTCACTGAGAGGGTGGTAGCTAGGTGGAACGAGTTGCTGGAGGAGGTGATCTTTCTGAAAATGGGGAATAGTTTCAAGGGAGGATGGGATAGAGTGACGGGGAAAGTTGCAGGTAGGGGAAGGGGGGAATGGGGGGTATCACTGGCGAAATGGGGAGGATGGGCAGGTCCCTCTGTAAGCACAGTGGGACATGAACACTCGAACAGACTAGATAGATGATAGACCCTTTATCTGCTGGCATGTTAGTACGTTCCTGATAAACAGACACTACAACAGATGTGTATTACAGAAACAGAGAGGCATCAAGGTATTAACACACTACTACTTAAATAGAAACCTCTCTGCAGTACAGCTAGCAGGAACTGAGAATGTATTAACGTGCTGGGTGGGGGAAGGGACTCTCTGTCATGCAGGGCAGTGATGGGGTTGGGCAGTTGTCCGATAAAAGCAGATGGGGACAGTCAGGACAGAGAGCGCAAAAAAAGTAAATAAAAAAAAAAGGGCAAACTGCAGACGCAAGCTGAAGTTTCGCATGAGAATTTGGATATGAATACTGTACTGTTTGAACTGGACTATTATTAAATGGTCCCGTGACTGTTTCTCTACAGTCTTGTGGTGCTTATTCAGAGAAGTTTAATTTCTGCTATAGAAAATGTGTAATTTAAGAAAGTGCTTATATGGTGTCATGGTGTCTGTTTCTGAGCTTCTGTTCTGATAATCCCACTTTGTGTGTGTTCTTCTGCTCATGTGCTCCAGGCTTTTGTGGACTACCAGATGCAGCAGATGACATCCACTTTTGTCGACCACTTTGGCTTCAATGATGAGGAGTTCAGCGAGCAGGAGCAGAGTGTCCAGTTAGTAAATTTTTTTGTTTAAATCAAGGTTTCTCTCGCACCTGATCATGACAAGCACCCTTCTCATTGGTCCCTCATCCCTGACACCCACCTTTTCTAGGGCTCCCCGTTAAAGGGCTTCAGGGCTAGCCAGACTACCTCCGTATCGGTGTTCAGGTACTCCGTCCCCCGGTCTCAGTTTGCCTAAATCTTGGGGTACCTGCCTTGCCCCTGCTCTGGAGTACTTCCAGGAGTTTGCCTAAGTGTGGGTAATGACCTGAATTTAGGTATTTCTACTAATAGTATTCAGTTCACATCCACATGACCAATTCAGCTTCTCTGGCAAGGCATGCTTTCGGTATGTGCAGATCTAAGAGCAGTGGGAGTGGAGCCGGAGGACAACATGGTTGGACGGTGGGAGGAATCCAGCTTTTGAAGACTGTTCCTGTAACTGAGCATGCTCTGTGAGACTGCCCAAGTGAGTATTTCTATATTTCAAAAAAGTTTCACCAGAAAAGACATACTGAGCTGCCAACAGCTCATTTCCAAATGCATTCTGGGATGGGATGTGAACTGATAACTAGTAGCAGTGCTGCAGTTTCCAGTCAGTAAACTAGTAGTCTTTTCCCCACAGGTATGGGCCATAGCACATGTTTTTGATTTTCAGTTACTTTTTGTTCCAATGCAGAGTTGGTTTCATACTCCTGTCCATGGCATTTCCAAGGGTGAATCTTTTTTGTGGGTTTAAAAAGTTCACTGTGTGCCAGAATTTCATGCCATCTGTAAATGGAAGGTGAGAGACTCTTTCAGTTAAGTTCACCCGATTTGAGTCTGGTTTTGAGAATGAAGGGGGACCACCCTATTTTGGATGTGTTGCTTCTTGTCTGCACTGGTCCTCCAAGGACCGAGCCCACTCAGATGGATCTGGTGGAAAGCAGTTTAATTCCAGTTCTGAGGAAAGACTTTAATGCTGGTACCCATCCTGTTCTGGTTCGTGATCTTGATTGGTGGTGTATGCTGAAGGATTGTCTGATTCCAGATCTTGGCTCTGAGCCCAGTTACTCAATTTCTGATCCTTTAGAGGACTCATCTCCAGTTATGCAAGCCATATTAAGGTCTTTGCATCCAGTAGGAGATATGATCTCCTTTTCTACCTAAACTGGCTTTCCATCGCCATTGACAAGTGGCTGTATTAGATTGCCAAGAAAGGTCTGACTCTGAAGTTTATATCAGCTCCTCCTTAAAGTTGTATGGTAGAGCGCAGGTTTTTTTTCCCCGACCTGGAGCAGGTATTTCTTAAGGAAGGAAAGTTAGAGCAGTCTGCATGTAGAATCAATAGAGTATATTCCAGATGTGGAAAGGGATTCACTTTCTGGTCTTCCAAAAGGTCAGGAGGGTGGCAGCTCATCTTGTATCTCGGAGACCAGAGCACATTTCTGAAATGCACAAGATTTAAGATGGCTTCTTTGAAGGGGATCATCCCATCCCTCCATGAAGGAGATTGGTTCTGCTTCCTAGATCTAAAGAATGTATACCTTCACAACTGGATCAGATTATTCCAGGTGAAATTCCTCCAGTTCAGACTGGGAGGCAGAATTTACCAGTACAGAGACCTGGTGCTAAACAGGTGAGAACACGCAATACTGTACAGCCTTCTGTGGAGGGAAAAAAAAAAAGCCGTGCAGCAAAAATATATTGCATAGCCAAAACACCTTGTAGGAGCGTTGCTACAAAACTTAAATAACTAACCCTTGATAGTTATGCCCATTCCAGATCTCTAATGCACTAAATTTCCATTTTTATTTACTGATGGGGGAAAAACAAGTCTTTTGAGCCCAGGCTCATTTTTACGTTGGTTGCGCACTTGCTCAAGTCAGCGTGTTGGCAATAGGGATTTCAGTGGGGGTGGGGGGTCGCTGCCGAGCCTGTTGCGATCACACAAAATTAGGGGCTTGGAATGGGCTCAGTAGTCTATACCAGTGACCACTCTGTGTGGTCCTGACACAATCTCTGCTGGGTGGACTGAATGGTCATGCACTTCAAAGGACTGAAGTCGCTCCAGTCAGAGAGGACTTTGATCCTTTGATTTGCATTCTCAGTCCCCCAACCCCAGAGAGAGACACGGAGTGGTGCAACAAGACTGTTCATAGCCTGAGGCGGCAGCAGGCTGGAGATCGGAGTGACAGTCAAGTGTCGACATTGGAACTTGGAAACTGTTGACTTTCTGGGCCAACAAAACACCGACCAAGCTGACACAGAAGCTCCATGCGCTGTCCGCTTCCCGTCTCCTGCTTTGCCTGCTCCCCTTTTCATATCTCCTCTGTTCAGAGCAAAAGTCAGCTTGTCAGTCCTGAAAGTGGTCTGACAGTGTCGCTGATCGCCGTAAGAGCAACTCCCATCTCCCCAGAGAAGTGCAATGGATCATTGGGGTCACTGCACACTGTTTCCTCTCACAACTGTGCCGCACTGACCCCAGCTGTGCCCACAGTTCCATTCCCAGCACAGTGACCTGAGACTCCGGGTATGACAGTTCGCCGCAGCAGCAGGCTGTGACAGCAAGGCTTTCTGAAGTAGAGTTCACCAGACTCATAGGTGAGTGCCCTCTGAGCAGTGGGCGCATGGGTAGTCATGCCTCTGAGCAGTGGGTAGGTGGAAAATCGCACGGGTACTTGTAGCACACCATGAAAATGCAGGAAAGTTCTATATCGTCCATGTAATGTCAGATGGAAAACTGTGTGGAAAGTTATACCACACTGTATAATTGAACATGTTACAAGTTTGCCTGTAAGTACTGGGGTCTGAGAATAACAGTCTTGTAGCTGAAGACGGGAGTTGCCCCTATGTCTCACCTGCTACAGCTACTGTTCCTTTCAGATTCATGTATTGAAAAGCACACAGGAGAATGTGCTTCCCGAGGTAGGTAGGGAGAGAGTTGGGGAATCCGTATGTAGTGGGTCGATGCAGTGCTACAAGTTGCGGCTGCTATTTACGACTTGTGGCATTCCATTAACCCGCTGTGAAGTTCGTCTGCCCAACTAATCAGTGTGTAGTGCCCACCTGACCAGGATAGAAACACCGCACAGTAAAGGGAGCCTGGCCACAGACACAGTCGCATCTTGTACTTGGTGCACTATGTGCATTACGAAATGCAGGGAAACACAATGGGGACAGTTTCAAGAGCACGTTACAGTGCTTTCACAGTTTGCGACGGAGTTTGGACAAGCGCACTGTACTCAAAGCACAGCTGACTGTCTTCTGAGCAGTACCTGGCACTTTCGCAAGCCTGCACAGTTAGTAGTGCCACCCTGTGTTGAATGCACACTTCCTGTAAGGAGCGTGTCGGTGTGCTGTGTTAGCCACTGCTAGCTAGCCCCCTTTATCTCCCCCTTGCTTCCCTAGCCAGCGCCACAATAAATGTAGAGTTCAGCAGACTAGTTTCCATCCTGTCCTCACCTGACCAATTTTTTTTTTTTTTTTTTTTAAAGTATTGCTGTCCCAGACTAGACTCGCCCTTGCACTTTTTTGGAAAAACATCAAATTGTTTAATAAGCAACCAACGTTCGGCATTGACAAATGCTTGTTAATTAAGATACAAATACAAGCCTGCTACATTACAGCAGAATGTTTAATACACACCCCAAGTTTCTAAAATGGCATCGGAGTTCCATCGTCATTAGGCTGTTATCCTACCTACCTACTTTGCCAGCTTCTAGAATGAGGGAGAAAGGGCTTTCCATTCACTTGATGTTAAGAGGGTCCTCTGGTTTTAGCTGGACAGGATTAAGGACTTAAGACAGTCAAAACAGCTCTTTATCTCTTTCGGCCATAACTGAAAGGGGCAGCCTGTCACAATCGAGTGCATTTCAGCCTGGATTTTAAATTGCCTTCGCCCCTACTATGCTATGGCCCTGGTTAAACTGGAAGGCAAGGTACACGCCTGCTCCACTAGAGTGGTTGCCAATTCCCTGGAAGAAATACACTCTGTGCAAATCGCAGACATTTGCAGAGCTGCAATTTAGAGCACAGTACATGATGTTACCAAGCACTATGCCCTGGGGCTCCATGCCAGGCAGCATGCCACCTTTGGCAGGACAGTTCTTGGTAGATTACTATACTGAGTGAGTGAGCCCTGAGCTTCTGCCTTCCTAGTCCACAGGACATACTCTGAACTTGGTAGTCTGATCATTAATGGTAATTTTAAGCTGAAGATGATTCTTGGAAGATATGAAAGTTACATACTTCCCATAACTATTGATCATCCTGAATACTTTATCCACAGATTACCACGCCTGCCCACCCTCTCCAGGACTCACTGCAGTATTACTTTGTTGGTCAGTTTGTAACCTACGCTACCTGGCAGACCAGTAGCAAAGCATACGAGTGGCAAGTGGATCACATCCCGCATCAACCTCTGCTATATGTTGGCTGGTAGGGAGCCTTTTGTAGGGCTTTTGGGCTCAGTCCTCCAGACATACTGCTGCCTTGGTGACTGCTTTCAGGGGCATCCCTCTCTAGGAAATCTGCAGAGCTACCCAGAAGCCAGCACACACCTTCATTTCCTTGTACAGCATTGTCCTTGAGTCTCATTGGGATGCTGCTATTGGGACTTTGGTTCTCTAGTCTCTGTTAGCCAAATTGGGGTGTATGCCTTGCCCCCTCCTCCTGGATAATTGTTAGTAGTCTGCCGGAGTATGGACTGTGGTATCCACACCCCTAGAAAAATAAGTGTCTTATACAGTTCACATCCACACAACCCACCCGGCCTTCCTGCAGTGTGGCACCCGGATCCCTGCTTCAAGCATGCAAGATCTGATGTCACTGGACAGAGTCAGTGGATATACCGCCCATGTGGTGAGAGGAGCTTAGCTTGAAGACATCCAACAAATCAGCACTACCAGTGGAACTGTCACATCCACACAACCCACATCCACACAACCCATGTATGGATGTGAACTGTATACAGCTCCTGTATGTGACAGGGTAGAACAGGACCCTGTCCCATTTGTTATGCAGAATGTGTTTAAATGCAAGGATCTAATCCTTCCTCGTCTGTCTCTTCTCTGTCTGCGCAACCAAATTTCCCTGTGAGACTTTGGACTTGATCAACCCGAACAGTCTTGCAATTCTTTGCCTCTCACTGTCTGTTTTCCCTTGCTATCTGTTTTTTCTCCCTTACTTATGTAGATCTGCTGATATAAAAATATGTGCAAATCATTGTATGGAAATGTAACTGATATTGGGATCCCTTGTGTTTGAAAAATATATGTTCTAGGGACATGGATATGTTGTTCATCCACACTGTCTGGCAGGTTCCTTGCCGCTTTAAATCTTGCCGGAAGGTCTTCAAGCTGGCTCCTCCCACCCACCCGGGTGGTAAAACTCTCGGCTCCACCCATGACGCCAGATCTTCCTTACCGCTCGGAAGCTCAGGTTCCCTCCTTAACGCTCTGCGTATAAGACTGGTTCCTATTTCTTCAAAATTTTCAAAATTAAAAAGGTTTTGCTAAAAAGACTTCGGTCTTCTCTCCCTCGCGGCTGCGATGGACAAATCGACTTCTGGTTTCCGGAGATGCCCTTGCGGGCAGATGATGTCTCGGACGGATCCGCACTCCACGTGCGTCTACTGCTTGGGCCTTGAGCATGACCCGCGGGCCTGCGACCTGTGCTCCTCCTTGCCCCGCCTATGTCCCATAGACCGTTGCTGCCCGTTTAACTAGGGGCGATCCGAGACTTGTTCCTCCGGTAAAGTCAAAAGAGGCCCAGTTGGCGGTGTCCGCAGCAGCGGCTTCGGGCGGATCAGCTCGAGCAGATGACCGCCCAAGAGGAGGCGGCGTGGCCGCTTCTACCTCGGCTGCGGCATTTGTCCCGCTCTCTCTGGTGCCTCTTATTCAGCTTCTTTTAAGGAGCTTTGTCTGACCCTCTCAACTAAAGGTGAGGGTCCAACTTCTTCTGGACCGTTTTCTCGGTACAAAAAGAGAGACAAGGGTAAGTCTCACAGTCGGCTCTTGGAAGCGGGAAGATCCCTCCCCGAAGTTGTCGGCCGTTGACTTCGGTCGACTTCTCTTCTTCGGCCACTGGTCTCACGGTGTCCCCGTCAGGCCAGTTGACCGAGACTCCCGTCGACGCGGTCGAGATTTTTCTCGACCCCATTGGACGGGTTGTCAGCTGGAGAAACCGAGAATCCCCTCTCCCCGGTTCCCCCGGTGGGAGTTGAGGACCCCGTCAGCTCGTCTGTGCCTCCGGTTCCGGAGCCTTCGGTTGAATCTTCCGAACCGAGGGGAGTGCCGGTTCCCCGCGACACCTCCCCGCACCGTCCTCGGCAAAGCTGAGGGTCGACTTTTCGGGTCCAGCCGATCCCGCCGTCATAGGTGGTCTCGGTCTCGGCACTGCGGCAAGCGGCGCCGCCGCTCGGCCTCTTCCTCCTCCTCGGACGAGGGGAGGCTTTGACGCAAGTTGCGTCGAAGATATGAGGAACTCATGTGGCAACAGCTCCTTCTGACCGGGAATAAGCCGACGCCGTCGTTTTCCCCAGCCATTAAGTGGCTGTCACCGGAGCGGCCGAAACAACCCCTTGTTTTATCCGAGTAGCCTGTTCCCAGGCCGGTTGTTCGGCCAAAACCAGCTGCCCCACCGATTCCGGTGGAACCTCCGCCTCCACAGCCATTAGTTGGGGCTCTGACCAAAAATTCTCGGTCGGCTCAGGGACTACCCCATAGGCTGTCTGTCACCCTCACTCCCGATCGACCTCGGCAGGTGGAGGGTGGCTCAGGCCCGAGGCAGCTCTTTGAGGACTTTCCGAGTCCGAAGACGATTCCTCCCTTTTCTCCAAGCGAATGGACTTGGAGTCCTCAGGAGGACAGTCGGTGGACGATAGCCCTTCGTCCTTCCTGGGATTGCTTCGGCTCATCTCGGAGTCCACCGGGATGAAGCTCGAACCCGTTTCTAAGCGGGCCAGGTATCCCCTCACGGAGATTCTGGACCGAGGGGATTCCCCTACGGAGGCCTTTCCGGTGGCCGAGGCCATAGTGGGCCCGGCCTTGGAGCTCTGGCAGCGCCCTGCTTCCTGTCCTGCGCCTTCGGCCAGGATGGCCAGGAAGTATGCGGTCCCTACCGGTTCCCTGTCCGGTTTTTCGGAACACCCCTCAGCCGAGGGGTTAGTTACCGACAGCGTTTTCCGCGTGCGGAGCGCTAGGGACGTGGACAAACCTCCGACAAGGAGTCAAAGGAATTGGACTATGCCGGGCGAAGTCATGCTGCGTCCTCCTCGTGCTCGCCAGGCCAGTTGGGCGTCCTCATGGCACATTTCTCTCATGCCCTGTTGGGCTCCCTGGATGAGGTCGCCCCTCCACTTTCCCACGGATCTGCAGACCACAGTCAGGCAGGTGCGGGACCAGGGCAGGGCAGTGGCCAAACAGCATCTCCAGACTGCTTTGACATTGGGGACTCATGTGCCAGGTCTGTGGCGGCCGCAGTGGCTATAAGGCCGGGCTTGGCTGAGGATATCCACCTTTACTTGGATACCCAGCACAAGTTGGCTGGATGTTCCTTTTGGGACTGACATCTTCGGCCCTGGGGTGGAAGGTCACCTGCAGAGGATCGAGAAGTCCAGTGCTACTTGGACTCGGTCTCTTCCGCTCAGAAGGACAAAGGCCGCAAACCACAGCCTAAACCCTTTACGCCCTTCCGCAGCCACGTGGCGATCGGCCCAGCAACATCAGGGCCAGCAGGCTCGGCTTGGCATCCCAAACCCAGCCCGGGCTTCTCTAACAGGAAGCAGGGAGGTAAGGCCCAGGAGGTCCTTGGCTGGTCCTCCTCCAAGCCTGCCCAGTGACGGGCTGAGGGTGCCGCCCCAACCCGTCACCTCACCACAGGTTCCCCCTTGGGGGACGGCCCGCACTTCCTTTCAGCCTGGTCCGCTATTACCACGGACAGGTGGGTGCTGGAGGTGGTGGGAAAAAGGCCTGCCTCTAGAACCCGAGCAGGCCCGCTCCTTCAGAGCCGTCGAGACCTCGGGGGCCTCGGGTCCGAGAGCCTCACTGTCGGCCTCGCCGCCGACATCGCCCTCCTCCAAAGGAGATGATCAGGAGGTGGCGGATCTCCCTCAGACCCGGGGTTTGTGTCCAGGTACTTCCTGGTTCCGAAACGGATGGGGGGCTGGCGCCCCATTCTCGACCTACACTACCTGAACAAGTTCCTAAGGTCTCGAACATTCAGGATGGTCACTCTGGCTCAGATAATACCATCCCTGGAACACGGCGTGTGGTTCTGCTCTCTGGACCTGCAGGACGCATTCTTTCACGTCCCTATCCGTCCGTCACATCGGAGATTCCTTCGCTTTCGAGCGGAGGGATCCCTTTTCGAGTTCCGAGCCATGCCCTTCGGCCTGTCTCCAGCTCCCAGGGTCTTCACCAAATGCATAGCAGTGGTGACAGCTTTCCTGCGGCGCCGAGGGGTCCAGGTGTACCCTTACCTGGACGATTGGCTGATAGCAGCCCCCTTCAGACAGGAGGTGGAGCGGTCCAGAGATCTGGCCTTCCAGGTTTGCTCTCAAATTGGCCTTCTCATCAACGAGGCCAAGTCGGAACTCGAGCCGAAGCAGGTGATTCTGTTTATCGGGGCAGAGCTCGACTCTCTTCGAGCCAGAGCACGGCTCCCGGTGGACAGGGCCGAGGTTCTTACCTCCTTTGCCCAATCATTTCTGCTTGGGCAATCGCGCCCTGCCCGGGACTTCCTGGGTCTCATGAAGCGCCAGCGGCGTGGTCCATTGGGCACGCTGGCACATCGCCTCTTCATTGGGACTGGCCAGCCAGTGGTCACAGCGCTGCGATCCATTGGACCAGCTAGTGATGGTGACCCAGGAGATGTGGAACGCTCTCCGGTGGTGGACCGTTCCATCTCATCTGCAGGAGGGCATCCCGTTTGTCCGCCCCGAGCCGACGGTCTCTCTATCGACTGATGCCTCTCTGATGGGTTGGGGTGCCCATCTGGGGGAACACCGGGCACATGGCCTCTGGTCCCCGCGGGAGTCCCGATGCCACATCAACCTGCTGGAGCTCCGAGCGGTCCGCCTAGCTCTCACCACCTTTGCTCCGTTTCTCCGGGTCAAGTGGTCCGAGTCCAGACGGACAATACCACGACCATGTACTACCTAAACCGCCAGGGCGGGACGCGCTCCATGCTTCTATGCAAGGAAGCTCTCCGCATTTGGTCACTTGTGCACAGCCTGGAGGCGGATCTCCTAGCCATTCATGTGGCAGGAGCCTCCCAACACCCTGGCCGATGCCCTGAGCTGGATAGGGGCTGCATCTCACGAGTGGTCTCTCCTGCTGGAGGTAGTACAAGATCTGTTCTCCCATTGGGGCACACCTCAGGTGGACCTGTTTGCCTCTAGGGAGAACACGAAGCTGAGGCTGTTTCATGCCCGCCCCCCTCAGCAGGGCTCGCTGCAGGGGGATGCCTTCTTGAGGCTGTGGACCCCAGGCCTCTTCTACGCCTTTCCCCCATTTCCCTTGATTCACAAGGTGCTTCTCAAAGCAAGGAGGGACAAGGCGCAGGTGATTCTGATAGCCCCAGACTGGCCCCGCCAGTTCTGGTACCCAGATCTCCTCAGCCTCAGCTCCAGGCTCCCGAGGCAGCTTCCAGCTCGCCCGGACCTGCTCTCAGTCAGTCAGGGGAAGGTGTTGCATCCGGACCTTCAGTCCCTGCACCTGACGGCCTGGTTCCTGAGCGGCTAGAGTTCCAGGCCTTGGGTCTTTCCGACGAGGTCTCGATGTTGTTGAGGTGTCCCGTAAGGAGTCGACCAGGAAATGCTATGCCTTCAAAATGGAAGAGATTTTCCATTTGGTGTCAGGGCAAGGGCTTGGACCCTTCCTCCTGTCCTTTGGCAAGCATCTTGGACTATTTATGGTCCCTTTCTAGTCAAGGGCTTAGGTCAACGACCCTTAGGGTGCACCTGGCAGCCATCTCTGCTTACCGGGCGTGGCCGGGGAGCAGTCGGTGGCGCAGGAGAAGGTGGTCTGGCGCTTTTCAAAGGCCTTGATCACATTTCCCTCCGATGCGAGAACCTCCACCTCCATGGATGTACTGCTTGCATTGGCAAAGCCTGCGGGCAAGCTTATATTCTAATCAATGCACAGGTGTAACCTCTCACCTGTCGTGGAAGACCGCCTTCTTGGTGGCTATCATGTCAGCCAGAAGGATGGGAGAACCCAGGCGCCTGCATCGAGTCTCCGCATCTGGTCTCTCACAGGGACAAGGTTGTCCTGCGCCCCCACCCGAAATTCCTTCCGAAGGTGGTGTCAGAGTTTCACTCTAACCAGGTGTTGACTCTGCCGGTGTTCTACCCCAATCACACCTCGGAGGTCAATACAGGCTCCATACTTTGACCCTAGAAGGGCGCCTTATTATAAGGGAGCGCACGGCTGAAATTCGGGAGAGGTTCGCCAGCTGTTTGTCACCTACGCTGAAGCCGTGATTCTGGCAGACCTGCAGCCAAGCGGACGATAAGCAGGTGGTCACCTCCCGCATAGATCTCTGCTGGCGTTGGCGGGCATGGAGCTTCCCAGAGGGATAAGAGCTCATTCTACCCGCCATACTGCTGCATCAGTGGCTGCTTCCAGGGACGTCCCTATCCAGGAAATCTGCAGGGCTGCTACCTGGAAGTCAGCACACACCTTCATTACCCATTACCACATCGACCTTGAGTCACGCCGGGATGCTGGTTTTGGGGCCTCTGTTCTCCAGTCTTTATTCCCTAAGTAGGGGGTGTGCGCCTTGCCTCCCTCCTCCCGGAGAACTGCTAGGAGTCTGCCAGACAGTGTGGATGAACAACATATACCATTCCTAGAACTCCTGTTACAGGTGAGTAACTTGTATTTACTGCTGAAATGGATATATTTATATTTTGAGATGACTGTGGAAAACTATTGTGAACTCTAGAGGTTACTTAAGTGCAAATCTTTTAGACCCTTTTTCAACAGCTGAGCAAATGGAGCCTCTCAGCTCCGGCACAATGTGTTATAGCAGCTCCTGCCCTGAAATTTACAGAAAAACCAGGATGCTTGCTAAGAATGGGGGTTGATAAGACTTAAGAGCTAAGCTTCAGCTGCAGAAGATGAAGAAAAAGGGACACACACAGAGACTGAAGGAAGATTTTATTTTATTTCTCCTTTGCACATAGTTATACAGAACAAGTTAATCGTTTTATGTTGCTGCTACTGTAAATATTTTTGAATTCTACAACTGCTCCTGGTTTTCCCTATGCTTCTGACCTGTGCCTCAATGACAGTAGATCTATGGTTACAGGTGAGTAACCTGTTAGCCCCCCCATCAGTTGGGGCATCTGTTCAAGTCCCCTACCCCCTCTCTGTAAATTAAGATCCCTTATCCTGGAGTCACGTGATGCCCCTATACTGAATGTGGCTGTTCCCTTCAGCTCCTTGGAACCCCTGGGCTGAAAAGACCAATTTAAATGAGAAAAACTAAGAATCTTCACTTTTAATTAGCAACAGTGATTGGACTACTTCTGTTACCTTTATTTCAAATCCAGTGACACAAATAGAACCGGAACAGATTAAAGTGGACTTTCCAGACACACCGCATGTTAGAGAAGAGAGTGGGCAAGCTGTTAAGAGGCACATGCTGTCAGACTCGCCTGCCTCACCTGCTAGATAGCCCACAGACACACACAAACCTCCTAGAACTCAGAGCATTGCTCCTCCCAGATACAGGGTCAGACAGTCCAGATTCGGACAGACAACACCATAACCATGTACTATGTAAGCAAGGAGGAACAAGTTCATCAAAACTATGTACAGAAGCAGTGGTGATCTGGGACTTGGGTTACTGTTTGGATGCCAAAACGCCTGCAGTACATCTGCTTGGTAAACCGTATGCTGGCAGACTCACTGAGCAGGATGACTTGGAACATCACGAATGGACTCTCAGCCAGCAAGTGCTTGCATCAGTTTCTAGAAGGTTGGGCACTTAAGAGAGAGTTATCCTACTCATAGGAAAACGGCTCCCAAAATTTTGTTTCAGAACTTCAGTCAAGCTAACAGTACTCGAGTATTACCGCTTTCTGATATGGACAGGGAGATTACTCTATGCCTTCCCTCAATTTCTTCTCATACAGAGGGTACTCATGAAGCTCTTGAGGGAGCCAGCAACAGTGATCCTGATAGTCTTAGGCTGGGCCGAGCAGGCTTGGTATTGTGTCCTGCTGACCCTGTCCCACAAGGCTCCTGTCACTCTGTCACAGAGACACAGCATGCTGACCTTATCTCAGAGCAGGAGAACCTTCCTGGACCTCAGAACATTATGCCTTAGGGCCTGAGTTTTTGAGTTTATATCTGTCCTGAGGGTTTCCAGGAAACAAGCAACAAGAAAGGCATGCGACTCAAACTGGAAAAAGATTCTCGTACTGGTGTGCTTCCACTGAAGTCATTCCAATTCAAGCAGGACTACGACCAGTTCTGGCTACATTGTACACCTGCAGTCCCTAGGCCTCATGCCCTCAATCCTAAAGGTACACTTGGCAGCTGTTGTGGCTTACTCATCAACAGGCAAGGAAACATCTATGACCTCACAACCTATTTTCAGAAGCTTTTTTAAAGTCCTTAGTCACCTCCACCCTCCTGTGAGGGAACCAGTCCCACCATGGGACTTGAATATATGCCTTGCCAGTTGGTGGTGTCTGCTTTCAAGCCTGTGGCTGTAGCAGACATGAAATATGTCACTTGGAAAACAGTTTTCCCAGTGGCCATGAGTCTGCCATCTGACAGAAGAGTGAGCAAAAAGTGTGGCAGCTACAAGAGGCATACCCTTTCAGGAGATTTGCAAAGCAGATGCCAGGGAAATAGTCCACAGCTTCACAAAGCATAATTGTCACAACATATAGTCCAGGAGGGATGCCTGGTTTGGACTGCTGTCGTGCAGAACCTTTTTTCCCAAATAGGTTCTAGACTCATCCTCCCAAGGTACTGCTAGTTAGTCTGCACTTTTTTATAGGCATTTTTGTTGGATTCTAGTTGTTAGAAGAAAAAATTGCTCACCGTAGTAATGTTCTTAATCCTTTAGGATCCAACAGTAAGCCATGTAAATCCTGACCCTGCCTCTCCTTCTAGAACCTGAAAAAAGGTTCCCAAAAGAATCTGTATTTTCTTTGGTGCTTGAGGATTGTTGACTTTTTCCAGTTCTGTCGGGAAGCCATCCGCATCTGGACCCTCATGCGCAGCTTGGGTGCTGATTTCCTAGCAATTGATGTGGTCAGAGCCTCCTTCCAGCTGGCGGATGTCCTCAGCCAAGTGGGCTAGTCATCTCACAAGTGGTCCCTTTATCAGGAAGTGGTGGACCACCTGTTCTCCCAGTGGGGCACTCCCCTGCTCAGCCTGTTCACCTCCTGGGAGAACACGAAGCTGAGACTGTTCTGTGCCTGCACCCCACAGTACGAGACACTGATGGGGGATTTTTTAAGAGGCCCTGGACCCCAAGCTTCCTCTATGCATTCCCTCCCTTTCTCCTGATCCACAAGATGCTGGTCAAGTTCTGGTATGCAGATCTCTTCAGTCTCAGCAGTAGGTGTCTGTGGCGTGGCCTCTATGCCCGGATCTGCTCTCTTCTCACGAGGGAAAGGTCTTATACCCGAACCTTCAATTCCTGCACCTGACAGCCTGGTTCCTGAGCAGCTAGAATTCCACGGAATGCATGGCTGGAGTTGGGAAGAGGTTCGGCAGCTATTTGTCACCTGTGCTGAAGCCACACCTGGCTGACTGGCAGCTAAGCAGGTGGATTGTATCCTGCATTGATTTCTGCTATAGGTTGGCTGGTAGGGAGCCTCCCATAGGGCTTAGGGCTCATTCCACCAGACATACTGCTGCTTTGGTGGCAGCTTCCAAGGATGTCCCTATCCAGGAAATCTGCAGGGTTGCTACCTGGAAGTCCGAGCACACTTTCATTTCCCACTACCACATCAGCCTGGAGTCATGCTGGGATGCTGGTTTTTGGGACCTCAGTTCTCCACTCCCTGTTTCCAAAGTAGGGATGTGCCCCTTGCCTCCTCCTTTTGGAGAACTGCTAGAAGTCTGCCACAGTGTGGATAGTGCAACATATCCACATCCCTAGAAATGAGGGCTACTCCCCTGTAACTGTAATTCTAAGACTGGTATATTTTCCTTTCCCTTTAACTCCAGCCAAAATGTCTTCAAGCTAAGCTTGTCCCACCCACCTGGGTAACATCATCCTCAGCTCCGCCCTGTGATATCAGATCTTGCATGCTGGAATCAGGGATCCGTGCACCACTTGCCAGAGGAGGTCAGTTAGTTCATCTGGAGGAGAAGAAGCACTGTGGGTAAATTTGGAGACTGGCAATGGCACCACAATCTGCACAGGGGTTGTATACAGACCCCCTTCTCAGGGGGAGGAAATGGACAAGGAAATGATAGAAAGTATACTTAGAATGGCAGAAAAAGGGGAGATATTGCTGATGGGTGATCTGAATATGCCAGATGTTAACTGGAGTGCAGTTGCAGCAGTCACTTCTAAGAGTGGGGTTATTCTAGATGCCCTACAGGGGGCATGCCTTAGACAACTAGTATTGGAGCCCACTCGAGAGGGAGCAATCTTAGACCTGGTTCTCTCAAATGGAGATGAAGAGAGGATCACAGATGTAGAAGTGGGTAGCCATCTGGGAACTAGCGACCATCGAACAGTATGGTTCACAATAAACACAGCAATAGAGTCAAGCCATACAAAGACAAAGGTACTGGATTTTAGGAGGGCTGACTTTTGTCAAAATGGGTGAGTGCCTAAGGAATGCACTAGCAAATGGGCAGGAAGGAGGGGTGGAAGAACAATGGGGAGCAATAAAAACTGCCATCACAGAGGTAACAAGCCTTTGTGTAAAGCAAATAAACAAAACAAAATGATGTAAGAAACCACTATGGTTCTCAAAGGAAGTGGCAGTGAGGTTCAAGAGAAAAAGAAAGCATTCAGGAAGTACAAGGAATCACAGAAGGAACAGGACAGAGAACTGTATCAGTTAAAGCAAAGGAAGCTGGAAGGCAGTCAGAACAGCAAAGGCCCAAACCGAGGAAAAGATAGCCAACTCAGTTAAGAAGGGGATAAAACCTTTATAGGTACATCAGGGAGCCAAGGAAGACTAAGGGAGGGATAGTGAGGCTTAATAAAGGGAGGGAGGGAGGGAGGGTGGGCAGAGGGTGACTGTGAAAAGACAGAGATACTAAACAAATATTTTTGCTCAGTATTTACAAAGGAAGAGGGGCGGTACCTAAAACAAACAGTAGAAACACTCTGGATACAGAAGTTGATACCAGCCCATTTACAGAAAAAGGTTCTGAAAGAACTCTTAAAACTGAAGGTGGACAAAGCAATGGGGCCTGATGGGATTCATCCCAGAATTCTAAAAGAACTAAGGGTAGAACTAGTGACACCCACTGACTACCCTCTTTAACAAATCATGGGAGGATGGGGTGGTACCCAAGGACTGGAGGAGGGCAGATGTGATTCCCCTTCACAAAAGTGGGAGCAAGGCAAAGCAGGAAACTACAGACCTGTTAGTTTAACCTCAGTGATAGGGAAAATGATGGAATCACTTTGAAGGAAAGAATTTTGGAGTATCTAGAGGCCAGAGGGGCACAGGACCCAAGCAGCATGGATTCACAGCGGAAGGTCATGCCAGACAAATCTGATACATTTCTTTGACTGGGTGACCAAAGTAGTAGATCAGGGAGGGCTGTGGACATGGCCTACCTAGACTTTAGCAAGGCATTTGACACAGTCCCACACAAAAGATTAATATACAAGTTAGCCAGTCTGGGAGTGGGTCCCAAGATGACAGCCTGGGTAAGGAATTGGCTGGAGAATAGGACACAGAGAGTAATAGTAAATGGAGTCCACTCTGAAAAAGGGGGTTAGTAGTAGGGTACCACAGGGTTCAGTATTAGGACCGGTCCTCTTCAGTGTCTTTATAAGCGACATTGCAGAGGGACTGGAAGGAAAAGTATGTCTCTTTGCAGATGACACAAAGATCTGCAACAGAGTTGGTGCACAAGGTGGAGTGGAAAGGATGAGAAGGGACTTGGCAAGGTTAGAGGAATGGTCAAATGTATGGCAGCTTAGATTCAGTGCTAAGAAGTGCAAAGTAATGCACCTGGGAAACAAAACCCAGGGAAGAGTACAATGGGGGTACTAACAACAACAAAAATGGAAAGGGACCTGGGGTAGTCATATCAGATGACCTAAAGGTGGGCAAGCAATGTGAGAGGGCAGCAAGGAGGGCTGGGGGGATACTGGGATGCATAGGGAGAGGCATCACCAGTAGAAAACAGGAAGTTATTATCCCTCTGTACAGACAGCTAGTGAGACCCCATCTGGAGTACTGCGTGCAGTTCTGGAGACCCAATGTCCGCAAAGACATAGACAGGATGGAAGCTGTCCAGAGGAGGGCAACTAAAATGGTGCAGGGTCTGCACCGGAAGACATATGAAGAGAGACTTAAGGAGCTTAATATGTATAGCCTCGAGGAAAGGAGGGAGAGGGGACATGATAGAAAGCGTTCAAGTACCTCAAGGAATCAACAAAGTCCAAGAGGGTAGCATCTTTAAAAAAAAAATGTGCAAGAACAAGGGGCACAATTTGAAGATAGAAGAAGCTGCTCAGAGGTAATTTAAGGAAGTATTTTTTCACAGAGAGGGTTGTGGATGTATGGAACGGCCTTCCAGAGGTGGTTGTGGAGTCAAAAACTGGTGGAATTCAAGCATGCATGGGACAGTCATAAGGCAATTCTAGGGGGTGGGGGTAGGAAGAAGTTGGCTGCTGGTTAACTAGGATCTGCAGCTTATCCATCAGGTAGGGAAATGGGCAGACTGGGTGGGCCAAGCGGTCCTTATCTGCTGTCAAATTCTATGTTTCTAAAACTGCGACAGTGTGGCTGTTCACCATACCCTTCCTAGAACTACTGTTACAGGTGAGTAACTCTGATTTTTTCACCCCCATTGCATGCTCTAATGGCTTGGCAGCCAACAACTGGTTTCCCTCAACCGCTCCCAAAGGCAAGGGCCCTTGCAAAGAGATGTCTCTTTCGGGGTCCTTGCTGTAGGGTTACTGGAAGCCCTCTGGACCCTCACCGTATAGTTCATGGTAGCCCAGTCTCTGGATCCTCACTGTTTGGTTAATAGTAGCCCCATCTCTGGACTCTTGAGTAATTCATGATAACCCTATATCTGAACCCTCACTATGTGGGTCATTGTAAACCTGTCTCTCTAACCTCGCTGAGTGCTACATGGTCATACTGTCACAGGGCCCTTTCTTTGTGGATTGGCATGAACTCCTCCTTGATCCAGTCTCAGAAAATCTACTTGGATCTTACTTCGAGAGGGCTCTTGCAGTAGGTATTCACAAATTGGACTTAGCCATCAGGCATCTGGAACCCACGGAAAAATATCTAGCTAGCAGTCCTTGGCGGGGGACCGCCCCCACATCAGCTGACCAGCATCAGCCTACGTCAGTATAAAGGGGTGGTCTCCACGCCTGCCATCCAGTTCTTTTCCACCGTCCGCTTGCGAAAATACCTTGCGAAAGAACAGCGCTACTTCTCGCCATTTTGGATGAGTATTTCCTCATTTTCTATTAAAAAGCTAATCAGTTTTTCTTTATTTTCTGTTCTAACATCGGCTATGTATGTCATCCCAGATGCCCTCCAAATCGCATAAAAAAAAAAAAAGTGTGACTCGTGCGGATCCCAGCTCCCTCACAAGGACAGACACTCCTTATGTCTCTTTGGCGTAGGCCTGGACCACCGTGTGGAGAAGTGAGACCACTACCAGAAATTGAGTTAGGCCACCCAAAAAAGGCGGCAGCAGTCCCCAGAAGCCCACATCTTAAAGAAAAAGATGGCTTCCTCGGAAAACGAATTGAAAAAACTCAGGAAGACGTCGACCTCCCCCAAAGGCCTTCACAAGAAGAAACTGGACAAGGAGAAGCATAGGGACAGGGATTCGTCATCCACAGCCCCCGCGACTTCGGCTAGAGTCGTGGCCTTACAGGTATCTTCCCCTCCGGGGGATCGCTCTCCAACGGCTGCCTTAGTGGTATCCAAGCACGCGTCGGCCCCCTCGTCTGGCTCATGCTCGGGCCCGACGGGAGCTTCTGGGGCAAAGGAGGCCTCCACTCCGGCTACGGTTACTTCTACCTCTTGGCCTACCAGTGTGAGGGGGTCCATTAAGTCTGGTTACGGCTGTGCCATTACCTGCTCAGACAAAGCTGCTAAGCCGCTTGTCGGCTCTACCCAACAAACACCCAGCTTGCGACCCCCCCCCCCCCCAAAATAAGGCCTTGGCGCTACAGCTGACGCCCGGGAGTCACCGCAGCTGACGCCAGAACAGCTGCCGTCGGAGACTTCTCCGTCCCCACCACGCCTCCTTTGGAGTCTTCCCCCTCTTTCCCAGCTGGGGTTGAGGATTCCAGGATGCTAGCTTCATGGGGGGTGCCCACCCAGCCAGAGCCTCTGATGCTGAACCTAATGACAGTAACCCCATCGTCCCCCTCCAGCTTACTAGCGCCTGATGGCTGACCCGCCACTCCACTGTCAGCGCCCACAGGGTACGCCTTTCTGGACCCTCCTGTAGGACCTTCTGAACTGGCCCCTGCGCCCTTCGGACTGACTCCAGAACAGTCCGGTCCCCCGGCTGGGCCATCGGGTCCTTCTGGGCTCCCGGGCGCCAGGATACCTGATGCCGCAATACCAGACGCCACAGTATCCAATGCCACTGTACCAAATGCCACATTTCTGCACCACATTACCCGACGCCGGGCTCTCTAATCAAGCCAGGTTATGGGTACCACACACGACGGGTTCCCCAGTTACCTGTACCCAAGTCCTCCTCCACAACCTCAAGTGGACCTGAAGAAAAGTTCTGTCTTCCTGGTGGGCTGAGGCTAAGTCTCAGCTCACTACGGAAATAGACAAACGTCAGCCGACGCCGGACCCTATGTCAGATACCATTCGTCGGCGAGCAGTGACTCCTCTGCCCTTACTGGACGCTAGACCAGAACCTTCTGGATCTCGCCCTAGGGAGTTTCCATGCTCTCTGGATATTCCCAGACCGTTCGAACCTCCCCCATTCCGGAGGTCACTTCTTCAGAGTCTTCAAACACCGACTCGGACTCCGAACCCTCCGACCCAGGAGATGAGCCCACACTCCAGAGACCCTCTAGCCAAGGACTCTCCTAAGTCCCACCCCCGAGGATCCTTCATTCCTGGAGTTGCTTAAGAAAATCCAGACAGCTTATGTGTGGAAGTCAGTGGAGCAGGATCCACAACAGCAAAGATTAGCCATTCACCTGGATCTCCCTGAGTCTTCACCCACCTTGATTACTCCCTGGATCGAGCCTTATGAGGATCTTGTTTCCACTATTTGGAAGCAACCTTCTTCACTAGTCCTTCTTCCCCACAAGGCAGATAGGCTTTACCAGGCTCCCGAGGCAAATTCTTTCTCAGTCTTCACCCGAAAGCGGATTCTGTCTTTATCAGCGCCACCCACGACAGAACTGCTAGTCCCAAACACTTAAGCTCCTCCCCTCCTGACAACGAATCTAGACTTCTAGGGACATGGATATGTTGTTCAATCCACACTTATTGGCAGGTTCCTTGCTGCTTTAAATCTTGCCGGAAGGTCTTCAAGCTGGCTCCTCCCATCCGGGTGGTAAAACTCTCGGCTCCGCCCCAAGATGCCAGATCTTGCTTACCGCTTGGAAGCTCAGGTTCCTTCTTTTGCGCTTTGCATTTTAGGCCTGGATCCAAACTCTTTGGTTAATCCAAAACTTATTTTAAGATCTGACCTCCAAACTACGGTCAAGCAGGTGTGGGATCTGGGTAGGGTGGTGGCCAAACAGCAGCTCTAGACCTCCCTGAACATCACTGATTCGTGTACCTGGTCAGTAGCGTCCGCAGTGGCCATGGCTGCGGATCTCCACTTTCACGGCAGATACCCAGCACAAGCTGGCAAACGTTCCCTTCCTGGGTACCGACTTGTTCGGTTCCGGGGGTTGAGGGGCATCTTCAGTGAATCGAGAAGTCCAATGCCACCTTGGATGCGGTCACATCTGCCCAGAAGGACAAAAGCCGCCAGCAGCAGCGTAAGCCCTTTCGGCCTTCAGCCCCTGCGGCACGTCCGGCCCAGCAACACCAGCATCAGGGCCAGCAGGCTCGCACTTGGCACCCCAAAGCCAAGCCTGCTGCTTTCTCCAACAGGAAGCCGGAAGGGAAAGGTCCAGGAGGCTCCTCGGCCGGTCCTTCCTCCAAGCCTGCTTAGTGACGAGTTGAGGGGTGTCTCCCCCAACCTCGTCACTCCTCCCCGGGTTCCCCCTGTGGGGGCCGGCTCCGCCACTTCATTTCCGCCTGGTCCGATATCACCACGGACCACTGGGTGTTTTAAGTGGTAGGAAAGGGTCTGCCACTGGAATTCGAGCAGTCCCCACCCTATCGAGCTGTCGCCCCATGGGGGGCTACGGGGTCCGCAGCCTCTCTGTCGGCCCGTCGTGCTGACATAGTTCTGCTCCTCCAGAAGGAGGTGATCAGGGAGGTGGCGGATCCTCCTTCAGACACAGGGTTTGTGTCCAGGTACTTTCTGGTCCCAAAACGGACGGGGGGTTGGCGCCCCATTCTAGACCTTCATGACCTGAACAAGGTCCTAAGGTCTTGAACCTTCAGGATGGTCACTCTGGCTCAGATCATCCCATCCTTGAACGAGGCGTGTAGTTCTGTTCTCTGGACCTTCAGGACGCGTTCTTTCACATCCCAATCTGTCCGTCCCACCAGCTATTCCTCCACTTCAGAGCGGAGGGATCCCTTTACGAGTTCCAGGCCATGCCCTTCGGCCTCTCTCCAGCTCCCAGGGTCTTCACCAAATGCATGTCAGTGGTGACAGCATTCCTGCGGCGCCAAAGGGTGCAGGTGTACCCTTACCTGGACGACTGGCTGATTGCAGCCTCCTCCAAGTCGGGGGTGGAGCGGTCCAGGGATCTGGCCCTCCAGGTCTGCTCTCATATTGGCCTCCTCATCAACGAGGCCAAATCGGAACCTGTGTGAACGCAGGTGATTCATTTCATTGGGGCAGAGCTCGACTCTCTTCCGAGCCAGAGCATGGCTCCTGGTGGACAATGCTGAGGTTCTTTCCTCCTTTGCCCAGTCGTTTCTGGTTGGGCAGTTGCACCCTGCTCGGGACTTCTTGCGCCTCCTGGGCCTCATGGCGGCCTGCACCAGCGTGGTCCGTTGGGCCCTGTGGCAAATGCGTCCCCTGCAGTGGGGGCTGGCCCACCAGTGGTTAGTGCTACAGTCCTCTGGACCAGCCAGTGATAGTGACCCAGGAGATGGGGAACACTCTCCAGTGGTGGATCATTCCTGCTCATCTGCAGGAGAGTATCCCGTTTGTCCGCCCAGAGCCGACGGTCACTCTAATGACCGACGCCTCTCTGATGGGTTGGGGTGCCCATCTGGGGGAGCTCAGAGCGCACAGCCTCTGGTCCCCTCAGGAGTCTCGATGCCACATCAACTTGCTGGAGCTTCGAGCGGTCTGACTAGCCCTCATTGCCTTCGCTCCGTTTGTATGGGGTCAAGTGGTCCAGGTCCAGACGGACAACACCACGACCATGTACTACCTAAACCGCCAGGGCGGGACATGCTCCTTGCCTCTGTGCAAGGAAGCTCTCCGAACTTGGTCTCTCGTGGGCAGACTGGAGGCGGATCTCCTAGCCATTCATGTGGCTGGAGCCTCCAACACTCTGGCCGATGCCCTAAGCCGGATAGGTGCTGCATCTCACGAGTGGTCTCTCTTGCCGGAGGTAGTACACGATCTGTTCTCCCATTGGGGCACACCTCATGTGGACCTGTTTGCCTCCAAGGAGAATGCGAAGCTGAGGCTGTTTCATGCCCGCCCCCCTCAGCAGGGCTCGCTGCAGGAGGATGCCTTCTTCTACCCCGGGCCTCTTCTACGCCTTTCCCCCATTTCCCTTGATCCACAAGGTGCTTCTCAAGGCGAGGAGGGACAAGGCACAGGTGAGTCTGGTAGCCCCAGTCTGGCCATGTCAGTTCTGGTATCCAGATCTCCACAGCCTCGGCTCCAGGCTCCTGAGACTGCTTCCAGCCCGCCCGGACCTGATCTCAGTCAACCAGGGGAAGGAATTCCACCTGGACCTTCAATCCCTGCACCTGACGGCCTGGTTCCTGAGCGGCTAGAGTTCCAGGCCTTTGGTCTTTCCGATGAGGTCCTCAACGTTGTTGAGGCATCCCGTAAGGAGTCGACCAGAAAATGCTATGCCTTCAAATGGAATAGATTCTCCATTTGGTGTCAGGATAAGGGGTTGGACCCTTCCTCCTGTTCCTTGGCCAGCATTCTGGACTACCTATGGTCCCTTTCTCAGCTGGGGCTTCAGTCGACGACCCTTAAGGTGCACCTGGAAGCCATCTCTGCTTACCGGGCGCGGGCCGGAAAGCAGTCGGTGGCGCAGGAGAAGGTGGTTGGGTGCTTTTTCAAAGGCCTTGATCACATATCCCCTCCGGTGCGAGAACCTCCACCTCCGTGGGATCTACTGCAGGTATCGACTAAGCTCATGGGCAAGCCATTCGAACTGATGCACCGGTGTGACATTTCTCACCTGTCGTGGAAGACCGCCTTCTTGGTGGCTATCACGTCAGCCAGAAGGATGGGAGAGCTCCAGGCACTTTCCATCGAGTCTCCTTATCTGGTCTTCCACTGGGACAAGGTTGTCCTGCGCCCCCACCTGAAATTCCTTCCGAAGGTGGTGTCGGAGTTTCACCTTAACCAGGTGTTGACTCTGCTGGTGTTCTACCCCAGTCACACCTCGGAGGCCGAATATAGGCTCCATACTCTGGACCCTAGAAGAGCGCTCTCTTATTATAAGGAGCGGACAGCTGAAGTCGGGAGAGGTTCGCCAGCTGTTTGTCACCTATGCTGAAGCCGCACCTGGCAGACCTGCAGCCAAGCAGGCGGTGGCAGGTGGGTCACCTCCTGCATAGATCTCTGCTATAGGTTGGCGGGCATGGGAGCCTCCCAGAGGATAAGAGCTCATTCTACCGCCATACCGCTGCTTCGATGGCTGCTTCCAGGGACATCTCTATCCAGGAAATCTGCAGGGCTGCTACCTGGAAGTCAGCTCACACCTTCATTACCCATTACCACATCGACCTTGAGTCACGCCGGGATGCTGGTTTTGGGACCTCGGTTCTCCAGTCTTTATTCCCTACGTAGGGGGTGCGCACCTTGCCTCTCTCCTCCCGAAGAACTACTAGGAGTCTGCCAATAAGTGTGGATTGAACAACATATCCACGTCCCTAGAAATACAAGTTACTCACCTATAACAGGAGTTAGAGTGGTATATGTTGTTCATCCACACAACCCACCCGTCCTCTCTTGCTTCGACGCGCAGCCTGGCTTCCAGCGGGCTAGATTTGGCGTCATGGGGCAGAGCCGAGAGTTTTCCCACCCGGGTGGATGGGAGGAGCCAGCTTGAAGATCTTCCGGCAAGATTTAAAGCTGCAAGGAACCTGCCAATAAGTGTGGATGAACAACATATACCACTCCTAGAACTCCTGTTACAGGTGAGTAACCTGTAATTCTGGACCAATATGGCAAGAAGATTTTTGCATCTTCTACCCTGGGCATTAGGGCCCTAAATTACGTGGGGGACTTCCAGAAGTAGATTCTCAGTCAGGTCAAATCTAAACTGGATTCTCTCCCAGATTCTCAGACGAAGCAGGAACTGGGAGATTTGGTCCGCTGTGCTCATTCAGCTTGTAGGCACATGATTTGTGCCACTTATGATGTGGTGGACACTGCAGGAAGAGGCTCGGCTTTCGCCGTAGGTTTGCAACGTCACGCTTGGCTTCGCATTTCACGTATGTCCCCAGAGGTGCAGACAGCTATTCAGGATGCCCCTTTTTGGGGATCAGTGCTATTCAGCGGTAATGTAAAGGACATCACCACCGAGTTGCAGGAGAAAGGTTTGGCGTTAAAGTCTGTACAGACCATGTACAAACCTTCTCAAGGCCAGAAGCGTCCCTTTTGGCACCAGAACAGCCATCAGTAAAGGCAAACACCGTCTCAGTGTCCCAATAAATGCAGAGCTGAGTCAGCGGCCAAAGCCCCTGCTGACAAATTTTGCAAGACTCCCAGAGCTGCGGCTGCCGCTCTGCCCTCAGTCTTCTGACTCTCTGGCTCTCCCCCTTCCTCTGGTCCCTCCAGAGGAGCCGGTAGGGGGATAATTTTCCTCCCTTCTGCCGGGTTGGGAGGGAGTAACATCGGATGCCTGGGTTCTCCAACTGGTGTCAAAGAGACAATCCATAGAGTTTACCCAGAAACCACCCCACAGACCCCTCTCCCGTCTTCATATCCTCCCCTTCACATCCCCTTGGTACACAAAGAGGTTGGCTCCCTTCTTCAAAAGGCAACATTAGAACCTGTGTCCCACCCCTTCCGGGGATGGGTTACTATTCCCACTTGTTCCTAGTACCAGAGAAATCAGGCGATCTGTGACCCATCCTGGATTTCAGTACCCTAATCCAGTATGTGGAGTACAAGAGATTCGAATGCACTGCCTGCAGAGCCTTCTTCCCCTGGTTCGGTTAATGGCTGTGTGCCCTAGATATGCAGGATACCTGCCTACGTGTATTCCCATACACCCATCCCACCGCAAATACGTCAGTTTTTGTTTTCAGGGTGCACCCTACCATTTCAGGACCCTCCCATTTGGCCTTTCATCGGCCCCATGAGTATTTACCAAATGCCTGGCAGTAGTGGCTGCCTTCCTGTGTACCCAGGGAATTCAGATTATCCCTTACCTGGACGATTGGCTCCTAGCGGCCCCATCCAGGGAGGGCATTCAGCATTCACTATCCCTCACCCTGAAGGTTTTCTCCAGCCTTGGTATCACAGTCGGCCAAGCCAAGTCTCATTTGGTCCCTTGTCAACGGTTGCAGTTCATTGGGGCAGTGCTGGATACAACCCTGGGCAGGGCCTTCCTATCCTCAGTCAGAATCGAGACTCTGGAACTACAGGCTCGTTTCCTGTTCTCCCACAAACCAGTTGTTGCCCAGAAGGTCCTCCACCTTCTAGGCCTTATGGCAGCAGCCATCCCAACTGTCCCTCTGGCGCGACTCCATATGCGAGTTTCTCAGTGGACTTTTCTGTCTCAATGGGATCAATCCCAGGACGAACTGGATCATGAGGTCCTGGGTTCGGACCAGATGATCAGAGATTTGTAGTGACCCCACCCACACTCTGACCACGGACGTGTCAGGTGCAGGTTGGGAAGACCACCTATGGTCTCACAAGATTCTGGGGATCTGGTCTGACATCGAGAAACTGCTACACATCAATGTTCCCTAACTGAGAGTGGTCCTTTTATGCCCTACAGGCTCTTCTTACCTTCATTCTCCCCAGTCACCTTCTGGTACAGTCAGACATGTTCGCAGTCTGGTACCTCAGCAAGCAGGGAGGGACTCGCTCCTACCCTCTGTGCCGGGAAGCAGTGAGAATGTGGTATTGGGCCTCTCAGCACAACCTGCATCTGACAGCAGTCCACATGCCAGGCGTGCAAAACACCCTGGCAGATGCTCTGTTGCTCGTCTGCCAAGTCTCACGAGTGGGAACTCAAACAAGAGGTGATGAACCAGATCTTCGTGCAGTGGGGGACTACTCTGGTAGATCTGTTTGCTTCCCCTGACAACGCCAAGCTTCCCACCTTCTGCTCGCTCGCTCGCTCCAGGGCGAGACGTTTTTTGGCAGGACCGCTGTCTCTGTGCTGGAAGGGCAGATTTGTCTACGCCTTCCCTCCCATTCGTTTGATTCCGAGAGTTCTGAACAAACTTCAGGCAGAGGGGGCACGAATGATTCTAATCGCTTCCTTTTGGCTGAAGCAAGTTTGGTTCTCTCTTCTGCAACAGTTTTCAGAGGAGTCTCCTCTTCCTCTTCTCTGTCGCTGGAGTTGTTGACACAGGATCAGGGGACCCTGGTCCATCCAGGCCTCAAGTCACTCCACCTTCATGCCTGGCTTCTACTGATGTAGCCACTGCTCACTTTGGCGTGTCTCCACTAGTTGCGGTCATTCTGGTGGAAGCCAAAAAGCCATCCACCAGATCTGCCTACACCATGAAGTGGAAGCAATTTTCCATTTGTGCAGGTTCCAGGGACTTGGAGCCTTTTTCCTGTCCAGCAGCATGGATTCTGAACTACTTACAGCACCTCTATGATCTGGACCTTAGCTACTCCTCTTTGAAAGTTCACATGGCAGCCATTTTGGCCTACCGTATTCCATTGGGGGACAAAATGATTGCTCAGTTAGAGGTCTCCAAGACCTTCCTTAGGAGGCCCTTCATTTAAGACCCCCTGTCCGTAATCCTGCTCCCCCTGGGATCTTAATTTCATTCTGAAGAAGCTCACACTGCCCCACTTTGAACCGGCAACGGAGACCGATTTTTAAAATTCCTTTCCTGGAAGACCCGTTTTCTTGTGGCCTATACGTCTGCTCAAAGGATTTCCGAGCTTCAAGCCCTGGTGTGTAAGATCCCTTACCTGATTTTCCACAGGGACTGTGTAGCTGTGCATACGAACCATAAGGTCTTACTTCGAGAGGGTTCCTACAGTAGGTCTTCACATATAGGACTGCGCCTCCGGCATTGCATTCGAATGGCAAACTTACAGCTTGCACTCATCAGCGGGGACCACCCCCTGACATCAGGTAACATCAGCCCAACTATAAAAGGGGTGGTTCCGCACCCGCCCACCAGTTCTTTTCCGCTGTTGCTTCAGTTCATTCGACAGACATGGTAGAACAGCGATCAGTTGCCCGCTTAGTATTAGACGATTTTCGTCTTATTCCTTATATTTTTCTCCCAGTATATGTTGTCTTGTCTTAAGTGCTCCAAGTGCGGTGCCCAAATCCTGCATGGGGATGACCACTCCCTCTGCCTGGGGCCTAAGCACAACTGGGCTGAGTGTGCTCTTTGCCAAGGGTTCAACCAGGCCACACGGACCCGACACAAGCGGACCCTCAAGGCCCACCTTCAAACCCAACAGCTGGCTTCTGTGGAAAAGGAGGCTCAGGAGCTTAGGGAGAGGTCATAATCTCTGGCCCCAGAACAAAGAAAGAAAAAGGACAAGGACAAGCACCGGGAGAGAAGTCCGTTGCCGCAAGGGAGACCCCCCACTTCCAGAACCATGAGTACCACTCTTGCAGGCACTCTGTCCCCTTCTGCGGGCTGGACGCCTTCTCCCCCTGCTGCCGAGGTGTGCCGGCAGCTGGGGATTGCCTCTCTCAAGGTATCTGAGTTCTCCTACTCGTAGCACCACCAGTAAGGTGCCCGGCCCAGACCAATGAGCCTGACCGTGGTCCTTCTTCTGCAGCCAGCCCAGTCGTGACTGATAAGCGGGATGATGGACCCTCCATCGACTGCACAGCAGCAGCATCTACTCCCCCGTCAGGCTCCGTTGAGGACCCCGATGCTGGGACGAGTGTGCTCGTGGGGGACACTTCATCCCTGCCAGTTTCTACCCCTAGGGATTCGACACCCATTCCCGACCTTTCCCTTCCGTCGGGATCGCTCCCGGACCTGTCGTTGGGGTCTCTTCCAGAGCTTCCCCCTCGCCTGGTTCTTTTCTGTCTCCGGATCCCTCCTTTTAAAGGTCCATCACCGGACCAGGATCTTTTAGGTATAGAGCCTCCCCCCCTTTTGGGACCTACGCCGGATCCCTTGCTGCTGCCCCGCGATCCCTTCGGCACCTCCCCCAGTCAGGCCTTCAGCTCCTCCTGCGGGATTCCCTCACGGTTTCCTGCGGCCTGACCCCCATGTTCCACCGCTGGGCGGCCCTCCGTCGGACCCTTCTCATCCTATGCCAGGCCTGGTGCCTCAGACGCCGGGATACCCAATGCCGGGATATCCGCCGTTAGGTTATCCTTCGGGGTTTGCAGGGTACCAGTACCCCTACTGGCATCATGGTGCTTACCAGCCCTTGGCTGGGTATCCTGGGTACCAGCCTCCTCCTCCACCACCGCTGCCTGATTGCGAATATGCCCCAACGTGGTGGCCTGATGCTAGGACACTACTCCTTACAGAACTTGGGCAGTCCCAGCCGCTCTGAGGAATTCCTCTACTCAGAGCACCACCTCCTCCAGTTCCTTTGGGACGTGCTGAGGGTTCTCTTGCAGTGGGCGACACCAGGATGGATCCTTCCCTTCCCAGTAGTTTGGAGCCCTTGGATGAGGATTCCAATATCGACCTCTCTGAACCTTGTTCACTGGTCGAACTTCATCCAAAAGAATCTGCCCCCCAACCCGGAGGACCCTTCTTTTGAGAACTATTCAAACAGCAGGGGGCTGGCCATCCAAGGAGAGATCCTCAGTGAAAAAGGCTGGCTGAATATTTGGACTTGTCCAACACAGACCCTCTACCCATCCCCCTTGGATGGGCCCGCACAAGGATCTAGTTACTACAATATGGCAACAGCCCTCTTTCATCTCGGCTGTTTCCAAGAAGGCTGACAGAACCTACTTCCCCCTGGAAAGGATCTCTCATCTGACTTCACATCCAAAAGCCGACTCTATGGTCATCACAGCCGCGCATGACCGCTTGGCTCAACCTTAACACTTGAGTTCCTCCCCACCAGACAAGGACTCAAGACAACTTGACCAGTTCGGTAGGAAGATCTACTCGTCCACCTCCTCCGCTATCTGGTCGCTGAACTACGTGTCCCACATGGTAGCTTTTCAGAAGTTCTCTCTCACAGAACTGCAGAGGGACCTTCAGAACATCCCTGATGAAAACCTCAGGGCTAAACTGTTGGACAAGGTTCACGTGAATAAATCTTCCTGCCATCACGCACTTCAGGTCACTTATGATTCTGTGGACTCCGTGGCTCGGGCTGTGGCCTCGGGAATCTGTCTTCAGCGCCTAGCATGGCTGCGCCTCGCAGGTTTGGCACAGCATCTTCAGTCATCCCTTTTGGACGCACCCTTCAGGGGTTCCGTCCTCTTTGGCGGCGATGCGAAAGACATTACACGGTTGCAAGAGAGTGGTAGATCTCTTGGAGGAGTGTGCGCCATGTATCAGACGGGTCAAAAGAAACTGCCCTTTTGTCACCAGAGAAGATGGAACAAGAACCAGAACAAGCATCAAGGTAAAAGATGTGCCACTGGCTCTGGAGCCTAAGCTCCTCAGGCTAAGTTCGCCAAAGCAGCCTCGGGAACCAAAGCTCTGCTCCTTCTCCGTTTTCCCCTTGGAGGAACCGGTAGGATGGAGGTTCGGTCTCCATCTGGGGGGGTGGAATTCCGTCACCGCAGACATGTGGGTTCTTTAGCTCATACAAAGAGGTCACTCTGTCGAGTTCCTGGAGAGTCTACCTTCAGACTCTCTGGGAAGGTCCTTTTATCCATTGGGTCAGATCCCCATCGTCCACCAAGAGATCCAGGCCCTGCTACAACAAGCGACCATAGAACACGTCTCTCCAAATCAGCTAGGAAGGGGAGTCTACTCCCATTCTTCCTAGCCCCAAAAAAGACTGGGGATCTGCGACCTATCCTGGATCTCGGCATGCTCAACCTCTTTGTGGAGTCCAAGAAGTTCTGCATGCTGACTCTTAAGGGACTCCTACCCCTGCTCCCATCAGACACACAGCTGTGCTCCCTGTACAGTGCCTTCAGAAAGTATTCACCCCCCCCCTTGGATTTTGTCACATTTTGTTGTGTTACTACCAGAATTTTTAGTGCATTGAAATTATTTTTTTCCCCCTTGATTCACTCAGCATACTCAACAATTTAAAGGGGCAAAAATATTTTATTGTGTAACAAAAATTATGAAACATTAAAAACTGAAATATCTTGTTTACTTAAGTATTCACCCGAGTCAATACTTTGTGAAGCACCTTTGGCAGCAATTACAGCTTTGAGTCTTCTTGGGTATGTCTGTATCAGCTTTGCACATCTGGATTTGGGGATTTTCGCCCATTCTTTCTTGCAGATTTGCTCAAGCTCTGTCAAGTTGGATGGGGAGCGTCAGTGAACCGCAATCTTTAAGTCTTTCCACAGATTCTCAGTGGGATTCAAGTCTGGGCTTTGGCTGGGCCACTCAAGGACATTCACCTTCTGGTTCTGAAGCCACTCCAGTGTTGCTTTGGCTGTATGCTTGGGGTCGTTGGCCTGTTGGAGCGTAAATCTTTGCCCCAGTCTAAGGTCTATTGTAGACTGATGCAGGTTCTTCTCAAGGATGTGCCTGTATTTGGCTCCATTCATTGTTCCCTCTATCCTGACAAGTGCCCCAGTCCCTGCCACTGAAAAGCATCCCCATAACATGATGCTGCCACCACCATGCTTCATGGTAGGGATGGTGTTACACGGGTGATGAGCTGTGTTCAGTTTGCGCCAGGCATAGCGCTTTGCATTCAGGCCAAAGAGTTCAATTTTTGTTTCATCAGACCAGAGAATCTTTTGCCACAGGGTCTCAGAGTCTGCCACGTGCCTTCTTGCAAACTTCAGGCATGCTATTATGTGGTCTTTTCTCAGGAGTGGCTTCCGTCTAGCCACTCTCCCATAGAGGCTACATCTGTGAAGTGCTGCAGAGATTGTTGTCCTCTGGACAGGTTCTCCCATCTCCGCCATGGAACTCTAGTTCTGTCAGGGTGGTCATTGGGTTCTTGGTCACTTCTCTGACCAAGATCCTTCTTGCCCGGTTGCTCAGTTTGGGAGGACGGCCTGCTCTAGGAAGAGTCTGGGTGGTTCCGTAATCTTTCCATTTCCTAATGATGGACTTGACTGTGCTCCTGGAAACTTTCAACACCCTAGAAATGTTTTTATACCCCTCCCCAGATCTATGCCTCCTCACAATTCTATCATGGAGTTCTATGGACAGCTCCTTGGTCTTCATGGTAGTTTCTGCTCTGACATGCACTGTCAACAGTGAGACCTTATATAGACAGGTGTATTTCCTCTGAAATCATGTCAACCATTTGAACTGACCATAGGTGGACTCCATTCAAGTTTTAGAGTGATCTCACAAGGAAATTGGATGCACCTGAGCTCATTTTGGAGTGTCATAGCAAAGGGGGTGAATACTTATCAAATCAAGACATTTCATGTTTTTATTTTAAATTACATGTACAAAAAATTCCAGAAGTTTCATTCCACTTTGACATTATAGAGTAATTTGTGTAGATACGTGACAAAAAAATCCCATGTGAATGTATTTTAATTTGAGTTTGCAACATCACAAAATGTGACAAAATCCCAAGGGGGGGTGAATACTTTCTGAAGGCACTGTATATGCAGGATGCTTACCTTCATATCCCCATCCTCCCGGCCCACCGCCGCTTCCTTCGATTCTCCTTCCGGGAGAACCATTTCCAATTCAAAGCACTTCCCTTTGGCCTGTCCTCAGCGCCCCAGGTTTTCACTAAGTGCCTAGTGGTGCTAGTGATGTTTCTCTGCCGCAGGGGCATATATGTGTTCCCATACCTGGACAACTGGCTCTTTTCAGCCCCATCCCCGGACAGCCTGAAGGAGTCTCTCTCTCCTTCACTCTGGATCTGTTTGCCCAGCTGGGCATATCGGTCAGTCTCCCCAAGTCTCAGTTAGTAGCCTTTCAGTGCTTCCAATTTATTGGAGCAGTACTGGATACAGTACAGAGCAAGGCCTTCTTACCACTGGATTGAGCCGAGACCTTGGCTTCTCAGGCCACTTTGGTGGCCAAAGCTCTATGGAGCCCAGCGCACTCGGTGTTCCGTCTTTTGGGTCTTATGGCAGCAGCGGCCATTCCTACTGTCCCCCTGGCCAGACTGCACATGAGGGTTACCCATTGGTCTCTTCAAGTCAAGCAGGATCAACGATCGGACGACATGAACCAACTGGTCATTATCCCCAGCAGCCTTCAGAAAGACCTCCTTTGGTGGCAGGACCTCACCAACTTGTTGGTGGGAGCCCCCTTCCACCCTCTGGCTCCCTCCCAGACCCTCACCTTGGACGCCTCCGATATGGGTTGGGGAGCCCATTTGTGGGATCACAGAACTCAAGGTTCATGGTCTCCTCAGGAGAACATCTTCACATCAACATTCTGGAGATCAGAGCAGTCCTCTACGCTCTCCAGGCCTTCCTGGCATTACTCCTCCCGGGAACACTACTGGTCCAGACAGACAACATGGCGACTGTTTGGTACCTCAACAAACAGGAAGGTACCCGATCGTACCCTCTTTGCAGGGAAGCAATGAGAGTATGGTATTGGGCTATTCAGCACAACCTTTTTCTGACAGCACTCCACGTACCAGGCATGCACAACGTCCTGGCGGACAGTCTCAATGATCAGTAGCCAGGGCTCATGAGTGGTACTAAAGCAGGAGGTAGTCGAAGACCTGTTTCTTTGGTGGGGTCTGCCAGACCTAGATCTGTTCACCTCCCCATTCAGCACAAAACTACCCAACTTCTGCTCGCTCGTTCCCGGGCATAGTGCTTTTTGGTGAGATGCACAGTCTCTCTCTCTCTCTCTTGGACAAGGAGGTTTCTATACGTGTTTCCTCCCTTTCCTCTCATTCAGAACGTTCTGCTGAAACTTCCGGCAGAAGGGGCCCACTTGATTTTGATTTACCCCTCTGTGGCCCCGGCAGAGTTGGTTCCCACTGTTACAACAACTAGTTCTAGAACCGCTGGTCCTTCTGTCTCAGGAGCAGGGCACCTTGGTCCATCCTTGTCTTCAGTCTCTCCATCTTCATGCATAGCACCTGTGGACATAGCGGTTTCTCGTTATGGAGTTTCCTCTCAGGTTGCTCAGGTCCTGGTGGAAGCCAGAAAACCCTCTACCAGATCCACCTACTCCATGAAGTGGAAGAGATCTTCTGTCTGGGCCAGAGCCAAATGCTTGGACCCTTTTTCTTGCTTGGTCTGCCAGGTGTTAGAGTACCTCTTACATCTTTTTGAGTTGGGCCTTAGTTACTCCTCTATTAAGGTCCATCTTCCTGCGGTGTCGGCCTACCACCATCTGGTGGAGGGCAAAACGCTAGCACAACTAGTGGTTTCCAGAAGTTTCTTGAAGGGTATCCTTCACATCAAACCTCCAGTCTGGAACCCCTGTCCTCCCTGGGATCTTAATTTTATGTTGGAGAAACTTAATTTACCCCCTTTTGAACCAGCAGCAAGTTGTGATATGTGCTTCCTGTCCTGGAAGACACTGTTTTTGGTTGCAGTTACTTCAGCTCGAAGGGTCTCAGAGCTTCAGGCCTTTGTTTGCAGAGAGCCTTATTTGATTTTCCACAAGGACTGGGTGGTCCTGAGGACTAATCCTTCTTTTCTTCCGAAAGTGGTTTCAGAGATGACTCTCAGTAGGGGATGCTGCAAAAGAAGGTAAAGCCATCAAAAAATGGAGAGCAATGAGTACCAATGCCCGTAGTCTGAGTAACAAGCTTCCTGAATTAGTGGCCTTGATGGAGGAGGAAAATCTGGATATCATGGCAGTCACAGAAACATGGTACACACAAAACCATGACTGGGACATAAACATACCAGGACACACTATCTACAGGAGGGACAGGGAGAGTAAAAGAGGAGGAGGAGTAGCTCTTTACCTAAGAGAAGGAATCAAAGCAACAGAACAAAAGGAAAACAGGGAGAGAAGAAGTACTGTGGGTAATTTTGGAGACCGGCAATGGCACCACAATCTGCACAGGGGTTGTATACAGACCCCCTTCTCAGGGGGAGGAAATGGACAAGGAAATAATAGAAAGAATACTTAGAATGGCAGAAAAAGGGGAGATATTGCTGATGGGTGATCTGAATATGCCAGATGTTAACTGGAGTGCAGTTGCAGCAGCCACTTAGAAGAGTGGGGTTATTCTAGATGCCCTACAGAGGGCATGCCTTAGACAACTAGTGTTGGAGCCCACTCAAGAGGGAGCAATCTTAGACCTGGTTCTCTCAAATGGAGATGAAGAGAGGATCACAGATGTAGAAGCATACCTCTCAACCTTTTGTCCCCCAAATGTGGAACACTGCTTCTCAAAATGTGGAACAAATGAGCAAAATGTGGAACACTGAATCAAATCTTTACCTAGGAAGCTCAGAACACTGTTAAAATGTTTGCATTTATGTTCAGAAAGTCTGTTGTTAATTGAATAATGTATTTTTTTTGCATAATTTACTATAGATTTTTGCTTTAAAATGTTAATACTGAATGTTGAACAGGTCCTCACAATGTGGAACAGGGAGCTTTTGTGAAGTAAAATGAGGAACGTTCCTCATAATGTGGTACAGTTGAGAGGTATGTGTAGAAGTGGGTAGCCATCTGGGAACTAGTGACCATCGAACAGTATGGTTCACAATAAACACAGCAATAGAGTCAAGCCATACAAAGGCAAAAGTACTGGACTTTAGGAGGGCTGGCTTTGCCAAAATGGGTGAGTGCCTCAGGAATGCACTAGCAAATGGGCAGGAAGGAGGGGTGGAAGAACAATGGGGAATAATAAAAGCTGCCATCACAGAGGTAACAAGCCTTTGTGTGAAGCAAATAAACAAAACGATGTAAGAAACCACTATGGTTCTCAAAGGAAGTGGCAGTGAACGTTCAAGAGAAAAAGAAAGCATTCAGGAAGTACAAGGAATCACAGAAGGAGCAGGACAGAGAACTGTATCAGTTAAAGCAAAAGGAAGCTGAGAAGGCAGTCAGAACAGCAAAGGCCCAAACCGAGGAAAGATAGCCAACTCAGTTAAGAAGGGATAAAACCTTTTATAGGTACATCAGGGAGCGAAGGAAGACCAAGGGAGGGTTAGAGAGGCTTAATAAAGGGGAGGGTGGGCAGAGGGTGACTGTGAAAAGGCAGAGATACTAAACAAATATTTTTGCTCAGTATTTACAAAGGAAGTGGGGGAGGTACCTAAAACAAACAGTAGAAACACTCTGAATACAGAAGTTGATACCAGCCCATTCATAGAAGAAAGGGTTCTGAAAGAACTCTTAAAATGGAAGGTGGACAAAGCAATGGGGCCTGATGGGATTCATCCCAGAATTCTAAAAGAACTAAGGGTAGAACTAGTGACACCACTGACTACCCTCTGTAACAAATCATGGGAGGATGGGTGGTACCGAGGACTGGAGGAGGGCAGAGGTAATTCCCCTTCACAAAAGTGGGAGCAAGGCAGAAGCAGGAAACTATAGACCTGTTAGTTTAACCTCAGTGGTAGGGAAAATGATGGAATCACTTCTGAAGGAAAGAATTGTTGAGTATCTAGAGGCCAGAGGGGCACAGGACCCAAGGCAGTATGGATTCACAGCGGGAAGGTCATGCCAGACAAATCTGATAGATTTCTTTGGTCACCCAGTCAAAGTAGTAGATCAGGGAGGGGCTGTGGACATGGCCTACCTAGACTTTAGCAAGGCATTTGACACAATTCCACACAAAAGATCAGTATACAAGTCAGCCAGCCTGGTAGTGGGTCCCAAGATGACAGCCTGGGTAAAGAATTGGCTGGAGAATAGGACACAGAGAGTAATAGTAAATGGAGTCCACTCTGAAGAAAGGGGGGTTACTAGTGGTGTACCGCAGGGTTCAGTATTAGGACCGGTTCTCTTCAATGTCTTTATAAGTGACATTGCAGAGGGACTGGAAGAGAAAAGTATGTCTCTTTGCAGTTGACACAAAGATCTGCAACAGAGTTGATGCTGCTGTGGGGTGGAAAGGATGAGAAGGGACTTGGCAAGGTTAGAGGAATGGTCAAATGTATGGCAGCTTAGATTCAATGCTAAGAAGTGCAAGGTAATGCACCTGGGAAACAAAAACCCAGGGGAAGAGTACACAATGAGGGGTGAGATACTAACAACAACAAAAATGGAAAGGGACCTGGGGGTGGTCATATCAGATGACCTAAAGGTGGGCAAGCAATGTGAGAGGGCAGCAAGGAGGGCTGGGGGGATACTGGGATGCATAGGGAGAGGCATCACCAGTAGAAAACAGGAAGTTCTAGGGACATGGATATGTTGTTCATCCACACTTATTGGCAGGTTCCTTGCCGCTTTAAATCTTGCCGGAAGGTCTTCAAGCTGGCTCCTCCCACCCACCCGGGTGGTAAAACTCTCGGCTCCGCCCCATGGCGCCAGATCTTCCTTCAGCTTACGCTCGGGTTCCCTCCTTAGCAGCATTCGCTAAGACTGGTTCCTAATTCTTGAAAAGTTGAAATTGAAAAGTTTTGCAAAAGACTTGAGTGGTCTTCTGGCGGCTGCGATGGACAAATCGACTCCCCGGTTCGGAGGTGCCCTTGCCCGGGCAGAAGATGTCTGGGGCGGATCCGCCTCCCGCGATGGGCGTCTACTGCCTGGGCCTTGAGCACGACCCAGGCCTCGAGCTTATGCTCTTCCTTCACCCATTCGTCCTTGAAGACCGTGCTGCCCGATTACAACTGGGGCGCCCGAGAAAAAGAATTCCACGGTGTGAAATCTAAAGAGGCCCGATTGGCGTGTCCGTGGCGTGAGCTCGGCGGATCAACAGGCAGATGATGCGTCGAAGAGGAAGTGACGCGGGCCACTTCTTCCTCGGCTGGCATTTGTCCGCTCTCTCTCGGTGCCGCTTACTCGGCTTCTTTTAAGGAGCTTTGTCTGAGCCTCTTGACCAAAGGTGAGGTCCAACTTCTTCGGGACCTTCTTTGGGTCCAAAAGAGCGAAGTAAGTCTCTCCGTCGACGGCTCTTGGGAGGCGGGAAAGATCCCCTCCCTAATCGAGCAATCCGACTTGGTCCGACCCTCAGCTTCGGCCACTGGCTTCACGGTGTCCCTGTCAGGCCAGTTGTGGCGAACTCCGTCGGCAGTGGTCGAGATTTTCTCGATCCATTGAAGCGGGTTGTCGGCTGGAGAAGCTGAGAATCCCCTCTTCAGTTCCCCGGTGAGTGAGGATCCGGTCGGCTCGTCTGTGCCTCAGTTCGGGCCTTGATTGGGATAAATCCAGGCGAAAGTGCCATTCGACACTTCTCGCCTTCCTCGGCCTAGTCGAGACTCTCGGTCTCCGGACATCCTCGCGGTCCAACCGATCCACGCCCGTCGCCGGCGGTCGGTCGGCACTGCGGCAAGTGGCCGCCCGGCTCTTCCTCGGGCCGAGGCTTGGTGCAAGCTCGTCGGAGATGCGGAACTTATGCGCTCCTTTTGACGAGGAATAAGCGGAGCCAGTCATCTTCCGGCCATTAAGTGGCCTTCACGGGAGACCGCACAGTTGTAGCCCTGTTCTCCAGGCCAGTTGTTAAACCAATTCAGCTGCCCACCGATTCTGGTGGAACCTCATACAGCCATTGGTTGGGGCTCCGACCAAAAATTCTCGATCGGCTTTGGGTTTGCCCATAGGCTGGCGGTCACCTCACTCCCGATAAACCTCGGCAGGTGGAGGGTGGCTCAGGGCAGAGCAGCTCTTTGAGGACTCTTGAGGTCCGATGATGGTCCTCCTCTTCTCCAAGCGCATAGACTTGGAGTCCTGGGGAGGACAGTCAATGGACGATAGCCCTTCGTCCCCCTTAGGGTTGCTTTGACTCATCTCGGAGTCCACCGGGATGAAGCTCGAACCCGTTCTAAACGGGCCAGGTATCCCCTCACGGAGATTCTGGACCGAGGGATTTCTCCTACGGAGGCCTTTCCGGTGGCCGAAGCCATAGTGGGTCCGGCCTTGGAACTTTGGCAGCGTCCTGCTTCCTGCCCTGCGCCTCCGGCCAGGTTGGCCAGGAAGTATGTGGTCCCTACCGGTTCCCTGTCCGGTTTTTCGGAACACCCTCGGCCGAGGGTTGGTTACCGACAGCGTTTTCGGTGTGCGAGAGAGCATGAGATGGACAAACCTCCCGACAAGGTCAAGAAATTGGATTATGCCGGCGAAAAGTCTATGCTGCGTCTCGCTCGGCCTCGTCAGGCCAGTTCGACCGTCCTCGCCAACATTTTCTCATGCCCTGTTGGGCTCCCTGGATGAGGTTGTCCCTCATCTTCCACAGAACTGCAGACTACCGTCAGGCAGGTGCGGGACCAGGGCAAGCAGTGGCTAAACAGCAGCTCCAGACTGCGTTAGACGCCAGGGGACTCATGTGCCAGGTCTGTGGCGACGCGGTGGCCAATCGTCGTCGAGCTTGGCTGAGGATATCCACCCTTACTCGGATACCCAGCACAAGTTGGCGGATGTTCCCTTTTGGGGACCGACCTCTTGAGCCCTGGGGTGGAAGGTCACCTGCAGAGGATCGAAGTCCAATGCTACCTTGGACTCTGTCTCTTCCTCTCAGAAGGACAAAGGCCTAAGCCACAGCCTAAGCCCTTTAGTCCTTCTGTGCCTTAGCCCAGCCCAGCCCAGCAACGCAGGGCCAGCAGGCTCGACCTTGGTATCCCAAGCCCAAGCCGTCGGCTTCCTCCAACAGGAAGCAGGGAGGTAAAGGCCCAGGAGGTTCCTCGGCCGGTCCCTCCTCCAAGCCTGCCCAGTGATGGGCTGAGGGGTGTCACCCCCATCCCTATCACCTCACCCCTGGTTCCCCCCGTAGGGGGACGGCTCAGACACTTCCTTTCCGCCTGGTCTGCTGTTACCACGGACAGGTGGCTACTGGAGGTGGTGGGAAAAGGCCTACCTCTGGAATTCGAGCAGGCCCCGCCCTTCAGAGCCGTCGCACCTCGGGGGGCCTCGGGGTCCGCAGCCTCACTGGTGGCTCGCTGAGCCGACATCGCTCTCCTCCTCCAAAAGGAGGTGATCATGGAGGTGGAGGACCCCCCTTCAGACCCGGGGTTCGTGTCCAGGTATTTCCTGGTTTCGAAACGGACGGGGGGCTGGCACCCCATTCTCGACCTACACGACCTGAACAAGTTCCTAAGGTCTCGAACCTTCAGAATGGTCACTCTGGCGCAGATAATACCATCTCTGGAACACGGCGTATGGTTCTGCTCTCTGGACCTACAGGACGCGTTCTTTCACGTCCCTATCCGTCCGTCACATCGGAGATTCCTCCGCTTTCGAGCAGAGGGATCCCTCTTGTTCCGAGCCATGCCCTTCGGCTTATCTCCAGCTCAGGGTCTTCACCAAATGCATGGCAGTGGTGACAGCATTCTCTCTGGCTGAGGGTCCGGTGTACCCTGCCTGGACGATTGGCTGATAGCAGCCTCCTCCAGCCGGGAGGTGGAGCGGTCCAGAGATCTGGCCCTCCAGGTTTGCTCTCGAGTTGGCCTTCATCAACGAGGCCAGAGTCGGAACTCGAGCCAAAGCAGCTGAACCTGTTCATTGGGGCAGAGCTCACTCTCTTGAAGCCAAACACGACTCCCGGTGGACAGGGCGAGGTTCTTACCTCCTTTGCCCAGTCATTTCTGGTTGAGCAATCGCCTGCCGGGACTTCCCTGCGCCTTCTCTGGGTCTCATGGCGCTGTACCAGCGTGGTCCGTTGGGCCGCTGGCATCTGTCCCAGTGGGGACTGGCCAGCCAGTGGTCTGGCAGCTGCGATCCTTTGGACCAGCTAGTGATAGTGACCCAGGAGATGTGGAGACGCTCTCCAGTGGTGGACGTTCCATTCCATTTGCAGGAGGGCATCCGTTTGTCCGCCCGAGCCGGCGGTCTCTCTCTCGACCGATGCCTCTCTGATGGGTTGGGTGCCCATCTGGGGGAACACCGAGTGCACGGCCTCTGGTCCCCAGGGAGTCCCGATGCCACATCAACCTGCTGGAGCTCCGAGCGGTCCGCCTAGCTCTCACCACCTTTGCTCCGTTTCTCCGGGGTCAAGTGGTCCGAGTCCAGACGGACAATACCACGACCATGTACTACCTGAACCGCCAGGGCGGGACGCGCTCCATGCTTCTATGCAAGGAAGCTCTCCGCATTTGATCACTCGTGCGCAGCCTGGAGGCGGATCTCCTAGCCATTCATGTGGCAGGAGCCTCCAACACCCTGGCCGATACCCTGAGCCGGATAGGGGCTGCATCTCACGAATGGTCTCTCCTGCCGGAGGTAGTACAAGATCTGTTCTCCCACTGGGGCACACCTCAGGTGGACCTGTTTGCCTCCATGGAGAACACGAAGCTGAGGCTGTTTCATGCCCGGCCCCCTCAGCAGGGCTCGCTTCAGGGGGATGCCTTCTCGAGGCTGTGGACCCCGGGCCTCTTCTACGTCTTTCCCCCATTTCCCTTGATTCACAAGGTGCTTCTCAAAGCAAGGAGGGACAAGGCGCAGGTGATCCTGATAGCCCCAGACTGGCCCCTCCAGTTCTGGTACCCAGATCTCAGCAGGGGTGTAGCCAGGGATTTCAGATCTGCACACCAAGTGGACTCACTACTTCTCCCGGGGTGTAGCCAGACTATACAAATGTACACCAGGACCGTGTTTGTTGTGTCATTTGGCATAATAAATACAACTTTTGTATTTCATGACAATGGTTGTTGCCATGCATGGGTAAACACAAATGTCATACATTGCTCCCTAAGACACCCACATACCAGCCCAGATCCTGTAAAGTGGTATTGTCTTTGGGATGCAAAGACAGTATTAGTGACCAGTCCTAGTTTTGACTCCTATGAATAAAATTACAGAAAGGTTCAACATTCTGTTTGTTAGGGTTCATGGAAAAAGGAAGCAGTTCAGAGCCTATTTGCTACCCTCCTTAAATAAAATTGCACACCATGGAGTGCTTGGAGTGTGCCTGGCTACCCCCATGCTCCTCAGCCTCGGCTCCAGGCTCCCGAGGCAGCTTCCAGCTCGCCCGGACTGCTTTCAGTCAATCAGGGAGGTGTTCCATCCGACCTTCAATCCCTGCACCCTGGCGGCCTGGCTCCCTGGCGCTAGAGGTTCCAGGCCTTGGGTCTTTCGGCGAGGTCCTCAATGTTGTTGAGGCGTCCCGTGAGAGTCGACCAGAAAATGCTAACGCCTTCAAATGGAAGAGATTCTCCATTTGGTGTCAGGCAAGGGCTTGGACCCTTCCTCCTGTTCTGTGGCAAGCATTTTGGACTATTTATGGTCCCTTTCTAGTCAAGGGCTTAGGTGATGACTAAAGGGTGCACCTGGCAGCCATCTCTGCCTACGGGCGGGCCGGGAAGCAGTCGGTGGCGCAGGAAAAGGTGGTCGGGCGCTTTTTCAAAGGCCTTGATCACATTTCCCCTCCGGTGCGAGAACCTCCACTTCCGTGGGATTTACTGCTGGTACTGGCAAAGCTCATGGGCAAGCCATTCGAACCAATGCACAGGTGTGATCTCTCTCACCTGTCGTGGAAGATCACCTTCTTGGTGGCTATCACGTCAGCCAGAAGGATGGGAGAGCTGCAGGCGCTTTGCATCAAGTCTCCTTACCTGGTCTTCCACAGGGACAAGGTTGTCCTGCGCCGCCACCCGAAATTCCTTCCGGAGGTGGTGTCGGAGTTTCACCTTAACCAGGTGCTGACTCTGCGGTGTTCTACCCAATCACACCTCGGAGGCGAATATAGGCTCCATACTCTGGACCTAGAAGAGCAAGCTTATTATAAGGAAGCGGCTGAATAGGGAGAGGTTAAGCCAGCTGTTTGTCACCACGCTGGCCGCACCTGGCAGACCTGCAGCCAGCGGGACTGATAGGCAGGTGGGTCACCTCCTGCATAGATCGCTGCTATAAGTTGGCGGGCATGGAGCCTCCCAGAGGGATAAGAGCTCATTCTACCCGTCATAGTGCTGCATCAGTGGCTGCTTCCAGGGACGTCCCTATCCAGGAAATCTGCAGGGCTGCTACCTGGAAGTCAGCACACACCTTTATTACCCATTACCACATCGACCTTGAGTCACGCGGGATGCTGGTTTGGGGGCCTCGGTTCTCAGTCCTTATTTCCCAAGTTAGTATGGGGGTGTGCCTTGCCTCCCTCCTCCCGGAGAACTGCTAGGAGTCTGCCAATAAGTGTGGATGAACAACATATCCATGTCCCTAGAAATACAGGTTACTCACCTGTAACAGGAGTTCTAGGAATGGTATATGTTGTTCATCCTACACATAAGACCTCCCTGGCTCGACGCGACAACCTGAGCTTCCAGCGGGCCAGATCTGGTGTCATGGGGCGGAGCCGAGAGTTTTACCACCCGGGTGGGTGGGAGGAGCCAGCTTGAAGACTTTCCGGCAAGATTTAAAGCGGCAAGGAACCTGCCAATAAGTGTGGATGAGCAACATATACCATTCCTAGAACTCCTGTTACAGGTGAGTAACCTGTATTTATTATCCCTTTGTACAGACAGTTGGTGAGACCCCATCTGGAGTACTGCGTGCAGTTCTGGAGACCCAGTCTCCGCAAAGACATAGACAGGATGGAAGCTGTCCAGAGGAGGGCAACTAAAATGGTGCTGGGTCTGCACCGGAAGACATATGAAAGAGACTTAAGGAGCTAAATATGTATAGCCTGCGGTAAAAAGAGGAGAGGGGACATGATAGAAACTTTCAAGTACCTCAAGGAATCAAAGTCCCAAGAGGGTAGCATCTTTCAAAAAGAGAGGTGTGCAAGAACAAGGGGCACAATTTGATGATAGAGGCGGCTCAGAGGTAATTTAAGGAAGTATTTTTCACAGAGGGTTGTGGATGCATGGAACAGCCTTCCGGAGGAGGTTGTGGAGTCAAAAACAGTGGTGGAATTCAAGCATGCGTTGGACAGTCATAAGGCAATTCTAGGGCGTGGGGGTAGGAAGAAGTAGGCTGCTGGTTAACTAGGATCTGCAGCTTATCCATCAGGTAGGGAAATGGGCAGACTGGGTGGGCCAAGCGGTCCTCATCTGCCGTCAAAATCTATGTTTCTATGTTTCTGTCAACCAGAGTGTTGAACTGCCAGTCTATTTTCCTCAGCATTCCAACAGGGGGAATATATTTTGCACACCTTGGATGTGCATCGGAATTTACCATACCTCCCGGACTAAAGAGGTTTGAAAATCGAAGAAACTCTTTGTGGCCTTTGCCTCCCAGTGTCAGGGCAAGACCATCGCTAAACAAACTATTTCTAGGTGGCTGTCTAGCTGTATTCACTACACTTACCAGAAATATTGAAAAACCCTTCTGGGGGCAGTTAAAAGCCAATCCACCAGAAGCGTGGCCACTTCTACCGCTTTTTTCAGGAATGTGTCCTCAGCGGCCACTTAGTCTTCCGTCCACACCTTCACTAAGCACTACAGTCTGGACATTGCTTCTAGGCGTCGAGCTGGTTTCGGCCTTGCAGTTTTGCAAGGTCTTCTGTCTTAAGGCAGATCCTTAGTTGGCAGACATCTTCCTCCTCCCGGAAACTCGTCTCAGACTTCTCCTTTTTGTTACATTGCTTGGAATTCAGTCCTATATGTGAAGACCTACTGCAGGAACCTTCTCTAAGTAAGATATAGCAGTTACTTAAGAACTTGCCGTAACAGTAGATCTTCGAGAGAGGTTCCTGCAGTAGGTCTAGTTTCCCACCCACCTTCCCCCAGCTCCTGGAAGTTTTTTTTTCATTCTGTCTAGTCCCTGGGTCTAGCCAGGGCACAGGGTCCCTGGAGTTGTTACTCATTTCTTTCTGCTGTCCTCTCTCTAGGTCTCTGGTGGAAAAGAACTGGAGGGCGGCATGGGACCGCCCAACACATAGTGGGGCTGACGTGCATCACCTGACGCCGGGGCGGTCCCCCGCCAAGACAAGTGAAGGCTACAAGTTTGCTGTTGTTCAAACTTGATGCCAGGGGCACAGTCCTATATTTGAAGACCTACTGCACGAACCTCTCTCGAAGATCTACTGTTACAGTAAGTTCTTGCGTAATTGCTGTTTTCTTCCTGAGGTGGTGGCTGAATCCACAGTTAGCCAGTCTGTTGAGCTCCTGGCATTCTTACCGACTCACTCGAATTACGGAGAGTATCTTTTACATACTCATGATGATCATAGAATTCTGAGGTACTACACTAAGGGACCAAGGATCTCAGAAAAATGGATCAACTCTTCGTTTCCTTTGCACCTGAGAGAGAGCAATGCTATATCTAGGCAGTGCCTCCCCAAGTGGTTAGCTAATTACATCACTTTCTGCTATGACAAATACAACAAGACCCTCCCTGGTCAAGTCAGAGGTCACTCCACCAGAGGGGTAGCTGCCTCTGCTGCTTGTTTCAGGAATGTGTCAGCTGCTGAAATTTGTGCAGCCGCTAATTGGACTTCCGTCCATACCTTTACGAAACATTACAGTTTGGATATTGCCTCTCGCCGCAGGGCGGGCTTCAGATTGGCTGTGTTGCAGGGACTTCTTTCATGAATCCCTCTCCTGCCTTTCTGACTGACTGTGGATGATTTCTCCTCCCTTATATTATGCTTGTTCCAGACTGCTTGGGACTCAGCCCTGTTTGTGAATAATTACTGCAAGAGCCCTCTTGAAGTAAGATAGAACAGTTATGTAAGAACTTACCGTAACAGTAGATCTTCGAGAGAGGTTCTTGCAGTAAGTATTACTTTCCCTCCCTCTGTCCCCCTGAGTTTTTCTGTTCTATGTAAGGGACATTTCTTGTCATGCCCTTGACTTGAGGCGGAGAACTGGATGGCGAGCTGGGGGACCAATCGGGCTTATATACTGACATAGGCTGACGCTGGTCAGCTGATGTGGGGGCAGTTCCCTGCCAGAGACTGCTAGCTAGAAATTTTTCCATGGGGTCTTGACGCTTGACGGCTTAGTCCTATTTGTGAATACCTACTGCAAGAGCCTAACTTGAAGATCTACTGTTATGGTAAGTTCTTACATATAACTGTTCTTTTCTCCTGCAACTCCCTGCTTTCTTGACTGGGGTTCAGTATGTGATGGTTTCCCTCTCTTTCTCATTCCAGGTCTGCTTTTAACAGAGCTACCAATGTCAACTTCTCCCTAAATGCCGATGATGAAAATGTGAGTAACAAGGACATAGTTCTTCTATTTCTCTTCCCCAATATGTATACCTGTGCTAGTTTTGAAATTACTCCTGGGCTTGGCGCTTTTTAATTTAGTGCCAAATTATTTGTGTAAACTTTGAATCCCAGCATGTAATTTCAGTGTCTAACAATTTGCTTTGGAGCCCTTTCGATATGAAATGTACAACGTGTTCTGTTTCGGGGGAAGACTGTGCTGTCATCTCAGACTCCTTCACTTTGTGTGATCTTGTACCAGGGCCCCTGGTTTTCTGTAACAGCTCAGCCCTGAGTTCTGTGTGTCTCTGCTCCTGTATCAGGTTTGGATCACTTCTATGGTGAAAGCACTGTGCTCCTTCTCCCATCTTACCACCTCATGTGATGTATAACTTTGGAATCCTACACTGGAGCCTGCTGTGTGCACTGGGGAGGTGAGGCAGTAGACTCCCAGAGCTCAGGCCACGAGTCATTTTTGCAGCCACAGCTGGCTGACCACAGGGCAGTGTTGGCATCAGCTGTGAAGGCATTGAGTACTGACAAGCACAAAACTGTGTGCTACATGGAGAGACTGGGGGCAACTGTGCAGTCAGGACATACAAAACACAGTAAAGCACAGTGCACACCCAGTGATGCAAAAGTAATGACTTTATTTAGTAGCCTTACAAGAGAAAGGTACACTGGAACTTTGAGGCTCACTGCCGGTGTGCCGCTAATAAGCATTGCCGTCTGGATACTTGCCCTCCCCTTCTCCTTGCTCAGCCTACTTGCCTTACTCTTTTGTTTTTATCTGCATTCCCCCGCCTCCTGATTTAGCTTTTTGCATTTTCTGTGTCCTCCCTGCCCTTTTCTAATAACTGACTCTGCTCTTCTTTCAGCTGAAGGAGCCCTTAATTGGTCAGAAAAGCAGCACTGCTCCAGCGGCCGCGGCTAGAGAAGCCAGCCGCGTGCCCGCCTCCTGCTCGCCTCAAAAAGCCCAGCCAGCCGATAAGCTCCACACAGCTCCGGGAACCTGTTTCTGGGACCCTAATTGGCTGAAGATGCTCAGGGTCACCGCCAATTGGTTGCCACCCGTATGGCTTTTCCTGGGATTGGCCACGGCTTTTCATCTATCTCCTGGCTTCTTGCCGCTCGCTTGCTATCTGGAAACTGTTTTTCATCCCACACTGCCCGCCCCTGGCCTCTATTAAATGCTCCTTCCCCAAGAGGAAGGCCAACCCCTCATCACTACCATTGGTTGGTACACAGTTAGGCCAGCCAAAAACTAACCCCCAACCCTAATTAGCCTCGCCTCCTTCTCTCAACCTCCACCGACGTAGATTCTGCTACCCGTTCCTGACCTGCCACTAGCAGGTTAAATTATCAGAAATGATGCCCCGGGAGCTCTTCTTTATTTGCTGCACCTTATTTCTTATCCACATACCAGAGCAAATACCAGCTGCTGATTAACAGCAGGACCTGTGCTCACCCCATAATGGACACCCATTCCTGCACCCTCACAAAGGGACTTGGCTCCCCACTTCAGGAACGACTTCCCCTCTGCCCTGCATGCCTCTTCATCAGGATATGACTAAAGAATATCGTAGAAAGCCTTGGAACCTGTTGGTTAAAACAGTTTTATGTTTTATTCTTATCCAACCACTCAAGTAGCCTTTGCCCAGCATCCACGAAACCTCTCCATGCCAAACGGCATAATAAGGGCTTATTCAGTGTGCTAATAAGTTGCCTTAGGAAACTACTCTTGCTTCTACTACTGTGCTCCGGAAATGTTGAGCTAAATCCAGGCCCACTGGCTGCTATAAATGGCCCTGCAGACCTCTCCTGTTACAAGGGCATCAGCTTTGCCCACCTGAATGTATGTAGTCTACTCAGGAAGCGTGACCTGATTCAGACATGGTCATCGCATGCTTCCCCCGACTTCCTAAGGATATCGGAATCATGGCTTAGACCCCTGACAAAGCTATCAATCTACTGGGGTACATCACCTACCGGTGTGATAGACCAACCGGGGTGGAGGGGGTGTAATCTATGTTAAGAACAAATTCTCTGTGACAGTCATTGATTGTACCACCAAGGCTAAAGAGTTTGAATGTCTTGCCCTAAAACTGTCGCTTACCAATGATAAGGCACTCTTCATTGCTGCATGTTACCGACCACCCTCCGGCAGCACAGCTGTCTTGCACCATCTTCAAAGTCTAACTGACATGGCTAACTCCGAGTGCATTCTAATGGGGGACTTTAACCTAAATTGGAACAATGAGACCTCCAAGAAGCTTAAAGACCTCTGATGTGTGGGTTGGCCCAGATGACCCCCGCAGTCACCAGACCCAACAGAAAAAACCCAGAGTGTAGCTCCCGCCTGGACCTAATGTTAGTTAACAAACCCCACAACATTTTGCATGCCGGAGTGTTCAACAACCTTAGTGACCATTGTGCCATCACCTGTATCAGGCACTCCTCCCCAATTAAAATCAGCCCCTAAATATACGCTGAAAAGATGCTTGAAAACATTTTGCCAGCATGCCTTCCTGAATGACCTGAGCAATATTAGATGGCAAGACTTCTACCTGGCCTTTTCTCTCAGTGAGGCATTCAGTATCTTTCATAACCTCCTAGTGGGCTTTCTAGATAAGCATGCTCCCATAAGACTGATCAAATCCAAGAAAAGATCTTCTGTATGGTTCTCCCCTATCCTAAAGAAAGCCCTCAAAGATAGAGACTACTGGTGGAAAAGAGCTAGGAAGAAACACTCTGACGCAGATTGGCTTGCCTTCCATGTATCTCGAAATGCCTGCACCAAACTAATTAGGACTGAAAAGGCCAAATTCTTCCAATCAGCCCTGGAAGACAACAAAAACAATGTTGCCAAATTCTGGAGTATTCTCAGAGGTCGAGGGCCATACTTCCGATGCCTCACTTCCAACTAAACTAGTGTCTGGGGACACCACTTTCACGAATAGAGTGGATATACTTAAACAACTCATTGAACACTTTGCCACAGCATTGCTAGCATTTGACGTCTCTCCATTCAGTAAGATCAGCCAACACAGGGATGACACTGATGCCACTAGACCCACCACCTACACCAATCAGAGCTACCCCTCCCCCATCTGCTTCCGCCCTATATCCTTTAAGCAAGTAGAGACCCTCCTACTGTCCTTGGATACTAAAAAGAGGAATGGTGCTGATCTTATCGAACCTTTTTGCTAAAACTAGGTCATTACTTTCTAACTGCCCCCATTGTCCATTTATTCAACATCTCCCTATCTCAGGGTGAGCTACCCTTACCGTGAAAAAATGCTCACATCATCCCGTTGTTCAAGTCCGGGGACCCCAGCGACCTGAACAACTACCAGCATATTTCTATACTATCCTCCCTTTCAAAATTATTGGAAAAAATCGTTGGCACCCAAATCCGGGTGCAGCTGGACTCATAGAAACTGTTAAACGCTGCTCATTCTGGCTTCAGAGCCAAACATTGAACAGTGTCCGCCCTTGTGAAAGTAACCACGACGAGCAAACTGCTCTGGATGATAAACACCACGTATTTGCACTGTTCCTCGACCTTAATAAGGCGTTCGACACTGTCACAACATTATGCTTAACGCATTAGGTAACAGGTTTTGACAACTCTCATTAAATGGTTCACCAACTACCTTACTAATAGACTACAACGAGTCAAAGCTTCAGGAGATCTGTCCCCTCTGAAAACACTACCAAGAGGCGTCCCTCAAGGCTCTATTTTGGGCACAATCCTATTTGCAAACTGTATCAGTAACCTTGAGTCACACCTCCGCACAGCTAAAAAGCACTTATTTGCAGATGATACAGTCCTGTACACTGCTAACTCTTCCCTAGGCATGGCCCATGAGGACTTACAGCAAGATTTTATCTACCTTCAACATAATCTTACGAAGCACAAGCTACTGCTTAACTCCAAAAAGACTGAAGCCATGATCCTCTCTCCGAGCACCACCTCAGGGCCTATATGCAACCTGAAGATTCTAACTTTGTTAGGTGAACCTCTGGAAATCGTTGTCACCTTTAAATACCTAGGATTCTGGCTTGACAAGAAGCTTAATTTCCTATGCCACTTGAACGAACTATCAAAAAAACTATGACAATGCTTAGGTATACTCTACCACATCACACATCTTCTTACCATCGAAGCCAGAATGAGACTAGTACAATCTACACTCCTACCCCTACTGGATTACGCTGACTTCCTTTACATTAACTGCTCTTCTTCAGTGCTCCGTAATCTTGACACTCATTATCACAGGGCCTTGCGGTTCATTCTTAACCTGCCTCTACGCACCCATCGCTATCTGCTGTACCAAGAGTTGGGATGGACCTCGCTCACCACAAGGAGGAAAAGAAACGCCTTCCTGTAGCTACATAGGGCCTTGTCCGACAAGTTACCAGCATACATCTCGAGTCTATTTGAGCGTGTCACGGGGTCATATGGGCTGAGAAGGTTCTCCTCAATCTGCTTCCAAACACCCAGAGTAAGATCATCACATGTCTCAGCTGCTATCAGCTTCTCCCTTCTTTCCATTTGGAACACTATGCAAAGGTCACTGAAGCTCTCAGCTCTCTCCGGTCCCTTCACGGCACTGATTACAAAGTACCTTAAGGGAACCTGCAGCTGTTATAGATGACCAGTGCGACCCTATTTGCTTGTTGTATTCCCTGACTCTCAAGTAACTCGCAGCTCCCACCTTCCCTACCGAGGGAGCCCCAGCACTTCTCGCATCCTCTTCTCCCAACTCCCTCTACCATACCCTACCTACCTCCCTGTCTTCTATACCTCCACATTCTATACCTCTGCTTCATTCAAGCCCCATTTGTGAATAACCAACAAAATACAATAGCACTAGCCCTAGTCTCAATAGGTTTGTTTTCTCGTGTGCATTAGTTCTCAAATATGTCAGCTCTAATAGTTAAGGTCTGTGTTAGCCATACATATATTTGTTTGCCTTTTTTGTACTGTACTTTCATGTGATACATTTGTCTGTTCAGGACCACTTTGAAAATGAGCTTGCTCAGTGGTGTTATGCCTGATTAAATAAAGTTTTGATTGATTGATTGCCTTTCTTCATCAGGGGGTACCTTTCTTTTGTATGGCTACTAAATAAACAGTTTACTTTTGCATCAGTGGGTGTGCACCATCCAATCGTCTGTTTTGAAGGCATACTCTCCAGATTCTGATTCATGGGTCTTAGAGTAAGAGTCACGTCTGTTAGTCTGAGTTACTGTGCCACCATGTGCTTCTAACAGTCTGACAGACACCATACTGCATCATCTCCAGCCACAGAGATGTTACTTCGGAGATAAGAATGGTGATTATAGAATCAGAATTTCATTCACATGCTGCTGCGTGCTGTTGCTTTCTCTAGTGTTCTAATGTCAGATTTGTTTTCTCTGCTGAAGAGAACGGTCACCCCCGATTCCTCTCTGTCCGTCGGCTAAGTGTTTTGTTATTTTTGTCTAAAAACTCCATAGTGTTTTTAGTTCATTTTCTTTGTGTTAGGTTGTTTTTTTATTTATTTGTAAATTTAGTGTTTTTTCTCCAATTCTTGATTGGTTCCTGGAACCAGAGAAAAGTTTCCCGGCGCGTTTCCCTCTGTATTGCAGTAACCCATTTTTTCATTTAAAAAGTGAAAATTACCACTTATTTCACTTAATTATAAAGTGGTTTGCACTATTTAGCATTGTAAGGAACTGATATTTTTATGTTTGCATGCAAGAAACATAGTGCCATGATCCGAAAATGCAGTGCCGTACAGTTGAAAGGGAGAGCTACGCATCATTGAGCAGCGATAAGATATCGCCTACTCATGTGCGCTCCCCCCCCACACACACTGCGTGGTCATGCGTCGTCCCCCCCCACTCACACACTGTATAGCCGACAGGAGTGCCCAATCCCCGCCGACTGTGCTGTGCCCCAACAGAGTTCCAGATGCCACGCTGGGTGCCCACCCCAGCATGGCAACACATCAGATAGCCGATGGTGTGTTTCCAATCCCCTGTCGGCTCCAGCCTGCCCCCGAGACTACAGGGTGCTACGCTGGAGCCTCACCTCAGCTGGCAAAAATCATGACAGTGTGGCCGACTGGGGTGCCCAGTCACCCGTCCTGCTCCACGGACCCCCAAAAACAGCCTTCCTTGTGCCGCGTGAGAGCCCACCCCAGCGTGGCAAATGCGTCGTCTTAAGTTAAAAAAAAAGAAAAAACCTTCCTCGCTGACTGTCCTGTACCAATCTCCCCACCCTCTACCACCCTACCTCCCCCACACGCTGACCTCACCCCATACTTGCCTCCGGAGCACGCCATGACGATCTTCGGTGGACCGGGAATACGTCTGCACTCTTCAAAGTCGACCGCGAACTGAGGAAATGCCGGTAAGCTGTATAATGTAATAAATAGGGTTTTTTTTCAACTTTAATGCCTATCTCAGGCATTTTTTGGAATTTTAGCACCAAATTTTCAACATAGGAGTTTTGGGACCTTCTCGTGAATTTCTCACTGTCATGCGTAATCGGGCCTGAAGGGTGATTTTGCAGTCACTGTGTGAAATCACCTTTCGGGACTGATTAACGCCATGACAGAGAGAGAATTCATGAGAAGGGGTCCCAGAAACCCTATGTTGAAAATTTGGTGCTAAAATTCCAAAAAATGACTTTTACTAGCATGCGTTGCGCTGTTCCTACGCATGCTCGTAAGCTGGCGAATTTTCAATATGTTCACTCCAGATTTTCAACATTGCCATTTTACCACACCTCCTTATGAGCAGTACAGATGTCATTTCTCACATCTCGCCCAAAATGCGTTTCCGTGCATGTAGCGCACAATGGCGCAATCGGTGTGCAAAATCAATGTTCGGGACAGATTAAGAAAATCACAGTGACACTGTTCATGAGCACAGATGTTAAAATGGCTTTGTTAAAAATTTGGTGAAAAAAGTCCATAAAATGACTGTGTTACAAGCGACCATTGTGCAGTTTCCACACAGCCTCATAACTTCATGGATTTCTAATATTTTCAGTTCAGATTTTCACCACTGTCATTTTTCCACACTTCCTTATGAACAGTACAGCTGTCATTTTTCACACCATGGCCGAAATGTGTTTTCGCACTTCCAGCGCAGAAATGTGTGGTCACTGTGGGAAATCACTGTTTGGGATAGATTAAGAAAATCACAGTGACACTGTTCATGAGCGGAGGCTCCAAAATCCCTGTGTTGACAATCTGCTGTTAAAAAAAAAAAAAAAAAAAAAATCCCCAAACTAATTGCATTCACAAAAGTGGGACCAAGACAGAGGCAGGAAACTACAGACCTGTCAGTTTGACCTCTGTAGTAGGGAAAGTGATGGAATCACTTCGGAAGGAAAGAATTGTTGAGTACCTAGAGGCCAGTGGGGCACAGGACCTAAGGCAGCATGGATTCACAGCTGGAAAGTCATGTCAGATGAATCTAACTGATTTCTTTGACTGGGTGACCAAAGTAGTAGACCAGGGAGGGGCTGTGGACATGGCCTACCTAGACTTTAGCAAGGCATTTGACACAGACACACACTAAAGATTAATAGTCGAATTAACCAGCCTTGGAGTGGATCCCAGGGTGGTAGCCTGGGTAAAACATTGGCTGGACAACAGGACACAGAAGGTAATTGTAATTGGAGTCCACTCTGAAGAAAGAGGGGTTACTAGTGGGGTACTGCAGGGTTCAGTACTGGGTCCAGTCCTTTTTAATGTCTTTATAAGTGACATTGCAGAGGAACTGGAAGGAAAAGTATGCCTCTTTGCAGATTACACAAAGATCTGCAACAGGGTTGATACACAAGGAGGTGTGGAAAGGATGAGAAGGGACTTGGCAAGGTTGGAGGAGGTGGTCGGAAAGTATGGCAGCTAGGATTAATGCAAAGAAGTGCAAACTAATGCGGAAACAAAAACCCAGGGAAAAGTACACAATGGGGGGCAGTAACAACAACAAAAAGGAAAGGGACCTGGGGGTAATCATATCAGATGACCTTAAGGTTAGCTAGTAATGTGAGATGGCAGTAGGGAGGGCTGGGGGTATACTGGAATGCATAGGGAGAGGCATCACCAGCAGAAAACAGGAAGTTGTTATCCCTCTGTACAGACAGTTGGTGAGACTCCATCTGGAGGCCCCATCTCCGAAAGGACATAGACAGGATAGAGGCAGTCCAGAGGAGGGCAACTAAAATGGTGCAGGGTCTGCAGGAGAAGCCATATGAGGAGAGACTAAAGGAGCTTAATATGTATACCCTTGAGGAAAGGAGGGAGAGGGGGGAACATGATAGAAACTTTTAAGTACCTCAGTGGAATCAACAAAGTCCAAGAGGGTAGCATCTTTTAGAAAAAGAGACGTGCAAGAACAAGGGACACAATTTAAAAGATTGGGGGTTCAGGGCAATGTGAGGAAGTATTTTTTTCACAGAGAGGGTTGTGGATGCATGGAACAGCCTTCCTGAGGAGGTTGTGGGGTCTAAAACTGTGGGAGAATTGAAGAATGCGTGGGACAGACATAAGGCAATTCTTGTGGGGGGTAGGAAAAAATAGGCTGTTGGTTAACTAGGATCTGTGGCTTATCCTGTAGGTAGGGAAATGGGCAGACTAGGTGGGCCAAGCGGTCGTTATCTGCCGTAAAGGTCTTGTGTTTCATTAGGGGTGTGCGTTGTGCATTTTCTGCGCACGCTCGTAACTTCACCAGTTTTTTTTTTATATATTCACGGCAGAATTTCAGCATTGCCATTTTTTATACCTCCCCATGAGCAGTACAGCTGTCATTTTTCACATCCTGTTCGAAATGTGTTTTCGCACCTGTGGTGCTAAATGGCGTAGTCGCTGTGTGAAACCAGCTTTTGACTAACAAACTGATATTGCCACTATTCTTAAGGTGGGGGTCACAAAAAACCCATTTTGAAAAGTTGGAGTGAAAATGCCAACGAATGCCTGAGACATTAGGGTTTCCGACCATAATGCCCCAGCCTGTAGAGATTGACAGGCATCGGGGTGTGACTTGAGATTCTCGCCTGTAATGCTCATACCATTCCACACCCATCAGCCACTGAGAGGCATCGAGGCGTGCCTTACACTCTTCGGCCCCAAAGTTCACCCCATTCTCCTATACAGGACCCATCTCACCGTATTTCCTGATGGAATGGGGTGAGCATAAGGGCCAAAGACCCCAAGGCACACCATGACACTTGTCAGTGTCTGCAGAGTAGGGTGTGGTGAAATGGCATGGCTGTTGTGCTTGACGACCCAAAGGCACACCCCAGTGCCTGTCGGTCTCTGCAGGGTAGTGGTGGGGTTGGCTTCAGTTCAATACTTCACTGCCATTCCTATTATGCAGCTCTGTAACTCCTACACTACCAATGCCAGTGCCAGCAAGCAAACATTTGGCATTGACAAGTTCTTGTTTTTAAGCATTTTCTTTTGATTGGTGTGACTGGCAAACCTGAAAGAAGGACAGGTCTGAGAATCCTGTAAAAAGACCTTGGTGAAGGCAGACCACGCCACATCCTTTATTTTGACTGTTTGCGAACTGACCATGGTTATTTAAGCTGTGAATTGTGTACATTGTTTTGCTCCAGAACTCAAAAGAAAGGGGCAAAGCTCGGAGTCTGTCTGCCTCAGCATCAGCTAACAGCTCTCCTAAAAGAACTAAAGTGGAGGTAGTTACTGCAGATGGTGGCAGGCACACGCATTTTAAAGTATTTATTTCATTATTTGGAAGATAACCTTTGAGCAAAATGCTCTTTTTCAAAGGATCCACATCAAGACTAGAAACATGATTAATACAACAGGTACATGACAATTAATAAGGTTCTCGGTCAACAAAGTAAAAAGGTACAATAAGGATGACACAAAATGCAGCTACAGATGTGATGCAAAATTCAAGTGCAGGTACAACAATGGCAGGAGGAGATACTGATCTTACTTCGAGTGGAAGCTCTTGCTGCAGGCTGTAACCATTAGGACTAACACCACAGGCCTTAGAACCCACCAGAAAAATCTTAGCTAGCAGTACCCAGCAGGGACCGCCCCCTGACATCGGTCATGGTACATAAGGGGGCGGACCCCGGCTTCACCCAGTTCTTTTTCCACTGCGACCCGCTCATGTTGGGGAAGTTCTTTGCTATCAAAGCAGTTTCCAGCTAAAAATTGGATTTTTCTTCGAAATTCAACCGTTCTTCTTTCTAGTTCGACTCCAGTGCGATGTATGTCATCTTTATCCTTCTCTGGACCAAAGAGGAACAAGTGCAATTGTGGCCACCAGATACCATCCAAAGACTGCCACTCCAAGTGCGTCTTCTGCCTGGGTCCAGACCGTGACAGCACGGCCTGAAGCACTTGTAGAGGCTTCACCAGCAGGATGGCAATTCGATGCCTGAAGGCCCTAAAAGCCAACCTGTTAGAAAAACAAATGGATGTCCTGCACACCTTGGAGGACAAGGGTGAACTCCCGGGACAAGCCCCGTAAGTGTTCCCAGGACAAGGACCATAGCCAGTCCCATCATCGGTCCCGTCTCTCCCCGAAAAGTCTCTTCCTCCTTGGGAGAACACCGCAAGGACCTCAAGAAACAGAGCCCTCCCACCAAAACACCAACGCTGGTCAAGGGGACCATCTGGCGAAAGCAGGCGAGAAGTCAAGGTGGCGCCATGTCGCGTGACCAAGGCCTCTTAGGCACAAGCCTTGGCCCTGCCAGAGGCCTCGGCATTGCCAGCTTCGGGCAAGCCGCTGGGTGATAGACACCCAGACACCGCCTCTGGTGAAACCGACGCCGGTCCCAACACAGACTCTGGTGGAGGTTCCTTCTGTGGAAGACGCTCCTGTGGAGGGGGCCCCCGCTAACATTCTGGCAGCCCCAGATCTTCCACTCTGCAGGGCTTTTAGGGGAACTCCCCCACTCATGCCCTCTCGGATCCTCAGATTTCTCCATGTCCCAGTTTCCTTCCTGGGAACAGCAGTCGCTGTTTTTAGCAAAGAAGAGCTGCTAGAGCTCTTCTCCTTTAGGTGGAGTCAGGTAAAGGAAGGGGACACTCTACCGAAGCAGGACCCCACGGTCCTCCAGACGGACAACCTTGACCTCGAGGCTTTACTGCTCCTTCTCCGAAGAAGACCCCCGAGTGGCCGCTGCCTCGCCCACCCTCAAAGGCTCGTTCCTGGTCGGAGGACCGTAGTCTGCGCCCTTCTCGATTGGGCAGCCGTCGTCGGTCCCGGTCTCAGCCCAGGAGCCGATCCCGCTCTCCTAGGCGGGCTTGCTCCCGACGCCGGTCCCCAAGCTGACGTCGGTCAACCAGTCATCGACTCCACAGCAGTCGCAGGTCCTTGGACCGACGTCGGTCTGGTAGCTACCAATACTTGAGGGGGGGGAGACCTAGACATAGCTCAGGCTATTCTAGGCCCAGTAGCTGGTAGTCTTCTCCTGCTTCCTCATCCCTCTCGGGGGTTCCCCAAAGGAGAAGGACCAACCCCGCTCGTCTTCTGACGATCTGACCTTTATGGATATCATGAGGCACATCCAGGCCTCCAATGAAGGGGAGACGGAGGACCTGGATCCGGAATGCCGTCGACTGGCCCGTTACCTGATGCAAAAGGAGCCCAAGCCTTTGGTGGTGCCTCCTTTACTGGATACCTTCCAAGATTTCACCACGATAACTTGGAAGCATCCAGCTTCAGTCCCAGCTGTTCTGAAGAAGTCAGATAGGCTGTATAGAGCCCCGAGGGATGAGCCTTTCCTGGCAGAACCCCCTCAGGCGGACTCTTCGGTCATTACGGCTGCTCTTGACAAGTCTAAGCAGCCTAAGCACCTAAGCTCCCAGCCTCCTGACCCAAAATCCCGCTACTTGGACCAGGTGGGCCGGAAGGTCTACTCTGCCTCCACCTGCTCCATTAGATCCCTCAACTTCCTCACGCATATGGTTCAGTACCAGGATGCATTGTAGGAGAGAGGGCAGGAGCTAGCCAGTGCCTTGCCAGACTCCACACAAAAGGCGAAGCTTCTGGACATATTAAAATCGTGCTTGGAAGTAGGCACGCATGTTCTCTGTGCCTCGTACCGCACTGCAGATACGGCAGTCAGAGAGGCAGCGTCAGGTGTCTGCCTCTGGCACCATGCCTGGATGAGTCCTGGGTTTTCACCAGGATTTGCAGTCCAGAATCCGGGACCTCCTGTTCCAGGGTTCCATCCTATTTTGGGCAGGAGACAGTCTGTTATCTCATCTCCAGGAATCTGGCAAATCTGTCTGGTCCGTCATGCAGGTGCACAGATGGGACGAGAAACGTGTGAGACGATGGCCATTTCGTAAGTCCTCAGGTGCTCAAGCCCATGGAAACCAACAGAGCCAGAGTGGTGGCTTCAGAAGGAAAGCCAGCAACCTGGAGATGCTCCTTTTCGAGGCCCCAAGTCCTCCCAAGCCTCTCTGCCCACTCCCGGCTCTGCCCAATGACTCCCTCCTGATCTCCTCTCCTGGAGGAGGTTCCAGGGGAGGCAGGGGGTCACTTCTTCCTTCGTCTGAAGGGTTGAAGCTCTATTACAGCAGACCAGTGGGTCCTAGATATTATAAGGAGGGAACATAATGCTGGAGTTCACCGAAATTCCCCCAGACACTCCACCAAGTTCCTCAAGATATCCTCCTTCTCACGTACCCCTTTATAAAAGGAGAAATTCAGGCCCTCTTGCAAAAAAGGGCTATAGAACCAGTTCCTCTGCAGCAGTGGGGAAAGGGATATTACTCCCACTTTTTCTTAGCGCCAAAAAAGACTCAAGATCTTTGGCCCATCCTGGACCTCAGCTCCTTAAACAACTATATAGAGTACCGAAGGTTCAGGATGGTGACCCTTCCAGGTCTTATTCCTCTGCTGCACTAGGGAGACTGGCTCTGCTCCCTAGACATGCAAGATGCTACATGCATATCGGGGTCTTTCCCCCTTACAGGAAGTACCTGAGGTTCCACTTCCAGGATGAGCATTATCAGTTTCGGGTTCGTCCGTTTGGCCTCTTCTCCGTTCCTCGAGTCTTCACCAAATGTTTGGCAGTGGTAGCTGCAGCTCTAAGGGCGCCAGAGGCATTACGTCTTCCCTTACCTCGACAATTGGCTGCTTGCGGCCTTGTCAAGGACGCACCTCCTTTAGGCTCTCGGGGACACCTATACTCTGTTCCGAGAGGTGGGGATCACCCTGAACCTTCCAAAGTCTTCCCCGGAGCCCAGCCAAAGACTCGTCTTCATAGGGGCGGTCCTGGACTCAATCCAGGGCATGTCTTTTCTACCTCCAGACAGGGGGCGATCGCCTGCGGGAGATAGCCGGATCTGTCCTAGTAACCCCTCGGGTCCAGGCCAGGACCTTCCTCGGACTTCTGGGGCTCATGACGGCTGCTATCCCTGTCACTCCTTTGGCCCGCCTCCAGATGAGAATCCCACAATGGATGCCCAGGGTGCAGTGGGATCAGTGCTCAGACGAGCTAGACCGCATGGTCAGAGTCACAGAGCCGGTCAAGAGGACACTACTTTGGTGTCTGGACCCTCTCAATCTAGAGAAAGGGGTCCCTTTGTGTCAGAAGCCCCCAAATCAGACCCTAATGATGGATGCATCAGATTTGGGATGGGGGCGCACCTAGGGGACCGCCAAACGCAAGGGATCTAGACTCCAGAGGAGTGTGACCTCCACATCAGTGTCCTGGAGATGTGAGCGGTCCTCAGTGTGCTGCATGCCTTCCAAAAGGACCTTGTCCCAGGCTCTCTCCTAGTTCAGTTGGAACAACATGGCGGTCGTCTTTTACATCAACAAGCAAGGGGGAACGCACTCCTGCCTCCTGTGCAGGGAGGTGATGAGTCTGGTACTGGCCGCTGGAGCATCACATCTCTCCGTCTCCAGTGCATGTTTCAGGCATCCTAAACGACTTGGCAGACAGCCTAAGCAGGTCTCAGTACAAGGCACATGAGTGGGAGTTACCACAATCTGTAGCGAGCCAGCGCTTCATACGTGGGGTCATCCAGAGCTGGACCTCTTTGCGTCGCCATGCAATGCCAAACTGCTAATTTTCTGCTTGGGAGAGCTCATGCCTGGTGCTTTCTGGACAGACGCATTGTCCCTTTGTTGGGCAGGGAGGTTTCTTTATACCTTCCCTTCCTTCACTCTCATTCAGAAAGTACTGTTGAAGATACAGGCCAAGGGGGCTCGGATGATTCTAATCTCACCATTGTGGCCTTGGCAGATTTGGTTCTCACTACTTCAGCGGTTGTCCTCGGGACCTCCAATTCTGCTGCCAATATGTTCGCAGTTGCTTTCTCAGGATTGGGGCATGTTGGTCCATCCAGCTCTCTGGTCTTTGCACCTCATGCTTGGCTCCTGCAGACATAGCAAAATCAAGGTATGGGGTCTCCCAGGAGGTGGCGGACATGCTCGTTTCGGCAAGGAAGCCCTCTACTCGCTCCACTTATGCTATGAAGTGGAAGAGTTTCTGCTTATGGGCGTCATCTCACCGTCTGGGACCCCCTTACCTGTCCGGTGAACTCGGCATTGCAGGATCTCCTCTCCTTAAACCAACAAGGCTTGAGTTACTCTTCGATAAAGGTGCACATGTGGGCCATTTCTGCACATCATGTCCTCTTGGGGGATAGCAGCTTAGCCCAACTGGACGTGGCGTGCACCTTTTTACGGGGTATTCTGCATATGAGACCTCCCAATAGGGATCCTGTCCCTCCCTGGGACCTCCCATTTTATTTGGAAAAGCTCACTCTCCCCCCTTTTGAGCCACCGACTGATTGTGAGCTGTGTTACCTTTCCTGGAAGTTTTTTTTTTTAGTTGCTGTTACCTTAGCTCGAAGAGTTTGAGTTCTAGGCTCTGATGTGTAAAGAGCCTTATTTGGTTTTTCACAGGGAAAGGGTTTCTCTTTGAACAAATCCTAAGTTCCTTCCCAAAGTGGTCTCGGAGTTGACCCTGAGTCAGTCGGTTGACCTTTTAGTTTATTTTTCTTCTCCTTCTCACATCAGACATTCACAGGGTGTTGAGGTACTACCTCAAGCGCACAGCTACACACCGTAAATCTGAGCAACTGTTTGTGGCCTTCATGCTACAACCCTTGGGCAAATCACTGTCTAAACAGACGATTTCTAAGTGGTTTGTCCACTGCATTGTGTTTTGCTATGAGAAACGCAACAAACCCCTTCCGGGCCCGGTTAGGTGTCTCTCCACTAGGGGAGTCTTGGCTTGTTTTGCCACCTTGAAGAATATCTCTATAAGAGACATCTGTGCGGCAGCCACCTGGAATTCTGTGCACACTTTGAAGCACTATAGCCTGGACATTGCATCCAGACACCATGCCGGTTTTGGCTTGGCAGTCCTTCAGCGGCTCTTGTCCTGACTTGCTGTGTTGTCAGCTTTATTACCATCCTTCCTCCTTGGCGCAGGACTGCTTTGGATTCAGTTCTAATGGTTATAGCTTGCTGCAAGAGCTCCCACTCGAAGTGAGATAGTACAGTTACGTAAGAACTTACTGTAACAGTAGATCTTTGAGAGGAGCTCTTGCAGCAGGTGCTGCTTTCCCACCCTCCATCCTCCGGATGAGGTGTTCAGCACATCTACAGACTTCGCTTCTGTCTGTCGTTAGAGCCTGGTGGCAGGTCTTGGCGGGGGGAACTGGGGTGGAGCCGGGGTCCGCCCCCTTATGTACCGTGACCAATGTTGGAGTGGAGCAGTCGGGGGCAGTCCCTGCTGGGTACTGCTAGCTAAGATTTTTCCAGCGGGTCCTAAGGCCTGCGGCGTCAGTCCTAATGGTTATAGCCTGCTGCAAGAGCTCCTCTCAAAGATCTACTATTACGGTAAGTTCTTACGTAACTGTACTTTACAGTTGAAGCAATGAAGGGTTGAGTTCTACATTAGGGTGCAAAAGGTATGTAAAGAACTTAAAGTTCAACAAGCAGAGCCACCTGAATACAGGCGTCGTCTGGGATTAAGTGGGAAAACAGCAAGGCGGGGTTAGTGCAGAGAAGAGAGGGGGATGCTAAAGTCGATGAGAGTAGGAATAGGTGTAACAAAAGGCCCAGAAGGGACCAGAGATTAGTTAAGTGCGGAGAACAGGGGGTTAGGGCTAGAGCAGAGAAAGGGGAGGAGCAACACCACCACCACCATCACTCTAGCACTTGACATAGTATTTCTCCTCAAAAGAAACAAAAGGTGACAAATGCAGCAGTCTTTGATCAGAGAGGCAGAAAAAGCTAAAGAGCCATCATTCAGCTCCAGTAAAGAATGCAGGGTGTCCGCTAGGGGGAACCCTGATGCAAAAGTTGGCAAAAAGGAAAAAGCTACAGATGCTCTGGTGCCGCCCATCAACACCAGCAAAGGAAAAACATCTCACTAAACCCTACCCTGAAAGGCACCAGGAACCAGCAGTAGAACAGAGAGTTCTGCCCTCAGCTGAGGACATCACTAAAATGTTTTTTTTTCCAGGCCTTTCAAGCTATAGGAAATTTGGTCACTATCCCTCACCCCACCTCTTCTCCAGCCATAGGCATTTTTTTTAACTTCTGCTGGAGGAAGAAGTTGAGGATGAAGGGGAACTGATAGAAGTGGAGACAACCCCTGAACATGACTTTTGTCCATCAAAAATCAGTGAGGATCTTACCTCATACTACTGTTTTTTAAGGCACATGGTGAGACACTAGATAGCCTCCTCAGTTTTAGAGGAGGGGATATCGAGGAGGCAGAATTTGAGCATGCTGGGACTAACTCCATCAAAAAGGCTCACAGTACCCACCCAAAAATCCCTCAAAAGAGCCACTAGTAGGATTCTTGACCACCCAGATTCAGTCCCTGACATTGATAAAAAGCAGAAAAGATGGAACAAGTGGAAAGGCAGGGGGGTTGAATTCTTTTATTCACACCCTGACCATGAGGAAGTTGTGGAGGCAGCTGCATGTGAAAAATCTAAGGGGTCACTGTCAGCATTGCCATCCGAGAAGGATTTGAGGGAACTTGACTGTATGACTGTATGTACTCCTCAAAAGCCTTGCACCTAAGACAAGCTGCATATATGGCTTACACTGCTCTGTACCAAAGGCCCTCTGGAGCACAGTCCAGGCACTCAGTGAAAAAGTTGGCAGTAACATTTGGCATTGACTTAGCAGAAACTGCTAAAGATATAGTGAAAATCCGAAAATATCAGTTTCCTATGGCTGTGGACTCAAACGACACAGCCTAAAGAGTACTAGCACATGCATTGGGTCTGATATTTGCTTGGGTAGGAGCAACCATCCTTTTAGAAGACACTAAAACCAAAGTTATGGATTTCCCCTTTGAGGGGCAATCCCTCTTTTGCGAGAAGACCGAAGGCTGTGTTAAAAAAATTGCTGCACAAAAAACAACTTGCACAGATTTGACCCAGGAGGAGAGAGTTTCTAGTTCATTAGGGCCATCTGGAAGGGAAGGTAGGGGTAGGTCCTATTACCAAAAGCCCTATTCCTACTATGATTATCAAGTTAGAGTGGTGCTTACAGAGGCAGATGTACCAGCCAGAAGCAGGAACCTGCTCCTAAGTCGCAGAAGAAACAGAATCTCGGACTATGTCCAGGCTGCCATAGAATCTCCACCAGCAGGAGGCAGCCTGACTCGTTACCTCCAAGATTGGAAAAGCATCACCACAGACAAGTGGGGTGCTGGAGGTAGTGAGTCGGGGACTGGCACATAAGTTCACACGTTTTCCAAAACTGAAAAGCCCAGAAATTTTGCCTTCACTCCAGCCTCCGGAAAAAAAATTCTTCTAGAATTTGAGGTAAAGAAGCATTAATGATGAAGACAATAGAACAAATTCCTTCATCTCCATGGGAAAGAGGCACAGTCTCAAGATACTTTCTCACACAAAAAAAAAAAGAAAAATTGGGATAGGCACATAAAAAAGGAAATATTCAAAATGGTATCAGTGGGGACCCTGATACCATCACTGCAAAAAGGAGAGTGGCTGGGATCTCTGGATCTGAAAGGTTCTTATTTGCACATCCCTGTAAGACCCTCTCACAGAAAGCATCTCGGGTTCAGAGTAAGAAAAGGCCAGAATCGGTTCACATCACTGCCTCTTGGTCTGACCTGAGCTCCAAGGGTATTTACAAAGTGTCTACCAGCAGTAGCTGCATACCTGCAAAGAAAACGGGTAGTAATGTATCCCTGCCTGGATGACTGGCGAGTTACATGTAGGTCAAAAGAGGAAGCGGTGAGCTCCTTGGGCACAGATGACAAACACTCTAGCAAATCTGGGTTTCCTATTGAGTCTGGAAAAATCTCACCTTGAGCCTAGACAGGTATTGGTATTCGTAAGGGCATTGTTAGATACCACACAGGGAAAAGCACATCTTCCACAGACAAGAATGTAAAACTGCTGTCCTGTGCAAGGTACTTCAAGTCAACCAAACCAAGAGCTGCAAGGGAATTCTTGCAACTACCGGGCTACAGGTCAGCAACAGCTGCAGTGCCATGGGCTCATCTACAGACGAGAGATGTACAGTGCCATCTAAAGAGGCACTGGCATCAAAGGTCAAACTCGTTAAGCTAACAGTACCAGTCACAAGCAGTCTGGTCCGGGCCCTAGACTGATAAAAAGTGGACAGCCACAGAGAAGGACTTCTCTTTCAGCAGTTGTGCACAACTGTCACTGGCAACAGATGCCTCCCTGCTAGGATGGGGAGGGCATCTAGGAGAACAAACAGTAAGTGGTGTCTGGTCCCAGCAAGAGCAGCGTGGACTCTGTGGAGTTTGATCACAGGAGCAGAGGTTTTCTCCTTGGTGCGTCTCTTCATCTCCATAGCAGCTCATCAGGCACACATGGTGGGCAATGAAAGGTGCCTATGGGCTGCACTGGGACAAACCTGGCAGCCATACCTAATAGCGAGGCAACCAGGCAGGCTATTGCTATTTCCACACGAGGCCTGGAGCTAGCGAGACACCAGGCCCGGGTATCTTATGACACCAACACAGTAGCCTCCAGGATTGTGGGAGCTGTGGTCTGCATGAGCGGACGGCATGGCATCACCTTTCCTAGTTGTCACCCTTGGCCCAGCATATGGTGATTGCCTTGCCATTCTTGGGGGGGGGGGGGTGCTTTTTCTCCCACCGGGCCAGGCAAGAACTGTTGTGGCACCCTCCCTCTCCTTCAGGTCAGGAGGCTCATCCTAAGCAGTAGTGGGTCTGGCCGGACCTGCAATGGGCCCCCTCCTCTGTGTGGTCCCCCCCCCCGAGAGGCTGAAGGCTACTTTAGCCTTTAGGGAGATACCAGTACCATTTGTGGTGCTTGATACTCACCCACCAGTGATGAATGGTGAAAATTGACACAGGTAAGATATGAAAGTTACATACCTACCATAATTCTTGATCTTCCTGTGTATCTTCACCATTCATCACTGTTTTCCTCCCTCCGTCCCCTCTTGGGCCTCGGCCTCTGGCAGTGACAGTGCTAGGGGTCTGTGACAGAAATGGGAAGGAAAGAGTTAATGGTTTGGATTCTGTAGATGCCTTATTTTTTTAGCAGTGTGGAAAAAATACACTGAGGCTGAAATCCTCCAGCAGCAACCAGCTTGTGGAATTCCTAGCTGCTAGATAAGAGCTGGGTCATAAATCTCAAGTGGACATCTCCAGACACATACAGACCTTGCAGACACGGACACAGGGCTGTTTGAATGGATTGGATCATTCAAATATAAACTTAAGGTGAAAAGGGAATATAATTGGTCACCAATAGGTGTTCACTCTGATTGGGACAATTAAATACATACATGTTAGTTGGTTGGTGCATTTAAGGGGAGAATAGGAATGACCTAGTCTCCATAGACTATATAAGCTTCTGTAAGACAGAGAACTCTCTCTTGCCCTGGAAGCTGTGAGGGGAAACATAAGCTTGGAGCCTACCTGGTATGTCCGTGGGAGCTGGCAGTTAGAACAGGGTCCAGTGTCTCTTGTAAGGACAGGGAAGGGTAAGTTTAGTGATAGTATATTTCAGTAATAGCCTTCTTCTTTTGCCATCTGTTGTTTAAAAACATTTGTTTACTTTTCCTGTATGAGTGTTATTCTCTTTGTTGTAAATACATTTCCTGTAAATGCTCATTGCACTTTCTGTTAAGTAAAAGCTATTTATTTGCTCAACAGTTGTGACTCTGATGTCATTTTTCTAAGGTAAGATTTGTTTTCCACTGGCTAAGGTAAACTCTGTGTAGCATCTGCCACCTGAAAGAGACACACTACCAGACTTTAACTTGTGCAATTGCACGTGTGATTTTTCAAGTTTGTACACTTGAAAGAGGTGCCGGAAAGAAAGTCCGGCTGGTGGCAGCGAATACCTGAGGACACACACACACCTCTCTAAAAGCTGTTTCAGCCCAGAGGGAGAGGTGGGTTGTCACAGGGTCCATGACTGTGAGTCCAGTTGGACCCATCACTGTCAGAAATGTGGGTCCAAAAAGAAATTTGTGGGTCCAAAATTTGAAATCAATCAAAATACTGTATAAATGTTGTAACCCCATATATAGGTTAATAATACAGTGTTTTAAACACTTTGCCATTATTCCTTAAGTGAAGTTTTGATATTTTGACTCTCTCAGGTTATACCGGACGGTCCGGACCAGAAACATCAGGTTAGCTACACAATACACCACCTCAACTTTGTTCAATACAGGAAAGGAAAAAAGAGCAGAAAACAGACCGAGAAGGTGGACTGGAAATAGCTCAGCAGCTCATCCAGAATGGAGTAGCCATGAGGACTACAAGGCAGTCAGTTCAGTCACAACCAGCAGCAACTGCCCTGTTGTGATCATAAGCCAGTGACTTTGCAGCATAAAGGAGAAGGAAGAGTTAACTACATCTATACTCAGAATTGGCACCAGGCAGAGACATAGCCAAATGCTGGTAGATTTTGTAACAGGCTAACAAGATTTTCCTTAAAATAGCAATGCAGCAGGCTTGTACTAGAGAAGGTAACATTTCAGTAACACACCAGCTGGGTCAGTGGAAAAGTTTGCGCTCTGTGGAGCTAGCAGAATTCCCCAATTAGTAGCCCTGCTGGCTTGCAGCTGCAAAACTTATTTTCGACCCTCCCATATTACCCATCACCCCTCCCCTGAAATCTGGCAATAATGTCTAGCCCACATTTCCAACATGACTCCGTAAGACATACAGAGGTCGAAATTGTTTTGCATCCACTAGCCAGTGGGGCTAGTGACTGGGAAAATCCACTGGCCCCTGCCCCACACACTTTCTCACAGGCCCAGTTGGTGTAAAAGTTGCCTTCTCCAGTACAAGTGAAGCATGCAGGCTAGTTAAATGAAAATCTTACTAGCACAACACGAAATCTACCAGCATTTGGCTAGTGGGCTCATTTCGACTCCTGCATTATTGCAAACATTCATGATTCATAACTAAATAAAAAAAAAAATCTACATATGTACACGTGCACGGCACCATCAGCATGCAGTTGCACCAAACCAAGCAAGGCACCACAGAGACCACCACTGGTGAAACTGATTCATCAACACGTGTATATGCACTGCCACAGCAATAGTAATGCTTCAGTTTTTGAGTTTGACAAATGGGAGCACCCCTTTTGTAGCTAGATAATGGACAAACTAGCCAGCTTGCTACATCAGTAATTATCAGCAGTACCCGGCTAGACCCATGTTGTCATAGTGTTTTGATAGCCTTTCACAATCACACTACTGCCAATGTCCATAGTGCTATACTGATCGGTCTCAAATTAATCTCGTAGGGGTAAAGAAAGAAGACAAAATCGGACACTACAGTTTACTGGTATATCAGCATCATCATGACCCATTAGCAAGGCCCAAGCTCCTCCCCTTTTATCCATGTTTTCTACTGTTTGAAAGCTTGCTCGACAAGACTAGTAAGAAACAATGTGTGGCATTTCAGAATCGAGGCGGTAGCTAGCTTGGTCTAATGATCATTGTATAATTAACGTTGCTCCTAAATTTCCACATTCAGTAACAGTAGTACTAATAGACACTAGACGGTAGTTCTTCTCTGATTAACACAAGGCAAGTAAGCACCATGTTTACATTCATTCAGTTCTTTCTGTGTGACAGTGTAACCCCTCCGAGGATGCTCCCTTGCCAGCTCCCACTGTGTGAGGACTCTCACATCAACAGGAACACACAGTGGGCAAGCTCAGTAAGTTTCACAACCTCCAAACCGGCCACCCATGGTGTTGAGCAGCAGACAGAAATGTAGCCTAGCCTACCACCTACCAACCGTACTCGGGCTAAGCAAAAGGCAGCAGGATTACGCTAAGCAGACCTGGTCTTCCAGGCTTCAAATGGGCCTAAATTTACTGGGTGGTCATGTCCTTACTGTGACCATGGTGACATGATGAGAGTAAGACTGGCAGTTTAAAATTTAGGTCCCTGGGATGAACTGAAATGATGACAACAGTGGGAGGGCGCATTAGAAGCGGGAGTGCAGCTGCAGGACTCTACAGGGCAGGCAACAGGTCAGCGACATCAATTTGGCAGCATGCTAGAACTACTGAGCCAAGCCAGCCCACCCTTGCTGCCTAACTGTTGCTGAGTGTCTCATACAACAACCAGGGACAAGGCACGCACAGCGCAATACACAATATTCTGTCAGGAACGGAGGGGGGGCTGTCACATTCTTAGGCTAGTACGTAGTGTGTACACCTGCCTAATTGAATCCTGGTTGGTTGCTGGTCTGGTCGCTATTCGCACACTCAAATCAGGGTCGCAGAGCAGCACAGTTGAAGTTAGTCAGAATGCCCCCCCACTACTTGGCGACTAGCACAAGTGGAGGTCCTCGTGTAACGCCAGCAACAATAAAACAAATATAAAATTTAACAATACACACCATCATCCTCTGAGCTCTGACAAGACCCCTCCCGAATGTGACCCGTTACTGTCAGATACCTGGCTGAAGCTGCAGACAGTCTCCCAAATTAGTTTACAATATATGCCGACATCCTCTGAGCTCTGACAAGAACCCCTATCCCCCGGCCGAGTGCAACCCGTTAGTGTCATAGATACCTGACTGAAGCTGCAGACCCTCTCCCAAATCCACAGTATTTCAGTCTATGCCTGTCAGTGTCTGCTCATTATGAGACTACAGTGGAGAGAGTGGACGGAGTCAGACCAGCTGCACCACATACCTCCGAAAACAGCTGTGTTTCCTTCCGATGATTTTGCTTCACTCCGTCGCATCTTCTTGCTCCAGCTCTGCCAAGAAACAACTTGATTCTTCCTCCGTTGCTCTAAGTGTGAAGATGGCGCCTCCTGATCCAGTGCTTTGCCGCGTGACGGTATGCGGTTGGGGAGCATGGACAGAAGTGATTGGTGGAAAATACATCTGTCATACTTACCACCAATTACTTCTTACGCCTTTAAAAATCTGTATTTATTTCATTACATATGTATCAATTTGGAAGAAACCCACCCTTCACCTTCCCCCACTAAATGCCACTGCCTGCTAGAGGAAAAAACTTCAGGGAAAAAAAATTAATAGCCGACCACGAGTCGGTATACATTCACAGCAGTCGCAGCTAAGCACACAGCGCATCCGTTTTGATGCTCTACCACATGGGGACTGCACCTAAAAATAGATTTGTGCATCTTTTTCCCTTCACGTCTTTTTCCCTTCACTTTAGCCAATAAGTTGGCCTCGAGGGTGTCGCCGTCCTTGACGTCGACCCTTTCTAGTAGGAAGAAAGCTTTTTAAAGGGGCACTGTCGTCTTTGCTACTTGTTTTTTTGTCATTTTTTCTCAGAGGTCTGTAGGGACATACCTGTAACACGGTGACTGTAGAATGGCTCAGCATAAAACACAAAGTGACCAGTTTATCCATTTTTGCACATTTTCCATTATTTTCATTACTGGCAGTCCGAATTTAAATCCACTCACCACTGGAAGCCGATCAGTGCCGAGAACACTCATCTACCAGAGCGCTGTCCCGACGTGCACATTTTAACCTTTTCATGGCAAAAAGGATTAAATCCCATTACTGGGAGTTATTCTAAATCATTTCTGGTATCTTCAAAGAAAAACTGAGGTCTCGTTCAGCCGAAAAATACTTTTTCTAGGAGCGTGGATATGTTAATCCACATTCTCTGGCATGTCCCTTTCCCCTTTAAATCAGGCAGGAATTCTTCAAGCTAGCTCCTCCCACCCACCCAGGTGGTAAATACCTCGGCTCCGCCCCATGACGTCAGATCTTCCTTTCCACTGGAAGATTCAGGTTCCCTCGTGCTACATTAGCAATTTGTAGGCCCTGGATTCGCAAAGTCGGTTTTCACCGCAAATTACTTTGAAACTTGTCAGAGTTCACAACTCCGATTACAGCGCATCGGACATGGAGGACAAATCGTCCCCCAGATTTCGCCAGTGTCCCTGCAGCCAGAAAATGTCGCGCACCGATCCCCACTTCTCGGGTGTCTATTGCCTAGGTGTCGGACATGACACCACGTCTTATACTTTCTGTTTGTCCTTCCATCCCAACGTTCTGGACGACCGCAAGGCACGTCTAAAATTGGGGAGACTGGAGCTTAGAAAATTGCCAGTGAAATCTAAGGAGGCAAGGTGGGTGGTTTCCGCGGCCACGGCATCCGCCAAGCAGCTTGAGCAGATGGCTGCTTTCGAGGAGGAAGCAGCTCAGGCTTCGGCCAGTCGCAGTTTTTTCGTTCCTCTCAACCTTGGCTCTACTTTTTCGGGCTCCTTTAGGGAGTTGTACCAGTTTCTCCCCACCAGGGGTGAGGCGCCCTCAGACTCGCATTCCTCCCGCCCTCAGAAGAGGGACAAGGACCCCAAGTTGTCTTCTTCCAGAAGGAGATGCTCCTGGGACCGAGAGAGGTCCGAGTCCCAGGAACATGCGGTCTCGACTTATGTAGAGATCGCTTCCTCGGCCGCCGGTTTTACGGATCTTCCGTCTGGCCAAGGCACCGAGACCGAGGAAACGGCTGAACTGGCCGAGATTACTCTCGACCCAGTCGAGCCTTTGTTGCCGACTCTGGTTGTTGACTCCTTAGAAAGGACACCTGTCCCGTCCTTTCCCGACGAGGAGACACTGCCCTCGGGTGTCCCCATTGAGGATAAGGTGCCGGAACCTCGGTTTTCACTGACTCCAGTTTCCCCCGATCAAACAAGCTGACCCGGTCGGTCTCGATCGAGGACCAGGACCCCTTCGCTTGATCGGACAAAAAAGGGCCACAAACATTCAAAAAAGAGGCACCGCCGCAGGTCCTCATCCTCCTCGGACGAGGAGAGGCTTAAAAGGAAAACACCTACGCTATGAGGATTTGATGTGGCAACAGCTGATTTTGACCAGGCAGAAACCGGGTCCGCCGGCCACACCTGCCATTACTTGGCTTCCACCTCCTAAGCCGACACCTACCACTCCAGAACCGAAGGCCTCTGTTCCACCTCCTGTGGATCCGGTGCATATACCGGCTCGGCCTATTTTGGTTTCTCCACCGATTTTGGTGGAGCCACCGCCTAAGCAGCCTCAGGGAGGGGCTACCTCGAAAGAGGACCGTACAGACACCGGGCTTCCCCGACGTCTGTCCATTACAGTCACCCCCGATCGCCCTCAGCGGATTGAAGGGGACATAGATGGTAGGCCACTATACACCGACTCTTCGGACTCCGATGACACGGGGTTACACTCTCATCTGGGGGATGATGAGTTGTCCATGGCCAGACTGGAGGAAGGCCCTTCCTCCTTTCAGGGCATTCTCTGCCTGATCTCCGAGTCCACTGGAATGCCCCTGGAGCTCATCCAGAAAAAGGCGGAGTACCCCCTTACGGATATCCTCAAAAGGGGGGGATACCCCGACGGAGGCCTTTCCAGTGGCCGAGGCCATCGTTGGCCTGGCCCTTGAGCTTTGGCAGCATCCTGCTTCCTCCCCAGCCCTGTCTGCCGGCATGGCCCACAGGTATACGATGCCCATGGAGTCCCTGGTGGGGTTCACAGAGCATCCTTCAGCCGAAAGCCTGGAGACTACTTCTGTGTTCAGACGTACTGGTGGCTCAGTCGACACTGACCGACCCCCGGACAAGGAGTCCAAAAATATGGACCACTCGGCCCGTAATGTCTATGCGGCCTCCTCCTCCTTAGGCCTTCGTCAGGCCAGCTTGGTTGTCATCATGGCACACTTCTCTCATGCCCTCCTTTGGGTCATTGGATGAAGTCCTCCCTTGTCTCCCGGCGGACGTGCAGACCACAGTGAAGCAGGTCAGTGATCAGTGCTGTGCTGTTGCAAAACAGCAGCTCCAGACGACCCTGGACATTGGAGACTCCTGTGCCCCTTCTTTGGCAGCCACAGTGGCCACTCGCCGCAGGGCTTGGCTGAGGCTATCCTCCTTCCTGGCGGATACCCAGCACAAGTTAGCTGAGGTGCCTTTCCTAGGCATCGACCTCTTCGGTCCAGGAGTGGCTGGTCACCTCCAGCGCACAGAGCAGTCCAGTGCCACCTTGAATGCTACCTCTGCAAAGGGTTCTTTGGGCAAGAACCAGCACAAGCGCAAGAAGAAGCCTTTTCGGCATTCTTCCTCTGCGGTTAGGCAGCCCTCCTATCAAGGAGGCCAGCAACAACAGCAGGCTCAAGCTTGGCGCCCCAGGCCTAAGCAGGGTCCTCAACAGCCCCATAAAGGAGGCCGAGGTGCCAGTCCAGGAGCCTGCTCCTCCTCCAAGCCTGCTGAGTGACGGGTTGAGGTTTGCCACCCCTACACCCGTCACGCCAGCTGTGGGTCCTCCTGTTGGGGGCCAACTCCGACACTTCTTTTCCACCTGGTCCGATATCACCTCGGACAGGTGGGTCCTAGAAGTGGTCGGCCAGGGACTGCCTCTGGAATTCGAGCAGTACCCTCCCAGCTGAGCCCGCGCCCCTCGGGAGGAAAGGCTCTCAGCTCACACTCAGTCAGCTCTTCGAGACGACATTGCTCAGCTCCTCTGGAAAGAGGCAGTAGCTCCAGTGCTGGATCCTCCTACAGACCCAGGCTTTGTGTCCAGGTACTTCCTGGTGCCCAAGCGGACGGGGGGTTGGCGCCCCATCCTAGATCTCCACGACCTGAATCAATATCTCAGGTCTCGCACCTTCCGGATGGTAACTGTGCACCAGATCATACCATCCCTGGAGCAAAACATGTGGTTCTGTTCACTGGATCTGCAGGACACGTCCTTCCACGTCCCAATCCGTCTGTCCCATCAGCGGTTCCTTCGCTTCAGGGTTGAAGGGATCCTGTACGAGTTTCGAGCCATGCCATTCAGTCTGTCATCAGCCCCGGGGGTCTTCACCAAGTGCATCACAGTAGTGGCCGTCCATCTCCGGCATTGAGGAGTTCGAATTTACCCTTATCTTGATGACTGGCTCTTGGCAGGTTCCTCCCTCAAGGAGGTGGTGTGATCCAGGGATCTGGCTCTTCGAACCTGCTTCCAACTAGGCCTCCTGATCAGCGAGGCCAAGTCTGAACTCGTGCCCTCTCAGGTGATGGGCTTCATCTGGGCAGAGCTCAACTCTCGTCAAGCCAGAACTCGGCTCCTGGTAGACAGGGCGGACGTTCTTTCCTCCTTTGCCCAATCCTTTCTGGTTGGGCACTTGTGCCCTGCCTGGGACTTCCTGCTCCTTCTTGGCTATGTGGTGGCATGCACCTCAGTGGTCCGTTGGGCTAGATGGCAAATGCACCCCCCCTCCAATGGTAGCTGGCCACTCAGTGGACTCCGTGCCATGGTCACTTCGACCAGCTGATCACTGTGACCCAGAAAATGTGGGACATTCTCCAGTGGTGGACCGCCCCAGACCGGTTGCAGGAGGGGATCCCATTTGTCCGCCCCGAGCCAACGGTCATTCTCATGACCGATGCCTCTCTCATGGGCTGGGGAGCCCACATGGGGGACAACAGAGCCCATGGGTTCTGGACCCCTGAGGAGTCCTGATGCCACATCAACCTGTTGGAGCACAGAGCAGTCAGACTGGCACTGTCAGCTTTCGCTCCTCAGCTCCGGGGTCAAGTGGTTCAAGTCCAGACAGACAATACAATGACCATGTACTACCTCAACAAACAGGGCAGCACACACTCCCGTCCGCTGTGCAAGGAGGCGCTCCGCATCTGGACCCTTGTAAGCTGGTTTGAGGTGGATCTCCTAGCCATCCATGTGGCAGGAGTCTCGAACCAGCTTGCGGATGCTCTCAGCCGCCTAGGCCAGACATCCCACGAGTGGTCTCTCCATCCAGAGGTAGTGTACAGTCTGTTCTTCCGTTGGGGCAAACCGTTGGTGGACTTGTTTACCTCCAGGGAAAACACCAAGCTGAGGCTGTACCATACCCGCCTCCCTCAGCAGGGTTTGCTGCAGGGGGATGCTTTCTCGAGGCTGTGGACCCCAGGCCTCCTCTACGCCTTCCCCTCCATTTCCCTTGATCCACAAGGTGTTGCTCAAGGTGAGGAGGGACAAGGCGAAGGTGATCCTGGTAGCCCCAGATTGGCCTTGCCAGTTCTGGTACCCAGATCTCCTCAGCCTTAGCTGCAGGCCTCCGGAGTGGCTTTGTACACGCCTGGACCTGATATCTCTGAACCGGGGAAGGTATTCCATCCGGACCTTCAGTCCCTGCACCTCACAGCCTGGTACCTGAGCAGCTAGAGTTCCAGGCTCTGGGTCTTTCTGAGGATGTCTGCACCATGGTGGAGGCTTCTCGTAAGGAATCGACCAGGAAATGTTATGCCTTCAACTGGAAGAGATTTTCCATTTGGTGTCAGGGTAAGAGTCTGGACCCCTTATCCTGCTCTGTGGCTAACATTCTCAACTACCTTTGGTCTCTCTCTCTCCAAAGGGGGTCTACGGTCATCGACCCTTAGGTTGCACCTGGCAGCCATTTCTGCTTACCAGGCGTGGGCCGGTCAGCCGACATTGGCACAGTAGACAGTGGTCGGGCACTTCTTCAAAGGCCTGGATCACATATACCCGCCGGTGCGTGAACCTCCACCTCCATGGGATCTGTTGCTGGTTTTGGTAAAGCTTATGGGCAAGCCATTCGAACCCATGCACAAGTATGAGCTCTCACACTTGTTATGGAAGACAGCCTTCCTGGTGGCTATCACGTCTGCCAGAAGGACAGGGGAGCTCCAGGCGCTCTCGGTGGACTCCCTTTATCTGGTCTTTCACAGGGAAAAAGTTGTCCTGCGCCCTCACCCGAAATTCCTTCCGAAGGTGGCGTCAAAGTTTCACCTTAACCAGGTGTTGACTCTGCCAGTATACTACCCTAATTACACCTCGGATCCCGAGTATAGGCAGGGTCCCTACTTTTCTGCGGCACAGTGGGACCAAGTTCTGTGGCAAGACTACCATTTGCCGCAGAACTTCTGCAGCGGTGGTTTGTAATGTCTGCGGAAGTTCTGCGACACTAACAAACTATCACATCACAGTGACAGCTTGTCATCCTGACTTCACTTTCATGGCAGTTTTTATAGCAATTAAGATGGTGGAAAGCACAGTAACACTAGTTCAAAAAATAACAGAATTATAAAAATAATTTTATGCCTAAAAAAGCAAAACAGATGTCTCTCCCTTAAGGTCCTAGCCTGTTAAATAAATGACATATGCAGAGGGGATCTTATGTGATAAATAAGGTATTTCTATATGCATGCTATCTATCCCACTAATGAGGTTTCCACTGTCTATCACTTATATCTTTGTATGTGCTTTCTGTACCACTCATGAGATTCCCACTGTGTATCACTTATATACGTATATGCAATCTGTAACATACGTAAAAATGTGTGTGGTGAGAGAGACAGAGATACTGTATGTGTGTGTGTGTGTGTGTGTGTGTGTGTGTGTGTGTGTATATATATATATATATATTTTTTTTTAATTTCCATGAACTTGCGTCCTCATTCATACAGGTCCCATTAGAAATGGAATAGAGGAGTTATTGCAAAACTCATTTTTGATGTCAACCTGCTTTCCCTTGCACACTGCATAACACCATCAGGCCATGACATGCATGTGAACCGATTGCGAGACAGAGCTCTCCAGACCAGCACAGTGTGTCCACCATGTGACAGAACACTGCACCATACCTTCCCAGGCTCCGAGCAATGATGTGTTCCACCAATCCTTGTGCTGCCCAGCCAGCTCCCAGAGCTAATCTCTGAACCTGAGTTACCAGCATGGAAACACAGCATGCTGCCCTCTGGCCCAACAGCTGCCCCTGCACACAACATTTCTCCATAACTTTTAGGTGATTCTATCAACCAATGACAATATGTAATCAATAACCCTGGCAACAAATGCGATCAGTGCAATTATTTAACAGGTCTGTTCTTTCAACAGGTCTACACATTATTATATTCCACTTTTCTGGGCATAATTACTTTATTTTTCTTAAAAATGACAGTTAAATTAATTTTACCAGTTATTCATTTCAGATGGCATCTCTATACCTTAAAGGCACAAATAGGTTTGTATAAAGTGAGGTATGGACTTAACAGGTGTCTGCTATTGACAAGGTTTTGTTGAAGTTGGCCCTAGTGCAATAATTTAAGACTGAAAATTGTATTAGGTTGTAGTGTAGGTTGAGCAAATATCACCATGCATGATGTGCTGTGCCACCACCTCTGGCAGTGGGAGCTGTGGTAGATAAGTGACTGTTCATTTCTGTTGCAGATTGCAACCATTTCATTAGCTAATGTATGATGTTATAGCAATGATAACATCACATTCTGAGCATATGGCGGTTTAGGATATAAAAAGAGAGGAAGGGAACCAGATTCTATGGAAAAACAGAAAAATTCATAAAAAATCAACAAGAAGAGTGAATTCTGCAGCACCACAGAAGTTCTGCGGTAGATTGCAAGTCCTGCGCAAAATTCTGCGGCCGCAGAATTCTAGGGGCCTTGAGTATAGGCTCCATACCTTGGACCTGAGACATTCTCTCTCCTGTTATAAGGATAGAACGGCGAAAATTTAGGGAGAGGTTTGCCAGCTGTTTGTCACCTACGATGAAGCCGCTTCTGGCAGGCCTGCAGCCAAACGGACCATTGCAAGGTGGATTACATCATGTATAGGTCTTTGCTCTGAGTTGGCGGGCAAGGAGCCTCCCAGAGGGATAAGAGCTCATTCTGCCCGCCATACTCTCCTGCTTCCAGGGACATCGCTATCCAGGAAATCTGTTGGGCTGCTACCTGGAAGTCAGCAAACACCTTCATTGCCCACTACCATATCGACCTTGAGTCACGCCGGGATGCTAGTTTTGGGGCCTCGGTTCTCCAGTCTTTTTCCCAAGTGGGGGGTGTGCGCCTTGCCTCCCTCCTCCCGGGGAACTGCTTGGAGTCTGCCAGAGAGTGTGGATGAACAACATATCCATGCTCCTAGAAGAACAGGTTACTCACCTGTAACAGTAGTTCTAGGAGTGGTATATGTTGTTCATCCACACGCACTCACCCGACCTCCCCAGCTTTAGGCACATCACCTTGCTTCCAGCGGGCTAAGATCTGGCGTCATGGGGTGGAGCAGAGGTATTTACCACCTGGGTGGGTGGGAGGAGCTAGCTTCAAGACTTCCAGCCAGATTCAAAGGGGAAAGGGACATGCCATAGAGTGTGGATGAACAACATATACCACTCCTAGAACTACTGTTACAGGTGAGTAACCCGATCTTATCTGTCTATCTTCACCATTCATCACTGATGGGTATCTGCTGCAGGTCAGGACCCCGCTGGAGCTTTTTTTTTTTAGGAGGCGTAGCCGACGCACTGTGTGGCGCTCGCAGGTTAGCCATTAGGTTGTGTCGACTCCGCCTGCCTGCCAGTTCGTCTCCCACCGTAGAGGTCACCTCGTGTGAAAGCTGAAGAAAGTTTGAGGCCTGCTTCGCAGTTTCTCTCCCTACAATTTTCTCGTGCCGAAGGCAGTCAGTTCCACCTGCCGGATCTGTGTTGCCATACTCGACGTCGCCCGGTAAGATCTTTCCATTATTATATTTTTCTGCGACATCAAGTCTGTTTTTGGTGGGGTTTATTTTTGTGTTTTTTTTTTACCCCACGTGAGGTCATGTCTCGGTCGGAGGGCAAGAAATCTTCAAGACGAATTATTTCCCCATGAAGAATTGCCCATGTTGCAAAGTTTTCCTTCACCGACCAGCACGACTGGTGTCTTTTGTGTCTTGGCCCGCTTCACGACATGGATTACGTGCAGCGCGGTTTCTCCATGGACCGCTGGGTCATAAAGAAGCAGCTGTGAAAGTGGGCAGTCTCACCGACTTTCGGGGTTGCAGCGCACTGCTGGCAAAGCCACGCCTTCTCGGCCTTCCTCCGGGTCCCCTTCCAGTTCTATCACGGACTTTGGAGGAGGAGCTTCAGCTGCTTGTAGCCTAGCCGTTGCTGAGGGCTTCCTGCAGCGCGGGAGGCCCGTCCTGCTCCGTCCGGGGTCAGGCCAGAGGCGCCGCCCGCAGCACTCACCCCATCAGGGGTGAAGGTTCCCCCGGTGTTGGTCCCGTGGGTCGCAAGGCCCGAGTCAGCGCCGTCCTCTGCGCCGTTGGGGGCCTCGGCGACATTCGCGGCGCTGTGGGCCCTGACTGAGCCGTCGTTGGCGTTGACTTGTCGCATGGCACCGTGACCACTGTCGGAGCCGTTAGCAGTGCCGACACTGCTAGCGGCTCTGAGAGCTGCTACGGCGCCGTCCTTTTCCATGTCTCACCTCAGCGCCGTCCTCGGCGCCGAGGAGTTGAAGCAGCGCCCGTGTCCTCGAGGCTCGGCGCTGTGGGCCTTCAGATTCCTCTGTCGGCGCCGTCCTCGGAGCCAGGCGGTGCCGTGCTCAGTGCCATGTCCGCCTTCGGCGCCGCCCTCAGCACTGTTTGCGGTGGCGCCGATGGTGCTGCCGGGGCTGTAGTCGGTGCCATCTCCGCCCTCGGCTGCCCGCGGCACCGTGGGACCGAATGGCGCCGTGACTGGTCCCGGCTCTGGATCTCTTGTTCGGGCTAGGGCTGTGCCTCCTGCAGATTCCGCTCGCAGGGCTGCGAGAGGCGCTGGCACCGGTTCGGACACAGCTTTGGTCTCTGGGCCTGTTGGCAAGGATGGCGCTGCCTGCCCTCCCACAGTTTGGCACAGGGCCTCAGACTCTACTTCCTCGGAGACGGAGTCAAGCTCTGAGTCAGGCGTGCAGTCTGACCCTTTGGGGTTGGCTGTTGAGGTGGGTAGGATGGTAGTCGCCTCGACAAGTCGGAGTCAGCCCCCTTCTGAAGTGAGGTCGGTGGCTACCGAGACTAGGGTCAGGGGTGCTGACCAGCAGGCAGTGGTGCAGGCCACCATAGCTCTGCAGCCTGGTCTTGGCGGTTTCACTGACCCCTCAGTTGTGGTACCCCCACCAGTGGTGTGCCTTGATCGCCCAACTTTGGGGCTGATCAGAGCACCTACAGGAGGGGAGGGTACTGCACCGTGGATAGCCCCTTCGGGGGCTGCCCAGAGATGCCAGCTACCTAGGCTGGCCCTCTCGAGGAGGAGGAGGAGGACTCTTTCAGACTCCAAGGGGTGTGGGGACGGCACGTCTGCCTTTTTCTGGGGTCCACCCGGGCTCTGGGAGAAGCCGTAGTGCGGATCTCCGCTCTTCCTCCTCGGTCTCTTTGAGAGAGTCCCGTTCTTTCGAGGTAGGGGACTGTCCTTCTGGACCTATATGGCCCCGGTTGCCTCATGGGGGGATTCTTCCGGGCGCAGCCAAGGCAGTATCGATTTGGTTGTTCAGCTGTCGGCTGTGGGGTCTTCCGGAGAACCTTCTTCCGTGGGTGCCCACGGTCCGCTCCTTAGCCTAGGCGGAGGTCAGCTGACATCTCTTCTCAGCTCTGTCCCCATCCTTCTGCCACACTCTCCTGCGCTCCCAGGCATCCTCGGTCCTAGCTGGCCTCTCACCTGGGAGCAGTTCAGAGCGGTGGCTGCCCAGTTCTCTGCTTACGTTAGGGCGATGGACAGCCAGGTTTTTCAACCTCCCCCCATGCAGCCACCCACTGAACAGCCGGTGACCTCCAGCTCCTCATCCCCCTCTTCTGGGGGAGAGGAAACCTTTGTCCACATCTCGCCAGCTGCTGATCTCACTGAGTATCAGCGATTCCTCGTGAGGATGTTGGAGGACTTGCACCTTACTCCTTCCACTACCAGCAATCCTGAGCACTCGGCGCACGCCTTTCTAGGCGATTTTGGTGAGGCCGCCCTTGTGGTGCCGCCCTGGCCGGCTCCCTTTCAGGAGGCGTCATTGCGTTCCTGCCCCACGGGATCTCAGCCAGAGGTATTGCGCATCCCCGTAGTTTCCAGTTTCCGTGCCTCATTAACAGTCTGGATTGATGCAGTTGAATACTCCTGAGGGGCTTCGCGCCCCTTCACCGTGACCGGCCCGCAGATAAAGACTCATTGGATTTTGACTTCTGGGGTAGGAGGACTTTCTACTCAGCACGGTTACTTCTCTCTATCTCTGCACATCAGGCCCACTATGCCACCTATGACAGGTTCTTGTGGTCCAGGTTTGGTCAGCTCCTAGCCTCATTGCCTGACACGGAGCAAACCAGACAAGCCATTGCACTCTCTGTGCGTGGCCTGGAGCTAGCAAGGCACCAAGCGAGGGCATTCTGTGATGCCAACGAGGTAGCTACCAGGGTCATAGGGACAGCGATCTGCACTAGGCGGACGGCATGGCTGCGTCTTTCCCGGTTGTCACCCTTGGCCCGGCGTAGGGTGATTAACTCCGCTCACCAGGAAACCTATCTCTTCTCCTGCAGAGTGAGATGGCGCTTGTCAGGGCAGCTTCCTTCCCCCCTCCAGGGGGACTCCGTCTCTCTCTCCCTCCCCACTCTCGGGCCTCTCCAGGCCCTGAAGGTCCCCCCCCCTTAGTGTGTCACCCACTGAGGGCCAAGGGATTTTATACCTTAGGGTGTAAAAGAAAACCCCCTTCGGGGGGGCTCGTTACTCACCCATCAGTGATGAATGGTGAAGATCGACACAGATAAGATATGAAAATTACGTACCTACCATAATTATGATTTTTCTGTGTATCTTCACCATTCATCACAATCCTACCATCCATCACCCTGGGGCCTCAGTCTCTGGGTCCCTCTCCCTCTCTGTGCCCTCCCCCTCTCCTCCTTAGGAGCGGAATAAAACAGGGACACACAGGGGAGTAATGTTCCAGGGAGAGTGGACACCTCGAGCGGCACTCCTCCTGCAGTGCCTTGGCTCCACCTCTGTGGGGTGGGATTTGGCAGTTACCCTCCTCTCCTCCTCCTCCCTGTTTCTGTCCAACCTTTTCCCCTTAAAAAAAAAAAAATCCCCCCTCCCCCAACAAAAATTTTTCCTTGAGTGGGTGTTGAATCTCTGTACCCTGTCCTTCTTCCAGAATAGCCGACTCTGCTTATCTGGAGTGTTTGCCAGCTATTCCGTGCCTTGAATTCTGGCAGAAAGCATTTGCTACTCCTTGCAGTTCCTATACAATCTTGAGACGGACCAGGGTCTGGGATGTGTTATCCTTCTCCCCTCTCTTCCTAAATTCTTTACCCATCCTACCTCCCTCTTCCTTTTCTAGAGATTGGGGCCCTTCCCAATCCCCTTTAGTTTCCAACTTCTCTCTTTTCTGTCCTCTGTCATTATTTCTCCTTTAGTTCATACATCTTTCCCTTTTTCTGTCCCTTGGACTTCCTTGTCCCACTCTCCACTCCCTTCCTCTTACCTCTCCGGCGACTCAGAACTGGCAGGCAGGCGGAGTCGACACAACCTAACGGCCAACCTGCGAGCGCCACACAGTGCGTCTGCCCTGAGGGCAGCGCCGATGGTGTGTCTGCTCCGCCTACAAAAAAAAAAAAAAAAAACTCCCGCGGGGTCCTGACCTCCGGCAGATACCCATCAGTGATGAATGGTGAAGATGCACAGAAAGATCAATAATTATGGTAGGTATGTAATTTTCATTTCTAGGGACATGGATATGTTGTTCAATCCACACTTATTGGCAGGTTCTTTGCCGCTTTAAATCTTGCCGGAAGGTCTTCAGGGTAGCTCCTTCCACCCACCTGGGTGGTAAAACTCTCGGCTCCGCCCCATGACGCCAGATCTTCCTTACCGCTTGGAAGCTCAGGTTCCCTCCTTAGCGCTCTGCGTTTTAGACTGGATCCTAACTCTTCAGTTCGTCCGAAATTGATTTTGAAGTTTTCTAAACTCCGGTCTTCATCTTCCCTCGCGGCTGCGATGGACAAATCTATTCCCGACTTTCGGAGGTGCCCTTGTGGGCAGAAAATGTCCAGGACGGATCCGCACTCCATGTGCGTCTACTGCCTAGGCCTAGATTACGACCCGCAGGCCTGCGAGTTGTGCTGCTCTTTCTCAGCCAACGTCCTGGACGATCGCGCTGCCCGATTGAAGCTCGGGTGCCCCGAGAAACATTTCCCACCGGTAAAATCAAAAGAGGCTCGTTGGACGGTGTCCGCGGCGGCTGGCTCGGCTGAGCAGCTCGAGCAGATGATCGCCCTCGAGGAGGAGGCGGCCCAGGCCGCATCTTCCTCCTCCTCAGCCGCAGCATTTATCCTGCTCTCTCGGAGCTCCTCGTATACAGCTTCATTCAAGGAGCTTTGTCAGTCCCTTTCCATGAAGGGAGAGGGGCCATCGGGACATTCTTCTCGGCCCAAGAAGGAGTCGAAGGGTAAGTCCCACCGTCGGCGTTGGGAGCGGGAGAGGTCCCCTTCCCCGGAGAGCCGACCGTCGACTTCGGTCGAGGTTGCGGCTGAGGCCGCTGGCTTCACGGTGCCCCCATCAGGCCAGCCTGCCGAGGGATTTTTCTCAATCCGTTAGATGGGCTGTCGACTGGAGAAGCCAACAACCCTCCTTCACCGGTTCCCCTGGTGGATACCGAGGATCTGCCTGTGCCTTCCGGGCCGCAGTCCCCGAGCCGAGGGAAGAGCGGGTGTCCCCCGCCCCTTCCCATACCCACCCTCAGTCTCTGACCTCTTCTCGGTCTAGCCGTTCCCGCCGACATCGGCGGTCTCGATACCGAAGTTAGCGGTGACACTGTTCCTCCTCGTCCTCTTCCTCTGATGAGGGGAGGCTTTGGCGTAAATTACGCTGGTGCTGCGAGGAGCTTATGTGGCAGCAGTTGCTGTTGTCTGGGCCTGAGCCGACCCCGGTCCAGACCCCGGCCATCAAGTGGCTGTCTCCTGAATGACCAAAGCAACCACTCGCCCCAGTCGAGTTGCCCACTCCAGGGCCGGTTGCTCGGCCAAAACCAGCTGCTCCACCGATTGTGGTGGAACCTCCGCCTCCACAGCTGAAGTCTGGGGCACCGACCAAGGATTCTCGGTCGGGTCACGGCCTGCCCCACAGGTTGTCGGTCACCCTCGCTCCCGACCATCCTTGGCAGGTGGAGGGTGGCTCAGGGCCGAGGCAGCTCTTCACAGAGTCTTCGGAATCCGACGATGACTCCTTCCTGTTCTCCAGGCAGTTCGACCTGGAGTCGTCCGGGGGCCAGTCATTGGACGATAGCCCATCGTCCTTCTTGGGTCTGCTTCGACTCATCTCAGAGTCCACCGGGATGCAGCTTGAGCCTGTGTCCAAATGGGCCAAGTATCCCCTGACGGAGATACTGGACCGAGGGGATTCCCCACGGAGGCCTTTCTGGTGGCTGAGGCCATTGTCGGCCCAGCCTTGGAGCTTTGGCAGCGGCCTGCTTCCTGTCCTGCGCCCTCGGCCAGGATGGCCAGGAAGTATGCGGTCCCTACCGATTCTTTGCCCGGTTTCTCGGAGCACCCCTCTGCCGAGGGGTTGGTCACCGACAGTGTTTTCCAGCATTCCGGTAACGCTCGGGATGTGGATAAGCCCCCCGACAAAGAGTCCAAAAAGCTGGACTTTGCCGGGCGCAAGGTGTACGCTGTGTTGTCCCTCGGCCTCCAACAGGCCAGCTCGGCCGTGCTGATGGCACACTTCTCCCACGCCCTCTTGGGCTCCCTGGATGAGGTTGTCGCTCATCTCCTGACTGACCTGCAGACCACGGTCCACCAGGTGCGGGACCAGGGTAGGGCAGTGGCGAAGCAGCAGCTTCAGACTGCTCTGGACATAGGTGATTCCTGTGCCAGGTCAGTAGCAGCCGCGGTGGCCATGCACCTCAGGGCGTGGCTGAGGATATCCACCTTCACGGTGGATACCCAGCACAAGTTGGCAGATGTCCCCTTCTTGGGGACTGACCTCTTCGGCCCTGGAGTGAAGGGACACCTCCAGCGGATCGAGAAGTCTAATGCCACCCTGGACTCTCTCACCTCCGCCCAGAGGGACAAAGGCCACCGTCAGCAGCAGAAGTCCTTTAGTCCTTGGCCCCTGCATCTAGACCGCCCAGCAGCACCAGCAACGAGGCCCAGCAGGCTCAGCTTGGCATCGCAAACCTAAGCCGGCGGCTTCCTCCTACAGGAAGCAAGGAGGTAAAGGTCCAGGAGGTCCCTCGGCTGGTTCCTCCTCCAAGCCTGCCCAGTGACAGGTTGAGGGGTGCCGCTCCCAGCCTCGTCACTCCCCCCTGGGTTCCCCCTGTGGGGGGACGGCTCTGCCACTTCCTTTCCGCCTGGTCCGCTATCACCACGGACCACTGGATGTTGGAGGTGGTAGGAAAAGGCCTGGTTCGAGCAGGCTCCACCCTTTCGAGCCGTCGCCCCTCGGGGGGCCACAGGGTCCGCATCCTCGCTGTCGGCCCGCCGAGCCGATAGTGCCCTGCTCCTCGAAAAAGGTGATCAGGAAGGTGGCGGATCCTCCTCCAGACCTGGGGTTTGTGTCCAGGTACTTTCTGGTCCCCAAAGCGGACGGGGGCTGGCGCCCCATTCTCTACCTGCGACCTGAACAGGTCCTGGGTCTCGGACCTTCAGGATGGTCACTCTGGCTCAGATAATCCCATCCTTGGAGCGAGGCGTGTGGTTCTGTTCCTGGACCTCAGGATGCTTTCTTTCACGTCCCCAATCCATGTCCTCATCAGAGATTCCTCCACTTCAGAGCGGAGGGATCCCTTTAGGAAGTTCGGGCCATGCCCTTCGGCCTCTCCCTGGCTCCCAGGGTCTTCACCAAATGCATGGCAGTGGTGACAGCGTTCCTGCGGCGCCGAAGGGTCCGGTTGTACCCCTACCTGGACAACTGGCTGATTGCAGCCCCCTCCAGAGCGGAGGCGGAGCGATCCAGAGATCTGGCCCTCCAGGTTTGCTCTCAGATTGGCCTCCTCATCAACGAGGCCAAGTCGGAACTCGTGCCAAAGCAGGTGATACAATTCATCGGGGCAGAGCTCGACTCTCTACGAGCCAGAGCACGGCTCCCGGCGGACAGGGCCGAGGTTCTTTCCCCCTTTGCCCAATCATTTCTGGTTGGGCAATTGTGCCCTGCCCGGGACTTCCTGGGCCTCATGGCGGCCTGCACCAGTGTGGTCCGTTGGGCCCATTGGCACATGCGTCCCCTTCAATGGGGACTGGCCAGCCAGTGGTCACAATGCTGCGATCCATTGGACCAGCCTATGACAGTGACCCAGGAGATGTGGAACGCTCTCCAATGGTGGATCTTTCCGGCACATCTGCAGGAGGGCATCCCGTTCGTCCGCCCTGAGCCGACGGTCTCTCTATCGACCGATGCATCTCTGATGGGTTGGGGTGCCCATCTGGGGGAGCACAGAGCACATGGCCTCTGGTCCCCTTGGGAGTCCCGATGCCATATCAACCTGATGGAGCTCCGAGCAGTCCGTCTAGCTCTCACCGCCTTCGCTCCGTTTCTATGGGGTCAAGTGGTTCAGGTCCAGACGGACACCCGACCATGTACTATCTCTGAACCGCCCGAGCGGGGCGCTCCTCCATGCTGTTATGCAAGGAAGCTCTCCGCATATGGTCACTCTTGCGCCAGCCTGGAGCGGATCTCTTAGCCATTACATGCGGAGCCTCCAACACCCTGGCCGATGCCCTTAGCCGGATAGGGGCTGCGTCTCACGAGTGGTCTCTCCTGCCGGAGGTAGTACAAGACCTGTTCTCCCACTGGGGCACGTATCAGGTGGACCTGTTTGCCTCCATGGTGAATGTGAAGCTGAGTCTGTTCCATGCCTGCCCCCCTCAGCAGGGCTCGCTGCAGGGGGATGCCTTCTCGAGGCCGTGGACCCCGGGCCTCTTCTACGCCTTCCCCCCATTTCCCTTGATCACAAGGTGCTTCTCAAAGCAAGGAGGGACAAGGCGCAGGTGATTCTGATAGCCCCAGACTGGCCCCGCCAGTTCTGGTACCCAGATCTCCTCAGCCTCAGCTCCAGGCTCCCGAGGAGGCTTCCAGCCCGCCCGGACCTGATCTCAGTCAGCCAGGGGAAGGTACTCCATCCGGACCTTCAATCCCTGCACCTGACGGCCTGGTTACTGAGCAGCTAGAGTTCCAGGCCTTGGGTCTTTCCGGCGGGTCCTCAACGTCGTTGAGGCGTCCGTGAAGTCGACTGGAAATGCTACACCTTCAAATGGAAGAGATTCTCCATTTGGTGTCAGGGAAGGGCTTGGACACTTCTGCCTGTCCCTTGTAAGCATTCCGGACTACCTGTGGTCCCTTCTCAGCAAGAGCTTGAGTCCAGCGACCCTTAAGGTGCACCTGGCAGCCATCTCTGCTTCCAGGAGCGGGCCGGGAAGCAGTCAGTGCGCCAGGGAGGAAGAGATGGTCGGGCACTTTTCAAAGGCCTTGACATTTCCCCCGATGCGGAGAACCTCCACCTCCGTGGGATCTACTGCTGGTATGGCCAAGCTCATGGGCAGCCATTCGAACCGATGCTCAGTCACGATATTTCCCACCTGTCGTGGAAGACCGCCTTCTTGGTGGCTATCACGTCAGCCAGAAGGGTGGGAGAGCTCCAGGCGCTTTCCATCGAGTCTCCTTATCTGGTCTTCCACAGGGACAAGGTTGTCCTGCGCCCCACCGAAATTCCTTCCGAAGGTGGTGTCGGAGTTTCACCTTAACCAGGTGTTGACTCTGCCGGTATTCTACCCCAATCACACCTCGGAGGCTGAATATAGGATCCATACTTTGGACCCTGGGAACGACGCCACTTATTATAAGGAGCGGACGGGCCAGTTCGGGAGATGTTCGCCAGCTGTTTGTCACCCACGCTGAAGCCGCACCTGGCAGACCTGCAGCCAAGCCGGACGATAAGCAGGTGGGTCACCTCCTGCATAGAGCTCTCTGCTATAGGTTGGCGGGCATGGAGCCTCCCAGAGGGATAAGAGCTCATTCTACCCGCCATACCGCTGCATTGGTAGCTGCTTCCAGGGATGTCCCTATCCAGGATATCTGCAGGGCTGCTACCTGGAAGTCGGCACATACCTTTATTACCCACTACCAGATCGACCTTGAGTCACGCCGGGATGCTGGTTTTGGGGCCTTGGTTCTCCAGTCTCTTTTTCCCAAGTAAGTATCGGGGGTGTGCGCCTTGCCTTCCTCCTCCCAGAGAACTGCTAGGAGTCTGCCAATAAGTATGGATTGAACAACATATCCATGTCCCTAGAAATACAGGTTACTCACCTGTAACAGGAATTCTAGGAATGGTATACATTGTTCATCCACACGACCCACCTGACCTCCCCGGCTTCGACACACAACCTGGCTTCCAGCGGGCTAGATCTGGTGTCATGGGGCGGAGCAGAGCGTTTTACCACCCGGGTGGGTGGGAGGAGCCAGCTTGAAGACCTTCCGGCAAGATTTAAAGCAGCAAGGAACCTGCCAGTAAGTGTGGATGAACAACATATACCATTCCTAGAACTCCTTTTACAGGTGAGTAACCTGTATTTCCTTTCCCCACACATTCTAGTTCAGGAGAACAGAAATGGCACTGTTTGGATGTCAAAGGGCACTTGGCTACTATCTTGAAAAGAGAAAGGACATCAGGACAGACAGCAGTCAGCTGTTTGTCCCAAATGGTGAAGTTGGTAAGGGCAAACCTGCAGCAAGAAAGACCGTCTCTAGATGGCTGGTCTCTTCATTCAGTTCTGTTCTGAGAAAGCAGGTAAGAAGCCTATTATAGAATTTTTCGGCAGCTAAGGACCGCTTGGCCCACTCAGTTTGTCCCTGCCTGTACTGTCACCACAGACCCTACCTGGTCTCTGACGAAACCCCCGCTTTCCTACCACAATTCCTTTGTGCTTATACCATGCATGCTTGAACCCCACCTCTGCTGGAAGGCTACTCCATGCGTCATCCACTCTTTCAGTGAAGAAGTACTTCCTCACATTTCTCCTGAATTCCCACCTCCAGCTTGATTGCATGCCCTCTTGTTCTCATGCACCTTCTCTTCTGAAAAATATTCCCATGCTGCACCTTGTTCACCCCCGTGAGGTACTTATTCCGCACCCCCCCCCCCAGTGTGTACATATTGAGGGACAGCCTCCTTATGTCTCAGAAGACATTCCACAAAGGGCACTGCAGCATCAGTGGCTGCTTCAAGGGCCAGTCCATTGGCAGGCATCTGTAAGGCAGCTATCTGGAGAACTGTTCACACATTTACAAAGCATTAGTGTCTGGACATTTTATCCAGAAGAGATGCAAAGTTTGGGACTGCAGTCTTACAGAACCTTTTTCCTAAATGCGTTCCAGACTTTCCAACCTCCCAAGGTACTGCTGTGCAGTCTGCAGGTTTTATATTGCATCACTGTTTGACTCGCCTTGTTAGAAGTAAAAAGTACTCATCGTGATAATGTTTGTTTTAATGGGTCCAGTAGTGAGTCAGTACATTTCATATCTCTACATCCCCTTTTAGAACTTAGTCAGTAAAAGGTTCACTATTAAATAAGGTTTTAAATACTCATTTCTGCCTCGGGATTTTACTATATTTATTCAGTTCATATTTTGAATAGTGTTTAAGAAATTTATAAATCTGTTCATTTGGCGTTTAGCTAAAATATTAACATTTTAGAAAAATCAGCACTGCTCCCATCTGCCCTGCAGCACAAATGTGACATTAGAACGCCAGAGGGAGCAACAGCACAGAGCATCACTTGTATGGAGTTCAGATTCTGTCATCAACATTCTAATCTCTGAGCAGGGCCGGATTAACCATAGGGCAAAAGGGGCAATTGCCCTGGGCCCCCTAGTTTGAGGAGCCGCTGATTTATTTCTTTTTTTTTTTTCTTTTTTTCCTTCTTCCCTGACCCCCCTCTACTTTCTCACTGTGTGTGACTAAACCTTGGGGGGGGGGGAGTGTCAATCATCGACCATTCCTTTGCCCTGCTGGGCCCACCGCTTCAACCGTCCAAACAGCTCGCCGTTTGTGGCATTTTTGTTTCCCCATGGACGTTCTCTCTGCAGGTCAGGTGAAGCATAACATGCTAGCTAGCCAATGAAATTGTTCCAATATGGTCCTCCATTGATCTGCACCCCACCCACCTAGACCAGAACCCTTCTGCCCCCCAAAGCCCTCAGGTCCATCGTCACGCATGGTGGTTCCATCACATCTTGCTCATGTGAAGTAAGTCCCACCAGATCAAAAAGAAAAGCGGCTGCACTTTCAGCCGCAAGAAAACAGAGCTGCTGAATCCTGTCATCATCAATAGAGAGAGAGACCATCCCTCCACACTCTGCACCACAGCGTCCTGTGGACTTTCACTGAGCCCATTGTCTGACTGGCTGTCGACTGTTGCTGGGTCACGAGGTCCGAAAACAGCTGAATTATCAGCCATGTCGAGACTAGCAGTGCACAACGCACACGCTGCCTCCTTGTGTGTGTCAGGGCGACTTAGTAGTAGGAGTTGCCAGCGAGGAGTGAGAGTAGTCAGCAGTGAGGCCAGAGGCTGAGCGGACCCAAATCACCACCGGGCATTTCTGTCCTATTTGCCTTCTCATCTTCTTGACTTTGTCTTTATCTCAGGTAAAAAAAAAAAAAAAAAGTTATTTTAAAAAGTTTTTTAAATAAAATGATGTGACTTGTGAGAAGAGGATCATGCTATAGTAAAAGAGGGAGACAGGGAGTGGGAGAAAAATTTGGCCTTTCATTACACCAGGCTCCAGTCAGCTTCTCTCTCACTTCTAATCTTCTCCAGTGCTTTGTTTGTCATCATGCTACCAGTCAGTGAAGTTTTGTAAGGCAGCCCCAGCCACAGTTACTCAGGTCTCTTGCTGACTGGTCACTACTGTGACCCCTCACCCCAGCAAACATTCACAGTAGCTGCAGCAGGTTTATTGTATCTGGGTTTCCTTCCTTGTCCCTCACAGCAGCACCCACCTACCTGCTGCCCAACACAACACCAGGTAGACCAGTCCACTGATCTAAGAATGGCTAACACATTTAAATGGCAGGCTGTCCAGGGCTACTATCTATTCGGGCAGTGAGATGTTGGTGTGGAGGGGTCAGTAACGCATGACTGTGTTTGAGTGCTGATACTCAGTGTGAATGTAATCCAGCCATCCAACTTCAAATAATAGCCTTCTATTTCCGCCCCAAGAATGGCATTCAGAGTAGCTGGAAACCCCTCCAAATCAATTTCATGGTATCAAAAATCATTCAGCTTTTGGGGTTAAGTCACGGGGGGCCCCACAATTCAAAATTGCCCAGGGCACCACAACTTGTTAATCCGGCCCTGTCTCTGAGGCAAAATCTGTGGCTGGAGATGATGCAGTTTTTGTATTGGCTAACTGTTGAACCCGATAGAAGAACCCATTAGTAGAAACTTCATTACCACGGTGAGTAATTTTTTTTTTTCATTCAGGTGGTGGTGGTGGTGGTGGGAGTAGGAGTAGGAGTAGGAGTAGGGGTCAGGGTTGCAAGGGAGAGGGTTCTGAGGGCTTTGTCTCCTGAAAAACTAACTGAACCACAAGCTGACAACCTCTCGCACTTACAAACACTGCAACATGCTGAGAGCAGGCAACTTAGTGGCTAGATTTTGTGAATGATGTTTTACCACTTAATCTGATTCACTATTACCATCAATCAGAAATCGTAGTTGCTCCAAGATAGCCACTCACCTGCTGTTCTCCCAGCTGGAGAAGAGGTGCAGCCAGGACAGCCCCAAGCATCGGGAGGTAGGTGAATTAAAATAAAAAGGAACACTCTCTCCTTGCTGTTGGGAGATGCAGCATAAGAGGGTAAGAAACATATGACCACAGAAACCTCAGGCTAGCAAGTTAACCATATAGCTGTCCTGGGACTGTGTACTGCTTATCAGTTTGCCAGCACAGTGGTACCACTACTGCTCGTGATGCCAGCCAGGGCTGTCGGAGGGACGGCCTGGAAGAGGATCAAGTGCTCCACAGGATGCCCTCCTTCTTCATGGAGGGGTTTTCATGTCCTGCTGCTTTTGTACTAATGGTGTAATGAAATGTTTTAAATGTATAAATTTTATGAGTTCACCTTGTAAACAAGGTAAATGTTTGCCTTAATGGTGTAATACTGTATAAATAAAAATGTTAATACTACTACTACTTTCTGCCACCTGGGTGACCACAGGTGGTGGTACATGGTGTATGCAAAAGAAATGAGGGACTAGTACAGTGTGCCCACGGGTTGCATCAGGTCTCACTAGCAGCCAGTCCTGATGCCTGTTCCAGTGGGAGGTGGGGACAAAACAGGAAAAGAGTGCAGAAGTCGATGTGGTAATGCTCGTCTGGAGGCCCACTATCACACCTGATCCTGGCTGCACCACTCCTTGGACTGACCAACATCTTTGCCTCTGCCCTAGTGGATCAGATGACTGTGGGAAGAAATGTCAAAGAAGCTGATAGCATACCTGACCACAGGGGGTTATTTTTTTTTTGGGGGGGGTGGGGCAGCACAGGTGTGTGTGGGGACCGGGAGTGGTGGCAGCAGGGTTTCAGGCAGAGGGAGCACTTGTTTGGAGGTAGGAGAACATCTCAGCCTGTGTCCCCTGTGGCAAAATAAACAATATTTGAAACAAAAATGAAAAACTGCAGTGCATGAACTAGATAACATTTCCTTCTGTCTAAACAATAAGTGCACAACAAGATGTTTCAGTGCAGTGTTGGGACGTTTTTGACTAGAGATGCATTCATCCACAGATTGGAGTAGAAAGAAAACATTCCTTGTTGACTCTGCTTTTCAGAGCCCTTATATGTTGGGGATCCCAGTGGAGTTTTCTTCTGCCCTTGGCACAATATAAAAGGGGTGCTGTGCTGTCCCAGAGTCTGTCCATTTGTGCCTTTAATTTACACAGAGGTATTCTGGTTCAAGCCAGGATTCATGCTGAAATGTGTGCTCAGGCTGCCTCTGATTTCCATGGAACTGTCAGTAGCAGAATGGGTCACACAAATACCAAATGAAATGTGCCATTTTGTTTCCCATGCATTGTATGCCCTTGGCTTGTCCAGTGGTATATTTATTGTGGTGGTGGCAGTATAGGATAGTGGTTAAAAGCACTGAGCTTCAAACCCGGAGACCTCTGCTAATTTTAGAATGTAGTTTAGTGAGAGATGCAGTGGATGAGCCATGGTTGAGCTTGCTACGTCTTTAGTTACCAAGTGATCAGGAGAGGTGTGGCTATTTTATATTTATTATGCTTATAGGGCCAGCACTTGGTTTACAAAAGGAAGCCGGAGAGCAGTCTTCTCATAAGCAGTGAGACAACAGCTCATTGTGGCATATTAATTGCTCTATGATGGGATCACCTTGTCAGTGGTGGTCAGGCTTATCACAACTTCGCAGATTTATGAAACTAAGAACCAGTTTTAAAATCATGGAATGAAAAAAGGTAAATTGCCAGGCTCTTTTGAGCAGCATTTGGGGTGGAAATGTACTGGATACTGTTTGTTCTAGGGTTGTAGATATGGTATACTATCCACACTCTGGCAGTTCCACTGGAATGATAAAATTGCTGGATGTCTTTAAGCTAAGCTCCTCCCACCACCTGGGCAGATATCCCCCTGACTCCACCCCTTACGTCAGATCTTTCTTTACCCTAGAAGAACAGGTTAACCTTCATGCTCTGCTTAGAGTTTTCTCTATTTCTTTAATGCTACGATGGTTCATAAAAAGCACGATTGCAAATTCTGTGTGCGATGCCAGAAAATGATGGTCACCGATCCACCACGACACATGCATGCAACTGCCTGGGTGGGCAACCACGACAAGCTGGGGTGCAGCCTTTATGCCCACATACAGAATCTCTTTGAGGAGAGGAAACTCTGGCTTGCCAAGGGGCCGGCCTTTGGAATGAAATCAGAATGACTATTCGAAGGGTGGCAAGAAGGCTCTCGGCAGTTGCTGGATCTGCACACACAGCTTGCCACCATGGTAGCGGAGGCAGTGGCAGCCACTGCAGGGACCTCATCATCCATGATGCTGCTCCTGGCTGGGGCCAGCATTGGAAAGACCTTCATGGGTCAGTTCCATGAATTGTGCTGGTCCCTACGGTTGTGTGCACCTCCTACAAGGGGCAGGTCAAAGGTTCCTCAGCGTTGCTGATGTGCCAGTCGACTTCAACTCTGGTCAGCTAGCTGGCCAACATTTTCCTCAACGCAGTCGACCCATTGTCAGACGTGGTTGAGGATTCAGCCTTGTAGACCTCGGCGCTCCCAGTCCTGACTTGGTGGGACCTGGCTCTACTGGCTGTTTGTCCCCTGGCATGTCAGGCCAGTTGTTGGTGAGGATCACCCTGGGTAAGGAGTTCCAGGAGATCCATGAGGGGACTTTATGGCTGAAGGCTGTCTAAGAGGAGTCTTCCCTCGACTCAGACAAGGAGTTGATGGCCTCCTCTGGGACTCTGTTCTTCGACCAGGAGTGGGCCGAAGAGGTGGTGTTTGGGCTTCTCCACCTCATTTCGGAATCCGTATGCATCTCCTTAGATCCCATCCAGAAGAAGGCTACCTACCCTTTCACGAGCATCCTGTACCATAACACGTCCCTTGGGGTTGACTTCCCGGTGGCTGAGGCCATCTTGGGACTGGCCGTGGAGCTCTGGCAGCATCCAACATTCTGCCCAGCACCCACATCCTGCATTGTCTGTTAGTATGTGGTCCCTGTGGGTGCTCCTTCAGGGTTCTCAGACCACCCCTCTGCGGAGGGGCTGGTTTTGGACTCTGTGAAAAGGTGAATATGGATTAGCCTCTGGACAAAGAGACCCATAAGGTTGACCATGCCACAAAAAAGGTGCACGCAGTGGCTACTCTAGGTCTTGAGCAGGCTAGTTATGCCATTATGGTGGCTCACTATGCCATGCTGATGGGCATGTTGGAGTATCCTCCTCCACCCGGAGCAGCATGTGGCAGTGGAGCTCATCTGTTACCATGGTCTAATACTTGCTAAACACCAGCTTCTGAAGATGGAGCAATTTGTGTGCCGCCTCAGTGGCAGTGGCTGTTTCCATGCATCACAGAGCCTGGCTCACACATGTTCACTTTCATGGTAGACACCCAACAGAGTTGGTATATGTCCCTTTCTTGGGCCAACTTCTTTTGCCCTGGGGTGGAAGAACAGCTTCACACAGATTGAGAAGTCCAGTGCCACGGGACTCTGTGATGTCATCCCAGAAGGACGGAAAAAAGCTAAGAAACCATCCTCCCAGTACAAGTCCTTTTAGTTACCACCTCCTTGGCAGCAGCCCCAGCAGGGACCTTTCCAGAGTTGGTGCTCCAAGAAATCTGGGGGGCAGGGGTATTGGTGCCCCTCCAGCGGCAGCCACCGGTGCCCACTCCAAGCAGTGATGGGTTTGATGGGTGTCGTCCCTCCACCTTTCCTGTCCACAACTGCTCTTCCCATGGGATGTAGGCTGTCTCTTTTTTTTCCCCCCACATTGGTCCACAGTCACAGTGGACAAATGGGTATTGATACAGTGGCCAGAGGTCTGTGTCTCAATTTTGAGACCCTCCCACCCTACTGCCTCCACGTGCCTTGAGAGTCCGGGGCATCTTGGGACAGGCTGTCCACCCTTCGGGAGGACGTAGCTGAGCTCCTGAGAAAGGCCATAGCCGCTTCCTGGACGCTGTGGCCGTTCAGACATTTATGTCCAGGTACTTTCTGGTCCCAAAACGGACATGGGTCTAGAGTCACCCCCAGGTACTTGACGGATTGAGCATCATGTAGGAAGGATCCATCAGCACATGAGATCCTTAGAGGAGAGGGAACCGCTTTTAGTTTGGCTGTGGAACCAAAGAGCATGGTTTGGGTTTTCAACAGGTTGATAGCAAGCTTGTGTTCAACTAGCCATGTTTGGATCTGCTTGAAGTTAGCATTGAGCTTGTTGTTGATGTCCGAGCTATCCTGGGAGCTGAACAGGATGACTAAGTCATCAGCGTACAGGGTAGAGTGCCCATGGGTCGGGGCTGAGGGCAGTTGATTAATAAAGAGGGAGAAGAGGAGGGGCCCTAGGACAGAGCCCTGAGGTACCCCGCAGTTGACCGGGGCAAGCTTTAACAGGGCCTTGTTAAATGAGGTGTACTGCTGTCTGCCCAAGAGGTAGTTGCTGATCCAGGCTAGTGCGGGGTGGGAGAAGCCCAGAGACTGGAGAGAGGAGCTCAGGAGAGAGTGGTCAACACGGTCAAAGGCCTTGGAGAGGGCCACAAAGATGGCTCCAGTCAGTTTGCCTTGATCAACAGCAGTTCTAATCTCAGAGGAGACAACTGCTGGGGCGGTGGAAGTACTATGCCCTTTCCGGAACCTGTGTTGGGCAGGGGAGAGTACGTCATAGGCTTGCAGGTAATGGGAGATCTGCGAAGCAACCACCCTTTCAAGTAGTTTACTGACCGCTGACAGTATAGCTTCACCAAGTGCACGGCAGTGGTGATGTCCATCTTTGGCACTTCGGGGTCAGAGTTTGCCCCTGCTTAGACAACTGTCCGATGGCCAGTCTGTCCAGAGAGGCCATGGTGAGGTCCACAGCTCTGGCCCTCCAGATCTACAGGGACTTGGGCCTTTGGATCTACCCGGACAAGTCTGAAAAGTTACTGCAGCAGATGATCAGGTTCATTGTGGCAGAGCTAGACTTCCTGTGGGCCAAGGCTCGCCTCCCCATGTGGACCGGGCAGTGGATCTAACCTTCTTTGTCTAATCATTTCTAGTTGAGCTAGTGTGGCCTTCCTGGGATTTCCTGGAGCTGCTGGGATACATGGCATCCAGTACCAGTGTGGTCCATTGGGCCCGCTGGCGGATGGGCACCCTCCACTGATTCCAGCACAGAGGTCACCTGGTCTTAGTGAGCCAGCTGATATTGGATGCCATCCAGTGGTGGCTGGCCCTGGAACATCTGGAGGAAGGAATCCCATGTGTCCGCCCAGAATTGACCGTCAAGTCGATGATGGATTAGTCTCTGGTGGGTTGGGGAGTGCACTTGGGGGACCACACCGCCCACAGGTTCTGGTCATCCTGTGAGTCCCATCACCACATAAACCTGCTGGAGCTCCATGCAGTACATCTGGCCTCATGGAATTTGCTCCTCTGATCAAGGGTCCGATTGTTCAGATCCAGAAGGGCAACACCACAACCGTGTTTTACCTGAATAGAAAGGGCAACACACACGCCCTTCCCTTGTGTCGGGAGACACACTGTACCTGGCCCCTCGTGGTGCATCCTGGGCACCAATATCCTCGCGATTCACATTGTGAGGAAGGGCAATCATCTGGCAGATGCTCTCAGCTGGGTAGGAGAGACATCACATGAGTGATTTGTGCATCAGGAGGTGGTGAACCAGTTGTTTTCCCTGTGGGGCTCATCCTTGTTGAATCTGTTTGCCTTCCAGGAGAACACCAGACTGATGCTGTTTTGTGCCCACCACCCCAGTCCGGTACACTTATAGAGAATGCCTTTGTGATGCCCTAGACCCTGGGCCATGTGTATATGCCTTTCCTCCCATTCCCTTGGTGCACAGGGTTCTAGTCAAGGTCAGGAAGGACAAGGCATGGATGATCCTGGTCGCTCCGGACCGGCCACAGCAATCCTGGTATCCAGATCTCCTCAACCTCAGCAACAGGCCTCTGTGGCGGTTGCCTTTCTACCCAGACCTGCTGACCAGACACCAGGGGACGATCCTGCACCAGGACCTTCAGTCCCTGCACCTCACTGCCTGGTTACTGAGTGGCTAGAGTTCCAGGCCTTGGTCTTTCCAAGGGTGTCCTCCATCTTGTGGAGGCCTCCAGGAAAGTGTTGACTTGTAGGTGCTTTGCCTTTAAATGGAAGAGATTTCCATCTGGGGCCAAGGCATGTAGTTTGATTTACTAACCTGCCCAGTGGCTAACGCTTTGTACTATCGCTGGTCCCTTTCCCAGCTATAGGACTGTGAGCGATGACCCTCAAGGTGCACTTGGCAGCCATCTTCACTTACCATGGTGCCCAGGAGGAGGAGGTTGGGCACTTTTAGGGACCTAGACCATGTGTCCCTCTGGTGCGAGAGCCTCCACTGTGGGACTTACTACTGGTCCTGGCTATGCTCATGGCAAGCTGTTTGAGCCAGTGCACAGCTGTGACATCTCTTACCTGTTGTGGTAGTCTGCCTTCCTGATGGGCATTACATCCACCAGAAGGATTGTGGAGAACTCCAGATGGTCTCAGTGGACTCTGCCTACCTGGTCTTCCATAGGGACCAAGTCATCCTTCGCTCAATCCAAAGTAGTTCCGAAGGTGGTTTCTGAGTTTGAACTTAACCAGGTGATTAACTTCCTGGTATATTTTATCAACCCTTCTTCAGAGGCTGACCACAGGCTTCATACTCTGGACCTGCAGAGAGCACTCTTATTATGTAGAGCGCACGGCTGAAGTTCGGAGTCTGGCTTGTCAGCTGTTTGTCATCTACACAGCAGTGTCACCTGATAGACCAGCAGCAGAGTGGGCGATTGCAAGGTGGTTTACCTCTTACTTCACCCTCTATGACAAGTTAGCTGGTCGGGAGCCTCCTGTAGGGATTAGGGCTTGTTCTACCAGGCATACTGCTGCCTCAGAGGCTGCTTCCAGGGATATACCCATGCAGGAGATTTGTAGGGCTGCTACCTGGAAGTAAGCACACACCTTCATCTCCCATTACCGAATTGACCTCTAGTCACGCCGGGATGCTTGTTTTGGTACCTCAGGTCTTCAGTTTCTGTTCACCAAGTAGGGGTGTGCACTTTGCCCCCACCTTCCGGAGAACTGCCATGAGTCTTCCAGACTGTGGATCATGTACCATATCCTCGCCCCTAGAAGAATAGGTTACGCACCTATAATCATAGTTGCAGGAGTGGTGATAGTACTCATCCACACAACCCTCCCGGTCTTCCTTGGCAAGTGCACAGGTTCCATCTCCAGCATGCAAGATCTCACGTCAGGGGCGGAGTCATGGGTTGTATCCACCTGGTTGGTAGGAGGAACTTAGCTTAAAGACTTCTGGCAGATAACATCGTTCCAGTGGAACTGCGGTGTGTACCATATATCACTCCTAGAACGGATAAGTAACCTATTCTTTCTAACACTGGACACAAACTAGTAGCTGTCCTACTAAATTAAAAAAAAAAAAAATTATTTTAAACAGTTGGCTGGCCCTGTTGGTGCAGCCAGCAGCCTGGATTTGGGAACGAGCTTGGGTCATTGAAGGGCCCCGAGGGGGGGGAGGGGATTTAGCATCCCAGAGGAGAGGAAGATCTCCTCTGGAATAGAAGAGTAGCTGGCTTCACTACAGCTCTGCCACCTGGGTGCCCACAGGTGACAGTGCAGAGTGGGATGGAGGACAGTGGCCTGTGGCCAGCACACTATCATATGTGCCCTGCACTAAACCCCCAGTGTCCTGTGGAGAAGAGAAAACGAGGGAAATGGCCTTGGCACATGCGATGATGAACCTTTTATATCCAGACAGCGCACCTCTGCTGCAATGCTTTTTGACACAGAAGTTACGAGAGTAAATCCCCAGCCTCACCCCCCCAGGGAGAACCAAGATGGCTTGCTCAGCTAGAGGCAGGGGATCATTTGTGCCTTGGACACTCCTGAGGAAGATGAGTGCTGGAGTTAGAAAGGCATGAGGGGTAAGTAAACAAAGAAATTATTTGAAACTGTGGATGAGCCAGGGTTGAGCTTGCCAGTCCTTCAATCCTCAGGAATCCTCACTATGCTTAACAACATGCAGTGATTCTGCTCGCATGAGCTGCCCCAGATCCTGGAAGTTGATGCTAATTAGGAAACTAGGATGAAATTCAAAACTCCACTGTGTGGTCACTGACCTCTGACGGCAGATTTATTTCTCTGCCTGAGAGGAAGCATTGCCCTGAAGCCACTCTTCACATCAAACTTCTATGGTTATATTTCATTTTTGTTTTCACTTTCAGTGTTTCCTTTAGTTATTTCTCGAAATCTCTGCGTTAGGCTAGGGTTTTTGTGATTTCTTTGGTCCCTTATCGGTTCCGGGGGACCAAAGAATAGCATTTCAGGCTTTTGGGACTGCGTTTTATTTAAAACAAAACAAAAAACATCAGTTTTATTTGTAAATCGCTCTTGCAGTTCCTTTTTCCTCTAGTCCCGGCTCGGGTTTGAGGAGCTGAAACGATTTTCTGCAGTATTTGTTTTAAGCGGTTCCTATTTCACTGGGGATGGCACAGAGGTAAGGGTGTCTGACAGGGAGAACCCTGATTCCAGCAAATCTAAAAGAGCCGCTGAGCAGGCATTGGAACCAGTGCTTCCTAAGAAAAAGCACAAAGAAAAATATGTCACTGCCCTCCTGCTGAAGAGGCAAAGGAGATGCCAGTTAACAGAAGTGGGATGCTCTCAGTTGAGGACATGACAAAAGTATGGCAGTTTTCAGGTTTTCAAAGCTATGGGGTCTTTTTGACCATGCCTGGCCCCCCGCCCCCCCAGTAGTAATGCTTACGGTGGAGGAGGCTGAAATTGTTTCATGATGAGGGGGAGGAAGAGGATCCAGTAGAGCCTGAGAGCTCCTCCGACTGGAAGTTCGGTTCCCCTCCTCGTTCCTCAGAAGATTATACCTCATACTATTCTTTGTGAGGCAGATGGCAAATACAGTCAGTCTCACACCCAAGAAGTGGCTGAGGATGTGGTTGAATTCCTTGACACGATGGGCGTAAACCCCACAAAGAGGATGTTCTTGCCCATCCATAAGTCTCTCGAGGATCCCACCTGCAAGGTACTAGCAGCAACCACCTCTGCAGCTGGCATTGACAAGAAAATAGAATGTACCAAGTGGATAGGTAGGGTGCTGAATTTTTATGTATACACTCTAACCATGAGGGAGTGGTACAGACTGCTGCCTGCGACAAGGCTACGGAACCCCTTTCCTCTCAGCCCCAGAAGGTGATTCTAGGAAGCTAGACAGTATGGGCAAAAATTTGCACTTCAGTTTCTTTATTTCAGAGGCAAGCAGCTTTATGTGGCTTGTACCACCTTAGCATTAAAAGTTGCTTTGGTCTTCAGTTGTGGCCATGAGCGAAAATGTGATTGGTGAATTGGCTGAGGACCTGGAAGATGCAGTAAAAGCTGCCATGGATGCCATTAAGTGCCAGTTCCATATGGCCATGGATGACAGTGGCACTGCCTCCAGGGTCATGGCACATGCAGTGTCCCTTAGGCTTTGCATGGCTTAGAACTACAAATCTTTCCTAGAATACTCAAAGGTCATGGATTTTCCCTGCAAGGGAAATTCATTGTTCATTGTTCTAACCCCAGAAATCACTCATTACGATTTAAACTAAATGCAGTCAGCCTCCTGTGTTGAACTGCCCGGAGAGATGGAATCATATGCAAATTATGGAACTCTCATGTGGCTCATGCCACTTTCAAACTGCTGCCTTAGCAACTGCTGCACTCTGAGTGCTTCAGATTCTTTACCCCGCCTACCTAGTAAGGACATCCCGGAGAGCTCTCCTTGAACTGTCTTCAGAATTCATTATCTGTGTGGATAAGTACACATTTTGAGTTTTATTTCAGATTGCTGCCTTAGAAGTTTAGCTTTTAATGATTGTAGTGTAGTTTTGTTTTTTTAGCGGTTCCCTGGAACCGAGGTTCCGCTCCTCCCTCTGTCTAGATTTTCATTAGGGTTTTTTTACTTTCCTATCTATGGTCTGTTCCTTTGACTGCTTTATTTTATTTAACTTTTAAGTATTTTTCAGTTCCGTTTTTCTTAAGGAACCGAATAGCCCTCAGCTCCAGGAACTGTTAACATTTGTTTATATTTAAAAATCCCAGTTCCTAGATATTATACATATATATATATATATATATATATATATATATATATATATATGTATAATATTGTCCAGAGATTAGTAATTGTTCAGCTTACTCAATGCATCAGAACCACTTAGATAAGCCTAAGAAATGCACAGGACCCACTGGGTTTAAATATTGAGAGTCTTGTGGTCTGATTATAGCAAAGGCAGATAGACATGCACTTTGTATTTCCTGTTTGGGTACCAGTCATATTTTTGCCAGTTGTGAGATTTGCAAATCTTTCTGTTCAAAAACATTTAGAAAGAGGACAAAAAAGCTAGAGGAAATGGCTTCTGCTGCTGATACTAGTGCATCTATCTCAATCCCTAAAAGGCATGGAGGCAAGGCTAAGGACACAGACAAAAGTTCTGAGAAACCTGACCAAGGTAAGCCAAAGAGGACTGTGGAGACAGTGGCTGAGGCTGTCCCTCTTAAGAAAAGTGCAAACAGAAGCATGTTGCTGCGCCTCCGTCCGAGCAGCTAAGGAGCTCCCAGCAGACAAACATAAAATGCCCTCGGCTGGGGACATTTCTAAAGCATTACAGTTCCTGCAGGCCCTGCAGGCTGCAGCCCTGGTCTCTACACCGGCTGCATTGGTTCCTCCTTCGGTTCCTGTTTCACAGGAACCTCAAGTTACTTATGGGGAGGAGGATGAGGAGGATTTTGAAGGGGAACCGATATGCCCTGAAGTTTCCCCTGAGCAGGAGTTCAAGTCCCCTCCTAGCGGCCCAGAAGAGTATTCCTCCAATTATGCTTTTGTAAAGAGCATGGTGGAGACCCTTAATCTCCCTCTTCAGGAGACTGAAGAGGAGGTGGAGGAAGCAGAGTTCCTCAATATGATCGTTAACTCCAGCAAAACAACTTTTTGCCAATGCATAAGTCCTTAAAAAGGCAGCATCACAGATATTGCAGACCCCAACTTCTGTCCCTGGGTAGATAAAAAGCTGACAGAAAGTATCAGCTAGACAGAGCGACTGCTGTTTTTTTTTTTTTTTGGTTTGTTTTTTTTGTTTCACCATCCTGACCCAGAAGGGGTGGTTCAGGCTGCTGCCTGTGTCAAAGTCAGAATACCACTGGCTACCCATTCTCCGGATAAGGACTCATGAAAAATGGATGCCATAAGGAAAAAAGGGCTACATGGCTGCTTTCTTGTTAATTAGGCAAGCCAACTACATGGCATATGGGGTACAGTACCAAAAGGCACTCTGGAACACAGTTTTAGCCCTTGCCGACAAGGTTCCAGGTGAAGTAGCAGTGGATCTGCAAGAAACAGCAAGGGCTGCACTTGATACCACTAAATATCAATTCCATATGGCAGTGGATGCCAATAACACAGCTGCCAGGCTAATGGCATTAGCTGTCTCCCTTAGGCGATTTGCATGGCTCAGGGCCACCAACCTTACTGCAGATGCACAGGCCAAGGCAATGGATTTCCCTGTGGAGGATAAATCATTGTTTGGTGATAAAACTGAAGCATATATGAAAAAAGTGGAGGAATACAAGTCTACTTTTCATAGCAGCTTGAAAGACAGACCTTCTACTTTCTATAGATCCCAGAATAGGGGAGGCAGGGGTAGAGTTTTTTATCCTAAACCCTCTTTTCAGACAGACCTCTCAGCCACAACAGCAAGCGAGAGGCTATTTCAGAGGAAGGGGCAGGAGAGTGATGAGAAGAGCTTCTCCCTCTCCTCAGCCTCAGACACAACCCCCATAGAACACCTGATGGGCTGCTTCAGGTCACATCTCCCTTTTGTGAAACTACCAGTGGGTGGCAGTTTGGCTCACTACCTCCAAGGGTGGCATATTATCACCACGGATGGGCTTCACTCAACTTCATCTTATTTCATTTCCCAAGTTGGGAACAAGAGCTTTCACACCAGTCACCCCTGCAGACAGGATTTTACTGGACACAGAGGTCAAACACCTTTGTTCAATCAAAACAGTGGAACAGTGCCCCTAAACCAAAGGGGCAGAGGGTTATGTCCACATATTTCTTCATAAGAAACCTATTTCGGATCTCAGAACATTAAGACACATTTTCAAAGCCAAAAAACTTCAGAATGTCACTCTGGCATTAATAATTCCCACAGACTGGCCTCATGCCAGTATCAATTGGCAACACTTTTGTTCGGCCTAGTCTCTGTTTCAAGGCCTTCAGAAAAAAAAATCTTTTTGTTTCCCCTACCTGGACAACAGGTGGATAGTGGGTCAGTCTCTGCAACATGCAGAGCACTTCCTGGATCTAGCAAAATCCCTGCCTCCCCTACTTTCTCATAAACAACCAGAGGTCCCAGCAAAAACAGCAGTACAAGTACTGGAGTTTATTGGAGCAGAACTGAACAACACCCTAGGCCACAGGACATGGTAAACAGTATTTGGCAAATGGCAAACTTGTACCAGAAAAACCCAAATCAGCCAGAGAATTCCTGAGGCTACTGGGCACAAGGTAGCTGCCCCCCAGTGGCTCTGGGTGCCAGATTTCATAGGAGAAACATCCAGTCTACCTAGGACAGTGCTAGTCACAAAGAACAGATTCTGGCCAGGATGGCTCCAGCCACCCACATCCTCGTACAGGTACTGCAGCGGTGGCTGGACAAACAAAACCTTAGAATAGGTGTGTTTTGTTCACAAGAGAACATTTTTTTCCTTAATTCTCACATCAGATGTTTCACTTTTAGGTGGGAAGCACACAGGTTTGATCATGCTGCAAGTGGCACATGATCTCCCCAAGAGTTCCTATTACACATAAACTCCTTAGAGCACAGTCTACCTAGCTCTTCAGGCATTTGCCCCACATCTTCAAAACAGGTTGATGCAAGTAAGAATGGGCAACATCACAATTATGTACTACATAAACAAAAAGGTAGTAACCAGGTCAGCCCCACTGTGCACAGGAGCAATGGGGCTGTGATCCATGACATACTATGAGAGTATCCTATTCAGTCATGCACCTGCAGCAAACGACAATGTTTTGTCAGCTCCCTCAGCAGGATAAGTCAGGACCACCACTAGTGGTGCCTGAACACTCACATGCTCAGTACAATCTTCAGGGGATGGGACACTCCAGAGGTGGATCTTTTTTGCCTTGGTAGAAAACCACCAGTGATCAATGTGCTGTTGCAGGCCTCTTCTCAGGGTCAGACTCTTCCTGGAGGTGTGGGCCCTTGATTGGACGGGGGAGTTTTTTATATATGCCTTCCCTTCTTTTCCCATTGAAATTCAGGACCCTGCTGAAATTGAGATACCAACCAGCAACAATATTAGTTTCACCGAATTGGCAGAGACAGCACGGGTACTTGCTTCTCTTAACTCTGTCAGTAGTTCCTCCAAGTCACTTGCCTAGGAGGCACAATTTGCTGACCTCCTCTCAAGGCAGGATCCTGTATTCCAACCTCGAATCACTGAGGCTCAAAGCCTGGCTCTTGAGGAATTAGAAGTTACTAACATTAGACTGCCAGATCCAGTATTACCAGTGCTTAAGGGTTCCAGGAAACCTTTTTCACCAAGAAAACATATTCTTCAAGGCTGGCTTGTTTTCTTTGCCTAGACTGCCTCACACACTTAGTCTCTGCTTACTTTTCTGCTGGTAAAGAGAGAGCCATGGCCTCTCATTTGGTCTTCAGAAAATATTTAAAGGCCTTCAGCCTTTGTCACCCTCCACTGAGGGAACCAGTTTCGGCCTGGAATCTAAATATCTGTACTGCCAAGCTCATGGACACACCATTCAAGCCTATGAAAACTATAGATCTGAAATATGTCACTTGGAAATGTCTGTTTCTGCTGGCTATCACTATACCCAGAAGGATCAGTGACTTACAGGCTCTGTACACAGATGAACACTACATCTTGTTCCACAGGTATAAGATAGTCCTCAGGAACAGTAGAAAATTCCTTCCTAAAGTGGTATCTCATTTTTTCCATTTAAAATCAGTCTATCACCCTGCCCTTTTTCTTTCCAGAGAACTCAGTTCTCCGGAAATAACGCTTCACTCACTGGAGGTCAAAAGGGCACTTAGCCAATATATTGACAGAACCAAGTCTTACAGATCAAGTCAGTCACAACTCTTCCTTACTTATGGTGAATTAGGTAAAGGTAGGCCTGTCACAAAATGTACAGTTGCTCACTGGAGAGTGGCATGTATACAACTTTGCTACGCTAAGGTGGATAAACAGGCACCCCTGGGCTTGAGGGCACATTACACCAGGGTCATAGCTACGTCAATAGCAGGTTTAAGAGAAATTCCACTACTGGAAATCTACAAAGCAGCTACATGGAAAACAGTACACACCTTCACAAACCATTACAGCCGGTACATTGAACTCAGAAGTGATGCTCGATTTGGTACAGCAGTGCTGCAGAACCTGCTTTTAAGATAGGTTATCGGCCCAACCTCCAAAGGTACTGCTTGGTAGTCTGCATTTAGTTTAATCATAATGAGTGATTCCTGCGGTAAGAAGAAAAAAATACTCACCATAGTAATCTTGTTTCTTCAAAGGAATCACTCATGATTAAAGCTCCCTCCCTGCTTCCCCTACTAGAACCTATAAAGTTTATTCTGCTTCCCTGCTGTAGGAAGTTTTTGCCTATAGGGCTTAAGTTAGAGACTCACTTTTGTGTTTAACCAGTTGGTTTCCTTGTGGTCTTAAGTTTCTTAGATGTGTTTGTATCTGGCATTTTTGACCTGAGAGGGCAAAAAACTTAATTTTACTTGATTTTATTTTATTAGAATGTTAGTTATTAAATAGTGGGTCTTATACCCAGTTTGGCTATGTAAGAATCTGAAGCACTCAGAGTGCAGCAGTTGCTAAGGCAGCAGTTTGAAAGTGGCATGAGCCACATGAGAGTTCCATAATTTGCATATAATTCTATCTCTCCGGGCAGTTCAACACAGGAGGCTGACTGCATTTAATTTAATCATAATGAGTGATCCCTTTGAAGAAACAAGATTACTATGGTGAGTAATTTTTTCTTTGGTGACATGACAGAGGCTTATATGAAAAAGGTGGATGAGTATAAGACCTCCTACAAAAGTAACACTGAGAAGGAGAAGGACTCCACTTCCCATGAGCCTTATTGAAGGGGTTGGGTGGTATTACCCTTGTGCTTGTGAGACCTATGAGACTGCTCCCAGAGGGGCTTCTTTAAAGGTAAAGGGCAGCCGGGCATAGGAGACCACCCCAGCCCCAAAGCCCAGGCAAAACAGAACCCCTGACATGTTGGTCTGGGTCGCCCAGTCATTGCCTGTGGGAGGAAATCTGTCTCACTATGTACAGGTGTGGGGGAAGTATTACCACAGACAGAGGTGGGTCCTGGAGATAGTCAGGGCTTTTCCCTGCAGTTCAGGAGACTACCAAAACTGCCGAAATGCAGAGCCTTCCTACCTCGTACTCTAGCAGAAAAATGCCTGCTGGAGTTGGAGGTAACAAAAAACTGCTACAAGCAGGTGCAGTTGAAAAAGTTGCCCCTTCCCAATGTGGGAGGGGGCTGTACTCAAAATGTTTTCTCACCCACAAGAAAGATTGAGAGTAGCGACCCATTTTAGACCTGAGATTTCTGAACAAGCACATGAAAATGGAAAAGTTCAAGATGGTAACACTGGGCACAGTGATTACATCTCTGCAACAAGGACATTGGTTGGGATCACAGGATTTGAAAGATGCTTACTTCCACAAATCAGTAAGACCGTCTCACAGAAAGTACCACAGATTCAGGGTAGGGAACTGACATTACCAGTTTACATCCCTTCCCTCAGCTCCCAGGGCTTTCACAAAGTGCTAGACAGTAGTAGTGGCACATTTGAAGTGGTAGAGGGTGGTAGTTTTTCCCTACCTGGACAACTGTTTGATGTCAGTAAAGTCTCACCAGGAAGCCAAGGCCTGTCTTTTGCTCACTCAGTACACCGTGGAGGAACTGGGTTTCCTGATAAATGTCCAAAAGTCCTAGATGGAACCAGTACAGGTGCTGGAATTCATTGGAGCAGAATTGGATACCCACTGGGGGGAAGCATTCCTTCTTCAGGAGTGTGTGCAATATCTGATAGTAACTGCAAGGTCTTTCAGGACAGGGCCACCCAGACCTGCAAGACATTTCCTTCAGTTACAGGGGCACATGGCCTCCTCCACAGGAGCAGTACCAATTACCAGATTCCAAAGCAAAGATTTCCAGTACCACCTGAGGGTTCACTGGTCCCAAAGGGCGGGATCCTCTGTTGAAAATTAGTACCTGTGACAGAGTGCCTGTTAAGGGTACTGGGGTGGTGGAAGAAAGAAGAAAGCCTCTGGGAGAGGGAGTCCCCTTCCTCCAGCAGTCACCTATGGTGTTGCTCAATACAGATGCCTCCCTCCTGGGCTGGGGTACCCATCTATGGGACCTCACCGTAAGTGGGGTGTGAATCCCTCTGGAGTCACAGGAGCATACAAACCTCCTGGAGCTCAGGGCTGTACATCTGGCAGTACAGGCCTTTTCCTCCCACATGAGTGGTCAGTCAGTCCAGGTCAAGACAGACAACACCACTACCATATGTTCTATCAACAAATGGGGGAACAGGATCTTCCAAACTGCACAGAAGCAATGAAGATCTGGAGTCTGGTGTACTCATTGGTGGTGCAGTTATCTGCAGTACACCTGTTAGGGAAAGACAATGTCCTCGCAGATTCCCTGAGCCGAATCAGTCTACTCCACCATGAATGGACCTAGAGCAAGCAATTGCTGTGCACAGTGTTCTAAAGGTTGGGCACACCAGAGGTAGATCTGTTCGCCTCTTGGAAAAACCATCAGCTCCCCATCTTTTGTTGCAGACCTCCCTCTGTGTGGAGAATCCCAAATGACACTCTAGTCCTCGTTTGGACAGGGAAATTCCTTTATGCATTTCTGCCATTCCCACTCATACTGGTGGTGCTGACGAAGCTCAAAAGGCAGCCTGCAACAATATTTCTAATTGTTCCAGACTGGGCCAGGCACACCTGGTACACTCTGCTTCTGTCCCTCATCATCAAGCTTCCAGTCGTCCTCTCTCTGAGGTATAATTTGTTGACCTTGTCTCAGGGATAACATTTCCAGACCTGAGGACTCTATGCATCAGAGCTTGATGCTTGGAGTTAGAATTTTATGGTCCAAGCCTCTCAGAGAAGATTTTGCATGTCCTTAAGATTTCCAGGAAACCAGAAACCAGGAAGGGGTACGCTTCTGAATGGAAAAGGCTTGTAATGTTCTTACAGATGGCTCAGATCTTTTCAGGTGAGTTTATCTACTGTGCTGGATTATCTAGCCCGCTTACAGTCCGTGGGGCTGTGGCCCTCAACCCTGAAGGTGAATCTGGCAGCAGTTTCCGCATACGTATCATCTGGCAATGATAGGTCCCTAGTCTCACAGGCTGTTTTCAAGAGGTTCTTCAGGGGACTTGATCACCTGAATCCTCCTTTTAGAGATCCAGTCCCCCAGTCTAATGTGTGTGTTGCACAGCTGATGAAGGCTTAATTTGAACCTCTGGAAGCTGCTGACCTGAAGTATGTCACCTGGAAAACAGTTTTCCTAGTGGCCATTACATCTACCAGAAGGGTGAGGAACTTCAAGCCCCTGTACAGATCTAACTACATAATTTTCCACAGGGACAAGGTGATCCTGAGGACTAACAGGTAATTCCTCCCAAAAAGTGATGTCTGAGTTTCATTTGAACCAGTCAGTCACACACTGTTCTTTACAGGGAGTTCCACACTGGGAGAGCAAAACTTCAGACCTGGATGTTAAGAGAGCTCTGGGGTACTACTTGGACCTCACAAAGGATGTTGGGTCCATGACTTCACAGTTATTTGTCATGTATGATGAGGTAAGCCAAAGAAAAGCCAGCATCTAGGAGAACCATTTGTTGCTAATTAGTGACTTGTGTCCAGTTCTGTTATGGCAAAGCTGGCACAGTTCTGCCTGAGGACCTAATGGCCTATTCTAAGGGGCACCTCTGCCTTTAAGGCAACATCAAGTGGTGTCTCCATCCAGGAAATTTGTAAGGCAGCTTCCTGGAAGACTGCACACTTCTACAAAACACTTCTGTTTGGACATACAGTCTAGAAGAGAGGCTAGCTTTGGTATGGTTGTCCTGCAGAACCTTTTTCCCCAAATAGATTCTGTACCCAACCTTCCAAGGTACTGGAGTCTGCAGGATATTAAAGGATTCCTGGGGTTTGAAGAAAAAATACTCCTGTAGTAATGTTGTTTTTCCCAAAGGATCCTCACTGTGCTTAACAAGCTCATCCCGTCTCCCCTTCCAGAACCTGGGAAAGGTTCTCACAAAATTTGCTTGCTTTTTGCCTGAGCATTGCTTGTTACATTGCCTTACAGCTGATACTCGTGATCTTGTGTTGAATCTGTTTTCCTGCCATAGTGTAATGTTACTCGAATTCTTTTGAATAGTTGTGGTCAGTAAGCTAGCTTTAGTGGCCACTGCTCACTACAGCTTGAGAACTAAATCTTTCGTTAGAGGGCAGAGGTGAGCGTGACCATGTAGCAGAGTTTCATTCTAGTTCCCTAATTAGCATAAAATTATAGGCTCCTTGGAAGCTCATTCCAGCAGAATTACAGGTTACATAGCAAGGGATCCTTTGGAAGAAATGGCAGTATTTTTTCTTATCTTCAAGTGCCACATCACAGGCTGTCCAATGGCCTAATGGATAGTGCAACGCTGCTCCTGCCACTCAGCGACTGAGTTTAGAAGCGGACTTAGGAGCCATCTGGGGAGGGGTTGAGAAGGCACTGCTACATGGCAGTGCTCCTAGCTGGAAGGAACAGACATCCGGTTCAGCTGCACATTTAGGAAGTTTGGCCCATAGTGTTTAGAGGCTCTGAACCCATACACCTTAGGAATAAACTCCAGCTCCTTCACCCACATGCTCTTTTTAATGCAGCAGCAGTCTGCAGTTTGTGATCTTTGTATTAAGTCACTTACTCCTCTTCTTTTGCTATAACCCTTTTTAGCCAAACTCCAACCTGTTTGAGCTGTGCTACAAAGAGCGGATCCAGCAGTTTGATGACGAGGATGACGGGTCGGATGGAGAGGACATCTGGCAGGATAAGGAAATCCGATTCTCGGCAGGCACTGTACAGAGTGTGAGCCAGAGGTAGGGTGTAACCTCCACTGCTTAGCACAAACCAGTGTGTTCCAGGTGCTCTGCAGTGCTCAGTCTACAAGTACTGTGAATAAAGTTTATGATTCAACATTTTATGCTATTTCAATTCCACACATGCATTCTAAAACATTATATAAAAACCCATATGCATGTATTAGAACACATACCATAGGTAGTAGGTATTATACAAGAAGCAACAGTTCATCCAAGTACTGTGAAGATATGGATTCCCATAGACAATGTGCAACATGTCGCAAGAATTTTAACTTGCTTATTAGACATTTAGGTACTTAACTTTTTTTTTTTTTTATTTTTTTATTTCAGTTCAGTTGATAGTCCAAGAATTGGTCTTCTCCATAGAGTACCATTGATCTTAGTGCCTGAGGTGCTGGGACCCTGAGGGAGCAAATCACATGGTGTGGTGGAAGAGCTCAATGCCTCAGCTGACTGAACAGTGGTGAGGGGACTGGGGTCAACGTTCCAAAGACTTGTCTTGTGACTCCTGTTCCAATGCCTACCTCCAAAGGTGGGTACCGGGCACGTCTCAAGTGTCTGGGTAAATGAGAAGCCGATATCGCAGGAGTTCCTGCCGTGGTCTGTCCCAAGGCAGGCCAGGCACACGGAATACCGATGTTGGCAGTATTCGTTTCCAAGGAACACTGATGAAAGGGAGGGTCAGATTTCTTCTTACACTTCTTAGTAACAGACATTCCTATAGAAAAGAAATGAAATTCAGAGAATAGAAAGGTAGAGGCGACCTGAGATGCACACAGATTGCTCCATGAGTAATACTTGATGGTGGGAAATACAGAACTGAAGTAGAGCAGGATGTTAGCAATGGTTATTGGTAAGGATGTGCCTTCTCGTAGTGCCATGCATCTGCTGACAATAATAACCAGGCTGGTGCCCTGGTTAAAAACTATTTCACCCAGGGGCCCCAACACCTCTGGCCCTAAGACCAAAGAGCAGTGCTCTATGGAAAATATATTTTGGAAGCTAGAAACACACACAGTGACGGCAGAAAAAGACCAATGGCCTATTAGCTGTGGGACCTACTGTCCCTCCAGGGTCCTAATTTTAACCACCCCCCTCCCATTCTTCTCCCTGATTCTCACACCCTGAGCAACCACTGCACCCTTCATTCTGGCCCAGCTGTGACTGAAACCACTAGTGTTTTTCACACCCACCACATCAGCTTGCAGACTGTTCCACGTCTCCACCCTTTCTGTAAAATGGTGCTTCCTTGTGTCCCTCCTGAAAGTCCTTCCTGTTAGTTTCCACTAATGTCCATGTGATTGTGAGCTAGTATTAAAGCTAAATGATTCCCCCACAGTTCATCTTGTTAATTCCTTTTACGAACTTGAATGTTTCTGTCATCTCTCCCCTTTCCATTCTGGTGTGTAGTGAGTACATGTTAAGTGCCTTGAGGCACACATCATAAGTTGTCCCCTGTTGGCACTGAGACATTTTTGTTACTCTGCGCTGCACTATCTCCAGTCTGTCTCTGTCCTGCCTGAGGTGAGGAGTCCAGAACTAGGCGCTCCGGTGGAGTCTCACTAGGGATCTCTACAGGGGAAGTATTTCCTCTTACTTTCTGCTATTAATACGTCTCCCGATATATCCCGGCACCCTACTTAACTTGTTATAAACCTTGTTGCACAGACTGTGTTGCTTTAGGGAGTCGGTGATAACGCCAAGCCTCAGGCATAGTGGTAATCCTCACCCCATTAAGTACTCTTTCCTGTGGTTTTTGTTCCCTAGGCATATTACCTTGCACTTTTTGGGAGTTGAATCCATCGACAAACCTTAGACACACCAACAGCTTTCATAAGTCTCCTGCATTCCTGCTATTTCCTAATCACTGTCCACCCTCCCACAGTTTAGTGTCATCTGCAGAGAGACTTCTTGCCCGGGATTCTCACATCAGTGTCAGTGATGAACATACTAAAGAGGACCGGACCCAGGATTGGTTCCTGTAGTACTCCGCTCATGACCTCCTTCTCTTGTGATTTAACCCTCTGACCACAACCCACTGCTCCCTCCCTCCCCGTAAGTCAGATCTTACTTCGAGAGGGCTCTTGCAGTAGGTAATTACATATAGGACTGACGTTGGCAGGCGGCAGAACCCCACGGAAACATTTCTAGCTAGCAGTCCCTGGCGAGGGACCGCCCCCACGTCAGGTGGCCGGCGTCTGGAGATGTCAGTGTAAAGGGGCGGTCCCTGACACCCGCCTTCCAGTTCTTTCCGCCGTTGGCTCGTGCAGCGCCTTGCAGAAAAGTTTGTCGCTTTGTCGGCCTCCCTTCGTCGGTTTTTAACGAGTTATTCTGATTTTTTTTTTTCCCCAACGTCAGGTCATCGTCGGTGTATGTCGTCCCCTACACCGTCTGAGCACAAAAATAAGTGTGACTCGTGCGGTGCCCAGCTCCCGCACAAGGATGGCCATTCCCTGTGCCTGTTCTAGCTACGCCCCGATCACCCGGTTGAGAAGTACCAGCACTGCCTCAGCTTCAACGCGGCTACCCGGAAAAGGTGGCAGCAGTCCCTGGAAGCCCACATTTTGAAGAAAGATGAGTTCGATGGAGGAGCTAAAAAAACTGAGGCAGGTGTCCACTTCCTGAAGGCCATCGGAAGAAGAAAGACAAGGAGAGGCACCGGACAAGGGCCTCTCACCGCATCTCCTCGGGAGTCGCCGGTCTCAGGTAACATCCTCCGGGACCGCCGACGGCCGCCTCGGAGGTTTCCGTTGGCGAGGGCTCGCCGCCTTTTCATACGCCTCCAGGCAATTGGATGCCTCTGCCCCAGGTTTGCTGCAGCCGTGCGGCTCACTGGCGCGGGCAGCTCCAGTAAGCCGGGCGCGGCTCCTCCGTCCGCACGGAGAAAGCCGGTAAGGCGCACGACCCTTCAGGGCGGCGCGCGGCCCCTCTCCCGCCGGACCAGGCCGATGCTTCTCCTTGGTCTGCTTCTGGTGAAGGCTGTTATAAGTCAGACGCTGGCTCCTCGAGCGCCCGCCAGGCTTGCTGTAAACCGTGCGTTGGTTGGTCAGAAGCGTTCAGTGGCCGACAGAACCAGCGACGGACCTCACGCCACGTCCGTCTTCCCCGGTTCTCCGCAGCCTTGATGCCATCCTGGGACCCAGAGTCCCCCAGCCCGACCCAGGATTTTTCCCTCCATCCCGGGTGACGCTGGGGATCTTCCTCCATCACACCGTCTCCTGTAGGTGCGCCGGATCTGACATTGGCTCCCCAGATGCCACCTCCGACGCCGAGGCCCCTGACGCCGGTTTTACGGACTCTGGCCGACATCCTGCTTCCGGATGTCACCCCACTGCCGGGCCCTCCAACTTGGATCCGCCTGTGAGGCCGCTGGTTGGGCCGTCTGCTGCGGCAGCTCCTCTGGCTCCCGGGTACCCTCCGTCCTATCCGGCGCCGACGTACCCGGGACCACAATATCCGGCGCCGTAGTATCAGACGCCACAATACCCAATGCCGGGCTACCCGCCGCCGTTCTGCCAACACTGACCAACCTCCCGAGAAGGAATCCAAAAACTTAGATCATTTGGCTCGAAAGGTCTTTGCGGCCTCATCTTTAGGCCTCCATCAGGTAAATTCGGCCATCGTCATGGCACACGTCTCCCATGCCCTCTGGGGATCTTTGGATGAAGTCCTCCCACACCTCCCTGCAGACATGCAGACCACGGCCAAGCAAGTCTGGGACCAGTGCTGGGCTGTTGCCAAACAGCAGCTTCAGACAGCCCTGGACATTGGGGATTCTTTTGCCCGCTCGCTGGCAGCCGGAGTTGCCTCTCGCCGCAGGGCTTGGCTGAGACTCTCCTCTTTCCCAGCAGATACTCTGCACAAACTAGCTGATGTGCCTTCCTGGGCACGACCTTTCGGCCCAGGTGTGGCTGATTATCTTCAGCGATTGAGCAGTCCAGTGCCTCTTGGACGCCAGTTCTGCTAAAGGTCGAGTAAGAGCAGCAGCAGAAGAAGCCATTTTGGCACCTTCCCCGCGCCCAGCAGCACTTCTCAAGGAGGGCAGCAGCAACGGCAGCGGGCTCAAACTTGGGCGCCCGCCCAAGCCTGGCCCTCCCAGGTCTGTAAATGAGGTCAAGTTCAGGTCCTGAATCCTCCTCCTCCTCCTCCTCCAAGCCTGCTCAGTGATGGGGCAGGGGCCTACCCCTCCCCATCATGCCAGCTCTGGGTCCTCCTGCAAATAGCTCTGCCACTTCCTTTCTGCCTGGTCTGTCACCACAGACAGGTGGGTCTTGGAGGTGGTTGGTCAGGACTGCCTCCGGAATTCGAGCAGTAGCCTCCAAGCCGAGCCTGCGCCCCATGGGAGGAAAGAGTCTCTGTCCATACTCAGTCGGCTATCCAAGACATCACTCAGCTCCTCCTCAATTAGGCTGTAGCTCCAGTGGTGGATTCTCCAGCAGACAAGTCCACAGAAAGAAGTGCACAAAACAAGTTACCACACCAGCTTTTCATCCATTTCAATTAGTGGAAAATGAAGAACTCAGTCCAGGAATTATTCCCAACAGTGCAGGGGACTGCAATTTATTCAAACATCGTTTCCACAAATAAATAAAAGTATAAAGTGGGTGGCAAGGAACGTCTGCAACAAACAACCCCTAGCACCTCAACTCTCACGAGTCTTCAAAGGGGGTGTGTTTATTTCTCCAACAGACCCAGGCTTTGTCTCCAGGTACTTTGATGTCCGGGGCTGATGCCCCATTCTAGATCTGCATGACCTGAATCAGTATCTTGGGTGATGTACCTTTCGGATGGTCACTCTGTCCCAGATCATACCATCCTTGGAGTGAAACATGTGGTTCTAGGGACATGGATATGTTGTTCATCCACACTTATTGGCAGGTATCCTTGCCGCTTTAAATCTTGCCGGAAGGTCTTCAAGCTGGCTCCTCCCACCCACCCGGGTGGTAAAACTCTCGGCTCCGCCCCATGACGCCAGATCTTCCTTACCGCTTGGAAGCTCAGGTTCCCTCCTTAACGCTCTGCGTATAAGACTGGTTCCTAATTCTTCGGTTTTGCGAATTTAAAAGTTTTCGCTAAAATAGACTTCGGTCTTCTATCCCTCGCGGCTGCGATGGACAAATCGACTCCCGGTTTCCGGAGATGCCCTTGCGGGCAGAAGATGTCTCGGACGGATCCGCACTCCACGTGCGTCTACTGTCTAGGCCTTGAGCACGACCCGCAGGCTTGCGACCTGTGCTCTTCCTTCTCGGCCTACGTCCTCGAAGACCGTGCTGCCCGTTTACAACTGGGGCATCCTGAGAAGCGTTTTTCTCGGGTGAAGTCGAAAGAGGCCCAGTCGGCGGTTTCCGAGGCGGCGGGCTCGGCGGATCAGCTCAAGCAGATGATCGCCCTCAAAGAGGAGGCGGTCGGGCCGCATCTACCTTGGCCACGGCATTTGTCCTGCTCTCTCTGGGTGCCTCTTATTCAGCTTCCTTTAAGGAGCTTTGTCTGTCCCTCTCTACTAAAGGAGAGGGACCAACTTCTGCTGTACCCTTTTCTCGGTCCAAAAAGAGGGACGAGGGTAAGTCCCTCCGTCGACACTCTTGGGAGCGGGAAAGATCCCTCTCCCCGAGTCATCGGCCGTCGACTTCGGTCGACCGCTCGGCTTCGGCCACTGGTCTCACGGTGTCCCCTGGCCAGGCCAGTTGACTGAGACTTCCGTCGACGCGGTCGAGATTTTTCTCGACCCGTTGGATGGGTTGTCGACAGGAGAAGCCGAGAATCCTCTCTCCCCGGTTCCGCCGGTGGGAGTTGAGGACCCCGTGGGCTTGCCAGTGCCTCCAGTTCCGGAGCCTTCGGGTGAACCCTCCGAACCGAGGGGAGTGCCGGTTCCCCACGAAACCTCCCCGCACCGTCCTCGGGAAAGCCGAGGTTATCGGTCTCGGACTTCTTCGGGGTCCAGCCGATCCCGCCGTCATAGGCGGTCTCGGCACCGCGGCAAGCGGCGTCGCTGCTCGTCCGCCTCCTTGGACGAGGGGAGGCTTCGACGTAAGTTACGTCGACGATACGAGGACCTCATGTGGCAACAGCTCCTTCTGACCGGGAACAAGCCGACGCCGTCGCCTTCCCTGGCCATTAGGTGGCTGTCACTGGAGCGGCCGAAACAACCCCTTGACTTACCCGAGGAGCCTGTTCCCAGGCCGGTTGTTCGGCCAAATCCAGCTGCTCCACCGATTCCGGTGGAACCTCCGCCTCCACAGCCGTTATTTGGGGCTCCGACCAAGAATTCTCGGTCGGCTCAGGGCCTGCCCCATAGGCTGTCTGTTACCCTCACTCCCGATCGTCCTCTGTAGGTGGAGGGTGGCTCAGGCCCGAGGCAGCTCTTTGCGGACTTTTCCGAGTCAGACGGTGACTCCTCCCTTTTCTCCAGGCGAATGGACTTGGAGTCCTCAGGAGGACAGTCGGTGGACGGTAGCCCTTCGTCCTACCTAGGATTGCTTCGGCTCATCTCGGAGTCCACCGGGATGAAGCTCGAACCCGTCTCTATGCGGGCCAGGTATCCCCTCACGGAGATTCTGGACCGAGGGGATTCCCCTACGGAGGCCTTTCTGGTGGCCGAGGCCATAGTGGGCCTGGCCTTGGAGCTCTGGCAGCACCCTGCTTCCTGCCCTGCGCCTTTGGCCAGGATGTATGCGGTCCCTACCGGTTCCTTGTCCTGTTTTTTGGAACACCCCTCGGCCGAGGGGTTAGTTACCGGCAGCGTTTTCCAGCGTGCCGGGAACGCTAGGGACGTGGACAAACCTCCCGACAAGGAGTCCAAGAAATTGGACTATGCCGGGTGAAAAGTCTACGCTGCGTCCTCCCTCGGCCTTCGTCAGGCCAGTTCGGCCGTCCTCATGGCACATTTCTCTCATGCCCTGTTGGGCTCCCTGGACGAGGTAGTCCCTCATCTTCCCGCGGACCTGCAGACCACGGTTAGGCAGGTGCGGGACCAGGGCAGGGCAGTGGCCAAACAGCAGCTTCAGACTGCTCTTGACATTGGGGACTCATGTGCCAGGTCTGTAGCGGCCGCAGTAGCTATGCGTCGGGCTTGGCTGAGGATATCCACCTTCACTCGGATACCCAGCACAGTTGGCGGATGTCCCTTCTTGGGGACCGACCTCTTGACCCTGGGTGGAAGGTCACCTACAAAGGATTGAGAAGTCCAGTGCTACCTTGGACTCGGTCTCATCCGCTCAGAAGGACAAAGGCCGCAAACCACAGCCTAAGCCCTTTCGTTCCTCTGCACCCGCAGCACGTCCGGCCCAGCAACGTCAGGGCCAGCAGGCTCGAGCTTGGCATCCCAAGCCCGGGACTTCCTCCAACAGGAAGCAGGGAGGTAAAGGCCCAGGAGGTCCCCTGGCCGTTCCCTCCTCCAAGCATGCCCAGTGACAGGTTGAGGGGTGTCGCCCCCAACCCCGTCACCTCACCCCAGGTTCCCCCCATGGGGGCACGGCTCCATCACTTCCTTTCCACCTGGTCCGTTATTACCACGGACAGGTGGGTGTTGGAGGTGGTAGGAAAGGGCCTGCCCTTGGAATTCAAGCAGGCCCCGCCCTTTAGAGCTGTCGCACCTCGGGGGGCATCGGGGTCCGCAGCCTCACTGTCGGCTCGCCGAGCCGACATTGCTCTCCTCCTCCAGAAGGAGGTGATCAGGGAGGTGGCGGACCTCCCTCAGACCCGGGTTGGTGTCCAGGTACTTCCTGGTTCCGAAGCGGACGGGGGCTGGCGCCCATTCTCGACCTACACGACCTAAACAAGTTCCTAAGGTCTCGAACCTTCAGGATGGTCACTCTGGCTCAGATAATACCATCCTTGGACGCGGCGTGTGGTTCTGCTCTCTGACCTGCAGGACGGGTTCTTTCACGTCCCTATCCGTCGTCACATCAGAGATCTTCGCTTTCGAGCGGAGGATCCTTTCGAGTTCGAGCCATGCCCTTCGGCTTGTCTCCAGCTCCAGGGTCTTCACCAAATGCATTGCAGTGGTGACAGCATTCCTGCGGCGTCGAGGGGTCCGGGTGTACCCTTACCTGGACGACTGGCTGATAGCAGCCCCCTCCAGACAGGAGGTGGAGCAGTCCAGAGATCTTGCCCTCCAGGTTTGCTCTCAAGTCGGCCTTCTCATCAACGAGGCCAAGTCGGAACTCGAGCCGAAGCAGGTGATTCTTTTCATCGGGGCAGAGCTCGACTCTCTTCGAGCCAGAGCATGGCTCCCGGCGGACAGGGCCGAGGTTCTTTCCTCCTTGCCCAATCATTTCTGGTTGGGCAATCGCACCTGCCCGGGACTTCCTCGCCTCCTGGGTCTCATGGCGGCCTGCACCAGCGTGGTCCATTGGGCCCGCCTGCACATGCCGTCCTCTTCAGTGGGACTGGCCAGCCAGTGGTCACTGACGCTGCGATCCATTGGACCAGCTAGTGACGGTGACCCAGGGGATGTGGAACGCTCTCCAGTGGTGGACCGTTCCAGTTCATCTGCAGGAGGGCATCCCGTTTGTCCGCCCCGAGCCGACGGTCTCTCTGTCGACCAATGCCTCTCTGATGGGTTGGGGTGCCCATCTGCGGGAACACCGGGCGCACGGCCTTTGGTCCCCGTGGGAGTCCCGATGCCACAACAACCTGCTGGAGCTCCGAGCGGTCCGCCTAGCTCTCACCGCCTTTGCTCTGTTTCTCCAGGGTCAAGTGGTCTGAGTCCAGATGGACAGTACCACGACCATGTACTATCTAAACAGCCAGGGCGGGACACTCCCATGCTTCTATGCAAGGAAGCTCTCACATTTGTCACTCGTGCGCAGCCTGGAGGCGGATCTCCCAGCCATTCATGTGGCAGAAGCCTCAAACATCCTGGCCGATGCCCTAAGCCGGATAGGGGCTGCGTCCATAGTGGTCTCTCTGCCGGAGGTAGAAGAAGATCTGTTCTCCATTGGGGCACACCTCAGGTGGACCTGTTTGCTCTCAGGAGAACGCGAAGCTGAGGCTGTTCCATGCCTGCACCCCTCAGCAGGGCTCGCTGCAGGGGGATGCCTTCTCGAGGCCATGGACCCCGGGCCTCTTCTACGCCTTCCCCCCCATTTCCCTTGATACACAAGGTGCTTCTCAAAGCAAGGAGGGACAAGGTGCAGGTGATTCTGATAGCCCCAGACTGGCCCCGCCAGTTCTGGTACCCAGATCTCCTCAGCCTCAGCTCCAGGCTCCCGAGGCAGCTTCCAGCTCGCCCGGACCTGCTCTGTCAATCAGGGAAGGTGCTCCATCCGGACCTTCAACCCCTGCACCTGGCCGGCCTGGTTCCTGGCTGCTAGAGTTCCAGGCCTTGGGTCTTTCCCGACGAGGTCCTCAATGTAGTTGGAGGCGTCCCATAAGAAGTCGACCAGGAAATGCTATGCCTTCAAATGGAAGAGGTTTTCCATTTGGTGTCAGAGCAAGGCTTGGACCCTTCCTCCTGTTCCTTGGCAAGCATCTTGGACTATTTATGGTCCCTTTCTCAGCAAGGGCTTAGGTCGGCGACCCTAAGGGGTGCACCTGGCAGCCATCTCTGCTTACGGGCGCGGGCGGGAAGCAGTCGATGTGGCGCAGGAGAAGGTAGTCTACGCTTTCAAAGGCCTTGATCACATTTCCCCTCCGTGCAGAACCTCCACCTCGTGGGATCTACTGCTGGTATTGGCAAAGCTCATGGGCGTTTCATTCGAACCAATGCACAGGTGTGAACTCTCACCTGTCGTGGAAGACTGCCTTCTTGGTGGCTATCACGTCAGCCAGAAGGATGGGAGAGCTCCAGGCACTTTCCATCGAGTCTCCTTACCTGGTCTTCCACAGGGACAAGGTTGTCCTGCGCCCCCACCCGAAATTCCTTCCGAAGGTGGTGTCGGAGTTTCACCTTAACCAGGTGTTGACTCTGCCAGTGTTCTACCCCAATCACACCTCGGAGGCCAAATACAGGCTCCATACTTTGGACCCTAGAAGGGCGCTCACTTATTACAAGGAGCGTACGGCTGAAATTCAGGGAGAGTTTCGGCAGCTGTTTGTCACCTACGCTGAAGCCGCACCTGGCAGACCTGCAGCCAAGCGGACGATAAGCAGGTGGGTCACCTCCTGCATAGATCTCTGCTATAAGTTGGCAGGCATGGAGCCTCCCAGAGGGATAAGAGCTCATTCTACCCGCCATACCGCTGCATTGGTGGCTACTTCCAGGGACGTCCCTATCCAGGAAATCTGCAGGGCTGCTACCTGGAAGTCAGCACACACCTTCATCACCCATTACCACATCGACCTTGAGTCATGCCGGGATGCTGGTTTTGGGGCCTCGGTTCTCCATTCTTTATTTCCCAAGTAAGTATTGGGGGTGTGCGCCTTGCCTCCCTCTTCCCGGAGAACTGCTAGGAGTCTGCCAATAAGTGTGGATGAACAAAATATCCATGTCCCTAGAAATACAGGTTACTCACCTGTAACAGGAGTTCTAGGAATGATATATGTTGTTCATCCACACGTCCCTACCTGACCTCCTCGCTCGACTGGCAACCTGAGCTTCCAGCGGGCCAGATCTGGCGCCATGGAGGAACCGAGAGTTTACCACCGGTGGGTGGAGGAGCCAGCTTGAAGACCTTCCGGCAAGATTTAAAGTGGCAAGGATACCTGCCAATAAGTGTGGATGAACAACATATACCATTCCTAGAACTCCTGTTACAGGTGAGTAACCTGTATTTCTGTTCACTGGATCTGCAGGATGTGTTCTTTCACGTCCTAATCCATCTGTCTCATTGGTGGCTCCTCTGCTTCAGAGCCGAAGCAACCCTATATGAGTTCCGAGCCATGTCGTTCGGCCTGTCATCGGCCCCATGGGTCTTCACCAAATGCATCGCAGTGGTGGCAGCCCATCTCAGGCATTTGGGTGGGGGGGGTCAGAATTTATCCCTACCTCGATGATTAGTTCTTACCAGGTCCCACCTAACAGGAGGTGGAGAGGTCCAGGTACCTGGCCCTCCGGACCTGTTCCCAACTCAGCCTCTTGATCAACAAGGCCAATTCGGACCTTGTGCCTTCCGGGGCAGACCTTGACTCTTGTCAGGCCGGAGCTCGGATCCCAGCAGACAGGGCGGAGGTCCTCTCCTCCTCTGCCCAATCATTTCTAGTTGGGCAATTGCGCCCTGCCTAGGACTTTCTGTGCCTTCTGGGTTACGTGGTGGCGTGCACCTCAGTGGTCCGTTGGGCCTGGTGGCACATGCGCCCCCTCCAATGGGAGCTGGCTGCCCAGTGGACTCGGTGCCATGGTCATTTCAACCAGCTGATCACTGTAACCCAGAAGATGTGGGATGCTCTCCAATGGTGGACCGCCCCAGACATGTTGCAGGAAGGGTTCCTGTTTGTCCGCCCCAAGCCGGCCGTCCCTCACAACAGTTACCTCTCTCATGGGCTGGGAGCCCACATGGGAACAAAGGGCCCATGGGTTCTGGACCCCTGAGGAGTCCCGTATCACATCAACCTGTTGGAGTTCAGAGCAGTGAGACTGGCACTGTCAGCTTTTGCTCCTCAGCTCTGGGGTCAAGTGGTTTCAAGTCCAGAAGGATAATACCATGACCATGTACTACCTCAACAAACAGGCGCACACATTCCCGTCTGCTTTGCAGGGAGGCATCCGCATCTTGACCCCGTTCAGCCGTCTGGAGGCAGATCTTCTAGCCATTCATGTGGCAGGAGCCTAAAACCATCTGGCGGATGCTCTCAGCCGCTTAGGCGAGACATCCCACTAGTGGTCTCTCCATCCAGAGGTAGCTTACAGCCTGTTTTCCCACTAGGCAAACCGATGGTGGACCTTTTTGCCTTCAGGGACAACACCAAGCTGAGGCTTTCATGCCTCCCCTCAGCAGGGCTCGCTGCAGGGGATGCCTTCTCCTCCATTTCTCTTGATCCACAAGGTGCTCCTCAAGGTGAGGAGGGACGAGGAGAAGGTGATTCTGGTAGCCCCAGACTGGCCGCGCCAGTTCTGATATCCAGATCTCTTCAGCGTCAGCTGCAGGCCCCCAGAGCAGCTTGCAGCACGCCCGGACTTGATCTTAATCAGGGGAAGGTATGCCGTCTGGACCTTCAATTCCTGCACCTCACAGCCTGGTACCTAAGCAGCTGGAGTTCCAGGCTTTGGGTCTTTCTGAGGATGTCCTCACCGCTGTGGAGGCATCCAGAAAGGAATAAACCAAGAAATGTTATGCCTTCAAATGAAAAAGGTGTTCCATTTGGTGTCGGGCAAGGCCTGGACCCTCTGTCCTGTCCAGTGGCTAACATTCTCGACAACTGTTTGTCATCAACGCTGAAGCCACTTCTGGCAGACCTGCAGCAAAGCGGACTATTGCATGGTAGATTACATCTTGCTTAAGTCTGTACTATGAGTTAGGCGGACATGGAGCCTCCCAGAGGATAAGAGTTCATTCTACTCGCCATACTGCTGCATCGTGGCTGCTTCCAAGGACATCCCTATCCAGGAAATCTGTCTGGCTGCTTCGTGGAAGTCAGCAAACACCTTCATTACTCATTACCACATCGACCTTGAGTCACGCCGGGATGCTGGTTTTGGGGCCTCAGTTTTCCAATCTCTTTTCCCCAAGTGAATATCAGTGTTTGGGGGGGGGGGGAGTGTGCCTTGCCTCCCTCCTCCTGGAGAACTGCTAGGATTCTGTCAAATAGTGTGGATGAACAGCATATCCATGATCCTAGAAAAACAGGTTAATCACCTGTAGCAGTAGTTCTAGTAGTGGTATATGTTGTTCATCCACTACCAGAACTACTGCTACAGGGGCAGTCCGATCCAGCGGTGGTATGGACCATCTCTTTTCTTTACAGAAGATTTCTCTTATTCAGAGATATTTCCAAAACCTAGGCATCTGACCAGTCTTTTAGTCCCCCTTTCTTTTTTTTTTTTTTAATCAGGCTTTCTTCTCTTGATCAGAGCTTCGCAGCAACAGAAGTGACTCTTCAGCGAGTCGGAACTTCGGTTCCTACTTCCTTGCTTGCTTCAACTTAACAGATGACATGCTCTTTTCTTGACCATAGGTCAAGTAGGTCTTTTTCTGAGATAGCTTCTTAAATATTCACACCTTCAGTTCCTGTGCACTGGTTCTGTGCCAGTCACACACGAAGCAATCCTCTCCGAGTGCATGACGGAACTGTGATGTTTGTTTTTCAACAAAGCAAACTAGAATCCTTCCTACTTCCTTCAGGGAGGCCGGAGTGACTAGTGTCTCACCACATTGAGTCACTTCTGCCTCTTTTCAGTCACTTCAATGAATGGGTTAGCCCTAACTTGGTCCTGCTGTGTCCCTCCTCGACGCACATCTGCCTCTATTTGCCTTACAAATCCAGCCCGTTTTTTCTGTCGGAATGTTTTTTCCGCAATGCACACATCCTCCTGTACACTTTTTTTCCTTTCTTCCCTGAGTGCAGAGACTGCTGCTACAGCTGTGCACACAAGGGCAGGAAGATTACTTTTTGGAATATGCAGTGACTAGGATCTGGTTCTACTAGGCCACCATGAGAGGCGTCTAAGTTGTGCTTGGCCTTCCATCAGGAAGGTTTCAGTGACTAAGTGGAAACTATTCTCCTTGATGGGCTTACCTCACCTGGACCTTCTTTTGGTCACCAAGTAAGAGGTTCAGTGCTCCTGGACCTGTTGTTTGCAGGTCAGTCATACTTGGTAGTGGGGGTTCCATCGGGCTTTTCAGTCTACCCAGGCCCAGTAGACTCATGGGCTTACCCCGACTTTTGCACTTCCTGAGGTCCTCTTACATTAGATTAGTACGTGTCTTTAACACTGTTAATTTTGGTCCTATACCAAATTGTGAGTCTTGGTTCTCTCCGCTCTCCCACAGTGGTTGCGGCTTCTTGGCAGAGTTTCATTTTGTGCCCATTGCAGTCTGCAAAGTGGTGAGTTACAACTCGAGCGCTCATCTTGTAAGAATTATGTTCTGGATGCTCTTTGCAAGACAACTCTTATTATTAGGAGGACACTCCATGGCCATCCTTTCTGAGTGAACCCTATCTCTTACCACCCTACTTAGGGTTGTTGGTTTTAGCTCAGTATTCTCCCACTAGTGTGAATGAGTGATGGAGACTTAGTCTAGGAAGATATGGAAATTACGTACTTACCTTAATTATTGATCTTGGACAGTCTCCATCACTCATTCACATGCCCACCCACCGTCCCCTGGGTTCACTAGTTTTCTTTCCTGGTCTTCATGGTCCTTTGGTTTGGAATGTGAAGACATTGTTCTTTGACCTTTCTTACAAAGGCCATCTGGGCCCTCTCAGGCACAGAAACTCAGAATGAGTTATTCTCATGCCCACCATAGTTGCGCTGCACCTCCTTGGTCGAAAAGGTACTGAGGTGGTTGGAGGGTTGACACCGAGATAGCCTGCACAGGTGTGAGCTAGTCTCGCAGTGCCGCGCGTGCATGATACTGTCCTGGCGCCGACCCTTCTGAAAATTTTAGGCTCCTCCTCCTGGTCATAGCACCTCCGCGCCACTCCACTAGTGTGAATGAGTGATAGAGACTGTCCAAGAAGATCAATAATTACGGTAAATACGTATTTCTATATATATATATATATATATATATATATATATATATATATATATATATATGGTATACAATGTAATGCAGAAGTCTAAACCAAAAAAAAAATAGGGGAGTTCACCCCAAAGTCATTGTAGGTACCAAACTAAACATGTAAAAATTAACTGAATTAAATGAGGCTGTAATATAAAAATGTTCAAACATTGTCACTGTTGAATGGGGGGGGGGGCACCCCGGCACAGGGCCATCAATCAGTACAAAAGAAAATAAAGCTCTATGCAGAAAAAAATCCCATTATAACATACCCTCTTCATAATGGAAGCAAACCATGGGTTCTGCATGGTCTTAAGGAATCCAGTGTTTCTCTACAGAGGCGTAGTAAAAAAAAAAACCGGGTCTCCAGCGTATCTCAAAATGCTCCAGGTGTTTTTGTTGAGCTGCTATAATTTTTTCATGAGATACATCTCTAACATAATGCCACATCTCCAGCATAGGCGAAGTAGGTTTCATCCATACGTGAGTAATTGCTTTTTTAGTAGCCAATATGTATATCCAAACTAGGACTTATGGCGTAAACGCTGATTAGGCAGGAGTACCAACATCAAAATGAATTCAGGAGTCACCTCAAAGGATGACTGAGCAGTCAGCAGATTTACGTGAGTCAGCACTGATGACCAGAAAGGGTGTAGAATGGGACAAAAATAAAAAAAAATATGAGCTTGGTAAGCTGGATTTTACCCACAGCGCAGCCAACAGTCTCAGCATAATTCTTGATCTGTTTGGAATATCTTCACCATTGATTCGCATGCCCAGCAACTATCTCCTGGGCTTACTCTCGTCTCTTTATTGGTCTTCATCCCTTATTCTTGGTTTGGGCTGTGAAGACACTGCGCCGTTTGTTTGTTGACCCTTCTTATGCAGGTCACTAAGGCTTTCTTATGCCCTAGGTTTAATGCATAAGTACTAGTTAAGATCTTACTTCAAGAGTGCTCTTGCAGTAGGTATTCACATATAGGACTAAGTGGCAGGCGTCAGGACCCCACGGAAATTTTTTTAGCTAGCAGTCTCTGGTGGGGGACTGCCCCCACATCAGCTGACTGCCGTTGGCTTACCTCAGCATAAAGGGGCGGTCCTCCACACCCGCCTTCCAGTTCTTTCACACCATTGGCTTGTGAAAGTACTTCGCGGAAGAACAACGCTACTTCGACCGCCATTTTCGGATGAGTATTTAATCTTTTTTGCTTAAAAACTTACCTTTTTTTTTTTCCTTTAAATTGTTCCTAACTCCGGCTGTGTATATCGTCCCCGATGCCCTCCGAATCGCATAAAAACAAGTGCGAGTCGTCCGGATCCCAGCTCCCTCATAAGGACGGCCACTCTTTGTATCTTTTCTGCCTAGGCCTGGACCACGGTATGGAGGAGTGTGAACACTGCCACAAATTCAGTTGTCACTCATAAGAGGAGACAGCAGTCCCTGGAAGCCCACGTCCTAAAGAAAAAGATGGCCTCCATGGAAAAAGAATAAAAAAAAAAAAAAAAAATTAAGGCAGGTGTCCACTTCATCCAAAGGCCATCACAAGAAAAAGAGGGACTAGGAGGAGTACAAGGACCGTGAATCATCATTTACAGCTCCTGCAACTTCAGCTGGAGTCGGGGTTTCCAGATATCTTCCCCACTGGGGAATCGCCACTGACTTCCACCTTGGTGGTTACCAAGCCTGTGTTGGGCCTGCCGGGAGCCTATGGGGCAAAGGAGGCCTGCACTCCTGCAATGGCCGCTTCTTCCACGCAGCCTACCAGTAAGAGTGGGTCCACTAATTTGGACTCCGCCACTGCCTGCCCGGACAAGGCTGATAAGATGGTTGTAAGCCTGTCTGACATACGCCTAGCCCACAACCCCATGCCAGGCACTGAACATACACCTGACGCTCGGGAATCACCGCAGCAAACTCCAGTTTCATGTTTCTGAGGCCCCACCGTCCCCCAGACTCCGCCCGGGGACTCTGCTACCTCCTCCCAGGCTGGGGTCGAGTAGACTGGAATGCTGCCGTCAGGGGTGCCCCACCCCCATCGCCAGAGCCTTAGATGCCGGACTTGACGTTGGCAAACCTAATATCACCCTCCAGTATACCAGTTCCAGATGACAGACCTGCCCTCAGGTCCTGCAAGTCCTCCTTCCGGACCTCCTGTGGGTCCTCCTACTCTGGAGCCCTCGCCTTTGGGCCAACACTGGAACTATCTGGTCCACCTGCTGGGCCAATGCCAGGTCCTTCTGCTCTGTCAGAGCCCCTGGCGCCAGCATACCTGACGCCACAGTACCCAACGCCGCATTACCCGACACCACAGTACTCCGACGCTGCATTAGCCAACACCGTAGTACCAGACATCTCAACACCCTACGCTGGGCCTCCTGCCATCAGGTTATGGGTACCCTGTTTACGGGTTTCTCAGTTACCTGTATCAGAATGTTTCCCACAACCTCAAGAGGACCTGAAGGAGGTTCTGGCCTCCTGGTGGGCTGAGGCCAAGTCCCAGCTTACTAAGGAGGTAGATAAATAGTCTGCCGACTCTGGTCCCTACACCAGAGCCCCTCATGCAGACAGGAGACTCATCCACCTTTACCCGATGCCAAGGCAGAATCCTCTGGCTCTCGGATCAGGGAGGATGGCTACCTGGGAAACCCCAGGGCAGTCTTTTCCCCACCTAATAAGGAGGACTCTTCCTCTTCTTCGGAGCCTTCAGATTCTGATACAGATTATGATCCCACCGACCCTGGAGACGAGCCACATACTCCAGAGAATCCCAGGCCTAAGGACTCTCCGGAGGATCCTTCCTTTCTGGAATTGCTGAAACAAATCCAGGCTGCTTATGAGTGGCAATCAGTAGAGCTAGATCCATAACATAAAAAATTAGCCGATCTGGATCTTCCTGGAACCTCTCCCACATGGATTCCCCCCTGGATAGAGCCTCATATGGATCTTGTTTCCACTATTTGGAAGCAGCCTCTAATTAGCCCTCTTCCAAGCAAGGCAGATAGGCTATATTAGGCTCCGAGGAAAAGACTTACTTGGTCTTCACCCTGAAGTAGATTCGGTTGTGATTAGCGTCACTTATGACCGAACTGCCAATCCTAAGCACCTTAGCTTGTCTCCCCCGACAAAGAATCCAGACTTCAGGACCAGTACGGTAAGACGATATATGTGTCTTCTACCCTGGGTTTGAAAGCCCTGAACTATGTTGGCCACATGAGGGACTACCAGAAATCGATTCTGAGCCAGGTGGAATCCAAACTGGGGAGACTCCCGGTTTCTCAAACAAAACAGAAATTGGGAGACTAGTCTGCTTCGGCCATTTGGCCTGTAGGCACATATTACGTACACTTCACGAGCGCGGTGGCACTACAGAAGCTTGGCTACTGTAGGTTTGCGGTGACATGCCTGGCTCCATGTGACAGATTTGGCCCCTGAAGTTCAGACGGCTATACATGATGCCCCTTTCAGGGGATCAGTCCTGTTCAGATGTGATGTCAAGGACATCATCACCGAACTGCAAGAGAAGGGTTTAGCTTTGAAGTTAGTCCAGACTTATGTATAAATCCTCTTAGAATCAGAAGCTTCCTTTTCCGTGCCAAAACTACCAAAAACAAAAGCACACGCAGGCTAAGCATCCTAACAAACGCAGAGCCGCACCAGCAGCCAAAGCTCCTCCAAGCAAAAAGACTCCCAGAGCCCTGGCTGCCGCTCTGCCCTCAGCATCCCGACTCCCTGCCTCTCCCTCTTCCTCTGGTGCCTCCAGAGGAGCTGGTAGGGGGAGATTTTCCTCCCATCTGCTGGGCTAGGAAAGAATAACAAACGATGCATTGGTGCTTCAGTTGGTGTCAGTGGGATAATCAGTAGCGTTCACCCAGAAACCGCCCCACAGACTGCCCCCTCTGTCGTCATACTCCCCTCTTCATCTTCCATTAGTACTCGAAGAGATCAGCTCCCTTCTTCAGAAGGCAGCGATAGAACCCATTCCCTCTCCCTTTCAGGGGACAGGTTACTATTCTCACTTCTTCTTAGTACCAAAGATGACTGGAGACCTGAGACCCATCTTGGATCTCAGCTCTCTGAATGAGTATGTGGAGTACAAAAGGTTTTTGCAGAGTCTTCTTCCCCTGCTTCGGCCGGAATTGTGGCTGTGTGCTCTGGATATGCAGGATGCATACCTGCATATCCCTATATGCCCTTCCCACTGCAAATACCTCTGTTTTTGTTTTCAGGGGGCACACTACCAGTTCAGGGCCTTCCCATTTGACCTTTCCTTGGCCCTTGGTATGCACCAAATGCCTGGTGGTAGTGGCAGCCTTCCTGCGTACCCAGGGAGTACAAGTCTTCCCCTATCTGGACGACTGGCTTTTGGCAGCACCATTCAGGGAGGACCTCCCAACTCTCCCTTTCCATCACCTTGGGGGTCTTTACCAGACTGGGTATCACGGTCAACCATGCCAAGTCCCATCTGGTCCCTTCTCAATGGCTGCAGTTCATAGGGGCTGTGTTGGATATGACGCTAGGCAAGGCCTTCTTGCCCCCGGACAGAGTCGAGACACTCCTAAACCAGGCTCGCCTCCTGTCCTGCCTGACGGTTTGGAGCCAGAAAGGTTCTTAGACTTCTCGGGCTCATGGCGGCAGCCATTCCAACTGTCAGTCTGGCATGGCTGCAAACGAGAGTCTCCCAGTGGACCCTGACCCTTCGGTCCCAATGAGATCAGTCTCAGGACGTCTTCGATCACAAGGTCCTAGTATCTGACCCGATGATCAGAAACTTGCAGTGGTGAACAGTTCAGGAGAAACATAGAAACATAGACTTTGACGGCAGATAAGGACCACTTGGCCCACCCAGTCTGCCCATTTCCTTACCTACTGGATAAGCTGCAGATTCTAGTTAACCAATAGCCTATTTCCTGCAACCCCTCACTATAATTGCCTTATGTCTGTCCCATGCATGTTTGAATTCCTCCACTGTTTTAGACCCCACAACCTCTCCAGGAAGGCGGTTCCATGCATCCACCACTCTCTCCGTGAAAAATAATTTCCTCACATTACCCCTGAGGCGTCCCCCCTCTAACTTTAAATTGTGCCCCCTTGTTCTTACACATCTCTTTTTCTGAAATATGCTACCCTCCTGGACTTTGTTGATTCCCTTGAGGTACTTAAAAGTTTCTATCATGTCCCCCTGTCCCTCCTTTCATCAAGGGTATACATATTAAGCTCTCTCAGTCTCTCTTCATACGGTTTCTGATGTAGACCCTGCACCATTTTAGTTGCCCTCCTCTGGACTGCTTCCATCCTGTCTATGTCCTTGCGTAGATGAGGTCTCCAAAACTGCACGCAGTACTCCAGATGGGGTCTCACCAACTGTTTGTATAGAGGGATAACCACTTCCCTTTTTCTACTTGTGATGCCCCTCCCTATGCATCCCAGTATCCCCCTGGCTTTCCCTACTGACTTCTCACATTGCATACCCACCTTTAGGTCATCTGATATGACTACACCCAGATCCCTTTTCATTATTGTTGTTGTTAGTACCTCCCCTGCTATTGTGTACTCTTTTCCTGGATTTTTATTTCCCAGGTGCATTACTTTGCACTTCTTTGCATTGAATCTAAGTTGCCATATGTCTGACCATTCCTCCAACCTTGCCAAGTCCCTTCTCATCCTTTCTACCCCCTTGTGTATCAACTCTGTTACAGATCTTTGTGTCATCCGCAAAGAGGCATACCTTTCCTTCCAGACCCTCTGCAATGTCACCTATAAAGACGTTAAAGAGGACTGGACCCAGTACTGAGCCCTGAGGTACTCCACTAGTAACCCCCCTTTCTTCAGAATGTGTTCCATTCACTATTACCTTCCGTGTCCTGTTTTGCAGCCAGTTTTCTACCCAGGCTACCACCCTGGGACCCACTCCCAGGCTGGCTAACTTGATTATTAATCTTTTGTGCAAGAACCTCAGTCTGGGGGTCCCCTTCTGCACCGTTCCTCCCACTCAGACTCTGATGATGGACATGTCTGGAGTGGGCTGGGGTTCCCACCTAGGGTATCACAAGACTTAGGGCAACTGGTCTAATTTCGAGAAGAGATTACACATCAACGTTCTCGAGCTGAGGGCAGTTCTGTATGCCCTGCAGGCTCTCCTCCCCTTCATTCTTTCTGGTCATCTCCTGGTTCAGTCAGACAACATGTGCGTAATCTGGTACCTCGGCAAACAGGGAGGAACTCATTCCTATCCCCTGTGCCGGGAAACTATATGAGTCTGGTACTGGGCATCCCAGCACAACCTGCATCTGACGGCAGTTTATGTACCAGGACTGGAAAACACTCTGGCAGACGCTCTTAAGTCGCCTGTCAGCAAAGTCTCATGAGTGGGAGCTCAAACAGGATGTCGCAAACGACATCTTCAAACAGTGGGGGACACCTCAGGTGGACCTTTTCACCTCCCTCGACAGTGCCAAGCTTCCCGCCTTTTACTCTCTACAGGGCGAGACTTTTTGCGGGGACGCTGATGTCTGTTGGAAGGACAGATTAGTCTATGCCCACGCCCTTTGATTCAGAGAGTTCTGAAAACTCGATAGAAGGGGCGCATGATTCTCATCGCCTCCTTTTGGTCGAGGCAAGTTTAGTTCTCTTCTGCAATGGTTTTCAGAGAAACTTCCTCTTCTCTGTCGAGGATGTGCTGATCCAGGACTCAAATCGCTCCACCTTTATACATGGCTCCTACAGGCGTAGCCACAGCTCGCTTTGATGTCTCACCTCTCGTAGCGGACATTTTAGTGTAGGCCAGAAAGCCTTACACCAGCTCTGCCTACGTAATGAAGTGGAAGCGATTCTATATTTGGGCTGGTTCCAAGGACTTGGAAACTTTTTTCTGCCCTGCTAATAAAATCCTGGATTACCTGAGGCACCTCTATGATTTGGGCCTTATCTACTCTTCTGTGAACGTGCATATGGCAGCCATCTCAGCTACCACATCCCCTTAGGGGACAGGACAGTTGCTCAGCTGGAAGTCTCCAAAACCTTTCTTAAAGGGTTTTCCATCTAAGACCCCCCATCCGTAATCCTGCCCCCCATGGGATCTAAACTTTATTTTAGAGAAGCTCACGCTGCCGCCCTTTGAACAGACAGCAGAGGCGGACTTGAAATTCCTTTCCTGGAAGACACTTTTTCTAGTGGCCAGCACCTCTGCTTAGAGGATTTCCAAGCTTCAAGCCCTGATGTTTAAGATCCCTTATTTGATTTTCTACAGGGAATGGGTGGCCACGCGTATCAACCTAAGTTTCTTCCCAAGTGGTGGCTGAATCCACACTGAATCAATCCATTGCGCTCCCGGTCTTTTATCTGGAGCACTCAAATCATGGAGAGTACCTCTTGCAAACGCTGGATGTACACAGGGTTCTGAGATACTACAGTGACAGAACCAAAGATCTCAGAAAAACTGATCAGCTCTGTTTCCTTCGCACACAAAAGAGAAGGCAGCACTATTTCTAAGCAGTGCCTCTCCAAGTGGTTAGCGAATTGCATCACTTGCTGTTAAGTACAAGACCCTTCTGGGTCAAGTCAGAGGTCAGTCCATGAGAGGAGTAGCTGTCTTTGCTGCTTGTTTCAGGAATGTGTCAGTGGCAGAAATCTGTGCAGCTGCTACTTGGACTTCTGTCTGCACCTTCACAAAACATTACAGTTTGACGTTGCTCTCTCGGCCAGAGCAGGCTTCGGATTGGCTGTTCTGCAGGGACTTCTGTCTTGAATCCTTGTTCAGACTTTTCCGTCATTCTGTGGATGATGATGACTCCTCCTCTTCCTTCCTTTTCTGTTTTGTTCTAGACTGTTTGGGACTTGGTCCTATATGTGAATACCTACTATAGGAGCCCTCTCGAAGTAAGATAAAAGTGTTACGTAAGAACTTACCTTAACAGTAGATCTTCGAGAGAGGCTCTTACACCAGGTATTGCCTTCCCTCCCACCGTCCCCCTGAGTTTTCTCTTTTCTTATGTTGGGGGCATTTACTCTTCTCTCTTGTCATGCCTTTTTGGCCTCTAGTAGGAAAGAACTAGAAGGCGGGTGTGAGGGACTGCCCCTTTTTACTGACGTAAGCTGACGCCGGTCAGCTGACGTGAGGGCGGTCCCCCGCCAGAGATTGCTAGCTATAAATTTTTCTGTTGGATCCTGATGCCTGGCGGCTTGGTGCTATATGTGAATACCTACTGCAACAGCCTCTGTCGAAGATCTACTTTTACGGTAAGTTCTTGCGTAACTGTTCTTTATGCTCCACCTCCTCAGTACAAAAGGGTACTGAGGCAGTTGAGGGCTGGTGCTGAGGTAAGCCTGGTGCTGTGAGCTACTAGACGGTGCCTTGCTTGTGCACAGCTTGCCTCAGTGCCAGCCCTCCTGAAAAGTTCTGGCTCCTGCAGGGTCCTAGAGCCTCCAGCTAAGATCCATTAGTGTGAATCAATGCTGAAGATATTCCTAGAAGATCAAGAATTGAAGTGATTACGTAATTTTCATTCTAGGGACATGGATGGTATGTACTATCCACACTTCTGGCAGTGTTTCTTTCCTTTTAAGGTTTGCGGACAGTCTTCAAGCTGGCTCCTCCCACCCACCCAGGTGGGAACTCCCTTGGCACCGCCCTGTCAGATCCTCCTTTCCGCTGGAAGAAGGTGGTTCCCTGCTTACCACTCTCCATACTGAGTAGGCCCTTTGCTTTAAAACTTTTGTGATTTCCTTCAACTTCTACGTTGTGGATGGCTCTAAGTCTGCACTGGGATTAAAAATGTGCATGTGGGCAGAATGTGTCCCGGACAGACCCACACACCGTGTTCTACTGCCCAGGCCACGAATATGATCCCCAGGCATGTGTGGCCTTTGTTGCATTTTACATCCTTCAACTTTGGAAGACCGACACACTCGGCGTCTGCTGGGGTGCCTAATGAACTGTATCTTCCCATTAAATCAAGACTCCTGTCTGGCGGTCTCCATGGCGCGGGACTGCTGACCAGCTTGTGGCTTTTGAAGAGGCAGCGGCTCGGGCTGCGGCTTATGCCTTTTCAGCTTTGGCCTTCATGCCGCTTTCCTTTTCAAGGCTTTCTTGATTTGTGCCAGTCCCTTCCCACTTTGGGCAGGGCCTTTATGGGCACCAAATCTAAATCAGAAAAGAGGCTAAAAGAAGTCTTGCTGTCAATCGTGATCATGGGTGCTCTCAGGCCTCTGACTCTCATGCTTCTGTGGAGGTTTCAACTACGATCAATTCTAAGGCCTTGGCCACTGGCTCACAGTTCCTCATCAGGCCAGTTGATTGAGATAGCCGCAACCAACTTGTTGAGATTTTCTTGAACCGGTCAGTCAGTTATCACCCGATGAGGCAGAAACCTCCCTCTGTGGACTCCGCTCCTGCCTGTTAATCTCCCAGGGAGGTTCAGACAAGCCTGCTGATCCAGTCCGTATCCCTCAGGATCCGATGAATGTGGAGGATCCTCTGCTCTCAACTCCCTCGAGACCCACCATCAGCGGCCCTGGCGATTGAGGTCCTGATCCAGCCCAGATCGAGCAGCCTACACCAGTATCAGCGTTCCCGCTCTTGGCATTTGGGCAAGTGGTGTCAACACTACTGCCCTCTTCTTCCTCCTCAGACAAGGAGAGGCTCCACCGCAGAATGTGTCAGTGCTACGGGAGCTTGTGTGCATCAGCTCGCCTCCCAGCCTGTTCAGGTGGAGCTGCCGCCTGAACAGCCGAAGGAGGGGCCCCCCCCTCCTAAAGATGCTCTCATGGGTTCAGGGCTTCCTCATCAGCTGTCAGTCACTGTGACTCCCGACAGATCCCATAGGGTCAGTGGGGACTTAGGTGGTCGACCTTTTTTCGATGAATCCTGAGAGTCTGAGGGCTTCTCCCTACACTTCCATCCATTAGATGTTTGAGTTGGGAGAGGACATGTCAAAAGAGCATGTTCCCACTTCTTTTGTGGGTTTGCTCCATTTAATCTGAGTCTCACGGTGCACACCTTTGCGATGGCACAGGAACAGGAAAAAGACCATTATGGTGACATTGCAGTAATGGTCCTTTTCCGTGTTTCACCTTCCCCAGTGTTCCACCCCTCCCGGACCAACTCTGACCTGGAGTTGGAATCCTAAAGAAATGCGAGGGTCAGAGCCTCCCTTGTGGGGGCACAGCCCCACAGAAACAGCTTGCAACAGCGACCAGGTACCTGCATTGGTATTGTGCTGCCGCTGTGGGGGAGGTCGGCATTGTCGCTGTCGACCAAACTTGGTGCTTCTGAGTCTACAGGGTTTCACATGGAGCCCGTTCAGAAATGGGCCAAATACCTTGTGACTGAGATTATTGACTGGGGTGACTCCCTTGGGGAGGCCTTCCCGGTTGCCGAGGCCATTCTTGGGCCCCCCTCTGGAGCTTTGGCAGCACCTTGCCTCTTGCCTTGCATCGTCGGCCCAGATGGCTCACAAGTATGCTGTCCCTAAGAGTTCCCTGTTGGGTTTCATCGAACATCCGTCTGTCAAGGGTCTGGTGGCCGACTTGGGTATTTCAGCGTACCAGCAATGTCGGGGACGTGCATAAACCTCCTGACAAGGAATCCAAGAAATTGGATCATATGGCCAAGAAGGTCTATGCAGCCTCCTGCCTCGGCCTTCAGAAAGCAGGTTTGCCCTTTTAATGGCCAGCTTTGCTCATGCCGCCCTTGCACCCTTGATGAGGTGCTTCTTTATTTCCTTGCAGACTACGGTCAAGCAGGTCCGGGACATGGGCCAAGCAGTGGCTAAACAGCAGCTCCAGGCGGTCATGGACATCGGTGACTCCTGCGCCCGGTCTCTGGCTGCCATGATGGCCATGCGTGGCAGGGCTTAGCTGAGAATCTCCACTTTCACGGCAGATACCCAGCACAAGTTGGCAGATGTCCGCTTCCTGGGCATCTACTTGTTCGGGTCCGGGGTGGAAGGACACCTCAACTGGCATTGAGAAGTCCACTGCCGCCCTGGACTCTGTTACCTCTACCCAGAGGGATCCCAAGGGCTCTAAGGCTCAAAAGAAGCCCTTTCGGCCACTCTCTGCTCCTGCATCCAAGCCAACCCAGCCCCCAGCTGGGCAGCAGGTCCAGGCTTGACATCCCCGGCTGAAATAGATTACATTAGTCGTCAAAACGGGCTTGAGGTCCTGCTAGTTCCTCAGCCAGTCCCTCCTCTGCCTACAAGCCTGCCCAGTGACGGGATGGGGTGCCTCCCCATGCCCATCCTGATTCCTGTGGGGACCGCTCTGCCACTTCCTTTCTGCATGGTCGCCATTACCAGGGACAGGTGGGTCCTCGAGGTGGTCGGGCAAGGTCTGCCTCTAGAATCTGAGGCTTATGCATCTTGCTGAGTCCATGCCACATAGTAGGACATGGTGTCCTTCACATTCTGTCAGCCCTTCAGTAAGACATTGCCCAGCTCCTCCAGAAGGAGGTCGTAGCTCCTGTCTCGGACTCTCCAGTACACCCAGATTTTGTCTCCAGCTACTTTCTGGTACCAAATCAGACAAGGGGCTTGCACCCCATCTTAGATCTGCATGACCTGAGCAAGGTTTTTTCAGCCATGCACTTTCAGGTTGGTCACGCTTTCTTTGATCATATCTCTGGAGCAGAACATGTGGTTTTGCTCTCTGGATATTCGGGATGCATTCTTTCACATCCCAGTCCATCCGTCCCACTGCCGATTCCTCCAGTTCTGTGCAGAGGGGATTCTTTACGAGTTCCAGGTCATGGTCCTCGAACTCTCCTTGGTTCCCAGGGTCTTCACCAAATGCATTGCGGTGGAGGCAGCCTACTTGAGGTGCCGAGGGTCCAGGTATACCCTTACCTTGGATGACAGCTCATAGTGGGTCCTTCCAGGAAGGAGGTGGAGCGGTCCAGGGATCTGGCCCACCAGACCTGTGTGACCCTTAGCCTCTTGGTCAACGAGGCCAAGTTGGAACTCGTACCTTCACAGGTGATGCACTTCATTGGGGCGGAGCTTGGCTCTTGCAGAGCCAGGGCTCGGCTTCCAGCGGATCGGGTGGAGGCTGTCTCCTCCTTTGCCCGATCATTTCAGGTTGGGCAGGGCAGTTGCGCCCTGCTTGGGAATTTGCAGTGCCTCTTGGGATACATGGTGGCATACAAAAGCGCAGTTCATTGGGCCCAGTGGAGTATGGGCTCTCTGCACTGGGAGCTTGTCCATAAGTGGTCTCAGCGCAAGGGCCACTATGACCAGCTGGTCACTGTAACACCGCTGATGTGGGATTCCCTCCAGTGGTGGTTAGTCCCGGACCATCTGCAGGAAGGGATCCCATTTGTCCTCCCAGAGCCAACGGTCATCCTGATAACCAGTGCTTCCCTGATGGGCTGTGGTGCCCACATGGGGGACCACAGAATCCACAGACTCCGGACCCCTGAGGAGCCCCTATACCATATCAACCTGCCATCGCTTCGGGCAGTTTGACTGGCGCCGACAGCCTTTGCTCTGCACATTCGGGTCAGGGACGTTCAGGTCCAGATGGACAATACCATGACCATGTACTACCTCAACAAACAGGGCAGGATGCACACCTTCCCTGTGCAGAGAAGCTCTCCACATATGGACCTTCATGCTCAACCTGGATGCTGATCTGCTGGCCATCCATGTGGCTGGCATCTCCATTCAGCTGGTAGATGCCCTCAACTGTGTTGAAGAGGCATCTCATTAATGGTCTGTCCATCTGGAGGTAGTACACAGCCTGTTCTCCTGATGGGGCAGCCCTCTGGCAGATCTGTTCACCTCGAGGGGGAACGTAAAGCTGAGGCTGTTTTGTGCCCACCCCCCTCAGCAGGGAACGCTACAGGGGGATGCCTTCTCGAGGCCGTGGACCCTGGGCCTCCTCTATGCCTTCCCTCCATTCCCCCAATCGACAAAGTGTTGATCAAGGCTAGGAGGGACAAGGCACAGATGTTCCTGGTGGCTCCAGACTGGCCCCGCCAGTTCTGGTACCCCGATCTCCTCCGCCTCAGCAGCAGGCTCCTGTGGCGTCTTCCTTTCTGACCGGACTTGCTATCCTGCAATTAGGTACTCCATCTGGACCTTCAATCCCTGCACCTGACAGCCTGATTCCTGAGCGGCTAGAGTTCCAGGCTTTGGGTCTCTCCGACGATGTCCTCACCATGGTCGAAGCTTCTCTGAAGGAGCTGACCCGAAAATGCTATGCATTCAAATGGAAGAGGTTCTGTATTTGGTGCCTGGACAAGTGGCTTGACTCCTTATCTTGTCCGGTGGCTAGCATCCTTAACTACCTTTGGTCTGTCTCTGTTGGGCCTTGGTCAGTGACCCTTAATGTACACCTGGCAGCCATCTCTGCTTACCAGGGCGAGGCTGGTATGCAGTCGAGCAGAAGGTGGTCTGGCACTTTTTAAAGGCCTTGACCACATTCTCCTCCAGTGTGTGAATCATCCCCACCTTGGGACTTGTTGCTTGTGTTGGCAAAGCTCATGGGCAAGCTATTCGAACAGATGCACAGGTGTGAGATGTCTCACTTGTCATGGAAGGACCGCCTTCCTGGTGGCCATCCGTCAGAAGGATCAGTAAACTCCAGGCGCTCTCGGTGGAGCCTCCTTACCTGGTCTTCCACAGGGACAAGATTGTCCTTCACCCCAATCCGAAGTTCCTCCTGAAGGTTTTGTCTGATTTTCACCTTAACCAGGTGATTAATCTCCCAGTGTACTTCACCAACCACACCTCAGAGGAGCACAGGCTCCATACGTTTGACCTGTGGCGAGCGCTAGTCTACTAAAGTAGCGCATGGCTGGAGTTCGGTGAGCGGTCGACAGCTATTTGTCACTTACACTGAAGCTGCAATCTGGCAGACAGTCAGCTAAGCAGATGATTGGCAGGTGGATTGTTTCCTACATCGACCTGTGCTGTAGGTTGGCGGGTAGGGAGCCTCCCATAGGGCTAAGGACTCATTCCACTTGTCATATCACTGCCTCGTGGCTGCCCAGGACGGAACCAGGAAATCTGCAGGGCTGCTACCTGGAAGTTCGCACACACCTTCATCTCCCATTACCACATCAACCTTGACTCATGCTGGGATGTTGGTTTGAGGCCTCAGTTCTCCAATCAGTTTGGTAAGTATGGGTGGGCCCCTTGCCCTCCTCCCAGGAGAACTGCTAAGAGTCTGCCAGAAGTGTGGATAGTATACCATATCTACTTCCTTAGAGAACAGGCTACTCACCTGTAACAGTAGATCTCGCCGAGGGTCTCTTGCCACAGGCAACACCAGTAAGACTGAAGCTGCCAGAACCACACGGAAGACTTCTAGGTTGCAGTCCGTCACAGGGGACTACCCCTCGACGCCAGCATGCTGACTTCCGCCTATCTTATAAAGAGGGTGGTCCCCAGACCTACCGCTGTTCTTTACCCATCATCGACCCATGCATGTTGGACCTTCACTGGCGCCTGCTTCAGTCGACCACCATTTTCTTCGCATTTACCTGCAATTTATTTTCTTTCCTTTCTAGTTTCAACATCGATTTTCAGTGTTTTCTCCTCATTTGTCTTCTCCAGTCTCATCTTTCGACCGGCCTTCAAAGTGTGCCTGCAGCAAGCAGATACCTGCCAAAGACTGTCACTCTTCCTGCCTGCTCTGCTTAGGTCCCAGCCACGACATTGAGGCCTACCAGCACTGCCAGGACTTCAACCAAGCCACACAGAGACGCTGCTCGAAGACACTTTAAAGTTACTTGCTTCAACAAAAGCTAGCCGCGATGGAAAAGGAGCTTCAGGCAAAAACCTCTTCCACCTCCCTGGTTCAGGCTACCAGGGCATCATCTTCTTCACAAAAGCCTCAGCCGCTAAGTCGGTGGGGGGCTCCTCCCCTCCGCGCGGCTTCAACGACTTCTAAGACTGCTTCCTCTGATGGTTGCATAGATGTGACTGTCCTGTCGGGGACTTCAGTCAACACACCCGACGTCTGGATGAGCCGGGGAAAGACTGTCCCTCTTCCCCTTCTTTCTCACGGATAACTCAGCTATTGAATCCAGCTACCCCGAGTGGAGACAGCGCTGGTCCCCTGGATGTGTAACACACTCCAGGCTCTGATCCGCGCTCCCCTTCTGGGGTCTCAGGACATAAGGCCTCTCCTCCTCCATCTGGACCTGCTACGGAGACGCCTGCTGTCCCTCTGAGGAATCCTTCCCGGCAGGTTTCTGACCTCATGCCGGACTCTACTCTTTCATCGGATCTGGCAAAATCTCTTCTGACACCGGACCCTCAGACTTTGATCTCCTTGCTGGGACCTGATCATCTGCCTCCGCCACAAGGTCCTTCGGCAGACCCGGGTCCATCGTAGGATGCCCTGCGTTGGGCCCCACCACCAGCTCATCCACCGCCAGATCTGCATCTAATGCCGCACCCGCTGATCCTGTCGACAGCCATTCTGATGTCAGCTCTCCCAACGCCGGATGAGCCTCTCATATACACAGCGTCTGCTCCGACAGGAACTCCCCCTTCGTCTGCCCTCTTGACGACGGGGATTTTTTTTGAGACCTCTTCAGGTCTTGCAGTACCCTTCGGGGTAGTCCTTGGGCTATTCCCCGGCTAGCCCGTCGCCTGACTCGCATTCTTGGGACATTATTTTTCCTGCTACGCATTCTGGTTACTTTTCTCGGGATATCACGGTACAACTACCCACCTCCCCGTGCATTCCCTGTTCCCCCTCTGACTCCACAGCCAGACCTTTATCCCGTCTTGGTAGAAGGAGACGCGTTCTGAGTTGATGATGGACCTAGAGAGCAGACTCCCACCTTCTCGCTGTCCTGACTGGTCCTTGTCCCTTGAGAACTCCCATCCCTCTACAGTTCACGTCAGGGGACAATCTGGACTTTGGGGAGGACTCTTCGGAGGAGCTGTCGGGTCACAAATTCCCGATCCCTAAGGGTAAGGATTCTCCTAAATCCCCACCTGAGGATCCTTCCTTTTTGGACCTTTTGAGATCCATTCAGGCCTTTTACAACTGGGAGTCAGAGGATCAGGATCCAATGTGACAGACTTGCCGAACACTTGGACCTGGAGTCTTTGTCTCCCATTCCGGTTCCTCCTTGGATTGGGCCTCATCAAGACCTCACCACGACCAACTGGCAGCTGTCCCACTCCATCCCAGCCATCCCGAAAAGAGTGGACAGGACTTACTGGGCACCTAAATATGTCCCTTTTCTGGCTGCACATCCTAAGAGAGACTCTGTTGTCATCTCAGCTGCTCAGGACTGCTCCACTGCACCCATGCACTACTCCGGACAAAGAGTCACAGCAGTTTGACCAGTTCAGGAAGAAAGTTTTTTCCTCAGCTCGTGCACATTATGGGCTCTGAACTACGTAGCTCATATGGTGTCTCGCCAGTGGGACTCCTGTCCTTTGTGGTCCAAGATCTCATTGACAAGTGGGGCATCTAGGTTGGACCTTTTGTACGGCATCGCATAAGACTCGTGCTTTCCTGCTCGCTCAATCCACGGTCTGGAGTTTTCTGGCACGATGCGTTGTCCTCTCTGGAAAGGGAGGTTTCTGCACACTTTCCCTCGCTTGCTCCTGGCAGAGGGATCTTCTTAAGCTCAGTCAGAGGGGCGAGATGATTCTCATAGCTCCTTACTGGATGCATCAGATTTGGTTCCCCTGCTGCAGCAACTGGCAGTGGAACCTCCAGTACCTTGCCCCTGTGCACTGTCTTGTTCTCCCAGGAACAGGGCACCCTGGTCCATCCAGTCCTCAAGGGTCTGCATCTCCATCGTGGCTCCTGCAGATTTGGCTATCGCCGCTTTGGAGTTTATCCAGGGTGGTTGATGTCATGGTGGCTGCCAGGAAAGCCTCTATGAGGGCCACCTATGCCACAAAGTGGAAATGCTTCTCCATATGGGCCTCCACTCATTACCAGGATCCCTTCACCTGCCTAGTGAATCGGATTCTGGAGTACCTCCTTTCCCTTTTGGACTCTGATCTGGGGTACTTTTCGCTTAAGGTGCACCGTTCTGCCATGTCAGCGTACGTTGCACCTGTTGAGGGCAAAGCTGTTGCCCAGCTGGAGGTATCCTGCACATTTCTGCAGGGTATCCTAAACTTGAAGCCTCCCATTTGTGACCCCATCCCTCCATGGGACCTTCTTTTTATGTTGGAAAAGCTTACTCTGCCTCTTTTTGAGCCAGCTGCAAGTTGCGAGCTGCAGTTTCTGTCATGGAAAGCGTTATTTTTAGTTGCTGTTACTCCACTCAAAGGATTTCTGAGCTTCAGGCTTTGAGGTGTAAAGAGCCTTACTTGGTTTTTCACAAAGACAGGGTGTCTGCATACAAATCCTAAGTTTCTGCCTAAGCTGGTGTCTGAGTTCACACTAAATCAATCCACCCAGCTGTCCATCTATTTCCCCAGGTATTCTAATTTGCATACCTTGGATGTTCATAGGGTGCTCAGTTAATATACAAATCACAACCAGTCGGTTTGAAAGACTGATGTTTTTCATTTGCCTCCAAAAGAGAAGGGGCAGTTGTTTTGAAACTTTGTCTAAATGATTGGCAAATTGCATTGGGTACTGTTACTGCAGGTACAGCAAGCCCTTGCCCGGGGCAGTCAAAGGTCACTTCACTAGAGATATAGCTGCCTCTACTGTCTGGTTCAGGAATGTGTCTGCTGTGGACATCAGTGCAGTCACCAACTGGACTTCCAGTCACACCTTTGTCCATCATTACAGTCTGGATATTGCTTACAGATGCAGGGCCAGTGTCAGACTAGCTGTCCTTCAGGGCCTTCTTTCATGAGCAGTTTGTCTTGTTTCTGCCTCCTCCTGGCTGTCTTACGGTCAGTTCTGGTACTGCTTGGGACTCCGTCCTACCGGTGTTGCATGCTGCAAGAGCCCCCTCGAAGCAAGATAGTACAGTTATGCGAGAACTTACTGTAGCAGTAAATCTTCAAGAGGAGCTTGTGCAGCAGGCGCTGCTTTCCCTCCCTCTTTCCCCCAATAGCTGTTTCTCCTTCGCATTTCCTATGCTTTTCCTTGTCTGTGAGGGTCTACCTCGGTTCTCCATTTTTACCTTTTGCGCTGGGGCTTTCGGTGGGAGAACTGAGTTAGGTCTAGGGGACTGCCCTTTATAGAATAGTTGGATGTCTATGGGGCGTCCCCGTGATAGACTGCTAGCTAGAAGTTTTCCATGTGGTCCTCAAGCCTGGTGGCTTCAGTCCTACCAGTGCTGCCTGCTGCAAGAACTCCTCTTGAAGATTTAATGTTACGGTGCGTTTTTGCTTAGCTGTACTTTCTAGAAGTGGTATATGGTGTACATCCATACTGACCCACCCGACCTCCCCTGGCAAGTGGCACACTGAGTATTGCTTCTAGTGGGCAAGATCTGACATTACGGGGCGGTGCTGAGAGAGTTACCACCTCGGTGGGTGGGAGCTAGCTTGAAGACTTTCTACAAGCCTTAAAGGAAAGGAACATTGCCAGAAATGCAAATGTACACCATATACCACCCATAGAACTGCTGTTACAGGTGAGTAACCTGTTTTTCTTTTGGTGGCATGTACCACGTTGAGCATTTCTGCAGATCAGTCTCATCAGGCGTCCTATGGCAGGCACCTGTGTACAACACTAAGGCAGCTCCTGGCATCCTTGCGGGACTGCAATGCAACCAGGCAGGCCATATGCCTTCCGCCCCCTCCAAGGTCTGGAGCTGGTGATGCACAAGACGCCAGCAAAGTAGCTTCCAGGCTGATGGGAACTGCAGTCTGCATTCAGTGGATGGCATAGCTTTGCCTGTCTAGGTTGTCATCCTTGGCCCGGCATAAGGTGTTAGCCTCACCATTCCTGGGGGTCCATTTATTCTCCTGTAGGGTCATGCATGAGTTGTCGGGGTCCATTCCTGCTCCCAGTCCACAGGGGCCTTCAGTTGTCCTGACCAGTCTCTGGTCCCACCAGATCCATGAGGGGTCTCTGCCTTTCTGTGGTCATCCCCACTGAAGGCTGAGGGATAATCTTTCCTCAGGGTGAGCGACACCACCCTCTTGAATGGTTAACTTGATACTCTGACCCATTAGTGGGAATAAATGGTGAAGACTGATTCTTGGAAGATAAGAAAATTACATACTCAACGAATTGTTGATTTTCCAAAATATCTTCACCACTTGCTACCACGCCCACCCTATAATCCCTTGCTTAGTCAGGAACTTGGTCCTCTAGGCAGCTCACCCTATCCCTTTTCATTTTTTTGCCTTGCTTCTTCTTTCTCTCCCTTGTGGACTACTTTTCCTTACAGGGCTGCCACCCCCTCCCCCCCATTAAAAAAAAAAAAAAAAAAAAAAAGGAGCGGGTTAGGGAGAATGATCCCGTTTTAGGGTCTCTGTCCCACAAAAAATACAAGAGGGACAAGAGTACTTTCTGAGAAGCTGTTTTCCCTCTTCTCCTTTTGCCCTCCCCTCTTTTTTAGCCTTTTTGCCTCAGGTTGCTGCTACCTAAGACCTTGTCCACACTGAGCACGGTTTTGTTTTAAAGTTTTTAGTTCTGGGCTTACTGTACTGTCGCATCCATACTGCAGCTGAACCATTTTTAAAAACGACTGAAGTCCATCTGCACTGGAGGGGAAGAGTCCGTGGCAGAGAAACATGGTTTCCAAACCGTGCCGCATTGCGTCTTGACAGCTGTCCCACAATGCATTACAGTTGCACCACAGTACTTTGCGAGATGTGCTGACAGTGCAGTGAGAATCCCAACAAGTATGTGGGTGTTGCCATGCAACAGATGTTGAAACATGACTGTGCCTAACGCTACTAGACTGCTGCAAGACACGAAACAGAGCAGGATCAGCCAGGTAAGAAGGTAAATAAAAAAAAACTCAACTACTGGGTTTTGAGAACTGTGGTGGGATTGGAGGAGAGAGGTTGCCAGCAGTGGGAGGTTAAGACCTTGCACCAGCCTGCGTGCAAAGGGCATGCTGGTATTGAGGAGCAGTACATCTTACTTTGAGGAAGCTCTTGCAACAGGCCAACACTGGTAGGATTTAACCGCCAAGTGCCAGGCCCACACGGAAACTTTCTAGCTAGCTGTCTGCCATGGGGGACCACCCACCGCTGTAACCTTCTGACATCGGCCTATCCTATAAAGACAGGCGGTCCACCAAACCCTCCTCAGTTCTTTCCTTCCATTGACCCACGCATGTCAGACCACTGAAGCTACCACAGTCGACTGCCATTACCTGAGTTTCCTGTGCTTTGTGTGTTACCGACATCAGGTTTATGTCTTCTCCACCTGCCTCGTCTTCTGACCGCTCCGTAAAATGTGCCTGCGGCAAGCAAATTCCTGAATAATATGGTCACTCTGCTTGCATCCTCTGCCTAGGCCCCAGTCACTACCCTGTCGCCTACCAGATTTGCCAGAAATTTAACCAGGCCACTCGGAGATACCACCTAAAAATTCTGGAGAGGCAGCCGATCAAGCAGAAACTCTTTGTGATGGAGAGGGAGCTGCAGGTCAGGAGCTCTTCGGCTTCATCAACCCAGTCCTTTGGGGCTTCCTCCAGGAAGCATAAACACCGGGACCGGGGACTGGTCTGCTTCACGTTCGTATCTCCTCATAAATTCTCTACCGCATTTGGGTCTTCCTCCCACGGAGGGTCGGCCCCTGTGGCCCCGTCTCATGCAGGGCTACCGGTGGCCCCGCTTCACGACCTTATTTCAGTCACAGGCGGCGACTCCTTGGGACAGGGGACTCTGTGTGTCCTGCTCCACAGCCCCTGATGCTCAAGCCCTCAATTTTTGTAGGCTCTCAGCCAGGAGGCTTGGCCGGTGCAGGTGCGAGCGGCATTGGCTCCTCTGCTGTCACCCCTCCAGCCCTGATGCTGTGTGCGTTGATCCCCTCAACGGGGGCCATCGCCAGTCTTTCTCATCAGCACCAACAGCAGGATACCGGCATCTCCAAGTCAGGCATCACCTCTGCCTTCACCAGGGAGGTCTCCTCCTTCCCTGGCGCCAGTCTCCCCTCTCCCAGGAGCAGTGGATTCCCCTCCTAGGCCTCCTTAGCGGTGCCCACTGCACCGGTGCCAGTTTTGCCTGTGCTACAGCCCATGGGCCCGGCAGCAGCTCTGCAACCTGCTGGTCCTCCGCTGTGGTACCCTATGCAAGCTCCATCTGGCCCAGTGCCATCCTTTCCTTACCCAGCACCAGCCTACCCCTATCCACCGGTCTACAGCTATCCTGTGCTGGTGGACTACAATGCTCTCTTTACTGCATGGTGGCCTTTCATGCAGAAGCAGACCCCAGCCCCTCAGGGCCCACCGCCAGTGTCACCTCAGCGGCCCACTGGGGATTTTTCACCCCTGGACTGGGCGTGGCCAGGTCCCAGTGCTCCACATACCCTGGGACCCAGAGCAGACGATGGTTCAGGTGGTAGCCAGGACAGGTGTCCACCGACTGATAGCCGTATGACTCAGATGAAGTTGACTCTGACTATTCTGAGTCTTCCTCCATTCCAGGGAACTCATCAGAGGGCGAAGAACCCGCTAAGGTGGCCCCCAAGTCTCCTCCTGATGATCCTTTCTTTATGGACATCATGAGGCACATCCAGGCCACCATGATCTAGGAAACTGAGGAACAAGATCCGGAGTGGTGTCAGCTGGCCATTTATTTGTGGTAGCCTAATGCCCTCTCCTTAGTGATGCCTCCCTTTATTGACTCTAATGAAGATGTCACCAGGGTGGCTTGGAATCGCCCCTCTTCGACCCCAGCAGTGTCTAAAAAAGCCGTTGGGCTTTACCACACTCCAGCTGGTAAGCCCATTTTAGAGGGACAACCTAAAGCTGACTCAGTGGTCATCAACGCGGCGCACAGCCGTACTAAGAAACCCAAGTACCTCAGCTTTCTTCCCCCTGATAGGGAGTTGAGTCAGCTGGACCACCTGGGCAAGTGAGTCTTCGCATCCTCCACCCTGGCCATCTGGGCCATCAGCTATTTGGCCCACATGATCCAATACCAGAATATACTTTGGGACCAGCCAGGGAACTGGTTCAGGCTTTGCCTGATGGCCCATCCGCTTTCCTGATGACCTATCCAAGAAACAGCTTGTCCATGTTCTTAATGCGGTGTCGGCGGTGGTACCCATGTCGCCAGGCGCTGTGATGATGTTGATGCCTTGGGCAGAAGGCGGCTGCTGGCATCTCGTCTGTCGCCATTCTTGGCTCCGGGTGTCCAGCTTTGCCTCTGGTACAGTCCAGTATTCCGGACACCCTCTTTCGGGGTTCTGTTCTTTTCCGGGGGGGGGGGTATCCAGGATCTAATTTCCTCCCTTCAGGAGATGGGCCGGGCCCTTGGGTCCATTCACTCACTGTACCATACCCAGCCTAAATATTGTCAGAGGTCGTCCTTTCTCCGTTCCTCCCACAGACAGGCCCGCCCACCTGCCAAAGCTAAGGGCAAATGCAAAGCAACAATAGCCCCATCTGTAGCCGCCACTAGAGCTTCTCGAGCACCAGAAGCCCCCCACCCCTACTTCCTGACTTCTTGTCTGACCCCAACCCCCAGGGCTCTAGGGGAGGCGGTCAGGGGTCAGTTCTCCCGTCTTCTCAATGGGTGGCAAGGCACTACCTGGGACATCTGGATTCTACAGATCATAGAACACGGCCACACTCCAGAGCTTCTCAAGTGGCTCCCAGAAATTCCTTTGGGCAAATCCTCCTATGCCTTCTGCTCAAGTGCCCCTTGTCTGGGAAGAAATACAGGCTGTTCTACAAAAATGGGCCATAGAGCCTATCCCTCCAGCTAAATGGGGCAGGGGGTTCTACTCTAACTTCTTCCTGGCCCACAAAAAGATGGGTGATAAATAATGTAGGAGAGGTGTACATGGTAAAGGTGTGTATAGTAAACAGTTGTTTCGGAACATGAAAATAGGAAATGTCACACATTTTCTGCAGTAAGATGGATGATGGTATCTAGACTAGCTGTAGTTTTGTGCAGGAAACCAGGGCTACATGAAGAAAGAGCATACATTAACTTTTTTCAGATAAAGAACTGCACTGAACCTCTCCATTACCTTCCCTGTAGAAGGTGTATTTAAAACACTGAATCCAGTTCCGTTATTGTTGCATCTTTACTTGCCATTTGCGCTGGCTGTAACAGCTTATACAGGAAAAATAAACTGCAGTTTCAGCACAGTTCTCCTTTAATAAGTTTTCTTTTAAATTACTTTTCTTAGGAGCTCAGGCAGCACAGACAGCGAGGGGAGCCGAGACTCCGAAGAAGATGATGAGGATGATGAAGATGATGACGATGTCCAGCCAGTAGGGAGGAGCAGTAGGAAATCCAGCAGTGGCAGTGCCACTGAGAAAATGGAGGAAGAAGACGAGGACAGAAAAGAAGGTGAGTATGACACTGGGGTCTGACAAGGAGATCTGCAGCAGTTTGGCCCAGGAGTGTTGGAATTTTTTGAAACAGTTTAAAGAAAAGAGCTGATGGTGTTAGAAATTGAAAACTAGTATTGATACCTACCATTATGTAACTAAATGTTGTTCTTGCTGCATGACATCAGTGGTTGTTGAAGGGGGGGGGTATAAATACTGTGCCCCATACAGCAACCCCCACCCAGCCCTTTATATTGCATGTTCCCCTTCTTAGTGACTGGCAGTGGCAGCTGCTGTACTGCCTGCCTGATAGTGGCTCCTTTCCAGTTGGGGTGAGGAGCCATGCCCTCACACCTGACCCCTTCTGGTGATAAGAGGATTCATACTTGTCCTTCTATAGTAATAGAATTATCCCTACATTAAAGTCCTGATGTGCTCCTGATGGCTCCATTGCCTATGGTGACTAATATTGACAGTCATTTAAGAAACTCCTCACTGAGGTCCGGCCTGTGGCACTGGGGCAGTGACAACATGTCATACTGACTTTTGGAAGACTCCGGTCTGCTTTGAGGGAAAAAGTCCCAAGCTGTTCCTGATGTAGTCCACAAAGGTGTCTTCTCACAAGCATTTCTAGTAAAATATATTCTTTAAAAGTGGACAGGAAATTGGTGCTAATTTACTGCTGTGTATGATGTCCCTTGTTTGGGAAGTGATATTCATACCCCAAAATGATCCTTTTTTAAAGAGCAAGTAGAACCAAAAATAGCAGGCGGGAAGTGCTACAAATTTTTAAGTAGTCGCCAGTTGTAGCTTTTTATTTTTGAAGTATTTTTTCCTTTTGCTCATATTAAAGATTTTTTTGTGAAGGTATTATGCTGGATGTGTGGAATACCACCGTGGCTAGCAGCTGACATATCTAGATCTTCCAAGAATCAGTCATCACCATTGTTTCCTACTTTTAGGTTGGACTCCGAGGTGCTAGGACCCTCAGGAGCCAGAACTTTTCAGATGGCTGGTGACGCAGTATGCAGTCACACGATGGTGCACACACTTCTGGTATACAGTGGTACCAATCCCCAACTGCCTCAATTCCGTTTTTCCCCCCCTGCTGTTGAGTGCACATCTGGTAAGATGATGCCGCTCGTCTTTCATGGATCAGAACTTCACCTTCCATAGACAACAGCATTTAGTTCTTCAGTTCTAGTGTTTAAATCTTCCTGGACATAGTCTGCACCACTCATTCACACTGATGGGACTATGCCGGAGGCGCTAGGACCCAGTGGGAGCAAACACTTTTCAGGAGGGCCGGCGCTGAGGTAGGGCCATGAGGAAGCGGCACCGCGAGCCAGGCTCACACCATATAGACTACCTTGGCGTCGACCCTCCAACCGCCTCAGTTCCTTTTTTTCCTGCCGTCGAGTGCGCTTCAGTGACGATGTCGCTCGCCCGGTGGGAGTCAAAACTTCACATCTATATGACAGCAGCTTCAGTTTTTTTTCTAGAGAAAATAAGTACTGATTAAATTTTATTATTTCATCAGAAGAAGTCTTCAGCCCTCCATTGATTGAGTCTACCATGAGTGGGGCAGGTGACTGTAGGGAGACTTGCATGAAGCTGTTCAGTCAGCTGGGCTGAGTCTGGTCCGCCACCTCTATGGAGGGTCTGACTGAACCGTCTTGGGGGATGGGGCGGTCTCCTGAAGCACAAAAAGAGCTGTGTCCCTTTCTCCAGCACCACTCAACCTCAAACTAGTCTTCCAGCCTCCCGGACGAAAAAGCGGCACCGCTCAAGGTCAGCCCTCACGACCGTCTCGCTAGATCATCAGTTGCGGGGCGAGGGGCCAGTCCCGCTTGTTCCGAGTTCCTCTGGTGTCTGCCCCTGGTGACTGGCATCCTAGACTCCAGAGTACCTCCCCACCCATTGGGGGAGTACTTCGGTGAGCAGTTTCACCATTGGGCTGCTCTTCTGGAACAGTGGATGTGGCAGTTGTCACGGCTGCCTGAGCCGGCTAGTCCCATCACCGGGGCCTTCAGGCCTCCCTGTTTCAGACCTGCAGGCTGAGCGGTTGAGACTTTCGAGTCGCACGGTGCCCTGTCTGGTGCCGTCGACTCTGTGCCCTGGTGTCTGTCCCCCTCAGATGGCTGCAGCGTAGGGATCCACACCGGTCCCTTTATCTCCTGCTGAATTTCTTCATGTTTCTTCCTCTAATTGGAGTTTACAGACTTCTGCCATGGTGCCTCACCGGCGCTGCGCTCGGTGCCACAGCCCTTACCCCGGCACTGTGCTTGGTGCCGCTTCCTATGCCTGTGCCACCTGTGTTCTCTGCGCCACTTCCTGTGACAGCACCTGGGGCTCTGCATGCACTGCATGGGTGTTGGAGGTTTTCAACGGCAATTCTTTCCGCCCTCTTCCTCCGTCTTCTTTTATCCCTTTCCTATCCATACAGTCCCTTCTGGACTGGCATGGTATTACATTGAGCCTAATCCTGATCTTCGATTGGAGATGACTTTGATGATGATTCTGCCTTGGGGCGGGAACAAACCTTCTACAGAGCCTTTGGTCGAGGACCTTTCCTTTAAGTCTCTGCTCAGGAATTTAAATTCCATTCTCTCTAGACCTCGAATATTGATCCTGGGAAGCTGCTTCGTTGCAGTATCTGCACGTTCCGGATATCCCTACGGTTTTAACCCTTCCGTTGCAGCCCTTTTTCAAGACTCTGTCCCAGTCCCTGATGGTGTGGGATAACCCGGCTCTTATTCCCTCTGTGGCTAAGTCCATAGATAGGAAATATGCCCCTCCCAAGGATCGTCCCATTCTGGCCTATCAAGCTTTTGGTGATGCCATCGTGATTTTGTGCCCCCCATCCACAGAGCAGACTGCAACAGAGTAATTTTTATTTGTGTGTATGTATGCTAATGACATGCAGCAGCAGTGTTTGGGAAATGTCAGCAGTGCAAACGCAAGCAAACAGAGAGGGCAGTTCTTACAGAACTGAAGTACCTGATGTGTGTGTGTGTGTGTGTGTGTTTTCTGTGGGTGGGAGGCAGTCCCTAGACATCAAGAATGGCTCCTCATAATGTGACAGTCCTGTTGGCAGCTGCCAGCCCACCCACTCAACACCCATAGCAACCTCCAGAGAGAGGGAGAAACAGTGAAATTGTGCAACAAACACAATTTGCTATTCTTCTGTGTGTGTGAGAGACAGGGCGATTGAGGCACAAACACTCGGGGGAGAGAGTGAACGTCACTGTATCAGTTCAAGTGTTCAGACGCCCCATTAAATATGCAGGGTGCTGCAACCATGGATTAAGGTTGCAGTTTAATTCACAGTTAGCAACTGCTCCAGAAATAGTCAGTCTTGCGTGGCCCTCATATTATTATCTTCAGCCCTGTGTCGCGCACAGTCTGCTAAGGTGCAGTGCAGTATCCATAAAAAGCCACAGAATGGATGTTTTGTCAGGGACTACTTTGCATGGTGGAAGGATACAGTCCCTTTTTATCATTAAAACAAGGGGAGCAGCTGGTTTTGGGGAGCTGTACTGTATCCACAAGCAGGGAGGGAAGTCAGAATAGCAAAGGCCCAAACTGAGGAAAAGATAGCCAACTTGGTTAAGAAGGGGGATAAAACCTTTTATAGGTACATCAGGGAGTGTAGAAAGACAAAGGGAGGGATAGTGAGGCTGAATAGAAAGGACGGTGGGTGGGCAGAGAGGGACAGTGAAAAAGCGGGGATACTGAACGAATACTTCTGCTCATTATTCACAAAACAGGAGGTGCCTAATCCAATTAACAGAAGCACTCTGGATAGGGGGGTCGATCCCAGTCCTTTCACGAAGAAAGGGTTCTGAAAGAACTCCTAAAACTGAAGGTGGACAAAGCAATGGGGCCTGACTGAATTCACCCCAGAATTCTAAAAGAATTAAGGGGAGAACTAGTGACACCACTGACTACCCTTTTTTAACAAATCATGGGAGGATGGTGTGGTACATGTGGACTGCAGGAAGGCGGATGTGATTTCCCCTTCACAAAAGTGGGAGCAAGACAGAGGCAGGAAACTACAGACCTGTCAAGTGTGACCTCTGTGGTAGGGAAAGTGATGGAATCACTTCTGAAGGAAAGAACTGTTGAGTACATAGAGGCCAGTGGGGCACAGGACCCAAGGCAGTACGGGTTCACAGCGGGAAGGTCACATCAGACGAATCTAATTGATTTCTTTGACTGGGTGACCAAAGTAGTAGATCAGGGAGGGACTGTGGACGTGGCCTACCTAGACTTTAGCAAGGCATTTGACGCGGTCCCACACAAAAGATGAATAATCAAATTAACCAGCCTGGGGGTTGGACGGGGTCCCAGGGTAGTAGCCTGGGTAAAACATTGGTTGGACAACAGGACACAGAAAGTAATTGTAAATGGAGTCCACTCTGAAGAAAGAGGAGTTACTAGTGGATACCACTGGTTCAGTACTGGGTCCAGTCCTTTTAATGTTTTTAAGTGACATTGCAGAGGGACTGGAAGGAAAAGTATGCCTCTTTGCAGATGATACAAAGATCTACAACATGGCTGATACACAAGGAGATGGAAAGGATGAGAAGGGACTTGACAAGGTTGGAGGAATGATAAGAAGTATGGCAGCTTGGATTCAATGCAAAGAAATGCAAATAAGGCACCTGGGAACAAAAACCCAGGGAAGTATACACAATTTGGGAGGGTTGTAGTAACAAGAAGAATGGAAAGGGACCTGGGGTTAATCATATCAGATCTTAAGGTTAGTAAGCAATGTGAGAAGGCAGTAGGGAGGGCTGGGGAGATACTGAGATGTACAGGGAGAGGCATCACCAGCAGAAAACAGGAAGTTGTTATTCCTCTGTACAGACAGTTGGTGAGACCCCATCTGGAGTACTGCATCCAGTTCTGGAGACCCCATCTCCGCAAGGACATAGACAGGATGGTGGCAGTCCAGAGGAGGGCAATTAAAATGGTGCAGGGTCTGCAAGAAGCCATATGAGGAGAGACTAAAGGAGCTTAATATGTATACCCTTGAGGAAAGGAGGGAGGAGGGCATGATAGAAACTTTTAAGTACCTCAATGGAATCAGCAAAGTCCTAGAGGGTAGCATCTTTCAGAAAAGAGATGTACAAGAACAAGGGACACAATTTGAAGATAGAGGGGGACGGTTTAGGGGCAACGTAAGTAAGTGTCTTTTCACAGAGAGGGTGGTGGATGCATGGAATAGCCTTTCTGAGGAGGTTGTGGGGTCTAAAACTGGGGGAGAATTCAAGAATGCAAGGGCAGACATAAGGCAATTCTTGTGGTGGGAGTAGGAAGAAATAGGCTGTTGGTTAACTAGGATCTGCAGCTTATCCTGTAGATAGGGAAATGGGCAGACTAGGTGGTCCAAGCAGTCCTTATCTGCCGTCAGTCTGTTTCTATAACCCATGTTATAAGCACAATAACCCACTCCAGGGTGTGGGGGTTATAGGCATTTAATCCACGCCTGGGACGCTGTGAGGACACTTAGCCAGCAGACTTGTGCCTCACAACATACCCCAGGTGTAGATTAAATGCCTATAACCCCACACCCTGTCGTGGGTTCTAGGGACATGGATATGTTGTTCATCCACACTCATTGGCAGTATCCTTGCCGCTTTAAATCTTGCCGGAAGGTCTTCAGCTTTGCTCCTCCACCCACCCGGTGGTAAACTCTCGGCTCCGCCCATGACGCCAGATCTTCCTACCGCTTGGAAGCTCAGGTTCCCTCCTTAACGCTCTGCTTGTGACTGGTTCCTATTTCTCCGTTATGGATTTAAAAATAATATTTTGCAAAAGACTTCAGTCTTGATCCCACAGCGGCTGCGATGGATAAATCGACTCCAGTTTGGAGATGCCCATGCGGGCGAAGATGTCTCTGGACGGATCCACTCACGTGTGTCTACTGCTTAGGCCTTGAGCACGACCGCGGGCTTGCGACCTGTGCTCATCTTTCTCGGCTCGTCCTCGAGACCGTGCTGCCCGGTGCAACTGGGCGTCCCGGCGTTTCCTCGGTGAAGTCCAAGGAGGCCCGGTTGGCGGTGTCAGCGGCGGGCGGGTCGGCGGATCAGCTCGGCGGATGGTCGCCCTCGAAGAGGAGGCGGCGCGGGCCGAATCTTCCTCGGCCGCGGCATTTATCCCGCTCTCTCTGGGTTCTTCCTACACGGCTTCCTTTAAGGAGCTTTGTCTGTCCCTCTCCACTAAAGGAGAAGGGCCTGCGTCTGCTGGACCTTTTCTCGGTCCAAAAAGAGGGACAAGGGTAAGTCCCTCCGTCGACGCTCTTGGGAGCGGGAAAGGTCCCTCTCCCCGGGCCGTCGACCGTCGGCTTCGGTCGACCGCTCGGCTTCCGCCACTGGCCTCACGGTGTCCCCGTCAGGTCAGTTGACCGAGACTCCCACTGATGAAGTCGAGATTTTCTCGACCCATTGACTAGGCTGTCGCCTTTAGCGGCGAGATTCCCCTCTCGGTTCCCCGGGAGGAGTTGAGGATCCGTGGGCTCGCCTGTGCCTCCGGTTCCGGGCCTCGGATGGACCTTCCGAGCCGAGGGAGTGTCGGTTCGGCCGACACCTCCTGCACCGACCCGGAAATTCGGGACTCTCGGTCTCGGTCTCGGACCTCTTCGCTGATCCAGCCGTTCCCGTCATAAAGCGGTCTCGGTCTCGGCACCGCGGTAAGCGTCGCCGCTAATCCTCGTCCTCCTCCTCGGATGAGGGAGGCTTCGGCGTAATTACGCCGACGTGACGAGACCTTATGTTGCAACAGACTCCTGGCCGGGAATAAGCCGACCCGCGCCTTCCCGCCATTAAGTGCTGTCACCGAACGGCCACAACCCCGACTTGCCCGAGGAGCCTATACCCAGGCCGGTTGTTCGCCAAACCAGCTGCTCCACCGTTGCGGTGGAACCTCGCCTCCACAGCCACCAATGGGGCTCCGACCAGGATTCTCGGTCGCAAGGGTTTACCCCATCGGCTGTCAGTTACCCTCACTCCCGACCGACCTCGGCAGGTGAAGGGTGGCTCAGGCCAGAGGCAGCTCTTCGAGGACTCTTCCGAGTCCGAAGATGATTCCTCCTTCTTCTCCAAGCGACTGGACTTGGAGTCTTCAGGAGGTCAGCCAATGGACGATAGCCCGTCGTCCTTCCTAGGACTGCTTCGGCTCATCTCGGAGTCTACCGGGATGGAGCTCGAACCCGTTTCCAAACGGGCCAGGTATCCCCTCACGGAGATTCTGGACCGAGGGGATTCTCCGACGGAGGCCTTTCCGGTGGCCGAGGCCATAGTGGGTCCAGCACTGGAACTTTGGCAGCGCCCTGCTTCCTGCCCTGCGCCTTCGGCCAGGATGGCCAGGAAGTATGCGGTCCCTACCGGTTCCTTGTCCGGTTTTTCGGAACACCCCTCTGCTGAGGGGTTGGTTACCGACAGCGTTTTCCGGCGCGCCGGCAACGCCAGGGATGTGGACAAACCTCCTGACAAGGAGTCCAAGAAGTTGGACTATGTCGGGCGAAAAGTCTACGCTGCCCTCTCTCTCGCCTTCGTCAGGCCAGTTCGGCCGTCCTCATGGCACATTTTTCTCATGCCCTGTTGGGCTCCCTGGATGAGGTCATCCTCATCTTCCCGCCCGATCTGCAGACTACGGTTAAGCAGGTGCGGGACCAGGGCAGGGCAGTGGCCAAACAGCAGCTCAGACTGCTTTGGATGTAGGAGACTCATGTGCCAGATCGGTGGCGGCCGCAGTGGCTATGCGTCGCGGGCTTGGCTGAGGATATCCACCTTTACTGGATACCAGCACAAGTTGGCGGATGTTCCTTTTGGGACTGACCTCTTCGCCCTGGGGTGGAAGGTCACCTGCAGAGGATCGAGAAGTCCAATGCCACCTTGACTCGGTCTCTTCCGCTCAGAAGGACAAAGGCACGAAACCACAGCCTAAGCTCTTCGTCCTCTGTGCCTCGGCGCCCGGCCCAGTAACGCCAGGGCCAGCAGGCTCGGCCTTGGCATCCCAAACCCAAGCCGGCTTCCTCTAACAGGAGGCAGGGAGGAAGGCCCAGGAGGTCCCTCGGCCGGTCCCTCCTCCAAGCCTGCCCAGTGACAGGCTGAGGTGTCGCCTCATCCCGCTCCACTTCCCTGGGTCCCATGGGACGGCCCGCACTTCCGTTCCGCCTGGTCCGCTGTTACCACGGACAGGTGGGTCTTGAGGTGGTGGGAAGAGGCCTGCCTCTGGAATTCGAGCAGGCACCACCCTTCAGAGCCGCGCCTCGGGGGCTTCGGGATCCCCAGCCTCACTGGCGGCCTGCCGAGCCGACATCACTCTCCTCCAGAAGGAGGTGGTAAGAGAGGTGGTGGACCCTCCTTCAGACCCAGGGTTTGTGTCCAGGTACTTCCTGGTTCCGAACAGAGCGGGGCTGGCGCCCATTCTCGACCTCACACGACCTAAACAAGTTCCTAAGGTCTCGAACCTTCAGGATGGTCACTCTGGCTCAGATAATACCATCCTTGGAGCAGCGTGTGGTTCTGCTCTCTGGACTTGCAGGACGTTTCCACGTCCCTATCCGTCTGCTCACCAGAGATTCCTTCGCTCTGAGCGGAAGGATCTCTCTTCAGTTCCAAGCCATGCCCTTCGGCTTGTCTCCAGCTCCCAGGGTCTTCACCAAATGCATGGCAGTGGTGACAGCATTCTCTGGCGCCCGAGGGTCCGGTGTACCCTTACCTGGGACGACTGGCTGATAGCAGCTCCCTCCAGGAAGGAGGCGGAGTGGTCAGAGATCTGGCCCTCAGGTCTGCTCTCAACTGGGCCTCCTTGTCAGCGAGGCCAAGTCGGAACTTCGAGCCGAAGCAGGTGATTTTATTCATCGGGCGCAGCTCGACTCTCTTCGAGCCAGAGCGCTCCCGGGACAGGGCCGAGGTTCTTTCCTCCTTTGCCCGATCATTTCTGGTTGGGCAATTCCGCCTGCCGGGACTTCCTGCGCCTCCTGGTCTCATGGCGGCCTGTACCAGCGTGGTCCGTTGGGCCGCTGGAACACGTCCCTTCAGTGGGGACTGGCCAGCCAGTGGTCACAACGCCATGCATCCTTTGGACCAGCTTGTGTCGGTGACAGGGGATGTGGAATGCTCTCCAGTGGTGGACCGCTCCATCACTGTGCAGGAGGGCATCCTGCTCGGTCCGCCTTAGCCGACGGTCTCTCTGTCGACCGATGCCTCTCTGATGGGTTGGGGTGCCCATCTGGGGAACACCGGCTCATGGCCTCTGGTCCCCAGGAGTCCCAGTGCCACATCAACCTGCTGGAGCTCGAGCGGTCCGCCTAGCTCCTACGCCTTTGCTCCGTTCCTCCGGGGTCAAGTGGTCCGAGTCCAGGCGGACAATACCCACGACCATGTACTATCTAAACCGCGCAGGGCGGGGCGCGCCCATGCTTCTATGCAAGGAAGCCTCCGCATTTGGTCACTGCAGCAGCCTGGAGGCGGATCTCCTAGCCATTCACGTGGCAGGAGCCTCCAACACCCTGGCCGATGCCCTGAGCCGGATAGGGGCTGCATCCCACGAGTGGTCTCTCCTGCCGGAGGTAGTACAGCATCTGTTCTCCCTTTGGGGCACACCTCAGGTGGACCTGTTTGCCTCCACGGAGAACGCTGGCTGAGTCTGTTCCTGCCCCCTCAGCAGGGCTCGCTGCAGGGGATGCCTTCCAGGCAATGGACCCCGGCGTTTTCTCACTTTTCCCATTTCCCTTGATCCACAAGGTGCTTCTCAAGGCAGGAGGGACAAGGCGCAGGTGATTCTGATAGCCCCAGACTGGCTTCGCCAGTTCTGGTACCCAGATCTCCTCAGTCTCAGCTCCAGGACTCCGCGGCGGCTTCCAGCTCGCCCGGACCTGCTCTCAGTCAATCAGGGAAGGTGTTCCATCCGACCTTCAATCCCTGCACCTGACGGCCTGGTTCCTGGCGGCTAGAGTTCCAGGCTTTGGGTCTTTCGGCGAGTCCTCAATGTAGTTGAGCGTCCCGATGAGAGTCGACCAGAAAATGCTATGCCTTCAAATGGAAAAGGTTTTCCATTTGGTGTCAGGCAAGGGCTTGGACCCTTCCTCCTGTTCCTTGCAAGCATCTTGGACTCATTTATGGTCCCTTTCTAGTCAAGGGCTTAGGTCGACGACCCTAAGGGTGCACTCTGGCAGCCATCTCTGCTTACCGGGCGGGCCGGGAAGCAGTCGGTGGCGAGGAGAAGGTGGTCTGGCGCTCAAAGGCCTTGATCACATTTCCCTCCAGTGCGGGAACCCCCACCCGTGGGATCTACTGCTGGTACTGGCAAGCTCATGGGCAAGCTATTAACCTATGCACAGGTGTGCTCTCTCCACCTGTCGTGGAAGACCGCTCTTGGTGGCTATCACGTCCAGCCAGAAGGATGGGAGAGCTCCAGGCGCTCCATCGAGTCTCCTTACCTGGTCTTCCACAGGGACAGGTTGTCCTGCGCCCACCAAATTCCTTCCAAGGTGGTGTCGAGTTTCACCTTAACCAGGTGTTGACTCTGCGGTGTTCTCCCCAATCACACCTCGGAGGCCGAATATAGGCTCCATACTCTGGACCCTAGAAGGGCGCTCGCTTATTATAAGGAGCGCACGGCTGAAATTCGGGGAGAGGTTCGCCAGCTGTTTGTCACCTACGCTGAAGCCGCATCTGGCAGACCTGCAGCCAAGCTGACGATAAGCAGGTGGGTAACTCCTGCATAGATCTCTGCTATAAGTTAGCGGGCATGGAGCCTCCCAGAGGGATAAGAGCTCATTCTACCCGCCATACTGCTGCAACGGTGGCTGCTTCCAGGGACGTCCCTATCCAGGAAATCTGCAGGGCTGCTACCTGGAAGTCAGCAAACACCTTCATTACCCACTACCACATCGACCTTGAGTCACGCCGGGATGCTGGTTTTGGGGCCTCGGTTCTCCAGTCTCTTTCCCAAGTAAGTATGTGGGGTGTCGTCTTGCCTCCTCCTCCCGGAGAACTGCTAGGAGTCTGCCAATGAGTGTGGATGAACAACATATCCATGTCCCTAGAAATACAGGTTACTCACCTGTAACAGGAGTTCTAGGAATGGTATATGTTGTTCATCCACATGACCACCCGACCTCCCGGCTCGACGACAACCTGAGCTTCCAGCGGCCAGATCTGGCGCATGGGGCGGAGCCGAGTTATACCACCGGTGGGTGGGAGGAGCAAGCTTGAAGACCTTCCGCAAGATTTAAAGCGGCAAGGATACTGCCAATGAGTGTGGATGAACAACATATACCATTCCTAGAACTCCTGTTACAGGTGAGTAACCTGTATTTATTGCTTACATATACCACATTAGAGTACACACTTTGGCAAATAGGGTTCACATGTGTTTGACCCCTCTTTTCAGGTGTTTGACATTTTGGGGTTTCTTTAAGTGTTGTGATCTCCCTCCAGTTGGAGGTTTTTTTATTAGGAGGTTAGGGATTTTTTCAAATCCTAAATTATATTGATCATTAGTACTTACAGTTTTCTAGTTCTATGGGCCTGCCTTTCCAGGCTTCTAGGAAATCTGAGGAGTTTAGAACACTGGCAGATAGTATAGGGCAGCATTTGAAAAGTTGTCACGTGCAAGAATTCCATCATTTGCATGTGTTCTGTTCTCTCCGGGCAGTCCTACTTAGAAGGCTTACTGCAGAAAGTTATGAATACCTGAGTAAAACTGGGAAGAAACAAGATTACCATGTTAAGTATTTTTTCTTATCAGCCATGCAATTTACAGGACAGTACATACCTGTCTTGGGAGATCAGAACACAGCCAGCCATCTAACTGGCGAATGTTTTATGTGTTCACAGTGTTGGAGGGCTAGAATAACCACATTACCTTCAGGCTGCTAAGATTACAGAACATCTTCAAATCTGTGATGTTAATTTATTTTTATTTATTGAATTGATTCACCAGGAAAGGCACACTGAGCAAAAGCGATGCTTGTCTCCTGGTGTGACTTGGGGAAGGGTTACAAAGGGAGGCTAACATGCAGGTTATCACAATAACAAACAGGTATACAGAGGAATATGGTTACACTTGGTTACACATTGGTTAACAGTCAGCTAAAGCATATACCATTGGCATACATGCATACTTACAGTGCCTTCAGAAAGTATTCGCCCCCCCCTTGGATTTTGTCACATTTTGTGATGTTGCAAACTCAAATTAAAATACATTTATATGGGATTTTTTTGTCACGTATCTACACAAATTACTCTCTAATGTCAAAAGTGTAATGAAACTTCTGCCATTTTTTGTATATATAATTTAAAATAAAAACCTGAAATGTCTTGTGTCGATAAGTATTCACACCCTTTGCTATGACACTCCAAATTGAGCTCAGGTGCATCCAATTTCCTTGTGAGATCACTCTAAAACTTGAATGGAGTCCACCTGTGGTCAGTTCAAATGGTTGACATGATTGCAGAGGAAATACACCTGTCTATATAAGGTCCCACTGTTGACAGTGAATGTCAGAGCAGAAACTCTACCATGAAGACCAAGGAGCTGTCCGTACAACTCCGTGATAGAATTGTGAGGCAGCATAGATCTGGGGAGGGGTATAAAAACATTTCTAGGGTGTTGAAAGTTCCCAGGAGCACAGTCAAGTCCATCATTAGGAAATGGAAAAAATACAGAACCACCCAGACTCTTCCTAGAGCAGGCCATCCTCCCAAACTGAGCAAGCAAGAAGGACCTTGGTCAGGAAGTGACCAAGAACCCAATGACCACCCTGACAGAACTACAGAGTTTCATGGCTGAGATGGGAGAACCTGTCCAGAGGACAACAATCTCTGCAGCACTTCACAGATGTAGTCTCTATGGGAGAGTGGCTAGACGGAAGCCACTCCTGAGAAAAGCCTCATAATAGCATGCCTGGAGTTTGCAAGAAGGCACGTGGCAGACTCTGAGAGCATGTGGCAAAAGATTCTCTGGTATGATGAAACAAAAATTGAACTCTTTGGCCTGAGTGCAAAGCGCTATGCCTGGCGCAGACCGAACACATCTCATCACCCGTGTAACACCATCCCTACCTTGAAGCATGGTGGTGGCAGCATCATGTTATGGGGATGCTTTTCAGCCGCAGGGACTGGGGCACTTGTCAGGATAGAGGAAACAATGAATGGAGCCAAATACAGGCACATCCTTGAGGAGAACCTGCATCAGTCAGCAATAGACCTTGGACTGTGGCGAAGATTTATGTTCCAACAGGACAATGACCCCAAGCATACAGCCAAGCAACACTGGAGTGGCTTCTGATCAAGAAGGTGAATGTCATTGAGTGGCCCAGCCAAAGTCCAGACTTGAATCCCATTGAGAATCTGTGGAAAGACTTAGATTGCGGTTCACTGACGCTCCGCATCCAACTTGACAGAGCTTGAGCAAATCTGCAAGGAAAAATGGGCGAAAATCCCCATATCCAGACGTGCAAAGCTGATGCAGACATACCCAAGAAGACTCCAAGCTGTAATTGCTGCCAAAGGCGCTTCTACAAAGTATTGACTCAGTGGGGTGAACACTTAAGTAAACAAGATGTTTCAGTTTTTAATGTTTCATAAATGTTTATATTTTTGCCCCTTTAAATTGTTGAGTATGCTGTGTGAATCAAGGGGGAAAAAATCATTTCAATGCATTAAAAATTTTGGTAGTAACACAACAAAATGTGACAAAATCCAAGGGGGTGAATACTTTCTGAAGGCACTGTACATACATACAGTACAGATTGCTGAGGCAAATTAATACTTAGCGGCTAAATTTGGCAGGGCAGAGAAAGACAAGAGTGGATGAGTAAGTGCCATGGTTGGTTATATAAGCCAGCTTCCAAGCATAGGCGCGTGGCACTGGTCAGGCAATGGGAATTTGAAAAGGGGATCGCTAGAGTTATTGAGTGCAGGCACAGTTTACGTGGAGGGGTAATTTGCTAGCAGAGTTCATAGTGAATGGGTGGAGGAGGAGTGGCAAATTTGAGGGGGGAAGATCATTCCAGAGTTTCTGGAATCTGTACGAGAAGGCTATTTGACCAGCAGAGGTCTTTCATCTGGGGATATATAGTAGTCTGGTGTCGCGTGACCTGAGGGCATTTGGGGGGTGGGAGCTGACAACAGTATGGAGGGGAGGGCACCAAGCCAGAATTTTTTGAGACAAATTTGGAGCAGTGCAGTTGACGTAGATTTTCGAGGGATGGCAAGGTGAGGGAGCGGTAGAGGTCACAGTGGTGAAAACGGGAGAGGGCATCAAGAGCAAAACGGCAGAAGGCATTGAAGAGGGCGTCTAGTTTTGATAGTGAATTAGCAGCGTGGATATGTTGTTCATCCACACTCTTTGGCATGTCCCTTTCCCCTTTAAATCTTACCGGAAGTCTTCAAGCTGACTCTTCTCACCCACCCGGGTGGTAAATACCTCGGCTCCGCCCCATGACACCAGATCTTCCTTTCCTCTGGAAGATTCAGGTAGGTTCCCTCGTGCTACTTCTGCAGTACTGTATGCCCTAGCTTCTAATCAACTGTTTTCGCCGCATTTGCTTTCTTTGAAACTCGTACAAGTTTACGATTCCGATCCGAGCGCATCGGACATGGAGGACAAGTCATCCCCGGGTTTCGCCGGTGTCCCTGCGGACAGAAAATGTCACGCACCGATCCCCACCTCTCGTATGTATATTGCTTGGATGTCGTGCATGACACCACCTCTTGCACCATTTGTCTGGCCTTCCATCCCAACATCCTGGACGACCGCAAGGCGTGCCTAAAACTAGGGAGACTGGAGCTTCACAACCCACCGGTGAAATCAAAGGAGGCCAGGTGGGCGGTTTCCGTGGCCACGGGATCTGCCGTTCAGCTTGAACAGATGGCGGCTTCGAAGAGGAAGCTCCTTAAGCTTCAGCCAGCCGGAGTTTGTTCGTGCGGCTTAACCTGGGCTCGACTTTCACTGGGTCCTTTAGAGAGATGTGCCAGTCTCTCCCCACCAGGGGTGAGGCGCCGTCAGGCTCGCACTCTTCCCGCCCTAAGAAAAGGGACAAGGACCCTAAATCATCTTCTGCCTGAAGACCGTCCTGGGACAGAGAGTGGTCTGATTCTCAGGATCTTGCAATCTCGACCTCTGCCAAGATCGCTTCCTCGGCAGCTGGCTTCTCGGACCATCCTTCAGGCCTAGGATACGGCCAAACCGGATGAGATGTCTCTCGACCCGATCGAGCTGTTGTTGCCGACCCCGTCCGACGACTCTTGAGAGGACACCCATCCTTTCCTTCCCCAACAAGGAGACCCTTCCCTTGGGTATCCCGATCGAGGGACAGGAGCCGGAACCTCAGTTTTTAACGAATCCGGCTTATCCAGATCGACAGAGCCGACACTGTAGGTCTCGATCAAGGACTAGGACCCCGTTGGTCAAAAAACCGAAAAAGGGTCACAAACACTCCCGGAAGAGGCGTTTCCACCGATCCTCATCCTCCTCGGAAGAGGAGAGACTTCGACGGAAGCTCCGTCGGCGTTATGAGGACCTTATGTGGCAAAAGCTAATTCTGACCGGTCAAAAGCCTTCTCCGCCGGCTATACTGGCCATTACTTTGCCCCAGCCTCTTAGGCCGATGCTGACCCCTCCAGAACTGAAGACTCCGGTTCTCCCTCCGGTAGGACCGGCACGCATTCCTGTTCGGCCTGTTCCGGTCTCCCCACCAATTTTGGTGGAGCCACCACCTAAGTAGCCTCAGGGAGGGGCTCCCTCGAAAGAGGACCAGACAGATACGGGCCTGCCCCGTTGTCTGTCCATCACTGTTGTTCCCGATCACCCTCAGCGTATTGAAGAGGACATCGGCAGGAGACCCCTGTATCCCAACTCCTTGGACTCTGATACCACTGGTCCTCACTCACACCCCGATGATGAGTTGTCAGTAACAGGTCTGGAGGAAGGTCCTTCTCTTTCCAGGGCATCCTCCAACTTATTTGAGTCCACCATTATGCCCTTGGAACCTGTCCAAAGAAGGCGGAATATCCTCTCACGGATATTCTTAAAAGGGGGGATACCCCGACGGAGGCCTTCCCAGTGGCCAAAGCCATTGTTGGCCTGACCCTTGAGCTATGGCAGCACATTGCCTCTTGCCCGGCTCCATCTGCCCACATGGCTTGCAAGTACACTGTACCCATGGGGTCCTTGGCGGGCTTCACATAGCATCCCTCGGCCGCGAGCCTTGTGACTGCCTCAGTGTTTAGACGCACGGGTAGCTCAGGGGATTCTGACCGCCCTCTGGACAAGGAGTCCAAAAATATGGACCATTCTGCCTGGAAAGGTATATGCGGCTTCATCCTTGGGCCTTCGTCACGCCAGCTCGGCAGTGATCATGGCACGCTTCTTTCACGTCCTCTTGGGGTCGCTAGATGAAGTCCTCCCTCATCTCCCAGTGGACATGCAGACCACGGTTAAGCAGGTCTGTTACCAGATCCATGCAGTTGCAAAACAGCAGCTCCAGACGGCCTTGGATATTGGAGATTCCTGTGCCCGTTCACTAGCAGCTGCAGTGACCATTCGCCGCAGGGTCTGGCTGAGGTTATCCTCTTTTCCGGCGGATACACGGCACAGCTTAGCTGACATGCCCTTCCTTGGCACCGATCTCTTTGGTCCAGGAGTGACAGGTCACCTCCAGCGCATAGAGCAGTCCAGTGCCACCTAGGATGCCACTTCTGCAAAAGGTTCTTTGGGCAAGAACCAGCAGAAGCGCAAGGAGAAGCCTTTTTGGCACTCTTCTCCTGCGGTTAGACCGCCCCCCTTCCAGGGAGGTCAGCAGCACCAGCAGGCTCAAGCTTGGCGCTCTAGGCCCAAGCAGGGTCCCCAACAGCCCCACAAAGGAGGCCGAGGTGCCGGTCCAGGAGCCTTCTCCTCCTCTAAGCCTGTGCAGTGACGGGTCGGGGGTGGCCACCCCTACACCAGTCACGCCAGTTCTGGGACCTCCGTGGGGCCGGCTCAGCCACTTTCTTTCCGCCTGGTCCGTATCACTGACAGATGGGTCCTGGAAGTGGTCAGTGCGGGGACTGCCTTTACAGTTTGAGCAGTACCTCCTGCCGAGCCCGTGCCCCACGGAGGAGAGATCGCCCTTCAGGACGACATTGCTCAGCTCCTCCACAAGGAGGCGGTAGCTCCAGTGCCAGATCCTCCTACAGACCCAGGCTTCGTGTCCAGGTACTTCCTGGTGCCCAAGCGGATGGGGGGTTGGTGCCCCATCCTAGATCTCCATGACCTGAATCAATATCTCTGGTATCGCACCTTCTGGATGGTAACTCTGAATCAGATCATACCATCTCTGGAGCAAAACGTGGTTCTGTTCACTGGATCTACAGGACACATTTTTCTACATCCCAATCCGTCCGTCCCACCAGTGGTTCCTCCACTTCAGCATGGAAAGGACCCTGTGTGAGTTCCAAGCCATGCCGTTTGGCCTGTCATCAGCCCATCGGGTCTTCATCAAGTGCATCGCAGTGGTGGCGGCTGATTTACGGCGTCAAGGGGTTCGGATATACCCCTACATCGATGATTGGCTCCTGGCGGGTTCCTCCCTGCAGGAGGTGGAGAGGTCCAGGGACCTGGCCCTCCGAACCTGTTTCCAATTAGGCCTCCTGATCAACGAGGCCAAGTCGGAACTCGTGCCCTCTCAGGTGATGGGTTTTGTTGGGGCAGAGCTCGACTCTCGTCAAGCCAGAGCTCGGCTCCCGGCGGACAGGGCAGAGGTTCTTTCCTCCTTTGCCCAATCATTTCTGGTTGGGCACCTGCACCCTGCCCGGGACTTCCCTGCCTTCTGGGTTACATAGCGGCATGCACCTCAGTGGTCGGGTGGGCCAAATTGCACGTGCACCCCTCCAGTGGGATCTGGCTGCTCACTGGACTCAGTGTCAGGGTCATTTCAACCAGCTGGTCACTGTCACCCAGAAGATGTGGGGACGCTCTCCAGTGGTGGACCGTCCCAGGTCGTCTGCAGGAAGGGATCCTGCTTGTCCGCCTTGCACGACGGTTGTCCTCACAACCGATGTGCCTCTCATGAACTGGGAGCCCACATGGGGGACCACAGAGCCCATGGGTTCTGGACCCCCGAGGAGTCCCGATGCCACATCAACCTGCTAGAGCTCAGAGCAGTCAGACTGGCACTGTCAGCTTTCGCTCCTCAGCTCCGGGGTCAAGTGGTTCAAGTCCAGACAGGCAATACCCCGACCATGTACTACCTCAACAAGCAGGGCTGCACGCCTCCCATCTGCTATGCAGAGGCGCTCAGATCTGAACCTTCGTCAGCCAGTTGGAGGTGGATCTCCTTGCCATCCATGTGGCAGGAATCTCGAACCAACTGGCGGATGCTCTCAGCCCATAGGCCAGACATCCCACGAGTGGTCTCTCCATCCAGAGGTAACTTACAATCTGTTCTCCGCTGGTGGACCTGTTTGCCTCCAGGAGAACACCAAGCTGAGTCTGTACCATGCCCCCCCCTCAGCAGGGCTCGCTGCAGGGGGATGCCTTCTCAGGCCGTGGACCCCAGGCTTTCTCGCTCTTCCTCCATTTCCCTTGATCCACAAGGTGTTACTCAAGGTGAGGAGGGACAAGGCGAAGGAGATCCTGGTAGCCCCAGATTGGCCCCTCCAGATCTCCTCAGCCTCAATTGTAGGCCCCCGGAGCGGATTTGTACATGCCCGGACCTGATATCATTGAACCAGGGGAAGGTATTCCATTCGGACCTTCAATCCCTGCACCTCACAGCCTGGTACCTGAGCGGCTAGAGTTCCAGGCTCTGGGTCTTTCCAAGGATTTCTACACCGTGGTAGAGGCATCTCGTAAGGAATCGACCAGGAAATGTTATGCCTTCAAATGGAAAAGGTTTGCCATTTGGTGTCAGGGTAAGAGTCTGGACCCCTTATCCTGCTCTGTAGCTAACATTTTAGACTACCTTTGGTCTCTCTCCAAAGGGGGTCTACGGTCATCGACCCTTAGGGTGTACCTGGCAGCCATTTCCACTTACCGGGCATGGGCCGGTCAGTCGACATTGGCACAGGAGACAGTGATCGGGCGCTTTTTCCAAGGCCTGGATCACTTATCCCCTCCGGTGAGTGAATCTCCACCTCCGTGAAATCTTTTGCTGGTTTTGGCAAAGCTCATGGACAAGCCATTCGAACCCATGCACAAGTGTGAGCTCTCACACTTGTCGAAGACTGCCTTCCTGGTGGCTATCACGTCAGCCAGAAGGACAGGGGAGCTGCAGACGCTCTCGGTGGATTTCCCTTATCTGGTCTTTCACAGGGACAAAGTTGTCCTGCGCCCCCACCAATTCCTTCCGAAGGTGGTGTCAGAGTTTCACCTTAACCAGGTGTTGACTCCGCTGGTATATTACCCTTACTACACCTCAGACGCCGAGTACAGGCTCCGTACCCTAAACCTTAGACATGCTCTCTTCTACTACAAGGAGTGGATGGCGGAAATTCGGAGAGAGGTTCGCCAGCTGTTTGTCACCTACGCTGAAGCCGCTTCTGGCTGACCTGCAACCAAACGGACCATTGCAAGATGGATTACATCATGCATAGGTCTGTGCTGTGAGTTGGCGGGCAAGGAGCCTCCCAGAGGGATAAGAGCTCATTCTACCCACCATACTGCTGCATCGGTGGCTGCTTCCAGGGACATCCCTATCCAGGAAATCTGTCAGGCTGCTACCTGGAAGTCAGCAAACACCTTCATTAGCCACTACCACATCGACCTTGAATCACGCCGGGATGCTGGTTTTGGGGCCTCGGTTCTCCAATCTCTTTTCCCAAAGTAGGGGGTGTGCTCCTTGCCTCCCTCCTCGTGGAGAACTGCTAGGAGTCTGCCAAAGAGTGTGGATGAACAACATCCATGCTCCTAGAAAAACAGGTTACTCACCTGTAACAGTAGTTCTAGGAGTGGTATATGATGTTTATCTACACGCACCACCCGACCTCCCAACTTGGCACATGCTGCTTCCAGCTGGCTAAGATCTGGCGTCATGGGGCGGAGCCGAGGTATTTACCGCCCGGTGGGTGGGAGGAGCCAGCTTGAAGACTTCCGCAAGATTTAAAGGGAAAGGGACATGTTTGAGAGTGTGGAGGAACAACATATACTACTCCTAGAACTACTGTTACAGGTGAGTAACCTGTTTTTCAGGTGCAGTGCTGTAGACTCACAGTAGTCTCAGGAAGGATCATCTTCTGCACTAGTTCTCGCCTAACCATAAAAGGGTGGCTAGAGTGGTTCCTGTACAGGGCACCTAGCTTGGGGTGCAGTTTTTTTTATGATTGCATTGATGTGATCGGTGAAGGGAAGGTGACGGTCGAGCCATACCCCTAGATACCGGAAAGAAGCAACGTCTGCCAGAGTCTTCCCGTCCTTTGTGTGGGCCGGGAGTCTGGATAGCCGCTGTCTCGTGCTGAAGGTCATGGTGACAGTGTTTGTTTTTTTGTGTTTTTTTTTTAGCCTTGAGAGAGAGCTGGTGTGAACTGAACCAGCGAAGAACTTAATTGAAGTCGGACTGGAGATTGGATGCTACTTCTTCTGGGGTGGAGCCAGAGGCAAATAGGACGGTGTCGTATACGTACATGTGTATAGATATAGCTGTGCAGATTAGTGGCAGGTCGTTGAGGAAAATGGAGAACAGGATGGGATAGTACATCGACCCTTGGGGGACACCAGTAGTCAGCATGGAAGGGGAGAATGTGGCATCTGCAATTCTTATTGATTGTGTTCTTCCTGAGAGGTAGGCACTGAACCAGTTAGTGGCTGAGGTAGTGAGACCTGCATCCGAGAGGCTTGTTACCAGCAAGGAGTGGGAGAACGTGTCTAATGCTTTAGTGAGGTCGACGAATATTGCCGAAGAGATCTGCCCCCTATCCATTCCAGAGAGGATAGTGTCCGTGAGTCTTAACAAGAAGGATGCAGCGGAGTGACCCTTTCCGAATCCAGACTGGAATGGCGTGAAGAAGTTAGTCTGAGAGAAAAGAGGTAAGTTGGGCAAGCACCAGGTGTTCTTGTAGATCTTACTTCGAGAGGAAGCTCTTGCAGCAGGTAACACATATATATAGGACTGACGCCACCTGATGGCAGATCTTGGCATTTCTTTTCTCTAGCAAGCAGTACTGACGTGGGACCACCTACCAGGCATCGGCCCCGCCCCCGACGTCACATAGTATAAAAAGGCGTAGGCGGTCCCCACATGCTTCAGTTCTTTCCCACCACAGCAACTCGCTAGTCGGCTCTTGGCTCGCCTACGGGTTCCTCAGTTCTAGAACAGTTCCTCTTTATATTTTCATGGATTTTTCGACGACGTATGTCATCCATTTTGACCGGGCACCGTAACAAGTGCTCTTGCGGACGGCAGATCCCTGCCAAGGACAGTCACTTAGCCTGCCTTTTTTGCCTGGGCCCAGACCACGATACTGCGCCTGTACCCACGGCCAGGTCTTCAATAGTCTGACCAGGATCCAAAGACAGAAATCGCTCCAGGCCCATCTAACTCAGCAGCAACTGCCCCAGATGCAGCAGGACACGTCCTGTAGGAGGGAGTCTCATTCCCGTACTCCTTAGATGGGAAAGGAGAAGCACTGCCGCCTTCCAGGCCCAGGTCTTCCAGTTCTGCTGGTCGTTCTGGCTTACCTCCCTCAAGTCTCCCGCCTTGCAGCCCATCAGGATCCGTACTTCAGATTCCGGTTCCGCAGCGGCCCATGGACGCAGGTGCATCCGCCAAGAAACCGTCTGGCTCGGTTGCTCCTCTGGCCACAGGAGGCATCAGACTCCAGCCTGTGGCCCCCACAGGTAAGCAGTCCTCCTGCTCGGCTTTGGTTGACCCCAGGAGGCCAAGCAGTCTATAGGGCATTCTGCTTCTCGGGCCTCTTCTTTGCTGCTAAAACATAGCAAGCGACCGGCATCTGTCTGAGTCAGACCGATGCCATTCTGACAAACACAAGACTTATCGCCCTTCTAAGACCCCTTCCTCCGACTGACCCCTGCCCTCCTCTGGCTAAGGGGCGTCCATGGGACGCGGCTCCAGCACCGATACCGGTCACACTTCCGCTTCCTCCACCGGTGCCGGATAAGGCTGTTCCTCCGACGTCACCTCGCGACCGTTCACCAGTCCGCCCGACGCCAGATCTGCCTGACATCACTGAGGAGTTTACACCGGCGTCACCTGTCCTACCGACGCTAGGCCATTCCGATGCCGGTGCCCCTGCGGGCCAACTGACATCGCCTTCTAGGTCGGACTCTCCAAGGTTGGGGATGTCCCAGGTCAAGGAATTTTTGCTCACTGGTGGGATACAGTCAATCAGTACTTAGTAGGCCCTCCAGTTCCTTCTCCAAAAGCTCCTCCTGTCCCTTAGCCTGACGAGCAGGCTACGCCTGTCCCTTCCGGGACTAAGGGGGATAAGTCATTGGCCAGCCCCAGGAAGAGCAAGGACAAGCGCAAGAGGACTAGGTCTCCTTCCTCCTCTCGCTCTCCTTCTCCTAGACGGCCCAGGCACGAGGAGACATTGGGTTTCGTCTTCCTCCTCCTCTTCTTCCTCTGCCTTTGTCGAATCAGAGTCCTATCCTGTTTCGAACCCGGGCTCTCTCCCTGGTGACACTGAGGACCAGCCTAGATCTCCTCCCGATGACCCCAGTTTCCTAGAGGTCATGCGGCACATTCAGGAGTACATGGGACGTGCGGAGGCCCTGGATCCCGAACACTTCATGCCTGGCAAAATACCTGCGCTAGAAGGATCCCAAGGCGGTGATCATCCCTCCCTTGGTGGACACCTTCCAGAATGTTACCCTAGCTACCTGGAGGCATCCACATGCATCCTCTGTGGTGCCCAAGAAGGCCAACCACTTGTACCAGGGCCCCAAGGACCATTCTTACTTGGCCGAACATCCCACGGCTGACTCCATGGTCATTTCGGCCGCTCATGATCATTTGCAGAGGCTGAAGCACCTAAGTACCCAGCTGTCAAGCAGGGAGTCTAAGCAGCTGGATTCTTTAGGTCGCAGTGTGTCCTCATCTGCCACCTGCAGTATCGGTAGTCTAAATTTTTTGACTCGTATAGTCCCATTACAGAACGCCCTTTGGGACCAAGGATTGGACATTCTGCAAGGTTTGCCTGACTGTCCTCAGAGGACAGAACTTGCTAAACTTTTACAGACTGGCTCAGATGTGGGTACTCACGTTCTTCGAGCTGCGTACGACTCTGGACACATCAGCGAGGGCAGCCGCTACTGGAATTTGCCTTCGGCGCCACCCCTGGCTCCGGGTCTCTGGGTTCGACCCAGAGGTGCAGACTACACTTCTCAGTGCCCCTTTCAAGGGCTCTGTGCTCTTCGGTGAAGATACAGAGAAGGTTATTGTTAGACTGCAGGACTCTGGCAATGCGGTCCGTGCGAGTTGCAGTCTATGTATCGCCCAAGCAGGCGTTTCATTGGCCCCATTTTCGTGGCAGAGGGAACACCAGCCTCAGCAACCCCATGCTCGGCCTCACGCACAGTGGGGTGGCTTTGGTTGACGAGGGGGTCACCGAGGTGCTGCCTCTGCCTTCTCTAGACAGGCTAGACCTCCAGAAGTCGCCCTCCCCTTCCCTTCCACCTGACTATGTAAATGACCCTCACCCCCCCCCAGACCTGATGTCGGGAGAGTGGGTGGGAGGTCATTTTTCTCACCACTATCTTGCATGGAGAGAAGTGACCTCTAACAGATGGGTCCCCAACCTCGTGGAGTTCGGGCACTCCAAGAGTTTGAGTCTCTACCCCGGACAGACCACCACCCCTTCTTACTACCGAGAGACCACTGGGCTCCCATGAGGCGGAGATCAGTTTCTGCTCAACAAGGGCGCTATAGAATGTCCCAGAGGCAGAAGGGACTCTGGGTTTACTCCCGCATCTTCCTGGTTCCCAAGAAGTCAGGGGACCTGTGGCTGATTTTGGACCTCAGCGACCTCAACCAGTGGGTCACTTACTGCAGATTCCGTATGGTGTCGCATCCGAATCTCCTCCCCTTCCTGATGGTCGGGGATTGGCAGGCGTCTCTGGACATGCAGGCTGCCTACCTTCACATTCCTATTTGCCACAGTGGAGATTCCTGAGGTTCAAGTTCGAGGGTCGGGCCTATCAGTTCAAGGTTCTTCCCTTTGGCCTTTCCTCCACTCCCAGAGTCTTCACCAAGTGCCTCGCCATCACTGCAGTGGCCCTGCGCCGAGATGGCCACTTTTTGTTCCCTTATCTTGATGATTGGCTCCTCTAGGCCCCATCCAGGTCTCGTCTTTGGAAGACCATCCTGGCCATGCTCTCCCTTTGTCAGCATCTGGGGATCACTGTAAATCCAGAAAAATCTCAGCTCTTCCTCTCTGTGTCTTCAATTTATAGGCGCTCTTTTAGACACCACATTGGGGAAAGCCGTTCTCCCTTCAGACAGGGCAGAGCGCATTCAGGCTGTGGCGTCCCAAGGCTTTTCAGCCTCTGTGGTTCCAGACAGGTCTATTCTCAGGCTTCTGGGGCACATGGCGGCTGCCATAGTCTCAGTCCCCTTCGCCAGACTGCGCATGTGCACCATTCAGTGGGCTCTTCGGGTCCAGTGGGACCAGACCAGGGACGACTTGGACTTGCCGGTCAGGATTTCGGAGCCAGTTCATCGCGAACTACGCTGGTGGGTGTCTCCCCAGCATCTCTGCCGAGGACTCCCTTTCCAGCCAGAAAGTCCTGTCCAAGCGCTCACCACAGACGTGTCTGGGACGGGGTGGGGGTCTCACCTTGGGATCCACAGGACGCAAAGGCTGTGGTCTCCATTAGAGGAGAGCTTGCATATCAATGTGCTCAAGCTCAGAGCCGTCCTGTACTCCCTACAGGCTCTGGCTCTTTTTCTAGCGCCCGGTCACCTCCTTATTCAGATGGACAACACTGTGGTGGTGTTTTACATCAACAAGCAGGGAGGTACACACTCTTTCCCCCTTTGTCGGGAAGCTATGAGGGTGTGGAACTGGGCGGTGGAGCACCATCTCCATCTTTCGGCAGTCCATGTTCCGGGCTCCATGAACATAGTCGCAGACGCCCTCAGCAAGGCAAAACCACTCTGTCACGAGTGGTCCCTGATGTAGTCCGTTGCAGACGAGCTCTGCGCAAGATGGGGAATGCTGGATTTGGACCTTTTTGCATCTTGCTGCAACGCAAAACTGCCCAGTTTTTGCTCGCTCGATCCCGAGCCTGGAGCTTTCTGGCAAGGCGCATTGTTCCTATCTTGGAACAGGAGGTTTCTTTACACCTTCCTCCCTTTTCCCTCTTGCAGAGGTCTCCTCAAAGCCCAATCGGAGAGGTCACCATGATTCTAATAGCCCTCTGTGGCCCAGACAGATTTGGTTCCCACTTCTCTGGTGTCTGTCTTTTCATGCTCCATGGCCTCTTTCCATTTCGGTCAGTTACTCTCTCAGCAGCAGAGGACCTTGGTTCATCCTAACCTCGCTCCCTTCACCTGCATGCTTGGCTCCTGCTTACCTAGCAAAGCTTTGCTTTGGGTTTCTGATGACATTGCCGGATTTTGGTTGAGGCTTGAAAGCCCACTACCTGGGCTACTACGCTATGAAGTGGAAACACTTTGCTTCTGGGCCTTATTCAGGAGGCTTGACCCTCTGGTCTGTCCAGTTAACGTGGTTTTACAATGCCTGCTATCCTGTCGAGTCAGGTCTCAGCTACTCCTCCATTAAGGTACATCTGGCTGCTGTTTCACCAATCATCACTGTATTCAGGACAGGACAGTGGCTCAATTGGAGGTGGTTAAAACTTTTCTGAAGGGATTTACATCTCCGTCCTCCAGTCAAGACTGTTCTGGAGAGGCTTCACGCTTCCTCCTTGAACCTGCATGTCTTGTGAGCTCCACTATCTCTCTTGAAGACTTTGCTTCTGATGGCGGTCACTTCAACAGCGCATTTGGGCGTCATGCTCTTATGTGTTAGAGCCCTATCTTATTTTCATAAGGACATGTTGGACCTCCGCACTAATCCTAAACCTCTTCCGAAGGTAGTGTTGGAGCTCACTCTTAACCAATCGGCCAGCTTCCAGTATATTTTCCGGAGCATTCCAATAGGGGTGAAGCGCTCTTGCACACCCTTGATGTACATCGCGCTCTGCGATGTTTTTTGTCCAGAACAAAAAGTATCAGGAAATAGGACCAACTGTTTGTATCCTTTGCTTATAGGTCCTTGGGGTGCCCAGTTACAAAGCAAATGCTGTCGTGTTAGCTGGTAAACTGTATATCATTCTGTTATCAGCAGACTAACAAGACCCTTCCGAGCTGTGTTAGGACTCATTCCACCAGAAGCGGTGGCTACTTCGCCGCAGCTCTTAAGAAAGTGTCGGCTGACATTTGTGCTGCCTCCTGGCACTCTATTCACACCTTCATCAGACATTACAGTCTGGACATTGTTTCAGGCGTTGTGAGTTTTGGCCTGCAGGGTCCTCCAGGGCCTTATTTCTTGAGAGGTCTTGTCTCTTGAGGGTTTCCTGCCTCTCCTTTCCTTCCCACTCATGGTTGTCTTCAGTTTAGACCTTGAGTGTGGTATGTGTGTTGACTCCCTTTCAGGGGTTGTATTAAGTTAATACCTCTGGGAGATTTTCCTATTTTTCCTTTCCGCCTACCCAGCGGTTGTCTTTAGTTTATACTGGAGGAATCAGTCCTATATATGTTACCTGCTGCAAGAGCTTCCTCTCGACAAGATAGTACAGTTATATAAAGCATCGTTAACTAATGCTCTTGAGAGAAGCTCTTGCAGGTATGATTTCTCCTCCTTCCCCCAGGAGTGAGCCTTCTCTCAGGGTCTAGTTCAGCTCCCTTTGAGGGCCTAGCAAATTTTGTTACTTTTCTATGGAATGTTTCCTCCACACTGTTGATGTTATTTGGCCTGTCATTGGCGTGCAAGAACTGGAGCACCTGGGGACTCCTTTCACCCTTTATACTATGTGGCGGGGCAGGGCCGGCTGGGAAAGGCGGTACATCGAGTACTGCTGAGAAAAAGAATTCTGAGATCTGCGCCAGTCCTCTAGTGTGTTACCGTTGCAAGAGCTTCTCGAAGATCTACTGTTATAGTAAGTTCTTATGTAACTGTACTTTTGCAAGGACTGGGAGGAGAGAGAGGGCGGTAGTTTGAAGTGGAGGAGGGGGAACCCCCTTCAGAGAGGGGAATGACAACGGTGTGTTTCCAGGCCTGGGGGACAGCAGCAGTGGTAAAGGAGAGGTTTAGGAGATTGACAAGAGCTGTTGCTATGGCTGGGGCAGAGAGGTGGAGGAGTTTGGTGTCCAGCCCATCCGGGGGGGGGTACCTTTAGATGGGTTTAGAGCCAGTAGGGCCTCGAGGGCTTTGTTTTGTGTGATGGCTTTGAAGGAGAAGGTACAAGGCCCTAACGTGTTAGAGTCTCCTGTGAGCAGGGTCGGGTGGGGCAGTGGGGGGCAGGGAGAGGGAGGTTGAGGCACAAGAGGTAAAATATGTCTTGAACTTGGCAGCCACCGCCCCTGGATCTGAGAGGAGTGAGTTGTTTACTTTTAGGAGCAGTATGGGATTTGTGGCCGGAGGAGAGAAGAGGGAGTGGGATGACCTTCCAGAATTTGGATGGGCTATTTAAGTTTGACTGGAGGGAGGAGTTGAAGTATACCACTTTAACGAGGTGAATTGCTGTGGTGCACTTGTTACACAGCACACGGTACATGGTGAAGTCTTGCGGGAGGCGAGAAGATTTATGTGCTCGCCATGCTTTGTCGCAGGCCTTATGGCAGGCTATAAGTTCTTGGGTGATCCAAGGCAGGTGCTTACCGTATACCCTTGAGCGACGCAGTGGGGCAAGCGTATTCCGGGAGTTGAGGAGCATGTCTTGGAAGTGTAGGAGGGCGTTAATCACAAAGTATAAGCAAATCTTACTTCGAGAGGGCTCTTGCAGTAGGTAATTACATATAGGACTGACCCGGCAGGCATCAGGACCCCAAGGAAAAAATGTCTAGCTAGCAGTCTCTGATGAGGGACCGGCCCCTCTTCAGATGACCGTCATGCAACGTAAGTGTAAAGGGATGGTTTCCCACGCCCGCCTTCCAGTTCTTTCCTGCCGTCAACTTGTGAAAGTTCCTCGCGGTAGAGTTCATCGCTCATCAGTCTTTAGTCTGCTAGTTTTCAAACTTTTCAGCCAATTTTTTTTTGTTTGTTTCTCTAAAAATCTCTGTGTATGTCATCCCCAATGCCTTCTGAATTGCATAAAAACAAGTGTGACTCGTGTGGTTCCCAGCTGCCACATAAGGACGGACACTCCCTGTGCCTCTTCTGCCTAGGCATGGACCATCCCATGGAGAAGTGCCAGCACTGCCAAAAATTCAATTCGGCCACCCGAAAACGGAGGCAGCAGTCTCTGGAGGCCCATACTCTGAAGAAAAAGATGGCTTCCATGGAGAAGGAGTTGAAAAAGTTGAGGGAGGCTTCCACTTCCCCGAAAGCCACAAGAAGGAGGACAAGTAGCGGGACTGGGACTCAACCTCCACGCCTCCGTCACTCCGGCTGGGGTCACAGTATTAAGGTAAGGTCCCTCCGAGAGGTCCTCGACTACCATCTTGGCGGTGTCCAAGTAGGTTAGCCCCTCCGTCAGGCTAGGGCCCTTGGGTACTTCGGGTGAGAGCTTCACTCCCAGGAAGACCACTGCCATGTGGCCCTCTGGGTCGAGTGGGGTCTGCTAAGTCGGATGCCGGTGCCACCGACGGCATCCGCCCCGGACAGATCGGTAGCCGATGGCTCCTTTGGGAGGGTGCCCGGTCGTTCATTCACCAGAAAAGGCGCTTTCCTTCGAGGCCTGCTTGGTAAGGGTTCCGGTAAGTCAGGCTGGCTCCTCGCGCCAGCCCTGATCCAGCTGATGAGTTAGACATCGGCCCTCTGGCAACCGCTCAGCTAAAGAGCCTCCGGTGGACCTCACAACCGGTCCCACGCCCCAGGCTCTCCGAACACTTGCCGCTGCCCTCTGAGGCCCTGCATCTCTTCTGCTGGATCCCAGGATTCCAATCCTCCATCCTAGGTTGTCACAGAGGAACTGGATACGCTGGCGTCAGGGCTCCTCCTACTGGGCCGGACCCTCAGATGCCAGCCGACGTCCTCTTCTGGATGACAATGTCACACCGGCCCAGCGCCCATGGGGCCACCCTTACTTGGCTCACCTGTTGGGCCTTTGCCAGGACCCTCTGTTCCGTCAGAGCCCTGGCACCGGGTATCTGACACCACTAAATCCGTGCCACCTTACCCGTACCGCAGTATCAGACACTGCTTATCCGACACACAGTATCCGTGCCTCAATACCCGCGCTGGGCTTTCCACCGCCTGGTTATGGATACATGCCATATGGATATCCTCAATATCCGTGATCTCCTCCTCCTCTGCCGCCGACACACACCACAGCTGCCAGCGGACTTGAAGGAGACTCTGGCTGCCTGATGGGCCGAGGCCAAGGCTTAGCTCACCAGGGAGGTGCAGAGTCATCTACCGCACCGACCCTGCACAGGATCCACGGAGATGGGACTCCATCCTCTACCCGACACCAGAGTTGAACTCTCAGGTGCCAGGGGCGGGAGGACACGCTTCCCAGAGGGCCTCCCAAAGAGACCGTTCCTCCCCAAGTCGGGAGGAGTCTTCTCCTCTACGCCGGAGACTTTTGATTTGGACTGGGGGCTACATCCAGATAACGAGTCTCGCATCCAGACCCACCCAGGCCAAGGACTCCTCTGAAGTCTCCTCCAGAAGATCCTTCTTTTCTGGAGCTACTGAGAAAGATCCAGGAAGTTCATCAGTGGCAGTTTCTGGAGCCAGATCCACAGCATAAAAAGCTTCTGCCCACTTGGATCTGCCTGAGAACACTCCTACATTGATTCCACCCTGGTGGAGCCTCATACGGATCTTGTTTCACTATTTGTAAACAACCATCCACTTTAGCCCCTCCCTTCCAAGGAAGGCAGATAGGCTATATCAGGCTCCCAAGGGTGTAGATTCTCTGAATATACGCCCTAAGGCTGACTCTGTCGTGATTAGCGCCGCTCACTGCCGCTTTGCTAACCCCAAATATCTCAGCTCGTCTCTGACTGATAAGGAGTCTCTGCTTCTGGAACAGTATGGGAAGAAGGTTTATGCATCTTCTACCCTAGGTATTAGGGCCTTGAATTATGCTGCACATATGGAGGACTACCAGAAGACCATTCTGAGTCAGGTGTAATCTAAATTTGACTCCCTTCCTGAGTCTCAGACAAAACAGGAAGTGGCTGACCTTGTCCAGTCTGCTCGTTCGGCCACTCAGCACATGCTTCATGCCACCTACGACACAGTGGACGCAGCTGGACGGAGTTTGGCTTTCGCCATAGGTCTTCGGTGTCATGCCTGGCTCTGGGTATCAGGTTTGGTCCTTGAAGTGCAATCCGCTATTCAGGATGCGCCCTTCAGGGGTTTGGTGCTGTTCGGCGGTGATGTGGACGACATCATAATCGATCTGCAAGAGAAAGGCACTGCACTTAGGTCCGTGGAGACTCTGTACAGACCCCCTCAGGGACAGCGATGCCCTTTGCGTCAATGACGACAAAAGCTAAACCACAGGGCAAGCGTCGGGCCCCTCAGCAACCAAGACTCCCCAAAAAAGCCCTGGGAGCCTTTGCCGCTGCGCTGCCCTAGACCTCCTGACTCCTTGCCTCTCCCACGGCCTCTGGACATACCAGAGGGACCAGTAGGAGGGAGGGTCTCCTTCCATCTACCGGGTTGGGAGAGGATAACATCAGATGCTTGGGTGCTCCAGCTGATCGCAGCAGGACACTTAATAGCATTTCTCCAGAAACCACCCTGAAGGTCACCCCCAATGTTGCTTTACTCCCCGGAACATCTTCCTCTGGTCCTGTAAGAAATCTCCTCCCTTCTCTTGAAGGCAGCGATAGAACCAGTTCCCAACCACCTGTACGGGACTGGTTACTATTCCCATTTCTTTCTAGTTCCAAAGAAATCGGGCAACGTGAGACCTGTCTTAGACCTCAGCTTCCTGAACATGTTCATGAAGTACAAACGCTTCAGAATACTCTCCCTGCAGAACTTTCTGCCTCTTCTTTGACCAGGACTGTGGCTGTGCGCTTTGGATATGCAGGATGTCTACCTGCACATCCCCATTCGCCCTTCCCACCGCAAATTTCTTCAATTTTGTTTTCAGGGGTAACACTACCAATTCAAGGCCCTCCCATTTGGTCTTTCTTCCAGCCCCCCTGGTATTTGCAAATGCCTATCTGTGGTAGCGTACCTGTGCCAGGGAGTGCAGGTATTTACATACCTGGACTGATTGGCTCCTGATGCCCTGTCCGGGGGAGCTCCTACCTCCCTTTCCCTCATTTTGCAGTTTTCACCAGCTTGGGTATCACCATCAACCAAGCAAAGTCCCATTGGTCCCTTGCCAAGACTCCAGTTCATAGGGCGATCCTGGACACGACCATGGCGAGGCCTTTTGCCTCAGACAGGTGGGCACCTACAGATTTAGGCAAGTCTTCTGTCCAGTCGAGAGAGTGCGGTGGAAGGTCAGTCCGCCGTCTCCTCGGGCTAAGGCAGTTGCTATCCCGACAGCCCCATGCGCTCGGCTCCATATGAAGGCTCTCAATGGACGCTTCAGTCTCAATGGGACCAAACACTGGATGACCTAGACCAGGAGGTTCAAGTCTCCATCCCATGGTCAGGGACTTGCAATGGTGGATGGTACCAGAGAACCTTTCTCTGGTGTTCACTTCAATATTGAACCCTCTTCCCAGACATTGACAAAAGATGTCTCAGGAGAGACTGGGGAACCACCTAGGGTTTCACAAGACTCAGGGCAGCTGGTCGAGCTCGAGCAGAATCTGCACATAAATGTGCTCGAACTCAGGGCAGTCCTTTATGCCTTTCAGACCCTGTACTCCTCTATTCTTCCCGGTCGTCTAACCATTCAGACAGACGTGTGTGGTCTGGTACATCAACAAGCAGGGAGGAACTCGTTCCTATCCTCCGTGCAGGGAAGCAGTGAGAGTTTGGAGCTGGGTTATCCAGCACAACCTTCATCTGACGGCAGTTCATGTTCCGGGAGTAGAAAACACGCTGGCAGACCCACCTCAGTTGGTCTTCAGCCAGGGCTCACGAGTGGGAACTGGGTCAAGAGGTAGTAGACAACATCTTCCTGCTTTGGGGAACCCCTAAGGTAGACCTGTTCGCGTCTTCTCAAAACGCACAACTTCCCGCCTTCTGCTCACTCACTCCAGGGCGATACATTTTCTCATGGGACACTCTGTCTCTTGACTGGAGGGACAGATTCGTCTATGCCTTCCCTCCAATTCCCTTAGTTCTGAGGGTCTTGAACAAGCTCAGAACAGAAGGAGCCCGGATGATCCTCATTGCTCCATTCTGGCCCAGGCAAGTTTGATTCTTTCTTCTGAAACAATTCTCAGAGGCACCTCCTCTTCCTCTGTCTCAACACTTATTGACCCAGGATCAAGGGACCCTTGTTCATCCTGGTCTAAAATCCCTTCAGTTGCATACGTGGCTCCTGCAGACCTAGCTCAAGCCTGGTTCAGGGTTTCTCCGGTTGTAGCAGATATTCCGGTGGAGGCTAGAAAGCCTTCAACCAGGTCCACCTACGCCATGAAGTGGAAATGATTCTCTATTTGGGCTTCTTCAAAGGACTTTGAGCCTTTCTCTTGCCCAGCTGAAAGAGTCCTGGACTCCATGCATCATCTCTTCGATCTGGATCTCAGCCATTCCTCTTTGAAGGTCCACATGGCAGCAGTTTCGCCCTACCATGTTCCCTTTGGAGACAGGCGTTCGCTCAGTTGGAAGTCTCAAGACATTCCTCAGAGGGGTTCTCCATTTCAGACCCCCATCCGTATTCCTGCTCCTCCTTGGGATCTAATTTATTCTTGAGAGCTTACTCTGCCTCTTTTGATCTGGCAGCCTCAGCAGATTTAAAGTTCCTCTCTTGAAGACACTCTTCCTAGTGGCCTTTACTTCAACCTGTGTTCGAGCTTCATGCCTTGATGTGCAAAATCCATGATTTGATTTTCCACAAGGGCGTGTGGCTCTAGCACCAACCTCTAAGTTTCTCCCTAAGGTGGTAGTGGACATCACGCTGAATCAATCCATTAAACTACCTACTTTCTTTATGCAACATCAATCAAGGGGAGTACCTCTTACATACTTTGGATGTTCATAGAATACCGAGATACTATACCACTAGGACTAAGGATCTCAGGAAATCTGATCTACTCTTTGTCTTTTTTTGCTCACAAAATAGAGGGCAATGCAGTTTCCAAGCAATGCCCATCTAAATGGTTGGGTCATTGTATCACTTTCTATTACGACAAGTACAATAAGACCCTGCTGGGTCAAGTCAGAGGCCACTCCACCAGAGGAGTGGCCACCTCTGAGGCTTGTTTTAAGAATGTGTCAGCGGCAGACAGCTGCAACTTGGACTTCTCTCCATACCTTTATGAAACACTACAGTTTGGATATTGCCTCTCGATGTAGAGCAGGCTTCAGGTTGGCTGTACTCCAAGGTCATCTTCATAATACCCAGTCGGAGGCTCCATTAGTTGGGTCATTTTCTCCTTCCGAGTGCTTTTCATTTTTCCAGACTGCTTGGGATTCAGTCCTATATGTAATTACCTACTGCAAGAGCCCTCTTGAAGTAGGATAGTACAGTTATGTAAGAACTTACTGTAACAGATCGAGAGGCTCTTGCAGTAGGTAATACCTTCCCACCCTCCATCCCCCTTAGCTTTTTCAGCTCCTTTTCCAGGAAGGGAAATATCTGCTTCTAGGGACATGGATATGTTGTTCATCCACACTCATTGGCAGTATCCTTGGCGCTTTAAATCTTGCCGGAAGGTCTTCAAGCTTGCTCCTCCCACCCACCCGGGTGGTATAACTCTCGGCTCCGCCCCATGACGCCAGATCTTCCTTACCGCTTGGAAGCTCAGGTTCCCTCCTTAACGCTCTGCGTTTGTGACTGGTTCCTATTTCTCCGTTTGCGGATTTAAAAATAAAAATTTGCAAAGTCTTCGATCCCTCGCGCTGCGATGGACAAATCGACTCGGATTTGGAGATGCCCATGCGGGCAGAAGATGTCTCGGCGGATCCACACTCCACGTGTGTCTACTGTTAGGCCTTGAGCACGACCCGCAGGCTTGCGACCTGTGCTCATCTTTCTCGGACCTCGTCCTCGAAGACCGTGCTGCCCGATTGCAACTGGGCACGCCGAGCGTTCCCTCGGTGAAGTCCAAGGAGGCCCGGTTGGCGGTGTCCTGGGCGGCGGGTTTCAGGATCAGCTCGAGCGGATGGTCGCCCCTCAGAGGAGGCGGCGCAGGTCAGATCTTCTCGGCGCGGCATTTATCCCGCCTCTGGGTTCTTCCTACACGGCTTCTTTTAAGAGTTTTGTCTGTCCCTCTCCACTAAAGGAGAAGGGCTGCGTGCCTGCTGGACCTTATTCTCGGTCCAAAAAGAGGACATGTGATCCCTCCGTCGACGCTCTTGGGAGCAGGAAGGTCCCCTCTCCCCGGCCGTCGTCCGTCGGCTTAGGTCGATCGCTCGGCTTCGACCACTGGCCTCACGGTGTCCCCTGCCAGGTCAGTTGACCAGACTCCCACTGATGAAGTCGAGATTTTTCGACCCGTTGAACAGGCTATCGCCTTTAGCAGCCGAGATTCTCTCCCGGTTCCCCGGAGGAGTTGAGGATCCTGGGCTTGCCTGGCCTCCGTTCCGGAGCCCTCGGATGGACCTTCCGAGTCGAAGGGAGTGCTGGTTCCGGCCGACACCTCCTCGCATCGACTCCGGAAATTCCGGGACTCGGTCTCGGTCTGACCTTCGCGGGGTCCAGCTGCTCCAATTCATTATAGGCGGTCTCGGGTCTCGCACTGCTGAGGCGGGCGTCGCCGTCCGTCTGCCCCTCCTCCTCGGATGAGGGAGGCTTCGCGCAATTACGCCGACGGTACGAGGACCTTATGTTGCAACAGCTCCTCCTGGCCGGGAATAAGCCGATTCGCGCCTTCCCTGCCATTATGGCTGTCACCGAACGTCGACACAACCCCGACTTGTCCGGGAGGAGCCTATACACAGGCCGTTGTTCGGCTAAAACCAGCTGCTCCACCGATTCCGTGGAACCTCCGCCTCCACAGCCACCACTGGGGCTCCGACCAAGGATTCTCGGGTGGCCAAGGGTTTCACTCCCATCGGCTTGCCGTCACTCCCTCACCCGACCGACCTTCGGCAGGTGAAGGGTGGCTCAGGCAGAGGAAGTTTCTGAGGACTCTTCCGAGTCCGAAGATGATTCCTCCTTCTTCTCCAAGCGACTGGACTTGGAGTCTTCAGGAGGTCAGTCACTGGACGATAGCCCGTCGTCCTTCCTAGGACTGCTTCGCTCATCTCGAGTCTACCGGGATGGAGCTCGAACCCGCTTCAAACGGGCCAGGTATCCCTCACGGAGATTCTGGACCGAGGGATTCTGGATCGAGGCTCTTCCGTGGCCGAGTACAGTGGGTCCGGCACTGAACTTTGGCAGCCTGCTTCCTGCCCTGCGCCGGCCAGGATGGCCAGGAAGTATGCGGTCCCACCGTTCCTTGTCCTGCTGGAACACCCCTCTGCTGAGGGGTTGGTTACCGACAGCTGCCCGCGCGCCGGCAACGCCTAAGGATGTGGACAAACCTCCTGACAAGGAGTCCAAGAAATTGACTACGCCGGGCGTAAAAAGTCTACGCTGCGCTCCTCTCTCGGCCTTCGCTAGCCAGTTCGCCGCCCCTCATGGCACATTTTTCATGCCCTGTTGCCCCTCGATGAGGTCATCCTCATCTTCCCGCCCGATCTGCAGACTACTGTTAAGCAGGTGCGGACCAGGGCAGGGTAGTGGCCAAACAGCAGCCCAGACTGCTTGTGGATAGGGGACTCATGCCAGATCGGTGGCGGCCGCAGTGGCTTATGTCGTCATGGCTGGCTGAGGATATCCACCTTACTCGGATACCCAGACAAGTTGGCTGGATGTTCCTTTTTGGGACTGACCTCGGCCCTGGGGTGGAAGGTCACCTGCAGAGGACTCCAGGAAGTCCAATGCCACCTTGACTGCGTTTCTTCCGCTAGAAGGACAAAGGCCGCAAACCACAGCCTAAGCCTCTTTCGCCCTTCTGTGCCTGGCGCGCCCGGCCCAGCAACGCCAGGGCCAGCAGGCTCGGCCTTGGCATCCCAAACCAGGGCCGGCTTCCCTAACAGGAGGCAGGAGGAAGGGCCCAGGAGGTCCCTCGGCCGTCCCTCCTCCTCCAAGCTTCGCCTAGTGACGGGCTGAGGGGTGTCGCCTATCCCCGCCACTCACTTCCCCGGGTCTCCCCGGGGACGGCCCGATTTCCGCTCCACCTGGTCCGCTGTTACCCGTGACAGGTGGTCTTCGGAGGTGGTAAGAGGCCTGCCCTGAATTCGAGCAGGCACCACCTTCAGAGCCGCCGCCTCGGGGCTTCGGATCCCCAGCTCACTGGCGGCTCGTCGAGCCGACATCGCTCTCCTCCTGCAGAAGGAGGTGGTAAGAGAGGTGGTGAACCTCCTTCAGACCCAGGGTTTGTGTCCAGGTACTTCCTGGTTCCGAACGGACGGGGCTGGCGCCTCATTCCCACCTCCACACGACTCTAAACAGTTCCTAAGGTCTCGAACCTCAGGATGGTCACCTGGCTCAGATAATACCATCCTTGGAACGCGCGTGTGGTTCTGCTCTCTGGACTTGCAGGACGCGTTTTTCACGTCCCTATCCGGTCTGTCTCCACCAGAGATTCCTCTGCCCGAAGGAAGGATCTCTCTTCGAGTTCCAAGCCATGCCTTCGGCTTGTCTCCAGCTCCCAGGGTCTTCACCAAATGCATGGCAGTGGTGACAGCATTCTCATGCGCCGAGGTCCGGGTACTTACCTCACCTGCATGACGTTGATAGCAGTCTCCTCCAGGAAGGAGGCGGAGGGTCCAGAGATCTGGCCCTCCAGGTTCTCCTCAACTGGGCCTCCTTATCAACGAGGCTAAGTCGGAACTCGAGTCAAGCAGGTGATTCTATTCATCGGGGCGAGTCTACTCTCTTGAGCCAGAGCGGCTCCCCGGACAGGGCCGAGGTTCTTCCTCCTTTGCCCGATCATTTCTGGTTGGGCACTGCGCCCTGCCCGGGACTCCTGCGCCTCCTGGGTCTCATGGCGGCCTGCACCCGCGTGGTCCGCTGGGCCTGCTGGAACATGCGCCCCCTTCAGTGGGGACTGGCCAGCCAGTGGTCGCTAACGCCGTGATCCCTTGACCAGCTTAGGTCGGGTGACAGGGGATGTGAACGCTCCAGTGGTGGACCGCTCCAGATCATTTGCAGGAGGGCATCCTGCTCTGTCCGCCCCCGAGCCGACGGGTCTCTCTGTCGACCGATGCCTCTCTGATGGGTTGGGGTGCCCATCTGGGAACACAGGCCATGGCCTCTGGTCCCCTGGAGTCCCGGTGCCATACAACCTGCTGGAGCTCCGAGCGTCCGCCTAGCTCTCACCGCTTTTCGCTCCTCCGGGGTCAAGTGGTCCGAGTCCAGACGGACAATACCACCACCATGTACTATCTAAACCGCCAGGGCGGGACGCCCCATGCTTCTATGCAAGGAAGCTCCGCTTTGGTCACTGCAGCAGCCTGGAGGCGGATCTCCTAGCTATTCACGTGGCAGTGGTCTCAACACCCTGGCCGATGCCCTGAGCCGATAGGGGCTGCATCCCACGAGTGGTCTCTCCTGCCGAGGTAGTACAGCATCTGTTCTCCTTTGGGGCACACTCAGGTGGACCTGTTTGCCTCCATGGAGAACGGGGTGAGTCTGTTCCATGCCCGCCTCAGCAGGGCTCGCTGCAGGGGATGCCTCTCGAGGCAGTGGACCCCGGCCTCTTTTACGCCTCTTCTCCATTTCCCTTGATCCACAAGGTGCTTCTCAAGGCGAGGAGGGACAAGGCGGAGATTCTGATAGCCCCAGACTGGCCTCGCCAGTTCTGGTACCCAGATCTCCTCAGTCTCAGCTCCAGGACTCCGCGGCAGCTTCCAGCTCGCCCGGACCTGCTCTCAGTCAATCAGGAAGGTGTTCCATCCGGACCTTCAATCTCTGCACCTGACTGCCTGGTTCCTGAGCTGCTAGAGTTCCAGGCCTTGGGTCTTCCCGACGAGGTCCTCAATGTAGTTGGAGGCGCCCGCATGGAGTCGACTAGAAAATGTTATGCTCTTCAAATGGAAAAGGTTTATTTGGTGTCAGGGCAAGGCTTGGACCCTTCCTCCTGTTCCTTGGCAAGCATCTTGGACTATTTATGGTCCCTTTCTCGTCAAGGGCTTAGGCCGACGACCCTAAGGGTGCACCTGGCAGCCATCTCTGCTTACCGGGCGCGGGCCGCGGAGCAGTCGGTGGCGAGGAGAAGGTGGTCTGGCGCTTTTTCAAAGGCCTTGATCACATTTCCCCTCCAGTGCGGGAACCCCACCTCCGTGGGATCTACTGCTGGTACTGGCAAAGCTCATGGGCAAGCCATTCGAACCTATGCACAGGTGTGCTTTCTCTCACCTGTCGTGGAAGACCGCCTTCTTGGTGGCTATCCGCCAGCCAGAAGGATGGGAGAGCTCCAGGCGCTCCATCAGTCTCTTACCTGGTCTTCCACAGGGACAAGGTTGTCCTGCGCCCCCACCGAAATTCCTTCCCGAAGGTGGTGTCGGAGTTTCACCTAACCAGGTGTTGACTCTGCCGGTGTTCTACCCCAATCACACCGGAGGTCGATATAGGCTCCATACTCTGGACCTTAGAAGGCGCCGCTATTATAAGGAGCGCACGGGTGAAATTGGGAGAGGTTCGCCAGCTGTTTGTCACCTCACGCTGAAGCCGCATCTGGCAGACCTGCAGCCAAGCGGACGATAAGCAGGTGGGTAACCTCCTGCATAGATCTCGCTATAAGTTGGCGGGCATGGAGCCTCCCAGAGGGATAAGAGCCCATTCACCCGCCCATACTGCTGCAACGGTGGCTGCTTCAGGGACGCCCTATCCAGGAAATCTGCAGGGCTGCTACCTGGAAGTCAGCAACACCTTCATTATCCACTACCACATCGACCTTGAGTCACGCCTGGATGCTGGTTTTGGGGCCTCGGTTCTCCAGTCTCTTTCCCAAGTAAGTATATGGGTGTGCGTTTTGCCTCCCTCCTCCCGGAGAACTGCTAGAGTCTGCCAATGAGTGTGGATGAACAACATATCCATGTCCCTGAAATACAGGTTACTCATCTGTAACAGGAGTTCTAGGAATGTGTATCATTTGTTCATCCCACGACCCACCCGACCTCCCCGCTTGACAAGACAACCTGAGCTTCCAGCGGGCCAGATCTGGCGCCATGGGGCGGAGTCGAGTTATACCACCCGGTGGGTGGAGGAGCAAGCTTGAAGACCTTCCGCAAGATTTAAAGCGGCAAGGATACTGCCAATGAGTGTGATGAACAACATATACCATTCCTAGAACTCCTGTTACAGGTGAGTAACCTGTATTTCCCTCGTCTTGCCCTTTTTGGCCCTTGGTGGGAAAGAACTGGAAGGCAGGTGTTGGGGGACCACTTTATACTGACATCGCATGATGTCGGTCATCTGACCTGGGGCGGTCCCCGCCAGAGACTGCTAGAAATTTTTCCTGGGGTCCTGACATGTGCTGGGTCAGTCCTATATGTAATACCACTGCAAGAGCTCTCTCTCAAATCTACTGTTACGTAAGTTCTTGCGAATTGTACTTTCCTTCTCAAAGAGATGCTGCATTTCCACAGCTGACAAATTTACTCTGTCTGGTTATAGTAAACGTTCTTCTGAGAGTAATCCACACAATCGTATAATAAATTCCTCTCTAAGTTACAGTAAGTAGCATTTTTCTGAGTCATCCTTGCTTAATTGTTGCTGAGCATGTCCTTTTATGTGCATAACCGATAAACTCCAGTGCAAGGTTATAGTGTTTCTAGTTGGAAAATTACTTTCCTTAAGGCAGCAACCTCATAGTAGTTTTCAGTCACAGTATCCTTATACAAATACATAAGCAGATAAGTTCATACGGTTGCACTAGTATCCTTCTAGAATAGTAAAAACTGCATTTTAAACCCTGCTCCCATTATAATCAATGGAGCATGCCCCACACTCTACAAACTCCTTTATGACAAAACCTGGGAGGTGGCAGCATGGGGGTGGAGAGCATGATTCTGTCTGTACCAGGAAGGGAAGGATCGTGAGGCTTAAGTGGAATTTACAGTCCCTCACCTCTGTAGTAAGCAAGCATTAGAAAATTCTGTCCAGTTTAGGTCTGCTATTCTGTGGGGACTTGAAGCACTGAAACTGGTTCTCTTCAAGGGTACCTGGTTTAAAAATGACATAAAGGACTGTGTTTAGTGTTCTTTTCTTTTGACGGACAACATTCTGTACAGTTCTCTTCATGGAAGCAGCTTTTGTGTTTGTCACTGCATGGGTACAGAACTCTGGGCTGTGCTCTGATGTCAGCTGCTCATGTTGATCAGTCCATGGAGCGATAGTCCAAACTCCACATTTCTGATTCCATGAAAAGAAGCACCTAGAATGTGGTTGTAAAAAGAACACAATGTAAAACCATTTTTTTTTTCCATCAAAGTTACAACTATCTGTGGATCGTTGAGGTATGAATCTTGGCCCTGAAGTAGGACCATTATAAACAGTTTCAAATTAACACAGCATTTCAAACAGGAAGCCATCAGTGGTGCCTTACACAAGCATGTCATCCCGCCAGGGAGTGATGTCCTGGAGGTAGAACTTTATGCTAATTAGAAAAATTTAGAATACAAGTTCGAATTCTACACTGTGGTCAACGCTCCCCCTGCTGTGCTAACATCAGATTTGTTTCCATAGCCAGGGAAGCAGTGACCACTAAAACTAGCTAAGTGGCTACCAAAACATTTCGGATAGTTTCATGGAACATTTTGAAAAATCCAAACAAATGAATGCAAACATCAGGTAATTAAACATATCACATTTTAATAAATGGTCAAACGAAACTTAAGAACTGATTCTTGTATGGACCGATTTTTAGGTTCTGGAAGGAGAGGTAGGGTCAGGGTTTGTAAGGCTCATTGATGGATCCCTGAGAAGAAACAGCATTACTAAGGTGTGTAATATTTCCTTCAAACAGGAATCCATCAGTGACATGCATTATAAAAGTGCAGATTCACTAGTAGTACCTTGGGAGGATGCGTCTAGAACCTGTTTACAAAAAAGGTTCTGCAAGACAGAAGTTCCAAAACTTGCATCTCTCGGGACTGTACGTCCAGGCAGTAGTGTTTTGTGCAGGTGTAAATCACATTGATGGATCCTGAAGAAGAAACATTACTGTTGTGACTATTTTTTTCGATCTGTCCCCCTTAAAGACCTGTATTGGAGGGTGTTCTTGGTGCAGCAGTGCAGAAAGTCGAAGAATCACTAGTACAACAAACCCCCTAGCACACACGGCAAGGAAGAAAAACTCTTTTTTTTTTATTTTCACAAGGAAAAGCAGGTGTGTGTGCTGCTTTGGGGTGGCCTACCCTTCAACTGGCAGGTATCTGGCTCCCAGGGATTGTGGACTGCCCAGTCCTTGTACACACTTCTCTTTCTGACAGTCCATAGTGTGGCACTGGTGCTGATGGCAAAATCATCCACTTGGCCAGCCCTTCCAGCTGGAAGATGCAGTGCAGCCGAGAGGACCCTGATGTTGGTGTGCATGGGGACAATTGAAACATGGGCCTTTGTCGAGCAAGAGAATAAAGTCCTCACTGTGTGGAGTAACATATCTTAAAGTGTCTCCAGGCTGGCTCAGTGGTGCAAGGGCAGTGTGTTGTGCTGCCACATGGAAGATTGGATTTCCTGTACAGCCCCAAGAATTCCACACTGGAGTGGGCGAGGTGTACCTGTCCCAGAGGGAGAATGTGTGTGTGTGTGTGTGTGTGTGTGTGTGTGTGTGTGTATATATTTATAAAATGGGCTAGAAAAAGGAATCCATGGCATTGGAGAAAGACCATCGGCGACCGTGCGTGTATCAGAGCACGACCGCACACCTGCACTTTACCCCTCTCCAAAACAATTTTGCCGTTTTGTAAGATAGATAACCCCCTCTAAGGTGTGTGGTCGCGCTCTGATATACGCATGCCTTGGGTCGTTGACGCACTCAGCCTGCAGCCTCGTGTGTATATCAGAACGCTACCGCACACCCTGGAGTGGGTTATCTATTACATATATATAATATGGATATGTGTGTGTGTTTGTGTAATAAGTGTGATAAATCCGTTTATCTGAGTAACTGTGTACATAAATTTCATTTATGTATACAGTGCTTATGTTATCAGCCGTTTATCCACACAGTGCTTGTGTCATCAGCCATTTATCTCTACAATGCTTATGTCATTTAGAATGTTCGGCCTCAGTAGCAGTATTAACCATATTCAAATACGAATAACTTTAAAACAAAAAAATGATAGCATGGTACTGTGAGCACAAAAGTTGTTCAGCACGGAAATATCTACAAAATGAGTTGTTTTATTTATTGATGCCTTTTAGATTTTTTGATAATTAGCAAAAACACAGCAGAAAATTCATATTTTTTTCATTTTGTCCACAAATGTAAATAACTTTAAATGAACAATGATAGCATGGTACTGTGAGCACAAAGTTTATTCAGCACAGAAATATCTACAAAATGAGTGGTGTTTTATTTATAGATACTTTTTAGTATTTTCGGAATTGGTGAAAAACAGCAGAAAATTCAATTTTTGTGTACTTTTTCATCAAACAGTTGCAAATAACTTAAAAACAAAAAATGATAGTATGGTACTTTGTAGACAAAAGTTGTTCAGCATAAAAATATCTACAAAATGAGAAGTGTTTAATTTCTAGATTCCTTTTAGATTTTCTATAATCAGCAAAAAATGGCAGAAAATTCAATTTGCGTTCACTTTTTTTGACTAACAAATGCCCCCTACAAAAACAAAAGCAAAAACAAAGAACTGCATAAATGAAATATGCAGTAGAAAACTGTGTGATAATGATTTATTCACTGTTGTGCTCTGACCTGGACACCACTGCGGCTTACGCCACTTGTGAGGTTACCAGAGGTCAAACTGCTCTTGTGCAGATAAAGCATTTATTACTCTTGCTTCCATTGCATATCCTATATATAATATAATACACACACACCTACATATATGGGATATGCAATGGAAGCAAGTGTAATAAATGATTTATCTGCATAAGAGTAATTTGACTGGTAACCTCACGAGTGGCGAAGCCATGAGCGGTTTCCGAGGTCAAACTACTTGAGTGCAGATAACAATTTAATACGTAGTTTTCCATTACATTCCATTTATGCAATTCTTTTTTTGCTTTGTATGGAGGTATGTTAGTCAAAAAGTGAATAAAAATTTAATTTTGTGCCATTTTTTGCTGATTATAGAAAATCTAAAGGAATCTAGAAATGAAACTCCTCTCATTTTGTAGATATTTTTATGCTGAACAACTTTGTGCTCAAAGTACCATACTATAATTTTTGTTTGTTTGCATTTGTTTGATGAAAAGTGCAAAAATGGAATTTTCTGTTTTTTGCTAATTCTGAAGAAAACTAAAGTATCTATAAATGAAACACCACTCATTTTGTAGATATTTCTGTGCTGAATAAACTTTGTGCTCACAGTACCATGCTGTCATTTTTCATTTTAAAGCTATTTACATTTGTTTGCGGACAAAATGAAAAAAAATTGAATTTTCTGCTGTATTTTTTGCTAATTATCAAAAAATCTAAAAAGTATCAATAAATAAAACACCACTCATTTTGTAGATATTTCCGTGCTGAACAACTTTTGTGCTCACAGTACCATGCTATCATTTTTCATTTTAAAGTTATTCGCATTTGAATATGGTTACTACTGATACTGAGGCCGAACATTCTAAATGACATAAGCACTGTATAGATAAATATCTGATGACGTAAGCACTGTGTGGATAAATGGCTGATGTCATAAGCACTGTATACATAAATGAAATTTATGTACACAGTTACTCGGATAAACGTATTTATCATACTCTGTTTATCTCCACCCCTATTGCATAAATGTATATATAATATACGGTATATACACACATACATATTTGTGTATAGAGCGGCATTGGTGCTAATTGTAAAGGCTGCCACTCTCCCACTCTCCTGACCAAGGGAAGGGTGTGGCTTATCTACTCCGAGGGATCAACGGGGAGGGGGGGGCGCACGGGAAATGAAAATCAACCAGGTGAAGTGGTGGTAGTTGATGCAGTGGCTGCCTCACCGCCTGCCTGAGTTTGGGAACCGATGAAATTTGTTCAGTACTTGGCCAGGATTGAGGACAGCGCTCTTCCTTGGGAGGTGGAATGCATGCCCTGTGGGTTGACTACCACATCGAGGAATCTGGATGGCAGCGATGTGGAACTATAATGGGAAGGGAACCACATGCCCAGATACTGGGGTAGTCTCCACGGAGGCGGAGTATGCACATAGTGTCAATACATGTGCATGGGTTTCAGGGAGAAAATGGGTGCAAACACCTCTAAACCGCAGCCTGGTGACTGTCCATTCCTTCACAGACCCTGCACTGATGACTGGGCATCTTCATCCAAGTCTTGTGGCAGAGGACACCAATGGAGCCAGGTTAAATCCATTGAGGTTGGGAGATGGGGCTGGGGTGCCATTCCAGATAGGGCTCGGAAAGGTACCGAAGAGAAACGGTAACAAAAAAACAAAACATAATTGAGTATTGCCACTTAGTCATTTGTAAGACAGGAATTCTGATTCTCATGTTTATTCCCCTACAGATCATAGCTGGGTAGCAAATTTTGATTCAGTGCCTATGGATGCCTCAGGTATAGGTCGTCTCACTGTAGCAGACTCCGGTTCAAGTGTGTGGATACCCCAGGGGCCATGTCCGCAGCTGAGCAAGGAGAGGACTGGGCTGTGTTTACAGATTTCCTCAAAGGTCAGGTAAGTGAAGGCAAAATGCTATATTCCATGCTTGTTCTTAACCCTGACCCAGACCTGCTTTCCTGCTACAGTTGTTCCATTGGCTCAGATTATGTGAATTTGTCCTGTGCACTGTCCTGCTCATTGAATGGGAACTTTGAGGCCTCCGATTCCAGCAGCTATTCTTAACTTAGTTAGCAGTTATATTGTCTAGATGTTCTTTCATCTGATTTAGGTTTTATGGGAGGACCTTCCAAGCCCTAAATTTTTGGGGAAAATGGAGCAGAGGAATGAAAACTTAATTTCCAGGGCAAGATATGATTCATTGTCCACAGTCTTGGCAGTTCTGCTGGAACAGTCTGATTTGCTGGACATCTTTGCCAGTGCCTCCTGCCACTGGGCAGTATAACCCCCAGTTCCTCTCCGTGATGCCAGACCTTTCTTTCCGCTGGAAGAACAAATCACCTTTCTCATGGTTCCCGCTTAGGATTTTGTGCACCATAGGCGATCTGTTTTTTTGGGGGGTTTTTTGTTTGTTTTTCGAGTTATTTGCATTTATCTTCCCTGTATAAATCTTCACCTTTCGTCTCAGGTGGGGTTCAAGTCAGAGGTGCCAAGACCCCGGCGGAAGCTTTTTAACTTTAAAAGCTTTTCTGCTAAGGGGAAGGAGGACGTTGAAGACTACACCGCCCTTGAGGCCAACGCATTGCGTGGCGCTTGTGGGTTGGCCAGTAACCGACATCATTCCCTCCACTACCTTAGTTCTGCTTTTCCTGCCTTAGAAGCTGCAAACAACTCTTTGGGATAGTGTTTCTTCAGGAATTAACTGTGTCACTACCCGTTCTCGTTACTTCTGCTCATAATAAGCTTACTTGATGCCGAAGTTTACACAGTTTTGTTATTTTCTTCTTCGGCTTAATTGGCGTTGCGTTCTTTACCTTTAGTTAAATTTTAGTTAGTGTGGTCGATATCACAGGTTCGGGGCATAAAAGTTCTAAGGTGGGGACTTCTCTGATGCATCGGTTCCCCTGTGGAAGTTGGTTCACTGTAACAGACCTGCATGGCCGATGCTTCCCTTGTCTAGGGCCAAACCATGACAAGGATTGTTGCAGAGCCTGCATCAGCATGGACTACCACACTCTTGAACTACACACAGCTAGGTTGGATCGGCGCCCGACCTTTGGTGACAGTGTCAAGCGAGGCCCGCTAAGACAAGGACTTGGCTTCCTCAGGCCCCCACTGCTACACTCATCGGGGAGAGCAGGCCACCATGGGCTCGTGTCTCGCTGAGCCCAGTTGTCTGGGTGAGCAGTTGGCCCTCCGGAGGGACTGGCAGCTGATTGCTCAAGGCCCAGTGTCGAGGGCCTCAGCTACACTGGGCCTGCACTGGAAGTCCCTTCGGGGAGTGCGACCTCAGCTGTTGACACAGATTCCGTGTCAGTGTGCATGGTCGACCTTCCAGTACCACGGAGTCCCTTCTTGATACCGCTCGTGCCGAACTGGCTGGGTGACTGGGGTCGCCTCACTGGTTCTCTGTGGTCTCCTCCTCGGATTCGGAGGATGATCGGGAGGACCCCGACTGATGACCAAGTTCTTTGGAGTGGTTGCCCACTGGATTTCGCTCATGGTCTTTGGTGGGATCTGGCCTTGAGGTCAACTTAATTTGCGACGCTGCCTTGTCCCCTGTCAGGGACCTACGGGGGGGGGCAAATAGGAGCTCTGGCCTCCTTTTTTTCTGGACTCCACGGGGCCCTCCTTGCAGTGGTTGGGGCCCTCAGGTCTCTCCTTGAGTCCTGCTTCAGGTCTCCTACTCTTGGGGTCTGGTCTCCTGACCTCCACTGGAACTAGGGCCACCTCTCTTTTCTAGAACTCCCTTGTTATATTTCCAGTCCTTCAGACATCAAACTGCTAGAACCTCCCTGAGGTTGTTTTCCCCTAATGTCACCTCCCAGTGATGCTGTGATTAAGGACTTCTATCCCTTTTCACCCAGGTCTCCTTTGGGTGCCGAGGGTGATCCATGGCCAATGGGCAGTTTCTCTCTACCTTCAGCCTTATAGGTAGGGGAGAAGGAATGTTTAAAAAAAAAAAAATGTTCTCCCTAGTGGACTGGGGCAGGCTAGCTTTGGCCTATTGACCAGGTCTTCTGTCAACCCCTCTTGTGGGTGAGGGTTAAAATTCCCCTCTCCTTTTGGGATGCCCCAGCTATCTGGGCTAATGCTTGTAGGCTCTCAAAAAAAACAAATTTTTTTGTTTCACAAGGGGGTAAAACCGGTCGATTTAGGTCACCCTGGTCCACAGGTGTTCTAGGACTTGGGGCAATAGTCCATCCTCCCATTTCGTCTCCTTTTGCCTCTTTGCTCTTCTTTCTTTCTCTTCCTTTCCTCTCTCTTCCTTCCCTACCTGCCCAGAGGTTGGAGACCCCTCCTCCAGACCCAGCTAGGCTCCAACCTCTCTAAATAAATTTATCCTCTCTGGTCGGCTTATTCCTTTTTCCGTTTATATCCTTTCCTTTTGCTGTCCCTTGGGCTTCCTTGCCCACCCTCCACCTTATTTTCTTTTCTTTTTCCTCTGGTGAGCAGAACTGAGGTAGTGGAGGGAACAACGCCTGTTACTGGCCAACCCACAGGCGCCACGCAGTGCATCGGCCTCAAGGGCGTGCTGCCTTCAGACATCATCCTCCCTTAGAAGAAAAGCTTAAAGCTACAAAGCTTCCTCCGGGGTCCTAGCGCTCTGGCTTGAACCCACCAGTGATGAATGGCAGGTACATAATTTTCATTTTTCTTGGTTCCTTCGACTCCCCGGAAGCTCCTGCTTTCTCTGGGTTGGCCTTTGAAATGGGATCTGAAGGACTGCCCTGAGTGCCACAAGAAGGCCCCAGCTAAAGCCGGGTCTGCCCAAAAGTTTGCTGTCCTTGAGGAGGAAGTGGTGGCTGCAGCGGTGGGCACCTCCTCGGTCTTGGTGCTGCTCCTGGCTGGTGCATAATCGGAGGGTCATTCACCAGAGGCTTTTGTGGGACATGTGTTTGGCCCCCAGTATACCCTGGGGGAGATCCCTGACACTGTGGCTCCAAGCATGAGCACCACTGGTACCGGTCATGGGACCAGGAGAGATCACAGTACTCCCGGTCTCTCAACTCGCACAGCCGTTTGATAGTGGTTCAGCTCCCCTCAGTCGAGGGGCAGGTTGTGCTGGTCAAGGGCCTCCTCTGGGACTCCTCCGCCAGGGATCGGTCAAGGAGCTGTCCACTGAGCATGGCCCGATGTCTTTGGGTGTGCCTCTCCATCTAATATCAGAGTCCATGTCAGTCTCTCTAGAGCTAGTCCAAAAAAGGGTTAAGTACCCTTTTACTGACAGTTTGGATAGGGATGAATCCCTGGGGATTGTCTTTCCCATGACTGAAGCCATTTTGGGACCAGCCCTGGAGCTCTGGCAGCATCCTAGCATCCTGCCTGGCACCCTCTGCTCATATGGTTTGCATGTATGCGATCCCTTCTGGGTCCCTTTCTCGATTCTTGGACCATCCCTCTATAGAGGGGTTGGCAACCAATTCAGTGTTCCGCAAGTCCGGACACCAGGGGGACATGGTAAAGTCTCCAGACAAGGAGTCCTGTAAGAAAGATTTTACACGTTGTTAAAAAGATGTGCACTACGGCATCCCCATCAGATTAGCTATGCTGTGATGATGACCAATTTCAGTTACTCCCACATGGGTGTTTTTGATTCCATCCTCTCTCACCTCCTGGCTGTTCAGCAGTCAGTGGTGACAGTCTTCAGAGACTAAGATCAGTGGCTAGCTAAGTACCAGTTCCAGATGGTCTTGGACATGGACGATTCATGTACCCATGCCATGGCATCAGTCATCTCCATGCATCACAGGGTCTGACTGACTGTCCACCTTCATGGTAGACATCCAGTACAAACTAGCCAATGTCCCCTTCTTAGGCACTGACCTATTTGGCCCTGGGGTGAAACGACATCTCACCCATAGGATTTTGTGGCTTTGTCCCAGAAGGACATGAAAAAGAAATCTAAGAAACGGGCTTTCCAGTATTGGTCCTTTCAGTCACAGCCTCCTGCAGCAGGGGCAGTACCAGGCTTGGCATCCCAAACAGAGGTTCAGGGGCCAAAAAAAGGGGGGGGCTGGGGCAGTGGTGCCCCTCCAGCTGCAGTCACCAGTACCCCTGCCAAAGCTGCCCAGTGACGGGTTTGGGGGGGGGTGTCACCCCTCTCCACATCCTGTCCCAGTCTGCACTCCCTGTAGGAGATCGGCTACATAATTTCTTGTCATGTTGGTTCATTATCACAGTGGACAAGTGAGTGTTGGATGTAGTGAGCAGAGGGTTACTTCTGGACGCCAAGGCTGTCCCATCTTACTGCCTCCACGCACCTTGGGAGTCCAGGGTGTCCTTTGGGAGGACACTGCTCAACTCCTTGCAAAAGGGGTGAAAGCCCGTGTTCTGGATTACCAAAACGGACAAGGGAGCTGACCCACATGTTGAATCTGCTTGATCTGAATCTATTCATGGGAAACGCAAGTTCTAGGAGCATGGATATGATGTTCAACCACACTGTTTGGCATGTCCCCTTCCACTTTAAATCTTGCCGGAAGTCTTCAAGCTGGCTCCTCCCACCCACCCGGGTGGTATATACCTCTGCTCCGCCTCATGACGCTAGATCTTCCTTTCCGCTGGAAGATAGTTTCCCTCTTGCTCTCAGCATTTCGTAGGCCCTGGCTTTCAAATTGTCGGTTTTACTGAAAATCAGACTCGTTCGAGTTAGCAATCGCGCTTTTGTTGCATCGACTATGGAGGAAAAATCTTCCCCAGGATTTCGCCGTTGCCCCTGCGGCCAGAAGATGTTGCGCACTGATCCCCATCTCATGTGCATTTACTGCCTAGGTGTCTGACATTGACACCTCGTCGTGCGGTTTTTGCTTGGCCTTCCATCCCAACATCCTGGACAACCGCAAGGCACACCTGAAGCTGGGGAGACCAGAAAATATATTCCCACCGGTGAAATTGAAGGAGGCTAGGTGGGCGGTTTCCGCGGCCGCGGGCCCCGCCGGAACCAATGAAGGCATTCGAGGAGGAAGCAGCTCGTGTTTCGGCCAGTCGAATCTTCTTCGTCCCGCTGAACCTAGGCTCCACCTTTACGGGCTCCTTCAGGGAGATGTGCCAGTCTCTCCCCACCTGGGGTGAGACGCCCTTGGGCTCACACTCCTCCTGCTCTCGGAAGAGGGAGAAGGACCCGGTGTCTTCGTCCCGATGGAGACGCCTGGGACCGGGAGAGGTCCGAATCCCAAGAACACGCGGTCTCACCCCTGCTGAGATCGCAACCTCGCGCCGCTGGTTTCGAACCTTCCGCCTGGCCAAGGACCGAGGAAGTGGCTGAGGAGGTCCAAATTATCCTTGACCCTATCGACCTTTGTCGCCGGGTTGCCCGACGACTGCTGGAAAGGACTCCTGTCCTGGTCTTTCCGGATGAGGGACCCAGCCTGCTGGTGTCCCCATCAAGAACTGGTCCTGGACCCCAGGGTCTCACCAATCCGTGTCTCCATCGACCGAGTCGGCCTCCCCATCTCGGTCTTGGTCCTAGGACCCCTCGGACGATCAACCGAGGAAGAGCCAGCACTCAAAAAAGAGGCGACGCCACAGGTCCCTCATCATCCTCGGACGAGGAGAGGCTCCAGCAGAAACCCATTGGCGCATGAAGACCTTATGTGGCAGCAGCTGATCTTGACTGGGCAGAAGTTTGCTCCGCCACCTACCCTGGTCATCACTTGGCTCCTAGGCCTCCTAGGCCAGAGCCGACCCTCCGGAACCAAAGCCCTCGGTTCCTCCACCTGTGGGGCTGGGCTGTCTCCGGTTAGGTCTACTCTGTCTCTCCACCAATTCGGGTGGAACCACTGCCTAAACAGCTTGAGGGAGGGCACCCTCGAAAGTGGACTCGACAGGACACCGGGCTTCCCGATGTCTGTCTATAACTGTCACCCTGGACCACCTCAGCAGATCGAGTATGACTTGGGCGGTAGACCGCTGTATCACGACTCTTCGATTCGGACGTCACTGGCTTGCATTCACATCCAGGGGATGATGAGTCGCCGGTCGGGAGGGATCGATGAAGGCCTTCCTCTTTCCAGGGCATTCTCTGCCTCATCTCAGATTCTACTGGAATGCCCCTGGAGCCTATCTACAAAAAGGCGGAGTACCCTCTCACCAACATTCTTAAGAGAGGAGATGCCCTGACGGAGGCCTTTCCAGTGGCTGAGGCCATTGTTGGCCAGGCCTTGAACTTTGCAGCATCCTGCCTCCTGCCCAGTAACCATCTGCCCCTGCATGGCCCGGTGGCACGCTGGTGCCCATGGAGTCCCTTAGGTTCACAGAGCACCTTCAGCCGAGAGCCTGGTGACCGCCTCTGTGTTCAGGCGTGCTGGTAGGTCGGCCAACACTGACCGACCCTGGACAAGGAGTCCAAGAATATGGACCACACTGCCTGTAAGGTCTATGCAGCCTCTTCTTTGGGCCTTCGTCAGACCAGCTCAGCTGTCATTATGACACACTTCTCTCATGCCCTTCTTGGGTCAGTAGACGAGGTCCTCCCTCATCTTCCACCGGACATGCAGACCACAGTCAAGCAGGTCCATGCTGTTGCAAGACAGCAGCTCCAGATGGCCTTGGGCATCGGGGATTCTTGTGCCTGCTCACTGGCAGCCGCAGTGGCCTCTCGCCGCAGGGCTTGGCTGAGGCTTTCCTCCTTCCCGGCGGATACTCAGCATAAGCTTGCTGACGTGCCCTTCCTGGGCACCAACTTGTTTAGGTCCAGGAGTGGCCGGTCACCTTCAGCGTATAGAGCAGTCCAGTGCCACCTTGGATGCTACTTCTGCCAAGGGTTCTTCGGGCAAGAACCAGCAGAAGAGAAAGAAGAAGCCATTTCGGCACTCTTCCCCTGCGGTCCGGCAGCCCTCTTATCAAGGAGGACAGCAACATCAACAGCAGCAGCAGGCTCAAGCTTGGCACCCCTGGCCCAAGCAGGGTCCTCAGCAGCCCTGTAAAGGAGGCCGAGGCTCAGGTCCTGGAGCCGCGGCCTCCTCCTCTAAGCCTGCTCAATGACGGGTTGGGGGTTGCCACCCCTACACCCGTCACGCCAGCTCTGGGTCCTCCCGTGGTGGGTCGGCTCCACCACTTCCTTTCCGCCTGGTCTGCTAGCACTTTGGACAGGTGGGTTCTCGAAGTGATCTGTCAGGGACTGCCTCTAGAATTCGAGCAGTACCCTCCCAGCTGAGCCAGTGCCCCTCAGGAGGAACAGATCTCCGCATGCACGCAGTCGGCTCTTCGAGATGACGTGGCTCAGCTCCTCCACAAGGAGGCAGTAGCTCCAGTGCCGGATCCTCCAACAGACACAGGCTTTGTTTCCAGGTACTTCCTGGTGCCCAAGGGGAGGGGGGTTGGCGGCATATCTTAGATCTCCACGGCCTGAATCAATATCTCGGGTCCCGCACCTTTCGGATGGTCACTCTTAACCAGATCATACCATCCCTGGAGTGAAACATGTGGTTCTGTTCACTGGATCTACAGGACGCGTTCTTTCACATCCCAATCCGTCCATCCCATCAGCGGTTCCTCTACTTCAGGGTCGAGGGGACCCTGTAAGAGTTCCAAGCCATGCTGTTCGGCCTGTCATCGGCCCCACGGGTCTTCACCAAATGCATTGCAGTGGTGATGGCCCACCTTCGGCGTCGAGGAGTCAGAATTTACCCTTATGTCGACGATTGGCTCTTGGCAGGTTCCACCCAACGGGAGGTGGAGAGGTCCAGGGATCTGGTCCTCAAAACCTGCTCCCAACTCTGCCTCCTGATCAACGAGGCTAAGTCGGAACTCATGCCTTGTCAGGTGATGGGCTTCATCGGGGCACAGCTCGACTCTTGTCAAGCCAGAGCTCGGCTTCCGGTGGACAGGGCATAGGTTCTCTCCTCCTTTGCCCGATCATTTCTGGTTGGGCATTTGCACCCTGCTCAGGACTTTCTGCGCCTTCTGGGTTACATGACGGCGTGCTCCTCAGTGGTCCGTTGGGCCTGGTGGCACATGTGCCTCCTTTAGTGGGAGCTGGCCACCCAGTGGACTCAGCGATATGGTCACTTTGACCAGCTGATCACTGTAACCCAGAAGATGTGGCACGCTCTCCAATGGTGAACTGCCCCAGACCAGTTGCAGGAAGGGATCCCGTTTGTCTGCCCGAGCCGACGGTCGTCCTTACGACTGATGCCTCTCATAGGATGGGGAGGCCACATAGGGGACAACAGGGCCCACGGGTTCTGGACCCCGAGGAGTCCCGATGCCATATCAACCTGTTGGAGCTCAGAGCAGTCAGACTGGCACTGTCAGCTTTCGCTCCTCAGCTCCAGGGTCAAGTGGTTCAAGTCCAGACGGACAATACCACGACCATGTACTACCTCGACAAGCAGGGCGGCACGCACTTCTGTCTGCTGTACAAGGAGACGCTCTGCATCTGGACCCTCGTAAACCGGTTGGAGATGGATCTCCTAGCCATTCATGTGGCAGGAGCCTCGAACCAGCTGGCGGATGCTCTCAGCCGCATAGGCCAGATATCCCACGAGTGGTCTCTCCATCCAGAGGTAGCTTGCAGCCTGTCCTCCCGTTGGGGCAAACCGAAGGTGGACCTGTTTGCCTCCAGGGAAAACACCAAGCTGAGGCTGTATCATGCCCGCCCCCCTCAGCAGGGCTTACTGCAGGAGGATGCTTTCTTGAGGCCGTGGACCCCAGGCATCCTCTACGCCTTCCCTCCATTTCCCTTGATCCACAAGGTGTTACTCAAGGTGAGGAGTGACAAGGCGAAGGTGATTCTGGTAGCCCCAGATCAGCCGTGCCAGTTCTGGAACCCAGATCTCCTCAGCCTCAGCTGCAGGCCCCCGGAGCGGCTTTGTACATGCCCGGACCTGATATCTCTGAACCAGGGGAAGGTATTCCATCCGGACCTTCAAACCCTGTATCTCACAGCCTGGTACCTGAGCGGCTAGAGTTTCAGGCTTTGGGTCCTTCCGAAGATGTCTACACCATAGTGGAGGCATCTAGAAAGGAATTGACCAGGAAATGTTACGCCTTCAAATGGAAATGATTTTCCATTTGGTGTCAGGGTAAGAGTCTGGACCCCTTGTTCTGTTTTGTGGCTAACATTCTCGACTACCTTTGGTCTCTCTCCAAAGGGGATCTTAGATCATCGACCCTTAGGGTGCACCTGGCAGCCATTTCTGCTTACTGGCATGGGCTGGTCAGCCGACACTGGCGCAGGAGACAATGGTCGGGTGCTTTTTCAAAGGCCTAGATCACATTTGCCCTCCGGTGCGTGAACCTCCACCTCCGTGGGATCTGTTGCTGATTTTGGCAAAGCTCATGGGCAAGCCATTCAAACTCATGCACAAGTGTGAGCTGTCACACTTGTCGAAGATGGTCTTCCTGGTGGCTATCACGTCAGTCGGAAGGACAGGGGCTCCAGGCTCTTTTCAGTGGACTCCCCTTTCTGGTCTTCCACAGGACAAAGTTGTCCTGCGCCTCACGAAAATTCCTTCCAGGTGGTATTACAGTTTCACCTTAACCAGGTGTTGACTCTGCTGGTTTACTACCCTAATTTCACCTCGGATGCCAAGTACAGGCTCCATACTCTGGACCTGAGACGTGCTCTCTCCTACTACAAGGAGAGGATGGCAGAAATTTGTGGAGAGGTTCGCCAGCTGTTTGTCACCTACACTGAAGCCGCGTCTGGCAGACCTGCAGCCAAACAGACCATAGCAAGATGGATTACATCATGCATAGGACTGTGCTATGAGTTGGCGGGCAAGGAGCTTCCCAGAGGGATAAGATCTCATTCTACCTGCCATACATGCTGCTTTGGTGGCTGCTTCCAGGGACATCCCTATCCAGGAAATCTGTCGGGCTGTTACCTGGAAGTCAGCAACACCTTTATCACCCACTACCACATTGACCTTGAGTCACGCCGGATGCTGGTTTTGGGGCCTCAGTTCTCCAGTCTCTTCCTAAGTATGGGGTGTGCTCCTGCCTCCCTCCTCCCAGAGAACTGCATGGAGTCTCGTTATCGTGGATGAACAACATATCCATGCTCCTAGAAGAACAGGTTACTCACCTGTAACAGTAGTTCTAGGAGTGGTATATGTTGTTCATCCCTGCACCTCCGACCTCCTGGCTTCGGGCGCAGACTTGCTTCCAGCGGCTAAGATCTGGCGTCCATAGGGCGAACCAGGTATATACCACCAGGTGGGTGGGAGGAGCCCGCTTAGGACTTCCAGCAAGATTTAAAGTGGAAAGGACATGTTAACAGTGTGGATGAACAACATATACCACTCCTAGAACTACTGTTCTAGGGACATGGATATGTTGTTCATCCACACTCATTGGCAGTATCCTTGCCGCTTTAAATCTTGCCGGAAGGTCTTCAAGCTTGCTCCTCCCACCCACCCGGGTGGTATAACTCTCGGCTCCGCCCCCATGACTCCAGATCTTCCCACTGCTTGGAAGCTCAGGTTCCTCCTTAACGCTCTGCTTGTGACTGGTTCCTATTTCTCCGCTTGCGGATTTAAAATAATATTTTGCAAAAGACTTAGTTCGATCCCTGCGTCATGCGATGGATAAACGACTCGGTTTCGGAGATGCCCATGCGGGCAGAAGATGTCTCGACGGATCCACACCCACGTGTGTCTACTGCTTAGGCCTTGAGCACCCACCCAGGCTTGCGACCTGTGCTCTTCTTTCTCGCCCACGCCCTCGAAGACCGGCTGCCCGGTGCAACTGGGCCGTCCCGAAGCGTTCCCTCCGTGAAGTCCAAGGAGGCCCGGTTGGCGGTGTCAGCGCGGCGGGCTGGCGGATCAGCTCGGCGGATGGTAAGCCACCGAGGAGGCGGCGCGGGCCGTATCTTCCTCGGCCGGCATTTATCCCGGCTCTCTGGGTTCTTCCACGGCTTCCTTTAAGGAGCTTTGTCTGTCCCTCTCCACTAAAGGAGAAGGGCCTGCGTCTGCTGGACCTTTTCTCGGTCAAAAGAGGGACAAGGGTAAGTCCCTCGTCGGCGCTCTTGGGAGCGGGAAGGTCCCTCTCCCGGGCCGTGGACCGTCGGCTTGGACCGCTCGGCTGCGCCACTGGCCTCACGGTGTCCCGTCAGGTCAGTTGACCGAGACTCCACTGATGAAGCTGAGATTTTCTAAGCCATTGAACGGCTGTCGCCTTTAGCGCGAATTCCCTCTCCCGGTTCCCCGGGAGGAGTTGAGATCCCGTGGGCTCGCCTGTGCCTCCGGTTCGGAGCCCTCGGATGGACCTTCCGAGCGAGAAGGAGTGTGGGTTCCGCCGACACCTCCTGCCACCGACCCAGGACTCTCGGTCTCGGTCTCGGTTCTCTTGGCGTGTCCAGCCGTTCCCACCGCCATAGGCGGTCTCGGTCTCGCACGCTGCAGCGTCGCCGCTCGTCCTCGTCCTCCTCCTCGGATGAGGGGAGGCTTCGGCGTAAATTACGTCGACGGTACGAGGACCTTATGTTGCAACAGCTCCTCCTGGCCGGGAATAAGCCGACTCCGGCGCCTTCCCCGGCCATTAAGTGGCTGTCACCGGAACGGCCGACACAACCCCTCGACTTGTCCGAGGAGCCTATACCCAGGCCGGTTGTTCGGCCAAAACCAGCTGCTCCACCGATTGCGGTGGAACCTCCGCCTCCACAGCCACCAATTGGGGCTCCGACCAAGGATTCTCGGTCGACTAAGGGTTTACCCCATCGGCTGTCAAGTTACCCTCACTCCCGACCGACCTCGGCAGGTGAAGGTGGCTCAGGCCAGAGGTGCTCTTCGAGGACTCTTCCGAGTCCGAAGATGATTCCTCCTTCTTCTCCAAGCGACTGGACTTGGAGTCTTCAGGAGGTCAGCCAATGGGCGATAGCCCGTCGTCCTTCCTAGGACTGCTTGGCTCATCTCGAGTCTACGGGATGGAGCTGAACCGTTTCCAAGCGGGCCAGGTATCCCCTCACGAGGAGATTCTGGACGCGGGTTCTCGGCCGGAGGCCTTTCCGGTGGCGAGGCCATAGTGGGTCCAGCACTGGAACTTTGACTCTGCTTCCTGCCCTGCGCCTCGGCCAGGATGGCCAGGAAGTATCGGTCCCTACGGTTCCTTGTCCGGTTTTTGAACACCCTCTGCTGAGGGGTTGGTTACCGACAGCGTTTTCGGCGCCCGGCTGCGCCAGGGATGTGGACAAACCTCCTGACAAGGGTCCAAGAAATTGGACTATGTCGAGGCGAAAAGTCTCACGCTCGTCCTCTCTCGGCCTTCGTCAGGCCAGTTCGGCCGTCCCTCATGGCACATTTTTCTCATGCCCTGTTGGGCTCCTGGATGAGGTCATCCCTCATCTTCCGCCGATCTGCAGACTACGGTTAAGCAGGTGCGGGACCAGGGCAGGGCAGTGGCCAAACAGCAGCTCCAGACTGCTTTGGATGTAGGGGACTCATGTGCCAGATCGGTGGCGGCCGCAGTGGCTATGCGTCGGCGGGCTTGGCTGAGGATATCCACCTTTACTTCGGATACCCAGCACAAGTTGGCGGATGTTCCCTTTTTGGGGACTGACCTCTTCGGCCCTGGGGTGGAAGGTCACCTGCAGAGGATCGAGAAGTCCAATGCCACCTTGGACTCGGTCTCTTCGCTCAGAAGGACAAAGGCCGCAAACCACAGCCTAAGCCCTTTCGTCCTTCTGTGCCTTCGCGCCCGCCCAGTAGCGTCAGGGCCAGCAGGCTCGGCCTTGGCTCATACCCAAGCCTGCCGGCTTCTCTAACAGGAGGCAGGAGGAAAGGGCCCAGGAGGTCCCTCGGCGGTCCCTCCTCCAAGCCTGCCCAGTGGACGGGCTGAGGTGTCGCCCATCCCCGTCCACCATTTCTGGGTCCCGTGGGGGACCTGCCCGCACTCCGTTCGCCTGGTCCGCTGTTACCACGGACAGGTGGGTCTTGGAGGTGGTGGGAAGAGGCCTGCCTCTGGAATCGAGCAGGCACCACCCTTCAGAGCCGTCGCCCTCGGGGGCTTCGGGATCCCCAGCCTCACTGGCGGCTCGTCGAGCCGACATCACTCTCCTCCTCCAGAAGGAGGTGGTAAGAGAGGTGGTGGACCCTCCTTCAGACCCAGGGTTTGTGTCCAGGTACTTCCTGGTTCCGAAACGGACGGGGGGCTGGCGCCCCATTCTCAACCTACCACCTAAACAAGTTCCTAAGGTCTCGAACCTTCAGGATGGTCACTCTGGCTCAGATAATACCATCCTTGGAGCGGCGGTGGTTCTGCTCTGGACTTGCAGGACCGCGTTTTTCACGTCCTATCCGTCCGTCTCACCAGAGATTCCTTCGCTTCGGCGGAAGGACTCTCTTCGAGTTCAAGCCATGCCCTTCGGCTTGTCTCCAGCTCCCAGGGTCTTCACCAAATGCATGGCAGTGGTGACAGCATTCCTGCGCCGCCGAGGGTCCGGTGTACCTTACCTGGACGACTGGCTGATAGCAGCTCCTCCAGGAAGGAGGCGAGTGGTCCAGAGATCTGGCCTCCAGGTCTGCTCTCAACTGGGCCTCCTTGTCAACGAGGCCAAGTCGGAACTCGAGGCGAAGCAGGTGATTTTATTCATCAGCGCAGCTCGACTCTCTTGAGCCAGGCGCCGGCTCCCGGCGGACAGGGCCGAGTTCTTTCCTCCTTTGCCCGATCATTTCTGGTTGGGCAATTGCGCCCTGCCGGGACTTCCTGCGCCTCCTGGGTCTCATGGCGGCCTGTACCAGCGTGGTCCGTTGGGCCCGCTGGAACATGCGTCCCCTTCAGTGGGGACTGGCCAGCCAGTGGTCACAACGCTGCGATCCCTTGGACCAGCTTGTGTCGGTGACACAGGGGATGTGGAATGCTCTCCAGTGGTGGACCGTTCCAGATCAATTGCAGGAGGGCATCCCGTTCGTCCGCCCGAGCTTGCGGTCTCTCTGTCGACCGATGCCTCTCTGATGGGTTGGGGTGCCCATCTGGGGAACACCGGGCTCATGGCCTCTGGTCCCCTTGAGTCGATGCCACATCAACCTGCTGGAGCTCGAGGCGGTCCGCCTAGCTCTCACGCCTTTGCTCCGTTCCTCCGGGGTCAAGTGGTCCGAGTCAGGCGGACAATACCGCGACCATGTACTATCTAAACGCCCAGGCGGAGCGCGCTCCATGCTTCTATGCAAGGAAGCTCTCCGCATTTGGTCACTCATGGCAGCCTGGAGGCGGATCTCTAGCCATTCACGTGGCAGGAGCCTCCAACACCCTGGCCGATGCCCTGAGCCGGATAGGGGCTGCATCCCACAGTGGTCTCTCCTGCCGAGGTAGTACAGCATCTGTTCTCTCCTTTGGGCACACCTCAGGTGGACCTGTTTGCCTCCACGGAGAACGCAGGCTGAGTCTGTTCCATGCCCGCCTCAGCAGGGCTCGCTGCAGGGGATGCCTCTCGAGGCAATGGACCCGGGCCTCTTTTACGCCTTTCCCCATTTCCCTTGATCCACAAGGTGCTTCTCAAGGCGCAGGAGGGACAAGGCGCAGGTGATTCTGATAGCCCCAGACTGGCCTCGCCAGTTCTGGTAACCGATCTCTCAGTCTCAGCTCCAGGACTCAGGCAGCTTCCAGCTCGCCCGGACCTGCTCTCAGTCAATCAGGGAAGGTGTTCCATCCGGACCTTCAATCCCTGCACCTGACGGCCTGGTTCCTGAGCGGCTAGAGTTCCAGGCTTTGGGTCTTTCGACGAGGTCCTCAATGTAGTTGAGGCGTCCTGTAAGAGTCGACCAGAAAATGCTATGCCTTCAAATGGAAAGGTTTTCCATTTGGTGTCAGGGCAAGGGCTTGGACCCTTCCTCCTGTTCCTTGGCAAGCATCTTGGACTATTTATGGTCCTTTCTAGTCAAGGGCTTAGGTCGGCGACCTAAGGGTGCACTGGCAGCCATCTCTGCTTACGGGCGGGCGGGAAGCAGTCGATGGCAGGAGAAGTGGTCTGGGCGGCTTTCAAGGCCTTGATCACATTTCCCCTCAGTGCGGGAACCCCCACCTCCGTGGGATCTACTGCTGGTACTGGCAAAGCTCATGGGCAAGCCATTGAGACCTATGCACAGGTGTGCTCTCTCTCACCTGTGGTGGAAGACCCTTCTTGGTGGCTATCCGTCAGCCAGAAGGATGGGAGAGCTCCAGGCGCTTTCCATCGAGTCTCCTTACCTGGTCTTCCACAGGGACAAGGTTGTCTCAAGCGCCCACCAAATTCCTTCCAAGGTGGTGTCGGAGTTTCACCTAACCAGGTGTTGACTCTGCGGTGTTCTCCCCAATCACACCTCGGGAGGCCCGAATATAGGCTCCATACTCTGGATCCCTAGAAGGCTAAGCTTATTATAGGAAGCGCCCGGCTGAAGTCGGGAGAGGTTAGCCAGCTGTTTGTCACCCACGCTGAAGCCGCATCTGGCAGACCTGCAGCCAAGCGGACGATAAGCAGGTGGGTAACCTCCTGCATAGATCTCTGCTATAAGTTAGCGGGCATGGAGCCTCCCAGAGGGATAAGAGCTCATTCTACCCGCCATACTGCTGCAACGGTGGCTGCTTCCAGGGCGTCCTATCCAGGAAATCTGCAGGGCTGCTACCTGGAAGTCAGCAAACACCTTCATTACCCACTACCACATCGACCTTGAGTCACGCCGGGATGCTGGTTTTGGGGCCTCGGTTCTCCAGTCTCTTTCCCAAGTAAGTATATGGGGTGTGCTGTTGCCTCCTCCTCCCGGAGAACTGCTAGGAGTCTGCCAATGAGTGTGGATGAACAACATATCCATGTCCCTAGAAATACAGGTTACTCACCTGTAACAGGAGTTCTAGGAATGGTATATGTTGTTCATCCACACGACCCAACCGACCTCCCCGGCTTCGACGCACAACCTGAGCTTCCAGCGGGCCAGATCTGGCGTCATGGGGCGGAGCCGAGAGTTATACCACCCGGGTGGGTGGGAGGAGCAAGCTTGAAGACCTTCCGGCAAGATTTAAAGCGGCAAGGATACTGCCAATGAGTGTGGATGAACAACATATACCATTCCTAGAACTCCTGTTACAGGTGAGTAACCTGTATTTACAGGTGAGTAACCTGTTCTTTCGTATGGTCACTCTGAATCAAATCCTTCTGTCACTGGAGCAGAACATGTGGTTTTGCTCCTTAGGCCACCAGGATGCATTTTTCCACATCTCAGTCCATCAGTCCGACTACCAGTATCTCTGGTTCTGAGCAGAAGGGGTCCTGTACCTGTTAGTCTTCACCAAGTGCATGGCAGTGGTGACAACATACCTGGGGTGCTTAGGTGTCAGAGTGTACCCCTGCCTGGATGAGAGGCTGTTATTTGGTCTGTCCAGAGAGGCCATGGAGAGGTCCAGAGATCTGACTCCAGACTTGCCAAGAATTGAGCCTGTTGGTCACCCCGGACAAGTCCGAAATGTTGTCTTCACAAGTGATAAGGTTCATTGGGGCAGAACTAGACTCCCTGCGGGCCAAGGCCTGCCTCCTCATGGACCAGGACTGGATCTCTTTGCCCAGTCATTTTAGGTTGGGCTCTTGCACCCTGCCCAGGACTTCCTGAAGCTGCCAGGATACATGGCATCCTGAACTAGTGTGGTCTGTTGGGGGCTCGCTGGAGAATGCACCACCACCAGCGGAAGTTGTGCTATCAGTGGTCCCAGCGCCTAGGCCACTTGGACCGGCCATTGTGGGATGCCATCCAATGGTGGCTGATCCCAGAGCTCCTGGAGGAAGGAATCACATTTGTTCATCCAGAGCGTACCATCACGCTGATGATAGACACATCTCTGGTGGGGTGGGAAACACACCTGGGAGACCACAGAGCCCACTGGTTCGTGTCACCCTGGGAGTCACCACATCAACCTGCTGGAGCGCTCTGCAGTGCAACTTGCGCTGACTGAATTCACTTCTGTAGTCCGGGATCAAGTTGTGCAGGTCCAGACTGACAACACCACAATCATGTTCTTCCTGAACAGGCAGGGCAGAACTCACTCCCTTCCCTTGTGTTGGGAGGCCCTCCACACCTGGACTCTCATGCCCAGCCTGGGTGCAGATCTCCTGGTGATTCATAACACAGGAGAGAACAGTCAGCCAGTGGTCACCATCAGCTGGGTAGAAGAGATGTCTCATGAGTGATCCCTGAATCAGGAGATGGTGAACCACCTGTTCTCCCAGTGGGGCATTCTTCTGGTGGACCTGTTTGTCTTCTAGGAGAATGCCAAACTGAGGCTGTTGTGTACCCGCCCCACAGTCCAGGACACTTGGGAGATGTCTCATGAGGCCCTGGACCCAGGACTCCTGTATGCCCTCCTTGATCCACAAGGTAGTAGTCACGCCCAGAAGGACAAGGTTTGGATGATCCTGATAGCTCCATACTGGCCAAGGCAGTTCTGGTACCCAGAGCTCCTCAGCTGCAGCAGCAGGCCTCCGTGGCAACTGCCTCTCTACCCAGATCTGCTGATCAGACATCAGGGGATGGTCTTGCACCCAGACCTGCAGTCCCCGTACTTCATTGACTGGTTCCTGAGAAGCTGGAATTCCAGGCCTTGGGTCTCTCAAATGATGTGCTCCACATTTTGGAGGCTTCTAAGAGTTGACTCGTGGATGCTGTGCCTTTAAATGGAAATGTTCTATTTGGTGTCATGGCAAAGAGCTTGATCCCACTTGCTTGCCTTATGGCTAGCATGGTGGATTACCTCTGACCCCTCTCTCAGTTAGGACTGCAGGCGATGACCCCTGAAGGGTGCACCTGGCAGCCATCTTTGCTTACCAGGTGTGGGCTGGTAAGCCGACGGTGGCCCAGGAGAAAGTAGTTGAACGTCTCTTCAAGTGCCTGGACCACCTCCACCGTAGGCCCTACTGCTGGTATTGGTTATGCTCATGGACAACCCTTTTGAGTTAGTGCACAGGTGTGAGATGTCACACCTGTCATGGAAGATGGTCTTTCTAGTGGCCTTTACATGAGGCAAAAGGATTGGGCACTCTGGGCGCCTTTGAGTCTCTCTATCTGGTCTTCCACAGGAGAAAATCATCCCTTTCCCCAGCCCAAAGTCCCTCCCACAAAAGGTATTATATCAGTGTTTTACCTTAACCAGGTGATTAACTTACCGGAATACGTTACCAGTCCATCTCTGGAGGCAGATTGCAGGCTTCGTACCCTGGACTTAGATACTTTCTTGTTATCCGAAGCACACAGCTGGAGTTCGGGGAGAGGCTTGACAGCTGTTTGTCACTTATGTTGAAGCTACACCTGGCAGAACGGCAGTAAAGTGAACAATTGGCCGGTGGATAATGTTCTTCATCAGCCTCTGCTATAGATTGGCTAGTAGGGAGCCTCCTGTAGGGCTTAGAGCTCACTGTGGAAGACCAGGAGGATGTTGGGGTGTATTAGTAGGGGTATCACAAGTCGTAAGAGGGAGGTAATAATCCCTCTTTACAAGAGGGTTAGGCCCCATCTGGAGTACTGCTTGCAGTACTGGAGGCCACACCTTCACAAGGACATTAGCCAAACTGAGGCAGTCCAGAGAAGGGAAACCAAAATGGTGCAGGGACTGCATCAGAAAACACATGAGGACAGATTAATGAAGCTCAATGTGTATACCCTAGAGCAAAGGAGGGAGAGAGAGGTGTTATGATCGAAACATTCAAACACCTTAAGGGCATTAACAAGGTAAAAGAGTCTTGCATGTTTCAATATAAGAAATATAGCAGGACAAGAGGACACAGCATGAGATTAGAGGAAGGCCGATTAAGGGGTAATGTGAGGAAGTTCTTTTTCACAGAAAGGGTGGTGGATGCATGGAACGGTCTACCTCAGGAAGTGGTGGATATGAATACAGTGCAGGGCTTCAAATAGGTATAAGGGAGCAATACAGATGAGTATGAATAGATAGGCCATTAACAGAGCAAAGGCCGATGGCACAGTCATAAGGTAGAAAAAGAAATGGGCAGACTGGATGGGCCTTGCAGTCCTTATCTGCCATCAACTTCTATGTTTCTATTCCACCAGCCATACAGCTCCCTTGGTGGCTGCTTCCAGGGACATCCCTTTCCAGGAAATCTGCAGGCTGCTACCTAGAAGTTAGCACACACCTTCATTTCCCACTACCTCATCAACCTTGAGTCCCACCAGGATGCCAGATTTGGGACCTTGGTTCTCCAGTCTCTGTTTGCCAAGTAGGGGATGCATGCCTTGCTCCCTTCTCCCAGAGAACTGCTAGGAGTCTGCCAGAGTATGGATAGTGACCCATATCCAGACACCCTAGAAAAATAGGTTACTGACCTGTAACCGTAGTTGTAGGAGTGGTATATGGTCCACATACCCACAACCCACTCAGCCTTCCTTGGCAAGTGGCACAGATATCCCTGCTTCCAGCGTGCAAGGTCTGATGCCCCAGGGTGGAGTTGGGGGATATACTGCCTGAGTGGTGGGAGGAGCTTATCTTAAAGATGTCTGACAAATCAGGCTGTTCTGGTGGAACCACCAGAGTATGGATGTGAACCATATACCACTCTTGGAACTACGGTTGCAGGTGAGTAGCCTGTTTCTAGGGGTGTGAATATAGTTCACTATCCATACATTGGCAGTTCCACTGGAGGTGCTGATTCGTCAGAATATCTTTAAGCTAAGCTCCTCCCACCACCGGGCAGTGTATCCTCCAGGCCTTCCAAATTCCATTGACATAATATTTTCCTTTCCGTTGGAAGAGTTCAGTCTCTCCTCGCATTCCATGCGCTGTAGGGCCTGAAGTGTGCCATTGGTGGGCTTCTTTATTTCTCGAAGGTTTCTTCAGTATTTCGTCTTTTCTCAGTTCTTCTCCTTCCTTAGCGGTGGTAAATGGAACATGACAAAGCAAAGCCAGCTCTTCAAATTATGTGTCACATGCAGACAGAAGATGTGTACGGACCCACATGTGTCGTGACTCTACTGCCCACACTCCTTCTGCTCCCTGGACGCCTTTGACCACTCGACACTTGTCGAGCCTTCTTTGGTTGAGGGCCAGGTTGCAAACTCTGTGGTGCCTGCCGTGTTCTTCATGATCATTGCCAACATATCAAATGGGATATGGCGCAAGATCAGCATCTTTGCAGACTACACTAAGATTTGTGCAGAGGTGGATGGTGAGAAAGAGGGTAAAGTACTACAAGAGGATTTGGCGAGACCCTAGTGCTGGTCAGTCTCATGGCAGCTGAGATTCAATGCTAAAAAGTGTAAGGTCTTGCACTTGGGGACAAAAAACACAGAGAACAGCTACTGGTTGGGCAGAGTGCAGTTAACCAGTTTGGCTGAGGAGAAAGATCTGGGGGTGCTGGTGACGGGACATGAAACACTCGGCGCAGTGTGTGAATGCAGCTGCAGAGGTGAACAAAATGCTGGGATGCATCGCCTGGGGACATCACCTCTAGGAGGGAGGAAATCATTCAGCCCCAGGACAGGTCCCTTGTGAGACCGCACTCGAAATACTGCATGCAGTTTTAGCGCCCCTATTTGAAAAGGAATATCAAACTACTGGAGGGGGGTCCAGTGTAGGGTGACTAAGATGATCCTGGGGATGGTGACGGAACAAATGAGGAGAGACTGTGGGAGCTCAACATGTACACTCTGGGGGACAGAAGGGAGAAAGACGGGATATGATTGAGACATTCAGGTTCCTAAACAGAGTTAATTCTGAGGGTTTGTTTAAGTTAAAAGAGGGGAGAGACACCAGGGGTCACAGTCTGAAACTGGAGAGAGGGAGATGAGGAGGTACTTTTTCACAGAAAGCACGGTGGCAGGTTGGAATGCGCTGCAAGAAGGCGTGATATTACTGCGGACGGTGGGCAGCTTCAAGAGGGGTGGGATAGGGCCAAAGGGAAGGTACAAACTGTGGGGAAGATTGGGGGAGAGAAGTCAGAGGTTGGGGGCAGTAAATCAGAAGGGCTTGCTTGGGGTGGCAGCTGCAATTTAATTAACGGCATGCTGCACACTCTGGCAGACTAGATGGACTGAAAGGCCTGTATCTGCTGGCAGTTTCGTGTGTTCGTATCAAGAAGGGCAGTACTCACTTCTTCGCATTGTGTCAGGAAGCCATGCGAATGTAGTAGCTGGCATGCGAGGAGGCAGACCTGATAGTAGTTCTTGAAGTAGGCTTGAACAGACAGCTGTCGGAAGCTCTTAGCCATGAGGGTGAAGCGTCTCACGACTGGTGACTGCGCCCACTGATGGTGTCACAGGTGCTCTTCCCATGTTGAACATCGTTGGTGGACCTATTCACTTCCTGGAGAAATGGACAACACCAGGGAGCCTGGAGATGGCTGTCCTTAAGCAGGAGGGGAGTCTAGTGGGTAGACAGGATGATTGGATGCCTCATTGATTGGGGCAGTAAGTAACCCATTGGAATAAAATGAGAGCGCTTCTGACACCATAAAGACAACTATTTACAGTCTTCATTAATTCAACCACACTTTAATTATGTAGACTAAATCAGATAGAAATCTTACTTTTAGGGAGCATAAAAATTTATCTCACTTTGAGGGGGAGCTCTTGCAGCAGGTGATACCATTAGGACTAAAGACGCCAGGTGTTAGGACCCCATGGAAAAGTCTTCTAGCTAGTGGTCTGTGGCGGGGGACCACCCCCGACGTCTGCGCCACCCCAGCGTCAGACATGGTATAAAGGGGCGGCCCCCACGGTGTCACCTCAGTTTTTTTCCTGCTGTCGACCCACTAACATTGGATCCACAGACGCCATAGTTGCAGTAGACAGCCTTTTTCTCATGCATCATGCAGTCTTTTTCTCAAAAATTGTGTTTTTCTTAGACAATTTTTGTCAGTTTAAGTGCACGTCTTCATCGACACAGCGGTGAAAATCTAAATGTGTGTGCGGGAAGCAGATCCCGGCGAAGGACGGCCACTCTGCCTGCCTCTGATCTACCTAGGCTCAGACCACCGGCCTCACGATTGCCCACATTGCCAGAAGTCCAACAACAAAACCAGGATTCGCCGCACCACACTCTGGAGGCCTATCTAGTACAGCAGCAAATAGCTGCCTTTCAGAGGGCCCCGACGGGACATAGTTCATCCTTCTCAGCCAGGGAGTCCACCCCCCCGGAGAAGAGATCAGGAGGGAAGCACCACCACCACAAGGAGAGGGCCAGATCGGAGTCCCGTCCAGACTCCCCTCACCAGGCATCTACTACCTCCACCTTCGGCAGGAGGTCTGAGTTGGCCCCCCTCCCCCAGATACCAAGGCAGCTTTGGGGGAGACCCACAAGAAGTCGACCACTTCAACACACGCCTCAGTTCTCTTGGGAGTTCCTTTTGTCGACCTGAGTTCGTGGATATTATGAGGATCATCCATAGTGTGCGTCCCACAAGCTGTAGTTTGGACCCTGGACTGACTTCCCTAATTTTGGGTTGTTCTGACATCATCAGTCCAGTCCTAGTGCAAATAGTCTGGTGCTCCTTGGAGTCAGGTGAGTTTCCTAGCTCCCTGAAAGAGGCGGTGGAGACACCTATCTTGAAGAAAGCTACCTTGGACTCAGACTGTTTCTCAAACTACAGACCTATCTCTAATCCTCCCTTTATTGGGAAGGTTATTGAGAAGGTAGTGGCAGCCCAATTGGAGGACCATTTAACCATCCATAATATCTATGAATCCTTCCAGTCTGGTTTCTGTAAAAGACACAACACCGAGACTGCGCTGGTTTGGGTGCTTAATGATCTTCTGAGGGCGAGGGATCAGAAGAGACGTTCCATTCTGGTTCTTCTTGATCTCTCATCAGCTTTTGACACTGTGGATCAGCTGGTGTTGATAGCACGCCTGAGGCAAATTTGTGGATTGTCGGGAACTGTCTTACAATGGTTCACCTCATTCCTCACTGGGAGATCACAGAGAGTTATGTCGGGGAATTTTTCCTCCAGCCCAACCTCTTTGTTGTGTGGAGTGCCTCAGGGTTCTGTGCGGTCACCCATATTATTTGCAGTGTATGTGCTGCCCCTTGGAGACAATTATAAGACTGTATGGGCTGAGGTTTCACTGCTATGCAGATGATACGCAGCTATACCTGTCTTTCGCAACCGATCAGGATGGAGCTCTCACGGTGTTTAACTGTCTGGAAGAAATCCAAGGTTGGATAGATTCTAGTTGGTTAAAGTTGAACTCGGAGAAGACAGAGGTTTTGGTTGTGGACCCGGGTGGTCAGATAGAGAGGTCGCATGATGGCACACCCTCTGGAATTTTTCTTGGCGGCATGTCACTTCTGACCTCTGAACAGGTGCGTAACCATGGGATTGTCCTAGACGACAGGCTGACCCTACAATCTCAAGTGTCGGCCGTTGTCAGGACTTCCTTTTACCATCTTAGGAATATTGCCAGGGTTAGGCACCTTGTTCCGTCTCTCTTTGCCAACGTTGGTCCACGCCTTTGTGTCCTCGCTCTTGGACTACTGCAACGCCCTTTACTTTGGGCTTTCTAGGGTTGAACTGGCCTGCCAGCTGGTGCAGAACGCTGTAGCCCGGGTTTTGACTGGGACAAGTAGATCCTGTCATATTGTCCCGGTGCTGCATGAGCTGCACTGGCTCTCTATATGGTGGCGGATCACCTTTAAAGTCATTCTATTGACTTTTAAAGCCCTTCACGATCAGGGTACGACCTATCTGAAAGAACTTCTGGTGCCTTACTGCCCTGGCCGATCGCTCCGCTCGGCTGACGAGGGGTTGTTAAAGATTCCAAGAGTGACTAAAATCTTCAGGCAGCAGAGCATTTTCTCATGCTGCCCACTCTCTGAATCTCTACTACCGGCCACGTGGAGTGCATCTCCTGCGGAGGCATTTAAGAAGGACCTGAAAACTTACTTATGGTAAATGGCCTTCCTGGATAATTGTTAATTTTATTGTGTTTGGATTTTATATTATAACTTATTATTTGATTTTAATATCTGATGTTGTTATGGCATGATTTTATTTATATGTATTGTAGATTTGTATTTGAAATTATGGTTTTAAAATGTTCAGCGCCTTGATATATTGAAAGGCGCTTTATAAATAAAATTATTATTATTATTAAAGGTAGGGAGTCTTATTCCCTGGGGCAGCCGACCGCCCAGGTCCCGTTGGCTCACCGACCCCACAAACATGGGTCGACGACCCCGGAGGGACAGGTGTTAGCTCTGGGCAAATCCACAGAGTCCGGCGCCCGCAAGCACTCTTGGTCGTCCGAGATGCATAAGAAACTGGACAAATCCACGAAACGCCAGGAGGTCATCCAGTACCGGATGCCTCCTCCACCCGAGGAACGGGTGTCATCTGCCTCTGAAGGAAGGCAGACCACCGGGCACTTTGAGTCTGCATCGGGAGAAGGAGCAGGTGCCATTGGCAAAGAATGGCCGTCAGCCCGAAGGATCATCCATCTGCCCCAGTGACCGAATCCCGAACACAGGGATACGGACACCCAGCAGCCTCCTCCATAGGAACTGGATGCCAGACCACCAGACAGTGCGGATCTGATGCCAGAAACCCCACAGAGAAGGTGCCTGAGGACCAGATGTCAGTGCCCCAGATCAGACACCTGGGCCTCTGGCGCTTCAAACCAGATGCCCCACCGCCAGTCGCTCCACTGGCTGAGTTGGGAGCACTCTAACGCATGGTGGAATACCATTAAAGGGTATCTTCTCCCAGACCTGCGGATTCATCCCGCACGGCCACCGCCTACAGATCTACCTTCTGAGTGGCCTTTACTGCCGAAGGAGCCCGCTGCCAGAGACAGAAGACGGGCGGACGCCTGGGTCGGGCACCTGTAAAGACACCATCATTCGTCCCATCCTCCAGCGGATGCCCGCCATCGTCTTCAGACTACTCTGAGGAGGATATGCTACCCATCCCGTCTCCTAATCCAAGGGACTCGCCGAGGTCACCCCTGGATGACCCGTCCTTTCTGGATATTATGCAGCACATTTAGGTTCTATACCAGTGGGACATGGAGGAACTGGACCCTGAAAGATGCAGAGTGGCGACATTTTTGGGAGCCACTGACCTAAACTCTTGATCATCTCTCCCCCAATTGGTAGAGCCTTTTCAGGATGTAACCAGGTCAGTATGGAGACATCCAGCCACTATGACACAGTGCCACGCAAGGCCGATAGACTCTACAAGACTCCAAAAGGGGAGCCTTTTTGGGCGAACACCTGCAGGCAGACTCCGTGGTCCTGACGGCTGCCCATGTCAGGGCACAACAACCATGCCACATGAGTGCCCGGCCACCAGATCCTAAATCCAGAAAACTGGATCAAATGAGTCGTAAGGTGTACTCGTCGACAACTTATATTGTTCAGTCACTGAACTTCCTTGCCCACATGGTCACATACCAGAAGTCCCTGTGGGCAAAGGCGATGGACCTGGGCAAGGCCCAGCCAAATTCAGAGGGTAAGATGGAACTCCTTGCTGTCATACAGTCTGACATGGACAAACACATCCTAAGGAGTTCTTCTGACTCTGCAGATGCAGCAGCAAGAGCAGCGGCCACCAGCATTTGCATGTGGAGGCATGCTTGGCTCAGGGTTTCTGGCTTCCGACAGGATCTACAGGATGCTTTCCTGGATGCTCCTTTTCAGGGACCGGTCCTGTTCGACCAGGACACTGAGAAACTGATTACTGGACTTCATGATTTGGGCAAAGCAGTATCTGAATTCCACAGGATGTACAAGTCTGAGCCACAGCACACCGTTGCCGTCCCTTTCAGAAAAATCGGGACAGCAAGGAAGATGCCAGACACAACACAAGTGAGGTTTTAAAAGAAAAGCTGCACCCTGTCCCTTCAGGCGCCTAGGGCCCCAAAAATCCTAAGGCGCCCAGACCCTCCCTCCCAGCCTTCACCTCCAACACAGCATGACTCCTACTAACCCCCGCTCCACCGCAGGAAGTGCAGGGGAGGCGGTAGAGGAGATTCTCTCTGCCTATCCGGATGGTCCAGCATAACATCGGACCAATGGGTCCTCCAGATAATGGAAAGGGAATACTCCCTAGAGTTCACCAAGATTCCACTGGACAACCCACCAGTCCGCTCCCAGTGCGTTCCTCCTGAGGGCAGAGATACAGGCCTTATTGGACAAAAGAGCCATACAAGATGTTCCTTTTGCTCAGTGGGGCAAGGGACTTTATTCCCATTTCTTTCTTGTCCCAAAAAAGACTGGAGACCTCCATCCCATTCTGGATCTTGAGTCAACTGAACACTTTTATCGAATACAAACGGTTCAGAATGGTGACCTTGGTGAGCTTGTTACCAATGCTCCACCAAGGAGACTGGTTTTGCTCTCTGGACACGTAAGACGCCTACATGCACATCAAGATCCTGCCGTCCCACAGGGTGTACCTCCGTTTTACTTTCCAAGGTGGACTCTACCAGTTCAGGGTGCTGCCATTTGGCCTATTCTCTGCACCAAGGGTCTTTACAAATTGCCTAGCAGTGGCGGCGGTGTCACTTTGTATACCCTTACCTGGACGATTGGTTTCTTACTGTTCCAGCAGAAAACCAATTGAACAGAACCTTGGAGGAGACATTGTCTGTTTCAGACTCTGGGCATTACCCTAAACCTGCCCAAATCAGAACCATGGCCAGCTCAAAGGCTGCAATGAATAGGAGCAGTCATGGACACAGGCCAAGGTAAAGCCTTTCTGCCCGAAGACAGGGCATCAAGGCTAAGAGAAGTTGCTCACAGGGTACAGGACTCTGACATGGTTCCAGCGAGGGTGGTTCTACAACTGCTAGGTCACACAGCCCCAGCCACAGTCACGGTTCCACTCTCGCGTCTGAACATGAGGATCCTGCAGTGGTACCTCAGGATTCAATGGGATCAAGGCACGGACAAGCTAGAGGAGCCTCTTCGGATCTCCATTGCAGTCTGACAATCCATAACCTGGTGGCTCACCCCAGCCCACTTGAGCATAGGGTTAGCTTCCAGCAGCCCAGTCCACAGCAGACCCTTACTACCAACACATTGGGACTGGGATGGGAAGCACATCTTTCTTCTCATCAGACGAGGGGTTCCTGGAACTCAACGGAATGACCTCTCCACATAAACATTTTGGAGATGAGAGCCGTACTGTACGCCCTTCAAGCCTTCCAAGGGGTGCTCCTCCCTGGACCTCTGCTGGTCCAGTCTGACAATACCCCAGTAGTCTTCCGTCTCAACAAGCAAGGGGGTATACATTCGCATCCCCTATGCAGAGAGGCGATGAGAGTATGGTCTTGGGCAATGGTCTCAGAACCATGAGTGGGAACTACAGCAAGAAGTCTTAGACAACCTCTTTGAAAGGTGGGTCAGCCAGAACTGGACCTCTTTGTCCCCCACAGTGCCATACTGCCCAGTTTCTGCTCGCTAGATCCAGGGCCTGGTGTTTTTGGTGAGATGCATTGTCCCTGTCTTGGACAGGGAGGTTTTGTATGCCTTTCCTTCCTTACCTCTTCTTCAGAGGGTCCTGCTCAAGTTGCATGCGGAAGAGGCCAGGATGATTCTAGTCGCACCATTCTGGCCTCTACAGATTTGGTTCCTGCTGTTGCAGCAGGCATCGGAATGTCCAGTTCCGTTGCCCCTCCACTCACTTGCTTTCCCAGGACCACTGGATGTTGGGTCCATCTGGCCCTCTGGTCCCTCGCCTGCATGCTTGGCTCCTGCAGACATAGCTAGGATAGATTCGAGTATCCCTCAGAGTGGCAGAGGTGCTTGTGGCACCGAGGAAACCCTCTACCAGGGCTACCTATGCCATGAAATGGAAATGCTTCTGCTTGTGGGCAATTCCCCATTCTCTGGATCCCCTCAGTTGTCCGGTGGAATCTGTGCTGGAGTATCTTCCCGACTGTCGGTCTGGTCTCACTTATCGTCATTAAGGTGTATCTCTGTGCTCTGTCGTTTACATGCACCAATGAATGGAAGGGTTTACATTGTGTGACATCTGCAAGACCTTTTTAAGAGGCACCTTGCATATTAAACCCCCCAGGAGAGAGAGACAGTGCAGCCTTGGATCTCCTCTTTGTTTTAGAAAAGCTCACGTTGAACCTTTGAACCAGCCGCAAGTTACGAGCTCCGACTTCTCTTTTGGAAGACGTTGTTTTTAGTTGCCATTACCTCAGCCTGGAGGATTTCTGAGCTGCAGGCTCTGATGTATAAAGAGCCTTATCTTCTTTTTCACAGGGACACAGTAGCCCTGCGTACAAACCCTAAGTTCCTACCAAAGGTAGTGTCTGAGTTCACGCCAAACCAGGACATCACCTTACAAGTTTATTACCCAGAATACTCAAACAAAGGGAGGCATTGTTGCATACTCTGAATGTACATAGAATTTTACGTTACTATTTGGCCAGGACCAGTTTTGCCAGAAAGACAGACCAGTTATTTGTCTCTTTTGCCCACAGGAAACTTGGAGCACCAGTCACAGAACAAACACTAAGTGGCTCATGCATTGCATCACTTTCTGCTACCAGCACTACAACAAACCCCTACCGGGACCGGTTAGGGGTCACTCCACCAGAGGGATAGCAACATCCTTCACTTCCTTTCGGAATGTCTGCTCAGAGTTTGATGGGGTGAGAGAGAGACCTCTTGAAGCGGGTTGTCCCCCCCTCGGGGTTGAGGCGCTGGCTCTCTTCACTACCGCTGAATAAGACTTTTGCTACTGCTGTGGGCTAAAAACCGGGGAGTTTGTTGCTGCTGCGGGCTCACACAGGGAGTATTTTTCCCTACCTGAAGGCTGCATCTCCTTCACTGCTGGCCCCGGAGTGCCTGTATCAACGGGTTTGGGCATGACTTTCAAAAAATAACACTGCTGCCTGATTTGCCCACTGGAGCTGTGACGCTTAGCTCAGCCAAACTTTAAGGCTGAGCCCAAGCCCCGTGATCAGGCACTTCACTGCTGCTGCCCAGAGTTTGCTGGGGTGAGAGGGACCTCTTGAAGCAGGTCCCTCCCCACCCGTGGGACTTATTCAGATAAGTTTATCTCACCTCGGGGTTGAGGCACGGCTCTTTTCACAGCACCAAGCAGACCTCCCTGAAAACTACCACTGAAAAGAAGGACTTTTGCTGCTGCTGTGGGCTAAAAAGCGGGAATTTGCTGCTGCTGCTGGGCTCCTACGGGAGTATTTTTTTCTTCCCACCCACCCACCCTGTTACTTCCTCCCAAAAGTGCCCAAACTCCGCCCTACTGGGTGGCCAATTGTTGAGCCTTACCTGTTTCCTGAACACGCCTGCTAGAGGACTATCTCACTGTTCGCTCCTCCCCTCGAATTTCTCAGTCTGATATCCGCAACGCTGTAAATGCTTATGCTGAAAACTTTTACATGACTTGTTAATAATGCTATGTTTTATTAAATAACCTAGCACCTGACTCGCTGGCTTAACTGCTGACTCCCTCGCGGCTGTCATCAGAACTGCTCTTTAATACTATCTAGGGTATCTGCTACCTGCTTATCAAGCTAAGATGTTAGTACTGTTGTGTAGCTGTTTATTTGCTGTGCTGTACCTGGCTCTGTCTGCGCTATTGAACATCCGTTTGGCCCCCCCCCCCTTTTTTTTTTTTTGCCTGGACTTGATTATTGCCCTAACCCTTTCGGCCTCAGCCGACATGCACTCCCTCATGTCCCCTACCCAGTGGTGTAATGCTAAGGGCCTAAAATTGCCCACATCAATGTCCGCAGTCTTTTAGCTAACCTCCCAGAGCTAACGGCCTGGGTTGCTCACTATAATCCGGACATCCTGGGGATCTCAGAAACGTGACTCAAGCCGTCCCACCCAGACTCTGTCTGCGCCTCCTGGATACAACACTGTCAGGCAGGACAGGGCAGGGAACAAGCGTGGGAGGCTACTGCTGTATCACAAGACCCACCTTAAGGTGTCTGTCATACCCCACCCTCCTCCCCTCTTGTGAGTTCCACACGCCTTTCTCCTGTTGGGCAATGCAAAGGAGCTCCACCGGTCCTGTGTGTATAATGTTCCAAAGGTGGAGCTTGCAGCCTCTCCCATCTCCTCGATTGCCTCGTCCAAAGGTGGGTACTAGTGAACTTCTAGTGTTGGGAGACTTCAACCTAAACTGGCTGGGTGGCAACACCAAGCTATGAACCTCTACTGTCAGGCCTTGCCCTCAACCAGCTTATCTCCGAACCTACCAGACTTTCTTCCTCTGGGGTAAACAGTACTTTATTGACTGGATGCTGAGCAACAGGCCGGACTGTAACACGGCTTCTGGCCTCTTTGCAGACTCCATCACGGACCACTCCCCCACCTACTGCATGTGGAAAGTCCTCACCCTAGGGTCCCCCAAAAGTAATTGAGATGAAGAACTACTCAAAATTTAACACTAATAACTTCCTTGCTGACCTCTACCAGACCGACTGGTCCCTGGTCACTGCCATCAGTGACCCCACTGCTGCCCTTGACTGCTTCCTATCCATATTCGCCCTTCTTCAAGATAGACCGCCCTTATATAAAAAAGAGGGTGAGGGGCAGTGTCACAAAATGGTTGCATGGTGGCCTGTTTGCCCTTATGAAACATGGATAAATGCTGGCAAAAGTTCAAAGTCTCCTGGGAAAGTTCTGACTTAACTGAATACAGGCAGCTCAGGAACTCCTGTAAGAGGGCTATCCGCTCATCAAAGAGTGAATTCTGTAAATCCTCCCTTGAAGCTTCGGCTAAAAACCCAAGGAGTTTCTGGCGCACCATCAAACACACACAGTAAGCGGTCCTGCCAGCCCCCAGGTCTCCGACATGCAAATTGGAGGAGTCAGTTGTAACAATGACCTGACAATAGTTAATGCCTTTAACGCCCTGGTCTCCAACCTGTCCGCCTTCATCTCCTTATCTCCTGTCACTAATGATCTGGGTCCCTCTAGTCATGCCGTGCCCTCTCATCCCTCCTCCTGCTTTAAGGCTGTCTCCTGCAGTGAGACACAGAAACTCCTAGCTGGACTCTCCCCACACAGTGGAAGTGAGGCACGACAATCTCGAGCCCAATTGCTCTGCCTAGGGGCCCCCTTTCTGGCTGGCCTATCTCCACATCCTCAGTTCCTCTCTCATATCTGGGAAAATCTCTGGTATATATAGAAGGTGGCTTGTGTGGTCCCAGTCCTCAAACACGGCGATCCCAAAATTCTCAAACTGTCGCCCCATAGCAATCTTGTCTGCTGTGAACAAGCTGCTTGAAAAGGTGGTGGCCTCCCAGCTCACACTCTTCATCCACGCCCATGGCCTCCTCTCACCAGCGGGGGATTGGTTCCGCAAAGGACACAGCACTTCCACTGCCCTTGCTCAGGTCACCTCAGACATCAGAATGGCAACTGACCATGGCAAACTTACTGGAGCTATCTTCATAGATCTGTCGAAGGCCTTTGATTTGGTTAATCACACACTCCTAGGTGCTGGTCTTCGGTCCCTTGGCCTTTCCCCTCCAGTCCTAGCCTCGTTTGCCAACTGTATTTCGGGTAGGCAGCAGTAGATCAAGTTCCAAAAAGCCCTCTCCAGGCTTACTCTGGTTAAATGTGGGGTGCCTCAAGGGTCTGTCCTTGGCCCTATACTGTTCTCCCTCTTCATGAACCAGCTGCCCTCGGTCCCTGCCTCTGGGCATGCCACCCTGTACGCTGATGACCTTGTGCTACCAAGTAGCTCACAGGACATCAACTTCAGACTAAACTCTGACTTTGACTCATTCAATCCTGGCTTAAGGCCCATAAGCTTGTCATCAACTCCAGAAGACACAGGTCATGCTATTCGGTTCCCTGCCAAGACAAGAGCATGACCTGCCTCTCTCAGTCGTTGGATCGGATGGTACCCCCCGTACGAGAGGTTGACTCTTTTAAGTACCTGGGGGTAACTCTTGACCCTCAACTTAACCTCTCCCTGCACATACGTAATTCATGTAAGGCCACAAAATGCAAGTTGGGTCTGGATTACAGGGCCAAAAGTTGCCTCACCCCAGCTGCCCGACTCAACCTTGCTAAATGGGTTCTACTCCCCATGCTCAGCTATGGGCTCACCTCCTTCTTGAACACTCCAAAAACCTGGCTTGTTAAATGGGACACCGCGTACAACAATGTATGTCACTTCGCCCTGTCAGCCCCTCGCCTCACCCACCACTGTCAACTACTCAAGGCTCAAATGTCTCTCTTCCAACAACCACCGAACCTTTGTTATGGGTAACTTCATAGGCAACATTGTCAGAACATCCACCCCACCGGCACTTGCCGATCTGCTTAAGCTGGTCTGTCCTGTCTACCAGCTGAGGTCCAGTGACTCTCAGACTCTCAAGGTCCCCAAAACTCGCTCCCCCAGGGATCACGCCTTCACTGTCCTTGCTCCCAGGGCTTCAAACCTACCTCCTGCCCGTTAGGTCTGCCCCTCACACACCAACTTCAGGTACCCTCTGGGGCTACTTAAAGCAAGCATCCTCCTGCCCTTGTTCTTAGATGCCCCACCCTGAATAATGGGCCCAGTTGCACAATGATGGTCCCATGTCACATTGACTACGCACGGTTGCCCCTTTTGCCCTGGGTAGACTCTGTATCTGCCTTGCTGATATTTTTGTTGTTCTCTTGACTATTTCTTGTTATGCTTCAACACTGTATTTTTGCTTCCTTGTTAGTATTGCCTGTACTTGATTGTACCTTGTTGTTTGCTGTTGCCTTAACTCTATTGTTATCGCTTGTGCCTTGTAACTCTCTCGGGTTGTACCTGAAAATAGGCACTTGACTGTCTAGTGTGCTTAGCTGGTTAACAAAAGCTAAATAAAATAAATGTTTCATCAGCGGACCTCTGTGCAGCCACTACTTGGAGTTCAGTTCACACCGTGAGGCACTCAGTCTGGACCATGAGGTGCTATTGGAGTGATCATGGTTTTTGTGGGCTGTCTGGTACAGTCCACGAATGGTTTCGTTCTTACCTCACTGGTAGGTCTCAGAGGTCGTCACGGAATTTATTCCTCTGACGCCTTCTCCTACCATGTGGGTACCACAGGGCTCCATTTTAGCTCCCATGCTGTTTGCAGTGTATATGCTGCCATTAGGGAAATCATCAGGAGATACAGCTTGAGTTTTCACTGCTATGCAGATGATACTCAGCTGTATCTATCCTTTCTCCCGATCAGAGTGATGCACTCTCCGCATTTAACAACTGCCTGGATGAGATCAAATTTGGATGAGTTCGAGCTGGTTAAACTTAATCCGGATAAGACTGAGGTATTGGTTTGTGGACCCAGGTCATCCTGGAGGGTTTTATGCGGGACATCCATCAGGCGATACTTGCAAGGCGCATCGCTCTCTAGCTCTCTTTGGCAGGTGCGTAAATCTGGGCATTATTTTTGATGACAGTCTGACCCTGAAATCACAAGTGTCAGCTGTTGTCAAATCCTCTTTTTACCATCTGAGGAATATCGCCCGGGTGAAACATCTGATTCCCCAGGAGGACCTTCCGACTTTGGTCCACGCCTTTGTTGCCACCCGCTTGGACTACTGTAATTCCCTATACCTAGGGCTACCAGGGGTTGACATCCGCCACCTGCAGCTGGTACAGAACGCTGCAGCCAGGCTTTTGACTGGGACTCTTGAGCCAGTCATATGCGCTTCTGTGCTTGGAAAACTGCACATTGCCTGTCTTTGATAATGGATCACCTTCAAGGTTGGTTTACTAACCTTAAAGTCCCTACGATCAGGGACCCGGTTACCTGAAAGATCTTCTGGTTCCCTATTGCCCTCCGCCCCCTCCGCTCCGCCAGTGAGGGATTGCTAGAATTCCCAGGGTCCGTTTGAAGTTGTCAGGATCTCGTTGCTTGCCTTTTCAGCTCCTACCTGTGGAATTCTCTACCTCATTGGTTAAGAGAATGCCCGACGCTGACAGTTTTAAAATTGCTTTAAAAACACACATTTTACTTTGGCTTTTTCTTTATAGTTCTGATTGTTTAATGTTGGATTCTTTTGTTTTATTTATTCTGTACAGTGCCTTGATTTTGAAAGGCGCTTTAAAAATAAACATGAATTGAATTGGACATTGCTTCCAGGAGGAGAGCAGGTTTTGGCCTAGCAGTCCTTCAGGGACTTGACTCCTAATTTCCTACAGCCTTTTGTCCTCCACCCTTCCGACCTGGGTCTCTTCTTGGGCATTGCTTAGGACTCCGTCCTAATGGTATTACCTGTTGCAAGAGCTCTCCCTCAAAGTGAGATAGTACAGTTACATAAGAACTTACCATAACAGTAGATCTTACTTCGAGAGGGCTCTTGCAGTAGGTAATTACATATAGGACTACGCTGCGTGGGCAGGACCTCAGAAAAATTCTCTAGCTAACAGTCCCTGGCGTGGGACCGCCCCCTCATCAGGTGACCAGCGTCATGCGACGTCGGTATAAAGGGGCGGTCCCAGACGCCCACCTTCCAGTTCTTTCCCGCCGTTAGCACGAGTAGCACCTCGTGGTTAAGTCTGCAGTTCTGTCTCCTTCGTCAGCTTTTTTCTGAGAAAGCTACAGTTTTCTGTTCGATCGTCAGGTGAACGCTGCTTTTATGTCATCCCCTCTAAAACAAGTGTGATTCGCGTGCTGCGCTCAACTGCCACACAAGGACGGTCACCCCTCTGCCCCTCTGCCTAGGCCCTGACCACGCTGTGGATAACTGTCCGCGACTGCCTCCGGGTCAACGCGGCAACCCGCAGCGACGCCAGCAGTCCCTCAAGCCCATCTCCTGAAAAAAGATGTCTCGATGGGGAGAAAGAGCTGAGAAAGTTAAAGCAGGCGCCGACTCTCTGGAAGGGCATAAAAGAAGGACAAGGATAGGCACCGGGAGGCCTTCTCTTCCGCGACTCCGGCCGGAGTCGCGGGCAAGGTAACTTCCCCTCTGGGGGATCCTCTGACGGCAGCCTCCAAGGGTTTGGAGGAGGCGTCGGCCCGCCCTTCAGGCTCGAATTCGGGCCTGTCGGGTGTCTCCGGGATAAAGGAGACTCTAGCCCCCAGTACGGTCTCACATCCTCGGCCTACTGGCGCGGGCACCTCCCATAAGCCGGGCGTCGGCTCCTCCGACGAATGCCGGGAGAAGGCCCCTAAGTCGCCTGACCCTACGGGGTGGCGCCGGGCTCTCTCTCCTCTGACCGGCCTCTCCTTCCTCGGCCCATCTCGGACGTGAGAGCCCAGGTCGGACACCGGCTCCTCCAACGTCCCGCCGGTTTCGACTCATAAGTCACACGTCGCTCCTCCGACGCGTGCGCCGGGTCCTAGAGCCTACGTCCGAACCACCCTCTTCCGTCGTGCCAGGCTCTCCGCAGCCTTCGCTGCCGTCAGGGGAGCCCCAGTCCCCCTTGCCTGACTCAGGGGAATTTTCACCACCTTCCCCGGATGAGACTAGGGATCCTGGGCTGCCGTCAGATCCCCCCCATTGAGAACCTGGATCTGACGCCGGTTCCCCCTACGCCGGCCCCTCCGACGCCAGCCGAGCCGATACCAGCCCCGCTGTTGCCGGACCCGACACCAGCCTCTCAGACGCCAGCAGGGGATTTTCTCCCTCTTCTGGGCCCTCCACCCCAGGGGCCTTTTCTGGCTGATCCGCCCCTGGAGTGCCCAGCTGGGCCATCTGCTCCAGCGGCTCCTCCAGCGCCTTGGTACCCGACGCCGGTCTTCCCGGGCCCGCAGTACCCCGCGCCACCGTACCTGGCACCGAATCCTCCGGCTCCGCAGTACCCGGCACCTCACTACCCGTCTCCGACTTATCCGCAGACGGGTCTTGGGTACTCTCCCTACGGATATCCTCTGTTTCACTATCCCCCTCCTCCTCCTCCTCCTCCTCCACCGCCCCCTAGGCCGCCGGTGGATTTGCAGGAGACTCTTGCCTCCTGGTGGGCTGAGGCCAAGGCTCAGCTCACCAGAGAAGTCGAGAGCCGTCTTACGACGACGGTGCCTCCACCGGTTCCCATACGCCCTAGACGGCGCTCTCCCTTCCCTCCTCCAGTTCCCCGGGGCCTCCCCTCGGGTTCCAGAGAGGGGTAGGACACGCGTTCTGGGTCTCTTCCCATGGAACACGCCCTCCCCCTAGACGGGTGAGGGAGTCTTTCTGCCTCAGATTCTTCCTCTGCGTCCTTTCTGACTCCTCGGAAGCCTCACGGGAGTTTCCGATAAAGACGCACTGAGCTACGTTCTCCGTCCAAACCCCGCCGAGGACTCCTCCGAGGTCTCCTCCGGAGGATCCTTCTTTCACGGAGTTACTTAAGAAAATCCAGGAGGTCCATCAGTGGCAGTTCCTAGATCCAGATCCTCAGCAGGTGAAACTCCGAACATCTGGATTTGCCCCTTACAGCCCCTACTTTAGTGCCACCCTGGATCGAACCTCATGCCCACCTTGTTTCCACTATTTGGAAACAACCGTTGGCTTTAGCCCCACTTCCTAGGAAGTCAAACAGGCTATACCAGGCTCCGGAGGGTGTAGACTTCTTAGATTCTCACCCCCGTGCCGACTCGGTCGTGATCGGCGCCGCTCATGGCCGGTCCGCACATTCTAAACATTTGAGCTTGTCTCCCCCGGATAAGGAATCTCGCCTTCTGGATCAGTTTGGAAAGAAGATTTACGCTTCCTCCACACTGGGTATAAGGGCCCTGAACTATGTAGCTCACATGGGGGATTACCAGAAGGCTGTCCTTACCCTGGCGGAATCCAAGATCGACTCCTTGCCGGACTCCCAACTCAAGCAGGAGTTGGCCGATCTAGTCCGCTCTGCTCGTTCGGCCAGTTGTCACATGCTAAGGACGACATACGATGCAGTGGACACCGCTGGATGAAGCTCTGCGTTTGCCGTTTGCCTTCAGCGCCACGCATGGCTTCGCGTGTCAGGTCTGGTCCCGGAGGTGCAATCCGCCATTCAAGAGGCACCTTTCAGGGGTTCCGTGCTTTTCAGTGGTGATGTCAAGGACATCATCACTGACTTGCAGGAGAAGGGAACGGCCCTTAAATCCGTGGATTCACTGTACCATCCCCATCCTCCGCAGCGCGGTCCCCTTCGCAGACGCAGCCGGCCTCAAGCGAAACCCCAGGGCAGACGGGCCACTAAACGCCGGGCCCCCGCAGCTGCCAGGGCCCCTCCGCCCAAAAAAGCGACGGGCACTCCAGCTGCGGCGCTGCCTCGCACCACCTGACTCCTCCCCTCTCCCACCGCCTCCAGACACTCCGGAGGAACCGATAGGAGGGAGGTTCTCCCTCCACCTCCCGGAGTGGGAGAGGATAACTTCAGATTCATGGGTGCTTCAAATCATCGCAGAGGGACACTCCATAGAGTTTCTGCAGAAACCTCCACGTCACCCCCCTCTGAATTCCGCTTATTCAAGGGACCATCTTTCTCTGGTCAGGGAAGAAATCTCAGCCCTTCTTACAAAACGGGCTATAGAACCCGTTCCTCCTCACCTCTACGGAACGGGGTACTATTCCCACTTCTTCCTTGTACCAAAGAAGACTGGAGATCTCAGACCGATTCTCGATCTCAGCTCCTTGAACCTGTTTGTGGAATACAAACGGTTCAGGATGCTCTCCCTTCAATCCCTTCTGCCCCTACTTCGGCCGGGCCAGTGGCTTTGTGCACTGGATATGCAGGATGCATACCTGCACATCCCCATTCGCCTTTCGCACCGCAAGTACCTCAGATTTGCGTTCCAGGGGGTCCATTACCAATTCTGGGCGCTTCCGTTTGGCCTTTCCTCGGCTCCTCGAGTCTTTACCAAATGCCTGGCAGTGGTAGCGGCCCACCTGCGTTCTTTGGGAGCTCAGGTTTTCCCTACCTGGATGATTAGCTCCTGGGCTCCGGCCCAGGAGGAACTCCTGCATTTCTCCCTCACCCGGCAGGTTTTTACCAACCTGGGTATTACCATCAACCTCTCCAAGTCTCTTCTGGAGCCTTCTCAGAGGCTCCAGTTTATTGGGGCGATTCTCGACACAACTTTGTGCAAAGCTTTTCTGCCTCCGGACCGGGGGGTTTTCCTCCAGTCACAGATTTCCCTCCTACTGAACTTCAGGAGGGTCCCAGCGAGGTCGGTGCTCTGTCTACTGGGGCTCATGGCGGCTGCCATCCCGACGATCCCACGAGCACGCCTCCACATGAGAATATCTCAATGGACTCTTCGATCTCAGTGGGACCAGTGAGTAGACGACCTAGATCTTCCGATCCTGATGATCTCACCGATGGTCAGAGACTTAAAGTGGTGGATGGTACAAGAGAACCTCTTCCGGGGGGTTCCCTTCTTTCATCCTCTCCCCGATCAGACCTTGACTACGGATGCCTCCGTGAAGGTTGGGGCCCATCTTGGTCCTCATCGAACTCGAGGACTTTGGTCGAAATTGGAGGTAGCTCTCCACATCAATGTTCTCGAGCTCCGAGGTGCTTATGCACTCCAGGCCCTTCATCAATACATCCTTCCCGGTCACCTAGCCATTCAAACGGACATGTGCGAGGTGTGGTACATCAACAAGCAGGGAGGAACTCGAACCTACCTGCTGTGCAGGAGGCGATGGAGGGTCTGGAGTGAGCCACCCTCCACAACCTTCACCTCACTGCGATCCATGTTCCGGGAGTAGACAATGTCCTAGCAGACAGGCTAAGTCGCTCGTTAGCTCTTCCACACGAGTGGGAATTAGACAGAATAGTCCTAAACAGCATTTTTCAGGCTTTGGGGACTCCTCAAATAGACCTGTTCGCCTCCTCCCAAAACGTAAAACTTCCAATCTTTTGCTCGCTTGCTCCAGAGCGAGGAGCTTTCTGGAGAGACGCTCTGTCTCTAAGCTGGAAAGACAGATTCGTCTATGCTTTTCCTCCAATTCCACTGGTCCCACGTGTGTTACAGAAACTGGCTCTAGAAGGAGCAAAAATGATTCTAATTGCTCCTTTCTGGCCCAGGCAAATTTGGTTCTCTCTTCTACAACAATACTCAGAGGTTCCTCCTCTTCCTCTTCCCTTATCTCCGGGATTGCTGACTCAGGATCAGGGGACCCTGGTCCATTCGGGACTCAAGTCCCTTCGACTTCATGCATGGCTCCTTCAGACCTAGTTCAATCTCACTTTGGAGTATCCCCTAAGGTAGCTGAGATTTTGGTAGAGGCTAGAAAGCCCTCCACTAGGTCCACTTATGCCATGAAATGGAAGAGATTTTCTATCTGGGCCGCGTCCAGGAACGAGGAACCCTTTTCCTGCCCTGTAACCACCTTGCTGGATTACATGCATCATCTCTTCGACCTGGGTCTCAGTCACTCCTCTCTGAAGGTTCACATGGCAGCTATCTCTGCCTACCATGTACCTTTCGCTGATAAGGCCTTTGCCCAGCTAGAGGTATCCAAAACCTTCCTTAGAGGGGTCCTTCATCTCAGACCCCCGATACGGATCCCAGCTCCACCTTGGGACTTAAATTTTGTCCTTGAGAAACTTACTCTTCCCCCCTTCGAGCCTGTGGCTTCTGCAGACTTGAAGTTTTTATCGTGGAAGACGCTTTTCTTAGTGGCCATTACCTCAGCTCGCAGAATTTCCGAGCTTCAGGCCCTTATGTGCAAAATCCTTACTTGATCTTCCACGAAGAATGAGTAGCTCTCCGCACAAACCCTAAGTTTCTCCCGAGGTGGTAGCTGCATCTACTTTGAATCAGTCTATTGAATTACCTGCCTTTTTCACTAATACTTAATCATGGAGAATACTTGCTTCACACCATGGATGTTCACAGAATTCTGAGATATTATACCAATAGGACGAAAGATCTCAGAAAGACTGATCAGTTGTTTGTCTCTTTCATTACAAAAGAGAAGGCAATGCTGTTTCCAAGCAATGCCTGTCAAAGTGGTTAGCTCATTGCATCACTTTCTGTTATGACAAGTATAACAAGACCCTTCCGGTCAAGTCAGAGGTCACTCCACTCGTGGAGTTGCTGCCTCAGCATCTTGTTTCAAGAATGTGTCTGCGGCAGACATTTGTGCTGCCGCCACTTGACTTCGGCCATACCTTCACTAAACATTACAGTTTGGACATTGCTCTCGGTAGAGCAGGCTTGGGTTAGCGGTCTTGCAAGGCCTCCTTTCTTGAGGGTTGCAAGCTTTCCTGCTACTTATTTGAGTAGTTCCTCCTCCCGGTGCCTTTCTTATTGGTTCCAGACTGCTTGGGATTCTGTCCTATATGTAACTACCTACTGCAAGAGCCCTCTCGAAGTAAGATAGTACAGTTACGTAAGAACTTACCGTAACAGTAGATCTTCGAGAGAGGCTCTTGCAGTAGATAATATCTTCCCACCCGCCATTCCCCTAGGCTTTTTCAGCTCCTTTTCCATTGAGGGAAATATCTGCTTCTCTCTCGTCCGGGCCTTCCGGGCCTGTGGCTGGAAAGAACTGGAAGGCGGGCGTCTGGGACCACCCCTTTATACCAACGTCGCATGACGCTGGTCACCTGACGAGGGGGCGGTCCCACGCCGGGGACTGCTAGCTAGAGAATTTTTCCAGGTCTCCTGCGCCAGCCATGCCAGTCCTGTATGTATTGACCTACTGCAAGAGCCTCTCTCGAAGATCTACTGTTACGGTAAGTTCTTACAAAACTGTACTATCTTCAAGAGGAGCTCTTGCAGCAGGTGGCCTTCCCACCCACTTGTCCCTAGGGACAGATTTCACATCTTCTCTTTGGGGATGGGAGATCCTCCTTGGTTCTCCATATGTTTTTCAGCTGGGTCTCCGGTGGGAGAACTGAGGTGGTGCGGGGGGACCGCACCCTTTATACCACATCTGACGTTGGGGCAGAGCCAACATCGGAGGCGGTCCCCCGCCACAAACTGCTAGCTAGAAGATTTTTCCGTGGGGTCTTAACACCTGGCTGCCTTAGTCCTAATGGTATAGGTAATAGGCTGCAAGAGTTCCTCTCAAAGAGCTACTGTTACGGTAAGTTCTTACGTAACTGTACTTTAGGTCCACTGTGGACCCATTTTCAAAGTTGTCCTAGAAATCTTACTTTTTAGGCAGTATAAGAAGTGTTAGGACCACCTTGGAACTATTTTCAAAGTTGTCCTGTGATTAAGTATGTTACACTGGACTTGAGATTTACAAACAGGAGGGCAAACTCATTACATTAGTATTGGCATTGACTGACGAGTGTACAAATGCAGTGTATGGACTAAGACAGCAGATGTTGATCCAGGAAAGGTGGTTACATTGTTAGAGGACCACTCAGTGTAGAAGCCAGGGACAACTAGAGAGAATACAGGGCTTACAAAACATCAGGCAGGGATCATACTTGGATGTAAAGTTAGAATATCTAGGAGATCCTGGTTCACCCAACTGGGCTGGAACAACTCAATGTAAGGAGGAACATACATATAACAATCATATTCTACAGCAGTCTGATTGGTTTAGCACCCCCCCCCGAGCGATTACATGAGAGAAGAGTTCCAACACCTATAAAGTGGCCACTTTCAAGAAACTAGAAGCAGTATAAATGGCAATCTGTGCATCCCTGGAGTTAGAACTAATTATTGCATTGGATCATTTCTGTACGCAGTCCCTGTAGTATATAACTCACTCCCTACTGATACCAAAACAGCTCTCAGCCTTGCTGCTTTAAAAAGAATGGTCACTGCACACTTCAAAATGGAGAACATCTGTGTTGAACCCTGGAAACATACAGTACTTGTGTAAATGTATTTGTGTGTAGTATGATCTTACAGTAATCTGTCTTTACCATTGAATTCCACTTATGGGTCTGGACCGGAGGCAGTAAGATGCTGCATAAGCAAACTTTATACACAAGGAGGAAGCCAATGTCTGCTACTGATGGCACCTGCGCACCTCAAGTGATGCCGCATGCACCAGCCAGTAACCAACACTGGCTTCCTCACTACCTCAGTTGAGTTCTTCCCACTGTTGAAGCAACACCACGGAAGCAGAGCAGTGCCTTTTGTCTCTATTTTCTACTGCATCACTGTGTTTCAGTTCGTGGTGCCTTTTTTCTTTGTTGTTTTCCGCAATGCCTAGTCGAAAGGAAGGGTACAAATAAATAAAAAAAAAAAAAGTCTGTCCGCCTTGTGGGGCAGTCGCAACGATGGACCGGCATCGGACCTGCATGGCTTGTCTTGGCCCTTCTCACAGCATGGATGAGTGTGACATCTGCTTCTCCATGGACTGCCGCACCTTGGAAATCCGTGTGATGAAGTGGGGTCAGCAGACTCCCACCTTCGGAGGCGGGCATCACACGTGTGAGGACAAGGTAAGGACATTGGGCCTTTGCAGTGGGCCCCTTGGTTTCATGGAAGCACAGGGTCCACCTCAGCTTCACCCTGTGAAGGCATCAGAGGCCCCGGTGGATGGGTCTTGTGGACAGATTGCTCCCTCTAGGCGGCCAGCAGCAACTACCCCCCAATCTATCTGCCTGGAGCAGCAGACGTCCACGCTGATGAGGTTGAAGCTATAGGCTCAAGTCTCCCTCGGTGGACACCTCGGGGATACGGCTTGGTGCCTCCCTGACTCCTGGCACCATTCGCAGTGTCTGTGAGCAGGGCAGCACCAGCTATGACATTGGATTTTCCTCTGACACCATTCATGATATCTGACAAGGGACCAGCACAGAGACTGTGCTGCCTTCTATTTCAGAGGTGGAGGTGGTTCTTTCCTGAAGTGTTGTGAACGATACTGAGAAAGAGGACACCACTACCTTGGGTGATGGGCATGGAGCCAGTCATGGTTTCGGTCCTGTGCCTAGCACCGAGCACATCACTGGCAATGGGGCCATCCCAGGCCCTAGTACTACTCAAGATGGGGTCAGGGATGGTTCTTGGTAGCGCTGCCCAGGCATTGAGCCTGGGCTGGCCGCATAACAGGGGTAAGCCCGCCTCCAAACCAGTTGTTGATGATGAGCCTGGCATTGCCACTCAAAGTCTGATGGCGCCCAGAGGCAGTGTTTTCTGTGGAGCCACTAGCTGACACTGTCACCAGTGGAGACCGAGGCTGCTCTGGGGGACTGTATAGCTCACACTTCCCCACCTTGGGATACCCCCCATGGTCATTGACCAGGTCAGTCCTCTGATGTAGAACCATCTCGCTTGGGTGGTTCTGCCAGGCCCTCCCCTTGACGAGGTCCACTGCATAACCCTGCAGCCCAAGTAGAGGCACTAGGGTCCTGGGTCTTATCTCCTCCTAGGCCACTCCTCCTCCTCCTCCTGCAGCTGTTGCCTGGGTTCATAGTCCCTCAGGTGCAAATTACTAACAGCATGCAGAGTTCTTTGGTGCCCTTGAACCCTTCCATGGAGACTCCAGCAGTACCCATAGTCTGTCTTTCTCCCTGGCTCCATTGACCTCTGTGGCCAGTGCCGCCTCTATGTCAGTGTCCTCCTCAGAGGACAACACATCCTCCACCCACTTGTCCTCAGCTACAGAGTACACTGTGTACCAGAGATTCCTGCGGACATACAAGAGGCACTGGACACTGGATCCTTCACAGGCCACAATCCAGTAACTATTTAGGACTCCTCAGAGTACCCAGTGATGGCTCTTCTGTCATCCGTCCCTGGCAAAGAGCCTTCGTAGAGGCATCGAGAGTAGCATGGAGAGTCCCGGTCTTGTTCTCCAGCCCTAAGGGACCTCATGCTTCAGTATCACCCACAGGGTGTGCAGGTGCAGTACCCCACCCACAAGCACACAGGAGGCAGCTACCAATCATGTCATGAACAGAGCCTCAGGTGAAGTACTCAAACAATGCCAAAAAAAGAAAGCGGGGTTTTCACATCCACTACAGTTTCTCAGAAAAACACCATCTTATATTTAAATTTAAACAGAATTTCTAGGAAAGTTGATATGTTGTTCATCCTCACTCTTTGGCATGTCCCTTTCCCCTTTTAGGATCACTGGAAGTCTTCAAGCTGGCTCGTCCCACCCACCCGGGTGGTATATACCTCGGCTCCACCCCATGATGCCAGATCTTCCTTTCCGCTGGAAGATTCAGGTTGCCTCCCTCATGCTCATGCATTTCAGCGAGCCCTGGCTTTCAAACCCTCGGTTTTACGAAAATTCAAATTATTCGCATCAGCGATCATGAATTAGGTCGCTCGACTATGGAGAAAATCTTCCCTGGATTTACGTCGGTGCTCCTGCGGCCAAGATGTCAGCGTGCATCCCCACTCCACATCGTCTACTGTCTCGGTGTCCACCGTGACACCTCGCCCTGCAGTTTCTGGTTGGCCTTCCATCTCAAAGTCCTGGACGACCGTCTTGCTCGTTTGAAACTGGGAGACTGGAGAAGGAATCTCCAGTGAAATCTAAAGAGGCTAGGTGGAAGGTTTCCGTAGCCGTGGGATCTGCCAAGCAATTGGACGCATGCAAGCATTGGAGGAAGAAGCGGTTAGGCCAAGTAGCTCTTCCTGAGCTTCTTCGTTCTGCTCAACCTGGGCTCCACCTTCTCGGGTTCCTTCAAGGAATTGTGCCAGTCTCTCCCTACCATGGGGGAGGCCCCTGTAGGCCTGCACTCTTCTCGATCCCGTCATTTGGATAACGACCCGAGCAAGTCTTCGTCCTGACAAAGGCACTCTTGGGACCGAGAGAGGTCTCAGTCCCAGGGGCATGCGGTCTCGACCTCGGTCGAGATCGCTTCTTTGGCCGCTGGCTTCTCGGACCTTCCGTTGGGCCAGCCGACCAAGATGTGGTCGATGAGGTCGAGATAGTCATCGACCCAATCAATCCCCGGTCGCCGACTCCGGTCGACGACTCTTTAGAAAGGACACTGGTCCTTGTCTTCCCCGATGAGGAGTCCCAGCCTGCTGGAGTCCCCATCGAGGATCCGGTCCTGGACTCCAGGAAGTCACCGGCCCCCGCCAGTGTCTCCGAACGAGTCGGCCTGACCGATCTAAGTCGAGGCCTAGGACTCCCCCTCATCCGACAGGTTGAGGAAGAGCCACAAGCGCTCTAAAAAGAGGCGACGCCATTGGTCGTCCTCATCCTCCTCAGATGAGGAGAGGCTCTGGTGGAAACTCCATCTGCGCTTTGAGGACCTCAAGTTGCAGCAGCTGATTTTGGCCAGGCATAAGCCTACTTCAGTGTCCTTCCCGGCCATTATTTGGCTTTCACCTCCCAGGCCGAAGCCAACTCCCTTGGAGCCGATCAAATCGGTTCCGCTGCCCGTGGAGCCAGCGAGACCACCTGTTCGGCCCACACCGGTCTCTCCACCCATCATGGTGGAACCACCACCCAAGCAGCCTGTGGGAAGGGCTCCTTCCAAGGATGACAGACAGGATACCGGGCTTCCCCAGCGCTTGTCGGTCACGGTCACCCCAGACTGCCCCCTGCAAGTCAAAGGTGACATGGGTGATAGGCCATTGTATCCGGATTCTTCGGATTCGGATGTCATCGGTCTTCAGTCACATCCAGGAGATGATGATTTGACCACTGACCTAGAGACGGAGGAAGGTCCCTCGTTCTTTCAAGGGATTCTCCACCTCATTTCTGAGTCTACAGGGATGCCCCTGGAGCCTAGCCAGAAAAAGGCAGAGTACCCTCTCACTGACATCCTCAAGAGAGAAACTCCAACGAGACCTTTCCTGTGGCCGAGGCCATTGTTGGTCCGGCCTTAGAACTTTGGCAGCGTCCTGCCGCGTGTCCAGCTCCGTCTGCCCCACAAGTACGCTGTGCCCATGGGGTCCCTTGCGGGGTTCACAGAGCACCCTTCAGCCGAGAGCCTGGTGACCGCCTCTGTGTTCAGGCATACTGGCAGTTCTAAAGGGGCAGTCCCCCGCACCTGCCTTCCAGTTCTTTCCCGCCGTTAGCTTGTGAAAGCGCCTCGTGGTTAAGTTCACTGCTTCATCAGTCTGTCGGTTTTACCGCCTTTTTTTCTCGCGCCTTCTGCTCGCTCCAGGGTGAGGCATTTTTTTGGAGGGATGCTTTGTCTCTAGACTGGAAGGACTGATTGGTCTATGCCTTCCCCTTGATTCCGAGGGTCTTACACAAACTCTGCTCAGAAGGAGCTTGCATGATCCTAATCACTTCTTTCTGGCCCAGGCAAGTTTGGTTCTCTCTTCTGCAACAGTATTCAGAGGAACCTCCACTTCCTCTTCCTCTGTTGCAACTTTTGTTGACCCAGGATCAGGGGTCGCTGATTCATCCAGGTCTCAAGTCGCTTCAGTTGCATGCGTGGCGCCTGCAGACGTAGCTCAAGCCCGATTCGGGGTCTCCCCGCTTGTGGCTGAGAATTCTGGTGGAGGCCAGAAGGCCTTCCACTAGAGCTACCTACGCCATGAAATGGAAACTGTTCTTGATTTGGGCCTTTTCCAAGAATTTTGAGCCATTCTCGTGCCCTGTTGGGAGAATTCTGGAATACATGTGTCATCTCTTTGACCTGGGTCTCAGCCATTCCTCTTTGAAGGTTCACATGGCAACTATTTCGCTTACCATGTTCCTTTTGAGGACAGAACCTTGGCGCAGCTGGAAGTCTAAGACTTTTCTTAGAGGTTCTCCATTTGAGACCCCTATTCACGTTCCTGCCCTCCTTGGGATCTGAATTTTATTCTTGAGAAGCTTACCCTACCTCCTTTTGAACCGGCAGCCTCAGCAGACTTGAAGTTCCTATCTTGGAAGATTCTTTTCCCAGTGACCATTACTTCAGCTCGATGATTTCCGAGCTTCTGGCCTTGATGTGCAAAATGCTGTATTTGATTTTTCACAAGGGATGTGTGGCTCTGCATACCAACCCTAAGTTTCTCCCTAAGGTGGTAGCGGAAGTTTACGTTGAATCAATCCATTGAGCTACCTGCTTTCTTTACGCAATACTTTAGTCAAGGGGAATATCTCTAGCATTCTTTGGATGCTCATAGAATATTGAGATACTACACAACTCAGACTAAGGATCTCAGGAAATCTGATCAGCTTTTTGTCTCTATTGCTCACAAAAGAGAAGGCAATGTGGTTACCAAGCAATGCCTATCTAAATGGCTGGCTCATTGTATCACTTTCTGTTATGACAAGTATCACAAGACCCTGCCGGGTCAAGTCAGAGGCCACTCAGCTAGGGGTGTCGCTGCCTTAGCAGCTAGTTTCAAGAATGTGTCAGCGGCTGACATTTGTGCAGCCGCTACGTGGACTTCTGTCCATACCTTTATGAAACACTACAGTTTGGACATTGCTTCCACGTAGAGCAGGCTTTGGGCTGGCTATTTTGCAAGGTCACCTTTCTTGAGACCCTTACAGCCAGAGGTTCTATGGTTGTGTAGTTTCCTCCTCCCGTGTGCTTCTCCTTGTTCCAGACTGCTTGGGACTCAGTCCTATATGTAATTACCTACTGCAAGAGCCCTCTCGAAGTAAGATAGTACAGTTACGTAAGAACTTACCGTAACAGTAGATCTTCGAGAGAGGCTCTTGCAGTAGGTAATGCCTTCCCGCCCTCCATCCCCCTTAGCTTTTTCAGCTCCTTTTCCAGGAGGGAATATCCGCTTCTCTCTCATCTTGCCGTTTTGGGCCTTTGGCGGGAAAGAACTGGAAGGCGGGCGTGGGGGACCGCCTTTGTACTGGCGTCGACGAGCGCGGTCACCTGACATGGCAGTCCCGCCAGAGACTGCTAGCTAGAAATTTTTCCGTGGGGTCCTGACGCCTGCCGTCTTCAGTCCTATATGTAATTACCTACTGCAAGAGCCTCTCTGGAAGATCTGCTGTTACGGTACGTTCTTACGTAACTGTACTTTCTGCCGACACTGACCGACCTCCTGATAGAGTCCAAGCTTTTGGACCATTCAGCCAGGAAGGTCTATGCGGCTTCCCTCCATGGGCCTTCATCAGGCAAGTTCAGCTGTCATCGTGGCACACTTCTCTCACGCCCTTTTGGGGTCATTGGATGAAGTCCTCCCACATCTCCCCGTGGATATGCAGACCACGGTCAAGCAAGTCTGGGACCAGGGCCGAGCTATTGCCAAACAGCAGCTCCCGATGGCCTTTGACCTTGGGGACTCTTGTGCCCGTTTGATGGCTGCAGCAGTTGCCTCTCCTCGCAGGAATTGGCTGAGGCTCTCCTCCTTTCTGGCAGATACCCAGCATAAGTTAGCTGACGTGCCCTTCCTTGGGACCGACTTGTTTGGCTTCGGAGTGGCTGGTCACCTTCAGCGTATCGAGCAGTCCAACGCCACCTTGGATGCAACCTCTACCAAGAGTTCTTTGGGCAAGAACCAACAGAGGAAAAAGAAAAAGCCTTTTCGGCATTCTGCCCCTGCAGCTCAGCAGTCCTCCTTTCAGGGCGGACAGCAGCATCAACAACAGCAGCAGGCTCAAGCTTGGCGCCCTTGGCCCAAGCAGGGTCCCCAACAGGCCCGTAAGGGAAGTTGAGGTTCAGGTCCTGGATCCTTCTCCTCCTCCAAGCCTTCTCAGTGACGGGACTGGGGCTGCCACCCCCGCTCCAGTCAAGCTTGCTCTGGGTCCTCCCGTGGGGGGCTGGCTCCACCACTTTTTTTCCGCCTGATCTGTCGTCACCATGGACAGGTGGGTTATGGAAGTGGTCGGTCAGGTACTGCCTGTGGAATTCGAGCAGTACCCTCCAAGCCAAGCCCGTGCCCCTCGGGAAGAACTTTCTACTCAGACCCAGTCGAATCTCAGAGCCAACATCGCTCAGCTCCTCCTCAAGGAGGCAGCAGCTCCAGTGGCGTATCCTCCAGCAGATCCAGGCTTTGTGTCCAGGTACTTCCTAGTGCCCAAGCGGATGGGGGGCTGGCACCCCATTCTAGATCTGCACAACCTGAATCAATACCTCAGGTCATGCACCTTTCAGATGTTCATGCTGTCCCAGATCATACCATCCTTGGAGCGAAACACGTGGCTGTGTTCACTGGATCTGCAGGATGCGTTCTTTCACGTCCCAATCCGTCCGTCCCATCAGCGGTTCCTCAACTTCAGGGTTGAAGGGACCCTGTACAAGTTCCAAGCCATGCCGTTTGGCCTGTCCTCGGCCCTATGGGTCTTCACCAAATGCATTGCAGTGGTGGCAGCCCATCTTCGGGGGCAGAATTTACCCCTACCTTGACGATTGGTTCTTAGCAGGTTCCACCCAGCAGGAGGTGGAGAGGTCCAGGGACCTGGCCCTCCAGACCTTTTCCCAACTTGGCCTCCTGATCAACGAGGCCAAGTCGGAACTCGTGCCTTCTCAGGTGATGCGCTTCATCAGGGCAGAGCTTGACTCTTGTCAAGCCAGAGCTCAGCTCCCAGCGAACAGTGCGGCGTGCACCTCAGTGGTCCGTTGGGCCCGGTTGCACATGCATGCGCCCCCTCCAGTGGGAGCTGGCGGCCAGAGGACTCTGCGCATGGTAATTCGACCAGCTTGTCACTGTAGCCCAGAAGATGTGGAATGCTTCTAGTGGTGGACCACCCAGACCGGTTGCAGGAAGGGATCCTGTTTGTCCGCCCCGAGCTGACAGTCATCCTCACGACTGCTGCCTCTCTCTTGGGCTGGGGAGCACATATGGGGAACGAAAGGGCCCACGGGCTCTGGACCACCGAGGAGTCTCGATGTCGCATCAACCTGTTGGAGCTCAGAGCAGTAAGACTGGCACTGTCAGCTTTCACTCCTCAGCTCCGGGGTCAAGTGGTTCAAGTCCAGACGGACAATACCATGACCCTGTACTACCGCAACAAACAGGGTGGCACGCACTCTCATTTGCTGTGCAAGGAAGCGCTCTGCATCTGCACCCTTGTGTGCCGGTCGGAGGCGGATCTTCTAGCCATCCATGTGACAGGAGCCTCAAACCATGTGGCAGATGCTCTCAGCCACTTAGGCCAGATATCCCACGAGTGGCCTCTCCATCCAGAGGTAGCTTACAGCCTGTTCTCCTGTTGGGGCAAACCGATGGTGGACCTGTTTGCCTCCAGGGAAAACACCAAGCTGAGGCTGTATCATGCCTGCCCCCCTCTGCAGGGGATGCCTTCTCGAGGCCATGGACCCCAGGCCTCCTCTATGCCTTCCCTCCATTTCCCTTGACCCACAAGGTGCTTCTCAAGGTGAGGAGGGACAAGGCAAAGTTGATCCTAGTAGCCTCAGACTTGCCGTGCTAGTTCTGGTATCCAGAGCTGCTCAGCCTCAGCTGCAGGCACCCAGAGCGGCTTTACGTATGCCCAGACCTGATATCACTCAACCAGGGGGAAGTATTCCATCCGGACCTTCAGTCCCTGCACCTCACAGCCTGGTACCTGAGCGGCTAGAGTTCCAGGCTTTGGTTCTTTCCTAAGATGTCTACACTGTGGTGGAAGCATCTAGAAAGGAATCGACCAGGAAAATGTTATGCCTTCAAGTGGAAAAGGTTTTCCATTTGGTGTCAGGGCAAGGACCTAGACCCTTTATCCTGTTCAGTGGCTAACATTCTCAACTACCTTTAGTCTCTCTCAAAAGGGGGTCTTGGTCATAGACCCTCAGGGTGCACCTGGCAGCCATCTCTGCTTACGGGTGCGGGACAGTAAGTTGACGTTGCGCAGGAGACAGTGGTGGCGCTTTTTCGAGCGCCTGGACTACACATCCCTTCCAGTGCGTGAACCTCCACCTCCGTGGGATATACTGCTGGTACTGGCAAAGCTCATGGCAAGCCATTCGAACCAATGCACAAGTGTGAGTTGTCACACTTGTGGAAGATGGCCTTCCTGGTGGCTATCATGTCTGCCAGAAGGACAGGGGAGCTCCAGGTGCTTTCGGTGGCCTTCCCTTACCTGGTCTTCCACAGGGACAAGGTTGTCCTACGCCCCCGACCGAAATTCCTTCCGAAGGTGGTGTCAGGGTTTCACCTTACCCAGGTGCTGACTCTGCCAGTATACTACCCTAATTACACCTCGGAGGCCAAATACAGGCTCCGTACCTTGGACCTGAGATGTGCTCTCTCCTACTATAAGGAGAGGACTGCGGAAATTCAGGGTGTGGTTCGCCAGCTATTTGTCACTGACGCTGAAGCTGCTTCTGGCAGACCTGCAGCGAAGTGGACTATTACAAGATGTATTACATCATGCATAGGTCTGTGCTATGAGTTAACAGGCAAGGAGTCCCAGAGGGATAAGAGCTCATCCCTACCTGCCATACTGCTGCATCGATGGCTGCTTCCAGGGACATCCCTATCCAGAAAATCTGCGCGGCTGCTACCTGGAAGTCGGCAAACACCTTTATTACCCATTACCACATCAACCTTGAGTCATGCCAGGATGCTGATTTTGGGGCCTCAGTTCTCCAGTCTCTGTTCCCTAAGTAGGGGGTGTGCGACTTGCCTCCCTCCCCCTGGAGAACTGCTAGGAGTCTGCCAAAGAATGTGGATGAACAACATATCCACGCTCTTAGAACAGGTTACTCACCTGTAACAGTAGATCTTACTTCAAGAGGGCTCTTGCAGTAGGTAATTACATATAGGACTGACGCCGGCCGGCGGCAGGACCCCATGGAAAAATTTCTAGCTAGCAGTCCCTGGCGAGGGACCACCCCCACATCAGGTGACCGGCGTCATATGACGTCAGTATAAAGGGGCGGTCCCGGACGCCCGCCTTCACAGTTCTTTCCCGCCGTTAGCTCGTGCAGCTCCTCGCGGTAAAGTTAGATGCCAAATCAGCCCTGCCTTTGCGTCGTTTTTACCGAAAATAGTTATTCTTTTTCAATCAGGTATATTGTCGGTGTATGTCATCCCCTACACCCTCCGAGCACAAAAACAAGTGCGACTGCGTGGCGCCAACTGCTACTGGACAAGGACGGCCATTCCTGTGCGTTTTCTGCCTAGGCCCCGATCATCTGGTCGATAAGTGCCAGCATTGCCTCAGCTTCAACACGGCTACCCGTAAACGGCGCCAACAGTCCCTGGAAGCCCATCTCCTCAAGAAAAAGATGTCTTCTATGGAAAAAGAGTTGAAAAAGTTGAGGCAGGCGTCCACTTCCCCGGAAGGACATCGGAAAAAGGACAAGGAGAGGCACCAGGAGAAGTCCTCCTCTACCGCGTCTTCCGCTGGAGTCGCGGCCCAGGTAACATCCCTTCCGGGATACCGTTCGACAGCAGCCTCCAAGGATTTGGAGGCGGCGTCGGCCCGCCCATCTGGCTCGCGCTCGGGCCTTGCGGGCAGCTCCGGGCGAATGGAGGCCTCGCGTTCGTTCGCCGCAGGACTGCAGCTCACTGACGGGCGTACCTCTGAGTCGAACGCCGCTCCTCTGACGCCGACATGAGAGGGTCGAGCAGCGCCCAACCCTTCGGGCAGTGCGCACCACTTCCCCATCGGATTGCCGCTCTCCTCGCCCGCCTCCCGTGAGGGCTTCGTAGTCGGACGCCGTCCTCCGGCTCCCCTGCCGGGATCTCGCCTTGCCGCACGCCGGCTCTCTGACGTACAGCCTGGGCGACGGAACCGAAGATGGACCCCCCACCCCACGCCCATCGACTCTGGTTCCCTGCAGCTGCTGCCTCTGGGAGCCTGAGTCACTCCCCATCCTGACCCCGGGATTTCTCCTCCTTCCCCGCGTGACGCTGGATCTTCACCGGCCAGACCTCCTCCTCTGACGGAACTGGATCTGACGCCGGCCCCTGGACGCCGGGTACCTCCGACGCTGGCTGGGATTTTCCTTCCAAGGCCTCCACCCCGGCCCATTAACGTGGATTCGCCTGCAGTGCCGACGACCGGCTGTGTGTTCGGCAGCTCTCTGCCCCGGTACCCGCCATCTTATCTGACGTCAAGAGACCCGACGCCAGGTTTCCCGCAGCCGGGTTATGGATACTCGCTCACGGGTACAACCTGCACACTCCCCACCACCCCTCTGCCGCTGGTGGATATGCAGGAGATTCTGGCCTCTTGGTGGCTGAGGCCAAGGCTCAACTCACCAAGTAGGAGAGACCACGATGATGGTGCCCCCTGCCCGCAGACGCCTGAGGCGACACACTCCCTCACTGCCTCCAGACTCAGGCTCTTCCTCTGGATCCCGAGAGGCAGGATACGCGCTCACGGGTACCACCCAAGGAACCCGTTCCTCCCCCTAGTCGTGTAAGGGAGTCTTATTCTTCTTCTGCTGCTTCTTCCCTCTCGGATTCCTCCGAAGGATGCTCCGAGAGAGACGATGAGCCTCGCTCTCCGTCTAAGCCCCGGCCGAGGACCCCTCCGAAGTCTCCTCCGGAGGATCCATCCTTCACGGAGTTGCTTAGAAAAATCCAGGAAATTCACCAGTGGCGCTCTTTGGAACCAGATCGTCAGCGTCTCAAACTCGCCGAACATCTGGACCTGCCCGTGACAGCTCCAACTTTAGTGCCACTCTGGATCGAGCCTCACACCCACCTTGTTACCACGATTTGAAACAACCGTCGGGCGTAGCCCCACTTCCCAGGAAGTCCAACAGGCTATACCAGGCTCCCGAGGGTGTAGACTATCTTGACTCGCACCCTCGCGCGATTCAGTTGTGATTAGCGCCACCACGGCCGATCGGGCACATCCAAAACATCTGAGCTCGCCTCCCCGGATAAGGAATCTCGCCTCCTGACCAGTATGGAAGAAAGATTTATGCCTCTTCCACACTGGGAATTCGGGCCCTGAATTACATCGCCCACATGGGGATTACCAGAAGGCCATCCTTACCCAGGCGGAATCTAAACTGGACTCCTTACCTGACTCTCAAGTCAAACAGGAGTTAGCAGACCTCGTCTGCTCTGCTATTTGGCTGCAGTCGCCACATTCTACGGGCGATACACGATGCAGTGGACACTGCGGCGGAGCTCCTCTTCGCTGTGAGTCTACGGTGTCATGCCTGGCTCCGCGTGTCAGGTTTGGTCCCGGAGGTGCAATCCGCTATTCAGGAGGCACCTTTCAGGGGGTCGGTGCTTTTGGGGTGATGTCAAAGACATCATCACCGACTTGGAAGAGAAGGGGACGGCTCTGAAATCCATGGATTCCATGTACTGTCCCCATCCCCAGCAGCGCCTGCCTCTTTTCGCAGCCGGACTCGCCACAAGCAAAACTCCAAGGAAGGCGGGCTACTAAACGTCAGGCCCTCAGAGTGCCAGGCCCTCCGCCTAAAAAAGCAGCGCTGGTGCCTCAGCTGTGGTGCTGCCCCACACACCTGACTTCCTTTCTTCCCACCGCCTCCGACCCACTGGAGGAACCGGTAGAGGGAGAGTTTCCCTCCACCTTCTGGGTTGGGAGAGGATAACAACGGATTCCTGGGTGCTCCAGCTTATAGAGGAAGGGCACTCCATAGAGTTTCTTCAGAAACCACCCCGCCACCCTCCCTCGAAGTCGTCCTATTCAAGGGACCATCTTCCCTTGGTCCAGGAATAAATCTCTGCCCTTCTCGCGAAGCAGGCGATAGAACTCGTCCCCCTTTCATCTTCGAGGGACGGGTTACTGTTCTCATTTCTTCCTGGTCCCAAAGAAAACGGGAGATCTCAGACCCATTCTGGATCTTAGTTATTTAAACCTTTATGTGGAATACAAAGGTTCAGAATGCTCTCTGCAGAGTCTTCGCTCTTCTTCGGCTGGGTCAATGGCTTTGTGCGCTGGATATGCAGGATGCCTATCTGCACATTCCCATTCGCCTTTCTCACCAAGTAGTATCTTCGCTTTGCGCTTCAGGGGACCACTACCACCAAGGTGCTCCTTTTGGTCTTTCCTCGCGCCTGAGTATTTACCTAATGCCTGGCTATGGTAGCGCCCACCTGCATAAGGGAGTACAGGTGTTCTCTTACCTGACGACTGGCTCCTGGCTAACTCGTCCAGGAGGAACTCCTGCAGTTTCTCTCCTCACCCAGCAGATTTTCACTTGCCTGGGTATTACCATCAACCATTCCAAGTCCCATCTGGACCCCTCCCAGAGGCTAGCAGTTCATCGGGCTATCCTCGATAGGACGGTGAGCAAGGCTTTCCTGCCTCCAGACAGGGCGGCCTCCCTTCAATCCCAGATTTCCCTGCTATCAGAAAGCAGGAGGGTTCTGGCTAGGTCGGTCCTCCGTCTTCTGGGGCTCATGGTGGCCACTATTCCGACGGTCCCCCGAGCTCGACTCCACATGAGGATCACTCAGTGGACTCTTCGCTCCCAGTGGGATCAACTTGTAGACGACCTAGATCAACTTGTTCTGATCTCCTCGCTGATGGCACGGGACTTGCAATGGTGGATGGTTCGAAAGAACCTATTTCGGGGGGTTCCCTTCTTTCATCCCCCTCCCCCGACTCTGACCACAGACACATCAGGCGAAGGTTGGGGAGCCCATCTAGGCCCTCATCGGACCCAGGGCTTATGGTCCAGACTGGAACTAGCTCTCCACATCAACATGCTCAAGCTTGGAGCTGTGCTATACGCTCTCCAGACCCTTCACCAATACATTCTTCCCGGCCACCTAGCCGTCCAGACGGACAACATGTGCATGGTGTGGTACATCAACAAGCAGGGAGGAACTCATTCCTACCCTCTATGCAGGGAAGCAATGAGGGTTTGGGATTGGGCAACTCATCACAACCTTCACCTCACGGCGATTCATGTTCCAGGAGTCAACAACACCCTGGCAGACAAGCTAAGCCGCCCTCTGCCCTGGCACACGAGTGGGAATTGGATCAAAGGGTGCTAGACGATATCTTTCAGCTTTGGGGGACTCCACAGATGGACCTCTTCGCCTCCCCCCAAAACGCAAAACTTCCCAACTTTTGCTCGCTCGTTCCAGAGCGAGGCGCTTTCTGGAGCGACGCTCTGTCTCTAGACTGGAAGGACAGGTTTGTCTATGCTTTTCCCCCCAATTCCTCTGATTCCACTAGTTTTACAGAAACTAACCACAGAAGGAGCGAGAATGATTCTGATCGCCTTTCTGGCCCAGGCAAATCTGGTTCTCTCTTCTACAACAATACCAGAGGTTCCTCCTCTTCCTCTTCCTCGAGGTTTGCTGACCCAGGATCAGGGACCCTGGTCCATCCAGGCCTCAAATCCCTTCAACTTCATGCATGGCTCTACAGACCTAGACCAATCCCGCTTGGCTCCTCCAAAAGTGGCGGAGATTTTGGTGGAGGCTAGAAAACCCTCCACCAGGTCCACTTATGCCATGAAGTGGAAGAGATTCTCTATTTGGGCAGCCTCTAGGAACATGGAGCCTTCTCCTGTTCAGTGGCTTTTCTGCTGGACATAGCCATCTCTTCCATCGGGTCTCAGCTACTCCTCCCTGAAGGTTCACATGGCTGCTATTTCATCCTACCATGTTCCTTCTGCAGATAAGGCTTTCGTCAACTGGAGGTCTCTAAGACCTTTCTCAGAGGGATCCTTCATCTAAGGCCCCCATCCGCACTCCTGGCTCCCTCCCTTGGGACTTGAATTTTGTTCTCGAGAAACTTACTCTCCCTTCCTTTGAACCTGCAGCTTCTGCAGATCTGAAGTTCCTTTCATGGAAGACGCTCTTCTTGGTGGCCATTACTTCAGCTTGAAGAATTTCCGAGCTCCAGGCCCTTGTGTGTAAAATCCCCATTTGATTTTTCACAAAGAACAAGTTGCTCTTCGCACGAATCCTAAGTTTCTACCTAAAGTGGTAGCTGAGTCTACCTTAAATCAGTCCATAGAGCTACCTGCCTTTTTTACGCAGTACTGTAATCAGGGGGAATATTTACTCCATACCATGGATGTTCACCGGATTCTGAGATACTACACCAACAGGACAAAGGATCTCAGAAAGACTGATCAGTTGTTTGTCTCTTTTGCTCATAAACGGGAAGGCAATGCTGTTTCTAAGCAATGCCTGTCGAAGTGGTTGGCTCATTGCATCACTTTCTGTTATGACAAATACAACAGGACCCTTCCGGGTCAGGTCAGAGGTCACTCCACAAGAGGAGTAGCGACCTCTCTGCCTTTGTTTCAAGAATGTCTGCGGCAGACATGCGCTGCTCACACTGGACTTTCGTCCCATACCTTACGAAACACTACAGTTTGACATTGCTCTCTCGTCAGAGCAGGCTTCGGCTAGTTGTTTTGCAAGGCCTCCTGTCTTGAGGCCTACAAGGCTACTGCTACTTTCTGGAGTAGTTTCCTCCTCCCGTGCCTTTATTTGTTCCAGACTGCTTGGGATTCAGTCCGATATGTATTGTTTCTGCAAGAGCCCTCTCATAAGATAGTACAGTTACGTAAGAACTTACCGTAACAGTAGATCTTCGAGGAGGCTCTGCAGTAGTTAATACTTTCCCGCCCCTCGCCATCCCCCTAGGCTTTTTCAGCTCCTTTCCAGGAAAGGAACATCTGCTTCTCTCTCGTCCGGGCCTGTGGCGGGAAAGAACTGGAAGGCGGGCGTCCGGGACCACCCCTTTATACCGACGTCGTATGACGCCGGTCACCTGACGTGGGGGCGGTTCCTCGCCAGGGACTGCTAGCTAGAAATTTTTCCGTGGGGTCCTGCCGCTGGCCGGCATCAGTCCTATATGTAATTACCTACTGCAAGAGCCTCTCTCGATCTACTGTTATGGTAAGTTCTTCCGTGACTGTACTTTCTAGGAGTGGTGTATGTTGTTCATCCACACTGACCTCCCTGGCTCTGGACGACAAAACTTGGCTTCCTGTGGGCTAAGATCTGGTGCCATGGGGCGTAGCGAGGTATATACCACTCGGGTGGGTGGGAGGAGTCAGCTTGAAGACTTCCGTGAACTTTTAATGAGGAAAGGGACATGCCAAAGAGTGTGGATGAAAATATACCACTCCAAGAACTACTGTTACAGGTGAGTAACCTGTTTTTCTTGATCTTGGATATGGTTTCATTTACAGTATTTAGAATTATTGTTTTAATTATCTGCCACATTTCTTCTGTAGTTTTGTTTTGTAGTAGTTGTTCCCAGTTAATATCCTTCAATTTGATTTTTATTTGCTCAGTATCTGTTTTTTCAAATATGTAAATGTTCGTACAGCAGGTCAGAGGTATAAATTCATAGAGTACTGTGAAAGTGATTATTTTATGGTCCCTGTTTTCCAATGGAGCACCTACCATACAGGTTACAGTTTGAATCTGCCCTGAGCATATTACAGGATCTAATACGTGATTTTCCCTTGTTGGTTCCTTGACATGTTGTATTAGATGTTTGGTGTTTTTTTACATACATCTAGCAGTTGTTTGCCACTGCTGCTAGATTATTTATTTTCTCACCATTCAGTATCATTCATTTTAGGTCCCCTATAATAATCAGTTCACCCAGTTCTCCAGCTTTTTCAGTTTCCTTCATAATTGTATTTGTTAAGTTTGCTGTTGCATTTGGGGGATGATATATTAACCCTAAAATAACTGATTTTGCACACACCCTCGTAAGTTTGATCTTGAGTGTTTCTGCCTCTTGAGTCTTCATTACATTTGTTGATGTTAATAGATGTGATATAATTTGTGATATATAGGGCTATTCCTCCACCTTTTTTATTCTATTTTTTTGTTCACAATTGATATCCTTCAATGTCGGTTCCCCAAATGTCATTATCAGAGTTCCACCATGTTTCAGTGATACCAATTATTTCAGTGGGGGAAGAACAAATGCCAGCACGTAGTTCATCGATTTTGTTCATTTTCCTTGCATTTATTAGTTGAGCTTTGATTTTATTAAGTATGTTTGTTTGTGATACTGTTTTCTTCATATGATCGTGCTTTTGTTTAATTGTTATTCACTCTAATTCTGCCATTTCCCTCCTCTTTCTTAATTTAAACCCTCTTGTCCTAGACATTGTTTAAGGTTCACTGCCCGAATATTTGTCCCTTTATTGTTTGGGTGTCTGCCATCTCAACTATAAAGTTCATTATGTTCATAAAAATCATCCCAGTTGTTGATAAAAGTGGGATTTGTTTCATCACACCAGTTCCTATGAGCCTGTCGGTACTCTCTACCCGGCACAGTTGCCACTGTTCAAGAGGTTCCTTCAAGGCATCTTGCGCGCAGGGCCTCTCATCAGAATGCCAGTAGCTGCCTGGGATATCAGCTTTGTGTTAGACATGCTCACTTGCAAGCCTTTTGAGCCCTTGCGATGTGTGACTTAAAATTTTTATCTTGAAATGCAGCATTTCTAGTGGCCATTACCTCTTCTCGCAGATGGTCTTAAATGCATGCTTTGGTCACAGATCCTCCATATACTGTTTTCCATAAAGACAAGGAAGTTCTCCTTAAACACCCCAGGTTCCTACCAAAAGTGGTATCGGAGTTCCATCTTAACCAGCCACTTGTCCTGCCTACCTACTTTGCCAACTTACAGAATGAGGGAGAGTGCACTTTTCACTCACTGGATGTTAAGAGGGTCCTTAATGTGGACAGAACCAAGGACTTCAGACAATCCAAACAGCTCTTTGTCTCCTTTGATCCTAATCGGAAGGGACAGTGTGTTACAATCAAATTTCTGCCTGGATTGTGAATTGCCTTTGCCACTGCTGTGCCATGGCTCAAGTTAAATTGGGGCAATGTGCCCACTCCATCTTAAAGCTGTTACCACATCCCTGACAGAGATTCACTCTCTGCCTGCTGGAGATATTTGCAGAGTTGCAACCTGGACCACAGTGCACACTATTACTAAGTACCATGTCCTAGATGTCCATGCCAGGCAGCATGCCACTTTTGGCAGTGCAGTCCTGAATGGGTTACTGTCCTGAGTGAGCCTTCAGCTCCTACTGCCCTAGCCCGGGGGGACTTTGAGCTTGGTACTATGACCCACTAGAGGGAATTGGTGATGAAAATTGATTCTTGGAAGATACGAAAATTATGTATTCACTAATTCTGGGTCTTCAAAGAATATCTTCGTCATTGATTCACACACCCATCCCCCAGACTCACTTAAGAATGGTTGTGTTGTTCACCCATTTATGCTTGGTATGGGCTGTGAAGACAGTGTTTTACTGGATTTGGTGGCCCTTCTTACATGGGCCACCAGGGTATCTTGCCCTTAGGTTAAGTGCATAGGTTATGCCGCAGCTCCTTGATTAAAACAAACAAAATCAGCATTTACATAGTGCTTTTCATACACATTGTATCCTAAAGTGCTTTACAAGCAGTGTTAGACTGGTAGTGAAGTAACAGAATGTGTAGTGGCAGCCATTTTGCACATCAGCATCCATAGACAGCCTTGGAGTCTTGGACATTTGCATGAACCAGTTTTATGGGAAGGGGAATGTTGGCCAGGACACTGGGGAAATTCCCCTATTCGTCAGTAGGGGGAATCCTTTGGCCTGAGATGATGGCCACTTCCATCTTACCTTTGGAGGAGATGTACGTCTCTAGGGTGGGGGAGCAGGCCTTCTCTCCTACCTGTGCTATCTTAGAGGCTCAGCGCGATGTAGCGCAGGATTTGGACATATTCAGTACTGGAGTTGAAACTCCAGAAATTTTTTTGTCTACTGAGGATTTGTCATACAGATGCTACACCTTACTGAGAGGAGCATATCCAGATTTCAGCAACAACAGAGAGTTCTTTGCAACAGCAATTAGCAAATGAAACAATTCTGCATTTGGAACTTGAATGTGAGCTGAGGGATCAGATTGCCAAGCTGCAAGCAGGAATGCAGATAGTCACTCCCTTGACAGGGCTGGATGACAGCGTTCATGATGCAGCAGCATCAGAGGCTCTGGCCAAGGCGGGTGAGTCACTCTCTAGAAATATTTCTCCTCCTGTATCAAATGAAGTAAAGTCTGAGTTGGCTGCCATTTTGTCTGCTTCTTTAAGTGGGTGCCTACAGCCGGATGCTGAACTGCCTCAGGTTATATCGGGAACCAGACCCGAGGAGAAGTTCCCTCGGCGCCAGTCTGGTCAAGCTAAGAGCGATCCTTTCTTTAGTTCTTCTCCCATATGGGAGCGTCTTTCCAGGGATACAGGGTTCGTTCTTAAACCCTTGACTGTCGGAAATTCAGATGCCAGGGCTCCCTTCATCAACCCTGTGACGGTAAGCTATCAGCATGCTCCGAATGCACAGGAGGGTGCGACAGTGTTCTCTTTTAACCATAAAGAGAGTGGTTTGGCTACAAATATAAGAGGACATGAAGGGGTACAGGACTGCCATGACTCTTGCAAAAAGACACTTATCTTTGCCTCCTATGCATGTCCAAACAAAAACAGTATCGACTGATAGTACACCTGAAGTGTCAGCAGGGAAAACAACTGCAGCCATGATACAAACTGCCTTTGCTTTGAAAGAAGGGATAAATCCCACATCTGATTCATGGACCCCTCAGAAAGTTCTTAGTGAGGCAGGCTGGAAATTCTCTCCTAAGGGAATATGGCTTCTAGGAGCGTGGATATGTTATTCATCCACACTGTCTGGCATGTCCCCTTCCACTTTAAATCTTCAAGCTGGCTCCTCCCACCCACTGGTGGTATATACCGCTGCTCCACCCCATGACACCAGAATCTTCTTTCCGCTGGAAGATGCAGGTTCCCTCGTTGCTAGCTAGCCAATGAAATTGTTCCAATATGGTCCTCCATTGATCTGCACCCCACCCACCTAGACCAGAACCCTTCTGCCCCCCAAAGCCCTCAGGTCCATTCGTCACGCATGGTGGTTCCATCACATCTTGCTCATGTGAAGTAAGTCCCACCCAGATCAAGAAAACGGCACCACGCACCAGCCGCCAGAAAACAGAGCTGCTGAATCCTGTCATCATCAATAGAGAGAGAGACCATCCCTCCACACTCTGCACCACAGCGTCTGTGGACTTTCACTAGGCCCATTGTCTGGACTGGCTGTCGACTCGGTTGCTGGGTCACGAGGTCCGGAAAACAGCTGAATTATCAGCTACGGCCGAAGGCAGACTGGCAGTGCACAACGCACACGCTGCCTCCTTGTGTGTGTCAGGGCGACTTAGTAGTAGGAGTTGCCAGCGAGGAGTGAGAGTAGTCAGCAGTGAGGCCAGAGGCTGAGCGGACCCAAATCACCACCGGGCATTTCTGTCCTATTTGCCTTCTCATCTTCTTGACTTTGTCTTTATCTCAGGTAAAAAAAAAAAAAGTTATTTTAAAAAGTTTTTTAAATAAAATGATGTGACTTGTGAGAAGAGGATCATGCTATAGTAAAAGAGGGAGACAGGGAGTGGGAGAAAAATTTGGCCTTTCATTACACCAGGCTCCAGTCAGCTTCTCTCACTTCTTAATCTTCTCCCAGTGCTTTGTTTGTCATCATGCTACCAGTCAGTGAAGTTTTGTAAGGCAGCCCCAGCCACAGTTACTCAGGTCTCTTGCTGACTGGTCACTACTGTGACCCCTCACCCCAGCAAACATTCACAGTAGCTGCAGCAGGTTTATTGTATCTGGGTTTCCTTCCTTGTCCCTCACAGCAGCCCACCTACCTGCTGCCCAACGCAACACCAGGTAGACCAGTCCACTGATCTAAGAATGGCTAACACATTTAAATGGCAGGCTGTCCAGGGCTACTATCTATTCGGCAGTGAGATGTTGGTGTGGAGGGGTCAATAACGTATGACTGTGTTTGAGTGCTTGATACTCAGTGTGAATGTAATCCAGCCATCCAACTTAATAATAGCCTTCTATTTCCGCCCCAAGAATGGCATTCAGAGTAGCTGGAAACCCCTCCAAATCAATTTCATGGTATCAAAAATCATTCAGCTTTTGGGGTTAAGTCACGGGGGCCCACAATTCAAAATTGCCCAGGGCACCACAACTTGTTAATCCGCCCTGTCTCTGAGGCAAAATCTGTGGCTGGAGATGATGCAGTTTTGTATTGGCTAACTGTTGAACCCGATAGAAGAACCCATTAGTAGAAACTTCATTACCACGGTGAGTAATTTTTTTTTTCATTCAGGTGGTGGTGGTGGTGGTGGGAGTAGGAGTAGGAGTAGGATCAGGGTTGCAAGGAGAGGGTTCTGAGGGCTTTGTCTCCTGAAAACTAACTGAACCACAAGCTGACAACCTCTCGTGACTACAAACACTGCAACATGCTGAGAGCAGGCAACTTAGTGGCTAGATTTTGTGAATGATGTTTTACCACTTAATCTGATTCACTATTACCATCAATCAGAAATCGTAGTTGCTCCAAGATAGCCACTCACCTGCTGTTCTCCCAGCTGGAGAAGAGGTGCAGCCAGGACAGCCCCAAGCATCGGGGGGGGGGGAGTAGGTGAATTAAAATAAAAAAGGAACACATCTCCCTTGCTGTTGGGAGATGCAGCATAAGAGGGTAAGAAACATATGACCACAGAAACCTCAGGCTAGCAAGTTAACCATATAGCTGTCCTGGGACTGTATTGCTTATCCAGTTTGCCAGCACAGTGGTACCACTACTGCTCGTGATGCCAGCCAGGGCTGTCGGAGGGACGGCCTGGAAGAGGATCAAGTGCTCCACAGGATGCCCTCCTTCTTCATGGAGGGGGTTTTCATGTCCTGCTGCTTTTGTACTTAATGGTGTAATGAAATGTTTTAAATGTATAAATTTTACGCAGGTTCACCTTGTAAACAAGGTAAATGTTTGCCTTAATGGTGTAATACTGTATAAATAAAAATGTTAATACTACTACTACTTTCTGCCACCTGGGTGACCACAGGTGGTGGTACATGGTGTATGCAAAAGAAATGAGGGACTAGTACAGTGTGCCCACGGGTTGCATCAGGTCTCACTAGCAGCCAGTCCTGATGCCTGTTCCTAGTGGGAGGTGGGGACAAAACAGGAAAAGAGTGCAGAAGTCGATGTGGTAATGCTCGTCTGGAGGCCCACTATCACACCTGATCCTGGCTGCACCACTCCTTGGACTGACCAACATCTTTGCCTCTGCCCCTAGTGGATCAGATGACTGTGGGGAAGAAATGTCAAAGAAGCTGATAGCATACCTGACCACAGGGGGTTATTTTTTTTTTGGGGGGGGTGGGGCAGCACAGGTGTGTGTGGGGACCGGGAGTGGTGGCAGCAGGGTTTCAGGCAGAGGGAGCACTTGTTTGGAGGTAGGAGAACATCTCAGCCTGTGTCCCCTGTGGCAAAATAAACAATATTTGAAACAAAAATGAAAAACTGCAGTGCATGAACTAGATAACATTTCCTTCTGTCTAAACAATAAGTGCACAACAAGATGTTTCAGTGCAGTGTTGGGACGTTTTTGACTAGAGATGCATTCATCCACAGATTGGAGTAGAAAGAAAACATTCCTTGTTGACTCTGCTTTTCAGAGCCCTTATATGTTGGGATCCCAGTGGAGTTTTCTTCTGCCCTTGGCACAATATAAAGGGTGCTGTGCTGTCCCAGAGTCTGTCCATTTGTGCCTTTAATTTACACAGAGGTATTCTGGTTCAAGCCAGGATTCATGCTGAAATGTGTGCTCAGGCTGCCTCTGATTTCCATGGAACTGTCAGTAGCAGAATGGGTCACAAAATACCAAATGAAATGTGCCATTTTGTTTCCCATGCATTGTATGCCCTTGGCTTGTCCAGTGGTATATTTATTGTGGTGGTGGCAGTATAGGATAGTGGTTAAAGCACTGAGCTTCAAACCGGAGACCTCTGCTAATTTTAGAATGTAGTTTAGTGAGAGATGCAGTGGATGAGCCATGGTTGAGCTTGCTACGTCTTTAGTTACCAAGTGATCAGGAGAGGTGTGGCTATTTTATATTTATTATGCTTATAGGGCCAGCACTTGGTTTACAAAAGGAAGCCGGAGAGCAGTCTTCTCATAAGCAGTGAGACAACAGCTCATTGTGGCATATTAATTGCTCTATGATGGGATCACCTTGTCAGTGGTGGTCAGGCTTATCACAACTCGGCAGATTTATGAAACTAAGAACCAGTTTTAAAATCATGGAATGAAAAAAGGTAAATTGCCAGGCTCTTTTGAGCAGCATTTGTGGGTGGGAATGTACTGGATACTGTTTGTTCTAGGGTTGTAGATATGGTATACTATCCACACTCTGGCAGTTCCACTGGAATGATAAAATTGCTGGATGTCTTTAAGCTAAGCTCCTCCCACCACCTGGGCAGATATATCCCCCTGACTCCACCCCTTACGTCAGATCTTTCTTTACCCTAGAAGAACAGGTTAACCTTCATGCTCTGCTTAGGAGTTTTCTCTATTTCTTTAATGCTACGATGGTTCATAAGAAGCACGATTGCAAATTCTGTGTGCGATGCTGCCAGAAAATGATGGTCACCGATCCACACGACACATGCATGCACTGCCTGGGTGGGCAACACGACAAGCTGGGGTGCAGCCTTTGCGCCTCCATGTTACCAGAATCTCTTGAGGAGAGGAAACTCTGGCTTGCTAAGGGGCCGGCCTTTGGAATGAAATCAGAATGACTATTCGAAGGGTGGCAAGAAGGCCTCGGCAGTTGCTGGATCTGCAACACAGCTTGCCACCATGGTAGCGGAGGCAGTGGCAGCCACTGCAGGGACCTCATCATCCATGATGCTGCTCCTGGCTGGGGCCAGCATTGGAAAGACCTTCATGGGTCAGTTCCATGAATTGTGCTGGTCCCTACGGTTGTGTGCACCTCCTACAAGGGGCAGGTCAAAGGTTCCTCAGCGTTGCTGATGTGCCAGTCGACTTCAACTCTGGTCAGTTAGCTGGTTAACATTTTCCTCAACGCAGTCGACCCATTGTCAGATCGGGTTGATGATTCAGCCTTGTAGACCTCGCGCCCAGTCCTGACTTGGTGGGACCTGGCTCTACTGGCTGTTTGTCCCCTGGCATGTCAGGCCAGTTGTTGGTGAGGATCACCCTGGGTAAGGAGTTCCAGGAGATCCATGAGGGGACTTTATGGCTGAAGGCTGTCTAAGAGGAGTCTTCCCTCGACTCAGACAAGGAGTTGATGGCCTCCTCTGGGACTCTGTTCTTCGACCAGGAGTGGGCCGAAGAGGTGGTGTTTGGGCTTCTCCACCTCATTTCGGAATCCGTATGCATCTCCTTAGATCCCATCCAGAAGAAGGCTACCTACCCTTTCACGAGCATCCTGTACCATAACACGTCCCTTGGGGTTGACTTCCCGGTGGCTGAGGCCATCTTGGGACTGGTCGTGGAGCTCTGGCAGCATCCAACATTCTGCCCAGCACCCACATCCTGCATTGTCTGTTAGTATGTGGTCCCTGTGGGTGCTCCTTCAGGGTTCTCAGACCACCCCTCTGCGGAGGGGCTGGTTTTGGACTCTGTGAAAAGGTGAATATGGATTAGCCTCTGGACAAAGAGACCCATAAGGTTGACCATGCCACAAAAAAGGTGCACGCAGTGGCTACTCTAGGTCTTGAGCAGGCTAGTTATGCCATTATGGTGGCTCACTATGGCCATGCTATGATGGGCATGTTCGATATCCTCCTCCACCCGGAGCAGCATGTGGCGGTGGAGCTCATCTGGTACCATGGTCTAATACTTGCTAAACACCAGCTTCTGAAGATGGGCAATTTGTGTGCCCGTTCAGTGGCAGTGGCTGTTTCCATGCATCACAGAGCCTGGCTACACATGTTCACTTTCATGGTAGACACCCAACAGAGTTGGTATATGTCCCTTTCTTGGGCACCAACTTCTTTTGCCCTGGGGTGGAAGAACAGCTTCACACAGATTGAGAAGTCCAGTGCCACCCCGGGACTCTGTGATGTCATCCCAGAAGGACCGGAAAAAGAAGCTTAAGAAACCATCCTCCCAGTACAAGTCCTTTTAGTTACCACCTCCTTGGCAGCAGCCCCAGCAGGGACCTTTCCAGAGTTGGTGCTCCAAGAAATCTGGGGTGCAGGGGTATTGGTGCCCCTCCAGCGGCAGCCACCGGTGCCCACTCCAAGCAGTGATGGGTTTGATGGGTGTCGTCCCTCCACCTTTCCTGTCCACAACTGCTCTTCCCATGGGATGTAGGCTGTCTCTTTTTTTTCCCCCCACATTGGTCCACAGTCACAGTGGACAAATGGGTATTGATACAGTGGCCAGAGGTCTGTGTCTCAATTTTGAGACCCTCCCACCCTACTGCCTCCACGTGCCTTGAGAGTCCGGGGCATCTTGGGACAGGCTGTCCACCCTTCGGGAGGACGTAGCTGAGCTCCTGAGAAAGGAAGCCATAGCCCGTTTCCTGGACGCTGTGGCCGTTCAGACATTTATGTCCAGGTACTTTCTGGTCCCAAAACGGACATGGGTCTAGAGTCACCCCCAGGTACTTGACGGATTGAGCATCATGTAGGAAGGATCCATCAGCACATGAGATCCTTAGAGGAGAGGGAACCGCTTTTAGTTTGGCTGTGGAACCAAGAGCATGGTTTGGGTTTCAACAGGTTGATAGCAAGCTTGTGTTCAACTAGCCATGTTTGGATCTGCTTGAAGTTAGCATTGAGCTTGTTGTTGATGTCCGAGCTATCCTGGGAGCTGAACAGGATGACTAAGTCATCAGCGACAGGGTAGAGTGCCCATGGGTCGGGGCTGAGGGCAGTTGATTAATAAAGAGGGAGAAGAGGAGGGGCCCTAGGACAGAGCCCTGAGGTACCCCGCAGTTGACCGGGGCAAGCTTTAACAGGGCCTTGTTAAATGAGGTGTACTGCTGTCTGCCCAAGAGGTAGTTGCTGATCCAGGCTAGTGCGGGGTGGGAGAAGCCCAGAGACTGGAGAGAGGAGCTCAGGAGAGAGTGGTCAACACGGTCAAAGGCCTTGGAGAGGGCCACAAAGATGGCTCCAGTCAGTTTGCCTTGATCAACAGCAGTTCTAATCTCGAGGAGACAACTGCTGGGGCGGTGGAAGTACTATGCCCTTTCGGAACCTGTGTTGGGCAGGGAGAGTCGACATAGGCTTGCAGGTAATGGGAGATCTGCGAAGCAACCACCCTTTCAAGTAGTTTACTGACCGCTGACAGTATAGCTTCACCAAGTGCACGGCAGTGGTGATGTCCATCTTTGGCACTTCGGGGTCAGAGTTTGCCCCTGCTTAGACAACTGTCCGATGGCCAGTCTGTCCAGAGAGGCCATGGTGAGGTCCACAGCTCTGGCCCTCCAGATCTACAGGGACTTGGGCCTTTGGATCTACCCGGACAAGTCTGAAAAGTTACTGCAGCAGATGATCAGGTTCATTGTGGCAGAGCTAGACTTCCTGTGGGCCAGGCTCGCCTCCCCATGTGGACCGGCAGTGGATCTAACCTTCTTTGTCTAATCATTTCTAGTTGAGCTAGTGTGGCCTTCCTGGGATTTCCTGGAGCTGCTGGGATACATGGCATCCAGTACCAGTGTGGTCCATTGGGCCCGCTGGCGGATGGGCACCTCCACTGATTCCAGCACAGAGGTCACCTGGTCTTAGTGAGCCAGCTGATATTGGATGCCATCCAGTGGCTGGCCCTGGAACATCTGGAGGAAGGAATCCCATGTGTCCGCCCAGAATTGACCGCGTCATGATGGATTAGTCTCTGGTGGGTTGGGGAGGCACTTGGGGACCACACCGCCCACAGGTTCTGGTCATCCTGTGAGTCCCATCACCACATAAACCTGCTGGAGCTCCATGCAGTACATCTGGCCTCATGGAATTTGCTCCTCTGATCAAGGGTCCGATTGTTCAGATCCAGAAGGGCAACACCACAACCGTGTTTTACCTGAATAGAAAGGGCAACACACACGCTCCCTTCCCTTGTGTCGGGAGACACACTGTACCTGGCCCCTCGTGTGCATCCTGGGCACCAATATCCTCGCGATTCACATTGTGAGGAAGGGCAATCATCTGGCAGATGCTCTCAGCTGGGTAGGAGAGACATCACATGAGTGATTTGTGCATCAGGAGGTGGTGAACCAGTTGTTTTCCCTGTGGGGCTCATCCTTGTTGAATCTGTTTGCCTTCCAGGAGAACACCAGACTGATGCTGTTTTGTGCCCACCACCCCAGTCCGCACACTTATAGAGAATGCCTTTGTGATGCCCTAGACCCTGGCATATGTGTATATGCCTTTCCTCCCATTCCCTTGGTGCACAGGGTTCTAGTCAAGGTCAGGAAGGACAAGGCATGGATGATCCTGGTCGCTCCGGACCGGCCACAGCAATCCTGGTATCCAGATCTCCTCAACCTCAGCAACAGGCCTCTGTGGCGGTTGCCTTTCTACCCAGACCTGCTGACCAGACACCAGGGGACGATCCTGCACCAGGACCTTCAGTCCCTGCACCTCACTGCCTGGTTACTGAGTGGCTAGAGTTCCAGGCCTTTGGTCTTTCCAAGGGTGTCCTCCATCTTGTGGAGGCCTCCAGGAAAGTGTTGACTTGTAGGTGCTTTGCCTTTAAATGGAAGAGATTTCCATCTGGGGCCAAGGCATGTAGTTTGATTTACTAACCTGCCCAGTGGCTAACGTCTTGTACTATCGCTGGTCCCTTTCCCAGCTATAGGACTGTGAGCGATGACCCTTAAGGTGCACTTGGCAGCCATCTCTACTTACCATGGTGCCCAGGAGGAGGAGGTTGGGCACTTTTTTAGGGACCTAGACCATGTGTCCCCTCTGGTGCGAGAGCCTCCTCCACTGTGGGACTTACTACTGGTCCTGGCTATGCTCATGGCAAGCTGTTTGAGCCAGTGCACAGCTGTGACATCTCTTACCTGTTGTGGTAGTCTGCCTTCCTGATGGGCATTACATCCACCAGAAGGATTGTGGAGAACTCCAGATGGTCTCAGTGGACTCTGCCTACCTGGTCTTCCATAGGGACCAAGTCATCCTTTCGCCCCAATCCAAAGTAGTTCCCGAAGGTGGTTTCTGAGTTTGAACTTAACCAGGTGATTAACTTCCTGGTATATTTTATCAACCCTTCTTCAGAGGCTGACCACAGGCTTCATACTCTGGACCTGCAGAGAGCACTCTTATTATGTAGAGCGCACGGCTGAAGTTCGGAGTCTGGCTTGTCAGCTGTTTGTGTCATCTACACAGTGTCACCTGATAGACCAGCAGCAGAGTGGGCGATTGCAAGGTGGTTTACCTCTTACTTCACCCCCTATGACAAGTTAGCTGGTCGGAGCCCCTGTAGGATTAGGGCTTGTTCTACCAGGCATACTGCTGCCTCAGAGGCTGCTTCCAGGGATATACCCATGCAGGAGATTTGTAGGGCTGCTACCTGGAAGTAAGCACACACCTTCATCTCCCATTACCGAATTGACCTCTAGTCACGCCGGGATGCTTGTTTTGGTACCTCAGGTCTTCAGTTTCTGTTCACCAAGTAGGGGTGTGCACTTTGCCCCCACCTTCCGGAGAACTGCCATGAGTCTTCCAGACTGTGGATCATGTACCATATCCTCGCCCCTAGAAGAATAGGTTACGCACCTATAATCATAGTTGCAGGAGTGGTGTATAGTACTCATCCACACAACCCCTCCCGGTCTTCCTTGGCAAGTGCACAGGTTCCATCTCCAGCATGCAAGATCTCACGTCAGGGGCGGAGTCATGGGTTGTATCCACCTGGTTGGTAGGAGGAACTTAGCTTAAAGACTTCTGGCAGATAACATCGTTCCAGTGGAACTGCCGGTGTGTACCATATATCACTCCTAGAACGGATAAGTAACCTATTCTTTCTAACACTGGACACAAACTAGTAGCTGTCCTACTAAATTAAAAAAAAAAAAAATTATTTTAAACAGTTGGCTGGCCCTGTTGGTGCAGCCAGCAGCCTGGATTTGGGAACGAGCTTGGGTCATTGAAGGGCCCCGAGGGAGGGGATTTAGCATCCCAGAGGAGAGGAAGATCTCCTCTGGAATAGAAGAGTAGCTGGTTTCACTACAGCTCTGCCACCTGGGTGCCTCACAGGTGACAGTGCAGAGTGGGATGGAGGACAGTGGCCTGTGGCCAGCACACTATCATATGTGCTCTGCACTAAACCCCCAGTGTCCTGTGGAGAAGAGAAACGAGGAAATGGCCTTGCACATGCGATGATGAACCTTTTATATCCAGACAGCCACCTCTGCTGCAATGCTTTTGACACAGAAGTTACAGAGTAAATCCTCAGCTCACCTCCAGGAGAACCAAGATGGCTTGCTCAGCTAGAGGTGCAGGGGATCATTTGTGCCTTGGACACTCCTGAGGAAGATGAGTGCTGGAGTTAGGAAAGGGGCATGAGGGGTAAGTAAACAAAGAAATTATTTGAAACTGTGGATGAGCCAGGGTTGAGCTTGCTGTGTCCTTCAATCCTCAGGAATCCCTCACTATGCTTAACAACATGCAGTGATTCTGCTCGCATGAGCTGCCCCAGATCCTGGAAGTTGATGCTAATTAGGAAACTAGGATGAAATTCAAAAACTCCACTGTGTGGTCACGCTGACCTCTGACGGCAGATTTATTTCTCTGCCTGAGAGGAAGCATTGCCCTGAAGCCACTCTTCACATCAAACTTCTATGGTTATATTTCATTTTTGTTTTCACTTTCAGTGTTTCCTTTAGTTATTTCTCGAAATCTCTGCGTTAGGCTAGGGTTTTTGTGATTTCTTTGGTCCCTTATCGGTTCCGGGGGACCAAAGAATAGCATTTCAGGCTTTTGGGATCATGCTTTATTTAAAACAAAACAAAAAACATCAGTTTTATTTGTAAATCGCTTTGCAGTTCCTTTTTCCTCTAGTCCCTGCTCGGTTTGAGGAGCTGAAACGATTTTCTGCAGTATTTGTTTTAAGCGGTTCCTATTTCACTGGGATGGCACAGAGGTAAGGGTGTCTGACAGGGAGAACCCTGATTCCAGCAAATCTAAAAGAGCCGCTGAGCAGGCATTGGAACCAGTGCTTCCTAAGAAAAAGCACAAAGAAAAATCATGTCACTGCCCCTCCTGCTGAAGAGGCAAAGGAGATGCCAGTTAACAGAAGTAGGATGCTCTCAGTTGAGGACATGACAAAAGTATGGCAGTTTTTCCAGGTTTTCAAAGCTATGGGGGTCTTTTTGACCATGCCTGGCCCCCCGCCCCCCCAGTAGTAATGCTTACGGTGGAGGAGGCTGAAATTGTTTCATGATGAGGGGGAGGAAGAGGATCCAGTAGAGCCTGAGAGCTCCTCCGACTGGAAGTTCGGTTCCCCTCCTCGTTCCTCAGAAGATTATACCTCATACTATTCTTTGTGAGGCAGATGGCAAATACAGTCAGTCTCACACCCAAGAAGTGGCTGAGGATGTGGTTGAATCATGACACGATGGGCGAACCCCACAAAGAGGATGTTCTTGCCCATCCATAAGTCTCTCGAGGATCCCACCTGCAAGGTACTAGCAGCAACCACCTCTGCAGCTGGCATTGACAAGAAAATAGAATGTACCAAGTGGATAGGTAGGGTGCTGAATTTTTATGTATACACTCTAACCATGAGGGAGTGGTACAGACTGCTGCCTGCGACAAGGCTACGGAACCCCTTTCCTCTCAGCCCCCAGAAGGTGATTCTAGGAAGCTAGACAGTATGGGCAAAAATTCTGTACTTCAGTTTCTTTGCTTCAGAGGCAAGCAGCTTTATGTGGCTTGTACCACTCAGTATTAAAAGTTGCTTTGGTCTTCAGTTGTGGCCATGAGCGAAAATGTGATTGGTGAATTGGCTGAGGACCTGGAAGATGCAGTAAAAGCTGCCATGGATGCCATTAAGTGCCAGTTCCATATGGCCATGGATGACAGTGGCACTGCCTCCAGGGTCATGGCACATGCAGTGTCCCTTAGGCTTTGTATGGCTTAGAACTACAAATCTTTCCTAGAATACTCAAAGGTCATGGATTTTCCTGCAAGGGAAATTCATTGTTCATTGTTCTAACCCCAGAAATCACTCATTACGATTTAAACTAAATGCAGTCAGCCTCCTGTGTTGAACTGCCCGGAGAGATGGAATCATATGCAAATTATGGAACTCTCATGTGGCTCATGCCACTTTCAAACTGTTGCCTTAGTAACTCGCTGCACTCTGAGTGCTTCAGATTCTTCATCTCGCTACCTAGTAAGGACATCCCGAGAGCTCTCCTTGAACTGTCTTCAGAATTCATTATCTGTGTGGATAAGTAACATTTTGAGTTTTATTTCAGATTGCTGCCTTAGAAGTTTAGCTTTTAATGATTGTAGTGTAGTTTTGTTTTTTTAAGCGGTTCCTGGAACCGAGGTTCCGCCTCCCTCTGTCTAGATTTTCATTAGGTTTTTTACTTTCCTATCTATGGTCTGTTCCTTTGACTGCTTTATTTTATTTAACTTTTAAGTATTTTTCAGTTCCGTTTTTCTTAAGGAACCGAATAGCCCTCAGCTCCAGGAACTGTTAACATTTGTTTATATTTAAAAATCCCAGTTCCTAGATATTATACATATATATATATATATATATATATATATATATATGTATAATATTGTCCAGAGATTGGTAATTGTTCGGCTTACTCAATGTCAGAAATCCACTTAGATAAGCCTAAGAAATGCACAGGACCCACTGGGTTTAAATATTGAGAGTCTTGTGGTCTGATTATAGCAAAGGCAGATAGACATGCACTTTGTATTTCCTGTTTGGGTACCAGTCATATTTTTGCCAGTTGTGAGATTTGCAAATCTTTCTGTTCAAAAACATTTAGAAAGAGGACAAAAAAGCTAGAGGAAATGGCTTCTGCTGCTGATACTAGTGCATCTATCTCAATCCCTAAAAGGCATGGAGGCAAGGCTAAGGACACAGACAAAAGTTCTGAGAAACCTGACCAAGGTAAGCCAAAGAGGACTGTGGAGACAGTGGCTGAGGCTGTCCCTCTTAAGAAAAAGTGCAAACAGAAGCATGTTGCTGCGCCTCCGTCCGAGAACGCTAAGGAGCTCCCAGCAGACAAACATAAAATGCCCTCGGCTGGGGACATTTCTAAAGCATTACAGTTCCTGCAGGCCCTGCAGGCTGCAGCCCTGGTCTCTACACCGGCTGCATTGGTTCCTCCTTCGGTTCCTGTTTCACAGGAACCTCAAGTTACTTATGGGGAGGAGGATGAGGAGGATTTTGAAGGGGAACCGATATGCCCTGAAGTTTCCCCTGAGCAGGAGTTCAAGTCCCCTCCTAGCGGCCCAGAAGAGTATTCCTCCAATTATGCTTTTGTAAAGAGCATGGTGGAGACCCTTAATCTCCCTCTTCAGGAGACTGAAGAGGAGGTGGAGGAAGCAGAGTTCCTCAATATGATGCGTTTAACTCCAGCAAAACAACTTTTTTTGCCAATGCATAAGTCCTTAAAAAAGGCAGCATCACAGATATTGCAGACCCCAACTTCTGTCCCTGGGGTAGATAAAAAAGCTGACAGAAAGTATCAGCTAGACAGAGCGACTGCTTTTTTTTTTTTTTTTTGGTTGGTTTTTTTTGTTTCACCATCCTGACCCAGAAGGGGTGGTTCAGGCTGCTGCCTGTGTCAAAGTCAGAATACCACTGGCTACCCATTCTCCGGATAAGGACTCATGAAAAATGGATGCCATAAGGAAAAAAGGGCTACATGGCTGCTTTCTTGTTAATTAGGCAAGCCAACTACATGGCATATGGGGTACAGTACCAAAAGGCACTCTGGAACACAGTTTTAGCCCTTGCCGACAAGGTTCCAGGTGAAGTAGCAGTGGATCTGCAAGAAACAGCAAGGGCTGCACTTGATACCACTAAATATCAATTCCATATGGCAGTGGATGCCAATAACACAGCTGCCAGGCTAATGGCATTAGCTGTCTCCCTTAGGGATTTGCATGGCTCAGGGCCACCAACCTTACTGCAGATGCACAGGCCAAGGCAATGGATTTCCCTGTGGAGGATAAATCATTGTTTGGTGATAAAACTGAAGCATATATGAAAAAAGTGGAGGAATACAAGTCTACTTTTCATAGCAGCTTGAAAGACAGACCTTCTACTTTCTATAGATCCCAGAATAGGGGAGGCAGGGGTAGAGTTTTTTATCCTAAACCCTCTTTTCAGACAGACCTCTCAGCCACAACAGCAAGCGAGAGGCTATTTCAGAGGAAGGGGCAGGAGAGTGATGAGAAGAGCTTCTCCCTCTCCTCAGCCTCAGACACAACCCCCATAGAACACCTGATGGGCTGCTTCAGGTCACATCTCCCTTTTGTGAAACTACCAGTGGGTGGCAGTTTGGCTCACTACCTCCAAGGGTGGCATATTATCACCACGGATGGGCTTCACTCAACTTCATCTTATTTCATTTCCCAAGTTGGGAACAAGAGCTTTACACCAGTCACCCTGCAGACAGGATTTTACTGGACACAGAGGTCAAACACCTTTGTTCAATCAAAACAGTGGAACAGTGCCCTAAACCAAAGGGCAGAGGGTTATGTCCACATATTTCTTCATAAGAAACCTATTTCGGATCTCAGAACATTAAGACACATTTTCAAAGCCAAAAACTTCAGAATGTCACTCTGGCATTAACTCCCACAGACTGGCCTCATGCCAGTATCAATTGGCAACACTTTTGTTCGGCCTAGTCTCTGTTTCAAGGCCTTCAGAAAAAAATCTTTTGTTTCCTACCTGACAACAGGTGGATAGTGGGTCAGTCTCTGCAACATGCAGAGCACTTCCTGATCTAGCAAAATCCCTGCCTCCCTACTTTCTCATAAACAACCAGAGGTCCCAGCAAAAACAGCAGTACAAGTACTGGAGTTTATTGAGCAGAACTGAACAACACCCTAGGCCACAGGACATGGTAAACAGTATTTGGCAAATGGCAAACTTGTACCAGAAAACCCAAATCAGCCAGAGAATTCCTGAGGCTACTGGCACAAGGTAGCTGCCCCCCAGTGGCTCTGGGTGCCAGATTTCATAGGAGAAACATCCAGGTCTACCTAGACAGTGCTAGTCACAAAGAACAGATTCTGGCCAGGATGGCTCCAGCCACCCACATCCTCGTGACAGGTACTGCAGCGGTGGCTGGACAAACAAAACCTTAGAATAGGTGTGTTTGTTCACAAGAGAACATTTTTTCCTTAATTCTCACATCAGATGTTTCACTTTAGGTGGAAGACACAGGTTTGATCATGCTGCAAGTGGCACATGATCTCCCAAGAGTTCCTATTACACATAAACTCCTTAGAGCACAGTCTACCTAGCTCTTCAGGCATTTGCCCCACATCTTCAAAACAGGTTGATGCAAGTAAGAATGGGCAACATCACAATTATGTACTACATAAACAAAAAGGTAGTAACCAGGTCAGCCCCACTGTGCACAGGAGCAATGGGGCTGTGATCCATGACATACTCTATGAGAGTATCCTATTCAGTCATGCACCTGCAGCAAACGACAATGTTTTGTCAGCTCCCTCAGCAGGATAAGTCAGGACCACCACTAGTGGTGCCTGAACACTCACATGCTCAGTACAATCTTCAGGGGATGGGACACTCCAGAGGTGGATCTTTTTTGCCTTGGTAGAAAACCACCAGTGATCAATGTGCTGTTGCAGGCCTCTTCTCAGGGTCAGACTCTTCCTGGAGGTGTGGGCCCTTGATTGGACGGGGGAGTTTTTTATATATGCCTTCCCTTCTTTTCCCATTGAAATTCAGGACCCTGCTGAAATTGAGATACCAACCAGCAACAATATTAGTTTCACCGAATTGGCAGAGACAGCACGGGTACTTGCTTCTCTTAACTCTGTCAGTAGTTCCTCCAAGTCACTTGCCTAGGAGGCACAATTTGCTGACCTCCTCTCAAGGCAGGATCCTGTATTCCAACCTCGAATCACTGAGGCTCAAAGCCTGGCTCTTGAGGAATTAGAAGTTACTAACATTAGACTGCCAGATCCAGTATTACCAGTGCTTAAGGGTTCCAGGAAACCTTTTTCACCAAGAAAACATATTCTTCAAGGCTGGCTTGTTTTCTTTGCCTAGACTGCCTCACACACTTAGTCTCTGCTTACTTTTCTGCTGGTAAAGAGAGAGCCATGGCCTCTCATTTGGTCTTCAGAAAATATTTAAAGGCCTTCAGCCTTTGTCACCCTCCACTGAGGGAACCAGTTTCGGCCTGGAATCTAAATATCTGTACTGCCAAGCTCATGGACACACCATTCAAGCCTATGAAAACTATAGATCTGAAATATGTCACTTGGAAATGTCTGTTTCTGCTGGCTATCACTATACCCAGAAGGATCAGTGACTTACAGGCTCTGTACACAGATGAACACTACATCTTGTTCCACAGGTATAAGATAGTCCTCAGGAACAGTAGAAAATTCCTTCCTAAAGTGGTATCTCATTTTTTCCATTTAAAATCAGTCTATCACCCTGCCCTTTTTCTTTCCAGAGAACTCAGTTCTCCGGAAATAACGCTTCACTCACTGGAGGTCAAAAGGGCACTTAGCCAATATATTGACAGAACCAAGTCTTACAGATCAAGTCAGTCACAACTCTTCCTTACTTATGGTGAATTAGGTAAAGGTAGGCCTGTCACAAAATGTACAGTTGCTCACTGGAGAGTGGCATGTATACAACTTTGCTACGCTAAGGTGGATAAACAGGCACCCCTGGGCTTGAGGGCACATTACACCAGGGTCATAGCTACGTCAATAGCAGGTTTAAGAGAAATTCCACTACTGGAAATCTACAAAGCAGCTACATGGAAAACAGTACACACCTTCACAAACCATTACAGCCGGTACATTGAACTCAGAAGTGATGCTCGATTTGGTACAGCAGTGCTGCAGAACCTGCTTTTAAGATAGGTTATCGGCCCAACCTCCAAAGGTACTGCTTGGTAGTCTGCATTTAGTTTAATCATAATGAGTGATTCCTGCGGTAAGAAGAAAAAAATACTCACCATAGTAATCTTGTTTCTTCAAAGGAATCACTCATGATTAAAGCTCCCTCCCTGCTTCCCCTACTAGAACCTATAAAGTTTATTCTGCTTCCCTGCTGTAGGAAGTTTTTGCCTATAGGGCTTAAGTTAGAGACTCACTTTTGTGTTTAACCAGTTGGTTTCCTTGTGGTCTTAAGTTTCTTAGATGTGTTTGTATCTGGCATTTTTGACCTGAGAGGGCAAAAAACTTAATTTTACTTGATTTTATTTTATTAGAATGTTAGTTATTAAATAGTGGGTCTTATACCCAGTTTGGCTATGTAAGAATCTGAAGCACTCAGAGTGCAGCAGTTGCTAAGGCAGCAGTTTGAAAGTGGCATGAGCCACATGAGAGTTCCATAATTTGCATATAATTCTATCTCTCCGGGCAGTTCAACACAGGAGGCTGACTGCATTTAATTTAATCATAATGAGTGATCCCTTTGAAGAAACAAGATTACTATGGTGAGTAATTTTTTCTTTGGTGACATGACAGAGGCTTATATGAAAAAGGTGGATGAGTATAAGACCTCCTACAAAAGTAACACTGAGAAGGAGAAGGACTCCACTTCCCATGAGCCTTATTGAAGGGGTTGGGTGGTATTACCCTTGTGCTTGTGAGACCTATGAGACTGCTCCCAGAGGGGCTTCTTTAAAGGTAAAGGGCAGCCGGGCATAGGAGACCACCCCAGCCCCCAAAGCCCAGGCAAAACAGAACCCCTGACATGTTGGTCTGGGTCGCCCAGTCATTGCCTGTGGGAGGAAATCTGTCTCACTATGTACAGGTGTGGGGGAAGTATTACCACAGACAGAGGTGGGTCCTGGAGATAGTCAGGGCTTTTCCCTGCAGTTCAGGAGACTACCAAAACTGCCGAAATGCAGAGCCTTCCTACCTCGTACTCTAGCAGAAAAATGCCTGCTGGAGTTGGAGGTAACAAAAAACTGCTACAAGCAGGTGCAGTTGAAAAAGTTGCCCCTTCCCAATGTGGGAGGGGGCTGTACTCAAAATGTTTTCTCACCCACAAGAAAGATTGAGAGTAGCGACCCATTTTAGACCTGAGATTTCTGAACAAGCACATGAAAATGGAAAAGTTCAAGATGGTAACACTGGGCACAGTGATTACATCTCTGCAACAAGGACATTGGTTGGGATCACAGGATTTGAAAGATGCTTACTTCCACAAATCAGTAAGACCGTCTCACAGAAAGTACCACAGATTCAGGGTAGGGAACTGACATTACCAGTTTACATCCCTTCCCTCAGCTCCCAGGGCTTTCACAAAGTGCTAGACAGTAGTAGTGGCACATTTGAAGTGGTAGAGGGTGGTAGTTTTTCCCTACCTGGACAACTGTTTGATGTCAGGAAAGTCTCACCAGGAAGCCAAGGCCTGTCTTTTGCTCACTCAGTACACCGTGGAGGAACTGGGTTTCCTGATAAATGTCCAAAAGTCCTAGATGGAACCAGTACAGGTGCTGGAATTCATTGGAGCAGAATTGGATACCCACTGGGGGGAAGCATTCCTTCTTCAGGAGTGTGTGCAATATCTGATAGTAACTGCAAGGTCTTTCAGGACAGGGCCACCCAGACCTGCAAGACATTTCCTTCAGTTACAGGGGCACATGGCCTCCTCCACAGGAGCAGTACCAATTACCAGATTCCAAAGCAAAGATTTCCAGTACCACCTGAGGGTTCACTGGTCCCAAAGGGCGGGATCCTCTGTTGAAAATTAGTACCTGTGACAGAGTGCCTGTTAAGGGTACTGGGGTGGTGGAAGAAAGAAGAAAGCCTCTGGGAGAGGGAGTCCCCTTCCTCCAGCAGTCACCTATGGTGTTGCTCAATACAGATGCCTCCCTCCTGGGCTGGGGTACCCATCTATGGGACCTCACCGTAAGTGGGGTGTGAATCCCTCTGGAGTCACAGGAGCATACAAACCTCCTGGAGCTCAGGGCTGTACATCTGGCAGTACAGGCCTTTTCCTCCCACATGAGTGGTCAGTCAGTCCAGGTCAAGACAGACAACACCACTACCATATGTTCTATCAACAAATGGGGGAACAGGATCTTCCAAACTGCACAGAAGCAATGAAGATCTGGAGTCTGGTGTACTCATTGGTGGTGCAGTTATCTGCAGTACACCTGTTAGGGAAAGACAATGTCCTCGCAGATTCCCTGAGCCGAATCAGTCTACTCCACCATGAATGGACCTAGAGCAAGCAATTGCTGTGCACAGTGTTCTAAAGGTTGGGCACACCAGAGGTAGATCTGTTCGCCTCTTGGAAAAACCATCAGCTCCCCATCTTTTGTTGCAGACCTCCCTCTGTGTGGAGAATCCCAAATGACACTCTAGTCCTCGTTTGGACAGGGAAATTCCTTTATGCATTTCTGCCATTCCCACTCATACTGGTGGTGCTGACGAAGCTCAAAAGGCAGCCTGCAACAATATTTCTAATTGTTCCAGACTGGGCCAGGCACACCTGGTACACTCTGCTTCTGTCCCTCATCATCAAGCTTCCAGTCGTCCTCTCTCTGAGGTATAATTTGTTGACCTTGTCTCAGGGATAACATTTCCAGACCTGAGGACTCTATGCATCAGAGCTTGATGCTTGGAGTTAGAATTTTATGGTCCAAGCCTCTCAGAGAAGATTTTGCATGTCCTTAAGATTTCCAGGAAACCAGAAACCAGGAAGGGGTACGCTTCTGAATGGAAAAGGCTTGTAATGTTCTTACAGATGGCTCAGATCTTTTCAGGTGAGTTTATCTACTGTGCTGGATTATCTAGCCCGCTTACAGTCCGTGGGGCTGTGGCCCTCAACCCTGAAGGTGAATCTGGCAGCAGTTTCCGCATACGTATCATCTGGCAATGATAGGTCCCTAGTCTCACAGGCTGTTTTCAAGAGGTTCTTCAGGGGACTTGATCACCTGAATCCTCCTTTTAGAGATCCAGTCCCCCAGTCTAATGTGTGTGTTGCACAGCTGATGAAGGCTTAATTTGAACCTCTGGAAGCTGCTGACCTGAAGTATGTCACCTGGAAAACAGTTTTCCTAGTGGCCATTACATCTACCAGAAGGGTGAGTGAACTTCAAGCCCCCTGTACAGATCCTAACTACATAATTTTCCACAGGGACAAGGTGATCCTGAGGACTAACAGGTAATTCCTCCCAAAAGTGATGTCTGAGTTTCATTTGAACCAGTCAGTCACACACTGTTCTTTACAGGGAGTTCCACACTGGGAGAGCAAAAAATTCGTAGCCTGGATGTTAAGAGAGCTCTGGGGTACTACTTGGACCTCACAAAGGATGTTGGGTCCATGACTTCACAGTTATTTGTCATGTATGATGAGGTAAGCCAAAGAAAAGCCAGCATCTAGGAGAACCATTTGTTGCTAATTAGTGACTTGTGTCCAGTTCTGTTATGGCAAAGCTGGCACAGTTCTGCCTGAGGACCTAATGGCCTATTCTACAAGGGGCACCTCTGCCTTTAAGGCAACATCAAGTGGTGTCTCCATCCAGGAAATTTGTAAGGCAGCTTCCTGGAAGACTGCACACTTCTACAAAACACTTCTGTTTGGACATACAGTCTAGAAGAGAGGCTAGCTTTGGTATGGTTGTCCTGCAGAACCTTTTTCCCCAAATAGATTCTGTACCCAACCTTCCAAGGTACTGGAGTCTGCAGGATATTAAAGGATTCCTGGGGTTTGAAGAAAAAAATACTCCCTGTAGTAATGTTGTTTTTCCCAAAGGGATCCCTCACTGTGCTTAACAAGCTCATCCCTGTCTCCCCTTCCAGAACCTGGGAAAGGTTCTCACAAAAATTTGCTTGCTTTTTTTGCCTGAGCATTGCTTGTTACATTGCCTTACAGCTGATACTCGGTGATCTTGTGTTGAATCTGTTTTCCTGCCATAGTGTAATGTTACTTCGGAATTCTTTTGAATAGTTGTGGTCAGTAAGCTAGCTTTAGTGGCCACTGCTCACTACAGCTTGAGAACTAAATCTTTCGTTAGAGGGCAGAGGTGAGCGTGACCATGTAGCAGAGTTTCATTCTAGTTCCCTAATTAGCATAAAATTATAGGCTCCTTGGAAGCTCATTCCAGCAGAATTACAGGTTAAGCATAGCAAGGGATCCCTTTGGAAGAAATGGCGAGTATTTTTTCTTATCTTCAAGTGCCACATCACAGGGCTGTCCAATGGCCTAATGGATAGTGCAACGCGTTCCCACACTAGCGACTCGAGTTTAGAAGCGGACTTAGGAGCCATCTGGGGGGAGGGGCTGAGAAGGCACTGCTACATGGCAGTGCTCCTAGCTGGGAAGGGAACAGACATCCGGTTCAGCTGCACATTTAGGAAGTTTGGCCCATAGTGTTTAGAGGCTCTGAACCCATACACCTTAGGAATAAACTCCAGCTCCTTCACCCACATGCTCTTTTTAATGCAGCAGCAGTCTGCAGTTTGTGATCTTTGTATTAAGTCACTTACTCCTCTTCTTTTGCTATAACCCTTTTTAGCCAAACTCCAACCTGTTTGAGCTGTGCTACAAAGAGCGGATCCAGCAGTTTGATGACGAGGATGACGGGTCGGATGGAGAGGACATCTGGCAGGATAAGGAAATCCGATTCTCGGCAGGCACTGTACAGAGTGTGAGCCAGAGGTAGGGTGTAACCTCCACTGCTTAGCACAAACCAGTGTGTTCCAGGTGCTCTGCAGTGCTCAGTCTACAAGTACTGTGAATAAAGTTTATGATTCAACATTTTATGCTATTTCAATTCCACACATGCATTCTAAAACATTATATAAAAACCCATATGCATGTATTAGAACACATACCATAGGTAGTAGGTATTATACAAGAAGCAACAGTTCATCCAAGTACTGTGAAGATATGGATTCCCATAGACAATGTGCAACATGTCGCAAGAATTTTAACTTGCTTATTAGACATTTAGGTACTTAACTTTTTTTTTTTTTTTTTTTATTTTCAGTTCAGTTGATAGTCCAAGAATTGGTCTTCCATAGAGTACCATTGATCTTAGTGCCTGAGGTGCTGGGACCCTGAGGAGCAAATCACATGGTGTGGTGGAAGAGCTCAATGCCTCAGCTGACTGAACAGTGAGTGAGGGACTGGGGTCAACGTTCCAAAGACTTGTCTTGTGACTCCCTGTTCCAATGCCTGCCTACTCAAAGGTGGAGTACCGGGCCGTCTCAAGTGTCTGGGTAAATGAGAAGCCGATATCGCAGGAGTTCCTGCCGTGGTCTGTCCCAAGGCAGGCCAGGCACACGGAATACCGATGTTGGCAGTATTCGTTTCCAAGGAACACTGATGAAAGGAAGGGTCAGATTTCTTCTTACACTTCTTAGTAACAGACATTCCTATAGAAAAGAAATGAAATTCAGAGAATAGAAAGGTAGAGGCGACCTGAGATGCACACAGATTGCTCCCACGGTGCGTACTTGATGGTGGGAAATACAGAACTGAAGTAGAGCAGGATGTTAGCAATGGTTATTGGTAAGGATGTGCCTTCTCGTAGTGCCATGCATCTGCTGACAATAATAACCAGGCTGGTGCCCTGGTTAAAAACTATTTTCACCTGCGGGCCCCCAACACCTCTGGCCCTAAGACCAAAGAGCAGTGCTCTATGGAAAATATATTTTGGAAGCTAGAAACACACACAGTGACGGCAGAAAAAGACCAATGGCCTATTAGCTGTGGGACCTACTGTCCCTCCAGGGTCCTAATTTTAACCACCCCCCTCCCATTCTTCTCCCTGATTCTCACACCCTGAGCAACCACTGCACCCTTCATTCTGGCCCAGCTGTGACTGAAACCACTAGTGTTTTCACACCCACCACATCAGCTTGCAGACTGTTCCACGCCTCCACCCTTTTCTGTAAAATGGTGCTTCCTTGTGTCCCTCCTGAAAGTCCTTCCTGTTAGTTTCCACTAATGTCCATGTGATTGTGAGCTAGTATTAAAGCTAAATGATTCCCCACAGTTCATCTTGTTAATTCTTTTCTGAACTTGAATGTTTCTGTCATCTCTCCCTTTCCATTCTGGTGTGTAGTGAGTACATGTTAGTGCCTTGAGGCACACATCATAAGTTGTCCCCTGTTGGCACTGAGACATTTTTGTTACTCTGCGCTGCACTATCTCCAGTCTGTCTCTGTCCTGCCTGAGGTGAGGAGTCCAGAACTAGGCGCTCCGGTGGAGTCTCACTAGGGATCTCTACAGGGGAAGTATTTCCTCTTACTTTCTGCTATTAATACGTCTCCCGATATATCCCGGCACCCTACTTAACTTGTTATAAACCTTGTTGCACAGACTGTGTTGCTTTAGGGAGTCGGTGATAACGCCAAGCCTCAGGCATAGTGGTAATCCTCACCCCATTAAGTACTCTTTCCTGTGGTTTTTGTTCCCTAGGCATATTACCTTGCACTTTTTGGGAGTTGAATCCATCGACAAACCTTAGACACACCAACAGCTTTCATAAGTCTCCTGCATTCCTGCTATTTCCTAATCACTGTCCACCCTCCCACAGTTTAGTGTCATCTGCAGAGAGACTTCTTGCCCGGGATTCTCACATCAGTGTCAGTGATGAACATACTAAAGAGGACCGGACCCAGGATTGGTTCCTGTAGTACTCCGCTCATGACCTCCTTCTCTTGTGATTTAACCCCTCTGACCACAACCCACTGCTCCCTCCCTCCCAGAAGTCAGATCTTACTGAGAGGGCTCTTGCAGGTAATTACATATAGACTGACGCTGGCAGGCGGCAGAACCCCACGGAAACATTTCTAGCTAGCAGTCCCTGACAGGGACCGCCCCACGCCGTCAGGTGGCCGCGCGCCTGGAGATGTCAGTGTAAGGCGGGTCCCGACACCGCCTTCCAGTTCTTTCCGCCGTTGGCTCGTGCAGCGCCTTGCAGAAAAGTTTGTCGCTTTGTCGGCCTCCCTTCGTCGGTTTTTACCGAGTTATTCTGATTTTTTTTTTTCCCCAACGTCAGGTCATCGTCGGTGTATGTCGTCCCCTACACCGTCTGAGCACAAAATTAAGTGTGACTCGTGCGGTGCCCAGCTCCCGCACAAGGATGGCCATTCCCTGTGCCTGTTCTAGCTACGCCCCGATCACCCGGTTGAGAAGTACCAGCACTGCCTCAGCTTCAACGCAGCTACCCGGAAAAGGTGGCAGCAGTCCCTGGAAGCCCACATTTTGAAGAAAGATGAGTTCGATGGAGGAGCTAAAAAAACTGAGGCAGGTGTCCACTTCCCCTGAAGGCCATCGGAAGAAGAAAGACAAGGAGAGGCACCGGGACAAGGGCTCCTCTACCGCATCTCCCTCGGGAGTCGCCGGGTCTCAGGTAACATCCCCTCCGGGGGACCGCTTCTCGACGGCCGCCTCGGAGGTTTCCAAGTTGGCGTAGGCTCGCGCTCGGGCCTTTCATACGCCTCCAGGCAATTGGATGCCTCTGCCCCAGGTTTGGCTGCAGCTTCGTGGCCTACTGGCGTGGGCAGCTCCAGTAAGCCGGGCGTCGGCTCCTCCGTCCGCACGGAGAAAGCCGGTAAGGCGCACGACCCTTCAGGGCGCGCGCTGCCCTCTCCCCACGGACCAGGCCGATGCTTCTCCTTGGTCTGCTTCTGGTGAAGGCTGTTATAAGTCAGACGCTGGCTCCTCGAGCGCCCGCCAGGCTTGCTGTAAACCGTGCGTTGGTTGGTCAGAAGCGTTCAGTGGCCGACAGAACCAGCGACGGACCTCTGCTACGTCCGTCATCCCGGTTCTCCGCAGCCTTGATGCCATCCTGGGACCCAGAGTCCCCCAGCCCGACCCCAGGGATTTTTCCCCTCCATCCCCGGGTGACGCTGGGGATCTTCCTCCATCACACCGTCCTCCTGTAGGTGCGCCGGATCTGACATTGGCTCCCCAGATGCCACCTCCGCACCCGAGGCCCCTGACGCCGGTTTTACGGACTCTGGCCGACATCCTGCTTCCGGATGTCACCCCACTGCCGGGCCCTCCAACTTGGATCCGCCTGTGAGGCCGCTGGTTGGGCCGTCTGCTGCGGCAGCTCCTCTGGCTCCCGGGTACCCTCCGTCCTATCCGGCGCCGACGTACTCGGGACCACAATATCCGGCGCCGTAGTATCAGACGCCACAATACCCAATGCCGGGCTACCCGCCGCTCTGCCAACACTGACCAACCTCCCGAAAGGAATCCAAAACTTAGATCATTTGGCCCAAAGGTCTTATGGGCCTCATCTTTAGGCCTCCATCAGGTACCTGCCACCGCCATGGCACACGCCTCCATGCCCTCTGGGGATCTTTTGGATGAAGTCCTCCCACCTCCCTGCAGACATGCAGACCACGGCAAGCAAGTCTGGGACCAGTGCTGGGCTGTTGCCAAACAGCAGCTTCAGACAGCCCTGGACATTGGGGATTCTTTTGCCCGGTCGTTGGCAGCCGGAGTTGCCTCTCGCCGCAGGGCTTGGCTGAGACTCTCCTCTTTCCCAGCAGATACTCTGCACAAACTAGCTGATGTGCCTTTCCTGGGCACGACCTTTTCGGCCCAGGTGTGGCTGATTATCTTCAGCGTATTGAGCAGTCCAGTGCCTCTTGGACGCCAGTTCTGCTAAAAGGTCGAGTAAGAAGCAGCAGCAGCAGAAGAAGCCATTTTGGCACTCTTCCCCTGCGGCCCAGCAGCACTCCTTTCAAGGAGGGCAGCAGCAACGGCAGCGGGCTCAAACTTGGCGCCCTCGGCCCAAGCCTGGGCCCTCCCAGGTCTGTAAATGAGGTCGAAGTTCAGGTCCTGAATCCTCCTCCTCCTCCTCCTCCAAGCCTGCTCAGTGATGGGGCAGGGGCTTCTACCCCCTCCCCCATCATGCCAGCTCTGGGTCCTCCCGTGGGGGGCCAGCTCTGCCACTTCCTTTCTGCCTGGTCTGTCACCACAGACAGGTGGGTCTTGGAGGTGGTTGGTCAGGGACTGCCTCCGGAATTCGAGCAGTAGCCTCCAAGCCGAGCCTGCGCCCCATGGGAGGAAAGAGTCTCTGTCCATACTCAGTCGGCTATCCAAGACATCACTCAGCTCCTCCTCAATTAGGCTGTAGCTCCAGTGGTGGATTCTCCAGCAGACAAGTCCACAGAAAGAAGTGCACAAAACAAGTTACCACACCAGCTTTTCATCCATTTCAATTAGTGGAAAATGAAGAACTCAGTCCAGGAATTATTCCCAACAGTGCAGGGGACTGCAATTTATTCAAACATCGTTTCCACAAATAAATAAAAGTATAAAGTGGGTGGCAAGGAACGTCTGCAACAAACAACCCCTAGCACCTCAACTCTCACGAGTCTTCAAAGGGGGTGTGTTTATTTCTCCAACAGACCCAGGCTTTGTCTCCAGGTACTTCTGATGTCCGGGGGGGGGGGGCTGATGCCCCATTCTAGATCTGCATGACCTGAATCAGTATCTTGGGTGATGTACCTTTCGGATGGTCACTCTGTCCCAGATCATACCATCCTTGGAGTGAAACATGTGGTTCTAGGGACATGGATATGTTGTTCATCCACACTTATTGGCAGGTATCCTTGCCGCTTTAAATCTTGCCGGAAGGTCTTCAAGCTGGCTCCTCCCACCCACCCGGGTGGTAAAACTCTCGGCTCCGCCCCATGACGCCAGATCTTCCTTACCGCTTGGAAGCTCAGGTTCCCTCCTTAACGCTCTGCGTATAAGACTGGTTCCTAATTCTTCGGTTTTGCGAATTTAAAAGTTTTCGCTAAAATAGACTTCGGTCTTCTATCCCTCGCGGCTGCGATGGACAAATCGACTCCCGGTTTCCGGAGATGCCCTTGCGGGCAGAAGATGTCTCGGACGGATCCGCACTCCACGTGCGTCTACTGTCTAGGCCTTGAGCACGACCCGCAGGCTTGCGACCTGTGCTCTTCCTTCTCGGCCCTCGTCCTCGAGAACCGTGCTGCCCGTTTACAACTGGGGCATCCTGAGAAGCTTTTCTCGGGTGAAGTCGAAAGGCCCAGTCGGCGGTTTCAAGGCGGCGGGCTCGGGCGGATCAGCTCAAGCAGATGATCGCCTCAAAGAGGAGGCGGTCGGGCACGATCTACCTTGGCCACGGCATTTGTCCTGCCTCTCTGGGTGCCTCTTATTCAGCTTCCTTTAAGGAGCTTTGTCTGTCCCTCTCTACTAAAGGAGAGGGACCAACTTCTGCTGTACCTTTCTCGGTCCAAAAGAGGGACGAGGGTAAGTCCCTCCGTCGACACTCTTGGGAGCGGAAAGATCCTCTGAGTCATCGGCCGTCGACTGGTCGACCGCCGAGCTTCGCCACTGGTCTCACGGTGTCCCCTGGCCAGGCCAGTTGACTGGAGACTTCGTCGCGGGTCGAGATTTTTCTCGACCCGTTGGATGGGTTGTCGACAGGAGAAGCCGAGAATCCTCTCTCCCCGGTTCCGCCCGGTGGGAGTTGAGGACCCCGTGGGCTTGCCAGTGCCTCCAGTTCCGGAGCCTTCGGGTGAACCCTCCGAACCGAGGGGAGTGCCGGTTCCCCACGAAACCTCCCCGCACCGTCCTCGGGAAAGCCGAGGTTATCGGTCTCGGACTTCTTCGCGGTCCAGCCGATCCCGCCGTCATAGGCGGTCTCGGCACCGCGGCAAGCGGCGTCGCTGCTCGTCCGCCTCCTTGGACGAGGGGAGGCTTCGACGTAAGTTACGTCGACGATACGAGGACCTCATGTGGCAACAGCTCCTTCTGACCGGGAACAAGCCGACGCCGTCGCCTTCCCTGGCCATTAGGTGGCTGTCACTGGAGCGGCCGAAACAACCCCTTGACTTACCCGAGGAGCCTGTTCCCAGGCCGGTTCGGCCAAATCCAGCTGCTCCACCGATTCCGGTGGAACCTCCGCCTCCACAGCCGTTATTTGGGGCTCCGACCAAGAATTCTCGGTCGGCTCAGGGCCTGCCCCATAGGCTGTCTGTTACCCTCACTCCCGATCGTCCTCTGTAGGTGGAGGGTGGCTCAGGCCCGAGGCAGCTCTTTGCGGACTTTTCCGAGTCAGACGGTGACTCCTCCCTTTTCTCCAGGCGAATGGACTTGGAGTCCTCAGGAGGACAGTCGGTGGACGGTAGCCCTTCGTCCCTACCTAGATTGTCGCTCATCTCGGAGTCCACGGGATGAAGCTCGAACCCGTCTCTATGCGGCCAGGTATCCCTCACGGAGATTCTGGACCGAGGGGATTCCCCTACGGAGGCCTTTCTGGTGGCCGAGGCCATAGTGGGCCTGGCCTTGGAGCTCTGGCAGCACCCTGCTTCCTGCCCTGCGCCTTTGGCCAGGATGTGTCGGTCCCTACGGTTCCTTGTCCTGTTTTGGAACACCTCGGCGGGGGTTAGTTACCGCAGCGTTTTCCAGCGTGCGGAACGCTAGGACGTGGACAAACCTCCCGACAAGGAGTCCAAGAAATTGGACTATGCCGGGTGAAAAGTCCACGCTGCGTCCTCCTCGGCCTTCGTCCAGGCCAGTTGGCCGTCCTCATGGCACATTCTCTCATGCCCTGTTGGGCTCCCTGGGCCGAGTAGTCCCTCATCTTCCCGCGGACCTGCAGACCACGGTTAGGCAGGTGCGGGACCAGGGCAGGGCAGTGGCCAAACAGCAGCTTCAGACTGCTCTTGACATTGGGGACTCATGTGCCAGGTCTGTAGCGGCCGCAGTAGCTATGCGTCGGGCTTGGCTGAGGATATCCACCTTCACTTCGGATACCCAGCACAAGTTGGCGGATGTCCCCTTCTTGGGGACCGACCTCTTCGGCCCTGGGGTGGAAGGTCACCTACAAAGGATTGAGAAGTCCAGTGCTACCTTGGACTCGGTCTCATCCGCTCAGAAGGACAAAGGCCGCAAACCACAGCCTAAGCCCTTTCGTTCCTCTGCACCCGCAGCACGTCCGGCCCAGCAACGTCAGGGCCAGCAGGCTCGAGCTTGGCATCCCAAGCCGGGACTCCTCCAACAGGAAGCAGGAGGTAAGGCCCAGGAGGTCCCTGGCGTTCCCTCCTCCAAGCATGCCCAGTGACAGGTTGAGGGGTGTCGCTCCCAACCCCGTCACCTCACCCCAGGTTCCCCATGGGGGCACGGCTCCATCACTTCCTTTCCACCTGGTCCGTTATTACCACGGACAGGTGGGTGTTGGAGGTGGTAGGAAAGGGCCTGCCCTTGGAATTCAAGCAGGCCCCGCCCTTTAGAGCTGTCGCACCTCGGGGGGCATCGGGGTCCGCAGCCTCACTGTCGGCTCGCCGAGCCGACATTGCTCTCCTCCTCCAGAAGGAGGTGATCAGGGAGGTGGCGGACCCTCCCTCAGACCCGGGGTTGGTGTCCAGGTACTTCCTGGTTCCGAAACGGACGGGGGGCTGGCGCCCCATTCTCGACCTACACGACCTAAACAAGTTCCTAAGGTCTCGAACCTTCAGGATGGTCACTCTGGCTCAGATAATACCATCCTTGGAACGCGGCGTGTGGTTCTGCTCTCTGGACCTGCAGGACGCGTTCTTTCACGTCCCTATCCGTCCGTCACATCAGAGATTCCTTCGCTTTCGGGCGGAGGATCCTTCCAGTTCGAGCCATGCCCTTGGCTTGTCTCCAGCTCCCAGGGTCTTCACCAAATGCATTGCAGTGGTGACAGCATTCCTCTTGGCGTCGAGGGTCCGGGTGTACCCTTACCTGGACGACTGGCTGATAGCAGCCCCCTCCAGACAGGAGGTGGAGCAGTCCAGAGATCTTGCCCTCCAGGTTTGCTCTCAAGTCGGCCTTCTCATCAACGAGGCCAAGTCGGAACTCGAGCCGAAGCAGGTGATTCTTTTCATCGGGGCAGAGCTCGACTCTCTTCGAGCCAGAGCATGGCTCCCGGCGGACAGGGCCGAGGTTCTTTCCTCCTTTGCCCAATCATTTCTGGTTGGGCAATCGCGCCCTGCCGGGACTTCCTGCGCCTCCTGGGTCTCATGGCGGCCTGCACCAGCGTGGTCCGTTGGGCCCGCTGGCACATGCGTCCTCTTCAGTGGGGACTGGCCAGCCAGTGGTCCTGGCGCTGCGATCCATTGGACCAGCTAGTGACGGTGACCCAGGGGATGTGGAACGCTCTCCAGTGGTGGACCGTTCCAGTTCATCTGCAGGAGGGCATCCCGTTTGTCCGCCCCGAGCCGACGGTCTCTCTGTCGACCAATGCCTCTCTGATGGGTTGGGGTGCCCATCTGCGGGAACACCGGGCGCACGGCCTTTGGTCCCCGCGGGAGTCCCGATGCCACAACAACCTGCTGGAGCTCCGAGCGGTCCGCCTAGCTCTCACCGCCTTTGCTCTGTTTCTCCAGGGTCAAGTGGTCTGAGTCCAGATGGACAGTACCACGACCATGTACTATCTAAACAGCCAGGGCGGGACACACTCCATGCTTCTATGCAAGGAAGCTCTCCACATTTGGTCACTCGTGCGCAGCCTGGAGGCGGATCTCCTAGCCATTCATGTGGCAGAAGCCTCAAACATCCTGGCCGATGCCCTAAGCCGGATAGGGGCTGCGTCCCACGAGTGGTCTCTCCTGCCGGAGGTAGTACAAGATCTGTTCTCCCATTGGGGCACACCTCAGGTGGACCTGTTTGCCTCAAGGGAGAACGCGAAGCTGAGGCTGTTCCATGCCTGCACCCCTCAGCAGGGCTCGCTGCAGGGGGATGCCTTCTCGAGGCCATGGACCCCGGGCCTCTTCTACGCCTTCCCCCCATTTCCCTTGATACACAAGGTGCTTCTCAAAGCAAGGAGGGACAAGGTGCAGGTGATTCTGATAGCCCCAGACTGGCCCGCCAGTTCAGTACCCAGATCTCCTCAGCCTCAGCTCCAGGCTCCCGAGGCAGCTTCCAGCTCGCCCGGACCTGCTCTGTCAATCAGGGGAAGGTGTTCCATCCGGACCTTCAACCCCTGCACCTGACGGCCTGGTTCCTGAGCGGCTAGAGTTCCAGGCCTTGGGTCTTTCCGACGAGGTCCTCAATGTAGTTGGGCGTCCCATAAGAAGTCGACCAGGAAATGCTATGCCTTCAAATGGAAGAGGTTTTCCATTTGGTGTCAGGCAGGGCTTGGACCCTTCCTCCTGTTCCTTGGCAAGCATCTTGGACTATTTATGGTCCCTTTCTCAGCAAGGGCTTAGGTCGACGACCCTAAGGTGCACCTGGCAGCCATCTCTGCTTACCGGGCACGGGCCGGGAAGCAGTCGGTGGCGCAGGAGAAGGTGGTCTGGCGCTTTTTCAAAGGCCTTGATCACACTTCCCCTCCGGTGCGAGAACCTCCACCTCCGTGGGATCTACTGCTGGTACTGGCAAAGCTCATGGGCAAGCCATTCGAACCAATGCACAGGTGTGAACTCTCTCACCTGTCGTGGAAGACTGCCTTCTTGGTGGCTATCACGTCAGCCAGAAGGATGGGAGAGCTCCAGGCACTTTCCATCGAGTCTCCTTACCTGGTCTTCCACAGGGACAAGGTTGTCCTCGCCCCCCACCCGAAATTCCTTCCGAAGGTGGTGTCGGAGTTTCACCTTAACCAGGTGTTGACTCTGCCAGTGTTCTACCCCAATCACACCTCGGAGGCCAAATACAGGCTCCATACTTTGGACCCTAGAAGGCTCACTTATTACAAAGGCGCATGCGGCTGAAATTCAGGAGAGTTTGCAGCTGTTTGTCACCACGCTGAAGCCGCACCTGGCAGACCTGCAGCCAAGCGGGACGAATAAGCAGGTGGGTCACCTCCTGCATAGATCTCTGCTATAAGTTGGCAGGCATGGAGCCTCCCAGAGGGATAAGAGCTCATTCTACCCGCCATACAGCTGCATTGGTGGCTACTTCCAGGGGCGTCCCTATCCAGGAAATCTGCAGGGCTGCTACCTGGAAGTCAGCACACACCTTCATCACCCATTACCACATCGACCTTGAGTCATGCCGGGATGCTGTTTTGGGGCCTCGGTTCTCCATTCTTTATTTCCCAAGTAAGTATTGGGTGCCTTGCCTCCCTCTTCCGGAGAACTGCTAGATCTGTTCCAATAAGTGTGGATGAACAAACATATCCATGTCCCTAGAAATACAGGTTACTCACCTGTAACAGGAGTTCTAGGAATGATATATTTGTTCATCCCACCGTCCCTACCTGACCTCCCGGCTGACTGGACCTGAGCTTCCAGCGGGCCAGATCTGGCGTCATGGAGGAACCGAGAGTTTACCACCGGTGGGTGGGAGGAGCCAGCTTGAAGACCTTCCGGCAAGATTTAAAGTGGCAAGGATACCTGCCAATAAGTGTGGATGAACAACATATACCATTCCTAGAACTCCTGTTACAGGTGAGTAACCTGTATTTCTGTTCACTGGATCTGCAGGATGTGTTCTTTCACGTCCTAATCCATCTGTCTCATTGGTGGCTCCTCTGCTTCAGAGCCGAAGCAACCCTATATGAGTTCCGAGCCATGTCGTTCGCCTGTCATCATGCCCATGGGTCTTCACCATCACATCGGTGGTGGCAGCCCATCTCAGGCATTTGGGTGGGGGGTCAGAATTTATCCCTACCTCGATGATTAGTTCTTACCAGGTCCCACCTAACAGGAGGTGGAGAGGTCCAGGTACCTGGCCCTCCGGACCTGTTCCCAACTCAGCCTCTTGATCAACAAGGCCAATTCGGACCTTGTGCCTTCGGGCAGACCTTGACTCTTGTCAGGCCGGAGCTCGGATCCCAGCAGACAGGGCGGAGGTCCTCTCCTCCTCTGCCCAATCATTTCTAGTTGGGCAATTGCGCCCTGCCTAGGACTTTCTGTGCCTTCTGGGTTACGTGGTGGCGTGCACCTCAGTGGTCCGTTGGGCCTGGTGGCACATGCGCCCCTTCCAATGGGAGCTGGCTGCCCAGTGGACTCGGTGCCATGGTCATTTCAACCAGCTGATCACTGTAACCCAGAAGATGTGGGATGCTCTCCAATGGTGGACCGCCCCAGACATGTTGCAGGAAGGGTTCCTGTTTGTCCGCCCCAAGCCGACGGCCGTCCTCACAACAGTTACCTCTCTCATGGGCTGGGGAGCCCACATGGGAACAAAAGGGCCCATGGGTTCTGGACCCCTGAGGAGTCCCGGTATCACATCAACCTGTTGGAGTTCAGAGCAGTGAGACTGGCACTGTCAGCTTTTGCTCCTCAGCTCTGGGGTCAAGTGGTTCAAGTCCAGAAGGATAATACCATGACCATGTACTACCTCAACAAACAGGGCGGCACACATTCCCGTCTGCTTTGCAGGGAGGCACTCCGCATCTTGACCCCCGTCAGCCGTCTGGAGGCAGATCTTCTAGCCATTCATGTGGCAGGAGCCTAAAACCATCTGGCGGATGCTCTCAGCCGCTTAGGCGAGACATCCCACTAGTGGTCTCTCCATCCAGAGGTAGCTTACAGCCTGTTTTCCCACTAGGGCAAACCGATGGTGGACCTTTTTGCCTTCAGGGACAACACCAAGCTGAGGCTTTCATGCCCGCCCCCCTCAGCAGGGCTCGCTGCAGGGGGATGCCTTCTCCTCCATTTCTCTTGATCCACAAGGTGCTCCTCAAGGTGAGGAGGGACGAGGAGAAGGTGATTCTGGTAGCCCCAGACTGGCCGCGCCAGTTCTGATATCCAGATCTCTTCAGCGTCAGCTGCAGGCCCCCAGAGCAGCTTGCAACACGCCCGGACTTGATCTTAATCAGGGGAAGGTATGCCGTCTGGACCTTCAATTCCTGCACCTCACAGCCTGGTACCTAAGCAGCTGGAGTTCCAGGCTTTGGGTCTTTCTGAGGATGTCCTCACCGTTGTGGAGGCATCCAGAAAGGAATAAACCAAGAAATGTTATGCCTTCAAATGAAAAAGGTGTTCCATTTGGTGTCGGGCCAAGGGCCTGGACCCTCTGTCCTGTCCAGTGGCTAACATTCTCGACAACTGTTTGTCATCAACGCTGAAGCCACTTCTGGCAGACCTGCAGCAAAACGGACTATTGCATGGTAGATTACATCTTGCTTAAGTCTGTACTATGAGTTGGCGGACATGGAGCCTCCCAGAGGGATAAGAGTTCATTCTACTCGCCATACTGCTGCATCGGTGGCTGCTTCCAAGGACATCCCTATCCAGGAAATCTGTCTGGCTGCTTCGTGGAAGTCAGCAAACACCTTCATTAATCATTACCACATCGACCTTGAGTCACGCCGGGATGCTGGTTTTGGGCCTCAGTTTTCCAATCTCTTCCCCAAGTGAATATCAGTGTTTGGGGGAGTGTGCCTTGCCTCCCTCCTCCTGGAGAACTGCTAGGATTCTGTCAAATAGTGTGGATGAACAGCATATCCATGATCCTAGAAAAACAGGTTAATCACCTGTAGCAGTAGTTCTAGTAGTGGTATATGTTGTTCATCCACTACCAGAACTACTGCTACAGGGGCAGTCCGATCCAGCGGTGGTATGGACCATCTCTTTTCTTTACAGAAGATTTCTCTTATTCAGAGATATTTCCAAAACCTAGGCATCTGACCAGTCTTTTAGTCCCCCTTTCTTTTTTTTTTTTTTTAATCAGGCTTTCTTCTCTTGATCAGAGCTTAGCAGCAACAAAGTGACTCTTCAGCGAGTCGAACTTGGTTCCTACTTCCTTGCTTGCTTCAACTTAACAGATGACATGCTCTTTTCTTGACCATAGGTCAAGTAGGTCTTTTCTGAGATAGCTCTTAAATATTCACACCTTCAGTTCCTGTGCACTGGTTCTGTGCCAGTCACACACGAAGCAATCCTCTCCGAGTGCATGACGGAACTGTGATGTTTGTTTTTCAACAAAGCAAACTAGAATCCTTCCTACTTCCTTCAGGGAGGCCGGAGTGACTAGTGTCTCACCACATTGAGTCACTTCTGCCTCTTTTCAGTCACTTCAATGAATGGGTTAGCCCTAACTTGGTCCTGCTGTGTCCCTCCTCGACGCACATCTGCCTCTATTTGCCTTACAAATCCAGCCGGTTTTTTCTGTCGGAATGTTTTTTCCGCAATGCACACATCCTCCTGTACACTTTTTTTCCTTTCTTCCCTGAGTGCAGAGACTGCTGCTACAGCTGTGCACACAAGGGCAGGAAGATTACTTTTTGGAATATGCAGTGACTAGGATCTGGTTCTACTAGGCCACCATGAGAGGCGTCTAAGTTGTGCTTGGCCTTCCATCAGGAAGGTTTCAGTGACTAAGTGGAAACTATTCTCCTTGATGGGCTTACCTCACCTGGACCTTCTTTTGGTCACCAAGTAAGAGGTTCAAGTGCTCCTGGACCTGTTGTTTGCAGGTCAGTCATACTTGGTAGTGGGGGTTCCATCGGCGCTTTTCAGTCTACCCAGGCCCAGTAGACTTTACCTCCGACTTTTGCACTTCCTGAGGTCCTCTTACATTAGATTAGTACGTGTCTTTAACACTGTTAATTTTGGTCCTATACCAAATTGTGAGTCTTGGTTCTCTCCGCTCTCCCACAGTGGTTGCGGCTTCTTGGCAGAGTTTCATTTTGTGCCCATTGCAGTCTGCAAAGTGGTGAGTTACAACTCGGCGCTCATCTTGTAAAAATTATGTTCTGGATGCTCTTTGCAAGACAACTCTTATTATTAGGAGGACACTCCATGGCCATCCTTTCTGAGTGAACCTATCTCTTACCACCCTACTTAGGGTTGTTGGTTTTAGCTCAGTATTCTCCCACTAGTGTGAATGAGTGATGGAGACTTAGTCTAGGAAGATATGGAAATTACGTACTTACCTTAATTATTGATCTTGGACAGTCTCCATCACTCATTCACATGCCCACCCACCGTCCCCTGGGTTCACTAGTTTTCTTTCCTGGTCTTCATGGTCCTTTGGTTTGGAATGTGAAGACATTGTTCTTTGACCTTTCTTACAAAGGCCATCTGGGCCCTCTCAGGCACAGAAACTCAGAATGAGTTATTCTCATTAGTTACGCTGCACCTCCTTGGTCGAAAAGGTACTGAGGTGGTTGGAGGGTTGACACCGAGATAGCCTGCACAGGTGTGAGCTAGTCTCGCAGTGCCGCGCGTGCATGATACTGTCCTGGCGCCGACCCTTCTGAAAATTTTAGGCTCCTCCTCCTTGGTCATAGCACCTCCGGCGCTACCCCACTAGTGTGAATGAGTGATAGAGACTGTCCAAGAAGATCAATAATTACGGTAAATACGTAATTTCCATATATATATATATATATATATATATATATATATATATATATATGTATACAATGTAATGCAGAAGTCTAAACAAAAAAAAATAGGGAGTTCACCCCAAAGTCATTGTAGGTACCAAACTAAACATGTAAAATTAACTGAATTAAATGAGGCTGTAATATAAAATGTTCAAACATTGTCACTGTTGAATGGGGGCACCCGGCACAGGACCATCAATCAGTACAAAGAAAATAAAGCTCTATGCAGAAAAAAATCCCATTATAACATACCCTCTTCATAATGGAAGCAAACCATGGGTTCTGCATGGTCTTAAGGAATCCAGTGTTTCTCTACAGAGGCGTAGTAAAAAAAAAACCGGGGTCTCCAGCGTATCTCAAAATGCTCCAGGTGTTTTTGTTGAGCTGCTATAATTTTTTCATGAGATACATCTCTAACATAATGCCACATCTCCAGCATAGGCGAAGTAGGTTTCATCCATACGTGAGTAATTGCTTTTTTAGTAGCCAATATGTATATCCAAACTAGGACTTATGGCGAACGCTGATTAGGCAGGAGTACCAACATCAAAATGAATTCAGGAGTCACCTCAAAGGATGACTGAGCAGTCAGCAGATTTCGTTGAGTCAGCACTGATGACCAGAAAGGGTGTAGAATGGGACAAAAATAAAAAAAAATATGAGCTTGGTAAGCTGGATTTTACCCACAGCGCAGCCAACAGTCTCAGCATAATTCTTGATCTGTTTGGAATATCTTCACCATTGATTCGCATGCCCAGCAACTATCTCCTGGGCTTACTCTCGTCTCTTTATTGGTCTTCATCCCTTATTCTTGGTTTGGGCTGTGAAGACACTGCGTCGTTGTGTTTGTTGACCCTTCTTATGCAGGTCACTAAGGCTTTCTTATGCCCTAGGTTTAATGCATAAGTACTAGTTAAGATCTTACTTCAAGAGTGCTCTTGCAGTAGGTATTCACATATAGGACTAAGTGGCAGGCGTCAGGACCCCACGGAAATTTTTTTAGCTAGCAGTCTCTGGTGGGGGACTGCCCCCACATCAGCTGACTGCCGTTGGCTTACCTCAGCATAAAGGGGCGGTCCTCCACACCGCTTTCCAGTTCTTTTCACACCATTGGCTTGTGAAAGTATCATGGAAGAACAACGCCATTTCACCGCCATTTCGGATGAGTATTTAATCTTTTTTGCTTAAAAACTTACCTTTTTTTTTTTCCTTTAAATTGTTCCTAACTCCGGCTGTGTATATCGTCCCCGATGCCCTCCGAATCGCATAAAAACAAGTGCGAGTCGTCCGGATCCCAGCTCCCTCATAAGGACGGCCACTCTTTGTATCTTTTCTGCCTAGGCCTGGACCACGGTATGGAGGAGTGTGAACACTGCCACAAATTCAGTTGTCACTCATAAGAGGAGACAGCAGTCCCTGGAAGCCCACGTCCTAAAGAAAAAGATGGCCTCCATGGAAAAAGAATAAAAAAAAAAAAAAAAAATTAAGGCAGGTGTCCACTTCATCCAAAGGCCATCACAAGAAAAAGAGGGACTAGGAGGAGTACAAGGACCGTGAATCATCATTTACAGCTCCTGCAACTTCAGCTGGAGTCGTGGCTCTCCAGATATCTTCCCCACTGGGGAATCGCTCACTGACTTCCACCTTGGTGGTTACCAAGCCTGTGTTGGGCCTGCCGGGAGCCTATGGGGCAAAGGAGGCCTGCACTCCTGCAATGGCCGCTTCTTCCACGCAGCCTACCAGTAAGAGTGGGTCCACTAATTTGGACTCCGCCACTGCCTGCCCGGACAAGGCTGATAAGATGGTTGTAAGCCTGTCTGACATACGCCTAGCCCACAACCCCATGCCAGGCACTGAACATACACCTGACGTTCGGGAATCACCGCAGCAAACTCCAGTTTCGTTGCTCTCTGAGGCCCCACCGTCCCCCCAGACTCCGCCCGGGGACTCTGCTACCTCCTCCCAGGCTGGGGTCGAGTAGACTGGAATGCTGCCGTCAGGGGTGCCCCACCCCCATCGCCAGAGCCTTAGATGCCGGACTTGACGTTGGCAAACCTAATATCACCCTCCAGTATACCAGTTCCAGATGACAGACCTGCCCTCAGGTCCTGCAAGGTCCTCCTTTCCGGACCCTCCTGTGGGTCCTCCTACTCTGGAGCCTACGCCTTTGGGCCAACACTGGAACTATCTGGTCCACCTGCTGGGCCAATGCCAGGTCCTTCTGCTCTGTCAGAGCCCCTGGCGCCAGCATACCTGACGCCACAGTACCCAACGCCGCATTACCCGACACCACAGTACCCGACGCTGCATTAGCCAACACCGTAGTACCAGACATCTCAACACCCTACGCTGGGCCTCCTGCCATCAGGTTATGGGTACCCTGTTTACGGGTTTCTCAGTTACCTGTATCAGAATGTTTCCCCCCCCCCCACAACCTCAAGAGGACCTGAAGGAGGTTCTGGCCTCCTGGTGGGCTGAGGCCAAGTCCCAGCTTACTAAGGAGGTAGATAAATAGTCTGCCGACTCTGGTCCCTACACCAGAGCCCCTGCGTTGGCGACAGGAGACTCATCCACCTTTACCCGATGCCAAGGCAGAATCCTCTGGCTCTCGGATCAGGGAGGATACGCACCCGCGGGGTACCCCCAGGGCAGTCTTTTCCCCCACCTAATAAGGAGGACTCTTCCTCTTCTTCGGAGCCTTCAGATTCTGATACAGATTATGATCCCACCGACCCTGGAGACGAGCCACATACTCCAGAGAATCCCAGGCCTAAGGACTCTCCGGAGGATCCTTCCTTTCTGGAATTGCTGAAACAAATCCAGGCTGCTTATGAGTGGCAATCAGTAGAGCTAGATCCATAACATAAAAAATTAGCCGATCTGGATCTTCCTGGAACCTCTCCCACATGGATTCCCCCCTGGATAGAGCCTCATATGGATCTTGTTTCCACTATTTGGAAGCAGCCTTCCTAATTAGCCCCTCTTCCAAGCAAGGCAGATAGGCTATATTAGGCTCCCGAGGGAAAAGACTTACTTGGTCTTCACCCTGAAGTAGATTCGGTTGTGATTAGCGTCACTTATGACCGAACTGCCAATCCTAAGCACCTTAGCTTGTCTCCCCCGACAAAGAATCCAGACTTCAGGACCAGTACGGTAAGACGATATATGTGTCTTCTACCCTGGGTTTGAAAGCCCTGAACTATGTTGGCCACATGAGGGACTACCAGAAATCGATTCTGAGCCAGGTGGAATCCAAACTGGGGAGACTCCCGGTTTCTCAAACAAAACAGAAATTGGGAGACCTAGTCTGCTTCGCTCATTTGGCCTGTAGGCACATATTACGTGCCACTTACGATGCGGTGGGCACTACAGGCAGAAGCTTGGCTTTCGCCGTAGGTTTGCGGTGACATGCCTGGCTCCATGTGACAGATTTGGCCCCTGAAGTTCAGACGGCTATACATGATGCCCCTTTCAGGGGATCAGTCCTGTTCAGATGTGATGTCAAGGACATCATCACCGAACTGCAAGAGAAGGGTTTAGCTTTGAAGTTAGTCCAGACTTATGTATAAATCCTCTTAGAATCAGAAGCTTCCTTTTCGGTGCCAAAACTACCAAAAACAAAAGCACACGCAGGCTAAGCATCCTAACAAACGCAGAGCCGCACCAGCAGCCAAAGCTCCTCCAAGCAAAAAGACTCCCAGAGCCCTGGCTGCCGCTCTGCCCTCAGCATCCCGACTCCCCTGCCTCTCCCTCTTCCTCTGGTGCCTCCAGAGGAGCTGGTAGGGGGAGATTTTCCTCCCATCTGCTGGGCTAGGAAAGAATAACAAACGATGCATTGGTGCTTCAGTTGGTGTCAGTGGGATAATCAGTAGCGTTCACCCAGAAACCGCCCCACAGACTGCCCCCTCTGTCGTCATACTCCCCTCTTCATCTTCCATTAGTACTCGAAGAGATCAGCTCCCTTCTTCAGAAGGCAGCGATAGAACCCATTCCCTCTCCCTTTCAGGGGACAGGTTACTATTCTCACTTCTTCTTAGTACCAAAGATGACTGGAGACCTGAGACCCATCTTGGATCTCAGCTCTCTGAATGAGTATGTGGAGTACAAAAGGTTTTTGCAGAGTCTTCTTCCCCTGCTTCGGCCGGAATTGTGGCTGTGTGCTCTGGATATGCAGGATGCATACCTGCATATCCCTATATGCCCTTCCCACTGCAAATACCTCTGTTTTTGTTTTCAGGGGGCACACTACCAGTTCAGGGCCTTCCCATTTGACCTTTCCTTGGCCCCTTGAGTATGCACCAAATGCCTGGTGGTAGTGGCAGCCTTCCTGCTTACCCAGGGAGTACAAGTCTTCCCCTATCTGGACGACTGGCTTTTGGCAGCACCATTCAGGGAGGACCTCCCAACTCTCCCTTTCCATCACCTTGGGGGTCTTTACCAGACTGGGTATCACGGTCAACCATGCCAAGTCCCATCTGGTCCCTTCTCAATGGCTGCAGTTCATAGGGGCTGTGTTGGATATGACGCTAGGGCAAGGCCTTCTTGCCCCGGACAGAGTCGGAGACACTCCTAAACCAGGCTCGCCTCCTGTCCTGCCTGACGGGTTGGAGCCAGAAAGGTTCTTAGACTTCTCGGGCTCATGGCGGCAGCCATTCCAACTGTCAGTCTGGCATGGCTGCAAACGAGAGTCTCCCAGTGGACCCTGACCCTTCGGTCCCAATGAGATCAGTCTCAGGACGTCTTCGATCACAAGGTCCTAGTATCTGACCCGATGATCAGAAACTTGCAGTGGTGAACAGTTCAGGAGAAACATAGAAACATAGACTTTGACGGCAGATAAGGACCACTTGGCCCACCCAGTCTGCCCATTTCCTTACCTACTGGATAAGCTGCAGATTCTAGTTAACCAATAGCCTATTTCCTGCAACCCCTCACTATAATTGCCTTATGTCTGTCCCATGCATGTTTGAATTCCTCCACTGTTTTAGACCCCACAACCTCTCCAGGAAGGCGGTTCCATGCATCCACCACTCTCTCCGTGAAAAATAATTTCTTCACATTACCCCTGAGCCGTCCCCCCTCTAACTTTAAATTGTGCCCCCTTGTTCTTACACATCTCTTTTTCTGAAATATGCTACCCTCCTGGACTTTGTTGATTCCCTTGAGGTACTTAAAAGTTTCTATCATGTCCCCCTGTCCCTCCTTTCATCAAGGGTATACATATTAAGCTCTCTCAGTCTCTCTTCATACGGTTTCTGATGTAGACCCTGCACCATTTTAGTTGCCCTCCTCTGGACTGCTTCCATCCTGTCTATGTCCTTGCGTAGATGAGGTCTCCAAAACTGCACGCAGTACTCCAGATGGGGTCTCACCAACTGTTTGTATAGAGGGATAACCACTTCCCTTTTTCTACTTGTGATGCCCCTCCCTATGCATCCCAGTATCCCCCTGGCTTTCCCTACTGACTTCTCACATTGCATACCCACCTTTAGGTCATCTGATATGACTACACCCAGATCCCTTTTCATTATTGTTGTTGTTAGTACCTCCCCTGCTATTGTGTACTCTTTTCCTGGATTTTTATTTCCCAGGTGCATTACTTTGCACTTCTTTGCATTGAATCTAAGTTGCCATATGTCTGACCATTCCTCCAACCTTGCCAAGTCCCTTCTCATCCTTTCTACCCCCTTGTGTATCAACTCTGTTACAGATCTTTGTGTCATCAGCAAAGAGGCATACCTTTCCTTCCAGACCCTCTGCAATGTCACCTATAAAGACGTTAAAGAGGACTGGACCCAGTACTGAGCCCTGAGGTACTCCACTAGTAACCCCCCTTTCTTCAGAATGTGTTCCATTCACTATTACCTTCCGTGTCCTGTTTTGCAGCCAGTTTTCACCCAGGCTACCACCCTGGGACCCACTCCCAGGCTGGCTAACTTGATTATTAATCTTTGTGCAAGAACCTCAGTCTGGGGTCCCCTTCTGCACCGCTCCTCCCTCAGACTCTGATGATGGACATGTCTGGAGTGGGCTGGGGTTCCCACCTAGGGTATCACAAGACTTAGGGCAACTGGTCTAATTTGAGAAGAGATTACACATCAACGTTCTCGAGCTGAGGGCAGTTCTGTATGCCCTGCAGGCTCTCCTCCCTTCATTCTTTCTGGTCATCTCCTGGTTCAGTCAGACAACATATGCGTATCTGGTACCTCGGCAAACAGGGAGGAACTCATTCCTATCCCTGTGCGGAAACTATATGAGTCTGGTACTGGGCATCCCAGCACAACCTGCATCTGACGGCAGTTTATGTACCAGGACTGGAAACACTCTGGCAGGCGCTCTTAAGTGCCTGTCAGCAAAGTCTCATGGTGGGAGCTCAAACAGGATGCATAAGCGACATCTTCAAACAGTGGGGGACACCTCAGGTGGACCTTTTCACCTCCTCGACAGTGCCAAGCTTCCGCCTTTTACTCTCTACAGGCGAGACTTTTTGGCGGGGCAGCGATGTCTGTTGGAAGGACAGATTAGTCTATGCCGCCCCCCTTTGATTCAGAGTTCTGAACAAACTTGGATAGAAGGCGCGCATGATTCTCATCGCCCCTTTTGGTCGAGGCAAGTTTAGTTCTCTCTTCTGCAATGGTTTTCAGAGAAACTTCCTCTTTCTCTGTCGGGATGTGCTGATCCAGGACTCAAATCGCTCCACCTTTATACATGGCTCCTACAGGCGTAGCCACAGCTCGCTTTGATGTCTCACCTCTCAGTAGCGGACATTTTAGTGTAGGCCAGAAAGTCTTTACACCAGCTCTGCTCACGTAATGAAGTGGAAGCGATTCTATATTTGGGCTGGTTCCAAGGACTTGGAAACTTTTTCTGCCCTGCTAATAAAATCCTGGATTACCTGAGGCACCTCTATGATTTGGGCCTTATCTACTCTTCTGTGAACGTGCATATGGCAGCCATCTCAGCTTACCACATCCCCTTAGGGGACAGGACAGTTGCTCAGCTGGAAGTCTCCAAAACCTTTCTTAAGGGGTTTTCCATCTAAGACCCCCATCCGTAATCCTGCCCCCCATGGGATCTAAACTTTATTTTAGAGAAGCTCACGCTGCCGCCTTTGAACAGACAGCAGAGGCGGACTTGAAATTCCTTTCCTGGAAGACACTTTTTCTAGTGGCCAGCACCTCTGCTTAGAGGATTTCCAAGCTTCAAGCCCTGATGTTTAAGATCCCTTATTTGATTTTCTACAGGGAATGGGTGGCCACGCGTACCAACCTTAAGTTTCTTCCCAAAGTGGTGGCTGAATCCACACTGAATCAATCCATTGCGCTCCCGGTCTTTTATCTGGAGCACTCAAATCATGGAGAGTACCTCTTGCAAACGCTGGATGTACACAGGGTTCTGAGATACTACAGTGACAGAACCAAAGATCTCAGAAAAACTGATCAGCTCTGTTTCCTTAGCACACAAAAGAGAAGGCAGCACTATTTCTAAGCAGTGCCTCTCCAAGTGGTTAGCGAATTGCATCACTTGCTGTTAAGTACAAGACCCTTCTGGGTCAAGTCAGAGGTCAGTCCATGAGAGGAGTAGCTGTCTTTGCTGCTTGTTTCAGGAATGTGTCAGTGGCAGAAATCTGTGCAGCTGCTACTTGGACTTCTGTCTGCACCTTCACAAAACATTACAGTTTGGACGTTGCCTCTCGCCGCAGAGCAGGCTTCGGATTGGCTGTTCTGCAGGGACTTCTGTCTTGAATCCTTGTTCAGACTTTTCCGTCATTCTGTGGATGATGATGACTCCTCCTCTTCCTTCCTTTTCTGTTTTGTTCTAGACTGTTTGGGACTTGGTCCTATATGTGAATACCTACTATAGGAGCCCTCTAAGTAAGATAAAAGTGTTACGTAAGAACTTACCTTAACAGTAGATCTTTGAGAGGCTCTCTCACCAGGTATTGCCTTCCCTCCACCGTCCCCCTGAGTTTCTCTTTTCTTATGTTGGGGCATTTACTCTTCTCTCTTGTCATGCCTTTTTGGCCTCTAGTAGGAAAGAACTAGAAGGCGGGTGTGAGGACTGCCCTTTTACTGGCGTAGCTGGCGCGGTCAGCTGGCGTGAGGCGATCCCGCCAGAGATTGCTAGCTATAAATTTTTCTGTTGGATCCTGATGCCTGGCGGCTTGGTGCTATATGTGAATACCTACTGCAACAGCCTCTGTCGAAGATCTACTTTTACGGTAAGTTCTTGCGTAACTGTTCTTTATGCTCCACCTCCTCAGTACAAAAGGGTACTGAGGCAGTTGAGGGCTGGTGCTGAGGTAAGCCTGGTGCTGTGAGCTACTAGACGGTGCCTTGCTTGTGCACAGCTTGCCTCAGTGCCAGCCCTCCTGAAAAGTTCTGGCTCCTGCAGGGTCCTAGAGCCTCCAGCTAAGATCCATTAGTGTGAATCAATGCTGAAGATATTCCTAGAAGATCAAGAATTGAAGTGATTACGTAATTTTCATTCTAGGGACATGGATATGGTGTACTATCCACACTTCTGGCAGTGTTTCTTTCCTTTTAAGGTTTGCCGGACAGTCTTCAAGCTGGCTCCTCCCACCCACCCAGGTGGGAACTCCCTTGGCACCGCCCTGTCAGATCCTCCTTTCCGCTGGAAGAAGGTGGTTCCCTGCTTACCACTCTCCATACTGAGTAGGCCCTTTGCTTTAAAACTTTTGTGATTTCCTTCAACTTCTACGTTGTGGATGGCTCTAAGTCTGCACTGGGATTAAAAAAATGTGCATGTGGGCAGAATGTGTCCCGGACAGACCCACACACCGTGTGTCTACTGCCTAGGCCACGAATATGATCCCCAGGCATGTGTGGCCTTTGTTGCATTTTACATCCTTCAACTTTGGAAGACCGACACACTCGGCGTCTGCTGGGGTGCCTAATGAACTGTATCTTCCCATTAAATCAAGACTCCTGTCTGGCGGTCTCCATGGCCGCAGGGACTGCTGACCAGCTTGTGGCTTTTGAAGAGGCAGCGGCTCGGGCTGCGGAGCATGCCTTTTCAGCTTTGGCCTTCATGCCGCTTTCCTTTTCAGGGGCGTTTCTTGATTTGTGCCAGTCCCTTCCCACCTTTGGGCAGGGCCCCTTTATGGGCACCAAATCTAAATCGTAAAAAGAGGCTAAAAAGAAGTCTTGCTGTCAATCGTGTGATCGCGGGTGCTCTCAGGCCTCTGACTCTCATGCTTCTGTGGAGGTTTCAACTACGATCAATTCTAAGGCCTTGGCCACTGGCTCCACAGTTCCCTCATCAGGCCAGTTGATTGAGATAGCCGTCAACCAACTTGTTGAGATTTTTCTTGAACCGGTCAGTCAGTTATCACCCGATGAGGCAGAAACCTCCCTCTGTAGGACTCCGCTCCTGCCTGTTAATCTCCCAGGGAGGTTCAGACAAGCCTGCTGATCCAGTCCGTATCCCTCAGGATCCGATGAATGTGGAGGATCCTCTGCTTTCACCAACTCCCTCCGAGACCCACCATCAGCGGCCCTGACGATTGAGGTCCTGATCCCGAAGCCCCGAATCGAGCAGCCTACACCAGTATCAGCGTTCCCGCTCTTGGCATTTGGGCAAGTGGTGTCAACACTACTCGTCCTCTTCTTCCTCCTCAGACAAGGAGAGGCTCCACCGCAGAATGTGTCAGTGCTACGGGGAGCTTGTGTGGCATCAGCTCGGCCTCCCAGCCTGTTCAGGTGGAGCTGCCGCCTGAACAGCCGAAGGAGGGGCCCCCCCCTCCTAAAGATGCTCTCATGGGTTCAGGGCTTCCTCATCAGCTGTCAGTCACTGTGACTCCCGACAGATCCCATAGGGTCAGTGGGGACTTAGGTGGTCGACCTTTTTTCGATGAATCCTGAGAGTCTGAGGGCTTCTCCCTACACTTCCATCCATTAGATGTTTGAGTTGGGAGAGGACATGTCAAAAGAGCATGTTCCCACTTCTTTTGTGGGTTTGCTCCATTTAATCTGAGTCTACACGGTGCACACCTTTTCGTCGACAGCGAAACAGGAAAAAAGACCATTATGGTGACATTCACGGTAATGGTCCTTTTTCCGTGTTTCACCTTCCCCCAGTGTTCCACCCCTCCCGGACCAACTCTGACCTGGAGTTGGAATCCTAAAGAAATGGGGGTCAGAGCCTCCCTTGATGGGGGCACAGCCCCCACAGAAAACACGCCTTAACAGGCGACACAATACCTGCATTGGTATTGTGCTTACATGGGGGAGGTCGGCATTGTCGCTGTCATCAAACTTGGTGCTTCTGAGTCTACAGGGTTTCACATGGAGCCCGTTCAGAAATGGGCCAAATACCTTGTGACTGAGATTATTGACTGGGGTGACTCCCTTGGGGAGGCCTTCCCGGTTGCCGAGGCCATTCTTGGGCCCCCCTCTGGAGCTTTGGCAGCACCTTGCCTCTTGCCTTGCATCGTCGGCCCAGATGGCTCACAAGTATGCTGTCCCTAAGAGTTCCCTGTTGGGTTTCATCGAACATCCGTCTGTCAAGGGTCTGGTGGCCGACTTGGGTATTTCAGCGTACCAGCAATGTCGGGGACGTGCATAAACCTCCTGACAAGGAATCCAAGAAATTGGATCATATGGCCAAGAAGGTCTATGCAGCCTCCTGCCTCGGCCTTCAGAAAGCAGGTTTGGCCCTTTTAATGGCCAGCTTTGCTCATGCCGTCCTTTGCACCCTTGATGAGGTGCTTCTTTATTTCCTTGCAGACTACGGTCAAGCAGGTCCGGGACATGGGCCAAGCAGTGGCTAAACAGCAGCTCCAGACGGTCATGGACATCGGTGACTCCTGCGCCCGGTCTCTGGCTGCCATGATGGCCATGCGTGGCAGGGCTTAGCTGAGAATCTCCACTTTCACGGCAGATACCCAGCACAAGTTGGCAGATGTCCGCTTCCTGGGCATCTACTTGTTCGGGTCCGGGGTGGAAGGACACCTCAACTGGCATTGAGAAGTCCACTGCCGCCCTGGACTCTGTTACCTCTACCAGAGGGATCCCAAGGGCTCTAAGGCTCAAAAGAAGCCCTTTGGCCACTCTCTGCTCCTGCATCCAAGCCAACCCAGCCCCCAGCTGGGCAGCAGGTCCAGGCTTGACATCCCCGGCTGAAATAGATTACATTAGTCGTCAAAACGAGCTTGAGGTCCTGCTAGTTCCTCAGCCAGTCCCTCCTCTGCCTACAAGCCTGCCCAGTGACGGGATGGGGGTGCCTCCCCCATGCCCATCCTGATTCCTGTGGGGGACCGGCTCTGCCACTTCCTTTCTGCATGGTCCGCCATTACCAGGGACAGGTGGGTCCTCGAGGTGGTCGGGCAAGGTCTGCCTCTAGAATCTGAGGCTTATGCATCTTGCTGAGTCCATGCCACATAGTAGGACATGGTGTCCTTCGACATTCTGTCAGCCCTTCAGTAAGACATTGCCCAGCTCCTCCAGAAGGAGGTCGTAGCTCCTGTCTCGGACTCTCCAGTACACCCAGATTTTGTCTCCAGCTACTTTCTGGTACCAAATCAGACAAGGGGCTTGCACCCCATCTTAGATCTGCATGACCTGAGCAAGGTTTTTTCAGCCATGCACTTTCAGGTTGGTCACGCTTTCTTTGATCATATCTGGAGCAGAACATGTGGTTTTGCTCTCTGGATATTCGGGATGCATTCTTCACATCCCAGTCCATCCGTCCCACTGCCGATTCCTCCAGTTCTGTGCAGAGGGTTCTTTCTGAGTTCCAGGTCATGGTCCTCGAACTCTCCTTGGTTCCCAGGGTCTTCACCAAATGCATTGCGGTGGAGGCAGCCTACTTGAGGTGCCGAGGGTCCAGGTATACCTTACCTTGGATGACAGCTCATAGTGGGTCCTTCCAGGAAGGAGGTGGAGCGGTCCAGGGATCTGGCCCACCAGACCTGTGTGACCCTTAGCCTCTTGGTCAAGCGAGGCCAAGTTGGAACTAGTACCTTCACAGGTGATGCACTTCATTGGGGCGGAGCTTGGCTCTTGCAGAGCCAGGGCTCGGCTTCCAGCGGATCGGGTGGAGGCTGTCTCCTCCTTTGCCCGATCATTTCAGGTTGGGCAGGGCAGTTGCGCCCTGCTTGGGAATTTCTGTGCCTCTTGGGATACATGGTGGCATACAAAAGCGCAGTTCATTGGGCCCAGTGGAGTATGGGCTCTCTGCACTGGGAGCTTGTCCATAAGTGGTCTCAGCGCAAGGGCCACTATGACCAGCTGGTCACTGTAACACCGCTGATGTGGGATTCCCTCCAGTGGTGGTTAGTCCCGGACCATCTGCAGGAAGGGATCCCATTTGTCCTCCCAGAGCCAACGGTCATCCTGATAACCAGTGCTTCCCTGATGGGCTGTGGTGCCCACATGGGGGACCACAGAATCCACAGACTCCGGACCCCTGAGGAGCCCCTATACCATATCAACCTGCCATCGCTTCGGGCAGTTTGACTGGCGCCGACAGCCTTTGCTCTGCACATTCGGGGTCAGGACGTTCAGGTCCAGATGGACAATACCATGACCATGTACTACCTCAACAAACAGGGCAGGATGCACACCTTCCCCTGTGCAGAGAAGCTCTCCACATATGGACCTTCATGCTCAACCTGGATGCTGATCTGCTGGCCATCCATGTGGCTGGCATCTCCATTCAGCTGGTAGATGCCCTCAACTGTGTTGAAGAGGCATCTCATTAATGGTCTGTCCATCTGGAGGTAGTACACAGCCTGTTCTCCTGATGGGGCAGCCCTCTGGCAGATCTGTTCACCTCGAGGGGTAAAGCTGAGGCTGTTTGTGCCCACCCCTCAGCAGGGGAGCGCTACAGGGGATGCCTTCTCGAGGCCGTGGACCCTGGGCCTCCTCTATGCCTTCCCTCCATTCCCCAATCGACAAAGTGTTGATCAAGGCTAGGAGGGACAAGGCACAGATGTTCCTGGTGGCTCCAGACTGGCCCGCGCGTTCTGGTACCCGATCTCCTCCCGCCTCAGCAGCAGGCTCCTGTGGCGTCTTCCTTTCTGACCGGACTTGCTATCCTGCAATGGTACTCCATCTGGACCTTCAATCCCTGCACCTGACAGCCCTGATTCCTGAGCGGCTAGAGTTCCAGGCTTTGGGTCTCTCCGACGATGTCCTCACCATGGTCGAAGCTTCTCTGAAGGAGCTGACCGGAAAATGCTATGCATTCAAATGGAAGAGGTTCTGTATTTGGTGCCTGGACAAGTGGCTTGACTCCTTATCTTGTCCGGTGGCTAGCATCCTTAACTACCTTTGGTCTGTCTCTGTTGGGCCTTCGGTCAGTGACCCTTAATGTACACCTGGCAGCCATCTCTGCTTACCAGGCGCAGGCTGGTATGCAGTCAGAGCAGAAGGTGGTCTGGCACTTTTTTTTAAAGGCCTTGACCACATTTCCCCTCCAGTGTGTGAATCATCCCCACCTTGGGACTTGTTGCTTGTGTTGGCAAAGCTCATGGGCAAGCTATTCGAACAGATGCACAGGTGTGAGATGTCTCACTTGTCATGGAAGACCGCCTTCCTGGTGGCCATCACGTCAGAAGGATCAGTAAACTCCAGGCGCTCTCGGTGGAGCCTCCTTACCTGGTCTTCCACAGGGACAAGATTGTCCTTCACCCCAATCCGAAGTTCCTCCTGAAGGTTTTGTCTGATTTTCACCTTAACCAGGTGATTAATCTCCCAGTGTACTTCACCAACCACACCTCAGAGGAGCACAGGCTCCATACGTTTGACCTGTGGCGGCTAGTCTACTAAAGTGGCGCATGGCTGGAGTTCGGTGAGCGGTCGACAGCTATTTGTCACTTACACTGAAGCTGCAATCTGGCAGACAGTCAGCTAAGCAGATGATTGGCAGGTGGATTGTTTCCTACATCGACCTGTGCTGTAGGTTGGCGGGTAGGGAGCCTCCCATAGGGCTAAGGACTCATTCCACTTGTCATATCACTGCCTCGGTGGCTGCCTCCAAGGACGGAAATCCAGGAAATCTGCAGGGCTGCTACCTGGAAGTTCGCACACACCTTCATCTCCCATTACCACATCAACCTTGACTCATGCTGGGATGTTGGTTTTGAGGCCTCAGTTCTCCAATCAGTTTGGTAAGTATGGGGTGGGCCCCTTGCCTCCTCCTCCCAGGAGAACTGCTAAGAGTCTGCCAGAAGTGTGGATAGTATACCATATCTACTTCCTTAGAGAACAGGCTACTCACCTGTAACAGTAGATCTCGCTTCGAGGGGTCTCTTGCCACAGGCAACACCAGTAAGACTGAAGCTGCCAGAACCACACGGAAGACTTCTAGGTTGCAGTCTGTCACAGGGGACCACCCCCGCTGACGTCAGCATGCTGACTTCCGCCTATCTTATAAAGAGGGTGGTCCCCCAGACCTACCGCTGTTCTTTACCCATCATCGACCCATGCATGTTGGACCTTCACTGACGCCTGCTTCAGTCGACCACCATTTTCTTCGCATTTACCTGCAATTTATTTTCTTTCCCTTTCTAGTTTCAACATCGATTTTCAGTGTTTTCTCCTCCTCATTTGTCTTCTCCAGTCTCATCTTTCGACCGGCCTTCAAAGTGTGCCTGCAGCAAGCAGATACCTGCCAAAGACTGTCACTCTTCCTGCCTGCTCTGCTTAGGTCCCAGCCACGACATTGAGGCCTACCAGCACTGCCAGGACTTCAACCAAGCCACACAGAGACGCTGCTCGAAGACACTTTAAAGTTACTTGCTTCAACAAAAGCTAGCCGCGATGGAAAAGGAGCTTCAGGCAAAAACCTCTTCCACCTCCCTGGTTCAGGCTACCAGGGCATCATCTTCTTCACAAAAGCCTCAGCCGCTAAGTCGGTGGGGGGCTCCTCCCCCTCCCGCACGGCTTCAACGACTTCTAAGACTGCTTCCTCTGATGGTTGCATAGATGTGACTGTCCTGTCGGGGACTTCAGTCAACACACCCGACGTCTGGATGAGCCGGGGAAAGACTGTCCCTCTTCCCCTTCTTTCTCACGGATAACTCAGCTATTGAATCCAGCTACCCCGAGTGGAGACAGCGCTGGTCCCCTGGATGTGTAACACACTCCAGGCTCTGATCAGCGCTCCCCTTCTGGGGTCTCAGGACATAAGGCCTCTCCTCCTCCATCTGGACCTGCTACGGAGACGCCTGCTGTCCCTCTGAGAATCCTTCCCGGCAGGTTTCTGACCTCATGCGGACTCTACTCTTTCATCGGATCTGGCAAAATCTCTTCTGACACGGACCCTCAGACTTTGATCTCCTTGCTGGGACCTGATCATCTGCCTCCATACAAGGTCCTTGACAGACCGGGTCCATCGTGGGATGCCCTGCGTTGGGCCCACCACCAGCTCATCCACCGCCAGATCTGCATCTAATGCCGCACCCGCTGATCCTGTCGACAGCCATTCTGATGTCAGCTCTCCCAGCGCGGATGGAGCCTCTCATACACAGCGTCTGCTCCGACGGGAACTCCCCTCGTCTGCCCTCTTGGCCAGAGAGTTTTTGAGACCTCTTCCAGGTCTTTTGGTACCCTTGAGGGTAGTCCTTGGGCTATTCCCGGCTAGCCCGTCGCCTGACTCGCATTCTTGGGACATTATTTTCCTGGTTACGCGCCGTACTCTGGTTACTTTTCTCGGGGATATCACGGGTACAACTACCCACCTCCCGTGCATTCCCTGTTCCCCCTCTGACTCCACAGCCAGACCTTTATCCCGTCTTGGTAGAAGGAGACGCGTTCTGAGTTGATGATGGACCTAGAGAGCAGACTCCCACCTTCTCGCTGTCCTGACTGGTCCTTGTCCCTTGAGAACTCCCATCCTCTACAGTTCACGTCAGGGGACAATCTGGACTTTGGGAGGACTCTTGAGACTGTCGGGTCACAAATTCCCGATCCTAAGGGTAAGATTCTCCTAAATCCCCACCTGAGGATCCTTCCTTTTGGACCTTTTGAGATCCATTCAGGCCTTTTACAACTGGGAGTCAGAGGATCAGGATCCAATGTGACAGACTTGCCGAACTTGGACCTGGAGTCTTTGTCTCCCATTCCGGTTCCTCCTTGGATTGGGCCTCATCAAGACCTCACCACGACCAACTGGCAGCTGTCCCACTCCATCCCAGCCATCCCGAAAAGAGTGGACAGGACTTACTGGGCACCTAAATATGTCCCTTTTCTGGCTGCACATCCTAAGAGAGACTCTGTTGTCATCTCAGCTGCTCAGGACTGCTCCACTGCACCCATGCACTACTCCGGACAAAGAGTCACAGCAGTTTGACCAGTTCAGGAAGAAAGTTTTTTCCTCAGCTACGTGCACATTATGGGCTCTGAACTACGTAGCTCATATGGTGTCTCGCCAGTGGGGACTCCTGTCCTTTGTGGTCCAAGATCTCATTGACAAGTGGGGCATCTAGAGTTGGACCTTTTTGTGTCGGCATGCAACGCAAGACTGGCGCTTTCCTGCTCGCTCAATCCACGGTCTGGAGTTTTCTGGCACGATGCGTTGTCCCTCTCTTGGAAAGGGAGGTTTCTGCACACTTTCCCTCGCTTTCTGCTCCTGGCAGAGGGATCTTCTTAAGCTTCAGTCAGAGGGGGCGGAGATGATTCTCATAGCTCCCTACTGGATGCATCAGATTTGGTTCCCCCTGCTGCAGCAACTGGCAGTGGAACCTCCAGTACCTTTGCCCCTGTGCACTGTCTTGTTCTCCCAGGAACAGGGCACCCTGGTCCATCCAGTCCTCAAGGGTCTGCATCTCCATGCGTGGCTCCTGCAGATTTGGCTATCGCCCGCTTTGGAGTTTATCCAGGGTAGTTGATGTCATGGTGGCTGCCAGGAAAGCCTCTATGAGGGCCACCTATGCCACAAAGTGGAAATGCTTCTCCATATGGGCCTCCACTCATTACCAGGATCCCTTCACCTGCCTAGTGAATCGGATTCTGGAGTACCTCCTTTCCCTTTTGGACTCTGATCTGGGGTACTTTTCGCTTAAGGTGCACCGTTCTGCCATGTCAGCGTACGTTGCACCTGTTGAGGGCAAAGCTGTTGCCCAGCTGGAGGTATCCTGCACATTTCTGCAGGGTATCCTAAACTTGAAGCCTCCCATTTGTGACCCCATCCCTCCATGGGACCTTCTTTTTATGTTGGAAAAGCTTACTCTGCCTCTTTTTGAGCCAGCTGCAAGTTGCGAGCTGCAGTTTCTGTCATGGAAAGCGTTATTTTTAGTTGCTGTTACTCCACTCAAAGGATTTCTGAGCTTCAGGCTTTGAGGTGTAAAGAGCCTTGGTTTTCACAAAGACAGGGTGTCTGCATACAAATCCTAAGTTTCTGCCTAAGCTGGTGTCTGAGTTCACACTAAATCAATCCACCCAGCTGTCCATCTATTTCCCCAGGTATTCTAATTTGCATACCTTGGATGTTCATAGGGTGCTCAGTTAATATACAAATCACAACCAGTCGGTTTGAAAGACTGATGTTTTTCATTTGCCTCCAAAAGAGAAGGGGCAGTTGTTTTGAAACTTTGTCTAAATGATTGGCAAATTGCATTGGGTACTGTTACTGCAGGTACAGCAAGCCCTTGCCCGGGGCAGTCAAAGGTCACTTCACTAGAGATATAGCTGCCTCTACTGTCTGGTTCAGGAATGTGTCTGCTGTGGACATCAGTGCAGTCACCAACTGGACTTCCAGTCACACCTTTGTCCATCATTACAGTCTGGATATTGCTTACAGATGCAGGGCCAGTGTCAGACTAGCTGTCCTTCAGGGCCTTCTTTCATGAGCAGTTTGTCTTGTTTCTGCCTCCTCCTGGCTGTCTTACGGTCAGTTCTGGTACTGCTTGGGACTCCGTCCTACCGGTGTTGCATGCTGCAAGAGCCCCCTCGAAGCAAGATAGTACAGTTATGCGAGAACTTACTGTAGCAGTAAATCTTCAAGAGGAGCTTGTGCAGCAGGCGCTGCTTTCCTTCCCTCTTTCCCCCAATAGCTGTTTCTCCTTCGCATTTCCTATGCTTTTCCTTGTCTGTGAGGGTCTACCTCGGTTCTCCATTTTTACCTTTTACGCTGGGGCTTTCGGTGGGAGAACTGAGTTAGGTCTAGGGGACTGCCCCCTTTATAGAATAGTTGGATGTCTATGGGGGCGGTCCCCCGTGATAGACTGCTAGCTAGAAGTTTTCCATGTGGTCCTCAAGCCTGGTGGCTTCAGTCCTACCAGTGCTGCCTGCTGCAAGAACTCCTCTTGAAGATTTAATGTTACGGTGCGTTTTTGCTTAGCTGTACTTTCTAGAAGTGGTATATGGTGTACATCCATACTGACCCACCCGACCTCCCCTGGCAAGTGGCACACTGAGTATTGCTTCTAGTGGGCAAGATCTGACATTCCGGGGCGGTGCTGAGAGAGTTACCACCTCGGTGGGTGGGGGGAGCCAGCTTGAAGACTTTCTGGCAAGCCTTAAAGGGAAAGGAACATTGCCAGAAATGCAAATGTACACCATATACCACTCATAGAACTGCTGTTACAGGTGAGTAACCTGTTTTTTCTTTTGGTGGCATGTACCACGTTGAGCATTTCTGCAGATCAGTCTCATCAGGCGTCCTATGGCAGGCACCTGTGTACAACACTAAGGCAGCTCCTGGCATCCTTGCCGGACTGCAATGCAACCAGGCAGGCCATATGCCTTCCCGCCCCCCCTCCAAGGTCTGGAGCTGGTGATGCACCAAGCAAGACGCCAGCAAAGTAGCTTCCAGGCTGATGGGAACTGCAGTCTGCATTCAGTGGATGGCATAGCTTTGCCTGTCTAGGTTGTCATCCTTGGCCCGGCATAGGGTGTTAGCCTCACCATTCCTGGGGGTCCATTTATTCTCCTGTAGGGTCATGCATGAGTTGTCGGGGTCCATTCCTGCTCCCAGTCCACAGGGGCCTTCAGTTGTCCCTGACCAGTCTCTGGTCCCACCAGATCCATGAGGGGTCTCTGCCTTTCTGTGGTCATCCCCCACTGAAGGCTGAGGGGATAATCTTTTCCCTCAGGGTGAGCGACACCACCCTCTTGAATGGTTAACTTGATACTCTGACCCATTAGTGGGAATAAATGGTGAAGACTGATTCTTGGAAGATAAGAAAATTACATACTCAACGTAATTGTTGATTTTCCAAAATATCTTCACCACTTGCTACCACGTCCACCCTATAATCCCTTGCTTAGTCAGGAACTTGGTCCTCTAGGCAGCTCACCCTATCCCTTTTCATTTTTTTGCCTTGCTTCTTCTTTCTCTCCCTTGTGGACTACTTTTCCTTACAGGGCTGCCACCCCTTCCCCCCCATTTAAAAAAAAAAAAAAAAAAAAAGAGCGGGTTGGGAGAATGATCCGTTTAGGGTCTCTGTCCCACAAAAATACAAGAGGGACAAGAGTACTTTCTGAGAAGCTGTTTTCCTCTTCTCCTTTTGCCCTCCCCTCTTTTTAGCCTTTTGCCTCAGGTTGCTGCTACCTAAGACCTTGTCCACACTGAGCACGGTTTTGTTTTAAAGTTTTTAGTTCTGGGCTTACTGTACTGTCGCATCCATACTGCAGCTGAACCATTTTTAAAAACGACTGAAGTCCATCTGCACTGGAGGGGAAGAGTCCGTGGCAGAGAAACATGGTTTCCAAACCGTGCCGCATTGCGTCTTGACAGCTGTCCCACAATGCATTACAGTTGCACCACAGTACTTTGCGAGATGTGCTGACAGTGCAGTGAGAATCCCAACAAGTATGTGGGTGTTGCCATGCAACAGATGTTGAAACATGACTGTGCCCAACGCTACTAGACTGCTGCAAGACACGAACAGAGCAGGATCAGCCAGGTAAGAAGGTAAATAAAAAAAAACTCAACTACTGGGTTTTGAGAACTGTGGTGGGATTGGAGGAGAGAGGTTGCCAGCAGTGGGAGGTTAAGACCTTGCACCAGCCTGCGTGCAAAAGAGGCATGCTGGTATTGAGGAGCAGTACATCTTACTTTGAGGAAGCTCTTGCAACAGGCCAACACTGGTAGGTTAACACGCCAAGTGCCAGGCCCACCGCGAAACTTTCTAGCTAGCTGTCTGCCATGGGGGACCACCCACCGCTGTAACCTTCTGACATCGGCCTATCCTATAAAGACAGGCGGTCCACCAAACCCTCCTCAGTTCTTTCCTTCCATTGACCCACGCATGTCAGACCACTGAAGCTACCACAGTCGACTGCCATTACCTGCGTTTCCTGTGCTTTGTGTGTTACCGACATCAGGTTTATGTCTTCTCCACCTGCCTCGTCTTCTGACCGCTCCGTAAAATGTGCCTGCGGCAAGCAAATTCCTGAATAATATGGTCACTCTGCTTGCATCCTCTGCCTAGGCCCCAGTCACTACCCTGTCGCCTACCAGATTTGCCAGAAATTTAACCAGGCCACTCGGAGATACCACCTAAAAATTCTGGAGAGGCAGCCGATCAAGCAGAAACTCTTTGTGATGGAGAGGGAGCTGCAGGTCAGGAGCTCTTGGCTTCATCAACCCAGTCCTTTGGGGCTTCCTCCAGGAAGCATAAACACCGGGACCGGGGACTGGTCTGCTTCACGTTCGTATCTCCTCATAAATTCTCTACCGCATTTGGGTCTTCCTCCCACGAAGGGTCGGCCCCTGTGGCCCCGTCTCATGCAGGGCTACCGGTGGCCCCGCTTCACGCCCTTATTTCAGTCACAGGCGGCGACTCCTTGGGACAGGGGACTCTGTGTGTCCTCCACAGCCCTGATGCTCAAGCCCTCAATTTTGTAGGCTCTCAGCCAGGAGGCTTGGCGGTGCAGGTGCGGCATTGGCTCCTCTGCTGTCACCCTCCAGCCCTGATGCTGTGTCGTTGATCCCTCACGGGGCCATCGCCAGTCTTTCTCATCAGCACCAACAGCAGGATACCGGCATCTCCAAGTCAGGCATCACCTCTGCCTTCACCAGGGAGGTCTCCTCCTTCCCTGGCGCCAGTCTCCCCTCTCCCAGGAGCAGTGGATTCCCCTCCTAGGCCTCCTTAGCCGGTGCCCACTGCACCGGTGCCAGTTTTGCCTGTGCTACAGCCCATGGGCCCGGCAGCAGCTCTGCAACCTGCTGGTCCTCCGCTGTGGTACCCTATGCAAGCTCCATCTGGCCCAGTGCCATCCTTTCCTTACCCAGCACCAGCCTACCCCTATCCACCGGTCTACAGCTATCCTGTGCTGGTGGACTACAATCTCTCTTTACTGCATGGTGGCCTTTCATGCAGAAGCAGACCCCACCCCTCAGGGCCCACGCCAGTGTCACCTCAGCGCCCACTGGGGTTTTTCACCCTGGACTGGGCGTGGCCAGGTCCCAGTGCTCCACATGCCCTGGGACCCAGAGCAGGCGATGGTTCAGGTGGTAGCCAGGACAGGTGTCCACCGACTGATAGCCGTATGACTCAGATGAAGTTGACTCTGACTATTCTGAGTCTTCCTCCATTCCAGGGAACTCATCAGAGGGCGAAGAACCCGCTAAGGTGGCCCCCAAGTCTCCTCCTGATGATCCTTTCTTTATGGACATCATGAGGCACATCCAGGCCACCATGATCTAGGAAACTGAGGAACAAGATCCGGAGTGGTGTCAGCTGGCCATTTATTTGTGGTAGCCTAATGCCCTCTCCTTAGTGATGCCTCCCTTTATTGACTCTAATGAAGATGTCACCAGGGTGGCTTGGAATCGCCCCTCTTCGACCCCAGCAGTGTCTAAAAAAGCCGTTGGGCTTTACCACACTCCAGCTGGTAAGCCCATTTTAGAGGGACAACCTAAAGCTGACTCAGTGGTCATCAACGCGGCGCACAGCCGTACTAAGAAACCCAAGTACCTCAGCTTTCTTCCCCCTGATAGGGAGTTGAGTCAGCTGGACCACCTGGGCAAGTGAGTCTTCGCATCCTCCACCCTGGCCATCTGGGCCATCAGCTATTTGGCCCACATGATCCAATACCAGAATATACTTTGGGACCAGCCAGGGAACTGGTTCAGGCTTTGCCTGATGGCCCATCCGCTTTGCCTGATGACCTATCCAAGAAACAGCTTGTCCATGTTCTTAATGCGGTGTGCGTCGTGGGTACCCATGTCCTTCGGGGCGCCTGTGATGATGTTGATGCCTTGGGCAGAGGAGCGGCTGCTGGCATCTCGTCTCTGTCGCCATTCTTGGCTCCGGGTGTCCAGCTTTGCCTCTGGTACAGTCCAGTATTCGGACACCCTCTTCGGGTTCTGTTCTTTCCGGGGTATCCAGGATCTAATTTCCTCCCTTCAGGAGATGGGCCGGGCCCTTGGGTCCATTCACTCACTGTACCATACCCAGCCTAAATATTGTCAGAGGTCGTCCTTTCTCCGTTCCTCCCACAGACAGGCCCGCCCACCTGCCAAAGCTAAGGGCAAATGCAAAGCAACAATAGCCCCATCTGTAGCCGCCACTAGAGCTTCTCGAGCACCAGAAGCCCCCACCCTACTTCCTGACTTCTTGTCTGACCCACCCCCAGGGCTCTAGGGGAGGCGGTCAGGGGTCAGTTCTCCCGTCTTCTCAATGGGTGGCAAGGCACTACCTCGGACATCTGGATTCTACAGATCATAGAACACGGCCACACTCCAGAGCTTCTCAAGTGGCTCCCAGAAATTCCTTTGGGCAAATCCTCCTATGCCTTCTGCCAAGTGCCCTTGTCTGGGAAGAAATACAGGCTGTTCTACAAAATGGGCCATAGAGCCTATCCCTCCAGCTAAATGGGGCAGGGGTCTCTCTAACTTCTTCCTGGCCCACAAAAGATGGGTGATAAATAATGTAGGAGAGGTGTACATGGTAAAGGTGTGTATAGTAAACAGTTGTTTCGGAACATGAAAATAGGAAATGTCACACATTTTCTGCAGTAAGATGGATGATGGTATCTAGACTAGCTGTAGTTTTGTGCAGGAAACCAGGGCTACATGAAGAAAGAGCATACATTAACTTTTTTCAGATAAAGAACTGCACTGAACCTCTCCATTACCTTCCCTGTAGAAGGTGTATTTAAAACACTGAATCCAGTTCCGTTATTGTTGCATCTTTACTTGCCATTTGCACGCTGGCTGTAACAGCTTATACAGGAAAAATAAACTGCAGTTTCAGCACAGTTCTCCTTTAATAAGTTTTCTTTTAAATTACTTTTCTTAGGAGCTCAGGCAGCACAGACAGCGAGGGGAGCCGAGACTCCGAAGAAGATGATGAGGATGATGAAGATGATGACGATGTCCAGCCAGTAGGGAGGAGCAGTAGGAAATCCAGCAGTGGCAGTGCCACTGAGAAAATGGAGGAAGAAGACGAGGACAGAAAGAAGGTGAGTATGACACTGGGGTCTGACAAGGAGATCTGCAGCAGTTTGGCCCAGGAGTGTTGGAATTTTTGAAACAGTTTAAAGAAAAGAGCTGATGGTAGAAATTGAAAACTAGTATTGATACCTACCATTATGTAACTAAATGTTGTTCTTGCTGCATGACATCAGTGGTTGTTGAAGGGGTATAAATACTGTGCCCCATACAACAACCCCACCCAGCCCTTTATATTGCATGTTCCCTTCTTAGTGACTGGCAGTGGCAGCTGCTGTACTGCCTGCCTGATAGTGGCTCCTTTCCAGTTGGGGTGAGGAGCCATGCCCTCACACCTGACCCCTTCTGGTGATAAGAGGATTCATACTTGTCCTTCTATAGTAATAGAATTATCCCTACATTAAAGTCCTGATGTGCTCCTGATGGCTCCATTGCCTATGGTGACTAATATTGACAGTCATTTAAGAAACTCCTCACTGAGGTCCGGCCTGTGGCACTGGGGCAGTGACAACATGTCATACTGACTTTTGGAAGACTCCGGTCTGCTTTGAGGGAAAAAGTCCCAAGCTGTTCCTGATGTAGTCCACAAAGGTGTCTTCTCACAAGCATTTCTAGTAAAATATATTCTTTAAAAGTGGACAGGAAATTGGTGCTAATTTACTGCTGTGTATGATGTCCCTTGTTTGGGAAGTGATATTCATACCCCAAAATGATCCTTTTTTAAAGAGCAAGTAGAACCAAAAATAGCAAGGAAGTGCTACAAATTTTTAAGTAGTAGCCAGTTGTAGCTTTTTATTTTGAAGTATTTTTTCCTTTGCTCATATTAAAGATTTTTGTGAAGGTATTATGCTGGATGTGTGGAATACCACCGTGGCTAGCAGCTGACATATCTAGATCTTCCAAGAATCAGTCATCACCATTGTTTCCTACTTTTAGGTTGGACTCCAGGTGCTAGGACCTCAGGAGCCAGAACTTTTCAGATGGCTGGTGACGCAGTATGCAGTCACCGATGGTGCACACTTCTGGTATACAGTGGTACCAATCCCCAACTGCCTCAATTCCGTTTTTCCCCCTGCTGTTGAGTGCACATCTGGTAAGATGATGCGCTCGTCTTTCATGGATCAGACTTCACCTTCCATAGACAACAGCATTTAGTTCTTCAGTTCTAGTGTTTAAATCTTCCTGGACATAGTCTGCACCATCATTCACACTGATGGGACTATGCCGGGCGCTAGGGACAGTGGAGCAAACACTTTCAGGAGGGCGGCTGAGGTAGGGCCATGAGGAAGCGGCACCGCGAGCCAGGCTCACACCATATAGACTACCTTGGCGTCGACCCTCCAACCGCCTCAGTTCCTTTTTTTCCTGCCGTCGAGTGCGCTTCAGTGACGATGTCGCTCGCCCGCTGGGAGTCAAAACTTCACATCTATATGACAGCAGCTTCAGTTTTATTTTCTAGAGAAAATAAGTACTGATTAAATTTTATTATTTCATCAGAAGAAGTCTTCAGCCCTCCATTGATTGAGTCTACCATGAGTGGGGCAGGTGACTGTAGGGAGACTTCGCATGAAAGCTGTTCAGTCAGCTGGGCTGAGTCTGATCCGCCACCTCTATGGAGGGTCGGCTTCTGAACCGTCTTGGGGGATGGGGCGGTCTCCTGAAGCACAAAAAGAGCTGTGTCCCTTTCTCCAGCACCACTCAACCTCAAACTAGTCTTCCAGCCTCCCGGACGAAAAAGAAGCGGCACCGCTCAAGGTCGCCCTCTGGTACGTCTGCGCTAGATCATCAGTTGCGGGGGGCAGGGGCCAGTCTCCGCCTGTTCCGGAGTTCCCTCTGGTGTCTGCCCCTGGTGACTGGCATCCTAGACTCCAGAGTACCTCCCCACCCATTGGGGGAGTACTTCGGTGAGCAGTTTCACCATTGGGCTGCTCTTCTGGAACAGTGGATGTGGCAGTTGTCACGGCTGCCTGAGCCGGCTAGTCCCATCACCGGGGCCTTCAGGCCTCCCTGTTTCAGACCTGCAGGCTGAGCGGTTGAGACTTTCGAGTCGCACGGTGCCCTGTCTGGTGCCGTCGACTCTGTGCCCTGGTGTCTGTCCCCCTCAGATGGCTGCAGCGTAGGGATCCACACCGTTCCCTTTATCTCCTGCTGAATTTCTTCATGTTTCTTCCTCTAATTGGAGTTTACAGACTTCTGCCATGGTGCCTCACCGGCGCTGCGCTCGGTGCCACAGCCCTTGCCGGCACTGTGCTTGGTGCCGCTTCCTATGCCTGTGCCACCTGTGTTCTCTGCGCCACTTCCTGTGACAGCACCTGGGGCTCTGGCGGCACTGCATGGGTGTTGGAGGTTTTCAACGGCAATTCTTTCCGCTCCTCTTCCTTCGTCTTCTTTTTATCCCTTTCCTATCCATACAGTCCCTTCTGGACTGGCATGGTATTACATTGAGCCTAATCCTGATCTTCGATTGGGAGATGACTTTGATGATGATTCTGCCTTGGGGCGGGGAACAAACCTTCTACAGAGCCTTTGGTCGAGGACCTTTCCTTTAAGTCTCTGCTCAGGAATTTAAATTCCATTCTCTCTAGACCTCGAATATTGATCCTGGGAAGCTGCTTCGTTGCAGTATCTGCACGTTCCGGATATCCCTACGGTTTTAACCCTTCCGTTGCAGCCCTTTTTCAAGACTCTGTCCCAGTCCCTGATGGTGTGGGATAACCCGGCTCTTATTCCCTCTGTGGCTAAGTCCATAGATAGGAAATATGCCCCTCCCAAGGATCGTCCCATTCTGGCCTATCAAGCTTTTGGTGATGCCATCGTGATTTTGTGCCCCCCATCCACAGAGCAGACTGCAACAGAGTAATTTTTATTTGTGTGTATGTATGCTAATGACATGCAGCAGCAGTGTTTGGGAAATGTCAGCAGTGCAAAACGCAAGCAAACAGAGAGGGCGAGTTCTTACAGAACTGAAGTACCTGATGTGTGTGTGTGTGTGTGTGTGTTTTCTGTGGGTGGGAGGCAGTCCCTAGACATCAAGAATGGCTCCTCATAATGTGACAGTCCTGTTGGCAGCTGCCAGCCCACCCACTCAACACCCATAGCAACCTCCAGAGAGAGGGAGAAACAGTGAAATTGTGCAACAAACACAATTTGCTATTCTTCTGTGTGTGTGAGACAGGGCGATTGAGGCACAAACACTCGGGGAGAGAGTGAGCGTCACTGTATCAGTTCAAGTGTTCAGGCGCCCATTAAATATGCAGGTTGCTGCAACCATGGATTAAGGTTGCAGTTTAATTCACAGTTAGCAACTGCTCCAGAAATAGTCAGTCTTATGTGGCCCTCATATTATTATCTTCAGCCCTGTGCGCGCACAGTCTGCTAAGGTGCAGTGCAGTATCCATAAAAAGCCACAGAATGGATGTTTTGTCAGGGACTACTTTGCATGGTGGAAGGATACAGTCCCTTTTATCATTAAAACAAGGGGCAGCTGGTTTTGGGGAGCTGTACTGTATCCACAAGCAGGGAGGGAAGTCAGAATAGCAAAGGCCCAAACTGAGGAAAAGATAGCCAACTTGGTTAAGAAGGGGGATAAAACCTTTTATAGGTACATCAGGGAGTGTAGAAAGACAAAGGGAGGGATAGTGAGGCTGAATAGAAAGGACGGTGGGTGGGCAGAGAGGGACAGTGAAAAAGCGGGGATACTGAACGAATACTTCTGCTCATTATTCACAAAACAGGAGGTGCCTAATCCAATTAACAGAAGCACTCTGGATAGGGGGGTCGATCCCAGTCCTTTCACGAAGAAAGGGTTCTGAAAGAACTCCTAAAACTGAAGGTGGACAAAGCAATGGGGCCTGACTGAATTCACCCCAGAATTCTAAAAGAATTAAGGGGAGAACTAGTGACACCACTGACTACCCTTTTTTAACAAATCATGGGAGGATGGTGTGGTACATGTGGACTGCAGGAAGGCGGATGTGATTTCCCCTTCACAAAAGTGGGAGCAAGACAGAGGCAGGAAACTACAGACCTGTCAGGTGTGACCTCTGTGGTAGGGAAAGTGATGGAATCACTTCTGAAGGAAAGAACTGTTGAGTACATAGAGGCCAGTGGGGCACAGGACCCAAGGCAGTGCAGGTTCTACAGCGGAAGGTCACATCAGGACGAATCTAATTGATTTCTTTGACTGGGTGACCAAAGTAGTAGATCAGGGAGGGACTGTGGACGTGGCCTACCTAGACTTTAGCAAGGCATTTGACGCGGTCCCACACAAAAGATGAATAATCAAATTAACCAGCCTGGGGGTGGGACGGGGTCCCAGGGTAGTAGCCTGGGTAAAACATTGGTTGGACAACAGGACACAGAAAGTAATTGTAAATGGAGTCCACTCTGAAGAAAGAGGAGTTACTAGTGGGATACCACTGGGTTCAGTACTGGGTCCAGTCCTTTTTAATGTTTTTATAAGTGACATTGCAGAGGGACTGGAAGGAAAAGTATGCCTCTTTGCAGATGATACAAAGATCTACAACATGGCTGATACACAAGGAGACGTGGAAAGGATGAGAAGGGACTTGACAAGGTTGGAGGAATGATAAGAAGTATGGCAGCTTGGATTCAATGCAAAGAAATGCAAAATAAGGCACCTGGGAAACAAAAACCCAGGGGAAGTATACACAATTTGGGGAGGGGTTGTAGTAACAAGAAGAATGGAAAGGGACCTGGGGTTAATCATATCAGATCTTAAGGTTAGCAAGCAATGTGAGAAGGCAGTAGGGAGGGCTGGGGAGATACTGAGATGTACAGGGAGAGGCATCACCAGCAGAAAACAGGAAGTTGTTATTCCTCTGTACAGACAGTTGGTGAGACCCCATCTGGAGTACTGCATCCAGTTCTGGAGACCCCATCTCCGCAAGGACATAGACAGGATGGTGGCAGTCCAGAGGAGGGCAATTAAAATGGTGCAGGGTCTGCAAGAGAAGCCATATGAGGAGAGACTAAAGGAGCTTAATATGTATACCCTTGAGGAAAGGAGGGAGGGAGGGCATGATAGAAACTTTTAAGTACCTCAATGGAATCAGCAAAGTCCTAGAGGGTAGCATCTTTCAGAAAAAGAGATGTACAAGAACAAGGGGACACAATTTGAAGATAGAGGGGGGACGGTTTAGGTGCAACGTAAGTAAGTGTCTTTTCACAGAGAGGGTGGTGGATGCATGGAATAGCCTTTCTGAGGAGGTTGTGGGGTCTAAAACTGGGGGAGAATTCAAGAATGCAAGGGCAGACATAAGGCAATTCTTGTGGTGGGAGTAGGAAGAAATAGGCTGTTGGTTAACTAGGATCTGCAGCTTATCCTGTAGATAGGAAATGGGCAGACTAGGTGGTCCAAACAGTCCTTATCTGCCGTCAGTCTGTTTCTATAACCCATGTTATAAGCACAATAACCACTCCAGGTGTGAGGGTTATAGGCATTTAATCCACGCCTGGGACGCTGTGAGGACACTTAGCCAGCAGACTTGTGCCTCACAACATACCCCAGGTGTAGATTAAATGCCTATAACCCCACACCCTGTCGTGGGTTCTAGGGACATGGATATGTTGTTCATCCACACTCATTGGCAGTATCCTTGCCGCTTTAAATCTTGCCGGAAGGTCTTCAAGCTTGCTCCTCCCACCCACCCGGGTGGTATAACTCTCGGCTCCGCCCCATGACGCCAGATCTTCCTTACCGCTTGGAAGCTCAGGTTCCCTCCTTAACGCTCTGCGTTTGTGACTGGTTCCTATTTCTCCGTTTGCGGATTTAAAAATAATATTTTGCAAAAAGACTTCAGTCTTCGATCCCTCGCGGCTGCGATGGATAAATCGACTCCCGGATTTCGGAGATGCCCATGCGGGCAGAAGATGTCTCGGACGGATCCACTCCACGTGTGTCTACTGCTTAGGCCTTGAGCACGACCGCGGAGCTTGCGACCTGTGCTCATCTTTCTCGACCTCGTCCTCGGGAGCCGTGCTGCCCGGTGCAACTGGGCGTCCCGGCGTTCCCTCGGTGAAGTCAGGAGGCCCGGTTGGCGGTGTCAGCGGCGGCGGGCTCGGCGGATCAGCTCGGCGGATGGTAGCCCTCAGAAGGGCGGCGCGGGCATATCTTCCTCGACGCGGCATTTATCCGCTCTCTCTGGGTTCTTCCATGCGGCTTCCTTTAAGGAGCTTTGTCTGTCCCTCTCCACTAAAGGAGAAGGGCCTGCGTCTACTGGACCTTTCTCGGTCAAAAGAGGACAAGGGTAGAAGTCCCTCGTCGGCGCTCTTGGGGCCGGGAAAGGTCCCTCTCCCAGGCCGGCCCATCGGCCGGCGTTCGACGCTCGGCCGGCCACTGGCCTCACGGTGTCCCGTCCAGGTCAGTTGACCGAGACTCCCACTGATGAAGTCGAGATTTTCTCGACCCATTGACAGGCTGTCGCCTTTAGCGGCGAGATTCCCTCTCCCGGTTCCCCGGGAGGAGTTGAGGATCCGTGGGCTCGCCTGTGCCTCGGTTCCGGGCCTCGGATGGACCTTCGAGCCGAAGAGTGTCGGTTCCGCGACACCTCCTGCACCCGACCAGGAAATTCGGGACTCTGGTCTCGGTCTCGGACCTCTTCGCTGATCCAGCCGTTCCCGTCATAAAGCGGTCTCGGTCTTCGGCACCGCGGTAAGCGGCGTCGCCGCTCGTCCTCGTCCTCCTCCTCGGATGAGGGGAGGCTTCGGCGTAAATTACGTCGACGGTACGAGGACCTTATGTTGCAACAGCTCCTCCTGGCCGGGAATAAGCCGACTCCGCGCCTTCCCGCCATTAAAGTGCTGTCACGGGCGGCGACACAACCCTCGACTTGCCGAGGAGCCTATACCCAGGCGGTTGTTCGGCAAAACCAGCTGCTCCACGATGCGGTGGAACCTCCGCCTCCACAGCCACCAATTTTAGGGCTCCGACCAGGATTACCGGTCGGCTAAGGTTTTACCCCATCGGCTGTCAATTACCCTCACTCCGACCGACCTCGGCAGGTGAAGGGTGGCTCAGGCCAGAGGCAGCTCTTCGAGGACTCTTCCGAGTCCGAAGATGATTCCTCCTTCTTCTCCAAGCGACTGGACTTGGAGTCTTCAGGAGGTCAGCCAATGGGCGATAGCCCGTCGTCCTTCTAGGACTGCTTCGGCTCATCTCGGGGTCTACCGGGATGGGCTCGAACCCGTTCCAAACGGGCCAGGTATCCTCACGGAGATTCTGGACCGAGGATTCTCGACGGAGGCCTTTCGGTGGCGAGGCCATAGTGGGTCCAGCACTGGAACTTTGGCAGCGCCCTGCTTCCTGCCCTGCGCCCGGCCAGGATGGCCAGGAAGTATCGCGGTCCCTACGGTTCCTTGTCGGTTTTGAACACCCCTCTGCTGGGGGTTGGTTACCGACAGCGTTTTCGCGCGCGCCCGCTGCATGAGGATGTGGACAAACCTCCTGACAAGGAGTCCAAGAAGTTGGACTATGTCGGGCTAAAAGTCTACGCTTGCTCTCTCTCTCGGCTCGTCAGGCCAGTTCGGCCGCCTCATGGCACATTTTCTCATGCCCTGTTGGGCTCCCTGGATGAGGTCATCCCTCATCTTCCGCCCGATCTGCAGACTACGGTTAAGCAGGTGCGGGACCAGGAGCAGGGCAGTGGCCAAACAGCAGCTCAGACTGCTTTGGATGTAGGAGACTCATGTGCCAGATCGGTGGCGGCCGCAGTGGCTATCGTCGGCGGGCTTGGCTGAGGATATCCACCTTTACTCGGATACCAGCACAAGTTGGCGGATGTTCCTTTTTGGGGACTGACCTCTTGACCCTGGGGTGGAAGGTCACCTGCAGAGGATCGAGAGTCCAATGCCACCTTGGACTCGGTCTCTTCCGCTCAGAAGGACAAAGGCATAAAACCACAGCCTAAGCCCTTTCGTCCTTCTGTGCCCCGCGCGCCCGGCCCAGCAACGCCAGGGCCAGCAGGCTCGGCCTTGGCATCCCAAACCCAAGCCGCGGCTTCCTCTAACAGGAGGCAGGGAGGAAAGGCCCAGGAGGTCCCTCGGCCGGTCCCTCCTCCAAGCCTGCCCAGTGGCCGAGGCTGAGGGTGTCGCCCCATCCCGTCCTGCCTAATTTACATTGAGAGGCGGCTCCGGCACTTCCGTTCCGCCTGGTCGCTGTTACCACGGACAGGTGGGTCTTGGAGGTGGTGGGAAGAGGCTGCCTCTGGAATCGAGCAGGCACCACCCTTCAGAGCCGTCGCCCCTCGGGGGGCTTCGGGATCCCCAGCCTCACTGGCGGCTCGTCGAGCCGACATCACTCTCCTCCTCCAGAAGGAGGTGGTAAGAGAGGTGGTGGACCCTCCTTCAGACCCAGGGTTTGTGTCCAGGTACTTCCTGGTTCCGAAACGGACGGGGGGCTGGCGCCCCATTCTCGACCTACACGACCTAAACAAGTTCCTAAGGTCTCGAACCTTCAGGATGGTCACTCTGGCTCAGATAATACCATCCTTGGAGCGGTGTGGTTCTGCTCTCTGGACTTGCAGGCAGCGTTTTCCCGTCCCTATCCGTCCGTCTCACCAGAGATTCCTTCGCTCCGAGCGGAAGGATCTCTCTTCGAGTTCCAAGCCATGCCCTTCGGCTTGTCTCCAGCTCCCAGGGTCTTCACCAAATGCATGGCAGTGGTGACAGCATTCCTGCGGCGCCGAGGGGTCCGGGTGTACCCTTACCTGGGACGACTGGCTGATAGCAGCTCCCTCCAGGAAGGAGGCGGAGTGGTCAGAGATCTGGCCCTCAGGTCTGCTCTCAACTGGGCCTCCTTGTCAGCGAGGCCAAGTCGGAACTCGAGCGAAGCAGGTGATTTTATTCATCGTGGCAGCTCGACTCTCTTGAGCCAAGCCTGGCTCCGGCGGACAGGGCGAGGTTCTTTCCTCCTTTGCCCGATCATTTCTGGTTGGGCAATTGCGCCCTGCCGGGACTTCCTCGCCTCCTGGGTCTCATGGCGGCCTGTACCAGCGTGGTCAGTTGGGCCGCTGGAACATCGTCCCCTTCAGTGGGACTGGCCAGCCAGTGGTCTCAACGCTGCATTGGACCAGCTTGTCGGTGACACAGGGGATGTGGAATGCTCTCCAGTGGTGGACCGTTCCAGATCAATTGCAGGAGGGCATCCCGTTCGTCCGCCCGCGGCGGTCTCTCTGTCGACCGATGCCTCTCTGATGGGTTGGGGTGCCCATCTGGGGAACACCGGGCTCATGGCCTCTGGTCCCCAGGAGTCCCGATGCCACATCAACCTGCTGGAGCTCGAGCGGTCTGCCAGCTCCTACGCCTTTGCTCCGTTCCTCCGGGGTCAAGTGGTCCAGGTCCAGGCGGACAATACCCACGACCATGTACTATCTAAACCGCGCCAGGGCGGGGCGCGCTCCATGCTTCTATGCAAGCAAGCCTCCCGCATTTGGTCACTGCAGCAGCCTGGAGGCGGATCTCCTAGCCATTCACGTGGCAGGAGCCTCCAACACCCTGGCCGATGCCCTGAGCCGGATAGGGGCTGCATCCCACAGTGGTCTCTCCTGCCGGAGGTAGTACAGCATCTGTTCTCCCTTTGGGGCACACCTCAGGTGGACCTGTTTGCCTCCACGGAGGCACGAGCTGGTCTGTTCCATGCCCGCCCCCTCAGCAGGGCTCGCTGCAGGGGGATGCCTTCTCGAGGCAATGGACCCCGGGCCTCTTTTACGCCTTTCCCCCATTTCCCTTGATCCACAAGGTGCTTCTCAAGGCGAGGAGGGACAAGGCGCAGGTGATTCTGATAGCCCCAGACTGGCCGCCAGTTCTGGTACCAGATCTCCTCAGTCTCAGCTCCAGGACTCCGCGGCAGCTTCAGCTGCCCGGACCTGCTCTCAGTCAATCAGGGGAAGGTGTTCCATCCGGACCTCAATCCCTGCACCTGACGGCCTGGTTCCTGGCGGCTAGAGTTCCAGGCTTTGGGTCTTTCGACGAGGTCCTCAATGTAGTTGGGCGTCCCGTGAGGAGTCGACCAGAAAATGCTATGCCTTCAAATGGAAAAGGATTTTCCATTTGGTGTCAGAACAAGGCTTGGACCCTTCCTCTGTTCCTTGGCAAGCATCTTGGACTACCTTGTGGTCCCTTTCTCAGTCTAGGGCTTAGGTCCACTCGACCCTTAAGGTGCACCTTGCAGCCATCTCTGCTTACCGGCGCAGGCTGGGAAGCAGTCCAGTGGCACAGGAGAAGGTGGTCTGGGCTTCTTCAAAGGCCTTGATCACATATCCCCTCAGGTGCAGAACCCCCACCTCCGTGGGATCTACTGCTGGTACTGGCAAAGCTCATGGGCAAGCCATTGAACCTATGCACAGGTGTGCTCTCTCACCTGTCGTGGAAGACCGCCTTCTTGGTGGCTATCACGTCCAGCCAGAAGGATGGAGAGCTCCAGGCGCTTTCCATCCAGTCTCCTTACCTGGTCTTCCACAGGGACAAGGTTGTCCTCGCCCCCACCGAAATTCCTTCCGAAGGTGGTGTGAGGTTCACCTTAACCAGGTGTTGACTCTGCGGTGTTCTCCCCAATCACCTCGGAGGCGAATATAGGCTCCATACTCTGGATCCTAGAAGAGCTCGCTTATTATAAGGGCTGCTGAAGTCGAGGGAGAGGTTAGCCAGCTGTTTGTCACCTACGCTGAAGCGCATCTGGCAGACCTGCAGCCAAGCGGACGATAAGCAGGTGGGTAACCTCCTGCATAGATCTCTGCTATAAGTTAGCGTGGCATGGAGCCTCCCAGAGGATAAGAGCTCATTCTACCCGCCATACTGCTCAGCGGTGGCTGCTTCCAGGGGCGTCCCTATCCAGGAAATCTGCAGGGCTGCTACCTGGAAGTCAGCAAACACCTTCATTACCCACTACCACATCGACCTTGAGTCAGCCGGGATGCTGGTTTTGGGGCCTCGGTTCTCCAGTCTCTCTTCCCAAAATAAGTATGTGGGGTGTCGTCTTGCCTCCTCCTCCCGGAGAACTGCTAGGAGTCTGCCAATGAGTGTGGATGAACAACATATCCATGTCCCTAGAAATACAGGTTACTCACCTGTAACAGGAGTTCTAGGAATGGTATATGTTGTTCATCCCATATTACCGACCTCCCCGGCTTCGACGCACAACCTGAGCTTCCAGCGGGCCAGATCTGGCGTCATGGGGCGGAGCCGAGAGTTATACCACCCGGGTGGGTGGGAGGAGCAAGCTTGAAGACCTTCCGGCAAGATTTAAAGCGGCAAGGATACTGCCAATGAGTGTGGATGAACAACATATACCATTCCTAGAACTCCTGTTACAGGTGAGTAACCTGTATTTATTGCTTACATATACCACATTAGAGTACACACTTTGGCAAATAGGGTTCACATGTGTTTGACCCCTCTTTTCAGGTGTTTGACATTTTGGGGTTTCTTTAAGTGTTGTGATCTCCCTCCAGTTGGAGGTTTTTTATTAGGAGGTTAGGATTTTCAAATCCTAAATTATATTGATCATTAGTACTTACAGTTTTCTAGTTCTATGGGCCTGCCTTTCCAGGCTTCTAGGAAATCTGAGGAGTTTAGAACACTGGCAGATAGTATAGGGCAGCATTTGAAAAGTTGTCACGTGCAAGAATTCCATCATTTGCATGTGTTCTGTTCTCTCCGGGCAGTCCTACTTAGAAGGCTTACTGCAGAAAGTTATGAATACCTGAGTAAAACTGGGAAGAAACAAGATTACCATGTTAAGTATTTTTTTCTTATCAGCCATGCAATTTACAGGACAGTACATACCTGTCTTGGGAGATCAGAACACAGCCAGCCATCTAACTGGCCGAATGTTTTATGTGTTCACAGTGTTGGAGGGCTAGAATAACCACATTACCTTCAGGCTGCTAAAGATTACAGAACATCTTCAAATCTGTGATGTTAATTTATTTTTATTTATTGAATTGATTCACCAGGAAAGGCACACTGAGCAAAACGATGCTTGTCTCCTGGTGTGACTTGGGGGAAGGGTTACAAAGGGAGGCTAACATGCAGGTTATCACAATAACAAACAGGTATACAGAGGAATATGGTTACACTTGGTTACACATTGGTTAACAGTCAGCTAAAAGCATATACCATTGGCATACATGCATACTTACAGTGCCTTCAGAAAGTATTCGCCCCCCCCTTGGATTTTGTCACATTTTGTGATGTTGCAAACTCAAATTAAAATACATTTATATGGGATTTTTTTGTCACGTATCTACACAAATTACTCTCTAATGTCAAAAGTGTAATGAAACTTCTGCCATTTTTGTATATATAATTTAAAATAAAAACCTGAAATGTCTTGTGTCGATAAGTATTCACACCCTTGCTATGACACTCAAATTGAGCTCAGGTGCATCCAATTTCTTGTGAGATCACTCTAAAACTTGAATGGAGTCCACCTGTGGTCAGTTCAAATGGTTGACATGATTGCAGAGGAAATACACCTGTCTATATAAGGTCCCACTGTTGACAGTGAATGTCAGAGCAGAAACTCTACCATGAAGACCAAGAGCTGTCCGTACAACTCCGTGATAGAATTGTGAGGCAGCATAGATCTGGGGAGGGGTATAAAAACATTTCTAGGGTGTTGAAAGTTCCCAGGAGCACAGTCAAGTCCATCATTAGGAAATGGAAAAAATACAGAACCACCCAGACTCTTCCTAGAGCAGGCCATCCTCCCAAACTGAGCAACCGGGCAAGAAGGACCTTGGTCAGGGAAGTGACCAAGAACCCAATGACCACCCTGACAGAACTACAGAGTTTCATGGCTGAGATGGGAGAACCTGTCCAGAGGACAACAATCTCTGCAGCACTTCACAGATGTAGTCTCTATGGGAGAGTGGCTAGGCGAGCCACTCCTGAAAAAGGCCTCATAATAGCATGCCTGGTTTGCAAGAAGGCAGTGGCAGACTCTGAGGCATGTGGCAAAATTCTCTGGTATGATGAAACAAAATTGAACTCTTTGGCCTGAGTGCAAAGCGCTATGCCTGGCGCAGACCGAACACATCTCATCACCGTGTAACACCATCCCTACCTTGAAGCATGGTGGTGGCAGCATCATGTTATGGGGATGCTTTTCAGCCGCAGGGACTGGGGCACTTGTCAGGATAGAGGAAACAATGAATGGAGCCAAATACAGGCACATCCTTGAGGAGAACCTGCATCAGTCAGCAATAGACCTTGGACTGTGGCGAAGATTTATGTTCCAACAGGACAATGACCCCAAGCATACAGCCAAGCAACACTGGAGTGGCTTCTGATCAAGAAGGTGAATGTCATTGAGTGGCCCAGCCAAAGTCCAGACTTGAATCCCATTGAGAATCTGTGGAAAGACTTAGATTGCGGTTCACTGACGCTCCGCATCCAACTTGACAGAGCTTGAGCAAATCTGCAAGGAAAAATGGGCGAAAATCCCCATATCCAGACGTGCAAAGCTGATGCAGACATACCCAAGAAGACTCCAAGCTGTAATTGCTGCCAAAGGCGCTTCTACAAAGTATTGACTCAGTGGGGTGAACACTTAAGTAAACAAGATGTTTCAGTTTTTAATGTTTCATAAATGTTTATATTTTTGCCCTTTAAATTGTTGAGTATGCTGTGTGAATCAAGGGAAAAATCATTTCAATGCATTAAAATTTTGGTAGTAACACAACAAAATGTGACAAATCCAAGGGTGAATACTTTGAAGGCACTGTACATACATACAGTACAGATTGCTGAGGCAAATTAATACTTAGCGGCTAAATTTGGCAGGGCAGAGAAAGACAAGAGTGGACGAGTAAGTGCCATGGTTGGTTATATAAGCCAGCTTCCAAGCATAGGGCGGTGGCACTGGTCAGGCAATGGGAATTTGAAAAGGGGGATCGCTAGAGTTATTGAGTGCAGGCACAGTTTACCGTGAGGTAATTTGCTAGCGCAGTTCATAGTGAATGGGTGGAGGAGGAGTGGCAAATTTGAGGGGGGAAGATCATTCCAGAGTTTCTGGAATCTGTACGAGAAGGCTATTTGACCAGCAGAGGTCTTTCATCTGGGGATATATAGTAGTCTGGTGTCGCGTGACCTGAGGGCATTTGGGGGTGGGAGCTGACAACAGTATGGAGGAGGAGCACCAAGCCAGAATTTTTGAGACAAATTTGGAGCAGTGCAGTTGGCGTAGATTTTCGAGGGATGGCAAGGTGAGGGGCGGTAGAGGTCACAGTGGTGAAAGCGGAGAGGGCATCAAGAGCAAAGCGGCAGAAGGCATTGAAGAGGCGTCTAGTTTTGATAGTGAATTAGCAGCGTGGATATGTTGTTCATCCACACTCTTTGGCATATCCCTTTCCCCTTTAAATCTTACGGAAGTCTTCAAGATGACTCTTCTCACCCACCCGGGTGGTAAATACCTCGGCTCCGCCCCATGACACCAGATCTTCCTTTCCTCTGGAAGATTCAGGTAGGTTCCCTCGTGCTACTTCTGCAGTACTGTATGCCCTAGCTTCTAATCAACTGTTTTCGCCGCATTTGCTTTCTTTGAAACTCGTACAAGTTTACGATTCCGATCCGAGCGCATCGGACATGGAGGACAAGTCATCCCCCGGGTTTCGCCGGTGTCCCTGCGGACAGAAAATGTCACGCACCGATCCCCACCTCTCGTATGTATATTGCTTGGATGTCGTGCATGACACCACCTCTTGCACCATTTGTCTGGCCTTCCATCCCAACATCCTGGACGACCGCAAGGCGTGCCTAAAACTAGGGAGACTGGAGCTTCACAACCCACCGGTGAAATCAAAGGAGGCCAGGTGGGCGGTTTCCGTGGCCACGGGATCTGCCGTTCAGCTTGAACAGATGGCGGCTTCGAAGAGGAAGCTCCTTAAGCTTCAGCCAGCCGGAGTTTGTTCGTGCGGCTTAACCTGGGCTCGACTTTCACTGGGTCCTTTAGAGATGTGCCAGTCTCTCCCCACCAGGGGTGAGCGCCGTCAGGCTCGCACTCTTCCGCCCTAAGAAAGGGACAAGGACCTAAATCATCTTCTGCCTGAAGACCGTCCTGGGACAGAGAGTGGTCTGATTCTCAGGATCTTGCAATCTCGACCTCTGCCAAGATCGCTTCCTCGGCAGCTGGCTTCTCGGACCATCCTTCAGGCCTAGGATACGGCCAAACCGGATGAGATGTCTCTCGACCCGATCGAGCTGTTGTTGCCGACCCCGGTCGACGACTCCTTGGAGAGGACACCCATCCTTTCCTTCCCCAACAAGGAGACCCTTCCCTCGGGTATCCCGATCGAGGGACAGGAGCCGGAACCTCAGTTTTAACCGAATCCGCTTATCCAGATCGACAGAGCCGACACTGTAGGTCTCGATCAAGGACTAGGACCCGTTGGTCAAAAAACCGAAGAGGTCACAAACACTCCCGGAAGAAGGCGTTTCCACAGTCCTCATCCTCCTCGGACGAGGAGACTTGACAGAGCTCCGTCGGCGTTATGAGGACCTTATGTGGCAAAAGCTAATTCTGACGGTCAAAAGCCTTCTCCACGAGCTATACTGGCCATTACTTTGCCCCAGCCTCTTAGGCCGATGCTGACCCCTCCAGAACTGAAGACTCCGGTTCTCCCTCCGGTGGGACCGGCACGCATTCCTATTCGGCCTGTTCAGTCTCCCACCAATTTTGGTGGAGCCACCACCTAAGTAGCCTCAGGGAGGGGCTCCCTCGAAAGAGGACCAGACAGATACGGGCCTGCCCCGTTGTCTGTCCATCACTGTTGTTCCCGATCACCCTCAGCGTATTGAAGAGGACATCGGCAGGAGACCCCTGTATCCCAACTCCTTGGACTCTGATACCACTGGTCCTCACTCACACCCCGATGATGAGTTGTCAGTAACAGGTCTGGAGGAAGGTCCTTCCTCTTTCCAGGGCATCCTCCAACTTATTTGAGTCCACCATTATGCCCTTGGAACCTGTCCAAAAGAAGGCGGAATATCCTCTCACGGATATTCTTAAAAGGGGGGATACCCCGACGGAGGCCTTCCCAGTGGCCAAAGCCATTGTTGGCCTGACCCTTGAGCTATGGCAGCACATTGCCTCTTGCCCGGCTCCATCTGCCCACATGGCTTGCAAGTACACTGTACCCATGGGGTCCTTGGCGGGCTTCACATAGCATCCCTCGGCCCCAGACACTTGTGACTGCCTCAGTGTTTAGGCGCCACGGGTAGCTCAGGGATTCTGACCGCCCTCTGGACAAGGAGTCCAAAATATGGACCATTCTGCCTGGAAAGGTATATGCGGCTTCATCCTTGGGCCTCGTCACGCCAGCTCGGCAGTGATCCTTGCGCTTCTTTCACGTCCTCTTGGGGTCGCTAGATGAAGTCCTCCCTCATCTCCCAGTGGACATGCAGACCACGGTTAAGCAGGTCTGTTACCAGATCCATGCAGTTGCAAAACAGCAGCTCCAGGCGGCCTTGGATATTGGAGATTCCTGTGCCGTTCACTAGCAGCTGCAGTGACCATTCGCCGCGAGGTCTGGCTGAGGTTATCCTCTTTCAGTCGGATACCGGCACAGCTTAGCTGACATGCCCTTCCTTGGCACCGATCTCTTTGGTCCAGGAGTGACAGGTCACCTCCAGCGCACAGAGCAGTCCAGTGCCACCTAGGATTGCCACTTCTGCAAAAGGTTCTTTGGGCAAGAACCAGCAGAAGCGCAAGGAGAAGCCTTTTTGGCACTCTTCTCCTGCGGTTAGACCGCCCCCCTTCCAGGGAGGTCAGCAGCACCAGCAGGCTCAAGCTTGGCGCTCTAGGCCCAAGCAGGGTCCCCAACAGCCCCACAAAGGAGGCCGAGGTGCCGGTCCAGGAGCCTTCTCCTCCTCTAAGCCTGTGCAGTGACGGGTCGGGGTGGCCATCCCTACACCAGTCACGCCAGTTCTGGGACCTCCCGTGGGGGGCCGGCTCAGCCACTTTCTTTCCGCCTGGTCCGGTATCACTTCGGACAGATGGGTCCTGGAAGTGGTCAGTCGGGGACTGCCTTTACAGTTTGAGCAGTACCCTCCCTGCCGAGCCCGTGCCCCACGGGAGGAGAGGATCGGCCCTTCAGGACGACATTGCTCAGCTCCCCCACAAGGAGGCGGTAGCTCCAGTGCCAGATCCTCCTACAGACCCAGGCTTCGTGTCCAGGTACTTCCTGGTGCCCAAGCGGATGGGGGGGTTGGTGCCCCATCCTAGATCTCCATGACCTGAATCAATATCTCTGGTATCGCACCTTCTGGATGGTAACTCTGAATCAGATCATACCATCTCTGGAGCAAAACGTGGTTCTGTTCACTGGATCTACAGGACACATTTTTCTACATCCCAATCCGTCCGTCCCACCAGTGGTTCCTCCACTTCAGCATGGAAAGGACCCTGTGTGAGTTCCAAGCCATGCCGTTTGGCCTGTCATCAGCCCATCGGGTCTTCATCAAGTGCATCGCAGTGGTGGCGGCTGATTTACGGCGTCAAGGGGTTCGGATATACCCCTACATCGATGATTGGCTCCTGGCGGGTTCCTCCCTGCAGGAGGTGGAGAGGTCCAGGGACCTGGCCCTCCGAACCTGTTTCCAATTAGGCCTCCTGATCAACGAGGCCAAGTCGGAACTCGTGCCCTCTCAGGTGATGGGTTTTGTTGGGGCAGAGCTCGACTCTCGTCAAGCCAGAGCTCGGCTCCCGGCGGACAGGGCAGAGGTTCTTTCCTCCTTTGCCCAATCATTTCTGGTTGGGCACCTGCACCCTGCCCGGGACTTCCTGCGCCTTCTGGGTTACATAGCGGCATGCACCTCAGTGGTCGGGTGGGCCAAATTGCACGTGCACCCCCTCCAGTGGGATCTGGCTGCTCACTGGACTCAGTGTCAGGGTCATTTCAACCAGCTGGTCACTGTCACCCAGAAGATGTGGGACGCTCTCCAGTGGTGGACCGTCCCAGGTCGTCTGCAGGAAGGGATCCTGCTTGTCCGCCCCGAGCCGACGGTTGTCCTCACAACCGATGTGCCTCTCATGAACTGGGGAGCCCACATGGGGGACCACAGAGCCCATGGGTTCTGGACCCCCGAGGAGTCCCGATGCCACATCAACCTGCTAGAGCTCAGAGCAGTCAGACTGGCACTGTCAGCTTTCGCTCCTCGGCTCCGGGGTCAAGTGGTTCAAGTCCAGACAGGCAATACCACGACCATGTACTACCTCAACAAGCAGGGCTGCACGCCCTCCCATCTGCTATGCAAGGAGGCGCTCCAGATCTGAACCTTCGTCAGCCAGTTGGAGGTGGATCTCCTTGCCATCCATGTGGCAGGAATCTCGAACCAACTGGCGGATGCTCTCAGCCGCATAGGCCAGACATCCCACGAGTGGTCTCTCCATCCAGAGGTAACTTACAATCTGTTCTCCCGTTGGTGGACCTGTTTGCCTCAAGGGAGAACACCAAGCTGAGTCTGTACCATGCCAACCCCCCTCAGCAGGGCTCGCTGCAGGGGGATGCCTTCTCGAGGCCGTGGACCCCAGGCTTCCTCTACGCCTTCCCTCCATTTCCCTTGATCCACAAGGTGTTACTCAAGGTGAGGAGGGACAAGGCGAAGGAGATCCTGGTAGCCCCAGATTGGCCCCTCCAGATCTCCTCAGCCTCAATTGTAGGCCCCCGGAGCGGATTTGTACATGCCCGGACCTGATATCATTGAACCAGGGGAAGGTATTCCATTCGGACCTTCAATCCCTGCACCTCACAGCCTGGTACCTGAGCGGCTAGAGTTCCAGGCTCTGGGTCTTTCAAGGATTTCTACACGTGGTAGAGGCATCTCGTAAGGAATCGACCAGGAAATGTTATGCCTTCAAATGGAAAAGGTTTGCCATTTGGTGTCAGGGAAGTCTGGACCCCTGTCTCTGCCTTCTAACATTTTAGACTACCTTTGGTCTCTCTCCAAAGGGGTCTCCGAGTCATCGACCATAGGGTGTACCTGGCAGCCATTTCCACTTACGGGCATGGGCGGTCAGTCGACATTGGCACAGGGAGACAGTGATCGGCGCTTTTCAAAGGCCTGGATCACTTATCTCCGTGAGTGAATCTCCACCTCCGTGAAATCTTTTGCTGGTTTTGGCAAAGCTCATGGAGCAACATTCGAACCCATGCACAAGTGTGAGCTCTCACACTTGTCGAAGACTGCCTTGGTGGCTATCCGTCAGCCAGAAGGACAGGGAGCCAGGCAGCTCTCGGTGGATTTCCCTTATCTGGTCTTTCACAGGGACAAAGTTGTCCTCTAGCCCCCACCAATTCCTTCGAAGGTGGTGTCAGAGTTTCACCTTAACCAGGTGTTGACTCGCTGGTATATTACCCTTACTACACCTCAGGCGCCGAGTAGGCTCGTACCCTAAACCTTAGACATGCTCTCTTCTACTACAAAAAGTGGATGGCGGAAATTCGGGAGAGGTTAGCCAGCTGTTTGTCACTCGCTGAAGCCGCTTCTGGCTGACCTGCAACAAACGGACCATTGCAAGATGGATTACATCATGCATAGGTCTGTGCTGTGAGTTGGCGGGCAAGGAGCCTCCCAGAGGGATAAGAGCTCATTCTACCCACCATACTGCTGCATCGGTGGCTGCTTCCAGGGACATCCCTATCCAGGAAATCTGTCAGGCTGCTACCTGGAAGTCAGCAAACACCTTCATTAGCCACTACCACATCGACCTTGAATCACGCCGGGATGCTGGTTTTGGGGCCTCGGTTCTCCAATCTCTTTTCCCAAAGTAGGGGGTGTGCTCCTTGCCTCCCTCCTCGTGGAGAACTGCTAGGAGTCTGCCAAAGAGTGTGGATGAACAACATCCATGCTCCTAGAAAAACAGGTTACTCACCTGTAACAGTAGTTCTAGGAGTGGTATATGATGTTTATCTACACGCACCCACCCGACCTCCCCACCTTTAGGCACATCACCTTGCTTCCAGCTGGCTAAGATCTGGCGTCATGGGGCGGAGCCGAGGTATTTACCGCCCGGGTGGGTGGGAGGAGCCAGCTTGAAGACTTCCGGCAAGATTTAAAGGGGAAAGGGACATGTTTGAGAGTGTGGAGGAACAACATATACTACTCCTAGAACTACTGTTACAGGTGAGTAACCTGTTTTTCAGGTGCAGTGCTGTAGACTCACAGTAGTCTCAGGAAGGATCATCTTCTGCACTAGTTCTCGCCTAACCATAAAAGGGTGGCTAGAGTGGTTCCTGTACAGGGCACCTAGCTTGGGGTGCAGTTTTTTTTATGATTGCATTGATGTGATCGGTGAAGGGAAGGTGACGGTCGAGCCATACCCCTAGATACCGGAAAGAAGCAACGTCTGCCAGAGTCTTCCCGTCCTTTGTGTGGGCCGGGAGTCTGGATAGCCGCTGTCTCGTGCTGAAGGTCATGGTGACAGTGTTTGTTTTTTTGTGTTTTTTTTTTAGCCTTGAGAGAGAGCTGGTGTGAACTGAACCAGCGAAGAACTTAATTGAAGTCGGACTGGAGATTGGATGCTACTTCTTCTGGGGTGGAGCCAGAGGCAAATAGGACGGTGTCGTATACGTACATGTGTATAGATATAGCTGTGCAGATTAGTGGCAGGTCGTTGAGGAAAATGGAGAACAGGATGGGGCCGAGTACCGACCCTTGGGGGACACCAGTAGTCACATGGAAGGGGGGAGAATGTGGCATCTGCAATTCTTATTGATTGTGTTCTTCCTGAGAGGTAGGCACTGAACCAGTTAGTGGCTGAGGTAGTGAGACCTGCATCCGAGAGGCTTGTTACCAGCAAGGAGTGGGAGAACGTGTCTAATGCTTTAGTGAGGTCGACGAATATGGCCGAAGAGATCTGCCCCCTATCCATTCCAGAGAGGATAGTGTCCGTGAGTCTTAACAAGAAGGATGCAGCGGAGTGACCCTTTCCGAATCAGACTGGAATGGCGTGAAGAAGTTAGTCTGAGAGAAAAGAGGTAAGTTGGGCAAGCACCAGGTGTTCTTGTAGATCTTACTTGAGAGGAAGCTCTTGCAGCAGGTAACACATATATATAGGACTGGCCACCTGATGGCAGATCTTGGCATTTCTTTTCTCTAGCAAGCAGTACTGACGTGGGACCACCTACCAGGCATCGGCCCGCCCCGGCAGCGTCACATAATTATAAAAAGGCGTAGCGGTCCCATGCTTCAGTTCTTTCCCACCACAGCAACTTCGCTTAGTCGGCTCTTGGCTCGCCCTACGGGTTCCTCAGTTCTAGAACAGTTCCTCTTTATATTTTCATGGATTTTCTCGACGTATGTCATCCATTTGACGGGCACCGTAACAAGTGCTCTTCGGACTGACAGATCCCTGCCAGGACAGTCACTTAGCCTGCCTTTTTGCCTGGGCCCCAGACCACGATACTGCGCCTGTACCCACGGCCAGGTCTTCAATAGTCTGACCAGGATCAAAGACAGAAATCGCTCCAGGCCCATCTAACTCAGCAGCAACTGCCCCAGATGCAGCAGGACACGTCCTGTAGGAGGAGTCTCATTCCGTACTCCTTAGATGGGAAAGGAGAAGCACTGCCTTCCAGGCCCAGGTCTTCCAGTTCTGCTGGTCGCTCTGGCTTACCTCCCTCAAGTCTCCGCCTTGCAGCCCATCAGGATCCGTCACTTCAGATTCCGGTTCATAGCGGCCTGGACGCAGGAACATCCGCCAAAACCGTCTGGCTCGGTTTGTCTCCTCTGGCCACAGGAGGCACTCAGACTCCAGCTTCGTGCCCCCCACAGGTAAGCAGTCCTCCTGCTCGGCTTTGGTTGACCCCAGGGAGGCCAAGCAGTCTATGGGGCATTCTGCTTCTCGGGCCTCTTCTTTGCTGCTAAAACATAGGCACGACCGGCATCTGTCTGAGTCAGACCGATGCCATTCTGACAAACACAAGACTTATCGCCCTTCTAAGACCCCTTCCTCCGACTGACCCCTGCCCTCCTCTGGCTAAGGGGCGTCCATGGGACGCGGCTCCAGCACCGATACCGGTCACACTTCCGCTTCCTCCACCGGTGCCGGATAAGGCTGTTCCTCCGACGTCACCTCGCGACCGTTCACCAGTCCGCCCGACGCCAGATCTGCCTGACATCACTGAGGAGTTACACGCGTCACCTGTCCTACCGACGCTCAGGCCATTCCGATGCCGTGCCTCTGGTCAACTGACCCGCCTTCTAGGTCGGACTCTCCAAGGTTGGGGATGTCCCAGGTCAAGAATTTTTGCTCACTGGTGGGATACAGTCAATCAGTACTTAGTAGAGCCTCCAGTTCCTTCTCCAAAGCTCCTCCTGTCCGCTAGCCTGGCCAGGCAGGCCTAGCCTGTCCCTTCCGGGACTAGGGGATAAGTCATTGGCCAGCCCAGGAAGAGCAAGGACAAGCGCAAAGAGGACTAGGTCTCCTTCCTCCTCTCGCTCTCCTTCTCCTAGGCGGCCCAGGCACGAGAGACATTGGGTTTAGTCTTCCTCCTCCTCTTCTTCCTCTGCCTTTGTCGAATCAGAGTCCTATCCTGTTTCGAACCCGGGCTCTCTCCCTGGTGACACTGAGGACCAGCCTAGATCTCCTCCCGATGACCCCAGTTTCCTAGAGGTCATGCGGCACATTCAGGAGTACATGGGACGGGGCGGAGGCCCTGGATCCCGAACACTTACGCCTGGCAAAATACCTGCGCTAGAAGGATCCCAAGCCGGTGATCATCCCTCCCTTGGTGGACACCTTCCAGAATGTTACCCTAGCTACCTGGAGGCATCCACATGCATCCTCTGTGGTGCCCAAGAAGGCCAACCACTTGTACCAGGGCCCCAAGGACCATTCTTACTTGGCCCGAACATCCCACGGTGACTCCATGGTCATTTAGGCAGCTCATGATCATTTGCAGAGGCTGAAGCACCCTAAGTACCCAGCTGTCAAGCAGGGAGTCTAAGCAGCTGGATTCTTTTAGGTGCATGTGTGTCCTCATCTGCCACCTGCAGTATCGTAGTCTAAATTTTTTGACTCATATAGTCCCATTACAGAGCGCCTTTGGGACCAAGTTGGACATTCTGCAAGGTTTGCCTGACTGTCCTCAGAGGACAGAACTTGCTAAACTTTTACAGACTGGCTCAGATGTAGGTACTCCGTTCTTGAGCTCGTCGACTCTGGACACATCAGCGAGGGCAGCCGCTACCTGGAATTTGCCTTGGCCACCCTGGCTCCGGGTCTCTGGGTTCGACCCAGAGGTGCAGACTACACTTCTCAGTGCCCCTTTCAAGGGCTCTGTGCTCTTCGGTGAAGATACAGAGAAGGTTATTGTTAGACTGCAGGACTCTGGCAAAGCGGTCCGTACGGTGCAGTCTATGTATCGCCCGAAACGGGAGCGTTTTCATTGGCCCCATTTTCGTGGCAGAGGGGAACACCAGCCTCAGCAACCCCATGCTCGGCCTCACGCACAGTGGGGTGGCTTTGGTTGACGAGGGGGTCACCGAGGTGCTGCCTCTGCCTTCTCTAGACAGGCTAGACCTCCAGAAGTCGCCCTCCCCTCCCCTTCCACCTGACTATGTAAATGACCCTCACCCCCCCCCAGACCTGATGTCGGGAGAGTGGGTGGGAGGTCATTTTTCTCACCACTATCTTGCATGGAGAGAAGTGACCTCTAACAGATGGGTCCCCAACCTCGTGGAGTTCGGGCACTCCAAAGAGTTTGAGTCTCTACCCCCGGACAGACCACCACCCCCTTCTTACTACCGGAGAGACCACTGGGCTCCCATGAGGCGGGAGATCCAGTTTCTGCTCAACAAGGACGCCATAGAATGTGTCCCAGAGGCAGAAGGGGACTCTGGGTTTTACTCCCGCATCTTCCTGGTTCCCAAGAAGTCAGGGGACCTGTGGCTGATTTTGGACCTCAGCGACCTCAACCAGTGGGTCACTTACTGCAGATTCCGTATGGTGTCGCATCCGAATCTCCTCCCTTCCTGATGGTGAGGATTGTGGCGTCTCTGGACATGCAGGCTGCCTACCTTCACATTCCTATTTGCCACAGTGGAGATTCCTGAGGTTCAAGTTCGAGGGTCGGGCCTATCAGTTCAAGGTTCTTCCCTTTGGCCTTTCCTCCACTCCCAGAGTCTTCACCAAGTGCCTCGCCATCACTGCAGTGGCCCTGCGCCGAGATGGCCACTTTTTGTTCCCTTATCTTGATGATTGGCTCCTCTAGGCCCCATCCAGGTCTCGTCTTTGGAAGACCATCCTGGCCATGCTCTCCCTTTGTCAGCATCTGGGGATCACTGTAAATCCAGAAAATCTCAGCTCTTCCTCTCTGTGTCTTCAATTTATGGCGCTCTTTTAGACACCACATTGGGAAAGCCGTTCTCCCTTCAGACAGGGCAGAGCGCATTCAGGCTGTGGCGTCCCAAGGCTTTTCAGCCTCTGTGGTTCCCAGACAGGTCTATTCTCAGGCTTCTGGGGCACATGGCGGCTGCCATGATCTCAGTCCCTTCGCCAGACTGCGCATGTGCACCATTCAGTGGGCTCTTGAGGTCCAGTGGGACCAGACCAGGGGCGACTTGGACTTGCGGTCAGGATTTGGAGCCAGTTCATGACAACTACGCTGGTGGGTGTCCCCAGCATCTCTGCCGAGGACTCCCTTTCAGCCAGAAAGTCCTGTCCAGCTCACCACAGAGCGTGTCTGGGGACGGGGTGGGGTCTCACCTTAGGGATCCACAGGGACGCAAAGGCTGTGGTCTCCATTAGAGGAGAGCTTGCATATCAATGTGCTCAAGCTCAGAGCCGTCCTGTACTCCCTACAGGCTCTGGCTCTTTTCTAGCCCGGTCACCTCCTTATTCAGATGGACAACACTGTGGTGGTGTTTACATCAACAAGCAGGGAGTACACTCTCCCCCCTTTGTCGGGAAGCTGAGGTGTGGAACTGGCGGTGGAGCACCATCTCCATCTTTCGGCAGTCCATGTTCCGGGCTCCATGAACATAGTATGAGCGCCCTCAGCAGAGCAAAACCACTCTGTCACGAGTGGTCCCTGATGTAGTCCGTTGCAGACGAGCTCTGCGCAAGATGGGGAATGCTGGATTTGGACCTTTTTGCATCTTGCTGCAACGCAAAACTGCCCAGTTTTTGCTCGCTCGATCCCGAGCCTGGAGCTTTCTGGCAAGACGCATTGTTCCTATCTTGGAACAGGAGGTTTCTTTACACCTTCCCTCCCTTTTCCCTCTTGCAGCAGGTCCTCCTCAAAGCCCAATCGGAGAGGGTCACCATGATTCTAATAGCCCCTCTGTGGCCCAGACAGATTTGGTTCCCACTTCTCTGGTGTCTGTCTTTTCATGCTCCATGGCCTCTTTCCATTTCGGGTCAGTTACTCTCTCAGCAGCAGAGGACCTTGGTTCATCCTAACCTGCGCTCCCTTCACCTGCATGCTTGGCTCCTGCTTACCTAGCAAAGCTTTGCTTTGGAGTTTCTGATGACATTGCCCGGATTTTGGTTGAGGCTTGAAAGCCCACTACCTGGGCTACTTACGCTATGAAGTGGAAACACTTTTGCTTCTGGGCCTTATTCAGGAGGCTTGACCCTCTGGTCTGTCCAGTTAACGTGGTTTTACAATGCCTGCTATCCCTGTCGGAGTCAGGTCTCAGCTACTCCTCCATTAAGGTACATCTGGCTGCTGTTTCCACCAATCATCACTGTATTCAGGACAGGACAGTGGCTCAATTGGAGGTGGTTAAAACTTTTCTGAAGGGGATTTTACATCTCCGTCCTCCAGTCCAAGACTGTTCTGGAGAGGCTTACGCTTCCTCCCTTCGAACCTGCCATGTCTTGTGAGCTCCACTATCTCTCTTGGAAGACTTTGCTTCTGATGGCGGTCACTTCAGCTGGACGCATTTCGGAGCGTCATGCTCTTATGTGTTGAGAGCCCTATCTTATTTTTCATAAGGACATGTTGGACCTCCGCACTAATCCTAAACCTCTTCCGAAGGTAGTGTTGGAGCTCACTCTTAACCAATCGGCCAGCTTCCAGTATATTTTCCGGAGCATTCCAATAGGGGTGAAGCGCTCTTGCACACCCTTGATGTACATCGCGCTCTGCGATGTTTTTTGTCCAGAACAAAAAGTATCAGGAAATAGGACCAACTGTTTGTATCCTTTGCTTATAGGTCCTTGGGGTGCCCAGTTACAAAGCAAATGCTGTCGTGTTAGCTGGTAAACTGTATATCATTCTGTTATCAGCAGTCTAACAAGACCCTTCCGAGCTGTGTTAGGGCTCATTCCACCAGAGCGGTGGCTACTTCCCTCGCAGCTCTTAAGAAAGTGTCGGCGGCTGACATTTGTGCTGCCGCCACCTGGCACTCTATTCACACCTTCATCAGACATTACAGTCTGGACATTGTTTCCAGACGTTGCGAAGGTTTTGGCCTGGCGGTCCTCCAGGGCCTTATTTCTTGAGAGGTCTTGTCTCTTGAGGGTTTCCTGCCTCTCCTTTCCTTCCCACTCATGGTTGTCTTCAGTTTAGACCTTGAGTGTGGTATGTGTATTTGACTCCCCTTTCCAGGGGTTGTATTAAGTTAATACCTCTGGGAGATTTTCCTATTTTTTCCTTTCCCCGCCCTTACCCAGCGGTTGTCTTTAGTTTATACTGCTTGGGAATCAGTCCTATATATGTTACCTGCTGCAAGAGCTTCCTCTCGAAGCAAGATAGTACAGTTATATAAGAGCTTACCGTAACAATAGCTCTTCGAGAGAAGCTCTTGCAGCAGGTATGATTTCTCTCCCTCCTTCCCCCAGGAGTGAGCCTTTCTACTCAGGGTCTAGTTCAGCTCCCTTTGAGGGCCTAGCAAATTTTGTTACTTTTCTATGGAATGTTTCCTCCACACTGTTGATGTTATTTGGCCTGTCATTGGCGTGCAAGAACTGGAGCACCTGGGGACTGCCTACACCCTTTATACTATGTGACGGGGGCAGGGCCGACGCTGGGAAGGCGGTCCCACGTCGGTACTGCTAGAGAAAAAGAAATTCTGAGATCTGCCGCCAGTCCTCTATGTGTGTTACCCGTTGCAAGAGCTTCTCGAAGATCTACTGTTATGGTAAGTTCTTATGTAACTGTACTTTTTGCAAGGACTGGGAGGAGAGAGAGGGCGGTAGTTTGAAGTGGAGGAGGGGGAACCCCCTTCAGAGAGGGGAATGACAACGGTGTGTTTCCAGGCCTGGGGGACAGCAGCAGTGGTAAAGGAGAGGTTTAGGAGATTGACAAGAGCTGTTGCTATGGCTGGGGCAGAGAGTGGAGGAGTTTGGTGTCCAGCCATCCGGGGTACCTTTAGATGGGTTTAGAGCCAGTAGGGCCTCGAGGGGCTTTGTTTGTGTGATGGCTTTGAAGGAAGGTACAAGGCCCTAACGTGTTAGAGTCTCCTGTGAGCAGGGTCGGGTGGGGCAGTGGGGGGGCAGGAGAGAGGAGAGTTGAGGCACAAGAGGTAAAATATGTCTTGAACTTGGCAGCCACCGCCCTGGATCTGAGAGAGGAGTTGTTTACTTTTAGGAGCAGTATGGGATTTGTGGCGGAGGAGAGAAGAGGGTGGGATGACCTTCCAGAATTTGGATGGGCTATTTAAGTTTGACTGGAGGAGGTTGAAGTATACCACTTTAACGGTGGTGCTGTGGTGCACTTGTTACACACCACGGTACATGGTGAAGTCTTGGGAGGCGAGAAGATTTATGTGCTCGCCATGCTTTGTCGCAGGCCTTATGGCAGGCTATAAGTTCTTGGGTGATCCAAGGCAGGTGCTTACCGTATACCCTTGAGCGACGCAGTGGGGCAAGCGTATTCCGGAAGTTGAGGAGCATGTCTTGGAAGTGTAGGAGGGCGTTAATCACAAAGTATAAGCAAATCTTACTTCGAGAGGGCTCTTGCAGTAGGTAATTACATATAGGACTGACCCGGCAGGCATCAGGACCCCAAGGAAAAAATGTCTAGCTAGCAGTCTCTGATGAGGGACGGCCCCCTCTTCAGATGACCGTCATCTGTAAGTGTAAAGGATGGTTTCCCGCCCGCCTTCCAGTTCTTTCCTGCCGTCAACGTGAAGTTCCTCGCGGTAGAGTTCATAGCTCATCAGTCTTTAGTCTGCTAGTTTTCAAACTTTTCAGCCAATTTTTTTGTTTGTTTCTCTAAAATCTCTGTGTATGTCATCCCAATGCCTTCTGAATTGCATAAAACAAGTGTGACTCGTGTGGTTCCCAGCTGCCACATAAGGACGGACACTCCTGTGCCTCTTCTGCCTAGGCATGGACCATCCCATGGAGAAGTGCCAGCACTGCCAAGAAATTCAATTCGGCCACCCAACGGAGGCAGCAGTCTCTGGAGGCCCATACTCTGAAGAAAAAGATGGCTTCCATGGAGAAGGAGTTGAAAAAGTTGAGGGAGGCTTCCACTTCCCCGAAGGCCACAAGAAGGAGGACAAGTACCGGGACTGGGACTCAACCTCCACGGCCTCCGTCACTCCGGCTGGGGTCACAGTATTAAAGGTAAGGTCCCCTCCGGGGGATCGCTCCTCGACTACCATCTTGGCGGTGTCCAAGTAGGTGTCGCCCCTCCCGTCAGGCTAGGGCCCCTTGGGTACTTCCGGGTTAAAGGAGAGCTTCACTCCCAGGAAGACCACTGCCATGTGGCCCTCTGGGTCGAGTGGGTCTGCTAAGTCGGATGCCGGTGCCACCGACATCCGCCCGGACAAGATCGGTAAGCCGATGGCTCCTTTGGGAGGGTGCCCGGTCGTTCATTCACCAGAAAAGGACGCTTTTCCTTCGAGGCCTGCTTCGGGTAAGGGTTCCGGTAAGTCAGACGCCGGCTCCTCCGACGCCAGCCCTGATCCAGCTGATGAGTTAGACATCGGCCCCTCTGGCAACCGCCCAGCTAAAGAGCCTGCGGTGGACCCCGTCAACCGGTCCCACGTCCCAGGCTCTCCGCAACACTTGCCGTTGCCCTCTGAGGCTCCTGCATCTCTTCTGCTGGATCCCAGGGATTCCAATCCTCCATCCTAGGTTGTCACAGAGGAACTGGATACGCTGACGTCAGGGCTCCCTCCTACTGGGCCGGACCCTCAGATGCCAGCCGACGTCCCTCTTCTGGATGACAATGTCACACCGGGCCCAGCGCCCATGGGGCCACCCTTACTTGGCTCACCTGTTGGGCCTTTGCCAGGACCCTCTGTTCCGTCAGAGCCCCTGGCACCCGGGTATCTGACACCACTAAATCCGGTGCCACCTTACCCGGTACCGCAGTATCAGACACTGCTTTATCCGACACCACAGTATCCGGTGCCTCAATACCCGACGCTGGGCTTTCCACCGTCTGGTTATGGATACATGCCATATGGATATCCTCAATATCCGTATCTCCTCCTCCTCTGCCGCCGACCACACCACAGCTGCCAGCGGACTTGAAGGAGACTCTGGCTGCCTGATGGGCCGAGGCCAAGGCTTAGCTCACCAGGGAGGTGCAGAGTCATCTACCGGCACCGGACCCTGCACAGGATCCACGGAGATGGGAGACTCCATCCCCCTTACCCGACACCAGAGTTGAACTCTCAGGTGCCAGGGGCGGGGAGGACACGCTTCCCAGAGGGCCTCCCAAAGAGACCGTTCCTCCCCCAAGTCGGGAGGAGTCTTCCTCTTCTACGTCGGAGACTTTTGATTTGGACTCGGGGGTGCTACGATCCAGATAACGAGTCTCGCTCCCAGACCCACCCAGGCCAAGGACTCCTCTGAAGTCTCCTCCAGAAGATCCTTCTTTTCTGGAGCTACTGAGAAAGATCCAGGAAGTTCATCAGTGGCAGTTTCTGGAGCCAGATCCACAGCATAAAAAGCTTGCTGCCCACTTGGATCTGCCTGAGAACACTCCTACATTGATTCCACCCTGGTGGAGCCTCATACGGATCTTGTTTCCACTATTTGTAAACAACCATCCACTTTAGCCCCTCCCTTCCAAGGAAGGCAGATAGGCTATATCAGGCTCCCAAGGGTGTAGATTCTCTGAATATACGCCCTAAGTCGGACTCTGTCGTGATTAGCGCCGCTCACTGCCGCTTTGCTAACCCCAAATATCTCAGCTCGTCTCTGACTGATAAGGAGTCTCTGCTTCTGGAACAGTATGGGAAGAAGGTTTGCATCTTCTACCCTAGGTATTAGGGCCTTGAATTATGCTGCACATATGGAGGACTACCAGAAGACCATTCTGAGTCAGGTGTAATCTAAATTTGACTCCTTCCTGAGTCTCAGACAAAACAGGAAGTGTGACCTTGTCCAGTCTGCTGTTGGCCACTCAGCACATGCTTCATGCCACCTACGACACAGTGGGCGCAGCTGGAGGCGGGTTGGCTTCATGCCAGGTCTTGATGTCATGCCTGGCTCTGGGTATCAGGTTTGGTCCTTGAAGTGCAATCCGCTATTCAGGATCGCCTTCAGGGTTTGGTGCTGTTCGGCGGTGATGTGGACGACATCATAATCGATCTGCAGAGAAAGGCACTGCACTTGGTCCGTGGAGACTCTGTACAGACCCCTCAGGGACAGCGATGCCCTCGTCGGCGTGTCGACAAAAAGCTAAACCACAGGGCAAGCGTCGGGCCCCTCAGCAACCAAGACTCCCCAAAAAAAGCCCTGGGGAGCCTGCAGCTCGCTGCCCTAGACCTCCTGACTCCTGCCTCTCCCACGGCCTCTGGACATACCAGAGGAACCAGTAGGAAGGAGGGTCTCCTTCCATCTACCGGGTTGGGAGAGGATAACATCAGATGCTTGGGTGCTCCAGCTGATCGCAGCAGGACACTTAATAGCATTTCTCCAGAAACCACCCTGAAGGTCACCCCCAATGTTGCTTTACTCCCCGGAACATCTTCCTCTGGTCCTGTAAGAAATCTCCTCCCTTCTCTTGAAGGCAGCGATAGAACCAGTTCCCAACCACCTGTACGGGACTGGTTACTATTCCCATTTCTTTCTAGTTCCAAAGAAATCAGACGCGTGAGACCTGTCTTAGACCTCAGCTTCCTGAACATGTTCATGAGTACAAGCGCTTCAGAATACTCTCCTGCAGAACTTTCTGCCTCTTCTTTGACCAGGACTGTGGCTGTGCGCTTTGGATATGCAGGATGTCTACCTGCACATCCCCATTCGCCCTTCCCACATAATTTCTTCAATTTTGTTTTCCAGGGAACACTACCAATTCAAGGCCCTCCCATTTGGTCTTTCTTCCAGCCCCCCTGGTATTTACCAAATGCCTATCTGTGGTAGCGTCCCACCTGTGTACCCAGGGAGTGCAGGTATTCCCATACCTGGACGATTGGCTCCTGGTGGCCCTGTCCAGGGAGGAGCTCCTACACTCCCTTTCCCTCATTTTGCAGGTTTTCACCAGCTTGGGTATCACCATCAACCAAGCAAAGTCCCATTTGGTCCCTTGCCAAAGACTCCAGTTCATAGGGGCGATCCTGGACACGACCATGGGCGAGGCCTTTTTGCCTCCAGACAGGGTGGGCACCCTACAGATTTAGGCAAGTCTTCTGTCCAGTCGCAGAAGGGTCGGTGGAAGGTCAGTCCTTCGTCTCCTCGGGCTAAGGCAGTTGCTATCCCGACAGCCCCATGCGCTCGGCTCCATATGAAGAGCTCTCAATGGACGCTTCAGTCTCAATGGGACCAAACACTGGATGACCTAGACCAGGAGGTTCAAGTCTCCTATCCCATGGTCAGGGACTTGCAATGGTGGATGGTACCAGAGAACCTTTCTCTGGGTGTTCACTTCAATATTGAACCCTCTTCCCAGACATTGACAAAAGATGTCTCAGGAGAGAGCTAGGGAGCCCACCTAGGGTTTCACAAGACTCAGGGCAGCTGGTCCAGGCTCGAGCAGAATCTGCACATAAATGTGCTCGAACTCAGGGCAGTCCTTTATGCCTTTCAGACCCTGTACTCCTCTATTCTTCCCGGTCGTCTAACCATTCAGACAGACGTGTGTGGTCTGGTACATCAACAAGCAGGGAGGAACTCGTTCCTATCCTCCGTGCAGGGAAGCAGTGAGAGTTTGGAGCTGGGTTATCAGCACAACCTTCATCTGACCGGCAGTTCATGTTCCGGGAGTAGAAAACACGCTGGCAGACCCACCTCAGTTGGTCTTCAGCCAGGGCTCCTGAGAGGAACTGGGTCAAGAAGGTAGTAGACAACATCTTCCTGCTTTGGGGAACCCCTAAGGTAGACCTGTTCGCGTCTTCTCCAAAACGCACAACTTCCGCATCTGCTCACTCACTCCAGGGATACATTTTCTCATGGGACACTCTGTCTCTTGACTGGAGGGACAGATTCGTCTATGCCTTCCCTCCAATTCCCTTAGTTCTGAGGGTCTTGAACAAGCTCAGAACAGAAGGAGCCCGGATGATCCTCATTGCTCCATTCTGGCCCAGGCAAGTTTGATTCTTTCTTCTGAAACAATTCTCAGAGGCACCTCCTCTTCCTCTGTCTCAACACTTATTGACCCAGGATCAAGGGACCCTTGTTCATCCTGGTCTAAAATCCCTTCAGTTGCATACGTGGCTCCTGCAGACCTAGCTCAAGCCTGGTTCAGGGTTTCTCCGGTTGTAGCAGATATTCCGGTGGAGGCTAGAAAGCCTTCAACCAGGTCCACCTACGCCATGAAGTGGAAATGATTCTCTATTTGGGCTTCTTCAAAGGACTTTGAGCCTTTCTCTTGCCCAGCTGAAAGAGTCCTGGACTCCATGCATCATCTCTTCGATCTGGATCTCAGCCATTCCTCTTTGAAGGTCCACATGGCAGCAGTTTCGCCCTACCATGTTCCCTTTGGAGACAGGCCGTTCGCTCAGTTGGAAGTCTCCAAGACATTCCTCAGAGGGGTTCTCCATTTCAGACCCCCCCATCCGTATTCCTGCTCCTCCTTGGGATCTAATTTAATTCTCGAGAAGCTTACTCTGCCTCTTTTTGATCTGGCAGCCTCAGCAGATTTAAAGTTCCTCTCTTGGAAGACACTCTTCCTAGTGGCCTTTACTTCAACTTGACGGATTTCCGAGCTTCATGCCTTGATGTGCAAAATCCCGTATTTGATTTTCCACAAGGAACGTGTGGCTCTGCGCACCAACTCGAAGTTTCTCCCTAAGGTGGTAGTGGAATCTACGCTGAATCAATCCATTAAACTACCTACTTTCTTTATGCAACACTCCAATCAAGGGGAGTACCTCTTACATACTTTGGATGTTCATAGAATACCGAGATACTATACCACTAGGACTAAGGATCTCAGGAAATCTGATCTACTCTTTGTCTTTTTTTGCTCACAAAATAGAGGGCAATGCAGTTTCCAAGCAATGCCCATCTAAATGGTTGGGTCATTGTATCACTTTCTATTACGACAAGTACAATAAGACCCTGCTGGGTCAAGTCAGAGGCCACTCCACCAGAGGAGTGGCCACCTCTGCGGCTTGTTTTAAGAATGTGTCAGCGGCAGACAGCTGCAACTTGGACTTCTCTCCATACCTTTATGAAACACTACAGTTTGGATATTGCCTCTCGATGTAGAGCAGGCTTCAGGTTGGCTGTACTCCAAGGTCATCTTTCATAATACCCGTTAAGCCGGAGGCTCCATTAGTTGGGTCATTTTCCTCCTTCCGAGTGCTTTTCATTTTTCCAGACTGCTTGGGATTCAGTCCTATATGTAATTACCTACTGCAAGAGCCCTCTTGAAGTAGGATAGTACAGTTATGTAAGAACTTACTGTAACAGATCGAGAGGCTCTTGCAGTAGGTAATACCTTCCCACCCTCCATCCCCTTAGCTTTTTCAGCTCCTTTTCCAGGAAGGGAAATATCTGCTTCTAGGGACATGGATATGTTGTTCATCCACACTCATTGGCAGTATCCTTGCCGCTTAAATCTTGCGGAAGGTCTTCAAGCTTGCTCTCCCACCCACCGGGTGGTATAACTCTGCTCCGCCCCATGGCGCCAGATCTTCCTTACCGCTTGGAAGCTCAGGTTCCTCCTTAACGCTCTGCGTTTGGACTGGTTCCTATTTCTCCGTTTATGGTTTAAAAATAAAAATTTTCAAAAGTCTTGATCCCTCGCGGCTGCGATGGACCGATCGACTCCAGTTTCGGAGATGCCCATGCGGGAGAAGATGTCTGGACGGATCCACACTCACGTGTGTCTACTGCTTAGGCCTTGAGCACGACCCGCAGGCTTGCGACCTGTGCTCATCTTTCTCGGCCTCGTCCTCGAAGACCGTGCTGCCCGATGCAACTGGGCACGTCCGAGCGTTCCCTCGGTGAAGTCCAAGGAGGCCCGGTTGGCGGTGTCATGGGCGGCTTTCGGCGGATCAGCTCGCCGGATGGTCGCCCCCTCGAAGGGCGGCGCAGGCAGTATCTTCTCGACGCGGCATTTATCCCGCTCTCTCTGGGTTCTTCCTACACGGCTTCTTTTAAGAGCTTTGTCTGTCCCTCTCCACTAAAGGAGAAGGGCCTGCGTCTGCTGGACCTTATTCTCGGTCAAAAAAGAGGACAGGTGAGTCCCTCAGTCGACGCTCTTGGGAGGCAGGAAGGTCCCCTCTCCCGGGCCGTCGTCCGTCGGCTAGGTCGACCGCTCGGCTTGCCACTGGCCTCACGGTGTCCCGTCAGGTCAGTTGACCGAGACTCCCACTGATGAAGTCGAGATTTTTCGACCCGTTGAACAGGCTGTCGCCTTTAGCAGCCGAGATTCCCTCTCCCGGTTCCCCGGAGGAGTTGAGGATCCGTGGGCTTCGTCGCTGCCTCGGTTCGGAGCCCGGGATGGACCTTCCGAGCCGAAGGAGTGCCGGTTCCGGCCGACACCCCGCACCGACCCGGACCGGGACTCGGTCTCGGTCTCGGACCTCTTAGCGGTCAGCCGTTCCCACCGTCATAGGCGGTCTCGGTCTCGGCACAGCGTGGTAAGCGTGCCCGCTCGTCCTCGTCCTCCTCCTCCCGGATGAGGCTTGGCGTAAGTCGTCGGCTGATGCGAGGACCTTATGTTCTAACAGCTCCTCCTGGCGGGGATAAGCCCGACTCCGTGCCTTCCCGGCCATTAATAACTGTCACCGAGCAGCCGACACAACCCCTCGACTTGTCGAGGCCTATACCCAGGCGGTTGTTCGGCAAAACCAGCTGCTCCACCGATTCGGTGGAACCTCCGCCTCCAGCCACCAATTGGGGCTCCGACCAAGGATTCTCGGTCGGCTAAGGGTTTACCCCATCGGCTGTCAGTTACCCTCACTCCCGACCGACCTCGGCAGGTGAAGGGTGGCTCAGGCCAGAGCAGCTCTTCGAGACTCTTCCGAGTCCGAAGATGATTCCTCCTTCTTCTCCAAGCGACTGGACTTGGAGTCTTCAGAGGTCAGTCAATGGGCGATAGCCCGTCGTCCTTCCTAGGACTGCTTGGCTCATCTCGAGTCTACCGGGATGGAGCTCGAACCCGTTCCAAGCGGACGGAGTATCCTCACGGAGATTCCTGGACCGAGGGATTCTCCGACGGAGGCCTTTCCGTGGCCAAGGCCATAGTGAGGTCCGGCACTGGAACTTTGGCAGCGCCTGCTTCCTGCCCTGCGCCGGCCAGGATGGCCAGGAAGTATCGCGGTCCTACCGTTCCTTGTCCGTTTTTGGAACACCCCTCTGCTGAGGGGTTGGTTACCGACAGTTGCCGGGCGCCGGCAACGCCAGGATGTGGACAAACCTCCTGACAAGGAGTCCAAGAAATTGACCACGCCGGGCGAAAAAGTCTACGCTGCGCTCCTCTCTCGGCCTTCGCTAGCCAGTTCGCCGCCCTCATGGCACATTTTTCATGCCCTGTTACCCCTCGATGAGGTCATCCTCATCTTCCGCCCGATCTGCAGACTACGGTTAAGCAGGTGCGGGACCAGGGCAGGCAGTGGCCAAACAGCAGCCCAGCTGCTTTGGATATAGGGGGACTCATGTTCCAGATCGGTGGCGGCCGCGGTAGCTTATGCGTCGTGGACTTGGCTGAGGATATCCACCTTACTTCCGGATACCCAGCACAGTTGGCGGATGTTCCTTTTGGGACTGACCTCTTGACCCTGGGGTGGAAGGTCACCTGCAGAGGATCGAAAGTCAATGCCACCTTGGACTCGGTCTCTTCCGCTCAGAAGGACAAAGCCGCAAACCACAGCCTAAGCCCTTTAGGTCCTTCTGTGCCCCAGTCGCGCCCGACCCAGCAACTCAGGGCCAGCAGGCTCGGCCTTGGCATCCCAAACCCAAGCAGCGGCTTCCTCTAACAGGAGGCAGGAGGAAAGGGCCCAGAGGTCCCTCGGCGGTCCTCCTCCTCCAAGCCTGCCCAGTGACGGGCTGAGGGGTGTCGCCTCATCCCCGCCACCACTTACCCTGGGTCCCCGTGGGGACGGCTCCGCACTTCCGCTCCACCTGGTCCGCTGTTACCCCGGACAGGTGGGTCTTCGGAGGTGGTGGGAAGAGGCCTGCCTCTGGAATTCGACAGGCACCACCCTTCAGAGCCGTCGCCCTCGGGGCACGGGATCCCCAGCCTCACTGGCGGCTCGTCGAGCCGACACGCATCTCCTCCTCCAGAAGGAGGTGGTAAGAGGTGGTGGACCCTCCTTCAGACCCAGGGTTTGTGTCCAGGTACTTCCTGGTTCCGAAGCGGACGGGGCTGGCGCCCATTCTCCGACCTACCACGACCTAAACAAGTTCCTAAGGTCTCGAACATCCAGGATGGTCACTCTGGCTCAGATAATACCATCCTTGGAGCAGTGTGGTTCTGCTCTCTGGACTTGCAGGGACAGCGTTTTTCACGTCCCTATCCGTCCGTCTCACCAGAGATTCCCTTCGCTTCCGGCGGAAGGATCTCTCTTCGAGTTCAAGCCATGCCTTCGGCTTGTCTCCAGCTCCCAGGGTCTTCACCAAATGCATGGCAGTGGTGACAGCATTCTCTCTGCGCCCGAGGGTCCGGGTGTACCCTTACCTGGACGACTGGCTGATAGCAGCTCCCTCCAGGAAGGAGGCGGAGTGGTCCAGAGATCTGGCCCTCCAGGTCTGCTCTCAACTGGGCCTCCTTATCAACGAGGCCAAGTCGGAACTCGAGCCGAAGCAGGTGATTCTATTCATCGAGCAGCTCCGACTCTCTTCGAGCCAGGCGGCTCCCGCGGACAGGGCCGAGGTTCTTTCCTCCTTTGCCGATCATTTCTGGTTGGGCAATTGCGCCCTGCCGGGACTTCCTGCGCCTCCTGGGTCTCATGGCGGCCTGCACCAGCGTGGTCCGTTGGGCCGCTGGAACATCGTCCCCTTCAGTGGGGACTGGCCAGCCAGTGGTCCTAGCGCTCGATCCCTTGGACCAGCTTGTGTCGGTGACACAGGGGATGTGGAGCGCTCTCCAGTGGTGGACCGTTCCAGATCATTTGCAGGAGGGCATCCGTTACCGTCCGCCACGGCCGACGGTCTCTCTGTCGACCGATCCTCTCTGATGGGTTGGGGTGCCCATCTGGGGAACACAGGCTCATGGCCTCTGGTCCCGCGGGAGTCCCGATGCCACATCAACCTGCTGGAGCTCCGAGCGGTCCGCCTCAGCTCTCACCGCCTGTTCGCTCCTCCGGGGTCAAGTGGTCCGAGTCCAGACGGACAATACCCACGACCATGTACTATCTAAACCGCCAGGGCGGGACGCGCTCCATGCTTCTATGCAAGAGCTCTCGCATTTGGTCACTTCGTGCGCAGCCTGGAGGCGGATCTCCTAGCCATTCCACGTGGCAGGGCCTCCAACACCCTGGCCGATGCCCTGAGCCGGATAGGGGCTGCATCCCACGAGTGGTCTCCGCCGAGGTAGTACAGCATCTGTTCTCCCATTGGGGCACACCTCAGGTGGACCTGTTTGCCTCCAGGGAGAACGCGAAGCTGAGTCTGTTCCATGCCGGCCCCCCTCAGCAGGGCTCGCTGCAGGGGGATGCCTTCTCGAGGCAGTGGACCCCGGGCCTCTTTTACGCCTTTCCCCCATTTCCCTTGATCCACAAGGTGCTTCTCAAGGCGAGGAGGGACAAGGCGCAGGTGATTCTGATAGCCCCAGACTGGCCTCGCCAGTTCTGGTACCCAGATCTCCTCAGTCTCAGCTCCAGGACTCCGGCAGCTTCAGCTCGCCGGACCTGCTCTCAGTCAATCAGGGAAGGTGTTCCATCCGGACCTTCAATCCCTGCCACCTGACCTGGTTCCTGGCGCTAGAGTTCCAGGCCTGGGTCTTTCGAGCGAGGTCCTCAATGTAGTTGAGGCGTCCCGTGAGTCGCGACCAGAAAATGTTATGCCTCAAATGGAAAAGGTTTCCATTTGGTGTCAGGGCAAGGCTTGGACCCTTCCTCCTGTTCCTTGGCAAGCATCTTGGACTATTTATGGTCCCTTTCTAGTCAAGGGCTTAGGTCGACGACCCTAAGGGGTGCACCTGGCAGCCATCTCTGCTTACCGGCGCTGGCCGAAGCAGTCGGTGGCGAGGAGAAGGTGGTCTGGCGCTTTTTCAAAGGCCTTGATCACATTTCCCTCCAGTGCGGGAACCCCACCTCCGTGATCTACTGCTGGTACTGGCAAGCTCATGGGCAAGCCATTCGAACCTATGCACAGGTGTGCTTTCTCTCACCTGTCGTGGAAGACCGCCTTCTTGGTGGCTATCACGTCCAGCCAGAAGGATGGGAGAGCTCCAGGCGCCCATCGAGTCTCCTTACCTGGTCTTCCACAGGGACAAGGTTGTCCTGCGCCCCCACCGAAATTCCTTCCGAAGGTGGTGTGAGTTTCACCTTAACCAGGTGTTGACTCTGCCGGTGTTCTACCCCAATCACACCGGAGGTCGAATATAGGCTCCCATACTCTGGACCCTAGAAGGCGCCGCTATTATAAGGAGCGCACGGGCTGAAATTGGGAGAGGTTCGCCAGCTGTTTGTCACCTACGCTGAAGCCGCATCTGGCAGACCTGCAGCCAAGCGGACGATAAGCAGGTGGGTAACCTCCTGCATAGATCTCGCTATAAGTTGGCGGGCATGGAGCCTCCCAGAGGGATAAGAGCCATTCACCCGCCCATACTGCTGCAACGGTGGCTGCTTCAGGACGCCCTATCCAGGAAATCTGCAGGGCTGCTACCTGGAAGTCAGCAAACACCTTCATTATCCACTACCACATCGACCTTGAGTCACGCCGGGATGCTGGTTTTGGGGCCTCGGTTCTCCAGTCTCTTTCCCAAGTAAGTATATGGGTGTGCGTCTTGCCTCCCTCCTCCCGGAGAACTGCTAGAGTCTGCCAATGAGTGTGGATGAACAACATATCCATGTCCCTAGAAATACAGGTTACTCATCTGTAACAGGAGTTCTAGGAATGTGTATCATTTGTTCATCCCACGACCCACCCGACCTCCCCGGCTTCGACGCACAACCTGAGCTTCCAGCGGGCCAGATCTGGCGTCATGGGGCGGAGCCGAGAGTTATACCACCCGGGTGGGTGGGAGGAGCAAGCTTGAAGACCTTCCGGCAAGATTTAAAGCGGCAAGGATACTGCCAATGAGTGTGGATGAACAACATATACCATTCCTAGAACTCCTGTTACAGGTGAGTAACCTGTATTTCCCTCTCGTCTTGCCCTTTTTGGCCCTTGGTGGGAAAGAACTGGAAGGCAGGTGTTGGGGACCGCCACTTTATACTGACATCGCATGATGTCGGTCATCTGACCTGGGGGCGGTCCCCCGCCAGAGACTGCTAGAAATTTTTCCGTGGGGTCCTGACATGTGCTGGGTCAGTCCTATATGTAATTACCTACTGCAAGAGCCTCTCTCAAATCTACTGTTACGGTAAGTTCTTGCGTAACTGTACTTTCCTTCTCAAAGAGATGCTGCATTTCCACAGCTGACAAATTTACTCTGTCTGGTTATAGTAAACCGTTCTTCTGAGAGTAATCCACACAATCGTATAATAAATTCCTCTCTAAAGTTACAGTAAGTAGCATTTTTTCTGAGTCATCCTTGCTTAATTGTTGCTGAGCATGTCCTTTTATGTGCATAACCGATAAACTCCAGTGCAAGGTTATAGTAAGGTTTCTAGTTGGAAAATTACTTTCCTTAAGGCAGCAACCTCATAGTAGTTTTCAGTCACAGTATCCTTATACAAATACATAAGCAGATAAGTTCATACGGTTGCACTAGTATCCTTCTAGAATAGTAAAAAACTGCATTTTAAACCCTGCTCCCATTATAATCAATGGAGCATGCCCCCACACTCTACAAACTCCTTTATGACAAAACCTGGGAGTGGGGTGGCAGCATGGGGGTGGAGCATGATTCTGTCTGTACCAGGAAGGGGAAGGGATCGTGAGGCTGAGTGGAATTTACAGTCCCTACCCCTGTAGTAAGCAAGCATTAGAAAATTCTGTCCAGTTTAGGTCTGCTATTCTGTGGGGACTTGAAGCACTGAAACTGGTTCTCTTCAAGGGTACCTGGTTTAAAAATGACATAAAGGACTGTGTTTAGTGTTCTTTTCTTTTGACGGACAACATTCTGTACAGTTCTCTTCATGGAAGCAGCTTTTGTGTTTGTCACTGCATGGGTACAGAACTCTGGGCTGTGCTCTGATGTCAGCTGCTCATGTTGATCAGTCCATGGAGGCGATAGTCCAAACTCCACATTCTGATTCCATGAAAAGAAGCACCTAGAATGTGGTTGTAAAAAGAACACAATGTAAAACCATTTTTTTTTCCATCAAAGTTACAACTATCTGTGGATCGTTGAGGTATGAATCTTGGCCCTGAAGTAGGACCATTATAAACAGTTTCAAATTAACACAGCATTTCAAACAGGAAGCCATCAGTGGTGCCTACACAAGCATGTCATCCCGCCAGAGAGTGATGTCCTGAGGTAGAACTTTATGCTAATTAGAAAAATTTAGAATACAAGTTCGAATTCTACACTGTGGTCAACGCTCCCCCTGCTGTGCTAACATCAGATTTGTTTCCATAGCCAGGGAAGCAGTGACCACTAAAACTAGCTAAGTGGCTACCAAAACATTTCGGATAGTTTCATGGAACATTTTGAAAAATCCAAACAAATGAATGCAAACATCAGGTAATTAAACATATCACATTTTAATAAATGGTCAAACGAAACTTAAGAACTGATTCTTGTATGGACCGATTTTTAGGTTCTGGAAGGAGAGGTAGGGTCAGGGTTTGTAAGGCTCATTGATGGATCCCTGAGAAGAAACAGCATTACTAAGGTGTGTAATATTTCCTTCAAACAGGAATCCATCAGTGACATGCATTATAAAAGTGCAGATTCACTAGTAGTACCTTGGGAGGATGCGTCTAGAACCTGTTTACAAAAAAGGTTCTGCAAGACAGAAGTTCCAAAACTTGCATCTCTCGGGACTGTACGTCCAGGCAGTAGTGTTTTGTGCAGGTGTAAATCACATTGATGGATCCTGAAGAAGAAACATTACTGTTGTGACTATTTTTTTCGATCTGTCCCCCTTAAAGACCTGTATTGGAGGGTGTTCTTGGTGCAGCAGTGCAGAAAGTCGAAGAATCACTAGTACAACAAACCCCCTAGCACACACGGCAAGGAAGAAAAACTTTTTTTTTTTTATTTTCACAAGGAAAAGCAGGTGTGTGTGCTGCTTTGGGGTGGCCTACCCTTCAACTGGCAGGTATCTGGCTCCCAGGGATTGTGGACTGCCCAGTCCTTGTACACACTTCTCTTTCTGACAGTCCATAGTGTGGCACTGGTGCTGATGGCAAAATCATCCACTTGGCCAGCCCTTCCAGCTGGAAGATGCAGTGCAGCCGAGAGGACCCTGATGTTGGTGTGCATGGGGACAATTGAAACATGGGCCTTTGTCGAGCAAGAGAATAAAGTCCTCACTGTGTGGAGTAACATATCTTAAAGTGTCTCCAGGCTGGCTCAGTGGTGCAAGGGCAGTGTGTTGTGCTGCCACATGGAAGACTGGATTTCCTGTACAGCCCCCAAGAATTCCACACTGGAGTGGGCGAGGGGTGTACCTGTCCCAGAGGGGAGAATGTGTGTGTGTGTGTGTGTGTGTGTGTGTGTGTGTGTGTGTATATATTTATAAAATGGGCTAGAAAAAGGAATCCATGGCATTGGAGAAAGACCATCGGGCGACCGTGCGTGTATCAGAGCACGACCGCACACCTGCACTTTTACCCCTCTCCAAAACAATTTTGCCGTTTTGTAAGATAGATAACCCCCTCTAAGGTGTGGTCGCTCTGATATACGCATGCCTTGGGTCGTTGACGCACTCAGCCTGCAGCCTCGTGTGTATATCAGGCACTACCCACACCATCAGAGTGGGTATCTATTACATATATATAATATGGATATGTGTTTGTGTTTGTGTAATAAGTGTGATAAATCCGTTTATCTGAGTAACTGTGTACATAAATTTCATTTATGTATACAGTGCTTATGTTATCAGCCGTTTATCCACACAGTGCTTGTGTCATCAGCCATTTATCTCTACAATGCTTATGTCATTTAGAATGTTCGGCCTCAGTAGCAGTATTAACCATATTCAAATACGAATAACTTTAAAACAAAAAAATGATAGCATGGTACTGTGAGCACAAAAGTTGTTCAGCACGGAAATATCTACAAAATGAGTTGTTTTATTTATTGATGCCTTTTAGATTTTTTGATAATTAGCAAAAACACAGCAGAAAATTCATATTTTTTTCATTTTGTCCACAAATGTAAATAACTTTAAAATGAACAATGATAGCATGGTACTGTGAGCACAAAGTTTATTCAGCACAGAAATATCTACAAAATGAGTGGTGTTTTATTTATAGATACTTTTTAGTATTTTCGGAATTGGTGAAAAACAGCAGAAAATTCAATTTTTGTGTACTTTTTCATCAAACAGTTGCAAATAACTTAAAACCAAAAAATGATAGTATGGTACTTTGTAGACAAAAGTTGTTCAGCATAAAAATATCTACAAAATGAGAAGTGTTTAATTTCTAGATTCCTTTTAGATTTTCTATAATCAGCAAAAAATGGCAGAAAATTCAATTTGCGTTCACTTTTTTTGACTAACAAATGCCCCCTACAAAAACAAAAGCAAAAACAAAAGAACTGCATAAATGAAATATGCAGTAGAAAACTTGTGTGATAAATGATTTATCTGCACTCAAGCAGTTTGATCTTGGACACCTCACTCGTGGCTTACGCCACTTGTGAGGTTACCAGAGGTCAAACTGCTCTTGTGCAGATAAAGCATTTATTACTCTTGCTTCCATTGCATATCCTATATATAATATATACACACACACACACCTACATATATGGGATATGCAATGGAAGCAAGTGTAATAAATGATTTATCTGCATAAGAGCAATTTGACCTCGGGTAACCTCACGAGTGGCGTAAGCCATGAGCGAGGTTTCCGAGGTCAAACTACTTGAGTGCAGATAAATAATTTAATACGTAAGTTTTCCATTGCGTATTCCATTTATGCAATTCTTTGGTTTTTGCTTTTGTATGGGGCATGTGTTAGTCAAAAAAGTGAATAAAAATTTAATTTTGTGCCATTTTTTTGCTGATTATAGAAAATCTAAAAGGAATCTAGAAATGAAACTCCTCTCATTTTGTAGATATTTTTATGCTGAACAACTTTTGTGCTCAAAGTACCATACTATAATTTTTTGTTTGTTTGCATTTGTTTGATGAAAAAGTGCACAAAAATGGAATTTTCTGTTTTTTGCTAATTCTGAAAAAAACTAAAGTATCTATAAATGAAACACCACTCATTTTGTAGATATTTCTGTGCTGAATAAACTTTGTGCTCACAGTACCATGCTGTCATTTTTCATTTTAAAGCTATTTACATTTGTTTGCGGACAAAATGAAAAAAAATTGAATTTTCTGCTGTATTTTTTGCTAATTATCAAAAATCTAAAAGTATCAATAAATAAAACACCACTCATTTTGTAGATATTTCCGTGCTGAACAACTTTTGTGCTCACAGTACCATGCTATCATTTTTCATTTTAAAGTTATTCGCATTTGAATATGGTTACTACTGATACTGAGGCCGAACATTCTAAATGACATAAGCACTGTATAGATAAATATCTGATGACGTAAGCACTGTGTGGATAAATGGCTGATGTCATAAGCACTGTATACATAAATGAAATTTATGTACACAGTTACTCGGATAAACGTATTTATCATACTCTGTTTATCTCCACCCCTATTGCATAAATGTATATATAATATACGGTATATACACACATACATATTTGTGTATAGAGCGGCATTGGTGCTAATTGTAAAGGCTGCCACTCTCCCACTCTCCTGACCAAGGGAAGGGTGTGGCTTATCTACTCCGAGGGATCAACGGGAAGGGGGGGGCGCACGGGAAATGAAAATCAACCAGGTGAAGTGGTGGTAGTTGATGCAGTGGCTGCCTCACCGCCTGCCTGAGTTTGGGAACCGATGAAATTTGTTCAGTACTTGGCCAGGATTGAGGACAGCGCTCTTCCTTGGGAGGTGGAATGCATGCCCTGTGGGTTGACTACCACATCGAGGAATCTGGATGGCAGCGATGTGGAACTATAATGGGAAGGGAACCACATGCCCAGATACTGGGGTAGTCTCCACGGAGGCGGAGTATGCACATAGTGTCAATACATGCATGGGTTTCAGGGAGAAATGGGTGCAAACACCTCTAAACGCAGCCTGGTGACTGTCCATTTCACAGACCCTGCACTGATGACTGGGCATCTTCATCCAAGTCTTGTGGCAGAGGACACCAATGGAGCCAGGTTAAATCCATTGAGGTTGGGAGATGGGGCCGGGGTGCCATTCCAGATAGGGCTCGGAAAGGTACCGGAAGAGAAACGAGTAACAAAAAAAACAAAACATAATTGAGTATTGCCACTCTAGTCATTTGTAAGACAGGAATTCTGATTCTCATGTTTATTCCCCCTACAGATCATAGCTGGGTAGCAAATTTTGATTCAGTGCCTATGGATGCCTCAGGTATAGGTCGTCTCACTGTAGCAGACTCCGGTTCAAGTGTGTGGGATACCCCAGGGGCCATGTCCGCAGCTGAGCAAGGAGAGGACTGGGCTGTGTTTACAGATTTCCCCTCAAAGGTCAGGTAAGTGAAGGCAAAATGCTATATTCCATGCTTGTTCTTTAACCCTGACCCAGACCTGCTTTCCTGCTACAGTTGTTCCATTGGCTCAGATTATGTGAATTTGTCCTGTGCACTGTCCTGCTCATTGAATGGGAACTTTGAGGCCTCCGATTCCAGCAGCTATTCTTAACTTAGTTAGCAGTTATATTGTCTAGATGTTCTTTCATCTGATTTAGGTTTTATGGGAGGGACCTTCCAAGCCCTAAATTTTTTGGGGGAAAATGGAGCAGAGGAATGAAAAACTTAATTTCCAGGGGCGAAGATATGATTCATTGTCCACAGTCTTGGCAGTTCTGCTGGAACAGTCTGATTTGCTGGACATCTTTAAGCAAAGTGCCTCCTGCCACTCGGGCAGTATAACCCCCAGTTCCTCTCCGTGATGCCAGACCTTTCTTTCCGCTGGAAGAACAAATCACCTTTCTCATGGTTCCCGCTTAGGATTTTGTGCACCATAGGCGATCTGTTTTTTTGGGGGGTTTTTTGTTTGTTTTTCGAGTTATTTGCATTTATCTTCCCTGTATAAATCTTCACCTTTCGTCTCAGGTGGGTTCAAGTCAGAGGTGCCAAGACCCGCCGGAAGCTTTTAACTTCAAAAGCTTTTTCTGTTAAGGGAGGAGGGACGCTGAAGACTGACATCTTCTTTTGGAGGCCAACGACGTTGCGTGGCGCTTGTGGGTTGGCCAGTAACCGACATCATTCCCTCCACTACCTTAGTTCTGCTTTTCCTGCCTTAGAAGCTGCAAACAACTCTTTGGGATAGTGTTTCTTCAGGAATTAACTGTGTCACTACCGTTCTCGTTACTTCTGCTCATAATAAGCTTACTTGATGCCATGTTTACACAGTTTGTTATTTTCTTCTTGACAGTGGCGTTAGTTCTTTACCTTTAGTTAAATTTTAGTTAGTGTGGTCGATATCACAGGTTCGGGGCATAAAAGTTCTAAGGTGGGGACTTCTCTGATGCATCGGTTCCCCTGTGGAAGTTGGTTCACTGTAACAGACCTGCATGGCCGATGCTTCCCTTGTCTAGGGCCAAACCATGACAAGGATTGTTGCAGAGCCTGCATCAGCATGGACTACCACACTCTTGAACTACACACAGCTAGGTTGGGATGCGACGCCCGACCTTTGGTGAACGGTGTCAAACGAGGCCCGCTAAGACAAGGACTTTGGGCTTGTCCCTCAGGCCCCCCACTGCTACACTCATCGGGGGAGAGCAGGCCACCATGGGCTCGTGTCTCGCTGAGCCCAGTTGTCTGGGTGAGCAGTTGGCCTCCTCCGGAGGGACTGGCAGCTGATTGCTCAAGGCCCAGTGTCGAGGCCTCAGCTACACGCGGGGCCTGCACTGGAAGTCCCTTCGGGGGAGGTGCGACCTCAGCTGTTGACACAGATTCCGGTGTCAGTGTGCATGGTCGACCTTCCAGTACCACGGAGTCCCTTCTTGATACCGTTCTCGGTGCCGTAACTGGCTGGGTGACTGGGGTCGCCTCACTCGGGTTCTCTGTGGTCTCCTCCTCGGATTCGGAGGATGATCGGGAGGACCCCGACTGATGACCAAGTTCTTTGGAGTGGTTGCCCACTGGATTTCGCTCATGGTCTTTGGTGGGATCTGGCCTTGAGGTCAACTTAATTTGCGGCTGCCTTGTCCCCTGTCAGGGACCCACGGGGGCAAATAGGAGCTCTGGCCTCCTTTTTCTGGACTCCACGGGCCCTCCTTGCAGTGGTTGGGGCCCTCAGGTCTCTCCTTGAGTCCTGCTTCAGGTCTCCTACTCTTGGGGTCTGGTCTCCTGACCTCCACTGGAACTAGGGCCACCTCCTCTCTTTTCTAGAACTCCCTTGTTATATTTCCAGTCCTTCAGACATCAAACTGCTAGAACCTCCCTGAGGTTGTTTTCCCCTAATGTCACCTCCCCAGTGATGCTGTGATTAAGGGACTTCTATCCCTTTTCACCCAGGTCTCCTTTGGGTGCCGAGGTGATCCATGGCCAATGGGCAGTTTCTCTCTACCTTCAGCCTTATAGGTAGGGGAGAAGGAATGTTTAAAAAAAAAAAAATGTTCTCCCTAGTGGACTGGGGCAGGCTAGCTTTGGCCTATTGACCAGGTCTTCTGTCAACCCCTCTTGTGGGTGAGGGTTAAAATTCCCCTCTCCTTTTGGGATGCCCCAGCTATCTGGGCTAATGCTTGTAGGCTCTCAAAAAAACAAATTTTTTTGTTTCACAAGGGGGTAAAACCGGTCGATTTAAGTCACCCTGGTCCACAGGTGTTCTAGGACTTGGGGCAATAGTCCATCCTCCCATTTCGTCTCCTTTTGCCTCTTTGCTCTTCTTTCTTTCTCTTCCTTTCCTCTCTCTTCCTTCCCTACCTGCCCAGAGGTTGGAGACCCCTCCTCCAGACCCAGCTAGGCTCCAACCTCTCTAAATAAATTTATCCTCTCTGGTCGGCTTATTCCTTTTTCCGTTTATATCCTTTCCTTTTGCTGTCCCTTGGGCTTCCTTGCCCACCCTCCACCCTTATTTTCTCTTTTCTTTTTCCTCTCTGGTGAGCAGAACTGAGGTAGTGGAGGGAACAACGTCTGTTACTGGCCAACCCACAGGCGCCACGCAGTGCATCGGCCTCAAGGGCGGTGCCGTCTTAGACATCATCCTTCCCCTTAGAAGAAAAGCTTTTAAAGCTACAAAGCTTCCTCCGGGGTCCTAGCGCCTCTGGCTTGAACCCACCAGTGATGAATGGCAGGTACATAATTTTCATTTTTCTTGGTTCCTTCGACTCCCCGGAAGCTCCTGCTTTCTCTGGGTTGGCCTTTGAAATGGGATCTGAAGGACTGCCCTGAGTGCCACAAGAAGGCCCCAGCTAAAGCGGGTCTGCCCAAAGTTTGCTGTCCTTGAGGAGGAAGTGGTGGCTGCAGCGGTGGGCACCTCCTCGGTCTTGTGCTGCTCCTGGCTGGTGCATAATCGGAGGTCATTCACCAGAGGCTTTTGTGGGACATGTGTTTGGCCCCCAGTATACCCTGGGGAGATCCCTGACACTGTGGCTCCAAGCATGAGCACCACTGGTACGGTCATGGGACCAGGAGAGATCTGTACTCGGTCTCTCAACTCTCAACTCGCACAGCCGTTTGATAGTGGTTCAGCTCCCCTCAGTCGAGGGGCAGGTTGTGCTGGTCAAGGGCCTCCTCTGGGACTCCTCCTCCGCCAGGGATCGGTCAAGGAGCTGTCCACTGAGCATGGCCCGATGTCTTTGGGTGTGCCTCTCCATCTAATATCAGAGTCCATGTCAGTCTCTCTAGAGCTAGTCCAAAAAAGGGTTAAGTACCCTTTTACTGACAGTTTGGATAGGGATGAATCCTTGGGGATTGTCTTTCCCATGACTGAAGCCATTTTGGGACCAGCCCTGGAGCTCTGGCAGCATCCTAGCATCCTGCCTGGCACCCTCTGCTCATATGGTTTGCATGTATGCGATCCCTTCTGGGTCCCTTTCTCGATTCTTGGACCATCCTCTATAGAGGGGTTGGCAATCAATTCAGTGTTCATAAGTCCGGACACCAGGGGACATGTAAAGTCTCCAGACAAGGAGTCCTGTAAGAAAGATTTTACGTTGTTAAAAAGATGTGCACTACGGCATCCCCATCAGATTAGCTATGCTGTGATGATGACCAATTTCAGTTACTCCCACATGGGTGTTTTTGATTCCATCCTCTCTCACCTCCTGGCTGTTCAGCAGTCAGTGGTGACAGTCTTCAGAGACTAAGATCAGTGGCTAGCTAAGTACCAGTTCCAGATGGTCTTGGACATGGACGATTCATGTACCCATGCCATGGCATCAGTCATCTCCATGCATCACAGGGTCTGACTGACTGTCCACCTTCATGGTAGACATCCAGTACAAACTAGCCAATGTCCCCTTCTTAGGCACTGACCTATTTGGCCCTGGGGTGAAACGACATCTCACCCATAGGATTTTGTGGCTTTGTCCCAGAAGGACATGAAAAAGAAATCTAAGAAACGGGCTTTCCAGTATTGGTCCTTTCAGTCACAGCCTCCTCGGCAGCAGGGGCAGTACCAGGCTTGGCATCCCAAACAGAGGTTCAGGGGCCAAAAAAAGGGGGGGGCTGGGGCAGTGGTGCCCCTCCAGCTGCAGTCACCAGTACCCCTGCCAAAGCTGCCCAGTGACGGGTTTGGGGGGGGGTGTCACCCCTCTCCACATCCTGTCCCAGTCTGCACTCCCTGTAGGAGATCGGCTACATAATTTCTTGTCATGTTGGTTCATTATCACAGTGGACAAGTGAGTGTTGGATGTAGTGAGCAGAGGGTTACTTCTGGACGCCAAAGGCTGTCCCATCTTACTGCCTCCACGCACCTTGGGAGTCCAGGGTGTCCTTTGGGAGGACACTGCTCAACTCCTTGCAAAAGGGGTGAAAGCCCGTGTTCTGGATTACCAAAACGGACAAGGGAGCTGACCCACATGTTGAATCTGCTTGATCTGAATCTATTCATGTGGAAACGCAAGTTCTAGGAGCATGGATATGATGTTCAACCACACTGTTTGGCATGTCCCCTTCCACTTTAAATCTTGCCGGAAGTCTTCAAGCTGGCTCCTCCCACCCACCCGGGTGGTATATACCTCTGCTCCGCCTCATGACGCTAGATCTTCCTTTCCGCTGGAAGATAGTTTCCCTCTTGCTCTCAGCATTTCGTAGGCCCTGGCTTTCAAATTGTCGGTTTTACTGAAAATCAGACTACGTTCGAGTTAACAATCGCTTTTGTTGCATCGACTATGGAGGAAAAAATCTTCCCAGGATTTCGCTGCTCCCTGCGCCAGAAGATGTTGCGCACTGATCCCCATCTCATGTGCATTTACTGCCTAGGTGTCTGACATTGACACTCTCGTCAGGCGTGTTTTGCTTGGCCTTCCATCCCAACATCCTGGACAACCAGAAAGCACACCTGAAGCTGGGAGACCAGAAAATATATTCCCACCGTGAAATTGAAGGAGGCTAGGTGGGCGGTTTCCTCGGCCGCGGGCTCCGCCGGAACCAATGAAGGCATTCGAGGAGGAAGCAGCTCGTGTTTCGGCCAGTCGAATCTTCGTCGTCCCGCTGAACCTAGGCTCCACCTTTACGGGCTCCTTCAGGGAGATGTGCCAGTCTCTCCCCACCTGGGGTGAGACGCCCTTGGGCTCACACTCCTCCTGCTCTCGGAAGAGGGAGAAGGACCCGGTGTCTTCGTCCCGATGGAGACGCTCTTGGGACCGGGAGAGGTCCGAATCCCAAGAACACGCGGTCTCTACCTCTGTTGAGATCGCAACCTCGGCCGTTGGCTTTTCGAACCTTCCGTCTGGCCAAGGGACCGAGGAAGTGGCTGAGGAGGTCGAAATTATCCTTGACCCCATCGACCCCTTGTCGCCGGCTGTGCCCGACGACTCGTTGGAAAGGACTCCTGTCCTGGTCTTTCCGGATGAGGAGACCCAGCCTGCTGGTGTCCCCATCAAGGAACTGGTCCTGGACCCCAGGGTCTCACCAATCCCGGTGTCTCCCGATCGACCGAGTCGGCCTCCCCAATCTCGGTCTTGGTCTAGGACCCCCTCGGACGATCAACCGAGGAAGAGCCATAAGCACTCAAAAAAAGAGGCGACGCCACAGGTCCTCATCATCCTCGGACGAGGAGAGGCTCCAGCAGAAACTCCATTGGCGCTATGAAGACCTTATGTGGCAGCAGCTGATCTTGACTGGGCAGAAGTTTGCTCCGCCACCTACCCTGGTCATCACTTGGCTCCTAGGCCTCCTAGGCCAGAGCCGACCCCTCCGGAACCAAAGCCCTCGGTTCCTCCACCTGTGGGGCTGGGCTGTCTCCCGGTTAGGTCTACTCCGGTCTCTCCACCAATTCGGGTGGAACCACTGCCTAAACAGCTTGAGGGAGGGGCACCCTCGAAAGTGGACCGACAGGACACCGGGCTTCCCCGATGTCTGTCTATAACTGTCACCCTGGACCACCCTCAGCAGATCGAGTGTGACTTGGGCGGTAGACCGCTGTATCACGACTCTTCGGATTCGGACGTCACTGGCTTGCATTCACATCCAGGGGATGATGAGTCGTCGGTCGGCGTAGGGATCGATGAAGGCCTTCCTCTTTCCAGGGCATTCTCTGCCTCATCTCAGATTCTACTGGAATGCCCTTGGAGCCTATCTAGAAAAAGGCGGAGTACCCTCTCACCAACATTCTTAAGAGAGGAGATGCCCTGACGGAGGCCTTTCCAGTGGCTGAGGCCATTGTTGGCCAGGCCCTTGAACTTTGGCAGCATCCTGCCTCCTGCCCAGTACCATCTGCCCGCATGGCCCGCAAGTATGCAGTGCCCATGGAGTCCTTGTGGGTTCACAGAGCACCTTCAGCCGAGAGCCTGGTGACCGCCTCTCTGTGTTCAGGCTGCTGGTAGTCTGCCAACACTGACCCACCCTGGACAAGGAGTCCAAGAATATGGACCACACTGCCTGTAAGGTCTATGCAGCCTCTTCTTTGGGCCTTGTCAGACCAGCTCAGCTGTCATTATGACACACTTCTCTCATGCCCTTCTTGGGTCAGTAGGCGAGGTCCTCCTCATCTTCCACGGACATGCAGACCACAGTCAAGCAGGTCCATGCTGTTGCAAGACAGCAGCTCCAGATGGCCTTGGGCATCGGGGATTCTTGTGCCTGCTCACTGGCAGCCGCAGTGGCCTCTCGCCGCGGGGCTTGGCTGAGGCTTTCCTCCTTCCCGCGGATACTCAGCATAAGCTTGCTGGCGTGCCTTCCTGGGCACCAACTTATGGTCCAGGAGTGGCGGTCACCTTCAGCGTATAGAGCAGTCCAGTGCCACCTTGGATGCTACTTCTGCCAAGGGTTCTTCGGGCAAGAACCAGCAGAAGAGAAAGAAGAAGCCATTTCGGCACTCTTCCCCTGCGGTCCGGCAGCCCTCTTATCAAGGAGGACAGCAACATCAACAGCAGCAGCAGGCTCAAGCTTGGCACCCCTGGCCCAAGCAGGGTCCTCAGCAGCCCTGTAAAGGAGGCCGAGGCTCAGGTCCTGGAGCCGCCGCCTCCTCCTCTAAGCCTGCTCAATGACGGGTTGGGGGTTGCCACCCCTACACCCGTCACGCCAGCTCTGGGTCCTCCCGTGGTGGGTCGGCTCCACCACTTCCTTTCCGCCTGGTCTGCTAGCACTTTGGACAGGTGGGTTCTCGAAGTGATCTGTCAGGGACTGCCTCTAGAATTCGAGCAGTACCCTCCCAGCTGAGCCAGTGCCCCTCAGGAGGAACAGATCTCCGCATGCACGCAGTCGGCTCTTCGAGATGGCGTGGCTCAGCTCCTCCACAAGGAGGCAGTAGCTCCAGTGCGGATCCTCCAACAGACACAGGCTTTGTTTCCAGGTACTTCCTGGTGCCCAAGGGAGGGGTTGGCGGCATATCTTAGATCTCCAGGCCTGAATCAATATCTCGGGTCCCGCACCTTCGGATGGTCACTCTTAACCAGATCATACCATCCCTGGAGTGAAACATGTGGTTCTGTTCACTGGATCTACAGGAAGCGTTCTTTCACATCCCAATCCGTCCATCCCATCAGCGGTTCCTCTACTTCAGGGTCGAGGGGACCCTGTAAGAGTTCCAAGCCATGCTGTTCGGCCTGTCATCGGCCCCACGGGTCTTCACCAAATGCATTGCAGTGGTGATGGCCCACCTTCGGCGTCGAGGAGTCAGAATTTACCCTTATGTCGACGATTGGCTCTTGGCAGGTTCCACCCAACGGGAGGTGGAGAGGTCCAGGGATCTGGTCCTCAAAACCTGCTCCCAACTCTGCCTCCTGATCAACGAGGCTAAGTCGGAACTCATGCCTTGTCAGGTGATGGGCTTCATCGGGGCACAGCTCGACTCTTGTCAAGCCAGAGCTCGGCTTCCGGTGGACAGGGCATAGGTTCTCTCCTCCTTTGCCCGATCATTTCTGGTTGGGCATTTGCACCCTGCTCAGGACTTTCTGCGCCTTCTGGGTTACATGACGGCGTGCTCCTCAGTGGTCCGTTGGGCCTGGTGGCACATGTGCCTCCTTTAGTGGGAGCTGGCCACCCAGTGGACTCAGCGATATGGTCACTTTGACCAGCTGATCACTGTAACCCAGAAGATGTGTCACGCTCTCCAATGGTGAACTGCCCCAGACCAGTTGCAGGAAGGGATCCCGTTTGTCTGCCCGAGCCGACGGTCGTCCTTACGACTGATGCCTCTCATAGGATGGGGAGGCCACATAGGGGACAACAGGGCCCACGGGTTCTGGACCCCGAGGAGTCCCGATGCCATATCAACCTGTTGGAGCTCAGAGCAGTCAGACTGGCACTGTCAGCTCGCTCCTCAGCTCCAGGGTCAAGTGGTTCAAGTCAGACGGACAATACCACGACCATGTACTACCTCGACAAGCAGGCGCACGCACTTCTGTCTGCTGTACAAGGAGACGCTCTGCATCTGGACCTCATAAACGGTTGGAGATGGATCTCCTAGCCATTCATGTGGCAGGAGCCTCGAACCAGCTGGCGGATGCTCTCAGCCGCATAGGCCAGATATCCCACGAGTGGTCTCTCCATCCAGAGGTAGCTTGCAGCCTGTCCTCCCGTTGGGGCAAACCGAAGGTGGACCTGTTTGCCTCCAGGGAAAACACCAAGCTGAGGCTGTATCATGCCCGCCCCCCTCAGCAGGGCTTACTGCAGGAGGATGCTTTCTTGAGGCCGTGGACCCCAGGCATCCTCTGCCTTCCTCCATTTCCCTTGATCCACAAGGTGTTACTCAAGGTGAGGTGACAAGGCGAAGGTGATTCTGGTAGCCCCAGATCAGCCGTGCCAGTTCTGGAACCCAGATCTCCTCAGCCTCAGCTGCAGGCCCCCGGAGCGGCTTTGTACATGCCCGGACCTGATATCTCTGAACCAGGGGAAGGTATTCCATCCGGACCTTCAAACCCTGTATCTCACAGCCTGGTACCTGAGCGGCTAGAGTTTCAGGCTTTGGGTCCTTCCGAAGATGTCTACACCATAGTGGAGGCATCTAGAAAGGAATTGACCAGGAAATGTTACGCCTTCAAATGGAAATGATTTTCCATTTGGTGTCAAGGTAAGAGTCTGGACCCTTGTTCTGTTTGTGGCTAACATTCTCGACTACCTTGGTCTCTCTCAAAGGGATCTTAGATCATCGACCCTTAGGGTGCACCTGGCAGCCATTTCTGCTTACTGGCATGGGCTGGTCAGCCGACACTGGCGAGGAGACAATGGTCGGGTGCTTTTCAAAGGCCTAGATCACATTTGCCCTCCGGTGCGTGAACCTCCACCTCCGTGGGATCTGTTGCTGATTTTGGCAAAGCTCATGGGCAAGCCATTCAAACTCATGCACAAGTGTGAGCTGTCACACTTGTCGAAGATGGTCTTCCTGGTGGCTATCACGTCAGTCGGAAGGACAGGGGAGCTCCAGGCTCTTTTCAGTGGACTCCCCTTTTCTGGTCTTCCACAGGGACAAAGTTGTCCTGCGCCTCACCCGAAAATTCCTTCCGAAGGTGGTATTACAGTTTCACCTTAACCAGGTGTTGACTCTGCTGGTTTACTACCCTAATTTCACCTCGGATGCCAAGTACAGGCTCCATACTCTGGACCTGAGACGTGCTCTCTCCTACTACAAGGAGAGGATGGCAGAAATTTGTGGAGAGGTTCGCCAGCTGTTTGTCACCTACACTGAAGCCGCGTCTGGCAGACCTGCAGCCAAACAGACCATAGCAAGATGGATTACATCATGCATAGGACTGTGCTATGAGTTGGCGGGCAAGGAGCTTCCCAGAGGGATAAGATCTCATTCTACCTGCCATACATGCTGCTTTGGTGGCTGCTTCCAGGGACATCCCTATCCAGGAAATCTGTCGGGCTGTTACCTGGAAGTCAGCAAACACCTTTATCACCCACTACCACATTGACCTTGAGTCACGCCGGGATGCTGGTTTTGGGGCCTCAGTTCTCCAGTCTCTTTCCTAAGTATGGGGTGTGCTCCTTGCCTCCCTCCTCCCAGAGAACTGCATGGAGTCTGCCAAACGGTGTGGATGAACAACATATCCATGCTCCTAGAAGAACAGGTTACTCACCTGTAACAGTAGTTCTAGGAGTGGTATATGTTGTTCATCCCTACCTCCACTCCTGCTTCGGGCGCTGTGCTTCCAGGCTAAGATCTGGCGTCTGCGTGGACCAGGTATATACCACCAGGTGGGTGGGAGGAGCCCGCTAAGGACTTCCAGCAAGATTTAAAGTGAAAGGACATGAACTGTGGATGAACAACATATACCACTCCTAGAACTACTGTTCTAGGGACATGGATATGTTGTTCTGTCCACACTCTGTATATCCTTGCCAGCTTTAAATCTTGCCAGAAGATCTCAAACTTGCTCTCCCACCCACCCGGTGGTATAACTCGGCTCCGCCCCATGACACAGATCTTCCCACAGCTTGAAGCTCAGGTTCCTCCTTAACGCTCTCGTTTGTGACTGGTTCCTATTTCTCCGTTTGCGGATTTAAAAATAATATTTTGCAAAAGACTTCAGTCTTGATCCCTGTGACTGCGATGGATAATCGACTCGGTTCGGAGATGCCACGAGACGAAGATGTCTCGGACGGATCCACACTCCACGTGTGTCTACTGCTTAGGCCTTGAGCCGACCGCGCAGGCTTGCGACCTGTGCTCATCTTTCGGCCTCACGTCCCTCGAGCCGTGCTGCCCGGTGCAGCTGGGCCGTCCCGAGCGTTCCCTCGGTGAAGTCAAGAGGCCCGGTTGGCGGGTGTCAGCGGCGGGACTCGGCGGATCAGCTTCGGCGGATGGTAGCCCTCGAAGAGGAGGCGGCGCGGGCCGTATCTTCCTCGGCCGCGGCATTTATCCCGCTCTCTCTGGGTTCTTCCTACACGGCTTCCTTTAAGGAGCTTTGTCTGTCCCTCTCCACTAAAGGAGAAGGGCCTGCGTCTGCTGGACCTTTTCTCGGTCAAAGAGGGACAAGGTAAGTCCCTCCGTCGGCTCTTGGGAGCGGGAAAGGTCCCTCTCCCGGGCCGTCGGCCGTCGGCCTCGATCACGCTCGGCTCGGCCACTGGCCTCCACGGTGTCCCGTCAGGTCAGTTGACCGAGACTCCCACTGATGAAGTCGAGATTTTCTGAACCCATTGACAGCTGTCGCCTTTAGCCGAGATTCCCTCTCCCGGTTCCCCGGGAGGAGTTGAGGATCCGTGGGCTCGCCTGTGCCTCGGTTCGGAGCCCTCGGATGGACCTTCCGAGCGAGAAGAGTGTCGGTTCCGGCCGACACCTCCTGCACCGACCCAGGACTCTCGGATCTCGGTCTCGGTCTCTTCGCGGTCCAGCCGTTCCCACCGTCATAGGCGGTCTCGGTCTCGGCACCGCGGTAAGCGGCGTCGCCGCTCGTCCTCGTCCTCCTCCTCGGATGAGGGGAGGCTTCGGCGTAAATTACGTCGACGGTACGAGGACCTTATGTTGCAACAGCTCCTCCTGGCCGGGAATAAGCCGACTCCGGCGCCTTCCCCGGCCATTAAGTGGCTGTCACCGGAACGGCCGACACAACCCCTCGACTTGCCGAGGAGCCTATACCCAGGCCGGTTGTTCGGCCAAAACCAGCTGCTCCACCGATTGCGGTGGAACCTCCGCCTCCACAGCCACCAATTGGGGCTCCGACCAAGGATTCTCGGTCGGCTAGGGGTTTCCCCATCGGCTGTCAGTTACCCTCACTCCCGACCGACCTCGGCAGGTGAAGGTGGCTCAGGCCAGAGCAGCTCTTGAGGACTCTTCCGAGTCCGAAGATGATTCCTCCTTCTTCTCCAAGCGACTGGACTTGGAGTCTTCAGGAGGTCAGCCAATGGGCGATAGCCCGTCGTCCTTCCTAGGACTGCTTGGCTCATCTCGGAGTCTACGGGATGGAGCTGAACCCGTTTCAAGCGGGCCAGGTATCCCCTCACGGAGATTCTGGACGAGGGATTCTCGGCCGGAGGCCTTTCCGGTGGCGAGGCCATAGTGGGTCCAGCACTGGAACTTTGGCAGCGCCTGCTTCCTGCCCTGCGCCTCGGCCAGGATGGCCAGGAAGTATCGTCTACGGTTCCTTGTCCGGTTTTCGGAACACCCTCTGCTGAGGGGTTGGTTACCGACAGCGTTTTCCGGCCCCCGGCTGCGCCAGGGATGTGGACAAACCTCCTGACAAAGGTCCAAGAAAGTGGACTATGTCGGGCGAAAAGTCTAGCCTTCGTCCTCTCTCGGCCTTCGTCAGGCCAGTTCGGCGTCCTCATGGCACATTTTTCTCATGCCTGTTGGGCTCCTGGATGAGGTCATCCTCATCTTCCGCCGATCTGCAGACTACGGTTAAGCAGGTGCGGGACCAGGGCAGGGCAGTGGCCAAACAGCAGCTCCAGACTGCTTTGGATGTAGGGGACTCATGTGCCAGATCGGTGGCGGCCGCAGTGGCTATGCGTCGGCGGGCTTGGCTGAGGATATCCACCTTTACCTCGGATACCCAGCACAAGTTGGCGGATGTTCCCTTTTTGGGGACTGACCTCTTGACCCTGGGGTGGAAGGTCACCTGCAGAGGATCGAAGTCCAATGCCACCTTGGACTCGGTCTCTTCGCTCAGAAGGACAAAGGCCGCAAACCAGCCCTAAGCCCTTTCGTCCTTCCATGCCTGGCCCGGCCAAGCAACGTCCAGGGCCAGCAGGCTCGGCCTTGGCATCCCAAACCCAAGCCGCCGGCTTCCTCTAACAGGAGGCAGGGAGAAAGGGCCCAGGAGGTCCCTCGGCGGTCCCTCCTCCAAGCCTGCCCAGTGGACGGGCTGAGGTGTCGCCCCCATCCCGTCCACCACCCCTGGGTCCCCCCGTGGGGGGACGGCTCCGGCACTTCCGTTCCGCCTGGTCCGCTGTTACCACGGACAGGTGGGTCTTGGAGGTGGTGGGAAGAGGCCTGCCTCTGGAATTCGAGCAGGCACCACCCTTCAGAGCCGTCGCCCCTCGGGGGGCTTCGGGATCCCCAGCCTCACTGGCGGCTCGTCGAGCCGACATCACTCTCCTCCTCCAGAAGGAGGTGGTAAGAGAGGTGGTGGACCCTCCTTCAGACCCAGGGTTTGTGTCCAGGTACTTCCTGGTTCCGAAACGGACGGGGGGCTGGCGCCCCATTCTCGACCTACACGACCTAAACAAGTTCCTAAGGTCTCGAACCTTCAGGATGGTCACTCTGGCTCAGATAATACCATCCTTGGAGCAGCGTGTGGTTCTGCTCTGGACTTGCAGGGCCGCGTTTTTCACGTCCCTATCCGTCCGTCTCACCAGAGATTCCTTCGCTTCAGGCGGAAGGATCTCTTCGAGTTCAAGCCATGCCCTTGGCTTGTCTCCAGCTCCCAGGGTCTTCACCAAATGCATGGCAGTGGTGACAGCATTCCCTGCGGCGCTGAGGTCGGTGTACCCTTACCGGGCGACTGGCTGATAGCAGCTCCCTCCAGGAAGGAGGCGGAGTGGTCCAGAGATCTGGCCTCCAGGTCTGCTCTCAACTGGGCCTCCTTGTCAACGAGGCCAAGTCGGAACTCGAGGCAAGCAGGTGATTTTATTCATCGGCGCAGTCGACTCTCTTCGAGCCAGGCAAGGCTCTCTCCGGACAGGGCAGGTTCTTTCCTCCCTTGCCCGATCATTTCTGGTTGGGCAATTGCGCCCTGCCGGGACTTCCTGCGCCTCCTGGGTCTCATGGCGGCCTGTACCAGCGTGGTCCGTTGGGCCGCTGGAACATGCGTCCTTCAGTGGGGACTGGCCAGCCAGTGGTCACAACGCTGCGATCCTTGGACCAGCTTGTGTCGGTGACACAGGGGATGTGGAATGCTCTCCAGTGGTGGACCGCTCCAGATCAATTGCAGGAGGGCATCCTGCTCGTCCGCCTCGAGCCGACTTCCGGTCTCTCTGTCGACCGATGCCTCTGATGGGTTGGGGTGCCCATCTGGGGAACACCGGGCTCATGGCCTCTGGTCCCCGGGAGTCCCGATGCCACATCAACCTGCTGGAGCTCAGGCGGTCCGCTAGCTCTCACGCCTTTGCTCCGTTCCTCCGGGGTCAAGTGGTCCGAGTCAGGCGGACAATACCACGACCATGTACTATCTAAACCGCCAGGGCGGACGCGCTCCATGCTTCTATGCAAGGAAGCTCTCCGCGATTTGGTCACTCGTATGCAGCCTGGAGGCTGATCTCCTAGCCATTCACGGGCAGGAGCCTCCAACACCCTGGCCGATGCCCTGAGCCGGATAGGGGCTGCATCCCACAGTGGTCTCTCCTGCCGAGGTAGTACAGCATCTGTTCTCCTTTGGGCACACCTCAGGTGGACCTGTTTTGCCTCCACGGAGGCAGCAGGCTGAGTCTGTTCCATGCCCGCCCCCTCAGCAGGGCTCGCTGCAGGGGATGCCTTCTCGAGGCAATGGACCCGGGCCTCTTTCGCCTTTCCCCATTTCCCTTGATCACAAGGTGCTTCTCAAGGCGAGGAGGGACAAGGCGCAGGTGATTCTGATAGCCCCAGACTGGCCTCGCCAGTTCTGGGTACCAGATCTCCTCAGTCTCAGCTCCAGGACTCATCGGCAGCTTCCAGCTCGCCGGACCTGCTCTCAGTCAATCAGGGAAGGTGTTCCATCCGGACCTTCAATCCCTGCACCTGACGGCCTGGTTCCTGGCGCTAGAGTTCCAGGCTTTGGGTCTTTCCACGAGGTCCTCAATGTAGTTGAGGCGTCCGTAAGAGTCGACCAGAAAATGCTATGCCTTCAAATGGAAAGGTTTTCCATTTGGTGTCAGAGCAAGGCTTGGACCCTTCCTCCTGTTCCTGGCAAGCATCTTGGACTATTTATGGTCCTTTCTAGTCAGGGCTTGGGTCGGCGACCTAAGGGTGCACCTGGCAGCCATCTCTGCTTACGGGCGCGGGCGAAGCAGTCGATGGCCAGGAGAAGGTGGTCTGGCGCCTTTCAAGGCCTTGATCACATTCCCCTCAGTCCGGGAACCCCCACCTCCGTGGGATCTACTGGTACTGGCAAAGCTCATGGGCAAGCCATTCGAACCTATGCACAGTGTGCTCTCTCTCACCTGTGGGAAGACCGCCTTCTTGGTGGCTATCCGTCAGCCAGAAGGATGGGAGAGCTCCAGGCGCTCCATCGAGTCTCCTTACCTGGTCTTCCACAGGGACAAGGTTGTCTCTGCGCCCACCGAAATTCCTTCGAAGGTGGTGTGGAGTTTCACCTTAACCAGGTGTTGACTCTGCGGTGTTCTCCCCAATCACACCTCGGAGGCCGAATATAGGCTCCATACTCTGGATCCCTAGAAGGCTCGCTTATTATAGGAAGCGCCCGGCTGGAGAATCGGGAGAGGTTAGCCAGCTGTTTGTCACCTACGCTGAAGCCGCATCTGGCAGACCTGCAGCCAAGCGGACGATAAGCAGGTGGGTAACCTCCTGCATAGATCTCTGCTATAAGTTAAGCGGGCATGGAGCCTCCCAGAGGGATAAGAGCTCATTCTACCGCCATACTGCTGCAGCGGTGGCTGCTTCCAGGGACGTCCTATCCAGGAAATCTGCAGGGCTGCTACCTGAAGTCAGCAAACACCTTCATTACCCACTACCACATCGACCTTGAGTCACGCCGGGATGCTGGTTTTGGGCCTCGGTTCTCAGTCTCTCTTTCCCAAGTAAGTATATGGGGTGTGCGTCTTGCCTCCTCCTCCCGGAGAACTGCTAGGAGTCTGCCAATGAGTGTGGATGAACAACATATCCATGTCCTAGAAATACAGGTTACTCACCTGTAACAGGAGTTCTAGGAATGGTATATGTTGTTCATCCCTAATCACCCGACCTCCCGGCTTCTCGGACGCGACAACCTGAGCTTCCAGCGGCCAGATCTGGCGCCATGGGGCGGAGAGCCGAGAGTTATACCACCCGGGTGGGTGGGAGGAGCAAGCTTGAAGACCTTCCGGCAAGATTTAAAGCGGCAAGGATACTGCCAATGAGTGTGGATGAACAACATATACCATTCCTAGAACTCCTGTTACAGGTGAGTAACCTGTATTTACAGGTGAGTAACCTGTTCTTTATTATGGTCACTCTGAATCAAATCCTTCTGTCACTGGAGCAGAACATGTGGTTTTGCTCCTTAGGCCACCAGGATGCATTTTTCCACATCTCAGTCCATCAGTCCGACTACCAGTATCTCTGGTTCTGAGCAGAAGGGGTCCTGTACCTGTTAGTCTTCACCAAGTGCATGGCAGTGGTGACAACATACCTGGGGTGCTTAGGTGTCAGAGTGTACCCCTGCCTGGATGAGAGGCTGTTATTTGGTCTGTCCAGAGAGGCCATGGAGAGGTCCAGAGATCTGACTCTCCAGACTTGCCAAGAATTGAGCCTGTTGGTCACCCCGGACAAGTCCGAAATGTTGTCTTCACAAGTGATAAGGTTCATTGGGGCAGAACTAGACTCCCTGCGGGCCAAGGCCTGCCTCCCTGCGGACCAGGACTGGATCTCTTTTGCCCAGTCATTTTAGGTTGGGCTCTTGCACCCTGCCCAGGACTTCCTGAAGCTGCCAGGATACATGGCATCCTGAACTAGTGTGGTCTGTTGGGGGCTCGCTGGAGAATGCACCACCACCAGCGGAAGTTGTGCTATCAGTGGTCCCAGCGCCTAGGCCACTTGGACCGGCCATTGTGGGATGCCATCCAATGGTGGCTGATCCCAGAGCTCCTGGAGGAAGGAATCACATTTGTTCATCCAGAGCGTACCATCACGCTGATGATAGACACATCTCTGGTGGGGTGGGAAACACACCTGGGAGACCACAGAGCCCACTGGTTCGTGTCACCCTGGGAGTCACCACATCAACCTGCTGGAGCTCTGCAGTGCAACTTGCGTGACTGAATTCACTTCTGTAGTCCGGGATCAAGTTGTGCAGGTCCAGACTGACAACACCACAATCATGTTCTTCCTGAACAGGCGAGGCAGAACTCACTCCCTTCCCTTGTGTTGGGAGGCCCTCCACCTGGACTCTCATGCCCAGCCTGGGTGCAGATCTCCTGGTGATTCATAACACAGGAGAGAACAGTCAGCCAGTGGTCACCATCAGCTGGGTAGAAGAGATGTCTCATGAGTGATCCCTGAATCAGGAGATGGTGAACCACCTGTTCTCCCAGTGGGGCATTCTTCTGGTGGACCTGTTTGTCTTCTAGGAGAATGCCAAACTGAGGCTGTTGTGTACCCGCCCCCCACAGTCCAGGACACTTGGGAGATGTCTTAGCGAGGCCCTGGACCTCAGGACTCCTGTATGCCTTCCCTTTGATCCACAAGGTAGTAGTCACGGCCCAGAAGGACAAGGTTTGGATGATCCTGATAGCTCCATACTGGCCAAGGCAGTTCTGGTACCCAGAGCTCCTCAGCTGCAGCAGCAGGCCTCCGTGGCAACTGCCTCTCTACCCAGATCTGCTGATCAGACATCAGGGGATGGTCTTGCACCCAGACCTGCAGTCCCCGTACTTCATTGACTGGTTCCTGAGAAGCTGGAATTCCAGGCCTTGGGTCTCTCAAATGATGTGCTCCACATTTTGGAGGCTTCTAAGAGTTGACTCGTGGATGCTGTGCCTTTAAATGGAAATGTTCTATTTGGTGTCATGGCAAAGAGCTTGATCCCACTTGCTTGCCTTATGGCTAGCATGGTGGATTACCTCTGACCCCTCTCTCAGTTAGGACTGCAGGCGATGACCCCTGAAGGGTGCACCTGGCAGCCATCTTTGCTTACCAGGTGTGGGCTGGTAAGCCGACGGTGGCCCAGGAGAAAGTAGTTGAACGTCTCTTCAAGTGCCTGGACCACCTCCACCGTAGGCCCTACTGCTGGTATTGGTTATGCTCATGGACAACCCTTTTGAGCCAGTGCACAGGTGTGAGATGTCACACCTGTCATGGAAGATGGTCTTTCTAGTGGCCTTTACATGAGGCAAAAGGATTGGGCACTCTGGGCGCTCTCTTTGGAGTCTCTCTATCTGGTCTTCCACAGGGAGAAAATCATCCCTTTCCCCAGCCCAAAGTCCCCCTCCCACAAAAAGGTATTATATCAGTGTTTTACCTTAACCAGGTGATTAACTTACCGGAATACGTTACCAGTCCATCTCTGGAGGCAGATTGCAGGCTTCGTACCCTGGACTTAGATACTTTCTTGTTATCCGAAGCACACAGCTGGAGTTCGGGGAGAGGCTTGACAGCTGTTTGTCACTTATGTTGAAGCTACACCTGGCAGAACGGCAGTAAAGTGAACAATTGGCCGGTGGATAATGTTCTTCATCAGCCTCTGCTATAGATTGGCTAGTAGGGAGCCTCCTGTAGGCTTAGAGCTCACTGTGGAAGACCAGGAGGATGTTGGGGTGTATTAGTAGGGGTATCACAAGTCGTAGAGGAGGTAATAATCCCTCTTTACAAGAGGGTTAGGCCCCATCTGAGTACTGCTTGCAGTACTGAGGCCACACCTTCACAAGGACATTAGCCAAACTGAGGCAGTCCAGAGAAGGAAACCAAAATGGTGCAGGGACTGCATCAGAAAACACATGAGGACAGATTAATGAAGCTCAATGTGTATACCCTAGAGCAAAGGAGGGAGAGAGAGGTGTTATGATCGAAACATTCAAACACCTTAAGGGCATTAACAAGGTAAAAGAGTCTTGCATGTTTCAATATAAGAAATATAGCAGGACAAGAGGACACAGCATGAGATTAGAGGAAGGCCGATTAAGGGGTAATGTGAGGAAGTTCTTTTTCACAGAAAGGGTGGTGGATGCATGGAACGGTCTACCTCAGGAAGTGGTGGATATGAATACAGTGCAGGGCTTCAAATAGGTATAAGGGAGCAATACAGATGAGTATGAATAGATAGGCCATTAACAGAGCAAAGGCCGATGGCACAGTCATAAGGTAGAAAAAGAAATGGGCAGACTGGATGGGCCTTGCAGTCCTTATCTGCCATCAACTTCTATGTTTCTATTCCACCAGCCATACAGCTCCCTTGGTGGCTGCTTCCAGGGACATCCCTTTCCAGGAAATCTGCAGGCTGCTACCTAGAAGTTAGCACACACCTTCATTTCCCACTACCTCATCAACCTTGAGTCCCACCAGGATGCCAGATTTGGGACCTTGGTTCTCCAGTCTCTGTTTGCCAAGTGGGGATGCATGCCTTGCTCCCTTCTCCCAGAGAACTGCTAGGAGTCTGCCAGAGTATGGATAGTGACCCATATCCAGACACCTAGAAAAATAGGTTACTGACCTGTAACCGTGGTTGTAGGAGTGGTATATGGTCCACATACCCACAACCCACTCAGCCTTCCTTGGCAAGTGGCACAGATATCCTGCTTCCAGCGTGCAAGGTCTGATGCCCCAGGGTGGAGTTGGGGATATACTGCCTGAGTGGTGAGGGCTTATCTTAAAGATGTCTGACAAATCAGGCTGTTCTGGTGGAACCACCAGAGTATGGATGTGAACCATATACCACTCTTGGAACTACGGTTGCAGGTGAGTAGCCTGTTTCTAGGGGTGTGAATATAGTTCACTATCCATACATTGGCAGTTCCACTGGAGGTGCTGATTCGTCAGAATATCTTTAAGCTAAGCTCCTCCCACCACCGGGGCAGTGTATCCTCCAGCTCCACCCATTGACATAACATTTTCCTTTCCGTTGGAAGAGTTCAGTCTCCTCCTTCGCATCTCCATGCGTTGTAGGGCCTGAAGTGTGCCATTGGTGGGCTTCTTTATTTCTCGAAGGTTTCTTCAGTATTTCGTCTTTTCTCAGTTCTTCTCCTTCCTTAGCGGTGGTAAATGGAACATGACAAAGCAAAGCCAGCTCTTCAAATTATGTGTCACATGCAGACAGAAGATGTGTACGGACCCATGTGTCGTGACTCTACTGCCCACACTCCTTCTGCTCCCTGGGCGCCTTTGACCACTCGACACTTGTCGAGGCCTTCTTTAGTTGAGGGCCAGGTTGCAAACTCTGTGGTGCCTGCCGTGTTCTTCATGATCATTGCCAACATATCAAATGGGATATGGCGAAGATCAGCATCTTTAGCAGACTACACTAAGATTTGTGCAGAGGTGGATGGTGAGAAAAGAGGTAAAGTACTACAAGAGGATTTGGCGAGACCCTAGTGCTGGTCAGTCTCATGGCAGCTGAGATTCAATGCTAAAAAGTGTAAGGTCTTGCACTTGGGGACAAAAAACACAGAGAACAGCTACTGGTTGGGCAGAGTGCAGTTAACCAGTTTGGCTGAGGAGAAAGATCTGGGGGTGCTGGTGACGGGACATGAAACACTCGGCGCAGTGTGTGAATGCAGCTGCAGAGGTGAACAAAATGCTGGGATGCATCGCCTGGGGACATCACCTCTAGGAGGGAGGAAATCATTCAGCCCCAGGACAGGTCCCTTGTGAGACCGCACTCGAAATACTGCATGCAGTTTTAGCGCCCCTATTTGAAAAGGAATATCAAACTACTGGAGGGGGTCCAGTGTAGGGGTGACTAAGATGATCCTGGGGATGGTGGCCAGAACAAATGAGGAGAGACTGTGGGAGCTCAACATGTACACTCTGGGGACAGAAGGAGAAAGGCGGATATGATTGAGACATTCAGGTTCCTAAACAGAGTTAATTCTGAGGGTTTGTTTAAGTTAAAGGGAGAGACACAGGGGTCACAGTCTGAAACTGGAGAGGGAGATGAGGAGGTACTTTTCACAGAAGCACGGTGGCAGGTTGGAATGCGCTGCAAGAAGGCGTGATATTACTGCGGACGGTGGGCAGCTTCAAGAGGGGTGGGATAGGGCCAAGGGAAGGTACAAACTGTGGGGAAGATTGGGAGAGAAGTCAGAGGTTGGGGCAGTAAATCAGAAGGCTTGCTTGGGGTGGCAGCTGCAATTTAATTAACGGCATGCTGCACACTCTGGCAGACTAGATGGACTGAAAGGCCTGTATCTGCTGGCAGTTTCGTGTGTTCGTATCAAGAAGGGCAGTACTCACTTCTTCGCATTGTGTCAGGAAGCCATGCGAATGTAGTAGCTGGCATGCGAGGAGGCAGACCTGATAGTAGTTCTTGAAGTAGGCTTGAACAGACAGCTGTCGGAAGCTCTTAGCCATGAGGGTGAAGCGTCTCACGACTGGTGACTGCGCCCACTGATGGTGTCACAGGTGCTCTTCCCATGTTGAACATCGTTGGTGGACCTATTCACTTCCTGGAGAAATGGACAACACCAGGGAGCCTGGAGATGGCTGTCCTTAAGCAGGAGGGGAGTCTAGTGGGTAGACAGGATGATTGGATGCCTCATTGATTGGGGCAGTAAGTAACCCATTGGAATAAAATGAGAGCGCTTCTGACACCATAAAGACAACTATTTACAGTCTTCATTAATTCAACCACACTTTAATTATGTAGACTAAATCAGATAGAAATCTTACTTTTAGGGAGCATAAAATTTATCTCACTTTGAGGGGAGCTCTTGCAGCAGGTGATACCATTAGGACTAAAGGCGCCAGGTGTTAGGACCCCATGGAAAAGTCTTCTAGCTAGTGGTCTGTGGCGAGAGGACCACCCCGGCGTCTCGCCACCAGCGTCGAACATGGTATAAAGGAAGCTGGCCCCACGGTAGTCACCTCAGTTTTCCTGCTGTCGACCCACTAACATTGGATCCACAGACGCCATAGTTGCAGTAGACAGCCTTTTTCTCATGCATCATGCAGTCTTTTTCTCAAAAATTGTGTTTTTCTTAGACAATTTTTGTCAGTTTAAGTGCACGTCTTCATCGACACAGCGGTGAAAATCTAAATGAGTGTGCGGGAAGCAGATCCCGGCGAAGGACGGCCACTCTGCCTGCCTCTGATCTACCTAGGCTCAGACCACCGGCCTCACGATTGCCCACATTGCCAGAAGTCCAACAACAAAACCAGGATTCGCCGCACCACACTCTGGAGGCCTATCTAGTACAGCAGCAAATAGCTGCCTTTCAGAGGGCCCCGACGGGACATAGTTCATCCTTCTCAGCCAGGGAGTCCACCCCCCCGGAGAAGAGATCAGGAGGGAAGCACCACCACCACAAGGAGAGGGCCAGATCGGAGTCCGTCCAGACTCCCCTCACCAGGCATCTACTACCTCCACCTTGACAGGAGGTCTGAGTTAGCCCCCTCCCAGATACCAAGGCAGCTTTGGGAGACCCACAAGAAGTCGACCACTTCAACACACGCCTCAGTTCTCTTGGGAGTTCCTTTTGTCGACCTGAGTTCGTGGATATTATGAGGATCATCCATAGTGTCGTCCCACAAGCTGTAGTTTGGACCCTGGACTGACTTCCTAATTTTGGGTTGTTCTGACATCATCAGTCCAGTCCTAGTGCAAATAGTCTGGTGCTCCTTGGTCAGGTGAGTTTCCTAGCTCCCTGAAAGAGGCGGTGGAGACACCTATCTTGAAGAAAGCTACCTTGGACTCAGACTGTTTCTCAAACTACAGACCTATCTCTAATCCTCCCTTTATTGGGAAGGTTATTGAGAAGGTAGTGGCAGCCCAATTGGAGGACCATTTAACCATCCATAATATCTATGAATCCTTCCAGTCTGGTTTCTGTAAAAGACACAACACCGAGACTGCGCTGGTTTGGGTGCTTAATGATCTTCTGAGGGCGAGGGATCAGAAGAGACGTTCCATTCTGGTTCTTCTTGATCTCTCATCAGCTTTTGACACTGTGGATCAGCTGGTGTTGATATGCACGCCTGAGGCAAATTTGTGGATTATGGGGAACTGTCTTACAATGGTTCACCTCATTCCTCACTGGGAGATCACAGAGAGTTATGTCGGGATTTTTCCTCCAGCCCAACCTCTTTGTTGTGTGGAGTGCCTCGGGTTCTGTGCGGTCACCCATATTATTTGCAGTGTGTGCTGCCTTGGAGACAATTATAAGACTGTATGGGCTGAGGTTTCACTGCTATGCAGATGATACGCAGCTATACCTGTCTTTCTACCGATCAGGATGGAGCTCTCACGGTGTTTAACTGTCTGGAAGAAATCCAAGGTTGGATAGATTCTAGTTGGTTAAAGTTGAACTCGGAGAAGACAGAGGTTTTGGTTGTGGACCGGGTGGTCAGATAGAGAGTCGCATGATGGCACACCCTCTGGAATTTTTCTTGGCGGCATGTCACTTCTGACCTCTGAACAGGTGCGTAACCATGGGATTGTCCTAGGCGACAGGCTGACCCTACAATCTCAAGTGTCGGCCGTTGTCAGGACTTCCTTTTACCATCTTAGGAATATTGCCAGGGTTAGGCACCTTGTTCCGTCTCTCTTTGCCAACGTTGGTCCACGCCTTTGTGTCCTCGCTCTTGGACTACTGCAACGCCCTTTACTTTGGGCTTTCTAGGGTTGAAATCCGTCGCCTACAGCTGGTGCAGAACGCTGTAGCCCGGGTTTTGACTGGGACAAGTAGATCCTGTCATATTGTCCCGGTGCTGCATGAGCTGCACTGGCTCTCTATATAGTGGCGGATCACCTTTAAAGTCATTCTATTGACTTTTAAAGCCCTTCACGATCAGGGTACAGACCTATCTGAAAGAACTTCTGGTGCCTTACTGCCCTGGCCGATCGCTCCGCTCGGCTGACGAGGGGTTGTTAAAGATTCCAAGAGTGACTAAAATCTTCAGGCAGCAGAGCATTTTCTCATGCTGCGCCCACTCTCTGGAATTCTCTACCACGCCGGTTACGGGAGTGCATCTCCGTGGAGGCATTTAAGAAGGACCTGAAAACTTACTTATGGCAAATGGCCTTCCTGGATAATTAAGTTAATTTTATTGTGTTTGGATTTTATATTATAACTTATTATTTGATTTTAATATCTGATGTTGTTATGGCATGATTTTATTTATATGTATTGTAGATTTGTATTTGAAATTATGGTTTTAAAATGTTCAGCGCCTTGATATATTGAAAGGCGCTTTATAAATAAAATTATTATTATTATTAAAGGTAGAGGTCTTATTCCTGGGGCAGCCGACCGCCCAGGTCCCGTTATTACAAACCCCACAAACATGGAATTAAAGCGACCCGGAGGGACAGGTGTTAGCCCGGGCAAATCCACAGAGTCCGGCGCCCGCAAGCACTCTTGGTCGTCCGAGATGCATAAGAAACTGGACAAATCCACGAAACGCCAGGAGGTCATCCAGTACCGGATGCCTCCTCCACCCGAGGAACGGGTGTCATCTGCCTCTGAAGGAAGGCAGACCACCGGGCACTTTGAGTCTGCATCGGAGAAGGAGCAGGTGCCATTGGCAAAAGAATGGCCGTCAGCCCCGAAGGATCATCCATCTGCCCCAGTGACCGAATCCCCGAACACAGGGATACCGGACACCCAGCAGCCTCCTCCATAGGAACTGGATGCCAGACCACCAGACAGTGCGGATCTGATGCCAGAAACCCCTACAGAGAAGGTGCCTGAGGACCAGATGTCAGTGCCTCCAGATCAGACACCTGGGCCCTCTGGCGCTTCAAACCAGATGCCCCCACCGCCAGTCGTTCCACTGGCTGAGTTGGGAGCACTCTAACGCATGGTGAATACCATTAAAGGGTATCTTCTCCCCAGACCTAGGGATTCATCCCCGGTACGGCCACCGCCTACAGATCTACCTTCTGAGTGGCCTTTACTGCCGAAGGAGCTTCCGCTGCCAGAGACAGAAGACGGGCGGACGCCTGGGTCGGGCACCTGTAAAAGACACCATCATTCGTCCCATCCTCCAGCGGATGCCCGCCATCGTCTTCAGACTACTCTGAGGAGGATATGCTACCCATCCCGTCTCCTAATCCAAGGGACTCGCCGAGGTCACCCCTGGATGACCCGTCCTTTCTGGATATTATGCAGCACATTTAGGTTCTATACCAGTGGGACATGGAGGAACTGGACCCTGAAAGATGCAGAGTGGCGACATTTTTGGGAGCCACTGACCCTAAACTCTTGATCATCTCTCTCCCCCCCCCCCCCCAATTGGTAGAGCCTTTTCAGGATGTAACCAGGTCAGTATGGAGACATCCAGCCACTATGACACAGTGCCACGCAAGGCGATAGACTCTACAAGACTCCAAAGGGGAGCCTTTTGGGCTAACACCTGCAGGCAGACTCCGTGGTCCTGACGGCTGCCCATGTCAGGGCACAACAACCATGCCACATGAGTGCCCGGCCACCAGATCCTAAATCCAGAAAACTGGATCAAATGAGTCGTAAGGTGTACTCGTCGACAACTTATATTGTTCAGTCACTGAACTTCCTTGCCCACATGGTCACATACCAGAAGTCCCTGTGGGCAAGGCGATGGACCTGGGCAAGGCCCAGCCAAATTCAGAGGGTAAGATGGAACTCCTTGCTGTCATACAGTCTGACATGGACAAACACATCCTAAGGAGTTCTTCTGACTCTGCAGATGCAAGCAGCAAGAGCAGCGGCCACCAGCATTTGCATGTGGAGGCATGCTTGGCTCAGGGTTTCTGGCTTCCGACAGGATCTACAGGATGCTTTCCTGGATGCTCCTTTTCAGGGACCGGTCCTGTTCGACCAGGACACTGAGAAACTGATTACTGGACTTCATGATTTGGGCAAAGCAGTATCTGAATTCCACAGGATGTACAAGTCTGAGCCACAGCACACACGTTGCCGTCCCTTTCAGAAAAATCGGGGACAGCAAGGAAGATGCCAGACACAACACAAGTGAGGTTTTAAAAGAAAAGGCGACCCTGTCCCTTCAGGCGCCCAGGGCCCCAAAAATCCCAAGGCGCCCAGACCCCCTCCCTCCCAGCCTTCACCCTCCAACACAGCATGACTCCCTACCAACCCCCCCCGTCCACCGCAGGAAGTGCAGGGGGAGGCGGTAGGAGGGAGATTCTCTCTCTGCCTATCCGGATGGTCCAGCATAACATCGGACCAATGGGTCCTCCAGATAATGGAAAGGGAATACTCCCTAGAGTTCACCAAGATTCCACTGGACAACCCACCAGTCCGCTCCCAGTGCGTTCCTCCTGAGGGCAGAGATACAGGCCTTATTGGACAAAAGAGCCATACAAGATGTTCCTTTTGCTCAGTGGGGCAAGGGACTTTATTCCCATTTCTTTCTTGTCCCAAAAAAGACTGGAGACCTCCATCCCATTCTGGATCTTGAGTCAACTGAACACTTTATCGAATCAAAGCGGTTCAGAATGGTGACCTTGGTGAGCTTGTTACCAATGCTCCACCAAGGAGACTGGTTTACTCTCTGGACATGTCGCTACATGCATCAAGATCCTGCCGTCCCACAGGGTGTACCTCCGTTTTACTTTCCAAGGTGGACTCTACCAGTTCAGGGTGCTGCCATTTGGCCTATTCTCTGCACCAAGGGTCTTTACAAATTGCCTAGCAGTGGCGGCGGTGTCACTTTGTATACCCTTACCTGGACGATTGGTTTCTTACTGTTCCAGCAGAAAACCAATTGAACAGAACCTTGGAGGAGACATTGTCTGTTTCAGACTCTGGGCATTACCCTAAACCTGCCCAAATCAGAACCATGGCCAGCTCAAAGGCTGCAATGAATAGGAGCAGTCATGGACACAGGCCAAGGTAAAGCCTTTCTGCCCGAAGACAGGGCATCAAGGCTAAGAGAAGTTGCTCACAGGGTACAGGACTCTGACATGGTTCCAGCGAGGGTGGTTCTACAACTGCTAGGTCACACAGCCCCAGCCACAGTCACGGTTCCACTCTCGCGTCTGAACATGAGGATCCTGCAGTGGTACCTCAGGATTCAATGGGATCAAGGCACGGACAAGCTAGAGGAGCCTCTTCGGATCTCCATTGCAGTCTGACAATCCATAACCTGGTGGCTCACCCCAGCCCACTTGAGCATAGGGGTTAGCTTCCAGCAGCCCAGTCCACAGCAGACCCTTACTACCAACACATTGGGACTGGGATGGGAAGCACATCTTTCTTCTCATCAGACGAGGGGTTCCTGGAACTCAACGGAATGACCTCTCCACATAAACATTTTGGAGATGAGAGCCGTACTATGCGCCCTTCAAGCCTTCAAGGGTGCTCCTCCTGGACCTCTGCTGGTCCAGTCTGACAATACCCCAGTAGTCTTCCGTCTCAACAAGCAAGGGGTTACACATTCGCATCCCCTATGCAGAGAGGCGATGAGAGTATGGTCTTGGGCAATGGTCTCAGAACCATGAGTGGGAACTACAGCAAGAAGTCTTAGACAACCTCTTTGAAAGGTGGGGTCAGCCAGAACTGGACCTCTTTGCGTCCCCACACAGTGCCATACTGCCCAGTTTCTGCTCGCTAGATCCAGGGCCTGGTGTTTTTTGGTGAGATGCATTGTCCCTGTCTTGGACAGGGAGGTTTCTGTATGCCTTTCCTTCCTTACCTCTTCTTCAGAGGGTCCTGCTCAAGTTGCATGCGGAAGAGGCCAGGATGATTCTAGTCGCACCATTCTGGCCTCTACAGATTTGGTTCCTGCTGTTGCAGCAGCTGGCATCGGAATGTCCAGTTCCGTTGCCCCCTCCACTCACTTGCTTTCCCAGGACCACTGGATGTTGGGTCCATCTGGCCCTCTGGTCCCTGCGTCTGCATGCTTGGCTCCTGCAGACATAGCTAGGGATAGATTCGGAGTATCCCTCAGAGTGGCAGAGGTGCTTGTGGCACCGAGAAAACCCTCTACCAGGGCTACCTATGCCATGAAATGGAAATGCTTCTGCTTGTGGGCAATTCCCCATTCTCTGGATCCCCTCAGTTGTCCGGTGGAATCTGTGCTGGAGTATCTTCCCCGACTGTCGGTCTTGGGTCTCACTTACTCGTCCATTAAGGTGTATCTCTGTGCTCTGTCGGCTTACCATGCACCAATGAATGGGAAGGGTTTGGCACAGCTGGACATCTGCAAGACCTTTTTAAGAGGCACCTTGCATATTAAACCCCCCCAGGAGAGAGAGACAGTGCAGCCTTGGATCTCCTCTTTGTTTTAGAAAAGCTCACGTTGCCACCCTTTGAACCAGCCGCAAGTTACGAGCTCCGACTTCTCTTTTGGAAGACGTTGTTTTTAGTTGCCATTACCTCAGCCTGGAGGATTTCTGAGCTGCAGGCTCTGATGTATAAAGAGCCTTATCTTCTTTTTCACAGGGACACAGTAGCCCTGCGTACAAACCCTAAGTTCCTACCAAAGGTAGTGTCTGAGTTCACGTCAAACCAGGACATCACCTTACAAGTTTATTACCCAGAATACTCAAACAAAGGGGAGGCATTGTTGCATACTCTGAATGTACATAGAATTTTACGTTACTATTTGGCCAGGACCAGTTTTGCCAGAAAGACAGACCAGTTATTTGTCTCTTTTGCCCACAGGAAACTTGGAGCACCAGTCACAGAACAAACACTAAGTGGCTCATGCATTGCATCACTTTCTGCTACCAGCACTACAACAAACCCCTACCGGGACCGGTTAGGGGTCACTCCACCAGAGGGATAGCAACATCCTTCACTTCCTTTCGGAATGTCTGCTCAGAGTTTGATGGGGTGAGAGAGAGACCTCTTGAAGCGGGTTGTCCCCCCCTCGGGGTTGAGGCGCTGGCTCTCTTCACTACCGCTGAATAAGACTTTTGCTACTGCTGTGGGCTAAAAACGGGGGAGTTTGTTGCTGCTGCGGGCTCACACAGGGAGTATTTTTCCCTACCTGAAGGCTGCATCTCCTTCACTGCTGGCCCGGTGCCTGTATCAGCGGGTTTGGGCATGACTTTCAAAAAATAACACTGCTGCCTGATTTGCCCACTGGAGCTGTGACGCTTAGCTCAGCCAAACTTTAAGGCTGAGCCCAAGCCCAGTGATCAGGCACTTCACTGCTGCTGCTCAGAGTTTGCTGGGGTGAGAGGGAGACCTCTTGAAGACCCCCCCCCCCCAGCCGTTGGACTTCCTTGGATAAGTTTTCTCACCTCGGGGTTGAGGTGCCGGCTCTCTTCACGGTGCTGGGCCGACCTCCCGAAGAACTACCACTGAATAGAAGGACTTTTGCTGCTGCTGTGGGCTAAAAGCAGGGGAATTTACTGCTGCTGCGGGCTCCCCAGGGGAGTATTTTTCTTTCCACCACCCACCCTGTTACTTCCTCCTTAAAAGTGCCCAAACTCCGCCCCCTACTGGGGTGGCCAATTGTTGAGCCTTACCTGCTCTCCTGAACACGTCTGCCAGAGGACTATCTCACTGTTCGTTCCTCCCCCTCGAATTTCTCAGTCTGATATCCGGCAACGTTGTAAATGCTTATGCTGAAAACTTTTTACATGACTTGTTAATAATGCTATGTTTTATTAAATAACCTAGCACCTGACTGCGCTGACTTAACTGCTGACTCCCTCGCGGCTGTCATCAGAACTGCTCTTTAATACTATCTAGGGTATCTGCTACCTGCTTATCAAGCTAAGATGTTAGTACTGTTGTGTAGCTGTTTATTGCTGTGCTGTACCTGGCTCTGTCTGCTTATGAACATCCGTTTGGCCCCCCTTTTTTTTGCCTGGACTTGATTATTGCCTAACCCTTTCGGCCTCAGCCGACATGCACTCCCTCATGTCCCTACCCAGTGGTGTAATGCTATGGGCCTGAAATTGCTCCACATCAATGTCCGCAGTCTTTAGCTAACCTCCCAGAGCTAACGGCCTGGGTTGCTCACTATAATCCGGACATCCTGGGGATCTCAGAAACGTGACTCAAGCCGTCCCACCCAGACTCTGTCTGCGCCCTCCCTGGATACAACACTGTCAGGCAGGACAGGGCAGGGAACAAGCGTGGGGGAGGGCTACTGCTGTATCACAAGACCCACCTTAAGGTGTCTGTCATACCCCACCTCCTCCCCCTCTTGTGAGTTCCTACACGCCCTTCTCCTGTTGGGCAATGCAAAGAAGCTCCACCGGTCCTGTGTGTATAATGTTCCAAAAGGTGGAGCTTGCAGCCTCTCCCATCTCCTCGATTGCCTCGTCCAAAGGTGGGTACTAGTGAACTTCTAGTGTTGGGAGACTTCAACCTAAACTGGCTGGGTGGCAACACCAAGCTATACGAACCTCTACTGTCAGGCCTTGCCCTCAACCAGCTTATCTCCGAACCTACCAGACTTTCTTCCTCTGGGGTAAACAGTACCCTTATTGACTGGATGCTGAGCAACAGGCCGGACTGTAACACGGCTTCTGGCCTCTTTGCAGACTCCATCACGGACCACTCCCCCACCTACTGCATGTGGAAAGTCCTCACCCCTAGGGTCCCCTCAAAAGTAATTGAGATGAAGAACTACTCAAAATTTAACACTAATAACTTCCTTGCTGACCTCTACCAGACCGACTGGTCCCTGGTCACTGCCATCAGTGACCCCACTGCTGCCCTTGACTGCTTCCTATCCATATTCGCCCTTCTTCAAGATAGACACGCCCCTTATATAAAAAAAAAGAGGGTGAGGGGCAGTGTCACAAAATGGTTGCATGGTGGCCTGTTTGCCCTTATGAAACATGGATAAATGCTGGCAAAAGTTCAAAGTCTCCTGGGAAAGTTCTGACTTAACTGAATACAGGCAGCTCAGGAACTCCTGTAAGAGGGCTATCCGCTCATCAAAGAGTGAATTCTGTAAATCCTCCCTTGAAGCTTGTTAAAACCCAAGGAGTTTCTGGCGCCATCAAACACACACAGTAGCGGTCCTGCCAGCCCCAGGTCTCCGACATGCAAATTGGAGGAGTCAGTTGTAACAATGACCTGACAATAGTTAATGCCTTTAACGCCCTGGTCTCCAACCTGTCCGCCTTCATCTCCTTATCTCCTGTCACTAATGATCTGGGTCCCTCTAGTCATGCCGTGCCCTCTCATCCCTCCTCCTGCTTTAAGGCTGTCTCCTGCAGTGAGACACAGAAACTCCTAGCTGGACTCTCCCCACACAGTGGAGCGGGGCACGACAATCTCGAGCCAGAATTGCTCTGCCTAGGGGCCCCCTTTCTGGCCAGGCCTATCTCCCACATCCTCAGTTCCTCTCTCATATCTGGGAAAATCTCTGGTATATATAGAAGGTGGCTTGTGTGGTCCCAGTCCTCAAACACGGCGATCCCAAAATTCTCAAACTGTCGCCCCATAGCAATCTTGTCTGCTGTGAACAAGCTGCTTGAAAAGGTGGTGGCCTCCCAGCTCACACTCTTCATCCACGCCCATGGCCTCCTCTCACCAGCGAGATTGGTTCCACAAAGGACACAGCACTTCCACTGCCCTTGCTCAGGTCACCTCAGACATCAGAATGGCAACTGACCATGGCAAACTTACTGGAGCTATCTTCATAGATCTGTGAAGGCCTTTGATTTGGTTAATCACACACTCCTAGGTGCTGGTCTTGGTCCTTGGCCTTCCCTCCAGTCCTAGCCTCGTTTGCCAACTGTATTTCGGTAGGCAGCAGTAGATCAAGTTCCAAAAAGCCCTCTCCAGGCTTACTCTGGTTAAATGTGGGGTGCCTCAAGGGTCTGTCCTTGGCCCTATACTGTTCTCCCTCTTCATGAACCAGCTGCCCTCGGTCCCTGCCTCTGGGCATGCCACCCTGTACGCTGATGACCTTGTGCTACCAAGTAGCTCACAGGACATCAACTTCAGACTAAACTCTGACTTTGACTCCATTCAATCCTGGCTTAAGGCCCATAAGCTTGTCATCAACTCCAGAAGACACAGGTCATGCTATTCGGTTCCCTGCCAAGACAAGAGCATGACCTGCCTCTCTCAGTCGTTGGATCGGATGGTACCCCCCGTACGAGAGGTTGACTCTTTTAAGTACCTGGGGGTAACTCTTGACCCTCAACTTAACCTCTCCCTGCACATACGTAATTCATGTAAGGCCACAAAATGCAAGTTGGGTCTGGATTACAGGGCCAAAAGTTGCCTCACCCCAGCTGCCCGACTCAACCTTGCTAAATGGGTTCTACTCCCCATGCTCAGCTATGGCTCACCTCCTTCTTGAACACTCCAAAACCTGGCTTGTTAAATGGGACACCAGTACAACAATGTATGTCATAGCCCTGTCAGCCCCTCGCCTCACCCACCACTGTCAACTACTCCAAGGCTCAAATGTCTCTCTTCCAACAACCACCGAACCTTTGTTATGGGTAACTTCATAGGCAACATTGTCAGAACATCCACCCCACGGCACTTGCCGATCTGCTTAAGCTGGTCTGTCCTGTCTACCAGCTGAGGTCCAGTGACTCTCAGACTCTCAAGGTCCCCAAAACTCGCTCCCTCGCAGGGGATCACGCCTTCACTGTCCTTGCTCCCAGGGCTTCAAACCTACTCCCTGCCCAAGTTAGGTCTGCCCCCTCACACACCAACTTCAGGTACTCCCTCTGGGGCTACTTAAAGCAAGCATCCTCCTGCCCTTGTTCTTAGATGCCCCACCCTGAATAATGGGCCCAGTTGCACAATGATGGTCCCATGTCACATTGACTACGCACGGTTGCCCCTTTTGCCCTGGGTAGACTCTGTATCTGCCTTGCTGATATTTTTGTTGTTCTCTTGACTATTTCTTGTTATGCTTCAACACTGTATTTTTGCTTCCTTGTTAGTATTGCCTGTACTTGATTGTACCTTGTTGTTTGCTGTTGCCTTAACTCTATTGTTATCGCTTGTGCCTTGTAACTCTCTCGGGTTGTACCTGAAAATAGGCACTTGACTGTCTAGTGTGCTTAGCTGGTTAACAAAAGCTAAATAAAATAAATGTTTCATCAGCGGACCTCTGTGCAGCCACTACTTGGAGTTCAGTTCACACCTTTGTGAGGCACTACAGTCTGGACCATGAGGTGCTATTGGAGTGACTGCGGGTTTTTTGTGGGCTGTCTGGTACAGTCCACGAATGGTTTCGTTCTTACCTCACTGGTAGGTCTCAGAGAGTCGTCACCGGAATTTATTCCTCTGACGCCTTCTCCCTACCATGTGGGGTACCACAGGGCTCCATTTTAGCTCCCATGCTGTTTGCAGTGTATATGCTGCCATTAGGAGAAATCATCAGGAGATACAGCTTGAGTTTTCACTGCTATGCAGATGATACTCAGCTGTATCTATCCTTTCTCCCGATCAGAGTGATGCACTCTCCGTACTTAACAACTGCCTGGATGAGATCAGAATTTGGATGAGTTCGAGCTGGTTAAAACTTAATCCGGATAAGACTGAGGTATTGGTTGTGGACCCAGGTCATCCTGGGAGGGGTTTGGGTGCGGGACATCCATCAGGCGTATTGCCGGTGGCGTGCAGCTCTCTAGCTCTCGACAGGTGCGAAATCTGGGCATTATTTTTGATGACAGTCTGACCCTGAAATCACAAGTGTCAGCTGTTGTCAAATCCTCTTTTTACCATCTGAGGAATATCGCCCGGGTGAAACATCTGATTCCCCAGGAGGACCTTCCGACTTTGGTCCACGCCTTTGTTGCCACCCGCTTGGACTACTGTAATTCCCTATACCTAGGGCTACCAGGGGTTGACATCCGCCACCTGCAGCTGGTGCAGAACGCTGCAGCCAGGCTTTTGACTGGGACTCTTAGAACCAGTCATATTACGCCTGTGCTACGCGAACTGCACTGGCTGCCTGTGCGGTGGCGGATCACCTTTAAGGTTGGTTTACTAACCTTTAAAGCCCTACACGATCAGGGACCCGGTTACCTGAAAGATCTTCTGGTTCCCTATTGCCCCCTCCGCCCCCTCCGCTCCGCCAGTGAGGGATTGCTAGAGATTCCCAGGGTCCGTTTGAAGTTGTCAGGATCTCGTGCCTTTGCCTTTTCAGCTCCTACCCTGTGGAATTCTCTACCTCATTGGTTAAGAGAATGCCCGACCGTTGACAGTTTTAAAATTGCTTTAAAAACACACATTTTTACTTTGGCTTTTTCTTTATAGTTCTGATTGTTTAATGTTGGATTCTTTTGTTTTATTTATTCTGTACAGTGCCTTGATTTTGAAAGGCGCTTTAAAAATAAACATGAATTGAATTGGACATTGCTTCCAGGAGGAGAGCAGGTTTTGGCCTAGCAGTCCTTCAGGGACTTGACTCCTAATTTCCTACAGCCTTTTGTCCTCCACCCTTCCGACCTGGGTCTCTTCTTGGGCATTGCTTAGGACTCCGTCCTAATGGTATTACCTGTTGCAAGAGCTCTCCCTCAAAGTGAGATAGTACAGTTACATAAGAACTTACCATAACAGTAGATCTTACTTGAGAGGGCTCTTGCAGTAAAATCATCCATATAGGACTGGCGTGCAGGACCGCGGAAAAATTCTCTAGCTAACGGTCCTGGCGTGGGACCGCCCCTCATCAGGTGACCAGCGTCATGCGGCGTCGGTATAAAGGCGGTCCCAGACGCCCACCTTCCAGTTCTTTTCCCTACCGTTAGTCACGAGTAGCACCTCGTGGTTAAGTTCTTGCAGTTCTGTCTCTTCGTCAGCTTTTTTCTGAGAAAGCTACAGTTTTCTGTTCGACGTCAGGTGAACGTCGTTTTATGTCATCCCCCTCTAAAAACAAGTGTGATTCGTGCTGCGCTCAACTGCCACACAAGGACGGTCACTCCCTCTGCCTCCTCTGCCTAGGCCCTGACCACGCGGTGGATAACTGTCCGCACTGCCTCCGGGTCAACGCGGCAACCCGCAAGCGACGCCAGCAGTCCCTCGAAGCCCATCTCCTGAAAAAAAAGATGTCTGCGATGGAGAAAGAGCTGAGAAAGTTAAAGCAGGCGTCGACTTCTCTGGAAGGGCATAAAAAGAAGGACAAGGATAGGCACCGGGAGAAGGCCTCCTCTTCCGCGACTCCGGCCGGAGTCGCGGGCAAGGTAACTTCCCCTCCGGGGGATCCTCTGACGGCAGCCTCCAAGGGTTTGGAGGAGGCGTTGGCCCGCCCTTCAGGCTCGAGTTCTGGCCTGTCGGGTGTCTCCGGATAAAGGAGACTCTAGCCCCCAGCACGGTCTCACATCCTCGGCCTACTGGCGCGGGCACCTCCCATAAGCCGGGCGTCGGCTCCTCCGACGAATGCCGGGAGAAGGCCCCTAAGTCGCCTGACCCTACGGGGTGGCGCCGGGCTCTCTCTCCCTCTGACCGGGCCTCTCCTCTTCCTCGGCCCATCTCGGACGTGAGAGCCCCGAAGTCGGACACCGGCTCCTCCAACGTCCGCCGGGTTTCGACCCATAAGTCTCACGTCGGCTCCTCCGACGTGCGCCGGGTCCTAGAGCCTACGTCGGAACCACCCTCTTCCGTCGTGCCAGGCTCTCCGCAGCCTTCGCTGCCGTCAGGGGAGCCCCAGTCCCCCTTGCCTGACTCAGGGATTTTTCACCACCTTCCCCGGATGAGACTAGGGATCCTGGGCTGCCGTCAGATCCCCCATTGAGAACCTGGATCTGACGGTTCCCCTGCGGCCCCTCCGGCGCCAGCCGAGCCGATACCAGCCCGCTGTTGCCGGACCCGACACCAGCCTCTCAGACGCCAGCAGGGGATTTTCTCCCTCTTCTGGGCCCTCCACCCCAGGGGCCTTTTCTGGCTGATCCGCCCCTGGAGTGCCCAGCTGGGCCATCTGCTCCAGCGGCTCCTCCAGCGCCTTGGTACCCGACGCCGGTCTTCCCGGGCCCGCAGTACCCCGCGCCACCGTACCTGGCACCGAATCCTCCGGCTCCGCAGTACCCGGCACCTCACTACCCGTCTCCGACTTATCCGCAGACGGGTCTTGGGTACTCTCCCTACGGATATCCTCTGTTTCACTATCCCTCCTCCTCCTCCTCCTCCACCGCCCCCCAGGCCGCCAGTGGATTTGCAGGAGACTCTTGCCTCCTGGTGGGCTGAGGCCAAGGCTCAGCTCACCAGAGAAGTCGAGAGCCGTCTTATGACGACGGTGCCTCCACCGGTTCCCATCGCCCTAGACAGCGCTCTCCCTCCCCTCCTCCAGTTCCCCGGGGCCTCCCTCGGGTTCCAGAGAGGGGTAGGACACGCGTTCTGGGTCTCTTCCCATGGAACACGTTCCTCCCCCTAGACGGGTGAGGGAGTCTTTTTCTGCCTCAGATTCTTCCTCTGCGGTCCTTTCGGACTCCTCGGAAGCCTCCGCGGGAGTTTCCGATAAAGACGACGAGCTACGTTCTCCGTCCAAACCCCGGCCGAGGACTCCTCCGAGGTCTCCTCCGGAGGATCCTTCTTTCACGGAGTTACTTAAGAAAATCCAGGAGGTCCATCAGTGGCAGTCCTTAGATCCAGATCCTCAGCAGGTGAAACTCGCCGAACATCTGGATTTGCCCCTTACAGCCCCTACTTTAGTGCCACCCTGGATCGAACCTCATGCCCACCTTGTTTCCACTATTTGGAAACAACCGTCGGCTTTAGCCCCACTTCCTAGGAAGTCAAACAGGCTATACCAGGCTCCGAGGGTGTAGACTTCTTAGATTCTCACCCCGTGCCGACTCGGTCGTGATCGGCGCCCGCTCATGGCCGTCCGCACATTCTAAACATTTGAGCTTGTCTCCCCGGATAAGAATCGCCTTCTGGATCAGTTTGGAAAGAAGATTTACGCTTCCTCCACACTGGGTATAAGGGCCCTGAACTATGTAGCTCACATGGGGGATTACCAGAAGGCTGTCCTTACCCTGGCGGAATCCAAGATCGACTCCTTGCCGGACTCCCAACTCAAGCAGGAGTTGGCCGATCTAGTCCGCTCTGCTCGTTCGGCCAGTTGTCACATGCTAAGGACGACATACGATGCAGTGGACACCGCTGGATGAAGCTCTGCGTTTGCCGTTTGCCTTCAGCGCCACGCATGGCTTCGCGTGTCAGGTCTGGTCCCGGAGGTGCAATCCGCCATTCAAGAGGCACCTTTCAGGGTTCCGTGCTTTTCAGTGGTGATGTCAAGGACATCATCACTGACTTACAGGAGAAGGCGGCCCTTAAATCCGTTGGATTCACTGTACCATCCCATCCTCCATGGCGCCGTCCCTTTCGCAGAGCGCGGCGGCCTCAAGCGAAACCCCAGGGCAGGCGGGCCACTAGACGCCGGGCCCCCGCAGCTGCCAGGGCCCCTCCGCCCAAAAAAGCGACGGGCACTCCAGCTGCGGCGCTGCCTCGCACCACCTGACTCCTCCCCTCTCCCACCGCCTCCAGACACTCCGGAGGAACCGATAGGAGGGAGGTTCTCCCTCCACCTCCCGGAGTGGGAGAGGATAACTTCAGATTCATGGGTGCTTCAAATCACCACGAGGGACACTCCATAGAGTTTCTGCAGAAACCTCCACGTCACCCCCCTCTGAATTCCGCTTATTCAAGGGACCATCTTTCTCTGGTCAGGAAGAAATCTCAGCCTTCTTACAAAGCGGGCTATAGAACCCGTTCCTCCTCACCTCTACGGAGCGGGTACTATTCCACTTCTTCCTTGTACCAAAAAGACTGGAGATCTCAGACCGATTCTATCTCAGCTCCTTGAACCTGTTTGTGGAATACAGCGGTTCAGGATGCTCTCCCTTCAATCCCTTCTGCCTACTTGGCCGGGCCAGTGGCTTTGTGCACTGGATATGCAGGATGCATACCTGCACATCCCCATTAAGCCTTCGCACCAGAAGTACCTCAGATTTGCGTTCCGGGGGGTCCATTACCAATTCTGGGCGCTTCCGTTTGGCCTTTCCTCGGCTCCTCGAGTCTTTACCAAATGCCTGGCAGTGGTAGCGGCCCACCTGCGTTCTTTGGGAGCTCAGGTTTTTCCCTACCTGGATGATTAGCTCCTGCGGCTCCGTCCAGGAGGAACTCCTGCATTCCTCTCCCTCACCCGGCAGGTTTTACCAACCTAGGTATTACCATCAACCTCCAAGTCTCTTCTGGGCCTTCTCAGAGGCTCCAGTTTATTGAGGCGATTCTCGACACAACTTTGTGCAAAGCTTTTCTGCCTCCGGACCGGGGGTTTCCTCCAGTCACAGATTTCCTCCTACTGAACTTCAGGAGGGTCCAGCGAGTCGGTGCTCTGTCTACTGGGGCTCATGGCGGCTGCCATCCCGACGATCCCACGAGCACGCCTCCACATGAGAATATCTCAATGGACTCTTCGATCTCAGTGGGACCAGTGAGTAGACGACCTAGATCTTCCGATCCTGATGATCTCACCGATGGTCAGAGACTTAAAGTGGTGGATGGTACAAGAGAACCTCTTCCGGGGTGTCCCCTTCTTTCATCCTCTCCCCGATCAGACCTTGACTACGGATGCCTCCGGTGAAGGTTGGGGGGCCCATCTTGGTCCTCATCGAACTCGAGGACTTTGGTCGAAATTGGAGGTAGCTCTCCACATCAATGTTCTCGAGCTCCGAGCGGTGCTTTATGCACTCCAGGCCCTTCATCAATACATCCTTCCCGGTCACCTAGCCATTCAAACGGACATGTGCGAGGTGTGGTACATCAACAAGCAGGGAGGAACTCGATCCTACCTGCTGTGCAGGGAAGCGATGAGGGTCTGGGAGTGGGCCACCCTCCACAACCTTCACCTCACGGCGATCCATGTTCCGGGAGTAGACAATGTCCTAGCAGACAGGCTAAGTCGCTCGTTAGCTCTTCCACACGAGTGGGAATTAGACGGAATAGTCCTAAACAGCATTTTTCAGGCTTTGGGGACTCCTCAAATAGACCTGTTCGCCTCCTCCCAAAACGCAAAACTTCCAATCTTTTGCTCGCTTGCTCCAGAGCGAGGAGCTTTCTGGAGAGACGCTCTGTCTCTAAGCTGGAAAGACAGATTCGTCTATGCTTTTCCTCCAATTCCACTGGTCCCACGTGTGTTACAGAAACTGGCTCTAGAAGGAGCAAAAATGATTCTAATTGCTCCTTTCTGGCCCAGGCAAATTTGGTTCTCTCTTCTACAACAATACTCAGAGGTTCCTCCTCTTCCTCTTCCCTTATCTCCGGGATTGCTGACTCAGGATCAGGGGACCCTGGTCCATTCGGGACTCAAGTCCCTTGACTTCATGCATGGCTCCTTCAGACCTAGTTCAATCTCACTTTGGAGTATCCCTAAGGTAGCTGAGATTTTGGTAGAGGCTAGAAAGCCCTCCACTAGGTCACTATGCCATGAAATGGAAGAGATTTTCTATCTGGGCGCGTCCAGGAGCGAGAACCCTTTTCCTGCCTGTAACCACCTTGCTGGATTACATGCATCATCTCTTCGACCTGGGTCTCAGTCACTCCTCTCTGAAGGTTCACATGGCAGCTATCTCTGCCTACCGTACCTTTCGCTGATAAGGCCTTTGCCCAGCTAGAGTATCCAAAACCTTCCTTAGAGGGGTCCTTCATCTCAGACCCCCGATCACGGATCCCAGCTCCACCTTGGGACTTAAATTTTGTCCTTGAGAAACTTACTCTTCCCCCCTTCGAGCCTGTGGCTTCTGCAGACTTGAAGTTTTTATCGTGGAAGACGCTTTTCTTAGTGGCCATTACCTCAGCTCGCAGAATTTCCGAGCTTCAGGCCCTTATGTGCAAAATCCCTTACTTGATCTTCCACGAAGAATGAGTAGCTCTCCGCACAAACCCTAAGTTTCTCCCGAAGGTGGTAGCTGCATCTACTTTGAATCAGTCTATTGAATTACCTGCCTTTTTCACGCAATACTTCAATCATGGAGAATACTTGCTTCACACCATGGATGTTCACAGAATTCTGAGATATTATACCAATAGGACGAAAGATCTCAGAAAGACTGATCAGTTGTTTGTCTCTTTCACTCACAAAAGAGAAGGCAATGCTGTTTCCAAGCAATGCCTGTCAAAGTGGTTGGCTCATTGCATCACTTTCTGTTATGACAAGTATAACAAGACCCTTCCGGGTCAAGTCAGAGGTCACTCCACTCGTGGAGTTGCTGCCTCAGCATCTTGTTTCAAGAATGTGTCTGCGGCAGACATTTGTGCTGCCGCCACTTGGACTTCCGTCCATACCTTCACTAAACATTACAGTTTGGACATTGCCTCTCGTCGTAGAGCAGGCTTCGGGTTAGCGGTCTTGCAAGGCCTCCTTTCTTGAGGGTTGCAAGCTTTCCTGCTACTTATTTGAGTAGTTCCTCCTCCCGGTGCCTTTCTTATTGGTTCCAGACTGCTTGGGATTCTGTCCTATATGTAATTACCTACTGCAAGAGCCCTCTCGAAGTAAGATAGTACAGTTACGTAAGAACTTACCGTAACAGTAGATCTTCGAGAGAGGCTCTTGCAGTAGATAATATCTTCCCACCCGCCATCCCCCTAGGCTTTTTCAGCTCCTTTTCCATTGGGGAAATATCTGCTTCTCTCGTCCGGGCCTTCCGGGCCTGTGGCGAGAAAAGAACTGGAAAAGTAGGCGTCTGGACCACCCCATACATACCAGCGTCGCATGGCCTGGTCACACCTAACGAGGCGGTCCCATCGAGGACTGCTAGCTAGAGAATTTTTCCATGGGGTCCTGCCGCCAGCCGTCGTCAGTCCTGTATGTAATTACCTACTGCAAGAGCCTCTCTCGAAGATCTACTGTTACGGTAAGTTCTTACAAAACTGTACTATCTTCAAGAGGAGCTCTTGCAGCAGGTGGCCTTCCCACCCACTTGTCCCTAGGGACAGATTTCACATCTTCTCTTTGGGGATGGGAGATCCTCCTTGGTTCTCCATATGTTTTTCAGCTGGGTCTCCGGTGGGAGAACTGAGGTGGTCTTGAGGACCGCACCCTTTATACTCACATCTGGACGTTGGGGCAGAGCCAACATGGAGGCGGTCCCCGCCACAAACTGCTAGCTAGAAGATTTTTCCTTGGGGTCTTAACACCTGCCTTAGTCCTAATGGTATAGGTAATAGGCTGCAAGAGTTCCTCTCAAAGAGCTACTGTTCGGTAAGTTCTTACGTAACTGTACTTTAGGTCCACTGTGGACCCATTTTCAAAGTTGTCCTAGAAATCTTACTTTTTAGGCAGTATAAGAAGTGTTAGGACCACCTTGGAACTATTTTCAAAGTTGTCCTGTGATTAAGTATGTTACACTGGACTTGAGATTTACAAACAGGAGGGCAAACTCATTACATTAGTATTGGCATTGACTGACGAGTGTACAAATGCAGTGTATGGACTAAGACAGCAGATGTTGATCCAGGAAAGGTGGTTACATTGTTAGAGGACCACTCAGTGTAGAAGCCAGGGACAACTAGAGAGAATACAGGGCTTACAAAACATCAGGCAGGGATCATACTTGGATGTAAAGTTAGAATATCTAGGAGATCCTGGTTCACCCAACTGGGCTGGAACAACTCAATGTAAGGAGGAACATACATATAACAATCATATTCTACAGCAGTCTGATTGGTTTAGCACCCTCAGCGATTACATAGAGAGAAGAGTTCCAACACCTATAAAGTGGCCACTTTCAAGAAACTAGAAGCAGTATAAATGGCAATCTGTGCATCCCTGGAGTTAGAACTAATTATTGCATTGGATCATTTCTATCGCAGTCCCTGTAGTATATAACTCACTCCCTACTGATACCAAACAGCTCTCAGCCTTGCTGCTTTAAAAGAATGGTCACTGCACACTTCAAAATGGAGAACATCTGTGTTGAACCCTGGAAACATACAGTACTTGTGTAAATGTATTTGTGTGTAGTATGATCTTACAGTAATCTGTCTTTACCATTGAATTCCACTTATGGGTCTGGACCGGAGGCAGTAAGATGCTGCATAAGCAAACTTTATACACAAGGAGGAAGCCAATGTCTGCTACTGATGCACCTCTCGCACCTCAAGTGATGCCGCATGCACCAGCCAGTAACCAACACTGGCTTCCTCACTACCTCAGTTGAGTTCTTCCCACTGTTGAAGCAACACCACGGAAGCAGAGCAGTGCCTTTTGTCTCTATTTTCACTGCATCACTGTGTTTCAGTTGTGGTGCCTTTTTTTCTTTGTTGTTTTCCGCAATGCCTAGTCGAAAGGAAGGGTACAAATAAATAAAAAAAAAAAAAAGTCTGTCCGCCTTGTGGGGCAGTCGCAACGATGGACCGGCATCGGACCTGCATGGCTTGTCTTGGCCCTTCTCACAGCATGGATGAGTGTGACATCTGCTTCTCCATGGACTGCCGCACCTTGGAAATCCGTGTGATGAAGTGGGGTCAGCAGACTCCCACCTTGGGGCGGGCATCACCGTGTGAGGACAAGGTAGGACATTGGCCTTGCAGTGGCCCTTGGTTTCATGGAAGCTACAGGGTCCACCTCAGCTTCACCCTGTGAAGGCATCAGAGGCCCCGTGGATGGGTCTTGTGGACAGATTGCTCCTCTAGGCGGCAGCAGCAACTACCCCCCAATCTATCTGCCTGGAGCAGCAGACGTCCACGCTGATGAGGTTGAAGCTATAGGCTCAAGTCTCCCTCGGTGGACACCTCGGGGATACGGCTTGGTGCCTCCCTGACTCCTGGCACCATTCGCAGTGTCTGTGAGCAGGGCAGCACCAGCTATGACATTGGATTTTCCTCTGACACCATTCATGATATCTGACAAGGGACCAGCACAGAGACTGTGCTGCCTTCTATTCAGAGGTGGAGGTGGTTCTTTCCTGAAGTGTTGTGAACGATACTGAGAAAGAGGACACCACTACCTTGGGTGATGGGCATGGAGCCAGTCATGGTTTCGGTCCTGTGCCTAGCACCGAGCACATCACTGGCAATGGGGCCATCCCAGGCCCTAGTACTACTCAAGATGGGGTCAGGGATGGTTCTGGGGTGTGCTCCGGCCCAGGCATTGAGCCTGGGCTGGCCGCATCAACAGGGGGTAAGCCCGTCTCCAAACCAGTTGTTGATGATGAGCCTGGCATTGCCACTTCAAAGTCTGATGGCGGCCCAGAGGCAGTGTTTTCTGTGGAGCCACTAGCTGACACTGTCACCAGTGGAGACCGAGGCTGCTCTGGGGGGACTGTATAGCTCCACACTTCCCCACCTTGGGATACCCCCCATGGTCATTGACCAGGTCAGTCCTCTGATGTAGAACGACCCCGTTTGGGTGGTTCTGCCAGGCCCTCCCCTTTGACGAGGTCCACTGCATAACCCTGCAGCCCAAGTAGAGGCACTAGGGTCCTGGGTCTTATCTCCCTCCTAGGCCACTCCTCCTCCTCCTCCTGCAGCTGTTGCCTGGGTTCATAGTCCCTCAGGTGCAAATTACTCGAACAGCATGCAGAGTTCTTTGGTGCCCTTGAACCCTTCCATGGAGACTCCAGCAGTACCCATAGTCTGTCTTTCTCCCTGGCTCCATTGACCTCTGTGGCCAGTGCCGCCTCTATGTCAGTGTCCTCCTCAGAGGACAACACATCCTCCACCCACTTGTCCTCAGCTACAGAGTACACTGTGTACCAGAGATTCCTCCGGACATACAAGAGGCACTGGACACTGGATCCTTCACAGGCCACAATCCAGTAACTATTTAGGACTCCTCAGAGTACCCAGTGATGGCTCTTCTGTCATCCGTCCCTGGCAAAGAGCCTTCGTGGAGGCATCGAGAGTAGCATGGAGATTCCCCGGTCTTGTTCTCCAGCCCTAAGGGACCTCATGCTTCAGTATCACCCACAGGGTGTGCAGGTGCAGTACCCCACCTACAAGCACACAGGAGGCAGCTACCAATCGTCATGAACAGAGCCTCAGGTGAAGTACTCAAACAATGCCAAAAAAAGAAAGCGGGGTTTTCACATCCACTACAGTTTCTCAGAAAAACACCATCTTATATTTAAATTTAAACAAAATTTCTAGGAAAGTTGATATGTTGTTCATCCTCACTCTTTGGCATGTCCCTTTCCCCTTTTAGGATCACTGGAAGTCTTCAAGCTGGCTCGTCCCACCCACCCGGGTGGTATATACCTCGGCTCCACCCCATGATGCCAGATCTTCCTTTCCGCTGGAAGATTCAGGTTGCCTCCCTCATGCTCATGCATTTCGTAGGCCCTGGCTTTCAAACCCTCGGTTTTACCGAAAATTCAAATTGTTCGCATCAACGATCATGAATTCGTCGCTTCGACTATGGAAGAAAATCTTCCCCTGGATTTCGTCGGTGCTCCTGCGGCCAAAAGATGTCGCGTACCGATCCCCACTCCACATGCGTCTACTGTCTCGGTGTCCACCGTGACACCTCGCCCTGCAGTTTCTGCTTGGCCTTCCATCTCAAAGTCCTGGACGACCGTCTTGCACGTTTGAAACTGGGGAGACTGGAGAAGAGGAATCCTCCAGTGAAATCTAAAGAGGCTAGGTGGGCGGTTTCCGTAGCCGTGGGATCTGCCAAGCAATTGGAACGCATGCAAGCATTGGAGGAAGAAGCGGCTCGCGCTGCGAGCTCTTCCCGGAGCTTCTTCGTTCTGCTCAACCTGGGCTCCACCTTCTCGGGTTCCTTCAAGGAATTGTGCCAGTCTCTCCCTACCATGGGGGAGGCCCCTGTAGGCCTGCACTCTTCTCGATCCCGTCATTTGGATAACGACCCGAGCAAGTCTTCGTCCTGACAAAGGCACTCTTGGGACCGAGAGAGGTCTCAGTCCCAGGGGCATGCGGTCTCGACCTCGGTCGAGATCGCTTCTTTGGCCGCTGGCTTCTCGGACCTTCCGTTGGGCCAGCCGACCAAGGATGTGGTCGATGAGGTCGAGATAGTCATCGACCCAATCAATCCCCGGTCGCCGACTCCGGTCGACGACTCTTTAGAAAGGACACTGGTCCTTGTCTTCCCCGATGAGGAGTCCCAGCCTGCTGGAGTCCCCATCGAGGATCCGGTCCTGGACTCCAGGAAGTCACCGGCCCCCGCCAGTGTCTCCGAACGAGTCGGCCTGACCGATCTAAGTCGAAGCCTAGGACCCCCCTCATCCGACAGGTGAGGAAGAGCCTAAGCGCTCTAAAAGAGGCGGCGCCATTGGTCGTCCTCATCCTCCTCAGATGAGGAGAGGCTCTGGTGGAAACTCCATCTGCGCTTTGAGGACCTCAAGTTGCAGCAGCTGATTTTGGCCAGGCATAAGCCTACTTCAGTGTCCTTCCGGCCATTATTTGGCTTTCACCTCCCAGGCGAAGCCAACTCCCTTGGAGCCGATCAAATCGTTCCGCTGCCCGTGGAGCCAGCGAGACCACCTGTTGGCCCACACGGTCTCTCCACCCATCATGGTGGAACCACCACCAAGCAGCCTGTGGAGGGCTCCTTCCAAGGATGACAGACAGGATACCGGGCTTCCCCAGCGCTTAGTCGGTCACGGTCACCCCAGACTGCCCCTGCAAGTCAAAGGTGACATGGGTGATAGGCCATTGTATCCGGATTCTTGATTCGGATGTCATCGGTCTTCAGTCACATCCAGGAGATGATGATTTGACCACTGACCTAGAGACGGAGGAAGGTCCCTCGTTCTTTCAAGGGATTCTCCACCTCATTTCTGAGTCTACAGGGATGCCCCTGGAGCCTAGCCAGAAAAAGGCAGAGTACCCTCTCACTGACATCCTCAAGAGAGGGGAAACTCCAACGGAGACCTTTCCTGTGGCCGAGGCCATTGTTGGTCCGGCCTTAGAACTTTGGCAGCGTCCTGCCGCGTGTCCAGCTCCGTCTGCCCCACAAGTACGCTGTGCCCATGGGGTCCCTTGCGGGGTTCACAGAGCACCCTTCAGCCCAGAGCCTGGTGACCGCCTCTGTGTTCAGGCATACTGGCAGTTCTAAAGGGGCAGTCCCCCGCACCTGCCTTCCAGTTCTTTCCGGCCGTTAGCTTGTGAAAGCGCCTCGTGGTTAAGTTCACTGCTTCATCAGTCTGTCGGTTTTACCGCCTTTTTTTCTCGCGCCTTCTGCTCGCTCCAGGGTGAGGCATTTTTTTGGAGGGATGCTTTGTCTCTAGACTGGAAGGACTGATTGGTCTATGCCTTCCCCTTGATTCGAGGGTCTTACAAACTCTGCTCAGAAGGAGCTTGCATGATCCTAATCACTTCTTTCTGGCCCAGGCAAGTTTGGTTCTCTTCTGCAACAGTATTCAGAGGACCTCCACTTCCTCTTCCTCTGTTGCAACTTTTGTTGACCCAGGATCGGGTGCTGATTCATCCAGGTCTCAAGTCGCTTCAGTTGCATGCGTGGCGCCTGCAGGCGTAGCTCAAGCCCGGTTCGGGGTCTCCCGCTTGTGGCTGAGAATTCTGGTGGAGGCCAGAAGGCCTTCCACTAGAGCTACCTACGCCATGAAATGGAAACTGTTCTTGATTTGGGCCTTTTCCAAGAATTTTGAGCCATTCTCGTGCCCTGTTGGGAGAATTCTGGAATACATGTGTCATCTCTTTGACCTGGGTCTCAGCCATTCCTCTTTGAAGGTTCACATGGCAACTATTTCCGCTTACCATGTTCCTTTTGAGGACAGAACCTTCGCGCAGCTGGAAGTCTAAGACTTTTCTTAGAGGGGTTCTCCATTTGAGACCCCCTATTCACGTTCCTGCCCCTCCTTGGGATCTGAATTTTATTCTTGAGAAGCTTACCCTACCTCCTTTTGAACCGGCAGCCTCAGCAGACTTGAAGTTCCTATCTTGGAAGATTCTTTTCCCAGTGACCATTACTTCAGCTCGATGATTTCCGAGCTTCTGGCCTTGATGTGCAAAATGCTGTATTTGATTTTTCACAAGGGATGTGTGGCTCTGCATACCAACCCTAAGTTTCTCCCTAAGGTGGTAGCGAGTTCGCTGAATCAATCCATTGAGCTACCTGCTTTCTTTACTCAATACTTTAGTCAAGGGGAATATCTCTAGCATTCTTTGGATGCTCATAGAATATTGAGATACTACACAACTCAGACTAAGGATCTCAGGAAATCTGATCAGCTTTTTGTCTCTATTGCTCACAAAAGAGAAGGCAATGTGGTTACCAAGCAATGCCTATCTAAATGGCTGGCTCATTGTATCACTTTCTGTTATGACAAGTATCACAAGACCCTGCCGGGTCAAGTCAGAGGCCACTCAGCTAGGGGTGTCGCTGCCTTAGCAGCTAGTTTCAAGAATGTGTCAGCGGCTGACATTTGTGCAGCCGCTACGTGGACTTCTGTCCATACCTTTATGAAACACTACAGTTTGGACATTGCTTCTCACCGTAGAGCAGGCTTTGGGCTGGCTATTTTGCAAGGTCACCTTTCTTGAGACCCTTACAGCCAGAGGTTCTATGGTTGTGTAGTTTTCCTCCTTCCGTGTGCTTCTCCTTGTTCCAGACTGCTTGGGACTCAGTCCTATATGTAATTACCTAATGCAGGAGTCTTCTTGAAGTAAGATAGTACAATTACGTAAGAACTTACCATAACAATAGATCTTCGAGAGAGGCTCTTGCAGTAGGTAATGCCTTCCCGCCCTCCATCCCCCTTAGCTTTTTCAGCTCCTTTTCCAGGAGGAAATATCCGCTTCTCTCTCATCTTGCCGTTTTGGGCCTTTGGCGGGAAAGAACTGGAAGGCGGGCGTGGGGGACCGCCTCTTTGTACTGACGTCGACTGACGCCGGTCACCTGACATGGCAGTCCCCCGCCAGAGACTGCTAGCTAGAAATTTTTCCGTGGGGTCCTGACGCCTGCCGTCTTCAGTCCTATATGTAATTACCTACTGCAAGAGCCTCTCTGGAAGATCTGCTGTTACTGTACGTTCTTACGTAACTGTACTTTCTGCCGACACTGACCGACCTCCTGATAGAGTCCAAGCTTTTGGACCATTCAGCCAGGAAGGTCTATGCGGCTTCCCTCCATGGGCCTTCATCAGGCAAGTTCAGCTGTCTCGTGGCACACTTTCTCCACGCCTTTTGGGGTCATTGGATGAAGTCCTCCACATCTCCCGTGGATATGCAGACCACGGTCAAGCAAGTCTGGGACCAGGGCGAGCTGTTGCCAAACAGCAGCTCCGATGGCCTTTGACCTTGGGGACTCTTGTGCCCGTTTGATGGCTGCAGCAGTTGCCTCTCCTCGCAGGAATTGGCTGAGGCTCTCCTCCTTTCTGGCAGATACCCAGCATAAGTTAGCTGGCGTGCCCTTCCTTGGGACCGACTTGTTTGGCTTGGAGTGGCTGGTCACCTTCAGCGTATCGAGCAGTCCAGCACACCTTGGATGCAACCTCTACCAAGAGTTCTTTGGGCAAGAACCAACAGAGGAAAAGAAAAAGCCTTTTCGGCATTCTGCCCCTGCAGCTCAGCAGTCCTCCTTTCAGAGCGGACAGCAGCATCAACAACAGCAGCAGGCTCAAGCTTGGCCCTTAGCCCCAAGCAGGGTCCTAACAGGCCGTAAGGAAGTTGAGGTTCAGGTCCTGGATCCTTCTCCTCCTCCAAGCCTTCTCAGTGGCGGGACTGGGGCTGCCACCCGCTCCAGTCAAGCTTGCTCTGGGTCCTCCGTGGGGCTGGCTCCACCACTTTTTTCCGCCTGATCTGTCGTCACCATGGACAGGTGGGTTATGGAGAGTGGTCGGTCAGGTACTGCCTGTGGAATTGAGCAGTACCCTCAAGCCAAGCCCGTGCCCCTCGGGAAGAGCAGTTTCTACTCAGACCCAGTCGAATCTCAGAGCCAACATCGCTCAGCTCCTCCTCAAGGAGGCAGCAGCTCCAGTGGCGTATCCTCCAGCAGATCCAGGCTTTGTGTCCAGGTACTTCCTAGTGCCCAAGCGGATGGGGGGCTGGCACCCCATTCTAGATCTGCACAACCTGAATCAATACCTCAGGTCATGCACCTTTCGTATGTTCATGCTGTCCCAGATCATACCATCCTTGGAGCGAAACACGTGGCTGTGTTCACTGGATCTGCAGGATGCGTTCTTTCACGTCCCAATCCGTCCGTCCCATCAGCGGTTCCTCAACTTCAGGGTTGAAGGGACCCTGTACAAGTTCCAAGCCATGCCGTTTGGCCTGTCCTCGGCCCTATGGGTCTTCACCAAATGCATTGCAGTGGTGGCAGCCCATCTTGAGGGCAGAATTTACCCCTACCTTGACGATTGGTTCTTAGCAGGTTCCACCCAGCAGGAGGTGGAAGGTCCAGGGACCTGGCCTCCAGACCTTTTCCCAACTTGGCCTCCTGATCAACGAGGCCAAGTCGGAACTCGTGCCTTCTCAGGTGATGCGCTTCATCAGGGCAGAGCTTGACTCTTGTCAAGCCAGAGCTCAGCTCCCAGCGAACAGTGCGGCGTGCACCTCAGTGGTCCGTTGGGCCCGGTTGCACATGCATGCGCCCCCTCCAGTGGGAGCTGGCCGCCCAGAGGACTCTGCGCCATGGTAATTTCGACCAGCTTGTCACTGTAGCCCAGAAGATGTAGGACGCTCTCTAGTGGTGGACCACCCCAGACCGGTTGCAGGAAGGGATCCTGTTTGTCCGCCTCGAGCTGACAGTCATCCTCACGACTGCTGCCTCTCTCTTGGGCTGGGGAGCACATATGGGGAACGAAAGGGCCCACGGGCTCTGGACCACCGAGGAGTCTCGATGTCGCATCACCTGTTGGAGCTCAGAGCAGTAAGACTGGCACTGTCAGCTTTCACTCCTCAGCTCCGGGGTCAAGTGGTTCAAGTCCAGACGGACAATACCATGACCCTGTACTACCGCAACAAACAGGGTGGCACGAACTCTCATTTGCTGTGCAAGGAAGCGCTCTGCATCTGCACCCTTGTGTGCCGGTCGGAGGCGGATCTTCTAGCCATCCATGTGACAGGAGCCTCAAACCATGTGGCAGATGCTCTCAGCCACTTAGGCCAGATATCCCACGAGTGGCCTCTCCATCCAGAGGTAGCTTACAGCCTGTTCTCCTGTTGGGGCAAACCGATGGTGGACCTGTTTGCCTCCAGGAAAACACCAAGCTGAGGCTGTATCATGCCTGCCCCTCTGCAGGGGATGCCTTCTCGAGGCCATGGACCCCAGGCCTCCTCTATGCCTTCCTCCATTTCCCTTGACCCACAGGTGCTTCTCAAGGTGAGGAGGGACAAGGCAAAGTTGATCCTAGTAGCCTCAGACTTGCGCGTGCTAGTTCTGGTATCCAGAGCTGCTCAGCCTCAGCTGCAGGCACCCAGAGCGCTTTTACGTGATGCCCAGACCTGATATCACTCAACCAGGGGAAGTATTCCATCCGGACCTTCAGTCCCTGCACCTCCAGCCTGGTACCTGGCGGCTAGAGTTCCAGGCTTTGGTTCTTTCCTAAGATGTCTACACTGTGGTGGAAGCATCTAGAAAGGAATCGACCAGGAAAATGTTATGCCTTCAAGTGGAAAAGGTTTTCCATTTGGTGTCAGGGCAAGGACCTAGACCCTTTATCCTGTTCAGTGGCTAACATTCTCAACTACCTTTAGTCTCTCTCAAAAGGGGGTCTTCGGTCATAGACCCTCAGGGTGCACCTGGCAGCCATCTCTGCTTACCGGGTGCGGGACAGTAAGTTGACGTTGGCGCAGGAGACAGTGGTCGGGCGCTTTTTCAAAGGCCTGGATCACACATCCCTTCCAGTGCGTGAACCTCCACCTCCGTGGGATATACTGCTGGTACTGGCAAAGCTCATGGGCAAGCCATTCGAACCAATGCACAAGTGTGAGTTGTCACACTTGTGGAAGATGGCCTTCCTGGTGGCTATCATGTCTGCCAGAAGGACAGGGGAGCTCCAGGTGCTTTCGGTGGCCTCCCCTTACCTGGTCTTCCACAGGGACAAGGTTGTCCTACGCCCCCGACCGAAATTCCTTCCGAAGGTGGTGTCAGGGTTTCACCTTACCCAGGTGCTGACTCTGCCAGTATACTACCCTAATTACACCTCGGAGGCCAAATACAGGCTCCGTACCTTGGACCTGAGATGTGCTCTCTCCTACTATAAGGAGAGGACGGCGGAAATTCAGGGTGTGGTTCGCCAGCTATTTGTCACTGACGCTGAAGCTGCTTCTGGCAGACCTGCAGCGAAGTGGACTATTACAAGATGTATTACATCATGCATAGGTCTGTGCTATGAGTTAACAGGCAAGGAGCCTCCCAGAGGGATAAGAGCTCATCCTACCTGCCATACTGCTGCATCGATGGCTGCTTCCAGGGACATCCCTATCCAGAAAATCTGCCGGGCTGCTACCTGGAAGTCGGCAAACACCTTATTACCCATTACCACATCAACCTAGAGTCATGCCAGGATGCTGATTTGGGGCCTCAGTTCTCCAGTCTCTGTTCCCTAAGTAGGGGGTGTGCGACTTGCCTCCCTCCCCCTGGAGAACTGCTAGGAGTCTGCCAAAGAATGTGGATGAACAACATATCCACGCTCTTAGAACAGGTTACTCACCTGTAACAGTAGATCTTACTTCAAGAGGGCTCTTGCAGTAGGTAATTACATATAGGACTGACGCCGGCCGGCGGCAGGACTCCATGGAAAAATTTCTAGCTAGCAGTCCCTGGCGAGGACCACCCCACATCAGGTGACCGGCGTCATATGGCGTCAGTATAAAGGCGGTCCCGGACGCCCGCCTTCACAGTTCTTTCCGCCGTTAGCTCATTGCAGCTCTCGCGGTAAAGTTAGATGCTCAAATCAGCCCTGCCTTTCGTCGTTTTTACGAAAATAGTTATTCTTTTTCAATCAGGTATATTGTGGGTGTATGTATCCCTACACCTCCGAGCACAAAAACAAGTGCGACTCGTGCGGCGCCCAACTGCCACACAAGGACGGCCATTCCCTGTGCGTTTTCTGCCTAGGCCCCGATCATCTGGTCGATAAGTGCCAGCATTGCCTCAGCTTCAACACGGCTACCCGTAAACGGCGCCAACAGTCCTGGAAGCCCATCTCCTCAAGAAAAAGATGTCTTCTATGGAAAAAGAGTTGAAAAAGTTGAGGCAGGCGTCCACTTCCCCGGAAGGACATCGGAAAAAGGACAAGGAGAGGCACCAGGAGAAGTCCTCCTCTACCGCGTCTTCCGCTGGAGTCGCGGCCCAGTTTTATCCCTTCCGGGATACCGTTCGACAGCAGCCTCCAAGGATTTGGGCGGCGTCGGCTCGCCCATCTGGCTCGCTCGGGCCTTGCGGGCAGCTCGGGCGAATGGAGGCCTCCGCCCGGTTCGGCGCGGGACTGCAGCCTGCACTGGCGTGGGGCGACTCTTCCTGATCGAGCGTCGGCTCCTCTGGCGATCCGACATGGAGGGTCGATAAGGCGCCCAACCCTTCGGGCAGTGCACGACCACTTCCCCATCGGACTGGGCCGTTCCTCCCTCGGCCCGCCTCCGGTGAGGCTTCTGTACAGTCGGGCGCCGGCTCCTCCGGCTCCCTGCGGGATCTCGCCCCTAGCCGCCACGTCGGCTCCTCTGGCATCGCCGGCGCCAGAACCGAATGGACCCCCACCCCGTCCATCCGTACCTGGTTCCCTGCAGCTTCGCTGCCCTCTGGAAACCTGAGTCACCCCATCCTGACCCGGGTTTCTCTCCTCCTTCCCGGGTAGCAGAGGATCTTCCACCTCCGTCAGACCCTCCTCCTCTGTGGAACTGGATCTGACGTCCCGGCCCCTGGGCGCGGTACCTCCGGCCGCTGGCTGGGGATTTTCCCCTTCCGTTGAGCCCTCCACCCCGGGCCCATTAAATGGATCGCCCGTGGGGCCGGCGGCCGGGCTGTGCTCCGGCAGCTCCCCGGCTCCCGGGTACCCGCCATCTTATCTGACGCCGCAGTACCCGACGCCAGGTTTCCCGCAGCCGGGTTATGGATACTCGCCTTACGGGTACAACCTGTACACTCCCCACCACCCCCTCTGCCGCTGGTGGATATGCAGGAGACTCTGGCCTCTTGGTGGGCTGAGGCCAAGGCTCAACTCACCAAGTAGGTAGAGCGCCGCCTCACGATGATGGTGCCGCCCCCGGCTCCCGTACGTCTGAGGCGACACACTCCCTCACTGCCTCCAGACTCCAGGGCTCTTCCCTCTGGATCCCGAGAGGGGCAGGATACGCGTTCACGGGTACCACCCAAGGAACCCGTTCCTCCCCCTAGTCGTGTAAGGGAGTCTTATTCTTCTTCTGCTTCTTCCTCTCGGATTCCTCGAAGGATGCTCCGAGGAGGACGATGAGCCTCGCTCTCCGTCTAAGCCCGGCCGAGGACCCCTCGGAAGTCTCCTCCGGAGGATCCATCCTTCACGGAGTTGCTTAGAAAAATCCAGGAAATTCACCAGTGGCGCTCTTTGGAACCAGATCGTCAGCGTCTCAAACTCGCCGAACATCTGGACCTGCCCGTGACAGCTCCAACTTTAGTGCCACTCTGGATCGAGCCTCACACCCACCTTGTTACCACGATTTGGAAACAACCGTCGGCGTTAGCCCCACTTCCCAGGAAGTCCAACAGGCTATACCAGGCTCCCGAGGGTGTAGACTATCTTGACTCGCACCCTCGTGCCGATTCAGTTGTGATTAGCGCCACTCACGGCCGATCGGCACATCCAAAACATCTGAGCTCGTCTCCCCCCGGATAAGGAATCTCGCCTCCTGGACCAGTATGGAAGAAAGATTTATGCCTCTTCCACACTGGGAATTCGGGCCCTGAATTACATCGCCCACATGGGGGATTACCAGAAGGCCATCCTTACCCAGGCGGAATCTAAACTGGACTCCTTACCTGACTCTCAAGTCAAACAGGAGTTAGCAGACCTCGTCCGTTCTGCTCGTTTGGCCAGTCGCCACATTCTACGGGCGACATACGATGCAGTGGACACTGCCGGGCGGAGCTCCGCTTTCGCTGTGAGTCTACGGTGTCATGCCTGGCTCCGCGTGTCAGGTTTGGTCCCGGAGGTGCAATCCGCTATTCAGGAGGCACCTTTCAGGGGGTCGGTGCTTTTCGGGGGTGATGTCAAAGACATCATCACCGACTTGGAAGAGAAGGGGACGGCTCTGAAATCCATGGATTCCATGTACCGTCCCCATCCCCAGCAGCGCCGCCTCTTTTCGCAGCCGGACTCGCCACAAGCAAAACCCAAGGAAGGCGGGCCACTAAACGTCAGGCCCTCAGAGCTGCCAGGCCCTCCGCCTCAAAAAGCAGCGCTGGTGCCTCAGCTGTGGTGCTGCCCCACCACCTGACTTCCTTTCTCTCCCACCGCCTCCGACCCACCGGAGGAACCGGTAGGAGGGAGAGTTTCCCTCCACCTTCTGGGTTGGGAGAGGATAACAACGGATTCCTGGGTGCTCCAGCTTATAGAGGAAGGGCACTCCATAGAGTTTCTTCAGAAACCACCCCGCCACCCTCCCTCGAAGTCGTCCTATTCAAGGGACCATCTTCCCTTGGTCCAGGAATAAATCTCTGCCCTTCTCGCGAAGCAGGCGATAGAACTCTTCCCCCTTTCATCTTCGAGGGACGGGTTACTGTTCTCATTTCTTCCTGGTCCCAAAGAAAACGGGAGATCTCAGACCCATTCTGGATCTTAGTTATTTAAACCTTTATGTGGAATACAAAAGGTTCAGAATGCTCTCTCTGCAGAGTCTTCTGCCCCTTCTTCGGCTGGGTCAATGGCTTTGTGCGCTGGATATGCAGGATGCCTATCTGCACATTCCCATTCGCCTTTCTCACCTCAAGTATCTTCGTTTTACGTTTCAGGGGGACCACTACCAATTCAAGGTGCTCCCTTTTGGTCTTTCCTCGGCGCCCTGAGTATTTACCGAATGCCTGGCTATGGTAGCGGCCCACCTGCATAATGGGAGTACAGGTGTTCCCTTACCTGGACGACTGGCTCCTGGCGAACTCGTCCAGGGAGGAACTCCTGCAGTTTCTCTCCCTCACCCAGCAGATTTTCACTTGCCTGGGTATTACCATCAACCATTCCAAGTCCCATCTGGACCCCTCCCAGAGGCTACAGTTCATCGGGGCTATCCTCGATAGGACGGTGAGCAAGGCTTTCCTGCCTCCAGACAGGGCGGCCTCCCTTCAATCCCAGATTTCCCTGCTATCAGAAAGCAGGAGGGTTCTGGCTAGGTCGGTCCTCCGTCTTCTGGGGCTCATGGTGGCCACTATTCCGACGGTCCCACGAGCTCGACTCCACATGAGGATCACTCAGTGGACTCTTCGCTCCCAGTGGGATCAACTTGTAGACGACCTAGATCAACTTGTTCTGATCTCCTCGCTGATGGCACGGGACTTGCAATGGTGGATGGTTCGAAAGAACCTATTTCGGGGTGTCCCCTTCTTTCATCCCCCTCCCCCGACTCTGACCACAGACACATCAGGCGAAGGTTGGGGAGCCCATCTAGGCCCTCATCGGACCCAGGGCTTATGGTCCAGACTGGAACTAGCTCTCCACATCAACATGCTCAAGCTTGGAGCTGCTGCACGCTCTCCAGACCCTTCACCAATACATTCTTCCCGGCCACCTAGCCGTCCAGACGGACAACATGTGCATGGTGTGGTACATCAACAAGCAGGGAGGAACTCATTCCTACCCCTTATGCAGGGAAGCAATGAGGGTTTGGGATTGGGCAACTCATCACAACCTTCACCTCACGGCGATTCATGTTCCAGGAGTCAACAACACCCTGGCAGACAAGCTAAGCCGCTCCTCTGCCCTGGCACACGAGTGGGAATTGGATCAAAGGGTGCTAGACGATATCTTTCAGCTTTGGGGGACTCCACAGATGGACCTCTTCGCCTCCCCCCAAAACGCAAAACTTCCCAACTTTTGCTCGCTCGTTCCAGAGCGAGGCGCTTTCTGGAGCGACGCTCTGTCTCTAGACTGGAAGGACAGGTTTGTCTATGCTTTTCCCCCCAATTCCTCTGATTCCACTAGTTTTACAGAAACTAACCACAGAAGGAGCGAGAATGATTCTGATCGCGTCTTTCTGGCCCAGGCAAATCTGGTTCTCTCTTCTACAACAATACTCAGAGGTTCCTCCTCTTCCTCTTCCTCGAGGTTTGCTGACCCAGGATCAGGGGACCCTGGTCCATCCAGGCCTCAAATCCCTTCAACTTCATGCATGGCTCCTACAGACCTAGACCAATCCCGCTTTGGCGTCTCTCCAAAAGTGGCGGAGATTTTGGTGGAGGCTAGAAAACCCTCCACCAGGTCCACTTATGCCATGAAGTGGAAGAGATTCTCTATTTGGGCAGCCTCTAGGAACATGGAGCCTTTCTCCTGTTCAGTGGCTTTTCTGCTGGAGTACTTGCGTCATCTCTTCGACCTGGGTCTCAGCCACTCCTCCCTGAAGGTTCACATGGCTGCTATTTCATCCTACCATGTTCCCTTCGCAGATAAGGCTTTCGCTCAACTGGAGGTCTCTAAGACCTTTCTCAGAGGGATCCTTCATCTAAGGCCCCCCATCCGTACCCCTGGCTCCCTTCCCCCTTGGGACTTGAATTTTGTTCTCGAGAAACTTACTCTCCCTCCCTTTGAACCTGCAGCTTCTGCAGATCTGAAGTTCCTTTCATGGAAGACGCTCTTCTTGGTGGCCATTACTTCAGCTTGAAGAATTTCCGAGCTCCAGGCCCTTGTGTGTAAAATCCCCTATTTGATTTTTCACAAAGAACAAGTTGCTCTTCGCACGAATCCTAAGTTTCTACCTAAAGTGGTAGCTGAGTCTACCTTAAATCAGTCCATAGAGCTACCTGCCTTTTTTACGCAGTACTGTAATCAGGGGGAATATTTACTCCATACCATGGATGTTCACCGGATTCTGAGATACTACACCAACAGGACAAAGGATCTCAGAAAGACTGATCAGTTGTTTGTCTCTTTTGCTCATAAACGGGAAGGCAATGCTGTTTCTAAGCAATGCCTGTCGAAGTGGTTGGCTCATTGCATCACTTTCTGTTATGACAAATACAACAGGACCCTTCCGGGTCAGGTCAGAGGTCACTCCACAAGAGGAGTAGCGACCTCTGCGTCTTGTTTCAAGAATGTGTCTGCGGCAGACATGCGCTGCCGCCACCTGGACTTTCGTCCATACCTTTACGAAACACTACAGTTTGGACATTGCCTCTCGCCGTAGAGCAGGCTTCGGGCTAGCTGTTTTGCAAGGCCTCCTGTCTTGAGGCCTACAAGGCTACTGCTACTTTCTGGAGTAGTTTCCTCCTCCCGGTGCCTCTTATTTGTTCCAGACTGCTTGGGATTCAGTCCGATATGTAATACCTACTGCAAGAGCCCTCTCGAAGTAAGATAGTACAGTTACGTAAGAACTTACCGTAACAGTAGATCTTCGAGAGAGGCTCTTGCAGTAGTTAATACCTTCCCGCCCGCCATCCCCCTAGGCTTTTTCAGCTCCTTTTCCAGGAAAGGAAACATCTGCTTCTCTCTCGTCCGGGCCTGTGGCGGGAAAGAACTGGACGGGGCATCCGGGACCTACCCAACATACCGGCGTCGTGGCGCGGTCACACAGACGTGTAGGCGTCCTCGCCAGGGACTGCTAGCTAGAAATTTTTCCGTGGGGTCCTGCCGCTGGCCGGCATCAGTCCTATATGTAATTACCTACTGCAAGAGCCTCTCTCGATCTACTGTTATGGTAAGTTCTTCCGTGACTGTACTTTCTAGGAGTGGTGTATGTTGTTCATCCACACTGACCTCCCTGGCTGCGGACGCACAAAACTTGGCTTCCTGTGGGCTAAGATCTGGCGTCATGGGGCGTAGCCGAGGTATATACCACTCGGGTGGGTGGGAGGAGTCAGCTTGAAGACTTCCGGTGAACTTTAATGAGGAAAGGGACATGCCAAAGAGTGTGGATGAAAAATATACCACTCCCAAGAACTACTGTTACAGGTGAGTAACCTGTTTTTCTTGATCTTGGATATGGTTTCATTTACAGTATTTAGAATTATTGTTTTAATTATCTGCCACATTTCTTCTGTAGTTTTGTTTTGTAGTAGTTGTTCCCAGTTAATATCCTTCAATTTGATTTTTATTTGCTCAGTATCTGTTTTTTCAAATATGTAAATGTTCGTACAGCAGGTCAGAGGTATAAATTCATAGAGTACTGTGAAAGTGATTATTTTATGGTCCCTGTTTTCCAATGGAGCACCTACCATACAGGTTACAGTTTGAATCTGCCCTGAGCATATTACAGGATCTAATACGTGATTTTCCCTTGTTGGTTCCTTGACATGTTGTATTAGATGTTTGGTGTTTTTACATACATCTAGCAGTTGTTTGCCACTGCTGCTAGATTATTTATTTTCTCACCATTCAGTATCATTCATTTTAGGTCCCCTATAATAATCAGTTCACCCAGTTCTCCAGCTTTTTCAGTTTCCTTCATAATTGTATTTGTTAAGTTTGCTGTTGCATTTGGGGGATGATATATTAACCCTAAAATAACTGATTTTGCACACACCCTCGTAAGTTTGATCTTGAGTGTTTCTGCCTCTTGAGTCTTCATTACATTTGTTAGTGATGTTAATAGATGTGATATAATTTGTGATATATAGGGCTATTCCTCCACTTTTTATTCTATTTTTTGTTCACAATTGATATCCTTCAATGTCGGTTCCCCAAATGTCATTATCAGAGTTCCACCATGTTTCAGTGATACCAATTATTTCAGTGGGGGAAGAACAAATGCCAGCACGTAGTTCATCGATTTTGTTCATTTTCCTTGCATTTATTAGTTGAGCTTTGATTTTATTAAGTATGTTTGTTTGTGATACTGTTTTCTTCATATGATCGTGCTTTTGTTTAATTGTTATTCACTCTAATTCTGCCATTTCCCTCCTCTTTCTTAATTTAAACCCTCTTGTCCTAGACATTGTTTAAGGTTCACTGCCCGAATATTTGTCCCTTTATTGTTTGGGTGTCTGCCATCTCAACTATAAAGTTCATTATGTTCATAAAAATCATCCCAGTTGTTGATAAAAGTGGGATTTGTTTCATCACACCAGTTCCTATGAGCCTGTCGGTACTCTCTACCCGGCACAGTTGCCACTGTTCAAGAGGTTCCTTCAAGGCATCTTGCGCGCAGGGCCTCTCATCAGAATGCCAGTAGCTGCCTGGGATATCAGCTTTGTGTTAGACATGCTCACTTGCAAGCCTTTTGAGCCCTTGCGATGTGTGACTTAAAATTTTTATCTTGAAATGCAGCATTTCTAGTGGCCATTACCTCTTCTCGCAGATGGTCTTAAATGCATGCTTTGGTCACAGATCCTCCATATACTGTTTTCCATAAAGACAAGGAAGTTCTCCTTAAACACCCCAGGTTCCTACAAAAGTGGTATCGAGTTCCATCTTAACCAGCCACTTGTCCTGCCTACCTACTTTGCCAACTTACAGAATGAGGGAGAGTGCACTTTTCACTCACTGGATGTTAAGAGGGTCCTTAATGTGGACAGAACCAAGGACTTCAGACAATCCAAACAGCTCTTTGTCTCCTTTGATCCTAATCGGAAGGGACAGTGTGTTACAATCAAATTTCTGCCTGGATTGTGAATTGCCTTTGCCACTGCTGTGCCATGGCTCAAGTTAAATTGGGGGGCCAGAAATGTGCCCACTCCATCTTAAAGCGGTTACCACATCCCTGACAGAGATTCACTCTCTGCCTGCTGGAGATATTTGCAGAGTTGCAACCTGGACCACAGTGCACACTATTACTAAGTACCATGTCCTAGATGTCCATGCCAGGCAGCATGCCACTTTTGGCAGTGCAGTCCTGAATGGGTTACTGTCCTGAGTGAGCCTTCAGCTCCTACTGCCCTAGCCCGGGGGGACTTTGAGCTTGGTACTATGACCCACTAGAGGGAATTGGTGATGAAAATTGATTCTTGGAAGATACGAAAATTATGTATTCACTAATTCTGGGTCTTCAAAGAATATCTTCGTCATTGATTCACACACCCATCCCCCAGACTCACTTAAGAATGGTTGTGTTGTTCACCCATTTATGCTTGGTATGGGCTGTGAAGACAGTGTTTTACTGGATTTGGTGGCCCTTCTTACATGGGCCACCAGGGTATCTTGCCCTTAGGTTAAGTGCATAGGTTATGCCGCAGCTCCTTGATTAAAACAAACAAAATCAGCATTTACATAGTGCTTTTCATACACATTGTATCCTAAAGTGCTTTACAAGCAGTGTTAGACTGGTAGTGAAGTAACAGAATGTGTAGTGGCAGCCATTTTGCACATCAGCATCCATAGACAGCCTTGGAGTCTTGGACATTTGCATGAACCAGTTTTATGGGAAGGGGAATGTTGGCCAGGACACTGGGGAAATTCCCTATTAAGTCAATGGGGAATCCTTTGGCCTGAGATGATGGCCACTTCCATCTTACCTTTGGAGGAGATGTCGTCTCTAGGGTGGGGGAGCAGGCCTTCTCTCCTACCTGTGCTATCTTAGAGGCTCAGCGCGATGTAGCGCAGGATTTGGACATATTCAGTACTGGAGTTGAAACTCCAGAAATTTTTTTGTCTACTGAGGATTTGTCATACAGATGCTACACCTTTACTGAGAGGAGCATATCCAGATTTCAGCAACAACAGAGATTTCTTTGCAACAGCAATTAGCAAATGAAACAATTCTGCATTTGGAACTTGAATGTGAGCTGAGGGATCAGATTGCCAAGCTGCAAGCAGGAATGCAGATAGTCACTCCCTTGACAGGGCTGGATGACAGCGTTCATGATGCAGCAGCATCAGAGGCTCTGGCCAAGGCGGGTGAGTCACTCTCTAGAAATATTTCTCCTCCTGTATCAAATGAAGTAAAGTCTGAGTTGGCTGCCATTTTGTCTGCTTCTTTAAGTGGGTGCCTACAGCCGGATGCTGAACTGCCTCAGGTTATATCGGGAACCAGACCCGAGGAGAAGTTCCCTCGGCGCCAGTCTGGTCAAGCTAAGAGCGATCCTTTCTTTAGTTCTTCTCCCATATGGGAGCGTCTTTCCAGGGATACAGGGTTCGTTCTTAAACCCTTGACTGTCGGAAATTCAGATGCCAGGGCTCCCTTCATCAACCCTGTGACGGTAAGCTATCAGCATGCTCCGAATGCACAGGAGGGTGCGACAGTGTTCTCTTTTAACCATAAAGAGAGTGGTTTGGCTAAATATAAAGAGGACATGAAGGGTACAGGACTGCCATGACTCTTGCAAAAGACACTTATCTTTGCCTCCTATGCATGTCAAACAAAAACAGTATCGACTGATAGTACACCTGAAGTGTCAGCAGGGAAAACAACTGCAGCCATGATACAAACTGCCTTTGCTTTGAAAGAAGGGATAAATCCCACATCTGATTCATGGACCCCTCAGAAAGTTCTTAGTGAGGCAGGCTGGAAATTCTCTCCTAAGGGAATATGGCTTCTAGGAGCGTGGATATGTTATTCATCCACACTGTCTGGCATGTCCCCTTCCACTTTAAATCTTCAAGCTGGCTCCTCCCACCCACTCGGGTGGTATATACCGCGGCTCCACCCCATGACACCAGAACTTCCTTTCCGCTGGAAGATGCAGGTTCCCTCGTGCTCCTTCATCAGTTCATAGGCCCTGGATTCAAAGCGTCAGTTCTTACCGAAAATTGTTTTAAAACTCGTTTGAGTTAGCGAATGCGATTTTACCGCATCTGACATGGAGGAAAAATCTTCCCCCGGATTTCGCCAGTGCCCCTGCAGCCAGAAGATGTCGCACACCGATCCCCACCTAACCTGCGTCTACTGTCTAGGTGTCGGTCATGACACCTCGTCGTGTGGGTTTTGCCTGGCCTTCCATCCCAATGTCCTGGACAACCGCAAGGTGCGCTTAAAGCTGGGGAGACTGGAGAAAAGGAACCCGCCGGTGAAATCGAAGGAGGCGAGGTGGGCGGTTTCTGTGGCCATGGGATCCGCTGAGCAGCTGGAGCAAATGAAGGCATTTGAGGAGGAAGCAGCTCACGCTTTGGCCAATCAAAGCTTTTTTGTTCCGCTGAACCTTGACTCCACCTTTTCGGGCTCCTTCAAGGAGTTGTGCCAGTCTCTCCCCACCCGGGGTGAGGCACCCTCTGGCTCGCACTCCTCCTGCTCTCGCAAGAGAAAGAAGGACCTGGGGTCTTCGTCCCAACGTAGACGCTCTTGGGACCGAGAAAGGTCCAAGTCCCTAGAGCACACTATCTCTACTTCGGTCGAGATCGCATCCTTGGCCGCCGACTTCACGGACCTTCCATCTGGCCAGGGGACCGAGGAGGTGGTCGATGAGGTCGAGATTGTCCTCGATCCAATCGACCCCTTGTCACCGGTTATTCCCGACGATTCCTTGGAAAGAACTCTGGTCGTTATCTTCCCTGATGAGGAGACGCAGCCCGCTGGTGTCCCCATCAAGGACCCGATTCCGGACCCTCGGTTTTCACCGACCCCGGTGTCTCCCGATCGACCGAGTCGGCCTCCCCGATCTCAGTTGAGGTCCCGGACCCCCTTGGCGGAAAGGCTGAGAAAGAGTCATAAGCACTCTAAAAAGAGGCAGTGCCACCGGTCTTCATCCTCCTTGGACGAGGATAGGCTTCGTCGGAAACTCTATCGATGCTATGAAGACCTCATGTGGCAACAGCTGATTTTGACTGGGCAGAAGCTGGTTCCGCTGTCTACTCCGGCCGTCACTTGGCTTCCGCCTCCTAGGCCAACGCTGATCCCTCTGGAACCGAAGCCTTCTGTTCCTCCGCCCGTGGGGCCAGCCCATATCCTGGTTCGGCCTATCCCGGTCTCTCCACCTATTCGGGTGGAACCACTGCCTAAGCAGCCTCAGGGAGGGGCTCCCTCGAAAGAGGACTGCACAGACACCAGGCTTCCCTGACGTCTGTCGATCAGTCACTCCTGACCGCCCTTGGCATATCGAGGGTGACATGGGTGGAAGGCCGTTGTATCACGACTGTTCGGACTCAGATGTCACTGGATTGCACTTCCATCCCGGAGATGAGTCCGTGGCAGGGTTGGAGGAAGGTTCTTCCTCCTTTCAGGGCATCCTCTTCCTTATCTCTGACTCCACCGGAATGCCCCTGGAGTCTATCCAGAAAAAGGCGGAGTACCCCCTTACTGATATTCTCAAAAGGGGGGACACCCCAACAGAGGCCTTTCCAGTGGCTGAAGCCATTGTCGGCCCGGCCCTTGAGCCTTGGAAGCGTCCTGCTTCCTGTCCAGCACCGTCTGCCCGTATGTCCCACAAGTATGCGGTACCCATGGGTCCCTGGTGGGGTTCACAGAACACCCTTCAGCTGAGAGCCTAATGACCGCTTCTGTGTTCAGACGTACTGGCAGTTCAGCCGACACTGACCGACCCCCGGACAAGGAATCCAAAAATATGGACCATTCTGCCCGTAAGGTCTGTGCAGCCTCTTCCTTAGGCCTTTGTCAGGCCAGCTCGGCTGTAATCATGGCACACTTCTTTCATGCCCTTCGTGGGTCATTAGACGAGGTCCTCCCTCATCTCCCGGCGGACATGCAAACTACGGTCAAGCAAGTCCGAGATCAGGGCCATGCTGTTGCAAAACAGCAGCTCCAGATGGCCCTGGACATAGCAGATTCCTGTGCCCACTCTTTAGCAGCCACAGTGGCCACTCGCCGTGGGGCTTCGCTGAGGCTTTCCTCCTTCCTGGCAGATGCTCAGCATAAGCTAGCTGACATGCCCTTCCTAGGCACTGACTTGTTCGGTCCAGGTGTGGCCAGTCACATTCAGTGCATAGAGCAGTCCAGTGCCATCTTGGATGCTACCTCTGCTAAGGGTTCTTCGGGCAAGAGCCAGCAGAAGAGAAAGAAGAAGCCATTTCGGCACTTTTCCACTGCGGTCAGGCAGCCCTACTATCAAGGAGGTCAGCAACAGCAGCAGGCTCAAGCTTGGTGCCCGCGGCCCAAGCAGGGTCCTCAGCAGCCCCGTAAAGGAGGCTGGGGCTCCGGTCCAGCAGCCTCCTCCTCCTCCTCCTCCTCTAAGCCTGCTCAGCGACGGGTTGGGGGTTGCCACCCTTACACCCGTCATGCCAGCTCTGGGTCCTCCCGTGGGGGGTCGGCTCCACCACTTTCTTTCCACCTGGTCCGATATCACTTCGGACAGGTGGGTTCTCGAAGTGGTCAGTCAGGGACTGCCTCTAGAGTTCGAGCAGTACCCTTCCAGCCGAGCCCGCGCCCCTTGGGAGGAAAGGATGTCAGCTTGCACCCAGTCGGCTCTTCGAGACGACATAGCTCAGCTCCTCCACAAGGAGGCCGTAGCTCCAGTGCCAGATCCTCCTATAGACCCAGGCTTTGTAGCCAGGTACTTTCTGGTGCCCAAGTGGATGGGGGCTTGGCGCCCCATCCTCAATCTCCACGACCTAAATCAGTATCTCGGGTCTCACACCTTCCGGATGGTGGTCACTCTGACCCAGATCATACCATCCCTGGAGCAAAACATGTGGTTCTGCTCACTGGATCTACAGGACGCGTTCTTTCATGTCCCAATCCGTCCGTCCCATCAGCGGTTCCTCAACTTCAGGTTCGAGAGGACCCTGTACAAGCTCCGAGCCATGCCGTTCGGCCTGTCATCTACCCCATGGGTCTTCACCAAATGCATTGCAGTGGTGACGGCCTACCCTCGGCATCGAGGAGTCAGACTTTACCCGTTATCTCAACGATTGGCTCTTGGCAGGTTCCTCCCTTCAGGAGGTGGAGAGGTCCAGGGATCTGGCCCTTCGAACCTGCACACAGCTCGGCCTCCTGATCAACGAGGCCAAGTCAGAACACATGCCCTCTCAGGTGATGGGCTTCATCGGGGCAGAGCTCGACTCTTGTCAGGCCAGAGCTCGGCTCCCGGCGGACAGGGCGGAGGTTCTCTCCTTCTTTGCCCGATCATTTCTGGTTGGGCACTTGCGCCCTGCCTGGGACTTTCTGCACCTTCTGGGTTGCATGGTGGCATGCACCTCAGTGGTCCATTGGGCCAGGTGGCGCATGCGCCCCCGCCAATGGGAGCTGGCCACCCAGTGGACTCAGCACCACAGTCATTTTGACCAGCTGATCACTGTAACCCAGAAGATGTGGGATGCTCTCCAATGGTGAACCGCCCCAGACCAGTTGCAGGAAGGGATCCTGTTTGTCCGTCCCAAGCCGACGGTCGTTCTTACGACCGATGCCTCTCTCATGGGCTGGGGAGCTCACATGGGGGACAGCAGGGCCCACGGGTTGTGGACCCCTGAGGAGTCCCAATGCCACATCAACGTGTTGGAGCTCAGAGCAGTCAGACTGGCACTGTCCGCTTTCGCTCCTCAGCTTCGGGGTCAAGTGGTTCAAATCCAAACTGATGATGCCACGACCATGTACTACCTCAACAAACAGGCCGGCATGCACTCCCGCCTGCTGTGCAAGGAGGCGCTCTGCATCTGGACCCTCGTAGACGGATTTCCTAGCCATCCATGTGGCAGGAGCCTCAAACCAGCTGGCAGATGCTCTCAGCCGCCTAGGTCAGACATCCCACGAGTGGTCTCTCCATCCAGAAGTAGCTTACAGCCTGTTCTCCAGTTGGGGCAAACCGTTGGTGGACCTGTTTGCATCCAGAGAAAGCACGAAGCTGAGCCTGTATCATGCCGGCCCCCCTCAGCAGGGCTCGCTGCAGGGGGATGCCTTTTCGAGGCCGTGGACCCCACGCCTCCTCTATGCCTTCCCTCCATTTCCCTTGATCCACAAGATGCTACTCAAGGTGAGGAGGGACAAGGCGAAGGTGATCCTGGTAGCCTTGGATTGGTCACGCCAGTTCTGGTATCCAGATCTCCTCAGCTGCAGGCCCCTGGAGTGGCTTTGCACACGTGCGGACCTGATATCATTGAACCAGGGGAAGGTATTCCATCCGGACCTTCAATCCCTGCACCTCACAGCCTGGTACCTGAGCGGCTAGAGTTCCAGGCTTTGGGTCTCTCCGAAGATGTCTACACCGTGGTGGAGGCATCTCGAAAGGAACTGACCAGGAAATGTTACACCTTCAAATGGAAAAGGTTTTCCATTTGGTGTCAGGGTAAGAGTCTGGACCCCTTATCCTGCTCTGTGGCTAACATTCTTGACTACCTTTGGTCTCTCTCCAAAGGGGGTCTACGGTCATCGACCCTTAGGGTGCACCTGGCAGCCATTTCTGCTTACCGGGATCGGGCCGGTCAGCTGACATTGGCACAGGAGACCGTGGTCAGGCGTTTTTCCAAAGGCCTGGATCACATATCCCCTCCAGTGCATGAACCTCCACCTCCGTGGGATCTGTTGCTGGTTTTGGCAGAGCTCATGGGCAAGCCATTTGAACCCATGCACAAGTGTGAGCTCTCACACTTGTCGTGAAAGATGGCCTTCCTGGTGGCTATCACGTCAGCCAGAAGGACAGGAGCTCCAGGTGCTTTTGGTGGACTCCCCTTATCTGGTCTTTCACGGGGACCAAAGTTGTCCTGCGCCCCCACCCGAAATTTCTTCCGAAGGTGGTATTAGAGTTTCACCTTAACCAGGTGCTGACTCTGCCGGTATAGTACACTACCTACACCTTGGACGCTGAGTACATGCTCCATACTTTGGACCCGAGATGTGCTCTCTCATAAAGAGAGAATGGTGGAAGTTCGTTGAGAGGTTCACCAGCTGTTTGTAACCTATGCTGAAGCCGCTTCTGGCAGACCTGCAGCCAAATGGACCATTGCAAGGTGGATTACATCATGCATAGGTCTGTGCTATGAGTTGGCAGGCAAGGGGCCTCCCAGAGGGATAAGAGCTCATTCTACCCGCCATACTACTGCATCGGTGGCTGCTTCCGGGACATCCCTATCCAGGAAATCTGCCAGGCTGCTACCTGGAAGTCGGCAGACACCTTCATTTCCCACTAGCACATCGACCTTGAGTCACGCTGGAATGCTGGTTTTGGAGCCTCGGTTCTCCAATCTTTACTTCCTAAGTAGGGGGTGTGCGCCTTGCCTCCCTCCACACGCACCAGAGAACTGCTTGGAGTCTGCCAAACAGTGTGGATGAACAACATATCCACGCTCCTAGAACAGGTTACTCACCTGTACCAGTAGTTCTAGGAGTGGTATATGTTGTTCATCCACACGCACCAAACTGACCTCGGGCGCACCACCTTGCTTCCAGCGGGCTAAGATCTTGCGTCATGGGGGGGACTGAGTATACCACCGGGTGGGTGGGAGGAGCCAACAGAATACTTCAGGCAAGATTTAAAGTGGAAGGGGACATGCCAAACAGTGTGGATGAACAACATACACCACTCCTAGAACTACTGTTACAGGTGAGTAACCTGTTCTTCTAGGGCGTGGATATGTTGTTCATCCACACTCTCTGGCATGTTCCTTCCTTCAAATCTTGCCGGAAGTCTTCAAGCTGGCTCCTCCCACCACCGTGGTACTCGGCTCCACCCCATGACTTCCAGATCTTCCTTTCCGCTGGAAGATACAGGTTCCTCGTGCTTTTCTGCAGCGATTGAGGCCCTGGATTCAATTCGGCGTTTTTCACGCATCTTCTCACTTTGAAACTCGTGAGTGTTCTGACTTTCAGTCGGACAAGGATGACAAGTTGTCCCCGGGTTTCGCCGGTGTCCTCGCGGACAGAAAATGCGCGCGACCCCCACCTCTTGTCGTTTACTGCCTCAGTACTGTTCATGATACCTCGCAATGTGCCATTTGCGCTTCCTTCCATCCGACCGTTTTGGAGGATCGTCAGGCGCGCCTGAAGCTGGGGAGACCGGCGTCGCAATCCACCGGTAAAATCTAAGGAGGCCAGGTGGGCGGTTTCCGCGGCTGCGGGATCCGCCGAGCAGCTCGAGCAAATGGCGGCCTTCGAGGAGGAAGCCGCCCAAGCTTCAGCCAGCCGAGGCTTCTTCGTGCCGCTCAACTTGGGCTCCACTTTTTCAGGATCCTTTCGGATTGTGCCAGTCTCTCCCTACCAAGGGTGAGGCACCCTCAGGCTCGCACTCCTCCCGTTCTAGAAAAAAGGATCCAAAACCTTCTTCTTCGAGTCAAAGAAGATGCTCCTGGGATCGGGAGCGGTCCGAGGTCTCGACTACAGTAGAGATCACCTCCTCGGCTGCCGGTTTTTCAGACCTTCCGTCTGGACCAGGCACAGAAGTCGAGGAGACGGCTGAACCGGCCGAGATTTCTCTCGACCCTATCGAGCCGTTGTCACCGACACCTGTCAATGATTCTTTGGAGAGAATGCCTATTCTCTCCTTCCCCGATGAGGAGACCCATCCCGCGGGCCTCCCGATCGAGAGACAGGAACCGGATCCTCTGTTTTCGCCGAGTACGGTTTCTCCTGATCGACAAAGTGGACACCGTCGGTCTCGATCGAGGAGCAAGTCCTCTTCGGTCGATCGACCCAAGAAAGGACACAAACACTCCCGGAAGAGGCGCCGCCACCGTTCCTCATCCTCCTCGGACGAGGAGAGGCTTCGACGGAAGATCCATCGACGCTGTGAGGATCTCATGTGGCAGCAACTCCTGCTAGCAGGCCAGAAGCCGGTTCCCTCGGCGGTCCCGGCTATCACTTGGCCTCAGCCTCTTCGGCCTACTCCGACACAGATTCCTTCGGCACCGGTCCCTTCGGGGGCTCCGGTGCGCCCTCCGGCGTGGCCAGTTACAGGCTCCCCACCAATATTGGTGGAACCTCCACCAAAGCTGCCCCTTGGAGGGGTTCCCTCCAAGGAGGACCGACAGCCTCCGGGTCTTCCTCGCAGACTGTCGATTACAGTCACCCCGATCGCCCTAGGCGTATCGAGGGAGATGTAGGTGGACAGCCTTTGTATCTGGACTCCTCCAATTCAGATAATACAGGCCTTCATTCTCACAATGAGCTGTCGGTGTCCGGCATGGAAGAAGGGCCTTCCTCCTTACAGGGCATCCTCCAGCTCATTTCCGAGTCCACCGGGATGCCCCTGCAACCTATTCAGAAGAAGCAGAATATCCCCTTACGGATATTCTTAAAAGGGGGGGATACCCCTACAGAGGCCTTTCCAGTCGCTGAAGCCATAATGAGCCCAGCTCTGGAACTCTGGCAGCGTCCAGCCTCCTGCCCAGCTCCGTCTGCCCGCATGGCGCCCAAGTACACGGTGCCCACAAGGTCCTTGGCGCGGTTTACTGAGCACTCCTCAGCGGAAAGCCTGGTGACTGCCTCAGTGTTCAGGTGGACGGGCAGCTCGGCGGATACTGACCACCCTCCGGACAAGGAGTCCAAACTTATGGACCACTCGGCCCAGAAGGTCTATACAGCATCTTCCTTGGGCCTTCGACAGGCAAGCTCAGCAGTGATTATGGCACACTTCTCTCACGCCCTTTTGGGGTCGCTGGATGAAGTTCTTCCTCACCTCCCAGCTGACATGCAGACCATGGTCAAGCAGGTCAGGGATCAGGACAGGGCTGTTGCTAAACAACAGCTCCAGACTGCTCTGGACATGGGTGATTCCTGTGCCCGTTCACTAGCTGCAGCGGTATCCACTCGCCGCAGGGCTTGGCTGAGGTTATCCTCCTTTCCTGTGGATACTCAGCACAAGCTGGCTGATGTGCCCTTCCTTGGCACCGACCTCTTCGGGCCAGGGGTGGCAGGTCATCTGCAGCGCATCGAACAGTCTAATGCTACTTTAGATGCCACCTCTGCTAAAAGTTCTTCAAGTAAGAACCAGCAGAAGCACAGGAAGAAGCCCTTTCGACATTCTTCCCCTGCGGTCAGACAACCACCCTTCCAGGGGGGTCAGCAGCAGGCTCAGGCTTGGCGCCCTAGGCCTAAGCAAGGTCCCCAGCAGCCCCGCAAAGGAGGCCGAGGTGCTGGTCCAGGTGCCTCCTCCTCTAAGCCTGTCCAGTGACGGGCCGGGCGTGGCCTCCCCTGTACCCGTCACACCAGCTCTGGGTCCTCCCGTGGGGGGCCGGCTCCACCATTTCCTTTCCGCCTGGTCCGGTATCACTTCGGACAGGTGGGTTTTAGAAGTGGTCGGGCAGGGTCTGCCCTAGAATTCGAGCAGTTCCTCCCAGCGCAGCCTGTGCCCCACGAGAGGAAAGGATCTCAGTCGCCCAGTCTGCCCTTGAGGACAACATTCGCTTCTCCTCCTCAAAGGCGGTGGCCCAGTGCGGATCCTCCTTCAGACCCAGGCTTTGTCTCCAGGTATTTCCTGGTGCCCAAACGGATGGGGGTTGGTGCCCCATTCTAGATCTGACCTGAATCGGTATCTCAGGTCTCGCACCTTCGGATGGTAACTCTGAACCAGATCATACCATCTCTGGAGCAAAACATGTGGTTCTGCACACTGGATCTTCAGGGCCTTTTTCCACGTCCCTATCCGTCCGTCCCATCAGCGGTTCCTCCGCTTCAGGGTCGAAGGGACCCTGTACGAGTTCAGAGCCATGCCGTTCGGCCTGTCATCGGCCCCAAGGGTCTTCACCAAATGCATCGCAGTGGTGGCAGCCCATCTACAGCGTCAGGGGGTTCGTATTTACCCCTACCTAGACGACTGGCTCCTGGCGGGTTCCTCCCTTCAGGAGGTGGAGAGGTCCAGGGACCTGACCCTCCAAACCTGCTCACACTTGGGCCTTCTGATCAACGAGACCAAATCGGAACTCGTACCTTCTCAGGTGATGAGCTTCATTGGGGCAGAGCTCGGCTCCCGGCGGACAGGGCGGAGGTTCTCTCCTCCTTTGCCCAATCATTTCTGGTTGGGCACTCGCACCCTGCCCGGGACTTTCTGCGCCTCCTGGGGTACATGGCGGCGTGCACTTCAGTGGTCCGCTGGGCCAGACTGCACATGTGCCCCCTTCAGTGGGAGCTGGCCGCCCAGTGGTCTCAGCGTCAGGGTCTTTTCGACCAGCTGATCACAGTCACCCAGAGGATGTGGGACGCTTCCAATGGTGGACCGTCCCGAGTCATCTGCAGGAAGGAATCCCGTTTGTCCGCTCCGAGCCAACGGTCGTCCTTACGACCGATGCCTCTCTCATGGGCTGGGGAGCCCACATGGGGACTTCGGGCCCGCGCCTCTGGACCCCGAGGTCCCGATGCCACATCAACCTGCTGGAGCTCAGGGCAGTCAGACTGGCTCGGGTCAGCTTGCTCCTCAGCTCCGAGGTCAAGTGGTTCAAGTCCAGATGGACAATACCACGACCATGTACTACCTCAACAAACAGGCGGCACGCACTCCGCCTGCTATGCAGGAGGCGCTCCGGATCTGGACCTTCGTCAGCCGGCTGGAGGCGGATCTCCTAGCCATCCATGTGGCAGGAGTCGCGAACCAACTGGCGGATGCTCTCAGCCGCTTAGGCCAGACATCCCACGAGTGGTCTCTCCATCCAGAGGTAGCTTACGACCTGTTCTCTCGTTGGAGCAAACCGTTGGTGGACCTGTTTGCCACCAGGGAGAACACCAAGCTGAGGCTGTTCCATGCCGGCCCCCCTCAGCAGGGTTCGCTGCAGGGGGATGCCTTCTCGAGGCCGTGGACCCCAGGCCTCTTTTACGCCTTTCCCCCATTTCCCTTGATCCACAAGGTGTTACTCAAGGTGAGGAGGGACAAGGCGAGGGTGATCCTGGTAGCCCCAGATTGGCCATGCCAGTTCTGGTATCCAGATCTCCTCAGCCTCAGATGCAGGGCCCCGGAGTGGCTGTGTACACGCCCGGACCTGATATCACTGAACCAGGGGAAGGTCCTTCATCCGGACCTTCCATCCCTGCACCTCACAGCCTGGTTCCTGAGTGGCTAGAGTTCCAGGCTTTGGGTCTTTCCGAAGATGTCTACACCGTGGTTGAGGCATCTCGAAAAGAATCAACCAGGAAATGTTATGCCTTCAAATGGAAGAGATTTTCCATTTGGTGTCAGGGAAAAAGCCTGGACCCTTATCCTGCTCTGTGGCTAACATTCTGGACTACCTTTGGTCCCTCTCCAAGGGGTCATCGGTCATCGACCGCCTCAGGGGTGCACCTAGCAGCCATATCGGCTTTCCGGCGTGGGTCGGTCAGCCAACGTTGGCTCAGGAAAAGGTGATCAGGCGCTTTTTCAAAGGCCTGGATCACATATCCCCTCCGGTGCGTGAACCTCCACCTCCGTGGGATCTTTTGCTGGTTTTGGCAAAGCTCGTGGGCAAGCCATTCAAACCCATGCACAAGTCTGCGCTTTCGCACTTGTCATGGAAGACGGCCTTCTTGGTGGCTATCACGTCAGTCAGAAGGACGGGGGAGCTCCCGGCGCTTTCAGTGGACTCCCCCTATCTGGTCTTTCACAGGGACAAAGTTGTCCTGCGCTCCCACCCGAAATTCCTTCCGAAGGTGGTGTCAGAATTTCATCTCAGCCAGGTGTTGACTCTGCCGGTATACTACCCTAACTACACCTCGGATGCCGAGTACAGGCTCCACACTCTGGACCTCAGGCGTGCTCTTTCCTACTATAAGGAGAGGACGGCGGAAATTCGGGGAGAGGTTCGCCAGCTGTTTGTCACTTACGCTGAAGCCGCTTCTGGCAGACCTGCAGCCAAGCGGACTATTGCGAGATGGATTACATCATGCATAGGTCTGTGCTATGAATTGGCGGGTGAGGAGCCTCCCAAAGGGATAAGGGCTCATTCCACCCGCCATACTGCTGCTTCGGTGGCTGCTTCAAGGGACATCCCTATCCAGGAAATATGTCGGGCCGCTACCTGGAAGTCAGCAAACACCTTTATTACCCATTACCACATCGACCTAGAGTCACGCCGGGATGCTGGTTTTGGGGCCTCTGTTCTCCAATATCTGTTCCCTAAGTAGGGAGTGTGCGCCTTGCCTCCCTCCTCCCGGAGAACTGCTTGGAGTCTGCCAGACAGTGTGGATGAACAACATATCCACGCTCCTAGAAGAACAGGTTGCTCACCTGTACCAGTAGTTCTAGGAGTGGTATATGTTGTTCATCCACACGCACCTACCTCCCCGCCTTTAGGCGCACAACCTGGCTTCCAGCGGGCTAGATCTGGTGTCATGGGGCGGAGCCAAGGTATTTACCACCCGGGTGGGTGGGAGGAGCCAGCTTGAAGACTTCCGGCAAGATTTAAAGGGAAGGAACAATGCCAGACAGTGTGGATGAACAACATATACCACTCCTAGAACTACTGTTACAGGTGAGTAACCTGTTCTTCCCGACCCTGAATGGGACCCTAAACTAGCTTTTTCTCAGTCTTCTCCTGCTTGGTGTCCTGGAGGCAATTCTAGTTCACCCCCTGACTCTCAGATTATGCTAGAACTCCCTCTGGATACAAAGGTTTCAGGTTCAGGGGAGGGTTCTTGCCCCCAGGTTCCAGTGCAGGGGTGTTTGCCTGGAGAAAGTTTCTACCACTAGGGTATCTACTAATCCTGATGTTCAAAGGGGTAGTGCTGACAACTTGGAGGGTGGATCCCAAGAGCCTCCCCAAGCTCAGAAACCTCTTTTAGCAGACCTATTTGCTAAAATTAAAAAAGAAGCTGCTCCCCCGAAGGAATGCGGTGCAGATCCACTACGGGGGGGGGGGGGATTTTGAGCACTGGCCAGACAGACATTATGTGGAAAAAAATTTGTTGAAGGATTCCCTTTATTTCTCCCCTCGTGAAGTTTTTGCATTTATCAATATCCGTGGGGAAGATAATTGTGATATTAGCTTTCGCACACATTATGCCCTGGACCTCTTTTTGGAGAGGTACAACCAGGTTAAATTCTCACCCACGTGGACCCCCTTTTTGGTTATCCCTTTGACCAAACCTTTGATAAAATTCGTAACAGTTATATTTCGAAACGAGGGGTCCATTGGCTCTCCCAAAAGTGTGAAGTTTTAAGCGATCCTGAGGCAATTCTAGATTCCGAACAATTTTGGACAGGCAGTTGGAAATATAAGGTTAAACTGTGGCAGTCTGATTCTGGGATTTCTCATGTTCCTAACTCCTTTATGTTGGGCAGGGATCAAGGCATATGTTTTTATGCTCGACAACCTCGAGCATGCTATAAATGTGGTTCTAGGACCCACATTTCCAGCTCTTGTGTTAAACCACGTTGTGATAATTGTGGTGATATAGGACGCATTGCTTTGCAATGCGCCTCCCACACCAAATGTGATTTATGTGAGAAGATTGGCCATGTTTTTGGTGAATGCCCCTGGGCAGCCAAGAATAAAGCCTCTTGTAGGAGTCCAGGCCTGTTAATTCAGGATGCACAGGATCTGATACCCTGTCCAGATCTGGAGCCCCGTCTCCCCACTCCCTCCTGGGCCCCATCTACAGCCCCCCCCCCAGATTTTCCTTTAGTAGTAATTGCCCCTTCTTCCCTTCCCTGTGGCAGAACCTTTTATTGGTGGGTCCCTGGTTCCTGTCTATTATAGGGATCCTGTCCTTTTTTTTGGGGGGGGGGGGTTCTGATGAGAGTTCTGCTCCTCTCCCCAGGCGTTCTGCTAGGATCTCCAAAACCAGATCTGCATCTCCCCATGGGGTCCATAGAATCTACTAATCCCTTTGAGGTTTTGGCCTCTGATTATGGTACTTCAGATATGAATCAGGCAGAGCCCGTTGATCTGCCTCCAGTTGCTCTTCATACCCCTTCCATTCCTGAGTTGGTGGGCTCTTGGGGAATGGAAAAAAATAGCTTAAGCTGCTATCCCGTTAAAGGTGGGATCAATAAATAGTCATAGTCTGTTAAATCCTTTAAAACGTCAGGCAGTTTTTGATTTTCTCCATGCTTCTGAATTTGATATTTGTTATGTGCAGGAATCTTGGATGTTCTCTGAGGACCAGCTTAGATCTTTCTAGGGGGAATGGGCATGGGGCCCTTCATACCGGTCCTTTGGGATGGATTCTGCTGATGGGGTGGGGATTTTATTTAAAGGTTATAATTTTTCCCTAACTATATTAATTGATTTAAATCTTGGAAGGTGCCTGATTTTGGATGGTTTATGTCAAAATATGCATTTTCGCTTTATTAATATTTATGGGCCTCAATTAAAGGCGGAGGGGGTTGCTCTCCTTCATTCTATCCAACCATATCTAGTTACTTCATCCATAGTTATTTTTGGTGGAGATTTTATTTGTCCTTACGGTAAAGGTGGGGGGCCTTCTTCTAAAAAAAAAAAAAAAAAAAGTTTATTGCGATGCAAATGCCCTCTTTCAGGTCATAAACCTTGCTGATTTGATAGATTGCAATAAATTTCGTAAATCTGGGCCTAGTTTTACTTACATGAGGTATAAATACTATACCGATATTGACCATGTGTTTGTATCAAGGAATTTGCCACATTTCTCTCTTCATATTCAACCTACTGAATTTTCTGATCTGATGTTGTTTATTGAAGGAACTTGCCATCTGTGGAAGCAGGTTCGATCTAATCGTTGGAAACTTAGTACTTCTGTGCTGAGTGACCCTCTGGTACAGTCAGGGATCCGTGGGTTGATTGCAACTAGGTGTTCTGTTAGTTTCCTCTATTCTGATGTGGGGGAGTGGTGGATGGACACTAAGGCTGAGTTCAAATCTTGGTTTCAGAAGTTTGGTAAAAATTCGGTAAATATTAAATTTTTGAAATACCTGTCCTTACGACAGCAGTTGTTTAAATTATTTACATTGTCTAACACTTCTGAATTTGATTATTCTTCCCAAATTTATAATTTAAAAAATAAATGTTTCTCTATCAATATGATAGGGCACATTCTGTCCAGGCCATGTTACAATCAGGTACCCAAAAATCCCCAATAGGGAATCCTTTTGCTGCTTGTAAAAACTTAAAACATACTGTCCCTATGGATTCACTGGATAACCTAAAAGGGCAAGTTCTTCATTCTGCAGAGGACATCCGTGAGACCATAGTGTCTTTTAAGTCTCGTAGTCCTTTAAACCCTCTTTCTGAAGAATCCATCTAAGCATATTTGGATTCCATAAATATTCATCATAGTTCTGCTGAAATCCCTGTTAATCAAGATAACATCAGTTCTGTAGAAATTGAACAGGTAATAGGAATTCAGAAAAATGGTCTCTCTCCTGGAATGGATGGTTTGCCATTTGAATTTTATAAAATCTTTGCCCCAGAGCTCTTTTTATGTTTAGCTTTGGTTTTCAATTATTTTTTCAAGACTCAAAAAATACACCCTGCCGTTTTGACAGGTTTATTGATATATTTATTTAAATCTGGGAATAAATCTTCTCTCCAAAATTGGAGACCAATCACTATTTTAAACTCAGATTATAAAATCTTAGCACAAATTCTTAACAATCTATTAAAGACTTATGCTTCGTTGGTTATATCCCCTTACCAGTTTTTATAGGTTACCCACACGGAAAATACAACAAGCCCTAATGGTTTTAAGGGACTTGATTGAATTTTTATCACTCAGTGGTAGGTCAGCTTTCCTGGTCTCTGTTAACCAAGAAAAAGCATTTGACCGAGTGTACCCGCCCTTTTTGTTTGCAGCTCTTAAAGCTTTCATGATTCCTGATTTTTCAAATTCAGTTATTGTATTCCTCTACTATTGTGCACCCAGTAGTTCGGGGTCAAATAACTAAAGGTTTTTCTGTCAAGGGTGCCCTCTTCGTCCACTTCTTTACATTTTTACCCGGGATCCCCTTCTGAGGAAATTAGCATTATCCCCCTTGTGGTCAGGAATTGTTGAACCAGGTACAGGGAGGGAATTACGGGTACAGGTCTATGCAGACGATCTCTGTTGTTTTTTTTGTTTGTTTGTTTGTTTTTTTCAGATATAACCCATTTAACATTTATATTACAGGAAATGCTGCAGTATTCTGTTCTTTCTAATTCAAAATTAAACATTGGGAAAAGTAGGGGTTTATTCTTTGGAGCTGGTGCTCCTCCCCCCAAGTGTGTGGAGGGTATTCCTTTCTCTTCTGAACCCCTAAAGATTCTAGGAATTATTTTTGGCCCCCAAAATGTTCCATTATTAAATAGTGAGATAGGGTGGCAGAAGGTTGAATCCAAAGTGGGTCGCTGGAAACACTGGAAAATGTCCACAATTAAGCAGGCTATAATAATTAAACAATTTTTAGTTCTCATTTTACTTTATGTAGCTATGATTTATCCCCCTCCCGGGCACCTTGAGGTAAAATGATATAGTCTGTTTTACCAGATGCTCTGAGGGAATAGGCTTAACCCCATTAAACAGTGTTTTACCTATTTACCTAGGGAAAAGAGGGGCCTTGGTATGTTCGACCCAATAGTATTTTTCCACACGTTATTTATTTCCCAGACTGTTCAAAGTGGGCTTGTTACATCCCCAGACCCCCACAATCACTGGACTCAGAGGATATTCACACGATATCTGTCAGCTTGGGGAGTTACCTCTCCCCATTTGTCAGTTCACCTTCATGTACCTGAATTTTTTCATCCAGTAGTGGCTGAATTATATAAATGGGGGATCTCTAAACAATGTATTATTCAGAGTTCTGGTCGACAATTATATAATACATTTATGGCTTTAGTTTCTCCTACTGAACCCACTTTTAGGAACTGTCTTCCTCAGAATAATCATCGGGTTTTAGCCCAACTTTGTAACCCTGGGATTCCCCCTTTAATGTAGGAACACCTATGGTTTTCAGTTTATAGAAGAATAAATGTTTGGGGTAATGCTAAACATAAGGCTTTGGATGAACGGAATTGTCCTTATATGGATTGTATCAATTTGGAGGAAACTACAGAACACTTTTTATTTACCTGGTCATTTGCTAAACCTCTGTGGGCTTATCTAGCACATTCTTGGAACATGCAATGGCTGTCTAATATGATGTATGATGTATGATTTTTTTAATACTTGGGTCAATATGACCATATAGGTGCTAAATATCATTCTGATACATTGACAGTTTTTTTATGTTTAAAGTATTATTTGTGGCAAAGTAGGTGTCAATGGGTCCTCTATCAAAGGGTGATGCCATATGACACTGTACGGGTTTTAGTTTCTCAGGCAATGACAAAGCTGTATAATTTGGATGTGGTACTTCATTCTACTTCAAAAGTGTTTTGGTGGTGGAAGGGCTTTAATATTTTTATTAAATACAAACGATGGAGGTGAGGGTAGAAACATTGTTCTAAAGTGAAGACTGAGGTTCTACCTATTTGAGTATACCTAATATTAATTAAATCTCCTCTCTCTCATCTTGCACCTTTAAATTAAATGGGTATAATCTGATGTTAACACTTATATGTTTTTGTTATATATAATTTCTTTTTTCTGTAGTGTGATGTAACACTGATTATTATTATGTGACCTTGATGTTATTACAATAAAAAAAATTCCCCTACTCTTCCTGTAGGGGGAGGTAGAAACACAGAAACATAGACTTTGACGGCAGATAAGGACCACTTGGCCCACCCAGTCTGCCCATTTCCCTACCTGTTGGATAAGCTGCAGATTCTAGTTAACCAACAGCCTACTTCCTGCAACCCCCCACTATAATTGCCTTATGTCTGTCCCATGCATGTTTGAATTCCCCCACTGTTTTAGACCCCACAACCTCTCCAGGAAGGCGGTTCCATGCGTCCACCACTCTCTCCGTGAAAAAGAATTTCCTCACATTACCCCTCAGCCGTCCCCCCTCTAACTTTAAATTGTGCCCCCTTGTTCTTACACATCTCTTTTTCTGAAAGATGCTACCCTCCTGGACTTTGTTGATTCCCTTGAGGTACTTAAAAGTTTCTATCATGTACCCCTGTCCCTCCTTTCATCAAGGGTATACATATTAAGCTCTCTGTCTCACTTCATATGGTTTCTGATGTAGATCCTGCACCATTTTAGTTGCCCTCCTCTGGACTGCTTCCATCCTGTCTATGTCCTTGCATAGATGAGGTCTCAAAACTGCGCAGTACTCCAGATGGGGTCTCACCAACTGTCTGTATAGAGGATAACCACTTCCTTTTTCTACTTGTGATGCCCCTCCTATGCATCCCAGTATCCCCTGGCTTTCCTTACTGACTTCTCACATTGCTTACCCACCTTTAGGTCATCTGATATGACTACACCAGATCCCTTTCCATTATTGTTGTCATTAGTACCTCCCTGCTATTGTGTACTCTTCTTCTGGATTTTTATTTCCCAGGTGCATTACTTTGCACTTCTTTGCATTGAATCTAAGTTGCCATATGTCTGACCATTCCTCCAACCTTGCCAAGTCCCTTCTCATCCTTTCAACCCCCTCTTGTGTATCAACTCTGTTACAGATCTTTGTGTCATCCGCAAAGAGGCATACCTTTCCTGCCAGACCCTCTGCACTGTCACCTATAAAGACGTTAAAGAGGACTGGACCCAGTATTGAGCCCTGAGGTGCTGCAGGACGTAGGTTTGTCATGGCGGACAGACTGCTGGAAGAGGAGAGTGCTGCTGATGTACCTGCAGGGGAGCTGGTCTCCACCCCTGCAGGTCCAGCTACAGAGATCGATAAACATGACACAGAAAAATGAGAAACCATTTTGAAAGTTTCACAGGCATTGGCAACAGATGTTTCAGATACCTCACTGTTGTAAAAGGTCCCGGTCCCGGAGCAGGATACTGCTTGGTTATGAGAAGTAGCCTTGAAAAACAGACAAGTTTTACTACAAATTTTGCATACCTGTCCAGAGGAATTAGCAGGGACGTGTGAATGCAGTGCGTCCTTAGCAGAGCACAATATAGTGCTGACAGTGGCTCCAGCTGATTGTGACAAGGAAATATCAGCTGAGCCGCGGGAGGAAACGTACCAGGAACTATCATCGTCTGACTCCAGTACAGCTGGGGACTCCCCGAAAGTACAGACTTCAGCTACTCCTGCAAAAAATAGCACACAGACATCTCTGCAGCAACTAACAAAGGCAAATGCTGAACCAGAGGAATTTTCTCAGTTTGAGTATGGTGCTGACACTGATTCCCAGAGGATTGGAGGGTCTCAACTGGCAGAAACAGCAAGTGATAAAAAAGGAGAAAAAACGACTGAAAGTGGGGTTTCTGTCATAACATTACACAATAGTCGAATTTCACGATAGCACTATAAACAACCAAAAGTTCATAATATTACCCCTTGGTCACTAGAAAAGGCCTTAGTAGGAGCAGGATGGAACAAACCACGCAGGATAACTGGGTTCCAGACGAGACCCATAGCCCTATTCTGGGGCAAGACAGGGTAAAACAACTATTAATAAAAGCCTAGATCTGAACGCTGGTACTAACCCACAAGGAAGTGTACTACTTAGCTTTGTTACTGAATCAGATATGGATCTTCATTCTGAAGATGCGGACCCAGAACCTCCCTGTAGGTTTGAACTTGACTCTGATTCAGAGTCAGCAGGGGAAGGGCCTAGCAACCACCCTACTGGATGTGGAGAACACATGGATTGTGAGAACCCAGTGGCTGAAAACTGTCAAGAAACCCCACAACAATTGTGGTCAAACTTTAGAAAAAGAGATATTCCCTTTAAAAATGTTGTACCAGCACAAAGACGAAATGTGGTGCGGTTGCAATATGTGGGAGGCCTAGATCTACCCCCGGATCGCATTTATGTGGGTCGGAAACTTAAAGAATCTATGTGCTTCTTCTCAAACGAAATTTACGCATTAATACACACTGCAGGAGACTCCCTCTTTGTCATAAGTTTTAAAACGCCAATGAGTGGACAGATTTTGGTCACAGTATGAGAAAATGAAATATTCTGCCTTTTAGAGCCATCCCTCTAACCAAACCCACCATAAAATTGATAACCATTTTATTCAGAAATGAGGGGAATAGAGTTCATGATGCCAACACTGGCTGAGTCAAAATGTGACATTCTGGGGCCCCCACAACCAATCAAGGATGAAGAACACAGTTGGACGGGGGGGGGGATTCAAAGTTAAATTAAAAATGTCAGCACAAGGTCCACAACACTTGCAGCCGCCCCTTTTTTTTTTTTGGTCGGCACAGAGGTCATTGTTTCGACCCGGGCCAACCTAAAACTTGTTTCAAGTGAAGTTCAGAATTACACCTCGACTCAGCCTGCGACAGAATTTAAATGCAATTTGTGTCTCTTCTATGGTCATTATAGCTCTAATTGCACAAATGACATTAACTGTAACCTCTGGGAAGAGACAGGACATGGATATAGATCTTGTCCGTGGGCAGCTCATAATTGAACTGATAGGCCTGACCGGGATACTATTCTTACAAATGCCCAAAAAGTTAGTATGGAAAGGCAGCGGCAACCGCACTACCACCCTCACTGCCTCCACCCCCCCACACCACCACCCCAACCCGAAGGGACCCCAGTAATTATCTCTGCTCCAGTTGAACAGACTCCAGTGCAGCTAGAGCATCAAGACAGTATGCCTCCACAGGAAAATGATACATTCCAGGGGGACTTTCCTATTCCAGTGGAGGTTGCTTCCCTAGAAGAATAAGGAAATGAGCAGGAGATGCGCCTCCCCAACCCCTAGGCGGCGCTTTCCCAAAGGCTACTTGGCTAGTAGCAGGTTAAGGGGCTTGAGTTCTGAAATGGGTGCCTCCACCCGGAGGTCAGGGTTGGTAGTGGTCAAGCTAACCTTGGCTCAGCCCTCCGGGACACTGTAACCTCCCTCTTTCCTTACTAGTGGCCGGAACAATACACAATAATCACTTTCACAATACCCCTGATACATCACACAAGTACCCACACTGTTTGCACTTACCACCAGGGCTTTCCTCTGGCCTGGCCCTGGGGACCCCCTGTAAAACAAGGTTTATACACAGCAAATAACAGCAGTACAGTACTCTTGCGCAAACTGGAACCACAGTCAAGGTAAATGCAAAAAAGAGTTGGATCTGATTTATTTAAGGGACTTGAACAAGGGAGGGGCGTAATCAGGTTAATTTGCTTAAAGGCTGTATCAGTCACAGTTATGCATGCACTTCAGGGTCCATAAACAGACACACACGCTGGGTACCCAGATGGAGAATGGTGGGCTAGCCAGGAACGTTGCAGCTGGTCGGGGCCCTGTGATAGAAGAAAACAACATGCACAACACACACACTATTTGTAATCCGGAGCCGGAGGGCTCAGTTCGTGAAAATAAAATAAGACAATCAGATGACACACTTTTAGATTAGGCTGTTGTTGCAGGGAGTTACCCTGATGATTACTCACGATAACCAAGACTGGGCAGAGGCTGGACGAAAATCGAGACTGCAAGCTGTTAATCTGGAGTGCCAGGAGAAGCAGGGCCCACACGAATCACTGAGGCATCGTTCCTGTTCAAACGTGGAGCAGGGGGCTGTGATCCCCAGGCAGGTCTCTCGTCGTTGGCTTTTTCTGTGCAGTGGATAGTCTGGCTGGGCCAGTGTGGCAAGGCCCCAGCCAAATGGAGACAAATTCGGATACAGTCAGTTTTGTGCTGGATACAGCTTCCGGCAAACAGAACACGGTTTACACAGTGGGGAACCAAATCATGACGCACTAACAACTCACAGCACATTTACATGTAAGGAAATTCTACTGTACCAGGCAGGCAAACCGCTCTCTGGTCACGATCGCAGAGTCTCTGCACAGACCAGGGATTCAAAAGCAGCTGGAAATCCTGACAGGCCGATCGCATTCTGCAAAATCTTCGGTCTTCTTCAGGTATGAGCCTGGTAAAAAAGGATTTAGTCCGAAATAATTCTCTTCTCTCCCTCTCAGGAGCAGCAGGCAGACATACTGGCCACAACTCAGGCCTTTCCACAGTTCTCCCACGCGAAACTACTCAGACGGCTGCTTGACTATCTCAAGTTGTTGCCTCTTCAGCTCCCAACTTAGATCTGTCTCAACTGCCAGCAAACCTGGGACTTTCCCCAGAATCCAAAAGGTTTGGTTGTCTGATCTGTCAGTCACAACAAAAGTTCCCTCTTCAGGTACAAAAAGATGCCAAAAGCCCAAAACTACAATTCCTACAGATTTCGACTCCAGACAGCTCCTGTAGTCCAGCGCCATTTTAGGTCCCACCAGTACTGATTGGTCCAATTCGGCAGTCCAGGACCAAGATAGTAGAGATAAATAAAACAGTCCTTGCTGCAGAGAAGGCAGGTTAGACAAACTACATTATCATTATCACTCTAAAAGATTTTCAGCAAATAGTTGCATCTTTCAACAGAGCTCCCTCTCAGATTACTTATGACTGCAGTCCAGGAGCTGTTAAAGAGACAGTGCACAGAGGCTATACAAGCACTCTCTGGCAATCACATTTAAACTGCTGAAATGCAGGACACCAGCCTGGCAGTGAGCATTTAGGCAAGCTCAAGGAAGACTTTTTGGGTACCCCCATTTGTAGGGGGGTTACATATCTAAAAAGAAAAGGCCTCCTAAACGACAACTACACAAATCAAACCTACCAAAAAAAAAAAATAAACAGCAAAGACATCGGAGGTTACACTGAGTAATAGGTACACTGCTCTAACACCAGGAACAGGGAGGTGTGGGGAATCTGAATCCTTCTCAACAGTCTCATCCCTTCTCCCTTCATCAGAGTCTGAGGATGAACACCTTGCCGAAGAAGCACAGAAAGTGAGGACTAAATCCTTGGTCCTGAGGTCTCAGAGGAACAACAAAAGAGGGAAGTGATCTTAAATTACCCTGATGGATTCTGTAACATTTCTCTCCATACCCACGTTTAATAATAATAATAGTACAACAAATCCAAGGAGACGCTTACTAACTTTTTCTATCATTAAAGACTTAAATATTGACATCTGTTTTGTTTTTTTTACAGGACACATGGTTGAATTCTCCTGCATCAATAAATGCAGCAAAAAATGTGGTACTGGGGTCCTTCATATTTCTCATATGGTATGGATATGTGTGATGGGCTGGGAATTCTGTTTACAGGATATGACTGTAACATTACTAAAATTATGGACATAGTACCAGGCAGAGCCATGTTTGTGGATTTTCTATATAATGCTACTATATGGAGAGCCATTATTATATATGCTCCTCAGAATAAGAAAGACAGAGTTGATCTTTATAACACGATAAAACCTTTTTTTAATGACTACTGGATCACTTATATGGGTGGGAGATTTTAACTGTGCACTCCAAACTACAGATAGGAGGGCTAAAACCAGTAAGTTGCATTGTGATTTGGATGCCCTGCTTGGCATCTTAGAGCTCGCCATTTTACAGGATACTTATAGACAGATCCATACCAGTGGGGGATATACTTTCCAGAAAAAAAATACTCTAGCAACTAGAATTGATTTTATTTTTCATCTGGGTCACTCAATGTACACACAGCTAATTCTATTCCTATAGAACATTCAGATCACAAGTTGTTTATTAAAATCAGCTTCTCACAAAGTCAGCCTGTTGGGATGGGTTATTGGAAATTTAAATTCATCCTTATTAGATACACCAGAGATTCATGACCCAATTTTGGATTTATTAAATGGAAGAAAATCAGTGGCCTTCGTAGTAGATGACTTAAGTCAATGATGGATAGATACAAAGAAAGAAAAAAAGAAAACTTTTATTTAAACAATTGGCAGGTCAACTACACTCAGATCATTATAAAAAAAATATTTAACTTCAAGGTCAAAACTATTCCATTATATGACCTTAGTTCAAGAGGGACATGAACATTGTATACCCCAAGTAAATCTGATTAAAAAAAAAAAAAAAGAATAAATAAAAAAAAAAAAAGTGGACTCTATGCAGTATTCCAGGACTGCTTTATTATTATATGAACACAGGATAAGTACACCAGGTAAAACGGGATATTTATGTTAGCTGCAGAAACAGAGTAAAACAAAGTTATGGATTAACTTTATGATACACAAGGGGGGGGTCGTGACAGAACCTAAAGAAATACTGAAACTTGCTACTGACTATATAAAAGAATTGTATTCGGCACCTCATTTAGAATTGCAAGATTTAAAAACATTTCTACAAAATGTAAAAATACCGTCTGTACCAGAAAACATACTAGATGCCCTTATTATTTCTGTCACTAATGATGAGGTCATTACAGCTATTAAATCATTAAAAAAATAACACCTCCCCAGGAATAGATGGGTTAACATCACAATTTTATAGAAAATATATAGATGTGGTATCAGAAATGTCACAAGTTGTATACAATACCACACTAGATTCTGGTAAAGTCCATCCATATTTTGGTGCATCTATACAAATATTTCTGTATAAAAAAAAAAAAAAAAGTGTAGTCTAAAGAACTGACGACCAATTAGTTTATTAAATGTTGACATCAAAATATTGATACAAATCTTGAACTCCAGATTAGCCTTACTTGATTTCAGAAGGCCGGACCTGTGCAATAGCAGGGAGAAATATTACTGATAACTTGCTTCTAATCAGAGACATTGTTGATATGGGAAATAGAAATTAACTGATAGGATATATATTTACACTTGATCAAGAACAAGCTTTTGATAACATCTCGCATGAATATATGATCTCTGTATTACAGGCATATGGGTTACTCTCACAATTCTGTTCTTGGATAAAACTGATATAGGGCCAGATGTTCAAAGGAGTTGCACCAGCACAAGCCCAGAAATTTGTCCCAGGGCAGTATTCAAAAGGGGGAATTGCACATCGCAATTCCAGATGTGCTGTGGCGCAAAGATAATGTATACGGCGCAACTCCAGGGAGCGTGCCCATGCATATGCGGCACATCCCTGATATTCAGCCGAGATGAGCGGTGCATATTCCAGCACATCCCGGAGTTGTGCCGCATACCTGGGCACAAATTTGAGCATGGAAAAATCATGCTCAGGTGGAAGCCACTCACAGGCGAGCTGCCGTGTCAGGCTACATCACAGCACCGCCAGCCGTGGAAAGTCCCCTAGAACACCCATTACAAAAGCACACCCACAATAAACCCTGGTGGTCCAGTAGTAGCCCCCATCCCGCCCGTAACCCTGATCACCGTTGTTTAGTTTAATTTCCATTCCCTGGTAGCCTAGTGGTACCCCCCTCCCCGCCTGTAACCCCGATCGCTATTGTTTAATTTCCTGTCCCCGGTAGTCTAGTGGTACCACCCTCCCTGCCCATAGCCCCGATCGCCGTAAAAATGGCCTTCAAAAAACTCATTCATTCACAAAGTTGTGAATGACTATTGCATTATGCACTGCAAACCCATTGGTCCACAGTATAGACCAGTGTGCTTGCAGCACATACTGTAAGCTGTAATTCAGCGGGCAGCCGCTGAGGTATGCAGTGGGTTTGCTGCCCGCTGATGACTGGGGGACCACTAGACTACCAGGGACAGGATTTCGCCATTTTATGATGATTAGAGTTACTGGCAGGGGGGGGGACCACTGGACCACCAGGGATGTAGAAAAGCTGTTTATACGGAGACCAGGGTTGCAGGCAGGAAGGGGGGAGGACCACTGGGCCACCAGGGATTTAAAAAGGCCGTTTTTACAGCGATTGGGGGTACAGGATGGGGAGGTGGTACTACTGCAGTACCTGTGACTGGGACCACATGCTGTGCAGGGCACCAGGCGCATTTCGCTGGCCAGCCCTGCACAACTCATACATATGGGTCCATAATGACATGCAAATGGTCCCATTTGCATATTTGTGTCTGAATATCAGGAGTTTGTGCATGGCGTATCTCTGATGTGCTGGCGCATTTCCCATTCCTGGTATTCAGACCTGTCTGGGGGAATGCGACAGCTCATTGTATTTGCGCCACGGGCATTTTTTGGTATATTCAGACGAGATCCGCCATGGCACATCTCCTTTGAATATATCCCTTTGTTGCTCAAGCGCAACTCAGTTGCTCGGAGCAACCACTTGCGCCTTTGCCAGGTGCACTTTTGTATATCTGGTCCATATTCGATAACTTTCGCTATTCCATTAGTTAATGGCTTTCCAGGACCTCCTTTCAAGTCAGGGTGTTAGACAGGGGTGTCCTCTAAGCCCACTTTTATAAATTTTTTTGCTGAGATCCATTAATATGGGTCATTCGCCAAGATCCTCGTGATACAGGAATTCAGTGGGATAAGGGACTATATAGCCCTCCAATAGCTGCATATGCAGATGATATATGTTTATTAATGAATAATATTCAAATTGCAGATACAGCTTTAGACTTGATGGACAACTTTTCAATAATATCAGGGGCAGCAATAAATCCAGCTGGGCAGGCCTGGTAGCGCTGAGGGTTGAGGCGCTGGACGCCACACCTCGCACCACACTGGCGACCCAGGTTCAGGAATGAGCGTGGGGTCGGCAGGGAGGGAGAGGATTGAGCGTCTGAGGGCGGCCTCCTCTCCGGGTGGGTTGGGTTCTGCGCACTGGTGACCTCCTGGTGGTGACGGAGTATATCGGCTGGGCCAGGTATGCTAATGGGAGGAGCCCGGCGGATGCCTACGGCCTTCCGTGCTGGTGTCATTGCACGTCTGGCTCCTGGGGGTAACTATGAAGGAAAAATACTCTCCTGGCAGCAGTATGAAGGCACAGACCAACAACCTGATCAGTGGGCCAAACAAAGCCCGACAGTCTGGGACGAGGGCTCAGGGTGATATGATCTCCTCTCCTGGTTCTCCCCTCACTGGGAGAGGCTCCGCCGTGGGGGGCAAGCCATGGTCCTCCTCGCTTTGGCAGTCGTGTTGGAGGCTGGCTACACCTGGATCAGTTGAGCGTCAGTGTACATCACGTGATAGGGGTAAGCTTACCCCAAGCTGCATTAGGAGTGCATAAAAGAAAGTTGACAAAAAAAAAATCCAACTAAAAGTAGAGGTTACATACTAAGCTCCCATACCCACTATAATATCTTGCCTGTGTCGGATCCCGGTATCGGAAGAGCCACTTAATATATTGGGTATTCAGTTTGGTAGAGGAGATATGGCTCAGGCAAACTGGTAACAAAAACATACAGTGGCGTGAAAAAGTATTTGCCCCTTTCCTGATTTTCTCTATTATTGCATATTTGTCACACTGGATGTTTTCAGGTGTTTAGAGAAAATGTAATATTAGATAAAGGGAACCTGAGTGAACAAATAACACTTGTTTTTTTTTTTAATTTCACTTATTTAATGAAAAAAAGTTAACCAACACCAACTGGCACTGTGTGAAAAGTAATTGCCCCTTACACTTAATAACTGGTTACACCACATTTAGCTGCAATGACTGCAACCAAACACTTCCTATAATTCAATATCAGTCTTTCACATCGCTGTGGAGGAATTTTAACCCACTCTTCCTCGCAGAACTGCTTTAATTCAGTAACATTTGTAGGTTTTAGCATGAACTGCCTGTTTCAGGTCCTGCCACAGCATCTCTATTGGGTTTAAGTCTGGACTTTGACTAGGCCACTCCAAAACTTTAATTTTACTTTCTTTTAGCCATTCTGATGTGGACTTGCTTTTGTGTTTTGGATCATTGTCTTGCTGCATGACCCAACTACGCTTCAGCTTCAGCTGACGGAAGGATGACTGGACATTCTCCTTAAGAATTTTCTGGTACAGAGCAGAATTCATGGTTCCTTTAATTATGGCAAGTCATCCAGGTCCTTAGGCAGCAAGCATCCCCACACCATCACACTACCACCACCATGTTTGACTGTTGGTATGGTGTTCTTACTGTGGAATGCTGTGTTTGCTTTAACGCGAGACATTATGGGATCCATGTTGTCCAAAAGTTCCACTTTGGACTCATCTGTCCATAGAACATTTTCCCAAAAGGCTTGTGGATCATCCAGGTGCTTCTTGGCAAATGAGAGATGAGCATTTATGTTCTTCTTGGTTAGCAGTGGTTTCCGCCTTTACTCTCACATGAAGCCCATTTGTGCCCAGTCTCTTTCTGATTGTGGAGTCATGAACACTGACCTTAGCTGAGGCAAGAGAAGCCTGCAGTTCTTGGATGTTGTTTTATGATCCTTGAGACTTCTGGATGATTTTACACTGCTCTGGAGTAATTTTGCAGGCCGCCTACTCCTGGGAAGATTCACTACTGTTCCAAGTGTTCTCCATTTGGAGATAATGGCTCTCACTGTGGTTCGATGGAGTCCCAGAGACTTAGAAATAGCTTTGTAACCTCTTTCCAGACTGATAGAGGGCAACAAATTTTTTCTGATCTTTTCAGGAACTTCCTTGATCATGGCACAATGTGCTTGTTGAATCTTGTGCTGGCAACGTGACTCTGATGGTAAGGGCCAAAATAAGTGAGGTTTATATTGAGCAGGGCTGGCTGTAATCAAGCATGGCTGTGTTCAATCAGCTGACTCTAATTATCCCTTTAATTGGGTTGATTTAACAAGGGGGCAATTACTTTTTCACACAGTGCCAGTTGGTGTTGGTTAACTTTTTTCATTAAATAAATGAAATAAGTAAAAAAAAAAGTGTTATTTGTTCACTCAGGTTCCCTTTATCTAATATTATATTTTGTCTAAAGACCTGAAAACATCCAGTGTGACAAATATGCAATAATAGAGAAAATCAGGAAGGGGGCAAATACTTTTTCACGCCACTGTATCTGAAGGAATGGAAAAAGTCCAAGTATGGAAGTCATGGTAGCAAACCAAAAAGAAGTTTGTTCTCTTGGTTAAGATCTTTTACTCCACATCTTCACTTACTTAAGCATGGTGTTTCTTCCACCCAAAAACATGGAGCTCAGCCTACCTTGTTAGGTTTATTTTTTCAAATAATTTGGGGAAGTAGACTGAAACCAATCAAGAGAGAGAGATTGTATATCTCCCAATAAAAAATGGGGGTCTTAACCTCCTGAATCCAGTTGGTTTCTTTTATGGTCTTTTTTTTTTCGTAACATTTTCAGATTCACTTCACTACAGTCAAGTGATTGAAAACAGATTGCAAGTAAATGGTTGAGTCCTTTGTTACAAGTTTGGTCACAAAATCCAAATGAGGTAAAGAAAACGGCTGCTCTACCACCGTTTCTATTCCCATTGATAGAAAAAATAAAAACAAATGGCACTTAAGCCCGAGTCGGGTTACAGTCCCTAACAGGAAAACAATATATGCTACAATACAATCCCAAGCCTTTTCAATAATCTCAGTATAGCCCAATATACAGTGTATAGAGTTACATTATATAGAAATATATTTGCTAGATAAAAACAACTCCTCCACGTATCCGGGACATGGTGTGGTTGTGCTGCCATGGTAAACTAGGGGTAAAAGGCAATGCAAAGCACAAAAGCCAAGCAGAAAGTTTTTGATTTAGACCGTCATGCTCCCAAAAAGAAGAAACAACGATTCCTTTTTTGGAACTCTGCCCTTATACCAAATCTATCTGGTCACTAATGGCCACCAGATGGCATTGTAGGCTGTGCAACAACTCAAAGTATGCTGAAATTGTAACGGGTATTCTAGTGTATTTTCATTTATGGATGCTGGCACTTTTTGCCTTATTCTAACTAGTTTTAAATTTATATTATGGCAAATCAGATGCAAGTGTCTCTTTCGGCAGAAATACTGCTCTCCTTTGGTAGCACTCTCATTGATTGAAAAAGATGTACAGTCTTAACTGTGATACTTCAAATTTGTCTTCTGAGCAATTAAGACACAGATGGAGAGGTGCGCCTTCAGAAATATTGCACTGAGGGAATTGACTTATTGTGTAGCACTCTGTATCTCCTCTTTCTCTTGCTTTTATGTTTGTTTACAGTATAGTATGATCTACTTTAGATAAGACTGTGATTATTTTGATTGTATTATTTTTTCTGTGAAATGTACTAGTTTTTCTAATAAAAAATTCCCCTACTCTTGTGAAAAGTGCCTTGTATTCTTTTGCTTCCACCTGGACACCCACCAGGACAGCACCAGAGATGTGTAGAAGGGGCCTTGCACCTCATACGAAGGGACGGCATACTCCAACACTACAGCACACCCCAGTATTGCATTCAAATGGCAGTGTTTTAGGTATGAGCCCAGTCCTGGTGTGGAACTAGAACCCACAACCTTCTGGCCTAGAGGCAGATGCACTACTATCAACATAGCCACGATAACCAAAAAAAAAAAAAAGAGGTACTGAGGAAGTTGGGGGCTGGCGCCAACATAACCAGGTGGCCGCATCTGCCCACTCACGGAGCCCCACACATGCACACTACTTAACTCTGCACCAGCCCTCCGAAAAGTTCTGACTCCTGCTGGGTCCTAGCGCCTCCAGTTCAGACCGATTAGTGTGAATCAATGGTGAAGATATTCTTAGAAGATCAAGAATTATGGTGAGTATGTAATTTTCATTTTTTCAGTGCTGCCAGCTGCTTGCTGGCAGAGGTTGGGGTTGGAGTAGCTGAGAGCTGCTGTGCAGTCCTCCTACACAGCTATTGTCTACTGTGCAGCATGTTCGTGCATGAATTCTGATCACTGTATCACCTGCCTTTTGCAGGATGCCTGCTCTGGTTGTGGAGGGCTGTAAACATAATAGTCACTATTAAACTTTGTTTTCCTTCAGTTCCCAGGAAATACATAAGAGCGTCGCACCTGCTGCCAAGGAAACAGAAAAGAGTTCTGCACCTCAGGAAGAGACCTGGAGTCATGTATCTGCACAAGAAAGTGAGTTTACTGTATGAGGTGTGCATGTGTGAGATTCGTAACCATCAGGCAGTCACGTGATAAGAATAGTTTGACCACTGAACTGTCAGACATGAGCAGGGCTGTTTCCTATGGAGTGAGTTTGGACTTATCCTTGTCTAAAGTAGTGCACCGGGGTTTTTGTTAAACCTGCAGTACATGCTAGTCACAACATGTACATCTCTCTTTCTAGGCTTGCTCATTGGGGCATTTTGATTCAGTCATTTTTTTTTATTTCCCCCATTAGTATTGTACCTAAAAGGTGCTCTACTGACACTCCCATTGTAGTCTCCACCAGTCTTCCACCCCAAGAGGTAATCATTCAGCTGTATAGGCTATATCCGCTTGGTTGAGATATGAGAGTGATGATATCACGATGCTCTCATTATAGTACTGCCCCAGCCTGCTTAGAGGTAGCCGGCCTGGCACTCGACCGGGAGATTATAACAATACATTAAAACAAATTAATCTTCCCTAGATCAATTTTCACCATTCATTACTGGTGGGTATTCGCCGGAGGTGCCAGACCCCACAAGAGCATATAGCTTCAGGCTTTTTCCAGGGGGCCGGGGGCGGCGTTGGAGATGGCACAGCCCTTGAGTCAGGCGTACTACGTGGCACTCACGGGTTGGCCAGTAACCAACACCAGCCCCCCCCCCCCATCCTCCTCAATTCTTCTTTTCCTGCCATAGAGGTCAGATCTCATGAGGTTGAAGCCCTGTTTGAAAATGTAGAGGCCAGTTCTGCCACTGCCACATTTACTCGACGCTGTACATCTACTGTAGATGCCGGCTTTCTTCTGGAAGCCGGTAACTCTTCTATTTATTTTCATTGTTTTTTTTCTTAAATGTGGCATCGAGTACTGTTCCTGCATCTCCATGGACTGCTGGGTCCTTGAAATCCACTTGTTGAGGGTGGCTTGAAAACCTCCCACCTTCGGAGGGCAGCGCCATTCTCGGAACATCAAGGCCAGGTTGTTGGGCTCTTCCCCCAGGTCTCCCTCCAGTACTATACGTACTGGGAGGGGGGGGGCAGGCCTCTGCTACTCCTAGTCTCGCTGGGATTGGAGGCCTGCGCGAGGGGTCAGTGGGACAGTTGGACTTCTCTAGGAGGTTGGCTGAGTACCCCTTGCAGTCTGTTGCCCCCTCAGGGACACGGACACCCCCATTGTCATGGTTGCAGCTGTACACTGGGCCCAAGCTGGTGGAGCCCTAGGTGCCGCCTTCTGGCACTGCTTTGGCTTCCGACACCACTCAGTGTTGATGAGCGAAGCGGTGCTGGGTCCCCTTCCAGCACCATTCATGGTGCCAGAAGAAAGTGAGTCTCTGGGGTAGCCTCCCTGATCTCCTTCCCTTCCCTTCAGAGGAGGGGGATTAGGTTGATCCAGACTGGCTGCCCGGCTGACTGAAGCCACGGGACTCTCCTCTTCCCAGCCGTAGGACCTCCGGTACTGTGGAGTCTGCTACTGCCATCCTGAGGCCATCCTTGAAGCCGCCGCCTCCACTTCCTCTTGCGCCACATGCGGTGCCAGGGCCATTAGCAGCACCAACTCTGGTGCCTGGTAGGAGGGTGGCACTGAGGACGGTGCCAGGTAGGGGTCCAGTGCCGGGTCTGATTCCAGTGCCAAGACCGGTTCTGGGGTGGATTCTAGCACCATTTCCAGTACCAGGGCTGCCTCGGTACCCCCGACTTAGAGTACTGGGTCCTCCCGAGGAGCAGGTCCCTGTCAGGTGAGGTGGGGGTGGGGAGGTCGAGGTCGGCGCAGCGCCCCTTTTCCAGAGCGGTTGGTGGCTCTGGGAGGAGCCGAAGTGCTGACCCTTCCCTCCTCCCCCGAACTGATGGGGCCTGTAGTTGGTGGGGTCAGGGGCCACTCTCAAGGGCCAGACCAGCTCAGATCACCCCACTGTGGGTTCCCCCCCAAGGGCACCACTCTGTCCGCCCCTGTCTGGTTCGGTGTCCTTCAGTGGGCAAATTGCACAGCCCTCTTCCCCCAGGAGGGGTCCTCTGTTCGCTCTTGCAGCCCCAGCAAAAGACCTACTCTGGCCCATCAGAGTTCTTTTCCTTCTCCTCTTCCTGTTGCAGGCCTCTTTGGCCCTACTGGGCCTGTGACCTGGGAACAGTTCAGGGCATCGGCGGCTGCATTCCCTCGATACCCGAGAGCCCTGGATGAGGTCATCTTTACACCTGAACAGTCAGTCGCACTGGTCTCTAAATTTGGCTTCTCAGCCTCTTCCTTCTCTGAGGAAGAGGGCCCCTCAATCCATCTGTCCTCAGACACTGATCTCACCAGCTATCAGTGGATCTTCCTTTGTCAATCTTTTTTTTTTATTTTTTGGTAACCAGGTAAGGCCCACTAGGCACAATTTCCTGTTTACAGGGGCCGCCCGGGAGCACTGAGTGGTTAAGTGACTTGCTCAGAGTTGCACAGTATGCAAGTGGAGGTTGTGGGACTCAAACCCAGGTCTGCTGGATATACCAAGCTCATTCACAGCTCGTTACTCTAACCACTAGGCTATGCCACCAGCCCAGATCTTCACGATTCATTACTGCTGGGTGTAAGCCGGAGGGCACACACCTGCATGGGAGCTTGGTTGGGGGGGGGGGTCGGCGCCGACGGTGCCACCCATGAGGCAGACACATTGCGTGGCACATGAGGGTTGGCCGTTAAGCGTCGCAGACTCCTCCTCCACCCCAGTTCTATTTCTCCTGTTGTCGAGGTTGCACTTGCTGCGTGAGTACAGAGTTTTTGCTGCTTCGTCGCCATGCCTTCTCCAAATTTGACTCTGCATTCCTGTTCTCCAACCCTCCATCCTGGTTCTGAGTACCACTCAACGCTGTTGAAGCCGGTAATCCCGTTCCTTTTACTTTTACCAATGGCTCCAGGTCTTTTCTTAGTTGTGTTACATTGCCTTTCTCATCATGACTGGTTTGGGGGCTAAGAAAAAATCCAAAGCAGCTCTGCCCCGATGTGTCGGTGCCTCTGTGGCTGGCATTTTTCTGTAACGGACCAACATGACATTTGTCTTCGTTACCTGGGTCTCAACCACGATATGAACAACTGAGATGCCTGTTTCACCATGGACCGCCACGTTCTTGAGATCCACGCATTTAAAGTAGGCAGGGCCCCGCTGACTTTCTGAGGTCGGCATCATTCTAGGGATGCCATGGCAAGATCTCTTGACCCTGCCTCCGGGTCCTCTCTTGGGTCTTATATGACCTAGTGAGGGGGAAACCACTTCTTCTGATTCCAGCCTTGCTGTCGAGAAGGTTTCTTCCGCGGTACTGGAGGAGCAACTCTCTTCCCTGCAGAGACGGGTTAGGAGTACTGCTACGGCAGTCACCTCCATGAAGGTGCAGGCTCCCCCAGTGTTGCGGCTCACAGCTACTGGGCCCAGCACCAGCGGACCCTCGGTGCTGTCTGTCAGCGCAATTTCAAATCCCAGTGCTGTTCGTGGTGTCGGTGATCGAGACTGTGCCACAAGTTGTGCTGTGTCCCATGGCCCCGCTGGTAGGAGAGCTCCCCTGGTCGCTAGTCTGGCAGTTTGTGTGGTCTCCCCTTCTTCGGAGGTGAATGACTCACTGGCTGATCCGGACTGCCACCCCAACTCCTCCTAGTCGGAGAGCCCTCTTGGATGCGGCACCAGGCGGCCTAGTGTTCGCCTTCCGGGCTCCCCGGAGTCTGTGGTCTCTGTGGGCCCCCTCACCAACTCCAGTTGTTGGGGGCTTTGCGGTGGATGGCGGTTCCGGGGGGCCTGGTGTGATGATATCGACCTCGGGGACCAGCACAGCTTCCACCTCTGGTACTGCCTTGGCTACCTCAGTGGGGACAGGGACCCCCCCCCAATCTGCGGGCTCCCTCGGGAGACCTGCAGGATTGGGGGACTCCTTAGCACTGCATTCGAAGAATAGTGCGGAGTCAGAGGTGTTGAGAGGCTGGGGTGAAGTGTGGAGGCCTTCTTCCACTACCCTGCAGGGGGGTGGGTAGGAGCCACAGTGCTGAGTCCTGCTTCTCCTACTCTGAGATTTCAGGGGCCCCCCTTGGTAGGCAGCGCTGAGGGTTGCCTTTCTGGATCCATGCAACCCCAGACGCACCACAGATGAGATTCTCCCTCATGGCTTGGCCAGGATTTGTTTTCACATTTGCAGCATCTGCTGACTGGATCGACCCCCGGATCCCCCCATATGGGAGGATCTACTATGGGGTCTCAGAGCCTTGGCAGAGGCCGGGCACTTTCAGTTAGGTGCCCTTCCCCAATCCCTCTGCAGACACCTCCCTCTCTCCCAGGCCATGTGGGCCCTACGGGACCCTTAACCTGGGAGATGTTCGGAGCCACTGCGGTGGCCTTCCCTAGGTATGTTAGAGCCATGGACGAGCAAGTCTTTCGCTTGTCTCGCCCGCCACAGGTGGGCTCTGACCTTCCAAGCACCTCGACTTTCTCTGCTTCCTCATCTGACGAAGAGGAACACTGTCCACCTTTTCTCCAACACTGATTTCACTGAATATCAGCGATTCCACTTGAGGTTAGTTCAGGAGCTCCACATTTTCCATGTGGTAAGATGCAATACCGAGAGGAGACGCACACCTTTTTGAGCGAGTTTAGTGCTAATCACTGGGTGGTACCTTTCTGACCTATTCCCTTCCAGGAAGTGTCAGTCCACACCTGGCAGTCACCAACAATCTCACCTCCCAGCCCCAGCGGACTGCAGGAGGAGGTATTGCGCTCCCCAGAAGTCTCTTGGTTCTCTGCCTCACCCACCCTCGGGGCTGATAGCTTTAGACACTCCTTCCAGGCTTCAGCACCCGGCACACAACTGACCACTGGATCCGGATTCTGCTGAGTTCGACCAGTGGGGAAGAAGTTTTCTCCTCGGCTCGTGTGTTACTCTGCATCAGCTCGCATTAGGCTCATCACGCTGCCTGCAACAGGCACCTGTGGTCGATGCTGGCGCAGGTATTGGCATCGTTGCCTGATTGGGAGGAGTCTAGACAAGCCATTGCCCTCTCTGCTCAGGGTCTGGAGCTTGCAAGGCACCAAGCAAGGGCATCATATGACACCAGTGAGGTGGCTTCCAGACTGGCGGGGAGAGCGATCTGCATCAGGCAGACGGCATGGCTTCACCTGCCTAGATAGTCACCCACTTCCCAGCGTAGGGTGATTTCCTCTGCTTTCTGTGAGACCCGTCTTTTCTCCTGCAGGGCGAGGAGGAATCTGTAGGGGCATATCCGGGCCCCCGGCCATGGGGGCACCTCCTCACCCTGACCAGCCTTAGGCCATTTTTGGTCTAGTATGGCTGTAGGGTCTCCCCTCCACCCGATGCCCCCAACCAGCAGGATGCTGAGGGACGGTGTTCTCGCTGGGCAGTGCCAGGTCTCCTCTAGGGGGCTTGGTACTCACCCAGCAGTAATCAGTGGTAAAGATTGACAAGGGAAGATATGAAAATTATGTACCCACCGTAATTCTTATATCTCCACCATTCATTATTGATTCCTGCCCACCTTCCCCTCTTGGGCCTTAGCTCCTGGACGCCGCCTCTGCCCTGCTCACCCTCCCCCTTTTCAAGGCCAGTTGGGGGCAGAGTCCCTCTAGTACCTCAGGGCACTCTGTTTCCTTCTCTAAAGTCGCAGAACACCCAACCTAGGAGGGTGGCAAGTAGGGTCTTGGCCCTGGCCTTTGAGGGAACTCCCAGGGAGTCTCAGTGGGGTGCACTGTAGGGTCCATTCCATGTCTTGGTACACATCTGCTGGTCCGTTGTTATCCTTTTAAGGGTGAGGACTTCGTCAGTGCATCCCATGGGGGCCCCTTAGGGACGGTCCCATCTTTTGTTCTTTATCGCTGTCCCTTTGCTTATAGGTTTCATTCTGGATAGAGTCCTGTTCGTGTTTGAGGATCTTACTTCAAGAGGGTTCCTTCAGTAGGTCATAACATGTAGGACTAGCGCCACCTGGCATCTGGACCGCACGGCAGACTTTTCCAGCGATACCTGATGGGGGACTGCCCACTCGACGTCATGTGACTGACGTCAGCATGATCCTATATAGTGTGCAGTCCCCATGCCCGCCCTCCAGTTCTTTCCCACCGTCACCTTGTGTCAATTAACCTCGTGGTAGACTTCCACAGCGTTCACTGTTGAACTGCTTTCATCGGTAATTTAATCCTACCTTTTTTCTTCAGTATATCGCGTAATTCTATGTTTTCTCCTCAGAAGAAGGAAGTGTCAGTCTTGTGGCACCCAGATTCCCCACAAGGACGGCCACTTCAAGTACGACATCTGCCTAGGCACAGACCAGCGGACCACGACTTGCCTGGGCTGACAGCCCTTCAACCAGGCTACCTGCAAGAGGAGACAGCAGGCTCTAGAGGCCCATCTTCTAAAGGCCCGGTTGGCGTCCCTCGAGAAGCAGATGGAACGCATTAGGGAATCTTCCTCCTCTTCTCCATCCCCATCACAGCATCGTACGGAGAAACACAAAGAGATGGAGCACTCTTCGGATGGTTCTCGGGCCAAGTCCAGCAGGCTCTCCCTCACCCCCTTTCCAAGGGCCAGCCAGTGGCCAGGGACTCCAGTAGAACCGCAAAGGCCCAACCTTTCGCAATGGGAAAGTCGATTACCGGCTCTTCCGGCCATACCAGTACTGCTGTTAAGTCGGCCCCCAGCTCCTCCAGTGACTGCCTGTCCGCCGTTAAGTCGTCTCCGCGTGCAGTGGGGACCTGCCCGACCGCAGCTAAGTCAGCAAGGGGTTCTTCCCCCCTCCCGCCCAGCTCCATCATCTGATCAGTCTGCCACCTCCGGCGACTGCACAGACCCAGCTGTCCCGTCAGGGCTCTCTGTCAGCACCCCCAACATCCGCGGGAGACTGGCCGCCGGTAGCCCTCCCTTCTTCGGTGGCTACCCTAGGTGAAGATAGTGCGGGCCACCCTGGATGTGGAGCACACCTCAGGGTCGAATCCCCACTCACCCTACTGGGTCTCTGGGATGGAAATCCCTCCTCTGCCATCCGGCCCAACACCAGAGGTGCCCACCGTCCCATCAGGGAGGATTGTTCCTGTCCTGGCAGTGGTTCCCACACTGGACACCCTTTCTCCGTCTGAGTCGGCGAGACCTCTCCTCACGCCGGACCCTCCAAAAACTGTCTCCCAGCCCCGGCCATTGTCTGCCTCCACCGTCAGCTTCTCCAGCAGACCAAGTCCCTCCGTCGGATCTTCTTCATTGGGTTCCAATGCCAGCCTATCCACTGCCGGATCCTTTTCTGGCGCCGGACATGGCGGTGCTGGCTCCAACGACTGTGGCCCTGACGCCGGCAGGTCCTGCGCCGGACCTGCCTCCAATATACACCATGGCAGGCCCTATGTGGGTTCCCCCACTGTCAGGTCCTCTGACATTGTGTCTTTATTTTGACCCCGCTCAGTCCCACATTACCCTTCGGGGGTATGCTTTGGACTATCTCCTAGCAGGTTCTCCCTCCTGACTGGAGTGGCGCAGGACACTACTTCCTGGGCTACTCCCTGTACCCGTGTTTCTTGTATTTGGGATACCAGGGATACCACTACCCTCCTCCCCATGCTATCCTGCCTCCTCCCCCACCTCCACCTCTTCAGGTGTCCCAACCAGACTTCAAGACCCTTATTCAGTCTTGGTGGAAGGAGGCGAGTTTGGAGTTGGTGACGGACCTGGAGAACAGACTCCCAGTTCCCCACTTTCCCAGGTCCCCTTCCCCGGTGAGCTTGTCCCCTTCCACCATTCACGTCATTTGGAGGAGCCGTCGGACCACGAGTCCCCAGGTCCCTAAAGGCAAGGATTCTCCTAAGTCTCCCCCAAGGATCCTTCCTTTCCAGACCTATTGAGGTTCCTATAACAACACTACAATTGGGAGTCTGAGGACCAGGATCCCATGCGTCAGAGACTTGCTGAACACCTTGACCTGGAGTCTCTATCCCCGATTCCTGTTCCTCCATGGATTGGGCCTCATGAAGACACCACCACTACAGTCTGGCAACTGCCTCATTTAATCCCAGCTGTACCCAAGCAGGCGGACAGAACCTACCAGGTGCCTAAGGATGACACCTTCCTTTGTGCGCACCCGAAGGCCAACTCCGAGGTAATCTCGGTTGCTCATGATCACTCCACAGCACCCAAGCACATGAACACCTCTCCTCCTGGGATAAGAAGTTGAGGCAGATGGACCAGTATGGCAAGAAAGTCTATTCGTCAGACACATGTGCTTTACAGTCCCTCAGTTATGTGGCCCACATGGTGTCTCACCAAAAAGCTACCCTGGCCAGACTTGAGGCCCGAGTCCAATCCATGGATCCTTCGGGCCTCGACGAGCTCGCCAAGGACGTCCATCTGCACAAAATCTCTTGCAGGCATGCGCTCATGGCCACCTACAACTCCGGGCCCAAGGCCTCGTGACTGCCGTCTCCCTTCAGCGGCAGTCATGGCTTCGCATTTCTGGCCTCGCTAACAAGGTCCAGACAGCGATCCACAATGCCCCCTTTAGGGGCTCAGTGCTTTCTGGTGGTGACACCAAAGACATCATCACGGACCTCCAGGACCGGGGCCAAGCTCTGAGATCTGTGCGGTCAATGTAACGATCGGGCAACCAGCAGCAGCAGTCCTTTCGGAAAAGGACCTGGAGGCAGAGAAAACAAACCCAGACTCAATGTCAGGACAAGCGGAAGACCACAGGAAACTTCACCCCTCCTGCCTCCAAGAACCAGAGACGTTCAGGGGACCTCCCCCTGCCTGTCCTGCCACCTCCTGACTCCTCTCACCCACCCTTCTTCAGCCTGGCCAAGGAGCCGGTGGGGGGAGGTTTGCCTGACACTAGACAGGAGTGGCGGAGCATCACCTCGGGCCATGTGGGTCCTGCAGTAAGTGTCCCAAGGACTCACTGTAGAGTTTCTGGAGCTTCCTCCAGAATCTCCACCCAGAAGGTCTGCCTACTCCCGAGACCAGGCTCTTCTAGTAAGAGAGGAAATTCAGGCCCTGTTGCCCAAAGAAGCCATAGAGCCTGTCCCCCCATCAAAGGGGAAGGGGTTTTTACTCCCACTTTTTCCTGGTTCCAAAAAAGTCAGGCAACCTACGACCCATTCTCGACCTCAGCAGACTCGATCTGTTTGTCAAGTACAAAAGATTCCAGATGTTGACACTCCAGAGTCTCCTTGCCTTCCTTCTGGAGAATCACTGGCTTTGTGCTCTGGATATGCAGGACGCTTACCTGCACATCCTGATTTTTCCCTAGCCACCGCCGGTTCCTGCAATTCTGTTTCCAAGGGGAGCATTTCCAATTCCGGGCTCTCCCCTTTGGCCTTTCCTCTGCACCCCGGGTTTTTACCAAGTGCCTAGCAGTGGTGGCTGCAGCCCTTCATCGCCAGGGCATAGCGGTCTTCTACCCGGATGATTGGCTGATGTCAGCTCAGTCCAGGCAGTCTCTCTCTTGGAGGCCCTGCCCGCTACCCTGAATTTATTTTCCAGACTGGGGATTACAGTCAGTGTCCCCAAGTCATCCCTTTCTCCCTCCCAGAGGTTGCAGTTTATTGGGGTGGTTTTGGACAATGTCCAGAGCAGGGCTTTCCTTCCTTCAGACAGGACGGAGACCCTGATCAAGCAGGCCACTTTGGTAGCTTCTTCCAGGACCATCCTGGCCCAGAAGATCCTCCAGTTGCTAGGATTGATGGCGGCCTTCATCTCTACAGTTCCCCTGGCAAGGCTGCGCATGAGAATCACTCAGTAGTCCTTGCAGGTCCAGTGAGATCAACTCCAGGACAATCTGGACCTTCTGGTCCTTGTGTCGTCCGCTGTTCAGAAGAACTTGAAATGGTAGAGGGATCCCACAAATGTGTCAGTAGGTCTCCCCTTCAGAGGCCCGGCCCCTCAGGCATCTCTGACCACGGATGCCTCCAACCTTAGTTGGGGGGCCCACTTGTGGGGGGGGACATCAATCCCCAGGGACTTTGGTCCAGCTTGGAGATGTCCTTACACATCACTATCTTGGAGAGGAGAGCGGTCTAGTACGCCCTGCAAGCGTTCCAGACTCTTCTTCCCCGGGGATCGCTGCTCATCCAGACGGACAATGTGTCTGTTGTCTGGTACATAACAAACCAGGAGAAACTCGCTCGTGCCCCATTTGCAGGGAGGCGCTGAGAGTGTGGAACTGGGCAGTCCAGCACAATCTGTCTCTGACAGCAGTGCACATGCCAGGCAATGCAAAACGTCCTGGCAGACAGTCTCAGCAGGTCTCAGACCCTCAGCCATGAATGGGAACTAAATCAGGAAGTGGCAGATTCTCTGTTTTAAAGAAGCGGGCATCCGGAACGTGACCTTTTCGCCTCCTTAGCCAATGCAAAACTTCACAGTTTCTGCTTGCTCGTTCCAGGGCATGGTGTTTTCTGGCATGACGCATTCTCTGTCTCTTTCTCTTGGACAGGGAGATTCCAGTACACCTTCCCTCCATTTCCCATTCTGCAGAGGGTTCTCCTCAAACTTCAGTCAGAGAGGGCATGAATGATTCTCATTGCTCCTTTCTGGCCGAGACAGATTTGATTCCCGCTTCTGCAGCAGCTTGCAAAGGAACCCCCAGTTCCACTTCCATTGTCACACGACCTCTTGGTGCAGATTCAAGGCCGGCTCGTGCATCCAGGGCTCAGAACCCTGCACTTGCATGCACGGCTCCTGCAGACATAGTAATTTCTCACTTTGTGGTTTCCAGCAGAGTTGCCCAGATTTTAGTGGAGGTTAGAAAGCCTTCTACCCGGTCCACTTATGCTTTGAAGTGGAAACGTTTCTCCATTTGGGCAGCGTCCAAAGGTTGGGATCCCTTTTCTTGTTCTACCCCACAGATCATGGAATACCTGTTTCATCTTTCGGATTTGGGTCTTTCCTGTTCTTCATTGAAGGTCCACTTATCAGCCATTTCTGCGTACCACGAGCTAGTGGATGGCAAACCTGTGGCTCAGTTGGAAGTATCAAAAACCTTTCTGAAAGGGATTCTCCATCTGAAACCCCCCATCTGCAGCCCAACTCCACCTTGGGATTTAAATTTTGTGTTGGAGAAGCTCACTGTCCCTCCTTTTGTGCCAGCGATGAGCTGTGACTTGCGCTATCTTTCTTGGAAAGCATTATTTTCAGTTGTGGTTACTTTTGTTCAAAGAATTTCTGAGCTTCAAGCTCTTGTGTGCAAGGAGCCTTATTTGATTTTTCACAGGGATCGGGCAGTCCTCAGAACAAATCCTAAGTTTTTGCCTAAGGTGGTATCGGAGTTCACACTGAACCAGATGGTGGAACTTCCGGTATATTACCCAATTCCCGCTAATAGATGTGAGGTGCTCCTGCACACCTTGGATGTGCACCGTATTCTCAGGTGCTATACCCATCGATCCAAAGATTTCCGCAAAGATCAGCTCTTTGTTTCGTTCACCCCAAGTCCTTGGGGAAAGCTGTCTCCAAGCAGTGCCTGTCCAAGTGGTTAGCCAACTGCATTCGCTTCTGTTATCAGAAGTATGACAAACCTCTGCCGGGGTCTGTTAAAGGTCATTCCACTAGGGGCATGGCTTCATCCGCAGCTTTTCTGTATAACGTTGCTGCAGCAAACATTTGCGAAGCAGTACTCTGGAGATCTTACTTCAAGAGGGTTCTTGCACTAGGTATTCACATATAGGACTTAGCCGCCAGGACCCCACGGAAAAATTTCTAGCTTACAGACTCTGGCGCGGGACTGCCCCCACGTCAGGTGACTGGTGTCATACGACATCGGTATAAAGGGGCGGTCCCCTACGCCTGCCTTCCAGTTCTTTCCCACTGTCTGCTTGTGAAAGTTCCTCGTGGTAGAACAGCACTTGTCAGTTATTCGTCTGTATTCAAGTTTTCAAACTTTTAGACCTAATTTCTCTATTTTTTTACTTTTCTTTAAAAAATTGCTGTGTATGTCGTCCCCGATACCCTCTGAATCACATAAAAACAAGTGCGACTCGTGTGGTTCCCAACTTCCACACAAGGACGGCCACTCCTTGTGCCTCTTCTGTTTGGGCCCAGACCACCCCATGGAGAAGTGCCAGCACTGCCAGAAGTTCAGTTCGGCTACCTGCAAGGGAAGGCACGAGTCCCTGGAAGCCCATATCCTAAAGAAGAAAACTGCCTCCATGGAAAGAGTTAAAAAAAGCTTAGGCAGGCGTCTACTTCCCCAAAGGTCATAAGAAAAAGCGTGACGAGGAGAAGCACCGGGAGCAAGAATCTGCTTCCACAGCAGCCGCGACTTCGGCTGGACTCGCGGCCCTCAAGGTAACATCCCCTCCGGGGGATTGCTCCACGACGGCTGTCTTGATGGTTGCCATGAAGGCGTCACCTCTCCCATCCGGTTCGTGTCGGCCCTTCAGGGAGCCTCCGGGCAGAGGAGGCTCATTAAGGCCGCTCCTCCCTCGCGGCCTTCTGGTCAGAGTGGGTCCGGTAAGTCTGACGTCTGTTCCACAAACGCACGCCCGGACAAGGCTGCTAAGCCACTTATCTCTTTGGGTGAGCGCCTAGCCAAAACCCCTTCCAACAAGGCCGCCTCTCCTCTGCGACCTTCCTTGGGTAGGGAGTCCAATAAGTCTGACGCCGGCTTCTCTGACGTCCGCCCGGACACTGCCAATAAGTCGGTCGCCAGTTCCACCGACGAACATCCGACCAATAAGCCTGTGCCAGACCCTGTCGATCAGTCTGATGCCCCAGGCTCTCCGCAGCATCTCACCATGTTGCTCACTGAGGTCCCTGCGTCCCCTCGACTGACTCCCGGGGATTTTAACCCTCCTTCCCCAGTCATCACCAAGGACATCGAGACGCTGCCGTCAGGGCTCCCTCCTCATGACACCAGATCCTCAGATGCCGGTCGACCCAGTGCCATCCGGCATCACTTAACCTGACGGAAAACCTATTCCTCTGTCAGGACCGTCTGACCCGCTCGACGATATACCCACACCGGGCCAGATGCCCACGGGGCCAACGTTTCCACTGTCTGGCCTGCCAGCAGGGCCTCTGCCAGGGCCCTCTGTTCCATCAGAGTCCCTGGCGCCTGGGTACCCGACACCAATATCCAGTGCCGCAGTACCATGCCACAGTTTCTGACCCCGCAGTACCTGACATTTCAATACCCAATGTCGGGCTACCCGCCATTGGGTTATGGATACCTTTACAGATACCTCAATATCCGTTTCCTTCACCTCCGCCGCCCACTCCTCAGCCGCCGCCGGATCTGAAGGAGACCTTGGCCTCCTGGTGGGCTGAGGTCGAGAGTCGTCTCCCGACGCCAGACCTGATACCAGATACCCTAAGTTGGAGACGAGAGACTCCCTCTCCCCTGCCCGACACCAGAGGAGAGCCCTCCGGTGCCCGAGGCGGGAAGGATGTGCGCCCCCAGGAACTCCCCAGAGGGGTTGTCCTTCCCCCACTCCTAGGAAGGAGTCTTCTTCCTCTTCAACATCTTCTATCACAGACTCAGTGTCAGGCCACTCTGACCCCGAAAATGAGCCCCATACTCCGGAATGCCCCCGGCCGAGGGATCCTCCGAAGTCCCCTCCGGAGGACCCTTCTTTTCTGGAGTTATTGAGGAAAATCCTGGAAGTTCATTAGTGGCAATCAGTGGAGCCAGACCCACAGCATAAAAACTCGCTGCCCATTTGGATCTGCCGGAGACCGCTCCTACACTGATACTGGATAGAGCCTCTCGCAGATGTTGTTTCCACCATTTGGAAACAACTCTTTGTGTCAGCCCCCCTTCCGAGGAAGGCAGACAGGCTATACCAGGCTCCTGAGGGTGTAGACTTTCTTAGCCTTCATCCCAAGGAGGATTCAGTTGTTACTGGCACCGCTCACGGCCACTTCGCCAGTCTTAAACACCTCAGCTTGTCTGTGCCTGATGAGGAATCCCGGCTTTTGGACCAGTACAGGAAGAAGACCTATTCCTCTTCTACACTAGGCATCAGGGCCCTTAACTATGTTGCACATATGGGGGATTTCCAGAAGACCATCCTTAGCCAGGTGAAATCTAAATTGGACTCCCTTCCTGAGTCACAGACTAAGCAGAAAGTGGGTGACCTTGTCCGTTCCGCTCGCTCGGCCTGTCAGCACATGCTACGTGCCACTTACGATGCTGTGGACACAGCTGGAAGGAGCTCAGCCTTCGCTGTAGGCCTACAGTGTCATGTCTGGCTCCACGTGTCAGGTTTGGTCCCTGAGGGTACAATCCACTATACAGGATGCTCCCTTCAGGGGTTCGGTGCTGTTCAAGGGTGATGTCAAAGACATCATTGCCAAACTGCAGAAGGGTACTGCACTCAACTGCACTCAAGTCTATCCAGACTATGTACAGGCCCCCTCAAGGGCAGCAGCATCCTTTTCGTCGCCAAAACCGACTAAGACGAAAGCTGCTGGGCAAACGTGCCAACAAATGTTGGGCACCTCCAGCAACCAAGACTCCCCCCAGCAAAAAAGCCGCAGGAGCCTTGGCGGCTGCGCTGCCCCACACCACCGGACTCCCTGCCTCTCCCACTACCTCTGGAGGTTCCAGAGGAACTGGTGGGGAGGGGGAGATTTTCCTCCCATCTGCCAGGTTGGGAGAGGATAACATCAGATGGTTGGGTGCTCCAGTTGATATTGGTAGGACACACATAGTTTCTGCAGAAACCACCCCGAAGACCACTGCGCCCCCCCCGCTGTCTTACTCCCCGCACCATCCTCTTCTGGTTCTAGAGGAAATCATCTCCCTTCTTTCGAAGGCGTCAGTAGAGCCAGTTTCCACTCATCTTTGGGAAACAGGTTACTATTCCCTATTTCTTCCTAGTGCCAAAGAAGATGGAAGATCTGAGGCCCATCCTAGACCTCAGCTCCCTGAACATGTTCATGGAGTACAGACGCTTCAGAATGCTCTCTTTGCAGAGCCTTCTACCACTACTTCGGCCAGGACAGTAGCTGTGCGCTCTGGATATGCAGGATGCTTACTGGCATATTACCAGCATATCCCCTTATGCCCTTCCCACTACAAATTCCTTTGGTTTTGTTTTAAGGGGACCACTACCAATTCAAGGCCCTCCCATTTGGTCTTTCCTCGGCTCCCCTGAGTGTTTACCAAATACATCTCGGTGGTAGCGGCCCACCTACGTACCCAGGAAGTACAGGTATTCCCGTACCTGGATGATTGTCTCCTGGCGGCCTCATCCAGGGAGCAAATCCTGCACTCCATTTCCCTTACCCTGCAGGTTTTTACCATCCTGGGCATCACAATCAACCAGGCCAAGTCCCACTTGGTCCCATGCCAACACCTCCAATTTATAGGAGCGATTCTGGACACAACCACCGGCAAACCCTTCTTGCCTACAAACAGGGTAGACACCCTTCAGAATCAGGCTCATCTTCTGTCTGGCTGCAGGAGTGTCCGAGCCAGGTCAGTCCTCCACCTCCTCAGGCTAATGGGGGCTGCCATTCCGATAGTCCCGTTCGCTTGGCTCCATATGAGGATCTCTCAGTGGATGCTTAAGTCACAATGGGACCAAACCAGGGACAGTCTAGACCAAGAGGCACTAGTATCAGATCCCATTATCAGGGACTTGGAATGGTGGATGGTTCAGGAGAACCTGTGCCTGGGAGTTCACTTCTGCATCGATCCTCCCTCCCTCCCAGACACTAACGATGGACGCCTCAGGAGAAGGTTGGGGTGCCCATCTAGGGTCTCACAGGACTCAGGGCAGCTGGTCAAAGTTCGAACAAAACCCACACATAAATGTGCTCAAACTGAGAGCAGTCCTTTATGCCCTTCAGGCTCTACTCTCCTTCATCCTCTCCTCATACAATCAGACAAAATGTACGTAGTCTGGTACCTCAACAAGCAGGGAGGAACACGTTCCTACCCTCTGTGCTGGGAAGTGATGAGAGTCTGGCATTGGCAGCCCAACATCACCTTCACTTGACCGCGGTTCACGTTCCGGGAGTGGAAAACACACTGGCAGACCTACTCAGTCGGTCCTCAGCCAGATCCTACGAATGGGAGTAAGATCAACAAGTCGTAAACGACATCTTTCAGCTATGGGGAATACCTCAGATAGACCTCTTCACCTCTCCCCAAAATGCAAAACTTCCCGCCTTCTGCTCGCTCGCTCCAGGGCGAGACATTTTTTTGGAGGGACGCTCTGTCTCTCGGCTGGAGGGACAGATTCGTGTATGCCTTCCCTCCCATTCCTTTAATTCCAAGGGTCCTGAACAAACTCTGATCAGAGGGAGCTCGATTGATTCTCGTTGTTTCCTTCTGGCCAGGCAGGTTTGGTTCTCTCTTCTGCAACAGTTTTCAGAGGAACTTCCTCTTCCTCTGTCGCAACATTTGTTGACCCAGGATCAGGGGACCCTTGTTCATCCAGGTCTCAAATCCCTTCATCTCCATGCGTGGCTCCTGCAGATGTAGCTAAAGCCCGCTTTGGAGTCTCTCCTCTAGTAGCGGACATTTTGGTGGAGGCTAGGAAGCCTTCCACCAGGTCTACCTATGCCATGAAGTAGAAACGGTTTTCTATTTGGGAAAATTCAAAAGACTTCAAGCCTTTCTCGTGCCCAGTCAATAAAGTCCTGGACTACATGCATCATCTCTTCGATCTCGGTTTCAGCCATTCCTCATTGAAAGTCCACATTGCAGCTATCTCAGCCTACCATATTCCCTTCGGAGACCGGACTTCTGCTCAGTTGGAAGTCTCTAAGACTTTCCTCAGTGGGGTTCTCCATTTGAGGCCCCCCCCCATCTGCATTCCTGCCCCTCCTTGGGACTTGAATTTCATCCTTGAGAAGCTTACTCTGCATCCCTTTGAGCCTGCATCAACAGCTGATTTGAAGTTCCTTTCTTGGAAGACTCTTCCTAGTGGCCATTACTTTTGCTGAATGAATTTCCAAGCTTCAGGCCTTAATGTGTAAAATCCCGTACTTGATTTTTCACAAGGAACGTGTAGCTCTACGCACCAATCCTAAGTTTCTTCCCAAGGTGGTGGCTGAATCTACACCGAATCAATCTGTTGAGCTTCCTGCTTTCTTTACGCAAAACTCCAGTTAAGGGGAGTACCTCTTGCATACTTTGGATGTTCACAGACTCCTGAGATACTACACCATTCGGACTAAGGGTCTCAGGAAGACTAATCAGCTTTTTGTCTTTTTTTGTTGGCCGCAAAAGAGAAGGCAAAGCTATGTCTAAGCAATACCTATCAAAATGGTTGGTGAATTGTATCACTTTCTGTTACAAGTACAACAAGACGCTTCCTGGTCAAGTCAGAGGTCACGCTGCCAGAGGAGTAGCTGCCTCCCCAGCTCGTTTCAAAAACGTATCAGCGGCAGACATCTGTGCAGCCACAACTTGGACTTCCGTCCATACCTTCATGAAACACTACAGTTTGGACATCGCCTCTCGCCGTACAGAAGGCTTCGGGTTGGCTGTCCAACAAGGTCTCCTTTCGTGAGACCCGTTCAGCCCTGAGGTTCCATGCTATGAATAACAGTCCTCCTCCCAAGTGCTTTTCTTTGTTCCAGACTGCTTGGGGCTCAGTTCTATATGTGAATACTTACTGCAAGAGCCTCTCTCAGAGATCTACTGTTATGGTAAGGTCTTGCGTAACTGTACTTCAAACACCATGAAGTCTTGCTATATTATAACAATAGCAGTCAGCCACTGCAGCTGAACTGCCCGGAGAGAGGAAGGAGTTAACTCCAGAAGATCTGAGTTCTACAGCGAGGGCGCTGTGCCTAAAGCTCTATCTGGCAGTTTCAAATGAAACTGTCAGATTCTTTACTCGCTTCACTGAACAGTCGCCCGGAGATCAGCCCTTCAGCTCGGTTCATTCTCGGTTTAAAGAGTAGTTTTCGGTTCATTTGAACCGCAAAAGTCATTATTTTTACCGCATTTGGTTCTAAAGCTCTATCTGGTACCGTAAAGTACAAAAATTCAAGTCTGTGTGGAAAATTAATTACGGTTGGTTTGAACCCATCGCTTAGTTTTTCTGTCTTTTAAAACTGTACTGTGGGTTTTAGAGTGCGGTTCCGTTCTTATCGGTTCTAAAAAAACCGAAATTTTACGGTTTTTTCAAATACCCGTGACACGGTTAGGAACCGATAAGGGTGTCTTGCCTGGCACTGCCATCAAAAGGGCAAGTTTTTGGTTAGGCTGGCATTATGTCTGAGAAACCCAAAAGAAAAACCGGCCCACTGGGTTTCAACACTGTGATGTCTGTGGGGCGCCTTTGCCAAGGCTGACCCACACACTCTGTGTCGCATTCAGGGCTGACCACCTCCTGTCAGACTGCCAGGTGTGTAAAAATTTCCTGCAGCCACCCTGAGAAGAGATTGGGCCGGCTCAGGGAACGAGAGGCCAAGAAGTCCGCTGACCCGGATGGCCAGCCCGGTTCAGTACCCACTGGACCAGAGGGAGTGCCCTCTGACCAGGGCGAGACTTCCTCGGGCAAAAGGAAGACTGGTTCAGAGGAACCAGTCCCAAGTAAAAGACAAAGAAATCAGGAGGTTTGGAGTCCAGAATTGTCTCCAACTGCTGCAGAGATAGCTAAAGCCATTCAGATTGTCCAGTCACTGTCTCAGGGATCTGTAGAACCACCAACAGTTGGTAAAAGGTTGGTTCGTTCAGTCCCATGGTTCAGGATTTTGAAGTTGAGATTTTATGAACCACAGGGAGGGAGGAGGAATTTGATCATATATGTGTGGCTGGGAGGGTCTGGACGTGCCCATCGAACGGGCATTTCTCCAGACAGACCTTTAGAATCTCCCCTATTCTGTCTGAGTCCCCTTCTTTCTTTATTTTTACAAAAGGTTGTAGAAACCTTCCAGCTTCCTTTAGAGGAGGCTGTGGATGAGCAAGAGGAGCCTGATTATGTGGAAATGATGGATATTCCAGAGTCTAGGAGGTTGTCTATTCCTTTGCATAAGTCATTTAGGAAGCAAACAACAAAGATTTTAAAAATCCTCATTCTGTCCCTCCTGTAGATAAAAAATGGACAGAAGGTATACTTTGTCAGGCTCGGATACAGACTTCCTTATTGAGCAGTGTAGTCATGTGGGTGTGGTACAAGCTGCAGCCTGTGACAAGGCTATATTCCTCTGGCCTCACATCCTCCTGATAAGGATTCTAGGAAGATTGATGCCATGGCGAAGAAACAGTATATGGCAGCTTCTTTGGGACTCAGGCAGGCAAATTATATGGCTTATGTGGCTAGATATCAGAAATCTAGGTGGGACACAGTATTGCAGTTAGCCAAGCAGGCCCATGGCCAGCTGGCTAGTGAGTTGGAACAGGTGGCTGCTGATGGCATTGAAGCCTCTAAAGTTCAATTTCATACTGCTGTTGATGTTAATGATGTTTCCTCTAGGGTCATGGCCACTTCTGTAGCTTCCCGAGGTTGGCATGGCTCAGATGCACTAATCTGTCCCAAGATACTCAGTCAAAGGCTATGGATTTTCCTGTAGTGGGAAATTCTCTGTTTGGGGAGCAAACAGAAAATTATATGAAAAAGATGGATGAATACAGAACTACCTACAAAAGTGCCAGGCTAAGGAGAAGCATGCCATGCCACAAGGCATGCTCCCAGAGGTAGGGGCAGACCCTTTCCAGGCCTTTTACCATTCAAGCCTCCTCTGCTGTCTCGCAGAGGGTTTCTTCAGAGGCAGGTAGACGTGGCGCTAGTAGACCTGCCTCCTCCCCTCAGCCTAAGGCTGTTGCTAAGCAGGCACCCTGATGGGGTGCCCAGGGCCGATTCTCCTGTACCAGTGGGGGAGGTTGGCCTATTTCAGCCAGAGCTGGCTGTCCCTAACCTCGACAGATGGGTTCTGGAGGTAATAGGCCAGGGTCTGGTTCTCAGCTTCAAATATTTTCCAAAGATGAGAGCCAGGCATTTCCACCTGCAAGTCCTTCAGAAGCCCTTGCTTTGGAAGCAGAGGTTTCTTCTCTTCTGGTCTGCAAAGCAGTGGAAAGGGTTCCTCCTTGCCATCAGGGCAAGGGGCTTTATTCAAGATACTTTCTTACCCCAAAAAAGACAGGAGAATGGCGGCCCATTCTGGATTTAAGATACTTGAACAAGCATCTGTTGAAACCAAAGTTCAAAATGTTAACCCTGGCAATGATATTGCCTTCCCTAAGGCCAGGGGACTGGCTAGCTTCCCTGGACCTCAAGGATGCCTATTTTCATGTTCTGATCAGGCCTTCCACGAAAGTACCTCAGGTTCAACTGCCCTCAGGCCACTACCAGTTCAGGGCAATGCCCTCGCCCTTACCTCTGCGCCAAGGGTATTCACAAAATGTCTCGCTGTAGTAGTGGCTCATTTAAGAAGGCAAGGGTTGCTGTGTTTCCTACCTGGACGACTGGCTCATTGTGGTCAGTCTCCAGGTCAGGTAATCCCACTCACAAGTCACCCAGCAGCTTCTCACTCTTCTGGGATTTCTGATAAACTTACCAAAGTCAGTTCTGGAACCAGTTCAGGCCCCTAACTTTCATAAGCGCAGAATTGAACACAAGGTTAGCCAGGGCCTTCTTCCCTGGAAAGGGTGGACAGACTCATCGCCCTGGCATCCTCCTTACCCGCGGGTCTCTCGACCAGCAAGGCATTTCCTGCAACTCCTCGGACACATGGCTGCTTCCACAGCTGTTGTGCAGGGAGCAAGATTCAGATGAGGACATTCAGTTCCATTTGAGGGCCTATTGGTCTCAGAGGAAGGACCCTCACCAAATTGGTCCCAGTTACTCAATCCCTGATCCTGGCCCTACACTGGTGGCAGGATCAAAGCAATCTGAAACAAGGGTTCCTTCATTCCCATTTCTCCTCCCTCACCTCACCACGGATGCCTCCCTGTTAGGTGTGGGGCTCACCTAGACGACCTTACCACTCAGGGAGTGTGGTCTCCTCAGGAATCTCTGCTCCACATCAATCTTCTGAAACTCAGAGCTGTCTTTTAGCTCTTCGGATCTTTTCAGATTCTGTCCAGAACAAAGTGGTTCAAGTCAGGACAGACAATACCACCACAATGTGGTACATCAACAAGCAAGGGGGCACTCGGGTCTTCAGCCTTGTGCACCGAAGCAATGAAGTTGTGGTCTCTGGCTTATTCCCTGAACACCTCCTGATAGCGGTTCATCTCCCAGGGAAGGACAATGTGCTGGCGGACGCCTCAGCAGAATTTCTCAGGGCCATCACGATGGGCTCTGAATCCACAAGTACTGGGGTCCGTTTTGCCAGTTGGGGCACACCTCAGATAGATCTTTTCGCGCCCCAGACAACCACCAACTTCCTCTTTTTGTGCAGGCCTCCAGTACTGGGCTCAGTCCTCTGGATGCCTTTCTGTTGGATTGGAAAGGAAGTTCCTGTATGCTTTCCCTTCCTCTCCTTTTCAGGGTACTAGTGAAAATCAGATCTCAACCTTGCAGAGTGATTCTGATTGCCCCAGATTGGGCCAGACAGCCCTGGTACCCTCTGCTCCTGTCCCTGGCAGTCCACCCTGCCCTGAGCCTGCCCAGAGTTCACGACTTACTGGCCTGTGCACAGGGGAGTGTGGTATCCGGACCTCAAGTCCCTCCACCTCAAGGCTTGGCTCTTGAGGAGCTAGAATTGCTGATTTACACCTTTCTCAAGGTGTTATGGATATTTTAAAGGCTTCAAGGAAGCCTTCCACTAGAGCCACTTATAATTCTAAGTGGAAGAGGTTTTCCATCTGGTGCTCTGAGAGGCAGATTACCCCAGAATCTGCTGATCTTCCCATTCTTTTGGACTATTTGGTCCATCTGAATTCCTTAGGCCTTAGACCAGCTACCCTGAAGGTTCATCTGGCAGCTGTCTCTGCTTTTGTGTCAGCAGGGACGCCTGCCTCCCTTTCTTCTCACCCTGTGTTCTCCAAGTTTTTTAAAGGGTTACTTCACACTAACCCTCCTTTGGAACCAGCTCCCGCCTGGGACCTGAATATTTGCATTGCTCAGTTAATGCAACCTCCTTTTGAGCTCTGTCTTCAGCAGAACTCAAGTATTTAACTTGGAAAACCATTTTCTAGTAGCTATCACCTCTGCCAGACGCATAAGTGAGTTACAGGCCCTGTCAGTGGAAGAAGATTTTATCTCTTTCCACAGAGATAAGGTAGTCCTTAGGACTAATAGAAAGTTTTGCCTAAGGTGGTTTCTGATTTCCACCTGAATCAATCTATCTCCTCCCAGTATTTTTCACTGAGCATTCTTCCTCAGGTGAGAGGAGACTGCACAGCTTGGATGTCAAAGGCATTAAGTTACTATCTAGAGCGCACCAGAGGTCATAGGTTGAATCCTCAACTGTTTCTTACCTATGGCGAGGTTGTGAAGGAACCTGCCACTAAGAGAACAATTGCAAGGTGGATTGTCTCTTGTATCCAATTTTGTTATCAGAAACTGGGTAGAGTACCCCCTCAGGATTGAGGGCCCTCCACCAGGGTACAGCTGCGTCTCTAGCGGCTGCTAGAGACATTCTATTCTGGAGATTTGTCAAGCTGCTACCTGGAAGACAGTTCACACCTTTACCAGCATTATTCCTGGATATCCAGTCCAGGAGAGATGCTCGGTTTGGCACAGCTGTGCTTCAGGCCTATTTCCTAAGTAGGTTCTGACCCTCCTCCATGGAGGTACTGCTGTGTAATCTGTTATTGTTATAATATAGCAAGACTTCATGGTGTTTGAAGAAAAATTACTCACCTTAGTAATTGCTTTTCTTCTCATGGAGTCTTGCTATTATAACCACCTCCTCCTGCCCTCTCAGAACTCCTACTTGGGTAGAGGTGGCAAATTGGTGCAAGCACTGTGTCATGCCATTTTAGTTTTCCCTAACCCTGTTTTCCTTTGGGTTAGGGATCTAGATTGTTCTTTTAGGTTGTTTTTTATTGCCCCTTCTTGGACTTGAGTCTTGGGGGGAAGGGGGGTTCATATGTGCTTGTCAAGGGTGGTAAAGCGAACCATAATACCATCAATCTTTGTTATTATGGTTCTGGGTGTTTCTTTGTTGTTTATATTGTTGTTATTACTGCTAGTAGGTAGCCATAGGCTAGTGTAGTTTTTCCACACAGACTTTTTCCGTCCTTTGATGTTGGCTTCGTAAAGATCTGACAGTTTCCTTTGAAACTGCCAGATAGAGCTTTGGGCACAGCGCCTTCGCGCTGTAGAACTCCAGATCTTCTGGAGTTAACTCCTTCCTCTCCGGGGCAGTTCAGCTGCAGTGGCTGACTGCTATTGTTATAATATAGCAAGACTCCATGAGAAGAAAAGCAATTACTAAGGTGAGTAATTTTTTCTTTCTGTCCATACCTTTACCAAGCATTACAGTCTGGACACTGCTTCTAGGCGGAGGGCCAGTTTTGGCCTCGCTGTGCTGTAGGGCCTTCTGTCCTAGGCCAGTCCCATTCTGTTTTTTCCTTTGGAGTTTCTCCTCCTCCCCCCATGTTTCTCTCTGTCTCTCTTTGGAGGGACTGCTTGGGTCTCAGCCCTACATGTTATGACCAACTGAAAAAAAACGCTCTCAAAGATCTACTGTTACGGTAAGTTCTTATGTAACTGTACTTCTAGGATCGTGGATGTGTTGTTCATCCAAACTATTTGGCATGTCCCTTTCCCTTTAAGAATCGCCGGAAGGTCTTCAAGCTGGCTCCTCCCACCCGGGTGGTATATCCCTCTGCTCCACCCATAACGCCAGATCTTCCTTTCCGCTGAAAGTCAGTTTGCCTCATTCGTGCTCCTGCATTTTGTAGGCCCTGGCTTCAAAACCTTCGGTTATTTCGAAAATTTGTCTAGTTCGCATTAGCGGTCGTGACTGCTTATCTTCGATTATGAAAGACACGTCTTCCCCGGATTTCGCCGGTGTTCGTGCGGCCAGAAGATGTCGCACACCGATTCCCACACCACATGCGTCTATTGCTTGGGAGTCAACCATGACACCTCAAAGTGCGATTTTTGTCTTGCATTTCACCCTAACGTCCTCAATGACTGCCTCGTACGCCTGAAGTTGGGGAGGCTGGAAAAATGGAACCCTCCGGTTAAATCAAAGGAGGCTCGGTGGGTGGTTTCTGTGGCCATGGAATCTGCCACGCAATTGGAACGCATGCAAGCTTTCAAGGAGGAAGTAGCTCGTGCCACGGAATCTTCCTCTCAGAGCTTCTTCGTTCCACTCAACCTGGGCTCCACCTTCTTGGGTTCTTTCTGAGAGTTGTGCCAGTCTCTCCCGACTAAGGGAGAGGGTCCTGCAGGCATGTGCTCCTCTCGGTCCCGTAAGCGGGAAAAGGACCCGGGATCGTCTTCGCCGAGGTGAAGACGTTCTTGGGACCGGGAGAGATCCCGGTCCCAGGAAACAGCAGTCTCAACTTCGGTCAGAATTGCCTCTTCGGCCGCTGGCTTCTCGGCTTTGCCGTCTGGCCAGTTGACGGAAGTGTCGATCGACAAGGTTGAAATAATCATCGACCTGATCGACCCTTTGTCGCTGACTCCAGTCGACAATTCTCTGTCGGACTCCGGTCCTTTCTTTCCCCGATGAGGAGACCCAGCCCACTAAAATCCTGTCAAGGAAGTGGTCCCTGATCCCGGGAAATCACTGATCCCGCCGGTGTCTCGCGAGCGACCGAATCAGCCTGTCTGATCTCGATCGAGGTCTAGGACCACCTCGACCGACAGGCCGAGGAAGAGCCACAAGCACTCAGAAATGAGGCAACGCCATTGGTCGTCGTCCTTGTCCTCGAATGAGGAGAGACTCCAGTGGAAACTCCAGCGCTACAAGGACCTCATGTGGCAACAGCCGATTTTGTCCGGGCACAAGCTGACCCCAGGTTCTACACTGGCCATTATGTGGCTTTCACCTCCCAGGCCGAAGCCGACTCCTTCGGAGCCGATTAAGTAAGTTCCCCTGCCTGCGGAGCCGGCGAAACCTCAGGTTCAGCTTAAACCGGTCTCTCCACCGATCGTGGTGGAACCACTGCCCAAGCAGCTTGTAGTAGGGGCTCCTTCTAAAGGAAATAGACCAGACACCGGGCTTCCCCGGCGTCTTTCAGGCCACTGTCACCCTGGACCGCCCTCGACAGGTCGAACATGACCTGAGCTGTAGACCATTGTATCCAGATTCCTCTGATCGGAAGAGACCAGCCTACATTCTCATCCCGGGGATGACGAATCGGCTGGTGGGATAGAGACGGAGGTAGGTCTTTTGTCTTTTCAGGGCATTCTTCGCCTCATCTCTGAATCTACAGGGATGCCCCTGGAACCTATCCAGAAAAAGGTGGAGTACCCTCTCACGGACTTCCTCAAGAGAGGGGATACCCCGACGGAGGCCTTTCCTGTAGCCGAGGCCATAGTTGGCCCGGTCTTAGAACTTTGGCAGCGTCCTGCCTCCTCTCCAGCTCCACTTGCCCGCATGGCCCGCAAGTATGCAGTGCCCATGGGGTCCCTTGTGGGGTTCACAGAGCACCCTTCAGTCGAGAGCCTGGTGATCGCCTCTGTGTTCAGGCGTACTGGCAGTTCTGCCAACATTGACTGACCTCCCGAGAAGGAATCCAAAACTTTGGATCATTCAGCTCGAAAGGTCTGTGTGGCCTCATCTTTAGGCCTCCATCAGGCAAGTTCGGCCATCATAATGGCACACTTCTCCCATACCCTCTTGGGGTCTTTGGATGAAGTCCTCCCACACCTCTCCGCGGACATACAGTCCACGGTCAAACAAGTCTGGGACCAGGGCTGGGCTGTTGCCAAATAGCTTCAGACGGCCCTGGATATTGGGGATTCTTGTGCCCGCCCGTTGGTGGCCGCAGTTGCCTCTTGCCGCAGGGCTTGACTGAGAGACTCCTCTTTCCCGGCAGGTACTCAGCATAAACTAGCTGATATGCCTTTCCTGGGCACTGACTTTTTCGGCCCAGGTGTTGCTGGTCACCTTCAGTGTGTTGAGCAGTCCAGTGCCACCTTGGATGCCAGTTCTGCTAAAGGCTCTTCGAGTAAGAAGCAGCAGAAGAAGAAGCCTTTTTCGGCACTCTTCTCCTGTGGCCCAGCAACACTCCTTTCAAGGAGTGCAGCAGCAGGCTCAAGCTTGGCGCCCCCGGCCCAAGCCCGGGCCCTCCCAGGCTCATAAAGGAGGCCGAGGTTCAGGTCCTGGATCCTCCTCTCCAAGCCTGCTCAGTGACGGGCGGGGCTGCCTTCCCCTCTCCCGTCACACCAGCTCTGGGTACTCCCGTGGGGGGCCGGTTCCGCCACTTTCTTTCTGCTTGGTCCATTATCGCCATGGACAGGTGGGTTTTGGAAGTGGTCGATCAGGGACTGCCTCTGGAATTCAAGCAGTACCCTCCAAGCCAAGCCAAGCCCCTCAGGAGGAAAGAGTATCTGTCCAGACTCAGTCAGCTCTCTGAGACATTGCTCAGCTCCTGCTCAAGGAGGCAGTAGCTCCAGTGGCAGATCCTCCAGCAGACCCAGTCTTTGTCTCCAGGTACTTGCTGGTGCCCAAGCAGACAGGGGGCTGGTGCCCTGTTCTAGATCTGCATGACCCGAATCAATATCTCAGGTCACGCACCTTTCGGATGGCCACTCCGTCCTAGATCATACTATCCTTGGAGCGAAACAAGTGGTTCTGTTCACTGGATCTGCAGGACATGTTCTTTCATGTCCCAATCTGTCCGTTTCATCGGCAGTTCCTCTGCTTCAGCGCCGAAGGGACCCTGTGCGAGTTCTGAGCCACGCCACTTGGCCTGTCATCGGCCCCACGGGTCTTCACCAAGATTTATGGCTACCTCGACAATTGGCTCTTAGCAGGTCCCACCCAACTGGAGGTGGAGAGGTCCAGGGACCTGGCCTTCCAGACCTGCTCCCAAGTCGGCCTCCTGATAAACGAGGCCAAGTCAGAACTCGTGCCTTCTCAGGTGATGTGCTTCATCAGGGCAGAACTTGACTCTCGTCAAGCCAGAGCTGTGCTGCCGGCGAACAGGGCGGATGTTCTCTCCTCCTTTGCCCAGTCATTTCTGGTTGGGCAATTGCGCCCTGCCTGAGACTTTCTGCGTCTTCTGGGTTACATGGCAGCGTGCACCTCAGTGGTCCGTTGGGCCCGGTTGCACATAGACCCCCTGCAATGGGAGCTGGCCGCCCAGTGGATTCAACGCCATGGTCATTTTGACCAGCTAATCACTGTAACCCAGAAGATGTGGTACGCTATCCAGTGGTGGACCGGTTGAAGGAAGGGATCCCGTTTGTCTGCCCCGAGCCGACGGCTGTCCTCACGACCGATGCCTCTCTTATGGGCTGGGGAGCCCACATGGGGGACAAAAGGGTCCATGGATTCTGGACCCCCGAGGAGTCCCAATACCACATCAACCTGTTGGAGCTCAGAGCAGTCAGACTGGCACTGTCCGCTTTCACTCCTCAGCTCCAGGGTCATGTAGTTCAAGTCCAGACAGACAACACCATGACCATATGCTACCTCAACAAACAGGGCAGCACGCACTCCCCTCTGCTTTGCAGAGAAGCGCTCTGCATCTGGACCCTCGTAAGCTGGTTGGAGGTGGCTCTCCTAGCCATCCATGTGGCAGGAGCCTCGAACCAGTTGGCGGGTGCTCTCAGCCACATAGGCCAGTCATCCCACGAGTGGTCTCTCCATCCAGAGGTAGCTTACAGCCTGTTCTCACGTTGGGGCAAACCGATGGTGGACCTGTTTGCCTCCAGGAAAAACATCAAGCTGAGGCTGTTTCATGCCCGCCCCCCCTCAGCAGGACTCGCTGCATGGGGATGCCTTCTCGAGGCCATGGACCCCAGGCCTCCTCTAAACCTTCCCTCCATTTCCCTTGATCCACAGGGTGTTACTCAAGGTTAGGAGGGACAAGGCGAAGGTGAGTCTGGTAGCCTCAAACTGACCGCGCCAGTTCTGGTATCCAGATCTCCTCAGCCTCAGCTGCAGGCCCCCGGAGTGGCTTTGTACACGCCCGGACCGGATATCTCTGAACCAGGGGAAGGTCTACCATCCGGACCTTCAGTCCCTGCACCTCACAGCCTAGTACCTGAGCAGCTAGAGTTCCAGGCTTTGGGTCTTTCCGAAGATGTCTACACCGTGGTGGAGGCATCTAGAAAGGAATCGACCAGGAAATGTTACGCCTTCAAATGGAAAGCATTTTCCATTTCGTGTCAGGATAATGGTCTGGACCCCCCTTATCCTGTTCTGTGGCTAACATTCTGTACTACCTTTGGTCTCTCTCTAAAGGGGTCTACGGTCATCAACCCTTAGGGTGCACCTGGCAGCCATTTCTGCTTACTGGGCGCAGGCCAGTCAGCTGACATTGGCGCAGGAGACAGTGGTTGGGCGCTTTCTCAAAGGCCTGGATCACATATCCCCTCTGGTGCGTGAACCTCCACCTCTGTGGGATTTACTGCTGGTATTGGCAAAGCTCATGGGCCAGCCATTTGAACCAGTGCACAAGTGTGAGCTGTCGCACATCGTGGAAGATGGCCTTCCTGGTGGCTGTCACGTCTGCCAGAAGGACGGGAGCGCCAGGCGCTTTCGGTGGACCCCTTATCTGGTCTTCCACAGGGACAAAGTTGTCCTGCGCCCTCACCCGAAATTCCTTCCAAAGGTGGTGTCAGAGTTTCACCTTAACCAGGTATTGCCTCTGCCGGTATACTACCCTAATTACACCTCGGTGGCCGAGTACTGGCTCCATACCTTGGAGCTGAGACATGTTCTCTCCTATTACAAGGAGAGGATGGCGGAAATTCGTGGAGAGGTTCGCCAGCTGTTTGTCACCTACGCTGAAGGTAGACTGGTAGACCTGCAGACAAACGGACTATAGCAAGATGGATTACATCATGCATAGGTCTGTGCTATGAGCTGGCGGGCATGGAACCTCCCAGAGGGATAAGCGTTCATTCTACCTGCCATACTGCTGCATCGGTGGCTGCTACCAGGGACATCCTTATCCAGGAAGTCTGTCAGTCTGCTACCTGGAAGTCAGCAAACACCTTCATTACCCACCCATCGACATTGAGTCACGCCAGGATGCTGGTTTTGGGGCCTCAGTTCTCCAATCTCTGTTCCTTAAGTAGAGGTGTGCACCTTGCCTCGGAGTCTGCCAATAAGTGTGGATGAACAACATAACCGCGATTCTAGAAAAACAGGTTACTCACCTGTAACAGTAGTTCTAGGAATGGTATATGTTGTTCATCCACACAGACTCACCCGACCTCCCTGGCTGCAGACGCACACAGCTTGGCTTCCAGCAGGCTAAGATCTGGCATCATGGGGCAGAGCCTAGGTGTATACCACCCAGGTGGGTGGGAGGAGCCAGCTTGAAGACTTCCGGCAAGATTTAAAGGGGAAAGGGACATGCAGTAAGTGAGGATGAACAACATATACCACTTCTAGAACTACTGTTTCAGGTAAGTAACCTATTTTTTGTCGCCTACAAGAATCAGGTAAGGCCTTAAGCTTGGTACAGTTAATTTACTGTTCTCAGCCCAGGTCCAACCAGTGTCAGTCCTTTCATCGACCCGCTAGACAGTAGTTCAAGGGCCAGCAGCCCAGAGGCACCTTTAAGCGCAAGGCTCCCACCCAGTCAGCTGGAACCTCCGTCCCGAGGGCTCCCAGGCTGTCCCAAGCCGCTCTGCCCACCTCAGGTGCTACTGCCTGACTCTTTGCCGACCCCCCTCCTCCGGCAGAATCCTTGGGGGAGGCGGTGGAGGGGTAGCTTTTACCTATTCCTCGACTGGCAGTGCACTGTAACTTTAGACCAGTGGGTCCTTCAGATGGTGAAAAGGAGGCATACTCTGGAGATCTTGGAGAGATCCCTCTGGACAGCCCCCTCCCCTTTGCAGTACCATTACTCCTCAGGCCTACATTCAAGAGGAGACTCTGGTCTTGCCGCACAAAAGGGCCATAAAGCCTGTCCCTCCAGCACAGAGAGGGAAGGAGTTCTACCCCCACTTCTTTCTCGTCCCCAAGAAGATAGGGGACCTGAGACCAATCTTGGACCTCAGCCACCTGAATCTGTACATAGAATACAAGCGGTTCAGGATGGGTGCCCTTAACGGGTTGCTACCCCTTCTTTACTAGGGGGACTGGCTCTGTTTGCTGGACATGTAGGATTCCTATCTTCATATCCTGGTTTTCCCACCCCACCATTGATTCATCCAATTTTTGTTTCCAAGGGAACCATTACCAGTTTCGGGCCCTCCCCTTTGGTCTTTCCTCAGCGCGCCCCCGCCCGGGTCTTTGCCAAGTGCCTGGCAGTGGTGGCCACAGCTCTCAGGAGACCTGGGCATTATGTCTTCCCTTACCTGGACTGGCTGTTGACAGCCCCTTCCAGAACTCAGTTGATCGAAACCCTGGAAGCTACCTTTCAGTTGTTCCAGACTTTGGAGATTACTCTCAGCCTCCCCAAGTCTTGTCTCCTGCCAGTCCAGTGCCTCCAGTACATAGGAGCTGTCCTGAACTCGTCCCTGGGCAAAGTCTTCTTGCCTCAGGACAGAGCAGAATGTTTCGTAGCGCAGGCCTGGCTGGTTGCCTCTTCCCGGCACATTCCAGCCAAGTCTTTCTTGCTCCTCCTTGGACACATGGCAGCAGCCATAACCACAGTTCCCCCTTGCTCGTCTGCACATGAGAGTACCTCAGTGGATTCTTTGAATCCAGTGGGCCAGCACACTGATGACCTAGATCACCAGATCCTGGTCTCCACTTCTGTGAGGCAGACCTTGGAATGGTGTCTAAACTCCTCCAGTCTCCTCAAGGGCATTCCTTTCAGAGCTGTCTCCCTGCAACAGACTTTGATTACAGATGCCTTGGGCCTGGGCTGGGTTGCACACGTGACCTATCACCAAACTTGGGGGATCTGGTCGGAGGATGAGACACATCTCCACATCAATGTACTGGCGATGAGGGCTGTCCTTTATGCGATGCAGGCCTTCCAGCCTAACCTGGTTCCAGGCCCTCTTTTGGTTCAGACGGACAACATGTCAGTAGTTTTACATCAACAAGCAAGGGGGGGGGCCTCACTCTTACCTCTTTGTCGAGAGGCCATGAGAGTCTGGTTCTGGGCCATTCAGCACAACCTGAAACTAGTGGGCATACATGTTCTAGGCATCCAAGACGTCCTGGCTGACAGTGTAAGCAGGTCCAGGACAAGAGCTCACGAATGGGAGCTTCTCACCTCCATGGTAGAGGACCTCTTCGACAGGTGGGGCCATCCTGAGCTGGACATTTTTGCGTCCCCACTCAGCACAAAACTGCCCACTTTCTGGTCGCTCAATCCAAAGCCTGGTGTTTTCTGGTGAGACGCGTTGTCCCTCTCCTGGACGTGAAGGTTCCTTTATTCATTCCCTCCCTTTCCACTTCGGCAGAGGGTACACCTCAAGCTTCAGTCAGCTGGTGCGAGATAATTCTCATAACACCCTTCTGGCTGCATCAGATTCAGTTTCCACTGTTGCAACAGTTAGCAGTGGAGCCTCCAGTTCCCCTGCCCCCGTGCTCCAGCTTGCTCTCCCAGGAGCAGGGCACTCTGGTTTCCCCAGACCTCAAGTCACTGCACTTCCATGCATGGCTCCTGCTGACTTTGCTATTCAAACAACGTGATGTCTTGCTGTAATCTGACTGTTGCAGTTAGGTCCTGCCTTTCAACTGCCCTGGAGAATAGAGGGTTAACTTTTGTATGCCTTGCATAGAATGTTCATCATGCGGGCAGTTGAAGCCGCTGCCTGTTATTCTAAATGCAACCGTCAGATTCTTTACTCCGCCTTACTGAACAGTCACTCCGGAGATTTCTCCTGCTGCTTGGTTCAAAAGTCGGTTGAAGTGTTGGTTTTTGGGTGGTTTCTTCCGAATTGTTTCCACATAGTCGGTTCAAGTCTCTGTCTGGGTACCGTGAGTACTAGATAGGTTTTTGTTCTGTTTTCTGTGTGGAACTTGTAAACCGTGGGTCAGTTCGGCTGAACTGATCATTTTGAGGCAAAACTTGTACTTTACTTTAGTGTGTGGTTACTGGTCCGTATCGGTTCTAAAAAAAAAATATGGGGTTTAAGTACATTTTTTTTTGCAAGACCCGTGACACGGTCAGGAACCGATAGTGGAGTCTTGCCTGGCGGATTGCCGAAAAAAGGGTAAGTTTGGTTAGGTTGGTCATGTCTGAGAAACCCAAGGAAAAAAAACGGGCCCACTGGGTTTCAACACCGCAGTGTGTGTGGGGAGGTCTTTGCTAAGACTGATCCCCACACCACCTGTGTTTATTGTCTGGGGTGTGACCACCTCGATTCAGACTGCCAAATTTGCAAGAATTTTCCCAAATCTACCCTGGAAAAAAGATTAGGTAGACTTAGGGAAAGGGAGGTCGAGAAGTCCGCTGACCCGGATGGCCAGCCCGGTTCGGTTCCTATCGAACCAGAACGACTGCCCTCTGACCAGGGCAATACTTCTTCGGACAAAAGGAGAGCCGATTCCGAGGAATTGGTTCCGACAAAAAGAAAAGACAAATCGACCGGTTCGGATCCAGAATGTCATACTCTGACCGCCGATGAGATGGCCAAAGCGATTAGGATTATGGAATCGCTTCGATCGGTTCTGACCGAACCAGCACTATCTGGCAGGGGCTCGGTTCGGTTGGTTCCCCCGGTTCCGGATTATACTTTGGAAGAATTTTATGAACTGGAGTTTGAGGAGGAGGGAGAGTATGAGGATGATTATGGTGATGGTGAAAGTCTGGCTGTGCCTATTGACCCGGACATCTCCCCAAACAGACCTTCAGGTGTTTCTCCTCCTAGGCTTTCTGAGTCCCCTTCACACTATATGTTCTACAGAAAGGTGGCTGATACCTCCAGCTTCCTGTGGAGGAGGCAGTAGAGGATCAGGAAGAGCCTGATTATGTTGAGATGATGGACATCCCAGAGTCCAGGAGACTGTCTGTTCCCCTCCACAAATCTTTTGGGAAACAGACACAAAAACTTCTTAAGTTTCCCAGTTCTATACCTCCTGTGGACAGAAGAATGGACAAGAGGTACACTCTTTCAGGCTCAGACACGGAGTTCCTTTTCAGCAATGCAGCCATGTTGGGGCTGTACAGGCTGCTACCTGTGATAAGGCAGACATTCCCTTGGCATCACACCTCTCAGACAAGGACTCCAGGAAGACTGATGCCATGGCAAAGAAGCAGTACATGGCAGCATCTGTGGGACTCAGGCAGGCTAATTACAGTATATGGCCTATGTAGCCAGGTACCAGAAGTACAGGTGGGACACTATACTGGCACTGGCTAAACAGGCACCTGCCCAGCTTGCCAAGGAGCTGGAGCAGGTGGCTGCAGATGGGATCGAGGCATTGAAGGTACAGTTTCATGCTGCTGTAGACTCCAGTGATGTATCATCAAGAGTCATGGCTACATCTGTGGCTCTTCGGAGAATGGCTTGGCTCAGATGTACTAGCCTCTCACAGGATACCCAGGCTACAGCCATGGATTTTCCTGTAGTGGGTAATTCTCTGTTTGGGGAGCAGACAGAGAATTACATGAAGAAAATGGGCGAATGCAGGACCACTTACTGGAGTGCTCAGGCCAAACAAAGGCAAGCAACTCCTCAAAGGCAGCAATCCAGGGGCAGGCCTTTCCAAAGGCCTTTTTACCAAGCTCAGGCCTCTTCTTCTTTTTCACAGAGGGGGTTCTTTAGAGGGAGAGGCAGAAGGGGGATGAGCAGGCCTGCATCCACCCCTCAGCCTAAAGCCCCTGCCAAGCAGAAACCCTGATGGGTCTGCCTGGGTCGATTCTCCTATACCAGTAGGAGGCAGGCTGGCTTACTTTGTCCAGGACTGGATGTCTCTTACATCAGACAAGTGGGTCCTGGAAGTAGTAAGCCAGGGATTGGTTCTCAGCTTCAAAAAATTTCCCAAGATGAGAGCCAGATCTTTTCCACCTGCAAATCTCTGAGACCCTTGCCCTAAAGGCAGAGGTTTCTTCTCTCCTATCTCTCAGAGCTATAGAGAGAGTTCCCACCCTACACTGGGGAAAAGGATTGTACTCCAGGTACTTCCTAACCCCCAAAAAGACAAGAGAGTGGTGACCCATCCTGGACCTAAGATATCTGAACAAACATCTTTTAAAGCCAAAGTTCAAAATGGTGACTCTGGGAATTATGTTTCCCTCTCTAAGGCCAGGGGACTGGCTAGCCTCCCTGGACCTCAAAGATGCCTACTTTCACATTCCCATCAGTTGCTCCCACAGAAAGTACCTCAAGTTAGAGTTGCCCTCAGGCCGCTATCAGTTCAGAGCAATGCCATTTGGCCTAACATCAGCCCCAAGGGTCTTCACAAAGTGCCTGGCAGTAGTTGTTGCCTTCCTAAGAAGACAAGATTTCCATTTTCCCATACTTGGACGACTGGCTCATAGTAGGTCAGTCTCCAGACCAAGTCAAGTCACACCTGCAAGTGACCCTGCAAGTGCTCATTTCTTTAGGATTCCTTCTCAACCTACCAAAGTCAGTTCTCGAACCAGTGCAGCTCCTCACCTTCATAGGTGCAGAACTGGATACGATAAAAGCAAGAGCCTTCCTTCCCCTGGAAAGGGCAAGGACCCTCATGGAACTGGTCTCTTCATTCAGCCTTCAGGTGTCTCGACCAGCAAGGCATTTTCTTCAGCTACTGGGCCACATGGCAGCTTCCACAGCAGTGGTCCAGGGGGCAAGATTCCAGATGAGGTACATTCAGTTCCACTTAAGAGCTTTTTGGTCCCAAAGAAAGAATTCCCTTACCAAACTAATTCCAGTGACTCAAACCCTGATCCAAGCCTTGCAATGGTGGCAGGATCAGGACAGTTTGAGACAAGGGGTTCCATTTGTCACTCAGTCTCATTCAGTGATCCTCACCACAGATGCTTCCCTGCTGGGCTGGGGAGCCCATTTGGGGGATCTTACCACCCAGGGACTGTGGTCGCCTCAGGAATCTCTGCTTCACATCAATCTCTTGGAACTTAGAGCAGTGTTTCTGGCACTACAAGCTTTTTCCAAATCTGTACAGAACAAGGTGGTTCAGATCAGAACAGACAACACCACCACCATTTGGTACATCAGCAAGCAAGGAGGCAGTCGGTCTACTGCCTTGTGCACAGAAGCAATGAAGTTGTGGTCCCTGGCCTATTCCCTGCAAACCTCTCTGATAGCAGTTCACCTCCCAGGGAAGGACAATGTCCTAGCAGATGCATTGAGCAGAATACCCCAGGGCCATCACGAATGGTCCCTAGATCCTCTGGTGTTGGAAGTGATTTTCTCAAGATGGGGCACTCCAGAGATGGATCTTTTCGCAGCCCCAGACAATCACCAACTTCCTCTCTTTTGTTGCAGACCCCCAATCTTGGGCTCAGTCCCCCTGGATGCTCTTATTCTGAACTAGGAAGGGAAATTTCTGTATGCTTTCCCCCCTTCCCTCTCCTGTTCAGAGTGTTAGTCAAGATAAGGTCTCAGCCATGCAAAGTGATTCTGATTGCTCCAGACTGGACCAGCCAGCCATGGTATCCCTTGTTGCTGTCCCTAACAGTCCATCTTCCCCTGTCTCTTCCCAGGAATTACAATCTGTTAACATCCTCTCAGGGGAGGATTTGGTACCCGAATCTTCAGTCTCTCAATCTCAGGGCTTGGCTCTTGAAGAGTTAAGAGTTTGCGGATCTGCATCTTTCCCAAGGGGTTCTGGGTATCCTTAAGGCTTCTCGAAAGCCTTCCACCAGAAAGACTTACAACTCCAAATTGAAAATATTCAGCATTTGGTATTCTAAGAAGGATATCTCTCCAGACTCTGCTGAATTGCCTACAGTTCTGGATTATATGGTCCATCTTAATGGCCTAGGTCTCAGACCAGCTACCCTTACGGTACATTTGGCAGCTGTTTCTGCCTTCCTGTCTGTAGGCAAGTCTTCCTCTCTGTCATCCCATCCTGAATTCTGTAAGTTTTTCAAGGGATTGCTTCACACCAATCCACCCCTTTAGGGATCCTGCTCCTGCTTGGGACCTTAATGTTTGCATTGCTCAGCTTATGCAACCCCCTTTTGAGCCTTTGTCCTCAGCAGAGCTTAAGTACTTGACTTGGAAAACTGTGTTTTTGGTAGCTATTACTTCTGCCAGACGTATCAGTGATTTGCAAGCCCTGTCAGTGGAATCTGATTTCATCTCTTTTCACAGAGATAAAGTGGTCCTTAGAACTAACAGAAAGTTCTTGCCTAAAGTGGTTTCAGATTTCCACCTCAACCAGTCTGTGTCTCTCCCTGTTTTCTTCACTGATCATTCTTCCTCGGGAGAGAGGAGGCTACACAGTTTGGATGTTAAAAGAGCCCTTAGCTACTACATAGAGCGTACCAAGGGTTACAAGTTTGAATCCCTCCAGTTGTTCCTCACTTATGGAAAAGTTGGTAAGGGCAAACCTGCCACTAAGAGATCTATTGCCAGGTGGATTGTTTCTTGTATACAATTCTGCTATGAAAAACTGGGTAGAACTCCACCCTCAGGCATGAGGGCTCATTCCACTAGAGGTACAGCTGCTTCTCTGGCTGCTGCCAGGGATATTCCTCTCCTAGAAATTTGTCAAGCAGCCACCTGGAAAACAGTCCATACTTTCGCCAAGCATTACTCTCTGGATATCCAGGCTAGGAGTGATGCTCGGTTTGGCACAGCAGTACTTCAGAGCCTATTTCCAAAGTAGGTTCTGTCCCTCCTCCATGGAGGTACTGCTTGGTAGTCTGCAATAGTCAGAATACAGCAAGACTTCATGTTGTTTGAAGAAAAAATTACTCACCTTAGTAATTGTTTGTTCTAGTGGAGTCTTGCTGTATTCTAACTTCCCCCGCCTCCCCTCTCAGAACCTAGTTTTTGGGATGTGGGTGGGCAGGTGCAGTGTTGGCACGCTAGGGGTGTCCCTTTTACACCCTCTTTTTTCTTTGGGTGGAATGTTGTTTTTTGGATGTGTTTTTGTTTTTGGGTTTCCTGATTTCAGTCTTCCTTTGAGAACCAAAAACATTATTAATTTGCCAGGTGGCTAGTAAAAATTTTACAGTTTTTGCTCATAAAAATCTGACAGTTGCAGTTCGAATAACAGGCAGAGGCTTCAACCGAGCTCGTGATGAACATTCTACGCAAGGCATAGAAAAGTTAACCCATTGTTCTCCGGGGCAGTTGAAAGGCAGGACCTAACTGTAATAGTCAGAATACAGCAAGACTCCACTAGAAGAAACATAACTGCTAAGGTGAGTAATTTTTTTCTTGCCTGCTTTGGTGTCTCTTCCCAGGTGGCAGATGTATTGGTGGCTACTAGGAACCCTTCCGCCAGAACCACCTATGCCATGAAGTGGAAGTGCTACTCCATTTGGGCCACCACTCGACACTTGGATCCCTTCACCTGTCTGGTGAATCTCATCGTGGTTGGACTCCGGTCAGGGTTACTCTTCGCTTAAGGTGCACCTTTCCATCATTTCTACGTACCACGTACCTCTTGAAGGCAAAACCACTGCCCAACTGGACCTTTCCTCCTCCTTTTTGTGGGGCATGTTGCATTTGAAAACTCCCATTAAGGACCCTGTCCTGCCATGGGATGTTTTGTTCATTTTGGAAAAGCTTACATTGCCTTCTTTTAAGCCTGCTGCAAGCTGCGAGCTATGCTTCCTTTCTTGGAAAGCATTAGTTTTAGTTGCCATTACTTCTGCTTGGAGGATTTCCAAGCTACAGGCTCTGAAGTGTAAAGAGCCTTATTTGGTTTTACACAAAGACAGGATGTCTTTGAGAAATAATCCTAAGATCTGTCTTAGAGGGTGGAGCTCTTGCAGCAGGTAATACAATTAGGGCTAAAGCCGCCAGGCGTCAGGACCCCACGGAAAACTTGTAGCTAGCAGTACGAGGCAGGGGACTGCCCCCGACGTCGTTTCCGCCTGACGTCAGTATGTGGTATAAAAGGGGTGGTCCCCTGGTGACACCCCATTTCTTTTCTTGCCATCGGCCAACGTATTTCGGCTTCACGGACGCCTCGCTTGCAGTTGACAGCATTAACGCCAAAGGTAAGTCACTTTGTTTATTTTTTTCCTTTATCTAATCGTACGCCTCGTTTTTGTCATCTCCCTCTCCACTGCGATGTAAGTCTAAGTGTTCCTGCGGGAAGCAGATCCCGACCAAAGACGGCCATGCGGCCTGCCTCATCTGTCTGGGTTCAGACCACCAGCCGGATTCCTGCAGACACTGCCAGCGCTTCAATCAAAAGACGCATGCCAGGAGAGCTCTTGCTCTAAAAACCTTCTTATTAGAGAAGCAGCTTGCAGCGATGCAGAGAGGTTCCGGAGACAGCTTCTCCTCCTCTCCCACCAGAGAGTCCCCCTCCAGAGCTAAGGCCTCTGGTGAAAAGCATCACAACTCGAAGGATGGGGCCAGATCCAAATCTTGCCATCGTTCACCCGCCAAACTGTCGTCTACCTCGCAGAGGTCAGGCTCGGTTCCTGTGGCAGTTGAGTCTTCCTGCTCTTCCAAGGCCACTCGCACCTTTTCTCAGGGTGCCCAAAAGGAGTCTGCCTCGAAGGGACATCGATCCTCCTCCCTGGCTCACCAACCTCACAGATCTACAGAGTCTGCCCAGAAAGGCGTGCCCAGGGCCCTGGACAGACCTAGTTCCTCCGAGAAGAGAAAACGCACGGAGGAAAGTCTGGTAGGCATGGAGACGCCCGGGCTCGGACTCCCCCTCCATCGACAAAGGTACATCCTGCTCCTGACACCAGACCTACCAGCCGGTCGCCTACCCCAATGACTCCTTCCCAGACACGGGAAGGTCACCGGATGCCGATCAGCCGTCTGCGTGCCCCCCCAAGGGACACCGGTTGCTGGCCAGATGCCGACCATCAGCCGTTGGGCGCCAGATGTCGGTCTTCAGGCGCCAGTCTTCCGAACCCGACGCCAGACACTCTGGATGGGGTGCCCAATCACCAGACGCCCGCTTCTAACGGTCAGATGCCCGGGCCATCTAGCCCAGCACCAGCCCCAGCTGTGATCCCAGTGGTAGATATTGGGAATTTATTCACCTCTTGGTGGAATATGGTCAAGGGGGACCTGCTTTACTGGCCTCCAGATAAGGTCCCCACACCTCCACCTATGGGTCCTCCCCCCACCGCAGACAAGGATCAGTCGGGGAATCATCCTCCTCCTCCTAAGAAGAAGCCCAGGAAAAAGGTCCCCTTCCCTGTCATCTCCCCGTTCGTCGTCTTCAGCTGATGACACAGGTTCAGATTCTGATTATTCAGGAGATGGTTTTCTGCCACCATCCCCTCGGCCCAGGGACTCACCACGTTCCCCCGCAGATGACACCTCATTCCTTTATATAATAAGGCATATCCAGACTATTTACCAGTGGAAGACGGAGGCTCTCGACCAGGAGTGCCAGCAGTTAGCTAAGTTTCTAGGGGAGAAGGAGCCTAAGGCGCTGGTCATTCCTCCATTTATTGAGCCCTTCCAGGACGTCCCCCGTCTTACATGGAGGACCCCTTCCTTGGTTCTCGCTGTTCCGAGGAAGGTGGAGAGGTTATATAAACCTTCCAGGTAGGAGCCATTCCTGGCAGAGCAACCAAAGGTGAATTTCCTGGTCCTCACGGCCGCCCATGGGAGAGAGACCAAGCCCAAGCACCTCAGCTCGCAACCTCCCGATCCCATCTCAAAGAAATTGGACAGCTGAGGAAGGAACTTCTCCGCCGCCACTACTGGATCTATCAGATCCCTTAACTTTATGGCCCACATGATCTCCTACCAGCAGTCCTTGTGGAGGAAAACCATGGAGTTGGAAGAGACCATTCCAGACTCGGAAGCCAAGCAGGAGATTCTGGCCTGCTCCCAGTCTGGTCTAGATGTTGAGAAGCACACAAGTAGATGCTCCTATGATGTGGTGGACATGGCTTCCAGGGCCGCAGCATTGGGTATTTGCATGAGGAGACAGTCCTGGCTCAGACTGACTGGCTTCCAACAAGATCTTCAGGACTCTATCCTGGACTCACCATTTCAGGGTCCAGCGCTTTTCGGTCCGGAGGTGGTGCAAATGGTCAAGGACCTTCAAAGATCAGGCAAGGCGGTAGCGGATGTACATCGATGTACAAGTCCCAACCACAGGGTTACTGCTGGTGTCCTTTTCTGCTTGTAAGGCCAGTCCGGCAAGCAGCCCTAAGGAAGGGATTTAGTAGAGGGGTCGCCCCCTCCCAGTTCCCAGGGCCCTAAGCAATCCAAGGCACCCAGGGCCCCGTCCCTCCTTCCTGGCTCCCCCCGCCTGCCCCTCCTCCCATCGGGGACAGACGGAACGAGCAGGTAGGAGGGTGTGTCGCACTATAACCACTTCAGTGGTCCAGCATCACCTCGGATCTGTAGGTGCTCAAAACCATTCAGTTAGGGTATGCCATAGAGTTCCTCTATATACCTCCGGACAATCCACCACCCCCTATGTCCCACTATCCACTGGACCACCTCAGCCTCCTTCAGGCAGAGGTCTCGCTACTCCTGGAAAAAAGAGCGATTCAAAAGGTTCCACCGGCCCAGATAGGCAAGGGCTTCTACTCCCGTTTTCTCCTGGTCCCGAAAAAGACTGGAGACTTCGTCCTATCCTGGACCTCAGCGTGCTCAACCTCTCGGTCAAGTATCAGAGGTTCTGCATGCTAACATTGGCAGGACTCTTTCCCCTGCTCCAATCAGGGGATTGGCTGAGCTTTCTCGACATGCAGGACGCTTACATGCATATAAAAATCCAGAAATCGCGCCGGAGGTTCTTGCACTTCTGCCTCAGAGAAGAGCACTTCCAGTTCAGGGTCCTCCCTTTCGGTCTTTCTTCGGCCCCAGGATTTTTACGAAGTGCCTGATAGTGGTTGCGGTGGCCCTCCGCAGGCGAGGCCTCTTTGTCTGCCCCTTCCTGGATGATTGGCTCCTCTACGCCCAGTCGAAGGCACAGCTAGCAATCGCCCTCAGTCAAATGTAGGCTCTTTTCTCTTCCTTGGGGATCATGGTGAACTGGCTGGAGTCTCAGCCACAGCCATCTCAACGACTACAGTTCATAGGAGCTATCCTGGACACAAGGAAAGAACGTGCCTTCCTGCCCTCAGACAGGATAGATCGCCTCCAGGACCTGGTGAGAATCTTTTGGGGCAGGTCCTCTTCCACCGTCCGAACGGTACTGCAGCTGTTGGGACATATGGCGGCGGCCATCACCACTGTCCTGTTAGCCAGGCTTCATATGAGGACGCTGCAGTGACACCTCAAAACATAGTGGGACCAAGCCATGGACGACCTGGATCTTCAGGTCCAGCTTTCAAAAGCGACCCACCGTTCTCTCGAATGGTGGCTTCGCCGGGACAGTCTGGAATGGGGGGGGGGGTCTCTTTCCACAGACCACCTCCATCCCACACCCTGACATCTGATGCCTCCCTGTCAGGGTGGGGGGGGGGTACATCTAGGGATTCACAGGACCCAAAGAACTTGGTCCGACACAGCATGCTCTCTGCATATCAGTGTCCTGGAAATGAGAGCGGTTCTGAATGCTCTGTCAGCATTCGAGAGACAAGTTTCTCTGGATTCTCTTCTGGTGCAGTCGAACAACACACCAGTGGTGTTTTATATCAACAAGCAAGGGGGGACGCAGTCTTACCCCCTTTACAGAGGGGCTATGACGGTGTGGGACTTGGCAGTAGAACACGGCGTGGACCTCGTGGCAGTCCACCTCCTGGCGGTCCAGAACATTCTCCTCATCAGTCTGTCACTCCGTTTGTCTCAGCCACCAGTGGGAGCTGCTCGAGGAGGTCGCAGATAACGTAATCAACCGTTGGGGCCTTCCAGAGTTGGACCTCTTTGCGTCCCCATTCAACACCAAACTACGCAGTGTTTGCTCGCTCGCTCCAGGGCCTGGTGTTTTCTGGCAAGACGCATTGTCCCTCTCTTGGACGGGGAAATTTCTGTACTCCTTCTCCCCCTTCCCGCTTGTGCAGCGAGTACTGCTCAAATTGCAGTCGGAGGGAGCCAGAATGATTCTGGTGGCGCCTCTGTGGCCCCGACAGATCTGCTGTCCGCTGCTCCAGCAACTGTCTCAGGAGCCTCCAGCACAGTTGCCTCTCTCCACCCACTTGCTCTCTCAAGATCGGGGAACTCTTGTTCATCCAGCTCTTCACTCTCTTCACCTGCATGCGTGGCTCCTGCAGTCCTAGCGGAAGAGGCGCTAGGAGTGTCAAGCAGGGTAGCAGAAATTCTGGTAGCGGCGAGGAAGCCTTCCACTAGGGCTACCTGCGCTCTCAAATGGAAACGCTTCTGCCTATGGGCTTCAGCACGTGCCCTGGATCCTTTGGGTTGTCCGGTCAGGCATGTGCTAGAGTGTCTCTGTCACCTCCTAGATTTAGGCCTGAGTTATTTGTCTGTCAAGGTTCACATGTGTGCGGTCTCCGCATATCATGTTCCTATAGGAGATAGGTCTCTAGCACAATTGGATGCCTGCAAGACATTCTTGCAAGGGGTGTTGCACGTCAGACCCCCAAGGAGGGAAGTAGTTCCACCTTGGGATCTCCTTTTTGTTTTGGAAAAGCTCATTCTCTCTCCCATCGAGCCCGCAGCTTCGTGCAAGTTACGCTTCCTTTCCTGGAAAGCCTTACTGCTGGTAGCTACTACCTCCGCTCGAAGGGTTTCTGAGCTTCAGGCTTTGATGTGCAAAGAACCTTATCGTTTTTCACAAGGATAGAGTGAACTTGAGAACCAATCCCAAGTTCATGCCGAAGGTAGTGTCCGCCCTGACCCTCAATCAGAACATCAGCCTTCCTGTGTACTACCCCCAAGCTTCAAACCAAGGTGAGGCGCTGTTGCACACCTTGCATGTTCACCTCATTCTTAGGTTCTACCTTCACAGGACTCGCTCCACTAGGTCGACGGACCAGTTCTTTTCCTGTGCTAAGCGCATGTTAGGGGCTCCTGTGTACAAGCAGTCGCTAGCCCGTTGGCTGGTGGACTGCATATCCTTTTATCAGCGCCATGGGAGGGCCCGCCTGGATGCTGTTAAGGGCCACTCCACCAGAGCAGTGGCTTCTTCCTTCGCAGTGCTCAGGAATGTTTCCTCAGTGGATATATGTGCCGCCGCGACATGATCCTTGGTCCATACGTTCGTCTGACACTACAGTCTGGATATAGCTTCCAGAAGGAGAGCAGGTTTTGGACTGGCAGTCCTTCAGGGCCTCCTCTCTTGAGGAGGTCTTATCACCTGTCTTTGGGTTTCCTGCCTACTGCCCTTTCAGACCTGGACCTATCCTTCCTACTGCTTCGGACTCTGTCCTAATGGTATTACCTGCTCAAGAGCTCCACCCTCTAAGACAGATAGTACAGTTACGTAAGAACTTACCGTACCAGTAGATCTTCGAGAGGAGCTTTTGCAGCAGGTGACATTCCCACCCTCCATCCCCCGGTATCCTTCTTACCAGGGATCACGAGTTCTAGCCAGAGTGGGGATTTCTTGCCCAGTTCTCCCCACATCGCCAAATCTCCAGCGGGAGAACTGGGGTGGCGCCAGGGGACCGCCCCCTTTATACCACATACTGACGTCAGGCGGAGCCGACGTTGGGGGCAGTCCCCTGCCTCATACTGCTAGCTACAAGTTTTCCATGGGGTCCTGACGCCTGGCGGCTTCAGTCCTAATGGTATTATTTGCTGCAAGAGCTCCTCTCGAAAATCTGCTGTTACGGTAAGATCTTACTTCGAGTGGGAGCTCTTGCAGTGGGCTATTACAATCAGGACTACGCTGCAGGCACTAGGACCCTCCGGTGAAACTTCTGCCAGCAATACACAGCAGGGACTGCCCCCGACGTCGGCCTCACCCTGATGTTGGTCAGGGTACAAGAGGGGGCGGACCCAATTCCACCTCAGTTCTTTCCCGCCGCGTCCTGCACGTGAAGACGAAGGAACAGCTTCTGCTTGCAGTTGCAGCTAAAAAAACTTGTGGATTTCATTCTACAATCAAGATTCTACACTCGTTTTCAACGGGTTTTCTGGTCTTAAGGTGCCCGACATCAGTCTGTTGCCCGTCAGTTGTTTTTTTTCCGCCTTTTGAGTGTTGTTTTCCTCGCTCTTAGCTTCGTTACCGAGTCCGACGTCAGCCGTTGCCTGGCTGAGATCAACGGATGTCTTCTCGGAAGTCTGCATCTCCTGAACACTTAAACAAGTGTGAGTGTGGGAGGCAGATCCCAGCAAAGGATGGCCATCGGCGATGCGTGTTTTTTTTTTTTTTTTTTTTCTAGGCCCGGACCACGACACCGCCAACTGCGCAGATTGCCAGGCCTTTACCAGCCGGACCCACATCCGCCGCCTCAAGGCCCTTAAAGCCTACCTGTTGGAGCAGAAGATGGATCTGCACTCCTCGGAGGGGAAGCGGAAAGAGAAAAAGCACCATAGCAAGGACCGTAGTCGGTCCCGACACCGGTCACGCTCGCAGCCCTCTCCTAAAAAGGCCCGCTCTTCCGGTTCTGGAGAGCTCCCGAAGGCTACTCAGGCTAAGGCCGGCCCATTGGGGGAGAAGCCAGCCAAGCCAAAGGTGACCCCCCTAAGGGTCATTGCTAAGCCCATAGAGGTGCCTGCTTCGGCCCCACCTGCTAAGGCACCGACGCCGCCTGCCAAAGGCGTGCCTCCGGAGCCCAAGGACTCTCCAGCGCCCCCTGGCGGCACCCCGTCGTCAGTACCTACACCAACGCTGGTCGAAGGGGCAAAGGACGCGGGAATGGTCGCGGAAGAGCCGACGTCCCTGTCGCCCAAGTCCTCCTCCCCGCTGGGCCCTCAGGAGAGCTCTTTGCACCCCGACGTTCCGGAGACTTCCTTCCCGAAACGAGCGGCTGAAATATTCACCAAGGATGAGCTCAAGGATCTTTTTTCCTTTTGGTGGGGGCAGGTCCATAAGCGGTCCTCCCCGTCGCCGGCCCAGACACCGGTAGTGGACCCTGCGGAAAAACCACAGCCGGGAGGTGAGTCTTCCCCGAGGAAGTCGCCGGAGCGCCAGCCTACACCTCCCTCCAGGGCTCGTTCCCACACAGGGTCTCAGGACCACCGACGTCGCTCCCGGGACTCTGGTGACTGACGTCAGTCTAGATCACGCTCCTGGAGCCCTTCTCGCTCGAGGCGAGAATGCTCCTGACGTCTGTCCTCTGACAGATGTCGGTCACTGCTCCGTCGCTGGTCCAGGGACCGGAGTCGGTCTTCGGACTAACGTCGGTCCCCTAGCTACCGACGTCAGCAAAGGCATGGTCATAGGACAGGGTCAGACTATTCCAAGTCGGATAGTCGATCCTCCTCACCGACGTCTACCTCCTCTTCCTCTCTCAGTCTCAAGCGGTCCCCAGGAGAGAAGGACCAGCCTCGCTCGCCTCCGGACGATCCTAGTTTTATGGACGTCATGGGGCACATCCAGGCCTCCAACGAGTGGGACACGGAGGACCTGGATCCGGAACACCGGAGACTGGCCAAGTACGTGAGGCAAAAGGAGCCAAAGCCTCTGGTTAGCCCTCCTTTGGTCGATACATTCCAGGACCTTACCAGAACCACCTGGATGCATCCGGCCTCAATCCCGGCAGTTCCAAAAAAGTCAGACAGGCTGTATAAGGCCCTGAGGGCAGAACCCTTTCTAGCGGAACACCCTCGGGCCGAGTCTTCGGTGATCATGGCTGCCCATGACAAGTCCCGGCAACCGAAGCACCTCAGCTCCCAGACTCCCAACCCAGAGTCTCGCTACTTGGACCAGGTGGGCAAAAAAGTATATGCTGCATCCACCTGTTCCATCCGTTCTCTCAACTTTCTGACGCATATGGTACAGTACCACAGTGGGCTGTGGGAGAGGGGACTGGAGCTGATGAAGACCATGCCAGACTCTGACCAAAAGGCAGAGCTCCTGGCCCTCCTCCAGTCGGGCTCAGACGTAGGCTCCCATGTCCTGAGAGACTCGTATGACACTGCAGACAGGGCAGCTGCTTCCGGGGTGTGCCTCCGGCGCCATGCCTGGTTGAGAGTCTCGGGCTTTCACCAGGATCTGCAGGCCGGTATCAAGGATCTGCCCTTCCAGGGTACCATGTTGTTTGGGCAGGAGACGGCGGCTTTGATCTCCCGCCTCCAGGAGTCGGGCAAGTCGATCTGGTCGGTCTGCCAGATGTACCGTGGCGACCAGCGACGACAACACCGTAGACGGCCTTTTTGTGAGTCCTCAGGCAGTCAAGGTCCAGCCCGTGGTAACCAACAGAGGCAGAGAGGAGGCTTTCGCAGGAGATCCGGAAACCAGCAATCTGGTGGACCTCCTGCCCGTGGGCCCAAGTCCTCCCAGGCCTCTCTCCCCACTCCCGGCTCTGCCCAATGACTCCCTTCCGTGCCCCCCCCCTTCCATGGGAAGATCCAGGGGAGCCGGTTGGGGGCCACTTCTCCCTTCATTTTGAAGGGTGGAAGTCAATCACCGCAGACCAGTGGGTCTTGGATATCATCAGGAGAGGACACATGCTGGAGTTCAGAGTTTCCACCGCATACTCCACCAAAGCTCTCCTGTTATCCTCCTTCTCGCATCCCACTAATAGAAGGAGAGATACAGACCCTCTTGTAGAATAGAGCAATAGAGGGGATCCCCTTGCATCAGCAAGGGCAGGGGTTCTATTCCCACTTCTTTCTGGTCCCAAAAAAGACTCAGGACCTTCATTCCATTCTGGACCTCAGTCCTCTAAACCTCTTTATCGAGTACAAAAGGTTCAGGATGGTGACTCTTCAACGAATCCTTCCCTTGCTGCACTAGGGGGACTGGCTCTGCTCTCTCGACATGCAAGATGCATATGCATATCGGGGTCTATCCTCCCCACAGAAAGTTTCTGAGGTTCCACTTCCAAGGGGAGCACTTTCAGTTTTGAGTGCTTCCGTTTGGCCTCTCTTCAGCTCCTCGAGTCTTCACCAAATGCCTAGCAGTGGTGGCTGCGGCTCTAAGGCGTATGGGGCACTATGTGTTCCCCTACCTAGACAATTGGCTGCTTACGGCCCCGTCAAGAGTAAGCCTTTTACGAGCTCTCGAAGACACTTTGATACTCTGTTCCGAGAGCTGGGGATCACCTTGAACTTACGAAAATCATCTCGGAGCCCAGCCAAAAGCTCGCCTTCATAGGAGCGATCCTGGATTCCGTCCAGGGCGTGGCCTTCCTTCCCCAGGACAGGGGAGTTCGCTTGCGAGAGATGGCAGAACGGATCTCCATAACTCTTCAAGTTCCGGCTCTGAACTTCCTCAGTTTACTGGGGCACATGGCGGCAGCCAATCCTGTTACTCCTTTGGCCCGCCTCCACATAAGGGTCCCACAATGGATGTTCAGGGTGCAGTGGGACCAGAGCCACGATGATCTAGGCTCCCCGGTCAAGATCTCAGAGCCAGTCAGGAGAACTCTGCTTTGGTGGATGGACCCCAGCAATCTAGAGAAAGGGGTCAGCTTTCGTCTGGAGCCACCAGGTCAAACTCTGACATCAGATGCCTTGGACCTGGGGTGGGGGCGCACCTGGGCGCACGTCGAACACAAGGGGTTTGGTCACCCGAGGAGTAGTCCCTTCACATCAATGTGCTGGAAATGCGAGCAGTCCTCTACGCCCTACAGGCTTTTCAAGAGGACCTGGTACCAGGCTCTCTTCTAATTCAGACAGACAACATGGTGGTCGTCTTTTACATCAGCAAGCAAGGGGGCACTCATTCGTATCCTCTTTGCAGGGAGGCAGTGAGAGTCTGGTACTGGGCGCTGGAGCGGGGCATCCTGCTGTCCGCAGTGCACGTTCTAGGCACCCTAAACGATCTGGCTGACAGCCTCAGCAGGTCGCGTTCCAGAGCGCATGAGTGGGAGCTGCTACAGTCTGTGGCGGACCAGCTCTTCGACAGGTGGGGTCTTCCAGAGCTGGACCTCTTTGTGTCACCACGCAACTCCAAACTGCCAACGTTCTGCTCGCGAGAGCACGCGCCTTGAGTTTTCTGGCCAGACGTGTTATCCCTTTGCTGGGCAGGGAGGTTTCTCTGTCTTTCTGCCCTTCCCTCTCATTCAGAGAGTGCTGCTCAAGTTACAGGCAGAAGGGCCCCGAATGATCCTAGTGGCCCCCAAATGGCCTCGGCAGATTTGGTTCCCACTGCTGCAGCGGTTATCAACGGAACCTTCAATTCCGCTGCCTGTATGCTCGCAGTTGCGGTCCCAGGACTAAGGGTCGCTGGTCCATCCGGATCTTCGGTCCTTACACCTACATGCTTGGCTCCTTCAGATGTAGCTCAACATAGATGCAGGGTTTCCCCGGAAGTGGCGGCGGTCCTAGTGTTGGCAAGAAAGCCCTCTACTTGCTCCGCCTACACTATGAAGTGGAAGCGTTTTTGTCTTTGGGCATCGCCGCAGCGTTTGGATCCCGTCACCTGCCCTGTGAACTCAGCTTTGCAGTATCTCCTCTCCTTGTACGATAAGGGTCTGAGTTACTCCTCTATCAAGGTGCACATGTGGGCAATCTCTGCCTATCGTGCTGTCGTGGGAGATAGAGCATTGGCACAATTGGATGTGGTCCGCACCTTTCTAAGGGGAATTCTACATATGAGACCTCCCATCCGGGACCCTGTCCCACCCTGGGACCTCCTTTTTGTGTTGGAGAAACTTACCTCCCTCCTCCCTCCTTTTGAACCAGCAGCGGATTGTGAGCTGCGTTACCTTTCTTGAAAGGTTTGTTTTTTGGTTGCTGTTACCTCAGCGCGAAGGGTTTTCGAGCTTCAGGCTCTGATATGTAAAGAGCCCTATTTGGTTTTCCACAGGGAAAGGATTTCCCTCAGAATGAATCCTAAGTTTCTTCCGAAAGTGGTCTCAGAATTGACCCTCAACCAGTCGGTTGACCTTCATGTTTATTTTCCTTCGCCTTCCAGTAGAGGGGGAGGCTCTCCTCCACACATTGGATGTCCACAGGACTTTGAGGTATTACCTCAAAAGGACGGCTCAGCACTGTCAATAGGAGCAACTCTTTGTGGCATTTGCACCACATTGCTTGGATCGACCGGTGTCCAAGCAAACTATCTCAAAATGGTTAGTTCGTTGTATCTCGTTTTGTTACGAGAAACACAATAAACCCCTACCGGGCCCGGTTAGGGGTCACTCCACCAGAGGAGTGTCGGCTTCTTTCCAGGCCTCTGAAGTCAGCATATTCCACCTGCCGGGGTCGTCTACCTCCTTGTTGTGGGACTGCTTGGGACTCAGTCCTGATTGTAATAGCCTGCTGCAAGAGCTCCCACTCGAAGTAAGATAGTACAGTTACGTAAGAACTTACCGTAACAGTAGATCTTCGAGAGGAGCTCTTGCAGCAGGCGCTACTTCCCACCCGCCTTCCCCCATCGAGGTGTGCAGATCCATTTTCATTTTCTTCTCCAGTTCTCTTCATAGTAGGCTTCGTCTCCTTCTCTTGTCGGGCCTTCTTCTGGGTCTTGGCGGGAGAACTGAGGTGGAGCTGGGTCCGCCCCCTCTTGTACCCTGACCGATGGGGCGGGGCCGGCGTCAGGGGCGGTCCTTGCTGTGTATTGCTGGCAGAAGTTTCACTGGAGGGTCCTAGTGCCTGCAGTGTAGTCCTGATTGTAATAGCCTGCTGCAAGAGCACCTCTCAAAGATCTACTGTTACGGTAAGATCTTACTTCGAGATACAGCTCTTGCAGCAAGTTACACCATTAGGACTGAAGCGGCAGGCGCCAGGACCCAAGTTTTCTAGCTAGCTGTCTTCACGGGAACCGCCCTGACGCCGCCCGCCCGCCAGGCGGGTATAAGAGGGGCGGTCCCGCCAGAATCTTGAAGCCCTTCCCCGCCGACAGTGCATGCACTCGATCTACGGGTTAGTTCTAGCGACGCGAGTGTGGTTTTCAAATTAGAGATTTGCTGTGGAAGTTTTCTGCAATCAAGAGTTACCTGTCTGATGTCCTCCCCGACCGGCCACTCTTCCAAGTGCGCGTGCGGCAAACAAATTCCGTTCAAGGACCCGCATTCCGCGTGCGTGCGGTGCCTGGGCCCAGACCACAATATTAAGGCCTGCTCCCTGTGCCAGGGGTTCAACAGCCGCACCAGGATCCGCCGGCAGAAGGCCCTTCAAGCCTACCTCTTGGAAGAGAAACTTCAGGTTATGTCCTCCAAAGGGGATTCGGTGCATCGGCACGCCGAGAAAGTCGTCGTCCAGGATCCTGCCCGATGCGGTTGGCCTCCGAGTCCGGAGCTCGGGTCTCGGTCGGACCGCTTCGCCTTCATGGCCTCTTAGCTCCCCTGCTGCGGTTCCTGCTACTAAGTCCGCTCAGGCCTCTGCCGCCAGGCCGCTGCTTCTTCATCTGCCCAGACAGTCTTGGCGAAGTCGAGAACGCCACCGCCACCACCACAAGTCGGGCTCCCGCTCCTTGGCCCCCGACGCCCGGTCTTCCTCTCCCGGAAGACCTTGGAGCTCACTCCGCTGAGGAAGCGGTGGATCCGGCGTTGGCCGACCGCCGTCGGCGTTCGCCACCGTTCCTCCGAGCCCGGCGTCGACGGCGTCATCGGCCTCTTCTGCGCTCGGACGTCGGTGGGGACCCGACGTCCGTGCTGCCGGAGCCGAGGCTCCTGCGCCCGACGCCGGGTCGGACAGGAGTCCCTCACCGAGGAGGATTCGGCCCAGCCCGATGACCAGGCGGGATGCTCGGCCGCGAGGAGTCTCCCGGGTCTCGCTACCGCCCGAGGCCCCTGTGGAGCTGTCGGCTGACCCGACGTCTGCCTCACCTCGGAGCCGACGCCGGGACTGTCCTTGGCCGAGGTGAAGGACCTCTTTACATACTGGTGGGATACTATCAGGAAGGATGTGGTTCCCCCAGTCTTTCCTCCTCCACCTCCTCTTCCTCCTCCTGTTGCTACAGCTCGGCCCCACCCTCACCTGTGAGGTCGTTGGCCATTCTGTCCCCAGGGCCTGAGACTCCTCCCAGGGGCGGCACTCTAAAGGAGACCTCCGTCTAGACTGCCGTCCTCCGATCGCCCAGTCCCAAGAGGTCCAGGAGGCGACGCCGGTCGCCAACGGTGGAAACGGGATCATCTTGCTCATCGTCCAGATCCCCATCTCCGGTCTTCCTCGCGGACCCACGTGAGACTCAAGGTCTCCTCTGACGATCCATCCTTCATGGATATACTCAGACATATCCAGGAGGAACATGGGTTGGGAAGCAGAGGAACTCGACCTGAAAGCTACGCCTGGCGGTACCTTCGCAGAAAGACCCTAAACCTGTGGTGATGCCACCTTGTAGAGACACTTTCGTGGACGTCACCAAGGCTGCATGGAAGCGTCCACATTCGCTCCCGGCGGTGCCGAAGAAGGCTGACCGACTGTACAGGGCCCCTAAGGGGGACCAGTACCTGTCACAGCACCCTCTGGCTGACTCCCTGGTGATTACTGCCTCACATGATCGGTCCCAGAGACCGCAACATTTGAGCACCCTGCCACCGGACCCAGAGTCCAAACAGCTGGACTCTCTGGGGAGGCGCACTTACTCTTCCGCGACTTGCGCCCTTCGGTCCCTGAACTACCTCACCCACATGGTGCAGTTTCAGAACGCCTGTGGGAGCAGGGCCTAGAGGTGGCCGAGGCTGCCTGAAGGTGAGCAGAAGGAGGAGATGCTTCAACTCCTCCGGACGGGTTCAGACGTGGGAACCCAAGTTTTGAGAGTCATATGATTCAGCTGGACTCGTCAGCCAGGGCGGCTGCTTCAAGTGTTTGCTTCGAGGCACTCTTGGTCGTGGTTCCGGTTTCACCCAGACGTCCAGAAAAATATTTTGGACGCTACTTTTGAAGGTGAGGTATTGTTTGGTAACCCGTCAGAGCGCATTATTACCAAACTCCAAGAGGCTGGAAAGGCGGTCCGGACAGTCCAGGCGATGTACCGGCCGAGGCTTGGCTCCTTTAGTAGGAGCCAAGGCCGTTTCCGTGGGCGGACTCAGAGGCAACAGCCCCGTTCCGCCACACAACACAGGGGCTCTGGCTTCCGAAGGATCCAGGGGAAGCAGCCCGCCAGCAGGGGTCAGCGCCCTTCCAAGGCCACCCAGCCGGCGGGTCCTTCAGCCACCACAGCATGACTCCTTTCTGGCCCCCACCCCTCAGGATCAACTGGACATTTCAGTCGGGGGTCGCATTGCGAACTTCCTGTCAGGTTGGCAGGCAGTAACCACCGACAGGTGGGTTCTTCAGCTGGTCAGCATAGGCTACTTTTTAGAGTTCGCAGAACAGCCACCCTCGAAGCCTCCTCTGCTCTCCCGGTACGCGGGTCAGCACCGCGACTTGATTTGGCAAGAGGTGATCGCTCTCTTAGACAAGGGAGCAATTCTACCTGTCCCAGGAAATCAGAGAGGACTAGGGTATTATTCTCACTTCTTCCTGGTTCCCAAAAAGACAGGGGACCTCCGTCCAATTCTGGACTTAAGCGACCTCAACCTGTCTGTCGCTTACAAAAGGTTTCGCATGGTGCCCCTTCCGGGTCTCATTCCCATGCTAAAACAAGGCGCCTATTTAGCGTCCCTAGACATGCAGGATGCCTACCTGCACATCCCCATAGCTCAGGCGCATCAGAGGTTCCTGCGCTTCGAGTTCTCAGGCCACCATTTCCAATTCCGAGCTCTTCCCTTCGGACTGTCATCCGCTCCAAGGGTTTTTACTAAGTGCATGGCGGTCGTGGCAGCTGCTCTAAGGAGGAAGGGCCACTGTGTGTTCCCGTACCTCGACGATTGGCTTCTCATGGCCGCCTCCAGAGAGGCGCTTCTGCAAGCGATCCAGGACACTCAGATCCTGTTCAGATCGCTCGGGATTTTGATAAACCAGGAGAAGTCGGTCTTGGTACCGTCGCAGAACCTGCAATTCATAGGCGCAGTGCTGGACACGGTCCAGGGGAGGGCCTTCCTCCCAGGCGACAGGGCGGAACGCATCAGGTCCCTCATAGAGGACCTATCAGCGAATCAGACCGCTCCGGCCAGGTTGGTCCTTCGCTTGCTCGGTCACATGGCTGCGGCCATTCCCACGGTCCCTCTCGCTCGGCTCCACATGCGCGTAACGCAGTGGATGCTCAAGGCGCAGTGGGACCAGAGGCAAGACCATCTGCAGCACCCGGTCAGAATCACAAAATGAGTGATTCAGGACTGGCAATGGTGGTTAGCCCTCGGGTTGCTCTCCAAGGGCGTCCCTTTTGCAGCGCCGTCCCCAGAGATTACCCTCACCACGGACGCTTCAGGTCTTGGGTGGGGAGCTCACCTGGATGGGGTGAAGTCTCAGGGCGTATGGAGTCCGCTGGAAGTTCATCTGCACATAAATGTTCTGGAGATGAGAGCGGCTCACGCCTCCAGGCTTTCAGTCCATAATCCCACCGTACCATCCTGCTTCAGACGGACAACACGGCGGTGATGTACTACCTCAACAAACAGAGGCGCGACACTCTACCCTTTGCAGGAGGCCATGAGAGTGTGGGATTGGTAATCGACACGGGCGCAAGTCTAGTCGCGGTACACGCTCCCGGCATGGACAACACGATCGCGACGGCCTGAGTCGCCCCAGGCCAGAGTCCACAAGGGAAACTTTTCAGGAGGTCGAGAGGATCTGTTCCTTCGATGGGAACTCCAGAGTTAGACTTATTCGCATCCCCATCCAACACAAAACTGCCCAATTTCTGCTCGCTAGATCCAGGGCCTGGAGTTTTCTGGCGAGACGCTGTCCATCTCCTGGGAGAACAGGTTCCTCTACGCCTTCCCTCCTTTCCCGTTGATCCAGAGAGTTCTGCTCAAACTGCGCAGGGAGCGGGCGCGTTTGATTCTGGTGGCCCCATTCTGGCCCAGACAAATCTGGTTCCCATTGCTGGCGCAGCTGTCTCGGGAACCTCCACTCCCACTGCCGCGCAGTTCTCACCTTCTGTCTCAGGAGCAAAGTTCGTTATTGCATCCGGATCTGCGGTCTCTGAACCTGCACGCTTGGCTCCTAGAGACGTAGCCATCATGCGACACGGGGTCTCGCAGGAGGTTGCAGAGGTACTCTCTGCAGCCAGAAAGCCGGCTACTCACGCTACTTACGCCATGAAATGGCACCGATTCTGTCTTTGGTCACGGGCTCGACCTTTCTCCTTTAGGTTGCCCTGTGGGGCAGTCTTGACTACCTCCTCTCCTTTTTCACCGGGTTAGCCTACTCCTCTATTAAAGTACACCTTTGTGCTATTTCGCCTATCACCAGCCGTGGGCCACTGCACCATTGCTCAACTGGATGCTTCTCGGGAGTTCCTGAGAGGGGTGCTGCACCTTAGGCCTCCTATTAAAGATCCGATTCCTCCATGGGATCTCCTTTTTGTTTTGGAGCAACTCACGCTCCCTCCCTTTGAACCAGCCGCGGATTGCGAGCTACGTTTTCTGTCTTGGAAGACGTTGTTTTTAGTTGCAGTTACTTCAGCCAGAAGGATTTCTGAGCTTCATGCCCTGATGTGTAAGGAGCCTTATTTGGTTTTTCACCGAGACAGTGTCTCTCTGAGAACGAATCCTAAGTTTTTGCCTAAGGTGGTTTCAGCTCTGACCTTAAATCAGGATATTGACCTTCCGGTCTACTTCCCGAACTATTCCAATAGAGGAGAGGCTTTGCTCCATACTCTTGATGTTCACCGCAGCCTGAGGTATTACCTCAATAGAACTAAGTCCTTTCGGGCTTCGGAGCAACTTTTTGTGTCCCTCGCACAGAGAATGAGAGGTCGGCCAGTGTCTAAGCAATCCTTATCCCGCTGGCTTGTGCAATGCATCTCTCATTGCTACCAATCCAAACAAAGCCCTCCCGGTTCCATCCGGGCCATTCTACTAAGGGTGTAGCCACTTCTTTGCAGCTCTCAAGAATGTCTCAACCTCAACTATTTGCGCTGCAGCTACTTGAACTCTGTGCATACCTTTATCAGGCATTACAGTCTGGATATCGCCCAGGCGAAGGGCTGGTTTCGGCCAGGCCGTGCTGCAGGCCTCCTGTCCTGAATCGAGGTTGGGCGGCTGCTCTTGGTTTCTTCTTTTTCCTCCTCCCGATGTGAAGGGGTCAAGCTTTACTGCTTGGGAATCAGTCCTAATGGTGTAACCTGCTGCAAGAGCTGTATCTCGAAGTAAGATAGTACAGTTACGTAAGAACTTACCGTAACAGTAGATCTTCGAGAACAGCTCTTGCAGCAGGTACCTTCCCGCCCACCATACCCCCTTGGAGGAGGTCTTCGCCGGTGAAGTCTCCAGGGACGGAGGAGTGAGGGAAAAAGGATGGTGAGTATTTCAGCCAGCCAGTCTGAATGGTCAGACAGCAGGATGTTGCTTTCTTCCGCATGGCTGGGCGCAGGAGTCAGTTTTCACTTGTAAAGGAAATCCCTTTTTCTACTCAGGGTTTCAGACTCCTTTTGCCTTCTGCGGTGGATCCTCGGTCTCCCCGCTATTGCAACCTCTGGCCGGGAGTCTCCGGGCGGAGAACTAGGGATTCTGCGGGACCGCCTCTTATACCACACCACGCCGAGGTGGCCGACGTCAGGGCGGTCCTCACTGAAGATAGCTAGCTAGAAAAATCTCCGGGGTCCTGGCGCCTGCCGGCTTCAGTCCTAATGGTGTAACCTGCTGCAAGAGCTGTTCTCGAAGATCTACTGTTATGGTAAGTTCTTACGTAACTGTACTTTCTTGTGTAACTGTACTTTCCTACTTAACTGTACTTTTCTTCCTAAGGTGGTGTCTGAGTTAGCGCTAAATCAGTCATCCACCTGCCTGTGTATTTTCCTGAGTATTCAAATCAGGGGAAGACCTTACTTCATATTCTAGATGTCCACCGGGTGCTCAGGTATTATTTGGATCACACCTGTGCTGTCAGAAAGTCTGATCAGTTGTTTTTCTTTTGCTCCTCAGAGAGAAGGAGCCCCTGTTTCCAAACAGTGTTTGTCTAAGTGGCTAACCAATTGCATGGTCTACTGCTGTCTCAAGTACGACAAGCCTTTGCTGGGCCCAGTTAAAGGCCATTCTAGCAGAGGCATGGCTGCCTCAATTGCTTCCTTCGAGAATGTGTCCGCTGCAGATATCTGTGCAGACACCACGATGAGTTATGTCCATACTTTCATCAGGCAGTACAGTTTGGACATTACTTCTAGGCGTAGGGCTGGCTGTGGCCTTGCAGTCCTTCAGGGCCTTCTTTCTTAATGTCCCATGCTTATTTTTTCCTCTTCCGTGCTGACTGGTTCAGTTTAGCTACTGCTTGGGACTCCGTCCTACCAGTGTTGCCTACTGCAAGAGCCCCCTCGAAGTAAGACAGTACAGTTACTTAAGAACTTACTGTAACAGTAGATCTTTGAGAAGAGCTCTTGCAGCAGGTGCTGCTTTCCCTTCCCTCCTAGCCCCTGAGGGCTGCTTCTCCATTCTTGGCTTCTCTGCTTTCCTCTGTTATGAGGAAGTGCCTCGGCTCTCTCTACTCTTGAGTTTGCCAGGGTCTCCGGTGGGAGAACTGAGGTGGAGCTGGGGGACCGCCCCTTTTATACCATAGGTGGACATAGGCATGCCAACGCTGGGGGTGGTCCCCAGCTGTACACTGCTAGCTGGAAGTTTTCCATGTGGTCCTAGCGCCTGGTGGCTTAGTCTTACCGGTGTTGCCTGCTGCAGGAGCGCCTCTCGAAGATATGCTGTTATGGTAAGTTCTTACGTAACTGTACTTTTCCAGTGGGGTTCTGCATTTACCCAGTTTTCTAGTGCATTTACCTGCGACATCTCATTTCCAGTGGGTTCCTGCTATCGCCCATATTTCCAGTGTATTTACCTACAACATCTCATTTCCAGTGGGGTCCTGCGTTTATCCATTTTTTCCCCAGTGTGTTTACCTACATCTAATTTCCAGTGGGGTCCTGCTTTTATCCAGTTTTTCCAGTGTATTTACCCACATCTTTTTCCCAGTGGGGTCCTGTGTTTACCCATTTTTTTTCCAAAGTATTTACCTTCAGCATCTCATTTCCAGTGGGGTCCTGCATTTACCCATTTTTACAGTGTATTTACCTCAGGGTTCGAGAAGTCTGATAGCTCAACGTCCGGGGCTGTCACTGCAGAGTTAGGGACAAGCATTTTTTATACTGCCAGTTTTTATTTTAAGTTAATAACTTTTTATTTGTTCTTTGGTCAGTTCTACAACTTATTGCTTGGTAACTTATTTTTGTCAGTTTATTCTTCGGTATGATTGTCCTGTTTTTTTGTTATACTTATTCCATTTCTATGTATTATATTGTGTATTTTTGTATTTTATCTTTTCATGTTTCCCCTTCCCCCAGGATGCATCTGAAAATGAGCTGCAGAAATGTAACAAAAGAAGGTGCATAAACATATCCACTGACCACTAGTGGCCCAGGCAATTCTGGAAAGAAACCCTTCGTCGGGCTGTGGTTAGAAGGAGAGAATTAATCAGTTTATACAAGCAACTCATGAATAAACATAATTATTAGAAAATAAAATTACTTATGTACACAAACACAACAAAGTGAAAAACATGAAAAAATACAGATATCTTATGCCAGTCAAAATATCCAGACCACACAATCATAACATTTCCAGAGAAATATATGTGTTGTTGGGGAAGGGCGATCGGACGTCAGGGGAAGGGGGTAAGAGACCACTAGACTGCCGGAAATGTATTTTACCATTGACTGCAATGATGTCAGCATGAAATAGGATTCTGTTTTGCAAAAAAGGATTATTTATTATGCTTTCCCATTGACTATAATGGGATTAACGCGATTTAGAATCCTGTTTTGCGAAAAAGGATCCTTTATTGTGCTCTACCATTGACTGTAATAGTACTACCTGTTTTTTTTTGTCACTCCACAGTTGTTTTTTTTTTTTGTAAATGGTTTCAGGTTTTGATCTGAGATTTTCATGGTAGTAAAGCCAAGCCCCACAGATCCTTTTGATGAAAAAATATTACATTGCTCTGAAGTTGTCAGAGTTTTAAATGTTGGTTCTTTTCCTTTAGGCAGGGCACTGGAAAATTGCAGAAAATTGTACCCAAAAATGCGGGGACTTTTTTGCAGAAATTGCGGGGGTTCACTATACATCCCCACTGCCCCCAATATATCTTTTATTGTTTGCTACAGCTTGTATTGATCACTTGAATTGTTAGATAAATGTATTGCCACTTGTAAATGCTTTCAATGTGAGGAAAAGTGTGTGTTTTTTTGAAATGCACTGCAAATGAATCACTATGTAGCATTATCTTCTAAAAATCAAGGCATCCAAGTCATGCCGTGCTAATCAGGTTTTATTCAGTAATTTACAGTTAGTCTGTACAGAATACATCCTGAAACAACATATTTTGCCAGTTTCTAGATGTTAAATAATGAAGCCTGCTTAAACTACTTGCTTTGGTGCAAGAAAAAAATAAACAGATAACCAGGGTGCCTAACTATTTGAAGGTAACTGTTTTAACTGTACTTAACCTGTTCAGCATGTTTTCAGAAATGTTTGCTTTTTGTAGGCTTTGTATGCGAGTACGCAGTTGTGGCAGATTGACATGTAAGGAATCACTATCACCAACCCCCTCAGAAGCACATTCAAGTTTATAATTAGCAGGGCCACCCAAACTCCTGACACATTTGAATCAAAATCTTTTCAGATTGAAAGTATTTATACAAGGAAAATCTACCCTACCATTCAAAAACAAGCATTGTGGTCAGTGCTTAATTAGGCGGATGGGGCACTTTGCACCTCTTCTCACACCTATTGTTTCAGTCTCTGTCAGCAAAAAGTTCTCTGATAGTCTGCTTAACACAGATTTTAAGTGTTCAAGTCTACATATGCATGACCAGAGGATTTTGAAACCAAAGCAGGGAATTGAATCACATGAAAGCAGAGTCAGATTTGACCCCTTCTCACCTCCAACTGTACTGTTTTGATCAAATTCAAGTCTGTACTAAATTGTTAGCATATATGAGTAGATTTCCTTCAGAATTTAAATGTTTTATACAATTTCAATCAAAAATTCCATTGCAAGAAATTGTGGATTTTGTTCAGAGAAGGGTGAAAATTGCAGAAAAATTGCGCCCTCAGTTTTCCAGTGGCCCTGCCTATAGGATAACATTGTAATGTGAGGTGTACATAGTCATTTCTTCGTCACTCCGCTGTGAAGAAACTGTTTCCAGTTTTGCTCTGACACTTTGAGGGTAAAAAGGGCTTGCTCCACCCATGTGCCTTTTCCTGCTTTCAGGAAAAAAATTTTACTTTCCTCTGGGGAGTGCAGGGCCCAGAGGGAAATAAGGATACTATTACAATTTCTCAAAAATGATGGATGCATGGGAGCTCAGGGCCCAGAGCCAGTAAGGCTATCTTTATACTATTTCAAAGTGTGAAATTAGTTGCAAAAACTTGGTTATTGCATCATGTAGGGTTAACTGTAAAGTTTGGAAATGTGATGTTAGGGTTTCTTCTTTTACCCTACTGCGGCACCAACAGGCATGGAGGTTTGCCTTGGTTGATCAGTCCTACCACTCACCCCATTCTCCTATACTGTACCCATCTCAGCTTATTTACTCATGGAATGGGGTGAGCGTTAGGGCTGACAACCCCAAGGCACCCACGATGCCTGTTGGTGTGTGTAGGGTGGGGTGTTGCAGTTAGAAACCCCAACACCATATTTCCAAACTTTTGTTGCTTTAACCCTAACTGATGCATTAACAAAGTCTTTTGCAACTAATATTTACAAACACACACACATGTTTCAGGTTGCGTCAAGCAAACAAAAATATTTTCCTTGATCATTAATTTTATTTAAGCAAAAAATGATCTTGGAAATGTTGTTGTATGGTCTGGATTATGTTTTGAGTGGCATAGGGTTTCTGTTTTTTCTCATGTTTTTCACTTTGTATTTGTGTACATACGTACATTTATTTTCTAATTAATGTCATGTTCATTCATGAGATGCTTGTATAAATTGACATCGCTTCTCTCCTGCTAATCACACCCCCTGGCGAAAGGCTTCATACTCAGAGTGCCAGGGCAACTAGTGGCCAGTGGATACGTCCATGCACCTTCATGTGTTATATTTCTGCAATAAGGCATTTGAAGCTGATAAAATACTGGTGCCTTGGTTGTCTTCGAGTGCAGGTTTTCTCTGACTTTCTGTGGGTTTTGGGCTGGCCGTCCCTTGCCTGCACCATCCATGTCCTGAGTATTCACAGTCCACCATTGAAAGTGAAACTGAGCTTCTACCAGCTCAGTGTGTATTTTCTGGTAAAACCTTTGAAATACATACACACATACATGCAGACATAAATAAATCTCTTATCACCTTAATACATTAGCAGCCATTGTGGCTCTGACCAGAGTTTGTTTAAATAGGGGCACCAGAACTGCACACAGTACTCTAAGTGCAGTCTCACCAGTGACCTGTACAAACAATGACAGGATGACTTCCTCTCTCCTTGAGGTGATTTCTCTGGCTATGCACCCCAGCATTTTATTAGCTTTAGCTGCCGCCTTTCTGCACTGCGCAGAATGTTTCATGTCCCCTGTGATTAGCACCCCCAGATCCTTTTCCTCCTCTGAAGTGGCTATCTGCACACTCCCAGCCAGTAGCTAGTCCCATGGTTTCTGGTTCCCAAGTGCATGACCTTGCACTTCTTAGCATTGAACCCCAGTTGCCATATTCCTGACCAGTGCTCAAGCTTTGCCAGGTCCTCTTTGATTTCTTGCCTCTCTTCCACACTGTCCACCCTCACACAGATCTTTGTGTCATCTGGGAACAGGCTGATTTTACTCTTAATCCTGTCTGCTATATCCCCAATGAAGATGTTAACACGGGTCCAAGCACTGAGCCTTGTGAGATCCCGCTGGTTATAGCTCTGGGTTTTGAGAGTTCCTACCCCTACAGTTACCCTCTGCTGTCTGTCCTGCAGCCAGCTCCTGACCCACCTGACCAGTTTCTTGGCTTCCAGGTTCCTCCATTTACTGAGTATCTTTCCATGTGGCACCAAGTTGAAGGCCTCGCTGAAGTCCAGATACAGGACATCCGCCGCATGGCCCTTACTGCCTGCCCTTGACATCCAGTCGAAAGTCAGTCAGGTTGGTCTGGCAGGATCTTCCCAAGATCCATGTTGCCTTTCGTCTTGGAGACCATTCGCTTCCAGAAAGATCACTAGTCTTTCTTTAAGAATGGTCTCCATTGCCGCCCAGTGGTGCTGAGGGTTGATGCGCTGGAAGCCACACCTCGTGCCATACCGGCGACCTGGGTTCGGGAACGAGCACAGGCCGCTGGGAGTCGGCAGGGGAGGAGAAGGATTGAGTGATCGTGGGACTGCTCTACTTCTCCAGGAGAGACGATGATGTTCAGCGCTTAACTGGCCCTCTAGTGGCAGCCGGGGGAGCAGTGCTAGACACTGCAGAAAAATAGGGGGTGGAGATGGGGCCAGACATCTGGAGGTAGGCAGGACGTGTGCATGCTTCCTCCATTGGCGTCATTGCACGCCTCATCTCCAGGGGGGAAAAATGGAAGAGAAAAGAGCGTTGCCACGGAGGGTGCCTTGCAGGCCCCACGTCTAGCTAGCCACAGCACTGGCTTCACTGGATCCGGTCTCCAGGCAGGGGTTGGGGCACCCTGCCGGATCCGCCAGGGGTGGAGGTCGGCACCGGCTGGTGGATGCCAGGGGACAGGGCTGGGGGCTCCCTCCAGAGAGGACCGTGGCAACAGGCGAAGAAACAGAGTAAAAAAAAAAAAAAGAATGGTCTCCATTAACTTCCCTACAGTGGAAGTAAGGCTGACTGGTCTGTAGTTACCAGGCTCGTCCCTGGGTCCACTCTTGTGGAGAAGCACCACATGTGCCATCCTCCAGTCTTAGGGGCATTCATCCCATCTCCAGAGAGGTCTTGAACAGGTCTGCCAGGAAGCCCGCCAGGAGCTCCGCCAACTCTTTCAGGACTCTTTGATGCATTCCATTCTGTCCCGGTGCCTTATCCACCCGCAGTAGCTTAAGGCCCTCTAAAACCTTTTTCTTTGGGATTTCCCCAATTGTTACTCCTGCTCCTCCCGTACCCACTCCACTTCTCCTCTGTGGCATATGCCTATCCTTTTCCCTGATGAACTCCGGACAGAAATACTTATTGAGTGCCTCTGCCTGGTCCACCCCCCTCTCTTAATCCTGATAATACCATCTTTTACAGCTTCTTTTCTCTCTTATGTACCTGAAGAAGTCCTTTTCCCCTTCTCTGATCCCCTGTGCCAACCTTGGCTCCCTTGAAGCCTTAGTCACCCTGACTACTCTACTAGCCTCTCTGGATTTCCTTGAGTACTTCTCCCTGTCTGCCTCTCGTATAGTTCTCTTATACCTGCTCAGTGCAGCTCTCTTCTCCCTCACTTTCTCTACTATCTCTTTGCATTGCCTGTTTGGTCTTTTGGTCCTGGACTTCTTACTCTGGGTCTTTGCACACGTGTTAGTTGCCTCTGCCAGACCCAGCTTGATCTTCCTGGACATAAAGTCTCCACCACTCATTCACACTAATGGGATCTACGTCGGAGGTGCTAGGACCCAGCGGGAGCAAACTTTTCTAGAGGGTCAGCGCCAGAGATGGAGCTGCGAGGAAGTGGCACCGCGAGCCATGGCTCATGCAATAAAGACTACCTCGGCGTTGAACCTCCAGCTACCTCAGTTCCTTTTTTCCCGCCATCCAGTGCGCTTCAGTGATGACGTCACTCGCCCACCGGGAGTCAAACTTCAAACTAGCAGCATAGTTTTCAGTTTATTATTTTGTAATTTATCTTCGAAAGTACCGAGTAGATTTTAATTAAATTTATTGATCAATAAAGAAGTCTTCAGCCCTTCATTGATGGAGTCGACCATGAGCGGGTCAGGTGACGGTAGGGAGACTTCGTATGAAAGCTGTTCAGTTAGCCGGGCTGGGTACGGTCCGCTACCCTCCCCGGAGGGAGGGTCTGACAACAGACGGTCCAACGCTCAGGGAGATGGGTGGTCCCCCCAAAAGCATAAAAGGAAACAGTCCCATCCACGGCACCATTCAGCCTCGAGTTCTTCTTCTGCGCGCAAGTCAAGAAAGAGAAGGCATCACTCGAGGTCGCCTTCTGGTATGTCTGCACGTCGACGGTCGGTCACTGGGACTAGGCACCGGTCTCCTACCCTTTTGGAGTCGCCGGTTTCTGGCTCCAGTGCCTGACCTCTTCGACATTGGAGCACGTCCCTGCCTATTAGATGGACTTCCGATGCGCAGTTTCACCAGTGGGCTGCTCTTATGGAGCAGTGGGCTCGGAGGTTGGTCCAGCTGCCTGGCCTGGTCACTCTGGGGCCTTCGGGCCACTAGAGGGACCGGGTAGGGCGGTTGGACCTTCCTAGTCACGTGGTGCCTTCTTCGGTGCTGTCGACTCTGTGCTCAGGTGTTTTTCCCCCCCTCACATGGCTGCGACGCAGGGGTCCACACCAATGCCTCTATCTCCTGTCAGTTTTCCTTCAAATCGCAGTTTTCGGAACCTTGGGACACACTCTGAGCCATCCGCGACGTTGGAGGCTCTGTCTGCGCCGTGGCCTTTGTCAGCACCATGTGCCGAGCTGTTTCCGATGGCGCCGACTTCCTTGAGTTTGGCACTGTGTTCTTCATTGGCGTCGATGCTTGGTGTGGCACCGTCCAGCCTCCAGGGCTTTTTGACTCCCAATTCTTCCCCCTTCTAATTTCCATTCTGATTTTTCACTCCTTTCCTGTCCATACAGTCCCCCGGACTGTCAGGAGACGATGTTGAGCCTGACCCAGATCTTCATCTGGGTGATGATGTCGAATGAGCAGGAGTTAATCCTGCTGCAGAGCCTGTGGTCGAAGACCTTTCCTTTAAGTCTCTGCTGAAAAATATTAATTCCACTCTTTCTCTCCAGACTACAGAAATCGATCCTGGAAAGCTTTTAAGACTCCAATAACTACATGTCCCAGAAATACCTATGGATTTAACTCCTCCGGTACAACAATCTTTTGAGACCCTTTCTCAGAAGGTATGGAACAATCCTGCTCTCATCCCTTCTGTGGCTAAGTCCATAGATAGGAAGTACACTGCTCCCAAAGATTGACCCATATTGACCTCACAAGCTTTAGCTGATCCCATTGTAGTCTTAGCAGAGAATGACAAGGCCGTCCTCCCTCAGGCATCCTTAGCCCGGCCTATCAATAAAGAATCTCGTAAGATAGACACCTTAGGTAAGAAATTCTTTGCTGCCTCCACCCTGGGTATGCGTATTGCCAGCTACCAGGGCTATTTTTCTCAGTATGAGTATGTCCTTTGCATTTGCTTAAGCAAATGGTAGAAGCTCTGCCTGAGTTGGAAACAATTCAGAGCTACTTCACACCATAACCAGGGGGCATCGAGTCCAATAACCAACAGGTTAAAGCTGCAATGGACGCTTTCGATACTTCTTCTTGAGTAGCAGCGGCGGGCATTTGTACCCATCGCCACTCTTGGCTACATACTTCGGGCTTCATGAATGATGCCCAGCAGCAGGTCATGGCCTTACAGTTCGGTATGTATCTGTTCGGACCCCAGGTGGAACAAGCTCTGGAAGCTACACAGAAGACTAGGTCAGCCATTAAGATAGCTCTACCCACCCGCCCCCCTCTGGGTGGGGGTGCAATAAGGTCAATTTCATAACCACAGTCCTTTCTTCTGGGCAAGCAGGGGGCTTTAACAAAGCCACACCTCGCAGCCACAAAAGAAAATGCAGCAGAAGGCACAAGCCCCCAAAGCGCCCATTGCCACCTTCTGAGTTCTCGGCCCAGGTCCCACCTCAACTGCCCGAGGGAGACTCTTCCTCAGCAGTGAGATGACGTCTGACCCAGTTCTATGACTGGTGGAAGTCTATAACATCAGACAAATGGGTCCTCCAGATAATCCGCGAGGGGTATTCACTCAGTATTTCAGAACCCCCCTCCCCCGGATCATCCCCCCAAATGACAGCCCAGGTTGTCGGCAGTACAGTCAGACCTTCTTGCTTCCGAGGTGCAAGGCCTCCTGAACAACAGGGCAGTAGAAGTAGTTCCACCAGACCAACGAAACACAGGTTTCTACTCCCATTACTTCCTGGTCCCGAAAAACACCAGTGGCATGTGCCTCATTCTGGATCTCAGAAAGTTAAACAAATTCCTTCACAAGGAAAATTTCAAGAAGATATCCCTAAGTACCCTTCTACCTTTGATTCATCAACATGATTGGCTAGCCTCCTTGGACATGCAGGATGCCTACCAACACATTTTTATACATCCAAAGCACCACAAATACCTGAGGTTTATAGCCTTTGGTCAACATTATCAGTTCAGAGTCCTGCCCTTTGGGCTGTCCTCGACGCCGCAAGTTTTTACAAAGTGTTGTGCAATTCTCGCAGCACATCTCAGGAAAATCGGAATTCAGTTGTTTCCATACCTGGACGACTGGCTTCTAGCAAGCTCTTCCAGTCAAGGAACTCTGGACGCTATAGCCAAAGCTTCAGACTTCCTCACATCCATGGGAGTCCTGCTAAATTGCAACAAATCACAGTTGCAGCCCTCCCAGAAACTCCTTTTCATAGAAACTCATCTGGATACCTCCTGTGCGAAAGCTTTTTTTTTCTAGAGGACAGAAGGAGCAATATCCTACAGATGGTCCGATACATCAGAGGAAACAGCTTGGTTTGAGCTATCTCGATGCAACGGATGCTGGGTCTCATGGCATCCTCGGTATTCACTGTACCTCTAGCTCCTCTCCACATGAGAACCTCTCAGTGGATGCTGAGTACTCAGTGGTCCCCAACCACTCACCCTCAGTCCTTTCCCATCAAGGTGACAGAACCTGTAAATAGGTCACTCACCTGGTGGTTGCAGGAGGAAAACCTTCTAGAAGGGTATCCCTTTGCTCCTATGGATCATCAGATCTCCTTTACCACCGACGCATCCCTGATGGGGTGGGGAGCTCACTCTCAGAAGCTCGATACCCAAGGTACATGGACTCAGGACGTGTCCTGGCTCCACATAAACATTCTGGAAATGAGAGCCATCCTCTATGCAGTCCGAGCCTTGAAGAACATACTCGTATCACAAGATCATTCTCCTTCAAACGGGCAACAGGGCAGTGCACACTCTTACCCATAATGCAGGGAAGCTTTGAGAGTGTGGGAATGGTGCCTGGAGCACAAGGCTCTAAACCACGTCATTTACCTACCAGGCGTGCACAACAAACTGGCAGACCATCTCAGCAAAAGAGAGACACATCCTCACGAGTGGTCTTTCGACTGAACCGTTGCTCAGTCACTCTTCAAAGAGTGGGGAACTCCAGACCTAGACCTTTTTGCATCCCCACTCAATGCAAAACTGCCTCTCTTCTGCTCCAGAAATCCAGGACCTGGCATTTTCTGTCAGGATGCGTTCAGGCTGCAGTGGACAAAACATTTTCTTATATGCCTTTCCTCCTCTTAGTCTGATTCAGATGGTGCTTCTCAAATTCGAGTCTCAGGGAGAGGGAATGATTCTCATTGCTCCATTCTGGCCTCGTCAGATATGATTCCCGCTGCTCAACAGTCTGTCAGCAACCCTCCCGAAGGCACTTTCCCTTCAGATAAACCTTCTGACCCAAAGGTCTGTGGTCCATCCCAATCTGAAGGCGCTTCACCTTCATGCTTGGCTCCTGAGGAGATAGAGGTGAATAGATTGTGTTTCCCGTAGGGTTTCAGATATTCTCTTGGCTGCACGTAAACCAGCCACTAGAAAAACCTACACAGCCAAATGGAAGCATTTCTTTCTCTGGTGTGCAAAATCCTCTTCAAACCCCTTTTTCCTGCCCACCAAATAAAGTCTTTAAGTTCCTTTTGGACCTCTCAAATTCAGGTCTGCAGTTCTCTACTGTCAAAGTTCATCTCTGGCCATTTCATCTTATCATTAGCTGGTACATTCCTTGTTTCTGGCTCAGTTGCCTGTAGTTAAGAGGTTTCTTAACGGCATTCTGCATGCATTCTGCATACCAGACTTCCTATCAGATGTCCAGTCGCAGCCTGGGACATTAACCTTGTGCTAGACATGCTCACTCAGAAACCTTTGGAGCTTCTAGCTACATGCAAGTTGAAGGTCCTCACTTGGAAAATGGCCTTCCTGGTGGCCATCACTTCGGCCCGTAGAGTTTCTGAAATACATGCTGTAGTCACAGACCGCCCCTCCCCCCCAGTACACTGTATTTCACAAGGACAAAGTAGTTCTTAGCACTCACCCCAAGTTTCTTCCCAAGGTCCTCTCAGAATTTCATTTAAACCAACCTTTAGTCCTACCTACCTACTTTGCTAATTTCCAGAATGAAGGGGAACATACCCTGCATTCTTTGGATGTTAAGAGAGCACTGCGATTCTATCTGGATAGAACAAAAGAAGTTTGCAAGGCTGAGTTATCCTGTCGCTATTAGGTGCATTTCAGCATGGCTGGTAGCATGCCTCTGCCACTGCTATTCTATGGCACACGTTAAGCTAGAAGGCAGAGTGTATGCTCACTCTACTGGAGCAGTCGCAGCATCTCTGGTGGAAATCCACAATGTGCCCATTGCAGACATTTGCAGTATGGCTACATGGACCTCAGTGCATGCTTTCGTTAGGCACTATGCTTTAGATCTCCATGCCAGATGACATCTGTCATGTGGTAGGACTATTCTTAACAGACTTCTGTCCTAAGTATGTGAGCTCTTAGTTCTCCTGCCGCCCGTCTTGGTGGTTTGTTAGCTCGGTACTCTCCCTTTAGTGTGAATGAGTGGTGGAGACTTTATGTCCAGGAAGATATGGAAATTACGTACCTACCATAATTCTTGATGATCTTGGACGAAGTCACCACCACTCATTCACATTGGTGGAATATACACTGGAGGCGCTAGGACCCAGCGGGAGCAAACTTTTTGCATGAGGAGCAGCACTGTGAGCTTCGGCTTGTGCGACAATGAATATCTCCGCGTCGACCCTCCAACCGCCTCAGTTCCTTTTTTCCCGCCGTCTAGTGCACTTCAGTGATGACGTCGCACACCCTCCAGGAGTCAAACTTCAAACTAGCAGCATAGTTTTCAGTTTATTGTTTTGTAGTATATCTCGAATAAGTATTGCTTACTTTTTATTATACTTATTAAAGAAAAGAAGTCTCAGCCTGCATTGACGGAGTTGACCATAAGCAGGTCAGGTGACGATAGGGAGACTTCATATGAAAGCTGTTCAGTCAGCCGCTCTGGGTCCAGTCCGCTGCCCTCTCCGGTGTGTGGGTCTGACAATGGGTGGTTTGATGCCCGAGAGGATGGGCGGTCCCCCTGGAAGCATAAAAGAAAATGGTCGCACTCTCTGCATCGTTCGGCCTCAAGCTCTTCTTCAGCCCACAGGTCAAAAAAGAGAAGGCATCACTCGAGGTCGCCCTCTGGTATGTCTGCGCATCGACGGTTGATCATTGGGGTCAGCTGCCAGTCTCCTCCTCCGGAGTTGGCAGTTTCTGTTTCTGGTGTCCGACCTCATCGACATCGGAGCCCTTCCCCCGCCTTTTGGAAGGGCTTCAGATGAGCAGTTTCGTCAGTAGGCCGCTCTTATGGAGCAGTAGGCTCGGAGGTTGGTCCAGCTGCCTGGCCTGGTCACTCCAGGGCCTTTCAGGGGATCGGGTAGGGCGGTTGGATGTTTCTAGTCGCGCGGCGCCTTCTTTGGTGCCGTCGACTCCGCGCTAAGGTGTCTTTCCCCCCCTCACATGGCTGTGGAGCAGGGGGCCTCACCGATGCCTCTGTCTCCTAATATTCTTACTACTTTCTCCTAAATTCCCAGTTTCCGGAGCCCTGGTTTGTTTTCGGCGCTGTTTGCGTCAGTAGGTCGCTCGGCGCCATCCTCTGCACCGATGCATCTGTCTGCACCGCCGCACCATTAGTTGTCAACGCTGCGGTTTGGCGCTGGGGTTAGTTGTTGGCGCTGACTCTGTCGGCGCAGGGCTGCTTTGGCGCCATGCACTGCACTATGTCAGACGGCACCGTGCTCCTCTTCAGCGCCGAGGTTTGGTGTGACGTCATCCAGCCTTCAGGGCTTCTCCACTCCCAATCCTTTTCCTTCCTCATTTCCTTCTGATTTTCACTCCTTTTCTGTCCATACAGTCCCTCCTGGGCTGTCGGGAGATATTGAGCCTGACCCAGACCTTCGGCTGGGTGATGACGTGCAAGGAACAGGATCTAATCTTGCTGCAGAGCCTGTGGTCAAGGACCTGTCATTTAAGTCTCTGCTGAAAAATTTGAATTCTACTCTTTCTCTCCAAACTACAGATACTGATCCTGGGAAGCTCTTATGGCTCCAATACCTTTATGTTCCAGAAATCCCTTTGGATTTAACTCCCCCGGTACAGCCATCCTTTGAGACGCTCTCTCAAATGTTATGGAATACTACCACTCTCATTCCTTCTGTGGCTAAGTCCATAGACAGGAAGTATGCTGCTCCCAAGGATCATCCCATTTTGGCCTCCCAGGCCTTTGCGGACCCTATTGTAGTCCTGGCAGAGAATGATAAGGTCGTTCTTCTTCAGGCATCTACAGCCCGACCTATAAACAAAGAATCTCGCAAGATAGACACCTTGGGTAAGAGAGTCTTTGCTGCCTCTACCCTGGGTATGCGTCTTGCCAGCTACCAGGGCTATTTCTCTCCATATGAGTATGTTCGTTGGCATTTGCTCAAACAGATGGTGGAAGCTCTGCCCGAGTCGGACGCTAGTTCAGAACTACTTAAGACCATAACCAGGGGTATCGAGTCCAACAACCAACAGGTTAAAGCAGCTATGGACACTTTCGATACTGCTTCGCGAGCGGCGGGCATTTGTACCCGCCGTCACTCCTGGCTACGCACTTCGGGCTTCACGAATGATGCCAACAGCAGGTCATCGCATTACATTTTGACGGTATGTATCTGTTCCGACCTCAAGTAGCATAACCTCTGGTGGCCACGCAGAAGACTAGGTCGGCCATTAAAACAGCTCAACCCGCTCCCACCCATTCTCGGGGAGGAGGGGGGTGACATTAACAAGCTTCAATTTCCCAACAGTCAGTCCTTTCGGGGCAGGGGAGGTTTTAACAAAAGCCAAGCCTCCCAACCTCAAAAGAAAACGCTAAAGAAGGCATAAGGGCTCAAAGCTCCCACTGCCATCTTCTGAGTCTCTGGTACAGGTCCCACCTCAACTGCCTGAGGGGAACTCTTTCTCAGCGGTGGGAGGACGTCTGACTCAGTTCTACAACCAGTGGAAGTCCATAACATCAGACAAATGGGTCCTCTGGATAATCCGCGAGGAGTACTCACTCAACCTTTCAGAAACCCCTCCGGATCATCCTCCCAAACAGCAGCCCAGGCTGTCAGCAATACAGTCAGACCTTCTTGCCTCTGAGATACAAGGCCTTCTGAACAACAGGGCAGCAGAAATAGTTCCACTGGATCAACGAAACACCGGTTTCTACTCCCATTACTTCCTGGTCCCGAAAAACACCAGTGGCATGTGCCCATTCTGGACATCAGAAAGTTAAACAAGTTTCTTTTCAAGGAAAAGTTCAAGATATCATCGCTCGGGACCCTGTTACACTTGCTTCATCAACATTATTGGCTAGCTTCCCTGGACATGCAGGACACTTACCAGCATATTCCTATACGCACAAAGCATTACAAATACCCAAGGTTCATGGCTTTGGGCCAGCATTATCAGTTCAGAGTCCTGCCCTTTGGGCTATCCTCAGCGCTGCAAGCTTTTACAAAGTGTTGTGCAATCCTCGCAGCACATCTCAGAAAAATCGGAATAGAAGTGTTCCCATAGCTGGATGACTAGCTTCTAGCAGGACCTTCCAGGCAAGGAACTCTTGACGCCGTTACCACAGCCTCAGACTTTGTCATGTCCATGGGAGTCCTGCTGTATCTCAAGAAATTGCAGCTGCAGCCATCCCAGGGGCTCCTGTTCATAGAAACTCTTCTGGACACCACCTGTGCGAAAGCTTTTCTACCAGAGGACAGAAGGAGCGATATCCTACAGATGGCCCGATACATCAGCGAGAACAGCTCGGTTCGAGCTATCTCGATGCAGCGGATGCTAGGTCTCATGGCATCCTCGATGTTCACTGTACCCCTAGCATGCCTTCACATGAGAACCTCTCAGTACTCAGTGGTCCCCAACCACTCACCCTCAGTCTTTTCTCATCAAGGTGACAGAACCTCTGAAGAAGTCACTCACCTGATGGTCGCAAGAGGGCAATCTTATGGAGGGGTATCCCTTTGCTCCTCTGGATCATCACATTTCCATTACCACGGACGCATCCCTGATGGGGTGGGGAGCTCACTATCAGACTCTCCACACTCAAGGTACGTGGACTCAGGACGAGTCCCAACTTCACATAAATGTCTTAGAAATGAGAGCCGTCCTTTATGTAGTCTGGGCTTTGAAGGACATTCTGTGTCACAAGAACATTCTCCTTCAAATGGACAGCAAAGCTGTGATGTATTACATCAACAAGCAGGGCAGTGCTCACTCTTACCCCTTATGCAGGGAAGCGATGAGAGTGTGGGAATGGTGCTTGGAGCACAAGGCTCTAATTCAAGCGGTCTACATGCTGGGAGTTCAGAACGAGCTGGCAGACCGTCTCAGCAGAACAGAGACAGACCCTCACGAGTGGTCTCTTGACTCAGCCGTAGTTCAGTCACTATTTGCAGTGTGGGGAACTCCAGGCCTGGACCTTTTTTCATCCCCACTCAACACAAAACTGCCTGTCTTCTGCTCCAGAAATTCAGGACCTGGCATTTTCTGTCAGGATGCGTTCAGGCTGCAGTGGACAAAACGCTTTCTGTACGCCTTTCCTGCCTCTTCCTCTAAATTCAGAGGGTACTTCTCAAGTTCGAGTCTCTGGGGACAAAGTGATCCTTATTGCTCCCTTCTGGCCTTGACAAATATGGTTTCCGTTACTCAACAGTATGTCGGATACCCCTCTGAAGGCGCTTCCCCTTCAAACGAACCTTCTGACTCAGGGGCCTGTGGTCCATCCCAATGTGAGATCGCTTCACCTTCACGCTTGGCTCCTGAAGAGATAGAAGTGAACCGGTTCAATGTCTCTCGCAGAGTTTCAGATATTCTTCTGGCTGCGCACATGCCAGCCACTAGGAAAACTTACACAGCCAAATGGAAGCCTTTTTCGCTCTGGTGTGCAAAATCCTCTTTGAAACCTTTTTCCAACCTACCAAATAAAGTTCTGGAGTACCTTTTAGACCTCTCAAATTCAGGTCTGCAATACTCTACAGTCAAAGTTCACCTTTGTGCCATTTCAGCTCATCATGAGCCAGTACTTTCCTTGTCTCTGGCCCAGTTACCTGCGGATAAGAGTTTTCTTAAGGGAATCCTGCATACCAGACCTCCTGTCAGACGTCCAGTCGCAGCCTGGGACATTAATCTTTTGCTAGACGTGCTCACTCGAAAGCCTTTCGAGCCGCTAGCTACCTGTGAGTTGAAATTTCTCATTTGGAAAATGGCCTTCCTGGTGGCCATTACCTCGGCCCACAGGGTCTCTGAGATGCATGCCTTGGTCACAAACCCACCGTATACAGTGTTTCATAAAGACAAAGTAGTTGTTAGGGCCCATCCTAAGTTTCTCCCTAAGGTTGTTTCAGAATTCCATCTAAACCAACCTTTGGTCCTTCCTACTTACTTTGCAAACTTCCAAAATGAAGGGGAGTGTTCCCTTCATTCCTTGGATGTCAAAAGAACTTTGCGTTTCTATTGAGATAGAACAAAAGAATTTCGCAAAGCTCAACAACTGTTTGTTTCCTTCAGCGAGACCTGGCTGGGTCAACCTGTCGCTATCAGATGTATTTCAGCATGGCTGGTAGCATGCCTTCGCCACTGTTGTTCCATGGCGCAGGTTAAGCTGGAAGGCAGCGTGTACACTCGCTCTGCTAGAGCGGTCGAGGCATCCCTGGCATAAATCCGCAACGTGCCTATTGCAGATATTTGTAGTGCGGCTACCTAGAGCTCAATGCATACTTTCGTCAAGCACTGTGCCCTGGATGTCCATGCCACGCGACATATTTTGTTTGGCAGGACCATCCTTAATGGACTTCTGTCCTAAATTTGTGAGCTCTTGGTCTCTCCTGCCGCCCTCTCGGGGGATTATTAGCTCGGTACTCTCCCATTAGTGTGAATGAGTGGTGGAGACTTTATGTCCAGGAAGATATGGAAATTACGTACCTACCGTAATTCTTGATCTTCTTGGACGAAGTCTCCACCACTCATTCACACGCCCACCCACCATCCCCCGAGCTCACCTCTATTGTTGGTCTTCACTCCCTCAATCTTTAGGCTGTGAAGACTTCTTTTTTGACCCTTCTTATACGGGTCTTCTGGATTATCTTTTATCCAGTTTCTTTGTTAGGCTGTCCTTCTAGGTTAGTTGCACTGCACCTCCTCGGGGGTACTGAGGCGGTTAGAGGGTCGACGCCAAGATAGTCATTGCCGCACAAGCTGAGGCTCGTGGGGCCGCTCCTCACAGCTCCATCTCTGGCGCCGACCCTCCTGCAAAAAAGTTTGCTCCTGCTGGGTCCTGGTGCCTCTGGTGGAGACTTCGTCCAAGAAGATGAAGAATTACGGTAGGTATGTAATTTCCATTTGTGCTCTGAACATGCAGGATGCCTACCTGCACATCCCGATTTTTCCACAGCCACTGCCTCTTCCTGCGCTTTTCATTCCAAGGGGAGCACTACCAATTTCAAGCCCTCCCCTTTGGTCTTTCCTCAGCACCCAGAGTTTTTACCAAGTGCCTAGCGGTAGTGGCTGCAGCTCTCTGGCATCAGGGCGTATCAGATTTTACTTCGAGAAACAGCTCTTGCAGCAGGTTGCACCATTAGGACTGAAGCCCAGGACCCCACAGAAATTTTCTAGCTAGCAGTATTCAGTGGGGGGCAGTCCCTTGGAATCCCCAGTTCTAGGAGCGTGGATATGTTGTTCATCCTCGGCTCCACCCCATGACGCCAGATCTTCCTTTCCGCTGGAAGATACAGGTTCCCTCGTGCTTTTTTGCAGCGATTGAGGCCTTGGAGTCTAATCGACGGTTTTCACCGCATCTTCTCGCTTTGAAACTCCTAAGAGTATACGACTCAGATCCGAACTTTTCGGACATGGATGACAAGTCGTCCCCCGGGTTTCGCCGGTGTCCTTGTGGACAAAAAATGTCGCACACCGACCCCCACCTCTCGTGCGTTTATTGCCTCGGTACCGTGCACGATACCTCGCAATGCACTATTTGCTCTGCCTTCCATCCCACCGTTCTGGAGGACCATCAGGCGCGCCTGAAGCTGGGGAGACCGGAGCTTCGCAATCCACCGGTGAAATCTAAGGAGGCCAGGTGGGCGGTTTCTGCGGCTGCGGGATCCGCTGAGCAGCTCGAGCAGATGGCGGCCTTCGAGGAAGAAGCTGCCCAAGCTTCGGCCAACGGAAGCTTCTTCGTGCCGCTCAACTTGGGCTCCACCTTTACAGGATCCTTTCGGGAGTTGTGCCAGTCTCTCCCTACTAGGGGTGAGGCGTCCTCGGGCTCGCACTCCTCCCGATCCAAAAAGAAGGATCAAAAACAGTCTTCTTCTAGCCGAAGATGATGCTCCTGGGACCGGGAGCAGTCTGACTTCCAGGAGCAAGGGGTCTCGACTACTGTCGAGATCATCTCCTCGGCTGCCGGTTTTTCAGACCTTCCGTCTGGACAAGGCACTGAAGTCGAGGACACGGCTGAACCGGCCGAGATTTCTCTCGACCCGATCGAGCCGTTGTTGCCGACGCCTGTCGACGAGACTCTGGAGAGAACGCCTGTTCTCTCTTTCCCCGACGAGGAAACCCGCCCCGCGGGTATCCCGATCAAGGGCAAGGAGCCGGATCCTCGGTTTTCACAGAGTCCGGCGTCCACTGACTGACAGAGCCAACGCCGTCGGTCTCGATCGAGGAGTAAGTCCTCTTCGGTCGGTAGACCCAAGAAGGGACACAAACACTCCCGGAAGAGGTGCAGCCACCATTCCTCATCCTCCTCTGATGAGGAGAGGCTTCGACGGAAACTCTGTCAACGCTATGAGGATCTTATGTGGCAGCAACTTCTGCTAACAGGCCAGAAGCCGGCTACCCCGGCGGTTCCGGCTATTACTTGGCCTCAGCCGACACCGACTTCTTCGGCTTCTAAGGCTCCGGTCCCTTCGGGGCCCCCGTGCGCCTTCCGGCTCGGCCGGATACATGCTCCCCACCAATTTTGGTGGAACCTCCACCTAAACTGCCCCTGGGAGGGGTTCCCTCTAAGGGGGACCAACAGTCTTCGGGTCTTCCTCACAGACTGTCGATTATGGTCACCCCTGATCGCCCTAGGCGTATCGAGGGAGATTTAGGTGGGAAGCCTTTGTTCTAGGGACATGGATATGTTGTTCATCCACACTCATTGGCAGGTATCCTTGCCGCTTTAAATCTTGCCGGAAGGTCTTCAAGCTTGCTCCTCCCACCCACCCGGGTGGTATAACTCTCGGCTCCGCCCCATGACGCCAGATCTTCCTTACCGCTTGGAAGCTCAGGTTCCCTCCTTAACGCTCTGCGTTTGAGACTAGTTCCTATTTCTCCGTTTGCAGATTTAAAATAAAATTTGCAAAAGACTTCCAGTCTTCTATCCCTTGACTGCGATGAGACGTCGACTCGGTTCGGAGATGCCCATGCGGGCGAAAGATGTCTCGGGACGGATCCACACTCACGTGTCTACTGCTTAGGCCTTGAGCACGACCCGCGGCTTGCGACCTGTGCTCATCTTTCTCGACCTCGTCCTCGAAGACCGTGCTGCCCGATTGCAACTGGGCCGTCCGAAGCGTTCCCTCGGTGAAAGTCCAAGGAGGCCAGTTGGCGTAATTATCGGTATTCGTGAACAGCTCGGCGGATGGTGGCCCTCGAGAGAGAGGCGGCAGCGGGCGTATCTTCCTCGGCGCGGCATTTATCCCGCTGTCTCTGGGTTCTTCCTACTACGGCTTCTTTTGAGGCTTTGTCTGTCCTCTCCACTAAAGGAGAAGGGCCTACGTCTGCTGGACCTTATTCTCGGTCCAAAGAGGGACAGGGTAAGTCCCTCCGTCGGCCGCTCTTAGGGCGGGAAAGGTCCCTCTCCCGGGCGTCGGCCGGTCGACCGCTCGGCCGGCCACTGGCCTCCACGGTGTCCCGTCAGGTCAGTTGACCGAGACTCCCACCGATGAAGTCGAGATTTTCTCGACCCATTAGACGAGCTGTCGCCTTTAGCAGCCCGAGATTCCCCTCTCCCGGTTCCCCGGAGGTTGAGGATCCGTGGGCTCGCCTGTGCCTCCGGTTCTGGAGCCCTCGGACGGACCATCCGAGCGGAAGGAGTGCGGTTCGGCCGACACCTCCCGCCCGACCTCGGAAATTCAGGACTCTCAGTCTCCCGGACCTCTTAGCAGTCCAGCGATCCCACCGTCATAGGCGGTCTCGGTCTCGGCACCGCGGTGGCGGGCGTCGCCGCTCGTCCTCGTCCTCCTCCTCGGATGAGGGAGGCACCGGCGTAAGTGCGTCGGATGCGAGGACATATGTTGGCACCATCCTCCTGGCGGGGAATAAGCGACCCGTCGCCTTCCCGGCCATTAAGTAACTGTCACCGGGCAGCCGACACAATCCCTCGACTCATCCGAGGAGCCTATACCCAGGCCGGTTGTTCGGCCAAAACCAGCTGCTCCACCGATTCCGGTGGAACCTCCGCCTCCACAGCCACCAATTGGGGCTCCGACCAAGGATTCTCGGTCGGCTGAGGTCTACCCATCGGCTGTCAGTTACCCTCACTCCCGACCGACCTCGGCAGGTGAAGGGTGGCTCAGGCCAGAGGCAGCTCTTGAGGACTCTTCAGAGTCGAAGATGATTCCTCCTTTTCTCAAGCGACTGAACTTGGAGTCTTCAGGGGTCAGTCAATGGACGATAGCCGTCGTCCTTCCTAGGACTGCTTGACTCATCTCGGAGTCTACGGGATGGAGCTCGAACCCGTTCCAAAGCAGGCCAGGTATTCCCTCACGGAGATTCTGGACCGAGGTTCTCCGGCGGAGGCCTTTCCGGTGGCCGAGGCCATAGTGGGTCCGGCACTGGAGCTTTGGCGCGCCCTGCTTCCCTGCCCTGCGCCTTGAGCCAGGATGGCCAGGAAGTATCACGGTCCCCGGTTCCTTGTCCGGTTTTGAACACCCTCTGCGGAGGGTTGGTTACCGACAGCGTTTTCGAGCGCCCGGCAGCGCCAGGGATGTGGACAAACCTCCTGACAAGGGTCAAGAGGATGGACTATGTCGGGCGAAAAGTCTCGTGCGTCCTCTCTCGACCCGTCAGGCCAGTTCGGCCATCCTCATGGCACATTTTTCTCATGCCCTGTTGGGCTCCTGGATGAGGTCATCCCTCATCTTCCGCCCGATCTGCAGACTACGGTTAAGCAGGTGCGGGACCAGGAGCAGAGCAGTGGCCAAACAGCAGCACCAGACTGCGTTGGATATAGGGACTCGTGCCAGATCGGTGGCGCCGCGCGTGGCTATCGTCGGCGGGCTTGGCTGAGGATATCCACCTTTGCCCGGATACCCAGCACAAGTTGGCGGATGTTCCCTTTTGGGGACTGACCTCTTCGGCCCTGGGGTGGAAGGTCACCTGCAGAGGATCGAAGTCAATGCTACCGTGGACTCGGTCTCTTCCGCTCAGAAGGACAAAGGCGCAAACCACAGCCTAAGCCCTTTAGGTCCTTCTGTGCCCCAGCCTTGGCCCAGCAACGTCAGGGCCAGCAGGCTCGACCTTGGCATCCCAAACCCAAGCCGCGGCTTCCTCTAACAGGAGGCAGGAGGAAAAGGCCCAGGGGTCCCTCGACCGGTCCTCCTCCAAGCCTGCCCAGTGGCGAGCTGAGGGGTGTCGCCCATTCCGTCCTGCCCCTGGGTCCCCCATTGAAGGGCGGCTCCAGCACTTCCCGTTCCGCCTGGTCCGCGGTTTCCACGGACAGGTGGGTAACAGAGGTGGTAGGAAGAGCCTGCCTCTGGAATTCGAGCAGGCACCACCCTTCAGGCCGTCGCCCCTCGGGAGCCGGGATCCCCAGCTTCACTGGCGGCTCGTCGAGCCGACATCGCTCTCCTCCTCCAGAGGAGGTGATAAGAGGTGGTGGACCCTCCTTCAGACCCAGGGTTTGTGTCCAGGTACTTCCTGGTTCGAGAGCGGACGGGGGCTGGCGCCCCATTCTCCGACCTACGACCAAACAAGTTCCTAAGGTCTCGAACCTTCAGGATGGTCACTCTGGCTCAGATAATACCATCCTTGGAGCAGCGTGTGGTTCTGCTCTCTGGACTTGCAGGGCCAGCGTTTTTCACGTCCTATCCAGTCCGTCTCACCAGAGATTCCTTCAGCTTCCAGGCGGAAGGATCCCTCTTGATTCCAAGCCATGCCCTTGACTTGTCTCCAGCTCCAGGGTCTTCACCAAATGCATGGCAGTGGTGACAGCATTCCTCTTGGCGCCGAGGGTCCGGGTGTACCCTTACCTGGGCGACTGGCTGATGACAGCTCCCTCCAGGAAGAGGCGAGTGGTCAGAGATCTGGCCCTCAGGTCTGCTCTCAACTGGGCCTCCTTATCACGAGGCCAGTCAGACTCGAGGCGAGCAGGTGATTCTATTCATCGAGCGAGCTCGACTCTCTTGAGCCAGGCGCGGCTCGGCGGACAGGGCGAGGGTTCTTTCCTCCTTTGCCCGATCATTTCTGGTTGGCAATTAGCCTCTGCCGGGACTTCCTCGCCTCCTGGGTCTCATGGCGGCCTGCACCAGCGTGGTCCGTTGGGCCGCTGGAACATCGTCCCCTTCAGTGGGGACTGGCCAGCCAGTGGTCTCAGCTGCGATCCCTTGGACCAGCTTGTGTCGGTGACACAGGGGATGTGGAGCGGCTCTCCAGTGGTGGACCGTTCCAGATCATTTGCAGGAGGGCATCCCGTTAGTCCGCCCGAGCAGCCGGTCTCTCTCGACCGATGCCTCTCTGATGGGTTGGGGTGCCCATCTGGGGAACACGGGCTCATGGCCTCTGGTCCCCAGCGGGAGTCGATGCCACATCAACCTGCTGGAGCTCGGCGGTCGCCTAGCTCTCACCGCCTTTGCTCCGTTCCTCCGGGGTCAAGTGGTCCGGTCAGGCGGACAATACCACGACCATGTACTATCTAAACCGCCAGGGCGGGGCCGCTCCATGCTTCTATGCGAGCTCTCCGCGCTTTGGTCACTATGCGCGGCCTGGGCGGATCTCCTAGCCATTCACGTGGCAGGGCCTCCAACACCCTGGCCGATGCCTGGGCGGATGGGGCTGCATCACAGTGGTCTCTCCCCGGGGTGGTACAGCATCTGTTCTCCCTTTGGGGCACACCTCAGGTGGACCTGTTTGCCTCCATGGAGAGCAGCGAAGCTGAGTCTGTTCCATGCCCGCCCCCCTCAGCAGGGCTCGCTGCAGGGGGATGCCTTCTCGAGGCAGTGGACCCCGGGCCTCTTTTATGCCTTTCCCCCATTTCCCTTGATCCACAAGGTGCTTCTCAAGGCGAGGAGGGACAAGGCGCAGGTGATTCTGATAGCCCCAGACTGGCCTCGCAGTTCTGGTACCAGATCTCCTCAGTCTCAGCTCCAGGACTCATGGCAGCTTCCAGCTCGCCCGGACCTGCTCTCCAGTCAATCAGGGAAGGTGTTCCATCCGGACCTTCAATCCCTGCACCTAGCGCCTGGTTCCTGGCGGCTAGAGTTCCAGGCCTTGGGTCTTTCCGGCGAGGTCCTCAATGTAGTTGAGGCGTCCCGTGAGAGTCGACCAGAAAATGCTATGCCTTCAAATGGAAAAGGTTTTCCATTTGGTGTCAAAACAAGGGCTTGGACCCTTCCTCCTGTTCCTTGGCAAGCATCTTGGACTATTTATGGTCCCTTTCTAGTCAAGAGCTTAGGTCGGCGACCTAAAGGGTGCACCTGGCAGCCATCTCTGCTTACCAGGCGGGCCGGGGAAGCAGTGATGCGCAGAGAAGGTGGTCTGGCTTTCAAGGCCTAGATCACATTCCCCTCAGTGCGGGAACCCCCACCTCCGTGGGATCTACTGCTGGTACTAGCAAAGCTCATGGGCAAGCCATTGAACCTATGCACAGGTGTGCTTTCTCTCACCTGTCGTGGAGCCGCCTTCTTGGTGGCTATCCCGTCAGCCAGAAGGATGGGAGAGCTCCAGGCGCTTTCCATCGAGGTCTCCTTACCTGGTCTTCCACAGGGACAAAGGTTGTCCTCGCCCACACGAAATTCCTTCCGGGTGGTGTGGAGTTCACCTTAACCAGGTGTTGACTCTGCGGTGTTCTACCCCAATCCACCTCGGGGCCGAATATAGGCTCCATACTCTGGACCCTAGAGGCGCTGCTTATTATAAAGGGCCCCGGCTGAAGTCGAGGGAAGGTTATGCCAGCTGTTTGTCACCTACGCTGAAGCCGCATCTGGCAGACCTGCAGCCAAGCGGACGATAAGCAGGTGGGTAACCTCCTGCATAGATCTCTGCTATAAGTTAGCGGGCATGGAGCCTCCCAGAGGATAAGGCTCATTCTACCCGCCATACTGCTGCGTGATGGCTGCTTCCAGGGCGTCCCTATCCAGGAAATCTGCAGGGCTGCTACCTGGAAGTCAGCAAACACCTTCATTACCCACTACCACATCGACCTTGAGTCACGCCCGGGATGCTGGTTTTGGGGCCTCGGTTCTCCAGTCTCTCTTTCCCAAGTAAGTATATGGGGTGTCGTCTTGCCTCCCTCCTCCCGGAGAACTGCTAGGAGTCTGCCAATGAGTGTGGATGAACAACATATCCATGTCCCTAGAAATACAGGTTGACTCACCTGTAACGGAGTTCTAGGAATAATACATTGTTTCATCCTACATTCTGACTCTCCGGCTTGACCTTTAACCTGAGCTTCCAGCCGGCAGATCTGGCGTCATGAGGGGGCAGGAGTTATACCACCGGGTGGGTGGGAGAACAAGCTTGAAGACCTTCCGGCAAGATTTAAAGCGGCAAGGATACTGCCAATGAGTGTGGATGAACAACATATACCATTCCTAGAACTCCTGTTACAGGTGAGTAACCTGTATTATCTGGACTCCTCCGATTCAGATAATACCGGCCTTCATTCTCATGATGAGCTGTCGTGTGTCAGGCTTGGAAGAAGGACCTTCCTCCTTCCAGGGCATCCTTCGACTCATTTCAGAGTCCCCAGGAATGCCTCTGCAGCCTATTCAGAAGAAGGCAGACTATCCCCTCACAGATATTCTTAAGAGGGGGGATACCCCGATGGAGGCCTTTCCAGTGGCCGAAGCCATAGTTGGCCCTGCTCTGGAACTCTAGCAGCATCCAGCCTCCTGCCCGGCTCCATCCGCCCGCATGGCCCGCAAGTACGCAGTGCCCACAGGGTCCTTGGTGGGGTTTACTGAGCACCCCTCGGCGGAAAGCCTTGTGACTGCCTCAGTATTCAGGTGAACGGGCAGCTCTGCGGATACTGACTGCCCTCTGGACAAGGAGTCCAAACTTATGGACACTCGGCCCGGAAGGTCTACGCGGCATCATCCCTGGGAATTCGTCAGGCAAGCTCAGCAGTGATCATGGCACACTTCTCTCATGCCCTTTTGGGGTCGTTGGATGAAGTTCTTCCTCACCTCCCAGCAGACATGCAGACCACGGTCAAGCAGGTCTGGGACCAGGGCCGGGCTGTTGCCAAACAACAGTTCCAGACACTGGGGATTCCTGTGCCCGTTCACTAGCGGCAGCGGTAGCCTCTTGCCGCATGGCTTGGCTGAGGTTATCCTCCTTTCCCGTGGATGCTCAGCACAAGCTAGCTGACGTACCCTTCCTCGGCACCGACCTCTTCGGTCCGGGAGTGGCAGGTCATCTCCAACGCATTGAGCAGTCTAATGCCACCTTAGATGCCACCTCTGCTAAGGGTTCTTCAGGCCAGAACCAGCAGAAGTGCAAGAAGAAACCTTTCGGCATTCTTCCTGCAGTCAGACAGCCCTCCTTCAGGAGGGCAACAACACAACAGGCTCAAGCTTGGCGACCTAGGCCCAAGCAAGGTCCCCAGCAGCCCCGCAAAGGAGGCCGTGGTGCTGGTCCAGGTGCTTCCTCCTCCTCTAAGCCTGCACAGTGACGGGTCGGGGGTGGCCTCCCCCGCACCCGTCACGCCATCTCTGGGTCCTCCCGTGGGGGGCCGGCTCCGCCACTTCCTTTCCGCCTGGTCCGGTATGACCTTGGACAGGTGGGTTCTGGAAGTGGTCGGGCAGGGTCTGCCCCTAGAGTTCGAGCAGTACCCTCCCAGCCGAGCCCGTGCCCCACGGGAGGAAAGGATCTCAGTTGGCACCCAGTCTGCCCTTCAGGATGACATTGCGCTACTCCTCCTCAAGGAGGCGGTGGCCTCGGTGCCGGATCCTCCTTCAGACCCAGGCTTCGTCTCCTGGTATTTCCTGGTGCCCAAGCGGACGGCGCCCATTCTAGATCTCCGACCTGAATCGGTATCTCAGGCTCGCACCTTCCGGATGGTAACTCTGAACCAGATCATACCATCCCTGGAGCTGGCTGTGTAGTTCTGTACACTAGATCTTCAGGGCGGCTTTTGTACGTCCCAATCCGTCCGTCTCACCAGCGGTTTCTCCGCTTCAGGGTCGAAGGACCCTATGCAGTTCAAACCATGCCGTTCGACCTGTCATCGACCCCCAGGGTCTTCACCAAATGCAGCATGATGGTGGCAGCCATCTCTGGCGTCAGGGGTTCGTGTTACCCTATCTGAGCGATTGGCTCCTGGCGGGTTCCTCCCTTCAGGAGGTGGAAGGTCAGGGACCTGACCCTCCGAACCTGCTCTCACTTGGGCCTTCTGATCGACGAGGCCAAATCGGAACTCGTACCTTCTCAGGTGATGGGCTTCATCGGGGCAGAGCTCGAGTCTTGTCAAGCCAGAGCTCGGCTCCCAGCGGACAGGGCGAAGGTTCTCTCCCCTCCTTTGCCCAATCATTTCTGGTTGGGCACTTGCACCCTTCCCAGGACTTCCTGCGCCTCTTGGGTTACATGGCGGCGTGCACCTCAGTGGTCCGCTGGGCCAGACTGCACATGCGCCCCCTTCAGTGGGAGCTGGCTGCCCAGTGGTCTCAGCATCAGGGTCTCTTCGACCAGCTGATCACAGTCACCCAGAGGATGTGGGGCAGCTCTCCAATGGTGGACCCGTCCAGTCACTTGCAGGAAGGGTTCCGTTTGTCCGCCCGAGCCGGCGGTCCTCCCTTCGACCGGCGCGCCTCTCTCACGGGCTGGGGAGTCCACATAGGGGACAACAGAGCCCGGGTTCCTGGACCCTGAGGTCCCGATGCCACATCAACCTGTTGGAGCTCAGAGCAGTCAGACTGGCACTGTCAGCTTTCGCTCCTCAGCTCCGAGGTCAAGTGGTTCAAGTCAGGGACAATACCACGACCATGTACTACCTCAACAAACAGGGCGGCACGCCTCCGTCTGCTGTGCAGGAGGCGCTCGGATCTGGACCTTCCGTCCAGCCGGCTGGAGGCGGATCTCCTAGCCATCCATGTGGCAGGAGTCGCGAACCAACTGGCGGATGCTCTCAACCGCTTAGGCCAGACATCCACAGTGGTCTCTCCATCCAGAGGTAGCTACGACCTGTTCTCCCATTAGGGGCAAACCGTTGGTGGACCTGTTTGCCTCAGGAGAACACCAAGCTGAAGCTGTACCATGCCCGCCCCCTCAGCAGGGGGATGCCTTCTCGAGGCCGTGGACCCCAGGCCTCTTTTACGCCTTCCCTCCATTTCCCTTGATCCACAAGGTGTTACTCAAGGCGAGGAGGGACAAGGCGAAGGTGATTCTGGTAGCCCTAGATTGGCCACGCCAGTTCTGGTATCCAGATCTCCTCAGCCTCAGTTGCAGGGCCCCGAAGCGGCTATGTACACGCCCGGACCTGATATCACTGAACCAGGGGAAGGTCTTTCACTCAGACCTTCAATCCCTGCACCTCACAGCATGGTTCCTGAGTGGCTAGAGTTCCAGGCTTTGGGTCTTTCTGAGGATGTTTACACGTGGTGGAAGCATCTCGAAAAAATCGACAGGAAATGTTATGCCTTCAAATGGAAAGATTTTCCATTTGGTGTCAGGAGAAAGCCTGGACCCCTTATCCTGCTCTGTGGCTAACATTCTAGACTACCTTTGGTCTCTCTCAAGAGGGTCTTGGTCATCGACCCTTGGGTGCACATTGAGCCATCTCTGCTTACCGGGCACGGCCGGTCAGCTGGCGTTAGCTCAGGAGACAGTGATCGGGCGCTTTTCAAGGCCTGGATCACATATCCCCTCAGTCGTGAACCTCCACCTCCGTGGGCTCTTTTGCTGGTTTAGCTCAAAGCTCATGGGCAAGCCATTCGAACCCATGCACAAGTGTGAGCTCTCGCACTTGTGTGGAAGACTACCTTCTGATGGCTATCCGTCAGCCAGAAGGACAGGGGAGCTCAGGCGCTTCAGTGGACTCCCTTATCTGGTCTTTCACAGGACAAAGTTGTCCTGCGCCCCCACCGAAATTCCTTCCGAAGGTGGTGTCAGAGTTTCACTTCAACCAGGTGTTGACTCTGCGGTATATTTACTAACTACACCTCGGATGCAGTACAGGCTCCATACTCTGGACCTCAGGTGTGCTCTCTCTACTATAAGGAGGAGCGTGAGAATCAGGGAGAGGTTAGCAGCTGTTTGTCACCTCGCTGAAGCCTTCTGGCAGACCTGCAGCTAAGCGGACTATTGCAAGGCAGTACATCATGCATAAGTCTGTTTGAATTGGCGGGCAGAGGGTCTCCCAAGAGGATAAGAGGCTCATTCTACCGCCATACTGCTCTTGCCGGTGGCTGCTTCCAGGGACATCCCTATCCAGAATCCTGCCGGACTGCTGCCTGGAAGTCAGCAAACACCTTCATCACCTATTACCACATCGACCTTGAGTCACGACGTGATGCTGGTTTTGGGGCCTCGGTTGTCCAATCTGTTTCCTAAGTAGGGGGTGTGCGCCTTGCCTCCCTCCTCCCAGAGAACTGCTAGGAGTCTGCCAGACAGTGTGGCTGAACAACATATCCACACTCCTAGAACAACAGGTTACTCACCTGTAACAGTAGTTCTAGGAGTGGTATATGTTGTTCATCCACACGCACCCACCCGACCTCCCTGGCTTCCAGCGGGCTAGATCTGGCGTCATGGGGCGGAGCCGAGGTATTTACCACCCGAGTGGGTGGGAGGACCAACTTGAAGACTTCAGGCAAGATTTAAAGGGAAAGGGACAATGCCAGACAGTGTGGATGAACAGCATATACCACTCCTAGAACTACTGTTACAGGTGAGTAACCTGTTCTTCTTTTCCCTCCGTCGACTCACCAGCATCGGCCTCTCGGTCTCTACCTAGCGCACGACGACTTAGAATTTCAAGAGTTTCTACATAACTAATGTCCTCTCCAACTCCTTCATCTGAGGGACACCTTTCAAAGTGTGCCTGCGGCAAACAGATCCCTTTCAAGGATCCTCATTCTTCCTGCATGTGGTGCTTAGGCCCGGAGCACGACACCAAGTCCTGAACCTTTTGCCAAGGGTTCAACAGCACTTTCAGGATTAGATAGGTCAGAAGGCACTTTAGGCACCTGTTAAAGAAAAACTTAGTAGGATGGACAAGAACCTTCCTCCAGGGCGATTCTTTCTCAAGGCCCATAAACACCAGGACAAGCACGGGAGAAAGCAAGGTCCAGATCCCCAAACCGGGCCTTGGACTCACGGAGCTCGGAGTCAACTCGATCGGACCGCTCTCCCTCCAGGGCTAGGTCTCAGCCCCCTCCGGTTAAAGTCCGGGCTTCCAGCGGTTCTTTAACTCTTCAGCCCATCAAGACTTTCAGGCCCTCGGCTTCCTGTACTCCCTCTCGGGCCTCATCTAAGTCCTCCGAACGTCACAAGTCTTCCTCATCCACCCGACGTCGGGACCCCGACTCCAGGTCGGTCTCTCAGCCCCCTAGGGCCCGATCCCATCACCCAGGAAGGCAGCGGACCTGACATCGGCCCAAGCACCCGGCGTCTGCCAAGCACCCAAAGTCGGCCAGGCATTCGGCGGAGCAGAGGACATCAGCCAAGCACCAGACGCCGGCCGGGCGTTCGGACCCGAAGTCGCCGGCCAAGTGACCGTCTGCTTCGTTGGAGCCGAAGACCGCCCTCCAGTCACCAGTAGACACCGGTCACAGGGATTCCATAGAGGAGGACATCACATTGCCTGAAGACCAGGCGGTTGACACAGGGGGTGCCAGGCTTCCGAGGGAACCTTCGCCCACCCCAGAGACGCCCGACCCCGGCGACAGACCACTGGCTCCAGGCCTGTTGTTGGGCATGAATATACAAGAGGTAAAGGATCTCTTTGCTTTCTGGTGGGACACCATCTGCAAAGACGTGGTCCCAGTAAAACCACCTCCTCCTACTCCTTCACTTCTTACGCCCCCTCCTCCACCACAGGGGCCAGCAGGACGACCAGCAACTCCTGAGAAGCACACTCCACCTCCCAGGGGTAGATCCAAGGATCAGAGAAGGCCTCCCTCAAGATCTCCTTTAGGGTCTCCCAGCCCCAAGCGACCCAGACGTCGTTGGTATACTCTGTCAGGGGAGGACTCCAGATTGGATACCTCGGAGTACTCCAGATCTCTTTCTCCACTCCACATTCCATCACCCGACCCACATGACCTGCCCAGGTCTCCTCCGGATGATCCCTCGTTCTCTGAGATCATGAGGAACATCCAGGACAACATGGGGTGGGATGCTGAAGACATCGATCCCGAAAGACAGCACCTTGCCCGTTATCTTCAGCAGAAAGATCCAAAGCCTGTGGTAGTGCCACCCTTGGTGGACACCTTCGCAGATGTCACCAAGGCTGCGTGGAAACATCCGCACTCCACTCCTGCTGTGCCGAAGAAAGCTGACCATCTGTACAAGGCCCCGAAAGAGGACCAATACTTGGCTCAACAACCTCTGGCTGACTCCCTCATCATTACGGCCTCACATGACCGGTCCCAAAGACCGCAACACATGAGCACACAGCCACCGGACCAGGAATCCAAACAGCTGGATGCCCTGGGGAGGTGCATGTCTGCAGCTGCTACATGCTCCATCAGGTCCCTGAACTACCTATCTCGTATGGTACAGTTTCAGAATGCCCTGTGGGAACAGGGCCAGGACCTGGTCGATAAATTACCGGATGGCGATCAGAAGGTGGGGCTCCTAAACCTCCTCCGCACAGAGTCTGATGTGGGTACCTAAGTGCTCCGAGCCGCATATGATTCTGCGGACTAGTCTGCCAGAGCTGCAGCTTCAGGCATCTGTCTCCAGAGACACTATTGGCTCCCTGTCTCCGGGTTTACCCTGGACATACAGAAGAACATTCTTGACATCCCTTATAATGGCAAAGTACTTTTTAGTGATTCCTCGGAGAAGGTTATAACCAAGCTCCAAGACGCTGGAAAGGCAGTCAAGTCTGTACAAGCCATGTACAGACCAAGACCTGGTTCCTTTCGTAGGAACCAGAGCTGTTTTCGCAGCCGGCAACAACGGCAGCAGCCACGTTCCAGCCAGCAACAAAGGGGCACTTTTCAATGTAAAGCCCAGGCTCATTCGTCCTCAGGCAGAGGCCAGCGTTACACCAAACCGGCCCAGCCTGCAGGGACCAGTGCTGCCACATCATGACTCCTTCCCGACCCCCCCCCCACCCATCTCCTCTCAATAAACGGGCACAAAAGGTCGGGGGTCGCATCGCTCGCCACTTTTTAGGGCGGCAGTCAATTACTGCTGACCAGTAGGTTCTCCAATTGGTAAAGAAAGGCCACTTCATAGAATTGCTCGACCACCCACCGTCCAGACCTCCCCTGCTTTCTTGTTACTCGGGTCAGCATGCCCTGCTCATACAGCAGGAGGTGCTTACGCTTCTTGGAAAAGAAGCTATAGAACATGTACCACGGAACCAGAGAGGTGCAGGTTGTTATTCTCACTTCTTCCTGGTTCCCAAGAAAAAGGGGGATCTCCGTCCGATACCGGACCTCAGCGATCTCAACGCGTCGGTCCTGTACAAACGCTTCCGCATAGTGACCCCCAGGGTCTGATTCCCATGCTCAAGCAGGGTGCTTTTCTAGCATCCTGGACATGCAGGATGCTTACCTGCATATAACCATAGCTCAAGCACACAGGAAGTTTTTGTGCTTAGAGTTTCAGGGTCACCATTATCAGTTCCGAGCCCTTCCCTTTGGATGGTCATCGGCATCTCGGGTATTCACGAAGTGCATGGCGGTAGTAGCGGTGTCTCTGAGGAGACAAGGCCACTACATGTTCCCCTACCTGGACGACTGGCTTCTCATGGCGCCCTCTCGGGAAACCCTGATGTCCGCCATTCACTGTACTCAGTCCCTGTTTGAGACGCTGGGCATCATTATCAGTCAAGAGAAGTCACGCCTGGTTCTGTCTTAGATTCTGCAGTTCATAGGCGCAGTTCTGGACACCATCCAGGGGAAAGCTTTTCTGCCCCAGGGCCGAGCAGAACATATCAGATCCCTCATCAGGAACATCTTGGCAAAGAAGACCGTCCCAGCCAGACTGGTCCTTTGCATGCTCGGACACATGGCCGCGGCCATTGCAACGGTCCCACTAGCCCGTCTCCACATGCGGGTGACCCAGTGGATGTTACAGGTCCAATGGGATCAAAAGCAAGACCATCTGCAGCTCCCAATTCGGATCACGAAGGCCGTAATCAGGGATTGGTAATGGTGGCTAGATTCAAAGAACCTCTCGGTGGGGGTCCCCTTCACTGCGCCATCTCCGATTGTGACGCTCTCCACAGACGCCTCAGGGCTCGGATGGGGAGCGCACCTAGACGGTGTCCGGTCTCAGGGCCTGTGGACAGCCCAAGAGACTCATCTCCACATAAATATCCTGGAAATGAGAGCAGTTCTTTACGCCCTGCAGGCTTTCCAGTCGGAGATTCCACCAGGTACTCTTCTGTTACAAACAGACAATTCCACGGTGATGTATTCCCTCAACAAACAAGGAGGCACCCATTCCTACCCGCTTTGCAGGGAGGCCTTGAGGGTGTGGGATTGGGTTTTACAGCACGGCACAAACCTCATTGCTGTTCATGTACCAGGAGTGGACAATGTCATCGCAGATGGCCTGAGTCACTCTCAGGCCAGAGTCCACGAGTGAGAACTACTCCAGGAAGTAGTACAGGATCTGTTTCGCAGATGGGGTACACCAGAGTTGGACACTTGCATCCCCATCCAACGCAAAACTGCCCAATTTTTGCTCGCTAGATCCAGGCCCTGGTGTTTTCTGGCGAGACGCGTTGTCCCTCTCCTGGGTGGGCAGATTCCTCTATGCCTTCCCCCCCCACTTTCCGTTGATCCAGAGAGTCCTTTTGAAACTTCCCAGAGAGCACGCAACGCTAATACTTATCACACCGTTCTGGCACAGGCAGATCTGGTTCCCTCTGCTACATCAGCTGTCCTGGGAGCCTCCGGTGCCTCTGCCAATCAGCTCTCACTTGCTGTCTCAGGAGGCGAGCTCCTTGGTCCATCCAGACCTTCGTTCACAGAACCTGCACGCTTGGCTCCTAGAGACATAGCCATGATGCAACACGGGGCCTCGCAAGAAGTAGCTGAGGTTCTAGCGGCCGCTAAAAAACTGGCCACTCATGCTACTTACGCCATGAAATGGCGCAGATATTGCCTGTGGGCTGAAGCGCGGGGGGTTTCGCCACTGGACTGTCCAGAAAGGTCAGTCTTGGACTACCTCCTGCCTCTTTTCCAGACAGGCTTGGCCTACTCCTCGATAAAAGTACACCTTTGTGCCATCTCTGCCTATCAGACTCCTATAGGCCAACGTCCTATCTCTCAGTTGGACCCGGCACGAGCCTTCCTGAGAGGTGTTCTCCACCTTAGGCCTTCGATTAAGGATCCTATTCCACCTTGGGATTTACCCTTTGTCCTGGAGCAGCTTACGGTGCCACCTTTTGAACCAGCCGTGGATTGCAAGCTACCTCTCCTTACATGGAAGACGTTTTTAGTTGCCGTTACTTTGGCCAGAAGAATTTCGGAACCTCATGCACTGATGTGCAAAGAACCTTATTTGGTTTTTCATCAGGACAGGGTATCCTTATGGACCAATCCGAAGTTTTTACCTAAGGTGGTCTCAGCTCTCACCCTTAATCAGGATATCGATCTACCAGTGTACTTCCCTAAATATCCAAATCGAGGAGAGGCCCTGTTGCACACTTTAGATGTGCATAGGTGTCTTCGATACTATCTGAACAGGACCAAACACCACCAAAAATCGGACCAGCTTTTTGTTTCCTTCACCCACAGGATGCTGGGAGCTCCCATTTCCAGTCGCTGTCCAGGTGGCTTATACATTGTATCACGTTCTGTTACCAGAAGCGCAATAAACTCTTACCGGGCGCGGTTAAGGGTCATTCCACGAGGGAGGTGGCTACTTCCTTTGTGGCCTTAAAGAACGTGTCCACCTAAGCTATCTGTGCTGCAGGAACTTGGAGCACTATGCACACCTTCATCAGGCATTACAGCCTGGATGTTGCATCGAGGCGAAGAGCAGATTTCGGTCTAGCAGTCCTTCAAGGACTTCTGTCCTAGGCTTAGGTCTTACTAAGGATTTCGATCTTCCCTCCTCCCAATGATGTGGGGTTTCCACTATTGCTTGGGAATCGGTCCTAATGGTGTAACCTGCTGCAAGAGCTGTTTCTCGAAGTTAGCTAGTACAGTTACGTAAGAACTTAGCATAACAGTAGATCTTCGAGAACAGCTCTTGCAGCAGGTACTTTCCCTCCCACCATCCCCGCTGTAGGTAGATTTTGTTGTTCAGATATCCTTCTCCTAGGATCAGGTGTTCTCTACACTATTATGATTGCCATTTGATGGCGGATCCTCTGTCTCCTCTTCTGATGTCATCCAGCGGCTGGGAGTCTCCGGCGGGAGAACTGGGGATTCCGGGAGATCGCTTCCTTATGTACTATGCCTGACATTGGGGGCAGGACCGGCGTGGGAGGGGAGTGGTCTCCTGCTGAATACTGCTAGCTAGAAAATTTCCATGGGGTCCTGGTGCCTGCCAGCTTCAGTCCTTATGGTGTAACCTGCTGCAAGAGCTGTTCTCGAAGATTTATTGTTACGGTAATTTCTTACGTAACTGTACTTTTTCCCCTATCTGGACGATTGGCAGATTTCAGCTCCGTCCAGGGATTCTCTTCCGGAGGCCCTCTCAGTCACTCTTTATTTGTTTTCCAGGCTGGGGATCACAGTCAGTATCCCCAAGTCTTCACTGATTCCTTCTCAGAATCTGCAGTTCATTGGAGCAGTTCTAGATGCACTCCAGGGCAGAGCCTTTCTCCCCCCCCAAGACCGGAGGGAAATTCTGATTAAGCAGTCTACTCTGGTAGCCTCTTCCAGATCTCTCCCAGTCTGAGAGGTTCTTCGGTTGCTGGGTTTGATGGCGGCCTCCATCTCCACGGTTCCCCTGGCACGGCTCCACATGAGAATCACTCAGTGGTCCTTGTGAGTTCAGTGGGATCAGCTTTAAGATGATTTGGACCACCTGATCGTAATTTCCTCTGCTCTTCAGAGAGACTTAATTTGGTGGTAGGATCCCTTGAACCTGTCTTTGGGTCTCCGGTTTTGGGGCCCAGCCCCATTCCAAGTTCTAACCACAGATGCTTCCAGTCTGGGTTGGTGGCCTAATTTGGGGGACCATCAAGCTCAGGGGCTCTGGTTCCACTTGGAGATGTCTTTGTACATCAATGTTCTGGAGATGAGAGCGGTTCTGTATGCTGTTCAGGCGTTTCAGTCCGTCCTCCCAAGGGGATTACTGCTAGTCCAGACAGACAACATGCTGGTAGTCTGGTACATCAACAGGCAGGGAGGCACTCATTCATTCTCCCTTTGCAGGGAGGCGATGCGAGTGTGGAACTGGGCAGTCCAGCACGATCTGTCACAGCAGTGCAGGTTCTAGGAGTGCAAAACATCCTGGCGGACAGTCTAAGCAGATCTTGCACCCTTGCTCACGAATGAGAACTAGACCAGCAAGTGGCAGAGTCACTATTTCAGAGATGGGGACGACTAGAATTCGACCACTTCATGTCCCCATCCAACGCAAAGCTTCCCAGCTTTTGCTCGCTCATTCCAGAGCATAGTGCTTTCTGGCACGACACGTTGTTGCTCTCTTGGACAGGGAGATTCTTATATGCTTCCCCTATTTCCCATTCTTTAGAGGGTACTCATCAAACTGCAGGCAGAGAAAGCACGAATGATCTTAATCACTCCTCTTTGGCCCAGACAAATTTGGTTCCTGCTTCTTCAGCAGTTGGCGAGGGAACCCCTGGTTCCGCTTCCATTAATGACCACCCTCCTCACTCAGAACCAAGGTCAGCTTGTGCACCCAGGGCTCAGGACCTTGCATCTACATGCATTGCTCCTGCAGACATACTGAAATTTGCGTTTTGGGGTTTCCACCAGAGTAGCCCAAGTCATAGTGGAGACTCGAAAGCCCTCTACCAGGTCTACTTACACCATGAAGTGGAAGCATTTTTCTTGTTTGCGTGGCTTCCAAAGGTTGGGACCCTTTCATTTTTTCAGCCCCTCAAGTCATGGAGTACCTGAGTCATCTTTCTGATTCAGGGTTGGCGTATTCCTCTATAAAAGTCCATTTGTGTGCCATTTCAGCCTATCACGTGCTTGTGGATGGTAAGCCCATAGCTCAGTTGGAGATTTCCAAAACCTTTCTGAAAAGGATTCTCCATCTGAACCCCCTCCCCCATTAGTAGCCCAACACCGCCTTGGGATGTAAATTTTGTGTTGGAGAAGCTTTATCTCCCTCCTTTTGAACCAGCGATGAGCTGTGACTTGTGCTGTCTTTCTTGCAAAACGCTTTTTTTAGTTGCTGTTACTTATGCTCGAAGAATTACCAAGCTCCAGGTCCTAGTCTGTAAGGAGCCTTATTTTATTTTTCATAAGGACCGGGCAGTCCTCAGAATTCATTCCAAGTTCTTATCTAAGGTGGTGTCAGAGTTCACACTGAACCAGACAGTGGAACTTCAGCATACTATCCGGCTCCAGTGAATAGAGGTGAGGCTGTACTTCACACCTTGGATGTGCACTGAATTCTGAGGTGCTATACCCACAGGACCAATGATTCCCATAAGGACGATCAGCTCTTTGTTTCTTTTCCCCCAAAACTTTGGGGAACTCTGTCTCTAAACAGTGCCTCTCTAAGTGGCTAGCAAACTGTATTCGCTTCTGTTATCAAAAGTATGACAGACCTCTGCCAGGGTCTGTTAGAGGTCATTCCACTAGGGCTTTGGGTGCTTCTGCAGCTTTTCTCCATAATGTTTCTGCAGCTGAGATTTGTGCGGCAGCAACTTGGAGTTCCATCCATACCTTCACCATGCATTACAGTCTGGACATTGCTTCTAGGTGAAGGGCCAGTTCGGCCTAGCTGTTCTGCAGGGCCTTCTGTCCTAAGCTAATCCCATTGGACCCTCTTTTGTGTTTCTCCTCCTCCTCCTGTATTTCTCTCTTATCTCTCTTTGGTGGGACTGCTTGGGATTCAGTCCTACATGTTATGACCTACTGCAGGAACCCTCTTAAAGTAAGATAGTACAGTTACATAGGAACATAGGAAAGTGACGGCAGAAAAGGACTACCAGGCCCACCTAGTCTGCCCATTTACTTACTGTAACAGTAGATCTTCGAGAGAGGTTCCTGCAGTAGGTCATGTTTTTTTCCCTCCCTCCTTCCCAGTTTTTTCCTGTTGGGTCTCCAGATCCAGCTTCTTCTCCTGTTGGGCTGTGGCGTGAGAACTGGAGGTCAGGCGTGGGGACCGCCCTCTATATAGGGTCATGCTGACGTAGTCGCATGACTTCGGGTGAGCAGTCCCCTGTCAGGCATTGCTGAAAAACTCTGCAGTGCTATCCAGACGCCAGGTGGCGCTAGTCCTACATGTTATGACCTACTGCAGGAACCTTTCTCGAAGATCTACTGTTACAGTAAGTTCTTATGTAACTGTACTTTTCATTAGGTTAGTTTATCTTGCACCTCCTCAGTAAAAAAGGTACTGAGGTGGTTGGAGGGTTGACGTGGGGTAGCCTATACAGCACAAGCTAGTCTCGTGGCGCCGCACATGCTCGGTCCTACCCCAGCGCCATCCCTCCTGAAGATTGTTGGCTCCCGCTGGGTCCTAGCACCTCTGGCATAGTCCCATTGGTGTGACTGAGTGGTGGAGACTTTGTCCAAGAATTACAGTAGGTACGTAATTTCCATTTTTCCCACATCCTATTCCACCTCCCCACTAGACTGTATCCCGTGGTCACACATCATTTCCCCAGCCATTTGTTGAATTTCTCAATTCTTAGTTTACTAGCAGTGCTTGCCCTAGTGACCTGAAGAACCTCAGAAAATGCAGCTGATTTTTCTGCTTCACTGCAGAGTCTTTCAGCCTCCCTGCACCTCTTCAGCCCTACACCCTTCCAGGTCATTTGTACGCCTCCAGCCTCGGTTGGGGTGCCCATATAGGACCCCACCAAAACCAAGGGACTTGGTCCGAGCTCGTGGGGGATTTCTACATCAATGTTCTGGAGGTGCGGGCAGTATTGTATGCCCTTCAAGCCTTCCAAACTCTGCTTTCCCCAGGTCCGCTGTTAGTTCAGATGGACAACATGTGTGTGGTTCATTACATAAAGGGGTGAGGGACTGATTCCTGTTCCCTGTAGAGGGAAGCGATAAGAGTCTGGTATTGGCCATTGAGTACAGTCTGGAGCTCTCAGCCATCCATGTTACCAGCAACCAAAACATACTGGCGGACAGCCTAAGCTGCTTGTGGTCAAGAGCTCACAAGTGGGAACTTCTGACTTCAGTGGTAGAAGACCTCTTTGACAGATATTGTCAGCCTGAGTTGGACCTTTTTGCAATCCCACACAACGCAGAATTGCTGCTTTTCTGCTCGCTAGCTCCAGGGCCTGGAGTTTTCTGGTGAGACACATTGTCCCTCTCCAGGACAAAGAGGTTTCTGTAGGCCTTCCCTCCCTTTCTGCTCCTTCATTGAGTTGTAATCAAGCTCCGGATGGAAGGGGCTACGATAATCCTCCTTGCCCACTTCTGGCCTTGTCAGATCTGGTTACCCTTGCTACAGCAAATGACGGTGGAACTTCTGCTGTCCATGCCCCTGTGCATGGGCTTGCTTACCCAGGACCATCTCCGTGCATGGCTCCTGAGGACATAGCCGTAGCCAGATTTGGGGTCTCCCCTGGAGTGGCTGATGTTTTGGTGGCGGCCAGGAAGCCCTCCACCAAGGCCACCTACTCCATGAAATGGAAGCGCTTTGCTCTTCGGGCTGCCTCGCACCAGCTGGATCCCTGCACCTGTCCAATAGATCAGGTTTTAGAGTACCTTCTGTCCCTCTCGGACTGTGGTTTATGGTAATCCTCTGTTAAGGTACATCTTTCTGCCATCTCTCCATACCATGTACCTGTGGATGGGTGCTCAGTGGCCCAACTCAGTGTGACATGCACCTTCTTGCGGGGCATTTTGCACTTGAAGCCCCCAGTCAGGGACCCTGTCCTGCCTTGGGATCTTAATTTTGTGGTTAAAAAAAACTTTTGTTGCCTCACTTTGAACTGGCTGTGTCTTGCAAGCTGCACTTTCTGTTGTGGAATGCATTATTTTTAATTGCCATTAGTTCTGCTCAAAGGATTTCAGAGCTTCAGGCCCTCGTGTAAGGAGCCTTATTTAGTTTTTCACAAAGACAGTGTGTGTCTGCGTACAAATCCCAAGTTTCTTCCTAAGGGTGTTTCAGAGTTTACTTTAAATCAGTCCATCCACCTGCCTGTCTCTCCCCCCCCCCCCCGGAGCATTCCAATCAAGGGGAGGCATTGCTCCATACCTTGGATCTGCATAGAATCCTGAAGTACTGTACGTCAGACTAAGGACTCTCGGAAGTCCAGTCAATTTTTTTTTGTTCACCCCTGGGAAAGCAGGCACCCTGGTGTCCAAACAGTGTTTGTCTAAGTGGCTAGCAAATTGCATTGTTGGTTATTAGACGTATGGCAAGGAGCTTCCTGGAGGGGTTAAGGGCCATTCCACAAGAGGTGTGTCGCGTCAGTGGCTTGCTTTCATAATGTGTTAGCTACTGACATCTGCGCTGTTGCCACCTGGAGTACTGTCCACACCTTTACCAAGCATCACAGTCTGAACATTGTCTCTAGGCGTCGGGCCAACTTTGGCCTAGTTGTCCTCCAAGGCCTCCTTTCATAGGCTGTTATGTTTTAGCCAGTCACCCGGCCTGCCTGTCTGTAGTACCAGAACTGCTTGGGACTCAGGTCTCAGTCCTACTGGTGATGGCTTGCTGCAAGAGATATCCTCAAAGTAAGATGGTACAGTTCTGTAAGAACTTAACCGTAACAGTAGATCTTCGAGAGGATCTCTTGCAGCAGGCCATGCTTTCCCTCCCTCCCTCCTTCCCCTTTTTGTTCTTCCTGTGTGTGTGTGTCTCTCTCTCTCCCCCCTTCCATTGGGGCAAGTCTTCTGCTTTTTATTCTGTTACAGGGTTACATTGGCATCTGCCGCGGCTCCCCCCTTCCGGTATCCTCCTTATGATCTCTGGGGGGAGAACTGAAGAAGGCATGGGGGCTGCCCACCTTATATAGGATAGGCTGACATCGGCTGCTGCCATCCGAGATGGGCAGCTCCCTCTGGTAGGCTGCTAATTAGAAAGGTTTCCATGTGGGCCTAGCACCTGACGGCTAAGTCCTACGGATGATGGCCTGCTGCAAGAGATCCTTTCGAAGATCTTATATAACTGTACTTTATGAAAAATAACCTACGAGAACAGCTAATATTTTTTTAAGTCAAACTACCTCTGGCTGGAAGCTGCAATACTGAACATAGGATTTGCAAGAAAGTGAGTTGTGCTCACAACAGAGCGAGGTGAATCTTACAATTGTCTTTGGTTTGTAGCAGATATTCTGCAGGTGGAGGCTACTTCTAACTGAAAGATTAAATAAGGAACTTAGAATTATCAGGAAAAGACAGTCTTTGTTACAATTCTTAAGATTTTCAGTGCAGGAAGAGTTTAAAGCACAGCTGACTTATTTTGGGTCTGACTGCTTTCAGAGCTCAAACCACCAGGCTGTTTTGGGGCTGGGGAGGTTTTACCTGTGTCTGACTTGGATGTCTGGAATTTTCTCTGTTTGATTAACGGTATTTTCTCTGTCAAATTGTTGTGTAGGGTATCTTGCTGACAGGAAGGCACTCATCGCAGCGGTGGGTCAGAGCTCTTAGCTGATTGTTTTGTGAGGGCACAATTTAGGCCCAACCCCTTCTCACCCCTCACCCCACCCACCCCTGGAAATAGTTCCTTTATACCTGGGGTTCTGACTTCATTTCCTCAAGAGTGCAAGGTGCATATCACTGTCATATCCTCTCTAGCACACTGCACTGACAATATAAGCATACACATTGTATAATATATATATTTCTATATAACAAACCAATCACACACACAAATACACACACACACGAAAAAAAAAAAAAGTAGATAAACATGTGGGGAGTAGTGCAATGTAATGGCTGTGGGGCAGCAGTCTTCCGGGAGTCTTTCTGGAGGCTGAGATGCTGCCCTATTTGCAGACAACTCTCTGCCCTGAGGGAGGAAGTTGCCCGTCTTCAGGCCACACTGGACAGTAGTAAGGGAACCTTCCCCCAGGCCACACTGGACGGTAGGAAGGAAACCTCCCCCATCCAGGGAGCACCAGAGCCACCACCACTACCTCAGAGGTTGCGAAGAAAGCACAGCAGTTGGACCACAGTGGGCTCAGGGAGGGTGAGGATGGTGGAACAGAGGCACACCCAGTCAGTTGTTCCACTCCACAATCCATACACCATTCTGTGGGGGCATAGCTCCCCTATGGATGCACCCGAAGAGGAGACTAAGGAGGCTGAGGACAACTGTCACAAAGGAGGCCCACAGGAAGAAGGCAGAGGACACCACAAGGAAAGGAAGCAGCTCCTGGTGGGGGACTCAATTATTAGGAGGATAGAACTGGGGGGAGCAGGGAAAACTGAAGTAGGGTGCCTGCCTGGTGCCATGGCTTGAGGAGAGGAAGCACATCCTCAGGATCACGAGAACAGCATGCACGGGAGTCTGAGCTGGATGTCATTGTCCACCTAGGGACAAATGACTTGGCTCAACATGAGATTAGAGCAGTGCAGAAGGACTTGTAGAATTGGGGAGGGGCCTAAGACAAGTAGCACACACACAGTATCCTTCTCAGAGGTGCTGCCTGTCAGTGGCATGAGTGAGGCGAGGGTACTTTGCACCATGCAGTTTAATGAATGGTTGAAAAAATGGTGTGAGAACAGGGTTTGGCTTCATTGGGACTGGGGTTCCACCTGAGGGACACTAGCCTATACTGGCAGGATGGTCTGCATCTGTCCAGGAAGGGAACAAGTCTTTTGAGCAATCTGTTTAAATGCTTCATTGGCAAGCTTTTAAACTAGTCAAGGTGGGGGAGGCACTGATAAGCAGCAGGAAAATCCCAGCCTCTCCCTACAAAGCAGGGTACTAAATGAGAAAAAGACCAAGGTAGAAAGGTCAGTGGGGGATGTTGCAACAGAAGGTAAAGCCATCAAAAACAGGAGAGCAATGAGTTCCAATGCCCATAGTCTGGGTAACAAGCTTCCTGAATTAGTGGCCTTGATGGAGGAGGAACATCTGGATATCATGGCAATCACAGAAACATGGTACACACAAAACCATGACTGGGACGTAAACATACCAGGATACACTATCTACAGGAGGGACAGGGAGGGTAAAAGAGGAGGAGGAGTAGCTCTTTACATAAGGGAAGGAATCAAAGCAACAGAACAAAAGGGAAAACAGGGAGGAGAAGAAGCACTGTGGGTAAATTTGGAGACCGGCAATGGCACCACAATCCGCACAGGGGTTGTATACAGACCCCTTCTCAGGGGGAGGAAATGGACAAGGAAATGATGGAACGTATACTTAGAATGGCAGAAAAAGGGGAGATATTGCTGAGGGGTGATCTGAATATACCAGATGTTAACTAGAGTGCAGTTGCAGCAGCCACTTCGAAGAGTGGGGTTTTTCTAGATGCCCTACAGAGGGCATGCCTTAGACAACTAGTATTGGAGCCCACTCGAGAGGGAGCAATCTTAGACCTGGTTCTCTCGAATGGAGATGAAGAGAGGATCACAGATGTAGAAGTGGGTAGCCATCTGGGAACTAGCGACCATCGAACAGTATGGTTCACAATAAACACAGCAATAGAGTCAAGTCATACAAAGACAAAAGTACTGGACTTTAGGAGGGCTGACTTTTGCCAAAATGGGGTGCGTGCCTAAGGAATGCACTAGCAAATGGGCAGGAAGGAGGGGTGGAAGAACAATAGAATAATAAAACTGCCATCACAGAGGTAGCAAGCCTTGTGTGAAGCAAATAAACAAAACGAACGATGTAAGAAACCACTATGGTTCTCAAAGGAAGTGGCAGTGAAGGTTCAAGAGAAAGAAAGCATTCAGAAAGTGCAAGGAATCACAGAAGGAGCAGGACAGAGAACTGTATCAGTTAAAGCAAAGGAAGCTGGGAAGGCAGTCAGAGCGGCAAAGGCCCAAACCGAGGAAAAGATAGCCAACTCGGTTAAGAAGGGGGATAAAACCTTTTATAGGTACATCAGGGAGCAAAGGAAGACCAAGGGAGGGATAGTGAGGCTTAATAAAGGGAGGGAGGGTGGGCAGAGGGTGACTGTGAAAAGGCAGAGATACTAAACTAATATTTTTGCTCAGTATTTACAAAGGAAGAGGGGGAGGTACCTAAAACAAACAGTAGAAACACTCTGGATACAGAAGTTGATACCAGCCCATTTACAGAAGAAAGGGTTCTGAAAGAACTCTTAAAACTGAAGGTGGACAAAGCAATGGGGCCTGATGGGATTCATCCCAGAATTCTAAAAGAACTAAGGGTAGAACTAGTGACACCACTGTCTACCCTCTTTAACAAATCATGGGATGATGGGGTGGTACCAGAGGACTGGAGGAGGGCAGATGTGATTCCCCTTCACAAAAGTGGGAGCAAGACAGAAGCAGGAAACTACAGACCTGTCAGTTTAACCTCAGTGGTAGGGAAAATGATGGAATCACTTCTGAAGGAAAGAATTGTTGGGTATCTAGAGGCCAAAGGGGCACAGGACCCAAGGCAGCATGGATTCACAGCGGAAGGTCATGCCTGACAAATCTGATAGATTTCTTTGACTGGGTGTCCAAAGTAGTAGATCAGGAGGGGCTGTGGACATGGCCTACCCTAGACTTTAACAAGGCATTTGACACAGTCCCACACAAAAGATTAATATACAAGTTAGCCAACCTGGGAGTGGGTCCCAAGATGACAGCCTGGGTAAAGAATTGGCTGGAGAATAGGACACAGAGAGTAATAGTAAATGGAGTCCACTCTGAAGAAAGGGGTTGCTAGTGGGGCACCGAGGGTTCAGTATTAGACTGGTCCTCTTCAATGTCTTTATAAGTTTACATTGTAGAGGGACTGGAAGGAAAAGTATGTCTCTTTGCAGATGACACAAAGATCTGCAACAGAGTTGATGCACAAGATGGGGTGGAAAGGATGAGAAGGACTTGGCAAGGTTAGAGGAATGGTCAAATGTATGGCAGCTTAGATTCAATGCTAAGAAGTACAGGGTAATGCACCTGGGAAACAAAAACCCAGGGGAAGAGTACACAATGGGGGTGAGATACTAACAACAACAAAAATGGAAAGGGACCTGGGGGTAGTCATATCAGATGACCTAAAGGTGGGCAAGCAATGTGAGAGGGCAGCAAGGAGGGCTGGGGGATACTGGGATGCATAGGGAGAGGCATCACCAGTAGAAAACAGGAAGTTATTATCCCTCTGTACAGACAGCTGGTGAGACCCCATCTGGAGTACTGCGTGCAGTTCTGGAGACCCAATCTCCGCAAAGACATAGGATGGAAGCTGTCCAGAGGAGGGCAACTAAAATGGTGCAGGGTCTGCACCGGAAGACATATGAAGAGAGACTTAAGGAGCTTAATATGTATAGCCTTGAGGAAAGGAGGGAGAGGGGGGACATGATAGAAACTTTCAAGTACCTCAAGGAATCAACAAAGTCCAAGAGGGTAGCATCTTTCAAAAAGAGTGTGCAAGAACAAGGGGCACAATTTGAAGATAGAGGGGGCGGTTCAGAGGTAATTTAAGGAAGTATTTTTCACAGAGAGGGTTGTGGATGCATGGAACGGCCTTCGGAGGAGGTTGTGGAGTCAAAACAGTGGTGGAATCCAAGCATGCATGGGACAGTCATAAGGCAATTCTAGGGGGTGGGGGCAGGAAGAAGTAGGCTGCTGGGTATCTAGGATCTGCAGTTTATCCATTAGGTAGGGAAATATGCAGACTGGGTGGGCCAAGCGGTCCTTATCTGCCGTCAAATTCTATGTTTCTATGAGGTGGTGTATATTTCTTTTTTTCCCCACACACCCTCTGTGTGATACCTCTATAAACATAAACCACTCGCACTTCGCTCTCTTGGTTTATGAGGTATATCACTTCTCGAGTGTATAAACAAAAATCTCATAATGTACAACACCCCCTATATTGTTCTGTTTATCATTCCCATGTTTCTTTATACTCCTTCTATTTGAAATTTTGCTTGGCCACTACTTTCTATAGACCAGCTAGATTGTCAGTCTTCTTTAACTATAAATCATCCTTCACATCCTTATTTTGGTACAGTATTGTAAGATCTATCTTGCTGTTAATAAAGGAAATAAACACTTCTTGTGTGCCCCCTGAAGAAGACAGTTCGTGTTGAATATGTAAGGAGAGTTATCTGCTTTGGCAGTGAGTGACGGTGGTTCCTTTTGAACTGTTTGCATTTTGCACTACATGAATTTTGCACTTTTTGTGAGCTCTGGTGTGTAAGTCCTCTTTCCGTGCTTGTGGTTCCTAATTGACCCTGTACCCATTAAGATGTGCTGTGTTGGGGTTGCCTGTTGTGCCCAAACACTTCTTACCCCCCCCCCCCAGTATTAACAATATAAGGTCCATATAAGCTATAAGACTGGGGCATCGTGGCTTCCGTCTGTACACTTGATTGTGGCGGGACCCCACTGCCAGTCTTAGTTGAATTGTTCTTAAAAAATGTACAGTGAAACAGGTTTCTTTTTTCCAAGGGCTGTGCAGAGTTGAGCTCTAAAATGCTGTGGCAAGTTACTTAAAAACAGCAGCATTTGTTAGTAACCATATAGTTTTTTTTCTCTCTCAGCAGTAAGGTTCATCTGGTAAAAATCTCAAGGTACACATTTTTGTTTTTGTTTTATTTCATTCCTTAACCAAGATACAGGATACTAAAGGTTGTAAGAGGTCTCACTCCCATGAAAAAATTTTAATATCCTGGTACAGTGCTGTGCAGTTTACCGTCAGAAACCTGTGGTAGCACCATCCTAATCCATCTACAGTATGAATCTAGCATGTACGTTCAACAGGTAACCTCAGCGGAATAGATTTTTAAAAATGGCAAGTGGTTGTAATCTTTAATTATGTGAGTCATTAAGTACAAAATCAACTATAAAAGCTGTTTTAACAGTATTCTAGAAAACTAAAAATATACTGAGCATGAATCTTAGGCTGTCAGAAATACATTTTTGCCAAAAAACTGTATGATAAATGTTTTGATGACTAACAAATACTGCTGCTTTACTCTTCATGAGTTAAAAAATAACTGAGAGCTACTTGTCCACCTCTTTATGGCAGAGTATGGCATCTGTCTTGCTGTCATTATGGAAAAGGTGGCATGGGGAGAGTCTGTGTTTCATAAAGTTACTCAGGCAACAGATTGACCACTGATGTTTTTGTTTTACATGAGTGCCATTTGGAACCTAGGTCACTGAGACCAGTTGCTTCAGTGTGTGGCTCCCAGTGTATTGTGATGTGCTCCTACCTAGACTCTGTAGGTAGCAGGTTCAGTTTCTTCTTTCTTGTAGAGTAAGGGCTTTATTCTCCACAGAATTGTATATTTCATAAATTGATGTGTAACTCTGATTTCACAGAAACCTCGAAAACCTCAGCCAGCCCTGGCAACCAGCAGCAAGGTCCAACGTTGCCCACTGGCCCCAGAGAAACGGGTACCACAGCATCCTCCACTGGGGGGAGGAGGGAAGAAATTGAGAGGGGGCCAGTGACTCTCAATGGCGAAGTGCAAGAGGCCCCTAATTCAGTTGCAGAGAACAGGACGATACCAGAAGCATGTAAAAGGTAAGCCCTTGTGTATGTCAGTTTTTGCACCCCCCACCTTCTTTCCCTGTTGGTTCTTTGGACAGCACTAGTGTGGAGGTGAGCACTGCTGTCCACCGATGACAGTGGAATCTGAAGCCAGACATGAACAATATCCACAGGCAAAGCACACACTGGATTTTTCTAGGTTATTTCTCCATTACATGTCAGTCCATTTTGTTAGGGGGACTAACTTTACACACTGGTGATGGAGTATTCCTGCCTCCCCTGTGTCGTAGAAGCATAAGTAGACCAGGAAGTTATAAAATTCACAAGTAGCATTTTGTTGTCAGTAACAAAAATAGAAAAAAATTGTACAGGATAGTTCTTCATAAAGACAGTACAAACAGAATTCTCCATCTGAGTCTCTCTGGAAAAGCATTGCCCTAAATATATAACCTGTTTATGCCTGTCAGTTCAAACTCTGCACCCTGATGTTGTAAGTTACATCTCCTGATCTTCCTGGACTAAGTCTCCATCACTCATTCACACTTGTGGGATGGCGCCGGAGGCGCTAGGATCAAGCGGGAGCCTAAAGTTTTCAAAAGGATCGAGGCAGAGAGGGGGCCCAGCATGCTGCTGACACTGCGAGACTAGCTCGCGCCTGTATAGGCTGTCTCGCGTCGACCCTCCAACTGCCTCAGTTCCTTTTCTCCCGCCGTCGAGGCGCCTGGATGTCGACGTCGCTAGTCTGCCGGAGTCGAAGTTTTTGTCTATATGACAACAGCTCTTAATGTTTTAATATTTTAAAGTAGTAATTTATTATTTTACGAAGAAGAAGAAAAAGAAATTCTTTCCTGCCATCAACGGAGTCATCCTTAGACGGTAGCGGTGATGGTAGGAGGACTTACTTTGAAAGTTTTTATGGCAGAGGGACTGTGTCTGTCCTCCTCCTTAATTAATGGGGTGGGGTGTCTGATCATGAACAGTCCTGTGCTCGGGGAGAGACAGCCCTCCGGCACAAATCTAACGGTTCCGGTGATCCGGCTCCGCTTGACCTCGAGCTCCTCTTCCTCGTTCGGGGAAGAACAATCTGTGCCGCTCGAGGTTGCCCGTTGGTATGTCTGCACGAGGAATGTTCGTTTGGAGGGGCGATGGGTCCAAACAGACTTTGGTGGGTTCCTCTTGGCCTCGCTCCTAACGGCTGCTTTCTCGACTCTGAGCTCCATCTCTGTCCTCGCTGGAGCTCTGGTGAGCAGTTTCACCTTTGGGTCGCTCCTATGGAGCAGGGGGTTCGGCTTTCCAGTTTTCCTGGCTCTGTTCCTGATTTCGGGACCTCTGGGCCTCGGAGCCATTGGACCGGAGCCGGGTTGATTGGATCACGTATGGTGAGATGCCCTCTGGGTGCCTTTGCCATCGTGTTGACCCCTCGTGCCTACCTCCCTCTCCCTTTTCCATGCAGGGGCCGGCACGGGCACCACCTTTTTCCTTCTCCCCTTTTCAGGATTTCCATTGGCATTTTTCTTCGGCACCGTGGTTCAGCGCCATGGTTCGGTGCCTTGCTCGACACCGTACCTTGGAGCCGTGCTCTGTCTTGGTCGGTGCCATGGCTCGGAGCTATGGTCGGCACCATGCCTTGCTGCCTTGGTCGGCGCCGTGCCTTGGAGCTTTGGCTCGGTGCCTTGGTCGGCGCCGTGCCTCAGAGCCATGGCTCGGAGCCATGGTCGGCGCCGTGCCTCAGAGCCATGGCTCGGAGCCATGGTCGGCGCCGTGCCTCGGAGCCATGGTCGGCGCTGTGCCTCGGAGCCTTGGCTCAGTGCCTTGGCGCCCTGTCTTGGGGCCATGGTCGGCGCCTTGCTCGGCACCATTACTTTGTGCGTTGCCATGGGTGCTCTCTTTGCTTCCTCTGGTTGTCGGCGCCGTCAGTAGTGCCGTGCACCTGCAGGTGGTGTCGTGCCCCCGTGGGTGACGCAGTGCTCCCTCAGGCGGCGCCTGGCACCTGCAAGTGCCATGGGTGCCAGGGATGCCAGGGGTGGCGCTGGGAGCACCCGTGGGTGCCGCGGGTGATGCTGTGGACACACATGGGTTCCATGGATGCCTCGGGTGCCACTGGTGCCTTGGGTACTGGGTTGACACCCGTGGGTGCCGTGGGCTGGTGCCCTCAGGTGCCATGGGTGCCATTCTTGCCATGGGTGTCATTGGTGCCATGGGCATGGGAGGTGCCCTCAGTGCCATTGCTACATGGGTGCCGGGAGTACCTGTGGATAATGCCATGGCTGCCCTTGGGTATCGCCCAGGTTGGCATAGACACTGCTTGGTGCCCTCCTGTGCCACGAGTGCTGCTGATGCCACACGGGTGCTAGTGGGTGCTGTATGGCAGAATTAGTGATGCATTTTTCCTTTCAGACTCTCTTCCACAGAACTTGTGGAGGGATGTTTACCGCAGAATGAACTCCTGTTCTGCGGATTATTTTTTCCACACATTGTAATGAGTAGTGGTCTATGTGAGATCTTGTGTCATCCGGCAGTTTTCTGCTATGGAACTCTGCTGTACCGTTCTGCCAGCGGAATCTCATTCTGCTCAGCACTTTCTCTGCTCCCTACATGGTACCAAGCTCCTCGACATCCTCCTGATGGCGGAGTCTCTAGTGGCTCTGACCTAGATCTCTATTGGAGGTCCTTCTGGGGTAGAAGTGCTTCTAGATGAGTCTTTCCCTGTCCTTCTGGTCAGTAACGCAGCGGACAGCTCATTTTATATACTGGAGGGCGTCCATCTCTATCTTCGAGTCCATGATGGAAAATCCTTTCAGTAGTTCCTCAATAACGGGTCCACTATAGTATTTCACCCTCAGCCGTGGGACCATACTCTTCTGCGCCTAGACTTTTTCAATCGTCAAGACAGTTATACTCTGTGGAACATTTTAATTTAATGGTCAGGGGCCGCTCTGACTCTTCCGCTCCTTTGATTGGGGTGTATAGCCCCCTTGTGATATTGCCTCTTTGGTGGCTTCTTCGGCACAGGTGGTCAACTTCTCTCCAGCTGTGATTGTTAGTCCGGTCATGATTTCAGTATGGACACTCAGGCTCTTTCCACACTCAGATGGAGAACATCTTCATCTTTTTGTATCAAGACAATCCTCAAAATAGCAGCCTGAAGGCCTTCTTAGGCTCGGACTAAAAAAAAAAAAATTTATATCATATGGTTTTTATCACAGCACATGGCCTAGCTGAAATTACCGGTCTCTTCCCCTTTTTTTTGGGGGATCTGATCAGATCCTTCTCAGCCCTGAGGCGCTCGTCTCCGGGATACGGTAAAGAGTACCTGATTTTTTTCTTCCCCTACGGGGAGTCCGATCCGGCGACGATATTGGTCATCTCTTTCTCTGAGAGATTTCTCTCATTCAGAGACATTTTCTAGACCTAGGCGACTGCCCAGTCTGTTAATTCCTATTCTTTTTATCAGGCTTCCTTCTCTCGAACAGAGCCTTATAGCAGCAGAAGCGACTCTCCACAGAGTCGGAACTCAGTTTCCTGCTTCCTTGCTTACTTAATTTAACAGGCAATATTCTCCTTTTTGATGGATGGTCAAGTAGGTCCCTTTTTCTGAGGAAGCTTCTCAAATATTCACACCCTTTTCCTTTCTTCCCTGTGTTCAGAGACTGCTGCTACAGTTGTACACACAGGGGCAGAATTATTCCTCTTGGAATATACAGTGGGTAGGATCTGGTTTTACTAGACCACCACGAGAGGCTTCTAAGTCGTGCTTGGCCTTCCATCAGGAAGATCCTGTGACTAAGTGGAGACCATTCTCCTTGATGGGCTAACCCCACCTGGACCCCCTTGCTCACCAAGTAAGGGGTTCAAGTGCTTCTGGACCTGTTGTTTACAGGTCAACCATACTGGATAGTGGGGGTTCCCATCTGCACTTTCCGGTCTGCCCTGAACCAGTAGACTTTACCTCCAACTCTTTCAGTTCCTGAGGTTCCTTTACATTGCATTAGTACGTATCTTTGACACTATTACTTTTGGTCCTAGACCAAATTGTGAGACCAGGTTCTTACCACTCTCCTAAAGTGGTTGTGGTTTCCTGGCAGACTTTCATTCAAACACCATGAAGTCTTGCTATATTAGGACTTATTGCAGTTAGCCACTGCACTTGAACTGCCCCGGAGAGGAAAGAGTTAACTCCAGAGAATCTGGAGTTCTAAAGCGCGAGGGCGCTATACCAAAGCTCTATCTGGGCAGTTTCAAATGAAACTGTCAGATTCTTTACTCCGCTTCACTGAACAGTCGCTCCGAGATCAGCTCCTTCAGCTCGGTTCATTTCCGGTTCAAGCGAGGTATTTTCGGTTCATTTGAACCCGCAAAAGTAATTATTTTACCGCATTTCGGTTAAAGCTTCTATCTGGTAAACCGTAGTACAAAATGTAAAGTCTGTGTGGAAATTTAGTTATCGGTTCGGTTTTGAACTGATCGGTTTGCTTATTTTAACGTTTTAAAGTTTTGGGCTTTGAGTGCGGTACCGGTTCTTATTGGTTCTAAAAACCTTGATTTTAAATAGGGTTTTCAAATACCGGTAAGCAGTTAGGAACCGATAAAGGGTGTCTTGCCACAACTGCCATAAAAAGGACAAGTTTTTGGTTAGGCTGGCATTATGTCTGAGAAACCCAAAAAGAAAACCGGGCCCACTGGGTTTCAACACTGTGATGTTGTGGGAAGCTTTGCCAAGGCTGACCCACACACCACTTGTGTTTATTGTCTGGGGCTGCCACCTCCTGTCAGACTGCCAGGTGTTTAAAATTTCTCTGCAGCCACCCTGAAAAGAGATAGGGCCGGCTCAGGGAACTATTAGCAAAAGTCCGCTGACCCGATGGCCAGCCCGGTCCAGTACCCACTGGACCAGAGGAGGCCTCTGACCAGGGCTAGATTCTGGCAAAAGGATGGTTCAGAGGAACCAGTTTAAAAAAAAAAAAAAAAAAATATGAATATGACAGAGAAATCAGTAGGTTTGAGTCCAAGATTGTCTCTCCAACTGCTGCAGAAGTAGTTGCTACAGATTGTCCAGTCACTGTTTCTAGGTCCTGTCGAACCATCTACAGTTGGTAAAAGGTGGCCTGCCAGTTCCAGTGGTTCAGGTTTATGATGTTGAGAATTGTTATGAACCACAGGAGTGGGAGGAGGAAATTTGATCAATACATGTGTGGTGGTAGGGTCTGGACGTGCCCACTAAGCGTGACATTTTCTCCAGACAGACTTTTAGAATCTCCTCCTTTTCTGTCTGAGTCCTTTTCTCAGTTTATGTTTTACAAAAGCTTGTAGAATCCCCCAGCTTCCTTTAGAGGAAGCTGGATGAGTAAAGGAGCCTGATTATGTAGGAATGATGGGCTAGGAGGTTGTCTTTCCTTTGCATAAGTCATTTAGGAAGTAAACAACAAAGATTTTATAAGATTCCTTTCTGTTCCTCCTGTAAGATAAAAAATGGACAGAAGGTGTATTTCGCCAGGCTCTGTTACAGACTTCCTCACTGAGCAGTGTAGTCATGTAGGTGTGGTACACAGCCTGTGTCAAGGTTAGTTCCTTCTGGCTCACATCCTCCTGAACAGGATTCCAGGAGGATTGATGCCATGACAAGAAAACAGTATATGGCAGCTTCTGTGGGACTCAGACAGGCAAGTTGTATGGTTTATGTGGCTAGATTTCGAAATCTAGGTGGGACGAGAATATGGTTAGCCAAGCAGGCCCATGGCCAGCTGGGTTAGCGGTTGGAACAGGTGGCTGCTAATGGCACTGAAGCCTCTAAGTTCAAGTTCATACTGCTGTTGGTGTTAATCTTGTTTTCTCTAGGGTCATGACCACTTCTGTAGCTTTCCATAGGTTGGCATGGCTCAGATGCACTAATCTGTCCCAAGATACTCTGTCAAAGTCTATGGATTTGTTTTTTGTTGTGGGTATTCTCTGTTTGAGGAACAAACAGAAAGCTATATGGAAAACAGGGATGATTACCTACAAAAGTGCCCAGGTAGAGCTCAGGCCTCCTCTGCTTTCGCCAGAGGGTCTCTTCAGAGGCAGAGATAGACGGGCACAAGTAAACCGTCCCCTCCCTTAGCCTAAGACTATTGCTACAGGCACCCTGATGGGGTGCCCAGGGCCGATTCTCCTATACCAGTGGGCAGGTTGGTTTTATTTCAGCCAGAATTGGTGTCCCTAACTTGGACAAGTGGGTTCTGGAAGTAATAGGTCTGGTTCTCAGCTTCAAACAGTTTCCAAGATGAGAGCCAGACAGGTCCACCTGCAAATCCTTGAATCCCTTGCTTTGGAGCAGAGGTTTCTTCTCCTCTGAACTGCAAAGCAGTAGAAGGTCCCTCCTTGCCACTGGGGCAAGGGCTGTACTCATGATACTTTCTTACCCTATAGAAGGCAGGAGATTGGCGCATCTCAGATTTAAGGTACCTGAACAAGCATCTTTTGAAAACAAAGTTAAAATGTTAACTCTGGCTGAGGCCAGGGACTGGCTAGCTTTTCTGGACCTCAAGGATGCCTATTTTTTCATGTGTTTTGATCAGGCCTTCTCACCAAAAGTACCTCAGGTTACCCTCAGGCCACTACCAGTTCAGGGCAATGCCCTTGGCCTTACCTCCAGCCAAGGGTATTGGAAATTCTAGCTGTGGTAGTGGCTCTTTAAGAAGGCAAGGGATTGCTTTGTTTCCTTTCCTGGATGACTGGCTCTTAGTGGGTCAGTCTCCAGATCAAGTAAATCCACTTGCAAGTCACCCAGCAGCTTCTCACCTTCTGGGATTCCTGCTGAATTTACCAAAGTCAGTTCTCGAACCAGTTCAGGTACTAACTTTCATAGGGCAGAGTTGAACAAAAGTTAGCCAGGCATTTCTCCCTCTGAAAGGGTAGGCAGTCTCTTTGCCCTGGCATCTTCCATTACTCTGTAGTCTCTTGACCAGCATAGCATTTGCTACAACTACTAGGGCACATGGCTGCTTCCACAGCTGTAGTGCAGGGAGCAAGATTCCAGATGAGGGACATTTAGTTCCATCTGAGGGCCTATTGGTCCCAAAGGAGGGATTCCTTTCCAAATTGGTTCTAGTGACCAGTCCCTGATCCTGGCCTTACACTGGTGGCAGGATCAAAGCAATCTAAAACTAGGGGTCCTCCCTCATTCCCTCACCACGGATGCTCCTGTGTTAGGGTGAGGAGCTCGCTTAGCTTACCTGTCCACGAGGGAGTGTGGACTCCCTAGAATCTCTGCTCCACATCAATTTTTGGAACTCAGAGCTGTCTTCTAGCTCTTAGGGTTTTCAGCTTCTGTCCAGAACAAGGTAGTTCAAGTTAGGACAGACAACACCACAATAATGTGGTACATCAACAGGCAGGGGCACTCGGTCATCAGCCTTGTGCACGAAGCAATGAAGTGGTGGTCTCTGGCTTACTCCTGAACACCTCCCTGATAGCAGTTCACCTCCCAGGGAAGGACAATGCCCTGGCAGATGCCCTCAGCAGGATTCTCAGGGCCATCACGATTGGGCTCTGAATCCTCAGGTGCTGGGTTCAGTCCTTGCCAGATGGGGCTCATTTTCAGATAGATCTTTTCGCAGCCCCAGATAACCACTAACTTTCTCTGTTTTGTTGAGGCCTCCAGTGCTGGGATCAGTCCCCTGGATGCTTTTCACTTGGATTGGAAAGGAAGTTTCTGTACACCTTTCCTCCTTTTCCCTTTCTTTCAGGGTACTAGTAAAAATCAGATCTCAGCCTTGCAGAGTGATTCTGATTGTTCCAAACTGGCCAGACAGCCCTGGTACCCTTGTCTCTGTCCTTGACAGTCCACCCTACCCTGAGCTTGCCCAGAGTCCACGACTTACTGGCCTTTGCACAAGGGAGAGGTGGTATCCGACCTCAAATTCCTCCTTCTCAAGGCAGCTCTTGAGGAGTTAGAATTTGCTGATTTACACCTTTTCAAGGTGTCATGGATATTTTAAAGGCTTCAAGGAAGCCTTTCCACTAGGGCCACTTATAATTCTAAGTGGAAGAGGTTTTCCATCTGGTGCTCTGAGAGGCAGATTATCCCAGAATCTGCTGATCTTCCCATTCTACTGGACTGTTTGGTCCATCTGAATTCCCTAGGCCTTAGGACCAGCTACCTATGAGGTTCATCTGGCAGCTGTCTCTGTTTTTGTGTCAGCAGGAAGCCTGCCTCCTTTCTTCTCAACCGGTGTTCTCCAAGTTTTTAAAGGGTTACTTCATACTAACCCTCCTTTTGGAACCAGCTCCCGCCTGGGACCTGAATATTTGCATTGCTCAGTTAATGCAAACCCCTTTGGACCCTCTGTCTCAGCAGAGCTCAAGCTTCTCACTTGGAAAATGTTTTTTTCTGGTGGTTTCACTTCTGCCAGGCGCATAAGTGAACTACAGGCCCTGTCAGTGGAAGAAGATTTTTATCTCTTTCCACAGAGATAAGGTAGTCCTTAGGACTACTAGAAAGTTTTGCCTAAGGTGGTTTCTGATTTCCACCTGAATCAATCTATCTCTCTCCAGTATTTTTCACTGAGCATTCTTCCTCAGGTGAGAGGAGACTGCACAGCTTGGATGTCAAAAGAGCCTTATGCTACTATTTGTAACACACAAGGGTCACAGGTTCTAATCCTCCAACTCTTCTCTACCTAGGGCAGGTTGGCAAAGGGAACCTGCCACTAAGAGGACAATTGCAAGGTGGATTGTCTCTTGTATCCATTTTGTTATCAAAGACTAGGTAGAGAGCCCCCTCAGGACTGAGGCTCACTCCACCAGGGGTACAGCTGCATCTCTAGCGTACTGGAGAGACATTCCCATTCTGGAAATTTGTCAAGCTGCTACCTGGAAGACAGTTGACACCTTTACCAAGCATTATTCCCTGGATGTCCAGTCCAGGAGATGCTCGGTTTGGCACAGCTGTGCTTCAGAGCCTATTTCCTAAGTAGGTTCTGACCTCCTCCATGGAGGTACTGCTGTGTAATCTGCATTAAGTTCTAATATAGCAAGACTTTATGGTGTTTGAAGAAAAAATTACCACCTTAGTAATTGCTTTTCTTCTCATGGAGTCTTGCTATATTATAACCACCCTCCTCCTGCCCCTCTCAGAACTTCTACTTGGGTGGGTGGCAAATTAGTGCAAGCACTGTGTCATGCCATTGTAGTTCTTCCTTACCCTCTTTTCCTTTAGGGTTAGGGAACTAGGGTTTCTGTGTTGAGTGATTTGTTGGCCCCTTCCTGGACTTGAGTCTTTGGGGAAGGGGGGTCTAATAGTGCTTGTCAGGGGAAAATAATAATACCATTATTCATTCTTATTATTGTTATTGTTGTTCCTATTGTTGTTTATATTGTTGTTATTACTACTAGTAGGTAGCCATTTGGCTAGTGTAGAGCTTTCCACACAGACTTGTTGCTTAGTGTTAGCTTCAGAAGATCTAGCAGTTTCATTTGAAACTGCCCAGATAGAAGTATTGGTATAGCGCTCTCGCGCTTTAGAACTCCAGATTCTCTGGAGTTAACTCTTTCCTCTCCGGGGCAGTTCAAGTGCAGTGGCTAACTGCAATAAGTCCTAATATAGCAAGACTCCATGAGAAGAAAAGCAATTACTAAGGTGAGTAATTTTTTCTTTTGTGCCCATTGCAGTCGTCTGTAAAGTGGTGAGATACAACTCGAGCGCTTATCTTGTAAACACTATGTTCTAGATGCTCTTTACAAGACAGCTCTTTTTATTAGCAGGACAGTCCTTGGCCGTCCTTTCTGAGTGAACCCTATCTCCTACCACCCTACTCAGGGTTGTTGGTTTTAGCTTGGTACTCTCATGCAGTGAATGAGGATGAGACTTAGTCCAGGAAGATATGCGAAATTACGTACTTACCGTAATTGTTGGGATCTTCTTCGACAGTCTCCATCACTCATTCACACGCCCACCCACCATCCCCTGGGTTCACTTGTTTTCTTTCCTGGTCTTCACGGTCCTATGATTCAGACTGTGAGGACATTATTCTTTGACCTTTCTTGCAAAGGCCATCTGGGCCCTCTCAGGCCCAGAAACTCAGGATGAGTTATTCTCATTAGTCACGCTGCACCTCCTCGGGTCGAAAGGTACTGAGGCGGTTGGAGGGTCGGCAGCGAGATAGCCTATACAGGCGCCAAGCTGGTCTCGCAGTGCCACGCATACGTCGCCCTCTCTAAAAGCTTGACTCTGAAAACTTTAGGTTCTGGCTATCCCAGCCTCCGGCGCTATCCCATAAGTATGAATGAGTGATGGAGACTGTCCAAGAAGATCAACAATTATGGTAAGTACGTAATTTCCATTTGTTCACAAAATGTAGCAAAACTTTTTAATTTTCCTTCCTAAGGTCAGCCTGATGAGCACATCTAGTCTTAACAGGTGCAACAAAGTAATGTATTTTGTCCCAGAGCTGGTTTTCTGTTGACAGTTTTGTAAACAAGCTTGTGGAGGCCAAAGTGCATCTCAAGGTCAACCTCCTGTGTTCCAGATGGTTATCTTTTGTAATAAACCCAAATAACTTTTTGCAGTCATTTCAACAATATAATTATATACACTTGCAAACCAAGGGATCCCAGTTTCCCATAAAGATTCACATGTATTTTTTTTAATTTTAAAGAAATTCAGTGTCCACAACAACACGGCTTTCGCAAGGGACACAGCACCACTGCTGCTTTGCTTGAGTTTATGGGTCATATCCACAACTCCCTGGATCAGGATGCCCTTGTTGGTGCGTTTTTTATTGCTCTAACGAAAGCATTTAATACAGTTAATCATGTCCTTCTGCTTGAACAATTGGAGTCCATTGCGGGCTTGCATGTGACACAGTTGCTTGGTTTGAGAGCTACCTTTCAAACAGCTCACAGCGAGTGAAAAATCGCTCATGTCCTATCTAATAGTAGACCTGTACGATCTGGTGTCCCCCAAGGATCTATACTGGGTCCGTTATTATTCAGTCTATTCCTAAACTAGCTCCCATACTCCTGTCAGTGCAGAATTCTGCTTTATGCGGAGTGATCCTGACCCAAAGCAACTGGAAATAAATCTCCAGATGACTTTCTCAAAGGTAGAAAGTTGATTCAGTGAGGAAAAACTCGTCTTGAACTATAAGAAAACAAAAACAATTTTGATCTTCCCTTGTCAATCTTCACCATTCATTACTGCTTGGGTTAAGCCGGAGGTGCGACCCGCTACAGGAGGTTTTTTTTTTTTTTTTGGGAGTCTGCTCCGAGCGCGCGCCTCCGAGCGCGACGCACTCGCGTCTCCAAGGGCGTGCTAGGTGCCGTAGACCTCCTCTGTCTCAGTTCTGTTTCTCCCACCGTCGCAGGCTGCACTGCCTGCGGTAGCTAAAATAGTTTAACGGTTCCTCGTAATCCTTCAAGACTCCTCGTTTTTTCCTCAGTGTCTCGCTCGACGCCGTATACCGGTAAGACTGTTCTTATTTTTCTATCAACGGTGCCGAGTGCTTTATTGCTGTTTTTTTTGCCTTGTTTAGTTCGCATCATGTCAGGTTTGGGAGCAGCGTGAAGTCAAAGGCGGGCGTGCCCTATGCATCGGTGCTCCTGTGGCGGCATTTCTCCGTCTCGGACCTGGCATGATGTCTGTCTCCGTTGCCTGGGACCCAACCACGACATGGACACGTGCGATGCCTGTTTCTCAATGGACCGTCGTGTCCTCGAAGTCCGCGCGTTCAAGCTCGGCAAGGCCCCGCATACCTTCGGGGGACGGCGTCGCTCCAGGGATTCCCAGGTAAGGTCTCTAGGCCCTTCCTCCGGGTTCCCTCCCAGGCCTATATGGTCTGTGGAGGAGGAGAAGGCTTCCTCCTCTTCTCTTGCCGAAGAGGAAGCTTCTCTCGCAGTGTCGGAGGAACGTCGTGGTCCCTCCCGGGGCGACGACGGGGACACCGCCTCAGCAGTCACCTCCTTGGAGTGCAGGCTCCCAAGTGTCGAGGCCCGCGCCTGCTGGGCCCGGCTCCGTGGACCGGCGCCGCCCTCTGTCGCCGTTTTGGATCCCGGCGCCGCTTGTAGCGCCCGGTGATCAAGCGGCACCGTCGGCTGGCGCTGCTCAGGCCTTCGGCGCTGTGCAGGCCTGGTTTTATTATCTCGGCGGTGCGGGTTGAGTTCCGGCGGCTGGGGGCGGCGCCGTGGGATGCCCCGACACCACAGGGGCCAAGGCTGGTCCTACCGCGGTTGTGGGTGGGCCAGGAGTCGTCCGGCCGTCTCTGGCTTCCGGCGCCATTCTTGGCGCTGTTTCTCGAGGACCCCGGGGTTGCCAACATTGAGGTTCAGCTGGTCTCTTCCTCTTAGGTCGATGACTCGGACGTGGACCCATCCTGGCACCCTGACTCTTCGGAGTCAGGGTCCCCGATGGCACGTGGTGCTGGCGGCACAGCTGGCCCCTCCCGCTGTCCCCACTCCCGTCCCCTGAGGGCCCTCGGCGGGCTAGGGGTGGGTCGGGGCGATAGGGTGGGGCGGAGGAGGGGCTCTCCTCCCGGGGGCCCGTGACAGCTACCCTTCGGGTGCTGTTATCGCGCCTCGGGGTGGGAGAAACGTTGGAGTCGAGGAGGAGGCGCTCGGGTCCGAGGGTTGAGGGGCGGGGAATGCGGTCGTCGCGGTCTGCGGCCACCCCTCGTGGGGTGGCTAGGGCACGTAGCGCTGAGCCCCGTCTTCCCCTCTTGGGCCCCAGGGTCCCCTCCGATGGCGTTGCTGCGGACTGCCCTTCTGGATCCATGCAGTCCCAGGTTCGTCACAGGGGAGGATCCCCTCCTTGGCTCTTCCAGGTTTCGCATCCCCGGGGTTCCGTTTTGCGACCTAGTCTGTTGTCCGGAATCCCGCCAGCTCGGGCTCCGTTCTCCGGATTTCAGAGCCCTAGCAGAGGTCAGTTGCCTCTTCGTAGGTGCCCATCTCCAGTACCTCTGCAGCCATCCCCCGCTCTTCCAGGCCATGTCGGTCCTACGGGTCCGTTATCCTGAGAGCAGTTGAGAGGTTCTGCGGCAGCCTTCCCCTCATATGTTGGGTATATGCATGAGCGGGTCTTTCGCCTCTCCCCACCGCCGCAGGAATCTTCTGGACATTCGAGCTCTCTATCATCCTCGTCTCCCTCCTCTGAGGGAGAGGAACCCCTTGCTCATATCTCCTCCGATGCTGATTTCACTGAATATCAGCGATTCCTTTCGAGGATGGTGAGGGATCTTCGAATCTCCTACATTAGCGTAGACAATACCAAGCGGGAGGCGAGGAATTCCTTGGAGAATTCAGTGCCCAGCACCTGGTGGTATCTTCCTGGCCTATCCCCTTCCAGGGCGTCTATCCGTTCTGGCAGTCGCTAGCCGCCCTTCTCAGCCCGGCAGACTGTTGGCAGTATTGTGTGCCCGCCGGAATCCCTGATACCCTTCCAACCCGTCTTCAGGTTTGGTATACCTAGAGACTCCTTCCGACGCGCCTTGCGATGACCATCCACGGTTAATTCCCTACAGTTCGACCGGTGGGGGCGAAGAGTATTCTCTTCCTCTCGTGTGATGGCTTGCATTGTGTCACATCAGGCTCACCACGCTGCCTACAGTAGGCATCTGTGGTGGATGCTCTCTCAGCTCTTAGCATCAATGCCTGATACGGAGCAAACCAGACAGGCTATTGCCCTCTCCGCTATAGGCCTGGAGCTGGCAAGACACCAAGCAAGGGCATCCTATGACGTCAATGAGGTGGCTTCCAGGCTTGCGGGGACAGCGATCTGCATTAGGCGGACGGCATGGCTTCGTCTATCTAGGTTGTCACCCCTGGCCCGGCGAAGGGTGATTCCCTCCGCCTTCCGGGGGACCCGTCTCTTTTCCTCCAGAGCTAGGAGACTTCTGCAGGGGCTTCTCCGTCTCCCCGTCCTCGGGGACACCTCCTTACTCTTCTCCCACATAGGCTTTTCTGGATTAGCCCAGGGTCTTCCCCTTCTGTTTCTCACCAGCAGGAGGCGGGGTCTTGTTCCCTCAGGGTTCTACCCCCTTTTTGGGGGCTTCAGCTCACCCAAGCAGTGACCAGATGGTGAAGGTTGACAGGAAGATATGAAAATTACGTACCTACCGTAATTCTTGATCTTCTCTTGTATCTTCACCATTCATTACTGATACCAACCCACCTTCCCCTCAGTGGCCTCCTTCTGTGGTGTCTCCCCCTCATAGAAACATAGACTTTGACGGCAGATAAGGACCGCTTGGCCCACCCAGTCTGCCCATTTCTCTACCTATTGGATAAGCTGCAGATTCTAGTTAACCAACAACCTACTTGCTCCTACTTCCCACTACAATTGCCTTATGGCTGTCCCATGCATTCTTGAATTTCCCCACTGCTTTTAGCCCCACAACCTCCTCAAGAAGGTGGTTCCATGAGTCCACCACTCTCTCTGTGAAAAAATATTTCCTCACGTTGCCCCTGAGCTGTCCCCCCTCTGTCTTCAAATTGTGTCCCCTTGTTCTTGCACATCTCTTTTTCTGAAAGATGCTACTCTCTTGAACTTTGTTGATTCCCTTGAGGTACTTGAAAGTTTCAATCATGTACCCCCTCTCCCTCCTTTCCTCAAAGGTATACATATTAAGCTCTTTTAGTCTCTCTTCATACAGCTTCTGTTGCAGACCTTGCACCATTTTAGTTGCTCTCCTCTGGACTGCCTCCATCCTGTCTAGGTCCTTGAGGAGATGGGGTCTCCAGAACTGCACACAGTACTCCAGATGGGGTCTCACCAACTGTCTGTACAGAGGGATAACAACTTCCTGTTTTCTACTGGTGATGCCTCTCCCTAGGCATCCCAGTATCCCCCTCAGCTCTCCTTACTGCCTTCTCACATTGCCAGCCTACCTTAAGGTCATCTGATACGACTACCCCTAGGTCCTTTTCCATTTTTGTTGTTGTTAGTACCTCCCCCATTATGTACTCTTCACCTGGGTTTTTGTCTCCCAGGTGCATTACTTTGCACTTCTTTGCATTGAATCTAAGCTGCCATACCTCTGACCATTCCTCCAACCTTGCCAAGTCCCTTCTCATCCTTTCCACTCACACCCCTCTTGTGAATCAACCCTATTGCAGATTGTTGTGTTGTCTGCAAGGAGGTATACTTTTCCTTCTAGCCCCTCTGCAATGTCTCCTATAAAGACATTAAAGAGGACCAGTCCCAGTACTGAACCCTGTGGTCCCCACTAGTAACCACCCTTTCTTCAGAGTGTACCCATTTACTATTACCCTCTATATTGTGTTGTGCAGCCAGTGTTTTACCCAGGCTACCACCCTAGGACCCACTCCCAGGCTGGTTAACTTGTTTATTAATCTTTTGTGTGGGACTGTGTCAAATGCCTTGCTAAAGTCTAGGTAGGCCATCACTGCCTCCTCTGATCCAGTTGCACAAGCATCTGAGTCACTCAGATGGTTAATTCTGGGTGACTACAATGCCTGGACTGATGATGAACTCTTGCAATTCAGTTAGCATTTCCTCCATTTGATGGATTCACTGGACCTTGCACAAGCAGTTACCTCTGCAGCTCATCAACACTGTCATGCCTTGGACTTTGTGTTCTTACTGGTGTCTGAGGTTAATAACCTCAGGACTGATCCGGTCAGTTGGTCGGACCATTGCACAGTGAAGTTCTCATTTGGGGCCATCTGTCGTCGAGGCACAGGTCAGAAAGCATAGGAAACACCAGGAGCAGTTGTGGAATTCACCAAAAGTTATTTATTTACACTAGCAGTATCATAAAATAAACTTGTTCAGTATAACTTTTTACAAAGGCAAAATAAAATTAAGTTTCCTCTTCCTTCCCTTGGCCTTTATGCCAAAAAAAAACTTCTGTTTTCCATTCTTAGTGAATGGATCCCCCTTTTTTCCTCAAAGTAAAGAGGAACGAGCACGGTTGTACTTTCTCTAATTCTGAGGGAACTCTCTCTGACCGCCCTTAGGGTGCGATTCCTAAATACCTTCTTAGGTTATGCAGTTTTCCAGCTTAAGAGGCCATGTTCTGACGCAGCCTCTGCAAAATTAGAATCCCCCTGGCAGGTATTATTTTGAGCTCTTCCAGCTGCTGATTGAACTTGCCAGCTCTGAGCGTCTGCTTGCCTTGCCTTAGGGAGTCTGAGTTCCACTCTCTTTCATACAAACTGCCTTCATGAAGGCATAGTCTTTCCCATACACTGCTGTGTTAGCACTTAACAAGGTGCTAAGGGACTTAGTCCCCTTCCTGGGTGGGCGCTCTTCCCGGAACAGGTTCTGCCCGGGCAGTCTAAGAGCCCTCAGCTAGGATGTAGGGACTTGGCATGTTGAGAGTTCAGAGATGTTGCCATCATTCGAATCTGTTCAGGTGGTTCAGTTGAACCTCCTCTCAGTCCTAGCAACTGGGATTCTTGCTCCCTTGTTAGTCTCGAGCCTGTAAGTCTCTCAACCAATGCTCGATGGGCACTGTTCTCCCTCTCTACATGCCTCTTTTTTCTTATTCTTAGTCTTCTTCTACTTTCCCTTTCCTTCTCTCTGTTCCTCCCCTAGAGCCGCCCCGGAAAGGAGGCCCTGCGGGCCCTTAGGGTAGGAATTCTCTCTCCTCTGTCTATTCTCTACCGGCTTATTCCTTTTCAATTTATATCCTTTCCTTTTCTCTCCCCCATCTTGCCTCGCTTCCTTTTTTTTCTTACCCTTTATTTTGGCCTCTCCGGCTGCCAGAACTAAGATAGAGGAGGAGTCTGCGTACCTAAGGCCGCCCCTCGCTGTATGACACTGTCGTTGCGCCGAGGCGCCCGTGGAGCCGTCTCCAAAAAAAACCCCGTAGCGGGTGCGCGCCTCCGGCTTAACCCAAGCATTAATGAATGGTGAAGATACAAGAGAAGATCAAGAATTACGGTAGGTATGTAATTTTCATTTCTCTAGCTCCCACAATAGACATCATACTTGCCCTTTTAATATCACAGATAAGGTTGGGATACCTTTGGAATTAATCTTGCACTTGAAATACTTAGGGGTAACAGTTGACAGTGCTTTATCTTATGTCTACCACATAGACAATACAGCTAAGGCAGTTAGTTAATAGGCACATAGGTCTTCTATACAGGCATAAAAATAGTCTGACCACGGAGGCTCTTGCTCTAGCTGTCCTTAGTTCAGTGGTCACACTAATAGACTACGGTCTAATAATCTGTGGCTACGCAGCACTCCAAAGTATTATAGTGGCACTAAAAGCCTGCCGCCTTGCAATCAGTTAGGCCTGGTGCCCCAGGGTACAAAATCTCCTCACCCTGCACGATAAGCGCTGCACCAGAAGTACTGATAGTATGGTTTTCAAAATCCTGCGCTGTCGTACCTTGCAAGGACAGAGGGCTTTCTCCCATCAAGCTCACTACTGGCTTAACTCCTTAGCCCCAGACATTTCTTTCATAGCCACGTTAGGCCTCTTCAGACAAAAGCTAAGGAACCATCTTGTTGCAAATTCCAGCTGTGACCGCTTTCACTAATCCCTTTACTCTTAACAGGGGCTTGGTACTGTATACTCTCCTCCCAGGGCAACCCTTAGATGGCCACCAGTTTTTCTACTCTTGGTTCCTAATTTCCTTGGCCTTAAAAAGCAATTTTCCCCTAGTTTATCCACTTCTCTAATATATCTGTCTCTCTCCTTCCAGTCCTTCCCCCAATTTTCATCCCTAAATTTGTCTGCTACCTGGACCTGTTTCCACAGTTTGTAATATATTCTCTTCCCCTTACCCCTTATGACGAAGACTCTCTGGCTGATGTATTCTCCTTTCTATGTAAGTCTCCCTATCTATTATGTACGTCTTATTCTGTCTTACCTACCTGTTTACCTTTGCTACCCCTCACTCTCTTGCTTCTAATTGTAGTTTTACATGCATTGTACAATGCCAACTTGATGCCTGTGCATAGTTTTACTTCGGATTTAATTCTTGCTGCTTAACAGCAATCACTTATGTTTACACTGTTTGTCTAACACTGACGTGGAACCTATGTAATGAGCTTGTTCTCAAAAGGTGTTAATCTGAGATCACAATAAAATAAATATAAAATAACCACAGAGAAGTAAGGGGAGAAAGAAAGAATAGAAACAGCAAGTGAAGGAAGGGAGATAACGGGGAAACTGTGGAACTGTCGGGAGTGGCCAGTTCCTAGATGCCACAAGAAAAAAATGATTGTGCACTCAGACAGGCAAAAGATAGGCAAGTGGCAGAATAGGAGAGGACAGACTAGATCCTTGCTTTTAACTCATTCTGCACAACAAATGGGACAGAATCTTACCCAACCCTGTCACACCTTTTCATTCAACCCCAGGGCCAATTTTGAGCAAAGCCAGATAGTTCTACTGAATTGTACTGAGGTGTCTGTGGGCACCTTGCTGGGTTCCTCCTGTGGGATGCCTTGCCACTGTCTGCCCATGGGGTGCCTTGTTATTTTCTGCCTATGGGCGTCTTGCCATTTTCTGTCTGTGGGAAACCTTTTCATTGTCTGTATGTGGAGCACCTTGCAGGTGTCTGCCTGTGGGGCACCTTGCTTGTCTCAACCTGTAGAGCAAAACTGCCTTTGACCTCTTGTGAGCACCTTGCCAATGTCTGATGTTTGGGTGCCTTACTGGTGTAGTATTTGGTAAGCAAATGAACCAAACCTATGGGGTGGGAGATGCAGCAAACCTCAAAACAGACATACAAGGCAGAAAAGTGAAGTGCACAACAAAATAAGCAGACAGCTATAGACAGCTTGGTTAACAGTTTATTGTGACACACAACACAGCACAAAAAACCGTGGCGCTTTGAACTCACGCAAGGGATACAGGGACTGTAGCTGAAATAGTCACGTAAGTATAGGTCTGTAATGACTCAGTGCAGTACATTAGAAATACAGAATCCGACAGCAGATAGGGGGCTGCTTGGCCCACCCAGTCTGCACCAATTTTTTTTTTTTTTTTAATCACCTACATTTTTGCTCTAGACCCACTTGATCTGCGGTGCTGTCTCCCCAGCAATTCCCTTGTACCTGTCCCAGGCATTTTTGAACCCTGCGACTGTTTTCACCCATACTACCTCTGCTGGAAGGCTGTTCCAGAAATTCACCACTCTTTCTCTGAAGAAATACTTCCTCACATCTCTCCTGAATCTGCCCTCTTCCAGCTTCATAGCATGTCCCCTTGTTCTGGAGCACCTTTTGTTCTGAAAAATACTACCCTCCTGTACCTCATGAGGTATTTAGAAGTCTGTCTCATAGCTCTCTCCCCCCCTCCCCCCCAGGTGTACACATTGAGCTCCTTTAGCCTCTTCTCATAGGGCTTTTGATGCAGACCCTGCACCATTTTGGTAGCCCTCTTCTGTACTGCCTCCATGCTGTGTCCTTCCTAAGATGTGGTCTCCAGAACTGGACACAGTACTCAACGTGGGGTCTTACTAGAGATCAATATAGAGGCAACACCACCTCCTTCTTTCTACTGGTGATGCCCCTTCCTATGCACCCCAGCATCCCACTAGCCCTCCTGACTGCTTTGTCACACTTTGAGCCCCCTTTAGGTCATCCAATATCATTACCCCCCGGTCTCTTTCCTGCTTGGTCATTGTCAGTATAATTCCTATCATTTTGTACTCAGCCCCCGGAATTCTGTGGCCTAAGTGCAATGTTTTGCACTTTTGTTTTTGCATTAAACCCCAACTCCCATAGCCTTGACCACTCCTCCAGTGTTTTCATATCTCTGCCCATCCTTTCCACCCCGTTGCAGATCTTGGTGTGATCTGCAAAGAGGCAGACCTTTCCTTCCAGCTCTTATGCTTTGTCACTAATAGACATTAAGGAGTTGTACAGAGTACATTATAAGATTTGAGTCCCCCACCACAACTTTGATGTTTCTGGATGAGTCATAATGTGTTGCATAGTGAAAGCTGTTGCACAAAAACAGTAAATTCAGTAAGAATAAAAATGTTGAGATAAATTTTACATTTTAAAGAACAGGAGATAAAGGGGCGGGCTAGCACAAAAATATCTTTGATAGGTATCTAGAAATGTTGAATGCTTCGTGGCTGCCTGGAGCCCCGACTAAGGCTGAACTCCTTCACACTTGATGTAATTGAATTCTGAAACAGATAATCAAGAAGAAAAAGAATATGTATTTAAATTAGACATTCAGGATTTCAGATTCAAAACTGCCAGTGTAAAAAAAAGTCCTAAAAAAGGGTTGGCAGTTTTAGAGATGTATACCTAAATGTGAAGTAATAATGTAAGTATGTCCCATTAGGCTCTAAAGGTGGTGAAGTACAGCGGGGAAAAAGGGTGGGGGAGAGGTAGGGTTTGAGGGTATAATTAAATAAATAAAAAATAATAAAATAAACTCTAGGGACATGGATATGTTGTTCAATCCACACTGTCTGGCAGGTCCCTTGCCACTTTAAATCTTGCCGGAAGGTCTTCAGGCTGGCTCCTCCCACCTATCCTGGTGGTAATACCCACGGCTCCGCCCCATGACGCCAGATCTTCCTTACTGCTTGGCAGCTCAGATTCCCTCCTTAGCACTCTGCGTTTTAGGCCTGGATCTTAATTCGGAAGTTCCGAAAATAATTTTAAAATTCTCTAGACTTGCGTCTTCGTCTTCCCTCGCGACTGCGATGGATAAATCCACTCCCAGCTTCCATCGGTGCACTTGCGGGCAGAATATGTCCTGGACCGACCTGCACTCCACGTGCATCTATTGCCTGGGTCTTGCTCACGATCCGCAGGCATGCGATCTCTGCAAATCCTTCACGGCTTTGGTTCTGGAACACCGCGCTGCCAGACTCCAGCTGGGGCACCCCGAGAAACGGTACCTGCCGGTGAAGTCTAAGGAGGCCCGTTGGGCGGTGTCCGTGGCTGCGGTCTACGGGAGCAGCTGGAGCAGTTGATCGCCCTCGAGGAGGAGGTGGCCCAGGCCGCGTCTTCTTCCTCCTCGGCCTTTGCATTTATCCTGCTCCTTGGGTTCCTCCTAGACTGATTCTTTCAATGAGCTTTGTCAGTCCCTCTCCACCAAGGGAGAAGGACACTAGAGTAGGTCGAAGAAAAAGGAACTGAAAGGTAAGTCCCACCATCTACGTTCATGGGAGTGGGAGAAATCCCCTTCACCGGACCGTCTGCTCTCGACTTCGGTCGAGGTTGTGGCTAAGGCCGCTGGCTTCACGGTGTCCCCGTCAGGTCAGCCGGGTGAGACACCCGCTGATATGGTCGAAATTTTTCTCAACCCGTTGGACGGGTTGTCGACTGGAGAAGCCAACAACCCTTCTTCACCGGTTCCCCTGGTGGTAACCGAGGACTTGCCTGTGCCTCCTATGCCGAAGTCCCCGGTCAAGGACCCTGAACTGAGGGAAGAGCGGGTTTCCCCCACACACTCTTCAACCCACCATAGACAACCCCGAAGGTCTCGGTCCTCTTCAATGTCAGGTAGATTTCGCCGACATCGGCAGTCTTGGTCCCGGCATCACGGAAAGTGACATCGTCGCTTGTCCTCATCATCCTCTTTGGAGGATAGGCTGAGACGCAAGTTGCGTCGGCACTATGAGGACATGATGTGGCAACAACTCTAGTTAGCCGGTAATAAGCCGACTCAGTCACCTTCTCCGGCCATTAAGTGGTTGTCGCCCGAACGACTGAAGCAACCCCTCGTTGTAGTCAAGGAGCCGACCCCGTCACTGGTTGCTCAGCCAAAACCTGCTGCTCCACCCATTGTGGTGGAACCACCGCCTCCTCAACCTAAGACTGGGGGCCCCGACCAAGGATTTTCGGTCGGGTCAGGGCTTGCCCCACAGGTTGTCGGTCACCCTCACTCCTGATCGGCCTCATGTGAAGGGTGGCTCAGGTGCTTGGCAGCTGTTCGCGGACTCCTCGGAGTCCGACGACGACTTCTTGTACTCCAGACCCCTTGACTTGGAATCTGCAGGGGGTCAGTTGGTGGACAAGAGCCCATCCTCGTTCTTGGAAATCCTTTGGCTCATCCGAGTCCACTGGGATGCAGCTCAAACCCATGCAGAAATGGGCCAGGTATCCCCTCACAGAGATACTGGACCGAGGGGATTCCCTTACGGAGGCCTTCCCTGTGGCTGAAGCCATTGATGGCCCAGCCCTGGAGTTGTAGCAGTGGCCTGCATCCCGTCCTGCGCCTTCGGCCAGGATGGCTCACAAGTACACAGTGCCCACCGGTTCCCTCTCTAGTTTTTCAGAGCACACCTCTGCAGAGGGGATGGTGATCGATAGCGTTTTCCAGCGTTCTGGGAATGCTCGGGATGTGGACAAACCACCCGACAAGGAGTCCAAAAGGTCAGACTACTCGGGGCGGAAGGTTTACGCTGCTTCCTCCCTAGGTCTTCAACAGGCTAGCTCGGCCGTACTGATGGCACATTTTTCACACGCCCTTATGGGTTCCCTGGATGAGGTGATTCCTCATCTCCCAGCTGACCTTCAGACAACGGTCAAGCAGGTGCGGGATCAGGGAAGGGTGGTGGCTAAACAGCTCCAAACTGCTTTGAATATTAGTGACTCTTGTGCCCAGTCAGTAGCGGCCGCAGTGGCCATGCGCCGCAGAGCTTGACTGCTGATCTCCACCTTGATGGCGGATACCCAGCACAAGCTGGCAGGCGTTCCCTTCCTGGGCACCGACTTGTTCGGGCTGGGGGTGGAAGACCATCTCCAGAGAATCGAGAAGTCCAGTGCCACCTGGGACTCTATCACGTCTCCTCAGAAGGACAAAGGCCGCCAGCAGCAGCGTACGCCCTTTCATCCTTCACCCCTGTGGTACATCCGGCCCAGCAGCACCAGCAACAGGGCCAGCAGGCTCACACTTGGTGCCCTAAGGCCAAGTCTGCCGCTCCCCCAACTAGGAAGCCTGGAGGGAAAGGTCCAGGTGGACCCTCAGCCAGCCCTTCCTCCAAGCCTGCCCAGTGACGAGTTAAGGGGTGTCACCCCCAATCTCGTCACTTCGCCCCCGTGCGGAGATGGTTCCGCCACTTCCTTTCCGCCTGGTCCACTATCACCACGGACCGTTGGGTGCTGGAAGTGGTCGGCAGTGGTCTCTGGGATTCAGGTAGTCCCCTCCCCATCGAGCAGTCGCCCCACGGGGGGCAATGGGTTCCTCAGCCTCTCTGTCGGCTCGTTGAGCCGACATTGCTCTGCTCCTCTAGAAGGTGGTAATCAGCGAGGTGGCGGATCCTCCTCCAACCCCGGGATGTGTGTCAAGGTACTTCCTAGTCCCAAAGCGGACGGGGGGGCTGGCAACCCATTCTCGATCTACACGACCTGAACAAGTTCCTAAGGCTGCGCACCTTCTGGATTGTCACTCTGGCTCAGATCATTCCATCCTTGGAACTAGGCATGTGGTTTTGCTCTCTGGATTTCCATTACACGTTTTTTTTTTTTCACGTCCCAATCCGTCCCTCACATCAGCGATTCCTCTGCTTCAGAGCAGAGGGATCACTTTACGAGTTCTGGGCCATGCGCTTTGGCCTTTCTCCAGCTCCCAGGGTCTTCACCAAATGCATGGCAGTGGTGGCAGCATTCCTGCAGCGCCAAGGGGTCCAGGTGTACCCTTACCTGGACGACTGACTGACTGATTGCAGCCCCCTCCAGGTTGGAGGTGAAGTGGTCCAGGGATCTGGTCCTCCAGGTCAGCTCTCAAATTGGCCTCCTGATCAGCGAGGCCAATTTCGGAACTCATGCTATCGCAGATGATTCAGTTCATCAGGGCAGAGCTAGACTCTCATCGAGCCAGAGCCCAGCTCCCAGCGGACAGGGCCGAGGTTGGTTCTTCCTTTGCCCAATCATGGTTATGTAGTTGCGCCATGCCCGGGATCTCATGCGCCTTCTGGGCCTCATAGCGGCCTGCACCAGTGTGGTCCATTGGGCCCACTGGTATATGCGCCCCCTGCAATGGGGGCTGACCAGCCAGTGACCGTGACCCAGAAGATGTGGGACAGCCTGCAGTGGTGGCTCATCCCAGCTTATCTGCAGGTGGGTATCCCGTTTGTCCGCCCCGAGGCGACGGTCACTCTTACGACCGACTCCTCTCTGATGGGTTGGGGTGCCCATCTGGGGGATCTCCAGGCCCACGGCCTCTGGTCCCCTCAGGAGTCTCGATGCCATATCAACCTGCTGGAGCTTCGAGCGGTTCGACTAGCCCTCTCCGCCTTCACTCCGTTTGTATGGGGTCAGGTGGTTCAGGTCCAGATGGACAACACCACGACCATGTACTGTGTCAACCGTCAGGTCGGGACACACTCCTTGCCTCTGTGCAAGGAAGCTCTCCACATTTGGTCGCTCGTGATCAGCCTGGAGGTGGATGATCTAGCCATCCATGTGGCAGAATCCTCCAACAGTGTGTTCGATGCCCTCAGCCGGATAGGCGCTACATCTCACGCGTGGTCTCTCCTGCCGGAGGTAGTGCAAGACCTGTTCTCCCATTGGGGCACCCCTCAGGTGGACCTGTTCGCCTCCAGGGAGAATGCGGCTGAGGCTGTTTCACGCCTGCCGCCAGCAGGGCTCGCTGCAGGGATGCCTTCTTGAGGCCGTGGACCCCAGGCCTCTTTTAGGTCTTCCCTCCATTTCCCTTGATCCACAAGGTGCTTCTCAAGGCAAAGAGGGACAATGCTCAGGTGATTCTGGTACCCAGATCGCCTCAGCCTCAGCTCCAGGCTCCCAAGGCAGCTTCCAGCCCACCCAGACCAGATCTCAGTCGACAAGGGGAAGGTTCTCCACCTGGACCTTCAATCCCTGCACCTGACGGCCTGGTTCCTGAGCGGCTAGAGTTCCAGGCCTTGGGTCTTTCCGACGAGGTCCTCAATGTCATTGAGGCGTCCCATAAGGAGTTGACCAGAAAATGCTACACCTTCAAATGGAAGAGATTCTTCATTTGGTGTCAGGACAAGGGGTTGGACCCCCTTCCTGTTCATTGGCTAGTATTTTGGACTACCTGTGGTCCCTTTCTCAGCTAGAGCTTCAGTCGATGACCCTTAAGGTGCACCTGGCAGCCATCTCTGTTTACCGGGCGTGGACTGGCAAGCAGTCGGTGGCGCAGGAGAAGGTGGTCGGGCGCTTTCTCAAAGGCCTAGACCACATATCCCCTCCGGTGCGAGTACCGCCACCTCCGTGGGATCTACTGCTGGTATTGACTAAGCTTATGGACAAGCCATTCGAACTGATGCACAGGTGTGACATCTCTCACCTGTCATGGAAGACTGCCTTCTTGGTGGCTATAACGTCAGCCAGAAGGATGGTAGAGCTCCAGGCACTTTCCATTGAGCCTCCCTACCTGGTCTTCCACAGGGACATGGTTGTCCTTCACCCCCACCCGAAGTTCCTTCCGAAGGTGGTGTCGGAGTTTCACCTTAACCAGGTGTTGACTCTGCCGGTGTTCTACCCCAGTCACACCTCAGAGGCCTAATATAGGCTCCATTCTTTGGACCATAGAAAGGCGCTCGCTTGTTATAAGGAGCGGATGGCTGAAGTTTGGGGAGAGGTTCGCCAGCTGTTTGTCACCTACGCTGAAGCCACACCTGACAGTCCTGCAGCCAAGCGGACGATAAGCAGGTGGGGTCACCTCCTGCATAGATCTCTGCTATAGGTTGGCAGTCATGGAACCTCCCAAAGGGATAAGAGCTCATTCTACTCGCCATACCGCTGCTACAGTGACTGCTTCTAGGGACGTCCCTATTCAGGAAATCTGCAGGGCTACTACCTGGAAGTCAGCATACACCTTTATTTCCCATTACCACATTGACCTAGAGTTACGCTGGGATGCTGGTTTTGGGACCTTGGTACTCCAGTCCTTATTTCCTAAGTAGGGGGTGCGCGGCTTGCCTCCCTCCTCCCGGAGAACTGCTAGGAGTCTGCCAGACAGTGTGGATTGAACAACATATCCACGTCCCTAGAAATATAGGTTCAAACAACATGAAGTCTTGCTGTATTCTGACTATTGCAGTGATATCCAACCTTTGAACTGCCCCGGAGAGGAAAGAGTTAACTTTCCATGCAAGGCATGGAACGCTGAGCTCGAGCTCGGTTGAGACTCTGTCTGTTGTTGTTTGAACCCAAATTGCCAGATTCTTTACTCCGCCTCACTGAACAGTTGCTCCGGAGATTTCTCCTTTGCTCGGTTCAAATTAGTCGGTTAAAGTGTCGTTTTTCCCCTCGGTTCAACCGAATTTCTTCCTGTAACCTGTCGGTTCAGTCTCTGTCTGTGGTACCGTGAGTACTAGATAGGTTATTGTTATTAGTTTCTGTGTGGAACTTGTAAACGTCTGATCGGTTCGGTTTGAACCGATCAGGTTTGTGAAAAAAGTTTATTCTGTTTTTCAGAGTGTCGTAACCGGTCCTTATCGGTTCTGAAAAAAACAGATTTCATTACAGTTTTTTCCATGACCCGTAACACAGTCAGGAACCGATAAGGGTGTCTTGCCTGGCGGATTGCCGAAAAAAGGGTAAGTTTGGTTAGGACTGGCCATGTCTGAGAAACCCAAGAGAAAAACCGGGCCCACTGGGTTTCAACTCTGTAGTGTCTATGGGGAAGCCTTTGCTAAGGCTGACCCCCACACCACCTGTGTTTATTGTCTGGGGTTTGACCACCTCGATTCAGACTGCCAGATTTGTAAAAGTTTTCCTACAGCTACCCTAGAAAAGAGAGTTGGTAGGCTGAGGGAAAGGGAGGCCAAGAAGTCCGCTGACCCGGATGGCCAGCCCGGTTCGGTTCCAACCGAACCAGAAGGAGTGCCCTCTGACCAGGGCGAAACTTCTTCAGGCAAAAGGAGAACCGACTCTGAGGAGTCGGTTCCGGTTAAAGGAAAAAGGGATAAGTCCGCTGGTTCGGATCCACAAGTTCTTTCTCTGACCGCTGATGAAATAGCCAAAGCGATAAGGATTGTTCAGTCGCTAACTTCGGTTCTGACTGAACTGGCACCATCGGTTAGGGGCTCGGTTCGGTCGGTTCCTCCGGTTCCGGATTACAATTTAGAGGATTTTTATGAACCGGTGGAGGAGGAAGGAGAGTATGAGGATAATGATGGTGATTATGAAAGTCTGGATGTGCCCATTGACCCGGACATCTCCCCAGACAGACCTTCAGGTGTTTCTCCTCCTAGGCTTTCTGAGTCCCCTTCCCACTTTGTTTTACAAAAAAGTGGCTGAAACTCTCCAGCTTCCTATGGAGGAAGCAGTAGAGGATCAGGAGGAGCCTGATTATGTTGAAATGATGGACATCCCAGAGTCCAGGAGACTGTCTGTTCCCCTCCATACGTCTTTTGGGAAACAGACAATAAAAATGTTAGACTCCTAATTCCATACCTCCTGTGGACAGAAGAATGGACAAGAGGTATACTCTTTCAGGCTCGGATATGGAGTTCCTTTCCCAGCAATGCAGCCATGTTGGGGTAGTGCAGGCTGCTGCCTGTGATAAGGCAAATATACCCTTGGCTTCACACACCCCAGATAAGGACTCCAGGAGGATTGATGCCATGGCAAAGAAACAGTACATGGCAGCATCTTTGGGACTCAGGCAGGCTAATTATATGGCCTACACAGCTAGATACCATAAGTTTAGATGGGACACTGTCATGGCTCTAGCTAAACAGGTCCCCAACCAGCTTGCCAAGGAGCTGGAGCAGGTGGCTGCAGATGGTATTGAGGCATCCAAGGTGCAGTTTCATGCTGCAGTGGACTCCAATGATGTTTCATCTAGAGTCATGGCTACATCTGTGGCCCTTCGTAGGATGGCTTGGCTCAGATGTACTAGCCTGTCACAGGATACCCATGCTAAGGCAATGGATTTTCCTGTTATTGGTGATTCTCTGTTTGGGGAGCAGACGGAGAACTACATGAAGAAAATGGATGAGTACAGGACCCACCTATAGGAGTGCTCAGGCCAAGGAAAGGCAAGCCACTCCTCAAAGGCAGCACCCCAGGGGCAGGGGCAGGCCTTTTCATAGGCTTTCTACTGCCTTCCAGGCCTCCCTTCTGCCTCTTGCTCTGAGGGGGGGTTCTTTAGAGGGAGAGGCAGATGGGGTACAAGCAGGCCTGCTACCACCCCTCAGTCTAAAGCCCCTGCCAAACAGGCACCCTGATTGGCTCTGTCTGCACGATTCCTCCACTACCTGTAGGGGGCAGGCTGGCTTACTTTGTCCAGGACTGGATGTCTTTAATATCAGACAAATGGGTCCTGGAAGTAGTGTGTCAGGTACTGGTTCTTAGCTTCAAACAATTTCCCAAGATGAAAACCAGATCCTTTCCACCTGCAAATCCTTCTCATGTGCCCTTGCCCTGAGGCAGAGGTCTTTCCCTCTTGGCTCTCAGAGCCATATAAAGGGTTCCACCCCACACAGGGAAAGGGATTGTACTCCAGGTACTTCCCAACCCCAAAAGACAAGAGAATAGCGCCCATCCTGGATCTCAGATATTTAAACAAGCACCTTTAAACCAAAGTTCAAAATGGTGACTCTGGGAATATTCTACCTTCTGTGCCAGGGACTGGCTAGTCTCCTGGACCTCTACAAGGGGATGCCTATTTCCACATTCTCATCAGATGCTCCCACAGAAAGTACCTCAGGTTCGAAGGTGCCCTCAGGCCACTATCAATTCAGAGCAATGCCCTTTGGTCTAACATCAGCTCCAAGGGTGTTCACAAATGCCTGGCAGTAGTGGTTGCTTTCCAAGGAGAAAGAAGACCTCCATTTTTCCATACCTGGACGACTGGCTCATAGTGGGTCAGTCTCCAGACCAAGTCAAGTCACACCTACAGATAACTCAGCAACTGCTCACTTCTCTAGGATTCCTTCTAAATTTTTCAAAGTCAGTTCTAGAGCCAGTGCAGCTCCTCACCTTCATAGGGGCAGAGCTGGATACTATAAGGGCAGAGCCTTCCTTCCTGGACAGGGCAAGGACCCTTGTTACACTGGCTCTCTTTCACCCTTCAGGTGTCTCACCAGCAAGGCATTCCTGCAGCCCTGGGCCACATGGCTGCCTCTATGGCAGTGGTCCAAGGAGCAAGATTTCAGATGAGGGACATTCAGTTCCACTTAAGAGCCTTCTGGTCCCAGAGAAAGGATTCTTTGACCAAGCTGATCCCAGTGACTCAACCCTGATCCAGGTTTTGCAATGGTGGCAGGATCAGGACAACCTAAGGCAGGAGTTCCCTTTGTCACCAACCTCATTCTCTAATCTCTACCACAGATGCCTCCCTGTTGGGCTGGGGAGCCCACTTAGGAGATCTGACCGCCCAAGGGTTGTGGTTCCCCAAGAATCTCTGCTTCACATCAATCTCTTTAGAACTCAGAGCAGTGTTTCTAGCACTTCAAGTTTTTTCCAAGTCTGTTCAGAACAAACTGGTTCAGATCAGGACAAACAATACCACCACAATGTGGTACATCAGCAAGGTGGGGACACTGTTATGGCCTTGTGCACAGAAGCAGGAAGCTGTGATCTCTGGCCTATTCCCCTGAATACCTGTCTGGTAGCAGTCACACCTCCCAGGAAGGACAATGTCCTGGCAGATGTTCTCAGCAGGATATCTCAGGGCCATCATGAATGGACCCTGGATCCCTAATTTTGAAGGTAATCTTCCAGATGGGGCACTCCACAGATGGATCTTTTGCAGCCCCAGACAATCACCAGCTTCTTTTTGCAGACCCCAGTGTGGGCCCAGTCCCCGTGATGCTCTAGTCCTGACTGGGAAGGGAAATTCTGCATGCTTTCCCTTCCTCCTCCTGTTCAAGGTACTAGTCAAAATCAGATCTCAGCCCTGCAAAGTGATTCTTGATTGCTCCAGACTGGGCCAGACAGCCCTGGCACCCTCTCTTGCTCTCCTTAGCAGTCCACCTTCCCTTGTTTCTTCCCAGGAATTACAACCTGTTGACATGTTCTCAGGGGAGGGTTTGGTATCCGAATCTCAAATCTCTCAATCTCAAGGTCCTGGCTCTTGAAGAGTTAGAGTTTGCTGATTTACATCTCTCTCAAGGTGTTCTGGATATTCTAAAGGCTTCTCAAAAGCCTTCCACCAGAAAGACTTACAACTCCAAATGGAAAAGGTTTACTATTTGGTGCTCCGCTACATATTTCTCCAGAGTCTGCTGGGTTGCCTACAGTCCTGACTATATGGTTCATCTCAATAGCTTAGGACTCAGACCAGCTACACTTAGAGTGCATCTGGCAGCTCTGTCTGCCTTCTTATCAGCAGGCAAGCCCTCTTCCCTTTCAGCTCACCCTGTATTCTGTAAATTCTTCAAGGGTTTGCTGCATACCAATCCTTCCTTCAGGGCCCCTGCCCCTGCTTGGGACCTTAATGTTTGCATTGCCCAGCTTATGCAACCCACTTTTGAGCCTTTGTCCTCAGCAGAGCTTAAGTACTTGACTTGGAAAACTGTGTTCTTGGTAGCCATTACTTCTGCCAGACGCATAAGTGAGTTACAGGCCCTGTCAGTGGAGCCTGATTTTATCTCTTTCCATAGAGATAAGGTGGTCCTCAGGACTAATAGGAAGATCTTCCTGGACATAAGTCTCCACCACTCATTCACACTAGTGGGATTAGCGCCGGAGGCACTAGGACCCATCGGGAGCAAACTTTTTGCTGGAGGGTCGGCGCGAGAGACGGCGTCAAGAAGACAGGCGCCATGAGCAGCGGCTCGAGCTGAATGACTGTCTCGCGCCACCTCCAACCGCCTTTCAGTTCTTTTTTTCCGCTCGAAGTGCGCTAGTCATTTACGACGCCGCCGCTTGAAAGGGAGTCAAACTTCAAACTAGCTTATAGTTTTCAGTTTGTTTTTGTAACATTATCACGAGATAGTAGTATCGCTTAATTTTATTTTTTCCTAAAATTTTTCTAATTTTTAAAATTTAACTTACTTGAAGAAGTCTCGCCTACTGGACGGAGTCACTCATGAGCAGGTCAGGTGACGGTAGGAGACTTCAGATGAAAGCTGTTCAGTCAGCCGGGCTGGGTCCGTCGGCCTCCTTCTCCTCAGCGGGTTCCGACTAACGTCAGTCCGATGTCTGGGGATGGGCGGTCCCCGCCGCATAAAATAAACGACGATTCTCGCACCGCTCGTCTCGAGCTTCTTCGCCCACAGGTCAAAAAGAGAAGGCATCACCGAGGTCGCCTCTCTGGTACGTCTGCGCTACGACGGTCGGTTATGGGTCATAAGTTGCCGGTCCTCCTTCGGAGTCGCCAACTTCCGTAATCGCCGCCTCGACATCGGAGCCCCTCCCTGCATAGTAGGTAGGTCTCCAGATGAGCAGTTTCATCAGTGGGCGCTTCATGGAGCGATGGGCTGGAGGTTGGTTCTTCTGCCTGGCTCCGGTTGCCTCGGAGCCCTCAGGCCCTCCGGCGATCAGGCAGGGCGTGTTGACCTTCCTAGTTGCGCCGGGCGCCTTCGTGCCAGCGACCTGCGTTTAGGTGTCCCCCACATAGGTGGCTGCGCACAGGGGCCACACCGATGCCCTTATCTCCTGTTTTTTCCTTCTTGCTTTCCAGGTTCCTGGGTTTTTCCGCGCCCCGCAGGGGTCTACTGGCTTGTCGGCGCCGCTTTGGTGCCGCTGGTTTTTGGCGCTGCCTGCGTCACCGCTGCGGTCTCGCAGCGGTGTGCCGACGGATCTGAAGCTTCGCTGGTGTTGCCGCTATCGAGCGGGCGCTGGTCATGGCACGTCCGCGCGCTGTTTGCAACACCGCCCGCGCCGCTGGGGCTCTTGCGGAGCCGCTGCGTTTTTCGGGCGCCAGGCGCCCTCTTTTGGTGCCTGCCTTCGGCCTGTTTTGCCGCCTCGGGCGCTGGGGCCCTCGGGGACTCTCCTTGTTTTCTGCTGTTTCCTCCTCTCTAATTTTCACTCCTTTTCTGTCCAAACAGTCCTTTCTGGACCATCAGGAGATGATGTTGAGCCTGACCCAGACCTTCGTTGGTGATGAAGTGGAGGAAACAGGATCTTTCTTGCTACAGAGCCTGTGGTGAGGACCTGTCCTTTAAGTCTCTGTTGAAGAACCTGAGATCCACTCTTTTCTCCAGACTACAGACATCGATCCTGGGAAGATATTAAGACTCCAGTACCTTCATGCTCGGAGATCCCTACGGATTTGACCCTCCCGATCCAGTTTTCCTTCGAGACGCTGTCTCGAATGGTATGGAATAATCCTGCTCTTATTCCTCAGTGGCTAAATCTATTGATAAGAAGTATTCAGCCCCAAGGATCGTCCTATTTTGCATCCCAAGCCTTATGGATCCTATTGTACTCCTGGCAGAGATTGACAAGGTCGTTCTTCCTCAAACTACTACAGCTTCGACCTATTAACAAAGAGTCTCGTAAGATTGATACATTAGGTAAGAGAGTCTTGCTGCCTCCACTCTTAAGTATGCGATTGCCAGTTATCAAGGCTTTTTTCTCAGTATGAGTATATCCTGTGGCACTCTATGAAAGAATGGTTGAAGCTCTTCCAGATTCGGACTCAAGTCAGAGCTTCTTCTGACCGCTCTTAGAGGTATTGAGTCCAATAACCAACAAGTCAAAGCCGCCATGGACGCCGACACTGCTTCTCGCTCAGCAGCCGCAGGGATTTGTACGGCGCCATTCCTGGCTGCATGCACTTCTGGCTTCTCAATGATGCTCAGCAGCAGGTAATGGCGCTGCCTTTGATGGCTCCTATCTTTTGGCCCTCAGGTGGAGCAAGCCTTAGAGGCCACTCAGAAGACTAGATCGGCCATTAAATTGGCCAGACCTCCGCCTGCCCCTCCTCAAGGGCATGTGAACAGACGCTAGTTTCATAGTAGTCAGTCCTTTCGAGGCAGAGGCAGGGGAAGCTTCCATAAAAGCCAACCTGCCCAACCTCAAAAGAAGACGCAGCAGAAAGCGCAGGGGCCTAAAGCCCCCAGCGCCACCTTATGAGTTGTTGGCCCAAGTTCCATCCACACTGCCCGAGGTGGAACTTTCTCCTCCGTTGGGAGGTCGTCTGATGTACTTCTACAACCAGTGGAAGTCCATAACTTCGGTCAAATGGGTCCTTCAGATAATTCGCGAGGGTTATTCTCTCAATTTCTTGGAAACCCCTGCGAATTGTCCTCCCAGACGACAACCCAGGTTGTCGGCCTCTCAGTCAGACCTCCTCACCGCCGAGATCCGTGGCCTTCTGAACAACAGGGCAATAGAACTGGTGCCTCCGCATCTGCGGAACACAGGGTTCTACTCCCATTACTTTCTGGTTCCAAAGAAATCTGGGGGGATGCGCCCCATCCTAGACCTCAGAAAGTTGAACAAATTCCTCCCCAGGAGAAATTCAAATGATTTCCTAGGTACCCTGTTACCCTTGCTGCATCAGCACGACTGGCTGGCCTCTCTGGATATGCAGGATGCTTACCAGCATATCCCCGTCCACCCGACCCACCGCAGGTTCCTCAGGTTTGTAGCTTTGGGTCAGCATTATCAGTTCAGAGTCCTGCCCTTTGGGCTATCCTCGGCGCCATGACTTTTTACAAAGTGTTGTGCAGTTCTCGCTGCACATCTCAGGAAAGGCGGACTCGAAGTGTTTCCCTACCTGACGATTGGCTTGCAAGCCCTTCCAGTCAAGGGACTTAGAAGCCGTGCAAACAACTTCGCTCACATCCATGGGAGTTCTGCTGAATTTGAAAAATCTCAACTGCAGCCCTCCCAGAGGCTCCTTTCTTAGGGACGCTTTAGACACCTCTTCTGCGAAGGCTTTCCTTCCAGAGGACAGAAGACTCGACATCCTTCGGATGGCCCGTTACATCGGGGAGAACCAATCGGTTACAGCTCTCTCGATGCAACGCATGTTGGGTCTCATGGCGTCCTCGGTGTTCACTGTACCCCTGGCCCGGTTGCACATGAGAACCACCCAATGGATGCTCTCCACTCAGTGGTCTCCGACCTCTCACCCCCAGTCTTATCCCATCAGGGTGACGCAGCCCCTTCGAAGGTCTCTCACCTGGTGGTCTCAAGAGAGCAATCTCCTGGAAGGATTCCCCTTTGCTCTTCCGGATCATCAGATCTCCATCACCACAGACGCATCGCTAATGGGATGGGGAGCTCACTGTCTCTCCCTCCACACTCAAGGTGTATGGACTCAGTTCGAAACTCATCTCCACATAAATGTCCTGGAGATGAGAGCGGTCCTCTATGCGATCCGAGCTCTGAAGGATGTCCTTTGTCACAAGAACATTCTCCTTCAAACGGACAACAAAGCTGTGATGTATTACATCAACAAGCAAGGCGGTGCTCATTCTTATCCCTTTGCAGGAAAGCAATGAGGGTGTGGGAGTGGTGCTTGGAGCACAAGTCTCTGATTCAAGCGGTTTTATCTGCCAGGTATACAAAACGACCCAGCAGATCACCTCAGCAGAACGGAGGCAGACCCTCACGAGTGGTCTCGACCCAGCCGTAGCTCGTCCCTGTTCAAAGAGTGGGAACTCCAGACCTGACCTTTTGCATCCCCACTCAACGAAACTGCTCTCTTCTGCTCCAGAAATCCAGGGCCTGGCATTTTCTGTCAGGATGCGTTCAGGCTGCGGTGGACAAAACGCTTTTACGCCTTTCCACCGCTTTCTCTAATCCAGAGAGTACTCAAGTTCGAGTCTCAGGGACCAAGATGATTCTCATTGCTCCCTCCTGGCCTCGCAACTATGGTTTCCTCTACTCAACAGTATGTTGGCAGGCTCTCCGAGACCACTTCCTTGCAAATCAATCTTTGACTCAGGGTTCGTTGGTCCATCCCAACCTGAAATCACTTCACCTTCATGCTTGGCTCCTGAAGAGATAGAAGTGAATCGGTTCAACGCCTCTCGTAGAGTCTCGGACATCCTTCTGGCTGCTCGGAAGCCAGCCACCGGAAAACGACGCTCAAATGGAAACGTTTTTCTCTGGTGTGCAAAGTCTCTTGGAATCCCTTCCTGTCCTCCTGACAAGGTTCTGGAGTATCTTTTGGACCTATCTAACTCAGGTCTTCAGTACTCCACAGTTAAAGTTCACCTTAGTGCCATCTCAGCGTTCCATGAGCCGGTTTCGCCCTTGACTCTGGCTCAGTTACCTATGGTGGAGAGATTTCTTGGATTCTTCATACCAGACCCCTGTTAAGCGTCCAGTTGCAGCCTGGGACATTAACCTGGTGCTGGACATGCTCACTCGGAAGCCTTTCGAACCCCTAGCTACCTGTGAGCTGAAATTTCTTACCTGGAAGACTGCCTTCCTGGTGGCCATTACCTCAGCCCGCAGGGTCTCTGAGATACATGCCCTGGTTACGGACCCTCCGTATACTGTATTCCATAAAGACAATGTAGTTCTCCGTACTCATCCTAAATTTCTTCCCAAGGTTGTGTCAGAATTCCATCTAAACCAACCTCTGGTACTTCCCGCTTACTTCGCTAATTTCCAAAATGAAGGGGAACGAGCTCTTCATTCCTTGGATGTTAAGAGAGCCTTGCAGTTCTATTTAGATAGAACCAAGGATGTTCGCAAGACTCAGCAACTCTTTGTTTCTTTCAGCGACACCCGGCTGGGTCAACCTGTCGCTATCAGATGCATCTCATCATGGTTAGTGGCATGCCTTCGACATTGCTATTCCATGGCTCAAGTTAAATTAGAAGGTAGAGTGTACGCTCACTCTACTAGGGCGGTCGCGGCATCCCTAGCGGAAATTCGCAATGTTCCAATTGCAGATATCTGCAACGCCACCTGGAGCCCAGTGCATACCTTCGTTAAGCACTATGCACTGGATGTTCATGCCAGGCGACATTCCGCATTCGGCAGAACTATCCTTAATGGGCTTCTATCTTAGACGCGTGAGCTCTGGCTCTCCTGCCGCCCTTTTGGGGGATTATCAGCTTGGTACTCTCCCACTAGTGTGAATGAGTGGTGGAGACTTATGTCCAGGAAGATATGAAAATTACGTACCTACCGTAATTCTTGATCTTCTTGGACGAGTCTCCACCACTCATTCACACGCCTACCCTCCATCCCCCGAGCTCACATGTGTTGGTCTTCACTCCTCAAATCTTTGGGCCTGAGGACTTCTTTGCTGACCTTCTTACGGGTCGACGGACTTATGTCCGTGTTTAATGTTAGGTTTACTCTTTACGTTAGTTCGCTGCACCTCCTTGGTAAAAGGTACTGAGGCGGTTGGAGGTCGGCGCCGAGATAGTCATTACCGCTCGAGCCGCTGCTATGGCGTCGGTCTCGCGCCGACCCTCCAGCAAAAGTTTGTTCTCAAGGGTCCTAGTGCCTCCGCGCTAATCCCACTAGTGTGAATGAGTGGTGGAGACTCGTCCAAGAAGATCAAGAATTACGGTAGGTACGTAATTTCCATTTTTTGCCTAAGGTGGTTTCAGATTTCCACCTTAACCAGTCTGTGTCTCTTCCTGTTTTCTTTACTGACCATTCCTCCTCTGGGGAGAGGAGGCTACACAGCCTGGATGTGAAAAGGGCCCTTAGCTACTACATAGAGCGCACCAAGGGTCACAGGTTTGACTCCCTCCAATTGTTCCTCATTTATGATGAGGTCGGCAAGGGAAAGCCTGCCACTAAGAGATCTATTGCCAGGTGGATTGTCTCTTGTATACAATTCTGCTATGAAAAATTAAGTAGAATCCCACCCTCAGGCCTGAGGGCTCACTCTACTAGAGGTACAACTGCTTCCCTGGCTGCTGCCAGGGATATTCCTATCTTAGAGAATTGTCAAGCAGCCACCTAGAAAACAGTACATACTTTCACCAAGCATTACTCTCTGGATATCCAGGCTAGGAGTGATGCTCGGTTTGGCACAGCAGTACTTCAGAGCCTGTTTCCAAAGTAGGTTCTGTCCCTCCTCCATGGAGGTACTGCTTGGTAGTCTGCAATAGTCAGAATACAGCAAGACTTCATGTTGTTTGAAGAAAAAAATACTCACCTTAGTAATGTTGTTTCTTCTAATGGAGTCTTGCTGTATTCTAGCCTCCTCCCCTCTCAGAACCTGGGTTTTGGGATGTGGGTGGGCAGGAACAGTGTTGGCACTCTAGAGGTGCCCCCTTTTTTTTTCACCCTCTTATTTTTGGGTGTGTGTATGTTGTGTTTTGTTTTTTGGGTTTCCTTACTTGAGTCTTTGCCTTGGAACCAAAAAATCTTTTTATTAAATTTAGTAGCCAGTTGGCTAGTGTGAGTTTACAGTTTCCACACAGAACACCCAGTGAGTATAGCTCGTAAAGATCTGGCGGTTTGGGTTCAAACAACAACAGACAGAGTCTCAACCGAGCTCGAGCTCAGCGTTCCATGCCTTGCATGGAAAGTTAACTCTTTCCTCTCCGGGGCAGTTCAAAGGTTGGATATCACTGCAATAGTCAGAATACAGCAAGACTCCATTCGAAGAAACAACATTACTAAGGTGAGTAATTTTTTCTTACTCACCTGTAACAGCAGTTCTAGGAGTGGTATATGTTGTTCATCCACACGACCCACCCGGCTTTGACGCACAACCTGGCTTCCAGCGGGCTAGATCTGGCGTCATGGGGCGGAGTCGAGGGTTTTACCACCCGGGTGGGTGGGAGGAGCCAGCTTGAAGACCTTCCGGCAAGATTTTGAGTGGCAAGGAACCTGCCAGACAGTGTGGATGAACAACATATACCACACCTAGAACTCCTGTTACAGGTGAGCAACCTGTATTTGTGGTATAATGAAATAAAATAAAAAAGGCAAAGTAAATTAACCCACTAAGTGAAACTTGGGTATCTGCCATTTTAGATGACGTGTTCACAGCCCTGGTTTCAATTTTCGGACACCACACATTAAGGTAGTTCCAGTGCTCGTTTTTCAATGACAGATCTGTACCTTGGTCTCAGGCACTCTTTCTGTCCATATATTTAATACAGTATGTTTATATTTCACCCAGAACATTATACAGCCCTAAATGATTATACAGCCCTAAATGAGAGGGGCTATGCACCATTTTAAATCATATGAATGCTCTTTCCCTTCTGTACACATCATTGCAAGCTCCCAATGGACATATAAATAAAGCGGCAGAGTAGGCTACACGAGTGGAGGTAGTAGTAACCCACTCTTTATATTTATATATATATATATATATATATATCTGCACATATATTATAAGAGCGTGGTCACACCCCTGTAGTTAGGGTTCAACCTTCACTTCTGTGTTAAACTCAAAATTTAGCACTTTAATAACTTCACAACTGTTAAAGCAATTCACATGACATTTTGCATGCACCATCAGGGATGAAAGATCTCTTTAAGTGGCAAGTTTCGTTCCAGTCGGCGTTGTGGGTTTGGAGATATGCAGTGTCAAAAAATGTGAAAATTACTATTTTTGGTGAAATTCTTTGTCACACCACTGTGCAAAAACGGTGCAGAATTTTGGTCTGAAATTTTTAGTGTAGAAAGGTCTTGGATCACAGATGTGCCTTTTGAAGATTTGGTGAAAAAATATTTAATCCGTTCCAAAGTTATTAAATTTCAAAGTCTCTCTTTATTTCCTATGGGACCAGTTAGATGCCCCGTTTGAAAAAGGATTCTTTATCGCAAATGCGGAATCCTTTTTTGCGGACGCGGGATCTTTTGTCGCAAATGTGGAATCTTTTTCCTTTCTGCCACCACCTTGTTTTCAGTTAGCAGCGAGAACAAAAGTAAATAAAACAATGCAGGGGTTTAGTAGACACCCAGCGGTTGTGTTTACCTAATCAGGACTCCTAGAATCCGATTCTGGGGTTATTTCTTCAATAGCTTACTTGTAAATGTGTTTAACATTCCAAAATCTTGCAAAAAGGAATTTTAAGAGCGTTTCTTTGTCACTCCACAGTTAAAACGCTTTGTGATTTTGCTCTGAAATTTTCAGGGTATTAAGGGCTTTTCCCACTGATGTGCCTTTTGCTGCTTTGGTAAAAAGATATTAGTTTGCTCTGGAGTTCTGCCTGTTTAAATGTTGCTTTGTTTCCCATAGGATAACATTGTTATGTGAAGTGTACACAGCTGTTTCTTAGTCACTCCATTGTGAAGAAATGGTTTGCAATTTTGCTCTGAAATTTTCAAGGTACAAAGGACTTGCCCCACCGATGTGCCTTCTGCTGCTTTGGTGCAAAATATGTTAATTTACTATTGTCACACAGGTTTCAATTTTTGCAATGTTTTCTATAAGATAACATTTTGAGGACGCTGCACTCCCACAAGCAAATAAAGACACCACTACACTATCTCAAAAATGATGTATGTATGCCATTATGGACTGATGGGAGCACACAGGAAAATAGGAATATGATTACAGTATCTCAAAAATTAGGGATGGATGACATCGTGCACTCCCACATGCAAATACCATTATGGAGTGATGGGAGCGCAGGCCTTATGGATGGATGGCAGCGCAGGACCCAGAGGTCATTGCACTCTTACGCAAATATCCATAGCATTATGGAGTGATGGGAGCACAGGGAAATAGGGATAAGGTTACAGTCAGTCAAAAATTATAGATGGATAGGAGCGCAGGGCCCTGCGCTCCCACAAACAAATTAGACTACAATTATACTATCTCAAAAAGTAAGGAAGTTAGTTGCAAAAAAACTTAATGCATCAGTTAGGGTTCCAGTGACAGAGGTTAGGAAATGTGATGTTAGGGTTTTCAACCTTAACACCCCACCCTGCACGCAGCAACAGGCGTGGTGGGTGTGCCTTGGTGTTGTCAACCCTATTGCTCACCCCATTCTCCTATACTGTGCCCAGCTCCGTTCATGGTGGAGGTGGGGTGTTAAGGCTGGAAACCCTAACACCACATTTCCCAACTTCTGTCATTGGTACCCTAACTCATGCATAAATTAAGATCTTATCTGTGTCAGTCTTCACCATTCATCACATATGGGTACTCGGCCGGAGGCTAGGACCCCGCGGGAGCTTTTTTTTTTTTTTTTTTTTGTAGATGGAGCTGACGCGCTCTCGGCGCGCCCTCGAGGCCGATGTTCTGCGTGGCGCTCACGGGCTGGCCATTAAGCGCTGTCGACTCTGCCTGCCCGCGAGTTCTTCGCCTTCCGCTGTCGAAGTCACGTCGTGGGAAGCTTTCTCTCAACTTGAGTTCGGGCCTACCTCGTAGTGCGTTCGTTCTCAAAACAATTTTCGACAAGTCCATCGGTTCCTCCTGCCGGTTCTGCTAGCCACTCAACATTACCAGCAAGACCTTTCTATTTACTATTTTCCAGCGCTTGAGTCTTGTTTGTTTTTCTTTCGAAGAGTCATGTCTGGAGTCGGAGGAAGAGACCGAAGACAGGTCAGCCCCATGCAAGCGGTGCCCATGCGGCGAAAATTTTGTCACCAACAGCGACCGTTGCCTTTCGTGTCTTGGCCTGCTTCGACATGGATCTGTGCAGCGCCTGCTTTTCCATGGACCGCCAGGTCATCTAACAGAGGCGCGTGGAAGTGTGGCGAGGCTCCGCTGACTTTCAGGGGTCGGGTTCGCACTCGTTGGGCCAAGCCACGCGCTCTCTCGGCCTTTCCTCTGGGTCCCCTCCCGGTTCTATACGGACAGAGGAGGAGGGAGCCTCTGCTTCTAGTAGCCTAGCCGAGGCTCCTCCTGCGGTGCAGGAGGCCCAGTCCGTTCCCTTCGGGGGGCAGGCGGGAGGCACTGCCATGGCAGTCGCCCCTTTGGGGGCGGAGGCTCCCTCGGTGTCGGGCACGCGGTTTGCAAGTCTGTGGGCCCTGGCGGTGTCGCGCCTGTACGTCATTTGGCGCTGTGGCTGCTGTCGGTGCTTTGAGTCGCTATGGCGCTGTTCTTGTCTTCTTCTCGCCTCAGCGCCGTTCGCAGCGCCGAGGTTGAGCTCGGTGCCATGTCCAGTTCTGGAGCCATTCGCAGTATCGAACACGGGCATGGCGCTGTGAGGATCGAGCGGCGGAGCCTTGTCGGCGCAGTCTCTGCTCTCGGCCGGTGCGTGGGGTTTCTGGCTTTGGCGCCATCCACGCGCCGAAAGCGCACTCGGAGCCGTTGTTGGTGCTGTCTCTGCCCTCAGCGGCGCCGTCGTGACCAGTTCAGACTCCGAGACTGCTGTACGGGCCAGGACTGTCTCTTTTTCGGACACCATTCGCGGTGCTGGGGAGGGCACCGGCTTGGGTGCAGTCTCCATTTCTGGCACCCTGTTTGGCAAGGATGGCGAAAGGCGCCCACCTACGGTTTGGCACAGGGCCTCTGACTCCACTTCTTTGGAGGAAGAGTCTGACTCTGGGTCAGATGAGCAGTCTGGCTCCTTGGACCTAGCTACTAGAGTGGGTAGCCTAGTGGTGTCCTCGACAGACTGGAGTCAGACCCCCCCCCCCTTCTGAGGGGTCGAGGGGCATGGGGTCTGCACGGAGGCCTTTTTTGGGGGCCCATCCGGGCTGTGGAAGAAGCTGCAGTGCGGATCTCCACTCTTCCCTTCACTGTCTTTTGAGAGAGCCCTGTTCTTTTGAGGTAGTGGACCATCCTTCTGGACCTGTACGACCCCGGTCACCTCACAGGGGGATTCTTCCAGGTGCAGCCAAGGCAATTCGGAAATGGTTGTTCAGCTGTCGGCTGTGGAGTCTCCCAGAGCATCTTCATCCTCTGGCGCTCCTGGTCCGCTCCCTAGCCCAGGCGTTGGTCAGCCGACTTCTCTTCTCTGTCCCCAGCCCTCTGCCGCACTCTCCTGAGCTCCCAGACATCCTTGGTCATAGCAGGCCTCTCTCCTGGGAGCAGTTTAGAGCCGTGGCTGCTCGTTTTCCCGCTTACATCAGGGCGGTGGACAGACAGGTTTTTCAGCCTCCCCCGAGCAGCCGCCCTCTAAATAGTTGAGGTCCTCTAACTTTTCATCCCCCTCTTCTGGGGGCGAGGAGCCTTCTGTCCACATCTCCCAGCAGCTGATCTCGCGGAGTATCAGCGATTCCTCGTGAGGATGTTGGAGGACCTGCATCTCTCTCCTTCCACTCAGAGCAATCCGGAGCACTCGACGCAAGCCTTTTTGGGCGACTTCAGTGAGGACACCCTTGTGGTGCCCCCCCGGCCTGCTCCCTTTAGGGAGGCGTCATTGCGTTTATGGCAGAAACCCTTCTCCGGAGTTCCTGCCCCTAGGGATCTTAGCCAGCGATATGGCGGCCCCGAGTCTCCAGGTTCCATGCCTCATTCTCAGTCAGGATTGACGCAGCTCAACACTCCCGATGGGCTTTGCGCCCTTCACCGTGACCGGCCCCCAGATCCAGACTCCTCAGATTTTGACTTCTGGGGTAGTAGGACTTTCTACTCGGCACGGTTGCTGTTTTCTATTTCTGCACATCAGGCGCACTATGCAGCCTATGATAGGTTCTTGTGGTCCAGGCTGGGTCAGCTCCTAGCCTCTTCGCCTGACATGGAGCAAACCAGAAAAGCAATTGCTCTCTCTGCACGTGGCCTGGAGCCAGCAAGGCACCAAGCAAGGGCGTCGTATGACGCCAGTGAGGTAGCTACCAGGGTCGTAGGGACAGCGATCTGCACTAGGCAGACAGCATGGTTACGTCTTTACCGGTTATCACCCTTGGCCCGGCGTAGGGTGGTTAACTCCACGCACCAGAGGACCTATCTGTTTTCCTATAGGGTGAGGCGGCGTTTGTCAGGACAACTTCCTTCCCCCTCCGGGGGGGTGGGTCCCCGTCTCACTCTTCCCACTCTTGGGCCTCTCTAGGCCCAGAAGGTTCTCCCTCTTAGTGTGTCACCCACTGAGAGCTAAGGGACTTTGTCCTTTAGGGTTTTGAAACCCCTTTTGGGGGGGGCTCGCCACCTACCCATATGTGATGAATGGCTAATATTGGCACAGATAAGATATGAAAATTATGTACCTACCGTAATTATGATCTTTCTGTCTATCTTCACCATTCATCACAACCCCACCCGCCATCCCTCTGGGGACTCAGTCTCTGGATCCCCGTCCCTATCTGTGCCTTTCCTTGCCCCCCCTTCCCTGTCTTTGTCAGGGGGGGAGTGATCTGGGGCACAGTATGGGATGGTATGTCTGAGGGGAGAGTGGTCAGGATGGGGCGGCACTCCCTCTTCAGTGCTCTGCTTCCACTCCTTTGGAGTGAAAGAGGGCAGTTGCCCTCCATCCTCGCCTCCTTCTTTCTCTTTTCAAATTTTAGTTTTCTTCTCCTTTGGACAAGTCTTTAAGTTAATTTATCTCAACTAAAATTCTCATTATTTATGAGAGGGGGCAGAACCTCTGTTCCTGTCCTCTAAATATTAGCCATTTTGTGCCTTAAAAGGAGTTTCTTTGCCAGTGATTCTGTGCCTTGAATTCTGGCAGTCAAGCCTCTTGGCTACTCCTTGCAGTTCCTATACAATCTAGAGACAGGACAAAATCCAACATGTTCTGTCTTTCTGTTCCCCCTCTCATGTCAAACAATTATATCTCAAAATTTTCCTACCCTTCCCTAGCTTCCCACCCCTTTTCTGTTTTCCAGAGATTGGGACCGCCTTCCCAATCTCCCTAACTTTTCGTTTCTCTCTCTTGCTCTGTCCTCTGTCGTTTATTTCTCCTTTTGATTTTTATATCTTTTCCTTTTTCTGTCCCACCCTCCCAGCCCTCTTTTTCCTCTCCTCTCAGCGACTCAGAACTGGCAGGCAGGGAGGTCAGCAGCGCCTAGTGGCTAGCCCGCGGCGCCCGCACGTAGAGCGATCAGCCTCGGTGCCGAGGCGCGTCAGCTCCACCTGCTAAAAAGTTCCCGCGGGGTCCTAGTCTCCAGCCGAGTACCCATATGTGATGAATGGTGAAGATACACAGAAAGATCATTATTATGGTAGGTAAGTAGTTTTCATTTTTTTTGCAATGAATGTATATATATTTATGCAACAGGGGTCAGGATAAAAACTGTAGAATAAAACCATTTATCTTCGCTACTATGGTAATAAATTTATTTATCCACATAGTAACTACATCATCACCCATTTATCCACACACTAACTACATCACTAGCTCATTTATCTACACAGTTCTCTTCAGAATTCATTTAGAATGTTCGGCCTCAGAACCAGTACTAACCATATTTAAATGTCAATAACTTAAAAACGAAAAAAGATAACATGGTACTGTGAGCACGAAAATTGTTCAGCACAAAATTATCTACAAAATGAATACTGTTTCATTTATATAAACCCTGTATATTGTATATGGTTAGCAAGAAAACAGAAGAAAATGTAATTTTTTGTTTACTTTTTTGACAAACAAATATAAATAACTTTAAAACAAAAAATGATAGCATGGTACTGTGAGCACGAAAAATGTTCAGCTCAAAAATATCTACAAAATGAGTGGTGTTTCATATATAGATACCATTTTGTTTTTTTATAATTAGCAAAAAACAGCATAAAATTCAATTTTCTTTTCCCTTTTTTGACAAATTATTTACACCTACCAAAATCAAAATGTTCACACAACATCTAAACCTGTTGCATAAATGGAATATGCAGTGGTTCAGTGTGTGATAATGCATTTATTTTGTACAGTTTCCAGTGACCTCTCGTAACTCTCACTCGTGCCTTAGGCGCTCGTGAGGTTACTTGAGGTCACTGGAAACTGTACAAGATAAATGCATTATCACACACTGAACCGCTGCATATCCCTTATATATATATCGAGGTTGGGCAGCTGCATCAGCCCTCTGACTCCTCCACCAGTCTCCAACCTTCTGGTACCGCTACGCCTCATTCCCCCATGGATTGCCCCCTTGGCAGGGCCAGGACGGGGGAGGTCTGTCCTTCCCTCACCCAGCCGTCCTGCTTCCAGATTTGAAGTCCAGCAATCCGGTGGCAGAGCGGAGCAGAAGCAGTCTGGCAGGGCTTCATGTAGCTCGAGGCAGCCATTTTTTTCCTCCAATTTTCTCCCCTGCGCCTGACCTATGCATGTGTATGGAGGCACGCACACGCTACGTAACCGCAACCCTTACTCCTGCACTGCTTTAGGCTCTGGCACTACCACCTGGCCTCCACCAGGTGGTAGCCAAGGAGCACTACGTGTCCTCCACCCCCGGGAGAGGAGAGCAGTCGTCAGATGCTCAGTTATCTCCCTCCCTCTCTGCCAACTCCTGGTAACCTGTGCTTGTTCCCGAACACAGGTCGCCAGCATGGCAGGAGGAAAGGCATTCTGTGCCTCTGCCGTCCATGCCACTGGGCCATAGGAGTGACCCACTCTTTAATATGTTTGTGATTAAAATGTAACAAAAAAATGGCATTCAGGACATGAGCCGTATGAATTCTGCTAACCGAGATGTTATTACAGACTAGTATCTTTATAAATTTTGAAACAAAAACCTGACACTGTCCCTTTAATAAATAGTTTATCCACCAGCTGTTTGTGAATGCTGGTTCAGAATGCATAATTCAGAATGCATAATTCCAGTCATTCAGCGACGCTAGAGAATGGAGTGCTGACCGGAAGAATTCATGGCTTGGGCCATATTGATCAGTCTGCACATGACAGTGTAACAGAAATTATTGCAAGGCTCTGACTGTTGAAATCAGATTAGACTGCAGCATTTCTGAGACCCTTTTTATTATAGTAGTTGATTTCTTGCTACGGAGTTTGCATTATTGTACTAGTGACACTCTAGTCTTTCTTTTGAATGACCAACAGAACTAAAGATTGACACCCTGATTTCTCTTTCTCTTGAAGTTCTGAAGGAAGTCCATTATCTACCTCTGAAGCTGTACCTGCTGTACATATGGTGCCAGACAGCACAGAGACCCCAAAGAGCAGCCCTGAGACCATCAGCACCTCCGACTCTTCCCCACGGGAGCAGCAGCAAGATCACAGGTGAGGGGAAAATGTATGATGCCAGTGACTCATGGTGACCTAGTGATTAAGATTGGAAGGGACTCGTTCATCTAGTGCCCCCCCCCAAAAAAAGTGGTCATGTCAGTCTCATACAAAAGGACCCCCCCAAAAAAAAAAAATGCTTGAGGTGACTAGTCCTGCTCCAAAACTGCTGTGGTGTCTTAATTACAAAAAAAAACTGAAATGGAGTGTCCATTGCTGGCACTGTCAGCAAAGATTTAACAAAAAAGAGAATTAAAATTACTTTTTGACAAAACAGAGAGAGGCGGGATGGGGGGGTGGTCTTTAAAATGGGACTTGGTGGAAAAGTGAGAGAATAGCATGAAGAACAAAGTGAGGTTGGGGAGCGCAGAAGAACAGTGGTTAGCATTTAAAAAGACAATGTGGCAGATAGCTCCATTCCTAAGATATCCAAGGGTAAAAGGAGTAAAGGGCCAATGTGGTTCACAGCAGATGTAGAGGTGGCAGTAAGAACCAAAAGGAGGGCACTTTCCAAGCATGCAGGTAGTCGGAGGAAGACATGGTGAAGTATCTGGAAGCAACAAGAGAAACCACCAGAAAGATGAGGGAGGCCAAAGTGGAGATTAAACTATGGTAGGCAACGGGGAAGGGTGAAGAAAGGGGACAAAACGATCTTCCTGGACCTCATCTTCACCATTGATTCACACTGATGGGTTCTCAACCAGATTCACTAGGACCCTCTGGAAGCCAAAAAGCTTCAGGAGAGCCAGCGCCAAGGTACGCTGCCCGCATGCACAGCACCGCGAGACTGGCTGATGCTACATAGCCCATTTCGGCAATAGGTCTCAGTTCCTTTTTTCCTGCCAAGTGTGGTTCATAGACATCGCTCACCCGCCTGGAGTCAGAATCTTCACGTCTGTATGACAACAGCGTGCAGTTAAACTCGTTTTATTTAGCTAGAGTTTATTTTTTTGTCGGTTAAAAAAAAAAAAGACTTACATTTATCTCAGCCCTACCGAACAATGGCCTTTGACCATGGATGGTGACAGTAGGGACTCCTTTTTAAATGCTGATCCGGCAGTGGGACCGTGTCCGGTCTACCACCTTCTCCGGGGGGAAGTTTCTGACGACTGGCGGTCCTGTGTTCAGGAGGGAGGACAGTCCTCCCACAAATACAAAAGAAGCAGTCCTTTTCTCAGTCCAGGTTGGGGACCCGGCACCACTCAAGCTCGGGTTCTTCCTCTTCCTGTCAGAAGGGGAAGAAACTGTACTGCTTGAGGTCGCCCTCTGGTACGTCTGTCGAGAGGTTTTTCAGGTCCGCAAGCAGGAGGCCTTCACTGGCACAGTATGTTTCACAACTGCTTCTGTTCACAGCCTTTCTAGGTCTCGGGCCCGGAGTCCCTTTCTGCCCTCTTGTGGGGACTCTGGTGGGCAGTTTCACCACTGGGCAGCTCATATGGAGCAGCAGGTACAATGTCTGGCTCGTTTACCTTTTCCGGTGGATCCTGTTCCATGTCCTTCGGGTCTAGGCTTTTCAGACTCTCACCTGAGGCATTCAAGCCATTTGGAGTGTTTGACTCCATCAGTGAATTCTGATTCCTTGCAGGTGACCATGCTGCTGATGCCAGTTCCACTTGCCATACCCTCTCAGTGTCTTTCAGCAGGGCCCAGCTCAGTTTCCTTCTCTGGTCACTTCGGTGCCAGTTGGACCTTCCGGTTCAACATTGAGTTTGGTGCTGGGTTTGGTCCTTTCAGGGCCTGTCCCAGTACCGTGCCCCGCGTCGCTTCCAGCTTTGCCTTCTATGGGTTCTGCAGTGGTGCCGGCTCCTTCGGTGCTGGCGCCGGCTCATATGAAGCTGCTGCCAGCACTGGCTCCTTCTGGGCTGAGTCTGGTGCCAGGTTCTTGGGGCTCGGTGCAGGTGTTGCCTGCTTATCCAATTCCAAGGCCCAAATTAGGTGTTTCTGGGTCCACCCCTTCCCAGCTCCTCTTTCTGGAGACAAGTTGGAAGGGGATGAGTCTGACCCCGATCTCACTCTTTCACAGGGCGGGGATGACACTTTTCAGAGTCTGGAGAACCAAGCTCTTGTTCCTGCTCCACTCCCTCAGGAGGCTCTATCCTTTCAAACCCTCCTGGGAAACATGCATGCATCCCTCACTCTTGAGACGACTTCTTATCCAGGTAAGTAGCTGTGTCTGGAATGGCTTTATATTCCTCACATTCCTGTTAACCTCACACCTCCAGTTCCTCCAGCTTTTGAAACTCTTTCGAAGGCGGTGTGGGCGAGGCCTGCTTCCACTCCTGTCTCTAAACAGTTCAGTATATTCTTCCAAAGGATAGAACTATTTTGGCTTCCCAGCCTATTGCAGATAAAACTGTTATTGTTGCTGAAAACAACAAGGCTGTTCTCCCTCAGGAGGTTACTGCCCGAGCCATCAATAAGGAGTCTCGTCAGACTGACACTGTGGAAGAGAGATCTTCTAGGGACGTGGATATGGTGTACTATCCACACTTCTGACAGACTCCTTTCCCTTTAAGAACTGGGTCAGAAGGTCTTCAGTCTGGCTCCCCCCACCCACCCGGGTGGTAACTCCCTCAGCACCGCCCCGTGACATCAGATCTTCCTTTCTGCTGGAAGAAAAAGGTTCCCTCCTTATCGCTCTGCATTGAGTAAGCCCTTTGCTTTTCAAAACTTCAAATTCAGTACATCTTCAAGAGGTTTTCAAATTAGTTCAAAACTCTCATCATGGACGACTTGAAGTCGTCGCCCAGTTTTAAACATTGCAACTGCAGGTAGATGTCCCGGACGGACCTGCACACCTCATGCGTCTACTGCCTAAGCCATGAGCACAACCCCCAGGCTTGTGGCCTTTGTCACACTTTGCAATGCTTTGGAGGACCGGCATGCTCAACTTCTAGGGTGAACGGATGAACAGGACCTTCCAGGTGGATCGAAAAATGCCTGTCGGGTGGTCTCCATGGCTGTGGGGTCCGCAGAACAACTCGCAGCTTTCGAAAGGCAGCAGCACAGGCTGTGGAGCATGCCTCTTTGGCTTCAGCCTTTGTACCGCTTTCTTTTGGCGCCTTATTTACGGGGGCATTTAAGGATTTGTCGGTCCCTTCCCTTCCTTGGGCAGGATACCTCTAAGGGCATGAAATCTTCTAAATCATCTACAAAGGAGACTAAGAAAATGTTTTTACGATCGTAGGATCGCGAGCACTCTCGGGCCTCGGATCCCACACTTCACTGGAGTTTTCGACTACGGTTGATCCTTCGGTCCAAGCCACTGGCTCCATGATCTCCCCATCAGCCAAGACGCACGTCGACCAGCCTGTCGAGATTTTTCTTGAGCTGGTCGACGCATTGTCGCAGGATGAGATGGATATTTTACTTTTCAGGACTCCGGTCCCACCTATTCAATACAGAGTCAGTGTTCGCACTCAAGGACTGAAGGCAAAATGCGAATCAGGTGAATAATGAACAGTAAGGTATTTATTCACACAAAATAATAAATGCCAGACACAAGTCCACAGTAAGGCACAATACCGGCTATCCCCAACGCTTCGACTTAAGAGTCTTCCTCGGGGTGGGGCCGGTAAGAGGACATCATTTGTAAATAGTGCATCCATGTCACAAGTGCAGTCAATAAAACAGTTAACAGAAGAGCACCATTCATAAAATAAAGCGTCTGTCCCTAAAGAATACTGCTGAGCATAGCAGCAGCTCCACCTGCAGTATTCTTTAGGGACAGATGCTTTACTCCCACCACTGAGGCCCCAGCCTGCTCTGGCTCGGCCTATTCTGGCCTCTCCACCCATCCAGGTGGAGCCGCCTTCTGCACAGCCGAAGGAAGGTCCCTCTCCTAAGGATACCCGTACTGCTCCCGGGCTTCCTTGTTGATTGTTGGTAACCATTACTCCCGATAAACCCCGCAGGGTCAGCGGGGACTCAGTCGGTCCACCGCTTTTTGGCGAATCCTTGAAGACTGAGGACTCGTCCCTGCACTCATGTCCAGTGGATGTGGAATTAGGGGAGGATTTGTCTGCCGAGCATGGCCCCACATCTTTTAAGGGCTGCTCAGTCTCATTTGAGAATCAACCAGGATTCAGATAGAGCCGGTCCAGAAACAGGTCAAATATCCCTTGACCGAAATTCTCGACCGAGGTGACACCCCAGGGGTTGCCTTCCCAGTCACCGCCACCATTCTTGACCCAACTCTGGAGCTTTGGCAGCACCCTGCTTCCTGCCCTGCACCATTGGCTTGTACTGCCCACAAGTATGCGGTCCCTACGGGTTCCCTGTCTGGTTTCACCAAACTTCCCTCAGCTGAGGGCTCGTTGACTGACTCGGTCTTACAGCATACCGGCAATGTCGGGGACGTGGACAAACCTCCCGACAAGGAATCCAAAAACTTGGATTACATGGCCAAAAAGGTCTATACGGCCTCCTGTCTCCACCTTCGGCAGGTGAGTTCGGCCCTTTTGATGGCCCATTTTGCCCACGTCTTACTCAGCACCCTCGACGAGGTGCTTCCTCGGCTCCTGGCTGACTTACAGACTACGGTCAAGCAGGTCCAGGACCAGGGCTGAGCAGTGGCCAGACAGCAGCTCTAGATGGCCATGGACATCAGGGGTTCCTGCGCTCAGTTCATGGCTGCTGTGGTGCCCACGCACCGCAGGGCTTGGCTGCAGATTTCTACCTTTATAGCAGACACCCAGCACAAATTGTCGGATGTCTCCTTCTTGGGCATCAGCTTGTTCGGGCCTGGGGGTGGAAGGACACCTCACTTGGACTGAGAAGTCCGATGCCTTCCTGGACTCTGTTACCTCTGCCCAGAGGAATCCCAAGGGCTACAAGCTTCAGAGAAAGAAGCCCTTTCGGCCCCTCTCTGTATCTGTGGCCAAGCCGTCCCAGCCCCCTACTGGGTAGCAGGCCCAGGTTTGGCGTCCTCAACTGAAGTCAGTTGCTTCAGTCATCTGAAAACCAGGTGGTCGAGGCCCCACTGCTTCCTCAGTCGGTCCCTCCTTTGCCTCCAAGCCTGCCCTGTGTCCTCCCATTGGGGGGGGGCTGGCTCCACCACTTCTAACCTCAGGAATTCTTCAATATGATTAACTGTAGCAGTCAGCCTCCAGTGTTGAACTGCCCCGGAGAAATTTTGGAATGATATGCTAATGATGGACCATTTGTTGACTCATGCCACCATTCAAATCTGTTGCCTTTACCAACTGCTGCATTCTAGAAGCTCAGATTTCTTTCACCACCTGCCTATAGGGATGCCTCAAAGACTGCTCCTCATTGTAAAAGAATTCCTTATTTTCACCAGAAACATAAGTATTCTAGTTTAGTTTACCGTTATGTCTGCTGCCTTTACATTCTACTTTAGTTTAACGCTATTTTAGATAGTTTTTAGTTGAATTTTACTTCAGATTTTTGGTTCCTCAGTGGTTCTTTGAACCGCGGGGGAACCGCGTTTCCTCTACGTCTGTATTTTCCTTATTAAATATATATAAGGTTTTTTCATTGTAGGACCCTATCGAAGTCCTTGAGTAAACTTTGGTTAGTTCTGAAGTTTTTGTGGTTTTTCTTAGGTTTAGTAACCGACCACGCCGCTAAGAGGGGATAACATCTTCTATTCTTTAAAACAAAAGGTTTTTTTTTTTTTTACCTGATTATGATGTTTTGCGGTTATCTTTGGTTATGTTTGATAAGCCTAAAAAGAAGACAGGACCTACAGGTTTTAAAAATTGTGCTAAGTGTGGGGACATCTTCGCAAAAGCAGGCAAACATGACCTGTGTTTGCTCTGTCTAGGCTCCTTACACTTCCAGGCTGACTGTGATTATATGTAAAACTTTCCTGGCTTAAACTGTGGAAAAGCGCCTGGAACTCTTTAAAAAGTGAATGGAGGAACTGAACAGGTTGGTTCCTGATCAACAGTCTTCTCCACCTAAAGAGAAAAATGTGGAGACAAAAGCCTCTGACAAAGGCAAAAGTTCCAAGGTGCAGAGAACCGCTGACCCAGTTCCGGAACCGTCTCCGGCTAAGAAAAAGTTCAAAAAGAAATATACTGAGCCTCCAGGCAAAAAGCCAAAGGAGCCCTCAGTATTAAAAAAACAAACAAAACCAAAAAAACGAACATGCCTGAAGCTGAAGCTGTAGCTCAAGCCCTGCAAATATTGCAGGCATTACAGGGCTTGGTACTGGTTCTGCAGCTGGCAACCCCGGTTCCATCGGAACCGCATTCGGTTTTGGCTCTGGTTAGAACACTGGTTCAAAGACCAGTTCTGGAGTCCCAAGACCCCTCATACAAGCAGTATGATGAGGATCCCATCAAACCAGAGGTCTCTCCGAATTTGGAGTTTGAGTCTCCTCCTAGACTGCCAGAGGATTACTCTTCCCATTTTACTTTTGATAAGCAAATGGTGGAAACCCTGGACATTCCCACTAATGAAACAGAGGAGGAGGAAGAAGAGGCTGATTTTTCTGGATGTGATGGGCTTGGCCTCAACAAAAAGGCTCCTTTTGCCCATCCAGAAATCCATAAAGAAATATGCCTTAAAGGTGTTGCAGACCCCCGATTCAATTCCCCCAGTTGATAAAAAAGCTGACAAGAAATATCAGCTGGATAGGTCAGGGGCAGAATTCCTGTTTCAACAGCCTGACCATGGGGGGTAGTACAGGCAGCTTCCTTTGATAGAGCAACGTGCCACTGTCTTCTCATCCTCCAGAAAAGGATTTTAGAAAGTTGGACAGTATGGCAATGAAGGGATATTTGTCTGCTTCTTTGTCCATGACACAAGCCAATTACATGGCATATGCTGCCAGGTATCAGAAGTCTCTGTGGAACTCCATGGTGGCCATGGCTGAGAAAGCACCACCCGACATGGCTTCTGAGATGATTGAGACAGCCAGGCTGGGATTAGAGGCCACTAAGTATCAATTCTAAGGCCGGCTTGGTGGCGCTGAGGGTTGAGGCACTGGACGCAACACCTCGTGCCACACCCACGACCTGGGTTCGGTGACGGACTCTGGGAGCTGGGGGTCGGTGGGGAAGGGAGAGGATGGAGCATCTGGAGGACAGCTCTCCTCTCCCAGGGAGGGTTCCAGGGGTTGCTCAGTGTCCTGGCGGCCCCGATGGAGATAGGGGGCATTGCAGGATTACCAAGCTAGACTGCGCTCAGTGGGGGCAAAACACAAAGAGAACCCCCCCACCTCCGGGTGAGGCGACAGCATCCACCAGTGGTCCTGGCCACAAGCCCAGTGTCTGCTGATCCTTCTAGATCTCCCCCTGGGGACTCTCGGTCTGGCGGTGGAGGTCCCCAGGTTCTTATCCCAGTGCAGTATGTGGAAGGAGCGGTAGGAGGGTAGTGGAGCAAAGCATGGACTGCCTGAGAGATGTCCCAGTAGGTGGGTGCATAAAGAGAGTCGCCAAAAAAAAAAGAATCAATTCCACATGGCAGTGGACTTGAATGACACTACAGCTAGGTGGATGGCCCTAACAGTGGCCCTAAGGAGGTTTGCTTGGCTCAGGACAACAAACCTCACCCAGGATACCCAGAACAAGGCCACTGACTTCCCTTATGAAAATAATTCCCTGTTCGGAGATGAGACTGAAGCCTGTATGAAAAAGGTGGATGAATATAAAACCACCTATAGGAGCAATACCGCTAAAGAGAAGGCTCCCACCTCCTACAGGGAAGGGGAGGTAGAGGAAGGTCGGGCTATGGGGCAAACCTTTCTTTCAGGCCCAGGTCACCTCAGTATACTAGCAGCAGAGGGGGTATTCAGGGGCAGAAGAGGCTCCAGGTGTGGTGACCAAACCACCCAGTCTGCAGCGCAGGCAAAACAGACTCCCTGATCTGCTGGCTCACTACTTCCCAGTTTGGAAAGCAATCACCATAGACAAGTGGGTCTTGGAGATAGTGAGCCAGGGACTAGCCCTCCGCTTCAGATCTTTCCCCAAGCTAAGGTCAAAACCCTTCAGACCAGTATCCATCACAGAAAGGGCACTCTTGGAAAAAAATGTCGGGCCTGCTGGCAGCAAGGACAGTGGAACCTGTTTCAGCCTCACAGAGGGGGGAAAAAGATTCTACTCAAGATACTTCCACACACTAAAAAAGAATGGGGAGTGGTGACCCATCTTGAATCTAAGAGCTTTGAATAAGCATCTGACAAAGCCAAAATTCCAGATAGTAACTCTGGCAATGATTCTTCCTACTCTTCAAGAATGAGACTGGCTGGCATCCCTGGAGCTCAATGATGCCTACTTCCACATGCCAGTCAGGGAATCTCTCAGAAAATACCTCTGATTCAGGCTTCACTCAGGGCATTATCAGTTTACAGCTCTGCCTTTCAGCCTAACCGCCACCCCTAGGGTTTTTACAAAGTGCCTGGTGAGTGTGGTGGTACATCTGAGAAGGCAGGGTAAAACAGTGATCTTACTTTGAGAGGGAGCTGTTGCAGCAGGTGATAACCATCAGGAATATGCCGCCAGGCACTAGGACCCCACGGAATAATTTCTAGCTAGCAATCTAAGGCGTGCGACTGCCCCCCTGACGTTGGCCTGCCCCTATCACTAGTGGTATAAAAGGGGTGGTTCCCCAGCACCACCTCATTTTTTCCCCCCTACCGTCGACCCTAGCATTTCAGCTCCACAGACACCTCTTGCTTCCAGTCAACCACCATTTTCTCATGCTTCATGCAGTTTCAATCTTATCTGTGTCAGTTTTCACCATTCATCACTAGTGGGTACAGCACCGGAGCTAGGACCCCGTGGGAGACTTTTTTTTCTTTCCCCTATGTGCGGAGTCAATGCAGGGCCGGCGCCGCCCTCGAGGCCAACATTCTACATGGCGGTCGCTGGTTGACTGTTATCTGTCATCGACTCCGCCCCAGTTCTCCTGCCGTCGAGTGAAGACCTCATATGGAGACTCTGTTCTGCTATCAAAACTGCATTTGCGGTCTAGTTCGTCAGGGGTGTGTGTGTGTGTGTGTGTGTGTGTGTGTGTGGCGCGCGCCTCGGTTCTGTTCGCCCTGCTCGACGTCGCTTCTGCTGGTAAGATCATTTCATTACTTTGAAGCAGCGTCGAATACTGTTTTTACTATTGTTTGCCGTACGGTCATGTCTCGTCCAGGGGGCAAGAAACCGTCGAAAGTGGGGCAGCCTCCTATGTGTCGGTGCCCCTATGGCCGCCTTTATTCCCTGATGGACCACCATAACCACTGCCTCTCCTGCCACAGCCCGTCCCACGATATGGACAACTGCAACACCTGCTTCTCCGTGGACCACCGAGTTGTCGAAGTCCGTACGTTTAAAGTTGGATGTGCGCCACCGACTTACGGAGGACGGGTTCAGAGTCGACAGGCCAAGGCAAGGATTCTCCACCCTTCCTCCAGGTCCCCTCCTGGTTCTATATGGCCCGTGGAGGAGGAGGAGGCCTCCGCCTCTCTTAGCCTTGCCACAGCAGGGGCTCCTTCCACGATGCAGGAGGCCCAGTCTGTCCCTCTTGGGGGACAGTAAGGAGGCACCGCTTTGGCAGTCTCCTCTTCAGAGGTAAAGGCTCCCTTGGTGTTGTGTTCTGGGCTCTCCAGGTCTGGACCAGCACCATCCTCGACGTCATCTGGTGGCGCCACTGTTGTTCCTGGTGCCATTCGTGGCACTGCGCCGTCTCTCTGTGCCACTGTTGCTCCTGGTGCTGTTCATGGCATTGGGGATGTCAGCGGCGCCAGGGGTAGTGCTTAGGCGGTCGCATGGTGCCAGGAATGAGGCCGGCACCACCCCTGACTCTGGCGCCATCTGTGGCGCCTGGGATGAGCGGCGCGTGGTCGGCGCTGACCTTGCTCAGCGCTGGGGGTAGCACACTCAGTGTCGCGCCAACTCTGGTGCCGTTCGCAGTGCCAGGGAGCGTGACGTCGTCGGGCATGGTGCCGTGCTTAACTCCGGTGCCATAACTGCAGTGCCAGGGTGGAAGGTGGTCCAACTCGTGGTCCAGGAACTGGGGTGGGGGGGGAGACGAGGGGTCATCTGGCATCGGAACTCTGAGTCTACCTCCTCAGAGGTGGACTCTGGGTCTGATCCAGGTTGGCTCCCAGGTTTTCCGGAATCCTCTGATCCCTCAGTTTCCAGCACCTCTACCCCCACTCTGCCTCCCTCTGGTGGTCAGTCATCACCAGTAGGCACTAGGGTCGGGGGTACTGACCATCCAGCAGTGGTCCCCATAGTCACTGCCGTGCAACCTGGAGCCACTGGCACTTCTGCTCCTCCAGTTGGGACACCCCCTTCCCTGGTATGTTTGGACAGTCCCAAGTTTGGGACAGCCTGGGGCACGCCAGGAAGGGGAGGGTACTGTTCCCTGGATGGACTCCTCGAAGGCTGCCCGGAGTTGTCAGCTGCCTAGGCTGGTGGCTATGAGGACGAGGTTCCTCTCCGATTCTGAAAGGTTGAGGAGCAAAGGTGTGGCGCAGCGCACCCTCAACAGACCCCAGTCAGGTTCTGGGAGGACCCGCAGTGCAGACCTTCGCTCTTCCCTGGATAGGTCCTCGAGAGGGACTTCAACTTATGAGGTCAGGGGCCGTCCTTCTGGACTCGCACAGTCCCGGTCACCACACGGGGGGATTTTTTCCCATGGGCACAGCTCTGACCGTTCCAATCCGGTTGAACGGCTGTTAGCTGCTGGGACCTTCGAATCTCCCTCTTTGTGGGGAGTTTCCTCTTGGCCCCCCTGCCCTGACAGAGACCGTTGTCCTTTTGCTAGGAGCTTGTCCCCTGAGCCTCTGTCTCCATCCCTGGCTATCCCAGGTATTCCCGGTCCTAGGGGACCTCTTACCGGGGAACAGTTCAGAGGTTCCACTGCACATTCCCTACCTATCTCCATGCCCTGGACAAGCAGGTGTTGCACCATGCTCCCGTGCAGCCGGACCCTGAACCTCGAAGCTCACCTGCATCTTTTTCCTCCTCCTTAGAGGGAGAATTATCTGTCCACATCTCCCCAGCGTCTGATCTCATTTTTCCTATCAGCGCTTCCTCACAAGGACGTTGGACAAGCTCCATCTTACCACAGTCCCTGTCAGCAATCCTGAGCATGTGACGCGCGCTTTCCTAGGCGAGTACAGTGCGGCCAACCTGGTGGTTCCTGCCTGGCCTGTTCCTTTTCAGGAGGTGTCAAATCGGCTTTGGCTACGTCCCTTCTCCACTGTTCCAGCCCCAAGGAACCTACGCCAACGATATTGCACCCCCCCCCCCCCCGGGTCTCAGGTTCTCTGCCTCATCCCTCTTTGGGCTTAACCTCCCTGGACACCCCCTCTGGTCCTTGCACCCCCCACCGTGACCAACCCCCGAACTCGGACTCTGCAGACTTCGATTTCTGGGGGAGAAGAGTTTTCTATTCGGCATGGATCCTCCTTTCTATTGCTTCACATTAGGCCCACTTTGCAGCCTACGATAGGTTCTTGTGGTCCAGGCTAGGACAGCTCCTAGCCTCAATGCCTGATACGGAGGAAACCAGGCAAGCCATTGCCCTCTCTGCTCAGGGCCATGAGATAGCAAGGCACCAAGCAAGGGCATCTTATCACGCCAGTGAGGTGGCATCTAGAGCGATAGGGACAGCGATCTGCATTAGGCGGACGGCGTGGCTTCGCTTATCCCGGTTGTTACCCCTGGCCCGGCGTAGGTTGATCTCCAGTGCTTACCGGAGAACCCACCTCTTCTCCCGCAGGGTGAGATGGTGACTTTCAGGACATCTTCCTTCCCCCACTTGGGACTCCCCATCTCACCCGGACCAGTCTCAGGAGGCTAAGGGACTTGGTCCCTTGCAGTAGTTTAGGGCCTCCTTCGGGGGAGCTTGGTACTCACCCACTAGTGATGAATGGTGAAGATTGACACAGATAAGATATGAAAATTACGTATCTACCGTAATTGTTGATCTTTCTGTGTATCTTCACCATTGATCACTAAATCCTCCCTCCCCTGGGGCCTCAGTCTCTGGGCTCCTCCTCCCCGTGTGTGTGGCTCTGTTATTTTCTCCTTGCTCTCCTCTCCCTCGTGGTTGGGAGAGGACCCTGGAGACACACAGGGAGAATTTCTCCTTAGGGGTATTATTGGGGTGTATGGGATGGGGGCTCTCTCTGTCTCTATTCTTCTCCCTTACTTCTGAGGAGTGAGCTGAGGTTTGGGCCCCCATTTTCTTTATGAACTCAAAGCTTTGAGTTCATTTCTTAATGCCTTCCTGGCAGTTTAAGTTTTCCCTATTTTGGGAGGGAGGTCGAGACACCCTCCCATCCTGACCCCCTCTTAAGGTTGGCCCTCCCGGGCAAATGCTGCTTAATAGCTCAGGCTTTGCCTCCCGGCAGCTTAAACCTTGGTAGTCCAGATTTTGGGCTATTGTTATTGTCAAAATCCTGGGATGCAGGATAGTTTCTGAGGATGCAGTCCTCTTCCCCCACTCTTATTCCTCCCTTATCTCTCCCTTCTTTCTCCTCTTTCCAGATATTGGGGCCCCTTCCCTTTCCCCAATTTCCCATATCTGGTTTCTTTCTCCCTTCTCCTCTGTCGTTTATTTCTCCTTTTAGTTTATTATATCCTTTCCTTTTATCTATCCCTTGGGCTCTCTTGCCCCACCCTACCTCCCTTTCCTTACACTCTGGCGTTTCAGAATTGGGGCTGGGGCAGAGTCAACAACAGATGACGGCCAACCCGATGAGCACCATGTAGAACACGGCCCTGAGGGCGCACTGGTCCTGTGCTCGATCTCACCATAGAAAAGCTCCCTCGGGGTCCTAGATCTGACGCTGTACCCACTAGTGATGAATGGTGAAGATACGCAGAAAGATCAACAATTATGGTAGGTACGTAATTTTCATTTTTTTAATAGCTTGCCAACTCATTGTCCATGTCTACCCAACCATCATCATCTGCAGAGTGGCGCAAATCAAAGTACATGTGCGGCAAACAATTCCCAGCCAAAGACAGCCATTCGGCCTGCCTACCGTGCCTAGGCCCCAACCACAGGCGGATGCCTTCCTGCACTGTCAGCTTCAACAGAAGAACTGTCGATTCAGTAGCCTCAAAACCTTAAAAAGCCCATCTACTAGAACAAGTGGCCGCCTATGCAGACCCACTCGAGACAAAGTTCATCATCATCGTCGGCCAAGGATGCATCCCCCAGCAAGAAGAAATCCACCGGAAAGCACCATCACAGAGTCGAGGACAGACCCAGGGCAGAATCATGTTCTAGGTCTCCTTTCAAGACTTCCAAAAGTTCCACTTCCGGTGCGAGGTCAAATTCAACCCCTCCGGTTTCCCTCGCTCTACAGGCAATACCGTCGATGAAGCTCTCCGCCTCCGACCTTGCATCCAGCTGGGAGTCTTCAGGGCTTGGGCCTTCAGCATCACCTTCCCGGGCCATCAGATCCCACTCACACGCAAAAGGATCTCGTGCAGAGGAATCGGCCCACTCTTCTGGCGACAGGGCACAGCCTGTCGTCCACAAGGCGACTCCCTCAGAGTAATTGGACACAACACCACGGTCCGACGACTCCAAGAGGAGGAAAGAGCACGAGCATCACAAACCTTCTCGCTCACCCTCTAAGCCATCGTCAGCGGAGTCTCCGGACTGAAGACAGCCTCCAGCACCGATCAGTACGGGCAAGGACCAGACGACACCCTCCAAGCAGTCTGATCCACAAGGACTTAAGCAACCTCCGCCATTAGAACAGATGTTGGAAGACCTGACACCAGGCCGCTCAAACTCTAAAGGCCAGGTGCCAGTAGACCCATCATCACCCCCGCTATGAGAACCCAAGACGTCGAGACCCCAGTCCCCAAGGGGCACAACAGCACCGGTCCTGATGCCCAATACATTGCGACAGTCAGACCCAACGCCAGGGGGAACTGAGCCAGAAGGCCTAACACCAGGCCCCTCGAGCGTCCCTAACCCGTCACCAGACTACTGAATGGGACCCCTAGTGCCTTTGGCAGAGGTAGGCACGCTCTTCAATAGCCAGTGGAACACTATAAAGGGGGATCTGTTGCCAAGGCAGCCAGAGCCAAGGCCTACACCTGCCAGGAATCCGATACCGACTCGGCCTAAACAGCCTACACCGCTCCCATGAAGAACGCCATCGCCACCCCCAACACCAGCCCATCTGGCTCCAGGACAGGGAACCAGTGGATGCAGGAGCCACAACAGCCATTCTTCATCCCGGTCCTCTTCGGGACACAGAAGTTGTTCCTCCACACATCATTCCTCCCTCTCTGAGGAGTCCAGTAGATGTTCGTCCTCATACAACTCGTCAAACGAAGATCTGTCCTTTCCATTTCCAGATCCGAGGAAGGATTCTCCAAGATCCACTCCAGACAATCTGACTTTTTTTTAGATGTGATGAGGCATATTCAATTCCTCAGTCAATGGAAAACTGAAGACCTGAACCCCAAAAGATGCCTCCTGGTAAAGTTCTTAAGGGCCAGTGACCCAAAACCTCTAGTCATTTCTCATTTAGTAGAGTTGTCCAGGATGTCACTAAACTAGCCTGGAAGCATCCTTCTATGACCGTGGTGGTCCTGAAGAAAGCTGATCACTTGTACAGGACTCCCCAGGAAGAGCCTCCCCTAAGCGAGCAGCTGAAAGCCGACTCAGTGGTCCTTACGGCCACACATGGCAGGACTCGACAGCCAAGACATAGGAGTTCACAGCCACCGGACAAAGAGTCCAAAAAGATGGAACAGTTTGGCCGCAAAATTTATTCATCGGCCACCTGCACGGTCTGGTCACTGAACTTTCTAGCTCATGTAGTAATGTACCAGAAAGCACTCTGGAACATGGCAATAGATCTGGCTAAGACACAGCCTGATTCTCATGCTAAATCAGAGCTACTAGCCATCCTACAGTCCGACGCAGATGTAGGCAAACATGTCCTCAGATGCTCTTATGACTCTGCAGACACCGCAGCCGGGGCAGCTGCCACAGGGATATGCCTTCGACGGTACTCCTGTTTACGGATCTCAGCATTCCGTCAGGGTTTACAGGATGCAGTTATGGATGCCCCATTTCAGGGATCAGTGCTTTTCGGACAGGAGGCAGAAAAGATGATTATCAACTTGCCGGACTCCAGGAAAGCCATTTCTGAAGTCTACAAGATGTACAAATCAGAACCAACCCCTTGCCGATGTCGGCCCTTTCACAAGCAACAAGGGAAGAGACAGCAGCATAGAAGAGGGTTCAGAAGGAATGCCCCTCCCCCAAGCCTGCAGGAGCACAGGGGCCAAGAAATGCGAAATCAGTGAGTGTCCCCGTACCTACTCCGAATGCGTCCGCATGACTCCCTGCCAACCTACCCTCATCCTGCAGAGCTCCAGGGGGAGAAGGTAGAAGGGCGATTCTCCCTTTACCTCACCGGTTGGTCCAACATCACAACAGACTGGTGGGTATTCCAGATGATAGAAAGGGGCTACTCTCTGGAGTTGACACACATCCTTCCAGCCAGCCCACCGACCCCCACTCATTACTCCCCATCCCATGCAGGTCTCAAGCGACAAGAAATTCAAGCCCTGCTGAGCAAAAGGGCAATCCAGGAAGTTCCACCGAGAGAAAAAGGGAGAGGGTATTACTCCCATTTCTTCCTGGTACCAAAGAAGACTGGAGACCTTCGTCCCATTCTGGCCCTAAGCCAACTGAACCTTTTTATAGAATACAAGAGGTTCAGGATGGTAACCCTGCCTGGACTACTGCCCATGCTGCATCAGGGAGACTGGCTCTGCTCCCTGGACATGCAGGACACCTACATGCATATAAAGATCCTGCCATCCCACAGAAAGTACCTTCATTTCGTCTTCCAGGGAGAGCATTACCAATTTCGAGTGCTGACATTCGGTCTGTCCTCGGTACCTCGGGTATTCACCAAATGCATGGCAGTGGTGGCCATAGCCCTCTGGAGGCTGGGACATTTCATCTGTCCGTACCTGGATGACTGGCTCTTAACAGCCTACTCAGAAGAATGGCTACAGAGCACATTGGAAAGTACTTTCCGCCTGTTCCAAGTCTTGAGTTACCTTAAACCTACCAAAGTCATCCCCCTGGCCTTCTCAGAGGATTCAGTATATAGGGTCAGTCTTGGACACCCTTCAGGTGAGAGCCTTCCTGCCCTCAGACGGAGCAGCCCGACTTCGGGAACTGGCTCGGAAAACCGGCTTCGCCAATCGGGTCCCAGCCAGACTGGTGCTTCATCTCATAGGCCACAAGGCAGGAGCCTCTGTGACAGTGCCCTTAGCCTGTCTCCATATGAGAGTTTTTTAGTGGAACCTGTGAGTACAGTGGGATCAGCATCTGGACCACCTCAAGCAGCAAGTCCGCATCTCCAGTGCTGTCCATCGGCTCATGGAATGGTGACTCACCCCTTACCATCTGGAGATTGGAGTCCCATTTCGCAGTCCCAGCCCTCGGTAGGTCCTCACGACGGATGCCTCGGATCAAGGATGGGGTGCACATTTCAAGGACAACCAGACAAAGGGGGTCATGGTCCACTCTAGAACACAGTCTACATATAAATGTGTTAGAGATGAGAGCCATGCTGTATGTCTTGCAGGCATTCCGGACGATGCTCCTTCCAGGACCAGTGCTGATCCAGACAATGTCAGTAGTTTTTTTTACCTCAACAAGCAAGGGGGCACACACTCCTACCCTCTATGCAGGGAAACCATGAGGGTCTGATACTGGGCAGTGGAACACAATCTGGAAATCACAGCAGGTCACGTTCCAGGAGTTTAAAACACCTTGGCCTACAGCCTCAGCTGCTCACGGTCTCAGGCCCACAAATGGGAGCTATTACAGGAGGTAGCAGACGACCTATTCAAAAGATGGGGCCTTCCAGAATTGGACCTCTTTGCATCCCCGCTCAATGCCAAACTGCCAAGTTTCGCTGGCTAGATCCAGGGCCTAGTGTTTTTTAGCAAGATGCATTGTCCCTCTCTTGGACAGGGAAGTTTCTCTATGCCTTCCCACTGCCACAGCGAGTTCTGCTCAAGCTGCAAGCTGAGTGAACAGAAATGATTCTGGAAGCACCATTCTGGCCCATACAGATCTGGTTCCCATTGCTCCAACAACTAGCGAGGGAACCTCCCATTCTACTCCTCCTGTCTTCCCGATTTGCTCTCACAGGAACAGGGTACTCTTCTTCACCTCAACCTGAAGTCTCTGCATCTGCATGCCTGGCTCCTGCAGACTTAGTTAAGGACCAGTATGGGGTGTCTCCAAAGGTAATGGAAGTTCTAGTGGCTTCGAGGAAGCCCTCGGCCAGGGCCACCTTTGCCGTGAAATGGAAACGCTTCTTTTCTAGGATTGTGGATATGTCGTTCATCCACACTTATTGGCATGTCCCTTTCCCCCTTTAAGGATTGCTGGAAGTCTTAAGGCTAGCTCCTCCCACCCATCCAGGTGGTATAACCCTGGGCTCCGCCCCAAGATGCCAGATCTTCCTTTCCGCTAGAAGATTCAGGTTGCCTCCTTCGTGCTCCCGCATTTTGCAGGCCCCGGCTTAAAAACCTTCGGTTATTCTGAAAATTCGTCTAGTTCGCATTAGCGATCGCGACTGCTTATCTTTGATTACGGAAGACTAGTCTTCCCCCGGATTTAGCCGGTGTTCATGCGGCCAGAAGATGTCGCACACCGATCCCCACACCGCGTCCGTCTATTGCTTGGGTGTCGACCATGACACCTCGAAGTGCGATTTTTGTCTTGCATTTCACCCTAACTTCCTCGACGACCGTCTCGTACGCCTGAAGTTGGGGAGGCCGGAAAAATTGAATCCTCCGGTGAAATCAAAGGAGGCTAGGTGGGCGGTTTCTGCGGCTGTGGGATCTGCCAAGCAGTTGAAACACATGCAAGCTTTCGAGGAGGAAGAAGCGGCTTGTGCCATGGAATCTTCCTCTCAGAGCTTCTTCGTTCCACTCAACCTGGGCTCCACCTTCTCGGGTTCTTTCCGAGAATTGTGCCAGTCTCTCCTGACTAAGGGAGAGGGTACTCTCTCAATCTTTCGGAACCCCCTCCAGATCATCCTCCCGAACGACAGCCCGGGCTGTCGGCAGTACAGTCAGACGTTCTTGCTTCCGAGGTACAAGGCCTTCTGAAAAACAGAGCAGTAGAAATAGTTCTGCTGGAGCAACGAAGCACAGGTTTCTACTCCCATTACTTTCTGGTTCCAAAGAAAACTGGTGGCATGTGCCCCATTCTGAATCTCTGAAAACTAAAGTTCCTTCACGAGATGTTCAAGATGATTTCACTAGGTACCCTGCTACCTTTGCTTCATCGACATGATTGGCTAGCTTCCCTGGACATGCAGGATGCCTACCAACATATTCTTATACACCCAAAGCAGCACAAATACCCAAGGTTCATGGCATTGGGTCAACACTGTCAGTTCAGATTCCTGCCCTTTGAGCTATCCTCGGCGCCACAAGGTTTTACAAAGTGTTGTGCAATTCTCACGGCGCACCTCAGGAAAATAGGAATACAAGTGTTTCCATATCTGGACGACTGGCTCCTAACAAGTCCCTCCAGGCAACAGACTCTAGAGGCTGTGGCCACGGCCTCATACTTCCTCACGTCCATGAGAGTCCTGCTGAATCTCAACGAGTCGCAGTTGCAGCCCTCTCAGAAGCTCCTCTTTTTATAGGAACTTTTTTGGACACCTCCTGTGCAAAGGCTTTTCTTCCAGAGGACAGAAGGAGCGATATCATACAGATGGCCCGATACATCAGAGAACGCAGCTCTGTTTGAGCCATCTCGATGCAACGGATGCTGGGCCTCATGGTATCCTCGGTGTTCACTGCACCCTTAGCTTATCTTCACATGAGAACCTCCCAGTGGATGCTCAGTACTCAGTGGTCTCCAACCACTCACCTTCAGTCCTTTTTCATCAAGGTGACGGAACCTCTGAAGAGGTCACTCACCTGGTGGTCCCAGGAGGACAATCTCCTGAAAGGAGATCCCTTTGCCCCTCTGGATCATCAGATCTCAACTACCACGGACGCATCCCTGATGGGTTGGGGAGCCCACTGCCATGATCTCCACACTCTGGGTATGTGGACTCAGGACGAGTCCCAACTCCATATAAACGTCCTGGAAATGAGAGCCGTCCTCTATGTAGTCCGAGTTTTGAAGGACATGCTCTGTCACAAGAACATTCTCCTTCAAACGGACAACAAAGCAGTGATATACTACAGCAACAAACAGGGCGGCACACACTCTTACCCTTTATGCAGGGAAGCGATGAGAGTGTGGGAGTGGTGCCTGGAACACAAGGTCTTGATTCAGGTGATTTACCTGCCAGGAGTACAAAACGAGCTGGCAGACCGTCTCAGCAGAACAGAGACGGATCCTCACGAGAGGTCTCTCGTCTCAACCATCGTTCAGTCACTCTTCAAAGAATGGGGAACTCCGGACCTGGACCTTTTTGCGTCCCCACTCAACACAAAACTGCCTCTCTTCTGCTCCAGAAATCCAGAACCTGGCATTTTTTGTCAGGATGCATTCAGGCTGCGGTGGTCTAGACGCTTTCTGTATGCCTTTCTGTCCCTTCCTCTAATTCAGAGGGTACTTCTCAAATTGGAGTCTCAGGGGGGCAGAATAATTCTCATGGCCCCCTTCTGACCTCAGCAAATATGGTTTCCGCTACTCAACAGTCTATCGGAAACTCCCCAGGCTTCCCCTCCAGACGAACCTTCTGACCCAGGGTCTCATGGTCCATCCCAACCTGAGATTGCGTCATCTTCACGCTTGGCTCCTGAAGAGATAGAGGTGAATAGGTTCAGTGTCTCTCGTAGTGTTTCCGATGAACCTTTTGACTGTGCACAAGCCAGCCACTAGAAAAACCTACACAGCCAAATGGAAGCGTTTCTCTATCTGGTGTGCAAAATCCTCTTGGAATCCTTTTTCCTGCCCACCGAATAAAGTCATGGAGTACCTCTTAGACCTCGCAAATGCAGGTCTGTAGTACTCTTCAGTCAAAGTTCATCTTTGTGCCATTTCGGCATATCATGAGCCGGTACTTTCCATGTCACTGGCTCAGTTGGCTGTGAGTAAAAGGTTTCTTAGGAGGTCTATTATGCAGAATACCCCTATCAGACGCCTAGTCACAGCCTGGGACATTAATCTCTTGCTAGACATGCTCACTCATAAACCTTTCAAGCCTCTAGCTACTTGTGAATTGAAGTTCCTCACTTGGAAAACTGCCTTCCTAGTGGCCATCACCTTGGCCCGTAGAGTTTCTGAAATACATGAATTGGTCACTGCCCTCCGTACACTGCATTTCACAGGGACAAAGTAGATCTTCCTGGACTGTCTCCATCACACTAGTGGGATAGCGTCTGAGACGCTAGGACCAAGCGGGAGCCTAAAATTATTTGAAGGGTCGGCGCCGAGACAGGACCACACATGCGTGGCGCCAAGAGACTAGCTCGCACCTGTTTAGGCTGTCTCGGCGTCGACCCTCCAACCGCCTCAGTTCCTTTTCTCCCGCCGTCGAGTGTGCTTGGATATCGACGTCGCTCGTCTACCGGAGTCTGTTTTTGTCTATACGATAGCAGCTTTTAACATTTAATTTAGTATTTTAAGTAGTAATTTCTTATCTTAAAAACAAGAAGAAGATTATGAAGAAGAAAAAGAAATTCTTTCCTGCCATCAACGGAGTCATCCTTAGACGGTAGCGGGGACGGTTGGAGGACTTTGTTTGAAAGTTTTATGGCAAAGGGGCAGTGTCCGTCCGCCCCTTAATTACGAGGCGAGTCCTCCGAACCACAAATCTAGCAGTTCCAGGATCCAGCTCCGCTTAACTCTCGAGCTCCTCTTCCTCGTTGGGGGAAGAAGAATCTGTGCTGTTCGAGGTTGCCCGTTGGTATGTCTGCACGAGGATTGTTTGTCGGGAGGGGCGATGGGCCTGAACAGACCTTGGTGGGTTCCTCTTGGCCCTGCTTCTAACGGCTGCATTCTCGACTCCGAGCTCCATCTCCATCTCTGGCCTCATTGGAGCTCCGGTGGGCAGTTTCTCCTCTGGGCCGCTCCTATGGAGCAGGGGGTTTGACTTTCCAGTTTTCCTGGTTCTGTTCCTGATTTCGGGACCTCTGGGCCTCGGAGCCATTGGACCAGAGCCAGGTCGATTTCACGATGGGCGAGGTGCCCTCTTGGTGCCTTTGCCATCGTGTCGACCCCACGTGCCTACCCCCTCTCCCTTTTCCATGTAGGGGCTGGCACGGGCACCACCTTTTTCCCTTCTCCCCTTCTTAGGATTTCCATTGGCATTTCCTTTGGTGCCATGGTTTGGCGCCGTGGCTCGGTGCCTTGGTTGGCGCCGTGCCTTAGTCGGCGCCATCGCTCTGTGCAGTGCCGTGGATTCTCTTGTTGCTGCCATTGGTTATCGGCGCAGTCTGTGGTGCCGCGGGTGTCTGGGTGGCGCCGTGCACCCGCGGGTTTTGCCACAGGCACCCGTGAGTGCCATGGGTTCTATGGGTGGTGCCGTGAGCGGCCACGGGTGCCATGGGTGCCACAGCTATCATGGGTGCCACTGGTGCCATGAGTACTATGGGTGGCACCGGGGGACACCTGTGGGTGCCACTGGTGCCCTCGGGTGCCATTCTTGCCATGGGTGTTATGGGTACCATGGGTATTGGGGGTGCTCTCTGGTGCCATTGCCACATGGGTGCCAGGGGTGCCTGCGGGTACTGCTGCGGCTGCCCTTGGGTATCGCCTAGGTTGGCATAAATACTGCTTGGTGCCCTCCTGTGCTAGAGTGATGCTGGTGGCGCACCGGTGCTAGTGGGTGCTGTATGGCAGAATTAATGACACATTTTTCCTTTTCGGACTTCCTCTCCACAGAACTTGTGGCAGGATGTTTATCGCAGAATGAACTCCTGATCTTACTTCGAGAGGGCTCTTGCAGTAGGTAATTACATATAAGACTGGCGCCCGGCCGGCAGGACCTGAAAAATTTCTAACTATTGGTCCCTGGCGGCCGCCAGTTAGGTGACCGGCGTCAGATGACGTCAGTATAAAGGGGTGGTCCCATGTGCCCGCCTTCCAGTTCTTTCCCGCCGTCAGCTCGTGCAGCACCTCGCGGTTAAGTTCATAATGCTCAGTCCTGTTGCTTCGTCGGTTTTTCCGAAAAGTATCAGTATTTTGTATTTTCTTTGTCAGGTGAACGTCGGTATATGTCGTCCCCTTCAAAAAATAAGTGCGACTCGTGCGGCGCCCAACTGCCTCACAAAGACGGTCACTCCCTCTGCCTTTTCTGTTTAGGCCCCGACCATGTGGTGGAGCAAATTGTCCGCACTGCCTTCATTTCCATAGCGACCACCCATGACGGCGCCAACAGTCTCCGAAGCCCATCTCCTCAAGAAGATGATGTCCAGATGGAGAAGGAGTTGAAGAAGCTTCAGCAGGCATCGACCTCCCTGAAGGACACAAGAGGCGGGACAAAAGGCACCGAGCCTCCTCCTCGCGACTCTGGCAGGGCAGCGGCCAGGTAACGTCCCTCCGGGGGATCACCGACGGCAGCCTCCAAGGCTTTGGAGGAGGCGTCGGCCCGCCGTCGGGTTCGCGTTCAAGCCCGCTGGGTGCCTCCGGGCAAAAGGAGGCTTCAGCCTCCAGTACCGCTGCAGGCTTGCGGCCTACTGGTGTGGGCGCCTCCCATAAGCCAGACTTTGGCTCCTCCGACGTCCACCGGGAGAAAGCCGCTAAGACACCCGACCCTTTGGGGCGGCGCACGGCAGTGTCCCCATCGGACCGGGCCTCTTCTCATCCTCGGCCTGTCTCCGACGAGGGACCCCCAAAGTCGGACACCGGCTCCTCTGGCATCCGTCGGGACTCTGCCCCTAAGTCGCACGTCGGCTCCGTCTGTCGTCCCAGGTTCCCCGCAGCCCTCGCTGCCGTCCAGGGAGCCAGAGTTCCCCCTGCCTGACCCCAGGGATTTTTCCCCTCCGTCCCCGGGCGAGGCTCGGGATCCTGGGCCACCGTCTGATCCTCTTCCTACAGGGCCGGATCTGACGTCGGCTCCTCAGACGCCGGCCCCGCCAACGCCGGCCCCTCTGACGCCGGCGGGGGATATTCCTCTTCCATCGGGCCCTTCACCCCACGGGCCTATCCCGGTCGATCCACCCGTGGAGTTCCCGACTGGGCCGTCTGCTCCGGCAGCTCCTCCGGTGCCTGGGTATCCGCCGTCTTATCCGACGCCGGTTTTCGAGGTCCACAGTATCCTGCGCCGGTACCGAAGCGACTCACTGGCCCGCGGTACCTGGCATATTACCAGCTCAGTATTCCCAGGCGAGTTACGGATACTCTCTAGTTTCATCCATACAACTATCTTCCCCGCACCGCCCCCTAGGCCGCGGTGGATCTCCAGGAGACTCTCGCCTCCTGGTGGGCTGAAGGCCAAGGCTCAGCTCACCAAGGAAGTTGAGAGCCATCTTCTGGCGTTGGTGCCACCCCGATTCCGTCGCCCCAGACGGCGCCTCCCTCTCCGCCTCCGGTTCCGGGCTCTGCCCTCGGGATCAGAGAGGGGCAGGTCACAGCGTCGGGATCCCCCTAAGGAACCCGTTCCTCCCCCTAGACGAGCCAGGGAGTCTTACTCTGCTTCGAATTCCTCTTCTTCTTCTCTCTTGGACTTCTTGGATGCCTCCGATGGCTGTTTCGAGAAAGACGACGAGCCGTGCTGTCCGTCCAAGCCCCGGCCGAGGACTCCTCCGAAGTCTCCTCCGGAGGATCCTTCCTTCATGGAGTTGCTCAGGAAGATCCAGGAAGTCCATCAGTGGCATTCCTTAGAGCCAGATCCTCAGCGGGTTAAACTCGCTGAACATCTGGACTTGCCCCTTACGGCTCCTACTCTAGTGCCACCCTGGATCGAGCCTCACGCCCACCTTGTTTCCACTATTTGGAAACAACCGTCGGCTTTAGCCCCACTTCCTCGGAAGTCTAACAGGCTGTACCAGGCTCCGGAGGGTGTAGACTTTTTAGACTCTCACCCCTGTGCAGACTCGGTTGTGATTAGCGCCGCTCACGGCCGGTCAGCACACCGGAAACATTTGAGCTCGTCTCCCCCGGATAAGGAATCTCGCCTTCTGGATCAGTATGGAAGGAAGATCTATGCTTCTTCCACACTGGGGATTAGGGCCATAAATTATGTAGCACATATGGGGGATTACCAGAAGGCTGTCCTTACCCAGGTGGAATCCAAGATTGACTCCTTGTCTGACTCCCAAGTCAAGCAGGAGTTAGCAGACCTGGTCCGTTCTGCTCGTTCGGCCAGTCGTCATATTCTGAGGACGACCTACGATGCAGTAGACACCGCAGGATGGAGCTCTGCGTTCACCGTAAGTCTTCGGCGTCATGCATAGCTCCGTGTGTCAGGTCTGGTCCCGGAGGTGCAGTCAGCAATGCAAGAAGCACCTTTCAGAGGTTCTGTGCTTTTCGGTGGTGATGTCAAGGACATCATCACTGACTTGCAGGAGAAGGGGACGCTCTTAAATCTGTTGATTCAATGTCCGTCCCCATCCCCCACAGCGCCGTCCCTTTGCAGATGGCCCGGCCTCAGCGAAACCTCAGGGAAGGCGGGCCACTAAGCGTCGGGCCCCACAGCTGCCAGGCCCCGCCTCCCAAAAAGCAGCAGGTGCCCCAGCTGCGGCGCTGCCTCACACCACCTGACTCCTTCCCTCTCCCGCCTCCGGACACCCGGAGGAACCGGTGGGAGGAGATTCTCTCTCCACGTTCCGGGCTAGGAGAGGATAACATCGGATTCATGGGTGCTTCAGATCATAGCAGAGGGGCACTCCATAGAGTTTCTGCAAAAACCTCCACGTCACCCCCCTCTGAACTCCTCTTACTCAAGGGACCATCTTCCTTTGGACAAGGAAGAAATCTCTGCTCTCCTTGCGAAGCAGGCTGTAGAGCCTGTCCCCCCTCACCTCCACGGGACGAGTTACTATTCCCATTTCTTCCTTGTACCAAAGAAGACGGGAGCTCTCAGACCCATTCTCGATCTCAGCTCCCTGAACCTATATGTGTAATACAAGAGGTTCAGGATGCTCTCCTTTCAGACCCTCTTGCCCTGCTTCGGCCGGGCCAATGGCTTTGTGCACTGGATATGCAGGATGCGTACCTGCACATCCCCATTTGCCCTTCGCACCGAAAGTACCTCAGGTTTCTGCGTTCAGGGGACCACTACCAATTCAGCACTCCTTTTGGTCTTTCCTTGGCTCCCGAGTCTTTACCAAATGCCTGGCAGTGGTAGCGGCCCACCTGCGTACTTTGGGAGTTCAGGTTTTTCCCTACCTGGATGACTGGCTCCTGGCGGCCTCGTCCAGGGAGGAACTCCTGCATTTCCTCTCCCTCACCCAGCAGGTTTTCACTGGCCTGGGTATCACCATCAACCATTCCAAGTCTCACCTGGATCCTTCTCAGAGACTCCAGTTCATTGGGGCAATCCTCGATACGACAATGTGCAAGGCCTTCCTGCCTCCGGATAGGGGGGCCTCCCTCCAGTCTCAGATTTCCCTTCTATCGGGATACAGGAGGGTCCCGGTGAGGTCGGTGCTCCATCTCCTGGGGCTTATGGCGGCGGCCATCCCGACGGTTCCGCGCGCCTCCACATGAGAATCTCTCAGTGGACTCTCCGCTCTCAGTGGGATCAACTGGTAGACGACCTAGATCATCTGGTACTGATCTCCTTGCCAAAGATAAGAGACTTGCAATGGTGGATGGTTCGAGAGAACCTATTCCAGTGGGTCCCCTTTTTTCATCTAGCTCCCCGATCAGACTCTGACCACGGACGCTTCAGGCGAAGGTTGGGGAGCCCATCTGGGTCCTCGCCGAACCCAGGGCTTATGGTCAAAATTGGAGTTAGTTCTCCACATCAGCGTGCTCGAGCTTCGAGCAGTGCTGTATGCTCTCCAGGCCCTTCACCAATACATCCTTCCCGGTCACCTAGCTGTCCAAACAGACATGTGCGTGGTGTGGTACATCAACAAGCAGGGAGGGAGCCGGTCCGCCGGCGCAGCGGTTGGATTTCCACTTGCGGCCCAGCGACGGGTTTGAGGCAGACGGTCGGGTAGCTGGAGGGCGGCTGGGGAGGAGGATTGGGCGTAGCGGCTGCTCTCCTCCTACAGGGGTGGGTGGGGATGCAAGTCCGCTGCAACACCGCCACCTGGGTGACCACAGGTGGAGGTGCAGTGAGACTGCACATAGCAGGGAGGAAGGGGCCTGCCGGGGCGGGCGTCAGGCACGTCATGGGTGCTCTGCCCCTAGGCTCCCCAGTGTGCGGCGTCCTGAGGCGGGGAAGAAAACCAGGAAATACCCACCCAGACTCCTGGTAGATGGAGCTCTGGCCACGATCCCAATGCCCCTACGGCGCCAGTACCCAGCATCCCCGGCCCAAACTCAGTCACGTCGGGGTGTGAACCCCACCCGTACCACGCCTGGGGGTAGAACCAAGGCTCCGTGGGGGATGGACTGCACTGGACGTCGGCTAGTAGGAGCGGGGACGAACCAGGCCGATGGAGACTCCAGAAGGAGCAGGAGTGTGGTGGTGAGAGAGGGGGCATACAAAGAAAATATAAAAAAAAAAAAACAAGCAGGGAGGGACTCTGTCCTACCCACTGTGCAGGGAAGCGTTGAGGGTTTGGGAATGGGCAACGCTTCACAACCTTCACCTCACGGCGATCCATGTTCCGGGAGTCGACAATGTCCTGGCAGACAGGCTGTCGTTCGTCGGCTCTGCCACACGAGTGGGAACTGGACGGAAAAGTTCTAAAAAGCATCTTCCAGATTTGGGGGACTCTTCAGATAGACCTGTTCGCTTTCTCCCAAAGCATGAAGCTTCCAACCTTTGCTTTCGCTGCTCCAGGCGAACTCTGGGCGGCAGCTCTATCTCTAAACTGGAAGAGAGGATTAGTCTATGCTTTTCCCCAATTCCTCTAGTCCCTCGTGTGTTGCAGAAACTTGCTTTGGAAGGAGTGAGAATGATTCTGATCGCTCCTTTCTGGCCCAAGCAAATCTGGTTCGTTCTTCTACAACAATACTCGGAGGTTCCTCCTCTTCCTTTATCTCGAGGATTGCTGGCCCAGGATCAGGGGACCCTGGTCCATCCGAGACTCAAGTCCCTTCAACTTCATGCATGGCTCCTGCAGACCTAGCCCAGTCTCGCTTTGGCGTCTCTCCTAAGGTGTCTGAGATTCTGGTGGAGGCTAGAAAACCCCTCCACTAGGTCCACCTACGCCATGAAATGGAAAAGATTTTCTATCTGGGCTGCGTCCAGGAACGTGGAGCCCTTTTCCTGTCCGGTGACCGTTCTGCTTGATTACCTGCATCATCTTTTCAACCTGGGTCTCAGTCACTCCTCTTTGAAAGTCCATATGGCAGCTATTTCAGCCTACCTTGTCCCTTTCACTGTCGAGGCATTTGCCCAACTGGAGGTATCCAAGACTTTTCTCAGAGGGGTCCTTCATCTCAGGCCCCCTGTCCGGACTCCAGCTCCCCCTTGGGACTTAAACTTTGTCCTCGAGAAACTTACCCTTCCCCCCTTTGAACCTGCGGCTTCCGCAGACTTGAAGTTTTTATCATGGAAGACGCTCTTCTTGGTGGCCATTACTTCTGCTCACAGAATTTCAGAGCTCAGGCCCTGATGTGCAAAATCCCTTATCTGATTTTTCACAAAGAACGAGTAGCTGTTCGCTCGAATCCTAAGTTCCTCCCGAAGGTGGTAGCAGAATCTACTTTAAATCAGTCTATTGAAATACCTGCCTTATTCACGCAGTACTCCAACCAAGGAGAATACTTGCTCCATACCATGGATGTTCACAGGATTCTGAGATACCACACCGATAAGACGAAGGATCTCAGAAAGACTGAGCAGTTGTTCGTCTCTTTTGCTCACAAAAGAGAAGGCAATGCTGTTTCTAAGCAATGCCTATCAAAATGGTTGGCCCATTGCATCACTTTCTGTTATGACAAGTACAACAACACCCTTACGGGTCAAGTCAGAGGTCATTCCACTTGTGGAGTAGTAGCCTCTGCGGCTTGTTTAAAGAACGTGTCTGCGGCAGACATCTGTGCTGCCGCCACTTGGACTTCCGTCCATACCTTTACTAAACATTACAGTTTGGACATTGCCTCTCGCTGTAGAGCAGGCTTCGGGTTAGCGGTCTTGCAAGGCCTCCTTTCTTGAGGCTTGCAAGGTTTCTTTTCTACTTCTTGGAGTAGTTCCTCCTCCCGGTGCCTTTCATTTGTTCCAGACTGCTTGGGATTCTGTCCTATATGTAATTACCTACTGCAAGAGCCCTCTCGAAGTAAGACAGTACAGTTACATAAGAACTTACCGTAACAGTAGATCTTAGAGAGAGGCTCTTGCGGTAGGTAATACCATCCCGCCCTCCATCCCCCTAGGCTTTTTCAGCTCCTTTTCCATTGAGGGAAATATCTGCTTCTCTCTCGTCCGGGCCTTCCGGGCCTGTGGCGGCAAAGAACTGGAAGGCAGGCGAATGGGACCGCCCCTTTATACCGACGTCGTCTGACACCGGTCACCTGACATAAGGCGGTCCCCGCCAGGGACTGCTAGCTAGAAATTTTTCCGTGGGGTCCTGCCGCCGGCCGGCGTCAGTCCTATATGTAATTACGTACTGCAAGAGCCTCTCTCGAAGATCTACTGTTACGGTAAGTTCTTACGTAACTGCACTTTCTGCAGATTATTTTTTCCACACATCTTAGCGAGTGGCAGTCTATGTGGGATCTTGTGTCATCCAGCGGTTTTCTGCTGATGGAACTCTGCTCAGCACTTTCTCTGCTCCCTAGGTGGTACCAAGCTCCTCAACATCCTTCCTGATGGCGGAGTCTGTAGTGGCTCTGTCCTAGACCTCTCTTGGAGGTCCTTCTAGGGTAGAAGTGCATCTAGATGGGTCTTTCCCTGCCCTTCTGGTCAGTAATACAGCAGATGGCTCATTTTGTATACTGAAGGGCACATCATCTCTATCATCAGAGTCCGTGATGGAAAGTCTTTTCAGTAGTTCCTCAGTAATGGGGTCCACTATAGTATTCCACACTGCGTCTGTGGACCATACACTTCTGCGTCTAGACTTTTTCAGTCAAGACAGTTACACTCTGTGGAACATTCCAGTTTAATGGTCGGGAGGCGCTCTGGCTCTTCCGCTCCTTTGATAAAGGTATATAGCCCCCTTGTGATATTGTTCCTTCGGTGGCTTCTTCGGCACAGGTGGTTAACATCTCTCCAGCTGTGATTATTAGTCTGGTCATGATTTCAGTGTGGACGCTCAAGCCCCTTCTGTACTCAGATGGAGAACATCTTCGTCATTTTGTATCAAGACAATCCTTGCGAAATAGCAGCCTGAAAGCCTTGTTAGGCTCGGACTAAAAAAAAAAATGTTTTATCACAGCACTAGCCGAAATTACCCGATACCCCCCTTTTTGGATCTGGTCAGGTTCCGCCTCAGCCCCTGAGACGCCCGTCTCCAGAGTACTGTAAAAAGTACCAGACTACTTCTTCCCCTGGAGGGGTCCGATCTGGCGGCGGTATGGGTCATCTCTTTCTCTAAGAGCGATTTCTCTCATTCAGAGACATTTCCTAGACCTAGGCGACTGCCCAGTCTGTTAATTCCCCTTTCTTTTTATCAGGCTTTCTTCTCTTGAGCAGAGCCTTGCAGCAGCAGAAGCGACTCTCCACCGAGTCGGAACTCAGGTTCCTTCTTCCTTGCTTGCTTAACTTAACAGGCGATTTTCTCCTTCTTGACGGAAGGTCAAGTCGGTCCTTCTTCTGAGGTAGCTTCTCAAATAATCACACCTTTGGATCTTACTTCGAGACACAGCTCTTGCAGCAGGTTACACCATTAGGACTGAAGCCGGCAGGCGTCAGGACCCCACGGAAAAATTCTAGCTAGCTATCTTCAGTGGGGACCGCCCCCCAGCGTCGGTCCCGCCTCCGACGTCAGACGTAGTATATAAGGGGGCGGTCCTGCCAGATTCCCCCGTTCTTTCTTGCCGTCGACTTGCATGTCTCAACCCTTGATTCGGTTTCTAGTCATGCGCCCAGCGTGGTAAAGTCTTTCTTATGGGAAATTTGTTCTCAGAGTTCAGTTTTCTCTGATGTCTCCCGATCTCGGTCACTCCTTGAAGTGCGCCTGTGGGAAGCAGATCCCATTTAGGATCCGCTTTTCGGCCTGTGTCGAGTGCCTAGGCTGAACCCGACACCGGTCCTGCTCTTTCTGCCAGGGTTTCAACAGCAGAACCGGATCCGTCCAGAAGGCCCTACAGGCGTTGCTGTTAGAGGAGCAACTCAAGTCCATGGCTTCTAAGAGGATTCTTATGGAAAAGCCGCATAAGCATGCTGAGAAGCACAGAGAAGGCCCCTTCAGGTCCCTGTCTGGGGCCTCCGACTCGCGCAGCTCTGGCTCCAGGTCCGACCGCTCCCTTCCCGGGCCAGCTCTCCAGCCTCCCCGCTGCGGTGAGAAAATCTTCTTCCTCTTCTCAGGCCAAGACTCCCAGGCCTTCCTCGTCCTCAAGGCCCTGGCTAAGTCGGAGGATCGCCACCATCACCACAAGTCGGGTTCCCGCCATTCTGAACCCGACGTCAGGTCTCTTCCTTGCCTCCTTGGAAAACCAAGGAGCTCACCTCACTCAAGGGGCCGCAGGACCCGACGTCGGCCTCTCGCCACAGGTCCCCAGAGCAGTCGTCTGCCAGAAGACCGTCGCCGGCCAGGCCTACTCATCACCGGACGCCGGTAGGGGAACCGGCGCCCGCTCCAATTGAGAAGAGGACCCCAACGCCTCCGACCGACGTCGGTCAGGAGACCATCACTGAGGAGGAGTTAACCCAGCCCGAGGACCAGACAGGCGACCCGGTCCTGTTGAGACTCCCAGGGAACCCTGCCACAACCCCAGCCCCTGTGGAGCGGCGCGGGTCGGCGACCATCCACGAGCGCCCGGACCGTCGTTGGGCCTTTCCTTTTCAGAGGTGAAGGAGCTTTTCACTTACTGGTGGGATACCATCAAAAAGGACATGGTCCCCACTGCACCTCCGCTTCCTCCTCCTCCTACACCGGTTGCTCCTCCGGTTCCTGCGCCCCGTCTCCGTCTGGGTCTGCAGGCGGTTACCTCCTCCCGGGAGCCTAGGACCCCTCAAGGGAGACTCGATAAAGGAGACCTCCGTCCAGATCCTCTTCTAGGTCACCCAGTCCCAAGAGACCCAGAAGGCGCCCGTTTGCCTGACGGGAGGACACGGGATCAGAGTTTCTACATCCAGATCCCCATCTCCCCTCTCCATCCCTTCTCGGACCACGTGAGCTGCCAAGTCTCCTCCGGATGACCCGTTCTCTGATATCATGAGATACATCCAGGAGAACATGGGATGGGATGCGGAAGAGTTAGACCCGAGGCTGCGCCTGCGAAGTATCTGCGACAGAAGGACCCCAAGCCTGTGGTGGTGCCACCCTTGGTAGACACTTAAGTGGGCGTCACCAAGGCAGCGTGAAGGCGTCCACATTCGCTCCCGGCAATGCCAAAGCTGACCGCTTGTACAAGGCTCCAAGAAGACCAGTACTTGACCCAGCATCCTCAGGCCGACTCTCTGGTCATAACAGCCTCTCATGACCGGTCCCAGAGACCACAACATCTGAGCACCCTGCCACGGACCCAGAGTCAAGCAGCTGGACTCCATGGGTAGGCGCATGTATGCTTCGCTACCTCGCCATCAGATCCTAATTATTTGACCCACATGGTGCAGTTCCAAAATGCCCTGTAGGAGCAGGAGTCTGGATGCGGCTGAGAAATTGCGGAAGGTGAGCAGAAGGAGGAGATGTTACAGCTCCTCCGTGCAGGTTGGGCGTGGGAACCCAGGTGCTACGAGCGCGTCGACTCCGCGGACTCCTCGGCCCAGGCAGCAGCTTCAGGCGTATGCCTCCGAAGGCACTCTTGGCTCCGTGTCTCCGGTTTTACCCCGGACGTCCAGAAAAACATCATGGATGCCCCATTTGAGGGAGAAGTTTTATTTGGTAAACCCTCAGAGAAGATAATTACCAAACTCCAAGAGGCCGGGAAGGCGGTGAGGTCGGTTCAGGCCATGTACTGACCCAAGCTTAGTTCCTTTCATAAGAACCAAAGCCGATTTCGTGGACAGACGGAGAGACAACAGTCCGGCCCCGTTCCACAGCAGAGGGCCTCCGGTTTTCGCAGAGCACAGGGAAAACAACCCGCGGGTGAACCAGCGCCTCCTAAGCGGTCCAGCCAGTGGGAACCTCAGCGCCACAGCCTGACTCCTTCCGGCCCGCCCCTCAGGATCAGCAGGACATCATGGTCGAGAGTCGCATTCTAATTTCCTGCGGGATGGCAGACTATAACCACCGACAGGTGGGTTCTACAGTTAGTCGGAAGAGGCCACTTTATAAATTCCGGAAAAACCACCCTCGAGGCCTCAGTTGCTCTCCGGTGCAGGTCAGCACAAGTCATTGATCAGGCAAGAAGTGCTCGCTCCTGCAAAAGGAAGCAATGATGCGTCCCAGAGAACCAGAGAGGACACGGATACTATTCCACTTCTTCCTGGTTCCAAAGACAGGGGACCTCCGTCCGATTCTGGACCTCAGCGACCTCAATTTGTGATTCGCCTACAAAGATTCCGCATGGTAACTCTTCCAGGTCTTATTCCCATGCTGAAGCAGGGCGCCTTTTAGCGTCTCTAGATATGCAGGACGCTTACCTGCACATCCCTATAGCTCAAGCGCACAAGAGGTTCCTGCGCTTCAAGTTTCTCGGCCATCATCTTCAGTTCTGAGCCCTTCCATTCGGGCTGTCCTCGGCACCCAGGGTCTTTACCAAATGCATGGCAGTCGTGGCAGCATCTCTAAGGAGACAAGGCCGTTATGTGTTCCCGTACCTGGACGATTGGCTTCTCATGGCCGCCTCCAGAGAGGCATTGTCACGGGTGATCCAGAACACCCAGGACCTGTTTCGATCTCTGGGTATCCTAATCAACCACGAGAAGTCCCTCCTGGTACCGTCGCAGACACTGCAGTTCATAGGCGCAGTACTGGACACCGTTCAGGGAAGAGCATTTCTTCCAGACGACAGAGCAGAGCGCATCAGATCCCTCATCAGGGAGCTTTCGTCGAACAAGACCACCCCAGCCAGGTCGGTCCTTCGCTTGCTCAGACATATGGCTGCGGCCATTCCTATTGTCCCTTTCGCAAGGCTCCACATGCGGGTAACTCAGTGGATGCTCAAGGTGCAATGGGACCAAAGGCAAGACCACATGCAGCATCCGGTCAGAATCCGAATACACGATTCGAGACTGGCAGTGGTAGCTAGACCCAGGGTCCTCTCCACAGGCGTCCGTTTATAGCGCCGTCCCGGAGTAATCCTCACCACAGATGCCTCAGGTGGTCTAGGGTGGGAGCACACCTGGAGGGGTGAAGTCCCAGATGCGTGGACCCCTCTGGAGCCACCTCCATATCAACGTCCTAGAGATGAGGGCGGTCCTTCCTGTAGGCCTTCCAGTCAGAAATCCCAGTACTCTCCTGCTTCCAGACAGACAACACGGCGGTGATGTATTACCTCAGCAAACAAGGGCGCACTCTTACCCCTTTGCAGGGAGGCCATGAGGTGTGGGATTGGGTAATCGACACGGTGCGAACCTGGTCACAGTACATGTTCCCGGGGTGGACAACACGTTGCAGATGGCCTGAGTCGCTCCCAGGCCAGAGTCCCAGTGGGAACTTCTCCAGGAAGTAGCAGAGGATCTGTTTCTTGATGGGGAACTCCAGAATTGGACTTGTTCACCTCCCATCCAGCATAAAACTGCCCAATTTTTGCTCGCTAGATCCAGGGCCTGGTGTTTTCTGGCAAGGCACGTTGTCCCTCTCCTGGGCGGACAGATTCCTCTCGCTTTCCCTCCTTCCGTTATCAGAGTTCTTCTCAAACTGCGGGGCATGCAACACCCAATCCTGGTGGCCCCATTCTGGCCCAGGCAGATCTGGTTCCTTTGCTAATTCAGCTGTCCGGGAACCTCCGCTCCCATTGCCATTCAGCTCCCACCTCTTGTCTCAGGAGAAGGGTTCACTGGTCCACCGGACTTACGCTCACTGAACCTGCACGTGGCTCCTGAGAGACATAGCCATCTTCGTCACGGGGTCTCGCAGAGGGTTGTGGAAATCCTTTCTGCAGCCAGAAAGCCGGCAGCGCATGCGACATATGCCATGAAATGGCGCCGTTTTATCTCTGATGTAAGCCATGACGGCCTTTCCCCTTCAGGTTGTCGGTGGCGGTGTTAGTACCTGCTCTCCCTTTCCGTTCGGGTCTCGCCTACTCCTCGATTAAAGTGCACCTCTGTGCCATTTCAGCTTATCACCTCCCGATGGGACAGTGCACAGTGGCACAATTAGATGCCTGTCGAGAATTCTTAAGAGGGGTGTTACACCTTAGGCCGCCCATTAAGTACCCAGTGCCTCCTTGGGACTTGCTCTTTGTCCTGGAGCAACTCACGCTCCCCCCCCTTTGAACCTGCCGCGGATTGCGAGCTGCGTTTTCTGTCGTGGAAAACGTTATTTTTGGTTGCTGTTACGTCAGCGAGAAGAGTTTCTGAGCTTCAGGCTCTCATGTGCAAAGAGCCCTATTTAATTTTCCACCGGGACAGAGTATCCTTGAGGACGAATCCTAAATTCTTGCCTAAGGTGGTTTCCACACTCACTCTCAATCAGGATATTGACCTGCCGGTCTACTTTCCTAATTACTCTAACAGAGGAGAGGCGCTGCTTCACACCCTGGATGTTCACGCAGCTTAAGGTACTACCTGAGCAGAACTAAGCAACCACGCACTGAACAGCTTTTAGTCTCCTTTACTGAAGGATGAAGGCCAACCAGTATCAAACAGTCCCTGTCTCGCTGGCTTGTCCAGTGCATCTCTTACTGTTATGATATCAACGAAGCCCCTCCAGGAGCAGTCGGGGCCATTCCACTAGGGCGTGGCCACATCCTTTGCAGCACTTGAAGCGTCTCCACCTCTGCCATTTGTGCTGCAGCCACTTGGAGCTCTGTTCATACCTTTATCAGGCATTATAGCCTGGACACCGCTTCATGGCGAAGAGCAGGCTTTGGCCTGGCAGTGCTCAGGGTCTCCTGTCCTAGATTCAGGACCTGGAGCGTTCTTTCTTATTTCCTCCTCCCAGAGTGTTTGCAAGCACTATTGCTTGGGAATCAGTCTAATGGTGTAACCTGCTGCAAGAGCTGTGTCTGGAAGTAAGATAGTACAATTCGTAAGAACTTCGTAACAGTAGATCTTGAGAACAGCTCTTGCATGCTTCCTCCCACCTTCCCCCTTGGAGGTATGGCTTCAACCTTTCTGAACAGGGATTTATACCCTTCCGTCTTCTGACGGTGGATCCTCGGTCTCCCATTTCTATGACAGCCTACGGCCGGAAGTCTCCGGCGTGAGAACTGGGAATCTCTGGCGGGACCACCCCCTTATATACTACGTCTGATGTAGGAGGCGGGACCGACGTCGGGGGACGGTCCCCGCTGAAGATGGCTAGCTAGAATTTTTCCGTGTGGTCCTGACACCTGCCAGCTTCAGTCCTAATGGTGTAACCTGCTGCAAGAGCTGTTCTTGAAGATCTACTGTTACGGTAAGTTCTTACGTAACTGTACTTTCCTGCGCACTGGTCCATGCCAGTCACTCACTAAGCTATTTTCTTCAAATGCGTGATGGAGTTATGATGTTTGTTTTTCAGCAAACAAACTAGAATCCTTTCCTACTCCCTTCAGGGAGGCCAGAGTGGGTAGTGCCTCACCGCATTGAGTCACTGCCATTTTTAGTCACTTCAGCAAATGGGTTAGCCCTAACTTGGTCCTGCTGTGTCCCTCCTCCACGCACATCTGCCTCTATTTGCCGTAGAAATCCAGCCCCTGCTTTTTTCTGTTGGAATGTTTTTTTTCCACAGTAGACACATCCTCGTGTACACTTTTTCCCTTTCTTCCCTGAGTTCAGAAACTGCTACTGCAGTTGTACACACAGGGGCAGGATGATTCCCTTGGAATATGCAGTGGGTAGGATCTGGTTCTACTAGACCACCATGAGAGGCTTCTAAGTCATGCTTGGCCTTCCATCAGGAAGGTTCCTGTGACTAAGTGGAGACCATTGTCCTTGATGGGCTAACCCCACCGGGACCCCCTTGCTCACCAGGTAAGGGGTTACATAGATACATAGACAGTGTCGGCAGATAAGGGCCTATGGCCCACCCAGTCTGCCCATTTAAGTTTGTAAGTTCAGTTTATGTTTTCCAGGAAGTCTGTTGCCCCTAACCCCTGACCTCCAGAATTCCTTTATGTCTATCCCATGCATTCTTAAATCCCGTGATTGTTTCAGCCCCCACCACTTCCTCTGGCAGGGTGTTCCACTTGTCCACCACCCGTTCTGTGAAAAAATTCTTCCTCACGTTTCCTCTGAATCGTCCTCCTCCAACTTCATCCCATGCCCTCTAGTCCTGGAACATCTTTTTCGCTTAAAATAGTGCATTCCTGCACCCTGTTCCTCCCTGTAAGATACTTGTATGTCTCTATCATATCCCTGTCTCCCTCCTCTCCTCCAGGAGTACATGTTCAGTGCCTTCACCTGTTCTCTATAGGACTTGTGATGCAATCCATGCACCATCTTTGTTGCCCTCCTCTGAACCTTCTCTACCCCTGTCTATGTCCTTACGTAGGTAAGGTCTCCAGAACTGCACAGTGTACTCCAGGTGCAGCCTCACTAGTGTCTTGTATAGTGGAATTATGACCTCCCTTTTCCTGCTGGTGATGCCCTGCCTATGCACCCCAGCATCCTATTTGCTTTCCTGCCTTGAGGTCATCAGAGATGATAACTCCAAGATCCCTTTCCTGCTTGGTGCATGCTATATCCTCACCCCCCAACTGATATATTGTGCCAGGGTTTTGTGCCCCATATGCGTTATCTTGCACTTCCTTGCATTGAATTTCAACTGCCAAACCCCTGACCATTCTTTAAGTTTCTGCAGGTCCCTTCTCATTCTGTCTACACCCTCTGGTGTGTCTACTCTGTTACAGAACTTTGTGTCATCAGCGAACAGTGAAATTCAGCCTTCTAGGTCCTGTGCAATGTCACTGATGAAGATATTGAATAGTACCGGCCCCAGCACTGATCCCTGTGGTACCCCACTGGTCACTCTTCCCTCTGTGGAGTGACAGCCATTTACCACCACCCTCTGTGTCCTGCTGCCCGCCAGTTACCTACCCACCGCACTACTGTCCTACCCACACCCATATTCCCCAGTTTGTGCAATAGTCTTCTATGTGGCACAGTGTCAAAGGCCTTGCTGAAGTCCAGATAGGCCATGTCCACTGCCCTCCCCTGATCCACCTCCCTAGTCACCCAGTCAAAATTCAATGAGGGTTGGTCTGACGTGACCTTCCCCTGGTGAAACCATGCTGCCTTGGGTCTTGTAGTCCATTGACAACCAGATGTTCCACCAATCTCTCCTTCAGTAGTGCTTCCATGATCTTCCCCACTACCAAGGTGTTCAGGGTGTTAAGGGTTCAAGTGCTCCTGGACCTGTTGTTTACAGGTCAGCCATACTTGATAAGAGGGGGTTTCCATCTGCACCTTCTGGTCTACCCTGAACCAGTAGACTTTACCTCCGACTCTTTCAGTTCCTGAGGTCCCTTTATGTTACATTAGTACATGTCTTTGACACTACTAATTTTGGTCCTAGACCAAATCATGAGGCCAGGTTCTTGCCGCTCTCCTAGAGTGGTTGCAGCTTCCTGGCAGACTTTCATTCTGTGTCCATTGCAGTCATCTGCAAAGTGGTGAGTTACAACTCGAGCGCTTATCTTGTAGGCACTATGTTCTAGTTGCTCTTTACAAGACAGCGCTTTTTACTAGCAGGACAGTCCTTGGCCGTCCTTTCTGAGTGAACCCTATCTCCTACCACCCTACTCAGGGTTGTTGGTTTTAGCTCAGTACTCTCCCACTAGTGTGAATGAGTGATGGAGACTTAGTCCAGGAAGATATAGAAATCACGTACTTACCGTAATTATTGATCTTCTTGGACAGTCTCCATCACTCATTCACACACACACACCCACCATCCCCTGGGTTCACTCGTTTTCTTTCCTGGTCTTCATGTTCCTATGGTTTAGACTGTGAAGACATTATTCTTTGACCTTTTTTGCAAAGGCCATCTGGGCCCTCTCAGGCCCAGAAACTCAGGATGAATTATTCTCATTAGTTACGCTGCACCGCCTCGGTCGAAAAGGTACTGAGGCGGTTGAAGGGTCGACGCCGAGATAGCCTACACAGGCTCGAGCTAGTCTCGCGGCGCTGCGCATGCGTGGTCCTGTCTCGTCGCCGACCCTTCAGAAAATTTTAGGCTCCTGCTTGGTCCTAGCGCCTCTGGCACTATCCCACTAGTGTGAATGAGTGATGGAGACTGTCCAAGGAGATCAATAATTACAGTAAGTACGTAATTTCCATTTCTTAGGACTCATCCTAGGTTTCTCCCTAAGGTTGTCTCAGTGTTCCATCTAAACCAACCTTTAGTCCTTCCTACCTACTTTGCAGATTTCCAAAATGAAGGGGAGCGTACCCTTCATTCACTGGATGTTAAGAGAATATTGTGGTTCTATCTAGATGGAACAAAATAAATTCACAAAGCTCAGTAACTATTTGTTTCCTTCAGCGAGACTGGGCTGGGTCAACCTGTCGCTATCAGATGCATTTCAGCATGGCTGGTGGCTTGCTTTCGCCACTGCTATTCTATGGCACAGGTCAAGCTTGAAGGCAGAGTGTCCGCTCACTCTTCCAGCGTAGTCGCAGCATCTCTGGCAGAAATCCTCAACGTGCTCATCGCAGATATTTACAATGCGGGCACTTGGAGCTCCGTGCATACTTTCGTTAAGCACTACGCCTTGGATGTCCATGCCAGACTGCCTCTGTCATTTGTCAGGACCATTCTTAATGGACTTCTGTCCTAAGCACTTGAGCTGCTTATCTCCTGCCGCCAGCCTCGGGGGGGGGGGGCAGTATTTAACTCGGTACTCTCCCATTAGTGTGAATGAGTGTTGGAGACTTTATGTCCAGGAAGATATAGAAATTACGTTCCCTATCAGTAATTCTTGCTCTTCTTGAACAGTCTCACCACTCATTCACACGCCCACCCACCATCCTCCGAGCTCACCTTTCTGTTTTTAGTATTTGCTCCCTGAATGGCTGGCCTGTGAAGTCTTTATTGTTGACCCTTCTTACACGGGTCATTCGGACTATTTATGTAGATTTTTAGATTAGTTCGCTACACCTCCTCGGGGAGTACTGAGGCGGTTGGAGGGTTGACGCCGAGATGGTCTTTGCTGCACGAGCCAAGGCTCGCGGTGCTGCTTCCTCGTGGCTCCATCTCTGGCGCCGGCCTTCTTGAAAAAAGTTTGCTCCCACTGGGTCCTAGCGCTTCTGGCGAAGTCCCATTAGTGTGAATGAGTGGTGGAGACTTCGTCCAAGAAGATCAAGAATTACGGTAGCTACGTAGTTTCCATTTTCTTGCATGGTATTCTTCAATATGATTAACTTTCCCTACCTACCTCCCCTTCCAGAACCAGTTGCCCGCTGCACCACAGCTGGTTTAATATACTGTTAGTCTCCTGGGTTTTACTAATCTTTTAAAACCAGATGGCTCTTGCTTCCTCTAGTTTAGCCCTATTTGACATTTTCAGGGGATAGGAAAAAAGGATTGTTTTTGAATTATTTAGCATAGTAATGATATCTTAGATTAGGAGTCTCTACAAACAGGCTCCAAGTAAATCTAAGCATTATAGAACTCAGCAGTTGGTAGAGGCAGCAGATTTGAATGGTGGGACGAGTCAGTAGATGTTCCATCATTAGCATATCGTTGTGGGCAGTTCAACACTGGAGGCTGCCTGCTACAGTTAATCATATTGAAGAATACCTTGGAAGAAACAAGATTACTAAGGCGAATAATTTTTTCTTCCTTTCCACCTGGTCCACTGTCACCCCGGACAAGTGGGTCCTCAAAGTGGTCAGTCAGTGTCTGCCTCTAGAATTTTAGACTTACCCGCCATGCCGAGCTCACGCCCCATGGGAGGACATGGTGTCCACTGACATTCTGTCAGCCCTTTGGGAAGATATTACCCAGCTCCTCCAGAATGATATAGACACTCCAGTACCAGACCCTCCAGCAAGCCAAGGGTTTGTTTCCAGGTACTTCCTGGTCACAAAACAGACAGGGGTTGGTGCATCATCTTCGATCTGCACAACCTGAACAAATTCCTTCAGTCATGTACCTTCCGGATGATCACTCTGTCTTAGATCATTCCTTCCCTGGAGCAGAACATGTGGTTCTGCTCCCTTGATCTTCGGGATGCATTCATCTACATTCCCATCTGTCTGTCCCACCTCCAGTTTCTTTGTTTCTGAGCTGACGCTAAATAAAAGATCTTGACATTATGGTATAGAATCTGACAGTCATCAGATAAAAGCAGCCATGGATGCATATGATACTGCCTCCCATTCTGCCACTGTGGAAATTTGCATGAGGAGACATTCCTGGATTTCAGGATTTTCCTCTGACACTCTGCAGCAAGTCATGAATGTCCCCTTCGATGGCACCTACTTGTTCGGCCAACAGGTGGAACAGTCTCTCGAGGCCTCTCGGAAGACTTGGACAGCCATCAAATCTGCTAGACCAGCCCTTCAAATCTACAAAGAGGGAAGGGCTGTCTGTTCTTTTGCAACAAGCAGTCCTTTCGTGGAAGAGGCAGAGGGGCCCAAACCAAGCACCAATCTCCTCATCCACAAAAGAAAATGCATCAGAAAGCACAGGCCGAGAAACCGCCCAGTGCCACTCTCTGAAGCCCTGGCTCAGCCTCAGCTACCCGAGACGGACCTCTCCTTCCCAGTGGGGGGACGTCTGACTCAGTTTTACCATCAGTGGAAGTCCATCACCTCAGACAACTGAGTATTGCAGATCATCCAAGAGGGTTACTTGCTGAACTTTTCATAAAATTCCCCACCCCCACCCCCCAGCCTTCTCACTGTGGAGATAGTGGGCCTTCTGAGGGCAGTGGAAGTAGTGCGCCTTGCAGAATGCAGTACAGGCTTCTATTTCCATTACTTCCTTGTCCGAAAGAAAACTGGGGGCATGCATCCTGTTCTCGACCACAGAAAACTAAACAAGTTTCTGTATCGTGAGAAGTTAAAGATGGATCTTACTTCAAGAGGGCTTTTGCAGTAGGTAGTCACTTGTAGGACTGCACCCCCGGCGTCAGGACCACACAGAAACATTTGCTAGCAGTGTCTGATGAGAAACTGGCCACTCGACGTCAGCGTGACACTATGTAGTGGGCGGTCCCCACGTCTGCCCTCCATTTCTTTCCCGCCGTCGACCTGTGCACATCGGACCTTCCAAAGATTGTTGCAGTAGTTCGATCGCCTTATTTTCGGATGAGTATTCGTTTTTTCTCTGTATTATCCATTTTACATCAGCGGAATCGGATAAAAACAAGTGCGATTCTTGTGGCGTCCAGCTACCGCATAAGGATCAACATACCCTCTGCCTCTTCTGCTTGGGCCCGGACCATAACGTTGAGGAGTGTGAATCCTGCTCCCAGTTCAGCCAGGCCACATGGAAAAGGCACCAGCAGTCCCTCGAAGCCCATCTCCTCAAGCTAAAAATGGCATTGATGGAAAAGGAGCACAGGAAACTTAAAAGCGCCTCCTCCTCCTCTCTGACCGACTCGCACGAGGAGAAGAGGGACAAAGAAAAAGACCAGGACCCAGAGCAGTCCCCCACCCCATCCGAAGCCGCCCTCGGGCACTTCAAGTGAGCAGCAGCCCACTTCCTCCATAGAAGACGAGCACCAAGGCCAGGTCTGCGCTCCCTCCCAAAGAGCAGACTTTGCCATGCCCCTGGTAACAGTGACTGCTGGTACCTTGAATACGTCTGAGGTTTCCACCTCCTTTAGGCCCATCACAGCCAAGGGCTCTGAACTGGCAGGTGCGGCCAATAAGTCGCTCGTCGGACCCTCCAACGAACGCCAGGCTGGGGTCGATAATTTGGGGGTTGGTGTCTCTGACTCCTGTGCGACCCAGGTCGATAAGTCGGTCGGACCCTCCTGTCACTCGACCACTTCGCGGATGTCTGACCTTCCTGGCGGTCCTGACGACACACGGTCGGACATCAGCTCCGTCCCAGCTGGGGGGCAAGGATCGCCTCGGGGTTCCCTCCATGGTGAGCCCTTCCGGAGCCTCCACCATTGTCCAGGAATCCCTGATGAAGGAGCTTCCGCAGGCTTAACAGTAGCTCCGCCGCCTCCGATAATAGTGCCAGATCCTGCTCCTCCTCCTCATCTCCCATTGGTCCCTTTAGTCTCTCCATCGGGGTCTCCATCAGGTTTACCACCATCGGAACCTCTGCCTTCAGGCCATTCACCAGGGTACCCTGTGACAGGGTTGAATAGGGCCCTGTCCCAGTTCTGGAAAAAGAGTTTAAAAGTAAGGATCTGTTCTATTGTCTTTTTCTGTCTCTTGTCTGTCTGGTTGTGCAGCCAGATTTTCTCGTGAGACCTAGGACTTGATCACTCCGATGGTCTCACAGTTCTTTGCTTCTCGCTATCCCTCTACCCTCACTTGCTGTTCTGATCTTATCTGTGTCAATCTTCACCATTCATCACCTGTAGGGTATGTGGTCGGAGGTCACGATCCCATGGGTGGTTTTTTTTTGGGGGAGGGGGGCGAAGTCGACACACTATCTGCACCGTCCTGTAGGCCGACGCACTGCGTGGCGCTCGCAGGTTGGCCGTTGGGTGTCGGCGACTCTGCCCTCCCACCAGTTCTTCATCTCCCGCCGTAGAGGTCGCACCTCGTGAGGAGCTGCTGTGCAAGAGGCCTAGTGTTTCTACCGTGTCGATGCCAAAAGTCTCTTCAGCGCTGTGTTATTCTTCCTGCCAGTTCCGTTTTCTCCACCACTTGATGCCGCTGTGGTAAGACTGTTCCTTTCTTTATCTGTCAGCAACGTCGATTCTTTTGTTTAGCTTGTTTTGCCGTGGATCGTGTCTCGGTCGGGGCCAAGAAATCGTTGAAGATGGGGCGGCCCCCTATGCGACGGTGCCCGTGCGGCCACAAGTACTCAGTCACCGACCAGCATGACCGTTGCCTCGCGTGTCTTGGCCTGCTTCTCCATGGACCGTCATGTCATTGAGCAACGCGCATGGAAAGTTTCAGCTCCACCTACTTTCGGGGGATGGCCACGCACTCGTTGGGCCTAGCCGCAGTTTCTCAGCCTTTCCTCCAGGTCCCTCCCAGTTCTATATGGACCGTGGAGGAGGCGGCTTCTGCTCCTAGTAGCCTCGTCGTTGCAGAAGCCCTTCCATGATGCAGAGGCCCAGTCCAGCACCCATGGGGGTGGGTGGGAGGAACCGCACTGGCAGTCACCCTTGAGGTGAAGGCTCCCAGTGTAGTTTCATTGGGCTGGGAAGCCTGGGTTAGCACTGTCCTTGACGCCATCCGTAGGTGGCATCTTGGGCCTCAGCGCCGTTTGCAGTGCCATGTGCCCAGATGGCGCCATGGTCGGCGCCAGTCCGTCACTTGGTGCTGTCGACGATGTTCGCAGCGCTGATGGTGCTGACGGTGCCGTGGGAGGTTCTACGGCGCAGTCTTCGACCAATTCTCACCGAGGCTGGGGACGGCGCTGGGTCTAGCTCTGGTGCCACTTGCGGCACAGAGCGAGGACACAGCGCTGTGGGGGGTGTCGTCCTTGGTGCTGCTCGTGGCACAGAGGGAGCTGTCGGTGCCATCATCGGCATTAGCCCTGACTTCAGCGCCACTCATGGCGCCGTGGCAGACATCGACTCTGCTTCTACTACCGCCCTCTGCACCGTGTCTTCTGCAGGCACTGTTCGCGGTGCAGTTGGAGACTTCGGCGCCGGCTCTGGTGCAGACACCCGGATTGGTAACCCCTTTGGTCGGGATGGCAGCGGGTGTCCGCGTACTGTCTGGCATTGGACTTCGGTCTCTACCACCTCGGAGACAGAGTCTGAGTCTGATTCGGACAGGCTATCCAACTCTTGGCACCCCACGTGGACACCCTGGTAGTTTCCTCGGCTGACCGGAGGCAGCCCTCCTCTCTGAGGGGCAGGCAGTTGCCCCCACGTCCAGGGTCAGGGGTGCTGACCAGCAGACAGTGGTGCAGGCTACTATTGCTTTGCAGCCTGAGCTTGGAGGGTTTTCTGCCCCCTCAGGTGGTGTGCCTGGATCGCCCAACTTTAGGGCCAATCAGAGCACCCACAGGAGGGGAGGGTGCTACTCCCCTGGGTGGTCCCTTCTGGGATTGACCAGGGTTGTCAGCTGCCTAGGCTGGTGTTTGCAAGGAGGAGGGCTCTTTTGGACTCCGAGGGGTTTGATGCAGTGACCCTCTTCCGGGACCCACCCGGGTTCGGGAAGGAGTCATAGCGCAGACCTCCATCCTTCTCTCTCGGTCTCCTCGAGAGTGTCCTGGTCTTTGGAAGGTTGGGACTGTACTTTTGGAATTCCATGGTCTGTCACCTCACGGGGGAATCTTCAGGGCACAGCCTAGGCAGTTCCAGTATGATCAGCTGTCGGCTGTAGGGTTTTCCGGAGCCCCTTCTACCCTTGGGGTCCCTGGTGTGCTCTCTTGCCCGGACAAAGGACTGTTGCCTTCTGCTGTTGGCCTTGTCCACCACTCCTCTGTCACCTTCTCCTGCGGTCCCAGGCATTCTTGGTCCTAGGGGACCTCTCTCCTGGGAGCAATTCAGGGGTGTGGCTGCTCACTTCCCTTCGTATGTCAGGGTTATGGACAGACAGGTGTTTCACCATCACCCTGAGCAGCCAACCCCTGGATCTACAAGGTCCTCTGCTTCTTCATCCCCCTCTTCAGGGAGAGAGGAGCCCTCTGTCCACATGTCTCCTGCTGCTGATCTTAGAGTATCAGTGTTTCATCGTGAGAATGATGGAGGACCTGCATGTCACCCCACCCACTCAGCACTATCCAGAGCACTCAATGCACGCCTTCCTAGGCTGTTTCAGTGCGGACACCCTTGTGGTGCCCACATGGCCTGCTCCTTTTCAGAAAGTGTCGTTGCAATTCTGGCAAAGACCCTTTTCCGGAGTCCCAGCCCCTAGGGATCTGAGCCAGAGGTATTGCCCCCACCCCACCCCCGAGTCTCCAGATCATATATTCCTCATCCTCAGTCAGGACTGAAGCAGATGGACACTCCCGATGAGCTTCGCCCCCCTCTGTGACCAGCCCCTGGATCAAGATTCTGTGAATTTTGACTTCTGGGGGAGGAGGACTTTCTACTCAGCATGGTTGCTTATTTCAATTCCTGCACATCAGGCCCACTATGCTACCTATGATAGCTTTCTGTGTTCCAAGCTAGGTCAACTCCTAGCCTCTATGCCTGATACAGAGCTAACCAGACAAGCCATTGCACTCTCTGCACGTGGGCTGGAGCTAGCAAGGCACCAAGCGAGGGCATCTTACGACGCCAATGAGGTAGCTACGAGGGTCATAGGGACAGCGATCTGCACTAGGCGATTGGCGTGGCTGCGTCTTTTCCAGTTGTCACCCTTAGCCCGGCATAGGGTGATTTCCTCCCCTTACCAGAGAATCCATCTTTTCTCCTATAGGGTGAGGCGGCATCTGTTGGGGCAACTTCCTACCCCCTCCGGGGGTCCCGTCTCACTCACCCCATTCTCAGGCCTCACCAGGCCGGTAAAGGTTCTCCCTCTCAGTGTTTCACCCACTGAGTGCTAAGGGACTTTGTCCTTTAGGGTTTTGGGCCCCCTTCGGTGGGCTCGGTACTCACCCACAGGTGATGAATGGTGAAGATTGACACAGATAAGATATGAAAATTATGTACCTACCGCAATTCCTGATCTTTCTGTGTAACTTCACCATTCATCTCAATCCACTCCATCCCCCTGGGGCCTCAGTCTCTGGGCCCCCCCTCTGTGTGCCCCTCTTTTTTTTTTTTTTCCGCCCTTCCTTTCTGTGGGTCAGAAGCAGGGTGGCCTTGGGCACGCAGGGTGATTTTTACTCCCTTTCAGGAGGGGAGAGGGATCGGGAAGGGGGCACCATCTCCTTAATGCTTCAGCTCCACCCCATTGGTGGGAGTTGGTGGTTGCCCTCTTTAATCTCTCTCTCCTCCTCTATCCCACTCCGTCCTTGTCCTTAGGGACTTCTCCCTCAAATTATTTTAAAATCTTTGTTCTAGGAGCGTGGATATGTTGTTCATCCACACTGTTTGGCATGTCCCCTTCCACTTTAAATCTTTTTTTTTTTTTTTTAATTTTTTATTTATTATAGTTTTTTCCCCCCTTTTTTTTTTTTTAACTTAGGACACACAGAGCAGATTTACATAAAAAATTTTCATTACACATCTTGTTGAAGTAGAATTTATCATCATAGTTGTCAACTAAAATATCACATAGATTATAATTTATATGCGGAAGGAAAATCCATGTATTTGTGTTGACTGCCTCATTTATATAAAGGAAGATTAACAGGATTACTCAATTATAATACATACACTATGGCAGTGGGCTGTTGGAGAATTCAAATGCAGGGGTGAAAAATTAAAGGAAAGTCGGGGGACCGCAACCCCAACATGAACTAACTTACTAATTCAGATCCCATCCATAGATGGCTCCAGAGATTATTCTCCGGGGGGGGGGGTCTCTGGGCTGGCTGGCCTTCCACTGAACTGCACGAAAGAACTGGCTATTTGGGAGAAGAAAGCTTGAGGGGGCTGGTCTGGGCAAGTTTGTGCAATGCACATGAACCACTTATTCCAGCGGTTTGTCAGCTCTGGTACTCTGTTTTGAAGTCTAGCTGTAATGTGTTCCAGCTTGTATATATCATATACATCATATACAGTGTCTTCCCAAACTGGTATAGTGAGGGGGTCTGGGCGCAACCATAGTCGCGTGATACATTTTTTTTGCGGCGCTTAGGAGAATATTGAGGAGATATATTTGATGTGAATTTTTAAAATGACGTGGGTAATGTAAAAGAATCCCTACTTCCGGGGAAAGTGCACCCAGGCCTGGAAAGAGGTCCAGGATCCTATTTTCTGTCCCCAACCAGAAAACTGTTAACACCGGACACAGCCAGAATATATGTGCATTTGTGGCCACATCACATCCACAGTGTCTCCAATAACTGGAATCCCTTCGCTCCGTGTACTTGGCGGTGATCTGGGGTGTGCGAAAAAATCTAGAGACCACCTTCCAGGAAAACTCCCTCCAGATGTAAGAGTTAGATATCTTGTGTTGTCTTCGTCAGATTCGGACCCAATCTTCCTGAAATAGACCAACCTGAAGTTCGGCTTCCCAGTGAAATTGTACTAGGTCCATGATATGGGAAGGGGTTTCCCGTATGGCCTTATAAAAGCGAGATAGTAGGTGGCTTCGTCTCTCCCCCCCCCCAACTGAGTTAATAAGGAGCACAACGGAGGAAAAGGGTGATCAGTAACATCTAGCCCAATTCTGGATTCCAGAAAGTGGTGGATCTGTAGGAATCGAGAGAAATCCCTCTGATTCAGGGAAAACTCCTGCCTAAGTTGTTCAAATGATTTAAAAACATCCCCATCATAAAGCTGACAGGGTGTTTCAGGCCCTGATGTGTCCAGTTACGTAATGTCATATCTAGTTGTGCCGGAGGTCAGTGCGGGTCCTCTGCAGGAATACTTATCCAGGTCTAGAGAAACTTATTAGTCGGTCTAGTCAAAAACCTAGTTCAGCATTGTAGAAGTCCCTTAGTGAAACTGGATCCCTTACCCAGCGGAGTGTTATTATGAGGTTGAAACACTAGAGAGTAATTTAATGGGCGATCTGCCATCCTTCTCTCTACCACGAGCCAAGGCGGGGATTGTGTCTGGGGGAGAAACCAGGACATTGTATGTGTGAGTAGTGCTGCTAGCCAGTAATTATAGATACAAGGGAGAGCAAGGCCTCTCCTATCCTTGGAGCATTGGAGTTTGCCCAGTGCTATTCTAGGTTGCTTATTCATCCATAGAAATCTATTAACTGAACCATCCCATTCTCATGTTTCTTTACTTTGTAATGGTATTGGGATATTTTGCATTAGATATAATATTTTTGGAAGGGAGTTCATCTGGACAGACTGTACCATAGCCAATAGGGAGAGAGGTAGAGGGGTCTAACGCTCCAAGTTGGATTTAATTTTTGCGAGAGTTGGGGTGTAGTTGATGGAGTAGAGGTTCGAGAAATCTCGGGGAATCTTAATTCCTAAGTAAGTTATATAGGGTTTGTCCCATTTGTAGGGATATCTCTGGGTAAGCTCAGGAGGCAATGGGGATTGTATAAGTAGAGCTTCAGATTTGTTCGGATTTATTGTGTAACCTGTAAGGCGCTCTACTCTTTGTGAAAGAGAAGTGAGAGTCTGTAAAGATTCTTCTGGATGAGTAATATAGAGGAGAAGATCATCTGCGTAATAGGCTACTTTGAGAGGAAAATTCTGACATTTTGTAACCGTGTAAGTTAGGGGTTTGGCGGAAGAGCTGGGCGATGGGTTCCATGAAAATAGCAAATAAGTAGAGAGATAAAGGACAACCCTAACGTGCATCTCTAAAAAGTGGAAAATGGTCAGAATGTGATCCATTCAGTCTCACCGCTGCCTCTGGTTTAGTATATACACCTTTGATAGTGTCTAAAAATAGCCCGGGGAAATTTAAACTTTTGTAGGACGGCTTGTAAGAACTCCCAAGAGACCATAACAAAGGCCTTTTGAGTGTCTAGGCTAAGGATCAGTAGGGGGGGATTTCGTTGAAATAGCATGCTCTATTAAATAATTATTAATTGGAATTTACTTGTGTATAAGTTTGTACAATGGTCATTGCCTATTTTTTTGTTAAATATATTGCAAGTAAGAATACAGAGTCAATATAATTTAAGATCTTCTGTCTGGAAAGGTTTTATTAGATCTAGAATCAGAACAAAATTTGGTGATAAAACAATTTCAAATTTAGTGCCTAAAACTTGGGAACTAATATCCAAAAGGTGGAAATGCACAGTATTGTTACCATTTAATCGTTTTAAATCTTTTTTAATGACTTTATATAGCAAACACTGTAATTGTTATGGATAAATTATTGATATTTGGGGTTGTGTATAACTAAAATTAATCAATATTATATTGAAACTGAAATTATGTATGTATGTTTGTTTATGTGATGTTATGTTAAATGTGGATTCAATTGCAAAAGAGATGATTTAATCTCAATTTGAAATCCAATAAAGTTTGAAATAAAGTATGTTTTATATTGTCTGTGGTCTGTCTACCTTTGATAAACCCTGATTGATCTGGGTGTATCAGAGTAGGGAGAATTTGGTCTAGTCTGTGGGCGATTATGCTGGTATAAATTTTATAATTTTGGTTGAGTACAGATATAGGGCAATATGAATCACAGAGGTGTGGGGGTTTCTGTGGTTTCAGGATCACGGAAATTGTAGCCCGTCTCCAAGAAACCGGGAAGGAGGATGTAGTATAGCCAGCACGCAAAGCTTGTAGGAGGAGGGCTTGTATTGACTCCAGGGCACTTTTATAGAATTCGGGGCCGAACCCATCTGGTCCCAGGGACTTCCCATTTTTAAGGCCTTTAATGGTAGTCTGGAGTTCCAGAAGCATGGGAGGGGCTGCTGTCTGTGCCTGCTGAGACTCTGAAAGAGCAGGTAAATGAAGTTGGGCCAAGAAGGAAGATATTTCATGAAGATCCGATATTTCATGAGGTGAGTAGAGGGATTAATAGTATGATTTAAATGAGTCAAGAATCTGTCTGGTAGAGTAGCGAATCTGTCCAGAGACAGGGTCCTTAATTTTGGAGATGGTACGTTGCTGTATCTGATTCCTCAGACGGTACGCCAGGATCTTGGAGGCCCGAGCTCCACCCTCGTAATACCTTTGCCTAAGCCTTGCCAACGCCTGTTCTGTTTTAGCCGTCAAGAGGCATTTTATCTCGGCCTGAGTCCGAGAGATTAGGAGAAGCAAATCTAAATCTCTTGCATGTGTGCCTCCTGGAGGAATCTGAGCTTCTCCTGTAGCGCTCTTAGCTTTGCCTCTGCCTGCTTTTTCTTATGCGAGGCATATGCGATAATGTGACCTCTGAGCACTACTTTAATAGCGTCCCAGAAAGTCTGAAGAGAAATCTGGGGGGAGGTGTTGACCCGAAGTATCTCAGAGATTCATATCTCTAAATATTCTCTAAACTCCCTGTCTCAGAGCAAAGAAGGGTTAAATCTTCACTGAGAATTTTTCCTCTCCTTATTAAGATTAAGTTCAACTGTGATGGGCGCGTGATCTGATAAGCAGATGTTAAGAATATCAGCCGATCTTATCAGATCTGTATATTCTTTTGGAATACATATGTAATCTAGTCTAGAGTAATGTTTAAAGACATTGGAGAAGTAAGTAAATTTTCATTGTGACGAGTGGAGCTGTCTCCAGGTGTCTATAAGGCTCACGTCTCTGACCAGGCGTCTAAGATGTTTCTGAATAGAGGACTGTGAAGGAGGGGGTGAGACCAAAGAATCCAGTGCAGGATTAAGAAGACAGTTGAGATCTCCTCCTAGTATCAAGATCCCTTTTGGCCGTGTCAAGACAGCGTCTATAAGTCGCTGGATGGTGGAGGCATCAGTGCCCGGGGGAATATATACATTACAAAGGGTTAGTATCTGTTGATTAAATTGAACCACTACCAGTGCCAGCCTACCCTCCCTGTCAGAGTACTGATCTATGATCTGTAGCTGCGAATGTCTCTGGATCAGAACAACCGCTCCCCTTCTTTGCCCTCTCTGGTAAGAGGACTGTACCATCGCCACAAATCCGAACTTTAGCAGTTTCTGATGCTCTGAGGAGGAGAGGTGAGTCTCCTGTAAAAGAAGCGCGTCAGGGTTTAGTTTCTTGAGAGCTCGGATCGTGCGGTCTCTCTTAATGGGGCCGGCCAGTCCATTGACATTATGGGAAACGATCTTAAAGGGAGACTGCATATCTAAATCTGTGTGTAAAATCTGTATGGTCTCCAATCCCATCTCCCCAAGTTCCATATGTCTTTAACATGGATTTCCTGTACATTATGGTGTTTCTGAGTTATATCAAAGTTTGCATATTTATGCTCTGGGTCCAATTGGGTAGAGTAAAAAAAAAATTATCCACCTGGGGAGTACAGTAAGGCCTGTTAGGCCCAACTATATTACAATAAGTTACGTCGGGGTAACATATTTGCCAACTGGGCATAATTATAGTGCCACATAATAATGGCACCAGTTCATTAAGCAAATAAACTATGTACAGACCCTCATAAAGAGGGTTTTCTATGACTTCCAATAATGCATGGCCAAATGTGGCCTGCATTAAGGACAAGTCTATTGACTGTCCGTAGTTAATGACCCACTCCAAAATATGGAGTGGGACCAAGGGGAATCTCTTGCCCCTAAAGTTAAGGAGGAGGAGGAAAGAAATAAGGGTAACATATATTGTGGGTAAGTGTAGAAAAAGGAATGAGAAAGTAGGGTGGGGAAAAAAAGTGCTGTTCTGTCGGGGCTCTGCTCACTGGTTGGTTAAGAGCTTGCAGCCCCCCCCAAGCCTCTGGTATAGAGGGGGATAAATAATGTAACTTAGTGTGTCACAGAAGTATTCTCATCCAGAAATCAAGGTGTGACAGCTGAAAAAAACAAAAGAAAAGGGGACTGTAAGGACCTGAGGGGACATATCCATCTTCTCCTATCAACATTAATCAAACAAGTCAGGTGAACTCAGTTGTAGTCCAGAATCAGTTCAAGATGTAATCTATGAAGGTTTATGTACAAGAAGTTGGCCTGGTGGAGATTCGGCAAAAGACAGTGGTCTTCCAGTTCCAAGGCAAGTGGGGAGGCAAAGGAGGCATGGGCTAAAGGCAAGTGGAATCCAGTAGAGGGGCCGGGGGCCACCATGGGCCCTGACTGCCTCCCAACCCCAGAGAGGCAAGGGGAGGACACCACAAATGAAAGGAGGCAGCTGGGGGAATCCAGAACATCCAGAAACATCAATAATCCAAACCACTTCTCACCCAGTAGAGTAGTAGTAATCTCAGAGTGGGCAGCTTTATGGAAAGATGGTTCGGGGGGGGGGGGGGACACACCAGAGGAGTCAACCCAACAAGTATAATATTCATTCCCTCCATCCACCACAAGGTCCAAGACTAGCAAGGGTAAAAACTCCCGACAACCGAGAGCCCCGAAATCCAGTCTCAGGCTATGCAATATATTTTCCTTTGATGCTATGCGAATCATAGGTATGGTCAATTATCACCAGACTGCCCAGGGCCGAGGAGACCAAGGAGTCTGTCCCTATTTAGCAGGTCCATATTGTGTATCCGACTACAGTTTATATAGCTGCCCTATTCCCAAGTCCCAGGAGAGGTCCGGAGGCCCGGCCGGGTGGGAGACATCTGGCCCTGGCCTAATTTTGCCACCCCATCCCGAGCTGGAGAACAACTGAGGGCCCCTATTTAGCGGGGACTTAACAGTGTAGGCGTTGCCAAAATTATGCTGGATCATGTCTGTCCCATGCCAATATCCTCCTGCCCCAGGTCACCTTGCGACAACTCACACAGTTGCATTGCCAACTCCCAACAGTTATGCTCTCAGGCTGTCGGAGGAACTCTCCCGGCCAAATCTCAATGTCCAGTGGGGAGATCAGCCCGCAGGTGACTCCTCTTCATCCCGTCCAACCCCTCAATCAACTTAGACTGGACGTGGGTCTCCCCCCATTTTGCCAGCCCATCCCCGAGCATCCCCCCAGCCCCCCCCATAGGGCAGGGATACCATCCGGGCAATCCCCGGGCCCCTCAGCCAACCTCCCTGCCATAATACTCACTGTAAAGCCATGCCATAATAATAGTTCAGCAGGATTGCCCGGATGACTAGGCCAGCATTTGTATACTTGATTATGTAGTTACTTATTAATTTAATGGTGGTCGAGGAGCAGCAGTCCACACCAGGCCATGGCTGTCTGGGGTTCTCTGAGGGAGGTGTATCGGGGTTAATAAGGTGTACCCGTTCTTATTTTAGGTCCATCAAGTCTCTCTAGGATGTCCATCTCCAACACCACACAGTCCCAGAGAGCAATGATACAAAACTGCAGCTAAACTGGCAGGGGGTCAGGTGGGCCTAGATGTCACCCCGCAAATCTGCGTCCCATTAAGCTTAGGGGGGGAGCCCTTCGGAGAGCCCAGACCATATTCCAACCCAGCCAGCCATTTAAACCTGTATTGAACCGATAGGGGGCAGGTGCATGAAAGACTGCCATCCATCTTAAATTTTAGGATATCAGCAGCATCTCCTATCTAATCCTCCCTCCGTTTGAGTCTCATTTTTCAATTCTCCCGCTAATCTCCCCCAGCGGGGTGGGGTGTCTTCTTGCTGTCGCCTCAGACTGACAAGGCCCCCTGACTGCACCCTATTTAGCGGGCTACAGCAGCAAAGGTGCCTCAAATCAAATGAAATGTAGCCCCTTATTAGGCCTCAGGGTCTCAGTGGTCTATACCGAAGGTTCAGTAGCTCATCAGCCCCTACCACATCTGGGGTTTCATTTGGCCCCTATCTAACGGGGACTGGGCGAAAGGGAAGTCCAAACATGCCCTCCTTAAGCCCATTCAAAAAGGCGAGAGGCAAGCGAGAAGGAAGGGAGAGAGAAAAAATGAGCAACATGAGGGAAGGGGGCAGGGGCAGCCCTCTCCCACCTGGTACAACCCAACAGAGGACCATCTATAACTGGGATTCAGCTTCTGAGTCCATCCACGAGGCCTGGTGGAGCTGAATCCACCTCCGCCCTCCCGCCTCTCACCCAAACGAGTAGCCCAGGATAGTCTTCGCATTCTGCTCCTCCCCAACTCCCCCGTACATCCGCCGTGTCAAGGTTAAGTCATCGCTGGCCCAGCTCTCCGCCCCCGGGGCAAGGGAACACTGTCAGGATTACATGCGTGTGGCCTGCCTTCTGAATAGAGGTTTGAAATCTACTGCCCTGTGTACCAAGCTCTGCAGGCCTGACTCCCCCCCCCCCCGCCAGTTGCTCACTCACTGCGCCGCAGTTCGTTCCAACTTGAGAGTGTTTCATCTGTTCTGCCTGGAGAACTGTGCCAGCATTTTCTTGATGGATTAATGGTAGCTTGTTGATCTGGAAGTTGCCTAGAGGATGATCCTCTCGGAGAGCCCTTACCCTCCGATTCCCTCTGGGGTAAACGGATCGAAGCTGGTAAAGTAAAACCCCTTTGTTTTAGATCTAGACATGCAGCCTCCATGGTGTCATAAGCTTGTTGTCCTGATGGAAATTGAACCACTAGTTTACTGGGATATGGGGTTTTGAATTTAAGCTTTTGTTGCCTTAGGAAGGGAAAGAGTGGAATATAGGCTCGTCTTTTCTGCATCATGGTAGGTGCGTAGTCGTTGTCAACGAAGATGCGTGATTCCCCACAGAAAATGCTTGATTTCGCCTAGGCTTGTTTTAAAATGAATTCTTTGGTTTGGTATCTAAGGAACCGGATTATTATAGACCTAGGACGAGCTGTGACTGATGTAGGTTTTGGTCCCAAGGCTCTGTGCAATCTCTCTTTTGAAGTTAAAATCTGCATCAAGATTTAGAGCTTCCCATAGGAGGGACTCTGTGAAGCTGAAAAGATTCGTGCCCTCGCTATTTTCAGGAACTCCATACACACTGATATTTTTACGGCAGCTGCGGTTTTCAGCGTCCTCCTGTCTCACAGCTGTGAGCTGGCAGAGGTGAACTACTTGCTTCAGGGTGTCTTGCATTTGCAAGACAGTAGAGGCCTGCTCCGATGTGCGTTGGTCTAGGGAGGACACAGTGGTATGCAATTCAGCGAGCTCTCCTCGGAAGGACTCCTGGGTTTGTTTAAATGCTTGAAAGTCTGATTTGAATTCTTGTAGTTCCTGCAATATTTTGTCTAACTTGGAGTCCATTTTGGCTGGTTGCGAAGATTTAGATTTATTTCTTTTACGAGGCTTAGTTTGGTGGGTCTGGAGTGAGCGTGTGGAGGCCCCAGAGTCTGTTATGTCTTTGTCTGAAATCTCTGTTTCAGGGTGAATTGGAGTAAATCTGTTAGGTCTTCCTCGCAAGTTGCAGGTAGCCATATATTTCCTTGTGTTTTTCTGGTTGTATTTATTAATTTTGTGGCTAGTTTTATAACTTGTGCTGAAGGTAGCGAACTGCGCAGACTAGAGCTATGCTGCCATGAGCCCGGAAGCTGCACCAGAAGTCGCAAGAATCTGCACTTTAAATCTTGCCTGAAGTCTTCAAGCTGGCTCCTGCCACCCACCCAGGTGGTATATACCTAGGCTCCGCCCCCATGATGCCAGATCTTCCTTTCTTCTGGAAGATACAGGCTCCCTCGTGCTCTCAGCATTTCGTAGGCCCTGGCTTTCAAATTGTCGGTTTTACCGAAAATCAAACTCGTTTGAGTTAGTGGTCGTGCTTTTGTCGCATCGACTATGGAGGAAAAATCTTCCCCAGGATTTTGCCACTGCCCCTGCGGCCAGAAGATGTCACGCACCGATCCCACCTCACGTGGGTTTACTGCCTAGGTGTCGGACATGACACCTCGTCGTGCGGTTTTTGTTTGGCCTTCCATCCCAACGTTCTGGATGACCGCAAGGCACGCTTGAAGCTGGGGAGACCAGAAAAAAGAAACCCGCTGGTGAAATTGAAGGAGGCTAGGTGGGCGGTTTCCTCGACCGCGGGCTCCGCCGAACAGCTGAAACAGATGAAGGCATTCAAGGAGGAAGCAGCTCGCGCTCCGGCCAGTCGAAGCTTCTTCGTCCTGCTTAACCTAGGCTCTACTTTTACAAGCTCCTTCAGGGAGATGTGCCAGTCTCTCCCCACTCGGGGTGAGGTACCCTCGGTCTCGCACTCCTCCTGCTCTCAGAAGGAGGAGAAGGACCCGTTGTCTTCGTCTCGACGGAGACGCTCTTGGGACCGGGAAAAGTCCAAGTCCCAAGAGCACGTGATCTCGACCTCAGTAGAGATCACATCCTCGGCCGCTGGCTTTTCGGACCTTCCATCTGGCCAAGGGACCGGGGAAGTGGCCAACAAGGTCGAAATTATCCTCGACCCAATCAATCCCTTGTCGCCAGCTGTGCCCGATGACTTGTTGGAACAAACTCCGGTCCTGGTCTTTCTAGATGAGTAGACCCAGCATGCTGGTGTCCCCATCAAGGACCCGGTTCCGGACCCTCGGGTCTTAACGGTCCCAGTGTCGCCCAATCGACTGAGCTGGCCTGCCCGGTCTCGGTACAGGACCCCCTCGGCGATCGACCGAGGAAGAACCATAAGCGCTCAGTAAAGAGGTGACACCACAGATCCTCATTCTGCTTGGATGAGGAGAGGCTCCAGCAGAAACTCCGGCGCTATGAAGACCTTGTGTGGCAGCAGCTGATCATTACCAGGTAGAAGGCGGCTCCGCCGCCTACCCTGGCCATCACTTGGCTCTCGCCTCCTAGGCCGAAGCTGATCCCTCCGGAGCCGAAGCCCTCGGTTCCTCCACCCGTGGGGTCGGGCCTTCTCCCAGTTAGGCCTACTCTGGTCTCTTCACTGATTAGGGTGGAACCACCGCCTAAACAGCACGAGGGAGAGGCGCCCTCGAAAGAGGACCGACAGGACACTGGGCTTCCCAGACGTCTGTCGATAAGTCACCCCGGACCGCCCTCGGCAGATTGAGGGTGACTTGGGTGGTAGACCGCTGTATCACAACTCTTCGGACTCTGACGTCACCGGCTTGCACTCACATCCCGGGGATGATGAGTCGTCGCTTGACGCAGGAATGGAGGAAGGCCCTTCCTCGTTCCAGGGCATTCTCTGCCTCATTTCCGATTCCACCGGAATGCCCCTGGAGCTTATCCAGAAAAAGGCGGAGTACCCTCTCACTGACATCCTCAAGAGAGGGGATACCCCAACGGAGGCCTTTCCAGTGGCCGAGGCCATTGTTGGCCCGACCCTTGAACTTCAGCAGCGTCCTGCCTCCTGCCCAGCACCATCTGCCTGTATGGCCCTAAAGTACGTGGTGCCCATGGGGTCCCTTACGGAGTTCACAGAGCACCCTTCAGCCGAGAACCTGGTGACCACCTCTGTGTTCAGGCATACTGGTAGTTCGGCCAACACTGACCGACCCCCGGACAAGGAGTTCAAGAACATGGACCACACTGCCCATAAGGTCTATGTGGCCTCTTCTCTGGGCCTTCGTCAGGCCAGCTCGGCTGTCATAATGGCACACTTCTCTCATGCCCTTATTGGGTCATTAGACGAGGTCCTCCCTCATCTCCCACCGGACATGCAGACCACAGTCAAGCAGGTCCATGACCAGGGCCGTGCTGTTGCTAAACAGCAGCTCCAGATGGCCTTGGATATCGGGGATTCCTGTACCCGCTCGCTGGTAGCCACAGTGGCCTCTCGCCACAGGACTTAGCTGAGGCTTTCCTCCTTCCTGGCGGATACTCAGCATAATCTTGCTGACGTGCCTTCCTGGATGCCGACTTGTTCAGTCCATGAGTGGCCGGTCACCTTCAGCGTATAGAGCAGTCCAGTACCACGTTGGATGCTACTTCTGCCAAAGGTTCTTCGGGCAAGAACCAGCAGAAGAGAAAGAAGAGGCCATTTCGGCACTCTTCCCCTGCGGTCCGGCAGCCCTCCTATCAAGGAGGACGGCAACATCAACAGCAGCAGCACCTCCTCTTCTAAGCCTGCTCAGTGACAGGTTGGTGGAGGCCACCCCTACACCTGTCATGCCAGCTCTGGGTCCTCCTGTGGGGGGTCGGTTCCACCACTTCCTTTCCGCTTGGTCCGCTGTCACTTCGGACAGGTGGGTTCTCGAAGTGGTTGGTCAGGGACTGCCTCTAGAATTTGAGCAGTACCTTCCCAGCCGAGCCCGCGCTCCTCGGAAGGAACGGATTTCCACATGCACCCAGTCGACTCTTCGAGATGACTTAGCCCAGCTCCTCCACAAGGAGGCAGTAGCTCCAGTGCCGGATCCTCTGACAGACCCAGGCTTTGTTTCCAGGTACTTCCTGGTGCCCAAGTGAACGGGGGGGGGGGGTTGTTGCCCCATCTTGGAGCTCCACGACATGAATCAATATCTCAGGTCCCACACCTTTCGGATGGTCAGTCTGAACCAGATCATACCATCCCTGGAGCGAAACATGTGGTTCTGTTCACTAGATCTACAGGACACGTTCTTTCATGTCCCAATCCGTCCGTCCCATCAGCGGTTTCTCTGCTTCAGGCTCGAGGGGACCCTGTACGAGTTCCGAGCCATGCTGTTCGGCCTGTCATTGGCCACACGGGTCTTCACCAGATGCATTGCAGTGGTGGCGGCCCACCTTCGGCGTCGAGGAGTCAGAATCTACCCTTATCTCGACGATTGGCTCTTGGCAGGTTCCACCCAATAGGAGGTGGAGGGGTCCAGGGATCTGGCCCCAGCCTGCTCCCGACTCGGCCTCCTAATCAAGGAGGCGAAGTCAGAACTCGTGCCTTCTCAGGTGATGGGCTTCATTGGGGCAGAGCTCAACTCTTGTCAAGCCAGAGCTCAGCTTCCGGCGGACACGGCAGAGGTTCTCTCCTCCTTTGCCCGATCATGTCTGGTTGGACATTTGCACCCTGCCCGGGACTTTTAGCGCCTTCTGTGGTACATGGCGGTGTGCACCTCGGTGGTCCATTGGACCCAGTGGCACATGCGCCCCCTTCAATGGGAACTGGACGCCCAGTGGACTCAGCGATATGGTCACATCGACCAGGTGATCACTGTAACACAGAAGATGTGGGATGCTTTCCAATGGTGGACCGCCCCAGACCAGTTGCAGGAAGGAATGCCGTTTGTCTGCCCCAAGCCGACAGTCGTCCTTATGACTGATGCCTCTCGCATGGGTTGGGGAGCCCACATGGGGGACAACAGAGCCCACGAGGAGTCCCGATGCCACATCAACCTGTTGAAACTCAGAGCAGTCAGACTGGCACTGTCAGCTTTCGCTCCTCCACTCCGGGGTCAAGTGATTCAAGTCCAGACGGACAATACCACTACCATGTACTACCTGAACAAGCCGGGCGGCACACACTCCCGTCTGCTGTGCAAGGAGGCACTCTGCATCTGGACCCCCGTAAGTCGATTGGAGGTGGATCTCCTAGCCATTCATGTGACAGGAGCCTCGAACCAGCTGGCGGATGCTCTCAGCCGCATCAGCCAGACATCCCACGAGTGGTCTCTCCATCCAGAGGTAGCTTACAGCCTGTTCTCCCATTGGGGCAAACTAATGGTGGACCTGTTTGCCTCCAGGGAATACAACAAGCTGAGGCTGTATCATGCCTGCCCCCCTCAGCAAGGTTCATTGCAGGGGGATGCCTTCTCAAGACCGTGAACCCCAGGCCTCCTCTACGCCTTCCCTCCATTTCCCTTGATCCACAAGGTGTTACTCGAGGTGAGAAGGGACAAGGTGAAGGTGATTCTGGTAGCCCCAGATTGGCCGTGCCAGTTCTGGTACCCAGATCTCCTCAGCCTCAGTTGCAGGCCCCCGGAGCGGCTTTGTACACGCCCGGACCTGATATCTCTGAACCATGGGAAGGTATTCCATCCGGACCTTCAATCCCTGCACCTCACAGCCTGGCACCTGAGCGGTTAGAGTTCCAGGCTTTGGGTCTTTCTGAAGATGTCTACACCGTAGTGGAGGCATCTAGAAAGGAATCGACCAGCAAATGTTACACCTTCAAATGGAAAAGGTTTTTTCCATTTGGTGTCAGGCTAAGAGTCTGGACCCCTTATCCTGCTGTTTGGCTAACTTTCAGACAACGTGAAGTCTTGCTGTATTCTGACAATCTGCAGTTAGCTCCAGCCTTTGAACTGCCCCGGAGTGTAGAGGGTTAATTTTCTATGCAGTGCATAGAACGTTGAGCTTGAGCTCGGTTGAGGTCTCTGTCTGCAGCACTTTGAAACCCAACCGTCAGATTATTTACTCCGCCTCACTGAACATTTGCTCCAGAGATTTCTCCTACTCAGTTCAGAGTTTGTTAGTGTCATTTTTTTCCGCTCAACTTCCGTAGTATTACCATTCAGGTACAGTTAAGTACTTTAGGTGGTAGTTCTGGGTTATTTGTGGAAATTGTAAAAACTTTTCTCGATCGATTCGGCTGAACCGATCCAACATATCTGAAATCTGTACGTTTTCCTTTGGTATGTAGTTACCGGTCCTAATCGGTTTTAAAAAAAAAAAAAAACATGTTTTAATGTTTTTTTCCAATACCGGTAACACGGTTAGAAACCGATAAGGGAGTCTTGCCTGGTGGTTGCTGAAAAAAAGGGTAAGTTTGGTTAAGTTGGCCATGTCTGAGAAACCCACTAAAAAAAGCGGGTGCACTGGGTTTCAACACTGCAGTGAGTGTGGGGAGGTATTTGCTAAGGCCGATCCCCACACCACATGTGTTCATTGTCTGGGGTTTGACCACCTCGATACAGACTGCCAATTAGTAAAAACTTTCCTAAGTCTACTCTGGAAAAAAGATTAGGTAGACTTAGGGAAAAGGAGACCGAGAAGTCCGCTGACCCAGATGGCCAGCCCGGTTCGGTTCCATCCGAACCAGGAGGAGTGCCCTCTGACCAGGGTGATACTTCTTCGGGCAAGAGGAGAGCTGATCCTGAGGATCGGGTTCTACAAAAAGGAAACGTAAAAAAAAATCAGCCGGTTCGGATCCGGAGGATCTTACTTCGAGAAACAGCTCTTGCAGCAGGTTACACCATTAGGACTGAAGCTGGCAGGCGCCAGGACCCCATGGAAATTTTCTAGCTAGCAGTATTCAGCGGGGACTGCCTCCACCGGTCCCGAAAACAGATCCCTTTTAAAGATCTTCACTCCTCCTCTGTGCGGTGCTTAGGCCCAGACCACGACACCAAGGCCTGCACCTTCTGCTAAGGGTTCAACAGCCGCACCAGGATCCGCCATCAGAAGGCACTTCAGGCTTACCTGCTGGAAGAAAGACTTGGTAGGATGGACCAAGAACCTTCCTCCAGGGCGATTCTTCTTCCAAGACCCATAAACACCGGGACAAACACCAGGAGAAAGCAAGGTCCAGATCCCGAACCGGGCCTCGGACTCCCGTAGCTCAGGCTGCACCAGGTCAGACCGCTGTCCCTCTAGGGCTCGTTCTCAGCCCCCTCCGGTCAAGGTCCGAGCCTCAGGCGGCTCTTCGAATCTCCAGCCCATCAAGACTTCAAGGCCCTCTGCTTCCTCCACTCCCTCTCGGGCCTCTTCCAAGTCTTCCGAAAGCCACAAGTCTTCCTCAGCGACCCGTTGGGACCCCGACTCCAGGTCGGTCTTCCAGCCTCCCAAAGGTCCGGATCCACCACCCAGGAAGACTAAAGACCTGACGTCCCTAAAGCGGACATCAGACCAGACGTCGGCCTAGCACCCGACATCGGCCAAGCATACAAAGTCGACCAGGCGTTCGCCGGAGCTGTGGACACCAGCCAGGCACCAGATGCCAGCCAGGCATTCGCCAGACCCGAAGGCGTCAGCCTCGCATTCACCGGAACCGAAGACCGCCCCCCAATCACTGGTGGACACCGGTCACAGGGATTCAACGGAGGAGGACACGCCGCTGCCTGAAGACCAGGCGGGCGACACTGAAGATGCTGGGCTCCCGAGGGAACCTTCGCCCACCCAGGAGACACCTGCGGACCAGACGCCCAACCCTGGCGACAGACCACTGGTGCCAGGTCCGTTGTCGGGCATGAACCTGCAAGAAGTAAAGGACCTCTTTACTTTCTGGTGGGACACCATCCAAAAGGATGTGGTCCCTGTAAAACCTCCTCCACCTCCTCCTCCTCCTCCACCTACTCCTTCACCTCCTATGACCCCTCCTCCACCACAGGGGCTAGCAGGATGACCACCAACCCCTAAGGAGCAGACTCCACCTCCCAGGAGTAGATTTAAGGATCGGAGAAGGCCTCCTTCAAGATCTCCATCAGGGTCTCCCAGCCCCAAGCAACCCAGACGTCTTCGGTATACTCCGTCAGGGGAGGACGCCAGATCAGATACCTCGGTTTTCTCCAGATCTCCTTCTCCACTTAGCATTCCATCACCTGACCCACATGACCGTCCCAGGTTTCCTCTGGATGATCCCTCTTTCTCTGAGATCATGAGGCACATCCAGGACAATATGGGATGGGATGCTGAAGACCTCGATCCCGAAAGACAGCGCCTTGCCCACTATCTTCACGGACGTCACCAAGGCTGCATGGAAGCATCTACAGTCCACTCCTTCGGTGCCGAAGAAAGCTGACCGCCTGTACAAGGCCCCGAGAGAGGACCAGTACTTGGCTCAACAACCTCTGACAGACTCCCTGGTAATTACAGCTTCACATGACCAGTCCCAAAGACCGCAACACATGAGCACACAGCCACTGGACCAGGAATCCAAACATTTGGATGCCTTGGGGAGACGCATGTATGCGGCTGCTACATGCTCCATCAGGTCCCTGAACTACCTAACCCACATGGTAAAATTTCAGAACGTCCTGTGGAAACAGGGCCAGGACCTGGTCGATAAACTTCCGGATGGCGATCAGAAGGCGGAGCTCCTAAACCTTCTCTGCACAGGGTCTGATGTGGGTACCCAAGTACTACGAACTGTATATGATTCTGCGGACTCGTCCACCAGAGCTGCAGCTTCAGGCATCTGTCTCCGGCGACACTCTTGGCTCCGTGTCTCCAGCTTCACCCCGGACGTACAGAAGAACATTCTTGACGTCCCCTACAACGGCGAAGTACTTTTTGGTGAACCCTCGGAGAAGGTTACCACCAAGCTCCAGGATGCTGGGAAGGCAGTCAGGTCTGTACAGGCCATGTGCAGATCCAAGCCTGGTTCCTTTCGTAGGAACCATAGCCGTTTTCGCAGCCGACAACAAAGGCAGCAGCCACGTTCCAGCCAGCAACAGTGGGGCACTTTTCAGCGGAAAGCCCAGGCTAAGTCATCCCCAGGCAGAGCCCAACGCTACAGTAAACCGGCCCAGCCTGCAGGGACCAGTGCTGCCACAGCATGACTCCTTCCCGACCCCAACCCCTCTTCTGGATCAACGGGCACAAAAGGTTGGGGGTCAAATTGCTCGCCACTTTTTAGGGTGGCAGTCGATAACCACAGACCGGTGGGTTCTCCCAATTGGTCAAGAAAGGTCACTTCATGGAATTTCTCGACCACCCACTGGCAAGACCTCCCCTGCTTTCCCGTTACTCAGGTCAGCACGCCCTGCTCATACAGCAGGAGGTGCTTGCGCTTCTGGGAAAAGAAGCAATAGAGCACGTACCACGGAACCAGAGGAGTGCAGGGTATTATTCTCACTTCTTTCTGGTTCCCAAGAAAACAGGGGACCTCCGTCCAGTATTGGACCTCAGCGACCTCAACGAGTCGGTCCTGTACAAACGTTTCCGCATGGTGACCCTCCCAGGTCTGATTCCCATGCTCAAACAGGGCGCCTTTCTAGCATCCTTGGACATGCAGGATGCGAACCTGCATATACCCATTGCTCAAGCGCACAGGAAGTTTCTGCGCTTCGAGTTTCAGGGCCACCATTATCAGTTCCGAGCCCTCCCCTTCGGACTGTCATCGGCACCTCGGGTATTCACGAAGTGTATGGCGGTCGTAGCAGCGACTCTGAGGAGACAAGGCCACTACGTGTTCCCCTACCTGGATGACTGGCTTCTCATGGCACCCTCTCAGGAGGCCTTGATGTCCGCCATTCATTATACTCAATTTCTGTTTGAGACATTTGGCATCATGATCAATCAAGAGAAGTCGCGCCTGGTTCCGTCACAGACTTTGCAGTTCATAGGCTCAGTTCTGGACACTGTCCAGGGGAAAGCTTTTCTTCCCCAGGACAGAGCAGAACACATCAGATCCCTCATCAGGGACATTCTGGCGAAGACCTTTCCTGCCAGTTTGGTCCTTTGCCTGCTTGGACACATGGCTGCGGCCATTGCAACAGTCCTGCTTGCTCATTCACCCAGTGGATGTTACAGGTCCAATGGGACCAAAAGCAAGACCATCTGCAGCTCCCAGTCTGGATCACGAAGGCCGTAATCTGGGATTGGCAATGGTGGCTAGATCCGAAGAATCTATCGGCGGGGGTCCCCTTCATTGCGCCGTCTCCGATTGTGACACTCTTCACAGATGCCTCAGAGCTCGGATGGGGTGCATACCTCGACGGTGTCCAGTTTCAGGGCCTATGGACAGCCCAAGAGACTCATCTCCACATAAATATCCTGGAAATGAGAGCAGTTCTTTACGCCCTGCAGGCCTTCCAGTCGGAGATTCCACCGGGTACTCTTCTGTTACAAACAGACAATTCTGTGGTGATGTATTACCTCAACAAACAAGGAGGCACCCATTCCTACCTGCTTTGCAGGGAGGCCATGAGGGTGTGGGATTGGGTTTTGCAACACGGCACAAACCTCATTGCTGTTCATGTCCCAGGAGTGGACGTCATTGCAGATGGCCTGAGCTGCTCTCAGGCCAGAGTCCACGAGTGGGAACTACTCCAGGAGGTAGTAGAGGATCTTTTTCGCAGATGGGGTACACCAGAGTTAGACTTTTTCGCGTCCCCATCCAACGCAAAACTGCCCAATTTTTGCTCGCTAGATCCAGGGCCTGGTGTTTTCTGGCGAGACGCGTTGTCCCTCTCCTGGGCGGGCAGATTCCTCTACGCCTTTCCGTTGATCCAGACGGTTCTTCTGAAAATTCGCAGAGAGCAAGCAACGCTGATACTTATCGCGCCATTCTGGCCCAGGCAGATTTGGTTCCCTCTACTACATCAGCTATCCCGGGAACCTCCGGTGCCTCTGCCAATCAGCTCTCACTTGTTGTTTCAGGAGGAGGGCTCCTTGGTCCATCTGAACCTCCGTTCGCTAAGCCTGCATGCTTGGCTTCTAGAGACACAGCCATTTTGCGACATGGGGTCTCGCAAGAGATAGCTGACGTTCTGGTGGCCGTGAGAAAACTGGCCACTCATGCTACTTACGCCATGAAATTGCGCCGTTTTTGCCTATGGGCTCAAGCGCGGGGGGTTTCGCCTCTAGACTGTCCAGAAAAGTTGGTCTTGGACTACCTCCTGTCTCTCTTTCAGACAGGCTTGGCCTACTCCTCGATCAAAGTACACCTCTGTGCCATTTCAGTCCATCATTTTCCTATAGGCCAACGCACCATATCTCAGTTGGACATGGCATGAGCCTTCCTGAGAGGTGTTCTCCACCTTAGACCTCCAATTAAGGATCCAGTTCTGCCATGGGATCTACCCTTTGTCCTGGAGCAGCTTACGCTGCCACCCTTTGAGCCAGCCGCGGATTGCGAGCTACGTCTTCTTACTTAGAAGACGTTTTTAGTTGCCATTACCTCGGCCAGAAGAATTTCTGAACTTCATGAACTCATGTGCAAAGAACCTTATTTAGTTTTTCACCAAGACAGGGTATCCCTATGGACTAATCCTGAGATTTTACTTCGAGAGGGCTCTTGCAGTAGGTAATTACATACAGGACTGACGTCAGCAGGCGGCAGGACCCCACGGAAAAATTTCTAGCTAGCAGTCTCTGGCAAGGGACGGCCCCCACGTCAGGTGACAAGCATCAGGAGACGTCGGTATAAAGGGGTGGTCCCTCACACCCGCCTTCCGGTTCTTTCCCGCCTTTAGCTTATGCCAGCGACTCGCGGAAAAGTTCCCTGCTCGTCGGGCTCCTTCGTCAGTATTTTAACTGAGTATTTTCGATTTTTTCTTAGCCTTTCGTCAGGTATCCGTCGGTGTATGTCGTCCCTACACCCTCCAAGCACAAAAACAAGTGCGACTCATGCGACACCCAACTCCTGCACAAGGATGGCTATTCCCTGTGCCTTTTTTGCCTAGGCCCCAACCATCCAGTGGAGAAGTGCCAGCACTGCCTCAGCTTTAACGCGGCCACCTGGATAAGGCGGCAGCAGTCCCTGGAAGCCTACATTTTGAAAAAGAAAATGAGCTCCATGGAGAAAGAGCTGAATAAGCTTCAGCAAGCATCAACTTCCCCTGAAGGCCATCACAAGAAAAAGGAAAGGCACTGGGACAAGGGCTCCTCTCCCACCGCGTCTTCCTCGGGAGTCGCTGTGAAACGGGTAACGTCTCTCCCCCCCCCGGGACCGCTCCACGACAGCCGCCTTAGAGGCTTCTAAGGCGGCATCAGCCCGCCCATCTGGCTCGTGCTCGGGCCGTTCGGGTGCCTCCGGGCTTGTGGAGGCTTCCGCTCTCAGTAAAGCTGTTGTCCCGCGGCCTATTGGTGTGAGCGGCTCTGATAAGCCGGACGTCGGCTCCTCCGACGCCCGCACAGAGAAGGTCGGTAAGTCGCCCGACCCGTTCAGGGCGGAGCACGGCCCCAATTCCACCCGACCAGCCCGCCCCTCCATCGCGGTCTGCCTCCGGTGAAGGGTCTGTTAAGTCGGGCGCCGGCCCCTCCGGCGTCCGCCCGGATCCCGCTGTTAAGCCACACGTCGGTTTGTCCGTCCGCAGAGCGGATAAGTCGACACCAGACTCCCCCCCACGTCCGTCGTTCCCGGCTCCCTGCAGCCTTCGCTGCCCTCCAGGGACCCTGAGTCTCCTCAGCCCGACCCGAGGATTTCTCTCTCCCCAAATCCACGGCGCGCTGAGGTTTCTGTTCCACCTCCGTCCGACCGATCGCGTTGGTTTCCCTGGGCGCGGCTCCGGCGCCTGTATTGCCGATGCGGATGACATCCCACCCCAATGTCGCCCCACGCGCGGGCCCTCCGCCCGCCGGGTCTTCCACTCCAGAACCGCCCGTGGAGCCTCCAGCCGGGCCATCTGCTCAGGCAGCTCCTCCGGCTCCCGGGTACCCGGCCCCGTTGTATCAGACGCCGCCATACCCAGGACCGCAGTATCCGGCGCCTCAGTACCCAGCTCCTCGGTACCCGACGCCGGGCGTCCCGACGTCTGGTTACGGATACGCGCCTTTTGGGTATAATCCATACCCGTATCCCCTTCCTCCTCCTCCACCGCCCCCTCAGCCGCCGGTGGACTTGCAGGAGACTCTGGCCTCCTGGTGGGCTGAGGCCAAGGCTCAGCTCACCAGAGAGGTGGAGAGTCGTTTTCCGACGACGGTGCTGGTTCCCCGACGACACACTCCCTCCCCACCTCCGGATACCAGGGCTAAACCTTCTGGGTCCAGAGAGGGGCACGACATGCTTCCCCGAGGGATTCCCAAGGGGTCAGTTCCTCCCCCTCGTTGGGAGAGGGAGTCTACTTCTTCTTCATCTTCTTTCTTGGACCCCTCGGATCCTTCCGATGGTTGTTCCGAGCAAGACGACGAGCCACGCTCTCCGTCCAAGCCCCGGCCAATGACTCCTCCGAAGTCTCCTCCGGAGGATCCTTCCTTCATGGAGTTGTTGCAGAACATCCAGGAAGTACATAAGTGGCAATCCTTGGAGCCAGACCCCCAGCGTAAAAAACTTGCTGAGCGTCTGGATCTGCCCGTGACAGCTCACACTTTGGTGCCACCCTGGATCGAGCCTCATGCCGACCTTATTATCACCATATGGAAACAACCGTCAGCCTTAGCCCCACTTCCCAGGAAGTCGAACAGGCTATACCAGGCTCCCGAGGGTGTTGATCTTTTAGACTCCCACCCTCGAGCTGACTCAGTTGTGATTAGCACCACTCATGGCCGGTCAGCTCAACCTAAACATCTTAGCTCGTCTCCACCTGACAAGGAATCCCACCTTCTGGACCAGTATGGCAAGAAGATTTTTGCTTCTTCCACTCTGGGTATTAGGGCCCTGAACTACGTCGGCCACATGGGGGATTACCAGAAGGCGATTCTTAGTGAGGTGGAATCGAAATTGGACTCCCTTCTCAGGGACTCTCGGGTCAAGCAGGAAGTGACTGACCTTGTCCGCTCTGCACGTTCGGCCAATCGGCACATTCTTCGTGCGACCTACGATGCAGTGGACAGTGCCGGTAGGAGCTCAGCTTTTGCCGTAGGTCTATGGCGTCACGCTTGGCTCAGAGTGTCAGGATTGGTCCCGGAAGTGCAGTCCGCTATCCAGGAAGCACCCTTCCGGGGTTCAGTGCTATTCGGGGGGTGATGTCAAGGACATCATCACCGACCTGCAGGAGAAGGGGCGGCACTAAAGTCTGTGGACTCTATGTATCATCCCCATCAATCCAGCGCGCCGTCCCTTCGCAGATGGAATTGGCTGAAGCGAGACCACAGGGAAAGAGGGCCACCAAACGCCGGGCCCCTACAGCTGCCAAGCGCCCCGGTCCAAAAAGGCAGCGGGAGCTTCAGCTGCAGCGCTGCCCCACACCACCTGACTCCTTCCCTCTCCTACAGCCTCAGGGCTTCCCGGAGGAACTGGTAGGAGGAAGGTTTTCCTTCCACCTTCCAGGCTGGGAGAGGATAACATCAGATTCATGGGTGCTCCAACTAATAGCAGAAGGACACTCAGTAGAGTTTCTGCAGAAACCACCTCGTCACCCTCCCCCAAGGTCGTTGTACTCTCGGGAACATCATCTTCTGGTCTGGAAGAAATTTCAGCACTTTTGCTGAAAGAGACGATAGAACCTGTCCTCCTTCCCTTGCAAGGAACAGGTTACTATTCCCACTTCTTCCTTGTCCCGAAGAAGACAGGAGATGTAAGACCTATTCTAGATCTCAGTTCCCTGAACATTTTTGTGGAGTACAAGAGGTTCAGGATGCTCTCACTGCAGAGCCTTCTGCCCCTCCTCCGCTCGGGCCAGTGGCTGTGCGCTCTGGATATGCAGGACACTTACCTGCACATAGCTATCTGCCCATCTCACCGCAAATATCTCCGTTTTGCTTTCCAGGGGGACCACTACCAGTTCAAGGCACTTCCATTTGGCCTCTCCTCGGCTCCCCGAGTATTTACCAAATGCCTTGCAGTGGTGGTGGCCTACCTGTGTACCCGGGGGGTAACAGGTTTCCGTGTACCTGGACTATTGGTTCCTGGCGGCCTCGTCCAGGGAGGAACTCCTGCACTGCCTCTCCCTCACCCAGCAGGTCTTTGCTTGTCTGGGTATTACCATCAACCATTCCAAGTCTCACTTGATCCCATCCCAGAGGCTTCAGTTTATTTGGGCGGTACTAGACACGACCCTAGGCAGGGCCTTCCTGCCTCCGGACAGGGCGGCCACACTCCAGACTCAGATAAGCCTGTTGTCTGGCCGCAGGCAGGTCAGTGCAAGGTCAGTTCTTCGCCTCCTCGGGCTTATGGTGGCTGCTATCATGACAGTCCCTCACACTCGGCTCCACATGAGGGTCTCTCAGTGGATGCTTTGCTCTCAGTGGGATCAGTTGGTAGACGACTTGGACCAATTGACCCTAGTCTCCTCTCCCATGATTCTAGACTTGCAGTGGTGGATGGTTTGAGAGAACCTTCTTCGGGGAGTTCCATTCTTCCTTCTTCCTCCTCCCTCCCAGACTCTGACCACAGATGCCTCGGGCGAAGGTTGGGGAGCCCGTCTCTGTCCACATCGGACCCAGGGCTCTTGGTCCAAGCTCGAACAGTCACTGCACATCAATGTGCTCGAGCTTCGGGCGGTGCTCTAGGCTCTCCAGGCCCTCCACCTGCATCATCTTCCAGGCCACCTAGCCATCCAGATGGACAATATGTGTGTGTGCTGTGGTACATCAACAAACAAGGCAGGACTCGGTCCTACCCTCTTTGCAGGGAAGCGATGAGAGTCTGGGATTGGGCAGCACAACACGACCTTCACCTCACGGCAATTCATGTTCCGGGGGTCGAGAACTCCTTAGCAGACAAACTAAGTCGCTCATCTGCTCAAGCTCACGAGTCGGAGCTGGATCAGAGGGTCCTAGACGATATCTTCCTACGTTGCGGAACACCTCAGGTGGACCTGTTCGCTTCACCTCTAAACGCAAAGCTTCCCGGCTTCTGCTCGCTCGTTCAAGAGCGAGGCATTTTCTAGAGAGACGCTCTATCTCTCGATTGGAGGGACAGATTCGTCTATGCCCACCCCCCCACCGATTCCTCTGATCCTGCATGTCTTGCAGAAACTAGGTTCAGAAGGAGCACAAATTATTCTGATCGCTCCTTTCTGGCCCAGGCAAGTTTGGTTCTGTCTTCTACAACAGTACTCAGAGGAGCCTCCTCTTCCTCTTCCGCTGTCATGGATTTTATTGACCCAGGATCAGGGGACCCTGGTTCATCCAGGTCTCAAGTCCCTTCAGCTGCATGCATGGCTCCTGCAGACATAGCTCAAGCCCGCTTTGGGGTTTCTCCCCAGGTGGCTGAGATCTTGGTGGAGGCTAGGAAGCCCTCCACTAGGTCTACTTATGCCGTGAAGTGGAAACGATTCTCAATCTGGGCTGCTTCAAAAGGCTTCGAGCCTTTCTCCTGCTCAGTTGGGCGACTGCTAGAGTACCTGTGACATCTCTTTGACCTGGGTCTTATTCACTCGTCTCTGAAGGTACACATGGCGGCCATTTCGGCCTACCATACTCCCTTTGCAGATAGGACGTTTGCTCAGCTGGAAGTCTCTAAGACTTTCCTCAGAGGGGGTTCTTCACTTGAGACCCCCTATCCGAGTTCCCGCCCCCCCTTGGGATTTGAACTTCGTTCTTGAGAAACTTACTTTGCCTCCTTTTGAACCAGCAGCCTTGGCAGACATGAAGTTCCTTTCATGGAAGACGCTCTTCCTAGTGGCCATTACATCTGCTCGGAGGATTTCCAAGCTCCAGACCCTGATGTGTAAAATCCCATACTTGATTTTTCACAAGGAACGTGTGGCTCTGCGCACCAGTCCTAAGTTTCTCCCCAAGGTGGTAGCGGAATCTACATTGAACCAGTCCATAGAATTACCCACCTTCTTTACGCAGTACTCCAATCAGGGGGAGTATCTACTTTACACTATGGATGTTCACCGCATTCTGAGATACTACACTAACAGAACAAAGGATCTCAGAAAGACTAATCAACTTTTTGTCTCTTTTGCCCCCAAAAGAGAAGGCAATGCTGTCTCCAAGCAATGCCTGTCTAAATGGTTGGCTCATTGCATCACCTTCTGTTATGACAAGTACAAGACCCTTCCGGGTCAAATAAGAGGTCATTCCACCAGAGGGGTTGCTGCCTCTGCGGCATGTTTCAAGAATGTGTCAGCGGCAGACATTTGTACTGTCGCCACTTGGACTTCTGTCCCTACATTGACAAAACATTATAGTTTGGGTATTGCCTCTCGCCGTAGAGCAGGCTTCGGGCACGCTGTTCTGCGAGGCCTCCTTTCTTAAGGCCTTCACAGCTAGAGGATCTGCTTTGAGTAGCTTTCCTCCTCCCATGTGCTTCTTCTTGTTCCAGACTGCTTGGGACTCAGTCCTATATGATACCTACTGCAAGGCCCTCTCGGTAAGATAGTAGTTAAGAACTTTTACCGTAACAGTAGATCTTCGAGAGAGGCTCTTACAGTAGGTAATACCTTCCTGAACTCCATCCCCCTAAGCTTTTTCAGCTCCTTTTCCAGTGAGGGAAATATCCGCTTCTCTCTCGTACGGTCCCTTGTCGCTTGTGGCGGGAAAGAACTGAGACTGGTAGCTAGAAATTTTTCCGTGGGGTCCTGCCAGCTGCCAATGTCAGTCCTATATGTAATTACCTACTGCAAGAGCCTCTCTCGAAGATCTACTGTTACGGTAAGTTCTTACGTAACTGTACTTTTCTGCCTAAGGTGGTCTCAGCTCCCACCCTTAATCAGGACATCGATCTACCAATGTACTTCCCCAAGTATTCTAATCGAGGAGAGGCCCTGTTGCACACCTTAGATGTGCATAGGTGTTTCCGATACTACCTGATCAGAACCAAACACCACCGAAAATCGGACCAGCTTTTTGTCTCCTTTACCCACAGGATGATGGGAGCTCCTGTTTCCAAGCAGTCGCTGTCCAGGTGGCTCATTCAGTGCATTACGTTCTGTTACCAGAAGCGCAACAAACCCTTACCAGGCGCGGTCAAGGGTCATTCCACAAAGGGGGTGGCTACCTCCTTTGCGGCCTTAAAGAATGTGTCCACCTCGGCCATCTGTGCTGCAGCTACTTGGGAGTCTGCACACTTTCATCAGGCATTATAGCCTGGATATTACATTGAGGCTAAGAGCAGGTTTTGGTCTAGCAGTCCTTCAAGGACTTCTGTCCTAGGCTTTGGTTCCATTAAGGATTTCTACCTTCCTCCTCCCAGTTGTGTGGATTTCTATTATTGCTTGGGAATCGGTCCTAATGGTGTAACCTGCTGCAAGAGCCGTTTCTCTAAGTAAGATAGTACAGTTACGTAAGAACTTACCGTAACAGTAGATCTTCAAGAACAGCTCTTGCAGCAGGTACTTTACCCCCACCATCCCTGCTGGAGGTAGACTCTCATTCCAGCATCCTTCTCCTAGGATCAGGTGTTCTCAGCATCTCTGATTGCCATTTGATGGCGGATCCTCAGTCTCCTCTTCTGATGTCATCCAGCGGCCAGGAGTCTTCGGTGGGAGAACTGGGGATTCTGGGGGACCGCTTCCTTATGTACTGCGTCTGACGTCGGGGGCGGGACCAACGTCAGAGGCGGTCCCCGCTGAATACTGTTAGCTAGAAAATTTCCGTGGGGTCCTGGCTCCTGCCGGCTTCAGTCCGAATGGTGTAACCTGCTGCAAGAGCTGTTCTCGAAGATCTACTGTTACAGTAAGTTCTTACGTAACTGTACTTTCATGTTCCAACTGCTGATGAGATTGCCCGAACGATTCGGATTGTTGAATCGCTTCGCCCGGTTCCTTCCAATACAGCTCCGTTAGTTGAGTGTTCGGTTTGGTCGGTTCCTCCAGTTCCGGATTACGCCCCTGAAGATTTTTATGAACTGGAATTTGGGGAGGAGGGGTATTATGAGCAAGATGATGATTATGATGGAGCAGAAAGTCTGGATGTGCCCATTGAACCGGACATCTCCCCAGACAGACATTCTAGTGTTTCCCCTCCTAGGCTCTCTGAGTCCCCTTCCCACTATCTGTTCTACAGAAAAGTGGCTAAAATCCTCCAGCTCCCTATGGAGGAGGCTACAGAGGATCAAGAGGAGCCTGATTTTGTTGAAATGATGGACATCCCGGAGTCCAGGAGGCTGTTTATTCCCCTACACAAATCGTTTGGGGAAACGGACACAAAAAATGTTAACGTCTCCAAATTCTGTACCTCCTGTTGATAGAAGAATGGACAAGAGGTATACCTTATCAGGCTCAGACACCGAGTTTTTCTGTCAGCAATGCAGCCATGTCGGGGTCATGCTGGCCGCAGCCTTGTGACAGGGCTAATGTTCCCTTGGCTTCACACCCCCCAGATAAAGACTCCAGGAGGATAGATGCCTTGGCAAAGAAACAGTACATGGCATCCTCTTTGGGACTCAGGCAGGCTAATTATATGGCCTATGCAGCCAGGTACCAGAAGTCCAGGTGGGACACTGTACTGGCACTGGCTAAAGAGGCCTCCCCCCAGCTGGCCAAGGAGCTGGAGGAGGTGGCTGCTGACGGGATTGAGGCATCTAAGGTACAATTTCATGCTGCTGTGGACTCCAATGATGTGTCATCAAGAGTCATGGCTACATCTGTGGCTATTTGGAGAATGGCTTGGCTCAGATGTACTAGCCTCTAACAGGACACCCGGGCTAAGGCCATGGATTTCCCTGTGGAAGGTAATTCTTTGTTTCGGGAGCAGACAGAGAATTACATGAAAAAGATGGAGGAATATAGGACCACTTATAGGAGTGCACAGGCCAAGGAGAGGCAGACAACTCCTCAAAGGCAGCAATCTAGGGGCAGGGGCAGGCCTTTTCATAGGCCTTTCTACCGAGCACAGGCCTCTTCTCCCTTTACGCAGAGGGGTTTTTCAGAGGGAGAGGCAGAAGGGGGATGAGCAGGGCTTCATCCACTCCTCAGCCTAAGGCCCCTGCCAAGCAGACACCCTGATGAGTCTGCCCGGGTCGACTCTCCTATCCCTGTAGGGGGCAGGCTGGCTTACTTTGTCCAGGGCTGGATGTCTGTTACTTCAGACGAGTGGGTCCTGGAAGTAGTAAGCCTGGGACTGGTTCTCAGCTTCAAAAAATTTCTGAAGATGAGAGCCACATCTTTTCCACCTGCAAGTCTCTCCGAAACCCTTGCCCAAGAGGCAGAGGTTTCATCTTTTCTGGCCTTAAGAGCCATAGAGAGAGTTCCTATTCTACACCGGGGCAAAGGTCTGCACTCCAGGTACTTCCTTACCCCGAAAAAGACAGGGGAGTGGTGACCCATCCTAGATCTAAGATACCTGAACAAACATCTTTAAAAACCAAGGTTCAGGGACTTCCGGTGACGTCATTGAAAGCATGGCAGCCTAAACCAAGAGCTCCTCTCGCCTCCCAGCAAGAAACGACTCCACACAGACCCAAACAGTGTTTTTTTTGGTGAAGTATGCACAAAATACACAGTGGAGGCAAAGCAGGGAAGAGATCGAAAGCTAAAAATGAGAAGTCGCAACGCGATCTGCCGCACATGAGTCCTGCAAGTAGTTCGACGATTAGCGGAGGGCTTCACCATGAGTATAGCGGAGCAGACACTGAATCAGAGCTAGAAGCTCTTCTCGCTCCAGATTTGAAATATTACTCGGAGAAATTAAACAAACAAGATCGGACACTAAGCGAGGGTTGGAGCAAATACATACCCACCTACTCAAACTGGAGAATCGATAGCAACCATCGAGGAGAGAGTATCCACAGCAGAGGACTATTTGGTGGCCTATCGAGTGTAATCGAGAAAATTAATCAACAGGAATTTTTCAGATCCAAATGTTTAGACCTCGAAGCCAGATCGCGAAGAGACAATTTAAGAATATATGGCTTACCAGAAAAAACTGAATCCGGAAACGTGTGAGTTGATAGAAGAAATGCTGAGAAATGTATTAGATCTGCCACAAGCCTTTAATTTCAGAATCGAGAGAGCACACAGGGCCCTAGTGCCTAAGCCCACCTCGGAGAATGCGAGGCCTAGATCTATTATTGCAAAATTCTCCAGTTACAGGGACAAGGAGCATATTTTGAGAATGGCATGGAGACAACATACAGTGGAATATAAAGGGGCAAGGTTATTTTTGATCAGGATTACCCACCCTCCATACAACAACAGAGACTGGCTTACGCTACCAATATTACGGAAATTGAGACAGTTGGGAGTTTGCTTTCAGACCCCTACCCTCCCGCCTCAGGGTGTTCTGGGAGTCGGGTACTGAACTGTATCAAACATTGGAGGAAGCATATCAAGCAATGAAAAATAAGGGGCATGAAGTGCAACTGATGAGAAACCAAAAGGACACTCAGGCCTCATACCAGGCACAGTGGAAATTATCTACAAAGAAGGACAATAGACCGCTGGGAGAGACGTCATCATCGCACACTATGAATGAGATTAAAAGGCTGCTTCATAATTTAACACACACGAGGAACACAGAGAAACAACCGGAGGAGAGAGAAGAGAATGGAGGACAGCAGGAGGTGGGGTGAAGAACAGGAAATCATGAACCTCCCCAACCTGAGGGGGTACTGTATAACTAACATTAGCCTTTTTTTAGATGGGACTATCAGCCAGATCCACGGATGAAGGAATATTAAGGTCTTGGGACATTTTGGTCAATCTATTACGATATAAACTTTTGGGACACTTGGAAATCAGGACTAGTAGCCCACTAAGTCGTAGGCCTTTTTTATTTTATTCTGCTGGGACTCTATATGGACATAATTCTTCTGTTATGTGATCCTTTTTTTTTTTTTTTTTTTTTTAGAAGGGGGGAAAGGAGGAGGCAACGAGGGTAAAATAAAGGAGGGGTGGGGCGGTTGTTTTTTTTTTTTCTCAGTTTGTTGCGGAGCAAGCACGGGAGAGGATATGGGAAACAAAGGATTTGCTTCACTCAAAGTAATGCATCTGTTTTATGAAGCTGGTGGGTGAAAGGGGCACCTCTTCGAGGGATTCATGATTAGACCTTCCGCTCGGATGTTCTTTTTCTGAGCTTGATGATATGGGCAGCCTCCTTGAATGTGGGTGATGGTTAATATCATGACCAATCTTGGAGGCATAGGGAACTTTTGATGAGGACAGGCCAAAACAGCAGGCCAGGACCTGATTTTGAGGTCCAAGAGGAACGAGATAGGGTCTTGATCTCCCTTCCTCTAACTCGGTATTAGCTTCCTGAAGTCAGTAGGGGACATCGAGAAATTGTCCCCTACCTTGGAGGTCACTTTGTACATAGTTTGGGGGAGGGGTGGCTGAAGGGTTGTTTCTAAGGCTTCTGTAATGGGCCATAATGAAGGGGCATTGTTTAATAAGGTTGAGACACACACAATTTTGTCTGAGGGATGGAGGTGCTATGTATACCTTCTTTTTCTGTGTAAGATTATGAGAGACAAATGTCTTTTAGTTGAGAAAGCTTAATCAGGGGGTAAAATGTCATGATGCAACAGGGGGCTTCAGTATAAGGAGTGTGTGTGTGTATATATATATATATATATATATATACCAAAATGATTGATAAAACTATGTTAAGGGTACTTCTCAGAATGTTAATGGTTTGAATAACCCGATTAAGAGGTATAAGGTTCTGACAGACATAAAGAGGCTGAGGCCCTCCTTGTACTTCTCCAAGAAACGATTTAAGTAGGGAGGAGCACCAGAAACTGCAGAAGCTGGACTTTAAGATAGCGGCCATGCATATAAGGGAAAAAGGAGAGGGGTAGCCATCCTGGTACCCAAAATATCCAGTTTCGCCGACTTCCACCTATGCAGACCCGGAGGGACGCTGGTGATACTGGTGGGGGAATTTGAGGGATAGATGTTACATTGGTGTCTCTATCTTCCACCGGGACAACGAGGAGGCTCACCAGGGTCCTACTGCAGAAGACATAGTGGATTTGTAATGTGGGAAGGCTAATCAGGAGGGACCCAAATCAAATCTGGACACAAATAGACAATTTTAGGAAGGGCACTCAGGCAGAATCCCACTAGTAAAGAGATAAAGGCCCAGCTGAGAAAGGCCTTTGGTAGACACCTGGAGAGAAGAGAACCCAGGAGAAGAGAATACACACATTTTTCTTACCCGCATGGGTCATAACACACTAATAGACTATATTTTAATATCGGAGAACACCAAAACTTAGTGACTAGCTGTAGGCACATCCCTTCTACACTCTCGGACCATTCTATGATCCTGATGGAAATGGAATGGAATAGGAAAAGAGGTCAGACCCTGTGGAAATTTAACAACTATATGTTGAATTTGAAGGAATTCACGGACATGGCTAAATCTAGATTGGAACAAATAGTTAGAGAGAATGAAACACCTGAAGCCTCAAAAGGTATTCTCTGGGACACAATAAAAACAGTTTTTAGAGGAGATTATATCAAATATGTAGCATTTTAAGAGACAGCAAACTCAGCAGATGGAGAAGCTGCAAACACAATTGCTAGAATTACAAAGACAGCACGCAGCGGTAATGAGACAGTCTACACAAACATAAAAGAAATTAAACAAAAAATTCAGAAGCTGATAGACATCAGAACTGGACAGTGCTACAATGGGTTCGTCAGAAAATATTGAGGTAGGCCCAAGAGCCACACGCCTCTTGGCCCATAGGCTGAGACAACAGACCGCACAAAATACTATTACCCAGATTAGAGATCCTGTCTCAGGGAAAATGATGAGAGGTCCGGAAAAGGTATTAAACTGTTTTAACAGGTTTTACCAGTCGTTATATACATCAGATAGAAGCCCAAGTGAGTTAGAGATCCAAGATTATTTAAGGAGGCTTAACCTGCCAAGCTTAACACAGGAAGTGAGAGAGGTATTGGAAAGGCCCATTGAGTTGGCAGAGATAGATAATGCAATCAAGAAACTTAAATCTAAAAAATCACCAGGTCCAGATGGATACACCCCAGAATTCTTTAAATTTTTCAGAGAAGAGATTAGCTCTCAGTTGTTGGAGACATGTAGAGAGATACAGTCGGGGGAACCTCTTCCAGACAGTTGGAATTTTGCCATCATTTCAAGTATTCCAAAACCAGGAAAAGACATCACACAATGTAAATCGTTTAGGCCTATATCGGTGCTGAACATTGACTATAAAGTATATACAGCCATACTAGCTAGGCGTATGGAAAAAGTAATGCCTGAACTGGTAGCGTTGGACCAAACTGGATTCATACTAGGGAGACAGACACAAGATAATATTAAAAGAACCTTGCATATACTGCATCATGCTACTAGGTCAGGCTCCCCGTTCCTGCTGATGAGCTTAGATGCGGAGAAGGCGTTGATCGGGTAGAATGGAGGTTCCAAGTCTGACCTTGCTAGATTTGGTTTCGGACTCAATGATTAAAGCTATTGAAAACATATATACAAAACCTAAGGCCTATGTTAAAATAAACGGCAGGTATCCGCCTCTTCCAGCTGCATAGAGGCACGAGGCAGGTTGTCCCTCTCCCTTCTGTTCGGCCTCTACTTGGAACCACTAGCCCAGAGAATATGCCAGGAGAGAGAGGTGAGGGGTTGGGAGACAAGGATGAAACACATAAGCTTTATGCTATATATGATGACCTGCCATCTATTTGTCAGATCCCAGCATTCAATGGGACCGCTGTGGAATTGCCTAACAGAATTTAGTGAATTAGCAGGGTATAAGCTAATACTACTAAAACTGAAGTATTGAAGGTCCATTATACACCCTCAATGAATTTGATGGAGTCATTCCCATTTAAATGGGACCGCACATACATTAGGTACTTGGGGGTCCTTCTTGGTTCTGAGGTAGGACATTTGTATGCACTTAATTTTAACCCAACCTTAGACAAGCTTAGGTCAGAGTTGGAGAGATGGGCTCCGACTCCCATCCCCTTAGTGCAAAGAGTGGAGGCAGTTAAAATGGTATTGCTTCCCAGATTCTTATATTTAACTCAACCACTACCCATTACTATCCCAGACTCCTCCTTTATGGCATTGCATGGGAGAATTTCTTGCTTTTTGTGGGGCCAGCAGAAGCCAAGAGTTCGCCTCTCGGTACTCCAGACTCCGAAGGAGGGGGGAGGCCTTGCCCTTCCTAATTTGAAACTATACCACCAAGCAGCCCAACTTAGAACTGTCATGTATTGGTTGGATCAAACATATAAGGCTAGATGGAAGGATATAGAGCTGGGAAGGGGCCTGGAGGATCTCAACCTGGCCCTGCTCTCACAAAAGAGGGCTAGAGACCTAGGGAGGAGAGAACCGATCACGGAAGCCACCCTAAATAGTTGGTATAACATCCTCTTAGACTCAAAGGCCAAAGGATGGAGGTACTAATGCTGTCGGTGCCCTATCTGACATCCTTCACCCCAGTCAAGTGGGACAAGGGTTTCAAAATATGGGAAGAGAAAAATTGCACTTAATATGGCACTTCGAGGGGATGAGATTTTGACTTTCAGACTTTAGTTGTCAGATATGATGTATCATGGAAAGATAGATTCAGATACTTCCAGATAAGAGCATATATCAGATCGCTGCAGGCACAGTTGTCCCCGGGATTAGGTCCTCCCCCTCAGGTTGTGAAAATATTAAAATCAGCTATAGAGGGCAAACCACTAAGGAGCATATAATTTCAATTATATACACAGCTCTCATCAATTGGAAAGGAGATACTATTCAGAGTACCAAAGAGACCTGGGAGAGGGATTTGGGTATTAGGATACAAGAAGAGCAATGGAAATGGGCACTACAAAGAACACAGTGGGGACTTCAAGGTCAGTTGGAAGGAGTTTGTTTGGAAAATGTTAGTGAGATTTTTAAGACCCCATGATTCAAGGGAAATATCAAGGGAGGAAGCTTCCAGGTGTTGGAGGAAGTGGATATTCCCCAGCAACGAGGGTCATATATTCTGGAGTTGCCCAAAGTCCAAAGTTTTCTAAAGGACCTACAGCAGACCTTACAGAGTATAATTGATCCGAATTTACAACTCACCCCTTCCCTTTTTTTCTTTATGGATTATCCCAGGGGATGCAGGGATCCTAACACAGGTAAATTCTTAAAAATGGCATGCCTAGCAGCACAAAAAATAATCACAAAAAATTGGCTTTCTCAGAAGGAGATTAACATCCAGGGGTGGCATGACATAATGATTAAACTATATAGATTAGAGGCACTCACAGCCTTACTTAATAAGAAGCTCACCAAATTTGAGTTGATTTGGAGAAGATGGGTGCTTTATATGGTAATGGACCCTGAATTTTATTCTTAAAATCTAAAATATTTAACATCTGAGGGATTTGATTGTACCTTGGGGAAGCTGAGGTCCTTGGGCTATAGTTTAAACTATGTCAGAGCACAGATAAAAGGAATATGCAAATTAAAGATATGTCTGACTGAAAGGGAGAGAGAAAAGTATGTATTAGGAAGAAATATACTCTCACACAGATTGATGATGGATGTATAATTAATGCGACATGGTATCCTCTCAGAACCATCATGTACCTGGAAAATTTGTCATTCTTATACTTTTGTTTGTAAGTGTGGTCTCCATGGGATGGAGTATGGAAAAAAAGAAAATATACATAAATAAAGAAAGTTTAAAAAAAAAAAAAACAAGGTTCAAGATGGTGGCTCTGGGAATAATTCTTCCCTCCCTAAGGCTAGGGACTAGCTAGCCTCCCTGGACCTCAAAGATGCCTACTTTCACATCCCCATCAGGTGCTCCCACAGAAAGTACCTCAGGTTCAAGTTGCCCTCAGGCCATTATCAGTTCAAAGCAATGCCCTTTGGTCTATTATCAGCTCCAAGGGTTTTCACAAAGTGCCTGGCAGTAGTAGTTGCCTTTCTAAGAAGGCAAGAGATATCCATTTTTCCATATCTGGACGACTGGCTCATAGTCGGTCAGTCTCCAGACCAAGTCAAGTCAGACCTGCAAGTGACTCAGCAAGTGCTCACTTCCCTGGGATTTCTTCTCAACCTCCCCAAGTCAGTTCTCGAACCGGTGCAGCTTCCTACCTTTATAGGGGCAGAGCTAGATACTGTCAAAGCAAGAGCCTTTCTTCCCCTGGAAAGGTCAAGAGTTTTTATAGAACTGGCTTCTTCCTTCAGCCTTCAGGTGTCCCGACCAGCAAGGCACTTCCTTCAGCTCTTGGGCCACATGGCAGCTTCTACAGTGGTGGTCCAAGGGGCAAGATTCCAGATGAGGGACATTCGGTTCCATCTGAGGGCCTTTTGGTCCCAAAGGAAGGATCCTCTTACCAAACTGATTCCAGTGACTCGGACACTGATCCAAGCTCTTCAGTGGTGGCAGGATCAGGACAATTTAAGGCAAGGGGTCCCATTTGTCACTCAGTCTCATTCGGTGGTCCTTACCACGGATGCTTCCCTTTTGGAGTGGGGAGCCCATCTGGGGGCTCTCACAGCCCAGGCACTGTGGTCCCCTCAGGAATCCCTTCTTCATATTAATCTCCTGGAACTCAGGGCAGTTGTTCTGGCCTGCAAGCTTTCTCTCAGTCCGTGCAGAACAAGGTGGTTCAGGTCAGAACAGACACCACCACCACCATGTGGTATATCAACAAGCAGGGAGGCACTCGGTCCACGGCCTTGTGCTCGGAAGCCATGAAATTGTGGTACCTGGCTTATTCTCTGCAGACCTCTCTGATAGCAGTCCACCTTCCAGGGAAGGACAATGTGATAGCAGATGCACTTAGCAGGATCTCTCAGGGCCATCACGAATGGTCCCTGGACCCTCTGGTGTTGAAAGTGATTTTTTCAAAGTGGGGCACTCCAGAGATAGAACTCTTTGCAGCCCCAGACAATCACCAACTTCCTCTGTTTTGTTGCAGCCCCCCCAGTCTTGGGCTCAGTCCCTCTGGATGCTCTGATGTTGAACTGGGAAGGGAAATTTCTCTGTGCCTTCCCTCCCTTTCCTCTACTGTTCAAGGTTCTGGTCAAGGTAAGGTCACAACCCTGCAAAGTGATTCTGATTGTTTCAGCTTGGGCCAGGCAGCCCTGGTACCCCCTGATCTTACTTCGAGACGCAGCTCTTGCAGCGGGTTACACCATTAGGACTGAAGCCGTCAGGCGCCAGGACCCCTCGGAGATCTTTCTAGCTAGCTATCTTCAGCGGGGACCGCCCCCGACGTTGGTCCCGCCTCCGACGTCAGGCGTGGTACAAAAGGGGGGCGGTCCCGCCAGAATCCCCAGTTCTTTCCCGCCTTCGAACTTCATGCCTCAACCCTCCGGTCACAGTCTAGCGCGCAACGCGTGGTTCCAGAACTTCCTTCAGGAAATTATCTACAATCAAGAATTTTGAACTCTGATGTCCTCTCCGACCTCCGGTCACTTATCCAAGTCTTGGCGTGTGACAAACAGATCCCCTTTAAGGACCCGCATTCGCGTCGTCCAGTGCTTGGGCACAGACCACACGCACACCAAGGCCTGCTCTCTGTGCCAGGGTTCAACAGTCGCACCAGGATCCGCTAGCCAGAAGGCCCTCCAGGCATTTTTGCTAGAGGAACAGCTCCGGGCCATGTCATCTAAGGGGGAATCGTCTCTCAGACACGGGGAAAAGAAGAAGGAGAGGGATCTTCCCCGGTCACCGGCTCGGGCCTCCGAGTCCCGCAGCTCCGGTTCACGGTCCGACCGGTCCCCGTCTAGGGCCTCGTCTCTTCCCCCAGCTGCGGCTCCAGTTCCGAAGCCTGCTCAGGCCTCTTCCGCCAGGCCGTCGTCCTCTTCAGCCCAGAAGGCCGTGGCAAAGTCAGGGGAACGCCACCACCATCATCACAAGTCGGGCTCCCGCTCCTCGGTCCCCGACGCCCGGTCTTCCTCGGTCTCCCCCGAAGACCTTGGACCTGACACCGCTGAGGAAGCCGGTGGATCCGGGGCCGCCGCCAGACCGCTGCCGGCCGCACGCCACCATTCCTCTGAGCCGCCGCCGCCTCGTCCGCAGATCGGACGCCGGTGGGGGTCCACGCCTGTGCTGCCTGAGCCGAGGGTCCGCGCCCCGACGGCCGCCGGTCAGGAGTCCTCATGGAGGAGGAATTGTCCAGCCCAAGACCAGACGTGGGCACCCTGCCGCGAGCAGTCTCCCCAGGGGTCCCTCGCCACCGCCTGAGGCCCCATGGAGCCGCTGCCGGACCCGCCGGGGTTGTCATTGGCCGAGGTGAAGGACCTGTTTACGACAGGGACACCATTAGAAGCGGACGCGGGTACCCCCAGTCCCTCCTCCTCCTGTACCTACTCCGGCCCCATCTTCACACCTGTGAGGTCAGTCGGTCGCTCCGCCCCCAGGGAGCCTGAGACTCCTCCCAGGGGCCGTCATTCCAAAAGGAGACCTCCGTCCAGATCTTCATCTTCTGGATCGCCCAGTCCCAAGAGATCCAGAAGACGCCGTCGGTCACCATCGATGGAGGGCACGGGATCATCCTTCTACTTAGATCCCCGCCTCGGCTCTCGCCTCGCCGACCCACGTGAGACTCCACGGTCCTCCAGACGCATCTCTTCCTTCATGGATATTTTACGCCATATCCAAGAGAATATGGGTGAGAAGCTGAAGAGTTGGACCCCAGAGGTTACGCCTGGCCAAGTACCTTCCGCAGAAGGACCCTAAGCCTGTGGTGGTGTCACCTTGGTGGACACTTTTGTGATCGCCACCAAGGCTGCATGGAAGGTCTGCGATTTCGCTTCCGCGCGGTGTCAAGAAGGCTGACCGTTGTACAGGGCTCCTCAAGGGGACCAGTACCTGTCACAGCACCCTCTGGCTGATTCTGGTGATCACAGCCTCACATGACCGGTCTCAGAGGCCGCAGCATCTGAGCACCCTACCATCGGACCCTGAGTCCAAGCAGTTGACTTTGGGTAGGCGAAGTATGCCCGCCGACTTGCGCCATCGGGTCCCTGAACTACCACCCACATGGTGCAGTTTCCAGAACGCCTGTGGGAACAGGGCTCAGGAGGCGCCGAGAGGCTGCCAGATGGTGAGCAGAAAGAGGAGATGTTTGTGGCCCGAACGGGTTCAGACGTGGGACCCAAGTTCTGAGGAGCCGCGTGATGACTCTAGTGGACTCTTCAGCCAGAGCGGCTGCATCAGGCGCTTGGCCTCCGGAGGCACTCTATGGCTTCGTGTCTCCGGTTTCACCTCGGACGCCCAGAAAAACATCCTGGACGACCCTTTGAAGGTGAGGTGTTGCTTGGGTAATCCATCCGAAGGATCATTACCAAACTCCAAGAGGCCGGAAAGGCGGTCTGGTCAGTCCAGGCGATGCGACCGCCGAGGCTTGTCCCTTTCAGAGGACCGAGGCCATTTTCGTGATGGACTCAGAGGCAACAGCCTGCTCCGCCACACAGCACAGGGCTCTGGGTTTAGGAGGACCTAGGGGAAGCAGTCCGCCAGCAGGGGTCAGTGCACCCCAAGGCCACCCAGCCGGGCGGGTCCTTCAGCGCCACAGCATGTCTCCTTTCCGCCCCGCCTCAGGATCAACGGAAGTTTCGTCGGGGTCGTGATGCGAACTTCCTGTCGGGATGGCAGGCAGTAACCACTGACAGGTGGGTGCTTCAGTTGGTCAGCATCGCCACTTTTTAGAGTTCGCAGAGCAGCCACCTCGAGGCCTCCTCTGCTCTCCCGGTATTCGGTCAGCACCGCGCCTTAATTTGGCAAGAGATAATCGCACCTGAGCAAGGGAGCATTCAGCATGTCCCAGGAAACCAGAGAGGACTAGGGTACTATTCTCACTTCTTCCTGGTTCCCAAAAGACAGGGGACCTCCGTCCTATTCTGGACCTAAGCGACCTCAACTTATCAGTCGCAACAAAAGATTTCGTGATAGTGACCCTTCCGGCCTAATTCCGCATAAAACAAGGCTACTTATTTAGCGTCCTTAGACATGCAGGGATGCCTACATGCATATCCTCGTAGCTCGGGCGATCAGAGGTTCCTGCGCTTCGAGTTCCTGGCCACCACTTTCAGTTCCGGCCTTCCTCTCGGACTATCATCCGCCCAAGGTCTTTACCAAATGCATGGCAGTCATGGCAGCTGCTCTAAGGAGAAAGGGCCACTGTGTGTTCCCGTGACTCGACGATTGGCTTCCTCATGGCCGCCCAGGAGGTGCTCCCACAAGCGACCATCCAGGACACCCAGGTCCTGTTTGGACTGCTTGGGGATTCTATAAACCAGGAGAAGTCGGTCTTGGTACCGCCGCAGCCTGCAATTTATAGGTGCAGTGCTGGACACGGTCCAGGGAGGGCTTTCCTCCAGTCGACAGGGCGGAACGCATCAGGTCTCTCATAGAGGACCTTTCAACGAATCAGACCGCTTCTGGCCAGGTCGGTCCTTCGCCTGCTCGGACACATGGCTGCGCTATTCCCACGGTAATTCTTCGCGGAGACTCTACATGCGGATAACGAAGTGGATGCTCAAGGCGCAGTGGGACCAGAGGCAAGACCATTTGCAGCACCCAGTCAGAATCACGAAACGGGTGGTTCAGGACTGGCAATGGTGGTTAGCCCCCGGGTCGCTTTCCAAGGGCGCCCTTTGCAGTGCCGTCCCCGGAGATAACCCTCACCACACAGACGCCTCAGGTCTTGGGTGGGGAGCTACCTGGATGGGGTGAAGTCTCAAGGTGTATGGAGTCCACTGGAAGCTCATCTTCACATCAATATTCTAGAGATGAGAGCGGTCCTGTATGCACTCCAGGCATTCCAGTCCATGATCCCACCATGTACCATCCTGCTTCAGACGGACAACACGGCGTGATGTATTACCTCAACAAACAGGAGGCGACACTTCACCTCCTCTTGCAGGGAGGCCATGAGAGTGTGGAGGGGTAATCGGACATGGCGCAAGTTTGATTGTGGTACATGTTCCCGTGTGGACAACACGATCGCAGACGGTCTGAGTCGCACTCAGGCCAGAGTCCACGAGTGGGAACTTCTTCAGAAGGTGGCAGAGGATCTGTTCATTCGATGGGGAACCCAGAGCTAGATTGATTCTGCGCCCCATCCAACGAAAACTGCCCACTTTTTGCTCGCTAGATCCAGGGCCTGGAGTTTTCTCTACAGACGCTGCTGTCTCTCTCCTGGGAGAACAGATTCCTCTACGCCTTTCCTCCCTTCCCGCTGATCCAGAGAGTTCTTCTCAAACCGCGAGGAGCATGCACGCCTAATTCTGGTGGCCCTCTTGGCCCAGACAGATCTGGTTCCCATTGCTGGCACAGCTATCCCGGAACCTCGCCCGCTGCCGCCAGTTCACACCTTCTGTCTCAGGAGCGAGGTTCATTGCTGCATCCGGATCTTCTTGAACCTGCACGCATGGCTCCTAGAGACGAGCCATTTTGCACATGGGGTCTCTGCAAGAGGTCATGGAGGTCCTCTGCAGCCAGGAAGCCGCTACACACGCTCACATATGCCATGAAATGGCGTTGGTTTTGTTTGTGTTCACGGCTCGTGACTTCTCCCCTTCGGTTGCCCTGTGGGCAGTCTTGGACTACCTCCTTTCCCTTTTCCACTCGGGTTGGCCTACCTCTATTAAGGTGCACCTCAGCGCTTATTTCGCTTATCTGCCGTGGACAGCTCACTATTGCTCAGCTTGATGCTTCTCGGGAGTTTTTGAGAGGGGTGTTACACCCAGGGCTCCTATCAAGGACCCAGTTCCTCCATGGGATCTCCTTTTGTCCTGGAGCAGCTCACTCTTCCTCCTTTGAACCAGCCGCGATTACGAGCTACTTTTTCTGTCGTGGAAGACGTTGTTTTTAGTTGCCGTAACTTCAGCCAGAAGGATTTCTGAGCTTCATGCCCTCATGTGTAAAGAGCCTTATTTGGTTTTTCACCGGGACAGAGTATCTCTGAGGACAAGCCTGAAGTTTTTGCCTAAGGTGGTTTCAGCTCTCACTCTAAATCAGGACATCGACCTTCCGGTCTATTTCCTCGAGTTATTCGAATAGAGGAGAGGCTTTGCTCCACACTCTGGATGTTCACCACAGCCTGAGGTATTACCTCAATAGAACTAAGCCCTTCGGCTTCTGATCAGCTCTGTGTCTCCCCTTCAACAGAGAATGAGAGGACAGCCGGTGTCTAAGCAGTCCTTATCCCTGCTGGCTCGTGCAATGTATTTCTCATTGCTATCAAGCTAGGCATAAGCCCTCCCGGGTTCCATCCGGGTCATTCCACTAGGGGTGTGGCCACCTCCTTTGCTGCTCTCAAAATGTCTCAATCTCAGCCATTTCGCCGCTATGGCTACTTTGAGCTCTGTGCATACCTTCATCAGGCATTATAGTCTGGACATAGCTTCTAGGTTAAGGCGCTGGCTCGGCTCCGTGTTGCAGGGCCTCTTGTCCTGAGTCGGGATTTGGTTTGAATTTCTCCGCTTTTTCCTCTCTCCTCCTCCCAATGTTTGTGGGACAAGCATTATTGCTTGGGAATCAGTCCTAATGGGGAATTTGTTGCAAGAGCTGTGTCTCGAAGTGAGATAGTACAGTTACGTAAGAACTTACCGTAACAGTAGATCTTCGAGAACAGCTCTTGCACAGGTACCTTCCACCTGTCCCCCTTGGAGGAAGTATGGCTCGTGGCTACTTTATAAAAAAAAAAAAAAAAACGCAAAAAATATCAGGGAGAAAGTAAAGAAAAGGGAGGGAACCTTTTCCTCCCGAACGGCTGAACGAAGGTAGAAGTCGGATATTCACTTGGGAAGAGTGAATTGAGTTTGGTTGCCTTCTGACGGTGGATCCTCGGTCTCCTTTCTGATGTCATCCTGCGGCCGGGAGTCTCCGCGGGAGAACTCAGGGATTCTGGCGGGACTGCCCTTTTGTACCATGCCTGACGTCGGAGGTGGGACCGACGTCGGGGTCGGTCCCCGCTGAAGATAGCTAGCTAGAAAGATTTCCGAGGGGTCCTGGCGCCTGACGGCTTCCGTCCTAATGGTGTAACCTGCTGCAAGAGCTGTTCTCGAAGATCTACTGTTACGGTAAGTTCTTACGTAACTGTACTTTACTGTCCCTAGCAGTCCATCTTCCCCTGTCTCTTCCCAGGAGGGGGATTTGGTACCCCAACCTTCGGTCTCTCAATCTCAAGGCATGGCTCTTGAAGAGTTAGAGTATGTAGATTTGCATCTGTCCCAAGGGATTCTGGATATTCTCAAAGCCTCTCTAAAGCCTGCCACCAGAAAGACTTATGACTGCAAATGGAAAAGATTCAGCATTTGGTGTTCCAAGAAGCATACATCTCCAGACACTGCTGAATTGCCTACAGTTCTGGATTATATGGTCCATCTTAATGGCCTAGGCCTCAGACCCGGTACACTTGTCAGCTGTTTCTGCTTTTCTGTCAGTGGGAAAGCCTTCCTCACTGTCATCTCACCCTGTATTCTGTAAATGTTTCAAGGGATTTCTTCGTACGAGCCCTCCCTTTAGGGACCCTGCCCCTGCCTGGGACTTAAATGTTTGCATTGCTCAACTTATGCAACCCCCATTTGAGCCTATGTCCTCAGCAGAGCTTAAGTACTTGACTGGAAAATGTGTTTTTGGTAGCCATTACCTCTGCCAGACGTATCAGTGAATTGCAAGCCCTGTCAGTGGAACCTGATTTTATCTCCTTTCATAGGAGGTTCTTGCCCAAAGTGGTTTCAGACTTCCATTTGAATCAGTCTGTGTCTCTCCCTGTTTTCTTTACTGATCATTCTTTCTCAGGGGAGAGGTGGCTACACAGTTTAGATGTTAAGAGCCCTTAGCTACTACATAGAGCGTACCAAGGGTCACAGGTTTGATTCCCTCCAGTTGTTCCTCACTTATGGGGAAGTGGGAAAGGGCAAACCTGCCACCAAGAGAACTATTGCCAGGTGGATTGTTTCTTGTATACAATTCTGCTGTGAGAAACTGGGAAAAATTCTACCCTCAGGCCTGAGGGCTCATGCCACAAGAGGTACAGCTGCTTCCCTGGCTGTTGCCAGGGATATCCCTCTGTTAGAAATTTGTCAAGCAGCCACCTGGAAAACAGTTCATACCTTTACCAAGCATTACTCTCTGGATATCCAGGCTAGGAGTGATGCTCGGTTTGGCACAGCAGTACTTCAGAGCCTATTCCCTATGTAGGTTCTGTCCCTCCTCCATGGAGGTACAGCTTGGTAGTCTGCAGATTGTCAGAATACAGCAAGACTTCATGTTGTTTGAATAAAAAATTAATCATCTTAGTAATTATATTTCTTCTAATGGAGTCTTGCTGTATTCTGACCACCCTCCCTGCTTCCTCTCTCAGAACCTGTTTTTGGGATGTGGGTGGGCAGGCGCAGTGTTGCACCCCAGGTGTGCTTCAAGCACACCCTCCACTTTATCTGGGTGCTTTCTATTATAATCTTTTATTCTTGGATAGGTTTTAGTTTTGGGCTTCCTGACTTGAGTCTTCCTTTGGGAATCCAAAACTTTCTGTTGCCAGTTGGCTAGTTAAAAATTTTTACAATTTCCACATAGTCAGTCAGTGAGTGTTTGCTCGTAAGAATCTTAACGGTTGGGTTTCAAAGTGCTGCAGACAGAGACCTCAACCGAGCTCGAGCTTAACTCATCTTCCTGACTAAGTCTCCATCACTCATTCACACTAGTGGGGTAGCGCCAGAGGCGCCGGGACCAAGCGAGCCTATGTTTTCAGAAGGGTCGGCGCCCAGAGAGGACCACACATGTGCGGCACCGCAAGACTAGCTCGCGCCTGTGTAGGCTATCTCTCGGCGCTGACCTCCAACCGCCTCAGTTCCTTTCTCCCGCCGAGAGTGCGCTTTGATGTCGACGCCGCCTTCGCCGGAGTCAAGTTTTCGTCTATACGACAGCAGCTCTTAATGTTTTAATATTTTAAAGTAGTAATTTATTATTTTACGAAGAAGAAGATTATGAAGAAGAAAAAGAAATTTTTTCCTGCCATCAACGGAGTCGTCCTTAGACGGTAGTGGTGACGGTAGGAGGACTTAGTTTGAAAGTTTTATGGCAGAGGGCTTTGGTCCGTCCACCGCCTTAATTAACGGGGTCTGATTACGGACAGTCCTGTGCTTGGGGAGGAGACAGTCCTCCAAGCACAAATCTAAAGGTTCCGGTGATCCGGCTCCGCTTGACCTCGAGCTCCTCTTCCTCATTCAGGGAAGAAGAATCGGTGCCGCTCGAGGTTGCCCGTTGGTATGTCTGCACGAGGAATGCTTGTCGGGAGGGGCGATGGGCCCGAACCAACTTTGGTGGGTTCCTCTTGGCCCCGCTCCTAACGGCTGCTTTCTCGACTCCGAGCTTCATCTCTGTCCTCGCTGGAGCTCTGGTGGGCAGTTTCACCTCTGGGTCGCTCCTATGGAGCAGGGGGTTCGACTTTCCAGTTTTTCTGGCTCTGTTCCTGATTGCAGGACCTCTGGGCCTCAGAGCCGTTGGACCAGAGCCGAGTCGATTGATCACATATGCATGAGGTGCCCTTGGTGCCTTTGCCATGGCGCTTCCCCGTGCCTACCCCTCTCCTTTTCCATGCAGGGCCGCACGGCACCACCTTTCCTTCGGGCGCCGTCTCGGAACCGTAGCTGGGTGGCGCCGAGCCGCGGGTCTTTGGTGGCCGTGTGGTTCGCCAGGCTCGTGCTCGGCCGACGCCAAGCCCGGGCCTTGGTCGGCTACATGCCCAGTCATTGCCGTGGGTCTGCTCCATCACTTTCAGCGCACCATGGGTGCTTCTTTGCTGCCATTGGTTGTCGGGCGCCATCGGTGGTGCCATGCACCTGGCGGTGCCGTGCACCTGCAGGTGCCAGGATGACGAGGGAAAGTTGTGAGCACCCATGGGTGCCAGGTGACGCTGTGGATGCCCATGGGTTCCATGGATGCTTCAGGTGCCATGGGTGCCACTGGTGCCTTGGGTACCGGGGGTGACACCCATGGGTGATGCGGGTGGCACCGCAGGTGTCCACGGATGCCACTGGTGCCCTCAGGTGCCATTCTTGCCATGGGTGCCATTGTGCCATCGGTGCCGTGGTGCCATGGGCGTTGGAGGTGTTGTCGTGTGCCATTGCTACATGGGTGCCGGGAGTACCTGCAGATACTGCCGTGGCTGCCCCCGGGTATTGCCCAGGTTGGCATAGGCACTACTTGGTGCCCTCCTGTGCCACGAGTGGTGCTGATGCCACACGGGTGCTGTATGGCAGAATTAGTGACACATTTTTCCTTTCGGACTCCTTTCCACAGAACTTGTGGAGGGATGTTGACTGCAGAATGAACTCTTGTTCTGCGGATTATTTTTTCCACACATTTTAGTGAGTGGTGGTCTATGTGGGATTTTGTGTCATCCAGCGGTTTTGTGCTATGGAACTCTGCTGTTCCGGTCTGCCAGCGGAATCTCATTCTGCTCAGCACTTTCTCTGCTTCCTACGTGGTACCAAGCTCCTCGACATATTTCCTGATGGCGGAGTCTCTAGTGGCTCTGACCTAGACCTCTCTTGGAGGTTCTTGTGGGGTAGAAGTGCATCTAGATGGGTCTTTCCCTGCCCTTCTGGTCAGTAACACAGCGGACGGCTCATTTTATGTACTGGAGGGCACGTCCTCTCTCTCATCAGTGTCCGTGATGGAAAATCCTTTCAGTAGTTCCTCAGTAATGGGGTCCACTATAGTATTTCTCACTGCGTCCGTGGACCATTTCTTCTGCCTCTAGACTTTTTCAATCGTCAAGACAGTTACACTCTGTGGAACATTTTAATTTAATGGTCAGGAGCCGCTCTGACTCTTCCGCTCCTTTGATACGGGTATATAGCCTCCTTGTGATATTGCCTCTTCGGTGGCTTCTTCAGTACAGGTGGTTAACTTCTCTCCAGCTGTGATTGTTAGTCTGGTCATGTTTTCAGTATGGACACTCAGGCTCTTTCTGCACTCGGATGGAGAACATCTTCATTTTTTTTTATCAAGACAGTCCTCAAAATAGCAGCCTGAAGGCCTTGTTAGGCTCGGACTAAAAAAAAAATATATATATGTATCATTTTATCACAGCACAGGCCATAGCCGAAATTATTGCACTCCCTTTTTGGGGATCTGGTCAGATTCCTCAGCCCCTGAGGCGCTAGTCTTCGGGATACGGTCAAGAATACCTGATTTCTTCTTCCTCTACGGGGAGTCCAGTCCAGCGACGATATGGGTCATCTCTTTCTCTGAGAGATTTCTCTCATTCAGAGACATTTCCTAGACCTAGACGACTGCCCAGTCTGTTAATTCCTTTTCTTTTTATCAGGCTTTCTTCTCTTGAACAGAGCCTTACAGCAGCAGAAGCGACTCTCCACCAAGTCAGAACTCAGGTTCCTGCTTCCTTGCTTGCTTAATTTAACAGCCGATTTTCTCATTCTTGACAGATGCTCAAGTACGTCCCTTTTTCTGAGGAAGCTTCAAATATTCACACCTTCGGTTCCTGCGCTCTGGTCCATGCCGCCGACTAAGCTATCCTCTTCAAGTGCGAGAGGGAGTGGTGATGTTTCTTTTTCAGCAAACAGACTAGAATCCTTTCCTACTCCTTTCAGGAAAGCCAGAGTGGGTAGTGCCTTACCGCATTAAGTCACTGCCTCTTTCAGTCACTTCAACATATGGGTTAGCCCTAATTTGGTCCTGCTGTGTCCCTCCTCGACGCACATCTGCCTCTATTGACCTTAGAAATCCAGCCCCTGTTTTTTTTCTGTCAGAATTTTTTTTTCCGCAGTGAACACGTCCTCCTGTACACCTTTTTCCTTTCTTCCCTGAGTTCAGAGACTGCTGCTACAGTTGTACACACAGGGGCAGGATTATTCCTCGTGGAATTTATTTATTTGTTTTTGTTAACCAGGTAAGCACACTAGACAACGAGTGCCTATTTTCGGGTGCGACCCGGGAGGTTACAGTACATAAGAACAATAGTACATTGCAGGGTGACATACAGGCCCGCAACTACAAGTGGGCCAGTATGGGGTACAGTAGACAGCACAATGTGTAGACAGGAATAATCTCACCCACACACAGGTGGGAACAGCATAAGGACAATAATACAAATTCTGATCAACAAACTAGAGAGCGACTACAGGCTCAAAAGCGAAAGTGCATAATGAAGCAGTAGTGGGAAGGGGTAGGAAGCAAGAATTAGCAGTGGGCAAATATAGGGCTAGAACCAGGGGGAACCACTAGGCAGGGGAAAGCACTGCAGCAGGGGAGAGACTGGACGGTCCAGGGACCGGCCACAGAGGGCGGGCCTGGAGATGGCGAGGGGACCCCCTCAGGAGCCACAAGGGTGGGGATCCGAGACAGCATGATGGGGGGGGGAAGAGGGTGCACCCGGGGGGGAACGGAGGGGCAGGGTGAGAGAATAGGTGCAGGGGAGTAGAAGAGGTTGGGGCCAAGCCCAACGAGGTGGAAGAGGAGTCAGGCAGCCAGGGGTTACAACTACACGTTTCCACATGGGCAGGTGGAGGTCCCTTTGAGGAATTTCCAGAGGTACATTTTGAAGCCAGAATGTGAAGGGGCAGCACGCACAGGGGAAGGAATGGAGTTCCAAAATCTGGGGGCGAAGACAGAGAAGGCCCGATCCCCAGCGAGGGAGCAGGTCCTGGGGACTTTGCAGGCGGTGGCCGAGCTAGGCCTAAGCTGATATGCCGGAGTGCAGGGTAGTAAGGGAGGCAGTAGGGGGGCAAGAATGACAATGTTGTCTACCATGCTTCCAAAAACAAAAGCTCTGTGTTTGTCAGGGGGAAGCCACTCCAGGCGGGCATAGAGGGCACACCGATGTGTAAGGCGATGAGCTGAGAGGGCAAAGGGTCAGACATTGTTATATGCTGTGTCCCATTTTGCTAGGGAGGCCTTCGGGACAGGCGCGAACCCAACAAGCCCATAACAAAGCGTAGGTAGGAGGATCCCCCTGGCTATGACGAGCCGAGCGGCAGGAGTGAGGCAGTCCTTGGCCCTATAGGCTAGGCCAAGCTTACAGTTAGACGCCTTGCAAATGTTTCGGATATGCTCGGTGAAGTCAAGCTGGGGGTCAAGGGTCACTCCTAGATACCTGGCGGAGTTCAAGACAGGCAGGGGATAGCTGTTCTCCCCAAATATGATGAGGGGAGGGGCACGGCTACCTTGCCGCCACCCAAATACCATGGCGGTGTTTTGTCAAGATTAACGGTAAGCTTACGTCCCAAGAGCCAGCCTTGGATCTGCCCAAAATCAGAATTGAGTTGGGAGTTGATGGTAGCGGGGTTCCAGGCGCTAGATAGTAATACAAGATCATCCGCATATAGAGTGGTAGATCGGAAGGTTGTGACTGAGGGGAGTTCGTTTACATAGAGGGAGAACAGAATGGGCCCGAGAACAGACCCTTGGGGTACCCACATTTAACTGGGGAGAGGCCCAGAGGCACGTTATAACAGGAGTATTGTTGTTTCCTCAAGGTAGCTGGTGAACCATTCAGAGTGCTCGGGGGAGAAGCCTGCCCAAGTAGGGTGGAGAGAAAGGAGATTATGGTCAACCTCGGTCAAAGGCCTTGAGAGGTCGACAAAGATGGCCCCAGTCAGTTTTCTCCAAGGCCAGTGGCAGCTCTGACCAGGAGGTGACCAGAAGGAGAGCTGGAGGTACTGTGCCCCTCCTAGCCATGCTGAGCAGGGAGAGAGAACTGCATACTCCTGCAGGTAGTGGGAGATTTGGCCAGCTACCACTTTCTCAAGTACCTTGCTGATAGCGGGGAGTATAGCGATGGGGCGGTAGTTATTTAAATCCTTGGGGTCGCCGTGCTTAAATACCGGGACAACCTTAGCCACCTTCGATATCTCAGGTACTATTCCGGAGGTGAGGGAAGAGTTGAAAATGTGGGAAATCGGCCGAGCAAGGTAGGGTGCCCCTAGACTCAGAAGCTTAGGTTGTAGGAGATCGAAACCCGCCCCCGAATGGTGAGAGAGCCTGGCTAGGAGGGTTAGAGTTTCGCTGGCCGAGACATGCCTCAGGTAAAAAGGAGGCCGGGGGGGGGCCGGAGAATATGCAGTGGGTAGGATCTGGTTTTACTAGACCACCACGAGAGGCTTCTAAGTTGTGTTGGCCTTCCATCAGGAAGATCCTGTGACTAAGTTGAGACCATTCACCTTGATGGGCTAACCCCACCTGGACCCCCTTGCTCACCAAGTAAGGGGTTCAAGTGCTTCTGAACCTGTTGTTTACAGGTCAACCATTCTGGATAGTGGGGGTTTCCATCTGCACTTTCCGGTCTACTCTGAACCAGTAGACTTTACTTCCGACTCTTTCAGTTCCTGAGGTCCCTTTATGTTACATTAGTATATGTCTTTGACACTATTAATTTTGGTCCTAGATCAAATTGTGAGGCCAGGTTCTTGCCGCTCTCCTAGAGTGGTTGCGACTGCCTAGCAGACTTTCATTTTGTGCCCATTGCAGTCGTCGGCAAGGTGACGAGTTACGACTCTAGCGCTTATCTTGTAGGCACTATGTTCTAGATGCTCTTACAAGACAGCTCTTTTTATTAACAGGACAGTCCTTTCTGAGTGAACCCTACTCAGGGTTACTGGTTTTAGCTTGGTACTCTCCCACTAGTGTGAATGAGTGATGGAGGCTTAGTCCAGGAAGATATGGAAATTACGTACTTACTGTAATTATTGATCTTCGTGGACAGTCTCCATCACTCATTCACACGCCCACCCATCATCCCCTGGGTTCACTCGTTTTCTTTCCTGGTCTTCACGGTCCTATGATTCAGACTGCAAGGACATTACTCTTTGGCCTTTCTTGCAAAGGCCATCTGGGCCCTCTCAGGCCCAGAAACTCAGGATGAGTTATTCTGATTAGTTACACTGCACCTCCTTGGTCGAAAAGGTACTGAGGCAGTTGGAGGGTCAATGCCGAGATAGTCTACACAGGCTCGAGCTAGTCTCGCGGTGCCGCGTATGAGTGGTCCTCTCTTGATGCCGACCCTTCTGAAAACTTTAGGCTCCCGCTTGGTCCTAGTGTCTCCGGCGCTATCCCACTAGTGTGAATGGGTGATGGAGACTGTCCAAGAAGATCAATAATTACGGTAAGTACGTAATTCAATTTCTATGCACTATAGGAAAATTAACCCTCTACACCGGGCAGTTCAAAGGCTGGAGCTAACTGCAGATTGTCAGAATACAGCAAGACTCCATTAGAAGAAATATAATTACTAAGGTGAGTAATTTTTCTTCTTGACTACCTTTGGTCTCTCCAAAGGGGGCCTACGGCATCAACCTTAGGGTGCACCTGGCAGCCATTTCTGCTCACGGTGCGGATGGTCAACGACATTGGCGCAGGAGACAGTGGTCTGGCGTTTCAAAGACGAATTACATTTTCCTCCGGTGCGTGAACCTCCACCTCCGTGGGATCTGTTTGTGGTTTTGGCAAAACTCATGGGCAAACCATTTGAACCCATGCACAAGTGTGAGATGTCACACTTGTGGAAGACTGCCTTCCTGGTGGCTATCACATCAGCCAGAAAGACAGGGGAGCTCCACGCACATTCAGTGGACTCCCCTTATCTGGTCTTTAATAGGGACACGGTTGTCCTGCGTCCCCACCTGAAATTCCTTCCCAAGGTGGTGTCAGAGTTTCACCTTAACCAGGTGTTGACTCTGCCTGTTTACTACCCCAATTACACCTCAGATGCCGAGTACAGGCTCCATACTCTGGATCTGAGACGTGCTCTCTCCTACTACAAGGAGAGGATGGTGGAAATTCGTGGAGAGGTTCACCAGCTGTTTGTCATCTACGCTGAAGCCGCTCCTGGCAGACCTGCAGCCAGACGGACCATAGCAAGATGGATTACATCATGCTTAGGTCTGTGCTATGAGTTGGCAGGCAAGGAGCCTCCCAAAGGGATAAAGAGCTCATTCTACCCACCATACTGCGGCATCGGTTGCTGCTTCCAGGGACATCCCTATCCAGGAAATCTGTCGGGCTGCTACCTGGAAGTCAGCAAACACCTTTATCACCCACTACCACATTGACCTTGAGTCACGCCGAGATGCTGGTTTTGGGGCCTCTGTTCTCCAATCTCTGTTTCCTAAGTAGGGGGTATGTGCCTTGCTTCCCTCCTCTTGGAGAACTGCTTGGAGTCTACCAGACAGTGTGAATGAACAACATATCCACGCTCCTTGAAGAACAGGTTACTCACCTGTAACAGTAGTTCTAGGAGTAGTACATGTTGTTCATCCTCACGCACCCACCCGACCTCCCAGCTCAAGCGCAACCTTGCTTCCAGCAGGCTAAGATCTGGTGTCATGGGCTTAGCCGAGGTATATACCACCCAGGTGGGTGGGAGGAGCCAGCTTTAAGACTTCCAGCAAGATTTAAAGTGGAAGGGGACATGCCAAACAGTGTGGATGAACAACATATACCACTCCTAGAACTACTGTTACAGGTGAGTAACCTGTTCTTTCTCACCTCCAGATAGGTGGTTTTAGGGGGAGTACAGCCCTGTATCCTGTCTTTTCTCACAGAATAGTCGCTTCTGCTCATGTCTGAGTTTGCCAGTGATTCTGTGCCTTGAATCCTGGCAGTTCAGCCTTCTGGCTACTCCTTCACAGTTCCTATATAATCTGGAGACAGGTCTAAGGTTCAGGGTAGGTCCTCCCACCTCCCTGTTTCTCATTTTTCCCTCCCTCCTTACCTCCTTTTTCTTTTTCCAGAGATTGGGGCCTATTCTCCATCCACTTAGATTTCCAACTCTCCTTCTGTCCTCTCTGTCATTTATTTCTCCTTTTAGTTTGTATATCTTTTCCTTTGTCTGTCCTTTGGACTTCCTTGTCCCTCCCTCCCAACCCTTTCTTACTCTACGGTGACTCAGAACTGCCGGGAGGATGGAGTCAACGACACGTAATGGCCAACCCGTGAGCGCCACACAGTGCGTCGGCCTCGAGGGCGGAGCCCACAGTGCGTCAACTCCGCCCATCCAGAAAAGCTCCTGCAGGGTCGTGACCTCTGGCCACATGCCCCACAGGTGATGAATGGTGAAGATACACAGAAAGATCAGGAATTACGGTAGGTACGTAATTTCCATTTTTTTCTGCCCCCTTGCATATCAGCTGGTATAAAAATATATGTGAATCATTAGGTGGAAATGTAACTAATACTGGGATCCCTTTGTTTAGAAATGTATATAGTTTTACTGTTGAAATGTATATAGTTATACTGTCGAAATGATTGCAAAAAGCAGTTTGGAACTCAGGGGGTTAACCTGAGAAGCTAGGTTTGCAAACTCTGAGAAGCTCTAAGCAAGAGATCAGTTCTGGGTCACAGTGTTCTTTTTCTGTACTTGTTGAAATTTACAAGAACATACTGTGAAAAGCATGCTGTTTTCTTAACGAGTGGGGGGGTTGCAAAGACTTATAAAAACAGAGCTGCAAATTCTTGCAAGAGAGGACAGAGACTTAGATTGGAAATTGAGAAGAACCCCAGATGAACTTACTCTGTTTATATTGCCTTTGTAAATAGTTATACTGAACGTTTTTTTTTTTTTTTACTGTTAATAAATAACTTGTTCGAATTTTACAACTGCTCCTGGTTTTCCTATGCTTCTTGACCTGTGCCTCGACAACAGATGGTGTCAGCCTCGACAACAGACGATGTCAGCCTAAGAGGGATTTACACCGTGCATACTTCAAAGCCAGGAGTTGTGTGTGTGTGTGGGGGGTACTAGACCTGGTACCTGGGAAGCATAGAAGAAAGGTATGGATTCTGCAGCAGCAAGCCCAGGAGTGGTTACCAGGATTATGGCAGCCAACTAGCAGAGACAGAAGTCCAAGCTGAGACTGTACAGCTAGCACCAGTTATAGAAAAAGAACAGGCAGTGACCGAACCTGAAAGCCTGACTGCCTTTTTCAAATGGTGGGCTATACAATAAAAAGAGATGGAGAAGCAGAGAGAAAGAGATTAAACGTTTGGAAGCACAGAGAAAAGAAGAAATGCAGGGAGGGATCATGCCCTTGCCAGATTGCTGTACAGATTTTACTGGCCTGGAATTCATGAAGATGTTGCTACCTATTCCAGTTCTTATGCTGAGTGTCTGAAAGTAGCCCCAGTGACTAAAAAAGACAAGGTGCCCCTACCCTTGATAGATGTGCCTTTTGAGAGAATTGCAATGGATGTGGTTGGTCCCTTAGTCAAAACTAAAAAGGTTAATCGATTCATTTTGGTAGTATGTGACTGTGCTACTCGATACCCAGAGTCAGTTTCAGTGCATACTGTCACAGCCCCAGAAGTGGCAGCAGAGCTTGCCAAAATTTTCAGCAGAGTGGGCATCACTAAAGAAATCATTACTGTTCAGGGTAGTAATTTTGGTGCTTCATTACTTGAGGAACTGTGCAGACTACTAGGTATCACTGCCATGAGATCCTTCCCTTCTTCTCACCCTCAGACAGATGGTCTTGTTGAACGTTTTAATCAAACCATAAAATGCATGTTAAAAAGGTTTGTAAAAGGGGAAGGGAAGTATTGGGACCACTACGTACCTTGCATGCTTTTTGCTTACAGAGAAGTGTCACAGACATCAACAGGTTTTTCACCATTTGAAATGCTGTATGGTAGGCAACCTAGAGGGCCACTAGATGTAATAAAAGAAACATAGGAAGATAAACCCCATCAGAAACAATCTATTACTTCTTATATGTGCCCTAAGAAAGAAGCTTGAAAAATATGTTGAAATTACCCATAGTAATCAGGTAGAGGCCCAAAACCAGCAGAAGGTGTTTTATGACCATGGGGTAAAAGAAAGTTTTTGAGTCAGGTGAAAAGGTCTTGCTACTGTTACCCACTACAGAAAATAAATTGTTAATGAAGTGGCAAGGGCCTTATAAAGTGCTTAGATGTACTGGCACACTTAACTATGAGATTGAGACCCCTGATAGGAAAAATCCTACTAAGATGTACCATACTAACCTCCTAAAGAAATGGGTTGAAAAAACACCAAAAGATGTTTTGCTAATTTTACCGGAAGCTGATAAAGAAGATATTGATGTAACTTATGATAGACTGGAACAAACTATAACTGCTGTTGCTGTCAAGGTGAATGTTTCCTTAACCTCCGAACAAACCACAGAAATTTTTAACTTGTTAAACATTTAACAACACTTTTACCACACTACCAGGCCAAGCAAAAGGGGTCGATCACGTAATAGTGACAAGGAATGCTCACTCTGTTAAACAGAAAACATACAGATTACTAGAGCAGTTGAGAACTGACATGGTTAAGGAGATGCAAAAAATGAAAGAATTAGGTGTCATAGAAGAGCTGAGGATTACTTGGTCATCACCAATGGTAACTGTAAACAAAAAGGAAGGAGGTATAAGAATCTGCCTTGATTTTAGGAAACTTCATCAAGTGTCAGAATTTGACAGTTCTCTTATTCCCAGGATAGATGATTTGATGGACAGACTGGGGAGTGCCAAATATCAGTACCCTCGATCTCACCAAGGGTTACTGGCACATCCCCTAGCTAAAGAATCCTGAGACAAAAGTGCATTTGCCACTTCTATAGGATTCTATCAAGTTCACCACCATGCCGTTTGGTTTACATGGTGCGCCTGTTACATTCCAGTGGTACATGGATGTAATTTTATCCCCTCACACTGGTTATTGTGCTGCATACGTGGATGATGTGATAGTGTATAGTCCAGACTGGAAAAGCCATCTGGAACACCTACGAGCAATTATCTAATCAATCAAAAAGGCAGGTCTGACAATTAATCCTACCAGGTGTGCATTGGGCATACAGGAAACCAGATATTTTGGCTATGTTTTGGGAAATGGAGAAATCAAGCCTGTGGTTTCGAAGATAGAAGCTGTAGCTAACAGCCCTGTCCCTAAAACCAAGAAACATGGGTCATTTTTAGGGCTGGCTGGTTATTATCGGAGATTTGTTCCCAACTTTGCAGATTTAGCTATTCCCCTCACAGAACTCACGAAAAACGGTATCCGAATAATGTGAAATGGACCCCAGAGCATGATGAAGCTTTTCGAGCTATTAAGGCAACATTATGTTCTGCCCCAGTTTTAAGAAGCCCAGACTTTGAGAAACCTTTTTTGTTACAAACAGATGCACCAGAGGTGGGCCTAGGTGCAGTCTTGAGTCAGCATCTAGATGGTAAAGAACATCCTGTTCTATACATAAGTAGGAAATTGCTTAGCGGAGAGAAAGGGTACTCCACCATTGAAAAGGAATGCCTTGCAGTGAAGTGGGCAATAGAGTCGCTTAAGTTTTACCTACTAGGAGCGAACTTTGTACTTGTAACCGATCACAATCCTCTCTGTTGGCTTAACAGGAAATGATGGAAGGTTTGATACCTTTTATTGGACCAACAAGTGTCTTGTACAAAGATGGAATTGTACACAAGCTTTTGGGGCCTCACAGGTCCCTTCTTCAGGTGAAAAGCACAACTGAGCAACATAAGCAGTATATATATATATATATATATCTATCTAATGTGGAGCAGTTTAAAAAAAAAATAGCAATAAGTGAAGTAGGAAAGAGATAAAAGGGGATACGAGATAAAAAAAGTCTATATAAGATGTAAAGTAAAGAAATGGGTGAGAGAAAATGGGGAGGCGGGGGATTGGTCAGTGGGAGATGAAAGAAAGCCAGAAGAGGAAAACAAAGGACCAGACAGGCACACAGATTAAAAAAAAAAAAAACAGAGATCAGGGGTTGGCTTGTAAGGGTAGAATGGACAGGAGATGCCTAAGAAATGCATAGAAGTCAAGACATTAGAGGAAACAAAAGAACAAAGGCCCAGATATAACCGTGTGTGAAATATTAAAACTATAGGTGTGAAAACAATCAGGGAGTTGACAGGACTGAGCTGAAGAGTCTGTAGGAAAGGAATGGAGAAGTAAAGTACAGGCAACAAAAACAGATTAGGCAGGAACTAAGAAAAAAACAATAACAAGAAAAATACAGAACCAAAGTATGAAAAATTTCATGATTTAGGCCACAATAAAAAGAGAATTACAGTTGGTCATAGTGTGTCATGAATCCAGTGTCCCGATTCAGTCCAGAAATGTTAGATTTAAATTATCTAATATATTTCAATTCCCATGTCCTTCTGTCCTGTGCGTTTTTGAAGTTGCGTCTTAGTATCAAGACAGATAAATCCAGGAGAGACTGATCCGTCTGTGAAATATGGTTTTCTACTGGAGTGCTGATAACCTGGTTTACTATTGTGTGACAGTGGTGATTCATCCTGGTTTTCAGTGGTTTACTGGTTTCCCCAATATAGCATCCATTAGTGCACTTCTTGCACTGAATTAGGTGCACAACATTACTGGATTGACGTGTAGGTTCCATTAATTTGTATTATGTTGTTCTGGCTTGTCTTTATGGTGGTCTGTGTGCATATATGGGTGCAGGTCTTACATCTTGCCATGTTTTATGGTGGTGTCCCTCTTGTTTCTTGGTTATTATGGTCCACTGGGAGTTTATGAATTATGTTCGAGAGGCTGGGGGCTGCTTATAGGCAATGGCAGGTGGTTCAGGAAAGATGCCCTTCAGTGTTTCATCTTCTATCAGCATGGGTTGCAGTTCTGTAATAATTTGCTGAAGGGGGTTTAGCATGGGGCTGTAAGTGACCACTAGGGGTGTGCGGTCAGTTTGATGTTTTTGCCTGTATTCCAGCAGATTCTCATGTCGGCTTAACCAAATGAAGGATAAAAATTCTAGAATCACACGGTGGTACCTGGCACTAAAGCCATTTAAATTTAAAGTGGTGCACTAATCTGGGACTGTCAGTGCTGATTTTCTGTCTAGATATGGGTCAGGAATTGAGAATTCCGAAGGTTGAAAAAAAAAAAAATGTGCGAGTTGAAACTTCTCCGTTTGATATGCTGCATTTGCACTGAACTATAAAGGTTATAAGCTACTGTCATGTTAAATGATAATTTAAAGAAAGTTTTGGAAACCTGTTTTTGTAAAACAGGATCTTCCTGGACATAGTGTCCACCACTCATTCACACTAATGGGAGTTGGCCGGAGGCGCTAGGACCCAGCGGGAGCAAACTTTTTCAGGCGGGACAGTGCCTGAGATGGAGCCGTGAGGTAGCAGCACCGTGAGCCCTGGCTCATGTGGTAGTGACTATCTTGGTGTCGACCCTCCAACCGCCTCGGTTCCTTTTTTCCTGCCGTCGAGTGCTCTTCAGTGATGACATCTCTCACCCTCCGGGAGTTGAGCTTCACTAGCAGCAATAGTTCCGTTTTTTGTTTTGTAGATAATTTCGAATCAGTACCAAGTATATTATTTTTTCTAACAATTATGCAGCAAAAGTCTTCAGCCCTCCATTGACAGAGTCGACCATGAGCGGGTCAGGTGACGGTAGGGAGATTTCATATGAAAGCTGTTCAGTCAGCCGAGTCCGGTCCGCCCCTCCCCAGAGGGGGGGTCCGACAATGGACGGTCCAATGCTCAGGGAGATGGGTAGTCTCTCCCGAAAGCATAAAGGGAATGGTTCCATTTTCGGCACCATCTAGCGTTGAGTTCTTCTTCAACACATAGATCGAAGAAGAAACGACATCACTCGAGGGTGCCCTCTGGTATGTCTGCGTGTAGACGGTCGGTTATTAGGGCCAGGTGCTGGTCTCCACCTCTGTCAGAGTCACTGGTTTCTGTCTCTGATGGCCGACCTCCTCGACACCGGAGCTCCTCCCCGCCTGTTGGAGGAGCTTCCGATGAGCAGTTTCACCAGTGAGCAGTGGGCTCGGAGGTTGGTCCAGTTGCCAGAACCAGTCAGTCCGACACCGGGACCTTCGGGCCATTCGATTTCGGAGGTACAGGTAAGGCGGTTGGGTCTTCCTGGTTGCGCTGGCGCCTTTGTGCCATCGACTGGCCCGTGTTTATCTCCTCACATGGCTGCGCACAGGGTCCACACCCATGCTTCAATCTCCTGCCATTTTTCCCTCTTTTACTTCAAATTACAGTTTTCAGACCCCTGTGATTCTCGCGGCGCCTGTGCGCAGCGCTGCGGGCCCTGTCGGCACCGTGTGCGGCACCGGGGACTCCATTGGCGCCGGGGGCACTGTCGGCACTGTATGGCACTGCTTCGACAGGTGTCTCTCTCCTTTTTCTCTGTGCCGTTTTTTTCGATGCTGGGAGCTGGTGCAGCACCAACCAGTCTTCGGGTTTTTTTGGTTTTTTTACTCCGTTTCTTTCTTCTTCTGTTCTTCCTCCTGATTTTCACTTCTTTCCTGTCTATGCAGTCCCCCTTGTACTGTCAGGAGATGATTTTGAGCTTGACCCAGATTTTCGCCTGGGTGGTGGTGATGATGATACTGACCTTGGAGCAGGGATCAATCCTTCTGCAGAGCCTGTGTTAGAAGATCTCTCCTTTAAGTCTCTGCTCAAAAATTTAAACACTACTCTTTCTCTCCAAGCTTCAGAAATTGATCCTGGGAAGCTTTTGCGTCTCCAATATCTTCATGTCCCGGAGATCTCTATGGATTTAACCCCTCCGGTACAGCCCTCTTTCGAGACCCTCTCACAGATGGTATGGAAGAATCTGGCTCTCATTCGTTCTGTGGCTAAGTCCATACATAGGAAGTATGCTTCTCCCAAGGATCGTCCTGTTTTGGCCTCACGAGCCTTTGCTGATGCCATTGTGATCGTGGCAGAGATTAATAAGGCCGTCCTTCCTCAAGGATCTATGGCCTGACCAATAAACAAAGAATCTCGTAAGATAGATGCCTTAGGTATGAGGGTCTTTGCTACTTCAACCCTGGGGATGCACATTGCCAGCTACCAGGGCTATTTTTCTCACTGTGAGTATGTATTTTGGCATTATCTCAAAGAAATGGTGGAAGCTCTGCCCGAATCGGAAGCTAGCTCAGAGTTGCTTCACACCCTAACTAGGGGTAACGAATCCAATAACCAACAGGTTAAAGCTGCAGTGGATGCCTTGATACCACCTCCCGGGCGTCGGCTGGCATCTGCACCCGCCGCCACTCTTGGCTACGTACTTCGGGCTTCATGAACGACGCCCAGCAGCAAGTTATGGCCCTACCCTTTGACGGTATGTATCTGTTTGGGCCTCAGGTGGCGCAAGCTCTGGAGGCCACGCAGAAGACTAGGTCTGCCATTAAGATGGTTAGACCTACACCCACTCCCTCCAGAGGCGGTGTGAATAAGCGTCAGTTTCACAACCATCAGTCCTTTCGGGGCAGAGGCAGGGAAGGTTTTAACAAAAACCACAACCCTCAGCCACAAAAGAAAGCGCAACAGAGAAGGCACAAGGCGCCAAAGCGCCCAGTGCCATTTTCTGAGTTTCTGGCCCAGGTCCCACCTCAACTGTCTGAGGGGGACTCCTCCCCAGCGGTGGGACGACTTCTGACTCAGTTCTACAATCAGTGGAAACCTATAACATCAGACAAATGGGTCCTCCGGATAATCCACGAGGGGTACTCTTTCAATCTTTCAGAAGCCCCTCTGAATCATCCTCCCAAACGACAGCCCAGGCTGTCGGCAGTACAGTCAGACGTTCTTGCTATCCGAGGTACAAGGCCTTCTGAAAAACAGGGCAGTAGAAATAGTTCCGCTGGATCAACGAAACACAGGATCTTACTTCGAGACACAGCTCTTGCAGCAGGTTACATCATTAGAACTGAAGCCGGCAGGCGTCAGGACCCCACGGAAAAATTCTAGTTAGCTGTCTTCAGCGGGAACCGCCCTCAACGTCGGTCCCGCCTCCGACGTCAGGCGTGGTACAAAAGGGGGTGGTCCCGCCAGATTCCACAGTTCTTTCCCGCCGTCGACTTGCATGTCTCGACCCTTCGGTTCCAGTCTAGCGCGTGACGCGTGGTTCAGAGCTTTCCTCCGGGAAATTCTTTTTTGTTAAAGCAAGATTGTTGCTGATGTCCTCTCCGACCTCCGGTCATCCCTCCAAGTGTGCTTGCGGGAAACAGATCCCCTTCAAGGACCCCCACACTGCCTGTGTTGGGTGCCTGGGCCCAGACCACGATACCCGGGCCTGTTCGTTTTGCCAGGGCTTTAACAGCCGAACGGGATCCAACGTCAGAAGGCCCTCCAGGCTTTTTGTTGGAGGAAAAACTGAAGACCATGTCCTCCAAGGGAATCTTAGTTCAAATCCCACAAGCACCGCGGGGAAAGAAGGGAGAAGGCCCCTTCCAGGTCCCCGTCCAGGGCTTCGGAGTCCCGCAGCTCCGGTTCTCGGTCCGACCACTCTCCTTCCAGGGCCAGCTGTCAGCCTCCCCCGGCTGCGGTAAGAAAGCCGCCTTCTTCTCAGGCCAAGTCCGCCAGGCCGTCGTCGTCGTCCTCCTCCTCCAAGGCCTTGGCGAAGTCCGGGGAGCGCCACCACCATCATCATAAGTCGGGTTCCCGCCCTTTGGCTCCCGACGTCCGGTCGTCTTCTGTGCCTCCTCGCAAAACTTTGGAGCTCACACCGTTGAAGAGACCTGTGGACTCGACGCCGGCCCAACCGTCGTCGGCCATACGTCATTCCTCCCTGGAGCCGTCATCGGCCAAACCATCCCAGCGGATACCGGTTGGGGGACCGGCGTCCGTTCCGCCTGAGAAGAGGGCTCCCACGCCTCCGACCGACGTCGGTCAGGAGACGTTGACTGAGGAGGACTTAACGCAGCCCGAGGACCAGACGGGCGACCCCGGCCTCGCCGAAACTCCCAGGGCCCCCTCGCCCTTACCCGGGGCCCCTGTGGAGCCGACTCCGGGACCCGATGACCGCCCACCAGCGCCTGGGCCATCGTTGGGACTTTCTATAGCGGAAGTGAAGGATCTCTTCACTTACTGGTGGGACACCATTAAAAGGGACATGGCCCCCACCGCTCCTCCTCCCCCCCTCCGGTCACCGCCCCCCTTCGGGTCGGCGGGCCACATACCTCACCCCCGGGAGCCTGGATCCTCTCCCAGGGGAAGATCAGAAAAACGGAGACCTCCGTTGAAATCCTCTTCTGGATCACCCAGCCCCAAGAGATCCAGGAGACACCGACGTTCGCCGTCGATGGAGGACACGGGATCAGTGTACTCTTCCTCTAGATCCCCATCTCCTCTCTCCATCCCTTCTCCGGACCCACGTGAGACACCGAGATCTCCTCCGGATGACCCTCGTTCATGGATATTATGCGACATATCCGGGAGAACATGGGATGGGATGCAGAAGAACTAGACCCCGAAAGGTTACGCCTTGCCAAATATCTTCGGCAGATGGACCCCAAGCCTGTGGTAGTACCACCCTTGGTGGACACTTTGTGGATGTCACCAAGGCAATGGAGGCGTCCACATTCGCCCGGTGCCGAAGAAAGCTGATAGTCTGTACAAGGCTCCTAAGGACGACCAGTACCTGACACAGCAGCCTCAGGCCGACTCTCTGGTCATCACAGCCTCCATGACCCGGTCACAGAGGCCGCAACATTTGAGCACCCTGCCACGGACCCAGAGTCCAAACAGTTAGACGCACTGGGCAGGCGCATGTACGCTTCCGCTACCTGCGCCATCAGATCCTTGAACTACCTGACCCACATGGTCCAATTCCAGAACGCTTTGTGGGAACAGGATCTGGAGGCGGCTGAAAAGCTGCCTGAAGGTGAGCAGAAGGAGGAGATGCTCCAGCTCCTCCGTACGGGTTCAGACGTGGGGACCCAAGTGCTTCGAGCCGCGTACGACTCCACAGGACTCATCGGCCCGAGCAGCAGCTTCTGGCGTATGCCTCCGGAGACACTCCTGGTTACGTGTCTCCGGCTTTACCCCGGATGTCCAGAAAAACATTATGGACGCTCCGTTCGAGGGAGAAGTTTTATTTGGTAATCCTTCCGAGAAGATCATTACCAAACTTCAAGAGGCGGGAAGGCGGTAAGGTCGGTTCAGCCATGTACCGGACCCAAGCTTAGTTCCTTTACGTAGGAACCAAAGCCGTTTAAATGGTGATGAAGAGCAGCAGCCCGCTCGCTACACATCAGAGGCTCGGTTTCCGTAGAACCCAGGAAAACAGCCCGCTAGCCGAGGTCAGCGTTCCCCTAGGCCGACCCAGCCAGCGGGCCCATCTGCCGCCACAGCCTGACTCCTTTCCGGCCCCTGCCCCTCAGGATCAACGGAAAATCATGGTCGGGGGTCGAATTGCGAACTTCCTGCCGGGATGGCAGGCCATTACCACCGACAGGTGGGTTCTGCAGTTGGTCAGTCTAGGCCACTTTATAGAATTCGCAGAAAAGCCACCCTCGAGGCCTCCTTTGCTCTCCCGGTATCCAAGTCAGCACAAAAATTTGATCTGGCAAGAGGTACTCGCGCTCCTAAGAAAAGGAGCGATAGAGTACGTCCCGGAGAACCAGAGAGGACGAGGATATTATTCCCACTTCTTCCTGGTTCCCAAGAAATCAGGGGACCTCCGTCCGATTCTGGACCTCAGCGACCTCAATGTGTCGGTCGCCTACAAAAGATTCCGCATGGTGACTCTTCCGGCCTTATTCCCATGCTGAAACAAGACGCCTTTAGCGCTCTAGACATGCAGGACGATACCTGCATATCCCCATAGCTCACACGCACCAGAGGTTCCTGCGCTTCGAGTTTCTCGACCACCACTTTCAGTTCCGAGCTCTTCCGTTCGGACTGTCATTCACACCAAGGGTCTTTACCAAGTGCATGGCAGTCGTGGCAGCATCTCTGAGGAGACAGGGCCACTATGTGTTCCCGTACCTCGACGACTGGCTTCTCATGGCCGCCTCCAGAGAGGCGTTGTTACTCGCGGTTCAGAGCACCCAGGACTTGTTCCAATCTCTGGGCATTCTCATAAATTACGAGAAGTCTCTCCTGGTACCGTCGCAGAAACTGCAGTTTATAGGCACAGTCCTGGACACTGTTCAGGGAAGAGCTTTTCTTCCGGACGACAGAGCGGAGCGCATCAGATCCCTCATAAGGGATTTGTCGTCGAACAAGATCGTACCTGCCAGGTCGGTCCTTCACTTGCTCGGACACATGGCTGCGGCCATTCCTACTGTCCCTTTCGCAAGGCTCCACATGCGGGTAACCCAGTGGATGCTCAAAGTACAATGGGACCAAAGGCAAGACCACTTGCAGCATCCGGTAAGGATCACAAACTCAGTCATCCGAGACTGGCAGTGCCCGTTGGAAGCTCATCTCCATATCAATGTCCTAGAGATGAGGGCGGTTCTCTATGCCCTGCAGGCCTTTCAGTCAGTAATCCCTCCGTGTACTCCTGCTGCAGACAGACAACACGGCGGTGATGTATTACCTCAACAAACAAGGAGGCGCACACTCTAACCCCCTTTGCAGGGAGGCCATGAGGGTGTGGGATTGGGTAATCGGACAGGCGCAAATCTGATCACTGTGCATGTTCCCGGGTGGACAACACAATTGCAGACGGGCCTGAGTCGATCCCAGGCCAGAGTCCACGAGTGGAACTTCTTCAAGAGGTAGCAGAGGATCTGTTTCTTCGCTGGGGAATTCCAGAACTAGACTTGTTCACATCCCATCCAGCATAAAACTGCCCAATTTTTGCTCGCTAGATCCAGGGCCTGGTGTTTTCTGGCGGGCGTGTTATCCCTCTCCTGGTGAACAGATTCCTCTCGCTTTCCCTCCCTTCCGTTGATCCAGAGTTCTTCTCAAACTGCGAGGAGCACGCACTCATGATCCTGGTGGCCCGTTCTGGCCCAGACAGATCTGGTTCCCTTTGTTGGTGCAACTATCTCGGGAACCCCCGCTCCCGTTGCCGCTCAGCTCCCACCTTCTGTCTCAGGAGAAAGGTTCATTAGTCCATCCGGACCTATGCTCTCTGAACCTGCATGCTTGGCTCCTAGAGACATAGCCATCTTGCGTCACGGGGTCTTGCAAGAGGTTGCAGAAGTTCTTTCTGCAGCCAGAAAGCCGGCACGCCATGACGTACGCCATGAAATGGCGCCGTTTTTGTTTATGGTCACGAGCTCGTGATCTTTCCCCTTTAGGTTGTCCTGTGGGAGTAGTTTTGGATTACCTCCTCTCCCTTTCTCATTCAGGCCTAGCCTACTCCTCTATTAAGGTGCACCTCTGTGCCATTTCTGCCTATCACCTCCCGGTGGGTCGTCGTACAGTAGCTCAATTGGACGCCTCTCGGGAATTTCTTGAAGAGTGTTACACCTTAGGCCTCCCATTAGGGACCCTGTGCCCCCATGGGATCTGCTCTTTGTCCTGGAACAGCTCACGCTCCCTCCTTTTGAACCTGCCGTGGATTGCGAGCTTCGTTTTCTGTCATGGAAAACGTTATTTTTAGTTGCTGTTACTTCAGCGAGAAGAATTTCTGAGCTTCACGCTCTTATGTGCAAAGAGCCTTATTTAGTTTTCCACCGGGACAGAGTATCCCTGAGGACGAATCCTAAGTTTTTACCTAAGGTGGTCTCTTCACTCTCTCTAAACCAGGACATTGACCTTCCGGTCTACTTCCCGAGTTATTCAAATAGAGGAGAGGCTTTGCTCCACAACCTGGATGTTCACACGCAGCCTGAGGTATTACCCGAACAGAACTAAACCCTCCGTAGTTCTGAACAGCTTTTCGTTTCCTTCTCTGAGAGAATGATGGGCCAATCAGTATCCAAACAGTCTCTGTCTCGCTGGCTTGTCCAGTGTATTTCCTACTGTTATGATATAAAACAAAGCCCCTCCGGGCTCGGTCCGGGGTCATTCTACTAGGGTGTGGCCAAATCCTTCAGCAGCACTCAAAACGTCTCCACCTCTGCTATTTGTGCTGCAGCCACTTGGAGCTCTGTGCATACCTTTATCAGGCATTATAGCCTGGACATAGCCTCTAGGCGAAGGGCTGGTTTCGGCCTTGCGGTGCTACAGGGTCTCCTGTCCTAGGTTCAGGACCTGGAATGTACTTCCTATTTTCCTCCTCCCGGAATTTCTGGCAGCGTTACTGCTTGGGAATCAGTCCTAATGGTGTAACCTGCTGCAAGAGCTGTGTCTCGAAGTAAGATAGTACAGTTACGTAAGAACTTACCGTAACAGTAGATCTTCGAGAACAGCTCTTGCAGCAAGTACCTTCCCGCCCACCTTCCCCCTTGGAGGAGGCATGGCTCAGTCTTTCTGAGCAGGGATTTATATCTTTCTGTCTTCTGACGGCGAATCCTCGGTCTCCCATTTCGATGTCAGCCTGCAGCCGGAAGTCTCCGGCGGGAGAACTGGGGAATCTGGCGGGACCGCCTCCTTTTGTACCACGCCTGACGTCGGAGGCGGGACCAATGTCGGGGTCGGTCCCCGCTGAAGATAGCTAGCTAGAATTTTTCCGTGGGGTCCTGACGCCTGCCGGCTTCAGTTCTAATGGTGTAACCTGCTGCAAGAGCTGTTCTCGAAGATCTACTGTTACGGTAAGTTCTTACGTAACTGTACTTTTCTACTCCCATTACTTTCTGGTTCCAAAGAAAATTGGCGGCATGCGCCCCATTCTGGATCTCAGAAAACTAAACAAGTTCCTTCACAAGGAGAAGTTCAAGATGATATCACTAGGTACCCTGCTACCTTTGCTTCATCGACATGATTGGCTAGCCTCCCTGGACATGCAGGATGCCTACCAACATATTCTTATACACCCAAAGCAGCACAAATACCTAAGGTTCATGGCAGTGGGTCAACACTATCAGTTCAGAGTCCTGCCCTTTGGGCTATCCTTGGCACCTCGAGTTTTTACAAAGTGTTTTGCAATTCTCGCGGCGCACCTCAGGAAAATCAGAATATAAGTGTTTCCGTATCTGGACAACTGGCTTCTAGCAAGCCCTTCCAGGCAGGGAACTCTGGACGCCGTAGCCAAAGCTTCAGACTTCCACACGTCCATGGGAGTCCTGCTAAATCACAATAAATCGCATCCATTGCAGCTTTAACCTGTTGGATATTGGACTCGATGCCCCTGGTTATGGTGTGAAATAGCTCTGAATTAGTTTCCGACTCAGGCAGAGCTTCTACCATTTGCTTGAGTGAATGCCAAAGGACACATTCATATTGAGAAAAAATAGCCCTGGTAGCTGGCAATAAGCATACCCAGGGTGGAGGCAGCAAAGACTTTCTTACCTAAGGTGTCTATCTTATGAGATTCTTTATTCATAGGCCGGGCTCAGGGAGGACGGCCTTCTCATTCTCTGCTATGACTATAATGGGATCAGCAAAAGCTTATGAGGCCAATATGAGTCGATCCTTGGGAGCAGCGTACTTCCTATCTATGGACTTAGCCACAGAAGGGATGAGAGCAGGATTGTTCCATACCATCTGAGAAAGGGTCTCAAAAGATGGTTGTACCAGAGGAGTTAAATCCATAGGGATCTCCGAGACATGTAGGTATTGGAGTCTTAAAAGCTTCCCAGGATCGATTTCTGTAGAGAAAGAGTGGAATTTAAATTTTTCAGCAGATATTTAAAGGAAAGGTCTTCAACCACAGGCTCTGCAGCAGTATTAACTCCTGCTTCTTCAGCATCATCTCCCAGACGAAGATCTGGGTCAGGCTCAAAATCATCATCTGACAGTCCAGGGGGGGGACTGTATGAACAGGAAAGGAGTGAAAATCAGAATGGAAATTCGAAGAGGAAAGAATCGGAGTTGAAAAGCCCTGGAGGCTGGACGGCGCCGCACCAAGCATCGGTGCTGATGAAGAACACAGCGCCGAACCCAAAGAAGTCGGCGCCATTGGAAACCACCCAGCACATGGTGCTGACAGAGCCCCCAGTGACGCGAACGGCACCGAGAGAGTCCTCAGCACCTCGGACGGTGCCAGCAGAGCCCTCGGCACTGCAGATGGCTCAGTGTCCCAAGGTTCCGAAAACTGCAATTTGAAGGAAAAAGGAGGAAAATTAGCAGGAGATATAGGCATCGGCGTGGGCCCCTGCGCCGCAGCCATGTGGGGGGGGGGCACCTGAGCACGGAGTCGATGGCACCAAAGAAGGCACCGCACGACTAGGAAGGTCCAGCCTCCCTACCTGGTCTCTCGAGCAGCCTGAAGGTCCCGGAGTGACCAGGTCAGGCAGCTGGACCAACGTCCGAGCCCATTGCTCCATAAGAGCAGCCTACTGGTGAAACTGCTCATCGGAGGCCCATACAATAGGCAGGGACGGGCTCCATTGTCGAAGAGGTCGGGCACCAGATCCAGAAACTGGCAATTCTGAGAGGGGAGGAGACTGGTGCTTAGCCCCAGTGACCAACCGTTGATGCGCAGACATACTGGAAGGCAACCTCGAGTGATGCCTTCTCTTTCTCGACTTGTGCACCGAAGAACTGTAGGCTGAACGGTGTCGCAGATGGGACCGTTTCTTTTTATGCTTTAGGGGGACTGACACCTCCCTGAGCATTGGACCATCCGTTGTCAGACCCACCCTCTGGGGAGGGCGACAGACCGGACCCAGCCCAGCTGACTGAACAACTTTCATACGAAGTCTCCCTACCATCACCTGACCCGCTCATGGTCAACTTTGTCAATGGAGGGCTGAAGACTTCTTTATTAATCAGTAAATGTAATTAAATCTACTCGGTACTTTCGAAGATAAATTACAAAACAATAAACTGAAAACTATGCTGCCAGTTTGAAGTTTGACTCCCGATGGGCGAGCAACGTTGTCACTGAAGCGCTCTTGACTGCGGGGGAAAAAAGGAACTCTGGCGGTTGGAGGGTCGACACCGAGGTAGTCTTTACTCCACGAGCCATGTCTCGCGGTGCCGCTTCCTCGTGGCTCCATTTCTGGCACCGACCCTCTCAAAGTTTGCTCCCACTGGGTCCTAGCGCCTCCGGCATAGTTCCCAATAGTGTAAATGAGTGGTGGAGACTTTGTCCAGGAAGATAATTCTCCTTCAAACGGACAACAAACTAGTGATGTACTACATCAACAAACAGGGCGGCGCACACACTTACCCATTATGCAGGGGAAGCCATGAGAGCATGGGAGTGGTGCCTGGAACACAAGGTTTTGATTCAGGTGGTTTACCTGCCAGGAGTTTAAAACGAGCTGGCAGACCGTCTCAGCAGAACAGAGACGGATCCTCATGATTGGTCTCTCGACTCAAACGTCGTCCAGTCACTCTTCAGAGTGGGGAACTCCAGACCTGGACCTTTTTGTGTGCCCACTCAACGCAAAACTGCCTCTCTCCTGCTCCAGAAATCCAGGACCTGGCATTTTTTTTATCAGGATGCATTTAGGCAGCAGTGGGCCTTTCCGCCGCCCCCAACTCAGAGTGTACTTCTCAAATTGGAGTCTCAAGGAGGCAGAATTATTCTCATTGCCCCCTTCTGACCTCTGCAAATATGGTTCTAGGGACATGGATATGTTGTTCAATCCACACTTATTAGCAGGCTCCTTGCCGCTTTAAATCTTGCCGGAAGGTCTTCAAGCTGGCTCCTCCCACCCACCCAGGTGGTAAAACTCTCGGCTCCGCCTCATGACGCCAGATCTTCCTTACCACTTGGAAGCTCAGGTTCTCTCCTTAGCGCTCTGTGTTTTAGACTGGATCCTAACTCTTCGGTTCGTCCGAAATTGGTTTTGAAGTTTTCTAAACTTCGGTCTTCATCTTCCCTCGCGGCTGCGATGGACAAATCTATTCCCGGCTTTCGGAGGTGCCCTTGCGGGCAGAAAATGTCCAGGACGGATCCGCACTCCACGTGCGTCTACTGCCTAGGCCTAGATCACGACCCGCAGGCCTGCGAGTTGTGCCGCTCTTTCTCGGCCAACGTCCTGGATGATCGTGCTGCCCGATTGAAGCTCGGGCCCGAGAAACATTTCCCGCCGGTAAAATCAAAAGAGGCTCGTTGGGCGGTGTCCGCGGCAGCTGGCTCGGCTGAGCAGCTCGAGCAGATGATCACCTCGAGGAGGCGGCCCAGGCCGCATCTTCCTCCTCCTCGGCCGCGGCATTTATCCCGCTCTCTCTGAGTTCCTTGTATATGGCTTTGTTGAAGGAGCTTTGTCAGTCCCTTTCCATGAAGGGAGAGGGGCCATCGGGACATTCTTCTTGGCCCAAGAAGGAGTCAAAAGGTAAGTCCCACCGTCGGCGTTCGTGGGAGCGGGAGAGGTCCCCTTCCCCGGACAGCCGACCGTCGACTTCGGTCGAGGTTGCGGCTGAGGCCGCTGGCTTCACGGTGCCCCAGTCAGGCCAGCCTGCCGAGACTCCCGTCGACGAAGTCGAGATTTTTCTCGATCCGTTAGATGGGCTGTCGACTGGAGAAGCCGACAACCCTCCTTCACTGGTCCCCCAGTGGATACCGAGGATCTGCCTGTGCCTTCTGGGCCGCAGTCCCTGGTTAAAGTGCCCGAGCCGAGGGAAGAGCGGCTGTCCCGCCCCTTCCCATACCCACCCTCGGTCCCCCCGAGGGTCTCTGTCTCGGACCTATTCTCGGTCTAGCCGTTCCCGGCGACATCGGCGGTCTCGGTCTCGATACCGAGGTAAGCGGCGACACCGATCTTACTTCGAGATACAGCTCTTGCAGCAGGTAACACCATTAGGACTAAAGCCGGCAGGCGTCGGGACCCCACGGAATTCTTCTAGCTAGCAGTCTTCAGCGGGGACCGCCCCTGACGTCGGTCCCGCCTCCGACGTCAGGCGTAGTACATAAGGGGGCGGTCCCGCCAGATTCCCCAGTTCTTTTCCCGCCGTCGACTTGCATGTCTCGACCCTTCAGATCGTTTCTTGCACGTGACGCATGGTTAAGTTCTTCCTTCGGGTAAAAAGTTCTCTTTTCGGCTCAGTTGCTGTCTGATGTCCTCTCCGACCTCCGCTGAAGACCATCCCTCGAAGTGCGCCTGTGGGAAGCAAATCCCGTTCAAGGATCCGCATTCGGCCTGCGTCCGGTGCCTAGGCCCAGACCACAACACCCGGTCCTGTATTTTCTGCCAAGGGTTCAACAGCCAGACCCGGATCCATCGCCAGAAGGCTCTGCAGGCGTTCCTGCTCGAGGAGAGAGTTAAGGCCATGGACACCTCCAAGGGGAGTTCTGCTGAGAAAGCCCGGAAACATTCTGAGAAGCATAGGGAGAAGGCTCCATCCAAGTCCCCGTCTAGGGCCTCCGACTCCCGTAGTTCCGGCTCCCGGTCCGACCGTTCACCTTCCCGGGCCCGTTCTCAGCCTCCCTCCACTGAGGTGAAGAAACCTTCGGGCTCCTCCTCTTCCTCACAGGCCAAGACCTCCAGGCCCTCTTCGTCCTCTTCTTCCAAAGCCCTGGTTAGGTCTGGGGACCATCATAGTCACCACAAGTCTGGTTCCCGCCATTCCGAACCCAACGTCAGGTCTGCCTCCTTGCCTTCTCCTCCCCAGCGTAAGACCACGGAGCTTATCTCGCTTAAGAAGCCGTCGGACTCGACGTCGGCCACTCATCATAGGTCCCAGGAGCCGTCGACCGCCAGACGCCCATCGCCGGTCAGGCCGTCGCCCTCTCGGTCGTCGGCAGGAGGGCCGACGTCCGCCCGAGTCGAGAAGAGGACCCCGACGCCTCCTACCGAAGTCAGTCAGGGGACTATCACGGAGGAGGAATTGGCACAGCCCAAGGACCAGACGGGCGACCCGGTCCTGTCGAGCCTCCCAGGGAACCCTCCCCGCGACCTGAGGAGCCGACACCAGAACCCGATGACCGTCCACCGGCGCCTGGTCCGTCGTTGGGCCTTTCCTTTTCTGAGGTGAAGGAGCTCTTTACCTACTGGTGGGATATCATTAAATAGGACGTGGTTCCCACACCTCCTCCTCCTCCGCCACCTGTGTCCCCTCCGGCCCCTGTGCCCCCTTCTCCATCCGGGGCAGCAGGCCGAGTACCTCTCCCCAGGAGCCTACGGACCCTCCAAGGGGAAGACCAGATAAAAGGAGACCTCCGTCCAGATCCTGTTCAGGGTCACCCAGTCCTGAGAGACCCAGAAGACGCTGCCATTCGCCTTCAACGGAAGATACAGGATCGGAGTCCTCGGTAGGATCCAGATCCCTCTCTCCCCTTCTGCTCCCTTCTCCGGACCCACGTGAGCTTCCTAGATCTCCTCCGGATGACCCATCGTTCTCGGAAATCATGAGATATATCCAAGAGAACATGGGCTGGGATGCAGAAGAGTTAGACCCCGAGAGACTACGCCTTGCTAGATATCTTTGGCAGAAGGATCCCAAGCCTGTGGTGGTACCACCAAGGTAGCGTGGAAGCATCCACACTCGCTCCTGTCCATGCCGAAGAAAGCTGACCGCCTGTACAAGGCTCCTAAGGAGGACCAGTACTTGGCTCAACATCCTCTGGCCAACTCTCTGGTCGTAACAGCCTCTCATGACCGGTCCCAGAGACCTCAACATTTGAGCACCCTGCCACCAGACCCGGAGTCCAAACAGCTGGACGCCATGGGCAGGCGCACGTATGCTTCCGCGACCTGCGCCATCAGATCCCTTAACTACTTGACCCACATGGTGCAGTTCCAAAATGCTTTGTGGGAACAGGGACTGGATCTGACGGAGAAATTGCCAGAAGGTGAGCAGAAGGAGGAGATGTTGCAGCCCTTCCGTACGGGTTCGGACGTGGGAACCCAGGTGCTTAGAGCCACGTATGATTCCGCGGACTCCTCGGCCAGAGCAGCAGCTTCAGGCGTATGCCTCCGGAGACACTCATGGCTCCGTGTCTCCAGATTTACCCGTATGTCCAGAAGAACATCATGGATGCCTCTTTCGAAGGAGAAGTTCTCTTTGGTGCACCCTCTGAGAAGGTTCTCACCAAGCTCCAAGAGGCTGGGAAGGCGGAGAGGTCGGTCCAGGCAATGTACCGACCAAAGCTTAGTTCCTTTCGTAGGAACCAAAGCCGTTTTCGTGGACGGACACAGAGACAACAGTCCCGCACCGGTCGACAACAGAGGGGCTCCGGTTCCCGCAGAGCCCAGGGAAGACAGCCCGCGGGCAGAAGTCAGCGCCCAGCTAAGCTGGCTCAGCCCACGGCTCCCTCCGCCACCACAGCCTGACTCCTTCCCGGCCCCCACCCCTCAGGATCAACGGGACATCAAGGTCGGGGGTCGTATTGCGAATTACCTGCCAGGATGGCAGTCCATAACCACCAACAGGTGGGTTCTTCAAGTGGTCAAAAAAGGCCACTTTATAGAATTCGCAGACAAGCCACCCTCGAGGCCTCCTCTGCTCTCCCGTTACTCGGGTCAGCACAAATTGCTTATCAGGCAAGAAATACTCACACTCCTGCAGAAGGGAATGGTGGAGTATGTTCCGGAGAACCAGATAGATTCCGGATACTATTCCCACTTCTTTCTGGTTCCCAAGAAAACAGGGGACCTCCGTCCAATCTTGGACCTCAGCGACCTAAATATGTCGGTCGCCTACAAATGATTTCGCATGGTGACCCTTCCGGGCCTCATTCCCATGCTGAAGCAGGACGCCTTTTTAGCAGGATGCCTACCTGCACATCCCTGTGGCTCAAGCGCACAGGAGGTTCCTGCGCTTCGAGTTCCTCGGCTACCATTTTCAGTTCCGGGCCCTTCCGTTCGGACTGTCATCGGCCCCCAGGGTCTTTACCAAATGCATGGCAGTCATGGCAGCGTCCTTAAGGAGACAGGGCCACTATGTGTTCCCGAACTTGGACGATTGGCTTCTCATGGCTGCCGCCAGAGAGGTGTTGTTGCTGGCTATTCAGAACACTCAGGACTTGTTTCAGTCTCTGGGCATTATAATCAACTACGAGAAGTCTCTCCTCGTACCGTCACAGAAGCTGCAGTTCATAGGCGCAGTTCTGGACACCGTTCAGGGGAAAGCTTTTCTCCCAGACGACAGAGCGGAACGCATCAGATCCCTCTTCAGGGATCTCTTAGCGAAGAAGACTGTCCCTGCCAGGCTGGTCCTTTGTCTGCTCGGACACATGGCTGCGGCCATTCCGACCGTCCCTTTGGCAAGGCTTCACATGCGGGTAACTCAGTGGATGCTCAAGATGCAGTGGGACCAAGGCAAGACCACATGCAGCATCCGGTCAGAATCACAAATGCCATGATTCGAGACTGGCAATGGTGGCTAGACCCAGGGACACTTTCTGCAGGTGTCCCGTTTACAGCGCCGTCCCCGGAGATAATCCTCTCCACAGACGCCTCAGGGCTAGGGTGGGGAGCGCACTTGGACGGGGTGAGGTCCCAGGGAACATGGACCCCTCAGGAAGCCCACCTCCACATCAACGTGCTGGAGATGAGGGCGGTCCTCTACGCCCTGCAGGCCTTTCAGTCAGAAATCCCGTCGGGCACTCTTTTGCTTCAGACAGGCAACACGGCGGTGATGTATTACCTCAACAAACAAGGAGGCGCACACTCTTACCCCCTTTGCAGGGAAGCCATGAGAGTGTGGGATTGGGTAATTCGACACAACGCAAACCTGATTGCAGTTCACGTTCCCGGAGTGGACAACACAATCGCAGATGGCCTGAGTCGCTCCCAGGCCAGAGTCCACAGTGGGAACTTCTTCAAGGGGTAGCAGAGGATCTGTTTCTTCGATGGGGCACTCCAGAACTGGACTTATTCGCTTCCCCATCCAATGCAAAACTGCCCAATTTTTGCTCGCTAGATCCAGGGCCTGGTGTTTTCTGGCGAGACGCGTTGTCCCTCTCCTGGGCGGACAGATTCCTCTACGCTTCCTCCTCCCTTCCTGTTGATCCAGAGAGTTCTTCTCAAACTGCGCAGGGAGCATGCAACAATGATCCTGGTAGCCCCATTCCGGCCCAGACAGATCTGGTTCCCCTTGCTAACGCAGCTGTCCTGGGAACCTCCAATTCCGTTGCCTTTCAGCTCCCACCTCTTGTCTCAGGAGGAAGGTTCTCTAGTCCACCCGGACTTACGCTCACTGAACCTGCATGCTTGGCTCCTAGAGACATAGCCATTTTGCGACACGGGGTCTCACAAGAGGTGGCGGAAGTCCTTTCCTCGGCCAGAAAGCTGGCAACACATGCGACGTACGCCATGAAATGGCGCCGTTTTTGTCTGTGGTCGCAAGCACGCGGCCTTTCCCCTCTAGGTTGCCCAGTGAAAGCGGTGCTAGAATACCTGCTCTCCCTTTTCCATTCGGGTCTCGCCTACTCCTCTATTAAGGTGCACCTCTGCGCTATTTCTCCTTAGGACTTCCCGGTGGGACAGCGCACATGGGCGCAACTGGCCCTTCGAGACTTTCTGAGAGGGGTGTTACACCTTAGGCCACCCATTAAGGACCCTGTTCCTCCATGGGATTTACTCTTTGTCCTGGAACAACTCACGCTTCCCCCTTTTGAACCTGCCGCGGATTGCGAGCTGCGTTTCCTGTCATGGAAAACGTTATTTTTAGTTGCTGTTATGTCAGCAAGGAGAATTTCTGAGCTTCACGCTCTCATGTGTAAGGAACCTTATTTGATTTTCCACCAGGACAGAGTATCCCTGAGGACGAATCCTAAGTTCTTGCCTAAGGTGGTCTCTGCACTCACTCTCAATCAGGACATTGACCTGCCTGTTTATTTCCCTAAATATGCTAATAGAGGAGAAGCGCTGCTCCACACCCTGGATGTTCACCGCTGTCTTAGGTACTACCTGAGCAGGACTAAACAACCATGAGTCGACAACTTTTGTTTCCTTCGCTGAGGAGGATGATGGGCCACCAGTATCGAAGCAGTCCCTTTCTCGCTGGCTTGTCCAGTGTATATCATACTGCTATGATGCTAAGCAGAAGCCCTCCCGGGTACAGTCCGGGGCCATTCCACTAGGTGGTGGCTACCTCCTTTGCAGCACCCTAGCGTCTCCTCCTCTGCCATTTGTGCTGCAGCCACTTGGAGCTCTGTGCATACTTTTATCAGGCATTACAGCCTGGACATTGCTTCACGGCGAAGAGCCGTTTTGCCTGGCCGTGCTACAGGGTCTCCTGTCCTAGAGTCAGGACTTGGATGGATTTTCTTAGTTTCCTCCTCCCAGAATGCTTACAAGCGTTATTGCTTGGAAATCAGTCCTAATGGTGTTACCTGCTGCAAGAGCTGTATCTCAAAGTAAGATAGTACAGTTACGTAAGAACTTACCGTAACAGTAGATCTTCGAGAACAGCTCTTGCAGCAGGTACCTTCCCTCCCACCTTCCCCTTGGAGGGCATGTTACACGAGCCTTGAGCAGGGAGCTTACGCCTTTTGTCTTCTGATGGTGGATCTCGGTCTCCCATTCTGATGTCGTCCTGTGGGACGGAAGTCTTGCGGGAGAACTGGGGAATCTGGCGGACCGCCCTTATGTACTGCCAAGCAGCGCCGGAGGCGGGACCGACGTCGAGAGCCTGGTCCCACTGAAGTTAGCTAGCTAGAAGAATTCCGTGGGGTCTTGATGCCTGCCAGCTTCAGTCCTAATGGTGTTACCTGCTGCAAGAGCTGTTCCTGAAGATCTACTGTTACGGTAAGTTCTTGCGTAACTGTACTTTCCTCCTCGTCCTCTTCCTCGGATGAGGGGAGGCTTCGGCGTAAATTCCGCCGGCGCTACGAGAAGCTTATGTGGCAGCAGTTGCTGTTGTCCAGGCCTAAGCCGACCCCGGTCCAGCCCCCGGCCATCAAGTGGCTGTCGCCTGAACGACCGAAGCAACCACTCGCCCCAGTCGAGTTGCCCGCTCCAGGGCAGGTTGCTCGGCCAAAACCAGCTGCTCCACCGATTGTGGTGGAACCTCCGCCTCCACAACCGAAGTCGAGGGCACCGACCAAGGATTCTCGGTCGGGTCACGGCCTGCCCACAGGTTGTCGGTCACCCTCACTCCCGACCGTCCTCGGCAGGTAGAGGGTGGCTCAGGGCCGAGGCAGCTCTTCGCAGACTCTTCGGAATCCGATGACTCCTCCCTGTTCTCCAGGCAGGTCGACCTGGAGTCCTCCGGGGGCCAGTCATTGGATGATAGCCCATCGTCCTTCTTGGGTCTGCTTGACTCATCTCGGAGTCCACGGGATGCAGCTCGAGCCGTGTCCAAATGGGCCAAGTATCCCTGGCGAGATACTGGACGAGGATTCCCCACGGAGGCCTTTCCGGTGGCTGAGGCCATTGTCGCCCAGCCTGGAGCTTTAGTGGCGGCCTGCCCTGTCCTGCGCCCTCGGCCAGGATGGCCAGGAAGTATCGGTCCTCCAGCTCTTTGCCCGGTTTCTCAGAGCACCTCTGCCGAGGTTAGTCACTGACAGCGTTTTCCGGCGTTCAGTGGCAGCTCGGATATGGATAAACCCCCGACAAAGTCCAAAAGCTGGACTTTGCGGGCGCAAGGTGTATCTGCGTCCTCCCTCGGCCTCCGACAGGCCAGCTCGGCCGTGCTGATGGCACACTTCTCCCATGCCCTCTTGGGCTCCCTGGATGAGGTTGTACTCATCCTCGACTGACCTGCAGACCACGGTCCGCCAGGTGCGGACCAGGGTAGGCGGTGGCGAAACAGCAGCTTCAGACTGCTCTGGACATAAGTGATTCCTGTGCCAGGTCAGTAGCGGCCGCGGTTGGCATGCGCAGGAGGCGTGGCTGAGGATATCCACCTTCACGGCGGATACCCAGCACAAGTTGGCGGACATGTCCCTTCTTGGGGACTGACCTCTTGACCCTGGGTGGAGGGACACCTCCAGCGGATCGAGAAGTCCAGTGCCACCCTGGACTCGGTCACCGCCGTCAGCAGCAGAAGTCCTTTAAGTCCTTAGACCCCTGCATCTCGACTGGCCCAGCAGCACCAGCAACAGGGCCAGCAGGCTCAGCTTGGCGTCCCAAACCCAAGCGGCGGCTTCCTCCAACAGGAAGCAAGGAGTAAAGGCCAGGAGGTCCCTCGGCGGTTCTTCCTCCAAGCCTGCCCAGTGACGGGTTGAGGGTGCCCCCAGCCTCGTCACTCCCCGGGTTCCCCGTGGAGCGGCTCCCCACTTCCTTTCCACCTGGTCCGCTATCACCACGGACCGCTGGGTGTTGGAGGTGGTAGGAAAAGGCCTGCCTCTGGAGTTCGAGCAGGCTCCACCCTTTCGAGCCGTCGCCCCTCGGGGGGCCACGGGTTCCGCAGCCTCGCTGTCAGCCCGCCGAGCCGATATTGCCCTGCTCCTGGAAAAAGGTGATCAGGAAGGTGGCGGATTCTCCTCCAGACCCGGGGTTTGTGTCCAGGTACTTCCTGGTCCCAAAACGGACGGGGGTCTGGCACCCCATTCTCGACCTGCACGACCTGAACAAGTTCCTAAGGTCTTGGACCTTCAGGATGGTCACTCTGGCTCAGATAATCCCATCCTTGAACTAGGCGTTTGGTTCTGTTCCCTGGACCTCCAGGATGCGTTCTTTCACGTCCCAATCCGTCCGTCCCATCAGAGATTCCTCCGCTTCAGAGCGGAGGGATCCCTTTACGAGTTCCAGGCCATGCCCTTCGGCCTCTCCCTAGCTCCCAGGGTCTTCACCAAATACATGGCAGTGGTGACATTGTTCCTGCGGCGCCGAAGGGTCCGGTTGTACCCCTACCTGGACGACTGGCTGATTGCAGCCCCCTCCAGAGCGGAGGCGGAGCGGTCCAGAGATCTGGCCCTCCAGGTTTGCTCTCAGGTTGACTTCCTCATCAACGAGGCCAAGCCGGAACTCGTGCCAAAGCAGGTGATACAATTCATCGGGGCAGAGCTCGACTTTCTACGAGCCAGAGCACGGCTCCCGGTGGACAGGGCCGAGGTTCTTTCCTCCTTTGCCCAGTCATTTCTGGTTGGGCAATTGCGCCCTGCCCGGGACTTCCTGGTCTTCATGGCGGCCTGCACCAGCGTGGTCCGTTGGACCCGTTGGTACACGCGTCCCCTTCAGTGGGGATTGGCCAGCCAGTGGTCACAACGCTGCGATCCGTTGGACCAGCCCGTGACAGTGACCCAGGAGATGTGGAGCGCTCTCCAATGGTGGATCGTTCCGGCACATCTGCAGGAGGACATCCCGTTCATCCGCCCCAAGCTGACGGTCTCTCTTTCGACCGTTGCATCTCTGATGGGTTGGGGTGCCCATCTGGGGGAACACCGAGCGGACGGCCTCTGGTCCCCTCGGGAGTCCCGATGCCATATCAACATGCCGGAGCTCCGAGCGGTCCGTCTAGCTCTCACTGCCTTCGCCTCGTTTCTGCGGGGTCAAGTGGTTCAGGTCCAGACGGACAATACCACGACCATGTACTATCTGAACCGCCAGGGCGGGATGTGCTCCATGCTGTTATGCAAGGAAGCTCTCCGCATATGGTCCCTCGTGCGCAGCCTGGAGGCGGATCTCCTAGCCATTCACGTGCAGGAGCCTCCAACACCCTGGCCAATGCCCTAAGCCGGATAGGGGCTGCGTCTCACGAGTGGTCTCTCCTGCCGGAGGTAGTACAAGACCTGTTCTCCCACTGGGGCACGCCTCAGGTGGACCTGTTTGCCTCCAGGGAGAATGCGAAGCTGAGTCTGTTCCATGCCCGCCCCCCTCAGAAAGGCTCGCTGCAGGGGATGCCTTCTCAAGGTTGTGGACCCCGGGCCTCTTCTGCGCCTTTCCTCCATTTCCCTTGATCCACAAGGTGCTTCTCCAGGCGAGGAGGGACAAGGCACAGGTGATTCTGGTAGCCCCTGACTGGCCCCGCCAGTTCTGGTATCCAGATCTCCTCAGCCTCAGTTCCAGGCTCCCGAGGCGGCTTCCAGCCCACCGCCCGGACCTGATCTCAGTCAACCAGGGGAAGGTATTCCATCCGGACCTTCAATCCCTGCACCTGACGGCCTGGTTCCTGAGCGGCTGGAGTTCCAGGCCTTGGGTCTTTCCGACGAGGTCCTCAACGTCGTTGAGGCGTCCCGTAAGGAGTCGACCAGGAAATGCTATGCCTTCAAATGGAAGAGATTCTCCATTTGGTGTCAGGGGAAGAGCTTGGACCCTTCCGCCTGTCCCTTGGCAAGCATTCTGGACTACCTGTGGTGCCTTTCTCAGCAAGGGCTTCGGTCAACGACCCTTAAGGTGCACCTGGCAGCCATCTCTGCTTACCGGGCTCGGGCGGGAAGCAGTCGGTGACGCAGATGAAGGTGGTCGGGTGCTTTTTCAAAGGCCTTGACCACATTTCCCCTCCGGTGCGAGAACCTCCACCTCCGTGGGATCTACTGCTGGTATTGGCCAAGCTCATGGGCAAGCCATTCGAACCGATGCACAGGTGCGATATTTCACACCTGTCGTGGAAGACCGCCTTCTTGGTGGCTATCACATCAGCCAGAAGGATGGGAGAGCTCCAGGCGCTTTCCATCGAGTCTCCTTATCTGGTCTTCCACAGGGACAAGGTTGTCCTGCGCCCCACCGAAATTCCTTCCGAAGGTGGTGGCCGAGTTTCACCTTAACCAGGTGTTGACTCTGCCGGTGTTCTACCCCAATCACACCTCGGAGGCCGAATATAGGCTCCATACTTTGGACCCTAGATGAGCGCTCACTTATTATAAGGAGTGGACGGCTGAAGTTCGGGGAGAGGTTCGCCAGCTGTGTGTCACCTACGCTGAAGCCGCACCTGGCAGATCTGCAGCCAAGCGGACGATAAGCAGGTGGGTCACCTCCTGCATAGAGCTCTGCTATAGGTTGGCGGGCATGGAGCCTCCCAGAGGGATAAGAGCTCATTCTACCCGCCATACCGCTGCATCGGTAGCTGCTTCCAGGGATGTCCCTATCCAGGATATCTGCAGGGCTGCTACCTGGAAGTCGGCACATACCTTTGTTACCCACTACCACATCGACTTTGAGTCACGCCAGGATGCTGGTTTTGGGGCCTCGGTTCTCCAGTCTCTTTTTCCCAAGTAAGTATCGGGGGTGTGCGCCTTGCCTCCCTCCTCCCGGAGAACTGCTAGGAGTCTGCCAGACAGTGTGGATGAACAACATATCCATGTCCCTAAAATACAGGTTACTCACCTGTAACAGGAGTTCTAGGAATGGTATGTTGTTCATCCACCACCACCTGACCTCCCGGCCCGACCACAACCTGGCTTCCAGCGAGGCTAGATCTGGCGTCATGGGGCGGGCGATTTTACCACCCGGGTGGGTGGGAGGAGCCAGCTTGAAGACCTTCTGGCAAGATTTAAAGCGGCAAGGAAGCTGCCAATAAGTGTGGATGAACAATATATACCATTCCTAGAACTCCTGTTACAGGTGAGTAACCTGTATTTTCCGCTGCTCAACAGTCTATCCAGGGGCGTCCTTTCAGCAAAATCATAGGGGTAGCAAGGTGGGGGGCGGGGCCAGAGAGGGTGGCATTTGTCAATGTGACATAGTGCTAGTTACCAAGTAATTTAAAAATGGGTATGAATTGGATAGTAAAGTATCGTTCGCAGTCTCTCTTGTTACCATGGAGAATACGGCTGTGAGAGGGGAGAGAAGGACTAGCACAGCAAAGCGTTTAACATACTGCATGCTATAAGTTGTAGTTTATCGTATAAGCTAGTTTAAAGATCAGATTAAAGGGCCCCAGATGGAAAACCACAGTTTCCATGCAGCGCATGTCGAGTCTTGATGGTTAGTCATAAAGAACTGGGGGCAAGGTAAACAAAACAACATTTTACTTGCAACATTTAGCTTTTTATACTTTTACCAGACTTACTTATGAAGAAACCGTGCACTAATCCAAATACTGGTCATACAGCTGAGCTTGATTAAATTCATAGAATATTTGTTTGAAATATAACACACCTGACAGCAGACACATCTATAATTTTGGATAACCATTACAGCATTACCTGCAGAGTAGATTGATCTAGCAACAAAAAGCCTGTGACATGTTCGGGATAAGTTTGAAAACATATTGTTTTTAAACAAGTCTGCTTTTTTTTTACGTATTTTTATCTATTACTTTATTTCCACATGTTCTGTATTACTAAGGATAGCTGCTTGAAAATAGGATTCCCTGTCCTCAGACTTCATCTACTACTGCTGCCTGTCTTGCGTAATGTCATCATCTTCTTTGTGAATCGTAAATGGTTCCGTGGACAAATACGATGCCACAGGCAGGAGATTATGACATCACATGCAGACAAGCAGCATGAGCTGATGAAAGTCACAGTGACAAGGTTCATGTTGGCTCTCAGCAGTAACCACGGTACTACAAAAAACGAATAAACTTCTTAAAATGATAAATCAGCTAAGGTCAAACCACTCAGAACAAGGCAATGTCATATAGAACTTCCTATTTACAACCAGATAACCTGTACATAAAGCAGCAGTTGAAGGAATGCCCTTGCTGCATGTGTGCATAAACAGTGTTGATGTTTCCCTGTTAGAGCAGCATGCATGGTACCCTAACATTTCAAAGCTGCCTTCCTCGCACTGATGGTTGTTTTTAAAACTTCCGAAGGTAACAAAATGGTGGATTGAATGATCTACAACACATATTTTCTTTTTCCATTTCAATTACTCAATAGCCTCTCACAAGAAAGTGCCTGAAATTAAAAAAACAAACAAAAAAAAAAACAGCATCTACTGGGAAGCCGAAAAACGCCACCACTGCTAATTGGCTATCTACAGAGAGCAGGGTTTTATTTAACTCTAAAAATTGATTAGCGTTTTGCTCATAAAAGTTCTAAAACACAGTGAAAATGCATAGCACTTGTCTCACTGTGTTTAACAAACACTTCTAGAAAACCTATATAAATGCTTTCTGTACAGTTGGTATTTTCCCAAGAAAAAAACTGCTAATCAATTATTTAAAACCCTGGAGAGGTACACTTCCAACAGTCAGCATGCTTCCACCGCACTTCTGACAACACCTGAGCTTGCTATCGTTAACTGAGGGGGGGACCTGGCCGGCCCAACACCGCCTGCTCATCCTCCGGAGAGGGCTGTCGTCCTGCCCACCTGTGCCTACCGCCGCTGACAGCTGGAGGACGGGGCGCACCTCCCTTCCACGGCTCACTGCATACACCGCACAGGTCGGACCTGCTGCTGCCCTTGTTCACAAGAACCACCGCTGTTCTCCAGCTCCCCGCCCGCCCCATGCCTCTACTCACCAGGTCGAAGTTCCATGGAGCCATCATTCCTGCTGCACCACAGCGCTTCTCCCCACTTTGAAGGATGGTCTTTGGCTTGAAAAAGCTCCATCCTCCCACCCGCCGCCAGAAATTCAGTCACAAAACCTGGCTGCTCGGCAACCGCTTACATTGGTGTTCGGGAACAGTGTGCGAGACAAAAACCAGGTGGTAATAGGTATATGTCCAAAGTCTGTGGAAACAAACACAGGAACTCCGAAAAGTTGAGGCTATCATCCGCTAGTCACTTCTCCGGCTTTCGTGGCGTTCACCTACCCACCGCACCACATCGTGACTACTTGTCCCACACCCACTGGCCTTCCTCCTAATGCAATCGTGGTAGTACCAACATCCTTGACTCAATGCTATGCACACTGGGACTTGGAGTTTAAAAGGGCAGTCACTGTGTGGTTGTTGTTTGTTGCTTCCCAGTCCCAGTGTGCATTTAGTGTGCTCATGGTCAAGCAGCGGGTGGAGGTGGACACTGGGAGGCAAAAAATACTTTTTTTTTTTTTTAAATTTGGCCAGTCAAGCCGACACCCAGCCCAAGAGTCCATTAAAGCCATGGCAAGGCAAGGGCAGGCAGGGGTCATAAGTCTGTCATAGGGGTTTGGGGGTTTTATAGGGGTCATGAACCCCTGGCGACCCCTAAATGACGCCCCTGAGTCTATCGGAACCCCCTTCCCCCCCGAAGATGTTTCCCCTTCGGACGAACCTTCTGACCAAGGGTCCCATGGTCCATCCCAACCTGAGGTCGCTTAACCTTCACATTTGGCTCCTGAGGAGATAGAGGTGAATAGGTTCAGTGTTTCTCGTAGAGTTTCAAATATTCTTTTGGCTGTGTGTAAGCCGGCCGCTAGAAAAACCTACACAGCCAAATGGAAGCGTTTCTCTATCTGGTGTGCAAAATCCTCTTGGAACCTTTTTTCCTGCCCACCGAATAAATTCTTAGAGTATCTTTTAGACCTCTCAAATACAGGTCTGCAATACTCCACAGTCAGAGTTCATCTTTGTGCCATTTCAGCATATCATGAGCCGGTACTTTCCATGTCACTGGCTCAGTTGCCTGTGGTTGAGGTTTCTTAGAGGTATTCTGCATACTAGATCTCCTATCAGACATCCAGTCGCAGCCTGGGACATTAACCTTGTGCTAGACATGCTCACCCGTAAACCTTTTGAGCCTCTCGCTACTTGCGACTTGAAGTTCCTCACTTGGAAAACAGCTTTCCTGGTGGCCATTACTTCAGCCCATAGAGCTTCCAAAATACATGCACTGGTCACAGACTCCCTGTACACTGTTTTTCACAAGGACAAAGTAGTTCTTAGGACCCATCCTAAGTTTCTCCCTAAGGTTGTCTCAGAATTCCATCTATACCAACCTTTGGTCCTTCCTACTTACTTCACGAACTTCCAGAATGAAGGGGGAGCGTACCCTTCATTCACTGGATGTTGAGAGCATTACGGTTCTATCTAGCTAGAACAAAGAAATTCGCAAGGCTCAACAACTATTTGTTTCCTTCAGCGAGACCCGCTGGATCAACCTGTCGCCATCAGATGTATTTCAGCATGGCTGGTGGCTTGCCTTCGCCACTGCTATTCTATGGCACAGGTCAGGCTCGAAGGCAGAGTGTCCACTCACTCTACCAGAGCAGTCGCGGCATCTCTGGCTGAAATCCGCAATGTGCCCATCGCAGATATTTGCAATGCGGCCACTTGGATCTCCGTGCATACTTTAGTTAAGCATTGCGCCTTGGATGTCCATGCCAGATGGCATCTGTCATTTGGCAGGACCATTCTTAACAGACTTCTGTCCTAAGTATGTGAGCTCCTTATCTCCTGCCGCCCGTCTCCCCTCGCAACAGGACTGAGTGAAAGTTTAAAAATTAAATGAAAGCTATAAATGTCAGAATTACAGCTATAAATGTCGGCAAGGCCCACTGATAGTTTTTCTGCACTGTATTTTATGCCTTTTTCCTGTAAAAAAAAACTGTATTTGCCTGTGTAGCTTTAATTTAGATAGAAAACCAGGGTTTCTCAGTGCAGCTTTAGTAACTTTAATTCAGATAGAAAATCAGGGTTTCCCTGTGCAGCTTTAGTAGCTTTAATTTAGATAGAAAACCAGGGTTAGAAATCCTGCGTTTTTATGCATTTCATGTGAAAAACTACGGTTTTAGTTAAAATAAGTTATTTGAAAAGCTTGTGTTTCTAAGTAATCTTTTCTCTGCATTGCCTGCTGCTATAGTGCCTTATAACCATCCCCCAACCCCCTCCAATCTCACCCTGACTTACTCTGCATTACGTTCCTGATAAATTGAACTCCCCTTCTTGACTTCCCACAGTCGGCCGAGCATGTCTTGCAGCGAGAGGTTATGGGCTCAAAAGAAGCAGCCCTCGCCCAGCTGCTCACTCCCCGAATTCAGGTTCTGCAAGTCTGTGTTCTCGGAGCTCGAGGAGGCTCTCCCTCTCTGTCTTTTGCTTAGCTGATTTGCCCCGCCGCCCCCACCACCACCCTTGGTGAACTGCTATTTTTATTGTGGTGGTCACATGGTGCGCTAAGCCTATCAGCCCATTTTCACCTCTGCAGCTTATCACCTTCCACCACCAGAGGGATCCCACTTCCTCTCTGGCTCACTCACTACAACTCTCTCCCTCCACCCTTCGTCCACAGCTCACCTCTTACTCTTATTCTGTGGATTTGCTACCAGTGGCTGCTTGTTTTGCCTCGCTGTTTTTTCTGGTGTTCCCTTGCACACTGAACCTGATTTTAACTCTACTCGAGTTAACACTTAACATGATCTTCCCTTGTCAGTCTTCACCATTTATTACTGCTGGGTTGCCAAGCCGGAGGTCGCGCACCACCATGGGAAGTTTTTGGGTTTTTAGGGTCTGCGCTAACAGCCACCCAGGTGGGCGGCGTTAGGTGCTGCCAGACTCCTCTACATCCAGTTCTGTTTTCCCCACCATGGCGGTTGCCTGCTGCGGCAGGCGAATTCAATACTCGTTAGAGGTCGTATCCTACTCGAAGCCGTCAGTCTCCTTCATCCCGTGTTTCTCAACGTCGTTGACCAGTAAGACCATTCTGTTTTTCTATATTATTCGACGACGAGAGCTTTCCTGTGTTTTTCCTTGTTTCACATCATGTCTGGTTCAGGGGCAAAACGCAAGTCTACGGCAGGCCATGTCCCTATGCGTCGGTGCCCTTGTGGCCGGCAGTTTTCCATCTTGGACCGTCATGATGTTTGTCTCCGGTGCCTGGGACCCTACCATGATATGGGTCTTTGCGACGCTTGCTTCTCCATGGATCGCCGTATGTTAGAAGTCCGCATGTTTAAAGTCTGACGAGCTCCACCGACTTTCAGAGGACGACGTCGCTCTTGGGCTTCCCAGGCCAGATCTCTCGTCCATTCCTCCGGGTCCCCTCCCGGGTCTATACGGCCCGGCGAGGAGGAAACCTCCTCCACTTACAGCCTTGCCGAGGAGTAGGTTTCTTCTTCAGCATCGGAGGAACAGTGTGATCCCTCTCGGGGTCGCGCTGTTGGCGCCGTCCTGGCAGTCACCTCCGTGGAGGTGCAGGCTCCCACGGTGTTGCATCCCCCGGTTGCAGGGCCCAGCCCTGGTGGACCCTCATTTTTGCCTGCCCTTGTCGTTGTAGAGTCTGGTGCAACTCGCAGTGCCAGTGACTTGGCCGGGGCTGTCTGCAGTGCCGTTCTGAGTCTCAGCGCCATCCACGGTGCCAGGGACTCGGGCGGCGCCGTCGGTGGTGCCGTCTTGGGCCCCGGCGCCATTCGTGGCACTGGGGACTCGTGTGGCGCCATTCACAGTGTCACGCTGGGCCTCGGTGCTGTGCGTGGTGCTGTTGGCAGTGCCACACCTGGTCTTGGCGCCGTTCGTGGTGCCGGGGACTTGGGCGCGGCCGAACGTGTGGATGACTCTGTGGACATGGTTGGCATTGTGGTCTACGGTGGTACCAGATCTGGTGCCACCTCTGGGCAGGTTCCTGCGGCTGTTGCGATGATGCCTTCCCTTGTCAGCCCCTCCCCGGAGGACGATTCAGGTGAGGACCCAGACCAGCAGCTAGAGTCTTTGGGCTCTGAACCTCCTGTAGGCCGCAGGGCTAGATGTTCCAGTGTTCCTCTCCCAGAGTCCCGGAGCTGGTTAACCCGGATGATTCCATGGTTAGGGGTGGCCTGGAGTCTTCCGTGGTGGACCCTTTGGGTATTCCGGAGAGGATACCCTTCTGGGAAGTCCCGGGCAGCTGCCGTTCCTGCTGCTGCTCGGGGCCTTCAGCAGAAGGGGGAGGACTTTGCCTCGGCGAGTTCCCTTTGGGGTTTTGCTAAGCAGGGCCCTCCACCACTGGTCATGAGGAAGAGGGCTGCTTCGGAGTCTGAAGAATTGAGGGGTAGAGGTTAGGAGTAGCGACGAGCCCCCACCGCCGTGTGGGGAGGAGTCGTAGCGCTGATCCTCAGCTTTCTCTTAAGGTCTCTAAAGTGCCTTCTGGTGGCGGTTCTGAGGGTTGTCCTTCTGGACTCATGCAATCCCAGGCGCGTCACGGGGAGATTCCCCTTCAAGGCTTTTTCCAGAGTTGCCTCTTTCCCTTTCTACTACGCAACCCAGCACAATCTCAGGGTCCCTAGTCTTGGCGGCATTGCTACCTGGATCCCAAAGCCGGGCACGTGCTATTAAGTGCCCTTCGCCCATTCCTCTGCAACCACCTCTCTCCCAGGCCACATGGGGCCCACTGAGCCATTAACTTGGGAGACGTTCAGAGCTACTGCGGCGGCCTTCCCATCCTATGTCAGCACCATGGACGAACAGGTTTTCCACCTTTCCCCCCGCCGCAGGAGTCTTCTGAGCATTCGAGCTCCACTTCCTCCTCATCTTCCTTCTCTGAGGAAGAGGAACTTCCTGTCCACCTTTCCTCTGATGCTGATTTCACTGAATATCAGCTTTTGCTTTTGAGGATGGTGTCGGAGCTTCGTATCTCCTATATCCATAGGGACAATACCGAGCGGCAGACACATGCTTTCCTTAGTGAACTCAGCGCTCGCCATCTGGTAGTGCCTTCCTGGCCGATCCCCTTCCAGGAGGCATCTGTTCGCACCTGGCAGTCTCCAGCCACTCCTTCTCCAGCCCCAGAAGACTGCAGGAGACGGTATTGTGCCCCCCCACGAGTCTCTAGGTTCTCTGCCGCACCCGCCTTCGGGTTTGACGTCCCTGGACACTCCTTCCGACCCTCGACGCCTGGTGCACGACAGGCCTCCGGATTCGGATTCTGCTGAATTGGACCAGTGGGGACGAAGAGTTTTCTCTTCCGGTCATGTGGTGTTGTGCATCTCATCGCATCAGGCTCACCACGCTGCTTACAACAGGCATCTGTGGTCGATGCTGGCTCAGGTATTAGCCTCTTTGCCTGACTCAGAGCAGTCTAGACAGGCCATTGCCCTCTCTGCGCAGGGTCTGGAGCTTGCAAGGCACTGAGCGAGGGCATCCTACGATGCCAACAAGGTGGCATCCAGACTAGTAGGGACAGCGATCTGCATTAGGTGGACGGCATGGCTTCGTCTCTCCAGACTGTCACCCATTGCCCGGTGTAGGGTGGCTAACTCTGCCTTCTGGGGGACTTGCCTTTTTTCCCGCAGGGCGAGGAGGCTTCTTCAGGGGCAACCTCCCTCCCCAGCCCTCGGGGGATGCCTCCTTCCCCTCACCCTCCTTAGACTTCCTGGTCTAGTGGTTAGGGTCTCCCCCTCCCTACTTTTCACCAGTAGGAGGCTGAGGGATCTGTTCCCTCAGGGTCTACTCAGACCCCCTTAGGGGGGAGCTTGGTACTCACCCAGCAGTAAAGAATGGTGAAGACTGACAAGGGAAGATATGAAAATTACGTACCTACCGTAATTCTTGATCTTCTCCTGTATCTTCACCATTCATTACTGATTGCCGCCCACCTTCCCCTTATGGGACTCCTCCTTCGGCGTCTCCCCCTCCCTGCTCGTTCCTCCTACTTCTTTGTTGGCCTTTAAGCCCAAAAAAACCCCCAAAAAATTCTATCTTGATTGTTCCATTCTTTTCTGAACAGATCCTATTTTCCTCAAGGTAAAGGGGGAACGAGTTGAATTTATTCTATCCTGATTGCCCTTAGGGCTGACCTCTTGGTTTTCTTAACCATGTGGTTCAGTTCACAGTTAAAGGACCATCTCTCTCTGGCTCGGTCCTTTTTTTGTCCTGGTCCCTCTGGCAGGTCATAATCTTCTTTGTATTAGTTCTTCTAGTTGGTTCTTCCTAGCACTTCAGTTACCTTGAGCTGATACTGTTGCCTGGCCTTCAGGGAGTCCGATTGAGTTCCCACTCTATCCTTTCATAAAGGGGTGCCCTCTGTAGAGCTCACCCCCTCCACACATGCATCTGTGTTAGTATTAACAAGGTGCTAAAGGACCTCTTCCTATTTGGGCGCTGTCTTTCCGGAACAGAGTTTTTGCCTTGGCAGTCTATGAGCTCTCAGCTAGCGTTTGAGGTTGGGATGACGGGAGGTTAGAGAATCTGCCCTTTGTGTCCAGTCTGTGAAAGTAGTTCGGTGGAACCTACTTTCAGTCCTATCAAGCGGGATCCTTGCTCCCTTGTTTTAGTCCGAACTTATAAGACTTAAACCAATATATCAGTGGGCAATATTCTCCCTTCCCAACATCCCTTGTTCTCTCCCTCCCTTCTTCTTTTCCTTTTCTCATTTTCTTCATCTATTCATCCCTTGGAGCAGCCCCAGAAGTGAGGCCCTGCAGTCCCTTAGGGTAGGCATTTTCTTCTTTTTCTCTCCTCTTCCGGCTTATGCCTTTTTCAGTTTATATCCTTTCCTTTTTTCTATCCCTCGGCTCTCTTGCCTCGTTCTCTTTTTCTTGTCCTTATTTCGCCTCTGTGGCTAACAGAACAGGGATGGAGGAGGAGTCTGCGGCGCCTAACGGCCGCCCCTCACACATCACGCAGTGCGTCACTCTCGGGGGTGGCGCCATCGGCACCGACTCCTAAAAAAAAAAAAACTCTGTGGCGGGTGTGCGCCTCCGGCTTACACCCATCAGTAATGAATGGTGAAGATACGAGAGAAGATCAAGGATTACGGTAGGTACGTACTTTTCATTTCTTAACTCTCCTGCTGTGTACCCTGCTATCCATGCACACACACGCCCCTACTGACTTTGCCCCTCCCTACCCCTGAAACAGAGTCCCCCTGCAGCAATGTTAAACAATTTTATACTTTACTTTGTATCTTTAATTCCTAATCAGCAACTTCTCCCTTCATCTACCCCAGTGACGATTACAAGTAACATATCCCTGACCAACTTTACGTGTACTACAGGTTCCATACCTACGTCATACTTCCCCTATACCTGCTCAAATGAGTGCCATCCCAGTGGTATTACCCTAGGCTTGCTTTGCTACTCCTGGCCGCCACATAATCAGCAACCCTATATACAGTCCCCCCACACTGTGATCGACTCTCCTTCATACTTCCCCTTTATTTTAAACCTCCCCATTCCCACCTTCTCTGTCCTGAAAGGGCACATGACTAGGAAATCCCTTTACTACAAAAGGTTACGTTGGAACCCTGTATCCAGGTTCATCCTCCTCCTCCTTCTCATAACAGGAAATATACACCCTAACCCTGGTCCTCCTGCTCCCCCAGGACCAGCCCACTCCCCTGCCCGCGAGCTGCACCTTGCCACCCACAATGTATGCAGTCTACTAAGAAAATGGGACGCATTCCAGGGCTGGGTACAGCAACATCAGCCTGATGTTATAGCCGTGGGTGAAACCTGGCTCTCCCCTCGGATTCCTGACTCAATTATAACACTTTCTGGTTATAATGTCTACTGTGCTGACCGGCTGGGTAGACGTGGGGGTGGCTGCGCTATTTATACCAGGGACACGCTACGTGGGCAGTTGCTCCCAACCCCTCAGTTGTCTCCTAGACCCAAGACCCTTAGTCTTAAACTCACCCTGGGACGCTCCCTAATCCCCCTTCTTATTACGACTGTGTACATTCCTCCCAAAGACCAGAAGGTGGCCTTCCACTCAGTATTGTCCTACCTGTCCACCCTCTCGTCCAGTACTGAAAAAATCATACTTAGCGACTTTAATATTAATTGGTTAGATAAGTCCGCCGAGCCATTAGCCCATGCTGCCGCTGCCCAAGACCTAACTCAATTTGTCACCTCCCCCACCCGCCGTAACCAACCTACAGGGTCGTCCTCCCTACTTGACCTTGTGTTCACCAGTCGCCCACACAAAATTAAAAGCACAACCGTTCTCCCAAATGCTTTTAGTGACCACTCCCCCGTTCTCTGCTCTTGGTCAGACAAAGCACCCAGATCTCCCCCTAAAATAACCTTACAACGTAAACTGGGCCCTGGCAAACTTGCCCTTCTTAAATCACACTTCAGCTATGTAGATTGGTCCCTTTTAATGAACACGCCTGACCGTAATAGGGCCCTTGACCTCTTCATCCTTTCTTTCAATGCCATATGTGACAAATTTGCCCTGTCTACCAAAAGGATGGTCAAAGGCAACCAGGTGCCTTGGATTTATTTATTTAGCTTTTGTTGACCGGGTAGGTACACTAGACAAGTAATGTGCCTATTTTCAGGGACGACCCAGGAGATTACAACAATGGGGTACAGAGAGGTACAGAAAAAATGCAGGTACATCATGACAGCACAACAACATGTGGAAGTACAATGGGTAACATCATCAAAGAGTAACAGGTCATATACAAATAAAACAGATTACATTTTTGGCACAACCAGTATATGTGGTCGTGGACAATAATAAACTCAGTCAAGTGCATAGGTACGTGATATAATCTGGGGGATAAGCGAGGTTTGGCAGGCAGTTTCTGCGAGAGCAACTAGGGTTTGGTAGACAGGAGACATTGCACTAAGGGGGCTTGGGACAATCACATGCCGAGGCAAGTTTCAGGAAGCCCCACAGGGATTTGCAGAAGCACTGATGGGAGGGGGCCGTGTGAACATACTCAGGAAAGGAGTTCCAGAGTCTGGGAGCACACACAGTGAAGTCCCTATCTCCCATGAGGGTCCGGGTGGGGGAACTTTTAGCATCCCCGGAGCCTGGGACCTGAGTTGATAGGGGGAGAGGTCGGCTGGGGGTAGAAGCTGGGCCAGCCCTGGGGGGGTGCCAGTTCTAATCACTTTGCCCACGAAGCATCCTACCCCAAAGTCCAGGTACTTGGCTGGGGAGAGCCAGCAGAGCTTTTCGTATAGCTCGCAGTGGTGGGTGAGACGAGGGGCAGCCAGGGCAAAATGGCAGATGTTATACGTCATGTATCACCGCATGAGGTGAGTTTTGGGGGAGCGGGCAAATTGGTGCATTCCATAACTAAGAGAGGGAAGGAGAACACCTCTCACAAGGGCCAGTCGAGCCGTAGGTGTAAGGTTATATTTGGCCCTGTAGGCCAGGCCCAGTTTGCAGTTCACTGCTCTGCAGATATTGAGGATGTGACTCCCCAGGTCAAGTTATGGGTCAAGTGTCACCCCAAGATACTTGACTGAGTGCACAGTTGGGAGGGAAGTTCTGTCTGGACTGGTAATATCCAGCGGGGTTGGTAGGGCTTTGATTTTGGCTGCTGAACCAAATAGCATAGCCTGTGTTTTTTTCAGGTTCAAGACCAATTTGTTTTGTTACCCAGGCCAGTACACTGTTAAAGTCCTCAGACAAGCGCTTGTTGAGAGTAGCGATGTCCTGGGAGTGAGACATTATAGCCAGGTCGTCTGCGTATAGGGTGGCATTGCAGTTAGTTGCTGCCACTGGAAGTTGGTTGATAAAGAGGGAGAAGAGGAGGCCCAGGACCGAGCCCTGGGGAGCCAGAGGTAACCAGTAAGGGCTCGGATAGGACTGATGAAACAGGTCCTCTGATGTTCTACCATGCAGGTAGTCCAAGAACCATGTCATAGCGGGGGGCAAGTGTCCTCAACTGTGAACAAAGCAACAAGTGATGGACAAGGTTGAAGGCTTTGGACAGGTCAATAAATATGGCTCCAGAGAGTTTGCCCTGGTCCATGGCAGCTCTGATGCTTGAGGTGACAGAGACCAAGGCTGTGGTGGTACTGTGCCCCTTACGGAAACCATGCTGGGCTGGGGACAGAAGCTCATGAACCTGTATGTACTCGGAAAGCTGCTCAGCCACAACCTTTTCAAGGAGCTTACTGAGAGATGATAGGATCGCAATCGGACGATAGTTGTCTGGTATTTTGGGATTTCCCTGCTTCAGGACAGGGACTATCCTAGCCTCCTTCCAGATATCGGGAATGGCTCCCTTCACAAGTGATAGGTTAAAGATGTGGGCTACTGGGGGAGCAATATGGGAGGCACCTAGTTTTAGTAGCTTTGGTTCCAGGTTGTCAAGGCCAGGGCTGGAGTACTGGGAGAAGCCAGAGAGAAGTCTCATCATGTCCTTGACTGACACAGCCCTGAGACAGAACATTTGTTGAGGGGGTGATCCTCCTGCCGAGTAGAGGAAGGGGGGGAAGGATGTACCCTTGTCAGGCGGGAAGAGTGTGGAGAAAGCTGATAGGTCTGAAAAGTGTGAAATAAGGGAGTTGTCGATGGTGTGGGGATTGTTACAGGAGACCCCTCCAATTATCATGTTGGATACCCCCGGATGAGAGGTCCTGCAGACAAGAGTTTTTATCTTTCTCCAGAACCGTCTGGGGTCACTGGCTGAGCTGAGTAGGACGGACTTGCAGAAGTCACTTTTTGCAACTCTGATGGCCTTTTTGCACTTGTTTCTAAGGTGCCTGTATTGCTGGAATATTGTGAGATCAAGGGAACCTTTGAAGTGGGACCAGCACTTGTCTCTGGCCCGCATGAGGGCTAGGAGACTCCCATGCAACCAGAGGGTGGCAGACCCCCTCACTCTCCGGGTGACCTTCGGGGCGTGCTTGTCTTGCAGGGCACCGAAGGTGGCAAGAAAGTGGGTAGCGGCCACTGATGGGTCCGTGGCTCTGAGCACCCCGGACCAGTTGGTAAGGCTTAGGTCCTCGAGAAATGCCACAGGATCAAACCTGGAGAAGTTTCTGATATGTATGATTTTATGAGGAATTTTGGGGGAGGGAATTTTCCACACACAGAAGACCGGGGAATGGTCGGAGATGGAATCTGATAGGATTCCAGCTGAGGAGATCCTATCGGGATGGTTTGAGAGGAACCAGTCCAACAGGGAGCTGGTGGATCCATTTGTCGACCGTCTGGTTGGCTCCTGAACAAGTTGAGTCAGGGCAAGATTGGCAAGTAGAGGCTCAATCTGCTTCACATTTCCACAGTTAAGGTTAACATCCCCCAGGATAATGAGTTCGTTGTCCCCAATGCTGGGACCTACAGAGTCCAGGAAGTGGGTCAGTCTTGGGAGCCCACCCTTTGGGGGATTGTATGTGCATACTACATGTAGTTTCTTGGTGTTCCCGAGTAAGAGCAGTACATGCAGTAGCTCGCAGGGGGAAGAGATAGCTGGTGGGTTACTGGGGAGACATTTAGATGGTTCCTGAAATAGATCAGGATGCCCCCCCCCTTATTCCCAGGTCTGTCGTGTCATATGAACTCGTAACCTGGGAGTACACAGGCCGAGTCAGGGACTGAGGGTTTAAGCCAGGTCTCAGTCACTCCAAGGACATCTGGTTTGTAGAGTGTGACCCATGAGACTAGCTCATCATGGTTTGGAAGCAGACTCCTAATGCTGAGATGCACAACTTTGAGGCCCTTGCCCAGGCCCCATACTGGGGGAATTGAGGAGGCCAGGTTATTTGGGCCAGGGTTAGTTTCAATATCTCCGGCCAGGAGTATTATGAGAAGGAGCCAGGGGAGATGTCTTCTCAAAGCAGACAGGCCTGTTGAGGGTATACTAGCTCGGCGTCTCTTTACCCTGACTGAGTGCATTAGACACCTGAGGTCAAGGCTGCAGGTGAGAGAGTGGGGGGGTTGTAGTGGTCACTAGTATATTTGAGAAGAAGTCGGGCACTTCATAGGAGGGAGACTTCTCCCAGTAACCTCCTATGGTCAGCGAGGGAGTAGTGACCACTTGGAGCAGGGTGAGCCCCAGTATAAGTCCAGCTAGTGCCGGAGACCTGTAGGAGGAGGGCGGCACCCCCTTAACCTGCGCCATGGGGGGCACCCTTCCCTTGGGTGGGAATAGTGGGTGCCTGGGCCACATTCGCGCTAGAGGCTTAGACCAGCTAGAGGGTAAGGGCCCGGTCAGCTGGGAGGCAGGATAGAGCTTGAGGGGTAAAGGGGAGATTGAACCAGTAATAGAAGGGGGCGGTCAAGGTGCCTTCTTATCAGTAAATGGCAGATGGGGCTAGTCTTCCATACAGTTTAGCGGTATAAGCACAGTTATAACAGTAAGAGTACAGTAAACACAGTTTATGACAGTATGGAATAAGACACAGTCTAAAGCTCAGTGAGTGCAAAGACGGGAGTTGACTGCGATCATACGGTCAGTGAGAGGCCAGGATCGCTTAGACTTTGCCTCTTAGGGGACAGCTCCAGGCCAGGCGTTCAGTTGGCTCACGCTGGGCACTTATGTTCGAAATATACTGAGCTCACAGGACACTTTAGACAGTTGTAAACCTGCTCTACGTCAGGCTGGACCTCCCCTGGACGTGAGAATTACACTAAGCTCTCTAGGCACTAAGACAGTGGTAAAACCTACTCTGGGCGAGAGCCGGTCTGTAAGGACCAGTAATAAATACAAGGAGGCAAGTCCACAATAATTGTCCAGACAGCTTTAGTTAGATAAAATAATAGAATCAAAGTGATCTGGCAGTGATTAGGGCAAGCAGTGCAACAATATACGTTCAGGACCTCCCCCCAGCTGATAGGCTGAGACAGGCCCTGGAGGTGGAGCATGCGGGCATATAATGGGGGGAGGGAACAGGATGGGCAGGTGGGCCGAAAATCTCCGACTCCTGCACAAGGACAGGGGCAGTAAATCTTAATGTTGCAGCCGCCGAGGAGGCCCGCCAAAGCAACACGTCGCCTCCAGCACCTCTAAACTTGGCTCGGGTGATTGTTGATGCACGGGTGGGGACCTCCAGGAACAGGTCTCCTCGCCTCCCTCCAGCGCAGGGTCTGGTCGTGGAAAAGGCAAGGAAGGAAGGAATGGGACAGGCTCTCCCTATGTAGCGAAGGGAGAGAGCATCACCACTTTCAGAGGGCCAATGAATGGATGCGCTTTAGGCGCGAAGTTAGAAAAGTTCTGCCCAGGGGATTCTTTGTTACAGTCCGTTGGTAAGGAGGAATTCACGGACAGCCAGGCAGATTCAAATCCTGCAGCCACCCCTTTGGCAAATTTCCCTTGGCAGTGGGACCAACACAGCAGTGAGTAGTCTCTCTGAAAAAGTCTGTTTCTCGGTGGTAAAAAATGTTCTCCGACTAAGTCTGTTTCTCGGTGGTAAAAAATGTTCTCAGACTTCTGCACAAGGGCAGGGGCAGTAAATCTTAATGTTGCAGCTGCCGAGGAGGCCCGCTGGAGCAACCGTCACCTCCGGCACCTCTAAACTCGGCTCAGGTGATTGCTGATGCACGGGGACTTCAGGAACAGGTCTCCTCGCCTCCCCTCCAGTGCAGGGTCTGGTCATGGAAAGGCACGGAAGGAGTGGGACAGGCTCTCCCTATGTAGCGAAGGGAGAGAGCGTCACCACTTTCAGAGAGCCAATGAATGGATGCGCTTTAGGCGCGGAGTTCGAAAAGTTATGCCCAGGGGATTCTTTGTTACAGTCTGTCGGTAAGGAGGAATTCACAGACAGCCAGGCAGATTCAAACTCCCGCAGCCACCCCATCGGCAAATTTCCCTTGGCAGTGGGACCAACACAGCAGTGAGTAGTCTCTCTGGCCCTTATGCGGACTAGAGATTCAGTGTGGCACCTCTCCAATGAGACTGGTCTGTCTGCCGATAGTCAAAAGTACAGGGAGGCCTGGAGCAAATGCACATGGGCTCTTCGCAAAGCAAAAGCAGAGTATTACAAATTCTCCTTAACCTCTACTTGGGGCTCAGGACACAAATTCTGGAACAGCTTCAAGGATATGTGTGGTAAAGACCCTAACCCAGTCCCTAACCAGATTATGGTTGATGGGTGCTTGTCATCTGATCTTACCTGTATGGCCGAGGCCTTCAGTAACACCTTCACTAACCTTGATCATGTCTCCTCCCCCCCCCCATTTCTTTGACCCACCCCGTCAGCTCCCCTCCACCCCAAAGCCCCCTCCTTTCACCTATGCCACATTTCACCCAAGTCTATGGAGCCTTACCTCAGGAAATCCCTAAGTCACTCCAGCTACAGTAGTGACACCCTCGACTTGAAACTCCTGCGGCTCACCCTGCATGAGATTCTCCACCCCCTCACCCATACAGTGAACCTCTCCATATATCATGGCATATTTCCCTCTAGGTGGAAATCAGCCTTCATCACCCCTATATTTAAAAATGGAGACTGTACCATCATCAATAACTATCACCCCATTTCCATTCTTCCTCCCTTATCCAGGGCCTTAGAGCGGATCGTCTCTGATCAGCTCACTGACCATCTCAACAAGTACAACCTGCTCTGCGAGCAACAGCACGGCTTTTGGAAAGGTCACAGCACTACCGCCGCCCTCCTCCAGTTTACCTCACACATACACGCCGCCCTGGACAGGGGTCATATCACTGGTGCGGTTTTCATCGACCTCACTAAGGCATCTGACACAGTCGATCACTCCCTCCTCTTAACCACCCTATCCAACATTGGTTTCTCCTGGGACACCCTTGGTTGGTTCTCCGACTATCTCTCTAACCACTCCCAGCAGGTCAAAATTGGTAACACCCTATCCAAAAGACTGCCTGTCTTCTCAGGGGTCCATACTAGGACCTCTACTTTTTACCCTCCTCCTCAACTCCTCCCTATGGCCTGCCCCGGTAATGTGTTACAATACATGCAGATGATGCTGTCCTACTCTCCTACGACCCTGACCCCACTGAACTCCATCGTTCCCTGCAATCCGCCTTTAGCTGCGCCGAGCACTGGTTTTGTGCTCAGCACCTTATCCTCAACTGTAAGAAAACCAAAATTATGCTTTTTTTTCTCACTCTTTCAACACCCGGAAGGTGCATTACACTCAAGTTCTAACCACTAATCAGAACCCCTTCACTCCTTTATGTACCTGGGCATCACAATAGACCCTGCACTCAACTTCTACCAACATATCCCTCTCATGTTTAACGCCCTTAATGTTAGGCTGGGGCTTCTGTACCGCTTCCAGCGCTGCTTTACCACTGATGCCCTTAATGTTAGGCTTGCCGTATCCTCCTCTGTCCTCTCACTACTCGACTATGGTATACTTACTTATAGTGCTGCTAGCACCTCAGCCCTCCATAGACTTTGTTTCACACTAAATAAAACATGTCGCCTCATATTGGGATGTGATCGTCTCACCCATACTTGCTCCCTCTATAACACCACCAACTGGCTCAACCTTGACAATAGGATCAAGTTCCATACCTGCCTCGTGGCTAAAACAAAATCACCCTCAGCCTCGCTCGCCCTCCTAGTCCACCCGGCTCCAAAGCTTAAGCACACTCAAAGTTCTGCCAAACCACTCCTTGCAGTTCCATCCTGCGGGACCTCACAATTTCAAAGGTCCTTCAGCTTTAGAGCCCCCTCTGTCATGAACAGCCTCCCAACCTGGCTTGTAAATAAAATTAGAATTGGCCCTTTCAAAATACATCTTGGGGACCACCTCCAGGCCTCTAATACCTGTGACTGTCACTTAACCCCCACCCTCTTCCCTTCCCCACTGACCTTTACCACTGGCCTGTCTTCCTAGGCCTCTAGAACCAAGACTTTATCTGGGCATTACCATACATCTCCAGCTGTACTAGGTCACCCTAGTCTCTGATTGTTAGCCTTTACTCTTTCCTTGTACTCATAGCTTATTGTGTACTCACTGTATTGTTATGTAAAGTCTATTCTAGGGACATGGATATGTTGTTCATCCACACTGTCTGGCAGATTCCTTGCCACTTTAAATCTTGCTGGAAGGTCTTCAAGCTGGCTCCCCCCACCCACCTGGGTGGTAAAACTCTCGGCTCCGCCCCATGACGCCAGATCTTCCTTACTGCTTGGAAGCTCAGGTTCCCTCCTTAATGCTCTGCATGTAGACTGGATCCTAATTCTTCGGTTCGCCTGAAACTTATTTTAAAATTTTCAAGACTTCGGTCAACTTCTCCCTCGTGGCTGCGATGGACAAATCGACTCCCAGATTTCGGCGCTGCCCTTGTCGGCAGAAAATGTCCAGGACGGACCCGCACTCCATGTGCATCTACTGCCTCGGTCTAGAACATGACCTGCAGGCCTGTGAGTTATGCCGTTTGTTTTCGGCCAATGTCCTGGAGGACCGCGCTGCCTGGTTACAGCTTAGGCACCGAGCGCTTCCGCTGTGAATCGAGAGGAGGCCCGTTGGGCGATTTACATGGCTGGCTCAGCTGAGCAACTCGAGGCAGATGATCGCCCTTGAGGAGGAGGCGGCGCAGGCCGCATCATCCTCTTCCTCTGTTGCGGCATTTATCCCACTCTCTCTGGGTACCTCATATTCAGCTTCTTTCAAGGAGCTTTGCCAGTCCCTTTCCACGAAGGGAGAGGGGCCATCTGGACATTCTTCTCGGTCCAAAAAGAAGGACCCGAAAGGTAAGTCCCATCGTCAGCATTTGTGGGAGCGGGAGAGGTCCCCTTCACCGGACAGTCGACACTCGGCTTAAGTCGAGGTTGTGGCTAAGGCCGCTGGCTTCACAGCGTCCCCGTCAGGTCAGCCGGCTGAGACACCCGTCGACGCAGTCGAGATTTTTCTGGTGAAGCCGACAACCCTTCTTCACTGGTTCCCCCAGTAGAGACCGAGGACTTGCCTGCGCCTCTGGTGCCATGGTCACCGGTTAAGGCTTCCGAGCCGGGAAGGCGGGTGTCCCCGCCCCTTCCCAGACCGTCCTCGGTCTCTGACATCATCTCAGTCCAGCTGATCCGCCCGACATCCGATTCGGTCTCGCACAGTAAGCGGTGCCGCCCGCTCTTCCTCATCTTCCTCTGAAGAGGAGGAGAGGCACGCGAAATGCGTCGGGACGCTATGAGGACCTGATGTGGCAGCAGTTACTTCTGTCCGGGAACTAGCCGTCGCCTTCCCCGGCCATCAAGTGGCTGTCACCCGAGCGGCCGAAACAACCCCTCGCTGTAGTCGAGGTGCCCAATACTGGGCCAGTTGTTCGGCCAAAACCAGCTGCCCCACCGATTAGAAACATAGATTTTGACGGCAGATAAGGACCGCTTGGCCCACCCAGTCTGCCCATTTCCCTACGTAATGGATAAGCTGCAGATCCTAGTTAACCAGCAGCCTACTTCTTCCTACCCCCACCTCCTAGAATTGCCTTATGACTGTCCCATGCATGCTTGAATTCCACCACTGTTTTTGACTCCACAACCTCCTCCGGAAGGCCGTTCCATGCATCCACAACCCTCTCTGTGAAAAAATACTTACTTAAATTACCTCTGAGCGCCCCTTCTATCTTCAAATTGTGCCCCTTGTTCTTGCACACCTCTCTTTTTGAAAGATGCTACCCTCTTGGACTTTGTTGATTCCCTTGAGGTACTTGAAAGTTTCTATCATGTCCTCTCCTCCTTTCCTCGAGGCTATACATATTTAGCTCCTTAAGTCTCTCTTCATGTCTTCCTGTGCAGACCCTGCACCATTTTAGTTGCCCTCTCTGGACAGCTTCCATCCTGTCTATGTCTTGCAGAGATTGGGTCTCCAGAACTGCACCATTACTCAGATGGGGTCTCACCAACTGTCTGTACAGAGGGATAATAACTTCCTGTTTTCACTGGTGATGCCCTCCCTATGCATCCCAGTATCCCCAGCCCTCCTTGCTGCCCTCTCACATTGCTTGCCCACCTTTAGGTCATCTGACATGGCTACCCCCAGGTCCCTTTCCATTTTTGTTGTTGTTAGTATCTCACCCCCCCATTGTGTACTCTTCCCTTGGGTTTTTGTTTCCCAGGTGCATTACCTTGCACTTCTTAGCATTGAGTCTAAGCTGCCATACATTTGACCATTCCTCTAACCTTGCCAAGTCCCTTCTCATCATTTCCACCCCACCTTGTGCATCAACTCTGTTGCAGATCTTTGTGTCATCTGCAAAGAGACATACTTTTCCTTCCAGTCCCTCTGCAATGTCGCTTATAAAGACATTGAAGAGGACCGGTCCTAATACTGAACCCTGCGGTACCCCACTAGTAACCCCCCTTTCTTCAGAGTGGACTCCATTTACTATTACTCTCTGTGTCCTATTCTCCAGCCAGTTCTTTACCCAGGCTGTCATCTTGGGACCCACTCCCAGGCTGGCTAACTTGTGCTACAACCCCGAAATATTTAGTAAATACGATAACCGAGGTGTCGAGGACAGGTCAAAAGGGAAAATCCAAAATTGGTAATGCTCACTCTCCGGCACAAAGCGGAGGTACTGTTAATTGTTCACGGAGCACAGCAATCCCCTTTCTGCAGCACAGGGAGGACAGCCTTAAGTGACATCATGCAAAACTTTTTGTTGAATTTCTTCACGTTGTGCAGGACCAGTACAGGCTGCAGGTTACCTGTCCATTTGAGAATCTTTTAAGTACCAGGCATAAAACCTGCTGTTCCATGCCTCTGGAGGAATGGGTTTGATAGCTCTCTTTGAAGAACAACTGTACTTCTTTTAGAAGGGGACAAGGGGTCCAGAGGAAAACATGAAGGAGCTGGAGGAAGTATGAGAGGGACAAGAGCAACTCCAAAACATAACCCTCTTCTACTGTGTCCAGGACACACTCGTCCGTAGTGAACTCCTTCCATATGGACAGATGCAGAGAGATCCTTCCCTGTACTTGTACCCCTGGGAGCAATGGTGGATTGGAAGGAAGAGGATTATGGGGGCGAGGGACCCCACAGGAGGATACTTCTTCTGACATGGAACTACCCCAGTTATCCAAATTTGTGCCAAAACATCAGGCTCAAGAAGACTATCAACTTGAAAAGTAGCCAAGGCAGAATGCCACAGGTTAGCGAGATAATTAATCTGGTATGTCCGAGAAGTCGCAGGTTCTAGGTCCAGGGATGCAGAGGCAGAAGCTTTACTGCTCACAACATCTAGGCATTCAGATTCCTTATCAGGAGGCCAGGTACCCTGCCCTCCAAAATCACCCAGGGGATCCTGAACAGCTGGGTTTATTACAGGAGTGGCGTTCTGGGAAGCAGTGTAAGGCCCAGATGGAGCACGGTACTGCATATCAGTCCAGCAAGTGACTGAGATTAAAGTGCGAGTATTCAGTCAGGGAGGAAAGTCGTCCTCCTGTCAGGTATGGTATACAAGAGGTACCACCAAAGGAGGTGCAGGCTTCACCTCCAGAAACTCCAGTAAATTAACATACTAAAATGCCAGCAGAATAGGCCTAACAGTCTTTCATGTCTGCTCGTTTGGTCAGCCCCCACCCTGGGAGCTGACCTTGCTGCCCCCCTCTCCCTCTCTGGTTTCTCCCTTCCCAGTCCTGGATATTCTCGCTGCACTGGTTTTTGCTTCCAGAAACCTTCCCCTGTACCTGCCCACTCCCTCTTGAACCCCTCCACCGTTTCTGCCTCCACCAGCCCCCTGGGCAGCGCATTCTATGGCTCCACCACCCTCTCAGTGAAGAAGCACCTCCTCCTTTCTCCACTGAATCTCTCCTCCCTGTCCAGCTTCCACCCATGCCCTCTAGTTGCCCCTACCTCCTTCCTTCGGAGCACCCTCACTGCTACTCCCCTATTTACCCCCTTCATGTACCTGAAGACCTCCATCATGTCCCCCCAGTCCCTTCTCTCTTCCAATGTGTACATATTTAGCTCTTCGAGCCTCTCCCCATAGGTCCTATCCCCCAAGCCCCAAATCATTTTGGTTGCCTCCTCTGGACCCTCTCCAGGAGTTCAATATCCCTCTTTAAATGTGGCCTCCAAACTGCTCGCAGTACTCGAGGTGCGGCCTCACCAAGCAGTTACACAGTGGGAGTATCATTTCCCTCCTTCTGGAGGTGAGCCCCCTAGCGATGGATCCAAACATCCTGTTGGCCTCTGCCGCTGCCCTCCTACAGGTCTCTGAGTTGTTCATCTTGACATCCACCACCACCCCCAGGTCCCTCTCAGCCATCGAGACTTGCAGCATCCCCGGTGTACACTTGGCCCAGGTCTGTGGCTCCCAGGTACAGTACCTTGCATTTCCCTGCATGGAACCTCAGCTTCCACTTTCTAGACCACCTTTCCAGAGCCTCCAGGTCCCCCTGTAGGGCCACCCTCCCCTCCTCCCCATCCACCACCGCCCCCAGTTTTCAGTCATCCGCAAAGAGACTCATCTCACTCCTGATACCCTTCCTTATGTCAGAGACGTAGGCGTTGAACAGGAGGGGCCCAAAGACCGATCCCTGAGGGACTCCACTAATGACCCTCCATGGGGATGAGACTATCCCGCCAGCCACAGCCCTCTGGGTCCGGTTCTGGAGCCAATTTCCTATCCATCTGATCATCTGGTTCCCAACCCCATTTCTCCCAGATTATCCAACAGGCCCCCATGAGGAACAGAGTCAAATGCCTTGCTGATGTCAAGAAAGAGGACTTCCACTTGTCTACCCAGGTCCAAGGCACTCGTCACCCAGTCAGAGAACTCCACAAGGTTTGTCTGACACGATTTCCCCAGGACGAATCCATGCTGTCTATCATCCAGGCACACCAACTTTTCCAGGTCCCCCCAGTCTCTACTTGACAATGCCCTCCATCACCTTGCCCACCACCGATGTCAGGCTGATGGGCCTGTAGTTCCCCGCCACCTCCCTTGATCCCCCTTGTGGATAGGCACTATATGCGCCACCTTCCAGTCCTGGGGCACCCACCCTGTCCTCAGAGAGATGCTGAAGAGCTCCGACAGGGGTTTCGCCAGGACATCCGCCAGTTCCTTCAGCACTCTGGGATGTAATTTATCCGGCCCTGGTGCTTTCTCTGTTTTAAGGGACCTGAGAGCTTCCCTCACTCTCTCTCTGCTGTGATTTCCACCTCCGCTACCTCGTCTCTCTGCTTTGCCTTCCCCACCTGCCAGTGATGCCCCCCAACCCGCTGATCGGTAAGGGCCCCCCAGTTTCACTATCTCCTCCCATGTATGATGCAGCCCCGTTTTCCTTGCTGAAAACTGAGGTGAAGTACTCATTTAGTACCTCAGCCTGCTCCCCCGGGTCTTGTGCCCATCCCTCCCAGTTTTAATGCTGCTAGTCTGCCCCTTCACCCTTCGTTTTTCCCCAATGTATCTAAAGAACCCCCTGTTCCCTCTCCTAATTTCCCTGGCCAGGTTCTGCTCCTTCCTTGCCTTAGCTGCCCTCACCACCCTAGTGGCCCTTCTGGCCATCAGCTCGTACTCCCTTCAGTCCCTTTCACTCCTTGAACACTTGAATTGCCTATAGGCAGCCTTCTTTCCCCTCACCATGTCCTGAACCTCCCTGGTCCACCAGCAGGGTTTTCGGGCCCTACCGCATTTTCGTCTTACTTTTGCGCAGGTGCTGGTAGCATCTTGCATCCCCCTCCTGATGATTTCCCACCTACTGTCAGCATCCATGTCTGGTCCAATCCCATCCAAGTGCTCCTTAAGGATCCTTCCCATTTCCTTGAAATCCACCCCCCCCCCAAAGTCAGTTACCTCCAACTTTGTGCAGTCTTCTACCCCTCCTAGGTTCAGGCAGAACCAGACCGTGGCATGGTCGCTTCCCGCCAAAAGGTCCCTTACCTCCAGGCCCCCCAAACTGGTCACTGTCTGCCAGGACCACATCCAGTATCCGCACCTCCCTGGTCAGTTCCCCACCTGCTGAGTTAGGAACGCGTCCTGAAAGACATCCAACAACCTCTGTTCCCTGGCCACCGAGGATGTCATAGTCTCCCAGTCTGTTCCTGGCATGTTTAAGTCCCCCAACACCACCACTATTCCCAATCTGCAGCGTCTCCCAACATCTGCCACCAGACTCTCCTCCAGCTCCTCCGCCAGCGCAGGGGGTCTATACACTACTCTTATGTTTACTCTCTTGCCCCCCCCCCCGTTATCAAGGTGACCCAAATCACGTCCCTAGTTTCCTCCGCTCCTCCTATGCCAATGCAGTTTCTGACTATTGCTACCCTCCTCCCCTTCCTCCCCTGTCCTTCTGAACATGGTGTAACCCTCCAGGTTCAGGTCTCAGTCGTGCCCTGCAGTGGCCCAGGTCTCAGTGACGCTGCCACATCCACCTCTCCTCACTTAGCACGCCTGGAGCTCAGGCATTTTATTGCCCAAGCTCCTGGCATTTAGCTGGACTACCTTCCACACTTTCCTATACTTCCATTTCCCTGCTCATGTTCCCATGCAGATTCTGCCTCCCCTGGTCCTCACCTTACCAGTCGGCCTTTTCCTGCATTCCTCCAGCTCCCGGGGGTTGAGACAGTCTGTCTCCTTTATCGACCCCTCGACAGCCTATTCTCCCATCCCCTCACAAGTTTTAAACCCCACCTTTCATTGTAGTTCCCTCAGTCACCCTCAAGCCTCAGCACCTTTTGGAATTGTCTGAGCAACATCTGAGTAGAGGGAATACGAGGAGGAGACCGGAGGTCCTAGACCACAGTGTCTTGTGCCCTGTAACTGGAGAGAGAGAGTCTCTTGCCATCTGGGATAGCGTTAAACCCTATGCAGTTACTCTGCCATAGTCTATCAACAGATTTGGAGGTTTCCAGGGGTGTGCTACCTAGGGCAACCAATTAGAAACAGCTTAGTATTCTATTACAACTGCTCCGTTTTTCACCCATTTGTCTAATTCTCATGTAATCGCTCTTTAATGCCTAATGATCAGGCCTCTGTAGCCACTGAATATGTGTACTGTCTTACTGTCCATCCTGACGTGGAACCTTTGTAAAAGAGCTCACGCTCAAAGGTCTTTCCGAAATACTAATTAAATAAATAACAGTAGGGCCAGAGGGAAGATCTAAGTCATAGAGATCTTCTCCTTCCAAATCCTCCAAGTGCTCCTCAGTGTTCAGGATGATAGAACAAAAATAAACCTTGTCGATGTCTCAAGTGACGATGGAAGTAACAGACTTAACCTGCGATGGAAGTGGCGACTGCAGAGGAAAGATAGGTATACTTCTACAATCTCTTAGCGACTGTATCGACAAGGAAGGCACAGTTGATGGGACTGTAGATACCAGTGTTGCATACAGCAATTGAAACAAGTGAATATGCCTGAGAACGACGCCAGCACAGCCTGGGAGTCGATAATGCCCGTGAAAATGTATGTGACTATAGGAGTCTGTGGACAAAGCCCAATGATTAAGGTGGTATACTGTCCAATACAGGTACGGCAGCACCAGAGCCAAGACCCAACTTTGGTGTCTCAAGGACAGTCTGGGGGCTACAGTCGACATCACCAGCACGGTTGACAACAGGGACTTACCCTCCTTCAATAGAGGCTTTGACTGTGTCCACCAGGGAAGCAGGCATCTCCAGATGCCTATGATTATGGCACGAGGATGATGGTAATTATGAAGCTGCGTCTATGTTTATCAGCTTATTGCACTGGTTCCAGTAACCATATCGGCAACAGTGTGGCCAACTGCCAGGGAGGATATCTCCTGGCAGAAGCTGGACAAGAGTGAGAAGCTAGCTTGGGGTCCACTGCCTTAGCCAGAAATGCCATTTCTTTTATGATGAAGGATTTTTCCAGAGCATTTGCGCGTCATCTCCTTGTGACCTGCGAGGAATCCTGATGGGTCTTGCAGGCCTTTACACTGTACAAGAGTTTTTTTTTTTTTCAGAAAGTGTTGGTATAAACTGGAAAGAAAAGGTTAGTCAACAGCGTTAGATATAATGTCTACAATGCTGTTAATTTAACATGGAAAAAATTAATCTAAGGAACGACTGCATTGTTTCTCTGCAGGTCCGAGCGGTCAATGGCAGAGGAAAGAACCAAGGATCAGTGGGGATTGTGATGGAACCTCCGCCTCCACAACCGAAATCGGGGGCACCGACCAAGGACTGTCGGTCGGGTCAGGGCCTGCCCCACAGGTTGTCGGTCACCCTCACTCCCAACCGTCCTCGGCAGGTGGAGGCTGGCTCAGGCCCCAAGCAGCTCTTCGCGGTCTCCTCGGAGTCCGACGACGACTCCTCCCTGTTCTCCAGGCCCATTGACTTGGAGTCCTCCTGGGGCCAGTTGATGGACGAAAGCCCATCGTCCTTCATGGGTTTGCTTCGGCTCATCTCTGAGTCCACCGGGATGCAGCTCGAGCCCATATCCAAGCGGGCCAAGTATCCCTGACGGAGATACTGGACCGAGGATTCACCCACGAGGAGGCCTTTCGGTGGCTGAAGCCATTGTTGGCCCAGCCTTGGAGCTTTGGCAGCGGCCTGCTTCTGTTCTGCGCCTTTGGCCAGGAAGTATCTTGGTCCCTACCGCTCTTTGCCTGCTGGAACACCCTCTGCCGAGGGGTTGGTCACACAGCGTGCTGCCCGCATTCTGGGAACGCTAGGGATGTGGACAGGCCCCCCGACAAGGAGTCCAAAAAGCTGGACTATGCCGGGCGCAAGGTGTACGCTGCGTCCTCCCTTGGCCTCCGCCAGGCCAGCTCAACTGTGCTGATGGCACATTTCTCCCACGCCCTCATGGGCTCCCTGGATGAGGTGATCCCTCATCTCCCGGCTAACCTGCAGACCACGGTCCGACAGTTACGGGACCAGGGTAGGGTGGTGGCTAAACTGCTCCAAACGGCTCTGGACATTGGAGACTCCTGTGCCAGATCAGTTGCGGCCGCAGTGGCCATGCGCCGCAGAGCATGGCTGAGGATATCCACCTTCACGGCGGATACCCAGCACAAACTGGCGGATGTCCCCTTCCTGGGGACAGACCTCTTCAGCCCTGGAGTGGAAGGTCACCTCCAGCAGATCGAAAAGTCCAATGCCACTCTGGACTCGGTCACCTCTGCCCAGAAGGACAAAGGCCGCCGACAGCAGCAGCACAAGTCCTTTCGTCCTTCTGCTCCTGCAGCACGTCCGGCCCAACAGCACCAGGGCCAGCAGGCTCGCGCTTGGCATCCCAAGCCCGCGGCTTCCTCCAACAGGAAGCAGGGAGGTAAAGGCCCAGGAGGTCCCTCGGCCAGTCCCTCCTCTAAGCCTGCCCAGTGACGGGTTGAGGGGTGTCACCCCCAGCCTCGTCAGTCCCCCCTGGGTTCCCTCCGTGGGGGGATGGCTCTGCCACTTCCTTTCCACTTGGTCCGTTATAACCACGGACCGTTGGGTGTTGGAGGTGGTAGGAAAGGGCCTGCCCCTGGAGTTCGAGCAGGCCCCACCCTTCCGAGCCGTCGCCCCTCGGGGGAGCTACGGGATCCGCAGCCTCTTTGTTGGCTCACCGAGCCGATATTGCCCTGCTCCTCGAAAAAGAGGTGATCAGGAAGGTGGCGAATCCTCCTCCAGACCCGGGGTTTGTGTCCAGGTACTTCCTAGTCCCAAAACGGACAGGGGGCTGGCGCCCCATTCTCGACCTGCATGACCTGACCAGGTTCCTAAGGTCTCGGACCTTCAGGATTGGTCACTCTGGCTCAGATAATCCCATCCTTGGAATGAGGTGCATGGTTCTGTTCTCTGGACCTTCAGGACGCATTCTTTCACGAACCAATCCGTCCGTCCCACCAGAGATTCCTCCACTTCAGGGCGGAGGGGGGTCTCTATGAGTTCCGGGCCATGCCCTTCGGCCTTTTCCTAGCTCCAAGGGTCTTCACCAAATGCATGGCAGTGGTGACAGCATTCCTGCGGCGCCGAAGGATCCGGGTGTACCCTTACCTAGATGACTGGCTGATTGCAGCCCCCTCCAGAACAGAGGTGGAGCAGTCCAGAGATCTGGCGCTCCAGGTTTGCTCTCAGGTTGGCCTCCTTATCAATGAGGCCAAGTCGGAACTCGTGCCAGAGCAGGTGATACAATTCATCGGGGCAGAGCTCGGCTCTCTACGAGCCAGAGCACGGCTCCTGGCGGACAGGGCCGAGGTTCTTTCCTCCTTTCCCCAATCATTTCAGGTTGGGCAATCGCGCCCTGCCCGGGACTTCCTGTGCCTCCTGGGCCTCATGGCGGCCTGCACCAGCGTGGTCCGTTGGGCCCGCTGGTACATGCGTCCCCTTCAATGGGGGCTGGCCAGCCAGTGGTCACAGCACTTTGATCCTCTGGATCAGGTAGTGACAGTGACCCAGGGGATGTGGAACGCTCTCCAGTGGTGGATCGTTCCAGCACATCTGCAGGAGGGCATCCCATTTGTCCGCCCCAAGTTGACGGTCTCTCTATCGACCGATGCCTCTCTGATGGGTTGGGGTGCCCATCTGGGGGAGCACAGAGCACACGGCCTCTGGTCCCCTCAGGAGTCCCGATGCCACATCAACCTGCTGGAGCTTTGAGCAGTTCATCTAGCCCTCACCACCTTCGCTCCATTTCTACGGGGTCAAGTGGTTCAGGTCCAGACGGACAATACCACGACCATGTACTACCTAAACCGCCAGGCCGGGACGCGCTCCATGCCTCTGTGCAGGGAAGCTCTCCACATTTGGTCACTCTTGAGCAGCCTGGAGGCGGATCTCCTCGCCATTCATGTGGCAGGAGCCTCCAACACCATGGCCGATGCCCTAAGCTGGATAGGGGCTACGTCCCACGAGTGGTCTCTCCTGCCAGAGGTAGTACAAGATCTGTTCTCCCACTGGGGCACGCCTCAGGCAGACCTGTTTGCCTCCAGGGAGAATGCGAAGCTGAGACTGTTTCATGCCCGCCCCCCTCAGCAGGGCTCACTGCAGGGGGATGCCTTCTCAAGGTCGTGGACCCCGGCCTCTTCTATGCCTTTTCCCCATTTCCCTTGATCCACAAGGTGCTTCTCAAGGCGTGGAGGGACAAGGCGCAGGTGATTCTGGTAGCCCCAGACTGGCCCCGCCAGTTCTGATATCCAGATCTCCTCAGTCTCAGCTCCAGGCTCCCGGTGACTTCCAGCCCGCCCGGACCTGATCTTAGTCAATCAGGGGAAGGTATTCCATCTGGACCTTCAATCCCTGCACCTGACGGCCTGGCTCCTGAGCGGCTAGAGTTCCAGGCCTTGGGTCTTTCCGACGAGGTCCTCAACGTCGTTGAGGCGTCCCGTGTAGGAGTCGACCAGAAAATGCTATGCCTTCAAATGGAAGAGATTCTCCATTTGGTGTCAGGGCAAGGGTCTGACCCTTCCTCCTGTTTCTTGGCAAGCATTCTGGACTACCTAGGTCCCTTTCTCAGCAAGGGCTTCGGTCAGCGACTCTTAAGGTGCACCTGGCAGCCATCTCTGCCTACGGGCATGGGCCGGAAGCAGTCGGTGGTGCAGGAGAGAGTGGTCAGGCGCTTTTTCAAAGGCCTTGATCTCATATCCCCTCCGGTGCGAAAACCTCCACCTCCGTGGGATCTACTGCTGGTATTGGCTAAGGTCATGGGCAAGCCATTCGAACCAATGCACAGGTGTGACATCTCTCACCTGTCGTGGTAGACCGCCTTCTTGGTGGCTATCACGTCAGCCAGAAGGATGGGAGAGCTCCAGGCGCTTTCCATCGAGTCTCCTATCTGGTCTTCCACAGGGACAAAGTTGTCCTGCGCCCCCACCGAAATTCCTTCGAAGGTGGTGTCGGAGTTTCACCTTAACCAGGTGTTGACTCTGCAGGTGTTCTACCCAGTCACACCTTGGAGGCTGAATATAGGCTCCATACTTTGACCCTAGAAGAGCTCGCTACAAGGAGCGGACGGCTGAAGTTCAAGGAGAGGTTCGCCAGCTGTTTGTCACCTACGCTGAAGTCGCACCTGGCAGACCTGCAGCCAAGTGGGCGATTGGCAGGTGGTCACCACCTGCATAGATCTCTGCTATAGGTTGGCGGGCATGGAGCCTCCCAGAGGGATAAGAGCTCATTCTACCCGCCATACTGCTGCTTCGGTGGCTGCTTCCAGGGATGTCCCTATCCAGGAAATCTGCAGGGCTGCTACCTGGAAGTCAGCACACACCTTCATCACCCACTACCACATCGACCTTGAGTCACGCCGGGATGCTGGTTTTGGGGCCTCGGTTCTCCAGTCTTTATTTCCCAAGTAGGGTGTGTGCGCCTTGCCTCCCTCCTCCCGGAGAACTGCTAGGAGTCTGCCAGACAGTGTGGATGAACAACATATCCATGTCCCTAGAAATACAGGTTACTCACCTGTAACAGGAGTTCTAGGCATGGTATATGTTGTTCATCCTACCTTTCCTCGACCCTCGGCTTGACGCACAACCTGGCTTCCAGCGGGCTAGATCTGGCATCATGGGGCGGAGCCGAGAGTTTTACCACCCGGGTGGGTGGGAGGAGCCAGCTTGAAGACCTTCCGGCAAGATTTAAAGCGGCAAGGAAGCTGCCAGACAGTGCGTATGAACAACATATACCATTCCTAGAACTCCTGTTACAAGTGAGTAACCTGTATTTATGTACCTAATGGTGACGTGGAACCTTTGTAAATGAGTCTTTGACTCAAAGGTATTTCCGATTCCTGAATAAATAAATAATTTATTTAGCTCGGTACTCTCCCATTAGTGTGAATGAGTGGTGGAGACTTCGTCCAAGAAGATCAAGAATACGGTAGGTACTTAATTTCCATTTCCTCTTGAGGGGGGTATGTGACTTGGTTGAATAGGGCCCTCTTCCAGTTGTTCTGGAGAGAGAGTTTAAATGCAAGGATCTGTTCTGTTATCTCCTTTTGTGTCTCTTGTCTGTCTGATTGCACAACCACATTTTCTCGTGAGACCTAGGACTTGATCACCCTGATGGTCTCACAGTTCTTTGCCTCTCGCTATCTCTCTGCCCTTACTTGCTGTTCTGTCTTTTCTTCCCCCTCATAGATCTGCTGGCATAAAAATATATGTGATTCTTTAGGTGGAAATGTAGCTAATACTGGGATCCCTTTGTTTAGAAATGTATATAGTTTTATTTTTGAAATGTATATAGTTATACTGTTGAAATGATTGCAAAAAGCAGTTTGGAACTCAAGGGGTTAATTTGAGAAGCTAGTTTGCAAACTCTCAGAAGCTGTAAGCAAGAAATCAGTTCTGGGTCACAGTGTTCTTTTTCTTCACTTGTTGAAACTTACAAGAACACTGTGTGAGAAGCATGCTGTTTTCTTAACAAGCGGGTGTTGCAAAGACGTATAAAAACAGAGCTGCAATTTCTTGCAAGAGAGAAACACAGAGAGACTGAGACTGGAAATTTAGAAGAAACCCAGATGGATTTTCTCTGTTTATACTGCCTTTGTAAATAGTTAAACTGAACAATTTTTTTATTTTTATTTTACTGTTAATAAATCACTTGTTCGAATTTTACAACTGCTCCTGGTTTTCCTATGCTTCCTGACCTGTGCCTCGATGACATACCCCCCATCAGGCTACCCTCCATCAGGGCCCTCGTCAGGTTTTCCGCTGTCTGGCCCTACGCTGAACCCTTTGGGTTATTCATACTACCTTGGATATCCTGGGTATCTCCTAAATGCCCTCATTTCCAGTCATCGGGCTGTGCCCATCATTATGCTGCACCGGGCTTCACGACGCATGGAACACATGCCGTGGGATCAGGCTACCATACAGGGTGTCAGGCTTTTCACCCTCCACCACCTCCCACTCCACCTCCTGCTCAACCACAGGTGGACTTCCATGAGATTTTACAATAGTGGTGGTCCGAGACAGAATCTCAGTCCGTCTCAGAACTGGACAGCAGACAACCGCAACCTTTGGAAGTTGGACGTCCAGACCAGACCCCTAGGGCAGCCTCTCCGGTCACCCCTCAAGCCTTGACGTCAGGCCTGACGTCTGATGTGGCTCCTTCAGAGAAAAAGTCTGCTCCTCCAAACAAGGAACCTGCAGATTCCGGTGATTCAGATTCCGAGTCGTCCTCAAAGGTTCGGGATTCGAGACTCTTCCTCCAGAGGAGCCGTTCCCTAGAGTCCCCCAAGTCACCCCCACCTCCGAGGATGCCTCCTTTGTAGATCTCCTGAGACAAATGGCAGAGGCACAAGTCTGGAAGTCTGATGCTCAAGACCCAACATGTCAGAGGTTGGCCGAGCACCTAGATTTTCCTGAAACTAGTCCGGTTCTCACCCTTCTTGGCTGGAACTTCACGAGGATCTGTCCTCGACCATCTGGCAGATGCCCTCCTCTATCCCAGCTATGGCCAAAAAGGCTGACCGGGTTTATAGTACACCAGAGGGCAAAGACCAACTCAGTGTACACCCAAAGGCTGACTCTGTGGTCATAATTGCAGCCCACGATAGGTCCACCAAGCCTAAGCACCTCGGTATTTTCTGTCCCAACAAGGAGTCCAGACAACTGGACCAGTTCTTGAGAAAGTTCTGCTCCTCTTCAACACTAGCCATTTGTGCCCTTAATTATGTGGCACACATGCAAGTGTACCAAAAATCTCTGTTCCGCCAGCTTGAGCCCATAGTAGAATCCCTCCGGGACTCTGAATCTAAAACCACCTTAGCAAATACCCTCCAGTCTGCTAAGGTGGCCGGGTGTCATTCACTCAGGGACACCTATGATGCGGTGGACTCCTCCATTAGAGGCACAACCATGGCAGTGAACCTTCGCAGATTTTCTTGGTTGAGAGTGTCCTGTCTGGCTCCTGATGTCCAGACAGCTATTCAGGATGCCCCTTCAGAGGCTCTGGCCTGTTCATTATCATGAGCCTTCAAGATAAAGGCAGTGCCCTCAGGTTGGTAAACGATTGACTGAAACCTCAGCCAAAATGTCCTTTTTCGCTGACAAAACAGACGCCAGGTGAAACCACAGCCGTCACCCAGGTGCCAATTCAAATGCAGGCTCCCAACACTGCCGCCACCCCTCCAGCCAAAACCCATAGAGCTTCAGGGGTGGCCCTCCCTAACCTCCACTCTCACCCCTGACTTGCTGCCCGCCTTCCCTACTCATCATCTATTGGAGAAACAGGAGGGCGGAAGGATCGCAAGGCACTTGGGAGGCTTGGAGTCCATCACAACAGATGTCTGGGTCATTCAGCTAATCAAGCTTGATCACACACTCAAGTTTTGCGGGGGAAAAAAAACAAGCAAATCTCCAGGGTTTTCCCACTATCGAAGGGCGCACATTCCTCAGTTAAGGGAGGAAATCACAGCTCTTCTTCGAAAGGAAACAATAGGGCCAGTGCCGGCAGGCCAGATTGGGAAGGGATTCTTCTCCCACTTCTTTCTGGCTCCAAAAAAGACCGAGGATCTGCGCCCGATACTAGATCTCAGCACCCTAAACGTATTCATAGAATAGAAGCGGTTTTGGATGCTAACGCTCCAAAGCCTGCTACCTCTCCTGTCCATGGGACAGTGGCTTTGTGCCCTGGACATGCAGGATGCGTAACTGAACATCCCAGTGTTTCTACCTCACCACAGATTCCTCAGGTTCTCTTTCCAAGGGAAGCATTACCAGTTCAAATCCCTCTACTTTGGACTGTCTTCAGCACCACAGGTTTTTACCAAATGTCTCGCAGTTGTGGCAGAGGCTCTGAGGAGACAGGGGCACTACATCTTCCCCTACCTTGACAACTGGCTTCTTGCAGCCCTGTCGAGGGAGGGGTTGGAGGCATCTCTGTTAGCTACCCTGCACCTTTTCGAGTGACAGGGTATTGCTGTCAGTTACCCCAAATCACAGCTCGCTCTTTCCCAGCACTGCAATTTATTGGGGCCGTTCAGGACGCAGTCCAGGGTATGACCTTCCTCACCCTGGACAGAGCAGAGACTCTGCAGAGGCAGGTCCAGCTGGTAACTTCCAACAGATGCACTTCGGCCAGGGCGGTCCTCCACCTTCTTGACCTCATGGCTGCGGCTATCCCCACAGTTCCCTTGGCCAGACTCCACATGCATATCTCGCAGTGGGCTCTCAGGTCTCAGTGGGACCAGAGGGCAGATGACTTGGACAGCTGTGTCCTAGTTTGCGGCCTGATGCAGAAAGATCTGCAGTGGTGGCAGAACTCTGATAATCTGTCCCGAGGAGTTCCTTTCTGGGCCCCGTCCTTACTCCCAAATCCTGACCACAGACGCGATGGGGTGCCCATCTCGGAAATCATAGGACCCAGGGCCTGTGATCACCTACGGAACTACACTTGCACATAAATGTGCTCAAAATTAGAGCAGTTCTATATGCACTTCAGCCTTTTCAGCACATGCTTCAACAGGATACACTGTTGGTCCAATCGGACAACATGTGCATAGTGTGGTATATCAACAAGCAGGGGGTACCCACTCATATCCTCTACGCAGGGAAGCGATGCGGGGCAGGAATAGGGCTGTCCTGCACAAGTGTCGCCTCTTGGCAGGTCACATTCCAGGCATGCAGAACGTTTTGGCAGATGATCTCAGCTGCTCCAGGGTAAGAGTGCACAAGTGGGAGCTAAAGCAGGAGGTAGTAGATCACATCTTTGACCTCTGGGGTCGTCCGGATGTGGATCTGTTTGCAGCCCCGTCAGACGCAAAACTTCCCAAGTTTTGCTCGCTCGATTCCGTGCGTGGTGCTTTCTGTCAAGACGCACTGTTGCTTTGGACAGGGAGGTTTCTGTATGCCTTCCTTCCCTTTCCAGTTTTACAGAGCGTGTTGATCAAGCTTCAAACAGAAGGAGCTCAAATGATTCTGATCACCCCATTTTGGCCTCGACAAATATGGTTTCCACTGCTTCTGCAGCGGGCAGTGGAGCCTCCTGTTCCTCTACCTCTTTGTCACAATCTCCTGACCCAGGAAGGGGGCACTCTGGTCCATCTAGGTCTTAAGTCCCTTCGTCATCACACATGGCTCCTCAAGACATAGTTGCTTCCAGATTTGGAGTTTCCCTAGGGTAGCTCAGGTTTTGGTAGAGGCCAGAAAGCCTTCTACCAAAACTACATACGCCATGAAATGGAAGTGCTTCTCCATCTGGGCCACCTCGAATGGTTGGGATCCTTTTTCCATTTCCCGTTCCTCAGGTCATGGAGTATCTTCATCTTTCTGATCAGGACTTGAGCTATTCGTCACTGAAGGTGCATGTGGCAGCCATTTCTGCGTACCACGTTTTATTGGAGGGCAAAACTCTGGCTCAGTTGGAGGTTTCTAAAACCTTCCTAAAAGGAATTCTGCATCTGAAACCCACAGTGCATAACCCCGCTCCACCGTGGTACCTTAACTTTATTTTGGAGAAATTGACCTCGCCTCCATTTGAACCAGCAAGTACATGTGAAATACGCTTCTTGTCCTGGAAAGTGCTCTTTTTAGTTGCTGCTACTTCTGCTCAAAGGATTTCAGAGTTTCAGGCTCTGATGTGTAAGGAGCCTTATTTGGTTTTTCACAGAGACCGGGTGGCTCTGCGCACTAATCCTAAGTGTCTTCCAAAAGTCCTCTCCTAGACTACCTTGAATCAGTCTCTTCAGCTGTCGGTATATTACCCTGCGCATACAAATCAGGGGGAGACAATTCTGCGAACGTTTCACATTCACAGAATTTTACATTACACTAACAGGACAAAGATATCCAAAAAAACGGATCAACTTTTTGTTTCTTTCGCACCAAAGAGAGAAGGTGCGGCAGTTTCCAAGCAATTCCTTTCCAAATGGTTGGCTAACTGCATTGGTTTTTGTTACCAGAAGTATGGTAAAGTCCTTCCGGGGGGGGGGGGGTTAAGGGACATTCTACCAGGGGTATGGCTGCCTCTACAGCCTGTTTCAGAAATGTCAGCTGCAGAGATTTGCAAGGCCGCCACTTGGAGTTCCGTCCACACGTTCACTAAACTCTACAATTTGGACATTACCTCTAGGCGTAAGCTGGTTTCGGACTGGCAGTCCTCCAGGGACTCCTGACCTAAGTTTCTGGCAGCTTATTAGCCTTTCAGTTCCAGCCTCCCATGTTTTTCTGTCCCTCGGACTCATTGCATGGGACTCGGTCCTACAAGTAATTACCTATTGCAAGAACCCTCTCGAAGTAAGATAGTACAGTTATGCAAGAACTTACCATAACAGATCTTTGAGAGAGGCTTTTGCAGTAGGTAACCTTTTTCCCTCCTTCCTTCCTTCCCCTTTTTAGTCTGCAGCTCCTTTTCCTTGAACCTTTTCTTGGCTCCAAGAGTCTCTTTCCCATTCTTCTGTCATGCCTCTTGGAGGTCTCTGGCAGGAGAACTGGAGGGCAGACGTGGGGACCACCCACTGTATAGTGCCACGCTGATATTGGTCACGTGACATCCGGTGGACAGCCACTGCACACTAGACCCCCGGTCTGGAAACCTGTGGCCACGTGGGATATTAGCCTCATGCTAGACATGCTCATCCGTAAATCTTTTGAACCTCTAGCTAGCTGTGACTTGAAATTTCTTACCTGGAAAACCGCCTTCTTAGTGGCTGTAACTTCCGTTCACAGGGTCTCCGAAATGCATGCCTTGGTCACAGACCTTCCTTACACGGTCTTTCACAAGGACAAGGTGGTACTTTGTACTAACCCTAAATTCCTATCCAAGTGGTTCTGGAGTTTTACCTTAACCAACCCTTGGTTCTCCCTACTTATTTGCTAACTTCCAGAATGAAGGGGAACGCACCCTTCACTCCATGGACATCAAGAGGTTTCTACGATTCTACATTGACAGAAATAGAGATTTGTAAATCCAAGCAACTCTTCGTATCTTATAGCATGGCCCAACTGAGTCAGCCTGTTGCCATTCTATGCATCTCTGTGTGGTTAGTGGTATGTCTTCGCCACTGCTGCTTGATGGTGCAGGTCAAGTTGGAAGGCCAGGTTTACGCCAACTCCACCGGAGCAGTCGCTGTATTCCTGGTTGAGATTCATAACATACCCATTGCAGACATTTGCAAAGCGGCTACTTGGAGCTCAGTGCATACCTTTGTGAAGCACTATGCTCTGGATGTCCATGCTAGACAGAACACTTCCTTGGCGGGACAATCCTTAATGGACTTCTGTCCTGAGCGAGCTGTGTATCCTGCTGCCCTGCTTGGGGGGGGGGGATTGGGTTTTTAGCTCTGTACTCTCCCATTAATGTGAATGAATGGTGTAGACTCCTAGTCCAGGAAGATATGGAAATGATGTACCTACCTTAATTCTTGATCTTCTTGGACGGAGTCTTCACCATTCATTCACACACACACACCATCCCCCGAGTACACTCTGTCTCTGGTCTTCACTCCCTTGTTCGTGTGGACTGTGAAGACATTGTTGAGTTGACCCGTCTTACATGGGTCATCCGGGCTATCTTATGGCCAGATTAGGTTAGGTATCTCTTAGGATAGTTTACGCTGCACCTCCTTGGTCAAAAAGATACTGAGGCAGTTGGAAGATTGACGCCGAGAAAGCCTGTAAGGGTACAAGCCAGTCTTGCAATGCTGCACATGCACGGTCCTATCTCGGCGCCAGCCCTCCTGAAGATTTGTGGCTCCCGCTGGGTCCTAGCACATCCGGTGTAGTCCCATTAGTGTGAATGAATGGTGAAGACTCCATCCAAAAAGTTCAAGGAAGTACAGTAGGTACGTAATTTCCATTTCCATCTGAACCAGCCTTTAGTGTTGCCCATGTATTTCCCCAGTTTCCAGAATGAGGGGGAGTGCATCCTTCACTCTGGATGTTAAAGGGCCTTCAGGTTCGACATCAGTAGAACTAAGGACATTCGACAGTTCAAGCAGCTCTTTGTCTTTCAACCTTGTCATAGGGGCACAGGTCAGGAAGCATAGGAAACACCTGGAGCAGTTGTAGAATTCACCAAAAATATTTATTTACAGTAGTAGTAACATAAAAAAAACTTGTTCAGAATAACTATGAACAGAGGACAAATAAAATATTTTTTTCTTTGTCTATGTTTCCCTTTCTCTTCTAATCTTTCTTGCAATTATAGCTTAGTTCTTATAAGTCCTTTCAACCCCCATCCTTAGCAACCATCCTGTTTTTGTAAATATCAGGCAGGAGCTGCTAGAATACAGTGTGCTTCTTGAGTTGAGGCCCCCTTTTGCACAGCTTTTGGAAAAGGCTCAAAGATTTGCACTAAGGTAACCGCTAGTTTCCAATAGCTTTATGCAGTCATCTCAAATTATAAATATATACACTTCAACAGTAGCACTATATATTTTCTAAACAAAAGATGTCACAACATCAGTTACATTTCCACATATTTTTATAATAGCATATATGCAAGGGAGAAAAAGACAGCAAGAGAGAGAGAGAGACAGACAATCGCAAGACTGACGGAGTGATCAAGTCTGAGGTTTCACAGGAAAATTTGGTTGCACAACCAGACAGACGAGACAGAAAAGGAAAGATCTTCTCTGTGTCACTCTTCACCATTCATCACCTTTGGATACTTAGCCGGAGCTCATGACCCCGCGAAGCTTTTTTTTTTTTTTTGGGAGTGGGCGAAGTCGACGCATCATGGACACCACCCTCGAGGCCAACTCGCTGCATGGCACTAGTGGGTTGGCTGTTAGGCATTGTCAACTACGCCCTCCCGCCAGTTCTTAGTCTCCGGCCGTCAAGGTTACCTCATGGGACGCTTTGAGAAGAATCTACTCCTGAGAGGCCTACTTTTCAAGCCTTCGGTTGTGCAGTTCGAAATCCTTCGAATTTTGTTCGACTCCTTGTCGACCCCGTGTCAGAGTCCGTCAGCTCCAAGTTTCCTGCCAGTTCTGTTCGCCTCCCCAACGTCGCCTGGTAAGACTGTTCCTTATTTTATTTTGCGACGTCAGGTCTTGTTTGGTGTTCTTTTTTCATAGGTCATGTCTCGGTCGGAGGGCAAGAAAAATTCCAAGGCGGGACGGCCCCCATGCAACGGTGCCCTTGCGGCTGTAAGTACTCAGTCACGACCAGCACGACCATTGCCTCGCATGAATTGGCCTGCTTCACAACATGGATTAGTGCGATGCCTGTTTCTCCATGGACCACCGGGTCATCGAGCAGTGTGTGTGGAAAGTGGGTTGACTGCCGCCAACTTACGGGGGACGGGCACTCACTCGTCGAGCCAAGCCGCATTCTCTTGGCCTTTCCTCCGGGTCCCCTCCCAGTTCTATACAGACTGAGGAGGAGGGGGCCTCTGCCTCTGGTAGCCTAGCCGTGGCAGAGGCCCCTTCCGCGGTGCAGGAGGCCCAGTCTGCCCCCCTCTGGCACCGCCTTGGCAGTTGCCCCATGGGGGCGAAGGCTCCCCCGGTGTCGTACCCGCAGCTCAGAAGGCCTGGTTTGGCGCCATCTTAGGCCTCAACACTGTTCGCGGCGCCGTGGGCCCTGATGATGCTGTCATCGGCACCGGTCAGTCGCTCGGTGCCGTGGCTATCATCAGCACCGTTCGCAGCGCCGATGGTGCTAGCAGCACCGTGGGGAAGCTGCAGCGGCGCCGTCCCTGACTCTCGCCTCGGCGCCATCCACGGCACCGTGGTTGAGCCGCGGCCGCTGTCCAGTTCTGGAGCCGCTCGTGGCTCCAAGCATGGATACGGTGCCATGAGGATTCCGGAGCTCGGCGCCATCCGTGGTGTCGAGAGCGCGGTCGGGGACGTCTCTGGTCTCAGTGGCGCTGTGGGCCAGGACTGCACCATGTCAGGCCTCGGCGCTGAGGCTGCTGCCGTTGTTGGGGCCGTGTCTTCCTCTGGCACCATTCGCGGTGCTGTTGGAGACATCGGCGCAGACTGTGATGCAGTCTCTGTTTCTGGTACCCCTTTCAGTCGGGATGGTAGTAGGCATCTACGCACTGTTTGGCACAGAACTTCAGTCTCCACCTCTTCGGAGGAGGAAGAGTTGGACTCTGAGTCAGACAGGCAGTCTGACTCCTTGGAGTTGGCTGCTCATGTGGACATCTTGGTAGTGTCCTCCACAGGCAGGGGCCAGCCCCCCTCTGGGGAGCGGACAGTGACTCCCAGGACCAGGGTCAGGGGGTGCTGACCAGCAGGCAGTGGTGCAGGCCTCCGTTGCTCTGCAGCCTGGTCTTGGAGGGTTCTCTGATCCCTCAGTGGTGGTGTGCCTGGATCGCCCAACTTTGGGGCCGATCAGAGCACCCACGGGAGGGGAGGGTGCTGCTCCCTAGATAGCTCCCTCGGGGGCCAACCAGGGCTGCCAGCTGCCTAGGCTGGCTTTCTCGAGGAGGAGGGCACTCTCAGATTCCTAGGGGTCAAGGGGTATGGGGTCTGTGCGGCGGCCTTTTTCCGGAGCCCACCCGGACTCTGGGAGGAGCCGTAGTGCTGGAGCTCCACCCTTTCCTTTCAGTTTCCTCGAGAGGGCCCTGTTCTTTGGAGGTAGGGGACTGTCCTTTTGGACTTTCATGGCCCCGGTCACCTCACCGGGGGGGGGGGATTCTTCAGGGCGCAGCCTAGGCAGTTCCAGTTTTGTTGATCAGCTGTGGGCTGTGGAGTTTTCCCGAGCACCTTTCTCTAGGGCTTCTGGTGCGCTCCCTAGCCCAGGCAAAGGTCAGCCGATTTCTGTTGTCGGCTCTGCCCCCACTCCTCTGCCACATTCTCCTGCGCTCCCGGGTATCCTTGGTCCTAGCGGTCCTCTCTCCTGGTAGCAGTTCAGAGTAGTGGCTGCTCAATTTCCCGCTTATGTCAGGTCTGTGGACAGACAGGTTTTTCAACCTCCCCCTGAGCAGTCAGCTACTGAACCTCCGAGGTCCCCTAACTCCTCTTCCCCCTCTTCTGGAGGAGAGGAGCAGTCTGTCCACATCTCTCCAGCTGCTGATCTCGCTGAGTATCAGCGATTCCTTGTGAGGATGTTTGAGGACCTGTGCATCACCCCACCCACTCAACACAATCCGGAGCACTCGGCACGCACCTTTCTGGGCAATTTCAGTGCGGACACTCTTGTGGTGCCCCCCTGGCCTGCTTCCTTTCGGGAGGCAAAATTACGCTCCTGGCAGAGACCCATTTCCAGAGTCCCAGCCCCTAGGGATCTCTGCCAGCGGTATTGTGCCCCCCTGGAGTCTCCAGGTTCCATGCCTCATCCCCAGTCAGGATTGACGCATTTGGACACTCCCAACGGGCTTTGCACCCTGCACCGTGACAGGCCCCCAGATCGAGATTCCTTGAATTTTGACTTCTGGGGAAGGAGGACATTCTACTCTGCACGGTTGCTGCTTTCTATTGCAGCACATCAGGCCCACTATGCATCCTATGATAGGTTCTTGTGGTCCAGGCTAGGTCAACTCCTAGCTTCGATGCGTGACACGGAGCAAACTGGACAAGCCATTGCACTCTGCACGTGGCCTGGAGCTAGCAAGGCACCAAGCAAGGGCATCATATGATGCCAGCGAGGTAGCTACCAGGGTTGTAGGGACAGCGATCTGCACTAGGCGGACGGCATGGCTGTGTTTCTCCCGGTTGTCACCCTTGGCCCGGCATAGGGTGATTAACTCCGCTCACCAGAGAACCTATCTTTTCTCCCGTAGGGTGAGGCGGCGTCTGTTAGGGCAACTTTGCTCTCCCCCTCTCGGGCCTCTCCAGACCCGTGAAGGTTCTCCGTCTTAGTGTGTCACCCACTGAGAGCTAAGGGACTCAGCCCCTTAGGGTTAAAAGCCCCCTTCGTGGGGGCTTGGCACTCACCCAAAGGTGATGAATGGTGAAGATTGACACAGAGAAGATATGGAAATTACGCACCTACCGTAATTCTGATCTTCCTGTGTATCTTCACCATTCATCACAATCCCACCCTCCATCCCCCTGGGGCCTCAGTCTCTGGGTTCCCCTCCCTCTCTGCCCATCCTTGCCCCCCTTTCTGTTAGTCAGGAGTGAGGTAAACTGGTGCACATGGGATAATTTTCTTTAGGGACAGAGTGGTCAGGATGGGGGGCACTCCTTCTTCAGTGCTTCGGCTTCATCCCTGTGGGGTGGGAGTTCAGCAGTTGCCCTCCTTTCTTTCCTTCTCCCTTTCTCCCAGTCAGTCCTTTAATTTCCTTGTCCTGTGGACATAACCTCAGTTAATTTAAGAACTAGGTTTCTTGCACCAAAATCTCCCTTTGAGAGGGGGGAGATATCCCTGTATCCTGTCTTTACTTCCAGAATAGCCGATTCTGCATTGTGGAAGTTATTGCCAGTGATTCTGTGCCTTGAATTATGGCAGTTAGCCTCTTGGCTACACCTTCGCAGTTCCTATACAATCTGGAGACAGGTCAAGGTTACAGGGTATGTTTCTTCTGTTTTTCCCCCTCTCACTCTTATCTTTGCTTCTAAAAATTCTTTACCCTCCCTCCCTCCTCCTTTCTACTTTGAGATTGGGGCCCCTACCCAATCCCCTTAGTTTTCAAAATTGTTCTGTCCTCTGTCATTTATTTCTCCTTTTAGTTTTTATATCTTTTCCTTTGTCTGTCCTTTGGACTTCCTTGTCCCACCCTCCCAACCCTTTTCTCACCTCTATGGCGACTCAGAACTGTCGGTAGGGCAGAGTCGACAACACCTAACGGCCAACCTGTGAGCGCCACGCAGTGTGTCGGCCTCGGGCGGCACTGATAGTGTCAACTCCGCCCATCCCAAAAAAAAAAAAAAACACACTCCCACAGGGTCATGACCTCCAGCCAAGTACCCAAAGGTGATGAATGGTGAAGATACACAGAAAGATCAGAATTACGGTAGGTATGTGATTTCCATATCCTTGCATTTAAACACTTTCTTCATAACAACTGGGACAGGGTCCTATTCCAACCTATTACAGACCTGAACTGGATAAGTCAGCCGGTGATGATCAAATGCATTTCTGCTTAGATAGTGGCTTGCCTTCTCCAGTGTTGTTCTATGGCTCAGGTCAAGTTGGAAATCCAGGCTCATACCCACTCCACCAGAGCTGTCGCTATGTCCCTAGCAGAAATTTGCTCTGTTCCCATCGCTGATATTTACAGAGCTACTACTTGGAGCACAGTCCACACTTCCATCAAGGAGTGTGCCCTGGATATCCATGCCGGACGGCATGCTTCTTTTGGCTGGACAATCCTTAATGGACTCTTGCTCTCGTACCACCCTGCTTGGGGAATTTATTTTGTCTGAGCTTGGTATTCTAACCTGGTAGTGTGAATCAATGGTGAACATATGGTCCAGAAAGATATTTAAAATTCTAGGGACATGGATATGTTGTTCATCCACACTCATTGGCAGTATCCTTGCCGCTTTAAATCTTGCCGGAAGGTCTTCAAGCTTGCTCCTCCCACCCACCCGGGTGGTATAACTCTCGGCTCCGCCCCATGACGCCAGATCTTCCTTACCGCTTGGAAGCTCAGGTTCCCTCCTTAACGCTCTGCGTTTGCGACTGGTTCCTATTCCTCCGTTTGCGGATTTTAAAATAAAATTTGCAAAAGTCTTCTATCCCTCGACTGCGATGGACCGTCGACTCGGTTTCGGAGATGCCCATGCGGGCAGAAGATGTCTCGGACTGATCCACACTCACGTGTGTCTACTGCTTAGGCTTTGAGTACCAACCGCAGGCTTGATGGACTCTGTCAGCTCATCTTTCCTGTGGCCCACGCCCTCGAGACCGTATGCCCGATTGCAACTGGTCCCCGAGAAGCGCTTCCTCCGTGAAGTCCAAGGAGGCCCGTTGGGCGGTGTGTTCATGGGCGGCGGGTTGGCGGATCGTTTCGAGGATGGTCGCCTCAAGAGGAGGCGCGGAGTCAGTATCTTTCCTCGGCCGCTGCATTATCCCGGCTTCTCTGGGTTCTTCCTACACGGCTTCTTTTAAGGAGCTTTGTCTGTCCTCTCCACTAAAGGAGAAGGGCTCATGCTTGCTGGACCTTATTCTCGTCCAAAAAGAGGGACAGTGGTAAGTCCCTCCGTCGACGCTCTTGGGAGCGGGAAAGGTCCCTCTCCCGGGCCGCCTCCGTCGGTTTCTGCGATCGCCGGCTTCAGCCACTGGCTCACGGTGTCCCGTCCAGGTCAGTTGACCGAGACTCCACTGATGAAGTCGAGATTTTTCTCGACCCATTGACGGCTGTCGCCTTTAGCAGCCGAGATTCCCTCTCCCGTTCCCCGGGAGGAGTTGTGGATCCTGGGCTCTGCCTGTGCCTCCGGTTCCGGAGCCCTCGGATGGACCTTCCGAGCCTAAGGAGTGCCGGTTCCGGCCGACACCTCCCGCACCGACCCGGAAATTCCGGGACTCTCGGTCTCGGTCTCGGACCCTCTTCGCGGTCCAGCCGTTCCCACCGTCATAGGCGGTCTGGTCTCGCATCACAGCGCGGCCGCTGTTGCCCTCGTCCTCCTCGATGAGGGGAGGTCGTGAAATTACGCCGACGGTATGAGGACCTTATGTTGCAACAGCCCTCCTGGCCGGAATAAGCCGACTCCGCACTTTCCCGCCATTAAGTGGCTGTCACCGAACGGCCGACACAACCCCCGACTTGTCCGAGGAGCTCATACCCAGGCCGGTTGTTGCCAAACCAGCTGCTCCACCGATCGTGGAACCTCCGCCTCCACAGCCACCAATTGGGGCTCCGACCAAGGATTCTCGGTCGGCTAAGGGTTTCACCCCATCGCTGTCAGTTACCTCACTCCCGACCGACCTCGGCAGGTGAAGGGTGGCTCAGGCCAGAGGCAGCTCTTCGAGGACTCTTCCGAGTCCGAAGATGATTCCTCCTTCTTCTCCAAGCGACTGGACTTGAGTCTTCAGGAGGTCAGTCAATGGACGATAGCTCTGTCGTTCTTCCTAGGACTGCTTCGCTCATCTCTGAGTCTACCGGGATGGAGCTCGAACCCGCTTCCAAACGGCCAGGTACTCCTCACGGAGATTCTGGACCGAGGATTCTCCGACGGAGGCTTTCCGTGGCCGAGGCCATAGTGGGTCCGGCGCTGGAACTTTGGCAGGCCTGCTTCCTGCCCTCGCCTTCGGCCAGGATGGCCAGGAAGTATGCGGTCCCTACCGGTTCCTTGTCCGGTTTTCGAACACCCCTCTGCTGAGGGGTTGGTTACCGACAGCGCTGCCCGGCAACGCCATGGGATGTGGACAAACCTCCTGACAAGGAGTCCAAGAAATTGGACTATGTCGGGCGAAAAGTCTCGCTGCGTCCTCTCTCGGCCTTCCGTCAGGCCAGTTCGGCCGTCCTCATGGCACATTTTTCTCATGCCCTGTTGGGCTCCCTGGATGAGGTCATCCTCATCTTCCCCCGATCTGCAGACTACGGTTAAGCAGGTGCGGGACCAGGGCAGGCAGTGGCCAAACAGCAGCTCCAGACTGCTTTGGATATAGGGGACTCATGTGCCAGATCGGTGGCGGCCGCAGTGGCTATCGCGTCAGCGGGCTTAGCTGAGGATATCCACCTTTAGCTGGATACCCAGCACAAGTTGGCGGATGTTCCTTTGGGGACTGACCTCTTCGGCCCTGGGGTGGAAGGTCACCTGCAGAGGATCGAGAAGTCCAATGCCACCTTGGACTCGGTCTCTTCGCTCAGAAGGACAAAGGCCGCAAACCACAGCCTAAGCTCTTTCGTCCTTCTGTGCCTCGAGCCGCCCGGCCACAGCGTCAGGGCCAGCAGGCTCGCCTTGGCATCCCAAACCCAAGCCACCGGCTTCCTCAACAGGAGGCAGGAGGAAGGGCCCAGGAGGTCCCTCGGCCGGTCCCTCCTCCTCCAAGCCTGCCCAGTGACGGGCTGAGGGGTGTCGCCCATCCCCGTCACCTACCTGGTCCCCCTGGGGACGGCTCCGCATTCTCGCTCCACCTGGTCCGCTGTTACCACGGACAGGTGGGTCTTGAGGTGGTGGGAAGAGGCCTGCCTCTGGAATTGAGCAGGCACCACCCTTCAGAGCCGCCGCCTCGGGGCTTCGGATCCCAGCCTCACTGGCGGCTCTAGCCGACATGACGCCTCCTCCTCCAGAAGGAGGTGGTAAGAAGGTGGTGGACCCTCCTTCAGACCCAGGGTTTGTGTCCAGGTACTTCCTGGTTCCGAAGACGGGGCTGGCGCCCATTCTCACCTCACACGACCTAAACAAGTTCCTAAGGTCTCGAACCTTCAGGATGGTCACTCTGGCTCAGATAATACCATCCTTGGAACGCGGCGGTGGTTCCTGCTCTCTGGACTTGCAGGACGCTTTTTCACGTCCCTATCCGTCCGTCTCACCAGAGATTCCTTCGCTCGAGCGGAAGGATCTCTTCGAGTTCCAAGCCATGCCCTTCGGCTTGTCTCCAGCTCCCAGGGTCTTCACCAAATGCATGGCAGTGGTGACAGCATTCCCTCTTGGCGCCCGAGGGGTCGGGTGTACCCTTACCTGGGCGACTGGCTGATAGCAGCTCCTCCAGGAAGGAGGCGGAGTGGTCCAGAGATCTGGCCCTCCAGGTCTGCTCTCAACTGGGCCTCCTTATCAACGAGGCCAAGTCGGAACTCGAGCCAAGCAGGTGATTCTATTCATCGGGGCGCAGCTCGACTCTCTTCGAGCCAGAGCGCGGCTCCCGGCGGACAGGGCCGGGGTTCTTTCCTCCTTTGCCCGATCATTTCTGGTTGGGCAATTGCGCCCTGCCCGGGACTTCCTGCGCCTCCTGGGTCTCATGGCGGCCTGCACCAGCGTGGTCCGTTGGGCCCGCTGGAACATGCGTCCCCTTCAGTGGGGACTGGCCAGCCAGTGGTCACAACGCATCGATCCCTTGGACCAGCTTAGGCGGTGACACAGGGATGTGGAACGCTCTCCAGTGGTGGACCGTTCCAGATCATTTGCAGGAGGGCATCCCGTTCGTCCGCCCCGAGCCGACGGTCTCTCTGTCGACCGATGCCTCTCTGATGGGTTGGGGTGCCCATCTGGGGGAACACTGGGCTCATGGCCTCTGGTCCCCGCTGGAGTCCCGATGCCACATCAACCTGCTGGAGCTCCGAGCGGTCCGCCTAGCTCTCACCGCCTTTGCTCCGTTCCTCCGGGGTCAAGTGGTCCGAGTCCAGACGGACAATACCACGACCATGTACTATCTAAACCGCCAGAGGAAGGGACGCGCCCATGCTTCTATGCAGAGAAGCCTCCGCGATTTGGTCACTCGCAAGCAGCCTGAGGCGGATCTCCTAGCCATTCACGTGGCAGGAGCCTCCAACACCCTGGCCGATGCCCTGAGCCGGATAGGGGCTGCATCCCACGAGTGGTCTCTCCTGCCGGAGGTAGTACAGCATCTGTTCTCCCTTTGGGGCACACCTCAGGTGGACCTGTTTGCCTCCATGGAGAACGCGGCTGAGTCTGTTCCATGCCCGCCTCAGCAGGGCTCGCTGCAGGGGATGCCTTCGAGGCAGTGGACCCCGGCCTCTTTTTATGCCTTTCCCCATTTCCCTTGATCCACAAGGTGCTTCTCAAAGGCGAGAGGACAAGGCGCAGGGTGATTCTGATAGCCCCAGACTGGCCTCGCCAGTTCTGGTACCCAGATCTCCTCAGTCTCAGCTCCAGGACTCGCGGCAGCTTCCAGCTCGCCCGGACCTGCTCTCAGTCAATCAGGGAAGGTGTTCCATCCGGACCTTCAATCCCTGCACCCTGACGGCCTGGTTCCTGAGCGGCTAGAGTTCCAGGCCTTGGGTCTTTCCGACGAGGTCCTCAATGTAGTTGAGGCGCCCTTGAGGAGTTCGACCAGAAAATGTTATGCCTTCAAATGGAAAAGGTTTTCCATTTGGTGTCAGGGCAAGGGCTTGGACCCTTCCTCCTGTTCCTTGGCAAGCATCTTGGACTATTTATGGTCCCTTTCTAGTCAAGGGCTTAGGTCGACGACCTAAGGGTGCACCTGGCAGCCATCTCTGCTTACACGGGCGGGCCGGAAGCAGTCGGTAGAGGAGAAGGTGGTCTGGCGCTTTTCAAAGGCCTTGATCACATTTCCCTCCAGTCGCGGGAACCCCACCTCCGTGGGATCTACTGCTGGTACTGGCAAAGCTCATGGGCAAGCCATTGAACCTATGCACAGGTGTGCTTTCTCTCACCTGTCGTGGAAGACCGCTTCTTGGTGGCTATCACGCAGCCAGAAGGATGGGAGAGCTCCAGGCGCTTCCATCGAGTCTCCTCACCTGGTCTTCCACAGGGACAAGGTTGTCCTGCGCCCCACCCGAAATTCCTTCCAAGGTGGTGTCGAGTTTCACCTTAACCAGGTGTTGACTCTGCCGGTGTTCTACCCCAATCACACCGAGGCTCTAATATAGGCTCCATACTCTGACCTCTAGAAGGGCCGCTTATTATAAGGAGCGACGGCTGAAATTCGGGGAGAGGTTCGCCAGCTGTTTGTCACCACGCTCAGCCGCATCTGGCAGACCTGCAGCCAAGCGACGATAAGCAGGTGGGTAACCTCCTGCATAGATCTCGTTATAAGTTAGCGGGCATGGAGCCTCCCAGAGGATAAGAGCTCATTCTACCCGCCATACTGTTGCAACGGTGGCTGCTTCCAGGGACGCCCCTATCCAGGAAATCTGCAGGGCTGCTACCTGGAAGTCAGCAAACACCTTCATTACCCACTACCACATCGACCTTGAGTCACGCCGGGATGCTGGTTTTGGGGCCTCGGTTCTCAGTCTCTCTTTCCCAAGTAAGTATATGGGGTGTGCGTCTGCCTCCCTCCTCCCGGAGAACTGCTAGAGTCTGCAATGAGTGTGGATGAACAACATATCCATGTCCCTAGAAATACAGGTTACTCACCTGTAACAGGAGTTCTAGGAATGGTATGTATTGTTCATCCCTACATTCTCCGACCTCGGCTTCGGCGCACAACCCTGAGCTTCCAGCGGGCAGATCTACGCCATGGGGCGGAGTCGAGAGTTATACCACCCGGGTGGGTGGGAGGAGCAAGCTTGAAGACCTTCCGGCAAGATTTAAAGCGGCAAGGATACTGCCAATGAGTGTGGATGAACAACATATACCATTCCTAGAACTCCTGTTACAGGTGAGTAACCTGTATTTACGTACTCACCGTAATTTTTGATCTTATTGGACCATCTTCAGTATTGCGTCACATGCCCACCCACCATCCCCGGGGCTCACACACACTGTTTCTTGGTCTTCATCTCCCGTGTTTGGTTTGGGCTGTGAAGACACTCTTCTTGTTGTTGACCCTTCTTACTCAGATCCCAAGGGCTATCTTATACCCTTGTTAGGTTAGGTCTTTGTTTAGTTAAGATGAGTGCCGTTGCCAAGATAGGCTATGTAGGATGAGCCAGTCTCGTAGTGCTGTGCATGCACACAGCCTACCTCGGCACTGGCCCTCCTGAAGATTTTTGGCTCCACAGTGTCCTAGCATCTCTGGCTGAGAACCCAGCAGTGTGAATTAGTGGGGAAGATGATCCAAGAAGATCAAGAGTTACAGTGAGTATTTAGTTTCTATTTCTTCCATACATGATCATAACTTCAGAACATTGGTGTGAGCTCTGGGACTGAATCCAGCTTCATTACATCATTGGAGAGAGCTCTGGGACTGATGACCAACTTTAGAACGTCTGAGTGAGTTCAGGAAGTAATACCAGCTTCAGCACATTAGCCCTTTGCTCCATAGTGGTTTACAAAACTGGACTGAGTGCACACTGACCCTGGTTTGTGACTTTTAGTCCTGTTTTTTTTTTTTTTTTTTTTTTGGTGGAGGGGGGTGTAACACTAATGTGGCTGCAGGAGAGACTGTTTATAGCCTCTCCTCCGTTGGACCCAAAGCTGTGTGTGTGCCTGTCTGTCTCTCCACTTACTGTGCCCTAGCAATTATACTCCCCACCTTGTCTGCGTGTCTCTGTCTCTCTCTCTTATGTATCACATATACTTAGCACCCCATCTTTCTCGCTGTTGCGGTCTCCATCTGTTTCCCACTCTTCCAGACATAACCAGAACCCACCATCCCTTTCTCTTTCTGCCTCATCTCTACATGCATACATTCTCAGCACCATCCCTCTCTCTCTGAGTTATCTCTGTATAACTTGTTCCTCCTTCTTACACATTCTCAGCACCCGATCAGTGTCTTTTGCTCTGTCTGAGCCCTACATGCTTACATTCTTCGCACCATCCCTCTCACTGCCTTCCTGTTTTCATTTGCTCCCCGTCTCGCACATTCTCAGAACCCCCATTACTTTTTCAAACTCTGCCTCAGCCGTAGATGCATATATTCTCACCACCATCCCTCTCACTCTCCAGGTCTCATTTGACCCCCCCCTCACAATGCGTTTTCAGTGCCCCAGTTCCACTTACTCTGTCCCTCCTCACTCTTTCACTTTCTCTAAACCTGTCACTCCCAGTCATTTTTATCCCTTCTACCTGCTCTCACTTATATTCTGGACCCCCCAGGGTTGTCCCTGCTTTCTCCCACTCCAGTATTTACCTCTTTGCTCTTCTTTTCCAGTGAGCCCAGCACAACAGACAGCAGTAAGCAGAGTCAGGAACAGTCTTCCCTGCTTCCCAATGGATCCACTGCAGAGATGCTAACAGCACAGCAAACAAAGTGAGTTTCAGCTTGCATGCTGAGGTACCTGCTTACAGCACTTTGTGTGTGTGTGTGTGTGTGTGTGTGTGTGTGTGTGTGTGTGTGTGTGTGTGTGTGTGCAGTTGAAAAACAGGGACTCAGTGGAGGCTGTTCACCCCCGATATCCAGAGGCCAGGTACATCACTGAGACTACAGCATAGTCCTCTCCTCAGTGTTGTGTGAAACCCTTTGATTGGCTGTGGTAAGACCAGCGTTATGGAAATGCTGGGCCTGGTTCATACTAAGGTAAGTTGCAAGAGCAAGAAGGCAGAAGCCCATGAAGCTCTTATACTAATCCAAAATATAATAGGAAAGGTCATACCCTTTACATATGAGGCCATCCAGTCTTTTTTTGAAGATACTTTTAGTTTCACTAATGACAACATTAAGCGGTAGCCTGTTCCATGGACCAACAACTCTAATAGTGAAAAAATATTCACGACTTGACTTTGTAAAAGGTTTCCTAACTAATTGTAAAAGATGTCCCCTGATATTGTGACCACAGTTTTTAAATTCAAGACCAAGTTCACACAAAAAGTAAGGGTCTTAAATAATATCACATAATAACATAAGATCACCACGAAGTCGACGTGTGGATAAAGGCATGAGATTTAGAATATCTAGTCTGCTCTCATAAGGAACTTCATATAGCCCAGAAACATTTTTAGTGAATTTTCTCTGAACTCTTTCCAATGACAGGCCTTTGGATTTTTTATATGGATTCCAAAGCTGGGAAGCATATTCCAAGTGTGGTCTAACGTATGCTCGATATAAAGGCAACAGTACTTCCTGCTTTGTTGATCTAATATTACGCAAAATAGACCACACCACTTTATTGGATTTGTTAATAATGTTATGTACATGATTATTATAAGATAAATTATCTGAGATATTGACACCCAGATCCCTTTCATCTGATGTTGTATCGAGTAGTATACCATCCAAGTAATAAGGGATTTGTAAATTATTAAACCCAAATGCATTACTTTGCATTTGGAGATGTTCAAGGTATTGGGGGGCACTGTATTGGAACTGGAGACTCCCAAGAATTCAGTTTATCCCTGTGGTTCCCTCCTCATGTCCCCTTGTTTAAAGCACAAGGAAGGCGAGGTCAGCTGGAGAACTTAAGCTGCTTTGGGTCCTCCTTGCTTCCAGGGCTCTGTGTGGCTGTCATTTTTGAATTAGAATAAAGCTGGATATCAACCTGGGACAGAGGGGACCATTCTGTCTCCATGGTCCCTCAATACTGCATTTTCTAAGCGCTAAACTGGATTCAGACATGTCAGATAATTCAGTTACCGCCCTATGATGGGGCCACGCCTTTTCAGCTCTTGGTGAGCACAATCCAGATACTGTGGAGCCAGCCAGGATGCATTGCATTACCTAACAGTGCATGACATGTCACAAAACACTGCATGACAGAAGGACTTAATTGCCATTGTATTTCACTGATTTTCCAAGAATCAGTCTTCACCACTGATTTATACATATGAGTCTAGAGAAGGAGGCACTAGGACCCCACGGGAGCTTTTTACAGGGAGGAAGCTCACGTCTGCTACTGATGCGTCCTGCACACTTTCTGTGGTGCCAAGTGCTAGCCAATAACTGTCCGCTCCCCCACCAACCTCAGCTCCGTTGTTTCCACTGTCGAGTGCCCACCGGGGGAGTGACAGTACCTCAGTCCGACCATCGCCAGAATTTCTTTTGCATTACTGCTGTTTAGTTTTCTGTTGTGGTGCCACCTTTTGTTTTATTTTATTACGATGTGGAAGTTCAAGAAAATGGGACCTAAACAGGACCCCGTTATTTGTCGTCCTCCTTGTAGAAAGCCTATTGTGGCAAACAGCTGTCATCAAGTCTGCAAGACCCTGGATTCTTGTGACACCTGCTCCTTCATGGACTGCCGCACCCTTTAAGTCTGCGCATTGAAATTGGGTCTCCAGATTCCCACTCTCGGAGGCAGGCAGCGAACAAGTATCACCAATGGCAGGTCTTTGGGCTCTTCCACTAGGTCCCATCCCATTACCTCTGGTACTGTGGCAGCACAAGGTCCTCTTTGCTGAGGCATCTGATGCCCTGGGGGTGGCAGGTCTTGTGGACAGCTGGTTCCTTCTGGGCAGCTGGCAGAGCACCCCACACTCCCCACCAGTCTCTCTGCTTTGGGTGACACATGTCCCTGGTGGTGAGCATGAAGTTACATGCTTGGTCTGCATCACCAGATACCTCAGTGTCGCAGCCTGGTGCCACCCTGACATCTGTTCACAATACTGGGAGAGGGACCAGTGCTGGGACCGTGTGATGTCTAGTGGCCAAGGTGTCGGTGTTATTCTGTCCCCTTTGGACTCCTTGCAGGGGCGGAGTCTATGCCAGCAGCTGGCATGTCACAGGCTGTGATGTCAGTTGTGTGCCTGACACTGTGATGGTGCCACCTGTAATTCAGTCCCTGGTTCTAGTGTCGATCTTATGTGTGTCAGTCTTCACCATTCATCACCTTTGGGTATAGTGGCCGGAGGTGACGACCCTGCGGGGCTTTTTGGATGGTAGTCGAGCGTGCCATTGGCGCTGCCCTCGGGTAGACGCACTGCATGGCGCTCGCGGGTTGGCTGTTAGGTGTTATCAACTCCGCCCTCCCGCCAGTTCTTCATCTCCCGCTGTTGAGGTCACACCTCGTGGGTAGCTCTGCTGTGTGAGAGGCCTGTTGTCCAGCTTGAAGCCTCCGGCTCCTTTCTCATTCGAAGTCCGTAGACTCCGTTGAATTTAAAGTTTATCCTGTCAGTTCTGCTATTCGCTCCACTCTACGTCGCCTGGTAAGATTGTTCCTTTTCTTTTATTTTGTGACGTCTAGTCTTGTTTGGTGTCCTTTTCTGAAGGTGCATGTCTCAGTCGGGGGGACAAGAAAACTATGAAGACGGACAGCCCCCTCGCGCCCGGTTCCTTGCAGCCGTAAGTATTCCGTCACCAACCAACATGACCATTGCCTCACGTGTCTTGGCTCGCTACACAACATGGATTTATGCAATGCTTGCTTCTCCATGGACTGTCGTGTCATCTAACAACGCGCATGGAAAGTTGGACGAGCGCTGCCGACTTTTGGGGGACAGGCATGCACTCTTCGGGCCAAGTCATGCTCTCTCGGCCTTTCCTCAGAGTCCTTTCCCCGCTCTATACGTACGAGGAGGGGCTTGCTTCAGTAGCCCTCGCTGCTGTAAAGCCCCTTCACATGCAGGAGGCCCGTCCGTCCTTCTTGTGGGACGGGCGTGAGGCACGACCTCTGGCATCGCCTCTTCGGGAGTGAAGGCTTCGTGTCACGCCTCGGCTCGGAAGGCCTTGGTTGGCACCGTCCTTGACGCCATCTGTCTGCACCGTCTTGGGCCTCGGCGCCATTCGTGGCACCGTGGGCCCTGATGGTGCCGTCGGCGGCACCGTTTCTGCTGTCGGCTGCGTTCATGGCACCGATGGTGCTGACGGCGCCATGGGAGGCTCTACAGCACCATCCCATACTGCTTCTCACCTCGGCGCCGTGGTTGAGCATGGCACATTGTTCAGCTCCGGAGCCGCTTGCGACGCCAAGCAAGGACACAGCTCTATGGGGGTTTCAGATCTCTGTGCCGAGAGTGCGGTTGGAGCAGTCATCGGCACCATCTGTGGCCTCGGCGCCGCTTGCGGTGCCATGAGTCGCAGCGGCATTGTGACAGGCTCCGGCTCTGACGCTGCTGCCGTCGTCGGTGCCCTGTCTTCTTCCTGCACTATTCGCGGCGCGGCTGAGGATATCATCACCAACTCTAGTGCAGTCACTCGGTCTGGTGCCCCAGTCAATCGGGATGGCAGCGGGTGTCCACGTACCGTTTGGCACATAACTTTGATTTCCACCTCCTTGGAGGAGGAATCGGATTCTGAGTCAGACAGGCAGTCTGACTCTTTGGAGATGGCTGCTGACGTGGACACCTTGGTAGTGTCCTCGACAGGCCAGAGCCAGCCCCTCTCTGAGGAGCGGACGGTGGCCCCCGGATCCAGGGTCAGGGGTTCTGACCAGCAGGCGATGGTGCAGGCCACCACTGCCCTGCAACCTGGCCTCTGAGGGTTTTATGACCCCTCAATGGTGGTACCTCCTCGGGTGGTGTGCCTGGATCGCCCAGCTTTGGGGCCGATCGGAGCATCCACAGAAGGGGAGGGTGCTGTTCCCTGGATAGTCCCTTCAGGGACTGACCAGGGCTGCCAGCTGCCTAGGTTGGCTTTTTCGAGGAGAAAGGCTCTTTCGGACTCAGAGGGGTCGTGGGGTAGGTGTTCGACGCGGTGACCCTTTTCTAGGACCCACCTGGGTTCCGGAAGGAGTCGTAGTACGGATCTCCGTCCTTCCTTTTTGGTTTCCTCAAGAGGGTCCTGTTCTTTGGTGGTAGGGGACCGCCCTTGTGGACTCTCTCAGCCCCAGTCACCTCACAGGGAGGGGATTCTTCGGGGCACAGCCTAGGCAGTTCCAGTATGGTTAGCTGTCGGCTGTTGAGTTTTCCGGAGCTCCCTCTTCCCTTGGGGCTCCAGGTGCGCACTCTGGCCCAGGAAGGGGACAGCCAATTCCTGTTGTCGGCTCTGTCCCTTCTCCTCTGCCACCTTCTCCTGCTCTTCCAGGTATTCTTGGTCCTAGCGGACCTCTCTCCTGGGAGCAGTTCAGAGCTGTGGCTGCTCAATTTCATTCTTACGTCAGGGCTATGGACAGACAGGTTTTTGAACCTCCCCTGAGCAGCCAGCTTCTGAACTCTTGAGGTCCTCTGACTCTTCATCCTCCTCTTCTGGAGGAAGGGAACAGTCTGTCCACATCTCCCCAGCTGCCGATCTTGGCAGAGTAATCAGCGATTCCTCGTAAGGATGTTGGAGGACCTGCACATCACCCCTCCCACGCAGCACAATCCAGAGCACTCAATTCGCGCCTTTTTAGGAGATTTCAGTGCGGACACCCTTGTGATGCCCTCCTGGCCTGCTCCCTTTCGGGAGGCGTCATTGCATTTCTGGCAGAGACCTTTTTCCGGAGTCCCAGCCCCTAGGGATCTCTGCCAGAGGTATTGTGCCCCCAGTCTCCAGGTTCTGTGCTTCATCTTCAGTCAGGATTGATGCAGCTGGATACTCCTGATGGGCTTCGCACCCCTCACCGTGACCGGCCCCCAGATCAAGATTCTATGGATTTTGACTTCTTGGGGGGGGGGGGGACTTTTTACTTGCCACAGTTGTTACTCTCTCTTTCAGCACATCAGGCCCACTATGCTACCTATGATAGGTTCCTGTGGTCCAGGTTAGGTCAACTCCTAGCCACTGTGCCTGACACGTACAGTAGGTAACCAGACAAGCCATTGCACGCTCTGCACTTGGCCTGGACCTAGCAAGGCACCAAGCGAGGGCATGTTACGACACCAACGAGGTAGCTTCCAGGGTCATAGGGACAGCGATCTGCACTAGGCGGACAGCATGGCTGCGTCTTTACCGGTTGTCACCCTTGGCCTGGTGTAGGGTGATTTCCTCACCCTACCAGAGAACCCATCTTTTCTCCCGTAGGGTGAGACGGCGTCTGTCGGGGCAAATTCCTACTCCTTCTGAGGAGTCCCAGTCTCACTCTCCCCACTCCTGGGCCTCTCCAGACTGGTGAAGGTTCTCTCTCTTGGTGTGCCACCCAGTGAGAGCTAAGGGACTTAGTCCTTTAGGGTCTATGACCCCCTTCTGGGGGGGCTTGGCACTCACCCAAAGGTGATAAATGGTGAAGATTGACACAGATAAGATATGAAAATTACGTACCTAAGCTGGGAAGGCAGTCAGAACAGCAAAGGCCTGAACCGAGGAAAAGATAGCCAGCTCAGTTAAGAAGGGGGATAAAACCTTTTTTAGGTACATCAGGGAGTGAAGGAAGACTAAGGGAGGGATAGTGAGGCTTAATAAAGGGAAGGGGGGTGGGCAGAGGGTGACGGTGAAAAGGCAGAGATACTAAACAAGTATTTTTGCTCAGTATTTCCAAATGAAGAGGGGGAGGTACCTAAAACAAACAATAGAAACACTCTGGATACAGAAGTTGATACCAGCCCATTTACAGAAGAAAGGGTTCTGAAAGAACACTCTTAAAACTGAAGGTGGACAAAGCAATGGGGTCTGATGGGATTCATCCCAGAATTCTAAAAGAACTAAGGGTAGAACTAGTGACACCACTGACTACATTCTTTAACAAATCATGGGAGGATGGGGTGGTTCCTGAGGACTGGAGGAGGGCAGATGTGATTCCCCTTCACAAAAGTGGGAGCAGGGCAGAAGCAGGAAACTACAGACCTGTTAGTTTAACCTCAGTGATAGGGAAATTGATGGAATCACTTCTGAAGGAAAGAATTGTTGAGTACCTAGAGGCCAGAGGGGCACAGGACCCAAGGCAGCATGGATTCACAGTGGGAAGGTCATGCCAGACAAATCTAATAGATTTCTTTGACTGGGTGACCAAAGTAGTAGATCAGGGAGGGGCTGTGGACATGGTCTACCTAGACTTTAGCAAGGCATTTGGCTCAGTCCCACACACAAGATTAATATACAAGTTAGCCAGCTTGGAAGTGGGTCCCAAGATGATAGCCTGGGTAAAGAATTGGCTGGAGAATAGGACACAGAGGGTAATAGTAAATGGAGTCCACTCTGAAGAAAGGGGGGTTACTAGTGGGGTACCGCAGGGTTCAGTATTAGGACCGGTTCTCTTCAGTGTCTTTATAAGTGACATTGCAGAGGGACTGGAAAGAAAAGTATGTCTCTTTGCAGATGACACAAAGATCTGCAACAGAGTTGATGCACAAGGTGGGGGTGGAAAGTATGAGAAGGGACTTGGCAAGGTTAGAGGAATGGTCAAATGTATGGCAGCTTAGATTCAGTGCTAACAAGTGCAAAGTAATGCACCTGGGAAACAAAAACCCAGGGGAAGAGTACACAGTGGGGGGTGAGATACTAACAACAACAAAAATGGAAAGGGACCTGGGGGTAGTTATATCAGATGACTTGAAAGGTGGGCAAGCAATGTGAGAGGGCAGTAAGGAGGGCTCGGGGGATACTGGGATGCATAGGGAGAGGCATCACCAGTAGAAAACAGGAAGTTGTTATCCCTCTTTACAGACAGCTGGTGAGACCCCATCTGGAGTACTGTGTGCAGTTCTGGAGACCCAGTCTCCACAAGGACATAGACAAGATGGAAGCTGTTCAGAGGAGGGCAACTAAAATGGTGCAGGGTCTGCACCAGAAGACATGAAGAGAGACTAAAGGAGCTTAATATGTATAGCCTCGAGGAAAGGAGGGAGAGGGGGGACATGATAGAAACTTTCAAGTACCTCAAGGGAATCAACAAAGTCCAAGAGGGTAGCATCTTTCAAAAAAAGAGGTGTGCAAGAACAAGGGGCACAATTTGAAGATAGAGGGGGCGGCTCAGAGGTAATGTAAGGAAGTATTTTTTCAGAGAGGGTTGTGGATACGTGGAACGGCCTTCCGGAGGAGGTTGTGGAGTCAAAAACAGTGGTTGAATTCAAGCATGCATGGGACAGTCATAAAGTTCTAGGGGTTGGGGGTAGAAAGAAGTAGGCTGCTGGTTAACTAGGATCTGCAGCTTATCCATTAGGTAGGGAAATGGGCAGATTGGGTGGGCCAAGCAATCCTTATCTGCAGTCAAATTCTGTGTTTCTAATTCTGATCTTTCTGTATATCTTCACCATTCATCAGCATCCCCCTGGGGCCTCATTCTCTGGGTCCCCCCCACCCTCTCTGTGCCCTCTATTTCGCCCCCTCCTTTATGTTAGTCAGGAGTGGGGTGACCTTGGGCACATAGGGGGATAATTCTCTAAGGGGAGTGATCGGAATTGGGGGGGGGGGGGCACGCCTTCCTCAGTGCCTCTGCTTCACCCCCATGGGGTGGGAGTGGGTAGTTGCCATCTTTTCTGCTCTCTTCCCTTCTCCCCATCAGCATTACTTGATTTCCTTGTCCTTTGGACACAACCTCAATTTAATTTAAGAAACTAGGTTTCTTACACCAAATATTTCATTTTGGGGGGGTATTCCCTGTATCCTGTCTTTTCTTCCAGAATAGCCGATTCTGCTTATGTGGGAGTTATTGCCAGTGATTCAAACAACATGAAGTCTTGCTATATTATGACAATTGCAGTTTGTCCCACCATTAGAACTGCTCTGGAGGTGAGAGTTAATTCCCATTCTAAGAATGGAACTTGAAGCGCGAGCTCGGTTAGAGAAGCTCTGTCTGGGTTATTTCAAACTTAAACTGTCAGATTCTTTACTCCGCCTCACTGAGCAATCGCTCCGGAGATTTCTCCTACTGCTCGGTTCATTTCTCGTTTAAACAGTGTTTTCTCAGTTCAAATCAACCGAGAATATTATTATTTTAACGCAAAACCGATCGGTTCAAGCTCTGTCTGTGGTATCGTAAGTAATTACAGTTTATTTTCTGTGTGGAACTTGTAAATGTTATCGGTCTGTTTTGAACCGATCAGCTTGTTTTAAACTTGAAATTGAAGGTTTTAGAGTGCGGTTCCCGGTTCTTATCGGTTCTAAAAAACTGATTTCATTACGCTTTTTCCAAGACTCGTGATACGGTTAGGGAACCGATAAGGGTGTCTTGCCTGGCACTGCCGCTTAAAAGGGCAAGTTTTTGGTTAGGCTGGCATTATGTCTGAGAAACCCAAAAGAAAAACCGGGCCCACTGGGTTTCAACACTGTGATGTCTGTGGGGGAAGTCTTTGCCAAGGCTGACCCACACACCACATGTGTATATTGTCTGGGGTTTGACCACCTCAATTCAGACTGCCAGATTTGTAAAAATTTCCCTGCAGCCACCCTGGATAAGAGAGTTGGCAGGCTCAGGGAACGAGAGGCCAAAAAGTCTGCTGACCCGGATGGCCAGCCCGGTTCGGTGCCAACCGAACCGGAGGGAGTGCTATCTGACCGGGCCGAGACTTCCTCGGCCAAACGCAAAGCTGGCTCTGAGGAGCCAGTTCCAGTAAAGAAAACAAGAAAATCAGCAGGTGTGGAGCCCAAAATTCCTCCTCCAACTGCTGCAGAGATAGCAAGAGCTATTCAGATTGTCCAGTCACTTTCTCCGGTTCCGTCCGAACCGCCACTGTCTAGTAAAAGGTCGGTTCCACCAGTTCAGGAATATGATGTTGAAGAGTTTTATGAACCAGAGGAGGGGGGAGGATGATTGTGAACAGTATGAATGTGACTTGGAGGGTCTGGGTGTGCCCATTGAACCGGACATCTCCCCAGACAGACCTTTAGAATCTCCCCCTTCGCTTTCCGAGTCCCCCTCTCACTTTATGTTTTACAAAAAAAGTTGCTGAAACCCTCCAGCTCCCATTGGAGGAAGCTGTGGATGAGCAAGAGGAACCTGATTTTGTAGAAATGATGGATATTCCAGAGTCTAGGAGATTGTCTATTCCCTTGCATAAATCATTTAGGAAACAAACAATAAAAATTTTAAAAACTCCTAATTCTGTGCCTCCTGTGGACAAAAAGATGGACAGGAGGTACACTCTGTCAGGTCCTGATACAGAATTCCTTTCACAGCAATGCAGTCACGTTGGTGTGGTTCAGGCTGCAGCCTGTGATAAAGCTAATATTCCCTTGGCTTCACATCCTCCTGACAAGGATTCCAGGAAGATTGATGCCATGGCTAAAAAACAATACATGGCAGCGTCCTTGGGACTCAGGCAAGCAAATGACATGGCTTATGTAGCAAGGTATCAAAAATCTAGATGGGACACTGTCATGGCTTTGGCCAAACAGGCCTCTGGCCAGCTTGCTAATGAGCTGGAACATGTGGCTGCTGATGGCATTGAGGCATCTAAGGTGCAGTTTCATGCTGCTGTGGATTTTAATGATGTATCCTCTAGAGTCATGGCTACGTCTGTAGCTTTTCAGGTTGGCCTGGCTCGGTGTATTAGCTGTCACAGGATACCCACACTAAGGCTATGGATTTTCCTGTGGTTGGAAATTCTCTGTTTGGGGAGCAGACAGAGAATTATATGAAGAAAATGGATGAATATAGGACTACCTATAAGAGTGCTCAGGCTAAGGAGCGGCAAGTCACTCCTCAGAGGCAGACCCCAAGGGGTAGAGGTAGGCCTTTTCACAGGCCTTTTTACCAAACCCAGGCCTCCTCTGCTTATGCTCAGAGGGGGTTCTTCAGAGGGAGAGGCAGACGGGGTGTGGGCAGGCCTGCTCCCACCCCTCAGCCTAAAGCACCTGCCAAACAGACACCCTGATGGGGTGCCCAGGGCCGATTCTCCTTTACCTGTAGGGCAGGTTGGCTTACTGCTCAGAACTGGGTGTCTCTAACTTCAGACAAGTGGGTCCTGGAAGTAGTAAGCCAGGGTCTGGTTCTCAGCTTCAAAAGTTCCCAAAGATGAGAATCAGATCTTTCCCACCTGCAAACTCTTGAGAGACCTTTACTTTAGAAACAGAAGTCTCAACCCTCCTGGCTCTCAGAGCTGTAGAAAGGGTTTCTCCCCTGCACCAGGACAAGGGTCTGTACTCCAGATATTTCCTTACCCCAAAAAAGACAGGAGAATGGCGGCCCATTTTAGACCTGAGATATCTGAACAAACACCTTTGAAACCAAAGTTCAGAATGGTAACTCTGGCAATGATTTTACCCTTCTAAGGCCAGGGGACTGGCTAGCCTCCTGGACCTCAAGGATGCCTATTTTCACGTCCTGATCAGAAGCTCCCACCGAAAGTACCTCAGATTCGAACTGCCCTCAGGTCACTCCAGTTCAGAGCAATGCCCTTCGGCCTCACCTCTGCCCCAAGGGTATTCACAAATGTCTGGCAGTAGCAGTTGCTCATTTAAGAAGGCAAAGGATTGCTGTCTTTCCTTATCTGGACGACTGGCTCATTGTAGGCCAGTCCCCAGAACAGGTAAAATCTCACCTGCAAGTTACCCAGCAGCTGCTCACCTCCCTGGGCTTCTTGCTCAATCTTCCAAAGTCAGTTCAGGAACCAGTTCAGGTGCTCACCTTCATAGGTGCAGAATTGGACACAAAGCAGGCCAGAGCCTTCCTACCCTTAGAGAGGGTAAGGAACTTGGTGGCTCTGGCCTCCTCCTTCACTCTGCAGGTCTCTCGACCAGCAAGACACTTTTTGCAGCTCCTGGGGCACATGGCTGTGTCCACAGCTGTAGTGCAAGGAGCAAGATTTCAGATGAGGGACATTCAGTTTCACTTGAGAGCCTTTTGGTCTCAGAGAAGAGACCCCCTTTCCAAGTTGGTCCCAGTGACCCGAACCCTGATCCAGGCCCTCCAGTGGTGGCAGGATCAGAGCAATTTAAGACTGGGGTTCCCCTTCATTCCTCTGTCTCACTTCTTGACCCTCACTACGGATGCTTCCCTCCTGGGGTGGGGAGCCCACATGGGCAACCTCTCCACTCAGGGAGTGTGGTCCCCTCAGGAATCTCTGCTCCACATCAATTTGCTGGAACTCAGAGCTGTCTTTTTAGCACTTCAAGTGTTTTCTGCGTCTGTTCAGAACAAAGTGGTACAAGTCAGAACAGACAACACCACAACAATGTGGTACATCAACAAGCAGGGGGCACTCGGTCTTGGCCTTGTGCACCGAGGCAATGAAGTTGTGGTCTCTGGCCTATTCCCTGAACACTTCCTCATAGCAGTTCACCTTCCAGGAAAGGACAATGTCCTAGCAGATGCTCTCAGCAGGATTTCCCAGGGCCATCAAATGGTCTCTGGATCCTCAAGTACTGGGGATAGTTTTTGCCAGATGGGGCACCCCTCAGATAGATCTTTTTGCAGCCCCAGACAATCACCAACTTCCACTGTTCTGTTGCAGGCCCCCAGTGTTGGGCTCAGTCCCCCTGGATGCCTTTCTCCTAGATTTGGAAGGGAAGTTTCTTTATGCCTTTCCCCCCTTCCCTCTCCTATTCAAGGTGCTAGTCAAAATCAGATCCCAGCCTTGCAGGGTGATTTTGATTGCCCCAGATTGGGCCAGGCAGCCCTGGTACCCACTTCTTCTGTCCCTAGCAGTCCATCTTCCCCTGTGTCTCCCCAGGAATCACAACCTGTTAACCTGTGCCCAGGGGAGAGTTTGGTATCCAGACCTCAAATCCCTCAACCTCAAGGCCTGGCTCTTGAGGAGTTAGAATTTGCTGACCTCACACCTTTCTCAGGGTGTTCTTGAAATCTTAAAGGCTTCTGGAAGCCTTCCACTAGGGCTACTTATAATTCTAAGTGGAAAAGGTTTTCCATTTGGTGTTCTGGGAAACATATTTCCCGGAATCTGCTGATTTGCCCATTGTTTTGGACTATATGGTCCATCTTAATTCTTTGGGCCTGAGACCAGCTACCCTGAAAGTACATTTGGCAGCTGTCTCTGCTTTTTGTTTCAGCAGGAAAGCCTCCTCTCTTTCCGCTCACCCTGTATTTTTGAAGTTTTTTAAAGGATTACTTCATACTAATCCACCTTTTAGGGATCCGGCCCCTGCCTGGGACCTTAATGTTTGCATTGCCCAGTTAATGCAACCCCCTTTTGAACCTCTGTCTTCTGCAGAGCTTAAGTACTTAACTTGGAAAACTGTTTTCCTAGTGGCTATCACTTCTGCCAGGCGCATAAGTGAGTTACAAGCCTTGTCAGTAGAAACTGACTTTATTTCTTTCCACAGGGATAAGGTAGTCCTCAGGACTAACAGGAAGTTTTTGCCTAAGGTGGTTTCAGATTTCATCTTAATCAATCTATCTCCCTTCCAGTGTTTTCACTGAACATTCCTCCTCTGGCGAGAGGAGATTGCACAGTTTAGATGTTAAGAGGGCCCTAGGTTACTATATAGAACGTACCAAGGGTCACAGGTTCGAATCCCTCCAACTTTTTGTCACTTATGGTGAGGTCGGAAAAGGGAGACCTGCCACTAAGAGATCAGTTGCCAGGTGGATTGTCTCTTGTATCCAATTTTGTTATCAGAAACTGGGGAAAGTTCCCCCTTCTGGCCTGAGGGCTCATTCTACAAGAGGTACAGCCGTGTCTCTAGCTGCTGCCAGAGACATCCCTATCTTAGAGATATGTCAAGCAGCTACCTGGAAAATGGTACACACTTTCACCAAGCATTACTCCCTGGATGTCCAGGCCAGGAGAGATGCTCGGTTTGGCACAGCGGTGCTTCAGAGCCTATTCCCTAAGTAGGTTCTGTCCCTCCTCCATGGAGGTACTGCTGTGTAGTCTGTAATTGTCATAATATAGCAAGACTTCATGTTGTTTGAAGAAAAAATTACTCACCTTAGTAATGTTGTTTCTTCTAATGGAGTCTTGCTATATTATGACCTCTCTCCCAGCCTGCCCCTCTCAGAACTTCCACTTGGGTATGGGGTGGGCAGCCTAGTGTGGGCGCTAGTTATGCACATTATATGTTTTCCACCCCTTCTTGGGGTTTTGGGGTGTGTTTTTATTTTATCTCATATTATTGCTTATATTATATTATTACTTCTGGTCCCCTGACTTGAGTCTTTGTGTTGGGACCAGGAATATGTGTTATAGTCAGGTAGCCAGTTGGCTAGTGTAGGTTACAGCTTCCACACAGACCTTAGTGAGTTTTGCTCGTAAAGATCGGACAGTTTAAGTTTGAAATAACCCAGACAGAGCTTCTCTAACCGAGCTCGCGCTCCAAGTTCCATTCTTAGAATGGGAGTTAACTCTTTCACCTCCGGAGCAGTTCTAATCGTGGGACAAACTGCAATTGTCATAATATAGCAAGACTCCAATAGAAGAAACAACATTACTAAGGTGAGTAATTTTTTCTTCTGTGCCTTGAATTCTGGCAGTTTAGCTTTCTGGCCACTCCTTCGCAGTTCCTATACAATCTGGAGACAGGTCAAGGTTCCAGGGTGTGTTCCCTTCTCTCCCCACCGCCCCAAAAATACATCCTTTTCTCTAGATTCCTTAACCCTCCCTCCCTCCTCCTTTCTATTTCAGAGATTGGGGTCCCTTCCCAATCCCCTTAGTTTTCCACCTTATTCTGTCCTCTGTCATTTATTTCTCCTTTTAGTTTGTATATCTTTTCCTTTGTTTGTCCTTTAGACTTCCTTGTCCCTCCCTCCCAACCCTTTCTTACTCTATGGCGACTCAGAACTGGCGGGAGGGCGAAGTCGATAACACTTGACCAACTCGCTAGTGCCACGTGAGTGTGTTGGCCTCGAGGGCGGCACTAATGGTGCGACGACTCCACCCATCCCAAAAAGGGGGGGGCTCCCGCGGGGTCTTGTCCTCTGGCCACTATACCCAAAGGTGATGAATGGTGAAGATACACAGAAAGATCAGAATTACGGTAGGTACATAATTTTCATTTTTCGACACCAGACCAGCCTCTTGATATTGCTTACAGTGAGCGTGGCGGGGACAGACACAAGATCGGCGTCTGAACAGACACCAAACCCCACACTGAGAACGGTGCCAGCCACAGGGCTGGGGAGAGCCCTTCAACTAGGCCAGTCACTGACCCTGAGCTTGGTGCCAGAAGCAGCACCAGCTTGAAATCAGAAGGTGGCTGGATCAAGGAGTTTAACCCAGGTCCACTGGCCAAACCCGTCACCGGTGAGAACTGGAGCTGCCCTGTGGGGATGAATCGGCTCCACTCTCCTCACCTGGGGGTTCCCCCAGTGGGCACCGACCTCGTCATTCTTTTCAGTAGGTAGACCTTGTTCGGGCAGATTCACCATGGCCTCCCTTAGGATGAGGTCGGCGGAGTGTCAACGCAGCCCTGGTATAGACCCTAGAGCCTCTGGCTTTTCTCTCCCTCTCTGGTCTTTGCCATCTTTCTGAGCTTCCAGGGATCATGACTTCTCTTGGGCCTGTCACCTGGAGCCAGCATGGAAGTGTGACTGGTGTGCTGTTCCAGTATCACTCTAGTGCTGAGCAAGTCTAGCTTCATTCCAGGCCTCTGCCCACACCAGTATCCTGGTCCAGCACCTCCGTCTCCATCAGCATCGTCCTCAGAGGGCACAGAGTCCTCCCTGCACTTGTCCTCAGCCTCTGAGTACTCACTGTACCAGATATTCCTGATGGATGTGTTGTAGATTCTGGACGTTAGTGCCATAGTTACACACAATGCCCTGTCCGTGCAACTGGGACTCCTAATAGCTTTCAGTGATGACCGCTGTCATCCCTCCCTGGCCCTAGGGCCTTCAAGGAATGCTCCGGGACAGTTTGGAAATGTCCCTTTGCTCTCTCTCCATCTCCAGTAGATGTCTACCAGAGAGATTGTGCATCTGCGGTTTCTGAAAACACAGTATCTCACCCCACTTCGGGGACTTATGTCATGCAAACCCCAGCAGGGCCTTTTCACCCCAGTGCGTGACTGGCCTCCTGAAGTGAACTCTGTGCAGACAGATGCTTTGGGTAGGAAGGTGTTCTCCTCAGTTCTCACCATGATGTGCATTTGACAACAGTAGAAATGGAAAGGGACCTGGGGGTAATTATGTCAGATGACCTAAAGGTGGGCAAGCAATGTGAGAAGGCAGTAAGGAAGGCTGGGGGATACTGGGATACATAGGGAGATGCATCAATAGTAGAAAACAGGAAGTTGTTATCCCTCTATACAGACAGTTGGTGAGACCCCCACCTGGAGTACTATGTGCAGTTCTGGAGACCCCATCTCCACAAAGACATAGGCAGAGTGGAGGCTGTCCAAAGGAGGACAACCAAAATGATGCAGAGTCTGCACCAGAAGACATACGAAGAAAGACTAAAGGAGCTTAATATGTATACCCTTGAGGAAAGAAGGGAGAGAGGGGACATGACAGAAACTTTCAAGTACCTCAAGGAAATCAACAAAGTCCAAGAGGGTAGCATCTTTCAGAAGGAGATGTGCAAGAACAAGGGGCACAATTTGAAGATGGGGGACTGCCCAGAGGTAATGTGAGGAAGTATTTTTTTCACAGAGAGGGTTGTGGATGCATGGAACAGCCTCCCTGAGGAGGTCATGGAGTCAAGAACAGTGGAGGAATTCAAGAATGCATGGGACAGACATAAGGCAGTCCTAGTGGGGGGTAGGAGGAAGTAAGCTGTTGGTTAACTAGGATCTGCAGCTTATCTGTTAGGTAGGAAAATGGGCAGACTAAGTGGGCCAAGTGGTCCTCGTCTGCCATCAAATTCTGTGTTTCTATGTTTGCACATCAGGCACACTTGGCAGCTTACAAGTGCCTGTGGGCTGGCCCGGTGGTGTAGAGGGCTGAGGCACTGGTGCCTTAGAAGTGACCTTAGGCCATCGGGGCTGGCCGGGGGACAGGTCTCGTCTCTCTCTTAGGGTGGATGGCGTTGTCCTGGCAGCAGCGATACCAGGCAGAGGCAGTGTGCTGCTGCCAGGAGCCATGCAGAGGCACGGGGAGGAGACATCGTCGGACTCTCATAGTCGCGCAGGTGTGTGCGCATCCGCCTAGGATACCACTGGACAACCAACATCTATGGGGGGCACAACAGAACAAGGAAAAGCCCTGCACCAGTGGTAGGTGACCCCATGACCACAGCTGGACTCTGCCCGCCCAGGTCCCGATCCTCCTCCCCATCGAACCACTGCCTGGAGTCATTGGATTTCAAGGTGCACCGAAGAGTCGAGGCGGTCCTGCCGGGGGGTTTCTCCAGGTAGAGTCGGCTGAGTAGCAGCTCCAGGAGGGGACCCGGGATGGGGGAGCATCAGGCTGGGTTGGAGAAAGACCAAGAAGGGTGTCGTCCGACAGAGAGAGAGTCCACTGGGGCAATGATGAGGGAAAAAGAATTGAAATACAAACAAAAAAAGCAAGCGCCTGTGGGCATAGCTCCTAGCTGCCATGCCACACACTTGAGTTGGTTGGGCAAGCCATTTGCCTTTACACCAAGGACCTGGAGTTGGCAAGGCACTAGACAAGGGCAACATACAATGCCAGTGAGGTGGCCTCCAGGCTGGTGGGAACAGGAGTCTGCATTTGGGGGGACATCGTGGCTTCGCCTCTTTCGACCATCACCTATGGTCTGGCACAAGGTGCTTAATTCTCAGTTCCGAGGTGCTCACTTTTTTCCCTGCAGAGTCAGATGGGAGCTTTTGGGGCACCGTCCTGCTCATTCATCTGACTTGGAACATTCTCGGGTCATGCCAGTCCAATGAGGAGCCCCGCCCTGAGGTATTGTCCACCATGCAGAGGGCTGAGGGTACCTGTTACCTTCAGTGTGTGACTGCTTCTCTCTTATTGGGAAGGTTGGTATTTAGATCTAGATGTATGAATAGGTGGTGGACTGATTATTGGAAGATATTAAGATTATGTACTTGATGTAATTGTTAATCTTTCAGAATATCTTCACCATTGATTTCGATGCCCATCAACCATTCTCTGCTCTGCTGAGAGAAGGGCCTCTGGCAGCTCACCCTATGTGTACTGGCAGCATTTTTAGTTTTATGTCTCCTCTGCCATGGTTCTTATTGATGGCCATTTTCTTGTTAACAACAACAACAAAAAATAGAGGGTTGAACACTCAGGTGTCAGCCCTCACCAAAAACTGAAAGAAAAGGAAAAAAAAAGGGAGTGGGGGGGTCACTTGGCTCCTACCTGGCAACCAAAAAATGTGTTTGATTTTCCCAGCGGCTTGTATACAGCTGACCATCCACCGATGTCTGAAATTAGTGCAGAGGCTGATGATTTTCTACAAAAGCCAGAAAGCAAAACATTTCCAATTGCTCTTTACATTTTTCATGCAACCCCAACATTTCACCTATCTCGGGCTCTGTCTATGGGACATTTTTATGCACTCTGCAGAGATGTATAATAAACTCCATGAAATGTAATTTATAACAAATGCATAAAAGCCACTATATTAAATATTAAAAATTCAGACAGTGTTTTTTAAATACCATGCTGTACCTTAATTCATGGCAGACTGTTCAAAACAAATATTGAAACTTTAAAGCTTACAATTATTCATGCTCTAAAAAGAGGCATTTAAGATAATTTGTTATTGGCTTAACCAGAAGAAATTATAGATATGAACAACACTACACCTGCTTCCAACCAAGAGTTCCCCTGACTTAAACCAGATCAGCAGCCACTACTCACTACAAAATTGCCCTGCTAAGAATCGGTGCTGGTCAAAGGCTATTACTTTACCAGCTGCCCTGTCTCTACAGCTTGCTGCCTCCACATGTGTCTGACCTATCTCTGGCTCTCTCTGTTTTAAAAACTAAATTATGGGACCGGTTACGTATCTCAGATACCTGGAAATGCCTGTAATATGCAATGTTGCTTGTTTTGCTGATAGTTACGCTTTCTGTCTTGATTGTAATGGCACACCCATGGTACAATTGTAGTCCTTCCCCTTCCTCCTGTCTGCACCTGTCTGGTCGTCTGTGAAAATGGGCAGATTAATAGCCTCACCAGACATTAATAAATAAATAAAATAAATTGGAAATGGAAATAGAATTAGAACAAGAAGTTTTAAAACTTAGAAGAATCAGAGTTTCAAGCTAGTTTGGACTCTATTAAAGAAAAACTACAGGAATATGGAGAAAAATTAGACTAAAATTAGGAAATTCACATGTGACTCAGTAGATTGTAGAGTGACATGGTTGTTTTTCGCTACGTGAAAGTCTTAAAGACAGAAAGCCTCGACATACCCTTGAAAAGTCTTCAGAGCGGCATCTGAAAGACCGTCCCAAGGGTTGCAAGAAAACCATGGTGGCTACTGCAACTGGCACCATGTCGGTCTCGTCGCTGCTCCCAGGTGGGGCCATCATTGTGGGGAAGTTGTTCAAGGAGATGTTCCATGAAATGTGCATGGTCCTGCAGACCTTGGAGGAGAGCCCTGCCTACCGTGGCAAAAAACACAAGTGGCGCCACTCGGATCTGGAGAGATCGAGGTCTTCCTGATCTCTCAACTCCCCAGACCAGTCAACTGTGATAGAGACCCCTTTGGTTGAGATCCCTGTGGTACTCCTCTCAGGCTTGTTGACCTCAACTGTGGTCGAGCAGGCCAGAACATTTTCCTCAAGCCTGTCAACAGGTTGTTGCACGAGATCGAGGAGTCGATCTAACAAACCCTAGTGCTTCCAAGTCTTCACTCAGGAGGACGTGGACCAGTCATTGTCTCTGACCACTTCACCTTGGGAGTGGCCTCCAGAAGCGGCAGAACTTTTGAGGACTGTCCAGGTCAGCACAGCCAAGCATGTGGCATACCACAACCAGCCAGAAGACTGTCGTCGTTGATCGTCCAGTCGAGGTCTCTATAGAGGCATTGTTACTGTCAATCCCGCTTGACCAGGAGGTGCTGCCTTCGATGCTTCTCATCTTTGGGCAAAGAAAGGCACCACCACAACATGCATCAGTGTTATGAGGAACTCCTCTGGCAACAGTGGGCCCTCGCAAGGCAGGGTACCCCTGGACCTTCAATCACTTGGCAGCCACCAGGCATGCCCTCGCCAGTCCACGCTATGTAGGTGCTCACCACAAATGTTTTCCAGCCCCTCTGGGTGGAGCCACCACCATCATAGTCGAAGATGGGTGCTCTGACCAAAGAGGCCCGTGCGGCCACCAGCTTACCAGGCTGGTTGTCGGTGCATATCACCCAAGCGGAAGATACTTGGGTAGTCCATGGTGAGAAACACTCAAGCATTGTTTTTGAGGAGTCCTTGGTCACTTCAGATCTTGAGCCCTTTGCCTTCTCTGGGACTCTCCTCCTTTACTGTTGTTCCGTCAAAGAACTCTCCACCATGCACGGCCCTGTGTCTTTCAGGGCGCTCATCCATTTGAGTTCAGAGTCCATGGCTGTCCTGTTAGAGCCAGTCTAGAAAAGGGATGAGTATCCCTTTACAGACCTCTTGGACACAGACAGTTCCCCAGGGATTGCCTTTCCCATGGCTGAGGCCATATTGGAACCAGCCCTAGAGCTTTGGCAGTGTCCAGCATCCTGCCCGGCACCCTCTACCCGTATGGTCTGCAAATACACGGCCCCCATCAGGTCCCTCTTCAAGTTCTCAGACCACCCCTCCATCAAGGGGCTGGTGTCTGATTTGGTCTTCCGCAAGTCTGGGGACCAAGTGAACGTGGACAAGCCTCTAGACGAGTCCAGAAAGACTGACCACACTACCAAAAAGGTGTACACTGCAGTGTCCTTTGGTTTCTGTCAGGTGAGTTACACCATGATGATGGCTATTCAAACAGCTTGAAGTCTTGCTGTATTCTGACATTATGCAGTTAGCCCCAGCACTTGAACTGCTCTGGAGAGGAAAGAGTTAACTCTATGCCAGAGCACAGAACTTTGAGCTCGAGCTCGGTTCAGACCTCTGTCTGCTGCAGTTTGAAGTGTAACCGTCAGATTCTTTACTCCGCCTAACTGAACAGTCGCTTCTCAGTGTGGTAACAGTAAAACATCGGTTTTATACCGCTTTTTTCTTATTCTACTTCGGTTCAGATACCTGTCTGCGGTACAGTAAGTGCTTAGGTAGTGGACTGAGTGTCATTTTGTGTGTGGAAATTGTAAAAAAAAGGTTTCTAGGGACATGGATATGTTGTTCATCCACACTCATTGGCAGGTATCCTTGCCGCTTTAAATCTTGCCGGAAGGTCTTCAAGCTTGCTCCTCCCACCCACCCGGGTGGTATAACTCTCGGCTCCGCCCCATGACGGCAGATCTTCCTTACCGCTTGGAAGCTCAGGTTCCCTCCTTAACGCTCTGCGTTTGAGACTGGTTCCTATTTCTCGTTTGCTGATTTAAAAATAAATTTTGCGAAAAAGACTTCCAGTGCTTGGTCCCTCAGCAGCTCGCGATGGACCAATCGACTCCGGTTCGGAGATGCCCATGCGGGCAGAAGATGTCTCGGGACGATCCACACCCACGTGTGTCTACTGTTTAGGCCTTGAGCACCACCGCAGGGCTATGACCTGTGCTCATCTTTCTCGGCCTACGCCCCTAAGACCGTGTGTCCGATTGCAACTGGCCGCCCCGAGAAGCGCTTCCTCCGTGAAGTCCAAGGAGGCCCGGTTGGCGGCGACCAGGGCGGCGCGGGTTCGGGCGGATCAGCTCGAGCGGATGGTCGCCTCGAAGAGGAGGGCGGCGCAGTCAGATCTTCTCGGGCCGCTGCATTTATCCCGCTCTCTCTGGGCTCTTTCACCCAAGCCTTTAAGGAGCTTTGTCTGTCCCTCTCCACTAAGGAGAAGGGCCTAACGTCTGCGGGACCTTATTCTCGGTCCAAAAGAGGGACAGGGTAAGTCCCTCCGTCAGCGCTCTTGGGAAGCGGGGAAAGGTCCCCTCCTGCCGCCGACCCGTCGGCTTCGTCGATCACGGCTCAGCACTGGCCTCACGGTGTCCCCAGCAGGTCAGTTGACCGAGACTCCCACCGATGAAGTCGAGTTTTTCTCGACCCGTTGGATGGGCTGTCGCCTTTAGCAGCCGAATTCCCTCGGTTCCCCGGGAGGAGTTGAGGATCCCGTGGGCTCGCCTGTGCCTCGGTTCGAGCCCTCGGATGGACCATCGAGCGAGAGGAGTGCGGTTCCGGCCGACACCTCCGCACCGACCTCGGAAATTCCGGGACTCTCGGTCTCGGACCTCTTCGCGGTCCAGCCGATCCCACCGTCATAGGCGGTCTCGGTCTCGGCACCTCGGTAAGCGGCGTTGCCGCTCGTCCTCGTCCTCCTCCTCGGACGAGGGGAGGCTTCGGCGTAAATTACGTCGACGGTACGAGGACCTTATGTTGCAACAGCTCCTCCTGGCGGGAGTAAGCAGACCCCAGCCGACCTCACCGGAGCGGCCGACACAACCCCTCGACTTATCCGAGGAGCCTATACCCAGGCCGGTTGTTCGGCCAAAACCAGCTGCTCCACCGATTCCGGTGGAACCTCCGCCTCCACAGCCACCAACTGGGGCTCCGACCAAGGATTCTCGGTCGGCTAAGGGTCTACTCCATCGGCTGTCAGTTACCCTCACTCCCGACCGACCTCGGCAGGTGAAGGGTGGCTCAGGCCAGAGGCAGCTCTTGAGACTCTTCCGAGTCCGAAGATGATTCCTCCTTTTCTCCAGCGACTGGACTTAGGTCTTCAGGAGGTCAGTCAATGGGCGATAGCCCGTCGTCCTTCCTAGGACTGCTTGGCTCATCTCGGAGTCCACCGGGATGGAGCTCGAACCCGTTTCCAAACGGGCCAGGTATCCCCTCACGGAGATTCTGGACCGAGGGGATTCTCCGACGGAGGCCTTTCCGGTGGCCGAGGCCACAGTGGGTCCGGCACTGGAGCTTTGGCAGCGCCCTGCTTCCTGCCCTGCGCCTTCGGCCAGGATGGCCAGGAAGTATGCGGTCCCTACAGGTTCCTTTGCCGGTTTTGAGACACCCCTCTGCTGAGGGGTTGCTTACCGACAGCGTTTTCCGGCGCGCCGGCAACGCCAGGGATGTGGACAAACCTCCTGACAAGCAGTCCAAGAAATTGGACTATGTCGGGCGAAAAGTCTACGCTGCGTCCTCCTCGACGCCGTCCAGGCCAGTTCGGCCGTCCTCATGGCACATTTTCTCATGCCCTGTTGGGCTCCCTGGATGAGGTCATCCTCATCTTCCCTTCGATCTGCAGACTACGGTTAAGCAGGTGCGGACCAGGGCAGGCAGTGGCCAAACAGCAGCTCCAGACTGCTTTGGATATAGGGGACTCGTGCCAGATCGGTGGCGGCCGCGAATGGCTATCGTCGGCGGGCTTGGCTTGAGGATATCCACCTTACTGGATACCCAGCACGTTGGCGGATGTTCCCTGGGGACTGACTCTTCGGCCCTGGGGTGAAGGTCACCTGCAGAGGATCGAGAGTCCAATGCTACCTTGGACTCGGTCTCTTCCGCCAGAAGGACAAAGGCCGCAAACCACAGCCTAAGCCCTTTCGTCCTTCTGTGCCCCACGCCAGGCCCAGCAACATCAGGGCCAGCAGGCTCGGCCTTGGCATCCCAAACCCAAGTCACGGCTTCCTCTAACAGGAGGCAGGGAGGAAAAGGCCCAGGAAGTCCCTCGGCCGGTCCCTCCTCCAAGCCTGCCCAGTGACGGGCTGAGGGGTGTCGCCCCCATTCCCGTCACCTTACCCCTGGGTCCCCCTGTGGGGGGACGGCTCCGGCACTTCCGTTCCGCCTGGTCCGCTGCTGCCACGGACAGGTGGGTCTTGGAGGTGGTGGGAAGAGGCCTGCCTCTGGATCGAGCAGGCACCACCCTTCAGGCCATTAGCCCTCGGGGCACGGGATCCCCAGCCTCACTGGCGACAGCCGAGCCGACATCGCTCCTCCTCACTCAGAAGGAGGATGAGAGTGGTGGACCCTCCTTCAGACCCAGGGTTTGTGTCCAGGTATTTCCTGGTTCGAAATGGACGGGGCTGGCGCCCCATTCTCGACCTGCACAACCTAAACAAGTTCCTAAGGTCTCGAACCTTCAGGATGGTCACTCTGGCTCAGATAATACCATCCTTGGAACGCGGCGTGTGGTTCTGCTCTCTGGACTTGCAGGACGCGTTTTTTCACGTCCCTATCCGTCCGTCTCACCAGAGATTCCTTCGCTTCCGAGCGGAAGGATCCCTCTTCAAGTTCCAAGCCATGCCCTTGGCTATCTCCAGCTCCCAGGGTCTTCACCAAATGCATGGCAGTGGTGACAGCATTCTCTCACGAGCGCCGAGGTCGGGTGTACCTTACCTGGACGACTGGCTGATAGCAGCTCCCTCAGGAAGGAGTGGAGTGGTCCAGAGATCTGGCCCTCCAGGTCTGCTCTCAACTGGGCCTCCTTATCCAGAGGCCAAGTCGGAACTTCGAGCGAAGCAGGTGATTCTATTCATCGGGCAGGTCGACTCTCTTGAGCCAGGCGCGGCTCAGCAGTTCAGGGCGAGAGTTCTTTCCTCCTTTGCCCGATCATTTCTGGTTGAGCAATGCGCCCTGCCGGGACTTCCTGCGCCTCCTGGGTCTCATGGCGGCCTGCACCAGCGTGGTCCGTTGGGCCTGCTGGAACATCGTCCCCTTCAGTGGGGACTGGCCAGCCAGTGGTCTGCGCTGCGATCCTTTGGACAGCTCGGTGACACAGGGATGTGGAACGCTCTCCAGTGGTGGACCGTTCCAGATCATTTGCAGGAGGGCATCCCGTTCGTCCGCCCCGAGCCGACGGTCTCTCTATCGACCGATGCCTCTCTGATGGGTTGGGGTGCCCATCTGGGGGAACACCGGACTCATGGCCTCTGGTCCAGCGGAGTCCCGATGCCACATCAACCTGCTGGAGCTCGGCGGTCCGCTAGCTCTCACCGCCTTTGCTCCGTTCCTCCGGGGTCAAGTGGTCCGAGTCAGGCGGACAATACCACGACCATGTACTATCTAAACCCCCAGGGCAGGGCAGCTTCATGCTTCTATGCAAAGGCTCTCACATTTGGTCACTCGTGCGCAGCCTGGAGCGGATCTCCTAGCCATTCACGTGGCAGGACCTCCAACACCCTGGCCGATGCCCTGAGCGGATAGGGTTGCATCCCACAGTGGTCTCTCTCGGAGGTAGTACAGCATCTGTTCTCCCATTGGGGCACACCTCAGGTGGACCTGTTTGCCTCCAGGAGAGCAACGAAGCTGAGTCTGTTCCATGCCGCCCCCTCAGCAGGGCTCGCTGCAGGGATGCCTTCTCGGTAGTGGACCCCGGGCCTCCTTCTGCCTTTCCCCATTTCCCTTGATCCACAAGGTGCTTCTCAAGCGAGGAGGGACAAGGCGCGGGTGATTCTGATAGCCCAGACTGGCCTCGCCAGTTCTGGTACCAGATCTCCTCAGTCTCTGCTCCAGGACTCCTTGGCAGCTTCCAGCTCGCCCGGACCTGCTCTCATCAATCAGGGAAGGTGTTCAATCGGACCTTCAATCCCTGCACCTGACGGCCTGGTTCCTGGCGTAGAGTTCCAGGCCTTGGGTCTTTCACGAGGTCCTCAATGTAGTTGAGGCGTCCCGTGAGTCGACCAGAAAATGCTATGCCTTCAAATGGAAAAGGTTTTCACATTTGGTGTCAGGGCAAGGGCTTGGACCCTTCCTCCTGTTCCTTGGCAAGCATCTTGGACTATTTATGGTCCCTTTCTAGTCAAGGGCTTGGTCGACGACCCTAAGGGTGCACCTGGCAGCCATCTCTGCTTACCGGGCGTGGGCAGGGAAGCAGTCGGTGGCGCAGGAGAAGGTGGTCTGGCGCTTTTTCAAAGGCCTTGATCACATTTCCCCTCAGTCGGGGAACCCCACCTCCGTGGGATCTACTGCTGGTACTGGCAAAGCTCATGGGCAAGCCATTGAACCTATGCAAGGTGTGCTCTCTCACCTGTCGTGAAGACCGCCTTCTTGGTGGCTATCCGTCAGCCAGAAGGATGGGAGAGCTCCAGGCGCTTTCCATCGAGTCTCCTTACCTGGTCTTCCACAAGGACAAGGTTGTCCTGCGCCCCACCAAATTCCTTCCGAAGGTGGTGTCGGAGTTTCACCTTAACCAGGTGTTGACTCTGCGGTGTTCTACCCCAATCACACCTCCGGAGGCGAATAGGCTCCATACTGTGGACCCTAGAAGGCGCACGCTTATTATATGAGCGACGGCTGAAATTCGGGAGAGGTTCGCCAGCTGTTTGTCACCTTACGCCAGTCAAGATCTGGCAGACCTGCAGCCAAGCGGACTGATAAGCAGGTGGGTAACCTCCTGCATAGATCTCTGCTATAAGTTGGCGGGCATGGAGCCTCCCAGAGGGATAAGAGCTCATTCTACCCGCCATACTGCTCAGTGAGTGGCTGCTTCCAGGGCGTCCCTATCCAGGAAATCTGCAGGGCTGCTACCTGGAAGTCAGCAAACACCTTCATTACCATTACCACATGCGACCTTGAGTCACGCCGGGATGCTGGTTTTGGGGCCTCGGTTCTCCAGTCTCTCTTTCCCAAGTAAGTATTGGGGTGTGCGTCTTGCCTCCCTCCTCCCGGAGAACCTGCAGGAGTCTGCCAATGAGTGTGGATGAACAACATATCCATGTCCCTAGAAATACAGGTTACTCACCTGTAACAGGAGTTCTAGGAATGGTATATGTTGTTCATCCTGACCCACCCGACCTCTCGGCTCGGACGACAACCTGAGCTTCCAGCCGGGCAGATCTGGCGTCATGGGGCGGAGCCGAGAGTTATACCACCCGGGTGGGTGGGAGGAGCAAGCTTGAAGACCTTCCGGCAAGATTTAAAGCGGCAAGGATACCTGCCAATGAGTGTGGATGGACAATATATACCATTCCTAGAACTCCTGTTACAGGTGAGTAACCTGTATTTTCAGTCGGTTCAGTTGAACCGATTGTCTGGTTTACTTTAATTTTCTTTTATTTTTCACTGTTTAGTCTGAGGTACCAGTCCTTATCGGTTCTAACAAAAAAAAAAAAAAAAAAGCGTTTCAGATGTGTTTTTTCCAATACCCGTAACACGGTTAGGAACAGATAAGGAGGGGGCCTTGCCTGGCTTAAGCCAATTAAAGGGTAAGTGTTAGAATGGCTACGTCTGAGAAACCCAAAGGAAAACCGGGCCCACTGGGTTTCAACACTGCAGTGAGTGAGGGGAGGCCTTTGCTAAGGCTGATTCCCCACACCATCTGTGTTTACTGTCTGGGTTTTGAACACCTTGATTCAGACTGCCAAATATGTGAAAAATTTTCCTAAGGCCGCCCTGGATAAAAGATTGGGCAGGTTTAGGGAAAAGGAGGCCGAGAAGTCCGCTGACCCGGATGGCCAGCCCGATTCGGTTCCAAACTGAACCTGAGCGAGTGCCCTCTGACCTGGGCGAGACTCCCTTGGGCAAAAGGAGAGCCGATCCTGAGGGGTCGGTTCCAGCTAAGAAAAAGAGAAAGGAGAAATTTGCTGGTTCAGATCCAGAACTGCATCGTTCAACCGTCGAAGAAATTACCAGGGTGATTAGTATAGTTGAATCGCTCCATCCGGTTCTGACCGATCCTGCACCTCTCAGTAGGCGTTAGGTCGGTCCTTCCAGTTCCGGATTACTCCCCAGCAGAGTATTATGAACCGGATCTGGAGGGGGATGAAGACTACGATGATGGTATAGAAGGGCTGGATAAGCCCATAGAACCGGACATCTCGCCAGACAGGCCTTCTAGTGTTTCCCCTCCTAGGCTTTCTGAGTTCCCTTCCCACTTTTTGTTTTACAAAAAAGTGGCAGAAGCCCTCCAGCTCCCTCTGGTTGAAGCTGCTGAGGAACAAGAGGAGCCTGACTTTGTGGAAATGATGGACATCCCAGAATCAAAAAGATTGTCTGTTTCCCCCCAATAAATCCTTGGGGAAACGGACCCAGACTGCTTAAAACACCAAATTCTTTACCTCCTGTTGACAGACGAATGAACGAGAGGTACATACTGTCAGGCTCAGTTACAGAGTTCTTGTACCAGCAATGCAGCCATGTTGGGGTTGTGCAGGTTGCAGCCTGTGATAAAGCTAACATACCCTTGGCGTCATTCTTCACACCCCCCAGATAAAGACTCTAGGAAGCTGGATGCCATGGCCAAAAAACAGTACTTGGCATCCTCCTTGGGACTCAGGCAGGCTAACTACATGGCCCACACAGCCAGCTACCAGAAGTCCAGATGGGATGCTGTTCTGGAACTGGCTAAACAGGCTTCCCCCCCAGATGGCCAAGGAGCTGGAAGAGGTGGCTGCTGATGGGATAGAGGCATCTAAGATCCAATTTCATGCTGCTGTAGTCTCTAATGATGTATGATCACGAGTCATGGCTACATCTGTGTGTCTTCCGAGATTGTCTTGGTTCAGATGTACTAGCCTCTCACAGGACACTCAGGCTAAGGCCATGAATTTCCCTGTGGTGGATAATTCTCTGTTTGGGGAGCAGACAGAGAATTACATGAAAAAAAATGGATGTGTACAGGACCACCTACAGGAGTGCACAGGCGAAGGAAAGGCAGGCAACTCCTCAAAAGCAGCAATCTAGGGGCAGGCCTTTCCACCAGGCACAGGCCTCCTCTCCTTTTCCTCAGAGGGAGTTCTTCAAAGGGGGGAGGCAGAAGGGGGATGAGCAGGGCTGCATCCTCGCTCAGTCCAAGGCTTCTGCCAAGTAGACACCCTGATGTGTCAGCCCGAGTCGACTCCCCCTTTCCAGTAGGAGGCAGGCTGGCTTACTACTTCCAGGCCCGGAAGTCTGTTACCTCAGACAAGTGGGTCCTGGAGGTAGTAAGTCAGGGACTGGCCCTCAGCTTCAAAAAACTCCCAAAGTTGAGGGTTGGGTCTTTTCCACCTGCAAACATCTCCGAAACCATTAGCCTAGAGGCAGAGGTTTTCTTTCTGCTGGCTCTCAGAGCTGTAGAGAGAGATCTTAGTTCGAGAGGGCTCTTGCAGTAGGTAATTACACATATAGGACTGACGTCGGCAGGCGGCAGGGCCCCACGGAAAAATTTCTAGCTAGCAGTCTCTGGCGAGGGACTGCCCCGACGTCAGGTGATTGGCGTCAGGAGACGTCGGTATAAAGGGGCGGTCCCTCACGCCCGCCTTCCAGTTCTTTGCTGCTGTTAGCTTATGCCAGCGCCTTGCGGAAAAGTTCCCTGCTAGTCAGGCTTCTTCGGTAGTTTTACCGAGTAGTTTCGATTTTTTTTTCTCAGCCATCGTCAGGTATCCGTCGGTGTATGTCGTACCCTACACCCTCCGAGCATAAAAACAAGTGCGACTCATGCGGCGCCCAACTCCCGCACAAGGACTACCATTCCCTGTGCCTTTTTTGCCTAGGCCCCGACCATCCGGTGGAGAAGTGCCAGCACTGCGTCAGTTTTAACGCGGCCACCCGGAGAAGGCAGCAGCAGTCCCTGGAAGCCCACATTTGGAAAAAGAAAATGAGCTCCATGGAGAAAAGAACTGAAAAACCTGAGCGGTGCCTGCTTCCCTGAAGGCCATAGCAAGAAAAAGGACAAGGAAAGGCACCAGGACAAGGGCTCCTCTTCCGCAGCGTCTTCCTCGAATTAGCCGTGAAATGGAGTGCGTTCCCCGGTGCCCGTTCCGGCAGGCTGCTGCCAAGAGACTTCTAAAGGCCGTACCCACCGTCTGGCTCGCACTTGGGCCCGCCGGTGCCTCCGGGCTCGTTGGAGGCCTCCACTCCCAGTAAAGCCGTGGTTTTCGGCCCTACTGATGCGGCGGCTCCAATAAGCGGACGTCAGCTCTCGCCCGCACAGAGAGGTGGTAGAGTCACTCCGACCCTTCAGGGTGGCGTGTGACCCCATTCCGCCCGACCAGGAGCGCTCCCATCGCGGCCTGCCTCCGTAAGAAAGGTCTATTAAGTCGGATGCCGTCCCCTCCAGTGTCTGCCGGATCCGCTGCTAAGCCCGCCGCGCTGGTTCGTCAACCGTCCGCACAGCGGCTGAGCCAACGCCGGACCTCCCGTCCGTCGTTCCGGCTCCCGCAACCTTCGCTGCTCTCCGAGGACCAGAGTCTCCTCAACCTGACCCAGATTTCTCTCCCCCCATCCCTGGCGACACTGAGGTTTCTGGTCCACCTCTGTCAGACTGTCCACCTTCTGGTCCGACTTATCTGACGTTGGTTCCCCGGATGCCGGCTCTTCGGCCGCTGGCTCAGACACCGGTATTGCCGACGCCGGATGACATTCCACCCTCTGATGTCGCCCCGACGCCAGGCCCTCTGCCCCCCCTGAGTCTTCCGCTCCAGAACCGCCCATGGGGCCTCCGGCTGGGCCGTCTGCTCAGGCAGCTGTTCCAGCTCCCGGGTACCTGGCCTCGTTGTATACGCCGCCGCCATACCTGGGACCGCATTATCCGGCGCCTCAGTAGCCAACGCCGCAGTACCTGGCTCCTCAATACGTGACGCTGGGCTTCCCGCCATCAGGTTATGGATACGCGCCCTTTGGGTATAGTCCATACCCATATCCCCCTCCTCCTCCACCGCCCCCTCAGCCGCCGGTGGACTTGCAGGAGGCACTGCCCTCCTGGTGGGCTGAGGCCAAGGCTCAGCTCACCACTGAGGTGGAGAGTCTTCTTCTGGTGCCAGTTCCCGTACATCCACGACACACTCCTTCCCCACCTCTGGACACCAGGGCTAAACCCTCTGGGTCCAGAGAGGGGCAGGACACATTTTCCTGAGGAATTGCCAAGGGGTCCGTTCCTCCCCCTCGTTAGGAGAGGGAGTCTACCTCTTCCTCATCTTCTTCTTCTTCCTCGGACACCTTGGATCCTTCCGATGGTTGTTCCGAGCAAGATGACGAGCCATGCTCTCCGTCCAAGCCCCGGCCAAGGACCCCTCCGAAGTCTCCTCCGGAGGATCCTTCCTTCACGGAGTTGCTACGGAAGATCCAGGAAGTACATAAGTGGCAATCCTTGGAGCCAGACCCCCAACGTAAAAAACTCGTTGAGCATCTGGATCTGCCCGTGACAGCTCCCACTTTGGTGCCACCCTGGATCAAGCCTCATGCCGACCTTATTACCACCATATGGAAACGACCGTCGGCCTTAGCCCCACTTCCCAGGAAGTCGAATAGGCTATACCAGGCTCCAGAGAGTGTTGACTTTTTAGACCCCCACCCTCGTGCTGACTCGGTTGTGATTAGCGCCGCTCATGGCCGGTCAGCTCAACCCAAACATCTTGGCTCGTCTCCACCTGACAAGGAATCCTGCCTTCTGGACCAGTATGGCAAGAAGATTTTTGCTTCTTCCACTCTGGGTATTAAGGCCCTGAACTATGTTGGCCACATGGGGAATTACCAGAAGGCGATTCTTAGTGAGGTAGAATCGAAATTGGACTCCCTTCCGACTCTCGGGTCAAGCAGGAAGTGGCTGACCTCGTCCACTCTGCACGTTCAGCCAGACGGCACATTCTTCGTGCGACCTACGATGCAGTGGACACTGCTGGTAGGAGCTCAGCTTTCACCTTAGGTCTAAGGCATCACACTTGGTCCCGGAAGTGCAGTCCGCTATCCAGGAAGCGCCCTTCCGGGGTTCGGGGGTGATGTCAAGGACATCGTCACCAACCTGCAGGAGAAGGGGACGGCACTAAAGTCTGTCGACTCTATGTATCATCCCCATTAATCGCAGCACCGTCCCTTTCGCAGACGGAATCTGCCCAAAGCGAGACCACAGGGAAAGAGTACCACCAAACATCGGGCCCTCCCCAGCTCCCCGGCCCAAAAAGCAGCGGAGCTTCCAGGCAGCACCGCCCCACACCGCCTGACTCCTACCCTCTCCCACTACCTCTGGGCTTCCTGGAGGAACCGGTAGGAGGAAGGTTTTCCCTCCACCTTCCGGGCTGGGAGAGGATAACATCGGATTCATGGGTGCTCCAGTTAATCGCAGAAGGACACTCAATAGAGTTTCTGCAGAAACCACCTCATCACCCTCCCCCAAGGTATTCGTACTCTCGGGAACATCTTCTGGTCCAGGAAGAAATTTATGCACTTTTACTGAAAGAGGTGATAGAACCTGTCCCCCTTACCTTGCAAGGGACGGTTACTATTCCCACTTTCTTCCTGGTCCCGAAGAAGATGAGATGTAAGACCTATTCTAGATCTCAGTTCCCTAAACCTTTTCATGGAGTACAAGAGGTTCAGGATGCTCTCACTGCAGAACCTTCTGCCCCTCCTCTGCTCAGGCCAGTGGCTGTGCTCTCTGAATATGCAGGACGCTTACCTGCACATAGCTACCCGCCTGTCTCACCGCAAATATCTTCGTTTTGCTTTCCAGGGGGACCACTACCAGTTCAAGGCACTTCCATTTGGCCTCTCCTCTGCCCCTCGAGTATTTACAAATGCCTTGTGGTGGTGGTGGCTCACTCATGCATCACGGGGGTACAGGTTTTCCGCATCTGGGCGATTGGCTCCCAAGCAGCCTCGTCCAGGGAGGAACTCCTGCACTGCCTCTCCCTCACCCAGCAGGTCTTTGCCTGTCTGGGTATTACCATCAACCATTCCAAGATCCCATCCCAGAAGCTTCAGTTTATTGGGGCGATAATGGACACTACCCTAGGTAGGGCCTTTCTGCCTCTGGACAGGGCGGCCACGCTCCAGATTCAGATAAGTCTGTTGTCTGGCCGCAGGTGGTTCAATGCAAGGTCAATTCTTCGCCTCCTCAGGCTTATGGCGGCTGCTATCCCGACAGTCCCTCGCACTCTCGGCTCCACATGAGGGTCTCTCAGTGGATGCTTCGCTCTCAATGGGATCAGTTGGTAGACGACTTGGACCAATTGGTCCTAGTCTCCTCTCCCATGATTCGAGACTTAAAGTGGTGGATGATTCGAGAGAACCTTCTTCGGGGAGTTCCATTCTTCCTTCCTCCTCCCTCCCAGACTCTGACCATAGACGCCTCGGGCAAAGTTTGGGGAGCCCATCTCGGTCCACATCGGACCCAAGGCTCTTGGTCCAACCTTGAGCAATCACTGCATATCAGTGTGCTCGAGCTTCAGGCGGTGCTCTGCGCTCTCCAGGCCCTGCACCTGCATCTTCTTCCAGTCCACCTAGCCGTCTAGACGGACAATATGTGTGCGGTATGGTACATCAGCAAACAGGGTGGTACTCGGTCCTACCCTCTCTGCAGGGGAGTGATGAGAGTCTGGGATTGGGCAGCACAACACAACCTTCACCTCACGGCAATTCATGTTCTGGGGGGTCGAGAACTCCTTAGCAGACAAACTAAATAGCTCATCTGCTCAAGCTCATGAGTGGGAGCTGGATCAGGGGGTCCTAGTCGATATCTTCCTACGTTGGGGAACACCTCAGGTAGACCTGTTCGCTTCACCTCTAGACGCAAAGCTTCCCAACTTCTGCTCGCTCGTTCAAGAGCGAGGCATTTTCTGGAGAGACACTCTGTCTCTAGATTGGAGGGACAGATTTGTCTGTGCCTCCCCCCCCGATTCCTCTGATCCCACGTGTCTTGCAGAAACTAGGTTCAGAAGGAGCACGAATGATTCTGATTGCACCTTTCTGGCCCAGGCAAGTTTGGTTCTCTCTTCTGCAACAATACTCAGAGGAGCCTCACCTTCCTCTTCCACTGTCATGGATTCTGTTGACCCAGGAACAGGGGACCCTGGTTCATCCAGGTCTGAAGTCCCTTCAGCTGCATGCGTGGCTCCTGCAGACATAGCTCAAGCTCGCTTTGGGGTTTCTCCCCAGGTGGCTGAGATCTTGGTGGAGGCTAGGAAACCCTCCACTAGGTCTGCCTATGCCATGAAGTGGAAACGATTCTCAATCTGGGCTGCTTCAAAAGGCTTTGAGCCTTCCTCTTGCTCAGTTGGGCGACTGTTGGAGTACCTGCGTCACCTGTTCAACCTGGGTCTTAGTCACTCGTCTCTGAAGGTACACATGGCGGCCATTTCGGCCTACCATATTCCCTTCACAGATAGGACATTTGCTCAACTGGATGTCTCGAAGACTTTCCTCAGAGGGGTTCTTCACTTGAGACCCCCTATCCGAGTTCCCGCCCCTCCTTGGGATTTGAACTTTGTTCTTGAGAAACTTACTTTGCCTCCTTTTGAACCAGCGGCCTCGGCAGACATGAAGTTCTTTTCATGGAAGATGCGCTTCCTAGTGGCCATTGCCTCTGCTCAGAGGATTTCTGAGCTCCAGGCCCTGATGTGTAAATTCCCATACTTGATTTTTCACAAGGAAAGCGTGGCTCTGTGCACCAATCTTAAGTTTCTCCCCAAGGTGGTAATGGAATCTACATTGAATAAGTCCATAGAATTACCTGCCTTCTTTGCGCAGTACTCCAATCAGGGGGAGTATCTACTTCACACTATGGGCGTTCACCGCATTCTGAGATACTATACTGACAGAACAAAGGATCTCAGAAAGACTGATCAACTTTTTGTCTCTTTTGCCCCCAAAGGAGAAGGCAGTGCTGTTTCCAAGCAATGCCTGTCTAAATGGTTGACTCATTGCATCACCTTCTGTTATGACAAGTACAAGACCCTTCCGGGTCAAATAAAGGTCACTCCACCAGAGGGGTTGCTGCATCTGCGGCATGTTTCAAGAATGTGTCAGCGGCAGACATTTGTGCTGCCGCCACTTGGACTTCTGTCCATACATTTACAAAACATTACAGTTTGGATATTGCCTCTCGCTGTAGAGCAGGCTTCGGGCTTGCTGTTCTGCAAGGCCTTCTCTCTTAAGGCCTTCACAGCTAGAGGATCTGCTTTGAGTTGCTTTCCTCCTGCCATGTGCTTCTTCTTGTTCCACACTCCTTGGGACGCAGTCCTATATGTAATTACCTACTGCAAGAGCCTTCTTGAAGTAAGATAGTACAGTTACGTAAGAACTTACCGTAACAGTAGATCTTCGAGAGAGGCTCTTGCAGTAGGTAATACCTTCCTGCCCTTCATCCCCCTAAGCTTTTTCAGCTCCTTTTCCATTGCAGGAAATATCCGCTTCTCTCTCGTCCGGTCTCTTGTGGCCTATGGTGGGAAAGAATTGGAAGGTGGGCTTGAGGGACTGCCCCTTTATACCGACGTCTCCTGACGCCGGTCGCCTGACGTGGGGGCGGTCCCTCGCCAGAGACTGCTAGCTAGAAATTTTTCCGTGGGGTCCTGCCGCCTGCCGACCTCAGTCCTATATGTGTAATTGCCTACTACAAGAGCCTCTCTCGAAGATCTACTGTTAACGGTAAGTTCTTTTGTAACTGTACTTTCCTACTACACACAGAGGCAAAGTTCTGTATTCCAGATATTTCCTTACCCCAAAAAAAGACAGGGGAGTGGCGGCTCATCCTAGGTCTAAGATACTTAAACAAGCACCTAGTCAAGCCAAAATTCAAAATCATGACTCTGGGAATAATTCTTCCCTCTCTGAGGCCAGGGGATTGGTTAGCCTCCCTGGACCTCAAGGATGCCTATTTTCACATTCCCATCAGGTGCTCCCACAGAAAGTGCCTCCGGTTCGAACTACCTTCAGGCTATTATCAGTTCAGAGCAATGTCCTTCGGGCTAACATCAGCACCAAGGGTGTTAACAAAATGCCTAGCAGTAGTAGTGGCCTTTTTTAAGGAGACAAAACATTTCCATATTTCCATACCTGGACGACTGGCTCATTGAGGGGTAGTCTCCAGACCAAGTCGAGTCAAACCTGCAAGTGACCCAGCAATTGCTCACTTCTCTAGGATTAATCCTCAATCTTCCAAAGTCAGTTCTCGAACCAGTGCAACTCCTGACCTTCAAAGGGTAGAGTTGGGCACTGTCCAAGCAAGAGCCTTTCTTCCTCTGGCAAGGGTAAAGGCCCTTACAGACCTGACTTCCTCCTTTCGCCTTCTGGTGTCTCGACCAGCAAGGCATTTTCTTCAACTCCTAGGCCACATGGCAGCTTCCACTGCAGTGGTACAAGGGGCCAGATTTCAGATGATGGACATCCAGTTCCACTTGAGGGCTTTTTGGTTTCTGAAAAAAGATCCTCTAACCCAACTAATTCCAGTGACTCAGACTCTGATCCAGGCTCTCCAATGGTGGTTGGATCAGGACAACCTCAGACAAGGAGTCCATTCATCACCCAGTCTCATTCTGTGGTACTAGCCACAGATGCTTCTCTCCTGGGGTGGGAGCTCACTTGGGAGTCCTCACCGCACAGTGTGTGTGGTCCCCTCAGGAGTCTCTACTTCACATCAATCTTCTAGAGCTCAGGGCAGTGTACCTGACTCAGCAAGCATTATCAGAATCAGTACAGAACAAGGTGGTTCAGGTCAGGACAGACAGCACCACCACTATGTGGTACATCAACAAACAGGGAGGCACTCTGTCTATGGCCTTGTGCAAGGAAGCCATGAAATTATGGTCCCTGGCTTATTCCCTACAAATATTTCTGGTAGCAGTCCACCTTCCAGGGAAGGACAGTGTGCTAGCAGATGCCCTGAGTAGGATTTCTCAGGGCCATCATGAATGGTCATTGGATACCCTAGGGTTAAAAGTGATTTTTATGTTTGCTTGCACGCATGTGCAAGAAACATAGTGCCATCATCCAAGTTTTCAGAGGTGTGGCACCCGTCTTCCAATTCAGTCAGTGTGTTTGCAGGCATGGCCACAGTTCTCCAATGAACGCTGCAGCTGTCTATGACAGCAGTTGAAAATGCAGTGTCATACAGTTGAAAGGAGAGCTCCGCTTCAGTGAGCAGCGCTCCCCCACATTCACGCCACGCATATTGCGTGCTCATATGCTCTCCCCTACCCGCACGCGTACTGTATGGCGGGGCGCCCAATCCCTGTCGCTCCATGCCCCCAAAAAAGCTTCAGGTGCTACTGGGAGCCCATCCCAGCGTGGGAAAAAATTTATGGCTAATTTGGGGTGCCCAGGCCCCCCAAAAACAGTTTTCCAGGCTACACGCTTGGGAGCCCACCCCAGCATGGCACAAGTCCGTATGGCTGATGGGGTTGCCCAGTCCACCTGTCAGCTCCAGGCGCCCCAAACAGCCATCCAGCTGCCACACTGAGCCACCCTGCGTGGCAAGCGGCCCCGTCGTCTAACTGAAAAAACAAAACAAACCTGCAAACAAAAAAAGTTCCTCGGCAGTCTCACTGCGCACTCCTGCCCCCCACCCCCACCCCATACTTGCCTCCGGAGCTTGGGTACCCACTATCTTCGTGGACTGGAACACGCCTGCACTCTTCAGAGCCGACTGCGAACTGGGGAAATGCCGGTAAGCTGTATAATGCAATAACTTTTTTTTTTTTAACTTTAATGCATATCTCAGGCATTTTTGGGAATTTTGGCACCACGTTTTCAACATGGGGTTTTTGGGACCCCTCCTCATGAATTCTTGAACTGTCATGGTGTTATTCAGGCCCGAAGGGTGATTTCGCGTTCCCTGCACAAAATCACCTTTTGGGACCGATTAACGAAACGACAGTGTCAGTGTTCATAAGGTGGGCTCCCAAAAAGCCTATGTTACAAATTTGGTAAAAAATTCTAAAAATAACTGTTTAGGAAGTGCCGTTAGCAGTTCCTACGCACGCTCGCAAGTTTGCAAATTTTTAATATTTGCACGCCAGATTTTCAGCATTGCCATTTTATTACACTTCTTATGAGCAGTACTGCTGCCATTGTTCACATCTCTCCCAAAATGCGTTTCCGCACATGTAGCACACAATGGTGCAGTCAGTGTGCGAAAACAATGTTTGGGACACATTAAGAAAATCACAGTGACACTGTTCATGAACACAGGTCTTAAAATGGCTATATTGAAAATTTGGTGACAAAAGTCCATAAAATGACTGTGTTACGAGTGAGCATTACGCATTTTCCACACACCCTCGTAAGTTCATGAATTTGTAATATTTTCAGTCCAGATTTTCACCAGTGACATTTTTCCACACTTCCTTATGAACAGTAGTACAGCTGTCATTTTTCACAGGATGGCCAGAATGTGTTTTCACACTTTCAACGCAGAAATGCGTGGTCGCTGTGGGAAATCAGTGTTCGGGACAGATAAAGAAAATCACAGTGACACTGTTCATGATCGGTGGTCCCAAAATGGTAAAACTCTCAGCTCCACCCCATGATGCCAGATCTTCCTTACCACTTGGAAGCTCAGGTTCCCTCCTTAGCGTTCTGCGTCTAGACTGGATCCAAACTCTTCGGTTCACCCAAAAATAATTTTAAAGTTTTCTAGACTTCGGTCTACTTCTTCCTTCGTGGCTGCGATGGACAAATCGACTCCCGGTTTTCGGCGGTGCCCATGTGGGCAGATGATGTCCAGGACTGATCCACACTCCACGTGCGTCTACTGCCTCGGCCTTGACCACGACCCGCAGGCCTGCGAGTTGTGCAGGTCTTTTTCAGCAAACGTCCTCGAAGACCGTGCTGCCTAGCTCCAACTTGGCGCCCCGAGAAACGTTATCTGCCAGTGAAGTCCAAGGAGGCCCGTTGGGCGGTTTCCACAGCGGCTGGCTCAGCTGAGCAACTCGAGCAGATGATTGCCCTCGAGGAGGAGGCGGCCCAGGCCGCATCTTCATCTTCCTCGGTCGCGGCATTAATCCCGCTCTCCTTGGGATCCTCCTACAGAGCTTCTTTTAAGGAGCTTTGCCAGTCCCTCTCCACAAGGCGAGGGGCCATCGGGACACCCTCTTCTCGGTCAAAAAGAAGGACTCGAAGAGGTAAGTCCCACCGTCGGATTCGTGGGGAGCAGGAGGGTCCCCTTCCCTGGACCAGTCGACACTCTACTTCGGTCGAGGTTGCGGCTAAGGCCGCTGGCTTCATGGTGTCCCCGTCCAGTCAGCTGGCCGAGACACCCGTCGACGCAGTTGAGATTTTTCACAACCTGTCGGACGGGCTGTCGACTGGTGAAGCCGACAACCTTTCATCACCGGTTCCCCCAGTGGAAACCGAGGACTTGCCTGCGCCTCCTGTGCCGGAGTCCCTGGTCAAGGCTCCCGAGCCGAGGGAGGAGCGGGTTTCCCCCGCTTCCTCCCAGACCCACCCTTGGAAACACCGATGGTCTCGGACCTCGTCTCCGTCCAGCTGATCCCACCGGCATCGGCAGTCTCGGTCTCAGCACCGAGGAAAGCGTCGGTGCTTCTCGTCCTCGTCTTCCTCCTCCTCGGAGGAAAGGCTTTGGCGCAAATGCGTCACGCTCACGAGACTTAATGTGGCAGCAGCTCCTTCTGACCAGGAACAAGCAGGCGCCGTCGCCTTCCCCGGCCGTTAAGTGGCTGTCACCGGAAAGGCCGAAACAACCCCTCGTGGTGGTCGAGGTGCCCAAACCTGGGCCAGTTGTTCGGCCGAAGCCAGCTGCCCCACCGATTGTGGTGGAACCTCCACCTCCACAACCGAAATCAGGGGCTCCGACCAAGGATTCTAGGTCGGGTCAGGAACTGCCCCACCGTTTGTCAGTCACCCTCACTCCTGACCGTCCTTGGCAGGTGGAGGGTGGCTCAGGCCCTAGGCAGCTCTTCGCAGACTTCTCAGAGTCTGACGACTACTCCTCCCTGTTTTCCAGGCCCCTTGACCTGGAGTCCTCCGGGGGGCAGTCGATGGACAAGAGCCCATCATCATTCATGGGTCTGCTTCGACTCATCTCGGAGTCCATCGGGATGTGGCTCGAGCCCGTATCCAAGCGGGCCAAGTATCCCCTCACGGAGATACTGGACCGAGGGGATTCTCCCATGGAGGCCTTTCAGGTGGCTGAAGCCATTGTTGGCCCAGCCGTGGAGTTATGGCATCGGCCGGCTTCTTGTCCTGCTTCTTCGGCCAGGATGGCTAGGAAGTATGCGGTCCCTACCGGGTCTCTGTACGGTTTCTCAGAACACCCCTCTGCGGAGGGGTTGGTTACCGACAGCGTTTTCTGGCGTTCCGGGAATGATAAGGATGTGGACAAGCCCCCCGACAAAGAGTCCAAAAAGCTGGACTATGCTGGGCATAAAGTATATGCTGCATCCTCCCTCGGCCTCCATCTGGCCAGTTCGGCCGTACTGATGGCACACTTCTCCCACGCCCTTATGGGCTTCCTGGATGAGGTGATCCCTCATCTCTCGGCTGATCTGCAGACTACGGTCAAGCAGGTGCGGGATCAGGGAAGGGCAGTGGCGAAACAGCAGCTCCAAACGGCTCTCGATATCGGAGACTCCTGTGCCCGGTCAGTAGCGGCCGCAGTGGCCATGCGCCGCAAAGCTTGGCTGAGGATATCCACTTTTACGGCGGATACCCAGCACAAGTTGGCAGACATCCTGTTCCTGGGTACCGACTTGTTCGGGCCTGGGGTGGAAGGTCACCTCCAGAGAATTGAAAAGTCCAATGCCACCTTGGACTTGGTCACGTCTGCTCAGAAGGACAAAGGCCACCGACAGCAACATAAGTCCTGTCGCCCTTCTGCCCCTGCGGCACGTCCAGCCCAACAACACCAGCATCAGGGCCAGCAGGCTCGCACTTGGCACCCCAAAGCCAAGCCTACAGCTTCCTCTAACAGGAAGCCGGGAGGAAAAGGCCCAGGAGGTCCCTCGGCCGGTCCTTCTTCCAAGCCTGCCCAGTGACGGGTTGAGGGGTGTCGCCCCCAGTCTCGTCACTCCCCTCTGGGTTCCCCTCGTGGGGGGACAGCTCCACCACTTCCTTTCCACCTGGTCCGCTATCACCATGGACCGTTGGGTGTTGGAGGTGGTTGGAAAGGGTCTGCCTCTGGAGTTCGAGCTGGCTCTGCCCTTCCGAGCCGTCACCTCACAGGGGGTTATGGGGTCCGCAGCCTCTCTGTCGGCCCATCGAGCCGACATTGCCCTGCTCCTCCAAAAGGAGGTGATCAGGAAGATGTCGGATCCTCCAACAGACCCAGGGTTTGTGTCCAGGTACTTCCTGGTCCCGAAACGGACGGGGGGGCTGGCGACCATTCTAGACCTGCACGACCTGAACAGGTTCCTAAGGTCTCGAACCTTCAGGATGGTCACTCTGGCTCAGATCATTCCATCCTTGGAACGAGGCTTGTGGTTCTGTTCTCTGGACCTCCAGGATGCGTTCTTTCACGTCCCAGTCTGTCAATCCCACCAGCGATTCCTCCGCTTCAGAGCAGAGGGGTCACTCTACGAGTTCTGGGCCATGCCCTTCAGCCTTTCTCTAGCTCCCAGGGTCTTCACCAAATGCATGGCAGTGGTGACAGCATTCCTGCGGCGCCGAAGGGTCCGGGTGTACCCCTACCTGGATGACTGGCTGATTGCGACCTCCTCCAGAATGGAGGTGGAGCGGTCCAGGGATCTGGCCCTCCAGGTTTGCTCTCAAGTTGGCCTCCTTATCAACGAGGCCAAGTCGGAACTTGTGCCAAAGCAGGTGATCCAATTCATCGGGGCAGAGCTCGACTCTCTGCAAGCCAGAGCACGGCTCCCTGCGGACAGGGCTGAGGTTCTTTCCTCCTTTGCCCAATCATTTCAGGTTGGGCAATTGCGCCCTGCCCGGGACTTCCTGCACCTCCTGGGCTTCATGGCGGCCTGTACCAGCATGGTCCGTTGGGCCTGTTGGCACATGCGTCCCCTACAATAGGGACTGGCCAGCCAATGGTCACAGCGCTCCGGTCCTTTGGATCAGCCAGAGACAGTGACCCAGGAGATGTGGGACGCTCTCCAGTGGTGGATCGTTCCAGCTCATCTGCAGGAGGGCATCCCATTTGTCCGCCCCGAGCCGACAGTCTCTCTGTCGACCAACGCCTCTTTGATGGGTTGGGGTGCCCATCTGGGGGAGCACAGAGCGCACGGCCTCTGGTCCCCTCGGGAGTCCCGATGCCACATCAATCTGCTGGAGCTTCAAGCGGTTCATCTAGCCTTCAACGCCTTCACTCCATTTTGTATGGGGTTAAGTGATCCAGGTCCAGACGGACAATACCACGACCATGTACTACCAAAACCGCCAGAGCGGAACGCGCTCCATGCCCCTGTGCAGGGAAGCTTTCCACATTTGGTCCCTCATGCGCAGCCTGTTGGTGGATCTCCTTGCCATCCACGTGGCAGGAGCCTCCAACATTCTGGCCGATGCCCTAAGCCAGATAGGAGCTGCGTCCCACGAGTGGTCTCTCCTACCGGAGGTAGTACAAGATCTGTTCTCCCACTGGGACATGCTTCAGGTGGACCTGTTTGCCTCCAGGGAAAATGCGAAGCTCAGGCTGTTCCATGCCTGCCCCCCTCAGCAGGGCTCGCTGCAGGGGGATGCCTTCTTGAGGCTGTGGGCCCCGGGCCTCTTCTATGCCTTTCCCCCATTTCCCTTGATCCACAAGGTGCTTCTCAAGGTGAGGAAGGACAAGGCGCAGGTGCTTCTGGTAGCCCCAGACTGGCCGCGCCAGTTCTGGTGTCCAGATCTCCTCAGCCTCAGCTCCAGGCTCCCGAGGCAGCTTCCAGCCCGCCCGGACCTGATCTCAGTCAGTCAGGGGAAGGTATTCCATCCAGACCTTCAATCCCTGCACCTGACGGCCTGGGTCCTGAGCGGCTAGAGTTCCAGGCCTTGGGTCTTTCCGACGAGGTCCTCAACGTTGTTGAGGCTTCCGTAAGGAGTCTACCAGGAAATGCTATGCCTTTAAATGGAAGAGATTCTCCATTTGGTGTCAGGGCAAGGGCCTGGACCCTTCCTCCTGTTCCTTGGCAAGCATTCTGGACTACCTGTGGTCCCTTTCTCAGCTAGGGCTTGAGTCGACGACCCTTAAGGTGCACCTGGCAGCCATCTCTGCTTACCGGGCGTGGGCCGGGAAGCAGTCGGTGGCGCAGGAGAAGGTGGTCGGGCGCTTTTTCAAAGGCCTTGATCACATATCCCCTCCGGTGCGAGAACCTCCACCTCAGTGGGATCTACTGCTGGTGTTGGCTAAGCTCATGGGCAAGCCATTAGAACCGATGCACATGTGTGACATCTCTCACCTGTCGTGGAAGACCACCTTTTTGGTGGCTATCACGTCAGCCAGAAGGATGGGAGAGCTCCAGGCGCTTTCCATCGAGTCTCCTTATCTGGTCTTCCACAGGGACAAGGTTGTCCTGTGCCCCAACCCGAAATTCCTTCCGAAGGTGGTGTCGGAGTTTCACCTTAATCAGGCGTTGACTCTGCCGGTGTTCTACCCCAATCACACCTCAGAGGCTGAATGTAGGCTCCATACTCTGGACCCTAGAAGAGTGCTCGCTTATTATAAGGAGCGGATGGCTGAAGTTCGGGGAGAGGTTCGCCAGCTGTTTGTCACCTACGCTGAAACCGCACCTGGCAGACCTGCAGCCAAGCGGACGATAGGCAGGTGGGTCACCTCCTGGATAGATCTCTGCTATAGGTTGGCGGGCATGGAGCCTCCCAGAGGGATAAGAGCTCATTCTACCCACCATACAGCTGCATTGGTGGCTGCTTCCAGGGACGTCCCTATCCAGGAAATCTGCAGGGCTGCTACCTGGAAGTCAGCACACACCTTCATCACCCACTACCACATCGACCTTGAGTCACACCAGGATGCTGGTTTTGGGGCCTCAGTTCTCCAGTCTTTATTTCCTAAGTAGGGGGTGTGCGCCTTGCCTCCCTCCTCCCGGAGAACTGCTAGGAGTCTGCCAGACAGTGTGGATGAACAACATATCCATGTCCCTAGAAATACAGGTTACTCACCTGTAACAGGAGTTCTAGGAATGGTATATGTTGTTCATCCACACGACCCACCCGACCTCCCCGGCTTCGACGCACAACCTGGCTTCCAGCGGGCTAGATCTGGCGTCATGGGGCGGAGCCAAGAGTTTTACCACCCGGGTGGGTGGGAGGAGCCAGCTTGAAGACCTTCTGGCAAGATTTAAAGCAGCAAGGAACCTGCCAGTGTGGATGAACAACATATACCATTCCTAGAACTCCTGTTTCAGATGAGTAACCTGTATTTCTTTTCCTGCCGTCAACTCTCACACATCGGCTCAATGGATGCCTTCCGCTTTGATCGACCGCCATTTCATCTGCATTTTATGCTTTATTTATGATAAGTTAGAATTTTCTTTACTTTTATTTTTCTGCATGTTGACTTCCCCGATGTCGTCCACCGACCAGCACCAATCTACATGTGCCTGCGGGAAACGGATCCCGTCGCGAGATGGACACTCAGTCTTCCTGCTGTGTTTAGGCCCAGACCACGACACCAAGGCCTGCCCACACTGCCAGAAATTCAATAGCAGGAAGAGGATACGCCACCAGAAGACCCTCCAGGCCTACTTAATGGAGCAGAAGTTAGCCGCCATGCAGAAGGATTCCTCTACCAAGGAGGGCCCCTCTCACAAAAAATCAGGGAAACATCCCATAAAGAGAAGAGGAAAGAGAGGGAAAGAGACAGATCCCCGTTGTAGTCTAAGTCGTCCGACTCCCGGTTTGCCTCTGGGGGGAGTTCGGACTCTGCCTCCTAGACAACGCGTTCTCCTATCAGGTTAACGGTAGTGAGACCACCCACCCAGGCAAGTGGAGGGAGCTCTATGCAAGGGTCTTCTACCCATCAGCCTCTGAAGATCCAGTCACGCTCCCATTCCTCAGGCCATCATTCAGACACCAACATCAGGTCTTCCTCCAGTGACAGACCGAAAACGTTCTCCAAGTCGGCCTCCTCGGGAGCTGACTTCCCGGACAGACACGGGGGTTCAGGCCATTCCTCTGGGAGGTCAGACTCACAACCCCCTAGGAGCCTAACGTCGCTCAAGCTGACGTCGGAAAAAAGGGCAACAGAGAAACTGCAGACGGCCAGCGACACACTCCTCTGCCAGGCTCCGTCTGAAATGTGGACGACAGCTTCAGGTAGGTCACCCGACGACACTCGTCATGCGAAGGAGCCCAATACCAGACAGCCTAAGGCTCCAGATACCTCATAAGCAGCTTCCTGAGCCACACTGCCGACCCCGATCGATGAACACAGTGATCTGTCAGGTAGTCCATCAGCCTCACCCCAGAATCCAGCTGATGACCTCGGAACCCCACCTAAAGCGCCATTGCCACAAGCAGGACCCCTGCCTAAAGCCCCATCACCACCCGCAGGGCCTCCGACTGGTATACCGACGCTGCCAGTTCTGGCACCAGACCAGATGACTGGTCAAGTGCCAGGTCCATCGAACTGGCAGATGCCAGACCAGGAGCCTAGACTCCACCTGTCACAGGTCAAGGACCTGTTTGCTTCTTGGTGGGACACTATCAAGGCTGACATCCTCCCAGACAAAAAGTACAAGAGTAGAGGAGCCTAATTCTAAGGAATCTACTCCTCCACCAAAGGAACCTACTCCTCTGCCCAACAAGACCACCTCTCCACCCACTAGCAAGGGTCGCTTGGGCCACGAAAAGCACTCCCGGACAAGGAGCAGGAGCTCATCATGCTCCACAGAGGGTCACAGGCGTAAGCGCCAACATACTAGGTCCAGGTCCTCCTCCTCCTCCTCGGTGGAATCTGACCGTTCCTCATCAGGGGAAGATCTCCCATCTCCGGACCCAAGAGACACACCCAGGTTTCCGCCTGACAACCCCTCCTTTATGAAGTTTATGCATCACATCCAATCTAACATGGGCTGGGACACTGAGGACCTCAACCCCGAGAGATGTTAGCTGGCGAAATACCTGCGCCAGAAAGACCCAAAACCAGTGGTTGTACCACCCCTATTGGACACTTTTCAGGACATAACCAAGGCGGCATGGAAACATACCTCCATGTCTTTGGCCATCCCAAAGAAGGCAGATCGCCTCTACAGGGCACCCTGAGAGGAGCCCTTCCTAGGGGAACAACCAATAGCTGACTCTATAATCATCATGGTCGCTCATGACAGGTCCCAGAGACTGAAACATCTAAGTACACAGCCACCGGACCGAGAGTCCAAGCAGCTGGAGTCTATGGGCAGGCGGGTATATTCTTCTGCCACCTACACCCTCAGGTCTCTGTACTTCCTTACCCACATGGTGCAGTTTCAGAAAGCCGTGTGGGAACAAGAGATGGATTTAGTTTGGGATCTACCAGATTGTCTGCAGAAAGCTGAGCTGGAGAAACTTATGCATACTGGCTCAGACATAGGCACCCATGTCCTTATGTTGGCCTATGATTCAGTGGACACTGCAGCTAGGGCAGCTGCTACAGGAGTCTGCCTCAGAAGACACTCCTAGCTCAGGGTCTGTGGTTTCGCCCAGGGCGTCCAAGCAGAAATCCTAGATGCCCCTTTTAAAGGCTCAGTTCTTTTCAGAGCGGAATCAGAAAAGATTACCAGAATTCAGGACTCTGGGAAAGCTGTATGCATGGTCCAGAACATATATAAGCCCAGACAAAAAACATTTTGAAAACAGCATTTTCATGGCAAATCTGGCCAGTAAACCAGGTACCACCAACAGCAGCAGCAGAGAGGATGCTATGGTCGCAAAGACCCCTCTCATGGCTCAGGAAACTATGGGCAAAGGTCAGCCAAACCCACCCAGACCACTCTGCCCTCCGCCCCTAATGCCTGACGTTTGGCCGAACCCTACTTGCCAGACAGATCTAGCAGGAGAGGTGGTCGGAGGCCGCTTTTTCCTCCATCTATTGGGTTGGAGGTTGTCACCTCCGACCAGTGGGTCCTACAAATGATTCAGTGGGGTCACATGATAGAATTTACTGAGATACCCCCAGACAAGACCACCCCTATGTTCACATTATTCCCAATTCCACACTGCTCTCATCCAGGACAAAATTCAAGCTCTGCTGAACAAGACAGCAATAGAGCCTGTACCTAATGCTCAGAAGGGACAAGGGTAGTATTCTTTCTTCTTCCTAGTACCCAAGAAAACGGAAGACCTCAGACCCGTCCTAGACCTCCGCGACCTCAACTACGTGGAATACAAGCGCTTTCGGATGGTCACCCTACAAGGTCTACTCCCCATGATCCATCAAGGAGATTGGCTGTCATCCCTGGACATGCAGGATGCATACTTACACATCCTGATAGCCAGGCACCACAGGAGATTGCTACCATTCGGTTGGTCTTCAGGCACCAAGGGTGTTCACCAAGTGCCTAGCAGTAGTGGCAGCAGCTCTCCGGTGGGGAGGCCATTATGTCTTCCCTTGGATGACTGGCTGCTCACAGCCCCGTCCAGGGAGGCCCTTCAGCACACAGTGGAAGACACCCTTTCTCTCTTTGCAGCACTGGGAATCACAGTGAACTTGCCGAAATCATCACCCTGGCTGACTCAGAGGCTTCAGTTCATTGGAGCACTGCTCAACACCTCACAGGGGAAGGCCTTCCTCGCAGAGGACTGAGTGGACCACCTATGGGGTCTCACTCAGCACATTCAGTCTTCACAACAGACCCTGGCCAGGACAGTGCTCAGACTTCTCGGCCACATGGCAGCAACCATAGCCACTGTACCACTGGCCAGACTTTATTTGAGGACGATCCAGTGGACACTAAGGACCCAGTGGGATCAAAATTGGGACAGTCCCAACCAGCCAGTCTCAATCCCCAGACCTGTCCGGCAAGCCCTCCAGTGGTGGCTGGAACCATCCCACCTATCAGTGGGTACCTACTTCCAGAGGGCACAGCCTACCCAGATATTGACAACAGATGACTCAGGCACAGGTTGGGGCGTACATTTACACGAACACAAGACTCCGGGGTTGTGGTCCCCGATCAAGGAGTCCTTGCATATCAGTGTATTGGAAATGAGGGCTGTCCTATATGCTTTATAGGCATTACACACAGACATACTTCTCACCCCAGGAATACTCCAATATTCCTAACTCTTATGCAGTATGCCTTTAAGCCAGATCTACCCGGAGATGGAGCGTTATGCTAATGATGGAATCATTGGCTCATGCCACTTTTTCAAATACTGCCACCTATCAACTGCCTACCTTCTAACCCTCAGATTTCTCTCTCTGCCTGCCAAGACTAAATGCTCAGAGATCCTCTCCTCATCATCTCGCTGTGAAACTTTTAAAAAATACATACAAGTACTATTTTATTTTCATTTGCTGCCCTTATCTTTTGTTTTGTAGTAAACCATTTGCTTTATTATACTTATATTGCTTATTTTTCTCGGTTTCCTCACGGTTCGGGATAACCGGTGGGGAACTGAGGTTATTTTAGTCTTAGTGGAGTTTTTCTGACTAAAACTCGTTAATTTTATAGTAAATCATTTTATTAAAACTGTTTTTTGTAAGCACTAATATCGGTTACTGAACTGCTAATCCCGGTTCCTTTCTCCCTCGGTTCCTAGTTTGTCGGTTCCCCGATCGGTTCCTGAACTGACTGCAACTGATTAGTTTTATTTTAAAAAGTTTACATTTATTTGCTGCTGCAATTTTTGGGTTCTTTTTGCAAAAAATGTCAAAAAAAAAAAACTAAGGAAAAGACTCCCGGTTTCAAAAATTGTACAGAGTGTGGAGAAGTTTTTGCCAAGGCAGAAAAACACACTTCTTGTGTTGTCTGCCTTGGCTATGATCATTTAAAAACTGATTGTGAAATCTGTAAGACCTTTCCAGAAAAAACACATGAAAAACGTTTGGAAAGGCTTAAAAAGAAATTGCCTCCACCTAAGGCTCAGGCTCAGACTAGCCGACAACCTCAGTGGTTGTGGATGAAACCACAATTTCTACCCCTGATACAGGTGCAAAGGTCATCACAAAAAGGCCTGCTGAACTGGCTAGCTCTCTGGTACCTGTGAAAAAGATTTAAGAAAACAAAGTGTACAGAACCCCCTGCTGATCAGCCTCTGGGGACTTCTGTTGTGGTTGTAAACATGCCTAGCCTACTCCACTGGAGATTGCACAAGCATTTAAGGTCTTGCATGCCTTGCAGGGTCTGCTGCTTGCTGGACAGCAGTCTGTGGTTCAGACCCTTGCTGAGTCAACCCAGTCCTTCATACATAAGGCCAGGGAAGGTTATGGGGAATATGAAGAAGAGGGGAGCCTATAGAGCCTGAAGTCTCTCCTGAGCAAGAGTTTGGCTGTCCTCCCAGGTCATCAGAGGATTATTCATCCCATTTTTCCTTTGTTAGAAAAATGGTGGATGCTCTGGATATCTCTACCACTGAGGTGACAGAAGATGATGAGGCAGAGTACTTGGAAATGATGGGGTTAACACCCACCAAAAAGTTACTGCATGCCATAAATATGTTTTTTAAAAGGGATGCGATAAAGCTTCTCCAGACACCTGGGTCTGCCCCTCCTTTGGAAAAAAGGTTAGACAAGAAGTATCAGCTAGACAGGGAAGGGGCTGAATTTTTATTCTCCCACCCTGACCACTGGGGGGTGGTACAAGCTGCAGCCTGTGACAAGGCAAAAGTACCTCTTGCTTCTCATCCACCAGAGAAGGATTCTAGGAAAAATAGACAGTATGGCCAAGAAGGGCTATTTGTCAGCTTCTTTGGCCATAAGACAGGCTAATTTCTAAGCTTATGTGACCCAGTACCAAACATCCTTCTGGCAGTCTGTCATGGCTATGGCAGATAAGGCTCCTTCCAGTCTTTCAGCAGACCTTGCTGAGACTGCCAGATTTGGCTTAGAAGCTGCCACTTATCAGTTGCAGATGGCAGCAGACACCAATGACACTGCTGCCAGGTGGATGGCCAATTAAATTGCCCAGAGAAGGTTTGCCTGGTTAAGAGCCACAAACCTTACTCAAGACACTTGGCATATGGCTCTGGATTTCCCAGTTGAGGGTATTTCCCTCTTTCGAACTAGCACAGAAGCCTTTATGAAGAAAGTGGACAAGTACAAGGCCACTTATAGAAGCAACTCTGCCAAAGAAAAGGCTTCCCCGTCCACAAGACCGTATAGAAGGAGAGGCAGGGGCCAAACCCGTGCCTCCACAGCAAAAGGGGAAGGGGTTTTATTCAAGATACTTCCTCACAACTATGAAAATTGGGGAATGGCGGCTTATTCTAGACCTAAGGGTGCTAAACAGGCACTTACTAAAGCCAAGGTTCAAAATGGTAACCTTGTCACTGATTCTGCCAGCTTTCTGAGAAAGAGATTGGCTGGTATCCTTGGACCTAAAAGATGCTTATTTGCACATCTCCATAAGTGAGTCTCACAGAAAGTACCTCCAGTTCAGACTCCCTTCAGGTCATTACCAGTTTTCAACCCTGCCCTTTGGTCTCATTTCAGCTCCAAGAGTGTTCACAAAGTGCCTGACAGTGGTTGTGGCACACCTGCAAAGGCATGGTGTCACAGTGTTCCCCTGTCTGGACAACTGGTTGGTAGTGGGAAAATCCCCTCAACAGGTAGAGGAACATCTTCAGCCAACCCAAGGACTCTTGGAGTCCCTGGGATTCCTGGTAAATCTCAAAAAGTCAGTCTTTCTCCTTGTGCAAGTACTGCAGTTCATAGGAGCAGAACTAAATACCCAAGAGGGCAGGGCTTGCCTACCTCTGGACAGGGTAAAAAGCATCCTGCAGATAGCAGGCTTCTTCAGCTTAAACAAACCAAAAACTGCAAGACAGTTCCTACAGTTACTGGGCCACATGGCAGCTTCCACTGGCACAGTTCCAGGTTCCAGATGAGACATCCAGTTCCACCTAAGGGCTCATTGGTGTCAAATAAAGGATTCTCTCTCGAAGCTGGTTCCAGTAACAAGAACGTTACTCCTGGCCCTTCAGTGGTGGAAAGAGAAAGCCAACCCCAGAGAAGGAGTTCCTTTTCAAAAGGAGCCTCCGTCAGTGATTCTCTCAACGGATGCATCACTACTAGGGTGGGGTGCCCACCTAGGGGATCGCACTACCCATGGCACTTTGTCCAGTGCAGAATCTCTCCAGCACATAAGCCTGCTGGAACTCAGGGCGGTGTTCCTGGCACTTCGAGCTTTCATACCACTAGTTCGGGGAAAGCTGGTACAGGTCAGAACAGCCAGTACCATACCATGTACTACATAAACAAACAGGGAGGAACAAGGTCGGATCCTCTCTGCACAGAAGCTGAGAATTTGGACTCTGGCCTACTCTCTCAGAGAGTTTCTCTTCAGGCCGTTCATCTGCCAGGCAAGGACAATCTCCTAGCAGATGCCCTGAGTCAAAAAAAGCGGGCCCATCATGAATGGACTTTGAACAGACAGGCGGTGGAAGTGATTTTCAAGAGGTGGGGCACTGCAGAGATAGATCTCTCTTTGCATTCCACGAAAGTCACCACCTGTCACAGTATTGTTGCAGACCCCCAGCTCAGGGGACGGTACCCCTGGATGCTCAGATTCTGGACTGGTCAGGGAAATACCTGTATGCGTTCTCTCCCCCAATTCCCTCTGGTGTACAGGATGCTACTCAAGCTCAGGGCCCAGCCAGCCTCAATGATCTTGATAGCCCGAGATTGGGCCAGGCAGTCATGGTACTCTCTGCTGCTCTCCATGTCTGCGGCCAAACCAGTACACCTTCCTCGGAGGCACAACCTGTTAACCTCCAGTCAGGGGAGATTCCTGTACCCGAACCTCAAGTCACTCAGACTTGAAGCATGACTCTTGAGGACCTAGAGTATGCAGGCCTGCATCTCTCTGAAAGTGTTCTGGATATTTTAAGAGGGTACAGGAAACCCTCCACTAAGAAAACCTACGCCTCTAAATGGAAAAGGTTTTCTATCTGGTGCTGCACCAGGAATATGGTGCCAGCTCAGGCATGGGGTTCCAGCTGTGCTGGAATACTTTTTGCATTCACTGGGCCTGCAGCCCACTATTTTAAAAGTTCACTTAGCTTCAGTGTCTGCTTACATTTCAGCTGGAAAGAATGCCTGTATGGCATCAAATTCTATCTTCAAAAGGTTCTTTAAAGGTCTGGCCCACCTGCACCCCTCACAGGGAACCGGTGCCAGCCTGAGATCTGTCTGTATTGCCAAGCTCATGGTTCCCCCATTTGAACCCATGTCTTGAGCCCTTTTGAAATATGTCACATGGAAAACAGTTTTCCTAGTGACAATCACTTCTGCTAGGAGGATCAGTGAGCTCCATGCTTTCTGCATTGATCAGGACTACATTTCATTCCACAAGGATAAAGTGGTCCTGTGAACGAACAGAAAATTTCTGCCAAAGATGGTATTAAACTTTCATTTGAACCAGTCCATCACCTTACCTGTCTTCTTTACTGAGCATTGAAGTTCTGGGGAGCGTAGACTGCGCAGTCTTGATGTCAAGAGAACTCTTGGCTACTACCTGACAGTCACCAAGGCCCATAGACAGGACAGGAAACAACTGTTCTGACTTATGGGGATGTGGGAGAAGGAAATCCAGCATCTAAGAGGTCCATTTCTCACTTGATAGTTCAGTGTATTCAGTTTTGCTATTCAAAAGCTGGGAAGGAGGCACCAGCAGGGCAGAGAACCCATTCCACAAGGGGTACAGCTGCTACTATAGCAGCTTCCAGGGATGTTCCTTTGGTGGACATCTGTAAACAGCTGCCTGGAGAACAGTGCACACCTTTTACTAAACATTACAGCCTAGACACACAGGCTGGGGTGATGCCAGGTTTGGCACAGCTGTCCTGCAGTCTCTATTTCCAAAGTAGGTTCTGTGCCCACTTCCAGAGGTACTGCTTCTTTCTTTGCATAAGAGTTAGGAATATTGGAGTATTCCTGGGGTGAGAAGAAAAAAAATTACTTAACCATAGTAATCGTGTTTCTTCCGGAGGATACTCCAATATACATAACTCTCCCACCCTGCCTCCCCTGCTAGAACCAGTGGCCTCTGTACTCCATGCTGTATTACCAGGGGTATGTGTGCCACACTCCGGCTTTCGTATTTAGAAATGTGTTCTCACTGGTTTTACCCTCTTCAGGTGATTCTGACATTGGGGGGTGTTTTGTTAATTTTTTCCCTCCTGTTGGAGGCTTCTGGGTGTTTTTTTATTATTAGTAGTAGTAGTATAGCTAATTATTAAATTCCTATTGGGCCCTGTCTTGTCTGGCATTCACGAAATCTGAGGGTTAGAAGGTAGGCAGTTGATAGGTGTCAGCTTTTGAAACAGTGTCACGAGTCAGTGATTCCATCATAGCATAGCGTTCCATCTCCAGGCAGATCTGACTTACAGGCATACTGTATAAGAGTTATGAATATTGGAGTATCCCCCGGAAGAAACAGGATTACTATGATGAGCAGTTTTTTTTCCCAGGTCCAGACGGACATGTTGGTTGTGTTCTATATCAACAAAAAAAGGGGGAACCCACTCATATCCACTCTGCCGCGAGGCTACGAGAGTGTGGGAATGGGTTATAGCTCACCAGATAGAGATCTCGGCAGTTCACATCCCAGGTGTGCAAAACACTTTGGCGGACGTCCTAAGCTGGTCAAGATCCAGAACCCATGAGTGGGAACTCCAGCAATCAATCGTACAAGATCTGTTCGACAGGTGGGGTCTGCCAGAGTTGGACTTTTTTGCATCCCCATGCAACGCAAAACTGCACAGTTTTTTCTCGCTAGCTCCAGGGCCCTGGTGTTTTCTGGTGAGACGTGTTGTCCCTCTGCTTGACAGGGAGATTCCTCTATGCCTTCCCTCCCTCTCTCTCTCCTGATACAGAGGGTCCTTCTCAAATTGCAGTCAGAAGGTGCGGACATGATCCTGGTAGCTCCCTTCTGGCCTCAACAGATTTGGTTCCGTCTACTCCAGTAACTGACGAGAGAACTGCCTCTTCCACTTCCACTCGCATCACGCGTGCTATCTCAGGACAACAGGACCTTAGCCCACCCAGACACGAGATCCTTACACCTGCATGCGTGGCTCTTACTGACTTGGCAGTTTCTCGTTACGGGGTCTCTACCGGAGTAGCTGACATTCTGGTGGCTGCCAGGAAACCATCCACCACGGCCACATACGCAGTGAAGTGGAAATGCTTCTGCCTCTGGACCCTCAGTCAACTAGTTGATCAATTCACTTGCCCAATGAACTCTGTACTAGAGCACCTCCTTTCACTTTCCCACTCGGGCCTCAGATACTCTTCCATAAAGGTGTACCTCTCTGCGGTGTCAGCTTATCATGCACCTGTGAAGGAACACACCGTAACACAGTCGAACCTTGCATGCACATTTTTGCATGGCATCCTTCATATGAAGCCACCCATCAGAGATTCCATCCCTCCATGGGACCTTCTTTATGTCCTGGAAAAACTTGTTACCTCTTTTAGAACCAGCCGCAGATTGCAAGCTATGCTTTCTCTCTCTTGGAAAGCGTTATTTTTGGTTGCAGTTACTTCTGCTTGGAGGATCACCAAGCTTCAGGCTCTGATGTGTAAAGAGCCATATTTAATTTTTCACAGGGACAGGGTGTCCCTGTGAACAAACCTGTAGTTCCTACCAGAGGTGGTATCTGAATTTACCCTTAACCAAGATGTCAGCCTACCTGTTTATTATCCAGAGCACTCAAATCGTGGAGAAGCTCTGTTACACACCCTGGATGTTTACCGGATTCTTCAGTATTATTTAACCCGATCCCGGGAATCCAGACAATCTGACCAACTATTCGTATCTTTTGCACTCTGAATGTTAGGGGCACCTGTTACAAAACAAACCTTTTCTAAATGGTTGGTGAATTGCATTGTATTCTGTTAACAGAAGTACGACAAACCCTTCCCGGTACCGGTAAAAGGCCACTCCACCAGAGGAGTAGCAGCCTCTTCTGCCTCCTTGAGGAATGTGTCTGTAGCAGCCATATGTGCAGCAGCAGCCACCTGGAGTTCATCAAGCATTACAGTCCGGACATTGCTTCTAGGCGGAGGACCAGCTTCGGCCTTGCAGTCCTGCAGGGCCTTCTCTCTTGGGGACTCTGTCTTTTCCTCTCTGTTCCTTCACCCTGTATGTAAGGGACTATGTACTGCTTGGGACTCAGTCCTACTCATGTAACCTGCTCAAGAGCTCCATCTCGAAGTAAAATATTACAGTTACATAAGACTTACCGTAACAGTAGATCTTTGAGAGGAGCTCTTGCAACAGGTGCTGTTTCTCACTTGTCTTCCCCTCAGGGGTTCCTTCTGCATTTGCAGCAAGAACTTCTGCCTCCTAGGTTACAGGAGGATTCTCTGTTTCTCCATCCAAGTTTTCATCCGTGCCAGAGTCTCCAGTGGGAGAACTGAGGGATGCTGCGTGACCACCCCTTTCTATACCACATGGGACATCGGGGGCGGTCCCCCACTGTATACTGCTAGCTAGAAATTTCCCATGGGGTCCTGCCACCTGCCTGCTTCAGGAGTTCCTCTCAAAGATCTACTGTTACGGTAAGTTCTTACGTTACTGTACTTACCTAAGCTACCTAGCTTTCTTACTAGCCTCCTGTGTGGAACAGTTTCAGACGCCTTACTGAAAACTAGATAAGTCATGTCTGTCGCTCCATCCTGATCTAGTTCCTTGGTCACTCACTGAAAGAATCTATCAGATTAGTTTGTCATGCCCGCCTCCCCAAAAAAATTGTGAAACCATGCTGCCTTAGGTATTGTAATCCACTGGGTTCGAGGTGTTCCACATATATATTTTTTTTTTGTGGAGTGTTTGGTAACCAGGATATTCCACAGTCTTGTCTTTTCAGCAGTAATTCCATTAACTTTCCCACCACGGACGTCGGGCTGACTGGCCTATAATTGCCAGCCTCTCCCAGCTACCACTTATGTGAAATGGGACTACATCCACCCTCCTCTAGTCCTCTTGAACCACTCCTGTTTCCAGTGAGCTGTTAAATATAACTGTCAGAGGTGCAGCCAGTATTTCCATGAGCTCCCTCAGTACCCTTGGATGCACCCCATCTGGCCCCATTGCGTTGTCCACCTTCAGATTAGCAAGTTCCTTCAGGACTCTCACCTCCAAAACAGGACTAGTGTCCACCTCCCTCCAAAGCTTAAAATCTTCCTGGACATAGTCTCCACCACCCATTCACACTAATGGGACTACATCAGAGGCACTAGGACCGAGTGGGAGCCAAAAATCTTAAGGAGGGCCGGGGTAGGACCGGACGTGTGGCGCCGTGAGACCAGCTTGTGCCGTATAGTCTACCTCTGTGTCGACCCTCCAACCACCTCAGTTCCTTTTTTCCCCCCACCGTCAAGTGCATTTCAGTGATGACATTGCTCACCCAGTGAGAGTAAAATCTTGCATCTATACAACAGCAGCTTAGTCATTCAGTATTTGATTAGTTTTAGTATATTCAGTATTTATTTATTTATTCAGTTAAAAAAATTTTTTTTTTCTTCATCAAAAGAACAGAGAAGTCTTCTTCAGCCTGCCTTCAACGGAGTCGATCATGAACGGGATCGGTGATGGTTGAAAGACTTCACATGAAAACTGTTTTAGTAGCAAGGCTGGGTCCGGTCCACCACCCTCTACCGGGGGGGGAGGGGTCTGACTACGGGCAGTCCGGTGCCCGGGAGGAAGGGCAGTCCTCCCAAAAGCACAAAAAGAAACAGGCCCATTTTCGATCTTTGTTGAGAACCCGGCACCACTCTGCCTCGAGTTCTTCGCCCCACCAGTCGAAGAAGAAATGGTACCGCTCAAGGTCACTCTCTGATACATCTGCACAATGATCGTTGGTAGTGGGGGATAGGAGGCCGACCCCTGCTCCGTCGAGGTCACCTGCAGCCTTAGTTCCCGGTGGCCGTGATCCTTGACTCCGGAGTCCCTCCCCGCCCCTTGAGGTGTTCTCCGGTGAGCAGTCTTATCATTGGGCCACTCTTATGGAACAGTGGGTTCGGCAGTTGTCCCGACTTTCTGAGCCTGCAGAGTCGACCCTGGGGCCTTAGGGCCTAGGAGCTTCGAACCTGCGGGTGGGGTGGTTGGGTCAGCCTAGTTGCACGGCACCTTCTTTGGTGCCAGCGACACCGTGCTCTTGTGCTTTTCCCCCTCACATGGTTGCGGCGCAGGGGTCAGCACTGGTACTACCTTCTCCTACCTATGTTTTCAGATCTTCATCCTTTGGTGCCCCGAGGTTTGGGTTGGGTTGGGGTCTCCAGGTGTTCGCATGGCACCTCCTTCGACTCCGATCTTGTCAGCGCCGCAGTTTCTGACTGCAATTCAAGGAGCACCTCCTCCTGCCCTCTTTCCTCCCTCTCCTTTATATGCTATCCCTCCTGGGCTAGTGGGAGATGATATTGAGCCTGATCCTGATCTGCGATTAGGAGACATCTTAGATGATTCATCCTTCGGAGTGGAAAGTAAGCCCTCGACTTCAGCAGAGCCTTTGGTCAAGGACCTATCCTTTAAATCTCTACTGAAGAATATGAATTCCACCCTCTCTCTCCAGACTTCAGAGGTTGATCGGGGTAAGCTGTTGCACCTTCAGTATCTGCATGTCCCGGAAATCCCTATGAAATTGACAGCTCTGGTACAGCTTTCTTTCGAGACCCTTTCACAGATGGTGTGGGACAATCTGGCACTTATTTCTTCTGTGGCCAAGTCCATAGATAGGAAGTATGCTCTCCCTAAGGATAGACCAGTCTTGGCCTCTCAAGCTTTTGCAGACGTCATAGTGGCCTTGGCAGAAAACGATAATGCCGTTCTTCCTCAAGAGTCTATGGCTCGTCCAGTAAAGAATCGCATATGATTGACACCTTGGGGAAGCAAGTCTTTACCTCTGCTACCCTAGGTATGTGTATTGCTAGCTATCGGGGCTATTTCTCACAATATGAGTACCCTCTGGCATTCGCTAAAAACCTCGGTGGAAGTTCTTCTGGAGTCAGATGTTAGTTCAGTTCTCCTCCAGACTATTACTTAGAGGCATTGAGTCCAATAATCAGCAGCTTAAGGCTGCTATAGACACCTTTGACACTGCCTCGAGGGCAGCGGCAGCTGGGATATGCACTCGGCACCACTCATGGTTACGGACTTAGGAGTTTGCAAATGATGCTCAGCAGAGAGTCATGAATTTGCCATTTGATGGAGTTTATCTGTTTGGCCCACAGGTGGAGCAGGCACTGGAGGTCATGCAGAAGACTAGGACTACCATTAAGATGGCCAGACCGGCCTCCGCTGCCCCTCAACGGGGCGGAAACTGCCAGCAGTTTCACAACCATCAGTCCTTTCATGGTAAAGGCAGAGGGGGCTTCAACAAGAATCAAGCCCCCCCCCCCCAGCCGCAAAAGAAAATGCAGCAGAAGGCACAGGGTCCGAAGGCGTCTAGTGCCACCCTCTGAAATTCCAGCCAGATCCTACCTCAGCTGTCCAAGGGGGACTCTTATTTGGCAGAAGGGGGGCATCTGACGCAGTTTTACAGCCAGTGGAAGTCAGTCACATCAGACAAATGGGTTCTCAGGATAATTCACGAGGGTTACTCTCTGAATTTTTCAGATACCCCTCCAGATCATCCATCCAAACAGCAGCACAGACTGTCCATCACTCAGTCAGACCTCCTCACTTCTGAGATTCAAGGCCTGTTGAATAACAGGGCAGTAGATGTAGTCCCGCAGGAGGAACGAGACACAGAATTCTACTCCCATTACTTCTAGTCGCAAAGAAAACAGGCGGTATGCACCCTATTCTAGACCTAAGGAAATTAAACAAATTCCTCTTCAAGGAAAAGTTCAAGATAATATCGCTCTGTACACTTCTACCTCTGATTCATTAAAACGATTGGCTGGCCTTCCTGAACATGCAGGATGCCTACCAATATGTTTCTGTACACCCAAGGCACCACAAGTATCGCTGATTTGTGGTCCTGAGTCAGCACTAGCAATTCAGAGTCCTGCCCTTTGGGCTGTCCTCGGCGCTGCATGTTTTTACAAAGTGCTTTGCAGTACTCGCAGCGCACCTCAGGAAACAAGGAATTCAAGTACTTCTGTATCTGGACAACTGGCTCCTAGCAAGTTCTTCCAGACAAGGGACACAGGAAGCAGTGGTCACGGCTTCCAAGTTTCTCACTTCCATGGGAGTCTTGTTGAATCTGGAAAAATCACAGCTGCAGCCCTCCCAACTCCTTTTCATAGGAGCCCTCCTGGACACTTCCAGGGCAAGGGCCTTCCTTCCTTCCAGAGGACAGGAGAAACGATATCCTCCAGATGGCTCGCTTCATCAAAGAGAATGACTCTGAGCCTGCTCGATGCAGCGGGTGGTGGGTTTCATAGCGTCATCAGTGTTCACGGTGCCTCTGGCTCATCACCACGTGAGAACCACTCAGTGGATGCACAGACCTCAGTGGTCCCCGACCACCCATCCACGGTCCTTTCACATCAAGGCGACGGAACCTCTAAAGCGGTTGTTCACCTGGTGGACTCAAGAGGACAACCTTCTTCAAGGCTTTTCCTTAGCCCCACTGGAGACACAGATCACCATCACTACAGAGGCATCTCTGATCGGCTGGGGAGCTCACTGTCAAGTCTCCACTCCCAGGGTCTGTGGAATCAGGATGAGTCCCAACTACACATAAATGTCCTGGAAATGAGGGCTGTCCTGTACACTGTCCGAGCCCTGAAGGACATCCTCTGTCGCAAAGCAGTTCTCCTTCAGACAGACAACAAAGCAGTGATGTACTACATCAGCAAGCAGGGTGGAGTACACTCTTACCCTCTGTGCAGGAGAACGATGAGAGTGTGGGAATGGTGCCTGGAGCACGAAGCCCTGATCCAGGCAGCCTACCTACCTGGAATCCAGAACGATGTAGCGGACCACCTCAGCAGAATCGAGGCAGATCCACACGAGTGGTCTCGACACAGACATCGTGCAATCACTCTTTGAAGAGTGGGGCACACCGGACCTGGACCATTTTTGCATCCCCACTCAATGCAAAACTGCCTTTGTTCTGCTCCAGAAATCCAGAACCTGGCATTTTTTGTCAGGATGCAGTCAGACTGCGGTGGACGAGACGCTTTCTGTACGCATTTCCTCCTCTTCCTTTAATTCAGAGGGTGCTGCTCAAAGCTGAAGGCACAGGGGAGCAGAATGATCCTCATCACCCCATACAGACCTCGTCAAATTTGGTTTCTGTTAATCAACAGATTATCAGAAGTTCCACCAAGACAACTACCACTTCAAATGGAGCTTCTGACCCTAGCCCAGTGGTCCATCTCAACCTGAGGTCCCTTCATCTCCATGCCTGGCTCCTGAGGAGATAGAAGTGGGTAGATTTAACGTATCCCATAGAGTTTCAGACATTCTCCTAGCATCCAGCAAAGTGGAAACGATTCTCCATCTGGTGCGCAAAGTCCTCCCTGGACCCCTTTTCTTGCCCACCAAACAGTCTGCTAGACCTGTCAAATACAGGGCTACAGCACTCAGCTGTGAAGATACATCTCTGCACGTATCTGTGCTTATCATGAGCCTTTCCACACTATGTCGATGGCTCAGTTGCCCTTGGTTGAGAAGTTCCTTAAGGGTATCCTGCACACTAGGCCACCAGTGAGGAGACCGGTAGCCACTTGGGATACCAACCTTTTGCTAGACATTCTCACTTGTAAACCTTTCAAGCCTCTAGCAACTTGTGAGCTGAAGTTCCTGACGTAAAGAGGGCTGCCTTCCTTGTAGCCATTACCTCTGCTCACAGAGTGTCTGAAATACATACCCTGGTCACAGACCCTCCTTATACAGTAGTTCACAAGGACAAGGTGGTTCTCAGAACCCACCCTAAATTTCTCCCCAAAGTAGTCTCGGAATTCCACCTGAAACCAGCCCTTGGTCCTTCTGACCTACTTTGTGAACTTCCAGAATGAAGGGGAACGTACCCTACATTCTCTGAATGTTGAGAGTTTTGTGGTTCTACATCGATAGAACGAAAGAGATCAGTAAGTCCAAGCTACACTTTTTCTCTTTCAGCATGGCTCTGCTGGGTCAGCCTGTTGCTATCAGGTGTATTTCGGCATGACTGGTAGCATGTCTCCGCCATTGCTACTCCATGGCACAGGTCAAGCTGGAAGGCAGGGTATACGCCCATTCTGCCAGAGCAGTCACGGCATCTCTGGCAGCAATACGAAACGTGCCCATTGCAGACATCTGCAATGCAGTTACTTGGAGCTCCGTGCACACCTTTGTGAAGCACTACAGTTTGGATGTCCATGCCAGACAGCATCCTTCCTTTGGCAGAACAATCCTTAATGGACTTCTGTCCTGAGTGAGCTCCTGTCTCCTGCCACCCTTCTTGGGGGATTATTTTAGCTCAGTACTACCCCATTAGTGTGAATGAGTGGTGGAGACTTTATGTCCAGGAAAATATGAAAATTACTTACCTACTGTATTTCTTGATCTTCTTGGACAAAGTCTCCACCACTCATTCACACACCCACCCACCATCCCCCGAGTTCACTTATCTTGTTTTTTGGTCTTCACTCCATCGATGGCTGGGCCATCAAGAGACACTGGTGTTGACCCTTCTTATACTGTTCATTCGGACTAATTTATGTCTGACATAGGTTAGTTTATGCTGCACCTCCTCGGTATAAAGGATACTGAGGCGGTTGGAGGTCGGCCTTGAGGTAGCCTATCGGCGTGAGCCACTGTTCATGTCTCGGTCCTAACCAGCCTTGACCCTCCTGAAGATTTTGCCTCAGTAATCCCATTGTGTGAATAAGTGGTGGAGACTTGTCCAAGAAGATCAAGAATTATAGTAGGTACATAATTTTCATTTACTGATCTTCCCTTGTCAATCTTCACCATTCATTACTGCTTGGGTAGTGCTGGAAGCATGTACCCCACTACGGGAGATTTTTTTTTTCATTAATTTATTTATTTTTTATATTTTTTTTTGTCTGCTCCAACGGCCCCACCCCCGAGAGCAACACGCTGCGTCATGCGTAAGGGGCGGCTGTTGGGTGCCGCAGACTCCTCCTCCTCCATCTCAGTTCTGTTTCTCCCGCCGTTGAGGCTGCACCTGCACTGCGTGCAAGATTTACAGCTGCGTCAGAGGCCTACTTGCGACTCTTCCTTCTCCACTTTCTGATCATCCCGATGCTGTTGAAATGGTTAGCTGGTAAGACCGTTCCGTTTTTTCTTACGGTGCCGGGATCTTTTTGCTGTGTTTATATGTTTGTTTCTCATCATGTCAGGTTCGGGAGCCAAACGTAAATCAAAGGCGGGCCGTGCCCCTATGCGTCGGTGCTCCTGTGGCCGGCATTTTTCCGTCACGGACCAGCATGATGTTCGCCTTCGCTGCCTGGGACCCAACCATGATATGGATACGTGCGACGCCTGTTTCTCGATGGACCGTCGCATCCTAGAAGTCCGCGTGTTCAAGATCGGCAAGGCTCCGCTGACTTTCAGGGACGGGCGTCGCTCGGGATTCCCAGGTAAGATCTCTAGAACCCTTCCTCCGGGTCCCTCCCAGGCCTATAGGGTGGGAGGAGGAGAACCTCCTCATCTTCTACTCTTGCGAGGAGGGAAGCCTCTTTTTGCGGTGTGGGAGGCGCCATGTTGGTTCTCGGTAGCTGTGCCCGGTCGGCTCTCTAGTAGCGCCAAGTCGGGTCCCAGCGCCGAGGCGGTGCCGCGCATCTGGCTGGTGCTGTTGAAGTCGGGGGCTGGTTTAGAAGCGTGCAGATGGTCCGAGATGGTCAGCCACCACTAGCACGTTCTCTGGAGACCCGTGGGGTGGCCATATTGAGGTCCAGCTGGTCTCTTCCTCCTCAAAATAGGATGATTCGGATGTGGACCCATCTTGGCACCCTGACTCTTCAGAGTCAGGGTCTCCAGTGAGACAAGGTGCTAGGCGGCCCAGCATGCCTATTCCTCTGTCTTCTCTGCTGTCCTCTTCTGAGGCCTCAGGCTGGGGGTGGTCTGGGGTCCTTGGAGGGGGATGGCGGGGAGAGGGGCTTATCCTCCTGAGGGGGTTGCGGTAGCTGCCGATCCCGGTGCTGCGGCACCTGCTCGGGGTGGGGTGTCTCTGGGGTCAAGCAGGAGGGTGTTCTCAGAGGGGGGTTGAGAGACCAGGTTGGAGCGCCTCGGTCTTCACCTGCCACCCCTTGGGGTGCGGGTAGGAGCCATAGCGCTGGGCCCCATCTTTCCCTCTCGGGCTCCAGGGACCCCTCTGGTGGCGATGCTGTGGGCTGCCCTTCTGGACCTATGCAGCCCCAGGTTTGTCACAGGGGAGGATCCCCTACTAGGCTCTTCCAGGCTCGGCATCCCCAGGGTTCCGTTCTGCGACCTGGTTTGCTGTCCGGGATCCCGCCAGCTCGGACTCCGTTTTCCGGATTTCAGAGCCTCAGCAGAGGACACTTGCCTCGTCGTAGGTGTCCCTCTCCCATTCCTCTGCAGCCACCCCCCTCTCTCCCAGGCCATGTCGGTCCTACGGGCCCGTTATCCTGGGAGGCGTTCAAAACTCTCTTGGCGCTTCCCTCATCGTTAGATGTATGCATGCCTGGTGTTTAGCCTAGCCCCACTACTGCAGGAGTCTTCTGGACTTCGGCTCTCCCTCATCCTCGTCTCCCTCCCTGCGGAGGGAGAGGAACCCACTGTTCATCTCTTCTCCTATGCTGATTTCAGTGAATATCAGCGATTCCTTTCGAGGATGGTGAGGGATCTTCATATCTCCTTTGTTAGGCAAGACAATACCGAATGAGAGGCGCGTGAATTCCTCAATGAATTCAGTGCCCAGCATTTGGTGGTACTGTCCTGGCCTGTTCCCTTCCAGGAGGCATCTATCCGTTCCTGGCAGTCACCAGCTGCCCCTGTTACAGCCCGGCAGACTGCAGAAAGAAGGTATTGTGCCCCATTAGATCTCTAGGTTCTCTTCCCAACCCATGCCGGATTGGCATTCCCAAAACTCCCTGCGAGGCGCCGCTGCCTAGCGCATGACCGCCACTGGACTCAGATTCCTACAATTTGACGGTGGAGGTGAAGTGTTCTCTTCCTCTGCGTCGCGATGTTGCCATTGCATCACATCAGGCTCACCATGCTACCTACAGTAGGCATTTATGGTCGATGCTTTCCCAAGTCCTAACATCGGTGCCTGATACGGAGCAATCCAGACAAGCTATTGCCCTTTCTGCTATATGCCTAGAGCTGGCAACACACCAAGCAAGGGTATCTTACGACGTCAATGAGGTGGCTTGCAGGGAAAATGATCTGTATTAGACAGATCGCATGAGTTCGTCTATCAAGGTTATCACCCCTGGCCCGGCATAGGGTGATTCGCTCCGCTTTCCGGGAGACCGGTCTTTTTTCCTCCAGGGCTAAGAGGCTTCTGCAGGGGCTTCCTCAACTCCCGTTCCGGTGGACACCTCCTAGCTCTTCTCTGCCATGAGACTTCTTGTCTGATTAGCCCAGGGTCTTCCCCTCCTGTTTCCCACCAACAGGAGGCTGAGGGTCTTGTTCCCTCAGGTTTCTGTAAAGGGGCCGGGGAGCTCGGTACTCACCCAAGCAGTAATGAATGTTGAAGATTGACAAGGGAAGATATGAAAATTATGTACCTACCGTAATTCTTGATCTTCTCTTGTATCTTCACCATTCATTACTGATCCCCGCCCACCTTCTAACTCCAGTAATCACTCATTATGATTAAACTTAATGCAGTCAGCCTCCTGTGTTGCACTGCCTTGAGAGTTGGAATTTTATGCAAATTATAGAACACTCAGTTGGCTCATGCCACTTTCAAACTGCTGCCCTAGCAACTGCTGCACTCTTGAGTGCTTCAGATTCTTTACTCCGCCTGCCTAGTAAGGACGTCCCGGAGAGCTCTCCTTGAACTGTCTCTGACTAAAGAGTACCTGTAGATAAGTACTCATTTTCAGTTTAATTTTAAATTGCTGCCTTAGAAACATTGTTTGGTATAGTAAATTAGTGTTTTAGTAGTTTTTTATTTATATTCGCGGTTCTCTCACAGTTCCTTGGAACCAAGGGTTCTGCGTCTATTTTAAAGGTTTTAATCTCAATTTATTATTATTGTGTTTACTTACACGCATGTGCAAGAAACATAGTGCCATCATCCGAGTTTTCGGAGGTGTGGCAGCCCTTTTCCAATTCAGGCAGTGTGTTTGCAGGCGCGGCCGCAGTTCTCCAATGCCTGCTCGAGCTGTCTGACAGCTCCAAAATGCAGTGGAGTACAGTTGAAAGGGAGAGCTACGCTGCAGTGAGCAGTGATAAGATATCGCCTGCTCATGCGTTACTCCTATATACACACACACACACACACACACACACACATATGCCGTATTGCCTTGCACACACTGTAGCCAGGGGTGCCCAATCCCCGTTTGCTGTGCTGCGCTCCCAAAAGCCTTCCACATGCCACGTTGGGTACCCACCCCAGCGTGGCAACTCTGATATATAGCCGACAGAGTGCCCAATCCCCATCCGCTCCCTGTCTCCCGAGTACAGGGTGCCACGCTTGGAGCCCACCCCGGCGTGGCAACAGATGCTATACCCGGCAGTGCCAATCCCGTCGGCTCCGCCCCCAACCAGCCGTTCCTTGTGCCACGCTGGGAGCCCACCAGCGTGGCAAGCATCCAGCGTCGTCATTTAAAGAAGAAAAAACCTGCAAATAAAAACTGTCCCTCGGCACTTCTCCCTGCCCCTCCCACAACCCACACCCACCCACTGCGCACCCTGCCTCCCCACATCCCCCTTCACCCCATACTTACCTCCGGACCTTTGGCGCGACAATATTCAGTGGACCGGGAACACGTCTGCACTCTTCAAAGCTGACCGCGAACTGAGGAAATGCTGGTAACCTGTATAATGGGATAGATAGGGGTTTTCCAACTTTGCTGCATATCTCAGGCATTTTTTGGAATTTTTGCACCAAATTTTCAACATGAGGTTTTTGGGACCCCTTCTCATGAATGCTGTCACTGTCATGGCGTTATTCGGGCCCGAAGGGTGATTTGTCAGTCACTGTGTGAAATCACCTTTCGGGGACGATTAACAAAATGAACTGCCAATGTTCATAAGGTGAGCTGGGCTCTCAAACCTATTTTGAAAATTTGGTGAAAAATTCAAAAATGTTCTAACGTCATTACGCAGTTCCTCCTTGCCTTTCGTAAGTTCGCGAATTGTCAATATTTTCACTCCAGATTTTCAACATTGCCATTTACCACACTTCCTTATGAACAGCTCAGCTGTCATTTTTTACATATGCGCCCAAAATGTGTTTTGCATGTAGCGCATAATGGTGCAGTCAGTGTCTGAAAGCAATGTTTGGGACAGATTAAGAGAATCACAGTTACACTGTTCATGAGCAGAGGTCTTAAAATGGCTATGTTGAAAATTTGGTGACAAAAGTCCATAAAATGACTGTGTTACGAGTGAGCATTGTGCAGTTTCCACGCACCCTTGTAAGTTCATGACTTTGTAATATTTTCAGTCCAGATTTTCACCAGTGGCATTTTTCCACACTTCCTTATGAACAATACAGCTGTCATTTTTCACAACATGGCGAAATGTGTTTTCACACTTTCAGCGCAGAGATCGTGGTCACTGTGGAAATCATCGTTCGGGACAGATAAAGAAAATCACAGTGACACTGTTCATGATCGGAGGTCCCAAAATGCCTGTGTTGACAATCTGCTGTAAAAAATACCCAAACTAATTACATTACAGGTGTGCGTTGCACAGCTTCTATGCACGCTCGTGACTTCACCAGTTGTTTTAATATTTTTACTGCAGATTTGCAACATTGCCATTTTTTACACCTCCTCATGAACAGTACAGCTGTCATTTTTTACATCCTGTTCGGAATGTTTTTTCACCTGCGGTGCTAAATGCCGTAGTCGCTGTGCATAAGCAGCTTTCGGCTAACAAACTGATATTGTTACTGTTCATGAGGTGGGGTCACAAAAAAAACGTGTTGAAAATTTGGAGTGGAAATACCAACGAATGCCTAAGGTATTAGGGTTTCCAACCATAACGCCTAACCCTGTAGAGAATGACAGGCATCAGGGGTATGGCTTGGGATTCTTGCCTGTAATGCTCATACCATTCCACACCCTGCAGTCAGTGAGAGGCATCGAGGTATGCCTTGGACTCTTCGGCCCCAAAATTCACCCCATTAAAGGAATAATGCCCGACAGGGTGGGTGTTATGCTGGGATAACATCCCACCTTGGGTGGTTGGGCCGAGGCCAAGCGCCGGCTCGAACACCCAAGGCGGTGTTATCCCAGCATAACACCTCACCCTGAGGGCATATTCCTAATATACAATGGCTCATTTACATTTACATTAGAAAATGGTTAAAAAATAGTGTTTTAATTGTATTTTTTAGTTTTTTATTGTGGAAGGATGCGGTTTGAAAATAGTGCCTTATACTGTTTGTACAGCAGGTGGGCTGTTTTCTGTGTGTCTGTTGCAGGTCTCTAATAGGTGTGTCCCCCAAACCCGCTCCTCTAGGTGTTCTCGTACTGGGTTCCTTTCTTTACTGTTTTTCTCCTGCTATTGGTTCATGTATTTAAAGAAAAAAAAGACATTGAAGAAAGATGAGTTGAGCAGTGACGGCGTTACAGCGGCGAATAGGTGAGCACCTGAAGAAGCGGGAGACTGCTGTGAACGCTAATAGTGAAGACGGCTTTGATTTCAGGTTTTTCTTTCTTTTTTTAGAAATAAACAAAGCTTGTTTGGGGAGCGTGTGAGAGCTGTGTCTACTGTGAAGCCAATCGTAAATGCGGCTTTCACTTTCAGTGCGAGCAGATGATGGTGTTGGTGCGGGGGGCACCGGAGAAAGAGCAGGAGACTGCTGTGACGCTAAACGCTCGCTAATCCTGAAGACGGCTTTGATTTCAGTTTTTTTTGCTTTTACGAAATAAACAAACCTTGTTTGGGGAATGTGTGAGAGCTGTGCCTGCTGCGAAGCCGATCGGAAATGCGGATTTCACTTTTAGTGCGAGCAGGAAGCAACGGACAGCTGTGGATGGATTTTTTTTTTAAGTTTTGATGCGGTCGTGACTGTACTGGGACTAGAGCCGGGATGTTATGCTGGGATAACATCCCGGGTCCAGTCCCAGTCTGACCAATCAAGGACCAGGATTTTCTCTTGCCATTGTATAATCTTCTATACCGCACCCATCTCACCGTATTTCCTGATGGAATGGGGTGCACATAAGAGCCAAAGACCCCAAGGCACACCATGACACTTGTCAGTGTCTGCAGGGTGGGGTGTGGTGAAATGGCGTGGCCATTATGCTTGACACCCCAAAGACACACCCCAGTGCCTGTCACTCTCTGCAGGGTGGTGGTGGGGTTGGCTTCAGTTCAATACTTCACTGCCATTCCTATTATGCAGCTCTGTAACTTCTACACTACCACTGCCAATGCCAGCAAGCAAACATTCGGCATTGACAAATGCTAGTTTAGAGAGATTTAGCAGTCGGTTCCTTGAACCGCTTTAGTTTTGTCTAACTTTAGTAATTTTTCGGTTCCTTTTTCTTCAGGAACTGAATAACGCTCGGTTCCAGGAACTGCTAGCGGTAGTTATTTTAAAGTAATCTCCGGTTCAGAGTTACTTTAAATAACGTTTTAAGTAATCTTTTTGCCTAGCTTAAATATCAGAGGTCCATTTGATAAACCTAAAAAACGACAGACCCATAGGTTTTAAATGTGACTTTGTGGGCAACTTATAACAAAAGCAGACAGACATTCTCTGTATTTTTGTTTGGGTATAAGTCACATATTTGCCAGTTGTGATATTTGTAAGACCTTTTGCCCAAAAACATTAAAGAAAAGGTCTAAAATTTTGGAAGAGATGGCTTCTGCTTCTGGGGATAATTCTGCTTCTTCCTCCTCCCACAAAAAGGATGGAGGTAAAGCCAAGGATCCTGACAGGAGTTCAGATAAATCTGAACAAGGTAAAACAAAAAGGGCTGTGGAAACAGGCACTGAACCTGTTCCATTAAAGAAAAAGTGTAAAGAAAAACATGTCGCTGCGCCTCCAGCCGAGAAGGCTAAGGAGCTCCCAGCAGACAAGCGTATTATACCCTCGGCTGAGGACATTGCTAAGGCACTACAAGTGTTACAAGCCCTACAGGGTGCAATCCTGGTTCCTACACCGACTGTCCTGGTTCCTCCTACAGCCCCAGCAAGGCAAGAAGTGCTGGAAGTGTTTGGTGGGGAGAAGGAGGAGGAGGATGACTTTGAAGGGGAACCTGTAGATTCAGAGGTTTCTCCTGAGCAAGAGTTTGGATCTCCTCCAAGGGGTCCTGCAGAATGCTCCTCCAACTATGCTTTTGTTAAAAACATGGTGGAAACCCTGAACCTTCCTCTTCAGGAAACAGAGGAGGATATGGAGGAGGCAGACTTTCTAGAAATGATGGGGTTAACCCCCACGAAACGTCTACTTCTGCCCATGCATAAATCTTTAAAGAAGGCTGCAGTGCAGATTTTTAAACTCCAACCTCTATTCCCTGGTGTGGATAAGAAAGCTGACAGAAATACCAGCTGGACAGAACTACAGCTGATTTTCTGTTTACGCATCCTGATCCTGAGGAGTAGTCCAAGCTGCTGCCTGTGACAAGGTCAGGATCCCATTGGCTACCCATCCACCAAAGATTCAAGAAAAATGGATGCTATGGGAAAGAAAGGGTACATGGCTGCCTCTTTATTAGTTAGGCAGGCCAGTTTCATGGCATATTCAGTGCAGTACCAAAAAGCTCTATGGAACACTGTTGTAGCTTTGGCTGATAGGGTCCCAGATGAAGTGGCTGTAGACTTGCAAGATACAGCAAGGGCTGCACTTGATGCTACCAGGTACCAATTTCATATGGCAGTGGATGCCAGTGATACTGCATCCTGGTTAATGGCTTTGTCAGTTTCACTCAGGAGGTTTGCATGGCTTAGAGCCACCAACCTAATTTTAGACACCCAGGCCAAAGCAATGGATTTCCCCCTGGAGAACAACTCCTTGTTTAGGGATAAAACTGAGGCATACATGAAGAAGGTGGAGGAATATAAATCCACCTATCAGAGCAATTCCAAGGATAGGCCCTTCACCTGTTACAGATTCCAGAGTAGGGGAGGTAGGGGTAGGGTTTTTTACCCCAGACCTTTCTTTCAGGTGCAAGCCTCCCAGCCTCAGCAGCAAGCTAGAGGTTATTTTAGAGGAAGGGGCAGGAGAGCCATGAGAAGAGTTTTTTTTTTTTTTTAGTTTAACCAGGTATAGAACACTAAGCTGAAAGCTTTTTTACAGGAGTGACCTGGGAGCACAAGGAGGCTAAGTGACTTGCTCAGGGTCACATAGTATGCAAGTGGAAGCTGTGGGATTCAAACCCAGGTCTGGTCTGCTGGATGTCACCAGATTGCAGCTCAGAGCCTTAGACCACTGTGCTATACTGCCTCCTTGTGGCTCCTGCACCACAGGTTCAGGCACAGCCCGCACAGAATCCCTGACGAGCTAGTGCAGGTCGCATCCCCTTTTACAGGTCCACCAGTAGGTGGCAGACTGGCTCATTACCTTCACGCTTGGCACTCCATCACCACAGACAAGTGGGTGCTGGAGGTAGTGAGCCAGGGCCTGGCACTCAGTTTCAAATCATTCCCAAAGCTGAGAACAAGAACCGTTGCTCCTGTAACAGCTGCACACAGGATTCTGTTGGAAGCAGAGATAAAACATCTGCTAGCAATCAAAGCAGTAGAGGTAGTGCCTCTAAGCAGGAGAAAAGGTTTTTATTCCAGGTACTTCCTCATAAGGAAGAAAACTGGGATTGGCGACCTATTTTGGATCTAAGACTTCTGAACAAGCTCATTTTGAAACCAAAGTTCAAAATGGTTAATCTTGCCATAATCATTCCTTCATTGCAAAAGGGAGACTGGCTAGCCTCCCTAGATCTAAGGGATGCTTATTTCCATATTCCCATCAGACCATCTCACAAAAAATTCTTGAAATTCAGGCTGGCTTCAGGCCATTATCAGTTTGCAGCTCTCCCTTTTGGGCAAACTTCGGCACCAAGGGTTTTTACAAAGTGCCTATCAGTGGTGGTAGAGTTTTGAGAAAACAAGGTATAACAGTCTTCCCCTACCTGGACGACTGGTTAATAGTAGGACAGTCTCTGCAGCATGCAGTACAGTCACTGGCGCTCACAAAATCCACACTAGAGTCCCTGGGATTTCTGATAAACGAAGAAAAATCTCAACAGGTACCACTCAAGGTGCTGGAGTTTATTTAAATACCAGACAGGACAGAGCCCTCCTGCCACAGGACAGGGCGACAGGCATTCTGCAGATTGCAAAATCCTTTGTGTCTGGGAGACACAGAACAGCCAGAGAATTTCTCAGGCTACTAGGCCACATGGCGTCTGCCACGGCAGTGGTAATGGGCTCCAGGTTTCAAATGAGAGATATTCAGTTCCATCTCAGACAGTATTGGTCTCAAAGGATGGATCCTATGTCCAAACTGGTTCCAGTCACAGAAAATTTAGTACAGGCCTTGCAATGGTGGCTGGACGAGCACAACCAGAGGGTGGGTGTGCCTTTTATAAGGGAACAACCTTCAGTAATCCTCACAACAGATGCCTCTTTTCTGGGCTGGGGGGGGCACACAGCAAGTGGCACATGGTCCCCCCAAGAGTCTCTGCACATAAATCTCTTGGAGCTCAGGGCTGTTTACCTGGCTTTGAAAACATTCGCTCCTTACCTGCAAAACAAGGTGGTGCAAGTCAGAACAGACAACATCACAACCATGTATTACATCAACAAGCAAGGAGGTGCCAGGTCACATCTACTGTGCACAAAAGCAATGAGACTGTGGTCCCTGGTATACTCCATGGGAGGTATCCCTGTCAGCCATGTATCTTTCAGAGAAGGACAATGTGCTGGCAGACTTTATAAGCAGGATAAGTCAGGATCACCACGAGTGGTGCCTGAATACTCGGGTACTCAGTACAATTCTCAGAAAATGGGGCACTCCAGAGGTGGATCTCTTTACCTCCCCGGAAAACCACGAGCTTCCAATGTACTGTTTCAGGCCTCCTCTAAGGGGCACAATCCCATCCCCCTGGATGCCTTGGCCCTGGATTGGACGGGGAAATTTCTGTATGCATTCCCTCCTTTTCTTATAATATTCAGGACCCTACTGAAATTGAGGTCCCAACCAGCAAAAATGATACTGGTGGCTCCGGATTGGGCGAGACAGCACTGGTACTCTCTTCTGCTGTCTCTGTCAGTGGTTTCCCCAATCCATCTGCCCGGGAGGCACAATCTGTTAACCTCCTCTCAGGGCAGGATCCTGTACCCCAATCTCAAATCACTGAGGCTCAAGGCGTGGCTCTTGAGGACATAGAGTTTGCTAACCTTAATCTATCAGAACAGGTGCTGACAGTACGTAGGGGTTCCAGGAAGCCTTCTACTAAGAAGACATTTGCCTCTAAGTGGAAAAGATTTACGATATGGTGTACAGGTAAAGGTTTGAGCCCTTTCCGGGCTGATTTTGCTATTCTTCTAGATTACCTTACACATTTACATTCCTTAGGCCTGAAGTCTTCCACCCTCAAGGTTCACTTAGCTTCGGTCTCTGCTTACCTGTCAGTTGGTAAGGAGAGGTCTATGGCTTCTCATCCAGTAATTAGAAAATATTTTAGAGGCCTTAATCTTCTGCACCCTCCCCTAAGGGAACCGGTTCCACCCTGGAATCTAAATATTTGCATTGCTAAACTCATGGATGCACCATTCGAACCTATGGCAACCACAGATTTGAAGTATGTCACTTGGAAAACTGTTTTCCTGGTTGCCATTACTTCAGCCAGAAGGATCAGTGAATTACAAGCCCTGTGTACAGATGTGGACTACATCTCATTCCACAGGGACAAGGTGGTCCTTAGGACTAAAAGAGAAAATTCCTTCCCAAGGTGGTGTCTGATTTTCACTTGAATCAGTCTATCACTCTACCTGTCTTCTTTACAGACAACTCCAGTTCTCCAGAAAGGAGACTTCACTCCCTTGATGTCAAAAGGGCTATTAGCCACTACATTGACAGAACCAAGTCTTACAGGACAAGTCGATCACAGCTCTTTCTCACATATGGTGAAGCTGGTAAGGGCAGAGCTGCAGCAAAACATACAATTGCTCGCTGGATAGTGGCATGTATACAGTTTTGTTATAGTAAGGTGGGTAAACAGGTACCTCTGGGCCTGAGAGCTCGCTCCCCCAGAGGCACAGCTGCTTCACTGGCAGCTTCAAGAGAAATTCCACTACTTGAAATCTGTAAAGTAGCTACATGGAAAACAGTACACACCTTCACAAAGCATTACAGCCTGGACTTGCAATCCAGAGGTGATGCTAGGTTTGGTACAGCAGTACTGCAGAGCCCGTTTCCTAAATAGGTTCTCTGCCCGACCTCCAAAGGTACTGCTTGGTAGTCTGCATTAAGTTTAATCATAATGAGTGATTCCTGGGGTTAGAAGAAAAAATTACTCACCATAGTAATCTTGTTTCTTCAAAGGGATCACTCATTATGATTAAAGACCCTCCCTACCTCCCCTACTAGAACCTATAGAAGTTGCTCTGCATCCCTGCATTAGGATTTTTTTCTTTTCTTTTATATAGGTTAAGATAGAGACTCACTTTGTTTAGCCAGTCGGTGTCCAGGTGGTCTCAAGTTTCTGAGGTTTGTTGGCTAAGGATGTTTTGACCTGAAAGGGCAAAAATTATTTTCTAAGGTTGTTAATTTTTAGCTAGTGGGTCTTTTTAGCCAGTTAGGCTCAGCAAGAATCTCAAGCACTCAGAGTGCAGCAGTTGCTAGGGCAGCTGTTTGAAAGTGGCATGAGCCAACTGAGAGTTCCATAATTTGCATAAAATTCCATCTCTCCGGGCAGTTCAACACAGGGGGCTGACTGCATTAAGTTTAATCATAATGAACGATCCCTTTGAAGAAACAAGATTACTACGGTGAGTAATTTTTTCTTCCCCTCATTGGCCTCCTACTGCGGCGTCTCCCCCTTCCTACACGTTCCTCTCCCTTCCTCGTTGGCCTTTAAGCCCAAAAAAAAAAACCCTATCTTGATTTCCGTTCTTCTCTGGATGGATCCTTTTTCCTCAAGGTAAAGGGGAACAAGTAGAATTTATTCTATCCTGAGGGAACTCTTTCTGATTGCCCCTAGGGGTGGCCTCTTGGCTTCTAATCATGTTGTTCAGTTCACAGCTGAAAAGACCGTTCCTCTATGGCTCGGCCCAATTTTCAGGTTCCGTCTGGCAGGTATTAATTAATATTGTCAGCTTCTTCTGGCACTTCATTAACCTTGAGCTGCTGTTCTTGCCTTGCCTTCAGGGAGTCCGATTGAGTTCCCACTCTATCCTTTCATACAAAGCTGCCTTCTGTAGGGCTTAACCCCTCCCTACACACTTCTGTGTTAGCACTTAACAAGGTGCTAAGGGGCTTATTCCACCTCCTAGTTGGGCGCTCTCTTTCCAGAACAGATTTTCTGCCTGGCAGTCTGTGAGCTCTCAGCTAGAGTGTAGGGGGTTGGGATAGTGAGAGGTTAGAGAATCTGCCGTTTGTGTCCAATCTGTACAAGCGGTTCAGTTGAACTTCTCTCAGTCCTGTCAGGAGGGATTCTTGCTCCCTTGTTTTTGGTTCCGAGCTTATAAGCCTCTCAACCAATATATCTGTGGGCATTGTTCTCCCCTCTCAACATCCCTTGTTTTCTTCCCTTTCTTCTTCCCTTTCTCTTTCTCTTTATCTGTTCCTCCCTTGGAACCGCCCCAGAAGGGAGGCCCTGCGGTCCCTTAGGGTAGGCATTCTCTCCCTTCTTTCTGTCCTCTACTGGCTTATTCCTTTTTGAGTTTATAGCCTTTCCTTTTTCTGTCCTTCGGCTCTCTTGCCTTGCTCTCCTTTTCCTTACCCTTTGTTTTCGCCTCTCCGGCTACGAGAACTGAGATGGGGAAGGAGTCTGCGGCATCCAACGGCCGCCTGCGCAAGATGACACAGCACGCCGCCTCGGAGGCCACACCGCTGAGCCGCGACCCAAAAAAAAAAAAAATCTCCTGTAGTGGGTGTGGCGCCTCCAGCACTACCCAAGCAATAATGAATGGTGAAAATACAAGAGAAGATCAAGAATTACGGTAGGTATGTAATTTTCATTTTGTGGCCCTTCTCCTCCCTCCGTGAGCACTAAACAGAAGTATTTGTTCAGGATGTCTGCCTTTTTCTGGTCCCCCTCCTTTTCCTTGCCCATGGTATATTCCTGCTAGTTGCTGTATGCAACATGTGCACTGGGCACCATCCAGTTTAACTCCACTGAGCAGATGCTTTGTCTGTGGAAGGGTGCAACGTGTTTGCTTTGATCAGTGTACTGGCTTCACACTGGGTACATCTCTGTGGTTGCAGGGAGAAGCAGAGCTTGTTCATTCTCTTATGTTAGAATTTGGTTGGTATCCCTTGTCACTTCTCTCTGTGCATTGGGCTATGCCTGCTGTGCCTGGAGCATGCCAGAGCAGATAACTACATCTTGCCTCCCTAGGACTGCTAGTCCTGCAACTACTGCACTATTTTTCCAATCTTTCACAGAGAAAACAGGGTTACTCTTGAGTTTACTCAAGTTTTGTCTGGTAACATGGAGCTATTCTTCTTTTGGAAGTCCAGATGTCCCTTTGCCATTTTTGACAATTGTGCCATTTCATTGGCAAGGGTGTCCCATATTGGATTTACCCTTTTACTACTTCTGCCAGAGCCATTTGCTAAGGGCTGCTGCCCTATCTTTTTCCATATCTATTCATACACATTCTATCAGACTAGTGGTAAGAGACTCTGGCTCTTTTTAGACCCACTACCCTTGTGCCACCTGGGAGGCCCAACCCTTGTTCTCTAAATTGGTAGTCCGGTCCTAATAGGTTGTTATTTTACTTCCTATAACCTTTTACTATCCTTTTGGGCTATAAAGTATTTCGTCTTCTCTTTTATTTTTCTCTCCACAGTCTGTCTCTCTCCTGGCGAACAGAACTGAGGTGTGTGAAGGACCCGATGACCGTTATCACTACCGTGTGATGCCGCATGAAGGTCTGCGTGGATGGTATTAGTAACAAAGTTGACCCCTCCCTGTTTTGTTTAAAAAAAAAAAAAAAAAGGCTGCCCAAGGGGTCTTAGTACCTCCGGCCCTAGACACATGTATGAATCAATGAGGAAGATATTCTGAAAGATCATCGGTTACGGTAAGAACGTAATTTTAATTTCTGTGAGCATTCTGCCATTACACTGCAAGGTAATGTGTTGCATCCTGTCTGGCTCCACTGCAGCTGGCCAGCTGCTGCAGCATCCTGAGAAAGTCGGAACAGGAGAACAATGCTGCAGGTGAAATAATATTTTTTTCTCCTGTAATTTCTCTGTCTCCCCAGGGCATGCCTAATTTGCATTTGCGCATGATCACACAGTCAAGTACCAACAGCTGCATGCTGTACCCTTACTCCCACACACATGGCAATGTACTCCAGCTGCAGGATGCTGATCCCACCTTTCCTGAGTTAAGAAAGCATCCGTCGGGCTTTGCAATCTCTCCCCCTCCCCCCAAACCGCCAACCAACTATCCAGGTTCAATCCTGAACCTGTGCGAGAAATCAGTCCTGGCTTTAACCAAGGACTGCACTGACAGGCCAGCCCAGGCAGTTTTTTTTTTTTCAAATCATTTATATGGAGTTTAAATTATTGAGACCATCATAAATTGATCTCCGTATCAATAAATAAAACAAGAATAGATGTATAACGACACGTCAGACAGTTCAGCTTGGGCTACTAATACAGGCTGAACTAGTTGAATGAGCCTGTTGAGTTGCACTGTATTTGTTATGTGATAAAGGCATCATGCGCATCTCACAGTGGACTCTCAGGTCTCAGTGGGACCAGAGGGCAGACAACTTGGACAGCTGTGTCCTAGTTTCTGGCCAGATGCAGAAAGATCTATAGTGGTGGCAGAACTCCGACAATCTGACCCAAGGAGTTCCTTTCCAGGTCCCGAGGGCCTGTGGTCACCTGTGAAACTACACCTGCACATAAATGTGCACAAAATGAGAGCAGTTCTGTATACACTTAAGGTTTTTCAGCACATGCTTCAACAGGATAAACTGTTGGTCCAATCAGACAACATGTGTGTAGTGTGGTACATCAACAAGCAGGGGAGCACCCACTCATATCCTCTGTTCAGGGAAGCGGTGCAGGTCTGGAATTGGGCTGTCCTGCACGTGATTCACTTCCTGGCAGTTCACATTCCAGGCATGCAGAACATTCTCGCGGACAGTCTCAGCCGCACCAGGGTAAGAGCGCACGAGTGGGGGCTAAAGCAGGAGGTAGTAGATGACATCTTCGACCTCTGGGGTCATCCAGATGTGGATCTGTTTGCAGCCCCATCAAATGCAAAACTTCCCAAGTTTTGCTCACTCAATTCTGTGCATGGTGCTTTCTGGCAAGATGTGCTGTCGCTTTTTTGGACAGGGAGGTTTCTGTACACCTTTCCAGTTTTGCAGTGTGTGCTGATCAAGCTTCAAACAGGAGGTGCTCAAATGATTCTGATCACTCCCTTTTGGCCTTGAAAAATATGGATCTTATCTGTGTCAGTCTTCACCATTCATCACAGTTGGGTTGCTGGCCGGAGGTCATGACCCCGCAGGAGCTTTTTTTTTATGGTAGAGTCGATGCAGCATCAGCACCACCCTCAAGACCCGGCCTTCTAGTGGCACTCATGGGTTAGCCATTATGTGTAATTGACTCAGCCCTCCCGCCCGGTTCTTGGTCTCCCACCGTCGAGGTCACTTAGTGAGCTTGAGAGAAGAAACTGAGGCCTACCTGGTTCGCATCTAATTGTTCCGTCGACTCCATGTCGTTTCCCCGGTGCCGTAGTCCGTCGGCTCCCTCCTGCCGGTTCTGTTCGCCACACTCGACGTCGCCCGGTAAGATCTTTCCATTATTTTTATTATACTGCAACGGCAAGTCTTTTTTGGTGTTTTTTTCCTCCGTAGGTCATGTCTTGGTCGGAGGGCAAAAAACTTCAAAGACGGGACGGCCCCCCAAGAGACGATGCCCATGTGGCTGAAAATACTCCATCACCGACCAGCACGACTGTTGCCTTACATGTCTTGGCCCGCTTCACGACATGGATTAGTGTGACGCCCATTTCTCCATGGATCGCCAGGTCATCGAGCAATGCGCATGGAAAGTGGGGAGAGCTCCACCGACTTTCAGGGATCGGGCATGCACTCGTCAGTCCAAGCTACGTTCTTTTGGCCTTTCCTCTGAGTCCCTTCCCTGTTCTGTACGAGCAGAGGAGGAGGGAGCCTTGGCCTCTTGTAGCCTAGCCATGGCCGAGGCTTCTCCCGCGGTGCAGGAGGCCAAGTCCATTTCTGCCGGGAGACGGGCGAGAGGCATCGCACTGGCAATCGCCTTCAGGGTCTGAGGCTTCCCTGGTGTCAGACCAGCGGCTCAGAAGGCCTGGGTTGGCACCATCCTTGATGCCTTCTGTCGGCGCCATTTCGGGCCTCTGTGCCATTCGTGGTGCGGTGGGCCCTGACGGAGTAGTCATCGGTGCCGTGGCTGCTGTCGGCGCCGTTCACGGAGCTAATAGTGCGAGCGGCACCATGGGAGGTTCTGCAGTGCCATCTCTGAGTGTTTCTCACCTCGGTGCGAGTTGAGCCAGCGCGTGTCAGTTCGGGAGCCGTTCGTAGTTCCAGGCTTGGACACGGCACCATGGGGGTTTCTGGCCTCGGCGCCGAGAGCGCTGTCAGAGCCGTCATCGGTGCCATCTCTGTCCTCGGCGCTGTTCGTGGTGCCGTAGAACGGGATGGTGCCGTGTCAGCATCTGGCTCAGAGACTGCTGCCCTGGTTGGAGCCGTGTTGTCGTCTTCCACCGTTCGCGGTGCTGCGGACGACACTAGTACCAACTCGGGTGTGGTCTCTGTTTCTGGTGCCCTATCTGGTCGAGATGGCAGCAGGCGTCCGCCAACTGTTTGGCACAGGGCTTCGATCTTCACCTGTTTAGAGGAGGAGGAGTCTGACTCTGAGTCAGACGGGCAGTCTGGCTCCTTGGAGTTAGCTGCTGGCGTGGACACCCTCGTAATGTCCTCGACAGGCTGGATTCAGCCCCCCTCTGAGGAGCGGGCAGGGACTGCCGGGGCTGGGGTCAGGGGTTCTGACCAGCAGGCAGCGGTGCAGACCACTATTGCACTGCAGCCTGGCCTCGGAGGGTTCTCTGATCCCTCAGGTGGTGTGCCTAGATTGGCCCACTTTGGGGCCGATTAGAGCACCCACAGGAGGGAAGGGTGCTGCACCCTGGATAGCTCCTTCGGGGGCTGACCAGGGCTGTCAGTTGCCTAGGCTGGCGCTCTCGAGGAGGAGGGCACTTTTGGATTCCGAGGGGTCGAGGGGCATGGGCTCTCTCCGACGGCCTTTTTCTTGAGTCCACCCAGGCTCTGGGAGAAGCCACAGCACTGATCTCTGCTCTTCCCCTTCAGTTTCTTTGAGAGGGCCCCATTCTTTGGAGGTAGGGGACCGTCCTTCTGGATCTACACGGTCCCGGTCACCTCACGGGGGATTCTTCCGGGCGCAGCCAAAGCAGTTCCGAAATGGTTGTTCAGCTGTCGGCTGTGTGGTCTTCCGGAGCACCCTCTTCTGCTGGTGCTCCTAATGCGCTCCCTAGCCCAGGCGGAGGTCAGTCGATTTCTCTTGTCGACTCTGCCCCTATCCCTCTGCCACATTCTCCGGCGCTCCCAGGCATCCTTGGTCCTAGCGGGCCTCTCTCCTGGGAGCAGTTCAGGGCCGTGGCTGCTTGATTCCCCACTTATGTCAGGGCAATGGACAGACAGGTTTTCAACCTCCCCCCAAGCAGCCACCCTCTGAACAGTTGAGGTCCTCTGACTCTTCATCCCCCTCTACTGGGGGAGAGGAGCCTTCTGTCCACATCTCACCAGCTGCTGATCTCGCAGAGTATCAGCGATTCCTAGTGAGGATGATTAAGGACCTGCATATCACCTCTCCCACTCAAAGCAATCCAGAGCACTCGGCGCACGCCTTTCTAGGCGACTTCAGCGAGGACACCCTTGTGGTGCCCCCCCGCGGCCTGCTCCCTTTCGGGAGGTGTCGTTGCGCTCCTGGCAGAGACCCTTCTCCGGAGTTCCTGCCCCTAGGGATCTCTGCCAGCAGTACTGCCCCCGCCCCCGGAGTCTTCAGGTTCTATGCCTCATCCTCAGTCAGGATTGACGCAGCTGGACACTCCTGATGGGCTTCGCGCCCTCTACCATGACCGGCCTCCAGATCAGGATTCCTTGGATTTTGACTTCTGGGGGAGGAGGACATTCTATTCGGCATGGTTGCTGCTTTCCATCGCAGCACATCAGGCCCACTATGCATCCTATGATAGGTTCTTGTGGTCCAGGCTGGGTCAACTCCTAGCCTCTTTGCCTGACACGGAGCAAACCAGACGAGCCATCACACTCTCTGCACGTGGCCTGGAGCTAGCAAGGCACCAAGCGAGGGCATTGTACAATGCCAACGAGGTAGCTTCCAGGGTCGTAGGGACAGCGATGTGCACTAGGCAAGCGGCATGACTACGTCTTTCCCGGTTGTCACCCTTGGCCCAGCGTAGGGTGATTAACTCCGCTCACCAGAGAACCTATCTCTTCTCCCGTAGAGCGAGACGACGTTTGTCGGGGCAACTTCCTTCCCCTCCGGGGGGTCCCCATCTCACTCTCCCCACACTCTGACCTCCCCAGGCCCTGAAGGTTCTCCCTCTTAGTATGTCACCCACTGAGAGCTTAGGGACTCTGTCCTTTAGGGTTAAAACCCCTTTGGGGTCTCGGCACTCACCCAAATGTGATGAATAGTGAAGATTGACCCAGATAAGATACGAAAATTACGTACCTACCGTAATTATGATCTTTCTGTGTATCTTCACCATTCATCACAATCCCGCCCGCCATCCCCCTGGGGCCTCAGTCTCTGGGTCCCCTTCCCTCTCTGAGCCCTCCCTTGCCCCCCTCCTTTCTTTGTCAGGAGTGGGCTAAACAGGGACACATAGGGGGATTACATTTCTAAGGGGAGAATGGTCAGCGTTGGGGGCATTCCTTCTCCAGTGCTTTGGCCCCACCCCTGTGGGGTGGGAGTTGGCAGTTCCCCTCCATTCTCTACTCTTCCTTTGTTCCCGTCAATCCTTAATTTTCTTTGTCCGTTGGACATATCCTTCCTTATTTAAAAAAAAAAAAAAAAAAACAATTTTTTCTTACACCAAAAATCCTTTCCCTGAAGGGGGGAGAATCCCTGTGTCCTATCTTTCTTCCAGAAGAACCTTTTTCTGCCTTTTGGAGTTATTGAAAGTAATTCCGTGCCTTGAATTCTGTCATTAAGCCTTTTGGCTACTCCTTGCAGTTCCTATACAATCTGGAGACAAGTCAAGGTCCAGGGTATGGTTGCTACCTTCTCCCCCCCCTCTCAAACTTCCCCTAAATTCCTCCTCTCGCCTATTTCCAGAGATTGGGGCCCCTACCCAATCCCCTTAGTTTCCTTCTTCTTCTGTCCTCTTAGTCGTTTATTTCTCCTTTTGGTTTGTATATCTTTTCCTTTGTCTGTCCCTTGGACTTCCTTGTCCTACCCTTCCATCCCTTTTCCTCACCTCTCCAGCGACTCAGAACTGGCGGGAGGGCGGAATCGACTGCAAATAATGGCCAACCCACGAGCGCCACACAGTGAGTCGGCCTTGAGGGCAGCATCGATGCTGCGTCAACTCCGCCCATTCATAACAAAAAAAAAAAAGCTCCCGCAGGGTCATGACTCCGGCCAGTAACTCAATTGTGATGAATGGTGAAGATACACAGAAAGACCATAATTACGGTAGGTATGTAATTTTCATTTTTTGCTGCATCAACAGCTGGCAGTGGAGCCTCCGGTTCCTCTACTGCTTTGTCACGCTCTCCTGACCCAGGAAGGCAGCACGCTAGTCCATCCTGGTCTGAAGTCCCTTCATCTTCATGCGTGGCTCCTAAAGACATAGTTTCTTCCAGATTTGGAGTTTCCCTTAGGGTAGCTCAGGTTTAACTAGACGCCAGAAAGCCTTTTATCAGAACTACATACACCATGAAATGGAAGCACTTCTCCATCTGGGCCACCTCGAAGGGTTAGGATCCTTTTTCGTGTCTCGTTCCTCAGGTCATGGAGTATCTTCTTCACCTTTCTGACCTGGGCTTAAGCTATTCATCACTGAAAGTGCATCTGGCAGCCATTTCTGCTTACCATGTTTTTATTGGAGGGCAAAACTCTGGCTCAATTGGAGGTTTCTAAAACCTTCCTAAAAGGAATTCTGCATCTGAAATCCACAGTGCGTAACCCCGCTCCACCATGGAACCTTATTAGTTGCTGTTACTTCTGCTCAAAGGATTTCCGTGCTTCAGGCCCTGATGTGTAAGGAGCCTTATTTGATTTTTTACAGAAACCGGGTGGCTCTACACACTAATCCTAAGTTTCTTCCAAAAGTCTCAGAGACTACCTTGAATCAGTCTCTTCAGTTGCCGGTATATTACCCTGAGCATACAAATCAGGGGGAGGCCATTCTGCATACGTTAAGACATTCACAGAATTTTACATTACGTTATAATAGGACAAAAGATATCCAAAAAACGGACCAACTTTTTGTTTCTTTCGCACCAAATAGAGAAGGTGCGGCAGTTTCAAAGCAATGCCTTTCCAAATGGTTGGCTAACTGCATAAACTTTTGTTACCAGAAGTGTGGTAAAGTCCTTCGGGGGCAGGTTAAAGGATATTCTACTAGGGGTATGGCTGCACCCACAGCCTGTTTCAAAAGTGTGTCAGCTGTAGAGATTTGCGCAGCCGCCATTTGAAGTTCCGTCCACACTTTCACTAAACACTACAGTTTAACGTTGTCTCTAGACGCAGGGCTGGTTTCGGACTGGCGGTCCTCCAGGGACTTCTGTCCTAAGTTTCTGGCTGCTTATTAGCCTTTGAGTTCCAGCCTCCCATGTTTTTTCTGTCCCTCGGACTCTTATTGCTTGGGACTCAGTCCTACAAGTAATTACCTACTGTAAGAGCCCTCTCAAAGTAAGATAGAAACATAGAAGTTGATGGCAGATAAGGACCGCAAGGCCCATCCAGTCTGCCCATTTATTTTTCTACCTTATAAAGGTGCCATCGGCATTTGATCTGTCAATGTCCTATCTAGTCATACTCATCTGTATTGCTCCCTTATGCCTATCCCATGCCTGTTTGAAGCCCTGCACTGTATTCATATCCTCCACTTCCTGAGGTAGGCCGTTCCATGCATCCACCACCCTTTCTGTGAAAAAGAACTTCCTCACATTACCCCTTAATCGGCCTCCCTCTAATCTCATGCTGTGTCCTCTTGTCCTGCTGTTTTTCTTATATTGAAACATGTTAGACTCTCACCTTGTTAATGTCCTTAAGGTGTTTGAATGTTTCGATCATATCACCTCTCTCCCTCCTTTGCTCTAGGGTATACATATTGAGCTCCGTTGATCTGTCCTCATATGTTTTCTGATGCAGTCCCTGCACCATTTTGGTTGCCCTTCTCTGGACTGTCTCAATTTGGTACGGGTTCTCGAGAAAGTACAGTTACATAAGAACTTACTGTAACAGTAGATCTTCAAGAGAGGCTCTTGCAGCAGGTAACCTTTTTCCCTCCCTCCTACTCCCTTTTTAATCTGTAGCTTCTTTTCCTTGAGCCTTTTCTTGGCTTCAGGAGCCTCTTTCCCATTCTCCTATCATGCTTCTTGGAGGTCTCTGGCGGGAGAACTGGAGGGCGTACATGAGGAATGCCCACTGTATAGTGTCACGCTGACATCAGTCACGTGACGTCGGGTGGGAGGTTCCCCATCAGATACTGCTAGCAAAAGTTTCCGTGTGGCCCTGATGCCAGGGGGCGCAGTCCTACAAGTAATTACCTACTGCAAGAGCCTCTCTTGAAGATCTACTGTTACGGTAAGTTCTTACGTAACTGTACTTTCTCGAGAATAGTTACGCCCATCTCACCATAGGCTGTTCGAATGAATGGGACCCTCCAGTCAAATCCAAAGATGCCCATTGGGTGGTCTCCGCGGCTATGGGGTCCACCGAACAGCTAGCAGTGTTTGAGGTGGCGGCGGCCCAGGCTACAGCTCACACCTCCTCAGCATCTGCCTTCATTCTGCTTTTGCTGGACGCCTCTTTTACGGGGTCGTTTAAGGAATTGTGTCAGTCTTTACTGACTCTCGGTCAAGGCCCGTTTTCGGGGCACAGATCCAAACTGAAAAAAGAGACGAAAAAAATGGTCTTGCCATTGACTGTGGGATCAGGAATGTTCTCAGTCGCAGGCTTCTGTTTCTCACGCTTCTCCTGATCCAACTTCAGTTTAATCTTCGGCAGTGTCCGTCGGCTCCATGGTACCCCGTCAGGCCAGCTGGCTGAGATGCTGGTTGACAAGCCGGTTGAGATTTTTCTCGACCCGGTCGACCAGATCTTCCCATTGTCAATCTTCACCATTCGTTACTGCTGGGTGTAAGCCAGAGGTGGCGCGCACCTGCTCGGGAGCTGCCTTTTTTTTTTTTTGGTCATGGGAGGAGTCGGCGCCACCCACAAGGCCGACGCATAATGTAGCACTCACGGATTGGCCGTTAGGGACAGTTTTCCTGTATCCATCTTGGTTCTGAGATTGCTCACCCGGCGCTGTTCCATTTATTTTTTTAATTCTTACCGGCACCACCAGGTCTGTTTCTGTAATTTTGTAATATTATTTCGGTGTCGTGTCTGGTTCGGGGGCTAGAAAGAAATCTGAAACGGGCCACACCCCAATGTGTCTGTGCCCCTGTGGCTGGCACTTCTCTGTTTCAGACCAGCATGACATCTGTCTTCACTGCCTGGGACCCCAGCATAACATGGACAACTGTGATGCTTGCTTCTCCATGGACCGCCGTGTGTTAGAAATCCGCGTATTTAAAGTCAGCAAGGCCCCGTCGACTTTCAGAGGGTGGCGTCATTCGAAGGATTCCATGGCAACAAATCTCGACCCTTTCTCTGGATCCCCTCCTGGGTCTGTAAGGCCCGGTGAGGAGGAAACCTCATCTGATTCAAGCCTTGCCATTGAGGTTTCTTCCGCATGCCGGAGGAATGGCTCAGTTCCCTCTGGAGCACCGCTCCTGCACTCGCCTCCTCGGAGGTGCAGGCTCCCCGGTGTTGCGGCCCACGGCTGTTGGGCCCAGCACCGGCTGATCCTCGGCATCACCTGACGGCGCCGTTTCAGATCCCGGCGCCATTTGTGGCGTTGGTTATTGGTATGGTGCCACGTCCTTCTGCAGCGCCATTGGCAGGAAGACCCCTGGGGTCGCCTTTTTGGAGCTGTGCGTGGTCTCTTCCACTTCGGATGGGGATGATCCACTGGCCGACCTGGATTGGCAACCCAATCCCTCGGGGTCAGGGAGCCCCCCTGGATGTGGCACTAGGTGCTCCAGTGCTCGTCCCTCGGTGACCCCGGAGACTGCAGTCTCTGCGGGCCCCCACGCCGATGGCAGCGTGAGGGGCCAGGCACTGGATAGTGGTTTTGGGATCTCTGGGGTGATGGCCTTGGCTTCATGAGATGGGGCAGCTGCCGTTCCTGGTGCTGCCTTGGCTACTAGGGTGGGGGCCTCCTCTCCTGCGGCCTCTCTTGGGGGGCCAGCGGGATTGGGGGTCCACTTGGCACTGGTTATGAGGAAGAGGGCAGCCTCTGTGTCTGAATGGGTTGAGGGGTCATGGCGAAGGACTGGGCCCTTCTCCACTTCACTTCAGGGGTGGGGAGGAGCCACAGTGCTAAACCCCGCTTCCCCTGAGACTTCCTTAGTGGACGACTTTGGGGCTTACCCTTCTGGAACCATACAGCCCCGGTCGCACCACTGGGGAGACTCCCCCTCAGGGCTCACACAGGGTTTGTTCTGCAATTTGCAGCATTCGGTGGCTGGTTCGACCACCGGATCCCCCAATTCGGGAGGATCACCTGCGAGGTCTGAGTCCTGGCAGAGGTCGAGTACTTTTGGTCAGGTGCCCTTTCCCAATCCCTCTGTAGCCACCACCTCCTCTCCCAGGCCATATGGATCCTACAGGGCCCTTGACATGGGAGACATTCAAAGCTACTGCAGCGGCCTTCCCCAGGTATGTCAGGGCTATGGACGAGCAGGTCTTCAGCCTGTCCCCACTGTTGAAGGACGACTCTGAACTTCCAAACTCCTCTACTTCCTCGACCACCTCCTCTGAGGAAGAAAAACAATCTGTCAACCTGTCCTCTGATGCTGATTCAGGCAATGCAAAAAGACACAGGCAGAAGGGAATAGGGAGAAGTACCAGGAGAAGCAAAGGGAGGAAGGGAGATCAGTAAGGGAAGCCAAAGCTCAGACAGAACACATTGCAAAATCAGTGGGTAGAGGGGACAAAACCTTTTACAGGTACATAAGTGAAAAAAGAAGGACAAAGGGAGGGATAGTGAGACTGAAGGGTGAGGATGGGGGCTGCGTGGAGGATGACAACAGTAAAGCTGACATATTGAACAGGTATTTCTGCTCAGTCTTTACTGAGGAAGAGGAGGGTAATGGGTCTGAAGGGAGTACAAGGGGTGAGAATGGTGCAGAAATGGACACAAGTCCCTTTACACGAGAAAGGGTCCTGAAGGAACTGGAAATAATAAAAGTTGATAAAGCAATGGGGCCAGATGGGGTGCACCCCAGGGTCCTAAAGAACTAAGAGAGGTGGTGGCTGAACCTCTGGCTATCCTGTTTAGCCGATCACTGGAAGCAGGAGGCACCCAAAGACTGGAGGACAGCAGATGTAGTCCCCTTATGCAAAAGCGGGAACAAAGAAGAAGCGGGGAACTACAGACCAGTCAGCCTCACCTCGGTAGTGGGGAAGATCATGGAAGCACTACTGAAGGAGAGATTGGTGGAACATCTGGTTGTCAATGGACTACAGGACCCAAGACAGCATGGTTTCACCAGGGGGAAGTCATGTCAGACCAACCTCGTTGAATTTTTTGACTGGGTGACTAGGGAGGTGGATCAAGAGAGGGCAGTGGGCATGGCCTATCTGGACTTCAGCAAGGCCTTTGACACTGTGCCACATAGAAGTCTACTACACAAACTGGGGAATATGGGTGTGGGCAGGACAGTAGTGTGGTGGGTAGGTAACTGGCTGGGTGGCAGGACACAGAGGGTGGTGGTAAATGGCTGTCACTCCACAGAGGGAAGAGTGACCAGTGGGGTACCATAGGGATCAGTGCTGGGACCAGTCCTATTCAACATCTTCATCTGTGACATTGTGCAGGACCTAGAAGGCAGAATTTCACTGTTCGCTGATGACACAAAGCTCTGTAACAGAGTAGACACACCAGAGGGTGTAGACAGAATGAGAAGGGACCTGCAGAAACTTGAAGAATGGTCAGGGGTTTGGCAGTTGAAATTCAATGCAAAGAAGTGCAAGATAATGCATATGGGTCACAAAAACCCTGGCAAAATATATCAGTTGGGGGTGAGGATATAGCATGCACCAAACAGGAAAGGGATCTTGGGATTATCATCTCTGATGACCTCAAGGTAGAGAAACAGTGTGACAAGGCAGCAGGTAAAGCAAATAGGATGCTGGGATGTATAGGCAGGGGCATCACCAGCAGTAAAAGGGAGATCATAATTCCGCTATACAAGACACTAGTGATGCCCCACCTGGAGTACAGTGTACAGTTCTGGAGACCATACCTACGTAAGGACATAGGGTAGAGAAGGTTCAGAGGAGGGCAACAAAGATGGTGCATGGATTGCATCACAAGTCCTATGAAGACAGGTTGAAGGAACTGAACATGTACTCCCTGGAGGAGAGGAGGGAGAGGGGATATGATAGAGACATACAAGTATCTCACAGGGAGGAACAGGGTGCAGGAATACACTATTTTTAAGCGAAAAGATGTTCCAGGACTAGAGGCATGGGATGAAGTTGGAGGAGGCAGTTCAGAGAAACATGAGGAAAAATTTCTTCACAGAGCGGGTAGTGGACAAGTGGAACACCCTGCCAGAGGAAGTGGTGGGGGCTGAAACAATCACAGGATTTAAGAATGCATGGGATAGACATAAAGGAATTCTGGAGGTCAGGGGTAAGGGGCAACAGACTTCTAGGAAAACATAAACTGAACTTACAAGCTCAAATGGGCAGACTGGGTGGGCCATAGGCCCTTATCTGCCGACACTGTCTATGTATCTATGATTTCACAGAATTCCTTTCGAGGCTGGTTCAGGAGCTCCATATCTCTCACGTGGTCAGGCGCAATACTGAGTGGGAGATTCGCTCTTTCCTGAGCGAGTTAGTGCGAACCACCTTGTGTTTCCTTCCTGGCCTATTCCTTTCCAGAAAGCGTAGATGCACACCTGGCAGTCACCAGTCGTCTCATCCCCAGTGGACTGCCGGAGGAGGTATATTGCTCTCCCCAGGAGTCTCTAGGATCTTCCTGGACATAGTCTCCACCACTCATGCATACTGATGGGATCTATGCCAGAGATGCTAGGACCCAGCGGGAGCAAACGTTTTGCAGGAGGGTTGGCGCCAGAGATGGTGCCGTGAGCCTCGGATTGTGCGGCAATGACTATCTCAGCATCGACCCTCCAACTGCCTCAGTTCCTTTTTTCCCGGTGTCGAGTGTGCTACAGTGACGACATCGCTCGCCTGCCAGGAGTCAAACTTCAAACTGCAGCACAGTTTTCAGTTTATTATTTTGTAGTATTTCTCGTATAAGTACCACTTACTATAATTTATTCTTATTACCAGAAAGAAATCTCAGCCTACATTGATGGAGCCGACCATGAGCGGGTCAGGTGACGGTAGGGAGACCTCGTATGAAAGCTGTTCGGTCAGCCAGGCTGGGTCCGGTCCGCCGCCCTCTCCGGGGGTCTGACAACGGACAGTCCAGTGCCAAGCGGAGGGCAGTCCCCGGAGCTGTAAAGAAAACGGTCGCATTCTTGGCACCGTTCGGCCTCGAGCTCTTCTTCGGCCCACAGGTCAAGAAAGAGAAGGCATCACTCGAGGTCACCCTCTGATATGTCTGCACGTCGACGGTCAGTCATTGGGGTCAGTTGCCAGTCTCCTTCTACGGAGTCGTCGGTTTCTGTTTCCAGTCACTGACCTCTTCGACATCAGAGCCCTTCCCGGCCTTCTGGTAGAGTTTCAGATGAGCAGTTTCATCAGTGGGCCGCTCTGGTGGAGCAATGGGCTCGGAAGTTGGTCCAGCTGCCTGGCCCGGTCACTCAGCCTTCGGGGGATTGGGTAGGGCGATTGGGCCTCCCTAGTCAAGCGGTGCCTTCTTTGGTGCCGTCGACTCCTCGCTCAGGTGTTTTCCCCCCCAACACCTGGCTGCGGCGCAGGGGGCCACACCGATGCCGCTATCTCCTGGTATTCTTCCTTCCTTTTCCTCCCTTGCATATCAGTGTCCTGGAGATGCGGGTGATTCTGCATGTCATGCAGGCCTTTCAGAACCACATTCTCCCCAGCCAGTTGCTGGTTCAATCAGACAACCTCGGTGTAGTGTACTACGTCAGCAAGCAGGGGAAACGCATTCCTACCCCATGTGTAGGGAGGCCATGAGAGTGTGGTATTGGGCACTGGACCACAACCTGACTTTTTTTGCGGTCCACATCCCAGGAGTGCTAAACACTCTGGCAGACAGCTTCAGCCGGACTCAGTCCAGCATGCATGCGTGAGAACTCCCCTCATCCGATGCAGAAGAACTATTCCATAGATGGGGTCATCCAAAGTTGCACCTTTTTGCACCCCAGTTCAACACAAAACTGCCCAATTTCTGCTTATTAGATCCAGGGTCTGGAGTTTTCTGACGAGACGCGTTGTCCCTCTCCTGGAACTGGAGGTTTCTTTACACACACCCCATTTCCTCTAATCCAGAGGATGCCATTCAAGCTGCAGATGGAGAGGGCCACCATGATCCTGGTAGCCCCATTCTGGCCCCACCAGATATGGTGTCCTTTTCTATAGTAGCTGATGGAGGAACCTCCATTCCCTCTCCCCCTCTACAGGAATCTGCTGACCCAGGATCAGAGGACCTTGGTCCATCCCAATCTCAGGACCCTCTATCTGCACACTTGGCTCCTGAGGACATAGCTGTCACCAGATTTGGGGTTTCCAACAGAATGGCAAATGTCCCTAGTGGCCATCCGAAATCCTTCCACCTGAGTCACTTATGCCATGAAGTGGAAGCGGTTTGCCATATGGGCTGTCGAGCATAATCTGAACCCTTTCACCTGTCCGGTGAACCAGATTCTGGACTACCTGATCTCTGTCTGATTTAGATCTCCAGTACTCCTCCCTCAAGGTGCACCTTTCGGCTATCTCAGACTTTTTTGAGCATATGGGTGACCGTACCATAGCTCAGCTGGATGTCTCCTGTACATTTTTGAGGGGCATCCTGCATCTGAAACCTCCAATTTGTTCCCCAGTTCCAGCTTGGGATTTTAATTTTGTTTTGGAGAAGTTGACTGCATCTCCTTTTGAGCCAGCCGCAACTTGCGAGCTACACTTTCTTTCCTGAAAAAGCAGTATTTTTAGTTGCTATTACTTCTGCTTAAAGAATTTCTGAACTTCAGACCGTCTGGTGCAAGGAGCCTTATTTGATTTTCCACAAAGATAGGGTGTCTCTGCGCACAAATCCTTGGATCTTTCTGGACATAGTCTCCACCACTCATTCGCACTTATGGAAACTACACCAGCGGCACTAGGACCCAGCGGGAGCAAACTTTTTGCAGAGGGTCGGCACCAGAGATGGAGCTGCAAGGAGCGGTGCTGTGAGCATCAGCTCGTGTGGTAATGACTATCTCGGCGTCGACCCTCCAACCACCTCAGTTCCTTTTTTCCTGCCTTCGAGTGCACTTCAGTGACGACGTCGCTCGCCCTCCGGGAGTCAAACTTCAAACTAGCAGCATAGTTTTTCAGTTTTATTATTTTGTGATAATATCTCAAATAAGTACTGCTTAGTTTATTTATTCTTTTTAAAGAAAAGAAGTCTCAGCCTACATTGACTGAGTTGACCATGAGCAGGTCAGGTGATGATAGGGAGACTTCGTATGAAAGCTGTTCAGTCAGCCAGGCTGGGTCTGGTCGGCCGCCCTCTCTGGAGGGGTCTGACAGCGGACAGTCCAGTGCCGAGGGGATGGGCGGTCCCGGCATGCATAAAAGCAGTCGCTCTCTCGGCACCGTTTGGCCTCGAACTCTTCTTTGGCCCTCAGGTCAAAAAAGAGAAGGCATCACTCGAGGTTGCCCCCTGGTATATCTGCACGTAGATAGTCGGTTATTGGGGCTAGTTGCTGGTCTCCTCCTTCGAAGTCGCCGGCTTCTGTTTCCGGTCGCCGACCTCTTTGACATCGGAGCCCTACCCCGCCCTCCGGTAGGTCTTCAGATGAGCAGTTTCATCAGTGGGCTGCTCTTATGGAGCAATGGGCTCGGTGGTTGGTCCAGCTGCCTGGCCCGGTCACTCCGGGGCCCTCGGGCTTTTCAGGGGATCGGGTATGGCAGTTGGGCCTCCCTAGTCACACAGCGCCGTCGACTCCATGCTTAGGTGTCCCTTCCCCCCCGCCACATGGTTGCGGCGCTGGAGGCCACACCGATGCCTCTATCTCCTGGTATTCATTCTTCTTTCTCCTCAGATCCTGTTTTTCAGAGCCTTGGGATGTTTTCAGTGCCTTTGACGTCAATGGCTCGTTCGGCGCTGTCCTCGGCGTCGATGCAATTGTCTGCACCATCTTCGGCACCGATGGGGTTGTCGGCGCCGTGTGCCTTTTCAGCATCATGTGTTTTTTTCGCCACTGTGCCCTTCTTTGGCACCGAGGCCTGTTAGGGCATCGTCCAGTCTTCAGGGCTCCTCTTCTCTGAATCCCTTTCCTTCCTCATTTCCTTCTAATTTTCACTCCTTTACTGTCCATGCAGTCCTTCCTGGGCTGTCAGGAGATGACACTGAGCCTGACCCAGACCTTCGCCTGGATGATGATGTGGAAGGATCTCATCCTGTAGCAGAGCCTCTGGTCGAAGACCTGTCTTTTAAGTCTCTGCTGAAAAATTTGAATTCCACTCTTTCTCTCCAGATATCGATCCTGGGAAGCTGTTAAGACTCCAATACCACCATGTTCCAGAGATCCCTATGGATTTGACTCCTCCGGTACAGTCCTCCTTTGAAACACTTTCTCAAATGGTATGGAATAATCTCGCTCTCATTCCTTCTGTATCTAAGTCCATAGATAGAAAGTATGCTGCTCCCAAGGATCGACCCATCTTGGCCTCCCAGGCCTTTGCGGACCCTATTGTAGTCCTGGCAGAGAATAAGACCATCCTCTCTCAGGCATCTTCAGCCCGGCCTATAAACAAAGAATCTCGCAAGATAGACACCTTAGGTAAGAGAGTCTTTGCTGCCTCTACCCTGGGTATGCATATTGCCAGCTACCAGGGCTATTTTTCTCAATATGAGTATGTTCTTTGGCATTCGCTCAAACAAATGGTAGAAGCTCTGCCGGAGTCGGACTCTAATTTGGAGCTACTTCAGACCATAACCAGGAGTATCGAGTCCAGCAGCCAGCAGGTTAAAGCAGCTCTGGACGCTTTCAATACTGCTTGTCGGGCGGCAGTGGCAGGCATCTGTACTCGATGCCACTCCTGGCTGCGCACTTCAGGTTTCACAAATGATGCCCAGCAGCGGGTTATGGCATTACCCTGCGACGGTATAAATCTCTTTGGTCCTCAAGTAGAGCAAGCTCTGGAGGCCACTCAAAAGACTAGGTCTGCCATTAAATTGGCTCGACCTGCTCCCACCCCTTCTCGTGGGGATGTTAATAAGCGTCAATTTCACAACTGTCAGTACTTTCGAGGCAAAGGCAGGGGAGGTTTTAATAAAAACCAAGCCCCCCAGCCTCAAAAGAAAACGCAACAGGAAGCACAAGGACCCAAAGCGCCCAGTGCTACCTTCTGACTCTCTGGCCCACGTCCCTCCTCAGCTGCCAGAGGGGGACTTTCTCTCAGCAGTGGGCGGTCGTCTGACTCCGTTCTACAACCGTTGGAAGACCATAACATCAGACAAATGGGTCCTCAGGATAATCCACGGGGGATATTCCCTCAATCTTTTAGAGACCCCTTCAGATCTTCCCCCCCTAAACGACAGCCCAGACTGTCAACAGCTCAGTCAGAACTTCTAGCCTCCGAGATACAGGGCCTTCTGAACAGCAGGGCAGTAGAAATAGTTCCATTGGATCAACGGAACACAGGGTTCTACTCCCACTACTTTCTTGTTCCAAAGAAAACTGGGGGTATGCGCCCCATTTTGGACCTCAGAAAACTGAACAGTTTTCTTCCCAAGGAAAAGTTCAGAATGATGTCACTGGGAACCCTGTTGCCCTTGCTTCATCAACATGATTGGTTAGCTTCCCTGGACTTGCAGGATGCTTACCAACATATTCCTGTTCACCCAAAACATCGCAAATACCTAAGATTTGTGGATTTGGGCCAACATTATTGGTTCAGAGTCCTGCCCTTTGGGCTATCCTCGGCGCCACAAGTTTTTACAAAGTGTTGTGCAATTCTTGCAGCACACCTCAGAAAGATCAGAATACAAGTGTTCCCATATCTGGACGACTGGCTTCTAGCGAGCCCTTCCAGGCGAGGAACTCTCGACGCTGTAGCCATGGCCTCAGACTTCCTCACGTCCATGGGAGTACTGCTAAATCTCAAGAAATCGCAGTTGCATCCCTCCCAGAAGCTCCTTTTCATAGGAACTCTTCTGGACATCTCCTGTGCGAAAGCTTTTCTACCAGAGGACAGAACGAGCAATATCCTACAGTTGGCCCGATACATCAGAGAGAACAGCTCAGTTCAAGCTATCTCAATGCAACAGATGCTGGGTCTCATGACATCCTCGGTGTTCACTGAACCCCTAGCACGCCTCCACATGAGAACCTCTCAGTGGATGCTCAGTACTCAGTGGTCCCAGACTACTCATCCTCAATCCTTTCTCATCAAGGTGACAGAACCTCTCAGGAGGTCGCTCACCTGGTGGTCTCAAGAGGACAATCTTCTAGAAGGATACCCCTTTGCTCCTCTGGATCATCAGATTTCTATCACCACAGACACGTCCCTGTCGGGATGGGGAGCTCACTGTCAGGATCTCCACACACAGGGTACGTGGACTGAGGACGAAGCCCAGCTTCACATAAACGTCCTGGAAATGAGAGCCGTCCTCTATGCAGCCTGGGCCTTGAAGGTCATTCTTTGTTACAAGAACATTCTCCTTCAGATGGACAACAAGACAGTGATGTATTACATCAACAAGCAGGGTGGCACACACTCTTACCCCTCGTGCAGGGAAGCAATGAGAGTGTCGGAATGGTGCCTAGATCACAAGGCTCTTATTCAGGCGGTCTACCTGCCGGGGAATATACAACGAACTGGCAGACAGTCTCAGCAGAACGGAGGCAGACCCTCACGAGTGGTCTCTCAACTTAACCGTAGTTCAGTCGCTATTCGCAGAGTGGGAACTCCAGACCTGGACCTTTTTGCATCCCCACGCAACACAAAACTGCCTCTTTTCTGCTCCAGAAATCCAGGACCTGGCATTTTCTGTCAGGATGCGTTCAGGCTGCAGTGGACAAAACACTTTCTATACGCCTTTCCTCCTCTTCCCCTAATGCAGAGGATACTCCTCAAATTCAAGTCTTAGGGACACAAAATGATTCTCATTGCTCCCTTCTGGCCTCGACAGATATGGTTTCCATTACTCAACAGTATGGCGGAAACCCTTCAGAAGGCGCTTCCCCTTCAGACGAACCTTCTGACACAGGGTCCTCTGGTCCATCCCAATCTGAGGTCGCTTCATCTTCATGCTTGTCTCCTGAGGAGATAGAGGTAACTAGGTTCAATGCCTCTCAGAGAGTTTCTGACATTCTTTTGGCCGCGTGAAAGCCAGCAACCAGAAAGACTTACTGCAAAATGGAAGCGTTTTTCCCTCTGGTGTGCAGGATCCTCTATCCCTTTTCCTGTCCACCCAACAAAGTTTTAGAGTACCTCTTAGACCTCTCAATTTCAGGTCTTCAATCGAAGTTCACCTTTGTGCCATTTTAGCCTGTCATTAGCCTTTACTTTCCTTGTCTCTGGCTCAGTTACCAGTAGTTAAGAGGTTTCTTAAGGGTATTCTGCATACCAGACCACCTGTCAGACGTCCAGTTGCAGCCTGGGACATTAATCTCATGCTAGACATGCTCACTAGAAAATCTTTTGAGCCACTAGCTACCTGCGAATTGAAATTCCTCACTTGGAAAACGGCCTTCCTGGTGGCCATCACCTCGGCCCGCAGAGTTTCTGAAATGCATGCTCTGGTGACAGACCCTCCGTACACTGTATTTCACAAGGATAAAGTAGTTCTTCGGACCCATCCTAAGTTCCTCCCTAAGGTTGTCTCAGAATTTCATTTAAACCAACCTTTGGTCCTACCTACTTACTTTGCTGATTTCCAGAATGAAGGAGAACGTACCCTTCATTCCTTAGATTTTAAGAGCTTTGCGCTTCTATTTAGATAGAACGAAGGAAATTCGCAAAGCTCAGCAACTGTTTGTCTCCTTCAGCGAGACCCGGCTGGGTCAGCCTGTCGCTATCAGATGCATTTCAGCATGGCTGGTGGCATGCCTTCGCCACTGTTATTCCATGGCACAGGTCAAGCTGGAGAGCAGAGTGTATGCTCATTCTACTAGAGCAGTTGCAGCATCCCTAGCGGAAATCTGCAACGTGCCCATTGCAGACATTTGCAATGCGGCTACTTGGAGCTCAGTGCATAGTTTTATTAAGCACTATGCGCTGGACGTCCATGCCAGATGAAACCTTTCGTTTGGCAGGACTATCCTTAACGGACTTCTGTCCTGAATTAAGTGAGCTCTTGGTTTTCTGCCCCCTTTTGGGAGATTTTTAGCTCGGTGCTCTCCATGAGTGTGATAAGTGGTGGAGACTTTATGTCCAGGAAGATATGGAAGTGCGTGCCTACCGTGAATTCTTGATCTTCTTGGACGAAGTCTCCACCACTCATTCACACGCCCACCCTCCATCCCCTGAGCTCACCTCTCTATTTTGGTCTTCACCCCCTCAATGTTTAGGCTGTGAAGACTTATTTGTTGACCCTTCTTATACAGGTCGTTCAGACTATCTTATGTCCGATTTGTGTTAGGCTTGTCTTTCTAGGTTAGTTGCGCTGCACCTCCTCCGGGGGTACTGAGGCAGTTGGAGGGTCGACGCTGAGATAGCCATTACTGCACGAGCTGATGCTCGTGGCACTGCTCCTCACGGCTCCATCTCTGGCGCCGACCCTCAGCAAAAAGTTTGCTCCCGCTGGGTTCTAGCGCCTCCAGCGTAGTTCCCATAAGTGTGAATGAGTGTTGGAGACTTTGTCCAAGAAGATCAAGAATTACGGTAGGTACATAATTTCCATTTTCTTCCTAAGGTGGTATCTGAGTTTACATTGAACCAACCTATCCACATGCCCGTTTATTTTCCTGAGCGTGCCAATCTAGGGGAAGCACTGCTCCATACATTAGATGTGCACAGAACTTTGAAATACTACCTGCTATGAACCAAGGAATGTAGAAGGTCAAAGCAGTTGTTTGTTTCTTTCACCCCAGGTAGAGAGGACATTCAGGTTTCCAAGCAGTGTTTGTCCAAATGGTTGACTAACTGCATTGTATTCTGCTACAACAAGTACGGTAAAGAATTGCCTGGAGCTGTCAAAGCTCATTCCACACGAGGCATAGCTACCTCTGTGGCTTGTTTCCAAGGGATCTCAGCTGCGGACATTTGTGCGGCTGCCACCTGGAGTACCATCCATACTTTTACCAATTATTACAGTCTGGACATTGCCTCTAGAGCCCGTGCAGGATTTGGCAGGGCTGTGTTGCAGGGCCTCCTGTCTTAAACGTAAAGTTGGCCTTCCTCCCAGACTGTTCGTTTGCACCTGTAACTGCTTGAGACTTGTTCCTATGGTGAGACCTGATGACTGAGATACCCCCAAAGAAATTAGATAAGAACTTAACCATACTAATAGATCTTCGAAGGGATCTCAGTCATTAGGTCGATTTCCCTCCCACCATCCTCCTTTTGTGGGTCTGTCTTCTGGAACTGGCTATCTGGTGTCTCCCGTCTTTCTTTTTGAGCCTGAGCACCTCTCTCTCCTCTATCTCCCTTAGCTAGAGCTATGCTCTCTGTCTCCAGGGGAAAGAACTGAGGAGGGAGCGGGGGCCGCTCATGCCTTTATAGGGTTGGTGACGTCACATGATGTCTTCGTGGGTGGACCCAGTTGTACTACTGAAAATCTTCCGTGTGGATCCTGCTTCACCGACAGTGAAGTTTCTACAGTGAGACCTGATGACTGAGATCCCCTTGAAGATCTGCTGTTCCAATAAGTTCTTGAGTAATAGTTTCTTTAATTTTGTTTACCTATATTCTGTTGTCTTTTCACTGTTAAAAGTTTGCCATGCTTGTTATATCTTTTGTAACCTCCCAGGTTGTACCTGAAAATAGGCATATATTTCTGTTTTTGCTTGCTATGTGCATACTGTATATATTCCTGTATATATTTATATATATTCTGTGTAATTTCTGTATTATGTATTTGATATGTATCCTCCCGTCCCCAAGACCCCCAGGACGCATCTGGAATCGAGCTGTAGTCTGCTCAGTATACTTTTCCTGGTAAAACTTTTAAATAAATAAATATATTTGTTTAGTGTGCTTACTTGGTCAATAAAAGCTAAATAAATAAAATAAATGTACAACCTGCCTGCCAGGGGAGGGAGGTATCCTGGGGCTGCAAAGCTCTTCCCTTCCCTCAGGTAGTTAGTGGTTTATATCATTGTTATTTCTTCTTTTCTCTTTAGCTACATCCAGTCTTCCTGGACATAAAGTCTCCACCACTCATTCACACGAATGGGACTACACTGGAGGCGCTAGGACCCAGCAGGAGCCAAAAATCTTAAGGAGGGCCAGCGCCTTGGTAGGGCCGTGAAGAAGCGGCACCGTAAGCTCATCTCGCGCTGTATAGGCTATCCTGGTGTCGACACTCCAACCGCCTCAGTTTCTTTTTTCTCGCCGAGTGCACTTCAGTGCCTATGTCGCTCACCCGCCAGGAGTCAAAATTTCATGTCTACACGACAGCAGCTATAGAGTTTCAGTATTGATTAGTTTTATTATTTTTATCAGCTTAAAAAAAAAAGTAAATAAGTTAATAAGTAATTTTCTTCAGAGAAGTTTTCAGTCCTCCTTTGTCGGAGTCAACCATGAGCGGGGCAGGTGACGGTAGGGAGACTTCACATGAAAGTTGTGTTGAGAGCTGGGCTGGGTCTGGTCCACCGCCCTCTATGGAGAGAGGGTCTGACTACAGGCAATCCAGTGCTCAGGGGCGGGGGTTTGGCAGTCTTCCCAAAATCACAAAAGAAGCAGTCCATTCTTGATCCTCGTCGAGGACTCGGTACCGCTCAGCCTCGAGTTCTTCAGCCTCTCGGGCGAAAAAGAAACTGTACCGCTCGAGGTCGCCTTCTAGAACATCTGCGCATCAGTTATCGGCAGCAGGGGCCCGACTCAGTCTCCTCTGGGGTCTCCTCCATCTTCTGTTTCAGGTGACTGGCATCCTCAACTCCGGAGTCCCTCCCCACCCCTTGGGGGGTCCTCCAGTGAGCAGTTTCACCATTGGGCCACTCTTATGGAGCAGTGGGTTCGGCAGTTGTCCCGTCTGCCCAAGCCAGTGAGTCCGTCGCCAGGGCCTTCAGGCCTTTTGGTTTTGAACCTGCGGGTTGTGCGGTTGAGGGCTTCCTGGTCGCGCAGCACCTTGTTGATGCCGTCGGCGCGCACTCTGGTGCCCCCATACAGGTCTATAAGCATGAGGGTTCTACACGGTACCTTTATCTCCTGCTGAATTTCTCAGACTTTCCTCAGCGGGCAAGGGTTAGGAATTTCTGGTTCGGTGTGTCGGCTTCTCTGGTGCCACTCGGTGCCACATCTTGTGCCAGCACTGCCTGTGTCCTCGGCGCTGCTGTTATGGCGCTGGGAGCGCCTGCGGTGTCGCATGCGACACCTGGGTTTTCGACTCTGATTCGCACTGCTCCTCCTCCTCTTTTTTCTCCCTTTCCTATCTATACTGTCCATTCAGGACTAGTAGGAGATGATATTGAGCCTGATCCTGATCTTCATTTGAAGGACGACTTTGATGATGACTTCTCCCTAGGGGTGGTGAATAAACCTTCTCTACGACAGAGCCTCTGGTGGGGACATTTCCTTTAAGTCTCTGCTTAGAAGCGTAAATACCTCTCTCTCTCTCTCTCTCCCTCCCTCCCTCCCTCCTCTCCAGGCTTCAGAGCTCAATCCTGGGAAATTGCTGCGTCAGCAGTACCTGCATGTTCCGGACATTCCGGTGGAATTGACTCTTCCCGTGCAACCCTCTTTTGAGACTCTCTCACAAATGGTGTGGGATAATCTGCGCTTATTCCCTCTGAGGCTAAGTCCATAGATAGGAAATATGCCCGTCCCAAGGATCGGGCCATTCTGGCCTCTCAAATCTTTGCTGATGCCATAGTTGTCCTGACAGAGAATGACAAGGCCGTTCTTCCGCAAGAATCTGCGGCACATCCGATAAACAAGGAATCTCACAAAATCAACACTTTGGGAAAGCGAGTCTTTGCTGCTTCCACCCTGGGCATGCACACTGTTAGCTACCAGGGTTATTTCTCTCAGTATGAGTATACATTCTGGCATTCACTCAGACCCTCTGTAGAAGCTCTCCAAGATTCAAAAGTTAACACAGAACTTTTTCAAACCATTACTAGAGGCATTGAATCCAATAGCCAGCAGCTCAAAGCTGCCATGGATGCCTTTGACACTGCCTCCAGAGCAGCAGCGGCCAGTATATGCATCCAGTGCCACTTTTAGTTGCGCATGTCGGGATTCACAAATGATGCCCAGCAGAGAGTTATGGCTTTGCCTTTTGATGGTAAGTACCTGTTTGGTCCTCAGGTGAGCAGGCGCTAGAAGCAACACAGAAAACTAGAACAGCTATCAAAACTGCCAGACCGCCATCCGCAGCCCCTCAAAGGGTTGAGAACCGACATCAGTTTCATAACCATCAGTCCTTTTGCGGTAAAGGTAGAGGGCGCTTCAACAGAAAACAGACCCCTCAGCCGCAAAAGAAAACGCAGCAGAAGGCACAGGGCCCCAAAGCACCTAGTGCACCTCTGAGATTCCGGCCCAAGTCCCACCTCAGCTGTCCGAGGGGAACTCTTCTTCGGCAGTGGGAGGGCGTCTGACTCAGTTTTACAGCCAGTGGAAGTCAATCACATCAGATAAGTGGGTACTCAGGATAATCCGCGACTGGTACTCTCTAAATCTTTAAGAAACCCCTACAGATCGATCACCCACCCAAACGGTAGCCCAAGCTGTCAGTCTCTGTCAGACCTTCTTGCTTCCGAGATTCAAGGCCTTCTGAACAACAAGGCAGTAGGAGTAGTCCCGCTGGATCAGCAGAACACATGTTTCAACTTCCATTACTTCCTAGTTCCAAAGAAAACAGGCGGCACATGCCCAGTTCTCGACCTCAGGAAGTTAAACAAATTCCTTTACAAGGAAAAGTTCAAGGTGATATCACTGAGGTACACTCATACCTCTGATTCATCAAAACAATTGGCTGGCTTCTCTGGACATGCACGACGCCTACCAACACGGTCCCATTCACCCAAACCACCAGAAATACCTCAGATTCATGGCGTTGGTTCAGTACTACCAGTTCAGAGTCCTGCCCTATGGGCTATCCTCGATGCCTCGAGTTTTTACAAAGTGCTTTGCAGTTCTCACAGCGCATCTAAGGAAGCTCAGAATTCAGGTGTTCCCGTATCTGGACAATTGACTTCTTGCGAGCCCCTCCAGACAAGAGACTCAAGAAGCCGTAACTACGGCTTCAAACTTCCTCACATCCATGGGAGTCCTGCTAAACTTGGGGAAAGTCACAGCTACGGCCCTCCCAGCAGCTCCTCTTCATAGGAGCCCTTCTGGATACCTTCAACGCAAAAGCCTTTCTTCTGCAGGACAGAAGGAGCGCCATCCTCCAGATGGCCCACTTCATCAGAGAGAACGACTTTGTCCAAGCTCTCTTGATGTAGCAGATACTGGGTCTCATGTCGGCTTCAGTGTTCACTGTGCTTGTGGCTTGCCTTCACATGAGGACTACTCAGTGGATGCTCAGCACTCAGTGGTGACCAACCACGCACCCACAGTCCTTTCACATCAAGGTGACGGAACCGCTGAAATGGTTGCTCACCTAGTGGACTAAGGAGGACAACCTTCGGGAAGGTTATCTCTTCACCCCTCTAAATCCCCCGATTTCCTTCACCTCGGATGTGTCCCTACTGGGATGGGGAGCTCACAGTCAGGATCTCCACACCCAGGATTGCTGCAATCAGGACAAGTCGCAGCTTCACATAAATGTTCTAGAAATGAGAGCAATCCAGTACGCAGTCCCAGCCTTGAAGGACATACTCTGTCACAAGATCATTCTCCTTCAAACGGACAACAAAGCAGTGATGTACTACATCAACAAGCAGGGTGGAGCACACTCTTACCCCTTATGCAGGGAAGCGATGAGAGTGTGGAAATGGTGCCTGGAGCACAAAGCTCTGATCCAGGCGATCTACCTGCCAGGAGTACTGAACGATCTGGTGGATCGTCTCATCAGAATGGAGACAGACCCTCTCAAGTGGTCTCTCAATATAAACGTTGTGCAGTCACTCTTTGAGGAGTGGGGAACTCCAGACCTGGACCTTTTTGCGTTCCCACTTAATGCAAAATTGCCTCTCCTTCTACAGAAATCCAGGGCCTGACTCTTTTTTTCGTCAGTATGCATTCAGACTGCGGTGGACAAGAAGCTTTCTGTACGTATCTCTTCCTCTTCCCATAGTTCAGAGGGTACTGCTCAAACTTGAGGCGCAAGGGGGCATAATGGTCCTCATTGTCCCATTCTGGCCTCATCAGATCTGGTTTCCATTAAACAACAGTTTGTTGGAAACTTCTCTGAGACGGCTTCCATTTCATTCGAACCTGCTGACCCAGGGCTCTGTGATCCATCCCAACCTGAAGTCCCTTCACATCCATGTCTGGCTCCTGAAGAGATAGAGGTGAACAGGTTTAACGTTTCATGTAGAATCTCAGATATTCTGTTAGCTGCACGCAAACCAGCTACTCAAAAAAAACTTACATGGCTATGTGGAAGCGGTTCTCCATCTGGTGTGGAAATTTCTCCTGGAATCCTTTTTCTTGCCCACCAAACAAGGTCCTAGAATATCTTTTGGATCTCTGAAACACAGGCCTGCAATACTTGACTGTTAAGATTACCTTTGCGCAATATCAGCGTACCAGGAGCCCGTGCATTCTGTCTCTCTGGCTCGGCTTCCTGTGGTCAAGCGGTTTCATAAGGGCATTCTGCATACTAGGCCACCAGTCAGATGACCGGTAGCAGCCTGGGACATTAACCTTGTGTTAGACATGCTCACCTGTAAACCTTTCGAGCCCCTAGCTACTTGTCAGCTGAAGTTTCTGACTTGGAAGACCGCCTTCCTTGTAGCCATCACTTCTGCTCTCAGAATGTCTGAAATACAGTACATTCTTTGGTCACAGATCCTCCATATACTATATTTCACAAAGACAAGGTGGTTCTTAGGACTCGCCCTATATTTCTCCCCACGGTTGTCTCAGAACTCCATCTGAATCAGCCCTTGGTCCTTCCAACCTACTTCAGAAACTTCCAGAATGAGAGAGAACATACCCTGCATTCTCTGGATGTGAAGAGAGCTTTGCGGTTGTATTTAGACAGAACTAAAGAAATCCGCACCTCAAAACAACTTTCTTTCAGTACGACCCGGCTGGGTCAGCCTGTTGCTATCAGATGCATTTCAGCATGGCTAGTGGCATGCCTTCGCCAGTGCTACTCAATGGCACAGGTTAAGCTGGAAGACAGAGTACACGCTCATTCTACCAAAGTAGTTACGGCATCTCTGGTAGAAATCCGGAAAATGCCCATTGCAGACATTTGCAGTGCGGCCACTTGGAGCTCCGTACACACTTTTGTAACGCACTACGCTTTGGATGTCCATGCCAGGCAGCATCAGTCCTTTGGCAGGACAATCCTTAATGGACTTCTGTCCTAAGTGAGCTGCTCTCTCTCCTGCCGCCCATCTTGGGGGATTATTTTAGCTCTGCACTCTCCCATTAGTGTGAATGAGTGGTGGAGACTTTATGTCCAGGAAGATATGGAAATTATGTACCTACTGTAATTCTTGATCTTCTTGGACGAAGTCTCCACCACTCATTCACATGCCCACCCTCCATCCCCCAAGCTCACTTATCCTGTTTTTGGTCTTCAGCCCCCTCGTTGTTTGGCTGCGAAGACTCTGTTGAGTTGACCCTTCTTACATGGGTCATTCAGACTATCTTATGTCTGACATAGGTTAGTTTCACTAGGTTCGTTTACGCTGCACCTCCTCGTTAAAAAAAGGTACTGAGGCGGTTGGACAGTCAATGCCAGGTAGCCTATACGGCGCGAGCCGAGCTTGGGGTGCCGCTTCCTTACGGCCCTACCTGGGCGCTGGCCCTCCTGAAGATTTTTTGCTCCCACTGGGTCTTAACGCCTCCGACGTAGTCCCCATTGGTGTGAATGAGTGGTGGTGACTTCGTCCAAGAAGATCAAGAATTACGGTAGATACGCAAGTTTTCTTTTTCTTTTCTTTATCTTACTGCAGCCATGGTGCTGATTTTTCCACTCTCCTTACTAACAGAACTGAGGCAGGTAGAGTGTTGACCTCAGTTACTGGCTCTGGTGGGCAGTGTTGCTGTTATGCCATGCTGACACTGTTGTTGGTGTCTTGGCAAAAAAATGTTTGTGCCTGGTGGGTCCTAGCACCTCCAGCCCTCAGACCCAAGAGTGTGGCTCTACGGAGAAGATGTACTTAAAGATCAGGCGTTATGGTAAGTAAGTTCTCGTTGTCTGTGTTTGATCTTGCTCCTTGAAGATGGGGACCACACTGCCAGCTTTCCAGTCCTCTGGCACATTTCCTGTGCATTCAGTCTCATAAAATATTACAGCAAGAGGCCTGCCAGCTATTCCTTTAGGTCCACAATGATCCTTGGGAGTATCCCATCTGCCCCTTAGGATTTTCTGGGCTTTATTTTTGTTAGGTATTTAGCCACCAGGGGAGGTGTGATGGTTACCAGCTGCACTGTGGCAACCTTTGATGCCATGGACCCACCCAGTGAATGCCCCCGTCCCCCACTGGCAGCCCTTTCGGTGACCACTGATGGGAAGTATTCACTCTGCTTCCTAGCCATTGCCCCTGCTTCTCTTACAGGACTTAGGACTTGAACAACTGACCCAAGAGGGCAAAATGAAGGAAACTTCTCATTTTCTAGGTGGGTTGAGTTTGTGTGGTCCTTCCAGTATTTAATGTTGTATAACTCTGCAGGTGACAGGCACCATGCACGCATGCATGCAGCAACTGTGGTGCAGCTGGGCACAGTCAGTTTTCTACTGATCCCAGCTGATTTCATAGTGCCTTAGTTGATGACTGCAAGATGGTTACTATGACAACTGACTGATGTCACAAACAGCAATTGTGAGAACAGGTGGAAACGGTAAGAGACTTTTTTGAATGACTCAGTGAAATATGTACTGCATTATGAGAAATACTTAAGAGACCAAGAACAGGAAAAAGTAAAAAAAAAAAAAATAAATAAACTGGAAGACAATTCTGTTAAACATCACTGTCATAAAGTCAGCTTTAAGCCCTTTATTTTAGTAGTGACCTCTTCTTTACCATTCCACAGAAAATGTTTAACTTTTGTTTTTCTGTTTTGTCTAGGTAAATCCTATATGAGAAATCCCGTCAGATGCTGTGGATTTTAGGAGGCACTGGCAATCGACCTCCTAATCGTCCTGCTCCGGACTTTTAAAATCGAAATAAGGGGGGCCGGTCTCCCTCTTTTCTCTCTCCGCACCAGTCTAGCAGGGCAGTGCAATGCTGTTGAAACAGAAAAAGAAGGCCATTGGTTTAAACTCTTGCCCCCTTCCTTGCTCCACCCACTCGCCAATTTCCTTTTTCCCTTCCCCCTCGTCTGCACTGAAATCAGAGGGGGTGGGGTCCAGCGAAAAATGAACCTCCGCACTAATTCAGAAACGAAAGAAAAAATGGAGCAGAAGCAAAAACAAATATAAATTATATTTTTTGAACAGAGACAAAAACTGTGTGTCTGTGTGTTTGCAAGAAGATCTGTAAACTCTAATGGATGAAGCACAACTACGATTCAGGTCCTTCCACTGCTTCTCGACCACTCAGCCCAATGGACCAGGGCCTGCCTGGATTTTGGAGCAGCTGAAATAGGAATTCTTCCCTTCCCCCCCATGCAGTGCTTAATACACTTAAGAACCCCCCACCCTCTGACTTCCCACATCCAGTGGTATTCTAAGACAATCCCCTCACAAAAAAAAAAAAAAAAAAAGTATAGAGCTGCCTACAAGAGAGCTGCACTTATGAACCAGGGCCTGGGTCCATGGCATGAGAGACTTTCACGGTTGGTATTATAGTGGGTGCCACTGTTGTTGAGAAAAGGGTTTGTGCTGTACACACACACACACTCGTTTTCCCTTTCCTGGGGAAACTAGAACCCCCTCTCCATGCAGTGCTGAAACAGAGAGCATCCCATGTGGCCTGTGCATTGCCAGGGTCTCCCACCTGGTTTTTGTGCACATCCTGAGTTAAGGTGCAACGGAGCTGCTTGCTCAGTTTAGCCGTAGGTGGTTAAAGGTGCATTCATCCCCTGTCTTACCATCTTTTGAAACCTTCTCTCCCCAAAAAAAAAAAACAAAAAGAACCAGACTCTCTCCATAATGAGTCTTGCACCCAGTCTGGGTCTTCTCCATCTAGTCATACAGCCACTTGATTATTTTGGGGTATATATTTTTTTTTCTTCATTTCTTTTTATTAATTTGTTTCCTTGACCTGTTGCCTCAGACTGTAACCAAAATGAAAGAATTGTATAAATGTAGAGAAGAAGAAAAAAAAAAAAGGTTTTAATAGAAAATGCCTTCTTGAAGAAGATGCTTGCCCTCAGCCCACAAGTGTGTGTTGGTGCTCAGGAAGCTCTCGTCAGTAATGTTCTGTGTGTAGAAATGAAGATGACGCAAACCAAGCACTCTTGATTTATGATAGGCCATGTCTGTTACCAAAGTCTGTTTCCCTTAGGGGTTGCTGTGGCAGATGCTATTTTTGGGGGTGGGGGTATGAAATCACTGCTGGTCAAAAACAAATGGTATTAAGCTTTTTTTTTTTTTTTTTTCCTTACGCACCAATCCTCCACAGTGCTGGGACGCACATGCTGCCTCGTTCGATTCCTTTCCTGTTTGAAACACCCCCTACCCCCCATGCTGTACTGTAAATTCACTCTAAATTTGCTTTACTGGAAATGTGACCAGAATCCTGATTTCACCTTGAATTTTCAAAACAGACAGGGAGCAGTAGAAAGTCAGGCCCACTAACTACTTCCTCCGTCATCTGCTTATAAATCCTTCTTTCCCAGTTTATCCGTCATATTGTGGCTGGTGCCAGATATCTCTGCTCTACTGCCCAGTAGGTGAGTTTCAGCGTCTCCATAGAGCATTGTGATAAATTCTAATTAAAGAAGTGAGGCAGAATGTGTACAGGGTCCGAGGGGCAGTTATTGAACAGAATACTCAGCAGCACCCCAGCCAGTAATCTTTCAAGAAAAGGATTTAAACTTTATTGAAATCTTTCAAACCCTTGTTAATTGTAAAGTTGATCTAGAAATTGCTCTCTCCCCTCCCCCAAAAAAAAAACTGTTCAGGAGATTCTCCTGATCCTCTTATGAACAGGTGTTTCACCTGTTCACCACATCCTCCAGTTCTGTGCATGCAGCAGACAGTCCCAGAGGCTCCCTCTGCTGTCCTTGAAGTTTACAGTATATACAATTCAGAGGTAATCACCATGACTTTATAGTGAAAAAACAAAATTCATAAAATCTGCCTACTTTCAGCAGTTACCAAACTGTTCTGTAGTTTTTATAGTCCCTGATCTCAAACGTTAAAACTGGGTACCTTTTTGAAAAATAATTAAAAATGTATATGCATTTGTTTTTACCCCCAAAAGACTGCAATTCACCTGACCCAGGCTGTTTTTATCTGCATTCTGTGACGTTTCCATTACTTTAAAGAAAAAGGATAAATCCTAGTGTACTCGGCTAGATTATACATTTTTCCTTTCGTAGTAAAGGCCGGGCTTAGACCAAACAATTGCCTGTAAACCGTAAGAATGTGAACATTGGTCCTAACTGTAAGTATTCTAATTATAAAATAGTTTTAATACAGTATATATATATCATTTTATTAAGAGGCACTGTTGTGGTTGGAATGCAGGCACAGGAACCAGGTGACCTAGGTTTAAATTCCTGTAGAGAAACAAACTCACTTTGTGACCTTGAGCAAGTCACTTGAGGCCAGTTTAAACAGCCATGCCCCAACACAAGCAGTGGTCCACCTCGGTGCTGCGAGGACTGCCTGTGCTGATCAGTTTTGTGTTTTAGACAGTCTCAGCCTTGATGCAAGCCATGCTGGGCACGGGCCATAAGTGCAGGGGGTGTGGTTGGTTGCCTGGTGGCACAAGCTTGGGTGCATTGGAGCGAGCGGTGCAGCCAGTCCATATACCTGCTTATACTGCTCTCCTGAAAATGTCCCCAGCTCTGCAGTGGCTCCTGGAAAGAATCGAGGACCGACTTACCACGGTCAAGTAAGTGTCCACATGGCCGCATTTGCACGGCAACAGCCCAACTGCTCGGGTTGCTGTGGTGCAGATGCGGCTGTGTAAACTGCCCTTTATCTGCCTTGTGCTTCAGTCCTTTCTGCTGTGGAATTGTGTAGGAGAGAGACCCGTTGAAAACGAGATGTTACACCTTAATTGAGCTAACCTGAATAAATTGATAGCAAAACAAATAGTGCTTTATACCTGAGTGCACTGGGATTAATCCTGTTTTTTGAAGTTGACCATCTCGTGGCCGTTCCTGCAATCATCTTTGATGTGTCAGGAAATGAAGCAATGATAATTGATTACAGCAAAGAAGAATTGCATTGTATTTGCCATGTAATTGGATGACATTCATTTTAAGAGGTGTTACCTCTGTTTAATCACTGCCTCTGCAGGGCTACTGTTCCGCTGCAATGCTTCCTCTGTTTCTACCAACACCAGGTACCCTCAGGAGTGTGCAAGGTTGGCAGAAAACATGTGAAGATGGTTTAGAGAAGAGGAATCTGAATTAGGAAAACAATGCGTCTCAGTAGCCATCCTCCCAGCAGTGAGGGTTGGGTGGGGACGTAATAGCAACCACTCTTCCCTTCTCTATCAGAATGAGATTGTGCATGGCACTTCAGAGGTCTCCAACCCCACCAAAGAAAAACAAGAGAAGCAAGGCAGTTTAAATCCTTTTGGAAAACCGGCTTTGGCACTGTGGAATGTGATGGTGATTAAGTTCTGAACACCAAGGGATTCTGCATCTTTTGATGGAAATTAGACGGTGTCCAGTCTACCGAATATTTTTGTGATGGAAATAAGAAAAAAAAATGAATAAATACAAATTAAAATCGGTGTCTTTTTTTCCCCGTCCCCCACTTCCTTGTTTGAGTTGGGCTTTGGAAGCACATTAGTTGAAGGGACTTGAAGTGGGACTGCCACTGGAAGAGACTGAGATCAGCCATGCAGTGTTTGTAGGCAGGATCTGTACCTCATTTGTATCTTGCTAACAATATACCCAGGCAAGTTCAACAGATGTGCAGTATCTTGTTTGAAACGAAGACCTGTTTTTCCTGAAAGGAGTACAGAGAGGGATCACACTGTGTGATTAGAAACCAGGGCATCTGCAGGGTGGCCAGCCTCAAATCTCAACCACAGGTGCAGGCACACTCTGAAATAGAAGGTGGTTGAGAGAAGAAATTGGCAAAGTCAGTCAGGTAGTGTGGTACGACTTAGTTTATTCGCGCTCACACCTCCTGCACTTGACCTTCTTATAGTTTCGAGTGCGCCTGCATATGTGTCTGTTTTTAGTGTATGGAACCTCTGGGCTAGACAAGTACAGTGGGTCAGTTGATGCTGCATAAAGTTACATAGCTGGCATCTCCAGTGAGGGTCCAACCTGGGGCCTCCTGGTTCACTGTTTGCTCTAACTAATGAGCCATTCTGCTTTCCTGGTTGGGGTCAGCAGTGTTTTTTTTGTTTAATTTGATAGTAAAAAAATTGCATCAGCATCATAGACCTCAACAAATAATTGTCACGCTCATCTCTGGGGCCGGAAGATCAGAAGGTCGTGAGATCTTCCAAGAATCAATCTTCTTCATAGACTCCCCCTAATGGGTCTGTGCTGGAGGCACAGTAGCCCCTGCATGCGTCACCACATGTGCCTGCTGGTATACAGTGGCACAAAAATGTCATTCCTTGCAGCCCTACCTCATGCTAACGGTCGAACATGGAAGAAAGTAGAGAGCAGGAAGAGGCAAGTTGCCATGGCAGCAAAGCTGTATCTCCCACTGCCTCTCTCTGGGCAGGTTGCTCTGGCAGTGGGCAGTTCATTGCCCAGGAGGATGGATAGTCCTCCCAGAGTCCCAAAAAGAAGCAGTCTAGATCCTACCCATGCCTTGCGTTGGGGTCTTTGCACTGTTCATCCTTGACTTCTTCCTACAGTCATAATGGGGAAAAAATGGCACAGATTGAAGTCATCCTCTGGTCGTTCTGCTGTGAGGCACTCTGCTTCAGTGGGTACAGGTTCCCCACTGCTGCCATCTACAACACCAGGGACAACTAGGCCTTTGAGGTCGATGTCTCCATCCTGGAGCCACTCTCTGTCCAATAGATGGGACACTGGTGGGCAATTTGACTACTGGGCAGCTCTTATGGAGCAGTGGGTGCAGTGTATAAGGCAGCACCATTTTTCATGCTGGTTCCTGACCCCTCCTGGTCAGTTGAGCTGGCGCTGTCTGTGGTGCCGCTTGACTTACATGCATGGCTGACTCTTACTTCAGCTGGGCCACTATTGGCACCACTGCCACCTGGAGCTGGTTCCTGTCGCTGTACCTCAGGGGGATTTGTCCATCCAGGCTCTGCTCAGACATATGCATTCAGCGCTAAATTTTGAGCCAGCAGTAATAGACCAGGTTATGCACCTTAACAGGAGTTTATAAACGTGCCTAATATCCTGATCTCTCTAGTTCCTCCCATCCAGCTGGCCCTGGAGAGAGACTGAGGCACCTTGGAGGAGGCCTGCTACTGTGGCAGCTGTCACAAAACAGGTGGAAGAAATAACACAGTGCCCAAATCAAAGGCCATGTTTTTCACACAGCCAATCGCGGATGCATTGTTATTCTGGCTGAGAATGACAACACCATAGTGCCTAAGGAGGTCATCACGCACCCCACTAACAAGGTTTCACACAGGGTAGACACCATTGGCAAGCAGGTCTGTGCCTCAGCTATCCTTGGCATGAGGATAGCTAGGTCCTCCCCAAGTCAATCTTCACCGTTCATTACTAATGGGTCCAGCCGGATGTCAGGACCCTGCTCAGAGACATAAAGAGCACTGCCTCTTAAATTTTTCAGAGCCGAGGGGCCAATGCAGATGCCCACGAAGCTAGCATTCTACGGGTATCTGCAGGGTGGCCAGTAACTGACACTGACTCCTCTCAGCCCTCAGTTCTGTTTTTCCTGCCATTGAGGAAAGACCTGTGAGGGAAGACTGCTTTCAAAACAGCGTAGTTCGGTCTGCTAGCTCCCATCTGGTAGTGAACTTTCCAGCACCCAGAGTACCGGTCCTGTCATCCAGAGTTTTTTTTCTTACTAGCTTGTATCGGGGTGCTGGTGTATTAGTTTTAGTTGAATTTCTCCCTTTTGTTTTAATTTCCATGTAACGATGATGTTGGGGTCAGGGCGTAAATTGTTGAAGTGAGAGGGGATTGCCCCAATGCATCGGTGTCCCTGCGGCAACTCACTGACCGTGCCGGACCCCTACAACAGTTGCTTCACCTGTCTGGGGCCCTGTCACATAGATGAGTGCAGCACCCATTTTTCTCTGGATTACCATATGCTTATCCATGCAGCAAGGCTGAGGAGAGACTCCCCCGACCTTTGGAGGGCTTCAGAGCACTCGTGATGCCAAGACCTGAGCCCCCCCCGGCTCTATACAGGCCAGCGGGGATGGGATCCCCTGTTCTCCACAGCTTGCTGGGGCAAGGGGTTCCAGCGAGGGGGGTTGGGGCAGTCTGTCACCCTTCACGGTCCGGGGTCTCATCGGAGACGGGGACGACCCCCGGTGTGGTACCTCAGCTATACGTTGGGTCTGCTTTGGTGGTCCCCTTGGTGCCATGGGGCTGCTCCGCCCATGCACTCGGGCTCCCCTCTGCCACTGTCTGTGCCAGAGGGTCGAGAATCCAGGGGGTTGCTAGTTTAGAGATCTCCCTGATCTCATCCCCCACCTCGGAGTGTGAGGATCAGGACGATCCTGGTTGGTTGCCAGGCTCTGAGGAAATGTTGGATTCTGCCTGGGAGTCTCAGAGGCCTTCTGGGAATCTTCGCTCTGTGGTGTCTCCAGACAGTGTTGCTGGTAGTGCCGCCGCTCTGGAGCCTTCCAGTGCCAGCTCCAGTGCCAGGGGCTCTATTGGAATCCCTTCTGGTGCTCTGGGGAGTGGCGGCACCAGGTTGGTTTCCCACACCATCTCCAATGCCAGAGCCACTCCTGTTGTGGTGTGGAGCCCAGCTGATGAGGATGGTGCTCGGGGGAGCCCCACAGTCACTCCTGCGGTGACTGAGGCTTCCCCTTCCTTCCCTGTCAGCCCAGATTCTTCCAGTGAGCTTCTTCCGAGGGGCAAGTCTCTCTCCTCGGGGTCACGGGTTGGCAGGACTCGTTCTAGGCAGCTGCCCCTTGGGTCCCCAGGAGGAGTTGTAGCGTGGACGCGTCCTTGCCTTCCTTTACCTTGGGGGAGGGTCCTGCAGTTGGTGGGGATGGGGGCTTTCCGTTGGACTCTGCACGGCCCCGGTCTCCCCACCTGGGAATTTCCCCTTAAGGACAACACCCGGTCCGCCCCTCATTGGTTGGGTGCACTGGGCAGGATAGGCAGCCCCCACTTTCGGGAGGGGCCTCCTGCACGATCCCGCAGTCCTTAGTCCTTACAGAGAACCTTCCCTGATTCACCAGGCTGTCCCTCTTTCTGTTCCTCTGCCTTCTCCTCCCCCTCTTCCCAGTCTCTTTGGCCTAAGGGGACCCATGACATGGGAACAGGGTTTTGGCGGATGCTTTTCCCTGCTACCTCAGGGCTCTCCACGAGGTCATTGTTAGACCTGAGAACCCTATGCCACCTGTCTCTGAATCGAGCTCCTCTGAGTCTTTGACTTCCACTATTCTGGTGACATGGACTTCACGTCCTACCAGCGCTTCCTGGCAGAGATGTTGGAGGAGCTTCATCTCTCCCACTTTACTGAATGTAACCCAGGCCATGTGATACTGTCATTTATTGGGGAGTACAGTGCTGACATCTGGTCATACTTCCCTGGCCACGGCCATTTGAGGGAGCCTCGCATGCAGTCTAGCAACATCCCGCTGCCCCAGCTTCATGCTCCTAGGGACTGCCTGCACAGGTATTGCACTGCAATGGGGTTTACAGGTGCCAAGCCCCACCCTACTTTAGGAGTGGAGCTCCTGGACACTCCATCCAGGCATAGTCACCCTTGTCATTACTGCCCCCCAAATGCTGACTTGGCTGAGTTAGACCAATGGGGGAGAAGGGTGGTCTTCCCAGAGTCAGTCTTCACCAGTCATCACTGGTGGGTGTTAGCCATGAGCGCAGCACCCGGTGGGAGTTTCCCCCCACAAGGGGGAGGACCCAGCACAGACTACGCCTCCCACAAGGCTGATACACGGCGTGGCACTCGTGGATTGGCCAATAATGGCCGTTGGCTCCTCCTCCTCTGCCTCAGTTCTGCTTCTAGCACTATTCCAGACAGTACCTCGCAACTGCTCGATGTTTCATTCTGCTTCAGCGGCCTAGTCTTAGGCGCAGTACCACTCCTCAAGTTTTGGGGCCGTGTTTTTCTACGCTGTTCCCATTTGCTTCACCTTGGTTCTGCCGTCCCAGTTACTCAACACCGTTTCTGGAAATCACAGTAAGACCTTTCCTTTTTTTATCTAAATGACATTGAGTGTTCTCTGTTTTATTGATTTTTAGTTTTCCGTTCGCATCAGTGGACAAAAAAGCACTCTTGTAAGGCGGGCCGGCCTCCCATGCGTTTGTGTCCCTGCGGCCGGCAATTTTCCGTGACAGACCGGCATGATGTTTGCCTTACCTGCCTTGGACCCCAGCATGATATGGATCACTGCGATGCCTGCTTCTCGATGGACCACCGCGTTCTTGAATGCCGTGCATTTAAAGTCGGCAGGGCTCTGCTGACTTCCGGGGGGCGGTGTCGCTCTCGTCGGTCCAAGCGTAGGTCTCTTCGCCCTTCCGGGTCCTTTCCTGGGCTTATATGGTCCGGTGAGGTGGCCTCCTCCTCTTCCAGCCTTGCCACGGAGGAGGCCTCTGCCATGGTACTGGAGGGCCTGTCTGGTCCCACCTGAGGCCGCCCTGACAATCACCTCCTCGGAGGTGCATGCTCCCCCATTGTCGGGGCCCATGGTCGCTGGGTCCAATGCAGGGCATTCCTCAGCGCCACCCACCGATGCCGTCTCGGATCCTGGAGCCATTCACGACCTTGGTGATCGAGATGGCGTGCCATGGGCCGGAGAGCTCCTGGGGTCACCAATCTGGAGGTCTTTTGGATCTCCTCATCTCTCAAGCCAGATGATCGAGAGGCTGATCTGGATTGGTGAATTGACTCCTCAGAGTCAGTGGGCTCTCCGGGGCCCAGGACCCTTGCCCCTTCCCAGGCGCCCCCTCCTGAGGCTCCGGGGACTACTGTCGGCGCTGACTCCCATGCCGACAGTGCAGGATAGTGGACCCAGGGTTGAGGGTGCAGTGGTCCAGGTTTAAGGGGAGGGTTTGGCTGCCATCCCCAGTGCTGTTCCCCTGAACCACCTCCTCTGCGGCTCTCATTGGGTGGGGGCCAATGGAATTGGAGGGATCAGTGGCACAGGATGTGAGGAAGAGGTCTTCCTCGGAGTTGGCGGGTTGAGGGGATGGTTGCGAGGGGCTGCAGTGCACCTCTGCAGCCCTTCAGGGCTCGGGGAGGAGCCGCAGCACTCACGCCAAATTCTCTTCCTCATCTCCTTCGAGGGAGTCATCACAGGGTGGGGTTTGGGTCCACCCTTTTGGACTCTTGGGTCCCTGGTCCCCTCATAGAGTTGCTTTTACCCTACAGGGCTCAGTCCAGACTGCTTTGGGCTACTTAAGCAGCCTTTGACAGAGCAGACCTGCGGATCCCCTGGTGTCTAGGATCACCTGCTAGGTGGTCTAGTCCTGGCAGAGGCACTTTACTGGCTGTAAAGAGTTTTTTTCCCTTGCCACTGCAGCCAGTCCTTCTTCTCCCAGGCCATATGGGTCCTTCGGGGACCTTTGACCTGAGAACAATTCAGATCCCAGGCTGCGGATTTCTCCCACTGTATTAGGGCTGTGGACGAGCAGGTCTTTCGCCCATTTCCCCCACCGCAGCTGGAGTCTGAATCGTCAGGTTACTCAGCCTCGTTGTCTTCCTCCATCGAGGAAGAGGAGACCTCTGTCCACCTGTCTTCTGACGCTGATCAGAGTATCCACGCTTCCTAGTGAGGCTGGTCGAGGACCTGCATATTTCATATATTACTAGAAGCAATACCGAGCATACGATGCTAGCCTTCTTAGTCGAGTACAGTGTGGATCACTTGGTGGTCCTGTCCTGGCCTAGTCCTTTTAAGGCGGCATCGTACAGTGCCTGGTAGCTTTCATCTGCACCAACTCCAGCCCCTTTGGACTGCCAGCATTGGTACTGCACAACCCAGGGGTCTCCAGGTTCATTGCTGCATCCCTCTGTTGGACTGACACAATAGGACACTCCTACTGGGTATCGGCATCCGGTCTGAAACCGGTCCCTGAATCCTGACTTTGCAGAGTTCAGCCACCTAGGGTTGGGGAGACTTCTCCTCAGCGCAGGTAGTTCTTTGCATTGCATCACATCAGGCGTACCACGCTGCCTTTAACGAGCACCTGTGGGTGATGCTGGGTCAGGTACTGGCATTGCTGCCTGGTTCAGAGGCAACCGGGCAGGCCACAGTCCTCTCCGTAATAGGCCTGGAGTTAGCAAGACACAAAACAAGGGCATCTAATGATGCCAGTGAGGTCACTTCAAGGCTTGCAGGGACAGTGATCTGCATCAGGCGGACGGCGTGTTTTCACCTATCTCGGTTATCACCCCTGGCGCGGCGTAAGATGATTGCCTCCACATTCCGCGGGAACTGCAGGGGCACCTTCCTTCCCCCAGGGAACGGCGACCCCCCTCGCTCTGACCAGTGTTGGGCCTAAATTGTCAGTAATGGGTCTCCTCCTCCTCCTCCTCTCTTGTTTTCCCCCATGGGAGGCGGAGGGATGTCTGTTCCTCAGGGAAGTGCTGAACCCCCTCCGGGGGGGCTAGGTACTCACCCACCAGTGATGAATGGCGAAGACTGACACTGGGAGTATATGAAAATTATGTACCTACTGTAATTCTTGATCTTCCAGTGTATCTTCACCATTCATCACTGAATCCTGCCCACCTTCCCCTCAGAAGGCCTCAGTCCCTGGGCAGTCCTCCACCCTGCTGGCTCTCCTCCCCTAGGTCCAGTGGGGGGGGGCTTCTGCCTCCTGCACCCTTTCCCTCCCAAGTTTGGGGCAGGGGTCTCTTTTGGGAGGAAGGTCAGTAGGGCCTCCTCTTTGGGAGATCTTTAAGGGGAACTCCTGGTGGGCCCTTCCCCTCTGCCCTCGGGGGACCCTCCGGGGCTGGTCCTCTTCCTTCACGGTGTGCTGGCCCCATAGGGGGTCCCTTGGATTGTGGCCGGGGATGGGGGTTGGCAGATACTCCTTTTTACACTTCCTCTCTACCTCTTACTTCTACCCCTTCAAACTCCACCTCCTTGGGAGGCCGGAGTGTTGAATGGCTGGAGACTTCATAATCCCCGAACCCTGTGGGTTTCCGTGTGGGCGTTTGCGGGGGGTAGTAGTGTCTCGTCCAGGAACAGTTCCTTCCTGGTTAAACGGGGCAGGAGACCGTCTCGATTGCCCCTTTCTAGCTGAAGAGGAGTTATAACTGCTAGTTGCATTCTAGGTAACTATTGATTAAGCTAGCTGCTTATCTCTGGAAGCACTCTCTGTCTACTCCTGGGCTGATTAAACATGTCTTGATGGATCCCCCCTTCCCTCCCCTTTACCCTTTCTCTCTGTCTTCCTTTCTTCTCCTCTCTCCTTTCCTGTTTTCTCTGGCCATGCAGGGACTGGGGCCCATGTCCTCCAGATCCTCTTCTGTCCTCTGGCTGGCATATTACTTTTTCAGTTTATTTCCTTTCCGTTTACTATCACTCATGCTCCCTTGCCCCGCCCTCATTTTTCTCTGTTCTCTTTTTCCTCCGTCTCTCCGGCATGCAGAACTGAGGTAAAGGTGGAGCCAACAGCCGATCTTACTTCGAGACACAGCTCTTGCAGCAGGTTACACCATTCGGACTGAAGCCGGCAGGCATCAGGACCCCACGGAAAAATTCTAGCTAGCTATCTTCAGCGGGGACCGCCCCCGACGTTGGTCCCGCCTCCGGCGTCAGGCGTGGTATACATAAGGCGGTCCACCAGATTCCCAGTTCTTTTCCCGTCGACTTGCATGTCTCGACCCTTCGGTTCGGTTTCTAGCGCTCGGCAGCGTGGTAAAGTCTTTCCCACAGGAAATTTGTTCTCCGAGTTCAGTTTTTTCTCTGATGTCCTCCCCGACCTCCGGTCACTCCTCGAAGTGCGCCTGTGGGAAGCAGATCCCATTTAAGGATCCGCACTCGGCCTGTGTCCGGTGCCTAGGCCCAGACCATGACACCCTGTCCTGCTCTTTTTGCCAAGGTTTCAACAGCAGAACCCGGATCAGTCGCCAGAAGGCCCTACAGGCGTTCCAGTTAGAGGAGCAACTCAAGTCCATGGCTTCCAAGGGGGATTCTTCGCAGAAGGTCCGCAAGCATGCTGAGAAGCACAGAGAGAAGGCCCCTTCCAGGTCCCCGTCTAGGGCTTCCGACTCGCGCAGCTCTGGCTCCAGGTCCAACCGCTCTCCTTCCCGGGCCAGCTCTCAGCCTCCCCCCGCTGCGGTGAGAAAATTTCTTCCTCTTCTCAGGCCAAGACTCCCAGGCCTTCCTCGTCCTCCACGGCCCTGGCTAAGTGGGGATCGCCACCATCACCTACAATTGGGGTTCCGCCATTTCTGAACCCGGCGACCAGGTCTCTTCCTTGCCTCTCGGAAAACCAAGGGGCTCGCCTCCTCAGGAGGCCGCAGGACCCGGCGCGGTTTGTCGGCGTCGGCCTCTCGCCACAGGTCCCCAGAGCAGTGCGTCTGCCAGAAGACCGTCCGGCCAGGCCTACTCATCACGGGCCGCCCGGTAGGGACGGCGCCCGCTCCAATTGAGAAGAGGACCCGGCGCCTCCGACCGGCGTCGGTCAGGAGACAATCACTGAGGAGGTTAACCCAGCCCGAGGACCAGGCGGGCGGCCCGGTCCCTGTTGAGACTCTCAGGAACTCGAGCCCCTGTGGAGCGGCGCGGGTCGGCGACCGTCCACCGGCACCCGGACCGTCGTCGGGCCTTTCCTTTTCAGAGGTGAAGGAGCTTTTCTCTTACTGGTGGGATACCATTAAAAAGGACATGGTCCCCACTCCACCTCCGCTTCCTCCTTCTCCTACACCGGTTGCTCCTCCGGTTCCTGCGCCCCCGTCTCCATCTGGGTCTGCAGGCCGGTTACCTCCTCCCCAGGAGCCTAGGACCCCTCAGGGGAGACTCGATAAAAGGAGACCTCCGTCCAGATACTCTTCGGTCACCCAGTCCCAAGAGACCCAGAAGGCGCACGTTGCCTTGACGGAGGACACGGGATCAGAGTTTTCTACATCCAGATCCCCATCTCCCCTCTCCATCCCTTCTCCGGACCCACGTGAGCTGTCAAAGTCTCCTCCGGATGACCCTTCGTTCTCAGATATTATGAGACACATCCAGGAGAACATGGGATGGGATGCGGAAGAGTTAGACCCTGAAAGGCTGCGCCTTGCGAAGTATCTTCGGCAGAAGGACCCCAAGCCTGTGGTGGTGCCACCCTTGGTAGACACTTTCGTGGACGTCACCAAGGCAGCGTGGAAGCGTCCACATTCGCTCCTGGCGATGCCAAAGAAAGCTGACCGCTTGTACAAGGCTCCAAGAGAAGACCAGTACTTGACCCAGCATCCTCAGGCTGACACTCTGGTCATAACAGCCTCTCATGACCGGTCCCAGAGATCGCAACATCTGAGCACCCCTGCCACTGGACCCAGAGTCCAAGCAGCTGGACTCCATGGGTAGGGCACGCGTATGCTTCCGCTACCTCGCCCCATCAGATCCCTGAATTATTTGACCCACATGGTGCAGTTCCAAAATGCCCTGTGGGAGCAGGGTCTGGATGCGGCTGAGAAATTGCGGAAGGTGAGCAGAGAGGAGGCGTTACAGGCTCCTCCGTGCAGGTTCAGGACGTGGAACCCAGGTGCTACGAGCTGCGTACGACTCCGTGGACTTCTCGGCCCGAGCAGCAGCTTCAGACATATGCCTCTGGAGGCACTCTTGGCTCCGTGTCTCCGGTTTTACCCCGGACGTCCAGAAAAACATCATGGACGCCCCATTCGAGGGAGAAGTTTTGTTTGGTAAACCCTCAGAGAAGATAATTACCAAACTCCAAGAGGCCGGGAAGGCTTTGAGGTCGGTTCAGGCCATGTACCGACCCAAGCTTAGCTCCTTTCGTAGGAACCAAAGCCGATTTCGTTGAATGGACACAGAGACAACAGTCACCCGTTTACAGCAGAGGGCTACGGTTTCGCAGAGCCCAGGAAAACAACTTGCAGGTCAGAGCCAGCACACTCCTAAGCCGGTCCAGCCAGCGGGACCCTCAGCGCCACAGCCTGACTCCTTCCGGGCCCCAGCCCCTCAGGATCAACGGGACGTCATGGTCGGGGGTAGCATTGCGAATTTCCTGCCGGGATGGCAGACTATAACCACCGACAGGTGGGTTCTGCAGTTGGTCGGAAGAGGCCACTTTATAGAATTCACGGAAAAGCCACCCTCGAGGCCTCCGTTGCTCTCCCGGTACCCGGGTCAGCACAAGTCATTGATCAGACAAGAAGTGCTCGAGCTCCTGCAAAAGGGAGCGATAGAGTATGAACCAGAGAGGACACGGATACTATTCCCACTTCTTCCTGGTTCCAAAGAAGACAGGGGACCGCCGTCCGATTCTAGACCTCAGCAACCTCAATTTGTCGGTCGCCTACAAAAGATTCCGCATGGTAACTCTTCCGGGTCTTATTCCCATGCTGAAGCAGGACGCCTTTTTAGCGTCTCTAGATATGAAGGACACTTACCTGCACATCCCTATAGCTCAAGCGCACAAGGGGTTCCTGCGCTTCGAGTTTCTCGGCCATCATCTTCAGTTCCGAGCCCTTCCATTCGGACTGTCATCGGCACCCAGGGTCTTTACCAAATGCATGGCAGTCGTGGCAGCGTCTCTAAGGAGACAGGGCTATTGTGTTCCCGTACCTGGACGATTGGCTTCTCATGGCAGTCTCCAAAGAGGCGTTGTTACAGGCGCTCCAAAGTACCCAGGACCTGTTTCAATCTCTTGGTATCCTAATCAACCATGAGAAGTCTCTCCTGGTACCGTCGTAGAAGCTGCAGTTCATAGGCGCAGTACTGGACACCGTTCAGGGAAGAGCATTTCTTCCAGACGACAGAGCGGAACGCATCAGATCCCTCATCAGGGAGCTTTCGTCGAACAAGACCGTCCCAGCCAGGTCGGTCCTTCACTTGCTTGGACACATGGCTGCGGCCATTCCTACTGTCCCTTTCACAAGGCTCCACATGCGGGTAACTCTGTGGACGCTCAAGGTGCAATGGGACCAAAGGCAAGACCACATGCAGCATCCGGTCAGAATCACGAATACCGTGATTCGAGACTGGCAGTGGTGGCTAGACACAGGGACACTGTCTTCGGGCGTCCCGTTTATAGCGCCGTCCCCGGAGGTAATCCTCAGCACAGATGCCTCAGATCTAGGATGGGGAGCACACCTGGACGGGGTGAAGTCCCAGGGAACGTGGACCCCTCAGGAGGCCCACCTCCATATCAACGTCCTAGAGATGAGGGCGATCCTTTATGCCCTGCAGGCATTTCAGTCAGAGATCCCGCTGAGTACTCTCCTGCTTCAGACAGACAACACAGCGGTGATGTATTACCTCAACAAACAAGGAGGCGCACACTCTTACCCCCTTTGCAGGGAGGCCATGAGGGTATGGGATTGGGTAATCCGACACGGCGCGAACCTGATCGCAGTACATGTTCCCGGGGTGGACAACACAATTGCAGATGGCCTGAGTCGCTCCCAGGCCAGAGTCCACAGTGGAACTTCTTCAGGAGGTAGCAGAGGATCTGTTTCTTGATGGGGAGCGCCAGAGTTGGACTTGTTCGCTTCCCCATCCAACGCAAAACTTCCTAATTTTGCTACTAGATCCAGGGCCTGGTGTTTTCTGGCGAGCAGCGTTGTCCCTTTCCTGGCGGACAGATTCCTCTATGCTTTCCTTCCCTTCCCATTGATCCAGAGAGTTCTTCTCAAACTGCGCAGGGAGCATGCAACAATGATCCTGGTGGCCCCTTTCTGGCCCAGACAGATCTGGTTCCCTTTGCTAATACAGCTATCCCGGGAACCTCCGCTCCCGTTGCCATTCAGCTCCCATCTCTTGTCTCAGGAGGAGGGTTCACTGGTCCACCCGGACTTACGCTCACTGAACCTGCATGCATGGTTACTAGAGACATAGCCATTTTGCGACACGGGGTCTTGCAAGAGGTTGCGGAAGTTCTTTCTGCAGCCAGAAAGCTGGCAACGCATGCGACGTACGCCATGAAATGGCGCCGTTTTTATTTATGGTTGTAATCACGCGGCCTCTCCCCTTTAGGTTGTCCGGTGAAAGCGGTGTTAAGAGTACCTGCTCTCCCTTTTCCGTTCGGGTCTCGCCTACTCCTCTATTAAGGTGCACCTCTGTGCCATTTCAGCTTATCACCTTCCGGTGGGACAGCGCACAGTGGCACAATTAGATGCCTGTCGGGAATTCCTGAGAGGGGTGTTACATCTTAGGCATCTTACATTAAGGACCCAGTGCCTCCATGGGGTTTGCTCTTTGTCTTGGAACAACTCACGCTTCCCCCTTTTGAACCTGCCGCGGATTGCGAGCTGCGTTTTCTGTCATGGAAAACGATGTTCTTGGTTGCTGTCGTCAGCAGAAGAGTTTCTGAGCTCCATGCTCTTGGGTGTAAGGAGCCTTATTTAATTTTCCACGAGACAAGTATCCCTGAGGCGAATCTAAATTCTTGCCTAAGGTGGTTTCCTTTTCGCTCTCAATCAGGATATTGACCTGCGGTCTACTTCCCTAATTATTCTAACAGAGGGAGGCTGCTTCACACCCTGGATGTTCATCGCAGCTTAAGGTACTACCTGGACAGAACTAAGCAGCTTAAGAATCGAGCAACTTTTCGCTTCCTTTACTGAGAAGGATGATGGGCCAACCAGTATCTAAACAGTCCCTGTCTCGCTGGCTTGTCCAGTGTATCTCATACTGTTATGATATCAAACACAAGCCCCTCCCGGGTTCAGTCCGGGGCCATTTCACTAGGGGAGTGGCTACCTCCTTTGCAGCACTTCGAAACGTCTCCACTTCTGCCATTTGTGCTGCAGCCACTTGGAGCTCTGTACATACATGTCTCAGGCATTATAGCCTGGACATCGCTTCATGGCGAAGAGCCGGCTTCGGCCTGGCTGTGCTACAGGGTCTCCTGTCCTAGATTCAGGACCTGGAATGTACTTTCTAGTTTCCTCCTCCCAGAATGTTTGCAACGTTACTGCTTGGGAATCAGTCCTAACGGTGTAACCTGCTGCAAGAGCTGTGTCTCGAAGTAAGATAGTAGAGTTATGTAAGAACTTACCGTAACAGTAGATCTTCGAGAACAGCTCTTGCAGCAAGTACCTTCACGCCCACCTTCCCCCTTGAAGGAGGCATGGCTTATGCATTTACTAACAGGGAATTTTCCCTTTGTCTTCTGACGGTGGATCCTCGGTCTCCCATTTCGATGTCAGCCTGCAGCCGGAAGTCTCCAGTGGGAGAACTGGGGAATCTGGTGGGACCACCCCCTTATGTACTACGTCTGACGTCGGAGGCGGGACCGACGGGGGCGGTCCCCGCTGAAGATAGCCAGCTAGAATTTTTCCATGGGGTCCTGATGCCTGCCGGCTTCAGTCCGAATGGTGTAACCTGCTGCAAGAGCTGTTCTCGAAGATCTACTGTTACGGTAAGTTCTTACGTAACTGTACTTTACTGGCCAACCCACAAGTGCCACACCGTGCATTGGCCTCGTGGGCGGCACCAGCTCCTCCCTCTTAGGAAGAAAGCTTCTGTGGGGTGCTGCGCTCATGGCTAACACCCACCAGTGAAGACACACTGGAAGATCAAGAATTATGGTAGGTACGGCCAGCCCAGTGGCATGGAGGGCTGAGGCATCATGCCTTACCTCCTGCCACACCGGCAAACTGTGTTCACGGTGCAAGCGGGCTGCCAGGGGTTGGCTGGGGAGAGAGAGGATTGAGTTTTTGAAAGACAGCTCTCCTGTCCCTGGAGGGGTGGGGACAGAGTCCGCTGCCTGCCTGACTCCTAGTGGTGGCTGGGGGCTGGCACAGCAGGCTCACATGTAGGGGTGGTTGCGGGGCAGACACCCGGCATGCCACGTACGGAAGTGCACGCGGCTTGGCCGTTGGCATCATTGCACACCGCCGCACTCAGGGAACAGGCAAAAAAGGAGAAAATAACATTGGCCGGCAGGATGAAGCCAGCCCCTCGCAGGCTCCACACCCAGCTAGCTGGCACCTCACTAGTGTAAGAGGCAAGTCCAGTGGACGCCGGGGGTGACAGGCCAGACGAAAGGGGCTGGGCGGCAGGAGCATAAAGGGGGAGGGAAGAATTACGGTAGGCACGTCATTTTAATTTCTAGGATCGTGGATATGATGATCATCCACACTAATTGGCATCTCCTTTCCCTTTAAATATCTTGCCAGAAGGTCTTCAGGCTGGCTCCTCCCACCCACCCGGGTGGTATAACCCTCGGCTCTGCCCCATGATGCCAGATCTTCCTTTCCGCTGGAATATACAGGTTTCCTCCTCGCTTCCGCGTGTAGTAGGCCCTGGCGCTCCAAAACTCTGTTTTTCCGATCAAGATTCGCAGAATCTCTCTGAATTATTTTGTTCTAGCGACCGCGATGGAGGACAAGTCCTCGCCCAGGTTCCACTGGTGTCCCTACGGGCAGAAAATGCCTAGGACTGACCCGTATGCCACGTGCGTGTACTGCCTGGGTCTCGATCATGACACTCAGGCCTGCGATCTATGTCGCGCTTTTCATCCAAATGTTTTGAATGATCGCCTCGCTTGTCTCCAGCTCGGGTGTCTGGAAAAATGGTACCCGCTGGTCAAGTCGAAGGATGCCTGCCATGCAGTCACCGCAGGGTCCGTGGAACAACTGGAACAGATGAAGGCCTTCAAAGAAGAGGTGGCTCATACCACTGAGCTCTTGTCTTTGCCCTCAGTTTTTGTTCCACTAAAACTGGGCTCCTCTTTCTAGGGTTCCTTCAAGAAGCTGGTCCAGTCCCTTCCCACTCGTCGGGAAGGCCCTGACTCGCACGTCTCCAGATCCCATAAGAAGGAATCAAAGGAACTGAGAGAAACCACATCTCCTCGATGTCGCTCTTTGGACAGAGAGCGATCGCTGTCTCAGGAGTCTCCTCTTTCGACTTCAGTCAAAGTTGTGGCCTCGGCAGTCGACCTCACGGTCCCCCCCAATCATCAGGTCAACTGGCCCAAACGCTGGACGATGATCCAGTCGAGATAATCCTTGACCCATCGTTAACCAAGGAGGACGACAACTCCTTATTTGGGACTCTGGTCCTTTCAGACCTCGCTGATGAAGCAACCCAGCTGGACGATGGTCATCCCTGACCCAGAGGAACCGGGGTTCTCCCAGCCTTCTCCCAAGCGTCCCCGACTATCGACATCCAGGTCTGGGACATCCTCGACTAAAAGGTTGAGCAAGTCGCATAAGCGGCACTGTAAGAAGCTGTGCCACCGCCATTCGTCCCTGGATGAGGGGAGGCTTCTACGCAAGTTGTGTCAACACTACCAGGACATGCTGTGGCAGCAGCTTGCTCTGGCTGGGCTGAAGGCGGTCCCTTCCACCCCAGCCATTACCTGGCTGTCGCCCTCCAGGCCTAAACTAGCCACTCCGGAGTTGGTCGTCTCCCATCTGCTCGCGGAACCGGTAACATCACTCCCAACTCGGTCTCTCCACCTATTCTGGTGGAGCCGCCACCGAAACAGCCTTCCTCTGCGGCTTCCCCCACGGAGTCTCAGCCTGCTTCAGACCTCCCTCACAGGCTGTCCGTTACTCTGACTCCCGATTGCCCACGGCGGGTTCACAGTGAATCTGGTGACAGACTGCTGCTTCCTCACCTTCCAGTGGACTTTCAGACCATATTAAAGCAGGTCCGGGACCAAGGCCAAGCTGTTGCCAGACAACAGCTCCAAACGGCCTTGGACATCGGGAATTCCTATGCCTGTTCTGTTGCAGCCATGGTTGCTATGCACTGCAGGGCTCGGATGTGGGTCTTGACTTTCATAGCCAACACCCAACACAAGTCGGCAGATGTCCTGTTCCTGGGTACCGACTTGTTCAGTCCAGGATTGGATGGTTACCTGGAATATATTGAGAAGTCCAGTACCACGTTGGACTTCATTATGTCTGCCCAAAAGGAATCCCAGGGTTGCAAGAGGCAGAAGAAGCAGCCATTTCACCCTTCTGCCCATGCGGCCAAGCAGCCCCAGTTTCAATCTGGGCAGCAGCAGCAAGCCCTGTCTTGGCGCTCTCGGCCCAAGTCAGGTGCTCAGTCGCACATACTGGGAAGGAAGGGTCCCCGGTGGTCCCGCTTCTGTGTCTTCCAGGCCTGCTCAGTGACGGGATGGGGGTGACCAGCCCCATTTCCATCATGCCTACTCTGGGTCCTCCCATGGGGGGCCATTTCCTTTCCGCCTGGTCTGCGGTTACCATGGACAGGTGGGTGTTGGAAGTGGTCGATCAGGGACTGTCTCTAGAGTTCAAGCAGTACCCGCCAAGCCGAGCCCATGCTAGGAAAGGGTATCAGTCCACACTTTGCTCAGAGAGACGACATAGTCCAACGCCTCTTCAAGGTAGTGGCCCGAGTGACAGATCTCTGTCGACCCAGGATTCGTTTCCAGGTACTTCCTGGTCCCAGAATGGACAGGGAGCTAGCGCCCCATTTTGAATCTGCATGACCTGAATCAGTATTTCAGGTCACGCACCTTTAGGATGGTAACTCTGTCCCAGATCGTATCATCCCTCGAGCAAAACATCTGGATCTTCCTGGACATAAGTCTCCACCACTCATTCACACTAATGGAATCTACGCTGGAGGCACTAGGACCCAGCGGGAGCAAACTTTTTTGCTAGAGGGTCGGCACCAGAGATGGAGCCGCGAGGAGCAGCACCGCGAGCCCCAGCTCGTGTGGTAATGTCTATCTTGCTGTCGACCCTCCAACCGCCTCAGTTCCTTTCTTCCCGCCGTCTAGTGCACTTAAGTGACGACGTCACTCGCCAGCCGAGAGTCAAACTTCAAACTAGCAGCTTAGTTTTTCAGTTTTATTATTTTGTAGTAATATTTCGAGTAAGTACCGCTTAGTTTATTTATTCTTGTTTAAAGCGAAGTCTCGGCCTACATTGTGAGTCAACCATGAAAGCGGAGTCAGGTGACGGTGGGGAGACTTCATATGAAAGCTGTTCAGTCAGCCAGGCTGGGTCAGTCGCTGCCAGCCTCCCGGAGGGTCGACGATGGACAGTCAATGCCAAGGGGTGGGCGGTCCCCAAAGCATAAAAGTAAACTGTTGCATTCTCGGCAAGGTTCGACCTCGAGCTCTTCATCGGCCCACAGGTCAAAAAAGAGAAGGCATCACTCGAGGTCGCCCTCTGATATGTCTGAGCGTAGACTGTCAGTTATTGGGGCTAGTTGCCGGTCTCCTCCTTCGGAGTCGCCGGTTTCTGTTTCTGGTAGCCAACGTCTTTGACATCAGAGCCCTACCCCGCCCTCTGGTAGGTCTTCAGATGAGCAGTTTCATCAGTGGGCTGCTCTTATGGAGCAGTGGGCTTGGAGGTTGGTCCAGTTGCCTGGCCTGGTCACTCAGGGGCCTTCAGGCTTTTTGGTAGATCAGGTAGTGTGGTTGGGCCTCCCTAGTTGCGCAGCGCCGTCGACTCCGCGCTTAGTTGTTTTCCCCCCTCACAAGGCTGCGACGCAGGGGGCCACACCGATGTCTCATTCTCCTGGTATTTTTACTCCTTTCTCCTCAAATCCTGTTTTGCGGAGTCTTGGGATGTTTTCGACGCCCTCTGCATCAATGGCTCGCTCCGCACAGTCTTCGGCGCTGATGCGTCTGTCGGTGCCGTTAAGTTTCTTGGCGCTGTGCTGTTTGGTGCCGTCTTCGGCGCCGTGTGGCTTCTCGGTGCCGTCTTCAGCACTGTGTGGCTCCTCGGCAACATCCAGCCTCTCGGCCTCGTCTTCGGCGCCATGCAGCTCTTCGGCGCTGTGTGGTTTTTCGGAGCCGTGCATTTCTTCGGCGCCGAGGCCTGTTAGACCGTCGTCAAGCCTTTAGGACTCCTCCTCTTTTAACCCTTTTCCTTCCTCATTTCCTTCTGCCTTTCACTCCTTTCCTGTCCATACAGTCCCTCCTGGACTGTCAGGAGATGACATTGAGCCTGACCCAGAACGTAGGCTGCGTGATGATGTGGAAGGAACAGGATCTATTCCTGCTGCAGAGCCTGTGGTCGAGGACCTGTCTTTTGAGTCTCTGCTGAAAAACTTGAATTCCACTCTTTCTCTCCAAACTACAGATATCGATCCTGGGAAACTATTAAGACTCCAATACCTCCATGTTCCGGAGATCCTTATGGATTTGACTCCTCCAGTACAGCCCTCCTTTGAGACGCTGTCTCATATGGTATGGAATAATCCTGCTCATATTCCTTTGGTGGCTAAGTCCATAGATATGAAATATGCTGCTCCCAAGGATCATCCCATTTTGGCATCCCAAGCCTTTGCGGATCCTATTGTAGTCTTGGCAGAGAATAAGGTCATCCTTCCCCAAACTACTACAGCTTGACCTATTAACAAAGAATCTCATAAAATAGACACTTTGGGTAAGAGAGTCTTTGCTGCTTCCACCCTAGGTATGTGTATTGCAGCTACCAAGGCTATTTCTCTCAATATGAGAATATCCTCTGGCATTCGCTCAGACAAATGGTTGAAGCGCTACCAGAGTCGGATACTAATTCAGAACTTCTTCAGACCATAACCAGGGGTATCGAGTCCAACAACCAGCAAGTTAAAGCGGCTATGGATGCCTTCAGTACTGCCTCCCAAGCGGCGGCGGACATTTGTATCCGCCGCCATTCCTGGCTGCGCACTTCAGGTTTCACGAATGATGCCCAACAACAGGTAATGGCGTTGCCTTTTGATGGTGTATATCTCTTCGGCCCTGAAGTCGAACAGGCTCTAGAGGCCACACAAAAAACTAGGTCAGCCATTAAATTGGCCCGACCTCCTCCCGTCCCCTCTCGGGGGGGGTGTTAAACGCCAGTTTCATAACTGTCAGTCCTTTAGAGGCAAAGGCAGGGGAAGTTTTAATAAAAACCAAGCCCCCCAGCCTCAAGAGAAAACGCAGCATAAGGTGCAAGCACCAAAAGCGCCTAGTGCCGCCTTCTGAGTTGTTGGCCCAAGTCCCACCTCAGCTGCCTGAGGGGGACTTTCCGTCAGCGGTGGAAGGTCGTCTGACTCACTTCTACAATCAGTGGAAGTCCATAACCTCGAACAAATGGGTCCTCCGGCTAATCCGCGAGGGGTATTCCCTCAATCTTTTGGAGACCCCTCTGGATCGTCCCCCCAGACTACAGCCCAGGCTGTCGGTTCTTCAGTCAGAACTTCTCGCCTCCGAGGTACAAGGCCTTCTGAACAACAGGGCAGTAGAAGTAGTTTGGCTGCATCAATGGAACACAGGGTTCTACTCCCATTACTTTCTGGTTCCAAAGAAGACTGAGGGCATGCGCCCCATTTTGGACCTCGGAAATTAAACAAATTTCTTCCCAAAGAGAAATTCAAGATATCATCACTAGGAACCCTGTTACCCTTGCTTCATCAGCACGACTGGTTAGCCTCCCTGGACATGCAGGATGCTTACCAGCACATTCCTATTCACCCAAAGCATCACAAATACCTAAGGTTCGTGGCTTTGGGACAGCATTATCAGTTCAAAGTCCTGCCTTTTGGGCTATCCTCGGCGCTGCGAGTTTTTACAAAGTGTTGTGCAATTCTCGCAGCACATTTCAGGAAAATCTGAATACAAGTGTTCCCATATCTGGACGATTGGCTTCTAGCAAGTCCTTCCACACAAGGAACTCTAGACGCCATGAGCACGGCTTCACATTTTCTTACGTCCATGGGAGTCCTGCTAAACCTCAAAAAATCGCAGTTGCAGCCCTCCCAGAATCTCATTTTCATAGGAACTCTCCTGGACACCTCCTGTGCGAAAGTATTTCTTCCAGAGGACAGGAGGAGCGATATCCTTCAGATGGCCCAATACATCGGGGAGAGCTGCTCGGTGACAGTTCTCTCGATGCAATGGATGCTAGGTCTCATGGCATCCTCGGTGTTCACTGTGCCCCTAGCACGCCTCCACATGAGAACCTCTCAGTGGATGCTCAGCACTCAGTGGTCCCCGACCACTCATCCTCAGTCCTTTCTCATCAAGGTGACAAAACCTCTGAAGAGATCGCTCACCTGGTGGGCGCAAGAAGACAATCTTCTGGAAGGATACCCCTTTTCTCCTCTGGATCATCAGATTTCCATTACCACAGACACGTCCCTGTTGGGGTGGGGAGCTCACTGTCAGGCTCTCCACACTCAAGGTACATGGACTCAGGATGAGTCCTAGCTTCATATAAATGTCTTAGAGATGAGAGCCATCCTTTACGCAGTCCAGGCTTTGAAGGACATTCTCTGTCACAAGAACATTCTCCTTCAAACAGACAACAAAGCAGTGATGTATTACATCAACAAGCAGGGCAGTGCTCACTCTTACCCCTTATGCAGGGAAGCGATGAGAGTATGGGAATGGTGATTGGAGCACAAGGCTCTAATTCATGCGATCTACTTGCCGAGAGTGCAGAACGAACTGGCAGACCGTCTCGGCAGAACAGAGACAGATCCTCACGAATGGCCTCTCGACTCAGCCATAGCTCAGTCACTATTCGCAGAGTGGGGAACTCCAGACCTGGACCTTTCTGCATCCCCACTCAATGCAAAACTGCCTCTCTTCTGCTCCAGAAATCCAGGGCCTGGCATTTTCTGTCAGGATGTGTTCAGGCTGCAGTGGACAAAACTCTTCTTTACGCCTCTTCTTCTAATTCAGAGAGTACTTCTCAAATTCGAGTCCCGGGGGGGTACAAACTGACCCTCATTGCTCCCTTCTGGCCTTGAAAATATGGTTTCCACTACTCAACAGTATGTTAGAAACTTCTCCGAAACCGCTTCCCCTTCAGATGAACCTTCTGACTCAGGGGCCTGTGGTCCATCCCAGTCTGAGGTCGCTTCACCTTCACGCTTGGCTCCTGAAGAGATAGAAGTGAACAGGTTCGGTGTCTCTCGCAGGGTTTCAGATATTATTCTGGCTGCGCAGAAGCCAGCCACTAGGAAAACTTACACAGCCAAATGGAAGCGGTTCTCTCTCTGGTGTGCAAAATCCTCTTTGAATCCTTTTTCCTGCCCACCAGATTAAGTTCTAGAGTACCTTTTAGACCTCTCAAATTCAGGTCTGCAATACTCTACAGTTAAAGTTCACCTTTGTGCCATTTCAGCTTATCATGAGCCAGTACTTTCCTTGTCACTGGCTCAGTTACCAGTGGTTGAGGTTTCTTAAGGGAATTCTGCATACCAGACCACCTGTAAGACGTCCAGTCGCAGCCTGGGACATTAATCTGGTGCTAGACATGCTCACTCAAAAACCTTTCGAGCCTCTAGTGACCTGTGAGTTAAAATTTCTCACCTGGAAGACGGCCTTCCTAGTAGCCATTACCTCAGCCCGCAGGGTCTCTGAGATGCATGCCTTGGTCACAGACCCTCCGTATACTGTGTTTCATAAAGACAAAGTAGTTCTTAGGACCCATCCTAAGTTTCTACCTAAGGTTGTTTCAGAATTCCATCTAAACCAACCTTTGGTCTTTCCTTCCTACTTTGCAAACTTCCAAAATGAAGGAGCGCGTTCTCTTCATTCCTTGGATGTCAAAAAAGCTTTGTGTTTCTATCTAGATAGAACAAAAGAGTTTTGCAAAGCTCAACAACTCTTTATTTCCTTCAGCGAGACCCAACTGGGTCATCCGGTCGCTATCAGATGTATTTCAGGATGGCTGGTGGCATGCCTTCACCACTGTTATTCCATGGCGCAGGTTAAGCTGGAAGGCAAAGTGTACGCTCACTCTACTAGAGCAGTCACGGCATCCCTAGCAGAAATCCGCAACGTGCCCATCGCAGATATTTGCAATGCGGCCACCTGGAGCTCAGTGCATACTTTCATCAAACACTATGCCTTGGATGTACATGCCAGACGACGTCTTTCATTTGGTAGGACCATCCTTAATGGACTTCTGTCCTGAAAATTGTGAGCTCTTGGTCTCTCCTGCCGCCCTCTCGGGGGATTATTAGCTCGGTACTCTCCCATTAGTGTGAATGAGTGGTGGAGACTTGTGTCCAGGAAGATATGGAAATTACGTACCTACCGTAATTCTTGATCTTCTTGGACGAGTCTCCACCACTCATTCAAACGCCCACCCTCCATCCTCCAAGCTCAACTTTGTTGTTGGTCTTCACTCTCTCAGTCTTAGGCTGTGAAGACTTCTTTGTTGACCCTTCTTATGCAGGTCGTCCAGACTATCTTATGTCCGTTTTTTTCTTGGTTAGGCTATCCTTCTAGGTTAGTTAAGCTGCACCTCCTCGGGGGGGGGGGTACTGAGGCGGTTGGTGGTCGCGCTGAGATAGTCATTACCGCACGAGCTGGGGCTCGTGGTACTGCTCCTCGCGGCTCCATCTCTGGCGCCGACCCTCTAGCAAAAAAGTTTGCTCCCGCTGGGTCCTAGTGCCTCCAGCGCAGATCCCATTAGTGTGAATGAGTAATGGAGACTCGTCCAAGAAGATCAAGAATTACAGTAGGTATGTAATTTCCATTTCTGTTCCCTGGATCTTCAGGACACGTTCTTCCACGTCCCGATCATCCGTCACACTGAAGGTTCCTCCGCTTCCGAGTGGAGGGAACCCTCTAGGAGTTCCAAGCCTTGCCGTTTGGCCTGTCATCGGCCCTATGGGTCTTCACCAAATGCATTGCAGTGGTGGCAGCCCATCTTCGGCATCGAGAGGTCAGGATGTACCCTTACCTCAATGATTGGCTCATAGTGAGTCCCTCCAGATTGGAGGTGGAGAGGTCCAGGTACCTGGCCCTCAAGACCTGTCTCGAACTTGGCTTCCTAATCAATAAAGGCAAGTCGGAACTCGTGTCCTCGCAGGTGAGCTGCTTCATCGGGGCAGAGCTTAACTGTTGCCGAGCGAGAGCCCGGCTCCTGGCGGACAGGGAGGAGGTACTCTCTTCCTTTGCTCAGTCATTTCTGGTTGGGCAGTTGCGCCCTGCTCGGGATTTCCTGCATCTTCTGAGTTACATGGCGGCCTGCACCACCATGGTCCATTGGGCCCGGTGGCAAATGCGCCCCATTCAATGGAGCTTGACCAGCCAGTGGTCCCAGCACCTAGATCATTTTGACCAGCTGGTCACGGTAACCCAGAGGCTTTGGGACACCCTCCAATGGTGGTCCGTCCCAGAACATCTGCAGGGAGGGATCCTGTTTGTCCGCCCGAGTCGATGGTCATTCTCACGACCGATGAGTCTCTCACGGGCTGTGGAGCCCACCTGGGGAACCAGAGTCCACGGGCTGTGGAACCCCGAGGAGTCCTGATGCCATATCAACCTGCTAGAGCTCTGAGCAGTCTGGCTGGAGCTGACTGCATTAGCTCCGTTTCTGCGGGGTCAAGTGGTCCAGGTCCAGACGGACAACACCACGACCATGCACTGTCTCAACAAACAGGGCGGGAAGTGCTCTGCATCTGGACCCTTGTGAGCCGACTAGAGGCAGATCTCCTAGTCATCCACGTGGCAGGAGCCTCGAATCAACTGTGGTGGATGCCCTTAGCCATGTAGACAAGGCATCCCTAGAGTGATCTCTTCACCCAAAGGTAGTTCGCAGCCTGTTCTCCCTGTGGGGCACCCCTTAGGTGGACCTGTTAGCCTCCACGGAGAACACAAAACTGAGGCTGTTTCATGTCGGCCCCCATCAGCAGGGCTAGCTGCAGGGAGATGCCTTTTCAGGGCCATGGACCCCAGGCCTCTTCTGCGCCTTACCTCCATTTCCCTTGATCCATAAGGTGCTTCCCAAGGCAAGGAGGGACAAGACGAAGGTGATCCTGGTAGCCCCAGAATGGCTCTGCCAGTTTTGGTATCCAGATCTATTCAGCAACAGGCTCCCGAGGCGTCGGGTTATGGATACGCACCGTACGGATATCCCCAGTATCTGTACCCTCCTCCTTCACCGCTCCCTCAGCCACAGGTGGATCTGAAGGAGACCCTGGCTTCCTGGTGGGCTGAGGTCAAGGCTCAGCTCACCAAGGAAGTAGAGAGCCGCCTTCCGGCCTTCGGACCCAGTTCTGGACTCCCGGCCGGAGTGAGGCTCCTTCCCCCCTCCTGACACCAGAGGCGAGCCCTCCGGTTCCAGGCAGGGGAGTATACGCTTTCCCGAGGGTTTCCCAAGGGGTCCTTTCCTCCCCTGCGCCGGGAGGAGTCTTCCTCTTTTTCTTCATCCTCCTCGGATGACTCCGGACGCTCCGATCAGGACGACGAGTCGTGTACTCCAGACAAGCCCAGGCCAAGGACTCCTCTGAAGTCCCCTCCGGAGGATCCTTCTTTCCTGGAGTTGCTGCAAAAAATCCAGGTTGTTTATCAGTGGCAGTCTTTGGAGCCGGATCCACAGCGTAAAAAATCTCGCTGCGCACCTGGATCTGCCCTAGACCGCTCCCACTCTGATTCCACCCTGGATCGAGCCTCATGCCGACCTTTTTTCCACTATTTGGAAACAACCGTCGGCATTAGCCCCCCTCCCGAGGAAGGCAGACAGGCTATATCAGGCTCCGGAGGGTGTTGATTCCTTGAATTCACACCCCAGAGCTGATTCGGTCTTGATTAGCGCCGCTCACGGTCGTATGGCTAACCCCAAGCACTTGAGCTTGTCACCACCCAACAAGCAATCCCGCCTTCTGGACCAATACGGGAAGAAGGTCCATGCTTCTTCCACTCTGGGAATCAGGGCCCTGAACTACGTTGCTCACATGGGGGATTACCAGATGGCAATCCTTAGCGAGGTGGAATCTATTTTGGACTCCCTTCCTGAGTCTCAGATGAAGCAGAAAGTGGCTGATCTAGTCCGGTCTGCGCGTTCGGCCAGTTGGCACATTCTTCATGCCACGTACGACACAGTGGACGCTGCTGGTCTGAACTCTTCTGTCGCCGTGGGTTTGCGGCATCATGCCTGGCTCTGGGTGTCAGGTTTGGTCCCAAAGGTGCAGTCTGCTATCCAGGAGGCGCCCTTCAGGGGTTCAGTGCTGTTCAGTGGCGATGTCAAGGACATCATCACCGATCTGCAAGAGAAGGGTACTGCACTAAAGTCTGTTGACTCCATGTACAGGCCCCCTCAGGGTCAGCATCGCCCCTTTCGCAGACGTTCTCGGCCCAAAGCGAAACCTCAGGGAAAGCAGGCCAACAAACGTCGGGCCCCTCCAGCTGCCAAGTCCCCCCCCACCCAAATAAGTGGTAGGAGCTTCAGCCACGGTGCTGCCCCACACCTCCTGACTCCTTCCCTCTCCCACAGCCTCTGGGCCCTTCCATCTACCGGGTTGGGAGAGGATCAGTTCAGACACTTGGGTGCTCCAGCTGATAGCAGAAAGACAATAGAGTTTCTTCAGAAACCACCAAGGAACCCCCCCCCCCGGGTCGTCTTACTCCCCGGAACACTTTCTTCTGGTTCGGGAAGAAATAATCCTCCGTTCTTCTGAAGTCAGCAATGAGCCCGTCCCATCCCACCTTCGGGGGAAGGGTTACTACTCCTGGTTCCGAAGAAGTCCGGAGATGTGAGGCCTGTTCTAGACCTCAGCTCCCTGAACTTGTTCGTGGAGTACAAGTGGTTCAGAATGCTCTCTTTGCAGAGTCTTTGGCCGGGACAATGGCTGTGCGCACTGGACATGCAGGATGCCTACCTGCATATCCCTATTCGCCCTTCCCACCGCAGATATCTTTGTTTTTCTTTCCAGGGGGACCACTGCCAGTTCAAGGCCCTCCCATTTGGTCTTTCCTCGGCACCCCAAGTGTTCACCAAATGCCTTTTGGTGGTAGTAGCCTACCTATGTACCCAGGGAGTTCAGGTTTACCTGTACCTGCACGACTGGCTCCTGGGAGCCCCATCAAGGGAGGAGCTCCTGCACTTCCTTTCCCTTACCCTGCAGGTTTTCACCAGCCTGGGTATTACCATCAACCAGGCCAAGTCCCATTTGATCCCATCCCAGAGGCTCCAGTTCATCGGGGCAATCCTGGACACGACCTCAAGCATGGCGTTCCTGCCACTGGACAGGGTGGCCACCCTCCAGGCTCAGGTCAGCATGTTGTCCGCTTGCAGGCGGGTCAGCGCCAGGTCAGTCCTTCGCCTCCTCAGGCTCATGGTGGCTGTTATCCCGACAGTCCCTCGCATTCGGCTCCACATGTGAATCTCTCAGTGGACGCTTTGGTCTCAGTGGGATCAGTTGGCGGATGACCTAGATCTACTGTTCCTGGTCTCCAATCCTACGGTTCAGGACTTGCAGTGGTGGATGGTTCAGGAGAATCTTTGCCGGGGAGTTCTTCTGTCTCTCTCCCCCCTCCCAGACGCTGACAACAGACGCCTCAGGTGAGGGTTGGGGAGCCCACCTGGGGTCTCACAGGACCCAGGGCTCCTGGTCCAAGCTCGAACAGACTCTTCACTTAAATGTGCTCGAGCTCAGGGCCATGCTGTATGCTCTGCATTTGCTTCCCGGTCATTTAGCTGTCCAGACGGACAACATGTGCGTAGTCTGGTACATCAACAAACAGGGAGGAACCCGTTCCTACCCTCTTTGCAGGGAGGCGATTGCGAGTTTGGGATTGGGCAGTGCAACCTCACAGCAATTCACGTTCCGGGGGTTGAGAACACATTGGCAGACCACCTCAGTTGGTCGTCTGCCCAGGCTCACGAGTGGGAACTGGATCAGGGGGTAGCAGATGTCATCTTCCTACGCTGGGGAACAACTCTGGTAGACCAGTTTGCGTCTCCTCACAATGCAGAACTTTCTGCCTTCTGCTTGCTCGCTCCAGGGCACGGCATTTTGTGGAGAGATGCTCTGTCTCTAGACTGGAAGGGCAGGTTCATCTATGCCTTCCCCCGATTCCCTTGATTCTGAGGGTCTTAAAAAAACTTAGCTCAGAAGGCGTTCGCATGATCCTAATTGCTCCTTTCTGGCCCAGGCAAGTTTGGTTCTCTCTTCTGCAACAGTATTCAGAGGAACCTCCTCCTCCTCCTCTGTCGCAACTTTTGCTGACCCAGGATCAGGGGACTTTGGTCCATCCAGGCCTCAAGTCCCTTCAGTTGCACGTGTGGCTCCTGCACTGGTGGCTGAGATTCTGGTGGAGGCCAGAAAGCCCTCCACTAGATCTACCTATGCCATGAAATGGAAATGGTTCTCTATTTGGGCCTCTTCCAAAGATTTCGAGCCATTTTCTTGCTCAGTCGGGAGGCTTCTGGACTACATGCGCCATCTCTTTGATCTGGGTCTGTCATTCCTCTCTGAAGGTTCACATGGCAGCCATCTCCGCTTACCATGTTCCTTTTAGGGACAGAACTTTTGCGCAGTTGGAAGTCTCTTAAGACTTTTCTTAGAGGGATTCTCCACTTGAGACTCCCTATTCGCGTGCCTGCCCCTCCTTGGGATTTGAATTTTATTCTTGAGAAGCTTACCCTGCCTCATTTCGAGCCGGCAGCCTCAGCAGACCTAAAGTTCCTTTCCTGGAAGAGACTCTTTCTAGTGGCCATTACTTCTGCTCGAAGGATTTCCAAGCTCCAGGCCTTGATGTGCAAAATCCCATATTTGATTTTTCACAAGGAACGTGTGGCTCTGCGTACCAACCCTAAGTTTCTACCTAAGGTGGTAGCGGAATCTATGCTGAATCAATCCATGGAGCTGCCTGCTTTCTTAATGCAACACTTCAATCAAGGGGAGTACCTCTTGCATACTTTGGATGTTCACGGAATTCTGAGATACTACACCACCAGGATGAAGGATCTCAGAAAGACTGATCAACTGTTTGTCTCTTTTGCACGTAAAAGAGAAGGCAATGCTGTCTCCAAGCAATGCCCATCTAAATGGTTGGCTTATTGTATCACTTTCTGTTATGACAGGTATCACAAGACCCTGCCAGGTCAAGTCAGAGGCCAGTCCACCAGGGGTGTCACTGCCTCTGCTGCTTGTTTCAAGAATGTGTCAGCGGCAGACATCTGTGCAGCCGCAACTTGGACTTCAAACAACATGTAGTCTTGCTATATTCTGACATATGCAGTGAGTCCCAACCTTCGAACTGCTCCAGAGGTGAAAGAGTTAACTTTCCATGCCAGGCATGGAACGCTGAGCTCAAGCTTGGTTGAAACTCTGTCTGTTGTTCTTCAAACTCAAACCGTCAGATTCTTTACTCCGCCTCACTGAACAGTCGCTCAGAATTTCTCCTTCTGCTCGGTTCATTTGTCAGTTAAAGTATTGTTTTCTCGGTTTTCGCCCGAATTTAAACACAACCGGTCGATTCAGACTCGTGTCTGTGGTATTTGTGAGTACTAGATAGGTTTACATTAATTCTCTTCTGTGTGGAATTTGTAAACTGTTTATTGATTCGCTGTGAACCGATCAGGCTGTTTAAAATATTTTATTCTGTCATTTAGAGTGTGGTTATCGGTTCTAAAAAGAACGGATTTTCTTACAGTTTTTTCCACGACCCATGACACGGTTGGGAACCGATAAGAGGGTCTTGCCTGGTGGATTGCCATAAATGGGTAAGTTTGGTTAGGACTGGCACTATGTCTGAGAAACCCAAAAGAAAAACCGGGCCCACTGGGTTTCCAACACTGCAGTGTGTGTGTGTGTGTGTGTGTGTGTGTGAAGCCTTTGCCAAGGCTGACCCCACACCACCTGTGTTTATTGTCTGAGGGTTTGACCACCTCAATGCAGACTGCCAGATTTGTAAAAATTTTCCTGCAGCTACCCTAGAAAAGAGAGTTGGTAGGCTCAGGGAAAGGGAGGCCAAAAAGTCCGCTGACCCGGATGGCCAGCCCGGTTCGGTTCCAACCGAACCAGAGGGAGTGCCCTCTGACCAGGGCGAGACTTCCTCGGGCAGCTGCAGAATAAGGGGTGCTAGCTGCACATTCGAGCAGACTTGATAGACCTCTAGGCCTTTATCTGCTGGCAAATTTCGTATGTTCGTAAAAGGAGAGCCGACTCTGAGGGGTCGGTTCCAGCAAAAAGGACTATGAAATCAGCTGGTGTGGAGCCAAAACTTTCCTCTCCAACCGCTGAAGAGATAGCCAAAGCGATTCAAATTGTCCAGTCGCTTTCCCCGGTTCCGACCGAACCGGTACCATCAGGTAAGCACCCGGTTCCACCAGTTCAAGACTATGATTTAGAGAAATTTTGTGAACCAGAGAAGGGGGAAGAGGAGTATGAGGAGAGTGAATGTGGATTTGAAAGTCTAGATGTGCCCATTGACCCGGACATCTCCCAGACAGACCTTCAGAGTGTCTCCTCCTAGGCTTTGTGAGTCCCTTCTCATTTTATTTTTATAAAAAGTGGCTGAAACCCTCCAGCTCCCTATGGAGGAAGCTGTGGATGATCAAGAGGAGCCTGGCTATGTGGAAATGATGGATATCCAGAGTCTAGGAGACTGTCTATTCCTTGCATAAATCTTTTGGGAAACAGACTTTTAAAATTCTAAAAACTCCTCACACTATACCTCCTGTGGATAAGAGAATGGACAAGAGGTACACATTGTCAGGCTCTGATACAGAGTTCCTTTCACAACAGTGCAGCCATGATGGGGTAGTGCAGGCTGCAGCCTGTGACAAGGCAAATATACCCTTGGCCTCACACCCCCCGGACAAGGACTCCAGGAAGATTTATGCCATGCCAAAGAAACGGTACATGGCAGCATCCTTGGGACTCAGACAGGCAAATTATATGGCTTATGTTGCTAGATATCAGAAATCCAGATGGAATACTGTTATGGCTCTAGCAAAACAGGTCCCTGGCCAGCTTGCCAAGGAGCTGGAGCAGGTGGCTGCTGATGGTATTGAGGCATCCAAGGTGCAATTCCATGCTGCAGTGGACTCAAATGATGTGTCATCAAGAGTCATGGCTACATCTGTGGCACTTTGCAGGATGGCTTGGCTCAGAAGCTGCCCTCAGGCCATTACCAGTTCAGAGCAATGCCCTTTGGCCTCACCTCTGCTCCAAGGGTATTCACAAAATGCCTGGCAGTAGCAGTTGCTGCTCTAAGAAGGCAAAAACTTGCCATGTTCCCTTACCTGGACGACTCGCTCATAGTAGGCCAGTCCCCAGACCAAGTCAGGTTACACCTACAGATAACTCAGCAGCTGCTCACCTCTCTAGGTTTCCTTCCGAATCTTTCAAAGTCAGTTCTAGAGCCTGTCCAGCTCCTCACCTTCATAGGCGCAGAACTGAACACAGAGAAAGCCAGAGCCTTCCTTCCTTTGGACAGGGCAAGGACCCTGGTCTCTCTGGCCTCCTCTTTCACCCTGCAGGTGTCTTGACCAGCAAGGCATTTTCTACAGCTCCTGGGGCACATGGCTGCTTCTGCAGCAGTAGTGCAGGGAGCAAGATTTCAGATGAGGGACATTCAGTTCCATTTGAGAGCCTTTTGGTCTCAAAGGAAAGACCCTCTAACCAAATTGATCCCAGTGACTCGAACCCTGATCCAGGCCCTACAGTGGTGGCAGGATCAGAGCAATCTCAGACAAGGGGTTCCTTTGTCACTCAGTCTCACTCCTTAATCCTTACTACAGATGCATCCCTCTTGGGGTGGGGAGCTCACATGGGCGACCTCACTACCCAGGGGTTGTGGTGCCCTCAGGAATCTCTGTTCCACATCAATCTGTTGGAACTCAGAGCAGTTTTTCTAGCACTTCAAGCTTTTTCCAAATCTGTTCAGAACAAAGTTGTACAGGTCAGAACAGACACCACCACCACAATGTGGTACATCAACAAGCAAGGGGGCACTCGGTCTACAGCTTTGTGCACCGAAGCAATGAAGTTGTGGTCTCTGGCTTATTCCCTGAACACCTCCCTTACGGCAGTTCACCTCCCAGGCAAGGACAATGTCCTGGCAGATACTCTCAGCAGGATTTCCCAGGGCCATCATGAATGGTCACTGGACCCCTGGTCTTGGAGTGGTATTTGCCAGATGGGGCACCCATAGATAGATCTTTTTGCAGCCCCAGACAATCACCAACTTCCCCTTTTTGCTGCAGGCCCCAGTGTTGGGCTCAGTCCCTCTGGATGCCTTAGTTCTCAACTGGGAAGGGAAGTTTCTCTATGCTTTCCCCCCTTCCCTCTTCTGTTCAAAGTGCTAGTCAAAATCAGATCTCAACCTTGCAAGGTGATCCTGATTGCTCCAGATTGGCCCAGGCAACCCTGGTATCCACTCCTGCTGTCCTTAGCAGTCCATCTTCCCCTATGTCTTCCCAGGAATCACAACCTGTTAACCTGTGCTCAGGGAAGGGTTTGGTACCCAAATTTCAAATCTCTCAATCTCAAGACCTGGCTCTTAAAGAGTTAGAGTTTGCTGATTTACACCTCTCCCAAGGTGTAATGGATATCCTGAAGGCTTCTAGAAAACCTTCCACCAGGGCTACTTACAATTCCAAATGGAAGAGGTTTTCCATTTGGTGCTCTGGAAAGCATATTTCCCCAGAATCTGCTGACTTACCCATAGTCCTGGATTATATGGTCCACTTAAATACCTTGGGCTGAGACCAGCTACCCTAAAAGTGCATCTGGCAGCTGTGTCTGCTTTATTTCAGCAGGTAAGCCCTCTCCTCTTTCAGCTCACCCTGTATTCTCCAAGTTTTTCAAGGGATTGCTTCACACCAACCTTCCATTCAGGGACCTTGCCCCTGCTTGGGACCTTAATGTTTGCATTGCTCAGCTTATGCAACCTCCCTTTGAGCCTTTGTCTTCAGCAGAGCTTAAGTACTTGACTTGGAAGACTGTGTTTCTGCTAGCCATCACTTCTGCCAGACGCATACGTGAATTACAAGCTTTGTCAGTGGAGCCTGATTTTATCTCCTTCCATAGAGATAAGGTGGTCCTCAGGACTAACAGGATGTTCTTGCCTAAGGTGGTTTCAGATTTCCACCTTAATCAATCTATATCTCTTCCAGTGTACTTCACTGACCATTCCTCCTCTGGCAAGAGGAGGCTGCACAGCTTTGATGTGAAGAGAGCCCTTAGTTACTACATAGAGTATACCAAAGGTCACAGGTTTGACTCCCTCCAACTGTTCCTCACTTACGGTGAGGTTGGTAAAGGGAAACCTGCCACTAAAAGATCCATTGCCAGGTGGATTGTCTCTTGTATCCAATTTTGCTATGAAAAACTGGGTAAGGTTCCTCCCTCAGGCCTGAGGTCTCACTCTACCAGTGGTACAGCTGCTTCCCTGGCTGCTGCCTGGGACATCCCTATTCTAGAGATATGTCAAGCAGCTACCTGGAAAACAGTTCACACTTTTCCAAGCATTACTCCCTGGACATCCAGGCTGGGAGTGATGCTCGGTTTTCACAGCTGTGCTCAGAGCCTATTTCCTAAGTAGGTTCTGTCCCTCCTCCATGGAGGTACTGCTTTGTAGTCTCAGATGTCAGAATATAGCAAGACTCGTGTTGTTTGAAGAAAAATTACTCACCTTAGTAATGTTTTCTTCTAATGGAATCTTGCTATATTCTGACCTCCTCGCCTGCCCCTCTCAGAACATCTGTTTTTGGGATGTGGGTGGGCAGTGCAGTATTACACTTAGTAGTTGCCCACCTTGTTGTTTTCACCCTCCTTTCTTGGGGTGACTTGGTGTGTGTTTTCATTTTTGGGTCTCCTGACTTGAGTCTTTGTTTGGGACCAAAAATGTGTTCTCGTTAGTAGCCAGTTGGCTAGTGTGGGTTTACAGCTTCCACACAGGACCTCAGTGAGTTTAGCTCGTAAAGATCTGACAGTTTGAGTTTGAAGAACAACAGAGTTTCAACAGAGCTCGAGCTCAGCGTTCCATGCCTGGCATGGAAGGTTAACTCTTTCACCTCCGGAGCAGTTCGAAGGTTGGGACTCACTGCATATGTCAGAATATAGCAAGACTCCATTAGAAGAAACAACATTACTAAGGTGAGTAATTTTTTCTTCTGTCCATACCTTTTCGAAACATTACAGTTTGGACATTGCCTCTCGACGTAGAGCTGGCTTTGGGTTGGCTGTGCTGCATGGTCTTCTTTCCTAAGACCTGCACAGCCAGAGGGTCTACATTTGAGTAGTTTCCTCCTCCCGTGTGCTTCTTCTTGCTCCAGACTGCTTGGGACTCAGTTCTATATGGAATTACCTACTGCAAGAGCCCTCTCAAAGTAAGATAGTACAGTTACATAAGAACTTACCGTAACAGTAGATCTTCGAGAGAGGCTCTTGCAGTAGGCAATGCCTTCCCGCCCTCCATCCCCCTAGGCTTTTTCAGCTGCTTTTCCACTGAGGGAAATATCCGCTTCTCTCTCGTCCAGCCTCTTTAGGCCTGTGGCGGGAAAGAACTGGAAGGCAGGCGTCCGGGACCGCCCCTTTATACTGACGTCTCCTGACGCCGGACACCTGACATGGGGGCGGTCCCTCACCAGGGACTGCTAGCTAGAAACTTTTCCGTGGGGTCCTGCCGCCTGCCAGCGTCAGTACTATATGTAATTAACTACTGCAAGAGCCTCTCTCGAAGATCTACTGTTACAGTAAGTTCTTACATAACTGTACTTTCAGTCACTATTCGCAGAGTTGGGAAGGCCAGACCTGGACCTTTTTGCATCCCCACTCAACACAAAACTGCCCATCTTCTGCTCCAGAAATCCAGGGCCTGGCATTTTCTGTCAGGATGCATTCTGGCTGCAGTGGACAAAACACTTTCAAACAACATGAAGTCTTGCTATATTATGACAATTGCAGTTTGTCCCACCATTAGAACTGCTCCGGAGGTGAAAGAGTTAACTACCATTCTAAGAATGGAGTTTAGAGCGCCAGCTCGGTTAGAGAAGCTCTGTCTGGATAATTTCAAACTGAAACTGTCAGATTCTTTACTCCGCCTCACTGAACAGTCGCTCCAGAGATTTCTCCTACTGTTCGGTTCATTTCTCGGTTTAAACAGTATTTTCTCGGTTAAATTCAACCGCGAGTATTATTATTTTAACCGCAAACCGATCGGTTCAAGCTCTGCCCATGGTATTGTAAGTAATAGACAGGTTTTTATTTCTGTGTGGAACTTGTAAATGTTTATCGGTTCGGTTCGAACCGATCAGGTTGGTTAAAACTTTAAAGTATAAGCATTTTAAAGCTTTTAGAGTGCGGTTCCCGGTTCTTATCGGTTCTAAAAAAAACAGATTTCATTACGGTTTTTTTCCATTTACCCGTGACACGGTTGGGAACCGATAAGGGTGTTCTGCCTGTATACTGCCGTTAAAAAGGGCAAGTTTGTTGGTTAGGCTGGCATCATGTCTGAGAAACCCAAAAGAAAAACTGGCCCACTGGGTTTCAACACTGTAGTGTCTGTGGGGAAGCCTTTGCCAAGGCTGACCCACACACTACATGTGTTTATTGTCTGGGGTTTGACCACCTCAATTCAGACTGCCAGATTTGTAAAAATTTCCCTGCAGCCACCCTGGGTAAGAGAGTGGGCAGGCTCAGGGAACGAGAGGCCAAAAAGTCCGCTGACCCGGATGGCCAGCCCGGTTAGGTTGAGTGCCCTCTGACCAGGGCGAGACTTCCTCGGCCAAACGTAAAGCTGGCTCTGAGGAGCCAGTCCCAGCAAAGAAAACTAAAAAATCAGCAGGTATGGAGTCCAAAATTCCTTCTCCAACTGCTGCAGAAATAGCAAAAGCTATACAAATTGTACAGTCACTTTCTCTGTTCATCTCGAACCGCCACTGTCTGGTAAAGGTCGTCTCAGTTCCACCGGTTCAAGAATATGATATTGGAGATTTTATGAACTAGAGGAGGGAGGAGGATTATGAACAGTGTGAATGTGACTTTGAGAGTCTGGATGTGCCCATTGAACTGGACATCTCCCCAGACAGACCTTTAGAATCTCCTCTATGCTTTCTGAGTCCCCTCTCATTTTTTGTTTTATAAAAGGTTGCTAAAACCTCCAGCTCCCATTAGAGAAGCTGTGGATGAGCAAGAGGAACCTGATTTTGTGGAAATGATGGATATCCCAGAGTCTAGAGATTATCTATCCTTACATAAGTCTTTTAGGAAGCAAACAATAACAATTCTAAAGCCCTAATTCTGTGCCTCCTGTTGACAAAAGGTGGACAGGAGGTACACTTGTCAGGTCCTGATACAGACTTTCTTTCACAGCAATGCAGTCATGTTGGGAGTAGTTCAGGCTGCAGCCTGTGATAAAGCTAACATTCCCGCTTCACATCCTTCTGACAAGGACTCCAGGAAGATTGATGCCATGGCAAAAACAATACATGGCAGCGCCCTTGGGACTCAGACAAGCAAATTACATGGCTTATGTGGCAAGATACCAAAAATCTAGATGGGACACTGTCATGGCTTTGGCTAAACAGGCCCCTAGCCAGCTTGCCAAGGAGCCGGGCAGGTGCTACTGATGGTATTGAGGCTTCCAAGGTGCAATTCCATGCTGCTGTAGGATTCTAATGATGTATCCTCTAGAGTCATGGCTACATCTGTGGCCTTTTGTAGGTTAGCTTGGCTCAGGTGTATTAACTTGTCACAGGATACCCAGACTAAGGCTATGGATTTTCCCTGGTGGGGAATTCTCTGTTTGGGGCAGACAGAGAATTACATGAAGAAAATGGATGAATACAGAACAACTTATAGGAGTGCAAGCCAAGGAGTGGCAAGCCACTCCTCAGAAGCAGACCCCCAGGGTTAGAGGTAGGCCCTTTCACAAGCCTTTTTACCAAACCCAGGCTTCTTCTGCTTGTGCTCAGAGGGGGTTCTTCAGAGGCAGAGGCAGACGGGGTGCAAATTGGTCTGCTCCCACCCCTCAGCCTAAGGCCCCTCCCAAACAGGCACCCTGATGGGGTGCCCAGGGCCGATTCTCCACTACCTGTAGGGGGCAGGCTGGCTTACTTGCCCAGGACTGGGAGTCTCTAACATCAGACAAATGGGTCCTGGAAGTAGAAGCCAGGGTCTGGTTCTCAGTTTCAAAACATTTCCAAAGATGAGAGCCAGATTTTTCCACCTGCAAACCCTCTAGAGACCTTTTACCTTAGAAACAGAAGTCTCAACCCTCCTAGCTCTCAGAGCTGTAGAAAGGGTTTCCACACCAGAGCAAGGGTCTGTACTCCAGGTACTTCCACTCCCAAAAAGACAGGAGAATGGCTGCCATTTTAGACCTAAGATATCTGAACAAGCACCTTTTGAAACCAAAGTTCAAAATGGTGACTCTGGCAATGATTTTACCTTCTCTAAGGCCAGGGACTGGCTAGCTTCCTGGACCTCAATGATGCCTATTTCATGTTCTAATCAGAAGCTCTCACCAAAGTACCTCAGATTCAAACTGCCTCAGGTCATTACCAGTTCAGAGCATGCCCGTCGGCCTCTCCTCTGCCCCAGAAGTATTCACAAAATGTCTGGCGAGTAGCAGTTGCTCATTTAGAAACAGCGGATTGCTGTCTTTCCTATCTAGACGACTGGCTCATTGTAGGCCAGTCCCAGAACAGTCAATCACACCTGCAAGTTACCCAGCAGCTGCTCACCTCTCTGGGCTTCTTGCTCAATCTTCCAAAGTCAGTTCTGGAACCTGTTCAGGTACTCACCTTCATAGGTGCAGAATGGACAAAGCAGGCCAGAGCCTTCCTACCCTTAGAGAGGGTAAGGAACCTGGTAGCCCTGGCCTCTCCTTCACTCTGCAGGTCTCTCACCCAGCACAGGCACTCTTACAGCCCTAGGCACATGGCTGCTTGCACAGCTGTAGTGCAAGGAGCAAGATTTCAGATGAGGGACATTCAGTTTCACTTGAGACCTTTTGGTCTCAGAGAAAGATCCTCTCCAAGTTGATCCCAGTGACTCAACCCTGATCCAGGCCCTTCAGTGGTGGCAGGATCAGAGCAATTTAAGACTGAGGGTCCCTCATCCTCTATCTCATTCCTTGACCCACTCACGGATGCATCCCTTCTGGGATGGGAGCTCACATGGGCGACCTCTCCACTCAGGAGTGTGGTCCCCTCAGGAATCTCTGCTCCACATCAATTTGCTGGAACTCAGAGCTGTCTTTCTAGCACTTCAAGTGTTTTCATCTGTTCAGAACAAAGTGGTACAAGTCCAGAACAGACAACACCACCACAATGTGGTACATCAACAAACAAGGGGCACTCGGTTTCGGCCTTGTGCACCGAAGCAATGAAGTTGTGGTCTCTGGCTTATTCCCTGAACACTTCCCTGTAGCAGTTCACCTCCCAGGAAAGGACAATGTCCTGGCAGATGCTCAGCAGGATTTCCAGAGCCATCACGAATGGTCACTGGATCCCCAAGACTGGGGAGTGAAGTTTTCGCTGTGATGCGCACCCTCAAATAGACCTTTTTGCAGCCCCAGACAATCACAAACTTCCACTGGTTTTGCTGCAGGCCCCCAGTGATAGGCTCAGTCCTCTGGATGCCTTTCTTCCTAGATTGGGAAGGAAGTTTCTATATGCTTTCCTCCCTTCCCTCTCCTATTCAAGGTGCTAGTCAAAATCAGATCCCAGCCTTGCAGGATGATTCTGATTGCTCCAGATTGGGCCAGGCAGCCCTGGTACCCACTCCTTCTGTCCTTAGCAGACCATCTCCCCCTGTGCCTCCCCAGGAGGCACAATCTGTTATCTTGTGCCCAAGGGAGGGTTTGGTATCCGAATCTCAATTCCCTCAACCTCAAGGCCTGGCTCTTGAGGAGTTCGAGTTTGCTGACCCACACCTTCTCAAGGTGTTCTCGACATCCTGAAGGCTTCTAGGAAGCCTTCCACTAGAGGCTTCCTTATAATTCTAAATGGAAAAAGGTTTTCCATCTGGTGCTCGGGAAGCATATTTCCCGAATCTGATTTGCCCATTGTTTTGGACTATATGGTCCATCTTAATTCTTTTGGGCCTGAGACCAGCTACCTGAAAGTTCATTTGCAGCTGTCTCTGCTTTTATTTCAGCAGGAAAGCCTCTTCTTTCCACTCACCCTGTTTTTTCCAAGTTTTCAAGGGATTACTTCATACTAATCCACCTTTCAGGGACCCGGCCCTGCCTGGGATCTTAATGTTTGCATTGCTCAGTTGATGCAACCTCCTTTGAACATCTGTCTTCTGCAGAGCTCAAGTATTTGACTTGGAAAACTGTTTTCTAGTAGCCATCACTTCTGCCAGGCGCATAAGTGAGTTACAAGCCTTGTCATGGAGACTGACTTTATTTCCTTTCACAGGGATAAAGTAGTCCTAGGACTAACAGGAAGTTTTTGCCTAAGGTGGTTTCAGACTTCCATCTTAACCAATCTATCTCCCTTCCAGTGTTCTTTACTGACCATTCCTCCTCTGGTGAGAGGAGGCTGCACAATTTAGATGTTAAGAGGCCCTTAGTTACTATATAGAGCGTACCAAAGGTCATAGGTTGAATCCTCCAACTTTTCTCACTTTTGGTGAGGTTGGAAAAGGTAAACCTGCCACTAAAGAGATCCATTGCCAGGTGGATTGTCTCTTGTATCAATTTTGTTATTAAAACTGGGAAAGGTTCCCCTTCAGGCCTGAGGGCTCACTCTACCAGAGGTAACAGCTCGTCTATAGCTGCTGCCAGAGACATCCCTATTTTAGAGATATGTCAAGCAGCTACCTGGAAACGGTGCACACTTTCACCAAGCATTACTCCTTGGATATCCAGGCCAGGAGGGATGCTAGATTTGGCACACAGCCGCGTCAGGAGCTCATTCCCTAAGTAGGTTCTGTTCCTCTCCATGGAGGTACTGCTGTGTATTCTGCAATTGTTATAATATAGCAAGACTTCATGTTGTTTGAAGAAAAATTACTCACCTTAGTAATGTTGTTTCTTCTAATAGAGTCTGCTATATTATATCCCCAAGCCTGCCCCTCTCAGAACTTCTACTTGGGTAGGGGTGGGCAGTCCAGTGTGGGCACCAGTTATGCCCATTATATGTTTTTCACCCCTTTTGGGGTTTTGGGGTGTGGTGTTTTATTCTACCTTGTTTTATTATTTTCTGGTTCCCTGACTTGAGTCTTTGTGTTGGGACCAGGAATATGTGTTGATATTTAGGTAGCCAGTTGGCTAGTGTAGGTTACAGCTTCCACACAGAACCTTAGTGAGTTTTTGCTCATAAAGATCTGACAGTTTCAGTTTGAAATTATCCAGACAGAGCTTTCAACGAGTTTCGCTGGTAAACTCCATTCTTAGAATGGTAGTTAACTCTTTCACCTCCGGAGCAGTTCTAATGGTGGGACAAACTGCAATTGTCATAATATAGCAAGACTCCATTAGAAGAAACAACATTACTAAGGTGAGTAATTTTTTCTTCTATACGCCTTTCCTCCTCTTCCTCTAATTCAGAGAGTACTTCTCAAGTTCGAGTCCCAGGGGAACAAAGTGATCCTCATTGCTGCCTTCTGGCCTCGACAGATATGGTTTCCGTTACTCAACAGTATATTGGAAACCCCTCCGAAAGCGCTTCCCCTTCAGATGAACCGTCTGACTCAGGGGCCTGTGGTCCATCCCAATCTGAGATCGTTTCTCCATTATGCTTGGCTCCTGAAGAGACAGAAGTGAACAGGTTCAATGTCTCTCGCAGAGTCTCAGATATTCTTTTGGCTGCGCGTAAACCAGCCACTAGAAAAACTTACACAGCCAAATGGAAGCGTTTTTCTCTCTGGTGTACAAGATCTTCTTTGAATCCTTTTTCCTGCCCACCAAATAAAGTTCTAGAGTACATTTTAGACTTCTCAAATTCAGATCTACAGTGCTCTACAGTCAAAGTTCACCTTTGTGCCATTTCAGCTTATCATGAGCCAGTACTTTCCTTGTCACTGGCTCAGTTACCAGTAGTTAAGAGGTTTCTTAAGGGTATTCTGCATACCAGACCTCCTATCAGATGTTCGGTCGCAGCCTGGGACATTAATCTTGTACTAGACATGCTCACTTGAAAGCCCTTCGAGCCTCTTGCTACCTGTGAGCTGAAATTTCTCACTTGGAAAACGGCCTTCCTGGTGGCCATTACCTCAGCCCGCAGGTTCTCTGAAATACATGCCTTGGTCACAGACCCTGCATATACTGTGTCATAAGGACAAAGTAGTTCTTAGGACCCATCCTAAGTTTATCCCTAAGGTTGTTTCAGGATACCATCTAAACCAACCTTTAGTCCTACCTTCTTACTTATGAACTTCCAAAATGAAGGAGACGTACTTTCTTCATTCTTGGATGTCAAAAGAGCTCAGCATTTATTTAGAGAGAACAAAAGAAATTCGCAAAGCTCAACAACTGTTTGTTTCCTTCAGTGAGACCCAGCTGGGTCAACCTGTCGCTATCGGATGCATTTCAGCATGGCTGGTGGCATGCCTTCGCCACTGTTATTCCATGGCGCAGGTTAAGCTGGAGGGCAAAATGCACGCTCACTCTACTAGAGCAGTCGCAGCATCCCTGGTGGAAATCTGCAACATGCCCATTGCAGATATTTGCAGTGTGGCTACCTGGAGCCCAGTGCATACTTTTTGTCCCAGGAGATATCTTTCATTTGGTAGAACCATACTCAATGGACTTCTGTCCTAAAATTATGAGCTCTTGGTCTCTCCTGCCGCCTTCTCGGGGGATTATTAGCTCGGTACTGTCCCATCAGTGTGAATGAGTGGTGGAGACTTTATGTCCAGGAAGATATGAAAGTTACGTACCTACCGTAATTCTTGATCTTACTTCGAGATACAGCTCTTTCAGCAGGTTACACCATTAGGACTGAAGCCGGCAGGCGCCAGGACCCCACGGAAATTTGCTAGCTAGCAGTCTTCAGCGGGGACTGCCTCTGACATCGGTCCCGCCCCCGACGTCTGGCGTAGTAGATGAGGTGGTCCCCCCATAATCCTCAGTTCTAGGGACATGGATATGTTGTTCATCCACACTTATTGGCAGGTTCCTTGCCACTTTAAATCTTGCCGGAAGGTCTTCAAGCTGGCTCCTCCCACCCACCCAGGTGGTAAAACTCAGCTCACCCCATGGCGTAGATCTTCCTTACCGCTTGGAAGCTCAGGTTCCTCCTAACGCTTCTGTGTATAACACTGGTTCCTAATTCTTGAATTTTGAAATTAAAAGTTTTGCTAAAAAGACTTCGGTCTTCTCTCCCTCGCGGCTGCGATGGACAAATCGACTCCCGGTTTCCGGAGATGCCCTTGCGGGCAGAAGATGTCTCGGATGGATCCGCACTCCATGTGCGTTTACTGCTTGGACCTTGAGCACGACCCGCAGGCCTGCGACCTGTGCTCTTCCTTTTCAGCCTACGTCCTCGAAGACCGTGCTGCCCGTTTACAACTGGGGCGTCCCGAGAAGAGATTTCCTCCGGTTAAGTCAAAAGAGGCCCGGTCGGCGGTGTCCGCGGCGGCGGGCTCAGCGGATCAGCTCGAGCAAATGATCACCCTCGAAGAGGAGGCAGCGTGGGCCGCTTCTACCTCGGCTGCGGCATTTGTCCCGCTATCTCTCGGTGCCTCTTATTCGGCTTCTTTTAAGGAGCTTTGCCTGACCCTCTCAACAAAAGGTGAGGGTCCAACTTCTTCTGGACCTTTTCCTCGGTCCAAAAAGAGAGACAAGAGTAAGTCTCACTGTCGACGCTCTTGGGAGCGGGAAAGATCCCTCTCCCCTAGTTGTCGGCCGTCGACTTGGTTGACCCTTGCAATGGCCACTGGTTTCGCGGTGTCCCGTCAGGCCAGTTGACCGAGACTCACGTCGGCCGGCCGAGATTTTTCTCGACCCATTGGACGGTTTCTCGCTGGAGGCTGAGAATCCTTTCCCCGCTTCCGTGGGAGTTGAGGATCCCGCCAGCCTGCTCCGTGCCTCTGGTTCCGGAGCTTTCAGTGGAATCGTCCAACCGAGGGAGTGCCGATTCGCGACACCTCCTTTCGCGACCTCGGCCCAGCCGAGGTTCTCGATCTCGGGCGCTCAGCTGTCCAGCCGATCCCGCCATCATAGGCGGTCTCGGTCTCGGCACCGCGGCAAGCGGGCGCTGCGCTCTTCCTCCTCCTCGGACGAGGGGAGGCTTTGGCGCAAGTTGTGTCGGAGGTATGAGGAACTCATGTGGCAACAGCTCCTTCTGACCGGGAATAAGCCGATGCCGTCATCTTCCCAGCCATTAAGTGGCTGTCACCGGAGCGGCCGAAACAACCCCTCGTTTTAGCTGAGGAGCCTGTTCCCAGGCCGGTTGTTCGGCCAATTCCAGCTGCCCCACCGATTCCGGTGGAACCTCCGCCTCCACAGCCGTTAGTTGGGGCTCCGACCAAAAATTCTCGGTCGGCTCAGGGACTGCCCCATAGGCTGTCTGTCACCCTCACTCCCGATCGACCTCGGCAGGTGGAGGGTGGCTCAGGCCCGAGGCAGCTCTTTGAGGACTCTTCCGAGTCCGAAGACGATTCCTCCCTGTTCTCAAAGCGAATGGACTTGGAGTCCTCAGGAGGCCAGTCAGTGGACGATAGCCCTTCGTCCTTCCTAGGATTGCTTCGGCTCATCTCAGAGTCCACCGGGATGAAGCTCGAACCCGTTTCTAAATGGGCCAGGTATCCCCTCACAGAGATTCTGGACCGAGGGGATTCCCCTACGGAGGCCTTTCCAGTGGCCGAGGCCATAGTGGGTCCGGCCTTGGAACTTTGGCAGCGCCCTGCTTCCTGTCCTGCACCTTGACCAGGATGGCCAGGAAGTATCACGGTCCCTACTGGTTCCCTGTCGGTTTTGAACACCCCTCTGCTGAGGGTTGGTTACCGACAGTGTTTTCGCGTGCCGGGAACACCAGGGATGTGGACAAACCTCCCTGCAAGGAGTCCAAGAAATTGGACTATGCCGGGCGAAAAGTCTATGCTGCGTCCTCTCTCGGCCATCGCCAGGCCAGTTCGGCCGTCCTCATGGCACATTTTTCTCATTCCCTGTTGGGCTCCCTGGATGAGGTTGTGCCTCATCTTCCCGCGGATCTGCAGACTACGGTCAGGCAGGTGCGGGACCAGAGCAGTGGCCAAACAGCAGCTCCAGACTGCTTTAGACATTGGGGACTCATGTGCCAGGTCTGTGGCGGCCGTAGTGGCTATGCGTCGGCGGGCTTGGCGAGGATATCCACCTTTACGCGGATACCAGCACAAGTTGGCGGATGTTCCCTTTTGGGGACTGACCTCTTGACCCTGGGTGGAAGGTCACCTGCAGAGGATCGAGAAGTCAATGCTACCTGGACTCGGTCTCTTCCACTAGAAGGACAAAGGCTGCAAACCACAGCCTAAGCCCTTTCGTCCTTCTGCGCCCACGTGCGTCCTGGCCCAACAACGCCAGGGCTAGCAGGCTCGGCTTGGCATCCCAAACCAAGTCCGGAGCTTCCTCCAACAGGAAGCAGGGGTAAGGCCAGGAGGTCCCTCGGCGGTCCCTCCTCCAAGCCTGCCCAGTGCCAGGCTGAGGGTGTCGCCCAACCCCGTCATCTCACCCCAGGTTCCCCTGGGAAGGAGCTCCGCACTTCCTTTCCGCCTGGTCCGTTATTACCACGGACAGGTGGCTACTGGAGGTGGTGGGAAAGGCCTGCCTCTAGAATTTGAGCAGGCTCCGCCTTCAGACCGTCGCACTGGGGCCTCGGGTCCGCACTCACTGTCGGCTCATCGGGCCCACGTCGGCTATCCTCCTCCAAAGGAGGTGATCAGGAGGTAGTGGATCCTCCCTCAGACCCGGGGTTTGTGTCCAGGTACTTCCTGGTTCCGAAACGGATGGGGGGCTGGCGCCCCATTCTCGACCTACCGACCTGAACAAGTTCCTAAGGTCTCGAACCTTCAGGATGGTCACTCTGGCTCAGATTATACCATCCTTGGAACACGGCGTGTGGTTCTGCTCTCTGGACCTGCAGGACGCGTTCTTTCCCGTCCCTATCCGTCCATCACATCGGAGATTCCTTCGCTTTCAATCGGAGGGATCCCTCTTCGAGTTCCGAGCCATGCCCTTCGGCCTGTCTCCAGCTCCCAGGGTCTTCACCAAATGCATTGCAGTGGTGACAGCTTTCCTGCGGTGCCGAGGGTTCCGGGTGTACCCTTACCTGGACGATTGGCTGATAGCAGCCCCCTCCAGACAGGAGGTGGAGCGGTCCAGAGATCTGGCCTTCCAGGTTTGCTCTCAAGTCGGCCTTCTCATCAACGAGGCCAAGTCGGAACTCGAGCCGAAGCAGGTGTGCAAACAACATGAAGTCTTGCTATATTATGACTATTGCAGTTTGTCCCACCATTAGAACTGCTCCGGAGGTGAAAGAGTTAACTCCATTCTAAGAATGGAACTTAGAACTCGAGCTCTATTAGAGAAGTTCTGTCTTGGTTATTTCAAACTCAAACTGTCAGATTCTTTACTCCGCCTCACTGAACAGTCGCTCCAGAGATTTCTCCTACTGCTCAGTTCATTTCTCGGTTTAAACAGTGTTTTCTCGGTTAAATTCAACCGCCAGTATTATTATTTTAACCGCAAACCGATCGGTTCAAGCTCTGTCTGTGGTATTGTAAATAATAGACAGGTTTTATTTCTGTGTGGAACTTGTAAATGTTTATCGGTTCGGTTCGAACCGATCAGGTTGGTTAAAACTTTAAAGAGTAAGCATTTTAAAGCTTTTAGAGTGCGGTTCCCGGTTCTTATCGGTTCTAAAAAAAACGGATTTCATTATGGTTTTTTCCATGACCCGTGACACGGTTGGGAACCGATAAGGGTGTCTTGCCTGGCACTGCCGTTAAAAGGGCAAGTTTCTTGGTTAGGCTGGCATCATGTCTGAGAAACCCAAAAGAAAAAACCGGGCCCACTGGGTTTCAACACTGTAGTGTCTGTGGGGAAGCCTTTGCCAAGGCTGACCTACACACTACATGTGTTTTGTCTGGGGTTGACCACCTCAATTCAGACTGCCAGATTGGTAAAATTTCCTACAGCCCCCTGGATAAGAGAGTGGGCAGGCTCAGAGAACGAGAGGCCAAAAAGTCCGCTGACCCGGATGGCCAGCCCGGTTTGGTGCCAACCAAACCGGAGGGAGTGCCCTCTGACCAGGGAGAGACTTCCTCGTGCAAACGTAAAGCTGGCTCTGAGGAGCCAGTTCCAGCTAAGAAATTAAAAAATCAGCAGGTAGGGAGTCCAAAATTCCTTCCCCAACTGCTGCAGAAATAGCAAAAGCTATACAAATTGTACAGTCACTTTCTCCGGTTCCGTCCGAACCGCCTCTGTCTAGTAAAGGTTGGTTCGGCGGTTCCACGGGTTCAAGAATATGATATTGGAGATTTCTATGAACCAGAGGAGGGAGGAGGATTATGAACAGTGTGACTGTGACTTTGAGAGTCTGGATGTGCCCATTGAACGGACATCTCCCAGACTGACCATAGAATCCCCCCTATGCTTTCTGAGTCCCTTCTCATTTTTTGTTTTATAAAAGGTTGCTGAATCCTCCAGCTCCATTGGAGGAAGCTGTGGATGAGCAAGAGGAACCTGATTTTGTAGAAAGGATGGATATTCCAGAGTCTAGGTAGTCTATTCCTTGCATAATTAATTTAGGAAAGAAACAATAAAAAATTTAAAAGCTCTAATTCTGTGCCTCCTGTGGACAAAAAGATGGACAGGAGGTACACTCTGTCAGGTCCTGATGCAGAATTCCTTTCACAGCATTGCAGTCATGTTGGTGTGGTTCAGGCTGCAGCCTGTGATAAGCTAATATTCCCTTGGCTTCACATCCTCCTGACAAGGATTCCAGGAGGATTGATGCCATGGCAAAAAAAAAACATGGCAGCGTCCTTGGGACTCAGGCAAGCAAATTACATGGCTTATGTAGCAAGGTTTCAAAAATCTAGATGGGACACTGTCATGGCTTTGGCTAAACAGGCCTCTGGCCAGCTTGCTAATGAGCTGGAGCAGGTGGCTGCTGATGGCATTAAGGCATCCAATGCTGCTGTGATTTTAATGATGTATTCTCTAGAGTCATAGCTACATCTGTAGCTTTTTGAGGTTGGCCTGGCTCAGGTGTACTAGCTTGTCACAGGATACCCAGACTAAGGCTATGGATTTTCCTGTGGTAGAAATTCTCTGTTTGGGAGCAGACAGAGAATTATATGAAGGAAATGGATGAATATGGGACTACCTGTAAAAGTACTCCAGGCCAAGGAGGCGGCAAGCCACTCCTCAGAGGCAGACCCCCAGGGGTAGGGTGAGGCCTTTTCACAGGCCTTTTACAAACCCAGGCCTCCTCTGCTTATGTTCAGAGGGGTTCTTCAGAGGGAGAGGCAGACGGGGTGTGAGCAGGCCTGCTCCCACCCCTCAGCCTAAAGCACCTGCCAAACAGGCACCCTGTTAGGGTGCCCAGGGCGAGTCTCCTTTACCTGTAGAGGCAGGTTGGCTTACTCGCTCGAACTGGGAGTCTCTAACTTCAGACAAGTGGGTCCTGGAAGTAGTAGGTCAGGGTCTGGTTCTCAGCTTCAAAAATTTCCAAAGATGAGAATCAGATCTTTCCCACCTGCAAACCCTTTAGAGACCTTTTCTTTAGAAACAAAGTCTCATCCTCCTGGCTCTCAGAGCTGTAGAAAGGGTTTCTCCCCACATCAGGGCAAGGGTCTGTACTCCAGATATTTCCTTACCCCAAAAGACAGGAGAATGGCAGCCCATTTTAGGCCCTGAGATATCTGAACAAGCACCTTTTGAAACCAAAGTTCAAAATGGTAACTCTGGCAATGATTTTACCTTTCTAGGCCAGGGACTGGCTAGCCTCCCTAGACCTCAAGGATGCCTATTTTTCATGTCCTAATCAGAAGCTCCCACAAAGTACCTCGGATTCGAACTGCCCTCAGGTCACACTACCAGTTCAAGAGCAATGCCTTTCGGCCTCCTCTGCCTCAAGAAAGTATTCACAAAATGTCTGGCAGTAGCAGTTGCTCATTTAAGAAGGCAAAGGATTGCTGTCTTTCCCTACCTGCACGGCTGGCTCATTGTAGGCCAGTCCCCAGAACAGGTCAACTCACCTGCAAGTTACCCAGCAGCTGCTCACCTCTCTGGGCTTATTGCTCAATCTTCCAAAGTCAGTTCTGGAACCTGTTCAGTGCTCACCTTCATAGGTGCAGAATGGACACAAAGCAGGCCAGAGCCTTCCTACCCCTTAGAGAGTGTAAGAACCTAGTGGCTCTGGCCTCCTTTCACTCTGCAGGTCTCTCGACGGCAAGATACTTCTTGCAGCTCCTGGGGCACATGGCTGCATCCACAGCTGTAGTGCAAGGAGCAAGATTTCAGATGAGGGACATTCAGTTTCACTTGAGACTTTGGTCTCAGAGAAGAGCCCCTTTCAAGATGGTCCCAGTGACCCGAACCCTGATCCAGGCCCTCCAGGTGGCAGGATCAGAGCAATTTAAGGCTGGGGTCCCTTTCATTCCTCTATCTCACTCCTTGACCCTCACTCCGGATGCATCCCTCCTGGGGTGGGAGCCCACATGGCGACTCTCCACTCAGGGTGTGGTCCCCTCAGGAATCTCTGCTCCACATCAATTTGCTGGAGCTCAGAGCTGTCTTTCTAGCACTTCAAGTGTTTTCTGTGTCTGTTCAGAACAAAGTGGTACAAGTCAGAACAGACAACACCACAACAATGTGGTACATCAACAAGCAAGGGGGCACTCGGTCTTCGGCCTTGTGCACCGAGGCACTGAAGTTGTGGTCTCTGGCCTATTCTAGAACACTTCCATAGCAGTTCACCTTCCAGGAAAGGACAATGTCCTGGCAGATGCTCTCAGCAGGATTTCCCAGGGCCATCACAAATGGTCTCTGGATCCTCAAATACTGGGATAGTTTCTGCCAGATGAGCACCCTCAGATAGATCTTTTGCAGCCCCAGACAATCACCAACTTCCACTGTTCTTTGCAGGCCCCCAGTGTTGGGCTTAGTCCCCTGGATGCCTTCTCTAGATTGGGAAGGGAAGTTTCTTCTCGCCTTCCCTTCCTCTCCTATTCAAGGTGCTAGTCAAAATCAGATCCCAGCCTTGCAGGGTGATTCTGATTGCCCCAGATTGGGCCAGGCAGCCCTGGTACCCTCCTTCTGTCCCTAGCAGTCCATCTTCCCCTGTGTCTCCCAGGAATCACAACCTGTTAACTTGTGCCCAGGGAGAGTTTGGTATCCGAACCTCAAATCCCTCAACCTCAAGGCCCGGCTCTGAGCTAAATTTGCTTGACCTACACCTTTCTCAAGGTGTTCTTGAAATCCTAAAAGGCTTCTAGGAAGCCTTCCACTAGAGCTACTTATAATTCTAAGTGGAAAAGTTTTTCCATCTGGTGTTCTGGAAACATATTTCCCGGAATCTGCTGATTTGCCCATTGTTTTGGACATATGGTCCATCTTAATTCTTTGGGCCTGAGACCAGCACCCTGAAAGTACATTTGGCAGCTGTCTCTGTTTTTATTTCAACAGGAAAGCCCTCCTCTCTTCCGCTCACCCTGTATTTTCCAAGTTTTTAAAGGATTACTTCATACTAATCCACCTTTTAGGATCCGCCCCTGCCTGAATCTTATTGTTTGCATTGCTCAGTTAATGCAACCCCTTTTGAACCTCTGTCTTCTGCAGAGCTTAAGTAGTAACTTGTAAAAACTGTTTTCCTAGTGGCTATCACTTCTGCCAGGCGCATAAGTGAGTTACAAGCCTTGTCAGTAGAAACTGACTTTATTTCTTTCCACAAGGATAAGGTAGTCCTCAGGACTAACAGGAAGTTTTGCCTAAGGTGGTTTCAGATTTCCATCTTAACAATCTATCTCCCTTCCAGTGTTTTTCACTGATCATTTCTCCTCTGGTGAGAGGAGATTGCACAGTTTAGATGTTAAGAGGGCCCTAAGTTACTATATATAACGTACCAAGGGTCACAGGTTCGAATCCCTCCAACTTTTTCTCCCTTATGGTGAGGTCGGGAAAGGGAGACCTGCCACTAAGAGATCAATTGCCAGGTGGATTGTCTCTTGTATCCAATTTTTGTTCTCAAAAACTGGGGAAGGTTCCCCCTTCAGGCCTGAGGGCTCACTCTACCAGAGGTACAGCGGCATCTATAGCTGCTGCTAGAGACATCCCTATTTTAGAAATATGTCAAGCAGCTACCTGGAAAACGGTATACACTTTCACCAAGCATTACTCCCTGGATGTCCAGGCCAGGAGAAATGCTCGGTGTGGCACAGCTGTGCTTCAGAGCCTATTCCCTAAGTAGGTTCTGTCCCTCCTCCATGGAGGTACTGCTGTGTAGTCTGCAATAGTCATAATATAGCAAGACTTCATGTTGTTTGAAGAAAAAATTACTCACCTTAGTAATGTTGTTTCTTCTAATGGAGTCTTGCTATGTTATGACCCCAACCTGCCCCTCTCAGAACTTCTACTTGGGTATGGGGTGGGTAGCATAGTGTGGGCACTAGTTATGCCCATTATATATTTTCCACCTTCTTTGGGGTTTTGGGGTGGTGTTTTATTTTATCTTATATTACTTCTCATATTATTATATTATACTATTACTTTTGGTCCTTGACTTGAGTCTTTGTGTTGGAACCAGCATTGGGTGTTAATATTTAGGTAGCCAGTTGGCTAGTGTAGGTTACAGCTTCCACACAGACCTTAGTGAGTTTTGCTCGTAAAGATCTGACAGTTTGAGTTTGAAATAACCAAGACAGAGCTCTCTAATAGAGCTCGAGTTCTAAGTTCCATTCTTAGAATGGAGTTAACTCTTTCACCTCCGGAGCAGTTCTAATGGTGGGACAAACTGCAATAGTCATAATATAGCAAGACTCCATTAGAAGAAACAACATTACTAAGGTGAGTAATTTTTCATTCTATTTTTCGAGGCAGAGCTCGACTCTCTTGAGCAAAGCAGCTCCGCGGACAGGGCCGAGGTTCTTACCTCCTTTGCCCAATCATTTCTGGTTGGGCAATCGCTCTGCCCGGACTTCCTGCACCTCCTGGGTCTCATGGCGGCCTGTACCAGCGTGGTCCGTTGGGCACGCTGGCACATCGCGCCCTTCAGTGGGGACTGGCCAGCCAGTGGTCACAATGCTGCGATCCATTGGACCAGCTGAGTGATGGTGACCCAGGAGATGTGGGAACACCTCGGTGGTGGACCGTTCCATCTCATCTGCAGGAGGGCATCCCGCTTGTCCGCCTGAGCAGCGGTCTCTCTATCAACCGATGCCTCTCTGATGGGTTGGGGTGCCCATCTGGGGAACACCGAGTGCCGGCCTCTGGTCCTGCCGGAGTCCGATGCCACATCAACCTGCTGGAGCTCAGAGCGGTCCGCCTAGCTCTCACCGCCTTTGCTCCGCTTTCCGGGGTCAAGTGGTCCGAGTCAGACGGACAATACCACCACCATGTACTACCTAAACCGCCCGGGGCGGAGCGCGCTCCATGCTTCTTTGCAAGGAAGCTCTCCGCATTTGGTCACTCGTGCGCAGCCTGGAGGCATATCTCCTAGCCATTCATGTGGCAGGAGCCTCCAACACCCTGGCTGATGCCCTGAGCCGGATAGGGGCTGCATCTCACAAGTGGTCTCTCCTGCCAGAGGTAGTACAAGATCTGTTCTTCCACTGGGGCACACCTCAGGTGGACCTGTTTGCCTCCAGGGAGAACGCGAAGCTGAGGCTGTTTCATGCCCGCCCCCCTCAGCAGGGCTCGCTACAGGGGGATGCATTCTCGAGGCTGTGGACCCGGGCCTCTTCACGCTTCTCCCATTTCCTTGATTCACAAGGTGCTTCTCAAAGCAAGGAGGGACAAGGCGTAGGTGATTCTGATAGCCCCAGACTGGCCCCGCCGAGTCCTGGTACCAGATCTCCTCAGCCTCAGCTCCAGGCTCCCGAGGCAGCTTCCAGCTCGCCCAGACCTGCTCTGTCAACCAGGGGAAGGTGTTCCATCCGGACCTTCAATCCCTGCACCTGATGGCCTGGTTCCTGAGCGGCTAGAGTTCCAGGCCTTGGGTCTTCCCGACGAGGTCCTCAATGTTGTTGAGGCGTCCCGTAAGAGTCGACCAGGAAATGCTATCTTTCAAATGGAAGAGATTTTCCATTTGGTGTCAGGCAAGGGCTTGGACCCTTCCTCCTGTCCTTTGGCAAGCATCTTGGACTATTTTATGGTCCTTTCTAGTCAAGGGCTTGATCCGGCGATCCTTAAAGGTGCACCTGCAGCCATCTCTGCTTACAGGCGGGCGAGGAGCAGTCAGTAAGCGCAGGAGAAAGGTGGTCTGGACGGCTTTTCAAAGGCCTTGATCACATTTCCCTCGGTGCGAGAACCTCCACCTCCGTGGGATTTACTGCTGGTACTGGCAAAGCTCATGGGCAAGCCATTCGAACCAGTGCACAGGTGTGAACTCTCTCACCTGTCGTGGAAGACCGCCTTCTTGGTTGCTGTCACGTCAGCCAGAAGGATGGGAGAACTCCAGGCGCTCTGCATTGAGTCTCCTTACCTGGTCTTCCACAGGGACAAGGTTGTCCTGCGCCCCCACCCGAAATTCCTTCCGAAGGTGGTGTCGGAGTTTCACCTTAGCCAGTGTGTTGACTCTGCTGGTGTTCTACCCCAATCACACCTCGGAGGCAGACCACAGGCTCCATACTTTGACCCCTAGAAGAGCTCGCTTATTATAAGGAGCGCAGCTGAGAGATAGGGAGGTTAGCCAGCTGTTTGTCACCCTCGCTGAAGCCGCACCTGGCAGACCTGCAGCTAAGCGGACGATAAGCAGGTGGGTCACCTCCTGCATAGATCTCTGCTACAAGTTGGCGGGCATGGAGCCTCCCAGAGGGATAAGAGCTCATTCTACCCGTCATACTGCTGCATCGGTGGCTGCTTCCAGGGACGTCCCTATCCAGGAAATCTGCAGGGCTGCTACCTGAAGTCAGCACACACCTTTGTTACCCATTACCACATCGACCTTGAGTCACGCCGGGATGCTGGTTTGGGGCCTGCGGTTCTCCAGGTCTTTATTCCCTAAGTAGGGGTTGCGCCTTGCCTCCCTCCTCCAGGAGAACTGCTAGGTCTGCCAATAGTGTGGATGAACAACACATCCATGTCCCTAAGTACGGTTACTCACCTGTAACAGGAGTTCTAGGAATGGTATATGTTGTTCATCCACCTGACTCTCGACCTCCCAGCGTAGCACACAACCTGAGCTTCCAGCGGGCAGATCTAGGCGTCATGGGGCAGAGCGAGGTTTTACCACCGGGTGAAGTGGGAGGAGCCAGTTGAAGACCTTCCGGCAAGATTTAAAGTGGCAAGGAACCTGCCAATAAGTGTGGATGAACAACATATACCATTCCTAGAACTCCTGTTACAGGTGAGTAACCTGTATTTCTTTTCCTGCCATCAACTCGCCAATATCTGCCTCTCGGTCTCCTTTTCTAGCGCACGACAACCATATGAACTATGACGATTTTCGTCTACTTTTCGAATTCTGAACAGCTGATGTCCTCTCCAACCACTTCTTTAGAGGATCACCATACGAAGTTTGCCTGCGGCAAACAGATCCCCTTCAAGGATCCCCATTCGGCCTGTGTACGCTGCCTAGGCCCGGACCATGACACCAAGGCCTGCTCCTTTTGCAAGGGCTTCAACAGTTGCACCAGGATCCGCCGCCAGAAGGCATTTCAAGCGTTTCTCCTGGAAGAGAAACTCAAAACCATGGACAAGGAACCTTCCTCCCAGGGAGAGCCTTCGAGCAAAACCCACAAGCACTGGGAAAAGGAAAGGTCTAGGTCTCCTGCGAGGGCCTCTGACTCCGGAAGCTCCGGCTCAAAATCGGACCACTCTCCCTCCAGGGCTGTGTCGCATCCTCCCCCCGTCCAGGTCAGGTCATCCAGCGGTTCCTCCTCTCTTCAGCCTCTGAAGACTTCGAGGCCCTCAGCCTCCTTTACTCCTTCCAAGGCCTTGTCGAAGTCGGCGGAGCACCATAAATCTTCCTCCCGTCGCTGGGACACCGACGCCAGGTCAGTCTCCTAGCCACCCCGAGGTTCGGACCCGGCGCCCCGTAAAACCAAGGACCTGACATCCCTTAAACGGACATCAGACCCGTTGGCCAAACATCACCGGCGCTTCCAGGAGCCGACACCCGTCGCCAGCCAGGCATTCGCCTCCGAAGACGGCCAGGGGACCGACGTCAGCTACCCCACAGAAGAGGACCGCACCCCCCTCGCCGGCAGATGCCGGTCAGAGGGACTCCACCGAGAAGGATGCCACACCGCCCGAGGATCAGACGGGTGACACCGGAGATGCAGGGCTCCCAAGGGAACCTTCCCTGGAGCAGGAGACCCCTGGGGATCCGATGCCAGTGACAGGCCACCAGTGCCGGGCCTGTCATCGGGTATGAATCTGGCAGAGGTAAAAGAGCTTTTTACCTTCTGGTGGGACACCATCAAAAAAGATTTGGTCCCCGCACATCCTCCTCCTACACCTACTCCGCCTCCACCCACTCCTTCACCACCTGTGCCCCCTCCTCCACCTAAGGGGCCCGTAGGAAGGCCTCCATCCCCCAAGGAGCAGATGCCACCTCCTAGGGGTAGATCTTCAGAAAGGAGAAGGCCTCCCTCCAAATCCCCCTCAGGGTCACCCAGCCCCAAGAGATCCAGACAACGACGGTACACTCCATCGGGGGAGGATTCCAGGTCACCTTTTCCTCTCAGCATTCCCTCTCCTGACTCACACGACCTACCCAGGTCTCCTCCGGATGATCTCTCCTTCGCAGAGATCATGAGGCACATCCAGGAGAACATGGGGTGGGATGCTGAGGAGCTTGACCCCGAGCGACAACGCCTTGCCCACTACCTTCGGCAAAAAGACCCGAAGCCTGTGGTAGTGCCGCCCTTGGTGGATACCTTTGCGGACGTCACCAAGGCTGCCTAGAAATGTCCGCATTCCACTCCTGTGGTGCCGAAGAAGGCTGACCGCCTATACAAGGCCCCTAGGGAGGACCAGTATTTGGTGAACCAGCCTCTGGCTGATTCCCTGGTCATCACTGCTTTGCATAACCGGTCTCAGATACCTCAGCATTTGAGCACCCAGCCCCCGGATCAGGAATCCAAGCAATTGGATGTCCTGGGAAGGCGCACGTACGTGGCTGTGACTTGCACCATCAGGTCACTGAACTATCTGACCCACATTGTTCAATTTCAGAACGCACTGTGGGAACAGGGTCAGGACCTGGTCGATAAGATGCCAGATGGCGATCACAAGGAGGAGCTCTTGAACCTCCTCCGCATGGGTTCAGATGTGGGGACCCAAGTGCTCAGAGCCGCATATGATTCTGCGGACTCTTCAGCCAGAGCTGCAGCCTCAGGCATTTGTCTTCAGGGACACTCTTGGCTCCGTGTCTCCGGATTTACCCCGGACGTCCAAAAAAACATCCTAGACGTCCCTTATAACAGCTAGATCCTATTTGGTGAAGCCTCTGAGAGAGTGATCACCAAACTCCAGGACGCAGGGAAGGCAGTCCGATCTGTACAAGCTATGTACAGGTCTCGGCCTAGTTCCTTTCGTAGGAACCAGAGCCGTTTCGTGGCTGGCTACAAAGGCAACAACAACGTTCTGGTCAGCAACAGAGGGCACTTTCTACGCATGAGGCCTGGCCAAGTCATCCCCAGGCAGAGGCCAATGATTTTCAAAGTGCACAGCCTGCCGGGTCAAACGCTGCCACAGCATGACTCTTCCGGCCCCGCCTCCCAGGATCGCGGGAAAAGAAAGTCGGGGGTCGCATCACGCGCCATTTTCCAGGGTGGCAATCGATCACCACTGACAGGTGGGTTCTGCAGCTGGTCAAAAAAGGCCATTATATAGAGTTTGTAGGTAGCCCACCTACAAGTCCTCCCTTGCTCTCCCGTTATTCGGGTCAGCATGCCCTGCTCATACAGCAGGAAGTGCTCGCGATTCTGGAAAAGGAAGCCTTAGAGCACGTCCCAGAGAACCAGAGAGGACTAGGGTACTATTCTCACTTCTTCCTGGTTCCAAAGAAAACGGGACTTCCGTCCAGTACTGGACCTCAGCGACCTCAACCTTTCAGTCCTTTACAAGCGCTTCCGCATGGTGACCCTTCCGGGCCTAATTCCCATGCTGAGGCAGGATGCCTTTCTGGTGTCTTTGGACATGCAGGACGCCTACCTGCACATTCCTATTGCTCAAGCGCACCAGAGGTTCCTGCGCTTCGAGTTTCAGAGCCACCTTTTTCAGTTCTGAGCTCTTCCCTTCGGGCTGTCATCGGCACCTCGTGTATTCACGAAGTGCATGGCGGTCGTAGCTGCGTCTCTGAGGAGACAGAGCCACTACGTGTTCCCATATCTGGATGACTGGCTTCTCATGGCGCCCTCGATGACTGCTATTCACTGCACCCAGTCTCTTTTTTTCAATCACTGGGTATTCTCATCAACTACGAGAAGTCACACCTGGTTCCGTTTCAGTAGCTGCAGTTTATCGGAGCAGTTCTGGACACCGTCAGAGGGAAAGGTTTCCTTCCCACGGACAGAGCGGAACACATCAGATCCCTCATCAGGGAGTTGTTGGCGAAGACCACCGTCCGAGCCAGACTGGTCTTTTGCCTGCTCAGACACATGGCTGCAGCCATTGCAACAGTCCCGCTAGCCCGTCTCCACATACGGGTAACTCAGTGGATGTTTCGGGTGCAATGGGACCAAAGGCAAGACCATCTGCAGCATCCAATCCGGATCACGAAAACCGTAATTCGAGATTGGCAATGTGGCTACATCCAGGGAACCTCTTGGCCGGAGTCCCCTTAACAGCGTGGTCTCCGACTGTGACTCTCTCCCACAGACGCCTCTCAGGGCTCGGGTGGGGAGCACACCTCAATAATTGTTCGGTCTCGGGGCCTGTGGACAGCCCAGGTCTCATCTCCACATCAACATCCTGGAAATGAGGGCAGTCCTTTACGCTCTGCAGGCCTTCCAGTTGGAGATTCCACAGGGTACACTTCTGTTACAAACTGACAATTCCGCAGTGATGTATTACCTCAACAAACAAGGAGGTACTCACTCCTACCCACTTTGCAGGGAGGCCATGAGAGTGTGGGAGTGGGTATTGCAACACGGCGCAAACCTAATTGCAATACATGTCCCAGGAGTGGAAAACACCATCGCAGACAGCGTTAGCTGCTCTCGGGCCAGAGTTCACGAATGGGAACTTCTGCAGGAGGTGGCAGAGGATCTGTTTCACAGATGGGGTACTCCAGAATTAGACCTTTACGCATCCCCATCCAATGCAAAACTGCCCAATTTTTGATCGCTAGATCCAGGGCCTGGTGTTTTCTGGTGACACGTCCCTTTCCTGGGCGGGCAGATTCCTCTATGCCTTTCCTCCTTTCCCGTTGATCCAGAGAGTTCTCTTAAAACTTCACAGGGAGCAAGCGACGCTCATTCTGATCGCCCCTTCTCAGCCCAGACAGATTTGGTTCCCTCTTTTGCACCAGCTATCCATGAACCTCCAGTTCCTTTGCCAATCAGCTCCCATCTATTGTCTCAGGAGGCGGGTTCATTGGTCCATCCGGACCTACGCTCATTGAACCTGCACGCTTGGCTCCTAGAGACATAGCCATGATGCGATACGGGATCTCTCAAGAAGTGGCAGACATACTCTCTGCCACCAGAAAACCGGCTATCCACACAACTTACGCCATGAAATGGCACAGATTCTGTTTGTGGGCTCAAGCACGCGGCTTTCTGCCGTTAGACTGCCCAGAAAAGCTGGTTCTGGACTACCTGCTTTCCCTCTTCAATCTCCGGACTGGCTTACTCCTCGATTAAAGTGCACCTTTGTGCCATTTCTGCTTACCGTGCCCCCGTAGGCCATTGGACTGTGGCCCAGCTGGACACTACTCGTGCCTTTTTAAGGGGCATCCACCACTTTAGGCCTCCCATTAAAGATCCAGTCCCTCCTTGGACTTACCTTTTGTCCTGGAGCAGCTCACGCTGCCACCCTTTGAACCAGCCACGGATTGCGAGCTACGTTTTGTCTCTTGGAAAACATTATTTTTAGTTGCAGTTACTTCTGCCAGAAGGATTTTGGAATTGCACGCTGTTATGTGCAAAGAGCCTTATTTGGTTTTCCACCAGGACAGGGTATCCCGATGGACAAACCCAAAGTTTTTGCCTAAGGTGGTCTCCGCTGTCACCCTTAATCAGTATATCGATCTACCAGTGTATTTTCCAAGGTACTCTAATCGAGGAGAAGCCTTTCTGCACACGCTAGACGTGCACAGGTGCCTCAGATACTACCTGACCAAAACCAAACAGCACTGAAAGTTGGACCAACTTTTCGTCGTCTTTGCTCACAGGATGAAGGGAGTTCCTGTCTCCAGTCACTTTCTAGGTGGCTCATCCAGTGCATTACTTTCTGTTATGAGAAGCGCAATAAACCCTTACCGGGCGCGGTCATGGGTCATTCCACAAGATGGGTGGCTACTTCCTTTGCGGCGTTAAAGAACATCTCCACCTCAGCTATTTGCGCTGCAGCTACCTAGAGCTCTGTGCATACCTTTGTCAGGCATTACAGTCTGGACATTTCATCGAGGCGAAGAGTGGGGTTCGGTCTAGCTGTCCTTCGGGGACTTCTGTCCTAGACTCGTGTTACCTTGAGGTCTCTACCTTTCCTCTTCCCGATGGTGCATGATTGCCACTACCGCTTGGAAATCAGTCCTAATGGTGTAAGCTGCTGCAAGAGCTGTATCTCGAAGTAAGATAGTACAGTTATGTAAGAACTTACCGTAACAGTAGATCTTCGAGAACAGCTCTTGCAACAGGTACCTTCTCTCCCACCATACCCGCTGGAGGTAGGTCGGAGTCTAGCATCCATCTTTATTAGATGGGACATGCCTATTTACTTGTTTTGCCAACTGGTGGCGGATCCTCGGTCTCCTCTTCTGATGTCATCTAGCAGCCAGGAGTCTCCGCCGGGAGAACTAAGGATTATGGGGGGACCACCTCCTTATGTACTACGCCCGACGGGAGCGGGACCGACTTCGGAGGCGGTCCCCACTGAAGACTGCTAGCTAGAAAATGTCCGTGGGGTCCTGTCACCTGCCAGCTTCAGTCCTAATGGTGTAACCTGCTGCAAGAGCTGTTCTCAAAGATCTACTGTTACGGTAAGTTCTTGCGTAACTGTACTATCTTCTTGGACGGAGTCTCCACCACTCATTCACACGCCCACCCACCATCCCCCGAGCTCACCTCTTTTGTTGTCTTCACTCCCTCAATCTTTAGGCTGTGAAGGCTACTTTGTTTACCCTTCTTATACGGGTCGTCCGGACTATCTTATGTCCATTTTTTGTTAGCCTATCCTTCTAGGTTAGTTATGCTACATCTCCTGGGAAAAAAGGTACTGAGGCGGTTGGAGGGTCAATGCCGAGATAGTCCTTGCTGCATGAGCCGAGACTCGTGGCGCCGCTCCTCACGGCTCCATCTCTATTGCCAGCCCTCCTGCAAAACGTTTTCTCCCACTGGGTCCTAGCGCCTCCGGCGTAGTTCCATCAGTGTGAATGAGTGGTGGAGACTCCGTCCAAGAAGATCAAGAATTACGGTAAGTACGTAATTTCCATTTTTGTCCTCTGCCTGGGGCCTAAGCATAACACCGCAGAGTGCGCCATCTGCCAGGGCTTCAACTAGGCCATGGACACCCATCGCAGGAGGACCCTCCATGCTCATTTACTGATCCAAACACTGGCATCGCTTGAAAAAGAGCTCCAGGAGCTGAGAGAAAGATGGTCATCGCCAGCCCCTGAGAAAAAGGAGTTGAGATGCCGGGAGCAGAGCCACTCTCCACAGAGGAAATCCAGCCAGACAGCCGACACCATCTCTGGTGGGGCCTCCACCTCCATGAGTACCCCACCAATCAAAATCTGTATGCGCTCTTAAGGAAAAAGACCAAAACTTCATTTGTCAACCCAGTAGTTGATTTATTAAGCACCACTGTGAACCCCCTAACGCCCCTTTGAAGGCATATTGCCGAGGCACTGGGGCCTACAGTGGTGCTAAATAAACTAACTAATTGGTTGACAAATGAAGTTTTGGTCTTTATCCTTAAGAGCTCATACAGGTTTGGATTTGTGAAGTGTCTGTATAAAGGGTTTGTCACCCTGTGTATGCGACCCCCTTGTAGCTTTGAGTGCAGCAACCTGCTCTCTCAACTGAATTTTGAGGACCTGACCTCCAGGGCCTTCTTTCACTCCGGCAGACCGGACACCCTTTCTCTCCCCCCTCCCGCCAAGGTCAGTGGGCAGTCAGGGGTATCCTCTTTGAACAATCCAGCTACGGTACCTGCTTCAAGCCCTGCAGTTAAGTCACCCTCTGGCTCCACCACCGAGCTCCCGGCCCAGGCCGATCAGCCTGACTGTAGCCCTCCCGGCAGCTGTCTGTGAGTCGGTCAACGGCTCCTCCGTCGCCCGCCAGGCTGTCACCTCTGAGTCAGACGCCGGACCACCCAGCACCCGCATGGGGACTTCTCTCCTGTCGGACTCCCTTGTGGACCCCGGTGCCAGGCTGGGAGAGCTTGCATGCCCCTCTTCATCCAACCCGGGTTCTCTCTCAAGGAATTTGCTCTCCTTCTCCGACCTTTTTGGGCCTGATCATCAGGACCCTCTTCCACCGGATACCTTACAAGATCTATTGACAGGGACTCTTCCAGACCTCCCCCCTTCGCCAGGCTGTGTTGCATCGATGGATCTTCACCCGACGCCTGATCCTTCGCCAGACATCTTTGGGGGCAATATGGATCCAGCTCCTTCTGGCCCTTCGGAGTCCCCCAACCCCCACTCTGCCGATGGACCCACCTCCTAGTGGTCTCTTGGCGCCGCCTCCGGCAGGGGTCCTACACTCCTCCGTCGGGCCCGACCGGCTACTATCCCGGGTACACACCACAGTATCCACAGTACCCAACGCTGGGGAGTCCATCGCTGGGATACCCTCCTCTGACGCCGGGTCAAGTCATGCATTCTCAAGGATACCAGTACCTTACTAGTACCAACCACCCAGTTATCCTTATTCTACAGGGTACCCGGGTTATCCACCACCCCCTCGTCCTCCACGGCCGGAACTGGATGTCATTCCCGCCTGGTGGAAGGACATGAAATCTCAGCTGCTCCAGGAATTTGGTCAGCCTCAATTGGTGATAAAGGCCACCACACCCCACCTCACAGGGTGCCACCTGCTAGCCCGGTCCCTCTAGTCGAGCCTCAGACAGAGGTTTGGGTGTTCTGCCCTCAGGCATTATAGGGCACAGGCTTCTGATTCCGATACCAGAGTCTTCTCTGCCCAGTAGGCCGGAATCATCTGAGTCAGATGAGGACTCTGTGAGGGACCAGTCAAAGCCTCACTCTGCCATTGAGGCTGAACCGAAAGAATCCCCAAATCTCCCCAACAGAGGACCCATCCTTTGCTGAGCTCCTCCGGACTATTCAGAAATCTTGTGGATGGGCTTCTCAAGAATTGAATCCCAAACACAGAAGACTGACCGAACATTTGGACTTGGTCAATGCGGGCCCATTCCTCTATGGATGGAGGACCTTATGTCCACTATTTGGCAGCAACCATCGTCCATCCCAGCCATGTCAAAAAAGGGCAGTAGGACCTACCACCACCCGGAAGGGTTTTCCCACCTCACTACCCAACCTAAGGCCGACTCTCTTGTGATCACGGCTGCTCACAATAGGTCGGCCTAACCTAAACATCTTAGCACCTCCCTCCAGACAAGGAGTCAAGCAGATGGACCAGTATGGTCTAAGATCTACTTGCGCCATTTGCTTCTTAAATTATGTGGCCCACGTGGTGGCATTCCAGAAAGCCTCCTTGTCAGATCTGGAAAAGGATCTTAAGGAGATTCCCAATGAGCAGCTCAGAAACAAACTCCTGGAGAAGGTCAGAATGAATAAATCGTCCTGCCACCATGCCCTCCATGCCACTTACGACACTGTGGACTAGGTAGCACGAGGTGCAGCTACTGGCATCTGTCTTAGACGCCTTGCTTGGCTTTGTCTGGTGGGGTTGGCTCAAGATGTACAGAGGTTCCTTCTGGACTCTCCCTTCAGGGGTCCAGTTCTGTTTGGCAGCAACACGAAAGATATTGAGCTGCAAGAGAGTGGCAAATCCTTGAAGGATGTCCATTCTCTTTACCATTCAGGTCAAAAACCACGGTACCAGCCACGCCACCAGCGGAAGTGGAATAAACAGAACCAGAGCAGACGACAGACCAAGTGTCTCTTCCAGGGTTCCAGCCCTCAAACACCCCAGGCCAAGTTTCCTAAAACTACCTCTGAGGGGCAGCCTTCCCTCTGCATCACTGACCCTCTACTCCCTCCTGTTCCTGCCGGAGGAACCAGTGGTGGAGAAGATTCTGCCTCCACCTGGACGGTGGAGGCCGTAACTGCAGATGCATGGGTTCTTCAACTCTTAGCAAGAGGTCACTCGATAGAGTTCCTGGCGAGACCCTCCTCCAACCCTCCGGGAAGGTCGCATTACCCATCCGGACAGCAGTATCTGGTCCACCAAGAAATTTAAGCTCTACTGCAGAAGTCAGCCATAGAGTGAGTTCCATCAGAACAGGAAGGAAGGAAGGAAGGGGGTTTTACTCCCACTTCTTCCTAGTTCCCAAAAAGACGGTAGATCTCAGTCCTATCCTAGATCTCAGCATGCTCAACCTCTTTGTAGAATACAAGAGGTTCCACATGTCAACCCTCCAGGGACTGTTACCCCTGCTCAAACCAAACAATTGGTTATGTTCTCTGGATATGCAAGATGCTTACCTCCATATCCCCATCCTCCCGGCCCACCACCACTGCCTGAGATTCTCGTTTCAGGCTGAACATTTCCAGTTCAGAGCCCTTCCCTTTGGCCTCTCTTTGGCACCTCGGGTTTTCACCAAGTGCCTAGCGGTGGTGGCGGCGTTTCTATGCCTCAAGTGCATTTATGTTTTCCCCTACCTGGGCATTTGGCTATTTTCAGCCCCTTCCCTGGACAGTCTGAAGGAATCCCTTTCCTTCGCTCTGGACCTTTTCTCCAATCTGGGCATCTCAGTCAATTACCCCAAGTCCCAGCTACTACCCTCCCAGCACCTCCAATTCATTGGAGCAATGCTGGACGCAGTTCAGAGCAAGGCCTTCCTCCCTCAAGACAGAGCAGAGTCCCTTATCTCTCAAGCGGCGCTAGTGGCTTCCTCCTGTTGAACCACAGCGTGTTCGGTCCTGCAACTATTGGGACTGATGACAGCCGCCATTTCCACAGTCCCTCTGGCCAGACTTCAAATGAGGGTAACCCAATGGTCTTGAGTCCAATGGGATCAATGCCAGGATGACATGGACCACAAGGTCTTGGTCTCCAGCTACCTTCAAAGGGAACTCCTATGGTGGCAGGACTTATCCAGCCTTTCGTTGGGAGTCCCCTTCCACCCTCCATCTCCCACCATGATTCTCACATCCGATGCCTCGAACCTGGGATGGGGAGCACATCTGGGAGACCATCGGACCCAGGGCACTTGGATTACCCATGGAGGAGAACCTTCACATCGGTATCCTAGAGACAAGAGCAGTGCTTTATGCTCTTCAGGCCTTTCAGTCCCTCTTAGTTCCAGGAACACTACTCATCCAGATAGACAACATGGCCACTGTCTGGTACTTCAACAAACAAGGAGGAGATGCGGGTGTGGTACTAGGCTGTTCAACACGGCGCCTCATGGACAGCAGTACACGTGCCAGGCGTTCACAACATAATGGCGGACAGTCTCAGCTGATCAGTCGCCAGGGCTCATGAGGGGAGCTAAAGCAAGAGGTAGTAGATCATCTCTTTCTTCACTGGGGACGCCCAGAATGGACCTGCTTTTGCTGTTTCGTTCTTGGGTATGGTGCTTTTATGGCGTAGATGCACTGTATCTTGGACAGGGAGATTTCTATACGCTTTCCCTCCCTTTCCTATCTTACAGAAGGTTCTGCTGAAGCTACAGGTGGGGGGGGGGCCCACTTGATTCTCATTGCCCCTCTGCGGCCTTGGCACATTTGGTTTCCTCTACTACAGCAGGTAGCACTGGTACCTCCAGTACCTCATTCTCTCTCCTATGACCTTCTGTCCCAGGAACAGGGCAACCTGGTACACCCAAGCCTCAAATCACTCCACCTTCATGCGTGGCAGCTGTGGACCTAGCAGCCTCTTGCTGTGGCGTATCGGCCAGAGTCGCTAAGGTCTTAGTGGAGGCCAGAAAACCCTCCACTAGATCCACATATACTATGAAGTAGAAGAGTTACCATTTGGGCTACAGCTAAAGGCTTAGACCCCTTTTCCTGCTCGGCTTCCCAGGTTTTAGAGTACCTCTTACACTTACCACCTTCCGGTGGAAGGCAAAACCCTTGCTCAGATGGAGGTTTCCAAAACCTTTCTGAAGGGAATCCTTCATCTAAAACCTCCGGTGTGGAATCCTGTTCCCCCTTGAGATCTTAATTTCATGATGGAGAAGCTTACTTTGCCCCCCTTTGAGCCGGCAGCAAGCTGTGATATGTGTTTCTTAGCATGGAAAATGCTCTCTTTAGTTGCTATCACATCAGCTCGAAGAGTTTCAGAGCTCCAGGCTCTAGTTTGTAGAGAGCCTTATTTGATTTTCCACAGAGACTTGGTGGCTCTTCGGACTAACCCTTTCTGCCAATGGTAGTGTCAGAACTTACTCTAAACCAGTGTCGAGTTACCATTTTTGTGTCCTGGAGACTCCCAACAGAGGGGAGTATCTCCTGCACACCCTTGACATGCACAGGATTCTGAGATGATATGTCTCAAGGACTCAGAAGGTTCACAAGTCGAACCAACGTTTTGTTGCCTTTGCCCCTCAGTGCCAGGGCAAAGCTGTGTCTAAAGAGACTCGTTCTGGGTGGCTGGCAAATTGTATTCATTACATTTACCAGAAGTATGAAAAGCCCCTTCTGGGGACGGTCATGCGCCACTCTACTAGGGGTGTGGCCACTTCCACAGCCTCTTTCAGGAATGTGTTCACTGCGGATATCTGTGCAGTGACCACTTGGTCCTCCGTCCACACCTTCACTAAACATTGCAGTCTGGCCATTGCTTCTAGGTGCAAGGCTGACTTCGGTCTAGCAGGTCCTGCAAGGTCTACTGTCATGAGTGACCTGTAGTTGGCAGTCATTTTCCTCCTCCTGGAACCTCGTTTCCAACTTCTCCTTTTCAGTTGACTGCTTGGTATTCAGTCCTATGTGTGAAGACCTACTACAGGAATCCTCTCAAAGTAAGATATAGCAGTTACGTAAGAACTTACCGTAACAGTAGATCTTAGAGAGAGATTCCTGCACTAGGTCTGTATTTCCCACCCTCCTTCCGCCAGCTCCTGTGTTTTTGTTTTTTTCCCTCTTTCTTCCGTTCCCAGGACTTTGTTTCATCTCGGGCACAGGGTCCAGGAGTTTCCCACTACTTTTTTCTCTTCCTCTTTAGAGGTCTCTGGTGGAAGAACTGGAGGACGGGCGGGGACCTCCCCTTTTATAGTCACGCTGACGTCTGTCACCTGGCACCGGGGGTGATCCCTGCTGATGATTGCTAGCTACAAGCTTGCTCTGCAGTCCTGTGCAAAGATCTACTGTTATGGTAAGTTCTTATGTAACTGCTACATCTTCCCAAGTATTTTCACCATTCATAACGCCGACCCACCCTCCCTGTAACCAGGCGCTGGGCAGCGCTGTCCCCCCCAGTCTCTCTTTTCAAACAACATGAAGTCTTGCTATATTATAGACATTAGCAGCAGTTTGATCCAGCTCTAGAACTGCCCCGGAGTGAAATGGTTAAAACCATTCCAAAATAGAATTTTGGCACGATAGCAGCTCTATCTGTGTCATTTCAAACTTGAACTGTTAGATTCTTTACTCCGCCTCAGTGAACAGTCGCCCGAGATTTCTCCTTCTGCTCGGTTCATTTCTCGGTTTAAAAGTGTTTTCTTGGTTGGATTTAACCGAGAATAGTTTTATTTTAACCGCAAACTGTTCGGTTCAAGCTCTATCTGTGGTAACGTAAGTAAATGAAGGTTTTGTCTGTGTGGAACTTGTAAGTTATCGGTTCAGTTTTGAACCGATCAGTGGGTTTAAAACTCATTTAAACTAAAAGTTACTATTGTAGAGTGCGTTCCGGTTCTTATTGGTTCTAAAAACGGATTTATTATGTTTTTTCCAATACCGCGGATACTGTTAGGAACTGATAAGGTGTCTTGCCTGGCACTGCCGTTAAAAGGCAAGTTTTTGGTTAGGCTGGCATTATGTCTGAGAAACCCAAAAGAAAAACCGGGCCCACTGGGTTTCAACACTGTGATGTTTGTGGGGAAGTCTTTGCCAAGACTGACCCACACACCACGTGTTTATTGTCTGGGGTTTGACCACCTCCAGTCAGACTGCCAGGTATGTAAGAATTTCCCTGCAGCCACCCTGGAAAAAAGATTGGGCAGGCTCAGGGAACGAGAGGCCAAAAAGTCCGCTGACCCGGATGGCCAGCCCGGTTCGGTGCCAACCGAACCAGAGGGAGTGCCCTCTGACCAGGGCCAGACTTCCTCGGGCAAAAGAAAAGCCAGTTCTGAGGAACCAATTCCAGTAAAGAAAACAAGAAAATCAGCAGGTCTGGAGTCCAAAATTCCTTCTCCAACTGCTGCAGAGATAGCAAAAGCCATACAAATTGTCCAGTCACTGTCTCAGGGTCCGTCCGAACCACCACTATCTGGTAAAAGGTCGGTTCATCAGGTCCCAGTGGTTCAGGATTATGATATTGAGGAATTTTATGAACCAGAGGAGGGGGAGGAGGATTATGAACAGTATGAATGTGGCTGGGAAGGTCTGGTGTGCCCATTGAACCGGACATCTCCCAGACAGACCTTTAGAATCTCTCCTATGCTGTCTGAGTCCCCATCTCATTTTATGTTTTATAAAAAGTTGCTGAAACCCTCCAGCTTCCTTTAGAAGAGGCTGTGGATGAGCAAGAGGAGCCTGATTTTGTAGAAATGATGGATATTCCAGAGTCTAGGAGATTGTCTATTCCTTTACATAAGTCTTTTAGGAAACAAACAATTAAAATTTTAAAGCTCCTAATTCTGTGCCTCCTGTAGATAAAAGATGGACAGAAGGTATACATTGTCAGGCCCTGATACAGAATTCCTTTCTCAGCAATGCAGTCATGTTGGGTAGTTCAGGCTGCTGCCTGTGATAAAGCTAATATTCCCTTGGCTTCACATCCTCCTGACAAGGATTCCAGGAAGATCGATGCCATGGCAAAAAAACAGTATATGGCAACCTCTCTGGGACTCAGGCAAGCAAATTATATGGCTTATGTAGCTAGGTATCAGAAATCTAGATGGGATACTGTTATGCAATTGGCCAAGCAGACCCATGGCCAGCTGGCTAGTGAACTAGAACAGGTGGCTGCTGATGGCATTGAAGCCTCTAAGGTTCAGTTTCATGCTGCTGTGGATGTTAATGATGTTTCTCTAGGGTCATGGCCACATCTGTAGCTTTGAGTTGGCCTGGCTCAGGTGTACTAGTTTGTCACAGGATACCCAGACTAAGGCTATGGATTTTCCTGTGGTGGGAAATTCTCTGGAGAGCAGACAGAGAATTGCATGAAGAAGATGGATGAATATAGGACTACTTACAAGAGTGCCCAGGCTAAGGAGCGGCAAGCCACTCCTCAAAGGCATGCCCCCAGGGGTAGGGGTAGGCCTTTTCACAGGCCTTTCTACCAGACTCAGGCCTCCTCTGCCTATGCTCAGAGGGGCTTCTTCAGAGGCAGGGGCAGACGAGGGCTGGGCAGACCTGCTCCCACCCCCCAGCCTAAAGCTCCTGCGAAACAGGCACCCTGATGGGGTGCCCAGGGCCGATTCTCCTGTACCAGTGGGGCAGGCTGGCTTACTTCAGTCAGAATTGGGCTTCTTTAACCTCAGACAAGTGGGTTCTGGAAGTAGTAAGCCAGGGTCTGGTTCTCAGCTTCAAAAAGTTTCCCAAGTTGAGAAGCAGACTTTTTCTACCTGCAAGTGCTTCAGAGACCCTCGCTCTGGAAACAGAGGTCTCATCCCTGTTAGCTCTCAGAGCAGTAGAAAGGGTTCCTCCCCTGCATCAGGGCAGGGGTCTGTATTCCATATACTTCCTTACCCCAAAAAAGACAGGAGAGTGGTGGCCCATTTTAGATCTCAGATATCTGAACAAGCATCTTTTGAAACCAAAGTTCAAAATGGTAACTCTGGCAATGATTTTACCTTCCCTAAGGCCAGGGGACTGGCTAGCCTCCCTGGACCTCAAGGATGCCTATTTCCATGTCCTAATCGGAAGATCCCATCGAAGTACCTCAGATTGAACTGCCCTCAGGTCATTACCAGTTCAGAGCAATGCCCTTGCCTTACCTCTGCTCCAAGGGTATTCACAAAGTGTCTAGCAGTGGCAGTGGCCCACTTAAGGAGGCAGAGGATTGCTGTTTTTCCCTATCTAGACGACTGGCTCATTGTAGGCCAGTCCCCAGAACAGGTAAAATCTCACCTGCAGGTCACCCAGCAGCTTCTCACCTCCCTGGGTTTTCTGCTAAACCTACCAAAGTCTGTTCTGGAACCAGTCCAGGTACTCACTTTTATAGGGGCAGAGTTGGACACAGAGCTAGCCAGAGCCTTTCTTCCCCCAGAAAGGGTAAGGAATTTAGTGGCTCTGGCCTCTTCCTTCACTCTGCAGTTCTCTCGACCAGCAAGACACTTTCTGCAGCTCCTGGGGCACATGGCTGCATCCACAGCTGTTGTGCAGGGAGCCAGATTTCAGATGAGAGACATTCAGTTTCACTTGAGAACTTTTGGTCTCAGAAGAGACCCTTTCCAAGTTGGTCCCAGTGACTCGAACCTTGATCCTAGCTCTCCAGTGGTGGCAGGATCAGAGCAATTAAAGCGGGGGTCCCCTTCATTTCCCCTTCTCACGACTTGACTCTCACTACAGATGCTTCCCTTCTGGGTTGGGGAGCCACATGGGCACCTTTCCTCAGGGAGTTTGGTCCCCCAGGAATCTCTGCTCCACATCAATTTGCTGGAACTCAGAGCTGTCTTTTCAGCTCTTCAAGCTTTTCTGCATCTGTCCCGACAAGGTGATACAAGTCAGAACAGACAGCACCACAACAATGTGGTACATCAACAAACAGGGGGCACTCGGGTCTTGACCTTGTGCACCGAGGCAATGAAGTTGTGGTCTCTGGCCTATTCCCTGAACACTTCCCTCATAGCAGTTCATCTTCCAGGAAAGGACAATGTCCTAGCGGATGCCCTCAGCAGGATTTCCCAGGGCCATCACGAATGGTCCCTGGATCCTCAAGTGCTGGGGATAGTTTTTGCCAGGTGGGGCATCCCTCAGATAGATCTTTTTGCAGCCCCAGACAATCACAAACTTCCTCTGTTCCGTTGCAGGCCTCCAGTGCTGGGCTCAGTTCCCTGGATGCCCTTCTTCTGGATTGGGAGGGGAAGTTCCTCTATGCTTTCCCCCCCTTTCCTCTCCTATTCAAAGTACTAGTCAAAATCAGATCTCAGCCTTGCAGGGTGATTCTGATTGCCCCGGATTGGGCCAGGCAGCCCTGGTACCCACTCCTTCTGTCTCTGACAGTCCATCTTCCCTGTGCCTCCCCAGGAATCACAATCTGTTGACTTGTGCCCAGGGAAGGGTTTGGTATCCGGACCTCAATCCCTCAACCTCAAGGCCTGGCTCTTGAGGAGTTAAAGTTGCTGATTTACACCTCTCTCAGGGTGTTCTTGAGATCCTAAAGGCTTCCAGAAGCCTTCCACTAGGGCTACTTATAGTTCTAAATGGAAAAGGTTTTCCATTTGGTGTGCTGGGAAAAATATTTCCTAGAATCTGCTGAATTGCCCATTTTGTTAGATTACATGGTACATCTTAATTCCTTGTCTCAGACCAGCTACCCTGAGAGTTCATTTGGCAGCTGTGTCTGCTTTTGTGTCAGCAGGAAAGTCATCCCCTCTTTCCTCTCATCCTGTGTTTTCCAAGTTTTTTAAGGGATTACTCCATACTAATCCTCCCTTTCGGGAACCGGCTCCTGCTTGGGACCTTAATGTTTGCATTGCCCAGTTAATGCAACCCCCTTTTGAACCTCTGTCTTCTGCAGAGCTTAAGTACCTAACTTGGAAAACTGTTTTTCTAGTGGCTATCACTTCTGCCAGATGCATAAGTGAATTGCAAGCCTGGTCAGTGGAGACTGACTTTATTTCTTTCCACAGGGATAAGGTAGTCCTTAGGACTAATAGGAAGTTTTTGCCTAAGATGGTTTCAGATTTCCATCTTAATCAATCTATCTCCCTTCCAGTATTTTTCACTGATCACTCTTCTTCGGGTGAGAGGAGGTTGCACAGCCTGGATGTTAAGAGGCTCTTAGTTATTATATAGAGCATACCAAAGGTCACAGGTTGAATCCTCCAACTTTACCTTACCTATGGTGAAGTTGGGAAGACAAACCTGCCACTAAGAGATCAATAGCCAGGTGGATTGTTTCTTGTATCCAATTTTGTTATCAGAAAGTGGGCAGAGCCCCCGGTTTGAGGGCTCATTCTACCAGGGGAACAGCTAAGTCTCTAGCTGCTGCCAGAATATCCCTTGTAGAGATTTGCCAGGCTGCACTGCCAGCGGTACACTTTTGCCAAGCATTACTCCCTGGATGTCCAGGCCAGGAGAGATGCTCGGTTTGGCACAGCTGTTCTTCAGAGCCTATTCCTAAGTAGGTTCTGCCCTCCTCCATGGAGGTACTGCTGTGTATTCTGCTAATGTCTGTAATATAGCAAGACTTCATGTTGTTTGAAGAAAAAATTATTCACCTTAGTAATGTTGTTTCTTCTAATGGAGTCTTTGCTATATTATCGAACTCCCCTAACCTGCCCCTCTCAGAACCTCTACTTGGTGGGGTGCGGGCAACTTAGTGTGGGCACTACTTATGTCCTGTTAGCATTTTGTCCCTTTGGGACTTTGGGGTGTGTGTGTGCGCGTGTGTGTGTTTTATTATACTTATGTTCCATTTTCATATTATTAGAATGGTGTTAGTATTTCTGGTCCCCTGACTTGAGTCTTGGGTGTTGGGACCATCAATGGTTGTTATTATTTAGGTAGCCATTTGGCTAGTGTAGGTTACAGCTTCCACACAGACCTTAGTGAGTTTGGCTCATAAAGATCTGACAGTTCAAGTTTGAAATGACACAGATAGAGCTGCTCTCGTGCCAAAATTCTATTTTGGAATGGTTTTAACCATTTCACTCCGGGGCAGTTCTAGAGCTGGATCAAACTGCTGCTAATGTCTACAATATAGCAAGACTCCATTACAAGAAACAACATTACTAAGGTGAGTAATTTTTTCTTCCCTACCTCTTGAGTCTGGGGCGAGAGTTAAGTGGGGGTTAGCTTTGTAGGGGCAAACCCTGCTCTTTATGCCATCTGGCATTCTGCCGAACCCCTCCTGGACTGGCCTTCTTGGAGAGACTCATTTCCCATCTTTCAGGGGGTGAGAAGCTCACCTCTGAGAGTCTTCTCTTCTGTATCTTCTAGGTCTTCTGCCTCGAGTGACCATCTTAACTCAGCATGGATCCACTCTCCAGGGAGTTCCCCTCTGCACGTTTAAAAGCAGGCATGGCTCAGGCTTACTGCTCCACTGTGTCTCCACTTGGTTCTCCTTCTGGAGATCCTCCGGAGTCTATAACAAAAAGAGAGAGAGGCCATTGGGGTCAAACAGTGTCCCTCTAGAGAGCTGCCTTGGGGCTCATCCCTTCTCCCCCTCCTCAGTTTCCCCTCTCCTCCATCTAGACAAGCAGCAGAGCTCTCAGTTTTCAGGCGGGGTGTGTTTGCACCTGGCCCAATCCTTCTCCCTCCTCCTTCAGACTCCTGTCTGATTGAGCACTAGTTAGGTTAGAGAGCCTTACATGACTCCCATGCAGGGGTCGTAATTAAAAAAAAAAAAAAAAAGGTGTATGGGGAAGGAGTTAGCTGTTCAGGTGGAGGACTGTAGCCTCTCTTTTTCCCCCTCTTCTGTTTTGTTTCTTCTGCCCGTTAGGGATGCTCAGCATGCTGGCCATCCCTGCCCTACCTAGTCTTCCCCTTTGGTCTATACCCGTTTCAGTTGGCTTTATGTTCTTCCCACCCCCCTCTAGCGTTCGGGCATCCATGCCCTCTCCCCCGTCTTTCTCTTCCTCTCCTGGTGGACCGAACTGAGGACCAGAGCGAGTCTGCATCTGTTACTGGCCAACCCGCAAGCACCACGTAGGACACTAGCCTTTTGGGCGGCGCCACGCCAACGTTGGCTCCTCTATCTCTGAAAAATTTAGAGGCAGTGCTCTTTATATTCCCAAACAGGGTCCTGACCTCCTGCTTGACCCATTAATAATGAATTTTGAAGATACTTGGAAAGATATGGAAATTACGTACCTACCGTAATTCTTGATCTTCTTGGACAAAGTCTTCACCACTCGTTCACACTAATGGGATTTTGCTGGAGGCACTAGGACCCCGGAGGAGCCAAAAATCTTCAGGAGGGTCAGCACCGGGATAGGACTGTGCATGCGCGGCACCGTAGAGCCAGCTCTCGCACCATATAGGCTATCTCTGTATCGACCCTCCAACTGCCCCAGTACCTTTTTGACCAAGGAGGTACAGCATAAACTAATGTAAGGAAACCCAACCCTAACTTCAAACAACATGAAGTCTTGCTATATTTATGACATATGCAGTATAACCCCAGGTTAGAACTGCTCCGGAGGTGAAAGAGTTAACTTTCCATGCAGGGCATGGAATCTTGAGCGTGAGCTCGGTTGAACACTCTGTCTGTTGTAGCTCAAACTTAAACTGTCAGATTTTTTACTCCGCCTCACTGAACAGTCGCTCCGGAGATTCCTCCTGCTGCTCGGTTCGTTTGTCGGTTTTAAAGTGTAATTCTCGGTTTATTTTACCGAAATTTAACCACAATCGTCGGTTCAAGCTCTGTCTGTGGTATTGTAAGTAATAGATAGGCTTTTGTTTATTTTCTTCTGTGTGGAACTTGTAAACGTCTTCTCGGTTCGGTTTGAACCGATCAGATTGGGTTTAAAATTACTTTCTAGTCCTCTAGAGTGTGGTTCCCGGTTCTTATCGGTTCAAAAACGGATTTTATTCGTTTTTTCCACGACCGTAGTGACACGGTTAGGGAACCGATAAGAGAGTCTTGTTTTGGCGGATTGCCATTAACTGGCAAGTTTTGGTTAGGCTGGCACTATGTCTGAGAAACCCAAAAGAAAACCGACCCACTGGTTTCAGCACTGTGGCTCTCTGTGGGGAAGCCTTTACAAGGCTGACCCACACACCACTTGTATATTGTCTGGGGTTTGACCACCTCAATGCAGACTGCCAGATTTGTAGAATTTTCCTGCTGCCACCTTGGAAAGAGAGTTGGTAGGCTCAGGGAAAGGGAGGCCAAAAAGTCCGCTGACCCGGATGGCCAGCCCGGTTCGGTTCCAACCGAACCTGAGGGAGTGCCGTCTGACCAGGGTGATACTTCCTCTGGCAAACGAAGAGCCAGCTCTGAGGAGCCGGTTCCAACTAAAAGGACTAGAAAGTCAGCTAGTTTGGGGCCAAAAGTTCTTTCTCCAACCACTGAGGAAATAGCCAAAGCTATTCAAATTGTCCAGTCTCTTTCCCCAGTTCGTCCGAACCGACACCATTAGGGGAAGCTGGTTGGACCGGTTCCTGTTCAAGATTATGATTTTGAGGATTTTTATGAACCAGAGGAAGGAGGAGGGGTATGAGGAGAGTGAGTGTGATTTTGAAAGTCTGGATGTGCCCATTGAACCGGACATCTCTCCAGACAGACCCTCAGGAGTGTCCCCTCCCAGGCTATCTGAGTCCCCTTCTCATTTTTTGTTTTACAAGAAAGTTGCTGAGACTCTGTAACTCCCTGTTGAGGAAGCTGTTGACGATCAAGAAGAGCCTGATTTTGTGGAAATGATGGATATTCCAGAGTCTAGGAGACTGTCTATTCCCTTGCACAAATCTTTTAGGAAACAGTAAAAATTCTAAAAACTCCTCATTCTATCCTCCCTGTGGATAAAGAATGGACAAGAGGTATGCTTTATCAGGCTCTGATACGGAGTTCCTCTCCCAGCAGTGCAGCCATGTGGGGGTAGTGCAGGCTGCAGCCTATGACAAGGCTAATATTCCTCTAGCCTCTCACCCTCCTGAAAAGGATTCCAGGAGGATGGATGCCATGGCAAAGAAACAGTACATGGCAGCATCTTTGGGACTCAGACAGGCAAATTATATGGCTTATGCAGCTAGGTACCAGAAATCCAGGTGGGATACTGTCCTGGCCCTAGCAAAACAGGCCCCTGACCAGCTTGCGAGGGAGCTGGAGCAGGTGGCTGCGGATGGTATTGAGGCATCCAAGGTGCAATTTCATGCTGCAGTAGACTCTAATGATGTTTCATCAAGAGTCATGGCTACATCTGTGTCTCTTCGCAGAATGGCCTGGCTCAGATGTACTGCCCTGTCACAGGATACTCAGTCTAAGGCTATGGATTTTCCTGTTGTGGGCAATTCTCTGTTTGGGGAGCAGACAGAGAATTATATGAAGAAAATGGATGAGTATAGGACCACCTATAGGAGTGCACAGGCCAAAAGAAAGGCAAGTCACTCCTCAAAGGCAGCATGTCAGGGGGCAGGGCAGGCCTTTTCATAGGCCTTTTACCAATCCCAGGCCTCCCCTTCTGCTTATGCCCAGAGGGGTTCTTTAGAGGACGGGCAGAAGGGGTTCTAGTAAGCCTGCTGCTACCTTCAACCCAAAGCCCCTGCAAAACAGGCTCCTGATGGGGTGGCCAGGCCGATTCTCCACTACCAGTAGGGGCAGGCTGGCTTACTTTGTCCAGGACTGGAAGTCTTTAACATCAGACAAGTGGGTCCTGGAAGTAGTAAGCCAGGGACTGGTTCTCAGCTTCAAAAATTTCCGAAGATGAGAGCCAGGTCTTTTCCACCTGCAAACCCATCAGAGGCACTTGCCCTGGAAGCAGAAGTTTCTTCCCTCCTGGTTCTCAGAGCCGTGGAAAGGGTTCCACCCATACACCAGGGCAAAGGGTTGTACTCCAGGTACTTCCTTACTCCAAAAAAGACAGGAGAATGGTGGCCCATCCTGGTTCTCAGGTATCTAAACAACCACCTTTTAAAACCAAAGTTCAAAATGGTGACCCTGGGGATTATTTTACCCTCTCTAAGGCCAGGGGACTGGCTAGCCTCCCTGGACCTCAGGATGCCTACTTCCATGTTCTCATCAGAAGCTCCCATCAAGTACCTCAGATTGAACCGCCTCAGGCCATTACCAGTTCAGAGCAATGCCCTTGCCTCTCCTCGGCCCGAGGTGTTCACAAAATGCCTGGCAGTAGCAGTTGCTCATTTAGAAGGCAAAGATTGCCGTCTTTCCTTATCTGGACGACTGGCTCATTGTAGGCCAGTCTCCAGAACAGGTCAAACTACACTTACAAGTAACCCAGCAACTGCTTACATCTCTAGGTTTCCTTCTCAGTCTTCCAAAGTCAGTTCTGGAGCCTGTCCAGCTTCTCACCTTCATAGGCGCAGAACTGAACACAAAAGAAGCCAGAGCCTTCCTTCCTCTGGAAAGAGCAAGGACCCTGGTGTCTCTGGCCTCTTCTTTCACCCTGCAGGTCTCTCGACCAGCAAGGCATTTTCTACAGCTCCTGGGGCACATGGCTGCTTCTACAGCAGTAGTGCAGGGAGCGAGATTTCAGATGAGGGACATACAGTTCCATTTGAGAGCCTTTTGGTCTCAAAGGACAGATCCTCTAACCAAATTGATTCCAGTGACTCGAACCCTGATCCAGGCCCTTCAGTGGTGGCAGGATCAGAACAATCTGAGACATGGGGTTCCCTTCACTCCCCAGTCTCATTCCTTGACTCTTACCACAGATGCATCCCTCTTGGGGTGGGGAGCTCACATGGGCAACCTTTCCACCCAGGGGCTGTGGTCCCCTCAGGAATCTCTGCTCCACATCAATTTGCTGGAACTCGGAGCAGTTTTTCTAGCACTCTCGGTTTTTTCCACATCTGTTCAGAACAAGGTTGTTCAGGTCAGAACAGACAATACCACTACAATGTGGTACATCAACAAGCAAGGGGGCACTCTGTCTACGGCCTTGTGCACCGAAGCAATGAAGTTGTGGTCTCTGGCTTATTCTCTGAACGCCTCCCTTATGGCAGTTCACCTCCCAGGCAAGGATAATGTCCTAGCGGATGCTCTCAGCAGGATTCCCCAGGGCCATCACGAATGGGCACTGGACCCCCTAGTACTGGAGGTAGTATTTGCCAGATGGGACACCCATAAATAGATCTCTTGCAGCTCCAGACAATCACCAACTTCCCCTTTTGCTGCAGGCCCCAGTGTTGGGTTCACTCCTCTGGATGCCTTCCTCCTCAGTTGGGAAGGAAGTTCCTCTATGCTTTTCCCCTTCCCCTTCTTTTCAAAGTGCTAGTCAAAATCAGATCTCAATCCTGCAAGATGATCCTGATTGCTCCAGATTGAGCCAGGCAGCCCTGGTACCCCTCCTCATGTCCTTAGCAGTCCACCTTCCTGTGTCTTCCCAGGAATCACAACCTGTTGACCTGTGCCCAGGGGAGAGTTTGGTATCCGAACCTCAAATCTCTCAATCTCAAGGCATGGCTCTTGAAGAGTTAGAGTTTGCTGACCTACACCTTTCCCAAGGTGTATTGGATATATTGAAGGCCTCTAGGAAGCCTTCCACCAGGGCTACCTATAATTCAAAATGGAAGAGATTTTCCATATGGTGTGCTGGTAAACATATTTCCCCAGAATCTGCTGGCGTGCCCACGATCCTGGATTATTTGGTGCATTTGAATTCCTTGGGGCTGAGACCAGCTACCCTAAAAGTACACTTGGCAGCTGTGTCTGCCTTCTTATCAGCAGGTAAGCCATCTTCTTTTTCAGCTCACCCTGTCTTCTCCAAGTTTTTTAAAGGGTTGCTTCACACCAACCCTCCGTTCAGGGACCCTGCCCCTGCTTGGGATCTTAATATTTGCATCGCTCAGCTTATGCAACCCCCTTTTGAGCCATTGTCTTCAGCAGAGCTTAAGTACTTGACTTGGAAAACTGTGTTTCTGGTAGCCATCACCTCTGCCAGGCGCACAAGTGAGCTACAAGCATCGTCAGTGGAGCCTGATTTTATCTCCTTTCATAGAGATAAGGTGGTCCTCAGGACTAACAGGAAGTTTTTGCCTAAGGTGGTTTCAAACTTTCACCTTAATCAATCCATGTCTCTTCCAGTGTACTTCACTGACCATTCCTCCTCTGGTGAGAGGAGATTGCACAGTTTAGATGTCAAAAGAGCCCTTAGTTACTATATAGAACGTACCAAGGGTCACAGGTTTGAATCCTCCAATTGTTCCTCACTTATGGTGAGGTTGGTAAAGGGAAACCTGCCACTAAAAGATCTATTGCCAGGTGGATTGTCTCTTGTATCCAATTCTGCTATGAAAAACTGGGTAAGGTTCCTCCCTCAGGCCTGAGGTCTCACTCTACTAGAGGTACAGCTGCATCTCTGGCTGCTGCCAGGGACATCCCTATCCTAGAGATATGTCAAGCAGCTACCTGGAAAACAGTTCACACTTTTACTAACATTACTCCCTGGACATCCAGGCTAGGAGTGATGCTCGATTTGCACAGCTGTGCTTCAGAGCCTATTTCCCAAGTAGGTTCTGTCCTCCTCCATGGAGGTACTGCTGTGTAGTCTGCATATGTCATAATATAGCAAGACTTCATGTTGTTTTGAAGAAAAATTACTCACCTTAGTAATGTTGTTTCTTCTAATGGAGTCTTCTATATTATGACCTCCCAGCCTGCCCCTCTCAGAACCTTTATTTTTGAGATGTGGGTGGGCAGTGCAATGTTGGCACTTCATTGATGCCCACTTTATTTTCACCCTTTCTAGGGTACTTAGGTGTTGCTAAAATTTTCTTTCTTGAATCCCCGACTTGAGTCTTTGTTTTGGGATCAAGAACAAAATGTGTTTTGTAGTTAGTAGCCAGTGGCTAGTGTAGGTTTACGGCTTCCACACAGAACCTTAGTGAGTTTTTGCTCGTAAAGATCTGACAGTTTAAGTTTGAGCTACAACAGACAGAGTGTTCAACCGAGCTCGCGCTCAAGATTCCATGCCCTGCATGGAAAGTTAACTCTTTCACCTCCGGAGCAGTTCTAACCTGGGGTTATACTACATATGTCATAACATAGCAAGACTCCATTAAAAGAAACAACATTACTAAGGTGAGTAATTTTTTCTTCTGGGCATATGGATGACCCATGTAAGAAGGGTCAATTCAACAATGTCTTCACAGCCCGAACAACATGGAAATGAAGACCAAAACAGAATGAGTGAGCTCGGGGGATGGCGGGTGGGTGTGTGAATGAGTGGTGGAGACTTCGTCCAAGAAGATCAAGAATTACAGACAGTATGTAGTTTCAATATCTTGCTGAACTAAAAGTCTCCACCACTCATTCACACTAATGGGAGAGTACCGAGCTAAAAATCAACCCCAGTAGGGTGGTAGGAGGTGGATCTCCTCAGGACAGAAGGGCTGTCCTACTGAAGAATGTGAACTGTCTGGCATAGATAAAGCCGAGCGTGGTGCTTACAAAGGTATACACTAAGGGTCCAAATCGCTTGCCCACAGATGTCTGTAACGGGTACATTGCGAATCTCCACCAGGAAGCTGCAGCCACTCCAGTGGAGTGGTGTGAACCCGGCCCTCCAATTTGACTTGTGCCATGGATCAGTGGTGTTAAAGACTTGCCACTAACCATGCAGAAATGCATCTCATGGCAACTGGCTGCGCTCTCCTTAATTCTGGAGTCGAAGTAAGTAGGGAGAGGCAAAACTTGACTAGCGGTAACTGAGCCAGTGACATGTTCTCTACTGGCTCAAGATAGTCTGGAACCACGCAGAGGTGTACATTCTCTGTGGAGAATGCAGACTTACATTCGACAGGTCCACGAGGCACCCCAACATTTTACTTGGTGGGCAACCGAAAGGGTCCCGCCGGGACTTTGTACACCAGATGGAGAAGTGCATCCACTTAACAGCATAAGCTCTCCTGGTGGAAGTTATGTGTGCGGCTAAGATGATTTCTGCGATTGGGAAGCCTTAGGAGTCTGGCATGGAGATGAAGAGAGCGCAGGAAAGATGAACCAAAGTCCCTGTGTCGGAGGGTCCGCTCGTAAAAGCTGGGCCAGTGTCACAGAGGGTTGAGGCGCTGGACGCCACACCGGCGACCTGTGTTCAGAAACACGCTCGAGTCACATGCGGTTGGCAGGGGAGGAATGGGATTGAGCATCCGAAGGACTGCTCCCCTATCCCTTGGGAGGACTGAGGGATCCCACTGCTCTGTAGCAGCCCCTGGTGACTACTGGGGGTGCTACCAGTGCTGGTGCACTTAGGGGGTGGAGTGCGGCGGATGTCGGCATGTTGTGCCTTGATGTCATTGCACGTCCCCACTCCAAGGGACAAAATAACAGAGGAAAATGGCTTTGCACGAGCGAGCAGCTTGATGGTCACACTCGTACCGCCTGGAGGTCTGTTGTGGAGTGGCGCTGGGGTGGGTTTGGTCTTAGCCAAGCATGGGGAAGGCATAGGGGGCCTCCCAAATATATAAAAAAGGCCATCTCTAAATCCAGAGCAAGCAGTGATACTATTGATCTGAAAATTCTGTCCCTTACCCTGGAAGAGGTGGTGCACCCACTCACCAAAATTTTCAATCTCTCCCTCTGCCTTAGTCAATTTCCCAGCAAATGGAAGTCTGCTATAGTCACACCAGTGTTCAAAAGTGGCAACAAGTCCCTACCAGGAAACTATCGGCCTATATCTATATTTCCACCCCTCTCCAAGGCCTTGGAACGTATTGTGGCTGACCATCTCTGACTACCTGCATAAGTATAACATACTCTGCTTGCAGCAACATGGATTTAGGAAAGGACACAGTACATCGACCGCCCTACTGGAATTCTCAGAAGAATTCACACTGCCTTGGACAAAGGATATCAAACCAGAGCCGTTTTCATTGACCTAACAAAGGCGTTTGATACTGTTCACCATGGCTTGCTTATCACACAACTACACAGTCTTGGGCTCTCTGAAGGACCAGGTGCCTGGGTTAAAAGTTACCTGGCCCAACGCTCTCAATCAGTAAAAATATCAGAAGTTCTCTGAGACTCAAAACCGGTCCTCTCAGGTGTTCCACGGGGGTCAATCCTAGGCCCCCTCCTTTTCAGCCTTTTCCTAAACTCTCTCCCCAAATCCTGCCCGGAACAAATAATCCTTTATGCTGACGATGCGTAATTCTCTCCTCTCATAAGGACTGAAACCCTTACTCCAGAGCCCATAACTTGCTTTCTCAATGTTGAAAAGTGGTTCCTAGATCACAAGCTGGTCCTAAATCACAAAAAACAAAATCCATGCTTTCTCCAGTCCACAAAACAGAAAAAGACAAATTCCACTTACTATCAAATCATACAGGAAATACCCTTGAACAAGTGTCAACATTTAAATACCTTGGAATCACCTTTGATCAGGTCTTACCTTTCGACCCACATTGATAACACTGGCCAGCAATTGAACAAGCGCATTGGTATCCTGTTCTGAACCGGCAATTTTACCCAAGCTGCGCTTGAGGATTGCTATCCAAAGCTCTGTCATTGCAATCATAGACTATGGCTTAATTATCTATGGCTCTGCCACTACCACCGCACTAAGGTGCATCACAACCACCCTAAACAAGGCCTGTCAGCTGCTCACTGGAGCGCAAAGACGTGCTCATACATGTGAGCTCTACACTGAAACAGGATGGTTGCAACTCAAATCGCATAAGGTACCTCACATGCTTGATGGCAAAAAAATCCATCTTGGGCCGCACTCCGCCGTGTATCCAAGACCTACTTTGCCCGAATACCAGCATCCGTCCCACCAGAAGATCGGAACACCAGCCTCTCCAGGTCCCCAGATGCCGGACCACACAGGGCCAAAGATCTTTTGCCTATCGTGCCCCCAGCTGGTACAATGCCCTGAGCTCGCTCATTACATCCTCCACGTCACTAGGAGCTTTCAAATCTATGCTTTACTCTCACCTCTCAGCCTCTAGCTCCTGTGACTGCCTTGGCTAATGATTCTTCCCTCATGGCTGTTTTTACTGTTTTTCATCCTCCTCTGCTCCTTTCTTGACAAAGGTATCTGAGTACCTCTAACGACTAAGTCTGCTCCCCTCCCCATATCTCCTCTACCCTTCCCACCTTGACCATTCCTCCAATGTTTTGTTTTTTTTTCCTGTGATGTACTGTATATACTGGCTTAGTGAAACCTTTATAATTTGCCGACCATTCCATGTAATGTCTTGTTTGTTTGTACATTAATGACGTGGAACCTTTGTTAAAGAGCCATTGGCTCAAAGGTAATAATTCCTAGAACAATAAACTAAACTAAACCCAGCAGGTCAGGGAGTGGCCGTACCGAACCACCCATCATGCGAGTGAGCCTGCTGCCCTCCGGGTGGGGGCTGGCGTCTGGATGCCCCTGCCGATGAAGTACTGCATCAGGAGAAAAAATAATGTGATTTAAAAAAAAAAAAAAAAAGGGGGGTCATTCATGAGAGTCATCTTAGAGAAACTGCTGATCAATGCAAATCGTATCTGCGAGGCCAGTCTGGGACGATGAGAATCGTCCTGCCCCCGTACGCCTACAACTTGAGCAGCACCCTCTAAACCAACGGAAGAGATGGAAAGTGTACAGGAAGTGTCTTGTCTACTGCAGTGAGTACATCCTGACAGAGAACACCAGGGTCTGGATTTCTGAAGCAGGATAGAGGCAGTTTTACGTTGAGAGTGGATGCAAAAAAGGACCAGGTCTGGACTGCCCCGCTCATCAAATAGCAGCTGCACAATGTCTGAATTGACCCAACCTGCTAGAGGCACCACTCTCGCATCTTCACGGCCTTCCTGCACAGAGGGTAGGAAAGTGCTCCACCCTGCTTGTTGGTGAAAACGTCACAACTTTGTCTTCTGTTCCAAGTGGAATCACTTCATGGCAGAGGGCCTCCTTCAGAACTTGGAAAACGAATAAGACAGCTCTCATCTCTAAGAATTTGAGAAGATGAAGCTCCTCCTGACTCCACATCTGAGTGTGTAGATCTTGACGTTGGACTCCCCAAATGATCAGGAGGGTAAGGGTGGACCTAGCAGAAGCTAGACCAGCTGCGTCTACAATGTGAGTAATTTCATCCACAGTTCTGTCATTTATGCAGAGGAATGCGGATCTGTGGTCAGAGACCACTGTTTTCTGCGGATGAAGGTATGAGTCCTAGTATCCGCTGCATCACAAAGGACCCGAACAGTCACTTTCCAAAAGAAATGAGACATCCGAATGTGCCGATTCTTCTGTTCCTCCAGAAGGAAGAAACCTCGCCCTGGAGGTATCCAGGAGGGCTCCTAAGATCAGCTGCTGGCAAGGTGAATCCGGCACCTTCCGTGAATCAGAAAACCCCTCCTGGAAGAGCACAACTGAGAAGCTGTGGCAACTGCTTCCTGTGACTTAAGCTCGAACTATATACATTTCAGCAATAAAACGATCTACATTTCTAAACAAAGGGATCCCAGTATCATTTATATTTCCACATAATGATTCATGTATGTTTTTATACTAGCAGATATGCAAGGTGGAGAAAAGATAGAACAGCAAGAGAAGGTAGAGAGATGGAGGAAGAGAATTGCAAGACTGTCAGGATCAAGTCCTAGGTCTCACAAGAAAATTTGGTTGTACAACCAGACAGAAGAGACAGTGAAGGAGAGGATAGAACAGATCCTTGCATTTAAACTTTCTCCAAGACAACTGGGACAGGGCCCTATTCAGCCCTGTCACAGGCAGGCTGAGAAATTCATCTTTTTTTTTTTCTTCTTCTTAAAATAAGAAAAACACTAGAAATATTAAATTAATTGAATACTGAACTGCTATAGCTGCTGTCATATAGATGAATACTTGACTTCCGACAGGCGAGTGATGTTGTCATCGAAGCGCACTCAACGGCGGGAGAAAAGGAACTGAGGCAGTTGGAGGGTCGACACCAAGATAGCCTATACGGCACAAGTTAGTCTCATGGTGCCGCGCATGCATGGTCCTATCCCAGCACCCCACCTTCCTGAAGATTTTTATTCTCGCGGGGTCCTAGCACGTCTGGCATAGTCCCGTTAGTGTGAATGAGTGGTGGAGACTTTTAGTCCAGGAAGATCAATAATTACGGTTAAGTACGTAATTTTCATTTACCAGTGCCACATCCTCTATGTACAAGTATGCCTTCTGCTGCAAGCTTAAGGCTCTGACAGAGAGACAGAGGCAAATAAAGATGCTGCTTGCTGTTAAGCAAGGTATAGAATCCAACAGCCACCAACTCACATTCTCTGTTGATGCCTTTGATACAATTTGCTCCAAGGCTACAAGTATTTGCACTCCTGGCTGTGGACTCATGGCTTTTCCATAAATATCCAGCAACAGATGATGAATGTGCCTTTCAGTGGGACTTATCTTTTTGGACAGCAGTAGATCAGTCTCTTAAGAGTCTAATGAAACAAGAACTACTCTTAAGATGTCCAGACTGACTCCCTATAACTTACAAAGGGGTAGAAGATGCGGTTCTTTTCACAGCAAGCATTCCTTTCATGATATGGGCAGGGGAGCCCAAAACATATCCCAACCTCCCCAGACCCAGAAGAAAGGCCAAACAAAGACGCAGGTGCCAAAAGTACTCTCTGCTGCTATTTGATGCTCCAGCTCTGTTTCAGTTGCCCAAGGCAGATCACTCCTCCCCAGCAGGTGGACACCTAACCCAGTTTTACCTTCAGTGGGAATCCATCTTAATGGACAAGTGGATTTTAAGGATCATCCTAGAAGGGAACCCCCAAAAAACAAAAAACTATCCACCCAGAAGACAACCCCTTTGTCAGAATACATGCTGTAGCTTCTGGCACAGAAGAGTAACAGACTTCATAAGCAACAGGGCAGTGGTATTAGTGCCTGAGTTAGAACAGTACACAGAATTCTACTCCCACTATTTCCTGGTACCAAAGAAATCTTGGGGGGGGCGGTGGCGGCATGCGCTCCACATTCTTGACCTGAGAAATCTGAACAAATTCATGAATCGAGAGAAATTCAGAATGATTACTGTGGGCTGTCTGTTATCCTACGTGAAGCCTCAGGACTGGCTGGCATCCCTGGGTATGCAAGATGCATACCAGCATATACTGGTGCACCCCAGCCACCAACCTTCATTTCTGTGTGCAGGGGCAGTTACCAGTTCAGAGTCCTATCGTTTGGGCTTTCCTGGGTGCTGCAAGTCTTTGCAAAGTGCTTTGCAGGACTCGTAGTGCACCCTCAGAAAGCTGGGACTCCAGGAATTCCTATATTTGGATGACTGACCAATTTTAAGCATGTCCAAACAGGAAACAAAGCAGACATCAGCTGCTGCCTCTCAGTTCCTAATATCCATGGGAGTCCTGCTGCGAACCCCTCAAAGTCTCAGCTGGAACCCTCCAAGGTGTTATTGTGCATAGAGATCTCAAGTACAACCTGGAAGTGAAGAGGGGCCGGGGGGCATGATGGAGACCTTTAAATACCTTACGGGGGTGAATAAGGTGCAGGAGGGGAACATTTTTAGAAGAGAGTGCACGAGAACAAGGGGCATGCAATGAAGCTGTAAGGGGGGGGATTTAGGAGGGATGTGAGGAAGTACTTCACTGAAAGTGTGGTGGACACCTGGAACAGTCTTCCAGCAGAGGTGGTGGGTGTGAAAACAGTGGTAGACTTCAAGCATGCATGAGATAGGCACAAAGGAATCTTGGCAGAAAAGCGGGGGTAGCCAGAGATTGGGTTGGGTCTATGGTGACAGTATAGGCAGGGCCAAAATGGGCAGACTAGGTGGGTCAAGTGGTCCTTATCTGCTGACACATCCTATGTTTCTGTAGGAACTGTTCTGGACACCACCTGGGCCCAGACCTTTCTCCCAGAAAGCAGACCACAAAATACACCTGCAAATGGCATCCTACATCATGGAACACAAAACTGTATAAACCCATTCTGTGCAACACGTGCTGGGCCTGATAGTCTCCTTAGTGTTCACAGTTCCCTTGGCATGCTTGCACATGAGGACAACCAATGGATGCACCCCCATTCAGGTAAGCTAATCTCTGGTGAGGATCCTGATCTGGTCAGTGGAGGAAAACCTCCTACAAGGCTTCCCCTTCTCCCCAGCAAAGCCAGGGGTGGTTCTTACCATGGATGCCTCCCTGTTTGGATGGGGATCCCACTGTCAGGGTCTTCAGACACAAGGTGTCTGGGACTCTTCAGAGACTCCTCTCCACATCAGTGTGTTGGAGAGCCGAACAGATCTTCCTGGACATAAAGTCTCCACCACTCATTAACACTGATGGGAGCTACGCTGGAGGTGTTAGGACCCAGCGGGAGCAAACTCTTTGCAGGAGGGTCGGTGCCAGAAATGGAGCCGCGAGGAGCAGTGCCGCAAGCCTCGGCTCGTGCGGCAATGACTATCTCGGCGTCGACCACCCCACTGCCTCAGTTCCTTTTTTCCCTCCGTCGAGTGCGCTACAGTGATGTCGCTTGCCCACCAGGAGTTAAACTTCAAACTAGCAGCATAATTTTCAGTTTTTTATTTTGTAGTATTTCTTAAAGTACCGCTTAATATAATTTATTATAAGAAAGAAGTCTCAGCCTACATTGACGGTAGAGAGACTTCATATGAAAGTTGTTCAGTCAGCCGGGCCGGGTCTGGTCTGCCACCCTCTCTGGAGGGAGGGTCTGACAATGGACAGTCTAGTGCCTGGGGAAGGGGTGGTCTCCCCGGAAGCATTAAAGAAAATGGTCGCGCACTCTGCACCATTTGGCCTCGAGTTCTTCTTCAACCCATAGGTCCAGAAAGAAAAGGCATCACTCGAGGTCGCCTTCTGGTATGTCTGCACATTGACGGTCAGTCGGGGTCAGTTGCCAGTCTCCTCCGGAGTCGCCGGTTTCTGTCTCCAATCTCTTTGACATCGGAGCCCTTCCCTGCCGTCTGGTAGGGCTTCAGATGAGCAGTTTCATCAGTGGGCCGCTCTTATGGAGCAGTGGGCTCGGAGGTTGGTCCAGCTGCCTGGTCTGGTCACTCGAGGGCCCTCGGACCCTTCAGGAGATCGGGTTCGGCGGTTAGACCTCCCTAGTCGCGTGGCACCTTCTTTGGTGCCGTCTACTCCGCGCTCAGGTGATCTTCCTGGACTGTTTCCCATCACTCATTCACACTAGTGGGATAGCGCCAGTTCGCTGGGTCCAGGGAGCCTAAAATTTTCAGAAGGGTCAGCACCGAGACAGGACATGCATCGCCTTCGGTCTTCGTGCCTGTGTAGGCTATCTCGGCATCCCTCCAACCGCTTCAGTTCCTTTTTCCCGCTGTCGGTGGTGTGTGGATGTTGCCGTCACTCGTCTGCCGAAGTCTAAGTTTTCATCTATATGACAGCAGTTTTTAGCGTTTAATATTTTTAGTAGTACTTTCTTATTTTACGAACAAGAAAAGAAGATTATGAAGAACAAAAATTATTTTCTGCCATCAACGGAGTCGTCCTTAAATGGTAGCGGTAACGGTAGGACTTCGTTTGAAAGTTTTTATGGCAGAGGGGCTGTCTGGTCCACCACCCTTAATTAATTTGGGGGGGGGTCCGACTACGGACAGTCCTGTGCTTGGGGGGGGGGGAGACAGTCCACTGAAGCACAAATCTAGCGGTTCCGGAGATCCGACTCTGCTTGACCTTGAGCTCTTCTTCCTCGTTGGGGGAAGAAGAATCGGTGCTGCTCGAGGTTGCCCATTGGTACGTCTGCATGAGGATTGTTCGTCGGGAGGGGCGATGGGCCTGAACTGACTTTGGTGGGTTCCCCTTGGCCCTGCTCCCAACGGCTGCATTCTTGATTCCGAACTCCATCTCTGTCCTCGTTGGAGCTCCGGTAGGCAGTTTCACCTCTAGGCCACTCCTGTGGAGCAGGGGGTTTGACTTTTCCAATTCTGGCTCTGTTCCTGATTTCGGGGCCTCCGGTCCTCGGAGCCATTGGACCGGAGCCTGGTCAATTGGATCATGATGGGCGAGGTAAGCTCTTAGTACCTTTGCCATCGTGTCGACCCCTCGTGCCTACCCCCTCTCCCTTTTCCATGCAGGGGCCAGCATGGGCACCACCTTTTTCCTTCTCCCCTTCTTTTCAGGATTTCCATTGACATTTTCCTTTAGCAGCGTGGCTTGGCACCGTGGCGTGGTGCCTTGGTCAGTGCTGTGGGTCGGCGCCATCGCTCTGTGCGGCGCCATGGGTGCTGTCGTTGCTGCTGTTGATTGTTGGTGCTGCAAGTGGTGCTGCGGGTGTCCAGGTGGCACCAAGCACCAGTGGGTGGCAATGCGGGTACCTGCAGGTGCCATGGGTGGTGTTGGCAACCATGGGTGCTGTGGGTGGCACCGTGGGTGACACAGGTGCCACTGGTGCCCTCAGGTGCCATTCTTGCCATGGGTGTCGGGGGTGCCCTCGGGTGCTAGGGGTGCCTGTGGGTACTGCCGTGGGTGCCCTCGGGTATCGCCCAGGTTGGCATTGACACTGCTTGGTGCCCTCCTGTGCCACAAGTGATGCTGATGCCACAGGGGTGCTAGTGGGTGCTGTCTGGCAGAACTAGTGACACATTTTTCTTTTTCAGACTTCTTCTCCAAAGAACTTGTGGTGGGATGTTTTCCGCAGAATGAAGTCCTGTTCTGCGGATTATTTTTCCACGCATCTGTGGCAGTCCATGTAGGATCTTGTGTCATCCAGTGGTTTTCTGTTGATGGAACTCTGCTGTACTGCTCTGCCTGTGGAATCTCTCATTCCACTCAGCACTTTCTCGGCTCCCTACGTGGCACCAAGCTCCTCAACATCCTTCCTGGTGGCGGAGTCTCTAGTGGCTCTGACCTAGACCTCTCTTAGAGGTCCTCCTGGGGTAGAAGTGCATCTAGATGGGTCTTTCTAACCCCAGTAATGCTCAGACCATTCATAACTTTGTGCAGTCATCCTGATGGGTTGGACTGCCCGGAGAGATGGAACACATGCAAATGATGGAATTCTTTGCACGTGAGCATCTTTCAAATACTGCCTCTACCAACTGTAGTGTTCTAAGCCCTTCAGATTTTTCTCTCCGCCTGAAAGTCTGGTCGCTCAGAGTCTCTGGCACCCTCTTTCGCGTGAAGAAGAAAGAAAAAAGTTTAAAAACCATAAGTATTTTTAGATCTTACTTTGAGAGGGCTCTTGCAGTAGGTAATTACATATAGGACTGACGCTGGCCGGCAGCAGGACCCCACGGAAAAATTTCTAGCTAGCAGTCCCTGGCGAGGGACCACCGCCATGTCAGGTGACTGGCGTCATGCGACGATCAGTATAAAGGCGGTCCCGGATGTCGCCTTCAGTTCTTTCCCGCCGTCCGGTCGTGCAGCGCCTCACGGTGAAGTTCATCTCGCTCAGTCCTGTTACTTCGTTGGTTTTTCCAAAAAGTTTCAGTATTTTGTATTTGTATTTTCTATCATCAGGTGAACATCGGTATATGTCGTCCCCTTCGAAAAATAAGTGCGACTCGTGCGGCGTCCAACTGCCTCACAAAGACGGTCACTCCCTCTGCCTTTTCTGTTTAGGCCCCGACCACGCGGTCGACAAGTGTCCGCACTGCCTTCATTTCAACGCAGCCACCCGCAGATGATGCCAGCAGTCTCTTGAAGCCCATCTCCTCAAGAAGATGATGTCTGCAATGGAGAAGGTTGAAGAAACTCGGCGGGCGTCAACCTCCCCTGAAGGGCACAAGGGCGGGACAAGGAAGGCGCGGGAAGGCCTCCCCTCGCGACTCCGGCGGAGCCGCGCGGCAAGTAATATCCCGGGGACCAATTACGCAGCCTAAGGCTGAGGAGGCTTGCCCGCCGGGTGCCTCCGGGCAAAAGGAGGCTTCAGCCCCCAGTACCGCTGCAGGCTTGCAGGCTACTGGTGGGGGTGCCTCCCATAAGTCGGACGTCTGCTCCTCCGATGTCTGCCGGGAGAAGGCCGCTAAGACGCCCAACCCTTTGGGGCAGTGCACGGCAGTGTCTCCATCGGATCGGGCCTCCTCTCATCCTCGGCCCGTCTCCGACGAGGGACCCCCGAAGTCGGACGCTGGCTCCTCTGGCATCCTCTGGGACCCGGCCCCTAAGTCACACGTCGGCTCCTCCAACGTGCGCCGGGCCTCGGAGCCTACGGCAGACCCTGCCACGTCTGTCATACCAGGCTCCCCGCAGCCTTCACTGCCATCAGGGGAACCAGAGTCCCCCCTGCCTGACCCCGGGGATTTTTCTCCTCCATCCCCAGACGAGGCTCGGGATCCTGGGCTACCATCCGATCCTCTTCCTACTGGGCGGATTGGACGCCCGGCTCTGATGCGGCTCCGACACGGCCCCGCCCCATCGGCGCCGGTTCTGACAACGGCCCCTCCGACGCCGGCGGGGGATATTCCCCTTCCATCGGGCCCTCCACCCCACGGGCCTATCATGGTTGATCTGCCAATGGAGTTCCCGACTGGGCTGTCTGCTCCAGCAGCTCCTCCGGTGCCTGGGTATCCGCCATCCTATCTGACGCCGGTTTTCCCAGGTCCACAGTATCCTGCGCCGCAGTACCCAGCGCCAACTCCACCGATGCTGCAGTACCCGACGCCGCAGTACCCTGCTCCGGTATTCCCGCAGCCGGGTTACGGATACTCTCCTTACGGATTCCATCCATACAACTATCCCCCACCTCCTCCTCCACCGCCCCCCGGGCCGCCGGTGGATCTCCAGGAGATTCTGGCCTCCTGGTGGGCTGAGGCCAAGGCTCAGCTCACCAAGGAAGTTGAGAGCTGCTTCACGGCGACGTGCCAAGCCTGCTCCCGTCACGCCCAGATGGCACACCATCTCTGCCTCAGATCTCGGGCTCTGCCCTCGGGATCCAGAGAGGGGCAGGACCGCGCAGGGATCCCCCAAGGAACCCGTTCCTCCCCCTAGGCAGCCAGGAGTCTTACTCTGCTTCAATTCTTCTTCTTCTCTCTCGGACTCCTCGGATGCCTCCGATGGGTGTTCCGAGAAAGACGAGCCACGCTCTCTGTCCAAGCCCCGGCCGAGGACTCCTCCCTTCACGGAGTTGCTCAGGAAGATCCAAGAAGTCCATCGATGGCGTTCCTTAGAGCTAGATCCTCAACGGGTTAAACTCGCCGAACATCTGGACTTGCCCCTTATGGCTCCTACTCTAGTGCCACCCTGGATCAAGCCTCACGCCCACCTTGTTTCCACTATTTGAAAACAACCTTCGGCTTTAGCCCCACTTCCTCGGAAGTCTAACAGGCTATACCAGGCTCCGGAGGGTGTAGACTTTTTAGACTCTCACCCCCGTGCAGACTCGGTTGTGATTGGTGCCACTCACGGCCGGTCAGCACACCCGAAACATTTGAGCTCGTCTCCCCCAGATAAGGAATCTCGCCTTCTGGATCAGTATGGAAGGAAGATCTATGCTTCTTCCACACTGGGGATTAGGGCCCTAAATTATGTAGCACATATGGGGGATTACCAGAAGGCTGTCCTTACCCAGGTGGAATCCAAGATTGACTCCTTGCCTGACTCCCAAGTCAAGCAGGAGTTAGCCGACCTGGTCCGTTCTGCCTGCTCGCCAGTCGTCATATTCTGAGGGATGACTTACGATGCAGTGGGACTGCAGGACGGAGTTTCATGTCACCGTGAAGTCTTCGGCGCCATGCATGGCTCTGTGTGTCAGGTCTGGTCCGGAGGTGCAGTCAGCAATTCAAGAAGCACCTTTCAGGGGTTCTGTGCTTTTCAGCGGTGATGTCAAGGACATCATCACTGACTTGCAGGAGAAGGGGACGGCCCTTAAATCTGTTGATTCAATCTACCGTCCCCATCCCCCACAGTGCCGTCCTTTTCACAGACGCAGCCAGCCTCAAGCGAAACCTCAGGGAAGGCGGGCCACTAAACGTCGGGCCCCCACAGCTGCCAGGCCCCCACCGCCCAAAAAAGCAACGGGTGCCCCAGCTGCGGCGCTGCCTCACACCAGCTGACTCCTTCCCTCTCCCACTGCCTCCGGATGCCCCGGAGGAACTGGTAGGAGGGAGGTTCTCTCTCCACCTTCCGGGTTGGGAGAGGATAACATCTGATTCATAGGTGCTTCAGATCATAGCAGAGGGACACTCCATAGAGTTTCTGCAGAAACCTCCACGTCACCCCCCTCTGAACTCTTCTTACTCAAGGGACCACCTTCCTTTGGTCAGGGAGGAAATCTCTGCTCTCCTTGCGAAGCAGGCTTTAGAGCCCGTCCCCCTTCACCTCCACGGGATGGGTTACTATTCCCATTTCTTCCTCGTCAACAAAGAAGACAGGAGATCTCAGACCCATTCTCGATCTCAGCTCCCTGAACCTATATGTGGAATACAAGAGGTTCAGGATGTCTCCTTCAAACCCTCTTTCCCTTATGGCCGGGCCAATGGCTTTGTGCACTGGATATGCAGGATGCGTATCTGCACATCCCATTGCCTTTCGCAGCCGAAAGTACCTCAGGTTTGCGTTCCAGGAGACCACTACCATTCCGGGCTCCCTTTGGTCTTCCTCGCTCCTGAGTTTTTATCAAATGCCTGGCGGTGGTAGCGGCCCACCATGCGTTCTTTAGGAGTTCAGGTTTTCCCTACCTGGACGACTGGCTCCTGGCGGCCCCGTCCAGGGAGAAACTCCTGCATTATCTCTCCCTCACCCAGCAGGTTTTCACCAGCCTGGGTATCACCATCAACCATTCCAAGTCTCACCTGGATCCTTCACAGAGGCTCCAGTTCATCGGGGCAATCCTCGACACGACAATGTGCAAGGCCTTCCTGCCTCCGGACAGGGTGGCCTCCCTCCAGTCCCAGATTTCCCTCCTATCAGAACACAGGAGGGTTCCGGCGAGGTCGGTGCTCCATCTACTGGGGCTTATGGTGGCGGCCATCCCGACGGTTCCGCTCGCGCACCTCCACATGAAAATCTCTCAGTGGACTCTCCGATCTCAGTGGGATCAACGGGTAGACGACCTAGATCATCTGGTTCTGATCTCCTCACCGATGGTAAGAGACTTGCAGTGGTGGATGGTTCGAGAGAACCTATTCCGGGGGGGTCCCCTTTTTTCATCCTCCCACCGATCAGACTTTGACCACGGATGCTTCAGGCGAAGGTTGGGGAGCACATCTGGGTCCTCACCGAACCCAGGGCCTATGGTCAAAGTTGGAGTTAGTTCTCCACATCAACGTGCTCGAGCTTCGAGCAGTGCTGTATGCTCTCCAGGCCCTTCACCACTACATCCTTCCCGGTCACCTAGCTGTCCAAACAGACAACATGTGCGGTGTAGACATCATCAACAGGAGGACTCGGTCCCACCCGGCTGTGCTGGGAAGATGAGGGTTGAGAATGGGCAACCACAACCTCCACCTCACGGCGATCCATGTTCCGGGAGTTTGACATATGTCCTGTGGACAGGCTGTCGCTCGTCGGCTCTTTCACATGAGTGGGAATTGAAAAAAGTTCTGAAAGCATCTTCCAGATTTGGGGACTCCTAAGACCTGTTCGCCTCCTCCCAAAAACTACAGCTTCCAATCTTGTTTCTCGCTCGCCCAGAGCTGCGCTTCTGGAGTGATGCTCTATCTCTGCTGGAAGGACAGATTGTCCTATGCTTTTCCCCATTCCTCTGGTCCCTCGTGTGCTGGTAGAAGCTGTTTTGGAAGGAACGAACGACTTGACGCCTCCTTTTCTGGCCCAGGCAGATTTGGTTCTCTTCTACAACAATACCAGAGGTCCTCCTTTCCCTTCCTTTATCTCCAGGATTGCTGACCCAGGATCAGGGGACCCTGGGTCTCCAGGACTCAAGTCCCTTCAGCTCATGCATGGCCTGCAGACCTAGCCCAACTGCGGCATTTCTTCTAAGGTGGCAGAGGATTCTCGTGGAGGCTAGAAACCCTCCACTAGGTCCACCTACGCCATGAAATGGAAAAGATTTTCCATCTGGGCTGTGTCCAGGAACGTGGGAGCCCTTTTCCTGTCCCAGACCATTCTACTTGAGTACGTGTCATCTTTTCGACCTGGGTCTCAGTCACTCCTCTTTGAAAGTCCATATGGCGGCTATTTCAGCCTACCACAGTCCCTTTCACTGATAAGGCATTTGCCCAACTGGAGGTATCCAAAACTTTCCTCAGAGGGGTCCTTTCATCTCAGGCCCCCTCCGACTCCAGCCCCTTGGGACTTAAACTTTGTCCTCAGAAACTTACCCTTCCTCCCTTTGAGCTCGCGTGCTCCTGAGACTTGAAGTTTTTATCATGGAAGATGCCTTCTTATTGGCCATTACTTCTTGTCTGCAGAATTTCGCAAGCTCCAGATCCTGATGCAAAATTCCTCATCTGATTTTTTCACAAAGAATGAGTAGCTCTTCAGACTAATCCTAAGTTTCTCCTGAAAGTGGTAGCGGGGTCTACTTTAAATCAGTCTATTGAATTACCCGCCTTCTTCACGCAGCACCCAATCAAGGAGAATACCTGCTCCATATGGGTGGATGTTCACAGGATTCTGAGATACTACAATCGATAGAGACAAAGGATCTCAGAAAGACTGATCAGTTGTTCATCTCTTTTGCTTAGCAAAGAGAAGTGCAATGCTGTCTCTAAGCAATGCCTATCAAAATGGTTGGCCCATTGGCATCACTTTCTGTTATGACAAGTACAACAAGATCCTACCGGTCAAGTCAGAGTCACCCACTCAGAGAGTAGCAGCCTCTGCGGCTTGTTTCAAGAATATGTTTGTGGCAGACATCTGTGCTGCTGCCACTTGACTTCCGATCCATGCCTTTACTAAACATTACAGTTTTGACATTGCCTCTACTTCCGTAGAGGCTTGGGTTAGCTGTCTTGCAAGGCCTCCTTTCTTGAGGCTTCAGAGTTTTCCTGCTACTTCTTTGGTAGTACGCTCCTCCCGGTGCCTTTTCTTTGTTCCAGACTGTTGGGATTCTGTCCTATATGTATCTACTGCAAGAGCCCTCTCGAGTAAGATAGCACAGTTACGTCAAGAACCACCTAACAGCAGATCTTCAGAGGCTTTTGCGGTAGGTACCTTCCCGCCTCCATCCCCTAGGCTTTTTTTCAGCTCCTTTCCATCGAGGGAATATCTGCTTCTCTCTTGTCCGGGCGGTGGCGGGGAAGAACTGGAAGGCGGGCATCCCGGGACCGCCCCTGTAACCAACGTCGTATGATGCTGGTCACCTGACGTGGGGGCGGTCCCTCGCCAGGGACTGCTAGCTAGAAATTTTTCCGTGGGGTCCTGCCGCCGGCCGGCGTCAGTCCAATATGTAATTACCTACTGCAGGAGCCTCTCTCGAAGATCTACTGTTACGGTAAGTTCTTACATAACTGTACTTTTCTTTTACTGCCTCTACTAATTTGTTAGTTTTATATAGTTTATTATTGTTTAAATTGTTGTTTTCTCGGTTCCTCGCGGTTCGGTATAACCATGAGGGATCCGAGCTAATTGTAACTTTGTTTCGGTTCTCTAACTAAAGAACCTATTCATTTTCATTTAAATTTGGTCCTTAAGTTTTTATTTGTAACCGCTTTTCAGCCGGTTACAGAACCGCTGCAGTTTCGGTCATATTTCATCTCCTTTCTCGGTTCCATCGGTTCTATCGGTTCCTGGAACCGACCGCAAAAAAGTAAAAGCCTTTTAAGTTGTTTAATAACCGCATTAGCTTTTGGTATTAGCGGTTGAGCCGTTTTTATTTTTATATTTCACCATGACTGAGAAACCTAAAAAGAGAACCGGTGAACCTGGTTTTAAAAACTGTTTGAAGTGTGGAGATGTGTTTGCCAAGGCAGACAAGCACAACTTATGTGTAGCTTGTCTGGGTTTTGAACATTTGGACCAGGAATGTGAAATATGCAAAGCATTCCCAGAAAAAACTGTTTAAAAACGCCTTGAAAGGCTTCACAAAAAGTTTCCAAGGGGTCCCTCAGGCTCTGACCAGCTGACACCCCAGTCTGTTGTGGTTGAATTGACAAGTGCTTCTACCCCTGCCCCTGATACGGGTGAAAAAGGGGCAAAAAGAGGGAAAGAACCTGCTGACTCCCCGGTTCCCTCAAAGAAGTTAAAGAAGCTCAAACATGCAGAACCCTCTCCTGCTAAACCAGGGACTTCTGCGCAGCAGCCTGTCATGCCTTCGGCTCAAGACATAGCCCAGGCGTTCAGAATTATCCAGGCTCTGCAAAGCATCATCCCTCAGCCTCCGGCCCCTCCCCAGGGTCCCCAGGTTGCTGCTTCTGTGTTGCCTCCTGCTCCAGAGCAACAATATTTCGAAGGGGATCATGACATTTATGAGGAGGATGAACCTATTCCCCCAGAGGTTTCCCTTGAGCAGGAATTTGGCTCTCCTCCCAGAGTGTCTGAGGATTTTTCCTCCTATTTTTCTTTTGTAAGAAGAATGGCAGATGCTCTGGACATCAACACAACAGAGCAAGTGGAAGATGAGGAGGAGATCGAGTACCTCAGTATGATGGGTTTAACACGCACAAAAGCCCTCCTCCTTCCAGTATATAAATTCTTTAAGAAGGATGCTATGAAGCTCCTCCAGACCCCAAACTCTATTCCTCTATTGACAAGAGAATAGATAAAAATATCAGCTGAACAGGGAGGGGCTGAATTCCTTTTCTCCCACCCTGATCATCAGGGGTTTTACAGCAAGCTGCCTTTGATAAGGCTAAGGTCCTCTGTCCTCACACCTTCCGGACAAGGACTCCAGAAAACTGGACAGTATGGCCAAAAGGGCTATCTGTCAGCCTCATTAGGCCATGAGACAGGCCACTTTTCAATCTTATGCTGCCCAGTATCAGAAATCCCTGTGGCAGTCGGTACTGGCAATGTCCATAAGGCCACCCACCCTTGTCAAGGATGACCTGGCAAAAACTGCCAGGTTTGGGCTAGAGCGGCCAAATACCAGTTCAAATGGCTGCTGATTTGAATGACACTGCAGCAGCCAGATGGATGGCTATTACAGTGGCCCAGAGGAGGTTTGCTTGGCTTAGGGCCACAAACCTCACTCAGGATACCCAGTCAAAGGCCCTGGATTTCACACTGGAAGGAAATCTACTGTTTGGGGAGTCCACAGTGGCCTATATGAAAAAAGTGGATGAATATAAGGCTACTTATAGAAGTAACTCTGCTAGAGACAGAGCTTCCTCATCCACTAGGCCTTATGGAAGGGGGGCTAGGGGTCGTCCCTTTTTATCACGACCTTTTTTCCAGCCAGTAGCCATGCTCCAATACCAGCAGTACCCCCCAGGGCTACTCAAGGGTAGGGTGTAGAAGGGGCTCTAGGCGAGGGACTCAGCCACAACCTCAGCCCCAGCCTAAGCAGAACCCCTGAGATGCAAGCCGCCCTCCCTACCTGTTGAGGCAGACTGTCCCATTTCCTCCCTCGCTGGTCAACCATCACCACAGACAAGTGGGTGCTGGAGTAGTGGGCAAAGTCTGTCTCTGCAGTTCAAATTCTTCCTCTAAAAAACCCCAAGGTTTCTGCCTCCCACCTCTAGCACAAATCTCATTGCTAGAGGCAGAGGTCAGAGCTGCTTCAGCTCAAATCAGTGGAATTAGTCCCTACAACCCTGAGAGAGGAAGAGGTTTTTTACTCCAGATACTTCCTAACAGCAAAGAAAAATGGGGAGTGGCGGCCAATTTTGGATCTCAGAGCTTTAAACAAGCACCTGAAAAAGCCAAAGTTCAAAATGGTCACACTGGCTCGGATTCTACCAATAATCCAGAAAAGGGACTGGCTGGCATCTCTGGATTTACAGGACGCTTATTTCCACATCCCCATAAAGGAATCTTATAGAAAATATCTCAAATTCAGACTCCCATCAGGTCATTATCAGTTTGCAACTCTACCCTTCAGCCTTTCCTCGGCACCAAGGGTGTTTACAAAATCCCTAGCAGTTGTTGTGGCATTTCTTCAAAGACAGGGAGTGACTGTCTTTCCATACCTGGACAACTGGCTGATAGTGGGCAAATCACCAGAGCAGGTCACAACCTCTCTAAGGCTTACACAGGACCTTCTGAAATCTCTAGGTTTCTTAGTAAACCAGAATAAATCTGTCTTCGCCCCTACACAGACTTTACAGTTCATAGGGGCAGAGATCAGCACCCTGCAGGCCAGGGCCTTTTTACCTCTAGACAGGGTGCAAAGTCTCCGGGCCATAGCAAACTCCTTCAAATTGCATGGTCGAAAAACAGCCAGGCAATTTCTGCAGCTCTTGGGTCACATGGCTGCATCCACAGGTACAGTGCAGGGTTCCACATGAGACACTTCCAGTTTCACCTCAGGACTCACTGGAGTCAGAAAAAAGACCCTTTCTCAAAGCTCATTCCAGTGACAAGGCCCCTGTTACAAGCCCTCTTGTGGTGGAAAAAGGAATCTAACCTAAGACAAGGTCCCCTTCAAGGAGGATCCTTCACTAATCCTCACAACAGATGCATCCCTGCTGGGCTGGGGTGCCCATCTAGGGGAGCACACAACTCAGGGTACCTGGTCAGAAGCAGAGTCCCTCCAGCATATAAATCTGCTGGAACTCAGAGCAGTGCAGCTGGCACTAAAGGTTTTCTCTACACTGGTAATGGGCAAGGTGGTACAGGTCAGAACAGACAATACCACCACTATGTATTACATAAATAAACAGGGTGGCACCAGATCAGGTCCCCTATGCACAGAAGCCATGAGAATTTGGGCTCTGGCATATTCGTTAAAGGTGTCCCTGCAAGCCATCCATCTGCCAGGAAAGGACAATATCTTGGCAGACACACTGAGTCGAATCAATCAGTCCCATCACGAATGGGCATTGAACAAGCAGGTGGTACAGGTAATTTTCAACAGGTGGGGTGTTCCAGAGATAGACTTGTTCGCATCTCAGCAGAACCACCAGTTGCCTCAGTACTGTTGCAGGCCACCAGCCCAGGGCACAATCCTTCTGGATGCCTTGGTGCTGGATTGGTCGAGCAAGTTTCTCTATGCATTCCCCCCTTTCCCTCTGGTTTTCAGGGTGCTGCTGAAACTCGGATCCCTCTCAGCTTCTCTGATATTGATAGCTCCAGATTGGCCCAGGCAGCCATGGTACTCTCTTCTGCTCTCCATGGCAGTGAGCAGGCCAATAAGCTTGCCTCTCAGGCACAATCTTCTAATCTCCAATCAGGGAACATTGCTATTCTCAAATCTCAGGTCTCTTCACCTCAAAGCATGGCTCTTGAGGAGTTAGAGTATGTAGGCTTGAACCTTTCTGACGCTGTATTAAACATTTTGAAAGGTTACAGGAAGCCTTCAGCTAAGAGAACTTATTCTGCTAAGTGGAAAAGATTCTCTTTCTGGTGCTCTACTAGAAACTTCACCCCAAATGATGCAGGGGTCTCAGTGGTGTTGGATTATCTAACTCACTTGCATTCACAAGGTCTGCAACCCAGTTCCTTGAGGGTCCACCTTGCAGCAGTATCTGCATACCTGTCTGCTAGGACAAAGGTATCTGTAGCATCAAATCACATTTTCAAAAAGATTTTTCAAAGGCCTAATGCATTTGCACCCCCCTCATAGGGCACCAGTGCCCGCTTGGGATCTTAATGTATGTATAGCAAGGTTGATGCGGGCTCCCTTTGAGCCCATTTAAAGTATGTTACCTGGAAAACAGTTTTCCTGGTAGCAATTACTTCAGCAAGAAGAATCGGTGAGCTTCAGGGGCTCTGTCAACCAGGACTATATTTCCTTCCACAGGGATAAAGTAGTCCTCAGAACAAACAGACAATTCCTTCCCAAGGTGGTTTCAGATTTCCATCTGAACCAATCACTCTGCCTGTCTTCTTCACAGACCATGCAAGCTCTGGTGAAAGAAGGCTTCACAGTCTGGATGTGAAAAGAGCTCTCAGCTACTACATGACAGCTACTAAAGGCCATAGGCAAGACAAAAAACAACTTTTCCTTACATATGGGGATGTTGGAATGGGCAAACCAGCCTCAAAAAGATCCATTTCTTGGTGGTTTGTCCAGTGCATTCAATTCTGCTACAATAAAGCAGGTAGAGAGTCCACAGCTGGGCTGAGGGCTCATTCAACAAGTGGAACAGCTGCCACTATTGCAGCTGCTAGGGAGGTGCCATTGTTAGACATTTGTAAAGCAGCTACTTGGAAATCAGTACACACCTTTACAAAGCATTACAATTTGGATATTTTTTCCAGAAGTGACGCCAAGTTTGGCACAGCAGTCCTGCAAAGTCTGTTTCAAAATAAGTTCTGTGCCCACCACCTGGGGTACTGTAGTAGTCTGCACAAAGTTATGAATGGTCTATGACATTACTGGGGTTAGAAGAAAAAATTACTTACCATAGTAATCTTCTTTCTTCCCAGTGATGCTCAGACATTCATAACTCCCTCCCATCCTCCCCTTCCAGAACTTAAGCCTCTGCATTCCGCATGCTAGTGCCACATAGCCATATCCTTCTGGGTACATTTCTCTATGCTAGACAGAGTTTTACCAGAGTTTTCTGTCTCTCAAAATAGTTTTTCTCATTCTATGGTGAACACCATTATTATATTTAGATATAGCTCCTCCCTTGGAGGTTTTTTCAAGTAAGTTGTTTATTAGGCTAATCCTAAAAATGTTTTATTAAAAATGTTTTATTAATTAGTAATAATTTATGGTAAAAATGTTCCATGTTGCCTGACTTCCAGGCATCTTACAAATCTGAAGGGCTTAGAACACTACAGCTGGTAGAGGCAGTATTTGAAAGATGCTCACGTGCAAAGAATTCCATCATTTGCATGTGTTCCATCTCTCCGGGCAGTCCAACCCATCAGGATGACTGCACAAAGTTATGAATGTCTGAGCATCACTGGGAAGAAAGAAGATTACTATGGTAAGTCATTTTTTCTTCCCTGTCCTTCTGGTCAGTAATACAGCTGACGACTCATTTTATATACTGAAGGGCACGTCCTCTCTATCATCAGAGTCCATGATGGAAGATCTTTTTGGTAGTTCCTCAGTAATGGGGTCCACTATAGTATTTCAGACTGCATCTGTGGACCATACGCTTCAGCGTCTAGACTTATTCAGTCATTAAGACAATTATACTCTGTGGAACATTCTAATTTAATGGTTGGGAGCTGCTCAGGCTCTTCCACCCCTTTGATAGGGGTATATGGCCCCCTTGTGATATTGCCCCTTCGGTGGCTTCTTCGGCACAGGTGGTTAACATCTCTCCAGCTGTGATTATTAGGCCGGTCATGATTTCAGTATGGACGCTCGGGCTCCTTCTGCACTCAGATGGAGAACATATTCGTCATTTTGCATCAAGACAGTCCTTGCGAAATAGCAGCCTGAAAGCCTTGTTAGGCTCTGACTATATATCACAGCACAGGGCCTAGCCGAAATTACCCGATACCCCCACCATTTTTTGGATCTGGTTAGGTTTTGCCTCAGCCCCTGAGGCGCTCATCTCCAGAGTACGGTAAAGAGTACCTGGCATCTTCCCCTAGGAGGAGTCCAATCCAGCGGTGGTATGGGTCATCTTTCTCCAAGAGAGATTTGTCTCATTCAGAGACATTTCCTAGATGTAGGAGACTGCCCAGTCTGTTAATTACCCTTTCTTTTTATCAGGCTTTCTTCTCTTGAGCAGAGCCTCGCAGCAACAGAAGCGACTCTTCACCGAGTCGGAACTCGGGTTCCTACTTCCTTGCTTGCTTTAACTTAACAGGCAATATACTCCTTCTTGACCGAAGGTCAAGCAGGTCTTTTTTCTGAGGTAGCTTCTCAAATATTCACACCTTCGGTTCTGGTGTACTGGTTCCATGCCAGTCGCTCACGAAGCTATCCTTTCCAAGTGCGTGACAGAGTTGTGATGTTTGTTTTTCAGAAAACAAACTAGAATCTTTTCCTGCTCTCTTCAGGGAGGCCAGAATAAGTAGTGCCTTACTGCATTGAGTCACTGCTGCTTCCAGTCACTTTCAATGAACGGGTTAGCCCTAACTTGGTCCTGCTGTGCCCCTCCTCGACGCACATCTGCCTCAGTTTGCCTTAGAAATCCAGTCCCTGTTTTTTTTCTGTCAGAATATTTTTTTTCCGCAGTGGACACGTCCTCCTGTACACTTTTCCTTGCTTCCCTGAGTTCAGAGACTGCTGCTACAGTTGTACATACAGGGGTAGATGGTTCCTTTTTGGAAAGTGCAGTGGATAGGATCTGGTTCTCCTAGACCACCTCAACAGGCTTCTGAGTCGTGCTTGGCCTTCCATCAGGAGGGTTCCAGTGACTAAGTGGAGACTATGCTCCTTGATGGGCTAACCCAACCTGGATCCCTTTTGCTCACCAAGTAAGTGGCTCAAGTGCTCCTGGACCTGTTGTTCACAGGTCAGCCATACTTGATAGTGGGGGTTTCCATCTGCATTTTCCGGTCTACCCTGAACCAGTAGACTTTACCTCCTACTCTTTCAGTTCCTGAGGTCCCTTTACGTTACATTAGTACATGTCTTTGACACTATTACTTTTGGTCCTAGACCAAATTGTGAGGCCAGGTTCTTGCCACTGTCCTAAAGTGGTTACGGCTTCCTGGCAGACTTTCATTTTGTGCCCATTGCAGTCATCTGCAAAGTGGTGAGTTACAACTCAAGCACTTATCTTGTAAGCACTATGTTCTAGATGCTCTTCACAAGACAGCTTTTTTTATTAGCAGAACAGTCCTTGGCTGTCCTTTCTGAGTGAACCCTATCTCCTACCACCCTACTCAGGGTTGTTGGTTTTACAGTACCCTCCCACTAGTGTGAATGAGTGATGGAACTTAGTCAGGAAGATATGAGTGCATGTCTACCGTATTGTTGCAGTGTCAGTGGCTCAGTATGTAGCACACTCGCCTCTGAGGCCGGGAGATCAGGGCTGTGGGTTCAGTTCCCACATCTGGCACTTGGGTTAATATCCCAATACTGACACTGTAGTGCAGCATGAGAGGGGTGCTGCACTTCTGAGTTGCCGTCTTTCGGATGAGACATTAAACCGAGGTCCCATCTGCCTGGATTGGTGATAGTTCTGGTGGATGTTAAAGATCCCATGGCACTTATCGAAAAGAGTAGGGGAATTTCCCCGGTGTCCTGGCCAAATTTCTCTCATTCACTAAAAATACCACCAACAGCTTAATCTGGTTCAAGGTCAGTTGGCATTCATCTGTATCCCCCTCCCCCGGGTCGTGCCTGAAAATAGGCAGGATTTGTCTAATGCACTTACCCGGTCAACAAAAACTAAAATAAAATAAATAAATTGATGATCTTGGAGAGTCTCCATCACTCATTCACACACACACACACACACACACACACACACACCCACCATCCACTGGGTTGACTCGTTTTCTTTCCTGGTCTTCGTGGTCCTATGGTTCAGACTGTGAAGACATTGTGCTTTGACCTTTCTTGCAAAGGCCATCTGGGCCATCTCAGGCCCAGAAATTCGGGAGAGTTATTCTCATTAGTTACGCTGCACCTACTCAGTCGAAAAGGTACTGAGGCAGTTGGAGAGTCAATGCTGAGATAGCCTACACAGGCGCAAGCTAGTCTCGCGGTGCCGTGCATGCGTGGTCCTGTCTCTGCGTCGACCCTTCTGAAAATTTTAGGCTCCCTCTTGGTCCCAGCACCTCCGGCACTATCCCACTAGTGTGAATGAGTGATGGAGACTGTCCAAGAAGATCAATAATTATGATAAGTATGTAATTTCCATTCTAGGGACATGGATATGTTGTTCATCCACACTATCTGGCAGGTTCTTTGCCGCTTTAAATCTTGCCGGAAGGTCTTCAAGCTGGCTCCTTCCACCCACCTGGGTGGTAAAACTCTTGGCTCCGCCCCATGACGGCAGATATTCCTTACCGCTTGGAAGCTCAGGTTCCCTCCTTAACGCTCTGCGTGATAGACTGGATCCTAACTCTTTGGTTCGTCTGAAACTCGTTTTAAAATTTTCAAGACTTCGGTCTTCCTTTTCCTTGCAGCTGCGATGGACAAATCGACTCCCGGTTTTCGGCGGTGCCCTTGTGGGCAGAAGATGTCCAGGACGGATCCACACTCCACGTGCATCTACTGCCTCGGCCTAGAACACGACCTGCAGGCCTGTGAGTCATGCTGTTCATTCTCGGCCAACGTCTTGGAGGACCGCGCTGCCCGGTTGAGGCTTGGGCGAGCGCTATCCGCCGGTAAAGTCGAAAGAGCCCGTTGGGCGGTTACCTCGGTGGCTGGCTTGGCTGAGCAGCTCAAGCAGATGCTCGCCCTCAAGGAGGAGGCGGCCCAGGCCACATCATCCTCCTCCTCGGTCGCGACATTTATCCCGCTCTCTTTGGGTACCTCGTATTCTGCTTCATTCAAGGAGCTTTGCCAATCCCTTTCCACGAAGGGAGAGGGGCCATTGGGACATTCCTCTCGGTCCAAAAAGGAGGATTCCAAGGGTAAGTCCCATCATCGGCATTCGTGGGAGCGGGAGAGGTCCCCTTTCCTGGACAGCCGACCGTCGACTTCGGTCGAGGTTACGGCTAAGGCCGCTGGCTTCATGGCGTCCCCATCGGGTCAGCTGGCCGAGACACCCATCGACGCGGTCGAGATTTTTCTCGACCCGTCGGACGGATTGTCGACTGGTGAAGCAGACAACCCTTCTTTGCCGGTTCCCCCGGTGGAAACCGAGGATCTGCCTGCGCCCTCGGTGCAGCAGTCCCCGTTTAAGGTGTCCGAGCCGAGGGAAGAGTGGGTGTCCCCTGCTCCCTCCCAGGCCCGTCCTCGGACACACCGAGGATCTCGGTCTCGGACCTCTTCTCGGTCCAGCCTATCCCGCCGACATCGGCGGTCTCGGTCTCGGCACCGAGGTAAGCGGCAATGCCGCTCGTCCTCTTCTTCCTCCTCAGAAGAGGAGAGGCTTTGGCACAAATTGCGTCGACGCTATGAGGACCTGATGTGGCAGCAGTTACTTTTGTCTGGGAGCAAGTCGACACCGACGCCTTCCCCGGCCATCAAGTGGCTGTCACCCGAATGGCCAAAACAGCCTCTCGCTGCAGTCGAGATGCCCAAGCCTGGGCCGGTTGTTCAGCTGAAACCTGCTGCCCCACCGATTGTGGTGGAACCTCCACCTCCATAACCGAAATCCGGGGCGCCGACCAAGGACTCTCGGTCGGGTCAAGGCCTGCCCCATAGGTTGTCGGTCACCCTCACTCCTGACCGTCCTCGGCAGGTGGAGAGTGGCTCAGGCCCTAGGCAGCTCTTCGTGGACTCCTCGGAGTCCAATGATGACTCCTCCCTGTTCTCCAGGCCGGTTGACCTGGAGTCCTCCGGGGAACAGTCACTGGATGAAAGCCCATCGTCCTTTATGGGTCTGCTTCGGCTCATCTCGGAGTCTACTGGGATGCAGCTCGAGCCCGTATCCAAACTCACCAAGTATCCCCTGATGGAGATACTGGACCGAGGGGATTCACCCACTGAGGCCTTTCCGGTGGCTGAGGCCATTGTTGGCCCAGCCTTGGAGCTTTGGCAGTGGCCTGCTTCCTGTCCTGTGCCCTCGGCCAGGATGGCCAGGAAGTATGCGGTCCCTACCGGCTCTTTGCCCGGGTTTTCGGAGCACCCCTTTGCCGAGGGGTTGGTCACCGACAGTGTTTTCCGTCATTCTGGGAACACTAGGGATGTGGACAAGCCCCCCGACAACGAGTCCAAAAAGCTGGACTACGCCGGGCACAAGGTGTATGCTGCGTCCTCCCTTGCCCTCCGCCAGGCCAGCTCAGCCGTGCTGATGGCACACTTCTTCCACGCCCTCATGGGCTCCCTGGATGCAGTGATCCCTCATCTCCCGGCTGACCTGCAGACCATGGTCCGGCAGGTTCAGGACCAGGGTAGGGCGGTGGCGAAGCAGCAGCTCCAAACAGCTCTGGACATAGGGGACTCCTGTGCCAGATCGGTTGTGGCTGCAGTGGCCATGCGCCATAGAGCATGGCTGAGGATATCCACCTTCACGGCGGATACCCAGCACAAGTTGGCAGACGTCCCCTTCTTGGGGACCGACGTCTTCGACCCTGGAGTGGAAGGTCACCTCCAGCGGATTGAAAAGTCCAATGCCACTCTGGACTCGGTCACCTCCGCCCAGAAGGACAAAGGCTGCTGTCAGCAGCAGCACAAGCCCTTTCGTCCTTCTGCGCCTGCGGCACGTCCGGTCCAACAGCACCAGCACCAGGGCCAGCAGGCTCGCTCTTGGCATCCCAAACCCAAGTCCGTGGCTTCCTCCAACAGGAAGCAGGGAGGTAAAGGCCCAGGAGGTCCCTCCTCCAAGCCTGCCTAGTGACGGGTTGAGGGGTGTCGCCCCCAGCCTCGTCACTCTCCACTGGGTTCCCCCGTGGGGGGACGGCTCCATCACTTTCTTTCTGCCTGGTCCGCTATCACCATGGACCGCTGGGTGTGGGAGGTGGTAGGAAAGGGCCTGCCTCTGGAGTTCGAGCAGGCTCCACCCTTTCGAGCTGTCGCCCCTCGGGGGGCCATGGGGTCCGCAGCCTCGCTGTTGGCCCGCCGAGCCGATATTGCCCTGCTCCTCGAAAAAGAGGTGATCAGGAAGGTGGCAGATCCTCCTCCAGACCTGGGGTTTGTGTCCAGGTATTTCCTGGTCCCAAAACGGATGGGGGGCTGGTGCCCAATTCTCGACCTGCACGACCTGAACAGGTTCCTAAGGTCTCGGACCTTCAGGATGGTCACTCTGGCTCAGATAATCCCATCCTTGGAACGAGGCATGTGATTCTGTTCCCTGGACCTCCAGGACATCTTCTTTCACGTCCCAATCCATCCATCTCATCAGAGATTCCTCCACTTCAGAGCAGAGGGATCCCTTTACGAGTTCTGAGCCATGCCCTTCGACCTCTCCCTAGCTCCCAGGGTCTTCACCAAATGCATGGCAGTGGTGACAGCATTCCAGTGGCGCCGAAGGGTCTGGGTGTACCCCTACCTGGATGACTGGCTCATTGCAGCCCCCTCCAGAGCGGAGGTGGAGCGGTCCAGAGATCTGGCCCTCCAGGTTTGCTCTCAGATTGGCCTTCTCATCAACGAGGCCAAGTCGGAACTCGTGCCAAAGCAGGTGATACATTTCATTGGGGCAGAGCTCGACTCTCTTTGAGCCAGAGCACGGCTCCCGGCGGACAGGGCCGAGGTTCTTTCCTTCTTTGCCCAATCATTTCAGGTTGGGCAATCGCACCCTGCCTGGGACTTCCTACGCCTCCTGGGCCTCATGGCGGCCTGCACCAGCGTGGTCCATTGGGCCCGCTGGTACATGCGTCCCCTTCAGTAGGAACTGGCCAGCCAGTGGTCACAGCGCTTCGATCCATTGGATCAGCTAGTGACAGTGACCCAGGGGACGTGGGACGCTCTCCAGTGGTGGACCGTTCCGGCACATCTGCAGGAGGGCATCCCGTTTGTCTGCCGCGAGCCGACGGTCTCTCTATTGACCAATTCCTGTCTGATGGGTTGGGGTGCCCATCTGGGGGAGCACAGAGCGCACGGCCTCTGGTCCCCTCAGGAGTCCCAGTGCCACATCAACCTGCTGGAGCTTTGAGCGGTTCATCTAGCCCTCACCGCCTTCGCTCCGTTTCTACGGGGTCGAGTGGTTCAGGTCCAGACGGACAATACCACGACCATGTACTACCTAAACCGCCAGGGTGGGATGTGCTCCATGCCTCTGTGCAGGGAAGCTCTCGGCATTTGGTCTCTCGTGCGCAGCCTGGAGGCGTATCTCCTTGCCATTCACGTGGCAGGAGCCTCCAACACCCTGGCCGATGCCCTAAGCCAGATAGGGGCTGCGTCTCATGAGTGGTCTCTCCTGCTGGAGGTAGTACAAGATCTCTTCTCCCACTGGGGCACGCTTCAGGCGGACCTGTTTGCCTCCAGGGAGAACGCGAAGCTGAGTCTGTTCCATGCCCCCCCTCAGCAGGGCTCGCTGCAGGGGATGCCTTCTCGAGGCAGTGGACCCCGGCCTTCTACGCCTTTCCCCATTTCCTTGATCCACAAGGTGCTTCTAAGGCGAGGAGGGACAAGGCAGGTGATTCTGGTAGCCCCAGACTGGCCCCGTCCAGTTCTGGTATCCAGATCTCCTCAGTCTCAGCTCCAGGATCCCGGCCGCTTCCAGCCCGCCCAGACCTGATCTCAGTCAATCAGGGGAAGGTATTCCATCCGGACCTTCAATCCCTGCACCTGACGGCCTGGTTCCTGAGCGGCTAGAGTTCCAGGCCTTGGGTCTTTCCGACGAGGTCCTCAACGTTGTTGAGGCGTCCCGTAAGGAGTCGACCAGAAAATGCTACGCCTTCAAATGGAAGAGATTCTTCAGTTGATGTCAGGGCAAGGGCATGGACCCTTCCTCCTGTTCCTTGGCAAGCATACTTGACTACCTGTGGTCCCTTTCTCAGCTAGGGCTTCGGTCTACGACCCTTAAGGTGCACTTGGCAGCCATCTCTGCTTACCGGGCGCGGGCCGGGAAGCAGTCGGTGGCGCAGAGAGAAGGTGGTTGGGCGCTTTTCAAAGGCATTGATCCATATCCCTCCGGTGCGAGAACCTCCACCTCCATGGGATCTACTGCTGGTATTGGCTAAGCTCATGGGCAGGCCATTCAACCGATGCACAGGTGTGACATCTCTCACCTGTCATGGAAGACCACCTTCTTGGTGGCTATCACGTCAGCCAGAAGGATGGGAGAGCTCCAGGCACTTTCCATCGAGTCTCCTTATCTGGTCTTCCACAGGACAAGGTTGTCCTGCGCCTCACCCAAATTCCTTCCGAAGGTGGTGTCGGAGTTTCACCTTAACCAGGTGTTGACTCTGCTGGTGTTCTACCCCAATCACACCTCGGAGGCAGATATAGGCTCCATACTTGGACCCTAGAAGCGCTCGCTTATTATAAGGCAGGATGGCTGAAGTTCGGGAGAGGTTCGCCAGCTGTTTGTCACCTACGCAAGCCACACCTGGCAGACCTGCAATAGCGGACGATAGGCAGGTGGGTCACTCCTACATAGATCTCTGCTATAGGTTGGCGGGCGCTGAAGCCTCCCAGAGGATAAGAGCTCATTCTACCTGCCATACCGCTGCATCGGTAGCTGCTTCCAGGGACATCCCTATCCAGGAAATCTGGGGCTGCTACCTGGAAGTCAGCACATACCTTCATCACCCATTACCACATCGACCTTGAGTCACGCCGGGATGCTGGTTTTGGGGCCTCGGTTCTCCAGTCTTTATTCCCTAAGTAGGGGGTGTGCGCCTTGCCTCCCTCCTCCCGGAGAACTGCTAGGAGTCTGCCAGATAGTGTGGATGAACAACATATCCATGTCCCTAGAAATACAGGTTACTCACCTGTAACAGGAGTTCTAGGAATGGTATATGTTGTTCATCCACACGACCCACCGACCTCCCGGCCGGCACGCACAACCTGGCTTCCAGGGCTAGATCTGGGGTCATGGGCGGAGCCAGAGTTTTACCACCGGGTGGGTGGGAGGAGCCAGCTGAAGACCTTCCGGCAAGATTTAAAGCGGCAAGGAACCTGCCAGATAGTGTGGATGAACAACATATACCATCCTAGAACTCCTGTTACAGGTGAGTAACCTGTATTTATAGGAGCAGTTCTGGACACTGTCAGAGGGAAAGCCTTTCTTCCCTCAGACAGAGCGGAACACATCAGATCCCTCATCAGGGACCTGTCAGTGAAGAAGACCGTTCCGGACAGATCGGTCCTTCGCCTGCTCAGACACATGGCTGCGGCCATTGCAACAGTCCCGCTGGCACGTCTCCACATGCGGGTAACCCAGTGGATGCTAAGGGTGCAATGTGACCAAAGGCAAGACCATCTGCATCAGCCAATTTGAATCACGAATGCCGTGATTCGGGATTGGCAATGGTGGCTAAATCCAGAGAAGCTCTCTGCGGGGGTTCCCTTCATAGCGCCGTCTTCGACTGTGACACTCTCCACAGATGCCTCAGGGCTCAGGTGGGGAGCACACCTGAATGGTGTTCGGTCTCAGGGCCTTTGGACAGCCCAGGAGTCTCACCTCCACATCAACATTTTGGATATGAGGGCAGTCCTTTACGCTCTGCAAGCCTTCCAGTTGGAGATTCCACCGGATACACTCCTGTTACAAACAGACAATACCGCGGTGATGTATTACCTCAACAAACAAGGAGGCACTCACTCCTACCCACTTTGCAGGGAGGCCATGAGAGTGTGGAAGTGGATATTGCAACACGGCGCAAACCCTATTTGCAGTACACGTCCCGGGAGTGGACAGCACCGTCGCAGACAGTCTGAGTCGCTCTCAGGCCAAAGTCCATGAGTGGGAACTTCTACAGGAGGTGGCAGAGGACCTATTTCACAGATGGGGCACTCCAGAGTTAGACCTTTTCACGTCTCCATCCAACGCAAAACTGCCCAATCTTTGCTCGCTAGATCCAGGGCCTGGTGTTTCTGGTGAGACGCGTTGTCCCTCTCCTGGGTGGGCAGATTCCTCTATGCCTTTCCTCCTTTCCCAGTAATTCAGAGAGTTCTCTTAAAACTTCGCAGGGAGCAAGCGACGCTCATTTTGATTGCGCCTTTCTGGCCCAGACAAATTTGGTTCCCTCTTCTGTACCAGCTATCCTGGGAACCTCCAGTTCCTTTGCCAGTCAGCTCCCATTTATTGTCTCAGGAGGCGGGTTCATTGGTCCACCCAGATTTACATTCATTGAACCTGCACGCTTGGCTCCTAGAGACATAGCCATGATGCGATGCGGAGTCTCGCAAGAAGTGGCAGACATACTCTCTGCCGCCAGGAAACCGGCAACCCATGCAACGTACGCCATGAATTGGCATAGATTCTGTTTGTGGGCTCAAGCGCACGGTTTTTCGCCATTAGACTGTCTCGAAAATCTGGTTCTGGACTACCTGCTTTCCCTTTTCCACTCCGGACTGGCTTACTCCTCAATTAAAATGCACCTTTGTGCAATTTCTGCTTACCATGCCCCAGTAGGCCATCGGACGGTGGCCCAGCTGGACACTACTCGTGCCTTTTTAAGTGGAGTCCTCCACCTTAGGCCACCCATCAAGGATCCAATTCCTCCTTGGGACTTACCTTTCATCCTGGAGCAGCTTACGCTGCCACCTTTTGAACCAGCCGCGGATTGCGAGCTACGTTTTCTCTCTTGGAAAACGTTATTTGTAGTTGCTGTTACTTCGACGAGAAGGATCTCGGAATTGCATGCTCTTATGTGCAAAGAGCCTTATTTGGTTTTCCATCAGGACAGGGTATCCCTAAGGACAAACTGAAAGTTTTTGCCTAAGGTGGTTTCAGCCCTCACGCTTAACCAGGATATTGATTTACCAGTGTATTTCCCAAGGTACACTAATCAAGGAGAAGCCTTTCTGCACACCCTCGATGTGCATCGGTGCCTCAGATACTATCTGACCAGAACCAAACAGTTTTGAAAGGCGGACCAACTTTTCATCTCCTTTGCTCACAGGATGAAAGGAGCTCCTGTCTCCAAACAGTCACTCTCAAGGTGGCTCATCCAGTGCATCACTTTCTGTTATGACAGCGCAATAAACCCTTACGGGCGGCGGTCAAGGGTCATTCCACAAGAGGGGTGGCTACTTCTTTTGCGGCGTTAAAGAACGTCTCCACCTCAGCTATTTGCACTGTAGCTACTTGGAGCTCTGTGCATACCTTTGTCAGGCATTACAGTCTGGACATTGCATCAAGGTGAAGAGCAGGGTTCGGTCTAGCCGTCCTTCAGGGTCTTCTGTCCTAGGCTCGAGTAATATTGAGATCTCTGCCTTTGCTTCTCCCAGTGGCGCAGGATTGCCACTATTGCTTGGAAATCAGTCCTAATGGTGTAACCTGCTGCAAGAGCTTATCTCGAAGTAAGATAGTACAGTTACGTAAGAACTTACCATAACAGTAGATCTTCGAAAACAGCTCTTGCAGCAGGTACCTTCCCGCCCACCATCCCCCTTTTTGGAGGTAGGTCGTAGTCAAGCACCCATCTTAGGGGATGGGTCATTCCTATTTACAAGTCTCTGCCATCTGGTGGCAGATCCTTGGTCTCCTCTTCTGATGTCATCCAGTGGCCGGGAGTCTCCGGCGGGAGAACTGAGGATTGTGGGGGGACCGCCTCCTTATGTACTACGCCTGACATCGGGGGCGGGACCGATGTCTGAGGCGGTCCCCACTGAAGACTGCTAGCTAGAAAATTTCCGTGGGGTCCTGACGCCTGCTGGCTTCAGTCCTAATGGTGTAACTTGCTGCAAGAGCTGTTCTCGAAGATCTACTGTTACGGTAAGTTCTTACGTAACTATACTATACTTATATGCAGTAGTTTTAGTTAAATTAGTCCCATCCAGAGCGTTGACACTCAAAGTTGCTACTTGCTGACTGTCTACCTTAGATTTCCCAGAAAATAGGGCCCATTGGGTCTTATTTACATTTAACAATAAGTGAGAATTAGTTTGCTGAATATTGTTAAAATCTCTCTGCACAGTGCCAATAGCTTCCAGTAGATCCTTGCTCTGACAATATAAAATAGTGTTGTCAGCATACAGAAGAATATTAGTGTCTGCTGACACACTTTCAGGGAGATCGTTTATGTAAATAAGAAACTATAGGGGTCCCAGTTCTGACTTTGTTTATTATAGCTAAGTCAGGGCAACATTCTCCCACCTTCACACTGCAGCCGAGATGACAAATAAGCAGAAAACCAAAATAAAGTGCCCATTCCCATACCTGAAATGTTTATTCAGTAACAGGTTGTTGACAGAATCAAATGCCTTCGACAGGTCTAGGAATATTGCAGGGACTGAGTAACCCTGGTCAAAGGTGGTGAAAATGTCACCCACCTTATTTACTGCATATATTGTGTTATGACCTTTACGAAAACCAGTTTGATGTTTTGTCAATATTCCATTTCTATCCAGATATTTTATCAACTGTCCATATACAAATTTTTCCAAAACTTTAGTAAAAGGCATCAGAGTGGATATGGGCCTATAACATCCTGGGTCAAAATCATCTCCTCCTTTAAAGATTGGTACTATGCAGGCCATTTTCCAGTCATCAGGGATGTCATGAGTAACTAATGATAAGTTAAACATGTAAGCTATGTACTTAGCCATTATTGGGGCCCCAATCTTGTAAAGTATAGGATAAATAGAATCTTGACCTGCCCCTTTAACATCCAGCCTAGTTAATTCTGTTAAAACTTCTTGTTCACTAATCTGTTTAAAGAAAAATAAAGATTCCCTAGCATGTCCAGTGAAATTACTATCTAATATAATTTTAGATTGCTTTGTAAATTTTTTGTCAAAAGTGCATCCTGCTTCTAGAAAATATTCATTGAAAACCCTAACTTGCTTATTAGGTTTGCAAATAGACAACTTTATAGTGCAATGTCTTTGGGAGCATTGCAGCCCGTGTTCTACCTTGTAATTGTGTTATACCATCCCATATTTTCTTTTTATTACTAGATACATTTCTAAATTGTTGGCTATAATAATTACTTTTTGCCTGTCTTATCTCCCTAACACATTTATTTCTTATAGTTCTACAATTCTGCACGTCCAAGCCAATTTTAGTACTTCTAGCCTTGTTCCAGAGTTTTTCCTTTTCATGTATTGTTTTAAATTATTGTTAAACCAAGGCGCAGGATGTGACCTAATTCTTTTTTTAGTTATAGGGACCCATTTATTAATTACTTCTAAAAAGGAGTTTTTTTGCTTTTATTTTTAATTTTTCTCTTGTCCTACCTGGTCTGCTCCTATTCCTGGCAACCACTTGGGACTCTGGCCGCTGTCCGACAACCTCCGCGCTCCATCAGGGTCCTTGCCTGTTTCCCTGTAGCTTACCCCCACAGCGGGGTGGTGGGGAGCCCCCTAACTCACCCACCTTGTCCAGATCCAGATTCGGCAACTTCCCTTGGAGCCGGTGTTCCGTTGGATGGCCATCAAGCCGCCCAACCAGGAGGTCTTCCTTTTTCTCATTTTCTCCCCAGAACTGAGGGCGTGCCATGACGCTGGTGGAGGGAAGCGTGCATGTGTCTGCACGTGCTCCCTTCTGGCATCTGCCCCAACTCCTCTCCGAAGTACAGGTAGCACCTGCCCTCCAGCCTCCGCCAGGGGGCACCAGACGCGACTGTCGGGACCCCTCCCCGGAGAAGGAGAGCAGTCCAACAGAGGCCCAAGCCTTCTCCTCCCCTGCCGACCCCCAGTGACCTGTGCTCATTCATGAACACGGGTCGCCGGGGTGGCACGAGGTATGGTGACCAGCGCTTCAGCCCTCAGCACCACTGGGAAGGTTAAAAAGGAGTTTTTTAAATAAATCCATGCAGGGTATGCACCCACTCCACCAGAGCAGTTGCCACATTCCTGGCAGAGATGCTGTCTGTACCCATTGGAGAAATTTGCAGAGCTACAACTTATAGCACAGTGCACACATTTACCCAGCACTGTGCCCTAAACGTGCATGCAGGGCAGCATGCCTCTTATGGCACGACAATCCTGAATGGATTACTATCTTGAATGAGCCCTGAGCTCCAGCTGTCCTAGTCGGGAGGACTTTCTCTGAGCGTGGTACTCTGACCCAGTAGTGTGTATCAGTGATGAAGACTGATTCTTGGAAGGTATAAAAATCTTCGAGGGTATGTCCTCCATTAGTCCACATCTTTGGAACTATAGCCTCCAGACACTTGGACCATGCGGAAACTTCTGCTTTCCAGGGGCTGCCCAGTGTGATGTGCATCAACAACTTTATAAACATGGGTGGCCCCATCACTCCTCAGTTCTTTTCCTGCCATCTATCATCCCTGTCGGACCTGCAGAAGGAACATTGCTCTTTATTTTATTATAAGTACATTTTGTCATCTCTGCATGCCGCCAAAGTCGAAAGACCCTTTATTTTGGTATTGCAAGTATGGAGAGAAAATTTACAAAGATGCACACACAGTCTGTGTGTGATGCTTGGGCCTTTCTTACAGCTTGAGGACTGGTGAGATTTGCCAGAGTTTCAACCAGGCTACAAGGCAACACCGCAAGAAAGCTCTCGAAAACTACCTTCTCCTTAAAACTTTAGCCACCATGGAGAAGGAATAGGGCCCAGAATCTGTTGCTGCCTCACCTCTGGTCAAAAAATGGCTACCGAAATCGAAGGATCGGGACAGAGAACAGTCAGTGTTCCAGCTCTCCTCATTATCTGGCCACACAAGCATGAATATAAAGAGAAATCTACTTCACCAGTGAGGTCCAGGTCGCTGGCAAGACAAGGTAATTGTACTACATCAGTTCCCATTCTTGCAGCATTGATTGCAACCCCCCCCCCACAGCCATTGATGAGACAGCAAGGTTTGGGTCTGGCTTCAGTGCTGCCATACCTACTATGAATGGTAGGATGCCGTTGTAGACTCTCAAGTTGTGCTGGCATCATTTTCAGAGATGATATGACACGGTTTGCCTAGCTGACTTACTGTGTAGGTAGATATCCCTACAACGGGGCCTCAGAGCTGTCAAATACTGTCGACACCTGCTAACAACACATCACAGAATCCTCCTGCACAGCAGCCACCAATGTCACCGGTGCACACTGCAGCTCCTGTCACAAATAGGGACATCAGTGATGAGGTGGAATATAATCCTGACCTCATGGTGGTAGAGGAGGATTTAGAAGAGTATGAGGGAGAACAACATATATCACCTCAATCTAGTTCTACCCTCTCATCCTGCAGCAAGAACTCTGTGGTATCCCCCCCCCATGATCTCCCCCTTAGGGGATCTTACTTTTCAAACCATGATGCAGCAAAATGCAAACTGCCTTGGTCTTTGCTGTGGAAGAGAAAGATTCCACAAAAAAACCTCATGGAATTTTTGAAGGTGCTCTGCTCCCCCTCATAGAAACATAGAAACATAGAAGTTGACGGCAGATAAGGACCGCAAGGCCCATCCAGTCTGCCCATTTCTTTTTCTACCTTATAAATGTGCCATCGGCCTTTGCTCTGTCAGTGACCTATCTATTCATAGTCATTTGTATTGCTCCCTTATGCCTATCCCATGCCTGTTTGAAGCCCTGCACTGTATTCATAGCCACCACTTCTTGTGGTAAGCCATTCCATGCATCTACCACCCTTTCTGTGAAAAAGAATTTCCCTCATTCCCCTTAATCGGCCTCCCTCTAATCTCATGCTGTGTCCTCTTGTCCTGCTATTTTTCTTATATTTAAACATGTTAGACTCTTTCACCTTGTTTATGCCCTTAAAGGTGTTTAAATGTCTCGATCATATCACCTCTCTCCCTCCTTTGCTCAAGGGTATACATATTGAGCTCCGTTAATCTGTCCTCATATGTCTTCTGATGCAGTCCCTGCACCATTTTGGTTGCCTTCTCTGGACTGCCTCAATTTGGTTAATGTCCTTGTGAAGGTGTGGCCTCCAATACTCATGAGTACTCCAGATGGGGCCTAACCAATGTCTTGTACAGAGGGATTATTACCTCCCTCTTACGACTTGTGATACCCTAACTAATACACCCTAACACCCCCTAGCCTTACTTACTGCTTTAGAGGTCTGCTTGGATGATTTTAGGTCATCAGTGATGATGATGCCCAAGTCTCTTTCTTCCTTTGTGACTGCTAGCAACTCCTCCCAGCCTATAAGTGGCTAGGGTTTCTCTTCCTATGTGCATGATTTTGCACTTCTTTGCATTAAATCCCAGTTGCCACTCTTCTGACCATTCTGCTAGTTTATCCAGATCTCTTCTCATTCTGCCCACCCCATCTGGATCATCTACTCTGTTGCAGATCTTGGTGTCATCTGCAAACAGACAGCCTTACCCTCTAGTCCATCTCTGCGGGTCACTAATGAAGATGTTGAATAGGACTGGCCCCAGGACTGATCCCTGAGGTACCCCACTTGACTTGCATCTCTTCTGACTGTATACCATTTACCACCACTCTCTGTTTTCTGCCAGTCAACCAGTTTGCCACCCAGTTGACCAACTTCTGACCCACCCCGAGCCTACCTAGCTTATCAATCTTCTATGTGGAACAGTGTCAAAGCTTTGCTGAAGTCAAGGTATGACATCAACTGCTCCCCTTGGTCCACCACTCTGGTTACCCAGTCAAAGAAATCTATGAGATTAGTTTGACAGGACCTTCCTTTTGTAAACCCATGCTGTCTTGGATCCTGTGCCCTATGGATTCCAGGTGTTACACTATCCTTTCCTTCAGGAGTGCCTCCATAATCTTGCCCACTACTGAGGTAAGACTGCCGGTCTGTAGTTCCCGCCTCCTCCTGCTACCACTCTTGTGGAGTGGGATCACATGAACCCTTCTCCAGTCTTCTGGGACCTCTCCTGTGCTCAGAGACTCACTAAACAATTCTGCTAATGGCTCTGCTAGTTCCTCCTTTAGCTCCTTTAGTACCCTGGGATGTATGCCATCAGGTCCCATTGCCTTATCCACCTTGAGCTTAGTAAGCTCTTGTAGGACCCTTTCTTTTGTGAAGGGAGTAGTGCTCACCTCCCTCCCCTGTGTCCATGATGCTGAGCTGTGGGCCCTGCCCTACCTTCTCTTCAGTAAATACTGAGCAAAAGTATCTATTTAGGATAGATGCTTTTACAGGGTCCTCCTCCTCACATGCTCCCTTTTCTCCATTGAGCTTAGCAATACCCCTCTGGCTTTCTCCTTTCACTAATGTATCTATAGAAAGTCTTGTCACCTTCTTTTACTGTTTGTGCTAGTGTTTCCTCAGTTTGGGACTTTGCCTGCCTTACTGCCTTACCTGCTTCCCTTAGGGCAGTTTGGTATGCCTCCCTATCTTCATCCCGCTGTGTTCCCTTATATTTTCTGAAGGCCAGCCTTTTGGCTCTGACCCTTTTCTGCTACTGTATTTGAGAACCAAAGTGGTTTCCTTCTTCTTTTGCACTTCCTTTTCTGTCTAACACAATGGGATGTTGCTTCAAGTATTGTATCCTTAATGCTTGCCCACTTTGCCTGTACCTTCTCACCTGTGTTTCTTTTTGCCAGGGCTAGCTTAACTCTGTTGGCCATCTTATCAAAGTCAGCTCCTCTGAAGTCCCATATTTTTGCCTTGGAATGGGATGATTTAGATGTAGTAGCCAAATTGAACCATACCATGTGATGGTCACTGGCCCCAGGTGACCTTCTACCTGGAGATCTGTGATCCCTTCTTTGTTAGTCAGTACTAGATCTAGGATAGCCCTGTCTCTTGTGGGTTGCTGTACCAGTTGTTTGAGGCCCTCCCCTGCAGGAATCCACTATGAGTCTAGTTCTGGCAGATGTTCCTGCTGGTATTGACCAATCTGTATCTGGCATGTTGAAGTCTCCCATTATCAGAACCTCCCTTTAGCTGTCATGTTTTGTATATCTTCTAACAGTAATGTGTCTATGTCCTCCCTCTGGTCTGGGGCCTGTAGACAACCCCAGTTCTTATGGCTGTCCCATTTCCTGTTTCAGGGTGACCCACAGTTCTTCTGGCTCCTTATGTGTATTCTGAATTTCTGTAGCTTTGATATTTTCATTAACATACAGGGCCACTCCTCCCCCCTTTTTGCCTCGGTCTCTTCTGAACAATACATAGCCAGGTACTGAAGTCTCCCAAGTGTGATTACTGGTAAACCACGTCTCACTAATTGCTACTATGTCCAGTTTAGCCTCTGACATTATTGCCTGCAGGTCTGGTATCTTATTTCCCAGGCTGTGAGCATTTGTATACATGATTTTCCATTGGCCAGATTTTGGTGTGTTAGTTGTTGGGTGAAGTTGGCATTACCCTGTGCATCGTATGGGGAGACAAACCTTTTTCTTACCTGGTGATGCAAATGAATGGCAAAGCGCTGAATTCCTGTTTGACCACTAGCTGAGGGGAGGGTGTTCTTCCCATTCGACGTGTGGGTGCTGCACCCTCTCCCCATTTGCTAGTTTAAATATTCTGCAAAGACGTCAAACTTCTGCCCCAATGCACTGACTCCCTCTTTAGTCAGATGCAGTCCATCAAATTTAAAGAACTTTCGCTCCCAGAACTGTTGCCAGTTCCCTACAAATCCGTGTCCTTTTTCCTGGCACCAGTCCTTGAGCCACGTGTTTAGCTCCCCTATCTCCCCTTCTCTGACCTTCCGTCCATCTGCTCCCTTCTCCCAGACTGGCAGGATCTCAGAGAAGGAGATGCCGGACGAAATAGATGATAGTTTGTCACCCAGCCTAGTCAGGTGTTCCTTGGTCTCCACAACTGACCGGCTGGCGAGATCATTAGTCCCTATGTGTACTAGGACATCAATGTTTTCTCCTGCTTTGTGAACAATCTTAGCAATGCGGTCAGTGTCTCTCCATGCTGATGTACCTGGGAGACATCAGCCATCACCCCTGGCTGGAGATGGGTATCAACTCCCCGAATCATGGAGTCTCCTATGATCAGTAGTTTTTAGTTTCCTTGTGCTTGTTTTAGTTTTGGTTCCTGATTTGGGTGAGTATTGTTGTGCTAGTTCCTGTGCTGCAGTGTCCTGCTCTGCAGTGTCTTCTGCCTCTTTATTTGATTTCAGAGATAGAGGCAGATACCTGTTTAATAGTGTTTATATGGTTTTCGGAGGTAATGTGTTGGAGAGCAGAGAGTGATGGGGCACCTGGTTTGCTCCTCCTAACCACCTGCCAACCTCCTGGACCAACTACCCTCTGCGGTCGAGGTTTTTCTGTTGGATGCTGGGGAAATGGCGGGTGGTTCTTATAATGTATTTCCTCTTCAATATGAAATTTGAGGCGTGCAATCTCTGCCCATGCTGCCCGGAGCTGAGACCTAAGATCTCCAAAGGCCGGCATGTAGGACAGTGTCCTAAATCCTGTAAGACTGTCCTTCTGAAAATTGTTCCACAGTACCTGCAGTTAATGAAATCCATTCCAAATAAGTTGCTGGGTTTGTAACCTAGTCAGAGTAATTAGAAGGAAAAAAAATGCAAGTAATGGTTTAATTGTGCTTTGTTTAACTTGTTATAACAAGTTAAATTACTATTACCCTGTAAATGAGATCACCTTGTGAGGCCCACTGATCCGCCCTTCCTGCTCTGCCACAGGAAATGTCACAACTGTGGTACCCTATAAAAGGGTGTGGCGTGGGTGGTTGGGGATGGGAGTAGGGTGGCTGGCCTTCCCTGCCTAAAAGAAGAACCACGGACGAAAGAACAAGGAGGTAAGAGCAGAAACAATCAGTCAACAACAAATGCAGTAACCCTGAAAGCTTATCCTAATGTTAGATAAAACTGTAAAACCTGTAAAGCACCACCTGTAATAATTTCAGAGAAGATATACCCTGTAAGAAACACTTTGCTCCAGAGAAAATAAAGCAGTAACAGAAGATATACCTTGCAAAAAGACAATTTGAATCAGAAGATTACAGCAGTAATCTGTTAGCACACACCTGTAGGCACACCTTGTAATAATGCAGAAGAAGGTATACCAGCAACAACAATTTGAATCAGAGAAAAAATAAAGCCATGAAATGTTAGCAACAAACAGTAGCAATCCCTGTGAGTAAAAAATAAAAACACCACCACACAGTAAATCTGCTTAGCCAAACTAAGTCTTAATCCTTCTCCCTTGCTCTGGTAAGTTTCTCTACTCTGCCTTTCAAGCAGTCTTAGAAGGAAAGAGCTCAGGTGAAGCTAGGTGCCTTGGCCAGCAAACCAAGTCTTCTACCTCCAAGATATCAACTAACCTGACTTTTAACCCTTCTTTCTGTTGGAATTACTGACAGTTTGCCAGCTCCACCCCACATACACACTAATCCTTTGGAAGAGCTGTGGGAGGAAAAGCAATTAGCTCCTTCAATGTGAGAAGGAGACTGAAACACCTCTGAGACAACAAACCTTTTCAACAAATAAGAATAAAATAAAACACAGTGTCAAACAGTAATTTTGCGTAGCCCAATGATAAAAAAGTCACAAAAATGTAAGCCCCACCTGTAATACAGTAATTTCAGAGAAGATATACCCTGTAAGAAACACTTTGCTCAAGAGAAAAATAAAGCAGTAACAGAAGATATACCTTGCAAAAGACAATTTGAATCAGAAGATTACAGCAGTAATCTGTTAGCACACACCTGTAGGCACACCTTGTAATAATGCAGAAGAAGGTATACCAGCAACAACAATTTGAATCAGAGAAAAATAAAGCAATGAAATGTTAGCAACAAACAGTAGCAATCCCTGTGAGTAAAAAATAAAAACACCACCACACAGTAAATCTGCTTAGCCAAACTAAGTCTTAATCCTTCTCCCTTGCTCTGGTAAGTTTCTCTACTCTGCCTTTCAAGCAGTCTTAGAAGGAAAGACCTCAGGTGAAGCTAGGTGCCTTGGCCAGCAAACCAAGTCTTCATTCCACCTGTATGTCCTGCATTAGGGGACGCTACCTTTGCCTCATGGTACAGACCAAACTCACTGCCTGTAGTACCCAGAAAGGCTAATAAGCAGGATCCAGCCCCATCTGCTAAGCCTTATTATGCAAACCAGTCAGAACTGACTGTGTAATCATAATGGCTGCTCACGATCGGTCTCAGCCACCTAGACATGAGTACTTTGCCTCCTGATAAAGAATCTAGGAGGCTGGATGTGACATGGGCAAGTGTACGTACGCCTTTGCCTCACTAGGCCTTAGAATTCCAAATTACCGAGCACATATATCAAATATCAAAATAGCCTGTGGAAAGCTGCAAAAGCTGCAGGCCAGGCTTTGCATGACGGCTCTGCCAAGAATGAGTTTTGTAAAGCTTTGACATCTAGTACCGAGGTTGGCAAACATTTGCTTCACTCAGCCTGTGATGTCTCTGATGCCTCTGCCAGGGCTGCTGCTTGTGGCATCTGGTTTTGCAAATGATGTGCACAAGCAGTTTTAATTGTCCCTTTTAGAGGGACATAACTGTTTGGTTATGATGTGGAAGAAGTTCTTATGGCTCTTCAACATAAGATCTGACAAGTCACTGTATCCCACTCCAGCTAGGGGTTGTGAGAGGGGCTCCTATTACCAGCCTGCTGCTAGAGGTGGCAGTGCCTACCATCCGAGCAAGACAGAGATAGGGGAGGTGGCACTGACACCACTGGTTCCACATGGCTATTTGCAGGATATATCCCCACTCGCAGTGTTACATCAAGGCATGGTTGTAAGGAGGAGCAGAATTTCCCTACATCTGAAATAATAGAGGCAGATTACAACATTGCAAGCTCTCATTCCTCTGCCACAAACAGGGGACTCTATCTTTGTTCCTCAGACATGAGGAAGCATACCTTCATATCAAGATCAGAAAAGCTCAGGCAATATCCCCACTTTGTCCTGGGGAAGAGTACTACCACTTCAGAGTCCTACCCTTTGGCTTGGCTTCTGCACCAGGGGTCTTTACCAGCTGCTTGCCAGTAGTGGCACTGGCAGCAGCCCTTCACATGGAAGATCAGCACATCTTTGCCTACCTGGATAACTGGCTGCTCAAAACCAGTTCCATGGAAACTCTCCTACATACAGTGTCTTAGATGAGGCACTTGTATGAGGATTTGGGAGTCTCAGTACATGTGCTGTGATGACTGCTTGCCAATAACTAAGGTACACAGCAGTTTTGGACACGAAGAAGGGTTATGCTTTGCTGCCACAGGGCGGAAAGAAAACCTGATTGCCTTAGCACAGTTGGCATACAGGAATCTCCTAAGTCTCCTGGCTGCATGCATTGTGACGATGCCACTGGCCAGCCTTCATATGAGAATTCCTCAGTGGACAGGGGTCCAGTGGGAAGTGAGAGTATGGTATTGGGCTTTGGCCCCATGAGTCGACCTACAAATTTCAACCGTGCATCTCCCAGGTTACCAAAATATCTTAGCAGACCAGTTAAGCAGGCCACAGTCCAAGAGTTACAAATGGGAACTGCTGACCTCGGTGGTAATGACCTCTTCTTGAGATGGGGATTCCAGAGTTTGATCTTTTTGCATCCCCACACACTGTAGAACTGCCTCGTTCCAGGGCCTAGAGTTTTCTGGGAAGACATGATCTTATCTGTGTCAGTCTTCACCATTCATCACTAGTGGGTACAGCGCCGGAGCTAGGACCCTGCGGGAGACTTTTTTTTTTTCTTTGGGCAGAGTCAACGCAGGGCCTGCACCGCCCTCGAGGCCGATGTTCTGCACGATGCTCATGGGTTGGCAGTTATCTGTCGTCGACTCTGCCCCTGCCCCAGTTCTTCTCCCACCGTCGAGTGAAGACCTCGTGTGGAGACTGCTAGCAAGACTGTGTTTGCAGCCTAGTTCATCGGTTGTGTGTGCGCCTTAGTTCTGTTCACCTTACTCGACATCACTTCTGCTGGTAAGATCGTTTCATTACTTTTAAGCAGCGTCGAGTACTGTTTTTTTTGTTGTTTGTTGTACGGTCATGTCTCATCGGAGGGGCAAGAAACCACTGAAAGCGGGGCGCCCTCCTGTGCGTCAATGCCCCTGTGGCCGCCTTTATTCCATGACAGACCAGCATGACTGCTGCCTCTCCTGCCTCGACCTGACCCACGGTATGGACAACTGCAATGCCTACTTCTCCATGGACCATCAAGTTGTCAAAATCCACTTGTTTAAAGTTGGACGTGCACCGGCGACTTTCGGAGGAAGGGTTCACAGTTGACAGGCCAAGGTGAGGATTCTCGGCCCTACCTCCAGGTCCCCTCCCAGTCCTATATGGCCCGTGGAAGAGGGGGCCTCCTCCTCTCTTAACCTTGCCTTGGCAGGGGCTCCTTCCATGGTGCAGGAGGCCCAGTTTGTCCCTCTCAGGGGACAGTTGGGAGGCACTGCTTTGGCAGTCACCTCTTCGGAGGTGAAGGCTCCATCAGTGTCATGTTCTGGGCCTTCCGGGTCTGTACCAGCACCGTCCTCTGCGGCATCTGGTGGCGCCGCTCTTGGTTCTGGCACCATTCACGGTGCCGTGGGCTTGGAGGGTGGTGCCGCGGACTTGGAGGGCAGTGCTGCTGTTGGCGCTGGACCATCTCAGCACCGCTGTTGCTCCTGCTGCCGTTCTCTGACTCTGAAGGGTTGAGGAGTAAGGGTGTGGCACAGCGCGCGCCCTCACCCGGAGCCCGGCCGGGTTCTGGGATGAGCAGCAGTGCAGACCCTCGCTCTTCCCTTGATTGGTCCTCGAGAGGGACTTCAATTTCTGAGGTCAGGGGCCATCCTTCTGGACTCGCACGGTCCCAGTCACCTCACGGGAGGATTTCTTCCCATGGGCACTGCTCTGACTGTTCCGATCCAGTTGAATGGCAGTTAGCTGTTGGGACCATCAGGTCTCCCTCCTTGTGGGGAGTTACCTCTTGGCCCCCTGCCCAGACAGAGACCATTCTCCTGTTGCTAGGAACTTGTCCCCAAGTCTCTGTCTCCATCCCCGGCTATCCAAGGTATTCATGGTCCTGGGGACCTCTTATCTGGGAACAGTTCAGAGGTTCCACTGCACATTTCCCTAACTATGTCCATGCCCTGGACCAGCAGGTGTTCCACCATGCTTCTGTGTAGCCGGACCCTGAACCTCGGAGCTCGCCTGCACCATCTTCCTCCTCCTCCTCGGAGGAAGAGGAATTATCTGTCCACATCTCCCCAGCGTCTGATCTTTCCTCCTATCAGCGCTTCCTTGTGAGGATGTTGGACGAGCTCCATCTTACCCCGGTCCCTGTCAGCAATCCTGAGCATGTGACGCGTGCCTTTTTAGGTGAGTTCAGTGTGGCCAACCTGGTGGTTCCCGCCTGACCTGTTCCTTTCCAGGAGGTGTCACATCGGCTTTGGCTACGTCCCTTCTCCACTGTTCCAGCCCCAAGGGACCTACGCCAATGGTATTGCACCACTCCCGGGTCTCCAGGTTCTCTGCCTCATCCCTCTTCGGGCTTGACCTCCCTGGACACCCCCTCTGGGCCTTACGCCCCCCACCGTGACCCACCCCCAGACTCGGACTCTGCGGACTTAGATTTTTGGAGGAGAAGCGTTTTCTATTTGGCACGGATCCTCCTTTCTATTGCTTCACATCAGGCCCACTTTGCAGCCGATGATAGGATCTTGTGGTCCAGGCTAAGACAGCTCCTACCCTCAATGCCTGATACGGAGGAAACCAGGCATGCCATTGCCCTCTCTGCTCAGGGCCTGCAGCTAGCAAGGCACCAAGCAAGGGCATCTTATGATGCCAATGAGGTGGCATCCAGAGCGATAGGGACAGTGATCTGCAATAGGCGGACGGCATGGCTTTGCTTATCCCGACTGTCATCCCGGCCTGGCATAGGGTGATCTCCTCCGCATACCAGACAGCCCACCTCTTCTCCCGCAGGGTGAGACGGTGACTTTCGGGACACCTACCCTCCCCCACCGGGGGCTCCCTGTCTCACCCGGACCAGTCTCAGGCCTCCACCTGTGAGGGTTCTCTCCTCCAGTGTCTCACCCACTGGAGGCTAAGGGACTTAGTCCCTTGGGGTAGTTTAGAGCCCCCTTCGGGGGGCTTGGTACTCACCCAGTAGTGATGAATGGTGAAGATTGACACTGATAAGATATGAAAACTACATACCTACCATAATTGTTGATCTTTCTGTTTATCTTCACCATTCATCACTAAATCCCGCCCTCCTTCCCCTGGGTCCTCAGTCTCTGGGCTCCATCCTCCCCCATGTGTGTTTGTTGTTTTTCTCCTCGCTCTCCTCTCCCTTGTGGTTAGGAGGAAGAGGATCCTGGAGACACAAGGAGGAATTTTCTCCTGTAAGGGGTATTATTGGGGTCTACGGGAGGGGGGCTCTCTCCCCTGTCTTTAGTCTTCTCCCTCTCTTATTCTGGAGTGAGCTTAGGGATTGGGGACCCCCATTTTTCTTTATGAACCCAACACTTTTGGGTTCATTTCCTTAATGCCCTCCTGGCATTTGTTTTTCCCCTATTTTGGGAGGGAGGGGGAGGAGTACGAGACACACCCCAATCTTGACCCCCTCTCTTAAGGTTGGCCCTCCCGGGCGAATGCTGCTCTATAGTTCAGGCTTTTTCTCCCAGCAGCTATTAACCTTGGTTTATCGTTACTGTCAAAATCCTAGGATACAGGATTGTCTCTGGGGGTGTAGTTCTCTTTCCCCCCTCATCCCTCCCTTTTTCTCCTCCTTCCAGAGATTGGGGCCCTTTCCCTATCCCCAATTTCCCATATCTAGTTTCTCTCTCTTGTCTCCTCTGTCGTTTATTTCTCCTTTTAGTTTATATATACTGTATATCCTTTCCTTTTATCTATCCCTGGGCTCTCTTGCCCACCCACCTCCTTTCCTTACACTCTACAGCATTTCAGAACTGGGGCTGGGTGATCAAACAACAATAGCAGCCAGCCAGCGGCGCCACGTAGAACATCGGCCTCGAGGGCAGTGCCAGCCCTGCATCAACTCCGCCCATAGGGGGAAAAAAAGTCTCCCATGGGGTCCTAGCTCCAGCACTGTACCCACTAGTGATGAATGGTGAAGATACACAGAAAGGTCAACAATTATGGTAGGTACGTAATTTTCCTATCTTCCTGGACTAAGTCTCCACCACTCATTCACATTAATGGGAGTACACTGGAGGCGCTAGGACCCTGAGGGAGCCAAAAATCTTCAGAAGCACTGGCGCCGGCATAGAACCACGCATGCACCGTGAGAGACTACTGTATGTCGATAGGCTGTCTAAGTGTCAACCGTCTCATTTCCTTTTTCCCCACCATCAAGTGGCCTCAGTGACGACGCCTGCCTCCGGGAGTCAAATCTTCGCTCATACAACAGCAGCTATATCCATTCAGTATTCGATCAACTTACTACTTTTAGTGTTATTTTCTTATTTTTATTATAAAAAAAAAAAAAAAAGAGGAGGAAGAAATTCTCAGCCTGCCATCAACGGAGTTGACCTTAGGCAGTAGCGGTGATGGTAGAGAGACTTCATTTGTAATCTGTGATGACAGTGGGGCTGTGTCCAGTCTACTGCCCTTTATAGAGGGGAAGTCCAACCACTGACAGTACGGTGCTTGGGGGGAGCAGTCTGCTCGAAGCACAAAAGTAGCGGGCGTGTTCCCAACCTCTACTGAGGACCCGGCTCCACTCGACCTCTTCTTCCTCCTGTAGATGGAAGAAGAAATGCTACTGCTCAAGGTCGCTCTCTGGTACGTCTGCATGGGAATTGTCAGTGGTAGAGAGCAGTAGACCTGACCCAATTCCAGTGGGGACCTCTGTGGCTCTGTTCTTAATGGCCGGGATCTTCGACACCGGATCCCGTCTCTGTCCTCTGGGGCTCTGGTGAGCAGTTTAATCTCTGGGCCGCTCTTTTAGAATAGTGGGTATGGCGTCTGCCTGGTTGGCCTGGCCAGTGTACCCGGTTCCAGGGCAGTGAAGATGCACCTCTGCGTGTTTTCTGCCTATCTTGGACCAATACAGAACTTGTCACTGGCTCCATTACCATTATTCAAGAGATTCCTAAAAGGTATCCGACACACTAAGCCCACAGTCAGCAGACCAGTCGCTGCATGGGATATTAACCTGGTGCTAGATTGCACACCCGTAAACCCTGTAAGCCGCTATCTACCTGTAAATTGAAATTTATGACCTGGAAGACAGCCTTCTTAGTGGCTGTCACTTTTACTCGTGGGGTCACTGAAATCCATGCTTCACTCTCAGACCCTCTTACACCATTTTTCACGAGGATAGGGTGATACTCTGTACTCGCCCTAAATTCCTACCCAGAGTGGTTTCGAACTTTCACCTCAAGCAGCCTTTGCTTCTCCCTACTTACTTCACTAACTTCCAGAATGAAGGAGAGTGCTTCCTTCATTCTGTGGATGTTAAGTGGGTTCTGTGATTCTACATCGACAGAACAAAATAGATATGCAATCCAAGCAACTTTTGTATATTTCAGCATGCCTTGGCTGGGTCAGCCTGTTGCCATTAGATGTATTTCTGCATGTATGTCTTCAACATTGCTAATCCATGGTGCAAGTCAAGTTGGAAGGCTGGGGTCACACCCACTCTACCAGAGCAATCACGGCTTCCCTGCGCGAAGATTTATAATGTACCCATTGCAGACATCTACAAGGCAGTGACTTGCAGCTCAGTACATACTCTTGTGAAGCACTACATTCTGGATGTCCATGCCAGATAGCTCACTTTCTTCGGCAGGACAGTCCTTATAGACTTCTGTCCTGAGTGAGCTCGGTTTCCTGCCGCTCTGCTCAGGGGGGATTGAGTTTTAGCTCGGTACTCTACCATTAGTGTGAATGAGTGGTGGAGACTTTTAGTCCAGGAAGACATGGAAATTATGTACCCACTTTGATGCTTGGCCAATCTGCTGTTGTTATTGGTATTATATTTGTGATAAATATATGATCTTCCTGGACATAAAGTCTCCACCACTCATTCACGCTGATGGGATCCATGCCGGAGGCGCTAGGACCCATCGGGAGCAAACTTTTTGCAAGAGGGTCAGCGCCAGAGATGGAGCCACGAGGAGCGGTGCCACGAGCCTCGGCTCGTGCGGCAATGACTATCTCGGCATCGATCCTCCAACCGCCTCAGTTCCTTTTTTCCCTGCCGTTGATTGCGCTTCAGTGATGACGCTTGCCCCCCCCCCCAGGAGTCAAACTTCAAACTAGCAGCATGGTTTTCAGTTTATTATTTTGTAGTACATCTCAAATAAGTACCGCTTACTATCATTTATTCTTATTAAAAATAGAAGTCTCAGCCTACATTGACCGAGTTGACCATGAGCGGGTCAGGTGAGACGGTAGGGAGGCTTTGTATGAAAGTTGTTCAGTCAGCCAGGCTGGGTCCGGTCCGCCGTCATCTCCGGGGGAAGGGGGGTCTGACAATGGATGGTCCAATGCCCGAGGGGAGGGGCGGTCCCGCCGGAAGCATAAAAGAAAATGGTCGCATTCTCAGCACCGTTTGGCCTCGAGCTCTTCTTCAGCCCACGGGTTAAAAAAGAGAAGGCATCACTTGAGGTGGCCCTCTGGTATGTCTGCACATCAACGGTCGGTCATTGGGGTCAGTTGCTGGTCTCCTTCTCTGGAGTCGCCGGTTTCTGTTTCTGGTCACCAACCTCTTCGGCATCAGAGCCCTTCCCTGCCTTCTGGTAGAGCTTTAGATGAGCAGTTTCATCAGTGGGCCGCTCTGATGGAGCAGTGGGCTCAGAGGTTGGTAAAGCTGCCTGGCCCGGTCACTCCAGGGCCCTCAGGCTCTTCGGGGGAGCGGGTAGGGCAGTTGGGCCTCCCTAGTGGTGCAGCGCCTTCTTCAGTGCCGTCAACTCCGCACTCAGGTGTTTTTCCTCCTCACATGGCTACGGTGCAGGGGGCACACCGATGCCTCAGTCTCCTGGTATTCTTCCTTCTTTCTCCTCAAATTCTAGATCTGACTTCAAGTGGGAGCTCTTGCAGCAGGCTATAACCTTCAGGACTATGCCGCAGGCACTAGGACCATCCAGAAAACTTCTCAGCCAGCAGTATACAGCAGGGACCGCCCCCGATGCCGGCCCTGCCCTGACGTCGGCCTTGGTACAAAAGGGGGCGGACCCAGCTCCACCTCAGTTCTTTTCCCGCCGCGTCCCGCACATGAAGAGATCTACAATCAGCTTGCCAGAAAACAGCAAGAATTTTCTACAAACCCGGTTTCTTACCATTTTTTCAATGGTTCTTTTTTCTCGTTTAACCAATGTCAGACCATTTCCGACGGTTTTTGAAGTTTCCCGACGGATGTCTTCACCCTCGCCTGAACACCACCAAAATAAGTGCGAGTGTGGGAGGCAGATCCCGACCAAGGATGGCCATCAATGCTGCGTATTCTGCCTCGGGCCAGACCATGACACCGTGGCCTGCTTCGCCTGCCAGGCTTTTATTAGCCAGACCCACATCTGTTGTCTCAAGGCCCTGAAAGCTTTCCTTCTGGAGCAGAAGATGGATCTGCACTCCTCCGAGGGGAAACGCAAAGAGAAGTATCATCACGGTAAAGACCATAGTCGGTCCCGGCACCGGTCCCAGTCTCACTCGCGGCCCTCTCCCAAGAAGGCCCACCCTTCGGGATCAGGAGAGCATCCAAAGTCATCTCGGGCCAAGGCCAGCCCTTCGGGGGAGAAGCCGGCCAAGCCGAAGGTAACCCCACTGAGGGTTACCACCAAGCCCTTGGAGGTGAAAGCTGCGGCCCCACCTCCCAAGGCACCGGCGCTGCCTGATGAAGGCACACCTCTGGAGCTCAAGGACTCTCTGGCACCCCCTGGCAGCACCCCGTCATTGGTACCACCACCGATGCCGGTCGAAGGGGCAAAGAGTGAAGGATCGGCCGTGGAGGAGCCGACATCCCCATCACCCAAGTCCTCCTCCCCCTGCTGGGCCTCCAGGAGGGCTCTCCCTCGCAGGCCAACATCCCGGATATTCCCTTTCCGGGCCGGGCAGCAGAACATTTTTTGAAGGATGAGCTGCAGGAGCTGTTCTCCTTTTGGTAGGGGCAGGTCCAGAAGTGGACCCCACCCGTCGCCGGCCCAGACACCGGTACCGGACCCGGCGGGCAAACCACAGCCGGGAGGTGAGCCTTCCCTTCGGAAGTCTTTGGAGCGACCGCCTACACCTCCTTCTAGGGCTTATTCCTGCACCCGGTCTGGAGACCACCAACGTCGCTCCAGGGATTCTGGAGACCGACACATTCTCAGAGTCTTTCTCGGTCTTCTAGACGAGAACGCTGGTCTCTGCTCCGTCGCCAGTCTCTGGACCGGAGTCGGTCTTAAGACCGATGTCAGTCCTCCAGTTACTGATGACAGCGGGAGTCTGGTCACAAGGAGAGGTCAGATTATTCAACATCTTATAGTCAATCTCCCTCATCCTCTTCTGCGTCATCTTCCTCTCTCAGCTTGCAGTGGTCCCCGGGAGAGAAGGACCAGCCTCGCTCGCCTCCAGATGATCCAACCTTCATGGACGTCATGAGGCATATCCAGGCCTCCAACGGAGTGGGAGACGGAGGACCTGGATCCTGAACGCCGGAGACTGGCAAAGTACCTGAGGCAGAAGGAGCCGAAACCACTGGTGATCCCTCCTTTGGTGAATACTTTCCGGGACCTTACCCGGACTACCTGGAAACATCCAGCTTCCGTCTCAGCTGTTCCCGAAGAAGTCAGATAGGCTGTACAGGGATTTATTTAGCTCCAAAAATTGATTAGCGTTTTGCTCATAAAAGTGCTAAACATTGTGAAAATGCATAGCACTTGTTTCACTGTGTTTAACAAACATAATACTTCTAGAAAACCTATATAAATACTTTCTGTACAGTTAGCATTGTCCCAAGGAAAAAACTGCTACTCAATTATTTGAAACCCTGCTGTATAAGGCCCAGAGGGCAGAATCTTTCCTAGCTGAACACCCTCAGGTGGACTCCTCAGTGATCACGGCTGCCCATGATAAATCCAGACAGCCGAAGCACCTCAGCTCACAGCCTCCCAACCTGGAGTCTCGCTATTTGGACCAGGTGGGCAAGAAGGTTTATTCTGCCTCCGCCTGTTCCATACGGTCCCTCAATTTCTTGGCACATATGGTCCAGTTCCAGAATGCGCTATGGGAACGAGGACAAGAGCTTTTGAAGGCCATTCCAGATTTTGATCAGAAGACAGAGCTTCTGGATATATTGAAATCGGGCTCAGACATAGGCTCACATGTCCTGAGAACCTCGTATGACACCACAGATACGGCAGCCAGGGTAGCCGCTCCCGGGGTGTGCCTATGGCGTCATGCCTGGTTGAGAGTCGCGGGCTTTCACCAGGATCTGCAGGTAGGTATCAAGGACTTACCCTTCCAGGGTACCATGCTATTTGGGCAGGAGATGGAAGCTTTGATTTCTCGTCTCCAGGAGTTGGGCAAGTCTATCTGGTCGGTGCACCAGATGTACCTCAGCGACCAGCGAAGACACGCAAGTGACCATTTTGCAAGCCCTCAGGTGGCCAAGGTCATGTCCGTGGTAACCAGCAGGGGCAGAGAGGCAGCTTCCGAAGGAGATCCAGTAACCAGCAGCCTGGAGGCACTCCTACCCGTGGGCCCAAGTCCTCCCAGCCCTCTCTGCCTACACTCAGCTCAGCCCAATGACTCCCTTCTGCCCCCCTTCACAGGAAGACCCAGGGGAGACGGTCGGGGGCCGCTTCTCCCTTCATCTCAAAGGGTGGAAGTCAATTATTGCAGACCAATGGGTCCTAGATATCATCAGGAGAGGACACATGCTGGAGTTCACGGAGTTTCCCCCAAATACTCCGCCAAAGTACTCCCGTTATCCTCCTTCTCACATCCCACTAATAGAAGGAAAAATTCAGACCCTCTTGCAGAAAAGAGTAATAGAGGTAGTCCCCTGGCATCAGCGGGGAAAGGGGTTTTACTCCAATTTCTTCCTGGTCCCAAAAAAGACACAGGATCTTCATCCCATTCTGAACCTCAGCTCTCTAAATCTCTTTATAGAGTACAAAAGGTTCAGGATGGTGACTCCCTCAGGTCTACTTCTCCTGCTGCAAAGGGACTGGCTCTGCTCCTAGACATACATATAGCATATAGGGTCTTCCCTCCCACAGGAAGTTTCTGAGGTTCCACTTCCAAGGGGAGCACTACCAGTTTCGAGTTCTTCCGTTTGGCCTCTCTTCCGCTCCGTGAGTCTTTACAAAATGCTTGGCGGTAGTGGCTGCGGCTCTAAGGCACATGGGACACTACGTTTTCCCATACCTAGACAACTGGCTACTTACAGCCCCGTCAAGGGCAGGCCTACTTCATGCCCTCGGAGACACCTCTACTCTATTCCGAGAGCTGGGGATCACCCTGAATCTACAAAAATCATCCCCAGAGCCCAGTCAAAAGCTCATTTTCATTAGAGCAGTACTGGATTCTATCCAGGGCATGGCCTTCCTCCCCAGGACACGGGCGATCGCCTGTGAGAGATTGCCGAAGGGATCTCAATAGCTCCTCAAGTTTCAGCACAGAACTTCCTCAGGCTACTGGGGCACATGGCGGTGGCCATTCTGGTCACTCCCTTGGCCCGCCTCCACATGCGGATCCCACAATGGATGTTCAGGGTACAGTGGGACCAAGGCTACAATGATCTAGACTTCATGGTCAGGATCACTGAGCCAGTCAGGAGAACTTCATGTTGGTGGATGGACCCCCGGAACTTGGAGAAAGGGGTCAGCTTTCGTCCGGAGCCACCAGGTCAGACTCTTACAACAGATGCATCAGACCTGGGATGGGGGGCGCACCTGGGTGCTCATCAAACACAAGGGGTTTGGTCACCCGAGGAGCGGTCCCTTCATATCAATGTACTGGAGATGCGAGTGGTTCTCCGTGCCTTACAGGCCTTTTCAAGAGGACCTGGTGCCAGGCTCTCTTCTGGTTCAAACAGACAATATGGCTTTCGTCTTCTACATCAACAAGCAAGGGGGGCACTCATTCGTACACTCATTCGTACCCCCTTTGCAGGGAAGCGATGAGAGTCTGGCACTGGGCGCTGGAGCAGTGCATTCTGCTGTCTGCAGTGCATGTTCCAGGCGTCCTCAACAATCTGGCCTACAGCCTAAACAGGTCTCAATCCAGAGCACATGAGTGGGAGCTGCTACAGTTTGTGGCAGATCAGCTCTTCGACAAGTGGGGTCATCCAGGGCTGGACCTCTTTGCGTCACCATGCAACACCAAACTGCCAATGTTTTGCTCGCGAGAGCACGTGCCTGGAGTTTTCTGGCCAGACGCGTTATCCCTTTGCTGGGCAGGGAGGTTTCTCTGTGCCTTCCCCCCCTTCCCTGTCATTCAGAAAGTACTGCTAAAGTTACAAGTGGAAGGGGCCCGAATGATTCTCGTAGCCCCCAGATGGCCTCGGCAGATTTGGTTCCCACTCCTGCAGCGGTTATCCATGGAGCCTCCGGTTCTGCTGCCCATATGCTCGCAGTTGCTGTCCCAGGAACAGGGGTCTCTGGTCCATCCGGACCTTCGGTCCTTACGCCTACATGCTTGGCTCCTTCAGATGTAACTCAACACAGATACAGGGTTTCCCTGGAAGTGGCGGCAGTTTCAGTGAGAAAGCCCTCCACCCGGTCCGCTTATGCCATGAAGTGGAAGCGTTTTTGTCTATGGGCCTTGTCACAGCATTTTGGACCCCGTCACTTGTCCAGTGAACTCAGCGTTACAGTATCTCATCTCCTTGTATCAAAATGGCCTGAGTTACTCCTCTATCAAGGTGCATATGTGGACTGTCTCCGCCTATCATGCTCTCATTGGAGATAGGGCGTTGGCACAATTGGATGTTGCCCGCACCTTTTTAAGAGGAATTTTGCATATGAGACCTCCCATTCAGGGCCCTATCCCACCCTGGGATCTCCTTTATGTGTTGGAGAAGCTCACCCTCCCTCCCTTTGAACCGGCAGCAGATTGTGAGCTGCGTTACCTTTCTTGGAAGGTTTGTTTTTTGGTTGCTATTACTTCAGCTCGAAGAGTTTCCGAGCTTCATGCTCTGATGTGTAAAGAGCTGTATTTGATTTTCCACAGGGAAATGGTTTCCCTTAGAACAAATCCTAAGTTTCTTCCGAAAGTGGTCTCGGAGTTGACCCTCAACCAGTCGGTTGACCTTCCAGTTTATTTTCCTTCCCCATCCAATTGAGGGGAGGCTCTCCTGCACACACTGGATGTCTACAGGACTTTGAGGTATTACCTCAAGCAGACTACTGCGCACCGTCAATCGGAGCAACTTTTTGTGGCCTTTGCGCCACAATGCTTGGGTAAACCGGTGACCAAGCAGACGATATCGAAGTGGATATTCCACTGCGTTTCCTTCTGCTATGAGAAACACAATAAGCCCCTACCGGGCCCGGTTAGGGGTCACTCCTCCAGAGGAGTGTCTGCCTCATTCGCCGCCCTGAGAAATGTCTCTATCAGGGACATATGTGCGGCCACTACCTGGAACTCTGTGCATACCTTTGTCAAGCATTACAGCTTGGATATAATCTCCAGATGTCGAACCTAGCCTGGCATGGCTGTTTTGCAGGACTTCTGTCCTGAGGCCTCTGAGTCAGCATATTCCACCTCCCAGAATTATCGTCTACCTCTTTAGGCGTGGACTGCTTGGTATTCAGTCCTGAAGGTTATAGCCTGCTGCAAGAGCTCACACTCGAAGATAGTACAGTTACTTAAGAACTTACCATAACAGTAGATCTTCGAGAGGAGCTCTTGCTGCAGGCGTTACTTTCCCACCCGCCTTCCCCCCCGAGGTGTGCAGATCCATCTTCATTTACATCTCCTATATTTGCTTTGTCTCCTTCCCTTGTCAGGGCTTGTTGCGGGCCTTGGCAGGGGAACTGAGGTGGAGCTGGATCCGCCCCCTTTTGTACCAGGGCTGACGCCGGGGCAGTCCCTGCTGTATACTGCTGGCTGAGAAGTTTTCCAGATGGTCCTAGTGCCTGTGGCATAGTCCTGAAGGTTATAGCCTGCTGCAAGAGCTCCTCTCGAAGATCTACTGTTACGGTAAGTTCTTACTTAACTGTACTTTTTCGGAGCCCTGTGTTGGTTTCGGCGCCGTCGGCATCGATGGGTCGCTCAGTGACATTCTTAGCACTGATACGTCTATCAGCGCCGCCCTCGGTGCCGTTGGGATAGTTGGCACCTTCCTAGGCACCGTTGGGTTTGTCGGCATCATCCTTAGTGCCGTGCAGTTTTTGCCACCGTGCGCTGTGCTGGGTCAGGCGGCGCCGTGTTCTTCTTCAGCGCCGAGGCTTGGTGTGATGTCTTCCACTCTTCAGGGCTTCTTGACTCCTAACCCTTTTCCTTCCTCTTTTCCTTCTGATTTTCACTCCTTTCCTGTCCATACAGTCCCTCCTGGGCTGTCAGGAGATGATATTGAGCATGACCCAGACCTTAGGCTGGGTGATGACGTGGAAGGAAGGATCTAATCCTGTTGCAGAGCCTGCAGTCGAGAACCTGTCATTTAAGTCTCTGCTGAAAAATTTGAATTCCACTCTTTCTCTCCAGACTACAGATATCGATCCTGGGAGGCTTTTAAGGCTCCAATACCTTTGTGTCCTGGAGATCCTTATGGATTTAACTCCCCCGGTACAGCCTTCCTTTGAGACGCTTTCTCAAATGGTATGGAATAATCTCGCTCTCATTCCTTCGGTGGCTAAGTCCATAGATAGAAAGTATGCTACTCCCAAGGATTGACCCATTTTGGCCTCCCAAGCCTTTGCCAACCCTATTGTAGTCTTGGCAGAGAATGATAAGGTTGTCCTCCCTCAGGCTACTACAGCCCGACCTATAAACAAAGAATCTCTTAAGATCGATACTTTATGTAAGAGAGTCTTTGTCTGCTTCCACCCAAGGTATGCGTATTGCCAATTACCAGGGCTATTTCTCTCAATATGAGTATGTTCTTTGGCATTCACTGAAACATGGTAGAAGCTCTACCGGAGTCAGACACTAATTCAGAGCTTCTTCAAACCATAACCAGGGGTATCGAGTCCAACAACCAGGAGGTTAAAGCTGCTATGGACACTTTCGATACTGCCTCCCGTGCAGCGGCGGCGGGCATTTGCACCCGCCATCACTCCTGGCTGCTCACTTCAGGCTTCATGAATGATGCCCAGCAACAGGTCAAGGCGTTACCCTTTGATGGTATGTATCTCTTCGGTCCTCAAGTAGAGCAAGCTCTAGAGGCCACACAAGAGACTATGTCTGCCATTAAATTGGCTCGACCTGCTCCCGACGCTTCTTGGGGGGGGGGGTTGTTAATAAGCGTCAGTTTCACAACTGTCAGTCCTTTTGAGGTAAGGGCAGGGGAGGTTTTAATAAAAACCAAGCCCCCAGCCTAAAAAGAAAATGCAATAGAAAGCACAAGGGCCCAAAGTGCCCAGTACAGCCTTCCGAGTTTCTAGCCCAAGTCCCACCTCAGCTGCCCGAGGGGGGCTCTTCCTCAGCGGTGGGAGGTTGTCTGACTCAATTCTACAACCAGTGAAAGTCCATAACATTGGACAAATGGGTCCTCTGGATAATCCGCAAGGGGTATTCCCTCAATCTTTCAGAGACCCCTCTGGATCATCCCCGCAAATGACAGCCCAGGCTGTCAGTACTTCAGTCAGAACTTCTCGCTTCCGAGATACAAGGCCTTCTGAACAACAGGGCAGTAGAAATAGTTCAGCTGAATCAACGGAACACAGGGTTCTACTCCCATTACTTTCTAGTCCCAAAGAAAACTGGGGGCATGCGCCCAATTTTTGACCTCAGAAAATTGAACACATTTCTTCCCAAGGAAAAGTTCAAATTGATATCGCTAGGAACCCTGCTACCTTTGCTTCATCAACATGACTGGCTAGCCTCCCTGGACATGCAGGATGCTTATCAGCATATTCCTATTCACCCAAGGCATCATAAATACCTAAGGTTTGTGGCTTTGGGCCAGCATTATCAGTTCAGAGTCCTGCCCTTTGGGCTGTCCTCGGCACTGTGAGTTTTTACAAAGTGTTGTGCAATTCTCGCAGCAGATCTCAGAAAGATCAGAATACAAGTGTCCCCATATCTAGAGAACTGGCTTCTAGCAAGTCCTTCCATGCAAGGAACTCTCGACGCTGTAACCACGGCCTCAGACTTTCTCACGTCCATGGGAGTTCTGCTAAATCTCAAGAAATCGCAGTTGCAGCCATCCCAGAAGATCCTTTTTATAGGAACTCTTCTGGACACCTCCTGTGCGAAAGCTTTTCTACCAGAGGACAGAAGGAGCGATATCCTACAGATGGCCCGATACATCAGTTCGAGCTATCTCGATGCTGCGAATGCTGGGTCTCATGGCATCCTCCGTGTTCACTGTACCCGTAGCTCGCCTCCACATGAGAACCTCTCAATGGATGCTCAGTACTCAGTGGTCCCCAACCACTCACCCTCAGTCCTTTCTCATCAAGGTGACAGGACCTCCGAAGAGGTCGCTCACCTGGTGGTCACAAGAGGACAACCTTCTGGAAAGGTATCCCTTTCCTCCCCTGGATCACCAGATTTCCATTACCACGGACACGTCCCTGATGGGGTGGGGAGCTCACTGTCAGAATCTCCACACCCAAAGTACGTGGACTCAAGATGAATCCCAGCTTCACGTAAGTGTCCTAGAAATGAGAGCCATCCTTTATGCAGTCCGGGCTTTGAAGGACTTTCTCTGTCACAAGAACATTCTCCTTCAAACTGTCGACAAAGCAGTGATGTATTACATCAACAAGCAGGGCGGTGCACACTTACCCCTTATACAGGGAAGCGATGTGAGTGTGGGAATGGTACTTAGAGCACAAGGCTCTAAGCCAGGCGGTCTACCTGCTGGGAGTGAAGAACGAACTGGCAGACCGTCGACAGATCCTCACGAATTGTCTCTCGACTCAACCGTAGTTCAGTCACTATTCGCAGAGTGGGGAACTCCAGACCTGGACCTTTTTGCATCCCCACTGAACACAAAACTGCTTCTCTTCTGCTCCAGAAATCCGGACCTGGCATTTTCTGTCAGGATGCATTCAGGCTGCAGTGGACAAAATGCTTTCTATACGCCTTTCCTCCTCTTCCTCTAATTTAGAGGGTACTTCTCAAGTTCGAGTCCCGGGGGACAAAATGATCCTCATTGCTCCCTTCTGGCCTTGACAGATATGGTTTCCGTTACTCAGCAGTATGTCAGAAACCCCTCCGAAAGCGCTTCCCCTTCAGACAAACCTTCTGACTCAGGAGCCTGTGGTCCATCCCAATCTGAGATTGCTTCACCTTCACGCTTGGCTCCTGAAGAGATAGAAGTGAACTGGTTCAATGTCTCTCACAGAGTTTCAAATATTCTTTTGGCTGCGCACAAACCAGCCACTAGAAAAACTCACACAGCCAAATGGAAGCATTTCTCTCTCTGGTGTGCAAAATCCTCTTTGAATCCTTTTTCCTGCCCACCAAATAAAGTTCTAGAGTACCTTTTAGACCTCTCAAATTCAGGTCTACAATGCTGTACAGTCAAAGTTCACATTTGTGCCATTGCAGCTTATCATGAGCCAGTACTTTCCCTGTCACTGGCTCAGTTACCTGTAGTTAAGAGGTTTCTTAAGGGAATTCTGCATACCGGACCTCTTATCAGACATCCAGTCACAGCCTGGGACATTAATCTTGTACTAGACATGCTCACTCGAAAGCCTTTTGAGCCTCTAGCGACCTGTGAGCTGAAATTTCTCACTTGGAAAATGGCCTTCATGGTGGCCATTACCTTGGCCTGCAGGGTCTCTGAAATACATGCCTTGGTCACAGACCCTCCATATACTGTGTTTCATAAAGACAAAGTAGTTCTTAAGACCCATCCTAAGTTTCTCCCTAAGGTTGTTTCAGAATTCCATCTAAACCAACCTTTAGTCCTTCCTACTTACTTTGCAAACTTCCAAAATGAAGGAGAGTGTACCCTTCATTCTTTAGATGTCAAAAGAGCTCTGTGTTTCTATTTAGATAGAACAAAACAAATTTGCAAAGCTCAACAACTGTTTTTCCTTCAGCGAGACCCGGCTGGGCCAGCCTGTCGCTATCAGATGCATTTCAGCATGGCTGGTGGCATGCCTTCACAACTGTTATTCCATGACGCAGGTTAAGCTGGAGGACAGAGTGTATGCTCACTCTACTAGAGCAGTCACGGCATCCCTGGCGGAAATCCGCAACGTGCCCATTGCAGACATTTGCAATGCGGCTACCTGGAGCTCAGTGCATACTTTTGTCAAGCACTATGCCCTGGATGTCCATGCCAGGCGACATCTTTTGTTTGGCAGGACCATCCTTAAACCTAAATTTGTGAGCTCTTGGTCTCTCCTGCCACCCTCTCGGGGGATTATTAGCTCGGTACTGTCCCATCAGTGTGAATGAGTGGTGGAGACTTTTTGTCCAGGAAGATATAGAAATTACGTACCTACCGTAATTCTTGATCTTCTTGGATGGAGTCTCCACCACTCATTCACATGCCCACCCACCATCCCCCGAGCTCACCTCTGTTGTTGGTCTTCACTCCCTCAATCTTTAGACTTTTAAAAGTGTGGTAAGGCATGATTGCACTCTCAATGACCTAGTGGAAAATCTAATTAAGAACTTCCTTTACACCAGGTTGTAAAACCAGCCACTTGTATAAAGTATTGCATTTTATGACCTATAAGGAGGAAAGCAACTTTTGACAGATACCTGTTACATTTCTCACCACCCAGAGAAATGGCTGTCTGGAATTTCCTCTGAAGGTCAAAGGGGTAATTCTGAGATGCCATAAAACTGTGACTCACTAATTAAAAAAAAGTATATATCTATATATATTTTTTAAGTGGGATGCTTAGCAACATGCAGATGCCTGTGACTACTGTTCAGTACACAGGAAATGTGAGTGACCTCACAGCCAGCATCACCACTGAGCTGTGACCTCACCAGCTGGGTGGAACCTTTTTTTCCCCTCATTGATATTGTCAAAGCTCAAGGAAAATTGTACTTTTTGATTCTGGACTCCTGAAAGAGACACTCTCGAGCACTTCTACTACATTAGGTAAATCGACCTCCACTATTTGCCAATTGAAACTAGGGTAGGATTATATACTCAGTTTAATTTGTATGACTGCACACTCAGTGTTGTATGTTCTGTGTTTTTGTATTTCATCTAAGATTTTTAATTTCGGTAAACTTTTTTTTCTTAATCTTGCCTGAGCCTTTTCCTCATTTTGAAAGTGAATGCTGGGACAGTGTTGATAATTCTGACAGAACTGTTAAGCGCTTACAGTGTGTTACCATATGCACCAAGGTAAAAAAGTGCCTAGGTCTCAACTGAGTCAAAAGGGGGATTGTGAACCAGGTTGGGTGCCTGTTGGGTTAAGTATTGCACTGCATTTCCCTGAAGAGGGTGTGATATTTGAACCTGTTAATTGGGCATGCTAACGAAAACGGTTCATATTTGACCCCAGGACTCGAGACTGGTAGTTGTTCGGATCCAAAACAGACAGGCGGGTTACCATGTTTGTCTCCTGTTCACATATTGCACTTCGAGGTTTGGTACTGTGGGAGCAGAGGGCCTGACCACTGGAGTCCGTTTGTGACACCCACCATAATCCTTGATCTTCTTGGACGAAGTCTCCACCACTCATTTACCCGCCCACCCACCATCCCTCGAGCTCACTCACTCTGTTTTTGGTCTTCACTTCCTCGTTGTTCAGGTTGTGAAGACATTGTTGAATTGACCCTTCTTACATGGGTCATCTGGGTCATCTTATGCCCAGAAGTTAAGGCTATGTTTTCTTAAGTTAGTCAACAGGTACTGAGGTGGTTGGAGGATTGACGCCAAGATAGTCTATATGGCGTGAGCTAGTCTCGCGGTGCTGTATATGCGTGATCCTATCTCGGCAGTGGCCCTCCTGAAGATTTTTTGCTTCTGTGGGGTCCTAGCGCCTCCAGCATACTCCCATTAGTGTGAATGAGTGGTGGAGACTTCATCCAAGAAGATAAAGAAATACGGTAGGTATGTAATTTCCATTTGTCCCTCTTTAGGAAAGGACAAATCCAGAACAAATGGTTTGATACCTTTTATTGGACCAACAAGGATGTTACAAAAAGAACAAAGAGCTTTAGCTTTCAGACCAACAAGTCCTTCTTCAGAAGCCTAATGAGAGTTATTTAGAAAATGTAGTTATTGAATTTTGTTGACCAGGTAGGTCCACTGAGACTAGAAGTCCCTTTTTCAGGGGGGAGGGGGATACAGATGGTAACCAAGTGAAACTGAACCAGATTAAGCTGTTGGTGGTATTTTTAGTGAATGGGGGATATTTGGCCAGGACACCGGAGAAATTACCCTACTCTTTTCGAGAAGTGCCATGGGATCTTTAACGTCCACCTGAACAACCACCAGAACAGGCAGACAGGACCTCAGTTTAACATTTCATCTGAAAGACTGCACCTCAGGAGAGCAGCACCCCCTTCATGCTGCACTACAGTGTCAGTATTGGAATTTAACCCAAATGCCTGGTGTGGGGATAGAACCCACAGCCTTCTGATCTTCCGGCCTCAGAGGCAAGTGTGCAACCTGCTGAGCCACTGACATCCCATATTATTTACACTTTGAACATGCAGAAAAAAACAGAAATAATTCTCATTGGTTTAAAACAGACCTTCAGAAATAGTAACATTGGAGAGCTTGAATGTCTAAAGTGTAATTTCAGCTGAACCAAACTTAAGGTCAAAGGTTGTCCAGAGATAACAGCAGGCAGAGAGTTCAACCCACATATATTATACCATGTATCAATCTAATGGATAAAAAAGCCCTTAAGATTCTCCGCTCACTAAATCACATGTCAAGTGAAGAAACCTCCTGAAGGCACATACTTCATGAGTAAGGTAACAGCCCATCTGTAAACTCCAGCTTCAACTCTGTTCAGAACTCTGTTTGTGAATACAGCCTATGATAATAACATGGTCCTAGAGAAAACTGCATGTCAAAATGTAATATTACCAAGTAAAAAAAATAATAAAACATAAACCCCAAAATTACAACACAGAAATTATCTTTACATGGCATATATAATGATGAAAGTGATGTTTACCCAAAGTGAGTAAGTATATCACACTGAAAAAAGTACAACTGGCTGGAGATATATTCCCAATGTACTCTCAACAAGCTATTATGTTCCAGAAGCCTTAAGCCTTTGTTGTAACAAGATTTTATACGTGATAATATCAATTGTCAGTGTAAGTGCCAGTCAAAGATCCCAAGAAATAGAGACTATGCAGCCTGATATGTACAGATTTCAATAAATTGTCAGTATATAATCGAAATAATACATACTTAGAAACAGTCCAAGACATCTAAACACAAATTCTTAGGAATTAACTTCCCCCGGGGGAAAGTAACTACTTAAAATGAAATATATGTACATGAATCCTAATACATCATCAATTGCACCCATCACTACAGTAGTTACCCAAAAAGGAATTGCACCTGTCATGAACTCCCAAGTAAATGAGACAAGTGTCCTAATAAGTACAGAGTGTGAAAACATTACAGTATATACTCAAATTACAGAACTAGCAGAAGGAAGTAAATATCCACTATAATATGAGTCCAGAGTCCTAGCCACTGACACCATAATGTCATGTACTTGAACATAAGTTTACATCAATATTCCCACAATATTCACATCCAGTATACCCACATAACCACCAATCTCAAATACACATATTAAACATTCAATGTGCCACACTTCAAACAACATGAAGTCTTGCTATATTATGACATATGCAGTATAACCCCAGGTTAGAACTGCTCCGGAGGTGAAAGAGTTAATTTTCCATGCCAGGCATGGAACCTTGAGCGCGAGCTCAGTTGAAAACTCTGTCTGTTGTTGCTCAAACTTAAACTGTCAGATTCTTTACTCCGCCTCACTGAACAGTCGCTCCGGAGATTTCTCCTGCTGCTCGGTTCGTTTGTCGGTTAAAAAGTGTAATTTTCGGTTTATTAACGTGAATTAAACCGCAATTGGTGAGTTCAAGCTCTGTCTGTGGTATTGTAAGTAATAGATAAACTACGTTATTTTCTTCTGTGTGGAATTTGTAAGCGTCTTTTAGATTCGGTTTGAACCGATCAGATTAATTTAAAATAACTTTCTAGTCCTTTAGAGTGCGGTTCCGGTTCTTATCGGTTCTAAAAAAGCCGGATTTCATTACGTTTTTTTCCACGACCCGTGACACGGTTGGGAACTGATAAGAGAGTCTTGCTTAGCGGATTGCCACTAATGGGCAAGTTTTGGTTAGGATGGCACTATGTCTGAGAAACCCAAAAGAAAAACCGGACCCACTGGGTTTCAGCACTGTGGCCTCTGTGGGGAAGGCTTTGCTAAGGCTGACCCACACCCACCTGTGTGTATTGTCTGGGGTTTGACCACCTCAATGCAGACTGCCAGATTTATAAGAATTTTCCTGCTGCCACCGTGGAAAAGAGAGTTGGTAGGCTCAGGGAAAAGGAGGCCAAAAAGTCCGCTGACCCGGATGGCCAGCCCGGTTCGGTTCCAACCAAACCTGAGGGAGTGCCCTCTGACCAGGGCGATACTTCCTCGGGCAAACGAAGAGCCAGCTCTGAGGGGCCGGTTCCAACTAAAAGGGCTAGAAAGTCAGCTAGTGTGGAGCCAAAAGTTCTTTCTCCAACCGCTGAGGAAATAGCTAAAGCTATTCAAATTGTCCAGTCTCTTTCCCAGGTTCCATCCGAACCGACACCATCAGGGAAGCGCTCGGTTCGGACGGTTCCACCGGTTCAAGATTATGATTTTGAGGATTTTTATGAACCAGAGGAAGGGGAGGAGGGGTATGAGGAGAGTGAATGTGATTTTGAGGGTCTGGATGTGCCCATTGAACCGGACATTTCTCCAGAGATCCCCCCCCCCAGGCTATCTGAGTCCCCTTCTCATTTTATGTTCTATAAGAAAGTTGCTGAAACTCTCCAACTCCCTGTTGAGGAAGCTGTTGATGACCAAGAAGAGCTTGATTATGTGGAAATGATGGATATTCCAGAGTCTAGGAGACTGTCTATTCCCTTGCACAAATCCTTTAGGAAACAGACAGTAAAAATTCTAAAAACTCCTCACTCTATCCTTCCTGTTAATAAAAGGATGGACAAGAGGTTCTGATACAGAGTTCCTCTCTCAGCAATGTAGCCATGTGGGGGTAGTGCAGGCTGCAGCCTGTGACAAGGCTAATATTCCTCTAGCCTCTCACCCTCCTGAAAAGGACTCTAGGAGAATGGATGCCATGGCAAAGAAACAGTACATGGCAGCATCTTTAGGACTCAGACAGGCAAATTATATGGCTTATGCTGCTAGGTACCAGAAATCCAGATGGGATACTGTGCTGACCCTAGCAAAACAGGCCCCTGACCAGCTTGCCAGGGAGCTGGAGCAGATGGATGCGGATGGTATTGAGGCATCCAAGGTGCAGTTTCATGCTGCAGTAGACTCTAATGATGTTCCATCAAGAGTCATGGCTACATCTGTGTCTCTTCGCAGAATGACCTGGCTCAGATGTACTGCCCTGTTACAGGATACTCGGTCTAAGGCTATGGATTTTCCTATTGTGGGCAATTCTCTGTTTGGGGAGCAGACAGAGAATTATATGAAGAAAATGGATGAGTATAGGACCACCTATAGGAGTGCACAGGCCAAAGAAAGGCAAGCCACTCCTCAAAGGCAGCATGTCAGGGGCAGGGATAGGCCTTTTTATCAAGCCCAGGCCTCCTCTTCTGCTTATGCCCAGAGGGGGTTCTTTAGAGGAAGAGGCAGAAGGGGTTCAAGTAAGCCTGCTTCTACCCCTCAACCCAAAGCCCCTGCAAAACAGGCTCCCTGATGGGGTGGCCAGGGCCGATTCTCCACTACCGGTAGGGGACAGGCTGGCTTACTTTGTCCAGGACTGGAAGTCTTTAACATCAGACAAGTGGGTCCTGGAAGTAGTAAGCCAGGGACTGGTTCTCAGCTTCAAAAAATTCCCGAAGATGAGAGCCAGGTCCTTTCCACCTGCAAATCCTTCAGAGGCACTTGCCCTAGAAACAGAAGTTTCTGCCCTCCTGGCTCTCAGAGCTGTGGAAAGGGTTCCACCTCTACACCAGGGCAAAGGGTTGTACTCCAGGTACTTCCTTACCCCAAAAAAGACAGCAGAATGGCAGCCCATCCTGGATCTCAGGTATCTAAACAAGCACCTTTTAAAACCAAAGTTCAAAATGGTGACTCTGGGAATTATTTTACCCTCTCTAAGGCCAGGGGACTGGTTAGCCTCCCTGGACCTCAAGGATGCCTACTTCCATGTTCTTATCAGAAGCTCCCATCGAAAGTACCTCAGATTCAAACTGCCCTCAGGCCATTATCAGTTCAGAGCAATGCCCTTCGGCCTCACCTCGGCCCCGAGGGTATTCACAAAATGCCTGGCAGTAGCAGTTGCCCATTTAAGAAGGCAAAAGATTGCCATCTTTCCTTATCTGGACGACTGGCTCATAGTAGGTCAGTCCCCAGACCAGGTCAAATTACACCTTCAGGTAACTCAGCAACTGCTCACATCTCTAGGTTTCCTTCTCAATCTTCCAAAGTCTGTTCTAGAGCCTGTCCAGCTTCTCACCTTCATAGGCGCAGAACTGAACACAAAAGAGGCCAGAGCCTTCCTCCCTCTGGAAAGAGCAAGGACCTTGGTCTCTCTGGCCTCCTCTTTCACCCTGCAGGTCTCTCAACTGGCAAGGCATTTTCTACAGCTTCTGGGGCACATGGTTGCTTCTACAGCAGTAGTGCAGGGAGCAAGATTTCAGATGAGGGACGTCCAGTTCCATTTGAGAGCCTTTTGGTCTCAAAGGACAGACCCTCTAACCAAATTGATCCCAGTGACTCGAATCCTGATTCAGGCCCTTCAGTGGTGGCAGGACCAGAGCAGTCTGAGACAGGGGGTTCCCTTCAACCCCCAGTCTCACTCCTTGACCCTTACTACAGATGCATCCCTCTTGGGGTGGGGAGCTCACATGGGCGACTCCACTACCCAGGGGTTGTGGTCCCCACAGGAATCTCTGTTCCACATCAATTTGTTGGAGCTCAGAGCAGTTTTTCTAGCACTCCAGGTCTTTTCCACATCTGTTCAGAACAAGGTTGTTCAGGTCAGAACAGACAATACTACTACAATGTGGTACATCATCGAGCAAGGAGTCACTCGGTCTACGGCCTTGTGCACCGAAGCAATGAAGTTGTGGTCTCTGACTTATTCCCTGAACACCTCCCTTACAGCAGTTCACCTTCCAGGCAAGGACAATGTCCTAGCGGATGCTCTCAGCAGGATTTCCCAGGTCCATCACGAATGGGCACTGGATCCCCTAGTACTGGAGGTAGTATTTGCCAGATGGGGCACCCCACAGATAGATCTTTTTACAGCCCCAGACAATCACCAACTTCCCCTTTTTTGCTGCAGGCCCCCAGTGTTGGGCTCAGTCCCTCTGGATGCCTTCCTTCTCAGTTGGGAAGGAAGTTTCTCTATGCCTTCCCCTTCCCTCTTCTGTTCAAGGTGCTAGTCAAAATCAGATCTCAACCCTGCAAGATGATCCTGATTGCTCCAGATTGGGCCAGACAGCCCTGGTACCCACTCCTCATGTCCTTAGCAGTCCACCCTCCCCTGCACCTCCCAGGAATCACAATCTGTTAACCTGTGCCCAGGGGAGGGCTTGGTATCCGAACCTCAAATCTCTCAATCTCAAGGCATGGCTCTTGAAGAGTTAGAGTTTGCTGACCTACACCTCTCCCAAGGTGTATTGGATATCTTGAAGGCCTCTAGGAAGCCTTCCACCAGGACCACTTATAATTCCAAATGGAAGAGATTTTCCATATGGTGCTCTGGCAAGCATATTCCACCAGAATCTGCTGACTTGCCCACAATCCTGGATTATTTGGTGCATTTGAATTCTTTGGGGCTCAGACCAGCTACCTAAAGTGCACCTGGCAGCGTGTCTGCTTTCTTATCAGCAGGTAAACCACCTTCTTTTTCAGCTCACCCTGTATTCTCCAAGTTTTTCAAGGGGTTGCTTCACACCAACCCTCCATTCAGGGACCCTGCCCCTGCTTGGGATCTTAATATTTGCATTGCCCAGCTTATGCAACCCCCCTTTTGAGCCGTTGTCTTCAGCAGAGCTCAAGTACTTGACTTGGAAAACTGTGTTTTTGGTAGCCATCACTTCTGCCAGGCGCATAAGTGAGTTGCAAGCATTGTCAGTGGAACCTGACTTTATCTCCTTTCACAGGGATAAGGTGGTCCTCAGGACTAACAGAAAGTTCTTGCCTAAGGTGGTTTCAGATTTCCACCTTAATCAATCCATGTCCCTTCCTGTGTATTTCACTGACCATTCCTCCTCTGGCAAAAGGAGATTGCACAGTTTAGATGTCGAAAGAGCCCTTAGTTATTACATAGAACGTACCAAGGGTCACAGGTTTGACTCCCCTCCAATTGTTCCTCACTTATGGTGAGGTTGGAAAAGGAAAACCTGCCACTAAAAGATCCATTGCCAGGTGGATTGTCTCTTGTATCCAATTTTGCTATGAAAAACTGGGTAAGGTTCCTCCCTCAGGCCTGAGGGCTCACTCTACCAGAAGTTACAGCTCGTCTCTGGCTGCTGCCAGGGACATCCCTATCCTAGAGATATGTCAAGCAGCTACCTGGAAAACAGTTCACACTTTCACTAAGCATTACTCCCTGGACATCCAGGCTAGGAGTGATGCTCGATTTAGCACAGCCGTGCTTCAGAGCCTATTCCCTAAGTAGGTTCTGTCCCTCCTCCATGGAGCTACTGCTGTGTAGTCTGCATATGTCATAATATAGCAAGACTTCATGTTGTTTGGAGAAAAAATTACTCACCTTAGTAATGTTGGTTCTTCTAATGGAGTCTTGCTATATTATGACCTCCCCCCCAGCCTGCCCCTCTCAGAACCTCTATTTTTGGGATGTGGGTGGGCAGCGCAATGTTGGCACTTCATAGATGCCCACTTTGTTTCACCCTTTCTTAGGGTGCCTGGGTGTTATGTTTTAATTTTCTTTCTTGATTCCCTTGACTTGAGTCTTTGTTTTGGGATCAAGAACACAAATGTGTTTTTTTGTAGTTAGTAGCCAATGGGCTAGTGTAGGTTTACAGCTTCCACACAGAACCTTAGTGAGTTTTGCTCGTAAAGATCTGACAGTTTAAGTTTGAGCAACAACAGACAGAGTTTTCAACCAAGCTCGCGCTCAAGGTTCCATGCCTGGCATGGAAAGTTAACTCTTTCCCCTCCGGAGCAGTTCTAACCTGGGGTTATACTGCATATGTCATAATATAGCAAGACTCCATTAGAAGAAACAACATTACTAAGGTGAGTAATTTTTTCTTCTACCCCCACAACACAAAATAAACATATTCACAAACCCACACACACAGACATACCCACTCACACAATACTAATGTGAGAGGCCAACATGTAGATAAACAGTTGAGGGACTATATGAGTCAAAGTCCAAGGTTCGCTGAAAACCTAAAATATGTATGTCCATCCTTTGAAGTAAAGGTCCATATAAGTTTACATGTAATGTGTCATATAGCCAACATCAATGTTCAAGCCATCTTGCACTGTATTAAGAAGTAACATAAGTCTGATCTCAAAAGCTCGTATCTGTTGTGTACTGTTGAAATGTTCTTTCGAGACCATCACAGACATATCTGAAACTAGGTGGTCATCCTGAGAGAAGTGTTGTGCCACTGGTTTGTCAGTCATCCTCCAATTAATATCATACCAGTGTGACTTTATTTTAGTGCAGAGTTGCCGTTTCGTCTCCCCCACATACCCTGTGAGAGGACATTTCCTGTACTGAATGAGATAAACAACATTGCTTGATGTACATGTATAATTACCCAATATCCTGAACTGTCTGTTTTGTGAGGTAACCACACAGTCTGAGGTGGAAATGTGCTCACAAGTTTTACATCTGCGTTTATTACAGGGTTGTGTGCCATATGATGTCATGGCACTCTGTTCAAGTTTACTCCTAATAATCATAAACTAAGGGTTTCATCCTCACTGATTGTGGGGTGGAGGTCTTTAATAATTTTACGTAGAAGTTCAAGGTCGGGATGACACGTGACTACTAAGGGTACTCTGTTAGTAGTAGTCCTTTCATTATATTGCAGTAGGTGTTCTCTTGGTGCTTGTGTAGCACGTTCCACTGCTCTGTCAATTTCTCTGGAAGAGTGTCCCTGCTCAATAAAGGTGTTTTTCAACATAACTAAATGTCTATCTCTGTCTTCCTCATTTGAACAGAGACGGTGGTACGTAAGTGCTTGACTATATACAACAGACTTTTTTTGTGTGGCTCAGGTGATTACTTTTCTTGTGTTAAGTATCTCTGTCTGTCTGTTGGTTTCCTGTAAATACGTGTATGTAGGGTTCCATTCTTGATGGTGACAGTGGTATCCTGAAAAATAACACTGGTGGCAGAATATTCCAAGGATGATTTGGTTTTATAACTAGTGGAAGTCCAATCCAACGGACGTATGGGCCATCAGGATTGTCCAAGAGAGAGAGATACTCTCCCAATTTCACAGAGATTTTTCCTAGACTCAGGCGGCAGCCCAGTCTGTTTGCTTCTCTGTCAGACCCTCTTTCCTCTGAGAGACGGGGTCTCAGAGCAATAGAAGTTGTTCCATAGCAAGTTCCTACTTCCCTTACTTGATTCCAAGATAACAGGCAACATGCGCCCATTTCTCGACCTTGAAAGGTTAAAAATGTACCTGTTCAAGGAGGAGTTCACTACAACCTCGGTATTCAAGCCTTCACTTCCTGGACATTTGGCTCCGAGCCTGCCCATCTGGGCTAGAGTCTCAGAAAGCAGTTGCCACAGCTTCTCAGTCGCTGTCTTCCAGGAGGGGTTTTCTGATTCAGGAAAGGTGCCAGATTCACCTTCCCAGCAGCTCCTTTACATAGGAGCCCTCCTGGATACCTCCAGGGCAAGGTTTCTTCCTTCCAGAAAACAGAAGAAACATCATCTTCAGATGTCTCTTTACTTCATGAAAAGTGACTCTGTCCGGGCCCTTTTTGATGCAGCAGATGCTGGGACTTATGCCTTTGTCCAGAACAAATAGTGGTCTCCGACAACGCAGCCACAATCCTCCACATAAATGACAGAACCTCAGACAAAATTTACTTACATGGTAGACACAGTTGGCCTAGCTTCTGCTAGGCCTACCCTTACCCTCTAAATCCCAGATCACCATCATGATGGTTGCACTCCTGATCGGCTGGGGAGCTCACTGTCAAGACCTCCACACTCAGGTGTGGAGCCAGGAGGAGGAGCATCTTCTTCTCTAAATTTCTTAGAGATGAGAGCTGTCTTGTATGCTTTCCAAGTCCTGAAGGAGGCCCTCTGCCATGAAGTGATCCCACTTCGGACGGATGACAAAATTGTGATGTTTTCATCAAAAAGCAGGGTGGAGCACTCTCCTACCCTTTGTGCAGGAAGGCCATGGGGAGGTGAGTGTGTGCCTTGAGCACGTTGCATCAATTCAGTCATTATGCAGTCGCTGTTCGATGAGCGGGGCAGTCTGTGCCTGGTCCTTTCTTTGTCCCCCCTCAATGCAAATCTGCTTCTGTCATGCTTCAGAAATCCAGACCCTGGTGTTTTCTGTCAGAATGTATTCACTGCAGTAGGCGAGATGCTCCTGTATGCTTTCCTCCTCTTCCCTTAGTTCAGAGGGTGCTGCTCAAGTTGTAGGCAAATGGGAACAGGATGATTCTCATCATCCCAGACTGACCTTGGGAGATACAATTTGCATAGATACAGTCAGTCTGAAGTTCCCCTGAGGTGAATCCCTCTACAAGCGGACCCTCTCACGCAGGGACTTTGGTACGTCCTTCCTGCGCTCCCTTCATCTCCATGCCTGGCTCCTGAGGAGATGAAAGTGGGCAAGTTTTAGGTTTCCAGACAGTCGTAGAGATCTTCTTAACCACGCATAGACCATTCACCAGGAGGACTTACATGGTTAAGTGGTTTCACTTCACCATCGGGTGTGCAGAGTTCCATCTGAACCCTTTTGGTTGCCCACCAAGTAAAATTTTGGGGTGCCTCGTGGGTCTGTCAAAAAAAGGTCTGCATTTCACGACAGAGAATGTTCACCCCTCTGCATTTTCGGACTGTCTTGAGCCAGTAGACAACATGTCACTGGCTCAGTTACCATTAGTCAAGTTTTGCTTCTCCCTACTTACTTCATTAGCTCCAAAATGAAAGAGAGCGTTCCCTGTATCTCTCTGAATGTTAAGAGGGTTCTGCAATTCTACATCAACAGAACGAAGAGATATGCATCCAAACAACTATTGTATCTTTCCGAATGCCTTGACTGGGTCAGCCTGTTGCCATGAGATGTATTTCTGCTTGGCTAGTAGCATGTCTTCAACACTACTAATCCATGGCACAGCTCAAATTGAAAGGGTGGGTTCTCACCACTCTAACGGAGCGGTTGCAGCTTTTCTGGTGGAGATTCGTAATGTACTTGTTGCAGACATCTACAAGGCGGTGAGTTGGAGCTCAGTGCATACCTTTGTAAAGCACTATGTTCTGGATGTCCATGCTTGACAGTTAACTTTCTTCAGCAGGACAGTCCTTATGGATTTCTGACCTGAGTGAGCTCTGTCTCCTACCACCCTACTCGGAGGGGATTTGATTTTTAGCTTGGTACTCTCCCATTAGTGTGAATGAGTGGTGGAAACTTTTAGTCCAGTAAGATATGGAAATTATGTACTTACCGTAATTATTGATCTTCTTGGACAAAGTCTCCTCCACTCATTCACATGCCCACCCACCATCTCCCTAGCTTACTCGTTCTGTTTTAGTCTTCACTTCCTTGTTGTTCAGGCTGTGAAGACATTGTTGAATTGACCCTTCTTACATGGGTCATCCGGGCCTTCAAATGCCTGGAAGTTAGGGTTAGGTTTTCCTTCATTAGCTTATGCTGCATCTCCTCCATCAAAAAGGTACTGAGGTGGTTGGAGGGTCGACCCCGAGATAGCCTATATGACACAAGCTAGTCTTGCGGTGCCGTGCATGCACGGTTCTATCCCGGCACAGGCCGTCCTGAAGATTTTTGACTCCTGTGGGGTCCTAGCACCTCCAGCGTAGTCCCATTAGTGTGAATGAGTGGTGGAGACTTCGTCCAAGAAGATCAAGAATTACGGTAAGTACGTAATTTCCATTTCTCTGAGTCGGGTGACAGCTTATTGAGGATTGTCGACTGAGTTGTGCTTCAGAGACCGGAATCTTTGCCTGTAGGCCTCTCCTGAGATGTCATACCTTTGCAGGATTTCGCTTTTCACCAGGTGATAGTTTTCTGACTGTGCAGTGTCCATATTGCTGTAGGCAAGTTGAGCTTTCCCTGTCAGGTAAGGTACCAGTCTGATTGCCCATTGCTGCTTTGACCACTGGCAAGCTGTAGCAACCCTTTCAAAAGTTGTCAAGTATGCTTCGATATCATCTGAGGGACACAGCTTTGTAAGTTTAAAGTCTTTTACGCTGCTTGTGTTTTCAAACAACATGAAGTCTTGCTGTATTCTGACATATGCAGTTAGGTCCTGCCTTTCAACTGCCCCAGAGAACAAAGAGTTAAACTTTCCATGGCCAGTTCACCACGAGCTCGGTTGAAGCCCCTGTCTGCTGCTGTTTAAACTGCAGCTGTCAGATTCTTTACTCTGCCTCACTGAACAGTCGCTCCGGAGATTTCTCCTGCTGCTCGGTTCAGAAAGTCAGTTGAAGTGTCATTTTTTCCGGTCAGTTTCTACCGAATTGCTGTTACTGCTTAGTCGGTTCAAGTCTCTGTCTGTGGTACTGTGGGTACTAGATAGGTTTTTTGTTTTGTTCCTGTGTGGAACTTGTAAATTGTGAATTGGTTCGGCTGAACCGATCAGTTTGAGGTAAAAAAAAGTTTGTGCTTGATTTAGAGCGTGGTAACCGGTCTGTATCGGTTCTAAAAAAAAAAAAAATGGATTTTATTACGTTTTTTTCCCAAAACCCGTGACACGGTCAGGAACCTATAGGGGAGTCTTGCCTGGCAGATTGCCGAAAAAAGGGTACGTTTTGGATAGGATTGGCCATGTCTGAGAAACCCAAGAAAAAACCGAGCCCACTGGGTTTCAACACTGCAGTGTGTGTGGGGAAGTCTTTGCCAGGCTGATCCCCACACCACCTGTGTTTGTCTGGGGTTTGACCACCTCGATTCAGACTGCCAAATTTGCAAGAATTTTCCCAAATCTACCCTGGAAAAGAGATTAGGTAGACTGAGGGAAAGGGAGGCCGAGAAGTCCGCTGACCCGGATGGCTAGCCCGGTTCGGTTCTGACCGAACCAGAAGGAGTGCCCTCTGACCAGGCTGATACTTTTTCGGGCAAAAGGAGAGCCGATTCTGAGGAGTCAGTTCCGGTCAAAAGAAAGAGAAAAGATAAATCGTCTGGTTTAGACCCATAAATTCATAGTCCGACCGCCGATGAGATAGCCAAGGTGATAAGGATAGTACAATTGCTTAGTTCGGTTCCGACCGAACCGGCACTATCTGGCAGGGGCTCGGTTCGGTCGGTTCCCCCGGTTCCAGATTATACTTTGGAAGAATTTTATGAACCGGAGGAGGAGGAGGGAGAGTATGAGGATGATTATGGTGATTATGAAAGTCTGGATGTGCCTATTGACACGGACATCTCCCCAGACAGACCTTCAGGTGTTTCTCCTCCTAGGTTTTCTGAGTCCCCTTCTCACTATATGTTTTACAACAAAGTGGCTGAGACCCTTCAGCTCCCTGTGGAGGAAGCAGTAGAGGATCAGGAGGAGCCTGATTATGTTGAGATGATGGACATCCCAGAGTCCAGGAGACTGTCTGTTCCCCTCCACAAATCCTTTGGGAAACAGACACATAAAATCCTTAAGTCTCCTAATTCTATACCTCCTGTGGACAGACGAATGGACAAGAGGTACACTCTCTCAGGCTCAGACAGAGTTCCTTTTCCAGCAATGCAGCCATGTTGGGGTAGTGCAGGCTGCTGCCTGTGATAAGGCAAATATTCCCTTGGCATCACCCCCGAAAAGGACTCCAGGAAGATTGATGCCATGGCAAAGAAACAATACATGGCAGCATCTTTGGGACTCAGGCAGACTAACTGTATGGCCTATACAGCTAGATACCAGAAGTCCAGGTAGGACACTGTGCTGGCTCTGGCTAAACAGGCCCCTGACCAGCTTGCCAAGGAGCTGGAGCAGGTGGCTGCAGATGGGATTGAGGCATCTAAAGTACAGTTTCATACTGCTATGGACTCCAGTGATGTTTTATCAAGAGTCATGGCTACATCTGTGGCTCTCTGGAGGTTGGCTTGGTTCAGATGTACTAGCCTCTCACAGCATACCCAGGCCAAGGCCATGGATTTTCCTGTAATTGTTAATTCTCTGTTTGGGGAGCAGACCAGAGAACTACATGAAAAAGATGGATGAGTACAGGACCACTTACAGGAGTGCTCAGGCCAAAGAAAGGCAAGCAACTCCTCAAAGGCAGCAGTCCAGGGGCAGGGGCAGGCCTTTCCAAAGACCTTTTTACCAAGCCCAGGCCTCCTCTTTTTCACAGAGGGGGTTCTTTAGAGGGAGAGGCAGACGGGGGATGAGCAGGCCTGCATCCACCCCTCAGCCTTAAGCCCCTGTCAAGCAGACACCCTGATGGGTCTGCCCAGGCCGATTCTCCCATACCAGTAGGGGGCAGGCTGGCTTACTTTGTCCAGGACTGGAAGTCTCTTACATCAGACAAGTGGGTCCTGGAGGTAGTAAGCCAGGGACTGGTTCTCGGCTTCAAAAAATTTCCCAAGATGAGAACCAGATCCTTTCCGCCTGCAAATCTCTCAGAGACCCTTGCCTTAGAGTCAGAGGTTTCTTCTCTCCTAGCTCTCAGAGCTATAGAGAGGGTTCTCACCCTACACAAAGGCAAAGGATTGTACTCCAGGTACTTCCTAACCCCCAAAAAGACAGGAGAATGGCGGCCCATCCTGGACCTAAGATATCTGAACAAACACCTTTTAAAGCCAAAGTTCAAAATGGTGACTCTGGGAATTATCCTTCCCTCTCTAAGGCCAGGGGACTGGCTAGCCTCCCTGGACCTCAAAGATGCCTACTTTCACATTCCCATCAGGTGCTCCCACAGAAAGTACCTCAGGTTCGAGTTGCCCTCAGGCCACTATCAATTCAGAGCAATGCCCTTTGGCCTAGCATCAGCCCCAAGGGTTTTCACAAAGTGCCTGGCAGTAGTTGTTGCCTTCCTAAGAAGAAAAAAGATCTCCATCTTCCCATACTTGGATGACTGGCTCATAGTAGGTCAGTCTCCAGGCCAAGTCAGGTCACATCTGCAAGTGACCCAGCAGGTACTCACTTCCTTAGGATTCCTTCTCAACCTCCCAAAGTCAGTTCTCGAACCAGTACAGCTTCTCACCTTCATAGGTGCAAAGCTGGATACAGTAAAGACAAGAGCCTTCCTTCCCCTGGAAAGGGCAAGGACCCTTATGGAACTGGCCTCTTCATTCACCCTTCAGGTGTCTTGACCAGCAAGGCATTTCCTTCAGCTACTGGGCCACATGGCAGCTTCCACAGCAGTGGTCCAAGGGGCAAGATTCCAGATGAGGGACATTCAGTTCCACTTAAGAGCCTTCTGGTCCCAAAGGAAGGATTCCCTTACCAAACTAGTCCCAGTGACTCGCACCCTAATCCAAGCCTTGCAATGGTGGCAGGATCAGGACAATTTGAGACAAGGGGTTCCATTTGTCACTCAGTCTCATTCAGTGATGCTTACCACAGATGCTTCCCTGCTGCGCTGGGGAGCCCATTTGGGGGATCTTACCACCCAAGGACTGTGGTCACCTCAGGAATCTCTGCTTCACATCAATCTCTTGGAACTCAGAGCAGTGTTTCTGGCACTGCAAGCTTTTTCCAAATCTGTACAGAACAAGGTGGTTCAGGTCAGAACAGACAACACCACCACCATGTGGTACATCAACAAGCAAGGAGGCACTTGGTCTATGGCCTTGTGCACAGAAGCAATGAAGTTGTGGTCCCTGGCCTATTCCCTGCAAACCTCTCTGACAGCAGTTCACCTCCCAGGGAAGGACAATGTCCTAGCAGATGCACTGAGCAGAATATCCCAGGGCCATCACGAATGGGCCCTAGATCCCCTAGTTTTGAAAGTGATTTTCTCGAGATGGGGCACACCAGAGAGAGAGATTTTTGCAGCCCCAATCACCAACTTCCTCTCTTTTGTTGCAGACCCCCAGTCTTGGGCTCAGTCCCCCTGGATGCTCTGATTCTGAACTGGGAAGGGAAATTTCTGTATGCTTTCCCTCCTTCCCTCTCCTGTTCAAAGTGTTAGTCAACATAAGGTCACAACCATGCAAAGTAATTCTGATTGCTCCAGACTGGGCCAGACAGCCCTGGTACCCCCTGTTGCTGTCCCTAGCAGTCCACCTTCCCCTGTCTCTTCCCAGGAATTACAACCTGTTGACATCTCCTCAGGGGAGGATTTGGTACCCGAATCTTCAGTCTCTCAATCTCAAAGCATGGTTCTTGAAGAGTGAGTTTGCAGATCTGCATCTTTCCCAAGGGGTTCTGGATATCCTTAAGGCTTCTCAAAAGCCTTCCACCAGAAAGACTTACAACTCCAAATGGAAAAGATTCAGCATTTCATGTTCTAAGAAGAATATTTCTCCAGACTCTGCTGAATTGCCTATGGTTCTGGACTATATGGTCCATCTTAATGGCCTTGTCTTCAGACCAGCTACCCTTAAGTTACACTTGGCAGCTGTTTCTGCTTTCTTGTCAGTAGGCAAGCCTTCCTCTCTATGTTCCCATCCTGTATTTTGTAAGTTTTCCAAGGGATTGCTTCACACCAATCCCCCCTTTAGGGATCCTGCTCCTGCTTGGGACCTTAATGTTTGCATTGCTCAGCTTATGCAACCCCCGTTTGAGCCTGTGTCCTCAGCAGAGCTTAAGTACTTGACTTGGAAAACTGTGTTTTTGGTAGCCATTACTTCTGCCAGGCGTATCAGTGAATTGCAAGCCCTGTCAGTGGAATGTGATTTCATCTCTTTCCAGAGAGATAAAGTGGTCCTTAGAACTAACAGAAAGTTCTTTCCTAAAGTGGTTTCAGATTTCCACCTCAACCAGTCTATATCTCTCTCCCTGTTTTCTTCACTGACCATTCCTCCTCTGGAGAGAGAAGGCTACACAGCTTGGATGTTAAAAGATCCCTTAGCTACTACATTGAGTGTACCAAGGGTCACAGGTTTGAATCCTTCCAGTTGTTCCTTACGTATGGAGAAGTTGGTAAGGGCAAACCTGCCGCTAAGAGATCTATTGCCAGGTGGATTGTTTCTTGTATACAATTCTGCTATGAAAAACTGGGTAGAACTCCACCCTCAGGCCTGAGGGCTCATTCCACTAGAGGTACAGCTGCTTCCCTGGGTGCTGCCAGGGATATTCCCTCTCTTAGAAATTTGTCAAGCAGCCACCTGGAAAACAGTCCATACTTTCACCAAGCATTGCTCTCTGGATATCCAGGCTAGGAGTGATGCTCGGTTTGGCACAGCAGTACTTCAGAGCCTGTTTCCAAAGTAGGTTCTGTCCCTCCTCCATGGAGGTACTGCTTGGTAGTCTGCATATGTCAGAATACAGCAAGACTTCATGTTGTTTGAAGAAAAAATTACTCACCTTAGTAATGTTGTTTCTTCTAATGTAGTCTTGTTGTATTCTGACCTCCCCACCTGCCTCCCCTCTCAGAACCTAGATTTTGGGATGTGGGTGGGCAGGAGCAGTGTTGGCACCCTAGGGGTGTCCTTTTTTTTCCACCCACTTTTGGTTTGGGTGAGGGGTTGTGTTTTTGGATGTGCTTTGTTTTTGGGTTTCCTGACTTGAGTCTTCCTTTTGAAACCAAAAACCCTTTTATATAGATTTAGTTGCCAGTTGGCTAGTTTGAGTTTTACACTTTCCACACAGAACTTCTAGTGAGTATTGCTTGTAAAGATCTGACGGTTGCAGTTTAAACAGCAGCAGACAGGTGCTTCAACCAAGCTCGTGGTAAACATTCCATGCTGGCCATGGAAAGTTTAACTCTTTGTTCTCTGGGGTAGTTGAAAGGCAGGACCTAAGTGCATATGTCAGAATACAACAAGACTCCATTAGAAGAAACAACATTACTAAGGTGAGTAATTTTTTCTTGTTGCTCTGTTGGACCTGTGCCAGAACCTCCAGCTTTGATAGCTTGCAAGGTGCTTGCAAGCATCCATCGCTGCATCTCTTTTCTCTGCTTCTCGAGTTGTTGCATTTCTTTTCTCTGTGCCTCTAAACATTAAATAACTTTTTCTCTCTGCTGCATCTCCTCTCTTCTTTGTTTCTCCATCTCTGTTTGTTATATAGCCCACCATTTGAAAAAGGCAGTCAGGCTTTCAGGCTCTGTCACTGCCTGTTCGTTTTTTTCTGTCGCTGGTGCTGGCTGTACAGTCTCAGCTTGGGCTTTTGCTTCTGCTTCTAGTTTAGCTGCCATTTTTCTGGTAATCACTCCTGGACTTGCTGCTGCGGAATTCATACCTTTCACCTCTGCTTCCCTGGTACCCGGTCTAGTACCCACACACACATCTCCTGGCTTATAGTATGCATGGCGTAAATACCACTTCTAGGGATGTGGATATGTTGTTCTTATCTGCACTTCTTGGCTTGTCCTTTCCCTTTAAGATCTTGCTGGAAGGTCTAAAAGCTGGCTCCTCCCACCCACCCAGGTGGTAAAACCCTAGGCTCCACCCCTTGATGCCAGATCTTCCTTTCCGCTGGAAGATTCAGGTTCCCTCCTTATCGCTTCCACCATGAAGTAGGTCCTGGTGCATAAATTTTAGGATTATTTTCCAAAACTTCAACTCGTTCGAGTTTCACCACATCATTTTACAATCATGACCACGATGGAGGAAAAGTCTTCGTCCAGGTTCTGTTGGTGCCCTGCGGGCAGAAGATGTCTCGCACTGACCCGCACGCCATGTGCATCTATTGACTGGGCCACGATCATGATACCCAGGCCTGCGACTTTTGTCACTCATTCCAGCTGAACATGTTGGACGATCGTCTTGCACGGTTACAGCTCTGCTGACCAGAGAAACTGAACCCATCCGTCAAATCTAAAGAGACCCATTGGGTGGTCTCCGTGGCTGTGGGGTCTGCTGAACAACTCAAGCAGATGAAGGCTTTTGAGGAGGAGGAGGCAGCTCTGGCCACTGATCGGTCCTCTTCTGCTTTGGTCTTCATACCACTCAAATTGGGCTCTATCTTTTCAGGCCCTTAAGGGAGTTGTGCCAGTCTCTCCCGACCAAGGGGGAGGGCCCGTCAGTTTCATGCATCTCCTGCTCCTGTAAAAGGGATTCCAAGGAGCTGAGAGAGAAGTCTCATCTACGTCGTTCTTGGAATCAAGAGAGGTCTCGTTCCCAGGAATCTCCAGTTTTGACTTCTGTCAAAATTGCAGCCTCGGACACTGTCTTCATGGTACCCCTGTCAGACCAGCCGGCTAAGACAGGGGATGACGACACAGTCAAAATTATCATCTACCCTGTCGACCCGTTGTCGCTCGATGAGGCTGACAATTCCATGTTTAGAACTCTGATCCTGCCTGGACCTACCGAGGAGGAGACCCAGCCTGCTGGGAACCTCTTCACAGTCCCTGTCCCTGACCTGAAGGAGCAATGGGCCTCCGCAGCTCCTTCTGAGCACCCCCGTTGGTGCTCTCTGGTTGAGGTCTAGGTCTTGGACACCCTCAACTGACAGGTCAAGGAGTACCCACAAATGCCATCTGGGCGTTCCAAAAATCAGCACCGCCGCTATTCATCCTCATCCTCCTTAGAAGAGAAGAGGCTTTGGCGCAAGTTGCATTGATGCTACGAGGATCTCAAGTGGCAACAGTTGACGTTGGCCAGTTTGAAGTCGACCCCAGCTTCCACACTGGCCATTACTGGCTGTAGCCCTCTAGGCCAATTGCCGAGCCGGTGAAGGCCCTCCTGGCTCAGCCAAAACCAGCTTCTCCACCGATTGTGGTGGAGCCGTCACCTAAATAGCCTCCCTCTGGGGATCCTGCCAAGGAGTTTTGGCCCACTAAGGACCTTCTGCACAGCCAGTCGGTCACCCTCACTCCTGACTGTCCACGGTGGGTTGAAAATGACTCGGATGGTCAGCCGATGTATCCAGACTCCTCGGACTCCGACTTGCATTCTTGTCCATTTGATGAGGATTTGCCTGGGGGTCTCTTGATGGAAGAAGGTTCCACGTTGTTCATGGGCATTCTCCGTCTCCTCTCCAAATTCATGGGGATGCCTTTGGAACCTGTTCAGAAATGGGCTCAATATCTTCTGACAGACATTCTGACAAAAAGGGATTCTCTGACAGAGGCCTTCCCAGTGGCCGAAGCCATCATTGGCCCAGCCCTGGAGCTTTGGCAGCACCCTGCCTCCTGCCCTGCACCATCAGCCAGGATGGCCCGCAAGTACGTGGTTCCCATTGGCTCCCTTTCTGGGTTCACAGAGCACCCTTCGTCTGAGGGGTTGGTGACCTCATCTGTGTTTCGGTGCTCAGGCAATTTGGGAGACACCGATAGACCTCCAGACAAAGAGTTCAAAAAACTGGACCACTCTGCCAGAAAGGTCTATGCTGCCTCTTCGCTGGTCTCTGTCAGGTGAGCTCGGCTGTCATCATGACACACTTTTCCCATGCCCTCCTGGGCTCGCTAGATGAGGTGCTTCCTCATCTCCTCACTGACCTTCAGACTATGGTCAAGCAGGTCCTTGACCAGGGTCAGGCTGTTGCTAAGCAGCAACTCCAGACAGCTCTGGACATCAGGGATTCCTGTGCCCATTCGGTGGCGGCCACAGTCGCCATGTGTCGCAGGGCCTGGCTGAGGGTCTCGACCTTCACGGCAGACACCCAGCACAAGTTGGCAGATGTTCCCTTCCTGGAAACTGACTTGTTCAGTCCAGGAGTTGGTTACCTTCAACACATTGAGAAGTCCAGTGCTACCTTGGACTCTGTTGCTTCCACCCAGAAGGAATCTCAGGGTTCCAAAAAGCAGAAGCGTAAGACCTTTTAACCTTCTGCCCCTGCGGCCAAACAGCTCCAGTACCAGGGGCAACAGCAGCAGGCTCAATATTGGCACCCTCGGCCCAAGTCAGGGATTTTGGCAGCCCATAAGCCCAGAGGGAAAGGTCCCAGCAGTCCCTTGACTGGATCCTCCTCCTCCAAGCTTGCACAGTGACGGGATGGTGGTTGTCACCCCATGCCCATCACACCCACTCTGGGTCCTCCCGTGGGGGGCCGGCTCTGACACTTCTTTCCACCTGGTCCGCTGTCACAATGGACAGGTGGGTCTTGGAAGTGGTCAACCAGGGGTTGCCTCTGGAATTCGAGCAGTACCCACCAAGCCGAGCCCGTGCCCCACAGGAGCAGAAGGTATCCGTGCACACTCAGTCGGCTCTCTGAGATGATATCACCCAACTCCTCTACAAGGAGGTAGTGGTCAGAGTCATGGATCCCCCTGTCAACCTAGGGTTCATTTCCAAAGTACTTCCTGGTCCCGAAATGGATGAGGGGCTGGCGCCCCATTCTAGAGCTACACGACCTGAACCAGTTCCTAAGGTCTCACACTTTCAGGATGGTAACTCTGTCTCGGATCATACCATCTCTCAAGCAGAACATGTGGCTTTGCTCCCTGGATCTGCAGGATGCATTCTTCCACTTTAAACACATGGATCCATACATCACACCGAAGGTTCCTCCACTTCAGGGTGGAGGGAACCCTATCTGAGTTCCAAGCCATGCCGTTCAGCCAGTCATCGACCCTCAGGGTCTTCACCAAATGCATTGCAGTGGTGGCGGCCCATCTTCGGCGTCAAGGGGTCAGAGTGTACCCTTACCTGGAAGATTAGCTTATAGCGGGTCTCTCCAAGCAGGAAGTGATGAGGTCCAGCGACCTGGCCCTCCAGACCTGCATCAACCTTGGCCTCCTAGTAAATGAGGCCAAGTCAGAACTTGTGCCTTCGTAGGTGATTTGCTTCATTGGGGTAGAGCTCGACTCTTACCGAGCCACAGCCAGGCTCCTGACGGACAGGGCAGAGGTTCTCTCCTCCTTTGCCTGATCATTTCTGGTTGGGCACTTGTGCCCTGCTGGAGATTTCTTGTGACTTCCCGGCTACATGGCGGCATGCACCTCCAAGGTCTGATGAGCCCAGTGGCATATGCGCTCCCTTCATTGGGAGCTGGCCAGCCAGTGGACTCTGTGGCTAGGTCATTTTGACTAGCTGGTCACCGTAACCCAGAAGATGTGGGATGCTCTCCAATGGTGGACCATCCCACAGTGTCTGCAGGAAGGAATCCCATTTATCTATCCCAAGCCAATGGTCATCTTGGTGACCAATGCCTATCTCATGGGCTAGGGTGCCCCCATGGGGGACCACAGAACCCACGGGCTCTGGACCCCCGAGGAATCCCGATGCCACATCAACCTGCTGGAGCTCCAAGCAGTTTGGCTGGTGCTGACTGCATTCGATCAGTTCCTTCGGGATCAAGTGATTCAGGTCCAGACAGACACCACCACGACCATGTACTATCTCAACAAACAGGGCAGCATGCACTCCCAGCTGCTGTGCAGGGAAGCTCTCCACATCTGGACTTTGTGAGCTGACTGGAGGTGGATCTCCTAGCCATTCATGTTGCAGGAGCCTCAAATCAGCTGGTGGACACCCTCAGCCATGTGGCGAGGCATCCCACTAATGGTCTTTCCATCTAGAGGTAGTACACAGCCTGTTCTCCCAGTGGGGCACCCCTCAGGTGGACCTGTTTACCTCCATGGAGAATGCAAAGCTAAGGTTGTTTTGTGCCCATCCCCCTCAGCAGGGCTCGCTGCAGGGGGATGCCTTCTTGAGGCTGTGGACCCCTTTCCTTTTTATGCCTTCCCTCCACTTCCCTTGATCCACAAGGTACTCCTCGAGGTGAGGAGGGACAAGGCACAGGTGATCCTGGTGGCTCCAGATTGGCCCCACCAGTTTTGGTACCCCGATCTCCTCACCCTTGGCATCAGGCCCCCGAGGCATCTTCCAGCATGCCCGGGCCTGATCTCAGTCAGTCAGGGGAAGGTCCTCAACCTGGACCTTCAATCCCTGCACCTGATAGTTTGGTTCCTGAGTGGCTAGAGTTCCAGGCTATAAGTCTCTCCAAAGATGTCCTCACTGTTGTTAAGGCACCTGGGAAGGAATCGACCAGGAAGTGTTATGCCTTCAAGTGGAAGAGATTCTCCATTTGATGTCAGGGCAAGGCCCTAGACCCTTTGTCCTGTCCAGTGGCTAGCATTCTCGACTACCTTTGGTCTTTCTCCAAAGGGGGTCTTCAACCTATGACCCTTAAGGTGCACCTGGCAGCCATCTCTGCTTACAGGATGCAGCCCAGTGAGCAGATGGTGGCTCAGGAGAAGGTGGTCTGGCATTTCTTCAAAGGCCTCGACAATATTTCCCCTCCAGTGTGTGAACCACCACCACCATGGGATCTACTGCTGGTACTGGCAACACTTATGGGCAAGCCATTCGAACCAATGCACAGGAGTGATATGTCACACCTGTCATAGAAGACCACCTTACTAGTGGTTATCATGTCAGCCAGAAGGATCGAGGCGCTCCAGGCACTCTCTGTTGAGACTCCCTATCTGGTCTTCCACAGGGACAAGGTTGCCCTGCGCCCAAACCCGAAGTTCCTTCGGAAGGCTTTGTCAGAGTTTCACCTGAACCAGGTGATGACTCTGCCAGTGTATTACTCCAGTCACACCTTGGAGGCCGAATACAAGCTTCATACTTTGAACCTGAGATGAGCACTCTCTTATTATAAGGAGTGCATGGCTGGAGTTCAGGGAGAGGTTCATCAGCTGTTTGTCACCTACGCTGAATCCACACCTGGCAGACCTACAGCCTAGTGGACGATTGGCAGATGGATTACATCATGCATCAATCTCTGCTATAGTTTGGTGGGTAGGGAGCCTCCCATAGGGCTAAGGGCTCATTCCACCTGCCATACTACTGCATCGGTGGCTGCTTCTAGGGACGTCCCTATCCAGGAAATCTGCAGGGCTGCTACCTGGAAGTCAGTAAACACCTTCATTTCCCATTACCACATTGACCTAGAGTCACACCGGGATGCTGGTTTTGGGGCCTCAGTTCTCCAATCTCTGTTCCCTAAGTAGGGGGTATGCGCCTTGCCTCCCTCCTCCTGGAGAACTGCTAGGAGTCTGCCAGAAAGTGTGGATAAGAACAACATATCCACATCCCTAGAAACACAGGTTACTCACTTGATGACTTAAAGGTGGGCAAGCAATGTGAGAGGGCAGTAAGGAGGGCTGGGGGGATACTGGGATGCATAGGGAGAGGCATCACCAGTAGAAAACAGGAAGTTGTTATCCCTCTGTACTGACAGCTAATGAGACCCCATCTGGAGTGCTGTGTGCAGTTCTGGAGACCCAATCTCCGCAAGGACATAGACAAGATGGAAGCTGTCCAGAGGAGGGCAACTAAAATGGTGCAGGGCCTGCACCGGAAGACATATGAAGAGACTAAAGGAGCTTAATATGTATAGCCTCGAGGAAAGGAGGGAGAGGGGGACACGATAGAAACTTTCAAGTACCTCAAGGGAATCAACAAAGTCCAAGAGGGTAGCATCTTTTAAAAAAAGAGGTGTGCAACAACAAGGGGGCACAATTTGAAGATGGGAGGGCGACTCAGAGGTAATGTAAGGAAGCGTTTTTTCACAGAGAGGGTTGTGGATGCATGGAACGGCCTTCCAGAGGAGGTTGTGGAGTCAAAAACAGTGGTTGAATTCAAGCATGCATGGGACAGTCATAAGGCAATTCTAGGGGGGTAGGGGTAGAAAGAAGTAGGCTGCTGGTTAACTAGGATCTGCAGCTTATCCATTAGGTAGGGAAATGGGCAGACTGGGTGGGCCAAGCAGTCCTTATCTGCCGTCAAATTCTATGTTTCTATGTAACAGTAGATCTTGCCTTGTCAGTCTTCACCATTCATTGCTGCTGGGTATAAGCCGGAGGTACGCACCTGTACGGGAGGGTTTTTTTTTTTTTGGGGGGGGAGGGGGAGTCGGCACCGATGACACAGCCCACTGGGCTGATGCATTGCATGGCACGTGAGAGTTGGCCGTTAGGTGCCGCAGACTCCTCCTCCACCCCAGTTCTGTTTCCCCCACCGTCAAGGTCGCACTTGCTGCACGAGTTACTGACAGTTTTGTCTGCATCACTAGGCCTTCGCCATTCAATGCTGTTTCCTGCTTCTCCATCCTGGTTTAAAATTCACCTGACGCCATTGGAAACCCGGTAAACCCATTCCTTTCACTTCTACTAACAGCGCCAGGTCCTTTTTCTGTGAAGTTTTGTTAAATTTCTTTCCCATCATGTCTGGTTTGGAGGCTGTGAGAAAATCCAAAGTGGGCCATGCCCCCATGTGTCGGTGCCCCTGTGGCCAGCATTTTTCCGTTACGGACTGACATGATGTTTGTTTGCGTTGCCTGGGTCCCAACCATGATGTGGACAACTGTGACACCTGTTTCTCCATGGACCACCATGTTCTTGAGAGCCACGCGTTTAAAGTTGGCAGTGCCCTGATGAATTTTGGAGGATGGCATCATTCTAGGGATGCCATGTCGAGGTCTCTTGACCTTGCCTCCGGGTCCCCTCCTGGGTCTATATGGCCCAGTGAAGAGGAGATGACCTTGGAGTCCAGCCTTGCCGTCGAGGAGGTCTCTTGCGCGGTGCCGGATGATCGTCTCAGTTCTCTGTGGAGCTGGGTTGAGGGCACCGCCATGGCAGTCACCTCCTAGGAGGTACAGGCTCCCTTGGTGTTGTGAACCATGGCTGCTGGGCCCAGTACCGGCGGACCCTTGGTGCCACGTGCTGGCACCGCTTCAGATCCCAGTGCCATTCATGATGCTGGTGATCAAGGTGTCGCTGTGGGTGGTGCCATGTCCCACGGTGGTAAGAGAGCTCCCAGGGTCAGTAGTCTGGTGATTTGTGTGGGTCCTTTTCTTCAGAGGTGGCTGAATTGCTGGCTGATCCGAACTGGTGCCCCGACTCCTCGGAGTCAGGGAGTCCTCTTGAACATGGCACCAGGTGGCCCTGTGTTCACCTTCCGGACTCCCTGGAGTCTCTGGTCCCTGCGGCCCCCCACGCTGACTCCATTGTTGGGGGTGCTGTGGTGGATAGCAGTCTTCTGGGGCCCAGTGTGGTGGTCTCGACCATGGGGGCCAGGACAGCTGCAATCTCTGGTGCTGCCGTGGCCCCCTTGGTGGGGATGGGGACCTCCTCTGCTGCTGCCTCCCTCGGGGTGGATCTGGGGGATTGGGGTACCCCTTGGCACTGGGTTCAAGGAAGAGGGCAGCCTCAGAGTCCGAGGGGTTGGGAGGCTGGGGTGAGGTGCAGAGGCCTTCTTCCACTACCCTGCGGGGAGTGGGGAGGAGCTGCAGTGCTGAGCCTCGCTTCTCCTCTTCTGAGACTTCAGGGGTGCCCTTAGTAGGCAGCGCTGAAGGTTGCCCTTCTGGAACCATGCAACCTCAATTGCACCACAGGGGAGAGTCTCCCTCAGGGCTCAGCCAGGTTTTGTTTTCACATCTGCAGCATCCGCTGACTGGATCAACCCCCAGATCCCCCTGTGTGGGAAGATCTATTGCGGGGTCTCAGAGCCCTGGCAGAGGCCGGGGAACTTTCTGTGAGGTGCCCTTCCCCATGCCTCTGCAGACACCTCCCCCTCTCCCAGGCCTTGTGGGCCCTACGGGACCTTTAACCTGGGAGACATTCAGGGCCACTGTGGTGGCCTTCCCTAGGTATGTTAGAGCTATGGACGAGCAGGTCTTTCGCCGGTCTCCCATGCTGCAAGAGGACTCTGAGCATCCGAGCTCCTCTACATCCCCGGCTTCCTCATCTGAGGAAGAGGAACACTAACATTCTGTCCACCTTTCCTCAGATGCTGATTTCACCGAATATCAGTGATTCCTTTCAAGGTTAGTTCAGGAGCTCCACATCTGCCATGTGGTTAGACACAATACCAAGTGGGAGATGCATTCTTTTCTCAGCCAGTTCGGGGCCAATCACCTAGTGGTGCCTTCCTGGCCCATTCCCTTCCAGAAAGCATCTATCTGCACCTGGCAGTCTCCAGCTGCCTGATCCCCAGGCCCAGCAGACTGCAGGAGGAGGAGGTATTGTGCTCCCCAGGAGTCTTTTGGTTCTCTGCCTCACCCACCCTCAGGGGCTGACAGCTTTAGACACTGCTTCTGGGCTCCAACGCCTGGCACATGACCGACCACCAGATCCGGATTCTGTGATGTTCGACCAGTGGGGAAGAAGAGTTTTCTCCTCAGTTTGTGTGTTACTCTGCATCAGCTCTCATCAGGCTCACCACGCTGCCTACAACAGGCACCTGTAGTAGATGCTGGTGCAGGTTTTAGCATCCTTGCCTGATTCGGAGGAATCTAGGCAAGCCATTGCCCTCTCTGCACAGGGTCTGGAGCTTGCAAAGCACCAAGCAAGAGCATTGTACAATGCCAATGAGGTGGCTTCCAGACTAGCAGGGACAGCAATCTACATCAGGCGGACGGCATGGCTTCGTCTGTCTAGATTGTCACCCGTTGCCCGGCGTAGGGTGATTTCCTCCACTTTCAAGGGGATCCGTCTTTTCTCTTACAGGGCAAGGAGGAATCTTCAGGGGCGTCTTCCATCCCCCTCGGCCATGGGGAACACCTCCTTGGTCTGACCAGTCTTAGGCCATATTGGTCCAGTATGGCAGAAGGGTCTCTCCCTCCTGCGTCTCCCTTGTAGGAGGCTGAGGGAATCTGTTCCCTCAGGGCAATGTCAGGTCCCCTCCGTGGGGCTTGGTACTCACCCTGCAGTAATGAATGGTGAAGACTGACAAGGGAAGATATGAAAATGACGTACCTACCGTAATTCTTGATCTTCTCTTGTATCGTCACCATTCATTACTGATTCCTACCAACCTTCCCCTCTTGGGCCTCAGCTGTTGTGTGCCACCTCCGCCCTGCTCACCCTCCCCCTCTTCGAGGCCAATTGGGGGCAGTCTCTCCCAGGTACCTCTGGGCCTTCTGCTTCCTTCTCTAAAAAGTCACAGAGCACTGTTTCTAGGAGGGTAGTGAGTAGGGTCTTCGCCCTGGCCTCAGAGGGAACTCCCTGGGATTTTCAATGTGGTGCACTGTTGTATCATCCTTAACTTAGCTCAGATGTTCCATTTATTTTTCATCTTTCTGGAGTGGGGACTGCGTCAATGCATTTTGTGGGAGAACCCATAAGGACTTTCCTCCCCCTTTTCTCCTTTCTCATTTCCCCTCTACCTTAAGTCGTTCTGGACAGAGTCCTCCCCTGTTTAATAGTTTTTTTGCCTTGAGTAACCATCTGATGATAAAACTGTGGAGGGCCATGCTACAGGATTTTCATCCAAAACATGTATTTAGGGGTGGGAAGAGGGGGCTAACTCCGCCATGTTTTATATTTTCCAAGACCATTTCAAGTTCTCTTGTTCTGGACCTCTGTCCAGTGGTCCCTGAAGTTGACAGGATCTTTGCTCCTGTGTCTTTAAACCTTTTCAGGTTTTTGGGACTATAATAAGCCAAATGGTCTTCCAGCTCAACACGGTGGAGGTAACCCCCACTCCTTCTCTTTCTCTCTTTTCTTTCTCTCTTTCTTTTTTCTTTCTTGTACTGCCGCCCAAGGGTTGGGGCCCTAAGACCACTTAGGAAAAAAGTCCAATCCCTCTGTCCTCTGGTTGGCTTATTCCTTTTCCAGTTTATATCCTTTCCTTTTCCTGTCTCTTGGCTCTCTTGCCTCAACTTGATTTCTTTATCCTCCATTTTTCTCTCTCTCCTCTCCAGCAGGACAGAACTGGGGTGGAGGAGGAGTCTTCGGTGCCTAATGGAAAACCCTTGTGCACCACGCAATGCGTCAGCCTCATGGATGGCACCACTGGCACTGACCCCCCCTCCCCCAAAAAAGGAAAAAAAATCCCATACAGGTGCACGCCTCTGGCTTACACCCAGCAGTAATGAATGGTGAAGATACAAGAGAAGATCAAAAATTACAGTAGGTACATCATTTTCATTTCTAGGAGTGGTATATTTTGTTCATCCACACTGACACACCCAACCTCCCTGGTTTCGATGCAGAACCACTGCTTCCAAAGGGCAAGATCTGGCATCAAGGGGCAGAGCTGAGGGTTATACCATGTGGGTGGGTGGGAGAAGCCAGCTTTTAGACCTTCCGGCAAGATTTTTAAAGGGAAAGGACATGCCAGGAAGTGTGGATGATCAACATATACCACTTCTAGAACTACTGTTACAGGTGAGTAACCTGTATTTTTGACACCATCTGTCATCAAGGCACAGGTCAGGAAGCACAGGAAAACCAGGAGCAGTTTCAAAATTTGCAAATTGCATGTTATTAATAACAGCAAAATAAAAAAATTAAAATTGTTCAGTATAACTACAATGGCAGTACAAACATAGAAAGCAGTCATTCTTCTGAGGTTTTCTTCTCAACTTCCAATCTCAGTCTCTGTCTATCCCTTTTGCAATACATTGCAGCTCTTTTTATAACAAGTCTTTGTTGGGAGCTCGTTAAGAGAACATTCTACTTCTCGCACAGTGTTCTTGTCAGTTTCAGCAGGTACAGCAAAAAGAACATTGTGACCCAGAACTGACTTCTTGTTGACAGCTCTGGAAATATTTTTCAAACCAGCATCTCGGGTTAACCCCTTGAGTTCCAAATAGCTTTGCAATCATTTTAACTGTATAATTAAACACAGTTTTAAACAAAGGGATCCCAGTATCAGTGACACTTCCACATAAAGATTCACATATATTTTTATAACTGTAGATATGTAAAGGGGAGGAAAAGATAGAACAGTAAGGGAAGGCAGAGAGATAGTGAGAGGCAGAGAACTGTGAAACCGTCGGAGTGATCAGTTCCTAGGTCTCACAAGGAAATTTGTCAAATGTATTTCTGCTTGGATAGTGGCTTGCCTTCACCATTGCTATTCCATGGCACAGGTCAAGTTGAAGGGCCAGGTGCATACCCATTCTACTAGAGCTGTGGCTGCATCTCTGGCAGAGATCCACTCTGTTCTGATTGATGACATTTGCAAAGTGACAGTGTGGAGTTCAGTACACACTTTGTGAAACACTACACTCTGGATGTCCACGCCAGACAGCATGCTTCTTTTTGCAGGACAGTCCTTAATGGACTCCCACCCTGAGTGAGCTCTGTTTCCTATTGCCTTGCTTGGAGGATTACTTTTTAGCTTGCTACTCTTCTAGCAGTCTGAATGAATCGTGAAGACTTTAAGTCCAGGAAGATACTGTACACAAATTACGTACTCAGCGTAATTCTTGATCTTCTTGGACAAGTCTTCAACATTCATTCATATGCCCACACACCATCCCCCGAGCTCATTCAATCTGATCCTGGTCTTCACTCCCTTGTTCTGTTTGGGCTGTAAAGATATGGTTTCAAGTTGACCCTTCTTATATGGGCCAACTGGGCTATCTTATGCCCTTGTTAGAGTAGGTGTTTATTAATTTATTTTATGTTGCACCTCCTCTGTTAAAAAAAAAAAAAAAAGTACTGAGGTGGTTGGAGGGTTGACGCCAAGATAGCCTACACAGGTGTGAGCCAGCACCACGGTGCCACGCATGTGGGGTCCTATCTTGGTGCCAGCCCTTCTGAAGGTTTGGGGCTCTCTCAGGGTCCTAGCACCTCCTGCTTGAACCCAGCAGTATGAATAAATGGTGAAGACTTGTCCAAGAAGATCAAGAATTATGGTGAGTACATAATTTTAATTTCTTGGAGTGGTATATGGTGTACATCCACACAGTCCCCCTGGCCAGTGGCACACCTTCTTGCTTCCACCATGCAAGATCTGATGTCATGGGGCAGTGCCGAGGAGGATACCACCTGGGTGAGTGGAAGGAGCCAGCTTGAAGACCTTTCAGCCTCTGCTGAAAGGGAAAGAATCCTGCCAGAAGTGTGGATGTACACCATATTCCATTCCTAGATCTACTGTACAATTTCAGGTGAGTAACCCTCATTCCTCACTGATTATGCGAACGTTGTTGGTTGAGGAACAGTTCGTGCTCTCCTCAGTTGGGAATTTCATGTGAGTAGTCACATCTAGTCGAGGTCATGCTGCCAGTGGAGCCTGTCTGTTTTCCATTGGAATTGCCATTGGAGCAGCTGACTGATCCCAATGCCTTTTGATGAGCTCTTGACCCATTTGGGGTGGACTCCCTCGAACACTGGTGCTGTCCAGTCCACCCCAGGGGTGTGGTGGAGCCATTTGAGATCACAGTTGAGCCCATGTTGGTGCAGTTGCCACCAATCATCCTAGCAGCAGTCCGACATGTCACGAGTCCTGTTGAGGATCCGGACCCGTGGGCCCTGTAAATGTGTGGGATAAAATGACACAGCAGCCAAGGATAAAGTGCATAAAAAATGCACAAGTGCATTTATCAATTTATTTCCAAATAAACAGAAAATAAAAATACAGAAAAGAATAAAATAACTGGTTAGTCCTAACCAAAAATAACTCAGACCTCTGCTTCTGTCTGTGGCTTTGCTTCTGCCCTCCATCAGTCCATTCTAGTCCCACCGGTTCACCTCAGTTCATTCCAGTCCCACCGGTACTATGTACTCACTGCAACACACACCCCATCACCCACTCTTATGCCCTGATACCACCTGCTTAGTATCCCAGAATCTTTCTCCCAGCATCCCTGCCTCATACGCGTGTGCTTTCCATATCCCAGGGACTCCTTTACAGGCTATGAACATGTTATTGATGGATAGGATTATAAAGGCGTCTCTGTATATATTATTTACTTTTATTTCTACACTGTACATATTTTGTTGCATACATCTTGCTACTGTTGTTTTATGTATATTTTACTTGTACTTTATTCTGTACCCTCGTCCTTGCAAACTTCAGGTCCACCTTGTAAATGAGCTTGCTCAATGGTGAGCACCTGGATAAACAAAGATTTTGATTGATTGATATAGGCATCCTAGTCCCTTGGAATGCCTAATGAGCTATAATGAGGCTAAGCCCTCCTCTTGGCTATGACATAACTCCCTTGGGATGCCATAAAAAGTGCCATTCTATGGGCAGCCATCCCTATATGAGCAACACAAATGCAGGCAGCTCCCCACAGGTAATACACTTTGTACTATCTTCCCTTGTCCAACTTCACCGTACATTACTGCTGGGTAAGCTGCCAGAGGTGCACACCTGTATGGAAGGTTTTTTTTTTTTGAGGGAGGAGTCGGTGCCGATGTCACTGCCCACGAGGCCGATGCATTGCGTGGCACATGGGGGTTGGCCGTTAGGTGCTACAGACACCTCCTCCACCCCAGTTCTGTTTCTCCTGCCCTCAAGTTCGCACTTGCTGCACGAGTTGCCGAAGTTCATCTGTGCCACTAGGCCTTCGCCATCCGACACTGTTTCTCCCACCTCTATCCCAGTCTGAATTCACCCGACGCTGTTGGAGTCTGGTAAGCCCGTTCCTTTTATTGCTACCAATGGTGCTGGCTCCTTTTTCTAAAGTTTGTTGAATTTCTTCCACTTTATGTCTGGTTCGGGGGCCAAGAGAAAATCCAAAGCTGGCCATGCCCCCATGAGTCGGTGGCCCTGTGGCCGACATTTTTCCGTTACAGACCGACATGATGTTTGTTTGCGTTGCCTGGGTCCCAACCACGATATGGACAACTGCGATGCCTGTTTCTCCATGGACTGCTGTGTTCTTGAGATCCATGTGTTTAAAGTCAGCAGGGCTCCACTGACTTTTGGAGGATGGCATTGTTCTAGGGATACCATGGCAAGATCTCTTGACCCTGCCTCCAGGTCCCCTCCCAGGTCTATACGGCCCAGTGAGGAGGAGGAAACCTCCTCGGATTCCAGCCTTGCCATCGAGGAGGTTTCTTCTGTGGTGCCGGAGGAGCGTCTCGGTTCCCTGTGGGGCCAAATTGTGAGCACCGCCATGGCAGTCACCTCCACGAAGGTGCAGGCTCCACCAGTGTTGCAGCCCATGGTTGCTGGACCCAGCACTGGCAGACCCTCGGCACCGCCTGTTGGTGCTGCTTTGAATCTTGGCACCATTCGTAGTGCCGGTGATTGAGGCAGCACCACTGGCAGTGCCATGTCCCATGACGGCGCCATTTCTGGCGCCATTGCTAAGAGAGCTCCCGGGGTCAGTAGTCTGATGGTATGCATTGTCTCCTCCTCTTCAGAGGTGGATGACCCGCTGACTGATCTGGATTGGCATCCCTATTCCTCTGAGTCAGGGAGCCCTCTTGGACACGGCACCAGGTGCCCCAATGTTCGTCTCCTGGACTCCCCGGAGCCTGTGGTCCCTGCAGCCCCCCATACTGAAGCCAGCATTGGGGGGGGCTGCAGTGGATAACAGTCTCAGGGAGTCTGGTGTGGTGGTCTTGACTGTGGGGGCCATGGCAGCTGCCACTTCTGGTGCTGCCATGACCACCTTGGTGAGGATGGGGACCCCCTCTTCTGTGGCCTCCTTTGGGGGGCCTGCAGGATTGGGGGACCCTTTGTCACTGGGTTCAAGAAAGAAGGTGGCCTCTGAGTCTGAGGGGTTGAGAGGCCAGGGTGAGGTGCGGAGGCCTTCCTCCATTACCGAGTGGGGAGGAGCCGAAGTGCTGTGCCCCACTTCTCCTCTTCTGAGACTTCAGGGGCGCCCTTGGTGGGCAGCACTGAGGGTTGCCCTTCTGGAACCATACAATCTCAGTCACACCACAGGGGAGATTCTCTCTCAGGGCTCAGCCAGGAATTGTTTACACGTTTGCAGTATTCATTGACTGGGTTGACTCCTGGGTCCCCTCACGTGGGAGGATCTGCTGCTGGGCCTCAGAGCCCTGGCAGAGGCTGGGCACTCTCTGTGAGGTGCCCTTCCCCAATCCCTCTGCAGATACCTCCACCTCTCCCAGGCCATTTGGGTCCTATGGACCCTTTAACCTGGGACACGTTCAGGGCCACTGTGGCGGCCTACCCTAGGTATTTAGAGCTATGGATAAGCAGGTCTTTCGCCTGTCTTCTCCCACCGCAGGAGGCCTCCGAACACCCAAGCTCCTCTACTTCCTCATCTTCCTCATTTGAGGAAGGGGAACATTCTGTCCACCTTTCCTCCGACACTGATTTCACCGAATATCAGTGGTTCCTCTTGAGGCTAATTCAGGAGCTCCATATCTTCCATGTAGTCAGACGCAATAACGAGTGGGAGATGTGCTCATTTTTGAGGGAGTTCAGTGCTAACCACCTAGTGGTGCCTTCCTGGCCTATTCCCTTTCAGGAAAAGTCTGTCCTCACCTGGCTGTCTCCAGCTGCCTCAGCCCCAGCCCCAACTGACTGCAGGAGGAGGTATTGTGCTCCCTAGGAGTCTCTAGGTTCTTTGCCTCTCCTGCCTTCGGGGCTGATGGCCTTAGATACTCCTTCCGGGCTTCAACACCCGGCACATGACCGACCACTGGATCCAGATTCCGCCAAATTTGACCAATGGGGAAGAAGAGTTTTCTCTTCAACTCATGTGATGCTTTGTATCAGCTCACATTGGGCTCATCATGCTGCTTACAACAGGCACCTGTGGTCAATGTTAGCACAGGTGTTAGCATCTCTGCCTGATTCGGAGGAATCTAGGCAAGCCATTGCCCTCTCTGCGCAGGGTCTGGAGCTTGCAAGGTACCAGGCAAGGGCATCTTATGACGTCAATGAGGTGGCCTCCAGACTGGCAGGGACAGCAATCTGCATCAGGTGGACGGCATGGCTTCATCTATCCAGGTTGTCACCCATTGCCTGGTGTAGGGTGATTTCCTCCACTTTCCAGGGGACCCGTCTTTTCTCATGCAGGGCGAGGAGGAACTTACAGGGGTGTCTTCGGTCCCCCCCCCGGCAATGGGAGACACGTCCTTGGCCTGACCAGCCTTAGACAGTGTACAGTCTAGTACGGCTATGGGGTCTCCCCCTTCTGCACTTCACCCGCAGGAGGCTGAGGGAATCTGTTCCCTCAAGACAGTGCTAGGTCCCCTCAAGGGGGCTTGGTGCTCACCTAGCAGTAATGAATGGTGAAGATTGACAAGGAAAGGTATGAAAATTATGTACCTACCTTAATTCTTGATCTTCTCTTGTATCTCCACCATTCATTACTGATTCCCGCCCACCTTCCCCTCATGGGCCTCAGCTCTTGGGCACCGCCTCCACCTTGCTTGCCCTCCCTCTCTTCCAGGCTAATTGGGGGCAGAGTTCCCAGGTACCTCAGGGCTCTGTTTCCTTCTCTAGAGTCACAGAGCACCCATCCTAGGAGGGTGGTGAGTAGGGTCTTCGTCCTGGCCTCAGAGGAAACTCTCTGAGATTGTCACTAGGGTGCACTGTGGTGTCCCCCTTTGGCTTGGATGTTCCTCTTGTTTTTTCCATCTTCTTGCAGTGTGGACTGCGTCAGAGCATTTCATGGGAGAGCCTGTAGGGATTTTCCTCCCTCTGTTCTCGCTCCTGGCATGGATGTCCCATGGTTCTCTTTTTCTGAAGTGGGGACTGCATCAATACTTTTCCTTGGAGAACCGGTGGGGTTTTTCCTCCCTCTTTGACTGCCATCTTCTTTAGAGGTAATTCTGGACAGAGTCCTCTCCTGTTTAAGAGGTGTTTCCCCTCGATTAGCCTCCAGGGGATAACCTGTGGACAGCCATGCTCCAGGACTTCCATCCCATATGTGGACTGGGGGTGGGAAGAGAGGGCTGTCTCCGCCATGGTTTGTTTTTTCCAAGACCATTTCACATTTTCTCCTGGGCCTCCGTCTATTGGTCCCTGAAGCTGGCGAGTTCCTTGCTCCTTGTCTTCAGGTTTTTGAGGCTATTATAAGCCAGTGGTCTTCCAATTAACATAGCAGAGAGCCCTCCTTCCCTTACATGTATTGTATCTTTTTCTCTTCTTTCCTGTGCAACCGCCCAAGGATTGGGGACCTATGGCCACTTAGGATATGAAGTCCAGTCCTTCTGTCCTCTGGTTAGCTTATTCCTTTTTCAGTTTATATCCTTTCCTTTTCCTATCCCTTGGCTCTCTTGCCTCATTTTTGGTTTCTCTGTCCCCCTTGTTTCATCCTCTCCAGCAAAACAGAACTAGGGTGAAGGAGGAGTCTGCAGCGCCTAATGGCCAACCCTTGTGTGCCACGCAATGTGTCAGCCTTGTGGGTGGTGCCATTGGCACCGACTCCTCCCTCCCTCCAAAAAAAAACAAACAAACAAAACAACTCCCATACAGGTGCGTGCCTCCAGCAGCTTACCCATCAGTAATGAATGATGAGGATACAAGAGAAGATCAAGAATTACGGTAGGTACGTAATTTTTATTTTTATTCTTTCCATAATTTCTCTGTTTCAGGTGTCTCTGAGTTGGCAAGGGGAATGGAAGATTGAGGGCGCGCTCCTCATCTCCCTTCTCCTGCCAGTTCATGAGACCTGCATTTTGTCAGTCATGTAACAATATAAAAATATCACGTGGTTTATTCCTTAATCAGGTTACTTTTTTTCCAGGACCCTTTTTTCTTTGTAATGTACTGCTGGCTGTGTCCACCATTACTATGTAAATTATAACCCTTCTAGGGGCACTCTACATTCAAAAAAGGAACTTTTCCTTGTGTTCCGATGGCTGAAATATCAGCCGTCTGGTTATATTTCATTTGGGCCCTTTTGTTCTTTGCAGCCCTTCATCTTCTGGCCACATGGCCACAATATACTTTGTTTTAAGGCTGCTTCAGTCTAACTAGGGCCACTCAACTTAGGGCAGACACTACGGGCATCTTTGCCCGTAGTGTCTGCCTCATTTCTAACCTCTCACCGCGTGGTGCAGCACCACTTTCATTTTTGGAGCACCCTCCTGCTCAGTTTTGTATTTATTTTGTACTACTGCACTTGCGACTAACTGTAGTGCTTCAGAGCATTGTTTTGCTCTGAAACTCATATGGAGTGTGCACTGCTCTGATAAAGGATTTATATTTTGCCACATTTATCTGGAACCGCCTTGTGTGGCTAGCGGTTTACAGTTTGCAGTGCCTCCAAGAGCGGATTGCCTTAAAGGAGCATCACTCTTCCCTCCGAGCACCAGGTAAACCAAACGGGCACCTTTAAAAAAAACAAACAAAAAAAAAAAACAAACAAACATCTTCATGACAGAAGTGTTTTAATATTTTGAATAAAGCGCAACTCATGCTATTTCACATCTCCTGCTCGGGAGATCCATTATAAAGGCACAGCTCACATTGGCAGTACACAGCTTCAGGGTTTTAAGTAAAGAGACAGCATAGTTTGAGAGCTTACTGTCAGGCTGGCCACCCTGACAGTGAAGAAAGGAAAGGAACAAAGAATGAATATAGTAGAGGAGACAGGACAGAGTGAAAAGAGCAAGTCTCCACTTTCTTGCTTTCCCTGGATCCTCAAAAAGGCCCTCGTCAAAGGAACAAATGTTCTGGGGCTGTTCCTGTCTTGCCTGCACTCTGGTGGTAACTACCACAAGCTGGTTACCGGCCTGCTGACTTTTCATTAACTGATCAATGTTAGGGAAGTCCTGACCAATTATAATGGGGATGGGCAGCCTAGGTACCAGACCAACAGTGATCTGTTGTTTCTCTTGCTTCACAGTGGTTGTGGGGTACTGGTGTATATCCCCATGCACACAAATAACTTTAGCATCTGGCCCCATACTGTTCTGATTATTTAAAAGGTCCACCCTCATTAGGGTCTGCTTACTCCCAGAGTCCAGCAATCCCAACATTTGATTCTGTCCAATCCCCACTGTAGTGACAGACCCCCAATTTGCCAATGCTAGGTGGGCAGGTTCATTCCTTTTATTTGGACAGTTACGGGCTATGTGACCCTTTTCCAAACTATGACAGATGATGTCTGCAGAGTATGGTCTTCCCCTTCCATCCCTTGTCCAATTTGTTCCCCCAGCAGGTGACTGTCTCTGGTAAGACAATTCAAAAGGTCTTGCCCGGCCTGGTGGTGCTGAGGGTTTGAGGTGCTGGATGCCACACCCCGCGCCACGCTGGCGACTGTGTTTGGGAAGGGACACAGGTCACCGGGGGTCAGCAGGGGAGGAGAAGGATCAAGCGTCCGGAGGACTACTCTCCTCATCCTCCTCCTCCTGGGAGGGCTAGGGAGCTGGTCCCAGTGTCGCTCACTCCCTGGTGGAGGCCAGGGAACATGGCACCATGCAGGAATATGGGTGGAGCTGGGACGGACGCTTGCCTTGGCGTCAGCGTCATTGCACACTCCCAGCTCCAAGGGGACTCCATTGAGAAAAAAAAAAAATGCTGCCAGCCCCCGTGTATGAGCCGGGGCTCGGTGCCCGACTCTCCAGCTACCTTCAGTTCCACCTCGGCGGCCCCACTCGGGGGGGCATCCCCGGGTGAGGGTACAGGTCGCCAAGCCCATTTGCGGGGCTAGGGGTGCTGGCAGGAAAAAGCTTAGTATGATTTAAAAAAAAAAAAAAAAATTAGAAAAGGTCTTACCGGTGTTGTAGGTTGGGGTGAAGAGCCTTGATATCCTTGGGGTTTTGAGGGTCTGGCCACCAGGTAATCCTCCACCAGCGGGATGGTCTTCTTCACTATGTCTAGCTTATGCTCCTTCATCCACAGCTGGATGTTCTGAAGCAAAACCTGAATGAGCTGTTCAACTACGATTAGTTCCAAAATTTGGTCCAGTGTTTTGACTGTGGGTTGCAACCATCTGAAACAAAAGTCCTTAAGCCTTGCAAAGGTCTCTCTGGGGTATCTTGGCCAGTCATCTTTTGAGACCTAAATCTCTGTCTGTAAGTCTCGGTATTAATATCATATCATGGGAAGATTTCCTCCTTGACCCGATCATAATTGTTAGCGTCAGGGGCACTCAGGTGACTGTATACCAGCTGGGCACATCCGGATAGACGGGGGACAAGTCTGATGACCCACTGGTCTCTGGGCTAAATGCACATCTGGGCTATGCACTCAAAGATGGTTAAGTAGGCTTCAATGTCATCAGCCTCAGTTAATTTAATTTTATGTCCCGGGTGATGTTTCTATCGTGCTGCCCAGGCGTAAGGGCGTGGATGACTTGCAAGGCATCCTGCCACCTCTCATCCTGTCTCTTCTGGTCCTCCTCCTCCTCCTTCTGTTGCCATCTGTCCTCATCTCGTTGATGCTAGTCCTCTTCTTGCTTCCGCTCCATCTCGAGCTGTTTGATGCAGAGCCACCTCAGGAGGTCACTAGAACCCTCCGAAGCTCTCTCCTCTGTCCGTTGTTTCTCCTCAATCTGTTCTTTCATCTGTTCCTTCTCCTCCTCATCCTTTGTTTTGCATCTGGAGCCAAGCTCTAGCCCAAGAATGGGCTTCTCACCTAGCTTCTGGGCCATCACATGAGTTCGCTGGATTTTTCTGGGCTCCACAGTTCTTATCCTGCGCATGTATCAGGTATTGGACAAGACCCCCTGGCAGCATCTCCCAAGCAGACTAGACAAGCCAGGTATCCCACTTCCAACACCAGTGTAAACATGTGGGATAAAATAACACAGCAGCCAAGGATAAAGTGCATAAAAAATACATGTGCGTTTATTAATTTATTTCCAAATAAATATAAAATAACAAAAATACAGAAAGGAAACAAAATAACTGGTTAGTCCTAACCAAAAATAACTCTGACCTCTGCTTCTGTCAGCAGTGTCTATGGCTTTGCTTCTGCCAAAGATAGCCAAGGGTAGAATGAAAGGCAACACACCAACTCCTTTCTCCAAACTGTGTGAAAAGCAACACACTAGATACAGGTCTTCCACCTCTTACTGTCAGCATTCAACTGACCTGTCTATCTAACGTACCTCTAGTGGTGAGCCCTTTTATGCTCCCTTGGTCTGACATTACCATCTAGGACTCCACCCCCATTTCCTTTCTCTCAGGAAAACAGACCTTAAACATGGTACATCTCTATATTTGTACATTTCGGGGAAAGGTCTAGTATTCATACATCACATAAACCTTTTATATCTAATATACATAATAATATAGGCATTCTAGTCCCTTGGAATGCCTAATGAACTGTAATAAGGCTAAGCCCCTCCTTTCGGCTGTGACATAACTCCCTTAGGATGCCGTAAAAAGTGCCATTCTATGGGCAGCCAGCCCTATAGGAGCATCCACATTGAGCCTGCCACAGATGGAAGAGGGTGGCCAGTCTAGGCTACTTATCTCAACACAAACTGTTCATTGGCTGGCAGCCCCCTCCAGTGTTGTCTGCAGTGCTGCCACAACCAATATACCTTAAGCCGAGGAACAGAGCACTGTTGTAGGATTCAAGGCTAGAGTCTTGACATCCACATCTCCCGTTTGTGGTTGTTACCCTGTTGGAGAAGGTAGGCCTCCCCCCTTGTTAACAGCAGAAGCTCCTCTATCCAGATTCGGACTTCATCCATTACATTGATCCCATATAGAGACTATGTAACTGCCTAGCCCGTCTTTGGAGAACAAGCATCTTTTTGGCCATTTTTTTTTCTGTTTATGCCCCTCTTCTCTTACCGCAGCCTTCCCTTCCCTCAGGTCCTCCAAGGCATCGGGCTGGCTACACTTGGACCTCTTCCCTTGGGTCTACCTCCATGCTGCCTAGCTGTGTCCTCTCCCTGACAGGGAGGAAATGGCTCCCCCTTCCACTCCCCTCCCTACATGCTTTAAATCCTCATCAGGCACCTCCACGGGATCGTCCAGAGTGATAAGGCTACATGCCAGAGGCCATCTCAAGGTTCAGCTGTGGGGCATTTTTCCTGTATTTCTCCTGCGCCCCCGAGGCAGTTGGCACACTGGGAGCTCCAAGGAACATAAGCACATCAAGGCATGTCGACCATCCCGGAACTCGGCCGACGTCATCCCCTCCCATGGCATCCCCGAACTGCGCCTCCACCTGTATTCACCCAGGTGATAGTATTGCAGTGTGGATGGCTGCCCTACCTCCCCAGAGGAGGACAGCAGTCCTAAGAATGCTCTATTCCCCCCCCCAGCCAGCCCCCAGTGACCTGAGTCTGTCCCTGAATGCAGGTTGCTGGCGTTGCGAGCGGTAGCTCTACTGCTGCATCGACAGGCCAGCCGTCTTTTTGACCCGGTTGACTCCGATGTCCACAGCTCTGGACACTGAAAGTCTAGAAGGAGACATGCCTCATGAGGGATATCCTCAAGCAGGATTCATCACCAGGGGTGGCTTTTCCTATTGCATAGATCTTGCAGGGCCCAGCACTAAGTGTCTGGCAGCCCCTTCCCTGCAGTATGGACCACAAATCTGCAGTCTGCCTGACTTCTCAGAACATTTGTTGCTGGAGGGACTTGTAGTAGATGTGGTGTTTCACAAGACTAAAGTGCAGGATAAGCTGAACAAAGCTGCCAGACGTGGAGTCCAACAAACAGGATCTTCATGACTGCAAGGTATATGTAGCTGCATCTGTGGGCATCCACCAGGCCAACTTTGAGACATGGATGGCCAGATTCAGAGATGAGGTGGTCCCTCTACAGTGGTGGTGAAATTAATGGAATTTGTGCTAAAGGAAAGACTGGTTGAGTACCTTGAATCCAATAGGCTGCAAGATCACAGGCAGTATGGATTCACTGAGGAGGGTGGTGGTGGGGGGGGGTCATGCCAAACAAATCTGATGGATTTCTTTGACTATGTGACCAGGGAACAAGATCAGAGAAAGGCAGTGGACATGGCCTATCTGGATTTCAGCAAGGCCTTCACCACTGTGCCGCACAGACTGCTGATAAACTGAGCAGCCGGCGGGGGGTGCAAAGTGGTGAACTGGGTTAGAAACTGGTTAACCAATAGGAGACAGAGGGTGATGGTAAACAGCACTAACTCAAATGATGGAAAGGTGACCATCAGAGTGCCACAGGGATCAGTACCAAGACCGGGTCTCTTCAGTATCTTCATATATGACTTGCTGAGAAACTGGAAAGGAAGGTATGCCTTTTTACAGGTGATAAAATCTGCAATAGGGTGGACATTTGGGAGAGCGTGAAGAGAATAAGCAGTGATGAGGGGAAACTTGAGAAGTTGTCTAAAGCGTAGCAGTTGAGGTTCAGTGCCAAAAAGTCCAAGATCATGCACATAGAACATAGAAACCCAGGCACTGAATTGGTGGGGGGGAGGGGGGTACTGACAGTCACTAAACAGGAAAAGGACCTTGGGGGTATCATATCTGATGACCTCAAGATGGTAGGACTGTGTGAGAAAGCAGTGGGTAGGGCTAGTGGGGTGCTTAGGGGGAAGGGTATTCCCAGCTGGAGGAAGGAGATAGTGGTGCCACTATTGCTCACTGGTGAAACATAGAATTTGATGGCAGATAAGGACCGCTTGGCCCACCTAGTCTGCCCATTTCCCTACTTACTGGATAAGCTGCAGATCCTAGCTAACCAACAGCCTACTTCCTCCTACCTCCCCACTAGAATTACCTTAAGTTATGTCTGTCCCATGCATTCTTGAATTCCCCCACTATTTTTGACTCCACGACCTCCTCATGAAGGCTGTTCCATGCATCCACAACCCTGTCCATGAAAAAATAATTCCTCACATTATCTCTGAGCCATCCCCCCTCTATCTTCAAACTGTGCCCCCTTGTTCTTGCACATCTCTTTAAGGCCCCACCTGGAGTACTGTGTCTAGTTTTGGAGGTGGCAGCTCAGATAGGACGTAGAGAGGGTGGAGGCAGACCAGAGGAGGGCAACTAAAATAGTGCTGGGGTTGCACGAGAAACCCTATGAGAATAGACTGAGGGATCTCAACATGTACACCCTGGAAGAGAGAAGAGCAAGAGGGGACATGATAGAGACCTACAAATACCTCACAGAGGTGAGCAGGGTGCAGGAGGGCAGTCTCTTTCACATGAAAAGGAGCACCAGAACCTGGGGGCATCCCGTGCAGCCAGAGGTGGGGTGTCAAGAAAGATATGAGAAAATATTTCTTCACTGAAAAGGTGGTAGACACCTGGATCAGACTGCCAGCAGAAATGGTGAAGAAAAAACAGTGGTGGGGGGGCGTTTAAATCATGCATAGGATAGACATAGAGATGTATTAGAAAATGGGCAGGGAGGAGGATGTGTTGCTGTGGACCAGTTTGGGTCTGTAGAGACAGATTAAGTAGATAACATCTAGGCAGACTGAAGCCTTGTACACACTGCGGACAGATTATAAAACATCATTAAAAACATTTTATAAACCAGTCCCTAGCATGGTTGTCAGAGCGTCCACATTGTATTCTGACAATCATGCTTGCTGGAGCGGGTTCCTAGGCATGACTGTGGCACCAACTCAAAGCATTATGGGTGCCGCTGAGTGCCGCAGTGCATGACAGGATACCCGTGAACTTGCACCAGAAGTGATTACCGATAAAAGTACATCCGCAGAACCAGTGTTTCTTGGGCTACTCGACAACACCGGTACCATTTTTTTTTTTTTTAATCCTGCTGCTGAAAAAATGACTTTTTCTGTAGGACGGTTGCCTTAACCGTGTTACAGCACGGTTTGCGTACATACTGCTAACACGGATTAAGGCAATCGTGTCTATCTAAACCTGTGCTAAAGACTACTTCTCTAGCAGGGTTTTAGAATGGTTTTAGAACATGGTTGTAACACGCATTTAATCATGTTACAGTGTGGATGCAAACTGTGTTCTGGGAGCTTAAAACGGTTTAAGGCAGTTAAATTGTTTTAAGCTCCCTAGTGTGTACAGGGCCTGAGTGGATGAAATAGTCCTTTTTTGCTGACAAATATGGTTCAGCTGTGAACACTTTCAGAGATTCCATTGTCCTTAACTGCTCCCAGAGTAGAGTCTGCCAGGACTATGGGAAGTCCACAGTCTGGGGTTCTTCGTAGCCAAGCACCAGCTGAAGATAGCACTGGACTCTGGCAATGTGTTTCTCCATGCAGTGGTATCTCTCTGGCTGTAGATCTCACCTTTCACCTGAGTTCTAGCACACAGGCGGACTTGGGTCAGGTGTTGTGGACCAACTCACATACATTGAGAATTCAGAGACCTGCAACTCATGACTTCTATTACCCTGTCTGAGCAGCAGTCAAAATGCAAGCTGCAGCCAGGGCTCTTTTTGAAGCTCCTTCCTAAGTGCACCTCACTGAACAGCAAAGGCCATTCTACTGACAACATGCTTTTTTTTTTTTTTACAAAACTGCATCAGATCAACAAATAACTGCCAGTCAGGAATGTTGCCTAAGCTGTTTATTATTGGGAAAAACATTCATAGTTAACTTACATTTGATGTGCAAAGTGAAGAAGCTGGGTGCTCACGCAGTGTCCTGACCAGTTTCACACCCCATGATGGAGGCTTAGAGGCACTACATGCAGGGTTGGACCTTGCAACTGACACTGAAACTGAAAAGTAAGAAAGATTTCCTAATTCACTTCTCGGAATTTGTTTTTGAAATGCATGTCTTTTGTCTTCCAGGGGCAACATTACCACCAGATTAAGGGAACAGCAATGGGGCAAACTTCACCCCCAAGTTTTACCAACCTCTTTCAAACCCCAGGAATCCTCACTAATGCTTACCAACTGCAACCATTCACCTGGAATAATGAGCTGCCCCAGAGTTTAGAATTTTATGCTAATTAGAGAATGTTAGAATGAAATTCAAAACTCTGCGGTGTGGTCGTGCTCACCCCCTGCATTCTAATGGCATATTTACTTCTCTCCCTGAAGAATGCAATTGCCCCCAAGTCTGCTCTTCACTTTGACTAATTATGATTTATTGTTTAGGTAATTTCTTTTAAATAGCCTAAAATGTATATATATTTCAATAACTCTGCATTGGTTAGGGTGTTTTGTTTGTTTTTTTCTTTTTGTTGGTATGTGTATTTGTAACTTCTCCAGATCCACATCAGTTCCTAGAAACTGGAGAAGGCTGTTTTGCAGTGTGGTTCCTGCCATCATGGACCTGTCTAAATTTATTTATAAAAAGGGTTTAACGTGTTTAAATGGATACCATTTTTTGGAACTGAGATGATAATTGGGCATTTTTCCACTTGTTTTTTTGCAGTTCTGGTCTAAAAAGGAATCAAACTGCATTTCTTATTTTTTCTATCAAACTACTTTCATTTTTGGGAATTGGAACGTCTCTTGAATTGTCAATGTTTTGGCATGACTGACAGACCTGGAAAGAAGATGGAACCCACAGGCTTTAAAAACTGCAAACTCTGTTTCCAACTCTTGTCTAAGGCAGACTGTCACAAGTTGCGATTGAGGTGCCTGTGTCCAGGTCATGATTTTGTCAGTTGTGGATTCTATTGAGTTCTGCTCTAAAACACAAAAGAAAAGGGCTAACAAATTAGAAGACATTATGGCTTCTCAGTCTGCCTCCATGTCACTTACAGGCTCAGATGAGGGTCCAGACCTTCTAAGTGAGCAGCATAATAAAGGAAAAGTTGCAAGAGATGGTTCAGAAGTCAGGGTGTCTAAACAGGGGAACCCTGAATCCAGTAAAACTGAAAGAGCCTCTGAGCAGACACTGAAGATAGTGCCTACTAAGAAAAAAAAGAAGAAAAATGTGTTGCTGCCCCTCCTTCTAAGGAAGGAAATGAGCCGCCAGTAGACACAAACAGAATGCCCTCAATAGAGGATGTGACAAAGGTATGGCAATTCCGCCAGGCTTTCCAGACTATGGGACATTTCACGAATATGCCTGCAACCCCCCAGGCTCCAGATCCATTCCCAGTGGAGGAGGAGGCAGCTGAATTTTACTATGATGAGAGGGAGTGGGGAAGGCAAGGAGGATGAAGAACCCCTAGAAGCCTGATGGTTTTCTTGAACAAGATTTTGGTTCCCCTCCTCATCCCCAGATGACTATACCTCACACTATACTTTTGTGAGGCAGATGGTGAGCACCCTCAACATCTCATCACAGGAGACTGCTGAAGATGAGGACAATGTGGAGTTTATGGATGTCTTTTTGTGTGTGCATCTAATACTGTTAAATCCTAGTACGTTTCACACGATGTATCTAAGACTTCTATATCTTTGTATTCATGCCATCTCTATGGCTGGGGTCATGCTTGAAAATGGTCCCTGGGACCAGTGTACCCACCTGGTTAACAAATAAATAAAATAAAAAAAAAATAAATAGGCTTAACTGCCACAGAAAAGTTACTATTGCCCATCCACAAATCCCTTAAGAAATCCACTTGTAAAACCATGTCAGCACCCACTTCAGCAGCTGGCATAGATAAAATTGAGAAAAAGTATCAGGTGGACATAGAGGTCATACTAAAAGAAAGCAGGTGCACAGAAGGCCGAATCCCATATAAGTGCATCTCCAGCCAAGCTGGTTCAACGTCCCTTAACCAATAAATACTGGTCTAATTTGTGTTTAAAATCTGTATGGTTAGTACAGTCTACTACTATGTCCGGCAGGGTGTTCCATAAGGGTATTATACGTTGAGTGAAAAAGGAAGCCTTTTATTGTTTTTGGATGTGTTAAAGACAGTTGATGGTTATGACTTCTGAGATTGCAATCCCGGTTGCTAAAAGTCATGCCTAAGTGTGACAGCATTTCAGTATCATTTGCAAGCTTCTGCATTAAAAGCAGATCTCCCCTAATTCTCCTTTGTTCCAAGGAGTACAACTTCAGTACTTCCAGTCTCTCCTTGTACACCATGCCATGCTTATTTTTAACCATTTTGTTTACTCTTCTCTGGACACTCTCCAGTCTGTTCACATCCCTCCTGTGGTAAGGACTCCACAGAGGAGAACAGCAATCTAAATGAGGTCTCACATGTATCTCTGTTCTCACCTTGATCATGGGGGAGTGGTTCATACTGCCACCTGTGACAAGACTAAGGTGCCCCTTTCTTCCCCAGCCTCCTGAGGAAGTCTACAGGAAAGTGGATAGCATGGGCAAAAAGGTTTATACCTCAGTTCCCCTGCTATTAAGGCAGGCAGCATAATTGGCCTACACAGCTCCATACCAAGAAGCCCTCTGGAGCTCCAGTTTGACAGTGAGCGAGAAAGCTGCTGGTGACCTGGCACAGGATTTGACTGACACAGCAAGGACTGCCATGGATGCCACTAAGTACTAGTTCCACATGGCAGTGAACACCAGTGTCACTGAATCCAGAATCATGGCATATGCACTGTCACTAAGAAGGTTTGCCTGGCTTAGAACCACAGATCTTTCCCAGGACACCCAAGCAAAGGCAATGGATTATCCCCCAAGCCTCACTTCTGTGTTGCTATTCAATTTGTAGTGCTTTCGCATAACTAACTATCTATAGTGAAGAATGAACCCTTTAGTAAGTTTTTAATAGTGACATACTAGCTGTTTTATTTTTCCAGACACACTATTCTTGTGGTTTTCCTTCCCTTTTAATTTGTGTGTCCTCTAATTCACTGACATTCATAATGTTTTGTACTGAATATATATATTGTTTGCTGTTTTGATATTTTTTAAACTTTAATAAAAATTTATACAGCAACAAAAAAAAAAAAGGATTTTCCTTCTGAGGGAAATTCACTGATGACAAGACAAAGTCTTGCATGAAAAAGGTGGATGAATACAAGACCAAATGTGGATGAAAATTTGTGGTTGAAATATTTTACATTACCAAAGTTACAAGCGAGCATAGGGAAAATTCTTATGGATGCACGAAACTTTGCCATTATTGCATATTTTGACCCCAAATTTTCAACATAGCCTTGTTTTGATCCCACCTCATGAACAAGGGTGTTAAAAATGTTCAGTTCCCACCCAAAAGGTGATTTGGCCAAGCGACTGCAAAATTGCCTTTCAAGCCGGATTTGTGTAATTCCACCAACATTGTTCATAAGGTGATGTCCCAAAAAGGCCATGTTTAAAATTTGGGGTCAAAATATGCAGCAAGGCGTGTCTTGGATCAGAGAGTGGATCTTCACCTTGGGACCTATACAGGTGAGTGAGTGAGTGTGTGTGTGTGGGGGGGGGTGCAGGGTGCTGAGTGGTAGGTCAGGGTGGGGGGGTCAAATGCAGAAGGACCATTTTCTTTTACAGGCAGGATGGTGATTGGAGGGTGAGGTGTCACTAGACACCAGAAAGACAACACTTCAATGGGGACAGTGATTGGAGGTTGGGGGGGGTGCCACTGACACCAGGGAAAAAAATAAATAATTAAGGGGACAGCGATCGGAGGGTGGGGGTGCCACTAGACACCAGGGAAAACAAATAATTAAGGGGACAGTGATTGGAGGGTGCCACTAGACACCACAAAAAAAATAAATCATTACAGAGAATGCGACTGGAGGTTGGAGGGGTGCTACTGACACCAGGGGAAAACAGATAATTAAGGGGACAGCGATCGGAGGGTGGAAGGTGCCACTAGACACCATAGAAAAAATAAATCATTACAGAGACTGCGATTGGAGGTTGGGGGTGCCACTGACATCAGGGAAAAAAGTAATTAAGGAGAACGGCAGTCAGAGGGGGGGTGCCACTAGACACCAGGGAAAGACAACATTTCAACAGGGACAGCGACTGGAGGTTGGGGGGTGCCACTGACACCAAGGAAATAAACAATATGGGGACAGTGATCAGTGAGTGGGGTGCACCACTAGACACCAGGGATAAAATATAGGATTTTTTTCCCCTATCAAAAAAGGATTCCTGATAATAACTGAATCATCTGGGATGTGTACCACATCATGGGTGCTGGGAGGTGAAGTCTGCACAAACTAAGTCCAGTGTGTCTGCATACTACAATTTCACGCAGAGGAAAAGGATTTCTGTGCGAAGAGAACCTGCTTTTTGGCACAGCACGACTTCTCAGTGCTATCACCCAAAAGATGCATCCTGGATGATTCAGTTATCAAGAGACAACACAGGTCAGACTCGCACCTAATTCTGTTTCCAGAAACTGTTTGGCAATTTATCAACAAGTTTGTGACAAACTGTTATGAAAGGCTACAGTTAGATGCAATTTGTTTAAGCAGTCAGGAGGCTACAAAACAGCAAAGTTTCAGAATAAGCAACTGTTTGAATTTTGCACAGACTAGTCTTGTCCTTCATGATGGCTTTTATCCAATATTGAAGTAATAATTGCATTAATTTGAGATCTTTTGTGGGCCCCTATTTCTACTCTTCGAGGAAACTGCATTCTGGTGTCTGTTTCCGTACTTAATGAACTAAAGAGCTGCTAGACTATATATATATATATATATGTATGTATATATAGATATAGTACATTCCACTTGTATGCAATTCGGTTGTATGCAATATTCGTTTGTATGCACAAAATCACAATGTCCTGTTTTTTTCCCAGTGTCTTCCAGCTGTTTTAAACTGGATGTATGCAACGCTTTTTTCAGTTGTATGCACAAAAACTTAACTAACTTCAAAGAGTTACTTATCTGCAGAGTGCTTATTTTTAAATTGCTTTTTAGATCACACACATACGGAAGCTTATTAGTGGTCACGGCAACCATTATTACCCAGTCCAGGTGTTAATTGCTATCAGCTGGGGTTTATAATGTGTGTGTGTGTTTTCATTCACATCGTAATCCTCTCACAATGGAGAAGGTCTCACAGAAGGTTTTGAGCCATGAGGATAAAGTAAAGTTGGTGGCACATTGTTTTAGAGGGGTTGCCATTGAAGCCCTGCCTGTTAGCTACACTGTGAATAGCAACGCTTGGATAACTTTTGACATCTTCTCTACCTGGTTGCGGGACATCGACAAGAGAATGGGGCGTCGCGGAAAAAAAGTCTGTTTAATAGTGGACAACTGCCCAGCACATAAACCAGTTGCACTTCGTAACATTAAATTGATTTTCCTCCCTCCAAACTGTACTGCAGTTGTGCAGCCCATGGACCAAGGTGTTATCCAGAACCTAAAATCGCACTACCGCAAACGGATAGTTAACAGTCTTATTGGTGCTATCGAGGAGACCCAGCAAAATCCACAACAGGTGTTTATGGACTTAGCCAAAAAAATCAACGTGTTGGATGCTGTTCATTTACTACATGCAGCTTGGTCCGATGTTACGCCACCGACTATAAAACACTGTTTTCAAAAAGCTGGAATTGGACTTCCCAACACAGGGATAGAGGACATCACACCAGAACCAGCTCCTGTGCTACCCCATGCAAACATGAATACAGAAGAGTTTAATGCCTATATCCATATTGATACCAACGAGCCCACATCTGGAGCACTCATTGACGAGGACATCTGCAGCTCAATCATAAGTACACAGACAGAAGAGGATGACGAAGGGGGATGTAGAAATAACACCGCCAACATCTGCACAAGTCTGGGACATGGTAAACAAAATTAGACATTATGTTGAAAGGAGGGAGCGTACAGACTTTACTTGGTTTTATACCTTTGAGTTGCATTTAGAGGCAATTGCTGCGAATGCTTGTAAGCAAACTCAGATAACCTCGTATTTAAAAAATAACTAAAAACACTACTGTACTTGAATATTTAGTTAATTATGTGGTGCTTTATTTATTTATTTGTATTTATTTGAGTCTTCAAACTGCTTTTAACACATTTTAAAATTAAACGCGATAATCGAACCTAAACGAAAGTGGCGTGTCATGGTTTTTTGTTTGTTTCGTTTGTATGCACATTCCGCTTGTATGCACAAAAATAGAAGGTCCCGAGGGTGTGCATACAAGCGGAATCCACTGTATATATATTGCAAAAAAGTCTTTAATGCTCCAGTTAGGGTCAAAGTGACAAAAGTTGGGAAATGAGGTGTTAAGGTTTCCAACACTAACACCCCACCCTCTCAAACTAGGCAGGAGAGCAGGTGTGGGGTGTGCTTTGAGCTTCTCAAGCCTAATGCTCACCCCCATTCAATCTGTAAATAAGGTCAGATATGTAGACTTTATGAGAATGGAGTGAGCGTTAGGTCTGAGAAGCCCATGGCACACCCACACCTGCTCCCCTGCCTGGTTTGGGAGGGTGGGGTGTTACTGTTAGAAACCCTAATGACTCTTTTTTCAGCTTTTGTCACTTTGACCCTAACTGGAGCATTAACAATGTTTTTTGCAGCTTATTTTCTTACTTTTAAAGATAGTATAATAGTATACTTATTTTATTGTGGGAGCACAGGGTCCTTTGGACCCTGCACTCCCATCCCTCTGTAGATGCGCATGTGTGTGTAGCTGTGGAAGCACTGGACCCTGTGCTTCCATTTATAGGAAAACAGTGACCAAATTGTCAGCATAGCCTTCTTAATACCCCACCTCATGTACCTGGTGTCACAAACGCACTCCGGGGGTCAGGCCCTCTGCTTCCACAGTGCCCAACCTTGAAGTGCAGTATGTGAACAGGAGACAAACAGGGTACCCCTCCTATCTGTTTTGGATCCAAGCCACTACCAGTCATGAATCCTAGAATCATGTAACCCTTTTTACTTCTTGCGCCCAGGTAACAGGTCCAAATATTACACCCTCTTTGGGGAAATACAGTGCAATACTTAACCTAGCGGGCACACAAGCTGGTTCACAATCCCCCTTCTGACTCAGTTGAGACCTTGGTATTTTCCTTACCTTGGTGCATATGGTAACACACTGTAAGTGCTTAACAGTTCTGTCAGAATTATCAACACTCTCCCAGCATTCACACTCAAAATGAGGAAAAGGCTCAAGCAGGATTTCAAGGAAAACAGTTTACCAAAATTAAAAATAATAAATGAAATATAAAACACAAAACATATAACATTAGTGGTACAGTCATAAAAGTAATGGAAATGACAAAAAACAAATGCCCTTTTGCTTATTAACTAATCCTACCCCAGTTTTAATTAGTAATTGGTGGTGCTGGAATTACCTACCTTTGGTAGCAGTGCTGCTTGACAGTCCAAAAGTAAAAGTGTCTCTTCAACGTCCAAACACAAGTATGCTAAGTCTTGTAAAGCTGGAACAAGAGTGTGTTCTTTCAGGAGTCCAGAAGTGAAAAGCACAATGTTCCCTCAGCCTTGACAATATCAATGAAAGGAAAAAGGTCCCACCCAGCATGTGAGGTCACAGCCCTGTGGTGATGCTGGCTGTGAGGTCACACTCATTCCTGCACTGAATTAGTCACATGCATCTGCATATTGCTAAGCATCCCACTTAAAAAAAAAAAAAAAAAAAAAATATATATACACTTTTTAATTAATGAGCCACAGTTTTATGGCAGGTCAGAATTATCCCTTTGATCTTCAGAATGATATCCTGAAAGCTATTTCTCCTGTCTGTGTGAGGATTTTCACAGGTATCTGTCAGAAGTTAGCTTCCCTCCTGTTAGGTCATAAAATGCAGTCTGTTATGGCCAGTTTCCTAGATTTCAAAGCAGTTGCATAACAGCTCAGGAAATTTAGAAGATAGGTGCTAAAACAGGAAAGGAAGTTCTAGCTAGCTTTTGCCTTTAGGTCAGATCTTTTCTCTCTGTTCAAATTCTATGTTCCATGAGGCCTTGCTGCTTGGCCTGTGTTTCTAAGCAGAAGTCTAAACGTGTATTTATATTAAAAATATAATATAAATAATAACAAGCAGATGGCTATCGTCACACCCGGTACAGAAATTTTCTGAATCCACACCTAAAATGTAACTCTGCGCAACTGCAACGCCATTATGTGCCACAAGTGCGAAAACACATTCTGGCCAGGATTTGAAAAGTGACAGCTATGACATACCTGAGGTGGGTAATAAGAAGGCTATGTTGAAAATCTGGGGTCAAAATATTTAAAATTTACAAAATTACTAGCGTGCATAGCAAAATTGCAACAAATGGTCATAACTTTGCCATTTTGAATCATTTTAGCCCCCAATTTTCAACATAGCCTTCTTATCACCCAGCCTCATGAACAAGGGCAGGAAAAATGGTCAAATTCTGCCCAACTGGTGATTTCACCAACTGACTGCGAAATCACCTTTCAGGTGGGACTCATTTTGTTCATGAGGTGGGGTCCTCAAAAGGCCATGTTGAAAATTTAGGGTCAAAATCTCAAAAAATGGCTAAGTTATGCATAAAATTTGAAACCTCCATTGAAATACATTGAACTGCATTTACCTTAGTTTCTTATATTGCAGTCGTCTGTTCCAGCTGCAAGATGTGTCTTTGATTGGAGAGTGGGCGTTGAATGCTGGGACCTGCTCAGGTGAGTGAGGGTGTGTGGGGGTGTACTGGGGGGTGTGGTGTGGTGGGTGCTGAGTGGGAGGTGGGGGTGGGCTTACTGGTGAGTTACTACCTTTTTTTTTTTTTTTACAGGTTTTGCAAAACGATAACCAAAAAAAAAAAGACAGTGGGAGGGACCACTATACTATGGAAAACATTTTATTTCTTATGGGGTCCATGATTGGGGAGGGGGGAAGGGACCACTACGCTATGAAAAACATTTATTTCTTATGGTGTCGGTGATCGGGGGGAGCTCTGCTGCACTATGGAAAATGTTTATTTCTTATGTGGTCAGTGATTGGGGAGGGGAAGGGACCACTACACTATAAAAAATGTTTATTTCTTATGTGGTCAATGATCGGGAAGGGGGAGGGACCACTACACTATGGAAAATGTTTATTTTTTATGGGGTTGGCAATTGGAGAGGGGGGAGGGACCACTACACTATGGAAAACTGTTTAATATGGGATCGGTAGCTGGCCCTGTGGTGCTGAGGGTTGAGGCGCTGGACGCCACACCTTGTGCTATGCCGGTGACCCGTATTCAGGAACAGGCATGGATCGCTGGGAGTTGGCCAGGAGGAGGAGGAGGATCGAGCATCCCAGGGACAACTCTCCTCCTCCAGGGAGGGTGGAGGCTATGACTTCCAAGGTGCTGGCTCCTAGCTGAGGCAGGGGGCTGTGCAGCTTCAGGGCCAACAGCAAGTGACAGCATTGGCGGCGTTTGATGTGCAATGTACGGAAACATGACTTGCAGCGTCATTGAACGCCAGTGCTGAGGGGGTGCTACCTATAAGAAAACAATCATCGGCAGCATGATAGCTGCCCCGATGGTGCCGCTACGGTCGTGCCCAAGTCAGCTCCCTCCTGGGTCCACCCTCCAGGTCTCTGCACTGGTGGGGTAAGTACCCGCTGTGATGTGGTCTGGGAAGGGCTGTGGTGGGCAGGTGAAGCTCTGGCCAAGACCGGGGCAGTGGCCATGAAGGCTGGCTGAAAGGGGGGAACCAAAGGCACAACCCCTCCCAGCCGAGGACAGAAAGAAATGAATTAAAAAAAATAATAATAATATGGGATTGGTGACCAGGAGAGGATAGGGAGCACTACACTACCCTATGGAAAGGTATATTTTATAAGGGATCTGTGACCAAGGAAGTGGGAGGGACCACTAAAAGTTGACTTTCAAAAAATACAAGGGGACACAAAAGGAAGAGGACAGGGAGGTGCATTTTTTTTTGGTATTATATTTTTATTAGTTTGCAAGCAAACAACTTACAAAACATAATATCCAAGGGAGGATACAAATACATGTTACAGAGCAGCCACTAGGTCACAATTAAATATGTCACCCCCCCAAACCAGTACATTCAGGGGGACTAACCCACATAGGCATATAGTGCATGCAGCTTAAGGACGAACCAAAATCACCATTCTTGTCAGACCCCGTAAATATAGGGCCAACGGTGCCTTAGTATACACATCCAAAAATGAGCAACTGGAGCCCCAGTGATAAAGGCACTAAAAGATAAACACATTAGAGGTCTCACACCCATATATATACCCTATAATACCAAATTATATAATGTGGTGACTTATCCCATCTTATCTTAAAATAATGTAGACAGAGCCCATTAAACAAACCAAACAGAGAAGCAAACAGTCAAACATAAAAAAGGGCTAGTTCACTCCAGCAAGAGCTTACCAAGCTCTAGTCCAAATCCAGGGTAGCGTCCATAACCTTCAAACAAGGATCTAAAATTCTCTGAAAATAAAAAGCCACCCTCACATCAAAACATTGCCAGTCCCAGTCCCTTCATGATTTACAGATCCATTAAAGTCCAAGAAAAAAGAAAGTCCCCTAAGCTTCCCCCGAAGAAACCTTCTTCTCCATCTGCTCCAGCCAGGTCTTGCTCAAAGAGGTGCAAACGTTTCCATCCACAGGCTCAGCAAATTGATAAACTTTCTCCTGCCAAGTTACTGGGAGGCACACTGGGAAAGACAGCTGATGTTGAATCTTCAGTTGCCAGAGGCAACCCCGGACACTATCAAAAAGCCCTGCGCCTCTGTTGAGTGCTATACGACAGGTCCAGAAAAATCCTCAGGTAATCTTCTCCATACTTTAATTTATGACATCTTCCGACCAACTGCAGCACTTGATCCTGGTCACCAACCTCCATGCAGGCAACTAAGAGAGTTCTAGGCTCTGAGGCATTCCCAGTCACTCTCCTGGGACTAATCCCATAGGCCTTCTCAGTTGATATTGGGGGGAGTGGGTCCTTCTCTGATAAACCCAATATAGAGGGCAAAAGAGACTTCTCAAATAGCAAACAGTCCTCTCCTTCAACCTGTTCAGATAGTCCCAATATTCTAAGGTTTCTCTCCTGGGCCTGGTTTTCAAGCCCCTCCAACAGGTGACGTAGGACTCAGTTCTCTTCGATTAACTTGGTTGTCGCCTCACAAGCTTTTAACATGGATCCCTCAGTTCATTGCAGTGTCTGCTCACAAGTGTCCATTCTTGTCTTTAAAGTGGACACCCTTGGGGTCAAGGAATCAAGCTTCTTATCTATCTCCTGCACAGACCTGACTAGCTGAATCAACATAGCCTGTATGGTTCCAAGGGATGCTCCTCCCGTAGGCAGATCACTCCCAGCTGTGGCTTTGCTGGCAGATGAAGACCGCTCCTCCTGTTGTTGTGGTGGTTTCTTTGGGGGTAAAAAAGTTGGCTGAAGAGGCAGCATTTCCCCGACTTTTACCCATATTGACAATCCAGGGCTCCTCACACCACACTTAATGAGCAAACGGCAAATATTTCACAGATTAACTCTAATTTATGTAATTTCCAAGAAAATTCTCCAGGAGCTCTTTTAGATGGCTGCTTTCTGGAAGCTGCTCAGTAGTGCCCCCCCCCCAGAGGTGTATTTAATTAGACAGAGGGAAGCAGGGAAAGTGGTTAGGAGGGCAAAGGCACAAACAGAGGAAAGAATAGCGTAGATGGTAAAGAAAGCTGATAAGACAATCTATAGATACATTAGTGAAAGAAGGAAGACCGCGGGGTGGGATTGTAAGACTCAAAGGAGAAGGAGGGGAACATGTGGAAAAAAGCATCAGTACTAAACAAATACTTTTGTTCAGTGTTCACAGAAGAAGGGGAGGGAGAGGGACCGCAGATAGGCATCAGAAACCAAGGAGGGAGGGAGGTGAACACCAGTCCATTTACAGAAGAGAGCGTGTCCTAGAAGAATTTGCAAAACTGAGGGTGAACAAAGAAATGGGACCAGATGGCATACAGAAGCACCAAGGGAGGTCAACAGTGAAAATGCCGACCTCCCCCACAGCGACGGCACAATACCAATGCAGGTATTGTGCCAGCTATTCTAACAGTGCTTTCTGTGGGGGGGGGGCTGTACCCCCCCACACCCTCCGGACTTTAGGATTCCAACTCCAGGTCGGAATTGGTCCGGGGAGGGGGCGGAATACTGGGGGAAGGCGAAACATGGAAAAAGGACTATTACCGTGAATGTAGCCGTAATGGTCTTTTTTTCCTATTTCGCCGTCGGGGTGTTGACCTGAAGGGGTGCACCGATGGCATACATCGTAGGATACCGAAGGAACTACAGACAGTGCTGGCAGCACCACTGGTGGACCTGTTTAGGAACAAAACTGTTAAGAATATTTTATTATTATAATCTTTATTATCATATTTTTTAATTAACTGTTCTATATTCCTTATAGGGTTGAAATAATAAGGTTGGGGGGGCAATACTATAATTATCTAGTCATCATCCTTATTTACATGGACTTACAGAAAAAAAAAAAAAGCTGCTTAAATGAGCATTGAGAAAGGGATGGTGCATTGAACTTAGGTAGTGATATTAGAAGGACTCTCTGCAGTGTTAGTCCAGAGCAAGGAGGTCTACCTGCATTCTTGAAGGGTCAAAGGTAGTAATGCCTTAGCAACCAGGAGATCAGAAAGAAGCTTCACCCCTGAGAGTTGGGGCCAGAAAGAGTGGTTGCTATGAACTTGACAGGTGATGTATAACATCTGCACTCTGTGCTAAATTGAGTCTGGGACAGACAAATAACTCTTTTAAAAGGTACCTTCACTACAATGGAAATAAGGAACTTTTATCAATTGCAAAGTTGTATGAAGTCCCATTAAGACAAAATTCAGACACTTAATAAGGGATACAGAGATCTGTGAGGTGACTGAATCTCAGGTCTGCAAGAGTTTTGCAATGCTTGATATTTACAAAACATTGTCGCACCAAAACTGTCATAAATAAGCAGACTTATTTAGTCTTAAAAGGTAGTTAATCTTATGACCTTTCTAAGGATGCAATTTTTGATTCAGTACCTAAAAGCAGAATGTAGTTGCTTTATGTTAGTTTCTCAATGAACTCCAAGCTGCATGAGGTCACACTTCATTAAGCACAAAGGAACCATGTGCTTGTAAGAGAATCTAATGCTTTAGAGACATTCTTGGAAAGAATTTATGGACAAATATTTTATTATTCTGAAGCCTAGAACATTTAGAATAGGACTATCACTTTGTTTTGAGAAACTTTGTTAAAATACAAAGTTATAGCCTTTATTAGCCTAATTCAGGAAATACTGATTCTAGAAACGTGGGAAACATATTAAAAGACTCCTTTCAATGAGAGAAATTCAAAACTGTTGGTTTAAAAGTTATATTATTTTGCATAAAGAAGTTATAAAAGAAAAATAATTTCAAGCATAAAAGTGGAACTAAAGCCAGTGGGAAGTCCTTAGGGAGGTGATAAATGTCACCCATATAGCATCTGCAAGGACCAATAAAAGTCTGGCGATGATGTCACTCAACCTGAAAACATATAGGCGAATTTGGCCAAACCCACTTCAGAACTGATGGATTCTTCAATGTGTGAGGACCTATGTTGGTTGTCTTAGCAATTTTGGTTATTTTAAGACTTTTACTAGCCAAAAGCCTGAAGCCGTGCCTACTTGGGACCAGCATTTGGGTTAAGCCATTGTATTCACCAGGGGGCGCTAAGGACAAGCTTGAAAGTCTACACAATATTGCAGCGAGGTCCAGCTGCAAAACTACTTGTTACAGGAAGGACTATTTCCAATACTGGATGAAGCAAGGCTTATGTTTTACATACTGAGTATCTTTACTGAAGTAATGCTTTGGAATTTCTGCTAAAAGCCTGGACAAGAGACTAACTTGAAAAATTCGTCAGTCAAAGAAAGCCTGCAGTGCTGCTGGATAACAGTGAGTCCAGAGTTATGAGTTCAAGCAGAAAGGAACTTGAAATGGGGAAAAGTCATAGAATCCAGTTACCAAAACAACTTTGCATGCACAAAGAAAGCCTTTGCTGCAAACTGTGGTGCTGTGGAACTGTTAAAATCTTGTTTTTATTTTTATTTATTGAAGTCTAGAAATTACAACCCTTTGAGTCAGGGACTCTTTTTTCAAAGGCTCCACGTCTGTACAAAGTGTGGCAGATAAGTATTACAGACATCATGAGCAATGACAGTAATTATACACAAAGAGAAAATTAAACAATAGGGAGTTATCTAATAACAAAGCAATACAATAAGCATTGTCAATAGACATGGGAGTAACCAAAATTGTTGAAAAGTCTGAGGAGAAAAAATAAATATTGGAGACAAAAGCAATGGAGCTATGGAGGAGAAAGTGAGAAACAGGCCCAGGAAGTGGACCAAAGGAGATCTGGAAAAATAGTAGGGACCAGAAAGCTGCCCAATGGGCGTTGTCATGGGGCTAAGGTGCAGGAGAGAAAATAGTAGGAGGGTTACGACAGTGTTACGGGCAGTCACAGTTTGATGAAACCAGAATGTGGTCTCGCAGTTCTTTTTTGAAAGGACCCAACCTGGGTATGGATAGGTCTCCTGCCTGTGCTGCCCTGGAAAGAGGAGAAGGTTACAGCCAGGGGGTGAGTGGCCCATAGAGATTTTATTTGCTAGTACCCTTGGAAATTTAGCCAGGCCAAGCATTGATAGAGATCACAGGCATGTGTCAATCTGTCGCAGCCAGTGGCCAGGTGGCAGACTTTGTTTAAGTCAAGTTTAATTTTACTCAGGGCAGAGTTTGAGGCAGACCCGTAGATGATTATACCATAGTCTACCAAGGATAGAATGGAGCTGGGCCTAGATCTCGCCAAACCTGTTTGCTCGGTAGTAGGCTCTTACTCAGACCACAAGATAAGTTAAAGTGTGTTGTCATTCATTGTTGTGTACTAATACTGCCCAGGCCAGAAGTCTAGGCAAATGTGATAGTAAGATGTATTGTCTAACTGTTGATTGTATAATTCCCCTGATGTACAGTGTCTCATCTGTTTGCACTGTATTGCAAAATGTCCTTTTCTCTATTCTATGTAACTAATTCTAGGTTGCCCATGAAAAATGGACCTTCAGGGCTCATTGGGTTTACCCAGTTAACAAAATTGAAATAAACTAAAGAGCAGCAAGGGAGGAGGCAGAACCTAACTCTGTAGAGGAGGCCACTTCTGGCATTAACTGTGGAGCAGGTAGCGGTAATATGTTCATAGAAGGAGAGGGCAGGATTGAGGGTGATACCAAGGTATATAAAATGGGGAACAGATTTCAGGGGGGTGCCATGAGAACTGAGGATGGAGAGGGCGAAGGACTTGTATTTATTTTGGTAGTGGGAAAACAGCATTACCTTTGTCTTTTTATAATTGAGGATACATTTATGGGTTGAAAACCAGGATTCAACCTCCTTGAGGGAGTGCTACAGGTCCTGTTGAAGCAGGGTGGGGTCAGGGTGGAGACTGAAAATCACAGCATTGTCCGCATAGAGGAGAAGACATCCAGTGCAGGTGGAGGGGAGCAAGTTCAGGTATAGGGTAAATAGGAGTGGGCCAAGAATGGAGTCTTGGGGTACCCCAGAGTGAACCTGTAGACTAGTCGATAGGATCCCATTTATCTTCACTTGCTGGGATCTTCCTTGCAGGTAGTGGGTGAACCAGGCAGTGGCCTTCTTGGACAGGCCAGTGGAAAGAAGAGAGTCTGATAATAGGGAATGATTGACCGTATCAAAGGCGTAGGTGAGGTCTGTGTACACAGACCCAACCAAGATCCCTTGGTCGAGGGCATCGTGTATGTGTGAGATGTACTCCAGGAGGGCAGTGGTGGTGCTGTGGCCCTTCCTGAAACCGTGCTGTTGCTGGCAAAGGAGGTTATGTGATTCCAGGAATTTAGTGAGTTGGTTGGTGACAACTTTTTCTAGCGCTTTTGGGGGGGGGCAGAATGGAGATAGGCCTGTAGTTATTATGGGAGGTTTGGTCACCACTCTTGAGGATGAGGGTGACCATCACCTGTTTTCATTGGGAAGGGGACTGACCAAGGCATAGTGATATATTCAAGATTTTGGTCAGGGGGCATTAGGACTGCGTCTAGTGACAGGTTGAGCAGCTTAAGGTCTAGTGTATTGCCACTCTGTCTGGATTTGCCAAGGAACTTAGTGAGGAAAGAGCCGGCAGTACTCTGGGAGATGGTCTTGAAATGGAACAGTGGGACACCAATGGGGGGCAGCCAGGGAGAAAAAGTCGGAAATTGCAGAGCTAAGGTCAGTAAAAGCTGCATTTTTTTTATTTTTATACTTGGCTCGGATATTCAAAGGTTACACCATGCGTCAACAGGGTTGCGTGCAAGTAGATCAAAATGCGCCATTTTGCGATATTCAGAAGGAGGCAGTTGCGCCACAAAACATGCTGAGCAACAGCGCAATGAAAATGAAGGCATCACGCCAGCGGAAGAGGGTGGATCCATGCATAAAAAGCAATCGATATTCAAAGACTTGCGCAACGCGCATGGCGCACAGCCGTAATTGCGCATCAGCGGAAATGAGCCAAAATAAAAAGGCTCAAGGAAGGCGCGAGAACGCTACAAGGCTGCCAAGTGGGGAGAGAGAGAGAGAGACAGAGACACAGACAGACAGACACAGACAGGCTAGGGCAGGCAAGGCAAGCGTGGGCCATAGGCTGTAGAGGCCAGCGGGGGGTGCCCGGTGCAGTGGAAGTAGCAGTGAGGACAGCGGGGGTAACACAGCAACACCAGCCGGGGGATCAGAAGCCAGGGAGATGGACAGTGCCAACTTCCACATGGAAGCTGTAATGAGGGGGGTGAGAATGCATGCTGCGGGGGGCGTGGCCGTGGAAGGGCCCGTCGGTGGTATGCCCCCAACAGGCAGTACCATGCCCGCATCAGCTTTGAGCTGTACACAGATGTAGAGATCGTGGGCCGGTACCGCCTGAACAGGGCAATACTGAGACGGCTCTGTGAGCTGTGCAGTGATGTGATGCAGGCACCCTCATGACGGAGTCATGCTCTGTCGGTGGAGACCAAGGTGACAGCCTGCATGTGCCTGCTCACCAAGGGCACCTTCCAGAGGCCAACAGGGGACACCACAGGCATCACACAGTCGGCCCGTCCGCATCCTCACCCAATTCCCCTCAAGCGCACTGCTGCCACATGCTGCAAGTACATCCATTTCCCCAGCACAGCGGCAGAGCATACAGCAAACATGCAGGAGTTCCACAGGGTACACGTATGCCTGGCGTGCTAGGGCCATAGACTACACCCATGTGGCCATTCACCTTCACCTGGCCCGATGGGGCCGCATATAGGAACAGAAGGGCTTCTCAGTGTCAACTGCCAGGTGGTGTGTGATGCCACTGGCGCATAATCAATGTCTGTGCCACACACCCTGGCGAGCACATGATGCCTTCATATGGTATCAGTCCACACTGTGCCATCGATTCGAGAGTGGGGACATCCCCACAGGCCATCTAGTGGGTGAGTACACATGTATGGAATGCAAACTCGGGGCAAGGGTGGGAATGCCACAGGTGCCATGGTAGTGGCACACAGGGATATGGGCAATATGGACCTGAACATGACACTGATCTCCACTATCTCCACACAGGTGACAGCGGATACCCACTCCGTCCCTGGCTGCTCACACCGTACCGGCGCCCCATGACCCCATCACAGCAACGCTATAATGAGGCACATGTTTCCACACGCATCATAGAGTGGGTGTTTGGGATGCTCAAGGCACGCTTCTGATGCCTAGACACCTCTGGCGGTGCCCTACAGTACAGCCCCCAAAAGGCCTGTGGGATATTCCTGGCCTGTTGCATCCTGCACAACATGGCCAAAGACTATGGGATAGCTGTACAGGTTGAAGAGGGGGACAGCGATGGGGACGCCAGTGGCGCCAGTGTTGATGGTGATGAGCAGCTCCCCCTAGGACGGCGGGACCCCCGACTGATCCGGCAGATCCAGCAGATCCAGCTGCACCGGGACACCATCACAGAGGAGCACTATGCAGAACACAGGTAAGTCAAGGGGACATGTGCAACCAACACTGTCCATGCGTAAACCACAGGCACACAGGGTAACACACCAGGGGTGCATGACGGCCAGGGGAGTGGAAGGGTCCAGGCATACAAACACACCATCAGGAAGGGGTGAGCACTCATATGGACACACACACACCAGGCACAGGGCGTACATGGGCAGATGCACAGCACAGCAGAACTGACATTGCTAACACACACACCACCGACCACCCCACCACCTGTACTGTCCAAGTCAGTGTGTCAGATGCTGGGCACCCTTGCACCTTGGTGTACAGTACAATGCAGGCATCAACATGCACCGCACCTGTGGACAGCAGCGTTGGGAGGGTGTGCAGGTGGTCCGTGTGTCGGCGTGTGAGCAGAGCACCCAGCAGTGCACTGCCCACCATGACACACATTGCACACAGGGCAGCACCAGACAGGGCCCACACTGGGAGACAGGTCAGTCATGTAGCACTGTCCCACGGCCACCGCAGATGCATGGGTGGCCCCGCCGTGACCCAACAGCACTGGCAGGCTGAGCAAGGGCCACATGGGGTGGCACTGTTGGACCACCAGGGGTCCCACTCTTGTAGTCACGACCTTGCCCACACAGGGGTCTGCAGCATGCTGAACAAACCTGCACCAGGGGTGCTCGGGATAGCCACAGCAGAACCCGGCGTCGACAGGCCTGGTGTCGCCGCGCGCGGAGCGGGAGTGGAGAGTGAACTGTGTGGGGTGTGCGGTACAGGGCACCTGACTGTGCCACTGCGTCCCGACAGAGACCACTGCCTGGGTCAGCCTGTCAATGGCGGCGGTCACATCCGTCCGCATCTGAACCAAGCTCTGCATGGTCCAGAGCACACTCCCTGCTGTGCCACTCCACAGCCACAGACAGTGCCTCCACGGACATGCAACCCGCCTCTGCAGCTGTACTGATTTCCACAGCAGGCGGGTGTGCTCGTCCAATGGGTACTGTGCCCCAACGGCATCCTGTCCCCCAGGGTGTGGAAGGTCCTGATGCACAACACCCCTTGAGGGTGGGCGCTGTTCGCCAGGACCAGGAATGGGCGGATCAAAGGGCAGCGGACATGTGCCACCGCTTGGCACTGTACCCCCAGACCTGGTGGGTGACTGCTGCTGCTGCCCCTCCAACCGCTGTGCCCCAGGGTCCACTTGTTCCACCGCTGTGGCAGCAACAGTGCCAGACACCGGTGCTGCCCAACCGGTGCTGACAGGCACAGCCTGGGACTGTGTCAGCATGCTGGTACACAAGTTGGAACCAGAAAGACCCAGGGGCACGTGCTGGCCTGCTGTGTGTCCGTCATGGGACACACACCTATCACTGCCCATTACAGTCCTTGCATCATCAATGGTGCAGGTACGTGCTACAGCCATAGTCACGCGTGCTGGCATGCTTGCATGCCAGACTGCTGAGACACAGGCTATGCACCCCAGCACCCGAATCACCGACACCAGTGTTGGCGGCCCAGCGTGCATGCTGCTGCAGTGCCTGCTGGCTGGTGACAGAGGTGGATGGACCCTCCTCCATGTCCAGCAGGTCATCATCACTGCCTGGACCCACCACCACCATCTCCTGAAGACAAACAGGATCTGTAACAGAAAGAGAGTACATGTGAGTGCATGTGAACAACCTTCCCCCAACCCCCCCAACACCACCACCATGTCATACCGTGCAGTAATGGGCTTCCACCTGTCTGGAATCCACCTCCTGGTACGCCCTCAATAGCACTCCACTGCATTGATGCAACCAGTGTCTCCTCAGCCGGGGTCAGCTCCAACACCACTGGCTGGCCCCCGCCAGTGCCAGCACGTGCCTCCCTGAAGGCTGCCACCTTCTCCTTCAACCTCCTACGGTCTGTCCCCATCTTCTTCTTGCATTCCTGCACGGAGCACTGGTGGCTTCCGTGCAGGTCAATGGCCCAAGCTACCCCCTCCCATGCAGCTGCACGGGACTGAGGGGTGCCCCTCCGTCCACTCAGTACTGGCTCCTCATCCAGGTAGGCCTGGAAGAGGGCCTCTGTCTCTGCTGGGGTAAGTTGGGCCTCCTCCTACGCCACCATCCTCACCCTCACCTTGGCTCTGCTCGGTCATGGCGATCTGTATGGGGAAAGTGGACACCTGTCACTGTGCAGTCTACAGCATTTTCCCATGACCATTGTCAGAACATTACACAGCATGCAACTCACCTCTCACCTGCAGTAACCGAATCTGGCGGGCGCAGCTATTGTCGCACATTTATAGCGCAATGCATGCAAATTGGGTGAAGCAACTATAATGATATGCAAATCGCGCCACGCGCTTTGAATGGCTGATCAGATGATTTGCATGTGTCGGCTGAATATCGCGAATTTGCGCTTTCTGTCTGGTTGAGTCGGCTGAGCCAATGGCGCAGATCTGTGACTGTGTGGTACATGCATTGCGCATGCCCAGATAGCTTCGCGGGCGTCTGCCATGCTGCTGGCGTGCTGTGCTGGCGATCGGCAATTCAGGCCATGGCCACCATTGTGCCAGTGGCGCTGCAGCACTGGGCACTATATGGCGCTGTGGCACTACTGCGCAATAGTCACTGTGGCACTGGTACGCAGCTGGTCGGTCACGCAGGATGCGATACGCCAGATGGCGCCATGCGTGGCCTTGCGTCATTGCCCATGACCTGGTGTCCGACCTTTGCCCCCTGGCCCTGTTCGGCTGCCATGTGTACGGCCCTATTGCGCTGTCTGGTGACAGCGCTATGTGAAGTGACGGCGCTGTTCGAACAGCGTGATTTGGAACCTGTGGTGGTCTATTGCGCAACATCTCCACGTGGGGTTACGCCACAGCGGGGCGCCATATTGCCTGCTGTAAAGTTGGTACCATACCTCGCAGAAGAGCAGTGCAGTGGAGCCCTGTAGAAGTGGCCAACTTGGTGGCCCTAGTGGAGCCCCACTATGGGGCACTTTATGGCGAGGTGACCCTCACCATTGCCAGGATGCAGGTGTGGCAGCAAGTGGCCACTGACCTGGTGGGGCCACTGGACGGTGCCGGTCAGCTGAGCAGTGCCGGCACTGGTACAGTGAACTCCGCCGGAGGGATCCTGATCTTCTGGATCGGCTGCGGTCACGTGCCAGGAGCAGCATGGTGCCTAGGCCAGGTGGGTGTACCATCTATGCACCTGTATTCTCTGTAGGGGTGTGAGTGTGTTTTGGTGGCTGTGCACAGGTGATGGCTCTGCCATGGTTGGCTGTGTCAGTGTGTGCAGGTGTGAGATGCATGGGTCTGGCTGTGTGGGCAGGCACTCTCACTGGGGCAGGGGGCAGTCTGCTTTGGAGTCACATTGATGTTTGTCTCAACATATGTCTCCCACAGGCTGGGATGTGAGGATGCAGGCACGGGGTGAGGAGGGCCATGCCAGGGCCCCGGTGCCGGTGGGTGTTGCGCCCCAGCAGCAGCAGCGGAAGACCCAGCTGCTTGAGGAGTGTGAGTATCATTACTTCATGGATGCTATTGCATGCTGGGGGGGGCAAGACCACCAGCCATGCACAACACAACCATGCAGGAAAGGGAGGTCATAATTCCACTATACAAGACACTAGTGAGGCCCCACCTGGAGTACAGTGTACAGTTCTGGAGACCATACCTACGTAAGGACATAGACTGGGTAGAGAAGGTTCAGAGGAGGGCAACAAAGATGGTGCATGGATTGCATCACAAGTCCTATGAAGACAGGTTGAAGGAACTGAACATGTACTCCCTGGAGGAGAGGGAGGGAGAGGGATATGATAGAGACATACAAGTATCTTACAGGGAGGAACAGGGTGCAGGAAAACACTATTTTTAAGCGAAAAGATGTTCCAGGACTAGAGGGCATGGGATGAAGTTGGAGGAGGACGATTCAGAGGAAACATGAGAAAATTTCTTCACAGAACGGGTGGTGGACAAGTGGAACACCCTGCCAGAGGAAGTGGTGGGGGCTGAAAGAATCACGGGATTTAAGAATGCACGGGATAGACATAAAGGAATTCTGGAGGTCAGGGGTAAGGTGCAACAGACTTATAGGAAAGCAAAGTGAACTTACAAGCTCAAATGGGCAGACTGGGTGGGCCATAGGCCCTTATCTGCCGACACTGTCTATGTATCTATGTATGTATGCACGACACAGGTGACATGCATCACTGTCTAGTATCACAGCACGTCTGTGTATGCGTCACTGGTGGTCCATGCATGCACTGGGCACATAGCTGTGTAACTGGCATTGCACCACATTGCCACATCACTTGGCAGCCTTGTTTGTGCTGAGATGGACATGGGCAGTGTGTGTGTGCAGTGGTGAACATAGCTGGTGCCGCCTGTTTGTGATGGCCATGTGCATGTTCACTGTGGGTGGGTGCATGCCATCACAGGTGCGGGACATTGGGCTATATGGCTTGCAGGTTGGGTGGTGTTCAGGGTTGTGGTCAGTCACAGCCATTGACTGTGTTCCCATTTTCCTAGGCCTCACAGTTCTCAGGAGGATCCATCGGGACATACGTGGCCTGACACAAGTGTCCCTAGATAACCAGGCCATCCTGAATGACATCCGGAGACATGGCCTGCCAAGGAGGCATCGCAGGGAACAGCAGCACCGGGCACAGAACGACCAGCCTGCTGGGCCTTGAGCCACATTACCTTCCCACTTCACCCATCCCTACCACCCTGCCTTCCCTCTCCAAGTTGTTCATCCCTACCCCTGCCCACCCCAACCTTGTACCGTCCCCCTTTGTAAATAGTTCTGGTTTATTGTTTTGTACTTTACTCTTTGAGAATACATTTATATTTTGATATGTATACTGTGTTGGTCTCTGATTTGCAGCTGGCTATGGTTGCTCAGTTGCAGTGGTGTACATGCCATCTGGGGTGGTATGGTCCTGGTGTGTGTGTGTGTGTGTGTGTGTGTGTGTGTGTGTGTGTGTGCATGGGGAGGTATCTCCGGCATGGCAGTGACTTTCTGTTGCTCTTGCCGTCTGCTGCCACCCACTGCTGGGTGCACAGGGTGTGTCTGGCTTGTATGCTTCTCTGCTGCATGGGGTTCACGTGTGCTGGGGGGATGCATGGTTTCCTGCAGTGCCAGTCACTGCACATGGGTGGTGTCTTGGGGTCACGGTGCAGGGTGTGCTGTGCGTCCGGGGGGCTGATGTGCACTGTGGTTGTCAACCCCCTGTGTGTGGCACTCTCAGCCTGCCAGTGGTTGTGCTGGGGTGTCATGGCTGTGCTGTGCTTTGTTGGCTTGTCCCCATGGGCCAGTAGATCATCCGTCCCACCCCCAGTGATGCTGTGCTTGGGGTGTGCAGGTGTCTTGTTGGTTCTGCAGTGTGTTTTTGTGCCCATGTGTGGCATGGCTGGCGGTGGGCCCCAGCCTGCCTCCCTGGATGTGCAGTTCCATTGCTCTGGGGGGCTCTGCTTGCGCTATGGCACCTCTGGACTGCTCAGCTGGGCTGCCCTGGTTGCGCTATAGCGCAACATTTCTGCTCAGCTTCTCCTTCCTGGTTGCACTATGGCGCAGTATGTGCGATATTCAGACGTTGGCTGCTTGTGCAATTTGTTCTGCTCCATGTTTGAATATCGCACCTGTTGCGCATATGCGCAATTGGTTTGTGCTTGCTCCTGCTGTTGCTCACATTTTGGGCGCAGTTTGAATATCCGGGCCTTTGTGTTTTATTCTTTTTTATAAAAAAGTCATACAGAATACAGACATACCTTGTAGGGAACATCAAGATGGTCTCATACCAACAGGAAATTATTCTATATATCTATATATATATATCTATATATCTATATATCTATATATCTATAGATATATAGATATATAGATATATAGATATATATATATATAGACACACACACACACACACACACACACAGGATAATAGTATCCCCTACTTATACCCCATATTTGGAGGCTTCCTTAAATGACTAATTATCCTTTACAATATAAAGCATAACTGTGGAACTGTAGCCCAACGCACATGGAAATAGATTTTTATTTATAGTCCATAATGTCCAGCCAAAAAGTCTGTGCCCTCAGAAGGGCTAATGGTGCCATGTATATACCCACATGTTTGTAGCCTAAACTTTTAATCAGACGCCTTCAGGAACATCGGCCTAACCCTGGGAATAATATAACATTTGGTCAGGTACAATTATACCTGAGAAACCCCAAGTATCTAAAACAAATTAGCTTTATCATTCCCAATTTAACTACAGAGGAAAATACTAAAACCACATATCCCCCCCCCCCAATTAGAGAGCCCCGAATCAGAACTCCACAATCCAAGAAAAAAAAAACTCCCCTAATTGAGGAAACAGTGTTATTTTATTTTATCAACTCTAAATGAGTCCCCTTCAGGTAGCATTGTCTGAGTCTTCAGCTTCAGGTTCGATCCTCCGAGCAGCAGCCATCTTTTAGCTCACTTGCCTGCAGCACCAGGGTCTGTAAATATACTGTATATATACTTTGGCATCAAATATAACTCACAACTTTGCAGGAAACTGAATGGTGTGGGGTATATCTAGATCTCTAAGAACGGAGCGCACCCCATCAAATTTTTTCCATCTGAGATGAGTCGCATATGCAATGTCTGGAAAAATGTGCACCAAGTCTCCCTCCACACTTAGCGGGCCATATCTTTTAGCCATGTTTAGAATAGAATCTCGGGACCCCATACTATCTAGAATGACCATCATTACTCTAGGAAGCTCAACTGTCAGCTTACCTCTGTGTGGAATGCGGTAAGCTTTTATCACAGTAAAGTTAATATTTGCCATGTGTGCCCGAAGTTGTTCAAGGAGCCAGTCTTTAATGAATAGGCGAACTGAATCCCCTTCCACACCCTCCGGTAGGCCGATGAGCCTCAGGTTCTGACTCCTTACTTGATTTTCGAATATCTCCAGCCGAGTATCCACATGCTGTCGCTCCTAAGCTCGTTGTGTGAGAGCACTTTTGCAAGTTTCAGAATGCCTTTTTATTTCCTCCATCTCGCCTTGTAGTAAGTCTACCGTTTGCTCCACTGTGGTAAGACGGCCTGTCAGAAGATCCAGCTTCTGGTTAACCATGTTTGATGATGCTATCAATTGCTTCATTTTAGCTCCCAGCGATTGAAGGGTCTCCTCTAAGCTTTCCGCTTTTGCTGTGCCATACTATGCAGATCAAGTACTTGGGCCCAAGGTCGATGTTTAACCAGTGTCTTTCCGACCGTCCCCAGATGGTTGATTCCTTTGAGTTTTCCCCATTTTGCGGTTAGAGGGGATAACTCACTGCCAAAGTCAATTAAGTTGATTTTTGAGCTCAGAAACACTTGGTTTTAGTTTTTAAAACTTGAATGTAGATGGAGCTGATGTTCCAGGCGACCGCTCAGCAGGGGCTCCACAGTGACCCTTCAGTAAAAGCTGCATTAAAGGTGTTGGCAGTCTGGTCAGGATCTTGGGTAGGGACCCCATTTATAAGTGGGGGGAGGAGGATTTACCATTGAGTTCCTTGATATTCTCCCAGAAGTTACGTCCCTTCCCCCAGGAGCTGGTGAGTTTAGTTTGGTAGTAAGCAGCCTTAGCTTGGTGAATGGCCCAGGTGCAGGAGTTTCGGGCAGCACGTTATAGCTGACAGTCCGCGGGGCAGCCATATTCCAGGGCTTAGCACCACAGGTTGTCATGAGCAGTCATTTGGACAATTATAGACTGGTTGACTCAGGGAGAGAAATAATCTTTTACTGCCCACTTAACAAAGGGGTATATATATCGCAGGCAGTGTTAAAGGAACTAATAAAGGACAGCGCATCATCGACTGATGCAACACAGTCAAGCGAGGTCCAGTCAAAGTTGAGAAGATAATTGCGGAAATGCCCCAGAGCACCTTGCCTAAGGAGTCAGTGACTGGAGATACGGGAGGGGAGTGGTTCTCAGCTATTTGACCAGCGGTAGGTGACTGGGGAGTGATCGCTAAGCGAATCAGATAAGACCTGGATATCGGAGATACGTTCAGGGCGATTGGAGAAAATGAGGTCAATGAGGGTTCTGTTGCCTGTGTTGTTGCTTAATTTTTCCCGCCAAAATCCTAATAAGTGACTTTTGATGTTTCATGACATCTCAAGCAAGGAGGATCCAGCCTGCACTGCTTCACTGATGCCAGTAGAGTCTACAACTCCAGGTTCGAGGGTGGACCAGCGAAAAGACAAGTACTACAGCCAAGCCACTAAAGGACCTTTATCATCCAAAATCAGACGTTCTCACCAAGATTTTGAAAGTTAAAAGGAAAGAAGACCAAGCGTACAGATAACCAGAAATGTAAGTATTATTCTAATTATTTCAATTTTAATACTTTAATTTGACATCTGGGGAGGTAACATGGTGAACTTTTAATTACAAAACCTTGGGGTATATAGTTAAACTGAAATTTAAACAAAAATAAATACATTTTGCATGCTATGAAGTTTTGAGATAAGCCTTATACAGAAATATAATCTGAGACACTAATGCAATGAGTTTGCATGTTCTTATATCAGAAGATAATACTAAATATCAAGTATGCTGAAAGCATAGTATATAGCCAATGCCATTTATCGTGTTGAATATTGCTTATTCATTTGCATTGTTTATTTGCCGAAATATTTGTTTCGTTTACTTGTTTATTTCTTAATTTTACTTGATTTTCTGAAACCTTTGTTGTTTACAATACTTTTATTATTCTTGATATTTATGCAAATTAGGGATGCTTAGAATCATTGTACATAGGTGTTAAAATATATATATTTTTCATATTTCTAGGCGTGGCAGAAATATTTTTACCATTATCCAGAACACTGAAAATTGGGATAATATCATATTTGAATTTTATAATTATTTTTGAAAATATTTTGGGGTAAGGCCCAAGGTAAACGCAAGTGCTGTATTATAAAGATTGATATTATAACCTAATATTCTGACAGGGTGACAAAGGAGATGAATTGGGGGGCAGTGGACATTACCTACCTCAGTTTCAGCAAGGCATTCAACACCGTTCCACATAAAAGACTGGCTAAACAAGCTGGGTAGTCTAGGTGTAGGTCAGAAGGTAGTTAACTGGGTTAGAAATTGGTTGAGGGACAGAAAGCAGAGGGTGGTGGTGAATGGGGTTCAATCCAAGGAAAGGGGGGTGACCAGTGAAGTACCAGTCCTTTTCAAAGTCTACATTAGTGACATTGCTAAAGAACGGGAAGGGAAGGTTTCCTCTTTGCAGATGACACTAAGATTTGCAACAGGGTAGACACTCCAGTAGGGGTGGAGAGAATGAGAAGGAACTTGGAAAAACAGTCCAAAGTGCGGCAGCTAAGATTCAGCGTGAAGAAGTGCAAAGTCATGCACCTGGGGTGTACAAAATTAGGGGAGGATTACAGGATGGCGGGTGAGTTCTTGACAGTCACCAAAGAAGAAAGGGATTTGGGAATAATCATTTCAGATGACCTAAAGGTGGCCAGGCAGTGTGCTAAGGTGGTGGGGAGGGCCAGTGGCATGCTGGAGTGCATAGGAAGGGGTATTACTAGCAGAAGAAGGGAGGTGGTAATGCCACTGTACAAAGCATTGGTGAGGCCTCATCTGGAGTACTGTGTACAGATCTTATCTGTGTCAATCTTTACCATTCATCACATATGGGTTCAGGGCCGGAGGTCATGACCCTGCGGGAACTCTTTCTTTTTGGTAGAGTGAGCCAATGCACCATTGGCGCCGCCCTCGAGGCCGATGTATTGCGTGGCACTCACGGGTTGGCCGTTAAGGCGCTGTCAACCCCGCCTGCCTGTTCTTCTTCTCCAGCTGTCGAGGTCACCTCATGTGGAAGCTCTGCTGAATTTGAGGCCTACCGCTATGCAGTTTCGTTCTGCCGTTATTCTCCATGCCGCAGTCCGTTGGTCCCATTCCAGCCAGTTCTAGTTGCCTACTCGACGTCGCTTGGTAAGATCTTTCCATTTATTTTATTCTTGGCGTCGAGTCTGTTTTTAGTGTTTTCCTCGTAGGTCATAATCTCGGTTGGAGGGCAAGAAGACTTCAAAGACGGGACAGCCCCCCATGCGACGGTGCCCTTGCAGCCGTAAATTTTCCGTCACCGGCCAGCACGACCATTGCCTTACGTGTCTTGGCCCGCTTCATGACATGGATTTATGTGATGCCTGCTTCTCCATGGACTGCTGGGTCATCAAACAACGCGTGTGGAAAGTGGGGTGAGCTCCGCTGACTTTTGGGGATCGGGTGCACACTCATCGGGCCAAGTCACGTACTCTTGGCCTTTCCTCTGGGTCCCCTCCCGATTCAACATGGACTGAGGAGGAGGGAGCATCGGCTTCTTGTAGCCTGGCCATTGCCAAGGCTTCTTTCAGGGGCGGGCGGGAGGTGCGCCAAGGCAGTCGCCCCTTCGGGGGTGAAGGCTCCCCCAGTGTCACACCTGCGGTTTGCAAGGCCCGGGTCGGTGCCATCCTCGATGCCGTTGGTTGTGCCGTTCATGGTGCCGTGGGCTCTGACAGAGCCGTTGTCAGTGATGGTTTGTCTCTTGGTGCCGTGGCTGCTGTCGGTGCCATTCGCGGTGCCAATACTGCTAGCGGTGCCATGGGAGGCCCTACGGCATCGTCTTTGTCTTCTTCTCACCTCGGTGCCGTTTGCAGTGCTGAGGTTGAGCACAGTGCCGTGTCCACCTTGGGACTCGGCACCGTGGGGGCATTGGATTCTGCTGTCGGCGCCGTTGTTGTCGCTGCCCTTGCCCTCAGCACCGTTCGCGGTGCCTTGGAGAGCTGGGCAGCACCGTACATGGTGATGATGGCACCGTCAGAGCCGTTGTCGACGCCGTCCTCGTTGATGCTCATGGTGCTGTGGGGCCCGATGGTGCCATGACTGGTTCTGACTCTGGGGCTGCTGTTTGGGCCAGAGCCATGTCCTCCATGGGCACTGCTCATGGTGCTCTTGGGGGCACTGGCTCAGGCGTGGTCTCGGAGTCCGGCACCCCATTTGGCAGGGATAGCACCGGGCGCCCTCCTATGGTCTGGCACAGGGCCTCAGTCTCTACCTCTTCAGAGGCGGATTCGGGCTCTGAGTTAGACGAGCAGTCTGACTCCTTCAAGTTGACTGTTGGTATGGGCAGCCTGTAGTGTCCTAGACAAGCCGGAGTCATCCCCCTTCTGAGGTGGGGTTGGTGTCCCCCAAGACTGGGGTCAGGGGTGCTGACCAGCTGGCAGTGGTGCAGGCCACCATTGCTCTGCAGCCCGGTCTTGGTGGGTTCACTGACCCCTCAGCAGTGGTACTCCCGCCTGTGTTGTGCCTGGATCGCCCAACTTTGGGGCCGATCAAGGCTTCTACAGGAGGGAAGGGTGCTGCACCCTGGATAGCTCCCTCAGGTGCTGGCCAGGGCTGTCAGCTACCTAGGCTGGCCCTCTCGAGGAGAAGGGCTCTCTCAGACTCAGAGGGGTCGAGGTGCATGGGGTCTGCACAGCGACCTCATTCTGGGGCCCACCCAGGCTCTGGAACAAGCCGTAGTGAAGATCTCCGCTCTTCCTTCTCGGTCTCTTTGAGGGAGCCCCATTCTTTTGAAGTAGGGGACCATCCTTCTGGACCTATACGGCCCCAGTCACCTCACAGGAGGGATTCTTCAGGGCGCAGCCAAGGCAGTACCGAAATGGTTGTTCAGCTGTCGGTTGTGGAGTCTTCCGGAACACTTTTGTCTTCGGGTGCTCTTGGTCCACTCCTTAGCCCAGGCAGAGGTCAGCCGATATCTCTTCTAGGCTCTGTTCCCATCCCTCTGCCACATTCTCCGGTGCTCCCAGGCATCCTTGGCCCTAGTGGGCCTCTCTCCTGGGAACAGTTCAGTGCTGTGGCTGCTCAGTTCCCAGCTTACGTTAGGGCGATGGACAGACAGGTTTTTCAACCTCCCCCCGAGCAGCCACCCTCTGAGCAGTCGGTGCCCTCCAACTCTTCATCCCCCTCTTCTCGGGGAGAGGAGCCTTCTGTCCACATCCCTCCAGCCACTGATCTCGCTGAGTATCAGCGTTTCCTCGTGAGGATATTGGAGGACTTGCACCTCATCCCTGCCACTGTAAACAATCCAGAGCACTCGGCACACACCTTTCTAGGCGATTTCAGTGAGGCCACCCTTGTGGTGCCTCCCTGGCCTCCTCCCTTTCGGGAGGCATCGTTGTGCTTCTGGCAGAGGCCCTTCTCCAGAGTTCCTGCCCCTAGGGATCTCTGCCAGTGGTATTGCACCCCCCCAGAGTCTCCAGGTTCCATGCCTCCTCTGCAGTCTGGATTGATGCAGTTGGACACTCTTAATGGGCTTTGTGCCCTTCACCTCGACCGGCCCCCAGATCAAGATTCCTCAGATTTTGACTTCTGGGGTAGGAGAGCTTTCTACTCGGCATGGTTGTTGATTTCCATTTCTGCACATCAGGCCCACTATGCAGCCTATGACAGGTTCTTGTGGTCTAGGCTAGGTCAACTCCTAGCCTCGTTGCCTGACACGGAGCAAACCAGACAAGCCATTGCACTCTCTGCACGTGGCCTGGAGCTAGCAAGGCACCAAGCGAGGGCATCCTATGATGCCAGCGAGGTAGCTACCAGGGTCGTGGGGACAGCGATCTGCACTAGGCGGATGGCATGGCTGCGTCTTTCCCGGTTGTCACCTTTGGCCCAGCATAGAGTGATTAACTCCACTCACCAGAGAACCTATCTCTTCTCCCATAGAGCGAGACGGCGTTTGTTGGGGCAACTTCCTTCCCCCTCCGGGGGTTCCCCGTCTCGCTCTCCCCACTCTCGGCTTTCCCCAGACCCTGAAGGTTCTCCGTCTTAGTGCGTCACCCACTGAGAGCTAAGGGACTTTGTCCTTTAGGGTGTTAAGAACCCCCTTCGAGGGGGCTCGGCACTCACCCATATGTGATGAATGGTGAAGATTGACACAGTTAAGATATGAAAATTACGTACCTACTGTAATTGTGATCTTTCTGTATATCTTCACCATTCATCTCAATCCTACCCTCCAGCCCCTTGGGGTCCCAGTCTCTGGGTCCACCTCCCTCTCTGTGCCCAACCTCTCCCCCCCATCTCTCTTAAGGGTGGGGTGAACAGGGGCACATAGGGGGATAAGGTTCTGGGGAGAGTGGTCAGCATGGGGGGGCACTCCTTCTCCAGTACTTTAGCCCACCCCTGTGGGGTGGGAGTTGGCAGTTGCCCTCCATTCTCTCCTCCTCCTTTTTCCCATCCATCTCATTTCTTTCTTGTCCCTTATATTACCTTTTAAAAAAAAAAAATCTTTTTCCTTTTTCACCAAAAATTTTTTCCTTCAGAGGATGTTAATCCCCTGTGCCCTGTCCTTCTTCCAGAATAGCCGACTCTGCTCATCTGGAGTTTTTGCTAGCTATTCTGTGCCTTGAATTCTGGCAAGAAGCCTTTGGCTACTCCTTGTAGTTCCTATACAATCTGGAGATGGACCAGGGTCTGGGATACATTACCCCTTCTCCTCCCTTCCTACTTTCTAAATTCTTTACCCCACCTACCTCCCTCCTCCTCTATTTCCGAATTGGAGCCCTCCCAATCCCTTTAGTTCCCGACTTCTCTTTTCTGTCTTCTCAGTCATTATTTCTCCTTTTAGTTTTATATCCTTTCCTTTTTCCTTTCCCTTGGACTTCCTTGTCCCACCCTCCACTCCCTTCCTCTTACCTCTCCGTCGACTCAGAACTGGCAGGCAGGCGGAGTTGACAGCGCCTTAATGGCCAACCCGCAAGCGCCATGCAATATGTCGGCCTTGAGGGTGGTGCTGATGGTGCGTCTGCTCCTCCTACCAAAAAAAAAAAAAAAAAGCTCCCACGGGGTCATGACCTCCGGCCCTGAACCCATATGTGATGAATCGTGAAGATACACAGAAAGATCACAATTACAGTAGGTACATAATTTTCATTTCTGGAGCATGCATCTCTGTAGGGACACAGACGGGGTAGAGGCAGTTCAGAGAAGAACAACTAAAATGGTGCAGGGCTTGCACCAGAAGACACACGAAGAGAGATGAAAGGAGCTCAATATATATACACGTTGGAAGAGAGGAGAGAATGGGAAGATATGATAGAAACCTTCAAGTATCTTAAGGGCATTTGCAAGGTGCAGGTGGGCGATATCTTTCAGTTTAGGAGTGGTGCAAGAATGAGGGGTCACGATATGAGATTAGACAGGGGCGGGCTTAAGGCAATGCGAGGAAGTTTTTCTTCACAGAAAGGGTGGTGGATTAGTTGGCCTGGTGGCACTGAGGGTTGAGGTGCTGGATGCCACACCTCGTGCTGTGCCAATGACCTGGGTTCAGGAATGACTTTGGGTCACTGGGGTGCCGTCATGGGGTGGGAAGGGTGGGAGCAGGATCGAGTATTGGCTCTCCTTTCCTGGGTAAGGGGTGGAGTCACCCGCCCGTAGTCCCACCATCACCAAATGGAGGTTAGGTGCTGGCGCAGGTGGTCAACTGCGCAACTGGAAGGGGGGCACCCTGAATGGCATGTGCACGTGTTCCTCCACACACACATGCTACGTCAGGGACTCATGGGTGTACAGGTTGGGAGAAAACCTGCAAAAACCCAGAAATTACATATGAAAAAAAAGAAAGGGTCATGGATGCATGGAACAGCCTACCCGGGGAGGTAGTGGGAGCAAACACAGTGGGGGAATTCAAGGGATAGGCATAAAGGGGTACCCTAGAGGGGGGAAGAGAGGCTAAGCCGAGGACCAAGTAGGGTCAGCAGCTGCCGATACAGGTAGGGAAATGGGCAGACTCAATGTGCCTAGCAGTCCTTATCTGCCAGCAAGTTCTGTTTCTACAGTATATAAGCAGCAGTTTAGTGAGGATAGAGGGAGGGCAGACTGTGGCTTCAGATGCTAGCAAGGTGTCAGGAGAGAGCAGGGCATGTCAGAGATTTGAATGCTGCCTTTCAGATGAGCGCTAAATTACTGTTGGGCATTGGGGCAGACAAATCCACAGAACCCCAGCTGAGCAGCCATGCCAAGTATTGTTAGGCTACCAGTCAGACTGGAAGGAGCAGTGAGTACTTGCTGTAAACATTTGTGAAAATTACATTTTTTTATTCTCTTAAAAAAGCTACTTGACATTTTGCATTCTGTTGTGAGCCAGCTCATTTTCGTGCAGTCAGAAGACAGAGCCACATAGTGGTGGCAGTGACTATGAAACAGTACTAAAAATGAAGAAAAATTTTTACAATGCAACTGACTGGCAAGTGGGAACAGCAGAGGAAAATAATGAGGCCAGAGCTGGGCCATTGCTATCGGGGAGGGCAAAGGTAGTGTCCTTTAGGGACTAGCAGCCATGTTTGATTTGACTCTGAGAGGAGGAGGTCAGTGACCCCCCCCCAAAGTGATGGAAGAGGTCTGGAGGGAGGAGGTGGAAGGGGCGAGAACACAGCAAAGGGTGGAGGGGGTGAGGAACATATAACAAGGGTACATGGAGCGGTGGACACAGAGGGTATAAATGTGAATAGGAGAATAGAGGCAATAGAAGGAAGGTCAGATTCTAGGTGGAGGGTGATGTCTGTGAATGCGTGGAGTCTTGGAAAATGGACGACATGCAGGCACTGTTAGCAGACAGGAGGGTGGACGTAGCTGCAGTAACCAAGACTTGGACAACATCACACCATGACTGGGACCTTGTGATCCCTGGATATAAACTATACAGGAGGGACTGGGTAGTCAGGAAGGGGGGAGGGGTGGCAGTTTATATCAGGGAGGGAATAATTTGCACAAGGGAGGAGTCAGAGGAAGGGGAGATGGAGACATTATGGGTTCAGTTAAGGTCCAATAGAGGGAGAAAGGTAAGGTTGGGGGTGGTTTACAGACCACCCAGTCAGGATGAGGAGAGGGACAGGGAACTGAGCTCACAAATATTGGAAGCTGCAGGGAAAGGAGAGGTGATAATTGTAGGGGACTTCAACCTGCCCAAGGTGGACTGGAACATATCCTCCACAACATGTTCTAGGAGTCAGGTGATCATGGAAGGACTGCAGAGTGGGTTCCTGACTCAGGGTGTCACTGAACCAATAAAAGCTGAGGCAGTTCTTGATCTGGTGCTCACAAATGGGGAGCATGTACAGGAAATAATGGTCAGGGAGCCACTGGGTGGAAGTGACCATTGTAGCAGAGGGAAAAACTATAAGTGAAGTAGAACTAAACTTACAGAGTGACTTTAGCATCATGCAAGGTCACTTTTCATCTCTGGGTTTATTAGTTAATAGTAAAAAAAGACAGGTTATGTCATTTGCATTGGACTTAAAGGGAATTTCAAAATTAAATATAAAGACACAAGAGGGTAAGTTTTTAGAACAAACTGAAACATATAAATATTTAGGGGTACATATAGATCAATGTCTTACTTTCCAATATCATATAACAAATTTAATAAAGAAAACACATGTTAAGATTGGAGCTATGAGACGAATATCAAATTGTATGACAAGAGAATCAAGATTGATTATAATCAATTAATAATGCCGGTTATTGACTATGGAGGTCATATTTACAGACATACAGCAAGAAAACATTTAAATAACTTGGATACACTTTATAATAAGCTTCCAAAATTTGTGTTAAGGTGTGATTTTAAAACTCATCATTGCACTATATATGGATTTGGGTTGGATTCCATTAGACTTACGGGCTAGGGGAATCTGGCTAAATCGGAGTTACGTAATATTTAAAATCAATCTTAGATAACTTAAAAACAAATTACAAAAACCAAAGCGTGGTTTAAATTTAAAAAAAACTGGTGCTAGAGATTTAATAATACCAAAGTTAAAAAATCGATTTAGTGAAATGACCCTTCAATATCAAGTAGCTAAAAGTTGGAATTGTCTTCCTCCTTTTCGTGAACTAACAACTACTGATCATGATTTTAAAATGGCCTGAATCACGAACTTAGTTTTCGTTGTTGTTGTAATAGGTGAAATTAATGTAAATCTAAAAATGCTAATATGTCTGTTATTGTCGAGTTTGTAAACTCTGATGTATTGTTTTATACTTTTCTGTAACCTGTATTGTTATAAATATATAGTTGTAATAATTTTGCATAATGTAAACAGATTAGCCTTGTGAACAGGGATTTTCAGAACCCTAATGGCTGTATCACTGTATAAATAAAATTTTACCATACCATACCATTGCACAGTATGGTTCCAGTTGGATATGGGCAGGGAAAGCAGCCCAACTAAGACCAAAATCTTGGATTTCAGGAGGGTGGACTTCAGGAAAATGGGCGAAGTGCTAAGGAGACATCTGGCGGGCATCAGAGCAGATATGGGGGTGGACCAAAGGTGGTCAATCATTAGGGAAGGAATACTGGTTGCCACAGATTAGTGCATTAGGCTCAGGGGGAAGACCACAAGGAACAAAGTGCCCAGCTGGTTCAGTTCTGGGGTTGCCAAGGTGGTAAGGGAAAAGAGGTTGGCCTATAGGAAATTCAGGAAGACCAAGAGAGAGGTGGATAGGGAAAATTACCTAAGGTTGGCTTGTGAGGCAAGTAAGGAAGTCTGGCGAGCAAAGGCACAGAAGGAGCTGCAGATAGCTGAAGGAATTAAGAGGCGGGAGAAGGATTTCTTTTGCTATATAAATGAGAAAAGGGACAAGAAGGAAGGGATTGTTAGACTTAAGAAAGGAGTGGAGTTGGTGGGGGATAATGGGGGAAAAGTAGAGCTACTAAATGAATACTTCTGTTCTGTCTTCACCAGGGAGAAGGACAGACCAGTGCCTTCAGGAGGGAAAAGAGGAGCGGGGGGAGGGGAACACAGATGTAGTGATAGAGGAGGAGGATAGAGTGAGGGAGGAGCTGCTGGCATTGAAAGTGGACAAATCACCAGACCTGGGCAGAGTACATCTAAGGGCACTAAAAGAACTGGCTGAGGAGCTGGCAGGGCCACTGGAAGGCCTATTTAATAGTTCATTAGAGTCAGGCATGGTAGCACAGGACTGGAGAACAGCACATGTTGTGCCCCTCCACAAAAGCGATCCCAAGGATGACCCAGGGAATTACAGACCAGTCAGTCTGACCTCCATTGTGGGCAAGCTCATGGAGATCATACTAAAGGAAAGGTTGGTGGACTATCTAGAGAAGCATGGTCTCCAGGATGCGAGGCAGCATGGGTTCATATTGGGGGGTGAGATCATGTCAAACAAGTCTGACTGACTTCTTTGACTGTGTCACTAAGACAGTAGACAAGGGCCAAGCGGTAGACATCCTCTATCTTGATTTCAGCAAGGCCTTTGACTCTGTGACCCACAAAAGGTTGATCAGGAAGTTGGTGGATCTCTGGGTTGGGGAAATGATGGCCAGATGGGTGGAAAACTGACCGAGGGACAGAACCCAGATGGTAGTTGTGGGGGGAGAGTTATCTGGCACCAGAGAGGTAACCAGTGGGGCCCTGCAGGGCTTGGTGCTTGGGTCGGTATTGTTCAATGTCTTCATCAGTGACATTGGGGATGGCATTAAGGGCAAAATGTGCCTATTCATGGAGGACACCAAGCTCTGAGGGAGAATGGACACAGCTGAAGGGATACAGAACCTACAGGAAGATCTAGAAAAGCTGGGGAGGTGGTCCAGGATCTGGCAGCCTGGCTTTAATGCCAAGAAATGCAAAGTTATGCATATTGGAGCCAAGAATTCCAGGACAGAGTACTACCTGGGTGGAGTCAGAGTATCTGCATCAGAGGAGGAGAAGGACCTGGGAGTAATGATCACTAGTGCCCTGAAACACTCCACACAGTGCAAGAAAGCAGCAAAGGCAAACAAGATGCTGGGATGCATATCTAGTGGGATCAGTAGTAGGAGAGAGGAGGTTATACTGCCTTTGTACAGGTCACTGGTAAGGAAGCATCTAGAGTATGGAGTTCAGTACTGGGGCCCACACCTCAAAAAGAACATTAACTTGCTGGAGAAGGTCCAGAGGAGGGCTACAAAGATCATAGCGGGTCAGCAGGGTAAGGCATACGAGGAGAGGTTGAGGGCACTGAACATGTACTCCCTGGAAGACAGGAGACAGAGGGGACATGATTGGGACCTTCAAATACCTGAAAGGGATAAATAAGGTTGATAAGGAGAGTCTCTTTAAGCTGAGTGGCAACCATAACATGAGGGGACACAGTCTTAAGCTTGAGGGTGGGAGGTTTAGGAGGGAGATCAGGAAGCATTTCTTCACAGAGAGGTTGGTGGACACTTGGAATGCACTGCCAGAAGAGGTCATCTCATTGAAGACAGTGGGCAGCTTTAAGAGAGGCTGGGATAGGTATGGGGGAAGGTAAAGATCATGGGTAGGGAAGATGGGAGGAATTGGGAGGGAGGGCAGGGGCATTAGCTCAAGCTGTGGACCCTGCAATATGAACAGACTTGATAGACCAAATGACCTTCTTCTGCTGGCTTCTTCATATGTTCGTATGAGAACAAGAGCGTATCAGTATTCCAAATGTGCGGTGTCCTGATTCTGATGGGCTAGTTTCTCCTGGGCTGTTGTGCTGGGTAATGGCTCTGGTAAAAGTCCCCTTGACCAATAAGGAGCCAGCATTCTTTAGACTCATTTATTTATTTATTGAATTTTGTTGACCAGGTAGGTCCACTAAGACTAGAAGTCCCTTTTTCAGGGGTGACTGGGGGGAGGAGGGTACAGATGGTAACCAACTGAAATTGAACCAGATTAAACTGTTTGTGATATTTTTGTAAATGGGGGAACTTTGGCCAGGACACTGACAAAATTCCCCTGCTCTTGGAAGGGAGCACTGTTGGCCCATTCCAAGATGGAGGTTCCTGGTGAAACTGTGGAGAAGGAGGTTCAATTGGCTGGGGAGCAGTTCTCCCTCCCTGCCGTGGCAAGTCAGGAGAACGCCATTATTGATATTGCTAATGTGGAACAGAATGCAACTATGGATACAGAAAAACTGCCATGTCAAGTACCTGAGACCCTTACGGAATGTACCTCTGATACGAACATTGAGGATGATGCAGCTTTGGAGGACTTGTCAGAAATGGACACTGCCTTGGAGGACTTTCATGATACGGTAGCACTGCCAGCAGCAGCAGGTCCATGGGAGGCAGAGAGGCAGACAGAGCCTATGTCAAGGCAAAGCATGGTGTCATGGCAATAATCTCAGAAAGCCTCAAAAGAGGTCAGGAAACAAAAATGAAAATTTAAACTGAGTCAAGAAGGACATTAGGAAATCAAGTAGGTGGCCCAAAAGAAAACTGTCAAACAGCTAGAGAGCATTTGAAAGAGACATTTTTTGTTACATACTCCAGGAGTGCCTGAGGAAGACTGGACACTGGAGCAAGCCTTGCAGAACACCAGCTGGCTGCAAGAGGCTTCGGGTAAGTGGGTCCCCAACCCTGACTTTGATGATGGCGAACCTCAGATTGTGAGACCCCAGAATATGGGGTAAGGTTGACAAGTGGGTTTAAATCAAGGGGACCCAGGGAGTGCGGGCCACTCTAATCTGGAGTCATGGTCAGGACAGGTACAACAAGATACTATGACTATTCCTGCTCAACTAGAGGTGCTGCATAGAGTTGTGGGTGTTGAGTATGATGGCAAAAACAAAATGGGGACTATGGATGTAGACAAAAGTAATGGGATACAGAACACCCTGAATAATCCACCAATTAGTCAGGACACTTTGGATGTTGAACGTCAGCAGACAATACCAGAGAAGGATTCAGGGGTATCAGAGCGCCTGCCCTTACAGTTGGATTCTGATGGGTGGGAGAAGGTTGGGACAAAACCGTAGAAATGTGGCTATGGATTCTGATAACTCTGAACTTGCAGGTCCTTCAGTGGAGACAGGACAAAGAACAGAACACAGAGACATCAAGAGACTGATGATAGACAACATGCTCAACCACCTCCATGTTCTACCAAATTTTCTGATTTATTTGATAAGTCTCCCCCTTTGCCATGTAGGCATGCAGTAAGACTTCAATATAAACATGGGTTAGAGTTGTTCCCAGATAGGGAATATGTGGGAAAAACGTTACTGAAAGATTCTTTGCATTTTAAGCCAGCTGAAGTTCACGCCTTGTTACACATTTCGGGGGAGAAAAATTTTGACTTTAGTTTTTACACTACTCATGGCTTGGAGAAGTTCTGGACTCTCTACAATCAGAAAAAGTTTTTCCCTTTATGGACTCCATTCTTAGCCATTCCCTTGATGAAGCCTGTGGTGAAAAAAATAACGATATGTTCAAAACAGAATGTGTACACATAGGAGACATGCACCACTGGCTTCAGAAGCGTTGTGATGTTCTTAGCACTCCAGAACCTGGTGTAACCCCCCCTGCAAATGGGGGTTCCCAAAAGACTTCCAGGAGCTTGCTTGAATGCTCCAAGCCTGAATGGTGTTTGGCGTTTAAGCCATTTATCAGTGAGTGTTTTTAGAACCTCTGGTACTGTCTCTTTAAGAGCTGTCTGCTTGCAGACATAATTAGTTTATAGGGGGACTGTGTGTTTCTTTGATTGAGTACCACTCAAGCTGCTGCCAATTCACTCCATTTTGCAGTCACTAGGGTGCAAAGGAACCTATCTGAAAGATGTAACTGTTTGCCAGAAACCATTTAGAGTGATAATGAAATTACAGTTTGTCTAACCTGCTTTCTTTTGCAGTCAGAACAGTGTCTGCCTAGTTCCCCATTCTGGTTTTGAACTGCTGAACTGGACCAATCAGTGTGGGGTAAGCTAGCTCTAAAATGGTGCCTTGGACGAATCAGAACTTGGACTCATAATCTGAGCCAGCCACAAGAGGATTGTATGGGCAGTGACTCTGGGAGATGTAGTTTAGACTTCAGTGCCTTTTGGACCAACAGCAGCAGTCTTGTGGTGACAGCCAATCCAGTCAAGAACTGGGAGGAACTCAAAGAAGTGCCAGTTTTGTCGGTTGGAGTTTCAGTTGAGCTTTGGCAGTGAAGAAGGAAGGAGCCCTGTGCTTTTTCAGTGTGCAGTTTTAGTCAAAAGCGTGTGTAAGGCCCAGAGTTCCGGTCTGCAGCTTGTGTAACTGCTTGTTAGGACTGAATCCATCCTGTGAAAAGAATCAAAGGATCTCTGAAGAGTAGAAACCAGGCTCACCCTGTAGAAGACTGGAGAAATTATTGAATTTTCGGTCTGTCAGGAACTGAATCTGCTGTGTGTTCTCCCGGGTATTGTGCAGTAATTGCGATCGGGATAGAAGCAGCCTGCCTGGTATAGTACTCTTTTTTTTACCATATAAATGTGTGAAGAGTCTCTTGGAGCTCAGAGTAGCCCTGCTGATATTGAAGGACCCTATCTTATTTGGAGGTCGTGAGTACTAATTCAGGTGCTCCTGTTGAATTGCCACATTAAATCCAAATGGAATTACTGTACTGCTGACTGTTTAATTTTCCTTTTCTCTGTGTGAAAGGGCCCCTACCAGCTGCCACGGTTTGGACTAGCCACTAGGGCTTGGGTACCCAGGGACAGTAACTGATAGGGATAGGCCTGTGCACAGAGCCATAAATGATTATTAGAGTGATAAGCTAATTAACCTGATTTTCCCCTGTCCTTGTTATATCCCTAAATAAATCAGAGCTGCTTGTTTCAGCAAAGTTATACTGCCAGGTATTTGTCTATGTTAAAGTACTGTACTGTGATTGTTGCACTGTATCTCATTTCATAGGAGGTCCCAGTGCGGAACCAGTCCTGGGGGTAAGTATACTGTGAAGGTAATTCTGATATATTGTGTGGGCCACTAGTGGGAAGAAAGGGGGGTTGCAGTGTCCCAGAGGGCTGTGACCAAGTTAGTTTAACTATTGCAAACCCTGACCTCTGGGTGGAGGCACCCGCCATTGGATCCAGGCCCCTCAACCTGTTAGTGGCAAATCAGGCAGGGGTAGTAGCCCCTGGGATAGCGCCATCTAGGGGTTACACTATTATTGACTCTGAATCCTTCTAGATGGGGGGGCTGGCGTTTTCAAATCAAACTAAGACAAAATGATGCTGGTATTATTCACCTCCCTAATAGTTTTTTTATTGGTACTGTAGAAAGCGTGAAGTATGTTTCTACTAGGGGCAACCTAAAGCTTGCCATAAATGTGGTGAAAGAACTCATTTGGCTAGTACATGTGATAAACTCAGATGCATCTTATGTGGAGAATATAATCACATTAGTACAGAGTGTAGAAATGTTGCTAGATGCAATTTGTGTGATGCAAGAGGCCATGTGTTTTATAAATGCCCGTGGGCAGCCCACAGTAGAGAAGATGGAGTTAATCAGGACACAATAATTTGGAAAGCACAAAGAAAGGCTGAAGGGAATCTTGACATCATTAACCAAACACCCAAAGAACTAGGATCTGGGCACCAGAACATGGATGATAGAGCTACCTCATCCACTATGAACTCTCCCTCTACAGAACATTGCCAAAATACAGATCAGGAAAACCAACAACAGGAGCAATCTTCCTCTCCACAAGAACAAACTGATTAACAGACCTCTGACCCCCCTCCCAACTAACAGAGGTCAGAGACATTAATCCTGTACAGGTGACGGCTTCAAGGGAAGATATGCCACTCCCCCAACAGTTCTGGATGACCTCAGTACCTAGATGGAGGGTGAGGTTAAGGACTTCCTCTATCCCTGATACTCTTCTTCTGAATAAATATGAGGCACTGTCAAAATCCAAGGATTGGGGGGAATCTGGGACTGACGGGACAGATTCAGACATTTCTACAACATCTCTTCCCCCTATAGAACGACGAGAGGGAAGAAAAAACAAAAAGAAGAAAAAACATTTAGAGGACAGTCCGAATGGTTGATCTTTCCCCTTAAAATTCTATGTTTAACCGTCCTTTAATCTAGGCTACCTTGAATGTCTGTAGCATTCTTGATGGGGGTAAAAGGAAAGCGGTGTTCTCTCTCTTAAAACAGCAGGCAGTAAGTGTAATTTATTTGCAAGAAACTTGGCTTAAATCTTCTACTATGGTTAATCAGTGTAAAAAGGCCCGGCTGTGGGGGCCATCTTATTGGTCCTTTGGCCTGGATGGGGCTGACGGGATAGGCATCCTTTTTTAAGGGGTACAGTTTACATTACATAAATTAATTGATGTCTTACCCAGTCGATTATTCATCTTAGATGGCCTAATAGATGGCACAGCCTGTAGACTTATCTCAGTTTATGCACCCCAGAGTAAAGCAGATAGGGTGGAATCGTTTAGGACCTTACAGCCCTTTCTAATGACACCAAACAAGTTTTCATAGGGGGAGATTTCAATTGCCGCTTGTATGTGTCTACGGGTCCTCTACAAGCAAAGAAAGTATACACATGCATTGCAGAATTGTTTAAAAGTAGCAGGCATGATAGATGCTGCTAAATTAGGGTGGGTTAAAAACTTGGAAAACACGTATGTGAGGGGGCGGCTGGTTATCAGAATAGATTACTGGTTCCTGTCCCCCCCCAATATAAGGTTGATAGAGTTTAAGATGATTCCTATGGAGTTTTCTGATCACTCCATGTTACTTTTGAAGTTTCAAACCAATTGTTCCATACAACACTCGATGAGAAGTTGGAAATTAAACATTGCACTGTTACAGGATAAAGATATTCAGAGACATTAGAGAAACCTTACAAGCTCATAGCACGATTGTCTGTTTATATGATTCTGTTGGTAAATGGTGGAAAGATACTAAAACTGAATTAAAAAAATGTTTTCAGAAATATGGGAAAGTAAAACAGAATGAAAAATGTATAATACTTATCTTTACGGCAACAGCTATAATATTTATACTCTTTAGTTAATACCACTACTCATGATTTTAGTTCGCAAACAACTCAACTCAAAAACCAAATGAAGAGTTTTCAATATGATAGGGCTGCAACCCTCATGGCTGTCTTGCAGTATGGAACTACAAAAACCCCGTGTGAAGCTTGCAAGAATAGAATGGACAAATCTAACATTACCAGGTTGATGGATTCAGATGGCTTCATAAAAACTGCTTTGCAAGATCTGAAGTGTATTGTCCATGACTACTTAAAATCCCTTAATGTTTCTCCTTATATTGATATGACAGTGATAGAGACATACATAGGGCAATATAGTCCTAAACATAATAAAGGATCTTTACAGCACTTGGATAAACCATTTACAAAAGATGAATTATTATTGATACTTAAAGGAATGCAGAAAAATGTCTCTCCTGGACAACATGGCCTTCCCTTAGAGTTCTATTTAGCTTTTCTAGACTAAATGACAGAAATTCTTCTTCAGGTGTACAATGAGATAATGGAGGCACATGTAATAAGAGAAGATTTTGCGCAAGGATTGATTAAATTTCTTTTTAAATCAGAAGATAAAACATTGATACAAAATTGGTGTCCCATCTGTTTATTAAATACAGACTGGAAAATATAATGTAACTACTTCACAAACAACTGCAACCCCATTTATCTGAATTTTTGCACCAGGCACAAACTTGTGGGGTGTTGGGTCAGAAAATACACGACCATCTTAGCTTGATTCGAGACTGTTATACTTATTGCAGGACAAATAACTTGGCAGGCTTCCTGGTCTCATTAGACCAAAGTAATGCCTTTGATAAGGTGTTACATCCCTTCTTATAACATGGCTAAAACCATGCATTAACTCCCCATTAGATGCCACCTTCGTCGTGGATTAATGCTTACATGTTACAGGTCTTACAACAATATGGCATACCTGAGAAATTGGTATCCTGTATTCAGATATTATATAGCAAACCATTAGTAATTCCCCTGATTTGTGAGACTTTAGGCACCCCATTGGGTTTGGGAGTTGGCGTATGACAGGGCTGCCCATTAAGCCCTTTGTTATATACCATGGTGTTTGATAGTTGTATTAGACATATTGCAGTGAATGGTTTGATTAGGGGACTACAGCTGCCCATGCAGAACATCGAAACTAAAATTTCAGTTTATGCGGACGACTTGTGTCTTTTCGTGGAATCTAAACAAAGTATAAGATATGCCATTCAAGAATTACAACGTTATGGGGAAGTCTCAGGAGCACGACTGAATATCAGCAAAAGTGTGGGAATTTGTAGTGGTACACCTGTGGCTGAAGAGTGTATAGAAGATATCACTATTTCCACATCCCCTATTAAAATTCTTGGTTTATATTTTGGCGATGGGGATATGGCACAAAAGAATTGGATAGATGCAGTAACCAAGTGTTAATGGAGGGCTGACAGATGGAAAAATTGGCTAATATCAAAACAAAAGAGGATTTTTATTATGAAGTAGTTTTTAGTTCCCTTACTATTTTATGTTACCTAAATTTATCCTATTCCTTTTAATTTAGAAACAAGGATTTATAGTATTTTTTTTTCATATGTTGTGGGCTTGTAGGCTTAATCCTATTAAGAGAGAATACACAGATACGTACCTTGCTAAACAAAAAGGGGGAGTGGGAATGCTTCATCCGTTAGTTTTTTTTTTTCATGCTATTTTCTTGTTGGGAATATTAAAGAATTATCATTACCTTCAGGCCTGGGGGCAAAGAAGGACGGACACAACAAATGATGCAAGGATATTTTAATAGCTGGCAGGATGACCCTGTGAGAGTTTTGCCTAGAATGAAGGTACTTGGTTTCAAGAAACCCATGCTGAGGAAACTGTGTATTTGGAAGATAAGAAAAACACAAATATTGAACTTTACAAGTAAACAATGGTATGCCACAATTGTGGACAGGATAAGTCCACCTTTTCTAGAGTTCAAATATTGTACCCCGACCTTGGTCTCTTTGTGCTATATCTCAACTTAATAACCTGAGGATTCCATGTAGGATGTGGGATAACTTGTGGTTATCTACATATGGTAAATTAAATGTTAATGGCAACCTGAAGCACAAATCTGTGGAAGAACAAGGGTGTCCTTATGATGATTGTAATGCACCAGAGAAAACAATGCCACATTTTTTGTTAGAATGTAGTTTCTCTTCTCAACTATTATCCTTTTTAGCATCTAAGTGGAACCTGCCTTGGCTTCCTTGGTTAACATATGAGCAATTAGCTCATGGCCAATACCATGGTAGATGTGCATGTTATAATCAAACTAGTCTGGAAGTTTTTTTTGCATGTCTCAAGTTTTATCTATGGCAGGCTAGAAGTAGATACAGCATGTCATTCAACAACAAACGTTGATGTATATCGCTATTAGTAAATTGATTGAAGCAGCATGCCTAGAAGTTTATAATAATGATATCCGGAAGTTCTCCAAGACTGCTGTATATAATGTGTGGAAAGGATTGACTCAGATATTATTCTAATTTCGGATGGAGGGGTAATTTTTTTTTTTTTTTTGGATTACACAAAGAGAAGCAAAATTAGTGCTGAATATTATTCAGAGTTTTCAGTTTTACAGTTGTGATTGCTTTTCCACTGTTATGTTCCTAAGTTAACTAAAAGGACTGTGCATATATCAAAGCATTTCAGTTGTATTCATTTTATTTTCTGTTAGTTCTTTTATTCTCTTCCTTTTCTTTTAAGTTTACTATGTCCAAATGTTAAGAGTAAGGACAATCCTTTTGTTTTGTATAGTGGCATTGTTCCTTTTTTATGCTTTCTAAAAAGAAAAAAAAAGAGTGGAGGAAATATTTAGGTGTGTGGGGGGTTTAAGGGGTATACGGGAAGGTGGTGGGATGCGTTTTGTTTTTTCTCCTCTCTGTGCATGATGTAATGTATTTATTTTATGTTTTGCATTGAATTTTTCAATAAAAAATGCCCCTACTCTTCTACAAAGCTTGGTGTGTGTGGGGGGGGGTTCCTCACACCGGTGGTAACTGAACACGGAAAGCTTACAGCCTACAGAAGTTCAAATTGGCATTTTAGATGTATTGTTAGATAGAGTTTCAGTGTTGGGATTATATTCTAACACAATGAATTGGTGGATCCAAACAAAGGCAGATGAGACTAAATGGTTACGGGCCTATGAAAAGCACTCTGCAAACATTAGACGCCTTAGGTATCTATCACTGCGAGAACAGTTATTCACTCTGTTATCGAACACTTTGCTAATAGGGAAGATTTTTCGACACAGATTATAAACATTAAAGGGGAGATGAAAACATTACAATATAATAGAGCAGCCACTCTACAGGCTGAACTTAGCTTTGGCATTAGGAAAAAACCCTTCTCAGATCCTTGTCAAGCATGTAAGGAGAGGAGACACAAGGCCATTTTTCTGAAATACAGGATGAAGGTGAGGCACTCCAATCAGATGCAGAGGGGATACAAGCAGTGGTAGACGGACATATGGCCCACCTGGTAAGTCTGGTACACCTTGAAGAGGATATGATGGCAGCATATCTCGAGGAGCTCAGCTGACTGTTCCACCCTTAACTCAGGATCAGTTGTCTGAGCTTGATAAAGGCATTCCTGAGTAGGAAGTACTTAGGGTCATTCAGAATTTAAAATTGGGAACCACTTCGGGGGACATACCTCTCAACTGCTATGAATTTCGCATAGCGCTATGATTTTCACACTCAAATTTACCCTTGCTCCACAGAGATTTATTGATGTTCTTAATAATGTTAGAGCTATTTCTGGACACATAAACTATTAAATCATTACGAACATATGGAATTTGCCAGCAGATAAAGGCCTAGAGGTCTATCAAGTTTGTTCTCATCGTGCAGCTATAACCCTTATCTGCAGCTGCCCTCCTTCCATCTTCCCCCTTCATTGACCCTCCCTTGACCTGTCCCATCCCTTTGAAGCAGTCCACTGTTCTACTGGATACCACTTCTGCAGGTAACGATTCCACCCAGCCACCACCTCTCTGTAAAAAGTGTCTCCTTCCTCCTCCACTCTCATATCATGGCCCTGGGTGTCCTCCCCCTTACTTTGAACAGCCCTCTGTACCTGCCTTGTTTATTCCTTTCATGTACTTAAAGGTTTCAATCATGTCCCCCCGTCCCTCCTCTCCTCCAGCGAGTACATGTTCAACTCCCTCAGCCTCCTCTCATATAAGTCCCCCAGCCCCTTGATCATCTTTGTTGCCCTGCACTGCACCCCCTCCAGTAACTTAATGTCCCTTTTCAGATACGGGTGCCAGTACTGCATGCAGTACTCCAGGTGCGGTGTCACTAATGACCTATACAGTGGCAGAATCACCTCCTCCCTCTTCGAAGATATACCCCTTGCAATACAACCCAGCATTTTGTTGGCCTTTGCAGCTGCCTTCCTACATTGTGCTGAGTTGTTCATTGACCCTGTAATAAGCACCCACAGATCCTTCTCCTCCTCTGTCTGGGCTAGCTGCACTCTCCCCAGCTGGTAACTCCTCCTTGGGTTCTTTATCCCAAAATGCAGCACCTTGCACTTTTTGGCATTAAACCCCAGTTGCCAGGTGTCTGACCAGGTTTCAAGCTTTGTCAGATCATCCTGCAACCCCTGCCATCCCCCTAGGTCATCCACCACTGCTCCTATCTTGGTATCATCAGCAAACAGACTGATCTTGCTCTTGACGTCCAATGATATGTCTGCAATGAATATCCCAAACAACACTGGTCCCAACACCGAGCTCTGTGGAACACTGCTTGTCACTACCGTTGGGTGTGAAAGCTCCCCACCCACCACCACCCTCTGTTGCCTTCCCTGAAGTCAGTTCCCTACCCATCTCACCAGCTTTGCACCCACCCCGTGCCTACTAACTTACTTCCCAGCCTTCCTTGCAGCACCGAGTCGAATACCTTACTGAAGTCCAGATACAGGACATCCACTGCATGGCCCCTGTCCAGTTGCCTAGTTACCCAGTCATAGAACTCCACCAGGTTGGTTTGGCAGGATCTGCCCCATATGAAGCCATGCTGTCCTGTAGTCCTTTGGCCTCGAGTAGGGCCACCAGCATCTCCTTCAGGATAGTCTCCATTAGCTTAACCACGATGGATGTCAGGCTCATTGGTCTGTAGTTTTCTGGTTCATCCTTGGGCCACTCTTGTGGAGGGGCACCACATGAGCCATCCTCCAGTCCTGAGGTACACACCCTGAATGTAGTGAGGCATTAAATCGGTCTGCCAAAGGCCCTGCAAGGACCTCTGCCAGCTCCTTCAGTACCCTGGGGCAGATGCCATCTGGGCCTGGCGCCTTGTCCACCCTCAGTGCCTTCAAACCCTCCCAAACTCTGCCCTCCATGATTTCCCCATCTGTCACCCCTCCCCCCCCTGTTTCTACCATTTCTCCCCCCTTGGGTGTCACCCCTCTCTTTAGTAAATACTGAGCAGAAGTACTCATTTAGTGCTTCTGCCTTATCACACCCTGCTTCCACCCAACCTCCCTCCTTCCTAATCCTTATAAGTGGTCCTTACAGCTCCTTTTCTCCCTGATGTACCTAAAGAAGTCCTTCTCCCCCTTCTTAATGCCTTGTGCCAGCCTGAGTTCTGTAGATGCCTTGGCTCCCCTAACTGCCCTTGTCACCTCCTTCGATTCCATCAAGTACTCCTCCCTGTCCTCCCCCTTCCCTGTTTTCTTGTACTTCCTAAAGGCAGCTCTTTTCCTCCTTACCTTTTCCATGATCTCCTTGCTCAACCAGCTTAGTTTCTTAGCCCTAGCCTTCTTGCTCTGGGCCTTGCAGCAGGTTTTGGTTGCGTCCACTATCCCCAGCTTTATGAGCTCCCACCTCTGGTTAGTGTCCATACTAGATTGAATTCTGGCCAGGTACCCTTTTACCACTTCCCCCATCCTCCTGAAGTGCAGCACTCTTGTGCCAGATTCCACTCCTTCCTTGCTCATATCCAGTGTGAGCCATACTGAGTGGTGGTCACTCTCTGACAGTGGTTCCTCCACTATAAGTTCCCTCACAAAGTCCCCATTTGCCAGCACAAGGCCAAGGGTATTCCCTAACCTGGTTAGTTCACTGACCATTTGCAGCAGGAAGCTGTCCTGGAAGGCATCCAGCAGTACCTGCTCCCTTCTGTTCCTGGTTGTTGAGGTACTCCAGTCCACTCCTGGCATGTTGAAGTCCCCAACAATCACCACACTACCCTTCTCGCAGGCCCTCCTGATCTGTCCTGTTAGTTCCCTGTCTAACTCCTCTGTCTGAGATGCCAGCCTGTACACCACTCCCATTCTAAGAATCCTATTCTTGGAATCCTGGATTTGCATCCAAAGTGACTCTGTACTACCCTCCTCCCCTTCCTCCCTTACACACTTCAGTCCATTCTTCACATATAGTGCCACACCCCCTCCTTTCCCAATCACCCTATCCCTACGAAATAACCTGTACCCTGGTACAGACAGGTCCCAGTCATTGTATTGGGCGGCCCATGTTTCTGTGATGGCTGCAATGTCCACCTCTCCCTCTGCCTTGAGCACCTGTAACTCTTCAGTTTTCCTCCCAAGGCTCCTAGCATTAAAGGTAACCACCTTCCACCCTTTCCCCCCCCTCCCATCCTGCCCTCCTTTACTAGCATCACCAATAGTACTTTGCATTTGTCCTTTGTCACTGTTATGGGGGGTAAGCTCAATGGTTTCCCATAGAAACATTCCATATCACTAACTGTATAGGGCCCATTATTTGTACATGTATTATTGTTTAAAATAAGAAAGTGCTCCACATTCTGGCCCTGTGCTATGATTTTTGAAGGCCAGTGCTATGATTTTTAATGCTGAGAGGTTGAGAGGTATGCCGGGGGAGGATGGACTTTCAAATAAGGTTTACAGACTATTCCCTAACATCATGGCTAAAATCTTGGTGAGGATTTATATGTATTTAACTTTGTTACCTGAATTGATGGATGACTTTACCAGGGGCTTGATAATATATTTGTACAAAGCGGGAGACAGGACTTTAATTGATAACTGGCAGCCTACCTGCCTGCTGAACTCGGATTTTAAAATCTTAACATTTTTATTGCAATCCAGGTTGAAGTGGGTGGCTTCTATGTTCATTCAACCAGTGCAAATATGTGCAGTGCCAGGTAGACACATTCCAACTAATTTGTGTCTCATATGAGATGTGGTTTCTTTTTATGAGAAGCAGGGATACAGGGATTTTTATTATCTCTGGACCAATGCAAAGCCTTCGACCAGGTCAACCATCTGTTTATGTTGCAAGTACTACAGAAATATGGATTCCCTCCAGCATTTTTACTTTAGGTTAAATTGCTGTATGGGAGTGCGGTCATTTCCTTAGTGTTGACGTCTAAGGGTGGAACTCAATTCCGGGTGTGTAAGGGGGTATGTCAGGGCTATCCCCTGAGTCTTTTATTGTATATTTTTGTTTGGACCCTTTGATTAGGAGGATACCATCATTAACAGACTTTCAGGGTATCTCGGGCGCTCAGAGAGTGTGGATGAAGTCAGGGTATTGGCATACGCGGATGATGTGTGTGTCTTTGCATGCACCCAGGAGAGTGTGGCATGTTCATTACAGGAGACAGGGGTATATGGTGCAGTGTCAGGATCATGTTTGAACCTCCAGAAATGCAAAGGTGTTTATTTAGGATCTCGAGCTGGGAGGAGATGTATGGTGGAAGGTACTGAAGTCACGGAGGACCCTATTAAAATAGTAGGGATACAGTATGGAGGACAGAATTGTGCAGGGAAAAACTGGGACTCAGTTTTACTGAAGGGAGAACAAAGGGCGGGGAGATGGAAGGGGTGGAGGTTATCAAAATTGAAGAGGGTACATGTAATTAAACAGTTTCGTTTGCCCCTTTTCTTATACATTAATGTGGTAATTCTACTGCTGGCTAGTTTGGAAACCAGACTGTACAGGGTGTTTTTCCAGATGTTGTAGGGCAGTCATTTAAACCCCATTAAGCGGGAGATAATTTATTGACCGAAAACAAAGAGGGGGGGGTCGGAATGATTAACCCCATTGCATTTTTCCACAATATTTTTTTGAGTGAATAATCTGAAACCTGCACTCTGTTTGAGGACAAGTGTTCCCCAGAAATGGTTATGGCATTCTTTTCAGGATATTTTAACCCATTGGGCAAATGCCCCATAAGGATGTTTGGAGCTTGTAAAATAGAGGCCTCTTTGAAAGTAACATGTCAAGAATTATTTAAATGGCAAATTATGAAACTAATGGTGATTCAAAAATCAAGATAGGATTTGTATAACCTAGTCCTACAGAATTTGAGCCCAGAGGAACCAATGTTTAAACATTGTTTAGTAAGTAATAATTCTCTGGTATATAGACAGTTGACAAATTCATGAGTACCCCCCAAAATGTGGGATACGCAATGGTTAAGTGCTCGCGGCAAACTGAATGTACGGGGTAACCATAAGCACAAAGCTATGGAGGAAAGGAAATTTCTATATCCTGGCTGTCAAGATATTGTGAAAACACAGGAACACTTTCTGGTAGAACGTTCATATGCTATAGGGGTATGGAAATGTCTGTCTCACAAGTGGAAGATGCCTTGGTTGACTTCGCTCATATATGGGAAACTAGCATTGGGATGTTTTCCAAGATTATTGTGCAGCTATGATTCAGGAACCTTAATTGTGTTTTTTGCAGTGCGGAAATTTTACCTCTGGCAATGCAGATGCCAAGTTTTGTTTCAACAAAAGCTTATGTCCTATGACGTATTCTGCAATATCTGTGAGAAGGCATTATTGGGAATTTACAGAGGTGAAGTTACGTTACATCCAAGAGCACGTGTGATGGTGTGGTGGAGGGGCTTTACATTTTTGAGAAAATATGCTTAGAATGGGGGTAATGGTTTTGGGGGGATTTGAGTCACTGTTTTCTTTAAGTTTCCTTTAAGATGACATGAATTTTCTTCGATTTCTGTACTGACTGTTCTTTTCTGTTTTGTTACGCATTATTCAATAAAAACACCTCTACTCTTTTTAAGAAGTGCCATGGGATCTTTAACGTCCACCTGAACAACCACCAGAACAGGCAGACAGGACCTTGGTTTAATGTCTCATCTGAAAGACAGCATCTCAGAAGTGCAGCATCCCCTTTACGTTGTACCACAGTGTCAGTATTGGGATTTACCCCAAGTGCCTGGTGTGGGGCTAGAACCCACAACCTTTTGATCTTCTGGCCTCAAAGGCAAAAGTGCAACCTGTTGAGCCATTGACATGGACTAATTTTATAATTTTGCAATAATACATGACAGGGCTTGTTTTATCATAGGGTGTTGGCATGCCTTGGGCATGTTGTAAGGCATGAGCTGAAGCTGAGTGCCTTATGTTCAGAAATGTGACACTATCCTATGATAAATCATGCCCTGGAGTATATCACTGTGATTAGGAACTGGATCCAATTGTGTATTTATAAAAAATGGGGGGAAAAAACAGTTTTAAAAAAATATTTAATAGTGTTTTTTTATAGAGGTGGGCAAGCCAGAGCAGACTCAAGCTTAGTGCCTGGCTTGGCTCAACCTCTGTAATCAACTGAGAGACAAGGTCAAGCCAGCCAGTTATGCTCAGAATAAGCATTACTGTCAGCCTGAGAAGTTGGTGTAGTGTCTGAAACATTCAACTCCTATGTAGAGAACAGTCTACAGTAGTCAGGGCTTGGTTGGTGTTTTGGCTGATAAAGAAAAAGCCAGACCACAGGTTTGGCTCTAGGTGAAAAATGATTGCCTTGTTTCCAAGGTTCAGGGATATATCTTAAAAAAATGCTTTGTAATTTCATGCTTTGACCAGTAGGTGACACTGTTATAGGACCTGATAAAGGTATTTTAGTGCAGAGTACTATGAAGTCGAGTAAAAAAATGCTGGCAGGAGTTGTTTTCCCACCTGTGCTTTTATGTAACTTCAGTGCCTATATATATATATATATAGTTCATAAGCTTATATTGTATGTATTGTATGTAAAAACATATTACATGCATCTGCCTGCTGGCAGGCTTATCAACTTGATAAATTTGCACTAAGCAAGTACAACATTTTAACAGTAACACATGAAACAGCACTCCTGTATTGAGTTACTAAATGTGGGGGTTTGCGTATCTTTACCAAAAGTCACTTCAAAAATAGTGGATAAGTTTTCTATCCAGGTTTAGTAAAAATGTTCGACAAATCAGGCCAACACAAGCCGCTGTAGCCATGAACTAGGGCAAGAAAAATGGCCAAACATAATCGTTCACCCTGTCAAAGGGTTAAATCTACCATCCTACAAACTTCGGAATTAAAAGTAAGAACTTAAGAACTTCCCCTTACAGACCCACGACAGAACATAGATTATATTTAACAATAAATGTAAGCTAAACAATGCTACATGAATTTAATCGCATAGTACACAACAGGTATTTAATATTTCAATAAAAAAACATTTGACTTTCAGAACTCTCACAGCTTGATTGGAAATCCTCCTAACAGAAAAATGTTTTATTTTGTTCCTTAATATACCTGTCACACATTCCAATGAACGGCAGTCTTAATTGGGAAATGTAGTACCAAACTGAGTGGTGTACAACTTAAATCCACTGCCTAAAATTAGCAATAGGCGAGGTGGAGAGAACAGAGGTTAGGAGGGAGACTTCATGAGAGGTAGCCATTTTACATTCTTGGTGCCATCCAAAATTCCCCCAATAGATCTGGCAGCCCCCCAAAAACATGAGTAGGCTCCCAAAAAGCATAACAATCCTCTTTACAAGAGAGATAAGGCAACCAGTTATAAAACAGTCTTTCTGATGACTGGAATATCCCATACACATACCTCTCAGCCCTGAACTCCAAATCAAAGCATAATACCTTGAGCTTTCATTTTAGCTGCTGGCCTCTTCATCACCATCCATGTCAGAGTTGGTGCCCTAAGATGAAAACTGGGTTTCAATCTCTGTAAGAAGTTTAGCAGCCTCCGTTGCATCAGAGAACTGATAAGCTTTACTGCCATAAAGAATCCTCAAATTTGAGGGCATGAGCAGAATGTTGTGGACTCCCAAAGCCCTGAGGCGATCCCTTCTGCCATCAAAACTCCTCCACTGTGTTCTGGTGGCAAAACTTAAGTCGGGAAACAAGTGCACCCTCTTATCTTCCCATTGAAGAAGGCTAAGGTTCTTGGCATGTTGGAGGATTCGATGTCTCTCTTCTGCTGTATGCAATTCCAACATTAGCATCCGCGGGGTAGGCTCTCCCATAGCAGCTCGTGGCCTACTACCACATGGTGAGATCTAATGCAGTTTCACAATACCAATGTCCTTTTCTAAGTTTAATAGTTGTTTTAGCCAGTCTTTCATGAATGTTTTGAGATTTTCTCCCTCCGTTCCCTCAGGCAAGCCCACCACATGGATGTTATTTGCACGGACAGTATTTTCTAAATTCTCCAATCGTCGATGGAGCTGGCCGTTCTCCTTAGTTTATCCTGATACAACTGTTTGGGCTCTTTCAGCAGTGTTTATCACCCCTTTCATATCCTCAGCCAAAGTTCCCACTTTGGTGTTGAGCAGCTTCAGTTCGGTATTAAATTCCTCCATTTTCTGATCAAGTCCCTGGATTGCTTATAGGAAGCGCTGTATTAATTGGTTGAACTGGATCTTGCTCTCCTGCACTGGGTTGCTGGTCTTTGCTACTGCCCGCCTTCAGTTCTTTCTGATGGGCTCCCTCCAGACTGGCTGCTGCCTTGTTTCCATGAACCACAGCTCTGAGCTTAGTTTCACCACTGCCACAGTTTTTGATAGTCCAATGGCTTAGAAGTTGCACTATCGACTAATGCTATTTAGAAGCAGAGTTGTAGCATTAAAAGGGTGTTTTTATAAATAATCTACTTCTGCCCACGGAGCTGCGTAGAGAAGCTGCTCACAGCTCGGCTGCTGGCCACACTGACTGACAGACAGACAGACGGTAGGCATGTATGTAAGTAACAGAAGAGGAAAGGGACCTAGGTGTCATCATCTCACAGAACCTGAAGGTAGCAAAGCAGTGTGGAGAGGCAGTGGCAAGAGCCAGCAGGATAGTAGCTTGCATAGGGAGCGGGATCTCCAGCACTAGGAGAGATGCATAGATACATAGAAATTGTCAGCAGATAAGGACCACTAGGCCTATCTAGTCTGCCCGTAAGCCCTACACTTGCATGCAGTCACTGACCCTAAGTGATCAATGGCTTTTCATCACTCCCTCCCCACCCAATGTTCCCTTGTGCCTGTCCCAGGCATGTTTAAACCCCTCCACTGTACTTGCCCCCACCACCTCGTGTGGCAGACTGTTCAAATCATCCACCACCCTCTCTGTGTAGAAATACTTCCTCACGTTATCTCTTAATCTACCCCATCCAATTTGTGTCCCCTCGTTCTAATATTTTTTCTACATTGGAAAAGATCCCCCATCTGCACATTGTTTATACCGTTGAGGTACTTGAAAGTTTCTATCATGCTCCCCCCTTTCTCTCCTCTCCTCCAGTGAGTACCTATTGAGGACTCTTAGTCTCTCCTCATATGTTTTGTGATACAAGCCATGCACCATCTTTGTCACCCTTCTCTGGATAGCCTGCACCCTGTCTATGTCCTTACACATGTGTGTGATCTCCAGTACTGCATGCAGTACTCCAGGTGAGGCCTTACCAGTGTTTTTATACAATGGCATCAACACCTCCTGTCTCTTGCTAGTAATGCCTCTGCCTATGCACCCCAGCATGCCACTGACCCTCCCTGCAGCCTTTGTGCACTGCTTTGATACCTTAAGGTCATCAGATATGATAACCTATAGGTTCCATTCCTCTTTGGTGACAGTCAGCACCCCCGATTCTGTAGCTCTCCCCAGGGTTCCCCTTACCCAGCTGCATCATCTTGCACGTTTTTGAACTGAACCTCAGTTTCCACACCTCCGACCATCTTTCAAGCTTTTCCAGGTCTCTCTTCATTTTCTGCACCCCCTTCTGGAGAATCCACTCTGTTGCAGATCTTGGTGTCATCTGCAAATAGGCAGACATTTCCTTCCAGCCCCTCTGCAATGTCACTAATGAAGACATTGAACAGGACTGGTCCCAGTACTGATCCCTGTGGTACTCCACTGATCATCTCTCTCTCCCTGGATTGGATCCCATTTACCACCACCCTCTGTCTTTTGTCTGTCAGCCAGTTTCCAACCCAGTGTATCACCTTATGCCCCATGCCCAGACTACTCATCTTGTTAACCAGCCTTCTGTGTGGGATGGTATCAAAGGCTTTGCTGAAATCTAGGTAGGCAATGTCTACTGCCCCTCTCTGATTCACTTCCTTAGTCACCCAATCAAAAAAATCTATCAGATTTGTTTGACAAGACCTTCCTGCTGTGAATCCGTGTTGCCTCAGATACTGGGCACCATTGGATTCCAGCTGTGCCACTATCCTTTCTTTCAGCAGTGTTTCCATGATCTTTCCCACCACTGAGGTGAGGCTGACAGGCCTGTAGTTCCCCACTTCCTCCCTACTGCCACTTTTGTGCAGTGCGACTACATGTGCCCTCCTCCAGTCCTCTGGAACCATGCCTGTGTTGAGTGACTCTGTGAACAGGATGACCAGAGGCTCTGCTAGTTTCCTTCTCAGCTCCCTTAATATTCTTGGGTGTATGTGGTCTGGCCACATGGCTTTATCCACCTTCAGCTTTGTGAGTTCCTCCAGAACTCTCTCCACTGTGAATGGACTGGTGTCCACTCCCCCCCATTGCATCTTCTCCCCAGCTGTGGTCCTTGACCCTGTTCCTCCTTAGTGAATACTGAACAGAAGTATTTGTTCAGTATTTCTGCTTTGTCTAGATCCCCCTCCTTACACTCTCCCTTCTCCCCTTTGAGTCTAACAATCCCCCCTTGTTTTTCTTCTATCACTGATGTACCTATAGAATGTCTTGTCCACTTTTTTCACAGAAACATAGAAACATAGACTTTGACGGCAGATATGGACCTCTTGGCCCATCTAGTCTGCCCATTTCCCTACCTACAGGATAGGCCGCAGATCCTAGTTAACCAACAGCCTATTTCTTCCTACCCCCCACAAGAATTGCCTTATGTCTGTCCCATGCATTCTTGAATTCTCCCACAGTTTTAGACGCCACAACCTCCTCAGGAAGGCTGTTCCATGCATCCACTACCCTCTCTGTGAAATAATACTTCCTCACATTGCCCCTGAACCACCCCGCTTCTATCTTTAAATTGTGTCCCCTTGTTCTTGCACGTCTCTTTTTCTGAAAGATGCTACCCTCTTGGACTTTGTTGATTCCACTGAGGTACTTAAAAGTTTCTATCATGTCCTCCTCTCCTTCTTTCCTCAAGGGAATACTATTAAGCTCCTTTAGTCTCTCCTCATACGGCTTCTCTTGCAGACCCTGTACCATTTTAGTTGCCCTCCTCTGGACTGCCTCTATCCTGTCTATGTCCTTGCGGAGATGGGGTCTCCAGAACTGGATGCAGTACTCCAGATGGGGTCTCACCAACTGTCTGTACAGAAGGATAACAACTTCCTGTTTTCTGCTGCTGATGCCTCTCCCTATGCATCCCAGTATACCCCCAGCCCTCCCTACTGCCTTCTCACATTGCTTGCTAACCTTAAGGTCATCTGATATGATTACCCCCAGGTCCTGTTCATTTTTTGTTGTTGTTACTACTCCCCCAATTGTGTATTCTTCCCCTGGGTTCTTGTTTCCCAGGTGCATTATTTTGCACTTCTTTGCATTGAATCCTAGCTGCCATACTTCTGACCATTCCTCCAACCTTGCCAAGTCCCTTCTCATCCTTTCCACGCCTTCTTGTGTATCAACCCTGTTGCAGATCTTTGTGTCATCTGCAAAAAGGCATACTTTTCCTTCCAGTCCCTCTGCAATGTCCATGCTAAACTCTCTTCTGTTCTGTCTTGGCTCTCCTAACTGCTTTCCCTGCTTCCTTTAGACATTCAACATACACCTCCTTGTCCTCCTCCCTTTGGGTTCCCTTATACTTCCTGAAACTTGCTCTTTTAGCCCTTACTTTGTCTGCGACCTCTTTAGAGAGAGAAAGAGAGGGGTCATAATTCCCTTGTACATCCAGTTGGTCAGGCCACACCTGGAGTATGGGGTCCAGTTCTGGAGGCCAAACTCAGAAAGGATGTGGAGAGGGTAGAACGAGTTCAGAGGAGGGTGACAAAGATGGTGAGGGAGCTTACCATATGAGGGGAGACTGAATGACCTAGGCATGTACTCACTGGGGCAGAGGAGGGAGAGGGGTGACATGATCAAAACATTTAAATTTGTAAAGGGTATCAATAAGGTGCCTGTGGAGAGCATTTTCCAACTAAAGGAGCAGCCCAGGGTGAGGGGACATGAATTCCAAATCAAGGGGGGAAATTTAGAGGTAACTTTAGGAAGTACTTCTTCACTAAGAGAGTAGTGGACAACTGAAGTGGACTGCCGAGGGAGGTGATGGGGGAGAGGACAGTGGGAATGTTCAGGAGGGCATGGGATAAACACAGGGTGATATTGGGATGAAGGGGTAGGACTACAGTAAAGGCCTAGTGAATATCTAGGTAAACTGGGCAGACTGGGTGGGCCTGGTGGGCCTTTTCTGTTGTCACATTCCTATGTTTTTATATATATACTTTGCAAACAAAATATGTTAATGCATCAGTTAGGGTTCAGGATAAAGTGAAAAATGTAGGGAAACTTAATGTTAAGGCTTCCAGCCCTAACACCTCTGTCCCACACCTGAAGCGAATGAGGGGTGGAGTCTTCCTTGGGATTGTCGACCCTAATGCTTATCCCATTGCAGTAACAGAAAAGCTAAGATGTGATGGAGACAGGTGCGTATGTTTCATGAGTGCATACAATGGGGTGAGTGTTAGGGTTGACAACCCCAAGGAAGACTCCACCCCTCATTTGATTCAGGGGCAGGGGTGTTAGGGTTCAAAACCTTAACATCAAATTTCCCTACATATGTTGCTTTATCCTGAACCCTAACTAATACATTAATGTAGTTTTTTTTGCAAAGAATTTCCTTATTTTTTTGAGATGGTCTAATCATATCCTTATTTGCTTGTGGGAAGGGGGCGCTCCCATCCCTCCACAGATGCAGACATGTATGTTGCTGTGAAATCGCAGGGCCTGGAGGGGCCCTTCACTTGTATTTGTAATAAAACTGCAACCAAATTGTCAGCATAGCTTTCTTACTACCCTACCTCATGAACCCAGTACTAAAATGTTCAAATCCCCCGAACGTTATTTGACGCTGCTGGAATGTCATTCCTTGCTACAGGTGAGAAAACACTGTTTGGGCAGGATTTGAAAATGACAGCTGTCATGTTCATGAGGTGGTGTAGAAAAATTGCTATGTTGAAAATGGACCCCGCGCTACTATCCCTCTGTAGACGCCAGACGTATGCAGCTGTGGAAGCAATAGGCCCCTCCAGGCCGCATACTTATTCAGGGACAACAGTGACCAAATTGTCAGCATACTCATCTTATTACTCCATCTCATGTACCTAGCACTGAAAATTTCTGAATCCCCGCCAAAACGTAAGTCTGTGCAACTGCAATGCTATTCCATGCCACAGGTGCGAAAACACATTTTGGCTAGGATTTGAAAAATGACAGCTGTGACATACATGAGGTGGGTTAAGAAAAAGGCTATGTAGAAAATCTGAGGTGAAAATATTTAACATTTACAAAATTATGAGCACGCGTAGCGAAATTGCAACAAATGGTTTTACCTTTGCCATTTTTAATAATTTTGACCCCAGATTTTCAACATAGCCTTCTTATGACCCCATGTCATGAACAAGGTCAGGAACATTTGTCCAGTCCTGCCCAAAAGGTGATTTCATCACCCATCTGCAAAACCACCTTATTTATTTCTTTGAATTGTTTTGTTTTTTAACTTTGTTTATTGTTTTAAGCAATAACATACAGTTATTTGTTACAAGCATAAGTAATTTCAAATAAATGAGAAAACCCTTGAGGGCACCACTCCTATTAATAATCACATTTTTTACATCTTAAACTTTATGATACGTCAGTGGAGGGAAATCAATAAACTTGTACATTCACAATAAATTCCACCATAGCTGTGTACTGAGCCCATGAGCTGCATGGCTTAATTACTATTAAAGTCACTGGTCTGGCCCACCAGTGCAGCAGTTGGATGTCCGCTTGCGACACCAATGACCTGGGTTTGGGAATGGACCTGGGCATCAGAGGGCTGGCTGGGTGGAGAAGTCTTGAGCATTCCATGACTGCTTGCCTTCTTCTGGGAGGGAGAGGGGGTTTGAGCCTCTGCATTTTCTGGACCCTGGTGAAGGCCAGAATTACAGCAATACATAGGGGTCCACTATTGGAGGGAGCATGACAGACGTTGGTGCTGGCCTTGACATTGTGTGTCATGTCACACCCCCCCCCACCGGAAAAATGGCAAAATGGTGCCAACCTGGCCTGATGATGGTCGCTCCTCCTCCCACCATGCTAGTCCCCCAAGTGCACCTCCTGCTCCATCTCCCTTGAATGCACCAGCCCTGGGGGCACCATATCCCCAATGACGTCTCCCTCGCCTCTGGAGAGCAGTCCTTCTGGTAGGGTTAGTGTTAGACCCCCCAGGAAGTGGTGCACACTGGACCATGATCGATGGCAGGAGAGGCAGCAGAGGTGAGACAGAAGGCACAGGGAGCTATGCGGCCCAAAGGAGTGGCAAGGCTGGGACCATAGAGGAGAGGTGAAAAAAGTCACAGGTAAATTGTCCCAAAAATTGTCCACCATCAAATGAGGTGGTTGTATGTCATGCTTTACCATAGTCATGCACAAAATATGCTAACACATATTTTCAACTGGTATTTAAACAACGCTTGATTTTGACAATGATTATCACCTTAGCCTGATAGCGCTTTAACTTTATAAGGCATTTACTTTCACATGTATGGGAGTCTTACTAGGATCCCTGAGCAAACTCACACCCCATCAGTGCACTAGGCCAGGTAAAAAAACAGTAATTCAACAGTGCAGCTTTATTAAAAACATCAACCAGAAACTGTAAATAGAGGCAACGTTTCAACTAAAGGTCCATCATGACTTCGGAGAAGTAACAGTCCCCTGTAGTTGGAGTCCCACTGTACTGCGTCAGCAAGAGCAATAACAAAAATCCTCCCGGGTGTCTTTCAAAGTAGAAGTAACTGCCCCCTCTTACCTAGGAATTGTGGAGGTACCAACCATTTTACTAGTAAATAGGAAGAAGTTGAAATGAATCCCCCAGGTCTTCAGCTCCCTTCTTCATTGTCCAATGAGCGACTGCTCTGTACAGCCATCTGAGATTCTACACTGGTACACTTTTGGCTCCATTTCAGAGTTGCATCAGGGTCAATATAAGGTATATCCTCCCTTCATGTACAATTCACAGATGGGCTGGAAAAATTACATAAACCATGTGGGAGTCTGTTCCATTTCTGAGGGACTACAAAAGAGAAGGATCTCTTGCCAATGGCTAAGTGAGTCTTTGGTAGGCATAGCATAGGATAGTGGGAGGATCGAAGGTCCCCCGTGATGACAGGTTTCAGTGTGAGCGAATTGGAGAGGCTGGGGGGAGGTGGATTAGTTTAAATGTGGTACATACCATTGGGAAATCCAATTTAACTTCGAAGGAGGGCCAGCTTAGGCTGGTAAGCACGTTGCAGTGATGGGTTCAGGCTTGAGCGGTTGCAGCAAATTGGGCTACCCTGTGATATGTTTATCTAAGTCTGTTTATGATTGATGGCTTTGCAGTATTAAGGAGTGGAGCTCTGTAGAGGAGGCCTGGGAGTAGAGTTTCGGAGGTTATGGTCTTTCTGGACTGCGGTGTAAGATATGGGGCTGTATGGTGTAGAAGGCCAAGCTTCTGATGAGTGGATTTTATTTATGTGTGTTTTGAATGATAGATACTCATCAAGGATTACACCTAGATATTTGAATGAGTTTACCCTTGCGAGCGCCACACCATTTGAGGTCCTGACTAGCAGAGAAGGATGGATAGTTAGGTCAAATGAGGTATGGTGGAACAGCATGGTGGTAGTTTTTTTTCATGTTGAGCACCAGTAAGTTATTTTTGAACCATGCCTCCAACAAATGGAAGCCCATCTCCAGACTGGAATTGAGGGAAGAGATATCCTTTGAGGATCTGTACAGTATGGTGTCATCTGCATAGAGCTGAATTGATGACCCTCCAGAGTTTAGAGGATGCTCATTTATAAAAATGGAAAATAATAGAGGACCCAAAATTGATCCCTGGGGTACTCCATCTGTAATGGGGGAGAGGCAAGACGTGGCACATGACCATTTGATGCATTGTAATCTGTTAGTTAAATAACTGGTTAACCATGAGTGGGAGAGGTTGCTGAGCCATAAATTGTGGAGTTTAATTAGGAGAAGTTGATAATTAATGAGATCAAATGCTTTCGTTAGGTCCACTAATGTCGTCTCAGTAGTATAGCCCTGATCTGTGGCCTGAAAAATATCGCTTGTGACCAGCAGAAGAGTGGATTCAGTGCCATGCCTTTACAGAAGCCATGCTGGTTGATGGTGAGCACATTGGTCAGCTCAAGAAATGAGTAGAGCTGGTTGTAGAGGATTCTTTCTTGTATTTTTCAAGTGGTCACAATATGGAGATTGGCCTACAGCTCTCGACTAAGTTTGTGGGGCCGCTTTTGTGCACTGGGAAAACTATTGCAGTCTTCCATTTGTCAAGAATAGTTTGTGTGAGGAAGGATTTGTTGATTAATAACAATACTGGGTAGGTGATGCCATGAGCTCCTAGCTTGAGGAATTTTAGCTGAAGGGTATCGAATCCTGGGGAGCTATCAGGGTTAAGGCCACTTAATAGTTTAAGAACCTCAGACCTTGTGGCAAGTTTTAGATGGAAGAGGGGTTAAGAGTCATCAGATTTAGTGATCATTGTGTCATTGGGAACAGTGGGTAGTCCAGTTTTGTATCTGGCCAGGTCTGTGAAGAAGAGATTAATACTGGAGGCTATCTTTGAAGGGTCTGACAGAGTAGTGTCTTTAGAGAGCGTGGATTGTGGAAGGCTATGTTCCTTTCCCTTAAGTAAGGTGTTGACTTGGGACCAGAAACTTTTTGAGTTGGCTAGATGTTTCACTTGGAGGGAGTGGAGATAGTCCTGTTTGGATTTATTGACTTTGTTTTTAAAGGCATTCCTCAGCTGATGGTAGGATAGCCAGTCAGATGATTGCCCAGATTTTTTGAAATCATTACAAGCTATGTCATGAGTGCATAAAGTGTATTAATTCCTGGGAAAGCCAGGGGGACTGATTACCTTTGGCTCTTCTTAATTTGAACGGGGCATAGGAGTCAAGGATGGAGGAGAAGGTGTTAATGAAATATTCTAGCACCTAATTTATGTCAGGAAGGGTAGTAATGGAGGACCAGTCTACAGAGTTAAAACTCTGTATGAAAGCATCAGTATTGAAATTTCATTCATAGATTCATAGAAAATACGAGCCGTAAGCCAAAAAGGCCATTGAGGATTCGACCAACGTTAATTTAAAATGGCGTGTTTCCTATTCCCCATAACAGGATCCAGGGATGATTTAAAACTGTCAATAATTGAGCTTGTTACAATCTTTTCAGGTAATCTGTTCCAGCTTGCAACTATTCTCTGATTAAACCAGTGTTTTCTTAAATTTGTTTTAAAGAATTCTCCTTTTAATTGAAACTGATGGAACCTACTGTTTCTAGTAGTGATTAAGGTAAGACTTAGGGACTCCCAGACAGTTGGATTTTGTGTAGCTTTATATAGCAAACACAGATCTCCTCTCAGCCTTCTGCATTCTAAACTATATAAACCAAGGTTTTTCAATCTATCCACATAACTCATGTTCTTTACCTGCTTGATGTGTCTTGTTGCCTTTCTCTAGATTCTCTCTAACATTTTTATCTCACTGACTTTATACAGTGCCCCAAACTGTACACTGTACTCTAGAAGTGGTTGCACAAGAGATGTGTACAGAGGAAGTATTACATTCATATCCCTATGCTTTACGTTCTTAAATATGCAGCTTAGCATCCTGCTTGCTTTGCTCGTTGCAGCTTTACACTAGTCAGATGTAGTAAGAGTTGGTGTTACGAGAACCCCAGGATCTTTTTTATTTCTGACACAAGAATTGGCTGATCATTTATGTAGTAGGATGATCAATTTGTAAAGTTCTGTGCCTTAAGGAGTGTGTGTGTGTGTGTGTGTGTGTGTGTGTGTGTGTGTGTGTGCCGGGGTGTGTGTTATGAAAGTTTATCCCCAAGACACAGAAAGTTGGGGAGTGGTCACTTAGGGCATTGGAGAGGACTCCTGCTGACTTGATACTTTGTGCATTACTTGTTAACATTCAGTCCAGCAGGCTATGGTTGCCTGTTTTTGGATTAAGTCTTGTAGGCTGGTTGATTATTTGCACTGGTTTAGCATTGGAGAGTATAGCTAGGTAATTAGCTTTTTCAGGCTGGAGTTGCATAATGACAGTCAAATTGTTCATGAGATGGGGTCCCCCAAAAGGCCATGTTGAAGATTTGGCGTCAAAATCACAAAAAATGGCTAAGTTATGTATGAAAGTTGAAACCTCCATTGAAATACACTGAACAGCATTTACCTTAGTTTCTCATATTGTAGTCAACAGTTCCAGCAGCAAGACGTGTCTTCAATCAGAGAATGGGTATTGAACCTGGGACCTGAACAGATGAATGAGGGTGTGTGGGGGTGTACTGGGAAGTGTGGGGTGGTGGGTGTTGAGTGGGAGGCGAGGGACTGATTGGTAAGGGAGCATTTTTTTCTACAGGTTTTGCAAAAAGTTAAAAAACAAAACAGAACAATGACTGAGGGAGGTGCCACTACACTACAGAAAACATTTATTTCTTAGTGGGTCAGCAATTGGGAAAGGACTGCTACACTATGGAAAACATTTATTTCTTATGGGGTCATGATCGGGAGGAGGAGGGACCACTACACTATGGAAAACTTGTTATTTCTTGTATGGGGTTGACGATCGGGAGGGAGGGGGAGGAACCACTGCACTATGGAAAATGTTTATTTCTTGGTGGGTTGGTGATCAGGAGGGGGAAGGAGTTGCTACACTATGGAAAACTTTTATTTTTATGGGGTCAGTGATCGGGAGGGGAGGGACCACTTTACTATGGAAAACCAATGTTTAATATGGGATCAGTGACCGGGAGGGGGGAGGGACCACTACAGTACAGAAAACTGATATTGTATATGGGATCAGTGACCAGGGAGGGACCACCACACCATGGAAAGCTAACATTCATTTGGGATCAGTGACCAGGGAAGGGGAAGGGACCATTACACTATGGAATACTAATGTTTAGTATGGGATCGTTTACTGAGAGTGGGAAGGGACCACTACACTACACTATACTATGGAAAATATATATTTTATAAGGGATCTGTGACTAGGGAGGAGGAGGGACCACTAGACTACACTATGGAAATAGAAAATTATGGATAAAGGCTGCAAAGGGGCATTTTTTTTTGTGTGTGTCCCAAATCCTTTTTTGTCACTCATGACCTTTTTTCGTTTTAATGAAAAAGGATTAGTTAAAAAGGATCTTAGTGAATGATGAAAAAGGATTTAAATAGTTAAAAAAACAACATTCAGAGGGCATGGAAGCTATAAAAAAAAATAATACTAAGTGAAGCTCATCACTCCCGATGAGCAAAATACATGTTTGAATGTCTGTAAAAGACATTACTGGGCAGTATTATGACAGTTTGTTGTGTGAAAACAAGATGGTGGCTCACGAAAAATGAATTTTTTTCTTTCAAAAAAGGATTGGCCCCTCTTGAAAAAGAATCCTTTTTCATGAGGCCAGATACTTTTTTGAACTTTTTCCCTCTATCCTGGAGAGTGCTCTTCCCATTGAAAATAATTGGAACTTAAATTATGAATAACTTTGCAAAAGACTAATATTTTTTCACCAAACAAATGCATGGCAGTTCTGTTACCCAAGCTGTTTCTACCATAAAACATTCACATCATTTGAGTACAAGGCAATGAGGGGAAAAAACTGCAAAAAGTGGCAACTTTTAAGGTTTGTGCACTATCTGGATCTCAGAATCTGCACTTCCAACCAGAGCAAAACTTGCCACATCAAGAGATCTACCCAACAGGACAGCGCATGCCAAAATTTTGTGCAAATGTATTGATTGGTTGCAAAGTTATTAAAGTGCAAAATATGAGGTTTAACATTAAACAGGCTACTCAACCCTAACTGTATATATAGGGGATACATGATAGGCAGGAGTGGAATATGGAAAATATTCTCACTCCTGCAGAGTGAGCTCTGTATCCTCACATGTGCCGAAGGCACGAGTGAGAATGCACAGCTCAGTTTGCAGGAGTGACAATATATTACATGATTTGCACATCATGTGTGCTATTTATACAATTGAGTAGGAGCTTCAGAAGTGTTATGTTTTTCTGCATCCTTTTCCTGTTTCTGTGTACTCTGTTTTTTTATTTTAGTGTTTGGTAACTGGGTAAGTTTTTAGAGGTGACTTGGGAGCACTAGGCAGTTAAATGACTTGTTCAGAGTCACACAGTGTGGAAGTGGAGGTTGTGAGAATCAAACCCAGGTCTGGTGTGCTGCATGTACCAAGCTTGTTCAAAGCTCATTACTCTAACCTCCAGGCTATACTGAGAGCACTGTTTGTGTGTGTAAGTGTTTCTGAACGGGCTGGGAGTGTTACAAACACTATGGGAAACAGGTGAATGTGTTTGGCAATGCTAATTGAGTTAGTTCAGCAAGCAGTGGGAAACAGAAACTGAGGCACTGTGGTTTAGAATGCAGGTTTTCTTGAAAATGAGAGTAGGATAGTCATGGGCTGGGAGTTTTACAAACAGTATGGAAAACAGCTGAATGTGCTTTGCAATGTTAATTGAGTTACTTGCAAGTAGCAGTGAGAAACAGATTTGTGGAGAAGTTCAAATTAGTATGCAGACTGGAGTGAGTGAGAGGTGACATCAGTAGAGTAGGTATATTTGTAAGTTATTTTAACTCCGGTGATGTCATCGTAAGTTATTTCACTGCAGTGGAAATAACTGAAGTTATTCCACTGATATTGATCTCACCCCCAGTGTATAAATATATATACATATGTACACACACACACACAATATATGGCCCCAGAGGACTGGAGAAGGGCAACTGTTGTCCCTCTTCACAACAGCAGTAGTAAAGAAGAAGTGGGGAACTACAGGCCAGTTAGTCTAACCTCTGTAGTTGGAAAGATAAGGGAGGCAATACTTAAGGAAAGAACAGTGGAACACCTGGAAGCCAGGCAACATGGGTTCTCTGCAGGATGATCTTGTCAAACTAATCTGATAGATTTCTTTGACTGGGTAACAAAGGCAGGAGACGGGGGGGGTAGATATTGCCTACCTCAATTTCAGCAAAGCCTTTGGCACGGTCCCACATAAGAGACTGATCAACAAGATAGGCAGCCTGGGGTTGGGACACAAGGTGGTGCACTGGTCTAGAAACTGGTTAAGGGACAGAAAACAGGGTAGTGGTGAATGGGACCTAATTAGATGAAAGGGAGGTGACCAGCGGGGTACCTCAGAGGTTAGTTCTGGGGCCAGTTCTCTTCAATGCTTTCATCAGTGACATTGCAGATGGGCTGGAGGGAAAGGTTTGCCTGTTTGTGGATGACACCAAGATCTGCTACAGGGCAGATACTCCAGAGGGAGTGGAAAGAATGAGAAAAGACCTGGAACTGCTGGAGAGATGGCCGGGGCATGGCAGCTAAGGTTTAATGCAAAGAGATGCAAAATCATGCATGTGGGGAGCAGGAAGCCTGGGGTGAGCTGCAGGTTGGGAGGAGCTGCTGACAGTAACTAAGGAGGAGAGGGACTTGGACATAATCACAGTTGACTTGAAGGCCACTAGGCAGACAGCAAAGGTGGTGGGAAAGGCCAGAGGGATGTTGCGGTGTATTGGAAGGGGACTCACAAGCTGAAGGAATGAGGCAATAGTTCCATTGTACAAGACCCTGGTGAGACCTCACCTTGAATACAGTGTACAGCTCTGGAGACCACACCTTTGAAAGGACATTGACAAAATAGACAGTACAGAGGAGGGTGACCACATGGTGAAGGGATCACATCACAAGTCTTACGAAGAGAGAGAGGGACCTCAATTTGTACATACTGGAACAAAGGAGGGAGAGAGGTGGCAATATTAGAAGCATTCAATACCTCAACAGCATGAACGAAGTGGAATGGGACAACATATTCCAAATTAATAGTAGTGCCGGGATAAAAGGACACAACATGAGACTGTGGGGTGTCTGCATAAGGGAAAATGTCAGGAAGTTCTTTTTTTATGGAAAGGGTGGTGGATGCATGGAATAGCCTGCTCAGGAGGTGGTGGCAGCCTGTACAGTGGTAGGCTTCAAACATGCATGGGACAGAAACAGAGGAACAGTAGCGATAGGAAGAAAACGTCAAAGCCAATGACTACATAGGGTCACTGGACGCTTCATTAGACAATTTAAACGGGCAGACTGGATGGGCCTAGGGGTCCTTATCTTCCGACAGCATCTATGTATGTATATGTGTGCATGTGTGTATGTATGTATGTGTGTGTATATTTTCTTTGCAAAGAACTTGGTTAATGCATCAGTTAGGGTGAATACCACATTGTACTATCTTGATGGAGGGATGGAAGTGCAGGGTCCAAAGGACCCTGCGTTCCCACCATGACATATGGATACTGTTGTACTATGCTGTACTATCTGCAGGGAGGGATGGGGACCCTACACTACCACAGTAAAATGAGGATGGAATTATACTATCTGAAAGGGAAGGGAAATTCTTTGTAAAAACTTTAATGCATCAGTTAGGGTGAATACCACATTGTACTATCTCGATGGAAGTGCAGGGTCTGAAGGACCCTGTGCTCCCACCATGACATATGGACAGTGTTGCACTAGCTTGATGGAGGGTTTGGACCCTGCGCTCTCACCATGACATATGGATACTGTTGTTCTATCTGGATGGAGGGATGGGAGCATTCAGACCCTGGGCTCCCACATGCTCCCACAGTAAAATGAGGATGCAATTATACTATCTGAAAAAGAAGGGGAATTCTTTGCAAAAAACTTCATTAATGCATCATTTAGGGTGAATACCACAGTGACAAAAGCAGGGAAATGAGGCGTTATGGTTTCCAACCCTAACGCCCCACCCCCAGAGTTCCCACCTCTTCCACCCCAACCCCATCCCCCCACTCTCCACACCAACAGGCATCAGGTAGCCATTAGTCATCAGGCCCAACTGTTACCCCATTCCACATGTAAACAAGTTTATATGCTACAGAATAGGACAATGGGGTGAGTTAGGCCTGATGACCCAATGGCACACCCCGACGCTGTTGGTGTGTGGAGGGTGGGGTGGTAGAGGTGGGAACCCTGTTGGTGGGGCATTAGGGTTGGAAACCCTAACGCCTCATTTCCCTGCTTTTGTTGCAGTGGTATTCACCCTAACTGATGCATTAATTAAGTTTTTTGCAAAGAATTCCCCTTCTTTTTCAGATAGTATAATTGCATCCTCATTCTACTGTGGGAGCATGTGGGAGCACAGGTCCTTCAGACCTTGCATTCTCATCCCTCCATCCAGATAGTACAACATAGTACAGCAGTATCCATATGTCATGGTGGGAGCGCAGGGTCCTTCAGACCCTGCACTTCCATTCCTCCATCGAGATAGTACAATGTGGTATTCACCCTAACTGATGCATTAACAAAGTTTTTTGCAAAGAATTTCCCTTCTTTTTCAGATAGTTTAATGGTATCTTCATTTTGACCCTGTGCTCCCATCCCTCCATCCAGATAGTACAACAGGACCCTGTGCTCCCCTTCGTACATCCAGAGAGTAGAACAGTATCCATATGGACCCTGCGCTCCCATCTGCCCATCAAGATAGTACAATTCTGTAGATTTTTTCTGTTATATAAACATTATTTGTTATTAAGAAATATCAATAACAGTCATATCAATAAAAAAAAATTTGGAAGAAATTAGCTAAAAAACAGGAATTTTGTTGGTGTTTAAATTAGAAAAAAAGTGTAGCTTGTTAGATTTGAACTCAGGATGTTTTGAGCTGTAGCTCTGTGCGCTATCCACCACACCAGCACTGTCACTGATTTCTGCTTTTCTGTGTATTATCTCTCTCACTATGGAAGCGGAGAAATATTCAAAATAAACAGAATGATTTTCAAAGCAGACCGGGCAATTTGTGTAAGCAACACCACATCTTTGGAAAATTGAAGAAAATGGTCGAAAAAGTACCTTTTTTTGCAAAACCAACACAAAAATGTTTGAAAACTCCCTCGCTTATGAAAATGGAACACTTCCATTTCCATAGACAGTACTTGATAACATGCAAAAATCGGAGAAAATGGTTGAAAAAGTACCTTTGTTTGCGAAAATGTTCGAAAACGCGCCCTGGCTTACAAAAATGGGATGCTTCCAGGGCCGGATTATCATGTATGCAAATAATGCCATGGCATAGGGCCCTGTGGTTCAGGAGGGCCCCTGCCATTTGCCACCCACTGTAACAGCTGATTTGTAATTTTTTATTTTTGTAATTTTCTTAACCTTTCCCCTGCCCTGCTTGCTGTGTGACCGGCAACTGAATTGCCCACCAGGCCCCAAAAAAGCACCAGTGGTTCCCAACCCGACCCCCACTGGCTCCAGTTCCACCTCTGCAGGTCACACACCAATGAATGTGTGAGAGGTCCTCCAGAGTACGGAGGTGTGGCTAAGTTCTGAGGAGTGGGAATCACTGTGGCAAACTGGCAGTGCATGTGTGCCTTGTGTCAGTCAGGGCCCTGCAGTGAGGAGTCGACGGACTCGATGATAAGAGGACATCAGGACAAGGAGGATGAGAAAGTAGAGAGACAGAGCTGTGTGGATGACATCGCTCGTCGTCAATGGTCATACTTATCATTGAGCATCAGTGGAGGTGTCCGTGAGTCATCCGTCTCTCTCTAGATTCGATCGAAAAAATAAGCAAAAAAAAATAAGCAAGCTGTGACTATGAGAGAGAGCCTAGAGCAGGCCGCTGACGGCAAAGTCAGATAGCCAGATTTGTTTAATTTAAGAGGTAAGCCCCTGGCTTCACCTGTTGCTTTATTGCTGCAGTGTTTAGTGTTGAGGAAGGAGAAGGATTCCTATGGTGCAGCCAGCAGCTGGGTCCAGTGGTCCATGACCCGTCCTGTCCCCAAATCGTTTTGCCACCACCACGGCATCACCTGTAACGTGATCATGATCTTGAGGGCCGTCTTGTCCATCACCAGGACTAGGAGTCCGAAGGCAAGGGCAACATCGATCTCCTCTCAGCCAGGCCAGGGCAACCAAGGAGCAAAGCGTTAGGAGGAGCTGAGGTATGTTGTTTTCTTAAGAACTAAACTACAATGATAGCATTGGTCGCTGGTGCACAGGCCAGCACAGAGAAAATAAAAAAAAGTAGAAAGTAGAATGGAAGGCACAAAACAGTGTTCAAATTAATTGTCAGAAAGGCAAGGCATGTCAGAGCCAGTGGCAGGCTGGATAACCTACCAGGGCAGGGGTCAAGAAAGGGAATAAAATGATCTGTATGCTAAAAAAGGTAAAGCCTACTACCACAACAAGCTTGTTCCCCTGGTAAAGTCTTCCTTCCTTCCTATTCTTTCCTCTCTCTCTCTGTCTCTGTCTCTGTCTCTTTTTCCTCTTTTCTTTTTGTTTCTTAGTTATTTCAAAAGTTTTACAAGGAGGCAAGTTGAGCTGATGATAGCCCATTTCCAAATGTGCTCGGGGGAGGGTAGGGGGGATAGTTCCAGAGGAGAAGAAATAATATTAAGAGCATTATAAAAGTAGAAGCCATATACGGCAATATTGAATATCAAAGGAGCGTAATCATACTATAACTGTATGGCAAATCAATGCAACAGGCTGACTCAGGTAGTAAATACAAATTCTGAGGTTTTATTATTAAAATAAAGGCAAAGGGATGCAGGGAATCAGCTCATCCTTAGTGAGCATCATACAGTGGCCACCATCGATAACCTTCTGACAAGTGAACAAAAGCTAGGGTGTCAAAAACAGAAAAAATGTGGTGTAATCCATCAACAACACGTCTGCCCCTCTGCTCACCCCCCGCCTCCATCATCACAGCATCAGGACATAGTAATGGAGATCAGGCAGGGAGCACTACACATGCAGGTATGGCCGGCGGATGAGTGGAGCAAAATGGCCAGGGCAATACAAGTGTGTATGTGTGTGAGGGGGGAGTCAAGAAGTTGGGGGTCATGAACAGACAGTTGCAGGTGGGAGTAGCAAAGTAATGAAACACCAGAAAACCTAGAGTGCAGCAGCTGTTGCAGAAATGCCTGATTAGGGCTTATAGCAATAAAAGTTGTTTTTTTTTATTACGTGCTACATTTCTGTCTTTTTACTTTTAAAGAACTGCGCCATCTGTAATGTCTGCCGAGCTGTCCATAGCCATCTCATGCACCCAAGGTTGCTTCTGGGGTATGGGTTATACTCTGCCATTAGTTGGTAGCCCTTATTAGCATGACCCGCATGCCAGAGCCCACCTGTGGTGCACAAGATGGCTGTGAGCAACTCTGCAGACATTATAGACGACATGGTTCTTTAAAAGAAACAGGAATGTAGTAGGTACTAAAAATTCCAATTATTGATACAAGCCCTAAGGAGGCAGTATAGCACAGTGGATTAAGGCTCAGAGCTGCAAATCTGAAGACTTGGGCTTGAATGCCACAGCCCCCACTTGTACACTGTGTGACCCTGAACAAGTCACTTAACTTCCTTGAGCTCCCACGTCGCATCTGGAAACCAGCTTCAGCTTAGTGTACCTATCCTGGTTAAACAATTTCCCCTTTCCCCCAGTCAGGTTGGGTGTTTCTGCAGCAGCTGTTGCGCTTTAAGGAAGAAAGCAGAAAAGGCAGAGCAGCTGGACAGGGGAAGGAAGGACCAGAGTCTAGAAAAGTGATATGAGAAAGCAGATTGATCAACAGTAGATTTCCTAGAAGAAATAGAGAGAGAATGGGAAATGTTGCTGTGGAGAGGGAAAAAGGAAGGGGGGGAGAGAACAGTAAAGATGTAAGGCAAGAGGAAAGGAAAATTTGGATATAAAGAAGGCTGAATGGGAAAGGCGCCTGGCATCAAGAAAGGGGAGAGGGAGCAGTGGTAGATAGAAAGGGGACAGTCTAATGCAAAATGTCAAATAGAGGGGAAATAGGGGGTCTAGTCTGATACTTGAGGATTTGGGAGTGTCACTATAGACTATATCACCATAGCTAGAGTACTCTGGTTGTTGCAGCCTTGCTGGCACGGTGCAGAGGAAGAGTGGGATTTTGGCATTTAGGGGCCCCCCGGGCCACAAAATATAACTTGGAATAGGGCTCCCACATCCATTAATCTGGGCCTGGATGCTTCCATTTCCACAAACAGTACTTCATAACGTGAAAATTGGAGAAAATGGTTGAAAAAGCACCTTTTTTTTCCAAAATTAACACGAAAAAGTTTGAAAACGCTTTCTCATTTCTGAAAATGGGACACTTCCATTTCTGCAAACAGTACTTCATTTTCAGAAATGAATGCCCCATTTTCAGAACAAATGCCCAATTTTCAAACAAAATTTTTGCCAAAAATGCCCTATTTTTTCACAAAATGTCCAATGTTTGAACAAAAATGCCCCATTTTCACAAACAAAAGCCCACCTTTCAAACAAAAATGACTAGTTTTGCAAAAAATGCCACATTTTCAAACAAAAATGCCCATTTTACAAAAAATGCCCACTTTTTGAACAAAAATGACAAATATTTGAACAAAAATGCCCAATTAAAAAAAAAATTTAAAAAAAATTACATTTTTGTGCTGAACACAACTTTCTCCATAGGAAATAATGGGAACGTAAAAGTTTAATAACATTTGAATGGATTCATATTTTTCCACCAAACCTTCAAGAGGCACGTCTGTGACACAAATCCTTCCTACCCTGAAAATGTCAGCCCATAACATAAAGCCATTTCTGAGATCCGGGATGACAAAAAATGTAAAAAATCCTGAATTTTCTGTTTTTTTCAACACTTTAAATCTCAGAAACCACTCAACAAATTCCAATCAAATTTGACAGATCAAGAGATCTACCCCTAGAGATTATGCATGCCATATTTCATTCGGATCCGTTGAATGTCTCCAAAGTTATTAACCCTCAAAGTTTGAACTTTAACATAGAAATGCACTTCCACCCTAACTATACTAGTGCGACCGCGCCAGTATAATATATATATATCTATATATATCTATATCTATATATGTGGGGGGGGGCAGTGTGATATAATGTATTTATCTATACAGTTGACAGTGATCTCAAGTCACCTCATGAGTGCCGAAGGCACGAGTGAGCATTACGAGAGGTCACTGTCAACTGTACTAGCTTAAATACATTATCACACACTGCCCCCCCCGCATATTTGATTTATGCAACTGGCGCCTCTTGTTTGTGGGTGGCAGTGTTTTTCATAAGTGTGTGTTTTTTTTGGTTTTTTTTTGCAAGTTTGTGGGACTATTTTGTTGTGCACGTGGTTCTTCTGCAGGTTGTGGTTTGGTTTGTAGTAGTGGGTAGTTGGTGGTTCGAATGGGATTGAAATGCTGTTATTCGGTTGGTTTATTTGGCAAAGAGGGTGTGGCTTTTGTGTTCCTTTACTGACGGCTGTGAAGTTGTTGTGATTTGTTGGAGTGCATGGCTAGTGTGTAGAGTGTTGTGATTGGTAATGGGTGTGTCTGTCTTTTTGCAAGGTTTTATATTGGACAGTGGGTGGGTCTTTGATTTGTGGCACAGCTCAGAAAGGATTGGTGGGTCTGGGGTGCTGGAGGAGCAGTAGCGGGAGCGGCGTGCCATCTTTTGGATAACCAGAGAGGAGCTGATTTTTCTGGCAGGATGTCGACTGTGAGGTCGGTGATTTTGGCAGCCTGTTTTCAATGGCTTCAGTGGCACATTCTTGCTGTGATGGCTGGATCTAGGGTTGTGGCATTGGCCTGGCATTGCTTCTTCAGTCCTATTTAGATTACTGGGATTTTAGGCATTGTGGATTATGACTTGGAGCGTCGCAATGGTTATTCCCTACTTTTGGATTACAACTGGAAGAGTCGCAATGTTTTTCTTTTGGATTACGACTGGAAGTCTCGCAACATTTTTATTTGTGAAATTCTTTTTATTTTTATTTTTGGGGGGGGTGAGCTTTAGGTTTAGAACTGCTTTTCTACTTTGAGACATGGATGACAAGGTAATGCATATTTAAAGTTTTATTGTAGTGCTCAGAGTACTGGCATTTTAAATAAACGGTGATCATGCAACATGTTTTCACATTTGTGCTCATATTTTTTATTTTTTTAATATAGAAGTATCAAGTATAACAGTGCAGAAAATGATAGTTTAAAGATTTTTTTGGGATAGCAATGTTTATTGGATAGTAGCAGAATGAAGGAAAACATAGTAGGATTTATTAGATGAAACAAGCTGTAAGATTTTTAAACTTTGTTTTGCAACAAAACAGATAAATGCACAAAAATGAGAACTTTCTGCACCAAATGTTTAGAGTCAAACTTTACTGAGGTTATGTGGAGTCAATCGTTTGAGATGCCATTTTCCTTTGGGTTGTTGTGCTGTGTTTCTTTAAACAGGCATGTAGACTCAATCTTCTGAGATGTTGACATTGTCATTTGGGTAATCTGCATATAGAAAATCACATCTTGATGTGTTGTTTGAATGCTTCTTTTTTTTCCCCTCAGGAGGCCTTCATAGTTTTGTTTCAGTCTGAGTCACTTTCGGATTCTAGCACCATGGGATGTTTTCTTGTATAGGAGTGTAACCCCTATGTGGCGTTATCCCAAGGGCTACTACCCTGCCTGCTTGGCCACTAGCAGGTTAAGGGGCCTGAGTTCTGAAATGGGAGCCTCGACCCAGAGGTCAGGGTTGGTAGTGGTCAAGCTAACCTGGGCATAGCCCTCTGGGACACTGTAACCCCCCCTCTTTCCCCTCTAGTGGCCTAAACACTGTACAATAATCACTTTCACAATACACCTGGTACACTACACAAGTAACCACACTGTTTGCACTTACCACCAGGGCTGGTTCCTCTGGCTCACCCCTGGGGACCCCCTGTAAAATAAGGTTATGCACAGCAAATAGCAACAGTACAGTACTTTGAGCACAAACTGGTACCACAGTCAGATTACATGCAGAAAAAGTTAGATCTAATTTATTCAGGGGACTTGAACAAGGGAGGGGTAAAATCAGGTTAATTAGCTTAAAGGTTATATCAGTCAAGCAGTTATGCACGCACTTCGAGTGCCCCCACACAGTCACACCTCTGAGTACCCAGGTGGAGAAGAGATGGGCTAGCCAGGACTGTTGCCCGGGGTTGGCTGGCATCGCAGCTGGTTGGGGTCCTGTGATGGAAAACACAACATGCACAGTACACAATATTTGTATTCCGGAGCCAGAGGTCTCAGTTCATAAAGGAAACGAAACAACAAAACAATCAGATGACACACTCAGATTAAGCTGTTGTTGTAGGGAGCTACTCTGGTATTTACTCACGCTACCCAAGACTGGACACAGGTTGGATGAAAATCGAGACTGCAGGTGGTTGATCTGGAATGCCAGGAGAAGCAGGGCCCACACGAGTCGCAGAGGTGTCATTCTTGTTCAAGCATGGAGCAGGGGGCTGATCTCCAGGCAGGTCTCTCGTCGATGGCTTCTCTGTGCAGCAGGTAGTCTGGCTGGGCTAGTCTGGCAAGGCCCAGACTGTATGGAGACAAATTTGGATGCAGTCTGTTTTGGGCTGGATACAGCTTCCAGCAAGCAGAACACAGTTCACACAGCAGGGAACTAACTCATGACCCACTAGCAACTCATAGCACATTTACATGTAAAGGAATTCTACTGTACCAGGCAAAGTGCTCCCCGGTCACAATCGCAATGTCTCTGCACACACTTAGGAGTAGCTGGAACTCCTGACAGGCCGATCGCATTCAACAAAATCTTCGGTTGTCTTCAGGTTGAGCCTGGCCCACTTCAGTAGCTCACTTTAGTCACACAACTCCGATTCAGTCTGAAAACAGTTTTCTTTCCCCTCTCAGGCCAGCAGGCAGACATACAAGCCACAATTTCAGGCCTTTCCACAGAGACTGTCTCAAGCATCTTGCCTCTTCAGCTCCCAGCTTAGATCTGCCCTAAACAGCAGGCAGCTTGGGGAATTCCCTCGGATCCAAAAGGTTTGGTTGGCTGATTCGGCTGTCAGTCAAAGCAAGAGCTCCCCCTTCAGTTGTAAAAAAGGTGCAAAAAGACCAAAACTACAGTTCCTACAGATTTTGACTTCAGACAGCTCCTGTAGTCTGGCTACATTTTAGGTCCTACCAGAACTGATTGGTCCAATTTGCAGTCCAGGACCAAGATAGTGGAGACAACAAAACAGTCCTTGCTACAAAGAAGGCAGGTTAGACAAACTACATTATCATTATCACTCTAAATGATTTTCAGCAAATAGTTATATCTTTCAACAGAGCTCACTCTCAGATTACTTATGCTGCAATCAGGCAGCTTTTAAAGAGACAGTACACAGAGGATATACAGGCTCTGGTAATAACATTTAAACTGCTAAAATGCAGGACACCAGCCTGGCAGTGAGCATTTAGGCAAGCTCAAGGAAGACTTTTTGGGAACCCCCATTTGTAGGGGGGGTTACACCCTTCCCTGCCTAGGACAACTTGGCATCCGCGTCTAGTCTGTACCATCATAACATTGAAAATGCAACATATACAAGACATTTATACCATTAGCATGCTATACAAGTATGATCTGATTCATCACGTGGCATAACTTGTCACTTTACTATACATTTCAATGTACTCCACTATATCATTTCTATTCGGATAATACATTACGCATATTTCACACTGGTAAATTGAACATTACTATACAGAATCATGTAATAACTTCTTGTACTCTAAACAATGCAAGAGGGGGCCCTTCCCTATCAGCTAACTTGGGGCTGGATGGGGCAGGGGCACCATGGTGAGAGGGCAGAACAAATAACCTGGAATGGGCCATCAAGCTCAATTTAGGCAGTGAGCTCTGAGAGACATAAACACCTTTGTGGACTACATTGAGATACAAATCCACTGGCCTCCTGGGGGAATCATAACTGAAGTGCACCATTGGTTTGACAGCTCGGACAGTCTTTCTGGGGTGAACAACCACAGTCTCTGTACTTTCAGCAATGGTCTTGGAGCTTTCATCACTTGTGAGGGGTGCCTCTGCATGAAGGGGAATGTCCAAGCTGGGAGCACTGTCAGCCCCTTGCTCTGTAGTCTCTGTTTCTACAACACTTGGCTCATTTTGAAGACACTCTGGCACTGAAGGGGGGTTGTCAGCACTCTCATATTGTTCCTCAGGTTCTGGTGTGTCACCAGAGAGACTCATACTATCGGCCTCTCCTTCAGGCAAATCGTACAGTTCCACAATACACAAAGACTCAGCATCCTCAGATGTGATACTTTGCCCTTCACCTTCAGGGAGCATTGGATCCAAGGATGATGCTGGGGGTTAGGCAGTCCAGAAGGCCCAGCTTCATCCCCATAATTCAACATAGGATTTCCATGAAACAAATGACTCAGTTCATATGAGGGGTAATAGGCATTATCACACTCATGTCATCCGAGTTAGATTGGCAGTCACTATCATTCTGGGCCTGCTGTGGGGGAAGTCTTAAATCGGCAACCACGGGGGCAGGCTGACTCTGTCTCTTTCTTGCAGCAGCATGAGTCACTGGCCCAGGGGAATCAATCTCGTCGGGTTCAGCCTCAATTATAACTTGACCAATAGGTAGAAAGTGGTTACAGTGCATGGTCTTGACAGCTTTTGAGTTATTCTCTGGGCATACTTTGTACACTGGCAAATCATCCAACTTTCCAACTACGACATGGGGAAGATGGTGCCATTGATCAGCAATTTTGTGTTTACCATGCAATCCTAAGTTTCACAATAACACACGGTCTCCAGGCCTAAGCTCTTGAGCCTTTACTTTTCTATCATGTCTCTCTTTGTTGGCTAGATTTCTTTTGGCGGCCATGGTCTGGGCCAGTTGATAGGCATGGTTCAATTGAGCTTTCAGTTTTTGTATATATTGCAGGTAATCTTCGGCTCAGACCCCATCGGGAGAAACCCCAAAACAGACATCAACAGGCAGCCGGGCCTCTCTCCCGAACATGAGGCGGTAGGGAGAGAACCCAGTAGCATCATTCTTCACGCAATTGTATGTGTGTACCAAGGTGCTAACCTGCTGGCTCCATTTATGCTTATCTTTTGGGTGGAGGGTGCCTAGCATGTCTAGCAGGGTGTGGTTAAAGTGTTCTGGTTGAGGATCCCCCTGCAGGTGATAAAGGGTGGTTCTTGACTTTTGCACCCCCCTAGGGAGAGCATTTCTTTGATTAGCTGACTCTCAAAGTCCCAGCCCTGATCAGAGTGAATTTGTTGGGGGGCACCATAGTGAACGAAGAAATTTTCCACTAGCACGTTGGCCATGGTAGATGCTTTTTGATCTTTGGTGGGAAAAGCTTGTGCATACGGTGTGAAATGGTCCATAACCACTAACACATTGCCAATGTTTCACTGATTAGGCTCTAAACTCAAGAAGTCTATGCAGATCAGTTCCATTGGGGTGCTGGTAGTAATGTTGACAAGGGGGCAGCCCTCTGAGGCAGGGCTTTTCTCTGCAGGCAGCGACTACAAGTCCTTACATGGTGCTCAACATTGGCCCCCATCTTGGGCCAGTAGAATCGAGATAATTCCAGGTCAGTGGTCCGGTCGATACTGAGGTGGCCCATATGATTGTGGAGGGACCTCAGTACCAAATCTTTGAAGTCTGTGGGCAGGACCAATTGTTGCTTGTCTATTTAGTCACCCTGATCTACTGTCTCTCTATACAACAACTGATTAAGCAGCTTCAACCTGGGGCCTTCTTTAAACAATAAAGCAGTTCACAGATCAGAGGAATGCAAATTAAACTGTTATTGGGTAGGTTAGAAGTGAAAAAAGAAATCGGAGAATTAGAGGGGTTTATTGATTTTGCTTCAAATAGTTTAATAGAGCAACTAACTGCAAGTACCCCAACTGGTTCTTCAGCAAAACACAAATCAGAGAACAGGTCAATGAAAAAAAAAAGGGTCTCTGTTCTGAAAATAGACAAAACCAGAACAGACAGTGGAAAAACAAGTACTCTACAAGGCGCAGTAAAACTGCTAAAAAGAGGTGAGACATTAAATACCACTGAAGATGGAAGTAGTAGGAAACAGCCAAATACAGAGACTCAAAATGAGGAACATATAGAAGAAGTGGTAGTACAAGATGAAGGACATTTTAATGGTTCAGTTTCAAATAGTCAGAAAGGGTCACATACTGTACATCTCTGTCTGAGCTAACGAATCACAGGGGTAAAAATATAATAGTTATAGGAGACTCCATTACTAGAGGAGCAGATGAAATAATTTGCAGAAACAGAAAAATGCTCACAACAGTAAGCACATTACCAGGAGTTAAAGTAACAGATTTGGAAAATATGCTGGAAGGCCTACTAGAAAAATCACCTGAACCCCTAGTCATTTTACATGTAGGAATAAATGATATAGGTAGGAGCAAGATTGAAACTATTAAAACCAGTTTTAGGAACATTTTTAAAAAAATCCAAAATTTAAAGGGCTCCGGTATTTTGCCAACACATGGGATGAATGAGTACAAGAACTGGGCCATAGATCAGTTAAATGTATGGTTAAGGGACTTTAGTAAGATGAAACAAACAGGCTTTATGGACAATACAAAAACTTTTCATAATAAGGCCATTTTTAAATACGATGGTATCCACTTAAATAGAGCTGGGGTCAGAATTTTTGCTACAAAGATAAACAAAGTGATACAATTCTATTTAAACTGGAAGGGGGGAAAGGAAGCTACTTACTTGATTGGGTTTAAAAATGAAAGTATGTTAAAAAAAAGTTGGGGAGGAATGGAATGTGGTGTTGCTAAATGCAAGGAGTTTGACCAACAAATTTCATGAATTTCAAAACATGCTTATGACTGACAACATAGACATTGCCCTTAGAACTGAAACTTGGTGGGATAAATCGGATACGTGGGAGAAAAACATTGAGGGATATCAACTGTACTTCAGATCAAGAGAACATATGAGGGGTGGGGGAATAGCAGTTTACATAAAGAAGACTATTAAACATGAGCAGGAAATGATTGAAATAAAAGATGTGGAGATGCTATGGATTAAAATAATGCATAAAAGTCAAATAAAGACAAAATTAGGCCTAGTTTACAGGCCACCATCGATAGCCAAGCAGGACAATTATCTACTAATTAATTATATAGCTAAACTTGATCCAGCAGAAAATCTGTTGATTACTAGGCACTTTAATATGCCTAACATAGATTGGCCTGCACTGAAAGGTAAAACAAACATGGAAATGGAATTCCTAGATGCTTTGGATCAAATAAGAGTGAAGCAAAAGGTGGCAGCCCCCACTAGGGGAGGAAACATCTTAGATCTTGTTTTAACCAATATGGGACCCAGGATTGAAAATATTGAAGTTCGTAGCCCGTTAGGAAATAGTGACCATAGTATGGTATTTTTCAAAATGCTTGAAGAATATAGCATCAATGTAAGTAAATCCGCAACAGAAAAACTTAATTTTGGCAAAGCAGACTTCCAGGGACTAAAAACAGAAATAAAAAACTGGGAGTGGAAGAAGGAATTTGCTAATAAAACAGTGGAACAAATGTGGGAAAGAGTAAGCAAAAGGATACAAATGCTAACCAAACAGTTTGTGCCTATCAAAAACAAAAATAGTTTACCAAAAAACATTGGATGGTTTAATACTAAAATCAAGAAATTAGTTAAGGAAAAAGACAAGATTTTTAAAAGAGTAAACAGGAAACACAACATAGAGAGTTGGAATATATATAGACAGAATGTCAAAAAATTGAAGAAGGAAATAAAAAAGGCTAAGGCAGACTATGAGATACAACTGGCTACAAGGGTGGGTGATAACTATAAATCATTTTATTCATATATAAATGGCAAAAAGAAAATATCAAATAACACTGGTCTATATATTAATATTTTGGGTGAAACGGTGACTGAATTAAAAGAGTTGGCCAATATGCAAAATTCATACTTTAGCTTCAGTAGTTAGCAAAAAAACTGACCTGAATATAGGGCTTAAGTTACAGTCACAGGTAGGCTAAATTGAAATTAAATAGGGGGAAGTATTAAAAAGATTAAAAGAATTAAACATAAACAAATCTCCAGGGCCAGATGGTATCCATCCTAGGACACTCAGAGAAACAGCAGAAGAACTAGCCCCAGCATTTACTTTTATATTCCAAAAATCAATTGATCAAGCAACAGTGATGCAAGATTGGAGGGAAGCATTAGTTGTGTCATTACTAAAAAAGGGTCCGACCACAAAACCTGAGAATTTTAGGCCTGTTAGTTTAACCTCTGTTGTAGGTAAAATACTGGAAGGCATAATCAAAGAATATGTAATAGCCCACTTATCACGTCAAAATTTATTAGATCAGACACAACACGGGTTTACTCAAACCAGATCTTGCCAAACTAATATGCTGACTTTTTATGAGAAAGTGAACAAAGCACAAGAGACAAGGAATGCAGTGGACGTCATATTTTTAGATTTCTCTAAAGCCTTTGATAAACTTCCGCACAAAGAATTGATCGAGATTATGATTGATGCTAAAATATCACATAATATAATAAACTGGGTGGAGGCCTGGTTGAAGGATAGAAGACAGAGGGTGGTGGTGAATGGAGTAAAATCTGACTGGCAGAATGTCACTAGTGGGGTTCTTCAAGGATCAGTATTGGGACCGTGCTTATTTAATTTATACATCTCCTCTATTGAGTGTAAATTCCCAAACACCTGGATAACCACGTTTGCAGATGACTGCAGGATAGGGGGCATAGTAAATAACATAGAACAACAAAATAATGTACAACTTACTCTAGATAGGTTTGGATCAGTGGACCAACCACTTTAAATTGCTATTAAACACTGCTAAATGTGCAGTTATGCATCTGGGAAAAGCAAATAAAGCTGCAATACATAAACTAGCAGGGAATACACTGCACTGCACTACAAAGGAAAGAAATTTAGGGGTGATGGTAACAAATGATTTAAGTTTCAGTTCACATTGTGGGCAGTTGGTTAAGAAGGCAAATTAAGTATTAAATTGCATATTCAGACATATAGGGAGCAGGGATAGTAGGGTGATCCTACCGCTTTACCAGGCCTTGGTTAGACCACATTTGGAGTATTGCGCACAGGTGTGGTCACCTTACTTAAGGTCAGACATTTGGAGGTTGGAGGGCGTGCAGAGAAGAGCGATCAAAAAGAATCAGAGGGATGGAAAACAAAGGTTATCAGGAGAGAATACAGGAATTGGGACTGTATACATTACAGTATAGAAGAACTAGGGGGGATATGTGTATGATTTATAGGGCACTGCAAGATAAACAAATAAGCAGCAATTTGGGCCATAAAGTTAAAAAGGAATAGGGATATGGAAGCAAAAGATACAGGTTACAATTGGAAATGGATAAATGGAGAATGCTCAGAAGAAAAAATTGGTTTAGTCAGAGGGGTATAAAAATATGGAATAGTTTACCAATTGAAGTGGTGGACAGCGAAACTATGGACACTTTTAAGCATAGGCTCGATAACTTTTTCAAAAACAAATTTGATATGGTATAAAATTAAATCGCGGCAAGCATTATGGACGCAAGTCTAGTAGCTTGTATAAACCTATGAAACTTGGACACATCTTTTCCTGCACGAAGGGCGTCAAGTGCTGGCTGAATCATAGGATCTCGGGATGGAGCCCATTGAATGCTGTCATTGTCAAACTGAGGTAGTGCACTAATATCTAGAGCAGAGAAGTGGCAATACGCAGCCGGTATGCAGGTGTCAGAGGGGTCCAAGCAATCTACTAAGCAGTCCGCCGTGTCCGTAGACATCTGTTCATTTCTAGCAAACTTTTGGCACAATGCTCGGATGTCAAGTTCGGACAGCCTGACCCAGTCACTCTTGGAAATGGGCCTCCGGGATAGGGCGTCAGCATCAATATGATTCAGGCCCGGTCTGTATTCAACAGTATAATCATATGTTGACAATGCAGAAAGCCACCAGTGCCCCATGGCATCTAACTTAGCTGAAGTCTGTACATAGGTCAACGGGTTATTGTCAGTCCTCACCAATATTTTCGCCCCATAGAGGTAATCATGAAACTGGTAGACAATGGCCCATTTTAACACAAGGAACTCCAACTTGCAAGACAGGGTAGTTTCGCCTGACAGGGTCAAGTCTACTGGCTAATGCCACTGGTCTCAAACCATCCTCATGGTCTTGATACAGTACAGCTCCTAGACCCTGCAGACTGGCATCAGTATGCAGCACATAGGGTTTGGTGGGATCAGCATAAGCGAGGATGTGGGTGTGGGTGAGCTGGTATATGACTTCGTGGAAAGCTGCTTCACAGTCAGGCATCCAACGGGACCCGAAAAGTTCACCTGGGTGGAAATATGCTTTGGTTCTTTGATGGCCCCTTTTTTGTATTTCTGATTGGTAGGCGGTAACCCTTGGTAAGATTCAAGAGTGGCTGACTCACTTTGGAATAGTCCTTTATGAACTGGCAGTAGTAGCCACAGAATCCCAGGAAACGTTGTAGTTCTTTCAAATTGTGGGGCTGGGGACAAGTAGTCAAGGCTTCAACTTTACTAGGATCAATCTCTATCCCCCCCTGTAGACACTATGTTCCCCACATACTTCACAGAGGTTTGGAAAAACTGGCACTTGTCGATGGACAGCTTGAGGCCGAAATCTTCCAGTCGGTCTAGTACTTTGAAAAGTCGACTCTCATGCTCCTCTAGGGAGCTCCCGAACACAGTGACATTGTCCAAGTACACCAGGCATTCCAGCAAATTAATGTCTTCTGCCGCTCATTCCATCAGTCACTGGAAGGTGGCTGGGATGCCCGATATCCCCTGTGGCATTCTCAGGAATTCGTAGAACCCCAAAGGACAGATGAAGGCTGTCTTCTCATGGTCCTCCAGAGCCATCGGAATCTGGTAATATCCACTGTGAAGATCCAACACTGAGAACCATTTGCTCCCATTCAAACAATCCAGAGCATCTTGTATACGGGGCATGGTGTATTGATCGTGGATGGTCCGCCGATTCAGAGTTCGATAATCAACACACATTCTCACAGATCCATTCTTCTTATGCACAATCACAATGGGAGAAGCATATGGGCTCCTGGATTCTTGTATCCCACCAGCCATGAGCATTTCCTGCAATTGTCTTCTCACATCGTCTATGTCTGCAGGGGCTAGCTGTCGAGACCTCTCTCGAAAAGGCCGTTCATCGTGCAGGCACATGTGATGCTCCGCACCCTGGACACATCCAACATCCCACATCCCACTCCTTCAATGAAAACACTTAATCTCTCTGGGCAAGTTTCTGGCTAATTCTAGTCTTCCATTTAGCTGGCAACAGGGAGTCACCGAAATCAAACAAGTCGGGAGTCACTCTATCTGTCTTGCCAGGGTGCTTGTTGCTGGGCAACACTGCAGTGTCTGTGCAGTGTACCGTATCTAGGGTGCATTCTCTGTTCACTCGGATCTCCCGATCTGACACATTATGAATCTGGACCATCACTCGTTGTGCACAGGCATGAGCACAAGCTGGTAAGATGCTGGGCTTAACCAATAATCCTTCTGGCAATTTTCCATCACCTGGCGCATCCAACATCAGTATTTTGTTTTTGACATCTTTGGGGAGGCAGACCTCCCCTTGAACAGTACACTGGACTTTAGGGGCCAGTACCATTGAATCGGGATCCTTCTTCCACACGACCCCTACTGGTTCATCCTGGTCCACTCCTTTGGGGTTCTATTGCAAATCATAGGCCCTCTTGGTCAGAGCGGGAATTCTTAGGGCCCTCCCAGTCCATCGCCCTTGTTTCTCGCGACAGAGTTGTGCCAGTCTCCCAGACAAATGGGCATTGGTCCCAATTAACAGGGGAACACCATCATACAGTCCAGTAGGGGGACACACTAAGGCCAGTGTCTCGACTTGCTCCTCTACACCAGTTACAGCTGCTGGAAATGACAACCAGAGGCGGACATATCCTAGGTAGGGATAAGACTTGTTGCTCAGCCCCCGCACATGTAGGCCTTCCAGGGATTGTAAGGGCACAGCAGATAAGTGTTTGTCATACCAGTCCTTAAATACAATGGTCACTTGTAACCCACTATCCACCACAGCCTGAGTAGGAATACCATTCACAGCCATGGTAGTCTCCATTGAAGGGCCCACTATTTTGGACCAGTCTGGAGGGACAGCAGCAGGGGCCTGGATGGACGATTTAGCCACAAAGGGGTTTGAGTTCGGATGTCCAAAGCCTTCACTGCGGTCATTTCGTGCACCCCTTGACCACTGATTTGTTTTCTGAAGCTCTCCTTGAAGCCAGTTCACCACTTTCTCTAAGTCTTTCTGAGATCGGCATTCTTTCTTCATATGGCCATCCTTTCCACAGTTGTGACAAATGATAGACTCCTGGGTCATCCTTGGAGTGAACATTGCATGAGGAACTGAAGTAGTAGCAAGGGATTGGGGTCCAATATCTGCTTGCAGCAGTGAGAGGGGTGCAACGTGTCTCAATAGTTCCTTTAAGGTGGCAGTCAATTCTTCAATTTCAGCCTGGGATCTACCCTCGGTAGAGGATGCCTGAGGGTGCACCCCAACCCCCATGGCAGTCACGTCCTGAGAGGAACCAGAATCTTGTTCCATGGGAGGAACCCTTGCAGAGGCGCCCGCCTTCAACTCTTGGACTTCCTTTAATAGCTCGACTTTCAAAAACTGGGCCCAGGGCGGGAAGTCCTTTGCATTCTCAGAGTGCTCGTTAGGTGCCGACTTTTGCCCCTGAACCCCACTTGGATGATCGCTCTCTGTCACTTGCTCAGTAGCAGCAGATATTGGTGAAATTCCCCAGGGACTCCGTTGCTCAACCCCCTGAATTTCTTTCATTAGCTCGTCATAAGAGGGGGGGTGATTCCAGTCAGTTGGCGAGGTGCAACTGAAGCAGTAACAATTCTGAAAATGGAGCAGACTTAAGGATCTGGTCCAGCCTAGTTTGATCTAATCCATTTGATGGCAAACTACCCTTTCTGAGGCACTCTTGTAGCAGCTTTTCAAGCCAAGGTACATACACAGACAATGGTTCCCCTGAGTACTGCTGGGCATTTCTTACTCTCCTCCACAGGTCCTCATCTGAATCCGGGCTCCCATACACATTCTCCAATGTATCAAGATAGCCCTGTGCAGTTGCTTCGGGGTTATTGGCCTGCTTGGCACAGATGGTAGCCAGGGCAGGACCTCGGAGGCTCTCACTCAACCTCTTTCATTTCTCTGCTTCTGAGCATTGCCATTCAAGTACTAGAGGGGCAACATAGTCTATCCAGGTCTCCCAGTCATCCTGCCCCTGGGGGGTGGGGAGTGCCCAAGAAGATTCTCAACCTTTGGTAGGAGTCATGACTAATGGCAGGTACAGATATAGGGGCCAGTATTGGCATGGGCACAGAAGGTGGGGCAGTAACAGGTGCTGGAGTGGGAGGGGGTGTTAGGAAGGGAACACCCCCAGGTGGCAGGAATAGTTTCTTAACGTCCTGTATGCTTTTCCCTTCCTCCAGCAACAACTTAGCAAATGTCTCCTCAAAAGTCTCAGATAATAGGGGGAGCTCATCCTCCCTGGAGTTTTTACGGTCTGTAGTTATCACTCTCCAGGCAGCTGGGGCCCCTTCTGAGGCAATAGTCCGTGGCACTTTGGAACTGTGCACTGGGTCACTACACTCTACTAAGGCCATGAAAGTTTGGGCGGTCAAATCAGCCTGTCACCCCACCACCACAGCGTTTGTTAAACATTCAACTTTGAAAAGTACTCCTTCTACAGCGTCTTTACCAATGTTCAGAGGAATATCCAATACAAGCAGGGCATTGTGAGGGTCAATCTCCTGTCCTGTACACCACCCCACCAACTGGTGCACAGCCACTTCTGTTGGGGTAGCCATTTATGTTTAAAAATAATTCAAAATTTCGGCCACTAGAAGACACAAAATCCCAGCGGTGAGCCTCCAAGATGTAACTCCTAGGTGGCGCTATCCCAAGGGCTACTACCCTGCCTGCTTGGCCAGTAGCAGGTTAAGGGGCCTGAGTTCTGAACCGGGTGCCTCCACCCGGAGGTCAGGGTTGGTAGTGGTCAAGCTAACCTGGGCACAGCCCTCCAGTTCACTGTTACCCCCCTCTTTCCCCTCTAGTGGCCTAAACACTGTACAATAATCACTTTCACACTACACCTGGTACACTACACAAGTAACCACACTGTTTGCACTTACCACCAGGACTGGTTCCTCTGGCTCGACCCTGGGGACCCCCTGTAAAACAAAGTTATGCACAGCAAATAGCAACAGTACAGTACTTTGAGCACAAACTGGTACCACAGTCAGATTACATGCAGAAAATGTTAGATCTGATTTATTCAGGAGACTTGAACATGGGAGGGGCAAACTCAGGTTAATTAGCTTAAAGGTTATATCAATCAAGCAGTTATGCATGCACTTTGAGTCCATCCACACAGTCACACCTCTGGGTACCAAGGTGGAGAAGAGATGGGCTAGCCAGGACTGTTGCCCGGGGTTGGCCGGCATCACAGTTGGTTGGGACCCTGTGATGGAAAACACAACGTGTACAGTACGCAAGATCTGTAATCTGGAGCCAGAGGGCTCAGTTCATAAAGTAAATGAAACAACAAGACAATCAGATGACATACTCAGATTAAACTGTTGTTGCAGAGAGCTACCCTGGAATTTACTCACTATACCCAAGACTGGACATAGGCTGGACAAAAATCGAGACTGCAGGTGGTTGATCTGGAATTCCAGGAGAAGCAGATCCCACTCGAGTCGCAGAGGTGTCATTCCTGTTCAGGCATGGAGCAGGGGGTTGATCCCCAGGCAGGTCTCTCATCGATGGCTTCTCTGTGCAGCAGGTAGTCTGGCTGGACCAGTCTGGCAAGGCCCAGACCACATGGAGACAAATTCGGATGCAGTCCATTTTGGGCTGGATACAGCTTCCAGCAAGCAGAACACAGTTCACACAGCGGGGAACTAACTCATGACCCACTAGCAGTTCATAGCACATTTACATGTAAGGGAATTCTACTGTACCAGGCAAACTGCTCCCCGGTCACAATCGCAAAGTCTCTGCACGCACCAGGAGCTTAGGAGTAGATGGAACTCCTGACAGGCAGATCGCATTCAGCAAAATCTTCGGTCTTCTTCAGGTTGAGCCTGGCCCATTTTAGTAGCTTACTTTAGTCACACAACTCGGATTCAGTCTGAAAGCAGTTCTCTTTCCCCTCTCAGGGCAGCAGGCAGACAAGCAAGTCACAATTTCAGGCCTTTCCACAGAGACTGCATCTTGCTTCTTCAGCTCCCAGCTTAGATCTGCCCTAAACAGCAGGCAGCTTGGGGAATTCCCTCGGATCCAAAAGGTTTGGTTGGCTGATTCGGCTGTCAGTCAAAGCAAGAGCTCCCCCTTCAGTTGCAAAAAAGGTGCAAAAAGACCAAAACTAGTTCCTACAGATTTTGACTTCAGACAGCTCCTGTAGCCCAGCTACATTTTAGGTCCCACCAGAACTGATTGGTCCAATTTGCAGTCCAGGACCAAGATAGTGGAGACAAACAAAACAGTCATTGCTACAAAGAAGGCAGGCTAGACAAACTACATTATCATTATCACTCTAAATGATTTTCAGCAAATAGCTACATCTTTCAACAGAGCTCCCTCTCAGATTACTTATGCTGCAATCAGGCAGCTCTTAAAGAGACAGTACACAGAGGCTATACAGGCTCTGGTAATCGCATTTAAACTGCTAAAGCGCAGGACACCAGCCTGGCAGTGAGCATTTAGGCAAGCTCAAGAAAGACTTTTTGGGAACCCCCATTTGTAGAGGGGGTTACAGGAGTCATATTTATTATTGGTATTTTGTATTCCTCCAGACCTCCCCCTGACACAAGATGAGCAATCGCTGCTTAGCAAAGGTCTCTCTTTTGTGCCCACACCCAGATATCTTGATGTGCCCAAGGTTCAAGTTGATCTGCAGTGCTTCTATCATAGCGTATGCCTTACAGCTCATTTTTCTAATGAGGCTCCTCTTCCCACAGATGATGACAGTATCAACAGAACAATCAACTATATCAATCCCCAGCGAAGTGCATGGACACCCCCTCCAGGACGTTTTGCTGCTGTTAATTATTTTGTTAACCAATGCATAGAAAATACCACTAACTTCAATTTTCATTGCAGGCACAGCCACTCCAACCTGACACATGGTGAGCTGGTAGCCCTCAGATCTCTGCAGTGTATGAATGACATTGTTATTAAACCAGCTGATAAGGGAGGTGCTGTTGTGGTCTGGCAAAAGGAGTTGTACATCACTGAAGCCACACAGCAACTCTCCGACACTAGGTTTTATTCTTCTCTCCCACAGGACCCCACTGCTGACTATCAGACTGAGGTTACCACCACCATCATCTCTGCTATTGAAAACAAAGAGCTCCCTGCTTCTGCTAAGAGACTCATAGTTCAGCATCCCCGGACATCCATGTTTTATCTCCTTCCCAAAATCCACAAAACAGGTAACCCTGGTTGTCTTATTGTGTCTGCCTGCTCCTGCCCCACATCCCACATCTCTGCATTTTTGGACAGCCTCATGAGACCCCTCGTTGAGTCCCTGCCCTCCTATGTTAAAGACACTAACCATGCTCTCCAGTTATTTGACAGGTTCAGATTTAGTGGCTGTCATCAGCTCATATTCACCATGGACATCAAATCTCTCTACACAGTGATCCCCCACGATGATGGTCTGACAGCTTTGTAGCATTTCCTGAATAAGCGGGAAGTCCAGCAGCCACCCATATGCACTAACTCATCTGGCAGAACTTGTTCTGAAACTCAGTGCTTTTTCTTTTAATAACAGTTTTTTCCAGCAGGTCAGCGGAGTGGCCATGGGCACCAAGATGGGTCCCAGCTTTGCTAATCTATTTGTGGGTTGAGTGGAGGAACAGTTTTTTTCTCTCATTCACAGGGACTGTGCCTGAACTCTACAAACACTACATAGATGACTGTGTGGGGGCCACCTCCTGCTCCAGGGAGCCACTCCAATTCTTCCTCGACAAGTTTACCACAGCCCATCCTTCCCTTCAGTACACTGTTGAAGTATCCTCCTCTACACTGCCTTTTCTGAATATCCCACTGACAGTACAGAACACTGGTCTGAAGACATCAGTTTATTACAAACTCACTGACTCTCACAGTTTCCTCCTCCACAGCTCCTTCCATCCTAAACATGTCAAGAATGGCAAGCCTTATTCACAGTTTCTTAGACTTCACAGGTTATGCAGTGAAGAGGATGATTTTGCTGAGCAGACCCAAAGAATGCATAGTTTTTTTATCAACAGAGGATACCATAAAAGCACAATGGACAGAGCACTCTCCCGGGTCAGTAACATGCCCCGTAACCTTGATCCCTGTAGGAAGGATACTGTCACGCAAGAACAACGACGAATTCTACTAGCGCTTCCTTTCCATCCGAGTACACCTTCTCTTCACAGGATCATCACCAATAACTTTTCTATTTTGCAGCCTGACCCCAACATTGGTGCTTCCTTTACAGAACCACCTATTGCCTCCTACCATTGGCCACCCAACCCGCAGAATCTCCTGGTTAAAAGCAGCCTACCTACTCCTAACAGTTCCTCCCTAGCAGGTACCAAACCTTGCAATAGAACTTGCTGCTACACCTGCAAATTTGTTTCTAGTGTGACTGAAATTTGGGGGCCTACAGGTATTTTTCACATCACCAAGGAGTTCTCATGCACCTCCACTATTGTGGTATTTTGTATTCTTTGCAGGAAGTGTGCAGCTATTTACATCAGAGAGACTGGTAGGTGCCTTGCTGACCATTTCAGGGAACATTACAGAGCAGTCAGGAATGGTGACACTGCTACACCCATTGTATCCTACTTTATCTCTAGGGACCACAGTGTCAGTGACCTTTCTGTTTGTGTCCTTCAACAGGGCTTCTGGGATTCTGACCATAGAAAAAACATGGAAACCAAGCTGATCATCCCCTTGGCTTCCGGCAGCCCTCCGGTTTAAATGATTGACTTATTTTCTACTAACATCTTTCAGCCACCCCCTGTTTTCCCTAAATCTGTTTGTATCTGTACACATTTAATTTCTTTTTCATTTTCACCATAACAAAGGAGCCTGCAAGGCATCGCAGGAGGCGAGGCATGTCTGGGGCAGGTATTGAGGGACACCTGGGTGGGCAGGTAGGGGGTAGGTAGCCACCCACTAGGGGTGGGGAATGGTCAGGCAGGAGTGAGGTTCCCAGGTGGAGGGTGGAGGAGATGCAGGGGAGGAGCCAGGCCTTTAAGAAGGGCAGACGAAGAGAGGATCCCTCTCTTCCAGGCTGCTCCCAGGTTTCAAGTCGTTTTCCCAGCCAAGGATAAAGGGACTCCACGAGGTAAGGCCGAGGCAGGTACCTAGGACCACAGACAGGTTCCTTGTGTGGCCCATGAGGCATGCTTGAGGCATTTTGCTGTATGGGTGAATTGCTGATCCTTTTGTGGAATTGGGTGGCCTAGGGGGCGCCTGGGGAGGGAAGCCAGCCAGGAAGCCTATGGATGTAGTGGGTCACCTGAAACAGCACAAGGGGTTAAGGCCTGAGTCGCCTGAATCACGGCCCCCTTCCCCCTTTCGGGTGGCATGCAGCCGGGAGAGTCTGGGCAGTCCTGCTAAAAAACGCCGATGCTACATTCCAGTAGTGGTCTCCTGGCCACGGGCCCCCCCTCCCCCCGGGGAGTGGCCCACTGAACCGTGGAGAACCTCTTGGTGCTTGCTGCTGGGACCGGAGGGTAGGTGGCGTGGCACTGCGTTTGCAGTATATTAAAAAAAAAAAAAAAAAAAGTCAATTGCTTTGGCTTCTCAGAAGGAACTAGAAGGGGGACAGGATCAGATTTGTACAGTACAGTAGCTTCTTCTTGTTTTTACATTGTTTCTTGTGGATTCTACTTGGTAGAAGGTTATTTATTTTCTTTCTTACTACTTCTAAGGGGCTAGCAGGGTATTGTTTGGGGCTGTTGGAATTTTGAAACCTGTTTTGGTAGCTATAAGTGGGCTCATTTGTTTGATGTTTCACTGTGTGGCAGGCTGCATTTGGAGAGGCCTATTTCTTCTGATTTAAAACATAATCGGTGTGATTTAACTGGTCTGTTTCTTTGAATTGGAGACCTATATCTTCTAATTTCAAGCCTATTTTGATGTGTTGTTGGTTAAGCTGTTTGAATTGGAGTCCTGTTTCTTTGGGTAGCAAACCTATTTTGGGGGCTTTGAGTAGAATTGTAATTTATTGTTGCTGGCTTCACTAGCTGCAAAGTTTAGTGTAGAGTGGGGGAAGGGTGCTAATGGTCTGACCAGGGGCCTCAGCTACCTGATTGTTTCTGGAAGACTTGGGCTGGTCCCACCCCAGTCCATTATTTCCTTTATATCAGGGGTTCTGACATTACTTCCTCAAGCGGGCAAGGATATGCACCTGTCATAGCAGAAGCAGACATCCAGGAAAGGAACAGAGGCAAGTGAAGAGGTGAGTGCTATCTCAGTGGAAGGGAAGTATATGCAAATATAGGAGCTTTCATTGTTACTTCTTCGCATTGCTATTGCATTGGGGAAAGGAGGAGTAGGAGTTTGAAGAAGGTTGTGCAATAGCTACTTAAAGTCTCTTTTTGAGTGTGGATAGGAAGGATAGGAATATAAAAAGCAGTTGCTCAATCTATCTAAACATGTACAACAAAGGGGGTAAGGGAAATAAAGAAAAGAATGTTTTGCACTGATAGAGGGGAGAGAGGGGAGACTTGGGGGAGTGTTTGGTATCCTGCATCTGGAAGGGTGGTGGGTCGCTAGTGGGCAACGACAGCAATGAGTAGGGTGGTAGGCTGCAACAACTGCGGTGCACCAATCTTTCTAAAAATTACCTGGAGTGTGGGAAGATGTTTAGTGTGCAACCACATAGAGAAACTCAGAAAGGAGATCGAGGGTCTGCAGGAGGAACTAAGACAGGCAAGGCAGATTGGGGGTGAGTTTAGCCCAATACTGGAGGGAGGAGGAAGAAGGGGAGATGAGGGGGGCGATTTAAGCCAACAGCGGTGAGAAGAGGGTCAGAAGAAGGGAAGCGGAGACAAAGGGGCCGAGGCCAGGAAGAATGATTGCCAGGGAAACCAGGTCAGGAGACAAAAGACAAATGGAAGGAGGAGATAGGGACTTGTGAGGGGAGGCGAAGAAGTGGCAAAAGTCATGGAGTGGAAAGGAGAGAACAGGTTACTATGAAGAGAGAGGGAGCGGGCATTTGTGAAGGGTCTTCAGAAAATAGTTTTGCACTGCTAGAGAGGAAGGGGGAGGAGAAGGGAAATGATGAAATTAGAGGAGTAATTGATAAATGCCTGGACCAAACTGGAGCGGGAGAAAGTTCTGCTGGGAGAATTGCAACAGGGGCAAAAGGAGGAAATAATGTGCAGGAGGAAGAAGAGGAGCTGGAAATGAGGAAGGGAGATGAATGGAAGCAAGCAGGGAGTAAGAGTGGTGGAATCTTAGTGCTGGGGGACTCAATACTAAGAGGAGTTGGGTGGGGTAGCAAGGGGGAGAGGCATAGTCACATTTGGGTGGAAGCCATGCCAGGAATGACAGCGGAGAGGGTTGGGCAATCTGTTCTGAAATATGCTAGAAGGGGTAGGGACAAGCCTCATTTAATTATACATCTTGGGACGAACAACCTGGCTGACAAGACGGAGAAAGCACCGGGGCCGGATAAATTACATCCCAGAGTGCTGAAGGAACTTGCGGATGTCCTGGCGAAATCCCTGGCGGAGCTTTTCACCATCTCTCTGAGGACAGGGTGGGTGCCCCAGGACTGGAATGTGGCGCATATAGTGCCTATCCACAAGGGGGGATCAAGGGAGGTGGCAGGGAACTACAGGCCTGTCAGCCTGACATCGGTGGTGGGCAAGGTGATGGAGGGCATTGTCAAGGAGAGGCTGGGGACCTGGAAAAGTCAGGGTGCCTGGACGACAGACAGCATGGATTCGTCCCGGGGAAATCGTGTCAGGCAAACCTTGTGGAGTTCTATGACTGGGTGATGAGTGCCTTGGACCTGGTAGACCAGTGGACGTCCTCTTTCTAGACTTCAGCAAGGCATTTGACTCTGTTCCTCACGTGGGCCTGTTGGATAAGCTGGGAGAAATGGGGGTGCAGAACCAGATGATCAGATGGATAGGCAATTGGCTCCAGGACCGGACCCAGAGGGTCGAGTTGTAGGGATAGTCTCATCCCCAAGGAGGGTCATTAGTGGGTCCCACAGGGATCAGTCCTCGGCCTCCTGTTCCACGCCCACGTCTCTGACATAAGGACAGGTATCAGGAGTGAGATGAGTCTCTTGCAGATAACCCAAAACTGGGGGTGGTGGTGGATGGGGAGGAGGGAAGGGTGGCCCTACAGGGGGACCTGGAGGCTCTGGAAAGATGGTCTAGAAAGTGGAAGCTGAGGTTCAATGCAGGGAAATGCAAGGTACTGCACCTGGGGGCCAGAAACCCGGGCCAAGTGTACACCTCGGGGGGCAAATACTACAAGTCTTGATGGCTGAGAGGGACCTGGGGGTGGTGGTGGATGTCAAGATGAACAACTCGGAGACTTGTAGGAGGGCAGCAGCCAAGGCCAACAGGATGCTGGGATGCATCGCTAGGGGATCACCTCAGAAAGAGGGAAGTGGATACTCCCTCTGTATAATCAGCTTACGAGGCTGCACCTCGAGTACTGCATGCAGTTTGGAGGCCACACTTAAAGAGGGACATTAAACTCCTGGAGAGGGTCCAGAGGAGGCAACCAAAATGATTTGGGGCTTGGGGACAGGACCTATGAAGAGAGGCTCAAGAGCTAAATATGTACACACTGGAAGAGAGAAGGGACCGGGGACATGATAGAGGTCTTCAGGTACATGAAGGGGTAAATAGGGGTGGAACAGTCAGGGTGCTTCAAAGGAAGGAGGAGGGGGCCACTAGAGGCATAGGTGGAAGCTGAGGGGGAAGATTCAGGGAGAAAGGAGGAGGTGCTACTTCACTGAGAGGGTGGTGGAGCCATGGAATGTGCTGCCTAGGGGGCTGGTGGAGGCAGAGACAGTGGAGGGGGTTCAAGAGGGGGTGGGACAGGTACAGGGGAAGGGTTCTGGAGCAAAATCCAATGCAGCAAGAATATCCAGAACTGGGAAGGGAGAAGCCAGAGAAGGTGAGGGGGGCAGCAAGGTCAGCTCCCAGGGTGGAGGCTGACAAACCAGCAGACGTGAAAGACCGTTAGGCCTATTCTGCTGGCATTTTAGTATGTTAGTACAAGACAGGAGATATAGTCCAGAGGAGGTTTGAGGAACTAGCACAATAATGTGAGGGGGCAGGAAGATCAGTAACTTTTTCAGAGATACTTCCAGTGCCCAAGGCAAGCACAACAAGAAAGCTGAGAATAGAGGAATTTAACAGATGGCTAAGAACCTGGTGTTGTGCTAAAGGGTATGGGCTATTGGGGGACCTGGGAGGACAGTAGTCTCTATGCCAAGGACAGACTACATTTGAGTGAGGAGGGAAAGAAAGTGTTGAAACAGAGGATGGAGGAGTACATAGAGGAAGTTGGGAATTTAAACTAGGAGTGGGGGGTGGCAATTGGGCAAGAGATATGCAGAGACCACAGGTTGGGAAACCATATGAGCTTACCCTCCATAACAGTGACAAAGGACAAATGGCAAGTACTATTGGTGATGCTAGGAAAGGAGGGCAGGATGGGTGGAAGGTGGTTACCCTTAATGCTAGGAGCCTTGGGAGGAAAACTGCAGTTACAGGTGCTCATGGCAGAGGGAGAGGTGGACATTGCAGCCATCACAGAAACAAGGGGCCACCCAATACAATGACTGGGACCTGTCTGTACCAGGGTACAGGTTATTTCGTAGGGACAGGGTGATTGGGAAAAGGAGGGGGTGTGGCACTGTATGTGAAGGAAGGACTGAAGTGTGTAAGGGAGGAAGGGGAAGAGGGTAGTACGGAGTCATTTTGGATGCAAATCCAGGATTCCAAGAATAGGATTCTTAGAATGGGAGTGGTGTACTGGCCACCATCTCAGATGGAGGAGTCAGACAGGGAACTAGCGGGACAGATCAGGAGAACCTGCGAGAAGGGTAGTGTGGTGATTGTGGGGGACTTCAACATGCCAGTAGTGGACTGGAGTACCCCAACAACCAGGAACAGAAGGGAGCAGGTACTGCTGGATGCCTTCCAGGACAGCTTCCTGCTGCAAATGGTCAGTGAACCAACCAGGTTAGGGAATACCCTTGACCTTGTGCTGGCAAATGGGGACTTTGTGAGAGAACTTACAGTGGAGGAACCGCTGTCATGGAGTGACCACCACTCGGTATGGCTCACATTGGATATGGGCAAGGAAGGAGTGGAATCTGGCACAATAGTGCTGGACTTCAGGATGGCCAACTTTGGGAGGATGGGGGAAGTGGTAATAGGGTACCTGGCCAGAATTCAGTCTAGTATGGACACTAACCAGAGGTGGGAGTTCAGAAAGCTGGGGATGGTGGAGGCAACCAAAACCTGCTGCAAGGCCCAGAGCAAGAAGGCTAGGGTTAAGAAACCAAGCTGGTTGAGCAAGGAGGTCATGGAAAAGGTAAGGAGGAAAAGAGCTGCCTTTAGGAAGTACAAGAAAACAGGGAGGGAGGGGGAAGGACAGGGAGGAGTACTTGACAGAATTGAAGGAGGTGACAAGGGCAGTAAGGGGAGCCAAAGCATCTACGGAACTCAGGCTGGCACAAGGCATTAAGAAGGGGGAGAAGGACTTCTTTCGGTACATCAGGGAGAAAAGGAGCTGTAAGGACCACATAGTAAGGATTAGGAAGGAGGGAGGTTGGGTGAAAGCAGGGTGTGATAAGGAAGAAGCACTAAATGAGTACTTCTGTTCAGTATTTACTAAAGAGAAGAGGGGGGTGACACCCAATGGGGGAGAAATGGCAGAAACAGGGGGGAAGGGGTGACAGATAGGGAAATCATGGAGGGCAGAGTTCGGGAGAGTTTGAAGGCACTGAGGGTGGACAAGGCGCCAGGCCCAGATGGCATCTGCCCCAGGGTACTGAAGGAGCTGGCAGAGGTCCTTGCAGGACCTTTGGCAGGCCTATTTAATGTCTCACTACATTCGGGGTGTGTACCTCAGGACTGGAGGATGGCTCATGTGGTGCCCCTCCACAAGAGTGGCCCCAAGGATGAACCGGGAAACTACAGACCAGTGAGCCTCACATCCATCGTGGGTAAGCTAATGGAGACTATCCTGAAGGAGAGGCTGGTGGCCCTCCTAGAGGCCAGAGGACTACAGGACAGCAGACAGCATGGCTTCATACATGGCAGATCCTGCCAAACCAACCTGGTGGAGTTCTATGACTGGGTAACTAGGCAACTGGACAGGGGCCATGCAGTGGATGTCCTGTATCTGGACTTCAGTAAGGCATTCTACTCGGTGCCACATGGAAGGCTAGGAAGTAAGTTAGTAGGCACAGGGGTGGGTACAAAGCTGGTGAGATGGGTAGGAAACTGGCTTCAGGGAAGGCAACAGAGGGTGGTGGTGGGTGGGGAGCTCTCACACCCAAGGGTAGTGATGAGCGGTGTTCCACAGGGCTCGGTATTGGGACCAGTGTTGTTTGGGATATTCATTGCAGACATATCATGGGACATCAAGAGCAAGATCAGTCTGTTTGCTGATGATACCAAGGTAGGAGCGGTGGTGGATGACCTAGGGGATGGCAGGGGTTGCAGGATGATCTGGCAAAGCTTGAAACCTGGTCAGACACCTGGCAACTGGGGTTTAATGCCAAAAAGTGCAAGGTGCTGCATTTTGGGATGAAGAACCCAAGGAGGAGTTACCAGCTGGGGAGTGCAGCTAGCCCAGACAGAGGAGGAGAAGGATCTGGGGGTGCTCATTACAGGGTCAATGAACAACTCTGCACAATGTAGGAAGGCAGCTGCAAAGGCCAACAAAATGCTGGGTTGTATTGCAAGGGGTATATCCTTGAGGAGGGAGGAAGTGATTCTGTCACTGTATAGGTCATTAGTTAGACCGCACCTGGAGTACTGCGTGCAGTACTGGTGCCCGTATCTGAAAAGGGACATTAAGTTACTGGAGGGGGTGCAGCGCAGGGCAACAAAGATGATCAAGGGGCTGGGGGACTTATCATACGAGAGGAGGTTGAGGGAGTTGAACATGTACTCACTGGAGGAGAGGAGGGACGGGGGGACATGATTGAAACCTTAAATACATGAAAGGAATAAACAAGACAGGTACAGAGGGGCTGTTCAAAGTAAGGGAGGGGAGGGACACCAGGGGCCATGATATGAGACTGGAGGGAGGAAGGTTCAGGCGGGAGATGAGGAGACACTTTTTTACAGAGAGGGTGGTGGCTTGGTGGAATACGTTACCTGCAAAAGTGGTATCCAGTAGAACAGTGGACTGCTTCAAAAGATGATGGGGCAAGGCAAGGGGGAGGGTTAATGAAGGGGAAGGTTGGAAGGGAGGGGCAGCTGCAGAATAAAGGGTGCTTGCTGCACATTCAAGCAGACTTGATAGACCTCTAGGCCTTTATCTGCTGGCAAATTTCGCATGTTCGTATGTTTGTAATCCGCATTGCCAGAGGGTGGCTTGTGCAGACAGCAATAATGCTAACCCCCCCCCCAATCGGAGGCTTACCTGAGTAGCTGGAATGCAGGAGGTCCGCGAGAGGGCCAGGACTGGCACATGGCATGGAGGGGGGCACTTCCTGTACTGCATGGCGGCTCTTCTCATGATGGTGTAGAGCAAGTAGCCGGCGAGGTGGCCGGTGGGGCATGTCATGCCAGAGTGGCTTTTTCCCGGAGTGCGAGGCCGTGAGGTGCTGTTCCATGGTCATGCGCAGTGATGGGGAGTGTGCACATGCCCGGGAGGTGCTCAGCATGCACGCCGGGAGCGGGCTCGCGTGAGTAATGCTTGTGATTTTTTCAACAAAAGAGCACTGTTAGGTTTAAAATAAAAAGCCACTGAAGCGACCACATTTCCTTAGGAGAAAGAAAGCATCGGGCATTGTCTATAACGTGATTTCCTGAGGGTATAGAGAACTGCAGTTGCTTTACCTGAGGGGGGGCCTTTGCCATAACAATTGCTCTGTGGATCCACCATATGGCGCCAGGGTTCAGTGAAGCTCAGAAAACGAACGCAGCCCAACAAAATAAATAAATAAATAAGTTAAAACAGTAAAGAATTAAACATTTAAATGCTTATGTTTGGTAAAGGTATAATCAGCACTAGGAGGGATGCACAGCAGTGAGAGCTAGGGGTTCATGGCCCATACAGCAAGGGCAGTAACGGTGTAACATTTGGGTCGAATCAGGCCAAGACAGTGGGCATGATATACAATTAAAATAGATATCTCATGCTAGGTCACCCGTTTGTATAATTTTAGGATTTACTAAGTACCAGAGTCTTTGTTATTCACTAAAAGCTAACAGGTTTTGTGATGCTTTCTTAGCTGCTTCAGTACTGATGTTGTACCCAGAACTGCTGACTGTTGGTCACTGTAAAAAAAAAAAAAAAGTAAACATAGACAAGCATGCACTTGATACTTAGATCAGATACAGGGTCACGGTTTAATAATGTAAAAGGAGAAGTACATACCCTCCAATTCAGGAGTGGGTCATTAGTTAAAGAGGGCGATGGCTCTTTAACCCATAGTGGCACGAAGGCACCGAATTGCAGGGCAGGAGCCTAGAATACAGGAAGACCGGAGGTTTTGATGCCCCCCCCCAAAAAAAAATAGGTACAATAATAGGAAGAATAGCATTATATCTCTGGTGGACAGGCCTATTGTTGTGGTGGAGGCAGAGGCTGAAACGGCAGCAAGGGTGGAGCGGGGGTGTTAAATTATATATTTCAGAGTGATGCAAGAATGGATTTTGAAAACCAGTTGGCGGCCTTCGTTAAGGGGAAAAGCAGGGCATGGCGGGATGCACTGTTCCAGGGTGAGAGCGAGTTGCCAAGCACATCTGGGCCAGTACAGCAGCCACAGACAGATGCGAGGGCAGGCCAAAACCCGGATCTAGAGGTTCTACCAAAGCTGGCCGATGTCTCTGGGCAAGAGGAGCCAGCGGTGGTGATCCAGGACCCCAGAGAAGGTGTTACACCACCAGTCGAGAATCAGGGGTGACCGCCACCAGCCAAGAAGCCACGGGCCTGGAAAAGGAAGCAGGAGATGGCAATTTCAGACATGTAAGCAGGTAGGCTTGACCTCAACGCGCTCTCTGCAGAGGAGTTGCAGGCCTTGATTAGGCAGGAGGGGCAAGGGTCAATGGCAAAAAAACAGAGACCACCGAAGAATACAACAGGGGCGGCCAGGTATGGGGAGCCCATTGGTCACCCCAATGCTCCCTCTAGCCCGCCACCTTGGAGTCTGTGGCTGCCAGACACGGCGGCAGCAGGGCTGTCATTAGTGGCACATGGTCAGAGTCCATCACTGGGAACTACGGAGCTAGGGCAGCGGCAGTGGCTTCTGGGCCAAGCGGGGCTGCCGCTGGGTATACCAGGGTTAAGCCATGACATAGGGTTTGGGCAGGGGATGACAGAGACAGGCCGGCAAGCCATGCCAGGGTCCTTCGTGCAATCTGCATTGAAGCAGAAGCATGACCGTTTGTTGGTCCTGTTCCCAGACAAAGACCTACCAATGGCGGTTACAAATTGTCCCTCAGCCAGTGGAACACTGTAGACTGGGACCTTGGAGCTTAACACCGTGACCCAACCTGCGGCGGTGCAGCCAACATAGCTGGGGTTTGTGTCTCTGGGGGAGCCGGTGGGGTCCCATTTGCCTGACAAAGTTAGGCAGCAAATAGTAAATGGGGAATATGTGGATGTTTTCTCACTTCTCAACCGGCCAAAGGTGCCTGAGGAGGAAAAAGAGAAGGATAAGCAGGAGAAGGATGACGGGGTGGAAAAGAAGTGCAAAGTACTGGTCTGATGCACCTGGGAAAATTGGGAAGCAGGTTTTGCAATATATGCAGGCCTCCTCACTCAGAGCAACCTGGTGAAGCCGAAGGGCTATGGGTATACTTTAGTCGGATCATGACTACGCATGCGAGCAAACCGGGGGGGGAGGGGGTAGGCAGGAATATAACGAGGAGTTTAAAAGAAGGAAACAGAATGATCCAGGGAGGTCTTGGGCTATGTTGGATCTGCCTCTACTGTGGACCCTAGACATGGGGGGGGGGTCCAACATACTGATAGCGGGTTTCCGATTCGTCGAGACCCATCACTGAAAAAGGGGTTTCAGGGGAAGGGAGTGGGGAGGAGGGCATTGCTACAGCTACAATCAGGTATCCTGCAAAGCAGACCAGTGCAGATGCAAGCATGAATGCATGGCATGTGGGCACCAGCACCCATTTCAACAATGCAGAAGAAAGACAGGGAATGGCCGTCCATTTCAGAAAAATAGTGGGTTTCATTCCTTTGGGGGGGGGGCAGAGCAGGCCTGCCAACACCCGTGGAGGGAACATCTTGAGTGGTGGCTGGATCGATACCCAAACAAGGAATCTGCTTGCTTCTTGGCAGAGGGGTTTAGGTTTGGTTTTTGCATTCCGTACGAGGGCCCCCAGAGGGCTTATGAAGCGGACGACCTAAGATCTGCCAAGGAGCGACCAGAGGTAGTGCATGGGAAGCTAGAAAAAAAGTTAGCAGCAGGGAGGATTAGTGGCCCGTATGCAGCACCCCCCATTCCCTGGCTCTGGGTGTCACCAGTTGGGCTGGTCCCAAAGAAAGCTCTGGGGGAATTCCAGTTGATTAATCATTTGTCATACCCGGAGGGGGAATCGGTCAACCATTTTATTGACCCAACCCACACATCTGTGTTGTATGCGTCATTTGATGAAGCAGTGGAAGTGGTGCGGCAGGCGGGTCAAGGGGCGATGTTAGGTAAGGCGGACATTGAGGCGGCATTTAGGTTATTGTCAGCCCACCCAGAAGACTGTGAGTTGTTGGGGACGAAGTTTGAAAGTATGTATTACATAGATAACTGTGTGCCAATGGGGTGTGCAGTGGCATGCACAGTATTTGATCAGTTCAGCATGTTCCTGCATTGGGTTACAATCACAAGGGCAAAACAGGCCAGGCTTGTGCATTAGTTAGATAATTTTTTATTTGTGGGCAAGGCAGGAACACAGAGTTGTGGGCAGCTGATGGGGGCATTTCACGAGGTTTATGCAGAACTGGGAGTCCCATTGGCACGAAACAAGACAGAGGGTCCGTGCACATGGTTGTCCTTTCTAGGTATTGAAATTGACATGACACAACAGGTCTTTTGGCTACCGCAGGACAAGCTGGCAGCACTGAAGGAGCTCCTGGGGAGGGTGACAAAGGCATGGAATGTTACATTGTGGGAATGGCAGCAGCTGATAGGGCATTTGAACTTCACCTGCTGGGCTCTCCCCATGGGTAGAACCTTCATGAGGCAGTTGGCCGGGATAGGGTCTGGGTGTACAAAACCACACCACAGGATTCAGATAACAGAGGCAGTGAGAGACAATTTGAACATTTGGCAAGCGTTTTTGAATTGCTTTAATGGGGTAGCAATACGGCCGGTGCCAGTATCCAGTCAGGAGCTGGAACTGTTCACAGACGCATCCGGGGGACTGGGTTTCAGTGCATACTTTCAAGGGAAGTGGTGCACCAGCCAGTGGCCAGAAAACTGGAAGGCATCGGGGGTCCTGTCTCAGATAACAGTCTTGGAATTCTTCCCAATCATGGTGGCATTGGTGGTGTCGGGTGACCGGCTAAGAGACAAAGCCATTATGTTCCGGTCAGACAACACCGGCATGGTATATGCCATTAATGGTCAGTTGGGGGGAAGGGCCCGATGGGTAACCTCACGAGGGTGTTTGTGCTGAAATGTCTTTTGCTTAATATACAGTTCAAAGCAGTGCATGTTCCAGGAGTTGAGAACAGTATAGCTGATGCCCTTTCTTGTTCACAGTGGCAGAGGTTTCAAAAATTGGCACCAGAAGCAGACAGACACCCCAGGGAATTCCCAGCATACCTTTGGGGTTTGATAATGGAGAAGCATGGTCATTGATCAGGAATGCGCTGGCCCCCAATACACAGGTGGCATATAAAAGGGGTCTGGACAGTTTCCTGGCCATACAGCAAGCGCAAGGGTGGAGCAAGGCATGGCCAGTGCCTGCAGAGCAGCTATGTGAATATGTGCTGCTTACAAAATGGGGGTGGCTATGCTGGACACAGTGGAACAGCATTTGGCCAGCATAGCCTGGTTCCAGAAGGCCAGAGGGTGCAATGATACCACAAGAGCTTTCCCCATTCGCAAGATGTTGCAAGGATGGGCACAGTCGGTACCACGACTACCAGACCAGTGATGGCCCATCAACCCCACACTGTTTAGACATATTTGGGATGCCCTTCCCGGGGTCTATTTGTCAGAAGGGGAGATGCGCCTATTCAGAACTGCCTATCTCATGGCATTCTGTGGGGTGTTTTGGGTAACCGAGTTGGTGCAACTGAGCAAGGCGGCACGTCAACAGCTAGTATTGGGTGATGAGGATGTGGTGATAACCACAGCGGGGGGTATTCGTCTGACTAAGAAAAAGCAAGATGGACTGATCCACCCAGGGCCACTGGTGCAGTGTGCGGGCCCCAAACGGGGTGCACTGGGATGTCCGGGCATGGGCACAAGATTATATGGTCAGGCAGAAAAAGGTGGGGGAGGCCTACTTTCGACACGAGGATGGGTCCTTGATGATGGTGTATCAGTTCTGTCACATGTTGCAGAAGGTGTTGCAGCAACTGGGGCTGGAGGCAAGCCAATTTACCACACATTCCTTTCGCATAGGGGCAGCGTCGCATGCTCGGGCAGAGGGGCTCACGGATGCACAGATTCAGGCCCTGGGGAGATGGAAGTCCCAAGCTTTTGAGAGTTATGTCACACCACTGATGTTTTAATTGTTTTTCTTTTTCTTGTCTCGACAGGTAATGGAGTGCAAAAGACACAGATTTGGGTGTGTGGACACTCATTCGTACATTGGGCTGCCATAAGAGCAGGGCAGCTGGAAGGGGGCAAGGAGCTGTTTTTGGATCCCCAGCGGACAGAAGTCAGCTGGCTGGGACAATGAGGCATGAAATGGGAAGAGTTGTTGCCAAATCTGAGAGCTGAGGTGCGACAGAGGCGGGCTCCTCCTGATGTCCTAGTAGTCCACTTAGGGGGAAGTGACCTGGGTAGGGGGAAATCCCTCAAGCTGCAGTTATGGGTCAAGAATGATCTGTCAAGGTTGAAGGGCATGTGGCTGAGGCTGTGCATCATATGGTCTGACATTATTCAGCGGCGGCTATGGCACCATGCTTGCAATACTAGGGCAATTGAAAAGGTGCTTGAGCTACACAATGGGCTATCTTTGACCATTAGTAGCTAGGATTAGCAGGGGCAACAGTGTGCCACCGGAAATGGTATAATGAAGGGAATTGTATCGGAAGGATGGGGTGCATTTATCAGAGGTAGGTTTAGAGATATTTTTAGATGATATACAATGAGTTGTGGAGAAAGTGCTGGCGTGATGAGCTTGTGGGGATGTGAGCAGTGAAAAGCTCACCCTGTGGCAGTTCAGTAGTCTTGGAAGGTATGTGCAGAGGGGGTAACAGGGGATTACGAGTCTATGCAGCTGAATCCCCTGAGGCTGTCAGGAGGTCTGTGCCAGACGATGGGAGTTACCCTGGTAAAAAGGGGGACAGTCTGGATAGCATGCCACTCTGAGCGTATGCTCATGGCAAGGCGGTATCCTCTGATGGGGGAGGACATATCCAAAGCCAGTCTTGGGAGCCATCTCTCATGCTGGTGTCCTCATGGGGTTTGGGATTATCTGTCGGTGGCCTCCTAATAAGAGGAGGTCGACCACTGATGAATCGGAGCAAGCTGATTCAAGATTTCCAAGACTACCTAGCTGTGTGCATCACGCTGATTGGATGTATTGATAATTACAATTTGGTTTAATAAATACATAGCTGCGGCCATTTTCTCCATAACTGGTTGTGGTCTCAGTTTGTTCAGCTGGAACTAAATATTTGCTCTATAAGACAATAAAGGAGCCTGCAAGGCACCGCAGGAGGCGAGGCTTGTCTGGGGGCAGGTATTGAGGGACACCTGGGCGGGCAGGTAGGGGGTGGGTAGCCGCCCACTAGGGATAGGGATGGGGCAGGCAGGAGGGAGGTTTCCAGGGAGGGTGGACGAGAGGCAGGGGAGGAGCCAGGCCTTTAAGAAGGGCCAACAGAGGATCCCTCTCTTCCAGGCTGCTCCCAGGTTTCAAGCCCACCTGAACCTCACCCTCATAAAAGCAGGGCAGGAACATGGGGGTATAGGGACCTTGCGGACCGAATATGGGAGATCGCATTAGGGGTCAAGAAGGAATTTCCTGTTTTTTTTCCCCACTGGGTTTTCCAGGTTTTTGCCTTCTCCAACAAGGGGGTGAGATGATAGGCTGGTAGTTAGTTTAGATTAGGATGTCGCAGCTGTGTTATTGTAAGTGTTACTGATGGCTCAGTAGTGTTGGAAGGTATGTGCAGAGGGGGTAAAAGGGGATTATGAGTCTATGCAGCCGAATCCCCTGAGGCTGACGGGAGGTCAGTGCCAGATGACGGGAGTTACCCCGGTAAAAAGGGGGACAGTCAGAATGGCAGGCCTCTCTGAGCATATGCTCACGGCAGGGCGGTGTCCTCTGATGGGGGAGGACACATCCGAAGCCGGTCTTGGGAGCCATCCCTCATGCCCCGGAGCTGGTGCCCTTGCAGGGTTTGGGATTATCTGTTTGTGGCCTCCTAATAAGAGGAGGTCAACCACTGGTGAATCAGAGCAAGCTTATTTAAGATTTCCAAGACTACCTAGCTGCATGCATCACGCTGATTGGATATATTGATAATTACAGTTTGGTTTAATAAATACATGGCTGCGGCCATTTTCTCCATAACTGGTTGTGGTCTCAGTTTAAGGTGGAACAAAATATTTGCCCTATAAGACAAGTCTCCATCTCTGTCTCCTTCCCCCTTAATTTGTCACCTTTCAGCCTTCTTACTAGGCCCTGTTCATTAGTTCCCACCTGGGGACTTCGCTAGCTCTTTCACTCCTATTATGCTTTATCTTTCCCATCATCACCTTTTTGTTTCACAGATTCTCTCTTAATCTTGCCATTTATCCCTTCTTCTCCCTGAGCCTCCTCTTTTTTCTTTCCCCACATATATTTATCCCTCATTTTACTTCCCCTCTACACTAACTTTGTTTTTTTTTCTCTTTTAGATATTTTCTGAAGAAATGTAATTTCCTAAGGTCGAAATGTAGATTTTTAACTCTATTTTCAGCATGCATTTAATATTACTATTTTGTTTTGCTTTTAGACCACATGCTGATGCAGCACCTTGTTTTTGTTTTATATTTATTACCTGTAATAAACACAGGAAGAAAATGAGTTAATGTGTTCTCTGTAATTGGGTGTGGGGGGGTGGCAGAGGAATTTGGAATGTGGGGTTGCTTGGAAAATGTTTTTGGTCTTACCTTGTAAGATGGTAAAGTTGATATTTTTTGCTTGGATGGAGGGTTTGTAAAAGTAGGTACCAAGGATATCTGAATAGTTTTCTTGTATGGTTGTTGGCTTCTGTGTCTCTGTTGCAGTTACCTTTGGGGTGCAGGGCTCACAGCTCAGGATGCTTGATATTTTTTATTGTTGGTCCTCATTTAGACTTGAGTAGTCATTTAAACGTTGCAACCATTTGTGCCCTGAGATTTGAATGCTCTCAGTGGGAGGGATGTCAGAGTTGTTCAGCTTCTGAATTAAATGCTTTCTCACAGAATGATTTGTTAAGCACTTGTCAGTTTGTAGGGATGATTTGGATACCATTGTCTTTATGATGGCAGCAGGCTTGTGGATTCCCACAGGTTGGTTTTTAAACCATGAAGTTGGTGGGTACTGCTTCGCATGGTGGTTGGTTGCCAGGAAGAATGGTGAGTCGTCTGTGAGACGTTGCACTGGATGCTTTTCTTTGTAGGTGATGTAGTTCAGTACTTGGATTTGTAAGGTTTGTTTTGTAGTTGACATGCCATGGGTTTTAGTTTCCTGTGGTCTTTTGGGTTAGCTCCAGTGTGGGTCTTTGTTTGGTGCTCTTGGTTGTACTGGAGGTACCTCAGCCCATTTTCATCAGTTTTGATTGATATGTCTCCCCATTTAAGGCTTCTCATTTCGGTATTCCCTCTTAGGCCAAAATACATACTAGCTATTCCCCACATTGTGATGAGCAGAGACTCAAGGTTGTGGGGCCCCCAGAGGTGCTCTTCATATAGTTTCTCTAGAATGCTGCCTGTGAGCTCATCTGCAGCTCTCGGTTTTGAACCCTTGCCCTCACATTTTAAGTTGTTTTGTTTTGAGAGTAGTACTTGCCTGGCCTTTATTAAATATTTAATGCTGACCGTTTTTTTTCCAGGTTGTAGTGTAGCGTAGCCCCACATAGTAACCAATCCTGTGCTAGGAATGCCATACTTTAAATTTTGCTTGCTCTTTTGCCTGCTCAGGTGCTTTTTTCTGTTGCACAGTTTGCCATAGCTGAGTCAAATGAGGAATATCTATTACAGCATTTGTTGAGCATTGTTCCAGTGAAAGTTGGTCAATGTAGGGGGCTATGATGGTGTCAAACTCATTAAGAAATCATCTACGGGGCTGCCGGCCCGGTGGTACAGAGGGCTGAGGTGCTGGATGTCTTATCTCTCACCATGCAGGGGGCTCGTGTTCGGGAGTGAGCATGGGCCATTGGTAGTCAGTCTGGGGGGGGGCAGTGCAGGACTGAGCTGCTGTTAGGCAGCTCTCCTCTCTGGGAAGGGATTCTGGCTTCCCTTGGCTCTTGGCTACCTCACGGTGGAGGCCAGGGGAAGTGCAAGCTGGGGGAGCCAGGCGCTAGGCCAATGGGGTGGGGTGGGGAAGGGCACGTCATTGGAGCAAGAGGGTGCATGCGCACCTCATGCACATGCGCCTCTCTGTCTGGGGCCTGGGGTAAAAATGGGAGAAAATTAGGAAAAATTATGGGGGTCATGGCAGGATGAAGCCTCCGGACTGGCTCCAGGGGCCACCAGGACACACATAGCCTCCCAAGTTCCTGAACAACCCCAGATTCCAGTAGGCTGGCAGACAAGCAGCCATGACCCACCAAACAGAGGAAGAAACACCTATATGGAAAAGGAAATCATCTATGGACTTGCCTTGTTTCTGGGGTCACCATATGTGCAGTTAAATCATTGTGATGTTCCCCAACCGTTGTATTAACATGTGATTTAGTATGTTGCTTTTGAGTTTCCTTTGAAACTACATTAGGACCAGTTATTACCTCGTTGTTTGTTGCACTTTTAGTTTTATTTATTTTCTTATTCTTAAATTCCAAATGGTTATTAACATAAGAACATAAGAAAATAGCCAGCAAAGGAGACCTATCAGTCTATCGTGTCTGCTTGAGATAATACGGATTGATTTCAGCCTTAAGTTTCCAGCTGTGCCCCTAAGATTCCAAAGATGCCTCTGAATGTCTTATCTGACTCATTAGAGGGTTTTCTGGACTATTTTTATCATGTGCTATCAGTGATGAAGACAACTGGGCCATAAGTGATCCTTGGATTCTAACAATTTATCACCTAAAAATTCCAGTTGGGATCCTGAGGTTAAGAAAATAGCTTGTAATCTTTTTTGGGGACTGTATCTGTTATTTCCTCTTTTTTTCTTTTTGCAATTTTTGGTTTAATGGGTTGGCAGGTGTAGCTGCCTTCCTGTGTGTACCCATAATTAATTATCCATTGCATACACCAACAAGTATGCAGTGAGCCTCAATAAATTATAAATAAACAATGCTAAATATTGTACTTAAATATATCACATAAAAAAAATTAATCAGCTTTGCTAGAACTGTCCATTCAAACACTTAAAAAAGTAATGTGAAAAAAATAGCCAAAGAGTCCATATATGTTGCTTCCTGGGCTTAGGAGAAAGTTAGTCTCACATAATTTCACAATTCCTGGTTTTTGCTTGAGCCTTGGGGTCTTGTGTGCAGCACGACTTCCAGTAATGATTTATCCAGCTTGTTGCCAGGTCAGTTTAGGAAATCAGACTCAGTCTCAAAATAAATCCCAACAACAGCTAAATCATGAACTACCACAAGCAGTGGAAAACTTTTTGTCTCGATATATAATGATACTGGCAATAGCAGAAATAGAGAACTGCAAAAGGGTAATGGGCTACTATAGAAATTCATGCACGACTGTCCACTAGTGGAATCAGTACCAAGGCAGGGTCAAGTTATAGATCACAGTAACTCGAAGACAGGTCTCAGCTCAATTTTTATTTATTTAAAAGTTTCACTAGGAAAAGCATACTGAGAACGGTTGCTCGTTTCCAGGTAGACAATGACAGTAGTACATGAAGTAGTAGACTCAGTGTGTAGAATCAAAGGAAGTACAATTACAAGATACAAAATACACTACAAAAAGTTTCAAAGTGTAAAATACAAGCAGTAAGCATAATCGGAGTATATCAACTGTAGAACTGAGCAGGAAGTGAGTAGTAGCTCAGGCATTACAGTAAAATAATGTACAACAGCTTAAATATTGCATGGGATGCCTTGATAGGTGGAGTGAGTGGTATTGAGATTAGGTTGTGGGGAGTATGCAGATGTTGGAGGACAACTGTAGTAGGGGCAGGTGTGGGTGCAGAGGAGTGAGGAGAATGGAGATAGCTTGTAATGTGGGAGCGGTCCAAATAGAAGAAGGGAGGGAGTTCCAGAGATTGGGGAAGCGGTGGGAGAAGACAGCTTGACCAGTGGCGGTGGTCCTGGTGGGGACAGACAGAGTATGTGGGTTCATGCTCTGAAAGGAGTACGCACATGGGAGTGGGAGAAAAAGGGCAGAAGATAGGTAGGGGGACCAAACCAGAATTTGGCAGTGAGGTTGGCACAATGCGAGAGTCGTTTGTTAGCAACAGATGGTAAGGAGAGCAACTGGTATAGAAGAGCAGTGGTGATTGTGGGAGGGAGGGGACAGTCAAGGGCAAAGCAGCAAAAAGCATGGAAGAGTGTGTCTAGTCTGGTTAAGGAAGTTCTGGGAGTGGCACTACAGACTGTTACCACAGTCAAAGATCAGTAGGATCATTTTCTGGATGAGCACCTGGTGGGCAGGTAAGGGGATATATCCACAATATCTGCATAAAGCTTCAAGCGTGTGGTGCAATTTTTTGTGGATGGCATCCACACGCTCAGAGAAATTGAAGTATTGGTCCAGCCAAACCCCGAGATACTTAAATGAGGTGACATCCTCAAGTGTAGTCCCATCAAGAGTGTGGAAGTTGGAGGGAACACTAGCAAGTCTCTGCCTTGTGCCATAGGTCATGGAGACTGTCTTTTTGGCATTCAGGAAAAGCTGACTTTTACAGAACCAGAGCTGGACATTGTTGAAGTCTAGCTACAATCTGGTCACCACGTCAGACGTGGAGGGTCCAGAGGTATACAAGATGGTGTCGTCTGCATACATGTGGATATAGGAAGAGGTGCATACAGTTGGAAGATCATTTAGAAAAACAGAAGTGGAACAAGGACGGAATCTTGTGGAACTCCAGTGGATATGGGAAGGGGGTGATAATGTATTGCCAACCTTGACTGATTGAGTCCTGCCCTTGAGGTAGGAATTGAACCAGGTAGTGGCACTAGTTGCCAACACAGCTGAGGAGAGTTTGGCAAGGAGTAGCTCATATGAGATGGTGTCAAATGCCTTGGCGAGTCCAATAAAGATGGAGGAGGTTATACGGCCCCAGTCCATGGCAGTGTGCATGGATTAAATTAATGACAGAGCAAACTTCAGAAAAGGAGGTGTATGAAATAGAAAAGATAGCAAAAAGGAATGGGGAAGGAGGAGACAACAGCAAACAGAAACAAAAGGAGAAAAAAAAACCTGGAAGACAAAGAAAAATAATAAATCACAAATGCCATATGACAAAGTAGAAGAAATAACAGCAGGAAAAAAAAATAATCAAGAGCTACAACAAGAGAAATAAATAGTGGCGGAAAACAATGGTGCAGTAAGATGTAATATAAGAAAACCTTTGGCATATTGAAACAAAAATGCTGGCTGGCTGCTCAGAGTCAGACTGGAGGCTGCCAAAAAATGGCAGCTATGGCATGAGGGGTGCAGAATCGGCATGCTGGCAGGCAGTGGCACCATGATGAGGTGCATGCAGAGGTCAGTCTGTCACACAGTGGTGGGGGGGGGGGCACATGGGCTCTGCACACAGACTGGCCAGGCAGCAGCAATTTATTTATGTATTTCTTTTTTGGATAATCTTTTCATTTATTTTTTTTCTTAATACAACAAACAGTATTAACACAACAAACATTACCATAATATAAAACAAAAACGCATCTTAATACAGCTATGCTGACATGCTTAAATTATAGCCCATATCAACTCATTTGATACAATTCTTATAAAAAAAAGGTTGATGAAAGAACATGGGCTTGTGTAAACCACCACAATATGATCAAGAATAACAAATACAAACACATATAGTTATCACCACATAAGATTGTCACAACCTAAAATAACATAACACAACAAAACGCAACTTAAAATAACATAAGGCCCATTCACCCCTCAATCGCCCATCTAATCTACTGATGCCATGTCCAAGCCATCCCACACCCCTTATATAGTTTATTATATTGTTACCATGGAGAATACATAGTGAGCCAGATGACTATCCCTTGCCTTACCCTGAATGGAGAACTGTGCCCTGCTTCCCCCAGGACTCATTACAGGGGTCCGATCCACCCCTGTTCCTTAACCTCCTTGGCCTTACATCACCAAAGCCCATTCCACTGGGTCAAGTGTTCTTAGAGCTGGATCCCACAGCCTCAGGTAAGCTTCTCCCTTCCCCTTAGCCATAAAAGATAATCTTTCCAGTGCCAGAGCCCCAAATATCAGATTTCGCCATTGAGACAAGGTGGGCACATCTCCAGAGACCCATGTATTAAGGATACACTGGCGCGCCAGTGCCAGCAACACCCATGTCCATCTCTTCAAGAGTGACCAGTCCTCCTTCCCTGCCTCCTCCATCCCAAACAATAGTGCCACCGGTGACAGAGGCACCATCTGCCCTTTCATAGCACTAATCTCCTGCGCTACTTCCTTCCAAAAAGTCTGGAGCACTGGGCATGACCAAAATGAATGCATGTATGTGCCCAGGGCAGTGCCACATCTCCTGCATATTGCAGAGACAGCTGGGTTTTATTTATTCACTGCCACAGGAGGGCGGTAGAGTCTGTGAATGAATTTGTATGCTTACTCCTTATATTTATTACAGATCAGCAGCCCTTGATGCATGGCCCCCACTTCTGCCCACTGCTCCTCTGATAATATTCTACCCAGGTCCCGCTCCCACAGTCTCTTAGTACTCACAGATCTATTGGGAAATTGCATCCTAAGAGTCTGAGCGGCCTTTCTTATTGTTCCTTTTGAGTCCCTCTTAACTTGCTGTAACAATGTCTCAATTTTATGTAATTGGGACTCTGGGGCCCTTTTGCTCTCTATCTCTTGTATATATTTCCTGGCTTGAAAATACCGAAAAAGGTATGTGTTTGGGACTCCCAACCCTATGTTCAATTTTTCAAAGGAGCACACAACCCCTCTTGTCCTCAAATCATGAAGACAGCGGATGCCACACCTCTCCCACTCCCTAAATGAGAGGTCCTCCAGTCCGGGCAGAAAAGAGATTTCTAGCCAGAGGTAGAACAAATGATTCTCCTCACTTGTGTGTGAATCTTTTCTTAATTTGCCCCCAGCTGTCCAGTATACTACCCACCAGTATATCATCCTGTCCCAGAGCATTATACGCCTTCTTCCCTCCCTCCGCCAAAAGTGCTGAAAGCCACCCCTCATACCCAACCTCCTCTAAATTTAGCCAGCTGGCCTCTCTAGTCCTATAAACCCAGTCCTTCAATATTCGTATTTGTGCCACCAAAAAGCATGTCTTGACATCTGGGTAATTTAATCTACCCATGCTCTTATCAGCCTTGAGTCTGTTCAGACAAGCTCTAGGCTGTCTGCCCTGCCATATAAACCCAGTACATGCCTTCTCAAATCTCTTAATATCTCTTTCTGAGAGACAGATTGCCAGCATTTGCAGAAGGTGAAGAACCCTGGGCAACACATTCATCTTGATCAGGTTTATATGACCTAGCCATGAAATGGGCAATGCTCTCTATAATTCTACCACAATTGATTTTAGCAGAGGTGTATAATTTGACTTGTATAGGCCAGACAGATCCCTTCCTATTCTAATGCCCAAATACTGTAGGGCAGAACCTACCTTCCTTAGTCCGCACTGTTTTTCATCCCTTCCATTACCCTCCCCCAGAAACATGATCTCCGATTTCCCCAAATTAAGCTTGTAATCCAAGAAACTTGCAAACTGATCTATGATTTCTAAAAGGGGTGGCATCGAGCTCGATAAGCCTGTAACATACAGGATCATATCACCAGCGTAGAGTGTAATCTTGTGGTGAAGCCCGCTCCTACCCCTCACCCCAGTGATTTTCTGCTCTGCCCTTATGGCTATGGCCAAAGGCTTCACTGCCAAAGCAAATAGAAGGGGGTGAGAGGGGGCACCCCTGTATTGTTCCCCTATGCAGAGAGAACTGGTCTGTAAGGTGTCCATTCACCAACACCGAGGCCCTGGGATCTCTGTAAAGGGCACTAACCATTTTAATATAATTTTCACCTAGACCAAAGCCGTCAAGGGCACCAAAAAGACAGGGCCATTCAATCCTGTTGAACTCCTTCTCGGCATCCATTGAGAGCACTGCTGCACCCCATGGAGCTGAGAAGCACACCCAATGACATTCAGGACTTTCCTAATATTATGATGGGAGTGTCTGTCCTTGACGAATCCGGTCTGGCCTGGATGTACTAGTTTCAGCAACAAAGTCTCCAACCTGGTGGCCAAGATTTTGGCATATACCTTGCATTCGCAGTTAAGCAGCGATATCGGCCGGTATGAGGTGCTATCCCTGTGATCCTTACCTGGTTTGGGGATCAGGCAAATGATCGCCCCACTACACATTACAGGTAATATGCCCTTCTCCCTTGCCTCCTTAAACACTTCCCACAGGGTATCTCTAGCTTCCTCCCTAACTGCCTTATAATATTCAATAGGTAGGCCATCTGGTCCACTCGCTTTCCCAGATTTCAATTTTCCTATTGCCGTATCAATCTCCTCCTTAGTAATTTCCTTGCCCAGGGCCTGTTGCTGTTGTTCCAAGAGCCTCGGTAGCCTGCGTTTGTCCAGAAATTCCCTCATACAGTCTACTCCCCTCCACATTCGGTGTTATATAACTGCTCACAAAAGTTCTTGAAGATCCCCTTCATTTTTTTATATTCCGTGACTATCTGTCCCTGTGGGTTTCTAATCCCCATTATGTGTGTCAGGCCTCGCCTACCCTTGATTAGATTGACCAAAAGGGGACCAGGTTTGTTACCCACTCATAAATTTTGTGTTTCACATAAAACAATTGTTTCCTCACCTCGTCTAATAACAAACTATTAAGCCTGCCTCTTGCAGTAGCTAGGGTATTAAGTGTTTCCTCGCCCCCTCTCCCCTTGCTGCCTCACATTCTAACTCCCTAACTCTCCTTTGCAGGTCCCTTTGTTTTCCTAACTTCTCCCTCTTATGCTTTGCCATATAACTTATATTGGCACCCCGCATGAAGGCCTTGCTGGCGTCCCACAACATTTGTTTAGAGGGTGCCAAAGGGGCATTCATTTCCATAAAGATTTTTTTTGGTCCTTCAGGTACTTGTTGAACTCCTGAGATCCCAACATATAGATGGGGAACTTCCATGAGGGCGCACCCCTATCCTCCCCATCAATCCAAAGGATACAGTAACCGGAGCATGATCAGACAACTGTATAGCCCCATGTTCCACCCTCCCCAGTTTCACGTACCATCCCGCACTTGCATAAATGTGATCTATGCGAGACCAGGTTCTATGTGGGTTAGAGAAAAATGTGTATTCTTTCCCTCTGGGGTTGGCTGTTCTCCACACGTCCACCATATTTAACTCCGCTATACCCTCCCTCCATTTCCTGATGCAGGGGTCCCTCTTCCCTTTCCCCAAAGAGTGGTCTAGGGTAGAGTCTGGCGTACAGTTGAACTCTCCCCCCAGGATCAGATTCTTGAACTGCTCCCTGATCAGGATGTCCAAAATATCCTGATTGAATTTAGGGTCCAGGGTTGCCGGCGCATATACACTCCCCACTGTAATCTTCTTACCCTGTAACATACCTAATACAATTGCATATGTTCCCTCCTTAGGGTCTGTCACCATCTTAGTAACCTGAAAAGGCAGATTTTTATGCATTAGTATCACTACACCACACCTGTGCGAGCTATAGGAAGAAAAATAGCATGAGCCCACCCACCCTCTCTGCAACTTAGCATGCTCTGCAGGGGTCAGGTGGGTCTCCTGCAAGAGAGCAATCTGAACCTGAGCCCTACAGAGTAACGTTAACATCACCTTCCTCTTAATTGGGGAGGAGAAGCCCCTTACATTCCAGGACTGAATAATCAGTTCATTCCCTACTACCATTGTAAAATCAGTCCCTTCCCTTTCTCAGCCTTATTACCCGATATAATATTCCCCTCAGGCACAGATTGATACAATGGGCCCTTCAAACAAAAAAGGAGAAAATACAACACACACATGGAAACCACAACTTGAAGTATATGTAACTTCACCCAAAAAACTATAGAACATGAGAACCAGTAACAGTATAACGTAACCACACTGTAACATCCCCACCACCTCCCATCCTCCCACCGCCGTACCCCCCCAGTATTCATATTGACTTACATCTCTCTTTCCACATGTTATCTCTCTACCCCCGCCTTTCCCTCATCGGATATTTGAATGCCATTAATCCTGCGAATGGCCCAATTCCCCATCATCTGTTGTTGAGCGGCTCTCTCTCTGTCACCCCCAGAGACTGTCCCACTGTGGGCTCTAAGGCCCATTCCAAAATCAGCAAGCATATTACCCTCTCATCTTGTCACAAGAAGAGAGAGGTGAAAATAAAATAAAAGTATCTATTAAATACTGAGCCACTGTATAAAATTAATAGCAGCTGGTATCAGGACATCAGACAGCTTGCTCACAAAATAAGTTCCCTATGGATTGTATTGCTCCCCCATATCCCACGGTGCCATTCCTTGCTAGACACACACCTCCAGCAACATATAGAGCTGGCACCTATTATCCATCTGAAGCCCAGCACCCCCATACATTTTGCCCAGCAATTGTTCCTTCGTTAGCCTAGTATCCCCAGGCAATTCACCAGTCAGGCAGTTCTTTAGCGACCTAAAAGCAGAGTTAGGATGGCGGATGAAGCCGCGCAATAAAAAAAAAAAAAACACACCAGGCCTCCACCGTCAAACCCACCCCGCCTGGCCTACCTGCATCAGTCCACAGTGCACCCATCAATGGGGTATCTTCGAGAGTTCTCATTCCTCACCCAACAATCTGTTGTGCTGATGCGCAATGGTCCCCCACAGGTCCTTACGCATGGGCATCTCAGGCATTCCCCAGGGAGAGCAGAAAGGTATTCATGCCTTCAAATTGAGGCCGGATGACATAGCTGCTCCATAGCCCCGACTTCAGCTCACAAGCAGAATGCAGCTCTACATCTCAAACAATACAATAGGAACATTGAACAAGGCTCAGAAACAGACACAAGGGGTTATCCCACTTTAAATAATAATACAAAGAAATCGGTACAGCATACACTCAAAATCCATTTCGCTTTAGCCAGTCTTGTTCTTCAGCCAAGCTTTTTCTTCAGGTCGCTCACAAATGTACTCGCCTTATTAGCCTCCCAAAATGAATAAGTGTCCCCCTCGTGCTTTATTTTCAGGGTTGCAGGGTAGATCAAGAAATTTTCCACTTGCATTTCCCTTAACTGTGTCATAACTTGGTTAAAAGCTCTACGTTTCTTTAAGAACCGCGCTGAATAATCTTGTGCAATAAAGATCCTGGCTCCCTACATCTGCACCAACTGCTTTCTGCGGTATGCCCTCAACACCTCTTCACGATCTTGAAAGTTGTGGTATCTGATGATAATGTGCCCGAGCTCAGCCTCGACATTACAGTGCAATGCACTCATTCTAGCTTGTGTTTTCCACCTTTAGGCTGTATATCAAGCAACTTCAGTAGCTGTTTGGCACAAAACTGGAGGATATTTGGACCTTCACACCCTTCAGGGAGGCCTCTCACCCTCAGATTCAATCTGCGGTTATCATTTTCCTGATAATCAAAGGCCTCCCTGAAGTCTTCCAGCTCTTTTTCTAACGCAGACAGTCTGTCGGGTAATGGGTGCATGATATCCTCCACCCTCGATGTCCGCTCTTCCACCTCCATCAGTCTTTCGCCATGCGAGGCTGTTCGCTCAGCTATTTCTTGAATTTTGGCCTCAATCTTATTTTCCAACTTCTTGAGCCATGGATTTAGGGCTGCTAACACCTGCGTGGTCAGCAGCCCAGTACCGCCAACTCCACGGCTGAAAAGGAGAGCGGGCCTAACAGTTCTGGCACAGTTCTGTCGGCTGCTTTTTAGTGCTTTTCCCGGCGTTTCTAGTTGTTTTACCAGCCGTGTTTGACAGATGCTCATCCATGATGGTAAATACTACAGAACGCTTAGTTATAGGCTTCCTGTTCTCTATTTAAAATGTGCTTTTTTAATTTTATTGGTCTCAGGGGTAAAGAGCTCGAGGAGAACACGTCTTAACTACTAGCTGCTCATTAGTGCCCCCCTCCATTTATGTAATTCTGGAAAACAAAGAACAACAACAACAAAAAGATCAGGAGATATTTGGGAAAGTTGGAGATGCATGTAAAATGAAAATAAATAAAATATGGTATTTTGCATTCTCCTATAAGTATCTAGGAGCCTGCGGTTACCAATCAATTGGTACAGTAGAGTCAAGCAGGGCTGCAATAGTGTGGGGGTCAGACACCTGCATAGCTTTTTTTCTTCTTACTGGGGACCCTGTCTTACCCTCAGTTTGAATACCCTTATTCCTCGGCACCCCAGCTAAGGATTTATTGACCAAAATGATTGACAGCAACATTTGACAAATGACTGATTGCATTTTGAGCAATTTGTAGTGATCACCTTTTTAGTCATGCAGCCTTATTTAACATTTGTAGGTTAATAAGTAATATTTGGAGGGAATAAAATGTGAATGATTCCAATGCACTCTCATGCTTGTAAGTGATCACTATTAAATGTCGACTCTGAAGTGCTGATGCTTCATTGAAGGATATCTTGCCTGAAATTTAGGAGAGGTACACAGCCCATGATATTTTTAATATGGACAAGATTGTCTGTTTTTCCAATGTGTCAGATATGGCACTCTTACATTTAAGTCAGAAAATCCGATGGGGCTAAAGAGTGCCAAAAAAAGAATTTCTATGGAAGGATAACAAAAGAGCTGCTCAAGGGACCTGGTGCCAGTGACATGCATACACAATTCAAGCAGATTTGTGGCTCTCACCTTCCCTCACTTTACATAAAAGGGAGTCCACAATGTTTGGAGTATTCTTCCCTTATTTGCAATAAAGATGTGCACATACACCACACAGCTGGGAAGGAGCAGATCATTTCCCAACCTTTCACCTTATGGTAAGGCTTTTTGAAAAAGCCTTACTATAAGGTGACATGTTAGGAAATTATCTGCTTCCAGCTGTGTAGTGTATGTGTACATCTTTGGTGGAAATAAAATAAAGGAAGAATACTTCAAAGATTGTGGACTCCCTTTTATGTAACGTGAGCAGAAGTGAGTGCTACAAATTTCTGCTCGAGAAGAATTTCTGTGCTTGTCACCTGTAATATGGCTGGTATGGAGAAAAAGGAGCTTTTGGTAACTGGGAAGTCTGCAACACCAAGATGTTTTAGGGGAGTGAGGAATCTACCTGTGCAGTACAAAAGCAATCAAAGTGAATAGATAACCAGTGACATTTCTACGATGTGGCTGAGAGACTGGGATCGTCTAGAAAGATCACACTGATCTTGGATAACTTCTCAGGCTACCTGTGACAGGGTTGAATAGGACCCTGTCCCAGTTATGGAGAGTTTGAATGCAGGGATCTGTTCTTTCCTTTCTTGTCTCTTGTCTGTCTGGTGGCGCAACCAAAGTTTCCTGTGAGACCTAGGATTTGATCACCCCAACATCTCGCAGTTCTTTGCCTCTCGCTATCTCTCAGTCTTCACTTGCTGTTTCTGTGTTTTCCTCCCTTGCATATCTGCTGGTATAAAAGTATATGCAAATCATGTGGAAATGTAACTGATATTGGGATCCCTTTGTTTAGAAATTATATTGTGTTACTGCTGAAATGTATACAATTATAGTTTGAGATGATTGCAAAAAGCTATTGGGAACTCAAGGGGTTAACCTGAAATGCAGTTTTTAAGCTTTTTGCAGAAGCTGTGGAAAAGGGGCCTCAGTTCTGGGACATTGTTTTCTAGCTGCACCTGCCTGATATTTACAAGAACATTTTAGAAAAAAAAAAACAGGATGCTTGTTAAGAAGAAGGGTTGCAAAGACTTAATAAGAGAGAGAGAGCTGCACTTGCTTGCAGGACACACAAAGATGAATGAAAATTCAGATGGATCTTCTATATTTATTCTGCCTTTGTAAATAGTTATGCTGAACAATTTGATTGTTTTATATTACTGCTAGTACTAATAAACACGTTTTGCGAATTTTACAACTGCTCCTGGTTTTTCCTATGCTTCCTGATCTGTGCCTCAATGACAGATGGTTGAGCCTAAGTGGGATTTACACCATGTATACTCTAAGCCAGGAGTTTTGTGCATGAGTACTGGACCTAGTACCAGGGAAGCATAGAGAAAGGTATGGATTCTGCAGCAGCAAGTCCAGGAGTGGTTACCAGGAGAATGGCAGCCAAACTAGCAGAGACAGAAGTCCAAGCTGAGATTGTACAGTCAGCACAAGTTATGGAAAAAAGAACAGGTAGTGACAAAACCTGAAAGCCTGACTGCCTTTTTCAAATGGTGGGCTATATACAACAAAAAGACGGAGAAATAAAGGAGGGAAGAGAAGCAGCAGATGAGAGAAGAGATGCAGCGACAGGAGCAGCAATGGCTGGATGCCTTGCAAGCTATCAAAGGCAGAGGTTCTGGCACAGATCTGGACAAGCCACAAAACACAAGCAACTTAAAAGCCATTAAACTTACAAAGTTGTGTCCCTCGGATGATATCGAGGCATACCTGACAACTTTTGAAAGAGTTGCAACAGCCTGCCAATGGCCAAAGCAGCAATGGACACTCAGACTGGTACCCTACCTGACAGGGAAAGCCCCAGCTATCCTACAGCAATATGGACACTGCACAGTCAGAAAACTATGATCTGGTGAAAAGCAAAATCCTGAAAAGGTATGACATCTCAGGAGAGACCTACAGGCAGAGATTTCGATCTCTGAAGTCCAACTCAGTCGACAATCCTAGAGAAGCCTTCACCCGACTCTGAGAACTCCTGATAAAATGGCTCCAACCAGAGGGCAAAACAGTCCCACAGATCATCGACACATTTGTAATAGAGCAATTTATCAACATCCTGCCTACAGATGTGTAGCTTTGGGTAAAGGGAACACCGACCAGAAAGTGGGGAAAAGATTGTTTCTTTGGCAGAGGACTACCAAATGGTCAGATAGATGCCACAGCAGTGAGGTAACAGCCAAGCACTCTTTTTCCCATTTAAACTCCAAGTCAGATAAGAACTCTGGTGGGGGTAATAAATCTGTGCCCAAAGACGTTATTTGCTATAACTGTAATAAGCCAGGTCATATTGCAAGAAATTGCCGTAAGAAGAGTGACACTGGAGCAGCTTTGTCCTTGGCAAATTGGGGCAAGTACTTAACAGATGTGAAGGTGGGGGATAAGACTGTAAAGGGACTCATTGATTAGGGAGGCAGACAGACCCTAGTGCATGTTGAGGTGCTAGGAAAACACTCTACAAAAGGACCAGGTACTGGTGTTACCTGCATCCACAGGGACACTCGATACTATCCCACTACCCAAGTGACTCTGACCATTAAGGGTGTGTCGCATCAAATGAAAGTGGGGGTAGTACCTAAGTTACCTGTACCCATGATTATTGGAAATGACTGTCCAGAATTTACTGAGTTAATCTCAGAGGAACTGAACCCTGCAGTTTCAGCAGCGGTGGTAACGAGCTCAGGCAATGAAAATCTCAAATGGTGGGGACATTTTTCCTTTCAGTGACTTTGATTCAGACTTGTTTGAGCACAGCTCCAAGATCCAGAAATCCAGAAAAGAAAGACGATGCCTGAAGAAACTGTGGCAACAAATAACTGATGTACATAAGGGGTTAACATGAAAATGCTGAAACTAAACTGATCACTGATTGTGATTTTCTTTCAGAACAAGCTAATGATGTTTCTCTCCAGGGTTATTTTAAGCAGCTGTGGGTGAAACCAAAACAGGGTGGACCAATGTTTAAAAAAATATAATGGGTTACTGTACAGAGTTTGGGTTAAACCTCAGACAAAGGAACAGACAGAACAATTGGTTATACCACAGAAATATAGAGCAGAGTTGTTACAGATAGCACATGATAGTCCTATGGCTGGTCACTCGGAGGGATCACACCCTTGCCAGATTGCTGTATAGATTTTACTGGCCTGGAATTCATGAAGATGTTGCTACCTATTGTAATTCCTGTGCCAAGTGTCAGAAAGTAGCCCCAGTCACTAGAAAAGACAAGGTGCCCTCGGTGCCCCTACCCTTGATAGATGTGCCTTTTGAGAGAATTGCAATGGATGTGGTTGGTCCTTTAGACAAAAGTAAAAAGGGTAATAGATTTATCCTGGTAGTATGTGACTATGCTACTCAATACCCAGAAACAGTTCCAGTGCGTACTGTCACAGCTTCAAAAGTGGCAGCAGAGCTTGCAAAACTTTTCAGCAGAGTGGGCATACCTAAAGAAATTATTACTAATCAGAGTAGTAATTTTGGTGTTGCATTACTTAAGGAGCTGTACAGACTACTAGGTATCACTGACATAAGATATCACTGGCAAAACACCACCAATTCATGGCTCTTGTCAGGCTCTTCCACTTACTTCTTCTACTATCTGGCAATGTTCACCCCAATCCTGGCCCAGCAGCGCCCCCCCCCCAACTGCAGTCACCCATGGGGCTTTGAATAGCTGCTATGAATATCTGCAGCCTGCCTAAAAAAACGGCACCCCTGCAATGCTGGACAGCACAGCACAAACCAGACATTCTGAATTTAACAAAAACCTGGCTGTCAGCCAAGACCCCAGACTCATTTGTCTCTGTTCCTGGCTACTCCCTCATTAGGCTTGATTGTAAAGGCGCAAGAGGCGGTGGCTATGCCTTCTATGTAAATGACTCACTGCATTACCAAGCCCTGACTGCACCCTCCCTAGACCATGGTGCCCAAGCCCTCTCAATAAAACTCTCCCCTGGCCCAAACTGTGCTCCTCTTACTCTCACTGCCACCTACATCCCACCCCGCAGCCAATCCCCTGCCTGTAAAGTGCTCTCTGACTATCTAGCCAGCCACCCTCACAAAATGGAACAAATCCTAGTTGGGGATCTCAACATAAACTGGCTGGCGAGCTCATTAACACATGCCAACCCCACTAATGGAACCCACACCCTACTAGATATCCTGCTCACCAATCGTCCCCACCATATTGCCGACCTGGGTGTCCTACCCAATGCCTTAAGTGACCACTCCCCAATCATCTTCAGCTGGTCCTGTCAGCTACCTAAACCAAAACCAAATATCACGTTTCATCATTGACTATGCACAGGAGGCATAGCCAAACTCAAACAATATCTAATTAACTGGGACTGGTCCCCAATTTCCCAAGCCCAGCACATAGATAATGCATTGCACTACTTCACCACCACCTTTAATACTGCCTGTGATGCTTTTGCACCGACCATCAAAGTGACCACTAAGAAACATAGTGCCCCCTGGATCACCCCAGAACTCCTACAACAGTTCAAAATGCGTGACAACCTCTGGCATCGTGCCACTAAGTGATAGGCAGGCCTTTAATGCTACCCACAATAAGTGTACCTGGGCAATCCGCAAGGCCAAGGTGGAGCACTACTGAACCATCCTAGCCACCTCCTGGGGTAGCACAAGAAAGTTCTGGGATAACATCAAGGATCTTAATGGTAAATTCCGCTCCCCCCTCACAACTTATTGTTAATGGTACTACCACCACAAACACACTTCACATAGCTAACTGCCTCAATGCCACCTTCTCAGACCTCAGCTCAGTCCTCCATAGCAACTTTTTTGATCCAATTCAGCCTACCCCACCGCCTGAGTTCCTCCACCCCCCCTTCAAACTCAGTCATTACACTTACAGAAGTGAAAGCCTACCTGTCCAAAGCCCTCCAGCACTCCAATTACTGCAAAGACGCCTTTGATATGCGTATCCTATACCTCGCGCTAGACTCGGTTATCTCCCCACTCATGGACCTTCTAAATCTGCCCCTGCACCTGGGCCAGTTCCCAACCTCATGGAAAATGGCAATGATAACACCAATATTGAAATGTGACAGCTCCCTCCCAAACAACTACCGGCCCATCTCGATTCTCCCCCCCACTCTCTAAAGCCCTTGAAAAGATCATGGCCAATCAGCTCACTGACTACCTCCTTGCACACAACCTATTATGTAGGGAGCAGCATAGTTTCAGAGCTGGTCATAGCACTACAACCACCCTCACAGAATTTGCTAACTCCTTGCACTCCACGCTTGATAAGGGGCACCTCGCAGGGGCCTTGTTTATAGACCTCTCAAAGGCCTTCAACACGGTTTATCATCCCTGCCTTCTTAACACATTACAACAAATTGGGGTCTCATTGTCCACTCTCATGGTTCTCCAGCTATCTTTCAATTAGAACCCAATGTGTTAAAATTAATAATACCATATCTGTGATGCTGCCTATGTGCTCAGGAGTTCCTCAGGTATCGATCCTGGGTCCCCTGCTATTCAGCATCTACCTCAATGCCCTGCCTAAATTCTGCCCTGGCAACCTTCTCCTCTATGCAGATGACGCTGTTCTTTATGCTGCACATCCTGATCCTCTCTCTCTGCAGCGTACCTTATAAAACTCCTTCTCTCAGATTGAACACTGGTTTGCTGAACACAGATTGGTGGTCAACATTAAAAAAACTAAGATATGCTCTATGCCCACCGCCAAAACAGATCAAAGGATTTCCCCTTGGAAATACGCTCCGCCTCTCTGACCCCACTGCAACAGGTCCAAAAGTACAAGTATCTCGGTATTACATTTTACTCTTCTCTCTCATTCCATGAACATATAAAAATCCTCACCTCCGCCACCAACACCCACATTGGTCTCCTTTACAGACATAAAGACTACCTACCACCTGAAGCACTTCACCTAGCCATTACCTCTTCAGTCTTATCGCTGGTGGACTATGGCCTCACAATCTATGCTGCTGCTGACCCTACGGTGCTTGATCAAATACAAGTAGTCATCAATAAGGCCTGCCGGTTCCTCTCTGATGCCGACAGAAATACACATACCTGCACCCTATACGTGCTCACCAATATCCTCTCACTTAAGGAAAGACTATTATACCAGACCTGTCTCTTCACCAAAAAAATCCACCTGGGTGTAACCCCAATAGGTGTCATGGCTTCTCTTCATGCAGTCACCATCTCAGTGTCCACACAGGCTGCCCCAAAAACTATCTGGAAGGTGCCTAGGGACAGGACCACCTTGGCCCAGCAATCCTTCCCCCTTAGAGCTCCATCCTGGTACAATACCCTCCCACCGGCTGTAACATCAATCACCAATCTAGGTCCTTTTAAAGCTGCCTTGAGGGCCCATATCCTCTCCTCACGTCAGTGCCAGTGTAACCAGTAACCTGTGAATCCTGCAACATGCCGCTAGGCCATGCACCCACCCTTGGCCAGGCAGTGGAAAGCCCTCACCATTTCTAGCCTACAGGCTCCTCACCTCCCTCGGTTACCATATAGTTGCACTGGACTTTGAATGCATTGTATTATGTATGAGACAAGGCCTCCCTGAGGCGGCTTACTACCAACTCATATCATGCATTGCTTTAGCTACCAATTGTGTAGGTCTTAACCACTTAGGTAAATATGTAGATAGCTCTGCCCTGTTTTAGCTACCAGATGTATAGGCATTAACCAGTGCTCATTGTATTTATACTCCGTATGATTGCTCACCCACATTTATTCTATGTATGTACTGTATGAATGTCAATGTTTTATTCTGACGTGGAGCCTTTGGAAACAAGTCTATGACTCAAAGGGTTGTAATTCCGATTTCCTAAATAAATAAAAAAGGAAAAAAGAAAAAAAGAACCTCCCCCTATCACCCTCAGACAGATGGTCTTGTTGAGCATCTTACCCAAACCCTAAAACGCATGTTAAAAAGGTTTGTAAAAGGGGAAGGGAAAGATTGGGACCAATACTTGCCTTACCTTCTTTTTGCTTACAGAGAAGTGCCACAGTCATCAACAGGGTTTTCACAATTGGAAATGATGTATGGTAGGCAGCCAAGAGGGCCACTGGATGTGATAAAAGAAACACGGGAAGATAACCCCACTCAGAAACAATCCATAACATCTTATATGTGTGCCCTAAGAAAGAAGCTGGCAAAATACGTTGAAATCGCCCATAGTAATCAGGAAGAGGCCCAAAACCAGCAGAAGGTATATTATGACCATGGGGTAAAAGAAAACGTTTTTGAGCCAGGTGAAAGGGTTTTGCTACTGTTACCCACAACAGAAAATAAACTGTTAATGAAGTGGCAAGGGCCTTATAGAATGCTTAGATGTACTGGCACCGCTAACTATGAGATTGAGACCCCTGACAGAAAAAATCCTACTAAGATATACCATGCAAACCTCCTCAAGAAATGGGTTGAAAAAGTGCTAAAGCTGCTTTGCTAGTTTTACCAGAAATTGATAAGGAAGATATTGATGTAGCTTATGATAGACTGGAGCAAACTGTAACTGCTGATGCTGTAAAGGTGAATTTTCCTTAACCTCAGAACAAACTGTAGAAATTTGTCATGTGCTAAAGACATTTAACAGTACTTTTACCACAGTACCAGGCCGAGCAAAAGAAGTCAAGCACGTAATATTGCCAAGGAATACTCACCCTATTAGGCATAAGACATATAGGTTACCAGAGCGGTTAAGAGCTGACGTGGTTAAGGAAATACAGAAAATGAAAGAACTGGGTATCATAGAACAGTCGAGGAGTGCTTGGTCATCTCCAATGGTAATTGTAAACAAAAAAGAAGGGGGTGTTAGACTCTGCCTTGATTTTAGGAAACTTAACCAAGTGTCAGAATTTGACAGTTATCCTATGCCCAGAATAGATGATTTGGTGGACAGACTGGGGATTGCAAAGTATGTAACCTCGATCTTACCAAGGGTTACTGGCAAATCCCTTTAGCTAAAGAATCCAGAGACAAAACTACATTTGCCACCCCTATAGGATTCTATCAGTTCACCGCCATGCCATTTGGTTTACATGGTGTGCCAGCTACATTCCAGCGGTACATGGATGTAATTTTATCACCTCACACTGGTTATTGTGCTGGGTACCTGGATGATGTCGTGGTGTACAGTCCAGACTGGAAAAGCCACCTGGAACACCTACGAGCAGTTATTCAAGCTATCAGAAATGCAGGTCTGACTATTAATCCTACCAAATGTGCATTGGGCATGCAGGAAACCAGATATTTGGGCTATGTGTTGGGAAATGGAGAAGTTAAGCCAGACATTTCTAAAACAGAAGCTGTAGCTAACAGCCCTGTCCCTAAAACAAAGAAACATGTCAGGTCATTTTTAGGGCTGGCTGGTTATTATTGGAGATTTGTTCCCAGTTTTGCAGAGTTAACTACTCCCCTCACAGAACTCACGAAAGAACGGTACCCAAATAATGTGAAATGGACCCCAGAGTGTGATGAAGCTTTTCAGGCCATTAAGGCTGCATTATGTTCAGCCCCTGTTTTAAGAAGCCCAGATGTTGAGAACATACGAACATAAGAACATACAAAGAAGCCAGCAGAAGAAGGCCATTTGGTCTATCAAGTCTGCTCGTGTTGCAGGGTCCACAGCTTGAGCTAATGTCCCTGCCCTCCCACCCCACTCCTCCCATCCTCCCTACCCATGACCCTTATCCTCCTCCTATACCTGTCCCAGCCTCTCTTAAAGCTGCCCACTGTCTTCAATGAGATTACCTCTTCTGGCAGCACATTCCAAGTGTCCACTACCCTCTCTGTGAAGAAGTGCTTCCTGACCTCCCTCTTTAAGCTGAGTGGCAACCATAAGACTGCCCCCTCGTCTTATGGTTGCCACTCAGCTTAAAGAGAGTCTCTTCCTTATCAACCTTATTTATCCCTTTCAAGTACTTGAAGGTCCCAATCATGTCCCCCCTCTCTCTCTCCTGTCTTCCAGGGAGTACATGTTCAGTGCTCTCAACCTCTCCCCGTATGTCTTACCCTGCTGACCAGCTATCATCTTTGTAGCCCTCCTCTGGACCTTCTCCAGCAGGTTAATGTCCTTTTTGAGGTGTGGGCACCAGTACTGAACTCCATACTCTAGATGCGGCCTTACCAGTAACCTGTATAACCTCCTCTCTCCTACTACTGATCCCCCTAGATATGCATCCCAGCATCTTGTTTGCCTTTGCTGCTGCTTTCTTGCACTGCTTGGAGTGCTTCAGGTCACTAGTGATCATCACTCCCAAGTTCTTCTCCTCCTCCTCTGATGCAGATACTCGGACTCCACCCAGGTAGTACTCTGTCCTAGGATTCTTGGCTCCAATATGCATAACTTTGCATTTCTTGGCATTGAAGCCAAGCTGCCAGATCCTGGACCAGCTCCGTAGCTTTTCCAGATCTTTCTGTAGGTCCTGTATCCCTTCAGCTGTGTCCACTCTCCCACAGAGCTTGGTGTCATCAGTGAATAGGCAATTTTTGCCCTTGATGCCATCTTCAGTGTCATTAGTGTAGACATTGAACAACACCGGCCCTAGCACCGAGCCCTGCAGGATCCCACTGGTTACCTGTCTTGTGCCAGACTCCCCCCACAACCATCCTCTGGGTTCTGTCCTTCAGCCAGTTTCCCACCCATCTGGCAGTCTTTTCCCCAACCCCGAGATCCACCAACTTCCTGATCAACCTTTTGTGGGGCACAGAGCCAAAGGCCTTGCTGAAATCAAGATATAGGATGTCTGCCTCTTGGCTCCTGTCTACTGTCTTAGTGACAGAGTCAAAGAAGTCAATCAGATTTGTTTGACACAATCTCTCCCCCCCCCATGAACCCATGCTGCCTTACATCCTGGAGACCATGCTCCTCTAGATATTCCACCAACCTTTCCTCTAGTATGGTTCACATGGGCTTGCCCACAATAGAGGTCAGACTGACTGGTCTATAATTCCCTGGGTCATCCTTGGGACCACTTTTGTGGAGCGGCACTACATGTGCTGTTCTCCAGTCCTGCGGTACAATGCCCATCTCTAGTGAACTATTAAATAGGTCTGCCAGTGACCCTTCCAGCTTCTCAGCCGGTTCTTTTAGTACACTTGAATGTACTCTGTCCAAGCCTGGTGATTTGTCCACCTTCAATGCCAGCAGCCCCTCCCTCACTCTATCCTGCTCTACCACTACATCTGTGTTCCCCTCCTCCCCTGCTCCTCTTTTTCCTCCTGAAGGCACTGGTCTGTTCTCTCTGGTGAAGACGAAACAGAAGTATTCATTTAGTATTTCTGCTTTTCCCTCCATTATCCTCCACCCACTCCACTCCTTTCATAAGCCTAACAATCCATTCCTTCTTGTCCCTTTTCTCACTTATATAGTGAAAGAAAGCCTTCTCCCCTTCGTAATTCCTTCATCTATCTGCAGCTCCTTCTGTGTCTTTACTTGCCTGACTTTCTTACTTGCCTCACTAGCCAACCTTAGGTAATTTTCCCTATCCACCTCTCTCTTGGTCTTCCTGAATTTTCTATAGGCCAACCTCTTTTGCCTTACTGCCCGGGCAACCCCAGAACTAAACCAGTTGGGCGCTTTGGCCCTTGTGTTCTTACCCCTGAGCCTAACGCACTCATCTGTGACAACCAATATTCCTTCCTTAATGATGGACCACCTTTGGTCCACCCCCATATCTGCGCTGATGCCCACCAGATGGCTTCTTAGCACTTTGTCCATTTGCCTGACATCCACCCTCCTGAAATTCAAGATTTTGCTCTTAGTTGAGATGCTTTCCCTGCCCATATCCAACTGGAACCACACTGTGCAATGGTCACTTCCGCCCAATGGCTCCCTGACCATCATTTCCTGTACGTGCTCCCCATTTGTGAGCACCAGATCAAGAATTGTCTCAGTTCTTGTTGGTTCAGTGATACCCTGTGTCAGGAACCCACTCTTCAGTCCTTCCAGGATCACCTGACTCCAAGCACATGTTGTGGATAGTATGCTCCAGTCCACCTTGGGCAGGTTGAAGTCCCCCAAAATTACCACCTCTCCTTTCCCTGCAGCTTCCAATACTTGTGAGCTCAGTTCCCTGTCCCTCTCCTCATCCTGACTGGGTGGTCTATAAACCACCCCAAATCTCACCTTTCCCTCTATTGGACCTTAACTGAACCCATAATGCCTCCACCTCCCCTTCCTCCGACTCCTCCCTTGTGCAAGTTATTCCTCCTTGATAGAAACTGTCACCCTCCCCCCTTCCCGACTACCCTGTCCCTCCTGTATAGTTTATATCCAGGGATCACAAGGTCCCAGTCATGATGTGATGTTGCCCAAGTCTTGGTTACTGGAGCCATGTCCACCCTCTTGTTTGCTAATAGTGCCTACAGGTCTTCCATCTTGTTTCCAAGATTCCGTGCATTCCGAGACACCACCCTCCACCTAGAATCTGATCTTTCTTCTCTTCCCTCTATTCTTCTATTCACATTTATCCCCTCTTTGTGCACCCCTCCATGTACCCTTGTTATGTGGTCTTCACCCCCTCCACCCTTTGCTAACTGTGTTTTTGCCCCTTCCACCTCCTCCCTTCAGACATCTTCCATCACTGTGGGGTGAAGGTTCATTGACCTCCTCCTCCTCAAAATCTGTGGGCCTGCATGCCCACTGTCTCCCCCTCAGTAGTTTAAGAGTAGTGGTTATGTATTCCCTTAGTTTGTCCCAGAGTACCTTCAAACCCTCCCTACTGAGGTGTAGCCTGTCTGTTGAAAAGAGTGCTTTATTTGACCAGGTTTCCTTCCAGTCCCCAGTACAGATGAATATCTCCTCCCTGCATCATTTCCTCAGCCAGTCATTGAAATCCTCTCTTCTTCTTTTCCTGGTTGTGCTGCCCCTTGGTACTGGTATCACTTCTGAGAAGGACAGTGAACTTCCTTCCTCCCTGCAGATCTTCCTTAACTCTCTGAACCTAGTTTTCACTACCTCCACCCCCTCCCCAACTAGGTCATTGGTTCCCAAATATATAACTAAATTAGGTTATCCTCCAACCTCCCTTACTATTTCCCTTATTCTTGGGCCCACCTTCCCTGCTGTCATCTCTGGCATACAAACCACCCTCCTGCTTGCATCTGAGTCCCCTTTCCTTCCCAAGTGAATATCCCTAATTATGGAGTCTTCTATGATTGCCACCCTTCTATGTCTGCATCTGTGCTCCCCATTCTTTCTTTTTTACCTTCAGTACTAGCTGCTTCCCCACCTAGCTGCTCCCTCTGCACCCTGGTAAACTTATCTCCACATCCACAGTTTATCCCCTTAACCGTTTTTCCATCTCCCAATCTGCCCTTCCCCTTTTGACTATCTGTATCTGCTTTCAGTTTTCCCTCCCCTCTTCCTGTCCTTTTTTCTCCCTGCCCCCTTCCTCCACTCCATTTTACCTGCCTCCTCTTCCCTGCCCACCCTGATTAATTCCCTCCCCCCTCCCCTGTACTTCTACTCTCAACCCTGGCTCAATCTGACCTCCTACCTCACCTCCTGCTGCCCCCTCCCTCCTTCCAGACAGTGGTGCAAATCTATTCAGTAAAGGCACCCCTTTAGAATTTCCCACCCCGATGCTACTGTCACATTCCCAGCCCTTCCCCTCATCTCTTGCCATTCCTCTACCCTGGGCTCCCTATTCCTCTGAGGAAGAGCTGCTCCTATATACTGGGTGCCCCTCCCCACTCCCATCCACTGCCTGATGTCGTCACTCCCCTGGGCATCACCCCTCTGCCTTTCTCTCCACTGCTCTGCTCCTCTGACTTCCCATGCCATCCTCCCCAGCTCCTATCTGAGCAGCCTTGTTTCAGCCTTTAGCAGCTCCAGGCTCTTACACACAGGACATCCCCCTCTACTCCACTTTTTTTTTTTTTTACTCCATTTTTGTTACAAACAGATGCATCAGAAGTAGGCCTAGGTGCAGTCCTGAGTCAAAATATGGATGGGACAGAACATCCTGCTCTGTACATAAGTAGGAAATTGCATGACAGAAAGAAAAGGTACTCCACCATTGAAAAGCAATGTCTAGCAGCAAAGTGGACCATGGAGTTCCTTAAAGGAGATCTACTTGCAACAGTGCTTGAGCCACTGGTGCATAGATTGTGGCTCAAGCACCCTGATTCTACCCTCCCCGAGTGCCAGTATGTATTCATTAAATAAATTACCTTGTTGCTCGTAAAATTATATCTTAGGGTCAGTGCAGCTGGCATGTTGCTATATGAAATGGTGCCCCCTGGGAGATCGTGAAGGCAAGAACCATGAGATGATGATGCGGTTTTGCCTCTTCCTCTGTATCGCCCTAATATATGGAGATATTAAAATCTCCATTTTTTTTATACCCGGTGTTCTTTTTCAAACAGTGCTTCTATGCCTGGATTGGTGGTAGTTCAGGTGGATGTTAAAGATCCCATGGCACTTATCGAAAAGAGCAGGGGAATTTCCCCGGTGTCCTGGCCAAATTTCCCTCATTCACTCAAAATACCACCAACAGCTTAATCTGGTTCACGTTCAGTTGGCATTCATCTGTATCCCCTTCCCCCAGGTCGTGCCTGAAAATAGGCAGGATTTGTCTAGTGCACTTACCCGGTCAACAAAAACTAAATAAATAAAATAAAAATAAAAATAAATAAAAATGCCATGTGGGTGTGGCAAAACCTCATCATCATCTCATGGTTCTTGCCGTCACGATCTCCCAGGGGGCACCACTTTATACAGCAACATGCCAGCTGCACCGACCCTAAGATATAATTTTATGAGCAACATGGTAATTTATTTAATGAATACATACTGGTACTGGGGGGGGCAGGGTGCTCGAGCCACAATCTATGTACCAGTGGCTTGAGTAACGTTGCAAGTAGATCTCCTTTAAGTTTTATTTGCTAGGAACTGACTTTGTACTTATAACAGCTCACAATCCTCTCTATTGGCTTAACCAAATGAAAGATAACAATTCCAGAATCACAATGTGGTACCTGGCACTACAGCCATTTTAATTCAAGGTGATACACAAATCTGGTAAAGAGAATAGCAGTGCTGATTTTCTGTCAAGATATGGATCAGGAATTGAGGGTTCTAAAGATTGAAAAACAAATGTATGAGTTTAAACGTTACTGTTTGCTGTACTGTTATAGAAAAAAGGATACTGCACATGTGCTTAATTTCCGAAAGTTAGAAGCTAATGCTAGTACAGAATTAATAGAAAGTTTTGGAAACCTGTTTGATAAAACAGGTGTCCTCTTAAGGGGGGTGTGTACATGACAGGGTTGAATAGGACCCTGTCTCAGTTGTTATGGAGAGTTTGAATGTAGGGATCTGTTCTGTTCTTTCCTTACCTGTCTCTTGTCTGTCTGGTTGCGCAACCAAAGTTTTTTGTGAGACCTAGGATTAAATCACCCCAATAGTCTCACAATTTTTTGCCTCTTGCTATCTCTCAGTCTTCACTTGCTGTTTCTGTTTTTTCACCCCTTGCATATCTGCTGGTATAAAAATATATGCAGATCATTTGTAGAAATGTAACTGATATTGGGATCCCTTTGTTTAGAAATTATATTGTGTTACTGTTGAAATGTATATAATTATAGTTTGAGGTGATTGCAAAAAAACTATTGGGAACTCGAGGGGTTAACCTGAAATGCAATTTTAAGCCTTTTGCAGATGCTGTGGAAAAGGGGCCTCAGTTATGGAACATTGTGTTCTAGCTGCACCTGCCTGATATTTACAAGAACATTTTAGAAAAAAAAACAGGATGCTTATTAAGAAGGGCGGTTGCAAAGACTTAATAAGAGAGACGCCTACAATTGCTTGCAGGGCACACAGAGATTGAAGGAAAATTCAGATAGATCTTCTCTATTTATTCTGCCTTTGTAAATAGTTATGCTGAACAATTTTATTTTTTATATTACTGCTAGTACTACTAAATACTTTTTGCAAATTCTACAACTGCTCCTAGTTTTCTTATGCTTCCTGACCTGTGCCTTGATGACACTACCCTCATGTCACTGGCTTAGCAACAATAAATTAGTTTCCTGCACCCAACACAGCCTGCACTGTGCAGCCACTTGACTAGGGGATCATTTACAGTTTTAAATGGCACTATGTCTGTAAAATGCAGCAAAAGCTCCTGGGTGTATTTGATAGTGAACATAGAGAATACTGGATGGGCAACCATGCACAAGAAGTGTGTTTTGCCACAGAGGGGTTCTGAATACCTCTGACCTTGAGAGCAAAGTTTGAGAGGTCCATGGGAATCGGAACCCCAAGGTGGCTGAACACATTGGTTGGGTATAGGGTTGCCTATCCAGTATTTTTATAGTGTATGGTGCCCCCAAATCATTTTAATACAGTTTGAGCAATTTTTTATATTTTTTAGATTAAAAATAAATTACTGTATACTATTTCTTATTTCGGGAGCTAGGGCTGGTTGCTATAGTGAGTTATATGGTTACTAGAGTGTTGACATACCTACATTAGCAGCGCACACTCCCATTGGTTGTCACTGTAGTGTGGGAGGAATTTTCAAGAACAAAGAAATGGAAGCTGTATGTCTCGCCTAGTGAGAAAACATGGACTGGAGGAACCAACTGTAATTTAGTAAGTAATTTTATGTCTGAACATATCTGGTTGATCCTGCATTTTTATAATGTATCTGGTTGATCCTGCATTATTATAATGTATCTGGTTGATCCTACATCTGCAGGATTTCTGTGAGTTTTGGATTGTGCTGTTGCCACGGCTTTTTGTCTGGTTGGTCCTACAGTTTCTGTTGCCCTGGCTGTTGCCTCTGATGTTCTGAAATGTGTGTGGCTAGTGACAGTTTCAAATCAGCTGGAATGTTGTTCTACCACAGATGGGTTGAACAGCATTCCATGACCTTTGCACTGTGGTAGAACAGTGTTTCAGCTGAGATGAAAATCAGGTTGGAACAATGTTCCACCATACCCTATAACACCTTACAGCTGCAACTTATGTAAAAAAAACATCAGTCTCCTTGATGCAGTCTGGTTGATGCATACAGCATGGGAATGTGTTCTGTAAGAAATTATGGTATAGTAAGGTACTTTAGGAAGGTGGGCTTTACCTGTGATACTGATGACCTGCCCGAGTTCAGAGACAAACCTGCTGAACCTGAGCCAGGATTGACAATCACGGAGTTTGAAAATCTGTGCAGTTTAGGAGCAAATGACTCAGCCCCCAAGACAGAAGACAAAGATGACATTAAAATTTGAACTGATAGTCACTGATTTACTGATCAGAGTCTTTTGAAACTGAACAGTAAATTCTGAACTATAAATATGTTCAAACAGTTTTTCCCTGTTTGAAGGATTTTTACATGAGTGAGTGACTGGCGACATGGTTCTCACCACAAGAGTACATATTTGCCCTTTAAATTTCTAAAATCTAAGAGAAAAAGAAACTAAGTATGTAATGGATAGCTAAATACACATCTTGTTCATTGGTTACCAGGCAGTATTTCTGTAGAAAACCATTTTTAAAATAGAAAAAAAACAAGATGGCTGACATCACAAACACTGTTTTCTTTGAGCATGAACAGCAAATCCTTAAAGGACTCATAAACAACGGTAAAGAAATCCGGCCAGCAAAAACCACAGCAGTGTATGTTAGTGTCTTACCTACAAAACACTGTGCTCCTTTTCTTTTAAACACTTCTATTTCTGAGTCACTAGAGTGTGAAGGTGTAAGTAAAATGTAAACATATTCAGACCCCCTGTTTATGAATCCTTTAACTGTTAACAGTTTGATTGTTTTTTTTTTACCTGTCTGGCAGCTATCACAAAAAAAAATTATAATTAAAAAATGATGTGATATTTTTTCACCAAACCATCCAGGGCACACCTTTGGCACAGACCCCATCATCCCTGAAAATGTCAGGGAAAAATGTCATACCATCTGGGCTGTAGATGAGGGCAAAAAACAAACACAAAAAAACATGTTATGTATAGAACACATTTTTTTCCTGTTTTTTACCTCTCCATATCTCAAAAACCATACAAGATACTGTCACAAAACTTTTATGTTTTGAGACTCTGGCAGCCTGGCTGCACATGCCAAATTTTAGGCTATTTTATCACAGTATGCCAGAGTTAAGGTACAAAAATTGAGGTTTAACATAGAAGTGCATGTACAACCCTAACTACAGGGGTGCTACCATGCCCTTATGATATGTTTATGCATTTTCAGGGACCTACCAGTGATATTTTTGCTTCCCAGGTACCTAGCATGAAAATATCAAAATATTCTCAATTTAGGTCCAAAATATACCTCTAGTAGGTCCCCAATGGCTGGAGCCGACAGTGCGAGCAGCACATTCAGAATGCAGCTGCTTGCTTGCGCGTGCCGGCTCCTGCTGTCAGTTTCATTTCCTCGCCGCAACCAACTAAGCACTTTCACTTTCTCCTTTCTTCTGTAATTGAAAAGAAATCTTTAAAAAATAAAAAATGCAGTATTTTAATAATAGTACTTTTCCCCTGCCTCTCAAAAGAACACCCAACTACATTCTGTGCTGCTTACCTCTCTCCCTGTATCTGACATGTACACCTACCCTCTCTGACCAGCAGTCTTCTGTCCTCCACACCACCATGAAGTGCTTCTTCTCCAGCCTCTCTGCATCCAACAATCGCTTCCACCTTTTGGCTCACCTGCTACTCAACAGCCCACAACTCCAAATTCCAGATGATGCACAAATGCACACAAGCATCACATGTGTCAAGAAACATCTGGCATCCACTCGGCCATCCTAAAATCACACTCAGTCATACTGAAAAGAACAAAAACTGACAGAAATAATAATGCAACACTGTAAAGGCATTACATAAAGGGAATATGCCATGGCCCTTACCTCTAATATCGCTGATATTTCCCCTCATGCACTTTGACTTTTGACACCACTCATGATGTCATAAGATTAAATAGCACTCAGGAGAAATATCTGCAATATTTCAGGAATGGCCATGGCATATCCCACACACACACACACACACACACACACATACATATGGCAAAAAACTGTTTAATGCATCAGTTAGGGTTGTTCCACAGTGACAAAAGTGAGGAAATTCTGTGTTAGGGTTGAAAACCCTAACTGAGCATTCCCTCCCACCACCACCACACACACACACACACACACACACACACACACACACACACAAGTAGGGGAAGGACCAAGGCAACACAACCAATCATGCACAACCAGCAGGAGGTGTATACCTGTGTTACCGTAGCAAGCAGGTAAGAAATCCAACTTCAGGTATCATACAGTATTTCCAAACTTGTTCCATGATGTTAGTTCACCTAAAGGTGAAACAAGGTGGTAGTAGCAAAAACTCTGTAGCTAGCTACGTTTTCGACATATGGGTGGTGAACGGCATCATGGGTGCTACAATGTTAGTCTATGGGAAGTTGCTCAATTTCGGAACAGTGTAACTCTGTCATCCTTAAGTATTTTAGCACCAAAGCAGGAAAAGGCACATCTGTGGGACCAGGGCTTGTCACCCTGCAAATTACAGCCCAAAGGATGTAACCATTTGCTTGCAGGATGATGGCAAAGATGTGCAGTGATCAGGAGCATACTTTCGCAAAATACTGTCACAAACATGAGAGTGTCACATTTGCAAATGCATGCAAAATAGTGTCGCAAACATGAAAGTGTTGCAAATGCATATCACGACACTGTCGCATTTGCGAAAGTGATTTTCAAAAGTATTTTCAGGGAATGTGCAAAATCCTGTTTTGGGTCTTGTACATCCCAAAATACTATGGACTGGATATTCAAACTGTGCCATTCTGTGGAAGCTCCCTGCGCTGCACAAACCAGTTACAGGGTGGCTGGGTGATATTCAACGGAGTTGTGCTTACGAGCAACTCCCTTGAATATCACCCCGGCCACAACCACTGTGCATGGCGCAATGGAACTTGTGCCACTGCAAGTGGTCAGAGTGGAGCATTCAAGGTGTGGTGGCGCAAGTTCCATTGCGCCATGCGCAAATTTCTGATATTCAAAAGGTGACATGCAAATGGGGCCATAATTCATGCAAGGCACAGGGGAGGCCATTTGCATCTATTTATGGCCCCATTTGCATGCCATTAGCATGCAGGTGTGCCGATCCCCAAGGACTGGTGCCCTGCCAGGCAGCAGCCGTCGGGGACCGACGCCCCCTGCAGCCCGATCGCGGGCATAAGTGAAGTAAAACCCCCAACCCCCGACTGTCCCGATCGCGGGCATAATAGAAAAACCCCTCCTCCTCCCGACTGGCCCGATCGTGGGCATAATGAAATAACCCCCTCTCCCCGACTGGCCTGATCACGGCCATAATAGAAGAACCCCGACTGGCCCGATCGCGGGCAAACCCATAATAATCCTCCCCACCCCCACTAGCCCAATCGCGGGCAGAACAGAGTTCAATCCCCCAGAACATATCCCTGGTGGTCCAGTGGACCTCGAAGCCCGACCATGGGCATTAGAGTCCCCAGGTCCCAGTAGCCTGGTGATCTAGTGGCCCCACCCACCCACCAGGGCCCCACCACCCGCTCCCCGTCGGCGGTGGCGGCAGCATCCACCCGTCTGCCACCCGCCGCCTGCCGACTGACTGCTCGGTAGGGCTGCACACCCATTGGTTCAGGCAGAGCCAATGGGCATGCAGCCCATACACCTATAAGGCAGTCAGATATGTAAATGATTCATTCATTCACATATCTGGACTGCTATCGGTATGGACTGCCGCCCGTGGCTCTTGCTCTGGATCAACATGCAACCCTACGTCGATCAACGCGGCGGAACGGCAGGCAGGTGGGATGCTGCCGCCTGCCGGCTGACGAGACGGGTGGTGGGGCCCGTGGGTGGTGGGTGGGGCCACTAGATCATCAGGCTCCTGGAACTTGGGGACTCTAATGTCAGATGAGCTTCACCACCAGGGATATGTTTTTGGGGTGAACTCTGTAAACTCTGTTCTGCCCGCGATCAGGCTAATGGGTGGGTGGGGGATTACTATGGGTTTGCCCGTGATCTGGCCAGTTGAGAGGGGGTTTCTTCTATTATGCCCGCTATCGGCCAGTCGGGGAGGGATTACTTCTATTATGCCCACGATCAAGCCAGTCTGGGGAGGGGTTCTTCTATTATGCCGGGCGATCGGGCCAGTCGGGGAGGGGTTACTATATGCCCATGATTGGGCTGCAGGGGGACACAGGGAGTACATTGAGGCCACCCACAGGTGGCAGCTGCTGTGTTGCACCTTGCAAAGCGGCAGCTCACCTGTGGGTGGCCCTCGACTTACTCCTTTTTTTTTTTTGCTCAAAGTTGCGCAGGCGCAGATTGGGGGTTGCACCTGCACAACTCTGCACAGCCCGCTGAATATTGGGCTGTGCAGTTTATGCATGGTTCCTCCCCCTTCAGTTGAGCATGCCTTCATTAGCATTGCACTGTTGCTCAGCTTGACTTGGGGGGTGCAACTGCCTCCTGCTGAATATGGCAGAATGGCACAATTTCGGACTTACGCAGGTGCAACCCTATTGCGCATGGCGCAACCCTTTTGAATATCCAGTGCTATATGTGTAGTCTGTGTTATGTGTTGGTGGCAACATGTGGCCCAAGCTGCCCAGTTGTCTGTAGTGATATGTGTTTTACAGTGTGTGGGACGTCCGGGATCAGAGTTAGCAGTGACAACCCCATGCCACAGCCCAATGGGAGCATGGGTGTGTGATTTTGTGGTTTAGATAGTTGTATGTAATTTTTGTTACCTGCTGCTGGTTGTGTGTGATTGGTTGTGTTGCCTTGGTCCTTCCCCTACTTGCATGTATGTGTATGTGTGTATGTGGTGGTGGGGGAATGCGCAGTTAGGGTTTTCAACCCTAACACCAAATTTCCTCGCTTTTGTCGCTGTGGAACAACCCTAACCGATGCATTAAACAGAGTTTTTTGCCATGAATTTCCCTTCTTTTTGAGAATGTGAATATAAACAGTGAATGGAATGTGGTGGTGGAAGCGGGCGCAGGCCCAGCAGCTCCCTGTCTAACTTTCATTGTGCATAATAACCCTAACATTAATGATACCGCTAACAGTAATGGTGATGCAAATGCAAACAATGGTTACGGTGAATGAGACACAAATGCTAGCACTTATGGAAATGCAAGCGGAAACAGAAATAGTAACAGTAACAGTGATGCAAACATAAACAGCAATGGAAAAGCAAGCAGAAATGCAAATGGCAATGGTAATGTAAAAAGAAATGCTAACGATAATGGTAAGGGTGATGGAAATGTAAATGGAAACGCAAACACTAATGGTAATGGCGATGGAAATGCAAACATTGATGGTAATGGTAATGCCCACGCAAATGTGAATGGAAACACAAATGCGAATGGTTATGGTAACGCGAACAAAAATGCAAATGTTAATGCAAACCCAAGCGTGCACGGCAGCATAAACACAAACGCTAACATCAATGGTAACAGTGACGAAAACACAAACAGTAACACAACCACAAGTGTGAACGCAATTGCAAATGCAAAAGCAAACGGTAATGGTAATGTTTACGGTACTGGAAATGAAAAAGCAAATGGTAACACAAGCACGAATGGAACCGGAAATGCAAACGGCAACGGTAACGTAAACACAACCACAAATGCAAATGGTAGCATAAATGCAAACACTAATGGTAACGCTAACGGTGACGTTAACAGAAATACAAATGTAAATGGTAACGTAAATGCAAGTGCAAAGAGAAACGCAAACAGAAGAGCAAACAGTGTTTTGCAGGTAACAAATGCAAATGGTAACATGGTAATGGTAACGTAAATGCAAGCTGCAATGGTAACGTAAACGGAAGAGCAAACGCAAACACAAATGGTAATGGTAACATAAATGCAAACGCTAATGGTAATGGTGACACAAACGCAAACAGTAAAGGAAACTCAATTGTAAACGCAGATGCAAACGGTAATGGTAATGCTAATGGTAAGGGTAGTGGAAGCGCAAATGGTAACGGTAAAGGAAAGGAAAATGGTAACGGTGAACCAAACGTAAATGGAAACACAAATAGTAACGCAAACAGTAACGCTAACAGTGATGCAAATGGAAACGCTAATGCAAACGGTACTGGAAACGCAAGCACAAACGTCAACGCAAACAATAACAGAAACATAAACGCAAACGCTAACAGTAACACTAACGCACATGCTTTGTGTTTGAAAGAGATGCATTCGGAAGCATAGTGAATACAAAGAATGTGGGCATAATAGTGACCCTCAGACAGGAAAATGAGCACTTGGAATACTAAATTGCTTATATCTCAGGAACCACATGACGTAGAAAAAAAATTAAAATCTCATATTATTTATGACTTTCCAGGCTAGTTCTGTACTTAGCCCCCCAGTGGGGGCCTAATAATTTTTGCAACAAAAAGTCCGTATCTCGAACTGTTTTCGAGATACAAGACCCGAAATGCGCTGCGGACCCATAATGTTATCCTATGGGAAAAATCGTCAACTTCGGAATGTCATAACTTTGCGGCCCTGTTATATTTTGGCACCAAACCACCAAAAGGCACATCTGTTTGATGTTGGCTTTCTTCCCTGCAAATTTCAGCCCCATTGACCAAACTGTTGTTTTGCAGCAGGGTGGCAAAGATTTCCTATTGTTTTGGGCATAGTGTCGCAAATTACTTTCGCAAATCACAACACTTTCTCAAAAAAAAAATCACGAAAGTGTCACATTTGTGAAAGTATTTTGCAACACTACTTTTTACAAAAATGTAACAAACATATTTCTGGGGTGTTTTAGCCAAAAAAAACGACATGGCTAGCATCCTCAGGGCACGACTAGGTGAACACAACAAGAATTGTGTCCCTAGAGGGTCCCAAATTTAAATGCCAAGCATTTTTCTGACCACCAACTGAAAAAAAAAAATGGCTGAATCACGAAAGTAAAAGGGTCATTTGTGACAGTAAAAACTGCATTTGTGACACTTTTGCATAGTTTAACTTTTCCCATAGACTATAATGGGATTCAGTGTTTTTTGAATAACTTTTGAACCGTTTAATATTTTTTCACAAAATCTTTAAAAGGCACATCGAGGACCCCGGCTGCATGTTCCCTGAAGTTTTTGGACCAATCGCACAAACTGTGTGGGCTGTAGATGCGAGCAAAGAAACGTGCAATACCCCGTAATTTATGTGTTTTTTGGTGCTCTGTAGCTCCACAACCATACATCTGACCATAACAAAACTTGGCAGTTCCAGAGATCTGTGGTACCGAACCACGAATTCCGAATTTCAGGCAAATCCGTTGTACAGTGGTAAAGTTATTAAGGTGCAAACTTTGAGATTTAACCCTAAATGGGGTACTCAACCCTAACTACAGTGGCACTACTGTGCCACTATAATATATACTATATATATATATATATATATATATAGTTATAAAATGGGATAGGACAAACAATACAATTGGTGAAAGACCATCAGGTGACCGTGCGTATAGCAGAGTGCAACGCACACCTGCACTTTACCCTCCTCCAAAACAATTTTTGACATTTTATAAGATAGACCACTCTGAGGGTGTGCGGTCATGCTCCTGATATCGCATGGCTTGGGAGGTTGGCGTGGCTGGCGCGCAGGCATGCGTATATCAGGAAACTGACTGCCACCTCGAAAATAATGTTCATGCTATATATATATATATATATATATGTGTATATACATATATCATGAATGGGAACTTCACCCATAGAAAGGGCCATCATTTATTTACCTGTATACCTGTGACTCATCTGTCAATCAAAGCTGTATCCCTGCACTAATCAATCAGTTACAGCTGTATACTGTACCTGCACTAATTAAAGCTGTATACCTACACTAAAACAATTAAAAGTATATACCTGCACTAATAAAAAGTACACAGCTGCACTACATTAAAGCAAAATGACAGAAGTTTGCAAGTAAAAAGTTAAACCATTTATTTTGACAACAAAATAGCCAAAACTCTGCTGTCTACAACAGAAACCCCTGCGCTTTGAGCGTTAGGTCTTCCGAAGGGGGCAATTTCTGAAAATGAATGCGTTGCCTAAGTAGCCCCAAACAAGATGATGTCATAGGTCATATGACCAATATAGTTAATTAATGCAAATAGTTTTGCTCTGACTCAAATCTTGTCATGCAAGGAAAAAACTTTTAAAGTGGTCCTTTAAGCAACAAACATTCAAAATAAACTAAATAGAGAACTGTAAAACAATGTCGTTATAGTAACGTTTTGAAAATGAATGAAGAGCATACATGGATTGCAAAAATAATTTCAATATTATCAGGCTATGAACAAATATTTGTAAGGTTAAATTCAATTACAACCCATGTAATTGCAGCTGTTATATTAGCTGAATTCTTAAACAAACAACATAATTTGTCAAAAGTGGGAATCATTATAATAAAGAACACAGTTTATAGTTGGAGCCGGTTTAATAAGGAGCTCTCGTTATCAAGAGGTCGCTCCAGACAAAGGAGCAGCTCCAGGAGTAGCAGGAATAAAACTGGGCAACAGAGATCAGCCACAGTATCTACCAACAACCGTACATCCACACCAGAGTTAGAAACAACATCTGTTACGGAGCAGAAGTACAAGATAGTACAAGCAGTCCATCTGACAGATCAGTTTCTTTTTCCAAGGACACTGTAGGCATGAAGCCCAAGGGAAAAAGTAAAGGAAAAGAACACAGAGAGGAGGAGAAAAGGAGTCCGGGAAACAATGCTCATATGAGGAGTGGCAAGTCAGAAATTTATCTGATTGAGACCTTAGTCTGGATCAAATTAAATTACTTCAAAAGGGGCTCTCACGAGTCGGCCTGGTGGTGCTGAGGGTTGAGGTGCCAGACGCCACACCTCATGCCATGCCGGTGACCCAGACTCAGGGAGCCAGGGGTCGGCAGGGGAGGGAGAGGATGGAGCATCCAGAGGACAGCTCATCTCTCCCTGGGAAGGATCCAGGGTCGCTCGGTGTACTGGCAGCCCCCAATGGAGATCGGGGGCATTGCAGGAACACCAGCCAATGTAAAGGGGTGGGAGTGCAGCAGACTCCAGCAGGGCAGCTGTGCGTGGGCGTCATTGCATGTCGCACTCCCAGGGGAGAAAATACAAGAATAATCCCTATCCATAGGGATAGGTGATGGCCCCATGCCCTGCCGAGTCACACTCCATCTCCAGGCTTCTCTCTCTCCACCAGACCGACCGCCCAGCCAGGTACATTAGATTGTAGGTAGAGTGCCCTGTGCAGATAGGGTGGCCCCACCTCAGGGGGTGCAGAGCCGGGGGGCCTACCTGGCTGGTGCCGGGTGGAGGAGCGCTTCAGGAAGGAGGTAGAGCTCGCGGGTTCAGTGGATGCCCAAGAGAGTTCCCCACAGAGATAGCACAGGAAAAGAATACACACACACACACACACACACACACACACACAAAAAAGGCTGGCTATTCGTGTGCACAAAGGGACCAAATAAGTTTAAAATTGACCTTGATTTGCAGCGCTTTTTCTGAAAAATTCATCTAAAGGACATTTTTTGTAAAAATCCAAATATGGGTCGTGGCGTTATGGCAGACGTTGATTTGTCATTGCATGATGATGAAATCACGGCAGGAGATTTGGATACTTCCATATTGAACGTTTCAGTGGATGGCAATGGTTTTGAGCCATCCGGAAATGACATCACTGGACAGAACTTGATGCTAGGAATCTACTGCTGCTCCGGTCACTGATGGAGGAGGTACAAGGGGAGAAACAGCCTGAAGGAGAAATGGGACATGTATTGAGTCACCAGGATTTGAAGAATAAACAGGATAAAGTGACAAAAGCTCAGACTACATTATTCAAACCTAAATTGGATTTTATACTGAACGTACCCAATCAGTACATCGGCACATACAAAAAAACGGTCATGAGAGAGGTCGATAACATTTTGGAGAATTTTACATGGATATGTTCAAATATTAGTAAAAATGAAAGAGAGGCTCTTGATGAACTTAAAAAACTTAAGGATATTGTGGTGAAATAGTCAGATGAGGGGGTGGAATATAGTTGTTATGAGCAATGATTTTTACAAAAAATGTGTATTAGATCTATTGAGTGATACAAACAGCTACAGACTGCTTAAAGGGAACATGCTACCAATTTCCAAAAAATAATTATTGGAGCTATTAGAAGGGGTGAAACAAAACAAACAAATAACAGAAACAGAATTTAAATATCTGTGGCAACAACACCCCTTAACTCCAGCTCTATATATCCTTCCCAAAATTCATAAAAACTTGTCAGATCCACCCGGATGTCCAGTTGTGTGTCCAGTGTGGATTCTCTGATTGATCAGCTATGTTCCTTTATTGATATTTTTCTCCAGAGGTATGGTACAGCATTACCCTCCTACACAAGGGACACTATGCATGTCCTACAAAAATCTGAGAATTTTACCTGGAAATCTGAATATTTATGGATTGGTATCGGTGTAGAGTCCTTATACACATCTATTAGACATGTTGATGGACTTAAAGCCTGTGAACATTTCGTAAATAGTGACCCTTTGGGTAACACCAAAGGATTTCATTCTTGTTACTCTTGAATTTGTGTTAACACATAACTATTTCATGGTGAACACTGAATTCTACCTTCAGATTTGCAGAACGGCAATGAGGGTGACCATGGCGCCGCCTTACGCAAATCTGTTACTGGGGCTTTGGAAGAAGGCTCATGTGTTTATTTCTGACATTAATCCATTTCACAAAAACATTGTGAGGTGGATTAATTTTATAGATGATGTGATTTGTGTATGGCAGGGTGGCAAACAGAAGACAAGCCATTTTATAGAATGGCTTAATATTAATGACATAAATGTAAGATTCACATCAGAAGTACAAGAACGCTGGCCTAATTTCCTGGATGTCACCCTTTCTGTTGGTCTGGATTTGAGCATACAATCTAGTGCGTACAGAAAACCTACTGTTGCAAATAGCCTGTTGCACGCCTCCAGCTTTCACCCCAGAAAACTCAAAAATTCAATACCCTGTAGCCAGTATTTAAGGCTTAGACATAACTGTTCTGAAGATCTTGATTTTCAGAATCAGTCCAGGAAAATGTATGACAGATGTTTTAGCAAGGGGCTATAATTCCATAGTTTTGGACCAAGCACTTACAGCAAAATCTTTACAGTGCTCCAATTTACTTGTCTAAATTCAGACTAGCAGATACAGGGGTAATCACATTCAGTACAGAATTTACCCAGATTTCTGGTCAGATTGGGAACACACTACATAAATACCAGCCCGTTTTGAGGAATGATAATGAACTGGCAGGTGCCACCAGTGACACACCAAGAATAACTTTAAAAAGGGGACAAACATTAAGGGATCATCATACTGAACCTAAGGAGACAAGGACTACCAGATTACCAACTCGGCCGTTTGGTATGTACTGTTGTGGCAGTTGCAATATTTGCAAGTGCTGTGTACAACGCAACGCCTTTTCAGTGCCAGGCGGCAGTAAAGCTGTCAAAATAAAACATTTCATATCCTGTGTCTTCAACTACGTTGTTTATGTCATTTAGTGTGGCTGTAACAAACCATATGTTGGACGAACTATTCAATTTCTCAAACAAAGGATACAAGAACACATTAGGGACATCAACAACATGGATTTGACTAACACTGTGGCAGAACATTTTTGGGAGTGTCACGGTGGCAATCCTGCCAGTTTCCACTTTAAGGGCATTGAACAAGTGAACCTTGGTACCTGAGGGGGTGATAGGCTTAACAAGCTTCTACAACAAGAAACTTTCTGGACTTTTAGTTACACAGTTTAAATCCAGTGGGTTTAAACACTGAAATGGACATAAGACTCTACCTGTGAATGTTATTGACAAAAGAAGAAGGTGTATAATTTTCTACAATTTTCCAAAATATTTTCACTGAAATTATTTATTTTACCATTTTCTCTTGATCCTTGCTTTAGGTGCGGATGTGTTGTGGTGAGCGCAGGCTACTTTCCTGCTTCTTTATAATGAAACACACTACAAGGATTTAGCTCCTTGCACACTCCATTTCTAGGTTACCATTTCCCTGTTTTATCCTCCATTTGGTGGCCATATGGTACCCTCTTCCATGCGTTAATACTAGAAATAAGCTGGACAAATGTTACATATTACTTCCTTTTTTTCATAAACCACCTCCCCCCCAAATCAAACTTCTATCCTGATATCTTTCACCCCCCCCACCTGGAGTGTTTTGAACAGTATTCTTTATTTATAATGATTCCCATTTTTGACTAATTTATATTGTTTATTTAATAATCCAGCTAGTATAACAGCTGCAATTACAGGGGTTCTAATTTAATTTAACCTTAAAAAATGTTTATTCAAAGCCTGATAGTGTCAAAATAATTTTTGCAATCCAAGTCTTTTTCAGCTCACATTGAATCTGTCACCTTCAAGCTGCGCCCCAAACTCTGCCTGCTATACCGGAACAGATGTGAAATTGTCTCTAAAATGATCCTTCCCATACTAGATTATGTGGATGTAGTTTACAGCTCTGCCCCTGCAACCACCCTTGCCAGTCTGGATACCCTTCTAAACTCATTTTGTCGCTTCACTACAAACTCCCCCATACGCACCCACCGCTGCAGTCTTTACTCCCTCCTTGGACTAAGCCCCTTATCTCAAGGGCGCTATATACACACCCTCAACCTTATATCTAAGTACTGGTTTAACTTGCTCCCCTCCTATCTTGAGGACTGTCTATGCTCAGACTCCCTATCCCCGATGAACTCAGGCACAGAAATGTAAGATCCTTTATCCTGCACCTACCCTCTTCAGCAGCCAGCAAAGCTACTTTCTCCTACCGGCTTCCTTACTTGTGGAACAAACTTACTGCTGCTATCAGAAATTCACTCTCTCACTCTAGCTGCAAGCAACAGGCATGTCTCCTTCCTCCTCCTCCTCCTCTAAGTCGCTGCGACAACTGAGGTAAACCCACAACTTCTACTGACTATGCCTTCCTACAATTCCTCTCCAGCACTTATTAAAGATTCATTATGTAGAGCACTTACTATTGTATAGTGCACCTCTAGAAAGTCATCACATCATGTTTTTGCTCTCACTACTGTATTATATTGATTGTAATTTTCTGCTATTGCTCTGTTGTCTAATTCTCTACATTTATTGCCTGCATTTCCACTCCCCCCCCCCCTCGCACCTGGAGTCGAGCCTCGGCTCAGTGTGCCTTTCCCGGTTACCAAATGTTTAAATAAATAAAAAAATAAAATTAAAAATGTATGCTCTTCATGCATTTTCAAAACATTGTAACTATTACTACATTGTTTTATAGTTCGTTGTATAGTTTATTTTGAATGTTTGTTGCTTAAAAGACTGCTTTAAAAGTTTTTTCTGTGTATGGCAAGATTTGAGTCAGAGCAAAACTATTTGCATTAGTTAACTATATTGGTCATATGACCTATGACATCATCTTGTTTGGGGTTACTTAAGCAAAGCATTCATTTTCAGAAATTGCCCCCTTAGGAAGACCTAACGGTCGAAGTGCAGGGGTTTCTGTTGTAGACAACAGAGTTCTGGCTATTTCGTTGGCAAAATAAATGGTATAACTTTTTACTTATTTGTTGGTGTGTGCCACTGTCCTTTTAACTTGAAGTTAGTACAGGCTTGCAACCTTAATTGTGCCCCCTCCCCGACTTGACTGCAGCGCTGGCCTTTCCTCTACCTAAACTGCACTACATTAAACCCTATGGGATACCAATAATAACACAATTAACACAGCACTAGGAAGCTAGCCAAGACCAATTGACAAGCTGCAAAAGAAGCTAGAAGACACTTACAAAAACCCTCCCAAACCCAGGAATCTCCCAAACTCCTACCTGCACTCACTGCACACCATTCTCTCCTTGCTGCAAGAGACCTTCAGGTTCCATAACATGATCGCAAATGCAATTGCCATAACAATAACCATCCTAATATATTATATTCAACAAACAATGGGTAAGGGTGGAACACTCAGAAGTATACCCATCTCAGGGGCTAATTAAGGCAATAAAGCCCTAATTAGTCTCCTTGATGGGTGTACATCCTTATATACAACCTACCCATTATTTATTCTATATGTCAGAGGGGCACAGTAGTGACCTATAGTTAGGGTTGAGTTGTCAGTTTAATGTTAAACCCATTTTTTGGTACCTCAATAACTTTGCCACCGTTTGACAACATTTATTTTATTTATTTATTAATTTATTTTTGGATTACAACCTTTAAGCACAAACCAGCTCTTTTAAAAGGGCTCCATGTCAGCAGGGAAAGGTGAGCAAACGTACATATACTAGGAAATTGAACAAGGTAAAACATGACAATAAATAGACAATCTAAGTTGGGAGGCAGAGAAGCCCAGCATACATTGGGCCAGATATTCAAAACTTTGCCCTTGGGCAAAATTAGCCCTGCCCGGCGGGCAAACTTAGCATGGAAACAAAAGCCAGCTATATTCAAAAGGAATAGCCCGGGGAAAACAGCTTCTTAATATAGCATGCAAATGAAGCCAGGCAAACTGGGCTGGGAGTGCAGGGCAAACTGAGCCCTGGAATAAGACAGCTCTGAATATAGCAACCAGGAAGTGCAAACCAGAACAGCAGCACAGTGCACAGTGACGTGAAGGTAGGTAAGAGGTGAACTGTGTGGCCAATGTGTGTACCAGCAAATGTGTCAACCCAGTACAGCTGCAGGCAGCAGCACATGTGAAAGTACAGTGTGCAAAACTGTATAATATTCCCCGAACCGTTTGCACAGCGCTAATGCATTTGTGCGGGTTTAGCATAGAGCTAAGCCATTTGCCCAGTGCAAACATGTCTGCCCGGAGCTAAACTTTGCCATATTCGAAGTGACATGCAAATGAGCCTACTTAAGTAGTCTCTGGGCAGACATCCACAGTAGCATCTCATTATGCCCCGATTTGCATGCAGTTTGCCAGCGTTACTGCAGGGTCCCACAGCTCCACCTGTAGGTCAGTCTGGCAGTGCACGATGGTAGCTGCAGGCTACATGTATACAGTACAGCATAGCATATTGTAACCCAGGGAACAACACAGCACAGGCACAGATGGTAGTGGTGCTGCATGCAACTGTCACACTTTAGGTCATGCTACATGCACAGCAGACACTACAGTAGCAAGGGGGCCAGTAGTGTGAGGGACACAGCAATGCGTATGGTGTGTAGGGCAGTGATGACCCCTGCACTGTACACAGTGACAGGCCCAACTTGCAGGTGTTTACTGACAGTGGACATTACTGTTACATTGTTGTGTAACCCACAGATGATGCACCTCTGGCATGGGATGCTCACAATGACATATACATGGCCAGCTGTGTATGCTGTGGTGTTTGTACAGCTGTGCGGTATGTGACTGGGGGGGCATGTACGATCAGACAGGCACACTGGTATTGGGGTATTCCCAATACTGGCCCATGTGCACTGCGTGATGTGTCCCAGCCTTGTGGCCGCACCCGGTCTGTGGTGAGACCTGGCCATCCGTATACCCTACCCTCAACACCCACCATGCCTACAGTGCTGCATTTGTGTGCTGGCATCTGTTGGTCACCACAGAAGTATGGTCTGCAGGTGTGTGCTGTATGGCCACACTACCATGGTGTCCACTGGTGGCTGGGTCATCACTTACTGCCTGGCATGACTGGGCCTGGTGGCAGATGTTGGCATCATTGTGGTGCCATCAGTGAGCAGCATGTTTCCTCCATGACTGGCTTTTTCTATGTGTCATATTCATGTGTTAGGGTTGCGCAAAGCTACACAAAAGCCGCGCAAAGCCACAATGCTGCACAAATCTGGATTGCCCAGAGTTTAGACTACCCTTTCCTGGGTGGCAATTTGTACTGCGCAAAGGGTAGCACTAAGTCGCACAAAACCACTTTGCGTGGTGCTAGTTGCTGAATATAGCATTGTGCCTGTATTCATGTTCAGTTTGCCCCTTGCATATATTATGATTTTGCCCAGCGCTAATGCAGCTTGCATGCACTATTTGGCCTTTTGAATATTGCAGACCCGCACTAATCCCGCACTAAACCTGTGCAAATGGTTAGCACCCAGCGCAAAGCTTTGAATATCTGGGCCATTGTGTCTAGAAAGAATAAACATATGGATTCAAAAGAAAGGTTGCAGCCCAGGGGCCTTGTCATAACGAGGGGAAAATGGGAGGTGAAAATTAGGGTGGTGGTAGATACAGCAGGAGACGGGGGAGGGAGGGGTGGACAGAAAGCACAAGTGGAGCGGGAAGGGGAGTGCACAGGACAGGGTAATACGGTCAGGCCACAGGCATAGTGTGGAGAGAGCACACACGGACAGCCAGAGAATGCTGAGAGAGCGCCCAGCTTAGGTGAGACAGTCACGGGAACTGTAGGCTATGATTTGTTGGCAAAGATTAGTTTTGTACTAAAAATTGGTATGCGTTTGTCAGGCTGTCAGAGTCTTTAGATGTGAAAAGTTTTGTGATGCCATGTTGTACAGTTTTTGAGATAGAGGGTCAAAAAAAAAAAAAAAAAATTTTCCTCCGATACTTAACATTAGATATTTTTCACTTTCACCTACAGACTACACAGTATGGAATTTCTTCATAAATTTGTCAGGGATGATGGGGCCTGTGCCAAAGGTGTGCCTTTGGATGGTTTGGTGAAAAAAAATTATACTGTTTTTGAAGTATAACGATTTTTGGGATAATGTCAAAGTCTGATATAAAGACAAAACAGTGCAGTCGATAAAAAAAAAAAAACATTTACGAGTATTAGGAGGTCGCAATTTACTGTTCATGTGTAGGGAAAAAAACCACATAGCGAGTGGTTATTTGCACGATTTACTTGCCGTTCTTGGGGAAAAAAAACACTTGAGATGGCTGCCATTTTGTTCTTAGTGTTTTAGACTTAGAAACACCAAGATCACAAATAAATAGTCTATTTTAATAAAAACAAACACCTGAACATAGCTAATTGGGACCCATTCAGCTAGATTCTCCTATTTGTTTGTTAACAGAATTGCCAGAAATATTTTTTGCGCACCCCAAAATCTATGCAGCCCACTTGTAAGAGCGGTACATTATTGAGTTCTGGAGCTGCAGCTGTAACTTGTGATGTGTGATCTGAGAGCTGTGGACCACCGTTTCCCTCTATTTGTGTTGTCTTTCCCTGGTGTCTAGTGGCACCTCCCCACCCTCCGGTCGTGACCCCTGTGTTTTGCTTGATTTTCCCTGGTGTCTAGTGGCACCCCTCACCCTTCAACCAGCATCCCCATATTGTGTTGTAATTTCCCTGGTGTCTAGTGGCATTCCACACCCTTTGACCAGTATCACCATATTGTGTTTTAATTTCCCTGGTATTTAGTGGCATACCCTTCTCTTCGACCAGCATGCCTGTATTGTGCTTTATTTTCCCTGGTGTCTAGTAACCCCCCCCGACCAACATTCCCATATTTTAATTGCATTTCTCTGGTATCTAGTGGCACCTCCCACCCTCTGCTCACCGTTCCCAATGTTCTTTTGTGGTTCTCTGGTGTCTAGTGGCAACCCCCACCCTCCGCTCATTGTACCCAGCCAGAAATAAAGCAAATCGTCCATCAATGTTTTTGCTTTTTTGAATGTGCAAAAATTAAAATGGTCCCTCGCTGATCTGTCCCCCCACCCCACCTCCCCCTCAGCACCCACCACCCCACACCCCCCCAGTTCACTCCCACACACCGTCACTCACCCGAACAGGTCACAGGGTGAAAATACATTCACTGATCGAAGACGCATCTTGCTACTAGAACTGATGACTGCAATATGAGACACTAAAGTAAATGTGGTTCAATATATTTCAATGGGGTTTTCAACTTTGATGCATAACTTGGCCATTTTTATGTTGGCTCGCACTTATGTGACAGCCAACATCTTGTGGTAGTAGCAGATTTGGAGGCGCAGTCACTGTTGGGCGAATGCAGGGCATGCATCAGAAGGTGCGTCCCTCATTTCCCAATCAGCCAGCAGCAGGTGCTGATCTCATGCCACCAGATCTAAGAAAAGGTTCACTGCAATGAGAGCGAAGCTCTCATGCAGCATGACCACAACATGCCTCCCGACGTACAGGCAACATGGCGGCAGTGACTGCCGCCACCTCCTGTCACAAAACCGATGGGGGAGCCCATTCCCTGTTGGCATAATGACCCCCTTCCCATTTAAAATGTATGCTGAGGGGGGTGCCCAATCCCTCTCGGCATCATGCGCCCCCAAACAGTTTTTCTTTGCCAACGGGGAGCCCAATCCCCATCAGCATTTATCCCCCATCCCCATTTATTTTGCCGACAGGGGAGCCCACTCCCCATTGGCATACTGTCTCCCCCCGGCTTTGGTTGCGTGCCGAGGGGGTGCCCAATCCCCCTCGGCTCATGTCGCCCCCAAGTATGTGCCAACAGGGGTGCCCAATCCCCCGTCAGCTACAGCCACCCCTCCAAAAAAACACTCAGTTGGCATGCTGGGAGCCCACCCCAGCGTGCCAAATCCCCTGTTAAAAAAAAAAAGTCCCGCAATGTTTTTTTTTTTTTTTACCTGTAAAAAAAGAAAATGGTCCCTCGTGTTCTCTCTGCCCTCTCCAACAACCTGCACCCACCCTCTGTGCACCTTGCCTCCCCACACCCCATACTTATTTCTGGAGTCCGGTGCGATGATCTTCGGTGGACCGGGAACATGTCTGCACTCTTCAAAGCTGACCACGAACTGAGGAAATGCTGGTAAGCTGTATAATGGCATAAATGGGGGTTTTTCAACTTTGATGCATATCTCAGGCATTTTTTGGAATTTTTGCACCAAATTTTCAACATGGGGTTTTTGGGACCCCTCCTTATGAATTCAGCCACTGTCATGGCGTTATTCAGTCCTGAAAGGTGGTTTCGTGGTCACTGCGGGAATCACCTTTTGGGACCGAGTAACCAAACAACAGTGCCAGTGTTCATGAGGTGGGCTCTCAAAAAGTCTATGTTGCAAATTTGGTGGAAATAATCCAAAAAATTACTGTTTTACGAGCGTGCGTTGCACAGTTGCTATGCATGCTCGTAACTTTGCGAATTTGCAATATTTTTACTGCAGATTTTCAACACTGCCATTTTTCTGCACCTCCTTATGATGAACAATACAGCTGTCATTTTTCACATCCAGGCCGAAATGTGTTTTCGCACTTCCGGCGCAGAATAGCGCTATTGCTGTGGGAAATCAATGTTCGGGATGCACAAAGAAAATCACAGTGACACTGTTCATGAGCATAGGTCCAAAAATGTCTATGTTGATAATTTTATGATGAAAGTCCATAAAATGAGTGTGTTACAACTGTGCATTGCGCAGTTTCCACGCACGCTTGTAACTTTGCGAATTTTCAATGTTTTCACTCCAGATTTTCAACATTGCCATTTTTCTGCACCTCCTTATGAACAGTACTGCTGTCATTTTTCACGTCCTGGCCAAAATGTGTTTTCACACTTCCGGCGCAGAATAGCGCGGTTGCTGTGGGAAATCAGTGTTCGGGACAGATTACAAAAATCACAGTGATGCTGTTCATTAGCAGAGGTCCTAAAATGCCTCTGTTGAAAATTTTGTGGCAAAAGTCCATAAAATGAGTGTGTTACAAGTGTGCATTGCGTAGTTTCCATGCACGCTCATAACTTTGCAGATGTGTAATATTTTCACTCCAGATTTTCAACATTGCCATGTTTTCACACCTCCTAATGAACAGTACAGATGTCATTTTTCACATCCTGGCTGACAAGTGTTTTCGTACTTGCAGCGCAGAGTAGCGCGGTCGCTGTGGGAAATCAGTGTTCAGGACACATTAAGAAAATCACAGTGACACTGTTCATTAGCAGAGATCCTCAAATGCCTATGTTGAAAATTTTGTGATGAACGTCCATACACCTGTGTTACAAGCATGCGTTGCGCAGTTTAGAGTTTAGGTGAGAGTTAGGCTGGCCGACCCCAACGCACACCCCAATGCCTGTTGATGGGGGCAAGGTGGGCATGGGGTGCAAGAAGTGGTAACCCCTAACACTGAATTTCCTTGCTTTTGTTGCTGTGGAACAACCCTAACTGATCATTAAACAGAGTTATTTACCATTGATTTCCCTTCTTTTTGAGAATGTGCAATATAAATAGTGAATGGAATGTGGTGGTGGGAGCATGGGGCCAGGCTGCCCATGTCTGCATAATAACTGTAACGATGACGCTAACACTAACAGTAACGGTAATGGTGAGTGAAACGCAAAATGCGAACAGCAAGGTGATGTAAGGCAACAGTAGCAAAAAGTCTGTGTATCATTTTATTTCCAAGATAACGGCACAAAGGCGATGTGATCCAACAGTAGTGAAAAGTCTATCTTGCTTCGTTTCTGAGATAATGGCACAAAGGTGATCTGAGCCAACAGTAGCGAAAAGTGTGTATCCTGCTTCATTTCCGAGATAATGTGTGTATCTCGCTTCATTTCCGAGATAACGACGCAAAGGTGATCTGAGGCAACAGTAGCAAAAAGTCTGTATCTCGCTTAGTTTCTGAAATGCTAACGGTAATGCAAACGGCAACAAAAACGCAAACCGTAACGTTGACGCAAAAGGAAATGGTAATGCAAACAGTAACATAAACGCAAGTGCTAACGGTAACAGTAATGGAAATGCAAACTCAAATAATAATGCAAACGAGAGCAGTTACGCAAACACAAGCGCAAATGGTAATGGTAACGCAAACGGTAATGCACATGTTGATGCAAACGTAGACGGTAATGCAAATGGTAACGGAAACGCAAGAGAAAACATAAACGCTAACAGTAACAGTAATGCAAATGCACATTTCTTTTTGTCCCAAAAAGGTGCATTCAGAAGCACAGTGAATAGAAAGAATGTGGCCATTATAATGGCCCTCGTACCAAAAAATGATCAATTGGAATACTAAATTGCTTATATCTCAGGAACCGTACGACGTGGAAAAAAGGTAAGATCTCATATTATTTATGACTTTCCAGGCTAGTTTTGCACTTATCCCCCCCTAGTGGGGAACTAAGCAGTTTTCCGATGAAAATTCAGTATCTCAAACCGTTTTCGAGATATGGGCCCCGAAAGGTGTGGCGGATGCCGTAATGTTATCCTATGGGAAAAACCAACAACTTTGGAGTGCCGTAACTTTGCAGCCCTCTAATATTTTGTCTCCAAACCATGAAAAGGCACATCTGTGGGATCTTGGCTTTCTTCCCTCCAAATTTCAGCCCCAAAGACCAAACTGTTCTTTTGCAGCAGGGTGGCAAAGATTCCCTATTGTTTTGTGCATAGTGTCGCAAAGTACTTTCCCAAATCACAACACTTTCGCAAATAAAGTCAGGAAAGCATCGCATATTCGAAAGTACATTGTGACACTACTTTTTACAAAAATTAAAAAAAAACATATTTCTGGGGTGTTTTAACCCCAAAAAGACATGTCTAGCATCCTCAGGGCTCGACTAGGCGAACACAACAAGAATTGTGTTCCTAGAGGGTCCTAAATTTAAACACCAAGCATTTTTCTGACCACCAACTGAAAAAAAAAAAAAAGCCTGAATCATGAAAGTAAAAGTGCATTTGTGACACTTTCGAATATCTTAACTTTTCCCATAGACTATACTGGGCAACAGTTTTTTTTTGAATAACTTTTGAATCGTTTAATATTTTTTCACAAAATCTTCAAAAGGCACATCAGGCATGCTCCCCGAAGGTTTCGGACTGATCACGCAAACCAGGTGACCTGTAGGCACGAGCAAAGAAACGCTCAAAAACCCGTAATGTATGCATTTTTTGGTGCTCCGTAGCTCTGCAACCATACATCCGACCGTAGCGAAACCTGGCAGGTCTAGAAGTCTATGGTAGCAGACTATGCAATCCAAATTGCAGGCAAATCCGTCATACTGTTACAAAGTTATTATGCTGCCAAATTTCAGATTTAACCTTAAATGAGATACTCAACCCTAACTGCAGTGGCACTACCGTGCCAATAAAATATATATAGTCAAGATATAGGTATTTATTTATTACTGGTAGCACCAGTATAGTTAGGGTTGGCAGGGCAGTTTAATGTTAAACCTCAGACTTTGTACTTTAATAATTTTGCAGCCATTCAAGGGATTTGCACAAAATTTGGCATGTTTAGCAGCTAGGGGCAGGTCTCTTGGTGTGCCAAATTTTGTGCAAATCCCTTTTGTGTTTTTTATTTTTTTGTATTATCGATTTTTCCCCTCCTACGTGCTCCATGACCAGCCACTCCTTCGAGCCACCTAGGTCCCCCGACCCACTTACTATCCCCTCTCGAGCCTCCGACCTCATACAGCAGCTGCCCCCAGGGTAACCCAGCGTATCCCTTCACTGGATGGGTCCCTCTCCTCCAAGGGGGAAGGCACTGGTGGGGGAGACCAGTGCAACTACTTGGCCCTGGGGTGCTGCTGAGGTGGACATAGCTCCTTTGGGGGCTTCAGTGGTGTCAGCGGACCAGCAACCATCATCTGGCCGATCATGGAGTGATTTCCGCTTTTCTGTTTGTTCCCTATTGCACCGCTCATGCAGTGCTTCCGGTCTCCACCAGGGGCCGTTGCCGAGCGATGCTACCCCACTACCCACCCCAGGAGAGGAGAGCAGTCTCACGAATGCTCAATCCTCTCCTTCCCCAGCCTGCCCCCGGTGTCCCGAGTCCGTTCCCAAACTCGGGTCGACGGCGTGGCGCAAGGTGTGGCGTCCAGCACCTCAACCCTCAGCGCCACTGGGCCATCCCTCTTGTGGTTTTACTTTTACTTGTGGTCTGAAATGTTCATGGTTCAAAGCCTTTGCCTCAAAGATGTGCCTTTTGAAGGTTTGGTGAAAAAATATTAATTTGTTCAAAAGTTATTCAATTTTTAATTTCCCATTATTTCCTGTGGGGAAAAAAATAGATGTGCCCTGCAAAAACAAGCTTGTTTTCATGGGGAAGTAGTTTGTTTTTGCAGGGCAGTAGCTTGTTGTCACAGGCAGGGGTACATGGTGTCGCAGGAAGCGTGGTTGTCTAGTGTCCCCTGCCCGCCCCTTATTTTCCTCTATCCCTGGTGTCTAGTGGCACCCACCATTATGTTGCCCTGTGTCTACTGGCACATCTCACCCTCCCATTACCATGCTTCATTTTTTTACTAATTTGCTGACAGCCGGGTGCCCAATTCCCCTGTCAGCATGAAAGCCCCACCCCCACCATCGTGGGACACTGGGGATCCTACTCACAGTGTCCCAAAATAAAGTTTTTGTATATTTGCCAACAGGGAGAATACTCCCTGTTGGCATGTAAGCCCCCTGCCAGCGTGGGACACTGGGGATCCCACTTCCAGGCTCCCTAAAGATTTATTTTGTATATTTACTAATGGGAAGGTGCCCAATCCCCCTATTAGCATGTATGCCTACCTTCTGCCAGTGTGGGACACTGGGGATCCGCTCTCAGTGTCCCAAAAGATAACTTTTGTATATTTGCCAACGGGCCGGGGATGCCCAGTCCTGTCGGCACTGTAAACCCCCCCACTGGGGAGCCCACCCCCAGTGTCTCTACCTACACAGTAGTGCCACCCCCGGAGTGTTGGACAGTGTGGAGCCCACCCCCAGTGTCCAAAAAGAGTGTGCCTTAAATCTGTTGGGGGGGAGGTCTCCTGACACTTGTTTTTCCTGCAAAAAAAAAAAAGGTCCCTCGTCATATTCCCTGACCCCTCCCCATCTTGACCCTCCCACTAAGCACCCAACCCCCTTGTCCTATACTTACCTCTGGAGGTAGTCTACTGTCATCTTCTCTGGACCGGCACACATCTGCACTCTTCAAAGTTGAACCCCTCCACTCTCTGAGCTACCCTTGCCGGCAACTGCACCATCTGGCTTCTTGGAGGTGGTATTACACCCCTACTTACTGGCACATTTGCCTGGGTTTTCCCTCCCTGACACTACCCTCATCTTCACTAAGCTTCCTCCTCTCCTTTTTCTACTGTCTCCCCCCTTCTCTGTCTCTGTCCCTCACTGAGACTTGAACCTCGCACCTCTCGCACTAAAGGCAGGCATCTTTCCACTGCACCACCCCGGCTACCCTACTAGCAGGTGTCTGTTACCCTCTCTTATCTTTTTCCCACTGCCCCCCTGTCAACATGACCCGCCTCTTCCCACTCCTTGCTTATGTCACCACACATTTTAGTACTGCTTCACCACCTTTCCTCACCCTGGTCACCACCCCTTCTCTGAGCCCACATACAAATTATGCTCTGCCCCCTCACACTACTACCTCCAGTCGCACACCACCACACCCTCCCCCAACTCCCCCACTGATACCCACCTCCCTCTATACCTGCCTCAGGTATCTGCCCCTCCTCCATGCCTCCCATACCCTTCTGTCACTGCCCATCCCCACCACCCACCCCCTGCATATCACCTCATGAAACTACAAGATTGCCCAGAGAAAAACTATCTGTCAGCTACTGCTCAGAATGCTTTCCCTCCTTCTACTCATCTCTGGAAACATCCACCCTAATTCTGGCCCCCCATCTCATCCACACCGACCCATGCAGATGCCACTGGACTATGTATTGCATCCATCAATATCTGTAGCCTACCCAAAAAACTCAATGAGCTCCAAGTCTGGATTACCCAACACCAGCCTGAGATGTTCATGCACTTGTTGAGACTTGGTTATCCAAATCCACTCCGGACACCCAAATATCTCTACCCGGGCTACACATTGCACCACATAGATAGAATCGGAAAACGTGGGTGTGGCTGTGTAATTTATTTACATGATTACCTTTGGGCTCATGCCTTCCCCCCCACCACAACTACAAAATGGTGCCTAAGCCCTATCCCTGGGTGCTTCCCTTGCTCCATCCAGAGCCCCTGTGATCATCACCGTAGTTTACATCCCACCCTGTGGACAAAAATCTGCCTTCCAATCCCTCCTGGATTATCTCATTACCCTCCCCAATAAGTCTGAGCTTATCATACTTGGTGATCTAAACCTAAACTGGCTCTCCCCCTCTACAAAGATGCTCTAGCAGCCTTGGACATTGCCCAACTGGTCACTAGTCCTACGCGTATAAACCACAGCTCGGGTACAGACACTTTGCTCAACCTAGTGCTCTCAAACCGTCCCCATAAAATCTCTGACATCTCTGTCCTCTCCAATGCCCTTAGCGACCACTCTCCCATCCTCTTCACATGGTCTTGCCATACACCTAAACCACCCCCAAAAACTATCTTCACCAGGCCCCTTAAACTTAGCAATCTAAAAAAACTAAAACCCACCTTGCCCACTTTGACTGGACCCCCCGCTATGCAGTTAGGATATGGATGTTGAACTAAATTTCTTTATAAGCACATTCAATGATGCCTGTAACAGATTTGCCCCCTCACTAAGAAGATTGTTAGAGACCATGACACCCCTTGGATTACACCCCACCTGCTTAGCCTCATGAAACACCGGAATGAGCTGTGGAAAAAAGACTCTTGACTCCGTAAATCCTCTCGACCGACAACTCTACCGTGCAGCCCGAAATAACTGCACCTGGGCCATCAGGAAAGCTAAATCTGACTACTTTAAAGCTGCCCTGACTTCAACATGGGGAAATGGGTGCAAATTCTGGGATAATCTGAAATCCCTCAATGGCAAATCCACCCCCCCCGACATACTTAATGTTAAGGGAGCTATTACCACCAATCCACAATTGGTTGCTGAAGCGCTTAACTCCACCTTCTCGGACCTCAGCACGACCCTCCCCCCAAACTTTTTCAGCCCAACTCTTTTAACGCCCCCACCTACTCTGGCATTCCCTCCTTTCAGATTCCACACACTCACTATACGAGAGGCCAGACCCTACTTCCTCAGAGCCCTCAAAAATTTGCGCTTTAGTAGTGACACCCTTGATCTCTGGATCCTGCGGCTGACACTGGATGAAGTCATTTTCTTGTTAACTTCTCTCCTAAACCTCTCTCTCTGCCTGGGCAAGTTCCCCACAATTTGGAAGACAGCTCATATTACTCCTATACACAAAGCTGGTGACCGTCTCACCCCCAGCAACTACGACCCGACATCGATTCTTCCCCTGCTTTCCAAGGCTCTTGAGTGCATCGTGGCTGACCAGCTCACTGACTACCTCTCTCAATATGATCTACTGACCCCTGAACAGCACGGTTTCAAAAAGGGCCACAGTACAAGCACTGCCCTCCTCAAATTCACCAGCTTTATACACACTGCCCTTGACAATGACAGACTGGCTGGTGCGGTGTTCCTCGACCTATCCAAAGCTTTTGACACCATGAACCACCCACTCATTCTCTCCACCCTATCACAATTTGGCCTGTCCAATGACTCCAAAGCTTGGTTTACTACCTGTCTAACCGCACCCAGAGGGTAAAAATCCACTCCACCATCTCGGAACCTCTACCAGCTCTGTCTGGGGTACCACAAGGCTCGATATTAGGCCCCCTCCTTTTCAGCCTTTACCTCAACTCTCTCCCCAAAGCCTGCTCCGCTGAAATCCTATTATACGCTGATGACGCCATCCTCTCTGCATCCCACTCTGACCCCTCCCTGCTTGAACTCACCCGCCAAACCTCCTTTACCAAAGCCGAATCCTGATTCACAGAACATAAGCTTGTACTTAACCAGAAAAAGTCTAAAGTAACGCTCTTTGCCCATCACCAAAACAAACTCAAACACTCCTCTTTATGCATCAACACTACCAGCTCACTGCCTCTTGAGAAAGTCTTCACTTTCAAATATCTGGGCATCACTCTTGACCCAGCCCTCACCTTCCATGACCACATACACCACCTCTGTACCAATCTCAACTCTCGTATTGGCCTCCTATACCGACATCGACACTGCCTCCCTCCAGAAGCCCTCCAACATGTCATATCCTCCTCTGTCCTCTCCATACTGTATTATGGCATCACATCATCTATGGGGCTGCTGACAACACTGCCCTCCAAAGAGTTAAAACATCACTAAACAAAGCCTGCCACCTTTCTCTGGGTTGCCCTAGAACCACCCACGCCTGCTCCCTCTACAGCCAAACAAACTGGCTGGATTTCAATGGCAGACTACAATACTGCTTGTGTCTTCTGGCCAAAAAAATCTCCTCCGGTCTCACTGCTCCCAGTCTCTCTCTCCCCCTCTCCTGGAGCCAGACCCTCTCTCTAGGTTCACCAGCAGCACCCTCAAACTAACCCACCTGGTCCCAAGGTTTAAAACCTCACTGGGCCAATGCTTCTTTGCCTACCATGCCCCTTCATGGCTAAACTCCCTCCCCTCTCATATTACTGAGGAACCTAAGCTTGGCCAGTTTAAATCACTCCTTCACTCCCACCTTCTCACCATGTGCTCCTGTAACTGCCCCTAACATCCTTACAAACTGACAATCGACCTGGACTGCCTTCCCAGTCCTACCCTGATCTCTGAAACAACCCCGTCCACCCTCCTCCTCCCTCTTCTTACCACCCCACAATGACAGTGGACACTGTCCTGCTCTCTCCCTTCCCTCCCTCCCTCCCCACCTTCCTTATCACCTATCGCCCTGCCACCCCTATGTCCTACCCTCTAAGCCACCTTATAGACCCACACCCTGCCACCCATATGTCCTACCCCTCTGAGCCACCTTATAGACCCTGCGTAGGCTCATCTCCCTCCCCCATCTCTAGTATCGTCAGATGTATGCAAATAACTATACCTAAAGTTTGTACCCTAATGCAAACTACTCTCCATATATTGATATTTGTCTTGATGAATTGCACTAAATTGTACATTGGATGTACCCAATTATTGTATCCAAAGTGTCTTACTGCTCTCCTTGTATGAAAACTTCTGTTATTCAAACTGTACCATGAATTGTAAACTGTATGTCATGTCTATTGTCATTGTAACCTGACGTGGAGCCTTGGAAAAGGAGTCCCAGACTCAAAGGTTTGTAATTCTGAATATACAAATAAATAAATAAATAAATAAAATAAATAAAGGAGAATCAAGGTAAGTGGCGCATGATGGCTGTCAAAGGCGTTTTGAACTTATGTTGATATCTTGGCCATTTTTAGGTATTCTTCCACCAAATTTTCAACATCGGCTTTTTGAGACCCCACCTCATGAACACAGGCACTGTTATTTTGTTACTCTGTCCTGAAAGGTGATTTAGTAGTCACTGTGTGGAATGACCTTTCAGGACCGAGTAACGAAACAACAGTGCTACTGTTCATGGGGTGGGGTCCCAAAAAGCCCATTTTGAAAATTTGGTGCAAAAATATGAAAAAACACCCAAGTTTCATGCATTCATTGACATTTTCCTAAGCATGCACATAACTTTGCCAGTTTTTAATATGTTCACTCCAAATGTTCAGCATACACATTGTTTCACACCACCTCATTAAAAGTACAGCTATCAATTCTCACATCCTACCCAAACTGTGTTTTCACACCTGTGGTATGGAATGGCACAGTCCTTGTGTGAAATCAGCTTTTGGAACTGAGTAAATTACATCCCTATTATACACCTTCCCCCAGGTCACACCCGGAAGATGAGCAACCTGTTGCTCAGTGTGCCTTCTTGGTGAAATATTTAAATAAATAAATAAATAAATAAATAACCAAATGACAGTGCCAGTGTTCATTAGGTGAGGTGAGGTCCTAAAAAGCCCATGTTGAAAATTTGGAGCAAAAATAATAAAAAGCGCCCTAGTTACACGCGCCCATTGACATTGTCCTACGCATGCGCATAACTTTGCAAATGTTTCATATTTTCACTCCAAATTTTCAAAATAGCCATTTTTTCATACCACCTCATGAACACTACAGCTGTCATTTCTCACATCTTGCCCCAAATGACTTTCCATACCTGTGGTGCGGAATGGCATTTTGCCACAGATTAACACATTTTCAGCTATGAGGTTTATGAGGTGGGAAGATAAGAAGACTGTGTTGAAAATTTGAGGTCAAAATGTGAAAAAATTGCAAAGTTATCATGGCAACATACATACAGTGAGGATATGATTATACTATCTGAAAAAGTAAGGAAAGTCATTGTAATAAACTTTGTTAATGCATCAGTTAGGGTTGTTACTAAAGTGACACAAGCAGGGAAATGGTGTGTTAGGGTTTCCAACCCCTAACACTCCACCCCCGCCCTGCAAATACTGACAGGCATTGGGAGTGTGCCTTGGGGTTGTTGGCCTTAACACTCACCCAATTTCACCCCCACTCTCACCCTGCACCCACTGACAGGCATCAGGGGCGTGCCTTGGGCTCATTGGCCCTAATGCTCACCCCATTTTTCTATACTGTATCCATCTCAGATTATTTAATTATGGAATGGAGTGAGCGTTAGGGCCAATGACCCCAAAGCACACCCCTGATGCCTGTCAGTGTGTGCAGGGTGGGGGTGAAATGGGGTGAGCGTTAGTACTGATGACCCCAAGGCACACTCTCAATGCCTGTCAGTATCTGCAGGATGGGGGTGGGGTGTTAGTGTAGGAAACCCTAACACATCATTTCTCTGCTTTTTTTGCTTTAGTAACAACCCTAACTGATGCATTAATGAAGTTTTTTGCAATGACTATATATAATAAATGATAGGTAAGTGTGGTGTATAGGGATATAATTCCATGGAGGTTTTCTAATAAGGTCAATAAGCCACACGCTCGAAGGGCAAATGGCATTATGACCTAATTAGGACACCGTGATGATTGAATTATATCCCCATGCACCACACTTATCTGTTACTTGTTTTATATAATACATGGGGATGGTGCCTTTTTTACAACTGTGGATGGAGCCTACAGGATTATTGCATGTACAAAAGGAGTGATGTCATGTTTTCTGTCCATGGAACTGACTGAAGGTGTAAATAGTCTGCTCTGCCTTATTCTCCTCCAAGAAATGTTTTCCACCCTCAAATAAATACGCTTTCATGTTGGTCAATGGTTGCAGGATACTATTTTCTTTCTTAAATGGGTGGTACAAGAACTGGAACCTGAGTAGTGGGAGGCAGCATTGTTTTTTGGGGGGAAGTAAGGTCCACCCCACCTCCACCCAAGAAGCTCCAAAAGGTCCATCCCACCCCTTTTTTTATTCATGTGGGAGGGGCATGAGGTGGATCTATCATACTGAAAGAAGACTCACTAGAGTTTGGGGTGTGGACCAAGGAACAACAAAGCTGTGGAGTCCCTGCATTTTGTTAAGGATTAAGAGAACAGAAGATACTTAAATTGCCTTCAAACTGACTTAATACCCCTTGGAACAAATGATTATCAGAGTCACCTGGTGTCTCAAAAGGAAACACTAAGAAATGTCTGAAACTGCAGCTTAAGGATTCAACTTCAAGGAAAATAGACAACTTTCAGGTATTTCTTAAACATTTATATACTAAAATGGGCACAGTACTGGGTAAACACAGTCTGTGATGAAGTGTATTTTCCTTTTTAAATTTGAGAAGTGGAGTTGACTTGCACATGTTAAAAATACCAGCTGCAATTAGCAACTAGTTGTAGAAACAAAATGCTGTTTTTTTTTTCTATTTACTTTTTTTCCTGGCTCAGTTTATATCAGTGAAAAGAAAGACTGGAACAGCTATCAGAGCTGCCATCCAACTGGACAAGCTAGTTATCACTCATTTTTTCATTTAAAATAACATAAATGTAGTTTCACATTTTTACCATGAGGGAAGCAGAAAATAAACCAGCATGGTTAACAAATACATTCATTGACACCTCTGAATGAATGGGGTAGTTTTTTCTAACATTCTTTTTGAGTTAATTACTTATTGGAACCTGTTATTCCAGTTTTTGCGACTGTGCTCCTGGAACTTTCTGCATAACAAGTTCCTTTAGGCACCTCACAGCACCTCATTAAGCCATGTGACACCACCATCTTTGCAGGACATTGCATACTGTAACAAGAGAGCCAATTTTTTGCCTTTTCCCAAATAATATACCAACTTCATTCTCATGCAGGCAGTTCTGGGCTAGTGTTAATACTCTACAGAATTTTCTTAACTTGCAGTTTGTGACTATACGTGTTTATAACCGAATGATAATAACATTTGCTTCTCTTGCAAATAGCCATGCATTTGTGTGTCTAATTTCTGTTTGACTTACTGTAGGTTACACATAGAATCTGAAAAAGTCATAACATGCTGTATTGTGATTCAATGAACTGATCAATGGGGATTTTGGTTTCTTTTACAAATTCATTTTTCCTGACCATGGATATACTAAAACAAAAATTTCTCAATAAAATGCTTTTTAAATAAATTATCTGGTTTGGGAGGAGGAGGGGTTGCCACAAGCAGAATGGGACTTCACAGATGAGGGAACTCACAGCAGCAGAAAAAAAGAAACATGTTGCAGGCCTTTAAATAATTGATTAGCAGTTTTTTCTTGGGACGATACTAACTGTACAAAAAGTATTTATATCGATTTTCTAGAAGTGCTGTGTTTGTTAAACACAGTGAGGCAAAAGCTATTAATTTTCACAAAGTTTTAGCACTTTTATGAGCAAAACACTAATCAATTTTTAGAGTTAAATAAAACCCTGATGTTGGCATTAAAAACTTAGTGGCTTGGTTGTAGAGGCACCAGTATTTACCCTCAATAACACGCCTACCCCAGTTTACATTTACCTGACGCCTATTTTTAGGCCTTATATAGTAATATCTTCCTTCAAGAGAACAGCTTGTAATGAAATGTGTCAAATTTACATTGGCATTTGGGCATATGCACTTTTATATTATATGAATTTTGTGTGTGAACTGTATATCAGTCTCTAAAAAAACAATTAAACACATCAAATGTCTTCAAAAACTTGTCTCAACATTGTGTTTATCTTCCATCTTGTCACAACATCCAGTTGTCTCAGCAGTGTTTTCAGTTAGGGTACAGTACCTTCATGTATATGATGACCTGGTTCTGTTGAGTTGATTGCTATAACAGTGCATAGAATAAAATGCAACACATATAGGTAACTGTAATACAGAAGGTGGCATTATTTTTAATTATACAATGGCAAGGAAAAATGTAAGAAGCTGATTGGCTGCTGACCTATTGAAACAGTGATGTTATTACACAATAACATCACCGTAGCTTTGGATTTGGAGCATTCCTTGCATTTTCTCTTAAGAAATATTTTCCACACTAACAAAAACATCCTTTAAAATGTATTTTTTATTCTGTATATAACAAGAAGCCATTATATAATTGCAATAAGGCACTCCAGGTGTGTGTTATCTTGCAATAATGTCACTCCTGGGGTGGTGGAAGCACTCTGCTTTGCCTCATGCTTCAACCCATCCCAGGAGTGACATTATTATATGATAACACACACCCTGTCATGCCTTATTGCTTAAATATGCCCTTTCTCAATGTACTGTACTTTGATTCAGTTAGTGTATATGCAACAGCCTTCATGTGAACACTCTGGGCTTCTCTGACTCTTGATATCTATTTGCTTTAGCTATTGTACATTGTTTGAACTGCTTTGGTTTTTTGATGTGGTGCCTGTGTGCCTAAACTATGTAATCTATTTATCAACTGCTACCTGTGTATCTCCAGTGAATGATTGTTATAACTGTCTGTTCTCAGAGTCATTGTTTTTTGACTTGTTAACTGTGCTGTCTTTGCATTAGTTTCGACGAGGTGCCTTTGTAAATGAGTCTCTGACTCAAAGGTTTGTAAATCTGATATTTTTTAAATAAATAACTGTTTATGATTAAGCCCACGAAACACCCTTATCTAGTTAATGCATTCACAGTCGTAGTGGCTCTGCCAGAGCTTGTTTGTATCTGAAGACTGCTTTTGACAGGATGTTTATTAGGTTAGGGTGTGTTTTTGTCAGGGAGCTTATTAGATAAGGCTGTGTTTTTGTCAGCGGGCTGTATTAGATGTGCTAATTAGTGTAGAAATGTCTTAACTGGTTCAGCTGGTGTGTTCATTGACATGTTTATTGATTTAATTGGTCTAAGTTATTTGTTTGGTGGTCATAATGTTGGTCTATGGGTGTTTTTTTCCCACTATTTGCAGGTTTCGATGCAGAGGTATGCAGCTTTAATTGGAAGGTGTGCAGGTTTAATTGTTTGGAATGCAGGTTTAATTGTTGAGGTATTGGATGGGACCTTTTTCCCATAGGAGACCATTATCGTGTATTTCCCTTTATGCCTCATCAATTAAACCTGCATTCCAAACAATTTTTATTTCATGTAATTTTTTATGTATTATACTGGGAAGATCTTAATGGGCAGGGACCCTTTTTCATAAGTGCCTAGTGAGTATCAACAGTAGAAACAGATACATAACAATAAATTTGTACAGAGGATGTGTTACTAACAGTAGACTGTGATGATAAATACTGTGCATGGGCCATTTTAAAACTGTGAATAGATTTCTGAGCAGTTACAGCTATATTTAACTTGTACCAACTTGTGACTCTGTAGACTAGAGGTCTGACCCAGGTTACTGTTCAGTCTTGGGAGGTGAAAAGCACAGCCCTTTGATCTAGTGACCCTACTCTTAACTGGTTCTGGAAAAATTACCTGAATACTTTGGGTGGTGAAATGTAGAACCAATTCTGTAGAAAAACCAGTGCCAGGAGTTTTAGTTGGTTGTCCAGCGTGAGGCAGAGGAGAGGCACATGCAATGATGTGTGCGGCTCAGGAGGTTGATTTGAAATCTGCAGATTGAATTGTAGATGACCCTGACCCTGGACAACACAGACTCACTAGCTGCGGAATATACTAACTGTGCATAGTCAATCAAAGGGAATAGAAGATCGATGGATAGGATTTTCCAGGACTCAGCTGTTAAGCAATTTTTGAGTATTCCCAATTGTTGGAGTTTTTTCAAGGTTCAAAGGAGTCGTCGAGGATGACACCCAGGTAACGGAATTCGTTAACTATTTTGATTTGCTTGCCCATGGAGTCAAACAAATTTAGTGAGTCATGAAGTGGTTTGCAGGGACTGGAGAATAGTGTAGGCTTTGTTTTTATTGTATTCAGTACCAGCTTATGATGATTAAACCACTGTTGCATTGAAGAAAAGTCTGACTGCAGTATTTGGTTTATGTGGCTTATATCATTACCCTCATGGAAAATGACATCGGTGGTGGTGTAAAGGATCTGGTGTAGAGAGGGGGCAAGCAGCTGGGACTGAGTTTATAAAGAGTGAAAATGAGAGAGGCCCAAGGATTGATCCTTGGGGCACCCGACAGGAAACTCTTACTGGGTCAGGTAAGGTGTTGTGGATTTTGATTCTCCGTATCCAGTTACTTAAGCAACCTGAGACCCAGGATACCATCTCAGGCGAAATGTTCAAATGTGTTAACATGCCCAGTAGAAGTGTATGGTCCACCAAGTCAAACACCTTGGTGAGTTCCACAAATATGCATCCAAGGTAGTTTACAGCGTCTAATGCTTTATAGATATGATTTGTGAACCTCACCAAGGCAATTTCTGTGTTATGTGACTTGTGGAATCCATGTTGTACAGGTGAGAGGAGGTTGTACTGTGTTAGAAATTCCAGTGTTTGGTCAAATACTATGTGATCCAACAGTTTAGAGAGGGGATTGAATAGTGATATTGGTCGATAGTTTGTTTTATTTGTGGATGGGTTTCATGACTGCCTGCTTCCAAATATCTGAAAAATGCCAAATCTAAGTAAGAAGTTGAAAAGCTTCGGGATTTGTTTCGCTAATTCTTCCCTTCGTAATTTTATTAAGCGATAGTCAAGGCTGTCGTGTCCTGTGAGGGGTTTGGGGTTGAATTTTGTAATGTATCTCAGTACCTCATTTGTGGACAGGATCCTGAAATAAAATTTGGGAGGTGAACCGGACTGGGGAACATTTAGGACCGTCAAGTTGGAGGGGGTCCTATATTTAGAAAGATCATCGTATTGTTTATTGAAGTGTCCAGCTATTTCACTTGAGTCACTAAGCATATTGCTGTCAACCTTGAGGATAATGGACTGGTCAGAATGATAAACACTGGTTAATTGTTTAAAATTATGCTAGACATTTTTAGATTGGGCACATGTACTTTCCTGCAGTACCTTGAAGTATGTGGATTTGGCATTCCTAACTAGGGTTTTACACTTGTTTCTAGCAGTTTTATATTGTCACAAATCCTGAGAATCTCCAGTCTTTTGTATTTATTCCAGATTTTATTTCTGTGCGTCAACTTACTGAGAATTTCCACATTTAGCCACCCCACCTTGTCACCTCTAATTCTCATCCATTTAAGGGGGGGGGGGCGCGCAGCCATATTGAAAATATCTAGCAGGACTTTTGCAAAAATGTACCAGAGAGATAAGATAGGGCCACCTACTATCAAGAATCCCTCATATCCACATGGGGTACGGTCGCAATTTCTGGAATAACCTAAAGGAACTTAATGGGTCCTCCATGTGCCCTCCTCCATCCCTGTTTAACATTGATGGTTCCCCTACTCAGGACCTTCTGGTCATTGCTGACTCTCTGAACACTGCTTTCTTGGACCTCAGCAGCATTCTCCCCCACAATTTCTTTGACTCTTCCTCATTCACCATCTCCCCTTCCCCCATCTCCGGTATCCCTTCCTTCCACTTCAGAACTATTTCTACCCATGAAACTAAATGTTTTCTCTCCAAGGTTCTAGGTAAAACTCATCATAGTGGTGATTCCTTAAATCTTAAGCTCCTTCATCTGACCATTGGTGCAGTCCTTTCTCCTATCACAAAAATCTTCAATCTTTCCCTTTGTCTTGGTCAGTTCCCCTCTTGATGGAAATCTGCTGTTATCACTCCTATCTTTAAAGGTGGTGACTGCACCCTTCCAGTAAATTACCATCCCATCTCTATCCTCCTTCCACTTTCCAAGGCTCTCAAAAAAATAGTTGCTGAACAGCTCTCTGACTACCTAACAAGCCTTCCATATTTGATTTACTGAAGAAATGAATTTTATGGCAATGTGTATTTATTGTACTTTACTGTTTTCTGTTTTATCTTTTACTGTTAAGATGCCTTGATTTTCTGAAAGGCACGATATAAAGTTATTATTATCATTATTATTAACAAAACACAACATCCTTTGCCCTGAGCCCTCACAGCATACTCTGACCAATTAGGCGAATCTCAGGGGTTGAGAGGGAGACCTTTTGCTGTGGGTCCCCTCCACCTGCACCGGGACTAACTGAACAAAGAACAGAACCTTGGGGTGGAGGAGCCTGTGAGCTCCTACAGCTAGGTGGGCCTCCCCCGAAGCACTGGGACCTGCAGAGTAGAGAGGATATTTTTATTTGTTCTATGCTTGCCCCTCCTGCGACAGAAGCCGTGGACTCCTCCGGTGCTAACTTTTGGGTGCCAATTTCAAAAGATGCCCAGGACTTCATTGGCCCCGCATGCTGTGATGCTCAGTTGGCTTGCATAAAAGCTGACCTGAGCCCTCAAAATGTACTCTGACTAATCGGGCGAATCTAAGGGGTTGAGAGGGAGACCTTTTGCCACGGGTCCCCTCCCCCTGCACCAGGACTAATTGAACAATGAACAGAACCTCAAGGTGGAGGCACCTGTGAGCTCCTACAGCTGGGTGGACCTCCCCTGAAGCACAGGGACCTGCAGAGCAGAGAGAATATTTTTTTTCCCACCCTGTTCCCTCCTCCTATTAAATGCTCAAAAGTCCCTACCCTTAATTGATACCGGACCAATCTCTGGAGCTGTGCTGTAGCCTCAGTCATCTCTGCTGGAAAGATCTCTACTGGGTGGGGCTTGGCTGACTTACTGATATGTTTTCTCCCCTTCTTTCCTGTTGTTTTCCTCCCCTCCTATCTTAAGTACTACTAAAGGGGATAACAAAAGCATCTATGGCAAGTAAGAAACCAATGTGAGCTAGCTAGGCTGAATGCTTTTGTTGTAATAAATCTGCTTAAACCTCATGCTAGGCCATCATTGGGACCCTTGTTGCTAAGTGCCCTAACCTGCCTATTGCTGGGTGAAATCTTAGGAGCTTGACTCCCCCTGAATCTTTGTTGGAAATTGCTTAACCCACAAGCCTGTGTTCCAATCATTACTGGAATTGTCCAAACATGTCTATAACTAGATGATTCTTGGGGTTGAGGGTTTATCTCTAAGTACTACTAGACCACCCCCAGCCCAAGCTGATTGTTGACCCCTTTCTGAGTGTGCATCATGAGGCACCTGGGCATCTTTGCTGCTGTTGCCTGTGTAGTCTTTACTATGAGGGGTTGACCAGCTATACTCCCTGGGATACGATCCCTTGGACCCAGGAGAAAGCACATACCATCTCCCTTGTGAGTCCTATGGGGTTAGGGTGGATGTTAATGTCTCGATACTACTACCCATGTATGGACTAACTAAGCATGGAAATTGTTACAATCTCTTTTACAAATATAACAAACCTAATAAAAAAGACCTTCCTCTCCTTCCCTACTAAAATCATCAGGTATCTGGCTAAACTTAAGTTAGCACTGTATAGGGACATCAAATCAAACCCCAGCCCATCCACCCCTAACTATATACTCAGTGACCCCACCAGCCCATGCTGGGCCAATGCTAGGGAATTAAACTAGTACATACGAACATTAACAACTTAAGACACAAGGTACAGGACCTGGAGGCCTGGACTGCCCTATACAAGCCTGATGTGACTGCAGTGTCAGAGACTTGGCTAAAGCCAAATATACTTTCCCATGAAGTTGAACTAATAGGCTACAGTACGTTCAGAAAGGACTGAGTTGGGAAGAAGGGTGGGGGTTCTAATCTACATTAGCTTCAAATTCAGCACCACACTACTTGACCTTCCACCCCTGAGCAACTCTGTGAGTCAGCTAATTCTCGTTAGAGTGCTACTTGGAGATACCAAACCCCTATACATAGGTTGTGTCTACCTGCCTCCGCAAACGGCTACCACTTCTCTAGAAACGCTAACTCATGCGCTAGTGGAACATGCCCCAGGGGAGATGATCCTCTTGGGAGACTACAACCAAAACTGGTGCACAATGGGCACTACCGGAACAAAGAACCCAGTCCTTGACTCCCGTCTCACGCAAGTCATTGAGCTGCCCACCAGGCATAATGCCAAATCCAGCAACCACACCCTGCTCAACTGGGCTCTAGTCACTAGCTCAGGGAGGATACTGGCTGCCGGAATAATTGCCAGCTCACTGAGTGACTACTCACACAAAATTTCTGCACGTGGTCTAACAAACTCCCTAAACTGCCCGCCAGGGTAGTTGAGGCTAGAAACTATGCTAACCTCGTCCCAGCTGATTTCTGCTCAGACTTGTGTACCGTTGACTGGGAACCAATACTTACACTCCTTACCTTGGATGAAGTCTTGGACTACTTCTCCAATGTATTTATGTCCATAGCTAATGTACATGCCCCACGCAAGAAGCTAAGGGTGCAGGGCAAATGCTACAAGTGGCTTAACTCTGATCTGAAACGGTCTATGCTACTTTGGGACAGGGCCTGAGGGCATTATAAATCCACAAGTCTAAAATCAGATTGGGAGAAATACAGGGCACTGAGAAACAAGTGCAAGAAAGCCACTAAAAATGTGAAAACTAAGTATCTGTGCGATCTCCAATTCAGGCACCTAAGGGATCCCTAGAAATTCTGGGGCCAAATAAATGTTACTGAAGGGTGCCACTACTGCCCAAGATGGAGCTCTTCTGGTCGAGGATACTCTGACCAATGGCCCCTCCATTATAGCTGAGGCTTTCAACATCCTTTTTACTGATCTCGGCAACCATAAGCCTTCTCTCCCCTCTGATGCTCCCCAAAGAATTGAAACTGAATCGGATCACCTTCAGCCTCAATTTCACCTCAAATTGGTCAAGCCCTCAGAAGTACTACCCCTCCTAAAATGAATAAACCCTGACTCCTCCCCAGGTCATGACCGACTCGAGCCCAGATTGCTGTGGGCTGCTGCCCCAGCCATTACTCTCCATGTCACCATACTAATAAATAGGTCCCTACTTGAAGGGAGCATTCCTAGCAAATGGAAAGTGGTGGTTGTAGTCCCTGTCCACAAAAAGGGGCCTTGGGTAAATGTGAGGAACTATAGGCCCATCTCCATTCTCTGCCCACTTGCGAAAGTGCAGGAAAGGCTGGTCTATAACCAGCTGCAGAGCTACCTTGAATGGCAGCTGCTCTTGGCCAACTTTCCGCATTTATTCAGAAGAGGCCAAGGAACTGACACAGCCATAATCAGACTCACAGATGACATCCTGGATGCCATGGATAGGGGATCCCCGACTGGGGCATTATTTATTTTTTTTTTTAATTTCTTTTGATTATCACTTTTCTAGGGAAGCAGGAGACGATTTACAGACAGTAAAGATATAGTCATTACTTCAGAGTTAACATATTAAAAGCATTCTTAATTTCAAACAAAGAGGAAACCTTTCTCTTTTTTTTTTTTCTAACCATACTGTCATATACAGGTAGGAAACAATTCCTTTTAATAACATAGGAGAGGTTCCTAAAAGATCTTTCGGTGTGTCTACAGTCCCCAACCCCCAAGACCCTGAGCTCGTTAAGGACAAAAATAAGAGTCTATTCTAGCTTGGTGGAGCAACCATCTCTGCCAAAGTGAGGTAAACCTCTGGATTTGGTTATTCATTTTTGCTGTAATATTTTCCATCCGATATACTGAAATTATTATTTGCCTCCAATCCTGAATGGATGGAATTTCTTGAGTCATCCATTTTTTTGTGATAGATTTTTTAGCGGCCAACAAGAAAATAGGCAGCAGAGTTTTAGCCCAGGGAGGGGAACGATCTGGGTAAACAGCCAACAGCAACATCTCAGCTGTGAGCTCAAAAGATTCTTCTAGGCTGTCTGAGATTTCTATTTGCAGGTTGATCCAAAATGGCATAAGGAGTGGATACTGCCACATGATATGTGCCAGATCAGCCATCCCCTCCCCACAACCCCTCCAGCAAGTCCCATATTCGAGTGGGAGATATTTTATCAAACGAGCCGGTGACCTGAAAAACCTAGACCTACACTTCCATGAGTACTCCCTCCAGATATGAGACTGAGTGATTTTTACCACACAAAGAGCAGAGGAGATGCATTTTTCTTTGGGTACTTGCAGATCCAGGTCTCTGTTCCAACCCATTAGTATGGAGTCGGTTGATTCTTTAGTTAGATCATGCATCATCTTGTATAGTTTACCAATTAAATGATTCCCTCCTAAACCCTGGGAGTGATCTATAAATAATTTTAATAGTGGGGGAATTGGGAGGGTCATTTTTACCTGAATTAGTCTATTGCGTAACAAGTAATTTCTTATTTGAAGATATCTAAAATGGTCAGTATTTGGTAAATTAAATTTGTTTTTGAGTTCTTTAAATGTTAGTATCCCATGAGGACCTAGGAACTGAAACACCTGTTCCAGTCATAAACGACGCCAACGAGAGAAGGTTAGGTCGTTATAAGATGGAATGAAAAGTTCGTCTTCAGATACGACCTTACAGTATTCATAAATGAATTTGAATGGCTCTTTATCACGAAGCTGGAACCAGGCTTTCAAAACCTGTGAGGTAATGTCAGTAAAGTCCCTAGTGGGAGCGGACCTCCCTGGAGAGGAAAAGATTATTTTATTTATGTCGTGCATGTCATTCAGGTGAAATTCTGACTTCTTCCAGAGTGGATCAGACTGCTCGGACAGCCAAAGGAGGAGCACTCTAAGAAAAGCAGCCTCGGCATATCTTTTGAGGTCAGGAAGGTTAGCTCAACCCTGAGCCAAAGATAATTTTAATATTGAAAGTCGAATACGTGGTTTTTGTTTGTTCCATATAAATAATGATATCATTTTGTATCATGATTTAAAGTAATAAAGTGATGGGAAGTATGGAATGTTTTGAAACATATATAATAATCGGAGTAGCACATTCATTCTAATAATTTCATTGTGTTGGAAGAGGGAAAGTGGAAGATGGGTCCATCTTTCCAAGTCTCTTTTAATCTCATTAGATAGAGGTTCATAGTTGTTTATTTCAATTAACTGTAGATCTTGGGAGATGTTAATTCCTAGATATTTTATAGTGGTAGTGTGCCATTTGATGTTGAAGCTACGTTTCAGAGAATTTGGGGGGGTAAAGTTAAACGAGAGCACTTTTGATTTAGATAAATTTAGTTTAAACCCGGCTAATACCTCAAATTTTGAAAGAATGCTCCAAGTCTCAACAACCGAAATCTGGCGATAAAAGTGAGAGGTGGATGTCATCAGCAAAAAGGCTGATCTTGTGTTCGTGTTGGTGCATACGGATGCCCTCTATTATTTTAGATGTTCTTATAGCTGTAGCTAAGGGTTCGATGTAAAGGGCAAACAGTAAGGGGGACAGGGGGCAACCCTGTCTCGTTCCCTGACTCAGTGTGATTGGCTGGGAAAGTCCCCCATTTATACAGATGTATGCCTTTGGGGAGCGATATATCCCACTCTACCATTGCATGAATGATTCTGGGAATCCAAAGGCCCTGAGAGTGTCCCATAGGAAGGGCCACTGCACCCGATCAAAGACTTTTTCTGCATCTAGGCTGATAAAAGCTGCTGGAATTTTTCGAGTTTGGATGTATTCTATTAAAATTAGGGATTTTCTAATGTTGTCCATAGTGGATCTATTTTTAATAAACCCTGCCTGGTCTGGGTGTATTATTGTTGGGAGGATGTTTTCCATTCTTTTGGCCCATATTGTCATATAGATTTTATAGTCCGTATTTAATATGGAAATCGGTCGATAAGCAGATGGGTCTAGTTTATGTCCATTTGGTTTGGGTATGGCCGCTAAGGTAGCATATTCCCAGGATGAGGAAGGGGAAGCGCCCTCTGCTGTTTCTTTATATACTGTAAGGAGGTTTGGTGCTAACTCCTTGAAGAAAAATTTGTACCATTCATTGATATAGCCATCTGGACCCGGACAACATCCTGGAGCGAGCCTTGCTATTGCTACTTCTATTTCCTCCACTGTAATGGGGGCCTGTAGTTTGTGGACTTGAGAACCTGTTAATTTCGAGAGAGGAAGCTGGGCCAAAATATTTACTCTGTCCTCCTGAGAGGAGCCATTGTCAGACGAGTATAATTGCTGATAATAATAGGTGAAGGCTTGTCTTATATCTTCTTCTTTATGTATTGTTTTACCCGAACAGGGATGTTTGATTCGCAGGATTGTTACTGCATTTTTTCAAGCCCTCAATTTCTGGGCTAGTTTACGTGTCCCCCTGGAGCTGCCTTCATAATTAGACTGTTTTAGATATATGAGGGAGAGTTGGATCTAGTCATCTAATATTTTTGTATAGCTGCTTTGTTTTCCCTAATTTTAGCTTGCAACTCTCTATCCCCATCCTTATAGAGCAGTTGGCAGTTTTGTATGGGGCATTATTTATTGACTTATCGAAGGCATTTGATCTGGTCAGCCATGAATTGCTTCTCTCCAGACTTCAACTGCTTGGACTAGACTTGCTTTGGCTTACCTGGTTTGAAACCTACCTGCTAAACCGAACCCAAAAGGTACAATGGAAAGTGGTACAATCAGGCTGCAGACCAGTGACCACTGGAGTACCACAGGGCTCGATTCTGGGCCCTCTACTTTTCATCCTCTTTGTCAATGACATTTGGTGGGACTGCAGTCTGGACAACCTGATCCTGTATGCTGATGACACAGTTGCATACTGTAGTGACCCTCAGCCTAGTGTTATCTCTGCAAAACTTCAGGTCTGTCTCTCGGTAAGTGAGGCCTGGTTTACTTCTAACTCTCTGGTGTTTAATGAAACTGAAACCAAAACCAAGGCTGTCCTATTTGGGACTAGGCATCTGGGAGCAGACAGGCAAAGCCTACTTCAGCTCCATACAGCCCTAGGGACACGTGTCATAGTAGTGGATAAGATAAAATACCTTGGTGTCTGCTTAGATCAAGAAATGTCCTACAAGCCGCACATAGACTACATATCTAAGATCATGCACCAGAAGCTTGGCTTACTGTACAGGCTAGGAAACTCCCTAACTGATGATGCTCGGCGAGCCATAGCCAACAGCACGCTACTTCCCACCCTCCTCTGTGGTGCTCCTCTCCTTCATTTTCTCAAGGAGGGTGAACAGAAAGTTATCAGTCCTATACAATAGGATTGCGTGCTTTGCTACCTGCTCCCCTCCTAGGAGGCATCACTGTGAGGTCCTTGCTGACCTCAACTGGTCTCAATAGGGCACAAACTGTCCTACCCCTTGCTATGTCTGACCTATAAATTCACTAACATAGGCCCTCCCCCTAATTTACAGGGCCTTATAAAAGCCAAGGTTCACCATCGGGATCTGCTGTCATCAGTTTGGCCGCCCTCTCGACATCCCTCGTGTGTTCACCAGCCTAGGGAAGAGATCCTTCGGGTACTCAGCACGCTACCTCTGAAGTTCACTCCCAGAGTCTTTAACCGGCTGCTCTACCCTTCAAGGATTTAAGTCCGCCCTAAAAGTATACTTGATGGGGCTGTGTCTTTGTGGCTGCTACTGTTAATCCCCAGCTACCGGGCCCAAAAAATCCTCTCACATACAATAGTTAAGAGCCAGATGATCCAGCTCCCCAGCTGGCTTGACATTGTAGAATACTGTCCTTTCTAGTACTAGAACTTGTTGGTCTCTTACAGGCTGTCTCCCTGTAATGTGACTAATTTGTTTTTCTGTAGTACCCTGGATGTGAATCCTAAGTCAACTGCTGTCATGTCTGTTATCTCTGTACCCAAATGTATATTGTGTTTTCCGGATCCAGATCATGTAATTGTATATCAACCTACAATCAATGTATGTAATTAACTTCGGGTTGCCCCTGAAAAGGGGACCTTTGGTCTCAGTGGACTCACCAGGTTACCAAAATGCAATGAATAAATAAAATACATTTCCAGAAGGGCCACAGTACTACCTCTGCCCTCCTGGAATACACCACTTTCATTCACCAGGATCTAGAAAGAGGACACCAAGTTGTGTCTGTGTACATAGACCCGACTAAGGTATTTGATGCTGTAAACCACGCCCTCCTCATCAGGTTCCTCCTCTCTCTGTGGCTATCACAGGATGCCTTCTCTTGGTTTTCCGACAACCTGAGTAACAGGACCCAGCAAGTCTGTATCAACAGTGCCCTCTCTTCTAGCCTCCCAGTAAGGTCTGGGGTTCCCCAAGGCTCTATCTTTGGACCACTACTGTTCAGTCTGTTCTTGAACTCTCTTGCCAAGGCCTGCTCCAGAAAACTTCTACTCTATGCAGATGATGCAGTTCTCTTCAGTAGCCACCTGGACATTACCCCCCCTCCAACAAGCCCTCCAAAGTTTATTCACTGAGGCTGAAACCTGATTCTCTACCCACAAACGTATACTTAACTATAAGAAACTAAGGTAATGGTCTTCTCTCATCATCAGAATGAACATAATGGTGCCCCACTGCAAATCTGCAACCATCACAACTCCCTCCTTGACCAAGTTAAATCCTTTAAATATCTAAGAGTCACACTTGACTGTACCCTTACTTTCCATGAACATATTCGCCAACTTAGCGCTGCTATAAACACTAGAACTGGGTTCCTGTACTGTCATAAATGCTGTCTCCCCCCTGACGCACTTCGCCTTGCTGTCTCATCCTCCGTCTTCTCTCTTGTTGACAATGGAATTACTATCTATGGAGCCGCTGATCAAACTGCCTTCCATAGGATTTAAATGTCACTGAACAAAGCCTGTCAACTTGTCACGGGCTGTGACAAGTGCACTCATACTTGTGGCCTCTACAGTCTGTCTAACTAGCTGAACTTTGATGGCAGGTTAAAATATCAGACCTGCCTGCTCGCAGAAAAGATCGCATTCAGCCTCTCCCCTCCTGGGCTTCAACATCTCCTTCAAACTTCCCCCTTGCAAAGTTCCATTGGAAGTTCATCTAAAGACTCCATGCTGGTTCCTCACTGTAGGACCTCCATTGGATAGACAGCCTTCTATTATAGGGCCTTCCCTTTGGTTAAACTCCCTACACCACCTCAACTGTATCCAAACTTGGCCCATTCAAAACCCTCCTAAGGGAACACGTCCTCTCCTCCAGCTCTTATGATTGCTTGTAACCTTCCCTCAAGCTTAAACTTGATTCTTCCTCTTTATCTGTCCCCCTCATAATCTCTCTTCCTCCCCTCCCTCCCCAATCCCCCCTTCCCTAGTTTTTTACGCTATACCCTCTGCATTCTCTTGGTCTCTGCTCAGTCCAGCACTATTTACATAATTTCATCTTTTGGTCCCTGCTTGGTTTGGTAATAATTATAAAATCTCATTCTTACTCTAATTATATAATTGTGTTTAATTTGACCTTGGATAGTTTTTATCCCATACAATTATTGTTTTGTCTTATTTGTACCAATTATGTTTGTCATCTCATCTATCATTGTTTTGTACCTCCCTGATGTGGAGCCTTTGCAAAACAGTCTCTGACTCAAATGTTTGTAATTTCGATTCTTTAACAAAAAATAGAAAAAATGTATCATAAGTGGAGTTTAGGTTGGCGATGTTGTCCAGGAAGGACCAGCCTATGGACTTCAAACCGTTCAAATATGACTTGCTGTTTAGTTTCTTTATGTTTCTCATTTGGATGCACACTTTACATGGATGAGACTTTCTTGCTGACCAGAGACAGAAAATAGCAATGTTCATGAAGATCATCTGGTAGGGTACCTGCTGATAGGACCCTGTCTGGGTTTGAGACTAGTAACCAGTCCAAGGTTGTTTCAGAGTCAGTTTTATAGTTTACCCGTGTAGGAGTATCAATAACTTGATGTAGTCCTAACTCATGAAATATTGACAGGAAAATATTGCCAGATTTCACAGTCCAGTTTAGATTAAAATCACCTGGGATGATCCACTCTCTATAACGAGGCATGGAATTCCCGAATTGTTAGACCACCTTTGACCCCTCTTCAGTAAAACCTGGGGGAATGTAAATAACAGATAATGTAAGAGTCTTTGCACCCCCCAGTAGCAAGTTGATGGACAAAAAGTCACAGTTCAGGGTTTCAGGGGAACCAAGGCATTCATTCGATAGTTAGTCGATAGTCGATAGTTTTAAAATTGGTCTGAAAACATATTTATTTAGCCTGGCGTTTGTTTAGTTACGGTTGTTACATTTTAATGCTGTTTTAAAATGTTATTATTATGTATTCGTTCGATGTACAGCGCCTTGGTTTCGAAAGGCGCTATAAAAATAAAGTTGATTTGATTCGCTATAAGTTTGTCTGAGACTAAAAAACAGGCATCCCCCTCTTTTGTTCCCTTTGTAGTCCTTGTGAAAGATTTTATAGTTTTCTAAAGCTACCTCATTATTGGAGATAGTCTCATTTAGCTAAGTTTCTGAAAGGGTTAGAATATCAAATCTATGAAGAGCAGCCCAGGCCTCAAACTCTTCTTTCTTTGCTAGAATACTTCTTATGTTGAGGTGTGCAATATTCGATCTTTGAGTTTTTTGTTTAGAAATGCCGTCTGTGAGCTTGGTGCTGGGTGATCCAGGGTTAGGATGAACTCTACCGGAAATTAACAATTGGAATAAAACAATCTTCCCGAGCCTAGCTAATCTGCTGGCATTTAAAACCAGTGTGTAGGTGTTTTAATAGGTTTACACTTGCACCAGGAGATAGAGGACAGCTTGTGGCCAAGACACAGTATGATTAATTCATGCAGGGCCCTTTTAGTTGTTTTTAGTTCCAGATACTTGATAGTCATCATTGCATGATTCATTTACTATATGTGTTCCACCATGTCTTAAGTAAATCTTTTTTTTATTTTCTTTTGGTGGGGGGGGGCTGGCAGTATAGCCTAGAGGTTAGAGGAATAAGGTGTGAACATGCTTGGTACATCCAGCAGACCAGACCTGAGTTTGATTCTCACAACTTCCACTTGCATACTGTGTGACTCTGAGCAAGTCACTTAACCGCCCAGTGCTCCCAGGTCACCCTGAAAACAGGCACTTGTGCCTAGTGGGCCTTACCTGGTTACCAAAGACTAAAATAAAAAAAATTAAAAAAAAAAAGGTAAATCTTGAAGGCAAATGCAGAGGCTGAGTTACCCCCTCCCCACCTTTTAGTGAAAACCCCACTAGGCTTAGCAATATAAGAATTCAAAACATTATTGACCCGGAAAAATCTGGTTTAACCATGGCTGTTAAAATTAAGAGATAGACTAGAGAGGAGAACAAAGGTACAATCCTGCAGTCAGTGTGTGTAACCATAAAATATTTTTTAGTGTGTGGACGCAACACAACCATTGTAACAAACTCTTTTATATTCTTTTTTCTTTATTACAAACCATAATATAATTATGTGTGCTGCTATATTTGCTATCTACTAAGTACACTATATGTTTTAGATTATATGTCAGGAACACCCCAATGGGACTGCCCCATTGGCCACTTTCACATATGTTTTATAATATAATTCTGCTTTGCCCTCTCTCTATATACCAAATTTAATCTAAAGGTATAAAAACATACTTAGTACTCTGCACTGTATTTTGACAGCTGTACTCTAAGCTTTATGATATATAAATGTTGGTAGTTATATGTAGTTACATACACTAGTAGAGTAAACATGATAATGCCGTACTAAAGTCAATTGAACTAAAAGGAAAGGCCAGTCAGTATATGTATACCACAGGGAGCTGTGACAACGTACAGATGATATGACCTTAATTCACCAGTTGGTTCATGGAGGAACACGGCAGTGTATGGGTTAAGAGACTCCCCAAGCTACTGGGAGAGACCCAACACAAGTGTATATTTGTAACTGCCTATTCAAATGCTAGCAAGTAAATTTTATTTTTATTTATTTAGCTTTTGTTGACCGGGTAAGTGCACTAGACAAATCCTGCCTATTTTCAGGCACGACCCGGGGGAGGGGGATACAGATGAATGCCAACTGACTTTGAAACCAGATTAATTTGCATATCTAGTAGCTAATTACATGTATATAAGTGGGTGCTTTGAAGGCACTGGGAGAGAGACCCAACATCAGTGTGTAATGCAAGGCAAGGTGCTGATTAAATCTGCTAACTCTCCTGGCTGTGTCCGTGTCGTCTCTAAGTACTATACAATGAACATCGTAGCTGGGGTCCACCCACAACCCTAGTTTACAGTGTGCAGGCAAGTGGCCTGGCAGGGTATAGTGAGAAGAGGTACTGGGTGCCTCAGAAGGAGGTGGGCTGTTTTACCAGGAGTGATGAGGTTTGGATTAAGGACAGGAAAAAAATGATGTAGCATCACTTAGTGGCAAACATGCCTGGAGAAGGGAGCCTTGAGGGCAAATGCAGCCTGTTAAAATTGCAGTCAAGCCTGTTAAGGGTGCTAATCATTTAGTAGGGTGTGAGCAAGGTGGAATTTACCCTATGATTATTAGAGACAGGTGCATGCCCTGAGCTGCACACCTCCCAATTAAAACTGTATATCTCCGCACTGAAACCTGCAAACCGTGGGGAAAAAACACCGATAGACCAACATTATGACCACCTAAACAAACACCTTAACGACCAATTAAATCAATAAACACATCGATGAACATACCAGCTGAACCAGTTAAGAAATTTATATGCTAATTAGCACACCTAATAAGCCCCCTGACAAAAACACAGCCTTACCTAATAAGCCTCCTGACAAAAACACAGCTTTCAGGTACAAAAACAGGCACCATCCCCATGCATTATAAAAAATAAATGCTAGGCAACTGTGGAATACAAGGCTATACCTATCTCAGGGGCTAATTAGGGCAATAATGCTACTCACCCTTTGGGCTTGTAGTTTATAGCTCCAGTTAGCCCCCTCGATGAGTACATATCCTTGTATACCACAGTTGCCTAGCATTTATTCTATATATGTGTTATAACACCTGCCCAACCTTACTCGGCACCCAATTGGTGCTTTTAGCTGCCAAGGTCTCTGGCAACCAATCGGGAGAGAGCTCAAGCTCCCCTAGAGGCAGGAGGTCTCGAGCTGCTCCTCCCAACTGCTATTTTTGCCCCACTTTGAAGCCCCTTATTACTCCCTTTCTGAGGTAACACTGCCCAGATATGATGTGGGTAGATAGGACTGGTGATTCCCCAGCTAACCCATGTGACACTTTTTTTATTTAAATTGTCGTTTTCCCATCAGAAGTCACTGAAATGCAGTCCTCCCCTTCACTTTTCATCAAAAGCTGGCTAATCCTGCCTCCTATGCTGACATCTGGATGTCCTAGTGATGTGCGTGTCAGCTACCATGCTCAGCAACAACGTGCTCTGCTTGATGCTACCTGGAGGACTGCTTACTTCTGCCCCCAGGTAACCACCTATTTTTAAATATGTTTATTTATTGTTTAGCCCCTTTTGGGATTTGCTGCTGCTTCTTCACTATTTGTGTGGGCTCTTCCCTAGCCCAAATGCTCTCTGTTCCTCTCTCTGTTTGTTTCTGCTGTCCCCCCAGTTTACATTTATATTCCCAACCCCTTGGGGCTCCCGCAAGGCTGCCGTGTGGCTCTTTATTTATTTCTCCCCTCAGGGAGCACTTTACCTCTCCTTTGCCTGCTCCCTGCAGGCACCTAAATAATTATTTAAAACACTGGCCTCTTGGCCATTCATCCAGACACGGTGTGGCTTTTAACCTTTCATGGCACCAGCCACTCTCTGTTGCTACCTCCTGCTCCTACTCAACCCCCCCCAGCTTTGTAATTATACCACGGTGTGGCATTACTTCTGGCAGCTCCTGCCGCCCTCGCACACTCTCCGGGAACCCCCAACTTGCTCCAGTGCCGTGGAGCGCCTTCACAAAATAACAGCTTCTTTTCCCCTGGCTGCCTGCTCTTAAGCCCCATAGGGCAAAAATAATTAAAATACTACCGCTGGAGCAGCGATCGGGAAGGTGGAGGGAGGCACTTTCACCACTGTCTCCTCCACCTCCCACTGACTCTTTTTCTGCCCCCTCGGCTCCCACCCGTGTGGAATAGGCTGCAGCCTGTGTTCCATGTGGGCTGGGACTTGAGTATCCACAGGCCTCTCTGTAGCATGGTTGCACTAACTGCTGGCTTCTACTTGCAGCCCAACGTACTCCTGCTCTGCTGCCTGCCAAACTAGTGCTCACGGCAATAAAAGACACCAGGGAAGGGATTAAAGTTTATTTAAAACAAATACTGGCATCCTGCACCTGGGTGTTAGCCCACTAGATCACCAGGGGCTCCCCAGGGCATTTCCAAGCCCCAAAAGACCCTACTAGTCACCTGGGCTATTTTTATTTAACTAAAGGGCTACTAGCCCCCCAATAGCCCACGTGGGCTACTAACTAAAATATTGGCTACTCAGCCACCACTAAGGGCAAAAGGGGTTTGCTGAGCCCCCCCTTCCCCAAACTTTATTCTCTTCTCTCTATTTCTGCTTTTTTTTTCTGTTACTGTTTCCTTTACCTTTCTAACCTTTTTTTCTCTTTTTATTCCACAGGTCTGACAGGACGAGGGCTCCTACCTACCATATAAGTAGTACTTTTATTTCTATTCTGTCCCTTCCACCCCGCTGGACCCTCTTAAGAGCTGCAGATCCTTTGTGACCCCTTTTCTAGCTTTATTTTTTACAGGTACACTGGCGTCACCCCTTCAGACTCCTACCTTGGCACCCTGCGGCAGGTAAGTCCCACTGTTTTACTATTTATTTTGGTGGGTTGACTGTAATGGGTGGCCGTGCTCATTACATTCCACTCCCCAAGCGTCAATTGACAAGACTGCTATCTAGCAGGCTTAACACAGAAGTAGCAACTCATACTATACATACTTAACATTTCACTATGTTTACAACTATGTACAAACTACATTCAGGTTTTTAAGTACATGACAGTTTTTTAGTACAATGACCATAGCTGCTACTTCTCTTCCATGGTTCCCCAGTTGTGCAGAACTCTATAGTTCACTGCCATTCATGGTCTAAGCCTATTCTTCCCAGAGACCCTACTATTTTGGTTCTTCTCCTCGCCAGTTAAAGGAGAATGAGAAAAAATGGTCTCTCCCCCTAAGTCAGTGTTAGGGAAGTGCTGTTAGAACTATACTACTCTACTGGACTAAAGAACTAGAACTCTATTACTGGGAACGTCAATGTAGGGTAAAAACAAACAAAAAAAACCCAAAAAGAGTGTGTTTGAGTTGGGTGAAGGAATTGTTATCTGTGCATTTAGCTAGATGAAGAAAAAAAATTTGAATTAGCTTGAAGGAATTATCATCTGTGCAGTTAGCTAGGTGAAGGAAACAAACTGATAATTAGGGGGAGTGGCTTAGAGAGAAGGAAGCCAGGTGCTTGCATTTAAAAACTGACCTAGATAGCTTGTGGCAGAGAACAGCAAGAGGAGGGAGGTGCTGTTAGAACTGTGCTACTCTACTGGGACTGAAGAACTAGAACTCTATTACTGGGAGCTTCAGTTTAGGGTAAAACCAAAAAAAGGGTGTGTTTGTCTGAGTTGGGTGAAGGAATTGTTATCTGTGCAGTTTAGCTAGGTGAAGAAACAAACTGATAATTAGAGGGAATGGCTTAGAGAGAAGGAAGCCAGGTGTTTGCATTTAAAAACTAACATAGATAGCCTGTGGCAGAGAACAGCAAGAGGAAGGAGGTGCTGTAAGAACTATACTACTCTACTGGACTAAAGAACTTGAACTCTGTTACTGGCAACTTTAATTTAGGGTAAAACTCATGTAACCCACACCCCCACATTGCTCTTTTCTTCTAGCAGGGCTGCTCCTCTCACCACTCGGTGCCACTGAGAGGGATGGGGGTTGTCACCACAGTTCAGATTACTAGTACAGGGTCCCTTGGAGAAAACATTGCTCACAATTATGCTAGGTTTGTACTTCTGGTCAGGGGCACCCAAGAAAATCTAGACACAGTGGAAGCAATAACAGTACTGTCCAAACCAGGTTGGGATTCTAGAGTATGGCTTTTATTCACATACACAAAGAATGATCTCAAAGCGAAGATGGACCCCCACAGGGCTACTCCTACTGGTAATGCAGATTACTGAGGTACAGAGAACACACACAGTGTACCCTCAGGTTCTGACTTGAACAGCAAACATTCTGGTTCTGAATTAAGCTTCCTCTTGACTAGGCACACACAGCCAGTGCTAGGAGACTTTCCCATATTTCATGAGGAACTACTGGTGGCACCCTCGACCACCAAAGAGCACATACAGACTCACAGAGATCCAACCCATGTCTGGGTAAACTATTTTCTTCAGGCACTGGCCAAATGCGCTGAATGAAAACACAGGTGCCCAAACTGAACTCGGAGAGGTAAACATGGTTACTCCAGATAGGGGCCTCCCACCTTTAGCTTCCAAATTTATACTCGGCCATTCATCTGGTTAATAACACCCTCACAGAAAACTTGTAGATGCTATCTTGAAATGTCTTTCACATTTAACATACTACATTACACACCTCTGAGGTGTCAGACAGTTAAAAGTTCTGTAATTGGCACTGTCTCTTCACTAGACCCCAACTTTAGCAGACACTTTTAAACATAAAGCAGTCTAGGTGACAGGATCCCTTTGTCTGAGGAAATTTACCACAAGGAATGCAGGTGCTCATCTCCAGGTTGAGTTGGCCAGGATTCGGGGACCTCCTTTCCCACCCAGGGACCACCAGGGCCACCGCTGCTGCCTCAGAGGTTGCCAAGAAAGAGGAGTGGTTGGACCACAGTGGGCTCAGGGAAGGTGAGGGTGGTGGAACAGAGGCGCATCCCTCCAGTTGTATCTCTCCACAATTCATATGCCATTCTGGCAGAGTGTGGTTCCTCTATGGAGTAACCTGCAGTGGAGACCAAGGAGAATGCTGGGAACCTCCACAAAGGAGATCCACAGAAGGGTGGCATGGGACCCCACAGGGGAAGGAAACAACTCCTGGTGGGGGACTCCATTATTAGGAAGGTAGAACTGGGGGAGGGAGGGGAGAGGGAGGTAAGGTGCCTGCCTGGTGCCATGGCTTGGAGGGACAGGGAGCAAATCCTCAGGATCGCGGGAGCCTCTGCATGGGGGAGGGAGCTAGGTGACATTGTCCACCTAAGAACAAATGACCTGGCTGGGAAAGGGATTGGAGCAGTGCAGGAGGAGTTTGTGGAGTTGGGGAGGTGTCTTAGACAAGTAGCATGCTCGGTAACCTTTTCGGAGGTGCTGCCTGTCTATGGTATGGGTGAGGCTAGGGTACTTCACACCATGGGATTCAATCAGTGGTTGAAAAACTGGTGCACAGCTCAGGGTTTTGATTTCACTGGGGGACTGGGGCTCCACCTGGAGGGATACAGGTCTATACTGGTGTGATGGTCTGCATCTGTCCAGGAGGGGAACCAGGATCCTAGGTGATAGGTTTAAATGCTTTATTGGCAAGCATTTAAACTAGCAAAGGGGGGAGGCACTGAAAAGGAGAAGGGAAATCTTAGCCCCCCCAAAACAAATCCGGGTAGTTAGTGAGGTAAACACCAAGATAGAGCAGTTGATAGGGAGAAAGGCAGGGGTAAACGTAGAAAAAGACAAAGGCAGTAAGAACAGGGATGGGGCAAAAAGGGATAAGGCCATCAAAAAATGGAGGGTAATGAGTACCAATGCCCGTAGTCTAGGTAACAAGCTCCCTGAACTGGTGGCCTTGATGGAAGAGGGATGCCTGGATATCGTGGTAGTCACAGAAATGTGGTACACAGAGGACCATGACTGGGAAGTCAACATACCAGGGTACACAATCTACAGGAGGGACAGGGAGGGTAGAAGAGGAGGAGGAGGAGGAGTAGCTCTCTATGTAAGGGAAGGGATCAAGGCAACGGAACTAAAGGGTAAACAGGGAGAACAGGAGGCACTGTGGGTCACCTTAGAGACTGGAAATGGCACCACAATCCACACAGGGGTTATATACAGACCCCCCATCTCAGGAGGAGGAACTGGACAAGGAAATGATAGAAGGCATCCTTAAGATGGCAGAGAAAAGAGAGATGTTGCTGATGGGGGACCTGAATATGCCAGTTGTTAACTGGAGCACCTTTGGTGCAGCCACATCCAAGAGCAGGTCCATTCTCGATGCCCTACATGGGGCATGCCTCAGACAGCTAGTGTTGGAACCCACTCAGGAGGGAGCAATCTTAGACCTGGTACTCTCAAATGGGGACGGAGAGAGGATTTCAGATCTGGAAGTGGGTAGCCATCTGGGAACAAGTGACCACCAAACAGTGTAGTTCACAGTAAACGTAGCTGTAGAGTCAAGCCATACAAATGTGAAGGTACTGGACTTCAGGAGGGCTGATTTTGTCAAAATGGGAGAGTGCCTCAGAAAAGCACTAGCAAACATGCAAGAAGGCGAGGTGGAGCAACAATGGGGAAACATCAAAACTGCCATCACAGAGACAACAAGCCTTTGTGTGAAGCACATAAACAAATCAAAATGAAAGAAAACCACCATGGTCCCAAAAGAAGTGGCAGGGAAGGTTAGGGAGAAAAAGATAGCATTCAGGAAGTATAAGGAAACACAGAAGGAGCAGGACAGAGAACTGTACCACTTAAAGCAGAAGGAAATGGGGAAGGTAGTCAGAATAGCAAAGGCCCAAATTGAGGAAAAGATAGCCAACTCGGTTAAGAAGGGGGATAAAACCTTGTATAGGTACATTAGGGAGTGGAGAAAGACTAAGGTAGGGATACTGAGACTGAATAAAGAGGGTGGGGTTGGGCAGAGAGGGATAGTGAATAAGCAGGGATACTGAACGAATACTTCTGCTCAGTATTCACGAAGAAAGAGGAGGGGGAGGAACCTAATCCAGTCAATAGAAGCATTCTGGATGGGGGGAGGGTTGATATCGGTCCTTTCATAGAAGAAAGGGTTCTGAAAGAACTCCTAAAACTGAAGGTGGACAAAGCAGTGGGGCCTGATGGGATTCATCCCAGCAGTAAGGGAAGAACTAGTTACACCACTGACTTCCCTTTTTAACAAATCATGAGAGGATAGTGCGGTTGCTGAGGACTGGAGGAGGGCAGATGTGATTCCCCTTCACAAAAGTGGGAGCAAGACAGAGGCAGGAAACTACAGACCTGTCAGTTTGACCTCAGTGGTAGGGAAAATGACAGAATCACTTCTGAAGTAAAGTTCTGTTGAGTACCTAGAGGCCAGTGGGGCACAAGACCCAAGACAGCATGGATTCAAGGCAGGAAGGTCATGTCAGACAAATATAATTGATTTCTTTGACTGGGTGACCAAAGTAGTAGACCAGGGAGGGGCTGTGGACATGGTCTACCTAGACTTTAACAAGGTATTTGATGCAGTCCCACACAAAAGATTAATAAACAAATTATCCAGCCTTGGAGTGGCTCCCAGGGTGGTAGCCTGGGTAAAACATGGGCTGGACAACAGGACAAAGAGGGTAATTGTAAATGGAGTCCACAGTGAAGAAAGGGGGTTACTAGTGGGGTACCGCAGGGTTCAGTACTGGGTCCAGTCCTTTTTAATGTCTTTATAAGTGACATTGCAGAGGGACTGGAAGGAAAAGTAAGTCTCTTTGCAGATGACACAAAGATCTGCAACAGGGTTGATACACACGGTGGGGTGGAAAGGATGAGAAGGGGCTTGGCAAGGCTGGAGGAATGGCCAAATATATGTCAGCTTTGATTCAACATAAAGAAGTGCAAAGTAATGCACCTGTGAAACAAAAACCCAGGGGAAGAGTACACAATTGGGGGGGGGAGTGAGATACTGACAACAACAAAAATGGAAAGGGACCTGGGGGTAGTAATATCAGATGACCTAAAGATGGGCAAGTGTAACCCCTTTGTTACCCGGGGTTACTAGAATCCCAGTAAGACCTAGTGGTAGGCAGGGAAGGCAGCTTGTGAAACTCCAGTTAAATGGGTTTCACACTGTCTCACTCTGTCCTCAGTCACAGCTGAGACTAGAGGGATGACATCAGAATAGAACAGTCGCAGCTGCATGAACCACATTTGGAATCTTCAACTCAGAGTAAGTTTAGAACCTTGGGAATTCAAAGTCAGTCTTCAGTTTGTCCTTAAGCAAACAAGAAGGAAATCTGTGAGTTGTCTGTTTACCCCCTCCCTCTGGGGGGTGAGGAAAAGTTCTTTGTGGGTTCCAGATGCAATCCCCTTCTCCCACCCTGGGAAGAAAGCTGCCTGTTTTAATTTAAGTTCAGTCTGTTCATGTATAACAGCAAAGGTTACAGTTTTCGCCTGTGGGGCACCTGCAACGAATGGGTGAGTGTTTGGCCCCATTGGAAGGGGCAAACAACTTCTTTTCTTCAGTTGGATTTCAAGCATTGGGGACTGCTATTTGGGAGGACTATGTCAACTAGGACAAACAAATAGAGCAGTCATCTGTTTAAAGTGTTAATGGATTAAAGTTCATTGTAGAGGGGGTGCTTCAGGTCATCCACCATCAATCTACATTTAAAGTCTAAAGTTCTGTGTGTCCAGAGAAATGGCGGGTATGGGCTGTGGGAGCTGGAGGTGGAAAACCCCCATCTTTAGTGACCAGGTCCACCTCTACAGATTTCTTCTGTGTTTTGCTACTTGCCTCTAACTTGGCCAGTGATGGGGTGGGTACCCAAGACGTGGGTCGTGAACTAGAAAATCTCTAGGTGCGCAGACTCTAAGTGGTGTGGGAGCCACAGGATGGGAAAATTACTCCTTGTTGGATGGGAGTCTCCTTGTTGGATGGGAGTTTCGATTGAAGTACGAAAACAAAATCTCTCTAGGAGTCGCAGACTTAAAGTGGTGTGGGGAGCCACAGTTTGGGAGCCTCCTTGTTTGATGGGATGTCTTTCCAAGTAGAGTTTGGGTTCATTCGCCAAGTGGACCATCAGTCGAGTGGCCGGCAGGGAAGCCGGGCCAGTCGGGCTGTGTATCCAATGCGCATGCAAAGTCCGGGCTGAGTGCCTGGTGGGTCCAAAGCCAGACAACTGTTGTATTGTGTTCATTTCTCAAATGGACCGCTGTGTTTAACCTCTAATCTGCATTACAGTTACGTAGCCCTTTGGGGGACCATACAGAGCTTTGTTTATGTTCAGTGAGTTAATAAATAAAGCCACACTGAAAAATCCAATTCTGGTTCTGGACATTACAGTTATTGCTTCCTGTAGTTGGATTTACTTGGTGCCCTGTGCAGAGTAGTCAAACCTAGGTCTCTTGTGCGGTAACCTCATCCTTCCCCGAACCTGTAGATACCATATGTATATCTATGTTACAAAAATGGACATATGCCTTACAAAAATGGAGGCACCGCTTTGGATTTGTTTGGGAAGGAAGGTGCTTGGGCAAGTAGGCTAGCGTTTTGGCTATCTGGCAGTCGGTAGCCCAAAAAAGTTGAAGCAATTTCCCTAGTGTGTGCTGTGTGCTGTGAATCTTGTGCTGCTGTTTAAAAAATGCCAACTGTTTACCAAGGAGCTGTAAAGCCAAAGTGTGTGTCCTTGTCCTGCATCAACATAGTTTACAGCGTTTGTCAGTTTTAAAATAAAGTTCTGTGAAGGAAAGTGTGGACAACTAGGGGTAGCAACAGAGAAAATTATGCCCTGGATGTTGGAAATGCTTTCTGTGCAATGCTAGAGACTGCAGAGTTAATGGCAATGTTACATGGTTGAAATGGGCTCCCGCCATGGAGTCAGTTGAAAAAAAAAAGTGCATCTTTTCAGTTTAAATTTGCCTGCTCGACGATCGCCGTGAGGAAGAAGAGGCTCATTTGCATGGCGTCGTGTGGTTGGTCAGTTTACCATTAGTTCCGCCCCTCAGCCAGCTCTTCAGAGTCTGCTTCAGCATTCGAGAGGGAGACAGAGAGTAGTGCGTGTACTGGCAGTGGAGGAGCGTTCGCGAAGTCTTCAAAGCGCTGTAAACAGTGAAAAGTGACTTTTCTAGTTCAAAATCGGGCTCAACCCGCTTATCGGTCGTGGGATCAGTGAATTGTGTGATTAATACTACGATCGCGGAGACTGCCCGCCCGTTTGAAATCCGAGGCCTAAAAAAATCTGGCTGCAGGCCGTTTTCCTCCATCGCAGCAATCTGCTACCATAACAGTGAGTAAACGATTTAAAACTGCTCAAATCAGTGATTTTCAGTAATGCCATATAAAATGTGAGTGCAGCTGTATAGTCGCTTTGCAAGTAGCGATTGTGTGATATCCTGCTGGCAAGTGCAAGTCTGCAAAGCCATTAAATGTGTGCATAGCAATGAAAGTAGCCTCAGTTTAAAGTTTGCAGCCATAGAGAGACCGTAGGTTGTAAAATAAGTGCAACACTAGTAAAAGCAGGCAATCTGTGCTGAAACCTGAAAGTTTTAAAGGGACTGTGATTAAATAAATGTTGCCAGCATGTGAAAAGTCCAAGGAAAATCCTGTAAATGTGAGAACAGCCAGAACAGAGCAAGTTGTGCAGTTTAAATAAAAGTTATTAGTAGCTGATGTAAATCGGGTTCGCAGTGGCTTGACCCAGAGTCTGAATGTTGATGCACAGGAGTGCTGCCACCGCCATTACAGGGTGGGGTAGTAAAGTAAACACAGCAGCAGAGGAGCCATTTTAAAGCTGCAGAGTGTGTTCATTTAAAGTGGGACTTTCAGTTACAGTGAACTTTTGCTTGTTTTTCTGCAGTTATGGCCTCAGGACCAGCTCGTTACCCGGATCATGCCCGGGTTGCAGTAACAGCAGCAGTAAATAGATTGAGAGACATTGAAAATTGGTGCTATAGAGGCAACTCCTTCCTGATGTGGCAATTCCTAATTATCCAGTGCGTGTATGCCAGATGTGCTTTAGTGCTGGAAGGGATGTCTTCATGATTCCTCACTGTGCTGGTTGTCTACAAAAATATGGCTTGTATAAAGCGCCTCAAATTCGTTTGGCTCCCACATGGACACAACTTCAAGAATCTGCAGTTGGCAGCACACAGCATCAGGCGGAGCCTGTGGAGGAAGGTCCTCGGTGGAGTGTGGCACAAAGTTAGAGAGTGCAGAATTAGAGACTGAATCTGAAGTTGAAGTTTTGGATGCTGGATCTCAGAAGGCAAGTTCAGATAAAGCATCAATAGATCCCTGGGGGGGGGGCTAGCCCAAGTCTCGAAGGTGAAGATGAGATGCGGGAGGCCGTTGAATGGGAGGTGTCGACCTCCGCTCCTAGTGATGAATGGATAGTCTAGGGGTGAGAACTACTGCTCACTCCTGGGCTCAGATCCTCAGTGAAGAGGAAGATGAGGGGAACCTATGTGGCCTTGTGAGAAAGGCAGGTACACAGCCTCAAGATCTTGCCTCGGAGGAATGTGTTCAAGAAGGTGGTGATGCCACTGCCCTGGCTTCACCAGAAGAAGAAAAGAAGTCAGGGATCCGTTTTTAATTTCATTGAGGATGCAGCTGGCAGAACCAGGACTGGCCACCCCAAGCCAGGTCAGCGGTCTCAGATTGACCAAAGCAAGTAAAGAGGAGAACTGGTTCGTAGAAAGGCCAATGAAATCTTTGGTATGACCTTTCCTACCTTTCCTCGGAGAGTCTGGGAGGAGATTGAGAACTGCAGGAAATCCTGGATCTGGGATGAAGCAATGAAACATGTGCATCCTGGGGCTAACCAGCATGTAAAGAATAGACTGTTCCACGAAAAGTACACAGTGGAAGAGGGCAGGACACTGTTTATGGACAGAGTGAGAATAGTGGACGGAGAGGGACGCGAAGTCTCCCACTGTGTGAATTATGTGCGGCCAGATGGAGTAATAATTCAAGCCCTTCGCCCCTCTACTATTGGCCTCAATGCAAGGACCTCCCGGAAATTAAGCCCGAGCCTACAAAATGGAGAGCCGAGCAGTGGTAGTCAATACTGCCACATATGAACTGTGAAGTAACCTTATTTAACTGCCAATATGAATAAACAAGAACTCAGGTGCCCCACATTCTTCAGTCTACAGTAAACTGTCTGCAATCAATAACCATCTACTGTACCACCAGATGACTTCAGATCCAGAGAGGACACCAGCCCAGCTGTTTGCCTGTTCATCGCCTGGTAATCGGATGACACCGGACCATCTGTTTCTCTTTTTGTTCCTGTTCTAAGGTTCCTTCTCCAGTTATGACATCAGCCCAGCTGTTTCCAGATGTGCACTCCTGTCGGTTCCCGGAAGATGTCCGCCCAGCTGTATCAGAAGAAATGCTGCCAGGGAGAGTCTTCGGCAGGGACCAGGTTGGTGATGTACGAATACTTCAAGAGGCTGGTGAGTCATCAAAATTCTTTTTATTCTATCTTTGTGACATTGCAATACACACCTTACCTACAAACTTCAAACAGTGTGTGAACTGTCCGCAAAGACTCTCCCCTTCGGGATTATGGCCTTAAAAGACTATGTTCACGGGGCTCCGGCCCAGGAGAGACTCTTTAATGGACTGGCCCTCGGGCCTTGTAGTCACTAGTGGGACATTTAGGGCATTCCATCCCCCAAAGAAGTGTATTGTTATCAATGTCATTTCTGTACTTAATGTATATACTGTCTTTTCTACTTTTCTAAAAAAAAAAAATTTTTCTTTTTGGGATAGTTTAGTGTTCTGTTTTTCCTGTATGGTAAGGGTTGTTGTTGTCACTGTTGTTGTTTAGGTAGATTGTAAATGCAGATTAGGGTGTGGTTTTTTTTTGTTTTGTTTTTGTCTTTTCTTACAGGTGCTCCTGGAGGACAGAAGAGAAGACAAGAAGAGGAGGGGCTCATCGGAGTTCCTCGTTCAGTGCTTGTGTAGAAATTAAAGTACTGTTTGTGTTCCTAATGTTGTGGTTGCAGGCTGCCCAAGGTCGAGGAGGCCCCCGGGTTTTGTTTTTGTTTGGGATGTTATGTAAGAGGCAGATAGGTTTTCCCTAGAGGGTTAGGGGGGATAGACAGGCTGTGGTCCTCAGTGGCCATAGGGACTGCAGTGCTGATCTATCAGGGCTATGCTCTGGACGATTCTACCAGAGCCACTAAGTGTCCATAGTAAGTGGATAGAGTAGAGGCTGAAATGTCAGCTATAGGCCTCTAGGCCCTTAGTGTTGCCTACCTGTGCTCACACACGGTAGGAGGGGGCCTGATCACCTCCCTCCGCAGTTAGTACATAGGGTGGGATGGCCTAAGGCCGGGTGCATAATGACTGGGGACAGTCATTTTCCTGGTCAAGGGCGAGTATAACCCCTTTGTTACCCGGGGTTACTATAATCCCAGTAAGACCTAGTGGTAGGCAGGGAAGGCAGCTTGTGAAACTCCAGTTAAATGGGTTTCACACTGTCTCACTCTGTCCTCAGTCACAGCTGAGACTAGAGGGATGACATCATAATAAAACTGTCGCAGCTGCATGAGCCACATTTGGAATCTTCAGCTCAGAGTAAGTTTAGAACCTTGGGAATTCAAAGTCAGTCTTCAGTTTGTCCTTAAGCAAACAAGAAGGAAATCTGTGAGTTGTCTGTTTACCCCCCCCCTCGGGGGGGGTGAGGAAAAGTTCTTTGTGGGTTCCAGGGGCAATCCCTTCTCCCACCCTGGGAAGAAAGCTGCCTGTTTTAATTTAAGTTCAGTCTGTTCATGTATAACAACAAAGGTTACAGTTTTCACCTGTGGGGCACCTGCAACGAATGGGTGAGTGTTTGGCCCCATTGGAAGGGCAAACAACTTCTTTCTTCAGTTGGATTTCAAGTATTGGGGACTGCTATTTGGGAGGACTATGTCAACTAGGACAAACAAATAGAGCAGTCATCTGTTTAAAGTGTTAATGGATTAAAGTTCATTGTAGAGGTGCTTCAGGTCATCCACCGTCAATCTACATTTAAAGTCTAAAGTTCTGTGTGTCCAGAGAAATGGCTGGGTATGGGCTGTGGGAGCTGGAGGTGGGAAAACCCCCCATCTTTAGTGACCAGGTCCACCTCTATGGATTTCTTCTGTGTTTTTGCTACTTGCCTCATGCGCTTGGCCAGTGATGGGGTGGGTACCCAGACGTGGGTCGCAACTAGAAAATCTCTCTAGAAGTCGCAGACTTCAAGTGGTGTGGGAAGCCACAGTTTGGGAGCCTCCTTGTTTGATGGGATGTCTTTCCAAGTAGAGTTTGGGTTCATTCGCCAAGTGGACCGTCAGTCGAGTGGCCGGCAGGGGAGCCGGGCCAGTTGGGCTGTGTATCCAATGCGCATACAAAGTCCGGGCTGAGTGCCTGGTGGGTCAAAAGCCAGACAACTGTTGTATTGTGTTCATTCCTCAAATGGACCGCTGTGTTTAACCTCTAATCTGCATTACAGTTACGTAGCCCTTTGGGGGACCATACAGAGCTTTGTTTATGTTCAGTGAGTTAATAAATAATGCCACACTAAAAATTCCCAATTCTGGTTCTGGACATTACAGTTATTGCTTCCTGTAGTTGGATTTACTTGGGTGCCCCTGTGCAGAGTAGTCAAACCTAGGTCTCTTGTGCCGGAAACCTCATCCTTCCCCGAACCCATAGATACCATATGTATATCCATGTTACAAAAATGGATATATGGGTTACACAAGCAATGTGAGAAGGCAGTAAGGAGGGCTGGGGGATACTGGGATGCATAGGGAGAGGCATCACCAGTAGAAAACAGGAAGTTGTTATCCCTCTGTACAGACAGTTGATGAGACCACATATGGAGTACTGCGTGCAGTTCTGGAGACCCCTTCTCCGTAAAAACATAGACAGGATAGAGGTTATCCAGAGGAGGTCAACCAAAATGGTGCAGGGTCTGTACCAGAAGACATACGAAGAAAGGCTAAAGGAGCTTAATATGTATAGCCTAGAGGAAGGAGGGAGAGGGGGGACATGATAGAAACTTTCAAGTACCTCAAGGGAATCAACAAAGTCCAAGAGGGTAGCATCTTTCAGAAAAACAGATGTGCAAAAACAAGGGGGCACAATTTGAAGATAGAGGGGGGAAGGCTCAAAGGTAATGTGAGGAAGTATTTTTTCATGGAGAGGGTTGTGGATGCATGGAACAGCCTTTCTGAGTGGGTCGTGGAGTCAAAAACAGTGGGTGAATTCAAGAATGCATGGGATAGACATAAGGCAATTCTAGTGGGGGGGTAGGAGGAAGTAGGCTGTTGGTTAACTAGGATCTGCAGCTTATCAATAGGTAGGGGAAAGGGGCAGACTAGGTGGGCCAAGCGGTCCTTATCTGCCATCAAATTCTATGTTTCTGTTTCTATGTTTCTATCCCTGAACTTCCTAATGTTTGAGATGTGGTGTACCCCCCTGCTCTGTCCAGTGGCAGGTTCCACAAGTCTATATGTAATGTCTGTACATTTCTTGGAAATGATGTCGGGTCCTTCTCATGCTCGAGCTAGCTGGGCACAGGAGGAAGTCCTCTTCCTTGCTGGATTGCATGTGTTGTTTCAAGAGCACCATGTCCCCCACTTCAAAAGTGACACTCCTTCTTTCCCAATCATAGTACTGTTCTAGGTAGTGTTGGCTCTGCATTCGAGTATGTCTCCTGCACTCTGTCATCACCTCAGGAAATTGCTGTAAGACCTCAGGGAATCGAGACTTTGCCTTGGTCTCAACATCTCCTCCCTTCTTGGTAGCATTGCAGATTAGTGAGGCTGCGTCACCTAAGATTTGCTCTGGTTCTAGCTGCACGATGGCAGAAACTTGTTCAGTAACTCCTTCTTCCATTACTTGCATGAGGGCTGGCCTGGAAACTGCTTCTTTCTCTGAGGTTAGAGCTGCTAAACCTTGTGGTGTGGTCACACTCTTATCACAGGCACCAATTGTTCTTTCTAAGTCTCTGATAATGTCCATACCCAGTATCACGTCTGCTACTGAGTGATCGAAGATGAGAGCATGGCTCTGCCACTTCTTCACAGCTGCTCCAATTTCCACCTCGCCATGTCCCCATGGATGATAGGCCTCTTCTGAAGTGAGTCTGACTTCTACCTCTGTGCCTTTCTGGTACCAGGACCATGCCTCTGGGTAATTCTTCCATGCTTCACGTGAGATAATGGTGTAGGCTGCTCCTGTTTCGACCAGACCTTACAATGGAGTCTCTGCTAGCGTAACTGTGAGGTATAACAGCTGTGCCCTCTTCTCTTCCTTTGGACCTGCTTCTCCCCTTGCGACTATTACTGTTTCCTGTGAACTTACAATGGTAGCCATGTTGGTTCCCTCCACTGGATTGGTAGCATTTATCATGTTAGCTACTGGTCCTGCCAATACTTGCTGAGAACAGTTGTAACTGAGATGATTTGGGCTGTCACACTTGAAACATCTTTTCTCACCTGATGCTGGTGCCACTCTCCCTTTGTTTGGCCATAGCTGCCCAGTCTGACCACTCCACCTATCCTCTGGTGACCAATGTGGGGGTCCCATTGGTGGGGCCCGACTGTTGTAAGGCTCAACCCTGGATGGGTTTCGTTATCGTTTCAGGTTGTCTGACAGTTCTTGGGCCTTTTGGACCAACCCCTCAATCATCAGGGTTTTGATGCACATGAAATGGTTTTGCAGTTCGGGTTCCAGGGTGCTTGAGATGAACTCCACTCCTTCCTCTTCTGGCGCTCCAGGGTACAGTCCTCAGTACACCTCCCACTTATCCAGAATAGTCATTTAGCTTATCTCTTAGCTGTTGTAGCTGATCCATCTCCCTTCTGAGAAGCTGCCTGTTATGGATTCTGTTGAAATATTCTAAGAAGGGAATTCTGCACTGCCTCCAATTCCAAATCTGAGGGCTCTTATACAGCCACCATTTGTTAGCGTGTCATTGTAAGGTACCCTTCCAGTGCTGTCGCCAGGTTGCTTCAGGTATATTAGCTTGCCTGAGAACTCGCACAAACCTTCTCAAGAACTCTCTGTGGTCCTCCTTTGAGTCACCGGCGAAGGTGGGTAAATTATTTCCCATCCATGGCGTGAAGATAGGGACAATGGATGGTGTTGTATTCTCTCGCAAAGGTCTGTAGTCACTCCTAGTAGGGTCAGCATATTCCTGTTCTTCCTCTCTTTGTCTCCTGGAGTAGATGTGTGATATGGGTCCCAATCCATCTGTACCGGTGGTTCTTTTCCTCTCTTTCTCCTCTATTGCCACACTCAGGTGTTCCACACTAGAGACAAGCTTGGTTGGCATGCCTTCCAACCTGTCCATTCTGTCTCTGGCTCATTTGGCCTCTTCCTTGTTCTCTGCTGCACTGGGTTTTGCCCATCCACGGCCTCTTACGACTGATGTAGCCTGCATCTTCTGGGGACCTTTGCTGGCATTCAGCCCCGACATGTTCCTCCATGGCTCAAAAGATTTGTTGAAGCCCACCTGATCCACAGTAAACCATGCCACTGAACTCCAGCGGTGTTTCCCCTCTAACTGCCTAAAACCCTCACTTGGCTTATACATGTCTGAGGAACCCTGGACCATTGAATTCTGAACATGTCAGAACAATGTTTGTAATATTTTTACACGTGACATTTCTGCCTTTCCTTTAGCACTACTTTTTTTTTTTTTTTACTTAAATGGTCTGCCCCACATTGGGCACCACTTATAACACCTGCCCAACCCTACTCAGCACCCGATTGGTGCTTTTAGCTGCCAAGGTCTCTGGCTGCCAATCAGGAGAGAGCTCAAGCTCCCCTAGAGGTGGGAGCGTCTCAGGCTGCTCCTCCCAACTGCTGTTTTGGCCCCACTTTGAAGCCCCATATTATCCCCTTTCTGAGGTAACACTGCCCAGATATGATGTGGGGTAGATAGGGCTGGCAATTTCCAAGCTACCCAACTTCACACTTTTTTAATTTAAATTGTAATTTTCCCATCGGAAGCCACCAAAATGCAGCCTCCCTCTTAAAGAAGAAAACAGTCCCTTGCTGATCTGACCTCCTCACCCCCATCTCCCACTCAGCACCCACCACCCACCACACACCCCAGTACACCTCCGCGCACCTGAACCAGTCACAGGGAGAAGATCCACTCTCTGATCAAAGACATGGCTTGCTGCTGGAACCACTGACTGCAATGTGAGAAACTATGGTAAGTGTAGTCACAGGCCCAGATATTCAAAAGAGTTGAGCCATGCGCAATAGGGTTGCGCCTGCTCAAGTCTGAAATTGCACCATCCTGTGATATTCAGCAGGAGGCAGTTATGCCCCCGAAATCATACTGAGCAACAGCACAATGATAATGAAGGCATGTGCAACTGAAGGGGGAGGAACCATGCATAAATGGCACAGTGCGATATTCAACTACTTGGGCCATGCGCAATAGGGAAGCAAACGGAAGTTGCGCCATAGCGGAAATGAGCCAAAATAAAAAGGAGCAAGGGAGAGGTGCAAGAACGCTACAGGGAAGCCACATGAGGCAGAACTCTAGCCAGACAGACAGGGTAGGAGGCACAAACAGGGCAGGCCAGGGAAAGGGCACTCTGAACAGCCAGGCACAGGGAAGGTGTGGGGAGCCACACAGCACAGAGGCCAGCACAGGCAGGTGTACCTGGTGCAGGAGAAGTAGCAGCCAGGACAGCAGGGGGGAATACAGCAACAGCTGCCAGGGGTGAACACAAGCTAGGGACATGGCCAGTGCCACCTTCCAAATGGAGGCTGTTATGAGGGGGATGAGAAGGTGGGCGGCAGGGGAGCATGGCCTTGGAAGGGCCCGTCGGCGGTATGCCCCCAACAGGCAGTACCAAGCCTGCACCAGCTTTGAGCTGTACACTGATACTGAGATTGTGGGCCGGTACCGCCTGAATAGGGCAATTTTGAGGTGGCTCTGTGAGCTGTGCAGTGATGTGATGCAGGCACCCACACGACAGAGCCATGCCCTGTCAGTGGAGACAAAGGTAACAGCCTGCATGTGCTTGCTCACCACGGGTACCTTCCAGAGACCAACTGGGGACACCACAGGCATAACCCAGTTGGCCACGTCATGCCACCTCACCCAGTTCGTCAGCGCACTGCTGCCACATGCTGCGGAGTACATCCATTTCCCCAGCACAGCGTGGAGCGCACAGTAAACATACAGGAGTTCCACAGGGTAGCACGTATGCCTGGCATGCTAGGGGCAATAGACTGCACCCATGTGGCCATACGCACACCACCTGGCCCCGAGGGGGCCACATACATAAATCGCAAGGGCTATGCCAGCATCAACTGCCAGGTGGTGTGCAATGCCAGGGGGTGCATAATCAATGTCTGTGCCACGCACCCTGGGGGAGCACATGATTCTTTTATCTGGCATCAGTCAGCACTGTGCCACAGATTCGAGAGTGGGGACATCCCCACTGGACACCTACTGGGTGAGGATGCAAACCACATGGACAATCACAGGGCCTGGGGGGCATGGCCAGAGGTGGCATGGGTAGTGGCCTACATGTGGGGCAGGGTGATGCTGATCACAAAACTAACCTCTGCCCTTTACACACAGGTGACAGTGGATACCCACTCCATCCCTGGCTGCTCACACCCTACCGGCGGCTGGCGACCCCATCGCAGCAACACTACAATGAGGCACACGCCACCACACATAATGTCATCGAGTGGGTGTTCGGGATGCTGAAGGCACGTTTCTGTTGCCTGGACACCTCTGGCAGTGCCCTACAGTACAGCCCCTCAAAGGTCTGTGGGCTATTCCTGGCCCATTGTATCCTGCACAACATGGCCAATGAATGTGGGATAGCCGTACAGGTCGAAGAGGGGGACAGCGATGGGGACGCCGGTGACGATGGTGATGGGCAGCCCCCCCTTGGCTGACGGGACCCCCGACTGCTCTGGCTGGCACAGCTGCAGCAGGACACCATCACAGAGGAGCACTTCAGCCAACCCAGGTAAGTCATGGGGCCATGCGGAACCACCAGTGGCTAAGGCACAACCCACAAACACGCATGGACACACACCAGGGGTGCATGCCGTCAAGGGAAGTGGCAGGGCACAGAAGCACACACACAACCAGGGATGGGTGAGGATTAACATGCCACGCAGACGGACACACACACACATGCTCACACACAACGCAACAAATGTGCACAGAGGGCAGGAGGCACAATGACCCAGAATGCACACCCTAGCAACACACATGTCCACAGGCCACCACGCCAACTGCCTGTCCATGTGCGTGTGTCAGATGCTGAGCACCATTGCACATTGGTGTACAGCACAATGCAGGCATCATCATGCACATGCAACTGCAAACAGCAGCCGGGAGGGTGTGCAGGTGGACTGTGTGTCCGCGTGCAGGGCCGGGTACCCACCCGTGCACTGCCCAATGAAACACACAGTGCACACAGGTCAGCACCAGACAGTAGCCACGCTGGGAGACAGGTCAGTCACATGACACAGTGTCCCGGCCACCACGGATGCGTGGGTGGCCCCGCCGAGACCCACCAGCACTGACAGGCTGACCACTGGCCTCATGGGGTGGCACCGATGGTCCCCCAGGGGTTCCACTGCGTGAACATGACCATGCTCACGCAGGGGTCTGCAGCACACCGAACATGCCTGCACCAGGAGTGCTCAGGATGCCCACAGCTGAACCCGGTGTCGACAGGGTGGGAGTCGCACGACGCTGGGAACGGGGGGGTGGATAGTGCACTGCGTGGTGTCTGCGATGCATGGGCACCTGACTGTGTGCCCATTGTGGCCATGACAGCAATGAATGCCAGTGCATGCCTGTCAATGGCAGTGGTCACATCCTCCTGCAAATGGTCCATCCCTGCCAGGATCAGAGTGGTGTCCCTGCTGCAACACTCCTCTACCCACTCCAGAGCCACACGCAGTGCATCCACGGACATCGCAAGCCGCATTTGCTGCTGGACTGATGCTTGCAGTAGGCGGGTGTGCTCGTCCAAGAGGTCATCAGCCTCCTCAGCATCCTGTCCCTCAGGGTGTGCACGGCCCTGATGATCAGCACCCCTTGAGGGTGGGTGCTGCGTCAGGTCTGGGCATGTCCACAGGCGGTGCACAGATGCCGCCGCTGAACCCTGTACCCCCAAGCCCATTGGGTGACTGCTGATGCTGCCCCTCTGGCTGCCGCTCCCCAGGGCTCAGTGGTGCTGCCGCAGTGGCTGCAACCGTCCCACTGTCCTGAACAGACACAAGTGCTGCCCCACTGGTCCTGACAGGCACAGCCTGGGACTGTGCTGACACACAGGCCTCCACGGCAGCACCACCCACAGCCATGGGCATGAATTGCCCTGCTGTGTGGCCATCCCATGGCACACACGTGTCACTGCCCATGATGGTCGTGTCATCATCACCGGTGATGGACTCTGCACCGGCCACAGTCACAGCATGCTGGCATCTGTGAACGCCAGCATGCTGGAACACAGGCAAGGCTTCCTCCACACCTGTTACAACGACATCAGTGTGGACAGCCAGGCGGCCCCACTTTCGCAATGATCCACGTATACCTGTGGAGGTGGATGGTCCCTCCTCCAACTCCAGCTGACTGTCCACAGTGGACAGGTTCCACCACCGTTGACCCATGCAGACGCTCAGGATCTGTAAGGGAAAGCAAAGTCACGTTAGTGCGTGTGACCTACCCTGTCCCCCCCTTACCATGCAGTGATGGGCCACCACCCGTCTGGAAGCCACCACCCGGAACACCCTCAATGGCACTGCGCTGCATGCTTCCAGCAAGTCTCTCCTCCTGTGGGGTCAGCTGTACCACCTCCAGCTGTCCCCCACCTGTTGCAGCACGTGCTACCCTGATGGCAGCCACCTTCTCCTTTATCCTCCTCCTGTCCATGCCCATCTTTTTCTCACATTCCTGCACGGAGCACTGGTGGCTGCCATGTAGGTTCATAGCATGTGCCACCTCCTCCCATGCAGCAGCATGGGCTTGAGGTGTTCCCCGCTGTCCACTGAGAAGTGGCTCCTGATCCAGGTAGGCCTCGGTGTAGGCCTTTGTAAAGTTAGGCTGCCTCCTCCTCCCACCACTGTGTTCCTTCTCTCCAACAACCTGCTCGGCCATTATGTAGCCTGTAAGAATGGCAGTTGTTACCTGTGACTGTGCAGTCCCATGCGTGTCCCTGAATCCACAGTCCACACTCCCAAACAGCATGCAACTCACCAAGAGACTGCATGGCCACTGCAGCACATTGTCGCACTTTTATAGCGCAATCCATGCAAATGAGGCGAGGTGCAACTTTAAGTAGATGCAAAGTGCAGTGCTGCGCCATTGAATGGCTGATTAGATGATTTGCATATGACGGCTGAATATCGCGCTGTTGCGCTTTGCGCAATTTTGTTGAACGTGCTGAGCCAATGGCGCAGTTCTGTGACATGCATAGTACACACCTCACTGCACGTGCCCGGGTTGCTGACGCAGGCGTCTGCCGCACTGATGACATGCTGTGCGTGGTAGGCAATGCAGGGCACGGCCACCATTGTGCCAGTGGCGCTATAGTGATGGTCACTACATGGCGCTGTGGCACTGGGCCATCATAGGCGCAATGGGCCAACTGCTCGGTAGGCCGCTATGGCACTGGCACACAGGCAGCCAATCGTGCTACATGCATTGTCTTCCAATGGCGCTGTGCGTGGCCATGCGCCAGAGACCCTTGACCCTGTGCCCGACCTTTGCCCCCTAGGTGCCATGCATCAGGCATGGGTGCACCTCTATCGCGCTGTTGGGTAACAGCATGATAGAGAATGGCAGTGCTGTACCGTACAGCATCTGCACATGGGGAGCCATGCTGCAGAGCACCATATTGCCTACTATTACTGTGAGAATGGCACGCAGACGGGCAGTGCAGTGGTCTGCGATAGAGGTAGCCAATCTGGTGGCAATTGTGGAGCCACACCATGGGCCTCTCTTAGGGGAGGCGCCCCTGGACAGGGCCAGGACCCAGGTGTGGCAGGAGGTGGTCACTGCCCTGGAGGAGGCCACTGGATGGGGGAGGAGCATGGAGCAGTGCAGGCACAGCTATGGGGACCTGTGGAGGAGGGAGCCGGAGCTACTGGCACAACTGCGAGCACATGCCAGGAGGGGCACGGTGCCACAGCCAGGTAGGGGTTCCATCAACACACTTTTATTGCCCATATGGGTAACAGTGTTGCATGTGTCTAGCACATAGGAGAGGGACCATCTAGGGTTGTCTGTGGTGGTGTTCACAGGGTGTGGGGTGGGTGGGTCTGGCTGGGTGGGAGGGCACACACCTGGGGGCAGGGGGACTTTGCTTTGGAATTGTACTGATGTTCTTCTCAGGAGGGAGGAGGACAGTGCAGCCAGGTGGGGCGAGGGCCATCACCGCCCACCGGACCGGCCCGATGAGGGTGAGTGCCATACATCCATGATTACTATTGCATGCTGTGTGACAGGGTGGGCAGCGGGGCATGGCCACCATACATCGACACCACTGCTATGCACGCAACTTGTTACAGTCAACACTGTCCAGTGGCAATGCATGTCTGGGAGTGCGTCAATGGTGGTCCATGCGTGCACCAGGTCCATGGTTGTGCCACTGCCTTTGCACCACATAGCCATGTCACTAAACAGCCACGGTGGTGCTGTGCATGACTTAGCCAGTGGGTGTGTGCAGCGTTCTGCATGGCTGTATGCGCCTGGGTGGGCAGGTCCTGTGGACGTGATCACTGCGGGTGGTCACACACCATCACAGTGGTATGTCCCATGGCCGTATGCCATGCACAGTGGGCGGGCTGTATGGGGTTGTGCATTCACAACTATTGACTGTGCTCCCTTGTCCTAGGTACCCGCCATCTTCGAGAGATACGGGAGGCAGTGCGGGAGATCCTGGTGGTTGCACGGGCATCACTTGAAATCCTGCGTCGATTAGACGAGACTGGGGTTCTGAGGAGGCACAGGGCCCGGAGGAGCCAAAGCAGGGAGAGGCGCTCCCGCTAGTGTGGCTGGCTGGCAGTTTTCCCCTACCCCCCTAGACCCACCCTCACGCCCCTCCTTCCCCGTCCCATTTGTCCACCCCTGCCCTCTACCCACCCCCACCTTGTTTGTGCCCCCCCAACCTTGTATATAGTTCCACTGCTTTACTGTATATAGTTTGTGTTATTGTATATAGTTGATGGTTATGTATTTTTTCAATATATTTAATTTTGATATGAATACTGTTGTGGTCTCTGATTTACAGCGGGCTATAGGTGCTCAGCTGCAGTGGTCTGCATGGCATTGGGATGGTGCGGTCATGGGGGTGTGTGTGTGTGTCAGTGTGGAGGTGACTATGGTGTGGGGGTAGCTATCAGTCAGTGTCTGTGGTGTGTGTGTTGTTCCCTGTGCACTGGCTGACTGTGTGCAGTGGGCCATGGTGCGTGCTCTGTGTCTATGGCGCACCCATAGGCCCGTCCATGGCCTGTGCAGCTGACACACATGCATGTCTGTGGCCTGCATGGTCCGCTGGCATGTCAGTGGTAGCAGTCCCTGCAGGGCGGGCACTGTACCCGTCACTTTGCTGGGTTGCTTCCCGTCACTGGTGTGGTGCATGCCTGGCTCGGGTGGCACTGTGGGCACCACAGTCGTTGTCCCACCTCCATGCTGTGCCTTGTGTGTGTTGCAGGGGATGTGCCCCACTGTCTGTGACTTGTGCTCCAGGCGACTGCTGGTGGTGTACGGGTCCACAGTGCCTGCGAAGGGTGGCTGGCACTCCAGTGCCATGGAGGACTGCGGTTGTGTGTACAGCTTACATGGGCCCACAATGGGGGCTTGGTTGCCCACCACTCGCGCCCTGTGTTGTTGTGCCCTTGGGTATGGGTGGGTGTCTGTCCATACACTGTGTGGCATCCGGTGTGGTGCATGCTTCCACGCACCACTGTGGGTGGCTGTGCTGGCTGTTGTGGCCAGTGGTGGGTCGGGGTGTGTCACTGGACTACTGTGCAGGGTGCTGTACCACTGGTGGTGGTGTCAAGGGCGCGCCCTTTCCCGTGTGGGGTACCTCTTGTGTCGACGCATGGTTGGTTTCTCAGCAGTACCTCGGGGGGACTGTGCATGGTGGCACTGTGTCTGCCGTTGTTGCATTGCTGTGTGCTGCCACCCACTGATGGGTGCTCGTGGTGGGGCTGGCTTGCATGGTTCTGTGGTGCACAGGGTTGCAGTGTCACAGTGGGGGTGGTGGCATGCATGGGGTTTCCTGCAGTGGTGGCCACTGCTCATGGGGGGATGTCTGGGGGTAACGGTGCAGGGTGTGCTCTGCACTGGGGGGGATGGTGTGGCACGGGGTGGTCTGCCCTCCTTGTGTGCCAGTCACAGCTTGCCGGTAGGTGTGATGGGGCACCATGGCCCGGCTGTGGGTTGTTTGCTTGTCTCCATGGGCCAGTGGTTATTCCAGCCTTCCCCCAGTTGTGCAGTGCTTGAGGTGAGGTGTGGGGGGACGATGTCTGTTCTGCTGTGTGTTCCTGTGCCCATCTGTGGCATGGGTGGTGGGCCCCTACCTCCCTGGTTGTGCAGTTACATTGCTCTGCTGCTGGGGGGCATCCCTGGTTGTGCTATGGCGCCTCCGGACTGCTCAGCTGAACATCCCTTGTTGCGCTATGGCGCATCAGATCTGCTCAGCTTCCCCTCCCTAGTTGCGCTATAGCGCAGGTGGTGCGATATTCAGTCGTCGGCTGTAGGCGCAATTTGGCCTGCTCCATTTTTGAATATCGTGTCTCTTGCGCATGGGCGCAATAGACTTGCGCTTGCTCCTGCTATTATGCACTTTTTGGGCGCAGTCTGAATATCTGGGCCACAGTGTACAAACTCAAGTCGATTGGCTTTGTCTTCCTTCTGCCTCAAACCCTAGGTCACATTTATTAACTCATTACCTCCTGGACGGCCATTTTGTGTCAGGTTAACAATGGATAGTTCGGACTCCATATGGAGCTATTGGAGGTCATGAGTTAAAGTGGTGACCTCTGTTTCTGAGACCCTTTTCTCAATGCTGATGTGTTTTTCGTGCCCTCCCTGACTCCCCAAAGACTGCAGGAATAGTGGGCTGCACAGAGAGGAGTGGTGACTGTCCCAGACCACCCAAAACAACTTTGAAACGATACTGAAGGACATGCACTGGCTAGGATCCAGAAAACAACATGAGTTGCTGGATCCTCCTCCTGACAGGATCAGCTGTTGTGACTTGGAGGTAGGTGCTGTGTGGTGCTGTGATGCCCTCCTTGTCAAAAGCTTAGCTGCTGGCTGGCCTGGTGGTACTGAGGGTTGAGGTGCTGGATGCCACACCTCGCATCACACCAGTGAACCAGGTTCGGGAGTGGACGCAGGTCGTTGGGGGTTGGCAGGGGAAGAGGGAGGACTGAGCATCCTGAGACAGCTCTCCTCTCTCTGGGGTGGGAACGGGGTTTTTCCAATTGTTTAACCAGGTGAGGCACACTAAGCTGAAAGCTTGTTTACAGGTGTAACCCGGGAGCACAGGGAAGTTAAGTGACTTGCTCAGGGTCACACAGTATATACAAGGGGGCTGTGGGATTCAAACTCTGGTCTCCAGATTTGCAGCTCAGAGCCTTAAACCACTGCGCTATACTGCCTCCCACATTCCGGGATTCACATCCAGGGTTCACATTGCTCTGTAGTGTCACCTGGCAGTTGTCGGATGCAGCACAGTTGCGGTACACAGATGAGGGTGGAGCAGAGTGGACATCGGCCTTAGGCAGAGAATGTCATTGCACTGCCGGCTCCAGGGGAGAAAATATGACGGAAAAGAGTGGGGCGGTCGTGGCGGCTGATGGCCGTGTGCTGCACCCCTGGACCTACAAGAAGTACACCCCCAGGTATTGGTTCCAGGTCCCCAAGGGGGGATACTGTGTGTGCCAGCCCATGGAGGACAGCGAGTTGCTGACCAGACTGGGTCCGGGAGTGTGGATGTTGGTGGCCAGACGATCACCAGGTCCACTCCACAGAGGAGGTGGAAAAATATGACATGATTAAAAAAAAAAAAGCTTAGCTCCTGCAGCACAGGTGTAGGGGCAATGCATGAGTGGTGTTCTCCTGTCCACCTTGTGACAACGGCTCGGTTCACCTGATTTATTGTGACTTGGAGGAAGGTGTGATGCATAGTGCCAGAGAACATAGGAACTGAAGTGTGGTTCCATCATGCACTGGTGACGTGTTCAGCTGTTGTGATTCAGAGGTAGATAAAGTGAACTGCTGTGGTGCCCTTGTGCAAGGATCCATAGTTGCGCCTCAGGATCAGAAACTCAAGTGAAATATAAAGAGAGCATCAGGTTAATCGCAGGATTTCAAAATAGGGTTTCAATTAGTCTTATTGTGCAAAAGGTTAGGAGGGTGCATGCGCCCCTCCCCCACCCATGGATGTTGCACCTGTGTGTGCGATGTGTGATGGTGCCCTGGACTTCTGACAGGATGAGCTATCGTGACTCTAAATGTGCAATAGTGTGCTATCAAAGGAGCTGCCTGCACATCATGGACAGCAATAGTACCTGGGGCGGTGTGTGTCTGTGTGTAAGATCATAGATCAGTGGTGTCGTGCAACATACATATCTGGTAGGGGTACACAGTTAGAACTGAATGAATGGAGAACACACAGTTATACTTTTACAGCTCTGAGATCCCCACTCCCAGCTGCCCCCCTCCTTTCTCACACTGTGATAGTTTAATTCTGTGTTTTGGAAAGGGTGTCAAATACATGTCGAAAACGTGTGACGGCCATAAAGGGCAGGCTGGATCTTTCACGCAAAATCCCAAATGAACAGGATAGGTAGTACTGTATTGAAAATGTAGGTTATCAGAATACAAAGAAATAAATCAAGGCAACCACTACCTACCCAATATGCTTTGACAGTTTATCGCCTCTCTTAATTAGTGATCCAGATTTCCAAATCCTTTATGTATTTGCCACACTCCTTTACTGAAAAAGTTGTATTGCCCCTTGGAAATGCATAGATGAGGGAAAGAAGTTGCTCGACTGGCAATTGCATTTTTCAGATTGTGTGTTGAAGTACCCTATTGACACACTTATCAGTGAGTGTGTGTGTGTGTAAAACATGCCTTATACAATCCGTTTTCTGCGCTCAACCCATGAGGCATCAATGCTACAGTAAAGAAGCGTCAACCACAGATGGATCTGCACCATAATGCCAGAAGCAGGGAGAGATACCCAGATCTGACAGACGATCAGAAAAGGAAGTGGAGTGCACTCAGCTTCACCCAGAATGGTGCTGCAGCCTGCCAGCCAGCCCCAGGCTACCGAAGACCCGCAACGTCCATTAGCTAGGATCAGGATTGGCGTATTGACAAGACATCAATTAGCGGGGCTGGATGCAAGTCTTTAGACCAGCATTGGGAATGAGGAGTGAGGGTAGGGGGTTGGGGATGGTGTCACGGGTACGTCACATGTAAATTACGGTACTGTATACTCGAGCAGGAAAGCCAAAGCCCTGTGGAAAAACAAACAGCAGCATTACTTTAGCATATTTTCAGCGTGACATGTGACATTGGGCAAAAAGCTCAGCCAGTTATGTCCAAAACAAATGTCCCATGTGTAACCTTCCACCGGCCACTTGTTTAACTAGTAAGTACACCTCCCATACTATTTCTGTCATGGGGAAAGAGAGGGTTGGGGGGTCACCAAACTTCTCCAAGCTGAGGACTCTCTCCCTTCAGGTGGCATCTTCAGATATAGCTGGGCTGATTTAATCTGGGAAACCAGGCACTGAAACAGGAAAACAGCTGGGTTGATATCATGTGGAAGGCCACACGATGGAAATAGGGAAACACTGCTGGGTTGATTAATCTGGACGCACCTGAAGAATCCTGGAATACCAGCAGAGCTGCATCTTCTTCCTTGGATACTGCTGCTGCTGGATAATGGATACCGGGCTGCCACTGCTCACTTCCCTCAGGGCAGGCTAGGCATATTCACAGGGAGTGGTACCATTAAGGGTAATACCACCGGGGTGAGGTGCAAGAACTATGACACCATCTGGGCGTTCAAAGTTGATGTTGTGGAATGCCTCTTTTCTTGCCTTTTCCACAATTCACACAGTGTCCATAAACAAAGTTCTGCCCAATTTCCAGAATTTCAGTTGATCATTTATGACTCTGTCCCTGACAGATGCTGCTGTGCCAGGGTGCAAATTCTTGCTTGCCTCTTCCAACAACCAGGACTTCCTGTTCTGTTCAATTTCCTCCCAGACTCTACGAGGAAAGGTAGGAAAGGACCTCCCATATATGGCATCGGCCCTCCTACATACCAGTCTCTTCTTCTCCTTACTACCCTTCACGAGTGTACAGCCCATAGCTTGGGGGTGGCCAGTCCTGGTTAAGCCAGTGCCGAATACTTAACGAATGAAAAAACTTGTCCCAGGCCATCTCTGTAGGCAGGGTACTGGAGCCTTCTTCTTCTCTCTCTGACTCCTCTGAGGCAAGAGCTTGAGGTGACTCATGGGGACCCTCAACATGAAGATAAGTTCTTCATCCTCCTCTTCCTCACTCAGGATCTGAGCCCAGGAGTGAGCAGATGTCCTCACTACTGAGACAGTCCACTCCTCATTGGGTGTGGAGGCAGACACCTCCCAGTTCAGTGTCTCTTGCAGTTCATCCTCCCCTACTAGGCTAGGACTAGGACCCTCCTTCCATGGGTCCACGGATCCTTCCGCTGCACTATCCGTCTGGGACACAGGCATGGAAACATCTCTAGGTGTCTTGCCTTGCAGTAGATCCATACTCTCTCCTTCTGTGCCACACTCTATGGGGCCTCCCCAACAGGTTCAACCTGGTGCTGTGTGCTGCTGTTTGCAGGGTTTCCTACTTTGGTCCAAGTGGGAGCCAATTGAATTCATGATACCCTCTCTGGCACGGCACCCCTGCTCATACCATACTTCACAAGGCAATCCGAACAGTGGGGTATGAGAAACTCATCCCTTCCAGCCCTGAGGCACACAATGCACAATCTCACTGGATAGCTAGGGATTGCTACATCTGGAGGCAACCCTTCACCATAGAAAGTTCTCTCTATTTCTCTTAGTGTGGCCACTCCTCTGCGATCATAGCTCGGGCATGATCCGGGTAGCGGGAAGTTCCCGAAGCCATGTCTGCAAGCAAAACTCTTAAAAGTTTGTTGTTACTTATTTGTTTACCAGTCCCATTACAGTCTCACAAAATGGCCCCCTGCTGCTGTATTTACATTGCTAACCCCACCTTGTAATGGCGGTGGTAGCTCTCCTCATGCATTAGATCTGTTTCTGACTCAAAAAACTGAGTCTCCGACCTTTCTTGCTACTGATTTTACTCAAAACTGTAATCGATTGCACTGCTTGTATCTCTCAGCACATTCATATGATTTTTACTCTGACTTTTCGATCAGCATTGAATCAAAGACTATTTACTCATGCTCAAAATCACTTGCAAGCCACAGTATTTTTATTGCACAAGATTGCCTGTCTTCTGCAGCCTAATATAAAACTCAGTCTCTCACTTGCTTAAAACCATTTATTGTTGCTAAACCTATCATAGATGCTGACAGACTATGCTAAGAATGTATGCTTGCTGTCTTACTGTTTTACAACTCACAGTCCTTCCTTGCAAACAATCTCACTGTTTGCACACAGATTCAGCTGGCTTGAAAATCACAACACAGTTTGATGCTCAGAAGTTTGGATTGTACTCACTGAAATCAGTAGCTGGCTTTCTCTGGTGGAAATTTTTGGCCTGGTGCTGATTCTGGAAGGCCTCTGGGGTGAAACGGGTTGGCATTCCTGCCGATCATAGCCACGAACACCACGTTCACTTTCCAGTTGGTCGGACAACGGGTTGAGCCTGAATTTACAAAGCAAAAGTCTGTTTTTTACAGATTAGAACATTCACAAGCCCCTCGATGATTGATCCTGGTCTGACCAGCTCGCACGCCACTCTCACTCTCCTCCTCGAACATTTGGCTGCACACAGAAGCTGGCTGGGGGGCAGGACTGATTGCAGTCACACCAATCACTTGACGCCATGCAAATGAACCTCTCTCTCTCTCTCTCTCTCTCTCCTCCTCGCTCTTCCTTCACAGTGACTGCTGAGCAGGGCAAATTTAAAGTGCAAACTGTAACTGTTTTTTTTCTCTGCTGCAATTTCCGTGGTGGGAGCACCATTTTGACCGTTTTCTCCATGGATTTTGGCAATTTCTTTAGCGACTCACCCAATTTGCACACAAAGTACATGAAACATTCAGGGTACATTTCTATCTCTGTTTCCTAAAGTCCACACTACTTTTGGCATAAAAATTACAGTAAAAAAGTTCTGTAAAACATTCTGGATGCAGAGACAAGGACATACACTTTCTGGCTTTACTGTCTATTGTAAGTTGGCACAAACACACAGCAGCACTGTACTAGCAGGCACACAGAGGCACATATGGATGGCACCCTCCTGGGCAAAATCCTTTTATGCAAAGCTTCCTTTCCTGTTTTGGGCTACCCTGCTACCAGACAGACAAAACACTAGCCATACCCTCAACAAAAATCTCTCATTCTCTCCTTAAATTAAACATCCTTGGATGAGCCCCCATTTTTGTAACCCCTAACATCCACTTGTTTAACTAGTAAGCACACCTCCCATACAATTTCTGTCTAGGGGAAAAGAGAGGGGTGGGAGTACAAAGCATAAAGAGTATTTACAAGACACCAAAATGACCATTAGTAAACCCAGGTCCTGAGGAGAGAAACTTTGCTAAGGACTATGCTAGGTTTGTACTTCTGGAGGGGTACCCAGTAAATCCACACAGGAAGCAGCAACTAGATTGTCCATACCAGGTTGGGATTCTAGAGTTTGGCTTTATTCCAAACAGTGGATACACAAAAGCAAAGATGGACCCCCAAGGGTTTTCACTTTGGAACTCTTTTCAGTGGCACTGCCTGAGCTGAAAACACATATCTTCTAGTGGCAATGGGCACAACGGAGCACACAATTTCTTCTTGTAGTGTCACTGGCCATGACTTAGAACACATTCCTATATGGCACATGCTTTAAGGTAGGCAATGTGGCAACTGGCCACGATGGAGCACACTGGTGCTCAAGATTAGGACAACCCACACAAGGGGGTAAACTTTATCTTCAGGCATTGGACAAATGACCTGAATAAAAAGGCACCCTTACAGAACCCGAAGTGCTGAACTGGTCACTCCAGATGGGGGATTGCCCACCTTTTACTTCCTCATCCATACCCAGCCATTCTTTCAGAGTTGCACCTCAACAGTTAGCAAACAGTAGAACTATGCGTCTTGGAATGTTTGGCACACTCAGCATTAGAAAACACTACATAGGGGTGTAAGGATAAAGTTCTGTACAACGTGCTAAGTCACACCGGGGACTCCACTGTTTGTCAGCCAACTTTAGGAAAACATTTTGAGAACTGTCTCAAAACAGAACTGGGTGCATAGGTCTCTTTGTCAGAGTAACACCCCAAAGAAAACAAAGCAGGTACACTTCTTCTGGGACTGCCCAAAGTCAGATTTACTCACAGATGTACGCACAAACTGGGGAATATGGGTGTAGGCAGGACAGTAGTGCGGTGGGTAGGTAACTGGCTGGGCAGCAGGACACAGAGGGTGGTGGTAAATGGCTGTCACTCCACAGAGGGAAGAGTGACCAGTGGGGTACCACAGGGATCAGTGCTGGGACCGGTACTATTCAATATCTTCATCAGTGACATTGCGCAGGACCTAGAAACAGAATTTCACTGTTAAGCTGATGACACAAAGCTCTGTAACAGAGTAGACACACCAGAGGTGTAGACAGAATGAGAAGGGACCTGCAGAAACTTGAAGAATGGTCAGGGTTTGGCAGTTGAAATTCAATGCAAGGAAGTGCAAGGTAATGCATATGGGGCACAAAACCCTGGCACAATATATCAGTTGGGGGTGAGGATATAGCATGCACCAAGCAGGAAAGGGATCTTGGAGTTATCATCTCTGATGACCTCAAGGCAGGAAACAGTGTGACAAGGCAGCAGGTAAAGCAAATAGGATGCTGGGATGCATAGGCAGGGGCATCACCAGCAGGAAAAGGAGGTCATAATTCCACTATACAAGACACTAGTGAGGCTGTACCTGGGTACACTGTGCAGTTCTGGAGACCTTACCTACGTAAGGACATAGACAGGGTAGAGAAGGTTCAGAGGAGGGCAACAAAGATGGTGCATGGATTGCATCACAAGTCCTATGAGGACAGGTTGAAGGCACTGAACATGTACTCCCTGGAGGAGAGGAGGGAGAGAGGGGATATGATAGAGACATACAAGTATCTTACAGGGAGGAACAGGGTGCAGGAATGCACTATTTTTAAGCGAAAAAGATGTTCCAGGACTAGAGGGCATGGGATGAAGTTGGAGGAGGACGATTCAGAGGAAGCGTGAGGAAGAATTTCTTCACAGAACGGGTGGTGGACAAGTGGAACACCCTGCCAGAGGAAGTGGTGGGGGCTGAAACAATCACGGGATTTAAGAATGCATGGGATAGACATAAAGGAATTCTGGAGGTCAGGGGTAAGGGGCAACAGACTTCCTGGAAAACATAAGTCAGGAGATTGCCCCTCAGATCCATTCTGCAGTCCTCCTCATCCCACTGGGGATGAGAACATCAGGAAGTCCTGCTAGATGGTTTTCGTCACTTCTGCAAGGCAGGCAAATGGTTCTCAGACTAGGATGAGAAAAAGTAAACTCTCCTCAGAGCCCACACTGCAGCTCTTCACTCCTCCAACTGCTCACACTGAACACAGAACTAAGTCTTCTGACAATTCTGAACTCCCCACTCACAGCTAGCTATTATGGCTTATGAAATGGATATCAAAATATACGCAATTTGATTGGTCACTGACTGTGCAATAAAGTGTCTAACACACAGGAAAAAGGTCCATCATTGCCCAGTAGGCATTGACATGGGTAATGCTGCCCACTCAGAACCTTAAGAAAACAAAAACGCAGCCATCTTGTTTCTGCCAACAGTAGTGCCAGCCTGACTGTAAAAAAAATTAAGTACCTCTGACCTCCTTTTCACTTGCCCTTGCTCTTTTAACATTCTAATTCTTTTAAACCAACAAGATCGAAGCACCAAATAAACAAAACCCTTCCATGATCTCTCACCCTGACCACTCACTTGCTCTCCATCCTGTACAGCCTACCTACTGGCCACTCGACCGTTCCCTCAGCCTCTCACTCTTTCATTTGTTTTGGTTTTTTTTTTACTGCCATTTCCTCTATACTAATTTTGTAGATCCATCATCTGCCTGTCTCCTTTACTTCTGGATGCAACATGAACTAAAAAAAAACAAAAAAAAAAAACCACGGACTGCCACAATCTGTCTCCCAGCTTGCCCACTCATTCCCTGTCCTAATCAGCAGCTGACTACACAGCCACTCGCAAATTCCCTCCCTTAGCCTATCACTTTTACAACTGCCATTAAAAAAACACATCTTTAGCTCAATTTTCAATTATGTGCAAAAGACAGTCTTCTCCAGTTCCTGGAGGCAGTACATTAAAAGAAAATGGCTGCCATGATCTCTCTCTCTCTCTCTCTCCTGGCCCGCCCGCTCACTGACTGTTCCGATCAACAACTACCTTGCCAGCTGGTCGCAACTTCCCAAGTATCGCATATCATTTCTCATTTCCATAAATTGAAAACTAATCTACCGTGTTTCTTTCAGAACCACATCTTAACGGGATGTACTGTTGCTCTGACCTTCCTTGCTTGACTTTTGCTATCGTTTCCCCATGTCACTGTAATGCTGTCAGCGTGACATCTTCAGAGCTCTATACTGCCATAACAGATAGCAATCTCCTCCCGTCAAATGGATTTTTCATAACTTCAAAGAAAACAGAGTGGTGCTGGCTGGGGGGGGGAGTACTGCCATGACAACCATATAATTAAAAAACAACACATCTGTGGCAGCCTTCCTACGACAGAGGTCCTTAACTAAAAAAAAAAAAACAGTAAACAAAAGGCAGAGGAATTATTTTATTTAAAAAAAGACAGAAAGAAAGTTTTTTATTATGTAATACAATTAATGTTACTCTCCACAAGCATCTATAATATAGATGCCCATTGCATAAGCACAATAAGCCACTCCAGTGTGTGCATTAGACACTTTAACACATGGCTAGGAGGCTGGACTGGGAGCAGGGGGGGTTACCCATGGATAATTTAATACCTGGCTACTGTCTCATATTAGGGGGAAGGTCATCCTTTTACCACTTAAAACCCCACATGCAGAAGGTGTTGCCACAGTACTCTGAGATTTTAAAGCATAAATTCAGACTCATAGTTGCCAAAATAACAGAAAGATGGACAGTATATAGAAAATAAAAGCAAGTATTCTCGCAGTTATGAGCAGCTTGCTCTGTTGGTGCACAGCATTTTGACTTATCTCACACAGAAACCCCGATTGTTGAGAAAGAGTTGAAAGGCATGTAGCGAATAAAGCTTGTGGCAGCCCAATATAGGTTCATAGGTTAGGTGTTACAAGTTCAAGTAGCTACACAAGCCGTGACAGGACTTGCCACTATTCAGTGGACACATTCCCATTTTTTTTTCAGCCACATACTGGTCTAGCAGTCTCTTAAAGAGCTAGTGTACTACTTGGAATTAATAGTAATTTTCAGATGCAGTCAGCTATCACTTCCAATATCTGAAGTATTTTTTATTTTCTGTTTGCTAAGTAGATGATTTTCCACCTGGCAGTACTGGGGTGATGTCTGGAGCAGCACTCTGTCTGGAGGAAAAAAAAGTCAGTTCTGTTTCTCCCACTACATTGTCAGAAATGAGAAAAACACCTTAAGGCACCACAATCCTTGCAGCCTGAGCGGTCACTTTCACAAGTTACCAGTCAAAATGGAGGAAATTGTGACATCACTAGTAACCAGGGAGGGACAATCCCTGCTGCTTCATGTGAAAGTGAAACCTGGCAGTGAGAAATGGTTCTCATTGGTTAGTAGTGACATCATAGTCAGTGTGATCTCAGTGTTGATGTAGTGGGAGGAACAGAACTGATTTTTTTTCTCTCCAGACAGAGTGCTGCTCCACACATCACCCCAGTACTGCCAGGTGGAAAATCTTCTAATTAGCAAACAGAAAAGAAAACATACTTGAGATATAAGAAGCGACAGCTGACTACATCTGAAAGTTACAATTAATTGCAGGCAGTTTCCAGGCAGTACACTAGCTCTTTAAATACTGTATATCAATGCTACTAGCATTCACAATGTCATGTGGTAAGGAATTCCGCATTTGCATGACCCTCTGGTTAAACCAACACCCTCTTTTGGTGGTTTTATATAATTCACTGTGTAATTGATAATTATGTACCCTGGTTACCCTATCTGACACTTCCCTAGCATTCAGACCTGCACATTTTCAGAGCATTTTGTTTTTAAAAGCATTATAGACATGGCAGTGATCGCCTCTTTTCCCCCATACTTCATAGAATATAAACCCAGATTTTGCAATCTACTTTGATATTTCTTATTTCTGACTATGTCAGTTCTCTTTGTGATTCTTCCTTGAACTCTTTCAATTAATTTTAAACTCCCAGCACTCAGAGGAGCACTAATAGGTGCGCCATATTCTAGAACAGGTCTGATGAAAGCCTTATATAGGGCCACTAGAACTTTATCATTTCTACTTTTCATATTCCTGAGAATGTTTCCAATTAATTTGTTAGCTCATTTGGCTACCTCTACATTGTGCCTATCAAAGGATATGCTTGCAAACATATGACCCACAGCAAAGCAAAAGCACAGACCCCTCCCCCAAACCTGGTTTTATGTTAGCCACTGGGCAAGATCAATTGAAATATAAAATGTACCTTTTTTGTTATTTTCACAGCTGAATTGTATCTATAACAAAATACAGTTTATCTATGTAATTATTTAAAATTATGTTGAATTACACCACTATTTTTGGCACAGCTGTCTCTCAGACCCAGAAGTTAATCTTGTTGGGAACTATATCATTTTGTTCTCTACACAGATTTTCTCACACTTCCAACAAAAATGTTGGACCATCCTGTATATCTTTTTCTTTACTTTTGCATAGTTTATGTTGCTTGTTACATGCTGCCAATACAAATAAAACAGATATTTGTAAGTGTTCCTGATGTTTAAGGGTTAACACTGAAACACACTGATGCTGGTGTTCAGCTTGCTAGGGCATAGTGTTTGTAACTAACACCCTTGTTTTTTAGCTGGGCAGTAAGGTTCTGACTATACTGGCATATTGGTTTGCAAGTATTGCTTCTCAGCACTGACCAGACTTCTGAGTGGAATTTAAAGAGTTAAATGTAGCAAACTAAACAGTGTAAATAAGGCGGTTGACAGTAAAGGACAGTGTGTGGGATTGGACAGTTGCTGACTGCTGGCATCGACCCCTGTAGAAGACCTAAGATGTTCCTGTTCACAACTTGACTACAGTTCCTGTCCTGCCCTTGAACTAACAAGTCAGGATAAGGGACATGAAGCAAAGGCAGCTTAACGATGGGATAGGTATATGTAAATGAGATGAAAGGTGTAGGGTTGTCCGCATGGGCCTGGGTACCACATAATGAAGACAACTGTCCTCTTGGCATAGGGCCCTGCACCTCTCCCCCCTTGGGTGACAGAAGGCCCTGTACATTGGTTGACAGATGCACTCTTTGCCCTGTGCATCTGTAGCTGTGGCCACATAGAAGTGGAGGGACCACAGGGCCTCGCACTTCCACAGCCCACCAAACAGACCCATGAATTCTTCACATCTGTTGCTGCACCATTGTATTTGCTGGCCCTGCACTTCTGTAGGTGGACAGAGTCTTCTCTATGTGCTGGGCATCTGCATCTGCTCACAGAGGTCCTGAAAGGACCTGCATGAATGAGAATACAATTCCGCTGTCTCAAAAACAAAGTAAATTCATTGCAAAAAACTTTATAATGTATGGGAGAGGGTGATTACTATCTGAAACCGGCAAGTTTACAACATTGTTATGGTATCGTTGTGCTATCAAGAGGTTGTGAACCTCTCTTGATTATGTCACAACTATATCATAAAAGCTTTGGCTCTTTTGCGCATGCATGTTCTGCTCCCCCTTTCCTGATGTTTCTGGCTAATCTTTTTTTCTCCCTCCTTGTAATTTACATCAGCTCTCAGTGCTTACAGGCAGCCAGACAAAACTCTCCTCTAGGTATGTGGACAATGATCTCTGGCGCACAACACAACACTGTTGCGGCTGTTCTGGAGGAGCAAGGTTTATAGGACGTCTTACGCATGCGTGTCTCTCGGACATGAATGGCCGCGGCAGTGAGAGAGCTGTAGGCAGCAAAAGAAACCTCTCTTGATTATGTCACAACTATATCATAACAGCTTTGGCTCTTTTGCGCATGCATGTTCTGCTCCCCCTTTCCTGATGTTTCTGGCTAATCTTTTTTTCTCCCTCCTTGTAATTTACATCAGCTCTCAGTGCTTACAGGCAGCCAGACAAAACTCTCCTCTAGGTATGTGGACAATGATCTCTGGCCCACAACACAACACTGTTGCGGCTGTTCTGGAGGAGCAAGGTTTATAGGACGTCTTACGCATGCGTGTCTCTTGGACATGAATGGCCGCGGCAGTGAGAGAGCTGTAGGCAGCAAAAGGAAAAGGCACAAAGAAAAAAACCAAAAAAGGAACCACACATCGCTTGTAACTCATTCTCATACACTATAAAATATAATGGATGGTCATTGGAGAGTAACCTCATTGCAATCACTGTTTGAGGTTTCCATGATGACAGTAAACCTCTCAAGCTACACTCTTGAGGTTTACCATGTTGTCATGAAAACCTCTTGAAGTGATTACAGCTTGGTTACTGTCCGATGACCATCCATTATCCTCTATGTTAATGCAGCAGTTCAGGTAACTTAACACCACAAAAGTAGAGGAATGCGGCATTAGGGTTTCCAACCCTAATGCCCTACCCCCACCCCCAGGCAGCAAAAGGAAGAAAAAAATTAGGGTCTGGGGTCTCCAGACTCTTGATGAATTAGTGGTGGGGTCTTCTTTGGGGACTGTCAACCCTAATGCTCACCCCTTTCCCTCAGCCCGTAGCCTCTAATCAGAAGCACAAGGTACAACTCCAAGCCACTGCCTTATATTGATACCCTCTTCAAAGGTAGAGAAGTATGTCTTGCCACAGGTTGCCAACACAGTTTGTTGTACCTTTCGAATCAGTGGTGGAGTCTTACTTGGGGGTTGTCAACCCTAATGCCCACCCCATTCCATGAGCAAGCAACGTCACACATGATCTCTTTTCTTCATGCAGGGTCCACAGGGGTGAGGGGTGAGCATTAGGGTTGACAACCCCCAAGGAAGACCCAACCACTGATTCAACAAGACTCTGGAGACCCCAAACCCTAATTTTTTTTCTTTGGCTGCTTGGGGGTGGGGGCGCGTTAGGTGAAAAACCCCAGTGCCACATTTCTCTACTTTTGTGGTGTTAAGTTACCCTAACTGGTGCATTAACCCAATTTTTTGCAAAATATTTCCTTAGTTTTTTAGATAGTATAATCAAATTCTTATTTGCCTGTGGAAATTCACAGACGCGTACATGTGTGTTGCCATGAAGGGCCCTGCACTTGCATTTCAGTCAAAACAGCAACCAATCTGTCAGCATAGCCTCATTATTATCCCACCTTATGAATGCCATACTGAGAATTTTCAAATCTCCGCTGAAACGTCAGTCCGTGCCACCGCAACATCACTGTGCACCAGATGGCAAAAACATATTTTGCAAATATCAGATTGGTAAATAAAGGCCCGCTCACCCAGAACATTTTTTTGTATCATGTATCTTTTTTTACTCAGTTTCATGCATTCAGATACAGTACAGAGAATCCACACATGTTCTGCAGGGTTCCACTAGTATACATTTCGGCACTTCATCAGTACAATACCATATCTGATAAAAAATGAAAAAATTAAATACACTGACATAAAATTTGTTGCTTAATTTTCCTAGTACTAGTAACACATATATTAAATCACCAAAACTCTAACTCTGCTTACCAAATCATGACTATGTTGTGTGCCATAGTTTCCTCTATTTTTTTCAAACTTATAACATGTAGATGAACCTCCTAAAAGATTATTTTAACAAAAATATTTTTTACCTTGGAGTTTCAAATGAGCTCCTAAAATCAACCTTATACAAATTACTCCGCATATCCATTTCATAGAGTCCCTCCACGGTAATATTTAACAAAGTATCATCAAATAATTCCTTATTATAAACAAATCAGATACCGTCTTGGTTCAAATATGTAGCCATTAAATAATGACAACACTTAAATATCTTAGAAATCATGCATTTCATCATTTAACTGGGTGCTCTACTTCATTAAAAGCATTATAACAAGTACAACAGTGCTTCACTTCACTTTCTCTATGCGACTCCAAATTAAACAAAACCTCAAAATACCTCTTACTTATGTGTGCTCACCATCACTGGTATAAACTAAATAACACATATAAATATAGAGACCTACTAATGCTTACCAAATTAATAATGCTGCATATATGCTTGCAAAATATTTTTTTAACGTCTGGGGTTCATTAAACATATCTGAAACACATAATATAAAATTATTTAAATAAAGTCTTAAATTCACAAAGGAGATTCAATGAAACTAATTATGTATAAAGATTTTTACTCTGCACATTTCCCACGAGTCTTCTGTGCAGATGGTTCCTATGGACAAACAAAAACAAATCTCAAACTACCCTTTTAACTGTTTCTATTTTAAACATCATATTGTTTCCCATTCTCTAAAGTATGGAGCAGTAAAACAGTGATCTGACTTGTTAGTTTATTCATCACGAGCACAGTTCTCAAGGAAGGTAATGGCGTGGCAAGACCTTTCGCTCTCTCTACATGTTAAGAGGTGCCGCACCTAATCTGTGCTTCATTTTATAGGGAAGAGGTCAGGTGCTAAGGACTGCGCATCACCAGATTAGGAAAGGAACCTCTCGCAATGTTTGCACTCACTCTGGGTGCCCAACCTACATTTAAAAGCAGCACCATATAGAATATATGGTGTTCTGCCTATCCCATAGTAAATCTGATAGCTGGCTACTCCAGAATTGTCAAGAATTTCCAAAGACCCATACAATAAATGGGTTTCGATGCCAGGGAATTTATCACGGGAATGGCGATTGGTGGGGGTGCCACTAGACACCAGAGAATATATTCATTTAATTACAGGGATGGCGACTGGCAGGTAGGGGATGCCACTGCCCACTAGACTCAAGGGAAAGTTTATATAATTAAGGGGACAGCAATCGGAAGGGTGAGGGGTGCCACTAGACACCAGGGCAATGTGACACATTATCAGGAACGGCAATGAAGGGTGTGTGTGTGTGTGTGTGTGTGTATACCACCAAAGACCAGGGAAATGGCATCTCACAACTCGCACTGTAGCCAGCAGCATGAGTTCAGCTGCGGCTGCAGAAGTCAAAAAATTCCCACTGTTCTCATACAGAGAATGCGGGAGAACGGCTCCTCTCGCTAAGCTGGCAAGGTATTTGTGACTCCTATTTTAAAAAGCAAACACCAGAACCTAGCTAAGTGTTTGTGTTTTAAAATAACAGCATATTTATGTAACCCCCCTACAAATGGGGGTTCCTGAAAAGTCTTCCTGGAGCTTGCTTAAATGCTCACTGCCAGGCTGGTGTCCTGCATTTTAGCAGTTTAAATGTATTGCCAGAGAGTGCCTCTATAGCCTCTGTGTACTGTCTCTTTAAGAGCTGCCTGGACTGCAGTCATAATTAATCTGAGAGGGAGCTCTGTTAGAAGATGTACTTGTTTTCTGATCATTTCTTACAATAGTAATAATATTGCAGTTTGTTCTAACCTGCCTAATTTTTAGCATGGACAGTTGTGTTTGTTTCCATCATCTTGGTCCTGGACTGTCAGAATGGGCCAGTCAGTACATTTGGGACTCTAAAATGGAGCCTGCCTACAGGAGCTTGGTGTGGCCAAAACTTGTAGGAATTGTAGTTTTGAGTTTTTGGCACCTGAAATAACCTGGAGGGGGAGCCCTTGTTGTGACTGACAGATCAGCCAACCAAACCTTTTGGATCTTGGGGAAAGTCCCACACTGCTTGCAGTTTGTTAGATCTGAGTTGGGCAGTGAAGAAGTAACAGCTCAAGATAGTTCGAGCAGCAATCCATAGTGGAGTCGTGTGGGAGAACTGTGGAAAGGCCTGAGTTTGGCCTGCATGCCTGCCTGCTGTTCCTGAATGGGAACCTGTGCTTTTTTCGGACTGAATCCGCATTTGGAGAGAGAATTAAGCCACTGAATTGTGACCAGGCCTTAACCTGAAGAAGACCGAAGATTTGCTGAATGTGATCGGCCTGTCAGGACTTCCAGCTACCTCTGAACTCCTGGATTGTACAGAGACTCTGTAATTGCAACTGGAGAGCCATTTGCCTGGTACAGTGGAATTTCCTTACATGTGAATGTGCTGTGTGCTTATAGTGGGTCGTGATTTAGTTCCCCACTGTGTGTCTGAACTGTGTTTTGCTTGCTGGAGGCTGTATCCAGCTCCACGGACTGAATCCGTATCCATTTCTGTTTGCCTGGGCCCTGCTACACTGGCCCTGCCAGAATACCTGCTACGCAGAGAAAGTCATTGACGAGAGACCGGCCTGAGGATCAGCCCCCTGCTCAACGCCTTGAACAGGAACAACGCCTCGGTGATCTGTGTGGGCCCTGCTTCTCTGGGCACTCCAGCTCAACAGCCTGCAGTCTCGATTTTGTCCTGCCTGTGTCCAGTATTGGGTATCATGAGTAAACATCAGGGTAGCGCCCCGCAACAACAGCTAAATCAAAACGTGTTGTCATCTGATTGTCTTGTTGCCTTTTCTTTCACTGCTCCGGCTCCGGATTACAAATAGTGTGTATTGTGCATGTTGCTTTCTTCCATCACAGGGCCCCAACCAGCTGCAACTTTCCTGGCTAGCCCACCGTTTTCCTACCTGGGTACCCAGGGTAGTGTGACTGTGTAGGGACTCTGAACTGCATGCGTAATTGTCTGATTAATATAGCTTTTAAGCAAATTAACCTGATTACACCCCTCCCTTGTTCAAGTCCCCTGAATATATCAGATTTAACTTTGTTCGCATTTAACCTGACTGTGGTTTCAGTTTGTGCCAAAAGTATTGTACTGTTGCTATTTGCTGTGCTTAACCTTGTTTTATAGGGGGTCCCCAGGGTCAAGCTAGAGGAACCAGCCCTGGTGGTAAGTGCAAACAGCATGGGTAATTGCCTGGTGAAGAAGGGTCATTGTGAAGGTAATTATTGTATATTGTTCAGGCCACTAGAAGGGAAAGAGGGGGGTTACAGTGTCCCGGAGGGCTGTGTGCAGGTTAGCTTGACCAGTAACAACCCTGACCTCCGAGTGGAGGCACCGGTTTCATTACCTAGGCCCCTTAACCCGCTACTAGCCAAGCAGGCAAAGGTAGTAGCCCTTGGGATAGCACCGCCTAGGGGTTACATTTATGTATTTTCCACGCTTGTTAGATCTTACTTCGAGTGGGAGCTCTTGCAGCAGGCTATAACATTCAGGACTATGCCACAGGCACTAGGACCCTCCGGAAACATTTTGAGCCAGCAGTATACAGCAGGGACTGCCCCCAACGCTGACTCTTCCCCGACGTCGGCCCTGGTAGAAAAGGGGGCGGACCCAGCTCCATCTCAGTTCTTTTCCGGCCACGTCCCGCACGTGAAGAGAAAGATCTACAATCAGCTTGCCAGGAACAGCAAAAATTTAAAAAAAAAAAAATGCTTTTACCGTTTTCAATGTTTTTTTCTAGTTTACTGACGTCAGACCATTTCCGACGGTTTTTGAAGTTCTCCGACTGATGTCTTCACCTTCGTCGGCGGCCTCGCCTGAACACCATCAGAACAAGTGCGAGTGTGGGAGGCAGATCCCGGCCAAGGACGGCCATAGAAGTTGCGTTTTCTGCTCGGGCCGGACCGCGACACCATGACCTACTCTGCCTGCCAGGCTTTTACTAGCCAGACCCGCATCCATCGTCTGAAGGCCCTGAAGGCTTTTCTTCTGGAGAAGAAGATGGATCTGCACTCCTTCAAGGGGAAATGCAAAGAAAAATCCAAGCATCACGGGAAAGACCGTATTCGGTCCCGGCACCAGTCTCACTCGCGGCCCTCTCCCAAGAAGGCCCACCTTTCGGAATCAGGAGAGCATCCGAAATCCTAGCAGGCCAAGGCCGGCCCTTCGGGGGAGAAGCCGGCCAAGCCGAAGAGTAACCCACTAGGGTTACCACCAAGCCCTTGGAGGTGAAAGCTGCGGCCCCACCTCCCAATGCACCAGCGCTGCCTGCTAAAGGCGCGCCCCCGGAGCCCAAGGACTATCCGGCACCCCGTCATCGGTACCACCACTGATGCTGGTTGAAGGGGCAAAGGGTGAGGGATTGGCCTTGGAAGAACCGATGTCCCCATCGCCCAAGTCCTCCTCCCCTCTGGGCCCCCACGAGGGCTCTCCTTCACGGGCCGACGTCCCGGATACTCCCTTTCCAGGCCGAGCGGCCAAACTTTTTATGAAGGATGAGCTGCAGGAGCTGTTTTCCTTTTGGTGGGGGCAGGTCCAGAAGCGGACCCCCCTGTCGCCGGCCCAGACATTGGTACCAGACCCAGTGGGCAAACCACGACCGGGAGGTGAGCCTCAGCTTGTAGCAGTCCCCGAGAGAGAAGGACCAGCCTCGCTCGCCTCCAGACGATCCAACCTTCATGGACGTCATAAAACATATCTAGGCCTCCAACGAGTGGGAGATGGAGGACCTGGATCCGGAACACTGGAGACTGGTAAAGTACCTGAGGCAGAAGGAGCCGAAACCACTGGTGGTCCCTCCTTTGGTGGATACTTTCCAGGACCTCATGCGGACTACCTGGAAACGTCCAGCTTCCATTCTGGCTGTTCCTAAGAAGTCAGATAGGCTGTACAAAGCCCCAAGGGCAGAAACTTTCCTAGCAGAACACCCTCAGTCAGACTCCTCGGTGATCACGGCTGCCCATGATAAATCCAGGCAGCCGAAACACCTTAGCTCACAGCCTCCTGACTCGGAGTCTCACTATTTGGACCAGGTGGGCAAGATGGTTTATTCTACCTCCACCTGTTCCATACAGTCCCTCAACTTCCTAACGCATATGGTCCAGTACCAGAATGCACTATGGGAGAGAGGACAAGAGCTTTTGAAGGCCATGCCAGATTCTGATCAGAAGACAGAGCTTCTGGACATCATGAAATTGGGCTCAGACGTAGGCTCCCATGTCCTGAGAGCCTCGTATAACACTGCAGATATGGCAGCCAGGGCAGCCGCTTCCAGGGTGTGCCTATGGCGCCATGCCTGGTTGAGACTCTCGGGCTTTCACCAGGATCTGCAGGCCGGTATCAAGGATTTACCTTTCCAGGGTACTGTGCTGTTTGGGCAGGAGATGGAAGCTTTGATTTCTCGTCTCCAAGAGTCAGGCAAGTCTATCTGGTCGGTCCGTCAGATGTACTGCAGTGACCAGCGAAGGCAATGTAAGCAGCCATTTTGTAAGCCCTCAGGTGGCCAAGATCATGCCCGTGGTAATCAACAGGGCCAGAGAGGCGGCTTCCGTAGGAGATCCGGTAACCAGCAGCCTGGAGGCGCTCCTACCTGTGGGCCCAAGTCCTCCCAGGCCTCTCTGCCTACACCCAGCTCAGCCCAATGACTCCCTTCCACCTCCCCTTCCACGGGAAGACCCAGGGGAGATGGTCGGGGCCACTTCTTCCTTCATCTCAAGGGTGGAAGTCATTACTGCAGACCAATGGGTCCCAGATATCATCAGGAGAGGACACACGCTGGAGTTCACGGAGTTTCCTCCAAATACTCTGCCAAAGTACTCCCATTATCCTCCTTCTCACATCCCACTAATAGAAGGAGAGATTCAGACCCTCTTGCAGAAAAGGGCAATAGAGGTAGTCCCCTTGCATCAGCGGGGAAAGGGGTTTTACTCCCATTTCTTCCTGGTCCCAAAAAAGACACAGGATCTTCGTCCCATTCTGGACCTCAGCTCTCTCATCTCTTTATAGAGTACAAAAGGTTCAGGATGGTGACCCTCCAAGGTCTACTTCCTCTGCTGCACCAAGGAGACTGGCTCTGCTCCCTAGACATGCAAGATGCATATATGCATATCGGGGTCTTCCCTCCCCACAGGAAGTTTCTGAGGTTCCACTTCCAAGGGGAGCACTACCAGTTTTGAGTTCTTCCGTTCGGCCTCTCTTCTGCTCCCCGAGTCTTTACAAAATGCTGGGCAGTGGTGGCTGTGGCTCTGAGGCACATGGGACACTATGTTTTCCCATACCTAGACGATTGGCTACTTACAGCCCCGTCAGGGGCAGCCCTCCTTCATGCCCTTGGAGACACCTATACTCTATTCCGAGAGCTGAGGATCACGACTCTACGAAAATCATCCCCAGAGCCCAGTCAAAAGCTCATCTTCATGGGACAGGTCCTGAATTCTATCCAGGGCATGGCTTTCCTCCCCCAGGACAGGGGTAATCACCTGTGAGAGATTGCCGAAGGGATGTCAGTAACTCCTCAAGTTCCAGCACGGACAGAACTTCCTCAGGCTACTGGGGCACATGGCGGTGGCCATTCCTGTCACCCCCCTGGCCTGCCTCCACATGTGGATCCCACAATGGATGCTCAGAGTACAGTGGGACCAAGGCTTCGACGATCTAGACTTCATGGTCAGGATCACCGAACCAGTCAGGAGAACTTAGCTTAGGTGGATGGTCCCCCAGAACTTGGACAAAGGGGTCAGCTTTCATTCGGAGCCACCTGGTCAGACTCTTACGACAGATACAGCAGACCTGGGGTGGGGGGCGCACCTGGGTGCTCATCAAACACAAGGGGTTTGGTCACCTGAGGAGTGATCCCTTCACATCAGTGTACTGGAGATGCGAGCGGTTCTGTGTGCCTTACAGGCCTTTCAAGAGGACCTGGTGCCAGGCTCTCTTCTGGTTCAAACAGACAATATGGTGGTCATCTTCTACATTAACAAGCAAGGGGGTACTCATTCGTATCCTCTTTGCAGGGAGGCGATGAGAGTCTGGTACTGGGCGCTGGAGTGGCGCATTCTGCTGTCCGCAGTGCACGTTCCAGGCATCCTCAACGTTCTGGCCGACAGCCTAAGCAGGTCTCGATCCAGAGCACACAAGTGGGAGCTACTACAGTCCATGGCAGATCAGCTCTTCGACAAGTGGGGTCATCCAGAGCTGGACCTCTTTGCGTCACCACGCAACGCCAAACTGCCAATGTTTTGCTCATGAGAGCACGCACCTGGAGTTTTCTGGCCAGGCGCGTTATCCCTTTGCTGGGCAGGGAGGTTTCTCTATGCCTTCCCACCCTTCCCTCTCATTCAGAGAGTCCTACTAAAGTTACAGGCAGAAGGGGCCCGAATGATTCTCGTAGCCCCCAGATGGTCTCGGCAGATTTGGTTCCCACTCCTGCAGTGGTTATCCACGGAGCCTCCAATTCTGCTGCCCATATGCTTGCAGTTGCTGTCCCAGGAACAGGGGTCGCTGGTCCATCCGGACCTTTGTTCCTTGCACCTACATGCTTAGCTCTTTCAGACGTAGCTAAAAACAGATACGAGGTTTCCCCGGCAGTGGCGGCAGTCCTAGTTTTGGCAAGAAAGCCCTCCACCCGCTCCGCCTATGCTATGAAGTGGAAGTGTTTTTGTTTATGGACCTCGTCACAGCATTTGGACCCCGTCACTTGTCCAGTGAACTCAGCGTTGCAGTATCTCCTCTCCTTTTATCAAAATAGCCTGAGTTACTGCTCTATCAAGGTGCATATGTGGGCCGTCTCTGCCTATCATGCTGTCATTGTAGATAAGGTGTTGGCACAATTGCGCACCTTTTTAAGAGGAATTTTGCATATGAGACCTCCCATTCGGGACCCTATCCCACCCTGGGATCTCCTTTTTGTGTTGGAGAAGCTCACCCTCCCTCTCTTTGAGCCAGCAGTGGATTGTGAGCTGTGTTTTCTTTCTTGGAAGGTTTGTTTTATGGTTTCTATTACCTCAGCTCGAAGAGTTTCCGAGCTTCAGGCTCTGATGTGTAAAGAGCCGTATTTGATTTTCCACAGGGAAAAGGTTTCCCTTAGAACAAATCCTAAGTTTCTTCCAAAAGTGGTCTCGGAGTTGACCCTCAACCAGTCGGTTGACCTTCCAGTTTATTTTTCTTCCCCATCTAATAGAGGGGAGGCTCTCCTTCACACATTGGATGTCCACAGGACTTTGAGGTATTACCTCAAGCAGATGGCTACGCACCGTCAATCGGAGCAACTTTTTGTGGCCTTTGCGCCACAATGCTTGGACAAACCGGTGACCAAGCAGACGATATCGAAATGGATAGTCCACTGCATTTCCTTCTGCTATGAGAAACACAATAAGCCCCTACCGAGCACGGTTGGGGTCACTCCACCAGAGGAGTGTCTGCTTCATTCGCCGCCTTGAGAAATGTCTCTATCAGGGACATATGTGTGGCTGCTACCTGGAACTTGGTGCATACCTTTGTCAAGCATTACAGCTTGGATATCGTCTCCAGACACCGAGCCAGCTTCGGCCTGGCTGTTTTGCAAGGACTTTTGCCCTGAGGCCTCTGGAGTCAGCATATTCCACCTCCCGGGGTTGTCTACCTCTTTGGTGTGGACTGCTTGGTATTCAGTCCTGAATGTTATAGCCTGCTGCAAGAGCTCCCACTCGAAGTAAGATAGTACAGTTACGTAAGAACTTACCGTAACAGTAGATCTTCGAGAGGAGCTCTTGCAGCAGGCGTTACTTTCCCACCTGCCTTCCCCCTTGAGGTGTGCAGATCCATCTTCATTTACATCTCCTCTATCGGCTTCATCTCCTTCTCTTGTCAGGGCTTGTTTTCGGGCCTTGGTGGGAGAACTGAGGTGGAGCTGGGTCCGCCCCCTTTTGTACCATGGCCGACGTCTGGGAGGGGCCGGCATCGGGGGCAGTCCCTGCTGTATACTGCTGGCTAAAAATGTTTCTGGAGGGTCCTAGTGCCTGTGTCATAGTGCTGAATGTTATAGCCTGTTTCAAGAGCTCCTCTCGAACATCTGCTCTTATGGTAAGTTCTTACATAACTGTACTTTTGTGGATAGCGCCACCTAGGGGTTACATCTTGGAGGCTCACTGCTGGGATTTTGTGCCTTATAGTGGCCAAAAATTATGAATTATTGTTAACAATTAATGGCTACCCCAGTAGAAATGGCTGTACACCAGTTGGTGGGGTGGTGTACTGGACAGGAGATCGACCCCCAAAATGCTCTGCTTATACTGGATATTCCTCTGGGTACCATTAAGGACACTGTAGAGGGAGCACTCTCCAAAGTTGAATGTTTAAAAAACCTTGTGGTGGTGGGTCGACAGGCTGATTTGATTGCTCAAACTTTTATGGCCTTGGTAGAGTGTAGTGACCTCATGGACAGCTCTAAAGTGCCACAGACTATTGCCTCAGAAGGGGTCCTAGCTACCTGGAGAGTGATAACAAAAGACAGTAAAGACCCTGGGAAGGATGAGCTCCCACCATTATCTGAGACTTTTGAGGAGAAATTTGCTAAGCTGTTGCTGGAGGAAGTGAAAACCGTAGAGGACTTTAAGAAACTATTCCTGCCACCTGGGGGTGTTCCTTCCCCAACACCCCCTCCCACTCCAGCACCTGTTACTGCTCCACCTTCTGTGCCTGTGCCAATGCTGTAAGCTATATCTGTACCTGCCATTAGTTATGACTCCTACCAAAGGCTGAGAATCTTCTCGGGCACCCTCCCAACCCCCCAGGGGGGATGACTGGTAGACTTGGATCGACAATGTTGCCCCCTTGTTACACAAGTGGCAGTGTGCGGAGGCTGAGAAGTAGAAAAGAATCATAGAAAGTTTGAGGGGCCCCGCCCTTGAAGCCATTACATTTTTGAGGTCCACGAACCCTGATGCATCTGCTCAGAAGTACCTATCTGTGCTTGAAGGCAATTTTGGGAGCATTGAGTCAGGGGAGACTTTGATGTGGAAATTCCAAGGTACCAAACAATGGAAGGGGGAAAGTTTGTCTGTGTATATTACTCACCTAGAAAGAGCTCTGCAGAAAGCTTACCGAAAAAGTGGGGTAGCCGGCAATGATTTGAACCATGTGAGATTGGGGCACATACTGCAATATGCCAAGCATTCTAAACTGCAGATCATCCAGTTAAGGCTCCAGGATAGGAGAGAACCCACCTGCCTACTGTGACTTGATAAAAGAACTCCTGGAAGTAGAAGGTGAAGAGGGAGATTGTATTTATGAGGTGAATGCAGCCCAAGTGATCATGGCACCGGAAGGCCCTTCTGAAATGGAGACCACTACCAGTTTCCCACTGTGGGCTAAATGGTGGGGGGAGGAGTTGCTGAAGGAAGTCAGAAAAGTACAACCTGGTGCATTCACTGAGGTATCCCCTGCTGGCAGAGACCCTGGCCCCTGTCAGGACGTGACTGTTATGGGGTGGGGGTGCACCCTCAGGCATCCTCTACTGAGGGTGGCTTCTCAGCTGAGCTCAAGGAATTGACTACCACCCTAAAGGAACTTTTGAGACATGGTACACTACCAGCAGAAGTCAGATGACAATCTCCCGTCGATGCTCCAGCATCTCCTGCTACGTTTTCCCCAAGTATGCCCCGAGAGCCTGTCATTTGTCACAATTGCAGCAAGGATGGCCATATGAAGAGGGAATGCCAGTCTCAGAAGGACTTAGAAAAAGTGGTGAACCGGCTTACACAGATACACAGAAATGTGATGGCAGAGAAAGGCACCACAGCCCATCTAGTCTGCCCAACACCCTACCTCCCCCCTTCTGTTATGCTTCCACTCTCTTTTCCCAGCCCCTTAAATCTATCCAAGCCCTCTTGAACCCCTCCACCGTTTCAGCTTCCACTACCTCCTCTAGCAGCTTGTTCCAGGCCTCCACCACCCTCTCCATGAAAAACTACCCCTGACATTACCTCTGTATGCCCACCTTCCAGTTTGAGGCTATGTTCCCTCGTGTTCACTCCCTTCTTCAATTTGAACAAGCTGTTACCCTCTACCTTATTTATTCCCTTCAGATACTTAAAGGTCTCAATCATGTCCCCCCCCCAGTCTTCAGAGGGTACGAATTCAGCCCTTTCAATCTTCTCTCATAGGGTACATTCTGCATCCCTCGTACCATTTTGGTTGCCCTTCTCTGCACCCTCTCCATCAGCTCAACATCTCTTCGTAGGTGAGGCCTCCAGAACTGCACCCCATACTCCAGATGCGGCCTAACCATGGTTCTGTATAATGGCATTAGCACCTCCCTCTTCCTGCTATTAAAACCCCTTGCAATGCAGGCCAACGTTCCATTTGCCTTTCCCACCACCCTGCTACACTGGCTGCCCACCCTGAGGTCACGCGATACCATAATCCCCAGGTCCCTTTCTGTTTCCTTCTCCTTAATCACCAACCCCCCAAGGGAGTAAGTTTCCCTCCTATTCTTCCTCCCCAGGTGCATCAGTGAGCACTTTTGTGTATTAAACTTCAATTTCCAGGTGTCAGACCACCTCTCCAGCCTCTCCAGGTCCTACCTCATGGCTTACACCCAACTAGATGAATCCACCCTATTGCAGACTTTTGTATCATAGATACATAGACAGTGTCGGCAGATAAGGGCCTATGGCCCACCTAGTCTGCCCATTTGAGCTTGTAAGTTCAGTTTGTTTTTCTAGAAGTCTGTTGTCCCTTACCCCTGACCTCTAGAATTCCTTTATGTCTATCCCATGCATTCTTAAATCCCGTGATTGTTTCAGCCCCCACCACTTCCTCTGGCAGGGTGTTCCACTTGTCCACCACCCGCTCTGTGAAGAAATTCTTCTCATGTTTCCTCTGAATCGTCCTCCCTCCAACTTCATCCCATGCCCTCTAGTCCTGGAACATCTTTTTCACTTAAAATAGTGTTTTCCTGCACCCTGTTCCTCCTGTAAGATACTTGTATGTCTCTATCATATCCCTCTCTCCCTCCTCTCCTCCAGGGAGTACATGTTCAGTTCCTTCAACCTGTCTTCATAGGACTTGTGATGCAATCCATGCACCATCTTTGTTGCCCTTCTCTGAACCTTCTCTACCCTGTCTATGTCCTTACGTGAGTATGGTCTCCAGAACTGTACACTGTACTCAGGTGGGGCCTCACTAGTGTCTTGTATAGCGGAATTATGACCTCCCTTTTCCTGCTGGTGATGCCCTGCCTATGCATCCCAGCATCCTATTTGCTTTACCTGCTGCCTTGTCACACTGTTTCCCTACCTTGAGGTCATCAGAGATGACAACCCCAAGATCCCTTTCCTGCTTGGTGCATGCTATATCCTCACCCCCAACTGATATATTGTGCCAGGGTTTTTGCCCCATATGCATTATCTTGCACTTCTTTGCATTGAATTTCAACTGCCAAACCCTTGACCATTCTTCAAGTTTCTGCAGGTCGCTTCTCATTTTGTCTACACCCTCTGGTGTGTCTACTCTGTTACAGAGCTTTGTGTCATCAGCGAACAGTGAAATTCTGCCTTCTAGATCCTGCGCAATGTCACTGATGAAGATGTTGAATAGAACCAGTCCCAGCACTGATCCCTGTGGTACCCCACTGGTCACTCTTCCCTCTGTGGAGTGACAGCCATTTACCACCACCCTCTGTGTCCTGCCACCCAGCCAGTTACCTACCCACCACACTACTGTCCTGCCCACACCCATATTCCCCAGTTTGTGTAATAGTCTTCTATGTGGCACAGTGTCAAAGGCCTTGCTGAAGTCCAGATAGGCCATGTCCACTGCCCTCCCTCCATCATCTGCAAACAGGCACACCCATCCCTCCAGACCCTCTGCTAGGTCACTAACATAGATGTTGAAACATAGAAACATAGAAGTTGATGGCAGATAAGGACCGCAAGGCCCATCCAGTCTGCCCATTTCTTTTTCTACCTTATAAATGTGCCATCGGCCTTTGCTCTGTCAGTGGCCTATCTATTCATACTCATTTGTATTGCTCCCTTATGCCTATCCCATGCCTGTTTGAAGCCCTGCACTGTATTCATAGCCACCACTTCTTGAGGTAGGCCATTCCATGCATCCACCACCCTTTCTGTGAAAAAGAATTTCCACATTCCCTCTAATCTCATGCTGTGTCCTCTTGTCTTGCTATTTTCTTATATTTAAACATGTTAGACTCTTTCACCTTGTTAATGCCCTAAGGTGTTTGAATGCCTCGATCATATCACCTCTCTCCCTCCTTTGCTCAAGGGTATACATATTGAGCTCTGTTAATCTGTCCTCATATGTCTTCTGATGCAGTCCCTGCACCATTTTGGTTGCCCTCTCTGGACTGCCTCAATTTGGTTAATGTCCTTGTGAAGGTGTGGCCTCCAATACTGCATGCAGTACTCCAGATGGGGCCTAACCAGTCTCTTGTAAAGAGGGATTATTACCTCCCTCTTATGACTTGTGATACCCCTACTGATACACCCCAACACCCCCCTAGAGTATTGGTCATAGCACTGACCCCTATGGCACCCCACTGGTCACCGCCCATTCCCTGGAATGTGTCCCATTTACCACTACCATCTGACTCCTTCCCTTCAACCAGTTTTCCACCCACCTGGTGATCCTGTTGTCCACTCCTAGTCTGTCCAGCTTATGTACCCCATTCTACCATGCAGAACGGTGTCGAAGGCCTTATTGAAATCCAGATAGGCCACATCCACTGCTCCTCCCTGGTCCACTATCTGTGTTACCCCATCGAAAAACTCTGTCAGGTTAGTCTAACAGGCCCTTCCCTTGGTGAAGCCATGCTGCCTGTCATCCTGCATGCCATTCATCTCCAAGTATTCTATCAACCTGATCTTAAGTAGTGTTTCGATTACCTTCCCCACCACCGAGGTAAGACTAATAGGACAGTAGTTTTTGACCTCATCCTTCCGCCGCCCCCTTATGTAGTGCGACCACCTCTGCCCTCTTCCAGTCTGTTGGCACCAACCCTGTGACCATGGACACATTAAACAGCCTCGCTAGATGCGGTGCCAGTTCATCCTTCACCTCCTTGAGAACCCTTGGGTGTATTCCATCAGGCCCCATTGCCTTGTCTACCCTAAGTCTACCCAGCTCTTCCCTTACTCCTTCAGCAATGAATTCTGCCACAGCCACCTGCCTGTGGCTGTCACCCTCCCCACCCCTTCCTGGTCCCCTACCCTCCCCTTTCTTCCATGAAGATTGGGCAAAATAGCTGTTTAATACCTCTGCTTTCAAGTCCCTTCCAGTATTGTTCCACTTCTTATCCTTCCAATCTCATGCTGTGCCCTCCTCCTTTCTCCAACGCATCTAAAAAGGTTTTGTCCCCCCTCCTTGCCTGCTTCACTATCCTCTCCTCAGTGGCCTCCTTAGCCCTCCTTATCTTTTTGCCCAGCCTCCTTTCTTTTTTCCCTGTAGGTTTCCCTGTCCTCATCCTTTTGTGTCTTCCTGTACCTCTTGAATGCTCTAGTCTTCTCCTTGACCCCTAATGCCACCTCGCTAGTGAACCATGGAGGTATTTTCTGTCTTTTATTCTTTCTTACCCTTCTTATACATGAGTCCATGGCTTTAAATACCCCTCTCTTGATCGCTGCCCATAATTCCTCCACCTCATGCACATCCCCTATCCTCAACATTTCTTCCCCAACTACCTTCCTCATTCCATGAAAGTCAGCCTTTCTGAAGTTCATTACCTTGATTCTCGTCATAACCCTCACCCTGCCCGCTCTCACCCTGAATCTGACAGCCCTGTGGTCACTGGTGCCAAGCTCTTCCTCCACCTCCACCTCCTCCACACTGTCCCCATTTGTGAGGACCACATCCAACAGGTTTACACCCCTAGTGGGCTCACTGACCCTTTGTTGCAGGAATATGCCCTGAATAGCCTCTAAGATGCCCCTGCTCCTTGTGGAGCTTGCTGTCTGGGCCTCCCAGTTGATGTCCGGAAGGTTTAATCCCCAACTAGCACAATTTCCCCTTTCTGTGCCATCTTTGCTACTGATTCTACTAAGTGTCTATTTCCTTCCTCCCCCTGCATAGGAGACCTATAGACTACCCCAACACGCAGGTTTTCCCCGTCCCCTGTCTAGGGTGACCTACATTATCTCTGTTTCCCCCTCCTCAGCCTGCCCTTCCATGGCCCCAATCCCTTCCCTGATATATAATGCCACCCTCCCCCTTCCCCTCCTGATCTTTCCTAAACAACTGATACCCTGGGATCACCGTCTCCCAGGCGTAGTGCTCATTCCACCAAGTCTCACTCACTGCTACAATGTCTAGGTTCTCCTCCATCATGGTGGCCTCCAGTTCTCCCATTTTGTTCCCCAGGCTCCTGGCATTTGCAACCAAAGCCCTCCAACATGTAGCCCCATCCCATCCTTCCCTGCTGCTAAGTGTTCCCTTGATGAGTGTTGTGACTTGGGGGGAGGCTGATAGCCTCTCTGCTCTGCCTCATGTGAGGCTGGCCCTGTTCTTAGCCACTCTCCCTTATTTAGTTTAAATTGAACTTCCTTGCCATGAAGTCCCCCAGTTTACTCTTTAGTGCAGCTGCCCCTGAAGAGTTCAGGTGCAGCCTGTCTTGGGCATACAGCCCCTCAAGGAGAGCTTTGGAAAATGAGTCAATGGTCAAGGGGTGCACGAAATGACCGCAGTGAAGGCTTCGGCCATCCTAACTCAAACCCTTCTGTGGCTAAATCGTCTGTACAGGTCCCTGCTGTTTTCCCTCCAGACTGGTCCAAAATAGTGGGCCCTTCAATGAAGACTACTGTGGCTGTGAATGGTATTCCTACTGGGGCTGTGCTTGACAGTGGGTCACAAGTGACCATTGTATTTCAGGACTGGTATGACAAACACTTATCTGATGTGCCATTACAATCCCTGGAAGGCCTACATGTGTGGGGGCTGAGCGACAAGTCTTATCCCTACCTAGAATATGTCCGCCTCTGGTTGTCTTTTCCTGCAACTGTAACTGGTGTAGAGGAGCAAGTCCCCCCCACTGGACTGTATGATGGGGTTCCCCTGTTAATTGGAACAAGTGCCAAAATGTTTGGGAGACTAGCACAATTCTGCCATGAGAAACAAGGGCAACTGACTGGTCGGGCCCTAAGAATTCCAGCCTTAGTAAAAAGGGCATATGACTTACAACAGAAACCCAATGAAGAGGACCCAGATGAGCCAGTGGGGATAGTGTGGAAAAAGGAACCTGACTCCTTGGTACTGGCCCCCAACACCCAGTGCACAATCCATGAAGAAGTCTACCTAAAGAGAAACGTAAAGAACAAAATATTAATGTTGGATGCACCAGGTGTTGGAAAGTTGCCAGAAGGATTATTGGTTAAACCCAGCATCTTGCCTGCCCGTGCCCATGCCTATGCATGACGAGTGATGGACCAGATTCTAAATGTGTCAGATCGGGAGGTCCGGGTGAACAGAGGGTGCACTCTAGCTACAGTACACTGCACAGACACTGCAGTATTACCCAATAACAAGTACTCTGGCCAAAAGGAGAGAGTGACCCCAGACTTATTTGACTTTGGTGATTCCCCACTGCCAGCTGAATGGAAGGCTAGGATTAGCAAGAAACTCACCCAGAGAGACCAAGTGTTTTTGTTAAAAGAATGGGACGTGGGGTGTGTCCAGGGTGCAGAGCATCATATATGCCTGCATGATGACCGGCCATTTTGAGAGAGATCCCGAAGCCTCGCCCCGGCGGACACAGATGATGTGAGGAGACACCTGCAGGAAATGCTCACTGCTGGTGTGATACAGGAATCAAGAATCCCATATGCCTCTCCCATTGTGGTTGTGCATAAGAAGAATGGGTCGGTGAGGATGTGTGTTGATTATTGAACCCTGAACCGGTGGACCATCCCAGATCAACACACCATGCCCCGTATACAAGATGGCCTGGATTGCTTGAATGGGAGCAAATGGTTCTCAGTATTGGATCTTCTCAGTAGATATTACCAGATTCCGATGGCCACAAAGAACAGTGAGAAAACCACCTTCATCTGTCCTTTGGGGTTATACGAATTCCTGAGAATGCCACAGGGGATTTCGGGTGCCCCGGCCACCTTTCAGCGACTGATGGAATGTGTGGTGGGAGATATGAACTTGCTGGAATGCCTAGTGTACCTAGATGATGTCATTGTGTTACGTGCACATTAGAGGAGCATGAGACCCGACTGTTTAAAGTGCTGGACTAATTGAAAGACTTCGGCCTCAAGCTGTCCATCGACAAGTGCCAGTTATTTCGAACCTCCGTGAAGTATGTGGTGCACATAGTATCTGCAGAAGGAACAGAGACCGATCCCAGTAAGGTTGAGTCACTGCCTACTTGGCCCCAGCCCCATAACTTGAAAGAACTACAACGTTTTTTCTGGGGTTCTGTGGCTACTACCACAGGTTCATAAAAGACTATTCAAAGGTGATTCGCCCGCTCCTGAATCTTACCCAGGGTTACCTCCCTATCAACCGTAGCTTGACCACTAACAACCCTGACCTCCGGGTGGAGGCACCCATTTCATTACCCAGGCCACACAACCTGCTACTAGCCAAGCAGGCAGGGGTAGTAGCCCTTGGTATACTGCCACCTAGGGGTTACATTTATGCATTTTCCACGCTTGTTAGTTTTGGAAAAAAATGGCGTTTGGCACGGCACAAAAAAAATGTTCGGTGCCCTTCCAAATAACTGGCGCGAAATTAAAAACACTCATTTGCGACAGCAAATTTTTGCTTTCGCACCAGAACTATCTCATAAATCCTACTTTGCAGGTCAGAAAACACTAAATTTTAAAGCCTTATAACTCTGGAACACTTTAAATTTTTTTCAACAGACCTACCAAAGGCACTACCTTAGGATATGACACATGTCCCTTAATAGTTTGGGATAAAAATTCCATTCCATTTAGGTTGTTGGGGAGAGCAAAAAAAGCACCCATGTTAAGTGTAGGAAAAAAGTTAGACACTGACAAAAAAATGACATGCGGATCTTAGAAACCACTCAAGCTGCCATCATAAAAAATGTCCACACATTAAGACCTTGCCTCTTAGACAATACAAAATTTCAGTTCATCAAAGGGTGCCAAAGATATTACTGTGCAAAGTTAGTGGTTTAACATTGAACACCCTACTCAACCCTAACTACCCTACAGCTGAGGGGGGGGACAACAGAGGGAAAAAAGGTAGTTGGCTTGGACGTTAATAACAGATTCGAGCCTCTACTTCTGATGATGGATGGGGAGGATGTTGTAAATGGAGGGATCAGTGGTGGAAAAGGGGGTCAAGTGGGGCTGGGCATAGGGGATCACCAGGACAACAGGAGAAGCAGTGGTGGGATGTTGCATAAGCCTGCTGTGGGGGCTGGAGTTGTGGTCAGCCCAGCAGAGAACATAAAGGGGGGGTGGGCATGGTAAATGGCCTGGTAAACAAATCAAACCAAAAAAAGAGCCACTATGGTTCTCAAAAGAGGTGGCAGAGAAGGTTAGGGAGAAAAAGATAGCATTAAGGAAATATAAGGGAACACAGAAGGAGAAGGACAAAGAACTGTACCAGTTATGGCAGAAGAAAGCAGGAAAGACAGTCAGAATAGCAAAGGCCCAAACTGAGAAAAAGATAGCCAACTTGGTCAAGAAGGGGATAAAACCTTTTATAGGTACGTTAGGGAGCGAAGAAAGACAAAGGGAGGGATAGTGAGGCTGAATAGAATGGACGGTAGGTGGGCAGAGAGGGACAGTGAAAAAGCAGGGATACAGAATGAATACTTCTGCTCAGTATTCACAAAACAGGAGAAAAGGGGAGGTCAGCCTCACCTCGGTAGTGGGAAAGATCATGGAAGCACTACTGAAGGAGAGATTGGTGGAACATCTGGTTGTCAATGGACTACAGGACCCAAGGCAGCATGGTTTCACCAGGGGGAGGTCATGTCAGACCAACCTCATTGAATTTTTGACTGGGTGACTAGGGAGGTGGATCAGGGAGGGCAGTGGACATGGCCTATCTGGACTTCAGCAAGGCCTTTGACACTGTGCCACATAGAAGACTATTACACAAACTGGGGAATATGGGTGTGGGCAGGACAGTAGTGTGGTGGGTAGGTAACTGGCTGGGTGGCAGGACACAGAGGGTGGTGGTAAATGGCTGTCACTCCACAGAGGGAAGAGTGACCAGTGGGTACCACAGGGATCAGTGCTGGGACTGGTCCTATTCAACATCTTCATCAGTGACATTGCACAGGATATGGAAGGCAGAATTTCACTGTTCGCTGATGACACAAAGCTCTGTAACAGAGTAGACACACCAGAGGGTGTAGACAGAATGAGAAGGACCTGCAGAAACTTGAAGAATGGTCAGGGGTTTGGCAGTTGAAATTCAATGCAAAGAAGTGCAAGATAATGCATATGGGGCACAAAAACCCTGGCACAATATATCAGTTGGGGGGTGAGGATATACAGTGGCGTGAAAAAGTATTTGCCCCTTCCTGATTTTCTCTATTATTGCATATTTGTCACACTGGATGTTTTCAGGTCTTTAGACAAAATATAATATTAGATAAAGGGAACCTGAGTGAACAAATAACACTTTTTTTTTACTTATTTCATTTTTTAATGAAAAAGTTAACCAACACCAACTGGCACTGTGTGAAAAGTAATTGCCCCCTAGTTAAATCCAACCCAATTAAAGGGATAATTAGAGTCAGCTGATTGAACACAGCCAGGCTTGATTACAGCCAGCCCTGCTCAATATAAACCTCACTTATTTTGGCCCTTACCATCAGAGTCACGTTGCCAGCACAAAGATTCAACAAGCACATTATGCCATGATCAAAGGAAGTTCCTGAAAAGATCAGAAAAAATTTGTTGCCCTCTATCAGTCTGGAAAGGGTTACAAAGCTATTTCTAAGGCTCCTGGATCATCGAACCACAGTGAGAGCCATAATCTCTAAATGGAGAACACTTGGAACAGTAGTGAACCTTCCCAGGAGTGGGCGGCCTGCCAAAATTACTCCAAGGGCACAGTGTAAAATCATCCAAGAAGTCTCAAAGGATCCTAAAACAACATCCAAAGAACTGCAGGGTTCTCTTGCCTCAGCTAAGGTCAGTGTTCATGACTCCACAATCAGAAAGAGACTGGGCAAAATGGGCTTCATGTGAGAGCAGCAAGCGAAACCACTGCTAACCAAGAAGAACATAAATGCTCGTCTCTCATTTGCCAAGAAGCACCTGGATGATCCACAAGCCTTTTGGGAAAATGTTCTATGGACAGATGAGTCCAAAGTGGAACTTTTGGACAACATGGATCCCATAATATCTCGACAAAGCAAACACAGCATTCCACAGTAAGAACACCATACCAACAGTCAAACATGGTGGTGGTAGTGTGATGGTGTGGGATGCTTTGCTGCCTAAGGACCTGGATGACTTGCCATAATTAAAGGAACCATGAATTCTGCTCTGTACCAGAAAATTCTTAAGGAGAATGTCCAGTCATCCTTCCATCAGCTGAAGCTGAAGCGTAGTTAGGTCATGCAGAAAGACAATGATCCAAAACACAAAAGCAAGTCCACATCAGAATGGCTAAAAGAAGTAAAATTAAAGTTTTGGAGAGGCCTAGTCAAAGTCCAGACTTAAACCCAATAGAGATGCTGTGGCAGGACCTGAAACGAGCAGTTCATGCTCGAAAACCTACCAAATGTTACTGAATTAAAGCAGTTCTCTGCGAGGAAGAGTGGGTTAAAATTCCTCCACAGCGATGTGAAAGACTGATATTGAATTATAGGAAGTGTTTGGTTGCAGTCATTGCAGCTAAATGTGGCATAACCAGTTATTAAGTGTAAGGGGCATTTACTTTTCACACAGTGCCAGTTGGTGTTGGTTAACTTTTTTCATTAAATAAGTGAAATTAAAAAAAAAACAAGTGTTATTTGTTCACTCAGGTTCCCTTTATCTAATATTACATTTTCTCTAAAGACCTGAAAACATCCAGTGTGACAAATATGCAATAATAGAGAAAATCAGGAAGGGGGCAAATACTTTTTCACGCCACTGTAGCATGCACCAAGCAGGAAAGGGATCTTGGGGTTGTCATCTCTGATGACCTCAAGGTAGGGAAACAGTGTGACAAGGCATCAGGTAAAGCAAATAGGATGCTGGGATGTATAGGCAGGGGCATCACCAGCAGGAAAAGGAGGTCATAATTCCGCTATACAAGACACTAGTGAGGCCCCACCTGGAGTACAGTGTACAGTTCTGGAGACCATACCTACGTAGGACATAGACAGGGTAGAGAAGGTTCAGAGGAGGGCAACAAAGATGGTGCATGGGTTGCATCACAGTCCTATGAAGACAGGTTGAAGGAACTGAACATGTACTCCCTGGAGGAGAGAAGGAGAGAGGAATATGATAGAGACATACAAGTATCTTACAGGGAGGAACAGGGTGCAGGAAAACACTATTTTTAAGCGAAAAAGATGTTTCAGGACTAGAGGGCATGGGATGAAGTTGGAGGGAGGACGATTCAGAGGAAACATGAGAAAGAATTTCTTCACAGAACGGGTGGTGGACAAGTGGAACACCCTGCCAGAGGAAGTGGTGGGGGCTGAAACAATCACGGGATTTAAGAATGTATGGGATAGACATAAAGGAATTCTAGAGGTCAGGGGTAAGGGAAATAGACTTCTAGGAAAACAAACTGAACTTACAAGCTCAAATGGGCAGACTAGGTGGGCCATAGGCCTTATCTGCCGACACTGTCTGTGTATCTATGTATCTATGTATCTATGTACCTAATCCAATTAACAGAAGCACTCTGGATAGGGGGGTCGATCCCAGTCCTTTCACAAAAGAAAGGGTTCTGAAAGAACTCCTAAAATTGAAGGTGGACAAAGCAATGGGGCCTGATGAAAATTCACCTAAGAATTCTAAAAGAATTAAGGGGAGAACTAGTGACACCACTAACTACCCTTTTTAACAAATTATGGGAGGATGGTGTGGTAGCTGAGGACTGGAAGAGGGAGGATGTGATTCCCCTTCGCAAAAGTGGGAGCAAGACAGAGGCAGAAGACTACACACCTGTCAGTTTGACCTCTGTGGTAGAAAAATTATGGAATCACTTCTGAAATAAAGAATTGTTGAGTACCTAGAGGCCAGTGTGACACAGGACCCAAGGCAGCATAAATTCACAGCGGGAAGGTCATGTCAGACGAATCTAATCGATTTCTTTGACTGGGTGACCAAAGTAGTAGACCAAGGAGGGGCTGTGGACATGGCCTACCCAGACTTTAGCAAGGCATTTGACACAGTCCCACACAAAAGATTATTAGTCAAATTAACCAGCCTGGGAGTGGGCTCCAGGGTGGTAGCCTGGGTAAAACATTGGCTGGACAACAGGACACAGAAGGTAACAGTAAACTGAGTCCACTATGAAGAAAGGGGGGTTACTAGTGGGGTACTGCAGGGTTCAGTACTGGGTCCAATTTAATTTCTTTATAAGTGACATTTCTTTATAAGTGAAATTTTAATTTCTTTATAAGTGACATTGCAGTGGGACTGGAAGGAAAAGTATGCCTCTTTGCAGATGACACAATGATCTGCAACAGGGTTGATACACAAGGGGGCATGGAAAGGATGAGAAGGGACTTGGCAAGGTTGGAGGAATGGCCAGAAGTATGGCAGCTTGGATTCAATGCAAAGAAGTGCAAACTAATGCACCTGGGAAACAAAAACCCAGGGGAAGAGTACACAATGGGGGAGGTTGTAACAACAACAAAATGGAAAGGGACCTCGGGTAATCATATCTGATGACCTTAAGGTTGGCAAGCAATGTGAGAAGGCAGTAGGGAGGGCTGGGGATACTGGGATGTATGGAGAGGCATCACCAGCAGAAAACAGAAGTTGTTATCCCTCTGTACAGACAGTTGGTGAGACCCCATCTGGAGTACTGCGTCAGTTCTGGAGACTCCATCTCCATGAAGACATAGACAGGATGGAGGCAGTCCAGAGGAGGGCAACAAAAATGGTGCAGGGTCTGCAAGAGAAGCCATATGAGAAGAGACTAAAGGAGCTTAATATGTATACCCTTGAGGAAAGGAGGGAGAGGGGGGACATGACAGAAACTTTTAAGTATCTCAGTGGAATCAACAAAGTCCAAGAGGGTAGCATCTTTCAGAAAAAGAGATGTGCAAGAACAAGGGGACACAATTTGAAGATAGAGGGGACGGCTCAGGGGCAATGTGAGGAAGTAGTTTTCACAGAGAGGTGGTGGATTCACGGAACCACCTCCTGAGGAGGTTGGGGTCTAAAACTGTGGAAGAATTCAAGAATGCATGGGACAGTCATAAGGCAATTCTTGTGGGGGGGTAGGAAGAAATAGGCTGTTGGTTAACTAGGATCTGCAGCTTATCCAGTAGGTAGGGAAATTGGCAGACTAGGTGGGCCAAGCGGTCCTCATCTGCCATCAAAGTCTATGTTTCTATGGTAAACAGGGGAAGCAGGGAGGGTTTTTTGCATAGGAACACGCATGGATCAGGAGGAGCTGACAGTCTGGCTGTCGGGAGGCATGGAGGTGTAAATGTTTAGAGGGACACAGTGGGGGCAGGAGGTTCTCATAGTAAAGGAAAGTGTGAAATTGTGGCAGGAAGTGAAGGGGGGAGCAGGGGCCCTGGATCAGGACTCCATAAAAATGCACAGATAGGTGCAGCAAGGGCGGGACCTGTGAGAACTGTACAGGAACAACCCAGGCAAGGAACTGCAAAAACTGTGCGGGAACAACCCAGGCAGAGAGAAAGGATGCAGGGGACAGGGACTTCTACGGAAGGGATGGTGACTGGGGGCATGGACCTAAAATGAAGCTGGGGGTAAAGGGGATGGAGGGGAAATCCTGGGGGGGGGGGTCCAAATGGAGCAGGGCACAGGGGCAGGTAGTAGCACAGAGGAGCCAAGGAACCAGACACTGGCTCAGGGAGATGAACAGGAGGAGGAGGACAGGGAGAGGAGGTCTCAAGAAAGTTCAGGGGGGAAAATAGCAAGGGTAAGGATAGGGATAACTAGGGAAAGGGTGGGAGAAATGTAGGAGGAAGGGGACAGGGTTTTAATAGTCGGGGACTCTATTGTAAAAAGTGTTACATAGGGAAGAAGGGGAGGCAGAGGGGGAGAAATATGGGTGGAATGCATGCCAGGAATCACAGTGGCCAAAATCATACACTGCATCTCCTCAAGAGGGAAGGCACTGGATGAGAGAACACATCTGATGTTCCACTTAGGGACAAATGATCTTGCAATGAGTAGTGTGATGGAGGTGCAGGCACATTTTTTTGGGACTGGCTAGCTTCTGTAACAGCTTGGATTTTAAATCCTTGACATTCTCTGAGGTGCTGCCAGTACCAAGGGTCAGCATAGAGGTGAAACAAAAATAGAGAAATTCAACAGTTGGTTAGCAGGATGGTGTGCCCAGAGGGGATATGGAGTGGTAGGAGATTGGGAAACAACATGGAGCGACAATAGCCTCTATGCCCAAGATAGGCTGTATTTAAATGGGATGGTGAAACAGCACTCAAATGCAAGCTGGAAGGCTATGTTGAAAAGCACTAGCATTTAAACTAAACTGGGGAGGGGGGGCAACTTCACCTGTAGGACATATGGTGGGGGAGCAGTGGGCCCTACCCCAACAGACAAGAGGCTCGAGGGTAGGAAATATAGGGGGAGGTGTAGCAAGTGGGGAACGTGGAGGAGGGGGTTGGAGGATCATGTGTGCAAACGCCAGAAGTCTGGGTAGGAAGATCCCAGATCTAGCAGTGACAGTGGTTGAGGAGAGCCTCGACATTGTGGGGGTAACAGAAATATGGTGCAACCAAGAGCAAGGAGGGGATGTGGAGATACCAGGGTATACACTGTTTAGGAGAGACAGGGAGGAAAAGAGAGGGGGGTTGCACACTACATAAAGGATGGTATCAGGACTGCAGGGCAAGTGGGGGGAGGTTGAAGGACTATGGGTCTCCTTGGTGGCAAGGAAGGGGGAGGTGGTGCATACTGGGGTGGTTTACAGGCCCCTAGCACAGCAGGAATCTGTGGATAGATGCATGGCTGATGAATTTGTGAGAATGGTGGCCAAAGGGAAGGAGGTGCTGATGGGAGACCTGAACCTACCAGATGTGGACTGGGACACCGTATCGGCATCGTCAGCCAGCAGCAGGGAAATATTGGACTCCCTGCAAATGGCCCTCCTGAGGTGACTGGTCAAGGAGCCAACCAGGGCAGGAGCTATTCTTGATCTAGTCCTGACAAATGGGGATAACTTAGGAGAGGTATCGGTGGATGAACACCTTGGTACAAGTGACCACAACACAGTTTGGTTCAAATTAAGGAACACTGCAGAGGTTCACCGGTCTAAGTTGAGGGTGTTTGATGTCAAGACAGCAGATTTCAGGAGAATGGGGGAAGTAGTGGAGAGGGCTCTGGAGGGGGTGGAGGAGTTAACAGATGTGGAGGACATGTGGGAGAGGGTAAAAGAAGCTACTGTGGAGGTCACGGACCTATGCTCCAAGAGATCAAGCAAAAATAAGGGGGGAGGAAACCCCTGCCTGTGATTTAATAGGGTTGCAGCAGATAAGGTCAGAGCAAAGAGTAAGGCCTTTAAGAAGTTAAAGGTAACAGGCTGAAGAGGACTGGGAAAGGTACCAGGTGAGCTAGAGAGAAGCAGGGGTAGAAGTAAGGAGGGCGAAGGCACAATCAGAGGAGAGCATAGCTAGTGAGGTCAAATAAGGGAATAAAACTTTTTTTTAGGTATGTCAGTGAAAGGAGAAAGACTAGGTAGGGAATACCCCGGTTACAAACAATTGAGGGTGAGCTGATACAAGGGGACAGAGAGAAGGCAGAACTACTAAACAGCTATTTTTGCTCAGTGTTCACTAGGGAGAAAGAAAGGGTAGGCAGCAGAGCAGGAGAAGCCAAGGCAGGGGAGATGAGGGAGTGGATACGAGTCCATCTAGGGTGGAGATGACTCTGGGAGAACTAGGCTTCATGAAGGTGGACAAGGCGATGGGGCCAGATGGTGTGCACCCAAGGGTGTTGAAGCACCCTTGACTGCAGTCTTCAACAGGTCCCTGGAGTCTGGAGTGGTACCGGAGGATTGGAGGCAGGCAAATGCGGTCCCTCTGCATGGGGGGGGGGGGAGGAGGTGGGAAATTACAGGCCTGTGAGCTTGACATTGGTGGTGGGCAAGCTCATGGAGAAATTAATGAAAGTCAGGATCACAGTTACCTAGAGGTAAGCGGCCTGATGAATCCAAGGTAACATGGCTTTACCAGGGGTAGATCCTTTCAAACAAACTTGATAGTTTTTTTGACATGTTCACCAAGGAACTGGATCAAGGGAGGGCAGTAGATGTCACTTATCTGGATTTCAAGAAGGCATTTGACTCTGTGCAACACAGGAGACTGCTGTATAAGCTATCATGCATGGGGCTGGGGCAGAAAGTGGTTAAATTGACGGGAAACTGGCTGGGGGATAGGAGATAGAGGGTCATTATACAATGGCACGAAAAAATCCTGGACTCTGATTGGTCAATCTTGGGCTGGACCCGTGATGTTATCCCAGCACAACATCACGGCTCTAGGCTCAGCCTCACTGTGAACCTGTAGATGAAATTTTGCTTGATGATGTGCTTCATTGTTTCATCTTCTTTTAAAAACAAAAATATTTTTCCACACAAAAACATCTTTAAAATTATTTTTTTATTTTATATATAACAACGAGCCATTGTATAATAGGAATAATGCCCTCCAGGGTGTGTGTCGTTTGGGATAACATCACGCCTCAGTAGGTAGCACACTCGCCTCTGAAGCTGGGAGATCAGAGGGCTGTGGGTTCAGTTCCCACATCTGGCACTTGGGTTAATATCCCAGTACTGACACTGTAGTGTAGCATGAGAGGGGTGCTGCACTTCTGAGGTGCCGTCTTTCGGATGAGATGTTAAACCGAGGTCCCATCTGCCTGGACTGGTGGTAGTTCAGGTGGATGTTAAAGATCCCATGGCACTTATCGCAGAAAGGAGTAGAATTTCCCAAGTGTCCTGGCCAAATTCCCTCATTCACTAAAAATTACCACCAACAGCTTAATCTGGTTCAAGGTCAGTTGCCATTCATCTGTATCCCCCTCCCCCGGGTTGTGCCTGAAAATAGGCAGGATTTGTCTAGTGCACTTACCCGGTCAACAAAAAATAAATAAATTGGACGCACTCGGCCTGCGGCCTCTTGCCCAACCACCTGAGGAGTGATGTTATCCCAGCACGACACACACACCCGGTCGGGCATTGTTGCTTAATTATAAATGGGGTGGTATCTGGAGAGGGCATGGTCATCTACTGCCCTCCCTTGATCCAGTTCCTTGAATACCTCATCTCCGCAAAGGACATAGACAGGATGGAGGCAGTCCAGAGGAGGGCAACTAAAATGGTGCAGGGTCTGCAAGAAAAGCCATATGAGGAGAGATTAAAGGAGCTTAATATGTATACCCTTGAGGAAAGAAGGGAGAGGGGGGACATGATAGAAACTTTTAAGTACCTCAGTGGAATCAACAAGGTCCAAGAGGGTAGCATCTTTCAGAAAAAGAGATGTGCAAGAACAAGGGGACACAATTTGAAGATAGACGGGGGATGGCTCAGGGGCAATGTGAGGAAGTATTTTTTCACAGAGAGGGTGGTGGATGCATGGAACCGCCTCCCTGAGGAGGTTGTGGGGTCTAAAACGGTCAGAGAATTCAAAGAATGCATGTGTCAGACATAAGGCAATTCTTGTGGGGGGGGTAGGAAGGAATAGGCTGTTGGTTAACTAGGCTCTGCAGCTTATCCAGTAGGCAGGAAAATGGGCAGACTAGGTGGGCCAAGCAGTCCTTATCTGCCATCAAAGTCTATGTTTCTATGGTCATAAGTGGGGTCCCTCAGGGGTCGGTGTTAGGGCCCCTACTGTTCAATCTATTAAGTAGGGGACATCATGGAGGGCCTTGGGGGGGCATCTGTGTCTGCACACAATATTAAAGTTTGCAATAAGGTGGACACTCTGGAAGGGTAGAAAGAATGCAGAGAGATTTGGAGAGGCTCGAGGCATGGTTAGGGAAGTGGCAGCTTTCATTCAACACAGACAAGTGTAAGATCATGCATCTTGGATACAGGAACCAGAGGGCAGGGTACTGTATGGGGGGCCGAGACCTGGAAGTAACAGAACAGGAAAGGGACCTGAAGGTGCAAAGGCACTGCAAAGGAGCAGTGGCTAGGCTGCATCGGAAGGGGGATTACCAGTAGAAAAAGGGAGGTCATAGTACGCTTGTACATCCATCTAGTCAGACAGCATTTGGAGTATGGGATCCATTTCTGGAGGCCATATCTCAAGGATGTGAGGAGGCTGGAGTGAGTTCAGAGGAGGGCAATGAAGATGGTTAAGGGGCTCAGCCACCTGTCCTACGAGGAAAGGTTGGGAGGATTGAACATGAACTCCCTGGAACAGAGGAGGGAGAGGGGAGACATGATTGAGACCTTCAAGTACCTTAAGGGTATAAACCTGGTGCCAGTGGGAAGCATCTTCCAACTGAAAGGGAATCTGAGGAGGAGGGGGCATGGGTTACAGACTGGGGGGAGGCAGTTCAAGGGTAACATTAGGAAGTACTATTATTTCACAGAGTGGATGGTGGATAAGTGGAATGGTTGGAGAAGCAACAATGGAAAGCTTCCAAAGGGCATGAGACAGACACACTGGAGCATATCCTAGCAGATAGCTAGACAAATGGGCACACTGGGTGGGCCTGTCGGTCCTTTTCTGCCGTCACACTTCTATATTAATCATACATGTCAACAAGGGAGGATAGCGAGTGTTGCCAACAAATGAGCTTCCAGGGTTTCTCCTGTCCTGGTCACGATATACAGCATTTGTGCGCATTCTGGTTCCGGGTTTATTACATTTTTCCACCTTAATTGTGGCTTTCACCCATACAGTCATCTTGTATGGACAGACGATAAAGACGACAAATTCTCGCACTAGACGCAAACGCTTTTTCCCTTCTCTGTTGCACCGACATTTCTTTTTTGGAAATTAAACAATTTTATTGTTTGAATAAAATAAAGGTGCATACATATGGGTACAAATGAAATACATCAGAGTTAACCTTCAATTATGGAGTAATTGTCATACAATTCATATTAAACAGGAGGGTAGTAGGTACACATTTCATGAAGTGACACGTCCCAAAGTTGGACGGAAAAACAGCCAGCATGCTGTTGTGTTAAATGAAGCTAATTTTTGATTATTATTTTATTAAAAGTCATGTTCTCTCTTTTAGTAGGCACGCTGCATTTCTATGTAGCAGTATGGTTGAACCCCTGTAAGCTGCATTAGGGCTGTTCACCTATAATTCATTTTTATGTGCATATATTTAAACAAGCTGGTCTTAATGTGAAAATTATCTGCAACAATTAAATAAAATGGTCATCTGATATCTCTGTCCTGTGTCTTTATTGCTGCATAGGGTGTTTTCTTTCGGGTGTAAGGTGTTTGGGGGTATGCTTTCGTTGAAGTTCGATTTAGCTAGCACCAAAAGAATATCTTTTCCTTTTTACATATAATGCATTGTGTCATGTGCATTTGTTGACATCGACTTCTTCCGCGCCCACAGCTCACGTGCCTCATGTCCTGTATCAACTTGATTTACGTTCCGCCCACGGTTTGATTCCCGGAATCAGAAACTTGGGGCTTAGTGTAAGGAAACAGGCGGTCGGTATATCGATGAACAAACGAAATATTGAGAAATGGGGGATATGAGAGAGAGGCGACCTGAGATAGAGTTCTGTAGGTTACAGCACGTTTTAATATTAATATTCGCATTCTATGCTGTGGCATTTAGCAGTGACGTTCTTCCAGCAGGTGAGTTTATAAAACAAAAACAAACAGATGGGGTAATGTGAAGTTAAGGGCTGTTGCAGAGTGTGTGGACATGGACCCTATCTCTCGCTTCAGGTAACAGTGTTGATTTGCGTTGCGTGACGGATTGGTGCTAAATTATTTAGATTGATGGTGCTGTGCCCAAGGCAGTTAAGAGGGGGTTGTGCTGAAGCAAAGCACTCGGCTTTGCACTCCATCACCCCTCTGGCCTACAGGTTGCATCTGGGACTACAGCGATTTCAGGGCAACCGATATTATGAATGTTGCGACACCTGTTGATCCCTTAAAAAATTTCCCAAGGATTGATAAAATGTGGTTGATGGGAAAGCTTTGTAACCCCATATTTTCTGAAATGTAATATTTATTTATTTTGGAATTCATGGCTAGGAAAGGATCACTGCAGTGAAACTTATTCTCAGGGGTGTCACAGGAGGCAAAGTGATTTGCTCAGGGTCATACAGTATGCAAGTGCCAGCTTTGGGTTTCAAACTTACGTCTGCTGGATTCACAGCTTGGTGCCCTAACCTCTAGGCTATACTGCCTCACTGCAGGGACCTACTGAGACTGTCGTTTTGGGGGGGTGGGGTTGAATTATGCAAATAAGTCATGTCAAGACAAACTTTGTGTGCTCACTTTCTCGTTAATTGTGTCAGGCCAGTTTCGGCCCCCCCATCCCTGCCTCCGTGGTATGGGTACTTTCCAGAATCCCAGAACCCTTGCAAGTCATAACATTTGGAACAGCCATCAAGAGTACAACTTTAGCATGTTTCCCTGCATTGCAGCGCAGTGGAGTAACCAGCCTTAAAAAAAAAAAAAAAAAAGTGTACGCACCAAAAATTTAAACCAGTCCATAGGCCAGGTGACCCCCAGAAAATGTTTGTTTTTTGGTGCATTCTGGTGAATTTTGGGCGTGTTTTGAGGTGCATCCTGTTGCATTTTAAGGGGGCCATCTGAAACAGAATTTTCTGTTATCCCCTCCCCATACCTAGTAAGTTGCACTCTAGTCTCTTCCCCACAGACCACCCACCCCATAGATAACCCAGCCACCTGCTCCTGTGCACAACCCCTAGTCCTCCCCAGGCCAAGTAAGTTTCACCCTAGTTTCCCTCCTTAGCATCCTTAACCCTTCTTCAGCACAGCAAGTTGCATCCCATCCTCCTATCTAGAGAGTCTCCATCCCTCCCTGCATATTGCCCTTTCTCCTGGGCCAGCTTGCTGAATTGGGAGAAAGGGCAACATGATGGGCTGCAGGAAGGGATGCAGAAACACAACTCCCCAGATTCCCTGATTCTCTCCTCCCATGTTTCCTTTCCCCCTGCCCACCCAGCAAGTTGTACCCAGCCCTGCCCAGCAGTTTGCATCACAGCCTTCTCAACCAGACCCCACACAAAGTGCAATGAACTAAACAGGTACTGAACTCATGAACTGAATACCTACCCTCAGAAAGTGAAACCTACTTTTTATGCAAATTAAGTCACTGTAGTCCACTGCCTCTTTCTGTCTCTTTACAACTGCTCCTCATCACCCCTCCAACGCCCCTCCCCGCACACCTCCTGCAATAGATACTTCAGTTGCACTGTTTGGGGTTGGGGGGCATCACCAGAGAATGTAGGACTGTCCAAGGTTGGAAATGGAGACTTTTATTGAACCACCAAGGATGCAGAATGAATGTACATGATTGTATGACTGTAATGCCACGACTGCAGGCTGTCATCCTCAGCCTAGTCCAGCACGGGATTTATTTGTGCATCATGACATGCACTACTATAAGTATACACCTTTGTTATCATGATGTATATGTTATTAGTGTGCAGACCCGAATTTGGCAGAGTTAAACAGGTTGGTCAGTGCCACGAAAACATTGCTGACACCAAGATAATTGAACCAGTAGTACTCATCACCTGTCTTAGTCAGTTCTTTTTTCTGGTATGATGAATCCCTATTTGTGCATGTGACCAAATGGAAACTCAGTTCTGGTAGCTGTACAGCTGGGATCAGTTGTAAACTACACTAGCAGGGACAGCCTTGGGATCTGCTGTACAGAGTTATTTCAAGTTCAAGGTGTACTGAAAGCTAGCTGAGTAGTTAACATACTAGATGCCAGCAGAGTAGGTCTACCAGGTCTGCTCGTGCTTCAGAACCTTGATTGGGTACCGTAGCCCTCTATCTGTCTCCTTCCACTGTAATTCCATCCCCCAGTCCTCCCCCCGGCAAACCAGCCTCTGCTTCACCCCTTGCCTATACCTGTCCCACCCTCTCTTGACTTGAATCCCTCTACCGTAGCTCCCTGTACCAGCTCCCCGGGCAGCGCATTCCATGGTTCCACCACTTTCTCAGTGAAGTACCTCCTCCTCCTCCTTTCCCCCCTAATCGTACCACTCTCAATCTTCCAACTGTGTCCTCTGGTGATTCCAGCCTCCTTCAGCCGAAAGATCCTATCTTGGCTTACCTTATTTACTCCCCTGAGGTACTGGAAGATCTTAATCCGTGTCTCTCTCCCCCCCCCCCGGTCCCTCCTCTCCTCCAGCGAGAACAGGTTTAGCTCCCCTAGTCATTCCTCATATGTCATATCCCCAGGCCCTGGATCATTCTGGTTGCTCTCCTCTGAACCCTCTCCAGGAGTTGGATGGCCCTCCTTAGGTGCGGCCTCCAGAACTTCACACAGTACTGAAATACTGACAGCGTCTCACAGGTCACAATCCAAATTAATTTCCTCCTTTCAAGTTATAGTATTTGCAAAAATTATACATATTTTGTCAGGGTACTCAAAATTGTACATCCCAGCATGGCTGGTTCATGATCAAGCAATCAAAAGTTTTTTTTTTTGTTTTGTTTTTTTTAAGACATTTTTCATAGGTACTCCCAAATGCAATTAAATTTACCAGCAAAACAAAGCCCAAGAAGATTACTGCATCATAACCACACTGACCCTTGGGGTCACACCATCCCTTTAAGCTGCAAGTCTACTACAGCCATTAAATTGACCCACAAACAACCTGATTGAGCCTGCTGTCCCTCAGCTCTGATAACTACATTTACAGTGTGTGTGCACAAACTGGGGCAAATGTAGTTGTCCAGTCCATTCCACACTGTACATTTTCCAAGCAAGATATATAGATATATATTATACATACACTACAGGCTTTTGGGCAAAACTCTCCCAAATTCTCTGAGCAAATTACACTAGACATTGAACACCACACTCCGACCCAACAACACCCATCTTTCTAAAGACTACTGGCAATCTGCTGCAGTGCAGCACAACCCCAAGTCAAAGATCCGGCCATAGCCCTAGTGTAACCCAGGCAGAAACAATAACAACAACAGTAACAAAAAAACGGCCAAGAAAGAACTGCAAGTCAAAGTCCAATGCAGCTTGTGCCATCCATCCACACCCAGGCCAACAAGAAAGTAAGCCAGCCAGACTAAATTCAAAGTCCACTGGCAGCAGCTGAGTCATCCTGTTTGCCCAGCCAGGCAGTGCTAGTAGCCAACGTCTCACAGATCACAATCCAAATTAATTTCCTACCTTCAGGTTGTAGTATTCACTAATTCCAGCACCATCTTTGAGCAAACCAGGAGTTTGTTTTGTTGGGAGGTCACCGGGGCCGGAGTCACCACAAAGTACGGCAGCGGTATGCGGGCCGGCTGCAGCAGCAGTAGTTAATCAGTTTGCTCTCTCGTGTGGCGCTAGTTTACGCGCAAAGCCCACGAGACATGCATCTTTTTGGCTACATCCGTTCTGTTGAGTCAACGGCAGGTCCATCCCATTACTGCTCTCGGAGTGCCCCTGGAAGCGACCTTGATTGAACGTGCCCGGCAGGTACCAATACAAAAAAAAAATCTGCCAAAGAGCGGAAACTGGTCAACAATGTGTGATGTGCTGAACCTGCACCAAGATCTCCACAGCAGCTATATACTGTCACCCAACCAAGGCTAAGGTGAAGCCAGCCTCCGCTCCAGACCGGGGGTGTTGTTTAAAGGGCCATCTTGACACTTTTGTTTTGTGTGTGTCAGGCTGAAAACTGCACGCCCGTGTGTACAGGAAGTATGCATGGTTATGCCACTGTTGCAGCAGTTCTGGATATTGCGTCTTGCGTGGGTTCCGTCATTCTGGCAGTTCCGTTTTTTTTTTTTTTTTTTTTTTTAGAAATGACCCTACTTTCACACTGGACTTGGAAATTTACAGATCTGCCCAAGCAGTAAAATCCAAAATGCAGGAACCCATGCGAAAGGTGCGTTGGGTTTTCTCATTCCGGCGTTTCTATATTTTACCACTTGCATGGGTTCTTTTCATTCTGCCTGTTCAGAGGTCTTGTAAATTGCCAAGTCCCCTGCCTTCAAATGGGGCTTTGAAACCCCTATGATTTCCTTCTTCATTCACTATTTGAGGAAAAGCATTACACAACATTTGTTGGGTTATATAAATGACATGAGGTTGAATCTGGAAAGTTTTAGCTGGACCTTTGGTGCAGTGGTAGAGTTGTCGCCCCAATGCCAGCAACAAGCCTGGGTCATTGGGTGACAGCAGGGGGGGAGAGGAGAAAGATTGTGTCCCATATGATGCTCTTCTCATGGAATAGAGGGTAGCATGATTTCTCCTGCAATACCACCATCTGGGTGACCACAGGTGGGGGTGCAAGATGGAGCCTCAGTAGGTGGGCGGATTGCTCTTGATGGCAACGTGCGCACTCTCTACCTGTGGACACTGCTGCAGTCCTAGCCCAGAAAGCATCAGAGAAAACCAAGGTGCAGGGTTTGCACTCTAAACTGCCAGTCTAGTGCTTTTTGCTTTATTTAGCCTAGGAGTCCAAAATAGATCCTCATCACTTTAAGTTTGCCTGAGAGTGAGGTGGGGTTGGGGAGGGGGGTAGTTACGGTGGGGTGCTTGATGTCCCCGATGAAGCCTTGTCCATCTGTGAAGTTGGTAGGCACTGAAGCGGACTTTCCTGTAAGGGGTAAGGTTGGGTTCGTGGCAGGCATTGAGCCTGTGGGGTTCCATCCTGGGAGACCCGCTGTCGCCTCACCTGGCTGCAAGGGGTTTTCATTCCTTGTTTCCTCCCTAGGAGTGTGGCATATAATGACGCCTATGCACGGCTGCCCTGCTGGCGTCTGCTGCACTCCGCCCCTTACGTCGGCCGGTGAACCTACAATGCCCCCGATCTCCATTGGGGCCGCCAGAACACCAAGCATCCCTGGATCCCACCCCAGGGAGAGGAGAGCTGTCCGGATGCTCCATCGTCTTCCTCCCCTGCCGACCTCCAGCTACCCGAGTCCATCTCTGAACCCGGGTCGTTGGTGTGGCATCCAACGCCTTAACCCTCACCTGGCCGAGTTAGGCAATTATTTACATTTATTTATTGAAATGTTTCACCAGGAAGGCACACTGAACAACAAGTTGCTCGTCTCATGGCCTGACCTGGGGGGGTGGGAGAACATGAGGATTGACTACAGAGATTCGATACAATATCACAAAATTTACATTTGAATACATACAACTACGAAGCTTGTAGACTGTAAAGTAACAATGACTGAATGGAGTGCTAACAGGTTTGACCTAAGGAACATGAGGATAGAGTACTGCGATAGATACAATAACACAAAATTCACATTTGGATGCAAACAACTAAGAAGCTTGTAGACTGATGCTGTCCCGGTGGCACTGAGGGGTGAGGCTTGGGGCACCACACTGGGTACTTGGGTTCGGAAACGATCCCGGGGTGCTGGGGGTCGGCAGGGGAGGGAGAGGACTGAGTGTCCAATGGACTGCTCTCCTCCTCCCCTGGGGTGGGATCCGGGGCATGCTCGGTGCAGTAGGGACCTCTGGTGGAGATCAGAGGTTCCTGGAGATCAGAAGTTCCTCAAGCACTGAGCCGCATAAGAGGGGTGGAGTCATGCCAGACCAGGATCGCGTGGACGTCATTGCACATCCACACTCCGAGGAGGGGGAAGAAACTATACAAGAGAATCCCCATTCTCGGGAGTAGGTGATGGCACCTCTGCTCTGAAGCCACACTCGCGACACCGGGCACTCTCCTCTCCTGGGCCAGCACCCAGCACACTAGATTTCAGATAGAGCGCCTTGGGAGTATAGGGAAGCTCCACCTGCGGGGGAGGGTTCAGAGTCAGGGGGTCTGCCGAGCTGGTGCGGGGAAGAGGGGGTATCTTGGGTAGGAGGTAGAGCCTGGGGTAGTGGGGGCTGCCGGAGAGAGTTCCCCGAAGGATGGTGAATGAATAAATAATATCAAAAAAAAAAAAAGTTTGTAGACTGTGTAAGTAAACAATGACTGAATGGAATATTAGCAGTTTTGATCTAAGGTAAGCTAGTATGCAGTAGCACAGAGAGTACAAATTAGCTATGGTACACCAGAAGTACAAATAAACTACAAGTGCAATAAGATTTAGGGGCTGTCAGTATTAGTGCAGAGTTTTGGAGAGGAGGAGGAGGAAGGGTAGAAGAAAGGGAGGAAGGAGGGGAAGGGAGGTGAGAGGCATACCAAGATCTAACCCCTTCAGGATGCTGAGAACCTTGCCAGGGATCAAATCAAGGCAAATATAGAGGCGGGGTCGAGTTCAAAGGGAGATGAGGGAGGTAGAAGAGGGTGGAAGAAGGTAGGGGAAGGGAGGTGGGAGGGAATCTAACCAAGATCTGATGCCTTCAGGATGTTGAGAACCCTGCCAGGGGTTGGAACAAGGCAAAGATAAAGGTGGAGTTTAGTATAAAGTAGTGGAGAGGAGGAGGAGAAGGGAGGGAGAAGAGGGTAGAAGAAAGGGAGGTGAGGGCATTCCAAGATCTAATCCTTACAGGATGCTGAGAATCCTGCCAGGGGTCGGGACAGGCAGAGATAGAGGTGGGGGAGGGAAGATAAAAGGAGGGGGGAGAGAGAGAGAGAGAGAGAGAGAGAGAGAGAGGGCTGCCAGGATCTGGCCCCTCCAGGATACTGGGAACCCTGCCAGGGGGTGGAGCATGGCAAAGGTAGAGGAGGGATCGCACGTAATAGGTAGTGAAGACGGGGGGGAGGAAGATAGAAAGGGTTGGCAAGGAGAAGTAGGATAGAGGTAATGGAGATAGAATTTGAGTAATGGGAGAGTAGGGGGTGGATAATACTGTAGCAGAATTATAGGGGGAGGTTAAGGTGGATTGTAGCAGGAACAGCTAGAGGAGAGGTAGTTGGGTATGGCAGATCCGAGGAGGGAGGAGGAGTTGCGTTTTTGTGGGTGGAGGGAGTTTCAGGCCTTAGAGAAGCGAAAGGAAAAGGCAGACTGGCCAATATGTGTGGAGCGGCGGGAGACCGCCAAAGTATGAGTGTCTGAAGATCTGAGGGAGTGGAGAGGTGAGGGAGGGGTTGAGAGAGATGTGGTGAGGTATGGAGAGAGAGTTCACCCAACCAGTATTTGGAGGGAAGTTTGGCGCAATGGGAGAGGTGCCTATTAGCAAGCAGGGGAAAGGACAGGGCATGATAGAGCTCACAATGATGGGGTCTGGGAGGGCGCATCAAGAGCAAAGCGACAGAAGGAATTAAAGAGGGTGTCCAATCTGGCCAGGGAGGACTTGGGAGTGGCACCATAAACTACGTCATACTTGATCAAAATTAGGGAACATCATCTTCTGGACAAGTTCATGCCTGGCCATAGGGAGGATGCTACTATCGTTCCTTTATAAGGCACCAAGTTTGGGGTGCAGTTTTTTCAGGATGGCATCAACATGTCCAGAGAAGTTGAGGTATTGGTCCAGCCAGACCCCAGGGTATTTGAATGAGGTGGTGTCCTCTAAGATTGTCCCTTCCAGGGTGTGGAAGGAGGGCAGGCTGGGTAGCCTTGAGAGTCTCTGCCTGGTGCCAAAGGTCATGGAAACTGTCTTCTTGGCATTTAGGAAGAGCTGATGGGAGGCAAACCAGAGCTGAACCTGGTGAAAATCATGCTGCAGAGTGGTTGCAACAACAGCTGTACATTTGCCGGAGGCGTACAAGACAGTATCATCAGCATACATGTGAATAGAGGAAGAGGGGGAGCAGACTAAATGAAGGTTGTTTAGGAAAATGGAGAAAAGAATGGGACCAAGCACTGAGCCCCGAGGGACTCCAGAGGTGATAGGGAGAGGAGGGGAGATGGAATCTTGGACCTTGACAGATTTGGTTCTGCCCGTGAGGTAGGCCCTAAATCAGGTTGATGCATGTGTGGACAGACCAGCTGTTGTGAGGGAGTCTAGGAGGAGTGCGTAGGAGACGGTGTTGAAAGCCTTGGCGAAGCCAACAAAGATGGCTGAGGTGATGAGGCCATTGTCCATCCTGGTAAGGATGGAGTCAGTGAACCAGAGTAGGGAGGTGGTAGTGGAGTGATTTTTCCCAAAGCCAGATTGGAATGGGGTGAAGAAGAAGGAGTCTGTTAGAAAGGAGGTGAGCTGTGAGAGGACCAAGTGTTCTTGGCGCTTGGAGAGAGAGAGAGAGGAGGGTGAAAATTTCCAAGAGAAGTAGGGTCGCCACTCTTAGGAAGGGGAGGACCACTGCATGTTTCCAGGATGTAGGGATGGTTGAGGTAAAGAAAGAGAGGTTGAGGATTAGCGATAGAGGAAAGGCTATAGCTGGGGCTGAGAGGTATAGGAGCTTTGGGTCGATATCGTCTGGTGAGGAGCCTTTAGAGGGATTGAGTGAGAGCAGGGCATCTGGTGTTTCATTGGGGGAGACTGCTGAGAAAGAGAAGGAGGAGATGGTGGGAGGGGGATGCGAAAGTGGGGAGGGGCTTTAAAAGGGCCGAGGTGCCTGAGGTGTAAATACGAGTTAAATTCCTTAGCCTCAAGGCAGGGGTCACATACAAGGGAGTTGTTTTATTTTTAGCATGGGGGGAGGGGAAAAGTGCTTGCACCACTTTCCAGAATTTGGAGGGGGTGCTGATATTAGTGAGGCAAGCTGATCTAAAATACTCAGACTTGGCTAGTCTGGATGCTTTAGTGCATGAGTTTCTTAGCCTCCGGTACATTGTGTAATCAGTGGGGAGCTGGGAAGCCTTATGCTCCTTCCAGGCTTCATCGCACGCCCTGAGGCAGGCCCGGTAGTTCGGGGTGATCCAGGGAAGATGGTTACCGCGAACTCTAGTTCGTTTGAAAGGGGCATATGTATTCCACGTATGATAAGGAATTTTTTTTTAAAGTAGATGAGAGCATGGTCTACAGAGAGGGCCCAGTCGGAGAGGGCAAGATCTTGTAGGAGGTAGAGATCTAAAGAGTTGTAGGAATGACGTTGCAAGATTTTATGTGGGGATTTGGGCCTGTGGACCTTTCTTACCAGGAAGATAGGGTAATGGTCACTGAGGACATCAGGGAGGATACCAGATTTAATAACTCTGTGGGGGTGGGAGGTGAGTGCCCAGTCTATCAGGGAATGGTTTTGTGTTTTATTTATTTAAAAGTTTTACCAGGTGAGCGTACTGAGCAGACTGACGCTTGATTCCAGACACAACCTGGGGGTGGGGGTGGGGTGGGGAGCAAGGGAGTCAACAGAGTTTAAATAAAACAATAATACATAGTTACAATCAACAGTGCGTAAGTACAGGACATATTGTGTACAAAAATACCAGTGGGATTTTATTATATTCGGTATATACATTGTCAAAATGGATATTAGGAGATGCACAGAATATAGAACAGTAGTATTTTATGATTCGGGCGAGTGGATGCTTGGATGAATTGTACAAGATTTAGGGCTGTAATGTTATTGCGAGTCTTAGATGTGGAGGGAGACAGCCAGTTTAAATTGAAGTCACCCAGTAAGAATAGCTTACCTGTGTGAGAGAGGAAAGTTAAGGATGTAATCAGCTCAGATGCAACTGGGGGTTGGATACCCGGGCGGCAGTAGATGCCTGCTATAATCGGGACGGAGAAGGGGAGGGCAATTCTGATGACAAGGGCTTCATAGATAGTGGGGAGGGAGGCTGTGAAAATGGTGGAGTATTTTAGTGAAGACAGGATATACATAGCTATATCACCACCTCTGCCAGCCCTGTGCTGCCTAGAGATGGAGTAGCTGGGGATGGAGATAGAGTGGTCAGGGATCTTGTCAGTGAGCCAGGTTTCTGTTGTAATGAGAATATCTGGTGTCAGTGAAACAACCATTGTTTGCAGGAGATCAGTCTTCCCTAGCCAGACTGGACACCCTTTTCAACTTTTTCTGTCATTTAGCTCTTGACTCCCCTTCTTACACCCACCACTGAAAGCTGTATCACTCCCTATCTCTTACTTCTCTAGAAAATCGTCACCTTCTCCACTGTGCCAAATGTGTGTCAAAATATTGGTTTGGCTCTCTTCCCCCTTATCTATCTTCCCTACTATCCACACTGCCCGTCCCGGACCATTGTCTTAAATCATATGATTCTTGTCAATTGATAATTCCTTGTCGTTCAACTATGACAGGCCAGTTGGCCTTCTTGTATCACTTCCCTAAGCTATGGAGCCCCCCCCGAAGGCTGCTTCTCCGCCTCCTCCCCCTACTCCCTATCTTTAGCCTTGAACAACTTCCTCTCAGTAAACTGTGCCTGCAGCTCACCCCATTGCCATTTTACCCCTTTCTGCAAAGTCGCTCCTGCCCTTTATTTTCACTCCATTCAGCTATCTTGCACCGTAAAGTTGCTGTCACCCTAAAGGGTTGCACGAACTGCTCCCTCTGTTGTCAATTCTGGCACTTCTCTAATGCACTTATCTGAATATTGCTTTACGCTCAGGGCTTTTGGATCCAGCTATGTTGCTACCTTGCTTTGCTTCCTCAGATTAATAATGGGCTACGGCTTATCTGGATGTACTGTACCTGCAGATTTGTACCTTGCTTAAGTTCATTGCTGTTGTTGTACTGCTTTACTGCAGTTTTGTCCCACATTACTGTCTAAACTGTATTATGTCAGTTGATTGTATCTACTCTTGTATTTGTACTATTTTTTTTTTCTCCTACTGTTACCCCTCCCCAAAGGACACACCGTGAGATGAGCAATTTATGGTTCAGTGTGCCATTCCTGGTAAAACTTTTCAATAAATAAATAATAGACTGCAGATATTCAGGTGTATGATTTTTTCAGTCCATTTGGAAGGGCGGGCTTGGGAGATTGGTATGTGAATAGTAGTGGAAACATAAGATGAATTCAGGGCATTTGGGCCAGGTTTAGGGTGATGTTACCCGATGAGAGTAGGTGAAGGGCAGTAATGAGGAAGTAGAGCTTGGGGCATTTGTGACGGGTAGAGGATTTGGTAGATGGGGGAAGGGGAGCTTGGTGTGTAGTTGATTAGAAGGCAAAGGAAAGCAAAGTAGCTAGGTACTGAGAGAATAGGGCAGGTGGTAGATGTGGGAAGTGAGTCCTGAGTTCGGGGTGGTGTCGGGTAATAGCAATAATGGGGGTGGGTATGAGATGGGATGGGTGGGGTGAATGACTTAGGCAAATTTTTAGACTGGGTAGGATGAAATACAGGAGTAGATAAGATAAGGATGAGAATCAGGAGTGGAGTGGAGTTGAGTTAGCATTTCGGGAAATAGGTCAGGGGTCATGGTCAGGAGAGAATAAATAGTAGAAGAGGGTGTACTTAGAAGAAAAAATAGGAAAGAAATGGCAGGTGAGGATATTTGGCAATAGATTAAGTAGATTTCAGTGGCTGTAGCACTTCGAGTATCTGTGAATGAGCAGAAGGGCTATGGTAGTAAATTGTAAGCCCTCTAGTGGATAGGTTATATAGCCTGCAAATGAGGAACTCGGTAATTAGTCATTCACAGGGGAACTGCCATGTGACAACATTTGTCTATAAGTAAGTGTCCAGATGGGGAGGGCAGGAATGAGTTGTCTGTGGGTGACCGTTTGGAAGTGGGTAGAACGGGGAGGCAGTGAGCGAGAGGGAGAAGGCAAGGAAAACCACTGCTCTGTTAAAAAATGCAGTCAATTCTAATAGCAGTAAAATCCTGGCTTGAAAGCAGTAAGCGCATTTGAAAATCACAATCTCAGTAATGCTGAGCAGTTACAGAAGCCAGCAAGAAAGGAAGGCTTGAAAATAACAGTGCAGCCAATAGCCACTGAGCCGGAGCGAGCAGCATCCAATGAGGAGTGGATACTAGTTTGCAGGAGCCAGTCAGTGCCCCGGTGGACAGTCCCATTCTTAGAGGAGGGCATACCTGGTGTGGCTTCAATTAAGGTGGGCTGGAGATGCGGGGATGGCCGGCTGGCTTCCCAGCCATGGCCGTAGGAGCAGAGCATGAGCCCGGTCAGGGGCTTAGCCTGATGCAGCTTCACTGTAGATGGGTTGGAGATGCAGGGACTGCCAGCTACATACGAGGTAACAGACTTTTTTAATTTAATTTTTTCATTTTAATTTTTTATACTGGAAAGACATGTGAGCATAACTGCCTGTTTTCACAAGCGTCCTGTGACAAACATAACACAGGATAAATAGCAGGGTCAAGCAGTGCAGTGGGATGACAAAGGGGAGGGGGTGGGGTAGCTTCAAACTAGGGGTGCTAGCTGCACACTGGAGCAGACGTAGATAGACCGGGTGGTCTGTTTCTGCTGGCATATTCGTATGTTTGTATGTTCGTCAAGGGTTATACAGACATTCATGGGTTAGATAGACAAGGTTATAAGCAACTACATCCTTCTATATACACTAATACATAACATGTATTCCGTGGTGCAGTAATTCCAAGTAAGTGTGTGTGTGTGTGTATATATGTATGTGTGTGTGTATATATATATATTTATCAGGGTTCGACAAATCTGATAGCCTGTTGCCCGTCGTCCGGGGTTATCATTGCTGAGTCAGGGACAGTCAGTTTGTCCATGGATGACAAGTGCTGAAAAAAAAAAAAATTACCTGTTTCTGAGTGCATTTCCTGTTTTTTGCCATTAAGGTGCTGCTGACAGTGCCAATTTTGACTCTTCCGGTGGTCCTGTGAGCGACCAGAGTGCCGGGGAGCTGAGTCATGTGTGGACAGAAGAGCCCAGGAATGCAGCAGGCGTGTTGCCAGGGTGTGGAGAGCAAGCATGGAAGAGAGAGGGAAGAGGGCAGCCGGAGCCAGAGAGTCATCAGAGCGGCAGGGAGGAGCAGAACAGGAGCATGATTGGCAGGTCATACCGCCAACAATATGATCTGCCACCGCAAGGGAAGGAAACCTATTGGTTGCGGTGGTGAGTTGGGGGTTAACAGTCATTGGATGCGTACTTTCACTCTAACTGTCGAGGGGAAAGGATGTGTGGTGTGGCTGTCTGAGATAGAACATGGGAACGGTGTAACACTTTTGAGTTTCTGCTGTTTGCTGTGTAACGAATTACTGGGGAGAGAGCTCTCTATTTAAGTGGCTCCAGGAGACAGAAAATATTGAGTTATATTAAAAAAAAAAAAAAAATCGAAAGGGAGGGTGACTGTGGCGAGCTGGGGAGGGGAAGGGCAGCAGCGCCACGAGGCGCCAAGCGGCCTCATCAGCGAGGTCGGGAGCAGACCTCCATGGACTGCCTTATAAATCTGCCTCAAAAAAGGAATAAAAGTAAAGTGGGGAAAAGAACTGAACCAAAAACCAAAAACAACAAGAGAAAAGTGATTTGGCCAGGATTGTGTAGTTCTAGAGAGAAAAGAGGGGAAGGAATCCGTACTGAGCAGCGTGTTGCGCTGTTAGGCCACAAGACTAGTAATGTGCTAGCTGTAAGTTGCATGTACTACACTGAGCAAAATCAACGGGCAAAAGCTGCCTAAGGACATTAAAATGAATTATAATATGGCTTAAAAAAATCCAGTAATCTGATTGGCTGAGGAGCTCAGAACCCAGTGTTGATATCCCACGACGCAACACTGGAAGAAAGTCCAGTAGCCTCTTCACAATAAATCAACAGTACCAGCCATTCCTGACTGCCATTTCAAATGTGGCTGTCACCTTAACTCACTAAAAACCTTCAACTAGGCCCTAAAATTAAAACTGTATTACATTTTATAAACATAAGAATTAAATGTTATTTACCCTCATAATAATCTTGCTACACAGACATACATAACTTAAAGAGGGACTATGGTAAACATTTTTGGCATCAGTAAATTTAGAATTTGAATTAGCATAGCCCCAGTCAGCTTTATGCCAAAAATAAGATTTCTGAGTTACTTTGTTTAAAAGTTACAAGTCATTTTACAACCCTAAATTCACTGCTTGTTCAAAAAAGCCAGTTTCAATGAAGAGCTGCTGCTGAAGTCATCTCCAGAACTCAGAGTCTAGTCTTCCCTGTCAGCAAACTTACAGAACCTGTTTCTTCAAAGGTTGGAGTTCATGTGCAATGGTTTTCAGAAGTAAAACAGGCAGCAACATTCAAAAAACATTGCTATAAAAACTGTGTGTTTCAGGTTTTGTAAAAAAGTTGACAAATGTGTATTTTTTTTAATATTTATTTTGGTGCCTTTATTTTGGGGACTTTTTCTCCAGGGTTGCTGAATGCTGAATCATAGCACACTGCAGTGAGATTTAGTTTCAGTTTCAGTTTATTTTTTATACTGGAAAGGCATGTGAGCAAAATTCCTGTTGTCACTGGTGAGGTTTGCAGACTGAATAATTTTCTGATGTGGTAGAAGGCTGTGATCGTTTATACCTGTCATTCAATTGAGGTGATTTCTCAGGATGGCACTTTAAAGAGAAACGTTCATGATGGTCCAAAGAGTTACAGCTTGTAGTCATTATATGCAGCACTTGACCTGAAAGGGTGTGTGCATTTGTGATTTTTGGCCAAGGTTTACTCTGCCTTCCATAGTTTGGATTTGTTTTGGAGCCCTGCTGCACTTGCTATTGCTGTTCAGCTGCTGGGCTGCTAGCTCCTGATGACATCACTGTAGGGTAGAGCAGTGACTCACACTGTGCAGTACCATGCAGTTGTAACAATGTTGCAAGGGAAACCTACCAGTATTCAGTGTACATGCCGTGTTTCTTCTTCCCAGAGACACCTTGTTAGCAATGCATTATGCCAAAATCCAAATGCCTTCTCAGTATGTTGTTTTGTTTTGTGAAATTGACTCTGCCCTATAGTGATGTCAGCAGTACAACCCTGGGCCTACAGCAACACCAAGCTTGCTAAAGAAGCTCTGGTACACCCTGCAGTTTTTAGCAGCTCAGAATGCAAAAACTAACTGCAGCGGATAGTAATGAAATATAATTCCAGAATCGATGCAATAAGAGGTAATTTATGCATGAAAGTCAAAAGGACTGGGGAAGTTCCTCTTTAAAACAATTATTCTACCTCCTTGTAAATGGGGGTGGGAGAGGTGATGCTGTTTTGAAACCTTACTATGAGTTTCTATGCAGTAGCCAACCCAGGGCCAGATATTCAAAACTTTGCCCCGGGCAAAATTAGCACTGCACGGTGGGCAAAATTAGCCCCGGAACCATTGGCATGCCATATTCAAAGGAATAGCCCTGGGGTTAAATTAGTTGAATATAGTGTGCAAATGAAGGCATGCAAACAGGGCTGGGAGTGCAGCGTAACAATAGTCCAGCAAATAAGACAGCACTGAATATAGCAACCGAGAGCAATGCAAACTGCAACAGTGGCCCAGTGCACACATAAGTTGAGTGAGGTAAGGCTGAACAGTTTGGGCAACGTGTGTGCTAGCAAAGCAGTGGAGCACAACAGCAAACAGTGCAGGCCAAATACTGCAGAACCATGTAATGGAACATTACAGTACTGCGCGGTGCTTACTCGTTCGCACGGCGCAGTCCAGTTTGCCTGGCGCTAAAGTTTGCTGTATTCAAAACTGCAATGCAATTGAGCCTACTCAAGCAACCCATGGGCAAACTGCCATATTAGCATCTCATTACAGCCCACTTTGCATGTGGATTGCCCGGCGCTGTAACATGGTGCACACAGCTCCACCTGTAGGTCCGACTGGAATTTCAGGTCGGTTGCCACATTCATAGTGTGCTCATAAAACATTAGCTGCAGTCTTGGTTTGAATACAGATGCAAAGACTAATGTGGCTCAGGGGAGTAGCACTGCAGGAACAGGTGGTTGTGCTGCATGCCAGCGACAAATCGTTGTTCCTGCCACAATGTTTATCACACGGTACAATGCCATAATAGGCGATACTGTGAGGTACACAGCAATGCCTACAGTGTGTCAGGCAACAGTGACTGGTGCTATCCACACAGTGACAAGCACAGCTGGAAGATGTGATCTGACAGTGGACATTACAGTCATACTGTCTTGTGACCCTCATGTTCTGCACCAGTGGCATGGTATCCCCACACTGCCATACACATGGCTGTCTGTTTGCCGGGATCCCGGACAGGTGTAGGGTATGTGCCCCGGGGGGGGGGGCACACATACCATCATACTGGCATACTGCTGTCAGGAGCAGTGCCGACAGTGGAACATGTGCACTGTATGGATGGCCCCAGCCGTGTGGCAGTTGGCAGTGCCTACTGTGTGGTGCAGCCTGGCCACCTGTACACCCTCCCCTCAACAACCTCTATTCCCCCAGTGCAGCATGTGTCTACTGGACTGTGCTGGTGTCCCCAGTGAGGAAACTGGAGGTGCGTACTGTATGGATGCAATACCATGGTGTCCACTAGCCGCTGGGACATCCATTAATGCCTAGCAGGGTTAGGACTGGTGCCAGATGATGGCGACATGGGCGGTGCTGTCTGTATGCAGCATGTCTCTTCCATGTATGTGTTCTGTTCATTTTTTTTTTTTTTTTATCACCTTGTTCACCAGATAAGCACACTGGGCCAAGGCCCACTGTCAGGAATGACCCGGAGACACTAACTGTGTGGCTGAGATGCAACGGTGTACAATACAGACATACAGTGCACAACAGCACATAATACACAAATATCACATTAGGTACACATTGCAATACTGTGTTGCTGCAAGTGGTGTTCTAGCTCAGGTGTAACATTTAAATGTGTGTGCGCTTCACAGCACTGTTGGGGCATTGCATTCCACAGTTTGTGTGCCTGTGCATATGGAGTGGCCCAGGGTGGCTGTCCGCCCACATTGCTTCCTCACTGGATGCATACAGCCTTGTTCCCTGTTGCTGCTGTGTGGCCTTCCATCCTGGGTTTGCCCAGCATTAAGACCACCTTTTCTTGGGCGGTAATTTGCGCAGCGCTACATGTTATGCTAACGCACATTGTGCAGCGATATACTTTTGAATATACTGTTGCGCCTATATGCATGTCCCCACCCCTCACTTTGTGCCACGCATACATTATCACATAGCGTTGGCGCTATCACGTTGTACAGGTGCTATTTGGCCTTTTCAGTGTAGCACCCCGGTGCAAATGTGGTGCAGTCTTTTGAATATCTGGCCCCTTGTGTTTTCTCCCTGACAGGCTGTTACTTAACCTACATTCAGACTCATCTATGTTGTATTCCATATTAAAATGATAATTTTACCAGGGCTAACACTTCCATCACTAGCAGGAATTAGATATTAGGCCCATGTTAAAGGGCACCTTTCATGATGGTCCAAAAGGTTATATCTTGTAGTCATTATGTAACCCCCCTGCAAATGGGGGTTCCCAAAAGACTTCCAGGAGCTTGCTTGAATGCTCCAAGCCTGAATGGTGTTTGGCATTTAAGCCATTTATCAGTGAGTGTTTTTAGAGCCTCTGGTACTGTCTCTTTAAGAGCTGTCTGCTTGCAGACATAATTAGTTTGTATGGAGGGACTGTGTGCTTCTCTGAGTACCACTCAAGCTGCTGCCAATTCACTTCATTTTGCAGTCACTAGGAGTGCAAAGGAACCTATCTGAAAGATGTAACTGTTTGCCAGAAATTATTTAGAGTAATAATGAAATTACAGTTTGTCTAACCTGCTTTCTTTGCAGTCAGAATCTGTCTGCTAGTTCCCCATTCTAGTTTTGAACTGCTGAACTGGACCAATCAGTGTGGGGTAGCTAGCTCTAAAATGGTGCCTTGGACGAATCAGAACTTGGACTCATAATCTGAGCCAGCCACAAGAGGATTGTATGGGCAGTGACTCTGGGAGATGTAGTTTAGACTTCAGTGCCTTTTGGACCAACAGCAGCAGTCTATTGTGGTGACAGCCAATCCAGTCAAGAACTGGGAGGAACTCAAAGGAAGTGCCGTTTTTGTCGGTTGGGTTTCAGTTGAGCTTTGGCAGTGAAGAAGGAAGGAGCCCTGTGCTTTTCAGTGTGCAGTTTTAGTCAAAAACGTGTGTAAGGCCCAGAGTTCGGTCTGCAGCTTGTTGGGACTGAATCCGTCCTGTGAAAAGAATCAAGGATCTCTGAAGAGTAGAAACCAGGCTCACCCTGTAGAAGACTGGAAGAATTGCTGAAATTTGCACTCGGTCTGTCAGGAACTGAATCTGCTGTGTGTTCTCCCGGGTATTGTGCAGTAATTGCGATCGGGATACAGATGCAGCCTGCCTGGTATAGTGCTTTCTTTTATATGGATGTGTGAAGAGGTTTGTGTACCTCAAGTGAGCCCTGCTGACATTGAAGGACCCTATCTTATTTGGAGGTCGTGAGTACTAATTCAGGGTCGCTCCTGTTGAATTGCCACATTAAATCCAAATGGAATTACTGTACTGCTGACTGTTTAATTCTCCTTTTCTCTGTGAAAGGGCCCTACCAGCTGCCCGCAGTTTGGACTAGCCACTAGGGCTTGGGTACCCAGGGACAGTAACTGATAGGGATAGGCCTGTGCACAGAGCCATAGTGAATTATTAGAGTGATAAGCTAATTAACCTGATTTCCCCTGTCCTTGTTATATCCCCTAAATAAATCAGAGCTGCTTGTTTCAGCAAAGTTATACTGCCTGAGGTATTTGTCTATGTTAAAGTACTGTACTGTGATTGTTGCACTGTATCTCATTTCACAGGAGGTCCCAGTGCGGAACCAGACCTGGGGGTAAGTGTATACTGTGAAGGTAATTCTGATATATTGTGTGGGCCACTAGTGGGAAGAAAGGGGGTTGCAGTGTCCCAGAGGGCTGTGACCAAGTTAGTTTAACTATTGCAAACCCTGACCTCTGGGTGGAGGCACCCGCCATTGGATCCAGGCCCCTCAACCTGTTAGTGGCAAATCAGGCAGGGGTAGTAGCCCCTGGGATAGCGCCATCTAGGGGTTACAATTATATGCAGTACTAGACCTGAAAGGGTGTGTGCATTTGTTATTTTTGGCCAAGGTTTACTGTGCCTTCCATAATTTGGATTTGTTTTTGAGCCCTGCTGCACTTGCCTTTACTGTTCAGTTGCTGGGCTGCTGGCTCCCAATGGCATCACTGTAGGGCAGAGGAGTGACTCACACTTTGTACTACAGTGCAGTCACAGCAATTTTGCAAGGGAAAACTACCAGTACTCAATGCACATACTGTGTTTCCCCCTTCCCCAATACACTCTGTTACCAATGCATTATGCCAAAATCCAAATGCCTAGCCGGTATTATTTTTTTATTTTTTTAATCAAATTGACTTTCTTCTGCCATGGTAACAAAGCATGGGGATTGAGAGAAGATAGAGTTGCTGTCAGCATCTTTTCCAGTCCTTTTGACTTTCATGCAAAACTTACCACATTTTGTGAAAGACAGGACATGAAACTTACAAGAACAGGAGGCTGAGTTTCAACTGATAGGAAAAGACTCTTTTAAAAAAAACAAAAAAAAAAAACAGAGCAACATTTTGTTGAAAGAGAGAGATTAAGATTTAGAGCACCTTTCCCAGTCCTTTTGACATTCATGCATATATTACCCCTTCTTGCACTGATTCTGGAGTTGCATTTCATTCATTCATTTTGCAGAATGCAAAAACTAACTTCAGAGGACAGTAATGAAATACGAATCCAGATTCAATCCAAGAAGGGGTAATTTATGCATTAAAGTCAAAAGGACTGGGAAAGTTGCTCTTTAAAAAGTGGTGTAAAGCAGACACTGACAAACAGCATTGAAGTTGCCAACATTATGTAATACTAGTAAACAATACAACTTCCTAACAGGCACAGTAGAGTAGCACGCCAAATGGTGTCCGCAGCCTGGAGGCATGCTGACTCAGCATTCAGCAACCCTGGAAAAATGGACCTCATCAAAAAGGCGTTAAAAATATGACTCTGTCAACTGTGTTCCAAAACCTGAAACACACATAGTTTTTATAAAAAAAAATTTTTTGAATGTTATCTCTTGTACTTGTAAAAATCATTGCACATGATTTTTAAACTTTGGAGAAACGGGTCCTGTAAGCTTGCTGACAGGGAAGACTAGACTATGAGTTCTGGAGATGACATCATCATCAGCTCTTCACTGAAACTGACTTTTTTGAACAGGTGGTGAAATCAGGGTTGCAAAATAGCTCATAACTTGAAAATGAAGTAACCCAATAACCACATTTTTGGTATGTGATTTATTGGGGGTATGCTTATTCTAATTCTGCAAAGTGGCACTTTTAGCCGGAGTCCCTCTTTAAAACATAAAGTACTACAGTACATAGAATTGTAAGATATGGTGTTTCATTGCTGACCATGAAAAATCCCCCTCCTGTCCTCACCTGCTTACTGTGGAAGTCTGTGTTTAAGCTGTTAAAGATAAAACAAAGGCCGTGGTTCATTCTGAGGCCTTCTGTTGTTTGCTAGTGGGAGTAAACATTCTGCCAGAAGAATTGAGCTGAGGTTTGAATTCTTGCATTCTATCTGTAGTAAACATTCCATCTCTTGAATGTTGGCAAGACAGAAAATAAACAAGACAGAGAAAATGGAGGGAGTATTATAAGTAAGCAATAAGACACGACAGGGTGGTGGTTGTTATGTGATAAGCGCACACCTAGGCGCGTGGTGAGGCACCGAGGCCAAGGTCAGTGTCCTTCCCGCACCTATGGGTTAACACATAACAACCACCACCCTGGAGTGTCTTTTTGCGCTTATAAAATGAGAGATAACTATGGAAACAAAGAAAATGACAAGGTGTTTATATTTTGAAACCTTTGTAACATTTATTTAAATACAGAATAGAGAATTAATTGAAACATTGAGATAAAATAGTCCCTTGGTAAACTTTTTTGAATGGTAAAAAATAGCAATTACTAACAACATTAGCAAACAACAGTCTACTTGTTGTAGTTTATGAATTGCACTTTACTGCACTGTGATTTTCTTACTCTGTCCCGAACATCGATTTCGCACACCGACCACGCCATTGTGTGCTACATGTGCAAAAACACATTTTTGGTGAGATGTGAAAAATGACAGTTGTACTGTTCATAAGGAGGTTTGGTAAAATGGCAACACTGAAAATCTGGAGTGAAAATATTAAAAATGCTCGAAGTTACGAGCGTGTGTAGGAACTGCGCAATGCACACTCGTAAAAAGTCGTTTTGGGGAATATTTTCCCCAAATTTTCAACATAGCCAGTTTAAGACCACTGCTCATGAACAGTGTCACTGTGATTTTATTAATCTGTCCAGAACATTGATTTCGCACACCCACCACGCCATTGTGCGCTACATGTGTGAAAACACATTTTGGGTGAGATATGAAAAATGACAGTTGTACTGTTCATAAGGAGGTGTGGTAAAATGGCAATACTGAAAATCTGGAGGGAAAATATTAAAAATGCTCGAAGTTACAAGCGTGCCTAGGAACTGCGCAACGCACACTCGTAAAACAGTCGTTTTGGGGAATATTTCCCAAATTTTAAACATAGGGTTTTGGAGCCTACCTCATGAACTGTGACACTGTCATTTTGTTAATCATTCCAGAAAGGTGGTTCGCGCGGTGACTGCAGAACCACCTTTCAGGACGATTAACAATAACAGTGGTACAGTTCATGAGTGAAGCTCAAAACCCATGTTGAAATTTGGTGAAAAATTCCAGAAATGGCTGAGATATGCACTAAGTTGAAAAAATCCATTTATGCCATTATACAGCTTACTGGCATTTCTTCAGTTCTGAGTCGGCTTTGAAGAGTGCAGACATGTTCCTGGTCCACAAGATCGTCGCTGGGCCGGAGGTAAGTATGGGTTGAGGTGGGGTGAGGTGGGAGGTGGGTATGCAGAGGGTGGGTGCAGGTTGGGGAGGGGCAAAAGAATCAACGAGGGAAGGTTTTTGTTTTTTAATTATTTATTTACACACAGGGACTTTTCCCACGCTGGGTGGGCTCCCAGCGTGGCTTAGAAGGCAGTGAAGCCACGGCAGGGAGTTGGGCACCTGTCGACTAGGAAATTTTGCCATGCTGGGGTGGGCTCCCAGGCGTGGCATCTGAGCCCACAGGGGGCAGGAACCGACAGGTGATTGGGCACCCTGCTGGCAAATGAAGCTTTGCCACATTGGGGTGGGCTCCAGCGTGGCACCAGGCAGCTTGGGGCGGGATAGTCGACGGGGATTGGGCACCCTCGTGCTAAGGAAGTTTTTGCCATGCTGGGGTGGCTCTCAGCGTGGCATACTAACATTTGGGGAGGGCAGTGAAACTGACGGGGGATTTGGACCCCCATCGGCAAATATGAGATTCAAACCCAGGTCTCCAGAATTGCAGCATAGACCATTCAACCTCTATAGTATGCTGCCTCCTTTAATATTAAATTCCCTCCATGATCGTAGCGGTCGCTACTACTTTAACTTTTTGGTGCGTACCATCATGCACCATGTACTTCCATCTCGGGAAGCGATCAGGTTTTTTTTTCCAATGCCTCTTTGCACTCGCGTTGTATGTTTGAGTTAATTGATAGCCCGTGTCACCGGCTGATTACCTCTATGGATTGCTTTTATTAATATTAGCAATGTATTTGGGCACTTTGGGTCTGCCTCTGCCTATTTAACTGTGTTTTCCCACCTTTTCTTTTTGTTTATAAAGTATTACTGTATTGCCTACTTTCTTCATCCTGTTTTTTTGTTTTCTGTTTTTCCCCACATTTAAGACATAGAATGTTTATCATGGAATATTTACCATGGAACACAGAGATTCAAAATTCTGCTCTGTTCCACTTGTAGACTGTTACTCTCCTGACATTCTGTACACACAGACAACGAAAGGCCTATTTTAGAGCCAGAGACTCAATTATATCACTGTCAGGGCAAGCATGAGAGATTTCACTGATGAGCAGGTAAAGACAGAAGGGAGATTTTTCACTGTTAGTAAACAAACAGTTGTAATGAAAACTATAAACAACACTTAATGTTTCTAATTTGTTTATGTGTGTAAGGTGAGTGTGATGATCAGGGAAACAACATTTAATGAATTTATTTTATTTTTTTATTTAAGGTAGTTTTAATTTTAGGGCCCAGATGAAGTTTTTTTTACAGTGTAAAGGTGGCAGCCATGTTTATAATGGAAGATTAGTTCTGGTTGAAGGGGGACTGATTTGCTCATTGTGTGATGTGGTTTAGGACCAGGATGACTGTGCATATATAGAGATTTAATGTACAGTCAGCTGATGTCTCTTGGCCAATGAGGTTTCTAGATGTTTTCTTACCATTTTATAAAGAAAAAAGAATGGTGAGGGAATGGGTAAAAGGGGGTGGGTTGGGGGAAACTAGAAGGTTTAAGAGCTAATTAAAAATACATATATGTATAAAAATACATTTTTTTTTAATCTATGAGTACATGCCATAAGAGAAAAATCCTATTTACAAGACAGCCCTTTGTATGAATTTTGCTGTACATAATATTTAAATCTGAGATGGCATGTCAGTGCTGGGGCTGTTTGAAAAAGGCATACATTTTTTCCTTTTTTGATTTGGTGCATTTCTTCACCCCCCCCCAAAAAAAACAAAAAAAACTTGGACCCATTTTATAATCACAATAAAACACTCCAGAGTGTACATTGTGGTGGAGTAACAGCACTTCTTGGGTGATTGAAATGAAGGCACTCGGCAATGCCTCATGCCACACCTGAGGTGTGCCACTATCCAACCACAACGCATACCCTTTCATGCCTTATTGCTTAATTGTTTTTACTGTTTGTTAGGACAGTCTTCACTCCTGTTTAAAAACAAAACAAAAAAAACAAACAAGGAAACACAGAAAATAAACTTATGGACGCCTCTGCTGCATCATGATTGATCTGTATAGGGACACTAAAGGAGACTGTCTGTATTAATGTGTTCAGTTCTGCAAAGTGAAAAATGAGAGAAAACACAGGAATATAAAAAAATATTGCTAAGCTCAAAGTAATAAAAAAGGTCAGTGTAAGCAGTATGGAGAGATGCAGTAAAGCTCTTGAAGGGACTATTTTATTTCTATTTTATGTCTAAATTAATTATAATAAAGTTATAATTTCTGATTGTTTCTTATGTTTATTGCCTAATCATTAACATAGAAACATAGAAGTTGACGGCAGATAAGGACCACAAGGCCCATCCAGTCTGCCCATTTCTTTTTTCTACCTTATAAATGTGCCATAGGCCTTTGCTCTGTCAATGACCTATCTATTCATACTCATCTGTATTGCTCCTGTATGCCTGTCCCATGCCTGTTTGAAGCCCTGCACTGTATTCATATCCACCACTTCCCGAGGTAGGCTGTTCCATGCATCCACCACCCTTTCTGTGAAAAAGAACTTCCTCACATTACTCCTTAATTGGCCTCCCTCTAATCTCATGCTGTGTCCTCTTGTCCTGCTATTTTTCTTATATTGAAACATGTTAGACTCTTTCACCTTGTTAATGCCCTTAAGGTGTTTGAATGTTTCAATCATATCACCTCTCTCCCTCCTTTGCTCTAGGGTATACATATTGAGTTCAGTTAATCTGTCCTCATATGTTTTCTGATGCAATCCCAGCACCATTTTTGGTTGCCCTTCTCTGGACTGCCTCAATTTGGTTAATGTCCTTGTGAAGGTGTTGCCTCCAGTACTGCACGCAGTACTCCTGATGGGGCCTAACCAGTGTCTTGTAAAGAGGGATTATTACCTCCCTCTTCCGACGTGTGATACCCCTGCTAATACACCCCAACATCCCTCTAGCCCTACCTACAGCTTTAGAGGTCTGCTTGGATGATTTCAGGTCATCACTGATCAGTGATGATGATGCCCCAAGCCTCTTTCTTCCCTTGTGACTGCCAGCAACTCCTCTCCCAGCCTATAAGTGGCTTCAGGGTTTCTCTTCCCTATGTGCATGATCTTGCACTTCTTTGTGTTAAACCCCAGTTGCCACTCTTCCGACCATTTTGCTAGTTTATCCAGATCTCTTCTCATTCTGCCCACACCATCTGGATCATCTACTCTGTTGCAGATCTTGATGTGATCTGCAAACAGACAAACCTAACCCTCCATTCCATCTGCAATATCACTGATGAAGATATTGAAGAGGACTGGCCCCAGGACTGATCCCTGAGGTACCCCACTTGTGACTTGCATCTCTTCTGACTGTATACCATTTACCACCACTCTCTGTTTTCTGCCCGTCAACCAGTTTGCCACCCAGTTGACCAATGTCTGACCCACCCCGAGCCTACCCAGCTTATTAATCAGTCTTCTGTGTGGAACAGTATCGAAAACTTTGCTGAAGTCAAGGTAGGCAACATCAACTGCTCCCCCTTGGTCCACCACTCTGGTTACCCAGTCAAAGAAATCTATGAGATTAGTTTGACAGGACCTTTCTTTTGTAAACCCATGCTGTCTTGGATCCTGTGCTTCTATGGAATCCAGGTGTTGCACTATCCTTTCCTTAAGGAGTGTCTCCATAATCTTGCTCACTACTGAGGTAAGACTGACTGGTCTGTAGTTCCCTGCCTCCTCCCTGCTACCACTCTTGTGGAGCGGGATCACATGAGCCCTTCTCCAGTTAATTAAAATCTTCGTCCCTAAATAACGTCACACCTGGGGTGGCGGAAACACTTGGACTGTGGCCTCGTTCTTCGACTCAACCTAGATGTGATGTTTTTCAGTGACTACGCACACCCTGTCATGCCTTATTGCTTAAATATTAAAGGAAAGGGTTACCAGACAGCACAGTAAAGGAAGAAGAGAGCGAGGGTTGGGCTTGATGTTGCCCTGAGAAACATAAAGGGCAGAAAGTGCAACAGCCAGAATGGACTAAAATAAAAAGGCTAAAGCTTTTATTTATTTATTTATTTATTTTAGTTTAGTATTAATACCTTTGAGTCAAGGACTCGTTTTCAAAGGTTCCGAGTCAGTTAAACGAACAGATACAGACAACATAACACATAATACAGCAGTGGATTACAAAATAAGGTTACAGAGGGTTGCACATACTTTTAGGTTTAATACATAGAAGTCTAGGTTTCACTAGTACATAGGAGTCAAACATTGTAAGTTTCACTAGTACATAGGGGTCTAACATTGTGAGTAACAACACTAAGTGTGGGTATAGTGTTAGAAACAGGAAAGAGGGGGAGAGGCCAGAGATTGAGTCTCCGTTGGGTAGTACTGGGGACAAGTGGGGGGTGGGGCATGGACGATTGCCAGAGTGGTAGGCTGAGTTCACCAGTGGTGGCCAGGGGTGAGAATGGGGGAAGGGGGGAGGCAGCCCAAGGTAGGCATTGTCAGATGTTCACGTATGTAGTTGAATGGAGTGGGCGATCTGTTGGGGGTGGGGATGTTGACAGTTTATTGTAGTATAGATTATGCAAGGTAGGTATTTTGTGGCTAGGGGGATTTGTTGAAGAGAGCAGGGTAGGTGAAGAGTGCAGGGGGCAGTGGTTGGGTGGTTAGAGCCAAGGGGTGGGTGGGATAACCTGGGGTCCCTGAGCATGGGCTAAGTGTGGCAGACACAGATTTTTTTTTGGTTTTTTTAGTTCTAGCTGGGAAAGAAGCCCGATTTTGAATTGTCTGAGCTTGATGAATTCTAAGAGTGCGGTAGGCAGCTCATTGAACCACTTTGGGCCCAGGAAGGCGAGTGACCTCTGTGCCAGTTTAATACACTTGAATGGCACCTGGAGTCCCCCTTTTGCAGTGCTCCTAGTCTGCTTAAGGGGTAACGCCTTTGCAAAAAGCCTGTTAGTGGACTCTGGCATAAGCCCTAGCAAGGCTTTTTTGATAAGCATGCAAGTTTGGAGTTGAGCTCGGAGGTGGAGTGGGAGCCACCCTGTCTCATTGAAGAGGGTGCAAATGTGGGTAGAGAGATCAGCAAGTAAGGTTAGTGACCAGGCTTATTTAGGCGAGTGCCCACTCTCTTGAGAGCAGTGTCACAGCCTGCTCCATAGATTGGTAGCCCATAGTCAATGGTGGCTAGTACCGAGCTACTTATCACTAATTTCAGAGCCGCAGGTGGTAGGGTGTGCTTGTGGTGGTACAGGACACCCAGTTTCATGTTAGAGGTCTTGATGACATGGTCAATATGACTGGAGTAATTGAGAGTGTCGTCGAGGTAAATTCCTAGGTATTTAAATATGGAGACTTGTTCAAGGGAGTCTCTCTTACGGCTCAGGATTTGCAGTGGACTGAACTTCTTTTTATTTTGGGGAACTGTGAACAGCATGCTGTTGTTTTTTTGTGGTTGAGCAGGAACCAGGATTCGAGCTTATGGTAGCTGTCCTGCAGTTCAGTAGTGATGGTATGCAGGTCTCTGCCTGGGACGGATATGTCAGTGTCGTCTGCATAGAGTACAGTGTGTGCAGGGCAGGCAGAGGGAAGGGTATTTATGAACAGACTAAAGAGTAGAGGGCCGAGGATAGATCCCTGGGGGACTCCTAGGCTTGCCTCCTTTGGCTCAGAGTATGTCTCCCCTATTCTGACTCGTTGAGTTCTATGGGAGAGATGGCTTCCAAACCAAGTCACCGTGCTTGGAGATAAGCCAGTTGATGACAGGCTGCTGAGGAGAAGGTGGTGATTCACTGAGTCAAAGGCCTTTGTGAGGTCTATGAATATTGACCCCACTGCCATCCCTTTATCCAAAGCGTCGTAGAGCTGGGAGGTGTATTTGACTAGTGCTGAAAGTGCCGAGTGGTTTTTATGGAAACCATGCTGTTGAGGGCCGAGCAGATTATACTTCTCCAAGTACTCAGTGAGCTGGTCTGAGGCCATCCTTTCCAAAACTTTCGGTGGGGGATTGAGATTGGCCTGTAGTTAGATGTTAGTTCTGTCTCCAGTTTTGAAGACAGGTAACTAGTGCCAGCTTCCAGGCATCTGGGAACACACTGGACCTAAGGGAGGAGTTAAAAACCTTAGTGAGGGGTTCAGCTATCTCCTCCAGGGTTAGGGCGACCAGCTTCAGGTTGATTAGGTCACTCCCCAACCTGGTCTTGCCTAGGACCTGCTTGACATATTTGATTGTCTCAGTTCTTGAGATCTGCTTGAAGTAGAAAGGTGGTAGTCCGTAACCTGTAGGTATGGGTGTATCCAGACCTGGGGGTTGCTCTGTTGGTGGCACAAAAAATATTCACCTAGTAATACGCCAGTCAGATCCATGAATGCTAAACTGAAGGCGTTGGCAATATCAAGGGGTTCCTGGATCATCCTAGTATTTGAGGTGATCAGGTCTGGTGGTGCTCTCGGGGCGCTACCAGTTAGTGATTTCAAGGAGTGCCAGAAATCTTTACCTGAGCTCCATAATTTGTTTAGTTGGTCCTTATAGTAGGTGGCTTTAGCTTGGTGAGCAAGCCTTGTGCAGTTGTTTCTGGCAGTCCTCTAGGTGGACACATCAGCCTGCTTGCATGTCACCTTGGCTGTATGCCAGAGATTGTCTCTTTGGCGCATGAATGCAAGTAGTGAGCCTGAGAGCCAGGGGTTTGTAGTACCTTTAACCTTCTTGACTCTGATGGGGGCAAAGATATCACAGGCCTGGGTGAAGGTCCTGAGGAAGTAGTCCAGGGCCTGGTTCCCATCCAAGGCTCTGTCGATTGGGACCAATCAATCAGTTTTAGGTGTAGTTTGAAAGCTTCCAAGAGTCTGGCTTTTAGGGTGCGGTTATGGGATACTTTGGGCGGTTGCTTAGAGAACTTATTTGTCCATATACACAAGACTGGGGAGGGGTCACTTAGGCTGTCTGGTAAGACAGAAACCTCAGAGATGTGTGCTGGGTGGGAGGATAAGAGTCAGTCTGTGAGTGTGAAGGTTCCGGTTCGGTAGCTGAGGCGGGTGGCTTGTGTTACCATTTGGGCAAGGTAGAGTCCAGAAATCTGGTCTGGTCTCTTGCCGGAGCTTCTTCTTGAGAAAGCCAGTTGATGTTAAAGTCACTGACTGTGACCTGTTCCCACTTTTTGCCCAGCATCTGCTGGTTCCCTATGAAGTATTTAAGATCGGTGGCTTGCTGACCCGGGGGTATGTACACCGTGGTAAGCATAAGGACTTTGTTTTGCTGCCCTATGGAGAGTTTTAAGTTTAGGATTTGAGCCTCTTTCGAGAGCATACTGCTGTGCATGATCTGGGATTTGATATCACATTTGACATAGACTAAGCATCAACACCCATGTTTAGACAGTCTGTCCTGCTGGTAAGAGGTGTAGCCGTTGAGGGAGATAGTGGTGTCGGAGATTTTAGGGGAGAGCCAGGTCTCCATGAGAGCTATGATGTCTGGAATAGCCAGCGCCACCCATGCCTGGAATTCCGTGAGCTTAGGAAGTAAGCTGCCGATATTAAGGGAAACAATCCTGAGTATCCCTGCCATGTTCGTAGTGGTGGTGTGGTGTGGGTTGGACCAGGGTTCGGGTGCACATTACCAGATAGCAGTAGGAGGATCATCTTACGAAGAGAGAGACCAAAGGGTCCAGTTGGGTCTGGCTTTTATCCCTGTTTGCTTAGTGTTATAGACGTGTGGGCTATGATGGAGCGGCTGTGCAGTAGGGCTGCTAGAGTGATGACTGGGGGCTTGTACGCTCTGAAGGTTTGTGGGGGGATGTGGAAGGCTTGAGGGGATGTTGTGTCGGCATTTGTGCCCCTCAGGCTGTGTACCATCTGCCAGAGCGGTAACAGGGCGGGGGGAGGAGTTAAAAGTAGTTTCATCCCGTGTGACCTCATGAGGTTGGCTAATATGACTATACCAAGAGTCAGTAAGAGAAGCTTCTGCAGTAGGAGAGGTTTCACGTTGCTGAGGAGTTCAGCTCCTCCCTCTAGTGGGCGGGTTGTATAACCTACCAGTGGGGAAGTAGTGCAGCTCTTGTTGGTGGTGGTTGTCAGGGGTTAGGTTTGGAATTGGGCAGATCAGAAGACTAATACGTGTGGCGGAAATACCACCCAAATGTCAAGGGTTAGGTTTGGAATTAGGCAGATTGGAAGACTAATACGTGTGGCAGAAATACCACTCAAATACTATGATGAGAACTTGGTTCAGGGGCAGGGGTGCAACGCAGTAAATGAGACTTAAAGAGTTAAGATTAACACCGACAAGTGATAGGCCCTATAACTGCATTCTGTATCTTTAAGGGGAGTTGCAATATTAGAGAGAGGGGAGGATGAAAATTGCTAAGGGGCGGAGCCGCTGGGGGAGGGCGAGTATTTAATAAAGGCTGAAGGAGGGGGAGGTGGGGTAGGCGAAAAATATAAAAAAAATGTAAGCAGGAAGGAGAGAAAGTGAAAGAAAAATGCAGTTTTTTGCAGGAAATGGCTACAACTGTGTCACAAATTAAACCTGGTCTATACTAAGAAGTGTTCACAAAATGCTGTATCACTTTAAGTTTAGTTTCTGATCCAGGGTAAAGTACCACTGGACCTTGAAACAAAGAGAGCTGTAATACTTTAAAACCTGCACTCTAAAGGATCGTGCACTGCAAACAGCCCTTGAGTGCAAAATTGCTGTAAACAGGCTTAGATTTACATTTAAGTTAGCATTCACAGGGCAGTTTGGAGAGACTTAACCAGTACCAGAATCAGAAAATAAATTTAGCTTAAAGTCCAAAAGGAATAGGAATAGCGAAGAATTCAAAAAGTGTAGCAGCCAATCAGCAGGCAGAGACGATGGATCTGGCCAGTCAGTGTGAATATCCAGAAGTTTACCAGCAGTATACCTTTGGTCTGGTGGTCTGGGCAGTACATTGGCGAGGCAGCGGTGGGCAGAGGACCCTGGAGCTGCTTGCAGCAAGAGGCACCCTTGTCAGGGGTGAAGCTAAGGGGTGAAATCAGAAAAAGCAAGAGGTCCTATAGCTGTAAGAGAGGGAGTGTATACAGTGGTGGTGGGGGGGGGTTATTCACCTCACAGCAGAAAATTGACAAACTGGTGCTGTGGCACCAGTACAGGGACAATGAGAACAAAGGGAAATGAGTGGGGGACAGTTAAAACCGTGTAGTGGCCTTGGCCGAGAGACACCTCGCAGCAGGAGGAAATTCCAACTGGGGGAATATGGACGAGGTAGAAGGTGAGACAGAAATGGGGTTAGTTGCAAGGCATAGCTTAGTGCTGTGACACAATGAAACCTGGTCCAAATAGAAGTATGAAGAAGAATGTAAGCAGGAAGTAGAGAAAGCGAAAGAGAAATGGGGGTTATTTACAGGGCATAGCTACAACTGTGTCACAAATAAAACCTGGTCTACACAAAGAAGTGTTCACAGAATGCTGCATCACTTTAAGCTTGGTGTCTGATCCAGGGTAAAGTACCACTGGACCTTAAAACAAAGAGAGCTGTAATACTTTAAAACCTGAAAAACCTGCACTCTAAAGGATTGTGCACTGCAAGCAACCCTCGAGTGCAGAATTGCTGTAAACAGGCTTAGATTCACATTTAAGTTAGCATTCACAGGACAGTTTGGAGAGACTTAACCAGTACCAGAATCAGTAAATAAAATTAGCTTAAAGTCCAAAAGGAATAGGAGTAGCAGAGAATTCAAAAAGTGGAGCAGCCCGTCAGCAGTCAGAGCCGAATTGATCCGGCCAGTCAGCGTGGATACACCAGACATTTCAGCAGCATACCTTTGGTGGTCTGTGGGCAGTACAGCGAGGAGGCAGCCGGTGGACAGAGGGGACCCACCAGGCTGCTTGCAGCAGAAGAGGCACCCTTGTCGGGGTGAAACTTCGATCTGGTGGTCTGCGGGCAGTACAGTGAGGAGGCAGCCAATAGGCAGAGGGGACATAGAAGCTTACATAGAAACATAGAAATTGTCAGCAGATAAGGACTGTTAGTCCCATCCAGTCTGCTCATAGACCCTTTACATTGCACTTGGCCACTGACCCTGTGAGATCAATGGCTTTTCATCACTCTTTCCCCTCTCAAGCTTCCCTTGTGCCTGTCCCAGGCATGCTTAAACCCTTCCACTGTGCTTGCCTCCACTACCTCCTGTGGCAGACTGTTCCAAGTGTTGACTACCCTTTCTGTGTAGAAAAACTTCCTCACATTACCTCTTAAAAGGACACTGTCAACCCCCTTTATGTCTCAAAGTGTGTCTAGTTTAAAAAATTACATTTTATAATTGCCAACACTCTGTAAAGATAGTTGATGTAGCTGGTAGTTTGATTCTGTCTCTTTTTTTCTTAGAAAAAGTGAAAAAAAAAAGACTGACCCCCAAACTGGTGTTACCACACAAACACATGTTTGTTTACATTACTTGATCAGCTCCAACTGCATCTTTTCTGGAGTTGGGAACACCCACAACACAGAGTAGCCCCTCATGATGCAGTGGGAGTTTAGGAGGCTACTGCCTCATGGGTGACTGCACTGTTTGGGTGTGTTTCTAATGCTCAGGAAGAAGAATCAGCATTTATATAGCGCTTTTCATACACAACATATCCCAAAGCGCTTTACAAGCAATACTAGACTGGTAGTGAAGTGACTGAATGTGTAGTGGCGCCATATCGCACATCAACACCCAAGCACTGCCTGGATAATTGCATGAACCGGTTTATGGGAAGGAGAATGTTGGCCAGTACACCGGGTATGTCCCCTACTCTTTGCGAAGAGTGCCCTGGGTTCTTTTACTTCCACCTAGACATCCACCAGGACAACACCAGGCTGGGTAGAAGGGACCTTGGTTTAACATCTCGTCTGAAGGATGGCACACCCCAGCAGTACAGCACCCCCTAATACTGCACTCAGATGCCAGCGTTTTAGGTGCAAGTTCAATCCTGGTGTGGGACGAGAACCCACGGCCTTCTGGTCCAGAGGCGGATGTGCTACCAACTGAGCCACGCTGACACCTCATTAAGTATGCAGTAAGAACAGATCCAGAATTGTAAACAAAAAACAAAGTTCTTTATAAGTATACATTGCCATGCATTTTAGTTTCACTAAACAAGGAGATAGATAAACCAAGCAGCAATATCAAAGAATTTTAGAAATGGTAAATCATAAAATGTGGGTTTTTAAGTAGAAATGATATGATGTCTCCTCTCCTCCAGTGAGTACATATTGAGGTCCCTTAGTCTCTCATATGTTTTGTGGTGCAAGCCCTGCACCATCTTTGTTGCCCTTCTTTGGATAGTCGCCACCTTATCTATGTCCTTGCACAGGTGTGACCTCCAGAACTGCATGCAGTACTGCAGGTGAGGCCTTCCCATTGTTTTATACAATGGCATCACTGCCTCCTGCTAGTGATACCCCTGCCTATGCACCCCTGAATGCCAGTGGCCCTCCCTACCACCTTTGTGCACTGCTTTGATACCTTAAGATCATCAGAGATGATAATCCCTAGGTCCCTTTCCTCTTTGGTGATGGTCAGCTCCTTCCCCGTCAACCTGTAGCTCTCCCCAGGGTTGCCTCTACCCATGTGCATTATTTTGCACCACTTTGCATTGAACCTCAGTTGCCACATCACCGACCATCTTTCAAGCTTCTCCAGGTCTCTCTTCATTTTCTGCACCCCTTCTGGAGTATCCACCCTGTTGCAGATCTTGGTGTCATCTGCAAACAGGCAGACCTTTCCTTCCAGCCTCTCTGCAGTGTCACTAATGAAGACATTGAACAGGACTGGTCCTAGTACTGATCCCTGTGGTACCCCCACTGGTCACCCCACTTTCCCCAGATTGTACCCCATTTACCACCACCCTCTGTCTCCTGTCTGTTAACCAGTTTCTAACCCAGTTCACCACCTTGTCTCCCATGCCCAGACTACACATCTTGTTAATCGGCCTTCTACGTGGGATGATGTCGAAAGGAAATCTAGGTAGGTGATGTCTACCGCCCTTCCCTGAATTATTTCCCTTGTCACCCAATCAGAAAAATATATTAGATTCATTTGACATGACCTTCCTGCTGTGAATCCGTGTGGCTTCTGATCCTGAGTACTGCTGGATTCCATAGGTGCCACTATCCTTTCTTTCAGCAGTGTTTCCATGATCTTTCCCACCACTGAGGTGAGGCTGACTGGCCTGTAGTTCCCCGCCTCCTCCCTACTGCTGCTTTTGTGCAGTGGGCCTACATGTGCCCTCCTCCAGTCCTCTGGAACGACACCCATGTTGAGTGACTGTGTGAACAGGGCCGCCAGAGGCGCTGCTACTTCCCTTCACGGCTCCCTTAATATCCTCGGGTGGATGCTGTCTGGCCCCGTGGCCTTATCCACCTTCAGCTTTGTGAGTTCTTCCAGAACACTCTCCACTGTGAATGGACTGGTGTCCACTTCTCCACCCTCCATTGCCTCTGCAACCCAACTGTGGTCCTTGACCCTCCCCTTCCTTAGTGAATACTGAGCAGAAGTATTTGTTCAGTATTTCTGCCTTGTCCAGATTCCCCTCCTTACTCACTCCCTTCTCCACTTTGAACCTCACAATCCCCTCCTGGTTTTTCTTCTTTGACTGATGTACCTATAAAATGCCTTATCCCCTTTGTTTACAGACCGTGCTAAGCCCTCTTCTGTCTGCACCTTCGCCTTCCTAACAGCCCTCCCTGCTTCTTAAAGGAAAACTGTGCACTTACCCTCCAGTTTAGCTTTTGTAAGAAAAGCAGCTTTTTCCTTGTGCCACAAAGACGTTTAATTATTCAGAGTCTGCTACTCGGAAGTATGGCAGACACTGGAGCAGCTCCATTAACTGTAAAGGTGTGGCGCCGCACCGAGCACTTCAAAGCAAATGTATTGATGAGCACGGTATGGCACCGGACCTTTACAGTTAATGGAGCTGCTCCAGCATCCGCTATACTTCTGGGTAACGGACTTTTGATAAATTAAACTACTTTGTGACACAAGGAAAAAGCTGCTTTTCTTACAAAAGCTAAACTGGAGGGTAAGCTTTGCAGGGGCGAGAGCCCCTGCAAAGCACAGTTTTACTTTAAGGAAATAAAAGTAAAATTAAAAAAGTGTGTTTTGGTGTGGTAGGAAGGGCGCTGTCTGTCAGGCAAGTCGAGTGAGGGTGGGGCTTGCATGGGGAAAAAGTGAAGTGTGAAAAAAGATAAAAAAAAAAAAAATAGAAGTAAAGTAAGCAACACAGCTCTGTACATTTTCCTAGGTTTTTCCCATCCCAATCCCATTCCACTGCCTTCTTGCTCCTCACCGACTGCCTGCCTTGCTTAGTTTAAGCAGCCTGGAAATTAAAGCATTATGTTCGTTGAGTGTGCAAACACAGACAACGTGCTGATTTGAGTGTTGCTAGAGAGAGGTGTGAGGGGTACCAGCCCAGTGGCCAGCAGTGCTGCAGTGCCAGTCTGTGGCTGGCAAATCTCCAGGCAGTGTCCTGATGACACTGGCTTGCTGAGGGGGCTCATCTCTGCTAACATTTCAAAGGACAGAGCTGATGCTGCGCATGGCTCTGTCCTTTGAAATGCGAGCCCTTCAGCTGTGGCTTAGTGTGTCTTTCCTTGTTAAACCGTGTCTCCTTTTCCTGCTGTTGCTTAGTGTGTCTTTCCTGGTTAAACGGTTTCCCCTTTCCGACACCGGGATGCCCACTACCGGTGTCGGATGCACCCCCCCAACCTGTTTATATCCCTGGCCGACATCGGGTGCCCAACCCTGTGTCGGTATTCCCCAACCACTTGTGTGCCTAAATTTTTTTTTTTTTATCCTCCCACATCGGGACCGCCAAGGAGTCATCATCCTGCCTTCCCGCTCTACCCAGACCTACCTCCTGAACCCCATGGAGCTGCAGCTCCCCCCCCGAGCCAAGCTGGGATGAGGTGGGGTGGCATACACCCTGTAATTCAATCTTTTGTCGGTCTGGAGTTGACTGGGTGAGCGGAGCCACATCGGAGGCACACTCTAGGCCGACTGTCTTCCCGGAGTCAGCGGACATTTTCAGTTTACTCCCCACCACAGTGTGTGCCCCTGACATCAGGTGCTACGTGCCGACATCCACTACATGTCTTGGCAGCCCATCCCCTATAAACAGGCTTGCAGTACCCGAGCCTTGGCTTGGGGGTCAGGCAGTTATGGCATTGGCCCCTGCTGTGCCGCCGACGGGTCCAACTGTGTACCTAAATTTATATTTATTTTTGTTACCAGTAAATGAAGAAAACCTTTCCTCGCGGTCTTTTTTTTTTTTTTCCCACCTGTAGAAATGAAAACTGTCCCTCGTTGCCTTCCCGTCCCCGCCTCCCATCCCAACCTCCCTCTGCGCACCCACCTCCCCTTACCCCATACATACTCTCCGAGGTTAGTGGACACGATCTTCTGTGGAGCGGGACACGCTACACTCTTCAGAGCTGACCGGCAAACTTAAAGAATGAAAGGTAAGCCGTATAATGGGAGTCAATGGGGGTTTCAACTTATGTTGATATCTCGGCCATTTTTAGGAATTTTGTCCCCAAATTTTCAACATGGGGTTCTTGGGACCCCACCTTGTGACCTTGTCACTGTCATTTCGTTCATCTGTCCCAGAGGGTAATTTCGTGGTCGCTGCGCAGAATCACCTTTTGGGACCAAGTAATGAAATGACAGTGCCACTGTTCATGAGGTGTGATTCCAAAAGCCCATGTTGCAAATTTGGTGAAAACATTCCAGAAAATGACTGTTATGAGATGCTATGCAGTTTCACAAGACTCGTAACTTTGTTGTCAATTTTTATATTTTCACCCAGATTTTCAACACTGCCATTTTTTTATGCCTCCTTATGAAAAATACAGCTGTTATTTTTCACATCCTGCCTGAAATGTGTTTTCGCACTTGTGCAGAATGGCATGGGCGCTATGTGAAATCAACTTTCAAGATGGAGTAACAAAATCACAGTGCCACTGTTCATGAGGGGAGGTCTCAAAAAGCCCATGTTGAAAATTTGGAGCGAAAATGCCCACAAACATCTGGGGCGTTAGGGTTTCCAACTGTAACACCCCCCCCCCATCCTGTAGAGACAGACAGGCGTGGGGCATGTGCTTTGGGGTTGTCTGCCGTAATGCTCACACCATTCCACCCCCACCCTGCAGCCAGTGACATGCATTGGGGTGTGCCTTGGAGTCTTTGGCTCAAACGTTCACCCCATTCTCCCGTACTGCGCCCTTCTCAGCTTATTTCATTATGGAATGGGGTGAGCATTCGGGCCGAAGACCTTAAAAAAAAAAAAAAAAAAAAATGTCCATCACTATTCGTTGTGTAACCCCCCCCAAAAAAAAAACAGTATACAGACACTGTGGGCGCCAATCCCCCAGTGTCCTCATCTGTTCAGCAAACTCCCTGAAAAAAAAGAAAACTGTCCCTCATTTTTTTCCCCCTGTAGGAAAGAAAACTGTCCATCGTTGTCCGTTCTGCTGTTACCCAAACCCCTACCCTCCCACTCAGAACCCACCCCCACCCCATACTTGCCCACCGGAGATCCATCGCCATAATCTACCTTGGACTGCGGGCATGTCTTCACTTTTCAAAGTCCAACTGCGTGCTGAATTAAGCTCTTCAGTGTATTTCAATGGGGTTTTCGGCGTTGGATGTATTTCAGTAGGGTTTTCAACTTAGTGGCATAATTTGGCCATTTTTAAATTTTTTGTCCCAAATTTTCAACATCTTTTGGGACCCCACCTCACAAACAGCTTCACTGAAGCAATTTTCAAACATCCCCTCTTCCCCCCCATGACAACAGTGCACATGACAAACATTAGACATTGACAAATGCTTCTTTTTCATTAGTCTGTCTGTCTGTCCCCTCCCATTCCAGTCTACCACCAGTGAAAAAGACGCACCATACAGTGACTGTAACAAAATAAATGTTGTTAGTATCACAAAAAACAAGTACCCAGACAACAATATGCAGAACAAACTTTATCTCTGATCAGCAGTACCAGCAGCATCCTGTTCTTGTAAGACACACACACATTCTGCTTCCGCAGATAAAAGTAATAACAATGAATCTGCACCTGTGGTAGGGGATATAAGAGCTGATCAGGCACTTGAATTAAACAGTGAAGCCTTAGCTGAAGCCCTTGTTTCACTTCCTTAGAAATTCACTTTAGTGCTTGATGAGCAGGTGGAGGAGAGAAGTAAAGACAAGAATTGTGACCAAGAGAAAGGGGCCAGATTTAAAGCTGCCAAATATCCTAGTTCAACCGGGACGGTCCTGGTATTCAGAGGATTGTCCTGGTGTCTTAAAGTATTTATGGAAATCTGGATTTTGTCCTGGTTGACGGGTTGAGCCGGTAAATCGATCTGCCCGCTGCACACTTCCTGGTCTCCCCGCTGTTGCATGCCTGCCCAAGATCTGATTCTCGCCATCGTGCATAATACCTGACACCTGCTGGCAGGCAGGCCCTTTGATTGAACCACCAATGGCAGGTGAGGCTGGACCGGGTAAGGTCCAGTCCAGATTCAGTGCTGTGCTTGCCTTTAGGAGATCCGATCGGAACACAGGACTTTAGTACCGTTGGCTGTGAACTCTCGCAGTCCAATCGGGTTGGAGTCATCAGTTCTGTGTCTTAGGGTGGCTGACTCGTCACTCTTTGGGTCTGGGCATCTGGCTTTCTCCACCTGCTTTGTTTTTTTTTTTTGGTTTAGGTTTGTGGCCCATTTGACTACTGACTATTGCCTTGTCTGTTGTTGGGAATGGGTCGGGGTGCTTCATCAGCATTTTATTTTATTTATTTATTAAATTCTCGGATTACAAATACCTTTGAGCAGAAACTGTCCGTTTACAAAGGTTCCACGTCAAAGGATGAGGGTCAACATACATACAGAGGTAGTAAAAGAATGCACAATAAACAACCAAAACAGCTAAAAAAAATAAAGATACTTAGTTATAACATACTTTGAGATAATATTCATAAAACGAGCAGCTGGCTGCGGTAACAATAAGAGATAGAGGGCACCATAGTCAGTTAGTATTGCAGGCATGCGACCGGGAGAGGAAGTTGGCAGGCTAATGGGCCACTGTCCGATGGTGGTGGAAAATGTCTTGTACCAGTGGAGATGCGAAGCAGGAAAGGAGTCACAAGGAAGGCCCAGTGCCAGAGGGAGTGAGATTGGGAAAGGGTGGGCTGTGAGACATGAGTGAGCTGGGAGGTGTTTAGAGAGATCTCTGTTCAGAGAAGCAGTCACATTGAGTGGTAGAGGTGAGGTAAAGTTTGAGATTCCTTTTGAAGGGTCCAAGTGTAGTAGAGGAAAGTGCTTCTTTATTGAGGGAATTGAACCATTGAGCGGCTCCGTAGATAAAGGACCGCTGACCCATGGAGAGCATCACGCATGGATGAGGCAGTAGCAGCAGCACGTACCCTGTGGTGACTGCCCTTGAGCTGCATTAGTAGCGGAGAGGAGATCGAGAGAGATGGAGACTGAAAGAAGAAAGGTGAGTCCTTGGCCTAAAAGTTTTTTTTTTTTGCAGGTCGCCGGGATGAGCTAAATTGTTAGTAGTCGGTGGCAGTCAGTGGATGGTGTAACTTTGCTGGCTTTGGGCTTTCAGTTCTACTTCTTTAGTACTTTGCTAGCTGGGGGGGGGGAGTAGCCTAGAGTATCAGGGGATCCAGGATATAAGGACTTTAGGACTCGCTCTTTGTAAGATGAAATCTATCCCATCATCTAGGGAAGGTAGGGAAAATGATGGAATCACTTCTGAAAGAAAGAATTATTACGTACCTAGAGGCCAGCGGGGCACAGGACCCGAGGCAGCATGCATTCACAGCGGGAAGGTCATGTCAGGTGAATCAAATAGATTTCTTTGACTGGGTGACCAAAGTAGTAGACCAGGGAGGGGCTGTGGACATGGCCTACCTAGACTTTAGCAAGGCATTTGACCCAGTCCCACACAAAAGATTAATAAACAAGTTAGCCAGCCTGGGGAGTGGCTCCTAGGGTCATAGCCTGGTTAAAAAACTGGCTGGACAACAGGACACAGAGGGTAATAGTAAACGGGAGTCCACTCCAAAGAAAGAGGGGATCTTACTTCGAGTGGGAGCTCTTGCAGCAGGCTATAACCATTTGGACTAACGCCGCAGGCCTTAGGACCCACCGGAAAAATTCTTAGCTAGCAGTACCCAGCAGGAACCCCCCACCCCCGATGCTGGCTCCACCCCGTCGGTCACGGTACATATGGGGGGGCGGACCCCGGCTCCACCCCAGTTCTTTTCCAGCCGCGACCTGCTCACTTTGGGGAAGTTTGTTGCTGACAGAGCAGTTTCCAGCAAAATTGGATATTTTTCCTCTTGGATTATTGTTGTTTTCTCTCCCTTGCTGACTTCAGTGCATATCAATCAATCAATCAAACGTTATTTAACCAGGCAGTAACATCACTGAGTGAGCTAATTTGCAAGATGGTCCTGGACACACAGAACAATATCCATTTACAGTTTACGACAATATGTCTAGGCACATCACACAGGAAAAAACAATATAAACATAACTAATGTTGCAGGATAAAATGTCGGGTATAAGTCTTGATTGCAGAGCAGTATACATACACAGATACTACATCATAGGATGGTTGGGGTCAACCAAGGAGCGAGACATGAGGATGGTAGCGATACATAGGGTACAGTGGATAGGGGGATAGAAACACATGAGGGGAAGGAGGGATAACCCTGCTATGTTAGAGTCCCCCGGGGGGTTGCCACAGGGAGGGAAGAGGGGGAGGGAGCTAGGGAAGGGGTAGTTGCCCTAAGGGGCTGCCAGCCAACAGGAGGATCCATAAGCTAAGAATAAATTAAAATAGTGTGCCAACGATTACCAGAAACAGTCGCATGCAGTTTTCAGGCAGCTGAAAAGCAATTGTTTAAGTACATAAGGGCTTGGCAGGCAGGAAAGTTTAAGAACTTTTTGTGAATTATTCCAGAGGGATGGTAGGAAGGAGCTGATGGCAACTGCGCCATGGTGAGTCTTTGCTCGTGGTAGCTTGAGGAGGACAAGGGAGGAATTACGTAGGCTATATATGCCAGCTGACCATTCAAACAGATTACAGATGTAGGGTGGGAGTCTGTTGGAGAGCACCCTGAGGATCCACATAAGGGCGTTTATTTGCTGCCTCAGAGGGAGGGATGGCTAACCTATAACTTGGTACAACAGCCAATGATGAGTCTGGAGTGGCATATCGAGTATAAATCTCAAGGCTCTATGGTAGTGTATCAAGCTTCTGAAGTGTATACTGGGGGCAATGGCTGTATAGAAAATTTGTGTAATCAAGCAGGGGTAAAAAGATTGCTTGAACCAGCCGCTTCCTGGCTTTGAGGGTGAGAAGATGCCTTATGCGGAAGAATATGCCAAGGTGCTGTCTTAATTTTTTTGTTAACTCACACACATGTGCGCTGAAACTGAGTTTATTATCCAACCAGACTCCCAGACATTTGAATTTATCCACTATTTCCAAGGGTTCACCAAGGAGGGTGGTAATCTGGGGAGGCCAGATGTCCCCAAATTATGAGGAGGGTGTGGGGAGAAAATCATGGATTTTTTTTTTTTTGGCATTGAGCAAAAGCTTGAGATTCAACAGATTATATTGGAGGGTGATAAAGTCTTGCTGTAGCTCCTTATGAGCAATATCTAATGAGGGGTTGGTTGTATAAAGGACTGTGTCATCTGCAAAAAGATGAACATTTCCTGTTAGGATGCCAAAGTCAGTGCGGTTTATGTAGAGTGCGAAGAGGATGGGCCCCAGGATGGAACCTTGCGGCACTCCTCGGGGCAGAACTTTAAGTGGGGACAGTTCCCATTGTATTTTAATTTGTTGTCTTGTATTTGTGAGGTTACAATGCAACCACTTTAATGCATCAGGGGTTAGGCCAATGTTATCCAGAGAATCAAGCAGAATGGAGTGATCAACCATGTCAGATGCTTTGCTGAGATCAAGGAAGAGAGCATAGGTGTGCTGTTTGCTGTCCAGGGCTTTTAACCAGTCATTAGACACTTTGGCTAGAGCTGACATGGTGCTGTAATTCAGTCTAAACCCCGATTGGGCTGGGTTGAGGATGTTTACGCGATCCAAATGCTCCCTCAATTGCGAGTTGATGATTTTTTCTAATAGTTTGGACAGTACAGGAAGAATCGAGATTGGTCTGTAATTGTTCAAGTCTGTGGGGTCTTCCGATTTGAACAAGGGGACAATGTGCGCAATTTTCCAGCTGGGTGGTATCTCCCCTTGCATAAGCAAGCTATTGAATAGGTGAGTGAATGGCGCTGTTAGATAACAGAACCCTGCTTTTAGAAAGAAAGGTTCTAACGAATCTGCACCAGCACTCTTTTTGGTATCCAAGGAGAGGAGAGGAGAAGGTCCTCCACCTGCTTAAAGGATACTGTCAGGAAATTGAAGGGAGGGCAGCTGGTGCCGAGGGCAGAGGCAGGGCTGGTACCTATGCTAGTGGCGCTTGGGGCACATAGTTGGCTGACAGGAGAGGCATCGAATGCAGGGCCTACAGTAGCAAAATGATTAAGTTGATCGAGGATCTCAGACCTGCCCGTGTAAGACTTATTGTTTGCAATAATCTTGGCCAGGATTGGGGTGGCTGGGGAGTGTCCTTCGACCTCTCAAGATTTGCCAGAACTTGGCAGAGCAATTTTTGTTTTCCTCAAGGGCGGACTGAAAGAACCGTGATTTTTCGGCCCTGACCAATTTAGTGCAGGCATTCCTGGCTACCCGAAAGGAGAGCCAGTCTACATCAGTCTGTGACTTTCTTGCACTTTTCCATAGAGTGTCTCTGGACTGCAAAGCCCCTTTTTAGGGACGGGCTGAACCAGCCAGGTGCCCGTTCTCGGGAGTTGACCTTTCTTAGGGAAGCATGTTTATTTGTTACCCTTGTTAACAGATCCTGAAAGATACAGAAGGCTTCGGCCACAGAAGGTGTGAGATAGAAATCCTGCCACATGATATTCCTAAGATCTGTCAGGAAGGCAGGGAGGCAGAAATGTTTTTGACTGCACTTTAATTTGAAGGTAGGGGTGGAAGGGAGGTGCGGGGGAACACCTGACGCAGGTGACAGTGCAGTGGTCACTCAGATCATTATGAAAGATCCCTGTGTTGGAGATGTTACGTGGCTTACTGACGAGCATAAGGTCCAATAAGGAACTATGACCAGGGTTTTTTCATTAGGTTGGGTGACCTCAGGGGTGATCTCAGTTAATCCGTGCTCATCACAGAAATCCATGAGCCTATTGGCACAGGCATCATTCCAGTTGAGATTTGGGTCCCCCATAATGACGCATTCAGTATTTGCATTTTCCAGGAGGGAATGGAGATGCGGCAATAGACTGAGACCAGCAGCAGGTGGTCTATATCATGCAGCCACCAATATGGCCACTCCATGCGATAGTGTTAACCTGAGGGCAAGACACTCAAATTCTTTGGGCATTGATTTGTGGACAATGTCACTAGTTAGGAGTTTGTCCTTGACATATATGGCAACACCACCTCCTCTAGTTGACCTATCACACCTGTGTAGGTTGTAGCCTGGGATGTTGATTGTTTTGTCAGATACGTTGCTTCTAAACCATATTTCCGAGAACATTACTACATCAGGCATAGCGTGTACCACCCAGTCCTGGACCTGGTCAGTTTTGTTGACTAGGCTGCATACATTCATATGCAGGAAGCTCAAGCCCTTTAACTGTGAGAGCTCCTGAGCCGCTAGCTGGGGTGCGGGTTTAATTCCACACACCTGCACAGAGTAACAGCAGGATTAGCAATTTCCTAAGCCATTTTACAAGACACCTCAGGAAGGCTTTTCTAGATTGCTTAAAGTGGTCATTGCCTGGGGCAGTAGAACAAACGGAGGGGCAGCGAAGGGTGGTCATAGTAAGTATCGCTACCCTAGCAGGGAGGTAGAGGGGTATCTGCTTGAGGGGTGTTGGGCAGTAGGGGATATGGAATATTCTGCTAGTGTGCAGATTACTGCCTTTAAAGGGCAATGACTGAAAAGCTAATGCTACCAGAATTGGTTCCTGACATGGAGTGAAGTTCTGGCAGATTGTAAATTTCGGTGAGACCATGTTAGGCTCCAAGGATAGATGGAGGACGCAGCCAAAGAGGAGGAGATAGGCTAAGGGTTCCATCTCAGGAATACTGCGTGGCAGTAGATGCACAGCACACCAGATTGAAAAGGAGTAGGATATTTTAGCTAAAAGACAAGGGGTTACCGGGAGCTTTGTGAAAGTGGGACTATATAGGAGAGAGCAATGCAGAATGAAGCACAGATGAGGAAAACAGAGGTGATGTCTTTAAGGGGAGTTTGGAATGCCAAGGGAGTGGCTTAGAGTGCAGCTGAAAGGTGGGAGAGGAGGGCTATTTAATAGCATCCGGGGCTGGGGTGTGGGTATGCGACAAAAAGTACACTCCTGGGAGAGATTATACTCTCAGGAGTTGAGCGGCTTCCCTGTGCTTCAGTTTAAAAAAGGCACCACAGGCAGTGCCCCAAGAATGGGCCAATTGCAAATGGTAGCAGCAGCGGGCAAATTCAGTTAAATTCCCTGACAGTGGCGTACCTGGGGTGCAGGCAGCAGGGTCTTCACTGCCTGTTCAGGCGGCTACGGCAGCGGGATTGTCTGCAGGAGTGGACCTGAGGAATAAACAGGATGCTGGGTTAGCCACAGTAAAGGAGTATCAGCAGGGTGTTGGGGACACAGACAATGCAGCAGGGCGTAAGTGAGAGAAAGGGGAGGGGGAGAGCAGGATTAGTGCGAAAGGGAGGGGGACAGCAGAAAGAATTAGTCTGGGGGTCTCTGCTAAGGCCTTGACCCAGTAGACAAAAAGCTTTAAATCTATTAAGTGGCGGGTGAGGGGAGAGCGAGACAGAGATAGAACTGAATGGAGCACACAAGTTTTAGGCTGAGCAGAGGGAATTTAAATGATTAGTATGGCGGGGGGTTAGAAGGAGAGAGATAATCTATCTAGGGGTACAAATCTTAGGCACTGTAGAGGGACTTTAGATAGTTTAGAATGGCGGGGGGTTGAGGAGAGAGAGAGAATGGGATACAGTGAATTGGGACAGCTAATGAAAAGCAATTTAGCAAGGAGACAGTTGGGAAAGAAAAAAATGTTTGTGCTGGACAAAAAAAAAAAAACATTATATGGATTTAAATTCTCATTCATTTAGAGGCATGCACAATACAGAAGCAGTTAACTAAGCTAAATGCTGCTTGATTGTCTAACTCGGATGGCTAGGTTTAAGATCAGAGGCCGAGTTTAATGACAAAATAATCATGCACATTTCAAATGAACATTCTTTTTGGAGGCATGCACAATACAAGAGTAGTAAAGCAATGCAAGATAATGGCTTAGTTATTAGCTGGGATGGCAGAGTTTAAGGTCAGACAGGTTAGACCTTAGCAATGCAGAATGTTAAACACAAGCTATTTGCTCGAACTCACACAAAGTACCTAACTTAGAAAAGACAATAGTAATGCAAATAACACCAAGCCAAAAGTACACTCCTGGGAGAGATTATACTCTTGGGAGTTGAGCGACTTCCCTGTGCTTCAGTTTAAAAAAAAAAAAGGCGCCACAGGTAGTGCTCCGAGAATGGGTCAGTCGCGAATGGTAGCAGCAGCGGGCAAATTCAGTTATATTCCATGACAGCGGTGTACCTGGGGTGCGGGCAGCAGGGTCTTAACCGCTGGTTCATGCGGCTACGGCAGCAGGATTGCCCACAGGAGTGGACCTGGGGTGCGGGCAGGGTCTTCACCATTGGTTCAGGTGGCTATGGCAGCGGGATCGCCCACAGGAGTGGACCTGGGGTGCGGGCAGCAGAGTCTTCACCACCGGTTCAGGTGGCTATGGCAGGAGTGGACCTGGGGTGCGGGCAGCATATGTCGTCCCCGTCGCCGGTGTCCTCCGGTCCGAACAGGAACAAGAGCGATTGTGGCAGCCAGATACCATCCAAAGACGGCCAATCCAAGTGTGTCTTCTGCCTGGGCCCAGACCATGACAGCATGGCCTGCAGCACTTGTAGAGGCTTCACCAGCAGGGCCAGGATTCGACGCCTGAAGGCCTTAAAAGCCTACCTCCTAGAAAAGAAGATGGATGTCGTGCACACCTTAAGGGACAAGGGTAAACACCGGGACAAACCCCATAAACGTTCCTGGGACAAGGACCTTAACTGGTGCTGTCATCGGTCCTGTTCCCGCTCCCCCTCCAGAAAAGCCTCTTCATCCTCTGTTTCGGTAGAACATCGCAAGGACCTTCCGAAGCAGAGTCCTCCTGCCAAAAAAACAATGCCGGTCAAGGCGGGACCATCCGGCGACAAATAACTGAAGCCTAAGCTAGTGCCGCTTCGAATGACCGAGGCCTCTTTGGCACAAGCCTCAGCACTGCCCAAGAAAGCCTCAACTACGTCGGCTTCAAACAAGCCACTGTGTGGTACGGACACCCAGACACCGCCTCCGGTAAAATCGATACCGACGCCAATGGAGGTTCCTCCGGTGGAAGACGATCCAGGGGAAAGGTTCCCTGCTAATGTCCCAGCGACCCCCAGATCTTCCACACCGCAAGGCTTCTCAGGAGACTCACCCACTCATGCCCTCCTGAATCCTCTGGCTTCCCTGGGCCCCTTCCCAGGAACAGCAGCCACTGTTTTCAGCAAAGAAGAGCTGCAAGAGCTCTTCTCCTTTTGGTGGAGTCAGGTGAAGAAAGATGAGACTCTACCGAAGCTGGACCCGACACCGTTTCCCAACCAGCCGGACAACCCTGAACCTGAGGGCCTTCCCGCTCCTTCTCCGTAGAAGACCCCTGAGTGGCCGCTACCTCGCCTGCCCTCGAAGGTTCGGTCCCGGTCTGAGGACCGTCGTCGGCGCCCTTCTCGATTGGGCAGCTGTTGTCTGTCCCGGTCTCTGCCAAGGAGCCGCTCCTGCTCTCCCCGCTCCCAGCGCCGGTCCCCAGGCCGTCAGTCATTGCTCCGTCGTTGGTCCCGCAGCCGACGTCAGTCCGGTAGCTACCGATGCTCGAACAGGGGGGAGTCCTAGACACAGCTCAGGCCATTCTAGGCCTAGTAGCAGGTTGTTGTCTTCTCCCTCTGTTTCCTCCTCATCCTGCTCGGGGGTTAGGGGTTCTCTGGGGGAGAAGGACCAACCCCGTTCGCAACCTTTGTGGATGTCATGAGGCACATCCAGGCCTCCAATGAATGGGAGACAGAGGACCTGGATCCAGAATGCCATCTACTGGCCCGTTACTTGAGGCAAAAGGAGCCCAAGCCTCTAGTGGTGCCTCCTTTAGTGGACACCTTCCAAGATCTCACCATGATAACTTGGAAGCATCCAGCCTCAGTCCTGGCTCTTCCAAAAAAGTCAAATAGGCTATATAGAGCCCTGAGGGATGAGCCTTTCCTGGCGGAACCCCCTCAGGTGGACTCATCGGTCATTACAGCTGCTCATGACAAGTCTAAGCACCTAAGCTCCCAGCCTTCTGACCCAGAATCCCGCTACTTGGACCAGGTGGGCAAGAAGGTCTACTCTGCCTCCACCTGCTCCATTAGATCCCTCAACTTCCTCACGCATATGGTCCAGTACCAGAATGCATTGTGGGAGAGAGGGCAGGAGCTAGCCAATTCCTTGCCAGACTCCACACAAAAGACTAAGCTTCTGGACATATTAAAATCAGGCTCTGACGTAGACACGCATGTTCTCCGTATCACATACCACACTGCAGATACGGCGGCCAGAGCATCAGCGTCAGGTGTCTGCCTTTCAGCGCCATGCCTGGTTGAGAGTCTCAGGTTTTCACCAGGATTTGCAGTCTGGATTCCGGGACCTCCCATTCCAGGGTTCCGTTCTTTTTGGGCAGGAGATGGAGACTTTTATCTCTCGTCTTCAGGAGTTGGGCAAATCTATCTGGTCCGTCAGACAGATGTACAGAGGGGACCAGAAATGAGCGAGATGACGGCCATTTCATAAGCCCTCAGGTGCTCAAGCCCATGGAAACCAACAGGGCCAGAGAGGTGGCTTCAAAAGGAAAGCCGGCAACCAGCAACCTGGAGGCGCTCCTTTTTGAGGCCCCAAGTCCTCCCAAGCCTCTCTGCCCACTCCTGGCTCCACCCAATGACTCTCCCTGACCTCCCCCAGAGGTACCAGGGAGGCAGTAGGGGTCGCTTCTTCCTTCACCTGAAGGGTTGGAGCTCTATTACAGTGGACCAGTGGGTCCTAGACATTATAAGGAGGTGATGTACGCTGGAGTTCACCGAAATTCCCCCAGACACTCCACCAAGTTCCTCAAGGTATTCTCCTTCTCACATATCTCTTATAGAAGGAGAGATTCAGGCCCTCTTACGAAAAAGGGCGATAGAACCTGTTCCTCTGCGCAGCGGGGAAAGGGATATTACTCCCACTTTTTTCTAGTTCCAAAAAAGACGCAAGATCTTTGGCCCATCCTGGACCTCAGCTCCTTAAACAGCTATATAGAGTATCGAAGGTTCAGGATGGTGACCCTTCTAGGTCTTATTCCTCTGCTGCACCAGGGAGACTGGCTCTGCTTCCTAGACATGCAAGATGCGTACATGCACATCGGGGTCTCTCCCCACCCCCAACAGGAAGTACCTGAGGTTCCACTTCTGGGGGAGCATTATCAGTTTCGGGTTCTTCCGTTCGGCCTCTTCTCCACTGCTCAAGTCTTCACCAAATGCTTGGCAGTGGTAGCTGCTGCTCTAAGATGCCAGGGGCATTATGTCTTCCCATACCTCGATGATTGGCTGCTTGCAGCCCCGTCAAGGACGCGCCTCCTTCAGGCTCTCAGAGACACCTATACTCTATTCTGAGAGGTGGGGATCACTCTGAACCTTCCAGAGTCTTCCCTGGAGTCCAGCCAAAGACTCGTCTTTATGGGGCAATCCTGGACTGAGTCCAGGGCATGGCTTTTCTACCTCCAGAGAGGGGTGATCGCCTACGGGAGATAGCCGGATCGGTCCTAGTAACCCCTCCGGTCCAAGCCAGGACCTTCCTCAGACTTCTGGGGCACATGGCAGCGGACATCCCTGTTACTCCTTTGGCCCGCCTCCACATGAGAATCCCACAGTGGATGCTCAGGGTGCAGTGGGATCAGTGCTCAGATGACTTAGACCACTTGGTCAGAGTCACAGAGCTGATCAAGAGGACCCTACTTTGGTGGCTGGACCCTCTTAATCTAGAGAAAGGGGCCCCTTTCCATCAGGAGCCCCCAAATCAGACCCTAACGATGGATACGTCAGATTTGGGATGGGGGGGCACACCTAGGGGCCCGCCAAACACAAGGGGGTCTGGACCCCAGAGGAGCACAACCTCCACTTCAGTGTCCTGTAGATGCGAGCGGTCCTCAATGCGCTGCATGCCTTCCAAGAGGATCTTGTCCCAGGCTCTCTCCTAGTTCAGATGGACAACATGGCGGTCGTCTATTACATCAACAAGCAAGGGGGAATGCACTCCTACCCCCTATGCAGGGAGGCGATGAGAGTCTGGTACTGGGCACTGGAATGTCGCATCTGTCTGTCCGCAGTGCATGTTCCAGGCATCCTATATGACTTGGCAGACAGCCTAAGCAGATCTCAGTCCAAGGCACACGAGTGGGAGTTACTACAATCGGTAGCGGACCAGCTGTTCGACACATGGGGTTGTCCAGAGCTGGACCTCTTTGCGTTCCCACGCAATGCTAAACCGCCAACTTGCTGCTCACGAGAGCTCGTGCCTGATGCTTTCTGGCCAGACGCGTTGTCCCTTTGTTGGGCAGGAGGTTTCTATCGCCTTCCCTCCCTTCCCCTCCCTCCTTCCCTTCCCTTTCATTCAGTGAGTACTGTTGAAGATACAGGCCGAAGAGGCTCGGATGATTCTAATCGCCCCATTGTGGAATTGGCAAATTTGGTTCCCACTACTTCAGTGGTTGTCCTTGGAACCTCCAGTCCCACTGCCAATATGCTCGAAGTTGCTGTCCCCGGATTGGGGCATGCTGGTCCATCCAGATCTCAGGTCTTTGCACCTTCATGCTTGGCTCCTGCAGACGTAGCAAAATCCAGGTATGGGGTCTCCCAGGAGGTGGAGGACATCCTTGTCTCGACGAGGAAGCCTTCTGCTTGCTCCACTTATGCTGAAGTGGAAATGTTTCTGCTTATGGGTGTCGTCTCACCATCTGGACCCCCTTACCTGTCAGGTGAACTGAGCATTTCAGTATCTCCTCTCCTCCTTATACCAACAAGGCTTGAGCTACCCTTCGATAAAGGTGCACATGTGGGCCATTTCTGCATATCGTGTCCTCTTGGGGGATAGAACCTTAGCCCAACTGGACATGGCTCGCACCTTTTTATGGGGTATTCTGCATATGAGACCTCCCATTAGGGATCCTAGGATCCTATCCCTCCCTGGGACCTCCTTTTTGTGTTGGAGGAGCTCACTCTCCCCCCTTTTGAGCCAGCAGCTGATTGTGAGCTGTGTTACCTTTCCTGAAAGGTTTATTGTGTAGTAGCTGTTACCTCAGCTCGAAGAGTTTCCGAGCTCCAGGCTGTGATGTGTAAAGAGCCTTATTTGTTTTTTCACAAGGAAAGGGTTTCCCTTCGAACAAATCCTAAGTTCCTTCCCAAAGTGGTCTCGGAGTTGACTCTCAACCAGTCGGTTGACCTTCCAGTTTATTTTTCTTCTCCTTCACACACTGGACGTTCACAGGGCATTGAGGTGTACTACCTCAAGCGCACAGCTACACACCGTAAATCAGAGCAACTGTTTGTGGCCTTTATGCCACACCACTTGGGCTAACCGGTGTCCAAACAGACTATTTCTAAATGGCTTGTCCACTGCATTGTATTTTGCTAGGAGAAGCACAACAACCCCCTTCCGGGCCCGGTTAGGGGTCACTCCACCAGGGGAATCTCGGCTTCTTTTACCGCCTTGAAGAACGTCTCTATAAGAGACATCTGTGTGGCAGCCACCTGGAATTCTGTGCACACGTTTGTGAAGCACTACAGCCTGGACATTGCATCCAAACGCCGTGCTGGATTTCGCTTAGCAGTCCTTCATGGACTCCTGTCCTGAGTTGCTGTGTTGCCAGCATTATTCCATTCTTCCTCCTCCCGGGGTTAGGCACGGGACTGCTTGGGATTCAGTCCTAATGGTTATAGCCTGCTGCAAGAGCTCCCCCTTGAAGTAAGACAGTACAGTTACGTAAGAACTTACCATAACAGTAGATCTTCGAGAGGAGCTCTTGCAGCAGGCACTGCTTTCCTGCCCTCCATCCCCCAAGTGAGATGTTCAGTACATCATCTACCGGCTTTGCTTCTTTCTCTCTTTGGGGCCCATTCATGGGTCTTGGCAGGGGAACTGGGGTGGAGCCAGGGTCCTCCCCCCTTATGTACTGTGAGCGATGTCAGGGTGGAGCCGGCATTAGGGGACGGTCCCTGCTGGGTACTGCTAGCTAAGAATTTTTCCGGTGGGTCCTAAGGCCTGCGGCGTTAGTACTAATGGTTATAACCTGCTGCAAGAGCTCCTCTCGGAGGTCTACTGTTACGGTAAGTTCTTACGTAACTGTACTTTACTAGTGTGGTACCGCAGGGCTCAGTACTAGGACCAGTCTTCTTTAATGTCTTTATAAGTGACATTGTGGAGGGACTAGAAGGAAAAATATGCCTCTCTGCAGAAGACACAAAGATCTGCAACAGGGTTGATACACAAGGGGGATGGAAAGGACGAGAAGGGATTTTGCAAGGTTGGAGGAATGGCCAAAAGTATGGCAGCTTAGATTTGCAAAGAAGTGCAAAGTACTGCACCTGGGGAAACAAAAACCCAAAGGAAGAGTACACTGTGTGTGTGGTATTAACAATAACAAAAATGGAAAGGGACCTGGGGGTAATCATATCAGATGAACTAAAGGTAGGCAAGCAATGTGAGAAGGCAGTAAGGAGGGCTGGGGGGTACTGGATTGCATAAGGAGAGGCACCACCAGTAGAAAACAGGAGGTTGTTATCCCTCTGAACAGACAGTTGGAGAGACCCCATCTGGAGCACTGTGTGCAGTTCTGGAGACCTTGTCTCGGCAAGGACATAGAATGGAGGCAGTCCAGAGGAGGGCAACTAAAATGGTGCAATGTCTGTACCAGAAGCCATATGAAGAGAGACTAAAGGAGCTTAACATGTATACCCTCGAGGAAAACAAGGAGAGGGGGGGCATGATAGAAACTTTCAAGTACCTCAAGGGAATCAACAAAGTCCAAGAGGGTAGCATATTTCAGAAAAAGTGATGTGCAAGAACAAGGGGGGACAGCTCGGGGACAATGTGAGGAAGTATTTTTTCACAGAGAGGGTGGTGGACACATGGAATGGCCTTCCTGTGGAGTCAAAAACAGTGCATGAATTCAAGAATGAATGGGACAGACATAAGGTAATTCTTGTGGGGGTGGGGAGGAAGTAGGCCGTTGGTTAAATAGGATCTGCAGCTTATCCAATAGGTAGGGAAATGGGCAGACTGGGTGGGCCAAACGGTCCTTATCTGCTGTCAAAGTCTATATTTCTGTGTTTCTAGATGACCTGACGTCAATAATAAACAATGGGGAGGAGGAATACAGCACTAATGGGAAATGCAAGCTGGACTGTGTCTAAATAGTAGGTTTTGTTCAAGTTCTCCTGAATGTGTCACCAGCTTATAAATCTTATCTTTTCCACTCTGCATCTCAAAAGCAGAACAGCAGCAAAGCTGGGCAAAAAGTCTGACCCTACATTTTTGTAACAGTAAAAGATTCGGTTATCTTCCGCTTTTATTTACTGGTAAACCTTTTTATCTCTAAAAGAATTTAAGTATTTTTAAATGTTTTAAATTACTTTCTATAAATAGTTGTTTTGTCCAATAAAAAGTATGTTCACTTCTTTTGGCTTCATAATAGTATTGTGGACATGAAAAGGAATTGGATCCAGGAGAAATATAAAGTACACATTATAGAAAACAAGTAATTTATTATATATAATTATATACTATTTACAGTATTTCCCTGCCCCCCCATGATATCTGTAAATGAGATTTCCTTTATCCCAGCATGTTTGCCTAGTAAAATAATTTCACCAAATAAATAACTAGGAAGAACCAAGAAAAGCAAATGGTACATCATGTTAACATTTTTGTTGAACTGCTGCTTTATGTTGTCTTTTACTGTTCCATTAAAGTCTTCACAGATCTAACAAATGACTTTTGAGGGGGGAGCAATGCACGATCAGTCATGAAAAGGGGGTGGGGCTAGGGGCGGAGTTTAGGGTGTAGTTTAGCGTCCAGTTTTTGCGTCTTCCAGAGGTGACACCCCTACTCCCCAGACAGCTAACATTTCCCTTTGAAGCTGTTCTGTTGGAGTAACCAGTACTTTCCTTTCCTTTCCAGGTCTTTCAGTTGTGACTCGCATTTGCTTCCTGTTTCGCCTCTGCTTTTTATAACTAGCCACACACAGACATAGCTTATGATCATGCCTCTCATAAAGGTTTTAGCCACCTCCCAAACAATCATCTTTGAAGGAGCCAGGGCAGCATTCTGTACTCTGTAGATGTCCCACTGCTCCTTCAAATATTTCCAAAATTTTTCAGTAGTCAAAAGATAGGTGAGAAACCTCCACCCCGGAATTAGGTCGCTTCACCCCACTCGTGAACATTTTTAAGATAACCATGGCATGGTCGGAAACATGAATGAGGCTATGGGATACATCTTGGACCTGGTCCTAAGTACTTAATTGTGTGTGTGTGTGTGTGTATATATATATATATATATATATATATATATATATATACACACACACACACACACATATATACAATGTATAATGTAGTCCAGCCTGGCCCACCTACCATGAGGGTTAGAAAACGAGGTAAATTCCATAGCCACTGGGTTGGCCTCCTCCAAGCTTCCATCAGATCTAACTCCAGTACACCCCTCTTCCACTGCATAACTCTTTCCTCATGTCGACCCACCCCTCCTGAGTGGTGCAGGCAGGGCTCCATTACACAGTCAGTCACCACCGCTAACCAATTAATAAATTGTTCATGAACCAACACATCCAGTAAGTTCTTATGAAATTCAGCATTCGATGTAGATGGGTCAGAAATACTCGCATATGTAACTTGCACCCCTCTTAGCCTGCCCCGTACGAAGATATAGCTACCCTCCCGGGGGTCTGACACCACTTTTTCTACTTTAATTGGAAAGTTTTTATGGAATAAAATAGCTACTTAACGTTTGTGCGATTTGTAGGATGCTGCCTAACAGGACCCCACCAGCCCCCAACCAATTTTTTGTGCTTACAGTGAGGTGCGTTTCCTGAAGCAGTGCTACCTGGGTCGAGTGTCGCTTTAATGCTGTGGTGACCTTTTTCCTTTTAACAGGGTTAGAACATTCTCAAACATTCTGTGATATAATAGTTGTGTCAGACCCCATGGTGGTAGTCGGTACACCCTTTGCGGCATTATGTTCCCCCCCCCCACAATGATGGCTCTCATCCGCATCATTACTCTTGTAGCATCACAGAAAAGACCTATGACAAAAAAAAAAACATCTCTAATACCCTAATATAAAACAATACTAAGTTCCAACGGGAAAAAAAACATAAGGGCTTCTGCAACAGGCAGGAACCCCACTATTTTGTGGAAAAACTTGTACAAAAAAAACCCCAAAACTTTACACACACCCTGCAACCAGCATTGTAAAAGAAAAAACAACTCCCAACTTCATCGTCCCTCTCCTCCCTCACCAGACACCAACACTTAGAAGGGGAAGGGGGGCGCTGTGGAGCCTGAGTGTGGCAGTAGCCTAGAAATGTAGCTCTTCAAGTCTAATTTTAATATTTACAAAAACTACTAGTTTTTTGGACTCTGTAGGTGAACTGAATATATCTTCAGATATCTGAGCATCTGTAGATCATAATGAGCAAATCAAAAGTGGGTCTGCCCGCCGACCATAAAAAACAGCAATCCAAAACTGGGACTGCAGGGCCTAGCACCAGATCAACGACCCTTGATGGCTCAGCGGATGCTAGTCAGGAAGAAATGTTGCAAATTTTGGGGGTCAAAAATGAAACAACTTTTGGTCTCGGGTACATTAATGAATAACAAGTTTGGCACCCTTACTACCAGAATGTCGACTGTAAAATGGCGGCGGATGTTCTGAAGGCGGCAGATGTTCTGAAAGTGAAGATGGAAGATGTCTACCACCAATCTACTCGGAACAGTGATGTTTCTGCACAGTATGTCAAGGTCTCCAAACTGACCCATAGCTGTCTGGAGATTTTGGAAAACCAGGTCCACTCCGTGAATGTCCACTTTCTGGGCATTCCGGAAGGAGCAGAAGGAGACCAAACTGGTTCTGTTTCTTCGAGACTGGCTCGGCGATCAGTTTAAAGGCTACTCAGCACTCAAAGAAGGGCCCATAATAAAAGCATACTGTGTGTGATCTCTGGGTAGGCAAGATAGTGACACCCCACACACAGTCACGGCAGTAATGGACTCAGTAACAACCCACAGTCACCTACTTCAGCTGGCTAGAAAGCATTCCCCACTTCTCGTGGAAGAAGCTGCTATTAATGCATTCCCTGACACATTGTACGCTACCCGCCAGCGATGTAAAAAATTTGATGGGGTACGGAGAGTGCTTCGAGACCTGGAAGTTATACACACACACTCACACTTGTTTTTCCAGCCAAACTTCGAATTGTTCTGGATGACGAGGTTTATTTGTTTGCTGACCCCATTGATGCAGGAAAATGGGCAGCGGCTCTCCAGATGGCTCGGAAGAAACGAACGGGTGATCAAGAAGAAGACCAGGATGGATCAGAGGAAGGCTGAGTGTTCCATGCCATTACACGTATAGCTATACTGTTGCCCATCAGCAGGGTCCTTTCTCCTATGAGACATTTTATTAGAATGGTATCTGCATGTAACGTTTCCAGTTTTTGTTCACACTCGTTTTTAACAGGCTCCTGCTATGAGAGCTAGAACGTTTTTTGACTAATCTTTTTTATTATTATTATTACTAGGGGGTAGTAGTTTTATCCCTTTCTCCACTGTTGGTAATTTAATGGTAGCTGTTAGATTTCAGTTGCTGACTATAGGTTACTGCAATGTTAAATTGCTAATTACAAATTGATTTTTAGATATAACATGGCACCAAGCCCTTTTTCTAGGGCAGGCATCTTGGGACTTTTCAGTGTACTCCTCAAACTTTACTTGATTTGCCATGTGCTCCTGGGCTACTAAGCTTGGCATTGCTGCTTTGTTTTATATGAATGGAGCATTTTACTTGAGATCCCCCCCCCACCATGGACAATATTAGGAGATGCTGAAATCCTATATGATGTACCACACGTATATTGATTGTCTGATGTTTCCTAATTGTGACATAAGCTTTTGTTTTGTCATTTAAAATGAATAAAATAATGTTTTAAAAAAACAAACACCCAGAAGAATACTATCTGGCTGTGCCTATAGTAGTATTTACCCAAAATCTGTGTCCGTACCCCCCCCAATCTCCACCACTGTATGAATTTTTAAGATGGTTTTGAGAACCCACAAACATTATTTAAGGTCAAGTATGCATTTTGTGTTTGACTTCCCCTCCCAGATGCCGAGAAGGAGTAGCCTCAGAATCTTGAACCCACTATGTATTGGGAGTCTCCCAGGAAGCTGTTATTCATTTTCGTCTCATTCCCCAGAGAAAGCAAGTGCTGGTCAGCATTTAACCCCGGTATGTGTAGCCATCCACCGAAAGAAACCCCCCCCCCGGTTACACCTCAACACTATCACACATCCTCCATTATTTTGTAGCACTGCTGAAGGCATAGACTAAGACCCACCCCTGCTAAAAAAAAAAAAAAAAAAAAAAATAGCAACATATGTGCATCCCAGAGAATCCAGCCCCTCCCTCTCTCCTTTATAGTGGTAACTCCATTATATACAAAAATAGATAATTAGCACTGGCACTAGTGTAGGGAATAGGAGCTGGGGGCACCATCAAAAACACATGCCACCGCCCTCCTGCCCCTATACCTATTGTACCTTCTAATAGCTGGTTAATGTAGAATGCGCTTCTCCCAGTTCAAGTTGTCTCTGTTAGCTCATTCCCTTTGCCACGTTGCTTTCCTCAAGACCGCAGGACTGTCATGGTGCCGTTTTTCTCTAAACAATGTCCCCACACAACCATTCAGTCAGCGGTCATAAGCAGCTGCAATCTCTCTCTTGGAATTATTTCAGACTGGTGTAAAGAAGAGAGAGCAGAGTACCAAATTTGGCCCGAGAAGTAGGTGATACAGCTCCTAAACGTGAATCTCTCTGTTCTGCAGGAGCTCTGTAATAAGGCAGTGGGAACCTATCTTTCCCCGAGGCACCAGGACTGTTACGATGCAGTTCTTTCTTAACAATGTCCCCTCAAATCCATCCAGACAGTAGTCCAGTTGATCACAGGCAGCTGTGGTCATCCTTGGGACTATTCCAGAGTCCAGGCTGGAGCATGGGAGAGAGAGAGAGAACAAAACAAAACCGGGCTGCAGTGTAATAATGAAGAAAGTGATGCAGCCTAACCATGAAGCATTTTATTCTGCAGGAGTGCTTTAATAAGGCAGTAGGGACCCATCTTCTCTCAAGGCAGCCAGATTGTCACTGTGCAGCTCTTACTTAATGTCCCCAGATATACATTGTCAGCTGTCCAAGGGGTCACATCACAGGCAGCTATCGTCATTCTCCGTACTATTTCAAACTGGGGTATGGAAGAGAAAAAACAAGGCTGCAGAGTAACAACAAAGAATGTGACACAGTCCTTTTCAATTAAACAATCTAGGAACTCCGTAACAGTAACAACGAATATGACACAGACCTTTTACATGAAACGTTCTCTTTTGCAGGAGCTCTGTAACAGGGTAACAACAAAGAATGTGACACAGTCCTTTTACATGAAACATTCTCTTCTGCAGGAGCTCTGTAACAGGGTAACAAAAAAGAATGTGACACAGTCCTTTTACATGAAACCTTCTCTTCTGCAGGAGCTCTGTAACAGGGTAACAACAAAGAATGTGACACAGTCCTTTTACATGAAACAATCTAGGAGCTCCGTAACATAGTAACAACATAGAATGTGACACAGTCCTTTTACATGAAACAATCTAGGAGCTCCGTAACATAGTAACAACAAAGAATGTGACACAGTCCTTTTACATGAAACAATCTAGGAGCTCTGTAACATAGTAACAACAAAGAATGTGACACAGTCCTTTTACATGAAACGTTCCCTTCTGCAGGAGCTCTGTAACAGGGTAACAACAAAGAATGTGACACAGTCCTTTTACGTGAAACAATCTAGGAGCTCGGTAACATAGTAACAACAAAGAATGTGACACAGTCCTTTTACATGAAACAATCTAGGAGCTCCGTAACATAGTAACAACAAAGAATGTGACACAGTCCTTTTACATGAAACAATCTAGGAGCTCCGTAACATAGTAACAACGAAGAATGCGACACAGTCCTTTTACATGAAACAATCTCTTCTGCAGGAGCTCCATAACACGAGTAACAAGAATGTGACACAGTCCTTTTACAAGAAATGTTCTGTTCTGCAGGAGCTCCATAACAGGGCAGTAGAAACCAGTTCACCTGCAGGGAAGAGTCAGAGCCCAGATCCGTGGTGCCAGTATCAAAGTCCAGGGTGTTAGAGCCACGTGTTCCTTTTTAGTAGCTGCGCTCAGTTCTCGGTGTAGACTACAGCGGGCACACAAGGATGGTCAGGAGTATGGGTGACCCCCATTTTCATCATGCCAGTCATTGGGAGAAAAGCAAATTCAACCTAGTGATGGCCTTTCATGAAGCAGCACTCTTGCGATTCAGCACCACCACATATTGCTTCAGTCTGTCCACATCGTGATAGATACAAGTTGCTCCCTCCTTGTGGATCTGCTCTACTGCAGGGTACACAAATTGAAAATCCACTTGTCTTTCTCTCAAAGCGTTCAGTACTGGGTTAAACATCTTCCCTTTTTTGTTGCAGACACTGCGAAAACTCTTGATGGATGTAGAGCCGGGAGCCCTCAGTATAGCAGCTCTTTCTTTTTCCGATAGGCATTCAGGATAGCGTGAAGACAAAAGATGAGCTGCGATGGGGGTTCTTCTGGTGGTGGTCGGGGAGCCAAAGTTTGATGAGCCCTTTCAATTTTAAATCTGTCACCATTCGGCTGTAGTCCCAGAAACTCTTGTAGGGTGCTGGCACAGAAGTCCTCCACACTTTTTTTTCTTTTTTTGCCCTCTGGCAAACCCCGGATCCACAGATTACTTCTGTGTTGATCATTTTCTTGGTAGTCAGGTTGTTCCTTTAGATCTTTGACTTTTTGCAGCTATGCCACAGTTTCTGGTAAAGAAGTATTCTTGCCTGATGGTCACCCTCTCTGGGCTACCTGTAATTAATGTGAATTATTTTGTCAAAACAAATGGTTTAGGTCATTTTTTAATGTAACCCTTCTAGTTTATTTCTGCATCTTGTTGGAGATTTCCTGCTGTGCAGTGTGTTTATTCTGTTTCTGTATTGTTCTTTGTTATGCATATTTATCGAGTTATGAATATTAATGTCAATACCTGTTTATTTGCAAAATTTGTAGTAAAATATGCATAAAATAAAAAATTAATCTTGTCCTACACAGCAGAAATACATTATTCAGCATCAGAAATCTGTGTGGCCTGGCCTGCTATTTGTGCTGCGATCTCTGCAGGTTTGCCTGTCAGAGCATCCAGTTTTGGGCTCAGCATGGCTAGTACCTGGTCTGTCACTGTACACCCCATCACTTCCATCTCCTGTGGTGATAGGGTAACCATCCCCAGGCCTTCTCCACAGTTGGGACACCAGCTTTTTCCATTGATTTCACTGTTCCATCCATCCTGTTGTCAGCGTGCAAACAGTGTAGTCTGTAGACACTTAGGGTAGCAAAAAAACATGTTTTGTACTTATTTAAGCAACGTGGAGATGGAACGTAGGAGAAGATGTCTTGCTGGTTAGCTGCACATCAGTGTCCCCCCAACCACTTCATATCAAAGCTTGAAAATACTCTCAAGGGAATAGTTAAATTCTACCATAGTCCCTGAAAATGAGAGAGCTTCAAAAAATTGCAAATGTGATACATGCTGATCTGGCCCACTTTAGTGTAGTTAAACAGGTGAGATGGCTTGCCAGTAGATCACATTCAGTCCATGCAGTTCAGGTGAACCTACCTGCAGTAGCAGAGCACCTGGAACATGCATCTAGATCAGCTGGTGATGATGGTCAGAATCAAAGGCACTCTTTAAGAGAGGTAGAGTGTGCACTTTGAAAAATCTCTCTATATCCTGCAGGATTTTTTACCAATACTGAAAAATCTGTCACTGCAGTTTCAAAGAGATGACTTAATAATTCTAGAAGTACCACAACTCATCGAGACCTGCCTACTCCAGCTGATGAAACTGAAATCATAGCCAGGGAAATACAGTACATGATGGCTTTCCTATGTCATTATAAACCTCAACACAATAATAATAATACATTTTATTTATAAAGTGCAATATCAAAACTGTCAAAGCACTGTACAATTTCTGATAACAGACAAATGTGTGTATAATGTAATTTGAAAGAGGGGAGGTGAGGAGAAGACTGTTCCTTTCACACTCGGAGGCAACTGCCCAGAACTAAATTTTAGAACACGTGCACAACTGTAGACTTTAGTAGATGCAGCAATAACTTACATTGATAAAAAGATTTCAACGTTTTTCAGAGGTGCCTCTAAAATGGTTCACCTGTCTGGATTTTAAGCAGTTTGATCTCCCAGGAGAACAACTTGCGGAGTTTGGGACCACTGAACTAGCAAATTTGGCTGTGCACTTTTTATGTTTTCATTGAAGAACAGCAGGAAAATATAAAATTAGAATATGATGCATTTAAGCCACTGCTGAAATCTGCAGTTGATGACAAACCCTATCTGCAGGTATATACAAGACTGCTAAAAGAAAAACCGCCCAGACTGTTCACATTCTAGAATTAGTAGAAACACTACTGGCAATGAGTGTATCGACTGCAAAGTGCGAACGAGTTCTCAGTTCAGAACTTCATAAAAACAAAAATAAGGATACAGCTAGCTGATGCACTACTGTCTCTCCTGCAGATGGCAGCAGAGAGTCCTGAACTATATGACTGAGCCTGATCTGGCAGTCGACCGCTGGCTGTTGTCTGGTCCAGGCACTCGACATATTTATGGGCATGCTGCTGCTACAACTACTGCTGCTTCTGCATCTCCTGCTAGTGCTCCTGCGCCATCGTCTTCCTGTCCTAGTCCTACTAGTATTCTTGATGATAACTCTTGTACTTCTAATTAGTCTTTGTACTTTGTTCTGGGATTGGCACTTGACTCAGATTTCAACTTGTATTAATTTAACAGAAAAATTTACAAATACATAATTTTTCCTGTTTTCCGATAGCCTACATCTACGTAGTATTAATAATGCAATCCCCCACACCATGTACTTTGTTCCTACGTAATTTTAAAAATGTTTTCCTTAAAATATAGCTTTCTGACCATGCACTACCACTCACAATACTGGGAGTACCATTTTTGGCTAGGCCAGTTGCCCTTGGACTAGCACGTAAATTTGAAATTTATTGATCCCTGATATATATCCCACAGGATAGTAGTTGCTGTGAAAATTACCGAAAGTATCGGCACCATCCTGATGGGGGGGGCAAAATATTAACCCCCAAAGTAGAACACACTTTCCACATGAAAATCTTGGCACCTAAAAAATCGAGGCTCCGAGCAAGGCACCTCAAAGAGCATATCCCCAGCATTTAACAGTTTACATATATTTCCCCACCTCAGAAAACTTAAACTAGTATTACAGGCAGGACCTTGACCAGTTACAGAAGAAAAAACAGAAAATCAACCCATACACGAGGGAAAGCTGGCCTCACCCTTCAGAGTCTGGGTGGTGGTGGACCCCAGTCCCCCCCCCCCACACAATTGTTTAACCAGGAGTAGCACACTAAGCTGAAAGCTTGTTTACAGGTGCAACCTGGGAGCACAGGGAAGTTATATGACTTGCTCAGGGTCACACAGTATGCAAGTGGGAGCTGTGGGATTCAAACCCATGTCTCCAGATTTGCAGCTCAGAGCCTTAAACTATGGCACTATACTGCCTCCCTAATGTCAGTTTGGGAAAGTCAGTCCTGCTTAACTGTGTCAGCGTTCTTTAGTAGAAATACCAAGGTCTGTGTAGCAGTGCACCAACTTTTCATCTTCCAGGTGTAATGGGGAATGTTCCAGAGCTTCCAGTAAAAGTGTTTCTCATTGGTGGAAACTGCCTGTGATTACTAGCAAAGGGTTGTGGTGGTGTTTGTTTGTTTTTTTTTTTTTTTCTTTTCTTGGGCTGATTCAATAAACTTGGAGCACAGAGATGTCTTTTAGGTCTCCAAACCACTGTTTGAAAAGGTCCAGAATAAAGTAGGGTTTTGATCTTCCAGTCTTTCTGGGATACCCAACAGGCGAACATTGGCAGAATGGACCACATTCTCCACAGTTTCCAGTCGATAGCGAAGTAACTTATTTTCTTTAAGCATGCTGTTCACATTGGTGAAGGATTGATTAGCAGTCTCTGCAATTGTTTTAGTATCCATTATAACTTTCTCCACCTTGGTTTCCAGCAGGGAAACTCTCCTATTAAAAGTGACCACCTTGTCTGCAAAATCCTTCACTGCCTTTATAACTGCATCACAAACAGCCTGAAAGGTAACACCACACACTGCAGTGTTATTGTTACTTTGCCCTCCTTTGGCCGAGGGTCTCATCAGTGGTAGCTGTTTACCCTTCCTGGGCTCCGAGGGCGGCTGGTTTTTCTGTCTCCCCATATTGCCTTCTGCTGAAATTATTTGGTATCTGGTCAAAACACTTGATGAGCTGTAAATACTGGTGCTGGTCAAAAACACAGAAAATGAGTTTATAACAGAATATAGCTGGTTTAGGACCGCAGTGGCAGGGAGCTTACTCCAGAGCATCTTACTTGGTCAGCTATTGGACCCCCGTAGTTGCCTATCTTACTCTGTCTCTACAGAGCTTTGCCCTCCTTCTGTGATCCTCTAGCACTCACTGATTTCATACCTAATACATCCACCAACTTGGGCGGTAGCCCTCCCTATTATTCCTTCCTATCCATCCAGGCTATCACCCCCACAGCATTTCTGCATTCACTGACATGCCGTCACCTCCTTAACATACTATCTCCTTTCTTGCCAGACTCAGGCCTAGGAAGTTGAAATGATCTCTCTCTGCTCTGTAAAGTCTGCATCTTGAGAGTGAGGCCTTTGTGAAGTGGGGTCCTTTTAGCTGTACAGACTGACTCATGGCACCTCTTGACCTTCCCATACTCTCGTCCCTGCCTGGTGGGTAGGGCTTCTGCCTGGGGGCCCTTTTAGCCATGCATATTGACTCTGCAGCCACTTGTGCTGTAGTGTTTATGATTTCTGCTTCTTGAAGGTGGATCCTCACGCCCCCCAACCCCGGGTGTCCTTTGGCTCCACAGATCAACCTGATGTTACCTTTCAAAGCAATCCTCCCTACATCTGGCTATGGCCTGCATGGTCTTACCATCTTACTCCATATCCCCTTCCTTTAGTCTGTGCATCTTCATCAGTCATAGGTTAGGCCTCCTCATGGACACCAAGATTAGGTATGAGCTGACCAGCAGTTGCTACTGTTCTCACCCTGATCCTTGAGGGTAAGGCCTTCTTTGCTTGAGGGGGTTCCTTCATCTGTGCAGGCTGACTTAGCAGCAGCTCACAGTGTTTTCATATGTGATGGATAAAGTGAGTTGTGTCCTCCCCATCAGATTGTTCTCTGAATTGGACCCAAATTCAGCAGTGATCGAGCCTTCATAATAGGAACCATGCTAGGAAGGATGGCAGCCAAGGCCTTGGTTTCCCAAAGGTTCCTTCCATAGAAGGGTTCCTCTCCTCCATTCTGAGATCATAACTTTATGTATTAAAAATTCTGCTGAGTGTTGGAGATGAATGGGGGCCCTCCACTTCTATTCCCCTCCCTGAATTTGTTGTGCCTCTTCAGGTTGCATCGTTCCTCCAAGCCATGTCTCTCTTCTCCAGTGAGAAGTAAGCAGTTATTCTTCCCTTTGCTTATTTGGGCCTTCTTTCCTAGGTACCGTTGGTCAAGGGGACCTCCCCCCTGTGGCACTTCTATAGCTTGAACCATCCTCAGTAGGGTTCTTCTGTCTTTAAGGCACCCTGAAAGGTGACTCCAAGCCTCCAGAGACTCAGGATTTCAACTACAACGGGATAGCCCTACATTTATTTCCCTGATCTGTCTTTTGCAACCTGCACTAGGAGAAAGAAGTTTGATGTGGTGCGGGCTCTGTTTAAAAAGTCTTGGTGTAATTCCCTCCTTGCTCTTGCCTGCCCGCCTTCTGATCTTCTGTGGGGGTCATACTTACCAATTTACTGATAATGGCAAAGACAGGCAGGAGGGTAGAAATTATCTGTAAGGAATTTGCGGTGGCTGGGACCAGGGAGCCTGAAGAATCGGAGGGCGACTCGTGAACATTAGCTGGTTTAGCTAACTAGCTGTTTATTGAACTGAGCAAAATCTCTGGGACTGAGATACTTTAACTTGATGCACTGGAGGGGGGAAGTATTAGGTGCAGGTTTATATTATATTTTGCTAACTGAAAGCTGGAGGTATAAGTTTCTGATGATCTTGGTTGGAGGGAAGTAAATAATCCGATCTCAAAATATGGCAGTTGTGTACCTCAGGAAAAGACTTACAGGTTTTACATATGCTTTACTAGAGAAAGGAGTATGTGGCTATTATTTAGACATTTAGAATTACTGTAATCATATATTTACGGTAGACCTTTTTAGGGCTAACGATTTTTCAGTTTGAATGGAAAACATCAAGGAAAAACTGAAGGTCATTTTTAAACCAGCAGTTGGAGTCAATTTTTCATGAAAAAAACTCTGTTCATACCACTTTATCATGCAAGCAACCTGACGTTGCACCAGCTTCTTATGCAGTCCCTCCCACTGTGAGACAGTATTTTTGTACAAAAAACATGCTGATTTGCCCTCAGTGTTTTGTAGGGGGGGGGACAGATTTTGGGATTCTGTCGAATGGAATAGGCCAATTTTAAAAACGGAAAATCATTGGCCCTGTGTTTGTCATGCTGTACCTATCAGCTGTCACTGTCCACTTACTTGATTGCATAAGACAGGCAGAAAAATCTTCAACTGATGAGTTGGAGTCTGGCCTGACAGCCCTGCGATTGGCTGCATGCAGCTCTGAGCAGAAAGGTTATCTGGGAATGGTGGTGCACATGCCAGACAGTCTTTTTATGGAGCTTCAAATTTATATGATAAAAGAAGTGGTCCCTGTCACAGAGCAAGCTGTAACCTTTTGCTAGAAAGGGTGTTTTGAAGGCTTTACAAGATTTTTCCGTAGTGCAACAGACGGTTTCAGTTTATGACTGCTTATATTATGACTGCTTATATGTTGTTTTTACAGGATCCCACACTCTAGAATACATGCACACCTTGATCTTTAGTGGCACAAAGATTAACGTTACTACTGTCTGGATGCTGGATAATACCGTAATAGGACACTATAACAGCGACACAGAGAAAATGGTTCCCAGACAGCGCTTCATGGAGAATAATCTAAATGTTCAGGATTGGGACGAATTTTCAAAGAACACATGGAGACTGCACGAGCGGCACAAAGATTACTTAAGAGCTATAATGAGACAGACCAACCGAACGAGAGGTATGATTGGCTGGGATGCTGTTATAAATCTGCTTTTGTATGATTACTTTTTGTTTTTCTGAATTTCGCATTGAATAATGGTAGACAGCGTAGAGTGAGAATTATCAAGGCTTCAGTGCAAAATCCTGAGTCTGAGCTTATTTCTCAGGAACCACAGTACCTGGGAAAAGATGAGTGTTGTGGGTGGTCACACAGGACAGCGTAGGAGGAGACAGCCTCCTGATGTATCATGCAGTGGAACGTTAACAAGATCCAGTAGAGGATTAAGGTGCAGCTAAAAAGACATGTAAGCTCTGTAGAAGTGGTGCCAAAGCACTCAGTATTTGCTTTAGATTGCCAGGCAGAATTGTATACATAATACAGAATTGGGATTAATTTTCTGAGGAATGAAACACCCATTTATTTTTAGGTCGCAAATGTCAGGGAGGATGCAAGAGTGGCTAGTTTTACAGCCGGTGTCAGTACCACTCCGTGACTTGTCAGCGGAGGATGCTTGGATGCCAGGTGGCACCACACCCTTTTTTCCCAGTGCGTCACCTTCACAACACTCCAGGCCTCCAGATGGCCCCAGTGTGGTATTCGGAGGATCAAGCATGGGCCCCATAGTGAGACATGTTACTCCCATACATCTGGGCTGGCTCTAAGCAAAAGATTTCTGTTAGCCAGTCTGTTGGTGTAGTAGTAGCCCTACTGCTCATGACGCCAGCAGCCCAGGTTCTGGAATGAGCCCAAGTCAAACAAAACCAGTCAGGACATTTTTGGGAGAACTGCTTTCGTAATCTGTACTGGTTTGCCTGAATCAGTGTTTGTTCCCAGTTTTACATGTAAATCCTGCTGCTAACAGAGTGCCTGTTTTTACATTTGTCTGAATAAACTGCACCTGAAATAGTTGCCATTCTGCACGAGGGGGTTGGCGATTGAAGAACTAGGGGCTCCTGCACTATAAAGCCTCGTGCCGATTACGGGCGCGAGCAACATGAGTGGCGCGAGCGCCACTCGGCAGAGAAAAATGGTTTAATTCTGTTTGGTAGCAGAAGTTTTATCAAAATGGGGTATGTTTTATATATATGTTTGGGGGTTGGTTTGTGTGGGGATTAATAACTATGAGTATCTCTGGAGATAAAGAAGTTAGGGGTAATATGATTAAAATATCCAGTATGTACTTTGTGGGAAATGCTCGATTTATTTGTGAAGATGGTTTTGTTCGGAGAAGAAATCATTTTACAAATGAATATAGATATTATGAAAGGATTTTTTGTGTTAAGCCTGTATTTTTTGAGTTAAAAATATCAGGGAGTACCAATATGTTATGTTTAATGTAATAGATGCAAAGTGGGAGATATTGAGTTAAATCCGGGTCATAATTATAAAAGGATCAAACGGCTTTCAATGGTTCATGAGAATGTTAGGAGTACAGTACATAAGATAGATGAATATAGAGTATGGGCAGCTAAAACTGAGTGTGATTTATTAGCAGTTTCGGAAACATGGTTACACTCAGGCATAATGCGGGATGAAATTCATCTTTCTGGATATTCTATAGAACGTGCAGATAGAGGTAAAAGGGGAGGGGGTGATGTTGTTTATTAAGAATATTCTTGGCCCTTATGAAGTATTGTTAAGTATAAATAAGGAAGGAATTGACTGGCATATTATTGAATTAATTGCGATAAAATTAGTGGTAGGAGTGTTTCATGCACCCCCTAAAACAAAAAATAAATCATTTGATGTACTAGCAGAGTTAATTTTAGAAAAAATAAATGATAAACAACTGATTTTAACAGGAGATTTTAATGCAGGCTGGTTCCAGACTAGAGGGAGAAAATTGGAGAGTAGTTTTTCAATTTTGGGGTTAAATCAAATAATACAAAAATCTACAAGAAATACAAAAAAATGGAAGCCAGGGTTCTCTCTCTTAGATTTATTTTTTGTGTCCCAGGATATAGTTAAAACCTGGGAAGTATTACCTTTAAACTTGGGGGATCATAATCCCATTACTTGTACTATTGAGCTACAACATTTTATTACTCAACAGTTATGTATTGGTGTAGAGATTTTAAGGGGTTTAACAAGCAATGTTTTGTAAATCACTTGAAGCAAATTCATTGGGATAGAATATATTTAATACCAGATATAGAATTGGCTATTCAGGAGTTTAATTATATGATTTTGAATGTAATACAGTACCATGCTCCGTTGATAAGAAAAATTAAAAGGAATAAAGAAGACCCATGGATTACTGACGAGATAAAAAATTATTTAAGGATTAGAGGTAGAATATGGAAAAGGGCGAGAAAAACAAAAAAAGATGAAGACTGGAATATTTTTAAGTTATGGAGGAATAAATGTAAAAGTATAATTAAAAATGTAAAAAATAAATATTATCGGAATAAAATAAATAATACTTCTGATACTAAACAGTTTTGGAAACTCATTACAGATTTAAAATCCCCAAATAAAGCTATTATAAGTCCTATTTTGGTACAAGACAAGAAATTAGTGACTGATACAAAGGATATAGCAAACATTTTTAATACATATTTTTTGGATTTACCGGACTTAAACTTGTCAGATTTGAATATTGATAGAATGGATTGTTCTATTGCAGTAGATAAGATGGGAGTCCACATAGGGATATTTAAATTTGAAACTTTAAAAGAGAGGGATATAATGAAAGAATTAAAAAATTTAAACGTAAATAAATCAGGAGGTATTAATGGAATTGAGGCTCGATTTTTGAAACTGGGTGCACATGTAATAGCCCCTGTTGTGACTTATTTGTATAATTGGAGTTTGAGTACTTCTACTGTTCCTGAAATTTGGAAGATGGGGAAAATTATTCCCATTTATAAGGCTGGTGATCGAACAATTCCTTCAAACTATAGGCCAATAGTTCTTTTGTCAATTTTATCCAAGATCCTAGAACGTAACGTACATGAGCAGTTAAATAATTATCTGGATTTAAATACTGTAATAACAGATAAACAACATGGTTTTAGGAAGGGGAGATCCACAAACACTGCCCTGTTGGAATTTAATGACTTGGTTGTTACATCTAAGGCTTTTGATTTGGTACAACATGATTTGCTTTTGATTAGGTTAAGGGCCATAGGGATTCAGGGACAAATGTTAAAGTGGTTCGAGTCATATTTGACAAATAGACAGCAGTGTGTACAATGTGGTATAACGATGTCTGGCCCTGGGAGACTGGAGAGGGGTGTTCCCCAGGGCCCGATTTTGGGCCTATTATTATTTAATATTTATGTTAATGATTTGGTCCAAGTGATCGAATATAGTGAGGTGAGATTGTACGCAGACGACACTGTTTCAGTGGCGTCTGCCAACAATCTCTTAGATATGATGGACAAACTTCAAAATGATTTGCTACAGATGCAAAAATGGTTGAGTAATTCTGGTCTTCTTTTAAATGCTAAAAAAACACAAACTATGTTGTTTTCAGTCGGTTCATACAAAGGAAAAGAGTCTTAAGTTACAATTACATTTACAAGATGGTACAAAAATTGAAAATGTATTAACATATAGGTATTTGGGGTTTCAAGTAGATGTTAGGATGACATATATAGAACATATATCCATTCAGACAAATAAAGTGAATAGGAGATTAGGGGCCCTTAGAAGAATCGCGGGTAGTTTACCTCTAGTAGCAAAGGAGCGGTTGGCAAAACAGATGTTGTTACCCATATTGGAGTATGGTTCTATAATTTATATGAATTCAACTAAAACTGCATTAAATTTGGTTAATCAAACATATTATAGGATAGGAAAATTTCCTCTGGAAATATTAAAAATAAGCATCATTGTATAGTTTATAATAAACTGAATTGGTTTCAACCTGAAGCGAAACGAAATTATCTTTGCCTTATTATATGTCATGAAATAATCCATAGAAAATATAATCATCCTTTGTATGAACAAGTAAAAAGAAAGTCAAATAATGAAATATATATAAAGACTAGGAATGTATTAAGTAATATTCCAATGTATAGAAGTTTTAACAGATTAGGGGATAGTATGCTCCAGAATAGTGTAGCACAAAGTTGGAATAGATTGTCTGAATTACAGAAATCAAGCATAGATTTTTTTAAATTTAAAAATGATTCGTTTGATAGTTTGAATTCCTTATGTATGTGTCTTAAATAAGTGTGGATATATTCTGTGATTTTATTTTGTGTTTGTGTTTGTATTAGTTTAGATAAATGTTAATTGTATTAGAAGTTACATGTAGGACTTTGTTGTAAACGGGATTTTGTCCCAACAGATGTTATTTCTTGTGAAAAAATAAACTTTTAATCAATCAAGTCATCAGAGCAGAGGGACAAAAGGGGAAGGAGGATTGAGTGTGCCACAGGACACTTTCTGTTCTTGGGGGTTGTAGTCCCTGCTAGCACACTACTTCCTGGGAGGCCACAAGTGGTAGTACAGCAGGGGACACTTTTTTCTGTTTTGGTTTTAATCTCTGCTCAAGCTCTACATCTGCACTTGCCTCTCCCCAGCTCCATCACCTGCCTTCCCTGGGACTTATCCAGTGCCATGTTCCTCTCTGGATTTCTCCCAGGGCAGGTTCACCACAGGGGAGTCCCACTCCTCCAGAGGCATTCATGTTCAGTGTCTGTGCTGGCACTTTATCGGCGGTGTGAGACCTGTGAGTAGAGGCGGGATGGCATGCTGGGGCATCCGGCATGCACTCTCTTTTCTTCCCACCCACAGATAATGACAGAGGGCCTGTTTGTCACAGGTACACACAGATGTGTGTGAATAAAGAAAAAAGCACCAAAGTGCGTTGACATCCCCTTCCTTGATCCTGCATCTCCGCTTGCAGCAGCCACCTGTTGACACCAAGTGGCGGTGACCCTGGGGAGAATGGAAGCCCCCCCCGAGGAGGCAAACATCCCCTGTGATGCTCCATGGCCTGACACAGGCTTGTTCCCAAACCCAGGATACCACCATCGCAACTGGCCACGCTACCGCTGTACTGGTGGATTGGCTTATAAGGGACACTTCTAAAGGAGTTGTTGTTGCCATCTGAGTGTTGTGCAGCAGCAGCAGCACACAGTGGGGTGTGCACACACTTGAAGCTCCTTAAGCGCTGGCTTCCATGTAGGAGGGGAAGCAGAGCAAGTGAAACACCCCAGGACAGCAAGATAACAAGGTATGGTCTGACCTGGACTCTCATGACTAGTGTACCCTCCCTCACTTTGGATGTCCTTGTATAGAGGGGCCAGCTACTCTTCTGACCCTGGGGGTAAGCTGGGTCATTAAGGGGTATTGTAAATGCCAGAGAAGTTGGAGTTACTAGGCTTAGCAGTAGCCATCGATGGGGGCCACTCTGGAGATGTGCGAATAAAGAATTAAAATATTCTGTTTAAAGAAAAAAATGAAAAGCACAGGTTGCAATAATGGACTTGGCTAAATATGGAAATTTCCCAAAGAAACGTTTTGTTAACACACAGCAGGGGTATATGTAATCTAAACCTGTTTAACTGCCAGTGTTTCACAACATAGGCTTGCTTCCTCAGGATGTCTGATTCTGGTTAATGGGGAACAATCACACTCAGAAGTCCACACCTGTGTCTGGGGCTGGTCCAGATTTGCAGTTTGTGTGCAAAATAAATTATTCTAGGGGCATGGAAACAGTTCATTATCCATGCTCTGGCAGTTCCACTGGAAGGGGCCTTCCATTGGACATCTTTAAGCTAAGCACTTCCCGCCACCTGGGTGGTATATCCCCTGACTGTGCCCCGTGATGTCAGATCTTTCTGTTGGAAGACCAGGTCACATCTTCTGTTTTGCATATTGTGCCATCGGCAAACCTCGTATTTCAAAGTTCTTGAAGTTTCTTGATCGCATTTCTCAACTTTTCCTGTTCCCCTTCATGATTGACCATAGAACCACAGAAGGGTGGGGGTTCAGGTTTTGTGTGCGGTGCCAGCAGAACATGTGAGTCACCGACCTGCAAGACACATGTCCATACTGCCTGGGTGGGCAGCATGATATGGCCAGGGGCACCCTTTGCCTTTAAGTGCTCCCTGAGTCATTAGAAGACAGGAAACGCTGGCTCACCCTTCACCGGTCTTCTGAGCGGGATCTGAAAACCCAGCTTAAGGACCACAAACAGGCCTTGGTGGTGGTTGGATTGGCATTGCAGCTTGTGGCCTTTGGGGAGGAAACAGCAGCCGCTATGGTAGGTACATCCTCAGTCTTGGCACTGCTCCTGGCTGGGGACAGCATCAGAAAGGTCAGTCTCGGAGGTATTCCAGGAGATGTGAATGGCTCTCCAGACCTTGGGGGAGCACCCTGCTTACTGCGGAAGGAAGCACAAGTACCAGTGGTGCTGGTAGTGGGAGAGAGAGATTGAGTTCCTTCTGATTCCTCAACTCCCCCGACCACTTGACAGTGGTCAAGACTCCCTTGGAGAAGGTTCATCTCGGTACCCCAGTTGGAGTTGTCAACTTTGAGACTGGTCGAGCAGGTGCGACAGAGTTGAATAGGACCCTGTCCAGTTGTCATGGAGAGTATGAATGCGGGGATCTGTTCTGTTCTTTCCTGTCTCTTGTCTCTGGTTGCGCAGCCACATTTTTTGTGATACCTAGGACTTGATCACCCTGACAGTCTTGTAGTTCTTTGCCTCTCACTGTCTCTGTCTTCCCTTGCTGTTTGTCTTGTTTGTCTTTTCCTCCCTTACATATCTGCTGGTATAAAAAATATATACAAATCATTATGTGGAAATGTAACTGATATTGTGATCCCTTTATTTAGAAATTATGTAGTATTACTGTTGAAATATATATAATTATAGTTTGAGATGACTGAAAAGCTGTTTGAAACTTAAGGGGTTAACCTGAGATGTAATTGTTAAGCGTTCTGCAGAAGCTGTGGAGAAGGGGCCTCAGTTCTAGGACATTGTGTTCTGGCTGCACCTGCCCCCTGAGATATACAAGAGCATTTTAGAAAAAAACAGGATGCTTGTTAAGGAGGGGAGTTGTAAAGACTTGTAAGAGAGCTGCAGTGTTTTGAGAGAGACAGAGAGTGAAGGAAAACTCAGATGGATCATCTCTGTTTATTCTGCCTTTGTAAATAGTTATTCTGAACAGTTTTATTTTTATGTTACTGCTAGCATTATTACTTTGTGCGAATTCTACAACTGCTCCTGGTTTTTCTTATGCTTCTGACCTGTGCCTCGACAACAGCTGACCATGGAGATTTTCCTGGAGCCTGTCAACCTGCTGTTGGATGAGATCGAGGATTCAGTCTCCAAGACCCTGGTTCTCCCAGTCCTCACTCAGGAGGATGTGGCCTGGTTGGTGTCCCTAGTTTTGTCACCATGGCAGCAACCTACATTGGCGGTCGAGCCTTCAGAGCCTCTTTCACTAAATGTAGTGAGGTATGTGGTCTACCACGATGAGCCAGAATGCTCTCCTTGACGTTGACCATCTGGTTCTTGATGACAAAATCCTCCCTCATCTCCCTGATGACCAGTAGTTACAGGTGGATTTGGCTCAGGACCAAGGTCTGTCACTGGCTAGACATCAGCTTCATACACCCTTGGACATGGGTGAGTCCTGTGCCATGGCAGTGGCTGTTTCCATGCATTGCAGGGCCTGACTGCATCTAACCACCTTGACAGTGGACACCTAGGACAGGCTGGCTAATATCCCTTTTTTGGGCACCGACTTATTTGGCCCTGGGGTGGAGGGACATCTTACTCACATAGAGAAGACCAGCACCACCCTTGACTCTGTGGCATCAACTCAGAAGGATCAGAAACAAGTCCAAGAAAAAAGGCTTTTTGGTATTGGCTGTTTCAGCCACAGCCCCCTTGGCAGCAGCCCCAGCAGGGGCAGTACCAGGTCTGGGGCCTGAAACTCAAGTTTGGTGGCCAGGGCCCCAACAGAAGTGGGAGCAGGGGTAGTGGTTCCCTTCTGGCTGCAGTGGCTGGTGCCCATGCAAAAGCAGCACAGTGACTGGTAGGGGGATGTTATCCCTCTACCCGTCCTGTCCCTGTCTGTGCTCCCTGTCAGGTGTCAGTCACTTTACTTTTTGCCATGTTGGTCCAGTATCGCTATGGACAAGTGGGTGTTAGAAGTTGTAGGCAGAGGGCCGCCTGTGGACTTCGAGGCTCTCTCGCCTTACCGACTCCACATTCATCAGGAATCCAGGGTGTTGCAGGACACGCTGTCCACCCTTTGGGAAGACATCGCTCAGCTCCTCGTAGATGGAGTCATAGTCCATGTTCTTGATGCTCTGGCCAGTCAAGGTTATGTGTTCAGAAAAGACAGTTGGTGCTGCACTACAACACAGGTGGGGTGTGAGTGAGGGCTTCCAGCCCGAATTATATCTAAGTAACACACAGACTCACACTCCAGAGCCAGGAGAAAGATCCTCCAGCGAAGGGGCAAAAATGCCAGATAGTCCCAGATTATTTTCATCTGATCTGGCTTTCCAGACCTGGCGAGACTTGGGCCTGTTGGTCAACATGGATAAGTCCAAACTCATCCCCATGTAGGTGATTTTACTGAAAGGTTTTAACACATGGAGAAAATATCAATGGGTGACCCCCTGATGAAGCCTTAATTGGCAAAGTGTCAGGGCACCTGCATGCGAACTTCTCTGTTGTGCCATTGATATTTTCTCCACGTGTTAAAACCTTTAAATAAAGTGAATATTTGATTGAAAATCATCTGGGACTATCTTGCATTTTGTGCCTCTTCAGTGGAGGAACTTCCTCCTGGCTCTGGAGTGCGAGTGTCTGTGTTTTACTTAGGGCTATGTGTTCAGGTGCTTCCTAGTTTTAAACTGGACGGGGGAGACTGGTGCCCTCTGCTGGATCTGCACAGTCTGAATCAGTTCATGCAGAAGTGCACAATCCAGATTGTCACCCTGAATCAGATCATTCTGTTCCTTGAGCAGGGCATGTGGTTCTGCTCCCTGGACCACCTGGATGAATTATTCTACATCCCAGTCCATCTGTCCCACCACCGGTACTCCAGTTCCATGCAGAAGGGGTGCTTTTCTAGTTCCATGTCATACCCTTTGGTCTCTTGTCCATGGCCTGGGTCTTCACCCAAGTTCATGGCAGTGGTGGCAGCCTCCCTGCAGCACAGGGGCATCGGAGTATATCTCTGTCTGGACAACTGGCTTCTGGCCTGGCCATCCAAATAGACCATCAGAAGGTCCAGAGATCTGGCTTTCCAGACCTGGTGAGACTTGGGCCTGTTGGTCAACATGGATAAGTCCAAACTCATCCCCATGTAGGTGATAAAGTTCATTGGGGCAGAACTAGACTCTGGGCCAAGGCTCACCTTCCTGCAGACTAGGCATTGGAACTTCTCTCCTCTGCCTGATCATTTCATGTTGAGCTCTTGCACCTCACCCGGGATTTCCTGTGGCTGCAGGGATACATGGCATTCTGTACCAGCGTGATCCGTAGGCCACTTAGACCAGCCGGTGACAGTGACCCAGCCAGTGTGGGACATCATCCATTGGTGGCTTATCCTGCAACATATGGAGGAAGCAATCCTGTTTGTCCTCCCAGAGCTGACCATCATGCTCACAACATACGTCTCTGATGAGGCGGGGAGCACACCTGGGAGACCACAGAGCCCATGGGTTCTGGTCATCCCGGGAGTCCCATCACCACAGAAACCTTCTGGAGGTCTGTACAGTGCACCTTGCTCTGAAGAAATTTACTCCACTAGTCGGGTCAGGTCATGCAGCTCCAGATGGTTAGCACCACAACCATGTTCTACCTGAACAAGCAGGGCAGAACACACCCCTTCCCCTGTGTCAGGAGGCCCTCTGCATCTGGACCCTGGTGTACAGCTTGGGTGCAGATCTCCTGGCGAACCATGTTGTGGGAGTTGTCACCTGGCAGACACTCTCAGCCAGGAAGGAGAAATGTCACATGAGTGGTCACTGAGTTGAGAAGTAGTGAACCGCCTGTTCTCCCTGTGGGGCTCTCCTCTGGTGGATCTGTTTGCCTCCTGAGAGAATGCCAAACTGAAGCTGTTTTGTGCCTGACCCCTACAGTCTGGGATACTGTAGGTGATAGCCTTTGCATTAGACCACAAGCATCGTGTGTGCCTTCCCTCCCTTCCTCTTGATCCAGAAGGTGGTGGTCAAGACCTGGAAGGACAACAAGGAGATGATCCTGATAGCTCAAGGCTGGCCCAGGCAGTTCTGGTACCTGGATTTCCTCAGCCTCAGCCGCAGACCTCCATGGTGTCTGCCTCTTCACTCAGATCTGCTAACCACAAAACAGGGGACAGTCCTGCTCCCAGACCTGACATCCCTGCACCTCTTGGCCTGCATTCTGAGCAGCTTGAGTTCCATGCCTTGGGTCTGTTGGAAGCTTGTGCTCCACCTTGTGGAGGCCTCCTAAAAGATGTTGATGCACAAATGTTATGCATGTAAATGGAAGAGGTTGGGCACTTTTTCAAAAGGACTGGACCACCTGTTCTCGCCGGTGCATGAACCACCACGAGTCTCGCTGCTGGTGCTCACTTTGCTCAGGGACAAGCCATTTGAGCCTGCGCACAGGTGTGAGATGTTTCACCTGTCGTGGAAGACTGCTGTCTTGGTGGCTGTTATGTCAGCTAGAAAGATTAATGAACTCCAGATGCTCTCAGTGGAGTCTCCTTATCTGGTCTTCCACAAGGACATGGTCGTCCTTTGCCCCCACCAGCAGTTCCTCCTGAAGTTAGTATCGGAGTTCTGCTTTAACCAGGTGATGAACCTTCTGGTTTACTTTACTAACTTAACTTCTGATGCTGACTGCAGGCTTCATACTGTGGACCTGCAGAGGGTGCTTTTATTACAAGAAGTGCACAGCTGGAGTTCAGGGTGAGGCTTGCCAACTGTTTGTAACATACAGTGGCGTCCCCCAGGACGAAACCCAATTCTGCAGCATTTTGCAGCACTCTGCAGACTGCTGCAGCAGACCTACTGAATAAAGCAATGTAATTTCAATTGCAATTAGTCCCTTTTGTCATTCAGGAAAATGTGACATTGCCAGGATGAAGTGAATGCCACAGTTTCCCGTATGACAAAAGGGACTAGTTGCCATTGAATTTACATTGCTTTATTCAGTAGGTCTGCTGTAGCATTCTGCAGAGTGCTTTAAAAGTGGGTTTCATCCTGGGGGATGCCACTGTATGTTGAAGCTGCACCTGGCAGACTGGCAACAAAGTGGATATTTGCCAGGTGGATCACATCCTGCATCAACCTCTTCTGTATGTTGGCTGGTAGGGAGCCTCCTGTAGAACTTGAGGCTCGTACCACTGGACATACTGAAGCCTTGGTGGATGCTCCCAGAGACATCCCATAGAGGAGATCTGTAGGGCTGCTACCTTGAAGTCAGCATGCACCTTCATTTCCCATTACCGCATTGATCTTTGAGTAACGCATCGACCTTGAGTAACTCCAGGATGCATGCTTTGGACCTCGGTTCTCCAATCTCTGTTCATCAAGTAGGGGTATGCACTTTGCTGCCTCCTCCTGCAGAACTGCTAGGAGTCTGCCAGAGTGTGGATAGTGAACTACATCCACACCACTATAAAGACAGGCTATTCACCTGTAACCGTTGTTTTAGGAGTGGTATACAGTTCACATCCACACAGCTCATCCATCCTTCCCTGGCAAGTGACACACGGATCCCTGATTCCATTGTGCAAAGATCCGATGTCATGGGGTGTAGTTGGGGATATACCCCCCAGGTGATGGGAGGAGCGTAGCATAAAGATGTACAATGGAAATCCTGTTCCAGTGGAACTGCCGGAGTGTGGATGTGAACTGTATTCCTCTCCTAGAACAGCGGTTTCAGGTGAGTAACTTGTCTTACACTGCCACTGCAGCACTAAAGCACCTTTAAAGGATATACCATGAAATACTGAAGCCCACTTGCCTGGGTTTCAGTATCCCAAAGTCACATGCCCAACACATGGTTGCCCACGGTGGAGTTTATTTCATGTTTCGGGGGGCTTTGCCTCCAGCACCCCCCTTAATTTATATAATTAACTTCACCGCAGGCAGAATTCCAATGTTGGGCAACTGTGTTTCGGGCATGTGGCATTGGGATTCTGAAAACCTGGGCCAGTGGGTTTCAGTCAAATGAAAGTATACCTCCTTAAAAACTAGTACTGTGTGGGGGTGCTGTGGAGTATGGGCAAAATGGCAGCTTGTTGATGGAGCTTACAAGTCAGGTGTTTGCATTTTTTAGTGATTTGCTGAGAATTTACATTTAATCGGATAAAAACCATTGGGGATTGCATCGGAATTACATTAGTTTAAAATGGGAAATCCCCGTTAAGATTGGCAGCAGGGATCGGGAGCCAAATCCAGAAAATGCTCCCTTTGCACTGAACACGAGGTCAGCTCAGGCCCACACTGAAGAACAGCCCAAGGAGACAGGAGAAGAGACTTTACAAACAATCTGATCCAAACTCTTCTATCTCATCAAGTTGGTAACCATCCTGTCTGGCAAGTTAGATGGACGTGCTACTCTGGTGATTACCCTGGAGTCGAATTGGGAGCATATTCAGACTGCGTCTGTAGAAACCGTTAAATGGGCGGATGCTGTACTTGAAGCAGTCTCTATGGTGATTAAAGAAAGCACGCCAGTGTAAAGCTCATATTGAAACCCTAGAGAATCAAATTTGCTCCCTGAATATACACATTTTGGGATTGCGTGAAGGTTGTGAGAGCGGCCATCTTCTGTTTTTCTTAAAGGAGTGGTTTGTGCAGCAACTTGGAGAAGGTGCTGCACAAAGAGTTCCACTTTTCCAGAAAGCCTACCAGATAACTCAACGTGGACGTCGAGATAACCCTGATGTTCCTCGTACTGTGGTGGTGGTGGTGGTATCGGACGGGTTGGGCTCCAGCAACTTCCTACTGGCCCTTGCCTGTTGTAAAGGGATACTCCTGCAGGATGGGGAATGCATCAGACTTTTTTCCTAGACATCAGCTATTTGATGAGGTGGAAGAGGAAGAAGTTTGAGGTACGGGCCATGCTGCAGGCAGCCTCAATCCCACATGGAATGATCTCTCCGGCCCGACTCGGGATAGCACACATGGGTAAGATTTTTTTGTTTGCCAATCCTGGAGAGGCTATCAATTGGAGCAAAAAAATATGTGGCCCCTGCAGGTCAAGCTGAAGCGGCTGCCAAATACTTGTCGGATGAGCTGGAGACCTGACATTGCTTACATGGGTTACCTACACTCCTGCGGGCAGTTGAAATCAGCACAGTCAAGTAAGCAGGATTTCTGTAGCAAAATCCCAGCTGGATTGAACTGATGCCGACAGGACCTGGGCTGCTCTCATATTTGCCACAGAAGCTGTGTAGGACTTTACAGGGAGTGCTTCAGTACTTTTGGGTAATCGAGAATCGGGGGTCAGCTCCTTATGTGACACCTCGTATGTTTAGATTCCTGTTGCTTTGTTGTAAGCTGGTTCTGTATGTATTTCTCTTTTCCTGGGGTGAATGGGCCTTGTTTAGCTCATTATGCCCCCAATTTTGAAAGGCATGTTTTCTCTGTTAATGAGTATCTAAGTTGTAGTTTTATAATTAGTTTCCAGACATGATTTGGTATTAACAAAATTACAAGAAACGTGTTCTCAGCACCGACAGACTAGTAGTCATATTACTTACTCACAGGCTGTAAATGTCAGCTAAGGGTGTTACATATTTTGTGCACAAATGTGATAGGGCATGGTATTATTCTAACTCTTTGGGAGTATGGACTTTTGGGACTCTGATAATAGGACTTTCCGGGACTTTAACCGTACTGCTCTTGGGTTCAGTTCACAGTTTAAGTAACTATATAAGTTTAGATCCTCACTTTCGTATCCTCCCAGGGACGTATCGATTAGCATGGTTCTGCTACATGTAAATATAAAGAAGAGTAGTGCCCTCATGGAGTACTATTGTTATTTTGTGATATCCTTGCATGGAATCCAAAGTGTATGATTGTGTTTTAAAATAACGAACACTAAAACTAGTACTGTGGTTGTTGAGGCCTAAGTCTGTTTAGGGCCTACACACTACGTGGTGTAAGGATGGTTGCAGAATAATGGAGTGGATTAATTCTGTTTGTGAGTGCGTTCAGTATCTGTTTACTAATGACTCCAACCCTGTCATTTGCTGTAACCAGGAATCCCAGAATATCCTGCAAATGACATCAGAGCTGGTCTGCAGCAGTGGGAGATTCAGTAGCCTGAAATACTTGCTAAGAGCTTCGATAAGCTCTGATGTTTTGTTTGCTGGTGTCACAATAGACTGTACTTAGCCCTGGGAGAAGAGCAGGATTGGCAAATGTGATAGAAGCTTATAAAGGCTTGCTCTAACATGCACTGCGGGCTGTTGAATCTCCCACTGCTGCAGCCCTGCTCTGGTCTTGGCTGCAGGGGATTGTGGGATTTCTGGTTATAGCCTGTCAGCTCGGAGTCAGCAAGATCAGTCAGATACGATCTACTATACTGCAGTAAACAGTAAGTAATAAAAATGTTTTTGTACACAAAATGCAAATTGGGTCTAACCCCACACTTGGGTGCAAGGGTTCTGGGGGGACCTCCTAGAGACTGGCTCATCTACCCTTCTCTCCTTCCAGCAGTTAGCATGTAAGTTGTCTCTACTAAGAACTGATCTTTGGTGATATTTACAGCTCGGGGCAGCGATGCATGATTTCTGCAAGTCCTTGCACTCCTCTATTACTTGGCATTGATTACAGATGGCTGCCGAACTTGGGGGCCCGCAGGGTCGGGGTGGCTGGAAGGGTTTATCGAGCTATTAGGAATGAGTTATCCCCCTCATTAGACAGCAGCAGGATAGCCTGGGAAAAGTGCCTGAACTAGACAATCCCCCTGGTGGTCTGGAATTCTTGTTTGGCTATGGCACACCGTGGATATAGGGATTCCAGTGGCCAACTGATGCTCACTAAGCTGCTGCACAGATGGTATTGGGGGGGCCCCCCTTTACTTTTTTAGGCAGTGGGTACTCTTTCACATCCAAAGTGATGGAGGTGCTCTCAATGAAATGTGGACTCTCTCATGTTTTATGGTCATGCCATCACTAGAGAAATACTGTAAAGAGGTGCTGGAGGAGAACTGCTCCAGAGTGCCTAAGACCACTACTCCTCCTTCGCCAGTCCCATTTCCCTAATCCCTAACTAATATTTACAAGATCCCTAAGCTTCACTGACATGGTCTACTGGCTGCTCTGATGGAGGCCAAAAGACTGATTCTGATGCAGTGGCACCAATCCTCCATCCTTTCTCTGCTTGGCTGGCAGGCCTCCCTGGCCTAGCTGGCCCAGTTTGAGAGGCTCTCATATTTGACCCCTAATAAAAGACAAGTAGTCCAGGTAAAAGTGGGGACACTTCCTTAAGTCTCATGTCTATTCAGTGCCTTTACTACAGCCAGAAACCCCACCGATGAGACCAGGGAGCAGCACATAAGGGTTATACGTACGTTACCTAGTCTGCCACCGAAGTGTCCCGTTGCTGGATGTTATTGTCTTTATCATCCCCACTAGGATGCGAAATGAAGTGATACCCACCTCTTGGATATGAGTAACAATGCTGTTTTTATCTGTGTGTCCTGTATTGTTCATTGATCTCTCTCTGAACAAATGGACCTAACTAGTTTTTGAATGTTGGTATCTGTTTCACGCTCTTCAGTCTTCTTCAAGATGTTGAGTCGGTGTGTGACGACAGTTAACGTCAGTGCACATACACAGCTGACTGCGCCCGTTTTGTTTATTGCATTTTTGTTGCATGTGGATCTTTTATTAATGATATTGTGTTTGCTGAAATCTTTCAGTAAAAATGTTCATGTTAAGAAGAATTTTATTTCTGTAGCATGACTGCACTGGGAGAGTCACGTTGCACATATAGCGGGTCCTATAACCAGAACCTACCATCCTACGAAAACAACTCTGTTGCAAAATGTTGGTGGTCTAACAGGCCTGTAATATATACCCATTGTGTGTTCGGAATTTCAAATATTTGGCTGAGTCCATTATTTCAATCTGTGCTTAGCTTTTGTAGGGTCTTTTTGGAACAGAACTCCTCGCTGCCCTTTTTATCGTCACTGGTCAGGGAACTGTGAGGGTTCCTGTTTCACTAAAGGAAATAATGCACTAAACAGTTTAGTGAGAAGGGACGATACTGCAGGCTCATGTACTCCCAAAGTAATTGATTGTTTTTAGTCTTTGATTTAAGCAATAACACCTGTACAGGTGGGCAGTTGCTGTACTAGGGATTATCACTCGTCTGTGTGGTGTTGATTACCTGAGGTGCATCAGAGGGCCATTAACCCCAGTCCGGGTGTTAATCCCTGTAAATGCTCACTTGTGAGACTGTTATTGCATCTGTAGGTTGTATCACATGTTAAGTAGAAGAAAACTTGCGATTTAAAGAGAACCTTTCTTGTATTTTAATTGTGCTGAAAAGCAGAAATAGGACACTCCCTTACCTTAATGGGAGCTCCTCCGTTGTGTTTGAAAATTGTTTCTAGTAGCCCCTGAAGGAGGGGAAGAGATCATAATTTGCCCCGAGGGGCTTGCTGCACAACCCTTTTCCACTTCTTGACTTGCCACTCCTCACCCACGCCCAGATGTTATGTGACATCTTTATAGGGAGAGTGCAGGGGCGCGCTCCATTCACTTGAATAGATCTTTTTTTTTTTAAAGCTCATTTCCTGACTTTTAAAACAGGGTTGGCACCAGCTGATGCCAGGGTTCAACTGACAAGAGCCTTTTAACTGAACCAAGCATCAATCAGTACCAAGACCGATTTTATAATCGGGGAAAGCAGTTTTAAAAAAGACGATCCATTTAAGTGAATGGAGATCCTGCGCTTTCCCTGTAAGGACATACGTAATGTCAGACCGTAGAGGCAGAGTGGCATGTCAGAAAGTAGAACGGGATTGTGCAGCAAGCCCCTCAGGAGCAAATCATGATCTCTTCCATTCCTTTGGGGGCTACTAGAAAGAATGTTCAGGCATGGAGGAACTCCCAGTGAGGTAAGGGAGCTTTCTGTTTCTGCTTTTCAGCACCAAGAAGGTTGTTCCTTAACAAAGAATGATGCTTTTTACACAAGTGGGCAACACAGCATTCCTAAAAGAGTAACACTGGGTACCGCAGCCAATCAGAAAGCATACTGACCTCATGAATAGTTAATAAGACTTGTACAGCAGATTTGCCAATACACTGTTTTGGGTTTTGCTGCTAGGTGTACATGTCTACCAGGAAATTGCTGCCTGTAAAATTAAAGCAGATGGAACTACTAAGGGTTATGCATATTATGGATTCGATGGGGAAACCTTTATTAAATACGATGGCGAAAGCAGCACCTGGACCCCTTCCTCCCAAATGGCGTCCATGACAGCTAAACAGTGGAATACACAAACAGAACGGGCATGGACATACAATGTAGTACTGGGGGATGAATGCATTGAAAAGTTGAAGAAGTACTTGGAATATGGAAAGGAATCGCTGGAAAGGAAAGGTTAGTTACAATTTGTTTATTTAATGTCTTCTACTTTGGCATGGCAGGACAAGACAAAACAGATATCAAACCGATTCTCATAGTTGATTTATTAAAATCATTCATGATTTACGAACATACAAAATTTGTCAGCAGGTAAAGGCCTTGAGGTCTATCAAGTCTGCTCGAATGTGCAGCTAGCACCCCTTATTCCTGCAGCTGCCCCTCCCTCCTACTCTCCCCCTCCATTGACCCCCCCTTGCCGTGTCCCAGCCTAAAAAAAAAATAAAAAAATAAAAATAAAAAATAGTGTCTCCTCCACTCCCTCCTGAACCTTCCTCCCTCCAGTCTCATATCATGGCCCTGGGTGTTCCTCCCTTACTCTGAACAGCCCCTCTGTACCTGTCTTGTTTATTCCATTCATGTACTTAAAGGTTTCAGTCCTGTCCCTCCTGTCCTCCAGCGAGTACATGTTCAGCTTCCTCAGCCTCCTCTTGTATGGTAAGTCCCCCAGCCCCTTGATCATCTTTGTCACCCTGTGCTGCACCCCCTCCAGTAACTTAATGTCCCTCTTCAGATATGGACGCCAGTACTGCATGCAGTACTCTAGGTGCGGTCTAACTAATGATCTATACGGTGGCAGAATCACCTCCCCACTCCTCGAGGGAGATACCCCTTGCAATGCAACCCAGCATTTTGTTGGCCTTTGCAGCTGCCTTCCTGTTGTTCATTGAAACATAGAAACATTGAAGTTGACAGCAGATAAGGACCGCAAGGCCCATCCAGTCTGCCCATTTCTTTTTCTACCTTATAAATGTGCTATCGGCCTTTGCTCTGTCAGTGGCCTATCTATTCATAGTCATTTGTATTACTCCCTTATGCCTATCCCATGCCTGTTTGAAGCCCTGCACTGTATTCATAGCCACCACTTCTTGTGGTAAGCCATTCCATGCATCCACCACCCTTTCTGTGAAAGAATTTCTCACATTCCCTTTAATCGGCCCCTCTAATCTCATGCTGTGTCCTCTTGTCCTGCTATTTTTCTTATATTTAAACATGTTAGACTCTTTCACCTTGTTAATGCCCTTAAGGTGTTTGAATGCCTCGATCATATCACCTCTCTCCCTCCTTTGCTCAAGGGTATACATATTGAGCTCTGTTAATCTGTCTTCATATGTCTTCTGATGCAGTCCCTGCACCATTTTGGTTGCCCTTCTCTGGACTGCCTCAGTTTGGTTAATGTCCTTGTGAAGGTGTGGCCTCCAATACTGCACGTAGTACTCAGATGGGGCTAACTAGTGTCTTGTAAAGAGGATTATTACCTCCTCTTACGACTTGTGATACCTCTACTAATACACCCTAACACCCCCTAGCCTTACCTACTGCTTTAGAGGTCTGCTTGATGATTTCAGGTCATCAGTGATGATGATTCCCAAGTCTCTTTCTTCCTTGTGACTGCTAGCAACTCCCCTCCCAGCCTATGGGTGGCTTCAGGGTTTCTCTTCCCTATTTGCATGATCTTGCACTTCTTTGCATTAAATCCCAGTTGCCACTCTTCTGACCATTTTGCTAGTTTATCCAGATCTCTTCTCATTTTGCCCACCCCATCTGGATCATCTACTCTGTTGCAGATCTTGGTGTCATCTACAAACAGACAAGCCTTACCCTCTAGTCCATCTGCAAGGTCACTAATGAAGATGTTGAAGAGGACTGGCCCCAGGACTGATCCCTGAGGTACCCCACTTGTGACTTGCATCTCTTCTGACAGTATACCATTTACCACCACTCTCTGTTTTCTGCCCGTCAACCAGTTTGCCACCCAGTTGACCAAATTCTGACCCACCCCAAGCCTACCCAGCTTATTTATCAATCTTCCATGTGGAACAGTGTCAAAAGCTTTGCTGAAGTCAAGGTAGCGACATCAACTGCTCCCCTTGGTCCAACATCGAGTTACCCAGTCAAAGAAATCTATGAGATTAGTTTGACAGGACCTTCCTTTTGTAAACCCATGCTGTCTTGGATCCTGTGCCCCTATGGATTCCAAGTGTTGCACTATCCTTTCCTTAAGGAGTGCCTCCATAATCTTGCCCACTACTGAGGTAGACTGACTGGTCTGTAGTTCCCTGCCTCCTCCCTGCTACCACTCTTGTGGAGCGGGATCACACGAGCCCTTCTCCAGTCTTCTGGGACCTCTCTGGTGCTCAGAGACTCACTAAACAGTTCTGCTAATGGCTCTGCTAGTTCCACCTTTAGCTCCTTAATTACCCTGGGATGTATGCCATCAGGTCCCATTGCCTTATCCACCTGAGCTTAGCAAGCTCTTGTAGGACCCTTCTTTGTGAAGGGAGTAGTGCTCACCTCCCTCCCCTGTGTCCATGATGCTGAGCTGTGGTCCCTGCCCTACCTCTCTTCAGTAAATACTGAGCAAAGTATCTATTTAGGATAGATGCCTTTACGAGGTCCTCCTCCTCACATGCTCCCTTTTCTCCATTAAGCTTAGCAATACCCCTCTGGACTTTCTCCTTTCACTAATGTATCTATAGAAAGTCTTGTCACCTTCTTTACTGTTCGTGCTAATGTTTCCTCAGTTTGGGACTTTGCCTGCCTTACTGCCTTTCCTGCTTCCCTTAGGGCAGTTTGGTATGCCTCCTGTCTTCATCCCGCTGTGTTCCTTTATATTTCCTGAAGGCCAGCCTTTGGCTCTGACCTTTTCTGCTACTGTATTTGAGAACCAAAGTGGTTTCCTTCTTCTTTTACACTTCCTTTTCTGTCTAACACAATGGGATGTTGCTTCGAGTATTGCATCCTTAATGCCTGCCCACTTTGCCTGTACCCCCTCACCTGTGTTTCTTTTTACCAGGGCTAGCTTAACTCTGTTGGCCATCTTATCAAAGTCAGCTCCTCTGAAGTCCCATATTTTTGCCTTGGAATGGGATGATTTAGATGTAGTAGCCAAATTGAACCATATTATGTGATGGTCACTGGCCCCCAGGTGACCTTCTACCTGGAGATCTGTGACCCCTTCCCCGTTAGTCAGTACTAGATCTAGGATAGCCCTGTCTCTTGTGGGCTGCTGTACCAGTTGTTTGAGGCCCTCTCCCTGCAGGGAATCCACTATGTGTCTAGTTCTGGCAGATGTTCCTGCTGGTATTGACCAATCTGTATCCGGCATGTTGAAGTCTCCCATTATCAGAACCTCCCCTTTAGCTGTCATGTTTTGTATATCTTCTAACAGTAATGTGTCTCTGTCTTCCCCCTGGTCTGGGGGCCTGTAGACAACCCCAGTTCTTATGGCTGTCCCATGAAGGATGAGCACCCCCAGATCCTTCTCCTCCTCTGTCTTGGCTAACTGCACTCCCCCCAGCTGGTTACTCCTCCTTGGGTTCTTCACCCCAAAATGCAGCACCTTGCACTTTTTGGCATTAAACTGCAGTTGCCAGGTATCTGACCAGGTTTCCAGCTTTTCCAGATCATCCTGCAACCCCTGCCATCCCCCTAGGTCATCCACCACCGCTCCCATCTTGGTGTCATCGGCAAACAGACTGATCTTGCTCTTGATGTCCAGTGATATGTCTGTAGTGAATATCCCAAACAACACTGGTCCCAACACTGAGCCCTGTGGAACACCACTCGTCATTACCCTTGGGGATGAGAGCACCCCACCCACCACCACCTTCTCTTGCCTTCCCTGAAGCCAGTTCCCTACCCATCTCATCAGCTTTGCCCCTACCCCTGTGCCTTCTTACTTCCCAGCCTCCTGTGTGGCACCGTGGAGGGGCATCATATGAGCCATCCTCCAATTCTGAGGTACACACCCTGAGTGTAGTGGGGCATTAAATAGGTCTGCCAAAGGTCCCACAAGGACCTCTGCCAGCTCCTTCAGTACCCTGGGGTGGATGCCATCTGGGCCTGGCGCCTTGTCCACCCTCAGTGCCTTCAAATCCTCCAGAACTCTGCCCTCCATGAGTTCCCCGTCTGTCACCCCCCCTGTTTCTGCCATTCCTCCCCCACGTGGGTATCACCCTCCTCTTCTGCTTAGTAAATACCGGGCAGAAGTAATCATTTAGAGCTTCTGCCTTATCGCCCCTGCTTCCACCCAACCCCCCCCTCCTTCCTAATCCTTACTATGTGGTCATTACAGTTCATTTTTTCCCTGATGTACCTGAAGAAGTCCTTTGATCAAGAATGGTTCATCCTAAGTGAATTATATATTAGGGTTATTAGCATTTTTTCCTTGCCTCCCCATTGTTTAACCAGGTGAGACACACAGCTGAAAGCTTGTTTACAGGTGCAAACTGGGAGCACAAGGAAGTTAAGTGACTTGCTCAGGGTCACACAGTATGCAAGTGGGGGCTGTGGATTCAAACCCAGGTCTTAAGATTTGCAGCTCAGAGCCTTAAACCACTGTGCTATACTGCCTATCAAATTGTTGAACTCACAGTTGTCATACGAAGCAGTGTTATTATCTGGGGCAGTCGGGGAGGGTTTGTGCGGTGCCGCAGTTGGTGCAGAATGCTGCAGCCAGGCTGATCTCAGGATCTTCTTACTCAGATCACTTTACTCCTATGCATGGGCACAAGCACGGGGAGGAGGGATGAGGGGGTCCAGTACCTTCAGCATTTTAGATCCTGCAAAATGGCCAGTGTCATTGGCATCAGTGTGAAAGGCTTGGTAGAGCCATGCCCCACCCCCCAACTTTTTACTCGTGGTTGCACCCATGTTTCTGTACTCCAGCTGCATTGGCTTCCAGTTTAGGAGTACCACCTTTTGGGAAGCCCAGATCAGGACACAAACTACGTGTCATGAGAGACGCATGCCACTGCATCCCTTCCAGGCCGTTTGAGATGCAGTGTCATGTGTCCTACAATGACGTGCAGTTTAATGGGGCTTCTCATACATAGTCACCTGTGAAATAACCTTAAAACTGAAATCTTTAGACATCATGATACAAAAATGGATGAAATGTAATAATTTTTTCTTTAATTTCTCTTTACTGAAAAGTTTTTAACTGTTTGTTTTTTGACAAATAACATACATACAACATCAAAGTGTCTTGATAGTAAAATACTGGGTCATAATGTCTATGGCGGTCTGTTTAATACAATAAAGGTGCCACGTAATCTGAGTGCGATCATGGTACAAAATCAGTTTAACCTCAAAACTGTATAGAACCCACCTTTGCTAGAAAGATTCAAGTTGTGCTGTCAGAATAAGTGTCGCAGCTACCTTTTCCATATCACATACTTGAACCGTATGGTCCTGCTAGTGACTTATGGTTGGCACTGTCGAGGTAATCCATAGCCAGAGGAGCACTTTTTTTTGTAGCAATTGACATACAAGCAGCAGACGTTTTGTATGAGGCTCCCCGAAAGTCAGGAACAGCAAAGTGGTCACTGTGAGGATAAAATCTGCTCTAAAAATAGATATCGAGGCTGTTAAAAGCTGTGCCCAGAAAGGTTAAATAACCAGGCAGGACCAAAAAATGTGTCCATGAGTCGCAGGAGAAGTACTGCGACCTCTCCAGCACTGTGGACTGTAGGTGGGGTGAAATTTAGCCACAATGTGAAGAATGCAGAAGAAGCGTATAACAGTCGTCCAAAAAAAAAATCCTTCCAGGAATGTAAGACATTTGCCTGTGGGTATAAGCTAGAAATGTAGTCCAAGCTTGTGAGTCTGTTTCAATTTGTAAATCAGCTTCCCATTTTATCCTGACAGCATTGACAGTATGATGTTGCACTTCAAGTGTGGTCTGATACAGAGAGGATACAAGGAAGGGAGTTGGCTATAATATGGCTATAATAAGCTGGTATAACTGAGGTATGTCCATTTCTAGAGGCAGTTTCTGACTTCAGGAAGTGGGCTGCATGGTTATAACGGTAATGGTCTGTGGATCGGAGAGGGAATGCTGTTGCTAATTCGGGAAAAGTGAGAATGTCCCTGCCTCTGAAAACTGCATTGGGATAGCCAGGTCCCCTGTTTCTCATCTGGAATAAGTATTGTCCAGTCAAGCGGAGGGAAAGGGGGTGCAGTTATGAAAGAGAGGTGTGACTAGAAATCTTATGTATCTATGCGCCTGATGTGCACTAGTGTTCAGCCAGTAAATTAAGATGGTTGCAGTAAAAGGGTTGGATGTCAGTTGCTCCGGTGATTGTGGCATGTATGTCAAGAGAACTTTATGGATATGAAACAACTCCTGTTCCACCATTTCAGGTGTTTTCCACTGCACTTTCATGCTCTGCAGTCATCCAGTACAAAGCTGTGCTTACCTGCACTGCACTATGGTAAAACAAAGTTTGGGAGTGCTATCCCCCCCCCCCCCAACACGCCTGTATTTTGGATAGCTGTAAGATTTGAAACGTAATGCTGGGCCAGGATCCCCCTACCCCGATAAACCGCAAAATCAGACTGTCCCATTTCCTAAAGGAATGTAGAGGGGATGATACAAGGAGGATTTGGGTGAGATATAACTAGGCTTGTCAGGATTAGATTTAAATCCGTATATGTGGATAAATGTCGATTTCACTGTGCACACACACAAACTGACAAAAAATATTTCCATAGATATTTATCTAAATTTACAGATAGGCAAAGTAAGATTTGTTGCTGTTTTGACATGTGATAACAATATGTGTTTTTATCAGTTTGTAAATGCTCAGCGTTTACTGTCATTAACTGCAACTGTGAAAATTAAATCAATACAAATTGAAACAAATGCTTAAAAACATAATTTTGTGCAACTGTGAAAATTTTCATTGATAAAACTTGGGGGAGGGTAGAAGTTTAAAAATAAAATCAGTATTTTCCATCAAAATTATAAAATAATAAAAATCTAATTCTTCCAACCCTAGATATAACGTACATAGAAGAATCATCTTAACGCTAACTGTACCTGAAGCAAGGGAAAAGGTACTACTACCTTCCAGGCGTCCAAATCTTTTATAAACACTTCCACCAGTGGGTCATAATTCAGGGAGCTTAACTGACCAAGGTTAACTGGGATAGTAACCAACAGGTATTTAAGTGTGGGGAGGTCCCAGTGAAATTTAAAACATTGTCTGGTACAATGGCTAGGGTTGCAGTGAATCTGCAATACATCAGTCTTAGAAGCATTAAATGGACACAGTCAACCCTTTTTCACCATACGACAACTGCAAGCCCTTGATTGGGCGCTGACCTCCAAGGTGGTGCGGCTTTCCACTCTTGCCACTGCCCGCTTCTTCTGCTGCCGCCCCAGGAAGCCCTCCTCAAGTTGCAAGCCCTTGATTGGGCGCTGATGTCCGAGATGGTGTGTCTTTCCACTTCTGCCGCCGCCCAAGGAAGCCCTCCTCAAGCTGTAAGCCCATGATCGGGCGCTAACCTTCGAGGTGGTGTGGCTTTCCACTCCTGCCACCATCTGCTGCTGCTTCTGCTGCCACCCCGGGAAGCCCTCCTCAAGCTGCAGTCCCTTGATTGGGCACTGACCTCCAAAGTGATGCATCTTTCCACTGCTGCTGCCCCAGGAAGCCCTCTTCAAGCTGCAAGCCCTTCATGGGGTGCAGACTTCTGAGGCGGTGCAGCTTTCCACGCCTGCTGCTGCTCGGGGAGGCCCCCTTAGGTTACGGTCCCATTCGGAAGCCGCAAGTTTCAGTTTGTGGCACTCTCCTGCTAGTTGTCCCTGATTGGCCGCTTGCATGGCCAGGTGCTACCCGATTGGCTGTTGTCATTCAAGCCCTGGACCCTGCTCGTTTCCTCAATATCTTTCTCCTTACCTGTATTACTGTATTTCTCCTTACCTGAATTTTTGTTAGCTGAATTTACTGTGCAGAAGTTTAACTTTGTACTGCTTCTAATTTAGAAACTGTTGGAATTTGCTGCTGGCTGCTGCTCGGACTGATTACTCATAGCAACTGCACGTGACTAGCTATAACTTCACTTTTTCAGTTAATCCCTTTTAATTCCACAATTGTGTTAGTTTTACTGGATTTTGAATCGTACTGCCTATACCTGCTGTAAAATTCTCAATTCTAGGGACATGGATATGTTGTTCGTCCACACTTATTGGCAGGTTCCTTGCCGCTTTAAATCTTGCCAGAAGGTCTTCAAGCTGGCTCCTCCCACCCACCCGGGTGGTAAAACTCTCGGCTCCGCCCCATGATGCCAGATCTTCCTTACCGCTTGGAAGCTCAGGTTCCCTCCTTAACGCTCTGCGATTAAGACTGGTTCCTAATTCTTGGAAAGTTCGAAATCAAAAGTTTTTGCTAAAAAGACTTCGGTCTTCTTCTCCTTGCGGCTGCGATGGACAAATCGACTCCCGGTTTCCGGAGGTGCCCTTGCGGGCAGAAGATGTCTAGGATGGATCCGCACTCCACGTGCGTCTACTGCCTGGGCCTTGAGCACGACCCGCAGGCCTGCGACTTGTGCTCTTCTTTTTCGGCCTACGTCCTTGAAGACCGTGCTGCCCGATTACAACTGGGGCGCCCCGAGAAAAGAATTCCACCGGTGAAATCTAAAGAGGCCCGGTTGGCGGTGTCCGGCGGCGGGCTCGGTGGATCAGCTCGAGCAGATGATCGCCCTCGAAGAGGAGGCGGCGCGGGCTGCTCCTACCTGCCGGCATTTGTCCCGCTTCTCTCGGTGCCTCACACTCGCTTCTTTAAGGAGCTTTGTCTGACCCTCTCGACGAAAGGTGAGGGTCCAACTTCTTCAGGACCTTTTCCAGGTCCAAAAGAGCAAAAGTAAGTCTCTGTCGACGCCCTTTGGGAACGGAAAGATCCCCCTCCCCTTGTCGACAGTCGACTTCGGTCAACCCCTCAGCTTCGGCCACTGGCTTCACGGTGTCTCCGTCAGGCCAGTTGACCGAGACTCCCGACGACGCGGTCGAGATTTTTCTCGACCCGTTAGACAGGTTGTCGGCTGGAGAAGCTGAGAATCCTCTCTCCCCGGTTCCCCCGGTGGGAGTTGAGGATCCCGTCGGCTCGTCTGTGCCTCCAGTTCTGGAGCCTTTGGTGGGATCGTCCGAGCCGAGGGGAGTGCCGATTTCCGACACTTCTCCTCGCCTTCCTCGGCCTAGTCGAGACTCTCGGTCTCGGACATCCTCGCGGTCCAACCGATCCCGCCGCCATAGGCGGTCTAAGCACTGCGACGCGCTCTTCCTCTTCCTCGAGACGAGGGGAGGCTTTGCTAAGTTGTGTCGGAATGCGAGGAACTCATGTGGCAACAGCTCCTTTTGACCGGGAATAGGCCACGGCCAGTCGTCTTCCGGCCATTAAGTGGCTGTCACCAGAGCGGCCGAAACAACCCCTCGTTGTAGCCGAGGAGCCTGTTCCCAGGCCGGTTGTTCGGCCAATTCCAGCTGCCCCACCGATTCTGGTGGAGCCTCCGCCTCCACAGCCATTAGTTGGGGCTCCGACCAAAAATTCTCGGTCGGCCTTGGGTTTGCCCCATAGGCTGTCTGTCACCCTCACTCCCGATAAACCTCGACAGGTGGAGGGTGGCTCAGGCCCGAGGCAGCTCTTTGAGGACTCTTCTGAGTCCGATGATGGTTCCTCCCTCTTCTCCAAGCGCATGGACTTGGAGTCCTCGGGGGGGGCAGTCAGTGGACGATAGCCCTTCGTCCTTCTTAGGGTTGCTTCGACTTATCTCGGAGTCCACCGGGATGAAGCTCGAACCCGTTTCTAAATGGGCCAGGTATCCCCTCACGGAGATTCTGGACTGAGGGGATTCTCCTACGGAGGCCTTTCCGGTGGCCGAAGCCATAGTGGGTCCAGCCTTGGAACTCTGGCAGCGTCCTGCTTCCTGCCCTGCGCCTTCGGCCAGGATGGCCAGGAAGTATGCGGTCCCACCGTTCCCTGTCCGTTTTTTCGGAACACCCTCGGCCGAGGGGTTGGTTACCGACAGCGTTTTCCGGCGTGCCGGGAACGCCAGGGATGTGGACAAACCTCCCGACAAGGAATCCAAGAAATTGGATTATGCCGGGCGAAAAGTCTATGCTGCGTCCTCTCTCGGCCTTCGTCAGGCCAGTTCGGCCGTCCTCATGGCACATTTTTCTCACGCCCTGTTGGGCTCCCTGGATGAGGTTGTCCCTCATCTTCCCGCAGATCTGCAGACTACGGTCAGGCAGGTGTGGGACCAGGGCAGGGCAGTGGCCAAACAGCAGCTCCAGACTGCGTTAGACATCGGGGACTCATGTGCCAGGTCTGTGGCGGCCGCAGTGGCCATGCGTCGTCGGGCTTGGCTGAGGATATCCACCTTTACCTCGGATACCCAGCACAAGTTGGCGGATGTTCCCTTTTTGGGGACTGACCTCTTCGGCCCTGGGGTGGAAGGTCACCTGCAGAGGATCGAGAAGTCCAATGCTACCTTGGACTCTGTCTCTTCTGCTCAGAAGGACAAAGGCCGCAAGCCACAGCCTAAGCCCTTCGCCCTTCTCAGCCGCGCGCCGCCTGTCCAGCAACGTCAGGGCCAGCAGGCTCGAGCTTGGCATCCCAAACCCAGTCATCGGCTTCCTCCAACAGGAAGCAGGAGGTAAGGCCTCAGGAGGTCCCTCGGCCGGTCCCTCCTCCAAGCCTGCCCAGTGACGGGCTGAGGGTGTCGCCCATCCCTGTCACCACCCCTGGTTCCCCGTGGGGACGGCTCAGACACTTCCTTTCCGCCTGGTCTGCTGTTACCATGGACAGGTGGGTACTGGAGGTGGTGGGAAAGGCCTACCTCTAGAATTCGAGCAGGCCCGCCTCAGAGCCGTCAACGGGGGGCCTCGAGTCCGCAGAGCTCACTGGCGGCTCATCGAGCCGACATCGCTCTCCTCCTCCAAAAGGAGGTGATCACTGAGGTAGAGGACCCCCCTTTAGACCCGGGGTTCATGTCCAGGTGTTTCCTGGTTCCGAAACGAACGGGGGGCTGGCGCCCCATTCTCGACCTACACGACCTGAACAAGTTCCTAAGGTCTCGGACCTTCAGAATGGTCACTCTGGCGCAGATAATACCATCTCTGGAACACGGCATGTGGTTCTGCTCTCTGGACCTACAGGACGCGTTCTTTCACGTCCCTATCCTTCCGTCACATCGGAGATTCCTCCGCTTCCGAGCGGAGGGATCCCTCTTCGAGTTCCGAGCCATGCCCTTCAGCTTATCTCCAGCTCCCAGGGTCTTCACCAAATGCATGGCAGTGGTGACAGCATTCCTGCGGCGCCGAGGGGTCCGGGTGTACCCTTACCTGGACGATTGGCTGATAGCAGCCCCCTCCAGACGGGAGGTGGAGCAGTCCAGAGATCTGGCCCTCTAGGTTTGCTCTCAAGTCAGCCTTCTCATCAACGAGGCCAAGTCGGAACTCGAGCCGAAGCAGGTGATCCTGTTCATCGGGGCAGAGCTCGACTCTCTTCGAGCCAGAGCACGGCTCCCGGCGGACAGGGCCGAGGTTCTTACCTCCTTTGCCCAATCATTTCTGGTTGGGCAACTGCGCCCTGCCCGGGACTTCCTGCGCCTCCTGGGTCTCATGGTGGCCTGTATCAGCGTGATCCGTTGGGCACGCTGGCACATGCGCCCCCTTCAGTGGGGACTGGCCAGCCAGTGGTCACAACGCTGCGATCCTTTGGACCAGCTAGTGATAGTGACCCAGGAGATGTGGAACGCCTCCAGTGGGTGGACCGCTCCATCCCATCTGCAGGAGGGCATCCGTTTGTCCGCCCCGAGCCGACGGTCTCTCTATCGACCGATGCCTCTCTGATGGGTTGGGGTGCCCATCTGGGGGAACACCGAGTGCACGGCCTCTGGTCCCCGCGGGAGTCCCGATGCCACATCAACCTGCTGGAGCTCTGAGCGGTCCGCCTAGCTCTCACCGCCTTTGCTCCGTTTCTCCGGGGTCAAGTGGTCCGAGTCCAGACGGACAATACCACGACCATGTACTACCTGAACCGCCAGGGCGGGACGCGCTCCATGCTTCTATGCAAGGAAGCTCTCCTCATTTGGTCACTCGTGCGCAGCCTGGAGGCGGATCTCCTAGCCATTCATGTGGCAGGAGCCTCCAACACCCTGGCCGATGCCCTGAGCCGGATAGGGGCTGCATCTCACGAGTGCTCTCCTGCCGGAGGTAGTACAAGATCTGTTCTCCCACTGGGGCACACCTCAGGTGGACCTGTTTGCCTCCAGGGAGAATGCGAAGCTGAGGCTGTTTCATGCCCGCCCCCCTCAGCAGGGCTCGCTGCAGGGGGATGCCTTCTCGAGGCTGTGGACCCCTGGCCTCTTTTACGCCTTTCCCCCATTTCCCTTGATTTCACAAGGTGCTTCTCAAGACAAGGAGGGACAAGGCGCAGGTGATTCTGATAGCCCCAGACTGGCCCTGCCAGTTCTGGTACCAGATCTCCTCAGCCTCAGCTCCAGGCTCCGAGGTAGCTTCCAGCTCGCCCGACCAGCTCTCAGTCAGTCAGGAAGGTGTTCCATCCGGACCTTCAGTCCCTGCACCTGACGGCCTGGTTCCTGAGCGGCTAGAGTTCCAGGCTTTGGGTCTTTCCGACGAGGTCCTCAATGTTGTTGAGGCGTCCTGTATGAGTCGACCAGAAATGCTATGCCTTCAAATGGAAGAGGTTTTCCATTTGGTGTCAGGGTAAGGGTTGGACCCTTCTTCCTGTTCCTTGGCAAGCATTTTGGACTATTTATGGTCCCTTTCTAGTCAAGGGCTTAGGTCGACGACCCTAAAGGTGCACCTGGCAGCCATCTCTGCTTACCGGGCGCGGGCCGGGGAGCAGTCGGTGGCGCAGGAGAAGGTGGTCTGGCGCTTTTCAAAGGCCTTGATCACATTTCCTCCGTGTGAGAACCTCCACCTCCGTGGGATTTACTGCTGGTACTGGCAAAGCTCATGGGCAAGTCATTCGAACCAATGCACAGGTGTGAACCCTCTCACCTGTCGTGGAAGACCGCCTTCTTGGTGGCTATCACGTCAGCCAGAAGGATGGGAGAACTCCAGGCGCTCTGCATTGAGTCTCCTTACCTGGTCTTCCACAGGGACAAGGTTGTCCTGCGCCCCCCCCCGAAATTCCTTCCGAAGGTGGTGTCGGAGTTTCACCTCAACCAGGTGTTGACTCTGCCGGTGTTCTACCCCAATCACACCTTGGAGGCTGAATACAGGCTCCATACTTTGGACCCTAGAAGGGCGCTCGCTTATTATAAGGGCGCACGGCTGAAATTCGGGAGAGGTTCGCCAGCTGTTTGTCACCTACGCTGAAGCCGGCACTCTGGCAGACCTGCAGCCAAGCGGATAGATAGGCAGGTGGGTCACCTTCTGCATAGATCTCTCTATAAGTTGGCGGGCATGGAGCTCCCAGAGGGATAAGAGCTCATTCTACCCGCATACTGCTGCATCGGTGGTTGCTTCAGGGACGCCCTATCCAGGAAATCTGCAGGGCTGCTACCTGAAGTCAGCACACACCTTATTACCCATTACCACATCGACCTGAGTCACGCCGGATGCTGGTTTTGGGGGCCTCGTTCTCGGTCTTTATTTCCTAAGTAGGGGGTGTGCGCCTTGCATCCCTCCTCCCGGAGAACTGCTAGGAGTCTGCCAATAAGTGTGGATGAACAACATATCCATGTCCCTAGAAATACAGGTTACTCACCTGTAGCAGGAGTTCTAGGAATGGTATATGTTGTTCATCCACACGACCCACCCGACCTCCCCGGCTTCGACGCACAACCTGAGCTTCCAGCGGGCCAGATCTGGCGTCATGGGGCGGAGCCGAGAGTTTTACCACCCGGGTGGGTGGGAGGAGCCAGCTTGAAGACCTTCCGGCAAGATTTAAAGCGGCAAGGAACCTGCCAATAAGTGTGGATGAACAGCATATACCATTCCTAGAACTCCTGTTACAGGTGAGTAACCTGTATTTCTTGCTTCTCTCTCACTATTGGCCTCTTTTCCTCCTCCTCCCCTGCTTACCTCTCCGCCCTGCCCCCTGCGTCTCCTCTCTGCTGTTTATCCTGTGATCCATCCCCCTAATTAAGCTTGTCTTCCCCGCTGCCTCAGACTCCCTGCTGTTCCTGCTGTCTGCAGTCCTTTCTTTGTCCATCCCCCCCCGCCCGTTTGCCACCATATAATTAATCCTTTTTTTTATTTCTCCTACAGCTGCAAGCCCTTAATCGGGTGCTGATCGCCGAGGCGGTGTGGCTTTCCACCCCTGCCGGCGTGCGCTTCTTCTGCTGCTGCCCTGGGAAGCCCCCATCAAGGTACGGTCCGATTCGGAAGCCGCAATTTTCAATTGCTAGCACTCTCCTAGTGGTTGTCCCTGTTTGGCCACTTGTGTGGCTGGGTGCTATGTGATTGGATTTCGCCACTCAAGCCCTGGACCCTGCTTGTTTCCTCGATACCTTTCTTCTCACCTGTATGTCTCCTTACCTGAATTTTTGTCTCTCCCTCTCACCCCGGCCCTCCCCCCATTAAATCCACTTAAATCCCGCCCTCCTCCCTACACCTTCGCCCTCATTGGCTACTGTTCAAGACATTCCCTTCTCTTAAAGGACTACCTCAGTTATTTTGTACTTTACTAATTTGGGATCAATCTTAAGTTCTGAAATGTTACCAGCCTGTCTCATGACAAGCTTGCTTACCTTTTTTGCTCTATTCACCCACACTGGCATGGTAGGTGTACCCCAACACTACCTGTCCACCATCCTCCTAAATGAATATCTGTCTGCATATGGGACTACCATAAGCTTCAGTTACCTGATCTGCACTAATCAACTCTCTCCTAGACCCCTTCACTTTTGGATGGTGCTCCAATCCTGTGAGAATGCTCCTATGCTTCTTAGCTCATCGCTTTTACCAACTGGCTTCTGCTCCGCACAATGACCAGTTGGGAAAGAACCCTCTAAAAAAAAAAAAAAAAAAAAGGGCCCTGTTGCCCCATAGGAATTACCTTAAAGCTCTTTTAAACACCAGATACTGTTGTTGCTGCTTATCTCTGGCAATATTCACTCCAGCCCTGGCTCCCCACAGCTTGGGTCCAAGGGTACCTGCAGGGCTGGGACACGCTCCCTGGCTAGCATAAACATCTGCAGCCTCCTCACTAAACTTGATATCCTTATCACCTGGGTCTCCCAGCACAACCCAGACATCCTGTCAGTGCTTGAGATGAGGCTGGCCCCTAAGATCCCTGATTCAGCCATTACAGTTCTGGGATACGCAGTCTTAAGGCAAGACCAGCTATCCAAGAAAGGTGGGGGCTGCACTCTGTACTTCAGAGTGTCTCACGGGACATGTCTGACCATGCCCATCTCTGGGAACGACACTGAGGTACTTGCCACCAAGGTACTGCTCGGAGTGCAAAATAAGGTCCTGACTGTGGCCTCGGTTTATATACCATCCAAGCTGGCTAATCAGGGCCTACACCCGCTCCTTGACTGTATCAACATCTTAGACCAGAACATGGAAGTAGTCATGCCTGGGCACTGCAGTGTCAACTGACTGGCCTCCAGTGCACACAGCTATAAGGCCGAATGCCGCTAACTTCTCACAAATGGTTCAGTCACCCACTCGGATGAACTACAGAACGGGGACCAGTACGCTACTGGACTGGGTGCTTACAGATTGCCCAGATCACATCACTAACACTGGAGTTCACCCAGACTCCTCAAGTGACCATTCTCCAATCCTATGCACCTGGTCTAACAAATTCACCATCCCCCCTCCAAAAACTACTAACAGCAGGAATTTGGCTCCTGGTCACCCAGGGCCTCTCAAAACTCTACTTACAGGAACATGACTGGACACCAGTTGACATAGCCCCTGATGTTGACACAGCACTTGAGCATTTTATGTACAGCTTCAACTCAGCCTGTGATGTCCATGCCCACTACATAAAGTGCAAGACCAAGGGTGTCAATAACCCGTGGATTACTCATAATAATAAACTTTATTTTTAAAGTGCCTTTCCAAAACCAAGGTGCTGTACAGTAATATAACATATAACATCCAGTAAAACACAGAAAATCCATACAGCGAAATAACCAGATAAATAAATATCTAAAATATTCATTCTGGGTAGGCGCTATGCCACAGATGGGTCTTCAAGGCCTTCTTAAAACTCTCCACAGTCATGCACTCGCATATCTCACGAGGTAGAGAATTCCACAGGGACGGGGTCGCATACATAATAGCATGGGCCCCAGATGTTTTAAGATGTACCCTGGGAATCTGTAAAAACCCCGCGTCAGCTGAGAGGAGTGATCACCCAGGGCAGTAGAAACACAGGAGCTCTTGCAAATAGTCCAGGCCCTGTCCGTGCAGGGCCTTAAAGGTCCGAAGCCTGACCTTGAAGGTGATCCGCCACTGAATTGGCAGCCAGTGCAGGTTGCGCAGCACTGGCGTGATGTGACTCTGAGGAGTCCCCATCAACAACTGCGCTGCAGCGTTCTGCACCAGCTGCAAGCGGCGGATATCAACCCCCGGAAGCCCTAGGTACAGGGAGTTGCAGTAGTCAAGGCGAGAGGTCAGAAAGGTGTGGATCAACGTTGAAAGGTTGCTGGATGGAACAAGGTGCTTAATTCTGGTGATGTTCCTCAGATGGTAAAATGAGGACTTGATGACTGCTGATACTTACGAGCACCTTCTTGAACAAATGAAATCCCGAGACTGTCTCTGGTACCGAGCTAAGGCGTCTGGCACTCAGGCCGATATTCAGGCTTACAAAACAGCGAGGAATGCCTGCACTAGAGCAGTTTGCCTCCAAAAAGCAAACTACTACAGGAGCGCCCTAGCCAGCACATGGAGAGATGGGAGGAAGTTCTGGACCAACCTTACCAAAGTAACTGAGAAGGACCATAAAGTAACACCCTCAGTGCTCAACATAGATGGCACCATTGCCTTGGATCACAAAACCATAGCTAACAAATTTAATGCTACCTTCACGGACCTTAGTCATGTGCTACCCACAAACTTCTTTGACTCCACCTCTAATGCAGTACTCTCTGATAAAACAGGCATGACACAGGGGCACCTACCATTCTATTTCAAAGCAATTTCTGAAGGTCTAGCTAAAAAGCACTTAAAGTGCTCGGAAGGTCCAGATATAGTGGAGACTCCTTAGGTCTGAAACTTCTTGCCCTCACCATTGATGAAGTCCTGTCCCCACTTACCAAACTCCTTAACCACTCCCTCATGCTTTCCCAGTTCCCCCTAAAATGGAAATCTGCAGTGGTGACTCCAATCCGCAGAAGTGGAGACAAGACTCCACTGAGCAATTACAGGCCTATCTCCATCTCCACCCCCCTCCCCCAAAAGCCTTGGAATGGATAGTTGCTGATCAGCTTGTTGAGTATCTGGATAAATATAACCTGCAATGGCCTCCTCAGCATGGCTTTTGAAAGGGGTACACCACCGCTGTGCTCCTCGAATTCACCACCTACATCCACCATGCCCTTGATCGGGGACAATTGGTTGGCGCCACTTTCATCGACCTGACAAGGGCATTCGACACTGTCAGTCACTCCTTGCTGACTGAACAGTTATCCCTCCCAGGCCTTTCAATTGACACTACCCACTGGTTTCAAAGCTACCTCAGTGACCGCACCCAACAGGTTAGGATTGGCGAATCCCTCTCTACCACCCTTCCGATCTGTTCTGGAGTTCCTCAAGGATCTATCTTGGGTCCCTTGCTATTTAGCATATTTTTTAACAAACTTCCTGCCTCCTACCATGATAGAATTCTACTGTATGCATGCAGACGATGCAGTAATCTACACGTGCTGTTTGGATCCTTCCCTTCTACTGATTCAGCTGCAGAAAAGTTTTGCGTAAATTGAAGCCTTGTTTAAGTCGCATAAACTCATCCTTACTGACAATAAACAAAAACTGTCTTGTTCCATAGAACCCACAGCAAGCATAAAGACCGAGAACTGAGAACTAATAATCAGCAACAGCACCATGACCCTTGATTGCACTCTTTTGTATGCCAAACATATTGATAACATTGCTAAAGCTGCTAATACCCACATAGGGCTGTTATACAAGCATCAGCGCTGCCTTACGGATGAAGCCCTAAATCTTGCTGTTCAGAGCTCAGTAATCTCAATAATAGACTAAGGGCTTGTGATCTACGGATCAGCCACTGACGCTGCACTCCGGCACATAGCCTTAGCCATTAACAAGGCTTGTCGGCTCCTCGCCTCAGCCGCCCGCCTTTCCTACAGGTGGTATTTATGAGCAGGCAAACTGGCTTCAGCTAATGAGCAGACTGCAGTACCAGGCCTGTGTCCTAGCAAAGAAGACCTTGATGGGTCTCATGCCCCCTGGGTTTCAGACTATACTGACCACTCATTATGGTCCCCACCTAACTAGAAGTTCGTAAAGTCTAATATTTTCTGTACCTCGTTGCTGGCTTACACAAGGTCAGCGCTCCTACAAAGTTAGAGCCTCAAACTTGGCCAACTCCCTTCCGCTAGAAATCACCAACAATGCCACACTTGGCGCTTTTTAAAGTGCAAACTGCACCAGCACATTGTGGCTAGTGCCGCCTGTGATTGCTTCACATAATCTTATCTACGCCAGCTCCCCTTCATACTCCCCCCACCCTAATATGCCACCTGACACCTCCCCTATCCTTCCCATTCATACTGTTTGCCACCCCATCACTGTCGCTTTCTTTTAGTGAACATAGCCCCTTTTTCACCCACCCGTCTCCCTCTCAAGTTCTACACTTATAGCCTCCTCCCACCTCTAACTCCTGCCCCTACCACACACTTTCTTGACTACCACCCTCTCCTTACTTGCCCCTACCCCTTCTCCTTCTCTGTCTACCCCACATCTACACCCAGCTCCTCCCCTCCCTTCCCCACCTACCCTCTTATTCTTAACTATCCCCTACTTGACACTGTTCTCTGAGCTACTTCTCACCTCCCTCCCTATGCTAACCAGTGATGCTTTCTGCACCTGTAATCTCCTGTTTCTGCCCTAACTTCTCATGCAGTTTCCCTAGGCATATGTTGTGGAGTGCCTGGTATACTGTTCTGTTGCTTAAACTAATATCATCACAACATTAGACAAATGCCATTGGTAGCTCCTTATTGTACATCTTGAGGTATGTTTTGTAACTCATTTATGTTATTTTGACTTTCTACTTGTCCTTGTTTCATGACGTGGAACCTTTGTAAAAGAGCCCCTGGTTCAAAGGTGTTCTCCGAAATCTTAATAAATAAATAAAAATAAATATTATTTCTAGGTGAAACTCCACATTTTATGATTGCTTACTTTCTCTCAAACTTATTGTAATTGTTGGCTGTTTTGCCTGCCCTGCAGTCTACCAGAGCTCCCTCCAGGAGCAGATTCACTGTGGGTGCCGACAAGAGGTAATTACAGTACCTTAAGGCTGCACCTTTGTGAGGGGGGTTAGCCTGCGCGTCGACTGCCCCGCCCACCCTGGGTTGGCACTACCTATATAGGCCCTGCTGGGTTATACCTGCTAGCCACTAGAGGGACCCTCTGACCTCCTCGCCCCAGACTCCCTATCAGGATTCCTTCCTGCTTCCTGTAACCTCTCTACCTGTATAGGCTACTTCTCTCCTTACCTGTTTAAGCTGCTTCTCTCCCTACTCCAACCCCTGCCCATGCTGTACCCTCGCCCTGCCTCTGGCTAGCCCTACTCACAGCCCCTGCACTATTGTCTGTCCCACACCCAACTGGTCACTAACCCCATTTGGCCACTAGGAGTCGCTATTTCAACCCTGTTTTCTTGCCCAAACCCAGCCCGCTTTAAGTCACCTACAACTTGGATCCCTGCTCCCAGCCAGGTCCTATTCCAACTGACCTGACAGGGTCTTGAACCTTGTACCTTGTCCACTAGAGTCTGTGACAGTACCACCACTCCAAAGTGGTGTCTACGCTTTCTGAGGGGCAGCCAGGATACTTGTAACTCACCACCCTTCTACTACCAAGGTACCATGCCAGGGCACCTCTTCCCCAAATCTGGCAAAATGGTCCCATCAACAAACCTTGCACTTCTGATCTCCCCCATTTTACTCTCCCTTCCCATTTTAACTCCCCCTCCAAGCAGCTTCCCAGCACCCCCCCCCACAGCCTATCCTGACCCATCCTACATATGCCCCCTTTAAGTCCACATCATCCCTCCCAGCTGTCTCCTGGTCCCGTTTCCCCACACCACTCTCCTCCTCCTCGGTCTATTCCTTCGGCTGTCTTCTGGCCACTCTCTCCCACTCCTGTACCCTCTCCCTCCACTCTGCACACCGTACTGGCGCCCCCAGCCAGCGCATGGCAAAATCCTGGACTCTTCACGTTCTACGCTACCACCTAACCATTGCCCTACTCTTTCTGGCTTCAGGGGATATACACCCTAACCCAGGCCCAACCCTAACCACAGGCCCAGACCAAACCTTACCTAACCCCTCAGCCAAGGTCACCACCGACACTCATCCAGGCTACCTCCCCCGAGGCTTACGCATTCTCCATCTAAATATTCATAGCCTAGCCCCCAAGCTCGATCAGCTTCAGGTCCTAGCCGCCCACCACACCCCTGACATAATCATCCTATCTGAGACCTGGCTAAACTCCAGTCTACCAGATAATACCATTGCTATCCCAGGTTTCACTATCACAAAGCAAGACCGGCCCTCCAGAGGCGGAGGGTGGCTATCTACATCAGATCAGCCTCCACTTCTCAGTCTCTCTTCAAAGCTGAACCCAAAGCTTACGAGCTTCTCATGGTAAAACTGTCCCCTCCCTCCTCATTACCTATCTTTGTGGACGGTATTTATTGTTGCCCAGGCACACCTACCACAATAGTCACCGACCTACTGTGCTAACTCTCATCTCTTGCCCTGTCAGGTGAACTATATGTCATGGGTGATTTTTAACCACAACTGGCTAGCACCCACATTTAACAAAACACTAACTGAGATTACCGCTCTTAACCTTAGCCAAACCATTACGGAACTCACACGCTCAAACCATAAGTCCGGTAATCACTCCCTACTAGACTGGGCGCTTACATCCGACCCACACCGCGTCATCAGCTCTGGCCTCCTCGCTGACTCCATTAGTGACCACCACCTAATCTACTTGGTCCGCAAAATACACAGAGTTAAATCCCCTCCCAAATTTATATTCCAACGGTCATACAAATCCCTCAACCTCTCCCGGAAGATCTATCTCACTCAAACTGGATCCCGAGCTCAAGCTGCTCTAACATGGATTCGGCCTTACAACTTCCGGAACACCTTCCTCTCTGCCTGGGACAAACACACCGCCCTGCTCTGGGCAAGAGTCCGTGGGTCTCGCCTACCCTGGATATCCCCTGAACTGATAGCTTGCCAACAAGCCCGTGACAAGGCCTGGCGTAACTACAAAGCCTCGCTCCTCCCAAGCAACTTCATCACCTACCGCATGCTCTGCAACAAGTGCACAAAGGCCATCCGCTTAGCTAAGGCGGAATATTTCAACAAAACCCTAAATGCTAATCTTGGGAGACCTTTGAAATTCTGGAAGGTCATTAACTCCCTTTTCTCCCCCCAAACAGCAAGCCCCCCACCCCTCCTCCTCACCCAAGGGACTCTCCTCTCTGACCCCCTGAAGGTAGCCTCCGAGTTTAATTCCTGTTTCACTCACCTTCGCCCTGGCCCTCCTCGATTCCCTACCTCCTGCTACCACCCCACCCCTTATATCTATCACTACACGACCCCCAGTCATCTAGCCCCTACAAGCTGGTAGGAACCTCTTTTCCTTCAGACCCATCTCCCCCTCCGAAACCGTAGATGCCCTTCGCTCCCTGAACCCCTCCAAAGGCAAATCCCCAGACGGACTCGATAACAAACTCTTCCTATCTACCCCCGCCATCGCTACTCCCCTCGCCGCCCTACTAAATCTGTCTTTCACTACTGAGTCTCGCCCCTCCAAATGGAAGCATGCCACTGTCCTACCTCTTCCAAAAGGTGGTGATCCCACCTCCACTACTAACTACCATCCCATCTCCCTCCTTCCCGCCCTCGCCAAACCCCAGGAACAGCTAGTGCTATCCCAGCTCTCCCATTTTCTCTCTGAAACTAACTTCTTCACCCCATTTCAGTCCGGGTTCCGAAAACACCACTCCACCACCTCCTCCCTATTAAGACTCACAGACTCCATCCTCACTGGGATGGATAAAGGCTAATCACGTCGCTATTTTCATTGACCTAGCTAAAGCTCGACATGGTATCCCATTCTCTCCTACTATCCGCCTATCAGGGCAGGGTTAGCAGCGTCATACAAACTGGTTCAGTGCCTACCTACTAAATAGAACCCAATCCACTAAAATAGCAGACCACACCTCCCCCATCACCACCGTGTTCCCAAGGCTCAGTTCTTGGCCCCATCCTCTTCTCCATCCTTCTAAATGATCTACCGAATTCTTGCTCCTCTACCGCGATCCACATGTATGCAGACGACACGGTCCTCTTTACCTCCGGCCGGACTCACGAAGAACTCACTTCCAAAATTCAAACGGACTTCAACAAAATCCAATACTAGTTCGATACCAACCAACTCTCCCTAAATGCCAAGAAAACTGTCTTTATGTCTTTCGGCACTGGACAGCGTTTATCCAAGCTCACTCCCCCCGATCTTCCATACCCTAAACAACACCATCCTCTGGAAGTGCCTCCTTCAGGTATCTAGGGTTTGGCCAATCCGTCACCTTCCTTCTACACATGTGGATGCCATCATCTCAAACTGCGCCCGAAACTTGGTGCGCTCTACAGGAACCGCAGTAGTCTTCCGCTACCTGTCAGACGTGAACTAGTCCTAAAAATGATTCTACCCACCTTCGACTACTGTGATGTCGTCTATAGCTCTGCCTCAAAGACCACCCTAGCCAAACTTGACCCCCTCTTTAACGCGTTCTGCCGTTTTGCCCTCGATGACCCCCCCACTCACATCACTGCGAGCTGTACCATTCACTGGCCCTGCCATCCCTGAGCAACCGGCGCCTAATTCATAGTGTCAAATTCACTTCCAACTTCTGGCTCAGCTCCCTCCCGCCCTACCTTATATCCTCCCTATCTTCCCCACCTATCCCCACCCACGCCCTCAGGTCCGCTGACACTAGGCTCTTAGTCATCCCCCACCGAAGGACCACCGCCGGCCAATTGGCCTTCTCTTACCTCTTCCCTAAACTCTGTGTAACCCCTAGATGGCGCTATCCCAGGGGCTACTACCCCTGCCTGATTTGCCACTAACAGGTTGAGGGGCCTGGATCCAATGGCGGGTGCCTCCACCCAGAGGTCAGGGTTTGCAGTAGTTAAACTAACTTGGTCACAGCCCTCTGGGACACTGCAACCCCCTTTCTTCCCACTAGTGGCCCACACAATATATCAGAATTACCTTCACAGTATACACTTACCCCCAGGTCTGGTTCCGCACTGGGACCTCCTGTGAAATGAGATACAGTGCAACAATCACAGTACAGTACTTTAACATAGACAAATACCTCAGGCAGTATAACTTTGCTGAAACAAGCAGCTCTGATTTATTTAGGGGGATATAACAAGGACAGGGAAATCAGGTTAATTAGCTTATCACTAATAATACATTTATGGCTCTGTGCACAGGCCTATCCCTCATCAGTTACTGTCCCTGGGTACACCAAGCCCTAGTGGCTAGTCCAAACCATGGCAGCTGGTAGGGGCCCTTTCACAGAGAAAAGGAGAATTAAACAGTCAGCAGTACAGTAATTCCATTTGGATTTAATGTGGCAATTCAACAGGAGCGACCTGAATTAGTACTCACGACCTCCAAATAAGATAGGGCCTTCAATGTCAGCAGGGCTCACTTGAGGTACACAAACCTCTTCACACATCCATATAAAGAAAGCACTATACCAGGCAGGCTGCATCTGTATCCCGATCGCAATACTGCACAATACCGGGAGAACACACAGCAGATTCAGTTCCTGACAGACCGAGTGCAATTTTCAGCAATTCCTCCAGTCTTCTACAGGATGAGCCTGGTTTCTACTCTTCAGAGATCCTTTGATTCTTTTCTACAGGACGGATTCAGTCCTAACAAGCTGTTACACAGCTGCAGACCGGAACTCTGGGCCTTACACGTTTTTGACTAAAACTGCACACTGAAAAGCACAGGGCTCCTTCCTTCTTCACTGCCAAAGCTCAACTGAAACTCCAACCGACAAACCGGGCACTTCCTTTGAGTTCCTCCCAGTTCTTGACTGGATTGGCTGTCACTCACAATAGACTGCTGCTGTTGGTCCAAAAGGCACTGAAGTCTAAACTACATCTCCCAGAGTCACTGCCCATACAATCTCTCTTGTGGCTGGCTCAGATTATGAGTCCAAGTTCTGATTTGGTCCAAGGCACCATTTTAGAGCTAGCTTACCCACACTGATTGGTCCAGTTCAGCAGTTCAAAACTAGAATGGGGAACTAGCAGACACAGTTCTGACTGCAAAGAAAGCAGGTTAGACAAACTGTAATTTCATTATTACTCTAATAATTTCTGGCAAACAGTTACATCTTTCAGATAGGTTCCTTTGCACTCCTAGTGACTGCAAAATGAAGTGAATTAGTGCAGCTTGAGTGGTACTCAATCAAAGAAACACACAGTCCCCCATACAACTAATTATGTCTGCAAGCAGACAGCTCTAAAGAGACAGTACCAGAGGTTCTAAAACACTCACTGATAAATGGCTTAAATGCCAAACACCATTCAGGCTTGGAGCATTCAAGCAAGCTCCTGGAAGTCTTTTAGGAACCCCATTTGCAGGGGGTTACACCCTTCCGGTTTGGAAGGTTTGACGTCTGGCCAAGCAAGTATTTCATAAGTTTCAACTGCAACCATATACATTTGCATTAGGCTCAAGACATGTAATCATCAGTCAATATATCATTTTACCAAGAACACATTTCTGAAACATTTGCACGTCACTTTACACAGTATTACATACACATTGTACCATAACTCAAGTATACCTCTTGTACATGAAACCTGAAGAGAGGGGCCCTTCCTATCAGTTACCTTGGGCTGGATGGGCAAGGGCACCATACTTAGAGGGCAACACAAGTAACTTGGAGTTAGCACTGATGCTCAGTTTGGCAATGAGCCGGGACATACACTCCTTTATGGACAACATTGAGAGGCAAGTCCACAGGCCTCCCAAGTGAATCATAACTGAGGTGCACCACAGGCTTTACAGCTCGACCAGTCTTTCTAGCGGAACTGTTATAGTCTCTGCACTCTGAGCCTCATTTTCAGCATTGTCCTCACTTGTCAGGGAGTCTCCATGGGGTAGAGAGGCTAGAACTTGGGGCACTTTCAGCTCCAGGAGTTACAGTTTCTGAGTCCACAACATTTGGTCGCTATGGAGAGCTTGGACACTGGCAGTGGACTGTCAGGGCACTCAAAATACTCTTCTTGTTCGTGTATCACCAGTCTGCCCTAATCTATCACTTTCCTCCCTGAAAGCTCAAACAGTTCAACCATGCACAATGATTCCATTTCATCTGATCTGATGCTTTGCACTTCACTTTCTGGGAGCATTGTTCCAGGGACGAAGCTGGGGCTTGGACAGTCCAGAAGGCCCAGCTTCATCTCCAGTATTGACTAGGATTCACCTTCAAACAATTGACTCAGTTCGTAAGAAGGATAGTATTCAAAGTCACTCTCACTTTCTTCTGATATGGACTGACAGTCATGCTCAACTGGGACTTGTGCAGGGGAACACTTTAACTCTGCTTCTGTAGTGCAGACTTCCTTGGTCTTTCTCAGCAGCAGCTCTAGTCACTGGTCCAGAGGGGCATCTTCTAGGGCTCAGACTCAATTAAGATTTGTCCAATGGCAGTAAATGATTTCTATGCATTGTTTTTACATCTTTGAATTATTCTCAGGCCTTACTTTGTACACTGGCAGATCATCTAGTTTGCCCACTACAATGTGAGGAGATGGTGCCATCTGTCAGCAATCTTGTGCTTGCCATGCAGTCCCAGATTTCTTAGCAATACCGATCTCCCTCCTGGAGTTCCTGTGCTTTCTACCTTTTATCATACCTTTCTTTGTTGGCCAGATTTCTTTTGGCAGCCATGGTTTGAGCCAGTTGGTACTTATGAGTTAGCTGGGCCTTTAACTTTTGCACATACTGTAAATAGTTGTCAGCTTGAACCCCATCAGGAGAGACCCCAAACACACATTTACTGGTAGTCGAGCTTCTCTTCCAAACATCAGGCAGTAGGGGGAGAATCAGTGGCATCACTTTTTGTGCAGTTATAAGCATGTACCAGGGTGCTAATTTGTTGGCTCCATCTAGGCTTGTCCTTTGGGTGCAGGGTGCCTAGCATATCTAGCAAAGTGCGGTTGAAACGCTCTGAGCTGTGGGTCCCTGGGGTGGTAAGGAGTGGTTCTGGACTTGTGACCCCACAGAGAGAAAGCATCTCTTTGATCAGACGACTCTCAAAAGTCTCTCCCTTGATCAGAATGGATTCTTTGTGGAGCCCCATAGTGAACAAAAAGTTTTCTACAAGTACTTTGGCTGGATGGATGCTTTCTGGTCTTTGGTGGGGAAAGCTTGGATATCTCGTGAAATGGTCAGTGACCACCAGCACATTACTGATATTTCTTTGATCTGACTCCAAACTAGAAAATCAATACAGACCAGCTCCATGGGTAATTGGTGGTGATGTTAACAAGGGGTGCCCTCTGAGCAAAGCTTTCTCTGTAAGCAGCGACTACAAGTTCAATGTGTTGCTCCACATCAGCCCCCATCTTAGGCCAATAGAATCTGGATCTCACCAAGTCAAGTGTTCTGTCTATACCAAGGTGCCCCATGTGGTTGTGCAAGGACCTCAGTACTGAGTCTCGAAGGCAGTGGGCAGCACTAGTTGTTGTTTGTCTACTTGTCCCCCTCTGTCTACTGTTTCTCTGTATAACAGTTTATTGACTGTTCTCAACTTAGGACCTTCTTTGTATAATAGTGCAGTTCTCAAATCAGTGGGCGTAATTTGGACACATCTTTCCTGCATAGAGGGCTTCTAAAGCTGCTTTGATCATGGGATCGCTGGATTGAGCTCATGATACATGTCATTGTCCAGCTGAGGCAGTGCACCAATGTCTATTGCAGAAAAGTGGCAACAAGCAGCAGGTATGCAATCTCAGAGGCTCCCAAGCAATCCACCATGCAGTCCACTCGTCCGTGGACATTTGTTCCTCCTGTCAAACTTCCGGCAGAGTGCCCGAATGTCAGGTTCTGCCAATCGGACCCAATCATTCTGGGAACAGGCCTCGAGAGAGCATCAGTATCTATGTGGTTCAGACCTGCTCGGTATTCGAGAGCATAGTCATATGTAGATACGCAGAAAGCCACCGCGGCCAGTATCCAACTTAGCTGAGGTCTGCACATAGGTCAAAGGATTATTGTCAGTTTTTACTAGTATTTTAGCCCCATACAAGTACTCATGGAATTGGTCAACAATAGCCCACTTCAAAGCTAGGAACTCTAACTTATGTACAGGATAGTTCTTTTCGGATGGGGTCAGGCTTCTACTGGCAAAGGCCACTGGTCTCAGGCCATTCTCGTGCTCTTGGTACAACACAGCCCCCAATCCTTGCAAGCTAGCATCAGTGTGCAGGACGTAAGGTTTTCTGGATCGGCATAGGCTAGCACTGGAGCATGGGTGTTGACATATGATCCGCGAAAGTAGTCTCACAATCAGAGTCCAGCAGGCCCCAAATATTTCACTCGGATGAAAATACACTCTTTCAGTCTTGAGGACGCCCTGACTTTGGTATTTTTTGGGTTGGGGATACCCTTGAGTAAGGTTAAGTAAAGGGCGGATCACTCTTGAATAGTCCTTGATGAAGCTCATAATAACCACAGAATCCCAGGAATCTTTGCATTTTTAGATTTTGGGGTGTGGCCAGGTGGTCAAGGCCTCAACTTTACTTGGGCCGGTCTCTATTCCTCGTGGATACTATGTCCATATACTTACTGATGTTTGAAAGAATTGACACTTATCAATGGACAGTTTAAGGCCAAAGTCCTCCAGTCGGTCCAATACCTTAAATAATCTGCTCTCATGTTCCTCCAGTGAGCTGCCAAACACAATAACATCATCTAGGTATACCAGGCACTCTAGTAGTTCATGTCCCCACTGCACGCTCCATCAATCGTTGAAAAGTGGCTGAGCACCTGAAACTCCTTGAGGCATCCTCATGAATTCATAGAAGCCAAGCTCGACAGATAAAGGCCGTCTCTCTCACGGTCCTCTGGGGCCATCGGGATCTGGTAGTACCCACTGCGGAGATCCAGCACAGAGAACCACTTGCTCCCCGCTTAGGCAGTCCAAAGCATCCTGAATGCGGGCATTGTGTACTGATCAGGGATAGTCCGCCAGTTTAAGGTGCGATAATCCACACACATCCTTACTGTTCCATTCTTTTTCCTCACTACCACAATGGGGAAGCATAAGGGCTTCTGGATTCTTGTATTACACCAGCAGCTAACATCTCTTGCAGATGTCGTCTCACATCATCTATGTCAGCAGGTGCCAGGCGTCGAGACCTCTCACGAAATGGTCTTCGTCATGCAGCGGATATTGTGCTCCAGCTCCTGCACGCATCCTACATCCCATTCCTTTAAAGAAAACACCTGGTCTCTCTGGGCAAGCTTCTCACTGATCCTCACTTTCCATTCAGCTGGCAGCGGGAGTCACGAAATCAAACAAGTCAAGCGTTACTCTGTCATTCTTCCTTGAACTCTTGCTGCTGGGTAGCACTGCAGTGTCTGCACAATGCACATTAGCCAGGATGCAACCTCTGTTTACTCGAATGTCTCTTTCAGACACATTATGAACTTGGACCATTACCCTTCTGGCATAAGCATGGGCTCTAGCGGCAAAATACTAGGCTTGACCAGCAGTCCCTCTGGCAATTTTCATCGCCTGGGCATCCAACATTAATATTTTATTCTTAACATCCTTTCTGATACGGACCTCCCTGTAAGGTACACTGGGCATTTGGCGCCAGGATCAGAGACTCAGGATCCTTCTTCCATACAATTCCGACCGGTTCCTCTGGTTCTGTTTTTCAGCATCCTCTGTGCCTCATAGGCCTTCTTAATTAAAGCGCCGAACTCTTAAAGCTCTACTAGTCTTTGACCCCTGTTTTTCATAACACAACTGTGCCAGCCTTCCGAACATATGAGCATTTGTTCCAATCAACAAAGGGACACCATCATACAGTCCAGTGGGAGGACACACTAAGGCTAGGGTCTCTACTTGTTCAGCCACTCCAGCCACGGAGGTGGGGAAAGACAGCCAAATTTGGATATACCCGGAATAGGGGTAGGCCTTCTCACTTAACCCCCATACATGCAGTCCTTCTAATGGTTGTAAGGGTACGTCTGACAAATGCTTCTGATACCAATCCTGGAACATAATTGTCACTTGGGAGCCACTGTCTAATACAGCTCTTGTAGACACTCCATTCACCTTTACAGTGGTCTCCATGGAGGGACCCACTATTCTGGACCAGTCTGAGAGGCGGTAGTGGGGCCTGGGCAACTGACCTTGCCACAAAAGGACGTGAATTAGCATTTTTGTGCCCTCACTGGGATCATGTCAGGTGCACCTCTTAACCACTGATTTCTTCTCCAAGCTCTCCTTGTAGCCTATATGCAACTTTGTCAGTGTCTTTTGGGGACTGGCATTCCCTTTTCATGTGCCCATCTTTCCCGCAATTATAGCAAAACATACTTTCTGGAGTTTGAGCTGGTCGAGGCGCCACACTGGGAGCCAGGGCGGGGGTATTACTAACTGGAAACCTTGGTGCCATCTCTGTCTGCGGCGTGATAAGCATTTGGAGACATCTCGTCAGTTTCTCCACTTCCATGGTCAAGGAATCGAGTTCGGAGCTGTTATCAGCAGGAGATACATGGGTGGGTACCCCCACCCCCATAGCAGATGCAGTCGGATATAGGTCAGGGCCCGTACTTGCAGGCGTGGCCTTCATAAAGGGACTGTTTTTGAATTCCCGGATCTCTCTCAACAGTTCGCCCCATTGTGGCATATCTTTTTCCTTGTCAGAGCACTATTGACTGCCAACCTCTGCCCTGACTTCACTTGATGGGTCACCTCAGTCACTCGGGTCGTAGCTGCAGCTATTGGTGCAGGTCCCTCCCGAGGTCGTCTTTTCTCAACTCCTCGAATTTCTCTCATTAACTCATCATAGGAGGGTGGGATTCCAGTCGATCTGCCAGGCGTAACTGAAGCAAACAGCAGTTCTGAGAAGGGGCAGACTTAAGGATCTTGTCCAGCCTGGTTCGGTCCAGTTCAATCGCTGGCAAACTACCTTTTCTGAGGCATTCTTGCAACAATTTTTCCAGCCGAGATACATACACAGACAACAACTCCCTTGGTACTGTTGTGCATCTCTTACTCTCCACCATAGGTCCTCATCAGAATCTGGGCTCCTATACACATCTCCAAGGCCTCAAGATAGGCCTGTGCAGTCGCTTCAGGGTTACTGGCCCGTTTAGCACGGATGGTAGCCAGGGCAGGGCCTCGGAGGCTCTCACTAACCTCTTCGCTTTCGCCTTCCCGAGCATTGCCATTCTAGCACTTGGGGCAACATAGTTCATCCAGGTCTCCCAGTCATCTCCCCTTGGGGGGTGGGAGGTGCAGAGAAGATCCTCAACCTTCGTAAGAGTCGTGACTAATGGCAGGTGCAGAAATAGGAGTCTGCATTGGTTCAGCCACCATTACGGGCACTGGAGCAGGAGAGGGTGTTGGGGGAGAACACCCCAGGTGGCAAGAATAGTTTCTTCAAGTCCTCCACAGTTTTCCCTCTCCCAGCAACCATTCAGCAAATTTCTCCTCAAAAGTTTCAGATAGTGGTGGGGCTGATTCCCCCGGTCTTTACTGTCCTTAGTTATCACTCTCCAAGCAGTGAGGGCTCCTCTGGGGTAATGGTCTGTGGCACTTTGGAGCTATCTATGGGATCCTTAAACTCTACTAGGGCCAGGAAAGTGTGGGTGAGCAGATTAGCATGCCGACCCACCACCACAGGGTTTTTGTAAACCTTCCACCTTGGAAAGTACTCCTGCACAGTGTCAGTATTGATACCCAGGGGATGTCCAGGATAAGCATAGCATTTTGGGGGTCGATCTCCTCCCCAGTACACCACTCCACCAGCCGGTGCACAGCCACTTCTGTCGGGGTACCCATTTTTTTCTTAACAGTGGTTCGTAAATATGGCCACTAGAGGACACACAATCCCAGCGGTGAGCCTCCAAGATGTAACCCCTAGATGGCGCTATCCCAGGGGCTACTACCCCTGCCTGATTTGCCACTAACAGGTTGAGGGGCCTGGATCCAATGGCGGGTGCCTCCACCCAGAGGTCAGGGTTTGCAGTAGTTAAACTAACTTGGTCACAGCCCTCTGGGACACTGCAACCCCCCTTTCTTCCCACTAGTGGCCCACACAATATATCAGAATTACCTTCACAGTATACACTTACCCCAGGTCTGGTTCCGGCACTGGGACCTCCTGTGAAATGAGATACAGTGCAACAATCACAGTACAGTACTTTAACATAGACAAATACCTCAGGCAGTATAACTTTGCTGAAACAAGCAGCTCTGATTTATTTAGGGATATAACAAGGACAGGGGAAATCAGGTTAATTAGCTTATCACTCTAATAATCTACCTATGGCTCTGTGCACAGGCCTATCCCTATCAGATTACTGTCCCTGGGTACCCAAGCCCTAGTGGCTAGTCAAACCATGGCAGCTGGTAGGGCCCTTTCACACAGAGAAAGGAGAATTAACAGTCAGCAGTACAGTAATTCCATTTGGATTTAATGTGGCAATTCAACAGGGAGCGACCCTGAATTAGTACTCACGACCTCCAAATAAGATAGGGTCCTTCAATGTCAGCAGGGCTCACTTGAGGTACACAAACCCTCTTCACACATCCATATAAGAAAGCACTATACCAGGCAGGCTGCATCTGTATCCCGATCGCAATTACTGCACAATACCGGGAGAACACACCGCAGATTCAGTTCCTGACAGACCGAGTAATTTTCAGCAATTCCTCCAGTCTTCTACAGGGTGAGCCTGGTTTCTACTCTTCAGAGATCCTTTGATTCTTTTCACAGGACGGATTCAGTCCTAACAGCTGTTACACAAGCTGCAGACCGGAACTCTGGGCCTTACACACGTTTTTGACTAAAACTGCACACTGAAAAGCACAGGGCTCCTTCCTTCTTCACTGCCAAAGCTCAACTGAAACTCCAACCGACAAAACCGGCACTTCCTTTGAGTTCCTCCCAGTTCTTGACTGGATTGGCTGTCACTCACAATAGACTGCTGCTGTTGGTCCAAAAAGGCACTGAAGTCTAAACTACATCTCCCAGAGTCACTGCCCATACAATCCTCTTGTGGCTGGCTCAGATTATGAGTCCAAGTTCTGATTCGTCAAGGCACCATTTTAGAGCTTAGCCAACACACTGATTGGTCCAGTTCAGCAGTTCAAAACTAGAATGGGGAACTAGCAGACACAGTTCTGACTGCAAAGAAAGCAGGTTAGACAAACTAATTTCATTATTACTCTAAATAATTTCTGGCAAACAGTTACATCTTTCAGATAGGTTCCTTTGCACTCCTAGTGACTGCAAAATGAAGTGAATTGGCAGCAGCTTGAGTGGTACTCAATCAAAGAAACACACAGTCCCCATACAAACTAATTATGTCTGCAAGCAGACAGCTCTTAAAGACAGTACCAGAGGTTCTAAAAACACTCACTGATAAATGGCTTAAATGCCAAACACCATTCAGGCTTGGAGCATTCAAGCAAGCTCCTGGAAGTCTTTTGGGAACCCCCATTTGCAGGGGGGTTACATCTGGAACGGCCTGCTGGCCCAGATCCGCCACTCTTCATCCAAACGCTCCTTAGTCTCTGCCCTCACTAACTTACTAGCTCCAAATTGCAACTGCCCCTGACCTCCCCCCCGATAGCATCTCTTCCCCTGTCGCCCTTTAGCGCCTGACCAGTGGCTTGGCCACGCCTAATTGTCTGGCTTATATACTGCCCTACGCACTTACACTCTCACTCTTACTAACTCTTCCTCACTCTTCTCTCTCCAAACATCCCCCTTCTCTCCCTTCTTCCTAACTAACCTACACTATTCAGCCCTACTCACAGTTACTAACTCCACTCTCCTCCCCTCCCACCTCACCTAATCCTCCCCCCTACACACCAAATGTTTACTAGTCCACCCCTCCCCTACCCCACAGCTTAACTCTCCAATTCCTACTGCCTATTGGTGCATCCCACTACAGCCCTAGTCCTGCTACTGGCACACGTTCTGATACTGCACCCTAGTTCTGTTACTCGCACTTACGTAATTTCATGTATTGCCTGGTTGTGTACCCATGATATGTTTACCCTGTCCCCTGATGATCAAGCTCTGTACAGTTCTTGCTTTGATAAGTACCCATGATATGTATACCATGTCCTTGATGATTATGTTTTTACTGTTCTCCTTATGTAACAAGTTCAGAAGTAATCCCTCCCAACTGTATGTTATCTGTATTGCTCTGCTGCTAATCTCAACTATTGTATGTATAACTGCCTCCTCTGTAACCCTTCCCCCCAGGTCGCACCGGGAGACGAGCATCTTTTTGCTCAGTGTGCCTTTCCTGGTGAAACATTTTCAATAAATAAATAAATTCCATTCTTAGTAGAACTGTAATGCACGGTAATTGTGCAGTTATACCCATTTGCTTCAGACCCTTGGATCTACTCTTACTGTATACATCCTGAACACTAGGAACACCCCTCAAATGGTGCAGTCACTCATTATACAGGAGTCTCCTAGGACACCCACCAAACAGAGATACTCACGATACAATAATCTACTCCCCTCCCACGGCATCATGAGTCACTAGAATGTGTCGGGGCATTCCCAAGTCGAGGAATGATGCAGTGGAAGTTGATCAAAGAATGTAAACAAACAAGTATCTGTGTGGTAACACCAATATGGTGGGCAGTCTTTTTTAAGATAAAATGAATCAGAATTAAACTACCAGCTACATCAGCAGTCTTAACAGAATGTGAGCAATCATAACGTGCTTTTTTAACTAGAGACACTTTGAGGCCTAAGGGACTTGACAGTGTCCCTTTAAACTTGTAACCCTCCAGATGAGCAAAGTCGGTATCTGCCAGAGGGTTGGAAGCAAGGCAGCCGGTTGCACAAAAGAGTCCAGTCCATATTTAGGACATGTTTTTGGTCTTACAAAAGCAAGGTAAGCTTAAAATATTTAAGTCTGTTGCACAAAAATTGTCTAACATTCAATTGGTCTTAATTGGAGACTTTAAATTAAGCCTCCTATGTACCAGGCTTATTTGTTAATAGGCTTATCTTGCCATAATCAGTTTTAGGAAAATGTACTTCATTGTACTGTATGAAAACATTCTGAATATTGTACAGTTAAAATATATATAATACTTCAGTGCATTGATTTCCTTTTTTTTTTTTTAGGGACTGCTATTTCATGTAACTTATCTGTATGTTACAATGAAGAAAATATTTTATATTCTTTTTTTCTATAAAGGTTTATTTTTCAGTTAAGGTGTGTGGCTGCTCAGCCGCGTTGCCGCTTCCCATAATCAGCTACTGCCTTCCCAGGGGCTTGAATCCCTCTTTGGATTCCTCCCACAGTGGGGCCAGAGGAGGGGGCTCCCCCGGTGCACAATTATGCAGGCATACACCAGGGACCAAGCGGCGGTTTAGGCCAAGGGAAAGCTGGCAGGGCTTCCTTACGCTCAACTGACTGCCATTTTCCTGTTTTTCTCTCCTGTCCCCCTGGCCACTGTAGCACACTAGTGCATGAGCATTGAGGTGTGCACGTGCTGCAGAACTGCAGTCCCTATCCTTCAAAGACTCTTGGGGCCTGCACTAGCAATGGGTCTCTACCAGGTGACAGTCAAATGCTAACACAGCTTGGTCACCCCTCCTGAGGGAAGAGAGCAATCCCTGGAATGCTCATCCCCCCCCCCCCACGGTGGACCCCAGTAACTTGAGGTCATACCTGAACCTGGGTTGCTGCTGTGGTGGCACGTGAGATGCAAGTGCTTCAGTCCTCCATACCACTGGAGTGAGCAAAATATTTTATATTCTAAAAATCATTGGAATTCATACCACACTCTTGAGTTTAAATGCTAAGGAATGCATGGTGATGCACTCAGTAGAAAAGAACCCACGTATGGAATATTGAATGGGGTGGTAAATTGACCACTACAGCTGGCAGCTGAGGAGAGGAATTGAGGGGAGTCATTATTGACTGTCTCAAACAGGCCAGTACACTAAGGGCTATAATTTTTTTTTTCCCTGTCTCCACGGATACCACTCTCTTCTGGGGTATTCTCTGCTCACTCTGCCTGCCCCCGGTACCTCTCTGGGTACCACCAGATCTGCTCCCATGCTGCCTCTGCCTACCCCCCCCCAGGCAGGGAGGAGGGAGATCCTGGGATGTCTCCTCCAGTCCATTAGTGTGTGTCAGGCTGTCTGGACGGTCCCTGAGAGCTGGTTTATGGTGTTTGGGAGCTTGGATCCCCATCTACGCCGGCATCCGTGAGGCCAGTTTTATTGTGTAACAAAAATTTATGAAACATTAAAAACTGAAATATCTTGTTTACTTAAGTATTCACCCCCTGAGTCAATACTTTGTAGAAGCGCCTTTGGCAGCAATTACAGCTTTGAGTCTTCTTGGGTATGTCTGTATCAGCTTTGCACATCTGAATTTGGGGATTTTCGCCCATTCTTCCTTGTAGATTTGCTCAAGCTCTGTCAAGTTGGATGGGGAGCGTTGGTGAACCGCAATCTTTAAGTCTTTCCACAGATTCTCAATGGGATTCAAGTCTGGGATTTGGCTGGGCCACTCAAGGACATTCACCTTCTTGTTCTGAAGCCACTCCAGTGTTGCTTTGGCTGTGTGCTTAGGGTAGTTGTCCTGTTGGAACGTAAATCTTCGCCCCAGTCCAAGGTCTGTTGCAGACTGATGCAGGTTCTCCTCAAGGATGTGCCTGTATTTGGCTCCATTCATTGTTCCCTCTATCCTGACAAGTGCCCCAGTCCCTGCCACTAAAAAGCATCCCCATAACATGACGCTGCCACCACCATGCTTCATGGTAGGGATGGTGTTACACGGGTGATGAGCTGTGTTTGGTTTTCGCCAGGCATAGTGCTTTGCATTCAGGCCAAAGAGTTCAATTTTTGTTTCATCAGACCAGAGAATCTTTTGTCACATGGTCTCAGAGTCTGCCACGTGCCTTCTTGCAAACTCCAGGCATGCTATTATGTGGCCTTTTCTCAGGAGTGGCTTCCGCCTAGTCACTCTCCCATAGAGGCTACATCTGTGAAGTGCTGCAGTGATTGTTGTCCTCTGACAGATTCTCCCATCTCAGCCATGGAACTCTGTAGTTCTGTCAGGGGTGGTCATTGGGTTCTTGGTCATTTCTGACCAAGGTCCTTCTTGCTGTTGCTCAGTTTGGGAGGACGGCCTGCTCTAGGAAGAGTCTGGGTGGTTCCGTAATCTTTCCATTTCCTAGTGATGGACTTGACTGTGCTCCTGGGAACTTTCAACACCCTAGAAATGTTTTTATACCCTTCCCCAGATCTGTGCCTCCTCACAATTCTATCACGGAGTTCTATGGACAGCTCCTTGGTCTTCATGGTAGAGTTTCTGCTCTGGCATGCACTGTCAACAGTGGGACCTTATATAGACAGGTGTATTTCCTCTGAAATTATGTCAACCATTTGAACTGACCACAGGTGGACTCCATTCAAGTTTTAGAGTGATCACACAAGGAAAGTGGATGCACCTGAGCTCAATTTGGAGTGTCATAGCAAAGGGGGTGAATACTTATCAAATCAAGACATTTCAGGTTTTTATTTTAAATTACATGTACAAAAAATTCCAGAAGTTTCATTCCACTTTGACATCATAGAGTAATTTGTGTAAATACATGACAAAAAAATCCCATATAAATGTATTTTAATTTGAGTTTGCACCATCACAAAATGTGACAAAATCCAGGGGGAATACTTTCTGAAGACACTGTATGTATGTTTGTATTGTACAGTAGCTCTAAAGGTAGCGTGAATCCCCCTGGTACAGGTAGTGAAAGTAAAAGGGGAGCTGTACTGAAGGAGAAACATGATCCATATCTGGGGTGTACTTAAAAAGGCTTCCAGCTACTGGCAATGAAAGGACTTTAAAACTCCTTGGCTAGCTAAGCCGTGGAGGAGCCGGTAAAATATGGAAACTCCCAATTATGTTATGTCACGGCCTATGGAAGCTCCCTATTATGTAAAGCCACAGCAAATGGGAATTCCCCCCCCAAAAGTGTGATGTAATCCCTAGGGTATAAATGGGGCTTACCACGAGGGGAATGTTAGGTAGGGAGTCAGTCTAGAGCTGGCTGTGGAGGACGAAGGACCTCTGGGGAGTGTGTGCTCACACAAACTTGCTAAATAGGCTGAAGGAAACGCCTGGTGACCCTGCTGGGAAAAGCAGTGGTTTTGTTTATTTGGATGCATTGAATAATCTTCTTTATTTTTCTGTATATATTTTTCTTTCAATTTTAAATAAAATAAATGCTTTTAAGCGTTTCTTATGCACAAAAAAATTTTGTCTGCCTATTCCTGTGTTTGAAATCCCGCGTCCTCTGCTACAAAGATAGAGATACAGAGAAAGAAATAATATTAGTATATTAGTGGACTAGTGAGCTAGTTTCCCTAGTGACCAGTGGCCAATGTATGAAATGAAGAATCTTTTCCATGGGGTCTAGTGGGGGGTCCCTGGGCCCCAATATTGTTTACACAGACAGCGAGGTACAGTCTCTGGGCCTTTTCCCTGGGCCACTTTTACGTTAAACGTGGCATGCGCAGGAACGCCTTGCAACAGTAATGACTTTTGGGGGTGTGCGACCCTCCTGGCTTAATGCAGTGCTCAGTGTAGCAGGCGTGACCCTACTGGACCAATGCATGCTGAGCTGTGTATGACAGCAGTTCGGCTGTGTTGGTCCTCACGTCTAAGAAAAGGTCCGCTGCAATCAGCGGTGGTAGTGTGTATGCAGTTAGCATACAGATGTCAGCTGAACTGCTGTCATGCATAGCTCGGCATGAAATCTGTCCTGCTTCCTCCGTCTGCTAATGTCCTCCCCCCTCCCTCGTTACTGTTCACCTCAGCCCCCACATTGAGTGCCGAGGGGTGTGCCCAATCCCCTTCGTCTCATGTGCCCCCCTCAGCACAATGTGTGGCCGATGGGGGTGCCCAATCCCCTATCAGCTGCTGATCCCCCAACAGACAACCAGTTGGCACGCTGGGAGCCCACCCCAGCATGCTCATGCTTCCCCCCCACACACTGTATGGCCGGCAAGGGTGTCCAATCCCCACCGCTCCAGTCCCCCCAAAACAAACACATAGGTGGCACGCTGGGGCCCACCCCAGTGTACCAAAAGCGTCCATTTTTTCTTTTTTAATAAATCCAGCAGAAACAAAAGCGGACCCTCCCGAGTCCTCGCCTTGCCTACCAGCCCCACCCTCTGCGCACCCACTTCCCCCTCATCCTATACTTATCTTCAGAGCTTGGTGTGACGATCTTCAGTGGACCAGGAACATGTCTGCACTCTTCAAAGCCGACTGTGAACTGAGGAAATGCTGGTAAGCTGTATAATGGCATAAATATGGGTTTTCCAACTTAGTTGGATATCTTGCCCATTTTTTCAACTTTTGGCACCAGATTTTCAACATGGGGTTCTTGACACCCCTTCTCATGAATTCAGTCACTGTCATGGCGTTATTCGGCCCCAAAAGGTGATTTCGTGGTCACTGTGCGGAATCACCTTTCAGGACCGATTAACAAAATGACAGTGTCAGTGTTCATGAGGTGGGCTCTCAGAAAGCCTATGTTGCAAATTTAGTGAAAAAATTCCAAAACATGACTGTTTTACGAGTGAGCATTGCGCAGTTTACACGCACACTTGTAAGTTCGTGAATTTGTAATAATTTCACTCCAGATTTTCAACATAGGCATTTTCCCACATCTCCTTATGACTAGTACAGCTGTCATTTTTCACATCCTGACCAAAATGTGTTTTCACACTTCCGGCGCAGAATAGTGCAGTCGCTGTGGGAAATCAGTGTTCGGTACACAGTAAGAAAATCATAGTGACAGTGTTCATGACCAGAGGTGACAAAATGCCCATGTTGAAAATTTGGTGAAATAATTCCACTGAAGTACTGTGTTACAATCGCGCGTTGCGTAGTTTCCACACAGGCTCGTACCCTTGAGCACAACCAGGGCGTTGGGGTTCCTAAGACAGACACTTAAGAAGTATGAAGGTGAAATATTGATCAGATGGAAGAGGAATTACAGAGAGGTACTTTGTTGGGATATGGATGCTGAAGGGACATGGATACAATTTGGGGGGGGGGCCTGCATAAATGCCAAAAATCAATGCAAATACTGCAAGCGAACATTCGGCATTGACAAATGCTTGTTGGCATCTCTACTGTCATATGAACATACGAAGAAGCCAACCGAAGAAGGCCATTTGGTCTGTCTAATCAGCTCGTGTTGCAGGGTCCACAGCTTGGGCTACTGTCCCTGCCCTCCTTCCCCACTCTTCCCATCCTCCCTACCCATGATCCTTACCTTCCCCCATGCCTGTCTTAAAGCTGCCCACTGTCTTCAACGAGTTGACCTCTTACAGAAGCGCATTCCAAGTGTCCACCACCATCTCTATGAAGAAGTGCTTCCTGACCTCCCTCCTAAACCTCCCACCCTGTAGCTTAAGACTGTGCCCTCTCATGTTATGGTTGCTGCTCAGCTTAAAGAGACTCTCCTTATCAACCTTATTTATCCCTTTCAAGTACTTCAAGGTCCCAATCATGTCCCCTCTCTCTATCCTGTCTTCCAGGAAGTACATGTTCAGTACCCTCAACCTCTCCTTATATGCTTTACCCTGCTGACCCACTATCATCTTTGTAGCTCTCCTCTAGACCTTCTCCAGTAGGTTAATGTTCTTTTTGAGGTGTGGGCAGCAGTACTGAACTCCAGACTCTTGATGTGGCCTTACCAGTGACCTGTACAAAGGCAGTATAACCACCTCTCTCCTACTACTACTACTACTCCCCGTAGATATGCATCCCAGCATCTTGTTTGCCTTTGCTTTGCTTTCTTGCACTGCATGGAGAGCTTCAGGTCACTAGTGATCACTCCCAGTTCCTTTTTCTCGCCCGATGCAGATATTCAGGACTCCACCCAGGTAGTACTCCTGTCTTGGGATTCTTGGCTCCAATCTGCATTTCTTGGCATTGAAGCACAGGATCCTCTTTGACCTTGCCCTGCCGAGGTGTCTGCGGCCTTGGAAGATGGGTATGGTTGACAACTGGCTTCTTCTGGGTGACGTACTGTGAACCTACCCCATCTGTCTGTCCTGCACATCACATGTCTCTGGTGGTGAGACCAAAGATATACGCTTAGTCTTCCCCAGTGGCAACCTCAGTGTCATGGTCTGGTACTGTCCGGTGCCGGTGAGCAGAGTGACTTCAGCTGTGACATATGGTACTCATCCTCAGTGGTGGGGCCAATGATATATGCACAGCCTTCCCCAGTGTTCACTTTGGTGTCCTGGCGTGGTGCTGTTCTCAGTGCTGGTGAAGGAGGTGGCACCAGTCGTGACATAATGTTCTCATCCCTGATGGTGGTCACTGGTGCCAATGCTATACCCTCAGTTTTCTCCAGTGTACGTCCATCAAACAGCTGTCCCCTAACCCACTTCCTGCACATCACCTGCACCGTCACCCTAAGTTGCCCAGGTGGGGGTTGTGCAGCAGCTGAGACCCCCCCTCCCTCCCCAGAGAAAAGCATCCTGTGGGATGCTCAATCCTCCTCCCCTGGATGGCCCTTCGACAACTCAGGGTCATTCCCTGGGTTGTCGCACCTTCAAGAATTAACACATTCTGTGACTCTGGAACTCAGCAGTTCAAAATTTCTTCTCGCTTTTGATTTACCACCAGGTATCAGCATTTTCAATTAAAATCAACTTTAAATGTACTTGTCTCTAAGGGCTATCTATGCAGCAACCATTTTGAATAACAGAGGAAACATACAGCCAAGGTTTTCACATCCTGCAAATGCTCAAGCCACAGTTCATCATCCCAGGCATTTAACACACTCTGTGACACTGGACCCTGGCAGTTCACCATTTCCTCTGGATTTGACTTTTACTTGACTCTGGAACTGAGCTCGCAGCATATGACTTGTCTATGGTGCCACTACTCAGTGGTCTCATAATCCACATAAAACACACAAGTCAGAGTGACCAGCAAAAGGCTGCTGCTCATCTATAAAAAAAAATAAAAATAAATAATAATAATATAGGAACATCTGATCTGTCTACTTATACTACTAATGTCTGGCAGTGTGCATCCCAACTCTGGTCCTACTCCAAACCACTGTGCTCCTTCATGGAAAACCTCTGGCTTGTGCTTGCCACACTAAACATCTGCAGCCTGCTCCCCAAACTAGACTGCCTGAAGGCACTCACTCATCTTAACCCTGATGTGCTATCCATCGTGGAAACCTGGCTGTCCCCGAAGATACCCAACACAGCCATCACCTTGCCGGGCTACACCCTTTACAGACAGAACCGACAATCTAAGAGAGGCGGGCTGCATCATCTACACCAAAGACCACCTCCAGGGACACATAATACCCCCACCATGTGGCAGTGACAACTTCAATCAATCAAACTTTATTTAACCAGGCAATTACATCATTGAGCAAGCTCAATTTCAAGATGGTCCTGGACACATAGGACAAAAACAATTTCAGTGCTACGACATAACATAATACACCAGAGATCATTACAGCATGTAGAAGAATACATTGTTAGTAGGAGCTGGAGCAAACTTACAATGTCAATTACAAACCTACACGCATACATACATAGTCATTTAAGCGTGTACTGGTAGAGATCTGTATAGCACATAGGAAGGATAGGATGAAGACACAATGGAGGGTAGGGGAACTGGGAAGACAATACACAAAGGGAGAGAGAAGAGAGCAGCCTACTGTGTGGAAGGTTCCGAATGAAAATTAATTTGGGGAAGGAGGAAGGAAGCTCAGGATGGGGGGTAGTTACTTTAGTTAGGAGGCCAGCCAACAAGGGGAATAAGAAGGCCAGGGTATATCCGGGGGCTGGGGGTTTAACATTCTGGGAGAGTAGACTTACAAGCCCTGGCCATCAAACTGTTGCTAGGGGCCCACAACAGAGTGCTAACTGTACTCTCAGTTTATATTCCGCCAAAACAGTCCCAGGCTGGCGCCAACAACCTGCTGGACTATATTAGCACACTGAGCCTAAAATCTGAAATAGTACTACTAGGAGACTTTAATATTAACTGGCAAATCACCTGCATCTACTGCTATAAAGGACATCCTCTCCGTGATCCATTTCTCCCCACCTTGCAGATCCCCCAGAAATGCTACTCCCCTCCATTCACCCCAGGTAGAGGGGCCCCCCAGCAGGGATAAGCTGAACCCTCAGAGATGTAGGGATACAGAGAGTAATAGTAAATGGAGTCCACTCTGAAGAAAGGAGGGTTACTAGTGGGGTGCCGCAGGGTTCAGTATTAGGACCGGTCCTCTTCAATGTCTTTGTAAGCGACATTGCAGAGGGACTGGAAGGAAAATTATGTCTCTTTGCAGATGACACAAAGATCTGCAACAGAGTTGATGCACAAGGTGGGGCGGAAAGGATGAGAAGAGACTTGGCAAGGTTAGAGGAATGGTCAAATGTATGGCAGCTTAGATTTAATGCTAAGAAATGCAAGGTAATGCACCTGGGAAACAAAAACCCAGGGGAAGAGTACACAATGGGGGGTGAGATACTAACAAAAACAAAAATGGAAAGGGACCTGGGGGTAGTCATATCAGATGACTTAAAGGTGGGCAAGCAATGTGAGAGGGCAGTAAGGAGGGCTGGGGGGATACTGGGATGCATAGGGAGAGGCATCACCAGTAGAAAACAGGAAGTTGTTATCCCTCTGTACAGACAGCTGGTGAGACCCCATCTGGAGTACTGTGTGCATTTCTGAGACCCAGTCTCCAAGGGACATAGACAAGATGGAAGCTGTCCAGAGAGGGCAACTAAAATGGTGCAGGGTCTGCACCGAAGACATATGAAGAGAGACTAAAGGAGCTTAATATGTATAGACTCGAGGAAAGGAGGGAGAGGGGACATGATAGAAACTTTCAGGTACCTCAAGGGAATCAACAAAGTCCAGAGGTAGCATCTTTCAAAAAAGAGGTGTGCAAGAACAAGGGGCACAATTTGAAGATGGGGGGGCAGCTCAGAGGTAATGTAAGGTATATTTTTCACAGAGAGGTTGTGGATGCATGGAACAGCCTTCTGGAGGAGGTTGTGGAGTCAAAAACAGTGGTTGAATTCAAGCATGCATGGGACAGCCATAAGGCAATTCTAGGGGTGGGGTAGAAGGAAGTAGGCTGCTGATTAACTAGGATCTGCAGCTTATCCATTAGGTAGGGAAATGGTCAGACTGGGTGGGCCAAGTGGTCCTTATCTGCCGTCAAATTCTATGTTTCTATTACAGGGGAGCCAGGTGGCAGAAGTAGCAGCGAAGACTGGGGGAGGGGGGGGGTGCGCAAGGGAGGAGCAAAAAAAAAGTGTGACGCATACCCTGACACAAGAATCAGTATGTTGAGCACAACCCTTCCCCCCCCCGCAACACACACAAGAATTCATATGTTGATCACAGCATGGTACACCCTTCTGTACCAGCCATCAAATGATTGGATATCAACAAAGTGATAAAACTTTGCCACCCATATTTATACACACTGTCAAATTTTGAAATTATCACATGCACCAGCCTCTGCCCTTCCCCCTCATCCACCCACAAACTCTGGACTATCAACAGAATGTTGAGGATTCTGATTTTTATATATATATATGTGTGTGTGTGTGTGTGTGTGTGTGTATATATGTATATATATATATATATATATATATATATATATAATATATATATGTAACCCTAGATGGCGCTATCCCAGGGGCTACTACCCCTGCCTGATTTGCCACTAACAGGTTGAGGCCTGGATCCAATAGGTGCCTCCACCCAGAGGTCAGGGTTTGCAATAGTTAAACTAACTTGGTCACAGCCCTCTGGGACACTGCAACCCCCTTTCTTCCCACTAGTAGCCCACACAATATATCAGAATTACCTTCACAGTATACACTTACCCCAGGACTGGTTCCGGCACTGGGACCTCCTGTGAAATGAGATACAGTGCAACAATCACAGTACAGTACTTTCAACATAGACAAATACCTCCAGGCAGTACAACTTTGCTGAAACAAGCAGCCCTGATTTATTTAGGGGATATAACAAGGACAGGGGAAATCAGGTTAATTAGCTTATCACTCTAATAATCACCTATGGCTCTGTGCACAGGCCTATCCCTATCAGTTACTGTCCCTGGGTACCCAAGCCCCAGTGGCTAGTCAAACACGTGGCAGCTGGTAGGGGCCCTTTCACCTGAGAAAAGGAAAATTAAACAGTCAGCAGTACAGTAATTCCATTTGGATTTAATGTGGCAATTCAACAGGGCGATCCTGAATTAGTACTCACGACCTCCAAATAAGATAGGGTCCTTCAATGTCAGTGGGGCTCACTTGAGGTACACAAACCTCTTCACACATTTATATAAAGAAAGCACTATACCAGGCAGGCTGCATCTGTATCCCGATGCATGATACTGCACAATACCGGAGAACACACAGCAGATTCAGTTCCTGACAGACCGAGTGCAATTTTCATAATTCTTCCAGTCTTCTACAGGGTGAGCCTGGTTTCTACTCTTCAAGATCCTTTGATTCTTTTCACAGGGCAGTTCAGTCCTAACAAGCTGCAGACGGAACTCTTGGGCTCACACACGTTTTTTGACTAAAACTGCACACTGAAAAGCACAGAGGTCCTTCCTTCTTCACTGCCAAAGCTCAACTGAAACTCAACCCGACAAAACGGGCTCTTCTTTGAGTTCCTCCCAGTTCTTGACTGGATTGGCTGTCACTCACAATAGACTGCTGCTGTTGGTCCAAAAGGCACTGAAGTCTAAACTACATCTCCCAAGTCACTGCCCATACAATCCTCTTGTGGCTGGCTCAGATTATGAGTCCAAGTTCTGATTCGTCCAAGGCACCATTTTAGAGCTAGCTTACCCCACACTGATTGGTCCAGTTCAGCAGTTCAAAACTAGAATGGGAACTAGCAGACACAGTTCTGACTGCAAAGAAAGCAGGTTAGACAAACTGTAATTTTATTATTACTCTAAATAATTTCTGGCAAACAGTTACATCTTTCAGATAGGTTCCCTTTGCACTCCTAGTGACTGCAAAAATGAAGTGAATTGGCAGCAGCTCGGTGGTACTCAGAGAAGCACACAGTCCCCCCATACAAACTAATTATGTCTGCAAGCAGACAGCTCTTAAAGAGACAGTACCAGAGGCTCTAAAAACACTCACTGATAAATGGCTTAAATGCCAAACACCATTCAGGCTTGGAGCATTCAAGCAAGCTCCTGGAAGTCTTTTGGGAACCCCCATTTGCAGGGGGGTTACATATATATATACACACACACACACACACACACAGTCGCCTGTGGCAGCAGTTAAGCGTGGCATACATTCTGTCTAACAGCTAGCAAACTTTCATGCAATAAAAAAATTGCTGCAATATAAAGCCTGCCAGGAGACACAGAGGGCTGAAGTTCTGTGCACCTTGCCTCTGACCATGCCTCCAACCCGGGTTTGTGAGCTGGATAGGTTGCCGGGGGGGGGGGGTTAAGCATCCATCAGTGGGCAGCTCCACTCTCCTAGGGCAGGGAGGCATGCTGACCCGGCCCTTGACTGCCCCAGGTGGAGATCTGTGGGTGGTTCCAGAAGCTTGAGCAACATAAAAGGGAGGGGCAGTGATTCTGTAGCAGTTGTGCACATCCTTGCATGCATGCTTACATGCCACCACAGCAGGGGACCAAAGGAAAGAAAACTTAAAAATGGTCGGCACAAATGTCATGAAACCCTACATGCCTACATCCATTCCATGCCAGCAACTAAACCACTGGCCAAATTCTGGAAGTTACTCACTGGATGGGTGGAGAACGGCTCTTACCTTCCTGTCCCCAGCACGGGGGAGGGGCAATCCATGAGGAACTTTGGGTTTGGTGGGTATGGGTGAAGTGAGTGCCGGACAGGTGAGGCGGGAACAGGGCTGAGGGCTCACCAGTGTCAAACTCCAAGGCAAAAATTGTATTCACAAAAAAATTAAAGTGCACAGCCACACCATTACAGTAAACCCAAGTGTAGATATGTAGAAGACCTCTTACCTGGGAACTAGGGAGCCAGAGGAAGGATTCTTGAAGGGAAAACATCCATCGAACCTGTAGAATAAAATACAGAAAAGAGGTCACAAAAGATTCATAGTTCTTAGGGAGTAAATAGGAAGGACAGGACAAGTTAGATGTAGAGTAATACTTATCTGATGGGGAAGGGGACAACGTCCTACCAGATGTGAGATGAGAGAAAAAAATAGGTTAGTATGGAGAAAATACAGCAGTGACAGCAGAGAGCAGATAGCTATGAAATGGGTATAGGACAGCATAAGAGTAAAAAAAATGGTTAGATAAAAAGTTACAGTTGGTGTACAGAAGGAAAATAAAGATACAGAGAGAGATGAAGAAATAAATAACATTAATAAGCAGATAGGAAAAGAGATTCGAAAGTGGTGTGTGTGTGGGGGGGGGGTGGCGGAATGCAGCAAAACTATTTATTACCCCCTAGATGGCCTAGTGCCAGGAGGTGAAAGTAGTAGCCAAGGTAGTCAGGTCTGGACTCTTTGGAGATAATGGCCAGCATTTGTTTTTTTTATCTTTTTTTACCTTCTCCTACGCTCCGGCTCCCACCTCTCTTTCAGGTCCTTCCTAGCATCTACACTCACGGTGATCCTCTTCCTGAGCTCTACCCCTCTCCACATATTGCAGCCAACCCTCCGAGTCGTCCCGGAGTAACCCATCTCCGGGCGGGTCCCCCTCTTTCGAGGGGGAAGGCACAGGGGAGAAACCCAGCGCTCTATTTTTCCTTACAGGCTAGGGTGCCGCTGCGGAGGGCAGGCTCCTGGAGGTTCTGGGATGTCCAGAATATGGAGGCAGTCATCCGGTAGGGCGAAGTTGTTTTCGGCTTTTGGATTGTCCCTCCTGCTCTGCTGCATGTAGTACCCTGGTCTCCACAGGGGTCACAACAAGCGAGACTCCTCCCAGCCCACCCCAGGAGAGAGAGCAGTCCTCCAGATGCTCAATCCTCTTCTTCCCCAGCCAGCCCCCGACGACCCGAGTCAGTTCCCGAACCCGGGTCGCCGGTGTGGTTCGAGGTGTGGCATCCAGCGCCTCAGCCCTCTGCGCCACCGGGCCGGCATGGCCAGCATTTTTAAATAATTTAACACTGGTGCGTGTGGGGGCTAGTGTTGTCCCAGGGATGTGGGGGATTTCCATATCTGTAGTGGGCTACTTTTCTAGGTGGCCAGTGGCCAATGTATTTTAAGTAATAAGATCTCTTCCCTGAGTCCAGTGGTGGTGGGTTCCTTGGGTCCTGATAAATATTGTTTTTGCAGGCAGCAGGGATGTGGAGTGTGAGGAATGAGCTGGGGCAGCTGCAGCAAGTAGCACGAGCGACCATGCTAAAAATGAACATGTCAGTGGTTGCTTTGTTCTCCAGCCCGTATGGAGCTCAGGCTGCGGCCTGCTCCATGCAGGTGGGAGAGTGAGGGACAGCAACTCATTGGAAGGTGAAGACAGCTAGTGTAAGAGTGCCTCTCTCCATCTACCTGCTTCGGTGGAAGACGCAGTTTCCTTGAGGGGATCGAAAGCAACAGCAGCATCAGGGAAGCTGTCTATCACCACCCGTAGCTCTGTTAAGGCCACCTTCCAGGTGCCCAGAACCAAGACCTCTCTTGCCCAGAGATCTTCCTTCCACCGAGCCCCTACCTGGTTCAGCTCCCTCCCCAACTGCATCTCCAACCTGCCCAAAATTGGTTCCTTCAAAACTGCCCTTTGGAACCATCTCTTTAATGTTCGCTGTTGTAGATGCAACTAACTCTGGCCTCCCCACTGTTGTAACCTGCGGGACCCACCAGCCTTGCCACCCCCCCGACTCGATAATGTCCACTGGACAGCCATTCCCCCCCCTCCAAGATGGCTATACTGGGATGTAACCTGCTGTCTCTTCTGAGGACTACGTCCATGATTGTAACATGCAATTTGCAACAAGATGTAACCTAAGTGTATCTATATTAAATGTTTCTTTCTACACCTGTAATGTTGTCCACTGTTGTAACCTGCACTATGTCTTATTGTCTGCCCTCCCTGTGACGAGGTGCCTTTGTAAATGAGTCTCTGAGTCAACGCTTGTAAATCCGACTTGTACAAATAAATAAAATAAATATATAGCAAGCCGCACTCGTGGGTGCTGTAAAGTTCCTAGCCGGGAATGGAAGGCAGCGGTAACCGCGAGGCTGCACTGCGACTTCTCATTAAGGGGCAAGAAGGGCGAGTGATGCAGGTCCAGATGGAAACTCCTAAATGCTGGATAACTAGCCCCATGTGGGCTTTTGATGCAAGTACAGGGACAAGTGCTGCTGGTTAACTAATCCCGCGAGTGCTTTTGATGCTAGTCCAGGGGCGAGTACAGCCAATTAAAGCTGAATCACCGGCTAAGTTTAAAGTAGTTCTCGTTGCCATCCACTTCCGACTTGGAGGCTGCTATATAGCGAGCCACAGAGGCGGTAGTGGAGGGCAACAAGTTACGAGACCCATCAGATAACTGAGCCACACCGGGCTGTACTGAAATAGCCCCATGACAAATTAGGTGGGGGTGGGATGGCGGGAATGACAACTAAAGCTACAGGGTGGCTACGTTTACAGTGCTCGACTGGCCTTTATTTATCTAAATAATGCATTCAGCAGGCATAAGTAAGAACAGGACTGTTGCTCTGAGCCCCGAGGGGCTCCATGTGAGCTGTGGGACGGAGAGTGAGATTGACTAGGAGAGGGGACTGAGGGGGGAGGTGAGGGGCTTGGTATGGGAGTGCCCAAGTATGAAAGGGAGCTGAGTGGGAGAGTGCTACACAGGCTGGCTGAGCTCATATACCTGTGCAGCTGCATTTGGGCAACATCACTGAGGTGATCAGCCTGTGCCCCCCCCAACAAAAAATAAAAAAAAAAATGACATGAGTTCAAAGATTAAAATAGATAGTACATTTAAAAAAAAAAGTTTCTGACCAGCAGTGTGCTACACAATACCAGTTTCTTCTACACAGTTGTTCAGTACACTCACCACTTATTCTTCTACTTGGTAGCCATCTTGTTTTTTTTTTTCTTCAGCAGTGTACAGTAAGTTTCATTTAAAGTCAAATCTATGTTGCTAGGTAACATCAGGCTAAGACCTGTCTTGTGTAAATCAAGACAGTTTTTTGATCCTGCAACAGTCTTAACTTCTAGATTTGGACAAGACTGCTTTTAAGTCATAAGACCATATTTTTAGACTAATTATAAGCCAAGTTTTGTGCAACCGGCTGCAGTATTCTGTAAGTACATGAGGAGGCTACCTGCACTTAAAAATAATTTAATAAACTTTCACATGCAAACATACAGCAGAAAAACACCCTAGTACAGAGAATCTGAGCATGACATTTCAGTTAACTATACCATAAAACTGCATGAATCTGGTATAGCTGCAGAGTTCCTGCTAACATCTAGTTTACAGTCGTTTGCCTGACCTATCCACCAAACAGCTGGACCTTTAAAGAATGCTGACCCAAGAATACAGCTTAACTGGCCGTGAGTTTGTTCCATCATACTTGTTAGTTATTGCGTCAAGCTTATGTGTCTCTGCAGTTTTCCACATTTATTTTCCTATCTCTTCAGCCTGTTGCACATACTGGCTATAGTTTTCACTGCCTTTACTGCAAACATAAGTTCTGCATGCCATTCTTAATATCTGGGAGTTTCTTGGTCTAACCAGTGCCTAAGGATGACCTTCTTAGCACATACAGATAACCAGTGCTGTGTGATAGTTCTGTACACCTTTAAGCTGACCCTTGTAGTCCCCTGTCATGCATATAGCCGGTTGAAAGACATTTTCTAGCCCCAGTAGAGGGTCCAGTTTAAAGTGTGATACCTGCCGCCTATAAATGGGCCCTAAAATCCTAGCTGAAGTCCAAGGTCTTGAGCTAAAGGTTCCAAATAAATACCAAACAGTAAATGGGACTTTGACAGCCTTGGCATATGCCTCTGCAAAGCAAAAGGAATCTGAAACCTAACCATTAACCTTAGCAACAGCTTTAGGTTCGAGATATATGGAATGAAGAACTTTATTAAACTGAAGGGGGAAATGCAAGAATTTCACAGTGGTAAAAAAAAAAAATTCCTGGCCACCCGGTCAAATACCTTGTCAGTAAACTAAACAATGGGAAACACTGGCTGGACTGGGTGGCATGGATTAGGATATGTGGAATTTGCTTAATATCATCTTGGGTTTGCCGTGCTCTGACAAACTCTGCCTGGTCTCCATCTATCAGGGAAGGAAAGAGCTTGTCCAGACGTCTGGTGAAAATTGTGGCAAAAATCTGATCAACATTTGGAGAACTATGGGCAAAGGTAATGCAGTGATCGATGCATAGATCGGGGCTCCAGGACTCCAGTGCCCCCCTGCAGTCACCATATACATTAGCCTGTTTAAATACCTTTTAACTCGTAAATTCTGATAATCCTGCTGCAGCTGGCATTGTTTAATCCCGCGGTGCTCACCTCCCGAGATCTCGCAGGGAACCACGCAAAATGATGATGCACCTTTGCTCCTTCTTGTATTGTGCCCATATGTACGGAGATTAATAATCTCCATATGTGCCATGACCATTGCTATTTTTAGAGTTTGCCTAAATGCCAGGTGTAAAATTCAGTAAAAATACCAATGGGTATGGGCGATGCAGAGATGATTAAATCTTTGTACTTATGGGCACAATACAGGAAGGGGCAAATGTGCGTCGTCATCTCGTGTGATTCCCAGCAAGATCTCAGGAGGCGAGCACGCAGGATCAGAAAATGCCTGCTACAGCAGGAGGATTATTGGAATTTACGAGATGAATTGTGAGGGCCAAAGGCACTACAGGCCTCCTGTGTCCAATCACAAAGGTTTGCAGGGGCTACTATGGGGTGAGGAGATAAGCAAGGTGAAAAGGAACGCAGCAGCCAGGACATGGAGTGCCATAGAGATGTGTTGGGGCAGCAGTACCGCTATCCTGCCTCCCTGCTACCTATTAGAACAAGACATCTGCAGGGCTACGTCTACTGTAGCCATAATAACAACAAGGAAGAGAATGTTTAAAACTTGGTATGTTCCCACCAGGGAGTGACAGCAGGACACTGTGGCCACCAGTTTAAAGACATGCAGGGATGAAATAGCCCAAACAACTCAGCAAGTTGCTTCCAGCATACACCGTCCTTGTATCACTCTCCTAACCGCCATTCTATCCAGTGGCTCCTTGTCACTTGAATTAGCCGCAAGACCTGTTTATTTAGTTTTTGTTATCCGGGTGGGTACACTAGACAGAAACTGCCTGTTTTCAGGTACGACCCGGGAAGTACAACAATTAGCAATACACTATAATAGTTATTGCAGTGTGTGAATAGAGACGAGATGTACAGGAATACAACATTTAAATGTATGTAAGACAAGGTTATAGTGAACATATAATAAATTTCCTAATTACAAATTGTAATGGGTACAGCAATAGAAGCTGACACAAGAAGATAAATGCAGCAGTTTGAAATGCATTAAGCAGATGTCTAGATCTGCACAGTATTCATACTGTATCTGTCAAGTCACCTATTGGGGAAGCATTTGCATGTAGTGGCTGTTGAGAGGTGCTAGCGAAAGGCTTTTTTGAAACCCCATATGTGGTACTAGCACGGATCCCGTAAGGAATATTAATTCCACAGCATGTTACTGGTTTAAATCATATTCTGAACACGGGACATTTTTTGCATATTTCTAGCAGGTTTCTAATTTGTTTCATTATGTTTGCTTGCACGCACGTGCAAGAAACATAGTGCGATGATCCAAAATGCAGTGCCCTACAGTTGAAAGGGAGAGCACCGCTTGAGTGAGCAGCGCTTCCCCACACACACACACACACACACACACGCACATTGCGTGCTCATGCGCTTCTGCCTCCGCCACGCACACACTGTATGGCTGATGGGGGTGCCCAATCCCCTGTCTGCTCTACTGTTATCCCCCCAGACTGTCGGGTGCCACGCTAGAGGCCCACCCCAAGCGTGGCAACAGAAACTACTGTGGCAGCCAAGGGTGCCTAATCCCCATCGGCTCCACTGCCTCCCCAACAGCCTTCCAGCTGCCATGCTGAGCCCACTCCAGCGTGGCAAGCGTCCACGTAGTCAAAAAAAGAAAAAAACCTTCCCTCGCTGCTGTCTTCACCCCCTCTCCCACCCGTGCCCACCACTCGCCTCTGCCTCCCCACCCCCACCTCACCCTATACTTACCTCCAGACTCGGCGCAACAGTCTTGGTGGACCAGGAACACGTCTGCACTCTTCAAAGCCGACCACGAACTGAGGAAATGCGGTAAGCTGTATAATGTAATGAATAGGGTTTTCAACTTTGATGCATATCTCGGGCATTTTGGAACTTTGGCACCAAATTTTCAACATGGGGTTTTAGGACCCCTCCTCATGAATTCTATCACTGTCATGGCGTTAATCGGGCCGAAGGGTGATTTTGATCACTCTGTGAAATCACCTTTCTGGACCGATAGCGAAATGACGATGCCAATGTTCATAAGGTGGGCTCTCAAAAGCCTATGTTGAAATTTAGTAAAATCCTAAAATGACTATTTCTGGCGTCACGTTCGCTGTTCCTACATACGTTCATAGGTTAGCAATTTTCAATATTTTCCTCCGGATTTTCAACATTGCCATTTGACCACACTTCCTTATGATTAGTACAGCTGTCATTTTTCACATCTCACCCAAAATGTGTTTCCGCGCATGTAGCGCACAATGGCGCAGTCGGTGTGCGAAATCAATGTTTGGGACACATTAAGAAAATCACAGTGACACTGTTCATGAGCAGAGGTGTTAAAATGGCTATGTTAAAAATTTGGTGAAAAAATTCCAAAAAATGACTGTTCTACAAGCATGCGTTGCGCTGTTCCTACGCGCGCTCGTAAGTTTGCGAATTTTAAATATTTTCACTCCAGATTTTCAACATTGCCATTTTACCACACCTCCTTATGAGCAGTTCAGCTGTCATTTCTCACTTCTCACCCAAAATGTGCTTCCGCACATGTAGCGCACAATGGTGCAGTCGGTGTGCGAACTCAATGTATGGGACACATTAAGAAAATCACAGTCACACTGTTCATGAGCAGAAGTGTTAAAATGGCTATGTTAAAAATTTGGTGAAAAAATTCCCAAAATGACTGTTTTACGAGTGTTTGTTGTGCTGATCCTACGCGCGCTCATAAGTTCACAAATTTTCAATATTTTCACTCCAGATTTTCAACATTGCCATTTTACCACACCTCCTTATGAGCAGTACAGCTGTCATTTTTCACATCTCACCCCAAACATGTTTCCGCCCATGTAGCGCACAATGGCGCAGTCGGTGTGCGAAATCAATGTATGGGACACGTTAAGAAAATCACGGTGACACTGTTCATGAGCAGAGGTCTTAAAATGGCTATTTTGAAAGTTTGGTGAAAAAATTCCTAAAAATGACTGTGTTACGAGTGAGCATTGTGTCAGTTTCCACGCACCCTCGTAAGTTCATGAATTTGTAATATTTTCAGTCCAGATTTTCACCAGTGGCATTTTCCACACTTCCTTATGAACAGTACAGCTGTCATTTTTCACAACATGGCGAAGCGTGTTTTCACACTTTCAGCACAGAAATGCGTGGTCGCTGTGGGAAATCATTGTTCGGGACAGATAAAGAAAATCACAGTGACACTGTTCATGACGGAGGTCCCAAAATGCATGTGTTGACAATCTGCTGTAAACAATTCCCAAACTAATTACATTACGGGTGCACGTTGCACAGTTTCTACGCACGCTCATGACTTCAATTTTTTAAATATTTTCACTGCAGATTTTCAACATTGCCATTTTTTACACCTCCCATGAACAGTACAGCTGTCATTCCCATCCTGTTCAGAATGTGTTTTTGCACCTGTGGTGACAAATGCCGTAGTCACTGTGCAAAAGCAGCTTTCAGCTAACAAACTGATATTGCCACTGTTCATGAGGTGGGGGCCACAAAAAACCCATGTTGAAAATTTGGAGTGAAAATACCAACGAATGCCTGAGGCCTTAGGGTTTCCGACTATAACACCCCACCCTGTAGAGAATGACAAGCATCAGGGCTGTGACTTGGGATTGTCACCTGCAATGCTCATACCATTCCACCCCCACTCACACCCTGCAGCCACTGAGAGGCATCGAGGTGTGCCTTGGACTCTTCGGCCCCAAAGTTCACCCCATTCTCCTAGACTGCATCCATCTCACAATATTTCCTGATGGAATGGGGTGCGCATAAGGGCCAAAGACCCCAAGGCGCATAATTGTGAATCACTTGGTGTCTGCACGGTAGGGTGTGGTGAAATGGCATGGCCGTTATGCCTGATGACCCAAAGGCACACCCCAATGCCTGTCACTATCTGCAGGGTGGTGATGGGATTGGCTTCAGTTCAATACTTCACTGCCATTCCTATTATGCAGCTCTGTAACTCCTACACTACCAATACCAATGCCAGCAAGCAAACATTCGGCATTGACAAATGCTTGTTTTTCTATACTGCTCAACATATCTCACATCTTGTGCCTTATCCAGTTTATTGAGTTCTGCGCATTCCCATGGGTGAGCCAGTGGAGCTGCTGCCTCACAGTTCTGGCTTTCTTGGGGATTTAGGGAAAGCCCCCACTGGTCTTGGTGTGTGACACCAGAATGTCCTGTCTACAATATCTGCAGAAGGCTTTACGTGCATCATTGCACTTCCTGATGCAGTCGGCCATTTTTCCAGGAATCTTGCCACTTGCAGATGATCTTGCTGTGTGAAGGTGTAGTTGGCGCAGATCTCTCCTTTCTTTTCCAGTTCCGTTACTTGCGTGTACATTTAACAGAGATGTGACAAATGGGTCTTTAGTAGATAATCAGCACAGAAATTACCTGGTGCACTAGTCTCTGAGTTGAACCTTCTGTGGAGGCAACTTGTCGCTTGCCTTGCTTGCAGATGCCGAAAAGGCGTTTGACAGGGTGTCTTGGGACTTTCTTTGGGACACACTGTCTAACTTTTCTTTCCCCAAATCATTTTTGAAATGGATTCAAAACATATATTTCTGTCCCCAAGTCTATATCTGGGTAAATGGCACCCTTTCCTCTCCCATACCCCTACAACGAGGGACACATCTGGGATGCCCCCTTTTATTTGCCCTCTATATGGAGCGCTTGGCAATAGCACTTAGTGGGCAGGACCAAATTGAGGAGATACCCCTGGGTCAAACAATATATAAAGTTTCTTTGTTTGCAAATGACATTCTCATAACCGCATTGTGCCCCGAGAAGTTGACTCCAGAAATTTGGGATATCATACAAGAATTTGGGAGGGTGGCAAATTTTAAGTTCAGCATCACTAAAACTGAGGTATTATTGCTATGTTTCCATCGATCACAAAGGCTGAAACAATCACTCCCCTTAAAATGGTGGTGCACCAAGTTTAAGTATGTGGGGATACATGTCCCCAAAGACCCGGAGCATTTAGAGTTAGTTGACTGAGTGCCTCTCAGTACTCATTCAAAATGATCTAACTAAATGGGAAAAATTGAGTCTCACCTTCTTCCAACGAATTGAAACTATTCGTATGAATATCTTACGCCGTTTTCTATATCTGTTCCAGAATGTTCCTATATTCCCTTCCGGATTTTATTTTAAATCCTGAAACAGATTAAAGCAGCAGTACTACAGAATCAGGAAGTGATCTATCAAAATCTGCTTTTTGGCTGTAAGCATGTGGCCAAAGTTCCAGTTTCCATGCCTGTAAATGTTTTTTTCCAAGCATCTTTAGTTTTTTAGATATTTGCAATTTATTTGAATTGTTGTAGCGCTACAACAAATATGGCGGCTGACTAATATTCAGCTGCGCTTTTTCCACAAGTCACATCATGTCTTTTGACAACAGCAGAGGGATCCTCTGCTGACCATTCCCGATGTCCCTGCAAGTCATACATATGTGCAGTTGGCAGCAGAGGGGGTTCCAGTGCAACATGCTTAGTGGCAGAAATGTAAACAAAAGCAGAGAATAACTGAACAAATTACTTGGCGATAGTACAATGCCGTCGAGAAAGAGTACCTGGTATATCATTACCAAGGCACAGGGAATAAACTGTCAAAAAAGCGCAATTCTTTTTTACGTAGTACTGCTGCTTTAATATCTAATTTTATTTTTTTGGGGGACAGAGACCAAGGGTTCGCCTTTCTCTTCTCCAGCTCTCTGTGGCCCAGGGTGGTGCTAACCTACCTAATCTGATGTTATATGCCAAAGTAGCCTTTCTTAAAATCTTATTTTTATGGCTTTCTCCCTCCTTTGGGGCACCCTGGGAGAACGTCGAGTTTTTAATAAATGATCTGTATGACGTGGATAATATTATTTTTGCTTTTGGGGGAAGGGTACCTCACCTTCATGACTTCACCAAGTACACGGCCCAAATTCTGAAAGTCTGGCAAAAAATAAAATGTAAAACCACCTTTAAGGAATCCTTTTTTCTCCAGTCCTTCATTTCCGAGGATGATCAATTCCTCCCAGCTAAACATGACCTAACTTTTGCATCATGGAGGAGGGTGGGACTCCAATATATATACCAGTTGCTAACCGATGCAGGCATTGCTCCATCACAGATTTACAAGTGAAATATGGGCTCCCTGATGGAGACCTTTTCTGCTACTCCCAAGTGAAAAATTATATGCAGTGCCAAAGGGAGAGGTTCCCTAAAATACCGGCACCCCTGCCTTTGCTGTGGTCTCTAATCAAATACACTCTACTGGGCTACTCCTGGGAACATCTACTAGGCCATCTGCACTCAATTCTGAGAGAAAATCTGGGAGATTAAGCCCAGTCAGTAGTGGAAGGCTGGAACAAAGATTTGTCATTGGATATCCCCCTATCCTTCCAGCTTGACATACATCTAAAAGCAGTAAAAATAACCTCTTCGAACACGTGGAGAGAATTTGCCTGGAAGTGTCGAACCAGATTTTTCCGTTCCCCTGGGATACCAAGTATCTCCCTGCTTCCTATGGGCGGTGCTGGAGGGAATGCAGTTGTAAACTGGCAGATTTGGGACGTGTTTTTTGGCTTTGTCCCAGGCTAATGCCGTTTTGGTGTACCCTAGAAGAGGAACTATGGGACTGTTTGGGGGAACCGGTAGAGCTTCAAACAACATGAAGTCTTGCTGTATTCTGACTATTGCAGTTAGGTCCTGCCTTTCAACAGCCCCGGAGAACAAAGAGTTAACTTTCCATGGCCAGCATGGAACATTCATCGCGAGCTCGGTTGAAGCCGCTGTCTGATGTTGTTTAAGCTCCAACCGTCAGATTCTTTACTCCGCCTCACTGAACAGTCGCTCCGGAGATTTCTCCTTTGCTTGGTTCAAAAAAGTCGGTTAAAGTGTCGTTTTATCGCCCGGTTTCTTCTGAATTTCTGCTACTGAACCTGTCGGTTTAAGTCTCTGTCTGTGGTACCATGAGTACTAGATAAGTTTTGCATTTAGTTTCTGTGTGGAACTTGTAAATATTGGATTGGTTCGGTTTGAACCAATCAGATTGGTCTTAAAAAAGTTTTGAATTTATTAGAGTGTGGTAACCGGTCTATCAGTTCTAAAAAAAAAAACAACAACGATTTAATTACGTTTTTTTTCCAAGACCCGTAACACGGTCAGGGAACCCGATAAGGTGTCTTGCCTGGCGGATTGCCAAAAAAGGGTAAGTTTTGGATAGGATTGGCCATGTCTAAGAAACCCAAGGAAAAAAACGGGCTCAGTGGGTTTCAACAGTGTAGTGTGCGTGGGGAAGCCTTTGCTAAGGCTGATCCCCACAAAACCTGTGTTTATTGTGTGGGGTTTGACCACCTTGATTCAGAGTGCCAAATTTGTAAAAGTTTTCCCAAAGCTATCCTGGATAAGAGAGTAGGTAGACTGAGGGAAAGGGAGGCCAAGAAGTCCACTGACCCGGATGGCCAGCCCGGTTCGGTTCCTACCGAACCAGAACGAGTGCCCTCTGACCAGGGTGAAACTTTTTTGGGCAAAAGGAGAGCCGATTCTGAAGAGTCGGTTCGGGTAAAAAGAAAGAAGAGAAAAATCATCCCGTTCGGATCCACAAATTCTTTCTCTGACCGCTGATAAAAAAATAGCCAAAGCGATAAGGATAGTTCAGTCGCTAACTTTGGTTCGGGCCGAACCGGCACCATCTGGCAGGGGCTCGGTTCGGTCGGTTCCCCCGGTTCCGGATTATACTTTAGAAGAATTTTATGAACCGGAGGAGGAGGAGGAGGGAGAGGATGATGATGATGATGGTGATTATGAAAGTCTGGATGTGCCTATTGACCCGGACATCTCCCCAAACAGGCCTTCAGGTGTTTCTCCTCCTAGGCTTTCTGAGTCCCCTTCCCACTTCATGTTTTACAAGAAAGTGGCTGAAACCCTCCAGCTTCCAATGAAAGAAGCAGTAGAGGATCAGGAGGAGCCTGATTTTGTTGAGATGATGGACATCCCAGAGTCCAGGAGATTGTCTATTCCCCTCCATAAATCTTTTGGGAAACAGACATTTAAAATTCTAAAGACTCCTAATTCCATACCTCCCGTGGACAGAAGAATGGACAAGAGGTATACCCTTTCAGGCTTGGACACGGAGTTCCTTTCCCAGCAATGCAGCCATGTTGGGGTAGTGCAGGCTGCTGCCTGTGATAAGGCAAATATTTCCTTGGCATCACACTCCCCAGATAAGGACTCCAGGAGGATTGATGCCATGGCAAAGAAGCAGTACATGGCAGCATCTTTGGGACTCAGGCAGGCTAACTATGGCCTGCACAGCTAGATACCAGAAGTCCAGGTGGGACACTGTGCTGGCTCTGGCTAAACAGGCCCCTGACCAGCTTGCCAGGAGCTGGAGCAGGTGGCTGCGGATGGGATTGAGGCATCCAAGGTGCAATTTCATGCCGCTGTGGACTCCAATGATGTTTCATCTAGAGTCATGGCTACATCTGTGGCCCTTCGGAGGATGGCTTGGCTCAGATGTACTAGCCTATCACAGGATACCCAGGCTAAGGCCATGGATTTCCCCGTCATTGGTAATTCTCTATTTGGGGAGCAGACAGAGAACTACATGAAAAAGATAGACGAGTACAGGACCACCTACAGGAGTGCTCAGGCCAAAGAAAGGCAAGTCACTCCTCAGAGACAGCATTCCAGGGGCAGGGGCAAGCCCTTTCAAAGGCCTTTTTACCAAGCCCAGGCCTCCTGTTCTGCTTATGCTCAGAGGGGGTTCTTCAGAGGGAGAGGCAGACGGAGAATGAGCAGGTCTGCTTCCACCCCTCAGCCTAAAGCCCCTGCCAAGCAGACACCCTGATGGGTCTTCCCGGGCCGATTCTCCAATACCTGTAGGGGGCAGGCTGGCTTACTTTGTCCAGGACTGGAAGTCTTTGACATCAGACAAGTGGGTCCTGGAAGTAGTAAGCCAGGGACTGGTTCTCAGCTTCAAAAAATTTCCCAAGATGAGAACCAGATCGTTTCTACCTGCAAATCCATCAGAGACCCTTGCCCTGGAGGCAGAGGTTTCTTCTCTCCTGGCTCTCAGAGCCATAGAAAGGGTTCCTACCCGACACAGGGGCAAAGGATTGTACTCCAGGTACTTCCTAACCCCCAAAAAACAGGAGAATGGCGGCCCATCCTGGATCTAAGATATCTGAACAAGCACCTTTTAAAAATCAAAATTCAAAATGGTGACTCTGGGAATAATTCTGTCCTCTCTAAGGCCAGGGGACTGGCTAACCTCCCTGGACCTCAAAGATGCCTATTTTTACATTCCCATCAGGTGCTCCCACAGAAGGTACCTCAGGTTCGGGTTGCCCTCAGGCCACTGTCAATTCAGACCAATGCCCTTTGGCCTAACATCAGCCCCAAGGGTGTTCACAAAGTGCCTGGCAGTAGTGGTTGCTTTCCTAAGGAGAAAAAAGATCTCCATCTTTCCATACTTGGACGACTAGCTCATAGTGGGTCAGTCTCCAGACCAAGTCAAGTCACATCTGCAAATAACTCAGCAAGTGCTCACTTCCTTAGGATTCCTCCTCAACCTTCCAAAGTCAGTTCTCGAGCCAGTACAGCTCCTCACCTTTATAGGGGCAGAGCTGGATACAATAAGGGCAAAAGCCTTCCTTCTCCTGGACAGGGCAAGGACCCTTATAGAACTGGCCTCTTCATTCACCCTTCAGGTGTCTCTACCAGCAAGGCATTTCCTGCAGCTCCTGGGCCACTTGGCCTCTACAGCAGTGGTCCGGGGGCAAGATTCCAGATGAGGGACATTCAGTTCCATTTAAGAGCTTTCTGGTCCCGAAGAAAGGATTCCCTTACCAAACTAGTCCCAGTGACTCGAACCCTGATCCAGGCTTTGCAGTGGTGGCAGGATCAGGACAGTTTGAGACAGGGAGTTCCTTTTGTCACTCAGTCTCATTCAGTGATACTCACCACAGATGACTCCCTGCTGGGCTGGGGAGCCCACTTGGGGGATCTTACCACCCAAGGGCTGTGGTCACTTCAAGAATCTCTGCTTCACATCAGTCTCTTGGAACTCAGAGCAGTGTTTCTGGCACTGCAAGCCTTTTCCAAATCTGTACAGAACAAGGTGATACAGATCAGAACAGACAACACCACCACAATGTGGTACATCAACAAGCAAGGAGGCACTTGGTCTATGGCCTTGTGCACAGAAGCAATGAAGTTGTGGTCTCTGGCCTATTCCCTGCAAACCTCTCTGATAGCAGTTCACCTCCCAGGAAAGGACAATGTCCTAGCAGATGCTCTCAGCAGGATATCCCAGGGCCATCACGAGTGGACCCTAGATCCTCTAGTTTTGGAAGTGATTTTCTCAAGATGGGGTACTCCACAGATGGATCTTTTTGCAGCCCCAGACAATCACCAACTTCCTCTCTTTTGTTGCAGACCCCCAGTCTTGGGCTCAGTCCCCCTGGATGCTCTGATTCTGAATTGGGAAGGGAAGTTCCTGTATACTTTTCCCCCCTTCCCTCTCCTGTTCAAAGTGTTAGTCAAGATCAGGTCTCAACCATGCAAAGTGATTCTGATTGCTCCAGACTGGGCCAGACAGCCCTGGTACCCACTGTTGCTGTCCTTAACAGTCCACCTTCCCCTGTCTCTTTCCAGGAATTACAACCTGTTGACATCCTCTCGGGAGGATTTGGTATCCAAACCTCAAATCTCTCAATCTCAAGGCATGGCTCTTGAAGAGTTAGAGTTTGCTGATCTACACCTTTCTCAAGGGGTTCTGGATATCCTTAAGGCTTCTCAAAAGCCTTCCACCAGAAAGACTTACAACTCCAAATGGAAAAGGTTCACTATTTGGTGCTCTAATAAGCATATTTCTCCAGAATCTGCTGGGTTGCCTACAGTCCTGGACTCTATGGTTCATCTTAATGGCTTGGGACTTAGGCCAGCTACACTTAAAGTGCATCTGGTAGCTGTTTCTGCCTTCTTGTCCGTAGGCAAGCCCTCTCCTCTGTCAGCCCAACCTGTGTTTTGTAAGTTCTTCAAGGGATTACTGCACACCAATCCCCCCTTTAGGGACCCTGCTCCTGCTTGGGACCTTAATGTTTGCATTGCTCAGCTTATGTAACCACCCTTTGAGCCTTTGTCCTCTGCAGAGCTTAAGTACTTGACTTGGAAAACTGTGTTTTTGGTAGCCATTACCTCTGCCAGGCGTATCAGTGAATTGCAAGCCCTGTCAGTGGAGCCTGATTTCATCTCTTTCCATAGAGATAAAGTGGTCCTAAGAACTAACAGGAAGTTTTTGCCTAAGGTGGTTTCAGATTTCCACCTTAATCAGTCTATGTCTCTTCCTGTTTTCTTCACTGACCATTCCTTCTCTGGAGAGATGAGGCTGTACAGCCTGGATGTTAAAAGGGCCCTCAGCTACTACGTAGAGCTCACCAAGGGTCACAGGTTTGAGTCCCTCCAGTTGTTCCTCATATATGGAGAGGTCGGTAAGGGCAAACCTGCCACTAAAAGATCTATTGCCAGATGGATTGTCTCTTGTATACAATTCTGCTATGAAAAACTGGGTAGAACCCCACTCTCAGGCCTGAGGGCTCACTCTACTAGAGGTACAGCTGCTTCCCTAGCTGCTGCCAGGGATATTCCTATCTTAGAAATTTGTCAAGCAGCCACCTGGAAAACAGTCCATACATTCACCAAGCATTACTCTCTGGATAGCTAGGCTAGGAGTGATGCTCGGTTTAGCACAGCAGTACTTCAGAGCCTATTCCCAAAGTTGGTTCTGTCCCTCCTCCATGGAGGTACTGCTTGGTAGTCTGCAGTAGTCAGAATACAGCAAGACGTCATGTTTGAAGAAAAAATTACTCACCTTAGTAATGTGTTTCTTCTAGTGGAGTCTTGCTGTATTCTGACCTCCCCCTCTGCCTCCCCTCTCAGAACCTGGTTTTTGGGATGTGGGTGGGCAGGAGCAGTGTTGGCAACCTAGAGGTGCCCCTTTTTCACCCTCCTTTATTTTGGGTGCGTGTTGTGTTTCGTTTTTTGGGTTTCCTGACTTGTGTCTTTGCTTTGAAACCAAAAAAACTCTTTTTAATGTAACCCCCCTGCAAATGGGGGTTCCCAAAAGACTTCAGGAGCTTGCTTGAATGCTCCAAGCCTGAATGGTGTTTGGCATTTAAGCCATTTATCAGTGAGTGTTTTAGAACCTCTGGTACTGTCTCTTTAAAAGCTGTCTGCTTGCAGACATAATTAGTTGTATGAGGGGACTGTGTGTTTCTTTGATTGAGTACCACTCAAGCTGCTGCCAATTCACTTCATTTTGCAGTCACTAGGAGTGCAAAGGGAACCTATCTGAAAGATGTAACTGTTTGCCAGAAATTATTTAGAGTAATAATGAAATTACAGTTTGTCTAACCTGCTTTCTTTGCAGTCAGAACTGTGTCTGCTAGTTCCCCATTCTAGTTTTGAACTGCTGAACTGGACCAATCAGTGTGGGGTAAGCTAGCTCTAAAATGGTGCCTTGGACGAATCAGAACTTGGACTCATAATCTGAGGCCAGCCACAAGAGGATTGTATGGGCAGTGACTCTGGGAGATGTAGTTTAGACTTCAGTGCCGTTTTGGACCAACAGCAGCAGTCTATTGTGGTGACAGCCAATCCAGTCAAGAACTGGGAGGAACTCAAAGGAAGTGCCGGTTTTGTCGGTTGGAGTTTCAGTTGAGCTTTGGCAGTGAAGAAGGAAGGAGCCCTGTGCTTTTCAGTGTGCAGTTTTAGTCAAAAACGTGTGTGAGGCCCAGAGTTCGGTCTGCAGCTTGTGTAACAGCTTGTTAGGACTGAATCCGTCCTGTGAAAAGAATCAAAGGATCTCTGAAGAGTAGAAACCAGGCTCACCCTGTAGAAGACTGGAGGAATTGCTGAAAATTGCACTCGGTCTGTCAGAACTGGAATCTGCTGTGTGTTCTCCCGGGTATTGTGCAGTAATTGCGATCGGGATACAGATGCAGCCTGCCTGGTATAGTGCTTTCTTTTATATGGATGTGTAAGAGGTTTGTGTACCTCAAGTGAGCCCTGCTGACATTGAAGGACCCTATCTTATTTGGAGGTCGTGAGTACTAATTCAGAGTCGCTCCCTGTTGAATTGCCACATTAAATCCAATTGGAATTACTGTACTGCTGACTGTTTAATTTTCCTTTTCTCTGTGTGAAGGGCCCCTACCAGCTGCCACGGTTTGGACTAGCCACTAGGGCTTGGAGTACCCAGGGACAGTAACTGATAGGGATAGGCCTGTGCACAGAGCCATAGATAGATTATTAGAGTGATAAGCTAATTAACCTGATTTCCCCTTCCTTGTTATATGCCCCTAAATAAATCAGAGCTGCTTGTTTCAGCAAAGTTATACTGCCTGAGGTATTTGTCTATGTTAAAGTACTGTACTGTGATTGTTGCACTGTATCTCGTTTCACAGGAGGTCCCAGTGCCGGAACCAGTCCTGGGGGTAAGTGTATACTGTGAAGGTAATTCTGATATATTGTGTGGGCCACTAGTGGGAAGAAAGGGGTTGCAGTGTCCCAGAGGGCTGTGACCAAGTTAGTTTAACTATTGCAAACCCTGACCTCTGGGTGGGCACCGCCATTGGATCCAGGCCCCTCAACCTGTTGGTGGCAAATCAGGCAGGGGTAGTAGCCCTGGGATAGCGCCATCTAGGGGTTACATCTTGGAGGCTCACCGCTGGGATTGTGTGTCCTCTAGTGGCCATATTCTGAACCACTGTTAAGAAAAAAATGGGTACCCGACAGAAGTGGCTGTGCACTGGCTGGTGGAGTGGTGTACTGGGGAGGAGATCGACCCCAAAATGCTATGCTTATCCTGGACATCCCCTGGGTATCATCACGGACACTGTGCAGGAGTACTTTCCAAGGTGGAAGGTTTACAAAACCCTGTGGTGGTGGGTCGGCACATGCTAATCTGCTCACCCACACTTTCCTGGCCCTAGTAGAGTTTAGGATCCCATAGATAGCTTCAAGTGCCACAGACCATTACCCCAGAAGGAGCCCTCACTGCTTGGAGAGTGATAACTAAGGACAGTAAAGACCAGGGGAATCAGCCTCACCACTATCTGAAACTTTTGAGGAGAAATTTGCTGAATGGTTGCTGGGAGAGGGAAAACTGTGGAAGACTTGAAGAAACTATTCTTGCCACCTGGGGTGTTCCTCCCCAACACCCTCTCCTGCTCCAGTCCCCGTAATGGTGGCTGAACCAATGCAGACTCCTATTTCTGCACCTGCCATTAGTCCACGACTCTTACCGAAGGTTGAGGATCTTCTCTGGCACCCTCCCACCCCAGGGGAGGATGACTGGGAGACCTGGATAGACATATGTTGCCCCCAAGTGCTAGAATGGCAATGCTCGGGAGGCAGGCGAAAGAGGGTTAGTAGAGGCCTCCGAGGTCCTGCCCTAGCTACCATCCGTCCAAGCAGGCCCAGTAACCCTGAGCGACTGCACAGGCCTATCTTGAGGCCTTGGAGATGTGTGTAGGGCCCAGATTCTGATGAGGACCTATGGTGGAGAGTAAGAAATGCACAACAGTACCAGGAGTTGTAGTCTGTGTATGTCTCTCGGCTGGAAAAATTGTTGCAAGAATGCCTCAGAAAGGAGTAGTTTGCCAGCGATTGAACTGGACCGAACCAGACTGGACAGAATCCATAAGTCTGCCCCTTCTCAGAACTGCTGTTGCTTCAGTTCGCCTGGCAAATCGACTGGAATCCCACCCTCCTATGATGAGTTAATGAGAGAATTCAGGAGTTGAGAAAAGGCGACCTCGGGAGGTACCTGCACCAACAGCTGTAGCTACGACCCAGTGACTGAGGGTGACCCATCAAGTGAAGTTCAGGGCAGAGGTTGACAGTCAATGAGTGCTCTGACAAGGAAAAGATATGCCACAATGGGAGAACTGTTGAGAGAGATCCAGGAATTCAAAAACAGTCCTTTATGAAGGCCACGCCTGCAAGTGCAGACCCTGACCTATATCCGACTGCATCTGCTATGGGGTGGGGTACCCACCATGTATCTCCTGCTGATAACAGCTCAAAACTCAATTCCTTGACCATGGAAGTGGAGAAGCAGACGAGATGTCTCCAAATGCTTATCACGCCGCAGACAGAGATGGCACCAGGTTTCCAGTTAGTAATACCCCGCCCTGGCTCCCAGCGTGGCGCCTCGGCCAACTCAAACTCCAGAAAGTATGTTTTGCTATAATTGTGGAAAGATGGGCACATGAAAGGAATGCCAGTCCCAAAGACACTGACAAAAGTTGCATATAGGCTACAAGGAGAGCTTCGGAGAACAAATCAGTGGTTAAGAGGTGCACGACATGATCCCAGTGAGGGCACCAAAAATGCTAATTCACGTCCTTTTGTGGCAAGGTCAGTTGCCCAGGCCCCCACTACCGCCTCTCCAGACTGGTCCAGAGTAGTGGGTCCCTCCATGGAGACCACTGTAAAGGTGAATGGAGTGTCTACAAGAGCTGTATTAGACAGTGGCTCCCAAGTGACAATTATGTTCCAGGATTGGTATCAGAAGCATTTGTCAGACGTACCCATACATTAGAAGGACTGCATGTATGGGGGTTAAGTGAGAGGCCTACCCTATTCGGGTATATCCAATTTGGCTGTCTTTCCCCACCTCCGTGGCTGGAGTGGCCGAACAAGTAGAGACCCTAGCCTTAGTGTGTCCCCCCCACTGGACTGTATGATTGGTGTCCCTTTGTTGATTGGAACAAATGCTCATATGTTCAGAAGGCTGGCACAGTTGTGTTATGAAAACAGGGTCAAAGACTAGTAGTGCTTTAAGGTTCCGGCTTTAATTAAGAAGGCCTATGAGGCACAGAGAGATGCTGAAAAACAGAACCAGAGGAACAGTCGGAATTGTATGGAAGAAGGATCCTGAGTCTCTGATCCTGGCGCCAAATGCCCAGTGTACCTTACAGGGAGGTCTGTATCAGAAAGGATGTTAAGAATAAAATATTAATGTTGGATGCACCAGGCGATGGAAAATTGCCAGAGGGACTGCTGGTCAAGCCTAGTATTTTGCCCGCTAGAGCCCATGCTTATGCCAGAAGGGTAATGGTCAAGTTCATAATGTGTCTGAAAGAGACATTCGAGTAAACAGAGGTTGCATCCTGGCTAATGTGCATTGTGCAGACACTGCAGTGCTACCCAGCAGCAAGAGTTCAAGGAAGAATGACAGAGTACGCCTAACTTGTTTGATTTGACTCCCCACTGCCAGCTGAATGGAAAGTGAGGATCAGTGAGAAGCTTGCCCAGAGAGACCAGGTGTTTTCTTTAAAGGAATGGGATGTAGGATGCGTGCAGGAGCTGAGCACAATATCCGGCTGCATGGCGAAAGACCATTTAATGAAGGTCTCGACGCCTGGCACCTGCTGACATAGATGATGTGAGGCGGCATCTGCAAGAGATGTTAGCTGCTGGTGTAATACAGAATCCAAAGCCCTTATGCTTCCCCATTGTGGTAGTGAGGAAAAAGAATGGAACAGTAAGGATGTGTGGATTATACGCACCTTAAACGGGCGGACTATCCCTGATCAGTACACAATACCCGCATTCAGGATGCTGGACTGCCTAAGCAGGGAGCAAGTGGTTCTCTGTGCTGGATCTCGCAGGTGGGTACTGAGATCCACGATGGCCCCAGAGGACCGTGAGAAGACGGCCTTTATCTGTCCGCTTTTCTATGAATTCATGAGGATGCCTCAAGGGATTTCAGGTGCCCCAGCCACTTTTCAACGATTGATGGGCGTGCAGTGGGACATGAACTTACTAGGTGCCTGGTATACCTAGATGATGTTGTGTGTTTGGCAGCTCACTGGAGGAACATGAGAACAGATTATTTAAGGTATTGGACCGACTGGAGGACTTTGGCCTTAAACTGTCCATTGATAAGTGTCAATTCTTTCAAACATCAGTAAAGTATGTGGGACAAATAGTATCCACCGAGGGAATAGAGACCGACCCAAGTAAAAGTTGAGGCCTTGACCACCTGGCCACAGCCCAAAATCTAAAGAACTGCAAAGATTCCTGGGATTCGTGGTTATTATCGAGCTTCATCAAGGACTATTCAAGAGTGATCCGCCTTTACTTAACCTTACTCAGAGTATCCCCAACCCACAAAAATACCAAAGTCAGCGTCCTCAAGACTGAAGAGTGTATTTTCATCCGAGTGAAGTATTTGGGGCCGCTGGACTCCGGATTAATGAGACTGCTTTCATGAGATCATATATCCACACACCCATGCTCCAGTGCTGGCCTATGCGATCCAAGGAAACCTTACGTCCTGCACACTGATGCTAGCTTGCAAGGGTTGGGGGCTGTGTTGTACCAAGAGCACGAGAATGGCCTGAGACCAGTGGCCTTTGCCAGTAGAAGCCTGACCCCATCCGAAAAGAACTATCCTGTACATAAGTTAGAGTTCCTAGCTTTGAAGTGGGCTATTGTTGACCAATTCCATGAGTACTTGTATGGGGCTAAAATACTAGTAAAACTGACAATAATCCTTTGACCTATGTGCAGACCTCAGCTAAGTTGGATGCCACTGGCCATAGGTAGCTTTCTGCATTATCTACATATGACTATGCTCTTGAATACCGAGCAGGTCTGAACCACATAGATGCTGATGCTCTCTCCCGGAGGCCTGTTCCCCAGAATGATTGGGTCCATTGGCAGAACCTGACATTCGGGCACTCTGCCGGAAGTTTGACAGGGAGGAACAAATGTCCACGGACGCAGTGGACTGCATGGTGGATTGCTTGGGAGCCTCTGAGAATTGCATACCTGCTGCTTATTGCCACTTTTCTGCAATAGACATTGGTGCACTGCCTCAGCTGGACAATGACAGTATTCAGTGGCTCAATCCCGCGATCCCATGATCAAAGCAGCTTTAGAAGCCCTCTATGCAGGAAAAGATGTGTCCAAATTACGCTCCACTGATTTGAGAACTGCACTGTTATACAAAGAAGGTCCTAAGTTGAAACTGATCAATAAACTGTTATACAGAGAAACAGTAGACAGAGGGGACAAGTAGACAAACAACAACTGGTGCTGCCCACTGCCTTTTCGAGACTCAGTACTGAGGTCCTTGCACAACCACATGGGGCACCTTGGTATAGACAGAACACTCGACTTGGTGAGATCCAGATTCTATTGGCCTAAGATGGGGCTGATGTGGAGCAACACAGTCGAACTTGTAGTCGCTGCTTACAGAGGAAAGCTTTGCCCAGAGGGCTGCCCCCTTGTTAACATCACCACCAGTGCACCCATGGAGCTGGTCTGTATTGATTTTCTGAGTTTGGAGTCAGATCAAAGAAATATCAGTAATGTGTTGGTGGTCACTGACCATTTCACGAGATATGCCCAAGCTTTCCACCAAAGACCAGAAAGCATCCACTGTGGCCAAAGTACTTGTAGAAAACTTTTTGTTCACTATGGGGCTCCACAAAGAATCCATTCTGATCAAGGAGAGACTTTGAGAGTCGTCTGATCAAAGAGATGCTTTTCTGTGGGGAGTGGAAAGTCCAGAACCACTCTTACCACCCCAGGGGACCCACAGCCTGAACGTTTCAACCGCACTTTGCTAGATATGCTAGGCACCCTGCACCCAAAGGACAAGCCTAGATGGAGCCAACAAATTAGCACCCTGGTACATGCTTATAACTGCACCAAAGTGATGCCACTGGATTCTCCCCTACGCCTGATGTTTGGAAGAAAGCTCGACTACCAGTAGATGTGTGTTTTGGGGTCTCTCCTGATGGGGTTCAAGCTGACAACTATTTACAGTATGTGCAAAAGTTAAAGGCCCAGCTAACTCATGCGTACCAACTGGCTCAAACCATGGCTGCCAAAAGAAATCTGGCCAACAAAGAAAGGTATGATAAAAGGTGAAAGCACAGGAACTCCAGGAGGGAGATCGGGTATGCTAAGAAATCTGGGACTGCATGGCAAGCACAAGATTGCTGACAGATGGCACCATCTCCTCACATTGTAGTGGGCAAACTGGATGATCTGCCAGTGTACAAAGTAAGGCCTGAGAATAATTCAAAGATGTAAAACAATGCATAGAAATCATTTACTGCCCATTGGACAAATCTTAATTGAGTCTGAGCCCCTAGAAGATGCCCCTCTGGACCAGTGACTAGAGCTGCTACTAAGAAAAGATCAAGAAAGTCTGCACCTACAGAAGCAAAGTTAAAGTGTTCCCTGCACAAGTCCCAGTTGAGCATGACTGTCAGTCCATATCGGAAGAAAGTGAGAGTGACTTTGAATACTATCCTTCTTACGAACTGAGTCAATTGTTTGGGGCAATCCCTAGTCAATACTGGAGATGAAGCTGGGCCTTCTGGACTGTCTAAGCCCCAGCTTCATCCCTGGAGCCAATGCTCCCAGAAGGTGAAGTGCAAGCATCAGATCAGATGAAATGGAATCATTGTGCATGGTTGAACTGTTTGAGCTTTCAGGGAGGAAAATGATAGATTGGGGCAGACTGGTGATACACGAACACGAAGAGTATTTTGAGTGCCCTGACAGTCCACTGCCAGTGTCCGAAAGCTCTCCATGTGAGCCAAATGTTGTGGACTCAGAAACTGTAACTCCTGGAGCTGAAAGTGCCCCAAGTTCTAGCCTCTCTACCCCCATGGAGACCCCCTGACAAGTGAGGACAATGCTGAAAATGAGGCTCAGAGTGCAGAGACTATAACAGTTCCCCTAGAAAGACTGGTCGAGCTGTAAAGCCTGTGGTGCACCTCAGTTATGATTCACTTGGGAGGCCTGTGGACTTGCCTCTCAATGTTGTCCATAAAGGTGTATGTGTCCCCAGAGCTCATTGCCCAAACTGAGCATCAGTGCTAACTCCAAGTTACTTGTGTTGCCCTCTAAGTATGGTGCCCTTGCCCCATCCAGCCCCAAGGTAACTGATAGGGAAGGGCCCCTCTCTTCAGGTTTCATGTACAAGAGGTAATAACTTGAGTTATGGTACAATGTGTATGTAATACTGTGTAAAGAGTGACGACTGCAATGTTTCAGAAATGTGTTCTTGTAAAATGATATATTGACTGATGATTACATGTGCGAGCCTAATGCAAATGTATATGGTTGCAGTTGAAACTTATGGTACTGCTTGACGCTGACGCCAAGCTTTCCCAGGCCAGGAAGGGTGTAACCCTGCAAATGGGGGTTCCCAAAGACTTCCAGGAGCTTGCTTGAATGCTCCAAGCCTGAATGGTGTTTGGCATTTAAGCCATTTATCAGTGAGTGTTTTAGAACCTCTGGTACTGTCTCTTTAAGAGCTGTCTGCTTGCAGACATAATTAGTTTGTATGGGGGACTGTGTGTTTCTTTGATTGAGTACCACTCAAGCTGCTGCCAATCACTTCATTTTGCAGTCACTAGGAGTGCAAAGGGAACCTATCTGAAAGATGTAACTGTTTGCCAGAAATTATTTAGAGTAATAATGAAATTACAGTTTGTCTAACCTGCTTTCTTTGCAGTCAGAACTGTGTCTGCTAGTTCCCATTCTAGTTTTGAACTGCTGAACTGGACCAATCAGTGTGGGGTAAGCTAGCTCTAAAATGGTGCCTTGGACGAATCAGAACTTGGACTCATAATCTGAGCCAGCCACAAGAGGATTGTATGGGCAGTGACTCTGGGAGATGTAGTTTAGACTTCAGTGCCTTTTTGGACCAACAGCAGCAGTCTATTGTGAGTGACAGCCAATCCAGTCAAGAACTGGGAGGAACTCAAAGGAAGTGCCCGGTTTTGTCGGGTTGGAGTTTCAGTTGAGCTTTGGCAGTGAAGAAGGAAGGGCCCTGTGCTTTTTCAGTGTGCAGTTTTAGTCAAAAACGTGTGTAAGGCCCAGAGTTCCGGTCTGCAGCTTGTGTAACAGCTTGTTGGGACTGAATCCGTCCTGTGAAAAGAATCAAAGGATCTCTGAAGAGTAGAAACCAGGCTCACCCTGTAGAAGACTGGAGGAATTGCTGAAAATTGCACTCGGTCTGTCAGGAACTGAATCTGCTCTGTGTTCTCCCGGGTATTGTGCAGTAATTGCGATCGGGATACAGATGCAGCCTACCTGGTATAGTGCTTTCTTTTATATGGATGTGTGAAGAGGTTTGTGTACCTCAAGTGAGCCCTGCTGACATTGAAGGACCCTATCTTATTTGGAGGTCGTGAGTACTAATTCAGGGTCGCTCCCTGTTGAATTGCCACATTAAATCCATTTGGAATTACTGTACTGCTGACTGTTTAATTTTCCTTTTCTCTGTGTGAAAGGGCCCCTACCAGCTGCCACGGTTTGGACTAGCCACTAGGGCTTGGGTACCCAGGGACAGTAACCTGATAGGGATAGGCCTGCACAGAGCCACAGGTAGATTATTAGAGTGATAAGCTAATTAACCTGATTTCCCTGTCCTTGTTATATCCCCTAAATAAATCAGAGCTGCTTGTTTCAGCAAAGTTATACTGCCTGAGGTATTTGTCTATGTTAAAAGTACTGTACTGTGTTTGTTGCACTGTATCTCGTTTCTGAGGAGGTCCCAGTGCGGAACCAGTCCTGGGGGAAAGTGTATACTGTGAAGGTAATTCTGATATATTGTGTGGGCCACTAGTGGGAAGAAAGGGGGGTTGCAGTGTCCCAGAGGGCTGTGACCAAGTTAGTTTAACTATTGCAAACCCTGACCTCTGGGTGGAGGCACCCGCCATTGGATCCAGGCCCCTCAACCTGTTAGTGGCAAATCAGGCAGGGGTAGTAGCCCCTGGGATAGCGCCATCTAGGGGTTACATTAATAAATTTAATTGCCAGTTGGCTAGTGTGAGTTTTACATTTTCCACACAGAATTTCTAGTGACTATTGCTTGTAAAGATCTGACGGTTGGAGTTTAAACAGCAGCAGACAGAGGCTTCAACTGAGCTCACACTGAACGTTCCATGCTGGCCATGGAAAGTTAACTGTTTGTTCTCCGGGGCAGTTGAAAGGCAGGACCTAACTGCAATAGTCAGAATACAGCAAGACTCCATTAGAAGAAACAACATTACTAAGGTGAGTAATTTTTTCTTACAGTTGAAATGGTGTTATTGTCAATCTTCCCGGAGCACAGTCCTTCCTGGCACCACACCCTGCTGCCATTATATCTCCTAGCAGCAAAGAAAGCGATAACCCAAAAATGGATGTCCACCTGTATACCTACAGTCTGACTGGCGTCAAATAGTGTTGGAAATTTATAAATTAGAATGTTTAACAGCGGGAATACATAATAAGCAAAAAGCATTTGGGGAGACATGGCAAGATGGATGCACTATATGGTTATGTTAGACCCTACATTTGTATCATAGTGGAGGGGCCCATATCCCTCGGCCTACTGTGAGGGAATGTGGGGAATATTCTGAACTTATACTTGCTTTCCTTGATCTCAGACTCATGATTTTGAAGTGTGTATTGGCTTGGGGTCTTCCTTATGTGATTGTAGACTTGGATTTTCTGTGAAACCACTCTAATTTTTCATTAAGTTACAGGTAAGATTAAGGGGCATATTATTAACAGGATCACCTGTTGTTTATTGCTACCTTTCATCAGAAACTGATCCGATATATATTTGTATTATGCTGTATCTCACGTTGATGGAAAGTAATGTACACTGTATTGGTGCACTGTGCTTCTCTTACTAAAAAATGAAATAAAAAAAATATTTTTTAAGTGGTGTGTAATAAAACTATATGTCAATCACCGCTTGATCTAATATGAATAAAATGCTTTAGAAAAAGGAAAAAAAAAACACTATGAACCTGGGGTGTCTGAGGACCGGGGGGAGATTTGAGCATTCATAGGACTGCCATCCGGGAGGTGGGCAGAGTCTGGTGCTTGCTTAGCCCTGGCAGAAGCTGGGGGAAAGGCAGCCTGAGCCAGAATGTCAGGAAGCGTGTCACGCATCTGCACGTGTTGCACGGGAGCATGCAGCGTATGCCCTGATGTCATTGCATACCACCTCACCCAAGGGATGAAAAGTGGGAAATGCTGACAAGCCAACCATGCTAGTGGTGGCAAGCTCTAGGGGAAGACGGCTGGTGGCAAGTCCTAGTGGAGGTCGTGGTGACTGAGCTGGGGTGCTCATCAAAAAGAAGGGCCGACCCGGTGGGGGGGGGGGGCTGTTTAAAAAAAATAAATAAGTAAATATAATAATAGCACTGCATATCAATTACTGCCACAGCTGTGTTGGCAGGGAACAGAAATGAAAACATTGGAAACACATTCCTAAACAGCTTAGTGCTTAAAGTGGTCGTTTGAAAGCATAACAGCTACAAACAAGTATTTACAATGCCACTTACGTGCACTTTCATCAAATAAAGCCCCTCAAAAGCCAGCCACGGTGAACAGGTTTTATTTTTTTTGTATATCTTTATTGAGCTTTAGCAAGACATCGCTTACAGAAAGCAAACAACCCTGAGCAATTCACATACAGTATACAAAGGCAGTAAACATCCGTACAATTTACATGAGTCATGCATATTAAACTTAATATGGAGGAATTAGCCACAGGGTTTTATTTAACTCTAAAAATTGATTAGCGTTTTGCTCATAAAAGTGGTAAAACATTGTGAAAATGCATAGCACTTGCCTCACTGTGTTTAACAAACATAACACTTCTAGAAAACCTATATAAATACTTTCTGTACAGTTAGTATTGTCCCAAGAAAAACAAGCATTTGTCATTGCCAAATGTTAGCTTGCAGGTATTTGCAGTGGTGTTTGTCACGTATGGTGCTTTACCCTAATGCCCTGTGTGATTGCTGGTATTTGCACAATAAATTTTCAGCATGACCTTTTTGTTACCCCCATTGTGCGCTACATAGGCGGAAACACGTTTTGGGCAGGATGTGAAAAATGACAGCTGTACTGCTCATCAGGAAGTGTGGTAAAATGGCAATGTTGAAAATCTGGAGTGGAAATATTGAAAATTCACAAACCTACGAGCGTGTGTGGGAACTGTGCAACGCACGCTCGTAAAACAGTCATTGTTAGGAATTTTTTCACCAAATTTTCAACATTGGCATTTTAAAACCTCTGCTAATGAACAGTGTCACTGTGATTGTCTTACTGTGTCCCATACATTGATTTTGCACACCGACTGCACCATTGTGCGGTACATGGGTGGAAACACGTTTTGGGCAAGATGTGAAAAATGACAGCTGCACTGTTCATAAGGAGGTGTGGTAAAATGGCAATGTTGAAAATGTGGAGTGAAAATATTGAAAATTCGCAAACTTACGAGCGTGCATAGGAGCTGTGCAATGAACACTCGTAAAACAGTAATTTTTAGGAATTTTTTCACCAAATTTTCAACACAGCCATTTTAAGACCTCTGCTAATGAACAGTGTCACCGTGATTTTCTTAATGCATCCCATACATTGATTTCGTACACTGACTGCGCCATTGTGCGCTACATGGGCGGAAACACATTTTGGGCAGGTTGTGAAAAATGACAGCTGTACTGCTCATAAGGAGGTGTGGTAAAATGGCAATGTTGAAAATCTGGTGAAAATATTGAAATTTGCGAACTTACGAGCCTGCGTAGGAACCGCAATGCACGTTAAGTAAAACAGTCATTTTTGATTTTTGCATCAAATTTTCAACATGTTTTGGACCTTCTTCATGATGATAATCACTGTCATGGCGTATTCGGGCCTGAAGGGTGATTTTGTGCAGTGACTGCGCACTGACTGTGAAATCACCCTTTCGGCCCGAGTATCTCCATGACAGTGACATCGTCATGAGAAGGTCCCAAAACACCATGTTGAAATTGTGCAAAGATTCCAAAAATGCCTGAGATATGCAATAAAGTTGAAAACCCCTATCTAGCCCATTATACAGCTTACCAGCATTTCCTCAGTTCGCGGTTGGCTTTGAAGAGTGCAGATGTGTTCCGGTCCACGAAGATCGTCGCGCCGAGCTCGGAGGTAAGTATGGGGTGAGGGGGTGTGGGGAGGCAGGGTGCGCAGTGGGTGGGTGCAGGTTGTGGGAGGGGGGAGACTGCGTGGGGACGGTTTTAATTTACAGTTTTTGGTTTTACAACTGATGACGGCGGACGTTTGCCACACTGGGGTGGGTTCCCAGCGTGACAGAAGATGGCTGGGGGGCCATGGAGCCGACGGGGTATTGGGCACCCCGATCGACTATCGCATGGGACGTTTGCCATGCTGGGGTGGGCTCCCAGCGTGGCAGAAGATGGCTGGGGGGCGAGGAGCTAACGAGATTGGGCATCCCGTCCGGCAAACAATGCGGGATGTTTGCCACGCTGGGGTGGGCTCCCAGCGTGGCACCAAAGCTTTGGGGCATGGCGCGGTGCTCTGTATGACTTAGCGGTGGTTTTCTTTGAAGCGAAGACCACGCTGTCATACACAGCTCCCATACCCATTGGTGCAGGACCGCCACGCCTGCTCAACTGAGCAGTGGATTGCAAGGGAGAGGCACACCTCCAAAGTGTGCTACTCTCCTAAAACGTTCCTTGCGCATGCGCGCAAGCGAACGTAAAAACTGCTAATCAGTTATTTAAAACCCTGAGCCATGTTGAAATCTAAAGCAAATCTTTAAGTCTACAGCTTAGGGAAATCCCCAGAGGGAGACGAACACTAGTCAGACCCTCAAAAGGCACCGACCAATGTGTGGGCCAGCCCACAACTCCTCTTGTAGGGTATGAGGGTAGAAAATATGTCGGCTCTAACAGAAAAAAAAAAAAAACCTTATACTTCAAACTCGCTATATTATAACCCGATTACTTACTTTCCCAGCTCCCAATCTATTAGTATATCCCTTAGATATTAAGAATAGGCAGTGTGATACATAAGACAAATGTAAATCTAGAAAGTATATACGTCATCGTTAAAGCCATGTTGAGTAAACGGGATACAAACTGTGGGCTCCAAAACATAAAAAGTGTTGCAAGCCCCTATTTTACAATCTCAAGAAAGTTCCAGTATGTGAGCACTCCGACTTGTGGGCCATGCAGTCAGCATAAGAACTTCCCCACTATCAAGGCCAAATCCATAAAATGTATACCACCCCGGCATGACTCTAACTTTAACCAGATCCGTATATTAATACTGTAGGAACATATTTAAACAGTGTAATGCAAAAAACAGTCAGTCTCCCTCAAGGTCCTTATGCCCCTCAGATTCCTCCTGCTCAGTGGTGGGCAAAAGCTTTTCAGCATCTTTCAAGTCGTTAAACTGATGAACTTTACCGCTCCACGAGACCCGCAGCCTGGTTAGATACTGGAGTTGGTGTTGCACCTTCAGATTTCGCAAACGGGCCTGGACACCATTGAATAACTTGCATCGCTGTCTGATACCAAAAGATAAATCCGGGAAGATGGAAATGTCCTAGTCCCCATACTTGATCTTCCTTCGTCTACGTGCTGCAGCCAAAATCTGGTCCCTATCGCCAGCTCAACCAGATCACCACCAGTGCCTGAGGTTCGGTGTTGCCGTTCTGTGTCCTGCGAGGGGCAAGTCTGTAGGCTCTCTCCAGGAACAAGGATGACGACGATGACGACTCCTCGCTGAGATCAAGTATTTCTGGCAAAAATGTATGAACAAACTCAAGGGTGTCTTCACCTTCTGCCAGTTGTGGAAGACCCAGAATCCTGACATTCCTCTCCTGTATCTGGTTCTCCATCATCTCCAGACGTTGGTGCATCCACGTTTGTTCCCCAATCAACTTTGTTGAGACATCCATCATTTTATTTAGATTGCCCTCTAGTTTTAGTAGTGACTGGCTCTTTAATTCTGTTTGGGTTTCCAAAGCAGCAACCCTCGGGGTCAGTTCGTCGAACTTGTGGTCCAGTTCTTGGACCATGTGCACAAGACGTAGGAGAGTGGCATTGACTGTTTCCAAAGATAAAGCTTCAGGTTCTTCCGTACTACAGGCCCCTGCTGCTCCGTCGCGTGCAGGCCCCCCATCTCTTCTGCTTCGCGGTTGAAAAAAGTCAGAGGAAGCGGCTGCATTGCCTTTTGTTTTACCCATTTTCGCTGTCGAGTATTCACAACCTGAGCGGACGCTTAGGAGTCTGGTTAAGTACAATGAAATTAATTTTTAAAACTTTAAGTCCGTGATAAGAGCTGGAGCTTCCAAAATTGCTGTTTCCGGACAGAGTTGCTCAACAGCGCCTGTGAACAGGTTTTAAAACAAAAATGTATAATGAATATAAACATTGCTTATAAAAGGGCAAGGCAAAAATCTAGAAATCTCACAACCTGAATGGATGCTTAGGAGCCAGGTTAAGTACATTGAAATTAATTTTTAAAACTTTAATTCCGTATAAGAGCTGGAGCTTCCAAAAATTGCTGTTTCCCGACAAGTTGCTCAACAGTGCCCCCCGTGAACAGGTTTTAGAACAAAAAAATGTATAGTGACTATAAACATTGCTTATAAAAGGGCAAGGAAAAAATCTAGAAATTTCACTGGCTGAGAGATGTCACCTTACCGTACATTGAATCTCTAATAATCCACACCCTGTTGTGGCTTAATACCTACTTATGAAACACCGTAAGAGCTATGGTGGCAGGAACAGATTTTAAAACATTTTAAATATATCCCAGGCACCTTAGCTCTTGCAGTTGTCATTTGGAAGCAAAGTTGAGCTGGCATACACTGCAGCAGAACAAAGCCCCACAAAAGTCAGCCACAGCAAACAGTTATTTTTTCCCCCCAATGACTGCCACGGCCCCACTCTTTTGGGCTTTCATGCTGCACTGTCCCTTCTTCGCTGCTTATCGGACTCGTAGGTCTGACCCATCACGCATGCCTGTTTATTCCGATCAATCCCCAGTGGAGGGCTTAACCGGGGATATCAGCAGGGGGCAGGAACGGTCCGTGCTGCGTGACCTCGGGTGGTGTAGGGGAGCAACCCAAGGCTGTCATCTGGGGCCATGGCAGCCATTTTTCTGTTTTTCCTGGTCATGCCCACCCCCTCCCCTAGTGGCTATGGGTGCTTACAGCTGGCCTGGTTTGGGGGGAGGGCATCTCCCTCCCTCCTTCCCTCCCAGGAGGAGAGCGTCTATGAGATGCTCTTGAAGTCCTCTCTACCAGCCTCAGTTCCTGATGTCCTGGGCTTGGGAGACGAAGCCAGGTCACCAGCAAGGCAGAGCGATTCCCCCATCGCTCAGTGCCACGGTGCCAGCCACAAACAGTTTAAAAATGTAAATATATCGTATAACATTACTTACAAACCACCACCAGAGATGTGGAGGCAGGGAACAGCATTTAACCCTAAGGTTGCCAACAGAATTAGAACGTATAAGCATTCTAGACCGATATATCAGCACAGCAAGGGTTTAAAAAAAAAAAATGTATTCCCAGGCACTTTAGCTGTTACAGAGGTCATTTGGAAGCTAAATTGTGCTGGCATATACTGTAACAAAACATATACTGCAGCTAAACAAAGCCCCATGAAAGCCAGCCATGCAACCAGTTTAAAAATATAAAATATAGAAACATAGAATTGTCAACAGATAAGGACCACTTGGCCCATGCAGTCTACCCAGTTTGTCCCTGCCTGTACTGTTGCTGCAGGCCCTACCTGATTTCCGCCTCCCCCTTTTTTGTTACTAAGATTCCTTTGCATCTGTCCCATGCATGCGTGAAGCCCCCCACTGTTTTCGCACCCACAACCTCCACTGGTAGACTGTTCCAGATGTCCACCACTCTTTTTTACTGAAGAAGTACCTTCTGACATCCCTCTAAACTTCCTCCCTTCCAGCTTCATTGCTTGACCTCTTGTCTTGGTGTTCCTAATGAAAAGAAAAAAAAAAACTCTACTTCTGTACCTTGTTCACCCCCATGAGGTATGTGTAGGACTCTTAACATCATTAGTAGCAAAATGGTGGCATCTCTATGGTTATCTAATATCTCTCTTTGTACCTCGTAAAGTATGGTACCTGGTATTATTAGCCCTTATGCTCTGGAGACGTTGAGTTAACCCAGGTCCTATACCCAGCCAAGTATTTATGTATTATATCAGAATTAACAAACCTTTGAGTCAGGGACTCATTTACAAAGGCTTCTCGTCATTCAACATACAGGACGTGGCAGGTTTACAGACCGTGCATGGAATTACAGACATCAGTGCAGATACGTACAGTTATATACACTATATACAAAAGATTGTAATAAAGACAGTGAAGAGATAAAGTATCCATAAGCAATGCCGGTTATGGCACTGAGGGTCTGCACATAGTTCACCTAAATGTTAGAAGTCTGCTCCACAACCAAGCAGAACTTGTTGCTTGGGTCGACAGCTACTAGCCTGATGTCCTATGTATATCAGAGACATGGCTAAAGCCTCGATACCTGATTCCTGCTGCCTACTACCTAGTTACAGCTTTCTAAGGTGGGATAGGCCACCCCCTAAACATGCTGAGGGGGTGGCGGTCTATTTCAAAAACCACCTTAACCTGTCCCTAGTGACCGATTACTGTACTTCTACATGTGAGTCACTACATACCATCCTAAGCCGAGGGGCAAAGAAGCTTCATATTGTATGCGCTTACAAGCCTCCCAAAGGTGGACAGTCTGATCTGGAGGATGTACTGAACCACAGTACCTCAGCAGCTGGACAGAATGAACTACTCATCCTCGGGAACATGAATATAAATTGGTTGAGTAAATCCCATGGTGCCCTTCAATCCCTGGTGCAGAGTTGCAATTTACAACAGGTCATAACTGACCAGACAAGAGTGTCATTTGTAGCGTGGGATGGCCCTGATCTGAGGAAGGTTTTTATGTGTGACCAAAATTTCCTGGGGTCACCAGCCACATCTACCAATAATGCCTTGCAGTACTGGCTTTTTGCAAGCCCGATTTGTTTCTTGCACTCCGTGCGCTGTTCCCTATAGAAATGAAAGTTCACTTGGAGGCCTGAAGTTTTGAATTTTCTCCAGCATTTGTCCCTAGCTTTGAGTGATGTGAGCAAGTACTTCTGCAATCATTTGGACTGCTTACTGCTTACCCGGTCTTCTGTGTATGGAGTCGCTCCGTAATCCCCATATCTCACCCCACGCTATATATCATTCCAGAACTATGCAGCTCTAAACCAGGCTCGCTTTCTACATGATGTCACTATGATAGACTGATCCCCTGTCTACCGGGCCCATAACACTGAGTGTCCAAACTGAAGCCTTAATTTGTGCTTGGTGCTTTTAAACTGTATGTTACTGCTGCTATACTGTGTTAAACACTGCCCAGATAGGTTCTGTAATTTCTCTTTTTAAAACTGCCCAGATAGTCTCTGCAATTACCATTGTTCTGCAGTCAGTATGTTTTTGCTTTAAATAGAGGTGCACCTTGAAGAGGTTAGGTTAATTATTTCAGTAATCTTAATTATTGTGAATTTAGCTGTGCTTCTGCACCTTTAAACTAAACTGCATTGGGTAATTTCACTGTGCAGCAGAGGGCTCTTTCTACCTGCCCTTAGCCTTCTGTTAAAGCTAGTCCCCAGTCCAAATTCATTGCTGCACGCTGCAAATTAGTCTGTGACCCCTAGAAAAATCAGCTGGATCTGAACAAAAGCTTTGCACAAATTTAGAATAAAATCTCAGCCCTTAATTTCAGCTTCAGGGAAAATCGGGAGCACTGTTGTAACACTAGCTGGAACACATTATCTTCCCCAAATAGTGGTAAAGCTGATTTTTCTGCCACAGTAAGCCGCAATCTGCTCATCTCTGACCTTAACTGCAGTCAGAGCTTGTCGGGGCCATCTTGATTAGGCTGGGATATCCATCTCCCTCTGTGCTGTGCTGTCGTGACCCCCCCCCCCAATTTCAGCCACACCTCAAACTTATCTCGGGTCCTTTTTCTCTGTCTCCACAAGGCTACAGTTTCTTTTGGGCTCCCCCGAGGGAAACCTGCGGGTCGCGAGGGCAGGAGAACACAGCCTTCCCCCACAACCCACGTGGAGCAGCAGACAAGGTACGAAGTGAGGAGCAGGTCGCTCGCTTGCCTGGAATGGCTGAGTGTTTGACCCTGCCACCACCCTTGGTCGACATCGAGCTTTATAGCAATTATCACGTGGTTGCCAGAACCAATCAGTCAACTTTCCCACCTGCAGGTTATTTTCTTTTGCCACTAGCGGCTGCTACACACATAAATCCCTGTGCTGTACAGCTAAGTTTTAGCAGCTGATATCCAGCTCATACAGCAGACTCTCACTGCCTCAGGAGTCAGAGGTACTAGGGCCGCCTTACCCACCACCCAACACAGATAGCCGCCGCCGGCCCCCCGAACCCCGGTTTTTGTGATGGCATACAAGGGTGCTGTCAGCTCTCTCCTGCACACCATGGACTGCCAACTAAACCTATATTGCACTAAGCTGCCCCTGGCCTGGCTGATCCTGGCAACTCATAGATTGGGAGGAAGAATCCTGTTTCTGATACTGCTGCTATGCTTACATGAGGCATCTATTTCTGTTCCAGTCAACAACCACCATGGAGAGAATACCTCAACACAATGACTTTACTTTCTCCAACCAAATTGCCGAAACACAACATGTGCGTGCCCACACCACCCTTGTTCTTCTGAAGGGTTGTACCTACAACTCGTTTCGCATGCTCAGAAAATACAAAATGAGACAACTGTTACATCTCACATTCTACACTATTAAACTGTGGTTTCTCCTACTCCTCCTCGTCCTATTGTCAGGGGACATAGAACTTAACCCTGGCCCCTCTGTCCACCACTCTCCTACCGACCTGTCGGCTGTCTCAGGAAAAGGACTTCTCATTGCCCATATGAATATTGGGAGCATTACCAGGCACTTTGCTGATCTCGAGGCATGGGCGAATGTGTACAATCCTGACCTACTCTGCCTATCTGAAACATGGCTCAAGCCTCACATTCCAGACTCCTTATGTTCCTTGCCCAATTACTCCTTGATACGGAGAGATAGGCCTTCCCCAAAACGTGGAGGGGGGGGGTCGCTCTCCTTTATAAAAAACATCTTGATGTTACGGTCTGCCCACCCACTGGCTCCCCCTCAGTCTGTGAGTCCCTGCTCACAACCATTGCCCTTGGTGCAAAAAAAATCCACATTATCTGAGCCTACAATCCACACACTGGAGGTATCACAGGTCTTCAGGATTTACTTAAACTGTCACAAACGCCAAGCAAAACATAGGTCATAATCTTAGGTGATTTTAACCTAAACTGGCTGGGACCAACTCACAGCATACTGCTGATGCTAACGCAGAGCTGTAACCTGTACCAGATCTTAACTGAACCCACTAGAACCACCCCTTCTCTAACTACCTCCACTCTCATAGACTGGGTACTGGTGAGTCGCCTTGACCATGTGCAAACTGCAGGCATCTTGGAAGATGCTATCACAGACCACTCCCCCACTTTCTGTGTATGGAGCCTGGAGACTGCTCCCCCACCCACTCTGCGCTACGTCACAACTACCAACTTTGCCAAACTGGACGTGGAAGCTTTCCTCTATGATGTATCCTGTATCAACTGGTCTGACATCTATCACTCCCATGATGTTCAAATAGCCCTGTTATCTTCATTGATAATTTCACAGCACTCCAGGATAAACGTACCCTGAAGGTCACCAGAAGGGTCAGGAGTAAACAAACAAGATGGCTACACAAGGACCTGCTGGCTAACCTGCGCACACGGGACAAACTCTGGAAGAAGTATAAAGTGTCCAGAATACCAGAGGATTACAATACCTACAGGAGCGCCTATAAAAAAACAAATCAGAACAGTAGAGAGCATCAACTGCAAGGAACTGCTCACAAACTCTGCTGGTGACCCTAGAAAATTCTGGACACACATTAAGACCTTTCTTGGCACTGCCCAGTCGTCGACCCCAGGGGATATGATCCTAAATGGTGTGCATTGCAACAACTCGAACACTATAGCAAATGCCTTTAACAGATTATTCATGGACCTGTCTCGGTACACCTCGTCCTTCGCTTCACCTCCCACAGCATCTCAGCCTTACTGCACACCCCAGAGATCTGCATCTGGTGTTGACCACTGCCAACTAACTACTACCCCCCCCTTTCTACTTTAAAGCTATATCTAGGTCCGAGGTCCAAAGGCTATTGCAAAACATATCGGACAACACTAGCCCCAGCTCAGATTCACTCGAGCCACAACTCCTGAAGCTAGCGGCACCATTGATTGCTTCGCCGTTGGCCAAGATTTTCACTCTGTCTCTCGGCGTTGTCCCAGATCTCTGGAAGTTTGCCCGAGTTATGCCTATCCTTAAAAAAGGAGACCCAAAGGATATCAACAACTACAGGCCCATAGCTATCCTCTCTGTGCTAAGCAAGCTACTGGAGAAGCTTGTTGCAACCCAAACCATTGACTATCTCACAAAGAACAACGTTCTCTCAGACACTCAGCATGGTTTCAGAAAAGGACACAGTACCTCAACCACTCTTCTCAAATTCTCCCCGGATGTACTCTGCAACGTGGACAAAGGCCTACTCACTGGAGCAGTATTTATCGATCTTACCAAGGCTTTCGAACTTGTTGATCATGCCCTGCTTCTCTCAACCCTGCATAGATTTAATTTCTCATCCTCAGTAGTTGACTGGTTTAACAACTACCTATCAAACAGATTACAACTTGTTAAATTCAGCTCCGCTCTCTCGGATGTGACCAGCACTGACATCGGAGTACCCAGGGCTCCATCCTGGGACCCCTTCTTTTCTCCCTATACATCAACAACATAGATTATGCCATACTCTCCTGCTCAGATATCCTATACACTGATGATCTCATCTTCTACTCCAGCACTGACAAAGTTAACATCATTAACAAAAACCTCTCCTCGGATTTCAGGAATGTGCAAACACGGCTAAATGCTAATAAGCTCAGTCTCAACACTAAAAAGACCCAAGCCATGCTATTTGGCAATCCTAGTCCATGACTTGGGGGGGAGGGGGTCTCATCGACTGTGTCACATCCTTCAAATACCTGGGAATCCTCCTTTGATAAATCCCTTGACTTCAGTCTGCACATCCAGTCAACCTGTCAAGCAACAAATGCCAAACTTGGAATCTCCTACAAGACTAGTCACCTGCTAACACCATCCGCTAAATTGGCAATTGCCAAGGGTATTCTGCTCCCAGCGCTGACATATGGTGTATCCACTTTTGCTAATGCCCATAAGACTGTTCTCCATAAATGGGATGTGGCATATAACAACATATGTCGGTATGCCTCTTCTTCCCATCGCCTCAAGCACCACTGCACACTGTATAGTGACCTAGGCTGGCTCTCCCCAACTGCCTACCGACTATACTCCTTAGGGACCCTCACAGACTCTGTAATCTGTAACCAAACCCCCTCCTCCCTTGCAGCTCTACTTGTACCACAGACACCTGCCCATGCACTACGCTCGGCAAACAAATTTCTACTTACTGTACCCAGGTGTCTTACTTCAAAAGGCTCTGGAGCATTTCATTGCACTGCCCTGGTCACCTGGAACTCCCTCCCTACTGCCCTGAGGCAGGCTAACTCCCACCCAATCTTCAAAAAAGAACTATATCGCCACCTATCCTGGGACCCTTGCACATGCTTTGATCCCACTTAATGCCTCACAGCTAACCACCCTATTTCACCCAAGACACTGCTGTACTTCTAAACAAGCTTTGCTATAAAATGTCTTTATAGCAGCCACTTAGCCCAGTTTCAGTTATTTGCATGTACTAATGTCGCTTTTGTCATCTCTGCCTAGCTATATGTATTATCTCAAGTACTGTCTGACTTGATCTGTATTCTAACCTACCAGTACGATATACTATGTATTGTATAATCTCATCTCATTATGTTTGCTTACACGCATGTGCAAGAAACATAGTGCCATCATCCGAGTTTTTGGAGGTGTGGCAGCCCGCTTCCAATTCAGGCAGTGTGTTTGCAGGCGTGGCCGCAGTTCTCCAATGCCTGCTCGAGCTGTCTATGACAGCTCCAAATGCTAATGGATACTGTTGAAAGGGGCTTACGCTCAGTGAGCAGCGATAAGATATCGCCTGCTCATGCGTGCTCCCCTACACACACACACACACACACACACGCATACTGCGCATGCCCCCCACGCACACTGTATAGCCAGGGTGCCCAATCCCTGTCGGCTGTGCTGTGGCCTCCCCCAAAGCTTATTGCCACGCTGGGTGCCCACCCCAGCGTGGCAACTCATCGATAGCTGACTCCACTGCACCCCCCGAGAGTACAGGGTGCCACGCTGGGAGCCCACCCCAGCGTGGCAACAGATGCTATGGGCCGACGGGGTGCCGAGCCCCAAACAGCCATTTCTTGTGTCACGCTGGAGCCCACCCCAGCGTGGCAAGCGTCCCGCCATTTAAAAAAAGAAAACTGCAAATAAAACTGTCCCTCGGCGCTTCTCCTGCCCCTCCCACAACCGCACCCACCCTGCGCACCTGCCTCCCCACCCCCCCATACCCCATACTTACCTCCGGACCTGCGCGACGATCTTTGGTGGACCGGGAACACGTCTGCACTCTTCAAAGCCGACCGCAAACTGAGGAAATGCCGGTAAGCTGTATAATGGGATAGATGGTTTTTTTTCAACTTTGCTGCATATCTCAGGCATTTTTTGGAATTTTTGCACCAAATTTTCAACATGGGGTTTTTGGGACCCCTTCTCATGAATGCTGTCACTGTCATGGCGTTTCGGGCCCGAAGGGTGATTTCGCAGTCACTGCGCAAAATCACCTTTCAGGACCAATTAACGAAACGACACTGCCAGTGCTCATAATGTGGGCTCTCAAGAAGCCTATTTTGAAAATTTGGTGGAAAAATTCCAAAAAATGACTGTTTTACGAGCGTGCGTTGCGCAGTTCCTACGCACACTTGTAAGTTCGTGAATTTTCAATATTTTCACTCCAGATTTTCAACATTGCCATTTTACCACACCTTCTTATGAGTAGTACAGCTGTCATTTTTCACATCTCGCCCAAAACATGTTTCTGCCCATGTAGCGCACAATGGTGCAGTCGGTGTGCAAATCAATGTACGGGACAAATTAAGAAAATCACAGTGACACTGTTCATGAGCAGAGGTCTTAAAATGGCTATGTTGAAAATTTGGTGAAAAAATTCCTAAAAATGACTGTTTTACGAGCGTGCATTGCGCAGTTCCTACGCACCCTCGTAAGTTCACGAATTTTCAATAGTTTCACTCCAGATTTTCAACATTGCCATTTTACCACACCTCCTTATGAGCAGTACAGCTGTCATTTTTCACATCTTGCCCAAAATGTTTCTGCCCATGTAGCGCACAATGGCGTAGTCGGTGTGTGAAATCAATGTATGGGACACATTAAGAAAATCACGGTGACACTGTTCATGAGCAGAGGTCTTAAAATGGCTATGTTGAGAATTTGGTGAAAAAATCCCTAAAAATAACTTTTACGAGCGTGTGTTGCACAGTTCCTACGCACGCTCGTAAGTTTGTGAATTTTCAATATTTTCAATCCAGGTTTTCAACACTGCCATTTTATTACACTTTCTTATGAGCAGTACAGCTATCATTTGTCACATCTTGCCCAAAACATGTTTCCGCCCATGTAGCGCACAATGGCGCAGTCGGTGTGCGAAAGCAATGTTTGGGACAGATTAAGAAAATCACAGTTATACTGTTCATGAGCAGAGGTCTTAAAATGGCTATGTTGAAAATTTGGTGACAAAAGTCCATAAAATGACTGTGTTACGAGTGAGCATTGCGCAGTTTCCACGTACTCCTCGTAAGTCCATGACTTTGTAATATTTTCAGTCCAGATTTTCACCAGTGGCATTTTCCACACTTCTTTATGAACAGTACAGCTGTCATTTTTCACAACATGGCGTGTGTGTTTTCACACTTTCAGCGCAGAGATGCATGGTCGCTGTGGAAATCATTGTTCGGGACAGACAGAAAATCACAGTGACACTGTTCGTGATCGGAGGTCCCAAAATGCCTGTGTTGACAATCTACTGTAAAAATCCCCAAACTAATTACACTACGGTGTGCATTGCACAGTTTCTATGCACGCCGTGATTTCACCATTTTTTTTATATTTTTACTGCAGATTTGCAACATTGCCATTTTTTACACCTCCCCATGAACAGTACAGCTGTCATTTTTTACATCCTGTTCGGAATGTTTTTGCACCTGTGGTGCTAAATGCCATAGTCGCTGTGCATTAGCAGCTTTCGGCTAACAAACTGATATTGCCACTGTTCATGAGGTGGGGTCACAGAAAAACCGTGTTGAAAATTTGGAGTGAAAATACCAATGAATGCCTGAGGTATTAGGGTTTCCAATCATACCACCCAACCCTGTAGAGAATGACAGGCATCAGGGGTGTGACTTGGGATTCTTGCCTGTGATGCTAATACCATTCCACACCCTGCAGCCAGTGAGAGGCATCGAGGTATGCCTTGGACTCTTCGGCCCCAAAGTTCACCCTATTCTCCTATACCGCACCCATCTCACCATATTTCCTAATGGAATGGGGTGCGCATAAGGGCCAAAGACCCCAAGGCACACCGTGACACTTGTCAGTGTCTGCAGGGTGGGGTGTGGTGAAATGGCGTGGCCGTTATGCCTGATGACCCAAAGGCACACCCCAATGCCTGTCACTCTCTGCAGGGTGGTGATGTGGTTGGCTTCAGTTCAGTACTTCACTGCCATTCCTATTACGCAGCTCTGTAACTTCTACACTACCACTGCCAATGCCAGCAAGCAAATATTCGGCATTGACAAATGCTTGTTTTATGTATGTATATTCTCCCGGGTCGTGCCTGAAAATAGTCAGCTTTGGCTAGCGCACCTAACCCAGTTAACAAAAACTAAATAAATAAAAATAGTGATTCTAGCACCCTCATTGATTGGGTCATGACAAATCGCATGGACAAATAAGTGATCACTCCCCGGTCTTCTGTGTATGAAGTCACTCTGTAATCCCCATATCTCCCCCACGCTATATATCATTCAAGAACTATGCAAATCTAAACCAGGCTCACTTTCTACGTGATGTCACTATGATAGATTGATCCCCTATCTACTGGGCCCATAACACTGATGTCGCCCTCAACCTTTTTCTAAGTGAGTTTTTATTACTTCAGGATAAGCATACCCCTCTTCGCACTCGCCGGGTAAGCAGTCCAAATGATTGCACAAGGACTTGCTCACATCACTCAAAGCTAGGGGCAAATGCTGGAGAAAATTCAAAACTTCGGGCCTCCAAGTGAACTTTCATTTCTGTAGGGAACAGCACACGGAGTACAAGAAACAAATCAGGCTTGCAAAAAGCCAGTACTGCAAGGGATTATTGGTGGATGCTGCTGGCGACCCCAGGAAATTTTGGTCACGCTTAAAAACCTTCCTCTGATCCAAGAAATCCCACACTACAAATGTCATGATACTGAATGGAGTCCACTGCTCAGATTCACACACAATAGCAAATGCTTTCAACAATCACTTCTCAGACCTCTCCAAATATACTACTGCCTTCCCTGCCACACCCTCTACTCCTGATATCTCCTCCCCAAAAGGTATGCCAGCAGGACCACCATTCTACTTTAAAGCTGTCTCCAAAACAGATGTCCTTAAATTACTCAGTGTCATATCAGACAGCACTGTGGTTGGGTCTGACTGCCTGGAACCTAAGCTCCTCAAACTGGCTGCCCAGTTCGTTTCAGGGCCACTATCTAAAATCTTCACTGTGTCCCTTAGTGAAGGAGTAGCGCCAGATATCTGGAAAATGGCCCGAGTAACGCCGGTCTTTAAAAAAGGTGACAAGAAGGATTTAGCAAACTATAGACCAACAGCAATATTATCTGTCTTAAACAAAATCCTGGAGAAGCTTGTCACAAGAGCGGTAACAGAGCAGCTCACCAAATATAACCTCCTGTCCACAAATTAGCATGGCTTTAGAAAGGATCACTGCACCCAAACTGCCCTGCTACAGATAACCAGTGATACACTACATGCTATGGATCAGGGTCTTCTAACTGGAGCAGTTTTTATAGATCTCATGAAGGCATTTGATCTCGTTGATCACCCCCTCCTTCTAGCTAACCTCCTATCCCTGGGTTTCTTGGCAGAGTCCATGAACTGGTTTAATGGCTACCTGTCCAACAGGATGCAGGTTGTAAAGTTCAACTCTGCAATCTCTGACAAAACGGTCATTGATGTTGGGGTACCACAAGGATCCATCCTAGGACCTCTCCTCTTCTCGATCTTCCTTAATAGTATAACAAGAAATGCCTCCTTCTGCTTATCGCTGCTGTACACTGATGACCTCGTTCTCTGTACCAGCTCTGATAACGTGCGTACTCTCAACCACAATCTGTTGGGGGACTTCCTAAATGAACAATCCTGGATCACTAGCCATAGGCCGGTTTTCAATGTTAGTAACACTCAGGCTGTGCTTTTTGGTTCACTTGCCAAACTGAAAAATAGTCGTGATCTCTTAAAAATAGTTAAGTGTGAATGGTACCCGTTTGGAAGTGGTAAACTCGATTAAATACCTGGGGGTACTACTCGATGGATCCCTTAACTGTGAGATCCATATTATTACTGTGTGTAAGGCAGTCAATACTAAGCTAGGGTTAGCTTACAGAACTAGCCATGTACTCACCCCTCCTTCGAGGTTGACCATTACCAGAGGAATTCTTCTCCCATCCCTTGCATATGGAACTTCAGTCTACGGCAATGCATCTAAAACCTCCCTACGCAAATGGTACAGTACATAACCTATAATATCTGTTGTTATGCCTCTGCACCCCGTAAGTTAAAACATCAATGTGTGCTCTATGCAGACCTTAATTGGCCCTCAGTTATGGTCCACTGGCTCCTTGCTCTTGGGGCCCTTCTGGACGGAATACTGAGGTCAGTATTCCTAGCTCTCTCGCTGCTGCACTCGCTCCACAGACCACCTCCTGTGGTCTCTGTTCTGCTGATCTTTCCATACTCTAAATTCCCAGATGTAACACTTCCAAAGGGAAAACAGATTTTTCCTACATGGCCCCCAGTTACTGGGACTAGCTGCCCCTTGAAATACGCCAGTCACCTAGCCATGCCTCATTTAAAAAGAGGCATCGCTCTCTACTTATTGAGAGTACACAGTGCAGTTGTTTTAAACCTCTCAAGATTCCTGACTCCCTACGCTATTACTGTCTCGATGTCCTCCAGTACTTACACCTCGTAGTTTCTACTTGTCTTACCATCCCTTTCCTACCCCACCTCTTACACATTTCTCCCCCCTTCCTACTTTCTCCCTGCGAGGTCTTTCTACCTCAATCCTTCCTACCTACTTGCTCCCTCTTTGGTGTCGTATTCTTTATGTTATAGCCAGTTTTGTAGAATAGAGTTGATGCCTAGATTGCTAATCAACTGTTGTATGTGAACTTACCTTTGCTGTGCTTTGATAAGTAAAATGTCTGTTTTTACTATATCCCTAACTGATATAGTATAATATGCACTTGCTTTCACTTCTGATATGAAGTACATTGAAATGTTTGTCCCATCACCTCAAATTGTTATCCATTTTAATTGTATCCCTAATATGTTGTACTCCTATATTGTACTGTATCATCACTGTTTATTTCTGTTGATGTTGTAACCTCCCGGGTCATGCCTGAAAATAGTCACTTTTGTGTCTACTGCATTGACCTGGCCATCAAAAACTAAATAAAAAGTAAATATCCCCTCTCTCCTTCCTCTCTTCTAGGGTATACACACTGAGATCCCTCAGTCTGTCTTTCTAGGGCTTTCGAAGCAATCCCTGCTCCACTTTAGTTTCCCTAAGGTTGCTTACAAAACACCATGGAGGCAGAGAACCGATTTTAAAACATTTTAAATATATTCCCAGGTACCTTAACTCTTGCAGTGGTTATTTGGAAGCACAATTGACAAGCATACACTGCAGCCAAACAGAGCCCCACAAAAGTCAGCTATGTTGACTAAAATGGTTTTAAAATACCACATTTCACTACATAACCGTCATTACCAAAGCTTGAAAGTTGTGGCAGCAGAATAGCATTTGAAACACATTTCCTCCATGCACATCAGACCTTCCAGTTGCATGTAGTGATTTTAAGTACATTTCCATTAACTTACACAGTGACAGTACTACCTCCTCATCACCCAGACCATGACTATGTAAGAGGGACCCAGACTACATTAGGAGGCCAAAGCTTAAATCAGCCCACTTTTTAGCATTTCTTTTAAACTTTCTGTTTTATGCCCCCTTCCACCCTGCACCCAATTTCCTTCCAGACTGTACCAAGGTAAGCCAGTTTTGTTCCCCCTTATCTATGGCTGGCCTGCTCGGTCCTCCCCCATGAAGCCTTGGCTATTCTACCAGGTGGGGAGGAGGGGCATACCCTTGAACTAACTGGTTTCTTCCGGAGGTTACGGCAGGGGTGGGGTTAGATAGGAGGATCCTTCGTTGCTAGGCGTTCTTTCATCCTTGAGTGCAGGGGTCCATTTTCTTTGTTTCTCCTAGCTGCAAGGACATCAGCGTGCAGAGGGGCTCTAAGGATGTGTATTCATGGAGGGGGTGCTGTGGAGCCTGAACAAGATGGCTGCTTCGCATTGAAACTCCGTTACTTGTTCTTTTTTTTTTTTTTTTTAAGCTATCTATTTTACCTCCTTGGCCAGCTTTCTGCTCCTATGTCTTCGCATCCTTATTGGGGATCCAGCCGCCTCCCGCCTCTACCAGAGCTCCATGCTGACATATTATACCCCTGCGGCTTACCCGCTGCTGCGGGATGGCAGGGAGCACCCAATTCCCCACTGAACACGGATCCAGTACAGGCATCGCGCAGGACTGGTGAACATATGGATGGCCATCAAGTGGCTCGAAAGGTGCCGTATTTCTTTTTTCTTTATTCCTTGGAGACTGGGGCATGCAGTGACACCAGCAGAGGGGAGCATATGCGCATCTGCACATGCTTCCTCCAGGCATCTGCCCAAACTCCTCCCTAAGCTGCTACCCAGTGCCTAGCCCCCCCAACTTCCACCAGGAGGTGCCGAGACACTGACTAGAGAGATCCCCCAGAGCAGGAGAGCAGCCCAACGGATGCTCCATCCTGCTGCATCCCTGCCAACCCCCAGCGACCCATGCTCATTCCCGAACACGGGTCACCGGTGTAGCGCAAGGTAAGGTGTCCAGCGCCTCAGCCCTCAGAGCCACTGGGCCAGCTATTTGCTCATTTTTAAATAAAGTTAAAATTGACTTTTTGAAGGAACTGACAGCATTTAAATAAAATAATCTGGTGCCGGAAGCTCCCTGCAACATCATGGGGAAACACAAAAGGAAAAACAACTAACTGAGAGAGCTAGAAGTACAGATCCCTTGGCACCTATAACCACGAGGTCGGCCATCAGACAGCCATCCCTAACAGAGGACCATGCCGGAGAAGAAACTCTGCAGAGTCTGGGGTCTAAACTGAACAAGTTAATCTCCTCAGTTAAAGGACTGGTGGACAGGTTTGACACCCTGACTTACAGGGTGGTGGCCTTAGAAACTTTGGAGGACCATATTAAAACTGCGTCCTTGGAAGCCACTCAGCATTCTGATGCTGCAATGGGAGCTGTCTTCAACCTAGTTAAAGAGAACGCTCACCTTCGCTCCCGCTTGGAATCTCTGGAAAACCAAGCTCGTTCAGCAAATATTCGTCGTGCTGGCATGCTGGAGGGGACAGAGGGCGATCACCCACTTTCGTTTTTTAAGGAGTGACTGGAACAGCAACTTGTCCCCAGAGGCTCAGCAGTGACAGCTCATGTTCCAAAAGGCCTACAGAGTGACACCTCGGCGACGGCAAAATAATTTGGATGCCCCACGAGCTTTTGTTGTGGTTGTGGATGGAATTAGGACATGGGACTTTATTTTAGCGCTTGCCCGGAGGGTCAAAACATTACTCCACAATGCACAAGTGATTCACCTCTACCCCGATTTTAAGTTACACCATGTGGCAAAGAAGAAAGCACTTTGATGGTGTCCGCACCATGCTGAGAAAAGCGAGAGTACCTCATGGCATGTTGTTCCCTGCTCGGCTCAGAATTGTCCATCAGAACAAGGAGTATATTTTTTTCAGACTCAGCAGAAGCTTTGGAGTGGGCCTAAAGATATGCAGAATGAACCCCAGCCAGGGATGAAGATCAGGATTCCGAAGAGGAGGACCAAACCTGAACTATAGATTTCTTTGAATGTCAGCACAGCCGAGTACTTTAAGTGCCTTATATGCAGCAGTTTGGATCGTTTTCATGTGTTTTTTTTTTGGTCTCTGGTAAATCAACTGCTGCTTCAGCCTTGTCGAGGCTGACTTGAATTGACTCCGGAGAATGCTGCTTTTCTTCAGGTTTATACCGTTTGAGCTCTCTTACTGCTCCTGGGTGGGGTTCTGAATACTGTTCTTGTTAAAGCTGTTCAGTTCCGTTTGAACTCGTGTTATTTCAGCTTGAGCTGTTGAATTACAACTTGTGTTGTTAAATACAAATGTGCCTAGAAGTCGCACATAATTTTTATGTTTGAGGAGCGAGGCAGGGTTTACAGTAAATGTAGTACACATTATATGTGTACAAATGTGAAATGCATGGCAGATTTCTTTCCCTCCATAGTGTGGAGGAAATGGACTTTGGTGGACTGTGAGTACTCGTATTCAGTTTGTGCCATGCAGCTCATGGCCTTAGGAGCACAGCAAATTCCTTAAATTACCGCAAATATTATTTAATGCCTTTGTAACCCTTTCAGTGCCGTATCTAATGACCGGGATGGTCACTATTGTGTATATTAAGAGGAGTGGTGCCCTCAGTGTCTGTTTCATGTATCAATATGTCCTTTGTCCAGAAACAGTGATGTTTGTCTGTTGGTAAATCAATAAACATACAGTAAAAAAAAGAAAAGATGCGTATACACGCATGGATCTGCTGTTGCACCTGGATTCCAGCCTGTGTCCTCCCCTCCGGTCCCTGGCTGCACTGCCACTTGTGGTTACTCATGTGACAGTATAGCAGCGGGGATGGCTACCCTCCCTCCCATCTGGTCTCCAGAATACTGAGCTCACACCCGAGCTGTGGTCACTGGCGTCGCAAGGGGTAGTGCTGTCACTGCGCAGGCAGGTCAGCCGATTTTTTTTTTTTGTATTTTCCCATTAAAAACGAAAAACAAACCTAGCACAGATGAAAGTGATTTCTACCTTACGTTGAAGAAGAGTGATGTTATAGTCAGTGTACCAAAATCTGTCCTTTTTCCCAGCCAGTGCCTCAAGTACATTGGTACAGAACTGGATATAGCAGTAGGCAGTGCTTTTCTGCTTGCAGGCAGGACAGTGGCCCTGATGGCCCAAGGCTGTCTGGTACACAAGAGTTACTGTGTCCCCCAGGACAGTGCTTTATCTCCTGGGGCATATGATGGCTGCCATTGTGACAGTTCCACTGGCCCGCCTCCATATGAGACTTCTGGAGTGCATACTTAGGGCACAGTGGGATAACTTGACTGACAAATTGTAACAGATGGTTCTTGTCACGACGACTCCTTCGAAAGTCACCACTGTGGTGGATAGAACCACTGCACTTGTTGCAGGGCTTCCCATCTTTCTCCCCAACATTGGTGCAGATCCTCACAGCGGATGCCTCTGGTTGGGATGGGGTGCCTACCTGGGTCCTTTCCAGAACCAGAGACCAACCTAGATTCAAATCTGCACATCAATGTTCTGGAGGTGAGGGCTGTTCTTCTTGGTCTCCAAGCCTTTGTAGAACACCTCAATCCAGGGCCCCTGTTGATAAGGACACAGTGTCAGTGTGATGTACTGTATCAGCAGGCATGGGGGCACTCACTTGGCCGCAGTACAGGGAAGCAGTGAGAGTATGGCACTGGGCACTGTCTCACAGTCTTCAGTTGACAGCCTTATTTCTCCCAGGAGTCCAAAATGTCTTAGTCAGTGACAGTCATGGGTTCACAAGTGGGAATTGCTGACCTCCATGGTAAATTACCTCTTTGCAAGGTGGTGTCATCCAGAATTGGACATTTCTGCATCCCCACACCATGCAAAACTGCTGCAGTTTTGCTCGCTTGCTCCAGGGCCAGGATTTGTTTGGTGAGGTGCCATGCTCCTCTCCTGGAAAGGGGGAGGTTCCTTTATGCATTCACTCCAACCCCTCTCATTCATGGGGTTCTACTCGAGCTGAGGGCAGAATAGGCCACCCTAATACCGGTAGGGTATCCAGTGAACATGGCAACCGCAATTGAGCGCTTACAAAAATGGCGACTCAGTTACAGCGCCTGTGTTCAGGGCTACCTGGCAGGGTAGTGACTGTATACCTGGGTGGGTGAGGTAGAGTGTCGGTAAGCATATGCACGTATACATGCGCGGGGGGGCGGAGGAAGGGGAGGGAAGGTATGTGGGAGGGGGTGTGGCAGGCAGCTGCCGAGCTGGTCTGCTAGCATGGTGAGGAGGGTGGTTGTTTGGGAGGTGCAGGGTTTGGGTCTGGCACGTTCCTTTTTTAATTTTTTTTATTTTAAGTATTTCATCCCCCGACATGCACCCCGGAGTTGAGAATCCTTTAGTAGGCGGATGTGGGGGGAACAGCACCCTGCATTAAAAAGAAACCCATAGATCTCAGGTGCCCTCTTGCTGTTCGCTGCGAATGTGCATTGCTGAAGTTAATTTTTGGCGATGTACACTTGCCCAAATGGCGATCGCTATTCCGCTATCACTGTTATCACATAGAACCTACTGGTAGCCCCCTTCTGGCCTCACCAGATATGGTTTCTGCTGCTACAGCATCTGGCAAAGGAACCTCCTCTTCAGTTACCCCTGTGTTGGGGTCTACTGTCACACGAGAGGGGGTCCCTTGTCCAGCCAGACCCGTGGTCCCTATATCAGCACACTTGACTCCTGAGGACATAGCCACAACACATTTTGGGGTTTCTTCTCGGGTGGCTGATGTATTACTGGCATCTAGAACGCCTTCCACAATACACACCTGTTCACTGAAGTGGAAGTGTATCTCCATATGGTGTGCTTCCCATTCAGAGGACTCATTTACATGTCCTAGCAATACTGTACTGGCCTACCTCCAGTCTTTATCAGACTCCAGTCTCCAGTACTGATCCATTAAGGTACACTTGACTGCCAGTTTGGCTTTCCAATCCATGCCCTTCTTGGTGGCACAACTAGAACTGTCCCTTACCTTCCTTAAGGGTATTCTGCACATGCGCCCCCTGATTTGTAAACCGGTTCTGCCTTGGGACCTTAATTTCATTCCTGAGAAATTGACTTTGGCTCCATTTGAGCCTGCTACAAACTGCAAGATGTGCTGCCTTTCTTAGAAGGCTGTTTTTCTGGTTGGTTGTAACGTCTGCCTGAAGGATTTCTGAACTTCAGTCACTCGTGCTTGAGCCCCCTTACCTAATTTTTCACAAGGACAGAGTGTCCTTGCATATGAATCCACATTTGTTTACCCAGAGTGGTTCCTGACTTCACCCTAAATCAAACCATAAACCTACCATGTGTATTATCCTGCGCATGCTAACGAAAGTGAGGCATTGCTTCATACATTTGATGTGCATAGAACTACTGTTACTGGTAAGTAACTGCTCTTTATTTTGGTACCATTTATGGTGATGTAGGGACAGAGAAGAGCACCAGCAGTATTGCACTGTTCTCCAACATGTTCGATGTTTCAAATCGGGGAAATGGGTGGGATGCGTCAGCTAGTGGTTAATTGATTAAGGGACAAGTCTGCATATTTTTAGGGATGTGCATCATGCTTGTAGTAAAGAAAAGTTCTCATGAAACTCCTCTAATTGCTCTTCTGCAAAACTACTGAGAGGTTGATTAGGTGCCATTTTCATAGCCTGTTCATCCACAGCTAGCCACTCTTAGTGAGTGTGAATGTCTTCACTGGAAGAGAATGAGCCTTTTGGTGCAGGGCAAGGACCCCTGAAGTCATCTCTAGTGTTTTGGGTTCAAACAAACACATTTTGATTCATGCCCCAGGGTGTAGAATGCTGAGCCTGTTAGTAGGGCAACTTTCATTTATGCAGTGGCAAGGAAAAAATCTAGAAATTTTCATTGGCTGAGAGTCGTCCCCCAGCCATGCATTAAATCTCTAATAATGCACACCCTGTTGTGGCTTATTAGTTACTTATAGTCTCACATAACAGTATTAACAAATTCCCATAATGGGCAAAATTTTTTGATTAAGTCTATAGTACATGTTCTAGGTCATTCTCTGGAGTTTGACTTTCTAGCAATTGTCGTGTATCCGGAAATATATTCATATAAGGCCTCATGATGGATGCCATCTGTGGAGTATTTTAAATTTCATATGTTTGCCCTGGATTTATAAGTTTCCTCAGTGAGATGACAGGCAAGATCTGCTGTTAATGAGGCAAGGAGTCACAAACAGGGTGTCTGTATTTCTGCTCTACCACCCTTACCCATGCCTGCCACATTAATGTTTCCCCAAGTACATTTGTGTGAGAGAGTACACAAAGGCTCTAAATACTTTAGTAGAGTTGACTGTAACTGTAGTGTGGCTCATTTGGCAGCATATCCACCTCTGGACCAGATGGTCCATGCTCTGCATGGAACAGGGGGCTGTGGGATGTGGCAGTCCTCCAAGGACTGCTGTATCCCTTAAAAGACACTGCAACATTTTAATTTAAAATAGAAATCATGAGACATTGCTCCCAGCCCGCCATGGCAGCTCAGCGGGCTCTGGCTGAACATGCTCTGGGAGGGACCAGTGAAGGACTTGAGTGACTTGGCTATTAGAGCACAGTCTGCCCTCACATAACTCATCACCTTCTGTGCCCTCTCCTTCCAGTGCACAGAGCACTGTGTATTGCATGGTTGTATTACCATCTCTGATCTCATGTTGTCTCCATATCCACCACCCCGAATTGGTTTTTCAGTTACTGTCCACAGGAATATCTGAGTTTTGCCATGTGTGCAGTGCAGGATCGGGTGTAGAGGGCTGGCACAATTCCTACTGTGGGTGTCTTGGGTATAGAGTGGGCAATCTGCTGCATTTGCAGGCCTTTCACGTGAGTGGAGTTGGTCCCTGAGCTTTTGTGGCTCAAGCTCTCAGTCTTGTAATACCACTTTGTCACAGAATCCCCCCCCCGATTAAGGCTACTTGTCAGTTCACTTCCATCAATTGCCCACCCAACAAGTCGCTGTGGACAGTTAACTGCGGCGACAATTGCGTCCCTGTCCAGTTGTTCCTAGGCAATTTGCTCCTGCCATAGGTATTATAATAAAACCTCCAGGTGAGCACCGTTTGCCCACCAGATGACCCTGTATGCCTGAGGGCTGTAAAAGTGGCAACTCTGCTGGCACAGTTGTTCGGGTCCAGTTCGGTGTCTTGAGGGGAGCAAATCTTCAGAGAGTGAATTTGGCAGGGATGCAGTTGTTGCCACAGCTAATTGTCTGCAAAAACTTACTAAGGAGGGAATTGACCAGACTGAATTGACGTGTCTCTCCCCCCCCCCCCAATTAGTTTTACATCCACTGTGAGTGACCAAAATTCAGTCAGAGAAGGAGAAGTTCTGATTTCCGCTATTTAATTTTGAGTCTGCATATATCAGCAAATTTTTGCAGCACTTCCAGTAAGTGGGACCAGGCTTCTGGTAAGTTGTGGACACTATCCACATGTTGTCAGCATATCATAACATCCTTTTATAAGATGGCAAGCAATAAACTAGAAATGTAATTTGGCAAAACACATATTACCCAGCAGTGGTTTAAACTAGTATCTGCATATGCATTGTAGCCAAGAAAAAAACCCTGATTACCAACCACGTGTGTGTAAAAATTCTCACTCCTCCCCACCCCTCGTTGTACTCCCTTCTCAACCTGACACTCGCTTCCTTTGCCTTCCTCCCGTGAAATCTATCACAGATTAAGCTGCTCTCCCTCCATTTCCCCAAGTTCTGGTCTTCTCTTTTTCCCCTTGCCATTCGCTTTGCTTTGTCCCTCCGGTCCCTCCTCCATGACTTTACAGCATACTCCCCCAATTACTTCTGATCCTGTGGTTGTCATTTCTGTGGTCCAGCCTCCCCCAACCCGTGAGAACACCTGTCCACGAGTTCTGCTTACCCAGTGTGCCTCACTCTTTGTGTAATGTGGACTCTGTTAATCTGTGTCACCAGTCTTGGCAGCTGTACTTACTCTGTATTTTGTATCTGTATTGCCTTTTGCACAGCTGGTATTTCATATTGAATTTATTGCACCTTATTGTACTGTATTCCCCTTGCCCCCTCTGCAAATGAGCTGCTGCTACCAGCTTAGAATGTGTTTCTGGGTAAACTTTTAAAATAAATCACTACACTCATTACACCAGCTGTTCGAAACCAAACTGTATGCCCTTTTCTTTCTTCCTTCAGTGCAGTTGAGCCCCCTTACGGAAAGCCAGAGCACAAATATGTTTCCCTAATCAGGAGTTGGGGGCTGATCTTGGAGTGGGATCCAGAGTGGTAAATTGGGTTAGAAACTGATTAATGGATAGGAGACAGAGGGTAGTGGTTAACAGCGCTTACTCTAATAATGGACTGACAGTTGGGGACCACAGGTCTTGGTACTGGGACCAGTTCCTTTTGGTATCTTCATAGGGGATATCGCAAAAGAACTGGAAGGGAAGGTATGCCTTTTTGCAGATGACACCAGCATTTGTAATAGGGTGAACACTCGTGAGGAGGTGGAGAGAATGCTTAGGGATCTTGGGGAAACTTGAGGAGTGGTCAGAAACATGGCAATTGGGGTTCAGTGCCAAAAAGTGCAAGATCATGCACCTAAGAGCATAGGCACTCCTGCGCTGAGAATATGATGGGGGAGGTACTGACGGTCACTAGACAGAAGATGGACCTTGGGTTATCATATATGGAGACCTCAAAGTTGCTACCAGCACAGTGTGACAAGGCAGTGGGTAGAGCTAGTGGGATGCATAGAGATGGGGTATCTCCAGCAAGAGGAGGGAGGTGGTGTTGCATTATGTTGCTTGCTGGTGTGACCGCGCCTGGAGTAATGTGTTCAGTTTTGGAGACTGCACCTCAGAAAGGACAAAGACAGGGTGGAGACAGTTCAGAGGAGAGCAACTAAAATGGTGCAGGGTTTACATGAAAAGCTCTACAAGGAGAGACTGAGGGATCTCAACGTGTACACTGTGGAAGGGGGGGGGGGGAGAGAGAGGGAACGTAACAGAGACCTACAAGTACCTCTAAGGTGTAAACAGGGTGCAGGTGGGGAGTCTCTTTCAAATAAGAACAAGCCCCAGGACAAGAGGGCACACAATGAAGCTGGGGGGAGGGGGGGTGCAAGGGTGATTTGAGAAAACATTTCTTCACTGATTGGGTGGTAGACACCTGGAATAGACTGCCAGCGGAAATGGTGGAGTCCCTGGAACAGTGGAGGCCACAAGCATGCATGTGATAGACACAAAGGTATATTATATTATATAGGAGCCAGGGAGGCAGGAAGGTCACCTGAGACCAAATAGGGTCTGCAGAAACGGAATAGGAAGGGAACATCTGGACAGACTGAGTTGGCCAAGTGGTCCTTTTCTGCTGTCAGATTCTGTGTCTCTGTGTAACAGTTCTTTAGATACATTGGGGAAAAAAGGAAGGCAAGAGGCAGAATTATTAGGCTGACAAGGGTTGGGGGGCGGCGTGTAGGGCACTAAAAGAGGATGAGCAGAAGGCAGCCATTAAAAAATTACTACTATTGCTCTGTGCTCACAGTAGAAGATAGCAGTTCCTTGCCTGAAAGCGGCAAGAGGCTGCTGCAAGAGGGATCCCAGAAATACATATGGCTATGGGAAGAGTAGCAGAGGACTGGAAGAGGGTGGATGTAATGCCTTTATACAAGGGAGGTAGTAAGGAGGTGAAGGGGAACTACCGATCTGTCAGCCTCACATCAGTGATGGGGAAGGTAATGGAAGCATTAATCATGGAGAAGGTGGTGGATTACCTGGAGGAGAGTGGCTTGCAGAACAGCAGACAGCATGGCATCATGAAGGGGAAGTCTTGCCAGACAAACCTAATTCAGTTCTTTGATTGGGTGACTCAGGTGATTGACCCGGGGGGGTGGACGTGGCCTATCTGGACTTCAGTAAGGCCTTAGACACTGTCCCCCATAGGAGGCTGGTGAGCAAGATGGAAAGCCTGGGGTTGGGTGGGAAAATAACAAGCTGGGTGGAGGCCTGGCTGGCAGGAAGAACTCAGAGAGTGGTGCTAAATGGGGTGCACTCCGGGACGGCGAGGGTGAAGAGTGAAGTGCCACAGGGGTCCGTTTTGGGTCTGCTTGTCTTCAACTTTTACATCAGTGATACTGTGGAGGGTTTGAGGGGAAGGGTGTGCCTGTTTGCTAATGATAAGAAAATACGCAATAGGATGGACACCCCAGGGGGAGTGGAGGCATGAGGGAGGACTTCAAGATGCTCGAAAAATGGTCTGGGATGTGGCAGCTGAAATTTAATGCCAAGATGTGTGCTGTGATGCACTTGGGGAGTAGGAACAGAAGAGCAAGGTAACACCCTAGGTGGGGAGGAAATCAAAGTAACAGAACAGGAGATGGATCTGGGGATCATAGTCTCCTCGAACCTTAAGGTAGGAATCCAGTGTAGCAGGGCAGTAGGAAAGGACAATGGAATGTTGGCATGCATAGGCAGGGGCATGACTAGCAGAAGGGGGGGGTAATAATGCCCCTTTACAAAGCCCTGGTTAGGCCACACCTGGACTGTGGGGTTCAGTTCTGGAGACCACATCTCTGCATGGATATAGATGCATTGGAGAGGGTTCAGAGAAGGGCAACCAAGATGGTGCGGGGTATGCAGGGAAAGTCATACGAGCAGAGGTGTAAGGAGCTGGATCTGTACACGCTGGAGACAAGGGAAAGGGGGAAACATGACTGAAACTTTTAAATATGTAAAGGGACTCAATAAAGTAGGAGAAGAGGGTTTACTTAAGAGGAAGGAGAGGATCATAACTGGAGGGCACAGCCTCAGACTTCAAGGAAAAAGATATAGGGGCAGTGTGAGCGAACGTTTCTTCATGGAGAGGGTGGTGGAGCCCTGGAACAGACTACCAGACTGAGTGGTGGGGGCTAAATTGGTGGAAGAATTCAAGAGGGCATGGAACAAGTATATGGGGTTGAGTATCGGGGGGGTGGGGAGTGCAGGGGCTGGCAGGGAGGGGGAGAAAAAAGGGCAGACTAGATGGGTCGGTATGATCCATTTCTGCCGTCAGGCTTCTATGATTCTGTGAAATGGGGTAGATGGTGTTTATGGGAGAAAGGGTCAGAAAAAGGCTAGCAGCCCTGAAAATAAACAGTACTTCAGGGCTGGATGGGATTCACTTGAGGGGTGCTCAGGGAACTGGAATTGGTGCTAGATGAACCCGTGGCAGGGCTATTTGTGGTTCCGAAAGGTTGGAGGGCAACAGATGTAGTCCCCCTCCACATGGGAGAAGAGCAGATTAGGAGACTACAGGTCCACTAGTCTTACCTCCATAGCAGGTAAACTAATGGAGACAATAAATCAGAGGACCTAGTGGACTACCAGGAGAGTAATGGACTCCAGTACAGGAAGCGGCAGGGGTTCGTGGAAGGGAGGTTTTGTAAGACCAGTCTAATGGTATTCTTTGACTGGGTAACTAGGGCAGTGAACAAGGGATATGTGGTGAATGTGCTGTGCTTTATCTTCAGCAAGGCACTCGACTACATGCTGCACAGAAGGATGCTGAAGAAGTTGGAGGATCTGGGAACAACAAAGGATCTAGTTACATGAGTGGATAGCAGAAGTTGGTTTAAATGGGGTCAACTCAGGGGAGAGGGAGGTCTCAAGTGGGGTGTCAGAGTTCAGTCCTGGGACCAGTCCTTTCAATATGTTCATCAATGACATAGGAGAAGGAACACTGGGCAAGAGGGGTCTCTTTGCAGGTTACACTAAGCTCTCTGTCAGGATAGATGGTGAGGAAGGGGTTAGGGAGCTGCAGAGGGGCCTGCAAAGTTTAGAGATGTAGTCCAAAGTTTGGCAGTTGAAATTCAGTACCAAAATGTGCAAAGTGACACACATAGGGAACAAAAACCCCAAGAAAGAATATTGGATGGGAGGGGTTAAGCTGGACACTACCACTGATGAGAGGGAGCTGTGAGTTGTCATATGCAAGTCCCTAAAGCAGTCTAGCCAATGTAACAAGGCCTACAGCAAGGTAACCAGGATGATGATGTAGTAGTAGTAGTAGTAGTAGTGGTATATATTTATTTATAAATTTGCATATGAACAAGAATTGCCCACTTGAGCAAAACTCATGGGGTCCTTAAATCAGAAAGTTTCGTAAATAAATAATAAGCCATGACAAGGTGTACATTATAGGATTTTAATGCACGCCCCAGGGCATAGTAAGGCACAAGGCTGAAGGCTGAGTATTCTTGCGCCTTTGGAAAATGCATTAAAATCTTATATAGAAAACGTGGAGACCAAAACAGCGTACACACCATACTCTGTGGCAAAAAATAAATTACAATGTAGTGGTGCAAGGAAATGCCGGACAACAATCCCTACATATTGTCGACTGTTTCCATATGTCTGACCCTGACTAAATAGCCAGTTAGAACCCTAGGATAGAAAATCATTATGAGCTGGCATAGTGCTAGAGTGTTGAACATTACAAAATTAAATTGCTTTTATATGGGCTTTTAGAGTTAAATTAATGGGGAATACAGCATTTAACTAATGGCACTGATAGCACTTTTGTACCAAAGTTTTTCTGTATGCAGCTGAGAGTTTTTAATTTGAAACACTGAGGATGGTTTTATTTACAGTGACTATGATGGTATTGCACAGAATTAAAATTTATAAAAATGTATAAATTCGCCATCCTGGAGGCACTGAGGGTTGAGGTGCTGGACGCCTTCTACTTGCTATACCGTGACCGGGGTTCGGGAATGACCTCTGGTCGTTGGGGTGCCGGGGGGGGGGGGCAGGATCGAGCATGCTGATGGGCAGCTGTCCTGTCCTGAGGGTGGTGAGGGTGGTTAGCCACCCCATTGTCCTGCTCCCACTGGGTGGAGGTCCATTGCAGTGTGTGGGGTGCAAAAGTTACGGGAGGTGGAAGGGGCTGAGCTGGCACCATGGGTGCATTGGGTGCCTCCACACACTCGCATGGGTGTGTGCTGGGGCCTCGGGGCAGGGGAGACAAATTTAAAAATACCTATTTGTTCCCATCGTCGGGAGGAGGCGACTGGGACCGAACAGCTACATTTAAAAAAAAATAAAAAATTCAACACTTGCGCTTCGTGTTACATGTGAATTTTAATCAGCATATGCACGTGGTTGCGATTGAATGGGGTCTATATTCACTTGTACTGAAGTTCAGTTTGTCCCCCTGAAGAAACCACATTGTTGTGGTGATACATAGGGGGGTTGTTCAGCATTTCTTTGCACCACTAAATTGTAGTTTATTTTTTGGCATGGAGCGTGGTGTTTGCACTGTTCTTCTAGGGATGTGGATATGATATTCTATCCACACTTTCTGGCAGTTGCCTTTCCCTTTAAGACTTTCTGAGAATGTCTTCAAGCTGGCTTCTCCCACCCACCAGGTTGGTAGCTCCCTTGGCTCCGCTCCATGACACTAGATCTTCTTTCTGCTGGAAGAAGCAAGTTCCCTCCTTACTTGTGTTGAGTAGGCCCTGGTGCTTAAATCTTCGACTTTTCGGTCGTTTACCCAATAGTCCTGGATGACTGCACTGCCTGCCTGAAGTTGGGTCACCCGGAGAAACGTTATCCGCTGGTCAAACAACAAGATGCCCGTGGGGTGGTCTTTGTGGCTTGCGGGGTCCACTGAGCAGTTGGAGCAACTCAAGGCCATTGAGGAGGCGGCTCAGGTCGCAGCTCAATCCTTTTCTGCCTTGGCCTTTGTTCTGCTACAGTTGAGCTCCAATTATTTGGCCTCCTTCAAGGAACTGTACCAGGCCCTCCCAACCAAGGGGCGGGGCCCTTCTGAATCGCACAGTTCCCGCACATGCAGGAGAGAGTCCAAGAAGGATAAAGAAACATAGAAGTTGACGGTAGGTAAGGACCGCAAGGCCCATTCAGTCTGCCCATTTTTTCTGCATTATGAATGTGCCATAGGCCTTTACTCTGTCAATGGCCTATTTATTCATACTGATCTGTATTGCTTCCTTATGCATATCCCAGGCTTGTTTGAAGCCCTGCACTGTATTCATATCCACCACTTCCTGAGGTAGGCTGTTCCATGCATCAGCCACCCTTTCTGTGAAAAAGAACCTCCTCACATAACTCCTTAATCGGTCTCCTTCTAATCTCATGCTGTGTCCTCTTGTCCTGCTGTTTTGCTTATATTGAAACATGTTAGACTCTTTCACTTTGTTAATGCACTTGTAACCCCCTTGCAAATGGGGGTTCCTAATGTGCCTTATGCCTGGTTGGTGTTCGGCTTCTAAGCCGCCTTGAGTGAGTGCCTGTGTGGCCTCCGCTTACTGTCCCTTTAAGGGCTGCTTGTTTGGCCGTCATAATTAGTCAGGGAAGGGGTTTTGCAGGTTGCTATGCTCGAATCCCGGCTGTGGAGCCTTTGCCCCGTTGCTGCCATCGCTACTTGTGCAGAGGGAGCCTGGCTAAAAGATGTGAATGTTGCTTAAAATACTGTAAAATAATAATGATAATGTAGTTGTTCTAACCTGCCTTGCTTTGCAGCACAGATGGTTTCGATTGCCTCCTCCATTTTGGTCCAGAACTATTGAATTGGACCAATCGGTACCTTGGGACCCCACCGAGCTGGCTGACCAATAGAGGAGCTGTTTGTATTTGTGAAAGGTATTATGGGCTATGGCGCGTTTTCTGCACCATTGAGAGCTGAAAGAAGTGACTGGCAGGCTCAACCAGCCAATCGGATCGGGTAGCGCCAGAATGGAGAGGAATGCCCCAAGCTGTGAGGGATCAGAGTCGTAGTGACTGAGGAGAAGAGAGGAGCTGTGTGCTTCTGCGCTGGAGAGTGTTCGCGCGGGAAGCGCGTGAAGGCCTGAATCGGCCGTTGTGTTTTCTCTCAGTTCCAGCGGACTAAATCCGTCGGTGGGCGATCAGAGGAGGCTGTGTCCTGCACAGCTACCCACCAGGCTTGACCTGTTTGGAGGACTGGAGAATCTGCTACATTGCGTTCGGTCCGCGGGGGAGGAGTGAAAAAGCTGCCATTGCAGTGCTTTAGTGCCTGTAAAATCTGGAGAGCCTAGAAGCAGCTGCCTGGTGTGGTACCCCTCTGCTATTGCTGTTAGCCATATAAACGTGTGAGAAGGCTGGTGAAGTTCAGGCTCCATCCTGCTAGCGTTGAAGGAATCGTTATTTGCTGGGGTTGTGAGTACTGATTCAGGGTAGCTCCCTGCAGAGTGTTACACAGTGGTTTCAGTGCATTATTGTGTTGCTGACTGCTAATTAAATTTTCCTCCTATTCTGACCGGCTCCAGTCTAGATGTTATCTGTGTTAAGTGCCCCAACCAGCTGCCACGTTGGACTAGCCGTTAGGGCTTGGGTACCAAGGGACAGTAGATCGTAGGGATAGGCCTGTGCACAGAGCCCTAGGTAGACAAGTTTAGTGATAAGCTAATCAACCTGATTTTCCCCCCTTTCCCCTGTTACCTGTCCTTCTAATAAATCAGATTGCTGTGTTATAACTACATTCTGGCTATTGTGTACATTGCTGGTGAACTGCTGCCTGGTGATTGCAATATAACTGTGCCTTACTTTACAGGGGGTCCCCGGAGTGAGTTGGAATATATTATCCGTGGGGAAAGTATACTGGTGCACAAAATTGTTGGTACCCAGTGTGAGTTACTAGGGGGACGAAAGGGGGGTTGCAGTAGCCCAGAGAGCTGTAACCGAGGTAGTCTTAATTGTACTAACCCCGACCTCTGGGTGGAGGCACCCGTCAACGGATCTGGGCCCCTCACCCTTCCTCCGTGGGGGCAGACAGGGGTAGTAGCCCTAAGGGTAGTGCCCCCTGGGGGTTACACACTTAAGATATTTGACTGTTTCGATCATATCACCTCTTTCCCTCCTTTGCTGTAGGGTATACATATTGAGCTCCATTAATCTGTCCTCATATGTTTTCTGATGCAGTCCCTGCACCATTTTGGTTGTCCTTCTCTGGACTGCCTCCATTTGGTTAATGTCCTTGAGCAAGTGCGGCCTCCATTACTGTACGAAGTAGTCTAGGTGGGGCCTAACCAGTGTCTTGTAAAGAGGGATTATTATCTTCCTCTTACGACTAGTGATACCCCTGCTAATATACCACAGCATCCCTTTAGCCTTACCTACTGTTTCAGTGGTCAGCTTGGATAATTTCACGGTCATCTGTGATGATGACACCCAAGTCTCTTTCTTCCCTTGTGATTGCCAGCAACTCTCCTCCCAACCTGTAGGTAAGAGAAGGCTCATCGTTGACGATCCTGAGACCAGGAGCATTCAAGCTCTCAGGAATCTTTGGTTTTGACTATGGTCGAAACCGCGGCCTTGACCCCTGACTTCACGGAAGCCTTGTCAGGGCAGTCTGCCGAGATGCCAGCCCGACGATGCAGCCAAGATTTTTCTCGACCCTGTCAACTGGTTGTCGTCTGAAGAAGCTGACAACTGTTTTTTCAGGACCCCGGTCCTGCCAGTGACCACTGAAGGGGTGGCCCAGCCAGCTGAGTCGGCCCCTCCAGTCACCGACGTAGACCAGGAGGAGCCGCGGATCTCTCCGGCTCCCTGTGAGGCCCCATCGGCACCACCGATGGTTGAGGTCTTGGTCATCTACCTCTTTTGGGTCGAGCAGGTCCCACTGACATTGGTGGTCTCACTCTCGGCACCATGGGAAGCGGCACTGCTGCTGTTCGTCTTCTTCTTCCTCCTCCTCTGGTGAGGAGAGGGTTCGGTGCAAATTGAGTCGACGCTACGAAGACCTCATGTGGCAACAGTTCGTGCTGACCGGGCCGAAGCCAATGCAGCTACCATCTTGGCCATAACCTGACACTTGTCTGAAAGGCCGATGCCCTCAGCAGGGCCGGTCAACACCGTTCCTCCCCCAGTGGAGCCGTCCAGACCGTTTCGGCTTGGCTGAAGTTGCATTCTGCACCAATCGTGGTGGAGCTGCCATCCATGCAGCTATCGACCGGGGCTCCATCCAGGAAGTCTCGGTTGGCTAAGGGGCTTCCTCATCAGCTGTCAGTCACTCTCACACCTGACCGCCCACAGTGGGTTGAGAGTGACTCTGGTGGTCGCCTGCTTTATGCGAACTCCTCTGAGTCAGAGGATTCCTCTCTGCACTCCCGTCCACTGGATACGGAGTCAGTGGGGGATCTGTTGACAGACAAAGGCCCCACTTTGTTCATGGGCATTCTCCGTCTCATCGGTGAGTCCATGGTGGATGAAACTGTAGCCCGTTCAAAAACAGGCTCGCTACTCCCTTACAGAAATTCTGGATAAAAGGGACTCTCTGACAGAGGCTTTCCCAGTGGCCAAGGCCGTTGTCGGCCCTGCCCTGGAATTCTGGCAGTGCCCCACATCTTGGCCTATGCCCTCGCCCCAGATGGCCCGCAAATATGCGATGCCCACCGGTACCCTCTCAGGCTTCATGGAGCATCTCTCAGCTGAGGTGTTGGTGGCTGACTCCATGTTCAGGCGCTCTGGCAATAATGGGGGATGTTGATTAGACCGCCAGATAAGGAGTCCAAGAAATTGGACCACTCTGCTAGGAAGGTCTGTGCTGCCTCCTCGCTTAGCCTCCGCCAGGTGGGCTTGGCCGTCGTGATGGCACACTTCTCTCATGCCCTTCTGGGCTGTCTGGATGAGGTGATTCCTCATCCAGCTGCAGACCTCCAGACTGCGGTCAAGCAGGTCTGGGACCAGGGTCGTGCTGTGGCCAAACAGCAACTTCAGATGTCACTGGACATTGGAGATTCCTGTGCCTGCTCGGTGGTGGTCACGGTTGCCATGTGCCATAGGGTTTGGCTGCAGAACTCAACCTTTATGGCAGACATTCAGCACAAGCTGGTGGATGTACCATTCTTTTATCCATATATATTTTATTAGTATTTTTGCTGTTTTTCCCTCTCTCACCCAAGGCCCTGGCACACGGTTGTGCGTGCGTGTGGAGGCATGCATGCACACCGTGGTGCCAGCTAAGCCTCCTCCTCCCGCTCGCACTGCCACCCCCTCCCGCCTACGCAATCCACCGGACTTCCACCCGATGGGTGCAGAACTACGGGGGAGAGGGGGTGACAGCCCACCCCCACCACCCCTGGGAGAGGAGAGCAGCCTGCCTGTCAGCTTGCTCAATCCTGCTCCGCCCTGTCCCCCCCACTTGTCGGCACCCCGACGACCAGAGCCCATTCCCGAACCCAGGTCACCGACGTAGTGTGAGATAAGGCGTCCAGCACCTCAACCCTCAGCACCACCGGGTCAGCCTGGATGTACCATTCTTAGGCACCAACCTATTTGGGTCTGGTGTGGAGGGTCACCTCTAGAGCATTGGAAAGTCCAGTGCCACCCTGGACTTTGTGATATCTGCCCAGAAGGACTCCAAGGGCTCTAAGCAGCAGAAGTGCAAGCCCTTTTGGTCCTCTACTCCTCTGGCAAAACCAACCCCGCATCAGTCTGGCCAGCAGGCTCAGTCCTGGTGACCTTGGGGCAAGTCCATGGCCTTGGTGGTCTGAAAGCCTGGAGGGAAGGGACACAGTGGCCCCTCAGCTGGATCCTCCTTCTCCAAGCCTGCTCAATGATGGGATGGGGGTTGCCACCTTCATGCCTGCCATGCCTCCCCTGGGTCCTCCTGTGGGGGGGCCAGCTCCATCACTTTCCTTCCGCCTGGTATGCTTTTACCATGGACAGGTGGGTTCTGGAAGTGGTTGGTTGGGGTCTGCCTCTGGAATTCCAGCAGTGCCTTCCAAACCGAGTCCATACCCCACGGGAGGACTTGGTATCCACAGACACGTGGTTGGCTCTTCGAGATGACATAGCCCAGCTCCTCTGCAAGGAGGTCGTGGTCAGAGCTGTGGATCCTCCGGAACACCCAGGGTTTGTCTCCAGGTACTTTCTGGTGCCAAAGAGGACTGGGGGCTGGCGCCCCAATCTAGATCTGCACAACCTGAACAAATTCCTCAGGTCCTGCACCTTCAGGAAGGTAACTCTGTCCCAGATCAAACCATGGCGAGGGGACCATTGTTAGAAACAGTGTCCGGAAAGGGTAGCATAGGGTGCTCACCCCCGTAGTTAGAGGTGAAAGCAGTGAGAAGGGGACACAGAGAGGACCAAGGGGGGGAGAGGAGTGGTAAGGTTGGGGAGGCAACAGGCTGGAAGGTGGTCTCACTGAATGCAAGAAGCCTAAGGTACAGAACTGCGGAGTTACAGGCTCTCTTGGCGGTGGAATTGGTGGACATAGTGGCCATCACAGAAACATGGACCACCCAGTACCAGGACTGTGATATGATACATAGATACATAGACAGTGTCGGCAGATAAGGGCCTATGGCCCACCCAGTCTGCCCATTTGAGCTTGTAAGTTCAGTTTATGTTTTCCTAGAAGTCTGTTGCCCCTTACCCCTGACCTCCAGAATTCCTTTATGTCTGTCCCATGCATTCTTAAATCCCGTGATTGTTTCAGCCCCCACCACTTCCTCTGGCAGGGTGTTCTACTTGTCCACCACCCGTTCTGTGAAGAAATTCTTCCTCATGTTTCCTCTGGATCGTCCTCCCTCCAACTTCATCCCATGCCCTCTAGTCCTGGAACATCTTTTTTGCTTAAAAATAGTGTATTCCTGCACCCTGTTCCTCCCTGTAAGATACTTGTTTGTTCTATCATATCCCCTCTCTCCCTCCTCTCCTCCAGGGAGTACATGTTCAGTTCCTTCAACCTGTCTTCATAGGACTCGTGATGCAATCCATGCACCATCTTTGTTGCCCTCCTCTGAACCTTCTCTACCCTGTCTATGTCCTTACGTAGGTATGGTCTCCAGAACTGTACACTGTACTCCAGGTGGGGCCTCACTAGTGATGATGATCCCAGGGTACAGGCTATTCAGAAAGGATAGGGCCTGGGGGATTTGGGGGGGCAATCTATGTGAGGATGGGGATTAAGTGCATAAGGGAGGAAAGAGAAAGGAGGACAGAAACTCTGTGGATGCAGTTCCAGGATGTGAGGTAATAGGACATGGAGGATGGGGTTAGTGTATGGGCCATCATCACAGGGTTGTGACCTAGACTGAGAACTGGCAGATCAAATTCAAAGGGTAAGCAGAAAGGGAAGCACAGTGGTGGTGGTGGATTTCAGCCTACCAGGGGTGGATTGGAGCACACCTGCCACCATGAGCGTAAGAGCGGGGGTCTTGTTGGAAGTTTTTCAGGACAGCTTCTTGACACAGCTGGTACAGGGGCTGACACAACTGGAAAGGACTTTGGACCTTGTACTGGATAATGGGGAAACTGTAAGGAACCTAGAAGTGGGGGAACTGCTTGCTAGGAGTGACCACTACTCGGTGTGGTTCACGCTAAACTTGGGGAGGGACAGAAAGGGCATGGGTACAAGGGTGGTTGAGTTTAGGGGGGCAGACTTTAGGATGATGGGGGAAATTCTGAGCAAGCACCTGGCAGACATCCAACAACACATGGATGCAGATCAGAAGTGGAATATAATAAGGGAGGGCTGGCAGAGGCGGCAGAGGCCTGTACTAGAAAAAAAACAAGTGCAGGGCAAAGAAATCCAGTTGGCTGTCACCGGAGGTCAGGGAAGGGGTGAGAGCCAAGAGGGTGGCATTTCGGAAGTATAGAAAAAAAAGGGGAAGGGGAGAAGATAAAGATGTATACAGGGAAAAGTCTAGGGAGGTCACCAGACTGGTTGGGGGGGACAGAGCTTCTAGAGAGCTGAGACTGGTACAGGGGATCAAAAGAGGAGAAAAACACTTCTTCTGTTACATAGGCAAGAAAAGAAGTAAAGACCAGCAGGCAGAGGCACTGAACTAATACTTGATCTCTGTTCACGCAGGAGAGGGGGGGCAAATACCTCAGGCAAGTGGGGGTGGGTAAGGGGGAGGACAACAGATGTAGGGATTACAGAGGGCAGGGTGCTGGAGGGGTTGAGGCATTAAGAGTGGACAATGCACCTGGGCCGGATGGCATTCACCCTAGAGTACCGAAGGAGCTGGCAGAAGTCCTTGCGGGGTCGCTGGCAGACCTGTTCAGTACCTCCCTGGACACAGGATGTGTGCCACAGGACTGGAGGATGGCCCATGTGGTGCCCATCCATAAAAGTGGGCCAAAGGATGAACCAGGGAACTACAGGCCAGTGAGCCTCACCTTGATCGTGGGCAAACTCGTGGAGACCACCCTAAAGGAGAGGCTCGTGAGCTTCTTGGAGGCAAACAATATCCAGGACGACCAGCAGCACGGGTTTGTCACTGGCAGATCATGCCAGACAAACCTGGTAAAGTTCTATGACTGGGTGACACGGGGACTGGACAGGGGCCACGCTGTGGACGTACTGTACTTGGACTTCAGTAAGGCCTTTGATTCAGTGTCACATAGTAGATTAGGGGGGAAGCTGGAGTATGTAGGGGCAGGACCAAAAATGGTGACCTGGATCAGGAACTGGCTGAGGGGGAGACCGCAAAGGGTGGTGTTAGGGGGTGGGAACTCTTATCACCGAGAGCGGTGACGAACGGGGTACCACAGGGATCTGTGCTGGAACCAGTACTGTTCAGGATTTGCATTGCAGATATCTCGAATGGGATCCAGAGCAAAATCAGTCTGTTTGCAGATGATACCACGATGGCAGCTGTGGTAGATGACATGGAGTTAGGAAGGGGTTGCAGGAGGACCTGAATAAGCTGCAGGAGTGGACAGATAAATGGCAGCTGGGGTTCATTGCCAAGAAGTACAAGGTTCTGCACTTCAGAGCCCGGAACCAGGGGAGGGATTATCACTTAAATGGGGTTCAGTTGGGTTGCTCCACAGAAGAGAAGAACCTAGGGGTGATCATAACAGGGAGCATGAACAACTCTGTTCAATGCAGAAGGGTGGCGGCAAAAGCCAACAAAATGCTGGAGTGTATGGCTAGAGGGATCTTCTCCAGAAGTAGTGAGGTTATCCTGCCCTTGTATAGGTTGCTGGTCAGGCCCCACCTGGAGTACTGCATGCAATACTGGTGCCTGTTCCTGAAGAAGGACATCAATATGTTGGAGGGGGTACAGCATAGAGCTACAAAGGTGATCCAGGGATTGGAGGGCAAGCCATATGAGGAAAGGCTGGGGGGGTTGAATATGTACTCTCTGGAAGAGAGGAGGGACAGGGGAGATATGATTGAGGCCTTTAAGTACCTGAAGAGAATAAACAAGACTAATACAGAGGGGATTTTCCACAGGACAAAGGGGAGGGACACGAGACGACACCAACTGAGATTGGGGGTGTAGATTCAGGAGAGAGATGAGAAATGTTTTTCACAGAAAGAGTGGTGGACAAGTGGAACTCCTTGCTGGGTGAGGTAGTGGCCTACAAGATGGTAGACCGCTTCAAGAACGGTTGGGATAGGGGAAGGGGTAATAAGATGGTGGGAAGGGAGGGGCAGCAGCATTATAAGGTGCTAGCTGCACACTCCAGCAGACCTGATAGACCGTGAGGCCTGTTTCTGCTGGCATTTTTGTATGCTCGTACTGTATGTCTGGAGCAAAACATTTGGTTTTGCTCTCTGGATCTTCAGGACACCTTATTTCACGTCCCAATCCATCTATCCCACCAAAGGTTCCTCCACTTCTGAACAGAGGGAACCCTTTACGAGTTCCAAGCCATGCCTTTCACCCTCTCCTCGGCCCCCAGGGTCTTCACCAAATGCATAGCAGTGGTGGCAGCTTACCTGAGGTGCCGAGGGATCTGGGTGTATCCTTACCTGGATAACTGGCTGATAGCTGGTCCCTCCAGGCAGGAGGTGGAGCGGCCCAGGGACCTGGCCCTCCAGACCTGCATCGACCTTGGCCTCCTGGTCAATGAGGCCAAATCGGAACTTGTGCCCTCGCAGGTGATCAGCTTCATCGGGGCAGAGCTTAACTCATGCTGAGCCAGAGCTCGGCTCCTGCCAGACAGGGCGGAGGTGCTCTCCTCCTTTGCCCAGTCATTTCTGGTTGGGCACTTGAGCCCAGCCCAGGACTTCCTGCGCCTTCTGGGTTACATGGCGTCCTTCACCAGTGTGGTCCAATGGGCCCGTTGACATATGTGCTCCCTGCAGTGGGAGCTGGCCAGCCAGTGGTCTCAGCGCAAAGGTAACTTCGACCAGCTGGTCACTGTGATGCAGAGGATGTAGAATGCCCTCCAGTGGTGGCTTATTCCAGATCATCTGCAGGAGAGAATCCGTTTGTCTGTCCCGAGCCGATGGTCATCCTGATGAGTAGCGTCTGTCTCACAGGCTGGGGTGCCCATCTGAAGAAACACAGACTCCACGGGCTCTGGACCCCTCAGGAGTCCTGATGCCACATCAACCTGCTGGAGCTACGAGCAGTCCGGCTGGTGCTGACTGCCTTCGCTCTGTTTGTTTGGGGTCAAGTGGTCCAAGTCCAGACAGACAACACTAAGACCGTGTACTACCTCAACAAACAAGACGGAACACACTCACTGCCCCTGTGCTAGGAAGACCTCCGCATTTGGACTCTCGTGCACAGCCTGGAAGTGGATCTCTTAGCCAGCCGTATGGCAGGATCCTCCAGTCAGCTGGCGGACACCCTCAGCTGGGTGGGAGAGGCATCTTGTGAGTGGTTCCTACATCCAGAGATAGTTCACAGCCTGTTCTCCCAGTGTGGTACCCCTCAGGTGGACCCGTTTTCCTCCAGGGAGAACGCAAAGCTGCGGCTGTTTTGTGCTTGCCCACCTCAGCAGGGAACACTGCAGGGGGATGCCTTCTCAAGGCCTTGGGCCCCAGGCCTCTTCTGTGTCTTCCCTCCACTTCCCTTGATCCATAAGATGTTACTCAAGGTCAGGAGGGACAAGGCATAGGTGATCCTGGTGGCTCTGGACTGGCCCTGCCAGTTTTGGTACCCTGATCTCCTCAGCCACAGTAACAGGCTCCCGAGGCATCTTCCCATATGCCCGGACCTGCTTTCAATCAATCAGAGGAAGGTCCTACACCCAGACCTTCAGTCCCTGCAGCTGACAGCCTTGTTCCTGAGCGGCTAGAGTTACAGGCTTTGTGTCTCTCTGAAGATATTCTCACTGTCGTGGAGGCGTCTAGAAAGGAATCGACCAGAAAATGCTATGTCTTCAAATGGAAGAGAGTCTTCATTTGGTGTCAGGGCAAGGGATTGGACCCTTCATCCTGTCCCGTGATTAGCATTTTGGACTATATGTGGTCTTTCTTCCAAGGGGGACTTCGGTCAGTGATCCTTAAGGTGCTCCTGGCAGCCATCTCTGTTTACTGGGCGTGGGCTGGTCAGCAGTTGGTGGCACAGGAGAATGTGGTCTGGCACTTTTTCAAAGGCCTTGACCACATTTCCCCTCCAATGTGTGAACCACCACCACCGTGGGACTTGTTGCTGGTTTTGGCAAAGCTCATGGGCAAGCCATTTGAACCGATTCACAGGTGTGAGATGCCTCACCTGTTATAGAAGACCGCCTTCCTAGTGGCAGTCACATCAGCTAGAAGGATCAGTGAGCTCCAGGCACTCTCGGTGGAGTCTCCTTACCTGGTCTTTCACAGGGATAAGGTTGTCCTGTGCCCCAACCCGAAGTTCCTCCTGAAGGTTGTGTCAGAGTTTCACCTGAACCAGGTAATGACTCTCCCGGTTTTCTTCACCAGTCGCACCTCCGAGGCTGAACACAGGCTCCATACTCTGGACCTGAGGCGAGCACTCGCTTATTACAAGCAGTGCATGGCTGGGGTTCGGGGAGAGGTTTGGCAGCTGTTGTCACCTGCACTTGGCAGATCTGCAGCCAAGTGGGCAATTGGCAGATGGATCAAATCCTGCATTAATCTCTGCTATAGGTTGGTGCGTAGGGAGCCTCCCGGAGGGCTAAGGACTCATTCCACCCACCATACCATTGCAACAGTGACTACTTCTAGGGATGTCCCTACCTAGGAAATCTGCAGGGCTGTTACCTGGAAGTCAGCACACTCCTTCATTTCCTATTACCACATTGACCTCGAGTCACGCTGGGATACTGGTTTTGGGGCCTCAGTTCTCCAATCTCTGAACTGCGAGAAGCCTGCCAGAAAGTGTGGTTAGAACATTATATCCACATCCCTAGAAACACAGGTTACTCACCTGTAATGGTAGTCCTAAGAGTGTTGTATGATGTTTATTCACGCGGACCCACTCGACCTCCCCAGATTTGGCACACACACACTGCTTCCTGCGGGCAAGATCTGGTGTCATGGGGTGGAGCCAAGGGAGTTACCATCCAGGTGGGTGGGTGGGAGGAGCCAGCTTGAAGACATTTCTGGCAAGTCTTAAAGGGAAAGACAACTGCCAGAAAGTGTGAATGAGCATCATATACCACTCCTAGAACTACTATTACAGGTGAGTAACCTGTGTTTTTGTACTGCACTTTTTCTGTTCTTACTAGGACAGCAGCACCTTTGGGGGTGGAGAGTGCCCTCCTTTCTCTGCTGCAGCTCTTTTGTTCAGATCCTGTGATACACACCCTGCAGAGGCTTACTACGCTTATAACGTGGCAAAATAAATGCAGCACTTTGATTGGATATAGCATGTCACACGTGAATTGATTAACCCCTGTTACATGCACGCTGAGGGTGATGAGTCTGGCACAGAGATCAGTACTCGAGCTGTAGTGCAGACTCTGAAATTAGAGATTAAATAACATTTCAGTCAAAATATCCCACTATATATTAATACCATGTTATAAGCACAATAACCCATTCCAGGGTATGTTGTTATTGGGGATTAATCAACACCCTGGGTGCTGTGAGGACACTCTGCTTAATTTCATGCCTCACAAATGCAGCCAAGGTGTTGATTAATCTCCAGTAACCACACACCCTGTTGTGGGTTATTGTTTACTTACAAAATGGCTCTAAGAAGGTTTTTTGGGGAGTAAAATAAGACTCGGCACCTGACCATATGTTTATAGAAATTTAATGCATGGTCAGGTGACCTCTCTCGGCCTGTGAAATTTCTGTATTTTTTCTTGCCACTTAGTAATACACAACAATCCATAAAGATATACAAAATATATCTCATCATATTTGGGACAAATGTACCTCAAATACAAATATTCATGGGTATAAATAAATAAAGCCTACTTTACATATCAGTGCTTAAAAATATCATAGTATTCTTATATTTTAAGTATGAAACTATTAATGATATTATCCCCCTCACATGTAAAAGCCACAAGGTAACCCACTTTACATAAGCTTCTATTTAAATGGGTGTGTGTGTGTGAAGACCGAAAAGGAAGAGAACTAAATTGATCTCAAATAAGACAAGAGTGGCTGTGCACAACCTACTAATAACTATTATTTTCATCTAATCCAAATTATCAAGAAAAATATCCTCTAGTAGGCAGTCAGCCTATACCATAACTGGGGCAACATGATAAAGGATGTTGGGGTGTATCAGGACGGGGGTTGACATCTGGAGAAAGGAGGTGATACTGCCTCTCTGTAGATCAGTGGTGAGGCCGCATCTGGAATACTGTGCTCTGTTCTGGAGCCCCACCTACAAAAAGACAAAGACAGACTGGGGAGGGCACAACATAGGGTAACCAAAATGCTTCAGAGCCAACAGGACAGATCCTGTGAGGATCAGCTTCAGGCCCTGAAATTATACTTGGTTGGAGACCAGAAGGGAGAGGATGAATGTGAGCTACCTGCTTCAGGGTGTGGAAGTGCCTCCTTGGCGACCGACTCTTGCCAAGCTGCACACCGGCCGCACATCCAGGCCACCCAGCGTGTTCGGCGCTCAGCCCTGGGAGGGCACAGGGCTACCTGCTTCAGGGCGTGGAAGCGCCTCCTTGGCGACCGACTGCGGCCACAGCCGCACACCGGCTGCACATCCAGGCTACCCGGCTTGTTCGGCACTCAGCCCCGGGAGAGCACAGGGCTACCTGCTTCAGGGCGTGGAAGCGCCTTCTTGGTGACCGACTGCAGCCACAGCTGCACACCGGCCACACATCCTGGCCGCTCGGCTTGTTCAGCACTCAGCCTCAGGAGAGCACAGGGTAGAATACTACTATATTCCCCAGCTTGCAGTGTCTCTCCGATTGGCCAAGGACCTTCTGGAGGCAGCCGCTGTTGGCTGTATGATCTGTAGCTCCAGTCCCTATTGGCTGAAGCTGAATACCGGCTTTTTTAATTGCCAGGGACCAACAGTATAATAATTACTATAATTGTGAGGGGGATTTTCGGCTCTCTCGCCCACCCCCCCCCACCACCTTAATTAAATACACCTTCCTCCTGACCACCTTCTGATGGGTATCCTCCTATTGGCACAATAACGGACTGCTAGGTTCCCTCCTATGGCACAATAATGAACTGCTGGACCTTAATTGGTGCTTGAGCAAGGCCGTCAGGGATCCTATTTTGGTACAGCCTTTTGCCTAAATTCCATAGTGGATGACCCTATAGTTTTTGGCCAGTATGCAGGATGTTGGCTCTATTTTCTTCCACCTAATTGGCCCGCTCCCACTACTTATCTCTGGCACGATCCCTACGCAAAGTACTGGCACAAACTAGGGCCACAGTACTTTCTCTTCTCACCTTAACACAGGTTGTAATCGTATGTACGGTACTATGCTCATCTCAAACCAATTCCCCCCCACTTCAACCAGCATCTTTTATGCAGCACTCCCTTCTCTTCTCTTCCTGGGTGCGCCTCTTTGCATCCTTGGGGGGGGGGTGTCTGACACCAACCTACTGCATCCTCAACTCCACCTTTTCGCGCTCACGGGAAGGGCCAGACTAAGACTTTCAAACTTACTCTGATTGCTATTGAAAATATTATACTGATCCTCCTAATCTCCTCTGGTGACGTTGAACTTAAACCGGGCCCACCCTCTACTATCCCTTCCACTTCAGACATAACAAACCTAAAAGGGCTGAAAATTCTGCACGCAAATGTCTGTAGTCTCCTAAGAAAGCTGGACCTTATCCAAACATGGATAAACCTGTCCACCCCTGATGTATTGGTTATCTCCGAGTCATGGCTTAAACCCTCAACCAAGGACACTGAAATAAATATACCTTCTTACAAAGTCTGTAGAACGGACAGACGGACAAGAGGGGGTGGAGTTGCCATTTATGTACAGGATAAGTACTGTGCTTCGATCATCAGCTCTATCTCTGAGCCTAAAGAATATGATAGTCTATCAATTAAATTACAACTGTCACCCTCCCAATCTATTCAAATCATTGCATGTTATAGACCCCTTTCAGCTGGCATAAAGATCATTCAGCACCTGAGCTCCCTACTCGACTCTGCATCTTCAGAGGTCATAGTTGTAGGTGATCTAAATCTTGATTGGTACGCAACCTATTCTAAACCTCTCAAGGAGCTAAGTGACGCCTTTGGTCTCCATCAACTCATTATGGAACCCACCCGGCCAAACACCAAAAATCCAGCCAACAGTTCCCTACTCTATACAATATTGGTTAACAAGCCTCATCTGTTCTCTCTTGTAGGAGTGTTTTCTAGCGATCTCAGTGACTACTGCATCATTGCATGCGTAAGGTCCCTGCCAAAAATGATCTCCTCCAGATACATGCAAAAAAGGTGCAGACACAATTTTTACATTTCCGCCTTCCTTACTGACCTACAGCATTCTAATTGGCAAGAGTTCTGGCTTGCCTCTTCCTGTATTGAAGTGTATAATATTTTCCATACTATCCTCATGGACACAATTAACAGGTGTGCGCCACTGGTAAAAACCTGTACAAAGAAAATCTCTTGCCCCTGGTTTTCTACCAACCTTAAGTTAGCTCTCTTGCACAGGGATGCCTTATGGAAAAAGGCACGAAAAACTAAGCTTCATGGTGACTGGGTTTCTTCCGAGCTGCCAGAAATCAATGCACTAAGCTTGTAAGGGCTGCCAAGTCCAGTTACTATAACGCTAAACTGAATGAATCTACCCACAGCCCATCCACCTTTTGAAAGACCATTAAGGAAGTTGAAGGTCATAGGATATCCAACACCTGTCCATTCAAGATCTCCGTCAACAGTGTAATGTTCATAGATAAACATGATATACTGAATGGGCTAAACAACCACTTTGCCACAGCTAGATTGGCCTTTGATTCCTCCCCTGCTAATGCCTTGAGAGACTATCTCTATGGGCAGGACAAGACACCCTTCCCCACTACAAAGGCTGTGCCGTCCTTCTCCTTCAGCCAGGTATCTCTGAAACAAGTCAAAGACATGTTAATCAACCTAGACACTAGAAAAAGTGCTGGTGCTGACTTCATTGACCTGTACTTTCTGAAAATTGGCTACCATATACTAGCCGTCCCCATAACCCACTTCTTCAGTCTGCCCCTCATGCAGAGTTCCCTTCCGGATATCTGGAAAACTGCCCATGTTGTCACATTATTCAAATCTGGGGACCCTGCGGACCTTAATAACTATCGTCCGATCTCTCTGCTTCCTGCTTTATCCAAAATGTTGGAAAAGATTGTCAGCCTGCAGATTTAGAGACCACCTTGAACTACATAACCTACTCACCCCTATACAATCTGTCTTCAGACCTCAATATAGCACTATCTCTGCACTTGCAAAAGTTACTAATGGCTGACTGAATGCATTGGACAATAAACTCTATGTAGGTGCCCTATTCTTGGATCTAAGCAAGGCATTTGACATGGTACACCATGCCCTCCTGCTGGATATTCTCCGTAACTTTGGTCTGGACTGTACCACTCTCAAATGGTTCGAATGCTACCTTGTGGGACGACTGCAGCAGGTTAAAGTAGAAGGAAACTTTTCCCCCATGAAAATTCTCCATAGAGGTGTACCGCAAGGATCAGTACTGGGCCCCCTCCTTTTTGCCATCTATGTAAATAACATCCACGCTGGCATCCATCAAACTGTCATCCACTTATTCGCAGATGACACTGTATTATACATTCCCAGACCTACCCCTGACAAAACATGGTCAGACATCCAACTTGAATTTAACCATCTACAGAACAACCTGTTGCATCTTAAACTACTGTTTAATGCAAAAAAAAAATAATGCTCTTCTTTCCTTTTCCAAGGTCTACCTCTACTAATGTGGTGGACAGGCAAACCTCAATTACTACTCTCCTTAATGAACTTCTGGAACTGATACATAAGTTTAAATACCTGGGATGTGGATTGACCACAAACTGTCCTTTCTTGACCTTATTGAAGAACTTTCCCAAAAACTTAAACAGAGGCTCGGCATATTCTTCCGTATTAAGCACTTGCTAACATTGGAAGTGAGAACCAGAATCGTACAATCCACCTTCCTCCCCTTACTCGACTATGGGGATATTCTGTACGCACAAGGGAACAGCACAGTTCTAAAAAAGCTTAACATCTTATATCACCGGGCTTTAAGATTTATATCTGGAGCCCCCTACACTACACACCACTGTTCCTTGTATACCCTGGTTGGCTGGAACTCCCTTGGCACAAGGCGATACTAAAACGCAGCAATCTGGACCTACTGTGCTATCATCAAGAAACTGCCCTCATATATCTCGGACAGCCTCCCTATTTGTATCCCTGGACCGTGTGCACTAAGAAGATCCACCTGTATCACTGTTGTTATTCCCAAAGTCAAGATTTATTTTGGCAAATGTTCCATTAGCTACTCCCTCCCTACTCTATGGAATAAACTCCAAAAAATACTACAAATTGCCTCTTCTCTTCTCTTCCCCTGGCTATCTTCAAAACCCTACTGGCCAGGACAGCCATAGAAAATTGTAAATATGCATCATAAAACCCCTATGCAAACACCTCTTCTTCTTTCTCCTACCGTATGTCTACTGGTCAGGACTGTTACAAAACAATTATAAGTGTGCTTCATAAAACGTCTAGTGGTCAAGACTGTTACAGAAAATTTATAAGTGTGATTCGTAAAAGTCCTATGCATTCATTTTTCATTTATTCCCTACCTCAGGTCCACACCACTATGATTTCGCACTGCCTTTTACTTCCTTATAACTTATAAGTAGAGATGTAAGTTTGTCATGGATGAGGTTTTAATGACTCATTTTTTGTTCATGAAATCATTAGTAAACAGTAGTAAATGTTGTGGCACTGTCATCATTGCTACATTCTGATGACACTAGTGAAAGTCATGGAAGTCGTGAATAAAGATCAAACGTCATGAAATCAATGACGTGTATGACTGCCGTGACAGACTTACATCCCTACTTATAAGTGGTCCAGCATACCTACTTTTTCTGGCCCACATATTTACAGTGTCTCAGATAGCTATTGCCCTGGGCTCTTACTCTATGATCTATATTTGTTTTTCAACTTTCAGAGGTGACCTTTCCTCCCTGCAGACCTTTGACCTCCTGGCCTTTGGCTTGGCATCCTGCCAGTCAGTTTACACACTATCAGTATAGACTGGTACAGCTAGCTATTAGAATTGCTTGTGTATTTTGTGTATTGTATTTTCTTTAAACCAGTCTGTGTTTATCTTAACCAGTCTAGCCAATTGAATATCTATTGTATTTTGCTCAGCAAATCTGTATATATCCTAACCATTCTGTATATACAGCCAATTTGTATGCTGAAATTGTTTGGAATATCTACTCTATGAGGGTGTGTTGTTGTATACTCCAATGTTATGTAATTATTACCAGGTCCATCTTGTAAATGAGTTCTTCTCAACGATGTTTCGCCTGGCTAAATAAAGATTGATTGATTGATCGAGACTTTCAAGTTCCTGAAAGGAATGAACAAGGTAGATTGTGGGGAAATATTCAACAGGACTTGCAAATCAAGATCATGGGAACATGAGTGGAAGCTGGCAGGTGAGATATTCAGGAGGGATGTGAGTAAGTTTTATTTTGCAGAGAGTGGTTGAGCTGTGGAATAGTCTACCAGCAGAGGTGGTGGGTGCAAGCACCACTGATGGTTTCAGACATGGCTGGGACCAAAAAAAGGCCTAATAATATAAAGAGGAAAGCAGCAAGGCAGGGATTTGGGGGCTGAGGGAAAGAACCTCTCAGACATTAGGTCACGGGTCAGGATGGATGGACCAATGATCTTTTTCTGCCAACATTTTGTATGTTGTTGTTTCTAGAAATAACATGAGCCCGAGCCACTCACAGTGCTCTTAAAGGGGCCACAGTTGACTATTTAATCACGTCTTACACGACAGAATATAATGTCATTATTCTAGTGCACTTATACAACTGCGTTTGCCTATCTGTGAAATCTGTGTACACAAGTTGTGCACTGGCCATTCGAGACATTTTATCAGTGCAGTATTGATGCACCCAGGGGTGTAAGGACACTTGGCCTTTGGCTTTATGCATCACAGTCCTGGGGCGTGCATCATTTCATATCCTTTAAACCACACTCTGACATGGTTTATTACTTACAGAATTATTGGCAAGGACCAGTAATGCATGGAAATCAAATGAGACAGACTCTGTAGTATATGAATGTGTATTATGACTCGTGTATTACAGAGTTTTTGCCAAGTATACTAGGCTTAGCATGAGTTAAAAAGATCATAATTGCTGGCTTGATATTTGCGAGCAGTCTGGGATGATTTGATGATGGGTAACTCCAAGAAAGGAGTTGATGGAAGTGGTCAGCATGGTTGAAGGGCAGCCAAGTTGAGTGGCGGCGGAAAAGCGGTGTCATCGGGTGAGGAGTGCACACTTGAGTCGGCTATGTTGGACTTGGTGCAGGCTATCAAATTGCTGAATAGGCATGTTGCGGCTTAGGACAGTAAAGTGGACAACTTTGGTTCCAGGATTTCAGTTTGTGAAGTACAATCTGCAATAGACTTTGTGTAGGCGAAAGAGGCAGTCGGGGTCTGCATTAAGTGTGCCACTGCCACCACCGATTTGCTGATTGAAACCAAATCATTAAAATACCATATTGCGCCGGCCTGGTGACGCTGAGGGTTGAGGCACTGGGCGCCACCCCTACGCCCGGCGGGCGGGTTGGGGAGCGGACTCGGGTGGCGAAGAGGTCGGCAGGAGAGGAGGATCGGCATCCCAGCAAGTGCTCTCCTCCTCAGGGTGGGAGACCAAGAATGCACCTCGTTCTGCATCCCTTCCATAGCCAGTGGAAGCACGGCAATAGGAAGGGATGGGCGGACTCCGTTCCTGGAGCCGGGGAGGGGGCGTCGGACGGTGCATGACAGGCAGAAGCCGCGTCAGCACACACCACTGGGGACATCACGTCCCAAGTGCCAGACGCCCCAGAGGTAGGGATCAAGGGAAAACGGAAAACACCTCTCAGCAGCCCTGGATGAAAGCCGCTCTGGTTCCATCCAGACCACCAAGAAGAGACAGACCCCACTGTGCAGGAGGGGAGAAGAGGCAGTCTAGGGGCAGATCCCGTGGAAGGTGGAATGGAGGAAATGAGTGGACGGAAGGAGTGGGCACTGAGAGGAGATAGGAGGGATAAAGAGAAAAAGTAAAAAAAAAAAAATTTAAAATGCCATATTGAAGCACTGAAAACCAAACCAGGGCATCAACCTCTGATCCATGGACTTTCAGAGACAGCAGAAGGGGATGACTCAATAGGGTTTGCCAGATCATGGTTGGGAGAATTGTTACATTTAGAACTGGTTCCCCAAGTGCATAGAGCATTCCAGATCGCTCCCAGAAAACAAAGTGCTGAAGTTAACTCACCAAGGACTTTTTTGATTACACTAGCTGAAAAGGATGGCGTCATGGATGCTGCACGCAGAGTGAGCCTCTCATGGTGGAGATGGTAGCAAACTTTCAGTCTATCCAAACTTGTGTTTTGCAGCAAGAAGCACGAGAAAGGCCTTGGATGCCATCAAGGCCACACTGTGTACTTTGGAGGGTTCACATATGTTAAAAATACCGCACAAAATTTAGGGTTGTATACTCTGGAAAACAATATATTTCTAGTGAGCCACATGTTGTTGCAACATGGCAAAAAGAATCCAGACAGACATTGGCGCCCAAAACTCATTTGAACACTTGGACTCAAATTAAGTTAATGCTGAACTTTGTGATCATCAGTACGGGACTTGGGGGGCCTGGGTGTACAGGAGGGAGGTAAGAGGTAGCGTGACATAACAGGCTACATGCCTTCTTCACTAATAATATACAGTAGATGAATATGAGTAGATGGGTAAAACATTGGCTGGACAACAGGACACATAAGGTAATTGTAAATGGAGTCCACTCTGAAGAAAGGGCGGTTACTAGTGGGGTACCGCAGGGTTCAGTATTGGGTCCAGTCCTTTTTAATGTCTTCATCAGTGGCATTGCAGAGGGACTGGAAGGAAAAGTATGCCTTTTTGCAGATGACACAAAGATCTGCAACAGGGGTTGATACACAAGGAGGCGTGGAAAGGATGAAAAGGGACTTGGTGAAGGTTGGAGGAATGGTCAGACGATGGCAGTTAGGATTCAATGCAAAAAGTAAAATAATGCACCTGGGAAACAAGAACCCAGGGAAGAATACACAATGGGTGGGAGGTAGTAACAACAACAAAACAGGAAAGGGACCTGGGGGTAATCATATCAGATGACCTTAAGGTTAGCAAGCAATGTGGAGAAGGCAGTAGGGAGGGCCGGGGGTATTCTGGGATGTATAGGGAGAGGCATCAGCAGCAGAAAACAGGAAGTTGTTATCCCTCTGTACAGACAGTTGGTGAGACCCCATCTGAATACTGTGTCCAGTTCTGGAGACCCCATCTCCGCAAGGACATAGACAGGATAGAGGAGTCCAGAGGAGGGCAACTAAAATGGTGCAGGGTCTGCAAGAGAAGTCAGATGAGGAGAGACTAAAGGAGCTTAATATGTATACCCTTGAGGAAAGAAGGGAGAGGGGACATGATAGAAACTTTCAAGTACCTCAAGGAATCAACAAAGTCCAAGAGGGTAGCATCTTTCAGAAAAAGAGACTTGCAAGAACAAGGGACACAATTAAAGATAGGGCGTTCAGGGGCAATGTGAGGAAGTATTATTTCACAGAGAGGGTAGTGGATGCATGGAACAGCCTTCCTGAGGAAGCTGTGGAGTGTAAAACTGTGGGAGAATTCAAGAATGCATGGGACAGACATAAGGCAATTCTTGTGGGGGGCAGGAAGATATAGGCTGTTGGTTAAATAGGATCTGCGGCCTATCCTGTAGGTAGGGAAATGGGCAGACTAGATGGGCCTAGCGGTCCTTATCTGCCGTTAAAGTCTATGTTTCTATAAGATTGATTAAATATTTCTGTCTGTGTAATAGATAACACTGTATGTAAGGGACATACCCCTGTTATAGTGCTAGCCTTGTGGCTACCGACCAATAGCTCCCTCCCATCACATGTTGCACAAGAACTTTCAAAACCAGCATACTACTACAGTATCAGTAAACAAGGTGTTTTATGTTACTGTTCATTTTCTGCTGTCTCCTAAATAGTTACATTTGGTTTGTTCTCTTTTTTTTTTTTAGTGCAGTAATCTTGCATGTTACTCGAATGTAGACATATTTCATAATTTAAATTGCAATGCAGGAGGGGCTCTGAGCATTGAAGTATTGTTAAAAGCAGGTGAAGGTCAACTTTTTCCTTACAAGTTTTTATATAAGGTTCAATTCTGTGGGTAGGTGGGGGACAAATAAAAGTGCTATGCTGATATTGCTGATAATAGTCCTTAACTGTATGGGACCCAGTAAGCTGATGGAACGCCTGACAAGTTATGTGAAATAGTTATGAATATATAATTGGTGTCATTTCTGTGATGGAATCTGCTGGTTTATGAGATATATAGTTGATCTGGTCATAACCACCACATAATGTGTCAACCTGGACAGCATAATAGTGTACCCTTTGATAAAGTATATACAGAATTATGCAATAATATGTGATTTGTGCTTTAGTTGTGGATTCATTTGCATGAATATCTTATAAAATTAATCAAAAGAAAATTCAAAAAGGAATTAAATACAATAAAAGGAAAAATGGATATATTGATGTTTTTGACAGAAATACATTGTTACTAAAAACAGTATTTTTTTCTACGAACAAATACTGCTCGTTTAAAGGATTCTTCCATCTCTCGGAAAATTGAAGACCTCTTTAAAGGGGCACATAGATATTGTCGGCAGATAAGGGCCTATGGTCCACCCAGTCTGCCCATTTGAGCTTGTAAGTTCCCTTTACGTTTTTCTAGAAGTCTGTTGCCCCTTAACCTTGACCTTCAGGATTCCCTTATGTCTGTCCCATGCATTCTTAAATCCCGTGATTGTTTCAGCCCCCACCACTTCCTCTGGCAGGGTGTTACACTTGTCCACCACCCTTTCTGTGAAGAAATTCTTCCTCATGTTTCCTCTGAATCGCCCTCTTTCCAGCTTCATCCTGTGCCATCTAGTCCTGGAACATCTTTTTCACTGGAAAATAGTGTATTTCTGCACCCTGTTCCTCCCTGTAAGGTACTTGTATGTCTCTGTTATATCCACTCTCTTTCTCTCCTCCAGGGAGTACATATTCAAGTTATTCAGCCTGTCCTCATAGGACTTGTGATGCAATCCTTGTACCATCTTTGTTGCCCACCTCTGAGCCTTCTCCACCCATAAGGTCTCCGGAACTGTACACAGCACTCCAGGTGGGGCATCACTAGTGTCTTGTATAGTGGAATTATGACCTCCCTTTTCCTGCTGGTGATGTCCCTGTCTATGCATCCTAGCATCCTATTTGCTTTACCTGCTGCCCTGTCGCTCTGTTTTCCCTACCTTGAGGTCATCAGAGATGATAACCTCGAGGTCCCTTTCCTGCTTAGTGCATGCTGTAGCCACACTCCCCCAACTGATATGTTGTTTCAGGGTTTTTGTGCCCGGTATGCATTATTTTGCACTTCTTTGCGTTGAATTTCAACTGCCAAACCCTCAACCATTCTTTAAGCTTCTGCAGGTCCCTCCTCATTCTGTCCACATCCCCTGGCATGTCCACTCTGTTACAGAGCTTCTTGTCATCAACAAACAGGGAAATTCTGCCTTCTAAGTCCTGCGTAATGTCACTGATGAAAACGTTGAATAGGACCGGTCCCAGCACTGATCCCTGCTGTATCGCACTGGTCACTGTTACCTCTGTGGAGTGACAGCCATTTATCACAACCCTTTGTGCCCTGCCACCCAGCCATTTACCCACCGCACTACTGTCCTGCCCCCTCACGTATTCCCCAGTTTAATAGCCTTCTATGTGGCACAGTGTCAAAGGCCTTGCTGAAGTTTAGATAGGCCACTTCCACTGCCCTCCCCTGATCCACCGCCTTTGTCACCCAGTCAAAAAATTCAATGAGGTTGGTCTGGCATGACCTCCCTCCAGTGAAACCATGCTGCCTTGAGTCCTGTAGTCTGTTGCCAACCAGATGTTTCACCAATCTCTCCTACAGTAGTGCATCCATGATCTTCCCCCACTACTGAGGTAAAGCTGACTGGTCTGTAGTTCCCTGCTTCCTCTTTGTTCCCGCTTTTGTATAATGGGACTACATCTGCTGTCTTTCAGTCTTTGGGTACCTCCCCTGTTTCCAGTAATCGGCTAAACAGGATTGCCAGAGGTTCAGCCACCACCTCTCTTAGTTCCTTTAGGACCCTGGGGTGCACCGCATCTGACCCCATTGCTTTATCGACTCTTATTCCTTCCAGTTCCTTAAGGACCCTTTCCCATGTAAAGGGACTTGAGTCCATTTCTGCACCCATCCCACCCCTTGTACTCCTTTCAGGCCCATTACCCTCCCCTTCCTCAGTAAAGACTGAGCAGAAGTATCTGTTCAGTATGTCAGATTTACTGTTGTCATCCTCCACTCTGCCCCCGTCCTCCCCCTTCAGTTTCAGTATCCCTCCCTTTGCCGTTCTTTTTTTCACTTATGTACCTGTAAAAGATTTTGTCCCCTCTACCCACTGATTTTGCGATGCACTCTTCTGTCTGAGCTTTGGCTTCCCTTACTGACCTCCCTGCCTCCCTTTACTTCTCCTGGTACTTCTCTCTGTCCCCTTCTGACTGCGTCTTTTTGTATTGCCTGAATGTGATCTTTTTGGCTTTCACTTTCTCTGCTACCTCCTTGGAAAATCATAATGGCCTCCTCTTCCTTTTCCCCTTGCTAACCTGCTTAACACATAATTTTGTTGCTCTTGTAATCCCTGTTTTAAATATTGCCCAGTGTTCCGCCACCCGATTCTCATTAGTGCCCCTTTCAAGCATGTCCCCATTTTCCCAAAGTCTGCCCTCCTACAATCCAGGATACGCGTTTTTGTGTAGTTTGGTTCCGCTTCTTTTGTGATTTCAAACCACAGTGACCGGTGGTCACTGTTCTCCAGGTACTCCCCTACTGTTACCCCATCACACTCCCCGTTTGTGAGCATGAGGTCCAGTATTGCCTTCTGACAAGTTGGTTCCATGACCAGTTGCTTAAAGAGATCCACCAAGATAACAGTCTCAGTCCCTGCACCTACCCTGTTGTTAGCTTACCTCCACAGCTTGCTGGTAATATGCTGCTGGTAACAAATAATCCAGTGGTTAAAAAGTTATGTCACTAATAAAATTCAATTAACTGGGTCCCAAGGACTTCCTCCTTTTTTTTCAGCTGCCCATGTCCTGCCCCCCTCACCGGCGTGATGGCGAGATGCTAGGGAGGCTGGGAGTGCCTAATATAGTCAACAGGAGGCGGCTTTCGATCATTTTAAATATTCTAATGGACACTTGGTAATGAAATGTGGGCACCGGGTGGCTAACAAAGAGGGCCTTATTGGTGACCAGTGCCCACGTTTCTTTGTAAGTGTCCATTGGAATATTTAAAATGATCGGCTCGCCCTCCGTTGACTGTAATGGGCATGCCTGCACTCTTCCTAGCATCTCGGCCGGTGAGCATGGGGGCAGGTCGTGGTAGACGCTTAGAACCGGGAAGTCCTTTGGGACCTGGTTAATTGAATTTTACGAGTGACATAACTTTTCAACCATTGGATTATTTGTTGCCAGCAGCATACTACCGGCAAGCTGTGGCGTTAAGCCAACAACAGGGCAGGTGCAGGGGCTGTGACTGGTAGGGCTCTTTAAGGAAGGCACCTTCAAGGGAGTCCAGTATAAATCTGCTCCTGGTTGATGCTGCTGCTGCTGCTGGGAGGCTCCAGTCCATGTGTGGAATATTGAAGTCTCCAACCATTACCATCTCCCCCTTGTCAGCTATCCTTTGGATGGATGGCTAGCATTAACTCCCTGTCTGTCTCTTCCTCCTGGGTTGGTGGTCTGTGTGTGGATGGCTGACCCCGTTTTCCTTTCCAGCTTAACCCACAGTATCCCTCCACCCCCATTTTGTTCCTCCTGGATCTTTGTGTCCTTTATGCCATATTTTACATAAAGTGCTACTCCTCCCTTCCTGCCTGCCTGCCCTGTCTCTTCCAAATATGTTGTAGCCTGGTATGGCCATCTCCCAGTCGTGGTTATCATTACACCAGGTCTCTGGGATGGCCACGATGTCCAGATCCTCCATCTTGTTGCTAAGGCTCCTGGCATTGGCACATATGGCTTTCCATGATGTGAACTCCATGGACTGTTTAGCTGTTTTATACCAGCCCCCACCCTGGTTGTCCTTTATCCCTAGTTCTCCCTGCTGTCTGCCCTTCTGTTGTAATTTGCCCCCTTTCTGCCTATCCACCTCTTGGGTGCCTACCTCCATCTTTTGCACACTGCTTTGTAGAGCTATCTCCTCCTCCTGTTCACTGGTTCCACTGCTAGCTATGGGGGGTGAGCAATTACGTACCCTTCTTGCTGGCCTGCACCCCTCCCCTTGGCTAGTTTAAATGCTTGTCCATTTAGCATTTAAACTTATCATTGAGTGCTTGGATTCCCCGCCTGCAGGCCATCAGACTTGAACAAGTCGCCATCCCTCCAGGTGGGTCCCCAGTCACCAATGAATCCAAACCCTTCCTCGCAGCACCCGTTCTTCAACCCTGTAATAAAGTTCCTGGTGCTTGTGCCGCTACACTCTTCCATGCCTTTAACAGGTAGTACTTCTGAGAAGGTGACCGATACAATTACTTGCTTGAGACCACTCCCCAATTTTGTAAACTCTTCTGAACTTTCTTAGGCTCCCCATTTGCCAGGTCATTAGTAACTAGGTGGATAATGACATTCAGCTCACCCTCCCATCTTACCTTCTCGGCGATCCCCAGGGTCTTCCTCCCATCCCTCCAAGCTGTAGCACCTGGTAGGCTCCTCACCTCCCTGTCCTCCCCCTCATGTGTTCCTAGCTGGATCCCTCTTACAATAGAGTCCCCAACTAGTATTTGCTTCCTCCTCCTCCTCTGTGGTCCACTGCTCTCCCCCCCCACTGAGGTCACCTCCTCGGTTGACCTCCACATCCTTCCCTTCCACTTCTTTGGGTGCCTCTGTGTGGCTGTCCCTGTTTGGCAGTGCGGCATACGAGTTCTGGAGTGGAATAGGATTTGGGATGTGCCTCTGCCTGACCATCCTAATCTTCCCAAGCCCACCGTCATCCAAGTGCGCTTCTTTCTTGCCATCCTTTGAGGCAGCGGCGTTGGACTGGGTTGTCTCTGGATAGGGGTGAAGGTACTCCTGACCCAGTTTACTTCTGCTCTGAGTTTAGCTACCTTGTTCTGCAGTTCAGAGAGATGCCTGCAGATAGGGCAGCACCTCAGCATCCAGAAGGTCTGCCTGAATACGGCTGCCTCACATCCCCTGCATTGCACCACTCCCCACATTATACAGCACTTGTACTGCTATTCCAGTAGTTGTAATTGTACAGTAGCTACCATAGCTTGAAAGCCCATGAAAAGCTCTTTCAGTGAGGTATTGGGCTCATCTGTAGCTAGAAACTCTCCAGAGATTTAGACACCTGAGTCTGTTCAGTATTAATACTACACTGCAGCATTTTGTAGAACACTGTGATGTCATCGAGGAACAAACTGTGCTTGACTCGGTGTACTTGGGCACAGCTTGTTCCTCAGTGACATCATAATGCTTTAAAAGAACAGACTGTCATCTATATTCTTGGAGTGCTTCCAGCAGCAGAATAGCCCAATACCTCGTTTGAAAGAGCTTTTCATGGGCTTTCATGCTATGATGACAGCTGGGCATGAATGTGTCCCTTTCAGTATCTGTTAGTAAAGATTAGTAACTATGGCTAACAGTATTGCTGTAATAAAATTTTAAGGGGCCAGATGCAAATAACCAAAGCAGATGTTTGTCATTCCTTATGTTGCAGTTCCCCCCATTGTGAAGGTCTATGGAAGAAAAGGCTCAAATCATTCATCTGTAAGTTGTATGGTTACTGGGTTCTACCCTCAAGCCATTGCTGTCAGCTGGTTTGTAAATGGAATGGAAGAAGTAAGCAGTCAAGAATACACTGATTTAGTACCAAATGAAGATGGGACTTATCAGATGACAACAAGCATGAAGATTTACCAAGCGGATAACAAGTACATATATCATTGTCATGTAGACCATAGTAGTCTTGATGAGGTCTGGAAGATACCATGGAATGGCAATGGTAAGCAAATCTCTTTAGAATATGAAAAAGAGCATGCGAGTGGTTATAGAACCTCAAACATATGGTAACTTATGGGCAGAAAAGGGATGAGTGTTCATAGAGTCTGGTCTGATTTTTACCTAAGTCTGGTCCCCATCCCCAACCCCCACCCATTTCCCACAGCCACTAGTCCCTAATGCCTGACCCATCCCACCTTAAACACATGGATAGTCTTTGACCTTACTTATTCCCTTGGTAGGTGATTCCAGCAGTCTACCGCCCTCACATGAAAAAAATACTTCCTTGTGTCTCTCCTGAATTTACCCCTTACCAGTTTGTAACCGTAGCCTCTAGTGCATGACCCCTCATTGCCAGTGTGTTCCAGTACCCTCTGTTGATCTCACTGTGATACTTGAAAGGGTCTGTCATTTCAACCCCCCCCTTCCTTCTTGCCTCAGGTGAGTACATGTTTAGGCTTTCTATCTGGTCTTTTTCCCCTGCAGCCCCTGCACCATTTTGGCGGCCCTTCTCTGCACTGTTTCCAAGTGGTCATGGTGTTTTTTGAGATGGGGGCTCCAAAGCTGCAAACAGTACCCCAGGTGTGCCTCACCAGGGATCCATACAGGGGAGGGTTACCTCCTGCTGGTGATGCCACTACTGATACATCACAGTATCCAGTTGTCCTTTGCATATGTCCTACCATACTGGGCTGATAACTTGAGGTTGCCACTAATGATTACCCCCAGGTCCCTTTCCTCTGTGGTCCAGTTTACACTGACACTTTTGATCTAGTACTCTGTTTTGGGGTTCTTATTTCCAGTATGCATGCCTTTGCACTTCTTCACATTTAATTTGATGATGTAAAATGGATATACAGTTCATATATAGTCAGATCTGGTTCATCTGTAAACATTTGTTTTTGCCCATTTTGTTATGTGACAAAAATGCACGTAGTAACCAGACAGCGACCAAAGGGTGTACATTTGTTTACTGTATTAGAAAAATATAGCATTACAAATTTGAAAATAATGTTGAGCAGATAAAACTATTTCATTTTCCTTTCTGTTTTTTTAAACTTCATGTTTGTTTCAGAAATCATCATACATATTCTGTACAACAGTGGTCTTGATGTAATCTTAAAGAGCTGGTTCCTAGTAAGGGTTCCCCCCAAGCACAGAACATAGTCTACCCGGGCCCTGAGTTGCAATCCATAATGTATTTTCCTTAGTGCAGCTGTAAAAGAAAGTTAGAACACTCGTAAAATTGCCTCCCGATACCATGGCCAGAAATGCAGTCACTTCCATAATGCACCGACACTCCCCCACGCAGGCACACGTAGCCCCGTTTTGTGATGTCATAACATGAAGGCGGCATGTGCCCGCCCCATTGACTTGAATGCGGTCAATTTTCTTAAACATTTTATTACTATGTAGTTTTGAGATTTAAAGAAATCAAAGCGACCGCTTGACTAACAAGGACCCTGATAGCTGAGCGGTCGCTTTGATTTCTTTAAATCCCAACACTAAATAGTAATCAAATGTTTAAGAAAATCAGCCCCATTCAAGTCATTTTATGACATCACAAAACTGGGCTGCATGGGGGGGCGTGTCATTTCTGGCTTTTTTGACTAGGGACAATTTTAAGAGCATTCTAACTTTTTTAAACAGCAGTGCTAAGGATAATAACGTATGTATTTCAACACAGGGCCAGGTAGGCTATGATGTGCTTTGGGGGGACAAATACTTGAGCACTGTGAATCTGCTCTTCAAATCCTGCTGTGTTACATACTGTTTCTAATCCCACTTTCATTTTCTTTTCCTTATACAGTCTTGTTTCTGAAGTTTGCAGATACAAACATTTATTTTTAACTGAGCTGTCCCCAACCTTTGGACACTTTCCATAGCTATTTTAACCTTTAAACCTAAAACAATGGCTATAACAATATCTCTGTTTATTTTTACCTGATAGTAAAATACCAGAAACCTCTATGTTTTATTCAGTTAATAATTGTCCCAGTACTGGTGTGTACTCTCTAGCTCTTCCATCATATGATAAAAAGGGAAGCCATCTGGAATTAAATCTTTCTACCATCAGATGTACCCTGGCTGAAATTTGTTCCATAATTTTAATTTTGTTACAGTTCTGTAACCAGTCATGTCTGGTGGGTAAGGATAATTGCAGCCAACTTTGTGTGATAGTTGTCAATGCTGCGGCTATGAGAATATTATATAGGTATTTTTTGCCCAGCCCTTTAACCTGTCTTGGAGCTAACCCCAAAACTATGTTCATACCCTTTTCACTGCTGATCGAATCTCTAGGCATTCCATCACCCATTTAGTGACCTCCACCCAGAAGTTCTTAAGACGTTTGCAGTCCCTAAAGATATGTGTGGGTGTACCCCTTTCCCCACATACCCTCCAACATCTATCCTAACCTGCTTGACTATAACATGTCCTATTAGGAGTCAGAAAGAATTGACTCACCACTTTCCATCGAAATTCTCTCCAGCTCCCTGATAAAGTGGTTTTATGTACTGACCTCCAAATTTGTATCCATTGTTTTGGGAGCAAGTGTCCGATCTAGTTCTTCTTCCATCTCGCTTGTACCTGTGTTATGTCTTGGTCACCTGTATTGGAATTATGTGTAATATATAGATTGGAGACTATATGTTTCCCCTCCAATTGCTTTATTAGGGTGAATAATTTTTCCACTAGTGGGTGTTGGGTGGCCCAAAGTCCTTCCGTATTACTTTTATCCTGAAGAAAATTTTTGATCTGTAGTAATCTGAACATATTGGACTGTGGTAACCTAAAGTCTTGTTGCAGTTGATTGAAGGATTTGAGTGTCTCTCCCTGATATAATTGTGTAATAAATAGCAGGCCCTTCATTGCCCATCTCTTAAAGGCAGCATCCAGTGAGGCCGGGGTGAATTCATTTTTCCATATGGGGATCCATTGATGTTAAGCATTTTTAATTCTTAATCTTTGTTTTATTTGCAGCCATGTCTTAAATGTGTGTTTTGTCTACCTATTTGATAATGGGTCTAAGTCTGGGTTATTTTGTGTGGATCATATTAAACTATCTAGGAATTTTTATTTGTTCTCGGTTTCTTCCATTTGTTTCAAAATGGCCTTCATGTTCTTGTTACTAATGTCTATCATGTCCCCCTACTGAGCCACCAGATAGTATTCTTTGAAACTGGGGACTCTGTACCCCCTTCTTTACATCTCATTAAAGCTGACGATTTCGTCCTCTGCTTGCGCTTAGCCCAAATGAACTTCTTAAGGACCCCTGTCAGCTCTTTCCACTCACTTCAAGCAATGGGGATTGGTAGAGTTTGATATAAAAAGAGAAACCTAGACAGTGCATTCATCTTTAGCGTTTCCACCTTGTTGGTGAATGTCAATGGCAGAAGCGCTCACCTACAAACACCTCAGCCTTCAACTTCCCATAGTTTTGTATCATATAGGTCTGCAAAATCTTTAGGTATCTGTACTCCTAGGTAGCGAACCACATTAGCGTCCCATTTACCTGGGAGGAGTGTTTGGATGTACCGTGTCATCCTCCCTCCAATTGTGATAATTTCTGTTTTAGACACATTGATTTTAAACCCAGAAACATCCCCATATGCATTTAAGATTTCAAGCAGGAGGCGTAAGGACTGGTGTGGATTTCTTAGGTATATGACTATATATTTGCATATATGACTATAGAATTTGCATATAGAGAGATTTCATTTTCAACCCCCTTCTACTTTTATATCCTGGACCATTGGACTACTTAATTAATTCTGCTAGGGGTTCCATATGTATGGCAAAAAGAAGTGGGGACTGAGGGCAGCCCGGTCTGGTACCCCCCTGTTTGCTTAACTTATTGGACAGGATGTCATTTGCTTTGATCCGAGCCCATGGTGTATTATAAATTGCTCCTATGGATTGTAAGAAATAAGCCGAAAACCCCATCATTGATATTGTTTGCTTCAGAAATACCCAGTTTAGCCTATCAAAGGCCTTTTCTGCATCTATCAGAATAGTCAGTTGTGTTTCATTATGGTTTTTTCCTACCTCCAGTACACTGAGCATCCTTTTTATGTTATCTTTGCAGTGCGTGGCTGGAATGAACCTCGTCTGGTCTGGGTGTATGTGGTTAGATATGATTGTTTGGATCCTATTTGCTAGTATTTGGGTGTAAATTTTAAGATCTTGATTTAACAGGGAAATGGGTCTGTATGAGTCACATTTTTCTGGGCCTTTCCCGGGTTTATGAAGGATCAAAATGACAGCCTCGTACCATGATTGTGGTATTTTCTTTTCTTCCTGATAGAATCTAAAGAGAGATTGCATAACATAGGGGCCAGGGATTCACTAAATGATTTGTAAAAATCTGAATTAAATCCATCTGAGCTCGGGACCTTATTTGATGGTAAGTCTTTGATTACCTCTGTTATTTCTGTAAAACTTACTGGGGCATCTAACTGAAGTATTTCCTCCTCTGACAATTTTGGAAGGTGTAGTTCCTTCAGGAAAACTTTAGTGTATTGTTCTATTGTTTGGGGTGCTTTACATGTTGAACAAGTTGAGTTCCAGTCCCTGTGTGCTCCCGAATGCCAAGACCCATCGACCTTCAGCATCTATTCTGCTTTGCTTGATTTCTAACCCCACCCCCTTTCGGATTAGAATGGTTGCCCCATTCGTTTTGGCTGTGGGGTGAGCTAAGGCCATCACCTGGACCACCTAGCTCCTCCTGAGATTTTTGTGTTCAGCATCAGATAAGTGAGTCTCTTGTAGTAAGACAATGTCACTTTTCAACCTATTAAGCTCTCAGAGCAGTTTCGCTGCTCTTTTCACTACAGAGTTTATATCCTTGATGTTGTAACTCTTAACAGTCCCCATCTATGATCGACCAGTAAACAAGTGGTTTCACATCCTGATGTCTGTCCTTAATTTTTTTTTTCATTTTCCGTCACTAAGTTTGTTATGCTATGTTTCCTATAACTTACAATGACATTTTCATAACTGTAACTATATATATCCAAGACAGACCATTTATCTGACAGTATGAAATAGTTTCAGTGTTCGTTCGTACTTCAAGGTGACTTTGAAGGTCAAGCTGTAAGAAGTCAATCTAATGTCAACCCCTCTGTACCCAGTGCTGGTGTGGCCAAACCTGGGACACTTTCTCACAATGACTTTGTGAGGCTAATCACTTTACTGTGCAGCTGATCAGATTACCTTCCACCAGCTATTGGAATAATCCAAGTATCTACATCCCATTTTCTCCCCCCTCGCTAATGTTCATTTCCATTGAACAATGGGATCTTTATTTGTGGCAAGTGCAAAAGCGGATTAGTTCCCATCACTCTTCCCCCTTTCCTCTATGTCCCCCCCCCCCGTGTTCCCCAGTGTCCAGCACTTATTGAGTTCAGAGCGTTGTTCTGTAGGTCGTTCCCAGCAGCAGTTCTGCTAGTCTAGCCCCAATATCTGTCATCCATATTTACTGAAACTGTACTAATCATGGCTTTCACTATCCCTAAATATAAGGGTTCAGAGTTCCTTAAGTATAATCCAATCCAGTAGTTAATCAACGATCTTTGGAGCCTCATTTATGTCAATGATGTAGTACAGTTTTTTCCATAACTCTCCCCACTAACGTTTTTCTTCCTTCTCCCCCCTGCCCGCCCTCAAACTTCCCTCCGAGGTACTCCTATGTTTCTCCATCTCCTTTTCTGCTTCCTAAATTGTCTATTTTGGTTCAGTTACCGCACCATCTCCACTCGTGCTTCAGTGTCAGTGTGAGGACCGACCCAATACAAATGAAAGGGCAGAAAGAAAGAGCAAGAAAAGAGATACTTTGAGATCTGGGTTCGAGTTGGAGTTCAGGTCCCCTGCAGCGTCGTTTCCACAACTCGGTGGTGCTGCTCAACTTCCAAACACCTATAGGAACCAAAGTAGAACTTTATTACTAGTGAGATTCATCTGGAGAAGTTTAGCTGCAGCATTTTTTCTTTAGCTTCTGGAATGCTGCCATTCATTGCTATCAAGATGTTTCTCTCCTTGTTCTCCTGCCGGGACAGTGTCTGTGTGTGATCTTTACTTTAATGTATTTCTCACCCTTCCCTTCCCCTTACTGTGGTAGCCTTGTTCCCATCCTCTGCTCCTTCCCTACTCTTATCTTTAGTGGTGCTCCAGACCAGCCTGAAGGCTTTAACTTCTAATGTTTCCCACCATGACAAAAGAGGATCTTTCTTCCCCCCCCCTTTTCTGCTCGTATTTCATGAGGTCAGTTGCTGAATTACTTAGTACCTTATCCGGCAGATTCTGCGTAGGGTTCCTTCTCCAGCTGTTGGACAAGAACATTTTTATTTAAAGGATCCCCTGTTACGTCTTTGAAGTCTGTTGCCTGTCAACTATAAATTTCACTCCCCTCCACCCTCCAACCCTCTAAATACCATTCCCCTATAAGTGGATTCAGATGGAGCCATCACAACTGTCCCGAGCTCCCATATTCGTCGTCCGCCATCTTCCTGCCCCTTTCTCAATTCAGCTTGCTGCATGCACTTCTTAGTTCTTTAACCCCTTCCCCCCTACCTGTTTCTGCCCTGCCTTCCCACATGCTCTGCATAGTTTAAATGGTTCCAATTAGTTGTATCCCCTTATTTTAAATAATTTGCCTTAATTTTCTAAAGATAATTCAAAATTCTGGCTGGCAGCTGATTCCCTGTTTTTCATACGCTTGTTTTTCCCTCATCCCTCCCTGACTTTGTAGGAAACCATAACATTCTGCAGCTCAATAATCGCGTAATGAAAACGTACAAACAAAAAAAAAAACATTCTGCCCGACAGTTTGGCCCCTATCCTCGCCCTGCTGCCGTGGGACCTCTCAGTGCCCCTTTAGCACAACAGACAGGAATTATGGGCATCAACATGTCAATGGGCTAAATGTGAACCAAAGTCAAGTCTCTGTTAATCTCGCTGTCCTTTATCAGCTTTCTCCTTGCTGTCCGATGCCTCCTTTTGGCCTTGTACAATCAATTTAAAATCCTTCTCCAAGTATTTTGGCCATTCTCCACCTGGTACTGTCTTTTTCTGTTCTGATCTGCTCTCTGCCATGTGGCTTGACGCAGTTCTTTCTCCAGCATGTTCATTTCAACTGTTGGGCAGTCAGTTCCCCACTTTTTCAAGGTGGGAGTAGCCTCAGCAATATCATCAAATACCTCTGTTCCTTTTTCAGCAAATATCCTCAGTTGAGCTGGGTAGAGCACCTGCATTTTGAAACCTTTCTATTCTTTTATCTGCTTGGCGATCCATCTTGCAGTTTGGTGCTTTGCTTGTAACATGGAGGAGAAGTCTTGATCGAAAAATATTTGTTGACCCTCCCATGTAATTTTAGCATGCTTCCAAGCCAATCTCAAAATTAGTTCTTTTGTCTGGAAATGAAGCATCCGTATTATAATAGATTGAGGTTTGGCGGAAGCTTCTTTGGGTTTAGGTCCAAGCGACTTGTGCACACGCTGTACGGTGAGTGGAGTGGAGTGAGGTAAATTTAGTACTTTTCCCAGGAGATGAGCCACACAGTCAGCTACCGATGGAAATTTATCTTCAGCCCCTTCCTTTACTGCATGCAGCTGAAAATTATTCCTCTCGGCCCTGTTTTCGCCATCTTCTAAATGATCCTGCACCTCCTCGTCGCTGTGGAGTAAGTAACTAATAAGCCTGCCATGTGTATCTTGTGTGTCTGCCATATCCCCCACCTGGCCCTGCATCTGGGATATCTTTTTATCCATGTTTTTAAGGTGCAGTTTGAGGTCAGCCAAAGCGGAGTCAAGAGTCTGGACAGCTATTAATTGCCTTACTGATTGTAGCATCCATTGTTGTTATCGGCTCGCCCTCTTCATCGAACTCGCTTTCTTGGTCTGTTGATGAAATCGAGGTTGTGGACTGGGCCATGGAGGATCCCGGCCTAGAGGACCTCATGGCTGCTTTTTCCTCCAGCATTAGTTGATTGAGTTTTGCCATGGCAGAGACTGGAGCCCCCTTTGTTCTGCCACCTGGACATTTAGTTAACACAATCTTAACTTTGGTATCACTAAAAATGTGATTTATAAAGGCAGATATTGAAGTTTGTAGAACGGGTCATCAGAGAAGTAATTTCCTGTTGCCATCTAGCCCATAATGGCCCATTTTCCTTTCTTACTCATTTATTAATGCTTAGTTTAATTTGAAATAATCCATGATTACTGGATAGAAGTTTCTGCCCCTTTAACATATACACTTTTTATGTCAAGAAAACAGTCCAACCTGCCCAGTGGCATAAGTCATAGCGATGGACCTGGGTTTGGAACGAGCCCAGAGTTGAGGGTCGGGGATCAGGCATCCCAGGGATTGCTCTTCTCTGGGGGGCTGAACTCGCTGGCATAGGAGTGACACCCAGTGAATGCTGGGTGTACACTAGACCGGGACCACGTGAAGGGGGAGGAGGCAACAGTAGACCTCTGTGGAGCGAGTGCGGGTGTGCTTACATTCTGCGCTGACATCATTGCATGTCCGTGCCTCCAGGGGGAAGAAAGCCAGAAAAGGCTTTGGGCTAGTTGCACGCTGACACCCCTGGTGCCCTGCCAAATGACACCCCAGGTGAAGCCTCAGCTGGGGCCCCAAGGTGAATCTCGGTCTCTCCCTTCAGGGAGCTCCCTGCAAGGAGGGGGGGGACAAGCTACGGGCTTCCCAGTCCTGGCAACTTGGGGGGGCATGCTGGTTGGGTGGTTCAAGTGCCGAGAGAAAGAGGTACATCCTCACCTGCCACCCAGGTGATGAATAAACTTTGTGGGGAAGAAAAACATAGTCCACAAGTTTCTATGTTTCTTCTAAGGGGGCTTTGCTCCTGGTAGGAACAGAGAATCAGGCTTTCTGGTTTACAGCCAAATAGTGATTTTCATAGTTAGCAGAAGCTAGCAACAGATCTTTCGACCAAGGTTCATAACTAATGTGGTGCTGAGTTACTGCTGCTGTGGAATTGGAGACACTTTGAGAACAGGGGCTGTATTGAATGGGAACAGCATTTTGAGAGCTGCCAGAGCCTGTAAGCAACAAAAGCTGAGTTACTGCTGGAGCATGAGGGATGGCAGGAGGGAGCACTCTTTGTTTAAAATTATAGGAAACAGTTTTTTACAACTCTAGATGATCTCATGTTTTCTGTCTGTCCAATATACTGATATGTTTTGACCTTTTTAGTTAAATTAATCATTTGTTTTTTGCTTTTGTAACTACACTGAATTCCTTTCTTCTCAGCAGTTGCTGCTCTTTCTTTTCATACTGCCTAACCTCCCCCCCACTGGCCCCCTCCTTGTCCAACTAGCAGGCCTGCTCCTCTCACACATGGCGCCACTGAGAGGGATGGGGGTAGTCACTACAAACAGTTCTATTGACCCATAAATGTACTTTAGCCTGCCATCGTTAGACAGGCAAACCAAGTGTGGCAACTACCTAGCTCACACCTGGGGGGACCATTTAGCATGGCCATTAACCTGGGTCCCTGGGAGAAAACGTCTGCTCAGCATTATGCTAGGTTTGTACTTCTGGTTATGGGCACCGAAGTAAATCCAGACACTGGAAGCAATAACTGTACTGTCCAAACCAGGCTGGGATTCTAGAGTGTGGCTTTTATTCTCATAATACAGAGAATAAACAAAGCAAAGATGGACCCCCACAGGGCTGCTTCCACTGGTAATGCAGATTGCTGAGGTACAGAGCACACATACAGCGAACCTTCAGGTTCTGTATGGATCTGGGCACGCAAGCCCCGAACTAGTACACTTCTCTTCTTTTCCTTGACTTGGCACCCTGTCCAGTACTAGGACACTTTCTCGTATATCATGAGAAATTCTTGGTGGCTCCCTACCACCTCTGAGCACTCTCTGGCTCAATGGAAGTCCAAAATCCCACGTCTGGGTATTTTTCTCAGGCACTGGTCAAGTGCACTGAGGGAAAATAAAGGTGCCCAAACTGAACCCAGAGAGGTAAACATGGTTACTCCAGATGGGGGTCTCCCACCTTTTGCTTCCAATATTTATACTCTGCCATTCATCTGGTTACAACTCCTTTCTCTGAAACACTCTTGTAGATGCTCTCTTGAAATGTATTTCACATTGAACATTCTACTTTTCACACCTCAGAGGTGTCATGAAATTAAAAGTTCTGAATATGGCTGTGTCTTTATGCTAGACCCCCACCTTTACAGGTGCTTTTAAATCATACACAGTCTAAAAGTTCTGTACTTGGCAAGTCTCCCTCAGACCCCACAGCAGGCAGACACTTTTACTAAAAACACAGTCTTGGTGAACAGAGTCCCTTTGTCAGAGAAAAACTCACCACAGGAATGCAGGTACCCCATGGCTTTTTTTCCCCACACGCAGTCTCAGGTACTCCCAGAACTAACGAATCTAGGCAGCTTCACCACTTTCCAGGCTGGACCAGAGGATTGCCCCTGAATACTGGAATCCCTCCCCATGCCACTGGGGATGAGGCACTGGAAAACCTTCTAGGAACGGTCTCTACCACTTCTTTCACTGATCGTCTGTGTTCTTCTCTAGGGTGAGAACACACAACCGCTTCTCCTGTGGTAGCTGTTTATCAGAGCCAAGTCTGAGGAACTGCCTTCTACAGCACTCCTCACTCTTCAGACTCTCTCTCTCTCTCTCTCCAACTCACTACTGACTCCCAACATTTTACTGCTAGCCTCTGCAGCTAGCATTCCAGTGTGGCTTATGCTTCTGCGAGAATTCTAAGGTGACATCATCACTCCAGCTCAGCACAGACTGAAAACAGTGTGACAGTGTGAAACCAACCCATTTAACTAGCATCTCACAAGCTGCCTTTCCCTGCCTGACACGGATTCTAAGTGAAATTATAGTAACCCCTGGGAACAAGGGGGTTACATAGGAAATAGTTTTTTACAACTCAAAGGCCCTGTACACATCAGGCCACTTAAAACGTTTTAAGGTGCTTAAAACGTTTTAAGTCAGCATAAACCTAGGCAACCCGTCCGCATTTAAGCATGGTTTCCAGCGTGTTAAAGGAAGCAGGTGGCAAGCCTACTATGACTAGTCTCAAGTCCGTTTTCAAAATGTTTTAAAGGAGGAAAGCGTGTTACCTTGTGGTGTGGACGGGCGTGCAATTTTTCCGTCAATTAGGGTACCAACATAACCGTGCTACAATCGCGGAGGATTACCGAGTTTAAAAACGTTACTCGCTGCTGATGGAGATGGAAGTTCACTGTGTTACAATCGAGTTCAAACTCGGTGAACAATAATGTGGACGGGCTACTGTGGAGAGTTTTAAAACGTTTTGAAACCGTTATTTAAAACAGTACAAATCTTCACTTGTAATGTGTACAGGGCCTAGATGACCTCCTGTTTGTCTGTCCAAAATACTGATGTTTTGACCTTTTTTGTTAAATTAATCATTTGTTTTTTGCTTTTGTAACTACACTGAATTCCTTTCTTCTCAACAGTTGCTGCTGTTTCTTTTCATACTGCCTGAACATTCTGACATCAATAACAGCATTCCAGGCCATTCAGACGAATAGCATGGAATGGTGTCACAGATTCCAAGGAATGTTTTAGGACTGTGAAAAGAAGGAGCATTAGCAGGTGAGGAGAATAAAACTCTAGGTCAGGGGCATTTTTTTTTTTTTTCTTTTACAGGGAGGCAAAGTAACAAAAACATCCTGGTTTTTGTATATCACAACATTGAAGAGGCCGGGGGTCTGGGGACCCAGGAGCCATAGGGTATAAAATGTGTTCTGGTGTATTCTAGATCTAAACGACAGTGAATCCTGGCATGGCAGTCTGTCTACTCTGTGCCTCCAGTCCTCATCTCTCTTCCTGCCTTGTGTTACCTCAGGGCTTCTTGTGGTCTGCACTTGCTGGAGTGTACAGTGGACACTAGTGCTGCAGATGTGGCCTGCCCAGTGCTGGCTGGAGCCACTGCCAGCCCACTACGTCAACTCCTCTCTGTATACATCCACCTCATTCCCAGCATCCCCCCAATAAAGTGTGCAGTACTGCACTTCATGTAGCACTGGCAGGCTATCCCCATGAATTTGAAAGAAATATACCAGCACAGAAGTTAGTAAATAGGACAACACAACAACTGCTTTAATCATCAATCCTTTCCTTACTAACTACTAGCACCAAGCAACAAGCACCTCATGTGGAGCGCCACACCACACAGAATCCCACATCTCCACTGGTCCATCTCTGGTTTATTCTGTTTGTTTTCCTTATCTTACTTACTGGCCAAACAGCATCCCCTAGTATGGCATTGGGGGACCAGCAATTATGGTACGAGCCCAATCCAGTGTGAGACTACAACCTATGACCATCTGTCCCAGAGGCAGATGTGCTACCAACTGATTTAAACCATGCCGACACTACGTTTAAAATTGAAATATGTATGGCAGCACATTCAAACGCTGCATTGCGCAAACTAATTTTGTCTTGTCAACTAGGTTACTGAGTGCAGACCTGACAGTATGCAGAGCAAGAGCAATATTGGAAGCAGCAGTTTCTGAGGCACAGTTTACCCATCTTCATAAATGCATGCCCATGATGCCCTGAGCACATAATAATAAGAGCACCCAATCCCTGCCACTCTCCTCTTCCTGGGCACATAAGGAACATACAGTATATCTCCATACTCAGGATGGAGGAGGTGGGTCTCACTAGGTTAAACTCTGTCCGGGGAATAATCCTGTAAGGTTGACAGTGGAGGGAGGTAAGGTGCAGGGATAGGATGGGGCCTGACAAGAAGCAAGGGGTGGCAAACAGAGAGGAAATAAAATGCAGATTATAAAAAAATTAATTATTGATTGCCCTACTTACAAGAATTCCTTCTCTCCCCCAAATATTATTTTTCCCAGTCTTGCAAGCCACTTTCTTCCTCCCCTGCCCCACCCCGTCACCCACTATCCGTAACTTCCTGAGGGGGTCCTCAGGTTCCCCACAGGTGTACCCCCATAGTGGGGCTGGATGGCAGAGGGCGGTCCATCCCCTGAAGCCCAATTCAGATCCCCTTCCCCCTGGGAGACTGCAAGTGGTGCAGGGTATGTGCCGTGACTAGGAAATCAACCTGCAGCTGCTGCAGGTATTTCCTTATTCTGTTCCCCTGACCCCCTCTTCCTCTCCCCCCCCCCAATGTCGGGCCACATCTCAACAGACCCCACTTGCTCTAGCATGCCTCTGCAAGAGTGGCAAGTTCCCTGGCCCACTATTGGGGTCACTAAAAGTAGAAGAGTGTAACCCAACCCCATCCCTCTCTAGCTGCGAAGACTGCATCACAGCAGCACCCCACCCCAGCTCTTGAGATAATCAGCAAATTCTGCTGCAGGTGTGCAATCATGAGTTGTCAACATCCCTTTAAAGGATTTCTGGAAAAAGGAAACAAACTTTGCTGAGTTACTGTGTTCTGGTGGGTATGGGCAAGCAGATAAAAGTAACAAAAGTTATGATGGCAAGCAGCAGCGTTGACGATCCAAGTTTGACAATGAGCATAAGTCATCAGAGGGTTGGCCATGGGAGGGGAACTGGGCATCAGGAGACAGTTCTTCTCTCTGGGTATAGAGTGGTGTGGCAGTGGCACAACTGTCCCCTAGTGGAAGCCAAGTACACCAAGCAACTGAGTGACAGGTACCAGTGGGCCTTGCATGGGCGCTTGAGTGATGACACCACTGATGCCACTGCACAGCATTTGTGAGTGCCACAAGTAGGGGAACAAGAAAACATCCTTTCTGGCAGGATGATCACTGACCCTCACAGGCCTAGCACCAGGTGACTCTGGCATGGTTGCTGGATCCTTGACCTGGCACTTTGAGCGCACTCCCTGCCACAGGGAGTAAGCCATGGGAGCAAGGTCCAGTGAGTCCCAAGGGAACCTGAGTTGACAGGGCTGGGAGGGGGGAACCATGTGATGGGAGCCATGCCAGAAGGGAGAAAAAGGACCAACTGGAAAAAAGTGACTAAAGTTATGTGGGAAGGAGACTGACAAAAGATACTGTGTGTGGTTACAGCTGGGTTACAAACCATGAGTATCCTAGAATTTTTGGAGGAGGTAAGTTCCCTGGGATTGTCATGTAACATAGAAACACAGAAAGGTGATGGCATAGGCACTAGGGGTTGATCAAACTCCAGTTCTCGGAATCTGGTATACTTGGATTCAGTTTTTTTTATTTTTATTTAGTATTGTTCACATTCAAGAGCAAAAATATGAAATCTGAAAAAATGAATTACAATTCTGGTCAGAGTCCAGTTCTGCATCTAACAATTAAACTGCCCTCTACTCAATAGAACAATGCAAAAGCATGTGGAAAAGCAAAAGGCCTCCCCTACACTTGTTCACCCTCAACTCTCCTTTAGCTTGGCTGCAGGAGAGCAGAAGGCACAAAAATCCAACCCAGCCATCTCCCTTACTAGATCTGTCCAAAGTTGGTTCCGATACAGGGTGCGTTTGGATTTGCACAAAGCCAAGAAACCATCACACCAAATGAAAACCATATACAATACAGTCCAGAGCACAGTGAGGTGACAAAAAATACCAATTTATTCACTGTGCAGTGTGCAAAAATCACAAAAGTACAACCTGTGCAAAAGCTGAAAGCTCACAAACAGACTGGTGCAGCTGGAGGTGCTTGCCACTCACCCCAGTCCTTTAGCATAAACAAGTCTTTGTCAGGGGACATGGCTACTATAGGAGAGGTACCTCATCAGGGGACATGGCTACTATAGGAGAGATACCTCATCAGGGGACATCGCTACTATAGGAGAGGTATCTTGTCAGCTTCTGCATAGTTTGTACTTTTGAGATTTTGCACAGTGAATAAATTGGCATTTCTTGTAGCTCACTGTGATCTGGACTGTATACGGTTTTCTTTTAATGCAACAGATTCTTGGTTGTGCATGTGTAGCATAAGAGGTAAGCATCCCCCTTCTGACCGCGTCAGCCTTGCACTGTGTGTGTCTCAGTCTCAACCTTGGACACAGATTTTTTATCTGAGCCTCCCTTTCCCATCTTTGTAGCAACCGCTCCAGTTTACCTCCACCAGGACTGCTGGCCTGCCCCTTCCCCAATCAGCGACTGCATACTCACGGAGCCAGCAGCAGTGTAGCCAGGGTCACCCCCACACTATTAGCCATCACAGTCCCCCTTCCTTGAGACAGAGCAGACAATCCAGATTTCAGAAAGCCTTCCTCCCATTCTATGGTCAACAACCATCAGTATGATTCTGTCCTGGCCGACACTTGTCTGACTTTGGAGGCAGGAAATGCACTCTCCCAGCCTGGCCATCACTGTCACCGATTGTCCCAGTCTGAGATGGTTAAAATGGTGCCAGTTGGACAAACTCCTGGCCCAGAGTAGAATCACTACTGACCTTATGTTGTTTGAGTAAGGTGGCATCTGAGTGTTGGAGGTTTTGTTCAAAGGGCCACCACTTTCACTTATCGCCACACTCACACAGCGGGAATGTCAGTCAAAGTGATGGCAGCCAAGGAGTGTGCTTTTGCTGTCACCTAAGTCGGATGAGTGTGGACCATGTTATGGAACAGGGTCTTTAAAATTACCTCTCCTTTCCATCTCTAAAAGGTTGGCACCTCTCACACTGTCTCCCCCCTCCCATGTTTCTGTCCACATACTGCTTTAGCTCCCTCGCCTCTTGTTCTCTCCTTTCTGCTGCTTTCCACAGTTTTGAATCACTGTGTTATGACCTTGGCAGGTCAAGCAGCTTGCTTTACGAGCTTTCTCCATTCACCTCCCTTCATTCTGAAATTTGATTTCCCCTTTCCTCACTCCCTTCCTGCATTTCTTCCCATTTTTTCAAATACCTCTTTTCTGTGATGTGACTGTCCTAGTGCATACCTGCTGCCCCTCCTCTAATCAGCCTTTCTCATTTACATTTCAAAAAATTAAATGAAACAGCAGCATTGTTTAGACGTTTGCAATATTTAATTTTCCTGCAAATCATTTATTTGAAACAAAAATATGTTTATAAATGACAAAGCAGTAAGCACTCTTTTCTTACCAATGTAGTCCAGAGTGGCATGGTGGGGGAGGGGGGATGACTTGGCTCATCGACTGACTTGAGTGGGCTCGCACATCGCCACTGCACTGGCCCACTCTCAAGTTCTTCCTCCTGAATCCGGATTCCGGCTGTTCCTGTTCCCTGGGCCTGATGGCAGGTGGGCGATAGTGGAGCAGCATCCGCAGCAGTTAGAGAATTTAGGGTAAATTATCCGCAACCACGAATGACAAGTGGTGCTGGAGGTGACCAGAGTGACAGGAGCATGGATGACTAGGAGAAGTTTGACAACTGCCAGAAATAGCCACAGCGGCGCGTGCCAGGGATGGTAAGGTAATAGCCCAGCCAGGTCAGTCAGAGTCACTCCTCACGGTATGCACGAACTCCGAGGAGTGAGGTGGATGGATGGGAGTTGGGACGGGACCGAGCAAGGGAGCAAGCAAGCTAGCTAGTAGGCAATGACTCTGACAGAGTCCTTTCAGATCACCAGAAGAGTCCTTAACTGCTGCTCGCCTGCTCAGGATCCTCCTCTCTTTGCGGGCAACTCAAAAATGGCAGCTAATGGATTTCACTGGTCCTACAAGCATGCACCCAATTTAGTCTGCAGTGCTCTGATTGGTTGCAACATGCAAATTGCTATGCTTGCAGCCAGTCGGAAATGGGACATTCGAGCTTTTTTAAAAATCTGCATGGGAGCCAGCTCAGTATCCCCCTGTCACAGAGCAGCCAGGTCCAGCCAGCCCAGGCAAGAGGGGAAAAACAAAAAAAAGAAACCAAATGAAATGAAAAAGAGCTCATTAATGTCCCGGTCGTTGGGGCAGCCTGCCCCCGCAGTCTACGCCACTGCTCTAGGTAGATCTGAGGACATCCCAGTGCTAGCTAGGATATTTATTTATTTACCAAAAGCACATCAGAAAATATAACTGCCATGGAAAGGAAATGAAAATGGGAGGGATGGTAACTACAGTGTTTAAAAATAATTTTCTGTCACTTTTTTTTTTAAATAGCTTTTTGTCTTCCTGCATGTCTCAGGGGGGCTGATCAGCCCTGTCCCTGTCTTCTTCACCTGAGTAGTGACTCTCCGGTACTGCTGTACTCCATTCCCCCATAGATTTCCCCCGTGGCGGGGCCGAAAAGGGGAGAACCGCCCCCCCCAACTTGGTATTCCTGCGTCCAGATTGGGGGTCCAGCCAACCAGCGGCAGAGTGGGGCGAAGGCAGGCAGGGCTTCAGTGATCCCAAGACTGATATTTTCCTCTGCCTTTTCTTCCTTTTCTGCAGTGGCCGTAAGCGCGTGGAGGTGTGCATGTGCTACATAACCCTGGCTCTGCTCTTGTGCTGCTCTAGATTCTGGTACTGCCTCCTGGCCTCCTCCAGATGACAGCCAAGGAATGATACAGCGGATCCCTCCACCCCGGGAGAGGTGAGCAGTCCATTGGACGCTCTATCCTCTCCCTCCCCGCCGACTGCTGGCAACCCTAGCTCGCTCCCGAACATGGATTGCTGGCATGGCTCAAGGTGTGGCGTTCAGTGCCTCAACACTCAGTGCCACTGGGCCAAGCTATTTTATGTCATTGTTAACATGCTAGAAGGAATTAAGTGGCATGATGGCTGCCATTAACACACTTAGTAACACCAGCAAAAGATTATCCAGGTCAAAAGGAATGGTGATAGTGGTCTTTGTACTCTGAGCACAGGATTTGGACTCAGATGTTTCCATATTAAGAGGCAATAAACATGGCAAAAAAAATCTGTTTCAGAGGTTCCCTGTTCAGATAATAAGGTACACATAATAACAAGGCACAGATTAACCAGGTCTGACTATACAAGGATCTTTCCTAGTGATAAAGAAATGTAACTTTTCCTAGAGTGAATAATTCACTGTTCTGCTGTTTATTTTTGTTTTATGTTTGTGGATGACACTAAAATCTGTAATAGAGTAGACCCTTTTGGGGGTTGCAAAGGATGAGCAGAGACCTGAGAAAACTAGAGGAATGGTGAAAGGTATAGTGGCTGGGTTTCAATGCGAAAAAGTGCTAAATAATGCACTTGTGGCACAGAAACCCAGGCACAGAGTACAAAATGGGTGGAGTGGTATTGATGACCACCAAGCAGGAAAGAGACTTGGGGTAATCATACTGGATAACCTAAAGGTGGCCAGCTGGTGCGGCAAGGCAGTTGGGAGGGCTTGTGGGATGCTGGGCTGCATAGGAAGGGGTATCATCAGCAGAAAGAGGGAGGTGGTGTTGCCTCTGCATAGATTGTTGGTAAGACCCCACCTAGAGTACTGCATCCAGTTCTGGAGACCACAATTCTGGAAGGACATAGACAGAGTGGAGGCAGTCCAGAGGAGGGCAACTAAAATGGTGCTGGGTCTACATCAAAAGCCCTACGTGGAGAGACCTTTAAATGCCTCACAGGGGTAAATAAGGTACAGGAGGGAAGTATTTTTCAGAAGAAAAGGTGCTCAAAAACAAGGGGATATGCTACAAAGCTGGAGGGGGGTAGATTCAGGAGAGATGTGGTAAGTCTAGCTCATAGGTTGTAACGCCTAGATTCTAATAAATAAATAAATAAAACAGAGGTTCGTCTTCTCAGAAGAAGCAGAAGGTGAAGGAAGGAAACATATTCAATTCAGTGCTTTAAAGTAACTGGTAATTAATATTTTTCTTTTAAACTTAGATTGTAGGCTTGTAGTGACACTATACTTTCTTTCTGTGTTGTCTTTACTTATAATTGTTTTTGGGCTGTTGAAAATTTAAAACACAGTGGTGGTGTAATTCTGTGCTGTCTTTAATTGCTGCAAATTTTCAACCCCCCCCTCCCTTCCCCCAACTCTTAATTATATGCCCTGATAAATCTGATTGACAGGAGCTAAACACAGGGTATAGTAAGAGGTGTGAAGTAGGAGGGGCATAAGGGGGAAGAAGACCACCCTCAGCACGACAAGTGTTTTGACTCATTTATTTATTTATTGGTTTCTTTTTCCTTAAAAAAAATATATATCTGACGATCAGTTACAGGATTTTTAGTACTGTAAATAAATAAAAAGAGAACTAAGAGAGCTTCAGTAGCAGAGAAGTAGTGGAATTGCAGTATAATGTGGGGAGTGGTGCAATGCAGTGGCTGTGGGGCAGCCATATTCAGGCAGACCTTCTGGACACTGAGGTGCTGCCCTATCTGCATGCATCTCTCTGGACTGCAGGATGAGGTAGCCAGACTCAGAGCGGAAGTAAACTGGGTCAGGAGTACCATCACCCCTATCCAGGGACCACCCAGTCCAATGCAGCTGCCTCAAAGGATGCCGAGAATGGGCCAAGAGCAACACAATCAAATATTTAGGAATACAAATTTCGATTAATCTCTCTCTTTTATACAAAAATAACTATGTCTCACTATTCCAACATATACAGGCAGACATAGCCAGATGGCATCTATTCCCTCTGTCTTTATACGGTAGAGTACAGACAATTAAGATGAATATCCTACCTAGGTTTTTATTTTTGTTCCAGACTCTCCCAATCCAGCCCCCCAGACTGTTTTGGGCTGGTTTACAGAAAGAGATCCAGGCTTTTGTCTGGAATAGGAAAAAGCCCAGGTTAGCTAGGAAGGTCTTGCAGGCCCCTAGAGACAAAGGAGGCTCGGCGCTCCCGAATTTTTACTATTATTGCTTAGCGGCTCAAGGAACCCAAATATGTTCCTGGATAAAGCGTAGGAAGGACTCGGGGTGGTACCACCTGGAGGAAGCTACAATATATGGATGGGAGCTGTGGGCAACACCGACAGGTAATACCCCCTCAACGGTGATCAAGGAGATCAGTAACCCATGGATTTTACATTCATTTTGGATTTTAAACAAATTGAGAAGACTCACTAATACTCCAGAGGGACCAGGCCCCCTTTCCTTAATAAGATTTGAAGCCTCATTCACTCCACCATGGGGAGATTCAGGCTTTAAATATTGGGCAGCGCAGCGACTCTCCACATTCGCCCAATGTATCTGTGGAGACAGCTGTCACACTTTTAAATACCTTAGCGATAAGTTTCATCTACGCCAGGAGGATCATTTTAGATACTTACAGGTTAGGCATTATATCTATTCAGAAAACAGGTTACAAAAAATCACCAGGGACAAGTCCCCCCTGGAGGAATTTTTCTACTGTAACACTAGGATAAAAGAGATCCCACACCCTTTAGCGCAGTTATATGAAATTTTAATCAACCTAGCTATCCCAAATTTAGAGAAACTTAAGCAGAAATGGGAAGCGGAATTGAGTACTCCGATCCCGCAATGTGCTTGGGAGAACAGACTAACGAGGGGATGGCAGGTTACGAGTTCCCCCTCATGGCGGGAATTTCACTGGAAAGTCTTTTGGAGATATTTTCTAACACCCTCCAAAATGAAACACTACAATGCTGGTGGTCTAGACCAGTGTTGGAGATGTGGTAAAACGGGAGGCTCCCCAACACACATACTATGGGACTGCCCCAAGATCATTAACTTTTGGAAAGAAATCCATGGCTATATGCAAAGGGTATCAGGTCTCAAAATCCCCGTTAGAGTGGAAGACATGATATTGGGACTTCCCCACCTGGTCTCAGGCCCTGGACAAGCGAGGAAGCTACCACAAATGATGAGAGTAACTGCTCTAAAAACAATCACTTCAAAGTGGCTTTCACCCAACCCTCCAACAGTGGAAGAATGGAAGGTTAAAATGGGGCAACTAGAAACAATGGAACGAATCACTTATAATTTGAGACAAAAGAGAGAATCATTTGAGGCTGTCTGGACCTCCTGGTGGGATGTGTCAATATTAAGTAAGGGCCTCGGGCATTCCAATCAAGGCTGAGTGTATAAGTTAGCGAATGAGAAATGTCATGCCAGCCTTGTCTATAAGTGTTGTTTCAACAGTTAGACTACATTAAGAGCTTCCTTTCTTTCTTTCTTTCCTTCTTTCCTCTTTCTTTCTACCTCCTCTTCCCCTTTTTTTTTCTTCTCCCCCCCTTTTCCCCTTTCTTTTTCCTCCTTGCTCCCTTTATCGTTCATAGAGTAGAATTTTTGAAACCGTGTCCATTGGTTAACTAAAGTAAGACCTATGCCGTCTAATAGAGCTATCACTGAACTAAAATAAGTATGCCCGTGTCTCATCCCCCTCACTTTATCGGTGGGGGGGAGGAGATGCGGAGGAAAGTATAGAAATTATAGATATCTTATACATTGTGGCAAATCTAAACAAAGTATGTTAAATATCATGTGACTGTCACACGATGTATTATGAAAATGTAATAACCAACATATGTATCACTGGAGTTTTGGCTCTTGAAGTTGACATGGAAATCTATAAGTACATATATAATGTATACGGACACATAATAAAAGGTGAAGTTAAAAAAAAAAAAAAGGATGCCGAGAACGAGGAGCACTTGGATGACAGTGGGCTCAGGGAGGGTTAGAGCAGTCAGGCAGAGGCACATCCCAGATCCTATTCCTCTCAAGAACTCATATGCCACACTGGCAAATGAGGACAACCAAATAGAGGTACCCAGGGAAGTGGAAGGAAAGGATGTGGAGGTTAGGCAAGGAGGTGACCTCAGTGGGGAAAGCAGTGGACCCCAGAGGAGGAGGAAGCGAATCCTGGTGGGGGACTCCATCGAAGAGGATCCAGCTAGGAACACAGGAGGGGAGGACAGGGAGGTGAGGTGCTCACCAGGTGCCACGGCATGGAGGGGATGGAAGGAAGATACTGGGGATCACTGGGAAGGCAAGACGGAGGGTGAGCTGGATGTCATTATCCACCTAGGTACTAATGACTTGGCAAATGGGGAGCCAAAGGAAGTTCAGGAAGAGTTTAGGAAACTGGGAGGGTCTCAAGCAGTAGCTACTTCTGTCACTTTCAGAAGTACTACCCGTGAGAGGCAAGGAGAGCATAGGAGTGCATGCACGAGGAACTTTAACTCATGGTTGAAGAACTGGTGCTGTGAGGAAGGGTTTGATTCATTGGTGACTGGGGACCCACCTGGAGGGATGGAGGTTTGTTCAAGCCTGACGGCCTGCATCCATCCTGGAGGGAATCCAAGCACTCAATGATAAGTTTAAATGCTACATTGACAAGCATTTAAATTAGCAAAGGGGTGGCAGGCCAGCAAGGACGGTACCTACTTGCTCACCCCCACAGCTAGTAGTGGAACCAGTGAACCAGAGGAGTGGCTATCTCTGCAAAGCAGTGTGCAAAAGATGGAGATTAGTGTCCAAAAGGTGGATAAGCAGAAAAGGCAGAAATTCAGCAGAAGGGCAAACAGCAAGGAGAACCAGGGATAAATGACAACCAAGGAAGGGGCTGGAGTAGAACAGTGAAGCAGTCTAGGGAGGTCAAATCATGGAAAGCCATGTGCAAATGCCAGGAGCCTTAGCAACAAGATGGAAGATCTGGAGGCTGTCATGGTACAGTCAGACCTGGACATTGTGGCCATCACTGGAAACCTGGTGTAATGATAACCATGACTGGGAGATGGCCATACCGGCTACAACATATTCAGAAGAGACAGAGCAGGCAGGAAGGAGGAGGTGGCACTGTATGAAAAAATGACATAAGGGCCACACAGATCCAGGAGGAACAAAATGGGGAGAGAGACTGTGGGTTAAGCTGGAAAGAAAAATGGGGCCAGCCATCCGCGACAGGTGTGGTCTATAGACCACCAGCCCAGGAGGAAGAAACAGATAGGAGTTGATGCTAGGCCATCCGTGATAGATGGCAGACAAGGGTGAGGTAGTACTGGTTGGAGACTTCATATACCAGACGTGGACTGGAGCATCCCAGCAGCAGCATCAACTATAGGAGCAGATTTATCCTGGACTTCCTTCAGGGTGCCTTCCTCAAGCAACTGGTCATGGAACCAACTCGGCAGAAGGCAATACTGGACCTTGTGCTCACAAACAGGGACAGTGTGATGGGGTAACAGTGGGGAGCACCTGGGTAACAGTGACCACCAGTCATGATGGTTTGAAATCACAGAAAGAGCAGAACCAAACCACACAAAAAACACGTATCCTGGATTTTAGGGGGCAGACTTTGGGAAAATGGGGAGATACTTGAAAGAGGCATTAAGGGGAATGGGACAGGAATCAGGGTTGAGGAACAGTGGGCAGTATTTAAAATGGGATTATAAGAACAACAGAATTATGCATTAAGCAGGTTAGCAAGAGGAAAAGGAAGAGGAGACCATTATGGTTTTCCAAAGAGGTAGCAAAGAAAGTGAAAGCCAAAAGATTGCATCAGGCAATACAAAAGACACAGGCAGAAGGGAAGGGAGAAGTACCAGGAGGAAACAAAGGGAGGCAGGGAAGTCAGTAAGGGAAGCCAAAGCTCAGACAGAAGAACACATTGCAAAATCAGTGGGTAAGGGGACAAAACCTTTACAGGTACATAATGAAAAAAGAAAGACAAAGGGAGGGATAGTGAGACTGAAGGGGAGGATGGGAGCCGTGGAGGATGACAACAATAAAGCTGACATATTGAACAGGTATTTCTGCTCAGTCTTTACTAAGGAAGAGGGGGTAATGGGTCTGAAGGGCACACAAGGTGAGAATGGTGCAGAATGGACACAAGTCCCTTTACAAGAGAAAGGGTCCTGAAGGAACTGAAGTAATAAGAGCTGATAAAGCAATGGGGCCAGATGGGGTGCACCCCAGGGTCCTTAAAGAACTAAGAGAGGTGGCGGCTGAACCTCTGGCTATCCTGTTCAGCCAATCACTGGAAACAGGGGAGGTACCCAAAGACTGGAGGACAGCAGATGTAGTCCCCTTATACAAAAGTGGGAACACAGAGGAAGCAGGGAACTACAGACCAGTCAGCCTCACCTCGGTAGTGGGAAAGATCATGGAAGCACTACTGAAGGAGAGATTGGTGGAACATCTGGTTGTCAATGGACTACAGGACCCAAGGCAGCATGGTTTCACCAGGGGGAGGTCATGTCAGACCAACCTCATTGAATTTTTTGACTGGGTGACTAGGGAGGTGGATCAGGGGAGGGCAGTGGACATGGCCTATCTGGACTTCAGCAAGGCCTTTGACACTGTGCCACATAGAAGACTATTACACAAACTGGGGAATATGGGTTTGGGCAGGACAGTAGTGTGGTGGGTAGGTAACTGGCTGGGTGGCAGGACACAGAGGGTGGTGGTAAATGGCTGTCACTCCACAGAGGGAAGAGTAACCAGTGGGCTACCACAGGGATCAGTGCTGGGACCGGTCCTATTCAACATCTTCATCAGTGACATTGCACAGGATCTAGAAGGCAGAATTTCACTGTTCGCTGATGACACAAAGCTCTGTAACAGAGTAGACACACCAGAGGGTGTAGACAGAATGAGAAGGGACCTGCAGAAACTTGAAGAATGGTCAAGGGTTTGGCAGTTGAAATTCAATGCAAAGAAGTGCAAGATAATGCATATAGGACAAAAACCCTGGCACAATATATCAGTTGGGGGTGAGGATATAGCATGCACCAAGCAGGAAAGGGATCTTGGGGTTGTCATCTCTGATGACCTCAAGGTAGGGAAACAGTGTGACAAGGCATCAGGTAAAGCAAATAGGATGCTGGGATGTATAGGCAGGGCATCACCAGCAGGAAAAGGGAGGTCATAATTCCGATACAAGACACTGGTGAGGCCCCACCTGGAGTACAGTGTACAGTTCTGGAGACCATACCTACGTAAGGACATAGACAGGGTAGAGAAGGTTCAGAGGAGGGCAACAAAGATGGTGCATGGGTTGCATCACAAGTCCTATGAAGACAGGTTGAAGGAACTGAACATGTACTCCCTGGAGGAGAGGAGGGGAGAGGGATATGATAGAGACATACAAGTATCTTACAGGGAGGAACAGGTGCAGGAAAACACTATTTTAAGCGAAAAAGATGTTTCCAGGACTAGAGGGCATGGGATGAAGTTGGAGGGAGGACGATTCAGAGGAAACATGAGAGAATTTCTTCACAGAACGGGTGGTGGACAAGTGGAACACCCTGCCAGAGGAAGTGGTGGGGGCTGAAACAATCACGGGATTTAAGAATGCATGGGATAGACATAAAGGAATTCTAGAGGTCAGGGGTAAGGGGAAACAGACTTCTAGGAAAACAAACTGAACTTACAAGCTCAAATGGGCAGACTAGGTGGGCCATAGGCCCTTATCTGCCGACACTGTCTATGTATCTATGTAAAAAAGTACTTCTCCACAGACATAGTGCTGCTTCATGGAACAGCCTTCCAGTGGAAGTGGTGGGGGCAGAAACAGTGGTGAGGTTCAAGAATGCATGGGATAAGTACAAGGGAATCTTAGTGGAAAGGAAGTGGAGGAGGGAGAAAAAACTGCAGATCAAGCATGGTCTGCTATAGTAATATACAGTAGGTAGGGAAAAATGGGCAGACTTGAATAGGCTAAGTGGTCCTTCTGTCAAATTCTATGTTTCTATGTTATTTATATGTCAATTTTGACCAAGGAAGGCACACTGAGCTGTGACAGCTCATTTCCAGTTGCATCCTGGGGGTATGTTACATGGACCTGCTAAACCAATAGGGGTAATGCTGGTTAGAACATCGGGGAAAATCCTCAGCTCTTATGATGTGCAGTGAAATTTTTAACTTCCACTTGAGACAGCCACCAAAGATGGGCAGAAGGGACCTTGATTTAAAGGTCATACCTGAAGGATGGCACCACAGTGGTATACTGCCCCCTTAGTGCTACACTACAGTGTAAGTATTTGTATTAACCCAGGTTCCTGGTATGGTGCTATGTTTGAATAAACATAGAAACATAGACTTTGACAGCAGATAAGGACTGCTTGGCCCACCCAATCTGCCCATTTCCCTACCTATTGGATAAGCTGCAGAACTTACTTCGAGATACAGCTGTTGTAGCAGGTTACACCATTAAGACTGAAGCCATCAGGCAGCAGGACCCCACGGAAAACTTCTAGTTGGCTGCATACAGCGGGGGATCGCCCCCGATGTCGGTTCCGCCCCAGACGTCCCTTACATCATAAAGAGAGTGGTCTCCCAGCATCCCTCAGTTCTTTTCCCGCTGTGGACTCGCAAGCATCAGCTGCATGGATGCCTTCAGCAACCAATTGACACCACACTTAAGTATTTATATTTCTTGAAAAGCTAATTTTTTCTTGCTTTAAATTTCATATGTCGTCTTCCCCGACGTCCTCCGTTGAAAGGCACTCTTCCAAGTGTGCCTGCGGCAAGCAGATTCTGTTCAAGGATGGCCACTCTGCCTGTGTGCAGTGCCTGGGCCCAGAGCATGGCATCAAGACCTGTCTGATTTGCCAGAAATTTAATAGTGGAATGAGGATCCACCGCCAAAAAGTTTTGGAGAATTTCCTCTTAGAACAAAAACTTGCAGCAATGCAGGAAAGCTCTTCCTCCAGGGAAGACTCCTCTCAAAGGTCAGGGAAACACAAAGAAAAAAGGAGGGAAAGGGAGGAAGAGCGCCCCCATCCACTTCGAGGACGTCCCGACTCAGGGAGTTCGGGACTCAGCCAACAGGTCAACACGCTGTCACGTCTTGTCAAGGCCCAAAACCCATGGCGAACCCCAGGCGTCCGAGTGATTCTGGATCGAGGCCGCCCAGCTTTGAAAATTTGCCTTTTAGGGCATTCCACTAGCCGGTCTTCAGGTACTGCCATCTGGTCCTCTCCACAGACTGCCCAGCAAAGGCGCATCCAAGTTGGGCTCAGTAGCGGGGTCTGACTCCCTGGACCGATGCCATGGCGCAGACCAGTCTAGGACGACCTCTCGGCCCCCCCCCCCAGAAGTCTTACATCCCTGGCGACGTCTGCAAAATGGTCCTCCCACCAGACATTTGCCAAGAGGACCTCGGACCAAAGACCACTGACAGAAGTCCACACTTATCGTTGGGACGACGGTACCTCCATTGCTGCTGAGGTTGATATGTCCCCCTGTACTTCATCTGAGGTCGGTGTGTCCCAACGTACCTATACTGAGGACACCGACGCCGGTGTCGACTGTCTGAGTGATGACCCAGTGTTGGTTGGGCTCGAGGAGGCAGACTTCACCCAGCAGCCACAGACGCACGATGACCAGATGACAGGTGCATCAGGTGACCGTCCAAAGGTCACTAACAATGGCCAGACGTCACAGCTGCCGAAGGTCCCGGCCATGGGCCTCCAGATGTTGGAGGTCAAAGACTTATTCTCGTTTTGGGGGGAGACGGAAAGGATGTGGTCCCCACTAAGACTCCACCAAAAGACCAGCCACTTCTGAGGCCCCCTAGCCCTCCTCCCAAGGAGAAAAGCCCAGTTCAAAAAAAGGGCCATTCTCATGGAAAAAAGCGGTCGAGGTTCCTGTCAAGGACCCCTTCCTGCTCACCAACAGGGCACAAAAAGAAGCACCGTCATCGGAGGTCAGAATCTTCCTCTTCAGAAGAGGCTTACTTGTCCTCTGCTTAGTCTTGAGAATCCATCTCTCCATTCCAGCATTCCTCCCCGATCCTAAGTTTGCCAAGGTCCCCGATGATTCCACTTTCCTTGGATATAATGAGACACATCCAAGACAACATGGGATGGGACACAGAGGACTTGGACCCTGAATGGCGCCGTCTGGCAAAGTGTCTGTGCCAAAAGGATCCTAAGCCACTAATGGTCTGACTATTGGTTGATACCTTTCAGGACGTGACCAGGGCCGCCTGGAAGCATCCTTACACATCCTCAGCGGTCCCCAAAATGGTTGACAGCCTCTATAGAGCACCGCTGGAAGACCCTTACCTAGGAGAGCAACTGGTGGTGGATTCTGTTGTTATCACTGCCATGCATGATAGGTCCCTGTGACAGAGTGATCTCTGTCATGGAAGGGTGCCCTGGTATTTGAACCCCCCCCCCGTTGACTCCAAAAGAGAAATGGAGTGAGAAACACAGAAAGAAAGACTGTACAGTTATGCTACAGCATTTGTTGTAGTGAAAGTGATTATCCTGGTGTATATATAGGAGCCAGGAAGGAGTGAAATATATGCATCTTGTTAAATGCTGAAAGGTTAATAACAGAATTTGATCTGAGCCGCTGTGTTAACACTGGGGCAGACGTGATATGATTTTGCAGCCGCGCGAGTTAAACTGTAGAAATGTATATAGTGTTTAGAGTAGTTGGTGTGCCCAACTCCCAGAAACCTTCCTTTTGCCTCTCGGTAACTACTCTTTTTGTACCGAGAGACGAAGTGCTGCATTTGTTCAGGTATCCCAAATGGCACAGACGAGAGGAGAGGCGGTCCTGCATGTGGAAATGCCAGCCGCCCACCTGAAAGGGAAAGTGAAGTGCTTTCACTTTTTGAGTCACGCTGCAGGTGACTGTGGCAAAAAGGAGCTCTAATTTGTACCTCTGCCCACCTCAGAAAGCCAGAGGAGGTTGCTCCCGGTGTGAGAAGTGCTCCGGTGAGCCAAGCAGGCTTTTTCTTTTGTAAAGAAATAATGAATGAAAACGGCCAGACGGAAGTGACGGCTAAAAGCAAAACAGGAGTTTTTGCAATTTCAGGCCGCCGCTACTGCATAACTGAGAGCGCTCCAGTCCTACTCGCTTAGGCAGGGTTGTAAAACTCGGGGGAGCCGGGCATAATATCAACATACCCTGAAATAACGCTGTTAGTATGAAACTAGTTCTAGGTTTCAGACATAAAAGACATGATATACCTAGAAACAAGAACAATGTTATTTAGTTGTACAAACAATATTGCGTCCTTGTGTCCTCGATGTTGGTTAAGAAATAACATGAATATAACACAGAAAACAGACTTACTGGAGTATTTAGAAATGTCTGTTTCAGTACTGTCCACAACAGTGCTGCTTCTGTTGTGCAGGTTTTAGACGGGAGGGGATTTCCTAGGGATTGAGCACCCTCTACTGTCCCTGTTTTGTAGGACAGTCTGATTGATAAATGTCAATCTTCCAGTAACCAAGGTGGCTACCACAGGGTTGCTAGGCAATTAATGGCCTAATTACTGGATTTCTTTAAATATTACCAACTACACTTTAGTATAGTGGAAGTTGGTGTTGAAATGGAAAAGGTAGAAGGCATTATAACACTGAGGACTCTATGAAGTGTCCAAACCTTTACCATAGATAAAGAAAGATGCTTTTAATGTTAAGGGTCTAAGTCATGTGACCATGACCCAGGGATATAAATATCCCCCTCTCCAGGACATTAGACAGTTGAGCCTGGGAAGTGACAAGGAGAGGTCAACTGAGTGAGTAGATACAGAGGTATTGAGAGTTGTAGCAGTTCTACAAAATCTAAGACTGTATTGAGTATCTGAAGGTGCAAGAAACCACTGAAGGGACAAGTGGTCGTTATATTGCTGAATATTTTGTTTTACCTGACTTGAAGATTATTATTTTGGTTTTCTTATTTTCATGTTTATTTTCTTCCTTTCTGTAAATGAGTTTTTGTTAATAAATATCACTCAAACTGTGTGTTTTAAATCTTAAAAAATTGTCCTGTTTATTTCCCACCCTCTGTGACATTTGGTTTCAGACGTGGGATTGGGTACTGGTTATCTAAGGCCAAAAGGGAGAGACCAATATTTGACACCAGCCCTGGTGTCCAGACTATTGGGACAAACATTTAAGATGGCACACATGATAGAATCTGTGGATATAATGGAACTTAGGAGGAAGAAGGTGCCACTGGAGTGCAGACCAGAGCCCAGACCCAGAAGGGGGATTCCATTATCGGGGCTGGAATTCGGAGGAACCAGAAGGAAAACCATTGAAACAGGATTGGACAAGGCATTGTCAGACCGCCGTTGATGGACCAAGGATGGAAACAATGGACTGAACTGGACAAGGCATTGCCAGATCGAAGGAGATGGGTCCAGGATGGAAACAATGGCCTGGACGAGGCACTGTCGGATTGGAGGATGAGTGGTGATGGTAGCCCGTACGAGGTACCACAGGATCGGAGGAACTTGATACGCTGGTTATACGACCGTTGGATGGCTGCAGAGTGTCGATGGAAGGAGGCCGAGGGGAGATGCCTCGAGTTGAGGAGTCAGAGGGAGAAAACCAAGGTGGTACCAAGAAGGGAAGGGCCTGAGAAATCGGAACCCGAGGAAGCCCTGGTGATGTGCTTCATGTCGGACTTACTGATTTTACCCATGTTCCCGGGTATGTACTGGTTGGTGGAGATTGGAGAGAAAACCTCACAAAAGTCCCCAGGTAAGACCGTTTATAAACACTCAGGGGTGAAGAGTGAGCCTACAAGCAACAAGGAAAAAATGGAAGAGACTCATGCACCTGTCAATGATGTTTGTAATAAACCACTACTAGAATGTTACAACTCCAGTGTAGCATTGGGGGAGGTTACAGGTGGGAGAGCCAGACATTATGAGATTACAGGCATCCCTGAAACATCAGGAGGAAGGTAGGGCTACAGGTACACAAGGAATAAAACCTTTGTGGTGGGTAGAAAATAAACGGGGGACCCTCTACCACGTTAAACCTCACCCCCAGACAAAAGAAGTTATGTGCAAGAATCATAGTACCACTAGCCTATGGAGAGGTGGTCATGGAAAATGTGTGTATGATACAGTCCGAACCTCTACGATCTGAGGAAGTCTTAAAAGAACTCTCCTCAGCATTCTTTTGGCCAGGGATGTACCGTCAAGTTGCTGAATACTTGGAAAGAAGGTGTGTTAGCCAAAATGCAGCTGCTAGACGCATGGGAGGTGAAACCCACAAATGGGAGAGCCGTAAAGGATGGCAACCATGGAGAAAGGGGAGGAACCGATGCAGGGTAGGAAGCACATGGTAGGGGAAAGCACACTAAATACAGGCATGGATGGAAAAGGGATCACTGCAGAGTTAATAGAGCTAAGGTTCAATAGAGTTATCTCAGGAAAAAACAAATAGTAGCAGTATTCCACTATATGTGTACCTGGGCACAGTAGTAGTAGTTATAGAGTAAATAAATGATAGTGATGATCCAGTGTATATGTTGCAAGCCCGGCATGGGGAAAAATGAGTACATGAAAGAATTACTCAAACAGATAGCACGAATGTTCAGATAGACTGTGACAAATCAGCCTCAGGGTAAAAACTGATAAAAAGGGAAGTTTGAAATGATAACTTTTATGAGCTGTATCTGATTTAAGGGACCCTGGGGTGGAGCTTATGGATGAGGGTGGGCCGTAGCTCCATCCACTTCCAGAAAGGTGGGAAGGTGGATAAAAAGGCTGAAAGGGTCACGGTCCATAACTCCATCAACTTCCAGGAAGGTGGGAAAGTGGATTGATATGAAATGTATCAAATGTTTGCCTATGAATAAATTGTTTTTTTTGGGTTGTTCTGTGATTTCCTTCTATGCTGCAGCATTCTCTCTTTACTGTTGTTTTTTTTTAAATAAATTCCCACGTCCAGTGTATTGGCCACTTCTTGGGCGATTTTCTCTCTCTATTTATTTATTTATTTTAACATCAGTTTAAAAACCTTTGAGCCAGAGGCTCATTTACAAAGGTACCTCGTCGAAGGCAGACACAACATACATACATGAGGGAATCCAAAATAATGTACAGTAAAAAAGACAAGGCAAGTAGCAGGCATAGGTGAGACAGTCAGCAACAGAAATGAACAATAGGCAAGTGGCACAATTGCAGGTGAATGAGTTACCAAAACACCATTGTCGGTTCAGACTTTTTTTTTTATACATGGCAGACAGCGGGGGGCAGTGCAGGACAGGAGTGTGAGACGAGCAAGTGGTTTTTTAGATAGTTTTGAAGCTGGCGAGTGAGGAGCATTTGAGATACCAGCAGGTAGGAGTTGTACAGGAGGGGCTCTATAGAAGAACGCCCTTTGGCCCTGGGAGGTCCGTTCCCTAGGGATAACTAGTGCAGTTTTGCTGGAAGCCGGGTGTGGACAGTGGGGTTGGAACAACGAATAGAGTCGGCAAGGCCAGGTGGGATAGACCATGGAGGCTTTGAAGGTAACTTGGCAGTGTTAAGAACAGGGCGCCATCGAGGTTGGGAGGAAGCCAAGGAGTACAATTGACAAGTATGGGTGAGTCTAGGGCACTGATGATAAGTCTACAAGCTTTGTTGAGTGTAAGTCAACCTTTTGAAGGGCTGTCGGGTCAGCTGCGCCATAAACAGGGAGGCCGTAGTCAACTAGCAGCACAGAAGAGGTGACACAAGCAAGAGAGTTAGTAGGGAGGCATTTTATGCCGGTAGAGGATACCAAGCCGAGCATTGGAGGCTGAGGTCAGTGCAGAGATATGGTTATGAAAGGAGAGGAAGAGTCAAGATTAGGCCAAGGTATTTATAAGAGTGCACAAGTTCCAAGGGGTGATCCTGTGCGGAGAGAACAGAGAGAGGAAGTTACTAGACTTTTTGGGGTGGGCAAAAGCATAGATTTAGTTTTCTTCAGGTTGATGACAAGGCGGTGGTCAGAGACCAGCTTTCAGCTGAGGTGAAGGCACGCTGTAGGGAGTTTTGGAGTAAGATGGGGTTACTGCCAGAGGCAAAGAGCACAGCGTCATCTGCGTGAGAGAAGGATTTTTCCAGCGCAAGCTTTAGGCAGGTTGTTGAGAAAGAGAGAAGAGTAGAGGCCAAGAATAGAGCCCTGGGGAACACCAGAGCGAATTTGGCAGGTAGGGGATAGGGCACTGCAACCCGCGCACATTGGGAGCGGTTGTGCAAGTAACTGCGCACCAGGAACAGGACCGGAGGCAAAGCCCACACTGGCAAGTGTGGCTAATAAGCGGGTGAGAGGCGGTATCAAAGGCTTCGATAGGTCTATAAATACCGCACCAGCGAGGGCATCACATCAAGAGACTTATGGAGGAAGTTAGAAAACTCCAGGAGAGCAGTATTGGTGCTATGGCCAGTTCTGAAACCATGCTGTTCAGGACAAAGGACCTCATATTTTGTAAGGTAAAGGGAGATTTGACTGGCAACTATTTTCTCCAAAGCTTTGGGGGATAGAAATTGGTCGGTAGTTACCATGAGTGATCTGTCACCGCCTTTGTGAAGAGGGTAACAGTAGCGACCCTCCAGATGGCGGAAATTGCCCAAGGCAGAGGATTTATTAAAGAGGCAAGTGATGGGAGAGATGACCTGATCCAGGACCTGGCGTAGGAGACAGGGATCAAGGAGTCATTGCCGATTGAGTTGCCTTTAGGGCTTTTGTGAAAGGGCCTAACTTCCTGGGTGGACACAGTGCGAAGGTAGAAAGGGGGTGGGGATGAGAGGAGCAGACAAGGGGAAGGGGATTGAAGAAATTGCTGGAGCACTGCACTAAGGTCAGTGAAGGCGTTGAGGTGAGTAGCAATGAGTGCAGGGTCAGTGCAGGGACCCATCAATGTTAAGATGTGCAGGGGAGTGGCGTGTGCCACATTAAGCTGCTTGATATTATCCCAGAAGGATCTAGGGTTGCCCCAGGAGGAGGTAGAGTAGAGTTGTAATATTCTGACTTAGCTTTGCGGACAGCCCATGTACATTTATTCCGGGCAGCTCGTGGGCCAGTCTGTCAGCAGGGCGGCCAGTTTCAATGGCCAGGTACCACAGGTTGTCACGCTGCTTGAGAAGTGAGCGTAGGTAGGGGTAATCCAGGGTGTGCCTTAATTTAGATCTAAGTGGGGTGAATGGGGCGACGTGTCACAGGCAAGGTTAAAGGTATGGACAAAGAAGGCTAGTGCCTTGTCAACATCAGGGGTATTTAGTAGTGGGGACCAATCAGTGCCAGCAAGGTGGCGTTTTTAGTCTTTAAGCCCACCGGGTCTAAACCGACGACGGCGGGTGGTGAAAACAGGGGGCTTAGGCAGGGAGGTTGACCAGAAGAAAAGAACTGGGGAGTGGTCACTAAGGCAGTCTGGGAGGATTTGAACATTGTGGACGCGGTTGGGCCTGTTAGTGAGAACCACATCCAGAAGAGTGCTTGTTCCTGTGCTAGGATTTGGTCAGAGGGGTTAGGCAGAGAGGAGATGTAGTCAACAAGGGGGCCCAGTGCATGGGCTTGATTTTTTGGTGGTATGTAGGCAATAGTCAGGAAGATTGGGGCCCTAGCAGGGTCAGGAGACAACTTTAGGGTTAGGGCCTGGGCACTGAAATCAAGGGTGGGGGGAAGGGCAAGACTAAGAAGTGGGTCTTTAATATAGATAGCACAGCCACCACCCCTCTTGCCGATTCTGTCAAGCCGATGGAGGGAGTAGCCTGGGAGAGAGACCTGGGCGTCAGAGGTGGAGCTGGACAGCCAGGTTTCCACTAAGGCAATCACATCAGGATTATGATCAGCCACCCAGCAATGTAGGAGTCCAGTTTTTTAGGAGGCTACAGATGTTAATAGAAGCGATGAGACCAGAAGATTTACAAGGGAGACATTGGGGACCGGCCCAGGATTAGGATGGATATTGCCAGAGAGGAGCAGAAGGAGGAGAGCCGCCCTAGGAAGGAGGTAGTGGTGGAGAAATTTCGCGGACTGGAGGGGTAGGGGTGTGCGGTACAAGGGATAGGCAGGGAGCTGTAGATGGGGAATGCTAGCAGAAGAGATGGAGAAGTGAGCAGGGGAGCGGGGAGGGAGGCCAAGGTGATGGTGGGGTGTATGGGAGGTAAGGGTGAGTGTATGAAGCTGGAGGGGGCAGGTGAGGGCAGGAGAGCAACAGGGGCGCAGGTAGAGCTATGTTGTGGGCAGAGCGAGTCATAGGGAGGCAAGGAATATAATAAGGAGGAGCAGGAGAGGGGAATAAGCCTGACCAAGGAGGGTAGCCATATTAGGTGAGGAGGGGAGAGTAGCAGTACCCTGCTGAGGAGGACTTAGTGCCCCTAGAGGAAGCACCAGTGGTGGTACAAGGAAGGGATGAAGGAGAGCTGGGGAGGGAGTAGAGGAGACAGGCACCACCTAGAGGTCACCCAGTATAAGCTGCAAATGGGAAAAAGGGGACTTAGATTATGACTGCGGAACTGCACAGGAGTAGCGTCAGCGTCTGGATACAATAAAAGCAACGGCCGCCTTGGTGGGGTGGTTGGGGTGGATGGGCGGGCTAGCAGCCCACAGCCGAGTCCACACAGAAACAATCAGTGGGCTGTGGGGCTGAAAGCACAGGAGTCCAATCCAAAGGGTCCAGAGGAACGTCTAGAGCCACGAGGTGGGAAGCCTGAATTACCTGAGTCAGTCCGAGACGCTCCAACTCCTTTTACCGCCGCTTGTCTGGAGCGCTCTGGGGGGTAGCAGCTAGAAGGAGGTAAAGAAAGACAATTAATATGGAGGAAAAATATACAGAGGCAGGTTGGGACAGGGATCATAGAACATCGAGCCAGCATAGGACAAGAACAAAGCCTTTAACAAACCCCACCCAGCTGAGTAACCCAAAACAGTGCAGTTTACAAATATTTTTTTCTTTTTTTTTTTAGGTTTGTTGCATTTTGATATCTTACATTACTTACTCCCCTCAGTACTACAACAGATAATGTACACTAAAACGAGCTAGCAACCGTTAAGGTATTACAGACGAAAGAACAAAGGCATACAAAATGTTCCAAGAAAATGCAGAATAACAACCCCTCTTAAACCTTCAGTTTGCCACTAACCCAAGAAGCAGTTAGAAAAATACTGGCCCTGATTCGAACTAGACATGGCATCAGAGCAGACAGAACAGGGAACGGCACGATGTCAGTACAGCAGTTAAAATTACATTCAAAGAATCTAGGACGATCTGGTGCACAAGGACAGCCAGCAACCCTTTAGATAGCAGCCCACAGCCGAGTCCACACAGAAACAATCAGTGGGCTGTGGGGCTAGAAAGCACAGGAGTCCAATCCAAAAGGGTCTAGAGGAAACGTCTAGAGCCACGAGGTGGGTAGCCTGAATTACCTGAGTCAGTCCCGAGATGCGCTCCAACTCCTTTACCCGCCGCTTGTCGGGAGCGTTCGGGGGGTAGCAGCTGAGGTCAGTCCAGGCAGCGCTCCAACTCCTTTACCACCGCTTGTCGGGAGGCGTTCTGGGGGTAGCAGCTGAGTCAGTCCGGAGTGCTCAACTCCTTTACCGCCGCTTATCGGGAGGCGTTCTGGGGGGGTAGCTGAGTCAGTCCCAGACGCTCCCAACCTTTACCCCGCTTGTCGGAGCCGCTCTGGGGGGCAGCTGAGTCAGTCCCGAGACGCCGCCAACTCCTTTACCCCCGCTTGTCGAGCGCTTCTGGGGTAAGGTTAGTTGATCTGTCTACATTTTTGATCTATGTCTATGTTTTTTTTCTTCTAAAGTTCAATGATGAAGTTTATGTTGTACCACCGTTGATGCAGAGTGTGATATGAGTGGTACTATAAAAATATACAGGAGTAATATGGTGATGACAGTAAGTGTGCTTATGAAAAGGGGGCACAGAAATATGTTTAAAGTTTTTTGTTTTTTTTTTTGATAGTATGGTACTTAAATATAGAGGTTACTATGTTTGACTCAACGATAACAGCCCCAGGGTTAATGAATGGATAGAGTTTAAGATGCTTTGCATCCTGACTAACGAGAAGTAAGGGACCCTGGGGTGGAGCTCTACGGTGAGGGTGGGATGGAGCTCCACCTTACCCTTGTGTGGGTTGGTATGGTAAGATACTCTTGGACAACCATTGGATGGTTGCCCTCTTAAGTGGGGAGGTATGTGACAGAGTGATCTCTGTCGTGGAAGGGTGCCCTGGTATTTGGACCCCTCCCCGTTAACTCCAAAAGAGAAATTGAGTGAGAATCACAGAAAGAAAGACTGTACAGTTATACTACAACGTTTGTTGTAGTGAAAGTGATTATCCTGGTACATAGAGGAGCCAGGAAGGAATGAAATATATGTATCTTGTTAATAAATGCTGAAAGGTTAAAGGGGAAGAAAACATTGCAGGGGTCTCTCAAATTGTGAAAGCCCATAAAAAGATATTTCAGATGAGGTATGGAACTTCTTGTAGGTGTCAAGTGTCCTGAGATATGAATAGCTAAATACTCTGTAAATCAAAACAAGGCAGCAGCCATTTCATGGGATCCTGAGACAGAAAGTGATGTCACTGAGGGCAAGTTATAATGAACAACATAGAGCTGGCCCCTCAGTGACATCACTTCCTGTTTTAAGATTACATGAAATGGCTGCTGCTTTGTTTTCATTTACAGATAATTAGATAGTCATATCTCAGGACTCCTGACACCTACAGCTAAGCCTAGCACCTCGTTTGAATGATCTTCTCTTGTGCTCTCACAATTTGAGTGACCCCTGCAATGTTTACTTCCCCTTTAACAACAGAATTTGATCTGAGCCGCTGTGTTTACTCGGGGGCAAGCACAAGATGATTTTGCAGCCGCCCGAGTTAAACTGTAGAAATGTATATAGTGTTTAGAGTAGTTGGTGTGCCCAACTCCCAAAAACCTTCCTTTTGCCTCTCGGTAACTACTCTTTTTGTACCGAGAGAGGAAGCGCTGCATTTGTTCAGGTATCCCGAACAGGGCACAGACGAGAGGAGAGATGGCATGTCATGCGGAAATGTCAGACGCCCGCCTGAAAGGGAAAGTGAAGTGCTTTCACTTTTCGAGTTGCACTGCAGGCGACTCAGGCAAAAAGGAGCTATAATTCATGCCTCTGTCCACCTCAGAAAGTCAGAGGAGGTTGCCTGCATAACTGAGAGCGCTCCAGTCCTACTCGCTTAGGCAGAGCTGTAAAACTCAGGGGAGCCGGTCATAATATCAGCTTGCCCAGAAGTATTGCTGTTAGTATGAAACTAGTTATAGGTTTCAGATATAAAAAACGTGATATACCTAGAAACAAGAACAATGTTATTTAGTTGTACAAACAGTATTGTGTCCTTGTGTCCTCAATGTTAAAGAAATAACATGACTATAACACAGAAAACAGACTTACTGGAGTATGTTGTGACCCTTCCCTACCCTGCTCTGAATTGCTAATTTTTTTCTTTGTCTCCCACTAAAGTACCCCAACCCCCCGCTGATGGTCTGCTGCCAGCTGTCCCTCCTTTAGTCTCTGTAGCCCTTAAATTACAGTGCTCTCTCTCTCTCACTTCCTCCTAGATGGTCCCCGAGCAGCTCTGAGCGGCGCTTGCAGTCACAGTGGCGCCTCCGGCCATTTCCCTGGCCACCGCCATCACCGAAGACTTCGGCAGTCTCTCTGCCGCCTTCCTGGTCCTGCTCCCCAGACTCCAACACTAAGGTACAGCTGCTTTTCTCCCAGAGCCAGCCCGCTTTTGGCGGCTTTTTGATTGGTGAGCCTTTTGCTCCTTACTCCGGATTGGATAGTGCAGCTATCCTGAGGCTCCTGATTGGCGCGCCCTCAAACCGGCTCTGCTAGCAGCTTCTCCCTGCTGCTAACTCATACTTCCAGGCACAGGGTTTTACTCCCGCCCCCCACCCGGGCCCCCTATTAAATACTCTATCTGTCCCCGCCTCCTACGGCTTACTCTAATACTGCTTGCTCTCACAGTCCTTCTCGGCCCCTCCCTACTGCCTCGTGAAATTTGTTGCTCCATAAAGCTGCTTTTCACTGTTTCTGGCACCACTTCTATCCTGGCCATCTCCTCCAACATCTCTTTAGTAACCACAGAACTAATCTGAAGTAGCTCTCTCCCTTTTCTCTCTCTGACCCCAGCCCACTCTTGTCCCTATACACTAATAACCTCCTGTCCACTGCCCCTTTGTTACAAAATTGTTTTTCACTGCTGCCCCTGCTGATCCCTTGCTCTGTCCCATCTTTTCTGCTGCATTACCTGCCTCACTTGTTGTTTTCTGGTCCTTTCCCCCTTCTCGAGACCTGCCCCAATTTCTTCTTGCTTTCACCATCTCAGTCACCCCTACTCCTTATTATTTTAATTTGACCCTTGTAAACAGACCAGCTGTTACATATCACCCCTACTCCATATTATTGTAGTTTTTGCTCCTTAGAAAAAAAAAATCCAGCTGTTGTATATATCTCCTCCTTTTCTACTGAATCCCTCTCCTAATGTCAGGGCTGATGATGAATAAACTGGTACTTCTTATACTAGTCATAGCTACCCCACTTCTATTACACCTATCTATTTGTGCGGTCCCCCCGATAAAACTGCTGTCCCACACAATCAAAACCAAGATTTCACGTTCTCAAATCTACTGGTGTCACCTGCAGTATGCTATGATCCCACACCATTACTCCTAAGCAAGGCCTGGATTCACCTTGTTGCCCTTGCCCTTAAATCTAGGTCCCTGCAAATCTGTTCCCTTTCACCTTTCCTGCGTCATAAACTATGGTACCTCCTCATACTGGCCATTCTACTCTCTGGGGATATACAGCCAAACCCTGGACCCCTAACCTCGTCAGCTGCCCCATCTCTAATGCTGCAGGTCTACTTATAACACATCATAATATCAGGAGCCTTGAGCGAAATATTGTGGAACTTGAAGCTTGGACCGCACTTTATAAGCCCGATATACTGTACCGTACCGAAACTTGGCTGAAGCCATCCACCCCTAACTCACGGTGCGCTCTACCATCCTATAATCTGCTGAGACGTGATAGATCAGCCCCTAAAAGAGGGGGAGGTACAGCCATCTATTATAAATCACACCTCCAGCTCTCTAAAATCAGCTCGGCCCCCATGAACCATTGTGAGGCACTTCATGCCCTCCTCACCCTTGGCGCAAATAAATTGCATATTATCTGTGCTTACAATCCCCCTACCCATGGCCTAAAAGGACTGGATGAGCTTCTTGACCAAACCGCCATTCACTCCGGTAACAACGAAGTCCTTATCCTAGGTGACATCAATTTAAACTGGTTGGGTAACATACACACAACAGCCCTGACTAGACTACAGAGTTTTAACCTACATCAACTTATTGCCTCGCCCACCAGAACTGCTCCGCATTCCAACACTAGCACCCTGCTGGACTGGATCATGACAAACCGACCTGAGAATATTATAGATATAGGAATCCTATCAAACGCCATCACAGACCACTCCCCCACTTTCTGTGTTTGGGGCAAAGGTAGGCCTGAACCCATGAAAACATGCTTCATTACTTTCCGCAATTTTGCGAACTTCGACTCACAAGCTTTCTTGTTTGATGTAGCTTGCATTGACTGGTCCCCTCTCTTTTGCTCATCAGATGTCCAGACAGCGCTAAACATCTTCATGACAAAATTCTTAGAACTGCAAGAAATCCACTGTCAACTTGTTACACGGCGGATTAGAAACAGTCAGACGCGATGGCTAAAATCTGACCTATTATCTAAATTAAGGCAGAGGGACAAAATCTGACTTCGCTACAAGAAATCGGGTCTTCCTGCAGACCTTAATGCATACAGAGCATTAAGAAATGCTTGTAAAAAAAGATATCAAACAAGCAAAAAGCGCATACTGTAATAACCTACTAATAGACTCCCAGGGAGACCCAAAAAAAATTCTGGTCCCATATTAAGTTCTTCCTGGGATCAAACCAGTCATCTACTCCAAATGATATAACTCTAAGTGGCACCCATTGCAACAATCCCCTCACTATTGCAAACTTCTTTAACAGGCAATTTGCTGACCTCACCCAATATACTTCCACTTTCCCTACTTCGTCTTACCTGCAAACTCTTCCAAGCCTACTTTCCATTTCAAGTCTGTCCCAGCTAGTGTGGTTCTCCGACACTTAAACATCTCGGAGCATACAGCTGTTGGGTCTGATAACTTGTAACCAAAGCTCTTAAAAATGGCTGCGCCCCACATAGCAGCTCCCCTTGCTAAAATCTTTACCCTCTCTCTGTGTCAGAGTTCTGTCGTGGATATTTGGAAGATGGCCAGAATTATCCCCGTCTTCAAAAAAGGTAACCCACTTGACCCATTGAATTACCGTCCCATTGCCATCCTATCTCTTCTCAGTAGAATACTTGAGAAAATAGTTGCTACCCAGACCACTGACTTCTTATTGAAACACGACCTCCTAACTGGAACACAACATGGTTTCCGCAAGGGTCATAATACCATCACTGCACTACTCAAACTCACATCTGACACCTTAGTGGCTATGAACTCTGGCAGGCTCACTGGGGCCATTTGTATTGATATTACTAAGGCTTTTGACCTCGTTGACCACTCCATCCTCATTGCTACTCTAAACTCCCTAGGTTTCTCGCTAAATGTTGTAAACTGGTTTGATAGCTATCTATTTTCATTAATAGTATTACCACAAATCTCCTCAGCACCTCCTCCCTACTATATGCTGATGACATTGTTCTGTACTGCAGTTCAAATAACATCAAGGACATAAACACAAAACTCTCCAGTGATTATCCGCTCTTACAACAGTGGCTTGTAAATCACAAACTAGTACTGAACACAGCAAAGACCCAAGCTATGTTATTTGGCTCCAGTCTCAAGCTCAAACACTCCCAAATACGCTTTAATGTCTCCTCCCTTGACGGCTCCTCTGTCGGGGTGGTAAATTCATTCAAGTATCTCGGGACCACTCTTGACCCATCCCTGAGTTTCAACCTCCACATTCATACTATTTGTAAGCAGGTTTACTCCAAACTAGGGTTCGCTTACCGAACAAGCTACGCGCTCACACCTTCAGCTAGACTTGCTATAGCCCGTGGGATACTACTTCCCTCTCTCACTTGCAGGGTTGCTATATGCGCCTCTGCCAGCAATTAGATCTCCGTAAGTGGGAATTCTACAATAACATCATACTTTACATCCAGTTCTCCCGGCTCAAACATCATTGTCTCCTATACTCTGATCTAGGATGGCTTCCACCACGGGAACAAAGGTCCTACGCGCTTGGGACCATTACTGACAACATTATCCAATCCCGTATTCCAAACTCACTGGCCTGTCTCCTTCCCTACCAGAAAACCAAATATGTGTTGCACTCTGCGGTAAATATTCCTGTCCTCGTCCCGAGACATCGTACCGATAAAGGTGGTCTTGCCTTTGCCTGTTATGCTCCCAATTTCTGGAACTCACTTCCTGTAACCCTACGCCAATCTGTATCTCACAACTCCTTTAAGAAAGAACTTCGACATTATCTCCTCTCCTCCTACACATGCTCCTGCTTCAAACCACCCTAGCCCACACCCTCTAATCCTGCCCTCCACTTGTCGTTATCAAGGAGGCTAGGGCCCACCCCTGTCAGTGAAACTCTCCCTCTCAACTTTCACTTCTTCATTTCTTTCATTTTCTTTTCCCCCACTTCCTCCTCTGCTTTCCAGGTTATCCAATCATCCTTCCCCACCTTTTCTCCCAAGCTCCTCCCTCTATATCTCTGCCTGGTAGCTATCGCTCCCACTGCTCCCTATTTCCTTACTTACTTGCACAGTTACCTGGTTGGATAATTTGACCTTAACGTATTGTCTTGTGTAAATATTAATGCTGTACGTTTGGCTTCCTACCTCAATCTCCTATTTTGACCCGATTGTATTTTGTCTTACATTAACTTAAATGCTTACTTTTGGCCTAACTACCTCAATAGTTTGTCACATTGCTGCTGATATGTAATTTGTACTATGTATCATACTGTTCCTGTACCTTGCCCTATGTATCATTGTTCTTTGAAGTTTGTCTCTGTACTCTCCCGGGTTGTGCCTGAAAATAGTTTTTCTGGCTAGTGCACCTACTAAACTAAATAAAAAATAAATATAGAAATGTCTGTTTCTAGGGACATGGATATGTTGTTCAATCCACACTTACTGGCAGGTTCCTTGCCGCTTTAAATCTTGCCGGAAGGTTTTCAAGCTGGCTCCTCCCACCCACCCGGGTGATAAAACTCTTGGCTCTGCCCCATAATGCCAGATCTTCCTTACCGCTTGGAAGCTCAGGTTCTCTCCTTTGTGCTCTGCGTTTTAGGCCTGGATCCAAACTCTTCGGTTAACCCGAAACTTATCTTAAAATTTACAAGACTTTGGTCTTTTTCTTCCTTCGTGGCTGTGATGGACAAGTCGACTCCGCATTTCAGCGGCGCCCTGCAGGCAGAAGATGTCCTGGACCGATCCGCACTCCATGTGCGTTTACTGCCTGAGGCTGAAAGCGATTCGCAGGCTTGCGACTTGTGCAAGTCCTTCTTGGCCACGGTTCTTGAGGATCACGCTGCCAGATTGCAACTTGGGCGCCCTGAGAAACGTTATCCTCCGGTAAAGTTGAAGGAGGCCCGTTGGGCGGTGTCTGCAGCAGCGGGCTCGGCTGAACAACTCGAGCAGATAATAGAAACATAGAAACATAGACTTTGACGGCAGATAAGGACCGCTTTGCCCATCTAGTCTGCCCATTTCCCTACCTACAGGATAGGCCGTAGATCCTAGTTAACCAACAGCCTATTTCTTCCTACCCCCCACAAGAATTGCCTTATGTCTGGCCCATGCATTCTTGAATTCTCCCACAGTTTTAGACCCCACAACCTCCTCAGGAAGTTGACACCTTCAAGGAGGAGGCGGCCTAGGCCGCATCATCTTCATCCTCGGTCGCGGCATTTATCCCACTCTCTTTGGGCTCCTCCTACATGGCTTTGTTCAAGGAGCTTTGTCAATCCCTCTTCACCAAGGGAGAGGGCCCTTCGGAACATTCCTCTCGGTCCAAGAAGAAGGACTCCAAGGGTAAGTCTCACCGTCGACGTTCGTGGGAGCGTGAGTGGTCCCCTTCCCCGGATAGTCAACACTCGACTTCGGTCGAGGTTGCGACTAAGGCCACTGGCTTTACGGTGTCCCCGTCAGGTCAGCCGGCCGAGACATCCGTCGACGCAGTCGAGATTTTTCTTGACCCATCGGACGAGCTGTCGACTGGAGAAACCAACAACCCTGTTTCACAGGTTCCCCCGGTGGAAACCAAGGATTTGCCTGTGCCGGAGTCCCTGGTTAAGATCCCCGAACTGAGGGAGGAGCGAGTTTCCCCTGCTCCCTCTCAGACCCACCCTTGGAAACACCGAGGGTCCCGGTCTTGGACCTCTTCTCGGTCCAGCTGATCCCGCCATCGGCGGTCTCTGTCTCGGCACCGAGGAAAGCGGCGGCGCCGCTCATCCTCGTCTTCGTCCTCTTCGGAGGACAGGCTCTGGCGCAAATTGCATCAGCGCTATGAAGATCTGATGTGGCAGCAGCTCCTTTTGACCAGGAACAAGCCGACTCCGTCGCCTTCTCCAGCCATTAAGTGGCTGTCACCAGAGCGGCCGAAACAACCCCTCATGGTTATCGAGGAGCTGAAGCTGGCACCGGTTGTTTGGCTGAAACCAGGTGCGCCACCCATTGTGGTGGAACCCCAACCTCCTGAACCTAAAACTGGGGCACTGACCAAGGATTCTCGGTCAGGTCAGGGTTTGCCCCATTGGTTGTCGGTCACCCTCGCTCCCGATCGACCTCGGCAAGTGGAAGGTGGCTCAGGCCCTCGGCAGATGTTTGCAGACTCCTCAGAGTCTGATGATGATTCCTTACTGTTCTCCAGGCCCCTCGACCTGGAATCCACTGGGGGTCAGTCGGTGGACGAGAGCCCATCCTCGTTCCTGGGAATGCTTCGGCTCATCTCAGAATCTACTGGGATGAAGCTCGAACCCATTTCCAAGTGGGCCAAGTATCCCCTCACAGAGATATTGGACCGAGGGGTTTCCCCCATGGAGGCCTTTCCGGTGGCCGAAGCCATTGTTGGCCCGGCTCTGGAGCTATGGCAGCAGCCAGGTTCTTGTCCAGCTCCTTCGGTCAGGATGGCCTGAAAGTATGCTGTTCCCATGGGTTCAACTCTCTGGATTCTCGGAGCACCCTTCTGCGGAGGGGCTTGTGACCGACATTGTTTTTCAGCGCTCCGGAAATGCTCTGGACGTAGACAAGCCACCCGATAGAGTCCAGGAACTTGGACTACTCCGGGCTTAAAGTCTATGCTGCATCCTCCTTTAGGCCTTCGTCAGGTCAGTTCGGCCGTTCTGATGGCACACTTTTCACACTCCCTTTTGGGCTTCCTAGATGAGGCAATTCCTCATCTCCTGGCTGACCTCCAGACTACGGTCAAGCAGTTGCGGGATCAGGGAAGGGCGGTGTCTAAGCAACAGCTCCAAACTGCTTTAGACATTGGAGACTCTTGTGCCTGGTCAGTAGTGGCTGCAGTGGCCATGCGCCGCAGAGGTTGGCTGCGGATCTCCACTTTCACAGCGGATACCCAGCACAAGCTGGCAGACGTTCCCTTCCTGGGTACCAACTTGTTCAGTCCCAGGGTGGAGGGTCATCTGCAGAGGATCGAGAAGTCCAATGCCACCTTGGACTCTGTCATGTCTGCCCAGAAGGACAAAGGCCGCCAGCAGCAGCGTAAGCCCTTTCGTTCTTCTGCCCCTGCAGCACGTCCGGCCCAGCAACACCAGCATCAGGGCCAGCAGGCTCGCATTTGGCACCCCAAAGCCAAGCCTGCAGCTTCCTCCAGCAGGAAGCCGGGAGGGGAAGGTCCTTGAGGCCCCTCGGCTGGTCCTTCCTCCAAGTCTGCCCAGTGACGGGTTGAGGGGTGTCACCCCAACCTCGTCACTCCGCCCTGGGTTCCCCCTGTGGGGGGACGGCTCCGCCACTTCCTTTCTTCCTGGTCTGATATCACCATGGACCACTGGGTGCTGGAAGTGGTAGGAAAGGGCCTGCCTCTGGAATTCGAGCAGTCTCAACCCTATCGAGCCGTCACCCCACGGGGGGCTACAGGGTCCGCAGCCTCTCTGTCTGCTCATCGAGCCGATATTGCCCTGCTCCTCCAGAAGGAGGTGATCAGGGAGGTGGCAGATCCTCCACCAGACCCAGGGTTTGTGTCAAGGTACTTCCTGGTCCCAAAATGGACGGGGGGCTGGCGCCCCATTCTAGACCTACACAACCTGAACAAGTTCCTAAGGTCTCGAACCTTCAGGATGGTCACTCTGGCTCAGATCATTCCATCCCTGGAACAAGGCATGTGGTTCTGTTCTCTGGACCTCCAGGACGCATTCTTTCATGTCCCAATCCGTCTGCCCCACCAGCGATTCCTCCACTTCAGGGCGGAGGGGTCCCTTTACTAGTTCCGGGCCATGCCCTTCGGCCTCTCTCCAGCTCCCAGGGTCTTCACCAAATGCATGGCAGTGGTGACAGCATTCCTGCAGCACCGAAGGGTCTGGGTGTACCCTTACCTGGATGACTAGCTGATTGAAGCCCCCTCCAGACCGGAGGTGGAGCGGTCCAGGGATCTGGCCCTCCAGGTCTGCTCTCAGATTGGCCTCCTTATCAACGAGGCCAAATCGGAATTCGTGCCAACGCAGGTGATTCAGTTCATTGGGGCAGAGCTCGACTCTCTTCGAGCCAGAGCATGGCTCCCGGTGGACAGGGCCGAGGTTCTTTCCTCCTTTGCCCAATTATTTCTGGTTGGGCGATTGCGCCCTGCCCGGGACTTCCTGTGCCTCCTGGGCCTCATGGCGGCCTGCACCAGCGTGGTCCAGTGGGCCCGCTGACACATGCGTCCCCTTCAGTGGGGGCTGGCCCGCCAATGGTCACAGCGCTCCGGTCCTCTGGACCAACCAGTGATAATGACCGAGGAGATGGGGAACGCTCTCCAGTGGTGGATCGTTCCAGCTCATCTGCAGGAGGGTATCCTGTTTGTCCGCCCAGAGCCGATGGTCACTGTAATGACTGACACCTCTCTGATGGATTGGGGTGCCCATCTGGGGGAGCTGAGAGCGCATGGCCTCTGGTCTCTTCAGGAGTCTCGATGCCACATCAACCTGCTGGTGCTTCGAGCAGTCTGACTAGCCCTCACCACCTTCGCTCCGTTTGTACGGGGTCAAGTGGTCCAGGTCCAGACGGACAATACCACAACCATGTACTACCTAAACCGCCAGGGCGGGACGCCCTTCTTGCCCCTGTGCAAGGAAGCTCTCCGCACTTGGTCCCTCGTGAGCAGACTGGAGGCGTAACTCCTAGCCATCCATGTGGCAGGAGCCTCCAACACTCTGGTCAATGCCCTAAGCCAGATAGGTGCTGCATCTCACGAGTGGTTTCTCCTGCCAGAGGTAGTACATGATCTGTTCTCCCACTGGGGCACACCTCAGGTGGACCTGTTCGCCTTCAGGGAGAATGTGAAGCTGAGGCTGTTTCATGCCCACCCCCCCTCAGCAGAGCTCGCTGCAGGGGGATGCCTTCTTGAGGCCCTGGACCTCAGGCCTCTTCTACGCCTTTCCCCCATTTCCCTTGATCCACAAGGTGTTTCTCAAGGTGAGGAGGGACAAGGCGCAGGTGATTCTGGTAGCCCCAGACTTGCCCCACCTGTTCTGGTATCCAGATCTCCTCAGCCTCAGCTCCAGGCTCCCGAGGCGGCTTCCAGCCAACCCGGACCTGATCTCAGTCAACCAGGGGAAGGTACTCCACCCGGACCTTCAGTCCCGGCACCTGACGACCTGGTTCCTGAGCGGCTAGAGTTCCAGGCCCTGGGTCTTTCCGACGAGGTCCTCAACGTTGTTGAGGCTTCCCGTAAGGAGTCGATGAGAAAATGCTATGCCCTCAAGTGGAAGAGATTATCCATTTGGTGTCAGGATAAGGGTTGGACCCTTCCTCCTGTTCCTTGGCTAGCATTCTGGACTACCTGTGGTCACTTTCTCAGCTAGGGCTTCGGTCGACGACCCTTAAGGTGCACCTGGCAGCCATCTCTGCTTACTGGGCGTGGGCCGGAAAGCAGTTGGTGGCGCAGGAGAAGGTGGTCGGGCGCTTTTTCAAAGGCCTTGATCAAATATCCCCTCCAGTGCGAGAACCTCCATCTCCATGGGATCTACTGCTGGCATTGGCTAAGCTCATGGACAAGCCATTCGAACCGATGCACAGGTGTGATATCTCTCACCTGTCTTGGAAGACCGCCTTCTTGGTGGCTATTACGTCAGCCAGAAGGATGGGAGAGCTCCAGGCGCTTTCCATCGAGTCTCCTTATCTGGTCTTCCACAGGGAAAAGGTTGTCCTGCACCCCCACCCGAAATTCCTTCCGAAGGTGGTATCGGAGTTTCACCTTAACCAGGTGTTGACTCTGCCGGTGTTCTACCCCAGTCACACCTCGGAGGCTGAATATAGGCTCCATATTCTGGACCCTAGGAGAGCGCTCTCTTATTATAAGGAGTGGGCGGCTAAAGTTCAGGGAGAGGTTTGCCAGCTGTTTGTCACCTACGCTGAAGCCGCACCTGGTAGACCTGCAGCCAAGCGGACGATAGGCAGGTGGGTCACCTCCTGCATAGATCTCTGCTACAGGTTGGCGGGCATGGAGCCTCCCAGAGGGATAAGAGCTCATTCTACCCGCCATACCGCTGCATTGGTGGTTGTTTCCAGGGACGTCCCTATCCAGGAAATCTGCAGGGCTTCTACCTGGAAGTCAGCACACACCTTCATTACCCACTACCACATTGACCTTGAGTCACGCCGGGATGCTGGTTTTGGTACGTCGGTTCTCCAGTCCTTATTTCCCAAGTAGGGGGTGTGCGCCTTGCCTCCCTCCTCCCGGAGAACTGCTAGGAGTCTGCCAGTAAGTGTGGATTGAACAACATATCCATGTCCCTAGAAATACAGGTTACTCACCTGTAACAGGAGTTCTAGGAATGGTATATGTTGTTCATCCACACAACCCACCCGACCTCCTCGGCTTCGACACACAACCTGGCTTCCAGCGGTCTAGATCTGGCATCATGGGGCGGAGCCAAGAGTTTTAACACCTGGGTGGGTGGGAGAAGCCAGCTTGAAGACCTTCCGGCAAGATTTAAAGTGGCAAGGAACCTGCCAGTAAGTGTGGATGAACAACATATACCATTCCTAGAACTCCTGTTACAGGTGAGTAACCTGTATTTCAGTACTGTCCACAGCAATGCTGCTTCTGTTGTGCAGGTTTTAGACTGGAGGGGAATTCCTAGGGATCGTGAGCCCTCTACTGCTCCTGTTTTGTAGGACAGTCTGATTGATAACTGCCAGTCTTACAGCAACCAAGGTAGCTACCTCAGGATTGCTCGGCAATTAATACCCTAATTACTGGATTTCTTTAAATATTACCAACTACACTTTAGTATAGTGGGAAGTTGGTGTTGTAATGGAAAAGGTAGAAGGCATTATAACACCGAGGACTCTATGACGTGTCCAAACCTTTACCATAGATAAAGAAAGATGCTTTTAATGTTAAGGATCTAAGTCATGTGACCATGACCCAGGGATATAAATATCCCCCTCTCCAGGACATTAGGCAGTTGAGCCTGGGAAGTGACAAGGAGAGGTCAACTGAGTGAGTACATACAGAGTTATTGAGAGTTGTAGCAGTTCTACAAATTCTAAGACTGTATTGAATATCTGAAGGTGCAAGAAACTACTGAAGGAAAAGTGGTTGTTATATTGCCGAATATTTTGTTTTAGCTGACTTGAAGGTTATTATTTTGGTTTTCTTATTTTCTGGTTTATTTTCTTCCATTCTGTAAATAAGTTTTTGTTAATAAATATCACACAAACTGTGTGTTTTAAATCTTAAAACATTGTCCTGTCTGTTTATTTCCCACTCTCTGTGACAGTCCCAGAGGCCGAGACACCTGAGCACTCAGTCCCCGGTCCGAGAATCAAAGCAGCTTGACTCTTTAGGCAATAAGATGTATGCATCCTCTACATGCTCCATCTGCTTCTTACACTTCTTAACCCACATGGTCCAGTTTCAAAATGCTCTGTGGGAACAGGGGCTGGACTTGGCCAAAAACCTGCCAAAAGGGGAGCAGAAAGAGGAATTCGTCAAGCTTTTACAAATAGGCTCTGAAGTGGGCACCCAGGTACTCAGAGCGGCTTATGATTCCGCGGATTCAGCCGCCAGGGGACAGCAGCATGCATGTGCCTTTGGAGACTCTCTTGGCGAAGAGTTTCAGGCTTCACGCCAGGCATTCTGGACGTCCTCTTCAACGGGACAGTGCCTTTCAAAGAAGTATCTGAAAAGATTATCACAAAACTACAAGATGCAGGCAAAGCAGCCAGGTCAGTATAGCCCATGTATAAGCTGAAGCTATTTTGGAGACAGCAGCAGCGTTTTCATGGGAAACAAGGACAACAGTCCAGATATGGCCAACAGCAGAGCGGTAGCTTCACCCACAAAGGCCCCTCTCGAGCTGCAGGTGGTGTAAATGTATGTAATATCAAGTCCCCCCAGGCAAACCTCCCTTCCCCAGCCTGACTCCTTGCAGAGCCCTCCTCTCCCACCCATTTAGGAGGAAGAGTTGGTCGGGGGTCACTTCTCAAAACGTCTGGAGGAGTGACAGCGAATTACCTCTGACCAATGGGTTCTTCAGCTGATTCAAAGAGGTCACTCTATCGAGTTCACTGGGAAGCCACTGTCCAGGTCACCCATGCTATCCCAGTATTCTCACCATTATGCCATGCTCATCCAGAAGGAAATCCGAGCTCTCTTAGAGAAAGAGGCAATAGAATCTGTCTCAGGGGTTCAACTAAGGAGAGGGTACTATTCCCACTTCTTCCTAGTACCTAAAAAGACAGGGGACCTACATCCCATTCTGGATCTCGGCGATCTGAACACCTTTGTGGCATACAAACGCTTCAGGATGGTCACTCTACCAGGGTTGATTCCGATACTATGCCCAGATACCTGGCTGACATAACTGGATATGCAAGACACATATCTCCAGATCCCATTTGCACAACACCAAGGAGGTTTCTGCGGATCGAATTCAGAGGCCAACATTACCAATTCCGGGCACTGCCATTCGACCTGTCATCAGCACCCAGAGTATTTACCAAATGTGTGGCAATGGTAGCTGCGGCACTCAGGAGAAGGGGGCACTATGTCTTCCCCTACCTGGACGACTGACTCCTCATGGTGTTGTCCAGGAGAGGACTCAGTCAGGCATTACAAGACACCTTCTCCATCTTTGAAGAAATAGGTGTCACCATCAACCTGCAAAAGTAGTTCCTCGACCCGGGCCAGAGACTACAGTTCATAGGAGCAGTCTTGGCCACAACCAGAGTGAAGGCCTTCCTACCAGAAGACAGAGAAGATAGCCTGAGAAGCTTGATCAGACACATCCAGGGACAAAAACAGGTCACAGCACGGACCATGCTAAGACTGTTGGGCCATATGGCAGCCGCCATAGCCACAGTACCTCGTTCTCATCGCCATATGAGGATCGTTCAGTGGACCCTCTGAGTCCATTGGGGCCAACGCCGGGATGACCTCAGTCTGATGGTTTCAGCCCCCGTCTCCATACACTAAGTCCTTCAGTGGTGGCTAGTTCCAGAGCACCTAGCAGCAGGAGTATCTTTCCTGTCAGCCACACATCCACAGATCCTGACCACAGATGCATCAGGATTGGGTTGTGGCACCCATCTAGGCGACAGAAGGACACAGGGATTATGGTCCAGCTCAGAAGGAACTCTACACATAAACATTCTAGAGATTAGAGCACTCGGGACAATCAAGCAACTGAAGCAACAAGCAGCTCACCTGAGTAGCTGAGGAAGCCAAATCTCCAGCCTGATAACTTTCGAGGCAGCTCCCCACAAGCTAGGCACTCGGGACAATCAAGCAACTGAAGCAACAAGCAGCTCACCTGAGTAGCTGAGGAAGTCAAATCTCCAGCCTGATAACTTTCGAGGCAGCTTCCCAAGCTAGGCACTCGGGACAATCAAGCAACTGAAGCAACAAGCAGCTCACCTGAGTAGCTGAGGAAGCCAAATCTCCAGCCTGATAACTTTCGAGGTAAAGAGAGCCTCTTCTCTTCGGCTGGACGCCTGCAGAGGGTCGCTACCTGATGAACACTTATATTTTATGAACTTTGTTCCTGTTCACCACTGGGTGGGCTTGTTATTTGCCTCTCTTTGTGCTAGTAATGCTGAAGTGTAAAGCTAGGGACTCACTGGTTTTCTAGAGTTGCCTTGCTGATTTCATCTTAAAGCCAGATATACCAAGCAGCTAATATAGATCAGACTTGTTTAATATGGTGGTATTTGGAGCTAATTGCTGATTACATTTTAAAGCCAGATATACCAAGCAGCTAATATAGATCAGACTTGTTTAATATGGTGGTATTGAGCGAATTGTGCTTAAACTGAAGGCATTAGGTTAGCTGGGTCCTAGTGTGACCTCATTTTGGAATAGCCCTGTTTGCTTAGAGTGGAGCTCCTTCGTGTAAGTCACAACATATTCTCCCGCTGCATAGTAATGAGAGGCTCTGTTTTCTCCACTACATAGGCAGCTCCCCAGCTAGGCACTCGGGACAATCAAGCAACTGAAGCAACAAGCAGCTCACCTGAGTAGCTGAGGAAGCCAAATCTCCAGCCTGATAACTTTCGAGGTAAAGAGAGCCTCTTCTCTTCGTCTGGACGCCTGCAGAGGGGTGCTAGCCCGACAGCGCTTTGCACCGTCTGCCCCGCCCACCCAACCACCCTCCCACCCAGGGGCGGCTGTCAATTTAAGGATCCACCCCGTGACATCACATCCGGTGACATCATGTCCTGTTGCCCAGAACCTATCTCCCCACTTTCCCATTTGCAAGTTATACCTGCTGGCCACTAGAGGGACCTATGCTCCCTCACTACTTCCTACTCCTACCTGTACAGCACTACTTCCCTGGGATCTTGCTCACCACAATGTATTGGCCCTGCATCACGCTCTTCCTGTGCCTATCCCCACTAGCAGTGCACTTACCCACTTACCCATCTGCTAGTCCACACTGTGCCCTGGCACCCCTCCCTCCCCTTGCTCCTGAACCTCCTCTCCTGCCCCTTGGGACCTCTGTGTGTCCCCGTCCTCCCTGCCCTCCCCATAGCTTTCTCTTCAACTCAGGCACATCTGGGTGTCTTCTTATTCTTGCTTTCCCCTCCTGTACCTCCCTGCCCACCCCTGCTCCCTTAGTCTTCCCTCCCCCCCTCATGTCAATCGTAGGAAAAACTCTCACCATCTCCCAGCCAGGGTGTTAGTCATGCTACTACTCCTGTCAGGGAACATTCATCCAAACCCTGGCCCGGTTCCCAGGAGCTCCCCAACTCGCACCACAGGCCTTGCATGGTCTCCATGAATATCTGTAGCCTCGTAAAAAGTTTGACTCACTACAATGCCTGGTCACATCAATTAACCCTGATGTTATCACCCTGGTTGAGACTTGGCTGTCAAATCCTCCCTGACTCCTAGTCTCCCTTCCTGGTTTCACCCTTTCCGGTCCGACCGTGTTGGAGGCAGAGGCGTGACTGCGCTGTATGTCAATAGATCTCTCCCGTACTAGCCCGCCGCTCCCATCCTGACTCAGGGCCCAGGCGCTTCGCTGAAACTAACCCCTGACCCTTTAAAGGGACCCTTTATCTGACTACTGCATACGTTGCCCCAGGGACCAAACGCAGGCCATTGCCTCTCTTACAGAATACCTTACCTCTCTACCTCCTTCTGCTGATCAAATTCTGGTGGGTGACTTAAATGTCAACTGTTTCAGCCCCTCCTCCTCCTCTACCGAGACTCCTTTTCTGCAATAGACCCTACGCGCAGCTAGTTACCCACCCTACCAGGACTAACCCCAGAGAGGCTCCAGTACCCTGCTTGATGTGGTACTCACCAACCCGCCTAATCGGATCCCAATGTACAAGTCCTCCCAGACTCTCTCAGCGATCACTCCCCATTCTATTCCACTGGTCAACCTCAGTCCCCAAACCCATAGCACAGTCCACATGCCGGGCGTCCTAATACCTGGTGGACTGATAAAACTTAAGAAACTTCTGTCCCAAATTGACTGGTCTCCTATACTGGCAACTCCTGACATCGACACAGCTCTCTCCTTCTTTACCCAAACTTTTAATAATGCCTGTGATATCTTTGCCCCAGTGTTGACCCCGTTCTAAAGGAAGAATGCCCCTGGGTTACCCCAGCTTTGATCCACCAGCTCAAACATAAAGGGACAACCTATGGCACCGTGCCATTGAGACTGGCGGCCCAATGACAGGTGGTTATATGCCGCCCGAAACAAGTGCACTCGGGCCATCAGAAAGGCCAAGTCTGAGCACTATCGGTCCTCACTCACTGCCTCATGGGGGAATCCCAGAACCTTCTGGGATAACATTAAACAGTTAAATGGGAGTGCACACTCCCCACCCACCCAGATCAACATTAATGGTGTGATCTCCTCAGACCCAGCCCTCATAGCCAAACACCTCATTCACTGACCTTAGCCCTATCCTCCCTACAAATTTTTTTGACCCTCCTCCCCCAGCACCTGCCGTAAATCTTTCTCGCCCTTATTTTCTCCTCCGCCGTGTTTCTGCCCAAGAACTTAGGCCGCACCTTGTCACTGCCCTCAAGAGTAATAGTACAGGCAGTGACACCCTGGATCCGTGTATCCTACGGCTGGTCTTAGACACAGTCCTTACCCCGATCACATGCCTCATCAACCACTCTCTTTGCCTGGGGAAGGTTCCAACTGCCTGGAAAGTCGCCACTGTCACCCCTATCTTTAAAGGTGGTGATAGGACTGTGGCTGGAAACTATCGACCGATCTCCATTCTCTCTCTCCTCTCCAAGGCCTTGGAAAAGTGGTGGCCTCTCAAATCTCTGACTACCTCTCCACCTACAATGTCCTTTGTCCTGAGCAGCATGGCTTCCGGCGGGCCACAGTACCAACACAGCCCTCCTAGAGTTCTCCAACTTTCTCCACCCTCCTTAGACACTGGTTCTCTGGCTGGTGCTGTCTTCATTGACCTCTCAGCTTTCCACACTGTCTCACCCCTCCTTCTTGATGCCCTTAGTCTCTCTGGTTTTGCTGCTGGGCCTATCTCCTGGTGCACCAGTTATCTGTCTGACAGCTCACAGCGTGTAAAAATTAATGGGACCTATTCAGACATCTGTCCCATCTTTTCTGGGGTTCCCCAGGGCTCCATTCTGGGCCCCTTACTATTCTCCCTTTACCTTAACACCCTTCCACACTCTTGCTCGGGGAACATTCTATTGTACGCTGATGATGCAGTCATCTTTGCCTCAAGTCGTAACGCTATTGCCCTCCAGGACTCGCTGCAGAAGTCCTTCACTGAAGCCGAGGGCTGGTTCAAGGAACATAGATTGGTGATAAATCTTAAAAAACAAAACCATGTTCTTCTCTCATCCCCAAAACAAGTCCTGCAACTTCAAACTCCTCATTCACTCTGGGTCCTCATTCCCACTCGAACAAGTTTGCTCCTATAAATACCTAGGGATCCATTTTGACCCTTCCCTCTCCTTCCATGGACACATCGCTGCCCTAGCCACTGCCACTAATATCCGATTGGGCATCTTACATCGGTATAAACACTGCCTCCCCCCGGAGGCTCTTCGACTCGCAGTCACCTCCTCTATCCTGTCCCTAGTGGACTATGGTGCTGCTGATCAGACCGCACTCCATAAAATTCGCACTACTCTGAATAAGGCCTGTAGGTTAATTACTGGAGCACCTAGGATGACACACACCTGTCTACTGTATGCTAAAGCGCTGGTACTTGATCTCGACGAGCGCCTCAAATATCTTACCTGTACCCTTACAAAAAAGACCCTCCTTGGGCTTTTACCCACCAGGATTGACCACCACCATACGCCGCTCTGTCCCACTAGTTCATACTCAGACCTCTGGGAAAACCTCTCTTGTTATCCCTAGAGCTAGGACCTCTCACAGCCAAAGAGCCTTCAGCTTTAGGGCCCCCTCCTGGTTCAACACACTGCCCCCCTCCATCTCCGAAGCTCCAACTATATCGTGCTTCAAAACTTCCTTACGTAACCACCTTAACACCCGATGCTGTAACTGCCGCTAGTCAAAGCCGTACTCAATACTTATGACAAAGCTTATTACTAAGCTGCTAAGGACAACATAACTCTGGTATTGTTTGCATCCATCCTACCTGTACCAGCTTGTTTGTATCTGTTATACCTATGTGTTGTACTGCTATACTGTGTATTTTGGTTTGTCTTACTGTGACAAGGTACCTTTGTAAATGAGCCTGTGGCTCAAAGGTTTTCCAAACTGCTGTTTAAATAAAATAAAAAATAAATAAATATAATAGAGCAGTCCTGTACGCCCTGCAGGCCTGTGCCCAGGACATCTACTAATTCAAACAGACAGCATGTCAGTAGTATTCTGCATCAACAAACAGGGAGGTACCCATTCATACCAACTCTGCCAGGAAGTGATGAGAGTATGGTATTGGGCCAGAGACCACAACATCACTCTGTCTGCAGTTCATGTCCCAGGAATACAGAACACACCGGCGAATATGCTAAGCAGGTCCAGATCCAGTGCACATGAGTGGAATCTTCTACAGCAAGTAGCAGAAATTCTGTTCGGCAAATGGGGAACTCTAGAGCTAGATCTGTTCGCCTCCCCATACAATGCAAAACTGCCCAGTTTTTGCTCGCTAGATCCAGGGTCTGGTGTTTTCTGGCGAGATGCATTGTCCCTCTCCTGGACCGGCAGATTTCTTTATGCCTTCCCTCCTTTCCCACTCATTCAGAGAGTCCTACTCAAATTTCAAGCAGAAGGAGCGGACATGATTCTGGCAGCCCCACTTTGGCCCAGACAGATTTGGTTCTGCTTACTCCAGCATCTAGCGAGCAAGCCACCATTCCCTCTACCTCTCAGCTTGCACTTACTGTCTCAGGACAACGGATCACTGGTCCACCCGAACTTGCGATCCTTACACCTGGCTCCTGAAGACTTGGCGATTTCTCGCCATGGAGTCTCAGACAGAGTGGCTGATATCCTCGTGGCAGTGAGGAAACCCTCTAGTAGAGCCATGTATGCCATGAAATGGTGCAGGTTTTGCCTTTGGTCCTCGGCCCGTGGCCCGGACCCCTTGACTTGCCCTGTGAACTTGTTACTAGAGTGCCTTCTGTTCCTGTCAGATGCAGGGCTAAGTTACTCCTCTACAAGGGTGCATTATCAGCATATCACACAACTTTTGGAGATAAATCTCTAGCCCAATTGGATCTGTCATGCACTTTTCTGCATGGCATCCTCCACCTGAAACCACTCATTAGGAACCCGATCCCTCCTTGGGACCTTCTTTTCACTTTAGAACAGCTCACGCTACCCCCCTTTGAACCAGCCACGGACTGTGAGCTATGCCTTCTCTCTTGGAAGGTGTTCTTTTTAGTTGCAGTTACTTCTGCCAGAAGAATTTCAGAGCTCCAGGCACTTACATGCAAAGAGCCGTATTTGGTGTTTCATAAGGACAGGGTGTCCTTAAGAACTAATCCTAAGTTTTTACCTAAGGTAGTGTCAGAGCTTACTCTCAACCAAGAGATTAATCTTCCTGTTTATTACTCAGAGTATTCCGATAGAGGAGAGGCTGTCCTGCACACTTTTTTTTTCCCCAATTGTTTAACCAGGTGAGAGGCACTAAGCTGAAAGCTTGTTTACAGGTGCAATCTGGGAGCACAGGGAAGTTAAGTGACTTGCTCAGGGTCACACAGTATGCAAGTGGGGGGCTGTGGGATTCAAACCCTGGTCTCCAGATTTGCAGCTCAGAGCCTTAAATCACTGTGCAGTACTGCCTCCTTTGGATGTGCACAGGATTCTTGGGTACTATCTGACTAGAACCAGACTGCACCAAAAGTCAGATCAGTTGTTTGTTTTGTTTGCCCCCAGGATGTTAGGGGCAGCTGTGTCCAAACAGACACTTTCAAAATGGTTGGTAAACTGCATTGTTTTATGTTATTGGAAGCGGAACAGATCCTTACCGGGACCGGTAAAGGGTAATTCCACCAGCGGGATAGCAGCCTCATTCACCTCCCTGAGGAAAGTTTCGGCTTCAGACATCTGTGCAGCAGATACTTGGAGTACTGTGCACACATTCATCAGACACTACAGTCTGGACATTGCCTCCAGGCACAAAACTGACTTTGGTCTTGCCATCCTGTAGGGGCTTCTTTCATGAGGGGTTCCCTTTCACCTGTCTCCAGTCCTGTTTTTAGGGGCTACTGCACACTGCTTGGGACTTGGTCCTAATGGTGTAACCTGCTGCAAGAGCTGTGTCTCGAAGTAAGATAGTACGGTTACGTAAGAACTTACCGTAACAGTAGATCTTCGAGAACGGCTCTTGCAGCAGGTACTTTCCCATCCACCTTCCCCTCAGGAGGTCATCTGCATTGCATTGACATTTTATTGGTCTTCCTTTGAAAGCGAATCCTCGGTCTCTCTTCAGGATCTATATTGCTATGCCGGAGTCTCCAGCAGGAGAACTGTGGGATGCTGTGGACCGCCCCTTTTATGATGTAAGGGACATCGGGGGCAGGGACGACATTGGGGGGTGGTCCCCTGCTGTGTATGTAGCTAGCTAGAAGTTTTCTGTGGGGTCCTGCTGCCTGACTGCTTCAGTCCTAATGGTGTAACCTGCTGCAAGATCTGTTCTTGAAGATCTACTGTTACGGTAAGTTCTTACGTAATTGTACTATCCTAGTTAACCAACAGCCTACTTCTTCCTAAAGCATGGCATTTGCTACTTCATGTTTACAACATAGAGAGATGGTTCAGATGGCAGCAAAACATATAACACAGTTGTCACAGGGTTGAACAAGGCCCTGTCCCATATGTTATGCAGAAAGAGTTTAAATGCAGGGGTCTGTTCTCTCCTCTCCTTTTCTGTCTCTTGTCACGCAACCAAATCTTCTTGTGAGACCTAGGAACTGATCACTCCGATGGTTTCGCTGTTCTTTGCCTCTCACTTTCTCTCTGCCTTCTTTTGATGTTCTTTCTTTTCTTCCCCCTTGCATATCTGTGGGTATAAAAATATATGCAAATCTTTATGTGGAAGTGTCACTGATACTGGGATCCCTTTGTTTAAAACTGTATATAGTTATACTGTTGAAATGATTGCAAAAAGCTATTTGGAACACAAGGGGTTAACCTGAGATGCAGTTTTTAAGCTTTTTGCGGAGCTGTAAACAAGAGGTCCATTCTCTGTCACTATGTTCTTTTTGCTGCATCTGCATGTAAACTTACAAGAACATTCTGTGTGAAGCAGGCTCTCAACGAGTTCCCAGATAAAGACTTAAAAAGAGCAGCAATGCTTTTGCTAGAGAGACAGAGTGAAAGACACAGAGACTGAAACTTGGAATTAAGAGATACCCTTAGAAGAAGGCCTTCGTTTTCTCCGTTTGTACTGCCTTTGTAAATAGTTATACTGAACAATTTTAATTTTTTATTTTGCTGTTTGAGAAAAATACAACACTATTTGTGAATTGTGAAATTGCTCCTGGTTTTCCTGTGCTTCCTGACCTGTATCTCGATGACAGATGGTGTCAGCCTAAGTGGGATTTACGCCGTGCATACTCTAAGCCAGGAGTTCTGTGCGTGGGTACAAGACCTATTACCAGGGAAGCATAGCAGAAAGGTATGGATTCTGCAGCAGCAGCAAGCCCAGGAGTCATTACCAAAAGAATGGCAGACAAACTAGAAGCAGAGAAAGGAAGAGCAGTGGAGGAAAAAAGAGATGCAGCAACGGGAGCAGCAGAGAAGAGATGTAGTGACTTGATCAGCGATGGCTGGATCCCTTGTAAGTTATCAAAGCTAGAGGTTCTGGCACAGGTGCAGCAGAGCAACAAAACACCAACAACTTAAAAGACCATAAACTTACAAAGTTGTGTCCTCGGATAATATCGAAGCATACCTGACAACTTTGGAAAGGGTTGCCGCAGCCTGCCAATGAGCAGTCAGACTGGTACCTTACCTGACAGGGAAAGCCGAACTTGCCTACAACAATATGGACACTGCACAGTCAGAAAACTATAACCTTGTGAAAAGAGAGGTCCTTAAAAGATGTGACATCTCAGGAGAGACCTACAGGCAGAGATTTCGGTCTCTGGAGCACAACTCAGTCGACAATCCTGAAGAAGCCTTCACCTGACTCTGCAAACTCCTTATGAAATGGCTTCAACCAGAGGGCAAAACACTCCCACAGCTCATCAAAACATTTGTAATGGAGCAGTTCATCAACATCCTACCCACAGACGTACAGCTTTGGGTAAAAGAACACCGACCAGAAAATTGGGGAAAAGGCTGTATCTTTGGCTGAAGACTACCAAATGGCCAGACAGATGCCACAGCAGTGAGTGTTAAGTGTTCCTGCTCTGTACTGCGGACAGTCTTGTTTTCTCAAACTTGTGTTAAATTCTGCATTATACAATGGGCACAAAAATAAAGCATTCTGATTGGTTGGCTGGCACCTTCTAGCAGTGGTAAATCCTAGCAGCACCCCATGGAAAAAGGTGCCACCCGCCAGTCAACTGCATCAGGAACTCCACCTGAAATCACTTTGACCATCACCAACCCAGGACTGGCAAAGACGGCAATCCCCGCTAAACGGCCGTCTCGCAGAACTGCTGTTCCCAGTGCTTTCCCGTCCTATCTGCCAAACGCCTGAATGAAACAAACACCAACTGGCACTGTCAGTCTTACCTACCTCCCCACTGGAAAAGCACCAACTCCGATAACCACAGAGTACTTCCCGTCTGTCTTTCTGCAGTGGCACGCTATACATGTGTATCACAGTTCCGCCTCTTGCACCCACCTTCCCACACTTTTAGCCACAGATAAAGCACTTTTTGTCTTTCAGTTTTCGGCTCTACAGTAAAACAAATCAAAATGATACATTAAAAACAAGAAAGCAATTCAAGGCTCCCACGCTCTTTGTAGACAAGTTACGCTATTGCACATGTGCGAACACGGAAAAGCGGAGCGGTACAAAAACAAATCAGCAGCAAGTACTGGAGGCTGTCCCTGCTCATACAAGAGAAATGGAGCCGGGACACAATGAAAAAAGCAACCTGCACACATATTTAAACATTTTCTGGCCCCCACAAAAAAAAAAAGCACCGGGCCAGGAAGCATAAAGCAATTCTGTGCATGTGCAGTATCACCACAGCCAGAGTAATCGAGGACTACTTCTCATGGAGCAATAAAAACACTTACAAATAAATTAAAATAGAAAATTAGCTTTGTTTTTCTGTGTTTAAAAAAAAAAAAAAAAGATTTATTTTTCTGTGGGAAAAAAATAGCTTTATTTTTCTGTGTAAATAATAATAAAAAAAAAGACATTGTATAATTGCAGTATGCCACTCCAGGGTGTGGGTAATGCCAAAATTTACCCACACCTGGTGTGGTTCACTCACTCAGCCTGTGGCCTCGCAACCAAGCAACACCCCAGGCGTGGGTAAATCCTGGCATCACCCACACCCTGTCGTGGTATATAGCTTAAGTTTAACTTGGGCTATAACTTTGCAAACTGCCTTGCTGTGTCTGCTTCACAGACTGCTCAGCTCATGTGGGGCTTCAGTGGGACGATTACTCTTATTCATTGTGCACCAGCATCTTGTGTTTTGTTAGTACGAGATCCCTGATGTTCCCTACGTGGACTGCTTTACATGATGGTTTCAGCTGTGAACAGCAGCTTCTACTAATGCAGTTAAAATAGTGAAATTAGAGATGATTAAGAACATGTAATAAAGATTTCAAGAAGAGAACTGAGACTGGCAAATTATATAGAGGATAATGTATGGTCTTTGGTTAATAACCATGCTGTAAACACTTTGAGAGGTTGCCATGACATCATTGAAAACATCGAGGGCATAGCTTGAGAGGTTTTCAGATGTCATGGCAACCTCAAAGTGTTTTCAGCGTGGTTACTAACCAACGACAATATATTATATTTTATAGTGTATGGGCTACGAAGATTGTGTAAGCTTACCTTAAGCAGTCATCAATCATGCAGGAAGATTCCTCAGCAATGTTTATTGTGTGTTCTTCACAACACCATTGATCAGTACAGCCTGGCACAAATCAGTTAATTTAATACCAACATTTTGGACATTTTTCTCAAAGCGGAACATTGAATGTTGTGATTATTCCATTTTGTTGTACCATTAATATGACATACTCAGGAAGGGTTAACAACAGTGATGTCATAATGATGGCATAACGGTTGTAATCTGCTTGATTTCAGTTAGTAATAAAGGCTTCCATATATTAAGTGTTTACATTGTCTGAGCATGAGCAGAACTACGCAGACAGCAAGCCAGACATTCCATCCATTCCAGACTGACTTTGACAAATCAGCTTGGATTGCTGGGCAGCACAGATCAAAGAGAATAGCTGATTCTTGATTGGAGAGGCTATTCCTTTTGAAGTTTGTGCCATCTCCAACCACCATGCTAAAAATCTGTCATAGTAAGCCTGGCTGATGATTGGAGTGACACTGAATTGGCCCTAAAACACTGCTCTGCATTGGACGAACAGTATCACACCCATCAAAAAGCAGTACTACTGCAATATGTTCGCTTTGCGCTTGTGTGCATGGCGAACATAATAAAAGGGATGCTTTATGTAACATAGAAAGTTACTGTGTCCGCAACCTGTTCGAGGGCTAAATCATGCAAGAGATATGAGTTTCACAGCTGTAGCCCCCCTCGCAACACGCTACCACTTACGAGCTGTTTAAAGTCAAGCATAAACAACTGATTAGGTATCCTAAGCCTAGGGTGGACTCCTCTGAACATAGTGGATAACTCGTGCAGCATATGTAACATCCAGTAGGATAAAGTAGTACATTAGCAGAGGACTAAGAAGCCATTGCAATGGCGCGACTTCTCTTTGGAGTACAAGGATAATGAGTGCGTGGCAACTATGCAGGCTGTTCGAGCCGTCAAACATATGGTAACCGCCATCTTAAGAAAAAACACACGGAGGCCATTAACAGTTATAAAATCAATAAGGAGGAAGGGTCAACATCACACACGCTGGCTTGTTTTTTTTTTTTGTGGCAAAAAAAAATTAAACTAGCCAGACACTGCTGAAGGCTAAAAAAGTACAGTCTCTTTTTAGAATAGTGTCCACGTTGACACTGCTGGAGACGATTAAGGTGCTATTCACTGTCCCTCATATCAGGTATGTGAGTCCTCTGTCTCTTGGGGTGCTGGTGCACTCTGAAACTCATTCGCTATCTTCATAGTCCACTTACTGGCATCTTTGGGGTCCCCAAACTGGTAAGCCTTCTGTTCGTGTTGGACCCGAAGCCATGCTGGTTCCAGCAATGAATGCACAACTCTCAGGCTACGCAGCTGTTGCCTAATACCATCAAACTGTTTCCTCCTATTTTAGGTCTCAAATGCCCAGTCTGGGAACATTCGGATGTCTTGACACTCATGTTTCAATGGATGTAGTGCTCTAGCTGTGGCATGAAGAGAATCCCAAACCTCTTGTCCAGCAGTAATCAGCATGATTGTGCGAGGCTGTGAGTGATTACTTTGTGGGGTATGTGTGTTTAACAAGCCCGTAGGTGGGAATTTTCCTGCGTCAGCTTAGTAACGACCGACAACGTTTTTAAGGATTGGTCATCTGCTTCTTTAGCTGAAGTTGCTGCCACTTCTATTTTGGCATCCTGGGTGCCCATTCTCTCTGGTGTTTATTCAGTCTTGCGATCCATGTCTTGCACTCCTTCAAGGATCATGTCCCAAGGGGGGACTCTCCCGCCTACTGTAAGTTAGTGGTCTGCGAGGTGCCTGATGCTTCAATTGGGGATTGCTGCGAGGGTACTTTGGATTTTTGTCTCGTTCTTCCAGAACCTTTAGGGCAACCCATTCTGCCAAAACCCGACCCAGAGATGTACCCGAGACTGTTCTCTGTCAAATTAGATGCTCAAACTTAGAGAATTTATATAGATTAAATGAAATTAAGGGTTAGAAGCTGCAAGGTGGGCAGAGCTGCTGTGTGACTTGTCCGTTCTATAGCGTTGCTCACTAGCGCCCCCTCCCAGCTCTCACTTTTGGTCCATCTTCTACTTCCCACGTCCGCCTGTCTCCTGGCTACCCTGCAGCTCCAGTGCCTTAACTTGTTCTGTTATCTCATTATCTCCACTCTGCTTCCTCTCTGTTCTCCCACCTTTCTACTAGCACTGGTGGAGGCCATCCCATGTTTGAATAGTTGCACCTATCAGCAACTGATCTGCCTCCCTATCTTCTAGATTAGCAGTGCCTTGATAGGACCTGTAAACTTGCACCCTTGTATTCTGAAGCCCTCCTCAGAAAGGATGTAGGCCATCCAATTTGTGTAGCCTTAAATCCCTCCAGGAGTGCCCCAAGTCTCCTACATACCCAAAGCTTTCTTCTCTGCACCATTTCTTCAGCCAAGAGTTGAAGTAAGCAATCAGGAGACACTTCCCATCCCCCCTAGACCGAACTGGTAGGAGCTTGAGCCCCCTGCCTTGCTTCCTAAAGGTAATTTTCTCCTAACTTAATGGTCTGCAAACCAAGTTTTAGTCCTTCAGTGGACAATGACATCAAATCCATCCCTCTTCCCCATGCCCCTCACAATTCCTGGTTCCCACCTCTCTCATCCCCCCCCCAACTTCTTACTCCCTTCGCAGCTCAGGCTGTTCTTCTCCCCTCAAGGGAAATCCAGTGCTGGTCAAGCTGCCTGCTCTTTCCACTTCCCCAAATAATGGGGTTCTCTCCTCCTTATCATCTGCTCTGCCGCTTCCTACCACTCACTCTCCTACCTTCTCCATGACTTTACTACTCGCTTCTTTTATTTTTGGCCCAGCCCACGGTACATGCTCTGCTGCATCCTGCCAGTGCCCCCACCATGCCCAGGCTTACTCCCTTGGTCGGGGCTACCGGCCGGGCCACCCCAAGGACACTGTAGGCAAGCCCCGGTCAGGGCCATGGGAGTGAGACCCCCTCCATGGACACTAGTAGACAGTAGGTGGAGCTTCATACTCCAGGGGCTGGCTTTTTCTGGATGCTGTGCCCCTGGGGGTGTGGCATGCAGTGATGTAGGACGCAACCTGCGTCAACATCTGACATGCCCCCCAATCTTTCAGGCACCAGACGCTGCTGGCTCCCCGGCCTCCGAAAAAGGTCAGACGATTGCCAGATACTGTCCCCCCCCCCCGAGAAGGAAAGCAGTCCCTAGGATGCGCAGTCCTTCACCTGGCCATCCCTCTGACTCCTGGGTCCGTCCCCGAACCTGGATCATCGGCCTCACGAGCTAAGCTAGACTTTATTTGCGATTTCATGCTCCCTAAAATTGCTTGTTTAACTGTCCTTCAAAATACGTAACTATACAATAACGGGCTGGAGGCATGGAGGGGGTCTCACTCCCGTGGCCCTGACCGGGGCTTGCCTACAGTGTCCTTGGGGTGGCCCGCCCGGTAGCCCCGACCAAGGGGGTAAGCCTGGGCATGGTGGGGGCACCGCTGCGCCAGTGGCCAGCCTTACTACTCACTTCTGCAGTTAGCCGTCATGCTGGTCTACTACTGCTTGCCCATTGCTCTGCACCTGCAGTAGTGTAGTCCCCTCTTCGCCCTCCCCAACTGACAATCTTTGCTCCAGTATTGCCTCAGCAGATTGCAAATTTTATCCTCCACCACTGTATTGTACAGTATTGTAATTGCATATGTGGTTCTTCTCCAGGATTTTATTGTATTGTAATTGCAAATATTATCCTCCAGCCCGTTATTGTATAGTTACGTATTTTGAAGGACAGTTAAACAAGCAATTTTAGGGTGCATGAAATCGCAAATGCTCCCATGTAATGATAGAACAAGGGATGCTGATTTAAGTTATGATACTGTGTACCTTTATTTTGGTGATTTAATATTATTTTCACCGGCCATGATCAAGATAAACGGGAGCAACTTACTTGACCCAAAAAGCATTGCTGACACCTTCAACGAGGCATTCACAGACCTTACCAGTGTGCTTCCCCCTGATTTCTTCAAAGGTGAGGCCCCCCCCCCACCATCCCACAGCCACGCCCTCCCTGCCAAACACCCTCCATTCTACTTTAAGGCAATAAAGGTGCATGATGTTCGCAAGTATGTCACCAAAGCTCTATGCAAATCCAGAACTCGCAGCGACTCACTCGACCTCAAGCTTCTATCCCTCACACTAGAAGAAGTTTTAGGGCCTTTCACCAGGTTCTTTAATCTCTCCCTCTCCCTCAGCCAGTTCCCGGACAAATGGAAATCAGCCACTGTCACCCCAATCCATAAAAGTGGTGACAAGACTATATACGGCAATTATCGCCCAATCTCTATTCTACCTCCTCTCTCAAAGGCATTGGAACGTATACAGGGTTTTATTTAACTCCAAAAATTGATTAGCGTTTTGCTCATAAAAGTGTTAAAACATTGTGAAAATGCATAGCACTTGCCTCATTGTGTTTATCAAACATAATACTTCTAGAAAACCTATATAACTACTTTCTGTACAGTTAGCCTTGTCCCAAGAAAAAAACTGCTAATCAATTATTTAAAACCCTGATATAGTAGCTGACCAACTCACTGACAACCTGGACAAATATAATATTCTCTGCCGGCAGCAACATGGCTTCAGAAAAGGTCATAGTACCTCATCCGCCCTCCTGGAATTCACAGGTGCTATCCACAGCTCCCTGGACAACGGTAAACCTACTGGAGCTATCTATATTGACCTCACAAAGGCCTTTGATACTGTACACCACCACTGTCTACTTGGCCAACTTCAGTCCTCTGGTCTCTCTGCTGATTCAGTCACTTGGTTCAAAAGTTACCTTGAAAATCGATCCCAACGTGTAAAGATCGCAGATGTGCTCCCCGGTACCAAACCTGTCAACTCTGGCATCCCTCAGGGCTCTATCCTTGGCTCACTCCTCTTCAGTCTGTTCGTTGACACCCTCCCGGACTCCTGCACTGAACAAATGATACTCTACGCTGACGATGCGGTAATTCTTGCGTCCCATCAGGACACAAATCAGTTGCAAAAAAGTCTCTAGCAGGGCTTCAGTACGGTCGAGAATTGGTTCATAAGGCATAAACTGATCCTTAACCAGAAAAAAAAAAAAAACCATGATTTTCAGCAGCACCCACAATAAGTATAAGGATCACCACCTCACCATAAACACCACATGTGGTGACCCTCTGGAACAGGTCCAATCATTTAAATACCTTGGGATCGCCCTTAACTCACACCTCTCCTATGTTGATCACATAAATAATGTTGCCAAAGCTGCAAACTCCAGGCTAGGCATGCTTTTCTGACACAGATGACACCTTACCCCTGAAGCACTGGGTGCTGCCGTTCAGAGCTCCATCATTATCACCATTGACTACGGCTTTATAATCTATGGCTCTGCCACTGCTACTGCACTCAGACGTGTAACTACCTCTCTCAACAAGGTTTGTCGGCTCATCACAGGTGCTCAATGCCTTACTCACACCTGTGACCTTTATACCCAAACCGGCTGGCTGCACTTAGAAATTCGAATAAAATATCAAACCTGCATGGTATCAAAGAAAATTTTGATGGGCCTTGCACTTCCTGGAGTCTGTTTCCCTCCTACAACACAGAAACAGCAGCTGCAGCACCAGGGAACTAAGCCACAGCTTCTCCAAATTCACCGCTGTCGTACTACACAAGGTCAAAGATCCTTTGCCTTTAGAGCTTCGAGCTGGATGAATGGACTTTCTAGCAATATTACCACCGCCACCATGCTCGGCCACTTCAGATCCAGCCTCCGCAAGTCTCTCACTGCCTTGAGTGCCTGTGACTGCCATTGATCATAACTGAATCATCTATCACCTATGCCAGCCTGACCTTATGCAAATCCCTACTGACTGGGTGATGGTCACTATCCTTAACTCTTGCTAACGTCTGGGCACCCTCTGCTAATCTCTGTTTCTTTGACAATGCCTTCTGGGCAGCACCCCCCCCCGCCTCAGCCCTCCCCTAATAGCTCTGTCCCTAACTAACCTCTGTGCCCCGCCCTCACCCCTCCCTCACTCTCTCATCTCCTGCCCTTCCTCTCTACCTTTGTCAACCCTAGTTCTAGCTTTGTTATGTATAGATAAGTGATTATTTGTCATAATGTCATCCTTGTTGTCTTGTTGTACCATATGATGTGGAACCTTTGTAAAAGAGCCCTGGCTCAAAGGTATTTGTAATCCTAGACTGAAATAAATAAAAAAGTACAACATTTTCATCATAGTTGAAAGCTGCTCTGAAATGTAAAGAAATCGTCTGATCAGTCCCGCTGCCGAGCCGCTGTTCGGCTCACAAAATGGCAGTGACGTGTTACGTGATGATGTCATCATAGCAAGTCCGCTCCGCTTCTTGCATTAAAACTTATGGGCAGTGTTTTAGAACACTGGATATTGGTGGGATATGCAAATATCAGCATGTGTTTTGATATTTAGCTTGTACACCAGACTCAACCCTCAGAACCACTGGGTTAGCAGAAACATAGACAAAAATGGCAGAACAGCAGCAAGGGTCCATCTAGTATGCGCATAGTTCCCTAATTGCCCCAGAACCTATTGTCCATACAGAGTTCTAGTCCTCCTTGTTCACCCCCACTGCTCCCCTCCCTAGTGTTACTGACTTGAGTAACCACCAAACCTTTCACTCTGTCCCAGCCATGTTTGAAACCATTGGCACCCACCAAATCCGTTGGCAGACTGTTACACTGCTCCACTACTGTTTCCAGAAAAAAGAACTTACTCACATCCTTCTTAAACCTTCCCCTACCAGTTTCCATTCATGGCCTCAGGTTCTTGAATCTTTACTCCCTTTACTCCTGCTAAATAGTTCCTTGCGATTCACCTTGTTTATTCCGTTTAGGAACGATCTTCTTCAGGGGTATCTCAGTCATCAGGTCAAACCATAGGAACTTCACCGTTGGTGAAGCAAGATCCATGCAGAAACTTTTCCAGCAGTACCACTGGGGCTGCCCTTGCTGATGTCACCTGTCGACATCATCAACTCTATAAAGGCGTGAACAGCCCTGCTCCCTCCTTATTTCTTTCCCGCCATCGACTCTGATCGCATGGATCTCCACAGAAGCTCCATCGCAGTTTGTGTCATTTTTGCCTACCCTTTTTTTTTTATTTAGCTTTTAGGAATCTTATTTCAGAAAGAGATTCTTTTACCTTGTTTATATCAAGAGTTACTCCTTTCACATCTCTCTTCTGTCGCTGTCACTGCAGAAAGAAGATTGCTTCTTCAGGTGAACACAATCTCTGTGTCTGCTGTCTTGGGCCTGACCACAATGTCTCAGACTGTGGGCTCTGCCAAAAATTGAATCTCACAACCCTCAGGCAGTGTAAACAGGCTTTGAAAAATTTCTCATGTAACAACAGGTAGCCAGTTTTGGGGAGGGGTCCTCTGGGTACTTTGGCGGCGGCTACCTTGATGCCTACCGCTGTTCAAGCCTCTGCGCCAGCCAGGCCCCTACTGACAGCACTTCCTCCTGCTTCTCAGGGAGGCTGGCCGTGAACCCTTGGGTCATCAGCCCCTCGGTTGTCAACTCCAGCCCCTCCATTGAGGCCTGATACTTCCCCAGGTCCTCAGAATCTGGGGCCTTCAGGCTCTCAAGACCCAATGGATGGTTCATCGTGCTGTGTCCCAATGACCCTTCTGCTGTTGGTGCAGCCCTTACCTGCCATCTAGCTCAACACTATTCTGACCCAGTTGATCACGGCTTTGGTGCATCAGTTAGGTGCACACAGACCAGTGTTCCTGGCAGTGTCGGTCATTCCGTCATCCACACTGGTTCAGCCTCACCAGCCTGCACCCCTCAGGGGGCTGTCAGTCCCTCATTCGTCAGACCCTGAACTAGAGAGGGTCTGCGTTGAAGAGGAGTACCATCTTGACCTTATTCTCCCTGAGGAAGAGGAGGAGGAACATCTTTTCTTGTACAGGTCTGCTGCTTCTTCAGTGAGTGAGGACTCTGTTAAGCATACTCCGAAGTCCCCTCCTGAAGACCCTACCTTCTTCAGTGTTATGAAGCAGCTATCTACAATCATGGGCTTCCACACTGAGGAGGAGGAGGAGGATGCCACCAGAACAGAGCTGGCAGACTTTTTGAAGATCCCAGAATCTTCTCCTAAGGTCATTACTCCCATTTTGCTGACTCTGAGGAATGCCACTTCTGAGGCATGGCACTGCCCTGAAATGGTTCCTGCCATGCCCCAGAGGGCAGATAAGTTCTGTCATGCCCTCTAGGGCCTGCCCTAATATGCTGCCCAACCTGAGACCAACTCTGTGGTCATCAAGGCGGCGCACGACAGGTCCGAGATGCCCAAGCACCTTCGCTCCCTTCCCCGTGATAGGGAATCTGGAAGGATCGCCCTTTAGGGTAAGAAGGCTTACGCATCCTCTACTCTGGGTCTTTAAATTGCTATTTATCCCAGATGGTCAAATACCAGAATACCATATGGAAGCAGAGCAGGGCGGCTACTCAGGCCCTCCCAGAATGTTCTCAGAAACAAGAGGTCCTTAAGCCCCTCCGGACTGCCGGGGATATTAGCAAAAACTTCCTCTGGGCCTTATATGATATGTCTGACAATGTTGCCAGGGCTGCTGCCACAGGCATTTGTCTTTGTAGACATTCCTGTCTCAGGCTACTGGGTTTTGTGGCAGATGTCCAGCAGAAGGTGCCTAATGCCACTGCAGTGGCTCAAAGCTCTTCAGGCCTGATGTCCAGGACATCATAAATAAATTACAGGCCTCTAGCAGGGCTATTAAGTCAGTCCATTTGCTCTACCATACCCAGCACAGGAGCAGACAGTGCCCGTCCTTTCGTAAGGTATCCCGCCAGTCCGATGTGGGCCCCCAACGGAAGGCCAGTTCTGTTTTGCCTACCCCCTCATCCTCCTCCTCGAGCCCTGCTGCAAAGCGACCCAGAGGTGATGGATCAGCACAAGCAGCCATATCCACCTCTGCCTGACTCCTTGCCAGACCCCTGTCTTCCAGTCCCTGACCAAGAGATGGTGGTTGGAGGTTGGTTCTCCCTCCATCTCAGTCAATGGAGAACCATGACTTCAGATGCTTGGATTCTTCAGATTATAGAAAGGGGTCACACTCTGGAACTTTTGGAACAACCCCCGGAGACTCCCCATACCCACCACCTATCCTTCAGACCATGCAGCCATTCTTTGGGAGGAGGTACACTTCCTTTTCTGGAAAAGGGCGATCAAGCTGGTACCCTGGTGGCAAAAGAACAAGGGGTTCTATTGTAGGGTTTTCCTGGTCCCCAGAAGAACCGGAGACTGGAGGTTTATTCTAGATCTCAAAGACCTCAGTCTCTACATCCAATACAAAAGGTTTCACATGGTCACTGTCCCAGGGCTACTACCCCCACTTAAACAGGGTGACTGGCTGTGCTGCCTTGACATGCAGAACGCTTACCTACATGTTTAGGTGCGCTGACCACACAGGCAGGTTCTCTGGTTTCCTTTTCAGGGTGAACATTACCAATTCAAAGTCTTGCCCTTTGGCTTATCCTCCATGCCACGGGTTTTTACAAAATGCTTAGTGGCCATAGCTACATCTTCCGCTCTCTGGACAACTGACTCCTTAAAGCCCCATCCAGGGATCGGCTTCTCCGAACCATGCAGAGGACCCTCCAATCTTTCCACTCCCTGGGCATCACTGTCACCTGCCCAAGTCTGTTTTGATCCTGTCCCAACGGCTGCAGCATACAGGGGCGGTTCTGGACTCAGAACAGGTCAGAGCTTTTCTGCCTCCAGACAGAGTGGAGTACCTCATCTCGCAGGCTCGGGTGGTTGCGCAGAGCTGTTATGGTTCTGCAAGGGTTTACTTGAGGCTCCTAGGCCTCATGGCTGCTGCCATTGCCACTGTCCCCCTATCCAAGCTGCACATGCAAATGCTCCAGTGGACCCTCCAGGTGCAGTGGGACCAGCGCACAACAAACTTGGAACAGCAAGTGCTAGTTACCTCTCTGGTCTGCAAGGTGCTTCAGTGGTGGATGGATCCCAAAAATCTCTTAGGAAGGGTCTCATTCCTGATTTTGTCTCCCCAGCAGATTCTCTCTACGGATGCCTCCGGCTTGGGCTGGGGGGCGTACCTGGGTCCCTTCTAAACTCAGGGCTCCTGGTCCAAGATTGAGATGTCTCTCCACATAAACGTCCTCGAGATGAGGGGGGTTCTGTATGCCATGAAGGCCTTTCAGAACCACCTCTCTCCGGGCCAGTTGTTGATTTATTCAGACAATCTCATCATGGTCTACTGTATCAACAAACAGTGTTGGGGGGGGGGGGTTGCATTCATACTCTTTGCAGGGAAGCAACGCAGGTCTGGTACTGGGTGCTGGACCATGGCCTGGAGCTCTCAGCAGTCCACATCTTGGGTGTGCTGAACATCCTGGCAGGCAGCCTCAGCCAGACGAAGTCCAGGATGCACGAATGAGAACTTCTGTCATTCATCACAGAAGATATGTTCAACAGAATGGGGTCATCCAGAGTTGGACCTTTTTGTATCCCCACTCAATGCAAAACTGCACAATTTCTGCTCGCTAGATCCAGGGCCTGGAGTTTTCTGTTGAGACATGTTGTCCTTCTCCTGGACGGGAGGTTCCTTTATGTCTTTCCTCCATTTCTTCTGATTCAGAGAGTGCTAATCAAGTTGCAGATGGAGGGGGGCCAGCATGATCCTGGTCACACCCTACAGACCATGGCAGATATGGTTTCCATTACTGCAGCAGTAAGCAATGGAGCCTCCAGTGCCTCTGCCCCTCTGCAAGGATCTGCTGACGCAGGCTCAGGGAACCCTGGTCCATCCACGCCTCACGTCCCTTTGTCTGCATGCCTGGCTCCTGAGGACATAGCCATCTCCCACTTTGGGGTCTCCCAGAAGGTGGCTGCCTTCCTCTTGGTGGCTAGGAAACCCTCCACTAGGGCCACCTATGCCATGAAGTGGAAGAGGTTTGCCTTCTGAGCTGCCAAGCAACATCTGAACCCTGAAAACAAAAAAAGATTCAGCTGCACGTCATAAACCACGCAAATATCCACTGTAGGACACATGAAAAACTATTTATAAAACAAAGGTGTAGCACCCTTCCCCCACACACATCAGCATTTTGCGTCACACTGACGCTATGTCAAGATGCCAGTGATGTGTCAAGGATGCCATTAAATACCCTCATGCATAGGCTTATTTGCATATGAAGATCCATGCTTACAGTGAAACACATAGAGGCACAAACAATAATATACGTCTATATACATCTGCTGAAAATACATGAATCCACTCACATAATAGTTTTAAAATTTATAAAAGAACCCTTTCACCTGTCTGGTAAGCCAGATTCTGGACTACCTGATATTACTATTGGACTCGGCCTCCAGTATTCCTCTTTCAAGGTGTACCTTTCGGCTATCTCTGCCTTTCCTCAGTCCATGGATGGTTGTACAGTACCATGGCTCAAGTGGATGTGACCCGCACTTTTCTTAGGGGCATCATTCACCTGAAAACGCTAATCCGCTCCCCTGTTCTGGCTTGAGATTTAGATTTTGTTTTTGAGAAATTGACCCCTGTCTCCATTTGAGCCAGCAGCAACTTGTGGGTGATGCTTTCTTTCTTGGAAAGTGTTGTTTTTTTGTTTTGTTTTTTTCTCCATTTATCCTCCTTCCCTGTCCTGTGCTACGCTTCTTAGGAGATGTTGTGAACCACTTGCGGCTTTCCTTACCTGAATACCTGGGTGTTCCCCCCCCATGGAATCGTGGCTGTACCCCCAGGCGGGTATGGGGTGGGGCCCGGACGCCCTGATATCTTCTATATTTCGTCGGGTCCCCTGGTGGTCAGGCAGGCAGCCATAATGAGGGTTGGTACTGGTGCTCCGTCTACCTGTGCTCCGGCGGTGCATTTTCCTCCCGTTTTCTCCCCTTGTCTGGTGTGAGCCCTGACGTCAAGGTGCTACACGTCGATGTCCACCACACCGCTCCCACCGACCCCTCCTGCAACTGCAGGACTTTGCTGTACCTCAAGCCTCCGCCCAGGGTTAGGCAGACTGCGGACCTTGGTCTCCCCCCCCCCCCGAGAAGGCGAGCAGTCATGGAATGCTCAAGCCTTCTCCCCTGTCCGGCCCTCCAACAACCCGAGTTTGCTCCTGAACCTGGGTCGCCGGCGTCACAAGTGGAAATCCAACCGTTGCACTGACAGGCCGACCCGAAAGTGTTGTTTTTGGTTGCTGTTACTTCTGCCTGAAAGATTTCTGAGCTGCAGGCTCTCTGGTATGAAGAGCCTTATTTGATTTTTCACAAAGACAGGGTGTCTTTGTGCACGAATCCCAAGTTTCTCCCCAAGGTGGTATCTGAGTTTTCCCTGAACCAATCCATCCACCTACCTGTCTGTTTCCCAGAGTGTGCCAATTTAGGGGAAGCACTGCTCCATACTTTAGATGTGTTCAGAATTTTGAAATATTATCTGCTGCGAACTAAGGACTGCAAAAAGTCAAAGCAGCTTATTGTTTCTTTCACCACAGGAAGAGAGGGTTCTCAGGTTTCCAAACAATGTTTGTCCAAAGGGTTGGACAGTTGTATTGTGTTCTGCTACAACAAATATGGCAAGGACTTGCCAAGGACGGCGAAAGCCCACTCCATGAGAGGTATATCTCTGTGGTTTACTTCAAAGGGGTCTCCGCAGCTGACATCAGCACTGCTGCCTCCTGGAGTGCCGTCCATACTTTCACCAAGCACTACAGTCTGGACATTGCATCCACAGCCCGAGCAGACTTTGGTCGGGCTGTTCTCCAGGGCCTTCTGTCTTAGGCCTTGGTTTGCCTTCCTCCAAGACTGTTCTGCTGCACTTGTAACTGCTTGGGTCTTGTTTCTACAGTGTGACTTGATGACCGAGATACCCCTGAAGAAGATAGAACAGTTACGTAAGAACTTACCATAACAGTATATCTTCGAGGTGATCTCAGTCATCAGGTCTGCCTTCCCTCCCACAGTCCCCCTATTTGGGGTTCTCTGCTCAGACTGGCTATCTGGTGTATCTGGCCTTTTATTTAGGCCTGGGCACCTCTTTCTCTCCTCTGTCCCCCATGGTATGAGCTTGCTCCCTTAGTCTCTGGGAAAGAACTGAGGAGGGAGCAGGGCCGCTCACACTTTTATAGGGTTGATGACATCAGCAGGTGACATCGGCATAGGCGGCCCCAGTTATACTGCTGGAAAGTCTTCTCTGTGGATCCTGCTTCACCAATGGTATAGTTCCTATGGTGTGACCTGATGACTGAGATCCCCTCAAAGATCTACTGTTACAGTAAGTTCTTCTTTTTTTTGTTGTAAATTCTATTTATTGAGCTTTTGTCATAAGATACACAGAACATGACTTCGTATCAGCACTATACATTGTACATGCAGAGTCTATATCATCAGCACCTCCCTCCGTGTCATTTAGAACATAGTCCCAGTACCAATCAAAATAAAAAGGAGGTGCATCACAGTACTGATACTGAACAACAAACTAAATGAACAAGTAACAAACATTACATAACAAACATATCTTACATAAAAAAATATCTCTGTTCTTATTTTCAGGTCCTGAGATTGCAGACGGTCGTGTTTTTTCAAGAATCGTAATTTTGGCAGTTGCTGTGGTTCTTGTTTCTGGACTTTGTGGATTTTATTTCTTAGTTTTCATACGAAGAAGATTCCAAGGTGAGTGGCAATGTGACTGAAGGTACTATGGTCACCATTTTCTGAAGTGTATCCTATGAGGAAACAGACGGCCCAGTACTGAAACAGTTAGCATAATGCTAACAGGGCTTGGGTTTCACTGACAATGCTTTGCCTGCTGGAGAGGTACGTAGTGTTTATACTTGGGTTTGAAGTAGAAGCAGACCTTCACGTCCTTCACGACTGCCTGTACTAAGCATGACATTAATATTGTAGTTGAGGGCCCACTGCAGTTTATTTTTCCAGTCTACTTTTGAGAATCACTTTTATTGGACCGGCAACAAGGGACTGTGGGAGTTTGTTCCACATACCTATAATATCTGTGAGTAAAAAGTATTGTGTATTAGTTGTAAATGTTTCCTTTACTCTTTATTTAATGTGACAAGTGCCACATTAAAAGGCACGGCACCGCAGCCCAAAGTTGTTGGCGCTTAAGTGTTAATAAACTCCAGGAGCACATGCAAATAAGAGGCGGAGTCATGCATACAGTGCACACTGACACATAGAGCTTTTTGAAAGTGATAAAAAGCTGCAAGTGTAGCAGTAGTTAATGCATCTGAAATGCAGGTTGTAACAATCTGCATCAAAACAGACTCCCTCTTCTCGTCCCCTGTCCAGTTGTCCCCTTCCTTAACAGATTCCTGTTATATAGTTCCGTGGTGTCCCGTGGCTCCCCCCCCCATTTCCTCTTGTTAAGTGACAGCCACCCCCGACAAAGAAGCAGAGCACCATGAAGTGCTGGGGATCTGGCTACAGTTTTGCACTCATATGTCTTGTTAATTCATCAATAAATATTTTTGCATCAGACTCATTTGGCTGGACTATCCTTTTGTTCTCTGCTCTTTTTATACAATTCCCTGGTGTCCAGTGACACTCCTGCCCTTTGTAGCCCCAGTAAAATGTTCCTGGTGTCTGGGGCTACCCTTTTCCTCTACCAGACCTTGTTATACTGTTTGCTAGTATCCAGTGGCACCCTCGCTTCTCCCAGTCTCCAGTAAAATTTCCCATGGTGCCTGGTGGTCCTCTCACAGTCTCTGTTATACAGTTCCATTGTGTCTGATGACGTCCCACCAGTCTCCTGATCCCTGGTAAAATCTCCCTGCTGTTGGGTGGCACCCATTCCCTATTTTGGTCACAGTTCCTAGTGTCCAGTCGCACCCCCTCCCTCTCCATGGCAAACATCTTTCTGGTATCCGGTGGTACTCAATCCCTCTCCAGTTTCCTGATGTACAGTTCCCTTGTGTCTGTTAACAACCCCTTCCCTCTCCCAATCCCTTGTAAAAACCTCCCTTGTGTCTGGCAGCACCCTCTCCCAGTCTCTATTGTATAGTTGCCTGGTGTCTGGTTCCACCCCTCCCTCGCCTGGTCTCTTGTAAAATCTCTTTTTGGGATCTGATGGGATCCCAGGAGCCTCACAACTCCCTCACCCCTGTCCTCTAACAGCAGCCAGCACAAGCGCGCTGCTCTCCTCTGTGGAGAGCTGGTATCTCACTCCCATAATCATTATATTGATATACACTACTGGTCAAAAGTTTTAGAACACCCCCATTTTTCCAGTTTTTATTGAAATTTAAGCAATTCAAGTCCAGTGAATAACCTGAAATGGTACAAAGGTAAGCGGTAAACTGCTAGAGGTTAAAAAAATAAGTTTAGGTTAGCAAAAACTGCTTTAGAGAAATTGCAAAGAAAGCCAAGGTGTCAGTGAGTACAGTTTCCTACACCATCAAAAGGCACTTGGAAACTGGAGGAAACTCTGACAGGAAGAGGTCTGGCAGACCCAAAGCCACAACAGAATCAGAAGACAAGTTTCAGAGAGTCAACAGCTTGCGTGATAGGTGGCTCACAGGACAACAGCACAGAGTGACTGGCACCCTGAACCAAATGGGCTACCACAGCATTTTGCAGCGCCATGCAATACCCTCTGGTCTATGCCTAGTTGGTCAGGGGTTCATCCTACAGCAAGATAATGACCCAAGACATACCTCCAGGCTATGTCAGAACTACCTTCGAGGAAAAGAACAGGACGGTAGGCTTCAAATCATGGAATGGCCAGCACAGTCTCCAGACTTAAACCCCATCGAGCTGGTTTGGGATGAACTGGACAGAAGGGTGAAAGCAAAGCAACCTACAAGTGCAACACTTTTGTAGGAACTTCTGCAACAGTGTTGGGAAGAACTTCCTAACAATATTTGATGTCCATTGTAGGAAGAATGCCACGAGTGTGTTCAAGTGTTACAGTATATCTGCAAAAGGTGGCTACTTTGATGAGTCAAAAATTTAGATTAAATTTTGTTAAACAAATTGATTCTGTGATTTCTTTTTTATCTCCAATTGTTTATTTGTTCTATGCTTTAATTTCAGAGTACATTGAGACATTAACCTGCGTAAATTTCAATAAAAACTGGATAAATGGGGGTGTTCTAAAACTTTTGACCGGTGGTGTAGTTGCAGGAGTTGGATGGCAGCCATCCATGGAGATGAGTGGATGATTTGTGCCTGCCGCTGTTGGGTACTGGAAGGGTGTTGTGCTTTTGGGGCACCAGACACCAGCGTTGAATAATGCGGAACAGGTGATGAGTGGGGTATCTCTAGACACCGGGATGTGATGGCAGGGGATGGGGAGGGGGGGCAGAACAAAATAAACAGACTACACAATGACCACAGCACACTAGTTCTTGTGCTAGTAGTACAGTGCTGTACTGTAGCTACACAAAGCATCTGTTTACAGTAGGCTAGTATGGGTGGCTCAGTTACAACAGAGCACGCAGACTCCACATAATACAAGGAGCACCTGAGTCCCCCCCTACCCCATATCATGCATCCAGTTACAGTTTGAGAGATTTTGACATGTGCCATCTATATTTGCTTTCCTATAAATAAAGTACATGGTAGCACCACTGTCATGGTCCCTAACCATAACAGTTTCAAAGGAGAGCAAATTATAGGCTCCTTCTGCAGATCTGCCACAGACCTTGAAGTGCTTGATCAAATTGTTTGTATTTGTTAGGACAAGGTCCAAAATATTATCACCTCTAGTCATTGCACATATATGTTGTTTTAAATTAAATTCTTGACAGATTTCTCAAAACATGCTTTCTGTTATATCCCAGTTACCAGGGAATTAGTTACCCAATATGATGACATTTGCAATGCATGTGGCTTTGGAAATTTCCTCCATTTGCGTCTCCGTCTCAAAGTAACTAGAGATCTTCCACGGACTGGTCTCTTGCAGTAAGTCATTACTTATGGGAGTCGCCACCAGGTAGAGTTGTCTCATGGCAGCTTCTTCGGCAGTCCTGTATAGGGGCTGCTCTCACAACATCACTTTTGTAGGTGGAGTATAAGAGGAGGCGGCCCCTAGTACCTTGTGTTCACTTTCCTGCCGGTTTCAGCTCACACAGCAGCTAACTCAGTCTCCTGAGTTGCAGTCTTCGACGGAACCTGAACCTGATTTTCTTCTGTCCTGGGCCTGTGGCTTGCTCCCAGGCCCTGGATCTTTTTTCCTTTCTAGGTTCAGGGCCGGGCCTGTGCTCCTCACAGTACCGCTGGCTCTCCTTGTATGCGGGCCTGTGTTCACTCACAGTACCCCCCCACTGCTTCTTGTCCCAGCCTGGGTCAGGAACGTCTTCCATGGCTGACAAGGCAGCCTTCAGGAATCCGGGGCAGGGCTCGGGGACCTGTCTTCAGGGTACCCCTGCTAGGAGCTCTCGCTCGGAGGATGCAGGACTCGCACTCCTCACACCCCTACTGATCCTCTCCATCGTTGGTGGCTCCTCCGCCGTTGATGGGGCATTCTGTCGACGGGGCTGCTCCCCCTGTTGACGGGGCCTTCCTTGCTCCCTCTATCATTGACAGGGCCTTCCTCATTGACTGAGCACTCAACGGGGGACATGTCTCGTCGATGGGCACTATTCCCCCGTCACTGGCATGTCCCTTGTCGTCGGGGAACTCCCCTCCATCGACTGAGCTTGTTGCTCCTTCTTCCCCGTCGATGGGATGCATTTCTCTGTCAACGGGGCACTCTAGGCACTCTCTCTCGTCGACAGGAGCTCCTCTTCCATCAATGGAAGCGTTCCTGCGTCGGCGAGATAAGCCTCTTTCTATGGTAGGCGTTCCTCGTCGATGGGGTGTCATACCCGTCACCAGGAAGTCATGCTCTGCTTCCCCGCCCGGCAGCACCTCCTGGTGGTCCACCCTCTCCCATGGGGCAGCGTTCCTGTTGGTCAGAGGTGTTGGCCTTGACCTTCCTGGACATGGGTCGCTTGGGTCAACCCCTTCCAGCCCTGGCATGGGCACCCTGCTGCAGTGTTGGCTGTGGTTTGCCCCCCCCATCGCCCTTTGCCCGCTTTGTGGCCGATTCCTTTTCGGTGCCCGCTGCTAGATGCCTGGGTACCCACCCCAATTTTCTTGCCCCTCCTCCAGTGCCATCCTGCGGGCGTGGGGATGCCACCTGTCTGGGGGGCCACCAGTGACCGTCCCCGTGGTGCCCCACTCTCCTCCGAGCACCGTCCGTGGGCGCCCTCCTTCTTTTGACCTCCCCTTCCCAGGTGCTTAGGGTCCGGGCTCGGACACGGCTATTCGGACTATGGGGACCCTGGTTCCCCTTTCTCCATCTCCTCTCTGCTGGCGGATGTCCTGTTTGCCCCTGCAGACACCCCTGCTTCTGCGGACGGCTCCTTCGTGGATCTTTTGATGCAGATCTGGGACGTCTTTCACTTTCCCAGTGAGGACCTGGATTTCCTTTGCTAGGACCTCGCCAACTATCTTGGCATGCCGGTTGCACCTGTCCGGGTCATCTCCCCCATGATCCCAGCTTATGCCGACGCCATCACCCAGGCATGGCGCCACCCTGCTTCTGCCACCCCCCGTGGGCCTGACTGGCTATACCCTGCCCCCCCCCCGGATTACCCTTGGGTTGTCTGTCGCCGTGATCATTGCGGTGGCTCACGGTCAGGCCGCCCAGCCTCATCATTCTAGTCTGTTGAATCCTGACGCCTAGATCTTCTTGGCAAGAAGGTCTGATGCCTCCAGTACTCTTCTACTGCACATCCTTAATTATTTGGGCCACATGGCCCACTGTTTGCATGCCTTGGCTGCGGATGCACTGTCCTCCTTGCTACCCTCGGCACTGGTTGCCCAATCGGTGGCTGCCCTGCCCTCCCTTGCCTGTCCTCTTCTCTTGGCGAGCTATGACGTGGTTGATATCGCAGTTCGCCTCTCTGCCACTGGCGTCACATTGTGGTGCCATGCTTGGCTTTGGGTGTTGGATTTGGCCCGCATCGTTCAGTTGTTGGTGGCAGGCATCCCCTTCTGCGGGGCCCAACTCTTTGGTGCCAGAACCCAGTCCATTCTGGATTCTCTCCAGGCCTCCGGCCTCACCCTACGGTTTATCCAGGACCTGTATCGTGATACGCCGCAGACCCCGTCTCCCACTCTTGTGGGCGGGCCTCCGCATTCCCAGGCCTCGTTCTGGAGGGCGTCTCGTGGCCACGGTTAGGCTTCCCGGGGCTCTGCCCCTCCATCCCATGTCCGTCCCCCTGCTGGGCCCAGGCCCCCACCTGCACCTTACCTTCTTCATGGGATTTCCCCGTCCTCCTCTTGCAAGCATTGAGGACTCCATCCGCCTATTGTGGAGGCCTGCTCCTATTGCCGGACTTGGTACTCCACGCGGATTTCTTGGGGACCTCTGCTACTCTCCCTTTGGGAGCCCTTCGGTGTCCCCTTGCTTTCAGATTATCCACTACCTCCTGCGCTTTCTGCGCCTTCAGGAGCTCTACTGGGATTGTCTACATGCCATGTCCTCTTGACCCCTGCCTCGTCAGGATGTATCATTGTGCTTGGCCTCCTGCAGCTTTCTGTTCCGCCTCGTCAGGCTCCCCGCCTGTGTCTCCGGTGCTTTGGATGCCCTGGGGCGCTTGCTGCAAGCCATTGCCATTCGCACCCCTGCACGGCAGGTTGTATCATTGGCTTGGTCCTATTCATTCTGTCCCCCTCGGTGATCACTGTTTTACTCGCTGCCTGCGGGAGTGACGTGTATTTCATTGACTCTGGCTCTGTGACGCCATCCCTTGTCGGGCTTACACGGCTATCCATTGCATGGGTCTGCGGCTCCGACATGGCTTTCACCTGGACTGTGCTCGCCTTTTCTTTCTCGAATGGTCCTCTTTGCTTTCTTGTGCCACACCCTCGTGCCCGGCTCCAAGCTTTACTGATCCTCCCTTATGGATCTTACTGCTTGGCAATCTTCCCGTAAGTAATGACTTCTTGCAAGAGACCAGTCCGTGGGAGATAGTGCGGTTACGTAAGAACTAACTGTAACAGTAGATCTTCCAGGATGTGTCTCTTGCAGTAAGTGCCCCACCCTCCGTCCCCCTGCCTTTGTTGTTTCTAGGGGTTTCCTCGGAGTCCTTGCAACTCCGGACGTTGGGTTGGGACTCCTTTGTCCCTCGGTTTGCCTCGGTCCTCACCGTGTGTGCTGAAGCCAGTGGTGAACAAAGGGTACTAGGGGCCGCCCCCTCTTATACTCCACCTATGGAAGTGATGTTGTGGGGGCGGCCCCTATACAGGAGTGCTGAAGAAGCTGCCATGAGACCGCTCCACCTGGTGGCGACTCCCATAAGTAATGACTTACTGCAAGAGACATGCCCTGGAAGATCTACTGTTATAGTAAGTTCTTAAGTAACCGCACTTTTTGGGGCCTGTAACAGACCCCGAGTACTATATCCTTGTCCTGTTTATTTAGGGGTTTTATCCATAAAGTTTCCAAAAGTGCAAAATTGTTCTTAATTGCACTGTAGTTAGTTTGCAGGAGTTAACACAGTTGTACTGCTAGGTCAGTGTTCTTTGTGCCAGTGAACAAGTTTTGGGCCCCTATACTATTCTCTGAGTCGCATTTAAGTAGTTCTGTGTAAGCAATATGAAAACTTCTTTTTATTTATTTTTTATTTATTTATTTATCAAGTCTAGGATTACAAATACCTTTGAGCCTTGGCTCTTTTACAAAGGTTCCACGTCAGAGAAATACAAATTATGGAGAACATCAAGACAGACATTACAACAATGTGGACATTGCAAACAGAGTACAGATTAATACAATTCAAGGGTAGCATTGTAAGCAAGGCAGCCAGCAGCATTTGTCAGAGAAAATAGATAACAGATAAAAAGTGCCAGAGTCATAGGGAGAGGGAAGAGGGAGGGGAGAAGGAATGTAGGAAGGGTGGGAGAGGGTGAAAGTGCAGCATTGGGTATATCAAGATGTGAGGGTAGAATCCAGTGGGGGGGGACACTACAAAGAGACAACACAGAAACATAGAAAATGTTGGTAGATAAGGACCGCTAAGCCCATCCAGTCTGCCCGTAAACCCTATACTTGGTTTAGGCCTCTGACCCTATGTGGTCAGTGGCTTCCCCTCCCTCTGCCCTACCTGCAAGGCTCCCTTATGCCTGTCTGAGGCATGCTTAAATCCCTCCACAGTGCTCACTCCCACCACCTCCTGTGGCAGACTATTCCATGTGTCCACCACCCTCTCTGTGAAGAAAAACTTTCTTACATTCCCTCTTATCCTGCAACCTTCCAATTTCATATCATGCCTCCTTGTTCTTATGCTCCTCCTATATTGAAGATGTCTCTCCTGCACCTTGTTAATGCCCTTAAAGTACTTGAATGTTTCTGTCATGCCCCCCCCCATCCAGTGAGTAAGTATTGAGGTCCTTTAATCTCTCCTCATAAGTTTTGTGGTGTAAGCACCGTATCATTTTAGTCACCCTTCTCTGGATCGCCTCCACCCTGTCAGTGTCCTTACAAAGGTGTGGGCCCCAGAACTGCACACAGTACTTCAGGTGAGGCATAACTAGTGTTTTATACAAAGACATCACTGCCTCCCACCTTCTGCTAGTGATACCTCTGCCTATACATCCCAGCATGCCGCTGGCCCTCCCTGCAGCCTTGGTTCTCTGCTTAAACATCTTAAGGATGTCATGTAACATGCAGGAGGGTCTCTTACTGGGCTGCTACCACTAAGCTAGTTGGGCGGGGGGGGGGCGCCAAGTCTCAGTGGGTAACAGCATCTTCACCTGCCCCATAGGCCATAACCATAAGAACTATAGGAACATTTTACAAACATATTTATTTTGGAAAAAAAAGGAGACCATTGACCTATCAAGATTTTGCTCCAAACCAGCTTTTGTACTTGTCCAGTTTGGGCTTGAATGTAGAAACAGTATCACGTGACACTACCTGCTCTGGATATCTCTTTGAAGCATCCATCGCACATTCTGTGATGTAGCACTTCCTGATGTGCCCCTTGAATCATCTTCCTTCCAAAGTTGCCATTCTCTGTAAAGCTATTCCTATGCTTGTGTAAGAAATAATACCCTCCTGTTTGTGAAAACTGTCCCTCGTGCTTTTCTTGAATATACAACAGTACTTTGGCAGTGAGAGGTTGGGATTTACACAGCTGGACAGTTCCTTACATCTAAAGGAAAATTACCAGCTGTATCCAGGAGTAAGAAAACTTGGAAAAAAAATGTTCAGCCTTGACAAGGAGGCAGACTTGAGCTTTGGCGAATCTAGTGAGGGCTTATCAGATTATGAGAAGGAACGGTAGCAATTTCTGTGAGCAAGTAAGCCGTGTTGTTGGAGACATTATATGGCTAAGTGGGTGCTGTATTGCGCCTGCTCCGCTGTTCTTGCCTTTATGAGCCAGTTGTCCAGGTAGGGGATGACATGCACCCCCGCTTTCTCAGGTGTGCCGCTAAGACCACGACAGTCTTGGTGAATACATGGGGTGCTGATGCCAGGCCGAATGGCAGGCAGGTGTATTGATAATGTTCTCCCTGTATGGTGAACTGGAAGGGCACGGGGTCATAATGGCATACGATAGTATGCCGCATGGTAAAATCGCGCTGCCAGTACAGCACGATTCTTGCCATGCGGTATATCTCTTTTTTTCTGTGGCAGGCTCAGCCCCCCCCTCCCCCTCCGTTAAGGGGGGCTGCACCCCCCACCCCCCTACTATAGATTCTCAACTCCGGGGAGGGTTCGAGTCGGGGAGCACACAAAGTGTAAAAAAAAAATAAAATAAAAGTTTCGGGGACCGGGAATCAAACCTGGTCCCAGAAGCACTGGCTGGGTTCCCTGCTGCTGTGGCTCAGTCCTTTGAGCCACAGCAGCTGGTCGGCGGACCCCACTCCCAGCAGAGGTCTTATCCTCTTCCTGGGAGAGTGAGAATGGTGCAATACCACGTACAGCAGTATAAGCGGTATTGCACCACTCGCTCACTGATGCAGCGCTGTAACGGGTTAGCCATAATGTCATACACTATTAAGCGTGCAACATTATGACCCGGTACCAACCGGAGGTACCTGTGATGTGACCTCAGGATTGAAATGTGTAGGTAGGCATCCTTCAGATCTGTTGAGGTTAAGTAGTCCCCTGGTTGTATGGCCAACAAGGTTGACTGCAGTGTTTCCATCTTGAACTTCTTGTATGCCACAAAGTTGTTTAGGTACTTGAGATCTAGTATGGGGCACATTCCCCCTATTTTCTTCAGGACTACAAAGAACAAGGAGTTAGACCCCAGTGTCTGTCTTCTCTGTAGGGACTGGCGTGATAGCCCCATCCTTTAATCGGTCGTGTGTTGCTTGGGCTTTCTTTGGGCACTTCGGTAAATGGGAGACAAAAGGTCTGTGTTGGGTTGGTTTGCTTTTGAATTTGATTGCATAACCCCTGGTTACTACCTCCAGTACCCACTTGTCCGATGATGTCTGGGCCTATTGTTGTGCAAACCCCTGCAGTCTTCCTGCCAATGGTGGGTTTGCCTGGGCCCACATGCCTTCATTTCTTGTTCTCTTGGGCTTTGAAATTTGGTTTGCGACCACCGTTGCCACATTGTCCGCCTGTGTTGTTTTTTGATTTGTTGCCGTAAGCCCCATGTTGAAGTTTGGGTCTCTGGTTCCACCGTCTGGATCCCTGAGGGTTGTAGGTCTGTGATTTTGGCTTGAAGAATTACTTTTGGGATGAAAGGACCTGTCTGAGGGTAAGTAGACATCCTTATCTCCCTGCGCTTGCTTCCCCCTCTGTTTTTGAGATACGGTGTTGAGCCTTCTCCAAATAGTGTTTCATTAAGGCATTCTTTGATTCATTTTCCGCTTGCCACAGTTTAAGCCACAATGCCCTCCTGGCTCTGTTTGCTAGAACAGCTGTTCTGGTGCCAAATCTGAGGATGTCTGAAGAGGCATTCATTATATATTTCACTGCTTATATTGTGCACTCAGCTGCATCTGCCTAGGGGGCAGTCCTCCAGGATGTTTTCAGTGAGGGTGTCCAGCCATCTGTGGAGGGCCCTGCATGTGAACCACACGGCTGTGTCTGCTGACTGTAATGTGCCCGAGACCTCATGTATTTTTTCTGAGGTGCTGTTTGATTTTTTTTTATCCATTGGGTCTTTAAGGGCCGCTGTGCTCTCGATCGGGATGGCTGTGCATTTAGAGAGTTCAGAGACTGTCTGGGTGCCTTTCCCCAGTGTTTGCCCCTTGTCTGGGACAGGGGGTACCATTTATTCAACATGCTCCTTTCAGGTAACCTGGTGGGGTCAGTTGCATCATACTCTCTGTTAAGGAGGGTCTCGATGGTCTTGCAGGTTGGGAAGTGGACTTTCTCCTCCGGTTCCCCTATGGATAGTAGAGGGTCTTCGGATGTGGATAGTAGAGGGTCTTTGGATATGGATGGTCGTTCGGGTTGCTCTGCTATTGTGAGCGCTGATTTGACCATTTTTATGAGCTTGTCAATATTATGGCCGTGGCACATCCTGTTGGACTTGTCCGCAGCGCCCTCCTCTGGATCCCCTGGTGTTTCAGTCATGGTGTTATCTGTCTCTGGTCTGGGTCATTTCCTGGTGGAATCGTCCCTCAGGTCTTTAATGGGAACTGCATTCCACACTGCAAACAGATGTGTTGACATTGACAAAGGCTCATTTATTATTCAAGGAATCTCCCTTCCCCCCACTGACTTGATGGCGTCTTTGAAACACTGAGTTGGAAAGGACAAGAACACACCTGTAATTAACACTTCCCCCAACTAAACCCCTACATACTATCCGTTGTCATGGTGACTAATTGTTCATTCTCGCACATACTGTTAATTTCAACGGAGGCTAGGTGGCTGCGCAAACTGGACACGCTTGTTTCCCAAGGAGAGGTCTTCTTCCTTTGTTCCTTGGGACCAGCTAGTAATTTTGAACTAAATATTGAATGTGACACTTGTATTTAATTATACCAGGGAGAGAGAGCTTAGTAAACAACTGATTTCCCTGTGTGTGCTGGATTCACACAAATTAAGAATGTTAAGTAGAATTAGTATTGGCAGTCTAGTTTAAACATTGCAAGTTTATGTAGAGGGCATCCACAAAGAAGCTCAGTGCACAGAACAGTGTAGTAAACAGCTTATCTCTAGCTAATTTCCCTGTGCTGGATTCACATTACATGTCCCCTGTACTTGTCGCGGCTTATAGCCTGGCACAATTTAGATGGCTGACACCGCATTCCCCTGTATGAGCGACCCTGTCCTCTATGTTCCCTCCCCCTTCACCCATCCCTGTAAGCCTCCAGGTCTCTGCCTCTTTTTTCACTCTCCCTTTCCGATTGCTCTCACCTCCCTCTTATCCTGCTCACTGCTCTCCATGCCTTACCACTCCCTCTCTTCCACATGCTATTGATTACCCGAACTCCACTGTCCTGATCTCCTCTCTCCTGAACCCTGCCTATCCTGGTAGACTCCTGGTCTACTTGTAACCCTACTACATACTATCAGTGCTTCCCTGATCACCTCACCTACCCTGATATTGTTCCTTATCAGCCGCAGTTTCCTACATTCTGCACATATGTGCACTATGCCAATACTTTCCTCTCTTGGAATTCTCCTCTGTACACATATGCATGTACATACGTGTATATTTTCTACATGTGTATATATATAAATTGTCTTTTTGCTGTTATTGCTGCTTTTGCTCATCACCATGTTATGCTGTGCTGCAACTGTATTTGCTCTTCGTGTATATTGTTTTGTAAGTGTATTGCACATCTTTGCCTCAGGACCGCCTTCTAAATGAGCCTGCTCAATGGAGTTAATTCCTGCCAATAAACTTTGACTTGACTTGACATTAAATACAGTTTGTGGTACATAAGAAAATGTGCAGGGAGCTTCAGTGTGGATGCAGTCAACATAAACTGGCAATGTTTAAAACTAGACTGCCACCATTAATTAATTTCTATAAAGAAGGTTGTACAGTACAGTATATGGTCCAAATATAGTATTATTTTCAGTAAAACTGTACCATGCTTGTGGTAAATATAAATTAAATGCTTGTGGTACTATAATTACATATAGTCGTATGGTTAACTAGGATCTGTAGCTTATCCAATAGGTAGGAAAATGGGCAGACTGGGTGGGCCAAGCGGTCCTTATCTGCCATCCAAGTCTGTGTTTCAGTAGTGGTACAGAACTATAGTCAGAATGGGACAAGATGTGGAGGATACCACTGGAGGCCAGGAATACATGCAGTGGAGCCCAGTGTGGGGTACCACTTGATACCAGGGATGCTTAGAGTAAAGGGTATTGTCATTGGACAACAGAGATGCTTGGAATGGGGATGTATGTCAGGGGTGACAATGAACACTTTTTTTATTGTGGGTGGGTCAGGGTGATCTAGGGAAGGGGCACTGGATAGCAAGGGGGTGTTTATCCAGGGCAGGGTGGAGTAGGGGTAACACAAAGCACCCAGACATGTCACTACTCAGCTCTGGCTAAATTCTCTCAGCACAGAACTGGTTATGGAACCAAAACATTGACTTAATGTACCCACTGTTTTGATTTCTTGAAATTTTTAAACTTTGTATCTTTACTAAACTTGTATATGTATCCTATTTGTATTTGTAAAATGTCTGTATCAATTCAGCATGGAACCTTTGTAAAAGAGCTTTTAAGCTCAAGGGTCTTAATCCAAGAATTCTGTAAATAGATAAAGAAATAAAGAAAAGTCTTCCCTTGCCTTAAAATGAACAGTTTTTTTTCTATTGTTATTTACAGTAACATCTGAAAATCATGTTACAGCCACCTACTGGCTACAACCTTTCCTGGAATTAATGCCTCTGTAAATTACTGTATTCCATCTATTAGAAGATGAACAAAATGCATACTTAATTACTAAGAGGTCCTAGCAATTCAGCGCTTGATTATTGTGTTTTTTAATCAAATGTAAGTTACAGTACATGTTGTCATTAAAAAACAAAACAAAAAGAAAACGTAAGTTTCCAGAGGCAGGCTCGATGGGCCACAGTGGTCATTTTCTGCCATCTGATTTCTATGATTCTAGTCATTGTGGTCCCAAAGTTATTCTGTTTTAAATAAATTGTCTGTTGAAATGTGTAACTTTGGCACCATTGGGGATATAACTTATTTTGTTTTCAATGAAAGCTTGAAGGTGGACTGTTAATCATTTCCATCAATGCCATGTTGGTGTCTTTTTTTTTTCTGTGCATCAGTTCTATGTTATACAGTATGTATTTGTATAGTATAATGCACAACAGTTGTGAAATGATACAGATGCATCAGATTGCGAGATTGTCAGTTTTTATATAGCAGCATATACTAGTGTCGTAAAAGAGTTCTGATATCATCATTGAATTCTAGGACTTGCAGTTGGTAGCCAAATGTGCTGTAGTCAACTGCATTTTTTCATGACTCGTGTAGGGGAGGGGGCAACAGTGTCCTGCCCGTGCTCCCACCAGCCGACTACAGTGCAGTCATACCACCTAAAACAACTACTCACAAGTACAAAACACTGAGCTGTGAACACCTGCCCCCCCCTTTCTAGCACCAGCCCAAAATTCTGCTTTAGGCAGGTGACCACCAAGGAGGCTGCTTAATACCTTGCAAGAGTGCTGGGTAAAACAAGGATGGGTGGGGACGGGGTTGATATGAAACTTATCTCAATCACCCTCCCTCGTACCTATCACTAAGTTCTTTAATATGTCACTTCGGATGTCAGCCTTCCCATCTACCTGGAAAATTGCCCTGATCACTCTGGTTCTAAAAGGAGGGGATCATTCGCTTGTGTCCAATTACAGGCCCATCTCCATCCTGTCTCCTCTCTCCAGAGCGCTGGAAAAAATCATTGCAGACCAGCTCTTTGCCCACCTTCACAAATACAACCTTCTCAGCCTGCAACAACATGGGTTCTGCAAGTGGCACTGTACCAACACGGCCCTCATTGAATTCACAGGCTATGTCCACAAGGCACTAGACCAGGAGCAATCTGTATCGATCTATCCAAGGCATTTGACCTTTGTGGATCACAAGCTGCTCCTCCACAGGTTAACCTGCATTGGGTTGTCCTCTGACACAGTTGGGTGGTTCTCTAGCTACCTGTCTGAGCGCTCACAGAAGGTAAAGATTAATGGTACCGTCTCAGAGGCCAGGAAAGTCATGGTTGGGGTCCCACAAGGGTCCATACTGGCCCCCTCCTGTTTAGCCTCTTTGTAAACGACCTCCCAGTTGCATGCTCCTCTGCCAAAGTCCTGCTCTATGCAGATGACACGGTGCTATTCCTTGAGGCTCCTGGCAAGACACACTGACCAGGAACCTACAGTGCAACTTCAACCTGCTACAGGAATGGTTTAACACCAGCCTTCTAGTACTCAATAGTAAACAGACGAAGACGGTGCTCTTTACCAGTCGCCAGAAAAGGAAATCCACCACACCGTTTAAAATAACACTCAATATGGACTCCACCCTCGAACAGGTTCACTTTTGCCGGTACCTGGGGGTCACAATTGATGAGTCCCTCTCTTTCGATGAACACTTAAGTAATCTCACTAAGGCTGCAAACAGGAAGTTGGGGACACTCTACAGACTCCACTTCTGCCTCACCCCTGAAGCCAGGCTCCAGGCGGTCAATGGCATAATCCTGCACTATGGAAACATGGTTTATGGTGCTGCCACGGACAATAGCCTACACAAAGTCCACCTTACCCTCAATAAAGCATGCAAATTTGTCGTGGATGCAGATCGCATCACACACACCTGTGAGCTCTACATAAGGACAAAGTGGCTCCCCCTCCGGGATAGAATAAAGCTCCAGACTTGCTTACTAGGAAAGAAGGCCCTACTGAGGCTAGCACCTGTCTCCCTGCAGGCATTATTCAGACCTGCCACAGGTGAGCATGCCACAGGAAGCGTCTCCGGGCATGCCTTAGCTGTTCCCTTCAGGAAATCTGACATGGGGAGACATGCCTTCACAGTAAGGGCTCCCACCTGGCTAAATGGGCTTCCAAACACAATCACCAGCCTTCAACGCTTAGGGCACTTCAAATCCGAACTCCGTAAGTCCATCTCTCCTCCAGTCTGCTGCCTGTGTCAAACATAATCCAAGCATCCAGCCCACCACTCAACTGCTCATTTGCTCTGGCCAAGTTGAATCTACTCCCCTTCCCCCCCTCCCTACCAACCCCCTCACTTGTCCTTTGTCCAATACCCCCTCACTACCTCCCCCCGCCTGCCCTCTGTCCAGTTCACCCACACTATCTCCTGCCCGGTCCCCTGTCCACTTCCTCCTCCCCTCCACCTGCCTTCTGTCCAGTACACCCACACTACCTGTAGCCCATTTTTCTGACCTCTTCCTCCTCCCTTACACTCCCCGCCACCTACCTGCACTTGCGAAACCCCAACTTGTCTCTCTGCACTTAACTTCTCTCAGATGGCTGCACATTGCGTGCCTCTACTGGGAAATTGACAATGCTACCAGCTGCTTCATTCATGTCTTGAGTTGTGTAAACCGTAAATGTGTTTGCTACCCCTTCCTATGTAAACTCTGTGTTAGTAGTAAACCCCAGTGTCAGTTTGTCTGCTGTAATTATGCTGTTGCAACAAAATGTATGTCCTTAAGTGTTGACGAGGATCCTTTGTAAATGAGCTCTTAGCTCAAAGGTTTGTAATTCTGAGTTCCCAATAAATAAATTAATTAAAAAATGTCAGTGTCAGTGGCTCAGTAGGTAGCACACTCGCCTCTGAGTCTGGAAGATCAGAGAACTGTGGGTTCAGTTCCCACATCCGGCACTTGGGTTAATATCCCAGTACTGACACTGTAGTGCAGCATGAGGGGGGTGCTGCACTTCTGAGGTGCCGTCTTTCAGATGAGATGTTAAACCGAGGTCCCATTTGCCTGGATTGGTGGTAGTTCAGGTGGATGCTAAAGATCCCATGGCACTTATCGAAAAAGAGTAGGGGAAATTTTTATTAGTGAACAAAAACAAAAATACAATAAAAGAACACAAATCAGGAAGGCAGGTAAAACAGAAACATGACATATCCATCATCTAATACAAGAACTAACAAGAATACACTTAATGAAAAGCAAGAACAATAAGGGAACCATAGACAGACAAAACAGAAAAAAGAAGAATTAACAAATATCAGCTCTCAACAATACCCATAAAATAGACAGACTAACCCACCCGTCCAACATTATGCCATAGACGTTGTCCCACTTCATACCCCAAAGTATGAAACTCATACTCATATAATTTGTCCAGGTCACTCTGGATTTGAAAGACTATGTCCTGCAATTGAACAGTTTTATTCTGAAGACAGCGCAAACATCTTGCTTGCCAGATAGCCCATTTAATACATGCCAGAAACACAAAAACCGTACCCTGATTCCATTTATGCCATTCTTTCAGAATTTGTCCCAAAATTAAGATGATATATGTCATAAATTGAAAAACAGGTTCACCCCACAAAGTAGCCAGTGTCAACCAGAATCCCTGCACATGAGCGCAGTCAAAATATAGGTGATGTATGGTTTCCAGACACCCTTTACAGGAAGGCTCATAACAATATATGTCTCCCAATTGTTAATGTTTCTGATTATTTCGTACATTAAGCTTTTGATGTCCACAAAGCCAAACCATATCCTGCATTTTCTTTGGAATTCTAGGCTCTGTCATGCTAGCAAGCAATAAGTCCGTTTTCGCAGTATCAGGAACCAAAAATAAAGGATCTTCAATATAACAAGAATCTAAAATATGTTTATCAAATGATTTTTTTTCATGAGAAATAAACTAAAGAAGCTCAACCTTCCACATTCTAATATATTTAAGTGTCAGTCTGACATAAATAGGAAGTGACTTTTCTGACGGGTGCCATTTACCTCTACCCCAGGCAGCCGGGAACTCTCTTCCCCATAAACTCATGCACAGAGACCCCATATCCTCAGTAGCCAACAACATTGGTCGAATAGTGCTATAAAAGAAATTACCAAAAAAAACCCACTAAAGGTTGGACGATATTAAGACCTCCTGACTTCTAAGCTCTGTATGTATGAGCCCGTTTCACAAGATTTAGCCTGCTGCCCCATAAAAATGAGAAAAAAAGGCTCATAATCTTAGTATGCATACCATAAGGGAGAGGGAACACATGTGATACATACAAAAAAATCAGGGTTATATATGACCGAAGAAGAAATACCCTTTTCTTCACGACATTTTTCAAGATTGCTATTTAGCAACTTTCTGTTGAGCTACATCAAAAACCAAATCCCAATTACATTGTAAGGCAGTGGAAGTACCGTAATATATACCCAATAATTTAACATTTTCCATAACTTTCTGTATTTTAAAAGAATCAGGAACCAAGGCTAAGCCCAAGACCAACATCCGACTCTTCGTAGAATTAATCCGTATACCTGTATAAGGTTGTAACTCCTGGAGAACTTGAAGAACTTGCTTCCTTGAATCCAAATTTGCCACAGTGAAAATACAATCATCCGCATATGCTAAAACTTTTCGAAATGTACAACCCTTTGTAGTAGTAACAGGCATTATCTGAGGGTCTACATCAATCCGCCTCAAAATAGGATCAAGACCAAAGACAAACAAAGGACACCCCTGTCGCACTCCAGTTTTAAGGTTGACAGGAATGCCTAAATGTCCATTAACCAAGGGAGTAATCAGTGCTGCAGAATACATAGTTACCAACAAAGTAAGTAAAGAGTCAGGAATACCATAGAATTTTAAAACAGCCCAGATAGGTGTCATGACGGATGGCATCAAATGCCGTTTCCTGATCCAGTGACAAGAGATAACCAGATAAAGTATTAGACAAGCCTTGCTCAACCAATTCCCTTAAATAATTCAGATTATGCACAATATTTCTACCAGGAACTGCACATGTTTGGGTCGTAATAAGTAAACTCCTTGCCACCCTTGAAAGCCAGTTTGTTAAAATAGTGGCCAAAATCTTATAATCTGAAGTCAAGAGGCTAATAGAACTCTAGTTTGTTAACTGTTTAGAATATCCTTTGTTTTTATAATGAAATATCATTATCCTGTTACACATACTAGGTGTGAGTCTATTTTCTGACCAGATAGATTGAAAAAGGACTAGCAACCATGGAAGCACACTGTCTGAGAAAATCTTATAAAATTCATTGGGAATACCATCAATGCCTGGGGTAGTACGAGCTGATAATTTATGTATAGCCAATAAGATTTCTTCAGTAACAGGGGTCATCAAAGCCTCTAGTTCTTCAGGTAGTAAATGTGGAACAACTAAATCATGAAAAAAGGAATGAGGTAAGGCTGGGGTGACATCCTGAAATTTAGATCTAACATAAGTTTGTACAACCCGACAAATGCCCCTAACATCCTGCGCCAATGTGCCATCACTACCTAATAAAGCAGTCATACCAAACCGTTCCGAGCTCTGTGACGAAAGATCAAAGGGATTTACTTGCTGTTTAGTACCAGTAATCAAGTATTTTTGCTGATAGAAACATTTGTCTTCCCTAATTTTTAAAAAATTATACATTTTAGGTTTAACATCTTGAAGTTTAGTTAAAGATGAACCATCTGAAACCGATACCTGGTTCAGGAGTTTTATATACTGTGCTTTATATCCCAAATATTCCAAATAATGGCTTCTGGCTTTACACTTTGAAATTTGGAGAAATAAAAATTTCAAATCCAGTTTGGTATCCTCCCACCATTCAATAGGGCTATCATACAAAAAGCAAATATTAGCCCTGGCAGCAAGTAAATCATTCACCTGATCCATTGATGTAGCATCATGCAACAATTCAGCATTTAATTTCCAAAAGGCACGACCCATAGTAAGTTGTTGATATGAACCTATCCGGATTTTAACCACCATATGATCCGAAGTTTCCATAGGCAAGATGTTTACCTCCGAACAAGTAAGCCTCCTGGATAAAAAACAAAAATCTATTCAGGACGACAAGACCCCCTTAAAAAAAGTATGTTGTGGAGAAACATTCAAAACATCATAAACATCCTCAAGATTATTGTGTGCAAGTACCTCATGAAGTATATTCGTGTCACAAAAATTCTTGTGCGTTTTCCTACCCCAATCCTGAAAATCACCCCCCACAACATAGATCTTCCTTGTCAATCTTCACCATTCATTACTGCTTGGGTTTAGTGCGGGGCACACACCGCTTCTGAGAGTGTTTTTTTTTTTTGGAGTCTGCTCCATGGCGCCCGCCCATGAGCACGGCCACATTGCTGCGTCATCATGAGGCGGCCGTTAATGCGTAGACTCCTCCTCTATCTCAGTTCTGTTTCTCCCACCATCTAGGCTGCAGCTGCTGCGCGGTAGTTCAACTGTTTCTGCGTCAAGACTCCTCGTTTTTCTCCAGTGACTCTCGCTCGACGCCGTCTCCCAGTAAGACCGTTCCTTTATTTTCTGTCGACAGCGCCGAGTGCTTTATTGCTGTTTTTTGCCTTATTTAGTTCACATCATGTCAGGTTCGGGGGCAAAACGTAAGTCGAAGGTGGGCCATGCCCCTATGCGTCGGTGCTCCTGTGGCCGGCATTTCGCCGTTTCGGACCGGCATGATGTCTGTCTCCGTTGCCTGGGACCCAACCACGATATGGACGCGTGCGACGCCTGTTTCTCCATGGACCATTGTGTCCTTGAAGTCCACGCGTTCAAGATCGGCAAGGCTCCGTGACGCCGAGACGGTGTCGCTCAGGGATTCCCAGAAGGTCTCCAGGCCCTTCCTCGGGTCCCCTCTTGGGCCTATCACGTCCATGGAGGAGAGGCTTCCTCCTCTTCTCCTCTTGCTGAAGAAGCTTCTTTGCCGGTGTCGGAGGCGTCGTGGTCCCTCCCTGGACCGCGGTGGGGACCGCCTTGGCAGTCACCTCCTCGGAGGTGCAGGCTCCCCAGTGTCGAGGCCCCGCGCCTGCTGGGCCCGGCACTGGTGGACCCCAGCGCCACCCTCCGGCGGCGCCGCTCTGGCCTTGAGCGCCACAAGTTGCTCCCTTGGTGGCGCGGGTTGGGTTCGGGGGTGCGTGAGCCTATCGGTGCCGCTGAGAGCCTGGACCATGCCTAAGCGAGGCGCAGGCCGGGCCAGGTTGTCAGCGCCCACCTCTGGCACCGGTGCCGTTTCTCCGGGGACCTCCGGGGTTGCTAGTATTGTGGTCCAGCTGGTCTCTTCCTCTTCGGAGGTCGATGACTCAGACGTGGACCCGTCCTGGCAACCTGACTCTTCGGAGTCTGGGTCCCCAATGGCACGTGGTGCTAGGCGGCACAGCGGGCCTCTCCTGTTGTCCCCGCTGCTGTCCTCCCCTGAGGGCCCTGGGGCTAGGGGTGGTCCTGGGTCCCTGGGGGGCGATGGAGTGGGGGCGGAGGGAGGGGCTCTCCCTCCTGGGGGGGCTCGTAACAGCTACCCTCCCTGGTGCTGTTGTCAGCCACTCAAATGGGAGAACACTGTGGTGGAGGAGGGCGCTCTCAGTCTGAGGGGCATGGGGGCGGGGTGCAGTCAGCACCCTGGCGGGCCACCCTCAGGGATGGCTAGGAGCTGTGGCGCTGGGCCCCGCCTTCCCTCTCTGGACCCCGGGTCCCCTCCAGTGAGCGATGCTAGGACTGCCCTTCTGTATCCATGCAGTCCCAGGTTCATCACAGGGGAGGATCCCCTTCTGGGCTCTTCCAGGTTTCGCTTTCCCAGGGTTCCGTTTTGCAACCTGGTCTGTTGTCCGGAGTCCCGCCAGCTCAGGCTCCGTTCTCCGGATTTCAGAGCCCTAGCAGAGGACAGTTGCCTCTTCGTAGGTGCCCATCTCCCGTTCCTCTGCAGCCACCCCCTGCTCTTCCAGGCCATGTCGGTCCTACGGGCCAGTTATCCTGGGAGCAGTTCAGAGGTTCTGCGGCGGCCTTCCCCTCATATATCAGGTGTATGAATGAGTGGGTCTTTCGCCTATCCCCGCCACCGCAAGAATCTTCTGGACACTCGAGCTCTCCATCATCCTCGTCTCCCTCCTCTGAGGGAGAGGAACCCTCTGCTCATATCTCCTCCGATGCTGATTTCACTATCAGCGATTCCTTTTGAGGATGGTGAGGGATCTTCGAATCTCCTATGTTAGGCGAGACAATACCGAACGGGAGACGCGTGAATTCCTTGGAGAATTCAGTGCCCAGCACCTGGTGGTGCCTTCCTGGCCTATCCCCTTTCAGGAGGCGTCTATCCGTTCCTGGCAGCGTCAGCGCCCATTCTCCAGCCCAGCAGATTGTCGGCGAGTATTGCCTGCCGTAGGTCCCTGGGTACTCTCCCAACCCTCCCTCGGGTTTGGTATCCCTGGAGACTCCCTCCGGGCGCCGCCACCTGGCGCACGACCGTCCACCGGATTCGGATTCCCTACAATTCGACCGGTGGGGGCGAAGAGTGTTCTCTTCCTCTCGTGCGATGGTTTGCATTGCGTCACATCAGGCTCATCACGCTGCCTACAGTAGGCATTTGTGGTCGATGCTCTCTCAGCTCTTAGCATCAATGCCTGATACGGAGCAAACCAGACAAGCTGTTGCCCTCTCAGCTATAGGCCTGGAGCTGGCAAGACACCAAGCAAGGGCATCTTATAGCTACCAATAAGGTGGCTTCCAGGCTTCTTGAGGACAGCGATCTGCATTGGCCAGACGCATGGCTCGTCTATCAAGGTTGTCACCCCTGGCCCGGCGTAGAGTGATTCGCTCTGCTTTCCGGGGGACCCATCTCTTTTCCTCCAGAGCTAGGAGATTACTGCAGGGGCTTCTTCTGTCTCCTTGTCCGGGGGGGGGCACCTCCTAGCTCTTCTCCCCCATAGGCTTCTCTTTTGATTAGCCCAGGGTCTTCCCCTTCTGTTTCACCAGCAGGAGACTGAGGGGCTTGTTCCCTCAGGGTTCTACCCCCCTTTTTCTAGGGGGCTTAAGTACTCACTCAAGCAGTAATGAATGGTGAAGATTGACAAGGGAAGATATGAAAATTACATACCCACAGTAATTCTTGATCTCTTGTATCTTCACCATTCATTACTGTTACCCACCCACCTTCCCCTCAGTGGCCTCCTTCTGTGGCGTCTCCCCTTCCCGTCTCGTTCCTCTTCCTTCCCTTGGCCTTTATGCCAAAAAAAAAACAACTTTGTTTTCCATTCTTAATGAATGGTTCCTTTTTTCCTCAAGGTAAAGAGGAATGAACACGGTTGTACTTTTCTCTAAATTCTGAGGGAACTCTTTCTGACCGCCCTTAGGGTGCGATTCCTAAATATCTTCTTCAGGTTATGCAGTTTCACAGCCCAAGAGGCCATGCGCTGTCTTTGCCTCGGTAAAGTCTAGAATCCTCCTGGCAGGTATTATTTTGAGCCCTTCTAGCTGCTGATTGAACTTGTCAGCTCTGAGTGTCCGCTTGCCTTGCCTTAGGGAGTCTGATTGAGTTCCACTCTATCTTTCATACAAAACTGCCTTCGAGAAGGCATAGTCTTTCCCATACACTACTGTGTTAGCACTTAACAAGGTGCTAAGAGACTTGGTCCCCTTCCTGGGTGGGCGCTCTACCCGGAACAGGTTCTGCCCGGGCAGTCTAGGAGCCCTCAGCTAGGATGAAGGGACTTGGCATGTTGAGAGTTCAGAGAGTCTGCCCTCATTTGGATCTGTTCAGGTGGTTCGGTTGAACCTCCTCCAGTCCTAACAACTGGGATTCTTGCTCCTCGTTGGTTTTGAGCCTATAAGCCTCTCAACCAATGCTCGATGGGCACTGTTCTCCTCTCAACATGTCTCTTTTCTTCTTCTTCTTCTACTTTCTCTTCCTTCCTCTGTTCCTCCTAGAGCCGCCCGGAAAGGAGGCCCTCACGGTCCCTTAGGTGAAGAATTCTCCTCTCTTTCTATTCTACCGGCTTATTCCTTTTCAGTTTATATCCTTTCCTTTTTCTGTCCCTCGGCTCTCTTGCCTCACTTTCCTTTTGACACCCTTTATTTTCCTCTCCGGCTACCAGAACTGAGATAGAGGAGGTCTATGGCACCTAGCAGCCGCCCCTCACGCATGGCGCGATACGTCGCACTTTCGAGGGCGGCGCCGTTGGAGCCAACTCCAAAAAAAAAAAAAAAAAATTCCTGTAGCAGGTGCGCGCCTCCGGCACTAACCCAAGCAGTAATGAATGGTGAAGATACAAGAGAAGATCAAGAATTACGGTAGGTACGTAATTTTCATTTTTGAAGTGTGTAGGTATGGGGAAATCCTCTTAAATAAAGCTGCCCTGTCTGCCTTCTATTGGGGAGCATATAAATTAATTGAATGATATACACAATTAGAGAGAACAAAATCAACCAACATAGCTCTACCTGGCAGGATATCAAAAACCCTTCAGGATTTTAACTTTTATATCAGCAAGCAAAATACCCAACCCATCACATGAATCCTCCCCCAAAGACCACAAATAAACCCCCCATCTCCAATCTCTTTCCACTGCTCTCAGTTGTACCAAGGAATATAACCAAGTATCCTGAAGCAGCATAATATTACCACGGCATTCCCTTAGACTAGCAAAAGTAACCAGTCTTTTACGGGAAGATTTAATGCTGTTTACATTTATGGTGAGAAGGACAACACCCCTATCCATTGGTAACGTACAAGAGATGAGAAAAGACTAGAAAAAAATTACCAGAATATGTAACAAAGAACACATAATTTCCTTTTCTTTCTCTTTTTGGGCTTAGGTTTATCACAAACCCCTATGTCAGGGACTGTCTCAGCATGTGAGGAAGCCACGGAAGAGATTTCTGAGTCCAAACCATCCTCTTCTTCCTGATCTTGTAACAGTGTGTAGGTATTTTGTAAGGGAAGGGGATCTGAGTCATTTGGATTTTCCAATTTAGCTTTCCTGGACTTAGAACAAGTTACCCGATGAAAAGATACCTCCTGTTATATATCTGGAGGGGGCATACTAGACATGTCTGCAGATATCAAGGGGGCAGCAGGTATACCCAAGTCCATGTCATGTACAGTGGAATCTTTTACAGTCAAAACCACAGGTACCGAAGGGACATCCTTTGCAGAGAGAACTGAATCTAGTAGTGTCTCTGGTACTGGGGCCATATCTAAAGAGACCGGCTCCAAGGGGGCTGAAGAAGACTCTGAAGAGACCAGAGGCCGAGGGGAAGAGACCAAGGGGGAGGCCTGGGGATGAGTAAGCAAGTCATGAATCTTTTGACTTTCTTTCTGGGCTGTCGCCACATAGACATCTTGCTGTGCTCTAATGGCTGGATCTGTGTTATTATGAGAAGCCCAGGAGCATGTCCGAAAAGTATGGCCAAGTTCATCACATAGGTTACATTTAGAATTCCTACAATGCACTCCTGCGTGTCCCAAATCTCCACATAGTCCACACTTTTGCTGGTCGCAGACATTACTAAGGTGACCCAAAGCACCACACTTATAACAGGCCCGAGGTTGACCCGGGTAGAAAATCACCCCCCTATCCCTCCCCAGGAAAAAACAATTAGGCAAATGCTGTGTTAAACCATTTTCTAACCGTAAATCCGCCAAAAATTTCCAGCCCCCAGTCCATAAACATTCCTCATCCAGAATAGGTTCTGGGTGTCCCTTAACAACACAATGTTGCTGTAGCCAATAGGTAATGTCTGCCACATTAACTCCTTCATTACGGAACAGTACTGTGATTTTCTTTGAGACTGGTTTTGTTAAGGAAATTGCAATAAAATAACTCCACAAAGGAGTATGCTTGAGAAGCTGAAACTGTTTCCAGAACCTATCTAGATCAGCAGAATGTTAAAACTAATATCAAATACCGTATCCCCAAGCATATGGATCAGTGCATAAATTTCATAGGCATAAAATTTCATACTGCCTTTTAACAATTCCCGTCCAACAAACCGTCTATTGGGGACCTCTGACGAAGGACCCCTATATTTCAGACGCACCGCATTACGCCGTGCCGCAGGCTCTGATGCAAGTCCAAAGGTAGCAGGGAATAATTTTTCCTTAATACCAGCATGCCAAACAGGGGGTACAATAGCTGGTGCAGGTGCAGTCTCCACAGGAACTTGTACTGGGCCATTAGGGGACGACCGCAGTGCAGTGTGCTGAGAACCCCCTAGATGTGTTATAGACGGGGGGGGGGGGTTAGGTGATAAAGCCTCTCCCTCCAAACACTTGATATAATCCTAGAGGGTATCCGAAGCCTGAACAGTAGAGGACTGAGGGCGGCTGTACAACAGGGGAGCCTTGTCCCAGAGGAATAGAAGTACCAGGAAGGGAGGTCTGCTCTGAGTCTGTGAGCAGCAGGTCAGAGGGTAATGATGAGACATAAAGTTACCAGCACCAGCTTAACACTTGCCTCTCTCTCCACACTGTAGAGTCAATCCAGATTAGCCATAAGTGGAAAAAGGAAGCACATACAACTGTATAAAGTGCTTCATTTTATTCCTGCACCCTGCTTCCATCCACTCTATCTCCAAATGAGACAATGCAGTTCCTAACGCGTTTCATGCCCCCTGGCACTTAATCATAGGAATAGCAAGTTAGCCATATAGTGCCATTTAAATAACAAAACTTCTTAAAGTGTTAGTACATAATATACATCATTTAAAAAACATTTCCTAACATTATCAAATCATATATCTAGGCTTATCAGACTTTGGAAAAAAAAAAAGTGTTAGTACAGAGCTTATTTATCCTAAATCTTATAAATTATTAAAAACATTATTCTTTAACATTAAACATTACCATTATTATATACAAGTGTCCTCCTCCAATTTCTTGGGGATCCACTTTGTATTCAAGTGTTAGCTGTAGAAAAATAAAAGATTTTTAAGTTAGCATATTCTCACATGTACCATGTCAGTAATAAATCTATACTAATATACAATAATCAGCCAAAGTATATATCATAAATCTTTACTTCTTTAAGAATGGTTTTAGGTCAGTTCTCTTATTTAAACCAGGTCTTTCTGACCCTCCAGTTGCAAAAATCCAATACTGTTCATGTTTTAAAAGGACATTATCATGGTCACCCCCTCTTGGGCTTTTTTGGGTTTTTCAATGACCAAATGTGTTCCTTTGGATTTGTCACTTGGCCTAAATGTATGGCAAGTGCATTCCTTTGATCCTTATTTTTTATTGCTCTCAAATGCTCACCCATTCTTTCTTTTAGTTTCCTTTTAGTTTTAAACAACCACAGCTACAGGAAGCCATATAAATGACTCCCTCTGTGCCACACGTTATAAACCCTCTCACTTTAGTTATTCTTTCTGTTTTAGGATTAGTAAAAATATTTGTTTGTGTAAGGGACTTACAGAACTTACAGTTACCACATTTAAAGCAGCCATCCTGTTGCCATGGTAACCACATCTTTGCTTGTTCTGGTTTCGGTTGAACAGAATGTACTAGTCTATCTTTCAGACTTTTCCCCTTCCTATGTACCATTCTAGGTTTTGTATTTTTAAGATCTTTTAGACCAGGATCTAAACTTACAAGATGCCAGTGCTTATTGACTATACATCCTATTTCTTTGGACTGTGCATTATATGTACTTACAAAATTTAGTCTCTGATCTTTTTTCTTTTTTTCATCTGTTTTTTTTTCCCACTAGAATATCTTGTCTATTTAACTTATCAACTTCTTTTCTGGCCTCTAGAATGGTACTGATGGGGTATTTTCTTTCATATAATCTACCTTCCAGTTCACTAGCTATTTTTTCATAATTTTCTCTAGTACTACAATTCCTTTTCAATCTCAAAAATTGTCCCTTAGGTATACCAGCTATGGTGTGGTACGAGTGGCTGCTATTAGCTTTCAAAACTGTATTTCTATCTGTACTTTTTCTATACAGATCTGTACTTACCCTCCTGACCCATCTTTCTTAATTGTTAGATCCAAAAAATGTATTTGTGTGGAACTAAATGACAATGCAAATCTCAAGTTTGTGTTCCTCTGTTCCAAAAATCTAACAAAATCAAGCACAGAAGCCTGAGGTAAGCTTTTCAACAATTTGAAAGGGCAGCGTTCAGGGCAAAAAGATTATATTGGGAAAAGATTTCATTAAAAGCTTATTTAGAAGTGGACCGAGTTCCACGTGGCTTAAGAATATTAAAAAGACCCTCATTTGGTCTGCAAAGGAAATGTTTTTTAGAGAATTGGCAGAAAATAAGCCATGAAGGTAGTAAACAGTACATGGAATTGATTCTGAAAGAAAATGCAGTGCTAACAACAGAAACAGAAGATGAGATTAAAATAAAAGAAGAAGCATTGTATAAATACAGTGATCATCCACTTTATGATGAATATTGCCAGAGTTTTAGACAAAATATAATAAAGTATGATAAGAAAATTCAGGACATTCAAAAATCAAAGTTTGAAAGAGATACAAATGACTATTTGAATGGGGCAAGAAAGTGAAATTTAATGCTAGTCCTAGAACATATGAAGCCACACCTACTAGACCAATTCTCATTTCTAAATCAAATGAAAGGCAAAGGGAAGAGCTGAGTAGCCTAGAAGATACATATTTAGGAGAAGAGGATTGTATTAATGAACTGGACCATGTGAGAACACCAGAAGACCCAAGACGGAGCCAACGTCTGAATTATAAGCAAGTGCCAAAAAATGGATTAGGAGAGGGGGTAAGAAGAAGCAACAAATATCGAAACAGAGGGAGAAGAGGATGGAATTCGAGAGGCAACTTGTAACAGGGACTGAAATAAATAATGTTATTAATATTTCTTCAAGGTAACGGACTGTTACAGAAATTGGACTTTTACATAAAGGTTTATCTTTGTTTCCTAAGCAAAGATTTGATCTATTTGAAACAATAGTGGACTGTCATAAGCTAACGAGAAATCTTGGATTGCGTTCTTTTTTTAAAAGAAGAGAAGAAGATGTTACCGCAGACCCAAGGTTAAGTGCAACTGGTAGTTTGGAAAATATTGATGATGGGGGTATTTATAAATTTAAACCTCTGTCAACTTTTTGTCCACCATTAACTCCAGCTCTGCAGACTTTTGTTAAGAGCTGTGAGAGGGATTTATTAGAGTTGGACAGAAGTCTGCAAAAAGGAAGTAAAAATGATTTGGATAGTTTAGATACAGCTGAAAAAAATGCACTTGCTGAATTGGGAAAGGATAAAAATATTACTATTAAAAAAGCAGATAAGGGAGGTTCCATTGTTGTACTAGATACAGATAAATACCTAAAGGAAGTAAACCAACAGTTAAGTAATACTGTATTTTACAAAAAAGTAATAACAGACCCAGTTAAAAAAAAAATAAAGAGGAAATTGACAGTTACCTTAAGGCGGTTAAAGAAAAAGGGTGGATATCAGAAGATATTTATTCATTCTTACGTGTACAGAACCCTATGAGAGCTGCTTTTTATATACTTCCAAAAATACATAAATGTCTTATTAACCCCCCCAGGTCGTCCCATTGTATCAGGGAATGGCTCCTTAACAGAACCATTATCCCAGTATGTGGATTATTACATTAAGCCCTTGGCCCAGAAAATACCATCTTATATAAGAGATGCAGGAGATACACTTTCTGTATTGGAAGAAATTGAGATTGAATAAAAGAGTTTCCTTGTTACACTTGATGTTGAGTCCCTGTATTCTAATATTCCTCATGATGGGGGCCTTAAGGCAGTAGAATATTATTTGAATATGAGAGAAGAGAAAAATCCACCTACAGAAATGCTAGTAAATATGGCAAGACATGTTTTAATATCTAACACTTTTTTCTTTTTGGAGGAACAATATGTACAGGTTAAAGGTACTGCAATGGGGGGCTACTTTTTGCTCCAAATTATGCAAACCTGTGTTTAGGTAAATGGAAGGAAGATGTTATCAGGAACTGGGACATGAGTCCGTATAGGGACAAGATTTACATTTATAGGTGCTTTATTGATGATATTTTTATCCTCTGGATGGGCACAGAAAATGAACTTCTTGATTTTGTTAGATTTTTGAAACAGAGTAACACAAACTTGAGATTTGCATGGTCATTTAGTTCCACACAAATACATTTTTTGGATCTAACAATTAAGAAAGATGGGTCAGGAGGATAAGTACAGATCTGTACAGAAAAAGTACAGATAGAAATACAGTTTTGAAAGCTAATAGCAGACACCCATACCACACCATAGCTGGTATACCTTTTAAAATGTGAACAGTATTGGATTTTTGCAACTAGAGGGTCAGAAAGACTTGGTTTAAATGAGAGAATTGACCTAAAACCATTCTTAAAGAAGTAAAGATTTATGATATATACTTTGGATGATTATTGTATGTTAGTATAGATTTATTACTGACATGGTACATGTGAGAATATGCTAATTTAAAAATCTTTTATTTTTTTTACAGCTAACACTTGAATACAAAGTGGATCCCCAAGAAATTGGAGGAGGACACTGGTATATAATAGTGGTAATGTTTAATGTTAAAGAATAATGTTTTTAATAATTTATAAGATTTAGAATAAATAAGCTCTGTACTAACACATGTTTTTTTTTTTAAGTCTGATAAGCCTAGATATGTGATTTGATAATGTTAGGAAATGTTTTTCAAATGATGTATATTATGTACTAGCACTTTAAGAAGTTTTGTTATTTAAATGGCACTATATGGTTAACTTGCTGTTCCTATGATTAAGCGCCAAGGGGCGTGAAACACGTTAGGAACTGCATTGTCTCATTTGGAGATAGCGTGGATGGAAGCAGGGTGCAGGAATAAAATGAAGCACTTTATACAGTTGTATGTGCTTCCTTTTTCCACTTATGGCTAATCCGGATTGACTCTACAGTGTGGAGAGAGGCAGTGTTAAGCTGGTGCTGGTAACTTTATGTCTCATATATTACTTGTTTTATGCTGAGCACAGCTCCCAGGTGCAGGTCTGAGTAGTTTTACTTGTTTCAGAGGGTAATGATGCAAGGGTCGCATCCCACCCCTTCCCATCAGGAGATTTCACCCACCCATACTCTAAGGCCTGGAAACCCATGCCTGGCTGCAACCTCCCCAGGAGGGGGGCCGCTTGAAGCAGGATCTTGTAAAAAAGAAGTAGGAAGCCCAACAATAGTAGTTAAATCCTTTTCCAAAACACCAGAAGTTAGAACTGTACTGGGCTGTATAGAGCCAGTTCCAGGCAAAGGGGAGTCCAAAACAAAAGGCTGGGGGGGGGGAGGCAAACTATCATTTCCAATGGGATGCCAAAGAGACCCTTGCAAAGCACCCGATTCACAGTGTACACTAGATGACCCCGTAACAGTTCCAGAAGTACTCACTGCGTGTCCTTGTTGCACCAGAGAGGAGATTACCTCCGTAATCGTATCAGGCTTAACAGCCACAGCCACAGGCGCACCAGGCGTTTCAACCAGCATGCGATCCTCAACTAAGGGAAACCAGGTCACTTCCTCTTCCTGTACCTCCAAACTAGCCTCCCGTGTGCGTTCCAAATCTTGCAACAAGCGGTTCCGTAGGGCAAGAAACCGATGCTTCTCCCGAGCCAGCTGTTGCCGAAGCGAATCCACCTTACTGATGGCATCCATTTCCACGGGCTCCGACTGAGTATCGGTAAGTTCCATGTGTGCACTAGCCTGATGCATAATCGTATTAGAGTCCCCTTTTGAAGAATCCTCTAATGCCATAGCGATCACAAGCAGCAGAATGAAGGTCGAGGAGGTGACCAGCACCCCGGCCTTCCACACGTCCACACTCCTTGGTGTCCCAACGCACACTGGCCATGTCGCACAGAGCCGCAGCGCCCTCTACCGAAAAGAGTAGGGGAATTTTTTATTACAACTGGAGAGCAAAACATATACACAATAGTATTTACAGCATACAAATCATAATATAAAACAAGAATAAACAGAAATGAGTATTACATCAAACATTCAAAATCTATCAGTGTTCTAGTAACAAAAAACCCCCACAAATACCAGCTCTCCCCCCACTCAAAGTGTAGGGAAATAAATCAGAAAAAAATAAACATATACAAGATAGTGTTATTGCACACAAATCATAAACAAAAACAAATAACACAAATAAGTATCTACAGCATATATTCAGCATAAAATCTCTAGTATTAGCGGCCCAATAGGGCATGAATTACTGAATACACCCCCCCCTCCCACTTAAAGAGCAGGGGAATCTATTTAGAGCAGAACAGGCACCATATACATAACTATATACTACATTCAAAATCATAACCATAGTTTTTTTTTTTTTTTTAATGCATATTATATCCCCAAACCTAAGGAAAACATCGTAGCCAATCCTCTTTCGGAAAGAAATACTAGAGCATACAAAAAAAAAAATGGAAGAATTAAATCAACTATAAAGGCATATACCCTTAACCCAGACCCACTAGAGGAGCAGGGACATTCCACAACAACCTTTACCCTGTATCAAGCCAGGTCATTTTCCTCCACCAAAGTTTATACAGTTCAGGATGCACCTTCTCCTTTTCCTGTAGTCTCCAACTAAGTACTGTTTTCCGAATGTTAAGGACAACCTGATATTCAGTTTGTAATTGCTGCCTAAGTGTTAGGCCACACTGAGCCTGCCACAGCTGAAAACCAATATGACCCATTAACAGATGAATTGTGACTGTATCATAAATAACCCAGGAGCCCGGAAGGACCCCCCCCCCAAATCTCAGATGAAGAACCCTGAAAAGGGTTCAGTGGCCACACAGCATGAAAATGGGACCAAAAGGAACAATCCATAAAAAAATGTTGCATCCTTTCAACCACCCCCATACAAGTTTTCTCCCTGGGACAAAACCTCTCTGAGAGTTCTTTATGCCTCATGTTACCCTATACCCCCAATCTTTTGTGAAGACAAAGCCATAAAAATTCCCACATGTGCCTAGGAACTCTTATTACTGACCAATAATTGCAACTTAGAATGTTGTTCAGAAATAGGTAAATCATGAAACCAGGGATCCGCAAAAAAGAAATCTTGCAATACAGTACAGTAAAATTGTCGTCGTGAGTGGAGAAGAAGGGATTTCTTAACAATATGCCAGGATTTCAATTTCTGGAACATCACTTGGAAATGACTAGCCAAGGTACACAGCCTGACCTGACGAGCCAGAAAGGAATCAGAATCCCAGTGCCCGAGGAGATCTATACCATCAGCCACCCACGGGGACCAAATCTTAGTATCCCCTCTAAGCAATGGTACTAAATTATGAAAAATACAAATACTATGCAGGAACACTACCGGATTTAACATTCCCAAGCCCCTTCACCAATAGGTAAATAGTAATACCTCCTCCTCACGGGTTTAATCTACTGCCCCATAAACAAAGAAAAAACACATCATAAAGAGATGATTCCAGAGAAAGGGGAGGGGGAAAAAACGCAGCTATAAACAAAAAATATGGCAACAAAAAGGTCTTAATCAGATAAATCCGTTTAGCTTTGGACATGCAACCTTTATTCCATAGCATCACCCTGTTACGAGCCTCCAACAATTGCCTATCCCAATTGTACCTTTGGGCATCCACGCCCCCGAAATAAACCCCAAGAACCCTCCTATACCCAGGATCAATAGGCATGTCCCAAATCGGAGCCACATCAGTGGCCCCATACCCTAAAGGCAATATCCCACTTTTAAGTTTATTGATGGAGGAACCAGACATGACAGAAAAGGATTGTAACAACAGCTTCGCTGCAACAGCAGAAGCCCTATCTGATAAAACCAAAACAAATCATCCGTGACACGCTATAGATACTATCTATGGATCCATACAACCTACTGACAGCCCAATAATATCCTCCGCTTTATTTAAGGCATGCAAGAAGGGATCCAAGGAGAGCACATAAAGTAAGGGGCTAAGTGGACACCCCTGCCTAACTCCTCTATGCACCTCAATTTCCCTTCCCAACCAGCCATTTACTCTCGGTAATAGAGTGATGCCCTTATAGCAAGTTTGTAACCAGCCCACAAATTGTAAGGGAAAACCATACCTCTGCAAGGTCTCCCAAAGATAATTATATTCCACCTGGTCAAAAGCTTTGGCTTGATCTAAACAAACCAGATGCCCAAATATTTCCCCAGATGCTCCCGTAGAAATAAACTCCCTGAGAAGGATCAGTGCATCCTGAACTCTCCTATGAGGTACACCACTAAATTGTGATGGATGTAATAAGGAACCTAAAACCCCCTGTAAGCGAATACATAACATTTTCATCAGACTCTTATAATTGGTATTTAAAAGAGACAAAGGTCTCCAGTTAGCCAAATCCCCACGATCCCCCTTATTTTTATAAAGCAAGAGTAGCACACCCTGTAACATACACTGAGGGAGAGCCCCAGCCTGCAACCCAGCATTCAGTACCCTACACAGTTCAGTACCCAAGACTTCCCACAGGATTTTATAAACGTCATGAAGTAACCCGTCGGATCCAGGAGTAGTGCCTGACTTTAAAGACCAAATAACAATTTTTAATTCTTCCATCATAATGGGCTGTACCAACTTAACCTGCTCATCAGGAGGCAAGACAGGAACCGGTCTGCTAGCAAACCAATCACAAATAGAGGCCTCTGAAAGCAATCTACTCCTAAAGGAGGCAGAAGCATAAGTATGTATAGTTTCTAAAATGCCATAATTTGTTGTTACACGCCCACCCTCCACAGTATTTCAATACAACATACCCCAGGATTCCCTAACAAGTTTCAAAGCTTCAAAAGGTAAAGTGTCCTTCTTACCGCAGACCCCATATTTATGCTTCCACTCCATATCCTGCAAAACCTGAGCCTGTAATCTAGCCAACTCCACTTTCAGCCCCTTAATTTGATCCAGGCAGTCAGATCCCAGATGCTGGTGAAAGGTAGACCAAAAGTGAAGCCGGCCTCTGAGACAGCGAAGCCCATCATGCTTCATCCTCCCATTTAGTCGACCTATAACTTTAAAGTAGGTTTTAACTTCACCCTTGGTATCCTCCCACCAAGTATTTAAATCATCGTATAAGAACAAAACAGACTGTTGTGCCAAAAAGGGAATGTAGCCCACCAGCCATACAAGGAGATAATACAGTATTCAATTTCCAAAGGTCCGGCCCCCATGGACTTCTGGCACATCACATAAAGCCAGTCTCAGCATTTTATGATCTGATGTAGCCACCTCTGTAGAGATTGTGATTGCACAACAACGCCAGGAGAAAGGAAAAATAATCAATCTCGGATGCTCTGGAACCACAAAAATAGGTATTACAAACCCAGCAGTAGCAGGCCAAAAGCATCAACCAGACCAGTATCTCAGAGAGTTGAGACAAACTAGCACATCTCAATACACTTCTTCCTACTAGCAGAAGGGACCAGGAGGTAATGAACAGTTAAAGTCCCCACCAAGAATAACTATAGAAGAGGTGCACAAAGAGGGGTAAAGAGATTTAAAAAGGGACACCCTATCGAATTTAGATTGTGGTGCATAAATATTTATTAACCGCAAAGGCAGAGAACCCCATTTAATGTCCAAAACTAAGGCCCTGCCTGCCCAGATTTCTGTATGATGAATCACCTGAATGTGTGAGAGAAAAAAAATCCCAACCCCACTGCACAAGTCTCTCCCTTGTGACCAAAAACAATCCCCCCACATCCAACCAGTAGTGGCAGCCACCAACTCCTCAGGAGAGTGCAAAGGAACATCCTGAAGGAAAACACAATCCAAATTCTCATGTAAAAAATGAGAATAAGTGCTCCGACGCTTAACAGGAGATTTAATGCTGTTTGCATTTAACGTTGCCACCCGAAAGTGAAAGGGAGCCATGAAATTCATCAGGGATAATTCACTTCACCTTACTGGATGCTCTTGTTACCCTACCACTTTTGCAATCTTGAGGCCTAGGGTCTGAATGGGCTTCAGCAAATTCCTGAGGCTCAGGTAGAGGGGGGAGTGCAGAAGGCTGAACCATTTCTGGGACCACCTCTGGATCTTCCACCAAAACTTAAAAAATATTAGGGTCGGCTATAGAGGGAGTTGAAATGGGTACAGCGGGTTTTTTAACCAACTTGCTTTTCCCTTAACGGATTTCCCTTTTTTTCCACTAACCATAATAAAACCGTCAGCCGAGGGGCCTAAACCAGATGGCAAAGGAGGAGCAAGACTAGCAACCCCTCCAATATCAGACACCTTGGAAGCCCCAACTGCAGATAAATCTATGCTATCAGAAACCAAATCAGGCTTCTCAGTCAAGGTTGTCTCAGCCAAGGGGGGAGCAGCCACAAAGGTACTGGGAGCCAACCTTCCCCTAGAAGAGAGGCCGAGCCCCACAGCCACCCGGATATAATGATCCTGGAACCTCGAATCTGCTTCATGCTTTTAGCAGCCAAAAGGCAAGATTCAAAAGTATGACCAACCCAACACAGAATTACATTTAGATGTTTGAAAGCATGGGCACTGGGGTGACCAGTCTCCCCACAATAAGAGCACTTGAGTAATGCATAATTTAGGTGCTTATATGGGTCCTAGACCCACATGTGAAACAGACTCTGGGTTGACCTGGTAGAAAAGGAAGCCCTTATCACTGCCCAGGAAAAACAATTAGGAAGATGTATTAAATCGGAATTAGTTGAATGGAGTTTTACCCAAAATTTCCAACCCCCATTCCAAAAACCCTCAGCATCCAGGATAGGAATAGGATTCCCCTGGATATCACATTTTTTAGACAGCCAATTCACAATATCTACAATGTTAACCCCTTCGTTCCTGAACAAAACCGTAATGACCCTAAAGGGCTGTTTTGAAAGAAGCAACACAATAAAGTCTGACCATAAAGGATTAGTCTTCAGATTTAAATAGCAGCTCCAGAAGAGTTCCAGAAGTGCAGGGGTATGGAAACTTATATCAAAAATAAATTCCACAGGAACATGAATCAAAGCGTAAACTTCAGAGGGGAGAACCCCATACTATGTTTCAAAAGTGTCTTCCCGACATAAAACCTGTCAGAGGGATTGTCTCTGGGTCCTACATAGTGCAAACGGATGGCGTTGCGCCATTTAGCCAGTTCTAAAGGTTGCGAAAATGGCTAGCATAAGAAGGCTTCTCTATGGGCTCTGGAGCTGGCCCCTGCACTTCAGAAGAAGAGGAAGCCACATCTTCAGCCTCCACATCCAACAACTCCCCCAAGGGGAGGCCAGGAATAGAAGCAGCCTGAGGGACAGGGGAAACTGGGGAGTCTGCACCCAAAATAACAGAAGACTGAGGTAGTTTAGACACTGTACTTATCTGGGCAACCTCCCGTATAGTAGAAGCTCCTTCATCCGGCTTCCATTCAGCCCCCGATATCGGAATCCAGCCCGCCCCTCGCAGCGCTCTCTCTGGAGACCAGGTTGCATCCACTAGTTCTCCCCAAGCCTGAGAAGATGAACTGCCACCCGCAATTTGCCTCTCTGCAGCAGAATGGAGCTCGCTGGGCCCCGCTGTCTCAGAAGCACTCGCCGAACCTGTAGATCTCTTCCGCTTCCTGTCATCTTCCACAGCAAGTTTCCGACGCTCCTGTGCCAACAAATCGCTCACCGAAGAAGTTCTTCCTCCAAACAACGCTGTTTCTCAGCCAAGCTCAGACCCAATACTGCAGGAGTGTCCCAAGGGACCACTGAGTCGGGCAATGTGCTGGCCACCTCGCAGGTGCATCCCAGCCGCCACCTCAGTGGATCCCTTCAAAGTAGGTACAGCATGTACTGCTGGGCTCTGGGCTAACGCAGCCCCTTGCAATGCTCCTTCCTCCTTCATAGCTGGGAACAGAATGGCTGCTTCCCACAGCGACAGGGTCCCCCTACTGGCAAAGAGTAGGGGAATTTCCCCGGTGTCCTGGCCAAATTTCTCCCATTCCCTAAAAATACCACCGACAGCTTAATCTGGTTCAATTTCAGTTGCTTACCTTCTGTATCCCCTTCCCCCGGTCGCCCCGGAAAAAAGGACTTCTAGGCCCAGTGGGCTTACCGGGTCAACAAAATTCAATAAATATAAAAATAAATAAATAAAATAAAAAATACATGTACAGATTTTTCAAAACCATCATAATGTGATCATGCATTCATGCAGCATTGCATAATATACAGTACATATAATATACTGGCAGCACCTGTGTCAACCTTTTTCTAGAAAATTTTACTTGTTTGAGATCTGCTGTTTGCTTGAGATATTGGTGCTCTAATACTCTTCATAATAACTAGCACCACAATAATGTCAAACGAGCAAGGAAATATGTTTACAAAAAATTAGGTGACTGTTAAAAGATTAACAGTTTTTGTGTATTATCCTGCATGTACAGTGACAAGTACGCTCAGCAGACAGTTGGTGCTTTCAGTGTTTACTGTGCCACATTTCTGCGTCTTTCATGAGTGTTGGATCTGAATTCTGCTATCAAATGCTTGACATGCTTACTTTGCATTAATGCTTATGTACAGATCTGCCTGATTCCTCATTTAAAATACAATTAAAAAAAACCTTGGTAGCCGTACACATTTTTTATTACAATAGCTGCTTTTCTGGCATGGTGGTGGGGTGGAGGTGTTGCTGGACTGCCACTGTTTCAGGCTCCATGATCATGACAGTATTCATAGTGGAAATACCTGATCGCTGTCTGAGATTCCAGCTCACCCGAGTTAGTTTGACAGTACATCACAGCGCAATCCATATTGTGTATGCAGGAAAATCAGAGTTCTAGTAGTGACATCCTCTTCACATGGGTCAGTGTGGTCCATGATTACGCGAGTTCAGTTCGTAATGGGTGCATCCCCTGCAGCCACATAATGCATCTTTACACCCGTCCCTGCAACATACCATACAGTAGTACATCTGAGTACGGTAAAACACGGAGTACAGTCTGTTTATGTGGGTCTTTTGATCGCACTGTTTCTTGAGTGAACATGAAATGTGTCACCTGTTATCCACCACATCACTCTTCCAAACTGTATTAAGGTTCACTGAGCCCATCCATACATCACTGTCCATTTCTGCACATGGTACTGTTATATTAACCAGTAGCTGGACTGACCTAGTTGAGTCTTGTGGGCATGGTCAGTATGTGGCTTTGGGAAGTGAAGGTTTGCAAATCACAAAGCATAGTGTATCACATCAGTTGTAGGTTGCAAGTCCCAAATTTGAAATGGTGTACTTGTGCTTGTGTCACAAGAATGTTGCATGCTTCTCTGGGGTAGGATGTCCACCTTTTAGCATAGAAACCACACTAAACTTGTGACTGAAGCATTGTGCTGTGCAGAGCGGACCTCGCAGTATGATACAAACACCCTGCTTCAGTTTTGCAAGATGTGCACAGAAGATGTCCATGGCATGCATGATTTTACAAGTTTTCTATGTATGACAAGACATGCCAAAATTGACTTCATTGACTGTCTTCTAACTTGACTCTCATGAAACTCTAAGGCTGTCATAAGTTACCTACACCTGGAGTGCTGGGGCTTGATGACTGTACACTCATTGTTCAGGGCTGGCTGAGGAGGGGTGAGTAGGATGAACTGGAGCACAGCCATTCTGGACAGTGTTACAACATGGTGTTACACAGAGGCACTATAGACGGACTGTTGATCATCACTTTTTTTGAATGGGCAGGTAGGGGACACTTGGTCACGGCATATAAGCATTGGAGCCAGTAGGTGACACTATGCATGAGTGGGTTCTTTATTTGAAGCCAGACGGGATTTAGTGTAGGCAACAAGCTAACTTCATGTGACACTACAGTATGTCTGAGAGATCATCACACACTCTACAATTCATACTACTGGTATTACATGGCCCAGCAGTGCCCTTGCCCTGTTCCTGTAATGGAAAACAGTGTGTTGGAGATTGTTCTGTGGTGTAGCATAACTGGTCGAACCATCTCTGTGTGTTTAACACCACCCCCCTCCTCCCCGTGCTGTATGTTTATTTATTTGATTTATTGGTTTACAACCTTTGAGCTAGAGGCTCATTTACAAAGGTACCTCGTCACATGTAAGATAGATGGTAATACAGAAACACGGTATAACAACAATTACATTAAGCATGTGTTACAGACATTTGTCACAGACATTATTTACAGTATTTGGATGTAGATATTTTTAGACATTATAATATTTGGATGTTGATATTTACAACAAAACAGAAGACATTATAAGTTTGAGAAAGCATCTAAACATAGTAGTCAGTCCTATTCATGGGTTTGGTGTTATTGTCGGAGGTTGCAAGCCAATAATGGACTTTGTCAGAGAATTTGGATCAGAGTGGGTGAGAGAGTGAGATATTAGTAGCAGTTACAGGAGCGGATATTTAAGAGGTGGTTGCGAAGAGTGGTTTTGAAGTGGGCGATCTTGGGTGCACTAGTGATGGTGCTTGGGAGTGCATTAAACCATGTGGGGGCCCTGTGGTGGAAGGATCTCTGGGCAAGGGAGGTTTTTACCCTGGGCACAACCAGAGGTGCTTTCTCTGAGTTGCAGGTGAGGATAGTGGGGGTTGCAGGATGAACAGCTAGTGTTGCTGCTTGTGCCAGCCCCTTTCTGTACCTTGGCTTGTTCAGGTGAATAGCAATGCTACCTACAGAAGTTTGTTTTTATGTACTGATATTTATTATTTTTATTTATTTATTTAGCTTTTGTTGACCAGGTAAGTACACTAGACAAGTTACATGCCTATTTTCAGGAACAACCCGGGAGAATGCAGTGAAGATACAGGTACATGCAGAGTACATGACAATAAGTAGAATTGGGTACATTGATACAAGGGAAATGGGCTAACATAGATAGTCTACTGTAAGCAGTAACAGGTAATGAACATACATACAAAAAGTAAATATTTTCGTTCATTCGATGACAGGTACAGTAATCACAATGTACGAGACCATTTAGCAGGGCCCACCGAAATAGCTAGTACCTGAGGAATTAATCAGACAGATCTTATGCATCCAAGTGAGAGTCCAGTGAGAAGACCAAGTTTAGGGGGGTTTGGGACACTCGTACGGTGAGGACAGCTTCAGATGCTTTCACAGAGAATTCTGGAGGCACAAGTGGGTGGAGGAAGAGCGAATATGGGCAGAAAGGGAGTTCCATAGCCTGGGAGCACTTGTAGCAAAGTCCCTATCCCCCATAAGGGTTCGGGTAAAGGGGACTTTGAACACACCGAGTTCCTGAGACCTGAGGGAGTAGGAGGAGGGGTCAGCAGGCCTGAGAAGTTGTGCCAGCCCCGGAGGGGTACCAGTTCTGATCACTGTACCCACAAAACAGCCCAGCCCAAAGTTCAAGTGATTTTCCGGGGAAAGCCAGCCAAGTTTGTCGTATAGCTCACAGTGGTGGGTGAGTCTAGGGGCAGCCAGGGCAAAGCGACAGATATTGTTGTAAGTCGTGTACCACCGAGTAAGGAGAACCTTGGCGGTGCGGGCAAATTGGAGTAGGCCAAGGCTCAGCAAAGGGAGCAGCACACCTCTGGCAAGTGCCAGACAAGCAGCAGACGTCAGATTTGTCTTTGCCCTGTAGGCAAGACCCAGTTTACAGTTCTGCAGACATTTAGTATGTGACTTCCCATGTCAAGTTGGGGGTCAAGTGTCACTCCAAGGTATTTGATGGAAGTTGTGGTAAGGAGGGGGGCACATCCTCACCAGTGACACACAGAGGGGCAGGGGAGGCCTTGATCTTGGCCAAAGACCCGAATATCATGGCCTGAGTTTTTTTCAGGTTGAGGACCAGTCTGTGGGACTTTACCCAGGACTGAATGTTCTTAAAGTCCTCAGTCAACTGAAGGTTGAGAGTTCCAATGTCACGGGAGTGTGCCAAGATGACCGGAACATCCGCATAAAGGGTGGCACTACAGTTGGTTACAGTGGCAGGGAGATTAACAAATACAGAGAAGAGAAGGGGCCCCAGGACAGAGCCCTGAGGGACGCCAGCGGTCGCTGATGTGGGATCAGAGAGGATCTTGTTGAATTTGGTCAGTTGCACTCTGCCCTGGAGGTAGTTTGTAAGCCACTTCAGGGCAGGGGGACAGGCCAAGGGACCGCATCTGTGTACAAAGTAATGCATGGTCCACAAGATCAAAGGCCTTTGATAAGTCGATGAATATGGCTCCAGTGAGTTTACCCTGGTCCATGACCACCCTGATGCTAGATGAGACAGAGACAAGGGCCGTGGACATGCTGTACCCTTTTCAAAAGCCATGCTGTGCGGGGGACAGCAGCTCATGGGCCAGAATGTACTCAGTGAGTTGCTCAGCCATAACTTTCTGTAGGTGTTTGCTAATGGCCAATAGGATGGCGATTGGCCGATAGTTATCCAGAACTTTAGGATTCCCCTGCTTTGGAACAGGGGCAATCCTCGCCATCTTCCAAATGTCAGGAATTACCCCAGTGGCAAGGGACAGGTTAAAGATGTGTGCCACTGGGGAGGCGATGTGAAGGGCACCTAGCTTTAGAAGCTTGGGCTCCATGTTGTCAAGACCAGCACTGGAGTGCAGGGGGAGACCAGAGAGAAGTCTCTGCATCTCCATGACAGACACCGCCCCGAGATAGAATAACGGACGGGAGGGGTGAGCCTTCTCCAGTGGGAGGGCCGAGGGGCCACTGGTATTCGCACCAGCAGGAAAAAGGGAGGTGAACGCAGACAAGTCCGAAAAGTGGGAATTAGAAGCATTTGCTATTGTGAGTGGATTATTACAATTGGAGCCGTCAGTGATCATATCGGATATCCCTGAATTGGAGGAGCCACTGAGAAGGTTTTTTATGTTCCTCCAGAACCTTTGTGGGTCCTTCGCAGAGCTAAATAGGGCAGATTTACAGTAGTCACTCTTTGCTGCCCTGATTGCTTTTTTGCACTCATTTCTGCGCTTCCTATATTATTGAAACATGGACTGATCAAGCGTGCTTTTGAAGTGAGCCCAGCACTTGTCTCTAGCCCGCATGAGTGCTAGGAGGCTCCCATGCAGCCATTTCGTGGCGGACCCCCTGACACGCCGGCTAATAAGGAGGGCATGTTTGTCATGCAGGGCACCATAAACAGTGAGAAACTGGGAGACAGCAGAAGAGGGGTTATGGGTACTAAGCACCATGGACCAGTCAGAGGTCCTCAGATCCTCCTGAAATGTCCCCAGATCAAACCTAGATAAATCTCTAACATGAATGATTTTATGTGGAAGATTTGGAGAGGGGATTTTCCACACACAGAATACAGGGGTGTGATCAAAGATGGAGTCAGGCAGGGTTCCGGCGGAGCAGACCCTCTCAGGGTGGTTTGACAGAACCCAGTCCAGCAGGGAGCTAGTGACTCCATTAGCTGACCATCTAGTGGGCTCATGGATAAGCTGTGTTAGGGCTAGACTCGCAAGTAGATGCTCAAACTGCTTAGTATTACCTCCAATCTAGTTCAGGTTCACATCTTCAAGGACAAGTAGTTCGTTGTCACCAACGGTGTCCAGGAGGTGGGCAAAACCAGGCAGACCACGCTTGGGGGGGATTGTATGTGCATACAACATGCAGCTTTTTTGTATTCCCGAGTAACAACACAGTATGCAGCAGCTCACATGAGGACAGCTAAGTCTGCTGGTGCACCACCAGAGGCACTTTAAGGTGACACAAAGTAGATTAGAATGCCACCACCCGCTTGTTTCCCAACCGATCCTGTCTAATAAACTCATAGCCAGGTAGCGCACAGGCCGAGTCAGGAATTGAGAGTCTCAGCCAGGTCTCTGTTATGCCAAGAATGTCAGGCTTATAGTGTGCAGCCCAGGCAGTGAGTTCATCCAGGTTGGGCAAAAGACTGCGAATATTAAGGTGAGCAAGTTTTACCCCCTTGCCCAAAGCCCCATTCTGTAGGTGGCGAAGAGGCTTGATAGGAAGGACCAGGATTAGGCTCAGTGTCACTGGCCAGGGCCACTAGTACCAGGGAGAGCCAGAGGAGGTACCAACAGAAGGGGGTATCTCTGGTCGAAGACCTGAGAGCTAGACATCTCCTCACCAGTGTAGAACACAGGAGGCATCTAAGATCAAGGCAGGGGGGCAGCCTGTCAAGGGCAAGGAGGTTAGAGAAGGTGAAGTCGGACACCTCATTGAGGGCAGACATACCCCAGTGGGCCCCTGCTAACTGAGAGGGGACAGCGACCATTAGGGAGAGACCAGTGAGGAGACCAATGAGGAGGGCAACACTGGGAGAGGAAGGCATGTTACCACCCCTTACAGGTTTAGGAGTTTCCATTCTAAGGTAGAGCTAAATAATATCTAGTGATTCCCCCTTCTATAGGGTGACAGTGAAAGGGCCAGAGAGATGACCTGATGGAAGGCTGGCCAGTGTGCACAGAACACAAGTGCAACTAGTTGGACAGGAACAACATGGGTGTAGGCAATTAGAACTTGGACAGTGGATCAGGGACTCAAAGGATAACTGTTAGAACATTCACCTCGGTAGAATTACAGGGCAGATAGACATAAGCTAGCCAGTGCTTAGAGAATGCTATTTTACTGTTGATGGCCCAGCCAACGTTGAGCAACAATATAGTGAAAAATATGCAGGGGTAAGCAAAAGTACATATAGCAATATATATAATGAGCTGGTAGAGGAATAAGCAATCCTTTGTAGTTTACAGTGCCCAGGGGGGAAATAAGCAGCCCAATGCACATTACCCCAAGTAAGTCAGTGAGATCAAGCAACATAAAGTCAGGGTACTGAAGGTTTTTCAGCCACGTCCTTCCAGTTAATAGGAGCCACAGACATATATGGGAGGAGCTTGTGAGTACTTAACGGGAGCAGGGAACTGGGTGGGAGGGCAAAAAGAAAACCAGTGCAGATTGTGATTGCCGGTTCAGCTCTTCGCGGTCGGTACACCTGCAGCGGCAGGGGCTGTTGGCATCAGGATTAAGGTACAATTTCAGTTCTGGGCTTTTTCTTGAGGACATGGTGAGGAGGCCTGCCGGTGCTCGGTTAAGCAAGCCGGCACCTCGACTCACGGAAATGAAGCCGTAGCCTTGGGGGGGGGGGGCCCTCCTAGCACAGGTTGCCCATGCCACCCCTTCTCGACGATAGAGTTTGTTGTAAGAGTCCGAAGCTGCTGGACACACTATCACTTTTAAGTGAGGAGAGCTAGCGCGTCACAGCAGCAGGGAAGCCAATAGGAGATGACATCCAGCGTTAAGAGTGTTGGCGCCTAAAATTAAAAAAATGTTTCCCCAGCTACAGATTTGTGATTGTCGGTTCTTGGAGTCGCCTGTTTTTCAAGACTGTAAATTCTTGGGTGCGGGAGTTCTTATCTCTGCATATAGCAGATGCACTCTCTTCTAATCAGGGGCAGGATACAGTGACAACCTCATGATCCACATTCACAAGATACTGTCCCCCCTCCCTCCCCCCTTTTTGACGTGTCCTGTAAGACGTCTTCAGCTGCCTGGTTTCATGCACACTTTACCTGGCTTCCCTTGCATTCCCAGACCCACTTCCCTTGTGTGAATGATCATAGAGACAGTCTGCATTTACTGAAATTTAGATGTCAGTCCCGGTGTCAGTGCTCACTAGCTGAGTGATAAACACACCAACAGGGCTTTGGCTGTGAATTATTCTGTATGTATTGTATAGTGTTGCCAGATCATTGTTTTCTTCTCAAATGGGCATTGATACATTTAGGTGTTGTTTCTTCCTACTGTAATTATTAATAGATTTGATTTGGAGCAAGCTCTGCACTCACCTTCTACACGTCCGTCTTGATTGCACTGTATAACCGGAGATTCAAGATGAGCCACACATAATGTGCCACAACACCAACTGCCTTGAGAGAATAGACATCAGAGATTTGGCTCATTTTCAAAACAATGGTGGTGATTCTGAAGTGTGGCATGTGACAGCGTATCACTCAGCAAAAGTGCTTTTAGATGGCATAAAAAGTGCTTCAAACAACATGAAGTCTTGCTATATTATGACATATGCAGTGAGTCCCAGCCTTCGAACTGCTCCTGAGGTGAAAGAGTTAACTTTCCATGCCAGGCATGGAACGCTGAGCTCGAGCTCGGTTGAAACTCTTGTCTGTTGTTCTTCAAACTCAAACCGTCAGATTCTTTACTCCGCCTCACTGAACAGTTGCTCTGGAGATTTCTCCTTCTGCTGGGTTCATTTTGTCAGTTAAAGTATTGTTTTTCTCAGTTTTCGACCGAATTTAAACCACAACCCGTCGGTTCAAGCTCTGTCTGTGGTATTTGTGAGTACTAGATAGGTTTACATTATTTCTATTCTGTGTGGAACTTGTAAACGGTTTATCAGTTTGGTTTGAACCAATCAGGTTGTTTAAAGTGTCTTAATCTGTGATTTAGAGTGTGGTTACCGGTTCTTATCAGTTCTAAAAAAAACAGATTTTATTACATTTTTTTCCACGACCCGTGACACGGTTGGGAACCGAAAAGAGGGTCTTGCCTGGCGGATTGCCATAAACGGGTAAGTTTGGTTAGGACTGGCACTATGTCTGAGAAACCCAAAAGAAAAACCGGGCCCACTGGGTTTCAACACTGCGGTGTGTGGGGGGAAGTCTTTGCCAAGGCTGACCCCCACACCACCTGTGTTTATTGTCTGGGGTTTGACCACCTCAATGCAGACTGCCAGATTTGTAAAAATTTTCCTGCAGCTACCCTGGAAAAGAGAGTTGGTAGGCTCAGGGAAAGGGAGGCCAAGAAGTCCGCTGAACTGGATGGCCAGCCCGGTTCGGTTCCAACTGAACCAGAGGGAGTGCCCTCTGACCAGGGCGAGACTTCCTTGGGCAAAAGGAGAATCGACTCTGAGGAGTCGTTTCCAGCAAAAAGGACTAGGAAATCAGCTGGTGTGGAGCAAAAACTTTCCTCTCCAACCGCTAAAGAAATAGCCAAAGCGATTAAAATTGTCCAGTCGCTTTCCCCGGTTCCAACCGAACTGGCATCTTCAGGTAAGCGCCCGGTTCGGCCGGTTCCACCGGTTCAAGATTATGATTTAGAGGAATATTATGAACCGGAGGGGGGAGAGAGGAGTATGAGGAGAGTGAATGTGGATTTGAAAGTCTGGATGTGCCCATTGAACCGGACATCTCCCCAAACAGACCTTCAGGAGTGTCTCCTCCTAGGCTTTCTGAGTCCCCTTCTCATTTTATATTTTATAAAAAAGTGGCTGAAACCCTCCAGCTCCCTATGGAGGAAGCTGTGGATGATCAGGCAGAGCCTGACTATGTGGAAATGATGGATATCCCAGAGTCTAGGAGACTGTCTAGTCCCTTGCATAAATCTTTTGGGAAACAGACATTTAAAATTCTAAAACTCCTCACACTATACCTCCTGTGGATAAGAGAATGGACAAGAGGTACACATTGTCAGGCTCTGATATGGAGTTCCTTTCACAACAATGCAGCCATGTTGGGGTAGTGCAGGCTGCAGCCTGTGACAAGACAACTATTCCCTTGACTTCACACCCCCCCAGACAAGGACTCCAGGAGGATTGATGCCATGGCAAAGAAACAGTACATGGCAGCATCCTTGGGACTCAGACAGGCAAATTATATGGCTTATGTTGCTAGATATCAGAAATCCAGATGGGGCACTGTTATGGCTCTAGCAAAACAGGTCCCTGGCCAGCTTGCCAAGAAGCTGGAGCAGGTGGCTGCTGATGGTATTGAGGCATCCAAGGTGCAATTCCATGCTGCAGTGGACTCTAATGATGTGTCATCAAGAGTCATGGCTACATCTGTGGCACTTAGCAGAATGGCTTGGCTCAGATGTACTAGCCTGTCACAGTATACCCAGACTAAAGCCATGGATTTTCCTGTTGTGGTTAATTCTCTGTTTGGGGAGCAGACAGAGAATTACGTGAAGAAAATGGATGAGTATAGGACCACCTATAGGAGTGCACAGGCCAAGGAAAGGCAGGCCACTCCTCAAAGGCAGCTTCCCAGGGGCAGGGGCAGGCCTTTTCATAGGCCTTTTTACCAAGCCCAGGCCTCCTCTTCTGCTTATGCCCAGAGGGGGTTCTTTAGAGGGAGAGGCAGACGGAGTACAAGCAGGCCTGCTTCCACCCCTCAGCCCAAAGCCCCTGTCAAGCAGGCACCCTGATGGGGTTGCCAGGGCCGATTCTCACCTACCTGTAGGGGGCAGGCTGGCTTACTTTGTCCATGACTGGCAGTTTCTGACATCAGACAAGTGGGTCCTGGAAGTAGTAAGCCAGGGACTGGTTCTCAGCTTCAGAAAGTTTCCAAAGATGAGAACCAGATCCTTTCCACCTGCAAATCCTCCAGAGGCACTTGTCCTAGAGGCAGAGGTCTCTTCCCTCCTGGCTCTCAGAGCTGTGGAAAGGGTCCCACCCCTACACCAGGGCAAAGGATTGTACTCCGGTACTTCCTTACCCCAAAAAAGACAGGAGAATGGCGGCCCATCCTGGATCTCAGATACCTAAACAAGCACCTTTTAAAACCAAAAGTCAAAATGGTGACTCTGGGAATTATTCTACCCTCTCTAAGGCCAGGGGACTGGCTAGCGTCCCTGGACCTCAAGGATGCCTACTTCCATATTCTCATCAGAAGCTCCCATGGAAAGTACTTCAGGTTCGAGCTGCCCTTAGGCCATTACCAGTTCAGAGCAATGCCCTTTGGCCTCACCTCTGCTCCAAGGGTATTCACAAAATGCCTGGCAGTAGCAGTTGCTTCCCTAAGAAGGCAAATAATTGCCATATTCCCTTACCTGGACGATTGGCTCATAGTAGGCCAGTCCCCAGACCAGGTCAGGTTACACCTGCAGATAACTCAGCAACTGCTCACTTCTCTAGGTTTCCTTCTGAATCTTTCAAAGTCAGTTCTAGAGCCTGTAAAGCTCCCTACCTTCATAGGCGCAGAGCTGAACACAGAGAAAGCCAGAGCCTTCCTTCCTTTGGACAGGGCAAGGACCCTGGTCTCTCTGGCCTCCTCATTCACCCTGCAGGTCTCTCGACCAGCAAGGCATTTTCTACAGCTCCTAGGGCACATGGCTGCCTCTACAGCAGTAGTGCAGGGAGCAAGATTTCAGATGAGGGATATCCAGTTCCATTTGAGAGCCTTTTGGTCTCAAGGGAAAGACCCTCTAACCAAATTGATCCCAGTTACTCGAACCCTGATCCAGGCCCTACAGTGGTGGCAGGATCAGAGCAACCTGAGACAAGGGGTTCCCTTTGTCACTCAGTCTCACTCCTTAATTCTTACTACAGATGCATCCCTCTTGGGGTGGGGAGCTCACATGGGTGACCTCACTACCCAGGGATTGTGGTCCCCTCAGGAATCTCTGTTCCACATCAATCTGTTGGAACTCAGAGCAGTTTTTCTAGCACTTCAAGCTTTTTCCAAATCTGTTCAGAACAAAGTTGTACAGGTCAGAACAGACAACACCACCACAATGTGGTACATCAGCAAGCAAGGGGGCACTCGGTCTATGGCCTTGTGCACCTAAGCAATGAAGTTGTGGTCTCTGGCTTACTCCCTGAACACCTCCCTTACAGCTGTTCACCTCCCAGGCAAGGACAATGTCCTGGCAGATGCTCTCAGCAGGATTTCACAGGGCCATCACGAATGGTCACTGGACCCCCTGGTTTTGGAGGTGATCTTTGCCAGATGGGGCATCCCGCAGATAGATCTTTTTGCAACCCCAGACAATCACCAACTTCCCATTTTTTGCTGCAGGCCCCCAGTGTTGGGCTCAGTCCCTCTGGATGCCTTAGTCCTCAATTGGGAAGTGAAGTTTCTATATGCTTTTCCTCCCTTCCCTCTCCTGTTCAAAGTGCTAGTCAAAATCAGGTCTCAACCCTGCAAAGTAATCCTGATTGCTCCAGATTGGGCCAGACAGCCCTGGTATCCACTCCTACTGTCCTTAGCAGTCCATCTTCCCCTGTGTCTTCCCAGGAAGCACAACCTGTTAACCTGTGCTCAGGGAAGGGTTTGGTACCCAAACCTCAAATCTCTCAATCTCAAGGCCTGGCTCTTGAAGAGTTAGAGTTTGATGATCTACACCTCTCCCAAGGTGTAATGGATATCCTGAAGGCTTCTAGGAAACCTTCCACCAGGGCTACTTATAATTCCAAATGGAAAAGGTTTTCCATATGGTGCTCTGGAAAGCATATTTCCCCAGAATCTGCTGACTTACCCACAGTCCTGGATTATATGGTCTACTTAAATACCTTGGGGCTGAGACCAGCTACCCTAAAAGTGCATTTGGCAGCTGTGTCTGCTTTTATTTCAGCAGGTAAGCCCTCTTCTCTTTCAGCTCATCCTGTATTCTCCAAGTTTTTTAAGGGATTGCTTCTTACCAACCCTCCGTTCAGGGCCCCTGCCCCTGCCTGGGATCTTAATGTTTGCATTGCTCAGCTTATACAACCCCCCCTTTGAGCCTTTGTCTTCAGCAGAACTTAAGTACTTGACTTGGAAGACTGTGTTTCTGGTAGCCATCACATCTGCCAGACGCATATGTGAATTGCAAGCTTTGTCAGTGGAGCCTGATTTTATCTCCTTTCATAGAGATAAGGTGGTCCTCAGGACTAATAGGAAGTTTTTGCCTAAGGTGGTTTCGGATTTCCACCTTAATCAATCCATATCTCTTCCAGTGTACTTCACTGACCATTCCTCCTCTGGCGAGAGGAGGCTGCACAGCTTAGATGTGAAGAGAGCCCTTAGTTACTATATAGAGTGTACCAAGGGTCACAGGTTTGACTCCCTTCAACTGTTCCTCACTTGTGGTGAGGATGGTAAAGGGAAACCTGCCACTAAAAGATCCATTGCCAGGTGGATTGTCTCTTGTATCCAATTTTGCTATGAAAAACTGGGTAAGGTTCCCCAGGCCTGAGGGCTCACTCTACCAGAGGTACAGCTGCTTCCCTGGCTGCTGCCAGGGGCATCCCTATTTTAGAGATATGTCAAGCAGCTACCTGGAAAACAGTTCACACTTTTACCAAGCATTACTCCCTGGACAACCAGGCTAGGAGTGATGCTCGGTTTGGCATAGCTGTGCTTCAGAGCCTATTTCCTAAGTAGGTTCTGTCCCTCCTCCATGGAGGTACTGCTTTGTAGTCTGCATATGTCATAATATAGCAAGACTTCATGTTGTTTGAAGAAAAAATTACTCACCTTAGTAATGTTTCTTCTAATGGAGTCTTGCTATATTATGACCTCCTTCCCTGCCTGCCCCTCTCAGAACCTCTGTTTTTGGGATATGGGTGGGCAGTGCAGTGTTGGCACTCAGTAGGTGCCCACCTTGTTGTTTTCACCCCTCCTTTCTTGGGGTGCTTGGTGTTGTGTTTTTCATTTCTTGGGTCTCCTGACTTGAGTCTTTGTTTTGGGACCAAAAAAATGTGTTCTTATGTTTAGTAGCCAGTTGGCTAGTGTAGGTTTACAGCTTCCACACAGGACCTCAGTGAGTTTAGCTTGTAAAGATCTGACAGTTTGAGTTTGAAGAACAGACAGAGTTTCAACTGAGCTCGAGCTCAGCGTTCCATGCCTGACATGGAAAGTTAACTCTTTCACTTCTGGAGCAGTTCGAAGATTGGGACGCACTGCATATGTCATAATATAGCAAGACTCCATTAGAAGAAACAACATTACTAAGGTGAGTAATTTTTTCTTCCAGTCGATGTCACAAATGGACTCAGCAGGTCAGGCCCTTTGCACCCACAGTGCCAACTTCAGAGCACAATAGTGTAAACAGGTAACAGGGTAACCCTCCTGTCTGCTTTTGGGTCTGAATCACCTTTAGTCTCAAGTTCTGGGGGGATTCAAACTGTGAACCTTATGGTAGCGTACCCAAATGTACAGGCTCAGATAATATTCCCTTCTGGGGATGCAGTATATCTTTCGCCTAAGGGCACCTAACCAGGTATCGAGAATGAACCCTTAAAACTTTGTGAGAGACCTTAGGTATATTCTTATCTTTTCCCAGTTTAGTAACACCATCAAGCCCTTCAAACAGCTGTCAGACTTAACTACGTATACATCACATGCAAAAAGAACTTGGAAGACACACCCAGGCAGTATCTTAAGAAAATGTACTTAAATATGATAACAATGTGAAAAATGTAAACACAGAACAATATATCAAAGAGCTCACAATCACATAAAAGAACAAGGGAAAATTACAAAGCAAAACTCCTACCACAGTACATTTAGATGTTTGCTATCTAAGGTATTACCTCTGGAAGTGCGTTTTAAAATTAGATCAGAGAGCTGTGTCTCTCTAGAGTCCCAAGAATATATGACCTACATTTCAGACACTTGTATCAGTTTAAACTTTGTGTCTCCACGCCCCTTCTGTGAGTCATCTAGCTGCTCCTTTTAGAATATAAAATTACAAAAAATGATTTCCTATCAGGAGGTATTTTAAATAAGGTGCCATCAGAAGAAAAGACATTTCCTATATATAACTCCTTAATTACACATCTTTACTTTGAACTTAGCAATCCCACGCTGGTACCAGTGTGTTAAAAAAGCTAACAGGAATCAGCCTAATGATGTTCTGTTTCTGAAGTCATAAAGTCACATTTGGTTCACAGTTCAAAAAGCCTAGGCATGTCATAAAAAGGTAATAAAATGCCATTCTGAAGGAAGTCCGTTAATTAAATGGTTCCTGGTTAGTTTACATATCCTGTAGCTTCACTGAAACCTTGGGGGGGGGGCACCCATGGAAGCACAGGCTGTCTTATGTGAGAATCACATACTGTATTTTTATATTACAAATATACAATAATCATAACCAGCTGGCCAAGCATCACACTCCTCCCCACCTAGACTAAATTTGGGGGCTCTATCCCCTGCATGGGATGAGCTTCCCAAGTCAGTTCACTCCTCATATAGATGTGACAAGCCATCTGCGTTCTGATTGGTCGCTCCAGCCCTATGTAAGATCTTCATGTCATACCCTTGCAAGGCAAAACTCCATCTTAATAGTCTACCATTAGTTTTTCCCATTTGGGTCAGCCAAACCAGGGGTTGTGGTCAGTTTGTACCTCAAAATGCTGCCCATATAAGTATGGCTCTAACTTCTTTAGGGCCCACACTATGGCAAGACACTCTTTCCTCAGTAGAATAAGCCTGTTCCCTGGGAAGTAACTTTTTACTCAGGTACACTACAGGGTGATCTTTCCCTAGGCTGGATGTCTGACTCAGTACTGCCCCAATACCCACATCTGAGGCATCAGTCTGGACTATAAAGGGTCTGCTATAGTCAGCACTTGTCAATACAGGAGCACTGCACAGTACCTCCTTTAGTCTGGTAAAGACTTTTTCACAGGCTGGTTCCCAGGTAATTTTCTCGGGCATCCTTTCCTTTACCAGGTCAGATAGGGGAGCAGCCAGGGCACTATAATTTCATACAAATTTCCTATAGTATCCTGCTGTCCCTAGAAAACTCCTGACCTGCTTCTGCATTTCTGGTCTGGGCCATGCCTTGATCACCTTTATTTTTACTTGGTTAGGACGGAGCTGTCCCAAGCCTACAACATGCCCGAGGTATGCCACTTCAGCCATGGCCACCTGGCACTTCTCAGCTTTGACAGTGAGCCCGGCCCTCTGTATCCTGCTCAACACTTCCCTAAGGTGGGACAGGTGTTCCTCCCAGCTGGCACTAAAGATGGCAGTGTCATCCAGGTACACCATGGCGTACTCCTCGGCACCATTTAACACCTGGTTCACCAACCTTTGGAAAGCGACCGGGGCATCATTCCGAAAGGCATTACTTAAAATTCAAATAAGTGTATTGGAGTGAAGAAGGCCGACCTCTCCCTAGCTCTGTCAGTTAACTCTACCTGCCAGTACCCCTTTGTCAGGTCAGAAGTCATAAGGTAGGTCGCCCCTCCCAACTTGTCCAGGGGTTCATCTGTCCAGGGCATCGGGTGGGCGTCTGACTTCGTGACTGCATTCAGTCCATGATAGTCCACACAGAAATGAGTAGAGCCATCTGGCTTGGGCAAAAGGACTACGGGTGAGGCCCAGGGGCTGTGGAATCTCTGGATTACCCCTAAATCCAGCATTTCCTCCACCTCCCTCCTAATGTCCTTTTGGACAGCCTCTGACACCTGATATGCTGTCTGCCGTATGGGCATCTGTGTCCCTGTCTCCACATCGTACGTTGCTAAGGGGGTTAGTCCATGCTTGGTGCTAACCAATGGGGCAAAGTCTGCTAAAACCTCCCTTGCTTCCTGGATCTAGTCCAGAGCCAGCTGGGGTGACAATTTAACTGTCTCCACAGAGGACTCCCACTTGCTTTCTTCCAGCAAGTCCAGAAGGGGGTCTCCTTCATCTGTCCCTTCCCCAGGACTACATACTGCAAACACCATGTCAGCCGTATTAGCATATGGCTTCATCATGTTGACATGGTACATTCTTTCTGTATGTTTTCTGTCAGGTAACTCTATGATATAGTTCATGTAATTTACCTTTCTAACTACTTTGTACGGTCCTGCCCACTCAGCCTGCAGCTTGTCGTTTCAGACTGGGATAAGGACCATGACTTCCTGACCCACTGTGTACAAGTGAACTCTGGCTCTGTGGTCATACCACACTTTTTGTTTCTGTTGGGCAGCTATCAGGTTGCTCTGGGCTGTCCCCATAAGCTCCTTCAGCCTTTCCCTAAACCTAAGGACGTAATCCACTATGGGAGTTCCCTGGGTGGCGTGTTTGCCTTCCCAGTTCTCCCGGATCAAGTCTAGGGGCCCATGTACCCGGCGGCCATATAAGAGCTTGAAGGGGGAAACCCCTGTCGACTCTTGGAGCACCTCCCTGTATGCAAACAACAGGTGGGGAAGGTATTTCTCCCAGTCCCTCCCATGGTGTTTGGCAAACACTTGGACCACTGACTTCAGGGTACCATTAAATCTTTTCACAAGCCCATTGGCTTGAGGGTGATAAGGTGTTGTGCACCTCTGCACCACCCCACACTTCTCCCACAAACATTTCATCAGGTCCGACATGAAAGAACCACCTCAATCGGTGATAACTTCCTGAGGAAACCCAACACGGGAGAAAATCCCAAGTAAGGCATCTACCACTTTGTCTGTCCTCAGTGACGATAGGTAGGGATGTAAGTTTGTCATGGATGAGGTTTTAATGACTCATTGTTTGTTCACGAAATCATTAGTAAACAGTAGTAAATGTGGCACTGTCATCATTGCTACATTCTGATGACACTAGTGAAAGTAATGGAAGTCCTGAATAAAGATCAAACGTCTTGGAATCAATGACGTGTATTACTGCCATTCAGACTTACAACCCTAACGATAGGGTGACTGCCTCTGGATACCGGGTGGCATAATCCACCACAGTCAGGATGAACCTCTTCCTGGAGTAGCTGGGGGTATTTAAAGGCCCCGCAGTATCCATTCCCACCCTCTGGAATGGCTCCTCCTCTGTGGGCAATGGAATTAGGGTGGCTTGGGTTTTCTTACCTGCCTTCCCTATTTCTTGGCACCAGTGACAAGACCTGCAATACTTCTCCTGCTGGGTGAAATTGGGCCAATAGAAATTCTGTGCCAACCGCTGCATAGTGCGCACGATTCCCAGATGACCAGACATAGGAATATCATGTGCACTTTTGAACAACTGCTCATGGTACCCCTGGGGAACGACAAGCTGCCTGTCTATCACCCCTCCCTCTGTCTTAGCATCCTGAGTATATATCAGTCCATTTTCCTAATAAACTTTGTTTCCTATCACCTCCCTGTGCTCCGTCAGAGTCTGCCCAAGCCCTCAGCTTCTCTAGACTAGGGTCACTGTTCTGAGCAGCTGCAAACTCCTTATACATTCCCAAGGCATGGGACAGGTCCCCATCAGTATCTAAACTAGGGTTCCTAGCTTTAGCATCAGGACAATCCGGATCACTGTCATCCCTAACCCTCTGACAATGGGTCACCCCTCCTTCTTCAGAGTAACCCTCTGTAGCTGTTTGGTTAACTGCTACTGTGGAAATTTCTACCCCCTTTTCATTAGTCTCCATATCAGGAGAGACAGACTGGGGAACCAGCCTCCCAGCGGTTTCCACAGTAGCTTCTATGGGGTCCGGGGACTACAATTTCCCCTTCCTGCCTGGCTACAGGTAACTGCACACAACATCCCCATTTGAGATTGTTGCCAAGGATGACATCAACTGCTAAATTCTTGGCTACAGCCACCTGTTGCACAGTTCCCCCTGTTTCACCCCAGTCTAGGAGAACACTAGTGAGTGGCAGTGTTTTCTCTTCCTCAGTGAAGCCTTGTACAGTTACAAATTTATTGGGTATAAGGTGACTAGGCTCTACCAGATCCCTTTTACTAGCGTCAGGGATGCCCCGTGTCTCTTTACCCTTGTCTACACCATTCACAGTGACTTAGTGCATGTGTTCCCTCATGTTCACAGGCATGCTTCCAGGGACACACAAACAACCCACTTCTTTCCTAGCCACATTTTGTGTACTGCCTGAACTTTTGGGACACTGTCTGGGAATATGCCCAGTTTCTTTACAAACCCAACATTCGTTTCTTTTCTCAGAGAAATCTTTTCTTTGAAACCTGGGGCTAACTGGTTTCAGTGGAGGCAGTGAGGGTTTTAGCTGCCGTGAAGGTACGCTTTTCCCTTTCTGCACTGCCACCCCCACCACATTCGATCTCAGAGCAGGTCTGTTCTTGGCATAGCGGTCCGAGAGTTCAGCAGCCTCTTGCACTATTTTGGGATCTCAGTCCTCCAGACGGGTTTTCTGCTCTGCTAGGCATGTCCAAAAAACCTGCTCTAACAATATAGCATTTTCAATTTTATCTACAGAGTTTGCTTCAATTCCTTCCCACCAACGTTTTAAAAACTGACGTCGTTTCATGGCTAGCTCCTCATAGCTCATGTCAGAGCTTCTCCTGAGCTTATGGAATTTAGCTCTGTATGCTTCTGCAGTTAAATCAAACTTTTTTAAAAGTGCAGCTTTAAGTTTGCTGTAATCATTACTGTCCTCATTGTCCACTTGACCCAGTGCATCCCGAGCTTTCTCGGTAAGTAGTGGGGATAGCTGGAAGCTTCAGGACCCTCTAGAAATTTTTGCCTGAATACAAACTTTTTCAAAGGAATTTAAAAAGGCACCCATAACCTCTCCCTCTTTAAATTCAGCTAGCAATTTGGAATTTAATTTGTAACCCAGTCCAGTAGTTCCAGTTAAACCCAAGCCACTTACCTGCTCTGATGCTGGTGGTTGAAGTCGTAGCTTCTCCAGTTCATGTTGCCTCTGGTGCTCATGCTCCTCTCAGTCTGCTTCTCACTGTTCACACTCCCTGTTCTCCTCTGTGGCTCATTTCTCTCACTCCGCTTCTCGCCTCTCCTCTCATCATTCTCGTTCAGCCTCCCTCTGGAACTCCAGCTCCATTCTGCACAACTTAGTCTGCAGCCTGATTGCTTCTGGCTCCAGAATGCTGGTGACCTTGCCCTGCTGCTCTGGCCCTTGGCTTTCATTGGCCCTGCTGTCCTCCTCACTGGATTTGGACACTGCAGTGGTCACTGGCCCCACCACGCTCAAGGTTTGGTCCTTTTCAGTCACAGTCTGTGACTCGATGCTCTGGGCATCTGCTGCCATCAGGGCATCTGTGAGGTTCTGCTTGTTTGCTTTCCCCCTCATACTGGACTCCTTTGTCCTGGCACAGCTGCCTCAAGTAGTCTGCAGGATACCCGCTGTAGTTGGAAGCCATCTTCTTCCTTAACTACGGCTACTCTAACTTGCACTTTGAAAAAAATAAATAAAACGGGTAGGAACTTGACTGTAAGTAAAATGATATAGTTCTGTTTCTTTATTTAAAAATAAATCCCTGCCTTATTTTGCAAGTGAGCTGTACAGTATTAAGCTCACACACTGAACAGTTAAAGCTTGTGTTTCCAAATTTTTCACACCGCTGCCACCCAAATCTGTCACAAATGCACTCAGCAGGTCAAGCCCTGTGCTCCCACAGTGCCAACCTCAGAGTGCAATAGTGTGAACAGGTAACAGGGTAACCCTCCTGTCTGCTTTTGGGTCCGAATCACCTTTAGTCTCAAGTTTCTGGGGGGATTCAAACTGTGAACCTTATGCTAGTATACCCAAATGTGCAGGCTCAGATAATACTCTCTTCGGGGAATGCAATATGTCTTTCGCCCAAGGGCATCTAACCAGGTACCCAAAATGAACCCTTAATACTCTGAGACCTTAGGTATATTCTTACCTTTTCCCAATTTAGTAATGCCATCAAGCCCTTCAAACAGCTGTCAGACTTAGCCATGTATACATCATATTCAAAAAGAACTTGGAAGACACACCCAGGCAGTATCTTAAGAAAATGTATTTTACTAAAAGATGATAAAAATATGAAAAATGTAAACACAGAACAATATATCAAAGAGCTCACAATCACATAAAATAACAAGGGAAAATTACAAAGCAAAACTCCTACCACAATAAAGTTAGATGTTTGCTATCTAAGGTATTACCTCTGGAAGTGTGTTTTAAAGTTAGATCAGAGAGCTGTGTCTCTCTAGAGTCCCAAGATGATATGACCTACATTTCAGACACAAGAGTCAGTTTAAACTGTGCGTCTCCACGCCCCTTCTGTGAGTCATCTAGCTCCTCCTTTTAGAATATAAAATTACAAAAAATGATTTCCTATCTGGAGGTATTTTAAATAAAGTGCCATCAGAAAAAAAAAAGACATTTCCTATATATAACTCATTAATTACTCATGTTTCCCTTGAACTTAGCAATTCCACACTGGCACCAATGTGTTAAAAAGCTAACAGGAATCAGCCTAATGATGTCCTGTTTCTGAAGTCATAAAGTTACATTTGGTTTGCACTTCAGAAAGCCTAGGCATGTCATAAAAAGGTAATAAAATGCCATTCTGAAAGAAGTCAGTTAATTAAATGGCTCCTGGTCAGTTTACATATCCTGTAGCTTCACTGAAGGGGGGGGGGGCACTCATGGAAACATAGGCTGTCTTGTGTGAGACAATCACATACTATATTTTTATATTACAGATATCATACAATAATCATGACCAGCTGGCCAAGCATCACAGTCGGCATAAACAAATTGGTTGCTGAAGTGACCTCAAGGTTGCTTACAGTATTTAAATTGAATTTCCATTATCACGCTATTAACCTGTTTTGTCACTCCAGTTCCTAAGCAAATTGAACTGGCTAGCAGTACACTGCTTTCCCTGGGACCCTAGACCATAGGCATAGAATTTTTGTAGGGTTTGATCTAAATCTGCTGCAGAACAAGTCTCAGCACTAATCAACATCCTTTGAACCTTAAGCAATTTAAGAATTCCAGTCAGTGTAGAAATCAAACTGTGTGTGTGTGTGTGTCGCTGCATCTTTTATTATGTTCAGTACTACCCAGCTAGGGCTTAATGCAATTGCACAAGTCAGGCTGCACTCTTACATTCAGATTCATGTACCTGGGCATTGATGAAGGCAGAGATAACAAAATAAGGACACAGCTAGCTGATGTCTGAGGGTATACAGATCCTAAATTATTTTTAAGGAGGCTATCAGTCACGATTGTGCTCACTGGCAGAACTGTAGATAAGTGAATATTAAAGTCTTTAAGATTTTTTTACTCGGCAAAAAGTGAATGAAAAATAAAACTGGGTACTTGAATTGAATTTATACTGCCAAAACTGGGAGCGGGTTAGGGAGAGGGACAGGGACTTTTTTCACATTACAGAGGGGACCGGATTGGGGAGCAGGAACAGCTAGACTACCAAGGAATTTTGTAACAAAGCAAAAAGGGGAGCAAGTTAGGAGTATAACGATGAGCCAACCAAAAAAAGGCATATAAAAATAATTCTACATGGGATGGCACAACTGACTGTATTTGTAGAACTGGAATAGATTAATTTTGTTATTACTGAGGGGAGCACCCACAGAAGGTGTCTCCCTAAATGATGGTTTTTTTTCTTTATTTTTCGGGTCGGGCTGGTGATCGGGTCAGGGGAGGGACTGCTAGCCTCCAGAGATGAGAAGAGGCAGTGTGGGAAGCAGATGTGAACTGTGGGGACACCTGCAGGAAACCTGAAACTAAACACAGTCGTTTCAATGGAAACGGTGCCACCTGGTGCATTAAGCTTCTGATATGGAGAGTCAATTAATCCTGAAATTATAATACCACTGTAATACTGCTGACTGTAATCTGATGCGGTAATGAAGTATTCCTCGGTACCACACTAAGCAACGCGTCTACCGAGGTTTATCTTGTCACCGGCAAATGTTTCAGTAACAACCATTGTATGTGGTAGATAAAAGGTTTGACGGTGATGTAAAGTGTATAGTTGCCTAAATCGGTGGAACCAGGAAGTCCTAAGTTACACTGTCTCCCACTTTGAACATTTTTAAACAAGTCAGTAATCTTTCACTCTCACTTTTTATTTGGTTGAGTCTGTCATGACACCCCTGACATCTGGATCATATTTACTATCCAGAAGCCTATTCAGTTGATCAGTGCCAGCCAGCCTGGGGAGTGGGGATACTGCAGTACGTAGTTCTGCTTACACAGTTGTTACTGCTGTCTGTTCTGCAGTTGCTTAGTATTTAGTTTTTTTAACAATTCGAGAGAAAGTTACACCTCCAAATGATTGATGAGAACTGTTACTGAATGTTGCCCATAAAAAAAAAATTCAAGGAACTTTCTAAGATGTCCTGTTGGACTTTGTAGCCCATTACCTTAGTGCAGCAGTAGTCCTTTGAGCCATCAATGATAATTCCAGTTAGGAAGTGAAGGGGCCATAAATCCATCCAAACTCGATAGCCAGCTGACCTCTTCCACTTCCTGGTCCACTGGCCCTTCCCCCGCACTCAGTTGTTTTGTGACATCTGACCAGGGAGAGTGTGGGGCACACCACATTGAAGTCTATGGGGCTCATTTTCAGAACTTTTTTTTTTTTTTGAACTTGCCCGGCTCCCACAGCTTCAGAGGAGGCCTCATACCTCTTCCTACTCCATCCACTGGGGCATCCCTCTAGGCAACCCCTGCCCCAACTTCATCTTGCTCGGGGGCTGGGGGTGTATGGATTTTTTTCACCCTTTATTCCCCTCGCTCCGAGGACGCTGGTGCAGAGGACATATGTCCAGGCAGACATGCAGACGCATGCCGTTGCCAAGTGCCCACAGTATCCTTCCCCCCTCCGGTTCCAAAGAGACGCCATTGCCCCAAAAGCCCATGCTTCCACTGGCCCCAGGAGTGTCAGGTGCTCAGGGCACCCCTGGTAACCCACCCCAGGAGGAGGAGTGCATCCATTGGGACACTTAATCCTTTGTCCCCGGCTGACCCTGGGCAACCTGAGTCTGTTCCCGAACCTGGGTCGCCAGCATATTCAAAACTTTTTTATGTGATAATACAACCTTTGGTATGTATGAAAGCCACTGCCCTGCTAGACTAAAATGACAGAACTAGTTAATAAAGGCCTTTCTGCTCGTCATTTTGACTCTGAGCAGCTTGTGCTGTTGAGCCTGACACCATTGAGGAAAGGGTTTGCTAGACATTGTGCTGGGAGCATGAGTATGTCCCCAGCATCTTGATGTGAGGGAGCTTGTTCTGCCCAGAACAGAGGGGCTGTGTGAGAGGAAGTAGACCAAAGCACAGAGCTGCAAGCATGCTTAATGAGCAGATGTGGCCAAGGCATGGAAACCATCAGAACACACAAGCAGCAGACTAGTGGGGTGGTACAGTAATGCAACCAAGTGTAGCAGGGGCCCTCTGATGAAGCATCCATGCACTAATGCAGAATGCGGAGGTTGGTGTGGGGTTCTTGACTGATACGCGCTCTTGCCACGGTTCATTCTAGTTTTTGCTTTTTACTGCTACACTTGACTGCTTTATTGCCCCACTAGTGCATTATTGTGCGGGCTCCGCTGTGAGAGGGGAGTAAGCTGTTATCAGGTGCGATCTGTTAGGACAGGAAGTAATCCGGAATGGGCAGCAGTGGAGGGCAGCAGGCACATGAACAGCTGTGGTTTCCTCAAGAGGCATCAGTGCTAGCCTGGGCTTGGATGGAGGTACTGGCAGTAGGCTACCCAGGGGGATACAGTACATACATACATACATAAATGCTCTGTTCTTCATCTAATGCTGTTTTATTTTCTTTCAGCATGACAGACACTTGGATATCATGATGCTCCTCCAACTTATCTGCATATAACATCAGTGCCTTGAGAAGATGATGTGTGCAACGATTTAGCTTATCCCTCATGTTCACTCTTCATGTTTCTCACACATGTAGAAAATAACTTATTACTTCCGATACACTTTGTATGAAGTCCGAAGCATCTATTGCTTACCTGAGACAAAATGGCCGCACAGGACAGAATGATGAAAGACTTTCATACTTGACAAGATGTCAAAGCAAAACCCATTTACCTTTCATGCGTTCTACTTTGGTATTAATGACCAAGAAGCTAGTCCTTTCTGAGGATTTAAAGAACTGTTGGGCCACCTCCCTCCAACTGGTCATTAATCCAAGGAAATAATCAGTTTTGATGTTGTTAGTGTGATTATAAGTCTAACCACAATAACAGCTTTTGTTTATACTGGTAAATTTACATTACAGGTGACCCCCTATAATGACTGGCTTTCCAATCCTGACAAAATGCCATAATAACCCAATGAATGCCGTAATAACTAGATAGTGAGTAATTACTGTGTTCTTCTCCTCATGCCCTCACTTCACTGTATTTGTGCAAGTACAGCAGCTGCTCAGGGACATGCTCGCTCGCACAAATATAGCTTAGTTTTTCTCTCTGCACCAGTTATTATAACAAATAATGCCTGAGCAAAGTTTGTTTTATGAGGATTTTTCACACACCATCAGTGTGTGATAATCTTATAAACTCCTCAGACTTTGCTCTCAGGGTTTATGGATTATCAGACACCTTGGGTGTGTGAAAAATCCTTATAACACACACTTGCACAGGCACCATTCTCTGTTTACTTTTCCTTTTGCTGCAAGTCATTTAGCATGGGTACATTGACACTGCATGCCACACAATGTCAGTTGGCAGCTGGATCAGTCATTTCTGAGATGTTAATGACTGATTCAGGGGCCTCCCTAGGCTCATGAATATTTAATTAGGCTTATAATACCCAGTTTTGTTATAATATATGTTACGTTTATTTAAACAGCATCTTTCTTGCACAACCCATCTGCTCCAGTTGCTAGGGGATGCAGTGAGATCATTTTCTGAAATTCTGTTACTGTGGTGACTACCTTGACATCAGAAATGCAGGATTATGACTTATTTTATGTACTCAAAGTATGTGATAGGAAAGGCACTTTGCGCCAGTACAGGTTTCCATGTGTGACCTTAAAGAGGGGTACATGAAAAGGAAAGCGTATAAATACAGATATTTTCTACAGTATGCAATATTGGGGAAGAACATACTGAAACAAAATCTAATAATGAGAACTTTGGTTTAGAACACTTTGCATAGAGGAGAGGCAGTTTGCAGAAAATGTAGTATGTGGGTTCTGTGAAAAGATACAAGGAGAGAGGAAATATAAAACTAGTTTGTTTTTTGTGCACCTCTCTAAACCACACTCAGTCCGAAGTCTCATTCCTAGTGCAAGGGTGAGTTAGTGAACGTGCATCTCATTCTTTGATCCTGAGTCTCTGCGCATGGGATCATGGGTATACTTTCTTATTCTTAGCCTACTGGATCAGGGGTACAAGCCTGTTTGGGCTTGCTTGTAGAAATAGGCCAGGGGGATGTTACAGTCAGGAGCAGGAGTGGGCCATGTCATGGAGGAGAGCCTTCTGTGGGGAGCAGGAGGCACAGGTACTGACAGGGACATTGCGCCAGATGAGAGGGAATCTTAAGGAGAAGGAGGCTGGCCCCACTTGTACCACTACTTGCATGGGCTGACATCAATGGCTGCAAGCAGTCAGTCTCTCCCCTGATGCAAGTATCATGACTAGCGGGAGTTGTTCCAACCAGTGACATCATCAGTTGTAACCACTCAGTGGCTCCTAATGCTGAGACTGCTACTTGCGTGGGCTGTTTCAGCCGGTGATATTATCAGTGGCTCCTGACATTGATACTACTACTTGTGTGGGCTGTTTCAGCCGGTGACATTATCAGTGGCTCCTGACACTGATACTACTACTTGTGTGGGCTACAACACTTAACAAAAAGGAGCAGCACCCTAAATGTGCACATTGTGTTCAACGGAGTAGTAATTTATGCAGGTAGCAAGCAGTGTAAGCATCAGAAGCTAAAGAATGCAAATGTTGTCACTGACTACAGCTGTCATAATGGAGCAATAGGCTGCAGTATACTGAACTTGTTCATAAACCAGACAGGGAGAAAACACACCAAAGCATGACATTTACAGAGAGAACAAGTATGCAAATATAGTTTGGAAATTGGCCCATGCTTCCCTTAAATGGGCTTGTTCTCACCAGCCTCATTGATCATACAGCCCCCACCCTGTACACCCCACCCCCTTCTTTTTTTGATCCACTAATACTGGCTCCCTCTTAGTTTCATCTCTCAAGATATCTGTGGCAGAGTCTTCTCTTCTTCTGCCTCTGCCATCTGGAACAACTTAGCGCTCTCTGTTCACCTAACCCCCCCACCCCCATCCTCGCTTTTCCAGTTTTGCCTAAGAAAAACTCTTCTCATTTGACAAGGCTTCCTACTTTGTCTGTATGTATTTTTTCCTCTCTGCTTATTCTGACTCCTGACTGCCAGTCACTCCAGCTGGTACAGCCAGCACTTGCTGCTGCCATAAGCTACCAAGTGTCTGATACTGTACCTGAAGCTCCCCTGCTATATATATTTTGTAATATATATATATATATATATAGTTTTTATTTTTGTAAAGACAGTTGTAACTGTCGAACAATAAACTGTAAACTAATAAATAAAAAAAATAAGTTGTATATAGTGTAGTATAATATACTGTTTTCTGTTTTAAATGTTGCTTAACTTATGTTTTTCTTTCTGTATTTAAGCAATAATGCACAACAGGGCGTGTATTATGTCAGGAATAATGTGCATCAGAGTGTCTGATTGTGCTGAGATATGTGGACACTACTGGTACATTATAAAGCATGAGGCAAATCCTGGATATGTTTGTGTATCCAACACAACCAGATACCCTTAGAGCCAATTATTTTCCATTTTCAAAAATGGCCAGTACTATTCTGCAGAATCTTAAAATCCGTTTTTGTCTATTGCCCCCTCCCCCCCAAAAAAAATTGAGGGCAGATCAACATGTTTTACACAATAATTTGGCTTAAAATGGAGGGATTTGCCAAAAGCTGGGGCAGAGTGGGGTTTTTCATGAAAAATTGACTCTCAAGTGCTGGTTTAAAAATGAAAAATTTTGCGACAGATTCTCTTTTTTTCTTTTTTTTTTTTTAAACGGATGCTTTCCGTTAAAAACAGGAAATCATTGGCCCTACACCCTGAAGTGTGTTATTCCTTTTATAAAATAGTCATAAAAGGAAAAAAAAATAAGTCCAATGAAAAATCTGCCATGAGAACTGAGGTGTCCAGTTGTGTTGTGATAATTGGACACTCTTGGCCAATCAGATCTCTAGGATTTATTCACCTATAGTATAAGCTGGGCTCTTCTTGGAATGTGATTGGGACATGTGTCTGTACAACTTCCGGTGATAGAGTGAACCTTCGTCTTAACTGTATTTATTTCCCCGGTAACTGTATGTACATTGCATGTAATACTTTACCATAATCCCCATGTTAAGGCTTTTATATTGCATAGCCACTTAATGTATATCACTACACCAGTATGCACTGATTTCTCTGAAATATTTGTACTGTGTAATTTGACCTCATACCAAGTGTTTTCAGCATTCCTCTTTTGTTCTAATTGTATCTCTGTATTGTATTGATGCTTGTTGTGTTTGCCACCCTGGTGAGCCGGGTTGCAACTGAAAACAGTGCTCTGGATCAGTTTGCTCACCCGGTTATCAAAGACATATATAAAAGAATAAATAAATAAATAAAATGTCCTGTCTCTGGTGCATTGTGAGGCACAAGGCACAGTCGAGGGCCTTTAACCATCTGAGCAGTTGCATGAACTAGCACAACACACACCTTAGAGTGCCTGATTCAAATATAAAATGAAGCCTGTGGAGTAAATCAGGCTTTTTATGAAGTTCTTTCTTTAGATTAGTTTCAAATGTGGAGCTGTACTCCGTAGCTGGAAATGTCTGTAGACTAATCAGCCTTCAACGTTATTGTCTGTTTTATAATCCCTGTTACAGGGTTTTACCCACACTGTGGAGCACTTTGAGGTACACTTTGTATAAAAGATGCACAAAAATAAAGTATCTTCTTGCAGTAGGCTGTCTTCAAACAACATGAAGTCTTGCTGTATTCTGATATATGCAGTTAGGTCCTGCCTTTCAACTGCCCCGGAGAACAAAGAGTTAAACTTTCCATGGCCAGCATGGAATGTTCACCACGAGCTTGGTTGAAGCCCCTGTCTGCTGTTGTTTAAACTCCAACAGTCAGATTCTTTACTCTGCCTCACTGAACAGTCGCTCCGGAGATTTCTCCTTTGCTCGGTTCAGAAAAGTCGGTTGAAGTGTCGTTTTTACGCTCAGTTTCTACCGAATTGCTGTTACCGCTCAGCTGGTCCAAGTCTCTGTCTGTGGTACCGTGAGTACTGGATAGGTTTTCTGTGTAGTTTCTGTGTGGAACTTGTAAATTGTGGATCGGTTCGGCTGAACCGATCAGTTTCAGGTAAAAAAAAAAGTTTGTGATTTACTTAGAGTGTGGTAACCAGTCCGTATTGGTTCTAAAAAAATGGATTTTATTACGTTTTTTTCCAAGACCCGTGACACGGTCAGGAACCGATAGGGGAGTCTTGCCTGGCGGATTGCCGAAAAAAGGGTAAGTTTTGGTTAGGAGTGGCTATGTCTGAGAAACCCAAGAAAAAAAAACGGGCCCACTGGGTTTCAACACTGCAGTGTGTATGAGGAGGTCTTTGCCAAGGCTGATCCCCACACCATCTGTGTTTATTGTCTGGGGTTTGACCACCTCGATTCAGACTGCCAAATTTGTAAGAATTTTCCCAAATCTACCCTGGAAAAGAGATTAGGTAGACTGAGGGAAAGGGAGGCCGAGAAGTCCGCTGACCCAGATGGCCAGCCCGGTTCGGTTCCGACCGAACCAGAAGGAGAGCCCTCTGACCAGGGCAATACTTCTTTGGGCAAAGGAGACCCAATTCTGAGAGTCTGTTCCGGTAAAAGAAAAAGAAAAGATAAATTGTCCGGTTCGGCCCAGAAATTCATACTCCGACCACCGATGAGATAGCCAAGGCGATAAGGATAGTGCAATTACACACTTTGGTTCGACCGAACCGGCACCATCTGGCAGGGGTTCGGTTGGTCAGTTCCCTGGTTCGGTTCACTTTGGAAGAACTTTCAGGAGGAGGAAGGAGGTATGAGGATGATGATGGTGATTATGAAAGTCTGGATGTATCCTATTGACCTGGACATCTCCCAGACAGACCTTGAGGTGTTTCTCCTCTGAGGCTTTCTGAATCCCTTCTCACTATGTTTTTACAAAAAGTAGCTGAGACCCTCCAGCTTCCTGTGGAGGAAGCAGTAGGGGATCAGGAGGAGCCGAATTTTGTTGAGATGGTGGACATCCCAGAGTCCAGGAGACTGTCTATTCCCCTCCACAAATCCTTTGAGAACACACTTAAAAATTCTTAAGACTCTAATTCCATACCTCCTGTGGACAGATGAATGGACAAGGTCTACTCTTTCAAGGCTCGAACACGAGGGTCCTTTCCCAACAATGCAGCCATGTTCGGGGTGGTGCAGGCTGCTGCCTGATAAGGCAAATATTCCGTGGCATCACACCCCAGACAAGGACTCCAGGAAGATTGATGCCATGGCAAAAAGCAGTACATAGCAGCATCTTTGGGACTCAGGCAGGCTAACTATGCTGGCCTACACAGCTAAGATACCAGAAGTCTAGGTGGGACACTGTGTGGCTCTAGCAAAAACAGACCCCTGACCAGCTTGCCAAGGGAGCTGGTGCAGGTGGCTGCAGATGAGATCGAGGCATCTAAGGGTGCAGTTTCATGCTGCTGTGGACTCCAGTGATGTTCCATCAAGAGTCATGGCTACATCTGTAGACTCTTTGAAGGATGGCTTGGCTCAGATGTGCTAGCCTATCACAGGATACCAGAAAGCTAAGGCCATGGATTTCCCTGTTATTGGTAATTCTTTGTTTGAGAACAGACAGAGAACTACATCAGAAAAAGATAGACAGTACAGGACCACTTGCAGGAGTGCTCAGGCCAAAGAAAGGCAAGCAACTCCTCAAAGGCAACAGTCCAGGTGCAGGGGCAGGCCTTTCAAGGCCTTTTACCAAGCTCAGGCCTCTTCCTCTCAGGGGTTCCTTTAGAGAGAGGCAGGCGAGGATGAGCAGGCCTGCATCACCCTCAGCCAAAAGCCCCTGCCAAGCAGACACCCTGATGTGTCTGCCGGGCTAATTCTCCCATAACACCACGGGCAGAGCTGGCTTACTTTGTCAGGACTGGAAGTCTCTAACATCAGACAAGTGGGTCCTGGAGTAGTAAGCCAGGACTGGTTCTCAGCTTCAAAAAATTCCAAGATGGAGCCAGGCCAACTCCTACATCAATCACAGACCCTTGCCTTAGAGGCAGAGGTTTCTTCCTCCTAGCTCTCAGAGCTATAGAGGGATCCACCACCACACAAGGGCAAGGACTGTGCTCCAGGCGCACTCCTAACCCCCAAAAACAGGAGAATGGCGGCCCATCCTGGACCTAAGATATCTGAACAAACACCTTTCAAAAACCAAAATTCAAAATGGTGACTCTCGGGAATAATCCTTCCCTCAAGGCCAAGGGACAGACTAGCCTCCTGGACCTCAAAGATACCTATTTTCACATTCCCATCAAGTGAATCCCACAGAAAGTACCTCAGGTTTGAGTTGCTACTTGGGCCACTATCAATTCAAACAGTGCCTTTATTTCTAATATCAACCCCAAGGGTTTTCACAAAGTGCAGTAGTGGTTGCTTTCTTGGGAGAAAAAAAAAGATCTCCATCATCCATCGGACGACTGGCTCATAGTGGTCCAGTCTCAGACCAAATCAAGTCACATTGCAAATGATTCAGCAAAGTGCTCACTTCCTTAGGATTCCTTCTCAGCCTTCCAAAGTCAGTTCTTGAACCAGTAACAACCTCACCTTCATAGGGCAGAGCTGGATACAGTAAAGCGGAAGAGCCTTCCTTCCTGGAAAGAGCAGGACCCTTATGGAACGGCCTCTTCATTCACCCTGCAGGGTCTCGACCAACAAGGCATTTCCGCTGACTCACTCGGGCCAACATGGCAGCTTCCACAGCAGTGGTCAAACAAGATTCCAGATGAGGATGGTTCACTTAAGAACCTTCTGGTCCCAAAGAAGCCTCCTTACCAAACTAGTCCCAGTGACTCCGAACCCAGAAGTCCAGGCCTTGAAATGGTGGCAGGATCAGGACAATTTGAGACAAGGGTTCCTTTTGTCACTCAGTCTCATTCAGTGATACTCACCACAGATACTTCCCTGCTGGGCTGGGGAGCCCATCTGGGTGATCTTACCACCCAAGGACTGTGGTCACCTCAGGAATCTCTGCTTCACATCAATCTCTTGGAACTCAGAGCAGTGTTTTTGGCACTGCAAGTTTTTTCCAAATCTGTGCAGAACAAGGTGGTCCAGGTCAGAACAGACACCACCACCACCATGTGGTACATCAACAAGCAGGGAGGCACTCGGTCAACGGTCTTGTGCACAGAAGCAATGAAGTTGTGGTCCTTGGCCTATTCCCTGCAAACCTCTCTGATAGCAGTTCACCTCCCAGGGAAGGACAATGTCCTAGCAGATGCTCTGAGCAGAATATCCCAGGGCCATCACGAATGGACCCTAGATCCTCTAGTTTTGAAAGTGATTTTCTCGAGATGGGGCACTCCAGAGATGGATCTTTTTGCTGCCCCAGACAATCACCAACTTCCTCTCTTTAGTTGCAGACCCCCAGTCTTGGGCTCAGTCCCCCTGGATGCTGTGATCCTGAATTGGGAAGGGAAATTTCTGTATGCTTTTCCTCTTTCCCTCTCCTGTTCACAGCGTTAGTCAAGATAAGGTCACAACCATGCAAAGTGATTCTGATTGCTCCAGACAGGGCCAGCCAGCCTGGTATCCCCTGTTGCTGTCCTTAGCAGTCCACCTTCCCCTGTCTCTTCCCAGGAATTATAACCTGTTGACATCCTCTGGGGAGGATTTGGTACCTGAATCTTCGGTCTCTCAATCTCAAGGCATGGCTCTTGAAGAGTTAGAGTTTGCTGATCTGCATCTTTCCCAAGGGGTTCTGGATATCCTTAAGGCTTCTCAAAAGCCTTCCACCAGAAAGACTTACAACTCCAAATAGGAAAGATTCAGCATTTGGTGTTCTAATATATTTCTCCAGATTCTGCCGAGTTATGTACGGTTCTGGACTATATGTTCCATCTTAATGGCCTAGGCCTTAGGCCAGCTACCCTTAAAGTACATTTGGTGGCTGTTTCTGCTTTCCTGTCAGTAGGCAAGCCATCCCCTCTGTCAGCCCATCCTGTGTTTTGTAAGTTTTTCAAGGGATTGCTTCACGCCAACACCCCCTTTAGGGCTCCTGCTCCTGCTTGGGACTTTAATGTTTGCATTGCTCATCTTATGCAACCCCCCTTTGAGCCTTTGTCCTCTGCAGAGCTTAAGTACTTGACTTGGAAAACTGTGTTTTTGGTGGCCATTACCTCTGCCAGGCATATCGGTGAATTGCAAGCCCTGTCAGTGGAACCTGATTTCATCTCTTTCCATAGAGATAAAGTGGTCCTAAGAACTAACAGAAAGTTTTTGCCTAAAGTGGTTTCAGATTTCCACCTCAACCAGTCTGTCTCTCTCCCTGTTTTCTTCACTGACCATTCCTCCTCTGGAGAGAGGAGGTTACACAGCTTAGATGTTAAAAGGGCCCTGAGCTACTACATAGAGTGCACCAAGGGTTACAGGTTTGAATCCCTCCAGTTGTTCCTCACGTATGGAGAGGTTGGTAAGGGCAAACCTGCCACTAAGAGATATAGTGCCAAGTGGATTGTTTCTTGTATACAATTCTGCTATGAGAAACTGGGTAGAACTTCACCCTCAAGCCTGAGGGCTCATTCCACTAGAGGTACAGCTGCTTCCCTGGCTGCTGCCAGGGATATTCCTCTCTTAGAAATGTGTCAAGCAGCCACCTGGAAAACAGTCCATACATTCACCAAACCTTACTCTCTGGATATCCAGGCTAGGAATGATGCTCGGTTTGGCACAGCAGTACTTCAGAGCCTGTTTCCAAAGTAGGTTCTGTCCCTCCTCCATGGAGGTACTGCTTGGTAGTCTGCATATGTCAGAATACAGCAAGACTTCATGTTGTTTAAAGAAAAAAATTACTCACCTTAGTAATGTTGTTTCTTCTAATGGAGTCTTACTGTATTCTGACCCCCCCCCCCTCGCCTCCCCTCTCAGAACATAGTTTTTGGGATGTGGGTGGGCAGGAGCAGTGTTGGCACCTTAGGGGCATCCTTTTTTTCACCCTCTTTTATTTTGGGTGAGTGATTGTGTTTTGTTTTTGGGTTTCCTGACTTGAGTCTTCTTTTTGAAACCAAAAAACCCTTTTACATAGATATAGTTGCCAGTTGGCTAGTTTGAGTTTTACATTTTCCACACAGAACTTCTAGTGAGTATTGCTCGTAAAGATCTGATGGTTGGAGTTTAAACAGCAGCAGACAGGGGCTTCAGCTGAGCTCGTGGTGAACATTCCATGCTGGCCATGGAAAGATTAACTCTTTGTTCTCCGGGGCAGTTGAAAGGCAGGACCTAACTGCATATGTCAGAATACAGCAAGACTCCATTAGAAGAAACATTACTAAGGTGAGTAATTTTTTTCTTTTCTATCAAACACGCCAGTAACAACACCTGAAATGGTTTCAGTTTCTACTTTTGGACGGTCAGCTTTTTCAGTGTTATCCCTAGTCTTGCTTCTCTGCAGCTTTTCTTGGAGTGTGATTGGGACATTATGGTAAGGACTTCTTCCAGTGTAAGTAAGACATGGACTCTAAAACGACATTCTAGATTTCATATTTGAATACTGTGATCCTGTGTTTTAGTGTCCGGTATTACAGTGTACTGCATAATTTGAAAATGTATTAATAAAAAAATGGATACGAGAAAATTATGCTTCCACCTTTAATAAAGTGTAACTGGAAAGCTGTCTGAGAAACATGGACCCAGAATAGCAGCACCACCAAAATGGGATGTGAAATGCAGCAAAAAAAAAAAAAGAATCCTACAGCAGACTTGGTATCACCAGTTCCCTGTGGTTTGGAGAAGCTGAGAGTGAGGAATATAAAAAGCGCAGCCTAGCCTCTTAGCTAATTGAATTGAATGGCTAGAGCTGCTGCCTTCTGGATTCTTAATTTGTTGGTTTGATTCCCAGCTCGGGATCTTGGTGTGTGTGTGTGTCCGGGCAGCCCCACAGGATGGAAACACATAACATAATAAAGAAACATTACGATGGATTATTTAGAAAGATAACCTTGACTGCAAACATTATAGCTAAAATACTGTTGTGTCGGCACTGCGGTAGGGCTGCCGCTTGCAACACTGGTGACCGGAGTTCAGAAGTAAGCTCTGGTTGCTGGGTGCCAGCTGAGAAAGAGGATCGAGTGTGCCAGGGATATTGCTTCTCCCTATGGGTGGGTGGGATGGACTCTGCATCTCCTTGTAGGACTTCTGCCGGGTGCAGACCGGCTGGACACTCGTGCAAGTGCATCAAGAGGAGTGAAAGAAAATGGGAGATAGAAATGTATAAAGATTGTTTGCAGCAGTATCATTTAACGTATTAGAATGCTAACTTTTGTTGTTTTTCTTTCTAGATCTGTAATTTGAAGTTTTATGTGATAAGTTTTTTGTTCTGTCTGCAGGACTTACAGATTCTGATTCTGCTGTGACTATCTGACTAAATAAGTGCATAGATGCCAAGCCTTTGGGGAACTGCAGTATTCTTCATTTTTCTGCACATAAGAAACTGCCATGAATATGTGAGAGATTCACTTCTCCTTCCGAGCTTCTCTCATTCTTGTTTCTCCCCCCACCATCTCTCTTTTTACTTGACTTCCTCTTAAATGTGGTGTTTCTAAAACAAGTATGTTTATTACGGTACTTTAGAAATGTATTGTGCATAGTAAATGAGATTAGAAGTTGCTTAAACATTACTTGATTACTGAAAATATCTAACATTTTGTTTTTATGTTGGCTTGCTCGCTCGCACAAGCAACATCTTGTGGTAGTAGCACTTTCAGAGGTGTGTCAGTGTTGTGGCGAATGTAGAGCATGCTTTAGAAGGTGCATCCCTCATTCCCCAGTGAGCCAGCATGCTAGCGCTGACACAAGAATTATGTAAAGTGGACACAACTCGAAAGAAATGTGCCGCTGCAATCGGAGACAAGCTCGTCATGCAGCGGCACAGATGACATGCCTCCCGTACGTCCCTTTCCTGTTGAAACATTTCAATAAACATGGCATCCTGCCATCTGCCACACAATCCCAAAAGAAAGCTGACATTGGGGGTGCAATCCCTGTCTCGGCATGTTCACCCCCACACACACGCATTATGTGTGACACACGGAGCCCACCCCAGTGTGCGTCCGCTCATAGAAAGCTGGACCCAGTCGGGCATATTCTCCTGTTCCTCCCCATTATGTGTGTCACACTGGCAGCCCACCCCAGTGTGGTCAACATACCCCCCCTTGAAAGTCATGGGGCACACTGGAAGCCCATCCCAGTGTGTCCATCTGTTGTATTTCACCTGTAAAGAAAGAAAACCGTCCTGTGGTGCAGTGTAACTTTTTTATTTTTTCCATACCTAAAAAAAATAAAAAGGTCCATTGTCCACAGTGCCCCCACCCCCTACGCACTCCACCTCCCCACACCCCATGCTCAACCCATACTTACCTCCAGAGGTCCGGCGCTGCGATCTTCGGTGGAGCGGGAACACGTCTGGACTCTTCAAAGACGACCACGAACTGAAGAAATGCCGGTAAGCAGTATAATGGCATACATTTTTTTGGGGGGGGGGTTCAACTTAGGTGAATTTGCCATTTTTTAAATTTTGGCTCCAAATTTTCAACATGGGGTTCTTGGGACCCCACCTCATGAACACATGCATGCTAATCTCGTTATTCAGTCCGGAAAGGTCATTTTGCAGTCATTGCACGGAATCACCTTTCAGGATCAGTTAACAAAATGACAGTGCCACTGCTCATAAGGTGGGGTCCCAAAAAGCCTGTGTTGCAAATTTTGTGAAAAAATCCCAAAAGCGACTGTGTTACGAGTGTACATTCACGCAGTTAACGCATGCTCAGAATCTTAAACAATTTTTATATTTTCACTCTAGTTTTTCAACATTGCCATTTTTACACACCTCCTTATGAACAGTACAGCTGTCATTTTTCACATCCTACTCGAAATGTGTTTTCGCACATGTGGTGCTCAATAGAACGTTCGCTGTGGGAAATCAACGTTCAGACAGATTAACAAAATCACAGTGACCCTGTTCATGAGCAGAGGTCCCAAAATGCCTATTTTGAAAATTTGGTTAAAAAAATCTCCAAAATAATTGCAGTTTCTACGCACGCACGTGACTTAACCAATTTTTCATATTTTCACCGCTGCCATTTTTTTACACCTCCTCATGAACAGCACAGCTGTCATTTTTCACATCCTGCCCAAAATGTGTTTCATACCTGTGGCGACAAATGCGTATGATGCTATCAAAAGTACCTTTTATCTAACAAACTGATAGTGCCACTACTAATGAAGGGTCACAAAAACATGAAAATTTGGAGTGAAAATGCCAAAAACGCCCGGGGCATTAAGGTTACATAGATACATAGATTTTGACGGCAGATAAGGACCGCTTGGCCCACCCAGTCTGCCCATTTCTACCTAATGGATAAGCTGCAGATCCTAGTTAACCAGCAGCCTACTTCTTCCTACCCCCACCCCCTAGAATTGCCTTATGACTGTCCCATGCATGCTTGAATTCCACCACTGTTTTTGACTCCACAACCTCCTCTGGAAGGCCATTACATGCATCCACAACCCTCTCTGTGAAAAAGTACTTCCTTAAATTACCTCTGAGCTGCCCCCCTTCTATCTTCAAATTGTGCCCCCTTGTTCTTGCACACCTCTTTTTTTGAAAGATGCTACCCTCTTGGACTTTGTTGATTCCCTTGAGGTACTTGAAAGTTTCTATCATGTCCCCTCTCTCCCTCCTTTCCTCGAGGCTATACATATTCAGCTCCTTAAGTCTCTCTCTTCATATGTCTTCCGGTGAAGACCCTGCACCATTTTAGTTGCCCTCTTCTGGACAGCCTCCATCCTGTCTATGTCTTTGCGGAGATTGGGTCTCCAGAACTGCATGCAGTACTCCGGATGGGGTCTCACCAGCTGTCTGTACAGAGGGATAATAACTTCCTGTTTTCTACTGGTGATGCCTCTCCCTATGCATCCTAGTATCCCCCCAGCCCTTCTTGCAGCCCTCTCACATTGCTTGCCCACCTTTAGGTCATCTAATATGACTACCCCCAGGTCCCTTTCCATTTTTGTTGTTGTTAGTATCTCACGCCCCATTGTGTACTCTTCCCCTGGGTTTTTGTTTCCCAGGTGCATTACCTTGCACTTCTTAGCATTGAATCTAAGCTGCCCTACATTTGACCACTCCTCTAACCTTGCCAAGTCCCTTCTCATCCTTTCCACCCCACCTTGTGCATCAACTCTGTTGCAGATTTTTGTGTCATCTGCAAAGAGACATACTTTTCCTTCCAGTCCCTCTGCAATGTCATTTATAAAGACATTGAAGAGGACTGGTCCTAATACTGAACCCTGCGGTACCCCACTAGTAACCCCCTTTCTTCAGAGTGGACTCCATTTACTATTACTCTCTGTGTCCTATTCTCCAGCCAATTCTTTACCCAGGCTGTCATCTTGGGACCCACTCCCAGGCTGGCTAACTTGTATATTAATCTTTTGTGTGGGACTGTGTCAAATGCCTTGCTAAAGTCTAGGTAGGCCATGTCCACATCCCCTCCCTAATCTACTACTTTAGTCACCCAGTCAAAGAAATCTATCAGATTTGTCTGGCATGACCTTCCCGCTGTGAATCCATGCTGCCTTGGATCCTGAGCCCCTCTGGCCCCTAGATACTCAACAGTTCTTTCCTTCAGAAGTGATTCCATCATTTTCCCTACCACTGAGGTTAAACTAACAGGTCTGTAGTTTTCTGCTTCTGCCTTGCTCCCACTTTTGTGAAGGGGAATCACATCTGCCCTTCTCCAGTCCTCGAGTACCACCTCATCCTCCCATGATTTGTTAAAGAGAATAGTCAGTGGTGTCACTAGTTCTACCCTTAGTTCTTTTAGAATTCTGGGATGAATCCCATCAGGCCCCACTGCTTTGTCCACCTTCAGGTTTAAGAGTTCTTTCAGAACCCTTTCTTCTGTAAATGGGCTGGTATCAACTTCTGTATCCAGAGTGTTTCTACTGTTTGTTTTAGGTACCTCCTCCTCTTCCTTTGTAAATACTGAGCAAAAATATTTGTTTAGTATCTCTGCTTTCACAGTCATCCTCTGCCCACCCTCCTCCCTCCTCTTTATTAAGCCTCACTAACCCTCCCTTGGTCTTCCTTCGCTCCCTGCTGTACCTATAAAAGGTTTTATCCCCCTTCTTAACTGAGTTGGCTATCTTTTCCTCAGTTTGGGCCTTTGCTGTTCTGACTGCCTTCCCAGCTTCCTTTTGCTTTAACTGATACAGTTCTCTGTCCTGCTCCTTCTGTGATTCCTTGTACTTCCATAATGCTTTCTTTTTCTCTTGAACCTTCACTGCCACTTCCTTTGAGAACCATAGTGGTTTCTTACATCGTTTCGTTTTGTTTATTTGCTTCACACAAAGGTTTGTTACCTCTGTGATGGCACTTTTTATTATTCACCATTGTTCTTCCACCCCTCCTTCCTGCCAATTTGCTAGTGCATTCCTTAGGCACTCGCCCATTTTGGCAAAGTCAGCCCTCCTAAAGTCCAGTACTTTTGCCTTTGTATGGCTTGACTCTATTGCTGTGTTTATTGTGAACCATACTGTTCGATGGTCGCTAGTTCCCAGATGGCTACCACTTCTACATCTGTGATCCTCTCTTCATCTCCATTTGAGAGAACCAGGTCTAAGATTACTCCCTCTTGAGTGGGCTCCAATACTAGTTGTCTAAGGCATGCCCCCTGTAGGGCATCTAGAATAACCCACTCTTTGAAGTGGCTGCTGCAACTGCACTCCATTTAACATCTGGCATATTCAGATCACCCATCAGCAATATCTCCCCTTTTTCTGCCATTCTAAGTATTCTTTCTATCATTTCCTTGTCCATCTCCTCCCCTGAGAAAGGTCGTCTCTAACCCCTGTGCGGATTGTGGTGCCATTGCTGGTTTCCAATTTACCCACAGTGCTTCTTCTCCTCCCTGTTTTCCCTTTTGTTCTGTTGCTTTGATTCCTTCCCTTATGTAAAGAGCTACTCCTCCTCCTCCTCTTTTATCCTCCCTGTCCCTCCTGTAGATAGTGTATCCTGGTATGTTTATGTCCCAGTCTTGGTTTTGTGTGTACCATGTTTCTGTGACTGCCACGATATCCAGATGTTCCTCCTCCATCAGGGCCACTAATTCAGGAAGCTTGCTACTCACACTACGGGCATTGGTACTCATTGCTCTCCATTTTTTGATGGCTTTACCTTCTTTTGCAGCATCCCCCACTGACCTGTCTACCTCTGTCTTTTTCTCATTTAGTACCCTGTTTTGTAGGGAGAGGCTGGGATTTTCCTGCTGCTTATCAGTGCCTCTCCCCTTGACTAGTTTAAAAGCTTGCCAATGAAGCATTTAAACCGATTGCTCAAAAGACTTGTTCCCTTCCCAGACAGATGCAGACCATCCTGCCAGTATAGGCTGGTGTCCCTCCAGGTGGAACCCCAGTCCCCAATGAAGCCAAACCCCTGTGCGCCACACCATTTTTTCAAGCATTCATTAAACTGCATGGTGCAAAGTACCCTCGCCTCACTCATGCCATTGACAGACAGCACCTCAGAGAAGGATATTGTGTGTGCTACTTGTCTTAGGCCCCTCCCCAATTCTACAAAGTCCTTCTGCACTGCTCTGATCTCATGATTAGCCGAGTAATTTGTCCCTAGGTGGACAATGACGTCCAGCTCAGACTCCCGTGCAGCTGTTCTCGTGATCCTGAGGATGCGCTTCCTGTCTCTCCAAGCCATGGCACCAGGCAGGCACCTTACTTCAGTTTTCTCTGCTTCCCCCATAATGCTTCCAACCATAATGCCCCACTCTGTAGAGACTGACAGGCGTCAGGTGCATGGCATGGGAGTGTTGTCTGTAATGCTCATGCCATTCCACCCCTCCCCTACCCTGCAGTCAGTGACAGGCATTGCGGTGTGCCTTGGACTCTTCGGGCACCAAAGTTCACCCCATTCTCCTATATTGCACCCATCTCAGTGTATTTCCTTATGGAATGGGGTGGCGTAAGGCCGAACCCCAAAAGCACAATCACGTGGTGTCGTGTCTGCAGGTAGGCTCAGATAAAATGGCATGAGTGTTATGATCGATGACCTGGGCACACCCCAATGCCTGTCCATCTATGCAGGGTGGGGGTGTGGTTGGCGTCAGTTCAATACTAAACTGCCATTCCAATTATGAATCTAACTTCTGCACTACCAGTGCCAGCAAGACAACATTCGGCATTGACAAATGCTTGTTCTTTTTGTACTTAATGTATTTATATTTACACCTTTAAAAATATCCTGTAGGCACATTTCATTTTATTTTTGGTTACCACCAGTTTAATTAATGAGTGGTCTATAAATTTGAAATGTTTCCTTGACTCAGCCATGCCCCTGACGAAGGGTTTTTAGAACCTGAAGTGCCGGGGCTTGAGTGGACATCTGTGTGTTCTTTAGTCCACAGTTCCATAAAATTGCACTAAAGGACTTAAATTGAATTTATTGTGGACAGTAATTTTTTCCATTGCAGTGCAAGTCTTTGGATATATTGCATCAAGGGGAAGGACTGCTGAAAGACTCCTGTATGTATGTATGTGCACCAGCATTCATGTACGTTATTGCATGCTGACGCCCAGAGAGGAAACCAAAGGAAAATGCCCAGGCCTGATCTGGCACCTCTCCCAGTCACCATACTACAGACATTGCAGGCCACCCATCACTATATTGGTCCTGGATAACCCGTAAGTCCATGAGAAGGTCACTGATGGGGCGGGGTGTTCCGCAGGGACCAGTGGTGGGAGGAGCAGAAACGAATAACTGGCTTAAATTGTGGAGTCTTAACTTAAGGTTTACATGCCTAACACACTGGAAACATTTTGAAAATCATCCCAACCTGTATTGCTGGGATGGACTGCACTTGAACAAAAGAGGAAGTAGTCTACTAGGCAGAAAAAGTGCTACTTACATAAAAAATAATTTAAATTAGGAGGCAGAGGGTGGGGTCTACATCTGGCATCCAGGTTAAGCATCTTAATTCTCCACATTTAGTTGTAAATCAACAGAAAGGAAGCTATAACTTCTTATTAATTAATGCTATGAACTTTAACATTATTAAGAACAGTGAATTAGAAATACTTATAAAACATTATGATATCCATGTGGTGGCAATCACTGAGACATGGTGGGATGATTCAGCTAATTGGATAAGGGATATTTCTGGTTTTAAGTTGTATAATAAAGCTAGAAATAACAGCCGGCCCGGTGGCAATGAAGGTTGAGGCACTGGATGCCACAACTCGCACAGCACCAGTGAGTCAGGTTTGGGAGCAGACGCAGGTCGCTGGTGGGTCAGCCGGGGGGAGATAGGCTTGAGTGTCCCACAACAGCTCGCCTGCTCCGGGAAGGGAAGAGGCCGATGTCCGCGCACTCTCCGCCCGGAGTACTGCAAGCCCCATTTGTAGGGGATGGGCAGCTGCTGCACAGCATGGATGTCGGCGCCTTGTGCAATGATGTCAGGGGTCACAAGCGTAGGGGAGGGAGAAAAGAAGAAAAACACCTGCCAGCTCTGGGAAGACTGGCTTCCCAGAGTGTGCTGCCAATGTGCCCCGCTCACCGGGCCACCTTCTCGGCCCAATGAAATGAAGGATTTTGGGGTGGAGGGACCCCACCTTGTCCCCGCTCGGAGGGGTACTGAAACTCCATGGGGGATCGAGAGGTAGGTCTGTATAAGCGAGAGGCAGGAGGATGACTCCCTGGATGCCCTGAAGGGTCAGGGCTGGCAGGCAGTAGGGGGTAAAAGGGAAATTAAAAAAAAAAAAGGTAGAAATCACAGAATGGGGTGGTGTATGTATACACGTGTCCAATTCAATCCCCACGTACTCAGTACATCAGTTTGAGCAAACAGTAAACAATGTGGACACTATCTGGGTACAATTAAACCTTCCAGGTCACCAATCTACCCTTCTTGGAAATTGTTATAGGCCTCCAGGATCTCACTTGGAAGACACAATTGCTTTGTGTCAAGAGAGAGTTCAGGCATCAGAGCAAGGCAACATAATTATAATGGGAGATTTTCATCTCCCAGATATTGATTGGACAAACTTAAACACAAAATCTGAACTTGAATTGATTTTTTTGGATATGGCTATAAACAGCAGCCTAGAACAGATGGTTCTTGAACCAACCAACCAGAGGTAGTAATACCTTAGATTTAATACTAACCAGTGTTGGTCATCTCTTAAGTAATGTTGCTGTGCTGCCACCACTGGGGAACAGTGACCACAATATGATTACTTGCTCTCTAAAGCACTGCAGAATTAACTCCTCTAATATCAAAACCAAAATAAGGAATTACAACGAGGCCAATTTAAATCTTGCTGTTAACTATCTTAGTAGCATTGACTGGTATAGACTACTTTTTAAGTTAGGGACAGAAGAAGCTTAGAAGTGTTTTAAGGATATCATAACATCTACAGTTGACCAGTTTGTCCCATTAAAAAATAAATACAATAAAGAGGGTAAGATACCTAACTGGATGACTCTGGGAATTAGAAGACAACTAAAGCTCAAGCTTAAAGCATATAGGAAATATAAACAGTGTCCATCAGCTTTAAACAAAGCACATTACATCAAAGCACAAAATTATTGAAATACATGATTAGAAAAGCAAGATTTAAAACTGCACATAGCAAAGACATCAAATTGTTATACTCCTATATAAACTTAAACAAATTCCCAGCAAACATTATAGAATCTGTTTATGAAAACTGGAAATATGATAAGTGATCTGGTTAAAATGGCTGACAGTTTCAATAATTATTTTGGCTCAGTATTCGCCCCAAAGGTAGACAGTTCTGACAGTAACGTTAATGTCATGAATAGTCTTTATAATTTATCCATCACTGAGGTAGAACAGGAATTGCAGAATGTTAAAACATTTACTACTCCTGTTTGCATGCCCTTTAACCATTAATTTCAACAAATCTCTAGAAAGTGGGACTGTACCCTCTAACTGGAGATCAGCTAATGTGACACCTATATGTAAGAAGGGAGATAAAACTGTAGGCCAATTAGCCTTACTTCTGTCCCTTGTAAAATAATGGAAAGACTCTTAAAGACCAGACTAGAACAGGAAACTATTCTAAACTTTCCTGATAACAAGCAACATGGGTTCAGAAAAGGTAGGCCTTGTACAACTAATCTGACCACCTTTAAGAGAAGACCAGTGAAAGCCTGGATAGGAGTTGCCCTTCCGATGTGATCTTAATGGATTTTTCTAAAGCCTTTGATAAGGTCCCGCATATGACCTTGGTTAATAAGTTGTTGAAACTCGGCTTTAGCCATTCATTAGTACATTGAATAAACAATTGGTTAAAAGACTGTGTGCAAAGTGTTAAAATTAATGGATCTGCATCAAATAAGAAAGATGTTACTAGTGGGGTCCCTCAGGGCTCAATTTTGGGCCCAAATTTGTTCGTTATATTTATCAGTGATATTCAAAATGATGTTAAAAATAATCTCGTAAAATTTGCCAATGATTTAAAACTAGGTGGTGAAGCAGATACCTTTAATAAACATTTGACAATGGTCAATGACCTAAACAAAATTATGGAATGGGTAGAGCATAATGGGATGCAGTTTAAGATAAACAAATGTGTTGTACTTCATTACGGCACTAAGAACTAACTATAGTTATATTTTAGGTGACCAGATACTGTGCAAGGTGACCTCTGAATGTGTTCTTGGGGTCAAAATAAATACCCTCACCTCCACAGATCGCTGTAGACAGGTGTCCTTTAAAACAAGGGGTCTTATTAAAAGAGTAAAATGATCATTTATATGTCGATCTGAGCAGTGCATCATCCCTTTGTACAGGAATTATATTAGGCCGTTACTTGACTATGGATCTCCAGCTTGGTCACCTTATCATATAAAAGACAATATAATCGAAGGCGTGCAATGATTAGTAACCAAACTGATTCCACATTTAAAGGGACTACCTTATGCAGTTCAACTGAAAGAAACCAGTCTGTTCTCCTTACAAGAAAGAAGACAGAGAGGAGACCTTTTATTTTTATATAGGATACTGCAGTCACCAAAGCTTATGGAACAATGTGGTCTTGCATATAGCAACACTAGAGAGAACCTTAGAGCACATGGTAGGAAATTAGTTGTACCTAGGGCACAAACCTCAAAAAAAGACAACTGTTTTACAGTAAGGAGTACAAAGGCCTGGAATAGGCTACCTAAAGAAGGAGCTGAAGCTCCCAGCTTTTTGGGCTTTAAAAACACATTAGATAGACTGTTTTACGCTGACCGGAAGATGGTTTAATTATGCCCACAGATGTGGGGGACAATCCAGATGGGCTCCATGACCCCTTTTGTCCATCTGTTCCTAGTAATCCTAGATAATGGAAACACACCTCCCCCAAAAATTGGCTTTTGAAAGTGCCAAACCTCACACACAGCTGCGCGCACTTGTTTTTGTGTTCTGAAGGACAGGGACAGGCTTGAGGTGTTTCAGTGAAGGGTCACCAAAATGATCCAGGAGCAGCAGGAAAGATCCTACAAAGAGGGGCTGGAGGACCTGAACAGTTATACTCTAGAGGTCAGAAGGGAGAATGGGATATGATCAAGACCTGCAAATTCCTGAGAAGTATAAACAAGGTAGATAGTGGGGACCTAGTCACCTAGAATGATAATACAGTGATGAGAGGTCATGGGTGGAGGCTGATTGGGGGGGGATTTTATTTGTTGCTGAAGGAGGTGATGGTGAGGTCTTTAATGAGATTTAAGGAAGGCTGGGATAGATTTGAGGGACTACTAGTTCCAAAAGGAGGGGCAGGGGAGTGAACTATGGTGGGGAAGGGGGAAGGGAGATCAGCACACAGGGTAACTTCCTTATGTGGATATAGGCTAATAGGTGAGGTTTACCTTGGGCAGACTGGAATGACCTTGGGTCTTTTTCTGACATCATTTTTTTTCTCTGTTTCTTTGTTTTATTGATGAAAGAGAAGGAATAGGGGCTAAAACATGGGGCAGTCCCTATACCTTTTACAGGAAGTACATTAGACCTTAATCAGGGCAAGCTGTATCTCTTTACAAATGACACTAAGCTTTGTGGCAGTGTAGATGGCAAGGAATGGGTTAGGGAGTTGCAGAGTGACCTGCAAAAGGTGGAGAGATGGTCCAAAGTCTGCCAGTTGAAATTTAGCACGAAGAATGGCATTGTGATGCAGATAAGGAACAAGAACCCCAGGACGGAATATTGGAAGGGAGGGGTTAAGTTGGACACTGCCTCTAAGGAAAGGGACCTGAAAGTCAGTATAAGCAACTCCCTGAAACAATGTAGATAATGTAACAAAGCATATAGCAAAGCAGCCAAAATGGGGTGTATTGGGAGGGAGTTTGACAGTAGGAGGGAAGAGGTGATACTACCTCTCTATAGATCACTGATGAGGCCACATCTGGAATACTGTGCCAAGTTCTGGAATCTTCACCTAAGGAAAGACAAAGACAGGCTAGAGATGCAGCGTAGCGAAACCAAAATGATTCAGGGCCAGCAGCACAGATCCTACAAGGATCATCTTAAGGCTCTGAACTTGTGCTTGCTAGGAACCAAAAGGGAGAGGGGTGATATGATGGAGACCTTCAAGTTCCTGAAAGGAATGGACAAGATATGTAGTCCCCCCAAATGGGTGCTTACCTCATTGCACATTGTCCTGTTCCATGGGGGCGCCTCCTGGTTCCTGCCAGGTTCCCCAGATCTTGTCCCTGTTACACTGCCATGGTCCAGATTCTGTTTTTGCCCTTGTTGGGCATTTGGAGTCTCAGAGCTGCTGCCTTCTCCCTCCCACCCCTTCATGGCTGATTGGATGGCTCCTGTTCTCCCGAAGGTGCCTGTTTTCCTTGTAGTACTCCCTTGTTTTTACAGCCCTCCTAGGGCTCACAGAGCAGGATTGTGGGCCACCAGTGTTCCAGGGCTGGCTGGCAGTCTTGTGTGTGTGCAAGGAGATGTGCTCCAATTGGACTGCAACTGCAGTCAGCAGTTGGCTTCTCCGGTGTTCTGGCCCCTGAAATAGCTGGTATAGGGGGCCGGTGACTCGGGCAGACTAGAGGGAGCCACATTTTAAATAAAAAAAAAAACAGTGCCACCTGTGCTAAATGTAATGGACCCAGCTGTATGAATAGTAATGAGGCTGATATTAATATTCATGACTGGGTTTCATTCTGCATTGAGGGTTGCAACATTTCGCAGGTGCTGGCCATTGTAAAAACGTAACTAATAGTATGGTAAGGGAAGCACCTCCATGGGCACAAAAAGGTGCTAATGTGTAATGGGGAAAATACTTAAGATAGAATAAATAACCTGGCTGCACCTGTGTTAATGTTGGGACTCGGATAAAATGCCTGTCTGTTGCTTAGGGGCACTTGCATTTGGCAGCAGAGACAGGCTTAAGACAATCAAAATTTTTATGCTGGGCAGTGATTAAGAAGGCACACCAAGGGCTAGTAAACTGAGGCAAGTGGGCAAATAAAGTAAACTGTGTGCACCAGGACTTTGGGAAGAAGTTAAATCTGCAAAGGGGCTGTGTAATCAGCAGCCATTTTAGTGCAGCAACAGCCAATCGGAAAGCCAGGATTTCGGCCAGGACTTGTGGGTCTTCTGCCAAGAGTCTTGTGGGACATAGCAAAGTGCTTATGGGAAACTGCAGGGACCTAATTTCAGGCACCAAAACAGGGAGCCTATTGTGCATCGAGTGAGGGTAATGAATATTCATTTCCTGGACTGACAAGCAGAATCAGCCAATTACAGTAGGAGCAACAAACAGCTTCCGGCCAATCAGGAGCCTCAGAAGGACTCCATAAAAAAAGTGTTTTTGGGCTGTGCAAGCAGCTCCAGTGCGGGCCCCCCACAGGGGTAGGGGCTCAGCTTCTTTGCTCTAGGATGGGCCTAGTGATGCAGTGGAAGCCCCTTCACAAGGGAGGGAGCTTTCTTCTGCCAGAGACAAGAAGTGTCTGCAGGCAACAGAAGTTGCTAGCCTAGGGGTTGCCAGATTGTCCTCCAGGGCTGGTCAGCACCTTTCCGCATTTCATGGAAAACGTAGGCAATCTGACTCTTTAGCTGTGAGAGAGTTGCACGAATGTCTGCCCTCCTCAGTGAGAGTACTGAAGCAAGTCTAAAACCTCAGGGAAGAGAAAGCCATTTCTGCCAAGTTACCTGATTGAGTAAATCTGTGTCTAACAAGTGCAAGTTTCAGAACATCTGCAAGGGGGCAGAGAAGCCTAGCAATTTCAGGATGTGACTGTGTGTCTGCACCCTAGTTTATCCAAAGCCTAGAAAGGGAGGACATCTGCTTAGTGACCAGAGCAGGGTCCAGTTTCAAGTATATATATGTGTCTGATTTAAGTAGTACCACAGGACTGAATGGGGAGTTCCCTGACCACACGGAATTTCTCTGGACAGTGCCTGGTGGGCCAGTAACCATCTGCATGTTCAGTTGGGAGTTACAAACACCAGCAAGAGCCAAAGGGGACTGTGTTGTGTAATTGTGAGCCTGAGAGAGCTACTGTGACCTGTCCTGCTGCCAAATAACGTGAGCTTAGAGAGCTACAGAAATTGGTTGAATCCAAGTAATGTGTGTTTGAGTCTGGAAAGGTTTACAATGCCAGCTTGGCCAACAAGTAAAGCCTACAAAATAAGTCAGCCATGCTTCAAGCTCAGTCAGGTATGAGTATTTCTGTTGATAGTGAGCCTTACCTCAAGCTCAGTCTAGAAAGTGTCTCTAGTAAAAACCAAGATCCAAGTTGCCAGGTGTTGTGCAAGGGATGCATCTGTGCTCCTAGTTGTTTGCAAGGACTGTAAGTATTTAGGTCACTCTAGCTATAGAGAGTAAGTACCCACCATGTTGGAAGCCTGTTGTGAACATGCAAAGGACCAGGGTGGATACACTGGCCCCTGGTTGAAGGATTGGGACAAAGAGATATGAATGTGCTGAATGCTACCAACCATCGGATTGGGTTTGGTTATTAGGATGCTATTATGAGGAAAAATAATGTGCTTAAATGTCACTTAATTTGTGCCAAGTTTGGCACATGCTTGGTGCATACGCCAAACTTCGTAGGCAGGGGAGAGTGTAGACCCCCCAAATGGAGGCTTACCTCATTGCCCATTCTCCCATTGTCCTATTCCTGCTCCTTTACCTTGGGGCACCTCCTGGTGCCTGCCAGATTCCCCCGATCTTGCCCCTGTTTCACCACCATGGCTCAGGTTCTGTTTTTGTCCCTGTTGGGTGTTCAGAGTCGTGGAGCTGCCGCCTTCTCCCTCCCATCACTTCATGGCTGGGCGAACAGCCCCTGTGCTCCTGAAGGTACCCCTATTTTCCCCCGTAGTGCTTCCTTGTTTTTCCAGCCCTCCTAGGGCTTGTGGAGCAGGATCGCAGGCTGCCAGCATTCCAAGGCTGGCTGGCAGTCTTGCACATGCGCAAGGAGATGTACACCAATAGGACTGCAACTGCGGTCAACAGTTGGCTTCTCCAGTGTCCCGGCCCCTGAAAAGGCTGGCATAGAGGGCCGGTGACTTTCAGGCAGAGGACGATTTTAAATAAATAAACGGCGCCATATGCGCGGAGTGTAGCGGGCCCAGCTCTGTGAATATTAATGAGGCTGTCATTATTATTCATGAGTGGGTTGATTCTGCATCAAGGGCTGCAATGTTTCAGAGGTGCAGGCCACTGCAAGAATGTAAATAATAGTATGGTAAGGGAAGCACCTCCATGGACACAAAAGGGGCTAATGTGTAAAGGGGAAAATACAGTAAGATAGAATAAATAAGCTGGCTGTACCAGTGTTAATGTTGGGACTCCGATAAAATGCCTGTCTGCTGCTTGGGGACAGTTGATTTTGAGAGCAGAGACTGGCTTAGGACCGAACCAAAATGTTTATGCTGGGCAGCGATTAAGAGGGCACACAAAGGGCTATTAAACTGTGGGGCAAGTGGGCAAATAAAGTAAATTGTCTGGCTGCACCAGGATTTTTTATTTGGGGCTAAGTTAAATCTGCAAAGGGACTGTGTAATTAGCAGCTATTTTAGTGCAGCAACAGCTAATTGGAAAGCCAGGATTTCAGCCAGGACTTGTGGGACTTTTGCCAAGAGTCTTATGGGACATAGCAAAGTACTTATGGGAAACTGCAGGGACCTAATTTCAGGCACCAAAACAGGGAGCCTATTGTGCATCAAGTGAGGGTAATGAATAATAAGTTCCTGGACTGACCAGTAAAATTAGCCAATTACAGCAGGAGCAACAAATAGCTTCAGCCAATCAGGATCCTCAGAAGGACTCCATAAAAGACAATGTTTTTTGAGCTGTGCTAGCAGTTCCAGTGTGGGTCCCCCACAGGGGTAGGGGCTCAGGCCCTTTGCTCCAGGATGGGACTAGTGAGCCAGTGCAAGCCCCTCCACAGGGTAGGGGGGCTTTCTTTTGCCAGAGAGACAAAGTGACTGCAGGCAACAGAAATCACTAGCCTGGGGTTGCCAGATTGTCCTCCAGTTGCCTGGTGTTGTACAAGCAATGCATCTATGCTCTTAGCTGTTTGCAAGGACCATAAGCATTTGGGTCTCCCTAGCTATAGGGAGCAAGTACCCACCATGTTGGAAGTCTTTTTTGAACACGCAAAGGACCAGAGTGGCCACGCTGGCCTCTAGTTGAAGGATTGGGACAAAGATATGAATGTGCTAAATCTGATAAATGTGTTAAATGCTACACAGCCATCGGATTGAGTTTTGAGACACAGCCTGGGAGTGTGCCACCTTGGCACTGCCATATGCATTTCCCCCAAAGGGCAAAGCCTAGACGTGGGGTCTGAGTCATGTTGGCCTGGGTCCCAGCCTGGTCTATCCAGTAAAGTAGTTCCAGTCCAAAAAGGGACACTGCTTTCAGAAATTAAAATGTGCTTTCCTGTCTCAAAAGCTGTAAGATCTATGCAGTCAGCTGTGGGTCCCTGTCTGTTAGCCTTTCAGTTGATAGTGAGCCGTGCTGTGTCAGCGTGGCTCAGTTGGTAGCATATCTGCCTCTGGACCAGAAGGTCATGGGTTCTCGTCCCACACCGGGATTGGACTTGCACCTAAAAATCACTGGCATCCGAGTGCAGTATTGGGGGGTGCTGTACTGCTGGGGTTTGCCGTCCTTCAGATGAGACATTAAACCGAGGTCCCTTCTGCCCATCCTGGTGGGTGTCCAGGTGGAAGTAAAAAAACCCAGGGCACTCTTCGCAAAGAGTAGGGAACATTCCCAGTGTCCTGGCCAACATTCCCCTTCCCATAAACCGGTTCATGCAATTATCCAGGCTGTGTGTGGGTGATGATGTGCGATATGGCCGCCACCACACATTCAGTCACTTCACTACCAGTCTAGCATTGCTTGTAAAGTGCTTTGGATGTATGAAAAGTGCTATATAAATGCTGATTCTTCTTTGTCTGCATCTCAATCTCCAGAGTCAGAGTTTCTGCCTGCTGGAATCATAAAGAGGGGACTCCGACCAGAAGTGCTACTTTGCAGAATTAGAATCGGCATACCCTCAGTAAATCACATATCGAAAATTAGGTTTCTGCGTTGCTTCATAAGTTATGCGCTATTTTGTAACCCTGATTTCACTGCCTGTTCAAAAAAGTCTGTTTCAGTGAAGAGCTGATGTCATCTCCAGAACTCGCAGTCTAGTCTTCCCTGTCAGCAAGCTTACATGACCTGTTTCTCCAAAGTTTAAAAATCATGTGCAATGGTTTTTATAAGAAAAAGAGGCAGCAACACTCAGAAAACATTTCCATAAAAATTGTGTATGTTTCAGGTGTAACCCCCCTGCAAATGGGGGTTCCCAAAAGACTTCCCAGGAGCTTGCTTGAATGCTCCAAGCCTGAATGGTGTTTGGCATTTAAGCCATTTATCAGTGAGTGTTTTTAGAGCCTCTGGTACTGTCTCTTTAAGAGCTGTCTGCTTGCAGACATAATTAGTTTGTATGGAGGGACTGTGTGCTTCTCTGAGTACCACTCGAGCTGCTGCCAATTCACTTCATTTTTGCAGTCACTAGGAGTGCAAAGGGAACCTATCTGAAAGATGTAACTGTTTGCAGAAATTATTTAGAGTAATAATGAAATTACAGTTTGTCTAACCTGCTTTCTTTGCAGTCAGAACTGTGTCTGCTAGTTCCCATTCTAGTTTTGAACTGCTGAACTGGACCAATCAGTGTGGGGTAAGCTAGCTCTAAAATGGTGCCTTGGACGAATCAGAACTTGGACTCATAATCTGAGCCAGCCACAAGAGGATTGTATGGGCAGTGACTCTGGGAGATGTAGTTTAGACTTCAGTGCCTTTTGGACCAACAGCAGCAGTCTATTGTGAGTGACAGCCAATCCAGTCAAGAACTGGGAGGAACTCAAAGGAAGTGCCGGTTTTGTCGGTTGGAGTTTCAGTTGAGCTTTGGCAGTGAAGAAGGAAGGAGCCCTGTGCTTTTTTCAGTGTGCAGTTTTAGTCAAAAAACGTGTGTAAGGCCCAGAGTTCCGGTCTGCAGCTTGTTAGGACTGAATCCGTCCTGTGAAAAGAATCAAAGGATCTCTGAAGAGTAGAAACCAGGCTCACCCTGTAGAAGACTGGAGGAATTGCTGAAAATTACACTCGGTCTGTCAGGAACTGAATCTGCTGTGTGTTCTCCGGTATTGTGCAGTAATTGCGATCGGATACAGATGCAGCCTGCCTGGTATAGTGCTTTCTTTTATATGGATGTGTGAAGAGGTTTGTGCACCTCTGTTAGTCTTGCTACATTGAAGGACCCTATCTTATTTGGAGGTCGTGTACTAATTCGGTCGCCTCGTTGAATTGCCACATTAAATCAAAATGGAATTACTGTACTGTTGACTGTTTAATTCCTTTTTCTCTGTGTGGAAAGGGCCCCTACCAGCTGCCATGTTTTGGACTAGCCACTAGGCTTAGGTACCCAGGACAGTAACTGATAGGGATAGGCCTGCACAGTCGAGGCAAGGTAATTATTAGAGTGATAAGCTAATTAACCTGATTTCCCTGTCCTTTATATTCCCTAAATAAATCAGGCGCTGTTTGTTTCAGCAAAGTTATACTGCCTGGTATTTGTCTATGTTAAAGTACTGTCTGTGTTGTTACTGTATCTCTTCCACAGGAGGTCCCAGTGCCGAACCAGACCTGGGGTAAGTGTATATGTGAAGGTAATTTGATATATTGTGTGGGCTACTAGTGGGAAGAAAGGGGGTTGCAGTCCCAGAGGGCTGTGACCGTTAGTTTAACTGTTGCAAACCCTGACTCTGGGTGGAGGCACTCGCCATTGATCCAGGCCCCTCAACCGGTTAGTGGCAATCAGGCAGGGGTAGTAGCTCTGGGATAGGCCATCTAGGGGTTGTCTTGAGGCTCACCGCTGGGATTGTGTGTGTCTAGTGCTATCTTCGAACCACTGTTGAAAAAAATGGGTACCCTACAGAAGTGCTGTGCAGCTGGTGGAGTGGTGTGCTGGGGGAGATCGACTTCAAAATGTCTTATCCTGGATCCCCTGATCACTGAGACATGTGCAGGGAGTACTTTCCAAGGTGAAGGTTTACAACCCTGTGGTGGTGGGTCGGCATGCATCTGCTCACCCACACTTTCCTGGCTTAGTGGGGTTTAAGATCCTATAGATGGCTCCAAGTGCCACAGACCATTACCCAGAGGGAGCCCTCACTGCTTGAGGTGATAACTAAGGACAAAGACCAAATCAGCCCCACCACTATCTGGAGGCTTTTGAGGAGAAATTTGCTGAATGGTTATGGGAGGGAAAACGGGAGGACTTGAAGAAACTATTCTGCCACCTGGGGTGTTCTCCCCAACACCCTCTCTTGCTCCAGTGCCCGTTGGTGGCTGGACAATGCAGAGTCTCCTATTTCTGCACCTGCCATTAGTCGCGACTCGCGAAGGTTGAGGTCTTCTGGCACCTCCTGCCCCCCAAGGAGGGATGACTGGAGACCTGGAGGCTTATTTTGCCCCTCGTGCTGAGTCAAGTGCCTGGAAGGCTTAAAGAGGGCGTGAGCCTCCGAGGTCCCGCTGCCTTACTATCCGTGCTAAACGGGCAGTAACCTGAAGTTTACGCGGAGGCTATCTTGAGCCTTGGAGAATGGGGCCGGGATTCTGATGAGGACCTATGGTGGAGAGTAAGAAATGCACAACAGTACCATAGTTGTTGTCTGTGTATGTCTCTGGCTAGAAAAATTGTGCAAATGTCAGGAGGTAGTTTGCTGTGATTGAACTGGACCGAACCAGACTGGACGATCTTAAGTCTGCCCCTTCTCAGGGCTGTTGTGTTTTAGTTATGCCTGCAAATCGACTGAATCCCTCTATGATGGTTAATGAGGAAATTTGGGGAGTTGAAAAAGGCGACCTCGGAGGTACCTGTACCAACAGCTGTGGCTTCGACCAGTGACTGAGGTGACCATCATGAAGTTCAGGGGCGAGATTGACAGTCAAGGGTTTGACAGGAAAAGATACCACAATGGGGTGAACTTTGAGAGAATCGTTAAAAACAGTCCCCAGGGGCCACGCCTGTGTGGGGCCCTGACCTATATCCGATCTGATCTCTGTGGGGTGGGGGTACCCCCCATGTATCTCCTGTTGATAACAGCCCAAACCCACCTTGACCATGGCCGGAAAACTGACTAGATGTTCCATAACTTATCACGCGCAGACAGGGATGGCACCCAGGTTTTGATTAGTAATACCCCCCTGGCTCCCAGTGTGGCGCCTGCTGCCAAACTAGAAAGTATGTTTGCTATAATTGTGGGAGATGGGCACATGAGGAATGCCAGTCCCAAAGACACTGACAAAGTTGCATATGGCTAAGGAGAGCTGGAGAACAAATCAGTGGTTAAGAGGTGCACGACATGATCCCAGTAGCACCAAAGTGCTAATTCGTCCTTGTGGCAAGGTCAGTTGCCCAGGCCCCCACTACCGCCTCTCCAGACTGGTCAGAATAGTGGGTCCCTCCGTGAGATTCACTGTGAGTGAATTGAGGTCTATGAGCTGTGATTAACAGTGGCCCCAAGTGACAATTATGTTCAGGATTGGTGTCAGGCTTGTCAGACGTTTCACAACCATTAGAAGGACTGCATATGGGGTTAAGGAAGGCCTACCCCTATTCCGGTATATCCGAATTTGCTGTCTTTCCCACCTCCTTGGCTGGAGTGGCGAACAAGTAGAGACCCTACCTTATTTTGTCCCCCACTGGACTGTATGATGGTGTCCCTTTGTTGATTGAACAAATGCTCATGTGTTGGAAGGCTGGCACAGTTGTGTTATAACAGGGTCAAAGACTATAGAGCTTAAGAGTTCGCTTTAATTAAGAAGGCCTATGAGGCACAGAGAGATGCTGAAAAACAGAACCAGAGGAACCGGGTCGGAATTGTATGGAAGAATGGATCCTGAGTCTCTGATCCTGCGCCAAATGCCCAGTGTGTGCCTTACAGTGAGAGGTCCTATCAGAAAGGATGTTAAGAATAAAATATTAATGTTGGATGCACCAGGCGATGGAAAAATTGCTGTGAGGGACTGCTGGTCAAGCTTAGTATTTTGCCCGCTAGAGCCCATGCTTATGCCAGAAGGGTAATGGTCCGTTCATAATGTGTCTGAAAGAGACATTGGGTAAACAGGGTTGCATCCTGGCTAATGTGCATTGTGTGTACATTGTGCTGCCACAGCAAGTTCAAGGAAGTGATGACAGTAACGCCTGACTTGTTTGATTTCGCACTTCGCTGCCAGCTGAATGGAAAGTGAGATCAGTGAGAAGTTTGCCCCAAGAAGGTGTTTTCTTTGAGAATGGGATGTAGATGCGTAAGGAGCTGAGTACAATACGGGCTGTATGACGAAAACCATTCCATGAGGGTCTCGCCTTTATACCTGCTGACATAGATGATGTGAGGCGGGCATCTGCAAAGATGTTAGCTGGTAATACAAGAATCCAGAAGCCTTATGCTTCCCCATTGTGGTAGGAGGAAAAGAATTGAATTGTAAGGATGTGTGGATTATCATCTAAACCGCGGACTATCCCTGATCAGTACACAATGCCCCGATCTGGCTGCTTTGGACTGCTAAACGGGAGCAGTGGTTCTCTGTGCTGGATCTCCGCTGGGTACTATCAGATCCCGATGGCCCCAGAGGGTCGTGTAGGCGACCTTTTATCTGTCCGGCTGTTTCATGAATTCATGAGGATGCCTCAAGGATTTCAGGTGCCCCAGCCACTTTTCAACGATTGATGAGCGTGCAGTGGGGCATGAACTACTAGAGTGCCTGGTATGCTAGATGATGTTGTGTTTGGCAGCTCACTGGAGGAACATGAGAGCAATTATTTAGGTATTGGACGACTGGGACTTGGCCTTAAACTGTCCATTGATAAGTGTCAATTTTCAAGTATCAGTAAAGTATGGGACATAGTATTCCTGCGAGGGAATGAGACGACCGAAGTAAAGTTGAGGCCTTGACCACCTGGCCACAGCCCAAAATCTAAAAGAACTGCAAAGATTCCTGGATTCTGTGGTTATTATCGGCGCTCATCAAGGACTATTCAAGAGTGGTCCCCCTTTACTTACCTTACTCAAGGGTATCCCCACCTAAAAAATACCAAAAGTCAGCGTCCTCAAGACTGAAAGTGTATTTTCATCCGGTGAAGTGTTGGGGCCGCTGACTCGGTTGTGAAGACTTCTTTTCATGAGATCATATCAACTGCCCATGCTCAGTGCTGGCCTATGCGGTCAAGAAAACCCTCGTCCTGCACTGATGCTAGCTTGCAAGGGTTGGGGGCTAAAGGTACCAAGAGCACGGCTCTGAGACCAGTGGCCTTTGCCAGTAGAAGCCTGACCTAATCGAAAAGAACTATCCTGTACATAAGTTAGAGTCTAGCTTGAAGTGGGCTATGTTGACCAATTCCATGAGTACTTGTATTGGGCTAAATACTAGTAAAACTGATAATAACTTTGACCTATGTGAGACCTCAGCTGTTGATGCCACTGCCATAGGTGGCTTTCTGCATTATCTATATGACTATGCTCTCATCGCAGGTCTGAACCACAGATGGGATGTTTCCGAGGCCTGTCTTCAGAATGCTTGTCCGATTGGTGAACCTGACATTGGCACTGTGCCAGAAGTGATAGGAGGAATAATGTCCACGATTTAGTGGACTGTGGCGGGATTGCTTGGGAGCCTGAGAATTGCATACCTGCTGCTTTGCCACTTTTCTGCATAGACATTGGTGCACTGCTCAGCTGGACAATAGGCGGGCAATCCCGCGATCCCATGGTGGCAGCTTTAGAAGGCTCTATGCAGGAAAAGATGTGTTGTCATTCGCTCCACTGATTTGAGAACTGCACTGTTACAAAAGAAGGTCCTAAGTTGAAACTGATCAATAAACTGTTATACGAAGAAACGGTAGACAGAGGGGGCGTAGACAAACAACTAGTGCTGCCCACTGCCTTTGAGACTCAGTACTGAGGTCCTTGCACAACCACATGGGGCACCTTGGTATAGACAGAGTACTTGACTTGGTGAGATCCAGATCTATTGGCCTAAGATGGGGTTGATGTGAGCAACACATCTGAACTTGTAGTCGCTGCTGAAGGAAAGCTTTGTGAGGCTGCCCCCTTAACATCACCACCAGTGCACCGGTTGAGCTGGTCTGTATTGATTTTCTGAGTTTGGAGTCGGATCAAGAAATATCAGTAATGTGTTGGTGCACTGACCATTTCACGGATGTGCCCAAGTTTCCACCAAAGACCAAAGCATCCACTGTGGTCAAAGTACTTGTGAAAACTTTTGTTCACTATGGGGCTCACAAAGTCCATTCTGATCAGGGAGAGACTTTGAGGTCGTCTGATCAAGATGCTTTTCTGTGGGAGTGCAGTCCAGAACCACTCCTTACTACCCCCAGGGACCCACAGCCTGAGCGTTTCAACCGCACTTTGCTAGATATGCTAGGCACCTGCCCAAAGGACAGCCAATGGGTGTACAAATTAGCACTTTGTACATGCTTATAACTGCACCAAATGATGCCGGATTCTCCCCTATCGCTTGATGTTTGAAGAAAGCCGACTACCAGTGATTGTGTTTTGGGGTCTCCTGATGGGTTCAAGTTGATATTATTTACAGTATGTAAAAGTTAAAGGCCCAGCTAACTCATGCATACCAACTGGCTCAAACCATGGCTGCCAAAAAGAAATCTGGCCAACGAAAGGTATGATAAAAGGTGACTTATAGGAACTCCAGGAGGAGATCGTATTGCTAAGAAATCTGGGACTGCATGGCAAGCACAAGATTGTGACAGATGGCACCATATCCCTCACATTGTAATGGGCAAGCTAGATGATCTGCCAGTGTACAAAGTAAGGCCTGAGAATAATTCAAAAGATGTAAAACAATGATAGAAACTTTACTGCCCATTGGACAAATCTAATTGAGTCTGAGCCCCTAGAAGATGCCCCTCTGGACCAGTGACTAGTGTTGCTAAGAAGATCAGAAAGTCTGCACCTACAGAAGCAAAGTTAGTGTTCCCTCCATGTCCCAGTTGAGCATGACTGTCAGTCCATATCGAAGAAAGTGAGTGACTTTGAATACTATCCTTACGAACTGAGTCAATTGTTTGGGGCAGTCTAGTCACTGCTGGAGATGAAGCTGGGCCTTGTGACTGTCTAAGCCCCAGCTTCATCCTTGACCAATGCCCCAGAAAGTGAAGTGCAAAGCATCAGATCAGTGAAATGGAATCATTGTGCATGGTTGAACTGTTTGAGCTTCAGGGAGGAAAATGATAGATTGGGGTGACGTTGATACACCCGGAAAAGTGACTTGAGTGCCCTGACAGTCCACTGCTGTCCGAAAGCTTCCATGCGAGCCAAATGTTTGGACTCAGAAACTGCAACTCCGTGGAGCTGAAAGTCCCAAGTCCCAGCCTCTACCCCCCTGGAGACTCTGACAAGTGAGGACAATGCTGAAAATGAGGTCAGAGTGCAGAGATATAACAGTTCCCCTAGAAAGACTGGTCGAGCTTTAAAGCCTGTTGCACCTCAGTTATGATTCACTTGGGAGGCCTGGACTTGCCTCTTACTGTTGTTCATAAAGGAGTGTATGTGTCCCCGAGCCATTGCCCAAACTGACATCAGTGGTAACCCTGTTACTTGTGTTGCCCTCTATATGGTGCCCTTGCCCATCCAGCCCCAAGGTAACTGATAGGGAAGGGCCCCTCTTCAGGTTTCATGCGCCTGAGGTAATAACTGAGTTATGGTACAATGTGTATGTAATATCGTAAAGAGTGGACGACTGCAATGTTTCAGAAATGTGTTCTTGGTAAAATGATATATTGACTGATGATTATACAAATGTAGCCTAATGCAAATGTATACGGTTGCAGTTAAACCTTGTGGTATTTGCTTGACGCGGACGCTAAGCTTTTCCCAGGCCAGGAAGGTGTACCCCCCTGCAAATGGGGTTTTCTCAAAGACTTCCAGGAGCTTGCTTGAATGCTCCAAGCCTGAATGGTGTTTGGCATTTAAGCCATTTATCAGTGAGTGTTTTTAGAGCCTCTGGTACTGTCTCTTTAAGAGCTGTCTGCTTGCAGACATAATTAGTTTGTATGGAGGGACTGTGTGCTTCTCTGAGTACCACTGAGCTGCTGCCAATTCACTTCATTTTTGCAGTCACTAGGAGTGCAAAGGGAACCTATCTGAAAGATGTAACTGTTTGCCAGAAATTATTTAGAGTAATAATGAAATTACAGTTTGTCTAACTGCTTCTTTTGCAGTCAGAACTGTGTCTGCTAGTTCCCATTCTAGTTTTGAACTGCTGAACTGGACCAATCAGTGTGGGGTAAGCTAGCTCTAAAATGGTGCCTTGGACGAATCAGAACTTGGACTCATAATCTGAGCCAGCCACAAGAGGATTGTATGGGCAGTGACTCTGGGAGATGTAGTTTAGACTTCAGTGCCTTTTGGACCAACAGCAGCAGTCTATTGTGAGTGACAGCCAATCCAGTCAAGAACTGGGAGGAACTCAAAGGAAGTGCCCGGTTTTGTCGGTTGGAGTTTCAGTTGAGCTTTGGCAGTGAAGAAGGAAGGAGCCCTGTGCTTTTTCAGTGTGCAGTTTTAGCCAAAAACGTGTGTAAGGCCCAGAGTTCCGTCTGCAGTTTGTTAGACTGAACTGTCCCTGTGAAAAGAATCAAAGGATCTCTGAAGAGTAGAAACCAGGCTCACCCTGTAGAAGACTGGAGGAATTGCTGAAAATTACCCCGGTCTGTCAGGAACTGAATCTGCTGTGTGTTCTCCCGGTATTGTGCAGTAATTGCGACGGGATACAGATGCAGCCTGCCTGGTATAGTGCTTTCTTTATATGGATGTGTGAAGAGGTTTGTGCACCTCAAGTGAGCCCTGCTGACATTGAAGGACCCTATCTTATTTGGAGGTCGTGAGTACTAATTCAGGGTCGCTCCTGTTGAATTGCCACATTAAATCCAAATGGAATTACTGTACTGCTGACTGTTTAATTCTCCTTTCTCTGTGTGAAAGGGCCCTACCAGCTGCCACGGTTTGACTGCCTCCAGGGCTTAGGTACCCAGGGACAGTAACTGATAGGGATAGGCCTGTGCACAGAGCCATAGGTAGATTATTAGAGTGATAAGCTAATTAACCTGATTTCCCTGTCCTTGTTATATCCCCTAAATAAATCAGAGCTGCTTGTTTCAGCAAAGTTATACTGCCTGAGGTATTTGTCTATGTTAAAGTACTGTACTGTGATTGTTGCACTGTATCTCATTTCACAGGAGGTCCCAGTGCCGGAACCAGACCTGGGGGTAAGTGTATACTGTGAAGGTAATTCTGATATATTGTGTGGGCCACTAGTGGGAAGAAAGGGGGTTGCAGTGTCCCAGAGGGCTGTGACCAAGTTAGTTTAACTATTGCAAACCCTGACCTCTGGGTGGAGGCACCCGCCATTGGATCCAGGCCCCTCAACCTGTTAGTGGCAAATCAGGCAGGGGTAGTAGCCCCTGGGATAGCGCCATCTAGGGGTTACACAGGTTTTGGAACAAAGTTGACAACTTCATATTTTAATGCCTTTTTGATGTGGTCCATTTCTCCAGGGTTGCTGAATACTGAGTCAGCAGGCCTTCAGGCTGCTGATACTATTTGGGGTGCTACTCTACTTTGTCTTTTAGGAATCTGTAGTGCTGCTAGTATTGCATAATGTTGGTAACTTCACTAATGTTTGTCAGTATCTGCTTTATAATTGGTTTTAAAGAGCACCTTTCCTAGTCCTTTTGACTTTCTGGCATAAACTACCCCTTCTTGCACCAATTCTGGAATTGTATTTCATTAATGTCCTCTGCAGTTAGCTTTGCATTCTGCAAAATGAATGAAATGTAATTCCAGAATCGGTGCAAGAAGGGGAACTATATACATGAAAGTCAAAAGGACTGGGAATGGTGCTCTAAATCTTAATCTCTCTATCTCTCAACAAAATATTGCTCTGTTTTATGTCTTTTCCTAGCAATTGAAACTCAGCCTCCTGTTCTTGTAAGTTTCATGTCCTGTCTTTCACAAAATGGATTAATTTTTGCATGAAAGTCATAAGGACTGGGAAGGATGCTGACAGCAACTCTTTCTCTCAAACCTTGTGCTTTGTTACCAAGGCAGAAGAATGTAAATTTTACAGAAACAAAAAAAAAAACATACTGACAAGGCATTTGGATTTTGGCATAATGCATTGCTAACAGGGTGTGTTGGGGAAGGGGGAGCATGGTATGTACATTGAGTACTGGTAGTTTTCCCTTGCAAAATTGCTGTCACTGCGCTAGACTACACAGTGTGAGTCACTCTCCTACCCTACAGTGATGCCATCGGGAGCCAGCAGCTGAACAGCAAAGGTAAGTGCAGCAGGGCCAAAGCAGGGCTCCAAAACAAATCCAGATTATGGAAGGCAGAGTAAACCTTGGCCAAAAATATCAAATGCATACATACTTTCAGATCTAGTACTACATATAATGACTACAAGATGTAACTTTTTGGACCTTCATAAAAGGTATCTGCTCTTTATCAGGGGCCTAATATGTGTTCATTCCTGCTAGTGGTGCAAGTGTTAGCCCTGGTAAAATCATCATTTTAACGTGAAATACAACATTGATGAGTCTGAATGTAGGTTAAGTAAAAGTAACAGCCTGTCAGGGAGAAAACACTAGGGGCCAGATATTCAAAACTTTGCGTCTGGCACAAATCAATTGCATCACGATTGCACCGCATTTGTGCCGGACTGCTATATCCAAAAGGCCAAATAGCGCTGACGCAATGTGTTAGCACCAACACTATGAGATAATCTATGCGAGGCACAAAGTGAGGGGTTGGGACATGCATACAGGTGCAATGATATATTCAAAAGTAAGTACAACATGTAGCATGGCACAAATTATTGTCCATGAAAAGGTGGTCTTAATGCTGGGCAAACCCTGGATGGGGGTGTGTGGACACAGCAGCAACAGGGAGCAAGGCTGTATGCATCCAATGAGAAGGCAGTGTGGGCAGACAGCCACCCTGGACCACTCCATTTGCACAGGCACACAGACTGGAATGCAGTGCCCCAACAGTGCTGTGAAATGAACACTCGTAAACTATTTGTATGATACTGTAATGTGCATCTAATGTGATATTTGTGTATTGTGTGCTGTTGTGCATTGTATGTCTTTATTGTACACTGTTGTATCTCAGCGACACAGTTAGTGTCTCCGGGTCATTCCTGATACTGGGCCTTGCACCAGTGTGCTTACCTGGTGAACAGTGTGATAAGACAACAGAACACATACATGGCAGATACATGAAGCACACAGATGGCACTGCTCGTGTCACCATCATCTGTCACTGGTCCTAACCCTGCCAGGCATTAGTGGGTGCTCCAGTTTCCAGAGGACACCATGGCAGTGTGTCCATGCAGCACACACCTCCAATTCTCCCACTGGGGTACACCAACACAGTCCAGCAGACGCATGCTGCACTGGGGGAATGGAGGGTGTTGAGAGGAGGGTGTACGGGTGGCCAGGCTGCACTACATAGTAGGTACTGCCATATGGCTGGGGCCATCTACACAGTGCACATGTTCCACTGACAGGACTGCTGCTGACAGCAGTGTGCCAGTATGATGGTATGTGTGGGTTCCCCCCCCCAGGGCACATACCTTACACCTGTCCGGGATCCCTGCACACACAGACAGCCATGTGTATGGTAGTGTGGGGATTCTATGCCACTATGAAGCACATGAGGGTCACAAGACAGTATGACTGTGGTGTCCACTATCGGATCACACCTTCCAGCTGTGCTTGTCACTGTGCGGATAGCACCAGTCACTGTTGCTTGACATACCATAGGCATTGTTGTGTACCTCACAGTATTGCCTACTATGGTACTGTACCGTCTGATAAACACTGTGGCAGGAACAATGATTTGCCTCTGGCATGTAGCATGACCACCTGTTTCCTGTTCCTGTAATGCTACTGCCCTGGGCCACATTAGTCTTTGCATCTGTGTCCAAACCAAGACTGCAGCTAATGTTCTATGAGCTGTTAGCACAAATGCATGTGGCAACCAACCTGTAATACCAGTTGGACCTACAGGTGGAACTGTGAGCACAGAAAGGAACGTGGCTACTGACCTGTAATTCAAGTCGGACCTACAGGAGGAGCTGTGTGCACCATGTTATAGTGCTGCACAATCCAAATGCAAAGCAGGCCGTAAAAAGATGCTAATGTGGCTGTTTGCCCATGGATTGCCTGAGTAGGATCATCTGCACTGCAGTTTTGCATATAGCAAAGTTTAGCGCCGGGCAAACATATCAGCACCACGCAAATGTGTTAGTGCCATGCAATACCGTAATGTTCCATTACATGGTTCTGCAGTATTTGGCCTGCACTGTTTGCTGTTGTTGTGCTCCTCTGCTTTGCTAGCACACGTTGCCTGCATTGTTCAGCCTTATCTCACTCCACCTCTGTGTGCACTGGACCGCTGTTGCAGTTTGCACTGCTCTCAGTTGCTATATTCAGTACAGTCTTATTTGCCGGGCTGTTGTTGCATTGCACTCTGAGCCCTGTGTGCATGTATTCATTTGCACACTATACTCAGCTCATTTAACCCCGGGGCTATTCCTTTGAATATGGCGTGGAAATGGTTCCAGGCTAATTTTGCCCACCATGCAGTGCTAATTTTGCCCAGGGGCAAGGTTTTGAATATCTGGCCCTGGGTTTACTGGGTTGGATACTACATAGAAAACTCATAGTGAGGTTTCAAAACAGCATTACCTCTCCCACACCCTTTTACAGGGAGGTAGAATAATTATTTTAACGTGCCACCCTGAGAAATCACCTCGATTGAATGATGGGTGTGAATGATCACAGCCTTCCACCAAATCAGAAAATTATTTGTCTGCAAACCTGACGTGACAATGGGAAATTGTGCTCACACGCCTTTCCAGTATAAAAAATAAACTAAACCTTAACTGTAGTGTGCTAGCAGTCAGCAACTCTGGAGAAAATGACAACATAAAGGCACCAAAATAAATAGGAAAAAAATACAGATTTGTCAACTTTTTTACAAAACCTGAAACACACAGTTTTTATAGCAAAATTTTTTGAATGCTGCTGCCTGTTTGCTTGTATAGACTATTGCACATGAATTGCAACCTTTGAAGAAACAGGTTCTATAAGGTTGCTGACAGGGAAGACCAGATTCTGAGTTCTGGAGATGACATCATCATCATCAGCTCTTCACTGAAACTGGCTTGTTTGAACAGGGAGTGAAATTAGAGTTGTAAAATGACTTGTAACTTTTAAACAAAGTAACTCAGAGACCTCATTTTTGGCATGAGGCTAATTGGGGCTATGCTGATCCAAATTCTGAAATTTGTTGATGCCAGAAATTTTGACGGTAGTCCCTCTTAAGTCTCTGCTGCAACCTGTTGTAGCAAACCAAGTTGTGATTTCTGATCTGTGAGCATGCAGGGCCAATGCTCTATCACAAAGCAAAAAGATGTACAGTATATAGTAGAGTGTTTTACTAGACTAGGCCCTTCGGCCTTGGACACAGTTGTTTTAGGCAAGAAAAGTGTACTGCATTATTTAATCTGCTTGTTTTCTTCAAGGGCCCCAACTAGCTGGCCAACGTACTGCTGCAACGAATAATGGGTATCCAGGTATCGAATATGGGATTGCGTGGTTTTGTATGTTTCTGGGAACTGGTACCAGTATGGGCATTTGTAAATATGTTTACTATAAAGATAGTTAGCTAGGTAGCCAGGGCTCTGACTGTCTCAGAAGGTTGGTGGGTGCCACTGTGATTTAAGGAAGAAAGCCAAATGCAAAGTGATTATTGTCATTGTTTCAACCCAAATCATTCAAACCAATACTTCTTATCAACAGTAAATAACATAATCTCTACTCCATCTTACCCTTCCTAGCCCTTCCCCATGTAAATAAAGTTGTTTGTTCTTGCAGATACCTGTCTCGTGAACGTATTATTAGCAGTAAGTCAATAATTGTTAAAGTGTTGTTGGGTCATGTGTGGGGTGGCATCAGTGAAAGGTGGGTAGGTACAGCATCCCAGAGGGTTGTACCAGGTTAAAGCTAGCCCACTAAAGGTATACTCTGGGTGGAGGCACTGTGCAATATGTTAGACATGCAGAGAGAGAGAGAGAGAGAGAGGCTGTCCACACACTGCACGCTACTGCTGCTGAGGAGAAGCTTGGGAAGCAGGCTCTATTAAACACTTTTTTTTTGCCTATAATAAGTATGCCACCTTTGTCATGTAATGGAGCTTCTAGACTATCTTGTGTGTGCATAGCTGGTCGGCGCCCCATTTCAGATGTTCTTTTTACCCCTAGGAGGAACACCAAGGTGGCGATGGGATTAAGGGTGTAGGAGGGCCCCTTCGGGAAGGCCTGAGTCTGAAGCAGACGCCAAGTTTTCCTGAGGTAGAAACCGTATTCTGTTGGAGCAGGAGAAAAGACAAGGAGAAGAGAAGAAGAAGGTGAAGAAGAGATTTTGCACTGTGCTTCCTTTGATCCTTTGGAGCATTTAGATGTTTTAAGAACATTTTTAAATATAAGTAACTAAAGTGTCTAAAATGATTAGAGTGGTTAAAGCCACTAAAGTGCTGTATCCTAATGTGTTGGGAGACATCAGTTTAATGTTTTTATTGAGGACAGAATTGTTTTATTGCATAGGTTTTTAGATCAACTGACATTTTAAGTTAGATTAACAAAGCGTTTTAAGTGTTTGTAGTATTGTTGGGATAGATTGCCCTCAGGAGTGAATGAGTTATTTGGGGATCAGAGCTGTAAAGCTAACACAGCTTACGTGCTCTTTTTTTGAACTCCTGTGAGCCTTGCCTGAGTTTGGGTTATAGTTTTGTATCTACCTATGGTGCATTTACATTTTATACACTTTGGCCCAGATATTCAAACTGCGCGCAACAGCAGGAGCAAGCGCAAGTCCATTGCGTCCATGCGCAAGAAGCATGATATTCAAAAACTGCGCAGGCCAAGATGCGCTTGTGGCCGATGAATGAATATCGCACCACCTGCACCATAGTGCAGCTAGGGAGGTGAAGCTGAGTATATCTGATGCGACATAGTGCAACAAGGGATGTTCAGCTGAGCAGTCCAGATGCGCCATTGCGCAACCAGGGATGCCCTCCAGCAGCAGGGCAGCAATGCAACAGCACAACCAGGGATGCAGGGGCCACCACCCATGCCACAGATGGACAGAGGAACACACAGCAGAACAGACATCGTCTCCCACACCCCTGCACTGCACAACTGGGGAGGGCTGGAATAACCACTGGCCCATGGAGACCAGCAACCAACCCACAGCCGGGCCATGGTGCCCCATCACACCCCTGGCAAGCTGTGACCGCACACAAGGATGGCCACCACCTCGCACTCACACCATCCCACAAATGCAGAGCACACCCTGCACCATGATCCCCATACACCCTGCCCGGGAGTAGCACCCAACAGTGCAGGACACCCCATGCATGCCACCACCCCTACTGTGACAATGCAACCCTGTGCACCATGGAGCCATGCAAGGCAGCCCCACCATGGACACCCTGCAGTGGGCGGCAACAGACAGTGATGCAACAGATGCATACACTGTGCCACCCTGCACGTGCCCCCGAGGTACAGCTGAGAGACTGACCATGTGTCAGCACATGAGGTACCCCACATGCAACAGATCATGCCCTGGACCCCACCTCCAGTGGTACAGCACCCTGCACACCCTCCCAAGGACACATCCTGTCCCAGCACTGGCCACAGCAGCCACCACTGACACGCCAGCAGACTGTCCATATTACAGACATGCAAGGATGTCAGCAACACAGGCCATGGTCAGTCTGACAGGGGTGCCATGCACACAGTGCAGGCCCCATGGACCACTGCACACAGGCATCCAGTGCACAGAGTACAACACACAAACCACAGACAGTGACTGATCCCCCTGAACACACCATAGGCATTCACCTCAGCACACACACACACACGCCCATGTGTGCACCACCCCTGATGCCATGCACACCACTGCAGCTGAGCATCTGTAGCCCGCTGCAAATCAGAGACCACCACAGTTGTTATAACAAAATGTATGTATTAAAATATAACTATGTAACATATATACAAATATATACAAGGGGAAAGGGCCACAAACTGGGTGGGGGCGGGCATGGGGCAGGGGTGTAGAAATGGGAGAGGAAGAAGGGTGTGAGGGTGGGTCCAGGGGTATGGTTGTCAGGGGTCACGGAGGGCCTATTCCCTGCCCTGCTGTGCACTCCTGTGGCACCTCTGGGTTTCCTCCTCTGGACCCCATGTCTCTCCAACCTCTCCAAGGCTGCCAGGGATGCCCGTGCCAGCTGCAGGATTTCCTTTATTGCCCATTCCAGGGCCATCCAGCATTGTCCACCTAGGACAAGGGAGCAGAGTCAATATGTGTAACTGTCCAGTCCCCTGCAGCAAACCCATTGTGCATGGCATACAGCCATGTGCCATGCCCCTGTGATGGTGTGCGACCACCCACAGTTACCGTGTCCACAAGACCTGCCTACCCAGGCAGCCACAGCCATGTGGACCACTGCACACACCCACCGCCCATGTCCTGCACAGCACCACCGAGGCCATACAGTGACTTGGCTATGCGGTGTGAAGGTAGTGGCACAGCCATGTGCCCGGTGCATGCATGGACCACCATTGATGCACTCCCAGACATGCAGTGCCACTGGACAGTGCTGACTGTAACAAGTTGTGTGTATGGCAGTGGTGTCAATGGATGGTGGCCATGCCCCACTGCCTACCCTGTTACAGAGCATGCAATAGTAATCATGGATGTAAGGCACTCACCGTCATCAGGCTGGTCCCTGCGCCTCTGCGGACCTTCGCCCATCCCGGTCTGATGGTCCTCCTGCTGGCGCCTCCTCTCCCTCGTCAGCCTGCACTCGTCTGGGCCTAAGGTGCAAACATGGAGAGAGGATCATCAGTACAATCCTGTAGCAAAGTCCCCCTGCCCCCATGTGTGTGCAATCCCACACAGCCAGACCCACCCACCCCACACCCTGATACCACCACGGCTAACACCAGACAGCCCCCCCATGTGCCGGACACATGCAACCATGATACCCGTATAGAAGATAAAAGTGTATGGATGTTGCATCTACCTGGCCGTGGTACCGTGCCCCTCCTGGCACGTGCCCGCAGGTCTGGGTCCCTCAGCCTCAGGTCCCCATATCTGTGGTGGCACTGCTGCGCCATCCACCCCATACTGGTGGCTTCCTCCAGGGCGTCGGCCACCTCCTCCCACACCTGACTCCTGGCCCTGTCCAGGGGTGCCTCACCAAATAGTGGGCCAACATGTGGCTCCACAGTGGCAGCCAGGTTTGCCAGCTCCACCTTGCTCCACTGTACAGCTCTCCTCCGAGCCATCTCTACTGCTAAGTTAAGTCAAAATGGCACTCTGCAGCGCAGTTCCGCCACGTGCAGATGCGCGGTACAGCCCTGCCATTCCCTATCGTGCTGTCACCGAACAGCGTGATAGTGGTGCACCCATGCCTGATGCATGGCACCTAGGGGGCAAAGGTCAGGCACAGGGTCAAGGGTCTCTGGCGCACGGACAGCCACAGCGCAATTGGAACCCAATGCATCTAGCGCGATTGGGTGCCTGTGTGCCACTTCCTAGTGGTTCACTGCGCTGTTGCCCCGTGCCGCCTACAACGCCCCAGTGCCACAGCGCCATATAGGTGAACAGCGTTGTAGCACCACTGGCACAATGGTGGCCGTGCCCTGCATTGTCTCCCGTGCACAGCACATCAGCAGCGTGGCAGGCGCCTGCGTCATCAACCCGGGCATGCACAGTTAGGTCTGTACTGCGCATGTCACAGAACTGCACCCTTGGCTCAGCAAGTTCAACACAATTGTGCAAAGCACAACAGCGCAATATTCAGCCGTCATATGCAAATCAGCTAATCAGTCATTCAATGGCGCAGTCACTGCATTTGCATCCACTTAAAGATGTGCCTCGCCTCATTTGCATGGGTTGTGCTATGAAAGTGTGACATTGGGCTGCACTGGCCATAATCGGTTACTGCAGTCTGTTGGTGAATTGCATGCTGTTTGGGAGTGTGGACTATGGATTTTGGGACATACATGGGACTGTGCAGTCACAAGTAACACCTGTCATTCTCATAGGCTGAATCATGACCGAGCGAGTTGTGGAGGAAGAGGAACAGAGTTGTGGGAGGAGGAGGAGGCCAAATTTCACAAAGGCTGAGATGGATGCCCTGTTCGAGGCCTACCTGGACCAGGAGCCGCTTCTCAGCGGATGCCAGGGAACACCACAGGCCCGTGCTGCTGCATGGGAGGAGGTGGCACGTGCTGTAAACTTGCATGGCAGCCACCAGAGCTCCGTGCAGGAGTGCAAGAAGCAGATGGGCACAGACAGGAGGAGGATTAAGGAGAAGGTGGCTGTCATCAGGGCAGCATGGTCTGCGACAGGTGGGGGACAGCCGGAGGTGCTATGCCTGACCCCACAGGAGGAGAGAGTTGCTGGCAGCATGCAACGTTGCGCCATTGAGGGTGTTCTGGGTGGTGGATTCTAGATGGGTGGTAGCCTGTCACTGCATGGTAGGTCATGGTCTGTCTATTGGGGGGGACAGGGTAGGTCACATGCAGTAATGCCACTTTGTTTTCCCTTACAGCTCCTGAGCATCTGCATGGGTCAGCGATGGTGGGCTTCTCCACTGAGGCCGGTCAGATGGAGATAGAGGAGGGCCCATCCACCTCCACAGGAATACGCGGCTCAGGGCGACAGTGGACCCGCCTGGACGTCCAGACTGATGTTGCTGGAACAGGTGTGGAGGAGGCCCTGCCCATGTCCCAGCATGCCAGCGTCCACAGATGCCAGTATGCTGGGACTCGGGCTGGTGCCGGGTCCGTCACCGATGATGATGTCGCTAACGTCATGGGCAGTGACACGTGTTTGCCACAGGATGGCCACACAGCAGGTAACATTGCGGCCATGGCTGTGGGTGGTGCCGCCGTGGAGGCCTGCGTGTCATCACAGTCTCAGCCTGTGCCTGTCAGCACCAGTGGGACAGCACTGGTGTGTGTACAGGACAGTGGGACTGTTGCAGCCACTGCAGTGGCACCATTGAGCCCTGGGGAGCGACAGCCGAAGGGGCAGCATCAACAGTCGGCCAATGGGCTTGGGGGTACAGTGTCAGGGGGTGGCATCAGTGCACTGCCTGTGGACATGCCCAGGCCTGGCCCTGGTGTGCAGCGCCCACCCTCAAGGGGTGATGAGCATCAGGGCCACGAACACCCTGATGGACAGCATGCCGATCAGGCAGATAACCTCTTGGATGAGCACACCAGCATACTGCAAACATCAGTCAATCAGCAGATGCGGCTTGTGACAGCGGTGGATGCACTGAGTGCAGCTCTGCAGCAGGCAGAGGAGCGTCGCAGCAGAGAAACCACTCTACTCCTGGCAGGGATGGACCGGATGCGGGAGGATGTGACCGCTGCCATTGACAGGCTGACACATACAATCACAGCTGCCATGGCCACAGGGGGCACACAGTTATTTGCCCATGAGTCGCAGACATCACACAGTGCAATGTCCACCCCCATTCTTGGCATCGTGCGACAGCCATCCTTGTCGACACTGGGTTCAGCTGTGGGCATCCTGAGCACACCTGGCGCAGGCATGTTCGGTGTGCTGCAGACCCCTGCATGAGCACAGTCGCGTTCACACAATGGAACCCTGGGGGACCATCGGTGCCACCCCATGAGGCCAGTGGTCAGCCTGTCACCACTGGCGGGTCTCAGCAAGGCCACCCATGTGTCCGTGGTGGCCGGGGCACTTTGGCGCGTGACTGACCTGTCTCCCAGCGTGCCTACTCTCTGATGCTGCCCTGTGTGCATTCAGCGGGCAATGCACGGTTGGGTACCTGGCCCTGCACGCACACGCAATGTCCATCTGCACACCCTCCCGGCTGCTGTCCACAGTTGCATGTGCGTGATGATGCCTGCATTGCACTGTACGCCAATGTGCAATGGTGCCCAGCGACTGATACACCCACAATGACAGGCAGTGGGCGTGGCAGTCTGTGGACATGTGTGTGGCTAGGGGTGGCGTTCTGGGTCAGCGTGCCTCCTACCCTTTGTGCATGTTTGGTGGGTTTTGTGTGTGTGTGTGTGTGTGTGTGTGTCCGTCCACGTGCCATGTTAGACCTCATCCATCCCTGGCGGTGTGTGTGATTCTATGCCTGGCCACTTCCCTTGACGGCATGCACCCCTGGTGTGTGTCCATGCGTACAAGCAGAAACTGGAACCCTCCCACTGGCTATAAAAATAAAAAAAGGTGTGTTAATTTTTGCAAAAAAATCATGACTGCCCCAGTTGACAGCATGTTACACCAGTGCTGGGGGAGGCCAAACAAGGATGGCTAAAAAACGAGACCAGCTGATTCCAAATATTGAACAATGAACTTAATAGAATAGGTGTACCTTACAATTATATGTATAAAGATCAGACCGACCCAGATATATTTAAGGATATTGCATCCCAGAGACTCGTAGATATAGCCATGCAAAAAGATATTAGTAGTATTAGGGAGGCGTGGGAATATATAACATACAAGAAAATAAAATACGTTTTTGAAATAGAAAGATGCCTAATTGTATGAAAATGTTAAACAAAGGAGAGCTATGACAAGGTTAAGACTAGGAATCCTAACTAACAGATGGGTGAGAAACACAGGAAATCCAAGCCAATTTTGTGGATGTGAGGAAATGCTAAAACTCACAATTAAACATATATTGTTAGAGTGCCCCTCGACAGGGAACAACTATTGAACCCAATTTGTAATAGGGTAAGAGACTATGATAATGACAAAAAGATGGAATTATTGTTAAATCCAGTTTCTGTAATGGAGATTTTTGCTGTAGCCTTTATTAAATTAAGAGAGTTTAGTTCCAGAATATAAAGTAAACTAGTATATCTTAATACTAATGACATGGGAATGGCTATTTTAGTAAATATTCTGTGTATTAGGGTGATCTATAATTTTGTACGTCATGTATTTATTTTTAAATATTGTGTGTAACAGACAGTGTTTTATACATACTTTTTCAATAAATTGAACTGAACTGAACTGAATATGCTATCTTGGGAAGAACCAGTTTTAAAGTTAATACTAGGAACCCATGCCCATCAGCCTTGTTAGTGGCCACCAAGGCAGGGGTGGTAGCCCTTGGTATCACGACACCAGGGTTACAGTAAATTATGAGGAACTACTCACTAGGAATTGAGAATCAAGAACAGGGGGACATGAGTGGAAGCTTGTGTGTGTGGGTGGTGGTGGTGGTGGTGGTGAGATGCAAGAGGAACTTGAGAAAGTTTTATTTTAGAGAGAGAGTGGTTGAACCGTAGAAACAAACTGCCAGCAAAGGTGGTGGGTGCAAGAGCCATTAGTGGTTTCAAACACAGCTGGGACTCAGTAAAAGGTTTAATAGTTACACAGGGGTAAGCATTAGGGCAAGGGGGGACGTGAGGGCGATTAACTTGATTATACAATAGGTCGTAGGTATGATAGGGTTAAACAGGGCAGACAGGATATGCGGATGGTCTTTTTCTGATGACATTTTCTGTTTCTTAATGAATACCGAAACCACCAGAATGAGTCCAAAGATAGCGATGTAATAGGCTGCATAGAGCATCTGGGCTGAGTTCTTAACTATAAAGGGGGAGCTAAATTTCAACACTCGCCTATTCTCAAGTGGAGAAAAAGAAGTGTAGATTTATTATTAGAGTCTGGCAGCACATACAAGAATGTCTGTGTCTTAACTTATGGGTAGCTGTAACCCAGTTAACTTGTGCTTGATATATCTGTCCATTATTCACACAAAAAGCTGTTTCAAAGCAGGTGTTTCTGCAAGACTCTGATGCAGAAATGGCAATAAAAAAATAATTCACTTGTTCTATTGATTGAACACCAATAATGTTTCTCTTCATAAAAACATCCACCCCAATATTTATTTATTTATTTATTTAGATTTTGTTTACCAGGTAAGTACACTAGACAAGTATTATGCCTATTTTCAGGAACGACCCGGGAGAATACAACATGAGGAACAGCAGTCAAGGAGACATGGCAAAGAGAGTACAGTTTTTTGTCACAGTAAACAAACGTGGGAAATACATCATTTGACGCTGGGGAAACATATAGTAGTAAGCACATTTCAGATTATACACTCTAGACTAGCTAGTTCAACTGACAGATATATACAGGTCATCATACATAGGAGTGGAGCATAGCTCAAGGACTGGATTGGTCATAATATAACTTATAACATTGTTGCAGAAGACAAGGGGAGCTGAAAAGGTGCCACTGTGTTTGGTATATGGCCTCAGTAGATAACCACACTGTGGTGGTAGAATGGCACAACCAGAGGCTGTGATGGTTGTGGTTAGAGATGCCCCCCCAATCTGTTTATTTTCTTAGCTACCCTGGCTGCTCTCTTCTTAAAGGGCCCCACAACCCCATCACCTGGCTTTTCCAGTAGTTATCCTCCCACCATCATACTCAGCCACAAGACTGTGGGGGATGCCCAGTCACTGGTGCAGTGTGTGTGAGGGGTCAGTTATCAGCCTGCCACGGGGAGTTTTTCCATTGATTTTCTCCCTGGGCCCATAGGACATTCAGTGGGTGCAATGTGTGAACTATGCCTCCCTGGAGATGCCCCTGCTGCAATGAACATGAGATCCCTTCTCTTTCTATCCTGGTGATGTTGCTTGTGCTGTCAACCAGTCGCCAGTGGGTGGCAGTCAAACAGCAAGCCACAGCAACCTCCCTCCCTCCCCAAGGGAAGTGTATAGGCCTATGGATGCTCAATCCTCCCTTCCCTGGCCAGCCCCTGAGCATCTGGTATCCATGTCCGAACTCGGTCGCTGGAATGGTGAGAGGTGAGGAGCACGGCAACTCAGCCCTCCACACCACAGGTCTGGCTGGAGATGACTTTCTTTTTTTTTTTTCCCCTCCTCTCCCCTGCAGTGCCCCTCTCTTCGGGAGACACTCTGCGGCCTTTTCAGCCCTCGCTCACCTGCCTGGAGACCAGAGCGGTCCATCCCCCATGGAGCCTTGGTTTACCCCCCAGGTGGGGTACGGGGTGGGGGCCCTACACCCCGAGATTTACTGAAGTTTCGTCGGGATGCAGCCTCTGGGCAGGCAGGGCTTTGAGGGTCGGGTCCTAGTGCTCTGTCTACCGGGCACCGCAAGGTGTTTTCCAGTGTTCTTATTTACCGCGACGTCGGTCCCTGACGTCAAGGCGCTGAGCGCCCCACGCCTGGGCACGCGCCCTCCTTCTTCCTGCCGCTCGGCCTGCTGCACCTCAGGTCTCCACCTGGGGACAGTCAAACCCGGGCTCTGGATCCCCTCCCCGGAGAGGGCAGGCAGTCCTGGGACGCTCAAGCCTTTTCCGGCCGCCCTCCAGCTTTCCGGCTCGTTCCTCGAACCCAGGTCGCTACGCCGCAAGCGAAATCCAACCGCTGCGCCGGCGGGCCGGCTGGAGATGACTTTCTAATATGTTATCACTTTTACTTGTTAAAGATTTAGAATGTGGCAGGCTTCTCCGTACCCACAGAGGGATTGCCTGTGTATCTCTGTCTCTTTAGATGTCATTTAAAGTTGATAACATGTCAGATCTTTGAGAATCTCTCTTTTATCAGGCCACACCTTTGGAACTTTAGCCACCAGGCACTAGGACCATATTGAAATTTTTACAAGCAGTCAGCCAGGGGCTGCTGCTGATGATGTAAGGCATCAGTGTATAGATAAACGTGGGTGGCTCCATTCTTAATTCTTTTCTTGCCATCTATCAGACTCATCGAACCACTGTAGGAAACATCGCTTTTATAGCCTCTGTTTCATTTCTTTTCAGTACTAAAGTACTCACTTTTACAGTGCTTTCTTGATGACCTGTATGTCATTGAAGGAACCATCTAAACTCTGATACTGTGAGTGTAGAAAGATCTATTCTGGTGACTCCCACAAAGTTTTGGGTCTGCTGCTCAGGCCTAGACCACAGTGTGAAAGCCTGCAAAATATGCCAGGGGTTCAGTTTGCACAACCAGGCGATGCAGAAAGGGGGCTTTGGGGAAATATTTAGTCCAAAAGACCATAGGCTGGAGAAGCAGCTCCAAGAGAAATCTGTATTGCTTGCTCCATCAACCAACAGTCGTTCAGATCCTGAGAGAAAACTTCAGGGAGTCACAAACTCAAGCACCAGGACAAGGTGAAGTAGTCTCTGATGTGCTCCAAGTCGCTCAGTGCTCTTCAGGTATGGCTTCTGCTTCGATGCCTGTGCTGGTGGCAATGCCAACAGTTCCCCCCAACCATCAACATGACACCGAGGTCAGGGCTTGGCGTAGGCGCTACCGGGCACTTATGGCTTTTGTCTCCTCCGGTAACAGCTGTTAATTAAAGCAATGCTGACACTCAGGTAGTCCTTATCACCTGTTCAGACATGATGTGGTGTCTACTGCCTGGTCTCCCTGTAGCTGGAAGCACGTTGACAGAGTTTTCATTCCCTAACCCATCGATGACGCAAGGTACTCCCTTGCCACAGAATCCTCATATGCCATCATCGCCGGCATGGTCCCTCATTCTCACTGACCCAGTCGACAAATATGAGTATAACCCTGACCTGATAATGCAGGAGGAAGAGGAGGATGGCAACTATGCTGACAGTCAGCATGAGCTTGGCACCAGTTCTACAGTATCCACTTGCAGTGAGGACTCTGTGGTGAACACACCATGGTTACCTCTTGAGGACCCCTCATTTTTCCCCATGATGCAGCAGATGCAAGCTGCCATGGGTTTTGCTTTAGAAGAGCAGGATACTACTAAACAGAACCTGCTAGAATTTCTGGAGCTGCCAAAGTCTCCAGCTGTTTTGGTGCCACCTCTGCTACCAGCCTTAGAAGATGCCACCTGTACAGCTTGGTAGAAACCAAACAATATACTAGTTGTTCCCAGAAAGATAAAATGTATTCTGCCCCTTCTGAAAAGCTTTTTTTTATGCCACACAATCTGAGACTGACTCAGTGGTGATTATTGCTGCCCATGACAGATCCAGGGCACCTAAACATCTCAGTTCCCTTCCTTCTGACAAAGAATCTAGGAGACTAGCTGTCCCAGGCATCCTAACACCTAGAGGAAAGCTGAGGCCGCTACATAGACCTTGCCTGAGTACTCCTCAAAACAGGAGTTATTGAAAACCCTTAGCATCCATGAGCTTTAAGAGAATTCTGTTAAGAAACTGGCAGTTGAGTCACAGTCCCACAGTAGGTGAGTGGTATGAACAGATTTCTACACAAGCTAATAATGAAAAGATTAGCTATACTATCACAGAAAAGATTGAAACCTTTTACAAGATATGGGCCCCTTTCCTGAAGCTTGGTAACGAAGCATTAGGCTAGGTTGTTATGACCAAGACATTCAGTATGTATGTGAAGAAAATGAATTAAGAAAAAAATAAATCACTGTTTATAATAGATTTACATACTTAGCACTTTTTTAATGTATGACATCTATATATGGATATAGTATATATTTTAAGATACTGAACAAATATTTTCAAAACATTTGTAATGCATTTTGTTGAACAGTAAGACTCCAAGTGTATTACTCTTGATTAAAAAAAAACATTTATTATGGGGGGGGGGGAGGAAAACCCTGACTGCTGGTGCTGATGTGGGCAAGCATTTGCTCCACACAGCTTATGATGTTTCTGATGCTTTTGCAAGGTCTGCGGCTTCAGGCATCTGGCTCAGGAGATATTCTTGGCTTAGGATAGCAGGATTGTTTTGCCAACATTTTTATTGTTTTCAAAAAGAGTAATTCAATACATATTATAAATCATACATGAAATGATTAATGAAGTATAAATACAGATTCAACTGATACAATTAACATAAGACTACAAACAAACCATTCTTAATGCCTCATTTAGAGGGCAAAAGTTGTTTGGCTAAGAGGTACAAGAAGTTCTAAAATATCTCCAAGCCTCAAGCAAGACTTTGAAATCAGTGCACTCCCTCTACCACACCAAACCCAGGGGAAGGAGCAGGGTTGCCTTTTGCCGAGCTGGTGTTTGGGGACAGCACCCAGCCCTCAGATAGCAGGGCCAGGCTAATGAGCAGGAGTCTTACCTGTCCCTGGCATTGTCCAAGGTGCCCATTCTAAAGCACCTAGAGGTGGTGGAGCTGCTCCACCCACCAACTCAGCCTAACTCCTTACCCACCCTCAAACCACCTTTACTTCCAGGAGTGATTGTTGGGGGTCACCTATCCCTTCACTTAGACCAGTAGAGGGAGGTGACTACAGATGCATGTGTTCTGGAGATCATAGAAAAGGGGCATGCTCTGGAACTTCTGGACAATCTTCCAGATCATCCACCAGTTGTGTCAACCTACCCTCTTGGACACCTGCCCCTGTTGTGGGAGGAAGTTAAAACTTGGCTGCAAAAACAGGCTACTAGAACCTGTCCCTCTAGAACAGAGGAATACAGGTTTTTAACTCCTGGTACTTCCTTGTTCCAAAGTGGACAGGAGACCTGAGGCCTATTCTGGATCTAAGATATCTGAACTTCTGCATAGAATACAAGCTATTCAGAATGGTCACTTTGCAGGGTGTCCTTCTGTTACTGCAAACGGGATTGGATATGCTCCCTGGATATGAAGGATGAGTACCTCCATACCAAGGTTCAGAAGCCTCACAGAAAATACCTGAGGTTCTTGTTTCACGGAGAGCGTTACCAATTCAAAGTGTTGCCCTTTGGTTTGTCTTTTGCACCATGGGTCTTTATCAAATGCATGGCAGAGGTGGAAGCAGCCCTTTGCAGGGAAGGCCTGTATGTTTTCCATTACCTGGATGATTGGCTAGTAAAAGCCCACTAGAAGGACCAGCTACTGAAGACCACAGCTCGAACAAGGCAGCTGTTCAATGCTCTGGGGGTGACAGTCCACATACCAGAATCAATGATGATGTGCTGCTAATGTCTGCAGTATATAGGGGCAGTACTGAGCACAGCCCAGGGCTCAGCCTTGCTGCCAATGGATAGGCCAACTGTCTGATTGCTCAAGCACAGTTAGTGCACGAGAGCCATTATGTCTAAGCAAGGATGTTTTTATGTCTTCTGGGACTCAGGGCTGCAGCCTTTATCACAGTACTACTGGCCAGGCTGCACATGTGGATTCCCCAGTGGACTTTAAGAGTTTGGTGGGACCAGCTCATGGACAATCTAGAACAAATGGTTCTAGTCATGTCACCCGTGTGCAAAGTGCTCAAGTGGTGGATGGAACGCAGCAAGGGGATTCCATTCCTGATCCTCTCCCCTTTTCAGATCCTTACCTCGGATGCTTTGGGGGGTGGACCAACCCAGTCCTAATGATCTGGGTGTCAAAAGTATGGGATTTTCTAAATAACTGTTACTACACTTCCAAGGAAGGACTGGGTTGGTCTGAAAGCTAACGCACTTTGTTCTTTTTGTTACATCTATGTTGGCCCAATAAGAGGAATCAAATCATTTGCTTCTGGATCTGTTGTTACAAGGACAAATATGGCAAAGACTAAATCTGTATATTAACAAACAAGGGGGGACTCATTCCTATCCGCTGTGCAGGGAAGCAAGGAGAGTTTAGTTCTGGGCTCTGGAACCCAGTCTAGAATTATCAGCTGTACATGTTCCAGGTATCCAAAACATCTTGGCAGACAAGCTAAGCAGGTCACAGTCCAGGATGCACAAGTGGGAAATGTTGACCTCAGTGGTCAGTGACCTGTTGGAAAGATGGGGTTGTCCAGAGTTGGACCTTTCTGCATCTCCATACAAAACTGCCACCTTTCCACTCACTTGCTTCAGGATCTGGATTTGTCCCTCTCCTGGAAAAGGAGGTTTCTGTACGCCTTTCCTCCCTTCCCACTAATTCAGAGAGTAGTACTCAAGCTGAAGATAGAAGGAGCAACTCTAATACTCATTGCTCCTCTGAGGCCTCAGCAGACCTCGTTCTTCCTGCTGCAACAGCTGGCAGTGGAACCTCCACTTCCTCTGCCCCTGTGCAAGCTTCTCAGAAATGGGGGATGTCCCCATAAGTTACACACAGTTACAGGAACCATTTACTTTCCAGATTCTTCATCCCTTCTGGGGCACTGCACAGGAGAAGGCTGTTGCCATGACTCAATGCAGGTCTCGGTGTGAGCTAACATGTGGCTGAAAAGGGTCAGGAGAGAGAGAGAGAAGTGTGACCTCTCCTGAGACTCTCCTCAGTCAGCACCCCAAGCTATCTGTGTTACTCTGAGGCAGAAAACTGACACACCAACATTCTGTTGTGGCTTATGCTGCTGCGAAAGCCACTCCCACTTGGAACCTCTGCCAGAGTAACTGACAAAAGCTGCCAAGGAAGCCCTAGAAGTTTAACTCTTTGCTGTCAAATGTGCTTACCTAAAAACCCAACTAACTGCAGGAGTTCTAGTAACCCTAGGGGAAACTCAGAGGTTACACTCATCACCACCAGGAAACCTTGTTGTTTGCAGCAAGGGCTTTGGACTGCAACAGGCCTTCCTTCCCCCTGGGTACCCTACAGGGAAGGTTGACCACCCCTTCCCCTACCTATGACCAGCATAGGAAGGTCACCTCAGAGGACATGGATGCCATGCAACAGTTACCTACAGCCAGCTTACTATGGGATCCTTCAATGGTAGCATGTCTGGCTACCGGAATCTGACCACCTACCACCATTGACAGGGTCACCAACCCATCCTCCATCAGGCAGTCATCCAGTTCCACCACCTGGTGCTTACTGATGAACCTTCTGGCTAGGCACTGCCCACTAGACTACCTACAGGGGTACCCAGCCATGCCCACATTATCACCTGTTAAGGATATGCACAGTGGATGGCTATGCATTTCCTAACACTAACAACTACTAACTTTACACCAGTAAAAACATTTCCTAACAGTGCATGTTAAAACATTTAACACCATTGGTAGAACAATTCTAAAAACAATCCCTGAAGCACCCATGGATGCGTTGGTCAAGGCCTCAGGACCTTCTTCTTCAACTGCACCTGCAAAAGAGCATGCAAAAGCACACAACTACATACTACATGTCTCTAAATGTTTTTGTAAAAAGGTATTTTATAAAAGTTTTGTAACTTTTTATTTTTTGTGTTTTTATGCAAAACAGCATAAAACATTAAAAACATAGGGGAAGGGAACCCTGTTAGTCCATCAAAGGAGAACTGTCCTTAGGGCTGGGACTTTCCAGACAAAAATGTCTCTGGCAATCAGATGTTGAACAGTTCCAGAGTCCTCTGAAACAAGGCACAATGCCTGCTGGAAAATGTCCAGTTATAATGTGCACAAGGACCCAGCTGGTGTACTGCTCACAGTGCCTCTCGGAGATGTGTTCACTCTAGAGGAACATAAATAAAAACTTGGCCCTACCAGTTCTGATGTGTAGGATGACATTTGAGCTGATGTCTTCTGCCAGCTGGTACCTCCCCCTGTGGCCGGAACTGCTGCATGCAGACCTGGTGACTCCGTTTCCTCATGACTTCTGGAACTGGAGCTGGAACAGGACCCAGGTAAAGACTCATCCCTCTTCTCCCTTGAACGATAACAAATTATTGGGAAGTCATCCTCCACTTTGGCTGATGCCATGCAGAATGTGGCCCGCCGACCACAGCTTAACAGTCTTTTTTCAATCTCGCCAGCATGGCAACTTTGTAAATCAGGCCCCATTGAGGTGCCAGTCTGGACTGTCCAGTAAACTTCTTCATGAGTACCAGTCAGGATGAGGCCGATACACAATGATGCCATCTGGACATCACATAGGCATTGTGTAAACTGTCTGCCTCCCCTCTTTATTTGTGCAAATCACCGCATCCATGTGTAGAGTGTGGCCGATCCTCCACATTTTGATGCGTTCTTCACACCTCCTCTGTAACTCAGTCACACCTGCAGAGGCCCACTGGTATCTTCAGCCCACAGCTGTTGCCATGGTCTCCTCCATGAGCCATGCTTCACAGCAGTCCTCTATTTTGTACCAGGCCCACTGTGGCAGGTACAGGTACTTTTCTTCAAAGATCTGCTCCAACTTTCTCCGGATTACTCTCTCCTCCTTACTGCTATTAGGCATATGACACTGCCCAGCTTGGCCAGGTGGTGGCCACGTCTGGTCATCCCAGGCATCCCTATCCTAGGTCAGTGGGACATTTCTTCATCCTCTTCCTCGGCTGTTGAGGATTCCATGGGAAAGGAAAGGCAGTGGTGGTAGTAGGCTGGGCAATATCTCAGGGTTGTTCTCCTGGTCCAGAATCTTCTGCTGGCTCACGGACACTGGGCTCTGCCTTAAGTGCCACTGACTCTCCCACTGGAATCAATGTTTGGGAATCCCACTTAGTGCCAATCTCCAGCTCTGCTGCTGGGTGCCCATGCCAATCATCAACTTTTCCCCTGTCTGGACCCTCCCAGGCTCTGCCTCATCTGAGGAGCTAGCTTCCCGACCAGATGCGATGGCTCTGTGGGGCAGCTGCTGTAGCCACTCTTTATTGAACTCCTCTAAGTCCTCTTCTTCATTCAATATGGTACTAACATCTCACCTAGCTGCCAGTCTGGCATAGTTGGCTTGTGTCCAGGCGGACCTTGATGGTTGGCTCAGTCCATAAGTCTGTTGACTGGCCTGACAGTGAGGTATTTGGAAATGTCACTCCCATGATGGTAGCACATTATGCACACATTTACAGGCCACCCATGTAATGTCACATTGTCTAGTGCTCCAGAACATCTGCTGTCCACTTCTACTTTCTGAGTTCCCTTTCCTTCTGGCTGACTCAGGTGAGCACATGATGAGGGGAATGCATCTCTTCATTGCTGTCCATCTTTTCTGGATGCTGCAAAACACACAACTTTAGCTGTAGTTTGTTGCACTTATACTGACTCTTACAATGGCTTGGCCAAGTATGGAGGAAGGGGGGTCAATGTGTTTGTTCCTGTTCCCTGCACCCATTCTTTAGCATTTAACTTAGCACTGAATCTCATTTTTATAGCCTACATTTCCTAAAGGCTTCAGCAGGTGAATTGCTAATTCAACATTTTGCTTGCAATGCTTAACTACGCTTCAAAGCCTTGCACATTGAGCTTCAGTTAATTGTGCCTCACAGTCTCTGTTCCCCTAGTCCCTCCCTGCCACTGTCTGTTCAACAAATTTCCAAAATTTCCACTCCCTTTTGGGGTTCTGTACCTTTGCAACCTGCATTTACACTTACAGGACTGCTTTTCATCCCCTGCCATACAGCCCAATGGCCTACTTTTCCAACGATTAACTTGTCTCCCAGAAAGTTGCTGTGTAATGTTTTATTTGCTCCCTTTAGCTTCTTGCAACTTTTCTAATGTGCATTTGAATTTAGAAGTTAGAATACTTGCAGTCCAGCTATTTTCAAACTCTTCCCTTTTGTCCTGGTCGAATAGGCACAATCACGCGACGCCAAGCACACACGATCCACGGGATGGCCCCAACCACAGTGACTGACTTCTGGGTTTGTTGCACTCAAGAAACAGGACTGACAACTTGGTTGAACTTTTCACTGTCCAAATTCAAAAAGAGATTTCCAGCTAGGCCTGAAGCCCTTGCAACACTTCTGCTTCATAACGTACGACTTCTCATATGACTCTGCCTGTCCCCACTTACACAGTACACAGTTCAAGGGGAGGAACTTACCAATTCAGCCAATCACTCGATGCCATGCAAATTAGGGCAGGGGCAGATTCTCTCTATCCTTCAACTGCATTCCAAGGCTCTCTGGGAAGGATTTCAAACTGCAGTTGAACACACGTTTTCTTCTCTGCTTGAACCGCGGTTTGAAACCACTTGTCTTCATAGCTAGTGCTCCCTCTTGCAGGTGCAGCGCCACCCAATTCACTACCCTAGGCAATTTCTTCAGGCAACCTAGCTCCCAAAATCCCAGATGAGTCTACATTTTTATGTAACGCTTACTTCAAAACACAGTTGGCATTTGGCACCAAACAGTCCACATACTCCCTTGCCAAAAAAGTTTATCTGGCTTGGATCTGAGGAAGAAGGGCACACAAAAAATGTGTATATTTTTACTGAGAACTGGGATGGGCCGTAGCATTGGGGGTCACCATTAAATTACACAGTACACTCACAGAAGAATGTCCACAAGCAGAACTAGAGTCAATTAGAAGGTTTTATTCAGACCCGATGGACTGACAGACAGTTGCCCACTAGGGTTGCAGGTGCAGAATCAGCTACAACAAAATCCACAAATATCCACAGTTATGATTTATGACCAACACATTTTGTTCAGGGCCCCTTCCCCCGAATTAGAGGGTTTGAGAAACAAGATTCCCATCCATCCCTCTTCTGGGCTATGGATACAGGACAGAGCTTGTCCAAACAATGTGAACACTGCTGGGATCACAGTTTGCCAGATTCCATTCTTTTCCAGAAAGTGAACAGCACCGGGTTCACATGTCCCAGGGGTGGCAATGCCAGGCTCCCCCTTTCCCAGAGTTCCATCTGCACAGCCTTTTACAGGATAGGGCATGTCCTCGGATCTGGGTGAGACAATTCCAGAAACATTCCCAATAGAGGAAAGGTCCTCTCCTCATATCCGAGACAGAAGCGAGTGTGTAGCTCCAATTCTAGGCAGAGGGGAGGCAACACTTTTTCTGAATGAACTATAACTGTAAAGGCATCATTTAAGTATTAAAACAGTCCTCTGACAGTTCTGAAGTAAACTTAACCCAATAGGCAGAAATTCCCTGAAAGATAGGGCAAAACCTGGCCATTCCAGTAATGGGGCAGCACTTTTCTAGTCAAAAGTCTCTCAGAAATGTGGGATGTCCCCATACATTACTTACGGTTACAGGAACCATTGACTTTCCAGATTCATTCCCCCTCAGGGACACAGCACAGGAGAAGGCCATCGCTATGACTCAAGACAGGTCTCTCTATGAGCCAACTAGGGGCTGAAAATGGTCAGGAGAAAGGTGTTACTTCTCCTGAGGCTCTCCTTAGTCAGCACCCCAAGCTGACTGTACTGCTCCAAGATAAAACTGACACAACAACATTCTATTGTGGCTTATGCTGCTGTGAAAGCCACTCCCACTTGGAACCTCTGCCAGAGTGACTGATAGAAACTGCAAAAGGAGTTCTAGAAACTTAACTCTTTGCTGTCCAGCATACCTACCTAAAAAAACAACTACCAGGGTTATAGTAACCCTAGAGGGGACCTGGGGGTTACAGAAATAGTGTCTTTCTCTGACATAAATTGTATTTTACCGCTAATATACTATACTGACATCCATGAATTGATCCTTCCTAGAATACTAGCTCCCAAAACTGGAATCCTGGAAGTATTTTGACTTCCAAAACATTAGAATGACTTCCAGATTTAGACTCATGGAAGTCTTAGACTTCCACTAAACATAAATTAACTGAACCGCTGCCTATACTCATCAGCTCACAAATGAACTATGTGCACACTCGAGCCTACCCATCTTTTTTAGTATTCAGGACACCTCATCTTGTTCCTTCAGCCTTCTCTTGGCTAAATATATATTTCTGTGGCCGTGGATATGGTGTACTCATCCACACTTCTGCAAGTATTCCTTTCCCTTTAAGGCTTGCCAGAATGTCTTCATGCTGGCTTCTCCTACCCACTCGGGAGGTAACTCATTCAGCACCACTCGTGACGTTTAGATCTTTCTTTCTGCTGGAAGAACAAGGTTCCCTCCTTACTGCTGTCTGCACTGAGTAGGCCCTTCACTTCCAACCTTTGCGAAATTGTGAGTCTGCTTCATCTTCAGGCGATTTCTTCAACATCCACCAGGGATGACTTAAAGTTGGCACTGGGGTTTAAGTGTTGTGACTGCGGGTAGAAGATGTCCCAGACAGACCCACACACCATGTGCGTTGACTGCCTATGCCACAAACACGATCCCCGGGCATGTGGTTTCTGTCACACCTTGCACCCTTCCACCTTGGAGGACCAGCATGCCCAGCTTCTTTTGGGGCACCCAGATGAAGGGGATCCCCCATTCACCCAAAGGATGCTCATTGGGTGGTCTCCACAGCTGCAGGGTCTGCCGAAGAACTTGTGGCATTTGAAGAGGTTGTGGCTCATGCTACGGAGCAGGCCTCTTTGGCTTTCATGCCACCTACTTTTGGTGTCTCCTTTTCAAGGGTGTTTTGTGAATTGTGCCTGTCCCTTCCCACCTTTGGGCAGGGCCCTTCCAAGGGCACAAAATCTTAATCTTCCAAGAAAGAGATTAAAAAGAAGTCTCACTGTCAAATTTGGTCTCGGATTCCCATGTTTTCTGGAGGTTTCAACTACGGTCGACTAAGCCGCTGGCTCCATGGTCTCCCTGTTGGGCCAGTTGGTCAAGATGCCCTTTGACCAACCGATCAAGATTTTTCTCAACCTGGTTGACCCGTTATTGCCAGATGTGGCTGATACCTTCCTCTCTAGGACTCCGGTCCTGCCTCTTAGAGTGGGTTGGCCTAGCCTGCTGATCTGGTTCCCATCCCTCAGGATCTGATTACTTTGGAGATTCCTCAGCTTTTGCTGGCTCCCTCTGAGTCCCACTGTCAGCATCCTTGACAGTTGAGGATGAGGTCTCTATGCAGAAGCTGAGTTGAGCAGTCTATGCCAACATAGGTGTTCTCACTTTTGGCACTTGGGCAAACGGTGCCACTGCTACTCCTCCTCATCTTCCTCCTCAGATGAGGAGAGACTCCCCTGAAAAATGCATCAGCACTATGAAGAGCTCATGTGGCATCAGCACATGTTCTCTGGGGTTAAGCCACTCATGGCCCCCACTCTGGCTCTTCCATGGCTTCTGCCACCCAGACCCAAGCCTGCTGCGGTTCAGCCAGTTTTGGCTATTCCTGTCTTGGCTTCTCTGCCTAAGCAGCCAAAAGAGGGCCCCCCTCCTAAGGATGCCTGTACCACTCCAGGGCTTCCTTGTCAGCTGTTGGTCACCGTGACTCCTGACGGACCACATAGGGTCAGTGGGAACTCTGGTGATCAACCTCTTTTTGATGAATCCTTGGAGTCAGAGGGCTTCTCCCTATGCTCCCATTTGTTGGATGCAGAATCAGGTGAGGATCTGTCAACGGAGCATGGTCCCACTTCCTCCATGGGCCATCTCCGACTGATCTTGGAATCCACGGGACTTCAGATGGAGCCCATTCAAAAATGGGCTAAGTACCCACTCACTGAGATTCTCGACTGGAGCGACTCCCTTGGGGAGGCTTTCCTGGTTGCTGAGGCCATTCTTGGCCTAGTTCTGGAGCTCTGGCAACACCCAGCCTCATGCCTTGCTCCATTGGCACAGATGGCCTGCAAGTATATGGCTCCCACTGGTTGTTTTTCGGGTTTCACTGAACAACCCTCAGCTGAGGTTTGGGTGGCCAACTTGGTCATTCGGCGCTTAGGAAATGTCAGGGATATAGATAAACTTCCTGACAAGGAATCCAAGAAATTAGATCATATGGCCAAAAAGGTCTATGTGGTCTCCTTTCTTGGCTCAGCAGGTGAGTTTGGCCCATTTAATTGCCTACATCACCCATGCTGTCCCAGGCATGCCCCACAAAGTGTTTCCCCAGCTCCCGGCAGACTTACAGACCATGGTCAAGGAAGTCTGGGACCAGGGCCGAGCAGAGGCAAAGCAGCAGCTCCAGATGGCCATGGATATCAGCGACTCTTGCACCTGGCCCATGGCTGCCGTGGCTAAGGATCTCGATTTTTACGGCAGATACTCAGAACAAGTTTGAGGGATGTCCCCTTCTTGGGTACTGATCTGTTCCAGCAGGGGATCAAAGGACACCTAATTGGCATTGAGAAGTCCAGTGCCACCCTGGACTTGGTGACTTCTGCCTAGAGGGATCCCAAGGGTTCTATGCCACAAGTGGAAGAAGCCCTTTCAGCCCCTCTCTACCCCTGAGGCCAAGCTGTCCCAACCCCTGGCTGAGCAGCAGATGCAGGCTTGGCACTCCTGACCAAAGTCCGTTACTTCAGTTGTCTGAAAGCCAGGTGGTCGCGGACCTGCTGCTTCATCCACTGGTCCCTCATCTGCCTCCATGCCTGCCCAATGACAAGCTGGGGGGTGCAACCCCCAGGCCTGTCCTCACTTCTTGGGTCCTGCTGTGGGGGACCAGCTCCACCACTTTCTTTCCACTTGGTCTGCTGTTACCATGGACAGGTGGGTCCTCGAGGTGGTCAGTCAGGGTCTACCTCCAGAGTTCAAGCCTTACCCGCCTTGCCAAGCCCATGCAGCATGGGATGACATGATGTCTGCAGTCTTGTTGGACCTTTGGGCAGACATTGCCCAGCTCCTCTAGAATGAGGTGGTGGCTCAAGTCCTGGACCCTCCTGTGAACCCAGGGTTTAATTCCAGGTACTTTCTGGTGCCAAAGCAGACAGGGGGTTGGTACCCCATCTTAGATCTGTACGGCTTGAATAAATTCTCTGGTTGCACACCTTACAGATGGTCACTCTTTCTCAGATCATACCATCACTGGAATGGGGCATGCGATTTTTCTCCCTGGGTCTTCTGGATGCTTTCTTCCATGTCTCCATCCATCCGTCCCACCACTGGTTCCTCCGGTTCCGAGCAGAGGGGAAACTTTTTGAGTTCCAGGCCATGTCCTTTGGCCTATCCTCGACTCCCAGGGTCTTCCAACAAGTGCACTGCAGTGGTGGCAGCCTACCTGAGGTGCCAAGGGTTCTGGGTGTTCCCCTACCTTGATGATTGGCTTATGGTGGGTCCCTCCAGGTAGGGCATGGAGAGGTCTAGGAATCTGACCCTCCAGACCCGCTTGTCCCTTGGCCTCTTGATGAACAAGGCAAAGTCGGAACTCGTGCCCTCACAGGTGATGCACTTTATTGAGGCAGAACTTGACTCTTGCAGAGTCAGGGCACAGCTCTTGGTGGACAGGGTGGAGTCTCTCTCTTCCTTTGCCCGATTATTTTGGGTTGGGCAGTTGCACCCTGCACAGAACTTCCTGGGATACATGGCATGCACCAGTGTGGTCTGTTGGGCCCAGTGGCGAATGTGCTCTCTGTAGTGGGAGCTTGCTCATCAATGGTCTCAGCGCCAGGGTCACTTCAACCAGTCGGTCACTGTGACCCAGTTGGTGTGGGATGCCCTCCAGTGGTGGTTAGTCCTGGAACATCTGCAGGAAGGGATCCCATTGTCTGTCTGGAGCCAATGGTCATCATCATGACTAATGTCTCCCTGATGGGCTGGGGTACCCACCTGGGGGAGCACAAAGTCCATGGACTCTGGACCCCCTAGGAGTCCCATTGCCACATCAACTTGTTGGAGCTTCGGGAAGTTTGGCTGGCACTGACTGCCTTTGTTTCTCACATTTGGGGTCAGGTTGTTTAGGTCCAGACGGACAACACCGTGACCATGTACCGTCTCAACAAACAGGGCGGCACTCATTCCCTTCCTCTGTGCAGGGAAGCTCTTCACATTTGGACCCTGTACTCAGCCTGGATGCCAATCTCCTGGCCAGCATCTCCAACCAGCTGGTAGATGCCCTCAGCTATGTGGGCGAGGAGTCTCACCAATGGTCTCTCCATTTGGAGGTAGTACACAGCCTGTTCTCCCACTGGGGCACCCCCCCCCGGACCTGTTTGCCTCCGTGGAGAATGCAAATCTGAGGCTGTTTAGTGCCCATCCCTCTCAGCAGGGAACGCTGAAGGGGGATGCCTTCTTGAGGCCCTGGACCCTGGGCCTTCTCTATGCTTTCCCTCTGATTTCACTGATCTACAAAGTGTTGATCAAGGCTAGGAGGGACACAGCATAGATGATTCTGGTGGTTCCGGACTGTCCCCACCAGTTCTGGAACCCCAAGCTCTTCTGCCTCAGCAGTAGGCTCCCGAGGCATCTTCCTATCTACCCGGACCTGCTCTCTTGCAGTCAGGGGAAGGTACTCCATCCAGACCTTCAGTCCATGCACCTGACAGCCTGGTTCCTGAGTGGCTAGAGTTCCAGGCTTTGGGTCTCTCAGAAAATGTCCCCACCGTGGTTGAGGCTTCTTGGGAGGAGTCAATCCAAAAATGCTATGCCTTCAAATGGAAGAAGTTCTCACTTTGGTGTCGAGGCAAGTGGTTTGGCCCCCTTTCTTGCCCAGTGGCTAACATTCTCGACTACCTTTGGTCCCTCTCTCAGTTGGGCCTTCCTCCAGTTGCCGGGGGAAAGCCCAGGACAGCAGGTGTGATAGGGCTATCATTATGCATGGATGAGGGTTTTCCCCTTAGTTTCACCCATCTCTGGGGATGTTATGTCAGGCATACACATGTGCACACTCTACGACATCGGAGATGTCCTCCCCCTTTCTGCAGTTCCTGTTGCACCATCCCCTATGGTCACCCAGAGGGTGGTGTGGTAGCAAGGCAATGGCACCCTCTGAACCAGAGGAAAGGAATGTCTATTCAGACACTCGACACCCCCCTCCTGGCCTTGGATGACCAAGGGTCACTCCCAAACCCAGGTTGCTAGCGTTGCGAACAGTAGCACTACCGCTGCATTGATTGACTGACACATGGCTATTTCCTAATCATTTAGCTTATCCTTGTTTATAAGAAGCCCTGAAAGATATCTTTTAATTTCATTTTTATGTGTGCACATATTTTCAAAAGATCATTACAAAACTTCAAACAAAGCAGTCACATTAGCCTAAAAAACGTTTTCACACACACACACACACACACATATAATGGTTTGCATCATAATATTGTACATAATATCTTCAGCTGATTTGATCTAGCCAATATTTGTTGCACCATTCTTAAGCACAGGCAGTAATTCTGTGCTCTAACCCTAGGAATCCCATGTTTACTCTTTATACAGTCATCTTGGCAGAGAGTGATGCCCCAGAGATTAGAACCTATGCACATTTCAGAACTGGAAGACAAGAAAAAGATAAAGCTGCACAGGCATCAGATAGGGCTGGTAAAGATGGTTCAGACATCCTGGTGTCCAAAAGGAGGAACTCTGAATCCAGTGATGAAAAAATGTAAATAAAAGAGCCTTAGAGCAAACTACGGAAACAATGTCTGCGAGGGAGAATTTTAAAGAAAAGAATGTCATTGTCACTCCTTCTGAATGGAGAAAGGAGTAGGCAGATGGCTCACAGATAAAATGCTCACATCAGAGGATATATCAACAAGCATTTGTCAATGCCGAATGTTGTCTTGCTGCCATTGGCAGTGCAGGAGTTAGAGAGCTGCAGCATAGGAGTGGTAGTCAAGTATTGGACTGATGCCAACCCACCCCCACCCTACAGAGAGTGAGAGGCATTAGGGTGTCCCTGTGGGTGTTTGGTAGTGCAGTGCGGGAAAACATGCTGGGCAGGATGTGAAAAATGACAGCTGCACAGTTCATAAGGAGGTGTAATTAAATGGCAGTGCTAACAATGTGGCATACAAATATACAAAAGTTGCGGAGTTGCAAGAGTGCATGGCAAATATGCAAGGCACGCTTGCAGCACTGGCAGTTTGTGGGCGTTCAGCACCAAATTTTCAACATAGGCATTTTAGCACCTCTGCTCATGTACAGCATCACTGTCATTTCCTCAAAGTGTCCCAAGAAGTGATTTCACACAGCAACCATGCTATTCTGCGCCGGAAGTACGGAGAAACATTTTGGGCAGGATATGGAAGTGACAGCTGTACTGTTCATCAAGAGGTGTGTAAAATGGCAATGGTGGAAATCCAGAGTGAAAATATCACAAAGTATGACGGCACGAAGTACGCGCAAGTAACCGCCAACGCATGCAACACAGTCATTTTATGGAGTATCAGCTCCAAATTTTCAACATAGGCATTCTAGGAGCTCTGCTCATGAACTGTGTCACTGTCATTTTCATAATCTGGCCCAAACACTGATTTCCCACAGTGACTGTGCAATTGTGCGCCGGAAGTGCGGAAACACATTTCGGGCAGGATGTGGGAAATGACAGCTGTACTGTTCACAAGGAGGTGCAGAAAAATGCCAATGCTGAAAATATTGCGTTAAAATATTGCGACGCGCAAAGTTACGAGCCTGCGTAGCAACTGCACAACGCACGCTCATAAAACAGGCATTTCTTGGATTTTTCCCACCAAATTTGGAACATAGGCTTTCTGAGAGGCCACCTCATGAACACTGACACTGGCACTGTCATTTCGCTAATGGGTCCCGAAAGGTGATTTCGCGTAGTGACTGCAAAATCACCTTACGAGGCCGATTAACACCATGACAGTGACAGAATTCATGAGGAGGCCCCAAAACCCCATGTTGAAAATTTGATGCCAAAATTCCAAGAAATGCCTGAGATATGCAAATAAAGTTGAAAAACCCTATCATTGCATTATACAGCTTACCGGCATTTCCCAGCTCCGCGGTCGGCTTTTGAAGAGTGCAGACGTGTTCCCGTCCACTGAAGATTGTCGCCGGAGTCCAGAGGTAAGTATAGGGTGGGGTGAGGGGAGGCAGGGTGCACAGTGGGTGGTGGTGGGCAGGAGGGGGAATCTAGACTATGAGGGACTGTTTTCGCTTTCTAGGTAAAAAAAGAAAACGTCACGGCACAGTTTTGCAATTGTAGGGCATTTGACACACTGGGGTGGGCTCCCGTGCTGCCACCTAAGTGGGTTTTGGGGGTCAGTAGCCGACGGGATTGGGCACCCTCGCTTCTGCACACAACATCGGTAATGCTACTGGGATTGGGCACTTCACGACAAACAAAATCAGGGAGGGAAACATGAGCCGAGGGGATTGTGCACCCCTCGGCATTCAACAGTTGGGGGTGATGCCAACAGGGAGTGGGCTCCCGATCAGCATGCAAACCAAGCGGGAGGCGAACCGAGGAGGATTGGGCACCTCCCCGGCATTCCACATTCTGGGGAGATGCCAACGGGAGTGGGCCCCTGGCCAGCACACAACACATGGTTGCCAACAGGGGATTGGGCACCTATGTTGACAGAAGTGGAGGCGGCGAAGGGACCATGGCTATATCGGTGGCGAGCATATCAGCGCGACTGCCGCATATGGATGATTGCAGTGGACCTTTGCTTTGATGTGCTCGCCCCATTATGTATGCATGGTGTGGCGGTGGCATGCAGGCTGATTGGGGAATGAGGGACGCACCAACTGATGCGTGCCCTGCATTTGCCCAACAGCAGCCGCACCCCCAAGACCCGCACTGTCGCAAGATGTTTCTTGCACATGCATGCAAGCCAACATAAAAATGTAGCAGTTTTTCCAGGCTGTCAAGGCCATGGGACATATTAATAAGATACCTGCCACCCCCCTCTCCAGGCTCAGACTTCAACCTTTCTCTCTGTGGAGGGGGAAGATGAAGAATATTATGTACAAATGGAGGAAGGTGACTCCATGGAATTAGAGGGTGCACCTGAGTAAGGTTTCTAACCCTCTTTTAGGCATAATGAGGACTACTCATCTTTTTCCTTATTTGTCAGACAAATGATCGATACCCTCAACATCCCTCCACTAGAGACAGAAGAGTATGAAGAGTATGCTGATTTTATGGACATGTTAGGTGTAGCTCCACCAAGAAGAATGCTACTTCCTACACACAAACCATTTAAGAAGACCATATCAGAAAACATGTCTGCACCCACCTCAGCTGCAGCCACAGATAAGAAAACTGAGAGAAAATAGGTGGACAAGCAGGGAGTGGAATACCTGTACACCCATCCTGATCATCACAAAGTAGTTCAGGCTGCTGCTTGTGAGAGAGCAAAAATCACTCTATCTGCACAGCCCCCTAAAAAGTATTCTAAAAAAGTGGATACTGTGGCCAAAAAGGTTTATCCTATAGCCTCCCTGTTTATCATGCAGGCAGCTTACTCAAAACAGTACCAGAAAGCACTCAGGAACACAATTCTGGCACTAGCAGAAAGGCTGGATGGTGAATTGGCACAGAACCTGATTGCCACAGCAAAGATTTATTTATTTAAAGTTTGTTAACCGGGAAAGTCACACTGAGCTGAGGCTCGTTTCCCAGTGTGACCCGGAGGGAGGGGGAGCATCATCCCAGGGGACAGGTACAAGGAGTGCAAAAAATATGTTACAGGCAGTGGGGAAACATTCCAAGAAGACTAACAAAAACTGGAGTCAGGATAAAGTCAGACTGATTACAATGTACAAGTATGAGAAATACCATAAAAATAGAAACCGGCAGTAGGGTAGAAGTTCCAAAGTAAACAGAAAGTTGCCGGTTCAGGATAAAGCCAACCTGGTTACCAACTAAAAAATAACAGGCACATTACAGTATAAGTGCATAACAATAAAACCCTGCAACAGTAAGAGTGCACGGGTTGGGGGAAGGTAGAGCAAAAATGGAGAAGGGGTGTGCTAAGAAAAAGTGGAGGAAGGGGGAGCTTTAAAAAGGGGAAGAGGAAGAGGAGGAGGAGGAGAGGCAGGAGCAAGGGGGATAGGAAGAAGATGGATAAGACACTTGAAGGAAGGGAAAAGATGAGAGTTTCGGAGATAAGGATGGAGCTGGTTCCAGAGTAGGGAGAGAGACTGTAAGAGGAGGCAGACTGACCTGCAGCTGTGTGAGGATGAAGGAGGGAGAAGAAATGAGGATCTCTAGTGTGCAGGGCATAAGAGAAGTGAGAAGCTGGGGACAGACTAGAAGAAAAAGATATAGGGGAAGCAAATTAAACCAGAATTTGGCTAGGAAGGACAGTGAGTGAGTGAGTGACTCTCCTGTGAGCAAGAGGCGGGATGGAGAGTAAGGAATAGAGGGTGCAGTGTGAGTATGGGGAACAGCATTGGTAGCAAAGTGACAGAATACAGTTAGTAGAGTGTCAAGCTTGGAGAGGGAGGTAGCAGTGGCAGTTGAGTAGACTATGTCAGCATAATCAAACAGTGGTAGAATTATTTTGGTGACAAGGTCTCAATATGTTGGGAGGGACAGGCAGTCCTTGTGGCGGTAGAGTGCCCCAAATTTGGGGCGACGTTTAGTGCAAATGGAGTCTATGTGGATAGAGAATTCCAGGTGACTATCTAGCCAGCCCCCGAGGTACTTGAAGGATGATACAGAGTCTAGAGGGGAACCGTACAGGGTGACAAAAAACAGGGAAGGTCTGGCAATGTGCTAGTTTCTGCGATGATCCAAATGCCATAGTGACCATCTTTTTCGTGTTGACCCTTAACGGATTTGCTTGGAACAAGACAGAACCTCGTTTACAGTAGGTCTTGCTGGAGGGGAACCTGCATGTCTGCTGGGGAAGGTCCTGAGGCAAAGAGAACGGTATCATCCACATACATGGGATTTATTTATTTCAAAAATCTCAGCAGGAAGGTCACACTGAGCTGGTATCAACTCATCTCCAGATACGTCCAGGGTGAGGGGGGAAGAGAGGAGACAAGAAGGTATACAAAGTACAGTGTATAAAATAATACAATAACATGGAAATAATCAAACTATGCAGTTCAAGAGCACTTAGGGAATAAATTGCCAAACAGTAAATTACCATGCAGTAAGCTGTGGAACAGACAGAAGAACATTAAACAGAAAACAGCACAACAAAATAAGAAATGGAGAAATGACTGAACTAGGGGAGAGGGACAGTGCTGGTGTCAGTGTTGGGTGAAAGGCAGTTAAAAAAAGAATCCATCCCAATATCAGAAGCAGAGGTGTGCGCAGAGTCAGTGAACAAGGGGTCTAGAATCCTCAGAAACCTGGGGGGGTCTGGGGGCATGCCCCTCTGGGAACTTTTTAACATGTCACTGAATATATTGCGTTTGTCACTGTATATGGTGCATTTTCCTGCATTTTAGAGCTAAGCAAGCTACGTTACAGCCCAGCAGGATAAAACTTGGGTTATGGAATGCTTAGTCTGACTGAAGGGCAGTAAGCACACACACACCCTGTCTTGACTCCCAGCAGATCACACTGATGGTTGCAGGTACAGGGTGCACAAGGGGCACATGCAGGGGGCCCATCTCTAGTCACAACTGACACCATGGGAAGACCTCTTAAAACATCTGCACAATCATGCCACAAGGGGGCTGAACAAGAAATGGATCATAGGAAACAAGGGTCTTCCTCCTTGCAACTTCTCTGTCTGCTCTTTGACTGTCAGCCTTGCTCTCCATAAGAATACCTGAGGTTCACTGCAGAACACTCTCGCCAGTTGTGATTGCCTTAGTGAATCCCTCTGATAAAATAACTCAACAGGAATAACTGGCCTCAACGGGCTGACTGGTGTAGACAGGGGAAGTGAACGAGAGGTGCAGGGAGGGAAAAGGGAGTAGATCAACCTGGCAAGGCATTGACTTAGGGAAACATATCCCAACCCCAACTTATTAATATAGATGACTAGGCTAAGCGCATGCTAACAGATACAGTAGTGCTTAGTTCTGACATCTGTGTCCTCTTACCTCTTGCCCTGGCTAGCCCTGAGTATGTTTGGTGAAGCTCCTCTCCACCACCAACCTGCATGGCCTCCCGGAGGACCATCAGGTTCCAGGGGCTGCTCCTGAACCCTGCCACTGCCCAGTGGATATCCATCATTGTGTTCGCGATCATGTTCACATTCAAAACCAGCCTATTGCAAACTTGTTATCAGGATGGACACATCAGAAATAGGCAAGGTTTGCAAGACCACCCTTTAGGACTCATAGGAGGTGAGGGACCTAGCAGGACTTTAAGAAGTTATCCAGTGGGAGGCAAACTTGGACTGTCAATCAGAACTCGTTTGACACAGACAGAGCACACCACAGGCATAAGCATGGATTTAAAGGGCTGGTTTTATTTTAATGCAAAGAAATAAAAAAGAAGGGGGTTCAGACTTTTAACGGGGGGACAGAGCCAGGGTTGGCCCCCCTGCACATGCCTATGATCAGAAGCAACTACAGGTGTGACTAGAGAACTCATGGAGAAGAGTTCAGAGCAGGAAAGGAAGGAGCAGAATGAATGGAAGGGAAAGAGAGCTCTATAGGAAAGTAGAACAAGAAAGCAGCTTTGCTAGCAGAAGATTTCACTAAAGGGAGAGCAAGAGAGTGAAAGCAATCATTGTAAATGGGAGTAGGAGGAAAATTCAGGGAGACAGGAGGAGAGGGATTTAGGTATTACCATAACAAATGATTTCAGTTTTAAAAAACATTGTCAACAAACTGTCAAAAAAAGCTAATGGGATTCTATCATGTATCCATAGACACATAACCAGCAGGGATAAAAGGGTCTTGTGGTCACTGTATACATCGTTGGTGAGGCCGCACCTGAATTACTGTGCTCAGTTTTGGTCCTTTACTGTAAGACAGAGATCAAAGCAATAGAGAGGATCCAGTGTAGGGCAACAAAAATGATAAATGACTTGCATACTATGGATTATGCGGGAAGACTGAGAATACTAGGGATGCACATGTTAGAATATAGGAGGCAAAGAGGGGATCTGTGTTTGGTTTATGGTGCGTTTACAAATAACAATTTATGGGATTATACAGGTTTAAAGACTAAGAATACATTGAGGGACATAAGAGCACATGCATTGCAGCTAAAGGGAGAAGTAAACCGCTCTAAAAAGAGGTCAGTGTGGTTTTCCCAGAGGGTGGAATTCCTATGGAATAGTTTTCCTGTAACCGTGATTGGCAGTGAAAACATGACACAGTTTAAGAAAAATCTAGACAGTTTCTCTGGGATGTCAAATATAGGAGGGTACTACCTTTGAGAAAACGGTGAACAACAAAAGGGCAAATTGTCTAATAATGCTCAACAACAAAAAACTATGAAACCAATGAAAAGGGGGGGAAGAGAGAGAGAGAGAGGAGAGAAGCAAGATGAGAGGGGAACGGCAAGCCAAACCAATATTTGGAGACAAAGGAAACACAGCGGGCAAGGTGTCTGGCATCTGTAGAGAGGAGGGAGACGGAAGAACAAAAAGTACAGTGGTGTGTATGTATGTATGGGTTTGTCAAGGGCAAAATGACAGGACTGAAAGAGAGGGTCCAGTCTAGCTAAAGTGGACTTTAGAGCAGCACTGTACACAACATCTCCATAGTCAAAAATGGGGAGAATCATCTTAGTGAGGATTTCTCTGCATGCAGGAAGTGGAATGCTCCTCTTATTTCTATATAGCGCTCCAAGCTTGGGGTGGAGCTTCCTGTGGATAGCATCTATATGAACAGAAGAACTGAGGTGTTGATCCAGCCAGATCCTGAGGTACTTGAAGGAGGAAACATCTTCAATAGTTGCACCATTAAGGGTATCAAAGGAAAGTAGGGGTGAAACTCTAGTAAGCATCTTCCTGATGTCAAACATTATAGAGGCTATTTTCTTAGCATTGAGGGATAACTGTTTTTCTTGGAACCAGAGCTGGCTATTGTTAAAGTCCAACAGGAGCTGGTTCATGAGATATGGGGCAGGGGAGCCTGATGAGACGTGTACCATATCATCTGCATACACATGAACCGGCACAGAGGAGCAGGCATTAGGGAGGTCATTTAGAAAAATGGAGAAAAGAATCAGGCCAAGGACAGACCCTGGGGGGACAAAATATGTCCACACTGCAGTGGACACTAATGATGCTGCTGCTAGAGTTTTGGCTCATGTGGTGTCTTTAAAAAGAGTTTTCCTGGCTGACAACTATCATCCTTTCTCAGGATTCTCAAAACAACTCCATGGATATCTTCTTTGGGGACATTCATTATTTGGTGACAAAACAGAGGTCTACATGAAAAAAAGTTGATGAATACAAAACCACTTACAAAAGTAACAGTGAGAAGGAAAAGGCCTGTACCTCCTACAGTTCCTATGAAAGGAGAGGTGGAGGAGGGTCATACTTCCCAAGAGCCTGTGTCTCTTATGCCCCCTATGAGTACCAGTCACAAAGAGGTACTGTAGGAGAAGGGGACGAAGGGCTTTTAGGCGTAATGCTGCAGCTGCAGCTCCAGTGCCTAAGCCAAAACCCCCTGACAGTTTTTCCCAGGTCACCCAACCATTGCAAGTGGGAGGAAGACTGTCACACTACTTCTAGGAATGGGTAAACATTACCACAGACAAGTGGGTACTAGAAGTAGTGGGCCAGAGGTTGTGTCTGCAATTCTTTTTCTAAACCTGCAGAAACACAGACGTTTTCCAGCTCACACTGCCATAGAAAAATGTCTGCTGGACTGGAAGTGAAACAAAAAACTGTTACTATCAAGAGCCATAGAAAAAATCCCTGCCTCCCAGTGGGGCAGAGGCTTATTCTCCAGATATTTCCTGACCCACAAGAAAAATGGGGAGCCATGACCTATTTTAGTTCTCAGGTTTCTGAAAAAACATTTGAGAAAAGAAAAATCCAGGATGGTCACACTAAGGATAGTGATACCATCTTTGTAGGCAGGTCATTGGCTGAAATTTCTGGATCTGAAAGATACCTATTTTCATATACCAGTCAGGCCGTCCAACAGAAAATATCTTAGATTCAAGTTGGAAAAATGCCAGTACCAGTTCATAGCTCTCCCATTTGGTCTCACCTCAGCTTCAAGGCTTTTCACAAAGTGCTTAGCCATGGTGGTAGCACATTTGAGAAAACACGGCATAGTGGTTGTCCTCTACCTGGACAACTGGCTACTCTCAAGGAAAACAGAGCATGAGACAAGGTGCTCAGTTCAGTTGGTAAATAGCACCTTGGAGACCCTGTGATTCTTGATTAATCTGCAGAGGTCCCAGCTAGAACCTGTTCAAGTATTGCACTTCAAAAGAGCAGAGCTAAACACCATGCAAGGGAGAGCTTTCCTCCCATAGGCCAGAGTTACAGCTTTGACAGCAACAGCAGTCTTTCACAGCAGGTCAGACAAGATGTGCAAGAGAGTTCTTACAATTACTAGGGCACATGGCCACATCCACAGCTGTGGTTCCACATACTGTAAGAGACAACTGGTCTCAAACAAAATCTAGTCAGAGCCAATACAGCTGCAAAATGATTTTAGTGAATGTTCATGATATCAGGAATTAGTAGTGTTTTGTTGTTAAAGGTTGTATTTAAAATGTGTCCTATTACATGTAATATGGCATACAGTGTCATATATGAGAGACATTAGCAGTCTGTTACTAATGTGGCACATCCTCAGGATACAAGGAGGCTCATAAAGTTACAACTGTCAATAAAGGTAATGGAAAGTATAACATCAAACGCGGTAGTAACTACCCACAAGGCATATTTTCAACAGCTATTTAGTAGATGTCATTATTAAAAAGCTGTATATATAAACCACAATATCAGTAAATATAAATTCATATAGGAGTTCATTTTGCACATGTTTGGGTGAAGCACTGAGAATATAAAATGTTCAGGTGTTCATTTATATATATATATATATTCCTTTTCTTGAGAGACATTTTCTCTAGCACCGATGAACTCTGCGATACAAAATACAAATGTCAGACATGTATTCTAAAAAACAGTAAAAAGCACAACATTATTATATCAGATGCTCATTTAGTCATAATACAATAAAAATCACTTCTGTTGCAGAATATGCCATTTTTATATACTGGAAATAAAGATTGTCTGTAGAAATATTACAGAACGTGCACAAGTTCAAAGCAAGCATTCACACCTGGGCTATAGTGAGCTCCCAAGGTTATAGATTCATTATGGCTGAGTATCTGATATAATAATGCTCTGCTTTTTATCTATTTTTTTTTAGACTAGATTCCTGACATTTGGAATCATTGTACTGCAGAGTTCATTGGTTCCACAGTCCTAAAGAAAATATCTCTCAAGAGAAGGGCTATATAAATGAATACCTGCACATTTTATACTGTCAGTGCTTCACTCCAACATCCACAAAATGGATTTCTATATACATTTAAATTTCCTGATACTGTAGTTTATTTGTAAAGCTTTTTTCTAATTACATGCACTAACCAACTGTGAAAATATGCCTTTTGGGTAGTTTATACCAGGTTTGACATTATACTGTTCATTACCTTAATTGCCAGTTGCAATTTTATAAGTGCCTCCTCGTATGCAGAGGATGTCAAATTCATTGTTTTAAATTTTTAATTTGTACACATCATTGGTGGTGGATAATATAAGGGCATTTCTGCGTTAAGTTACTAACTAATGAAGTGGGTTAAAGTTTTACTGCTGATTATGGAATAAAGCTGCTTTTTATTTATTGCCACAGCTTTTAACCAGGCTTTCACTAATCTCAGCCATGTCCTCCCTCCTAACTTCTTTGACCCACCCTCTCGCTCCAACTCACAGTCCCCTTCTGCAACCCCTCCTTTCCACCTACGTTGTATCTCCCTTGCGTCGGCCAAATCTTATCTGGAAAAAGCCTTAAGCTATTCCCATTACAGCTGCAACTCCTTAGACCCGAGGCTCCTCCGGCTCACTCTGCATGAGGTTCTCTATCCCCTCACCCACATTCTCAACTGCTGCCTCTGTCAAGGGAAATTCCCCTCCCAGTGGAAATCTGCCTCCATTACCCCCATTTTTAAATGTGCTGACTGTACCTCCACCAATTACCACTGCCCAATCTCCATCCCCCACTTCGAAGGCACTAGAGTGTATTGTCTCCGACCAGCTCACTGATCACCTTAACAATCACAACCTACTCTGTAAACAGCAACATGGCTTTCGCAAAGGACTCAGTACTATGACAGCCCTCCTGGAGTTCACCACACACGTCCACTCTGCCTTAGACAGAGGCAATATCTCGGGTGTGGTCTTTATCAACCTCTCTAAGGCGTTTGACACTGTCAACCACTCCCTCCTACTAAACACACTCTCCAACATCGGCTTCTCCCAAGACGCTGTCAGCTGGTTCACTGACTACCTGACTGACCGGTACCAACAGGTCAAAATTGGTACCACCATATCTAGCAGACTACCTGACCTCTGCAGTGTTCTGCAGGGATTCATCCTCGGCCCCCTGCTGTTCAGTCTGTTCCTTAACTCCCTCCCCTTGTCCTGCTCTGGCAATCTACTAATGTATGCGGATGATGCAGTTTTATATTCCTCTAATTCTGACCCCACTAAACTCCATAACTCTCTCCAATCCTCTTCCTCTTTCTCTGATGCTGAAAAAGCATGTTCTTCTCGCACCCGCTGAACTTCTGAAAGGAGCTCTGCTCCCAAATTCTAACTGCCAATCGGACCCCCCTTGCGCAAGTGGATACCTTTAAATATCTGGGCATCACCCTAGACCCATCCCTTAACTTCCACTAGCATATCCATCAACTGTCCTCTGCTCTTAATGTCCAACTCTGTATTCTCTACTGCCTCACCCCTGAAGCTCTTCGGCTCACTGTCTCCTCCACTGTCCTCTCTCTTCTTGACTATGGTATTCTTATATATGGAGCTGCAAATAACTCTGCCCTAGGCAGAGTATATCTCTCCTTGAACACAGCATGCCGTCTCATCCTCAGCTGTGACCGGCACATCCATACTTGCTCACTATATAACTCCACCAACTAGTTGAACCTTGATAATAGAATCCAGTTCCACATGTGCCTTATGGCCAAAAAGATTGCTTTGGGACTCTCCCCCTCAGGCCTCACCACTATAATCCAACCAGCTCCAACCCTTCGAAACACCCATAGCTCTGGCAAGCAGCTCCTTTCTGTCCCCAGATGCCGAACCTCACAGTTCCAAAGGTCCTTTAGCTACAGAGCCCCTTCCTGGATGAATAGCCTGCCCTGCGCCCTCACTAATAAATACAGAATTGGCCCCTTCAAAACTGTTCAGAGCCCATCTCCAGTCCTCTCACCCCTGTGACTGCCTCTGACCCCTCCCTCCACTGACAAGGGCCTCTGGCTGGCTTTCCTCCTCCCTCCCCCACCCTTATTTCTTGCCCCTGCCAGAGTTGCCTGATCAACTCTAATCTAGAGCCCATATACTAAGCTACTTAAACCTATCCTAATACATCTTAGGATCTGACTATTAGCCTTTGTTATTGTAATCTCTGTAATATGCCTGTCTGATCCCTGCTCTTGAATTTGTGATCACTGTAATATGTTCTGTATTTGTGACATGGAGCCTTTGTAAATGAGTCTCGGACTCAAAGGTATTTTCCGAATATGCAAATAAATAAATAAATATTTGATGTATGAGTGGCAAGTACACAAAAGTGAAGTAGTACAATGAATAACAGGGAGCAGTGCTACAATAGATTAGTGCAAAAAAACAACTAATATTTCTTTCTAAAACATCACTGGAGTTGGGCTCCTATGGTCTTCTTACTTTTTCTCATTGACTCTTGGAATTGGGGGCTGAGCACCTAGTGTCAGAATTGGGGGTTGGCAGCACCGGGGTTTGGCTGTCATTGTACACTTACTTTTTTCATTTACTGTCTGACTCCAGGGCTGGGCACTTGGTTTCAGAATTGGGGGTGGGGAGTTTGGTGGCACCAGGGTTGAGCAGCAAGTGGTTACTTACTTTTCATTTTAGTTTACCATCCAACCCCAGAATTAGGCACCCAGTCTTTGGGGAAGGGGAGAGAGGCACTGAGGTTTGGCTCCTGGTGACTGCCTAGCTATATTAATAGTGGCAGCTTCAGGTTTTCAAACAGAAGCAAGATACATATGCCTCTGCTTTATGTCTGTGTCAAAAATCCCCCACCTGTGCCATAACCAGCATGCCTCTCACACATGGCTGCTGCAGACCCTCACCTGTGTTTGCCCCTCACAATTTTCTGTGCCCACACCCAGCCTTCTCAGTGAAAGTGGCATGCCCTGGACTCCTGTATAGTTGAAGCCCAGTCATCAGACCCCTGCATCAAGCTGAGGCTGATTGCTTAAGCCCCAGGTGAAATGTGGGTCTGGTTTTATAAAATTGTAATCCACTTACTCCCCTGTATCAGGAGGGATTAACTCTCCAGTTAATTAAAATAAAGTAACAAGTCTCTTTTGGAATGCAGTACCTCCTGAGACTTCCAATACCTCTTGTTAAACAGTGAGGGGTTAGACATGATGGACCTAGAATCCCTTACGACATTTAATTACTATGTTACAGTGAGGGGCTGTACATGATGGACCTAAAGTCCCTTATAACATTAAATTACTATGTTACAGTGAGGGGTTGGACATGATGGACCTAGAGTCCCTTACAACATTTAATTACTATGTTACAGTGAGGGGCTGTACATGATGGCCCTAGAGTCCCTTACAATATTAAATTACTATGTTACAGTGATGGGTTGGACATGATGGACCTAGAGTCCCTTACAACATTAAATTACTATGTTACAGTGATGGGTTGTACATGATGGACCCAGAGTCCCTTACAATATTAAATTATTATGTTACAATGAAGGGTTGGACATGATGGACCTAAAGTCCCTTACAACATTAAACTACTGTGTTACATTGAGGGGATGGACATGATGAACCTAGAGTCCCTGACAACCTTAAATTAGTATGTTACAGTGAGGGGTTGGACATGATGGACCTAGAGTCCCTTACAACATTAAATTACTATGTTACAGTGAGGGGTTGGACATGATGGACCTAGTGTCCTTTACAACATTTAATTACTATATTACAGTGAAGGGTTGGACACGATGGACCTAAAGTCCCTTACAACCTTAAATTACTATGTTACAGTGAGGGGTTGGACATGATGGATCTAGAATATATAGAGGAAATCAAAGATGGCCGCTGGGCTGGGCGTGCTGTACACTGCAAGCTGTATTCTGCAACAGAGTTTTATTTGCTTTTACTCATTTACTCGTTGTTTTCCCGTTTTGTATGTTTATTGTTCGAGCCCAAATTTATTAGCTAGTTAGGGCTTTGTAGTGAGGAAGTTAGCCTTCGTGTGTAAATGGGGAGTTCTAAACCAGCCTGCAGCATATTATGGACACTTGAACAGTCCTGTTTGCCCAGGAAAGGGGGCTTGTGCTGTTTAGATCTCCCCCACTAAAACCTGTGTGAAGAAATGGACCTACCATTTCTTCTGCCTGCTCCATCAGGATACTCTGAGCCAAGGAGAAGGAGTGAGACCTGTTGAGGAGTTGGTGTTTTGCCACTGAAGTGGAGTCCTTGGAAGGATTCCCCCGTTTTGGGCTGCTCGAGTTTCTGTTATCTGGATTGCTCATATGGCACAGCCTTGCATTGGAGCGGTATCTGAGCGGTGGGCTTTGAACTGGATTTTGGTGGGGGTCGATGGTCGGCGTTGCGAGTGGGTCTGACAGCATTTGGCAAACTGTGGCTGGGTTTTGCTGCTGCACAAGGGACCGAGCTTTGGGTCAGCTGGGGAGCTGGTTGACGAGCTTGTAGTGTTCCCATGTTCCTTGGGGGGTTGGCTGCTGAGTGGCCACTGCCCAGAAATCAAAGTTGCGGCAGTGAATACTTTTTGCTGCAGTTTTTGCGGTTGGAGCTTTATGAGTCCTGCTTGCTTCTACTGCCGACTTTGTACACTCTTGTTGGAATAATTATTATCTCTATGCAGCGTTCCTCCTGCCTGCCTTAGCCATGTTGGGTTCTTTCATTTGGACTGCCAGTATTTTATCAATTGTTTTCACTACCAAACTCCTTATTTTGCTCCAGAATTGTGGCCAGATCTGCTTTTCTATCTTGGACAGTGAGAGTGCCCTTATTTTGGTATTCCAGGTGGTGAGAGGACCTGGGTGTCCAAACTTCATTTTTATTTAATTATTGGATGACAATTTTTGGATTTCCAAACTGTTTCTGATTTAATCTGAGTAGATCATCTCCCAGGCTGTGAGAGGGCCTAGGGGGACTTCAAAACATTACATCCTGCATACTCAGTGAGAGGGGGTTGCAGGAGACTTTTTATTTCTGTTATTATTTTTTCCTGGTGTTTTTCTGAGAGCCAAGTATTGGATTGTACCATCTATGTAGTGTTAAGCAGAGTTTATTTTTAATTGTATTTTATTATTTATTTTGGGTGGGTATATAGTGGTTAATGAACTTTAGCGGACCATAACGAATGATCTAATTTGGTATTGCAGTTATTAAATTGTTTTATATTGTTTCTGGGGATTATATATTGGATTGGGATTTTTAGGAATATTGTTTTTAGATTGTTTAGTTTTGAGTGTTGGGCTAGGTTGTGGACTTATGAGATGTGTCCGCCTGTTACTTCCCTGGTCGTCCGCTACTCAGCCTCTGCTCTTCACTCCCTCCACCCTTTTCATATCCCTCCTTTAGTTTTCTCTATCTATCAACAGTGTTGGGCTTTGGGTATTGCCCGTAGGAGGGGGGAAGGGTTGGGGGGTGAACAATGGAGGTTGGAGGAGCGGGGCACTCTCATTAGGGTGGTTAAGCCCAGGAGATGCCCTGGGGTGAAGTGAAGCCTGGAGTGTGGACCATCTTGTTTTGTCCCCATACCCAAGGGCACCATCGTTGGTGATGGGCAGGTAGCCAGGGCAGCCCAGGAGTTTTGTCCAACCCGGGCACTGTTGTGCAATACCAGATCTGTCTGGAACAAGACTGCTGTGATTTCAGATCTTGTTGGTTCGACAGATCTGGCTTTCATCACTGAGACCTGGTTGGATGATAATGTGGGACCAATACTTGAGGCCGCAATTCCAGCCAGGTATATGGTGATACATCGCCCAGGGTTGGACCGTAGGGGGGCGGGGTTGTGGTCTGTTTTAAGACCGAATTGGCACTCACTAGTGTTCCAGTTGAGGAGACCATCTCTTTTGAATGTGCTGTTGTGGTAGGTGTAGGCTATCGAATTGCTCTCATCTACCATCCACCCGGAGATGGGAAGCAATTCCTTAAGGAAGTAGTGGACTTCATCGTTGACATGGCTTTTGAGTCTCCCAGGCTGATGGTCCTGGGTGATTTTAATGCCTGGATCGATGACGAACTCTCTCAATTTGGACAAAACTTTCTCCAGTTAATGGATTCACTGGGCCTAACACAGGTGGTTACCACTGCCACACATAAAGGTGGCCACTCTCTTGATTTGGTCTTCCTCCTGGGGATCGAGGCTTCTGATGTGGGGGTGGAACCAGTCAGCTGGTCCGATCACTACACTGTGAGATTCAATTTTGGCATCACAACTTGTAGGCCGACCCCTGTGGAGATGGTCAAGTACCGCCCTTTGCGGAATGTTTCTTCCAATGGCCTTGCTGCGGTCCTTGATGTATCAAAATTCCCTGTGCATTGCAGTGATCCAGAGGCATTGGTTGTGGCCTATAATAATGCCATCACCTCTGCTCGGGATTCTATTGCTCCAGTTCGTATGCGTCCTCTCTCCCTTTGACCTAGGGCTCCAAAGTTTGATGGGGCCTTGAAGGAGTTGCGGCAACTTGGACGCAGGTTAGAACATTGTTGGTGGAAATCTGGCCTGTATGCCAACCATCTTAGACTGTTAGAACATTATCAATTCTATCAGTCAGAAATTTCTTGTAAGAAGGCAGAGTTCCTGTCCAGGGAAATTTCTGCCCCTCAGAACCGACCAGCTCAGCTGTTCAGAACTGTGGACAGATTGTGCAACCCAACCTGTACAGCTCCTTTGAGTGTTTTTACAATTACAGTGTGATGAGCTTACTCGGTTCTTTGCTGATAAGGTGGCTGACATTAGGTCAGAGATCCATTCGACACATTCTATGCAGGTTGCTATTGGTCAGGAGTTGGTCACCACCCCTTTGTTTTCCTGAAGTACCTTCGACCACTTGGAAATCATGGACGTTATGTGGATTGTCCAAGGGTTGCACCCTACCTGCTGTAGTTTAGATCCAGGTCCTACCTCCCTAATTTTGGGGTGTGGGGAGTCTATTCTCCTGGTTCTAGTACAGATAGTCTGGTGCTCCCTTGACTCTGGTGAATATCCCTGTTCCTTGAAAGAGGCAGTGGTAACATGCTTGTTGAAGAAAGCTTCTTTGGACCCAGACTGTCTTGCCAACTACAGGCCTATCTCAAACCTCCCCTTTGTGGGGAAGGTGATCAAGAAAGTAGTGGCGGCCCAACTGGAGAACCACTTGATCATCCATAGCATCTACAAACCTCTCCAATCAGGTTTTTGAAAAAGGCATAGTACTGAGACTGCGCTGGTTTGGGTGCTCAATGATCTCCTGATGGTGAGAGACCAGAGAAAACGGTCCATTTTGGTACTATTAGAGCTGTCATCAGCATTTGACACCATTGACCATGGGGTTCTACTTGAGTGCCTGAGATGTATTTGTGGGCTTTCTGGGACTGTTCTCAGATGGTTCACTTCATACCTCACTGGAAGAACTCAGAGGGTGGTTTCAGGTTTTTTTTTTCCTCTGATCCCATCTCTCTGTTTTGTGGGGTTCCTCAGGGCTCTATATTGTCCCCCACATTGTTTGCAGTGTACTTTCTTCCTCTCGGAGACATTGTGAGATGGTATGGGCTGAGGTTTCATTGTTATGCCAATGATACCCAGCTATACCTGTCCTTTGCACCCAACCAGGAAGGAGCTATCTTGGTATTTAACAACTGCATCAATGAAATACAGGATTGGATGAGGTCCAGGTGGCCGAAGTTGAACTCTGGGAAGACGGAGGTGTTGGTTTTGGATTCAGATCGCCGGATAGGGGGACCTGTGGCCGACTCCCCATCTGGACTGTTGTTTGGGGATGTCAAGCTACAGGTCTCTGAATGGGTGCGAGACCTGGGGGTGATATTAGATGCAGTTCTGACTCTTCGGTCCCAGGTGTCAGCGGTGGTTAAGTCATCTTTCTACCATCTAAGAAATATCGCCAGGATCAAGCACCTTGTTCCGTCTGGTGATCTGCCAACTTTAATCCATGCCTTTGTGACCTCATGCCTAGACTATTGCAACTTGCTTTACTTTGGGCTTCTGAGGGTTGATGTCCACTGCTTGCAGTTGGTGCAGAATTCCTCAGCACGGGTATTGATGGGTACTCCTAGATCTTCTCACATTACACCGGTGCTGCGGGATCTGCACTGGCTTCCAGTTCAGTGGTGGATCACCTTCAAAGTTGGATTACTGACTTTTAAAGCCCTGCATGAACTGGGCCCTGATTACCTGACAGAACTCCTGATTCCTTACCACCCTGTGAGATCGCTCCACTCAGCTGATGAGGGGTTGCTAGAGATTCCAAGGGTGATTTTAAAATCTGCTGGGGCCCATGCTTTTATGTTTGCGACCCCTTCCCTTTGGAATTCTCTACCCCATTGGATTAGGGAGTGCACAACTGTGGGGAGTTTTAAACAGGCTTTGAAATCTTTCCTTTGAGAAAAAGCCTATGGTTATATTGTTTTCTGATTTGATACTGTTTGGTTTTATGATGCTGATTTTTGTATTTTTGAAACTTGAAAGGCGTACAACAAATAAAGTATATTATTATAGAGTCCCTTACAACATTATATTACTATGTTACAGTGAGGGGTTGGACATGATGGACCTAGAGTCCCTTACAACATTAAATTACTATGTTACAGTGAGGGGTTGGACATGATGGGCCTAGAGTCCCTTATAACATCATATTACTATGTTACAGCGGGGTTTATTTAACTCCATAAATTGATTAGCGTTTTGCTCATAAAAGTGCTAAAACATTGTGAAAATGCATAGCACTTGCCTCACTGTGTTTAACAAACATAACACTTTTAGAAAACTATATAAATACTTTCTGTACAGTTAGCATTGTCCCAAGAAAAAACTGCTAATCAATTATTTAAAACCCTGTTACAGTGAGGGGTTGGACGTGATGGACCTAGAGTCCCTTACAACATTAAATTACTATGTTACAGTGAGGGGCTGGACGTGATGGACCTAGAGTCTCTTACAACATTATATTGCTATGTTACAGTGAGGGGTTGGACGTGATGGACCAAGTGTCTCTTACAACATTTAATTACTATGTTACAGTGAGGGGTTGGATGAGATGGACCTAGTTTCTCTTACAACATTTAATTACTATGCTACAGTGAAGGGTTGGACGTGATGGAGCTAGAGTCCCTTACAACCTTAAATTACTATGTTACAGTGAGGGGTTGGACATGATGGACCTAGTGTCTCTTACAACATTAAATGACCATGTTACAGTGAGGGGCTGGACATGATGGACCCAGAGTCCCTTACAAGCTTTTCCAGGACCTCTGCATGCATGGAGGGGCCGTGAACTGTCTGAGGATTGTTATTGTTGGGCCCTCAATACACAGTCTGCTACATCTGTGAACCTTCCTTCTAGCTAGCCTCACAGGCTGTGAATCTTGATCAAATAGAAATACAAAATTTAAATGTGGAGGTAGACATTGGACAGCAAAATAAAATGAGAGAGGTGAGGAATTTAAAAAACATTCTGTAAAAACACAATGCCTTTATGGGTCTGAACAAGGACTAAAGAACAGGCAGCTAAAATAAAATATTAATTTCTATGGATCTATTTAAAAGCACACAAGAGGGTTGAAGATTAACAACCAGGATAATCAAAGGTTAAGACTCAAATGTGTTGCAAGGTAATCTGAGAGCAGGGGGAGATGGAAGCAATAAAAAAAAAAAAACAAAGTCAACTGGAAAAGGCACAGCTTCATTAACTATGTATTATTATAAATATCCTTGTTTTAAAGACACATTTTGCAGGAAATCAACACATATACCACAGAATCAGGTAAATATGCAGCAATACAAAAATTATAAGCACATAATTGGAACATGCTCTTCAAAGACAAAATCTTGTAATATTGAATTGAGCTGAAGCAGAGGCTGGAATGCTACACAGTGGAATGCAGTGCCAGAGTGCAGGGAAAGAAAATCATCTTTTCATTGTTTATGGAAGTTAGCTGTTCCAAAACTATTTATCTTATATGCCCTTACAATGATGAATGTGTTTCAATAGGATTTACATCCATTACTACCTTAAGCTCTTTTATCAGGCACAATTATTAAAGGGGCTCTAGAAATAGTGCTGTTTATTGCAGGCAGGGTTGCAGACACAAACACAACTGTAGTAAATGGAGAAAAAGTGGAGTGATAGGAGTCATGCAGCCAAACCAAACTACTAAGTGGAAGACCACACTCTCACAATCCTGTCACTCCTTTGCCCTACTCACAGCAATATGTCAGCATGGTGACATCACCATGCAGCTGTAAAAAGGGATCCACTTTTAAAGCTAATGCCAGTGACAAAGGCACTAGTGGAACTGGAGCGCTGGAAGGAAGAAAGCAACTTCAGGGCATTCCCTTCCTTCAGCAATCACCAACAAGTATTCTTACCATGGATGCCTCACTCCTGGGGTGAGGTGCCCACCTACAGGACCTCACAGTGAATGGCACATGGAGCCCACAGGAGTCACTAGAACACATTAACCTCCTGGTGCTTAGAGCAGTACTGCTAGCAATGCAGTCTTTCTCCTCCCAGTTACATGGCCAGTCTGTTCAAATCAGGATGGACAACACCACAATAATATACTACATAAACAAGAAGAGAGGAACAAACATAGACTCACAGAAACATAGAAGTTTGTCATCATATAAGGGCCTTCAGGTCCACCTAGTCTGATCTATTTTCCCTGCCTACAGTAACACTGCAGGCCCTACTTGGCCCAAGTCCCCCCCAAAACTTCCAAGATCCATTTGTGTCTATTGCAAGCATTCTTGAATCCTGTAACTGTTTCCACTCCCAAACCACCTCTGCCAGTAGGCTGTTCCACTTGTCATCCATCCTCTCTGTGAAGAAGTACTTCCTCACATTTCCCCTGAACCTGCCCCTCTCCAACTTAATATTGTACCCCCCTTGACCTTGAGCATCTTTTTCTTTGGAAAATGCTCCCCTCCCATACCTTGTTCTTTCCTGTGAGGTATCTGAATGCTTCAGTCATGTCCCCCCCTTTCCCTCCTTTCTTCAATGGAGTACATGTTTAGTTCCTTCAGCCTTTCCACATAGGGCTTTTGATGCAGGCCCTGCACCATTTTGGTTGCTCTCCTCTGAACCGCCTGCTCCCTGTTGATGTTCTTTTGAAGATAGGGTCTCCAAAGCTGGATGCAGCACTCGAAGTATGGTCTCACTAATGATGTATATAGCAGGATTATTACTTCCTTTCTCCTACTTGTGATTCCCCTGCCTATGCATCCCAGCATCCTGCTAGCCTTCCCTGCTGCCTTGTCACACTGCTTAGTTACCTTCAGGTCATCAGAAATGACTACCCCCAGGTCCTGTTTCTGCTTTGAGCCTGCTATTGCCTCCCCCAAAGGTAGTATGTTGCCCCCGGGTTTCAGTGCCCCATGTGCATTATTTTGTACTTTTTAGCATTGAAACCCAGTTGTCAATCCTTTGACCAGTTCTCCAGATTTTTTAGATCTCCCCTCATTCTATCTACCCCCATCCACTCTGTTGCAGAGCTTTGTGCCATCCGTAAACAGGCATACTTTCCCTTCCTGAACATCAGCACTGTCACTGATAAATACATTGAAGAGGACTGTGCCCAGCACTGATTCCTGTGGCATCCCACTGGTCACTCTACCTAGGCCAGAGTGTATGCCATTCACTACCACCTGCTGAGTCCTATTGCCCAGCCAGTGTTCCACCCATTTCACTACTTCAGCACCTACTCCTTGTGACAGGGTTAAATAAAGCCTTGCCCTATTTGTTATGCAGAAAGAGTTTAAATGCAAGGGTCTGTTATATCCTCTCCTTTTTTGTCTCTTATCTGTCTGGTTACACAACCAAATTTTCTTGTGAGATCTAGGAACTGATCATGCCGACAGTTTCACAATTCTCTGTCTCTCGCTGTCTCTCTGCCTTCCCTTGCTATTTCTGTCTTTTCTTCCCCTTGCATATCTGCAGTTATAAAAATATATGTGAATCTTTATGTGGAAATTTCACTGATACTGGGATCCCTTTGTTTAAAACTGTATATAGTTATACCACTGAAATGATTGCAAAGCTATTTGGAACTCAAGGGGTTAACCTGAGATGCAGTTTTTAAGCCTTTTACAGAGCTGCAAACAAGAGGTCAGTTCTGGGACATCATGTACTGTTTTGCTGCACCTGCAAGGAATGAAACTGACAAGAACATTCTGTAAACGTATAAGAACATCCTGTGAGAAGCAGGCTCTCTTAACGAGTTCCCAGACAAAAACTTATATGAAAAGTAGCAATGCTTTTGCTAGAGTGACAAGGAGAGTGAAAGACTGAAAATTGGAATTAAGAAATGCCCTCAAAAGAAGGACTTCATTTTCTCTGTTTGTACTGCCTTTGTAAATAGTTATACTGAATAATTTTTATTTTGCTCTTATTGAGAAAAATAAAATGCTATTTGTGAATTTTGAAACTGCTCCTGGTTTTCCTATGCTTCCTGATCTGTGCCTCGAAGACAGATGGTGTCGGCCTAAGTGGAATTTACACCGTGCATACTCTAAGCCAGGAGTTTTGTACTTGGGTACTAGACCTGGTACCAGGGAAGCGTAGAAGAAAGGTATGGATTCTGCAGCAGCAAGTTCAGAATTGATTACCAGAAGAATGGCAGCCAAACTAGAAGCAGAAACAAAAGTCCAAACTGAAACTACAGCCAGCACCAGTCATGAAAAAAAAGAGCAGGCAGTGACAGAACCTGAAAGCCTGACTGCCTTTTTAAAATGGTGGACTATACAACAACAGGAGATGGAGAAACAGAGAAAAGAAGAGATGCAGTGACTGGAGCAGCGATGGCTGGATGCCTTGCAAGCTATCAAAGCTGGAGGTTCTGGCACAGGTTCAGCAGAGCAACAAAGCACCAACAACTTAAAAGGCCTTAAACTTACAAAGTTGTGTCCCTTGGATGATATCAAATCATACCTGATGACCTTTAAAAGGGTTGCCTCAGCCTGCCAGTGGCCAAAGCAGCAGTGGGCAATCAGACTGATACCTTACCTGACAGGAAAAGCACAACTGGCCTATAGCAATATGGACACTGCATAGTTAGAAAACTATGACCTGCTGAAAAGAGAGGTCCTTTAAAGATATGACATCTCAGGAGAGACCTACAGGCAGAGATTTCGGTCTCTGAAGTACAACTCAGTTGACAATCCTTGAGAAGCCTTCACCTGAGAGAATTCCTTATAAAATGGCTTCAACCAGAGGGCAAAACAGTCCCATACATCATCAAACATCTATAATAGAGCAGTTCATCAACATCTTACCCATAGATGTACAGCTTTGGGTAAAAGAACACCGACTAGAAAGTGGGGAAAAGGCTGTTTCTTTGGCTGAAAACTACCAAATGGCCAGACAGACACCACAGCAGCGAGGTAACAGCCAAGGACCAGTAAGAGACTCTTTTTTCCCATTTAAATGCCAAATCTGATAAGAACTCTGGTGGGGTTAACAAATCTGCACCCAAAGACTTTATCTGTTGTAATTGTAATAAGCCTGATCATACTGTAAGAAATTGCTGTAGTAAGAAAAGTGACACTGGAGCAGATTTGTCTTTAGCAAACTGGGGCAAGTACTTAACAGATGTTAAAGTGGGAGATAGAACTGACTTATAGATTCGGGAAGCAGACGGACCCTAGTGCATATTGAAGTGCTGGGAAAACAATGTCCAAAAGGACAAGGTACTGGTGTCATCTGCATCCACGGGGACACTCAATACAATCCCACCAGCCAAGTGACTCTGAATATTAAGGGTGTGTCACACTAAATGAAAGTGGGAGTAGTACCTAAGTTACCTGTACCTGTGATTATTGGAAATGACTTTCCAGGATTTACTAAGTTAATCAAAGAGGGAGTAAATCCTGATGTTTCAGCAGCTGTGGTGTCGCGCTCAGCCAAAGAAAATCTCAGATGGTGGGGGACTCTTCTTTTCACTGATTTTGATTCGGACTTGTTTGTGCACAGCTCCAAGATCCAGAAGTGCAGGAAAAAAAGATGATGCCTGAAGAAACAGTGGCAACAAAAGAGTGATGGACATAAGGGATTAACATATGAAAATGTGGAAACTGGAGTGATAACTGATTGTGATTTTCTTTCAGAGCGTGCTTATGTTTCTCTCCATGGTTATTTAAGCAGCTGGGGGTGAAACCAAAACAGGGTGAACCTGTGTTTAAAAATGTAATTGGCTATTGTACAGAATTTGGGTTAAACCTTAGACACAGGACCAGATAGAACAAATATCACAAAAAATATCTATCTGAGTTGTTACAGATAGCACATGATAGCATATGATTGGTCACTTGGGGAGGGATCGCACCTTTGACAGATTGCTATACAGATTTTACCGGCCTGGAATTCATGAAGATGTTGCTACCTATTACAGTTCTTGTGCCGAGTGTCAGAAAGTAGCCCCAGTGACTAAAAAAGATAAGGTGCTCCTGGTGCCCCTACCCTTGATAGATGTGCCTTTTGAGAGAATTGCAATAGATGTGGTTGGCCCCTTAGAAAAAAGTAAAATGGGTAATTGATTCATTTTGGTAGTATATTACTGTGTTACTCGATACCCAGAGGTGGTTCCAATGCGTACTGTCACAGCCCCAAAAGTGGCAGAAGAGCTTGCCAAAATTTTCAGCAGGGTGGGCATACCTAAAGAGATTAATATTGATCAGGGTAGTAATTTTGGTGCTGCATTTCTGAAGGAGCTGTGCCGACTACTAGGTATCACTGCCATAAGAACCTCCCCTTATCACCCTAGGACAGACTGTCTTGTTGAGCGTTTTAATCAAACCCTAAAACGCATGTTAAAAAGGTTTGTAAAAGGGGAAGGGAAGGGAAAGACTGGGACCAATACTTACCTTACCTGCTTTTTGCTTACAGAGAAGTGCCACAGGCCTCAACAGGTTTTTCACCATTTGAAATGCTATATGGTAGACAACCTAGAGGGCCACTAGATGTAATGAAAGAAACATGGGAAGATACCCCCATCAGAAACAATCTATTACATCTTATATGCATGCCCTGAGAAAGAAGCTAGCAAAATATGTTGAAATCGTCCATAATAATCAGGAAGAAGCCCAAAACCAGCAGAAGGTATATTATGATCATGGGATAAAAGAAAAGGTTTTTGAGCCAGGTGAAAAGGTCTTGCTACTGTTACCCACTAGAGAAAATAAACTGTTAATGAAGTGGCAAGGGTCTTATAAAGTGCTTAGATATACTGGCACGGTTAACTATGAGATTGAGACCCCCGATAGGAAAAATCCTAGTAAGATATACTACGCTCACCTCCTCAAGAAATGGGTTGAAAAAACATTAAAAGCTGTTTTGCTGGTTTTACCAGAAACTGATACTGCTTACCACCTTCCTGTCCCAGGAAGAGGTGGAGCTTCCATCCATCCATCTTCAGAAGCTCTGTCTCATGGTCCCTATTAATGATAAACATTCCATCATAAACATAGTGTATATCATCATTCTTTACCCTGAGGTGTTAACACATTTCTCAACTGAGATAAACGCTATCAGTCTCTGTACTATCTCATTTTAGTGAAAATCATTAACATCATCATGATTTACAGTGGTCATCTCAGCAATATGTGAACTAACAGTACCAAGGACTGTTATCATCTGGTACCTTGTGTCCTGTGCTGGAGGTTTCCCCTGTTCCAATGGCACCATTTCTTCTCCATAATGACCCCTTCCCTTTGGGATACTCTTCCCACTCCCCATGAACCAGTACCTTTGCTGAACGGATGTCTTCTGTTCCCAGCAGGAACCTCCACTACACTGCACATTGGACAGGTCCTAATATAGGCCGCCACCTGTCTGTACATACCAGGCCAGTAATAAGAAGGAGTTACTTGAGCCAAGACACTGCTATGGCTCAGATGCCCACAAGGACTATAGTGAGCAGCCTCCATCACCTGTTGTCTGTAGGCCTCAAGCATCACTACTAAGGCTTCCACACTTTTTGTATGGGGATTGGGCCTCCTGGTACAGAACACCCTTCTTCAGTTCATACCACCAACATTGTTTTGCTCCCACACCACCATCAATCTTCATACCCTCCTTGACCTTAACATACTGTGACAGTTTGGCAATATTAGCATCTTTAGCCTGCAGTGTACCCCAGTCAATACTGTTAATAGATGTAGCTGTATCAATATAAGAAGAAGTCCCTTCAGCCTCACAGGCTTCTTCTTGCTTGCTTGGAGTCTTCAACCCCAGCACAATATCACTAGACACAGTCTTACCTGGGGGTCTCGCATTCAAGTTCCATACTCACATCTCTGACCTCCAAAAGGTAACATCCTGGGAACACAGGCAACAAAGGAATATTCTGCTCAGTCAGGGGGTCCTCCTCCAGCTGAGCTCACAAAAAATCCTCCTCTGATTCTTTATCCAAGCTCTTGGGCAGGGACCTCTCAAACACCTGGCACTGGTGTTCCTCCTCTCTGCATAGTCAGTCTACCTCCAGCCATTGCTCACTCATCCACCATATTAGTCTCATCAGGTTTTCCATCACTGGGGTGGGGTCTTGCATCTCTGGTCTTCCTCAACCCCAAGGTAGTTCCTTGTCCTCTTACATCTCTTTGTCATCCTTAGGCTTGGCCTTCCTCTGAGTTCCCAGGTCCAGTCCAGGCAGCAGCTTCTCTCCAAGTCTGTCAGCCATGGTTCTGGTCAGAACTCTATGGATTTTCTTCTCCAGGTTCTCCTCTGGCAACTCCTGGTACATTGGTCCACCTAGAATATCTGGCTGATATCCACTGGAAAACATCCTTCTAGCATAGTTCAGATGTTTCTAGAAAGTTATCCCACTTCTAACACCAAGTCTGTGGCGGGGTTGTGAGATAACAGATGGACCTGACACAGAACTTCAAGCTCAACACACAGTCTCTGTGTGATGTTTATTTAAAACATGGGATAACCTTAAGCAATAGCAAATCCCTTCTTTAGTACATCAGTTTGCAGCAATAGACTATGCATGTCCTTCCTTTGCACTTAGCACCTACTAATCTACTGATCTATCTCTGTAGTGAAAATTATTTTATTCCCTATGTTGGTCTTGTGTGTTTGGGTGATGGGGAACTCAAAAAAGAAACCCCAAAAACAAGCTAAAGACAAAGAACCTCAGTGCAGAGGCACTGAAGCAAGGGTTACCCCAAAGGGCATTGGCAATAAAGCCAAGTTTCAAAGAAACACAACATCACACATACTCCCATAATGCAATGGGATTTATATGCAAATCACCATGACATTTTAGACTTGTTCAACTTAAAGCAGAAATGCATGGTGCCAAAGGGCCTCTCAAACAATCTATAATTTACATGCATTTTAAATAACACAACTAACTTAATTTTTATAATACTGTCCCCTAGTAACTTTTTACCTTTATCAAAAACACCTAGTGCCATGGTATTTTCAACATTTACAGGTTCCATACACATAAGGCATATACATCAACGTATATTATGACATAGTGCTATTGCATACTAAATCCAACAACAAAGAACACATCCTGTTGTTTTCCATCCGCTCGGAGGTCACCACAATAACCTCCATGTATGAGGACCTGAGAGGGAAATGGAAAATTAAAGAGGACACTATAGCATATTAGCAAATGGGTAAAAGAAAACCTCCTCTCTCATTGGCTAAATCTCCCTACCACTGGGGCTGTTATTTCTTAACAACGCCCGACTAAAAACAAGTGCCACAACTGCCTAACATAAAACCTCTTGAAGTTTAAAAGGTACTGCCATTTTTTTTTGCTAAGCAAGACATCAAGCTAGAGGCCCCATCCCTCATAACTCTCCGAAACAGACACCAAACAAAAAAAATACAATCCTTTCACACTTAAAAAACCTCAGTTTTTTCATTTCTCCCCCACCAAAAAAACTAATGCTGCTTAAATACTCAGACCCCTTCAGACTCATGATTCCCTCCCACTCTCGTAAATGTCCCAGCCAAGCAGTCCGACTCTATCTGTGGTACAAACTTCACAGAACTCCCGCTGCGCTATTTCCAAGCTGCACTTCTTACTGATCCCCACCGGCTCACTCGCTAGCTCTCACAAATGCTGTAACCCACCGGCACAACTGTACCTTTTCAGTCATGAGGTTGTCTTCTGTTTCCGCAAAGCCTTCACAGTTTTAAAAAAAAAAAACATTTTTTTACTGTCCTTTTTGTGACCTCGGATCCCAGGACTACAGCTCCCTTGAACCCTTGGGTAGAAAATCCAAATCACTCTGACAGGCTCTCCTAAACAGCACCCAGGAACTACTTTACAAAAAATATATAGTTTTATTCTGTTTCACATTTATTCAGCTTCCTATTAAGTTTAATTCCATTTTATTAATAATCTAACACATAACCCATTTTCTAAGTGTAATAATACCCTCCAGGGTGGGCGTTATGGGATATAACGGACCTTCCAGGGGCTATAAGGCCCTCTGCCTGCAGTGTTGGGCCTCATTACACCCCTGGTCAGTCCGTTATATCGCAGTACTGCCCACCCTGTTGGGTATTATTACTTACGTCAAGAAGGGGGAGAGGGTGCCCATACGTGGCCAACCTTATGGACTAGAAATTGTAAAGGATAGATTGGGCTAAGAAATAGAAGAACTGTTGCAGCAGATTTAAGAAAAGGTCGGTCCTCAAGAGTGGCAGGATCTCCCTTTCACATGCTGTAAAGGTGAATGTTTCTTTAACCTCTGAACAAACCCCAGAAATTCATAACTTGCTAAAGCCATTTAACAGTACTTTTACCACAGTACCAGGCTGAGCAAAAGGGGTCGAGCATGAAATAGTGACAAGGAATGCTTGCCCTATTAGACAAAAGACATAAAGATTACCAGACCGGTTAGGAGCAGATGTGATTGAGGAAATACAAAAAATGAAAGAACTGGGTATCAGAAGAGTTGAGAAGTGTTTTGTCGTCACCAATGGTGATTATAAACAAAAAAGAAGAGGGTGTAAGAATGTGCCTTGATTTTAGGAAACTTAATCAAGTGTGAGAATTTGACAGTTGTCCAAAGCCCAAAATAGATGAATTGGTAGACAGACTGGGATGTGCCAAGTATATCAGTACCCTCTATCTCACCATGGGTTTCTGGCAAATCCCCCTAGCTAAAGAATCCAGAGACAAAACCGCATTCACCACTCCTGTAGGATTCTGTCAGTTCAACACCATGCCATTTAGTTTACATGGAGCACCCACTGCATTCCAGTGGTACATGGATGTAATTTTATCCCTTCACACTGGTTATTGTGCTGCGTACCTGGATGATGTCATGGTGTACAATCCAGACTGGAAAAGCCACCTGGAACACCTATGAGCAGTTATCCAAAAAGGCAGGTATGACAATTAATCCTACCAAGTGTGCATTGGGCATGCAGAAAACCAGATATTTGGGCTATGTTTTGGGAAATGGAAAAGTCAAACCAGAGGTTTCCAAGATAGAAGCTGTAGCTAACAGCTCTGTCCCCCAAACCAAGAAACATGTCAGGTAATTTTTAGGGCTGGCTGGTTATTATCAGAGATTTGTTCCCAGCTTTTCCAAGTTAGCTACTCCCCTAACTGAACTCACAAAGAAACGGTTCCCGAATGATAAGAAATGGACCCCAGAGTGTGACAAGGCTTTCCCAGCCATGAAGGTTGCATTATGTTCAGCCCCGGTTTTAAGAAGCCCAGACTTTGAGAAACAGTTTTTGTTGCAGACAGATGAATCAGAGGTAGGCCTAGGTGCAGTCTTGAGTCAGCATATAGATGGGAAAGAACATCCTGTTCTACACATAAGTAGGAATTTGCACAACAGAGAGAAAAGGTACTCCACCATTGAAATGGAATGCCTTGCAGCAAAGTGGGTCATGGAGTCCCTTAAGTTTTATTTACCAGGAGCTGACTTTGTACTTGTAACAGATAACAATCCTCTCTGTTGGCTTAACCAAATGAAGGATAACAATTCCAGAATCACATGGTGGTACCTGGCACTACAGCCATTTAACTTTAAAGTGATACACAAATCTGGGAAAGAGAATGTCAATGCTGATTTTCTGTCAAGATATGTATCAGGAATTGAGAATTCTGAAGGTGGAAAAAAACAAAATGTGTGAGTTGAAACTTCACTGTTTGCTATGCTGCATATGCACTGAACTGTAAAAGTTATAAGCTAATGCTGGAAGATAATTAAAAGAAAGTTTTGGAAACCTGTTTTTGTAAAATGGGTTCCCTCTTAAAGAGGGGGATATGTAACAGGGTTGAATAACGCCCTGCCCCATTTGTTATGCAGAAAGAGTTTAAACGCAAGGGTCTGTTCTGTCCTCTCCTTTTCTGTCTCTTCTCTGGTTGTGCAACCAAATTAGCTTGTGAGATCTAGGAACTGATCACGTTGACTGTTTCGCAATTCTTCGCCTCTCACTATTTCTCTGCCTTCCCTTGCTATTTCTGTCTTTTCTTCCCCCTTGCATATCTGCAGTTATAAAAATATATGTGAATCTTTATGTGGAAATGTCACTGATACTGGGATCCCTTTGTTTTAAAACTGTATATACAGTAGTTATACTGTTGAAACGATTGCAAAGCTATTTGGAACTCAAGGGTTTAACCTGAGATGTAGTTTTTAAGCCTTTTACAGAGCTGTAAATAAGAGATCAGTTCTGGGACACCATGTACTGTTTTGCTGCACCTGCAAGGAATGAAACTAACAAGAGCAGTCTGTAAACTTACAAGAACAGTCTGTGAGAAGCAGGCTGTCTTAATAAGTTCCCAGACAAAAGCTTATGAAAAGAGCAGCATTGCTTTTGCTAGAGAGACAAGAAAAGTGAGACTGAAACTTGGAATTAAGAGATATTCTCAGAAGAAGGATTTTGTTTTCTCTGTATTGCCTTTGTAAATAGTTATACTGAATACTTTTGGTTTTTTATTTTGCTACTATTGAGAAAAATAAATAATTATTTGTGAATTTTGAAACTGCTTCTGGTTTTTCTATGCTTTCTGACCTGTGCCTCCTGCCTCAACAACACTTGTTTGTTAGCCTTCTGTGTGGAACAGTGTCGAAGGCTTTACTAAAATTCGGATATGTCACATCCACTGCCCCCTCCTCTGATCCACTTCCCTGGTTACCCAGTCAAAGAACTCTATATGGTTTGACAGGCATGACCTCCCTTCTGTGAAGCCGTGCTGCCTTGGGTCTTGCAGACCATTGGCAGCCAGGTGTTCCACTATCTTTTCCTTCAGTAATGTTTCCATTACCTTGCCCACCACTGAGGTCAGGCTGACTGGCCTGCAGTTTCCTGCCTCCTCCTTATTTCCACTTTTGTACAGAGGGAATACATCTGCCCTCCTTCAGCCCCCCGGTACCTCCCCCATTTCCACTGACAGGTTAAACAGGGCTGTCAAAGGTGCAGCGAGCATCTCCTTTATTTCCCTAAGTATCCTGGGGTGCACCCCATTCGGTCCCATTGCCTTATTAACTATTAGCATTGTGAGTTCCCTATGGGCCCTTTCCTCAGAAAATGGACTTGTGTCCACCTCACTACCCTTTGTGCCTTTGTCCTGTATCGTTGGTCCATTACCTGCCTCCTCCTCCTCCATGAATACTGAACAGAAGCATTTGTTCAATATGTCTGCTTTTTGGTCCTCCTCCTCCACACAACCCCCTTCCTTATCCTACACCCTTACTATCCCTCCCCTTGCCTTCCTCTTCTCACTTATGTTACCTCCTTAAAGTACAATTATGGTCTGCTTTTCCTCTTGCCCTTACTGACCTGCTTGTTACAGAGATGAGTTACTGTTTAAATTCCCTTTCAGATAGTTTTCCTCTGTTCCTCCACCCCTCCCATATTCCCCACTCCTGTTAGGGCACCTCTCAGGCAGTCTCCCATTTCCCAGAAATCTGCCCTCCTAAAGTTCAGGATCCTCATAGCTCGTGTGGTTTGATTCTGACGCATTCACTATATCAAACCACACTGTATGATGATCACTGTTCCCCAGGTGTTCCCCTATTGTAACCTCCTCCACTCTGTCCCCATTTGTAAGTACTAGGTCCAGTAGTGCACTCTTCTAAGTGGGTTCCATGACCAGTTGTTTGAGGAATGCTCCCTGTAGGGAGTCCAAGATGTTCCTGCTCCTGGCTATTGCTGCTGTGGGGGAGGCTCCAATCCACGTCTGGTAGACTGAAGTCCCCCACCAGCTACACCTCTTCACTCTGCACCATCCTTTGGATTGACAGCATCATTTCCTTATCTACCTCATCCCCCAGCACTGGAGGTCTGTAGACCACTCCTGTGTGGATAGTTGTCCCCTTACTTCTTTCCAGTGTGACCCACAGAATCTCCTCCTCCTCATTATTCCCCATGAATTTTCATGGCCTTTGTGCTGTCTCTCATATAAAGAGCCACTCCTCCTCCTTTCTTGCCTGTCTTGTCCCTCCTGAACAGAGTGTAACCTGATAAAGCCACTTACCAGTCCTGGTTGTCATTGCACCAGGTCTAAGTGATGACCACTATGTCCAGGTCTGCTTCTGCCATGGTAGTCTCTAGGTCACCTATCTTGTTGCTCAGACTATGAGTATTGGTACACATGGCTCTCCAGAATGTGTTCCCCCCTCCTCATTTTACCCTTTTGCCAATCCATACTTTGTCCCCCTTCCTTTTTAGTAGAAATCATATCTTTCAGGTCCATTACTCCATATTTATTTGTGTACTTTGATGGCCTTTCTCCCTTTTGACTCCCATTAATGATCCTGTGATTTGTTTTGAGGGGGTGCAGATTCTGTCTCCCTTCCACCTCCCACCTCCCCCTTTGGCTAGTTTAAATGCTTGCCAATGAAGCATTTAAACTGTTCACTAAGGATCTTGGTCCCCTTCCTGGATGGATGCAGGCCATCCCCCTTGTACAGGCCCCCATGCCCCCAGGTGGGGCCCCAGTCCCCCATGAAGACAAACCACTCCTCTCTGCACTATTCCTTCAACCAAGTGTTGAATTATTTGATATGGAGTGTCCTAGCCTCACCCCTACTATGTACTGGCTGTACCTCTGAGAAGGTCACAAAGCTTGCTGCCTGCTTTGAGCCCCTCCCCAATCCTCTGAACTCCTCCTGTATTCTACCTATCCCTTCTTCGTCCCCCTGCCAGGTCATTTGTCCCCAGGTTTACAAAAACATCCAGCTCCCCTCTCCTTGCTGTCGCCCTTGAAATCCTCTGGATCCTCTCCCTGACCCTCCAAGCTGTGCCTCCAGGTAGGCACTTTATCTCCATTGCCCCCTTGCTCCTTGTTCCCAACTCTATTCCCCTAACAATGGAGTCCCCCACCAGGAGTTGCTTCCTCCTTCTCTGGGATCCTCTGCTGCCCACCCTTGGGGATTCCTTCTAGATACCCCTCTTGCCCCCCCTTGGTTACTACCTTGGGTGCCTCTGTGGGACTATCCCACTCCTCCAGCACTGCATAGGAGTTCTGTAGTGCCACTGGATGCAGGATGTGCCTCTGTTCCACCGCCCTCACCCTCCCTGAACCCACTGTATCCCCTCCACCCTTTCTGCTAGGCAACCTTTGAGTTAACGGAGGTTGACTTGGTGGCTCCTGGGTGAGGGAGGAGGTTCCCTGAATCCTAGCCAACTTGGGCAGGAGACTAGTAACCGCTGCCCTCATCCCAGAGAGGTGCCTGCAGATGGGGCAGCACTGCAGCATCCAGAAGGTCCTCCTGAAAACTGCCGACCCACAGCCATTTTGCATTGCACCACTCCCATCATTTTCCCCTTTTACTCTGTATAACCTTGCTTAGCTGTACTCAAACAATCCCTTGTTTCCTCTTTTTTCTTTTTCTTTTTCCCTTAACTCAAGTTAGCTAGTAGATTCACCCCTGTGTCTGGGTTTCCCACCGTTTTCTGTAGTTTCCCCTTCTCTTAGTCCTTCAATATTTAAGCTAATGTAGCTAATATCCTGCTTTTCCTAGCACCTGAACTCAGTTTTCTGCCTCAAAAATGTACAGTTTTCAACTCCTCCCTAAGAACTCCTTATTCCAGAATTTGTTTTGTTGTTATTACCTCACTACCCTAGGATGGAAAGTAGTAACTATTTAACTGCAGGCCCTGGTGGTTCCCCCCTTCCCGTTTTAGGCCAGAAGCTGCTGACCCCTCTGGTATTGTGACCTATAAAGGGAGGGAGGGATGGGTGGGTGGGCTTACCGCTGCTGTCCTTTCACAGTAGTGCTGTAAAAAAAAATCAGAAGCTACAGTGCAGCAGTTTCTCTTCTACTGCTGCTGAACCCTACAACTGAAACCACTAAAGTACTAGTGCTCCCCCACGTTCTGATTGGCATCTACTCCTGTGTGTACCCCGTCTCCCCTCCTTCTGTAGCTTCCCACAGTCCCACTCCTGTTGATGCTTCCTAGGACAAAAAAACAAAACAAAACTTAAAGTATCTGTTAGTAAGCAGAGCCTCTCTGTCTACTCTTCTGCCCTGCTAAATGCAGAAGGCGTTCTGCTGGAGAACCTCACCAGACCACAGACTTTTAAAGCAGACTTTTTAAAGGAGGCAGTATAGCGCAGTGGTCTAAGGCTCTGAGCTGCAAATCTGGTGACATCCAGCAGACCAGACCTGGGTTTGAATCCCACAGCTTCCACTTGCATACTGTGTGACCCTGAGCAAGTCACTTAACCTCCTTGTGCTCCCAGGTTGCTCCTGTAAAAAAGCTTTCAGCTTAGTGTGCTATACCTGGTTAAACAGCTGAATTAAAAAAAAGCCTTCCACCTAACATTCGAACTGTGTGTCTTGTCCTCTGTTCCATCCGACTGGCTGCCTGCAAACCACAGCACCTCATGGCTTACCTGCTGCTGTCCTCTCACTGTAGCACTGTAAAAAAACAAACAAACAAAAAAAAAAACAGAAGCTACAGTGCAACAATTCCTCAAGGTCCTCAAAACAGTGAACAGAGACAATGAGAATCTGGGACCTGGCATATTGCTTAGAAGCAAAAATATTTGCAGTGCATTTGCCAGGCAAAAACAATGTTGTGGCAGATTTCCTAAACAGAATCAGTGAGGTAAATCACAAATAGACCTTAAACCAGCAGATTCTAGTCACAGTGTTCAGAAGGTTGTGCCACTCCCAATATAGACCTATTTGTATCTTGGGAGAACTATCAGCTCCCACAGTTTTGTTGCAGGCCACTAGCCAGAGGAACAATCCCTGAGGATGCCCTGGTACTGGACTGGACAAGGAAGTTTCTGAATGCTTTCCCACTATTTCCACTTGTAACCCTCAGGTGGCACTATCCCAAGGGCTACTACCCATGCCTTCTGGACTACCAACAGGTTGAGGGGCCTAGGTTCTATGGCGGGTGCCTCCATCCAGAGGTCAGGGTTTGTAATGGTTGGTCGAGTTTGGTCACAGCCCTCTGGGACACTGACATCCCCTTCTAATCCCTCTAAGGATCCACACAATACACAGGAATTACAGTACCAATACCCCACATGTACACATGGTTCAAGCACAAGGTACCACTTACCAACGAGACCGATTCTGAAGTTCGTCTCGGAGGACCCCATGTAAAATAAGGTTGATCAACATACACAAACCAGTGCAATGCCTGCTATATAGGTACTGACACTTCAGACAGTTTAAAGTCAATAACATCAAATCTGGTTTATTTAAGGGGAGTGGAACACAGGAGTGGGAGATCAAGCTGATTGGCAGAATTAAATCACAGTACTGTGCACTCATACAGGGTCTTAAAAGTCACACTATGGGTACCCAGGTAGGAGGGGGCTAGCCAGGTCCGTTGCCTGGGATTGGCCGGCAGATGCAGATGAATAGGGTCCTGTAGGGAAAAAAGATATGCACAACACCCAATTGTAATCTGGAGCCGGATGGCTCAGTCCTTGAGGAAATGAAATAAAGCAAATCAGATGAAACACTGGTGATTGTTAACAGGTCGCAGGGGATGCCCTGATTTGTACTCACACTACCCCCGCTGAGAACCTCATGCAGATGGCTGTTCTGGATCGCCAGACCAACAAGGCAGGGAGATTAGATTCTACTGGCCAGGCCCAACTGCTTGACTAGCAAACGGATTTAGTCCGATTACATTCAGTTCAGCTTTCAGCTTACACCGCACGGTGACAAGAGAACCGGAATAGCTATTCTTCACAAGCATTCAACACATTTATATGTAAAGGAAATTACTATACCAGGCAGCTGCTCCTAGGTCCCGATTGCACTTACTACAAATACACGGGAGTTCACACAGCAGCTTCAGTTCCTGACAGACCAAGCGCGATTTAACAATTTCTCCAGTCTTCTACAGGGTAAGCCTGGTTTCCACTTTTCATCCTTCCTTCCTTCCTTTCAGTCACCTTGGATTCAGTCCGATTCGAGCTTGCAATGGCAACAGACCAACTTCAGGCCTCTCACGCACTTCCTGCATGAAACTATACAATGCAGAAGCACAGAGCTCCTTCTCTCCTCATGGTCACAACTGATCTGATCTCCCAGTCACAGGGCAGAGCATTCTCTATGGGTGCCACCCGGTCCAGTTGGTGGACTCAGCTGTCAATCACTCCAAAGCTCTCTCAGTTGGTGCAAAAAGGCACCAGGGTCCAAAACTTCACTTCCCAGAATTACTAGCTATACATTCCCATTGTAAGCCAGCTCCCAGAAGAGTCCGAATTCTGGTTGGTTCAAACAGTCTCCATTTTATAGCTCCCCTTATTCCATTGGCCCAGAACAGCAGTTTAGGTCCAAAATAGAGGGGCAACACACACAGAGTCCCAGCTGTGACAAAAGCAGGTTAGACAAACTGTAATATTACTAATGCCTTAAATGTTTACAGGGAAACAGATATATTTTTCAGAGGGGCTACCTTTGTGCCTTCAGCGACATCAAAATGGAGCGATTACCCCGCAGTTCAGGCGGGATTTGAGCAGAAAAACACCAGCACCCCTAGAAAAGCATCACTTATGTCTGCAAGCAGACAGCTCTTAAAGAGACAGTATGTGGAGGCTCTACCAGCACTCACAGTGCCATTATAACAGCTTAAACGCCGAACGCCAGCAGGCAAGGGAAACACTTAAGCAAGCTCCTAGGAGGCTTTTTAGGAACCCCCATTTGTAGGAGGATTACACACTCATTCAGAAAGTACTCCTGAAACTCAGGAGGGAACCTGCAACAATGATCTTGATAGCTCCCGACTGGGCCAGAGAGGCCTGGTACTCAATGCTCCTGGTCCTGTTGGGCAAGAATCCAATCAGCCTGCCGCCCATTCACACTGTGACTTTGTCCCAGTGCAGAATAACATTTCCATACCCCAGGACCTTACACCTGAGGGCATGATTCTTGAGGTGTTAGAATTTTCTGCCTTGGATCTCTTGGAGGAAGTCCTGAAGATGCTTAGGGTTTCAAGGAAACCCACTACCAGGAAAACTTATTCCTCTCAGTGGAAAAGTTTTTTTCTTACTGGTGTGCTCCCAGAAACATAAATCCAACAGAGGCAGGATTGCTTATAATTTTGCAATACCTAGTACACCTACAGATGTTAGTCATGTGGTCTTTAACTTTAAAGGTGCACTTTGCAGCAACATACATATCAGCTGGCAAGGAAAAGTCTTTGGCCTCACAACCTATTTTCAAAAGGCTTTTTAAGGGCCTCAGCCACTTTTACCCACTAGTGAGGGACCCTGTCTCATCCTGGGACCTCAGCATATGCCTTTCCCACCTTATGGAGGCTCCCTTTGAGTCTATGGAAATTGCTACCTGAACTATATCACATGGAAAACCATTACTTGTTTTAATACGAAATGTATAATACTTTTTTGGAACATCTACAGGTATACCTTGTAAACAGGGTATTTATAGCCCTAATTGTGTATTTTGTTGCTCAAATTAAGCCTGTATAAATACAAATGTTCTACTCCTACATATATTCCTGGCTGCAATGACTTCTGCTAGGAGGTAAGTGAATTGCAAGCCCTCTGCACAGAGCTAAATTACAGATTCCCCCATATGGATAAAGTGATTCTTAGAAACAATAGAAAATTCCATCCTAAGGTGGTATCTGAATTCCACCTGAATAAGTCAGTGACCCTCCCTGTACTCTATCCAGAGCATTTCAGTCCAGGTAAGGAAAGGTTGCATAACCTGGACCTACAGCAAGTCCTGACCATCTGCATGGACAGAACAAAAGATATCAGGTCCCAGAGTACCTAGCTTTTTGCTACCTATGGTGAGGTTGGCAAAGGTAAACCAGCTACAAAGAGGTCTACCTCTCACTGGATAGTCTCTTGCATTCAGTTCTGCTATGAAAAAGCTGGTAAAATGCCACCAAGATGACAGCACATGACAGTCCCAGCCCCTGGCCGAGGGACAGAACCCAGAGGGTGGTTGTGAGGGGAGAGTTATCTGGTACCAGAGAGGTCACCAGTGGGGTCCTGCAGGGCTCAGTGCTGGGGCTGGTGTTGTTCAATGTCTTCATCAATGACATTGGGGATGGCATTAAGGGCAAAATGTGCCTATTCACAGATGACACCAAGTTCTGCTGGAGAGTGGACACAGCTGAAGGGATACAGAACCTACAGGATGATATGGAAAAGCTGGGGATGTGGTCTAGGATCTGGCAGCTTGTCTTCAATGCCAAGAAATGCAAAGTTATGCATATTGGAGCCAAGAATCCCAGGACAGAGTACTATCTGGGTGGAGTCCAGGTATCTGCATCAGGAGAGGAGAAGGACCTGGCAGTGATGATCACTAATGATCTGAAGCACTCCACGCAGTGCAAGAAAGCAGCAGCAAGGGCAAACATGATGCTGGGATGCATAGCTAGGGGAATCAGTAGTAGTAGGAGAGAAGAGGTTATACTACCCTTGTACAGGTCACTGGTGAAGCCATATCTAGAGTATGGAGTTCAGTACTGGTGCCCACACCTCAAAAAGGACATTAACCTGCTGGAGAAAGTCCAGAGGAGGGCTACAAAGATGACAGCAGGTCAGCAGGGTAAGGCATACGAGGAGAGGTTGAGGCCACTGAGCATGTACTCCTTGAAGAAAAGGAGAGAGAGAGAGAGACAGAGACAGAGAGACAGAGACATGATTGGGACCTTCAAGTACTTGAAAGGGATAAATAAGGTGGATAAGGAGGGTCTCTATAAGCTGAGTGACAACCATAACACGAGGGGGCACAGTCTTAAGATGGAGGGAGGGGAGGTTTAGGAGGGAGGTCAGGAAGCACTTCACAGAGAAGGGTGGTGGACACTTGGAATGTGCTGCCAGAAGAGGTAGTCTCATTGAAGACAGTAGGTAGCTTCAAGATAGGCTGAGATAGGCATAGGGGGAAGGTAAGTATCATGGGTAGGGAAGATGGGAGGAATAGGGAGAGGGGCAGAGACAGTAGTTCAAGCTGAGGACCCTGCAATACAAGCAGACTAGATAGACCAAATGGCCATTTATTTTTTGGCTTTTTTGTATGTTCATATTATATTTTGCCTTAGCAGCCTCAGTAAGTAGGGAGATGCCCCCCCCCATATTTCATATAAAATTTCCTTAAACCTTGACAATTTTTTTTAATTTTCCCTCAGTCTTTTTAACATGTGCAGACTATTTACAACTAGCAGTATACGTAACACCCAAGCAGACATATGATTTAACTGGGTCTAATTTAAAGTCCCCCAAATTCCACTTTTGTGAGGTAGCATTGGAATCGAAAGCCACAACTTGGCTTTTAGAAGTATTAACCCATTCTTACTGGTAGAGCCATATGGTATAAGAACCATCCATTGCTTAACCCGACCCAAAATAGTCGCACAAGATAGATTGAGTTTTAATACTCAGTCTCATTTCTTGCACATGCTTATTTCTTTTGTCCAATTTTTGTTGCAGATCCCTTTTTGAGAGAGCAAGCAGCACCAAATTGTCTATGTCTATAAGAGTCGGACATTTGTCAGAGCCAGTTTTTGGAGAATCAGTCATTCCTTCCCTCATCAGAACCAAGGAGCTCAGGACCTTCTTATGTAAACAAGACTCCATTACATACCTAGGACTGAAAATCTCTAAAGATCTTGGGAAGTTAACAGAATTAAATTTCCTACCATGGTTTAAAGAAATAGACCTACTGAGATGGAAAACTTTAAACTTATCCATATGGAGTAAGGTTAACTCTATTAAAATGATAATTGCCCCTAAACTCTTTTACCTCTACCAGAATATACCAGGTGGAATGAACAAATAGGCTCTGTTAAACTAAAAATAATAATTTCAGACATCTAAGGAGTGAAACCCCCCCAAGGATATCTTTAAAGAAAATTAGTTCACACTGGAAAGGAGTCTTCAGTCTGCCTAGCTAGGGAATTTTACCAACTGGTATTTTTATTTAAACAGGTTGCAAATTATCTTCAGACTGAGCAGAAAGAGTACCCCCCTTACAGTTAATAATTAAATAACAGACAGCATCCCCCAACAAACTCTCTGACTTTTGTTTTACCATAATCCCAAGTAGGCAGTGTAATATTAAAGACAATCTCTGCATTGCAAGATCTATAAAATGTATCAGGAGTATTAAAAAGACTTAATATAAACAAACATTTGTCAATGCCGAATGTTTGCTTGCTGGTATTAGCATTGATGATGCAGGAGTTAGAGAGATGCATAATAGAAATTGCAGTGAAATAGTGAAGTAACACCAGCCCCTTCCCCCACCCTGCAGAGACTCACAGGCATTGGGGGTATGCCTTTCGGTCGTTGGCCATAATGCTCATGCCATTCCACCTCACCCTACCCTGCAGACACCGACAGGTGTCACAGTGTGCCTTAGGGTCTTTGGCCCTTACGCTCACCCTATTCCATAAGGAAATAAGCCGAGATGGGTGCAGTATAGAAGAATGGGGTGAACATTAGGGTTGAAGACCCCAACACACACCTCAATGCCTGTCACTGGCTGCAGGGTTGGGATGGGGTGGAAAGACATGAACATTACGGCTGATGATCCCAAGTCACATTCCTGACGCCTGTCAGTCTGTACAGAGTGGGCGTTATGGTTGGAAACCCTAACGCCCTGGGCATTTGTTGGTATTTTCACTCCATATTTAAAACATGGGTTTTTGGGGACCGCACCTCATGAACCGTGGCACTATCATTTCATTACTCAATTCTGAAAGGTGATTTTGTACAGCGACTGCACCATTCGGCGCCACAGGTACGAAAACACATTTTGTTCAGGATGTGAAAAATAACAGCTATACTGTTGATGAGGAGGTGTGACAAAATGGCAATGTTGAAAATCTGGAGTGAAAATATGAAAACTTGGTGAAGTTACAAGCTTTCGCAGAAACTGCACAATGCACGTTCGTAACACATGTTTTTAAATTCTTTCACCAAATGTTCAACATGCTCTTTTTGGAACCTCCACTCATGAGAAGTGGCACTGTGATTTCATTAATCTGTCCCGAAAGTGGATTTCGCTCAGCGATCATGCCATTCTGCCCCACAGGTGCAAAAACACATTTTGGGCAGGATGCAAAAAATGATAGCTGTACTGTTCATGGGGGGGTGGGGGGTGGAAAAATGGCAGTGTTGGAAATCTGGAGTGAAAACATTAAAAAATGATGAAGTTAGGAGAGTGTATAGAAACTGCACAATGCATGCTCGTAATGCAGTCATTTCTTGGAGTTTTTTCACCAGATTTTCAACATGGGCTTTTTGGGACCCCACCTCATGAACAGTGGCACTGTCATTTCATTAATCAGTCCTGAAAGGTGATTCCATGCAGTGACTGCAAAATCACCTTTTGGGACCAAGAAGCTAAATGTCAGCACCAGTGTTCATGAGGTGGGGTCCCGAAAACCCCATGTTGAAAATCTGGGACCAAAACTCCAAAAATTGGCTGAGATATCAACCTAAGTTGAAACCCTCCATTGAGTACCATTATAGGGTTTAGCGTGATTTCCTCAGTTCCTGGTTCTGTTTTGAAGAGTGCAGACGTGTTTCCGGTCCACCGAAGATTGTTATGCCTAACCTCCGCTGGTAAGTATGGGATGAGGGGGGTGCAAGGAGGAGGATCCACGGGGGGGTCAGGATGGGGAAGGGGGGTGACGGGCATAACAAAGAGCCGTTTACTTTTTTATTTTCAGGCTTGAAAAAACAGACCTTGGGGGACGTTTTCCTTTTTTACAGGTGAAATATTATTAAAACAGATTTTGGCACACTGGGGTGGGCTCTCAGTGTGCCAGATGAGTGGAGGGTGGATCAATGCTGACCTGGGGATTGGGCAAACCCAAGGTTGGCTGAGAAAATAGGGGCATGGGGGGGTCTGGTGCATCCAACACTGGGAGTGGGCATTCTGGTGTTGGAAACATAAAGAAGTATTTTGGCACACTGGGGTGGGCTCCCAGTGTGCCACATTAATGGGGAAGGGGGATACATACCAACACAGGGATTGTGCACCCTGATGTTGACTTTCCGGCGAGTATGTAGGTGGGGGGTGGCAGGACCCGCCAATGTGGTATGCCGCACTGTGGCTCATTTATTTATTTAACTGTTTCACCAGGAAAGGCACACTGAACAAACTGGGGACAGGAGCCAACAAGAACCAAAACTCTGCCCATGTGCATTACTGTGCACTGTAATGTGCATGGCCAAATTCTTGTTGGCTGGATGTCTGTGTGCCTGGTTGGGAGGGAGGGGTAAGCTGCTGCTGCTGCAATGACGAAACTGTCTCTGATTGCAGCGGCAGATTTCTTTCAAGTGCGACGCTCACTCTGAAACTGCCGTCATTGGCAGCTTCCCCATTAATTGATGGCCGAGAGACACGCCCATTAAAGCATTTGCTGCATTGGCCACAACACTGCCACGCCTCTGCAATGCTGTACTACCTCAATATGTTTCTTGTGTGCTGCGTGTGCAAGCAAACATAAGATATTCCTCCTTATCTAACTGCATTATGGGGCAACACATCAGTTCTTTACAACAACAGTGTTAGTAGAGAATGAATGGGTCAAGCTTGCGATCCCGAGTATAAGTGACATGGCAGTGGGTCAAGTTTGAGATCCTGAGTATAGGTGACATGGTAGACTTTAAAGCAAGGATTTTGTTGCCATTTGCTAAACTTAAAGCTAGGTTTAAGCTACATAGCTTTCAATTTGCCACTTGCATACAAGTGTGAAAGGCACTGATGGACTGTTATTGACAGGGAATATAAAATCCCAATTAACAATGACTAGCTACAACTAATTAAACTAGCCATGAGGAAAAAAGGAGTTAGTGTAACTTACAAATACTTAGTGGATAGTGACATGGTGGATCCAATCATAGTTCAGGCTAGAAATAAATGGGAGAAAGACTGGATCATCCCATCTGTAATGAAGAATGTTCTAAAGCATGGTTAAACACATACCACAGTTCCTGAGAAACACAAGGGAAAACTGCACAGTTAAAAAATCTTGCATCATTTTTACCGCTGCAGTAGGTGGAGCCTGCAGATGTTTTGCATGTACAAAAGGAGTGATGCCATGTTTTCTGTCTGTGGAACTGACTGAAGGTGTAAATAGTCTCTTCCGCCTTACCCTCCTCCAAGCAGTGTTTTCTGCCCTCAAATAAATATGCTTTTCATGTTAATCAATGGTTGCAGGGTACTATTTTCTTTCTTAAATGGGTGGTACAAGAACTGGAACCTGAGTAGTGAGAGGCACCATTAGTTTTTTGGGGGAGTAAGATCCACCTCCACCTCCACCCGAGAAGCTCCTAAAGATCCACCCCCACCTTTTTTTTGATTCATGTGGGAGAGGCATGAGGTGGCTCTATCAAACTGTAACAGGACACACTAGTTTGGGCCCTGTATCAAGCAACAGAACAAGTCTGTGAAGTTGTGGAGCCCCTGAATTTTACTAAGAACTAGGAGAACAGAAGATACTTAATGCCTTTATTAAGAACTAGGAGAACAGAAGCTACTTAATGCCTTCAAACTGACTTAAAAAACCTTTGGAACAAATGATTATTAGAGCCTCCTGGGGCATCAGAAGGAGACAGTAATTAAGGAGTGAAACTACAGCTCCCAAGGAAAACAATAGACACAGCATTCTAATTTACAGTAAGCTGAAAGAGCAACAGGTTTTTCTTAAACATTTATATTCTAAAAAACATAAAGTTCAGCTTTTGGGATTAACAATATTTGTTTACCATTTTATATATATATATATATATATATATATATTACATGATGGGCACGAGTAGAATATGGAAATTATTTTCATTCCTGCAGAGTGAGCCTGAATATTTCATGAGTGCCGGGGCATGAGTGAAATATACAGTGCTCACGAGGCAGGAGTGAAAATATTTGTCATATTCCACTATGTGCACATCATGTGTTCTATTTATACAATGGGGCACTGACTGTTGCAAAATGTACAATTTACACGGGATTATCGTGGGTTTAGCGCGGCTTTGCGTGGGTCTCGGGAGTGTAATAAATGGTATTTATTTTAGCTCTGCTGACGTCATCAGGATTTATTTCACTGCAGTGAAAGTAACATGGTTTATTTCACTGGAATATGTCTCACCCCATTGTGTGTGTGTGTGTGTGTGTGTGTGTGTGTGTGTGTATATATATATATATATATATATATATATATATATATATATATATATATATAATTTGCCTTTTAGTAGTTTCAAAACTTTGAAAGCATTGCTGTTAGTAATGCATTTAGAAATACATTTTTAATTGTCTTTACAGTTAATCATGCAGTTTCATGTCAGGGCCCATTTTGGGGGGAGGGGGTTCAAATTATTTTAATCATGAAGCATTGGTGTTAGTAATGCATTTAGAAATACATTTTTTAATTGTCTTTACAGTTAAACATGCAGTTTCATGTCAGGGCACATTTTTTTGGGGAGGAGGTTCAAATTATTTTAATCATGGGCACAGTACTTGGTAAAAATAGACTGATGATAAAGCGTGTTTATTCTTTTAAGTTTGAGAAGTATGTATTAGAAGACATTGAACAAGAAAACAACTGGTGATTTTAAAAGCTATTCTGATCAGAGCTGACATTAAAAAAAAATCTCAACTGTATTTTTTATTTCATTTTATCAGGGACACTAGAAACAGGATGTTAACATTCCTGGTGGGTTTATACTCACTGGAACCTGCTGTTCATTTTTTTTTTTTTTATTGCATCTTGTCCCCGGCAGTCTTCCCAGAGTGCAGAACTTGCATAGAAAATAGTGCTTGTAGACAAATCTAATCATTTTTCCACTGTGTTCTAGTGTGTAGTTTGTATTTTTAGTAGTTTCAAAACTTTGAACTATTTCTTTTTTTTTTTTTTTACTTATTTTTTATCCACCTCCCTACCTTGGTGTCCACTCCTTCGGACTGCTCATGCCCTTTCTGTGCCACTGCTCCGGGGTCTGCCCCTAGAGTGCTTCTCTCCTCTCTCCTATCTGCACAGCAGGGTCTGTCCTGGAATTGGTGGTCTTGGTGGAGCTGTCTTCATCTAGGACCACCGAGGGGCTTATCCATTTTTCTGTGCTCCCCTTGACCCCGCCCCCTGGGACGCCGCACGAGAACGACGTCTCAGAGAAGAGACGTAGCTGGACCCACGCCCCTCTCAAGTGCCTGACAGTGTCTCTCCTCGACTCCATGAATGGAGCGCCAGTCCCCCTCGAGTGCCAGTGTTCCCACTGGCTCCTCTTAGGGTGTCGGGTGCATACAGCACCCCTGGTATCCCACCCCTGAGGGAGGAGAGCATCCAATGGAACCCTCAATCCTCCCTCCCCCAGCTGACCCCCATCGACCCGAGTCTGTTCCCGAACCCGGGTCGCCGGTGTGGCGTCCAGCACCTCAACTCTCAGCATCACCGGGCCGGCTGAACTATTTCTAAAACAAATGTGCATATCACATTTGCCTGTACTCTGAACACATACTTATGAAACTATGCATATTTGTCCTCCACTTCTGCATAGACCTCATACTTTCCTAATATTCCCATTATCACAAGCATAACTACCTTGCCCTTTTCAAAAAGCGACCCCCTCTGAAAGTTAATATCACATTTTCTGTAACAGTCCATCATCATTACACCTGACTTCCTGACATCAACACATTGCTTAAATATAATTTACATCACCTCATGGACAAAAACCCTGTTTCTCTTTAAAAAAAAAAAAAAAACTGTGTAAAATAATCCCAAGGCTGAACATATGCCAGCCATTACTTTTTCATGTACTGCCACCTTCTGTACCATCATGGGATTTGCATATGTTTCCCTTGATGCTTTGCATTATTGGGATATGAGCAATTGTGTTTTCTTTAAAATTTGTCTGGCCAATATCATCCAGGATAACACATACATCAGTGGCATTTGCTCTGGGGTTCTTTTATAAGCTTCCTATTCCTTCCATTAAAATGTACACCTCCATATATTTTCCTAATAATGTGTATGCCTTCCTTAGAACAGAAACTAAAACAAATCTTACTACATACAAATCATCGTGTTGTTTCTCCGTACCTCCTTAACAATTCCACATAACTTCACTAACTTCATTATGCAACCGTGGTGGATCTGACCAGATTTTGTTACTTATCACCACAGAAACTTGAGAGTATGGGGTATCTGCCTACAGGAGCTTGCTGGAGGTGCCAGGAACCACATGCTACTCTATTGCACATTATGGAGCTGTCCATGCAAACACGTGTCTGGAGAGACATACATAAGATATGTGAAATTATAATCTGTAACAGAATTTCATTTATTCCTAGTGTCTTAACATTAGGTTTCACTTCTCAGGTTAAACACTTAAACCAAAAGCAGCGCAACTGGTTCGTTGCAGCAACTTCCTTTTAGCCGAGTAGAAAACCGCAGTTCCGGCATCATATAAGAAATGATGTGACAACCCATGTCTGGTGGCTTATAATGAGAGAATTTCTTATCTTATTGCTGACAAGCTTCATCTCTTTGAAAGCATCTGGCTTCCATTCCTGAAGCTCAGTGGTTAGAAACAGGTTTCAGCTTGATACGTCCATGGTCTCAACTTAGCTCTGATGCAATTTTTTTTAACTTGTAATATGCTGCTTACACAGATTGGTAGATGTACAGTTGCTTGCTTTATTCTGGTAGTTATTGACATGAAAATGTCATTTTGAAATCTTGAAATCAATAAAATTTTTAATAGCAAAAAAAATGCTACTTCACGCAGTTGAAGTGCTGAAGAGCTGAAGAGAAGCCAGAAAGCTTTGGACTGCCCCTTACTGGAATATCAAAATGCAGTTTTTTTTATGGAGTCCACTCAATTCAACTTCAGCATCAGCTCACCCTTATCCTGTAGTGGGGCACTAGCCTCCATCAGAGGATCCAGTGTTGGTTGTGGATGGGAGCTTCTTTGGATACTGGCTGTGTCACTAGAGTATGTGTGTGTTTGGGGGGGGGGGTGGTAATGATGACAGTCCAGCACACCAAATGCAGTCTACATAGAGAATACTGGATGGGCAAAACCAGGCACAACCAGCCTATGCTGCCATCAAGGGGTTCTAATTGCATCAGAACTTCAAGAGTGAAGCATGCAGAGAGAAGGTGCAGCTGAAGGCACAGGTACCAAAAACGTTCTGTGCCACTATCTGAAGCTCCGGACCCAGGTCAGCTTCAGCAGCCCGAGGCAGATGATTCATCTCCTGTGGGGGGGGTGAGGAGAAGAACTTCACCCAGCTTTACTGCTAGTGGGATTCCATCTCAATGGACAAATGAGTTTTACTAATCAGAGAAGGGTACTACCTGGAGTGGTTGCCCCCCCCCCCCAGGACAATCTGCAAAAGAGGCAATTCACCTTGTCAGCTCACATATCAGAGCTTCCGACACAGGAGACTGTGGGCCTGCTAAGACACAGGGCAATGGAAATAGTGCCACAGTCAGAATGAAGCTAAGGGTTCTACTCCTACTACTTCCATGTACCCAAAGAAGTCAGGAGCATGCACCTCATTCTCAACCGCAGGAAACTGAATAAGTACAGGGACTGAGAAAAATTCAGGATGGTTTCTCTGGGATCCTTGCTACCCTACCTGAAGCAGCAGGACTGGCTAGCATCTCTAGGTATATAGGATGCATACCAGCACATACTAGTGCATCACAACCACCACAAGTATTTATTTATTTATTGGAATCTCAGATGACACCTTTGAGCTAAAAGCTTGTTTACAAAGGTTCCACGTCATAAGGCAATAGACAAGGTACATAGACATTACAAAACAGATAGGGGTATATACAGCAGGCAAGTACATTATGGTACATACAGATACAGAGTCAAACAAGTACAGTTAAAATACATCAGGTAGGAGAGGTCAACTTTATTGCAACAGTACTAAGAGCATACCTAAGGTGGACAAGCAATTTATAGTGGTAGCTGAGCTTTAGAGTGTGCAGGTAGGGTTATGGAGAGTCAGAAGTGGTGGTGACCGGGGGAGGACAGAATAGATGAGAGCAGGGGGAGGGTGGAGGCAGAGACAAAGGGGGTGACAGAATAAGGGGGTTGAGTAGTTAGAGGGGTGAGATTGGATAGGAATCTACCCAGGGTTATGTAAGAAGGTGATAGGGCAGGGCTGGGTAATGTGGGGGGAGAGAGGGATAAGGGAAAGAGTTTTAAAGTGGGAGGGTGAGGTGAGGGGGAAACCAGGGGGGTGAAAATTGAGGGGATTAATATTTGTGAAGAGAAAGCAGGAAGGCGGGGGGATAAAGAGGGGACATGGGGTAAATGCTCAGTGGGGTCACACCAGGCAGGGGAGGAAGTGGGGGGAGATGGGTGCTATGCAGGACAGATAAGCTATCACTAACAGTAGGATTAGGCACAGGTGATGCAGTCGCAGTTACTAAGAGTGGCCAGGTACTGCAGTAGCTTGGCCTTAAATGGGTGTAGTTTCATTTCCTCATTCAGCTCAGAGTTAAGGGAATTTAGCCAGCAGGGGGCCCTGTATTCGAAGGACCATTGCCCTAGTGAGGTCCGGCAGAATGGGATAATGAAGGCAGCTCTACTCGACCCCCTAGTTAGTCTGGGGGAAGTGGAGTTTCTTAGCAGTTGCCTCACTCCAGGAGGAACAAGACCTAGGGTGGATTTTTTAGCTAATAGACAGACTTGGTACTGAATTCTGTTATTCAAGTTTAACCAACCAGTGCTTGAGTATAGTTCACAAGTATGAGTTAAACGGTCCACACCCAGGACTAGTCTGCAAGCTTTGTTTAAGACAATCTTGATTCGCTTAAGTGCTGTATCGGTATTGGCTCCTTAGACTACCAGTCCATAATCTATGATAGAGATAGCACAGAGCTGTTAACTGCAAGCTTGATGGCACTTTCGGTGAGGCACTGCCTATGCCGGTAGAGCTGACCTAGTCTGGCACTAGCTGCCTTGGCAACATGGCCTATGTGCTGGCTGTAGAAGAGAGAGCTGTCAAGGTAGACACCAAGGTGCTTAAAAGTGGTGACCATTTCGAGTGTATCAAACTTGTTATTGTAGATATTGAGGTGATGTGACTTATGACGGTTTTGATGAGAGGCAAACAGCATTGTTTTAGTCTTTGTGTAGTTGAGCAAGAGCTTAGACTGAAGTAACCATGTTTCCACAGCAATAAAGTCGTCTTGCATGTCTTTTTCCAACTCTTCTGGAGTAGAGTGACACGTGTAGAGAATAACACTATCTGCATATAGAACGATCTTATTCTGACAGACTTTGGGGGAGTTCATTATTTATTTATTTATTATTTTTTTATTTTATTGAAATCTAGGATTACAAATACCTTTGAGCGGAACTGCTCATTTACAAAGGTTCCACGTCGAAGGAATGGGGGGTATACATACAAAGGTCAACATAATAATACATCGTTACACAATAAAAAGAAGTAAGAGACTGAGGCATAGGAAATTCCAGTAATTCAAAATGTGCCAAATGTTAGGTAGCATGACATACCAGCCAAGGGCAATCTTAGAAGTAAGCACTGCAGGTGAGAGGGAAGGGGTATGCAGGCAGGAAGGCCATTGTCGGAGGGTAGAGGGTGAGGGTAAGAGCTCTAAAGGGGAGGGAGGGGAGGGATAAAGTCAGGAAATGCCCGGAGGGAGAGGGGGCAAGGGGGCAGGCAGGTAGAAGGGGGCAAGGCAGGGAGAGGTAGCTGTCAAGACTGAAGTGGAGGGCAGTGAGCGATGGGCCCCTGATTAGGCGAGGCAGTCACAATGACTAGTTGAAATGAGATGAAGTCAGAGTTGTCTCTTAAAAGGGCCAAGAGCAGCAGCAGTTAGTTTCTTTGTTGAGAGTATTGTACCACTGTGGTGCTCTGTGGGCAAAGGCGCCCTCTGGCCCATGGTAGTCCAGCATCTGGGGACAAAGAAGGTTAGTTGTTGTGAACTTCTACTGCGCTGGGTGCTGTGGTGGTCAATGAGGAGCTTTTCAATGCCCGGGGGCATGACCCCGAGGAGGACTTTTTTGGCTGAGAGGCAGGTTTGATACTGTATCTGGCTGATGAGAGGAAGCCATCCTGCCCGAGTGTACAGGTCACAAGTGTGTGTAAGTCAGTCAGCCCCAGTTAGCAGCCTGCATGCTTTGTTGAGTGCAACTGTAATTCTGCGGAGGGCAGAGGCGGAGGCACAGCCATAAATTGCTCGCCCGTAATCAATGATGGAGGTGACAGAGCTGTTGATAGCCAACCGGAGAGTGTCAGGAGTCATGCAGTGTTTGTGCCTGTAGAGCAGGCCTAAACGGATGTTGGTGGCTTTGGCGACAGAATCTGTGTGCCGATGGAAGGAGAGTGAGCTGTCCAATGTGACACCTAGGTATTTAAAATTAGGAACTTGTTCAAGTAAAGTCCCTGTTTGGTTTAGGATGGTGAGGTCACAGGATTTGTACTTGCTCCTGGTGTTGTAGAAGGTCATAACCTTTGTTTTGCTGTAGTTCATGACCAGTTTGTGTGACTTGAACCATTCTTCGATGCGCATGAATTCAAGCTGTAATTGTTTCTTAAGGGGCTCTGCATTTTGGTGGTTGGTGAACATGACTGCATTGTCGGCATAGAGCAGTAATTTCTGGTGGCAAATACTGGGAAGGTCATTGAGGAAGAGGCTGAAGAGTAGTGGCCCCAGGATGGACCCCTGTGGGACCCCTGAAAGGACTGGCTTTTCTTCTGAGGTGACACCGGCAATCCTAACCCACTGGACCCTCTCCCCAAGGTAGCTTGAAAACCAGAGCAGTGCTTCATTGGAGAGCCCAATGTTTGATAATTGCTTGAGTAGGAGTGGGTGGTTCACAGTATCAAAGGCTTTTGTAAGGTCGATGAATACTGCCCCTCACAGTTTCTGATCAAGCGTGGTATGGACGAAGCCCGTGAATTCTAATAACGCAGTGGTGGTACTGTGCCCATTTTTGGAAACCATGTTGCTCAGGACACTGGATGTCATATTTTTCCAGGTACTTGACTAGTTGGTCTGAGGCGATGCGCTCCAGGGCCTTAGACAATGGAGGGAGGATGGAGATAGGTCTGTAGTTGGAGTGCAGTGATTTGTCTCCACTTTTGTGTACCGGTGTGATAGTCGCCTGTTTCCAGCGAGATGGGAACTGGGACATCCTTAGTGATAGGTTGAGCACCTTTGTCAGGGGTTCAAGGACTTCTTCAAGAACAAGTGCTAACAACTTCAGGTCAAGGGAGTCACCGCTGTAGCCTGCATTGTGAATGGCCTTCCAAATATAGGTTCTGGCTTCATGCACTGAGATCTCCTTGAAGTAGAATTGTGGGGAAGGGTGTAGGAGAGGAGTAGTTGCAGGAGGGTTACTAACAGAGGGGGCATCAAAGAAATTAGAAGGAAGGACACTATCCAAGTTAGAGAACACATTGTTAAAGGTGTTGGTGATTGTGTACAGGTCAGATGTTGGTGTTCCATTTATGTTGAGCATGGTGGGTGGTGACTTAGGGTTCTTGCCTGTAAGGTCTTTCAAGTTACTCCAAAATTTTTTCCATCACCCCAGGAGTTGGAGAGAGCTTCCTTGAAATATTTGCTTTTGGCGCTCCTAACTGCCCATGTGCACTCATTTCTGGCAGCTTTATATTTATGAATATCCCCAGGTTTGGATGTTGCATGGGCACAGTGCCAGAGATGACCCCTATGTTTGAGTAAAGTGATTAGATCAGGGGTTTTGCAAGGGTTAGCTCTGCCCCTGACCTTCATCTTTTTGAGAGGTGCAAAGATATTGCAGGCCGCAGTGAAGTGGCTGATGAAAAGGTCTAAGGCTTGGTTTACATCAATGGCAGAGTCGATTGGTGTCTAGTCCAGGTGGCTTAGGTGTGTCTTTAGTAGCTCAAGGTACCCCTGCTTTAACACTCAGGTGTGGATTATTTTAGGAGGGGGCTTAATGAATTTGTTTGTCCAGGTACATGTGACTGGTGAGTGGTCACTGATCCCATCAGGGAGCACTGAGACTTTTGAGATTCATTCAGGGTGATTAGTAAGGATTCAGTCCAGAAGTATGTGCGACCCTGTCCTATAGTTGCATCTGGTGGGGTTGGTAACAAACTGGGTGAGGTTCTGTGACGTGACAGCATCCTTGTAGTTTCTGGCCTCCAGCGATAACCAATTTATGTTGAAGTCGCCTAGTACTATGAGTTCAGAGTTATGGTGTAATCCCTGTAGGCTTTCCAATATGCTCATAAATCCATTGGGCTGATCTTTAGGGGGTAGGTACACAGAGGCAATGGTGAGCTCCTTGTTGTGCACCCCAAGTAGAACTTTAATAGCAAGAACCTGCGAGAGTGGTTTAGGGTTTGAGAACGGAAAGACTTGGCCCAGATAGGAATTCCTCAGGTAGATGGCACAGCCCCCACCTCATTTGGAAACCCTGTCCTGCCTGAATATAGAGTATCCAGGGATGGTGACTGCAGCATTTGGTATCTTGGGGGTTAAGCCATGTTTCGACAACAGAGAGTACATCAGGGCTATGTTGCTGGACCCAGGTTTGCAAGATGTCAAGTTTGTTAGGGAGGCTGCAGACATTGATTGAGGCTAATGTGAGGGACCCTCCTGCCTTTTTGTGGCATGGGGTGCTAGGCCGGTAGGCCCCGGGTTAGGATGAACATTTCCAGATATCAGAAGTAGCATAAGTAGTATCCTAAGAAGATACGCTTTAATCATTTTGCAGACTAGTTTTGTTGTAGGGCATCTAGTCCTCTTGGCCTTGCTGGTCTGCATTTGCCCCATGATATTGCAGAGCACAATATATAAAGCCATGTTCTCAGAGGTGCCACCTGATTAATGAAAAGTAATCAAATCCACAGGAAATGGTGAACTACCGGGGACCAGAAAACTGTTATTGTAGCTCAAAGACCCAGAATGTGATAAATTCCTGAAGGGGTTAAATTCCTGAAGGTGATGAACACTGGCCTGGGGCATATGCAGGATGTAAAAATCCTTTGTTAGTATCTTCCATTTGTTCTCTAAAACAGTTGTGAATAGACCTCAAAGACAAGTACACATCCTTTAAAAACAAGTCAGACGGAAATGTGGATTCAGTTGCAGCACTCCACAGCTCAGTGCTTGTATAACAGATTTACTGACTTTGCTTTTGGCTTTGATGGCTTCCAAAAAAGTTGATTTATGATGAGAATGCCAATACCTGGTGGTGATGTTTAGCAGTTTCTTAGTCCAGGCAATGTTCATAGATGTTATGTACAAGAATGGTCCACTTTCCTCCAAGCAGAAACACATGAAAATCCTCAAAAACTAAACTACTGACCGAGACAAACACACACAGCCAGCCACTAGAACTAAATGATGATGGGGTGTGAACATTTAGAACAGGCTGAACAGCAGGGGCCCCAAAATGGAACCTTTGAGGTACCCCTGTGTTGACATGCCGATGGACGGCTAGAACGTCAAGAATCTTGACCTGCTGGGTCCTGTTAGAGAGGTAACTCTGGAACCAGGCTAGAGAGACAGAGGATATACCAATGTCAGAGAGTTGTGTGAGAAGCAAGCTGTGGTTGACCGTGTTGAAGGCCTTGGTGAGGCCGATGAAAGTGAACCCCACCAAGAGCTCTTGGTGAAGTGCTTCATGGATATGACCGGTAAACTCAACTAATGCCATTGAAGTACTATGTGCCTTCCAAAAGCCATGCTGTTCTTGGCATTGAAGGTTGTATTGATCAAGGTACATACCTAACTGATCGTATACTATCCTCTCTAGTGCCTTGGGGGGGGGTGCAGAATTGAGATTGGCCTGTAGTTGGCCAGGCAAGTTCTGTCCTCGCTTTTAAAGACTGGGGTGACCACCGCAGCTTTCCAGCATTGAGGGAAAATGCCAGTGGTTAGTGAGAGATTTAGGATCCAGGTTAGAGGGGAGAGTAACACATCCAGGGTGAGAGCCACAATCTTTAGGTCAAGTGAGTCCTCACTGGATCTAGTGTTCCTGAAAACCTGTCCCAAGTATTTTTTTGCCTCAGTTGTAGAGATTACCTTCAGGTAGAAGGGAGGTGCTGTGTGTGTCGGAGGGATGTCGGTACAACTAATGGCGGAGCTAGGCACAGGTCAGAGATAGTCTGGAGGAAGGACCTCACTAAGGTCTGCGAAGGCCTTGTTGAAGCCATCTGCGATAGTTTTGGGATCCTGGGTAATTGCACCCTCAAAGTTTATTTGCGATGGTGGTGATTTACTTGCTCTACCTGTTAGAGTTTTTATATTGTCCTAGAATCTGCGGCTGTCACACCAAGAGTTGTCCAGTTAACTTTTAAAGTGAGATCTTTTTGCAAGGCAGATGGCTTGAGTGCACTCATTACGTACTGCTTTGTATTTCTGTATGTCAGAGGGGGACCCAGTGCTCTTAGCCCTATGCCACAGGTTATCCCATACCCCATGAGCTCAAGGAGCTGTGGTGTGATCGATGATTTGCTGGTTCTTTTGATTTTCCTCATTTTTAGAGGGGCAAAGATGTTGCAGGCTGTGTTAAACTTGTCAATAAAGCACTCAAGAGCAGCATTCATGTCGGTGGCAGCGTAGACCTCCTCCCAGTCTAGCTGATGGAGGTAGGATTTTAGTGAGGCAAGATGTCCAGCTTTTATAATTCTGGAGGTTATTGTTTTTTTTGGGGGGGGGGTCAGGGTCTTTTTTGTCCAGGAGCATAAGACTGGCGAGTGGTCACTGATAGAGTTGGCTAGCACAGTGGTTCTAGTTATTGTTTGTGGCCAGTTGGTTAATACCCAGTCTATGAGAGTACTTGAACCGGTGTGATAGTTTACATGAGTGGGGGATTGAACGGGTTGGACCATGTCTATGGTCACTATTGCATCCTGGTAAGGTGCAGCATCTGGGGATAACCAATTTCTATTAAAGTCCCCTAACATTATGATTTCAGATTGATGGCGATTACTAGATAAATAAACAAGTGCTAGTTTGAAACCAGCCTCTTGATCTTTAAGGGGTATGTACACCAAGATTATAGTTAAACACTTTCCCTGGGATCCAAGTTGAACCTGGACAGAGAAAATTTGTGATCTTCCACCCTGGGGTGGGATGGAGAGTGCCCTGCACTGAATTGGGTCATTAACGTAAATGACACATCCTCCCCCTTGTTTCCCTCGCCTGTCCACCCTGAAAGTTGTGTAGTCCTCAAACTGGATAGCAGAGTCAGGGGTTCTAGGAGTGAGCCAGGTCTCCACAATTGAGATGACATCTGGTTTATATTGGGCCATCCATACCTGGAGAGCATCAAATTTTGCTAGTAGGCTGCATATGTTAAGAGATGCAATAGTTATTGCACCAGCCTTGCAGTCTGTTGGTGGTATTGAGGCACTAGTACTAGGTCCAGAGTTTGGGTGAATGTTTCCCGAGAGTAGAAGGAGTAGCCAGGTAATTCTAAGAGCTTGTAGCTTTAAATGTTTCATTAGAAAGGACTTGCTGTGGGCGTTGGCTATTTTATTCTTCACTTTTGTGGTGACTATCAGCATATTCAGCTGAGTCGGCAGGATAGTGGATGTATGTTTAACTGCATCCCCTGCTCTTGTGGTATGGCAGAGGGGTGGCATAGTGGGATTGCCAGAGGTAGTCTCAGAGCACCTTGTAGTTGGGGCCGGAAGTTGGATTGCATTCCACATTATTTTGGAGAAGGGTACATCAAGTGTATGATTCTGCCCATTGCTTAGGAAGGCTTTGTTTGGTTGTTTGCCTTTGACACTATCAAGGGCAGTGGTGCGGGAGTTCGGTGGGCAGCAGAAGTTGATCAGAGCAGATAATACTACCCTAGCAGAGGGGATAAGGGGGGGGTCTGCTTAGAGAATGTTGGGCAGTAGGAGGTGTGAAGGTTTGGAAATGTGTAAGGATTACTGCCTTTTGAGTGAGGTAACTGGGTGGCAGACACTGTTGGGCTTATTTCCAGTACTATAGGAGTATTTGGGCAGGATGAGTCTTTCCTGAGGTCCAAAATTGGTTCCACTGTCAGAAGGAGGAGGATGTAGCCAATGAGGAGAAGGGGGCTGTGGAAGCCATCGCTTGGATTTATTACAATAGTTAATGAAACAGTACTATCTAGAGCTGTAAAACCACAGCCAGGGAAACAGAGAGCAGGGCTTTAAGGAGAAATTGTCTTATAGTGAAGATGCCTTTAAGAGGAGGGCAGGATCAACAAAGGGGGTGGGGAGACAGAAAGCTTTAAGCTTAGAGCACTAGTACTGGGAGCCAATGGGACAGGATGGGATGGGAGAGGGAGGAGCTTAAGTGTATTTAACAGTGGCCTGGAAGGGGGGGGGGGTGGCCGAACAATTTGTCAGCCCGAGCAGCAGCCAGCGAGGCTGGAGCTGTGTATAGGCCATACCTGATGCTTGACTCCAGGGGGCTGGTGGCAGCAACCTCCTTGGCGCTGAGAGAGACACAGAGTGGTGTCCAGGCATAAGCATAAAAGAGAATGCGGGCTCTTCAGTAGTCCACAAAGAACAGTCCACAAAATTAGGACACACTAAAACTGCTTTTTATTTAATTAAAAAAATTGCAGTAAAATCAACTGCTTTGAAGGTACACCAAAGCGGTAGCAACACCCAAAACACCGTCACTGTTTCAAGTCGATAACAGACGCTTTGTCAAGACGTCAGCAGCTAGATAAGACTCTACTTAAATAGTATATGTAACCCCACCAAAAGACAGATAATTACAATTACAATCACGTTAACTACTTAAGACTAGTTAAACATCACTCACTATACACCAAGCATCTGCACCATAATGAATTACTAAAACTTATACGCAAATACTATATTTAATTAACATGCTTGATTAACATTTTATCAAAAATGAAATGGACTATAAAATCATCTTTGTTTTTTCAAAAATGGAGTAAGCTGAAAAACATCATTCAACCCAGGGTAATAGCTAGATTGCAATTTATACTGCCAGAAAGTTTCACGACACATCAAGGTGTTATTTAAAATCACATTTACTAATCAAGATAATAGAATTAAGAGGATTAAAACAACCAAATTTGAACGTGATCGTCGTGATTACAAGAGAGGTACTATTTTTAACAGGAGCAGGAAACAAGATGAAATACGCTCTGTTTTAAAAAAACAGGAGCACCGACGTGTAGACTAGTACATCAGGAACTGATAGCGAGGACCCCTCGGATATTGAGGATACTAGTATAGTTATTACAACTCAAGAGCAGCCTTTTTCACTGCATGTCCCCCCAACCCCCTGTAGGGAGTTCAAGCCGGATAATGAGTGAGAATGTCGTGCAGGAATCAATGGACAAAGTTACCATCATGTCCCAGACCATGCCATCGACCAGTGCAACAGCATATGTGCAACTGCAAGGAGAGAACAATGTTTTACAATCTGTAAAAGCAGGGGACACAAATGTGTATCCAGTTCTCCCTGTTATGCCATACAGAGTGATGCATACCAATACCAGAAGGAGCCCCAGGTTGATGCGCTTTGCCGATGAGGTACAAGGAGAGGTACTAGAGACAGAGGTGCAAGAGGGATTCGAACATGCAAACAAGCCGTGGATGCTCACTTACAGCAGAAAGTGGAGACAAATGGGTCGAAGCAGACAGAACAGGGGGGGGACACAGTCAGCACAGGAGGGGTGGAAGGCAGCGTTAACATCTGATTTTGCAATTAATGATCAGAGTGCCATGATTTCATCAAGTGTATGCGCAGAGCTTAGCTCCAGTGAGAATGACTGTCTTGTTATTAATATATCATCTTACGTTCTTAATGAACATGAAAAGCAACTACTTTCTAAGGGATTATCTTTTGTTCCAACTAACAATAATAATGAATTCAACACCATAGTTGACCCGCATAGTTATGCATGCAAGCTGAATTTAAAAGTTCTTTACCATCAAGATGCATCTTTTTCAGGTGGACAATCAAATGATGAGGGCTATGTCTATACAGATAATGAAACTGCGTCGGAGAAGGATTTTAAAAAAACATCTGTGTATATGCCTAGTATGAATCCCACCGTTAATGTCTTTTTGAAAAAATGTGAAGTGGACATTGGCAAGCTACATCAGTCTTTACCCAAACTGAAATTTTATAACTGTACACTGTTGGAAAAGGAGGCTATCAAAACACTCGAGGAACATCAATCCATTACCATTAGGCCCGCTGACAAAGGCGGAGCCATTGTGGTGATGGACAAAGTTAAGTACAATTTGGCAATGAGTGATCATTTAGATAATGTTGATTTTTATGTTAAAGTTAACAGTAGTGTTCTTGGCAAACATAAAATAGATATAGATATACTATTACATGAAGCTCTTATGGTGGGCACCATTTCCAAAAAGACATATGATTTCTTGACAGTTTCAGATCCTGTTGTAGCACATTTGTACGGTCTGCCTAAAATACATAAGAACATGGATTGTCCACCAATGAGGCCAATAGTGTCCAGTAGGGGTTCTTTAACTGAACCCCTAGCGCAGTATGTAGACACACACATTAAGGAAATTGCGATGGGCTATAGAGCTTATTTAAAGGACACAACACAGGATTTGAATTTGTTGAATGAAATAGCGGTTGAACCTGAATGGTATTTGGTGACACTTGATATACAATCTCTATACACCAGTATTCCTCATCGTGCAGATCTACAGGCTATTCATGAGTCATTGTGTAGGTTTACTACACATTCGAATAGTTTTGTACTGTTTCTAGTGGATTTGTTGGAAATGGTGCTCACTAAGAATGTGTTTTTGTTTGGTGAACAGCTATATCATCAGGTCAAGGGCACTGCTATGGGTGCAAGTATGGCGCCTAATTATGCAAATATTTTTTTGTCAGAATGGGAAAGTACATGGATATACAATGGTGACAACAGCCCTTTTTTTGGAGCATGTTGATTTTTATCGTCGTTTTATTGATGGTATTATATTAATATGGAAAGGTAATATTGATCAGTTGCATGATTTTGTTACATATTTGGAAACAACTTATTCTAATTTAAAATTCACCATGAATGCGAGTAGAGAACAAATAGCTTTTTTAGATCTTTTGATTTTCAAAGATACAGAGGGTGGTTTGGCCACTGATTTATATAGGAAACCAACTGATCGGAATGGTATTTTACATTATACTAGCAATCATTCACGACATGTAATTAAAAATATACCAGTTGGACAATTTATGCGGTTAAAAAGAAATTGCAGTTTGTAAGATAAATATTTCAAGGAAAGAGATATGTATAGTAGGTTTAAAAGTAGAGGATATAGTGACCAAAGTATACAGGGTGCCATCAACAAAGTAGATCATATGCAGAGATCTAGTTTGCTTCAAAAGAAAGGCAACAAAACAGTTAATAATGTATGTGCTCCTAATTTCATTACTGTATTTCATGCACAGGTATCTGAAGTATCTGATTTTATTTGGAAGAACTGAAGTATTTTAAGTGTGGAGCCAAAATTGAAGGAAATATTTGAACAGGGACCGAATTTTGTATACCGAAGGGGAAGCAATTTAGCAGACTTACTAGTGCATGGCAAAGATAACATAACATCCAAGCGTGGACCTACACTTCCAAATGGAAATTATAGATGTGGGACTTGTAGTGCTTGCAAATACATTCAGGTGGGATCTGACTTTACATTGCCCAATATGAATGACTTACATCGGATGAAGAGTTTTATAAACTGTAATACAGAATCAGTGTTTTACTTAGCAACGTGCAAATGTAACTGTTTTTATGTGGGTAAAACTATTAGAAAGTTTAAATACAGAGTTTTGGAACATCTTAATAGTATTAGAATGAGAAAATGGGACAATGCATTGGCTTTACATATCTCACGAGCTGGATGTGATCACACCTTTACTTTCAGGGGACTAGAACAAGTAACCTTAGGAAATAGGGGAGGTGATTTAAATAACACCTTGCTGTGTCGTGAAATTTTCTGGTAGTATAAATTGCAATCTAGCTATTACCCTGGGTTGAATGATGTTTTTCAGCTTACTCCATTTTTGAAAAAACGAAGATGATTTTATAGTCTTTTTCACTTTTGATAAAATGTTAATCAAGCATGTTAATTAAGTATAGTATTTGCATATAAGTTTTAATAATTCATTATGGTGTAGATGCTTGGTGTATAGTGAGTGATGTTTAACTAGTCTTAAGTAGTTAACGTGATTGTAATTGTAATTGTCTGTCTTTTGGGGGTTACATATACTATTTAAGTAGAGTCTTATCTAGCTGCTGATGTCTTGATAAAGTGTCTGTTATCGATGTGAAACATTGACGGTGTTTCGGGTGTTGCTACCACCTTGGTGTACCTTCAAAGCAGTTGATTTTACTGCGATTTTTTTAATTAAATAAAAAGCAGTTTTAGTGTGTCCTAATTATGTGGACTGTTCTTTGTGGACTACTGTAGAGCCCACGTTCTCTTTTATGCTTATCCTGAATTTGATGTAGCGGAGCTCCAGTTTTCTCAGCTGACTTGAGCCACAGTGTTTTTGTTATTTATTGGTGTCCAGGCATGCAGGAGGTGAACCACGGGTGTGGTAAGTAGCCCAGTGGGCTACAAGGATGCCTGTTGGAAAAGGGACAGAACAGGGATTTATAGCCCTCCAAAAGGGCTGGTTCTGCAGGAAGGAGCAGCATTACCAGTTCAGAGTCCTACCCTTTGGGCTTTCCTCGCTGCCATGAGTCTATAAGCTGGTGACAAGTGGGGTTCCACAGGGGTCAGTGCTGGGGCCAGTGGTGTTGGGCATATTTATTGCAGACATCTCGGAGGGCATCAGCAGCAAGATCAGTTTATTTGCAGATGACACCAAGATGGGGGCAGTGGTAGATGACTGGGGGGGTGGTGGGGGCTACAGGGGGATCTGGCAAGGCTTGAGGCATGGTCTGACAATTGGCAACTCGGGTTTAACACAAAAAAATGCAAGGTGCAGCACTCCGGAACAAAGAATCTGAGGAGAAGCTACCATCTGGGGGGTGTACAGCTAGAAGTAACAGAGGAGGAGACGGATCTGGGGGTGCTCATTACGGGAGCAATGAACAATTCTGCACAATGCAGGAAGGCAGCAACAATGGCCAACAAAATGCTGGGCTGCATTGCAAGGGGCATAACCTCGAGAAGAAGGGAGGTTTATTCTGCCATTATACAGATCGTTGGTTAGACCCCACCTGGAGTACTGTGTGCAGTACTGGCACCTGCACCTACAGAAGGAAATTAGGCTGGGGGGGGGCAAGAAAAAATTACTCACCTTAGTAACATAGAAACATAGACTTTGACGGCAGATAAGGACCACTTGGCCCACCCAGACTGCCCATTTCCCTACCTACTGGATAAGCTGCAGAGTCTACTTAACCAACAGCCTACTTCCTGCCACCCCCCACTACAGTTGCCTTGTGTCTGTCCCATGCATGTTTGAATTCCCCCACTGTTTTAGCCCCAACAACCTCCCCAGGAAGACAGTTCCACGCATCCACCACTCTCTCCGTGAAAAAAAATTTCCTCACATTACCCCTGAGCCGTCCCCCCTCTATCTTTAAATTGTGTCCACTTGTTCTTACACATCTCTTTTTCTGAAAGATGCTACCCTCCTAGACTTTGCTGATTCCCTTGAGGTACTTGAACATTTCCATCATGTCCCCCCGTCCCTCCTTTCATAAAGGGTATACATATTAAGCTCTCTCAGTCTCTCTTCATATGGTTTCTGATGCAGACCCTGCACCATTTTAGTTGCCCTCATCTGGACTGCTTCTATCCTGTCTATGTGCTTGCATAGATGAGGTCTCCAAAACTGCACACAGTACTCCAGATGGGGTCTCACCAACTGTCTGTACAGAGGGATAACCACTTCCCTTTTTCTACTTGTGATGCTCCTTCCTATGCATCCCAGTATCCCCCGGCTCTCCTTACTGACTTCTCACTTTGCTTACCCACCTTGAGGTCATCTGATATGACTACACCCAGATCCCTTTCCATTATTGTTGCTGTTAGTACCTCCCCTGCTATTGTGTACTCTTCTCCTGGATTTGTATTTCCCAGGTGTATTACTTTGCACTTCTTTGCATTGAATCTAAGTTGCCATATGTCTGATCATTCCTCCAACCTTGCCAAGTCCCTTCTTATCCTTTCTACCCCCCCTTGTGTATCAACTCTGCTACAGATCTTTGTATCATCTGCAAAGAGGCATACCTTTCCATCCAGACAATCTGCAGTACCACCTATAAAGATGTTAGAGGACTGGACCCAGTACTGAGCCCTGAGGTACTCCACTAGTGACCTCCCCTTTTCTTTGGAATGTGTTCCACTCACTGTTACCTTCTGTGTCCTGTTGTTAATAATTATGTTTCTTCTAGTGGAGTCTTGCTGTAGTCTGACTATTGCAGTTAGGTCCTGCCTTTCAACTGCCCCGGAGAACAAAGGGTTAACTTTTCTATGCCTTGCATAGAACATTCATCACGAGTTCAGTTGAAGCCCCTGCCTGTTGTTGTTCAAACTGCAACCGTCAGATCTTTACGAGCTAAAACTCACTAGGTGTTCTGTGTGGAAACTGTAAAATTTTTACTAGCCAACTGGCAAATATATAATGTTTTTGGTTCTCAAAGGAAGACTCAAGTCAGGAAACCCAAAAATAAAAACACGTCCAAAACACAACATTCCACCCAAAGAAAAAGAGGGTGTAAAATGGACACCCCTAGGGTGCCAACACTGCTCCTGCCCACCCACATCCCAAAAGCTAGGTTCTGAGAGGGGAGGCAGGGGTGAGGTCAGAATACAGCAAGACTCCACTAGAAGAAACATAATTACTAAGGTGAGTCATTTTTTCTTCAAACAACATGAAGTCTTGCTGAATTCTGACTATTGCAGACTACCAAGCAGTACCTCCGTGGAGGAGGGACAGAACCTACTTTGGAAATAGGCTCTGAAGTACTGCTGTGCCAAACCCAGCATCACTCCTAGCCTGGATATCCAGAGAGTAATGCTTGGTGAAAGTATGGACTGTTTTCCAGGTGGCTGCTTGACAAATTTCTAAGAGAGGAATATCCCTGGCAGCAGCCAGGGAAGCAGCTGTACCTCTTGTGGAATGAGCCCTCAGGCCTGAGGGTGGAGTTCTACCCAGCTTTTCATAGCAGAATTGTACAAAAGAAACAATCCACCTGGCAATAGATCTCTTAGTGGCAGGTTTGCCCTTACCAACTTCTCCATAAGTGAGGAACAACTGGAGGGATTCAAACCTGTGACCCTTGGTGCACTCTATGTAGTAGCTAAGGGCTCTTTTAACATCCAAACTGTGTAGCTTCCTCTCACCTGAGGAGGAATGGTCAGTGAAGAAAACAGGGAGAGATGTAGACTGGTTGAGGTGGAAATCTGAAACCACTTTAGGCGCAAGAACTTTCTGTTAGTTCTAAGGACCACTTTATCTCTGTGAAAAGAGATGAAATCAGATTCCACTGACAGGGCTTGCAATTCACTGATATGTCTGGCAGAAGTAATGGCTACCAAAAACACAGTTTTCCAAGTCAAGTACTTAAGCTCTGCTGAGGACAAAGGCGCACAGGCAGGTTGCATAAGCTGAGCAATGCAAATATTAAGGTCCCAAGCAGGAGCAGGATCCCTAAAGGGGGGGGATTGGTGTGAAGCAATCCCTTGAAAAACTTACAGAATACAGGATGGAATGACAGAGAGGAAGACTTGCCTACTGACAGGAAAGCAGAAACAGCTGCCAAGTGTACCTTGAGGGTAGCTGGTCTGAGACCTAGGCCATTAAGATAGACCATATAATCCAGAACCGTAGGCAATTCAGCAGAGTCTGGAGAAATATTCTTCTTAGAACACCAAATGCTGAATCTTTTCCATTTGGAGTTGTAAGTCTTTCTGGTGGAAGGCTTTTGAGAAGCCTTAAAGATATCCAGAACCCCTTGGGAAAGATGCAGATCTGCAAACTCTAACTCTTCAAGAGCCAAGCCTTGAGATTGAGGGACTGAAGATTCGGGTACCAAATCCTCCCCTGCGAGGATGTTAACAGGTTGTAATTCCTGGGAAGAGACAGGGGAAGATGGACTGTTAGGGACAGCAACAAGGGATACCATGGCTGTCTGGCCCAGTCTGGAGCAATCAGAATCACTTTGCATGGTTGTGACCTTATCTTGACTAACACCCTGAACAGGAGAGGAAAGGGGGAAAAGCATACAGACATTTCCCTTCCCAGTTCAGAATCAGAGCATCCAGGGGGACTGAGCTCAAGACTGGGGGTATGCAACAAAAGAGAGGAAATTGGTGATTGTCTGGGGCTGCAAAAAGATCTATCTCTGGAGTGCCCCATCTTGAGAAAATCACTTTCAAAACCAGAGGATCTAGGGCCCATTCGTGATGGCCCTGGGATAGTCTGCTTAGTGCATCTGCTAGGACGTTGTCCATCCCTGGGAGGTGAACTGCTATCAGAGAGGTTTGCAGGGGAATAGGCCAGGGACCACAACTTCATTGCTTCTGTGCACAAGGCCGTAGACCGAGTGCCTCCTTGCTTGTTGCTATACCACATGTTCTGACCTGAACCACCTTGTTCTGTACAGATGTGGAAAAAGCTTTCAGTGCCAGAAACACTGCTCTGAGTTCCAAGAGATAGATGTGAATCAGAGATTCCTGAGGTGACCACAGTTCCTGGGTGGTAACATCCCCCAAATGGGCTCCCCAGCCCAGCAGGGGAAGCATCTGTGGTGAGTATCACTGAATGAGACTGAGTGACAAATGGAACCCCTTGTCTCAAATTGTCCTGATCCTGCCACCATTGCAAGACTTGGATCAGGGTTCGAGTCACTGGGATTAGTTTGGTAAGGGAATCCTTTCTTTGGGACCAAAAGGCTCTTAAGTGGAACTGAATGTCCCTCATTTGGAATCTTGCTCCTTGGACCACTGCTGTGAAGGCTGCCATGTGGCCCAGTAGCTGAAGGAAATGCCTTGTGGGTCGAGACACCTGAAGGGTGAATGAAGAGGCCAGTTCCATAAGGGTCCTTGCCCTTTCCAGGGGGAAGGAAGGCTCTTGCCTTTACCATATCCAGTTCTGCACCTATGAAGGTGAGGAGCTGCACTGGTTCGAGAACTGACTTTGGTTGGTTGAGAAGGAATCCTGAAGAAGTGAGCATTTGCTGGGTCACTTGCAGATGTGACTTGACTTGTTCTGGAGACTGACCTACTACGAGCCAGTTGTCCAAGTATGGGAAAATGGAAATCTTTTGTCTTCTTAGGAAGGCAACAACTACTGCCAGGCACTTTGTGAAGACCCTTGGGGCTGATGTTAGGCCAAAGGGCATTGCTCTGAATTGATAGTGACCTGAGAGTAACTCGAACCTGAGGTACTTTCTGTGGGAGCACCTAATTGGAATGTGAAAGTAGGCATCTTTGAGGTGCAGGGAGGCTAGCCAGTCCCCTGGCCTTAGAGAGGGAAGGATAATTCCCAGAGTTACCATTTTGAACTTTGGCTTTAAAAGATGTTTGTTCAGATATCTTAGGTCCAGGATGGTTCGCCACTCTCCTGTCTTCTTGGGGGTTAGGAAGTACCTGGAGTACAATCCTTTGCCCCTGTGTAGGGTGAGAACTCTCTCTCTCTATAGCTCTGAGAGCTATAAGGGAAGAAACCTCTGCCTCTAGGGCAAGGATCTCTGAGAGATTTGCAGGTGGAAAAGACCTGGCTCTCATCTTGGGAAATTTCTTGAAGCTGAGAACCAGTTCCTGGCTTACTACTTCCAGGACCCACTTGTCTGATGTAAGAGACATCCAGTCCTGGACAAAGTAAGCCAGCCTGCCCCCTACTGGTATAGGAGAATTGACCCAGGCAGACCCATCAGGGTGTCTGCTTGGCAGGGGCTTTAGGCTGAGGGGTGGATGCAGGCCTGCTCATCCCCCTTCTGCCTCTCCCTCTAAAGAACCCCCTCTGCGGAAACGAAGAAGAGGAGGCCTGAGCTTGGTTAAAAGGCCTTTGGAAAGGCCTGCCCCTGCCCCTGGACTGCTGCCTTTGAGGAGTTGCTTGCCTTTCTTTGGCCTGAGCACTCCTGTAAGTGGTCCTGTATTCGTCCATTTTCTTCATGTAATTCTCTGTCTGCTCCCCAAACAGAGAATTACCAACTACAGGAAAATCCATAGCCTTAGCCTGGGTATCCTGTGAGAGGCTAGTACACCTGAGCCAAGCCATTCTCCGAAGAGCCACAGATGTAGCCATGACTCTTGATGACACAGCATTGGAGTCCACAGCAGCATGAAACTGAACTTTCGATGCCTCAATCCCATTTGCAGCCACCTGCTCCAGCTCCTTGGCAAGCTGGATGGGAATCTGTTTAGCCAGTGCCAGTACAGTGTCCCACCTGGACTTCTGGTACCTGGCTATATAGGTCATATAGTTAGCCTGCCTGAGTCCCAAAGATGCTGCCATGTGTTGTTTCTTTGCCATGGCATCAATCTTCCCGGAGTCCTTGTCTGGGGGTGATGCCAAGGGAATGTTTGCCTTATCACAGGCAGCAGCCTGTACAACCCCAACATGGCTGCATTGCTGAAAATGGAACTCCATGTCTGAGCCTGAGAGAGTGTACCTTTGTCCATTCTTCTGTCCACAGGAGGTATAGAATTAGGAGACTTAAGAATTTTTTGTGTCTGTTTCCCAAAAGATTTGTGGAGGGGAATAGACAGTCTCCTGGACTCTGGGATGTCCATCATCTCAACATGATCAGGCTCTTCCTGATCCTCTACTGCCTCCTCCACAGGAAGCTAGAGGGTATCAGCCACCTTTCTGTAGAACATGTAGTGTGAAGGGGACTCAGAAAGCCTAGGAGGAGAAACACCTGAAGGTCTGTCTGGGGAGATGTCCGGGTCAATAGGCACATCCAGACTTTCACCATCACCATAATCATCCTCATACTCTTCCCTCCTCCTCAAACTCTGGTTCATAAAATTCTTCCAAGGTATAATCTAGAACCAGGGGTACTGACCGAATCCCTGCCAGATGGTGCCGGTTCGGTCGGAACCGAACTAAGCGATTGCACAATCCTAATCGCTTTGGCTATCTCATCTGCAGTTGGAGTATGAGATTCTGGGTCCGAACTGGTCGATTTGTCTTTTCTTTTCCTTTTTGTCGGAACCAATTCCTCGGAATCGGCTCTCCTTTTGCCTTAAGAAGTATCGCCCTGGTCAGAGGGCACTCTTTCTAGTTCGGTCGAAACCGAACCGGGCTGGCCATCCGGATCAGTGGACTTCTCGGACTCCCTTTCCCTCAGTCTACCTAATCTCTTTTACAGGGTAGATTTGGGAAAACTCTTGCAAATTTGGCAGTCTGAATCGAGGTGGTCAAACCCCAGACAATAAACACAGGTGGTGTGGGGATCAGCCTTAGCAAAGACCCCCCCCCACACACACACTGCAGTGTTGAAACCCAGTGGGCCGGTTTTTTTTCTTGGGTTTCTCAGACATGGCCAACCTAACCAAAACGTACCCTTTTTTCAGCAATCCGCCAGGCAAGACTCCCCTATCGGTTTCTGACCATGTCACGGGTCTTGGAAAAAAAGTACTTAAAACCCTTTTTTTTAGAACTGATATAGACCGGTAACCACACACTAAAGTAAAGCACAAGTTTTTACCTCAAAATGATCGGTTCAGCCAAACCGATCCACAGTTTACAAGTTCCACACAGAAAACGGAACAAAAACCTATCTAGTGCTCACGGTACCACAGACAGAGACTTGAACCAACTATGTGGAAACAACAATTCAGTAGAAACCGACCGAAAACTGACACTTCAACTGACTTTTGAACCAAGCAGCAGGAGAAATCTCCGGAGCGACTGTTCAGTGAGGCGGAGTAAAGAATCTGATGGTTGCAGTTTGAACAACAGCAGACAGGGGCTTCAACCGAGCTCGTGATGAACATTCTATGCAAGGCATAGAAAAGTTAACCCTTTGTTCTCCAGGGCAGTTGAAAGGCAGGACCTAACTGCAATAGTCAGAATACAGCAAGACTTCATGTTGTTTGAACAAAAATGATTCAGGGTTTGGGAGAATTGCTATATGAGGTTAGACTAAGGGAGTTAAATGTACTCACTGGAGGAAAGGAGGGACATGATTGAGACCTTCAAATACATGAAGGGGATGATCAAGACAGACACAGAGGGTCTATTCAGGAGGAGGGTGGGGAGAGACACTAGGGGTCATGACATGAGATTGGAGGGGGGCAGATTCAGGAGGGAGGTGAGAAGGCATTTCTTTATGGAAAGGGTGGTGGCAGAGTGGAATGCACTACCAGCAGAGGTGGTGGCATGTAGCACAGTAGAATGCTTCAAGAAGGGGTGGGACATGGCAACAAAGGGAAGGGTAATGGGGAAAGGGGAGGGGCAGCTGCTGAATAAGGGTGCTAGCTGCAAACTTGAGCAGACTCGATAGACCGGATGACCTTTTTCTTCTGGCAGTTTTCATATGTTCATAAAGAGCTTTACAGTACTCACAGTATACCTCAGAAAGCTAGGACTATGAGTCTTCCCATACCAGGATGACTGGCATTTGACAAGTCCATCCATCCAGGAGAGACAGAGCAGACAGTGGCCACTGTGTCACAGTTTCGAACATCCATGGGAGTGCTGCTGAACTCTGCCAGGTCTTAGCTGGAACCCTACCAGGTACTTCTGTTCATAGGAGCTGTTCTGGACACAACCCGGGCACGGGCCTTCCTTTCAGTTAACAGAGTAGAAGCAATCTTGCAGATGGAATTGTGGAAAGCAAGACTGTGCCAACTCACTCCATGTAATGCATGCTGGAATTCATGGCACCCTTGATGTTCACAGTGCCCCTAGCGAAGCTGCACATGAGAACAACTTAGTGGATGCTCATTACTTGTGGTCTTAAGTATCACACCCTTGGAATTACCCCATTCAGGTGACCAAACCTCTGGTGTAGTCTTTTTTTTTTTCTTTAAAAATGTTATTAGTTTTCAAGAACACAGGATACAACAAAAGTCCACAGCACAGTATTTGATACAATGGTACAATAATCATAAGGTGCTCAATGTATAACTGATTGTTAGGTCTCATAAATAAGAATTACATATATAAACAACTAAGTTAGAGAGCTCACTACACAAGTAAACAATTAATTTATAGCTACAGTATTACCTTAGTCAAGAAGTAACAAGTGCCACATAGGAGAAGTTCTGGACAATGCTTAACAAGTATATCATTATTGTTAATATCAATAAGTGATAATATGGTTTAGGAAGGGGGCCCAAATTTTATCACACAATTTGCTTTTACCAATAATTTGTAGAGCCAGTCTTTCATTATTGATTACGTCACTCATTTTATTACCCCATTCTCCATATCCAGGAGGGTTAGGTGATTTCCAGTGTGAGAGTAAAATCCTTCTATAAAATGGCAGGTGGAAATCCAGTAATCTGATTGGCTCTTGGCCATGTATAAAATATGTTTTATACATGGTAAAAAAATAGTTCTGTCCAACAGTGAAGTGTCCAGAGCCATGATGATCAATGGGCATTTGGAACACTGGCATTTCAGTTAGTTTCCTACAACCAGAACTGATCTTCTGTCACAAACATGGCTGCTACCTTTACACTGTAAAAACCTTCAACTGGGACCTAAAAATAATACTACCTTGAATAAAAAATAAAGCAAATTAACTAAATGTTGTTTCCATGATCATCACACTTCCGTCACACACATAAACAGATTAGAAACAATAAGTATTGTTTATAGTTTTCTCCACAACTGTTTCTTTGCTGACAAGAACCCCCCTTTCTTTACTTGCTCATCAGGGAAATCGCTTCTGCTTGCCCTGACGGTGAGATAATTGAGTCTCTGGCTGCAACAGTGGCCTTTGTCGTGTGTGTACAGTATGTTAGGGTGAGAAACATTCTGCCAGAGGAACTGAACAAAATTTTGAATCCATGTATTTCCGTGAGAAACATTCCATGATGAACATTCCATATCTTGAATCCTGATGCCAGCAAAGAACAAACTTTGTCCAGCAGTAATACAATGACATCATCTTTGACATCATTTGCAGTGGGCAGAAGGACTAATTTATCATAAATGCACACAAGTACATCTATTGTTTATACATATAAACATGCTTTTCCCAACTGTAAAAAGTAAAAAAAAAAAAGACCATTTTATAAGCACAATAAGCCACTCCGGGGTTTGTACAAAACATATTTTACCACACATCCAGTGGCTGAAGTCACTCAGCCTGTGGCCTCGTACCTTAAAACGCCCCTGGTCATGCAGTAAAATATGTTTTATACACACCCCATCATGCCTTATTGCTTACTTGAGACAGAGCAGCTGACCAAATGATGGAATTTTGATGTTTGTTTAAAATCCCAGAGCCTTCCTTTATCCCAAGAATAAGGAATTTAGGGGTAAAGGGGATTTTGATTTCAAGAGTAGATTCACAGACTTTATGGATCATATTCCAGATCCCTTTAACACATGGGCAGGACCAGAGCATATGAAGAAGGTCAGCATCGTCCCTCTGGCACCTCCAGCATTTTCCTTCTGGCTAGAAACCTAGGGAAGCCAGTCTCTTAGGAGAATAGTAATACCAATGTAAAATGTTATACTGTATTGTCCTAACTTGGACTTCCCTACAGCTGTTATAAGCACCGTCCCATACTGAGGCCCACTCCAAGTCATATATGGTTCCCCTGATCTCTCCCTCCCACTTTTCTTTTGCAGAAGCTGTCAAGGTTAAGGGATCATGAGAGTTCATAAAAAGTTTATATATTAGACTTACTCCTTTCCTCAGCTTTACCGTCTTCAGAGCAGAATTCCATTCAGGCCCCTCCCTCAGATGTAGTTCAGGGCCTAACAATGAGTCTTGCAAAGCCTTCCATAACTGGAGGTAGTTGGCAAAGTGGAATCTTAGTCGATTATAGTAGGCTCTGAGACGCTCAAAGGAAAGTAGTTTCCCTTGGTCTCCCGATAAATCAGACAGGTTTGTAATACCAAATTTGCTCCATCCAAAATCAGTAATAGGAAGCTGATTATACAGTAAGTTAACATTATTCCAAACTGTCATCAAGTGAGGCGGTAGTCCCTCAAATAGTAGCAGGTGTTGCACCCTTTCGATTGCCCAAACAGAGGAGGTAATGCAAATATTGTTTTGAAAGGGCAAGGGAAGGTTAACAAAAAGATAGTCTGACAGTTTAAAGGGCAACAATAACTGCTTTTCAACTTTAACACATAATGGCTGATAGTCTTCTGAACTGGAGTGCAGACACCAACTAGATTGTTTGAAATGGAAGGCAAAGTAGTATTTCTCCCGGTCAGGAAGACCAAAGCTTCCTTCTGATCTATGCGTCCTGAGTTTTGGTAAGGAAAGTCTAGGATTAGAGGAATTCCACAAGAAGTGCCTGGCTATTTTATTTAACTGATCAAAAACAGTTTTGCCTATTCTGAGGGGCAAGTTCTGGAAATATTAAAAGATTTTAGGGGCCACAATAATTTTAACCAAATTTATCTTGCCCAAAATAGCTAAGTCAAGACCTTGCCATTTTTGTAGATCTGCCTCAATTCTTTTATTACAGGAAGCAAGTTCAGTTTTCCTAGATTATGAGTATCTTTAGAAATTTTAATGCCTAGGTACGTCAGGTACTCTGAACATTTCAAACCTGGCTGCACCACCCCAAGCAGTCTCCTGGTCTCATGCATAAGATTAAAGAAAGAACCTTAGTTTTTTCCGAGTTCAGCCTGAGGCATGAGAAGGAAGCAAAAGCATCAAATATTCTACTTAAGTTTATAAAATGGTAGAGTAAAATCATGTAATCTGACTGGCTCTTATTTATGTGTAAAATATGGTTTACACATGGTAAAAAAAAAAGGACTGTTGAGCAGTCTGCAGCACAGATCAATGGGCATTTGGAACACAGGCATTTCAGTTAGCCCCCTACTGCCAGACCTGATCTTCCACCACAAACATGGCTGCTACCTTTACACTGTAAAAAAAAAACTTCAACTGGGCCCTAAAAATAAAACTATCTTAAGTAAAAAAATAAAACAAATTAATTAAATGTTGTTTCCCTGATTATCACACTCTCCTTGAATATATAAATTAGAAACAATAAGTATTGTTTATAGTTTTCACTACAACTGTTTCTTTGCTGACAGTGAAAAATCCCCCTTCTATCTTTACCTGCTTATCAGGGAACTCTCTTCTTGCCCTGACAGTGAGATAACTGAGTCTCTGGCTGTGACAAAGGCCTTTGTTTTCTGTGTACACAGTGTGTTGGAAGAGAAACATTCTGCCAGTGGAACTGAGCAGAATTTTGAATCCATGTATTCTGTGGTAAACATTCAATATCTTACATGTGGAGAACAACAGAGAAAAAAAAAACAGGAAGGAGAAAGTAGGCAATAATACAATGACATCATCAATGACATCACTTGCAGTGGGCAGAAGGACTATTTTATCACAAATACACGCAAGTAAATCTATTTTTTCTACATATAAACATGCTTTTCCCAAAAGTCAAAAGTACAAAAAAAGGAATAAATTTTATAAGCGCAATAAGGCACTCAGGGGTGTGTGTAAATCGTATTTTACAGCATGGCTGGCAGCTGAAGTCACTTGGCCTTCGGCCTTGTGCCTTACTACGCCCCTGGCCATGCTGTAAAATATGGTTTACACACATCCCTTCATGCCTTTTTGCTTATGTATGACTGTCTTTGGAGTTTGAAACAGTAACAAGCAGATCATCTGCATAAGCAAAAACCTTATTATTAATCTTGCCTGTTCTAATTCCTTTAGCCTTTTGGCATTCGGAAATACTCCTTATTAGAGGTTCAGTGGCCAGTATGAAAAGGAGAAGAGACAGAGGGTAGCCTTGTTTGGAGCCTTTGCTGAGGAGGAAGGATTCTGAAATAAATCTGTTAGTAATTACTCTTGCAGAAGGTTTTTTATAGAGAATTTTGAGCCATGTAGTAAGTGTGTCCCCCAGTTTAAATTTATTAAGTACTTGGAAAAGGTACTCCCATTCTAGAGAGTCAGAGGCTTTACAGAAGTCAAAGGCCAGCACAGCAGCTGGATTATTTACCTCATTAGCCTTCCATATCATATTTAAAAGTCTACGCACGTTTTCAGCCTCACTTCTTTCAGGAGCAAAACCTACTTGCTCTTCCACCAATAACTTAATCAAATAGATCTTAAGTCTATCAGCTAGAAGTTGAGCCAAAATCTTATAATCTGCATTAAGCAGAGAAATAGGCCTATAGCTCACGCACTGAAGAGGATCTTTTCCATTTTTTAGAATTAAGGTGATATATGCCTGGTACACAGTCAGGTAATGCCCTTGAGGCAAATGAGCTAGAAAGGGCTTTAAAAAGGTAGTCCTTAGTTTTTGTACTCAGGACCTTGTAAAGCTCCCCTGAAAGTCTGTCTGGGCATGGGGTTTTATTAGGACGAAGGGCTTGAATGATTTTATCAAATTCTACTCTAGAGAGGGAGGAGTTTAAGGTCTTCTTGTCTGCCTCATTAAATTTTGGCAGAGTTCGAGAGTCCAGAATAGTCTGTGGCGCCATTGAAGATTGTTAAATCAAACCCAAATACAGTTTCTTTTTTTTTTTTGGAATTCAAGTTTATTGATCATATAGACATAACTGCTCATTACAGCATCTGATTTACAGGCAGTGTCTACTACTTTCTTACAACAATCCTTTTTGTGCAAGCATAGTACATCGTCATTAGTACAAATATTGGCTAATTAATTATATCCTTTTCATCAATCTATTCTGGCTGATTCAGGTCTCTCTCACTTCTCAGCCACATAGTCCATCTGGTCCATCTATTTATGTATACTGAGGATTGAAATTTATTTTGTGTGTCAGCTCCTTCATGTCCTGAATCTCAGCAACCACTTCGCACCAATGGGCCAGGGTCGGGGAAACAGCTGAAGCTATTTCCTGGTTATTGTTTTGAAGGCGGCAGCTAATGAAATGTTCCAGAGATAAATTTGGTCTCTATCTCTCACCCCTCTGGGAATCAGGCCCAAGACCAGGTGCTTAGCGAGTAGGGGTTCTTCTAAAGTGAATTTTTCTTTCCCAGGGCCTCCCCAACCCCTCTCCAGAACTGAGCCAGCTTTGTGCAGAGTCCCAAGAAAAGAAGGTGCATGGCCCGTAGCTCTCCACATCCCCTCCAGCATCCTGGACTATGTCCTGCATCTCATTTATTCTGTATTACTGGGATAATAAAAAACTGGCCCTTATCTTCCACTCAAAGTACCTCCATCTTTGGGACTACATGGTTCGATGGGCCTGGGAAAAGACAGACTCTCAGTCCTCCTCCGAAAGCTGCTCCTCTAGCTCCTTCTCCCACTTTTTTTTTGAGAGAGGCCTGCTCCCCCATCCTCTATCCCTGAGTGCTCCGTATATAGAAGAAATGTGTCCCTTTGTTTTTTGGGAGCCTAAAATCTCTCCCATCACTCCCTGAAGCCTGGAGTATTTCACTGTCCTTCCATATTTTTTTGAATGTTTTGTATGTGATTTCTAAGTTGTAAATATCTATAGTGGTCAGAAAGCCTCAATTGAAATTGCAGTTTCACATCTGCAAATTCTCTAATTGTATTTCCATTTAGCAGTTGTCCCAGGGTACTCGGCCCCAGTGTACTCCATCTCCAGAAAGTGAGGTCTTGCCTGGACAGTTCAGGTTCACTGTCCCAGGCAAACTGTCTATGTGGCCAGAGTTCCCCTTGGCATCTGTGTTTGACCCATAATCTATGGACTGCTGCTAGTGTATTCCTTACTGAGTACAGAATTGTATTCATTTCCTTAACTGGGGGTTGGGGAGTAAAAAATCTTGCATCCAAGGGGGCACCCTCAGTGTCAGCCCTTTCTAAATCTTTCCAAAGAGCATCATACCCTGCTGTCGACCAGAGGAGGGCATGTCTTAGGTGAGAGGCTAAGTAGTAATCCTTGAGATTGGGTACAGCTCTTCCGCCATGTGCTTTTTTGACTTGTAGGACTAAAGTCTTTATCCTTGCTTTCTTGTTGGCCCAGATGAACTTCATTATTGTTCTTTGCCATATTTTAAATTGTTCTACCGGTATCCTGACTGGGAGACACTGGAATAGATATAGGTACCTTGGGAGGACATTCATGGTCATTGATTCTATGTGGGAGTACTGGGGTAAATTCAGGAGCTCCCACTTTCCGATATCTTGTTGAATTTGTGTGTATAAAGGGACAAAATTGTGCATGAAAAGTTGACTTAAATTCTTTGAGATATGGGTTCCCAAATATTTAATTTTGGGGGCGTTTCATTTCAAAGGGAGAAGTTCTTTTATTGGATATGAAGAGGTGAAAGAAATTTGAGAATTTCAGTCTTGTTTTTGTTTAGGGAGTCTCCAGATATTCTGCAGAATCTATTAAAGAGGTCCCAGACTCTGGGCAGGGACTCGTCTGGATTTGTCATGTAGAGTAGGACATCATCTGCATATAATGAAATTTTGTGTTCCTTCTCACACACGACAAAGCCTTTGATGGTGGGGTCCTCTCTTATTGCCTGTGCCAGGGCTCAGTATAGATGGCAAACAGTAACGGGGACATCAGGCAGCCTTGTCTGGTGCCTCTGCCCAGTGATAGCCTCTGGGAGACTCCTCCATTGACCCTGACATAAGTCTGGGGATTGGCGTAGAGGGATTTAACCTCTGCCAGAAAGGGGGCTGGGAAATCCATCCTCTCCAGGACAGCAAACAGAAATCTCCAGTTAACTCTGTCAAATGCCTTCTCGGCATCTAGTCCAAGAAGGCATGCAGGGGTATAGTGTTTATGTATTAGATCAATTATATTGATTGTCCACCTGACCCCCTCTTGAGCCTGTCTTCCTTCAATGAATCCTGTTTGGTCTGTTTTAATTATTTGGGCCAGGAGGGGATTTATTCTGGATGCCAGTACTGAGGTAAATATCTTGTAATCTACATTTAGACGAGAGATGGGTCTATAGTAGCTACAATCTTTAGGGTCTTTCCCCTCTTTTGGTATTACTGTTATGGTGGCGTAGTTCCATAACAGTGGGACAGGGTCTCCCTCCAGCCAAATCAAGTTAAATGTCCCTCGTAAGAGTGGTGTTATCTCTGGGGCAAACGTTTTGTAGAACTCCCCACAGAACCTATCAGGGCCTGGACATTTTCCAGGCTTAAGGTTTTTAATTGCAGTAATAATTTCAATTATTGCAATTGGAGCCATCGGGGATTGTGCCTGGGCTTCCCCAGTCTCAGGAGCCCCAGACCCCCTCAGGAAATCTGTCATGTGTGCCACGGGGGTGACCTGTTCTGCTTTGCACAGAGTTCTATGATATTTAACAAAGGACTCTGATATCTGTTCCCATTTATGCTGGAGTATGCCCGAAACCGGGTCCTTTATACTTGTCATGGTTGCTCTGGCAGCTCTTTGGCATAGACGAAAAGCCAGTTGTTTGACAGCCCTGCCCCCTACCCCGTAGTATGATTATTTGAGATAATGTAAGGCTTTTTCTGTTTCTATATTGCTTAGTTTCTGAATTTTGGCTCTGACTATCTTAATTTCATTACCCCATTCTTTTCCCCAATGTTGTTTTTATTGTGTTTCCAGAGATATCAGGTGCATTATGAGATCCTGTTTTTGTTTTTGCCTTTCTTTTTTCTTATAGCAAGTGATGGACATTAATTTCCCCTAACCATGGTCTTAACAGTGTCCCAAAGGATTTATGCTGTGGTTCCTGGTCTATCATTTGTTTCCAAAGTCTGTGTTATTACGTTTTGGATCTCTTTTTTAATTTCTTCATCTTTTAGAAGATTTGTGTTTAATCTCCGGTGTGTGGGCTTCTTGGGGAGCTGGAGGTTCAGGTCCAGGAACAGGGGCTGGTGATCTGACAGTGTGGCCGTTCCCACCCACAAAGAATGGCAGAGGGGTATATCCGGATTGCCAACAAAAAACATATCCAGTCTAGAGTATATTTTGTGTCTGGGGGAGAAATAGGTATAGTCTCTTACTCTTGGATACTTTTCCCTCCATATGTCTACCATCACACAGTCGAGTAGCAATCTGGAGAACTGAGTGGCCACCCTGCGTTCTAAAGTGGGGATACCAGTGACTGAATCTAATTTCCTGTTCAGAACCAGGTTCCAGTCACCCCCCACTATCAGGATGCCCTTAGCCTTGAGGACGACCACTTGCAACAACTCTGAGTAGAAGGTAATCAGGGAATTAGGTGGGGCATATACATTAACTAAAGTAATCCATGAGCCCTGGATTCTCCCCACCACTATCAGGTAACGGGCACCTCATCTGTAATTACCTCCTCCTCAAAGGGGAGATGTTCAGATAGTACTATTGCAACCCCTCTTGTCCTTCCTTTTTCCAGTGAGGCCTGGTAGAAGACAGGGAAGCCCCTGATCTTGAGCTTAAGTGCTTCTTTGGGAGAGAGATGTGTCTGCTGCAAGAAATTTATGTCACAGTTTTGTGTTCTAATGGATTTCTGAACCTGCTTCCTTTTATTGGGGTGGTTAACCCCATTAATGTTATATGATAACATTTTAGTCCTAATTGTAGACATTTTTGTAGCTCAAAAAGATCTCCCTGTCCTCTGGGGATCTTCCATGCCCTCCCGGCCCCATCTCTTGTATTATTTCTTCCATCTCTTTTCCACTACATCTCCTTATTGTGGTATTGTCAATTAAGATAGTATTGCCTGTCTCTACAAACCTATAAGCGCTGCCTGGATTAAGCGTAAAAACATATGCCTTTTTTTATCTTTTAACATCAGAAAACATGAGCATTTAATACCTCTGTATAAGAATAACTGTTGAACCACAAGAGATAACCAACTTTCCCCACTAGGTGGGGGTATAATCAGAAACCAGTTATATAACAGAATCATAACTGCCAGCAACATAGCTGAAAAAGTAAACCAACAACTCCATTTTATTTCACTTGTTAGAGTCCACTGTCGTTCCCCAAAAGGGGGGGATCATCCAACAGTCCCTTGTAAGACTTTTTGGCCTTTTCTGTTCCAGTGTGTAGTGGTTTCCCACTTCAAGGGTAGTGTGAAGTTTGGTGGGAGTTAACCCCACCTGAGAAGTCATGACTTCCTTGGTCATCAGGGTGGAATAATTCCCTGGAGGGTTTGATCTCCTTAGAGATCCATGGCCTTAAGTGTGGAATAAGGCCTTCCCATTGTACTGGGAGTATCTTGGGTCGGGGCCCAACCCCTAGGAAAATGGCCCACGTCAGTGGTAGGAGCAAGATCCAGCACATGGTTTTGCTGGTCAGTCAGTCCCAGGCCCCGTGTTGCCCCCTGTAGATTTGTTTAAAGTGGTGGGGAATATTACAGTAGGTGTAGGGAGCGCTCTCATTTTCAATTCAGTTCTTCCCATCCATATTATGCATCCCAAGCTTGTAAATTAACTGCGTATACTAGGAGTTTTTAATATCGCTCCATTTAATTATGAAGATTTCCGATTTAATCTCCCAGCCTTCACTCCCCAGCTGACTTAGTACAGTGATTTAAAGAAGTTATGTACAAGCTTTCCCGCTATATTTTTCTTTTTTCCCCTATGCGCTGCAGTCGCGCGTTATTACAGTAGTCTACCCCCCAAAGGCCCATGTGACCCTACAACCAAGGCTCTAAGTATAATACGACCCCTTGTGATTTGTAACTGTCTTTGATAGCATGGTAGTTTTAAGGAAGGGCAAAACAGTCAGAGGTCCGCAAACGACCTTCCGTTAGGTCACTGGGGGCGAGGAGTATGAAATTTCCCCAGAGTCCAAATTCCATTAAGCCAGTTCTGCCTCCCCTCTCCCCACTGTTACTCGCCACCTCGGAGACACCCTGCTTGTTATAGCGCTAGGCTGAGGAGCTGGTAAGTCCTGGATGCATTGGGGGGGGGGTTCACTGGAGTCTTCATCTTCCACTGCTGCATCAAGTTCAGGGCACCGAGGCAGATGAGCTGGGCCTGAGTTATCCTCTTTTCCCTTGCCATAATCGCATCACTCTGCACCGCTGAACCGTAGTGTTTAAGGGTGTTGCAGACATCTGCTCATAGGGTAGATGAGGTATTTTTGGTGCTCTGGTTTGGAGTCTAGATCCTTTTCTGGCCACTGCCCAGGTTGATCTAATTAGCTCTTTTTCAAGTTTTTCCTTGGTGAGGTGGGGCACAGTGAGTCCCATACTTTCCAGGCATTGTGATGCAGCTGCTAGATCCTCAAAAACCCTGGTGCCTTCCTCCATCTCTGTTCTTATGTGAGCTGGATAAAGGATTTGGGCTTTCACATTTTTAGCCCTGGGCTGCTTCATGATGGGCCAGAGTATTTTTCTGCCCTCCTGAACCAGGGTGGTATAATCATTGTCCAGTTGTAGTCAGTGGCCCTGGTACGTGATCATGTTCTTCCTCCAAGCTCTCTTAAGAATTTCTTCTTTTGTTGCATATGATGTTAATTTAGCCACGAAGGATCAGGGCCGGGCTCCAGGGTTTGTGGGCTGCCGAACCAACGAGCGGTGAGCTCTGTCCACGGAGAGATCACAGTCTGGGGGAGGTTCAAGGCCTCCTGAAGAACCATCTGCAAAAAGGAGATCGGATCTTTAGCCCCCTCTTTGGAGCTCTCTGGAGCTCTCTGGCACACCGTAAGCACGGATGTTCTGTCGGCGGCTGTGGCCCTCCAGATCATCAAACTTAGCAGTCAGCTCCCTCTCTCTCGCCAGCAGGTACAGGAGCAGGCAGTCATGGCGATTGGCCTGCTCAGAGACGTTAGTCAGTCTGATTTCCATTTGATCCACCCTATGTTCTATTTTATTGAGGTCTTCTTGCAGTTCATCGAGGGTACTGTTGATCTTTTTAACAGTGTGGGTAGTCTGCATAATCAACACTATTAGCTGGGAGCATTCCTCTGTCTCCGCGCCAGATATCTCCATCTCCATCTCATCACTGGCGCTCTCAGCAATCAACCCCTTTTTTTGAGTTGCAGCATGGTATGCAGCTTCTGCACCGGAGTTTGTGAATTCTTGGTGAGTAACCCTCTTGAGCATGTTGTCTTAGTTGGGGATTGCATTCTGTAGGCTTAGGATGCCGTTAGATTTGTTTCAGGGCAGTGAGGAGCTCAGAGAGAAGCTGCCATTCAGCCGCTGACATCACCGGAAGTCCCCAAACATAGTTGCTTGAAAAAATTCTAAAAACTAAAATTATTCTTTTGTTTGAGACGTCAGTGGCACCCATAGGATTTGAAATACTAGGAATCAAATTGTGCCCTACCTTCTTTTTTAGTCTGCGTGCCAAAACTTTCCTGGGTTTCTCACCAGCTTCCCAGAACGTTTGTTTTGTTCTATATAAACAGTATTCTGCCTTGGCAGAATATATTTTATTCATTTCATATTTAAGTTTAATGATATTATTAAGCAGCATCCCTTTCTTATCACAATTCTTTTTAAGACTATTCTCTAAATTGAGAAGTTCTACTTCTTTTTGTGCTAAGTCTTTATCCCTTTCTCTTTTTTTGGTGGCAGAGAAACTGATAATCCTGCCTCTCAGGAAAGCTTTGAAAGCATCCCATAGACAAGTTGAGGAAACTTCTCAATTGTCATTTAAGGTAAAGAAGTCCTCAGCCTCCTGAGTCACACAGGTTATAAAGCTAGGGTCATGCAACAGGGAGACATTTAGTCTCCAGCATATACAATTACTTTCAAAACCCTCAAGTTGAAATGAGGCCTGCACTAAAGCATGATCAGACAAGGATATCTCTTTAATATTAACAGAGAAAAGATTTGGTGCTAGGTGTTTAGAAATAAAAAGCATATCAATTCTGCTAAATGTGGTATGTCTGGGAGAATAAAAGGAGTAACCTCTGACAGTTAGGTTTAAAAGCCGCCAAGTATCAACCAAATTTAGATCAGAGATGAGTTTGTGCACACTATGCTGAGCTGGAGATATCCTAAAAGGGGAAGCAGAAGGACTCCTATCCATTAAGTTGTCTTGTACCTCATTAAAATCTCCTCCTAGAATCAGTGATTGGGGGTTACACATACACAGTCTTTTTTTTTTTTAATTAGATTTTTGGTAACCAGGTAAAGCCCACTAGACACAAGTGCCTGTTTTCAGGGGCGACCTGGGAGTACTGGACAGTTAAGTGGCTTGCTCAAAGTCACACAGTATGCCAGTGGAGGTTGTGAGAATCAAACTCAGGTCTGGTCTGCTGGATGTACTAAGGTCATTCACAGCTCATTACTCTAACCTTTAGGCTATACTGCCAGCTCAGTCTTAAGATCTTTAAAAAAACAAGCTTGGTCTGAGTTGGGTGCATAGACGTTACAAATAGTGACTTCCCTACCATCAATAGCACCTTCCAAAATTTGGAATCTACCCTCTGGGTTGGCATAGTGAGAGCTCTTCACAAAATTGACTCCTCTTCTAACTGGAATAGCAGTACCTCTTTTCTTTGAATTAAAGGAACTAAGCTCTACTTGGGCAACCCAGGACCTGGCTGTTTTTTTAGCTTTACTCTCCTCCAAATGTGTTTCTTGAAGTAAAACAATATCTAACTTATTTCTGTTTAGGTATGTAAGTATTTTTTCCCTCTTGATTGGGGACCCCATCCCCTTAATATTCCAAGTACCTATTGAGAGGTTAGACATTCTTAGAGACTTTAACAAACAGGCAAATATTTGTAGAAATACTAAAAAGGAGTTAAAGCATGCCATAGATTATTTAAACAGAAAATAGAATCAAACAGTGAAAAGATGTAAGGTATAGTTAACCATCAAATTGATAGATTTAAAATATAACATTTATAAACAAACAAGTATTAATGCAGCACTCAAATATTTTAACAGCTGAGAAAATCAAAAGTAAGATTGTATTTATCTAGGATATGAGATTCAGGAAAAAGAGAAAAAAAATTGCCTTAAAGCTAAAACAGATGCACCAGGGCTAATAAAAGAAACAGTTAACCCCAAGGTGCCTGTAGCGCTTTGTTATCTGGACAAAGTAAGGAACCAGTTAAAACCAAGAAAAACTCTGATGCCAAATAATTGAATTACAATTAGATGTAAACTCATTCGGCTTATCTATAAATGTTACCTTTAACTAACTTAAAAATATCCATTCAAAATGCATCAGATTCAGGACCCAAAGAATTAAAAATGTACTTGAGAAACCTGTAATGCACAGTATGAGTATTGTCTAAAGCAAAAGTCTCTCTGAGAAATCAGAGGAAACCCAGTTTTACTGTCCTCAACATCCAGTCATAGAAGGATCCTGCAGAGAGGGTATATGAGGTCAGTGCTTTCCAGACCTCGATTCAAGCTACCTCAGGATAACTCAGAATTGACCTTATACCCATCGGGATTTCACAAAGAAAAAAAAAAACAAAACATTTAGGGCCAGATATTCAAAACTTTGCCCCGGGGCTAAATTAACACTGCCCAGTGGGCAAACTTAGCCCGGAGCACAAAGCAAGCGATATTCAAAAGGAATAGCACAGGGCAAACAGCTTCTGAATATAGCATGGGAATGAGGCTGGGCAAACTGGGCTGGGGGTGCAGGGCAAACTTAACCCTGGAATAAGACAGCTCTGAATATAGCAACCAGTAAGTGCAAATCACAACAGCAACACAGTGCACAGCGACGTGAAGGTAGGTAGAGGTGAACTATGTGGCCAATGTGCGTGCCAGCAAATGTGTGGACCCAGTATAGCTGTAGGCAGCAGCGCATGTGAAAGTACAGTGTTCAGAACTGTATAATATTCCCCAAACTGTTTGTGCCACGCTAACATGTTTGTGCAGGTTTAGCTGAGAGTTAAACCGTTAGCTTGGTGCAAACACGTTTACCCGGTGCTAAACTTTGCCATATGCAAAAGTGACATGCAAATGAGCCTACTTAGGTAGTCTTTGGGCAAACATCCAGATTAGCATCTTATTATGCCCCGATTTGCATGAAGTTTGCCCAGCATTACTGCAGGGTCCCACAGCTCCATCTGTAGGTCAGTCTGGAAGTACAGGGCTGGCCAGGTCTGCCCGCAGCTCCACCTGTAGGTCAGTCTGGCAGTGCATGATGATATCTGCAGGCTACATGTAAACAGTACAGCATAGCATAGAATATTGTACCCCAGGGGGAGAACACAGCATAGGTACAGATGGTGGTGGTGCTGCATGCAACTGTCACACTGTAGGTCATGCTACAGTGCACAGCAGACATTACAGTAGCAAGGGGGCCAGAAGTGTGTGGACACAGCACTGTCTATGGTGTGTAGGGCAGTGCTGATGACTGCACTATACACACTGACAGGCCCAACATGCAGGTGTTTACTGACAGTGGACATTACTGTTACTCTATTGTGTGACCCACAGATGCTGCACCTCTGGCATGGGATGCTCACAGTGACATATACATGTCCGGCTTTGTGTGCTGTGGCAGTTGTACAGCTGTGTGGTATGTGGCCGGGGGGGGGGCATATATTATCAGAAAGGCACACTGGTGTTGGGGTATTCCCAATACTGGCCCATGTGCACTACATGATGTGTCCCAGCCTTGTGGCCACATCTGGTCTGTGGCACAGCTGGCCACCTGTACACTCTCCCCTCAACATCCTCCATGCCCACAGTGCTGCATGTGTGCGCTGGCATCTGTTTGTGTCCACAGAAGAGTGGTCCACAGGTGTATGCTGTATGGCCACACTGCCATGCTGTCCACTGGTGGCAGGGTCATCACTTACTGCCTGGCATGGCTGGGACTGGTGGCAGATGATGGCATCATTGTGATGTCATCAGTTAGCAGCATGTTTCCTCTATGTCTGGCTTTGTCCGTATGTCATATTTATTTGTTAGGGTTGAGCAAAGCCACGCAAAAGCCACGCAACACTGCACAAAGCCAAAATGTTGTGTAAAGCTAATTGCCCAGGGTTAAGACTACTTTCTCCTGGGTGGTAATGTGCACTGCGCTAAGTGTCACGCTAAGTCATGCAAAACCACTTTGCGTGGCGCTAGTCACTTAATATAGCCTTGCACCTGTATTCATGTACACACACCCTCAGTTTGCCCCTTGCATACATTATGATTTTGCCCGGCGCTAATGTAGTTTGCGCATGCTATTTGGCCTTTTGAATATAGCAAACCCATGCTAATCCCACGCTAAACCTGCGCAAACGGTTTGCGCTCAGCGCAAAGTTTTTAATATCTGGCCCTTAGTCTCTTATTTCACCCTCTAAATCAGCCTTGCTTGTATTTTAATAAGGTTCCTTTTCCAATCCTCAGACAACATCTAGGGAAACATATTTGTTGCCAATAGAAGTCCCATAAAGACATACAGCACGAGTGACTGGCCTGCTCCCCACTAACTCCAGTGTGCCCAGAATGTTAAATCATTTGTAACCAGTATTCTAGGCTCAAAAAATCCACCCCAGTAGATTGTTTCACTAGAGGTTACTCCTAACCTCCCCAAAGCAATGTGTCAGAAGCAGGTTCCTGGGCCACCTTTTACTAGGGTTCTACAGTCCGCAGTAAATAATTAACCAATCTACCAGAGTCTTCAGTACTAGTCTCAGAACTGCCATAGAAAAGTTGGGACTATACAAGAGTCAATCAAGCAACAGCTTATTATTAAATTTAAGGTCCATGTAGTCTAAGGGATGTAAGGTACAAATAATGGGCATCACGGCCACTGCACTCTAACAACTTAACACCTTCCCCTTTCTAGATGATGACTGGAGCAAGGCAAGCACTAGCAACACATCCCCAGGACTGGATTGTGATCTACAAAGTAGTTGTGAAAGCCAGCAAATCAGACTCACCCTAAGCAACACAAGGCATCTAGAGAAATTCATTAAATCTCTGGGTATAATTCACCAGTTAAGGGGGAATTTGTAACTCCGAGGAATTATGGATAGCCAAAGATCTTCATGTTGAGGGGCCAGAATAATTTCACACCACAGCAGAAAAGCAATCTGAAACATTGCAGAATAAGGTGAGATAACATTAACTGCAGCAGTTCAAATATTAAACCATTAGTTGGCACTAACTAATTATAAATGCAAGTAAAAGATTTTGACACCGAAGCATGCTAAATAATAATCTTTTAAACAGAGTCCAATTCAGAGTGAATATCTCCCTGTCAGTTTGCAGTCATTACAGAGATAGGGTCAAATGTTATGGATGAAAACATAAATCAGATTAGGGACTGCAGTAGCCAAAATTCATTAACGTGCTAAAATACCTTCAGCATACTGTATGTGTTTGTCCTTAAGAAGAAACAGTAGATTACCAACATCAGGTGATACAAAACTAATATACAGAAAGACCCTGCTGGAAGTGGTTCCATGTCATGATAGTGATCGCAATACAGCGATCGCTATCATAGCGAATGTATATCGCTGAAAAGCATTTTGGCGATAAGCAAACCCAAGCAACCTGCCTTCCAGCTATTTTAAGTGTTTTTGCAAGGGCGGGGGCTTTGCCCCCGCACCCTCCCTAACTAAGGATTGTTAACTCCAGGGAGGTGCATGTCGAGGAGGGGCCAAAACATGGACAGAAAAAAATAAACCAGAGAGCCGCATGCAGCAGCAAAAGAATTGCCCCCAGCAGGTCCTGAACCCAGTGCCTGCTGCACCATAGCCAGCCACTTTCACCACCACACCACAGGGCTGGCTTGGCTGCAGCAGGATCCCCTACCCATGCAAACTCTCCCTCCTATCCCTCCTCTTCTGGTTGCTTTCCTTGCTATAGCATCGCTACCCTTGCAGGGTAGCTGATGATGATAGCACTATAAATGAGTCACTGTTTTTACAGTCGCTCACTTATAATCACTATCATCACTGGTTACCACTGGAAGTAGAGGGAAAGGGCTTCTGACAGGATATAAGACCTTATGTAGTCACAACGTAATCTGTCATAACAGGAAGTTTTTGCTGCGTTCACTTCGAAGATAAAGACAGCGTGAGGTACTGTATAAGGCAAGAAAAGGACAATGCATAATTAATAGTACTAAAGTTTATGTTTCTTGCAGGTAAGAATTGTCAGTAAAATCGACAAAACCTTTGGTATTCTGTTGAGAGTGGGGAGGAGTAGACAAATACTGAGCACTGCATAAGCCTCCCAAAGGTAACGCCGCTTCAAAGAGCTGCACAGATTTATCAGAAACTTTGTTTGCAGCCTCTAAGGAGTGGTACATGTTCTTAGAAATTGGAATGGTTTCCCTATATGCTTTGGAGGTCCAGACTATAGATGTGCCAAGATCCCCAGGGTTTGTTTAAAACATCTGGTGCTCGTGCTTTTTCTTTTGTGGCACCTACCCTGTTGATTTCTCTACCTGGTCGGTTAAGAGAATGCCTGACCATCGATAAATTCAAAATTAACTTAAAATCATATTTGTTCAATTTAGCCTCCCAGACAAAATTAAATTTATTGATATATTTATTATTTTAGATAAAGTTTTTATGCTGTACTTTGTATTTTAATTGTGCAGCGCCTTGATTTTGAAAGGTGCTACAGTATATAAATAAAGATTTGATTGATTGATTGATTTGGGAAGATGCTTTGTGTTACTAAGTAGAGAGGCAGATGTTTTGAGAGAAGACTTGTTTGGAGGGTTATTTATGAACCCATCAGCCCTTTGGTTACTCTGGTCATGCGCTGTATAGACTGCTTCAGCAGTCAGTTTTGACAGTCTCGAGACAGCTGAGAAAGTTGAAGGCTGTTGGTCAGCTCGAGCTCTGGAAGTAATGGATTTATGGGCAGTATCTGGCCAGTTTCTCTGTATAAATTTCCATGCCTCGTCTGCTGACTGAAAGCTATGCATAGCCCCCCCATTCTGTAACATCAGGATACCTGGGTATTTAGTAAAATACTTGGCATTCAAACTTGAAGTGCAGCCCTAACTGGAGCAAAAAGTTTCCTTTTCTCCACAATATCAGCAGAAAAGTCTTGAAAGATATAAATTCATTCCTTATTCCAAATCAATGTTTTCCTCTCTCTAGCAATTTTTTTTATAATCTCTTTATTGGAGTTCCAAAGAGACAATACAAACAACAAATATCAGACGTACAGTAACGTACAATAAACAAACAGATGTAATCATGTGTACAAAATTGATCCTTTCACAATTGGTTTTAGCCGTGCTAGTACATTTAATACATATATGCAAGAGTATGGGGGATATTCTTCCTGTATCTAATGTCAGCAAGTGTCTTGTTTTAAATCTGTCACCTCCTATCATAACATAACCAACCTCTTTGCTAGTTCATGCACTCAGTCCCATCCTCAACAGCATGTCCTCTGCCACACTCAAAGAGGAAAGGAAGGGGGCCCAACCCCAAAGAAAGGCCTCCTCCCCATCCCTAACAACTTATGTTAATCTTTCCAAAGCTAGAGTACACATAAGTTGATGCCATTGAAGGACTGTAGGTTTAATGTGTGACACTCACGTATTTTGAATGCAGTGGCATGTCAATACAAACAGGATTCTCATCCACCTTGGAAGCTGTGTCCACTCTTCTCCCTCTACTACCTCCACCCCAAAAAGACATGTCGTGGGATCCCTCTCCACTGGGTGACCAACCATTTGGGCCATCTCTGCCACTACATCGTCCCAGAACTGCACCAGAACTGAGCAGGTCTAGAAACAGTGGAAATAGGTGCCCCTCTCTCTCTCTCCCTCATCTACCACACACAGGGGATACTGAGGGGTGTGCTTTATGTACCATAACAGGAGGATAATATAATCTATGCAAAAAGTTATAAAGGCCTCTTTAAACTTGTTACAAACCATTATCCCTTCCGGCATCTGGAGTACCACTCTCCAATTCTCTTTAGAGATAATTTGTTCTAGATCCCTTTCCCACAAAGCCCTTATATTTGTGGGCATATCTGGCATTTTTTGTTTGCCCTGCTTAGCTGCCTTACCCACAAAACCTTTAGGGTCCTTTTTAGCATGATACACCAGCTGTTCTACTGGATCGAATTTAAGGCCCTCCTGGTTTCCTCTGTCCAGCTTTCCCACAAAGGCCCGAATCTGCATGTATCTAAATAAGTGGGGTCCCTCCAATTGTAAATTCTGCTTTACCTCCTCAAAAGAGCACATCTCCCCCCCTTACAATCAAATTACCCACACTTCCGATTCCTCTCTTTTCCCATTCACTAAAACCATTATTCTCAAGGCCTGGCAGAAAGAAGGGCTTCTTAACCACTGGCAACAACAGAGTTTCTCCTTGTCCAATCACCTTCTGTCTTTTAAGCTGTCCCTTAGCCTCCAGCACTGCTCATACTAGGGGGTTGTCACCTCCCATTGTGCTATAAGCCCGTAGTCCCCTACTATGAAGGTATGCAGTTAGCCTCCGTTGAGTCCCCCATTGCTCCAGCTCCACCCAGCTAGCTATCGGTGGACGGTGCACCCAGTCTGCTATACATCTCTGTTGGACTGCTAAGTAATAGTTATCCAGATCCAGGAAATTAAGCCCTCCCTTGTTCCTTTCAGCTTTAAGCCTTTGTAGGCTTATTCTTGGCCTATTCCTATGCCATATGAACTCTGAGAATGCTTTCTCTACCCGTTTAATATCCTCCCTCTTTAATCCCATGTGCAGCATTTGCATTGGGTACAAGATCCGGGGGAGGATATTCATCTTAAATTAATCCTCCCTAACCAGGAGATGGGGAGCTGTGACCATCTCTTAAGATCTGCCAAAATAGTCCTAATTGGGGGGGATAGTTCAAGTTATATAAGGTTCCCAGTCCTCGTCCCACCCACACCCCTAGATATTTAAACCCAGACTGCACAATTTTGAGCCCCAGCCAACCAAGATCTCTACCACCTTCTGAGAAACACATCATCTCTGATTTTTCTAGATTAACCTTGTAACCAGAGAAGCTGGCAAATTCCTCAATGAGGGATAACAGAGGTACCATGGACCTCTGTGGATCCCGAACAAAAAAAGGAGCATATCGTCCGCGTACAAGGCTATTTTATGCAAGGTAGCCTGAGCTCCTCCAATCCCCTCCACCTGCGCATGTTGGCACTCCGCCACTGCCAGAGGCTCAATCACCAAGGCAAACAACAAGGGGATAAGGGGCACCCCTGTCTTGTTCCCCTCCCTAAACAAAACTGCTCTGAGAGACCCCCATTCACAAGGATTCATGCTCTAGGTTTCTCATACATTGCCCTTACCCACCCCCCATAGGAATCACCCAGACCAAACTGGGCCATCACCGCAAACAGGTAGTCCCATTCAACCCTGTCAAACGCTTTTTCTGCATCCATCAAGACTATACCCCACCCCTCTCGCTCTCGTCCAGCCCTCCAAACAATATTAAGTAACCTGTGCTTGTTATGATACGACTGACTGCCTTTGATGAACCCGGTTTGGTCTGGGTGAACCAGGTCTGACAAAATATTTTCCAATCTGGTAGCCAAAACCTTTGCTAAAATTTTTAAATTGCAATTAAGCAGCGAAATGGGTCTATACACTACACATTCCATCCCATCCTTGCCAGGTTTAGGAATCAAGCAAATCGTGGCATCATAGAATGTGTCAGGTAAATTAGGGGTCTCCACTCCCTCTTTCTTTTCAAAGAGTTCACAGAGTACCCCTGCCCCCCCAGTATCTTATAATACTCAATCGGAAAGCTGTCTGGGCTGCTAGCCTTCCCCTGCTGTAGTTTTTGAATCGCCCCCAAAATTTCGGCCCTTGTAATGGGTTGACCAAGCTGTCGCCTCTGACTTTCGGAGGTTTTGGGTAGTGGTAAGCCTGCCAGGAATTGTTGTATCTGATCTCCTTTTCCTTTATGTTCTGCTTTATACAAATGTTCATAAAAAGTTCTAAAGCAAACTCTAATATCCTTAGTGTCTTTACAGGGCCTCCCCACCCCACCCCATCCCTGATTCCCAATATACATGTTGGGCACCTTCATTAGTCTCACCAACAGAGGTCCAGGCTTGTTTCTCCATTCAAAAACCCGCCGCTGGCAGTAGAACCAAGTCCTGCTGGCCTCCTCCCTCAGCAGGGTATTTAATGCTTCCCTCGCTGTTGCCAGCAATTTAACCACCTCTTCCTGTTCCCCATTCACCACCCTCTTTTCCAGACCATTTAACTGCTGTTCCAGCCCTTCCCGCTATTCTTTTTTCTGTTTTTTTAACTTTCGTCATGTAGGCTATTATAGCCCCCCTCATGAAAGCTTTCCCAGCCTCCCAAAAAGTAGTCTTAGATATGTCAGGAGAGGTGTTGGTCTCCACATAAAATTTCCACTGCTCCACCAAGTGGTCCCTGAAGGCTTGATTTTTAGCCATGTACATAGAGAACTTCTGCTGCGGGGGTCCTTCCCTGTTTTCTCTAATAAACAGCTTCAGGACCACCATGGTGTAGTCGGAGATATGGATAGAGCTGTGGGAGACCTCTTTAATCCTATCATACCAACTTCCAGGCAAATAAATATAATCAATTCGGGACCAGCTTTTATGTGGGTTAGAATAGAACGTATACTCTCTTGCACCTGGGTTGGCTGTACGCCATCCATCCACTAAATCTAAATCTGCCGTCCCACTCTGCCATTGACCCATATCCTCCGAGGTCCTTCCCTTGCCCTCTGAGTGATCCATGCAGGCATCCATGGTCCAATTAAAATCCCCCCCTCAAGATCAACCCCAGAAACTGCTCTCTTATTAGCAGGTCCAGTAAAGAGACATAAAACTGTGGTTCATAAACAGCAGGGGCATAAATGCATCAAATGTGATTGATTCTCCCTTTAACACCCCTGAGATAAAAATGTACCTACCCCCTTCTGGGTCTCTAACTACCTGCTTAACCTCAAAGAGAAAATTCCTATGTAATAGTATGGCAACCCCACGCTTATGGGAGGAGAAGGAAGCAGCATAACATTTTCCCACCCAGTTCTGTGCCAACTTAGCATGTTCCGCATCCATCAGGTAGGTTTTTTGTAATAGTGCCACCTGTGCTCCTGCCCTTTTCAGGGCGGTCAAAAGTGATGCTCTCTTCACTGGACTCGCTATCCCTTTAACATTCCATGAGATAACATTTACAGTTTGCATATCAGCCATGATCACTTTTGTATGTTTCCCTACCCCATCCTCCTGTTAGCAGCCAGGTACCTCCTCCCAGCGCACTGGGGTGTTTATCCCAGTCCACCAAACCCCAATTGTACTGTATAACCACACCATTATTCCAACATTGATTGCATCAAACAACAAAAACAACACATTTTGAACAATAACTTGAACTAAACCCTTCATTTCTCCCCTCCACCCCATCAGCAATTCCCCAACCCCCTCCTCCTTCTCTTCCTTTGGTTCCTGAGTCGTTCTCCCAATATGGAATGTAGCCTTCTCTACTCCCCTTTTCTACATAAGTCTTCCAAGAATCCCTTGGCAAAAGAATTATAGACCCCTCCCGAAAGCCTCAGACCCACCATATACACCGTCCACTCTTCCCTTCCCCATGTCCTCGTGTCCCTGTAATTCCACATTTCCCTTCCCCTCCCCCAACATTACAAAGTACTCCCCCAGATATCCTCAGGATAAAGAGCGCTGTCCCTATTTCTTGCCCCTTGATGACACTAATTGCTAATATAGCAGAAGTGTCCAGAAACCCTTTCAACTGGCATGTGCGCCCCATCGCCCTCCCAAACAGCTGAACTGCCCCATAGGGCATCACTCCTCAGGGCCGTTTCCACTCCTGTGCATTTATCACCTTACAGCCTCGGATATATCTCTCCCCAGTGTGCCACCACCTCCATCCCCATTCCAAAAGTCCCCACCTTCCAAATAACAATTCAAAAATATTCTGCCAACATATACTGCAGAAGAGAACCTGGATTAAACTCTATAGTGCAATAATAATTAGGTGCCTGGGACAGGAGATCATCATCTATTAAGCCCCGGCAGCAGTTAGCGAGAGAGAGAGAGAGAGAGAGAGCAGGCCGCATGACTGATCATCGCAGCATAAGCCGTCCCCCACCACCATTCACTGGGCGGTGAGAGAGACCGTATGGCTTGAAATTCAACTGCGCCATAACAGAGGAGGTCTCCATGAAGAAAGTCATATTCCACCAAAATAAAGTTCCCTTCAGCTCTGCTCCTCATATCGTCTCTCCCTTGTGTCTGTCCATGCTTGGCCAATGATTCCCCAGTCCCTAGTGATCGTGGCAGTTGTCAGAGAGATACCCTTAAACCAGATAGTCCCAAGTCCTTTTGCACTACAACTGTCCCTTGTCATCGAAAAACACTTGAATCAACTAGTAGGCAGAAAACATGCCATCCCACAAAACCCAGAACAGAAATGCAACACAAACGACTCACTGGCAGTTGTATGATCAGCACAGCAGGACTCTTGCTACTGCCAGCTTCTCATCCCACTTTCTTCTTTATGGTCTTCCCAAATTTAACAGCCTTCTCAACCTCCCAGAATGAGAAGATCACCTCTTCATGTTGAATCTTCAGCGTAGCAGGGTACACCAGAGGCAGATAATTATGAGATTTCATCACTTCTAGGACCGAGAGGTGATCCTGAAGCCGTACAGAGAAAAGGGAGTGCTTAACTTCGAGGGGACCTGCTTGTTCCTTTCCCAGGACTATTCAGCAAGATTGCTCAAGAAGAGAAAATTGTTTAACGCAACTATGGCACAGCTTAAAGCAATGAAAATAGAGAACTCTGGCAACTTTAAGGATTTCTTCCTTGATGGAGAAACACAGGAAATTTGCGTTAATGGGTCTGGGTCTCTGACCTGGTTTTGATTTAGCTGAGAGAGCTCTGTGGGCTCTTTCTATTTCCAATGGCCAGCTCCATTGGTAACTTAGAAGAGCAGGGATGAACTCTTGAAGAAAACAAACCACATCTGACCCTTCAAGACCTTCAGGAATGCCCACAAATCTTAAATTATTCCATCTCCCCCTGTTCTCTAAATCATCCATTTTTTCTGTTACCTGGCTTAGTTGCTTTGCTTCCCCCTCCACAAAGTCCTCTATTTTAGTTAACGATTCCTTCATAAATGTCAGACGTTCCTCAAAAGAATCCATTCATTTAGAGATTTCTGCAGTTTTTTTTAATAGTCTTTTCATTTTAACCCAGAGATATCCTCCTTTATTGAAAGCAACATATCTTTAATAAATGTTATGTCAGTTTTGTCTCCTCTATCTGTTTTGTCATTTTTACCTGAGCCAGACATTTTTCTAATGGGTGCGATGCTGAGAGAGCAGAAGGGGCCCCGTTCTGACAGTTGATGTGCCCTGTGGTTATTCGACCACTGCCGGGTGCCATCTCGGGGCTTAGCTGCGATAAATTCAAAAACAGTTTCTGTGAGGAAAACAATTACATTTTGGGTTGATTTTTAGGTGTCCCGAGTGGTGAAAGGTAAATAAATAAAGTGATCATGGCTGAAGAGTAAAAGAAAGACTTACATTAATTTCTTCAGGATGGCAGAGTGGCATCGGAGTTCCAGTCCTAAGGTGGTGGTATCGTCGTGTGCGCATGCGCAGTCCTGGTGTAGTCTCTGATGTGGTGGTCCATGGCAGAAAACTTCTTCCAGGGCTTCCCCTTCTCCCCATCAAAGCCAGAGGTGACCCTCACCACAGATGTCTCCTTTGCCCACTGCCAGAGTCTGTAGACACAAGTGGTCTGGGACTCATCAGAAACAGATTTCCACATAAAGCTGCTGGAGATGTGTGCAGTTCTGTATGACCTGAAAGCCCTAATGGACTTAGCTGAAAGACAGTCCACCTGCAGATGGACAACACGTCTGTCATGTGCTATGTCAACAGATGAGGAGGAGTGCACTGCTATTCTCTCTGCAGGAAACAGTGAGAATGTGGGAATGGTGCCTAGAACAGGGTACCCTGTTCCAAGCAATTTATTTGCCAGGAGTCTAGAACACTCTGGCAGCCTAACTAAGTCGAACAACAGCAGGTCCTCATGAGTGGTCACTAGCACAAGACCTCATGAGATCGCTAATTGACAGGTAGGGAACCAAAGACATGGACCTTTTTGCATCCCCATTCCACGACAAACTGCCTTGAATCTGCTCCAGAAATCCGAGACCTGCCATTTTCTGTCAGGATACATTCACACTGCAGTGGCACAATCTGTTTCTGTATGCATTCCCTCTAATCCCTCATATTCAGAGAGTGCTATTCAAGCTGGAGGCATATGGGGACAAGATGATTCTCTTGGCCTCTGCTGGCCTTGGCAGATATGGTGTCCTCTGTTGAATTGACTGTTCATTAGCAAACTGAGGATTCTGGGCCTTGGACACACTGGATGGACTTGTTCCAAGCTCAGGACCAACTAGTCCATCCTACCTGTCACAGTCAAGTGCATTTCAGCCTGAATTGTGAATTGCCTTTGCCAGTGCTGTGCCATGGCAGGGGTAAAACTAGAGGGCAAAGTGCATGCCCACTCCACCACAGTGGAAGCCACTTCCTTGGCAGAAATACGCTCACTGCCAATTGCTGAGATTTGCAGGGCTGCAACTTGGAGCACAGTGCATACCTTTACAAAGTACTATGCCCTGAATGTCCATGCCAGGCAGAATGCAATCTTTTCGCAGAACAGTTCTGAAAGGATTACTATCCTGCGTGAGCCCTGAGCTCCAGCATCCCTAATCTGGGAGACTTTCTCGAGTTTGGTACTCTGACCCATTAATAGGAATCTATGGAAACGATTTTCTTGGAAGATATGAAAGTTAGATACTTACTATAACTGTTGATCTTCCTGAATATCATCTCCATAGATTACCATGCCTGCCCACCATTCCACAGACTCACACAAGTATTGTTCTGATGGTCTTCATTTGGTTTGGGCTGTGAAGACACTGTGCTACTGGTTTGTTTGCCCTTCTTACATGTGCCACCAGGGCTATCTTATGCCCTAAAGTACATAGGTTGCTCATTATGTTACGCTGCTCGCTGCCTCAGTAAAAAAAGGTACTGAAGCGGTTGGGGGCTGGTGTCTCTGTATACAAATGGGTGCATGTAGTGATGTGCATGCAGGGCCTACTACCATCACCTGCCCCCACCAGAAAAATTCTAGTGCCCCCGGGGTCCTAGTGCCCCTGGCTCAGACCAGTTAGTGGTACTCAATGGAGAACATATTCAGGAAGATCAACAGTTACAGTAAGTATGTAACTTTCATTCTTCTTCTCCGTGCAGGGGTCATTGGGCTTATGTTACCCTGATCATGTCCTCCTATGCTTTTCCTCTCCATGTCTTGCCTTCCAGCCAGGACTGAAATCCACCTCATTGCACCAGTCCTGTGAATGGAAGGGCAGGGAATTGTGTGGTTACCCAGTTTGTTCAAGACACCATAGACACTGGTGATGCAGTAGGATAATCTGCCTCCCCCCAACTCCATGTCAGATAGCACTGCCAGTGGTTGGCCACAGGGTAGTCAGGCAGCAATGTAGGGGGTTGAGTGTGGATGGATGGATGTCACGAATGTACCATAGGGGAGAGGGGTAGTACTGAGGATGACAGTTACAAAACTAAAGAGACAATAAAAAAAATTAACAAACTCCTACCTAAATGTAATGCTATGCAGCAGTACTTCAGTTCTGTGGTAACAGACCCACAGAATTCAAGGGGCCTGACTATATGGGACAGAAGTGTGTCCCAGGATCCAGCTCTACCTTAGAATTAAAGGGACTCTATTCTAATTTCTTGTTCTAAAGCCTGTTGCACCAGCATTCCAACTATTCCATACTGTACTATCCTCTCCCTGTTCTGTCAGGATGGCCACCTACAGGACCCCCCCACACATATACACACACTTTTTACTTCTTTATGTTTCCTTTTCAAGTCCCCCTAAAATGTATCCTGCTTGGCTCAAAGTGACCAAACAATGTAACTGCTAGTTTCATTTCCCAATATAAAAACAGATACCCACTGGCAGACCTATTTAATAGTTCATTAGAGTCAGGTGTGGTACCGCAGGACTGGAAAATGGCACATGTAGTGCCCCTCCTCAAAAGTGGTCCTAAGGATGACCCAGGGAATTACAGACCAGTCAGTCTGACTTCCACTGTGGGCAAGCTCATGGAGATCATACTAAAGGAAATGTTGGTAGAATATCTAGAGGAGCATAGTCTCGAGGATGCAAGGCAGCATGGGTTCATGGGGGAGGGGATCGTGTCAAATTAATCTGATTGACTTCTTTTACTGTGTCACTAAGACAGTAGAAAGGGGCCAAGCGGTTGACATCCTCTATCTTGATTTCAGCAAGGCCTTTGACTCTGTGCCCCACAAAAGGTTGATCAGGAAGTTGATGGATCTTGGTGTAACCCCCCTACAAATGGGAGTTCTCAAAAGCCTTCCTTGAGCTTGCCTAAATGCTCACTGCCAGGCTGATGTCCTGCATTTTAGCAGTTTAAATGTGATTGCCAGAGAGTGCCTGTATAGCCTCTCTGCACTGTCTCTTTAAGAGCTGCCTGGATTGCAGTCATGAGTAATCTGAGAGGGAGCTCTGTTAAAAGATGTAACTATTTGCTAAAAATCATTTAGAGTGATAATGATAAAGTAGTGTGTCTAACCTGCCTTCTTTGCAGCAAGGACTGTCTTGTTTATCCCCACCATTTGGCCCGGGACTGTGAATTGGACCATTGAGTTCTGGTGGGACCTAAAATGGAGCCGGACTACAGGAGCTGTCTGGAGTCAAAATCTGTAGCAATTGTAGTTTTGGGTTTTTGGCACCTTTTTGCACCTGAAGGGGGAGACTTTGTTGTGACTGACAGACAGATCAGCCAACCGAACCTTTTGGATCTTGTGGGATTTCCCAGACTGCTTGCAATTTTCAGTTAGTTCTGGGCTGAGAAGTGAAGAAGTAACAGTTCAAGTGATTTGGGCAAGAGTTCTGTGTAGTTTTGCATGGGAGAACTGTGAAAGGCCTGAGTTGTGGCCTGCATGTCTACTTGCTGGCCTTGAGAGGGAGAGAAGAGAATTATTTCGGACTAAATCCAAGTTTGTGAGAATGAAGTAAGCCACTGATTTTTTTTATCAGGCTCATACCTGAAGAAAACCGAAGATTTTGCTGAATGCGATCGGCCTGTCAGGATTTCCAGCTGCTTTTGAATCCCCGGTTTGTGCAGAGACTTTTCGATCGTGACCAGAGAGCAGTTTGCCTGGTACAGTAGAATTTCCTTACATGTAAATGTGCTGTGAGTTGTTAGTGGGTCTTGATTTGGTTCCCCACTGTGTGAACTGTGTTCTGCTTGTTGGAAGCTGTATCCAGCCCAAAAGGGACTGTATCCGAATTTGTCTCCATTTGGCCGGGGCCTTGCCACACTGGCTCAGCCAGACTACCTGCTGCACAGAGAAAGCCATCAACGAGAGACCTGCCTGGGGATCAGCCCACTGCTCCATGTTTGAACAGGAACGATGCCTCGGCGACTCATGTGGGCCCTGTTTCTCCTGGCACTCCAGATTAACCACCTGCTGTCTTGATGTTCATCCAGCCTGTGTCCAGTCTTGGGTATCGTGAGTAATCATCAGGGTAGCTCCCTGCAACAACAGCTTAATCTAAAAGTGTGTCATCTGATTGTCTTGTTGTTTTCTTTTCACGAACTGAGCCCTCTGGCTCCGGATTACAAATAGTGTGTGTTGTGCATGTTGTTTTCTTCAATCACAGGGCCCCAACCAGCTGCAACGTCCCTCACTAGCTCACCATTCTCTATCTGGGTACCCAATGTGTGTGACTGTTTATGGACCCTGAAGTGCATGCATAACTGTTTGATTGATATAGCCTTTAAGCAAATTAAGCTGATTACGCCCCTCCCTTGTTCAAGTCCCTTAAATAAATCAGATCTAACTCTTTTTTGCATTTACCCTAACTGTGGTTCCAGTTTGCGCAAGAGTACTGTACTGCACTGCTGTTTTTTTGCTGTGTATAACCTTGTTTTACAGGAGGTCCCCAGGGCCAAGCCAGAGGAAAGCCCTGGTGGTAAGTGCAAACAGTGTGGGTATTTGTGTGGTGTATCAGGGATATTGTGAAAGTGATTATTGTGTATTGTTCTGGACACTAGTAAGGAAAGAGGGGCGTTACAGTGTCCCAGAGGGCTGTGCCCAGGTTAGCTTGACCACTACCAACCCTGACCTCTGGGTGGAGGCACCCGTTTCAGAACTCAGGCCCCTTAACCGGCTACTAGCCAAGCAGGCAGGGGTAGTAACCCTTGGGATAGCACCACCTAGGGGTTACATTGGGGTTGGAAAAAAGATGGCCAGATGGGTGGGAAACTGGCTGAGGGACAGAACCCAGAAGGTGGTTGTGTGGGGAGAGTTATCTGGTACCAGAGAGGTAACCAGTGGGGTCCCACAGGGCTCTGTGCTGGGGCCGGTGTTGTTCAATGTCTTCATCAAGGACATTGGGGATGGAATTAAGGGCAAAATGTGCCTATTCACAGATGACACGAAGATCTGTGGGGGAGAGTGGACACAGCTGAAGTGATACAGGACCTACAGGAAGATCTGGAAAGCTGGGGAGGTGGTTGAGGATCTGGCAGCTTGGCTTCAATGCCAAGAAATACAAAGTTATGCATACTGGAGCCAAGAATCCCAGGACAAAGTACTACGTGGGTGGAGTCCGAGTATCTGCATCAGAGGAGGAGGAGGAGGAGAAGGACCTGGGAGTGATGATCACTAGTGACCTGAAGCACTCCATGCAGTGCAAGAAAGCAGCAGCAAAGGCAAACAAGATGCTGGGATACATATCTAGGGGGATCAGTAGTAGGAGAGAGGAGGTTATACTGCCTTTGTACAGGCCACTGGTAAGGCCGCAACTAGAGTATGGAGTTCAGTACTGGTGTCCACACCTCAAAAAGGACATTAACCTGCTGGAGAAGGTTCAGAGGAGGGGCTACAAAGATGACAGGGGGACAGCAGGGTAAGGCATACAAGGAGAGGTTGAGGGCACTGAACATGTTCTCCCTGGAAGACAGGGGAGAGAGAGAGAGAGAGAGAGAGATTGGACATGGTTGGGACATCAAGTACTTGAAAGGGATAAATAAGGTTGAAAAGGAGAGTCTCTTTATGCTGAGTGGCAACCATAACACTAGGGGGCACAGTCTTAAGCTGGAGGGTGGGAGGGAGGTCAGGAAGCACTTCTTCACAGGAGGGTGGTGGACACTCGGAATGCACTGCCGGAAGATGTCATCTCGTTGAAAACAGTGGGCGGTTTTAAGAAAGGCTGGGATAGGCATGGGGGAAAGTAAGAATCATGGGTAGGGAGGATGGGAGGAGTGGGGAGGGAGGGCAGGGACATTAGTTCAAGCTGTGGATCCCGAAATACGAGCAGACTTGATAGACTAGATGGCCTTCTTCTGCTGGCTTCTTTGTATGTTCATATGTTAAATATTTGCACATGTAAAATATGAGCCATTTTTGCTGCACTGTTGTTATGCAGCACATATAGTATAAAATATCTTTAATTGCCTAAAGTACATTGAAAATGTTATGTACTACATTGTGGTTTGGTATCTGAGAAAGCTAGATTTAGTATAAACGAACAGTTTTCCTCGATAGGGAAAAGGCTGGAAAATGTATTTATTTTATTTTAAATTCATAATGGTATTTGATATATGCAGCCATGGTTTTACAGTCTGCCCAGAGCCAGTTGCAAACAGCCGTGGATTTTCAGTCTCCCTGAAGCAAGAGAGAGGACAGGACATGCAGACTTCATGTCCTCACAACAAGCAGGAGCACAAATGAAAACCGGATCCCAGCGATGCTGCAGGATCCTGACTATTGTATTGTGACAAATGCTATGTAGTGATTTAGTTTCTGAAATTTATTTTTATTTTCTTGTGATTTCTCACTTTTAGAACCTTGTTGGAATAAAAGTACACAGCAAGCATGTTGTATGCTATACAGAGACTAAATCAGTGTCGATCTTTTACACCCACACCCTGGGACCCAGCAGCATTCATTGATTCCTGCAGCATGAATTCTCAATTTCTGTGGTAAAATTAAGTTCTGTCATTGATGACATCACATGTTAAGCAGAGAGGAGGGGCTTTAGGACAAACAAGGTGGGGAAAGGAACCACAGGCACTGTGGAAAAACTGTACATTTTAATGAAAATTGCTAAGAACAATGAATACTGCAGCATTATATGTATTTTGCAGAAGGACGCAAGCACTGTGGCAGATTCCACAGCTGTGGAATTGCAGAATTCCAGAGGCCTTGCATATGGGAATTGTGTCAGGAATGAAACACGACTGGCACCCAAAGACGAGAGAGATGCTTGCATCCAATGTGCTAAAGTCACGCTCCTGGAGCAGCGAACTCTTTTTCCTCATTTCTGCCCCCACTTGGCCCCAGTTATAGTATCTCAAACCCATAATGTATCTTATTAGTGCTGAATTTCCATGGAGGCTATACTGATTCTGACCATAGAGTATCTCATTGGTGCTATATGTCCACAGATGTTATAATGATTTCGATCATAGAGTATCTCATCAGTGCTAATTGTCCATGGATGCTATAAGGATTCTGACCATAGAGTATCTCATCAGTACTGAATATCCTCAGATGCTATAATGATTCTGATCATAGAGTATCTCACTGGTGCTTAAATGTCCACAGATGCTATAATGGTTCCAGCCATAGAGTATCCTATCGGTGCCTGTCCAGTACTCCTTTTTATGAGTTTCTTGAGCTAGTTGCAACCACCATGGGTGTATGCACACACTTCGCTGGTGCAACCCTAGAAAGGGACGGGCATGACCCAGGGAACTTTCTGTCTTTAGGGGTATTGCTAAACTCATTGAGAGTTTCCTTGCACCACTATGTACTGTATATTGCTATGCACCCACCGAGGCCCGGAGTGTTCCAAGAAACCGAAACCCTATTCTGGTGTCATCAGTAATAATAAAACATCTATACTCAAAAGCTTCTTAGCACTGTTTCTTTACTGATGATTAAACTGCAAAAGTTCAGTTACACTCATTTTACAGATCCAAGGATCACGATATATCTTGTTTTAGGTTCTGACCCTAAATCTTATTTCCAGATTCCTGTACAGTCTCCTGGGTCTACCCCCTTCCCCCCACCAGGATCTCCCTCAATGCCTTTGGGGGAAACATCTACAGGCCAGCTGGCTATTGGGTTTTTGAAACCCCTGGTGTTCCCACACCCTCATGGTGGTTCCTCTACATACTTCCCATCTATGGATGGCTCTAACAGAGGTAACTCCCAGATCCCCTGTCCCAGGGATCTAACTGCAGTGCTGGAGATCACTCCCTCCCAGGCTGGCTACAGGGGCCCAAGCAGCACATATGTCAGTTCCCATGAACCATTAAGGTGTCTGGGCTTTCAGCAACCCCTAGAGCCCCATGGGCACTTGACACCATCCTTGCTATTTCCAGTTCCTTGCTGTACACCAGTCACCTTCACCTCTGTCTTGCCCACAGGTCCCTGCCCACTTCACTGCTTGCCAGTTCTCTCCTTGACACCACAGGGGCACCCTATATATAGTCAGTTCTACTTTGACGTACAAGGTCAGGAAAGTCAATTTTTGTGCATACAAGCAAAATTGCACTTAAAGAGAAAGCCCCTTAGCCTTTTATTCTGTTTATCTGTGTAGTTTGTAGGCATGAACAGTGATTGCCTCTATTGCAACCTCCTAATTTCATCAGGATTTAAATGTAAATAAAGGTACTTAAGTCTGGTGCGAAAACCTACTGACTCAATTGCAAAGGTCGTGACCTGACTCATGTAAGGCATCCTGGAATCTTATGGTGTTCTGGTGCTAAAGCATGCAGTAGTTACACTGTATTGGTTAGTGCTGTTGCTGTCCTCTGCAATCCCTATCTTCTTCCCTTGTGCTGGCCATGAAACTTTTCAAGGCATAGCAAGTGCCCTGCTGTTTTCTGTAGTTTAAAGTGTAACTGAGTTAGAAAAACAAAATGCTTTTAGAGAATACTGTGACTTCACAAGACATGTAACAGAATAAGAGTATAATTTCTACTGGCTTGTGCACGTTCGCATCATCAACTCCTATGATACCTTGCAGAAGTGGGGTCATGACCTTTGTAATGGAGACAAACAGGTTTTCACACCAGGGCAAAACAGAGGGAAGCAACCTCCTTTATATTTAAATTAGGGGTCTGCAAGAGAGAGAATCATTGTTCACACCTACAAACTACACAGGTATACAGAAAGTAGGTTGAGGTGCCTTTCCCTTTAACAGAAAAGGCTATTTCCAACACAATAAAACATATTTTCACTTTAAAAGGTTTGTTAATTTGAAAATGCTTATTTATGCATTACATCGGCTTAAAAGAATAAAATAGGTATTGTACTCATTTCATTCCATTTTGACTGACTGTTTTCATGAAGTCATCAATTGGGTGATTGCTGGGTGTTTTTAGAATCCAGTGTTTTGAATCTTTTTTCAAACACATAAACATCCAAAGTCATTCTGTTCTCTGGTGTTGATGTAGTGTCTTATTTTCCAAAACATATCCCATACTTCACTGGAACTCAGTATGATGACCTCTGGTTCATCCGTGGTATCGTCTTCTCTGTTGTTTTCACCCAGGACTGTACGATTCCTCCAACATTTGGGATGTCAGTCTCGATGTAGGCCACCAGCTCCTTTTCCAGAAACCCCAGAAATGGCAGCAGGATCAGCAGCTTCAACTTCTGCTCAAGAGAAATTGCATTACACTTCAGATTTGCTTTCTTCACTGTGGATAAACTGAACAAGGATGTATCACCAGCTCATTCAGCTGAACTGCCATCTTATTGATCAAATTATCAACAAGTCAGCACCTAATTAAGGGCTAGCATTTGCCATGAGATGCTGCAAAAATGTGCATATAGCCAAAATCACATGGCATACAATCACAAATTTTATTTGGAATTTAAATATGTGTGAACTGGGACCAAGAGAAAATGTGCATACAGTCAGAATGTGCATACTCCCAGAGGACGCTTGCCTCCTCCGGGGTGTCCCATCCTCCGCTGCAAGTCTGCCACCTGGTTGACCACGAGTGGCAGCGGTCGGTAGATGGAGATCCGGGTAGGGATGTTGCTGACGTTGGCAGGCAGACACATGTACGGGCAAGTGTGGGGCCTGCACTGACGTCCGTGCATGTGGGCCCTGGCACCTTTCATGATGATGGCCTGCAGGAGCTTCCTGGGCCCCTCATCACTCTCCAGTCCATGGTGCACCCTGATGAAATGCAGAATTTTGGGGGTCTGTCTCCCCACCCTGACCTTGCCTGGGGGGCATAGCCAAGGCTCTGTGGATGGCATGACCACAGCTGGGGGGGAGGACTGAGGAGCTGCCCGCTGGGTGCAAGGACTACTCGGAAGGGCCAGTGACTAGGGGTCATGAAAAACAGAAATTAAAAAAAATGTTCATACAGCCACACCTCTCCTATGAACCCTCAAGTTCCTACCACCCTCTTTTCTCCATTCACCTTTATTACTACTTCCCTTCTTCTCTCAACCAGGATGTTGTATTCACACCATTAATTTCTTTACAACTACTAACTCTATCTACTTGTAACATGTTTATATATTCATGGATACCACTCAGAATGCTATAGTTCACATTGTGTGAGTATAATCATACTGGAAACACTCCATACTGTAAGCACTTGTCACCTTTGAAATTCTACCTATGCTACCAATGTATATAGCTGCTCATTACGTGTTGCCTTACTCCATGTGAATGTCTAACAATTGCCTCCAAAGTATTCATTTTCACAATATGTAACTGCTCTGTAAATTGATATTTTGTACATTGCTACCAGTGTATCCCCCTCCCTCCCGGACGCATCCGGAAATGAGCAATTTGCTCAGCATGCCTTCCTGGTAATGCGATGATTTGGCCACTTCAGTCATAAATGTCATATTTTTCTGTGATTTTGTTAATGTTTAATTCTCCAAAAAGGGCCTGGACATAAGGCGACAGAAGGATGCCCATGTTTTTTTGTTGCTATTGTTTTTTTAAAGGTTACATAGGGAGGATGTATATTCCAGATGTCCAACTGAAATTACATTTTAAAGGATTGTAATTTCCTGGTAAGCTGATCAGACAAAAGTGTCACCCATTGGCAGGAGATAGAGGCATCTCCTTTCTGGTCATCAAGCTTTAAAATCAAAGAGAAAATGACTTGACTTCCGGTGGAGCTATGGCGCTGTGAGCATGGAGGATTTGGAGATCCCATGCAGCATAACTGAAAACGAGCCCTCTCTCTAAGATATTGACCGAACTTCGACTTAAAAATAAAATTTACACCAACCGGATGACACGGGAGGACTTCCAGATGGCAAACAGTCTCAGTAAAGTTACCATGAAGTGTCACCAAGAAAAAAAAAAAAACGTTTTCAGCCACCATGGGACTTAATGGAGTCCGAGGATGCCGGCCTCCAAGACGGTGATTCAACCTCCTTTACCATGGCCCAGACTGAAAAACAGGAAAGGAGAAGGGGAACAAGAAGTGACAAACAATCGCAAAGCATAACTGAAAACTCACCCTCAGAAGCCATCCTGACCGCGATTGCAGAGTTTCGTTCGGAGATGAGAGAGGCCTTAAGAGATATTCGAACGGACATGGGAGAGCTGCAATCCAGGGTCACTGAGACAGAGGCACAAACCTCCAAAAACACAGTTAAAATTACAACCTTAGAGCAAGCAGTATTCTCTCTGGCAAAGGAACAATGGTATCAAGCAGCAAGGCAAGAGGATATGGAAAACAGGGGAAGGCGGAAAAACATACGGCTTTATGGAATACCCGAGGGAGAGAAGGGTCAGGATGCAGTGGCCTTTGCTGATTACTTCTTACGCCTAACCCTGGACCTGGATCCTACATTTCAAATCGATGTGGAGAGGGCCCACAGAGCACTCGCTCCTCGACCAACGAAACCAGACGCCAGACCGAGATCCTTCGTGATCCGTTTTAACAGTTACTCACAAACGGAACAAATTATGTCAAAAGCATGGCGTAAGCAGAAGATTATGTTGGGTACCCACCGAGTTCTATTTGATAACGACTATGCTGCAGCAACCCAGAGACAGAGAAGAGCATACTCCCACCTTTTCCCTCTTCTAAGATCTAAAAATCTAAAATTTCACACCCCATACCCAGCAAAATTAGTGGTCCTTCTTCCTAATGGGCCGGTGACATATATCGCAGTGGATGAAGCTAAAGCAGACTTGTGTAAAAGGGGCATCTTCATGGAGAAAGATTTTGGGGCACCCTCCAGGATCCAACAGTCAACACAAAACAGTGATCCTCAGAGCTCAGATGGTGACAATAGAGAAGACCAAAAACTTCAGAAGCTGCTGAGCAAAATACAAGCACTGAGAAATCCTACACTTCACTTAACATGAACGCTAAGTACTCTGAAAGGGGTGTTTTGTGAGGGTTGAGGGGGTGCTTTGAGTGGGGCTGAGAGAGGGATGGATTGGGCCCAGGCACCTGGGGGTTGAGGTCGAGCTATAGCTCCTCTAGGGCATTAAGTGATTGATTACTGGTGCACAACTGTATACTCTATTTGATTCATAGCCCAATGGAGTGCTTGACTTTCTCCATGAAGGATGTGGGGCCTGATGGTTTCCTCTTCTGTACCTCACAGTTTCCCCATCCTCCACCCCCCATTCTTTAATGTCTGTGCTCGTTCTGATCCCCCATAGAACAACATCGAAGGTATTTATTTGCCTTCCCCCTTTTTTTTTTTTGAAAAGTGGGCTTGGACTCTGGCTCGCTTATTTCAGAGTGATGCTGCATTCCTGTTCAGGGAGTAGGAGGAGCAGGGGAGGGGCGCCGGGGTGGGTTGGATCAGGGGGGAACACTGGCAATTGGGGACTTTGGAATGTTTTCTGGGGCTTGGATCCTTGTATAAGATGGCGATCCTCATGAGCTGAATGGACTGAATACATATGATTATGGACTTTAGAGATATCTGCTTACTATAATGATATTTCTGTTTTGCATCAGGGAGGGATTTACTACCTAAAGAAGAATGAAAACTGGGTTACTTAATGGGCTCCTGTTGATGCCTGGGGGGGATTTACTGATGGGGGAGAGGAGGTTGAGATCTTTTGGTTCCTGAGACTGGAGGGGCACACACACAGGATTTGGCTCCTTCCCAGGCTTAAAGGGAGCCAAGCATGACACAAATTCAAGACAACAACCCCAGGAATTTCCCAGTTAGAACGCTGACCTCTTTTTTTGAGAGATGTGAGGTGTTTTGCAGGACTTCCCTCCTCATACACTCTCTCACCCTGTGGACGGTCGGTTCGTTCTTTGTTCCTTTCCCCTCCCCTGAATAAATTAAACTAACTCATGGCTCCTTCATCCCGGCTGTGGATTTGAGGTTAAGGGATTAAGACAATTTATGCCTTGCGATTAGTTAATTCAGGGCTTGCTTATATTGGACTCGCTGCCGGGGTTTGGATAGCGGAGCTCAGGACAGGGAGGGGGGATATGGGAGTGGGTGTGAGGTATGAGTTCAATACGTTTGTGATGATAACAGAAGTGTTTACAGTTAAGATATTAGATAACATTTTAAATACCATTAAGGTCATTTGGGTCCTCGCTCCTCTCTCACCCCGTTTTTTTTTTTTGTTTATTTAAAGGGAGAAGAGAGAGAAAGGGAAGAAAACAGAAAAAAAAGAAAAAAAAAAGAATCCATAGTGGTTATGAAACTGTTTACAAAGATGAAGCTGCGAGGGGAGTGGGGGGACTCTCCTCCCTCTCATGGAGAGTTACTATACGAGCTTCAGCTCCACCACATCAGGACTTGGTTCCCAAGAAGGAACTAACTCCTAGAGAGGGTACTCCCTCTCAAGTGGGCTTGGATACACGCTTTGTGGTTCAGTCCTCACTTTCCTATTGGGAAGAGTAGCTTCCTGCTGGGCACTGGGTTGGAGATAATGGAATCTCCCCCAACTGTGGAAGACCATATGTACAAAGCTATTCCTACAGGAAGGTCGATGTTTTCGATTTTTTTTCAACTGTTTATGGTTACAAGTTAATAATTATTATTCTGTTACTAAGTTTGAGGTTTATAGAAAAATTGAGGGTGACATGTTAATATGGAAGAAATAAGTGCTCCCAATATGGGCCTTGGAGGTCAGGGATGGGGAGGGCCTTACACCAGGATTTAATGTATACTCCAGGGATGCTGAATCTGATCCTTATGGACCCCTGGAGCGGAAAAAATATATGTTTTTTAGAGAGCGGGGGCCTTCCTCACAACCTAAGATGACTGGTCACACTATTAAAGGAAAGATTCACTCCCCAGGAATATGGCTAGGGTACCGGCAAACATATTTTCTCAAAATGTGAATGGTCTACACTCCCCCATCAAATGATATAAGATCATGCATAGTTAGGTAAACAGAAAACAGACTTATATTTCCTACAAGAAACCCACTTATCCAAAATGGAACATTCTAAACTCCATTGGGGAGGACGATACCAGGTGTTGGCCTCCTCACACTCCAGTGGTCGTAAGAGGGGCATGGCAATCCTGATTCCCTCTTCCACACTGTTGAAAGTTCAGGATACATTTACTGATCCTCAGGGCCGCTACATAATTGTGACGGCTAAACTATACTCCCAGGTTATTACCCTCATAAATGTATATTTACCACCCCAGTCTTCCCTTCCTATGGTTAAAACTTTTGTTCAAAAAGTGATGGAGTAGTTACAGGGTATCTTGATCGTGGGGGGTGACCTCAATGTTACCCTTAATCCTCATCTAGATTCCTCGGCCAGTAAAGAACAAAGGCTTTCTGGACCAGCTAAATATTTAGAGGGGAATCTGTCTCAATTAGGCATAGAGTATGCCTGGAGAAGGATCTTCCCCTCTAATCCGGGATACACTTTTTTCTCAGGCAGGCATAACTCCTACTCCCGCTTGGATTATTTTTTTATTACCGGAGAACACCTTACTTTAGTACAGGACATATTAATAGAACCAAGGATCCTCTCAGACCATAACCCCTTAATCCTTAAAATTGACCTTGGAAAACAAAACAAACACAAACTTTGGAGGTTTAATAATTCTTTATTAAAAGATCAAAAATTCTTAGACCAATGTAGAGAACGCATCCCACAAATAATTAATGATAACCTCTCATATCCAGTTCCTCGCACAATTCAATGGGACACGTTGAAGGCGGTCCTCCATGGAGAGATCTTGTCTTATTCTGCCTATAAACAAAAAAAGATACAAGGGAGGCTGAAATATTTAACATATTTATTATCTTCCTATCAAATGCTATGTAGAGGAGATAAAACTCTACAAAACAGAATTAAAAATTTAAAACAAGACATTCAGAAAATAATTGATGATAAGACATTACAACAACTAGCTTACTTACGCCAAACTAACCATGAGGGAGGCTCCTGTGGTGCCAGATTTTTGGCTAGAAAGTTGAGGGGCCAAAAAAAAAGCTTCAACAATATTAAAAATAAGACCGATGGTTACAGATCCCCCCACTTACAAGGAAGAAGCAATTAAACAAATATTACAAAAATACTTTGAGGCTCTTTATGCCACTCCTACCTCCCACTCGAGTCAAACAGAAGACATAACTAATCAACTTACTAACCTTAAGTTACCTACCCTTTCTGACTCCCAAAAAGAAAATTTAAAACAGCCTATCTTGCCTAAAGAGATACTTTTTCAAATAAAACAATTAAAATCTTCTAAGTGTCCTGGGCCAGATGGCTTCAGTTCTGAATGGTACAAGGTCTTTGCCCCTCAGCTCCTCCCCACGTTTCTCCCTGCATGCAGAGAGATAGCGGAGGGAGGGTCTCCTCAACCCTCTTGGAATTACGTGACTATATCCCCTCTGATTAAACCAGATATGGACCCCTCTTTACCTTCATCATATCGTCCTATATCAATACTAAATGTAGATTATAAAATATTTATCTCAATTTGGGCTAAGAGATTAGAACCTATTCTTATGACAATAATCCATCAGGATCAATCGGGCTTTATTAAACAAAGAAATACCTCAGATGGCCTCCGTCGGTTAATGCTGTTACTAGAATATATTCATTCTAGAAAAATCCCCTCCATAGTGATTAGTTTAGACACAGATAAAGTGTATTACAAAGTAGATTGGAAGTTCCTATGGGCTACGCTAGTGAAATTTTCATTCCCAGACTCCTTTACTACATGGATCAAAAACATTTATGCACAGCCCCAGACTTATATTCGTGTCAACGGCGCTTTATCCCAACCAATCCAAATTCAGAGAGGCACTAGACAGGGGTGTTCCGTATCACCTTTACTATCTGCGTTATATATTGAACCATTAGCGGAGATTATAAGAGATAATACAAAAATAGAGGGCATTCCGGTGGGTCAAAGGGAATACAAGATTGCATTATTTGCAGATGACATTTTAATTGCAGCCTTGTCCCCAGAAACATCTCTTCCAGCCCTTTGGCAAACTTTAGAAAACTTCAACAAAATATCCAGTTTCCAGTGAAATATAAATAAGACAGACCTAATCCCCCTTTTTTCCCCCGTCTCTGTCTCTCAAATGTCAATATCCAATAAAATGGCATACAACTAATTTCCGGTATTTGGGAGTGATAATCCCTCAAAAGCTGGAACTGCTGGAACTTTTGAACTACAAACCTCTTTCTATCCAAATCCAAAAAGACCTAAGGGTGTGGTCACATCTACCGTTGTCCTTTTTCCACAGAACAGAGTATATCCGGATGATCATCCTCCCTAAACTTCTATATCTATTTCAAAATGTCACCACCCCTCCCTCAAATTTTTACTTTAAATCTTGGGACAGGATGATTTCAAATTATATTTGGCAGGGTAGCAAACCCAGAATCAGATTGTCACTACTCCAATTGCCTCTTTCAGAGGGAGGGGCCAACTTACCGAATTTAAAGCTTTACTTTATGGCTTCTTACTGTAGAATATTGGCTATATGGCTTTCTCCATCCTACCATTCACCTTGGAAAGACCTAGAATTTGCCATAAATGACCTATATGATATAATTCGGATCACATTAACAACAGGGAACCGCTCACCTCCCTTGAAGGATTTCACTCCATTCACAGCCCAAATAATAAAGGTATGGTATAAACTAAAACAGCACAAAACATTTTAAAGAAATGTTTTTCCTTTATTCCTTAATATCAGAGGATGACCGTTTTTTTCCAGCAAGATTAGATCATACTCTTTCCAGGTGGAGACATCTGGGACTCCAATTTTTTAAGCAGTTCCTCTCCCCATCCGGAATAATCTCATTCGAGCTTCTACAAACCAAATTTAGTTTGCCCAATAATGATAGCTACAGATATAACCAGGTGAAGCGTTATCTATCACATCAAAGGGATATTAATATCCGACTTCTGGAACCACTACCTATGGCCTGGAGATTTCTATAAGATAATATTAGGGGCAACTTATGGGCACATTGGGTGGGTCACTTTTATAAGATTTTGAGGGGGGTTAGGTGACTCTTCTACTTCCATCATGGATAGTTGGAATAAGGATTTGGATCTGGAAGAACAACAACAGGAATGGATAAATTCTGCTACATCTGCATATAAAATTACACATGCCACTAGATGGCGTGGATTTGCCTGGAAGTGTAGAAGCAGATATTTCTGCTCTCCGGCTCTGTTAACCAAATACCTCCCAATCTCATACGGGGTCTGCTGGAGGAATTGCTCCTGTAAATTAGCAGACCTAGCCCATATCTTTTGGTCTTGTCCTTGACGCCTTTTTGGTGTTCCATACAAAATGAAATTTCTGACTGTATGGGGGAGTTCATTGAATTTACGCCAGAAATGGTTCTGCTCTCTATATATCCCAGGCAAACCCCTTGGCAATGCCATATTCTTTTACCTATACTCATATTAGCAGCCAAAAAGGCTATTACTAAGAAATGGCACTCCCTGATTATTCCAATGGTACAAGAATGGAGGGCTCTGGTAGCAAGCATCTATTATATGGAATCATTGTCAGTGGAAATCCATAAAAACCAAAAACAATTTGAACAACAATGGAGAGTGTGGGTATTATATTACTCTAGATATGACCAATATTTTGTTCCCTGATTACATTCCCAAGGTTTACTACCTGGGAGGGGGTAGACTTGATTAATAAAGAAAGGAAAAAAAAAGAGACGGGGTGGATGGGATGGGAGTGTAGACCATTCATTAACAAGACAGTGTATGCTTGCAAAATATTTATAAGGCCATGAATTTGGGCAGCAGTAACCCTTTAACAATATAAATGGAGAATCGAGGGCATTAATTTAACAATGAGATAGATTTTAAGGTATTCTGTTTTCCATACTGATATTTATACTATGCATGTATTTTCATAAGAGATGTAATTACTGAACTTGAAGTAATGTAATGCCTAAGGTAATCGAACAAGGATATATTTGTCACCTTCTATCAATAAAAAACAATTTAAAAAAAAGAGAAAATTACTTTAAGATGGGTTTGCAGACACCCTGTCTAGAGAACCAATTAAGTTCCAGGAACTGTCATGGTTTATTTACATTTTATTAGGTGGCAGGAAGGACAGGGAAGATCAAAGGCAGCCAGGAAGTTAGGCTGTGGAGGGAATATAAAAAATTAGTAATGTTACTTCACTTGCAACTTGGAAAGAGCAAGAGAGACCCCTGCTGGCCTAAAGATAAGGCCACTAGCTAATTTAAAGGACAGTTTTACTGACTGTAGAACATGGGGTATTTAAGGCCCCTCAGAACAGAAACTCAGGGCATTTTGCAGAAGACACTTTCCTGACATACAAGAGGAGTCAAACTGACTCAGAGCAAGACTGCCACACACTCACACTGAAGACCTGTGGCTACAAAAAGAACTGGGACTTGGAAACTGTTGCAGAAACTCGGTTATTTTCTGGACACTCTGATTCTTGACAGGCAAGGTAGAAATTAGACAGTTCAAATTTTACATTGTGTTTTTGTAAGTATATTTCCAACTTTGTTTTGTCATCCTGTAACCAGATTTCTGAATCTTTTGTTTGTAAGTCTTGTATGATAGTTATTTCAGTACTAGTAAAAGCATTCACTTTCAAAAACTGCCTGGAAGTAATTTTATTGTATGTGTGAATGTGGGGAACATTTATTTAGTCGGTGACACGCCTGTTTATTGCTAAGGTGCCATCATAGCTATCAAAGACTAGGATCCTGGAAGGGAATCTGGGTGCCTAAGTAGGAGAAATACATAGGTATCTGTAGGGGTTTGTAGGGGGAAAACTAGGTTGCTACACCACCTGTGGGAGAAGACACAAATCAGGGTTATGAGGACAGCCCTGAAGAGGTTGTAACACCTGAGTCTTACCCCCAGTACAGCAACCAAGGAGGGTTCTCACCTGGCTCTAGACCGCAGACTGTATTTAACCCTTATCCAGATTAGAGAGGAAGCCCTGGGCCCTCCTGGCGAGTGTTCAGTTGTGAACTCAGTGAGCACTCTAGAAGGACACGGGGAGGGTATTCCTGTTTCCCCCTGTCACTGGTTGCACTTAGCGGTGGGCACTGTGAGCTCAGTGGTCTCGGCCCCAGGAGTGGGTTCATAACAGGTAAAACTTTTAATTAATTAAATGTAACACAACCAAAATGTGCATGAAACCAAAAGGTGTACAAATGGAATTGACTGCATTCTCTATCAAACTCCTGGGGATAATGCCAAAACATCAGTCCCCACTGGCTGACTACCAAACAACCACCTCCCCCTTCTGTAAGGAATGTGTTGTTATAAAGTGGAAAGGATTAACATAGGTACTGTACCTGGCATAACAATGTGGCATGACACTTGTTGAATCTAAACCCTCACCAAATATAATACAAAACTGAATCATGGATTGCTCTAACCAAGGACTATGGGTTTATTCAGTTCTGAACAACAAGGTGTAACTTTAAAGTTGTAATTGCAGAATGATTTTTTTTTTTTTTACCTGTATTTTATCTCCTCCACCGAACGTCTCCCAGCCACCAGCCCCATCACCCCGGTGTCCACCGGAACTCACCTCATGGCTTTGAGGTAGCAGTTGGCTGGGTGCAGAGCCTGTGGGGGACCAGCTTCATCTCGCTGGTTGGTGGGATTTTCTGTCTCCATTCCCCGAGTGCAGTGCGGCAGCATGTAATGACGCCAATGGCCGAGCCACGTGGGCTACTGCGCACGGCACACTGGGTGTCTGTTCCACCTCTGCCACCTGCATCTATGGAACCAGTGTGCCAGCCCCAAGTTCCCCAGCTGCTGCTAGGGGCCAGCTATGCATCAGTCTCCAGGCCCATCCATCCCTGGGAGAGGAGAGCTGTTGTCCAGATGCTCAATCCTCTTCCTCACCGGCTGACCCCTGGCAACCCTCTCGCACCATGAACATGGTTTGCCAGCATGGCAGGAGGTAAGGCAGTGATGTCTCAGCCCTCCATGCCACTGGCCAGCCAGTAATTGCAAAACTAATAATCATTGTTTCCAAAAAAGAAAGAAATTATGCCCAGGTAACAGTTGAATCATATTTCCATCTAAGCATTCACTGTATATATATTTTTTTTACTGCCCCCCCCCACACACACATTGCCCTCTATGGCTGGGGCTGGAACCTACTTTAGTGGCCTGCAAGTCTTTTTTTTTGTCCAGAAAGGTAACTGCTCCACCCGAGTGCCTGCTCCACTGATTGATGCAAACCCTGGATGGACTTGCAGCACATCTCCATTGGTCGGTAATCACTGTTTGTGCTTCCCCTTTTCAGCCTGATAGGCTGATCCAGCACCACAGAGCACTCTTTCAGGAGACTTGCTCTTGCATGCCAGAGAAATGAGCAAGATTCCTGGCAAAAATGGGTAGACTGGATGTGCCTTGCGGTCCTTATCTGCTGTCAACTTCTATGTTTCTATGTTTCTGTGTTTCTATGTTTCTTCTCCTGGATAACTTTGGACTGATGGGATGAGCTTCTCCTCATAGGGGGGGGGAGACAGAAAGACCTAAATGGCCCTTGAAGAAGTGGGGGAAGCACACAGCCACATCCTCTATGTGGCTCCTTTTTTCTTCTCTCTCTCCCCCTCTTTCCCTAACACTCCCTGGGGTGCAGGACTATGATATCATTGTCTTCCCCCAGAGTGCTGGCCATCCCCTGAATCCCTATATCCAATTTTGGAACATTTCCTGTGTGTTGCCTCCACCTAGCAGAAGGAAGCAGCCTAGCACAGGGAAGTATGAAAAGAGAGAGATGTTAGATCCTTCCTTTTGGTTTCTTTACAGGGCTCCCACCCTTTTATTGACTGTTTTCACCAGGCTATCCACATGGGGAACAAAAGATAGAGTATCATCTAGGTAGAGCCCAAAATATATATATTTTTTCATACAGGTTTTTATCCTCTGTCTTCCCGGCTACCCCTTTCTGATCGCCCCTCCCCAGCACCAGCACCCAGCTCCTCCAGGGTTTACCTTGTCCTGGAGTCCTCTGCCACTGGTCCATGGTGTGTACCCAGCTACTGGTGTGGGGTCTGCGAGGACTCAGTTGTCATTCTGTCTCCATGGGGTTTTCCTCCCATTTTCTCCCCACTATTCCCTAAGGCCTCGGCAATGCACAGTTGAGTATGCGCGTGGAGGTGCACAGGCATGTCAGGACCAACAATGGCCCGCTCTACCCGCCCAGCCTAGCGCCAGCCCCCCCATTTGCCTGACGCGACCATTGAGCCTCCACTTGGTGGCAGCCAAGAGCCGGGAAGGCCTACCTCCCCAGTCTGGGGTAGGAGAGCTGCCTGGCAGCTGCTCCATCCACTCCCAGCCCACCTCCCCAGCCAACCGCTGACAACCCAAGTTCGTTCCTGAACATAGATCACTGTTGTGATCGGGGTAAGGTTTCCAGTGCCTCAGCCCTCTATACCACTGGGCCAGCAGAGCCCAAAATATTTGAAGACCTCTACCTGATCTAGCCTAGCACCCATTACACTGAGTATGTGTAGGTGGGAGAGTTTTTTCTTCATGTGCGTGCTACTAAACAGCATGGTCATGTTTTTTTGTTTTTTTTGTAACTGAGCACTAGGCTATGATTGGAGTATCAGATTTTGAAACATCCAAAGTTGCTTTGCAGGGCATCGTCATGCTGTTGTTTTTGTGGTGTCTGGAGAAAACAACCTCATCGTCTGTATATAGGAGAATTTGGGCACATTGGTAGGATTCAGGCAGTTGATAAACGAAAAGACAAACTAGTAGGGGACCCAAACTAGAGCCTTGTGGAACCCTAACTGAGACTGTCCTGTCTACAAAGGTTGTACCCTCAGTTTTAACTTTTTGGGTTTGATTCATTAGATAACTCTCAGGCTATAAAACGATGTCCAATGATAGACCCAGACTTGACAATTTTTGTAGCAAGAGCTTGTGATTGACTAGATGAAAAGCCTTGGTCAGATCATGGTAAATTGTTACAACCATCCAACACTTCATGGAGGAAGTTAGTGTATTCTACCAATGCAGTGCTAGTTCTGTGGAGTTTCCTGGAACCATGCTGTTGAGCACATTGGATGATGTATTTGTAGAGGTATGATGTAAGATGGTCACTGATAACCTTCTTGAGCACCTTGGATCGCAGAGAGAGGATGGAGATTGACATGTAATTAGCTATATTAGTCCTGTCACAACACTTGAAGACAGGTTTGACCAGCGTAGACTTCCACTTTTTTGGGGAACTGGAAGTAACACAGTGAGAGACTGAAGATTTTGGTGACAGGATAAGTTAATTCCTGCAGAGCCAGGGGGGTTCACCCATGCCGGCATGCGAACAACCTGTGTGCCATAAAAAGCGCAGGCAAAAGGACTCCAGCAAGATGGGCGACAGGCAATTGAGTCACCTCCCCCAACTTAGATCGCACACCTCAGGTTGTGATCACCCCCTCTCAATCTTACAGTAATGTCCCACGAGGGGGCGTTCTGGCCCCTACATCCCCCCTTGTGGTGGGTCTTTGTCCCCGCCACACCCCCTTCACATTTATATAAACACCCCCTGAGCCAGCACAAATTGTGGGGGAGAACATGCCCACATGAGGATGCTGACATTAGCGGGCAGTCAAAAATATCAATCACTCGCATGTCATATGCCCTCATGCCAATGTCCACATTCCGGCACCCCATCAATGGGATACCAGCCGGGGTAGCATCTTCATGTCTATAGTGTCACCTCCCACTCTAGTTTCACCTAACACTTTTTTGGCATAGTGTGGGGTCTCCCTTTCAGAAATAGCTTTAAAGTAGAGTTTCGGGTGGCCACAGACAGATTCATCCCTCTGCTACTGGTTAGACTGTGGACCATCATGGTTTAGAGAGGGGGAGCCATTTGGGATGCAGGAGCTCAGTGTTGGTAAAGGCCTCGTGGAATTTGTTGGCAATATCTGTAGGATCCAGGACCTCGGAGTCACATATATTCAGCATTGTTGGTGATCTCTTATCCTCTTTGTTAAGGACTGCCATAGCTCAAGGCAACCTCCTTCCTCTTCTGGGCTACTGTGCCCCCATCTACACTCATACCTCCTCCCAACTTCTCACAATGCTAACTACCGCCTACAATAATATTTGTAGATTTGTGCTGATGGTGCCCTACTCCACTCACCATTGCTCCCTTTACCAGTCCCTAAGCTGGCTCCCTTCCAGTCAGAAACAACTACTTTCTGCACCATAGATAATGCTGTCAGAAGTGGTGGCCTGTCACCCTTTTCTTCTCTGATAAAACTAAATAACTGCCCACAGAACCTTCGGACCTCTAGTGTTCCTCCCTTAGTGGTTCCACAGATATCTACTTGCCTAGAGAGTAAAGCTTTCTCTTCTGTAGTTTCCAGACTGTGGAACAGCCTACCTACCCCTCCCCTTCCGCTCTCTAGACTCACACCTAGCATTCAAAAACGCACTATAAAACTGCCTTGATGGCCTCTGCCACATGTACTTGCCCTCCTGGGTGAAATATTATGCTTCACATTCTTGATGTGGATTCCTCAATTTCTAATTCTGATGTATATGTGGTTGTTTAACCCTATTGTACTGCACTGAATATTTCTGCTGTTAGATTTCCGCGTTTTTGTACTTTACTTCTCTGTAATGTATGCTGTATTTGCACATGCACTTTATATCACTTGTCCTACTTTCTGTATCATTTGTTTTGTACCTGTGAAATTCAGTGCAAAGGTTTATTTGTTTGGCAATTGGCATTACAAAACACACAAACATATACATAAAATTTGTGGGCATTCCGTCGGCATGTTCCAAAAATGTTTACATCAGTTCTTAATTTGTGGAAAATAAAAAGGATCCTGCCATACTAAAATAAATAGTATTTGTTCCCAGGCTCTAAAAGATAAGGAAATACACAGCTGATTTATAAAATATTTAAACAGACATACTGTATAAACTTAGGTATAGCTTAAAATATTTAAAATTTGATTCCAACTTGGAGCAAGCTCGTGGCTCCATATACTGGAATCCATTTACTTTAAATTCAAAAATCTACTTAAATGCAAAACAGTTAAAACTACAGGCGATCCACTGGTAACTTTTCATAACAGCTGTTTGTAAAACTGAATATTGATAAAGTTAATAAAATAACTGGTACGGGGCGGGTGACAGAGGCTATGAGCCAATGGTTGGTGGGGATGGCAGACCTAGACATGGCGGATAGTTGGAGAGCGGTTTATCCCAGTGCAAGAGAGTATACGTTTTATTCTAACCCCCATAAGACCTGGTCCCGCCTGGACTATGTTTTTTTTTTACCCAGAGGATGGGTGGGTAGGATTAAGGAGATAGCCCACAGCCCCATTTTCATCTCAGACCATGCTATGGTTGTCCTAAAGATATCGGGGAGGGGGTTGGAGAGCAGACCTGCCACTTGGAAATTCCCTACATACTTGATCAAAGACCAGGCATTTAAGGAGTATCTAGCAGAACAGTGGAAGCTATATGTGGAGACGAACTCTGCGAGTGAGATCTCTAGTATTATCTTCTGGGAGGCAGGGAAAGCCTTCATGAGGGGAGCTATAATAGCTTATGTAGCCAAAATCAAGAAACAGAGTAGGAGTAAGAGGGAGGAACTAGGGAGGCAAGTGAAGGAATTGGAGAAGCAGGTAGGCGGAGGAGAAGGGGGAGATGCTGCTAGATCTTTAATAACAGCGAGGGAGGCTCTCAATGCCTTATTAAGGGAGGAGGCCGGGAAGGCATTGTTTTATTGCCGAAGAAGGGTGTTCGAATGGGGGAATAAGCCAGGGCCTGTGTTGGTGAGGTTAATGAAAGGGGTAGGTGCCCTACACAGATACTGAGGGTTAAGGGAGTGGCGGGACAGGTCTTCACTAGCTCGAGGGATATAGCAGATTGTTTTAGGAGCTTTTATGAGGGATTATATAGTGCGGAGTATAGTGGGAAGGAAGAATGCATACAGGAGTTTCTGGATGAAGTGCCTCTGCAAAGAATTACAGACAAACAGAGGCAGCTGCAAGGTCGACCCATCTCAAGAGCGGAAATTTTAAGAGCTATACAGAAACTGCAGGAGGGTAAGGCCAGTGGGCCAGACGGTTTTCCTGTCGAGTACTACAAGATCTTGGGGGAGCAGCTGGCAGATACTCTGAGTAAAGTATTTCAGGAGAGAGAGGAAGGGGGAGCCCCGGAGCTACCTGACTCCTGTTATGAGGCAAATATCTGCTTAATACATAAGGGGGGACAGAATGAGTTAGATTGCACGGCTTAACGGCCCATTTCCCTCCTCAATGTGGATATGAAAATCTTGGCCAAGGTTCTGGCCACCAGATTAGAAAATATCCTGCCGGAGGTGATTCACTCAGACCAGACCGGGTTCATCAGGGAGGCGTCAGTCTTATCATAATGTGAGAAGACTGCTAAATGTCATATGGCAAGCTGGCCAGAATAGAGGAGGGATGGGGGTGATCTGCCTAGACACCGAAAAAGCATTTGATAAGGTGGAATGGGAGTATCTTTTTGAAGTGATGGCCCGGTTTGGACTGGGGGACTCGTTCATAGGTTGGGTTAGGGCTATGTACCTCAGGCCGAGTGCGTGTGTTATAGTAAATGGGTGCCTGTCTGGGAAATTTGGTTTGGGGAGGGGTACGAAACAGGGGTGCCCACTATCCTCCCTACTGATCACTTTGGCGATCGAACCCTTAGCGGCGGCTATACGCCAACATAAAGGTGTGGTAGGTGTAAGGGATGTGGAGGGGAGAGAGCATAAGGTGGCGCTATACGCAGACGATATGCTGCTGTTCCTGGGAGATCTGCATAGCTCCATGGGGCACTTGATGAATATTATTGAGAGGTTTGCGGATTTCTCCGGGTATAAGATTAATATCAGGAAATCTGAAATCATGGGATTCCCAGATGTTGGTCAAGAGGCACAGCGACTGGGATTTAAGGTAGCTCAGACAGACTTTAAATATTTAGGGGTCCGGATAGGGTGAAGATGGGAAGAGCTGTATAAGCTGAATTATTATCCCCTGATAAAAATGGTCCTGGCAGATCTCAAGCATTGGACGCAACTTCCTGTGTCTTGGATAGCGAGGATCAGTCTCATAAAAATGAATATTATGCCCCGTATTATATATCCCATGCAAATGCTCCATTTGAGATTAACAATGAGGGATGTGAAACAGTTAGAAAGGGGGTTCTTGAACTTTACTTGGCAAGGCAAGAAGCCCAGAATTAGTCTGAAAAGGCTCAAGGCGGATAGGACTAAGGGAGGACAGAATTTCCCAGATTTGGGTACTTACTACAGGGTGGTGCAGCTTAGAGGGATAGCCGACTGGGTTCATAGACCAGGTGTGGCTAGCTGGGTAGGTCTGGAACAGGGAGGAACCCCAGGGAGACTTACAGCTAACCTCCATAGTAAGGGATTATGGGCATACAGGGCTCTGGGGGGTGGGAACCCGTTAGGGAAACATTAGAAGCTTGGGACCACCTGTGGCGGCGGAGAGGATTGGCTCAGAGGGAGACTGTGCTACTCCTGATAGCGTGGAACCCATTCTTCGAGCCGGGGATGGAAGATAAGGGGTTTTTAGAATGGGAGAAGGGAGGAGTGGCATATATAGGGACTCTGTTGGAGAAAGGGGAGCTAAGTGAGTTTGATAGGATTAAGCGGGATATGAGGTTGGGGACATCCCAATTATTTCGGTACCTGCAGGTGAAAGCATTTGTAGGGAAGATGGGAATGAGAGACAGGGTAGGACCGCACCCAAACAGGATAGAGCAGATGGTATGTCAGGCTAAGAAAGATCCCAAAGGATTTATTGGAAAAGTGGCTAAACAAGATAAGTAGAACTTGCCAGACCTAACGGGGGCCACAAGGGCTCTTTGGGAGAGGGATTTGGGGCAACAAATATTGGGACAGAACTGGAAGATAGTCTTAGGGATGCCGGAGGGGATCATGGTGTGTAATAAGTTTAAGGAGGCCTTCTATAAATTTTGCATAGAATATACTGGCTGACAGCGGTTCATAAGCGCATCCTGCTGATATCACCGCTATGCCAGAGGTGTAACAAAGGATTGGGCACCTTCTGTCATTGCTTCTGGACATGCCTGGTCTTGGTCAAATTTTGGGGGTAGTGCAGAAGGTGAATAAGGTGTCAGGAGGGCAGCTGATCCGGGACCCACTGATTTGTTTATTCAGGGTGGAGGTAGTGGAAGGAGAGGAGGAGTGGTTGCCATTGTCGAGATGGATAAGAGTTCTTTTAGTTTTGGCAAGGCACTGTATACAGAATACTTGGGTCACTGGGAATGGGCCTACGGTAACTGAGTGGTGGAGAATGGTTATCTGCTCTCTTGCATTAGAAAGGCTTACATGGGCTGTAAGAGACAGGGAGGAGGTGATCTTGAGGGAGTGGGCCCCCTTTCTGGCGCCCTTGAGTATATATGAAAATGTAATGCTCCGCACAGGGCTGAATATCTAGGCCCCAGAACAGGAACCTGCCTAAGGGGGATGAGTTCTTTTTATTGGTTGCTGACTTACTATTCCTTGAGATGTGTTTTTGACACTTTTATTGTGTACAGAATGAAATGGCTCTCCTGGATATCATATCATGTGGGTAAATGCAGATACTTGACTATGTATGGCAATATAGATTGTAATGCACACTCGATTGCATCCAAGTGATAATATGTGTTATGTGTTAATATGGGATATGTATTCCTACTTTATTTAGGATGTATGTCTGTCTGTTTATTTTATTGTCTGTAGCTGTATGTCATATATGTGCTGTTTGTAAGAGAAAATTCTTAATAAACTTAGTATTCAAAAAAAAAATAACTGGTACATGGATATTTCAAAATGTTTAATGACAACAGATCAAGAAGCTTCATAGGCTAAAGTCTCTTGAAATTCATAGGTTTCATTTTTCAGCCCTGATTGAGTCCCGAGATTCATACAGATCAGGCTTGAGGCTCAAATTCAGCTGCCCCACCTCTCAGAATACCATCCACAAACCCCCATACAAGGTTCAAAGGCAGTTCCATGATATAGAGAGAAAACAAAAGTCTTCAGTTAAAAACTAGAGCCCATCTTTTCCACAATATAATTTCACTGTTACTAGAAAATTCAGTTTAGGCTCAGGAGACCCCAGGTTCATTCATATGTACCGTACACTGGTGTCAATTATCAACAATGTTGCTCCTTTAGCAATGGAGTCCAGCTGATTAATAACATAAGCATCACGCTGCCCCCAATCAGTCTGAATGTCAAGGGTAGAGTGGTTCTGGAACAAGTGCCCAAACAACCCAAAAATTCATGGACTACAGGACCAAATATGATGTCTGAATCAACTTATATAAAAAGTGCAAAAGGTTTTTACCTGGTATGAGGGGATTAACAGGCAGTTACCTTGAGTTCCTCTTAGATTTTCCACGGCTCCATTGCCAACAAGTGGAATCCACGAATAATAATTATTAGAATATATATTAAATACACCATTCTCAGTTGCTCAGTTGGTAGCACATCCGCCTCTGGACCAGAAGGTCGTGGGTTCTTGTCCCACACCGGGACTGGACTTGCACCTAAAAATTGCTGGCATCTGAGTGCAGTATTGGGGGGTGCTGTACTGCTGGGATGTGCCATCCTTCGGATGAGATGTTAAACCGAGGTCCCTTCTGCCCATCCTGGTGTTGTCCTGGTCGGTGTCCAGGTGGAAGTAAAACAATCCAGGGCACTCTTCGCAAAAGAGTAGGGGACATTCCCGGTGTCCTGGCCAACAGTCTCCTTCCCATAAACCAGCTCATGCAATTATCCAGGCTGTGTGTGGGGGTGATGATGTGCGATATGGCCGCCACCACACATTCAGTCTCTTCACTACCTGTCTAGCATTGCTTGTAAAGCGCTTTAGATGTATGAAAAGTGCTATATAAATGCTGATTCTCCTTCTTCTTCTTCTTCTAAATATTAATAGATAGAGACAAATGGGGTTTTAGACCCATGTCCATGGCAATGGCTCCATAACTAAGAGTCCCATAATATATTATTTATGTATCTAAAAACACTATGATTCAAAGCACCAATTAGCATCACCTAACAGCGGCTCCACTTCTACTCAGATGACTCCAGCTGTCAAGAAAAACGAACAAGTGCACACAGCTAAGAATAGTCATTCTGATAGGAATTGCTAGTGTGCCATTAAATCATGAACGCAGCATTTCTAAGTAGGGAGTCCCGCCGTTTAAGGTGTCCATTAAATAAACGCCCCACTAACTCAGTATAATGAAAAAATGAATCTCACACCAGGTAACTGTTTCAGACAAGGTATTTGAAAGTGCCATGAATTCCAATTATGCCTAATTAAGGTTCCTAATACAAAGTTCTTGTGCTAAATTTTGCAAAGCCATTAATTCAAACTTAAATACTACTGTAAGTACGGACACCAATATTCTTATAAGAGAAGCTGGAAGGTTATAGATTTTGAGAAAAAAAAATCAACTCTTAAAAATTTTACCCATATCCAGCCTCCATAATCGCTATTCCCTTGCAATGTTGAATTCCTTCAAATATCCTCCATACGTTTCCACATCCAGCAAATGAAGCATTTAATCCAAGCGTTACACTTGACTTCCATCTCCTTTACTCCAACAAGGGTCAGTTACGGAATTGCCTCTTTCCTATGTCTCAGCTTGCTGAAATTTATCTGAAAGAGAAAAGAGAGAACACTCCACTGAGCACAGTATTTCCTAATACAGAGGCAGCCAGTCCCCGTCCCCCCAGGTAACGTCAGCACACCTTTAGAAATTTTTGATAAAGCCTTTCACAACCTTGTCGAGCCCTTAGCCTCTCACTGGGGTGTCCAGATCCAAACAGGGGCATCTTCAATTCCATGTCTCCATTTTCTCCAACATGTCAAGGCTCATTTCACAAACAGCCCAGAAACAAAATGCCTCATTAAAAACTACTAATGCTGGCGTTCCAGCATTTCAACCGCGTTCCAATCTCATAAATATACACCTTTTTATCCAACCCAAGCTGCTCCTTGCTGCTTTTACACTGCTTCTTGTTGATTTCACTTGGTAGCAGGTTATTTTTTTTTCTTACTACTTCTAAGGGGCTAGCATAGTATTGTTTTGGGGCTGTTGGAATTTTGAAATCTGTTTTGGTGTGCATTAAGTGGGCTGATTTGTCTTGTTTCACTGTATAACAGGCTGAGTTTTTCTTACTTCTTAAAAGGGGCTACCAGGGAACTGTTTAGGAGCTGTTGAGACTTTGAAACCTATTTTGGTGTGCTTTAAGTGGGCTGTCATTTCTTTAAATCGGAGGCCTGCTTCTTCTGCTTTACACACACACACATACAGTATACACAGAAATGTGATGGCAGAGAAAGGCCCCACTGCCTGTCTAGTCTGCCCAACACCCTACCTCCCCCCTTCTGTTATGGTTCCACCCTTTTTTCCAACCCCTTAAATCTATCCCAAGCCCTCTTGAACCCCTCCACCATTTCAGCTGCCACTACCTCCTCTGCCAGCTTGTTCCAGGCCTCCACCACCCTCTCTGTGAAAAACTGCCCTGACATTACCTCTGTATTGCCCACCTTCCAGTTTGAGACTATGTCCCCTCGTGTTTGCTCCCTTCTTCAATTTGAACAAGCTATCACCCTCCACCTTATTTATTCCCTTCAGATACTTAATTAAAGGTCTCAATCATGTCCCCCCTCTCCCTCCTAGTCTCCAGAGGGTACAATTTCAGCCCTCTCAATCTTCTCTCAAAGGGTACATCCTGCAACTCTCATACCATTTTGGTTGCCCTTCTCTGTACCCTCTCCATCAACTCAACATCTCTGCGTAGGTGAGGCCTCCAGAACTGCACCCTATACTCCAGATACGGCCTGACCATGGTTCTGTATAATGGCATTACCACCTCCCTCTTCCTGCTATTAAAACCCCTCACAATGCAAGCCAACATTCCATTTGCCTTTCCCACCGCCCTGCTGCACTGGCTGCCCACCTTGAGGTCACGCGATACCATAATCCCAAGGTCCCTTTCTGTTTCCTTCTCCTTAATCACCACCCCCAAGGGAGTAAGTTTCTCTCCTATTCCTCCTCCCCAGGTGCATCAGCTAGCACTTTTGTGCATTAAACTTCAATTTCCAGATGTCAGACCAACTCTCCAGTCTCTCCAGGTCCCACCTCATGGCGTGCACCCCACTAGGTAAATCCACCCTATTGCAGACCTTTGTATCATCTGTGAACAGGCACACCCGTCCCTCCAGACCCTCCGCTAGGTCACTAACATAGATGTTAAAAAGTATTGGTCCTAGCACTGACACCTGTGGCACCCCACTGGTCACCGCCCATTCCCTGGAATGTGTCCCATTTACCACCACTGTCTGACTCCTTTCCACCCACCTGGTGATCCTGTGGTCCACCCCTAGTCTGTCCAGTGTATGCACCATTCAACCATGCGGAACGGTGTTGAAGGCCTTATTGAAATCCAGATAGGCCACGTCCACCGCTCCTCCCTGGTCCACTATCTGTGTCACCCCATCGAAAAACTCTATCAGGTTACTTTGACAGGACCTTTCCTTGGTGAAGCCATGCTGCCTGTCATCCTGCATGCCATTCATCTCCAAGTATTCTATCAACCTGATCTTCAGTAGTGTTTCCATTACCTTCCCCACCACTGAGGTAAGACTAATGGGATGGTAGTTTTTGACCTCGTCCTTCCGCCCCCCCATGTAGTGTGACCACCTCTGCCCTCTTCCAGTCCATTGGCACCACCCCGTGACCAAGGACAAGTTAAGCAGCCTCGCCAGATGCGGCGCCAGTTCATCCTTTACCTCCTTGAGAACCCTTGGGTGTATTCCATCAGGCCCCATTGCCTTGTCCACCCTAAGTCTACCCAGCTCTTCCCTTACTCCTTCAGCTGTGAATTCTGCCACACCCACCTGCCTGTGGCTGTCACCCTTCCCATCCCATCCTGGTCCCCTGCCCTCTCTTTCCTCCATGAAGATTGAGGTGAAATAGCTATTTAATGCCTCTGCTTTTTTGAAATCTCCTTCTAGTATTGTTCCACATCCCCCCCTTATCCTTCCAATCCCATGCTGTGCCCTTCTCCTTTCTCCAACGTACCTAAAGAAGGTTTTGTCCCCCCCTCCTTGCCTGCTTCGCTATCCTCTCCTCAGTGGCCTCTTTATCTTTTGCCCTGCTTCCTTTCTTTTTTCCCTGTAGGTTTCCCTGTCCTCATCCTTTTGTGTCCTCCTGTACCTCTTGAATGCTCTAGTCTTCTCCTTGACCCCTAATGCCACCTCGCTAGTGAACCATGGAGGTATTTTCTGTCTTTTATTCTTTTTTACCCTTTTTATACATGAGTCCATGGCTTTAAAAACCCCTCTCTTGACGGCTGCCCATAATTCCTCCACCCCCTACACATCCCCTATCCTCAACATTTCTTCCCTAACTACCTTCCTCATTCCATGAAAGTCAGCCTTCCTGAAGTCCATTACCTTGGTTCTCATCCTAACCCTCTCCCTGCCCGCTGTCACCCTGAACCTGACAGCCCTGTGGTCACTGGTGCCAAGCTCTTCCCCCACCTCCACCTCCTCCACACTGTTCCCATTTGTGAGGACCACATCCAACAGGTTTACACCCCTAGTGGGCTCACTGACCCTTTGCTGCAGGAATATGCCCTGAAGAGCATGTAAGATGCCCCTGCTTCTTGCGGAGATTGCTGTCTGGGCCTCCCAGTTGATGTCCGGAAGGTTTAAGTCCCAAACCAGCACAATTTCCTCTTTCCATGCCATCTTCGCTACTGATTCTACAAAGTGTCTATCCCCTTCCTCCCCCTGCATAGGAGGCCTATAGACTACCCCGACACGCAGGTTTTCCCCATCCCCTGTTTAAATTGACCCACATTATCTCTGTTTCCCCCTCCTCATCCTGCCCTTCCATAGCCCCAATCCCTTCCCTGACATATAATGCCACCCCTCCCCCCTCTCGATCCTTCCTAAACAAACGATACCCTGGGATCACCGTCTCCCAGGCGTGGTGCTCGTTCCACCAAGTCTCACTCACTCACTGCTACAATGTCTAGGTTCTCCTCCATCATGGTGGCCTCCAGTTCTCCCACTTTATTCCCCAGGCTCCTGGCATTTGCAACCAAAGCCCTCCAACATGCAGCCCCACACTGTCCTTCCCTGCTGCTAACTGTTCCCTTGATGAGTGTTGTGACTTGGGGGACTGATAGCCTCTCTGCTCTGCCTCACGTAAGCATGGCCCTGTCCTTAGCCCCCCCCATTTTGTTTAAATTGAACTTTCTTGCCATGAAGTCCCACAGTTTACTCTTTAGTGCAGCTGCCCCTGAAGAACGCAGGTGCAGCCTGTCTTGGACATACAGCCCCTCCTCCTCCCATGTAGAGCCCTAGTCACCTATCCAGCTGAACCCCATCCGACTGCACAAACCTTGTAGCCAGTTGTTGAATGCCCTTATCTTCTCCTTTCTGGGTGTGCTCGCTCTTGACACTGGCAACATCTCAGAGAAGGAAATGGAAGGAAAAACAGTGTTGCTCCTACAGAACCTAACGAGTTCCTCGAACTTTGCCTGTACCTCCATCAGACTGTTCCCCTCCAAGTCAGTTGTGCCCAGGTGAAACACCAGATGTGTCCTTTCATCCTGCTGCTTACCCCAGGAAGGAATATGATGCCTCACCTCCAGCGCCATCATCCCTGGCATGCAATGTACCCATACTGCATTATTTTTTGCTCCCTTCCTTCCCCATTTTAGCCCCTTAATTATTGAGTCCCCCAGGAGTGCCACCCTACTGCCCCCTGCTTCATGGGTGTTGTTTTGGCCTCTAGCTTTGTGTCACGGAGTTTGGCTCCCTTTGGACTCCTCCTCATGTTCCATCCTGACTTGGTTTCTGCCCCTGCTCATCTTTTGTTCCCCATCGCCTAACCTATCCTGATTTTTACCCACACCCAGCATCTGTCCCTCTTCACCCTCTCCCTTTAGCCTTTCCTCAGACTCCCCCCTCCTGTACCTCTTCATCCCTTGTACTTCTGCCTGGCTTCCTTCATCCCTACAAACCCCTCCTGCATCACTGCTTGAGCATGAGACAACTTCACCTGACCCCCCTCTATCTGCTCCTGGCCTTCCCCCAGCTGCATCACTGTGCGAGATTGTGCCAGCTGTGCTTGATACCCCTCCAACTGTTCCTGTCCTGCCCATCTTTGCAGAAGGTTTTGAGCACCATACCCCACTTGGGAAAGTCTTCTTCCTCACCACCAGCCCTGTCTGCATATTTTCCCTCTCCTGCACCCTGCCTGGCGCATGCCTCAGCCTCCTACTGCAGCTCCTGCCCTGCAGCATTTCTTCCTGTTCATTTTTAGCCTCCCCGGAGCTCAACTCCAGCTCTTCCAGTGCTTCCTTCGTGCCCCATTTCTTATGCCATAGTTCCCCTAGTGCCACCCTCTGGTGTGACCCTAATGTGCCCATCCCCTCCTCCACCCCTTCCCCTGCATGCAATGTGCCTGCCTCCTCCTCCCCCTTCCACTGCACATGAGATCTTTCCTCCTATGTTCCCCAGCCGCTCTGCCCCCCCTTCTCTGATGGTCCCTGCTAGACCACTTCCTCCCCAATGTCCTCGACTAGGTTACCTAGGGTGGCAAAACTATTTGTTACATCCGGTCTTTGGTCCATTTCACCTATGCCTGCGTCGTCCTTCATTCTGGGCATCCATCTGCTTTTTCCAAGCCTACTGTCTTCCACCCCTCCTGATCCCTGATTGACCCCTTTTCTCTAGCTACAGGCATCATTTTTGTGCCTCTAGACTTCCTGCTGTCAGTTCCCACTGACCCTTTTTCTCCTGTCTCGGGCATCCCTGTCCCAATTCTGGACTTGCTGCTGTCTGTTACCACCTCTGGTCTATCCCCTCTGGATCCCCTTCCATCATCTCCCTCCCAAGCCCTTGACTTCCGGAACAGTGTATCTGATCCTCCAGTGAATCCACTCAGCCCTTCCCACTCCTTCTTTGGTTTATACCATCCCTTTCTCTCTAACCCCTTTTCCCATGTAACCCCCCTGTTACCCAGGGTTACTAGAATCCCAGTAAGACCTAGTAGTAGGCAGGGAAGACAGCTTGTGAAACTCCTGTTAAATGGATTTCACACTGTCTCACTCTGTTCTCAGTCTCAGCTGAGACTGAGGGATGACATCACCATAGAACTCTCGCAGCTGCATGAGCCACACTGGAATCTGCAGTTGGAAGTTAGGATAGAATGTTGGGGATTTTTGAACAGAGTCTGTGTGTAGTCTTGAAGAGAGGAGCAACACAGCAGTCTGTGGACAGGCTCTCAGAGCCTAAAGCTCTATCATAGAGCTACTGTAAGGGGAGGTGTGTGTTTCCATCAAAAGAGGAACACAGTAAGCTGTTTGTGAAGTGGTGGAGACCGCTGTTACTGGTCCATGTGCCCCATCCCTGAGGGGATGGGGTGGAAGGGTTTGCCTGTCTTCCAGGGGCAACCCTCCTGGTTCCGGCTAAGGAAGAAGCTGCCTAATCTCAAGTTGTGCTGCAGCACCAGAAGCTGTGGGATAGAAATTCCTGTGAGGAATCGCCTGTGGGGCACCTGCAACCAAAGGGTGAGTTCGCTCTGACAGAGGGCCTATGTTTTCACCTGAACTGTTGGAATGTGGGGATTGGACAACTTAATTTGTAGGAGGTCTAGTGTAATAGACATTGCCGGTTAATTCAAGTATGTTCAAGTCCAGCACAAAGAGTAAAGTAAAGTGGGGATTGGACTGCTTGATCAGTGGGAGGCCTAGAGCAATGGGCTAAGCCAAGTAAAATTATGTTCAAGTCCAGCACAATGGGAAAGCAAGACAAGTAAAGGAAATGTGGCATACATTTACCCTTAATCTACATTGCCAAGCTTTACAGAAAGAGATGTTTAACGTCCAGAGAAATGGCCGGGTATGAATTGTGGAAGCGAGAGGTGGGAGACCCCCCCATCAGTAGTACCAAATTCACCTCTACGGATTTGCTCTGTGGAAACTTTACTTTCTCTCAGGTACTTGGCCAGTGCCTGAAGAAAGTACCCAGACGTGGGATTAAAAGGAAGTTTCTCTTATAGAGCTGAGGTGCTCTTAGGTGGTTTAGGGAGCCACCAGAAAATGTTTCCATGACAAATGAAAGGTGTCCAAGTGGCCGGCAAGGGAGCCAAGCCTGGAAATCCCAGATAGTGTACAAGTTCGGGCCATGTACCCAAAGCAGCATGCAAGTCTGGGCTGTGTGCCTGGTGGGTTCAGAGCCTGAGGGCTGGAGTGTTGAAGAAGTGTTTCTGATTCTTTTTAATCTGCATTACTAGAAGTGTAGCCCCGTGGGGGTCTGTCTATGCTTTGTTTGTTCTGCTTGGATGTGAATAAAGCCACACTTTAGAATCCCATTCCTGGTATTGGACATTACAGTTATTGCTTCCTGTGTTCGGAATTACTTGGGTGCTCCTGTGCAGAGTAGCCAAACCTAGCCCTTGTGCCGAGTAACCTATTCCTCCCTGAACCCAGTCCCCACCTGGTACTGCTGTCAGTTTCAAACAGCATACCACCTGTCTTTTGCAAAAAGGCAGGGGGGTGGGAGTTACAAAATGGAGGCACCACTTTGGATTTTTAATTTAGGGAGGAAAGGTGCTCGGTTAAAGGGCTAGCATTTTGGTTATCTGGCAGTGGGTAGCCCAAAAAGCTGAAGCAAGGTTAACTAGTGTGTCACTGTGTGCTGTTGTCCATATGCTGCTGTTAAAATGCCAACTGTTTACCAAGGAGCAGTAAAGCCTGAGAGAGTATGCCCTTGTCCTGCATCAAAAATTACAGCTTTTTGCCAGCTTTTAAAAAAACTGTGTGACAAAGAAAAGTGTGGAAGACTAGGGGTAGCAATAGGAAAATTGTGTCCTGGATATTGGAAATGCTTTCTTAGTGAATGGAGAAACTTGCTGTGTTAATGGCCATGACAAATGGTTGAAATGGGCTCCTGCCACGGAGTCAGTTCGGAAAAAAAAAAAAGTGTGTTTTGCAGTTTAAATTTGCTTGCTCGATGATCGCCGTGAGGAGAAGAGCACTCGCGAGGGAAAGAGGCTCATTTGCATGGTGTCATGTGATTGGTGAGACTGCAATCAGTTCCGCCCCCAAACCAGCTCTACAGCAACTGCCCAGCATTCGAGAGGAATTGTGAGTGGAGTGCGTGTACTGGCTTACCGGAGGAGCATCACGGTGACTGAAAGCGCTGTAAAAGTTTCAAAAATGAACTTTTCTATCTAAAATCGGGCTCAACCCGCATCTCGATTGACTGGATTGTGAGTGTGGTGTTTGGAGGGATGAGCGGCAGGACTGCCAACCTGCTTCTGTCCAGAGGCCTCCAAGACTGGCTGCAGGCTTTCCATCGCAGCAAACAGCTACTGATAACAGTGAGTACCAACAGAAATAATTGCTCAAACAAGTGATTTTTGCCAAAAGCCAGCTGAATCTGTATGCAGCAGTGTAGTCGCGTTGCAAACAAAATACTGTGTCAAGTTTTACCAGCAAAAGCAAGCCTGTTAAGCCATCAACTGTGAGCATAGTTATGGGTTCAGTGTCAGTTTAAAGTTTCGAAGCCATGAGAGAAACTGTGAGTTGTAGCAAGACATGCAGTAAGAGTTACAGGCAATCCTGTGCTTGAAATAACTGAGGCTTTAAGGAACTGTAAGCTAGAGAAATGTTTTCAGCAAGTGTGAAGTCCGTGATAAATCATATAAATGTGCTAGGAAAAAGAACAGTGCAAGTTTGTGCAGTTCTGAACAAAGTTATCAGCAGAGTGTGTAAATCGGATGCGCAGTGACTTGACCCAATTTCAGAATGTTGATGCAAAGGAGTGCTGCCGCCGCCATTACAAGGTGGGGTAGTAATGTAAACACAGCAGCAGAGGAGCCATTTTAAAAGTAAAAGAAAGTGTTCAGTGATGTGGGACTTTCAATAACAGTGAGCGTTTGTTTGTTTTTCTCTGCAGTCATGGCCTCAGAACCAGCCCGCTACCCGGATCATGCCCAGGCTGTGGTAGCAGCAGAAGTAAACAAGTTAAGGGACATTGAAAGGTGTTACTCTGGAGGGCAACTGCCTTCTCATGTGGTGATTCCTGGATATCCAGTGCAAGTGTGCTTAACATGCTTAAATGCTGGAAGGGATGTCTTCATGGTACTTAACTGTTCGGGGTGCTTAGAGAAATACGACTTGTTTAAAGTGCCCAAGATTCGTTTGGCTCCCACATGGACAAAAGTTCAAGAATCTGCAGTAAGCAGTACACAGCACCAGGCGGAGCCTGTTGGAGAAGGTCCCACGGGGGAGTGTGGCACAAAGCTAGAGGGTACAGATTTGCAGACAGAACAATATGCTGATGTTTTGGATGCTGGATCACAGAGAGACAATTCAGGCAGAGCATCAGTAGACCCTTGGAGATGGGGGCCTAGCCCAAGTCTCATAGGAGAAGACGAGATGAGGGAGGCCTTTGAATGGGAGGTATCGACCTCCGCGCCCAGTGAAGAGTGGATAGTCTTAGGAGTGAGGATGACTGCTCACTCCTGGGCACAGATTCTCAGTGAGGAAGAAGAAGAGGGGGAACCTATGTGGCCTTGTGAAAAAGGAATGGGTACACAGCCTCAAGCTCTTGCCTCAGAGGAGTGCATGGACGAGAGTGGTGATGCCACTGCCCTGGTTGTGCAAGAAGTAGTAGTCAGGGATCCATTTTTTTCTCGTTGAGAATGGGTAGCTGGCAGAACCAGGACTGGCCATCCCCAAGCCAGGCCAGCGGTCTCAGGTTGACCAAAGCTAGTAAAGAGGAGAGACTGGTTCGTAGGAAGGCAAATGAGATCTATGGGATGTCCTTTCCTACCTTTCCTCGGAGAGTCTGAGAGGAGATTGAGAACAGCAGGAAATCCTAGATTTGGGCCGAAGCAGTGAAATGTGTGCATCCTGGTGCAAACAAGCATGTCAGGAACAGAATGTTTCATGAAAAATACAGCCAGTGGAAAGAAGGCAGGACACTGTTAATGGACACTGTTTGAATAGTGGATGGAGAGGGACATGAAACATTTCACAGTGTGAATTATGTGCGCCCAGATGGGGTAATAATTCAAGCGATTGACCCGTTGTGCTATTGGCCTCAATGCAAAGACCTCCCTGCAAATGTGCCCATGCCTACCAGATGGAAAGCAGAGCAGTGGTAGTCAGTGCTGCTACTCCAGCCATTGCAGTGCCTTTGTTGTTCCGCCAGTATGGACGTCCAGGACTCAGGTGCCCCACATTCATCAGTTGTACAGTGTACTGACTTTCCAGAATCCATCGACTGGCCCACCAGATGACTTCAGATCCAGAGAGGACACCAGCCCAGCTGTATCCTGATTCATCGCCTGGTATCCGGATGACATCAGATCAGCTGTTTTCCTTTTTGTTCCTGCTCCAAGGTTCCATCTCCAGAGATGACATCAGCCCAGCAGTTTCCAGATGTGCCCTCCTGTCATTCCCAGAAGATGCCCACCCAGCTGTATCGGAAGAATGCTGCCAGGGAGAGTCTTCGGCTGAGGATAATGTTGGTGTGTTGTTTATTCTACAAGGGGCTGGCAAGTCCAAACTTTTCTATTCTTATGACATTGCAGTACACAGCCTACACTAGCAGACTCCAGATGTGTGAACTGTCCTCAAAGACTCTCCCCTTCGGGACTTTGGCCTGCTAGAACTGTGCTTCACCGGGCTCCAGCCCAGGAGAGACTCTTTAATGGACTAGCCTTTGGGCACTGTGGTCACTAGATGGGACATTTAGGGCACTTCATCCCCCAAATGTGTATTGTAAATAATGTCATTGTTTTTCTACTGTTTTCTAGTGTATATACTGTTTTTCTACCTTTTCTAAAAAATCTTTTTGGGATTCTCCAGTGTTTTGATGGTAGGGGTTTAGATAGACTGTGTATGCAGATTAGGAGTGTGTGTTGTCTTTCTTTTTTTCTTGCAGGTGTTCCTGAAGAAGATAGAAGAGAAGACAAGAAGGGGAGGAGGGGCTCATCAGAGTTCCTCACTAGTACTTTAGTGTGTAGTATTTCAAGTATTGTTGTCATTGTTGTTGTTACTGTAGTAACCCTTTTCTTCCACAGATATGGTTGTGGGGGAGTGAGAGAGTAATGTAATGATCGGTATCAGCTCCTGGTGTGTGGTTGCAAGGTGCCCAAGCTCGGGGAGGTCCCCTGTTTGTTTTGTTTTGGGATTTGAGTTAAAGGCAGATAGGTTTTCCCTAGAGGGCTGGGGGGGATAGACAGGCTGTGGCCCTGACCTGCAGTAGGGGTTGCAGTGCTGATCTATCAGGGCTATGCTCTGGACAGTTCTACCAGAGCCACTAGGCACCCATAGTTAGTGGGTAGAGTAGAGGCTGATATGTCAGCCAAAGGCCTCTAGGCCCTTAGTGCTGCCTGCCTATGCTAGCACATGGTAGCAGGGGGCCTGATCACCTCCCTCTGCAGGTAGCACATAGGGTAAGATGGCCTAAGCTAGGTAAATAATGACTGTGGACAGTCATTGTCCTGGCTCAGGGTGAATGTAACCCCCCCCGTTACCTGGGGTTACTAGAATCCCAGTAAGACCTAGTGGTAGGCAGGGAAGGCAGCTTGTGAAACTCCTGTTAAATGGATTTCACACTGTCTCACTCTGTTCTCAGTCTCAGCTGAGACTGAGGGATGACATCATCATAGAACTCTCGCAGCTGCATGAGCCACACTGGAATCTGCAGTTGGAAGTTAGGATAGAATGTTGGGGATTTTTGAACAGAGTCTGTGTGTAGTCTTGAAGAAAGGAGCAGCACAGCAGTCTGTGGACAGGCTCTCAGAGCCTAAAGCTCTGTCATAGAGCTACTGTAAGTGGAGGTGTGTGTTTCCACCAAAAGAGGAACACAGTAAGCTGTTTGTGAAGTGGTGGAGACCGCTGTTACTGGTCCATGTGCCCCATCCCTGAGAGGATGGGGGTGGAAGGGTTTGCCTGTCTTCCAGGGGCAATCCTCCTGGTTCTGGCTAAGGAAGAAGTTGCCTAATCTCAAGTTGTGCTATGGCACCAGAAGCTGTGGGATAGAAATTCCTGTGAGGAATCGCCTGTGGGGCACCTGCAACCAAAGGGTGAGTTCGCTCTGACAGAGGGCCTATGTTTTCACCTGAATTGTTGAAATGTGGGGATTGGACTACTTAATTTGTAGGAGGTCTAGTGTAATAGACTTGCCGGTTAATTCAAGTATGTTCAAGTCCAGCACAAAGAGTAAAGTAAAGTGGGGATTGGACTGCTTGATCAGTGGGAGGCCTAGAGCAATGGGCTAAGCCAAGTAAAAGTATGTTCAAATCCAGCACAATGGGAAAGCAAGACAAGTAGAGGAAATGTGACATACATTTACCCTTAATCTACATTGCCAAGCTTTACAGAAAGAGATGTTTAACGTCCAGAGAAATGGCCGGGTATGAATTGTGGAAGCGAGAGGTGGGAGATCCCCCATCAGTAGTACCAAATTCACCTCTATGGATTTGCTCTGTGGAAACTTTATTTTCTCTCAGGTACTTGGCCAGTGCCTGAGGAAGGTACCCAGATGTGGGATTAAAAGGAAGTTTCCCTTATAGAGCTGAGGTGCTCTTAGGTGGTTTAGGGAGCCACCAGAAAATGTTTCCATGACAAATGGAAGGTGTCCGAGCGGCCAGCAAGGGAGCTGAGCCTGGAAATCCCAGATAGTGTACAAGTTTGGGCTGTGTACCCAAAGCAGCGTGCAAGTCAGGGCTGTGTGCCTGGTGGGTTCAGAGCCTGAGGGCTGGAGTGTTGAAGAAGTGTTTCTGATTCTTTTTAATCTGCATTACCAGAGTGTGGCCAGTGAGGTCTGTCTATGCTTTGTTTGTTCTGCTTGGATGTGAATAAAGCCACACTTTAGAATCCCATTCCTGGTATTGGACATTACAGTTATTGCTTCCTGTGTTGAATTACTTTGTGTGCCCTGTGCAGGTAGCCAAACCTAGCCCTTGTGCCGAGTAACCCATTCCTCCCCGAACCCAGTCCCCACCTGGTACTGCTGTCAGATTCAAACAGCATACCACCTGTCGTTTGCAAAAAGGCAGGGGGATGGGGGTTACACCCAACTCCCTCCCCCCATTTAGCCCCCACCTTAGCCTGGCCACTTCCTCCCTCAGCTGAGTGAGCTGCTTACACATCATACAACCCCCCATCCTCCAAGCCCAATTTAGGATCATAGCCATTCCAGAGCCACTGCACCCGACCACCCTGCCAAAGATTCCCCTCCCTTGGTCGCCTCTCCCTCTGTGCTGCCCTACCATTTCTTCTGTGATACTTAGATACAGTCCTAAAATCACACCTTACGTATTTTTGGGCCCCCAACCCTCACCCCCTCTTCAGCCCCAACTCACAGTCAAGACTTTTTAGAAATAATAAAGCATGTGCAAACCACAGGTATCAAGAATTAATAACCGTAGTCACCAAGTTCAAGTCCAAGTCACCAAGTTCAAGTCGAAGTCCCCAGCACCTCCAGCGTCAGCAGTTCAAGATCAAGTTCCCAGCACCTCCAGTGTCCGTAGTCTTGACCCAGTTCATTTCACCTCAATTTCAGCTCTTTTGTGAAGGATTTCTTAGTGTCTGTGTCAATTTCCCATATCCACCGAGGTTGAAGTCCAAGTCCCCTGCGGAGAAATGCAGGACCCAGTTCCTTTGCTACAAACCAGCTCCTCGCAGTGATTTTCTTAGCTCAGGACCCTCCTTGCTCCCACTTTCAGTGCTTCTATGGACTCAGCCACTATCCATTTAGACCAGCCTGTTAGCTCCTCCACTTCATATATGGCTCCTCCTCCTCCCCTCCATGTTTAATAGAGGCCGGGGTTGGGGAGGGAGGGTGGAAACAAGCACAGCTCTCAGCTCTGCGGTCTGGCTGGCTTTTTCAAGTCTGACCGTCTTGGCACCTCTCTCCCAGATTGGCCCAATCCTACACCATGGACTGCGGTTGGCCGTCCATCCTTGCTTTAGTTGCTGAACTGTGACCTGCACCCCTTGCTAGTTCAGCTCCAAACAGCTCAGCTCTTCTTCCTCTGGTCACTGACTGTGACCCTGCTGCCGACTGCAGCCACAGCTCCACTCAGCTCTCCGCTCTCCTTTCTCTGGTCGCGGACTGCGACCCACTCCCCCGCTACCGACACAGCTCTCAGCTCTGCAGTCTGGCTGGCTTTTTTAAAGCCTACCACCTTGCCGCCTCTCTCCCTGATTGGCCCTATCCTACACCATGGTCTGCGGTTGGCCGACCTTCCTTGCTTCAGTCGCCGAACTGTGACCTGCGCCCCTTGCTAGTTCAGCTCCAAACAGTTCAGCTCTCCTTCCTCTGGTCACCGACTGTGATCCCACTGCTGACTGCAGCCACAGCTCTGCGCAGCTCTCCGTTCTCCTTTCTCTGGTCGCTGACAGCGACCCGCTCTCCCGCTGCTGACACAGCTAACAAACACAGAAATGCACAGTCCAATTTCTTTCTGTGCCACCTGGGCTATTGGTACAATTCATGACAGAGGTCACCCAGGGTCACAGCTAGGCAGGGAGTTGACAAGAGGATTTGGCTATGCAAGAGCTTGCAGGCATGCACTCCCCTGCCCCATTACACTGATAGCCTGGGGCACACTTACTCAAGTACAAGTGCAGTATGTGAAATCCTTTTGTCCTGATGCTTCCTTTGTTATTTAAAGAGGTTGTTTAAAAGCCCACAAACAGATCCCTTAGGAACAAGCCAGACAAAAATGTGGATTCATCAAGCAGGACCCAGAGTCACTGACTTTGTCAGACATAGTTACTTGACTTCTGTTTTGCTTGGGATAGCTTCCAAAATGTTGATTTTAAACTGAAAATGCAAATACCTGGTGGTGATGTTTTGCAGAAATCCAGTCCAGAAGACCTTCACAGATGTAGTGAGCAAGAATGGTGTAGTTACTCCAAGCAGAAAATCTTGTAAATCCCCAAAAACTAAGCTTCAGACACAGACAAACACAAACAGCCACCCACACAGACCCAGGAGGTGGGGCTAGATTTCAAACCTATTTGGTGTTCTCTTATTGGGGCTGTGCTGGTGGGGCTATTTCTTTGAATTGGAAACCTATATCTTCTAATTTTAAGCCCATTTTGGTGTGTTATTGGTGAGGCTGTTTGAATTAGAGACCTGTTTCTTCTGGTATCAAACCTATTGTTGTGCTTTTAGTGGAGTTGGGATTGTTTTTTGCTGTCTTCCCTAGCTGCAAAGTTTAGTGGTCAGAGAAGCAAAGGCTAATTTCTACCGCTCTCAACTTGATCTCTCAGCTAAATGCTCATCCAAATTCTGGAAACTAATTAAAGACATTGAAGGCCATTCTTCCGGTGCCTCCTTGCCAACAAAAATCTTGACTGGCTCCACTATACTCACTGACAAACTGTCAATCCTTGACTTCTTCAACAACCACTTCGCTACTGCAGGGCTAGCATTTGACACTTCCCCAGCCAGTATGCTTCGCTTACAGCTTGGAGTCAATAATCAAGGCATCTCCTTCCCAAATCCATCCTTCTCACTCCAACCTACAACTCTGAAGGAAGTTGAAGACCTTTTGCTCCAGTTGGATGTTAGGAAAAGTGCTGGAGCAGACCTTATTGAACCGTACTTTTTAAAGTTAGGCTACCATGTCCTTGCGGTGCACATTACACATTTGTGTAACGTATCACTTTCACAGGGTGACCTTCCTACCATCTGGAAAGCGTCTTATGTTATCCCCTTATTTAAGTTGGGAGATCCCAGTGACCTGAACAATTACAGGCCAATTTCCCTTCTACCACCCCTGTCTAAGTTATTGGAAAAAATTGTGAATGCCCAGCACAGGAATTACCTGGAACTGGCAAAGCTGCTCAACCCATTACAGTCAGGTTTTAGAGCAGAACACAGCACAATCTCAGCACTAGCCAAGGTAACTAATGATTGCCAGTGTGAGTTGGATAACACAAACTTTGTCTGTGCAGTATTTTTGGACCTAAGGAAGTCCTTTGATACCGTTGATCATGACCTATTCCTTACGGCCCTCCGGCATATTGGACTGGATACTCTATCCATTAGATGGTTTGAGAACTATCTTATAGGTCGCTCACAGCAGGTAAAAGCTGAAGGTGAAGTCTTACCCTTAAAACCCCTCCTGAGGGGAGTACCTCAAGTTTCCATCTTGGGTCCCCTGCTATTCGCAATCTATATTAACAGGATAGAAGCCAGTTTCACAAAGGCCCAAATACACCTTTTTGCGGATGACACAGTGCTTTATGTCAGTGGTCAGTCCCCTGATGTGGCATGCACAGTTCTCCAGGATGAATTCAACTTGCTGCAGCACCAGCTCCTAAACCAAAAGTTGCTTTTGAATGCCAAGGAAACAAAAGCAATGTTCTTCTTGCCTTTCCCCAACTCACCTAACCCAACCTCAGTTGGAACTCTCCCCCGATATCTACCATCCTTGGTGAACAATTGGGAGTACGTAACTAAACTCAAATACTTGTGGGTAGGGCTTGACAATAGACTCTCCTTCCTAGTACATATAGAAGAACTGACAAAGAAACTCCATCAAAGGCTAGGCCTTTTCATTAGGATAAAAACCTCCTCTCCATGGATGCTAAGACAAGACTAGTTCAAACTACTTTTCTCTCCCTCCTAGACTATGCTGATTTCCTTTATAGTCAAGGACCCGCCAGAACACTCACAAAACTTGATACACTCTATCACAGAGCCCTAAGGTTTATAACGGATCTTCCCTACTCCACCCACCATTGCTTGTTGTACACTGCAGTAGGTTGGTCCTCTCTTAGCTTCAGACGACAAAGAAATGCTGCCATCTGGACTTATAAAGCCATTATAAACAAACTGCCTGACTACATCTCTGTCTGTTTACCATTTTGTACTCTAAGCAGGTACGCTTTGAGAAATGCCTCCTATATTACTTTGAAGGTATTTAAGGCCAGATTCCGCTTTGGCTGGACATCTCTTAATCACGTGCAGCCCCAAATATGGAATAGGCTGCAAAAAGCTTTGAAATTAAAGCATACCATTAGCTTAGCAGCTTTCAAAACACTTTACTCGCATCATAAAAAGGAATCCTGTGTTTGCTACTCCTGAACACAAGACCCTCCATCCCAACTATCAAATCATTTGCTTCTGCCTCCATCCCAAAGGAGCCCTCTAACTACTTTCACTTGGGCCTCTTCTCTGGTTACTGGTTTCAGCTACTGCAGGGCCTCCCTCTCTTCCCTCCACCCTTCATTGCTTCTTTTTACTCTTTTTTTTTATCCCATGATTCTAGTTTTGCACCTGCCTTCCCCTATACTCTGCCCCCGCTGTCTAGTTCCCCCCAAAATGTATCGCACCTTACTTTTTTGCATCCGCGGACTCTTATTTTTTTATTTTTTTTTTTAGTTTAACCAGGAGTAGCACACTAAGCTGAAAGCTTTTTTTACAGGAGCGACCTGGGAGCACAGGGAAGTTAAGTGACTTGCTCAGGGTCACACAGTATGCGAGTGGAAGCTGCGGGATCCCTAACCGCTGTTCTTTCCAGTATCTGTCCTACTCCCCCTCCCACCCTGCTTCTTCCTCTGCCCCTAGTTCATCCCCTGATTTGTTCTCTTGAGGTTTCAGTTGGTTCACATTTTTATTTGTTCCCTACTCACACTATAGTTGTTGAACTTATCTGCATTACTGTTGTTCATACTTTTTCCTTTTCTGTATATTATTGCTGTATTTAACCTGTATTTCCTTACATTTGTATTTCCATGCCTGTTGTTGATCATGCCAGTGTACTGTAACTACTGTGTATTTTTTGTTATCTTATACTTGTTTCACCCAGGTCTACCTCGAAAATGAGCTCTGCTCAGTGGTGATTACCTGGTTAAATAAATATTTGATTGATTGATTGTGCATAGAAGGGGAAGGGTGCTAATTGTCTGGCCAGGGGCCTCAGCTACCTGATTGTTTCTGGAAGGCACGTGCTGGTCCCATCCTCCCTACTTCTCACCCCACCCACCCCAGGTATGTCATTTCCTTTATACCAGGGTTCTGACATCACTTCCTCAAAAGGGCAAAGGACATGCACCTTTCATAGCAGAAGCAGACATCCAGGAAAGAAACAGCAGCTAGTGAAGAGGTGACTGCTATCTCAGTGGAATGGAAGTAACTGCAACACAAGGAGCTTTCATTGTAACCTGTCTGCATTGGTGTTTGCATTGTGGAAAAGAGGGGTAGGAGATAGAAGGAGGCTGTGCAATAGTTGCTTACAGTTTCTTTTTGGGTGTGGATAGGAACATAAAAAGCAATTGCTCAATCTATCTAAAGTGTATGAAAAGGGGGTAATGGAAACTGAGAAAAGGAGAAGAATGTTTTGCAATGATAGAGGGGGAGAAGGGAGACTTGGAGGAGTGTTGGGTATCCTTCATCTGGAAGGGTTGGGGTGGCTGGTGACAACAGCAGTGGGTAGGGTGGTAGGCTGCAACAACTGCAGTGTGCCAATCTTTCAAAAATTGCATGGATGGTGGGGGGATGTTTAATGTGCAACCAAAACAGAGAAACTTAGAAAGGAGATCGAGGGTCTGCAGGAGGAACTAAGACAGGCACGGTAGACTGGGTTATAGCCCAACACTGAAAGGAGGGAGGAGGAGAGATGAGAAGGGAGGGCAATTTGGGCCAACAGGGGGAAGGAGATGGTCAGAAGAAGGGAAGCAAAGACAGGGGGGCCCGGGCACTGGTCAGGAAGAACAGTGTTATGGGAAACCAGGTCAAGGGGAAAAAAGACAACCGGAAGGAGGAGAAAGCAACTTGTGAGGGGAGGAGGAGAAGAAGTGGCAACAGTCATGGAGTTGAAAGGAGGGAACAGGCTACTATGAGGAGGAGGAAGAGGGCATTGGAGAAGGGTTTTCAGAAAATTGTTTTACAGTACTAGAGAGGAAGGAGGAAGAGGGAGGTGATGAGACTGGAGAAGTAACTGCTTGACGTCCGGATGAAACTGGAGTGAGAGGAAGTTCTTCTGGGGGAATTACAACAGGGCAGAAGGGGGAACTACTGTGCAGAAGGAAGAGGAGAAGCCAGGAGTGAGAGGTGGGGAGGAAGGGAAGCAAGCAGTTAGTAAGAGGGGTGGAATCTTAGTGCTGGGGGACTGAATACTAAGAGGAGTCAGGTGGGGCAGCAAAGAGGAGAGGCATAGTCGCATTTGGGTGGAGGCCATGCCAAGAATGACAGCGAAAAGGGTGGGACAATCTGTTCTAAAACATGCTAGAAGGGGTAGGGACAAGCCACATTTAATTATACATTTGGGGACGAATGACCTGGCTGACAAGATAGTAGATAAAGTCCAGAGAAGGTTTGAGGAACTAGGACAATTATGTGAGGGGGCAGGAAGATCAGTGACTTTCTCAGAGATACTTCCAGTGCCCAGGGCAAGCACAGCAAGAAAGTTAAGAATAGATGGATTTAATGGATGGCTAAGAACCTGGTGTCATGCTAAAGGGTATGGGCTGGTGGGGGGTGGGGAGCGACCTGGGAGGACAGTAGTCTATATGCCAAGGATAGACTACACTTGAGCGATGAGGGAAAGAAAGTGTTGAAACAGAGGATGGAGGAGTACATAGAGGAAGTTGGGAATTTAAACTAGGAGCAGAGGGTGGCACATGGGCAAGGGACATGTAGAGACCACAGGTTGGGAAGCCATGTGAGCTTACCCCCCATAACAGGGACAAAGGGCAAGTACTATTGGCGATGCTAGTAAAGGAGGGCAGGATGGGGGAGGTGGAAGGTGGTCACCCTGAATGCTAGGAGCCTTGGGAAGAAAACTGCAGAGCTACAGACTCTCATGGTGGGGGGGGGTGGACATTGCTGCCATCACTGAAACATGAGCCATCCAATACAATGAATGGGACCTGTCGATATCAGGGTACAGGTTATTTCGTAGCGATAGAGTGATTGGGAAATGGGGGGTGGCATTATATGTGAGGGAAGGACTGAAGTGTGTATGGGAAATAGGGGAGGAGGGTACTACAGTGACACTATGGATGCAAATCCAGGATTCCAAGAATAGGACTCTCAGGATGGGAGTGGTGTACAGGCCGCCCTGCCAGACAGAGGAGGTAGACACAGAACTGGCGGGACAGATCAGGAGGACCTGTGAGAAGGGTAGTGTGGTGACTGTGGGGGACTTCAACATGCCAGGAGTGGATTGGAGTACCCCAACTACCAGGAATAGAAGGGAGCAGGTACTGCTGGATGCCTTTCAGGACAGCTTCTTGATGCAAATGGTCAGTGAACCAACCAGGTTAGGGAATACCCTTGACCTTGTGCTGGCAAATGGGGAGTCTGTGAGGGAACTTAGGGTTGAAGAACCACTGGCGGGGAGTGACCACCACTCAGTATGACTCACATTGGATATGGTAAGGACAGAGTGGAATCTGGCATAAGGGTACTGGACTTCAGGAAGGCCGATTTTGGGAGGATAGGGGAAGTGATAAAAGGGTACCTGGCCAGAAGTCAACCCAGTATGGGCACTAACCAGAGGTGGGAGCTCATAAAGCTGAGGATAGTGGAGGCAACCAGAACCTGCAGCATGGCCCAGAGCAAGAAGGCTAGGGCAAAGAAACCTAGCTGGGTGAGCAAGGAGGTCATGGAAAAGGTAAGGAGGAAAAGAGCTGCCTTTAGGAGGTACAAGAAAACAGGGAGGGGGGAGGACAGGGAGGAGTACCTGAAGGAATTGAAGGAGGTGACAAGGGCAGTAAGGGCAGCCAAGGCATCTACAAAGCTCAGGCTGGCGCAGACCATTAAGAAGGGGGAGAAGGACTTCTTCAGGTACATCAGGAAGAAAAGGATCTGTAAGGATCGTATAGTAAGGATTAGGAAGGAGGGGGTTGGGTAGAAGCAGGGGTGGTAAGACAGAAGCGCTAAATGATTACTTCTGCTCTGTATTTACTAAGGAGAAGAGGGGGTGATACCCAAGGTGGGAGGGAGGGCAGAAACAGGGGTGGAGGGGGTGACAGACAGGGAAATTATGGAGGGCAGGGTTCTGGAGGGTTTGAGGGCACTGAGGGTGGACAAGGCGCCAGGACCAGATGGCATCCACCCCAGGGTACTGAAGGAGCTGGCAGAGGTCCTGGCAGGACCTTTGGCAGACCTATTTAATGCTTCACTACACTCTGGGTGTGTACCTCAGGATTGGAGGATGGCTTATGTGGTGCTCCTCCACAAGAGCGGCTCCAAGGATGAACCGAGGAACTACAGACCAGTGAGCCTTACATCCGTCGTGGGTAAGCTGATGGAGACTATCCTGAAGGAGAGGCTGGTGGCTCTCCAGGAGGCCAAAGGACAACAGGACAGCAGACAACATGGCTTTGTACGTGGTAGATCCTGCCAAACCAACCTGATGGAGTTCTATGACTGGATAACTAGGCAACTGGACGGTGGCCATGCAGTGGATGTCTTGTACCTGGACTTTAGTAAGGCATTTGACTTGGTGCCACATGGGAGGCTGGGAAGTAAGTTAGAAGGCACAGGGGTGGGTGCCAAGCTGGTGATATGGGTAGGGAACTGGCTTCAGGGAAGGCAACAGAGGGTGGTGATGGGTGGGGCACTCTCATTCCCAAGGGTAGTGATGAGTGGTGTTCTGCAGGGCTCGGTGTTGGGACCAGTGTTGTTTGGGATATTCATTGCAGACATATCATTGGGCATCAAGAGCAAGACCAGTCTGTTTACTGATGACACCAAGATGAGAGCAGTGGTGGACAACCTAGGGGAATGGCAGGGGTTGCAGGATGATCTGGCAAAGCTGGAAACCTGGTTGGACACCTGGCAACTGGGGTTCAATGCCAAAAAGTGCAAGGTGCTGCATTTTGGGGCAAAACCCCAGGAGGGAGTTACCAGCTGGGGGGGGGTGCAGCTAGCAGAGACAGAGGAGGAGAAGGATCTGGGGGTGCTTATTACAGGGTCAATGAACAACTTGGCACAATGTAGGAAGGCAGCTGCAAAGGCCAACAAAATGCTGGGTTGCACTGCAAGGGATATATCCTTGAGGAGGGGGAAGGTGATTCTGCCATTGTATAGATCATTAGTTAGACTGCACCTGGAGCACTGAGTGCAGTACTGGTGCCCGTATCTGAAGAGGGACATAAAGTTACTGAAGGGATGCAGCGCAAGGCAACAAGTTGATTAAGGGGCTGGGGGACTTACCATATGAGAGGAGGCTGAGGGAGTTGAACATGTTCTCATTGGAGGAGAGGAGGGACAGGGGGATATGATTGCAACCTTCAAGTACATGAAAGGAATAAACAAGACAGGTACAGTGGGGCTGTTCAAAGTAAGGGAGGGGAGGGACATCTGGGGCCATGATATGAGACTGGAAGGAGGAAGGTTCAGGAGGGAGATGAGACACTTTTTTATGGAGAGGGTGGTAGGTGGGTGGAATGCACTACCGGCAGAAGTGGTATCCAGTAGAACAGTGGACTGCTTCAAAAGGGGCTGGGACAGGGCAAGGGGAGGATCAAGGCAGGAGAAGAGTGGGAGGGAGGGAGGGGCACCTGCAGAATAAGGGGTGCTAGTTGCACATTCACGCAGACTTGATAGACCTCTAGCCTTTATCTGCTGGCAAAAGTCATATGTTCGTAAGAAAATGTATAGCAACCAGCTTTGTGGGTGTTTCAAGTGCTGTGTTTTCACAATTTGAAATATCTAGATTGGAGAAAAATCTTACAGACCACATTCTGAATCGGAATGCTCAAGCAACCAAGGGTACTTCAGTTCATCAAAGAGCGGACGGAAAACTGCCGAAAAGTCCTCCGCTAAATTTCCAATAGTAAAATAGCACCAGTTCTATTCATCATTCTAAACACGGTGCTATAATAACTAAGCATATAGAAAGTTTGTCAAACTCTCAAACGAGCAGCGGAGCAGCACCGCAGCCATCTTGCTACACTCACAGGATGTATCTACCTGTGAAATTGTATTTCCAAACTGTATGACCTATGCGCCATCTCTATGGCCCAGGTTGTGCATCAAAACGGTCCCTGGGATCAGTGCACTTACCTGGTAAACAAATACGTAAGTAAAAGGAACGTGAGCATCTTTATTTTTATACTTGGTTGCTGCTATGTGGGTTAAACGGCTATGCTGATGGTTTAAAAACGCACCCAGGGTGTTGATTAATCCCTAATAACCCTATACCCTGTCGTGGGTTATTGCTTACAAATCTGCCTTTGTGTGGTGAATTGATGGTTCAGGAGGAGGGAGGTAGGCTGCAGAAGGAGGGATTGCAATGGGGAGGCTGGCAAGTCACATGACACGGAGTGGCCTATCGGAAGGCCACAGTCTGGCTTAAAGGGAGCCATTTTGGTAGTATGGGGCAGTAGGAGGAGATCAGATGGCAAAAAGGAAAGTGAGCATCTTAATTTTTATACTTTAGTTACTGTTGTGTGTGTTAAACAAAAAATCACAGCAAACAGGAGCGCTCGAAATATGCGGGTACTCATTCCAAAGAAAAAGCAATAAACAAACACATACAGGGAAGAGCATCAGCTGTATAAATAGCCAAAAATCAAGTCGGCACACATAAATGTATTTAAAACACGAGCCCAGGTTACAGGATCCCCAGGCGCTGGGTCTTACTTGTGACCCTTGGAAGGGTCACAGTGGAACCAAGCACTGGGGATCCTGTTGCCGTGGGCTCCATGCTTTAAATACATTTATGTGTGCTGACTTCAGTTTGGGCTATTTATACATCTGATGCTCTTCTCTGTATGTGTTTTTTTTGTGTGTGTGTTAAACAGCTGTGCTAATGGTTTAAAAAAGTAAATCTGCCTTTGTGTGGTGAGTCAGGGATTCGGAGAAAGGAGGTAGGCCACAGAGGGAGGGACTGCAAGGGGAAAGCCTGCAAGTCACATGACTCAGAGCGGCCTATCGGAAGGCCAGAGTCCAATTATATTTCCCAGAGGGCCAAGTGACCCCTCGCATGAGTGACCCCAGAGCGTGTCATGAAGCAGGAGTGTGGCATCTGACTAGGTGGCATCTGCAGGGTGTCCACAAGGAAAACAACAGGCCACGTTGGAGAGGGGAGCCTATGGTTTATCAGAGAGGTACAATAGTGGGCGCTAAGAGGGGGCAGTGGGAGACTGGAGTAGAGGCCTGTAGAAGGGGGGCCAGTTAAAGCAAGCCTTATACACAGGGATGGGGTATCAGGGCAGAAGAGGGGGTGGGAGGTATGGCAGGAGCAGGGTGCTCTCAGGGAGAGAGTAGGACCAAGGAAAATAGTGGGGTGTGATGGCTGTGGAACAGCAGTTTTCATGGACATGCTGTCTAGCATTGGGGATTGCCCAGTATGCATACAAATGATGCACCTGGAAACAGAAATTTACAGGCTAAAGAGGGAGGTGGAGAGGCAGGGCTTGGGGGGGGGAGGAGAGGAGGAAACTGCACCAGAGCTACAAATAGGTGGGGCAGGGCTGAGTGGATGAATGAGAGGATTGCAGGTGAAATTACAAGGGCAAGAAGCAGACCAGGTTGCTGGGGGAGCAGTGGATGGCAGGTGGTGGATGGGTGGGGGGAAGCAAGGTGCTACTGCACTTGGAGCAACAAGAAATGGAAATGGCTTGGCAAGTGTGGGTTACAAGTTTGTAAATGCAGGTGGGGTTAGCATGTCAAATAGGTATGCACAGTTAGGAACCTTGCAGGACACAGGAAATCAACAGGGGCAGGGTGCACAAAGGACGGGGACAGTTGGGGGAGGGACAGGGTGTTGGTGGGAAGTAATTGGGATGAACGGGGGGGGGAGGTGCAAGAGAGAGGAGATAAAGGAGGTGCTAGAAAGAGGGAATGGAGAGTCATTGGAGGAGATACCAGCGAGGGTTGTCAGGGGAAGGGGGTGAAGAGGGGGAAGGAGAGAGACATGGAGTTGATAGGGAAGGGCAGCGGGGACCCAAGGGGAGCAGCAACAAGAAGGGTGGCAGAGGGGAAACTGGGAGGGGGGAAGGGATCAAGTGGGAGAAGAATTGAAATGGGCAGTCAGGGAGAGATGCAAAACATTTCTGCAAGGAGCAGATGATGTCCCTGGGGTGAGTTGGGCAGGAGGAACCAGATTGGGGGACTAGGCCGAGGAGGAAACTGGAGGAGCAGGACAAGGAGCATGGGGGGGTCAAAGAAAGCCAGCAAGGAGGGGTTGCAAGATTATTATACTGGGGGATTCCATAATCAAGGGTATCAAATGGGGGAAGGGGGTTAAGGGAGGAGAAGCTCTCTCTGGGTAGAATGCATGCCAGGCATGACAGCACACAGAGCAAAGCACATAGTCCATGCTGCAGTGAGGAGTCACGGGGGAATCCTCACATAGTGATGCACCTCGGCACAAACAACCTGGAAGGAAATAGTGTGCAGGAGGTACAGGCAAGATTTAGGGAACTAGCCAGAATATGTAAAACTGAAGTGAATGCAGTTGCTTTTTCAGAAGCTCTGCCAGTGCCGAGGGCAAGCACAGACAGGAAGCAGAGCATAAGCAGTTTCAATGAGTGGTTGGGAGAATGATGTAGAGATATGGGTTTGGACTAGTGGGGGGCTGGGGAGCAACTTGGGATAACAAGGATCTACGCGCTGAGGACAGACTACATCTGAGTAGGGAGGGTTCAGGAATTTAAAAAAAGAAGCTGGGGGAGTTTATTGCTAGTAAGTATGATTTAAACTAGTGGGGGGCTTAGACTTGCAGGGCAGGCAGAAAAGCAAAGTTTGGGAGGCCTAGAGCCTCTCCCCAACTGGACATTTGGTGGAAGTGAGGAACTTGCAGAGGGATAACACTGGGGGGCAAGGGATGGATAAGAAGGTTCAGGGGGAGGATTGGAGGGTGAGCTCCATGAATGTGAGGAGCCTGGGTAATAAGTTACCAGATCTTCAAGCACTGATGGTGGAAGGGAGGGGTGAACGTGGCAGCAATCACGGAGTCATGGGCCACCCAGCAGCATGATTGGGACTTAAAATCCCGGAGTACAAACTGTACAGGGGAGACAGAAAAATTTGGAAGGGGAGGTGGCTATATTTTTCAGGGATGGAATAGAGTGCAGCAGAGAGGAGGGTGAAGATGAAATATGGAGATATTGTGGGTCAACATACATGATGCTAAGGGCAGGAAGGTTAATCTGGGAGTAGTCTATAGACCACCTCCCAGTCTGAGGATCAGGACAGAGAACTGGTGGACAATCTAAAAAGTCACTGTGGTAGGGGCAGGACGGTGGTGGCAGGTGACTTTAACCTGCCAGGGGTAAACTGGTGCACCATGACCTCAGCAACTGCTAGAGAGCAACAGATATTGGACGCATTCCAAGATGTGGTCCTGGCACAACAGGTGGTCTAGCCAACCAGAGAAGGGAACATCTTGGATCTGGTACTGGCAGACAGTGACCAGGTAAAGGATGTGGCAGTAGAGGACCTGCTGGCGGGGAGTGACCACTGTATGGTGTGGTTTTTCCTTGATCTGGGCAGGGAGGGAAATAAATCCAATATGAAGTGGAACGCAGGTGGGAAATCCTAAAGTTGGGCCTGTTAGAGGCTACAAAAGCTGGCACAAAGATCTGCAGTAAAGAGCAAGGTCAAGGAAACCCAGCTGATGGACCAGGGAGGTATAAGAGAGAGTAAGGGAGAAAAGGCTAGCCTTCCATAAGTACAAGAGAACCCATGGGAGGGAAGATGGGGAGGATTATATTAAGAAATTGAGGGAGGTGAGCAGGATGGTAAGGGCAGCCAAGGCATCCAAAGAGCTAAGGTTGGCACAGGGGATCAGGGAGGGGGAGAAGGAATTGTTTAATACATCAGAGAGAGAGGAGGAAGTGTAGGGGGCAGATCACTAGGATAAAGAAGGAAGGCGGGTGGGCGGAGGAGGGGGGCTGAGCAGCAGAGGTGCTAAACGAGTACTTCTCATCGGTCTTTACAAAGGAAAAGGAAGGACCAATTCCACGGGGGAGGTAGGGGCAAGGGTGGGATGGGGGGAATATAACAGATGGGGAAATCCCAGTAGAGAGAGTATGAGAGGGCCTTAAGTCCTTGAGGACAGACAAGGCACCGGGACCGGATGGGATCCATTCCAGAGTGTTGAAGGAGTCGGCAGAAGTCCTGGCAGCGCTTTTGATGGAGTTATTTAATACCTCCCTCAAATTGGAATGTGTACCACTGGACTGGAGGGTGGCACATGTGGTTCCCCTCCATAAGAGTGGACCTAGGGATGAGTCAGGAAATTACAGACCGATCAGCCTTAACTCCATAGTGGGGAAACTACTGGAGATCATCTCGAAGGAAAGCCTGGTGGATTTCTTGGAAGTAAAGGGCCTTCAGGACACCCGGCAACACAGATTCGTCCAGGGGAGATCTTGTCAGACTAATCTGGTCACAAAGTCACTAGGCAGCTCCCAAAGCAGACCTGGACCTGAGACAAAAGCAAAACAAGAGTACTGGCAAAGCAGAAAAACTCGGCTTCCCGGTCTCCACACCACAGCAGAAAATGCTCCACACTATGTTATCAGGTAAACGTTTTCATTGATGCAACACACAAACAGCAGCAGCAGTCAAAAGATCCACTTGTCCCTCCCTCTGTGACCAAACCAAGCGCTTGTACCACACAAAAACATTTGGTCACAGAGGAAGGGGCAAGTGGATCTTTTGACTGCTGCTGCTGTTTGTCTGTTGCATCGATTAAAAAGTTTATCTGATAAGGCAGCGTGGAGCTTTTTCTACTGTGTTGTGGAGACCAGGAAACTAATCTGGTTGAATTTTTTGACTGGGTGCCAAGATCTTTAGATGGGGGTTGGCCAGTTGATGTCCTGTATCTGGACTTCAGCAAGGCATCTGACTTTGTGCCACATGGGAGACTATTGGGAAAGCTGAGGAACTTGGAGGTAGGGGTTATTTATTTATTTAAAAGTTGATAACCGGGAATGGCAACATGAGCCGTGGCTCGTTTCCAGATGCGACCCGGGGAGGGGAACAAGGAGGTAATAACACAAGAGGCAGGCATAAGCACAAATTACAGCACTTGTAACAAGGGTCAGGGTTACAAGACCCACTACAAAAGTTGAGCCAGCACAGGACAGCAATATGAACAACATAATCAAGAGTCAATTAGCAGCAGAATCAGCTTAAAATGAGGGATACATTATACCCACCCCCCCACAAAAATGAACAAGATGGTCAAGTGGATTGGGAACTGGCTGAGTAGCAGACAGCAGACGGTGATGGTAGGGGGAGCTCTTGACACCTAGAAGGGTCACTAATGGGGTCCCGAAGGAATCTGTTCTAGGTCCACTGCTGTTCAACGCTTTCATAGCAGACATTGCAGAGGGGGTTACAAGTAAAATTAGCTTGTTTGCAAATGATTCCAAACTAGGAGCAGTGATGGACAGTGAGGAGGGGAGGAGAATTCTCCAGGAAGATCTGGAAAGACTGGAACAGTGGTTAAAAATGTGGCAGTTGGGCTCAACGCTAGGAAGTGTAGTGTACTGCATTTAGGGGCTAGGAATCCAGGGTACAGCTGTCATTTGGGGGGGGGAGGTGGAGCAGTTATCCGCTTCTGAGGAGGAAAAGGATCTGGGAGTGGAGATCACAGGTACAATGAATCACTGTAGAATAATGTAGAAAAGTGGCAGTCAAAGCAAACAGAATGCTGGGATGCATTGCTAGGGGGATCACTTCAAGGAGGGAGGAGATTATCCTGCCACTGTATAAATCCTTGGTGAAGCCTCACCTGGAGTACTGGGTGCAGTTCTGATGCCAATAACTAAAGAGGGTTGTCATGCTTCTGGAGAGATTCCAAAGGAGGGCGTCTAAGATGATCCGTGGAATGGGGGAGAAGCCTTATGAGGAGAGGCTGAGAGGGCTCAACATGTACTCCCTGGAGGACAGGAGAGACAGAGAGGATATGATTGAAACCTTTAAGTACTTGAAGGGCATCAACAGAGTAAGCACTGAGGGTTTGTTTAGATTGAAGGGGAAGGGACCACGAGGGGACATAGCCTGAACTGGTGGGGGGGATGTACAGGAGAGAACTGAGGAGGCACTACTTCACATAAAGGGTGGTCGTGCTGTGGAATGCGCTGCCTGAGGAGGTGATCTCATTTGAAACAGTGGGGAGCTTTAGGAAGAGTTGGGATAGGTTCATGGGCAAGGTACAAGTAGGGAGGGAAGTGAACAGAAGGGCAACTCGGGAGGAACCTTTGGAGGGAGGAGGGAGGAATGGGGCAGCAGCAGTGTCTGAACTGTGAGCTTAGCTTCAAGCAGACACATAGACTTTATGGCCTAAATCTGCTGGCATTGTTGTATGTTTGTATGTAATAAATAAAAAAATGTGTTTGTACTAGCCTAAGTATTGTAACTTCTCAGGCTGTACCTGAAAATAGGCATTTCATTGTATAGTGTGCTTGTCTTATAGATAAATAAATAAATGAATGAATAATCAAGGGAGACATGAAATACTCTGGGCAGTGCCGTAAAGTGGCAGCCAAAGCAAACAAAATGCTGGGATGCATTGCCAGAGGAACAAGGAAGTCATTTTGCCATTGTACAGGTCATTAGTGAGACCGCATTTACTGTGTGCAGTTCTGCTGCCCTTATTTGAAAAAGGACATCAGATTACTGGAGGGGGTACAACGTAGGGTGACCAAGATGATCTAGGGCTTGGGGGACAAATCCTATGAGGAGAGACTGCGGGAGCTCACTATGTATTCCCTGAAGGACAGAAGGGAAAGGGAGGATATGATAGAAACCTTCAAGTATCTTAAAGGTATGAACAAGGTTAAAACGAATGGCATTTTCAATTTAAAAGGGAAAGGGTCCACTAGGGGGCATAGTCTGAAATTAGCTGGGGGAAGATTTAACAAGCATTTGTCAATGCCGAACGTTCGCTTGCAGGTATTTGCAGTGGCGTTTGGCACTTATGGTACCTTTACCCTAACGCCCCTGGTGTTTGCTGGTATTTGCACTACAAATTTTCAACATGGTCTTTTTGTGACCCCCACCTCATAAAAGCATTTGGGACCTATGCTCATGAACAGTGCCACTGTGATTTTGTTAATCTGTCCTGAACGTTGATTTCTCACAGCAACCGTGCCATTCTGCGCCACATGTGTGAAAACACAGTTTGGGCAGGATGTGAAAAATGACAGCTGTACCATTCATAGGGAGGTGTGAAGAAATGGCAATGCTGAAAATCTGGAGTGAAAATATAAAAAATTCTCGAATTTACAAGTGTACATGGAAACTGCGCAATGCATGCTCATAACACAGTCATTTCGTGGATGTCTTTCACCAAATTTTCAACATAAGCATTTTGTGGCCTCTGCTTATGAACAGTGTCGCTATCATTTTCTTAATCTGCCCTGAACATTGATTTCCCACTACAACCGCGCCATTGTGCACCAGATGTGCGAAAACACATTTTGGGCAGTATGTGAAAAATGATAGCTGCACTGTTCATAAGGAGGTATGCAAAAATGTTAATGTTGAAAATCTGGAGTGAAAATATGACAAATTCTCGAAGTTACGAGTGTGCGTGGAAACTGCGCAATGCACACTCACAACAATAGTCATTTTATGGACTTTTGCCACCAAATTTTCAACATATGCATTTTGGGACCTCCGCACATGAACAGTGTCACACTGATTTTTGTAATCTGTCCAGAACATTGATTTCCCACTGCGACCGTGACATTGTGCGCCAGATGTGTGAAAACACATTTCAGCCAGGATGTGAAAAAAGACAGCTGTACTGTTCATAAGGCGTTGTGAAAAAATGCCAATGTTGAAATCTGGAGTGAAAAATATTGCAAATTCTGAGATGCAGTGTGCGTGGAAACTTCACTGTAGCATATGTGACAGTCATTTTGGAATTTTTCACCAAATTTGCAACATAGGCTTTTTTGGGAGCCCACCTCATGAACAGTGACACTGTTGTTTCATTAATCAGTCCTGAAAGATGAATCTGCGCAGTGACTGCGAAATCACCTTTCAGGACAGAATAACCACATGACAGTGACTGAATTTATGAGGTGGGGTCCCAAGAACCCCATGTTGAAAATTTGGTGCCACAATTTTCAAAAATGGCTGAGATATCCACCTAAGTTGAAAAAAAAAAAAAACCCAACATTTATGCCATTATACAGCTTACGGCATTTCTTCAGTTCACGGTCGGCTTTCAAGAGTGCAGATGTGTTTACATGCGAAGATGCGTCATGACTCTGGAGGTAAGTATGGGTGTGGGGTGTGTGGGGAAGTAAGTGCGAGAGGGTGGGTGTGGGTTGGGGAAGGGCACCAGACACAACTAGGGACGGTTTTCTGTTTTCACGGGTTTTAAACACACAAAAGACATCGCAGGATGGTTTCCCCACTTACAGGGACAATGAGCATGGTGGGGTGGGCTCCCAGCATGCCACCTGGGTATTTGTTGGGGGAGCCTGGAGATGACGGGGATTGGGCACCCCATTGGCACATAGTGTGTTTGGGAGGGGCAGTAACGAGGGAGTGGGAAGGACAGCAGCAGAGGGAGGAAGCGGGAGGGATTTCATTAGCAGCCAGAGGGAAAAGGGTGACGTTAATATGCTGAATACACACGTTACCACCACTGATTGCAGTGGTGCTTTTCTTTTAACTGAAGACCACTGCAGCCAAACTGCTGTCATAGACAGCTCGTGCATCCATCGGTGCGGTAGGGTTGCACCCACTACACCGAGCACTGCATTGGACAGGAGGGTCACACATCTCCAAAAAGTCATACTGTCCCAAAACGCTCCTTGTGCATGAGCAAGCAAATGCAAAAAGGAAATGAGAAGGCACTTTTTCACAGAAATAATGGTGTCCAAGTGGAACAATCTGCCGGAGGAGGTGGTTTCATTGAAAATAGTGGGCAGTTTTATAAGTGGATGGGACAGGGTAAAAGGGAGAGTCATAACTGGTGGGAAGATGGGTAGGGGGGGAAAAGATGGTGAAGGAGGATAACTCCATGGAGAAAGGGGGGTAGCTACAGTAAAATCAACTGTGAGCTGCACACTCAAGCAGACTGGATAGACCAACGTGGCCTGTTTCTGCTGGTGTTTCTGTATGTTCGTATATAAATAAATAAATAAAGTCAGATTTATTTGCCCTTGCTCTCTCTGTGCGTTTGTTTCTAAACTCTCTGTATTTTTGCTGATGAGCGCTGAGATCAGATTTCCTGGCAGATTTCTGTGCTGTTGTGCTGGAATAACACATGGTCATGTGATCACATTTGACCAATCACAAGTCTTGTTTTCACATACTGTACCTGTGTTATAATTTGTGTCTTTCATACACAGTGTATCCCAAAATGCTTTCTAAGCTACTTGGCATGCACAGGGCGGCCAAGTATAACTAAGGGAGGTTAAGAAAAGTTCAGAAGGTTAAGTGACTTGCTCACGATTACACCAAGAGAAGGTGGCTGTGGTGAGGCTTAAATCTGTGTATCCCAATTCACAACTATGTGCTTTAACTACGAAACTACATTGTCTCAAATATACTACATTTTAGGTGGAAATATGCCACACAGTCCCTGCCAGAGATGTTCCTTTTTACTCACCTTCTGTGATACTCCCCCTCCACTGCTGCAACCACTGGAAAATAGAACCTGGCTAATATTGGGTGCAGTTGAGTTCATGACATGATGGTTGATACTAGGTCACGGTGTAGCAGACTCTGTACCAGGTACACGTTTGTCGCTCTCCCACTCTCTGGGTGGAAGGAGCAATGACTGATGCCACGTAAAGGTGTAATATGCTTGTGCTTGCACAACAGTGCAGGTGCTATCACTAACTGATCACACAATGCGGTGAGTAAGAGACAGAGTCCCCCCCTTATCAGGAGCAGGCGTGCTGCTAAAGTTAAAAGTCCACTTGCACACCTGGCAGTTTAAAGTGTCATTTCAATGAATGGTACTCACACTAAGAGAAGGGTACCTACAGAAGAGTCAAAAGGGACTGAGTGGTGCGGACAGAAAATGGATATTTTAGAGGTAGACCTACGGTACAGGAAGAAGGCATTTGCTACGGTAGGGATTGTATTATCCTTTGTAAAGGGATATCTTGAGCTAGAAACAAAAGCATGTATCAGCATTTGTTTGTTTTTATTTGGGTGGCTCATTTTAGTGCTGGTGAATAGAAGGGGCAGATTGCACTAGAAATGGAAACACTCCATTTAGCTACAGTGCAGGTAATTCTGTATGCAGAAAGGTACTTACCACAGTGATTAATTTAATGCTAGTGAAAGGCGAGGGACTGAGAGTGTTTGAGACTGAAACCTTATGTGGCTCGTAAACCTGGTAAGGTTGCTGGCCTGCAGGCATAGCAGTAGTAGTACTACCAATTGTGACGTGAAAGAATGGGGTTCGGGAATGAACCAAGATGTCGAGGCCAGTCAAGAAGGGAAAATTGAGCATTCCAAAGAATGCTTTCCTCCCTTGGGGTGGGGGGAGGTGTAGTCCCTGCTATCACACTGCCATCTGTGTGTCCACAGGTGGTAGCAGCAGAGGCACACAAGCCAGAGGAGCAGATGCAGGCCAGGTGTCCTGAGGTGGCATGCATTCAGAGTGTATGTGTGTGTGTGTGTGTGTGTGTCTGCCTGTGTGTGTGTGTGTGTGTGTGTGTGCCTGTGTGTGTGTGTGTGTGTGTGTGCGCCTGTGTGTGCACTTGATACCTCCTGCATGCCAATGCCTGCATAAGGAATAGGGAGTAACAAGGAAAAAGGTCTGAGATGCACAGGATTATGGGGAGGGGGTGCTGATGCCAAAACCAAAAGGTCCAGATGGCATTTATTCACTGCTCCAAGTTCAGTTTGTGGCTAGTAGATTTGCACCTTAGTGTCAAATCCAAGAAATAACTAGCAACTCCATGAAAAAATTATTTTTGTGGCGTGTCAAGTTATTTCTTGGATTGGGCACTGGTGCCAGTCACTAGCCACTCCACCATCTAACAAGCTCATAAGTAGACAGGCCATTGATTCTCCTGACCCTGGCCAAGCCAGGTGGGTTCACCCTTGAGGGTTAAGCTGGGATCCCCTCTAGGGTAGATGTAAGTGCTGGGGACACTAGTATACGGGGCCGGGTGTTGTCTGCTAGATAGAGGCAGTCTTGGGGTAGGAGCATAAAGCAGTAACAAAAAAAAATGAAACCTGTTAAGGTACCAGTAGATCAGTTATAGGCTTCTTCACATTGTGATTAATGTAGTGCTACGTGAAGGCATGACTGCAACAGAGCTTGAACCCCTTGGTTTTTCTAGAGTTCAGAAAATGTACACCTGCTCATACTATACCCGATTTAGTATTGCTAGTATGAGAGAGACTGACAGCACTGTAGACTACAGTCTTCTGTTTTATACAGAGGCCAGCCATATTGCAGGTGTCTCCACAATGTAATGAATTCAGCAGTGGTAGCATGTGACAGACTGATGACACCAGAGACATCCTCTATTGAACTAGAAAGCAGACACATCTCCGGGTTCCCCACACTGCATGTAATCCCTGGAATGGAGGGACTGCCTCTCTTGGGTCAGACAGTAATCCAGTCTCTATGGTACTTCAGTCCAAAAAGAGCAGAGTAAATAAAGGCACAACTGTGCATTACACCATCTAAGCAGTGGACTAACAATCCACTGGAGACGGAGCCAAGCCTGCAAACTTGTTTATTCAGTGACCTCAGGTGAGGAATGAAGCTGGGTTTTTAGCAGCAAGTAACAAGTCAGTGGTTAACCCCCACTACATCACTGAATGCCCCAAATTAAATCATGCTGTAACAGCCAAAGACATTTCCAGTACCATTCTTTCTGCAGATAAAATCACCTTGTATCACAAACTTTTTTTTTTCATCAAGGTTTCTCTGCCACTTGCATCCAGGGCAGTGAATCAGCTTCTGTCCCCGCTCCCCTGAGTCAGCCCCACCTCCCCCAGGACTCACCTTCATAGAAACATAGAAACATAGAATTTGACGGCAGATAAGGACCGCTTGGCCCACCTAGTCTGCCCATTTTCCTACCTAACAGATAAGCTGCAGATCCTAGTTAACCAACAGCTTACTTCCTCCTATCCCACACTAGGACTGCCTTATGCCTGTCCCATGCATTCTTGAATTCCCCCACTGTTCTTGACTCCACGACCGCCTCAGGGAGGCTGTTCCATACATCCGCATTCATCAGTTATTACTGCCACAAAGTCCCTCTTATGGTGAGACCAGAAGGGACAGGGCCAACTGTCCCCCCCCCCCAGTTCAACATATCTAGGTGGGCCCATGGTGAGTTGCTGAGTGGAGGTGCGTACCAAGGGGAAGTGGGCAGAGCTTCATCCAGCCTCTAACATCCCTTTTTCCACTTTTTTTCCCATCCCTGCCATGGGAAGTTAGGTTTCATGCATTAAGGTGCACACACCTGATGCTACCCACAGCACCCTCCCTTATTTCTCTGCTGCATTGCACTGCCTCCAGGCCTTCACCTGATGGCAGTTTAATGCCAGGCCAACCTCCCTGGGAGAGGAGAGCAGTCCCTCAGACACTTGATCCTCTCCCACCCCAGCCAACCCCATGTGACCTGAGTCCACTCCTGAAGCTGGGTCGCCGGTGTTGTAAGAGGTAAGGCGCCAGCATCTCAGCCCCTCATGCCACTGGGCCTGCTTTTATGTCACAAACATTTGCCTGCATATACCACATGTTCACTAATTGTCTCCCTACTCTTAATCCCAGCAGACAGCCATCATCAATCTCTCCCTAGCTTCTGGATCTTCTCCAAGATACTATAAGATTGCCACAACCTTCCCTTGTTCTTTGAAACATAGACATTGTTGGCAGAAAAGGGCCCCTTGTACTCATAATGTCTGCACAGTCCCACCTCTCTAATGGGGAATGTGGGAGCTCTAGTGGCTCGTCACTCTCCCCCCTTCTCTTTTGAGAGCTCATGTACCTGTCACATCCATGTTTGAATCCCCCACTGATTTCACACAGACCACCTCTTTCAGTAACTTATTCCACCCTTCCATCACACTTTACATGAAACAAATACTTTCTGCTATCCCTCTTAAATTTGTCCCTGGCAGCTTCATGGGGTTACCTGGGTGCTTATGTTCCCACTCAGTTTGAACAAGTCCCACTATCCACCATGGTTACCCCATGGAGGGATTTGTATGTATCAGTCATGTCCCCTGTTTCCTGGGCATTTCGTGGGCCTGGATGGCAAGTAGATATGGGCACATCACCATCAGGAGGAGCCTGCCCACCCACTGTGGCTCCAGCTTGAACCACCACCTGTGATCAGCCAGGTGGTGGTAGTATAGTAGAGTGCACAAGCCTCCATCTCCAGATGAGGTGAGCATCCTGTAAGATGCTCAACCTCCTCCCCCTGCCGGCTCTCTGATGATCTTGGCTCAGGACGAGAGCATATGTTGCTAGTGTCGCAAGCGGTAACTGTACCACTGCATCACCGGTTCACCAAACCATTATTTTTCTATAGAGATTGTATGCTATGTTCTATGTCTCCTCTATAAAGGTTCTATGCTGCCCTCAGCTGCCCCCCGACTGACCCCCCCAGCCCCATCACCCGGCTCCTCTGGGGCTTACCTTCCTGTGTCATCCTCTGCCACAGGACTGTGGGGGATACCTGGTCACCAGTGTGGGGCCTGTGAAGGGTCGGTCGCCATCTTGCAGCTGTGGGTGTTTCTCCTCTGATTTTCTCCCTGGGCCCTCAGGACATGCAATGGGCGCGATGTGCGTGCTCCACCTCTGCAGATGCCTACGGTGCCCTGAACATGGGGTCACTTCCTTTGCATGTGGTGTTCACTTGTAATGCCACCTGGACACCTCCACGGGGCAGTCAGTCAGTGAGCCACTGCAACCCCCTCTCTCTGAGGAGGGAGAGTGGTCCTAGGAACACTTGTTCCTCTCTCTCTGGTCAGCCCCCAAGCAACCCACATCCATTATCGAACACATGTTGCTGGCATGGCAGGAGGTGGGGCACTCAGCGACTCAGTCCTCCACGCCACTGGGCTGGCCTCCCCAAATCATTTATAATCCATTTGTTGAAAATTCTCTAGTTTTCTGTACCCTTCTAGTTTCAGGCAGTAAGGCAGTCCAAAGATAATCAGATGTCGCACCAAGTCTTTGTTACTCATAAAATCAATAAATAGGGGTTTTAAGACACAGTTTTGTGTTGACATAGCTTTGTGTACATTTGTACCACATCAGTGCTGTTTATCCTAGGCTCCACATACTTCGGTCATTAAAGCAGTAGTACTAGATAAAAAAAAATGGATCTTTTGTAGCAGTTTGTTTCCTGTGCTCTGTTGAGCACTTACCTGGTAATCTTTCTTGTTTTCGCTGTACTATCACCCTGTAAGTTGCTCCATTTTTCATTGTTTTTGTTTATTTATTTATTTATTTATTTGCTTTTGTTAACTTGGTAAGCACACTAGACAGCCAAGTGCCTATTTTCAGGTGCGACCCGGGAGGGTTACAGGGTAAAGATTGTACATGAACAGTTGAGGAGTCAAGTTAAATATACAGAGAATAAACAGGCATAACAGGGATTCCACAAGGTAGCTAACGGCATTTGAAGAACAGATTGGCACAAATACAATACAGTAAATGGTACATACAGGATGGATTAGGAGGCGAACAGTAGAGTACCTAACAGGTTCAATCAGTGTAGACAAGATTAACGATAAGTGCCAGCGGGGAGGATGCCATGGGCAGGATGTCGAATACTAGTTACTTGACCAGTTAACAGAAGGAGTAAGTGCAAGTAGCGCTGAGGCCCCCACTCTACCAGCCTAGGGGGAGAAGTGGGGCTCCACTTGTGAGCTATGAGGTGCAGGGACATGTGGTGGAAGATTTCAAAAAGTTCCAGAGGGAGGCTTTAAAACTGGGGTGGGAGGAGGAGGACCGAGTTAGGGCAGGGAGCAAGTGCCACAACTTTGGTGCATATATGTTGAAGGCCCGATCCCCTGCGAGGGTGCGGGTTCTAGGAACCAGGCGATCCAGTTGCACCACAGATCTATAGTGGTAGGATGGGGTGCTGGGCTTGAGGGGAATGGCGAGGGCAGAAGGGGTGGCCGAACGGATAATGTTGTTGATGAAGTTTCCGAGTACGAAGGAGCGGTGCTTCTCCGAAGGGAGCCACTCCAGACGGGAGTAGAGATCACAGCAGTGAGTGAAGGGAGGGGCCGAAAGCGCAAAGCAGCAGATATTGTTGTAGGCCGTGTCCCATTTTGAAAGGCTGGTTTTTGGAACTGGTGCAAATGTTACGAGCCCGTAGCAGAGTGTAGGGAGGAGGACCTCCCTGGCTAGAGCCATACGAGCAGCCGGGGTGGGGCAGTTTTTAGCTCGATGGGCTAGGCCAAGCTTTCTGTTAGTAGCCTTACAGACATTCTGAATGTGTAGGGTAAGGTCCAACTGCGGGTCCAGGGTGACTCCCAGGTACTTGGCGGCAACCGTCTGCAGGGGAGAGCTGTCGGCCCCAAAGATTTCCAGGGGAGCAGGGCAGGATTTTATTTTGTTTGAGGAACCAAAAAGCATGGCTTGGGTTTTCTTGAGATTGAGAGTGAGCCTGTGGTCTCCCAGCCAGGTTTGGATGCGCTTGAGGTCAGAATTTAATTGGGAGTTTATTGTGGAGATGTCCCGGGAACTGGCCAGGATGACGAGGTCATCTGCATATACGGTGGAATGGCCATAGGCAGTGACAGATGGTAGTTCGTTAATAAAAAGTGAGAATAGGGTGGGACCAAGGACGGATCCCTGAGGGACCCCGCAATGGACTGACAAGGGGCAGGAGAGGGTCCGATTGAAGTTGGTATATTGCTGCCTGTTGGAGAGGTAGTTTAGGAACCAAGTATGGGCGGGGGGGGGGAAGAACCCAAGAGATAGCAGCATGGAGCTGAGGAGGGAGTGATCGACCCTACTCAAGGCCTTGGAGAGATCCACAAAGATGGCACCGGTAAGATTGCCTTGGTCAGCCGCGGTCCTGATCAGTGAGGTGACTACAGCAAGGGCGGTGGACGTACTATACCCTTTCCTAAAGCCATGCTGTGCGGAAGAGAGGATATTGTAGTCCTGGATATATTGGGATAGTTGGGAGGTGACAGCTTTCTCGAGTAGTTTGCAGGTAGCGGACAGAATGGCAATAGGTTGGTAGTTAATGGGATCTTTGGGGTTCCCCTGCTTTAAGACAGGGATGACCTTAGCCACTTTCCACAGGTCTGGGATGATCCCGGTATTGAGGGAGGTGTTGAATATGTGCGTGATGGGCCTGGCAAGTAGGTGGGCCCCCAGCCTGAGCAGTTTCAGCTCAAGGCTATCATGCCCTGCACCGCAGTGAGGGGAGAGGCCAGTGAGCAGCTTCTGAGTCTCCTTTGCTGAAACTTGTTGTAGGTGGAAGGGGGCCCGGGGGTGGAGTCCCTGTGGAGGGGCTCCAGGTGACTTGGGGGCAGAGGACTGGGGGGGGGCAGGCAGTTCAGAAAACATGGAGTTAAAGGTGTTTGCAATGGTGTGGGGGTTATTGCAGCTAACCCCCCCCAATGAGCAGGTCAGTGACCTGCGTTCTAGCTGACCCACCAACTGCATTTTTAATATTTTGCCAGAGGCTCCTCGGGTTGCTGGCAGAGAAGAGTAGGGCAGCTTCACAGAACTCACTTTTTGCTGAGTGGATGGCTCTTTTGCAGGAGTTTCCGAGGTGCCTGTATGCTATCAGGTCATTATTGTTTTGTGAGGCCTTGTAGGTCGCCCAGCATTTGTCCCTGGCCTTCATAAGGGAGAATAGGCCCCCATGAGGCCATTTTGTGACGGTGCCCCTCACCCTCCTCCTAGTGAGGGGAGCGTGTTTATTCTGCAGGGGGATAAACTCAGATAAGAATAAGTCCAGAGCTTGTGCTGGGTCGTTGGAGGCAGTGACCCCTGACCAGTCAGTAGTTAGGAGGTTGGAAAGGAAGTTATGGATGTTAAATTTAGAGTAGTCCCTTAGCTCGATCACTTTACTGGGGATTTTAGGCTGAGAGATGCCCCAAATGCAGAAGATAGGTGAGTGGTCGGAGATGACATCCGGGAGAATTCCTGAGGATGTGATTCTGGCAGGTCTGTTGGACAAGATCCAATCGATAAGGGACCCTTTGTCCCCCTGGGAGGAGAGCCTAGTGGGTTCAGTAATGATTTGGCTTAGGGCAAGGCCCGAGAGCAGAGGCTCGTATTGTTTGTGATTGGTACCCAACCAGTTAAGGTTGAAGTCCCCTATTACTAGGATTTCCTTGGGGCCCACTTTTTCACCAATGCAGTCAAGCAGTGAGGAGAGTCCGGACAGACCACCCTTGGGGGGGTTGTAAGTACAGATCAGGTGTATTTTCTTCGTGTGACTCAGCAGAAGAAGGGCATGCAAGAACTCACAGGCTGGGGGAGGTGGGTGAGTGATCGATGGGAGACACATTTAGGTGCGTCTTATAGTAGAGGAGCACCCCCCCGCCCCTCTTATTGCCCAGTCTATCTTGTCTGAAGTGGTTGTAGCCCGGGAGGGTGCACAGGACATCAGGGATGTGAGGTTTAAGCCAGGTTTCGGAGACTCCCATGATATCAGGTTTGTGGTGGGCGACCCAGGCTGTAAGCTCAGCTAGGTTGCGTAGGAGGCTACGCACGTTCAGGTGGGTAATTTTAAGCCCTTTGGAGGAGAGCCATGGGGAGGGGGAGTTGAGAGACAGCAAGGTGGGTAGCTGATTAAGTAGTGAGGCCGTGCCCCTAGTAGGTACGGGGGGCACAGGGGAGACTGTCATAATGGCTGCGGATAGAAAACCAGCAGGAGGACAGGGAGAAGGAAAAAGTCCAGAGAATTGAACTGGGAAGTAGGAGGATCGACCAAATCAGTGTGTCGGCCGCTTAGGTCTGTTACCCTCCCCCCCCAGTGTCAGCACAGTGGTGCTGTGAGCTCGTCGCTGAGTGTCAGCCAAAGCTATAGGTGGATGGGAACAGCAGAAATTGAATGTAGAAGGCAGCAAGTGGGAGTAATAAGAGCTAGGCTGAAAGGGCGGCCGCTAGTGGTGATTGAAAATAACCTGCAGATGGGAAATAGGGCTGATAGGTTATTTTCAGCCACACGTGACGCCCTGCAATCTATTTAAGGGAGAGCCAACCGAGGGTGGTGGTGGGGGCGGTGGGGAGCCGAGCGTGCAGCTGAATTGGAACCCTCTGCTGCCAACCGTGCATGTGCATTACTCGCAGTACTACACAGGGATAGCGGGAACACATAGCACAGAGTCCCACAGAAGTAAACAAAAGATGTGATACGACGTGAGGGGGGAGCGCAGCTACAAATTAGGCAGCAGCCATATTTACTGTGGATCCACAACAATGGGAATACATTTTAAATATCTAAAGAACTAAAACTTGCTAGAAAAAAAAATATTTACAGATACGGAAACCAGAACTACGGCTGCATGCTTCCAGCCAAAAAGCAGAATTTTATCATTTAAGGAGACATCCATAATAACCATTACAGGGGTTACAACCACTCAGCTGTTACTAAAATATTGGGCTGACCAATCTACTCCAACCTCTAAAGAATGGAAGGCTCAGCTTAAACATAATTTAACTGTAATACGGACCATCTCTTACTTCCATAACAAACAAATTTCTTTTATAAAATGCTGGGGGAATCTCTTGGAGTTAGTCACCTCTATATAATATACAGTACCTCAAGATACAATCAATAATGTTCGCAATCCTTAAGTCTTTATGAATTTATATTACTTTGGGTATTTTACAGACAGTAGTCTTTACTTAATTTAATATTGTTTTTAAGGCCTGCTTTTTACAATATGCATCTTTGGCGTCCTTTGACACTTTATTTTACCTTCAATAAACTCTCCTTAGGGGGTTAGGGAGGAGTTCAGAGGTTATGAGATGGGGTGGGAGGGTAGGTTAGTAGATGAGGGTTGTACTTTTGTGATATGCTTTCTTACACACCTACTCTGGTACTTGATTTTATGTTGTTTTTTGTTTGTTGTAATATCTGAAAATCTTAATAAAGAATAGAGTTTTAAAAAAAAAAGTCAGAATTTTGTTAATCACTTCCTGATTATCTAGTACTGCTGCTTTAAAGGGCACCCTTCCGGTGCTCACAAGAGAATCATCCAAAGGCATTTACCTCCCCCAGAATTGCAGGCTGGCAAAGTAAAAATGTTTTTATCCAGTGGATTTTGGGAGGGAAGGGATCATATTTAGGCTTGGTGAATCCATGAGCCGGGCCTTTCCACTTCCGTATACTGAGTCACGACGCTGCGCTCGCACGTTTTGAGGAGTAATAGTTTGGCAAGTGTGAGGGCATGCTCCATAGACTACTATAGGGACACTTTATCAAATCCTTTTTTTTTTTTAATTTTTTGTATTTTAGAGGGCTGATTTGAACAAATCAAGGCCACTGCTCAACTAACAAGGGCCGCGGCCATCTTGCACACAGCAGGTGGTTTCTAGTGTACAGGATATGTTAATGAGGGCTATCAACTAATGACAGATTTAGCAGCCCTCATTAGTATACCCTGTGTGCTGGAAGCCACCTGGTGTGTGAGAAATGGCAGCGGGCGGCTCAGCTGATGTGACAGTCAGTGCAGATCTTTTGAACTGAAACAAAATACGTGAAAGGTAATACAAAAACATTTCCTTTAATGCTAAAAGCCTTAATTGGGTATTTCTACAGCAGCAGATGCCTGCATTACCCAGTGTTTTCCTTATATGAAAAATGGATTACAGATGAAAAGAGATTCTGCAATAAAAGGCAAAAAAGGACTTCTGCAATACAATTCCACCCTTCTTCCCATAATTGTGACCCCTATAAATTTGGCATTTGTTTTCTACATAGTTGGCCTGGCCTGGTCACAGGTGTAATAGATTCTGCAACCTCACCACAGTTCCTGGCACACAGGAGTCTGCATCAGAAAACCATTGCGTGCACTTTAGAAGGAACTGACGCAGTGGGCAGTCCTTCTTTCAGTCACAGGCTAGAGGGAATGAATTTGGCGATGGAACTTTACTGCCCTAAGAAGAGTTTGTTCATGTCAACTGTGACCTCAGGAAGTTCATAAACTCAGATCTTGGTCAAATCAGTCGAATGCATTATGTTGGGCAGCGAATATGCATATAAATCTTGTACTCCATATCAAAAAACCTTAGCTATATTGGGAATAGTTAATGCATTCAAACGTATCCTTCCTAAATGGAAGGATTGTCAGCCATCACTGTTTCAGGCATGGATGAATTTTAAGGTATCAATCCACCGGATAGAAAAGGTACATTATGTCTTTATTAAAAGGACAAACACATTTTAATCAAATATGGACAAAATTTAGGAATATAATCAACACTAATGAAATGTGGGATCCGCTGAATTAACAACTTGAGCAAAATAACAGATATTCAGCAAGTAGATAAACATTGTGTTAAGCCTTAACACCAATAACATTCATCCATTAAAATCATTCCCTATAATTTATCAGAACTATAAAGGACTAATATACCACCTGATCATGTAGTAAATGTAAAATGAATTTCTCTAAAGACTGTATTAAGATTTTGCTTTTCACTGTAATACAACATTATTGAAAATAAAAAAAAAAAAAAAAAAAAGGAAAAACAAACAAAAACAACTCAGATCTGCAGGCCAGCATAATATATTGTGGTTCAAAATGTCTTAACCTGTTCTTCTGTTTCATTCCAGGTGCAAAGTGTTGGCCGGAAGCTGCTCCCCTTCGTGAAGACGGCCTGCATTTACTTTGTCCTGTGGCTACCTTCCTCCGAGCCCAGCTGGTTCAGTGCGTTAATAAAATGCCTCCCCATTCTGTGCCTGGGCATCTTCATCCTGGCTTACACCATTAGCATTGGGGCCATGAAATCCTACTCCAAAAAGATCCTGCTCGGTCTCATGTTCTCCGCAGGAGGGGACATCTGTCTGATCTGGCCTCAGTTATTTCTTCATGGTGGGACTCTTTCAATGTGCTTTAATGTTTACTCTTTATCCACATTGCATGTATTCCTACAGTTGCAGGGGCTGAGGGATGGGTTATTTAAGTTGGGATATACAGTAGCTAGTGATGCGCTGATAGTGCTTTTGACTATCCTAATGGGATCTGAGGATGGCCCATATATCTTACTCCAGATCTGAGATCATATCCAGCCCCCATTTGAATTTTGGATCCATGGTCAGATAGTGGGATCCAAGGTTGGATGTCTGCCTTGGATCCCTCGGATCCAAAGTCAGGTAGTGGGATCTGAGGTCTGATAGTGGGATCCAAAGAAGACAGTGGGATTTGAGGTCAGAGTGTGAGATCCTCGGTCAGATAGTGTGATCCAAGGTCAGATAGTAGAATCTGAGGTCAGATAGTGGGATCCAAGTTCAGACAGTTGGATCCACGGTCAGATAGTTGGATCAGAAGTCAGATAGTGGGATTCAAGGTCAGATTGTGAGATCCAAGGTCAGATTGTGAGATCCAAGGTCAGATAGTGGGATTCGAGCTCAGATTGTGAGATCCAAGGTCAGATAGTGGCATTCAAGGTCAGATTGTGAGATCCAAGGTCAGCTAGTGAGATCCTCGGTCAGATTGTGAGATTCTAGGTCAGATAGTGGGATCCGAGGTTGGATAATGGGAACTGAAGTCGGATGTCTGGTTCGGATACCTCAGATCCCGAATATTCACATTGGATAGTTGGTAGCCTATTGGATCCTAGGTGATAGGATCCACTAGTGGGATACCAACAGCATCTGATACCATCTGCTGTCAGAGAAAATTGGTGGTATCTGATTCCGTAGGATACTATCCAAGCAGCACTATGTATGGCTGAGATGATGGTGTGGTACTAGGTAGAAATTACCTTGAATTCTCTTTAGCACCCCCCACACACACACATTCATGGTTCCATTTACAGTTTAGTTTCTTCTGATGCTTTCACAGGTGCCAGCAGAAATACAGGAAGCTTTGGGGTTGCTAGACAGAAATGTGTATTTTATGTAGCACCCCTTTAGACCCCTTTGAAAACTAATTTTCATAACAAAACAGGGGTAGCATTAAAGCAGCAGTATTTGTTAGTCATCAGAAAATTAATCATATAGTTTTTTTGGTAAAACTGTATTTTTGACATCTTAAGATTCTTGCTCAGTATATTTTTAGTTTTCTAGAATACTGTTAAAACAGCTTTTATAGCTGATTTTGTACTTAATGACTCACATAATTAAAGATGATAGCCACTTGTCATTTTTAAAAATCTCTTCCGCTGAGGTTACCTGTTGAATGTGCATGCTAGATTCATACTGTAGATGGCTTAGGATGGTGCTACCACAGGTTTCTGATGGTAAACTGCACAGCACTGTACCAGGATATTTAATTTTTTTCACGGCAAGCATGGTATGGAAGTGAGAACATTTACAACCTTCAATATCCTGTATCTTGGGTTCAGGAATGAAACAAAACAAAAAGAAAAATATGTATCTTGAGATTTTTGCCAGATGACGCTTACTGCTGAAAGAAAAAAAAAACTATATGGTTACTAACAAATACTGCTGCTTTAAGAGTGTGCGCTATGCTCTAAGCATGGTCAGTGATTACAGGAGCACATTTTCTTTGTAGAAAATTCAGCCATCTGTGCTCCTCTTATCTTTCAGGAGCAGAGGTCCAGGCAGTGGGAGGGTGGTGATGGAGTCCAGAAGGAAAACTGGGATGCAGATCTGGCTTTTATTATTTATTTGGCAAAGTTCAAAACTAGACTGATAAGCTATTGGGTGAGCGGGAAGCCATCAAGTTAGTAGGTGGGTCGGCAAGTTATTATGCGCTGAGGCATGCTGGCAAGGAACAAGCATGCTGGCAGCCAGCGCAGGCTAGTATGTACATGGACAGGCAGAGTATGAGAGCAGTCGGCAGACAAATGCCCTCATAGGCAGTCATGTAGGGGATGAGCAGGTGTGGTTTCAAGGGCCTTTATTGGCAGGTTGGAAACAAGTGTCTGGTCAAGTGGCACCATGACAGGCAAGGAACTGCAGTATGTGCACTTTCGGGCTGTGAGACAGCGTGCAGGTAGGTGGGAAACAAGCATTTTCGTGTTGAAGAACAGCAAGGTGGGAATGATGGTATTGACTATGGGCCAACAGTTAATTGAAAATGAGGTGACTGAGCAAAAAAAGGAATGATTATGCGTTTTACTGTCAGTAGACAGAAGAAACCTGCATGCATTGAGGGAAGCCTGTTGAGTAATATATACATATATATATTATAAAAAGTAGGTAGGAGAGCCAGCCCAGTGGTTATGGAGGGCTGAGGCATTCCGCTTTACCTCCTGCCACATCGGCGACCCATGTTCAGTGGTGAGCACAGGTCGCTGGGGGTCAGTTGGGGTGGGGGTGGGAGAGGATCGAGCGTCCAGAGGACAGCTCTCCTCTCCTGTGGAGGGAGGTTTGGTAGTCCTGACAAATGACTGCCCACAGGTGGAGGCCTGAGGGTAGAATGGGTCAGGGATGCCAAAGAAGGGAGAGTGCTACACCTCCACATGCGTGCGTTGACATGTTTCACCCCAGCAATGGGGAGGGAAGTGAGAAAAATGGTGGAGAAACAGTTGAGGCAGCTGGATGATGATCTACCATGCACAGACGCTGCACTGGTGGCTGGGGACAACCATAAATCCTGTGGCAGAGAATGACTGTACAGGTAAGCACCAGAGGAGCCAGGTGGCGGGGGGTCGATCGGATGGGGGTCACCAGGGGGAACCGGGACATAAAGTGTATATCTGAAAAAAAAAGTAGGTAGGAGCACAAATTTTAGGATACAGTTTTGATTTATTGTGCTCCTCTGATTTGGAGAAGCAAACTGAGATAAATCCTTAACACCACCCCATAACAAAATCATACCACTGTTATTTGTTCTGATTCTTTATGAACTAAAGATCCCAAAATGTTTCAGAAGTGTGCTAAAAGTCTTTCTAGGGATTTAGTGTAAGTTTATTGCTTGCATAGTAATACAATATAAATATATTTACACTACGTACCACACCAGTTATGAATAAATCGTGTAACTAAATCACGTTATTTTGGGATAAATATTAATTCTTGCTTAAAAAAACATGTTATTTACACTTATTATTGATTGTGGAAGCGTCTTGTGATGCTCTGGATCAATCATAGCATTTGTTTCAATTGCATGAGATCTCTTATTTACATTAGAGTGTCTCATGCGCTGTGCCATAGTAATGGGCTTCTTGATAGCACGGCTCGATTCATGGAAAGACATCAGATAGTTAATTTTTTTCCAAAAATAAATGCTGAGCGAGCTGTAATATATTAATATGTCCCCCATCACCACTCGTTGCTGTACAAGAGTGGTTTCACTTGCATTCAGCTCGAGCTAGAACAGCTCGGCTTCCCTTTGCTATTCCCATTTGAGCCAAACATGCATGAAACCACTCTTACACAGCAATGAGTGGCTTCAGAGAACATATTAATATATAGAATCTGAAAACAGAACACAAAGAACAGCAGATCAGATAGAGAGTTTACAATGGAAAGGCAGTTTAGAGCACAAACAAGGCAAAACAATAAAAACATATATAGCCAGGTATACATCAAATACAAAATGGGTTGCAGTGGGATAACACATTTATCAAACACAGAATAGGATGCAATGGAATAACACATTCATCAAATACAGAATGGGTTGCAATGGAATAACACATTCATCAAATACAGAATGGGTTGCAATGGAATAACACATTTAGCTCCACATGATTGGTACGATCTTCACAATTAACTCTCGACTTTGCTGCTTGTAAGCAATGGGTCTTACCACATAACTGGTAGTGGAGATAAATATCTTACTCCACTGCAAGCCATTCTGTATTCCATACATACGCATATACTGAAGCAGCTTTTTTGTTAACACAATGGAAATGAACTATTAATATATCAATTTGGTAAACGTGCATTTCCAGAACATTGATGAATTACTGGCATTGGAACGTTTCTGCAGTATGCTGACCTGCTTCCAAGCATTCATTTTCTACTATTCTGTGTTCCGCTAGCAATACTTTTTGTCCCTAGTTCTTACTGTATAAATTATTGCTGCTCATTGCCTGTAATATGTTGTGCATTTTGCTATGTTGTATTGTATTGTTACTTACCGTATGTTACAGTTGTCTTGACCTGCTGTTGTGTTTTGCACTTTCCAGGGTCATGCCTGAAAATAGATATTTAGGGCTGGATATCGGCATCATTATTTTGCTGCAGTTGCCGCTGCACTGTGACATGACTGTTAGACCATAAAAAATGGTGGTCAAACTCTATGTTGCAGTTACCGCAAGTTGGGCACCAGAAATGGCACATGCAGCAAAATGACGAAGCACAGATCATTTTTTGCCATTAACTGTGAAAAGTGTAGCGGATGTATAAAGATGTTTGAAAATCACATGCAAACGTTTGGACGCATTTGTAGTGAGGCAGCTGTGACAGAAAAATTGTGCAAGTCCTGTATTAAGACTTCTTAGAAATTCAGCTCTTATTGCCTAGTGCAGCTACTTGGTTAACAAAAAAACATCAATCAATCAGTCAGCACATTTAGTTTCCAGCCCTTATGCTTTCAAAGTTAGATCTTTTTTTTCCATCTGTAATTTGTCCCCTCATCGTCCCCCAGGACTGGCTCCATTGATCCCCAACAGACTGTCCCCCATAGTGGGGCCACAGGAGGATGGGCCATCCTCCCTTCCCCTGCTGATCACATTCAGACATGGAGCCATACCTCGGTAGGTGGTGTGGGGCTTGCAGTGGGCGGGCACATCATCCAGCTGGTGGGGTGTTTTCGCACTAAATTTTTCTTCTCAGACCTTCACTGCACAATGACATCATTACATGTGTACGCAATACACATCAGTTGATGGCCCTCCCTACCATGCTGCACATGTCACCCTGCCTCCAAGCCTCCCCTAGGTGGCTGTCTAAGAGTGGTATGGGCAGCACACCTTCCCCAGGAGAGAGCAGTCCATGGGATGCTTGATCCTCTCACCACTGGCCGACCCAAGTCTGTTCCCAAATCTGGGCTGCCTGCGTGGCAAGCAGTAACTCTACTGATGAGTCACATGGCTGGCTTCAAGGTTACACCATTTCAAAGAAATTTCCTTTAGAAAGGGCTAACTTTGGAACAGTTTGCACCAGAAACGTGATTCTTTTTTTTTTTTTTTTTACTTGCCCGGCTCCTCAGCTTCAGAGGAGTCCTCGTACCTCCTCCATCTGCCAGGTCCTGCCACCAGGATCACCCTGGTTTCATATTGCTCATTAGGCCGGGGGTGTATACACTTTTCCCCCATTTTTCTCCTGATCCCCTGAGGACGCTGGCACAGAGGACGTTTGTCCAGATGAATGACGGGCTGACGCATGCCATCGTCAAGCGCCCAACAGTGTCCTCCCCTCCCTCACTCCAGAGTGCTGTGTGCCGCTACTGCCCATGCTTCCACAGGCAGAGGAGCTATGGGTGCTTTGTGCTACTCGGTAACCCACCCCAGGAGGAGGACAGCATCCATTGGGAAGCTCAATCCTCCTCCCGCTTCTGATCCGTGGCGGCCCAAGTCTGTTCCCGAACCCAGGTCGCCAGTGTAGCACGAGGTGTGGCACCCAGTGCCTCAGCCCTCAGCACCACTGGGCTGGCTGTGATTCTTTTTTAAATGACAGCGTGGTGTCTGGTTGACATGGGTTCGTTACACTGATGCACTTTCACTGCATTGACATATTGGTAAAGCACTTTTATTAAATCAACTTACTAACGATGCATTTGCATTGGCAGGAAGAAGTTGCGTCAGTATACTGATATGGTGTAAATATACAACAGCACCTACTAGCAATAATCTTACACTACAATGACAAAAAAAAAAAACATTTATTTATTTAATTAGAGTTTTTCACACCAGGATATTCACATTAAGCAAGATGCCTCATTTTTAAAAAAGTCTGAGGGGGGCAATTACTACAGCAGGAATTACTTACAGTAAAGGCCTAACACAATGAGTGGTATCAAATATACATTTACAATTGAAAAATATTTACTCTATTAATACAATATGACAATACTGCAGTACCCATCTTCAGTTGCATAGCAGAAGTAAGGAGTAAGGAGGGTTAGAGTTACTGGATAATGGACTGCAGCAATAGAGGGCTCAGAGTATCAGATCAGCAGCAGGGGTTTGTAGGCTACAACAATATCAAGTTAGCGTGATGTCATACTGAGTTGATACAGAGAATACAGGGTCAAGTTTCTGGTTGATATCAGGCTCTGACAGTTATTAAAGTGCTTTATAGAACCAAATTCACTCTATTCCATACCATCAGCTCAGTTCAGCAGCACTCACCTGTCTCCTTGATGTCTTATTCAGGTGAAGCACTGCTGAATGGAACCCTGTGATTTTTCTCTACCATTGTGTATTTTTGCTCTCCAGAAACTATTAATGGGAAACACCTTGGTTGTGAACAAAGGTTGCTCAGATAAAAGCTGTACGTGACTAGAAGCAATCAATAGCCGATGAGTAATTACTGATTAACCACTCTGTGCCAAGCAACTCTTGATGGTTGTAGGAGAGGAATTGTTATTTGAAGATCTTTGGGAGTTGGGGGAGTGCGTTTATGTGTTTCAAGATGAAGGAGTGTGTGTTTGTGTCTCTACATTGTGTGTGGGTCTGTGTGTCTCTACATGAATAAGTGTTACTCAATAAAAGCCATGCATATTGGGAGCTATCAACATACTGTGCGAGTGTACTGCATGTGCAAATTGCATGTAATAGTGCCTGCATGCCTATGCGGCCCTGAACAGGCGCAGATTGCACAGATTCATATCTGCAAGCACCTGCAGGGTACCTGGCCATGGCCTAACCCACCTGGTGCATGGAACTATGGGTCTGGATCAGGGCAGCGCAGGGACAGGGTATGAGATGCAGGTGGGCATCCATCTGGATGCCTGACAAGGGCCCCGTAGTGGATTCCCTGCCATGCCTGTACAGGGGGACCTGGGAAGGCAAAGACCCTAACCATGAACAAACAGTGGGCGTTTACCCGACAGGCCATCCCTAGTCCTCACAGGCAGCCTGTTGTACTGGGCAGATGTGGTCAGGGGAATGCTGCTGCCACCGCGCCCCACTGGTAACTATTGGGGGGGGACACATAAATAGTTATGACAGGGTCCCCCTACGCGTACCGCTTACCTCCACAGCCTGATGCGCAGCACCATCGTGCATGCTGCACTGAGCAGACATGCCCCCTGGACCACCCATGATGTGTAGCTGTGGGACTGGGTGGGGGATTGTGTGCACAAGTGGCCTGCACGCCTGTCATGAATGCCACCAGGGCTTCACCGAACCCCCGCTGTATGGCCTGCCGAGGTAGAATTGTCTACTCACCTCTGCTATGCAGTGTGTAGGCAGTCTGTGCTTTTGTACATAGGACCCAATATTCCTGGAACACCATACTGAAAGTCTCTGTGTGGGCTGGAGACCTTTTGTAACAGTTGGGGCTAAAAATGGTATTGAAAGTGGAGAGCAGGCCCAGTAGTGTGGACGGCTGAGGCACTGGGCACATCACCTCCTGCTACACTGGTGACCCAAGTTCAGAAATAGACCTGGGTTGCCAGTCTGATGACACTGAGGGTTGAGGCACTGGATGCTACACCTCACACCACACTGGAAACCAGGCTCGGAAGCGAGCTCGGGTTGCCGGGTTCAGCGGGAAGGGATAGGATCAAGTGTCCAATGGACTGCTCTCCTCTCTTGGGGAAGGAGGGAATGTTGCCTCGCTGCTTGGCTGCCTTCTGGTGGAGGCCGGGTGGCAGCACCAGAGTTCAGAAAGCAAGGACATGGTGACGTAAGGCGCGTGCGTGCTCACAGCTGCAGAAGGGGAGAGATGAAAATGGAAAAAAGAGGAGTGCTGGTAGGCTGTATGAAGCCTGGCCGTACTCCCAATCTGGGGCTTAATTCATGGCAAACTGGATTGTGTGCTGTGGGAAGACAGCCCTCTCCTCCCTGGCCCTGCCATGGGAGGAAAAATCTGTGGGGTATTCACCAGGATCTAGGCTGGGGGCGGGAGACACACACAGTGTCAGGGTGGATGTGAGCTCTCTCACGAAAGAGCTGGAGCCCACCTGGCAGCAGCCTGGGGGGAAAACAGAAGATGAAAAAAAGAAATGGCCGTCGGTCACTTGGGGGCCACCTTGGGGGGGGAGAGAGAGGATGGATCGTCCTAAGGACAGCTCTCCTCCCTCAGGGAGGGGAATCTGTACATCCTGCTAGGTGGCTGCCAACTGGAACTTCTAAGTGGCAGCACAGTGGAATGCCAGGGAAACTGTGCCACTTGCTTGATGCCGGGGGCATCTCTGTGCAGGCAGAACTCGCACAATGCATCACTGCATGCGCCATATAATGGAGAAGAAAATGGAGGAAAAAAAAACCCTGACTGACAGGATGAAGGCCTGGTGCCCGCAGGCCTCTGACTGGCAGGATGAAGGCCTGGTGCCTGCAGGCCTTGTACCAGTGACTGGGTTCCCTGGTCCTGGTGACTGTCCCCTGCATCCAACCCTCCCTCTCAGCACCCCCCCCAAACATGACACTGACACTGGGGGTGCCCAATTCCCCTGTGTCGCTGTTGTTCTCTATTGTTTCTGCCCCATAACTGTCCCACCCTCCTGACCCTCCCCCCACAGACTTAACACTGACACTGGGGGTGCCCAATTCCCCTGTGTCGCGGCCTGAAATAAAGAAAACCTTTCCTTGCAGGTTTTTTTTTTTTTACACTGACATTGGGTGTGTCCAATTCCCCAGTGTCGCTGTCGTTCTCTATTGTTTCTGCCCCATAACTGTCCCACCCTCCTGACCCTCCCCCCACAGACTTAACACTGGCACTGGAGGTGTCCAATTCCCCTGTGTCTCGGCCTGAAATAAAGAAAACCTTCCCTTGCAGGGTTTTTGTTTTTGTTTTACACTGACATTGGGTGTACCAATTCCCCAGTGTCACTGTCGTTCTCTATTGTTTCTGCCCCATAATTGTCCCACCCACCCAACCCTCCCTCTCAGCACCCACCAACCCCCCAGAGACTTAACACTGACACTGGGGTGCCCACCCCTCTGTGTCAGCCTGAAATAAAGAAAACCTTCCCTTGTAGTCTTTTTTGTTTGTTGTGTAATAAACCCTGTAAAAGAAAACATTCTATCGATGTCTGTTGCAGACATTACTGTCCCCACTCAACCTTCCCACTCAGAACCCACCCCCAAGCCCTTATTTACCCACGGGGATCCAGCACTGTAATCTTCTGTGGACCACAGACACTTCTTCACTCTTCAAAGCTGGACCGAGAACTGAGGAAATAGGTATGCGGGTCAATGTATTTCAGTGGGGTTTTGAACTTAGTTGCATAACTTGGCCATTTTTGCATTTTTTTGCGTCAGATTTTCAACATGCCTTCTTTGGGACCCCACCTCATGAACAATTGCACTGACATTAGGCAAATCTGTCCCGAAAATTGATTTTGTGGTCCCTGCACAAAATCACCTTTTGGCCAGGAGTAATTTTTTCTGCCCTTATTCATGAGGTGGGAAGATAAGAAGGCTATGTTGGACATTTTATGTAAAAATATTAAAAAAAAAAAAAAATATCAGCCTGCATTGAATTTTGCAAATGTAGGCTCATAATGTTGGTAATTTTCAATATTTTCATCCCAAATTTACAACACAGCCATTTCTTTACAGCGTGAATGTGACTGCTGCCATTTTTAAAATCCTCGTCAAAATGTGTTTTTACATCCCAAAAGGTGATTTCATGGTCCCAGCATGAAATAACCTTTCGGGCTGGAATTCAAATTTTTCTGTACTCTTGTTCATGAGGTGGGGTCGTAAGAAGGGTATGTTGAAAATTTGGCATAAAAATATTAAAAAACAACAAAGTCATGTGCCTACATTGAATTTTGTGAACGCAAGCTTGTAACTTTGGTAATTTTCAATATTGTCACCCAAATTTTCAACATAGCCATTTCTTTACAGCACCTCATGAATGTGACAGTTGTCATTTTCCAAATCCTGGCCAAAATGTGATTTTGTGTCCCACAAGATGCTTTTGTAGTTCCTGCGTGACATCACGTTTCAGACAGGAGTTCAAATTTTTCTCTGCACTTGTTCATGAGGTGGGGTAAAGATAAGGATATGTTGACAATTTGGAGCAAAATTATTAAAATATAACAAAGTTACGAGCCTGTGTTGAAATGTACAAATGCAGGCTCCTAACTTTAGTAATACATAACCCACACAGTGCACCACAACCCATCTAGTACTCCAGGGCTTCTATACCAGTGGCGGGATCTACAATTCCGTTCGACACATGTTTTGTCGACCGACATCACAGTGATGGATTTATGTCAACCACAAGTTGTGGTTAACATAAATCCAGCAGGAGAACCAGTTCCTTTTCTATAGGTGGACTTCACTCCCTGAAACCCCCCATGCAGGGGGCTCTGCCCACCACTCCCTCTGAACTTAGAGATTATTAACTCCGAGTCAAAGTTGATTTGGGAAGGGGGTGCAGGTCTGTAATGTCTGTAAAAAGACATTGAACAGGACTGGTCCCAGGACTGATCCCTGAGGTACCCTGCTGGTCACCAACCTCTCCCTGGACTGGATCCCATTACCACCACCCTTTGCCTCCTATCTGTAAGCCAGTTTCTAATCCAGTTTATCAGCTTGTGCCCTGTAGCCAGACTGCCCCTCTTGTTAATCAGCCTTCTATGTTGGTTGGTGTTAAAGGCTTTCCTAAAATCAAAGTAGGTGACATCCACCACCCCTCCCTGATTTACTTCCTTACTGAGGCATTATGGTTTCCAACCCTAACGCCAATCCCTACCTCCACCCTGCAGAGACCGACAGGTGTTGGAGGTGGGCCTTTGGGTCATCAGCCATAACACTTATGCCATTCCACCTCACCCTACCCTGCAGACACCAAAAGGCATTGCGGTGTGCCTTGGAGTCTTCGGCCCTTGTGCTCACCCCATTCCATAAGGAAATAAGCTGAGATGGGTGCAGTATAGGAGAATGGGTGAATGTTAGGGCTGAAGACCCCAAAGCACACCTTGATGCCTGTCACTGGCTGCAGGGTGGGGGTGGGGGTGGAATGGCATGAGCATTACGACCAAAGACGACAAGTCAACCCCCCTGACACCTGTCAGTCTCTATAGGGTGGGGGGGGGTTATGGCTGGAAACCCTAACACCCCAGGGATTTGTTGGTATTTTCGCTCCAAATTTTCAACATGGGATCTTTGGGGCCTCACCTCATGATTGTCACTTAATCCCGAAAGGTGATTTTGTGCAGCAACTGCGCCATTTGACGCCACAGGTGCGAAAACACATTTCAAGCAGGATGTGAAAAATGACAGCTATACTGTTCATGAAGTGGTGTGAAAAACTGGCAATGTTGAATATTTGGAGTGAAAATACAAAAATTTGCCAAAGTTATGCACATGCCCTCCTTGACTTTACATCTTTTATACCTGAAGCCCTGGAACAGGGCCTCCTGGCTGGGGCTATCTGGAGCATTCTCAAGTGCTCCTGGATGCGATCCAGGAGGGTCTCTTGACACAGTTGGTTACTACCTACTAGGCTAAAGAACACTTTAGATCTGGTATTGTTGAATAGGGAGGCAGTGATGGAAATAAAGGTAGAGGACCCACTATCCGACAGCGATCACCAAACGGTGTGGTTTAGTATCACGATGTGTGGGGAGCCAGAGAAATCAGTTACTTGGGTGGTAAACTTCAGGGGGGTGGACTTTGGGAGGATGCAGGAAGTACTGAAAGAGAAAATGGAGGGCATAAGGCGTGAGATGGACGTGGAGCTGAAATGGGATATTATTAAACGGGGGGTTACACAGGCAACAGAAGCCTGCACCAAGGCACAGAGTAAGAGAAGCAGAGCAAGAAAACCATGCTGGTTGAACAGCGCGGTTGTGGAGGTGGTGAGGGCAAAATGAGTGGCTCACCTGAGGTTTAGGAGGACAGGGAAGGAAGTGGACAGGGAGGAATATACAAGATGGTCCAGGGAGGTGACCAGAAAAGTGAGAGAAGCCAAGGCCCGGAGGGAGCTGAGATTAGCACAGGAAATAATGGGGGGGGAGACTTCTTCAGATACATCAGGGAGAAAAGAAAGTGCAAGGAGACAACAGTGAGGATAAAAAGGGGTGGGGAGTGGACGGAAAAGGGGGAGGAGCTGGCAGAATCACTGAATGAATACTTTTGTTCCGTGTTTACAGAAGAAAAGGGGGGACTGCTACCAGCATGGGCTGGGAGGATGGGGACAGGAGGCGACAGATGGAAGAATTGAGGCAAGTAGAGTCCTAGAGGGACTGAGTGCACTGAAGGTAGGCAAAGCACCAGGAGTGGATTGTATCCACCCCAGGGTGCTGAGGGAGATGGCGGACGTGTTGGCGGAGCCACTGGCAGATCTGTACAACACCTCACTGGAGTCGGGATGTGTGCCACTGAACTGGAGGATGGCACATGTAGTGCCATTACACAAGAGCGGGCCAAGGGATGAACCGGGTAATTATCGTTTGGTAAGTCTCACATCCATAGTGTGCAAACTCATGGAAACGATACTAAAGGAAAGACTGGTGTCGTACCTGGAGGACAATGGCCTCCAGGATGTGAAGCAGCATGGGTTTGTTTCAGGGAAGTCTTGTCAAACCAACCTGATACAATATTATGACTGGGTGACAGGTGAACTGGATAAGGGTCATGCGGTGGATGTTCTTTACTTGGACTTCAGCAAGGCCTTTGATTCAGTGCCTCATGGGTGGCTTGGGAGGAAGCTAACTGGTGTAGGAGTAGGGGCAAAAATGATGAACTGGATTACAAGCTGGCTGAGTGGGAGGATGCAATGGGTGGTGGTGAGAGGGGAGCTCTCAACTCCAAGGCCAGTGACAAGTGGGGTGCCACAGGGCTCTGTGTTGGAGCCAGCATTGTTTGGGCTCTTCATATCAGACATTGGACATGGGGTGGTGAGCAAGGCAAGTCTGTTTGCTGACGACACCAAAATCGGAGCAGTGGTGGATGGAGAGGAGGGGTGGAAGCAGCTGCAGGGGGACCTAAGCAAGCTAGAGGAGTGGTCAGAGAGGTGGCAGCTGGGGTTCAATGCAAAGAAGTGTAAGGTTATGCACTTTGGGGTGAAGAACCCAAGGAGAGAATACTGGCTGGGGGGGGGGTTAAGCTGGGGATCACTGAGGAGGAGAAAGACCTTGGGGTAACGATAACGGGGACCATGAACAACACTGCCCAGTGCAGGAGAGCGGCTGCAAAAGCGAACAAAATGCTGGGGTCCATAGTGAGGGGGGTTTTTGTCCAGGTGAAGTGAGGTGATCTTGCCCCTCTACAGATCACTGGTAAGGCCGCACTTAAGATTATTGTGTGCAGTTTTAGAGTCCATACCTAAAGCGTGATATCAGGCTGCTGGAGGGGGTGCAGAGGAGGGCAACGAAGATGATATGTGGAATGGAGGGGAGAGACTATGACAGTAGGCTGGGAGACCTCAATATGTACACCCTGGAGGACAGAAGGGATGGGGGGACATGACAGAGACATTCAAGTATCTGAGTGGACTCAATAAGGATGGGGCAGATGGGGTCTTTAAGTTAAGGAGGGGGAGGGTCACTGGGGGCATGGGCTAAGAATGGAGGGGGAAGATTTAGAAAGGAAATGAGGAGACACTATTTCACAGAGAGGGTGGTAGCAAAATGGAACGCCCTACCAGAATGGGTGGTATCATGTAAATCTGTGAACAGCTTCAAAACGGCATGGGACAGGGAACAGAGGAGAGTGAGGGTGGGGGTGGCAGTGGGATGACAAAAGGGAGGGTGGTTGGGGCAGCTGCAAACCAGGGGTGTTGGCTGCACACTCAGGCAGACTTAGATAGACTAGGTGGTCTGTTTCTGCTGACACATTCGTATGTTTGTATGTTCGTATCTATGTCAACTTGACGAAAGCCTTCGATACTGTCAGCCAAACTCTCACCTCCTCTGCTCCCTTCCATCTCTAGGCATCTCCCCCAAGTTTACCACTTGGTTCAAAGATTATCTCTCCGGTAGAACACAACAGGTCAGAATATACACCACTATCTTCCCCAGTAGACCCGTCCTATCAGGAGTTCCACAAGGATCAATACTGGGCCCCTTGCTCTTTACCCTCTTCTTGAACTCCCTCCCTAAATCCTGCAGCAGGAAATTACTGCTTTACGTGGATGATGCTGTAGTTTTCTGGAAACATACCCATCCTAACTCCCTTCAATCTGCCCTTCAGGACTTCTTTGGTGAACTTGAAACCTGGTTTTCTGACTACCGCCTAATACTGAACTACAAGAAAACCAAGCCCATAATCTTTGCTCACTGCCAGAACCCACACAGAAGCTCCCCATTAACAATCACGAATTCCCTGGGAACCCCTCTAGATCATGTCACTTCGTTCAAATACCTGGGTGTCACGCTGGACACCTATCTCACTTACCACACCCATATCCTTCATCTCTCCTTCGCCATCAACATCAGTCTGGGACTTCTGTACTGGCATAAACACTGCCTACCCCCAGAGGCAATCCAGCTTGCTGTTTTCTCCTCTGTCTTATCCCTGGCTGACTATGGCATCGTGATCTATGGGACTGCAGACCAAACCGCCTTACACCACATAAAACTAGCCCTCAATAAAGCCTGCCGTCTGGTCTCAGGATGTGATAGGCTAACACACACCTGTGAACTTTACAAGCTAGCAAACTGGCTAAACTTTGAAGGTAGGTTTAAGTACCACACTTGTCTCCTAGCCAAGAAAATACTTCAGAAGCAAGCCCCCACTGGCCTCCACCCCTTCATCCAAATGATCCCTCACAGAAGGACCTCTAGATGCTCCACCAAAACCTCTCTCCTAATCCCCCATTGTAGGACCTCTCTTGATCAAAGGTCCTTCTGATACCGTGCCCCCCGCTTGCTAAGCAAACTTCCTCCCACCATCTCCTTGGAACCCAGTCTTGGCCATGTTAAAACTGGCCTAAAGACCTTCCTCCTGGATTCCTCCTCCTGTGATTGCTCTTAGCCCCACCTTCCCATGAGGACTTGCCTGCACCGTGAGCCCTAATATCCTGTTTATCTGGTTAGCCTCACCACCGGGGTAGTACTTACTCATTTAGATCTCCTAGAAGCTATCCCTCTGTTATCTCAATTTAGCTATTGTTTTATTTTTCATCTAAAACTTTGTTCTTTGATACTACCTGACGCCGGGTCGATGACCCGAAACTGCATCTATTTTCTGAGCTTTGTCACTGTTTATATTCTAGCACTGTTTGTAATCTTTGTATTCCTGACGTGGAGCCTTTGCAAAAGAGTCCTTGACTCAAAGGATTGTAATTCTGATTGCCTAATAAAATAAAATAAATAAATAAATAAATAACATTTCTACGACCGCATGTACTGTAACTCAGGCATTTTGGGGTATTTTTGTACCACATTTTCAACATGGCCTTTTTGGGACCCCACCTCATGAACAGTGACACTGTGATTTCATTAATCTATCCCAAAACTTGATTTCGCACAGTAACCACGCCATTCTGCAACACAGGTGCGAAAACATGTTTCAGGCAGGTTGTGAAAAATGACAGCTGTACTGTTTGTAAGGAGGTGTGAAATAATGGCAATGTTGAAAATCTGGAGTGAAAATGTTAAAAATTGGTGAAGTTATTTGCATGTGTAGAAACTGCGCAAGGCACGCTTGTAACACAGTCATTTTTTTGAATTTTGTCTCCAGATTTGTAACGTGGGCTTTTTGGCACACCACCTCATGAACAGTGACACTGTCATTTCGATAATCAGTCCCGAATGGTGATTCTGCGCAGTGACCACAAAATCACCTTTTGGGATTGAGTAACGAAGTGACAGTGGCAGTGTTCATGAGGTGAGGTCCCAAGAACCCATGTTGAAAAAGTGGGGCCAGAATTCCTAAAAATGGCTGAGATATCAACATAAGTTGATAACCTCCACTAACTGCCATTATACAGCGCTTACCTTTGATTCTTCAGTTTGCCAGTCGGCTTTGAAGAGTGCAGACATGTCCCGGTCCAAAGAATATGACAGCACTGACTTCTGGAGGTAAGTATGGGGTAAGGTGGGGGAGCGGGGAGGTGGGTGCTCAGTGGGAGGGTGGGGATGGGGAACTGAGGAGACGATGAAGGACCGCTTTCTTTATTTACAGGTAAAAAAAAAATGAATACTTTTGGGCACACTGGGGTGGGCTCCCAGTGTTCCACATGAGTTGGGGGAGGGGATACATGCTGCTGACAGGGGGATTGGGCACCCCCGTCAGCAAAGAAACTGGGTTTAGCATCCGACACCGGGAGTGGCCTTTCCGGTGTCAGAAAGATAAATATAAAAATCAATTATCTGGGCATACTGGGGTGGGCTCCCAGTGTGCCACAATGTGGGGGGGAATACATGCTGACTCAGGAACTGGGCACCCCGACGTTGGCAAAAAGACTTTGGGGGAGCAAACCAGTTCGATGCAGGATTCTGCATTAAAGAAAAGACGTCGGGGACAGTTTTCTTTTTTCACAGTTTTTTTTTAATAGCACATTTCCACACACTGGGGTGGGCTCTCAGTGTGCCACATTAATGGGGGAGGGGATACATGCCGACACAGGGATTGGGCACCCCGATGTTGACTTTAATAGAAAGCCGCTCTGCGGTTAATGTTGAGGTGGGGGGCGCAGAGAACCAAGAACTGGGACAGAAAGCTGCACTGCAGCTAACATTTAAGCTTTTGGGGTGGGGGTCAGAGGAAAAGATGAGCTTAATCCACGCCATGCACATTAGTGTGAGCTTAATGGCGCATAACCGAGTTCGATACAGAAAGAAATGGAGCTCTCCATTTCTTTTACGTCCAGGACATGCCATGTCAGCAAAGCTGAACTGCTGTCATAAGCAGAGTGCCTAGTCATTGGTGTGTACTGCCAAACCCATTGCAGTTTCAGCTGTAACTGACTTGGCAGTGATACACCTCTTATTTCCCGTTATTGTCACAAGACGTTTGGTGCGCAAGCACATCAAACGTAAAATAAGTGTTCTATGGATGTCAAGTTTCATGATAACATCGCTTCATGTGGTCGTATTACCAGAATGCATTTGTGTGGCAGGGAGCAGGGCTATTTACAGTGTTTGTTTTATGTTGTGCTGTGCTCATTCAGCAGTTATGAGGCTACATATTAGTGTGTAGCCCCACCCCTGCTGTGTGTGACTGAGTGTGTGTGTTTACTGTCCTCCAAGTCTGCCACTGGCACTGCAGACAGCAAGCTGCTTAATTTCAACTGGACACTGGGGTTTCCAATCTCCAGTGCCAGCTAAATAGATTTAGTTTGTACATTTATCAGTACTGGGGTGCTCACTCCTGGTGCTAGTTCATTTCTGCCCCATTTTTCTTTGCACCCCACCAATCCTCTGCCATGTTAATCTGCTGACACCGGGGTGCCCAATCCCTAGTGTTAGCATAGTCCAACCTCCTGACCCAGCAGTCTGGAACACCAGGGTTCCCACCCCCACTGTCCCCAGGTATCTTGCAAACACTGGGGTGCCCAATCCCGTGTTGGAGGTCCTGAAAAAAAGAAAACCATTCCTTGACATCTTTTTTTTAAATACTGAAATTAAAAAATTGTCCCTTGTTATCTCCACCACTGCCCCCACCTCCACCCACCCACCCCAACCCCCACTCAGCACCCATCACCCCAACCTCCCCCTTACCCTATACTTACCTACTGGAAGTCCAGTGCTGTAATCCTTTCTGGACCAGAGACAAGTCTTCACTCTTCAACACAGAACTGGAAACTGAGGAAAACAGGTAAAGGGTTTAATGTATTTCAACGTGTCCTGAACTTTTACTGATAATTGCCCATCTGTGCATACTTTCCGTCATTGGTACCGCACACATCTCACTGGCCTGGCCCGCTGCTCCTGTAATGGCACCTAAATAATATTACTACTTGGCACCCATTTAACCTTGATCAATATTGATGTTGTTATCTGTGTTCCAGTATGCTCTGATGTAATGCCTAATTGATAAAATACTGATTTCCCCAAATGTGTTCCCTGTCTATGATGAGCTTTTTCATGTACATTAGGGTTGAAGAACGCAAAGCGCACAAAGTAGGGAAATAAAAATAGTTAGAGTTTTGGGTCTCCGAAGTATTGGCGAATCAGTGGTGGGGTCTTCCTTGGGGTTATCAAACCTAATGCCCACTCCTTCCCCTGAGCATGAAGGAAGTGAAGACAGATTCTGCTGGCAACATGTGGTGAGCCATACTTCTCTACCTTTGAAGAATGCATCATTATAAGACACTGGCTTGGAGCTGCACCTTGTGCTTGACTTTTCCATCTCTTTGGTTACTGTTGTCCATGGAATTTGCTGTTGCCCGGTGATTGTAGAGTATTTGAAGGGATACTCCCTGTGAGAGGGGAAGAGTACCCCTTTGATATTGCAGATATTGCAGTTTTTGAAAGATCTTAACTGATATCTTCCAGGAGACCGCCTTACAGACTTGTGAACTCCGCTAATTTAATTTTCATATTGTATTGTTGGGAGGGTTGTGGGTGGAAGGTTTAAGGTGTTTGTGAGTGTCATTTGTGTAATATTTGGGATTTTAGTTTGTTGGGACTGGGGGGGGAGGTTTCTTTATTTTAGTTATTTATGTTGGAGTGAGTGATTGTGTGAGTGAGAAAGTGTGGTGTGTATGGAATTGAGATTGTGTGGTGTGCATGGAATTGAGATTGTGTGGTGTGGTAGTTTATTTGATTTTAAAGTTAGTAGAACTATTATAGAGTATTAGTGTTCTAGAAATGTTTTTTTTTTTTACTCAGGCTCCTGGACTCTGCTACTACCCCACTCTCTTAAAAGCTTTGTGCCCCTTCCAAGACCCACCCCTTTTGGCCACAGTCTCTCAGAGATGTAGGGAGTTGGCATTATAAGGAAGAGTGCAAATGGGGGGGGGATATGTGAAGAGGGATGAGGCTGACGGGGAGCTGATTCGGGAGGTGGGGACCAGAAGACACCATAGGTCTAGAAGGCATTTGGAGCAGGTCCTCTGTGCCTTGTCTCTCTGCCAGGGAGCCATCTGGACTGAGAGGGCAGGTAGCTGAGGGTCCAGCATCAGCCAGTTGCCCTCTTCAGGCAGTGTTGTGCAATGCCAGGTCAATGGCCAGCAAGACCGCTGTAATGGCGAAGCTGGTTGCATTGATAGACCTGGCATGCATTACGGAGACCTGGCTGGGGGATACTTCAGGCACTGTGCTAGAGGCGTCTGTCCCAGCTGGGTTTACCATGGTTCACTGCCCAAGGAAGGAATGCAGGGGAGGGGGTGGCCATCTGTTTCAGGTCAGAGCTGGACCTGGTGGTGCACCAGTGGGGGACACTGGTTCTTTTGAGTGCATGGCAGAGCATGGGGGGTCCCAGGGTAGAGTTTAGGATTCTTCTGGTCTACTGTCCTCCTGGGTGGGACTGGAATTTCCTGCAGGAGCTGACGGCCTTTGTCGCCGAGAGGGTGCTGGAGTCGCCGAGATGGCTTATTCTTGCCAACTTTAACACCTGGGTGGACAACAAGGCTTTGTCTGGGGCCACAGACTTCCTATCTAATATGGAGGCTCTTGGCTTTACTCTTAAGACCACAACCAGGACCCACCACTCCGGGCATGTCCTCGATCTGGTGTTCTCCCTGGGGCTCAAAATTGACACCGAGATTGATCCAGTCATTTGGTCAGATAATTGCACCGTCATGTTCAGCTTCAGAGCCCCCGAATGTCCCTTCACTTGTGGAAATGGTTTAGTTCCACCCTTTGAAAGGGTTATGACCAGAGGGACTGATGAGAGAATTGAACACTTCGTCTGTGCTGTAGGCTTGCGCTGACAGTCTGGGGAATGCCGTGACGGCCTATAATAGGGCTGTCATGGAGGCCCTGGATCATCTGGCGCAGATCCGTGTACACCTGCTGGTTTCATGCCTCAGCTCGTCTTGGTTTGATGGTGAACTGAGGATGCTGAAAACCAGAGGGTGGAGGTTAGAGAGGTGTTGGAGGAAGACCAGGTCTCAGGAGGATAAGCTGGTTCTGATTGCTCATTACGATGAGTATCAGAATGCAATCACCCAAAAAAGGCAGCTTTTAAGTCTAGGATGATTGCAGCTGGGAAGACTCGACTGGCTCAGCTCTTTCGGGTTGTAGACAGGCTATTACATCCGGCCTGTCTGGAACTCGTTAGAGCTTTTTCAGCTCACAAGTGTGAGGATTTTGCTTGGTTCTTCTCAGACAGAGTGCCCTCCATTAAGACTGGAATTTCTCCAAGTGGAATACCATTCTCCAACAGTGGTGGACCTTGGGTGGGCAGATGCACTCAGTTGCCCTGGGGAGAGTTCTGACCAGTGACGATGGTGGAGGTCTTTGGGGTGATCTCGGAGCTTAAACCAACATTCTGCGATCTTGACCAGGGCCCAACGTGATTACTTGTTAGTTGCATCAGGGTCCTGGGTCCGGTTTTTGCTGAGATTGTCAGGAGTTCCCTTGCAGCGGGGGCCTTCTCAGAGTCTCTTAAACAGGCTCTGGTGAAGCCCCTGCTGAAAAAAACATCTCTGGACCTTAATGTCTTGGCAAATTATTGGCCTAGCTCGAGGAAGTAGGCTGTTGGTAAACTTGAATATTCAGCTTATCCAATAGGTAGGAAAATGGAGGACTGGGTGGGCCAAGCGGTCCTTATCTGCCATCAAAGTCTACGTTTCTATGTTTTTAGGGAAGGTTCTTGAGAAGATGGTCATGGTACAGCTCAAGAGTCACCTCACGGACTTCCAGATTTATGAACCATTCCAGTCTGGATTTAGGGATATGCAAAGCATGGAGACCGCGCTGGTTAAGGTGTTGAATGGCCTGCTCAGGGTGAGGGATAGAGGAAAGTGATCAATTCTCATTCTCCTCAAACTCTCATCAGCATTTGACACTGTGGACCATGGGGTGTTGTTGGAAAAGGCTGTTGGAATATGTAGGACTGACTGGCAAGGTTATCATCTGGTTCAAGTCTTTCCTCCTGGGCAGGTCTCAGAGGGTGGGACTGGGGAATTATTCCTCAGTCCCGAAGGCCTTGCCCTGTGGAGTACCCCAAGGCTCTGTCCTCTCCCACATGTTCGCAGTGTATATGCTGCCCCTGGGCGAGGTCATAAGGCGATATGAGCTGAGTTTTCATTGTTACCTGTCCTTCACACCTGGGAGATCTGACGTAGTTGGCATGCTAAATAATTGCTTGGTCGAGAGCTGGGCTCCAATGTTGTTGAACTGGTTGGGACTTAACCTGGGGAAGACTGAAGTGCTGGTGGTTGAGCCGGATCCAGGGCCGGCTTTAGGGTTTTGGGGGCCCCCAGCAGATTAATGAAGTCATGGGGCCCCCCTACTTACCCATCACCTCATATATTTAACTGTAACCAATAAACACATAATTTTATTGTATTTTCAGTACTAGTGGCATCTTAAAAAAAAATTTAAAGGGAGACCGCAGTGTCAGCGCATACTGTTCCTTCTCTCACATCCATTGTTACCTGTCTGCCTCTTATTGCCTGGGTCATAGCTTAGTAAGGCTTTTCATGAAATCATGATCCTACATCAAAATCTGCACAGTCTTTTATTGCTGTTTTAAGAAGATAATAAAAAAAGATTTAAAATAATTAAGGTAAACTGTTTTAGTTGGGGCCCCCCATAAGCAGGGGGCCACCAGCGATTGCAGGGTTTGCTGGTGCCTAAAACCGGCCATGGCCGGATCGAAGGTGGGGAGTGGGGGCCTCTGGGGCCAGGTTGGGGCTTTTCATTGGCCCAACTGAACTGGAGGCCTCCCCTAAGGTGAAGAATTTGGTCCTTGTTCTGGACAATGAGCTGACACTTGAAACTCAGGTGTTGGCTGTTGTCCGAACCAATTTCTACCATCTCCGGAACATCACCCGAATTAAATCCCTTATTCCCCCTAATGACCTGGCCATGCTAGTACATGTGTTTGTCACCTTGAGGCTTGACTACTGTAACGCACTCTACCTCAGGGTCAGAGGAGGTGCGATGCAGCGCTTGCAGCTTTTGCAGAACGTGGTAGCCTGGTTGTTGATTGGATATTCAAGGTTCAGTCACATTACACAGGTGCTAAGTGAACTGCATTGGCTGGCAGTGCACTGGTGCATCACCTTTAAAATAGGTCTTTTGCCCTATAAGGCCCTACACAGGTTGGGTCTAGGCTACCTGAAGGAGTTTCTGCATCCCTACACCCCGAGTTACTCTCTTAGATCGTCAGGGGAGGCCCCCCTGGAGGATCCTAGAGGTAGGCTGAAATTTTCCCGGGACCAGGCATTTGAGGTGTCCACCCTGGTCCTTTGGAACCCGTTGCCGGGGTACCTCCGGGAGGCACCTTCCCTAGAGGTCTTTGAAAAACATCTTAAAATATTCCTCTTCCAACAAACCTTTGGGGCCTGAGGAATATATTTAAACTGCTACACAGCTTAGGAATTAGCCTACTTGGAATGTTAATGGATTGTATTTACTGATCTTTTATGTATTTGTATCATGAGTTTTATGTACCTAATGCTGTTTGTTTTATATTTTTTAAGGGTGCCCAAAATAAATAAACTCTACTACTTCAGACTGGAGGCTACAGGCTGGGGGGAGGATGGGCATTAGTGTTGATAACCCCAAGGAAGACCTCCACACTGATTCGCCAATACTCCAGAGACCCAAAACGTTAACGCTTTTCATTTCGCTACTTTGTGTGCTTTGTATTCTTCAACCCTAATGTCTGCATTAATGTAGTTTTTTGCACTTAATATATATAGGTGTAGTCACACCTGTATATTTGGGTTGAGTAAGCATTTTAATGTTAAACCCTGAGTTTTGCACCTTAATAACTCTGCCCTCCGTTCAACTGACTGACTTGTAACTTGGCAGGCTCTGAGTGTGTGCCAGAATCTCTGGATCCTGAAAATGTTTGTGGCAGTCAGTTCATCGGGGCAAGTTATAGAGGCACAAAAAAAATATTAAATTGTCCAAAATTAGGGCCTTTTTTTGCTCACCTATAACTAAAAAACTAGGAGGATGTCAAAGCTGAAACTTTCAGGTTTGACAGAGTTTGTCCCACAGTGTGCGCTTTTGTGTTTTTATGTCCCTAACTTGTCCTGTTTTTGTACAACTGTGGAAAACTGTGTGCACAATCAAATTGAAAACAGAACATACTAAGGATAACTGATTTTTTATGGCAGTATATCTAAATGCGAATGTTTGATGAAAATGTGTGCATGTCTGTGGGTGTGGGGCTATAGGCATCACCACGAGGATGCTGTAAACAGCATCCATTTCCAATCAAACAGCGTTCATTCAGTGGGAGCATGGCTATGTACCTATGCATGGCTCCGCCCTCTCTGAATGGATGCTGAATCAAAGCTTCTGTAAGGTGGCCATTTGACGCAACCTGCTATGCAGGAATTTGTGAAATGTAACAACCGGACACTGGGATGCCCAAACCCCAGTGCTAGCTCACATTGTGCATAAATTTGAAGTGGATTTGACTCCAGGGTGCCCACCCCCAGTGATAGTTAAGAACACCCCTGGCCTGGTATTGTTTCTATCTGAACACACTGTCACCAGATTCTGAGCTACCCAGTCCCCTGTGTCGGGTCAATAAAAAAAAGTGTGTATCTGACAGCATGGTGCCTACCCCTGGTGCCACTTAAGACTCCCCCAGTTGCACAGTTACCTGACACCAGGATGCCCAAACACCAGTGCCAGCTCTGACACCCCCCCGCGATGATGTGTAACACCAGGGTGCCCACCCCAGGTGCCGCAAACATCAAACCAACACTGGGATGCCCAATCCCCAGCGCTGGAACCTGTAATATAAAAATGGTCCCTCAACATATTTTTTTTTCCTGTAATGAAGAAAACCATCCATCGATGTCTGTTGCACTGTCACCATTCACTGCCCCCCATCTGACCCCCTCCCTTTAACACCCACCACCCCACAACCCCCACCATTCCTTACTTAGCTACCTGGGTCCAACAGCATAATTCACTCTGGACTGGAGACATGTCCTCCTCCTTCAACGCCAGACTAAGGAGACAAGGGAGAAAGTGGAAATTGTTTAACCAGGAAAGCACACTAAGCTAGAACTTGTTTCCAGGTGCAACCTTGGAGCACAAGGAAGTTAAATGACTTGCTCAGGCTTATACAGTATGCAAGTGGGGGTTGATGGGATTCAAACTCGGGTCTCTAGGTTTGTAGCTCAGTGCCCTTAACCACTACACTATACTGCCTCCTAGGTAAGTGCAGTAACAAGGTAACTAGATAAGTGCAGTCAGTGTATTTCCATGCATTTTAACCTCTTACTCATAACTTGGTCATTTTTATGTTTGCATCCGCACATGCGCAGAGTGAACATATTGTTAGTTAGTGTAGAGCAGGGGACTGTGTTTGTGTGTACTGTATAAGCCAATGGATGTAGCAATGCAGGAGGGTTGCATCTCAAAAGCCAATTTTGAGAAGGTTGACGATGACTGTGCTTAGCTGGCTGATGGCCATAATCTTCTTGTAGTTCAAATGAGAAAGCCTTACCAATCATATTGGTTTTCTGCCCATGAGCCAGCTAGTAGATATCATCAGACTTTAATAAATTAAAAAAAAGCCCCACAAACTGTGTGTGTGTGTTTCCCCCTAGTTACAGACAGGAAGTGCCTATTTAAAAACACTAAACTGTAGGGAAAAAACAACATATAGATTGCAAATATAATAGCTTCAGATATGTTAACAACATCTCAGTAACAAACAGGAAACATGAGCAATACTTGATTTAAATTACATATTGTTTATGTTCACTTTTAAACAGCCCCTGATATTAGTTGGATAACTTTGAAATAAAAAATATGAGAGTTAGACACAATTCAGTTTGGCATTCAGATAGTTTTGCAATCTTTTTTTTCATATGGATTTTCACCTCCTGCCCCTCCTCATCAATCTCCTTCTGCTGTCGAACCCCAGCCCCTTCACCCTACTCCAGGACTAACCTCATCTACTTCTTACCTCTTTGTGTGAGTGGGTGCCAAGGATGGTGGGGGTGCACTGCCCTTAGAATCACAGCATCATCCTTCAGACAGAGGTTCTTTTCCACCCGTTACTCCCCTTGAGTCAAAGCTGGCAGCATGCAAATGGCACTCATGTAGACCATGAAGACGGTGCACGCTTTCAGCGCTCACCTGCAGTTTTAAATTCTGGTCTGACCACTGCTGTGCCACCTACCTTCCAGTAGATGGCAGCCAAGCAGCAGCACACACTGCCCCCCCCCACCTCAAAGGAGGAGATCCATTGATGGACACTAAATCCTCCTTCCCCCCGTCAGCCCCCGAATGACCTGGGTCCATTACCAAAACCAGGTCGCCAGTGTGGTGGGAGGGGAGGTGTCCAGCACCTCAGCCCTCCGCATTACTGGCCCAGCTGTAAGTTTACTGTAGAGCAGTTTTCTTTAGACAATATTGTTTGTGGCCCTGAGTGGGGCTGAACCTGCAACCCACTATTTTATAGTTCCATGCTTTCACCCTCTGTACCATTCAGCCAGAACTATATTTTGTGCAATTCTTTCCCCTTTTTGTGAGATAAAAACAAGATTACTGTCCCTTGGACTTTATTTATTTAGTTTTTGATAACCGGGTGAGTGCTCTAGACACAGAAGTGACTATTTTCAGACACGACCCGGGAGGTTACAACATAGCAAAAGGGATTGGTACAAATGGAAAGGCAGGGTAATGTCAAAAATACAACATATTGGAAATACAGGAGAAATAAGTTTAACCAGATAACAAATTAGGTATTGCAATAACAAAGAAGCAGTAGGATATTAGACATTACAAAAGTGCAGTAAGTGCCAATGATTACAATTAGAGTATTGACTAAGTTATACAATTACAAGCTTCAGGATATTCTAAAGAGAGGGAGTAAAGAGGCACAGTAGCAGGTTATCAGCTTTGGCTGCTTTACATGTGACATCAAAATGCCCTGTTTATGACATCATAATTATCTTAACAGCAACAGATTGGGATGTCATAAACAGATTTATGACTGCAGAAGTAGACAAGCAGACAGAGCAAATAGGCAGAGATCATGTTTCCATGCAAATGTCCTTAGTAATAAACAAATAAGGGTGACAATTACAAAAAAATGTGGTGAACCATAACCTAAATTGTGCCTAGATATTATGCTGATGACAGGAGGGACAGGGGGAACATGATAGAAACTTTTAAGTACCTCAAGGAAATCAACAAAGTCCAGGAGGGTAGCATCTTTCAGAAAAAGAGATGTGTAAGAACACGGGGGCACAATTTAAAGATAGAGGGGGGACGGCTCAAGGGTAATGTGAGGAAATGTTATTTCATGGAGAGAGTGGTGGATGCATGGAACCACCTTCCTGGAGAGGTTGTGGGGTCTAAAACAGTGGGGGAATTCAAACATGCATGGGACAGACATAAGGCAATTATAGTGGGGGGGTTGCAGGAAGTAGGTTGTTGGTTAACTAGAATCTGCAGATTATCCAATAGGTAGGAAAATGGGCAGACTGGGTGGGTCAGGTGGTCCTTATCTGCCGTCAAAGTTTATGTTTCTATGTTTCTCAGAGGTGTCCCAACAACATCAGGGGCTCTTTAAAGCCCTGTTACACCATAAGCAAACATTTGAAATTGACAAATGCTTGTTTAATATGTTTTCCCCAAATTTTCAGCATAGCCTTTTTCAGACCCACCTCATAAACTAGGTCAGTGAAATTTCTCAAATATGGCCTGAAAGGTGATTTCGCCATTGTTTCATGAAATCACCTTTCGGGCGAGATTTGAAAGTTAATCTACCAGGGTCAAGAGGTGAGGTCTGAAAAAGGCCATGTTGACAATTTAGGATCAGAATATTAAAAAAACATAGTTATTGAAGGTATGTTGACATTTTTCAGTACTCATGGCTTTGATCACTTTCAATATTTTGACTCCAAATTTTCAGAACAGTCATTTGTTGCATCCCACCACAGGAACGTGACAGCCGTCAGTTTTCAAATCCTGCCTAAAATGTGTTTTCGCACTTGTAACACAAAATGATGTTTCGGCCAGTGTTTTATAAATTACATCTGTCAGGTTCGTTGGGGGGATTATATTTAAAATTTTGGGGCAAAATGTAAAAAAAAAAAAAAATATGAAGAAATGTGTGCAGGGCTGGCTATTGGCCCAGTGTGTAGTGTGTTGTATTCCCATGCTGCCGACTAGAGTTCGGGGACAAACTTGGGGACCAGGTTGAGCAGCATGAGTACAGGGGCCAGCGCTGTTGCATGTCACTGTTCCCATTCTGGTAAGAGACTGCATAGTGTTCTGCTGCACAGATAATACCTTATGGCAGGCCGAAGAGCCTTACCTTCCAAGGGGTTCATATATATGTCAAGGTCTGATGAGGCGATGTACTGCATTAGGACAAGCAGATTGACATAATAAAATGGGGCTTGAAATATCTCCACTAATCTGTGATTCTGCTATCACACAAAGAAAGGGAAGATCATTGCAAAAGCTGGGCTCAATTTTGTCCCTGCAAAGTTTGCTGCACCTGTGGCCAAGGGTTTGATGCAACTTGCACTCAAATTTATAATCTGGGACGTGAGTTATGACAGTGCCCTCATATTACAACATCTTGTGCCAAAGCTGTGGCGCAAGACCCATAAAAGGGGGCTCCCAGGGATGCAAAGTTAGACCGGGGGAAGCTGGTCTAACTTTGCTGTGGCACTGCAATGGACTTGCGGAAGGGGGTTTGTGGCAAGCTTCCTTTCAAAACTGCACTTGCGCAGAGTTCGACACAAGTCGCCACTTGTGTCAAACTCTTGGCTGCAAGTCCGTTGTGGCGACCACAAAACTTTTGAAAATTGGGCCCACTTTGTTAATGCAGGCATTAGGGCTGAAGAACACAAAGTCCACAAAGTAGGAAGATGAAAAATATTAGGGTTTGGGCCGGGGGTCTCTGCAGTCGTGGTAAATCAGTGGTGGTGTGTTCCTTGGGGTTGTCAACCCTAATGCCCACCAACTCCCCTGAGCAAACAAGGTTGGAGGTGATCTCTTGCAGGCCCTGTGTGAAGAAAGTTGCAACTGATTCTTTTGGCAACATGTGGCAAGCCATATTTCTCTGCCTCTGAAGAGTGTATCACTGTGAGGTACTGGCTTGGAGCTGTACCGTGTTCTTTAGACAGGAGGCTATAGGCTGGGGGAAGGAGGTGGGCATTAGGATTGACAACCATAAGGGACACCCCACCACTGATTCGCCAAGACTCTGGGGACCCAAAACCCTAATGTTTTTTCATTTCCCTACTTTGTGCACTTTGTGTTCTTCAACCCTAATGTCTGCATTAATGTAGTTTTTTTGCAATATATATTATATATTAATTTCAAAACTTCATTTATGCATAGATAAGATTAAAGTGACAAAAAGTAGGGAAATGTGGTATTCGTTCCCAACCCTAACACTCCCCCACCCTGCAGGCAGCAACATGCAAAACCATTACAGTTTGACCTCTACTGCATCTTCATAAATCAGGTGTGGGATGTGCCTTGAGGTTGTCAACCCTAATGCTCACCCCATTCCATCAGTAAATAAACTGCACTACGTACAGTATATGAGAATGGGGTGAGCGTTAGGGTTGGCAACCCCAAGGCACACATCATGCATGATTTGCGAAGATGCAAGAGAGGTAAAACTGTAATGGAATTTGCTGTTGCTGCCTGCAGGGTGAGGATGGGGGTGTTAGGGTTGGGAACACTGGCACCACATTTCCCCACTTTTGTGACTTTAACCCTAACTAGTGCATTAACAAAGTTTTTTTGCAATTTATTTCCTTACATTTTGAGATAGTGTAATCATATTCTCATTTGCCTGTGGGAGCACAGGGCCCAGAGGGCCCTGCACTTCCATCCCCCCAGATGCATACATTTATGTTCTATTTATATATTCAGTTTTTGTTGACCGGGAAAGGAGGACTAGACAATTCTGCCTATTTTCAGCCTCATCCCGTGGGAGGGGATACAGATGGATGACGACTGACACTGAACCAGATTAAGCTGTTGATGGAATTTTTTAGTGTTGCTATGGAAGTGCAGGGACCTCTGAGCCCTGCGCTTTCATTTCTGTCAAAACAGCCAATTATTTCCTTCATTGTATGGCTTGTTAAAGTTCCGATGTTATCCTATGGGAATGTTCATTTTTTATGCTTTCTTTATATTGCCCCTAAATGTGTGTGTGTGGGTGTGGGAGGGGGGTATGTTCTATACTTGTAGTACTCATTAAGACCTTTGTTTTCACATATAGATTGTCTCTTAAGGACAAATATTGAGGGAGTTATGGCTTGTTGAAGTTCCAATGTTATCCTATGAGAATTTTCATTTTTTATACTGCCCCTAATTTTTTTGGGGGTATGTGTTATTCTTGTAGTATTAATTAAGATTAAGACTTTTGGTTTGATATATAGCTTGTCCTGTAAATCCAAATATTGAGAGTGTTATGGCTTGCTGAAGTTCCAATGTTAGCCTATGGGAATTTTCATTTTTTTATATTGTCCCTAAATGTTTAGATGGGAGTATATGTTATTCTTGTAGTACTCATTAACACATTTGTTTTGATATATCGATTGTCCTTTAAGTTCAACTATTGAAGGAGTTATAGCTTGTTAAATGTCCAATGTTATCCGATGGGAATTTGCACTTTATTTTTTTTGTATATTACCTCTAAATGTTGGGGGAGGAGGAGTAGTATGAGTTATTCTTGTAGTACTCATTAAGACCTTTGTTTTGAGATATATATATATATATATATATATATATATATATATATAGACTGTCCCTTAAGTCCGCATATTGAGGGAGTTATGGCTTGTTGAAGTTCCAATGTTATCCTATGGGAATTTTCATTTCTTTAATATTGCCCCTAAATGTTTAGGTTAGGGGGATTGTGTTTTATTCATGTAGTACTCATTAAGACCTTTGTTTTGATATACAGAGTGTCCCTTAAGTCCAAATATTGAGGCAGTTATGGCTTGTTTAAGTTCAAATGTGGGGAAAAATGAAGTCCAAAATCTTTTTTTGTATGAAGGAATCCTTTTTGTATCAAATGAAAAAAACTCATACAAAAAAAGGATGCCTTCATACAAAAAAACAATGGTGAATAAACTAAGTCCAAGTAATTTTTTCATATGGGGGCATCCTTTTTGGTATGAATAAAAAAAAAAAATGTGAAAAAGGATTCCTTCATTCGAAAAAGAATCTGGGAAAAAAACTAAGTTCGAATTATTTTTTTTGCATGAGGGCATACTTTTTTGTATGAATGAAAAAAAGCTCATGAAAAAGGATTCCTTCATATGAAAAACGAATTGGAAAAAAATTAAGTTCAAATTCTTTTTTCGTATGAGGGCATCCTTTTTTGTACGAACAAAAAAAAAATATGAAAAAGGATCCCTTCATACAAAAAAGATTTGGGACTTAGCTTTTTCCCTGATTCATTTTCATATGAAAGAATCTCTTTTGTATGTTTTTTGTTCATATGAAAAGGATGCCCTCACATAAAAAAGAATTTATTATTTTTTTTTCATATGAAGGTTCCTTTTTCAGATGGCCAAATTCTATTTTTGTATTGTCATACAAAAAATCAGAAGTGAGTCACAAAATAGGATTAAAAAAAACACACACCACATTTGGGGGTAATTTTTCCAACAATTAAGTGCAGAATCTACCTAACAGGGTCCCGATGACCAAGATACATGTGTTGGTGTCTGTTGAATGTCCATCAGGGGGACTGTCTCAGTGGTCCCACCTTGTGGTGGCAAGCCAGGGTGGTTGGTGGCTATGGAGGTCATGGTGGGTGGGACAAGATCTGGTGGGAAAATGGGCAGTTGCCTTGGGATCCCAGCCACAAAAAAAAAAAAAAAAAGGATTTTTCCTCATGAAAAAGGATGACCCCCATACTTATGGACCAAATCCTTTTTTGTTCCAAGCAGCTATCTGAAAGACTGTACTAAACATGCTCAAAACCAAAATTTTTAAATTTAATAAGTTTGGAATGGATTAATATTTTTTTCACCAAACCAGCAAATGGCACATCTGTGGGCCAGGCCCCCTTTCTACCCTGAAAGTTTCAGACCCAAATTCCAAACCATCTGGGCACTAGGCGATGACAAAAAAACCCAGTAAAAATACCTATTTTTTAACTTTTCGTTATCCTCATCTCAGAATTCATATATCCAACTGGAACAAAATTTAGCATGTCAAGCAACCTGTCCCTCAAGACAATGCATGCAAAATTTCATGCAAATCCGTTGAACAGGTGTGAAGATATTAAAGTGCAGAATTTGAGGTTTAACAGAGAAACACCTGCTCAACCCTATAACATAGGCAATGGATTTAAAAGGAAGGGGTATGAAAATAAACATAAATTTGGACACAAGCAGGGCAAACAAAATGCCCCAGGGAAACCTAAAATTAGGTACACCTCAACTGAGAAGTGAGAGTCAACAGGTCTAAGCAGTTCATAACAGGAACAAGAGGGAGCAAAGTGAAGCATAAGCAGGTGCTTAAGGGATGGGTACGAGGGGCATCTACAGGGCTGTGGAGATGGGCTGCTACAGAGGGAGGGGAGACAGAAGGAGAAGGTAGCTTGCACAGTGGTAGTTTTGCAATGTAGAACAGTAAAGGAACGGGAGTCAGCAGAGCGAGTAAGTGAAAGAAAAAGCAGTATAGAGGATGGAGGAGAGAAACAGGAGAACCAGTATTTAGAGAGAAAAGAGGTACACTGTGAGAAACCATGGGAAGCAAAGGGAGGAGAGTGAGGTTAAGGTAGAGGGAGCAGTGATGAGTGACAGGAGGGGCACTGAAAGGCAAAATGAGAGAAGGAACAATATAGAGTGTCTAGTCTGGTGAAGGATGAATTGGGGCAGCACCACAGACCACATTTGCATAGGTGAACACCGGAAGGATCCATCTTAGTGAGGATCTCTCAGCGAATTGGGAGTGGGTATGCAAGACTTGTGATAAAGGGCACCAAGTTTTGGGCGGAGCGTTTTGCGGATGGAATCAATGTGGCTAGTGAAGTCTAGGCATCTATTAAAGAGACCCAGTTATGGTGATTTCCTGGAGCCCCGCACCTGCAGCCAGTGGCTTTTCTTAGTTGATTGGTGGCACTGATATGAACCCAGTGACCCTCTAAAATATAAAAAAATATACATACTGTAAAAGATGCTCCCATCATAGCAATGCAGCAGGCCCTGTCACTCTACAAACTCCGATGTCACAAACTTTTGGAGTGTGGAGGCAGCATGGGGCAGAGCTGGACTAGATTGGGACCAGGAAGTGGAAGGGATTGGGTGGCCAGCTCTCATTTATGATCCATTCCCTTTCACAGAACATGAAAAGCAAAATTTTAGAACAGCAACAGTTTCTATCCAGTGCAGGTAAGCTACAGGTGCGGTGGATTTTGGGAACTTCACTGACCTGAGCACGATTGGTTCTCTTTAAGCCACACATCGAGGTACTTGAACTGGGGAATAACTTCAAGTGGGGTACCATCCAGGGTAGCAAAGACTAAGAGGATGAAAATCTAGTAAGTTTTTGGCTTGTGTCAAAGGCCACAGGCACAGTCTTTTAGGTACAGTAAATGGCTGCCAGTCAGACATATTCTAAACACTTGGTTTCCAGCACAACATATAAATAAATAGGAATGTACTACTATTACAGGAATTAATAACAACTAGTACAAGGTTCGAACACAAGGTGAGAGAGGATGTTGTTTGATTACATTTGCTGTTTAGCTATCCAGAGCTGTTTTATTCAATACTGTAAAAATAAATATTTCTTTGCAATAATTCCAGGCAGCAATGGGACTACTTCCAAAATGGGATGATTCATCTTCTTCTATCTCGAAACTGAAATTCAGTTATTAAAGGACGGGTCCTGATTTAAAAATGAGACCCGATTTTGCCACCTACTGCCCTCAAACTGCTTACAGCAGTTGCAAAGATGAGTTTTCTGTGTTTTGTAACTGAGCCCAAACCTGAGCTCCAGATTCCTGTACCAGCATACCACATTTTGTGTTTCTGTGTATGCTGTGCAGCTCCCAGGGGACTGCGCTGCCAGACAGGATGACAGGAAGTCCAGGTTGCACCGTGAGATGAGCAACTTGTTGTTCAGTGTGCCCTCCTGGTGAAACATTTCAATAAATAAATAAATAAGTCATTCCTGGCTCCCACTGACTTCAGTGGGACTCGGGCAGGCCCTACATCCCATCCTGCAGGAAAACAAATGAAATGTGCAAGTCAAAGGAAATGGGGGTCGGGAAGAGGAAGTCCCAGTTCCCATAGTGCCAACCCATCTTTTTATTCTTAATTGCCCATCTACCAGTTCACCTGCAGGCTGGTACCTTCCAGTCCCTACATCAGTTGTCAGACACCAGCATCCTCCATGACTTTTCCCTGGTGGTGGGGTTTGTAGGTTGGGCTGCCTCACCTCCTGAGATTTACACATCTGGTATGGGGGAGGTTGGTGGTATGGCACCTGCGAGTAAGGGAATATCATTCTCATGGCGTTTTGGAGGTTTTCTCCTCTGTACAGTTACATCAGTGTGCTCATGCCTCATTCCCATCTACCCTCCTGCCTTCCACTGATGCCACATGCAGCCCACTGTTGAGGTGGGGGACCCTGAGCACACACATCAATCCCCTTTGACTGAGCAGGCTCTTGCTTGGCAGTTGAACATGGCACTGTTATCCCGAGCTGGGATCCACTACCACAGGTAGACTTTGCCAACTCCGGCTACACAGCTATAAGTGTCCCGAGTCTGGTCAAAAATGCAAGTCACCCTCTTGGTAGCCTTAAAGGGTCACATTTCCAGCTTTATTTTTGGGGTCACAAAAGCCAAAAACAGTTGTATCACTAGTCCCAGTGTAGGGCATTAACTTGCTTGTGCCTCCTCCCCAAATGAAATTAGAAATATGGCCCATTACCAAAGAACCAGTGTAACCCCCTTCTGCATTAGATCCTTGTTGCTCCCTTGGAATTCAGAGGAATTTGCTGGAGCCATGCTGCATGCAAATTTGTTTGCTCATGTGTAATGAGGGACTCCTCGCCCAACACTTGAGAAATTTATTTTAAATACTGCAGAACTGGCCCATTTGCAGGAGCTACAGGCAAATGTTTAAACATCAGCCCCACTTTTTTCTCAGCAAGAACTGACCGTGGTGCTGATGGTGGGTTGGTTGTGTGAGGCGGGTTACTTGGCACCTGGCTTTGACCAGAGACCTCCAAAAACAGGTTTCTTGTGGCTCAAGCCATGATCACTGGCTTCTGTTGGTCCATCAGAACTATGAAGTGACTGTGGTCTGGTCTGGCGGTAAGACCACATTACGGTCTAAAGCATACGGTACCTGACATTTCTGCCTCGGACCAGCTTGTTACAGTGAGCCTTGGTTGTAGAGAGGGTGATGGGGGCTGGTAGGGATCAAGTCACTACTGCTCATAGTCCAGTGGCTATGAAGCAGCAATATGCTTGTTGCCTAATTATTGTGGGATGAGTTAGCGGATACCAAATGCCAGCATCAGTGGCACCAGCAAAAAAGGTGAAAGATAATCTGAATGGGTGAAATTCTAAAGCAAAAAGTAGCAAAAACTTCAGCAGTCTAAAATATACCCTTGTAACACTTGTTTTTCAATTTTATTTGCAGGAATGGTGATGTTTGGAATCGCCCACTTATTGTACATCTCCGCCTTCGGCCTGCGGCCTCTGAAACTGAAAGCTTTCCTCTTTTTTGCCCTGCTGGGGGGCGGGAATTACCTTGCTATGTATCCGTACCTTCCTGAACCCTTTGTCTACGTGGTTGGCATCTATATTAGCCTGATATGCATCATGGCCTGGCGAGCAATCGCTAGGGTGAAGCTCTCATCCTATGGCTGGTCATGGACACGCCTGTATGCTGCTATGGGTGCTGTCAGCTTCATGGTCTCAGACTGCACCCTGGCAGTGGATAAGTTCTGTATCCCCTTGCCATACGCACGGGCTGTTATCATGGGAACGTATTACATAGCCCAGATGCTGATAGCACTCTCCACTGTGGATACGTCCAGCGACTATGGTGATGAGGATCTCCTCTGGAAGCAAAAGTAACTCCTCCACTTTTTGGGGATGTTTTCATCATGGCTATTTTCTAACTGAAGTGTACTCTCTTGGAGGCCTGTTGGCCTTATATGTCGACAAGCTACAGTTCTCCTATTGCTAGGCTTCCAAGCTAGAAAAAATATTCTTTAATAAAAAAAGCCTAGAAAGATTTTTAATAGAAACATGAACTGAGGTAACAATGTTCAGTGAAATGATGTATTTTGTCAAATTTCAGTGTAGTACTAATAGGCCTTACAGGAAATGTAGACCTATAACCATCACCACTGCCTGTCAGTAAATTAACTGTCCACTCCGTTTAACTCCTTACTCTCAGGAACCACCGGAAATCTGGAGGTTAAAGGTCACGAGTAGTGTGGGGCAACTGAAATTAAATAGCACAGTGATCTACTTTTTGCAGCAAGACCCTTCTGCAGATTTCATAAGCCTTGCTCTTATTGTGTTCCATATTTATACGCTACTCTATGGCAGTCACAGGACTCAATAAGTGCTTAATGTGGAGATGGAAGGTGGTGAGAAACAAGTGGTCAGGAAGGCCAGGTCAACAGGGCTCGGTGTAAAAAAAAAAAGTCACTTCTAGTCCAGAATAACAAGTGTTCCATCCTTGTCTTGCCTCTACTGCTTTACTGTATAGGTCGGTAAATTCTAGCTATAATTGGAAAGGGTTCAATGTGAAATATACTCCTAAATATACTTTATTCACACTTACCCCCTCAAAATCTGCTTCTGGGCAAACCTCTTTCTCCTCCTGTCTCCCCTTCCTCTAAAACAACCTTTCACTGGACTTAACCTGGGGAAGACTGAAGTGCTGGTGGTTGAGCCAGGATGGAGGGGAGGAGTGGGGGCCTCTGGGGATAGGTTAGGGCATTTTATTGCTCCGACTGAACTGGAGGCCTCCCCTAAGGTGAAGAATTTGGGCGTTGTTCTGGATGATGAGTTGACACTTAATGCTCAGATGTCAGCCATCGTCCGGACCGGTTTTTACCATCTCTGGAACATCGCCCGAATAAAATCCCTTATCCCCCCGACAACCTGGCCACACTGGTACATGCATTCATCACCTCAAGGCTCGATTACTGTAATGCAATCTACCTCGGGGGTCAGAGGGGATGCGATGTGATGCCTGCAACTTTTGCAGAGTGCAGCGGCCTGGTTGTTGACTGGACACTTGAGGTTCAGTCATATTACACCGCTGCTGTGTGAACTGCACTGACTCCCAGTGCACTAGTGCATCACCTTTAAAGTAGGTCTTCTGACCTATAAGGCCCTACACAGACTGGGTCCGGGGCTACCTGAAAGATCTTCTGCTTCCCTACACCCTGTCTCGCTCTCTCTGGGATCAGCTCGAGAGGCCCTCCTTGGAGGTCCCTAGGGTGAGGTTAAAATCTTCTCGGCAATTGAGGTGGCAGCTCTGGTCCTCTGGGAAGCACCTTCCACAGAGTTTTTCAAAAAACACCTTGTTTGAACAGGCCTTTGGGACCTGAGGGATGTATTTTGGAATGTATTACACAGCCTGGGAATTAGTATGTTTATGATTTTAAATGGGGTTTACATATAGATTTTACATATTGTTATGCTGATTGCATTCCTAATTGCTATTTGTGTCTAGACTGCTGTAAGGGTGCCCTGAGCCTTCGGGGAAGGGTGCCGAAATAAACTCTACTACTACTACTACTACTACTACTACTACTACCCTGCTTTGTCTGTCCTTTTCCTCAAACATCAACAGTGCACGATAGCAGTGACATTTTTGACCTATACTTTTTTGTTCTATTTTAGTTTGCCCCATATCTCCTGACTTGTATGATATTCTACTCAGTCACTATTAATAGAAGGAGCAGTCCTTTTAGTATGTCTCGAACCAGGTTTGTATCAGTAGTCTCAGCTGTTTTTGTACACCTATTGCCCCATAAGGTTACAGTGTAGTGTCTGCTGCATGAAGTTCATCGCAGTCACTAGAAAAACCATATTAGAAAATGGGTGATCAAAAATAGCTGAGAATACTGATGAAACTGGTCCGAGCCATATTAAAAGGAGCGCGCCTTCTACTATTTCAAATGTACAAAAAAGTGCTAACAGACTCAGAATGTGATAAAAGGGTATCATACAAATCGAGATTGGGGGCAGTCTAAAAAAAAAAAAAAAAAAAAAAAATATAGGTCAGGCTTTTCACTGCTATCATGCACTGCTGCTTTAAACAGCATTTTGCCCCACCCAGTTTCTGCTCAGACCCTGGCTGGTCTGTTTCGACTCCATTCCTTTTGACATATTTACTGTCTCCAAGGAGCCTTGTGTTGCCCCAGCACTGACATACCTTACGCTTAGTGCTCCCACTTTGCCCTGCTGCTGTTCAGATATGTTCCCAATTAATTCCTTGGTACTCTGGTAGGGCCAAAGATTTTTCCATTTTCAAAAGAAAAATATGATTTTTGCCATTTTTAAACTAGCACTTGGAGTTAATTTTGTTTTCTAAAAAAAAAACTCTGCACCATTTCATCATGCAAAGAGGTCAAATTCACACCATTTTTGTGACTCCCCACCCCCATTTTGAGCCACATTTTCATACAAAACACACAGATTTGCCCTCAGTTTTGGGAAAAGGGACACCTTTTTTTGTTAATTTGTCAAATGGAATTGTCCATTTTTGAAAATGTAAAATCATTGGCCCTACCCTGGACATCATTATTTCAGTCTTAACAATATGCTATTGACAAATTACTACTCTTTCGTTTTTCTCTGTAGCTTGTCTTTTACCTTTCCGTTATTTATACGTTTGGCTTGACGGACTGTATTTATTGGCTATTCATGACTGTATTTAATAGCACTTTTCTTGCCTGTATCATATTTGCTGTACAGTATATATTTTTACCCTGTACCCTTCCCCGAGTCACACCTGGAAATGAGCCTTGGCTCAGTGTGCCTTTCCTGGTTATCAATTTTGAATACATCACTCAGTCAATAAATATGGAAAAATCTACACATAACATATGGTGAATGTGTTTTATCAGAAAAGGACTGGTCTACTCAATGTATAATCAAAATAGATGCTATCCTGGACAAAGATAATGAAAGCTTAGAAAATGGGGAAAAGAACTCCGGCTCTCCGACTGAGACTTGTCTAGGGTATTCATGAGACAACAATGCCCACCTAACAAGTCCCTATGCCGAGTGCCCCATTACAAAATAAATCAATGCCTAGATAGAATTTTTGAAAGTGCAGTCCACTCCGTTTTTTTCTCTTGCTTACGAGCGAAGGATGGGCTGGCTGCCCAATTAAATAATATAGTTTAGAAAATCAGCAGCTGCCACAAAGTGTAATAAAGAAAACATTTTTTTTTAAAGCCACTGCTTCTGCGGTAGTAGAGAGAGTTATGAGATCTGAGTGCTACTCGCGCCCTCTCCTCCATCTGCCCCGCTTGCTTTATTGCCGCTAGCCCACAGTGCATCTCCATCTCCGGGACATGAAAGCAAGAGAGTACCACTGGTCTCATTGACAGCGGTACATTCTCGCGGTTGTTCTTGCCTCCAGGGAGGTGGTTTCTGAAAACACTTTAAAGGCAACAGATGCACAGCACAGTCTGCTCTAATAATGTGGTGCATGACTTACTGCTGCAAACGTTTCCAATCCCACAAACATTGGTCCCAGGGAAAATAAAGAAAGAAAGAAGAATGCACACTGAGGCTGAATACATAAAACAAAGGGGTGCCCTCTATTACTAGCTGTGCAGGAACTACTTTACATAAAATATCTTTACTAATTCAAATAAATTATTTACAATAATTGTTTCAATTTACTCATCTACTTTATACAAAATCTCTTTATTAATTCAAATGAATTATTTACAATAATTGTTTTAATGTTTGCATCTCTTTTATTCTAAAATTCAGACCAAATCCCATTTTCTAGGCGCAATATTATCCTCCAGGGTGGGTGGTATTGGGCTACACCTGTCCTTCCAGGAGCTATAAGGCCTTCCGCCTGCAGTGTCGAGCCTCATTATGCCCCTGGGTGGGCGGGTATAGCCCAATACAACCTAACATGCTGGGTATTATTGCTTGCATAATCTCTTTATCTAACCTGAGGCCGAAACTGAAAACTCCTAAAATTCACTTACACAAATACTTCCAGATTAGATATTTGGCAAACTCCTTTCTTGAATTCAGTCCTTGCTCAGAATAAGAAAGCCTTCTTGTTCTTGCAATTAATAAAGGTGGCACAGGGAAAGTTTATAGACTGCTTTCAAAACCATTGCAGGATCCAACTGAAAATATCCAAGAAAAATGGGAGTTTGAACTATCCTTAAAGAGCTATTGATGCCTCAAAGAAAACTTAAGAAACCTAATAATTAGGTACAATTCTGCCTGCATTACATTTATATTTTATATATTTCTCCGCCCCATTATTTATTACTAAGGAAATATACATGAAATATATCATCTTTATCCCTTAGAGTTCCTTCAAAGTCCATCCACCTCTATAGCTTACTCCCTATTTCAAGTCATAATCCTCTGTTGTGACATCACAATCTGTTGCCATGGGAGTAACTGTGATATCACAAGCAGTGCTCTGTCACTTCAGGTAGGGAGAAAGCAGCAGTAATAGACAAACTCTTCAGGAGCAAAGGATCTGTTTCCATACAGATGACCTCAGTAATAAATAGTGGGGAGGAGGAATACAGCACTAATGGGAAATACAAGCTGGACTGTGCCTAAATATTAGGTTTTGCTAAAGTTCCCCTGAACATGTCACCAGCTTTTTAAGATTCAGATGATGATTGGGCTGAAATTTGGAGCAACGTATACACAAGCTGCAGTGATGTTCAGCAAAGACTAGCTCAATATAAGATTATACCTTTTTTGCCATCTAACTTCTGTTAAACTGGCATGGATGAATGTTAATACCGCCGCCAAGATCATTCTTATGGTTGTAAGAGTGGTCTCATGCCCATTCGTACGGTATGAGAACCACAGACTGAAGATGGACTATTCTGATACTCTATGACTGTAACTGAGACCATTCTTACAACCGTAAGTGTGGTCCTGGTGGTGGTATTACTATATTATTGCCAAGATTGATCAATTATTTGTTAAAATAAAAAAAAAACAGCCCAGCTGGCCCAGTGATGTGGAGGGGTGAGGCACTGTAGTACCATGCCTTCCACCATGCTGGTGACCTTGGTTCAGAAGCGGACGAGGGTCATTCGGGGGCCGGCAGGGGGAGGAGGATCAAGCATCCAGAGACAGCACTTCTCCTTTGGGGAAGATGGAACACGTGTGCCGTGGCTGACTGCCACACAATGGAGGCTAAGTGGCAACAGCCAGTGGCTGCCCATGTTCGTCGGCCAGGATGCAGGCAGTGAGGTGTACAATGTCTTCATGCCATGCCAGCACATCATTACACACGTGCTGGTCACAGCAAGGGAACAGGGAGAAAAAATGGAGGCAAAAATCTAATGGCGGCAGGATGATCCCAGCAGCCTCGCAGGCATAGCAGGAGCGGGTATAGTTTCTGCCAGAGGAAAAATGGTGGACGAGATCTCAGGTGACGATGTATTGGAGTTGGCTGAACTGATTGGGGGGCTGTGCCCCCCACTGTGGATCGATTAGTTTCAGCAAGCACAATCCCCCGAACCCCCTCCTTGCTACCCAGTCACCTACCTCCTACCACTACTTTGCTGCTACTACTACTAAAAGTTGATATGTCAGCACTTCTAATAGTTTCAACATCATTAGATGAGACTTGGGTATTTATTTATTTATTTATTAATTACAATCTCAGAATTTGACATACCTTTGAGTCAGAGACTCATTTACAAAGGTTCCACGTCCAAAAGAAATCACAACAATTAGCTAAATACAACAATGTAACAAAAACATGACATGGATATAACAAAAAACAATCAGAGCCATCATTATATCAGATTTTGTCAAAGTTGGCAAATAAGAACCAAAAATAGATAAAAGGGTAAAAGCTAAGATAAAATTACAATTAAAATTCTGGGGTCTGATGAGCGTTGGCATTGGACGCCTTAATAATAGTGGTATGTGATAACAGACGGTTAAGAATAACTTTGTCAGCCGGCCCAGTGGTACTGAGGATTGAGGCGCTGGATGCCACACCTCATGCCACGGCGGCAACCTGGGTTCAGTGATGGACTCGGGTGGCCGGGGGTCGGCAGGGGAGGGAGAGGATGGAGCATCCAGAGGACAGTTCTCCTCTCCCTGGGGAGGGATCCAGGGTTGCTCGGTGTCCTGGGGGCCCCCGATAGAGATCTGGGGTACTGCAGGTACACCAGTCGACGTAAGGGGAGGGATGCGGCAGACACCAGCAGGGAAGTCGTGCAAAGGCGTCATTGCACACTGCACTCCTAGGGGGAAAAAAAGCAGGTAAAGGCCCCTGCCAGCCGGGTGAGGTGACGGCGATCCTCCAGGAGCTGATTCTCCATATACCCAACACCCGCCACGACTCCTACTCTACACCCAGGGATCCTCGGCCTTCTCCTCTGGGGCTGGGAGGGGTGGGGAACCTGACACCAATGTATCTGTCAGGAGGAGTGGTTCAGGTTGGTGGTTAGGGGCAGAAGGCAAGTGAGTCACCTGAGAGAAGCCCCGGTCTGGTAGGTGAAGAAACAGAGTTCACAAAAAAAAAAAAAAAAAAATAACTTTGTCGAAGTCAGTAGGTTAACATGAGTCAGCCAAGACAAATAAAAAGTAGTAGTTAAAAAGGGGAAAGAGGGAGGAGGGGGAATAGGAGGAAATCAGGGTTCAGGAGCTACAGAGTGAGGTGAAGCAGAGAGGAAACATGTCAAGAGAGAGGTACCTATGGAGGTGTGGGGGGAGGGGTGGGGAGAGTGGCAGCTATTTAGCCAGGAAAGAAGGGGATACGTGAGGGTGAAGTAGTTTAAGTTGGGCAGTCGCAGCGGTTGAGAGAAAGAAGGTACTGTCTGAGGTTGCGTTTAAACTACCCTAACTTGGAGGCAGTTTGTACATCAAGAGGGGGATCAGGTAGCCAGGTAGGAGCTCTGTAGAGAAAGGCCCACTGCGCTTGATTAGTCCAACAGAATGGGGCCTGATAGGTAAGCCTAGTTGCGCTTCTCAGCCCTCAAGGACTGGTTACTGGGGTAAGGAGGTGTGTTGTTGGAGGGGTTAGACCCAGACAGATCTTATTACCTAGTTGGCAGGTCTGGTACATAATCCTGTCACTAAGATTCAGCCAGCAAGTTTGGGTATACAGATCACAGATATGGGTGTACCTGTGAGCCCCAGAAACTAATCAGCAGGCCTTATTGAGGGCAACCTTAATACATTTAAGTGAATTGTTAGTAGCTGCTCCATAAATGACTAGCCCGTAGTCTACAGGAGAGAGGACAGAGCCGTTGACAGCAAGACGGAGTTCATCAGGGGTAAGGCTGTGATGGTGTCTGTAAAGGAGCCCTATTAGAGTATTAACAGCTTTAGAAATTATGTTTATATGGTCATTAAGGGATAAGGTGCTGTCAAGTGTAATGCCTAGGTACCTGAATGTAACCCCTAGGTGGCGCTATCCCAAGGGCTACTACCCCTGCCTGTTTGACTACAGACGGGTTGAGGGGCCTAGGTCCTATGGCGGGTGCCTCCACCTAGAGGTCAGGGTTTGTAGTGGTTAGACTAGCTTGGCCACAGCCCTCTGGGACACTGAGACCCCCTTTTATTCCCTCTAGTGGCTCACACAGTACACCGGAGTTACAGCCCCAATACCCCACGATACCACTGTTCACTCATACAGATACCACTTACCCCGAGACTGATTCTGCAGCACGCCTCTGAAAACCCCTGTAAAGTAAGGTTAAACAACACAGCAAAACACAATACTGTTTCCATAAGTACCAACACCACAGACAGTATATAGTATAACAACAAATCTGATTTATTTAGGGACAGTAACAAGGGGGGCAATCAGGTTGATTTGGTTTGGAAATATTCAAATCACAGTACTGTGCACTATACAGGGTCTGAAAAGTCACATTCTGGGTACCCAGGTTGGGGGGGGCTAGCCAGGTCCGTTGCCCGGGGTTGGCCGGCAGGTGCAGATGGATAGGGCCCTGTAGAAGAAAAATATATGCACAACACCCAGTTGTAATCCGGAGCCGGAGGGCTCAGTCCATGAAACAGTGAAACAACAAGAATTAGGTGACACACTAGTGATTGAAAACAAGCTGCAGGGGAATACCTAATTTGTACTCACAACACCCAAGCTGAGGATCGGATGGAGAATGTCCCTCTGGATTGCCAGAAGAGAAGGGCATGAGGACAAGATCCTTGTGACTGGACCCCACTGCAGTTGATAGCAAACGGATGTAGTCTGAATTAAGCTGGGGGTTTACTTCCAGCTTCAGCACACAATTCACTGTACAGGGGATTTGAAATAGCGATTCCCCACAAGCACTACGCACATTTATATGTAAAAGGAAAGTACTATACCAGGCTGGCTGCTCCTCGATCTCAATTGCAATTACTGCAAAATAGCCGGGAGCACACACAGCAGCTTCAGTTCCTGACAGACCGAGCGCGATTCAGCAATTTCTCCAGTCTTCTACAGGGTGAGCCTGGTTTCCACACTTCTAGTGCTTCTTTCCCCTCACAACTCAGATTCAGTCCAAACTGGCACTCACAAAGGCTGCAGACCGAAACTCAGGGCCTCGCACGCGCTTCCCACGCGAAATTATACACCGCAGAAGCACACAGCTCCTTCTCTCTTCACTGCCAAAACTGATCTGATCTTTCCAGTCACAGAGCAGGGCATTTCCTTTAGCTCCACACTATTCTGTTGGCTGATTCAGCTGTCACTCACAATAAGACTCCCTCTGTTGGTAGAAAAGGTGCCAAGGTCAAAACTACATTTCCCAGAGTCACTGCCCATACAATCCCCTTGTGGCTGGCTCAAAATTAAGAGTCCAAGTTCTGATTCGTCCACAAGCTCCATTTTAGGGAACCCTTAACCCAACTGACCCAGCACAGCAGTTTAGGTCCAAAATAGAGGGGTAACACACACAGAGTCCCAGCTGCAAGAAAGGCACGTTAGACAAACTGCATTTTACTTAACACTCTAACTGGTTTCAGGCAAACAGTTACATCTTTCATTTAGGCTCCCTCTGCACTCTTAGCCACTGCAGGAACAGAGCGATTTCTCCGCAGCTTGGGCGGGATTCGAGCATTAAATACACAGTCCCCCCCATACAAACTAATTAAGTCTGCAAGCAGACAGCTCTTAAAGAGACACTACGTGGAGGCTCAAATAGCACTCACTTGGAACCACATTTAAACAGCTCAGACGCCGAACACCGCCCAGACTTGGAGCATTCAGACAAGCTCCTGGAAGACTTTTGGGAACTCCCACTTGCAGGGGGGTTACACCCTTCCTGGCCTGGAAAACTTGGCGTTCGCGTCAAGTAAGTACCCCCATAAGTTTCAGTACAACCATGTACATTTACATCAGTATCACATTAGGCTTATACATGTAATCATCAGTCAACATATCACCTTACCAGAAACACATTTCTGAAACTTTTCAGTACATCACTTTGTACACAGTATTATACACACATTGTACCATAACTCAGGTTATTACCTCCTGTACATGAAACCTGAAGAGAGGGGGCCCTTCCCTATCAGCTACCTTGGGGCTGGATGGGGCAGGGGCACCATACCTACAGGGCAACACAATTAACTTGGAGTTAGCACTGATGTTCAGTTTGGGCAATGAGCTTGGGGACACATACATTCCTTTATGGACAACATTGAGAGGCAAGTCCACAGGCCTCCCAAGGGAATCATAACTGATGTGCACCACAGGCTTTACAGCTCTACCAGTCTTTCTATGGGGAACTGTTACAGTCTCTGCACTCTGAGCCTCATTTTCAGCATTGTCCTCACTTGTCAGGGGAGTCTCCATTGGGGTAGAGAGGCTAGAACTTGGGGCACTTTCAGCTCCAGGAGTTACAATCTCTGAGTCCACAACACTTGGCTCACATGGAGAGCTTTTGGACACTGGCAGTGGACCGTCAGGGCACTCAAAATACTCTTCTTGTTCTGGTATATCACCAGTCTGTTCCAGTCCATCATTTTCCTCCCCTGAAAGCTCAAACAGTTCAACCATACACAATGATTCCATATCATCTGACCTGATGCTTTGCACTTCACTTTCTGGGAGCATTGGCTCCAGGGACAAAGCTGGGGGCTTAGACAGTCCAGAAGGCCCAGCTTCATCTCCAGGATTGACTAGGGGATTGCCCGAAACAATTGACTCAGTTCACAAGAAGGGTAGTATTCAAAGCCACACTCACTTTCCTCTGACATGGACTGACAGTCATGTTCAACTGGGACTTGTGGAGGGGAACACTTTAACTCAGCTTCTGTAGGTGCAGACTTTCTTGATTTTTTCTTAGCAGCAGCTCTAGTCACTGGTCCAGAGGGGGGCATTTTCTGGGGGCTCAGACTCAATCAAGATTTGTCCAATGGGCAGTAAATGATTTCTATGCATTGTTTTTACATCTTTTGAATTATTCTCAGGCCTTACTTTGTACACTGGCAGATCATCTAGTTTGCCCACTACAATGTGAGGGAGATGGTGCCATCTGTCAGCAATCTTGTGTTTGCCATGCAGTCCCAGATTTCTTAGCAATACCCGATCTCCCTCCTGGAGTTCCTGTGCTTTCACCTTTTTATCATACCTTTCTTTGTTGGCCAGATTTCTTTTGGCAGCCATGGTTTGAGCCAGTTGGTACGCATGAGTTAGCTGGGCCTTTAACTTTGCACATACTGTAAATAGTTGTCAGCTTGAACCCCATCAGAGAGACCCCAAAACACACATCTACTGGTAGTCGAGCTTCTTCCAAACATCAGGCGGTAGGGGAGAACCCAGTGGCATCACTTTTGGTGCAGTTTAAGCATGTACCAGGGTGCTAATTTGTTGGCTCCATCTAGGCTTGTCCTTTGGTGCAGGTGCCTAGCATATCTAGCAAAGTGCGGTTGAAACGTTCAGGCTGTGGGTCCCCTGGGGTGGTAAGGAGTGGTTCTGGACTTTGACTCCCACAGAGAAAGCATCTCTTTGATCAGACGACTCAAAGTCTCCCTTGATCAGAATGGATTCTTTGTGAGCCCCATAGTGAACAAAAAGTTTTCACAAGTACTTTTGCCACAGTGGATGCTTTCTGGTCTTTGGTGGGGAAAGCTTGGGCATATCTCGTGAAATGGTCAGTGACCACCAGCACATTACTGATATTCTTTGATCTGACTCAAACTCAGAAAATCAATACAGACCAGCTCCATGGGTGCACTGGTGGTGATGTTAACAAGGGGCAGCCCTCTGGGGCAAAGTTCTCTGTAAGCAGCGACTACAAGTTCGAATGTGTTGCTCCACATCAGCCCCCATCTTAGGCCAATAGAATCTGGATCTCACCAAGTCAAGTGTTCTGTCTATACCAAGGTGCCCCATGTGGTTGTGCAAGGACCTCAGTACTGAGTCTCGAAGGCAGTGGGCAGCACTAGTTGTTGTTTGTCTACTTGTCTCCTCTGTCTACTGTTTCTCTGTATAACAGTTTATTGATCAGTTTCAACTTAGGACCTTCTTTGTATAACAGTGCAGTTCTCAAATCAGTGGAGCGAATTTGGACACATCTTTCCTGCATAGAGGGCTTCTAAAGCTGCTTTGATCATGGGATCTCGGATTGAGCCCGCTGAATACTGTCATTGTCCAGCTGAGGCAGTGCACCAATGTCTATTGCAGAAAAGTGGCAATAAGCAGCAGGTATGCAATTCTCAGAGGGTCCCAAACAATCCACCATACAGTCCACTGCATCCGTGGACATTTGTTCCTCCCTGTCAAACTTCTGGCAGAGTGCTCGAATATCAGGTTCTGACAGTCTGACACAGTCATTCTGGGGAACAGGCCTCCAGGAGAGAGCATCAGCATCTATGTGGTTCAGGCCTGCTCTGTATTCAACAGCATAGTCGTATGTAGATAATGCAGAATGCCACCTATGGCCAGTGGCATCCAACTTAGCTGAAGTCTGCATAGGTCAAAGGATTATTGTCAGTTTTACTAGTATTTTAGCCCCATACAAGTACTCATGGAATTGGTCAACAATAGCCCACTTCAAAGCTAGGAACTCTAACTTATGTACAGGATAGTTCTTTCGGATGGGGTCAGGCTTTATTGGCAAAGGCCACTGGTCTCAGGCCATTCTCGTGCTCTTGGTACAATACAGCCCCCAAGCCTTGCAGGCTAGCATCAGTGTGCAAGACATAGGGCTTCGCTGGATCTGCATAGGCAAGGACAGGAGCGTGGGTAAGTTGATATATAATCTCATGAAAAGCAGCTTCACACTCAGATGTCCATCTGGCTCCAAATACTTCATTGGGATGGAAATACACTCTCTCAGGCTCAGAAGAAACTGACCTCTTGTATTTTTTGTGGGTAGGTGGGTAACCTTGAGTAAGATTAAGTAAAGGACGGATCACTCTTGAATAGTCCTTGATGAAATGGCGATAGTAGCCACAGAATCCCAGAAATCTTTGCAGTTCTTTTAGATTGTGGGGCTGTGGCCAGGTGGTCAAGGCCTCAACTTTACTTGGGTCGGTCTCTATTCCCTCGGTGGATACTATGTGTCCCACATACTTTACAGAGGTTTGGAAGAACTGACATTTATCGATGGACAGTTTATACAAAGTCTTCCAGTCGGTCCAACACCTTGAATAATCTGCCTCATGTTCCTCCAGTGAGCTGCCAAACACAATAACATCATCTAGGTATACCAGGCACTCTAGTAAGTTCATGTCCCCCACTGCACGCTCCATCAATCATTGAAAAGTGGCTGGGGTGCCTGAAATCCCTTGAGGCATCCTCATGAATTCATAGAAGCCAAGTGGACAGATAAAGGCTGTCTTCTCATGGTCTTCTGGGGCCATTGGGATCTGGTAGTACCCACTGCAAAGATCCAGCACAGAGAACCACTTGCTACCCTTCAGACAGTCCAAAACATCCTGAATGCGGGGCATTGTATACTGATCAGGGATAGTCCGCCCGTTTAAAGTGCGATAATCCACACACATCCTTACTGTCCCATTCTTTTTCTCACTACCACGACGGGGGAAGCATAGGGGCTTCTGGATTCTTGTATTACACCAGCAGCTAGCATCTCCTGCAGATGCCGTCTCACATCATCTATGTCAGCAGGGGCCAGGCGTCGAGACCTCTCACGAAATGGTCTTTCACCTTGCAGCCGGATGTGGTGCTCAGCTCCTGCACACATCCTACGTCCCATTCCTTTAAAGAAAACACCTGGTCTCTCTGGGCAAGCTTCCTACTGATTCTCATCTTCCATTCAGCTGGCAACGGGGAGTCCCCAAAATCAAACAAGTCGGGCATCACTCTGTCATTCTTCCCCGAACACTTGTTACTGGGTAGCACTGCAGTATCTGCACAATGTACATTAGCCAGGGTGCAACCTCTATTTACTCGAATCTCTCTATCAGACACATTATGAACTTGAACCATTACCCTTCTGGCATAAGCATGGGCTCTGGCAGGCAAAATACTTGGCTTGACCAGCAGTCCTTCCGGCAATTTCCTATCGCCTGGTGCATCCAGCATGAGGATTTTATTCTTGACATCCTTTCTGATACAGACCTCCCCCTGTAAGGTACACTGGGCATTTGGCGCCAGAATCAGAGACTCAGGATCCTTCTTCCAGACAATTCCAACCGGTTCCTCTGGGTCCATTTTTTTAGCATATCTCTGTGCCTCATAGGCCTTCTTGATCAAGGCCAGGATTCTCAAAGCTCTACCAGTCCTTGACCCTTGTTTCTCATAACACAACTGCACCAACCGTCCAAACATATGTGCATTCATCCCAGTTAGTAGAGGAATCCCATCATACAGTCCAGTAGGGGACACACTAAGGCCAGGGTCTCTACTTGCTCTGCTACTCCAGCCACGGAGGTAGGGAAAGATAGCCAAACTTGGATATACCCGGAGTAGGGTAGGCCTCTCACTTAACCCCCATACATGCAGTCCTTCCAATGGTTGTAAAGGTACGTCTGACAAATGTTTCTGATACCAATCCTGGAACATAATTGTCACTTGCAAGCCACTGTCCAACACAGCTCTGGTGGGCACACCACTCACTTTTACTATAACTTCCATTGAAGGGCCCACTATTCTGGACCGGTCTGGAGAGGCGGTAGCAAGGGCCTGGGTAGATGATCTAACCACATAAGGATGTGAGTTAGCATTTTTGGGACCTTCACTGCAGTCATTTCGTGCACCTCTTAACCACTGTTTTGTGCTCCAGAGCTCTCCTTGTAGCCGGCTCACCACTCTCTCTAAGTCTTTCCGAGACCGGCATTCCCTCTTCATGTGCCCATCCTTCCCACAATTATGGCAAAATATGTCTGCTGAAGTTTGGGGTGACCGAGGCATCACACTGGGGGCTGCGGCATTGGTACTATCAATAGAAAACCTTGGTGCCACCTCAGCCTGCAGTGGGTTGGACATTTGGAGACATCTCTTCGGTTCCCTCACTTCCATAGTCAAGGCATCAAGTTTCGAACTGTTGTCCACATGAGGTGCCTGGGTAGGCACCCCCACCCCCATAGCAGAAGCAGTCGGGCAGGTGTCAGTGCCCATACTAGTAATAGTGGCCTTCATGATGAGACTGTCTGTTACTTTCCTAATCTCCCTCAGCAGTTTACCCCATGGTGGCACACCCTTTTCCTTCTCAGAGCACTCATTAACTGCCAACCTCTGCCCCTGAACTTCACTTGACAGGTCACCCTCAGTCACTTGGGTCGTAGCAGCAGCTATTGGTGCAAGTCCCTCCCGGGGTCGCCTTTTCTCAACTCCTCGAATTTCTCTCATTAGCTCAACGTAGGAGGGTGGGGATTCCAGTTGATTGGCCAGGCGTAACTGAAGCAACAGCAGTTCTGAGAAGGGGCAGACTTAAGGATCCTGTCCAGCCTGGTTCGGTCCAATTCAATCGCTAACAAACTACCCTTTCTGGGCATTCTTGCAGCAATTTTTCCAGCCGAGATACATACTCAGACAACAACTCCCCTTGGTACTGTTGTGCATTTCTTACTCTCCACCACAGGTCCTCATCGGAATCTGGGCTCCCATACACATTCTCCAAGGCCTCAAGATACACCTGTGCAGTCGCTTCAGGGTTACTGGCCCATTTGGCACAGATGGTAGCCAGGGCGGGACCTCAGAGGCTCTCACTTACCCTCTCTCGCTTTTCTGCTTCCAAGCATTGCCATTCTAGCACTTGAGGGGCAACATAGTCTATCCAGGTCTCCCAGTCATCCTCCCCTTGTGGGGTGGGGAGGGTGCCAGACAAAATTTTCAACTTGCGGTAAGAGTCATGACTATTGGCAGGAACAGACATAGGGACTAGCACTGGCACAGGAGGAGAGGCAATAACAGGTGCTGGAGGGGGAGAGGGTGTTGGGGGAGGAACGTTCTCAGGTGGCAATAATAGTTTCTTTAAATCCTCCACAGATTTCCCTTCCTCCAGCAACAACTTAGCAAATTTCTCCTCAGATGTTTCAGATAGTGGGGGAGGCTTGTTCTCCCTGGGGTCTTTACTGTCTTTGGTTATCACTCTCCAGACAGTGAGGGTTTCCCCTGGGGTAATACTCTGTGGCACTTTAGAACTGTCTACATAGTCCTTACGCTCTATTAGGGCCATGAAAGTTTGGGCAAGCAGATCAGCCTGTCGCCCCACCACCACAGGGTCTCGTAAACATCTGAGCTTGGGAAGTACTCCCTCTACAGTGTCCGTACTGGTACCCAGCGGGATATCCAAGATAAGTATAGCATTTTGGGGGTCGATCTCCAACCCAGTACACCACTTCATCAACTGGTGTACAACCACTTCTGTTGGGGTATCCATTTATTTTTAACAGTAATTCGTAAATGTGGCCACTAGAGGACGCTAATCCCAGTGGTGCTTCCAAGATGTAACCCCTAGGTGGTGCTATCCCAAGGGCTACTACCCCTGCCTGTTTGACTACGGACGGGTTGAGGGGCCTAGGTCCTATGGCGGGTGCCTCCACCCAGAGGTCAGGGTTTGTAGTGGTTAGACTAGCTTGGTCACAGCCCTCTGGGACACTGAGACCCCCTTTTATTCCCTCTAGTGGCTCACACAGTACACCGGAGTTACAGCCCCAGTACCCCACGTATACACACTGTTCACTCATATAGATACCACTTACCCTCGAGACTGATTCTGCAGCACGCCTCTGAGGACCCCTGTAAAGTAAGGTTAAACAACATACACAGCAAAACACAATACTGTTTCCATAAGTACCAACACCACAGACAGTATATAGTATAACAACAACAAATCTGATTTATTTAGGGGACAGTAACAAGGAGGGGGGCAATCAGGTTGATTTGGTTTGGAAATATTCAAATCACAGTATTGTGCACACATACAGGGTCTGAAAAGTCGCACTCTGGGTACCCAGGTTGGGGGGGGGCTAGCCAGGTCCATTGCCCGGGGCTGGCTGCCCGGTGCAGATGGATTGGGCCCTGTAGAAGAAAAATATATGCACAACACCCAATTGTAATCCGGAGCCGGAGGGCTCAGTCCATGAAACAGTGAAAGAAGAAGAATTAGGTGACACACTTGTGACTGAAAACAAGCTGCAGGGGAATACCCTGATTTGTACTCACAACACCCAAGCTGAGGATCGGATGGAGAATGTCCCTCTGGATTGCCAGAAGAGCAGGGCATGAGGACAAGGTCCTTGTGACTGGACCCACTGCAGTTGATAGCAAATGGATGTAGTCGAGATTAAGCTGGAGGTTTGCTTCCAGCTTTAGCACACAATTCACTGTACAGGGGATTTGAAATAGCGATTCCCCACAAGCACTACGCACATTTATATGTAAAAGGAAAGTACTATACCAGGCTGGCTGCTCCTCGATCTCAGTGCAATTACTGCAAAATGGCAGGAGCACACACAGCAGCTTCAGTTCCTGACAGACGGCCTGATTCAGCAATTTCTCCAGTCTTCTACAGGGTGAGCCTGGTTTCCACACTTCTAGTGCTTCTTTCCCTCACAACTCAGATTCAGTCAAACTGGCACTCAGAAAGGCTGCAGACCCGAAACTCAAAGAGACCTACCGCACTTCCAGCGAGAAACTATACACATAGAAGCACAGCTCCTTCTCTCTTCACTGCCACAACTGATCTGATCTTTCCAGTCACAGAGCAGGGCATTTCCTTTAGCTCCACACTATTCTGTTGGCTGATTCAGCTGTCACTCACAATAAGACTCCCTCTGTTGGTAGAAAAAGGCGCCAAGGTCAAAACTACATTTCCCAGAGTCACTGCCCATACAATCCCCTTGTGGCTGGCTCAAAATTAAGAGTCCAAGTTCTGATTTGTCCACAAGCTCCATTTTAGGGAACCCTTAACCCAATTGGCCCAGCACAGAAGTTTAGGTCCAAAATGGAGGGGTAACACACACAGAGTCCCAGCTGCAAGAAAGGCACGTTAGACAAACTGCATTTTACTTAACACTCTAACTGGTTTCAGGCAAACAGTTACATCTTTCATTTAGGCTCCTCTGCGCTCTTAGCCACTGCAGGAATGGGCGATTTCTCCATAGCTTCGGGTGGGATTCGAGCATTAAATACACAGTCCCCCCACACAAACTAATTAAGTCTGCAAGCAGACAGCTCTTAAAGAGACAGTACGTGGAGGCTCAAATAGCACTCACTTGGAACCACATTTAAACAGCTCAGACGCCGAACACCGCCCAGACTTGGAGCATTCAGGCAAGCTCCTGGAAGACTTTTGGGAACCTCCATTTGCAGGGGGTTACACGAAGTTGTGTACTTGCTCCAGAGGAATACTACAGTTAAGGATGGTGAGTTGAGTTGACTTATGCTTGTTGTGAGAATTTGCAAATAACATCACCTTGGTCTTTTTATAGTTGAGGATTAATTTGTGTTCTGTGAGCCAGGACTCGACCAGGGCAAAGCTGTGCTGCAACTCTCTAGTAATGAGAGAGGTGTCTGGCTGGGGTATACCGATGCCGCAGCAACTCCCCGAACGCGAAGACCATCACAGCGACAGGATTTAGGCAAAATCCACACGTTGCTGTGATGGTCTCTGCAAGTCCCCAAGACTGCCTCGCAGGGTGTATCCCCCGGTCTAACTCTAACTCGGAGCTAGGATCCTAGAGACTGGAGGGGTGGGGGCGGAGCCCCCCACATGGGGGGTTCAGGGGGCACAGCCCCCCGATAGCAAAATGGAGGCATCCCTGATACTGCATTGCTGACACCCCACAATGCGGCTGTCGCTGTCGGGGATGTCTCCATGGGAGATGTCGTGGCGGCATGGTAAAACCTCTGGCTGGCTCGTGAATAAGACAGTGGCATCCGTGTAGAGGAGGAGTTCACTGGGGCAGGCCTGAGGGAGGGAATTGAGGAAGAGACTAAAAAGAAGGGGGCCAAGAATGGAACCTTGTGGTACACCGGAGAGCACAGGATGGGAGGTGGAGAGGGTACCTCTAATTTTCACCCATTGCATTCTGCCAGCAAGGAAGTTCTGAAACCAGGAGGTAACTGCATGTGAAAGACCAAGGACGGGGAGAGACTCAATAAGTAGGGAATGGTTAACTGTGTCGAATGCTTTAGTTGGGTCTATGTAGATGGACCTAACTAGGTGGCCACGGTCAAGTGCTCTCTGAATAAATGTAGTATATTCAAGAAGTACAGTAGTGGTGCTATGATTTTTTCTAAGCCCGTGTTGCTGCGGACATTGAGTGTTGTATTTGGACAGGTAATCGGAGAGCTGTTTGGAAATGATACGTTCAAGTTCTTTTGGGGGGGGGGGAAGTATAGAGATGGGACGGTAGTTAGAGTGCAAGGTCTTGTCACTGCTCTTGTAGACGGGGTAACTATGGCTGCCTTCTACGAGAGAGGGAACTGACCTAGGAAGAGGGACAGATTGAAAATCTTGGTGAGGGGTAGCAGTACAGCATCTAGAGCAAGGCAGATAAGTTTTAGATCAAGGGAATCACTACTGTATCACGATTTGTTAAGGATCTGAAGGAGGTACTTTTTTTGTCTCTTTGGCCGAGACTGTCCTAAAGTAGAAGGGGGGGGAATTAGGAGTGGTCATAACTCTAGGGGAGCTGCTAGGGGTTCCAGGTGTACAGGGGGCATTAGAAAAGAAGTCAGGGGGAAGGACTCCACTCAGGTTTGAGAAGGCATTATCAAAGATGTCAGCAATTTGTTGTGGATCCTGGGTGGAAACCCTGTTGATGTTGATAAGTGAGGGTGGAGTTTTGTTGCACTTACCAGTCAGTTCTTTGATGTTCTCCCCAAAATTCCTACTGTTATCCCATGTGTCAGTAAACACAGTTTTGTAATAATCAGATTTAGCAAGTCAAATTGCAAGAGTGCAGTTGTTCCTAGCTGCCTTGTACCTCTCCCGGTTAGAGGAGTTCCCAGTGGCATGGGCTTCATGCCAGAGGTGATCTCGAGCAGCCATCTGATTAAGGAAAAAGGTGGAGATCCAAGGGTTACAGGCACTTTTGGATTTCCTTTTTCTGAGAGTGGCGAAGATATCACAGGCTGCGTTTATAGGCACTGAGATGCCTTATACAAGAAACAAAGAAAGAAATTCAGGGGTCTGGATTTTCAAATGCCTCGGAATGCTATAAGTCCCAGGTGCACTGACCATATGGCGCACAAGGCTTGTGGCATTCTCCCGGCCGGCGATCTGGATTTTCTGTCCCATGCGCCAAGTGCTGCAAGTTAGACCAACTTTTTCTGGTGTAACTTGTGGCAGTCCTAGGTACCCTTTTATGGGGCTTGCGACAAATATTTGGTGTAAGCTGCCATTAATCAGGTAAAGTGTTGCAGCTGCACCAAACCTACTAAAATCGGGCACAGTTGTGGCAAACGTGTTTGGTGCAGCTATGCCAAAAAACAGGTTTGATGCAGGGTTTGAGACAGACCCTGCATCACCTCAAGAAAATCCAGCCCCGGGTGTCTATGCATTAGGATAAGCAACGTACATTGTGGAATATGTGTGACAGCTGAATGTACTGAAGTCCTTGGAGGCACGGGGGGCATCTATCATTGTACTGTATGTATGTGAGCCTAACTTAAGTCCTGAGAAATGAGAAGGAAGGGAGAAATGCATATTGTCTATGGCCAATGGGCTTTATTGCATTCAACATGGGTGACGTGGTACTGCTCCCTTACTTTGGAGTCTTGTTCTGGGGAAGGTAACTTCCCTGTGGGATTCTGCAGTACTTAGAGGCCAGGTACGGGCCCAAGGCCTTATCGAAGCAGTCCAATTTGTGCATGGTAGCATACTGCACTCGTTCGTAGCCTGCTGCTTTCCCCAGCTCTAGCAACCATTCTGAGAGAGGTGGAGGCGTAACATCCCGCCACTGCCGAAACATTATTCTTTTTGCTGTGGTCAGCGTCCCTTGGCACCAGCACGTAATCTAAGGGAGGTCCATGTGAACCTAGACTGGCCTCTTCCATGAATCCCAGCAGCACCACCTTGTTGGTCAGGATGATCCCATGGTCAGTCAGATTGCGACAGACCTGCTGGACATCTGCCCAGAACTGCACTAGTACTGGGCAATCTCACTGCATGTGGGTGATGGCCCCTACTGTGGAGGTACACCTCCAACAGGTATTAGAAGGCGATAAGCCCCAGCTATGCAGCTTTTGGGGAGCTCTATGCCAGTGGTGCAGTATTTTGAATTGGGTAAAGCAGTTCCACATGTCTCTAGTGGCTTTCTTCAGTCCAGCCCAGCAAGCATCCCACTCCTGTTAGGTGAGGGCTACTCCCAGTTCTGGACTCCGTGTTGTCCGTAGTTTCTCTTTGGTGCTCTCGCCAACCGTGGAAAGTTCCTTGTAAATACAGCTGGCTTTCAGGGGGGGTGCCGGTCTCCAGGAAGAGCATGACATTTAATTTATTGAATCCCTCATACTTCTAGTGGTCCCCCAGGAGATTCAGGTGAACATGGTGGAGCTGCAGGTATTGCCAGTGCCAGCAGCTTTCTAGGCCATATTCTTCTTGCAGCTGCCCAAAGGCTTTCGAGTGTCCAGAATGGTTGTCTGCAAGCTGGGCTAGGCAATGAATGCCTCTAGTGGACCACAGTGGCGGGTGCAGGCAAGGCGGTGGCAGCCTATAATAGTGCTTCCTCTAAGATGCTCAACGATGTCGCACCATTCCGTATACGGCCCAGGTCTTCTTGCTTGAGACCCCAGTGGTTTGATGGGGCTCTCCCGGAGATGAAAACCAGAGGTCGGAAGTTGGAGCGTTGCTGGAGGAGGACTCAGTCTGAGAAGGACAAGCTAGCTTTGAGAATTCACTACGATGAATATCAAAGGGCAATCGACCATAATAAGGCAGAGTTCCTGTCCAGGAAATTGCTGCAGGGAGGAACAGACTGGCTTTGTCTTTCAGGCTGTAGACAGGTTACTTCATCCTACCTGTCTGTAGTCAAAAAGAGCAGTTTCAGTCACCCGGTGCGAGGAGTTTGCTCAGTTAGTTTCGGACAGGCTGTCCTCCATTAGGACCGGGATCTCTCCAGTGGGGTGGGAGCAGCCCCTCAGCGGTGGGCCTTGCATTATCAGAGAGCACGCTTATTACTTGGGGTGTGTTTAGGCTCGTGGGGTGGCAGAGGTCGCCATGCGGTAATCTTGAAGCTGCGGCCCACTTTTGTGAACTGGACCTGGGCTAGACTGCGTTTCCTAGTGGGATATGTTGAGTCTGTTGGTCCAGTGTTTGCCGAGATCATCCGGTGCTCGCTTTCAGAGGGACTTTTCCCAGAACCTTGAAAGAGGTGCTGGTGAAGCCCCTCTTGAAGAAACCATCACTCAACTCTGACATTTTGGTGAATTATCAACCAGTCTCCAACTTCCAATTCTTGGGGAAGGTTGTTGAGAAAGTAGTGGTCCTGCAGCTTGAGGCGCACCTTGCGGCCTACGACATCTACAAGCCACTCCAGTCTGAATTTAAGTCAAGGCACAGCACCGAAATGGGTCTACTAGTAATTCCCGTAATCACTCTGGCTGACTCTCCCTATCTCGACACTGGGTGCCCAAAACACGGGTGCCTGACATTGGGATTTTCCCTGTGGCAGAGTTTATTTTTTGTTTCGGGGTGCACCTCTCAACTTCAGTTTTCCAACTCCACCGTGGGCAAATCCCGATGTCAGGCACCCATGTTTTGGGCATCCGGTGTTGGGATAGTGAGCATCAGGCAGAGCAATCATGTGAAGTTAAATGGATACTACCAAAACGGCATTGGTCAGGGTGCAAAATGATCTCCTCAGGGTGAGAGATACAGAAGATCAGTCGGTTCTCGTTCTCCTTGATCTCTCCTCAGCATCTGATACTGTGGACCACATAGTGGTGCTGGGTCATCTTAGGGAGCTCTGTGGACTCACCGGTACTGTTAACTGGTTAAAGTCCTTTTTCATGGGTAGGATGCAACAGTAAGTGATAGGGAATTTCTCCTCCTGCCTGAAGCCCCTGCCTTGTGGAGTTCCCACGGGTTCAATATTGTTGCCTGTGCTGTTCGCAGTGTACATGCTTCCCCTGGGTGAAATTATTAGATGCTACAGCTTGGGCTTCCACTGCTATGCAGACACCCAGCTGTATATGTCTTTTGCTCCCTGGACAAGTAACGCTGTGGAGGTGCTAAATAAATGTCTGGCCGAGATCCAAGACTGGATGTCCTCTAACTGGCTGAGACTCAACCCTGACAAGACGGAGGTACTAGTGATTGAGCCTGGTCGCTGGTGTGATGTGGTTGTTGTCGGGTTGGGAATTGGGTTGTTCCTGGGCTCCACCCCTTTGGAAGCTTCCACTAGGGTGAAAAATCAGGCCATCATCCTTGATGATGAATTGTCACTTGAGACTCAAGTGTCATCCGTTGTCTGGAGTGGTTTTTACCATTTAAAGGTGACCTGCAGCCCGCTCCCATATCACATACCTTTGTTAGCAGTGGCGGAGTCCAGGACTGCTTTCGGGAACATTTTCTAAATATTTCTCACAAGTGGTGGCTGTGTCCCGATCGAGTGGACGCAAGTTTACCTGGGTATTCCACCCAGTTCTGTGACATTTCAAACACCATAGGGCTCTATGGAGCAGCAGGGAAGGGGGGCTTAAAATGCTTATTTTATTACTTTTGCGGTGGTCTTGACTAGGGTCCACCTGGAGTGATGCAGGCCTGTACTGGCGCAATGGTCTGCATCTGTCCAGGAGGGGAACCAGGATCCTAGGTGATAGGTTTAAATGCTTCATTGGCAAGCATTTAAACTAGCAAAGGGGAGAGGCACTGGAAAGGAGAAGGGAAATCCTAGCCCCCCCAAAAAAATCAGGGTAGTAAGTGAGGTAAACACCAAGATAAAGATGTCGATAGGGAGAAGGGCAGTGGTAAATAGAGAAAACGACAAAGGCAGTAAGGACAGGGATGGAGCAAAAAGGGGTAAGGCCATCAAGAAATGGAGGGTAACGAGTACCAATGCCCGTAGTCTGGGCAACAAGCTCCCTGAACTGGTAGCCTTGATGGAAGAGGGATGCCTGGATATCGTGGCAGTCACAGAAACATGGTACAAAGAGAACCAGGACTGGGATGTTAACATACCAGGGTACACAACCTACAGGAGAGACAGGGAGGGTAGAAGAGGGGAGGAGTAGCTCTCTATGTAAGGGAAGGGATAAAAGCAACAGAACAAAAGAGTAAACAGGAAGGAGAGGAGGCACTGTGGGTCACCCTAGAGACTGGAAATGGCACCACAATCCGTACAGGGGTTGTATACAGATCCCCATCTCAGGGGAAGGGAATGCACAAGGATATGATAGAAGGCATCCTTAGGATTGCAGAGAAAGGGGAGATATTGTTGATGGGGGATCTGAATATGCCAGTTGTTTACTGGAGCACCTTTGCTGCAGCCACATTCAAGAGCAGGGCCATTCTCGCTCTACGGGGGGCATACCTCAGGCAGCTAGTGTTGGAACCCACTGAGGAGGGAGCAATCTTAGACCTCATACTCTGAAATGGGGACACTGAGAGGATCTCAGATCTAGAAATGGGTAGCCATCTGGGAACAACTGACCACCAAACAGTGTGGTTCACGATAAACTCAGCTGCAGAGTCACAATTTGAAGACAGAGGGGGGACGGCTCAGGGGCAATGTGAGGAAGTATTTTTTCATAGAGAGGGTGGTGGACGCATGGAACCGCCTTCCTGTGGAGGTTGTGGGATCTAAATCTGTGGGAGAATTCAAGAATGCATGGGACAGACATAAGGCAATTATTGGGGGGGGGTAGGAAGAAATAGGCTGTTGGTTAACTAGGATCTGCAGCTTATCCAGTAGGTAGGGAAAAGGGCAGACTAGGTGGGCCAAGCGGTCCTTATCTGCCATCAAATCCTATGTTTCTGTGTTGTGGCCATCATTTTGGCAAATGCCTTACAGTCTGAAGTTATGAGGGAGATTGGACAGTAGCTGCCACAGAGGAGAGGGTCTTTACCGTTTGTGGTTCAGCGCTATGACCGCCATTCACACAGAAACAGGTAGTTGGTTAATTCTGCACACCTCAGTGAGGGTATCTACCAGTGGGCCTATTAATACCCTCTTAAAGTGGTTTAGGAATTCCACTGGGAGCCTGAATCCAACAAATGCCTTGCCAGTGGGCATTGATCGTAATGCTAGGTCAAGCTTCTGAGTGGTGACAGCTGTTCTAACATCTCCCTGGTGGTTGAGGACAGTCTTGGCAGATTTAGGGGGTCCATAAAAGAGGCTAAGCCCTCCTGGGAGGGTGACACCTCCTGTGAGTAGCTTCTTTTAGAAGGCAAGGAAGATATCATTGATGTCCTTTGCTGCCACCGTAAGCTCTCCATTCGCTGTCTTAACCCCTAGAATCCGGGATCATTCTTGGCATTTTTTGAGTTGATAAGCGAGTACCCATCCCAGATGCTCCTGATTCCCAGAACGTTTGCCTGAGCCTGAACAGGGCAAACTTTGGCCCTCTGGTGCAGGTAAAGGTTGTCCTTATATCTCGCCCCTATTATCTGCACGAGGAGCCGCAGGGTCTGGTCTGTGGTGCTCGTGTATTTTATTTTGAGGGTTTTAAGAGTCTGTCTTCTAGTTCTTGAGTGATGCTTCTTGAGGTGCAAAGCACAGCTAATGCACATGCCTGGATGAATGCCTTCAGTGCATCCCGAGTTGCTGCTGAAGTGTCCTCTGTTGCTAGTTTGAAGGAAGCTAGTGATGTCTTCCTGTAATGACCGGCAGAACTGAGGGTCTCAGAGGAGTGAGTTATTGAACTTCCACAGTTTCCTTGCACGCTGATCTACTATTGGGGCAACCAGATAAATGAGACCTGGGCATGGTCCAAAATATTCACCATATCTATGCTGGTCTCTATCACCTCTGGTATCCACTGACGTGGAATAATCCAGAGAACAGTGCAAGAATATATTTGGTGTGGGGACCAAGAAGGTGTAGTCCCATCCTTGGGGGTACACCAGCCTCCATATATCAGTAAGACCCAGCTCTGTCAACAGGTCTGACAAGGCCTGTGTTGCCAGCGACTTGTATCCTGATGGAGCTTTGATTCTGTGTAGGAAGTCGTCCATTGTTACACTTGCATCTCTCCCTAGAAGTACAGGGCCCTTGTGGTGGGTTAATAGCTGTTGGGTCACTACCGTAAGGAAGTTCGCATCAATGGCATTCGGACCATACCCAGTGCAGAGAGTAACTTCTTGGTTGTCTAAGGTACCCTGCAAAATGTCATACCTCCCCTCGAGGTACTTTTATGACTGTATGTCCTTTAAATGCAATGTTTCTGTGGACTAGGATTGCTACTCTCCTGCTTTTGAATTATAGGTGCTTCTGTACACCTGACAGACCCACATTTTAAGTTTATTCGTTTCGTTCTGTGTGAGGTGGTTCTCCTGCAGGAAAGCAATCCCAGCCCCCTCTTGCAGAGGAAATCTAGTATCTTCTGCCATTTGATAGGGAAATTTACACCCTTAACATCCCAGGAAACCTATTTCAGAGGTTCTGTTGCCATCTTTTTCTTGCCAAAAAGCAGAGGAAGTACCCTCTAGAATGGAATGTATCACCCTGTGTGTTCCAAAGCAGGAATCTTCCCCGGTCATTGGGACCAGCACAGTACACTGTAGCCATGGAGACGCCATTGCAGTCTCTCCCTTTTGTGCAGCAGCCTCCTGTCTGGTGCCCTGAACCATCTTGATTCGGTGGTCAGATTTAAAAGTTAATACCATGAACAGCAGTAACAAAACAATATCAAGCATTATTAGCAACAAGCTCATCAGTGTACACAAAAACAGTTTTGGAATGGTTACTTAAACACATATTTAACATACTATTATTCAAACTCACTTTTGGAAGGAGAGAGCTTACTCTGTGGCCCGATTTGGTCGCTGTCTCCTCCCTGTGGTAACACCCGTGGGTGTGGAGTGTGGGACATGGAATGGGTCCATGCCACCCAGCCGATTGCCATTAAAAGGTGGTGTGCCAAAGAAAGGAGGAGTAGGGAGAAGGAACTATGTGGTTTTCAGTCTGACAGCTAGGTGCTGACTTGGGAGGCGGGGGTGATGTGCACTGACAGGTAGCCTAGTTGGGGGGAGGGGATACCCTCATGGTTGTCATGGAACGACACCAGCAGTGAGGGGGTTATCCTAATGAAGTGTAGCTGCTTATTAAACTCCACGGGTGGGCTCCATCTGATATGAGAGCCTTGGGGGGATACAGATCATCCCCTAGATTTAGCCAATCAGTTGAGTGGGTACAGATCCCCTTGGGGGGGTGGAGGCCACTTTGGATGGGCTTGGCGTGTGACTCTGAGAGCCTCCCTGATCCAGTGTGGACCACTGTAGCTAGTAGAAGGCCCCCTATATGCCTCTTGTGGTGACATGCCAGAAGTGTGCGGGGGGGGGGGGGGATAAAATAGGATGCTTCAGCATCAGGCGTAGTTATTCTGTCAGAGGTCTACCTTAGGCCTGCATCACAATTGCGTGCACGAACAAGTTTGTGGTCAGTTAGCAACATCTTCTCTGCCTACCTTTGAAGGGAGTGTATCTGAACAAGCAGGCTGAAGTGAGATGTGAAAATTCAGGCAGGTTGGTGGCCAGAACACAGAACTCCAAGCCAGTGTGTAGGGTGTTGCAGCCCCTGCTTCCACAGAGCCTGATGGGCAGCAGATGGGGGACTCTTCTCACTTGGGCCAAGACGAGAAAGCATGGTGTAAACACTGGTCTACCTGGGAGCATCAGCCCTCCCTAAACATTTGCAGTTTCATGCTGGCTGCTGCAAGCAAGCACAGAAGTGGTGTCCTTCTTATTAATTCCATGTCCTTGCCGTGCAGAGCAGTCTGCCCTGTAGCATTGCCGAGGGGACAGGCCAACAAACACTGTATAGCTATGTTGTTGGGAAAGTCTGGCCTACCAGACTGTGGTGTTGTGTGATTTCCAGAAGGTGAACATATCAAAGAGGGATCTCAGAATGAACTGACTGACTTCCCAAGCCAATCTGTCCCACCACTCATCCAAGTCCCTGCTGCCCACTCACTAGTTCAGTGAAAGCATTATCAATGAAGTGAGGTTACAGTAATAGAGGACAGGCAGACCAGGTATTGGACGAGCGTGTGTGTGTGTGTGTGGGGGGAGCATGCTTATCTCTTTCTCTGTTTTTGGTAATCAGGTATGAAGCAAATTGGTTTGTTACAGGATACGTGCTCCTATCCGGAGATTTGTGTGAAGTTGAGCGGAACACTTCTCTGTAGTGAGAAATTACAGCATGCCAACAAGAATAGAAAGTTTGACTCCTCTAGTCATTTTCAAAAGTGCAATTTTTATGATTTTATACCACCAACAGGAGAGAGACGATGTTTTGTGGCAAACACCACTTCGACTGGGCTATGGTGGTATCCATTCGCTTTAGTAGATCTGCTAACTTCAACAGTTATTGAGGCTAATTCATTGTTCCTTAATGTTTGCTGCAGCTTACATGGCCTTCCCCAATTCCATATTAATATTCCTCCAATCAGAGAGTTGTATTTGAACAAACTGAAGGGAAGCTGCCGTTTCCTGCAGCTCCTGTTCTATTGGCTAACTTCTGTTGTAAAATGGGTCTCCAAATTCTAGCCTTCTGATTGACTAAGAACACTTGTCAGCTATGTATTTTTTTTTTTTGTTTTAGCTTTATACCACACATAAGTACGGATGCCAATCCTGAACCATATGGCCATTTTCTTAGTGAGCAAAACTGGAAGTCACAAAACGCCACAAAATGACTTACAACTCTTAAAAAGTGTTATTTGTGCTGTGAAATTCATCTTGCGGTCCCTCCAGAGCCGCCCACTCCCCCTTCTGAGCCACACACATTACAGACTCTAGGAATTCCCTCCCGACCCGCAAGCAGAGTGAGACTGCTGGGAGCTGAAATGTGCTACTGCAGATGGTAGTGTGCTGCTGGCAAAACCTTAAGGAAACCTTGGTCTTGCTGGTGGCCTATGGTAGCGACCCAGCAGTTCTGTCAATCATGCCCTAACACAGCACAGTGCCCCTAGTGACACCAGCACATACAACAGCACCCTTCAGGAAAGCAGAGGGGCTATTTCATATGAAATGACACATTTTACCAATTTAAAAAAAAGAAAATCAGTTTCTCAACACATACTCATTTTATAAAATAAGTGCAATGGCCGGCACTTTTGCTGACTCCCTAAGTGACCATGCCCCTATCTTTGGTATATGGAAAAATGATTACCCAACTCCACTCCTCCGATCCTTTCTGGCACGTGACTACTCTTTTTTTTTTTTGTTTAACTGTTTTTTTATTTCAGATGTTAACTTAATTGACATCACAGTTAATATTTACAGGAAGTCATTTACAGGTGTAAAGCACAGTATTCAGTAAGCATGAAGACAAGGCTCAATGGAGTAGGAAAAATTAATAATCAGGTATACAAATAAATCATGATAAAGGTGTGTTAAAAGCAACACACCTGGTTCTTCCTTTAGTATCTATTACTTTACACAGGTCATCAGGAATCAGATTGTACTTTCAGTTTATATACTCGGAGAATTTACTAGGGAGAGAGAGGCCCAGGGAAGCCCCCCAAAGTGCCGAGTAGGTGGAAACTCCTCTCAACCAAGATCTAGAAGGTCTCTGAGAGGGGAATTTGGCTAACCAACCAAACAAACAACTCAGGATAAGGACTAGTACGACCCCACCCACCGGGATCCCTGACACAGCACACTTCCCCCCAGGAACTATGGTATCTGGTCCGGTCTAAGTTGTGCTACGTGTATGAACCATCTAGTCCATTGGTTCATTAATCCAGGGACCTTGTTTTGAATTCTGGCTGTCATATGTTCCAGTTTATAGATATCATATACTGTGTCCTTCCAGGCTGTGATGGGGCAGTGTTGAACCATAGTCTAGTTATGCATTCTTTAGCTGCCCCTAACAAGATACTAAGAAGGTATATTTGATGTGGATCTCTGAAACAACGGGGATAGTGAAGTAGTAGACCGATCGCTGGTGAAAATGCGCCTAAGAGAGGGAAGAGATATTCCAGTATTGTGTCAGGACCGAACAAGTCCAAAAAATATGAGAATGTGTTGCTACTCGGCAACCGCATTTCTTCCAACAGGAGGAATCACCTCCCTCAAGGAACTTAGCTGTGACCTGTGGTGTGTGGAAGTATCTGGATACCACCTTCCAAGAATACTCTCTCCAAGTGTAAGAGCTGGAGGTTTTGTGTTGCCTCCACCAGATCCTGCGCCAATCCTCCTGGGACAGTGCAATCTGTAGTTCTGCTTCCCAGTGGAAATGTACCAGGTCCATGGCCTGGGATGGCATCCCCTGTAGGGCTTTATAAAGACAGGAGATCAAATGACTCTGATCTCCGCCCCTTTCCAACTGGATCAGGAGAGGACGGGGGGAATGATCTGGGCTACAGTATTCAGGCTTATCTTTGAATTTAAGAAATGATGCAATTGTAAGTATCTATAAAAATCACTTCTCTCCAGAGAGAATTCCTGTTTGAGTTGGTCAAATGATTTGAATACTGCATTTTCATATAGTTGGTATGTGTGTCTTAGACCTCTACGAGCCCAGGATTGAAAGGTGGCATCCAAACACGTCGGGGCCCAGTCAGGGTCTTCTGCCGGAATTCCTATCCAGGACGCCATAAACCTATAAGCAGAGTGAGTTAGGAACTTCATCAAAGAATGAAGCATCTCTTTCGTAAATCTGGAAGCTTTCTACAGTCTGATGATGTTGTTAGATTGGAAAACTACTGAGTGCAGTAAGAGGCCATCTATCATAGTTTGCTCAATTAGATGCCAGGATGGCGCCTGGGATGGGGGTAGGAGCAATGTAGTTATATGTGTGTAACCCCCTTGTTACCCGGGGTTACTAGAATCCCAGTAAGACCTAGTGCTAGGCAGGGAAGGCAGCTTGTGAAACTCCAGTTAAATGGGTTTCACACTGTCTCACTCTGTTCTCAGTCTCAGCTGAGACTGAGGGATGACATCACCAATAGAACTATCGCAGCTGCATGAGCCACATTGGAATCTGCAGCAAAGGGAGTTAGTTAGAATGTTGGAAGTTTTGAAGTCAGTCTTAAGTCAGTCTTCAGTGAGTGGAGTGAGAAGTTGGGAGCTTGCTGGTAAAGCAGCTCAGTGAAGGCTCTAGGAGCCTCAGCCCTGACAGAGGTTACTTTTAAGTAGAAGGGTGTGTGTCTCCACCTTAAAGAGAGACACAGAAGATTATTGAAGTGGTGGAGACCGCTGTTTTCGGGTCTCAGTGCCCCCTCCTTCCGGGGGGGGGGCAAGGAAAGGTTTCCCTGCAGATTCCTGGGGCAACCCCCTAGTTCTGCTTGTGGAGGAAAAGCTGCCTATGTGTTCCAGTGTTTATTTGGGAGAATAAGAAGATTTGTGAGTCGCCTGTGGGGCACCTGCAACGTGAGGGTGAGTGTCTACTCTGGCTAAAAGGGCCTATGTTTTTTACCCTGGGACTTGTGTGACAATGTGGGGATTGAACTACTAAATATTGGAAAGCCTAGAGTAATGGGCTAAGCAAATTAAAAGTAGGTTCAAGTCCAGAGCTTGTTGGGATGCAAACGTTATGTAGAGGAGATGTGACAGACGTCTACCCATAATCTACAATTGAAAGTTCAGTAAAGGAATTGTTCAGTTTCCAGAGAAATGTCCGGGTATGGGCTGTGGGAGCTGGAGGTGGGTGGCCCCCCATCTTTAGTGACCAGGTCCACCTCTACGGATTTCTTCTGTGGATTTCTACTTTGCCTCAGGCACTTGGCCAGTGATGAGGGAAGTACCCAGACATGGGATTGTAAGGAAAATTCTCTCTAGGAGTCGAAGACTCTAGTGTGATTTGGGGAGCCACAACAGGATAATTGGTTAATTTCTCCAATGGACCGTGAATGGGATAATTGGTTCATTCTTCCAATGGACCGTGGATCAAGTGGCCGGCGGGGGAGCCGGGCCAGTGGGGAAAACCCAAGTGTGTACAAGTCGGGCTGTGTACCCAAAGCTGCGTGCAAGTCCAGGCTGTGTGCCTGGTGGGTTTAGAGCCTGAGGGCTGGAAATAGTGATAAAGTGTTCTGTTGTCTCTAATCTGCATTACCAAGAATGTAGCCCCGTGGGGGTCCGTCTATGCTTTGTTTGTTCAGCTTGGATGTGAATAAAAGCCACACTGAAAAATTCCATTCCTGGTTCTGGACATTACAGTTATTGCTTCCTGTGTTCGGATTTACTTGGGTGCCCCTGTTCAGAGTAGCCAAACCTAGGTCCCCTGTGCGAGTAACCTCATCCTCCCCGAACCCAGTCCCCACCAGGTACTGCTATCAGCTTCAACAGCATGCCACCTGTTGTTTTGCTAGAAAGGCAGGGGTGAGGGGTTACAAAAATGGAGGCAGCGCTTTGGATTTTGTTCTGGGAGGAAGGTGCTTGGGCAAGGGGCTAGCGTTTTGGCTATCTGGCAGTGGGTAGCCCAAAAAAGCTGAAGCAATTTACCTAGTGTGTGTTGCTGTGTGCTGTGGATCTTGTGCTACTATTTAAAATGCCAACTGTTTACCAAGGAGCAGTAAAGCCAAAGAGTGTGCCCTTGTCCTGCATCAAATTGTTTACAGCGTTTTTGCCTGCTTTAAAAATGAACTGTGGTAAAGAAAAGTGTGGAAGACTAGGGGTAGCAACAGGAAAATTGTGCCCTGGATGTTGGAAATGCTTTAAAATGAACTGTGGTAAAGAAAAGTGTGGAAGACTAGGAGTAGCAACAGGAAAATTGTGCCCTGGATGTTGGAAATGCTTTTTGAAATGAATGAGAAACTTGCAGGTGTAAATGGCTATGTTAAATGGCTGAAATGGGCTCCCGCCGTGGAGTCAGTTGGTAAAGAAAAAAGTTGCATTCTGCAGTTTAAATTTGCCTGCTCAACGATCGCCGTGAGGAGAAGAGCTCTCGCGAGGAAGAAGAGGCTCATTTGCATGGCGTCGTGTGATTGGTCAGGCTGCAATCAGTCCCGCCCCTCAGCCAGCTCTACAGTGACTGCCCCAGCATTCGAGAGGGAGTATGAGTGGAGTGCGTGTACTGGCTAGTGGAGGAGCATCGCAGAGTGTTAAAATCGCTGTAAACCTTGTAAAAATAGACTTTCTAGTTTAAAATCAGGCTCAATCCGCTAATCGATCATTGAAATTGCAAGAGTGGTGGTTGAAAAGATAATCGGTAGGACTGCCCGCCCGTTTCTGTTCTGAGGCCTCCAAGAACTGGCTACAGGCCATTTTTCCCCATCACAGCAAACTGCTACTGATAACAGTAAGTAACAAACTAGAAACTGCTCAAACTGTGATTTTCTGCCCTATGCCATATAAATGTGTGTGCAGCAGTGTAGTCGCTTTGCAAGTAATGACTGTGTCAAGTCTTGCCAGCAAGTGCAAGTCTGTTAAGCCACTGACTGTGTGCACAGTAATGAATTCAGCCTCAGTTTAAAGTTTGAAGCCAGAGACTGTGGGTTGTAGCCAATGTGCAGCACTAGTTATACAGGCAATCCTGTGCTAAAAACCTGAAGCTTTAAGGGACTGTGAATAAAAGAAATGTTTCCAGCATGTAAAAAGTCCGTGGAAAATCCTGTAAATGTATTTAAAGCAAGAACAGAGCAAGTTGTGCAGTTTGAGCAAAAGTTATCAGTAGTTTGTGTAAATTGGGTGCGCAGTGGCTTGACCCAGATTCTGAATGTTGATGCACAAGAGTGCTGCCACCGCCATTACAGGGTGGGGTAGTAAAGTAAACACAGCAGCAGAGGAGCCATTTTACAACTAAAGAGTGTGTTCAATAAAGTGGGACTTTCAGTTACAGTGAACTTTTGTTTGTTTTTCTGCAGTTATGGCCTCAGGACCAGCTCGATACCCGGATCATGCCAGGGTTGCAGTAACAGCAGCAGTAAATAGACTGAGGAATATTGAAAAGTGGTGCTATGGAGGGCAACTGCCTCCTCATGTGGTGACTCCTGGTTTTCCAGTGCATGTATGTCAAATATGCTTGAGAGCTGGAAGGGACGTCTTCATGATTCCTCACTGTGCTGGGTGCCTAGAAAAATATGGCTTGTATAAAGCGCCTCAAATTCGGTTGGCTCCCACATGGACAAAGGTTCAGGAATCTGCAGTTGGCAGTACACAGCACCAGGTGAAGCCTGTGGAGGAAGGCCCCTCGGGGGAGTGTGGCACAAAGCTAGAGGGTGCAGATTTAGAGACAGAACCCAAAGTTGAAGTTTTGGATGCTGGATCCCAGAAGGAAAGTTCGGATAAAGCATCAATAGATCCCTGGGGGGGGGGGGCCTAGCCCAAGTCTCTTAGGCGAAGATGAGATGCGGGAGGCCTTTGAGTGGGAGGTGTTGATCTCCGCGCCTAGTGATGAGTGGATAGTCTCAGGAGTGAGAACGACTGCTCACTCCTGGGCTCAGATCCTCAGTGAAGAGGAAGATGAGGGGGAACCTACGTGGCCTTGTGAAAAAGGAACAGGTACACAGACTCAATATCTTGCCTCGGAGGAATGCAAGGAAGAAAGTGGTGATGCCACTGCCCTGGCTTTTCAGGAGGAAGAAGTCAGGGACCCATTTCTAATTTTTTTAAGGATGCGAAGCTGGCAGAACCAGGACTGGCCACCCCCAAGCCAGGCCAGCGGTCTCAGATTGACCAAAGCAGGTAAAGAGGAGAGACTGGTTCGTAGAAAGGCAAATGAGATCTATGGTATGGCCTTTCCTACCTTTCCTCGGAAAGTCTGGGAGGAGATTGAGAACTGCAGAAAATCCTGGATCTGGGATGAAGCAATGAAAAGTGTGCATCCTGGGGCCAACAAGCATGTAAAGACTAGACTGTTCCACGAAAAGTATACCCAGTGGAAGAGAGGCAGGACACTGTTTATAGACAGAGTGAGAATAGTGGATGGAGAGGGACGTGAAATCTCCCACTGTGTGAATTATGTGCGCCCAGACGGGTTAATAAGTCAAGCTCCTGACCCCCAGTACTATTGGCCTCAGTGCAAGGACCTCCCAGCAAATGTGCCCGTGCCTACAAAATGGAAGGCCGAGCAGTGGTAGTCAATACTGCCACACCAGCCTGTGAAGTGCCTTAATTGATCCGCCAATATGGACATCCAGGACTCAGGTGCCCCACATTCATCAGTCTACAGTGTACTGGCCTCTCCAGAAACCATCGACTGGCCCACCAGATGACTTCAGATCCAGAGAGGACACCAGCCCAGCTGTATCCTGTTCATCGCCTGGTAATCGGATAATGTCGGACCAGCTGTTTTCTTTTTGTTCCTGTTCTAAGGTTCCATCTCCAGAGGTGACATCAGCCCAGCTGTTCCCAGATGTGCCCTCCTGTGGTTCCCGGAAGATGTCCGCCCAGCTGTATCAGAAGAAATGCTGCCAGGGAGAGTCTTCGTCAGAGGTGCAGGTCGGTCCCAAAATTTCCATTCTACAAGTGGCTGGTAAGTCCGAACTTTTCTATCTTTATGACACTGCAGTAAACACCCTACACTAGCAGACTTCAAAATGTGTGAACTGTCCTCAAAGACTCTCCCTTTCGGGACTTTGGCCTTTTAGAACTGTGCTTCACCGGGCTCCGGCCCAGGAGAGACTCTTTATTGGACTAGCCTTCGAGCATTGTGGTCACTAGTTGGGACTTTTAGGGCACTCCATCCCCCCAATGTGTATTGTAAATAATGTCGTTGTTTTCTAATGTAAATACTGTTTTTCTACCTTTTTTCTAAAAAAATCTTTTTGGGTTTCTTCACTGTTTTGATGGTAGGGGTTTAGGTAGACTGTGTATGCAGATTAGGAGAGTGTGCGTTGTCTTTCTTTTTCTTACAGGTGTTCCTGGGAAGACAGAAGAGAAGACAAGAAGAGGAGGAGGGGCTCATCGGAGTTCCTCATCAGTGCTTTAGTGTGTAGAAATTTAAAGTACTGTGTTGTTATGGTTGTTATTGCTGTATTAACCCTTTCCTTCCACAGGTGTGGTTGTGGGGGTAGGGAGGAGACAGTAACATGGTATAAAATGTGGTATTTTAATGGTGTATGGTTGCAGGTTGCCCAAGGTCGGGGAGGTCCCCGGGTTGTTTTTGTTTTGGGGGTATTAGGTTAGAGGCAGATAGGTTTTCCCTAGAGGGTTAGGGGGATAGACAGGCTGTGGCCCTGACCTGCAGTAGGGACTGCAGTGCTGATCTATCAGGGCTATCTCTGGATGGTTCTACCAGAGCCACTAGGTGTCCATAGTAAGTGGATAGTGTAGAGGCTGATATGTCAGCTAAAGGCCTCTAGGCCCTTAGTGTTACCTGCCTGTGCTTGTACATGGTAGGAGGGGGCCTGATCACCCCCTCCACAGCTAGCACATAGGGTGAGATGGCCTAAGGCCGGGTAAAAATGACTGCGGATAGTCATTTTCCTGGTCAAGGGCGAGTGTAACCCCCTTGTTACCCGGGGTTACTAGAACCCCAGTAAGACCTAGTGCTAGGCAGGGAAGGCAGCTTGTGAAACTCCACTTAAATGGGTTTCACACTGTCTCACTCTGTTCTCAGTCTCAGCGAGACTGAGGGATGACATCACCAATAGAACTATCGCAGCTGCATGAGCCACATTGGAATCTGCAGCAAAGGGAGTTAGTTAGAATGCTGGAAGTTTTGAAGTCAGTATTAAGTCAGTCTTCAGTGAGTGGAGTGAGAAGTTGGGAGCCTGCTGGTAAAGCAGCTCAGTGAAGGCTCTAGGAGCCTCAGCCCTGACAGAAGGCTACTTTTAAGTAGAAGGGTGTGTGTCTCCACCTTAAAGAGAGACACAGAAGATTATTGAAGTGGTGGAGACCGCTGTTTTCGGGTCTCAGTGCTCCTCCCTCCGTTGGGGGGCAAGAAAGGTTTCCCTGCAGATTCCTGGGGCAACCCCCTAGTTCTGCTTGTGGAGGAAAAGCTGCCTATGTGTTCCAGTGTTTATTTGGGAGAATAATAAGATTTGTGAGTCGCCTGTGGGGCACCTGCAACGTGAGGGTGAGTGTCTACTCTGGCTAAAAGGGCCTATGTTTTTCACCCTGGGACTTGTGTGACAATGTGGGAATTGAACTACTAAATATTGGAAAGCCTAGAGTAATGGGCTAAGCAAATTAAAAGTAGGTTCAAGTCTAGAGCTTGTTGGGATGCAAACGTTATGTAGAGGAGATGTGACAGACGTCTACCCATAATCTACATTTGAAAGTTCAGTAAAGGAATTGTTCAGTTTCCAGAGAAATGGCTGGGTATGGGCTGTGGGAGCTGGAGGTGGGTGGCCCCCCATCTTTAGTGACCAGGTCCACCTCTACGGATTTCTTCTGTGGATTTCTACTTTGCCTCAGGCACTTGGCCAGTGATGAGGGAAGTACCCAGACATGGGATTGTAAGGAAAATTCTCTCTAGGAGTCGAAGACTCTAGTGTGGTTTGGGGAGCCACAACGGGATAATTGGTTCATTCCTCCAATGGACCGTGAATGGGATAATTGGTTCATTCTTCCAGTGGACCGCGGATCAAGTGGCCGTCGGGGGAGCCGGGCCAGTGGGAAAACCCAAGTGAGTACCAGTCAGGCTGTGCACCCAAAGCGCAGGCAAGTCCGGGCTGTGTGCCTGGTGGGTTTAGAGCCTGAGGGCTGGAAATAGTGATAAAGTGTTCTGTTGTCTCTAATCTGCATTACCAAGAATGTAGCCCCGTGGGGGTCCGTCTATGCTTTGTTTGTTCAGCTTGGATGTGAATAAAAGCCACACTGAAAAATTCCATTCCTGGTTCTGGACATTACAGTTATTGCTTCCTGTGTTCGGATTTACTTGGGTGCCCCTGTTCAGAGTAGCCAAACCTAGGTCCCCTGTGCCGAGTAACCTCATCCTCCCCGAACCCAGTCCCCACCAGGTACTGCTGTCAGCTTCAACAGCATGCCACCTGTCGTTTTGCTAGAAAGGCAGGGGTGAGGGGTTACATGTGTGAGCAGTGAAGCCATGTTGTAATGTAATACGTTGGGAAGAGATAAGCCTCCATTATCTTTAGGTTGTTGGAGTTTAACCATTGCTAGTCGAGGACGCTGATTTACCCATAAAAAACGGCTAATTGAGTTGTCCCATAGTCGGACATCCTTCCTTAATAGAGGTAAGGGGATATTTTGCATCAGGTAAAGAAGTTTTGGGAGGGAATTCATCTGGATAGATTGAACTCTAGCCATTGATGATAATGGAAGAGGAGTCCATCTCTGTAAGTCTGAGTGTATTTTAGAAAGAGTAGGGGGATAGTTCGAGTTATATAAGTCAGATAGCTTAGATGGGATTTTAATCCCTAGATAGGTTAAATATGTTTTGTTCCATTTATATGGATATTTATTAATGAGATCATGGGGGAAGGGAGGCTGTATCATGAGGCTTCTGATTTATTTGGGTTTATAGTGTATCCTGTAATATTCTCTATTTCTGCTAGTAAGGTAGTTAAAGTTTGTAATGATTCTTCTGGGTGGGTAATATATAGAAGAGGGTCATCAGCATAATATGCTATTTTATGATGCATTGAGTCAGAAACTCTATATCCATGAAGACGGGATTCTGTCTTAACATCTGGGCTATGGGTTCGACAAAAAGAGCGAAAAGATATAGAGAGAGGGGGCAACCTTGACGGGTGCCTCTGTGCAATGAGAAGAGGTCAGAATGTGAACCGTTTTACTTCACTACTGCCTCTGGATCTGTGTATATGCCTTTAATCGCATCCATGAATAGGGTAGGGAATTTAAATTTTTGTAGGGCTGCCTGTAGAAAATCCCATGAGACCATGTCAAAAGCCTTTTGGGCATCTAGGCTTAAGATCGGGGGGGGGGAGACTTTGTATTCAGAGCATGATCTATAAGATACAGGGTTCTTTTGATGTTGTCCATTGTCTGTCTGCCTTTGATGAATCCAGATTTATCCAGATGTATCAAAGAAGGGAGGATATGGTCCAGCCGATGTGCCAGGATACTTGTATAAATCTCAAAAGAGATGGCGGTGAAGGTTAGGGAGAAAAGGATAGCATTTAGGAAGTATAAGGAAACACAGAAGGAGCAGGACAGAGAACTGTACCAGTTAAGGCAGAAGGAAGCAGGGAGGGTAGTCAGAATAGCAAAGGCACAAACTGAGGAAAGGATAGCTAACTCAGTTAAGAAGGGGGATAAAACCTTTTATAGGTATATCAGGGAGCGTAGAAAGACAAAGGGAGGGATAGTGAGGCTGAATAGAATGGTTGGTGGGTGGGCAGAGAGTGACAGTGATAAAGCAGTGATACTGAATGAATACTTCTGTTCAGTATTCACAAAAGAGGAAGTGGGGGAGCTGCCTAATCCAATTAACAGAAGCACTCTGGAGAGGGGGGTTGATCCCAGTCCTTTCATAGAAGAAAGGGTTCTGAAAGAACTCCTAAAACTGAAGGTGGACAAAGCAATGGGCCAGATGGAATTCACCCCAGAATTCTAAAAGAATTATGCAGAGAACTAGTGACACCACTGACTACGCTTTTTAACAAATCATGGGAGGATGGTGTGGTACCTGAGGACTGAAAGAAGGCAGATGTGATTCCCCTTCACAAAAGTGGGACCAAGACGGAGGCAGGAAACTACAGACCTGTCAGTTTGACCTCTGTGGTAGGGAAAGTGATGGAATCACTTCTGACGGAAAGAATTGTTGAGTACCTAGAAGCCAGTGGGGCACAGGACCCAAGGCAGCATGGGTTCACAGCAGGAAGGTCATGTCAGACAAATTTAATTGATTTCTTTGACTGGGTGACCATAGTAGTAGACCAGGGAGGGGCTGTGGACATGGCCTACCTAGACTTTAGCAAGGCATTTGGCACAGTCCCACACAAAAGATTAGTGAAATTAACCAGCCTGGGAGTGGGTCCCAAGGTGGTAGCCTGGGTAAAACATTGGCTGAACAACAGGACACAGAAGGTAATTGTAAATGGAGTCCACTCTGAAGAAAGAGGGGTTACTAGTGGGGTACCACAGGGTTCAGTACTGGGTTCAGTCCTTTTTAATGTCTTTATAAGTGACATTGCAGAGGGACTGGAAGGAAAAGTATGCCTCTTTGCAGATGACACAAAGATCTCCAACAGGGTTGATACACAAGGAGGTGTGGAAAGGATGAGAAGGGACTTGACAAGGTTGGAGGAATGGTCAGAAGTATGGCAGCTTGGATTCAATGCAAAGAAGTGCAAGTAATGCACCTGGGAACCAAAAACCCAGGGGAAGATTACACAATGGAGGGGAGGTAATAACAACAACAAAAATGGAAAGAGACCTAGGAGTAATCATATCAGATGACCTTAAGGTTGGCAAGCAATGCGAGAAGGTAGGGAGGGCTGGGGGGATACTGGGATGTATAGGGAGAGGTATCACCAGCAGAAAACAGGAAGTTGTTATCCCCCTGTACAGACAGTTGGTGAGACCCCATCTGGAGTACTGCGTCCAGTTCTGGAGATCCCATCTCCGCAAGGACATAGACAGGATGGAGGCAGTTCAGAGGAGGGCAACTAAAATGGTGCAGGGTCTGCAAGAGAAGCCATATGAGGAGAGGCTAAAGGAGCTTAATATGTATACCCTTGAGGAAAGGAGGGAGATGGGGACATGATAGAAATGTTTAAGTACCTCAGTAGAATCAACAAAGTCCAAGTGGGTAGCATCTTTCAGAAAAGAGATGTGCAAGAACAAGGGGACACAATTTGAAGATAGAGGGGACGCAGGGCAATGTGAGGAAGTATTTTTCACAGAGAGGGTGGTGGACGCATGGAACAGCCTTCCTGAGGAGGTTGTGGGGTCTAAAACTGTAGAAGAACTCAAGAATGCATGGGACAGACGTGATGCAATTTTTATGGGGGGTAGGAAGAAATAGGCTGTTGGTTAAATAGGATCTGCGCCTTATCCTCTAGGTAGGGAAATGGGCAGACTAGGTGGGCCAAGCGGTCCTTATCTGCCGTCAAAGTCTATGTTTCTTTGTTATAGTCCTGATTGAGTACCGAGATAGGGCGGTAAGAGTCACAAAGATGTGGAGGTTTTTGGGGCTTCAAGATTACTGAGATGGTTGCTTGTCTCCAAGAGATTGGGAAAGAAAAAGAAGTAGTATGAGCGTTTTGTAATGCCTAAAGAAGGGGGGTTCACATCAAGTTCCATGTGCCTTTATAAAATTCCGCTCCATAGCAATCTGGGCCTGGGGATTTCCAATTTTTGAGGCTGAGAATTGTGTTTTGAAGCTCTGTTTCTGTTATCGGGGCTATTATTTCAGTTTGTTGTGATTCTGACAAAGTAGGGAAATGGAGTTGGGAGAGAAAAGCTGAAATTTTGTGAGGATCAGCCCTCTGAGAGGAACATAAGTTCTGGTAATATTTCTTGAAGGAGTCCAACGTATCCGAAGTCGAATATCTGAGCTGGCAAGAAATAGGATCTCTGATTTTAGTAATTGTATAATTTTGTATTTGATTTCAGAGGTGGTATGCCAAGAGTCTGGAAGCTCTTGCCCCACCCTCGTAGTATCGCTGCCTCAACCAGGCCAGAGCGTGTTCAGTTTTGGCTGTCAGGATCTGTTGAATTTTGTTCTGTGTTTGGACTATCATAGGTAAAAGATCTGTGTCGCCCTGCATATGTGGCTGCTGAAGGAAGCCGAGTTCCTCCTGTAGGGCTATTAATTTACTCTCGGACTGTTTTTTCTTATGGGAGGCATAAGTTATTATGTCGCCTCTAAGGACTACCTTTAGTGTGTCCCAGAGAATTTTGGGGGAGATCTGGGGGGAAGTGTTATCTCTGACAATTTCAGGGATACGTCTCTCCAGCAACTCCTGGAATTCTTTATCCCTAAATAGGGATGGATTTAAGTGCCACTGGGTATTTATTCTTTCTTTTTGAATATTAAGGTCCAAGGTGATGGGGGCATGATCCGATAAAACAATATTTAGAATCTCAGTGGCTCGGATCAGATCCACATGCTCCTTACCTATACAGAAGTAATCAAGTCTAGAATAGTGTTTGAAAGCATGAGAATAATAGGAGAATTTCCAATGTGTAGGATGTAACTGCCTCCATGTGTCTATCATTCCTACATCCTGGATAAGTTGCCGTAGATGCTTTTGACCAGATGTCTGTGGGAAGGGGCGAGCTGCTGAGGGATCTAGCGAGGAATTAAGCTGACAATTAAGATCACCTCCTAAAATTAAAATACCCTGTTGCCTGGTAAGGATGGTATCTACTAATTTTTGAACAGATGAGGCATCTACGCCCGGCGGGATGTAGAGACTGCACACTGTTAGGGTCTGTTGGTTCAATTTGACCACTGCTAGTGTCAGCCTGCCCTCTCTGTCAGTGTACTGATCATTTTGGAATCAAAATTACTGAACCCCTTTTCCTGCCCCTCTGGTAAGAGGATTCTATTATATGTGCAAATCCGAATTTGAGCAACTTTTGGTGCTCCGTGGTGGATAAATGTGTCTCCTGTAATAAGAGAATATATGGGTTTAGTTTTTTAAGTGCTCGAAGCGTACAATCCCTCTTGATGGGGCCGACCAGTCCATTTACATTATGAGATATAAGTTTGAATGGGCTATGCACGACTATTTATGATCCCGAGTCTGCTTTGATTCCGTGGGCCTCCCCCCCCTTCCACCAAAGTAGCTCCTCCGACAATCTGTTGATTATTAATCCTGTTTCTAATAACATAGCATCTGAGTTATTAGCAGTTTTCTGGTAAACAGTGGTCCAAAATTAAAAAAAGAGAACAATAACTGGGTAAGAATTATGTAGAGATGGGTATATCAACCAAGTGTACATATCTACATACTGGAAAAAAGTAATAACTATATACAAACCCCAGTTAAGGGGGGATTCTGTGACTTCCAACCATGCCTGCTCAGATGAAGCAAGCACTTGGGACAGATCTATAGATTGTCCAGGTATGGACCCCCTATTAACCAAGTGATTTGGGATCCTGGGGAAACTCCTGCCCCTAACTCTGGAAGGGGGTAGGGAAGAGATAGGGATAACCAATAGCAGGGGCAATAAAAAAAAAAAAACAAGAGTGGTGGTAATAGGCGAGAGAAAAAGATACAGTTCCCTTATAGCATGTATCTTAAAAAGCAGTGAGTCTCGGTCCCACACCTACTTTCTCAAATATGAGTGAGGAGTAGGTAAGATTTAATAGTTTAGCCCTGGGATAGGTAGTCAATGTCAGGGGCTTGAGGTTGCTTATTCCAGGGTATGCTGGCCCTCAGCCCTGCACTGACTGGAAGTTAAGGGGAATCACCATGGCTAAAAAGTTTAGATGGGATGATAAACACAGTGGAAACCCTCTCACCCCACCACTTCCATCATTTCCCCATATAGTGACCATGTTTGTCCTGCAGTGTTGACGAATAAGATCTAGGATGATCAGGTCCTTAATGTTCGCTCAATGCATGGTCTCAGAATGGCCCAGAGAGACTAAGAAAGTGAGATGTCAGGGTAACGGCCTTCTGGTCTTGTGGCCATTCTGATTAAGTTGTTTCCCATAACTATATGGGTATCATGGCTAAATCTTAGGCCCCTCAAAGGGGAGTCTCTGTAGTTGTGAACTAGCAGAAGGGACTGAGAAGCTTGTTGCATGGAGTGCAGTCAGGGGGGGTGGGGAGGTTCGGAGGATGTACCGCTCGCGCCCATCCCAGGAAGCAAGAAGGGCGGACAACTGTGGAGAGAGGGCATGCCCCCAGAAAGCCGAACCAACCACCTGGCTCAAATCCCAAGCTGTAAGAATACTCTCTTAAGAGGGGTAGATCGGGAGGTGGAATGTGGAACACTACCTCAGGCCCATCATTTCATCCCCATAACAAAAACTTGGGAGTAAAGGGAGCAAGCCCAACCAGCCAATGATCGTTTAGTCCTCTTTTATTAATAATTCCTCTCCAAAGTCATCCGTGGATCATGTTAAATTTGAATAGAGCTGAGGGTACCGATGTATTTGAATGGATGGAAAGGAGGGGAAAACACCCTCTTTGAAACTGCCAGGCAGCGCCAGGCCGAGAAGACCCGGAAGCTGCACCATATTTAGCGGGCTTACATATGGCCACCAGTTGGGTTTACTTAGGTATATCCCCCGGCCTCCCGATAGGCATCCGGGTCTGAGCAGGCTTATCGACTACTCCGAGCCCTCTAGCCCACAGTGGTATCCGGGATCCTCTATTGATATTTATTTAACGAGGACAAAGTAGATATACAGAACCCTCCTGGCCAATTCTAAGAAGGCCGGATCAATGTTCTCCTGCCTGGCCCAACCCAGCAGCTGTTTAGCCAAATAAGAGGCCCACGGTTGAGGATCGTCAAGATCAAGGCTGGGACGAGTCCACCTCACCCCTAAAGAAATGAGCACTGAGGAGGCCCCACTCCCCCTCCTAGGTAAAGTGTACAGCTTAAAGCCGAGGATCGGGTCCGCCCCCAAAACAGTCAATATACCTTGGTTATTTTTCCCCTGATCTAAGTAATTCTGATTATAGACTGTATGTCCTCCACCATCAAGCCTCCCTCGAGGCGAGCGCCCAGCAGCCCGTCTTAGGCCACCCCCACCCCCATCCCGCCATACTACTCACTGCGAGTCAGATGTTCTATTTCCAGAAGATATTCAGCTGTTCTGTCAGGAAAACTGTGCGAACAGGGCTTTGATTGAATCGATAGTCGCTTGTTGATCTGGCAATTGTTTAGAAGGGGTCACTCTGGTGTAGTTTTGTCATCAGATGTTCTCTGTGGTGTTTGAATCGTGGCTGGTAGGGTGAACCCCCGCTCTCTTAGATCTGTGCAGGCGTCCTCCATAGATTCATAACATTGCTGCCCCGATGGAAACTGGATCACCATTCTGCTCGGTATAGTGTCCTGAATTTAAGCTTCTGCTGTCTGAGGTAGGGGAATAACGGGATGTATGCCCTCCTTCTCTGCATTGTAGCAGGGGCATAGTCGTTGTCCACAAATATGCATTTATCCCCATAACAGATGCGTACTTTAGCCCAGGCTTGTTTCAGGATACACTCCTTAGTTTGGAATCAAAGAAATCTGATGATTATGGATCTAGGGTGCGCAGTCAGATGGACAGGCTTTGGGCCTAAGGCCCAAATCAAGGACATTGTGAAGGAGGGACTCCACGAAACCCAGCAGATCTGATCCTTCGCTGCTCTCTGGCACCCCGTATAGTCGTATATTCTGGTGGCGGCTGCGGTTCTCCGAGTCCTCCTGGCATTCCATAGAAAGCTTACAAAGATGAGCCACCTGGTCCAGGGTGTCTTGTAACCGAGAGGTGGTTGAGGCCTACTGCTGTATCTGCTGATCTCGAGAGGACACTGTAGCGTGCAGCTCTGTGAGATCATTTTGGAACTTTTCCTGATTTTGTCTGAAGGACTGAAAGTCTGCTTTAAATTCTTGGATCTCCTGTAAGATTTGATCTAGTTTATTTATTTATTTAAGAGTTTTACCAGGAAGGCATACTGAGCAGTGTACCACTTGATTCCAGATGCGCCCTGGGGCAATAGGGATAGGCAGGATACAGTAATAGTAGAAATTACACATGTACATGTTCAATTGCAATCATATTAGAGTAGTCAAAACCCTTATATACAAATAGCAAATATACAGACAGGGTGGTATAGGTAAGGGAACATGCACTGAATTACGTATATACCCCGCAACCAACATCACACAATAAGCAGGGTTGTCAACAATAGGGAGAAAAAAAAATAGCGGAGACAAATAAACAACTGACAACAAGGTTGCAAGGGATTCAGCGGGGCAGGAAGCAAGAGCAAGTGGTAGAGAATTGAGTCTTAAGAAGAACATTACAGTGTGGAGTGCTGGTGGCGTGTCTAAAATCGGCCGACAGGGAGTTCCATAATTTGGGCATCCTGAAGCTGACAGCAGCCTGTCCAGACCTGGTGGACCTGAGAGGGATGTGAAGTAGCCGAGAATCAATGTTCCTGAGTGTGTAGGCTGGAGGGGGAAGAACATTCAGGGTAGTCGCCAGGTAGGAGAGGAGGGAACTGTGACCAGAATTTTGCAGCGGTTCTAGCACAGTGTAGCAATCTCCGATTGTGGAGAGAAGGGAGATCCAAGGACTGGTAGAGATCACTGTGATGTGTACTAGGAAGGCAGTCCAGGGAGAACCGGCAGAAGGAGTTGAAGAGAGGGTCTAGTCTGGACAGGGAGGATTGAGGGGCTGCACAGTAGACTACATCGCCGTAGTCCATTGTTGGGAGGATCATCTTTTAAACAATAGCCAGTCGCGTTGGTAGGGGGATGCAACTTTTGTTACGGTATAATGCGCCTAACATGGGGTGTAGCTTCTTATGTATAGCATCAATATGCACAGTGAAGTCAAGATGCTGGTCTAACCAGACCCCGAGGTATCTGTAGGAAGTGCAGACCTCCAGAGGGGAACCTTCTAATATGTGGAAAGTGGGGGAGGCAGGAAGGCGGGACAGTTTGGCCCGAGTGCTGAAAGTTTGGGAAACAGTTTTTTGGGGGTTTAGAAATAGTTGATTTGAATGGAACCAGCGTTGGACGGAGTAAAAATCCTCCTGCAGGCAGGCTGCCACGGCAGTGGGGGATGAACCAGAGGCAAACAGCACCGTGTCGTCTGCATACATGTGGATAGATGTATGAGGGCAGGCTGCAGGCAGATCATTGAGGAAAATAGAGAATAACAAAGGGCTAAGGACAGATCCTTGGGGTACCCCGCTGGTAACAGTGAGTGACGTGGAGATAGCTGAGCCAATACGGACAGACTGGGACCTACCTGCCAAGTACGACTGGAACCAATTGGTGGCAGGCTCAGTCAGTCCAGCTTGGGCGAGTTTGGACAGTAACAGGGCATGCGAGATGATGTCGAAAGCCTTAGCCAGGTCGATGAAGATAGCCGCAGTTATCTCCCCTTTATCCATGCCCATGAGGATGGTGTTGGTGAGACGAAGGAGAGAGGTGGTGGTGGAGTGATTTTTTTATAAACCCGGCATGGTGAGGGGTGAAGAAAGAGATGGAGTTGAGGTAGTGGGAGAGCTTAGTACAAGGCGCTCCTGTATTTTGGCTAGATGGGGAGACAGCCATAGGGATCGTAGTTGCATGGAGGAAGGAGCCTCCCTTTGACGAGGGTATGACTGTGGCTTGTTTCCATATTGTAGGGACGGAACTAAGTCTGAAAGACAGGTTATAGAGAGCAGCTAGAGGGTTGGCTATGGCTGGGGCAGAAAGATGGAGCATTTTGGAGTCAAGGCCTGAGGGGCATTTACCTTTGGCTGGATTTAGTGACTGAAGTATTTTTAGTACATCAGCAGGTGTAACCGGGCGAAGCGAGAAATAGGCAGATGAGGAGACAGCTGGGGGAACAGGGGGAGGGGGTGAGAGAGTAGAGAGGATGTGCTGTTGGTGAAATAGGAGTTAAACTCTGTGGCAACAGTGCATGCAGCAGTGATGATACTTCCATCTATATTGAGGGTGGGAGTAGGGGGTTGGGCTGGTGGGGTGAGTAGAGATTTAATTGCCTTCCAGAATTGTGCTGGATGAGAAAAGTTATTGTTGAAAGCTGACTTGAAATAATTAGATTTGGCCTGTCGGATGAGTCTTGTGCAAGTATTCCTTAGCGAGCGGCAGTGATGCAGAGCTGTTTGAGTACATGTTGCCTTGAAGGTTTTCCAGGCTCGGTCCCTGACTAGTAGTTGTTCCAAGAGGTTTGCAGTTACCCAAGGTAGGTGGGATCCTCTTACTCTTCATCTTCTGAGAGGCGTGTGGTAGTCCCAGATAGCCAGGAAGTTGGTTGTGAAGAATTTGAGGGCCTCTTCCATGGAGGGAGCCCTAGGGATGTAGGACCAATCGATGCTGGTGAGGTCATTTAGGAGTGCGGTCAGGTCAAGGGATTTGTAAGCTCTGTTGTACAATGTGCAGGGGGGAGGGGCTTTAGGTCTGAATATTTTCCGCACCAAATAAATCATGTGGTGATCCCTGAGGGAGTCCGGTAGTAGGCCAGCATTAATTATACGATGGGGGTGGGTGGTAAGGGCCCAATCCAGTAGAGTATGCTTCGTGGATTTGTGGTTTAGGCGAGTGAGTTCAGTTATTTGTTGGGACAGGTTTAGAGCATTTACCTGACAGCGTGCTTTGGAGGCTGTGCTGTCTAGCCAGTTCTGGTTGAAATCCCCAAGGATATGAAGTTCGCCGCCAACTGTGAGGGACCTCAGGGTGCCTAGGTGCTAAAGGATGATAGGCAGCGGTGTGTCCGGAGGGCAGTAAGACCCTACTACTTATATAGGGATCGAGTGAGGTAGAGAGATTTTGATTAGAAGGGAATCTATTGACAGCGTGGGTGAGGTAAGTCTGATTGTGGTGAACTGGAGTTTAGAGGAGATGTACATGGCAGTGCCACCACCCTTCTTTTTGCCCAGGCGGTCCTGCAGAATGAGGGAGTACCCAGGTATTGAGAATTCGGCATCAAGGTTGTGGGGCTTCAGCCAGGATTCAGTAACGATTAAAATATCAGGGCAAAGGGATAAGACACTTGTTTGTAAGGCCGTTATTTTATTCAGAATGCTGCACATATTTAGATGAACTATTTTGAACCCTCTAGGAAGGTGATTTGCCGGGGCGGAGAGGAGCCCATTTATTGGGGAGGAGGGACCAGGGTTTCGTTCTATATCACTGGTTATAAGGAGCAGGAGTGACATTAGCTGTTTTAATAGGTGCATGTTCCTTTGTGACTTACAGCGGATAGGGAGATGCTGCGGTGTATGTGAGGTGGACATAAGGTCGAAGGAGTAGGAGACATTTAAAGCAGGCAACCCTGCATGAATGGAGGGAGGGAGGGAGGATAGAGGCTCCCAGTATCCAGTTTTGCCACAGTGCAGAGTGTGGTGCACTAGGGTAGAGGAAGAGTGGGGAGGCAGCTTTACAGTCTCAGAGATGAGGGGCAGCAAGATTTGTTGATTTGCATAGGAAGAGGGTGGAAGGGATGATAAAGTTATGCACAGAACAACCATTACTAGAGAAAGATGGAGCATCATAATGGGAGTTAGGAACACTGCTCAGGGGTGGCCACTAGTGTTAGAGAAGTATAAGGAGCTAATGGAAAAGAGGGCTGACTGGTTCTCGCAGTCACGTGGTTCCTGCTGATTGGTTCTCACAGTCACGTGGTTCCACCTATAAAAGAAGGAGCTCACCAAGGGTGGTGGTGGGGGCAGTGGGGAGCCCGCGTGCAGCGCCGGTGGGGATCCCTCTCGTGCAGTCCGCTGGAGCTGTGCCTTAGGCGTGGGGTCTCTACCTGATGCAATTTTTGGTGGCGATGCTCCGTGGGGCTCGGGGGCTCTGGGGAGGGCTGAACCTGCTTGCCCTCTCGACCACTGCAGCTATGGAACAAAGAGAGACAGCCTTTAAGTAACAGGTAGGGGAGAATGAGCTAACAAGAGCAGGTGCACGATATTACATTATGCTGTAGGAGGTTCCCTTAACAAACGTTGCCAAGTACATGCATGCAGGTACAACGATCTTTAGTCACACAATTAATTTGGTACAAATTGCTTGGTTGTTACAGATTTAGCAGTTTAGCAGTAAGGGCAGAAATGAGCAACCCCTGCACAAACACCCTACAGTAGTTTTGGTTCCAGTGCACTAATTAAGAATCCCTTAAGGCAAGTATAATTAGCTTCCGAATTAAAGTGCACTACTGCCTGGAGTCCAAATTGTACTTTGGTGGAGCATGGGCGAAGGCAGAAAAAATCTATAGAGCTCTGCCGACTGAAAAAGCAAGCGCCTTTGTTTAAAAAAGGCGCCAAATTCAAATCCCTCTCGCGCAGTTAGCTGGAGCTGTGCCTTAGGCGTGGGGTCTCTACCTGATGCAATTTTTGGCGGAGATGCTCCGCGGGGCTCAGGGGCTCTGGGGAGGGCTGAACCTGCTTGCCCCTGTCTAGACATAGCCCTGGACCCCTTCACCATATTGGTGGATTGTTTGGTTTTGGATTTAATCCGTCTGTGTGACATAGATTGTGGTGCCTGGGCTGAGAGCATGGAGGTCCCCGAGTCAGTCACTTCTCCGTTGGAGTTTTCCGTGTCTGACAGAACTACTGTGAATCTGTTAACTCCCCCACGTAGATTGCTAGCCGCCATAAATTTTCTGGTAGTGGATCAACGAAATTAGCGGAAGAGCGACTAGTTTATTAGGTAAACTTAGGAGTGCGGGACGAGAGCTCTAAGGCTAGGCTGCCATTTAACCGGAAGCTGCACCGGAAATCTCGGCATGCGACTACTCTAAATTTGATGCTAACTCATTCCGAGAATCCCTATCGGCAATGGACTGGGCTCAGATAAAACTCGCCCCTGTCTAGACATAGCCCCGGACCTATTCACCAAGAATTTCCTCTCTGCTGCCAATAAGCATGCCCCCTTTAAACAATTGAGGGTCAAAGGACAGCAGTCCAGGTGGCTGACGCGTGATCTAAAAAAGCTCATGAGGGAAAGAGACAAGGCCTGGGGCAGGTACAAATTCACTAAATTGGCCAACGATTGGGTCCTGTACTAAATGCTCAGAAAGAAATGTAAAAGAGACTTAAAACAGGCCAAGCAACAGTACCTCAAGAACCTGCAAGCAAAAAATCTCTCTAACCCCAAACAATTCTGGTCTCATATTAACACGCTCCTGAAGGGGCGTCACACGCAAAGTGCCTGTGATATTGTTGTGGGTGGTGTAGGCCACACAAACCCACAAGATGCTGCTAATGCCTTTAATGTATTCCTCACTGATCTTGACAGAGCTAAGGTTCACCTCTGCAGCCCTAGTCAGACATCCTCTGATGATACAGAGGATCCTCCCTCATCACCTAACTTCCACTTTAAGTTGGTGTCTAAAACTGAGGTCCCAAAGCTGATCAGGAATATCAAGGTCACTGGCTCTGCAGGCTACAACAAACTAGATCCCAGGCTACTCAGACTAGCAGATCAAGCAACTGCCACACCAATCACATGGTTATTCAACAGGTCGCTGATAGAAGGTAAAGTTCCCACAGCCTGGAAAACTGCCCTGGTTACCCCTATCCCCAAAGGGGAGGCCCAGTGAGTTGGTTGAGAACTACAGACCGATTTCCATTCTCTGCCCACTAAACAAAGTGTTTGAGAGAATTGTGTACCAAGTCCAGGAATATGTTGAACAACATAACCTCCTTACTCCCCGACAACACGGATTTAGAAAACGACATGGCTCTGATACTGCCTTGATTAGCCTTACATCCGACATCCTCACTGCCCAAGATAAAGACCAACTAACTGGTGCGATCTTTATAAACCTTACCAAGGCCTTTGATCTAGTGGACCATCAACTACTTATATTGCAGCTCAAATCCCTTGGATTGGATAACCACTCAGCACAGTGGTTCATAGATTACCTGCATGGTAGATCTCAAATAGTCAGATGGTTGGGGGTGAAGTCAGACAAGCACTCCATCTCTGAAGGGGTACCCCAAGGTTCAATATTGGGGCCCCTCCTATTCTCCCTATTCATCAATAACTTACCTAAGCACTGTGGATGAGCCAAGTTGACCCTGTATGCCCAAGATGCCGTGTTGTACAGATCTGCTTCAGATGCACCACAGCTAAATCAACTTCTGAACCATGTGACCTCTCCATATTGGAAAACTGGTTCCTGACTAATCGGCTAGTACTCAATGTGAAAAAAACCAAAGCCATCCTATTTGGACCCAAAAGGCTGGGCCCTGATAGATCATGTTTACTGTCCCCTTGCCTGGCCAGTGGTTATCCTATAGAGGTTGTGGATTGCATTAAATACCTGGACATGTATATTGATCAAAACTGTTCCTTCAAGGTTCATGTCGATCAACTAACCAAGACGCTAAACTAGAAGCTTGGTTTTCTGTATCATCTGAGCCCTTTTCTCACTCAGACATCTAAGTTAAGGGTAGCCACCAGCATGTTCCTGCCCATCCTATTCTATGGGGCCCCAGTGCTACACTCACTACAAAACACGGAGATGCAAAAACTAGGAAAACTGTATCACAGAGTTGGGCACTTTGCCCTGGGTGCCCTGCCTCTAGAACACCACTGTAAAGTATTGCACTCACAAAATTGGCCCTCCCTTGAGGGCAGGCTGGCGTACCCTTCCCTATGTCTGGCCTTCAAGCTTCTACAACTAATCGCCCCCCAGAGTCTGAGTTGCACCTAATGCTTAAACGGCCTGGAAGAACTTTGAGGTCCTCATATCGACAACTCCTCCACATCCCTAGAGTCCGGACATGTCAAGGCCTGTGGTCTTTTGTGACCTACATTTCATCCCTCTGGAATGGCCTTCCTAGTAATCTTCAAGACTGCAGCTCCCTTGGTGGCTTTAAAAAAGGCCTCAAGACCTACCTCCTGGGGCTAAGCCTCTGTGCATGCTACCGCTGAAGACCAGTACAGTGGGCTACCTTGGTAGCTACTGTCAGCCGCCAGGCATGGCTTTACTCCCATATTGGGACCTCTATCGCGGATGAGACACTTGTGACTGTAATTTCTGTGAAACTGTCCCGTTCAATGAACATTATGTAACTGTCATTCTTGTAAAACTATGTTACCCTTCATGTTACTCCTCAATTGTACCTAACCTGCCTGTGATCATATACTATGTCCTGATTGCAATGTCTGTATTGCTCAATTTCCCTTAAATTGTTCCTACATTTTACTCTACTGTTGCCTGTAATTAATCCTGGGTCGCCCCTGAAAAAGGGACCATTATGGTCTCAGTGGGCCTACCCAGTCACCAAAATTTTAAATAAATAAAAAATAACATACTCCATGGAGTGGATTAGTATGTGATAAACGCACTTCTAGGGGCAGTAAGAGTATTCGGCCAGTGGCCTCGTGCCTCACTATGCCCTTAGTCATCTGTTTATTACACACTAATCCCGCTGAGTTTTATTGCTTGCATGTTGGCAAAAGATAATAAAAAATGCACTTTGGAAAAAGACCAAAGGAACTGCACTTTCTATTCTTGTAAGTATGGTAATCGAGTATGCCTCCTGTGTGCAAGTCCTTTTTACAGCGGTGACCTGTACAACTGACAAAAAGGACTATGAAAACAGTTACAATACATTGTAAGTTTTTATCAAGTCCAAAAACAAATTCTTTCAAAACATTTACAAGAATGCAGTTGAAGCCGAAGTCTTTTTCCATATTGTTCTTTCTCACGCCACTGACCTCAACCTCGCTCGATCATGTTCTGTGTTCCAGCTACAATCAAACTTCAACTGCTCTTCAACCTTTGCACTGGCAGTGATCAGTGGGGAAGCCTTGTTGTGCTGGTGCCTTTCATTTTGCCAGTAATGTGTGTGTGGGTGTGTGCGCTCATGTGTTTTCTCCCATCCATTCTCTTTCCCTGCAGTGCCAAGTTGTGCTCCACAAGGCCCTGTGCACACGCAGCACCTTTCTTGTGAAGGAGGAAGCTCTCCAGCCCACAACATAGAGTTAGTACAATGGCAACATGCACTGCTTAACCTCCACAGATAGGGGCACTGCAGTGTGGCAGGGCTACCCCAGCCATCCTTGAGTTGCTGTGGCTGCTAGCAGTCTTTTTTTTTTCCTCTTCATATAGCTATTTAGCCCTCTGGTTGGCTGACTGCTCTTTCCCAGTTCCCCTGGACTTACTTCTGCACAGGTTTCCCCATGGACTACCCACCTGTGGCGGGGCCAGAAGGGGGAAGGCTATCCTCCCTTCCCCGTGAACATATCTAGAATGTGCCAAGGTGTCCAGGTGGTGGTGCGGGTCTGGGGAGGTGCGCAGTGCACCAACCAACCCTTTGGTTCCTATTTCAGTTTTCTGTCCCTTGTTCTAGTTGAGGTGACACAGGATGCGCATGCACGTGGAGGCGCACGTGCCCCAGAACTTGTCTCTCCCTCACCTCCGTAATGCTTGCATCTGCCACTCGGGTATTTGGCGCTGCCACCAGACCCTCACCTCACCTGGTGGCAGCCAAGAGCTGAGTCAGCAAGCCTCCCTAATGTGGGAGAGGAAAGCTGCCTGGCAGCTGCTAAATCCACTCCTAGACCATCCTCTTATGCCGACCACCGACAACCCAAGCTCGTTCCTAAACTTAGGTCATCGGCGTGGCCCGAGGTAAGGCACTCATCAGCTCCTCAGAGTCATCAGGCTGGCTCAGAGTCTTCTCTTTAACCCAAATCACTTGCACAGAAGTGCATTATGCCACTGCTGGGCCATCATGCTGCCTCAAGAAGTTGTTTTTCTCCCCAGCCACTCACATTTTTCTCAGGTATACCCGATGCCAGGGATATACCCTGTTCAGGCCTGGGTGCTCCGACCCACCTCAGAGCCTGATAACCTGCCGGTTACCTCCACAGCTTCCCCGCTGTGGTAGGGGTTCCTAGGTAGGGTCATTCCCCCCCCCAAAGCAGTCCACTATATGGACTAAGACCCAGTGCCAGAAGTCACCCTGACCCAGGAGAGTCCCAGACTTTCATATAGATGGACAGGAGTTTTTTCTGCCCCTTTTAGGTCCCTTCCACCTCCCAACATGAGTGCAGCCATCTACCTGGCCTTGCACGCACACAACAGCATAAGGAAGCTCCCTGGCCCAGCCACAGGGGTGCCTGTGGTGCCGGAGTTTGCCGACCACTCTCCGTGACTGAGGCTCAGTGCCCTGCTGCAGCTGCTCCAGCCTGGTCTGCTTCCTGACAGGGTGACTTGAGTCTGTTTCTGAACCCAGGTTGCCTGCACCAGCAGGGTGGCCCAAGTAAAACTTTTATTTTTTGAAATAATGCTTTTTAACCCTCCTGCCGCTACCTTCGCTATGCTTCAAGCCCCGTGCTGACCACCTCCAGTCCCAACTGCCACTCCCCTCACCATCTAACTGGTGGGGATCTGTACAGTGCAGGAGCCAAGAGCATTGGGGCTGCAGTAATTGGTGACAGGCAGATACTGTTTTTTCTATTTTTCTCCATCCCATTTCTCCTGGCATCTGGCGCAGGCTATGCGTCCCTACACAGACCCTTGCATGCATGCAGCGATGTCCTGCAGGGGAGAAAAGTTCCCCTGACCCACCACAGGGGCTGCTATGGCAGCAGAACTAGGTGCTGCCCTCTCATGGCTGGAAGAGCTACCCCAGCCTCCCCACCCCGCCTGACCTGACTGCCCGAGTTTGCTCCCGAAGCCGGGTCAACACGGGAGTGCATAGCACTTCCGCTGGATCACCGAGCAACATCTAAGTAGAATGTTCTTTAAAGACGGCTTTGAAAGTCTCAAATGCTCTTGACAACCTAATGTGTAGAGGGACAGAGTTCCATAACTTTGGAGTCACAAATGCAAAAGAACATTGACCTACTGCAGTTTTCATAACAGGAACATTCAAGCAGTTACTGGTGGCTGACTGCCAGTTCAGGTGAAAATCTGAAGATTTAGTTATTTCAGCCAGACAGGAAGGGGAAGGGCAAATGCAGAATTTTATGTAATAATGCCAAGGAAAAACAGTTGCCTAGCCGCAACAGACGGATGAGGTCAGAGTATAGCAGGCCATGACGCACCCTCTTATTAAGATTTAGAGCAAATCTAATTTCTATTGGACTTTCACCCGTGACAAACAGGTAAGGAAGCCAATACATTGGCTCTGTTGTCAAACAGGGGAATTTAGTCATGCTGCGCTATGGTCATTGGGGGCTTCATCCTTTAAGTAAGCAATAAGCCGCAACACGGTAGGCATTAAAGACTTTTATAAAATGGTATCTGGTCAGTTCTGAGTCCTCATTAGTCAGCACCCCATCACATGGTACTGTGTTCACTTAGCATATACCCCTGTTCAGGGGTGCATTTAGCAATAGGACAGTCAGGTCAAAAAGGTCAGCACCCCTGAGAAAAACCAGAGTACAAGACTCTCAATCCCTGGCAGGGCTGGCTTTAGGGTTTGGGGGGGCCCCCAGCAGAATTAGTGAAGTCACGGGGCCTCTCTAATTGGCCCACCTTTAGCCAATGTGTTTTACTGTAGCCCATAAGTGCAAGATTTGATTTATGGTAATACTATAGGCAGGGAAAAATGGGCAGAGTAGGTGGGCCAAGTAGTAGTTATCTGCCAGCAAATTTTATATTTCTCTGTTTCTATGTATAGCTTTAGTATAACCAATAGTATTTAAAAAAAAATTTAGGAGGACACAGCAGTGTCAGTTCTTTTGGCTGTTCTTCCCATTACATCTATTGCTGCCTATCCACCTCATATTGACTGAATCGTAGCTTGTTGAGGTATTTCATGACATAACTAGAAGGATCTGTACAGTCTTTTACTGATGTTTTAAAAATGTATTAAGACAAAAAAATGTTTAAAAATAAATAAGGTAAATTTCTCTGGTTGGGGGCCCCCATGAGCAGGGGCTCCCAGCAACCACAGGGTTCGCTGGTGCCTAAAACCGGCTATGATCCCTGGATAACGGCTAAGGTGCTGACTTGTCTCCCCACTAGAGACCTTGCCTGCTGTTCATTTTAGGCCCTGTTCACACTATAGCATGGTAAGGAGATATGTTTTTTATAACTAATTAAGCATTACTGTGCTGCAGCTCTCGCACTATCTAATCCATTTTTAAAAGCGTTTCTTCCCAAGTGTGCGTCTCCGTTCACATTGGTGCCTGTATTCGTGTGTGGTAGCGTGTTTCTGGCTATTAGGGGGTCAAAACAAAGGACAGTGGGAACATGGATCCACCACAACACGGATGCAGGGAATAGAGCGTTCGCACTGTAAGTAAAAATGATTTACTAACTGAAGCATTTTCAAGAACTGTGCTATAGCCTAGGTCCGATCAGGGTTTTAACACGGTTTGTGAAAACGTGTCCCAAAGAGGAATAGATGCAAATGCGAAGGGTGCTGGCATGGATCTGAAATGTTCAGATTGTGCAGTGTAAACAAGGCCTAAGAGTACTGGCTCCCAAGCTTCTTTGGCCAACTATCAATACCTTTGCAATGCCTGTACCAAAGCCATCAGACTTGCGAAGTCCGAGTATTTTGCATCCACACTTCAAAACAACATTAATTGCCCCAAGTTCTGGAAGGTTATCCATTCCCTTTTCTCCCCTCAGACCCAGTCTCCCTCTTGTTCTCAAGGTTGGTGACTCCCTTATCTCTGACCCTTCTGCTGTTGCCACTTCTTCTAACTCCTACTTCACCACCTGTGCTCTTTATCTCATCCCTTCCACCCCACCTCTTCCTTTCTTCTCTTACTACTCCCCCTGCTTCCCCAAAGGCTGTACTAGCCCTAAATCCCCTGAAGTGAGGTAGACACGATGGCCTGGACCTTAAACTTCTGCTTTTCTCAGCACCTGCCATCGCTCTGCCCATTATTCTACTCCTCAACCTTTCTTATTCCTCTGCAACTGTTCTGATGTTTGGAAACAGGCTACCGTCATACCTCTCAATAAAGGTGGTGATTCCTCTTCTCCTGGTAGCTTCTGTCCTGTCTCGTTCCCACTGTGACAGGAAGCTCCTGCCACTCTCGAGGACCGACCTTCTCTTAAATCTATTGCAACAGTTCTATTTCCTAGCCTAATCTATCCTTTACAATTTCTAGTCCGTAAAGTTAGCCACCTAGGAGCATCCCCTTCCCTTTCTTGACTATGCTAAAGAGTCTTCTTTAATTTTCCTTTTCCCTCTCAGGTCCTTGTACAGGAATGTTACTGTGGTGATTTCCAAGTGTATGTAAAACAGGTTGTGTTTATTGTCGTTGGATTTAGTATGTAATAGCACTAAGTCACAAAATATCATGATGTATATACCTTATGTTTATGAAATCTGTAAATATTGAAAATACCATGGCACTAGGTGTTTTTGATAGTGATAAAAAGTACTAGATTATTATAGAAATTAAGTTAGTTGTGCTATTTAAAATGCATGTAAATTGCTGTAAACTGAGCAACTCTGCAATTTCAAGATTATTTGCATATATCCCATGATGCTTTGCATTATGGAGTTATGTATGATGTTGTATTTCTTTGAAACTTGAGTTGTTGCCAGTGCCCTTTGGGGTAACCCTTTTTTCAGTGATTCTGCATTGAGGTTCTTTGTCTATAGTTTTTTTTCCTTTTGAGCCCCCACTACCCAAACAAGGCCCACATAAGCATGAAGGGGTTTCACTGAAAAGTTGTTAGATTAGAGATCAGTGTCAGCAGATGCTAAGTGCAGAGAAAGGACATATAGTCTGTTATTGAAAACCGATGCACTAAAGAAGGAATATATCATCGTTGAAGCTTATTTCCTGTTTTTTAATAAACATCACACAGAGATTGTGTGTTGAACCTGAAGTTTGGTGTCTGATCCATCTGTTATCCCACAACCCCTCCACACTGTCCTGGGTCCTATTCTAAATATTTTTGAATGGTCTCGCCGCTGTCTGTTCCTCTGCATTAGTTCATATGTACGCTGATGATACAGTTCAGTTCATATGTACGCTGATGATACAGTTCTTTTTGCATCTGGCTCCTTTTCCGATGATCTTACCTTACAGCTGCAGTTGGATTTTAACAATATTCAATGCTGGTTCAAGTCTAACCAATTGTCCCTCAATGCCAAAAACAGTCTCCAAGACTTTTGGCACCCGATAGATGTTTACCAGACTCGCTTCTCTCCCATTATGTTGTACCCTTGATAGTGCTAAGATTGAGGATGTATCCTGTTTTAAGTACAGTACCTCAGGGTCTGGCTTGACCACCATCTTGATTTCTCAATATACTGATGCCATACACCATAAGTTTCACCCCAGGCTTGGTGCACTATACAGGAACAATGCGAGTACCCCACTCCCTGCCAACCGAGAAATGGTTTTAAAGATGATTCTCCCTATCTTTTTACTATAGTGAGTCTACAGTGGAGCTCCCAAATCTTCCCTTGCCCGACTGGAACCCCTCTTTCATTCTGTTATTTTGCTTAAGATTGCCCCCCTCGTACCAACTGCTCACGCTACTCTGCCTTTCCTCTCCCCTCTCTTGATGCCAGATGCCTTTCTCATTGTATCTCATTTATTTTCAAATTCTGGTTTGGCTCCCTTCCCTCCTATCCTCTCCCTTTTCTTCCCCCTACCCTCTACACAGCAATATTTCCATTCCCTCTCTTATTCCTTTTAGAAAATATGCTGTTGGACAATCTGCTTTTTCACATTGCTTTCCTAAACTTTGGTCCTTCCTTCCTCTATCAATTCATTCTGCCTCTTCTCCTTCATTCCTAGTCTCTTCTTCATGATTTTTCTTCTCGTATCTGCAACTGTCTTTGACCAGTTTCCTCTCGTCTTCCTTCTCTTCACTAGTTTTGCCCTGATCATGCTGTTCCACTCATCCCACTTCTATACCTACAAGAGAAATCCCCCCGTCTGCATTTTACTGTATTTACTGCTTGTATCGATTTACTAATTTGCCTTTAATATTTATGATTATATTTCTTTGGAATACTGTATTATTCTATAGGACTATTTTTTTGTATTTTTGATAGTTTTACTGTTTAGCTTTCTCCATTTCCCTTCTCCCCCAGGATGCATCTGGAAACAAGCTGTTAGCAACTCAGTACGTCTTTCCTGGGGAAACTTTTGAAATAACTAAATACATAAATAATGAAATAAATTGGCAAATTACATATCCTCCGGCTCAAAAAGTTCACAATGCAAATCAAACAACACAGCAACATCAAAAAGAAATTACAGAAACAGAATCTGTCAGCGGAAATGGACCGCTTGGCTTACCCAGTCTGCCCAAGTGTTATCTGCCTATACTACCTCCACAGGCACCATTTCGTCTCAGACGACCCTCTGTTTTCACTGCTTCTGATATAATATACATCTAAGTTCATCCCATGCATACTTGAAGCCCTCCACCATTCTAGCCTCACCCACTCTGGCTAACAGTCAGATCCATGCATCTATCACCCTTTCAGCAAATATTTCCTCACATCCCTCCAGAACTTTTTCCCCTCCGGCTTCACTGCTTATCCCCTAGTCCTGCAGCACTATCTCACTTGGAAAAGGCTCCTCTCCTGCATCCTGTTCAACCCTGTCAGGTACACGTTGGTCTTTCTCATGTCACCTCTCACACTCCTCTCCAGGTGTACATGTTGAGATCCTTCAGCCTCTCTTCATAGGGCTTCCATTGCAACTCATGCATCATTTTAGATGCCATAATCTGGACCTCCTCCAACTTGTCTATGTCCTTTCTGAGGTGCGGTCTCCAGAACTGGACACAATACTACAGGTGGAGGCATATCAGAGAGCAATACAGCAGCAGTACCATCTCCATCTCCTGCCGGTGAGTCCCCTATGCACCCCAGTATTCCACTGGCCCTGCCTACAGTTCTGTCACACTGTGCTGCCACCCTGAAGCACTCAAATATTATAACTCTAAGGTCCCCTTCCTGTCTAGTGACTGCCATTACCCCCTCCCCCACCCTATGCTCAGCATCAGAGTTCCTATGCCCTAGGTGCATGATTTTGTACTTTCCGGCATTGAACCCCAACTGCCATGCCTTTGACCACTCCTCAAGTTTCCCTAGATTGCTGCTCATTCTCTCCACCCCCTCCTGAGTGCTCACCCTATTGCATATTTTGGTGTCATCTGCAGAAAGGGATACCTTTTCCTCCAGTTCCTCTGCAATGTCTCCAATAAAGATACTGAAGAGGACTGGTCCCAGTACTGAACCCTGTGGTATCCTACTAGTCACTCTCCCATCCTTAGACTGTATGCCGTTATCCATCACCCTCTGTCTCCTACCCATAAACCACTTTCAAACCCAATCTACCAGTCTGGACCATACTCCTAAGCTGTTTTATCAGCCTTCTGTGCTTCACAGTGTCAAAGGCTTTGCTGAAGTCCAGATGAGCTATGTCCATTGCCTTCCTCAATCTACTTCCTGGTCACCCAGTCAAAGAAATCTATCAGATTTGTTTGACATTACCTCCCCCTGTGAATCTGTGCTACCTGGGGTCCTGCAGCACACTGGATTCCAGATGCTCCACGAGCCTCTCTTTCTGGCTAAACCATTCTATCCTACTGCCACTAAGCTGTGGAGAAATCTACGTGGTTCCCCAGGGTGACTACTGTTCTTTGTCTTTTTGGGTGTTTTTAAATTAAGCAAACTGATCCAAATCTAGCACAAAATATTAGAGGCTGCTCTACATACTCTGTGTTATTGGGGAACCAAACCAAGTCATCCATAGCCCTAGTCACTCACCATGACATAAGCATTCAGCAGTTTCTTTCCTTTCCACAAAGCTTTTTACTCCTCAAGCGGCTCCTCTGCTCTGTCCCCACCTCCCCTCAGCCAGCACCCACCTCCCCCGGACCTACAAAGTCAGTCCCCCATGGATTGCCAGAATGGGAGGCTGTTTCTCCCCCCCCCCCCGACAATTCAAATCCAGATACTCCAGTCATCCGGGTGGTGGTACGGGTCAGAGGAGATGCACAGGGTGTCACTTTGCCCTTGGATCCCGGTTTCCATTTTCTCCCTAAGCACTTGCTGTTGTGTGACAACAGTATGTGCATATGGAGACATGCACGTCCTGTAAATCCATGGCCCCACCCTACAAGCTGCTCTCTGACTGTACTTCCACTGGGGCTCCACCCAGTGGCAGTGAGAGGCCAAGACGGCTGGCCACCCCTTCTTGGGAAAGGAGAGCAGTCCCTGGGATGCTCCATCCTCTCCCATCCTACCGACCCCTGGCAATATGTGCTTGCTCCCAAACATGGGTCACTGGCATGGCAGAAGGTAAGGCGTTCAACACTTTAGCCCTTCAAGCCACCAGGCCAGCTGCATTCAGCAGTTTCTAAAACTATGCAAAAAAGTGAGCATCTAGTAAAGGCATTTAGCAGGATGTAACCACAAGGTGGCCTGTTGGTGCAGGGTTAGCGCTACCACTAGTGACATCAGCAACCAGAGTTCGAGAACAAGCCTGGGATATCAGAGGGCCATCGGGGGAGCCAGACTGAGCATCGCAGAAGATGCTCTCCTCCTCAGGCAGGTGGGTTACAAACTCTGCTAAAATACCACCTGGGTGACGGCACAAAATGGACCTGTACACTACGAGGGGCCATGCTGATCGGATCCAATGGGTGCAGTCACATATCAACATGCACATGCAGAAGCGATCCCTCGTGTTCTGCATCCCTCACGGTTAGGCAGAACAAGGAAAAACCCCACAGGCAGGCTGGATTAAGCTATCGTACTTCCGGGCACAACAGGCCCAACTGTTCCTCAGTCTCCCAGAACTGTGCTGTTCTATTCTTGGGGGTACGGCCAGCTCTCTGTCACCACCCTCCCCCGGGGTTTGAGGAGATGATGACAAGTGGTATAGATGGCATGCATGGGGCTGGGAGGTCACCTGATATGTGGATAGGGGCTGCCAAGGTGAGATGGGTGAAAATTAGAATGCAAAAAAGAAAATGACTATTACAGAGTCAGATTTTTAACTGCACCGAATCACTGCTTTACATATTTTAGGTGACATAAGCCTGGTTTGGTTGTACTGAAGGAGCATGGTCAAGCTACCATGTGGATACATTGCTTTTGTGCTATGGACCCAACTCTAGCCCCAGAATGGATGAGTTTTGGGGTGCAATGAGATACCTCCAAAAGGCAACACACTCAAGACTTTTGGCAGGGCATCACAGGCCCTACTGCTGCAGCACCACCTTCCATAAATCCCAGAAATGGCATGGATGCTGTGGCTGACTACCACTGAAGGACAGTTGTGGCAGAAGTGGCCTCACACAGGAGATGCAGAAAGGGTATATATGACAAATGAAATAGGAAAAGAGGCACAGCAGCATGACGTCCCAGTTGCCTACGTTCCAATGGCATGCCCATTTCTTTGGGAACCCCATGCTGGAAATGTAAAAAGGTAACAGAAGCCCCATTTCAGGGGGAATTTGCAGGGATGACGAGGGGGTGGCATCTGAATGGCCCCAGGTCTGGCATGCTGGACACAGGATGGGATGGAGGTAGGCAGCTCTTCAAAACAGCTGCCCTCAAATAGCATCCAAGTTGGATACAATTGGATTGTAGGTAGAATGTTGGATTTTCATTTTTATTTCAGGGTTAAGACCCATTGAGGGAAACTCGTTTGCAATGGGAACCCAGTTCAAAGGACAATACATGTTACACAAATATGCACATTGTAGAAAGTACAAAACATTATACAACAGAGAAAGATACATCTTTGCATAGTATTAATACATACAAAAATTAAGGTGCTGCATTAGAGTGTGTTCTGAAAACAAAACGGTTAATATTAAATTCATGCTGAAAACAGAGTCAGAATCGACATTTTGACTATAGGACTTCTTCAGGAATTATCTAAAAGAGGGGGAAAATGCAAAGAGTGGTAAGAGGAAATAAGGGATATATATATATATATATATAGATATATACACACACACACACACACACACACACACACACACTGTAAATCTAGAAATTTTCACTGTCAAATAATTTTTACTATATTCGCTGAAACACTAATTGGCGCTAAAATAAATTTACACTAAGCAGCCCTAATAACACTTTTCCATTATACTGGATGCGGTGCCAATGAGTTGGCACTAAATTAAATTTGTGCAATCATGGCTGAATTTGTTTGTGCACTAAAATTATTTTGTGTGAAAATAGCTAGTTTTACAGTATATGTGAGGAAAGAAAATAGGAGGAGGAGGATCAAGGAGAAAACATAACAGGCAAGCTAAGAACAGAAGCTGGAAAACAAAAAGGCGATGATGGGTATGAAAAGGCACAGTAGGAGTGAATGACTTCTATTTTTAGCTTGCCTATTATCACTTTTTCTCCTACATCCTCCCCAATTTTCTTTCCTCAAATATATATATCTAATTTCCCGACTTTGCTTTTTTTCCTTTTAGATAATTCTTGAAGAAGACCTATGATCTAAATGGTGATTTCTTTATTTCTATTTTCAGCATGCATTAAAGGGGCACAGTCCACCTCTTTTGCATATTTCTTGTTAAAACCCCATATTTTATGATTGCGTACCTTCTCTAAAAGGTAATTAATGTTGCTGTTTTGTCTATCTCCTTGTTTAGCAGAACTGAAATGCATGCTAATGTATATTTATAAACAACTTTGTTTTGATTCAAATCCTGCATCTATTCTTCTTGAATACTACCTAAACATTAGAAGCACACCCAAACAGTGCAGGTACTCATGAGGCAGTAGCTACCTAAACTCCCACTGCATCATGAGTGGCTAGACTGTTTTGGGAGTGTTCCTAAGTCCAGGAAAGATGTAGCGGGAGTTGATCAAGGAATGTAAACAAACCTGTTTTTGGGTGATAACATCAGTATGGTGGGCAGTCTGTTTTTCACTTTTTAAAAGAAAACAAGAATCAGAATCAAACTACTAGCTACATCAGCAGTCTTTACAGAATGTTAGCAATCATAAAATGTGTTTTTTAAACACAGAACACTTTGAGGCTTAAGGGGTTGACAGTGGCCCTTTAATATTACCATGTTATTTTGTTATTAATTCATACAGCTCTGCTATACACCAAGATATAAACCATAAGAAATTCAATAACATGAAGTTTGGCAAGGTAGAAAAATACAATCTTTTCAACTCTGAGATGGGTGGGAGTCTTGAACCCAAACTACAATAACAACGTGGCAATTAATTCCACACAGTAGGCACAAAATTACTTAAAAAAGGTAGGTGGATCTCTAACTTCAGGATGTGTTCTTTACACAATGAGGGGTTTGTTTTACAAACCGTAATGTGTTCCATCAAATACTCTGGGATATGCCCCAGGCCGCATTTATAAGAAAAAACAAATCTGCTTATGGAGCTTCCTTCTATCTGCCAGATAGATCCATCACAGATTCTGGTAAACAAGGCAGTGCTGGGTCTCCTTGGGCAGTTCAAAATCAATCTGGCCAACTGATGGTATAAAACTTCATAATTTATAAAGTCCACCAGCTGTAGCAGATTCATAAAGGAAGTCTGCAAAATCAAACAGTGGAAAGACCTAGACTTGAACAATCGCCTGACTCGTTTCAGGATCAAGGCTACCACTATTTCCGTAAAGCAAACCCACCCTTGTTCTTATTTTCCCTATTAGATGATCCAAATGCTTATTTCCGGATCCAGAAGTATCTAGCCAGAAGCCAAGATATTTATATGCTTCTACAGTCTGCAATTGGGACCCATTTTCTGCTTGAATCACAATTTCTGGGAAATGTATTTAGTTTGTTGTCCAAAAATCATTAACTTTGTCCTGTTGGAATTTAAACACAGTTTATATTCTTTAAAAAAATGCCTGGAGTTCACTGAAACTCCTTTGTAAGCTGTTCTGGATAGAAATGACAGATTTACTAACAATGTAGATGACTATCATCCGTGAACAAATGCATATCATCGAATAGCGATGACATCCAAGAATGGATCTGACAACTTTGGATCCCATCCATGGATTTGATTAGAATACTTGGATCTGTTTGATCTGATAGTCAAATCCTCAGATCCGACCTGTGGATCTGACCTTGGACCCAAGGATTCAAAGTCAGATCCAAAGAATCTGACCTCAGATCCAAAATCTAATCTCAAATCTGAATCTGGCTGAATGTCAGATCCAGAGAGAGAGCCCGCACTATATGTCGAAGGACAGAAGGATCCTCAGATGCACTATCCAAGCACTTCTCCCAAACAAGCAATGGCCAGTGCCAATTATGTTTGCTTTCAAGGTCTAGTACTGAAATGGTTATTCTTAGCAAGTGAAGGAGAAGATAGTTAATGTAGTTCAGACCCACCCGCCAACTTGGTTGGATGTCAACTAAATGAATTACAGCACAAGTGCTCATAATAATCAGATTACTATGAGCATGTGCAGCTAGCTTCATTCATTCAAAATGCAGCTAGCTGAGGTGGTGGGTGGGTTTTTATTATGTAAAGTAGTAGACAGACCCAGCCTTACAGTTTTTGGGGCCTCCAGTGAGTAGATGGCCTGGGACTCTCCCAGGTGTGCACTGGCAGCCCTCTCTAGTTACCCAGTGCCATGTGAAATACTCTCCATAGTTTAGAGGCAGGCCACCCCCACTGCACCCAAACCCACACACCACTTCTGCAATGGTGACCTGGGACAGCCCTCTACTCCCCTCCTTGGCCCTCTGCTATGCTGGTAACTGCACAATATATAATCTAAAATCACGCAGCTGCTGTAATATGCAAATTGCTTGATTTAGAATTAAAGGAGAACTAGTCAAAACTTGCAGAAAAATATATTGTGCACAGTGTTGATTTGTGGGTGTAGTCCTAGTGTGTCCTACCTGTTGTTTCCCAGAAGGAATTTTTTCTAAATTTGCCTACTAGTTTTATGGCCCCTAGGGATCACAATGTTCACATTTTTTTATTGCTCTTCTTTTTCCTACAACGCCTCCCATCCCATGTGACAGCGATGTGTTCTTGACCACTGATTCAGAGAGTGATATCTGCTGTTAGCAGCCTGATATTTTGGCCGCAACTAAATAACTCTTTTTAATCCAATGTTTTAGTTTTCTAGGTAAGTGTCTCGGTGTGGTCTGTAGGAGTTTATTTATTTATTTATATGGTTTTAAAGCTTTTCATTTCATCAGACTACACATAGCCATAAAACGCACACAAATCACCCTGGGTTATCAATGCTATAATTAGTGAAGACTAACAGTTTCCTTACAGAACTGCCCACTTAATCATCCCTCAGGTGTCTGCCATCTGTAAATATAGCCTTCATCAGTGCCTTATGGACAAGGAGAGTTACCTAAAAATCATAGCTATACTGCTGTTAACTTGACACACAACCAGCTCTTGCCGATTCAGTAGTCAAATATGCATCACTGTCACATGGGATAGGAAGCACTGATGGAAAAAGAAGAGCACTAAAAAATGCAAACATGGAGATCCACAACAGCCATAAAACTAGTAAGCAAATTTACAAAAAAAAAAACAAACTCCTAACAGCAAACAAAGGGAAGGACACACTAGGACTACACCCACAAATCAAAACACTCTGATCATATTTTTTTTGATAAACTAACTGTGGTTCCCCTTTAAGGCATTACATACACACACATCACTACATCTGTGCTCTCCCTAGCCGATGTCCCTAGTCAAAAGAGGGAATCATAGATGGACTGCTCAGGTCTCTTCCTCACCTTTGCTTTCCTATGTTTTTTGTGCCCATATTTCTATTTACATATGCTAATACATATATCTATACAGCAGTTACAGGTATTTTAAGTTAAGACAACCACTAGGGAGGAGGAGAGTGGAGGTCTATGCCAGTGGTCATTATGTGAGAAGTCAGATGTGTTACTAGACCAACAAAGGGTATTTTACGCAGGACTGGGTGAGGGAGCGGTGCCACTAGACACCAGGGAGTATTCTGCATGTGACCAGGTGACCCTGGGCCAGTTATTTAACCTCACCAATCTTAAAATCTTTACACTGGCAAACAGTTATTTGCAAAATGAGTTCATTAATGAGAAAAAAACAAAAAACTGCCATATACTGTAGCAGCTTAGTCATTTACCAGCACAGCCCAGTGTCCCTGGCTGGAGAGGGCAGGAGAGAAAGTGCCGCACAGTTGCTTACACTTTTTCTGGCACTTCCAGTGTTTGGGGCTAGGAGGGGGAAGCGGGATAAAGTGCCATACAGCAGCTCAAACTTTTCCCAGCACTGCTGGTGTTTGGGAAAGAGGAGCAGCAGAGAGAAAATGCTGAAGTATAAGCAAGGCTGACTATATGTTAGAAGAAAAAAAAAAAAAAAAAGGGAGTTGCACTCCGAATCCCTAAAGCTGCTTCCAGTCTTGGACTATACCCTCAAATAAAGCCTCAGGTTGGAGACACTATGTAGGGTTGTTAGCTCCATTACAAGTCAACCATGTCTGTAAGTTTGGGACTTCATTAAATATATTTTTTCACCTTCCTTGCTAGTGTTGTGTGCGTCAATCCTTTTGCAACTATATGCTGGGCTGCATAAAGAGAGGAGGAGAGGAGAGTAGAGAGTAAGGCAAGGGAAGTGTCATTGCCACTGTAGGGTACTAGTGAGGCTGCCTTTAGAACGCTGTGGATAGTTCGTCTCCACAATACATAACAGATTCGGCAGAAAGAGTCCAGCATGGAGTTGCCAAAAATTATTAGCAGGGATAAGCTTAAAGGAAACAGAAGCTATTAGGGTACAATCACTCTGGGGAAGAGAAGGTGACAGGGTTTGGGATAAGAGCCTTTAAAATTCTCAGAAGGGGACTGATAGTGTGCAATGGGGGAGGTATTTTCAGTTATTACAGGAGACTAGAACAAGGGAGCAAAACTAAGGCTGTGAGAGTATAGGACAAGGGGAACATCAGGAAAATGTTTTAACTCAAGGTGGAGGCCTGTGAAATAGGCTGCAGAAATAGGGAGTGTAGATATCTTTAAAACTGAACAAAATACATCTGGAGAAAAATATTTCTGAATACAATGGGCCAGATTTTCAAATGGGGATGCAGGGCTTGTGGCCAAGTCCTGTGTCCCTACTGAGGATTACCACAACACCCAATTTTTACATCCCAGGGCGCTTAAGTTGGCAGTACCTCACGTTACGGGAGCTTGAGCCAAAGCTGTGGTGCAACCCCTATAAACTGGCTCCTCCATGGATGCAAAAGTACGCCGGGGGGAGCTGGCAGAACTGTGCTGCGGCACCACATGGGACTTGTGGCAGAGGGGTTTCTTTGACAATCTGACTTTCGGCACAGTTTGACACAAGTTGGCACTTGCGGCAAACTTCCTGCCGCAAGTCCCGTACATCCCTCTAAGTCCATTCGAAAATCAGGTCCAAGAGCTCAATCATCAAGGACATTGCACAGTTTTCAGTCAAAATTCTGAAGTATCATAATTATCACTGCATGAAGACAGGGGAGCAACTAATGGACTGGTGGTTTTATTTTCTTTTGTAGGGCATATGTTTCTACGTACTGTGCTTAACTCATGTTTGTTTGCAGCTACAGACTTCCAGGAAAGAGATGTACATTTCAAAAGGATTCTTACCTGGTAAAACAATAAAGAGCTGCACTGACTGGAATGGTGGCAGTAAGGGAGAAATCATATTGTATGTGAGGACACCTGGGCAATTACAAGTTAAAAGTGAATGGAGACCCATAACTAGCTACTTTGCCCCCCCCCAAAAAAAAAAACCAGTGGTTGCATCACTGCTCATATGTCATTCAACTGTCATACCCTCCTAATACTTTTTTTCTCCAGGTACCAGTCTAGTCTGCCCTTGAAGGATTCCATGTTCAGAACATGTTACTGTGGAATTAGCTGAAGGAGATGTCAAGAACATACAAACAAAAGAGAGAAAGAAGTAAGTGCCTCGACTGAGACTTGAACCCAGGCTGCCTGGAATACCATTCTGGTTGTGCTATCAGCTGTGCCACCAAGGCAACAGGAAACTGGGCCATCCCGGAGCACATTACTTTTTCTCCAATGCACAACCTGGTGCTGTACAGATGATTACATTTTCAATCACAAGAGTGTGGTTCTGGCTGCGCTACCAGCTGCGCCATCAAGTCCATGCTGAGGCGGAAAAGACAGAAAGAGTAATGTACTCTGGGACAGCCCAGTTTCCAGTTGCCTTGGTAGTGCAGCTGGTAGCGTAACTGGAACGGTATTCCAGACAGCCTAGGTTCAAGTCCCAGCTGAGGCACTTACTTCATTCTCGCTCTTCTGTTTGTATGTGTTCAATAAATACGTACACCGCACTCTTGTGATTGAAAATATAATTATCTGTGCAGCACCAGGTTGTGCACTGGAGAAAGAGTAATGTGCTCCGGGACAGCCCAGTTTCCAGTTGCCTTGGTGGCACAGCTGGTAGCACAACCAGAACGGTATTCCAGGCAGCCTGGGTTCGAGTCTCAGCTGAGGCACTTACTTTTTTCTCTCTTCTGTTTCTATATGTTCCACAAATATATGCACTGCACTCTTGTGATTAAACTCTGTCAAGCAACTGGACTGGGCGTGTGAGTGTGCATGGCAGGGAGGCTAACTGAGCTAGCCAGGTTACACCCCAAATCATTCATCGACGACAGGATGGGGCATACACAAGTATGCAAGATTAGGGAGAGGGGTAGCCTATGTTTGTGGCTGTTTGTGGTGGTTTGCATCTGGGTTTTGACCCCTGTGGCCTCTGTGACCATACATACACGAAAACCTAGGCTTACATAGATATTGTCTGGTAACAAAGACATTTGTTTTCTATCTCATAACCTGAGCTGCAAGGTACAGCTAATGACTGGGAAGGCGGCTTTATTGTGTACAGGTTTCCTTTAACATAACCGCAACATGCTGACTTGTGTTATTACTTAAGGAGCACGTCTCCAAGCATTTCTGTTAATGAACATGTGAAATATCATCAGTTAATCTAGCAGAGCAGAATGCAATGTGTTTATATTCTGTTGCCAGATAACTGAACAAATTTGGGGAAAACCATAGCTAAAATAAAATTATATTTATAAACCATTAAAAGGCATGGATTCCCAGCACTAAAGGATGATATGTTTTAATGAACATGTGTTACAGTAGAGAGTGAGGTGCTTCTGGTTCTGCAATATTTTTGGATGCAGTTCTTAAACCTAAAGATACATTAATGTACACAAAAGACAGGGCCCCACAACAGACATCAGCTTTTTTTGGTCAGTGTTCCACCCCAACTGCGCTCCACAGTTTTCCATGGGTCAGATAAAGTAGATGCTGGCTGGTCTGAGAGACAAAGCAGTAGTTCAGGACCCCCCCAGAACACTGAAAGTTTTAAAGTCTGAAACCAGAATACAAGAAACAATTCGGAGGTATGCCCAGTTCAGTGTTGTTCACTTGAGATTGCAGCTAAATTATAAAACCCAAGGTCTTTCCTTTGCCACTTGTGCCTGGAAGTTCTTTAGTGCTCTTTTGGGTGGAATCAGCGTCTGACTCAAGCCCGGCTTCCTCTTCCCTTTGTTGACCTGTTCCTCCTCTACACCAGCCTCTGAGTGAGCGATCGCTAGGGCTGAGGGTGACAGCATGGGTGTGCTGTTCTGTGCTTGGCACCTCTCAGGAGTCTCTGTTACTTGCAAATCACTGTCATGGGCAAATTTACAGTTTATGCCAAACCGGCACCTCCCGTTCTTCCGGTACAGGTGGCAGATTTTCCTGCCCCCAATCTCCAATGGCTTGTCATGGACAGTCAGCTGGACATGTTTCTGAAGCACGACCAGTTTCTCCAGCTGCTCCTCTTTGAAAGGGTTATTGAAAATGCTAGAGTTCTTGGTTGTCGTCTTTTCCCCTCCCAAAGGCGGGGCATCCAGCTTGGGAGCTGGGAGCTTGGTCTGAGCAAGGTAATCCACCTGCTGACTACTGGCAGTGTGACATTTCTCAGATTTCAATGTTTTCAAGCCTGCCTCCCCAGAGTCAGAGTCTTCATCACTGCTGATGTTGGTGTCCAGAAGAAAATTTATACTGGCCCCAGTGGTGCTGCCGCTTTCAGCTGCCCTTCACAAAATAAAAACAGAAATAACCTATGAGCATACTGCAGCAACATATATAATCATCAGGAATGAAAATAACGTTTATTTAATGTTAAAACATTTTCAATCCCAATTCTTTTAGCAAGTGCTTTCTGAATTTTGAAACCAAGGGCAGAAATACCACCAAAACACCACAGCTACACCATCACTTGACACAATGAATAAAAGATTTCGGTGCAAGCCAGCCTCGATGGCAGAGACAAAACAATGCAGCATTCACTTGTCCGGGCAGGAAAAGAGAGCAGCTGCTATCACAAGATAAATATGCTTGACAAAGCGCCGAGAGCAGGCACGAAACGTTGGACCTTTGCTGGGGTATTCCCTGAGTTATCATCTGTGAACTTTTAATAATAATGTTTGCATATTTATCTTTTGGTAGCAGTTACAGTTTTTCACTCCGAGACAAGTGAGAGGCGCACTGCTGTGACTATGCCAAGACCTTCATGAACCCATGAAATGAAACTGTCTGCTGGTAATCAACTCTGGCAAGTTAGAGAATCCTAATGTCTCAGCATTAGGGATGTCATCTCCAAAAATGTTCCTGTGGATAGCTGTGAAATTCTGGAGTCTCTGATGGTACCCACACCTTAAGAAAGACAGGGACTGCATAAACACCATATAAATGTGGGCCACAAAGATGATCCGGGGAGGCTGTACGAGGAGAGGCTGGCACACCTTAACATGTACAAAGATGATCCAGGGACAGTAGGGGAGGGTGTATGAGGAGAGGTTGGCACACCTTATGTACAAAGACGATCAAGGGACAGTAGGGGAGGTCACAAGAGAAGAGGCTGGCGCACCCTAACATGTACAAAGATGATCCAGGGACAGTAGGGAAGGGTGTATAAGGAGAGGTTGACACACCTGAACATGTACAATGATGGTCCAGGGACAGCAGGGGAAGGTGTATGAGGAGAGGTCGGCACACCTTATCATGTACAGAGACGAACCAGGGACAGTAGGGGAGGTAATGTGAGGAAAAGCTGGTGTATCTTAACATGTACAAAGATGATCCAAGGACAGTAAGGGAAGTCATATGGGGAGAGGCTGGCACACCTTAACATGTAGAAAGATAATCCATGGGCAGTAGGAGAGGTCATATGAGGAGAGGTTAGTACACCTTAACATGTAGAAAAATAATCCAGGGACCATAGGGGAGGTCATATGAGAGGTTGGCACACCTCAAACATGTACAAAGATGATCCAGGGACTGTAGGGGAGGTTGCATAAGGAGATGTTGGCACACCTTATCATGTACAGAGATGGTCCAGGGACAGTATGGGAGGTCATATGAGGAGAGGCCGGCACACTGTAACATGCACAAAGATGATCCAGGGCTAGCAGGGGAGGTCATATGAGGAGAGGCTGGCATACCTTGACACGTACAGAGATGATCCAGAGACAGTAGGAGAGGGAGTATGAGGAGAGGCTGGCACACCTTAACATGTACAATGATGATCCAGAGACAGTAGGGGAGGGTGTATAAGGAGAGGTTGGCACACCTTAACATGCACAATGATGATCCAGGGACAGCAGGGGAGGGTATATGAGGAGAGGTTGGCACACCTTAACATGTACAAAGATGATCCAGGGACAGTAGGGGAGGGTGTATGAGGAGAGGTTGGCACACCTTAACATGTACAAAGATCATTCAGAGACAGTAAGGGAGGGTGTATGAGGAGAGATTGGCACACCTTAACATGTACAAAGATGATCTAGGGACAGTAGGGGAGGGTGTATAAGGAGAGGTTGGCACACTTTAACATGTACAAAGATGATCCAGGGACAGCAGGGGAAGGTGTATGAGGAGAGGTTGGCACACCTTAACATGTACAAAGATGATTCAGGGACAGTAGGAGAGGGTGTATAAGGAGAGGCTGGCACACCTTGACATGGAGAAAGATGATCCTTGGACAATAGGGGAGGTCATATGAGAAGTTGGCACACCTTGACATGTACAGAGACGATCCAGGGACACTAGTGGAAGGTGAATGAGGAGAAGATGGCACACCTTAACATATACAGAGATAATCCAGGGACAGTAGGGGAGGGTGTATAAGGAGAGATTGGCACACCTTAACATGTAGAAAGATGATCCAGGGACATCAGGGGAGGGTGTATAAGGAGAGGTTGGCACACCTTAATATATACAGAGATGATCCAGGGACAGTAGGGGATGTCTTATGAGGAGAGGTTGGAGTACCTTAACATGTGCAATGATGTTCCAGGGACAGTAGGTGAAGTTGTATGAGGGGAGATTGGCACACCTTAACATGTACAATGATGATACAGGGAGAGTAGGGACGGTCATATGAGGAAAGGTTGGCACACCTTAACACGTACAATGATGATCCAGGGAGAGTAGGGAAGGTCATATGAGGAGAGGTTGGCACACCTAAACCTGTACAATGATGCTACAGGGACAGTAGGGGAGGTCTATGAGAAGAGGTCGGTACACCTTATCATGGACAGAGATGAGCCACGGACAGTAAGAAAAAATTACTCACCTTAGTAATGTTTCTTCTAATGGAGTCTTGCTGTATTCTGACTATTGCAGTTAGGTCCTGCCTTTCAACTGCCCCGGAGAACAAAGAGTTAACTTTCCATGGCCAGCATGGAACATTCAGCGCGAGCTCGGTTGAAGCCCCTGTCTGCTGCTGTTTAAACTCCAACCGTCAGATCTTTACGAGCAATACTCACTAGAAGTTCTGTGTGGAAACTGTAAAACTCACACTAGCCAACTGGCAACTAAATTTAGTAAAAAGGGTTTTTTGGTTTCAAAGCAAAGACTCAGGTCAGAAAACCCAAAAAAACAAAACACAACACGTAACCAAAGTAAAGGAGGGTGAAAAGGGGGCACCCCTAGGGTGCCAACACTGCTCCTGCCCACCCACATCCCAAAAACCAGGTTCTGAGAGGGGAGGCGGGGGGTCAGAATACAGCAAGACTCCATTAGAAGAAACATTACTAAGGTGAGTAATCTTTTCTTCAAACAACATGAAGTCTTGCTGTATTCTGACTACTGCAGACTACCAAGCAGTACCTCCATGGAGGAGGGACAGAACCTACTTTGGGAATAGGCTCTGAAGTACTGCTGTGCCAAACCGAGCATCACTCCTAGCCTGGAGATCCAGAGAGTAATGCTTGGTGAATGTATGGACTATTTTCCAGGTGGCTGCTTGACAAATTTCTAGAATAGGAATATCCCTGGCAGCAGCCAGGGAAGCTGCTGTACCTCTAGTAGAGTGAGCCCTCAGGAGGGTGGGGTTCTACCCAGGTTTTCATAGCAGAATTGTATACAAGAGACAATCCACCTGGCAACAGATCTCTTAGTGGCAGGTTTGCCCCTACCGACCTCTCCATATATGAGGAACAACTGGAGGGACTTAAACCTGTGACCCTTGGTGTGCTCTATGTAGTAGCTGAGGGCCCTTTTAACATCCAAGCTGTGCAGCCTCCTCTCTCCAGAGGAGGAATGGTCAGTGAAGAAAACGGGGAGAGACATAGACTGATTAAGGTGGAAATCTGAAACCACCTTAGGCAAAAACTTCCTGTTAGTTCTTAGGACCACTTTATCTCTGTGGTAAAAGATGAAATCTGGCTCCACTGACAGGGCTTGCAATTCACTGATACGCCTGGCAGAGGTAATGGCTACCAAAAACACAGTTTTCCAAGTCAAGTACTTAAGCTCTTCGGAGGACAAAGGCTCAAAGGGAGGTTGCATAAGCTGAGCAATGCAAACATTAAGGTCCCAAGCAGGAGCAGGGTCCCTAAAGGGGGGGATTGGTGTGCAGCAATCCCTTGAAGAACTTACAAAACACAGGATGAGCTGACAGAGGAGACGGCTTGCTTACTGACAGGAAGGCAGAAACAGCTGCCAAATGCACTTTAAGTGTAGCCGGCCTAAGGCCTAGGCCATTGAGGTGGACCATATAGTCCAGAACCGTACGCAACCCAGCAGATTCTGGAGAAATATCCTTATTAGAACACCAAATAGTGAACCTTTTCCATTTGGAATTGTAAGTCTTTCTAGTGGAAGGCTTTCGAGAATCCTTAAGGATATCCAGAACCCTTTGGGAAAGATGCAGATCAGCAAACTAACTCTTCAAGAGCCATGTCTTGAGATTGAGAGACCTGAGGTTCGGGTACCAAATCCTCCCGAGAGGATGTCAATAGGTTGTAATTCCTGGGAAGAGACAGGGGAAGGTGGACTGCTAAGGACAGCAACAGTGGGTACCAGGGTTGTCTGGCCCAGTCTGGAGCAATCAGAATCACTTTGCATGGTTGTGACCTTATCTTGACTAACACCTTGAACAGGAAAGGGAAAGGGGGGAAAAGCATACAGAAATTTCCCTTCCCAATTCAGGATCAGGGCATCCAGGGGGACTGAGCCCAAGACTGGGAGTCTGCAACAAAAGACAGGAAGTTGGTGATTGTCTGGGGCCGCAAAAAGATCTATCTGTGGAGTGCCCCATCTCGAGAAAATCACTTTCAAAACTAGGGGGATCTAGGGTCCCTTCGTGATGGCCCTGGGATATCCTGCTGAGAGCATCTGCTAGGACATTGTCCTTTCCTGGGAGGTGAACTGCTATCAGAGAGGTTTGCAGGGAATAGGCCAGGGACCACAACTTCATTGCCTCTGTGCACAAGGCCGTAGACAGAGTGCCTCCTTGCTTGTTGCTGTACCACATGGTGGTGGTGGTGGTGTCCGTTCTGATCTGGACCACCTTGTTCTGTACAGATTTGGAAAAGGCTTGCAGTACCAGAAACACTGCTCTGAGTTCCAAGAGACTGATGTGAAGCAGAGATTCTTAAGATGACCACAGCCCTTGGGTGGCAAGATCCCCCAGGTGGGCTCACCAGCCCAGCAGGGAGGCATCTGTGGCGAGTATCACTGAATGGGACTGAGTGACAAAAGGAACTCCTTGTCTCAAATTGTCCTGATCCTGCCACCATTGCAAAGCCTGGATCAGGGTTCGAGTCACTGGGACTAGTTTGGTAAGAGAATCCTTTCTTTGGGACCAGAAGGCTCTTAAGTGGAACTGAATGTCCCTCATCTGGAATCTTGCTCCCTGGACCACTGCTGTGGAAGCTGCCATGTGGCCCAGAAGCTGAAGGAAATGCTTTGCTGGTCGAGACACCTGTAGGGTGAATGAAGAGGCCAGTTCCATAAGGGTCCTTGCTCTGTCCAGGGGAAGGAAGGCTCTTGCCCTTACTGTATCCAGCTCTGCCCCTATGAAGGTGAGGAGATGTACTGGCTCGAGAACTGACTTTGGAAGGTTGAGGAGGAATCCTAAGGAAGTGAGCACTTGCTGAGTTATTTGCAGATGTGACTTGACTTGGTCTGGAGACTGACCCACTATGAGCCAGTCGTCTAAATATGGAAAGATGGCAATCTTTTTTCTCCTTAGGAAAGCAACCACTACTGCCAGGCACTTTGTGAACACCCTTGGGGCTGATGTTAGGCCAAAGGGCATTGCTCTGCATTGATAGTGGCCTGAGGACAACTCGAACCTGAGGTACTTTCTGTGGGAGCACCTGATGGGAATGTGAAAGTAGGCATCTTTGAGGTCTAAGGAGGCTAGCCAGTCCCCTGGCCTTAGAGAGGGCAGAATTATTCCCAGAGTCACCATTTTGAATTTTGGTTTTAAAAGGTGCTTGTTCAGATATCTTAGATCCAGGATGGGCCGTCATTCTCCTGTTTTTTGGGGGGTTAGGAAGTACCTGGAATACACTCCTTTACCCTTGTGTAGGATAGGAACCTTTTCTATGGCTCTGAGAGCCAGGAGGGAAGAAACCTCTGCCTCTAGGGCAAGGGTCTCTAATAGATTTGCAGGTGGAAAGGATCTGGTTCTCATCTTGGGAAATTTTCTGAAGCGGAGAACCAGTCCCTGGCTTATTACTTCCAGGACCCACTTGTCTGATGTCAGAGACTCCCAATCCTGGACAAAGTAAGCCAGCCTGCCCCCTACAGGTACTGGAGAATCAGCCTGGGCAGACCCATCAGGGTGTCTGCTTGGCAGAGGCTTTAGGCTGAGGGGTGGAAGCAGGCCTGCTCATTTCCTGTCTGCCTCTCCCTCTGAAGAACCCCCTCTGAGTGTAAGAAGAGGAGGAGGCCTGGGCTTGGTAAAAAGGCCTTTGAAAAGGCCTGCACCTGCCCCTGGACTGCTGCCTTTGAGGGGTGGCTTGCCTTTCTTTGGCCTGAGCACTCCTGTAGGTGGTCCTGTACTCGTCCATCTTTTTCATGCAGTTCTCTGTCTGCTCCCCAAACAGAGAATTACCAACGACAGGGAAATCCATGGCCTTAGCCTGGGTATCCTGTGATAGGCTAGTACATCTAAGCCAAGCCATCCTGCGAAGGGCCACAGATGTAGCCATGAATCTAGATGAAACATCATTGAAGTCCACAGCAGCATGAAATTGCACCTTGGATGGCTCAATCCCATCCGCAACCACCTGCTCCAGCTCCTTGGCAAGCTGGTCAGGGGCCTGTTTAGCCAGAGCCAAAACAGTGTCCCATCTGGACTTCTGGTATCTAGCTGTGTAGGCCATATAGTTAGCCTGCCTGAGTCCCAAAGATGCTGCCATGTACTGCTTCTTTGCCATGGCATCAATCCTCCTGGATCTGGGGGGTGTGATGCCACGGGAATATTTGCCTTGTCACAGGCAGCAGCCTGCACTACCCCAACACGGCTGCACTGCTGAGAAAGGAACTCAGTGTCCGAGCCTCAAAGGGTGTACCTCTTGTCCATTCGTCTGTCCACAGGAGGTATGGAGTTAGGAGTCTTTAGAATTTTAATTGTCTGTTTCCCAAAAGATTTATGGAGGGGAACAGACAGTCTCCTGGACTCTGGGATGTCCATCATTTCAACAAAATCGGGCTCCTCCTGATCCTCTACTGCTTCTTCCATTGGAAGCTGGAGGGTTTCAGCCACTTTTCTGTAAAACATAAAGTGAGAAGGGGACTCAGAAAACCTAGGAGGAGAAACACCTGAAGGTCTGTCTGGGGAGATGTCCGGGTCAATAGGCACATCCAGACTTTCATAATCACCATCATCCTCATACTCTCCTTCCTCCTCCTCCTCCGGTTCATAAAATTCTTCTGAAGTGTAATCCGGAACTGGGGGAACCGACTGAACTGAGCCTCTGCCAGATGGTGCCGGTTCGGCCGGAACCGTAGTTAGCGATTGCACTATCCTTATCGCTTTGGCTATCTCATCAGCGGTCAGAGAATGAATTTGTGGATCCAAACCGGATGATTTTTCTCTTCTCTTCCTTTTAACCGGAACTGACTCCTTAGAATCGGCTCTCCTTTTGCCCGAAGAAGTTTCGCCTTGGTCAGAGGGCACTCCTCCTGGTTCGGTCGGAACCGAACCAGGCTGGCCATCCGGGTCAGCGGACTTCTCGGCCTCCCTTTCCCTCAGTCTAACTACTCTCTTATCCAGGGTAGCTGTGGGAAAACTCTTACAAATTTGGCAGTCTGAATCGAGGGGGTCAAACCCCAGACAATAAACACAGGTGGTGTGGGGATCAGCCTTAGCAAAGGCTTCCCCACACACACTGCAGTGTTGAAACCCAGTGGGCCTGGTTTTTTTCTTGGGTTTCTCAGACATGGCCAATCCTATCCAAAACTTCCCCTTTTCTCAGCAATCTGCCAGGCAAGACTCCCCTGTCGGTTCCTGACCGTGTTATGGGTCTTGGAAAAAAATGTAATTAAATCCAGTTTTTTTAGAACTGATATGGACCGGTTACCACACTCTAAGTAAATTCACAAACTTTTTAAGACTAAACTGATTGGTTCAAACCGAACCGATCCGAAATTTACAAGTTCCACACAGACACTGAATGTAAAACCTACCTAGTACTCACGGTACCACAGACAGAGACTTAAACCAACAGATACGGTAGCAGAAATTCGGTAGAATCCGAGTGAAAAACGACACTTTAACCGACTTTTTTGAACCGAGCAAAGGAGAAATCTCCGGAGCGACTGTTCAGTGAGGCGGAGTAAAGAATCTGACGGTTGGAGTTTAAACAACAGCAGAGAGGGGCTTCAACAGAGCTCACGCTGAACGTTCCATGCTGGCCATGGAAAGTTAACTCTTTGTTCTCTGGGGCAGTTGAAAGGCAGGACCTAACTGCAATAGTCAGAATACAGCAAGACTTCATGTAATTTGAAAGAAAGTCATATGAGACAAGGTTGGTAAACCTTAACATGTACAAAGATGACCCAGGGGCAGTAGGAGAGTCATAAGAAAAGAGGCTGTCACACCTTAACATCTAGAAAGATAATTCAAGGGCAGTAGGGAAGGTCGTATGAGGAGAGGTTGGCACACCTTAACATACAGAAAGATAATCCAGGGACAGTAGGGGAGCTCATATGAGGAGAGGTTGGCACACCTTAACATGTAGAAAGATGATCCAGGGACTGCAGGGAGGATGTACGAGGAGAGGTTGGCACACCTTAACATGTATATAGATGCTCCAGGGACAGTAGTGGAGGTCATATGAGGAGCGGTTGGCACACCTTAATATTTATGAAGATGATCCAGGGATAGTGGGGGAGGTCATGTGAGGAGAGGCTGCCGCACCTTAACATGTACAAACATGATCCAGAGACAGTAGGGGAGGTCATATGAGGAGCGGTTGGCACACCTTAACATTTATGAAGATGATCCAGGGATAGTAGCCCAATCTCTCTCCTTCCGGCTCTGGCCAAGCTTCAAGAGCAGCTCGTACTCACCCAACTAACACAGTTCCTCGACTCCACCTCTTTCTTCACTCCATTTCAGTCGGGCTTTCGCAAAAATCATTCCACCATCACAGCTTTGCTAAGGCTCACTAACGATATTTCCTTGGGTATGGACAAGGGCCTCGTCACCTCTGCTATTTTTATTGACTTGGCCAAAGCCTTTGATACTGTGTCCCTCTCTAAACTTCTCTCAAAATTGCAACACACAGGCCTCTCCCACCCGCCTCTAACTGGTTCCAAGCCTATCTGTCAGGCAGGGTGCAGGCTGTAAAAATAGGCCCTCACATCTCCTCCTTCCTGTGAACATGGGGGTCCCCAAGGGCTCGGTCCTGGATCCCCTACTTTTCTCCATTTTCTTAAACGATCTGCCCCAAGTCTGCTCCAACTCAGCATTACAAATGTACGCGGATGACACAGTACTGTACACCTCTGGTCCCTCTACCGGTGACACAATCACATCTCTTCAGCGGGATTTTGATGCCGCACAAACATGGCTTAGGTCCAACCAGCTTATCCTAAATGCTAAGAAAACTGTCTCTATAACTTTCGGCACCCATCCTAAGCTATCCCGGCTAGCAGCCCCCCCATCTTCCACACCCTGGATGGATCCAAACTAGATTCCTGCACCTCCTTCAGGTACCTAGGGGTCTGGCTCGATCAACACCTTGATTTCCATGCCCACATCGAATCACTACAGAAAAAACTCCACCCTAAACTAGGCGCACTGTACCAGTACAAAGGCACCCTTCCTACCTCTGTTAGAAGGGAGCTAGTCCTCAAAATGATCCTCCCCATTTTTGACTATGGTGACGTGGTCTACAGCGCCGCCCCTCCATCTACCTTGGCCAGCCTGGACCCCCTCTTTCACTCGTTCTGCCATTACACACTCGACTGCCCTCCCTCCACCCATCACTGCGACCTGTACAGGGCCCTCTCCTTCCCATCACTAGAGTCTCGGTGTAAACTACATTGTACAAATCTCATTTTCAAATACTGGTCAAATACCCTCCCTCTCTACCTCAGCTGTGCTCTAGCAACCAAACCACCCCCAGCTTACCCCCTCAGAGCTTCAGATTCAAAACAGCTCCAAGTACCTTTCCTGCGCACCTTTAAGAGCCAAATGGCCTTCATGCATCGACTGCCCAAACTATGGAATGAGCTACCAGCAGACATCAGGCTCTCAGCCTCCCACTGGCTTCTCAAACCGTGCCTGATTACCCACTTCTCAGATGTATGTAACTGCCACCCACAGATTTAGCTGTCACGTATGTCTTTCATGTAAAATGCCATTGTACCTGCTGTCTACTCACACTGATGTACTGCGATTACGGTTAGCTATTTTTGACCTATGTAACACTGATGTACTGTGTTTTTTAACTGTATCTATTCTTGACCTATATAACCCCAGGTCGCATCTGGAAACGAGCGGTCCCCGCTCAGAATGCTTATCTGGTAAATCTCTTAAATAAATAAATAAATTAAAGTAGGGGAAGTCATATAAGGAGAGGCTGGCACACTTTAACATGTACAGAGATGATCCAGAGACAGTAGGGGAGGGTGTATAAGGAGAGGTTGGCACACCTTAACATGTACAGAGATGATCCAGGGACAGTAGGGAAGGGTGTATAAAGAGGGGTTGGCACACTTTAACATGTAAAAAGATGATCCAGGGACAGCAGTGTAGGGTGTTCGAGAGAGGCTGGCACACCTTAATATTTACAAAGATGATCCAGGGACAGCAGGGAAGGGTGTATAAGGAGAGGTTGGCACACCTTAACATGTACAAAGATGATCCAGGGACAGTAGGGGAGGGTGTATAAGGAGAGGTTGGCACACCTTAACATGTACAAAGATGATCCAGGGACAGTAGGGGAGGGTGTATATGGAGAGGTTGGCACACCTTAACATGTACAAAGATGATCCAGGGACAGTAGGGAAGGGTGTATAAGGAGAGGTTGGCACACCTTAACATGTACAGAGATGATCCAGAGACAGTAGGGAAGGGTGTATAAAGAGAGGTTGGCACACCTTAACATGTACAAAGATGATCCAGGGACAGTAGGGAAGGGTGTATAAGGAGAGGTTGGCACACCTTAACATGTACAGAGATGATCCAGAGACAGTAGGGAAGGGTGTATAAAGAGAGGTTGGCATACCTTAACAAGTATAAAGATGATCCAGGGACAGTAGGGGAGGTCATATGAGGAGAGGCTAGTGCACCTTGACATGTACAGAGATGATAAAGGGACACTAGTGGAGGGTGAATAAGGATAGGATGGCGCACCTTAACATATACAGAGATGATCCAGGGACAGTAGAGGAGGGTGTATAAGGAGAGGCTGGTGCACCTTAACATGTACAGAGATGATCCAGGGACAGCAGGGGAGGGTGTATAAGGAGAGGTTGGCACACCTTAACATATACAGAGATGATCCAGGGACAGTAGGGGAGGGTGAATGAGGAGAGGATGGCACACCTTAACATACAAAGATAATCCACGGACAGTAGGGGAGGGTGTATGAGGAGAGGCTAGCACACCCTAACCTGTATAATGATGATCCAGGGACAGTACGGGACACCGTATGTGGAGAGGCTGGCCCACCTCCAGGGGGACAGGAATTTTATGCTAATTGGCTTCTGTATATAAAGTTTCTATTCTCAGAAATGATATGCATTTCCCTAAATTATCAATATTTAACTGTACTTGAACAAAAAGTGATGTGAAAAACTATTTTGCATAGATTTGTTTTTATGGGCAAGATTTGGTTACAGTTATCTTCATGGAACTTGTAGTTTGGACTTTCTGCTACCGCACGGTTTATGCACAGAATGCTAATTATGAGTTGCTGACCCATTAGAGCCTTGCTCAGAGTTTTGTGCACAAACTGTGGCATAATTAAAACTCCAAATTACTGGTTCCTTAAACAGAATGGTAACAGAATACTGCCCATAAAAACAAAACCATGCAAAATACAGTTTTTCTTTTCACTTTTTATTCATGTACTGTTGAATATAGACAATTTAAGGGAATGAATATCATTTCTGAGAATAAGAACTTTATAAACAGATGCCAATTAGAAATGATTTCCTATCCTCTTTAATATATACAAAGATAATCCAGGGATAGCAGAGAAAGGTGTATGCAGAGAGGTCGGCACACCTTAATGTACAAAGATGATCCAGGGACAGTAGGGGAGGGTGTATAAGGAGAGGCTGGCGCACCTTAACATGTACAAAGATGATCCAGGGACAGTAGGGGAGGATGTATGCGGAGAGGTTGGCACACCTTAATGTACAAAGATGACAGAGGGACAGTAGGGGATGTACTGTGAGGAGAGGTTGGCACACCTTAACATGTACAGAGATGATCCAGGGACAGTAGGGGAGGTCATATGAGGAGAGGTTGGCACACCTTAACATGTACAGAGATGATCCAGGGACAGTAGGGAAGGGTGTATAAGGAGAGGTTGGCACACCTTAACATGTACAGAGATTATCCAGAGACAGTAGGGAAGGGTGTATTAAGAGATGTTGGCACACCTTAACATAGAAGTTGACGGAAGATAAGGACCACAACGCCCATCCAATCTGCCCATTTTTTTTCTACCTCATGAATGTACCATAGGCCTGTACTCTGTCAATGGCCTATCTATTCATACTCATCTTTATTGTTCCCTTATGCCTGTCCCATGCCTGTTTGAAGTCCTGCACTGTATTCATATCCACCACTTCTTGAGATAGGCCGTTCCATGCATCCATCACCCCTTCTGTGAAAAAGAACTTCTTCACATTACCCCTTAATTGGCCTCCCTCTAATCTCATGCTGTGTCCTCTTCTCCTGCTATTTTTCTTATATTGAAACATGTTAGACTCTTTCACCTTGTCAATGCCCTTAAGATGTTTGAATGTTTCGATCATATCACCTCTCTCCTTCCTCTGCTCTAGAATATACATATTGAGCTCTGTTAATCTGTCCTCATATGTTTTCTGATGCAGTCCCCGCACAATTTTAGTTGCCTTTCTCTGGACTGCCTCCATTTTGTTAATGTTCTTGTGCAGGTGCGGCCTCCAGTACTGCACACAGTACTCCAGAAGGGGCCTAACAAGTGTCTAGTAATGGGGGATTATTACCTCCCTCTTACGACTTGTGATACCCCTACTAATACACCCCAACATCCCTCTAGTGTTATGTACTGCTTTAGTGGGCTGCTTGGATGATTTCAGGTCATCTGTGATGATAATGCCCAAGTCTCTTTTTTCCCTTGTGATTGCCAGCAACTCCCCTCCCAACCTATAGGTGGCTTCAGGGTTTCTCTTCCCTATGTGCATGATCTTGCACTTCTTTTGTGTTAAACCAAAGTTGCCTCTCTTCTGACCATTTTGCCAGTTTATCCAGATCTCTTCTCATTCTGCCCACCCCATCTGGATCATCTACTCTATTGCAGATCTTGGTGTCATCTGCAAACAGACAAACCTTACCCTCCAGTCCATCTGCAATGTCACTGATGAAGATATTGAAGAGGACACGCCCCAGGACTGATCCCTGAGGTACCCCACTTGTGACTTGCATCTCTTCTGACTGTATACTGTTTACCACCACTCTCTGTTTTCTGCCCGCAACCAGTTTGCCACCCAGTTGACAAACTTCTGACCCAACCAGAGCCTCGCAGCTTATTAATCAATCTTCTATGTGGAACAGTATCGAAAGCTTTGCTGAAGTCAAGGTAGGTGACATCAACTGCTCCCCCTTGGTCCACCACTCTGGTTACCCAGTCAAATAAATCTATGAGAGTAGTGTGACAGGACCTTCCTGTTGTAAACCCATGCTGTCTGGATCCTGTGCTCATATGGATTCCAGGTGTTGCACTATCCTTTCCTTAAGAGTGCCTCCATAATCTTGCCCACTACTGGGGTAAGACTGACCGGTCTGTAGTTCCCTGCCTCCTCCCCACTACCACTCTTGTGGAGCAGGATCACATGATCCCTTCTCCAGTCTTCTGGGACCTCTCCTGTGCTCAGAGACTCACCAAACTGTTCTGATAATGGCTCTGCTAGTTCCACCGTTCGCTCCTTTAGTACCCTGGGATGTATGCCATCGGGTCCCATTGCCTTGTCCACCCTGAGCTTAGCGAGCTCTTGTAGGACCCTTTCTTTTGTGAAGGGACTAGTGCACACCTCCCTCTGTGTCCACGGTGCTGAGCTGTGGACCCTGCCCTACCTTTTCCTCAGTAAATACTGAGCAGAAGTATCTATTTAGGACAGATGCTTTCCTTGGTTCTCCTCACACTCCCCCTTATCCCCTTTGATCTTAGCAATACCCCCTCTGGACTTTCTCCTTTCACTAATGAATCTATAGAAAGTCTTGTCGCCTTCTTTTACTGTTTGTGCTAGTGTTTCCTTGGTTTGGGCCTTTGCTTACCTTACTGCCTTCCCTGCTTCCCTTAGGGAAATTCGGTATGCCTCCCTATCTTCGTCCCGCTGCATTTCCTTATATTTCCTGAAGGCCAGCCTTTTGACTCTGATCTTTTCTGCTACTGTTCTTGAGAATCAAAGTGATTTCCTTCTTCTTTTGCTCTTGCTTTTCTCTCTAACACAATGGGAGGTTACTTCAAGTATTGCATCCTTAATGTTTGCCCACTTTGCCTGTACCCCCACACCTGTATTTCTTCTTGCCAGCGCTAGCTTAACTCTGTTGGCCATCTTACAAAGTCAACTCCTCTGAAGTCCCATATTTGCCCTTGGAATGGGATGATTTAGTTCCAGTATCCAAATTGAACCATACCATGTGATGGTCACTGGTCCTCAGATGACCTTCTACCTGGAGATCTGTGATCCTTTCTCCATTAGTCAGTACTAGATCTAGGACAGCCCTGTCTCTCGTGGGTTGTTCTACCAGTTGTCTGAGGCCCTCCCCCTGCAGGGAATCCACTATGTGTCTAGTTCTGGAAGATGTTCCTGCTACTATTGACCAATCTGTATCTGACATGTTGAAGTCTCCCATTATCCGAACCTCCCCTCTAACAGTCATGTTTTGTTTATCTTCTAACAGTAATGTGTCTATGTCCTCCCTCTGGTCTGGAGGCCTGCAGACAACCCCAGTTCATATGGCAGTCCCATTTCCTGTTTCTAGGGTAACCCACAGTAGTTCTGGCTCCTTATGTGTATTCTGAATTTCTGTAGCTTTGATATTTTCATTGACATAAAGGGCCACTCCACCCCCTTCGAACCTTGGTCTCTTCTGAACAGTACATAGCTGGGCACTGAAGTCTCCCAAGTGTGGTTACTGGTGAACCATGTCTCGCTAATGGCTACTATGTCCAGTTTAGCCTCTATCATTGTTGCCTGCAGGTCTGGGATCTTGTTTCCTAGACTGCGAGCATTTGTGTACATGATTTTCCATTGGCCAGATTTCGGTGTGTTAGTTGTTGGGCGAGGTCTTCGTTTCCCCTGTACGTCGTATCGGGAGCCGGACCTTTTTCCTTACCTGGTGCTACAAACGAACTACAAACATGCTGAACTCCTGTTTGATCACTAGCTGAGGGGGGGAGGGGTGTTCTTCCCATTTGACATATTGGGTGCTGCACCCCTCCCATTTGCTAGTTCAAATGTTCTGCAAAGACATCAAACTTCTGCCCCAATACACAGACTCCCTCCTTAGTCAGATGCAGTCCATCGAATTTAAACTTTCGCTCCCAAAACTGTTGCCAGTTACCTACAAATTTGTGTCCTTTTTCCTGGCACCAGCCCAAGAGCCACATGTTTAGCTCCCCTATCTCCCCTTCTCTGACCTTCTCTCCATCTGCCCCCCTCTCTCAGACTGGCAGGATCTCAGAGAAGGAGATGCCGGACGAAATGGATGACATTTTGTCACCCAGCCTGATCAGGTGTTCCCTGGTCCGCATAACTGACCGGCTAGTGAGATCGTTAGTCACTATGTGTACCAGGACATCAGTGTTTTCTCCAGCTTCCTGCACAATTGTAGCAATGCGGTCAGTGTCTCTCCACACTGATGTACCTGGGAGAGATCTGACCATTATCCTCGGCTAGCGGTAAGTATCAACTCCCCGAATCATGGAGTCTCCTATGATCAGAAGTGTTTTGGATTTCCTTTTTGCTTTTTTTGTTTTGGTCCCGTTTTGTTGTGCTAGCTCCTGTGATGCAGTGTCCTCTGCCCCTTTGTTTGATTTCGGAGATAGAGGCAGATACCTGTTTGTAGTTTTTATATGGTTTGTGGAGGTGATACATTGGAGAGTGATGGGGCACCCGATTTGCCCCTCCTAACCACCTGCCAAACCTCACAGACCAACTACCTTCTGTGGTCGAGGTGCTTCTGTTGGATGTTGGGAAAATGGCAGGCAGTTCTTATAATACACTTCCTCCTGAATATGCGATTTGAGGTGCGCAATCTCTACCCATGCTGCCTGGAGTTGAACCCTTAGATCTCCAATGGTAAAGCAAGTTTGACAGTGTGCTAAATCCTGTATAACTGCCCTGCAGTTAATAATATCCATTCCAGATGAGCTGCTGGGTTTATAACCTGGTCAGAGTAATTAGGAGGAGGAAAATGAAAGCAAAAATGTGATTTTGTGTTTTGCTAGTTTTTGCATTACTTGTTATAACAAGTTAAATTACTTGTGCCCCTGTAAATTAGGTCACTGTGTGAATACTACTCTGATCCTCCCTTTCTTGCTTTGCTACAGGAAATGTCTCGACTGTGCTACCCTATAAAAGGAGTGTAGCGTGGGGTACTTGGGGATGGGTGGCTGGGCCCTTCCCCTGCCAAAAAGAAGAACCACGGACGAAAGAAACAAGGAGGTAAGAGCAGAAACAATCAACCAACAACAAATGAAGTAGCCCTGAAAGCTTAGCCTAATGATAAATAAAACAGTAAGACCTGTAAAGCACCACCTGTAATAATTTCACTGAAGAAATACCCAGTAAAAAACACTTTGCTACAGAGCAGTAACAGAAGATATACCTTGCAAAAAACAATTTGAATCAGAAGATTACAGCAGTAATCTGTAAGCACAAACCTGTAGGCACACCCTGTAATAATGCAGCCGAAAGTAAACCCTGCAATAACAATCTGAATCAGAGAAAAATAAAGTAGTAAAATGTTAGCAACAAACAGTAACAACCCGTGAGTACAAAATAAAATAACACACAGTAAATCTACTTAGCCAAAATAAGCCTTACTCTTTTTCCTTGCTCTGATAAGCTTCCTTGTTCTGTCCTTACAAGCAACCTAGAAGGAAAGAGCTCAGGTGAAGCTAAGTACCTTTGCCAGCAAACCTAGTCTTCCACCTTAACATGTACAGAGATTATCCAGGGACAGTGGGGGAGGTCATATGAGGAGAGGCTGGTACACTTTAACATGTATAGAGATGTTCCAAGGGCAGTAAGGGAGGGCATATGAGGAGAGGTTGGTACACCTTAACACATACAGAGATGATCCAGGGACAGTAGGGGATATCTTATGAGGAGAGGCTGGTGTACCTTAACATATACAAAGATAATCCAGGGACAGTAAGTGAAGTTGTATGAGGAGACATTGGCACACCTTAACATGTACAGAGATGATCCAGGGACAGTAAGGAGGGTGTATGAGGAGAGGCTGGCCCACCTCCAGAGGGACAAGAATTTTATGCTAATTGGCATCTGTGTATAAAATTCCTGTTCTCAGACATAATATGCATTCCCCTAAATTCTCCATATTTAACTGTACTTGAACAAAAAGTGATATAAAAAACAGTATTTTGCATAGATTTGTTTTAATGGGCAGGATTCTGTTACAGTTTTCTTCATGGAACTTGTAGTTTGGACTTTCTCTTACAGCACGGTTTATGCACAGAATGCTAATTATGAGTTGCTGACCCATCAGACCCTTGCTCAGAGTTTTGTGCACAAACTGTGTCATAATTAAAACACCAAATTACTGGTTGCTTAAACAGAATGGTAACAGAATACTGCCCATAAAAACAAAATAATGCAAAATACAGTTTTTCTTATCACTTTGTATTTAAGTACTGTTAAATATGGACAATTTAAGGGAATGAATATCATTTCTGAGAATACGAACTTTATAAACAGATGCCAATTATAAATTATTTCCTATCCTCTTTAACATATACAAAGATGATCCAGGGACAGTGGGGGAGGTGATATGAGAGGTTGACACACCTCAACATGTACAGAGATGATCCAGGCACAGTAGGAGATGTCATGTGAGGAGAGCTTGACATACCTTAACATATACAAAGATGATCCAGGGACAGTAAGGAAGGGTGTATGAGGAGAGGCTGGTATACTTTAACAGTGTCAGTGGCTCAGTAGGTAGCACACTCGCCTCTGAGGCCGGGAGATCAGAGGGCTGTGGGTTCAGTTCCCACATCTGGCACTTGGGTTAATATCCCAGTACTGACACTGTAGTGCAGCATGAGAAGGGTGCTGCACTTCTGAGGTGCCGTCTTTCGGATGAGACGTTAAACCGAGGTCCCATCTGCCTGGATTGGTGGTAGTTCAGGTGGATGTTAAAGATCCCATGGCACTTATCGAAAAGAGTAGGGGAATTTCCCCGGTGTCCTGGCCAAATTTCCCTTATTCACTAAAAAACTACCACCAATAGCTTAATGTGATTCAAGGTCAGTTGCCATTCATCTGTATCCCCCCTCCCTCCCTGGGTCGTGCCTGAAAATAAGCAGGATTTGTCTAGTGCACTTACCCGGTCAACAAAAACTAAATAAATAAATGTACAGAGATGATCCAGGGACAGTAGGAGAGGTCACGTGAGGAGAGGCTGGAGAACCTTATCATGTACAGAGATGTTCCAGGGACAGCAGGGGAGGTCAGCTCACCTTAACACGTACAAAGATGATTCAGGGACAGTAGGGGAGGGTGTATGAGGAGAGGCTGGCACACCTTAACATTTACAAAGATGATCCAGGGACAGTAGGGGAGGTCAGCCCACCTCAACGTGTACAAAGATGATCCAGGGACAGCAGGGGAGGCTGGCACACCTTATTATGTACAGAGATAATCCAGGGACAGTAGGGGAGGGTGTATGAGGAGAGGTTGGCGCACCTTAACATGTACAATAATGATCCAGGGACAGTAGGGGAGGATGTATGAGGAGAGGTTGGCACACCTTAACATGTACAATGATGATCCAGGGACAGTAGGGGAGGATGTATGAGGAGAGGCTGGCACACCTTAACATGTACAATGATGATCCAGGGACAGTAGGGGAGGGTGTATAAGGAGAGGTTGGCACACCTTAACATGTACAAAGATGATCCAGGGATAGTAGGGGAGGTCATATGAGGAGAGGCTGGCATACCTTGACACGTACAGAGATGATCCAGAGACAGTAGGGGAGGTCATAAGAGAAGAGGCTGGCACATCTTAACATGTACAAAGATGATCCAGGGACAGTAGGGAAGGGTGTATAAAGAGAGGTTGGCACACCTTAACATGTACAAAGATGATCCAGGGACAGTAGGGGAGGATGTATAAAGAGAGACTCGCACACCTTAACATATATACACTGGACACCAGGAAGGAAAGGGGATATGACTGAAACATACAAGTTACTGTGAGGAATCAACCGGGTGGACTGTAAGGACTTGTTCAAAAGGAACACAGGCACAGTGCTGAGGAGATGGCTGACGATTGGTGGTGGAGATTAAGGAGGGATTTGAATCTCCTGAACATATCAGCAAAGAGACACCTTCAAAGCCTCACATGATGATTGTGGGTGCACTAGATATGCCTTCCATGATGGCCAAATACAGTTAAGCTAGTCTGGCATTACAGTTCAGAGACATCCTCTATCACCAGGCGCAGAGACAATTCACTTAAATAACTGCAGAGCAATCTTACTGACAGGAGGCAGGGCTTACTGTCCAGTGACTGATGATGCAGAATTTTTTCCTGTGGCCCAACCCCCGAACTCGGTGTCCTCTCTAACGCCTTCCAGACTAGTTTAGCAGAATTTGGCCATCATGGAAGGCATATATAGTACACCCATGATCAGCACGCAAGGCTTTGAAGGTGTCTCTCTGCTGATATGTTCAGATACAAGGGAAAAGTGAGACCCACAGAAGGAAAAGTGTTAGGGATACCTGGGTAAGGGTGAGACAATCAACCACTTGGGCTATCATATCTCTAAATCCAGGCTGTGGTTTGGCTAAGCATGGAGCTAGACTGTGTTGGGGGTGTTACTAAGTCCAGGAAAGATGCAGTGGGAACTGATCAAGGAATGTAAACAAACATGTTTTTGTGTGGTAACACCAGTATGGCAAGCAGTCCATTTTCCACTTTTTAAAAGAAAAAAAGAATCAGAATCAACCAACCAGCTATGTCAGCAGTCTCTACAACATGTGAACAGTCACTTGTGTTTTTTTTAAACTAGGGACTCTCTGAAGCCTAAGGGAGTTGACACTGTCCCTAAAAGGGATAGGTGACGGAGGGTGGTGGTATACAGAGTTAAGGGAGGATTACTAGCGGGGTGCCTCAGGGCTCAGCACTGGGACTGATCCTCTTTCATGTCTTTACAAGTGACACTGCAGATGAGCTGGAATCAAAGGTCTGTCTCTTTCTGGATGACACCAAAATCTGCAATAGGGTGGACACTCTGGGGGTGGTGGTGGAAAATATGCACAGAGACCTGAGAAAGCTCGAGGAGCGGTCAAGGGTATGGCAGCTGGATTTCAATGTGATAAAATGCAAAGTTAAGCAATTTGGGCACAGAAACGCAAGGGCAGAGTACAAAATGGGGGAAGAGGTAGTGACGACCAACAAACAGGAAAGAGACCTGGAGGTAATCATATCTTTTTAGCTAAATACTGGTATGGGTCCCTCCCTCCCTCCTCACCCCAACCTCCTCCCCAAGCTACCCTCTCCGTCACAGGGACACTCACTCTTTCCACCTCCTTCGCCCTTGCTTTCTTACTGGCCAAGCTGCATTCCTGTACCGCCTCCCCCTTCTCTGGAACAACCTCCCCCCCAACCTTCACCTGGCCCCTTCTCGTTCTGCATTTTTCGCGACTCCTCAAGCTCCAACCTGTCCTGCACTGCCCTAAATGTTGTAATGGCCCCACCACTCAACCTAAGCACCACCCAGTCCCCAACCCACCTACCCCAGCCGCCTAGTCCTAGCTGACCTCATCTCCCTTCTCCCTCTCCACACGCAATTGTTTTGCTGTCTTACCACTGAACCAGTGTATTTTATTGCTGTAAAATGTTCTGTAATTACTATCCGTTTTCCTCAATCCATTGTTACTCTCTGTACCAATGTAAATGTTCTACAAACTGTCTGTATACTTTCAAGTTATTTGATTACTCTCTGTACAAACTGTACCTGGGTCACACCTGGAAACGAGTCTCGGCTCAGTGTGCCTTTCCCGGTTATCAAATTTTAAATAAAATAGAATATCTACTTAACTAAAAGTGGCCAGGCAGTGCAACAAGGCAATTGGAAGGGCCAGTGGAATGCTGGAGTGCATAGGGAGGGATATCACCAGCCGAAGGACAGATGTGGTGTTGCCTCTGTATAGATTGCTGGTGAGGCCCCATCTACAGTACTGTGTCCCGTTCTGGAGGGCATATCTCCAAAAGTATATAGACAGAGTGGAGGCTGCCCAGAGGAGGGCAACTAAAATTTGTGCAGGGTCTGCATAAGAAGCCTTACGAGGAGAGACTAAAGTACCTCAAGATGTACACCCTGAAAGAGTGAAGTGAGATGGAGAAATATAAGAAACAATACAGTTGCGTAAAAACATAACGTAACAATAGCTCTTCGAGAGTAACTCTTGCAGCAGGTCATAACACATGGGATATCAGCCACAGGCGTCATTTCTTCCAGGTGACTTCTCAGCAGTCGGCCCTGGTAGCTCCCCCTAAAGTTACCACATGGTGTCAGTCTGGCATGTATAAAAGAGGGCGCTAGTGCCCAATAGGGGCTGGCTACTGAGCAGACACGAAAGACCACTGAGCCTATTCTGCTGGCTTTTAGTATGTTAGGTCCCAGCTACTTCTCAGTTCTTTTCCATCATAGCGACTGAATGAGAAAACATTTTTCTGGCCTCCAATGGGAACCGAGGAGAGAAATAAGGCAGCAGCTCGTGGAGTCGTGAAAGGACATGAGCAAGGGACCCTTCTGAAGTAACAGAAAGGGGGAAGGTGGGTGGGGCTGCATGACCTGCTGCAAGAGATACTCTCAAAGATCCACTGTTACAGTAAGTTCTACACAACAATACTATCTTCTTCGAGACAATCTCTTGCGGCAAGTCATAACACATGGGATGATTCCCAAGCAGTTATTATGCTCAGGGGAGGAGGAAGCGAACCATTAGGACTCGCGACAGGAGGCCTTGTAGAACAGCCCATCCAAAATTAGTCCACTTCTTGGAACTGATGTCTAGACTGTAATGTTTTGTAAATGTATGTACAGTAGACCACGTGACCTTGTCGCAAATTTTTAAGGCAGACACGCCCCGGAAACACGCCATAGAGGCAGTCATGCTTCTGGCTGAATGTGGTTTCACAAACCCTGTGAGAGGTTTGTCATATTTTGTACAAATAAACGAAATGGAGTTGGCAAACCATGTGGACAAGCACTGTTGTGAAACCGGAATGCCCTGGGTTTCAGGGGTGAAAGAAATGAAAAGTAGCTCAGTTTGTTGCAACTGTGAGGTGCAGAGCAGATAATGTCTCAATGTTCTATGCACATCGAGAGTATGAAGAAGGGGATTCCCCTGGATTCGCATGCTCCGCATAGTACACTGGTAAGTGGATAGCCCGATTTAAAGTAAACTCAGAAACAACCTTTGGCAAAAATGACTTTTTTTTGCACAGACACCCTATTGTTATGGAATTGTAGGTAGGGAGGTTAGCACATCAGTGCCTGTAAATCTTAGAAATGTGTGCCCAACGTAATGGCAACTAAAAATATAGTTTTCCAAGAAAGATAACGGAGTTCGCTGGAGTCAGCGGGCTCAATATGACTCAAAGACAATTTTTCAAGCACAAAATTCAAATCCCATCCTGGGACTGGATCCCGATTGCGGGATGAAGGTGCAGAATACCTTTTAAAAAGGTTTGAATCAAAGGTAATTGGGACAATGTTTTGCTGCCCACAGGTAAATGAAATGTGGCAATGGCTGAAAGGTGGACTGTCACAGCGGAATATGTCAATTCACCCTCCGACAAACAGAGCAAATAGTCTAAGATGCTCTGAGGGGAACACTCATAAGGATCTAAGTCCTTCGTAGACGCCCAAATGGAGGAGCGTTTCCCCTTTATAGAATAGGAAGACCACGTAGATGGCTGCCTAGCAGCTCTCAGGACTTCCAACCACCTACGGGGACACCCTGAAGTGCGCGAGGACTATGTCCTCAGGAGCCAGGCATGTAGGTGTAGGGAGTGAAGGTCCGGGTGTAACAAGGAGCCTTGCGCCAGGGACAACAGAGCCCGGCAAATTGGCAGATGTAGGGGATCCAGTTCTGAGTGATGTAGAATCAGTGGGAACCAAATCTGTCTTGATCCGAACTGTGCTATGAGAATCATAGACACCCCGTCCCAGACCAGTCTGAGTAGTACTCTCTGAACGAGAGGAAAGTGCGGGAAGATGTAAAGAAATCTTCCTGTCCAGAATGCGTCCTGCCACACAGTTCCAGGACCTCGCTCGAGAGAGCAGGAAAGAGGCAAAAGGTCCAACTCTGGGTGGCCCCATAGGTGGAAGACGACGTTTTGCACGTCGAGTAGAATTTCCCACTCGTGGGCCAGGGCAGTGGATCTGCTTAGGGCATCTACCAGGCTGTTGGACATTCCTGACATGTGGACTGCCAGAAGATGGATATGTCTCTGGCTCACCCAGTACCAAACCCCCATCGATTCTCTGCAGAGAGGGCATGAATGGGTGCCTCCTTGCTTGTTTAGGTAGTGAACTACCTTAGAATCGTCTGATTTCACCTGAAGGCAACCTGTGGGAAGGAGAGTCTCAAAAGCCTGTAAGGCGTAGAGAACCGCCCTTATCTCCAGAACACTGATGTGGAGACGGGTCTCAACCGGTGTCCAGGATCCTTGGGATCGGACATACAGGAGATGGGCTCACCACCCTGTCAAGGAGACATCTGTGGTCAAAGTGAGACATGGGACAGGAGAACGAAACAGCATGCCTCGCATCAAATGGTCCGTAGACTTCCACCACTGTACAGCTCAAAGCGCCGGGGAAGATATCAGGACCAGGGCATCGAAATCATTCTCCCGCCGGTCCCATTGGAGTCTCAGGACCACTGAAGGACCCTCATATTAAGCCTGGCAAGGGGAACAGTTGGAATTATGGCTGCCAAATGACCTAAGAGACGCAGGCAGTCTATTGCCAAGACAATTCTACTGGACTCTAGTCTGCGCGCCAAAGCAATCAGGGCGTCTGCCCGTGCCTTGGGCAGAAATGCCATCCCCAATGAGGTTTCCAATATGGCATTGACGTAGAGGAGGGACAGCGTGGGGTCCATCTTGAATTTGGGATACTTTACAGCTATCTCCACCCAGTTGAACAACTGAAGGGTTTGAGAAGCGTGAGAAGACGCTGTCAGGAGCCAGTCGTCCAGGTAAGTGAAGACATAGAGGCCTTCCCTGCAGAGGGCCGCTGCAACCACCGCTAGGCACTTCATGAACACCCTCAGAGACGAGGAAAGGCCAAAAGTGAGGGTTCCGAATTGGTAATGATGACCCTGAAACAAAAAATGGAGAAACCGTCTGTGAGCAGGGTGCATCTGGATATTGAGGTACGCATCCATCATATCAAGGGTTTAGCAGAGCCAATCTCCTGTGTTCAGTAAGGGAAAACGTGTCGGAAGAGACCCCATCCTGAACTTTTGGTATTTTATATAGAGGTCGAGACCCCTGAGATTCGAAATGGGGCGTAAGTCTCCTGTCCGTTTGGGAACCAGGAAGAAATGGGAATAAAATCCCCCACCCTACTGTGGAATAGGAACTAATTCGATGGCATGTATTTTGAGCAGAGCATGGGTTTCATCTTGTAAGACCAATGCTTGAACCAGGGGTTAAAGGGAGTGCAGTATCCATATATCTGAATTATCTATCGATAATATATATCAGAGTAATCCTCTCCTACCATGGAAGGGGCAGGGAAAACCTGCCTCCCCGACAGTCGTGAGTGTTAAGGGTCTCTGGTCCCATGACCAGAGAAAGGCCATCAGTCCGAAGGCTGATCATGCTAGGGGGCAGCAGGGACATAACAGGATGTATTTGGAGCATTTCGTGGACTCGGCAGGGTTAACAGAGCCTTATGCCTAGAAGCGGGCTGCCACTGAATATTAGGTCTAGACCTATGAGGGTGGCCTCTTTAAAGGACCCCCTATAGGATGTCGCTTGTGTCTGATATAAGGACGGAGTGACCAAAGGGTACGACCTGAGTCTCATAAGACCTTCAAAATGTCTTGGGTCTGTGGCCCAAAAAAGCCTATCATCCTTAAACAATGCAGTGAGGAGAGAATGTTGTACGTCCTGTGAGAAACCGGATACTCTCAGCCATTCTGTGTGGCGTCTGAGACAAACACCCGCAGAGGAAGCCTGAGCCGATGTATCGATGGCATCATACGTGGCCCTAAGCAGGTGGCGGCACACCGCTGCTGCAGTACACCTTGTCCCTGAGATCTTCCTGAGGAGAACCAGCAGGAAGTATCCAAACCGAGGCTTGAGAGGCCTTGAGTACGTGATCCATGTAATCAAGAAGTGCAGATAACTCCCATCCCCATGATATCCAATTTCTTGGGAGTCTTTATCCAGGGGCTGTTGAGGTCTAGCAGACATCCCATGTCAGGGGCTGGCTCATCCTGTATGGAAAATGCAGCAGACAAGGACTGAGGAGACTCACGGTCTTGATCCATGTCGATGTCACCCTCCCGGTCAGCAACAGCCCTTACCCTTAGAAGGGGTCCGCTAAGTCCCTGTCCCTTGGATGTAAACTGGGGAAAAAGAGGGGAAGAGCGGGCCATCCTCGAGGTCGAGGAAGGCCCAGAGGGAGCAGAGGCAGGGACCTCTGCCCCACTAGTTATGGCGAGGGTTGGACTTCAGGAAGGTCCAGGACAGTGCGGTATACAGTGGTGTTGAATAACAATTGTGCCTCTATCTTGCAAAGACTCACATTGCGCAGTCAACAAGGGAGTCAACACTCAGCTCTGAGAAACTTGGCCGGGCATCAACAAGAGGACTGTCGACGAGCCAGGAGTATAGCGGCAGCAAAGTAGATCGCCACTGCGCAAATGCACTACTCATTAAGCAAATGCGCAACCCACTGAATAACAGTTGTAGCGCTATTGTGCAATTAATCGTGGTGCGTGGTAATGCAGCATACATTACTGCGAGCACCACTGTATGACCCCAACATCATAGGTGAGTAGGCAACAGAGAGCTCTCAGAGACCAGGCCGGTCATCGATGAGAGAACTGTCGACAGGCCAGAAGCCATTGTTGACGGACGAGCAGTCGATGGAGGTAAGAGAGGAGCCAACAGTCATTGACGGTGTAGAAGATAACATGATCAGTGGCTACCGTCTCAGGTACTTACCTTTCTGTTAGAGCTTGGGGCGCTCTTCATCTACGATGAGGGCTTGGGAGAATGGTGTGTGGTACTGCAAGCAGGGTTCTCACCCAGACCCAGGGTCACCTACGAGGAGGGTTCACCAGGAGAGCAGTGAGACCCCCAGGAGGTCCTGTGTTGAACCGTTTTCAGAGGTACAATCCCAGGTGCCTTAAAGGGCTAAGGCATTGAACAGACATCCTGGAGGTCCTCTGTAGCAATCTGTTTTATCACAAGAGTACTTTCAGAATAAGGTATCCAAAGACATCGGTAGATGAACCCATTTTGAATAAACGTTTGGTCGGCAGAATTCTTTGTCGACAAATGGTAAGCAGAGCTCCAAAGGAGGATTTGTTGCATGTAGGTCACGGTTGAAAAAACACTGAGTAGTAACTGGGATCTCCCCCTTTAATACGTGCCAGACTGACACCACATGGTAACGTTAGGGGGAGGTCCCAGGATCGACTGCTGAGAAGTCATCTGGAGGAAACGATGCCTGCAGCTGATATCCCATGTGTTATGACCTGCTGCAAGAGACTGTCTCGAAGAAAATCTTTAAATACCTCACAGCAGGAAATAAGGTACAGGAGGAGAGTATTTTCTAGAAAAATGGATGGTCAAGGACAAGGGCATGTGCAATGAAGCTGGGGGCCGGGGATTCAGGAGAGATGTGAGGAAGTACTTTTTCACAGAAAAGAGTGGCAGATGCCTGGAACATTCCTCCAGTGGAAGTGGTGGGGCCAAAAACAGTGGTGGAGTTCAAGAATGCATTGGATAGGCATAAAGAAATCTTACTGGAAAGTAATAGGAGGAAGAGAAAGACGGAAAGCAAGTAGGGTCTGTGGTGACACTGTAAGAAGGGGATAAAAAATGGGCAGACTGGGTGGGCCAAGTGGTCCCTGTCTGCCATCACATTCTATGCTTCTATGCTGAAGGATGTAGTCAGGAAAGCAAATGGGGAAGGGGGTGCAGAGAGTGTAAAGAGAAGAGTTGGATGTTACAAGGACGTATACCATATATGGTGATCACCGACTACCGGGGGGGTTAGGAAAAGCATAGATGAAAAAAAAAAAAAAAGGGGTATGGACAGGAAAGGGGCTAGTTGGGTGTTCAGAGAGGTCTAGGGCTTTGAAAGAGTAAGGGGAAGAGGACAACTGAAGAGTGGCAGAGAGGTTGCTCTTGTGGAGGGTAAAGCAGGTGGAGAAAGCAGATTGCCCAAAGGAAGTTGTACATCTTGGAACAGAGAAGTGTGAAGTGTAGGACTGGAGGAAGTTGGAAGCCTCTACTATTATTTGTTTTTTTTTTTTTTTTTAGTTTAGGTCATTCAGAGAAGGGACCGTCTGTAAAGATTCCTCACAACCAGTCAGTAACACACTCACTGTTCTGCTTACCTATGCAGGTTTTTTTTTTTTTTGTAAACCAACAATTATTTTTTTTATTTCTTTTTTTTATCTGAGTTCAAGGCTTTTATTGTGAACAGAACTGCTGAATTGCTCCCTCCAAGTCCAACTGTGTCTGTGAGTCAAAGAATGTCAAACTCACCAGTCCCTCACAATTTCCAAATTCAAAAGTCTCAGTTACTCAAGTCACAAATCACAATGATCTCTGGGACAGATAAGACTGAGAAATGAATGAATCAACGGAAGGCTAAACACATACACGCTCCTCCTGCTCGTCTCCCCCTTCCTCCACCCTCCTCTCCTGAGTCCCTCCTCCGTCCTCACTTTGTCTCTCTTATATTTCTTTCTTGCTGCTCAGTACTACCTACCTAATATTTTACTGTTATACAATTACACACACACACACAGATAATCCTTTTTTTGTTTGCCCCACGGAGAGGGACACTGCACAGTGCAGAGTAGACAAGTGAGGTGAACCATTCACTCCAAGTACCTCAGCAATGTGCTACACGACTGGCAGTGGTGACAAGACAAAACCTGCCTGTGTGGCCATGCATGTGGGTCTCTCTTTACCACATCCAACAGCCAGCCCTCTCTCTAACCCTTTCCTGGCACCGAACCACTCACCCCTCCATTTACTGTGGCTCCATCCGGGTGATCTGATGGAGGGAGGTTTGTTGAAGAGAATGAGAGAGGCATCATGTGATGTCCCCTCTACCAGTCTACACACAAGGCATGCGCAGGACTCTGAGTGGAGACATGGGGAGAGGTATTTGTGTTTTTTTTTTCTTTGTTAATGAACCAAAGTTCGCAACCTTCACTTGTATGTTTGCACAACAGTGGACGCGGCGAACACTGGTTCGACCATTCTTACAGAATGGTCGAACTTGCAGCCGTAAGTAGGAATATGGGAGGGAAGAGACATGAGGGAGGAGAAGTAACAGGGATGGGAGCCAAAACAGAATTTGGAGAGGAAGGAACTGCAGTGTGAATGCATGGTTTCAAGAAAGCAGTGATGTATGCAAGGAGACATGAGAGTGAATCAATAAGACAGAGGAATAGGAGGTACAGCTTGGCCAGTGAAGATACAGACCCTAGGGGCAGAGCTGTACACCTTGCCCACAGTCAGATGGAAGAGCATTGTGAGGACAATCTCATGGTGGACTGGGAGCAGAAGGCAAGATATGCTGTGGAACAGTACGTCAAATCTGGGAAATTTCTAATGGATGTTATTGATGTAGGTGGAAAATCCAGGTTAAATGCATGCCTATTATAGGTGCACGTGAGGGCATAAGAACTTTGGATAGCTTTAAAAAATGTATTGGGGGACTGTATTCTGGGGGAAGCAGTGATAAAAAGGGTCTTTTTTCATAATCCCTCAGCCCCATTCTATCCTGTGTGTGCCGCCAGGGCCGGCTTTGGAGTTTTGGGGGCCCCTAGCAACATCAGTCATGGGGCCCTTACACAACCAAACTGACCTCAACTTTCACTTTGACCAAAATGTACATTTTATTTTCAGTACAATCAGTTATATATTTGTGTTTTTTCATCAACCTCTAATTGGCTGGGGCATAACTCGTGATTTCATGCCACCACATGAGAAGGCTCTACAGAGCCCAGTGATGCTCTCTAGTGCTGTTTTACTTTCAACATATTACAAATTAGGAAGAAAAAAATGAAAGTGGTACTTGGGCTTGGGTGAACTCCCAACCTACCTCTCCTCCTCATTTATCACCCTTCCCCCTCCCTCCCTCAGATCTACAGACTCACGTACTTTGGTGATCCCCCTTTGCTCCACCCTCATTGGTCAGTCAGACATTTCTTACCACTTCCCCCAAATCTGGAACTCCCTCCCTCCCTCCCCAAATTCATCACTCCTCCTCCATCAGCACTGCCCTTCACCACTATCTTACATCTAGCTGCTCCTGCCATGATCCTCCTTAAACCACGTTCCTCGCGTATGTCTAGTCACGCCTAACCTATATCTACATCTAGCTACTTTTTGAGTTAACTCAGTCTTCCTACTCGCCTAAGCCACACCCCTTCTTACTTCCCACAGCCGTCCACCTCCTTTCCTCTCCCCTATCTCTTCTAGCCTCCCCTGCCCCCTTGCAGAGTTCTCAACATTCTGAAGGGGTCCCTTGGGTTCGGCTCTCCCCCACCTCACACACTGCACTTGTGTATCTACCTGCCCAATTCCCCTTGGCACTCCCCTAATTCCCCCATCTCTTCTAGCCTTCCCTCCCCCTTTGCAGGGTTCTCAACATCCTGAAGGGGTCCCTTGGGTTCGGCTCTCCCTTCTCCTCCTCTCACTCACTCACTCACTGCACTTATTTACTTACCTACCTGCCAACTCCCCTCTCCCCTTGGCACGCCCCCAAATCCCCCCATCTCTTCTAGCCTTCCCTGCCCCCTTGCAGGGTTCTCAACATCCTGGAAGGGTCTCCCTCCCTTGCCCCTTTCTCTCATTGCACTTGATACCTTCTTACCCAATCCCACTCTCCCCTTGGCACTTTAAGAATTGTCTATACCTCATGAACTTGCTACTACTTTTGCACTCTGTCTCCTCTGCTGTATTTCTTTGTTCTGTCTATACCCAAGTGAACCCTAACTACTTATAGTATACGGCCAGGGCTATCTGTTTATGCAAAACAAAGGTTTTCCAAATCTTGTTGTAGGACAGTTCAAAGGTCAAAAATGTTGTTGTACTATCATTCTGACTTCACAACGACAGTACAACTTTTTAACCTTGTCCTGCAACCTGACTGGCAGAAACTAAACACCTCACAAAAAAATTCAGAAAAAAATGGCGGCAGTACTAAGTGCACGGATGGGTGAGCGCTTGAAGCAAGTTTAGACACGGACAGCCATACTTGGCACTGTGTTTCCAAACTGTCACTATTTCAAGTTTTTCTTTTGTTATTTTTAGCACTGCATTTTTTTTTTTTTTATGGTTGAGTGCACCCGGAGCAGAGAAAACTGAAGCGAGGGTCAGGACGGGGACCGCTGGGGTCGGGCACACAGCAGGTCTCCAAGGAGGCCTGGGAGCAAGCAGGACCGTTAAAATAAGGTATGACACTTCTAAAATAATGTTTTTTAAAACCTAGTGGAACTATATACTATATAAAATAGTGCATGGTCACCCATCCACAACTAAGGCTGTGTTTCTATCTCGGGCAGTTGATGTCATCAGCGAGACCTCTTGAGCTTCGCTCTCGAGATCTCTATGATGTCATCAACCCCTTGATGAAACACAGCCTTTAGATAGCGGATGTCATCACTACTCTACTGTTCTATATTATTTTTTCAGTATTAGGTACATGCCTGTGATGCCCTCTTGTTCCCTTCCCCCATACACTAAATTGCTAACTTTATGTTCTCTGTACATAACTGTCTTATGCACCTCAAATGTATTGCTGTTCATCCTCTCTGTACCCCTTCCCCCCAGGTCGCACTGGGAGACAAGCAACTTGTTGTTCAGTGTGCTTTCCTGGTAAAACATTTCAATAAATAAATAAAAATAAACTCGGGATCTGGTGGGCGGGGGGCATTTATCAGACAGGGACAGCCTCCAGCAAACGCAAGGTTTGCTGGTGCCTAAAGCCAGCTGTGTGTGTGCCACTGATGTCTGCCTCACAAAGGGTGGGACAATTAAAATATATGGGAGCACAGAAGCACTTGGGACTTGTCTGGTCTCTTCAAAATGAAGGTGGTTCATCGGTGATACTGACTGATTACGGCCAGATGCACACTCGAACAATTGGGTACTATGGTATTTTGCGCTGCCTGTAATCACGCCCACTTCCTGGTCTGTGAAGTTAGAAATATGAACGTGGTCATGCAAGCAAAGAATAAATACACGTGTGAGAATGCACACAATGGACGGAGGGGGCCCCCCAATAAGACGATCGAACACGAATTCGGTCACGCAAGCCAAAAATGAATATAAGAAAATATGAGAATGCACACAATGGGATGGAGGGGCACAGCCCCATAATGCAGGAAAAATAAGTGAGAATTGGTACCCACGGACTGCGTCCAGCTAACACAACAGAACGTTATTAGAATTAAAAATAGAATGCACACAATGGGACGGAGGGTGTGTGTGGGGGTGCAGCCACTCCCAATGCAGTAAAATAAGTGAGAATTGGAACCCACACACTGCATCCAGCTAAAACTCCCTCCCCTCTGTACTCTGGACCTTCCCGGTGGGGCCTAGTTGCCAATCTTTCTGATGACAGTGTCCCTCGGACTGCTTTTCTCCCCCGCCTCACTTCCCATCCACTCTTCTGTCCTGCACTAATACTACTGGTCCCCGGTCTTTGTTTACATCCCAAATCAGCTGTTGACTCCTGTCACCACAATGTATTTGCTCAGTATTTCACACTCTGTTGACCAGACAACGTTGTACCCTGCTTAACAATAAACTGCTCATGTATTAATGAGGTGTTGTCCTCCTGTAACATTTGTCTGAAACCTTGTAACCGTGCTACCTCTGATAGAAGCGCAACCCGGCTTCCTGGCCGTAATCAATAAGTAACGCCAGTGAACCAAGGACGTAAACTGCGGGTAGACGTCCGATTGTTGCTTTGGTACCTACCGAGTACTGATCTCCCTCTCCTGAGAGGATTGCAGTACATGATGAACCGGCGTTACTTACCGATTATGGCAGTGGTGCAAATGGTAGACAAGAAGTACAGGAACTCGGGCACAGGCAAATATGAAATATAGAATAAAGATCCTCAATCTGAAGGATAGCAGTGTTGAGACACACCTATCTGTTTAGACACTAATAGATTCGGTTAGAGATACTGAAGTATTTCTAGCAAAATAGCACTGTTGTACAAGTCAAATGTTGTTATGGAAACTCTGATTTCAGGTCACAGGTCCAAAAACTGTCATTATACGAACATACGAAATTTGCCAGCAGATAAAGGCCTAGAGGTCTATCAAGTCTGCTCAAATGTGCAGCTAGCACCCCTTATTCTGCAGCTGCCCCCTTCCACCCTTCCCCTTCATTAACCCTCCCCCTTGTCTTGTCCCATCCCCTTTTGAAGCAGTCCACTGTTCTACTGGATGCCACTTCTGCAGGTAACGCATTCCACCCAGCCACCACCCTCTCTGTAAAAAAGTGTCTCCTCATCTCCCTCCTGAACCTTCCTCCCTCCAGTCTCAGATCATGGCCCCTGGTGGCCCTCCCTTCCCTTACTTTGAACAGCTCCTCTGTACCCGTCTTGTTTATTCCTTTCATGTATTTAAAGGTTTCAATCATGTCACCCCTGTCCCTCCTCTCCTCCAGTGAGTACATGTTCAACTCCTTCAACCTCCTCTCGTATGATAAGTCCCCCAGCCCCTTGATCATCTTTGTCGCCCTGTGCTGCACCCCCTCCAGTAACTTAATGTCCCTCTTCAGATATGGGACGCCAGTACTGCACGCAGTACTCTAGGTGTGGTCTAACTAATGACCTATACAGTGGCAGAATCACCTCCTCCCTCCTCGAGGATATCCCCCTTGCAATACAACCCAGCATTTTGTTGGCCTTTGCAGCTGCCTTCCTACATTGTGCCGAGTTGTTCATTGACCCTGTAATGAGCACACCCAGATCCTTCTCCTCCTCTGTCTGGGATAGCTGCACTCCCCCCAGCTCGTAACTCCTCCTTGGGTTCTTCATCCCAAAATGCAGCACCTTGCACTTTTTGGCATTAAACCCCACTTGCCAGGTGTCTGATCAGGTTTCAAGCTTTGCCAGATCATCCTGCAACCCCTGCCATCCCCCTAGGTCATCCACCACCGCGCCTACCTTGGTATCATCAGCAAACAGACGGATCTTGCTCTTGATGTCCCATGATATGTCTGCAATGAATATCCCAAACAACACTGGTCCCAACACGAGCCCTGTGGAACACCTTCGTCACTGCCCTTGGGTGTGAGGCTCCCACCCACCACCACCACCTCTGTTGCCTTCCCTGAAGCCAGTTTCCTACTCATCTCACCAGCTTTGCACCCGCTCCTGTGCCTACTAACTTCCTTCCCAGCCTTCCATGCGGCACGGGTCGAATGCCTTACTGAAGTCAGATACAGGACATCCACTGCATGGCCCTGTCCAGTTCCCTAGTTACCCAGTCATAGAACTCCACCAGGTTGGTTTGGCAGGATCTGCCACGTATGAAGCCATGCTGTCTGCTGTCCTGTAGTCCTTTGGCCTCTAGGAGGGCCACCAGCCTCTCCTTCAGGATAGTCTCCATTAGCTTACCCACGATGGATGTGAGGCTCACTGGTCTGTAGTTTCCCAGTTCATCCTTGGGGCCACTCTTGTGGAGGGGCACCACATGAGCCATCCTCCAGTCCTGAGGTACACACCCCAAATGTAGTGAGGCATTAAATAGGTCTGCCAAAGGTACTGCAAGGACCTCTGCCAGCTCCTTCAGTACCCTCGGGTGGATGCCATCTGGGCCTGGCGCCTTGTCCACCCTCAGTGCCTTCAAACCCTCTTGAACTCTGCCCTCCATGATTTCCCCATCTGTCACCCCTTCCCTCGTTTCTGCCATTTCTCCCATCTTGGGTGTCACCCCCCTCTTCTCTTTAGTAAATACTGAGCAGAAGTACTCATTTAGTGCTTCTGCCTTATCGCACCCTGCTTTCACCCAACCCCCCTCCTTCCTAATTCTTACTATGTGATCCTTACAGTTCCTTTTCTCCCTGATGTACTTAAAGAAGTCCTTCTCCCCCTTCTTAATGCCTTGTGCCAGCCTGAGTTCCATAGATGCTTTGGCTCCCCTTACTGCCCTTGTCACCTCCTTCGATCCTGTCAAGTACTCCTCCCTGTCCTCCCCCCTCCCTGTTTTCTTGTATTTCCTAAAGGCAGCTCTTTTCTTCCTTACCTCTTCCATGACTTCCTTGCTCAACCAGCTCGGTTTCTTAGCCCTAGCCTTCTTGCTCTGGGCTTTGCAGCAGGTTTTGGTTGCCTCCACTATCCCCAGCTTTATGAGCTCCCACCTCTGGTTAGTGTCCATACTAGATTGAATTGTGGCCAGGTACCCTTTTACCACTTCCCCCATCCTCCCAAAGTCGGCCCTCCTGAAGTCCAGCACTCTTGTGCCAGATTCCACTCCTTCCTTGCCCATATCCAATGTGAGCCATACTGAGTGGTGGTCACTCCTTGACAAGGTTCCTCCACTGTAAGTTCTCTCACAAAGTCCCCATTTGCCAGCACAAGGTCAAGGGTATTCCCTAACCTGGTTGGTTCACTGACCATTTGCAGCAGGAAGCTGTCCTGGAAGGCATCCAGCAGTACCTGCTCCCTTCTGTTCCTGGTTGTTGGGGTACTCCAGTCCACTCCTGGCATGTTGAAGTCCCCCACAATCACCACACTACCCTTCTCTCAGGTCCTCCTGATCTGTCCCGCTAGTTCCCTAACTCCTCCGTCTGAGATGGTGGCCTGTACACCACTCCCATTCTAAGAATCCTATTCTTGGGATCCTGGATTTGCATTCAAAGTGACTCTGTACTACCCTCCTTCCCTTCCTCCCTTACACACTTCATGCTAGTTTAAGAATTTCAGTTCCAGTGTCAGTGGGAAGAAGTACAGGAACTCCGTTCCTGCTGCAAAAAAGGTACAGGAACTGAGTTCCTGTGCGTTCCTGTTCACTTTCATCACTGGATTACGGCCAGGAAGACGGGCTGCACTTCTATCAGAGGTAGCACAGTTACAAGGTTTCAAGCATATGTTACAGGAGGACAACACCTCAGTAATACATGAGCAGTTTATTGTTAAGCAGGGTACAACGTTGTCTGCTCAGCAGTGTGTGAAATACTGAGCAAATACATTGTGGTGACAGGAGTCAACAGCTGATTTGGGATGTAAACAAAGGCCCAGTGGGGACAGTAGTATTTATGCAGGACAGAAGAGTGGATGGGAAGTGAGGCAGGGGGCGAGACAAAAGCAGTCCGAGGGACATTGTCATCAGAAAGATTGGCAACTAGGCCCCACGGGGAAGGTCCAGAGTACAGAGGGGAGGGAGTTTTAGCTGGATGCAGTGCGTGGGTTCAAATTCTCACTTATTTTACTGCACTGGGGGTTGCTGCCCACCCCAGTCCCATTGTGTGCATTCTATTTTTATTTCCAATAAAATTCTGTGTTAGCTGGACGCAGTCCGTGGGTGCCAATTCTCACTTATTTTTACTGCATTATGGGGCTTTGCCCCTCCGTCCCATTGTGTTCATTCTTATATTCATTTCTGGCTTGCGTGACCACATTCGGGATCGATCAGCTATGTACTGTTTCTCTAAAAGCCTAGGGGATGTCTTACACCCCCCCATGATGCCCTATGGGCCTGTATGTACCCTATGCTGTGTGACCCACTGTTGTTGCATCTATGCTAATCCCTATGCTATGTGCTATTGCTTTAAAATCCCTGGTTATGTCTTGTTGTTTTATTCCGCTGTTGGAGCATGTTGCTCTGGTCTGTAATGTTGACTATGAATTTGTCTCATGTATGTAATCCCCTTGTTACTCGGGGTTACTACAATCCCAGTAAGACCTAGTGGTAGGCAGGGAAGGCAGCTTGTGAAACTCCAGTTAAATGGATTTCACACTGTCTCACTCTGTTCTCAGTCTACGCTGAGACTGAGGAATGACATCATCATAGAACTATCGCAGCTGCATGAGCCACATTGGAATCTGCAGCAAAGGGAGTTGGTTAGAACGTTGGGAGGTTTTTGAAGTCAGTCTTCAGTGAGTGAGTGTGAAGTTGGGAGCTTGCTGGTAAAGCAGCTCAGTGAAGGCTCTAGGAGCCTCAGCCGTGACAGAGGGCTACTTTTAAGTAGAAGGGTGTGTCTCTCCACCTTAAAGAAAGACACAAAAGATAACTGAAGTGGTGGAGACCGCTGTTTTCGGGTCTCAGTGCCCCCTCCCTTGGGGGGGGCACAGGAAAGGTTTCCCTCCAGATTCCTGGGGCAACCCCTTAGATCTGCTTGTGAAGGAAAAGCTGCCTATGTGTTCCAGTGTTTATTTGGGAAAAAAAGATGATTTGTGAGTCGCCTGTGGGGCACCTGCAACGTGAGGGTGAGTGTCTGCTCTTGCTAAAAGGGCCTATGTTTTTCACCCTGGGACTTGTGTGACAATGTGGGGATTGAACTACTAAATATTGGGAAGCCTAGAGTAATGGGCTAAGCAAGTTAAAAGTAGGTTCAAGTCCAGAGTTTGTTGGGATGCAAATGATATGTAGAGGAGATGTGACAGACGTCTACCCATAATCTACATTTGAAAGTTCAGTAAAGGAATTGTTCAGTTTCCAGAGAAAAGGCCGGGTATGGGCTGTGGGAGCTGGAGGTGGGTGGCCACCCATCTTTAGTGGCCAGGTCCACCTCTACGGATTTCTTCTGTGGATTTCTACTTTGCCTCAGGCACTTGGCCAGTGATGAGGGAAGTACCCAGACGTGGGATTGTAAGGAAAATTCTCTCTAGGAGTCGAAGACTCTAGTGTGGTTTGGGGAGCCACAACAGGATAATTGGTTCATTCCTCAAATGGACCGTGAATTGGATAACTGGTTTATTCCTCAAATGGACCGCGGATCAAGTGGCTGGCGGGGGAGCCGGGCCAGTGGGGAAAACCCAAGTAGTGTACAAGTCGGGCTGTGTGCCTGGTGGGTTTGGAGGCTGAGGGCTGGAAATAGTGATAAAGTGTTCTGTAGTCTCTAATCTGCATTACCAGGAAATGTAGCCCTGTGGGGGTCTGTCTATGCTTTGTTTGTTCAGCTTGGATGTAAATAAAAGCCACACTGAAGAATCCCATTCCTGGTTCTGGACATTACAATTATTGCTTCCTGTGTTCGGATTTACTTGGGTGCCCCTGTGCAGAGTAGCCAAACCTAGGCCCCCTGTGCCGAGTAACCTCATCCTCCCTGAACCCAGTCCCCACCAGGTACTGCTGTCAGCTTCAACATCATGCCACCTGTCGTTTTGCTAAAAAGGCAGGAGTGAGGGGTTACAAAAATGGAGGCAGCGCTTTGGATTTTGTTCTGGGAGGAAGGTGCTCGGGCAAGGGGCTAGCATTTTGTCTGTCTGGCAGTGGGTAGCCCAAAAAGCTGAAGCAGTTTCCCTAGTGTTGCTGTGGATCTTGTGCTGCTGTTTAAATTTGCCAACTGTTTACCAAGGAGCAGTAAAGCCAAAGAGTGTGCCCTTGTCCTGCATCAAATTGTTTACAGCATTTTTGCCTGCTTGTAAAATGAACTGTTGTAAAGGAAAGTGTGGAAGACTAGGGGTAGCAACAGGAAAATTGTGCCCTGGACGTTGGAAATGCTTTTAGAAAGTATGAGAGACTTGAAGGTGTAATGGCTATGTTAAATGGCTGAAATGGGCTCCCGCCGTGGAGTCAGTTGAGAAAAAAAAAAGTTGCATTCTGCAGTTTAAATTTGCCTGCTCGACAATCGCCGTGAGGAGAAGAGCTCTTGCGAGGAAGAAGAGGCTCATTTGCATGGCGTCGTGTGATTGGTCAGGCTGAGATCAGTCTCGCCTCTCAGCCAGCTCTACAGTGACTGCCCCAGCATTCAAGAGGGAGTGTGAGTGGAGTGCGTGTACTGGCTAGTGGAGGAGCGTCGTGGAGTGTTAAAATCGCTGTAAACTTGTTAAAAATAGACTTTCTAGTTTAAAATCGGGCTCAACCCGCTAATTGATCGTCGAAATTGCAAAAGTGGTGGTCGAGAAGACGATCGGTAGGACTGCCCGCCCGTTTCTGTTCTGAGGCCTCCAAGAACTGGCTGCAGGCCGTTTTCCCCTTCGCAGCAAACTGCTACTGATAACAGTAAGTAACAACCTAAAAACTGCTCAAACAGTGATTTTCTGCCCTATGCCATATAAACATGTGTGCAGCAGTGTAGTCACTTTGCAAGTAACGACTGTGTTAAGTCCTCCCAGCAAGTGCAAGTCTGTTAAGCCATTGACTGTGTGCATAGTAATAAATTCAGCCTCAGTTTAAAGTCTGAAGCCAGAGAGAGACTGTGGGTTGTAGCCAAAGTGCAGCACTAGTTATACAGGCAATCCTGTGCTAAAAACCTGAAGCTTTAAGGGACTGGTAATCAAAGAAATGTTTCCAGCATGTAAAAAGTCCATGGAAAATCCTGTAAATGTGTTTAAAGCAAGAACACAGCAAGTTGTGCAGTTTGAGAAAAATGTTATCAGTAGTTTGTGTAAATCGGGTGCGCAGTGGCTTGACCCAGATTCTGAATGTTGATGCACAGGAGTGCTGCCGCCGCCATTACAGGGTGGGTAGTAAAGTAAACACAGCAGCAGAGGAGCAATTTTACAACTAAAGAGTGTGTTCAATAAAGTTGGGACTTTCAGTTACAGTGAACTTTTGTTTGTTTTTCTGCAGTTATGGCCTCAGGACCAGCTCGTTACCCGGATCATGCCCGGGTTGCAGTAACAGCAGCAGTAAATAGACTGAGGGATAGTGGTACTATGGAGGACAACTGCCTCCTCATGTGGCGATTCCTGGTTTTCCACTGCATGTATGTCAAATACGCTTGAGAGCTGGAAGGGACGTCTTCATGATTCCTCACTGTGCTGGATGCTTAGAAAAATATAGCTTGTATAAAGCGCCTCAAATCCGGTTGGCTCCCACATGGACAAAGGTTCAGGAATCTGCAGTTGGCAGCACACAGCACCAGGCGAAGCCTGTGGAGGAAGGCCCCTCGGGGGAGTGTGGCACAAAGCTAGAGGGTGCAGAGTTAGAGACAGAACCAGAAGTTGAAGTTTTGGATGCTGGATCCCAGAAGGAAAGTTCGGATAAAGCATCAACAGACCCCTGGAAGGGGGGGGCCTAGCCCAAGTCTCTTAGACGAAGATGAGATGCGGGAGGCCTCTGAGTGGGAGGTGACCTCCGTGCCTAGTGATGAGTGGATAGTCTCAGGAGTGAGAACGACTGCTCTCCTGGGCTCAGATCCTCAGTGAAGAGGAAGATGAGGGGGAACCTATGTGGCCTTGTGAAAAAGGAACGGGTACACAGCCTCAAGATCTTGCCTCAGAGGAATGCATGGAAGAAAGTGGTGATGCCACTGCCCAGGCTTCATAAGAGGAAGAAGTCAGGGATCAGTTTCTAATTTCTTTAAGGATGCGTAGCTGTCAGAACCAGGACTGGCCACCCCCAAGCCAGGCCAGTGGTCTCAGATTGACCAAAGCAAGTAAAGAGGAGAGACTGGTTCGTAGAAAGGCAAATGAGATCTATGGTATGACCTTTCCTCGGAAAGTCTGGGAGGAGATCAAGAACTGCAGGAAATCTTGGATCTGGGACGAAGCCATAAAAAGTGTGCATCCTGGGGCTAACAAGCATGTGAAAAACAGTCTGTTTCACGAGAAGTATACCCAGTGGAAGAGAGGCAGGACACTGTTTATAGACAGAGTGAGAATAGTGGATGGAGAGAGACGTGTAATCACCCACTGTGTGAATTATGTGCGCCCAGATGGGGTAATAATTCAAGCTCCTGACCCCCCCGTACTATTGGCCTCAGTGCAAGGACCTCTCAGCAAATGTGCCCATGCCTACAAAATGGAGAGCCGAGCAGTGGTAGTCAATACTGTCACACCAGACTGTGAAGTGCCTTTACTGATCTGCCAATATGGACATCCAGGACTCAGGTGCCCCACATTCATCAGTCTACAGTGTACTGGCCTTTCCAGAAACCGTCGACTGGCCCACCAGATGACTTCGGATCCAGAGAGGACACCAGCCCAGCTGTATCCTGTTCATCGCCTGGTAGTGTCAGTGGCTCAGTAGTTAGCACACTCGCCTCTGAGGCCGGGAGATCAGAGGGCTGTGGGTTCAGTTCCCACATCTGGCACTTGGGTTAATATGCCAGTACTGACACTGTAATGCAGCATGAGAGGGGTGCTGCATTTCTGAGGTGCCGTCTTTCGGATGAGACGTTAAACCGAGGTCCCATCTGCCTGGATTGGTGGTAGTTCAGGTGGATGTTAAAGATCCCATGGCACTTATCGAAAAGAGTAGGGGAATTTCCCCGGTGTCCTGGCCAAATTTCCCTCATTCACTAAAAATACCACCAACAGCTTAATCTGGTTCAAGGTCAGTTGGCATTCATCTGTATCCCCCTCCCCCGGGTCGTGCCTGAAAATAGGCAGGATTTGTCTAGTGCACTTACCCGGTCAACAAAAGCTAAATAAATAAATCGGATGACGTCGGACCAGCTGTTTTCTTTTTGTTCCTGTTCTAAGGTTCCATCTCCAGAGATGACATAATCCCAGCTGTTCCCAGATGTGCCCTCCTGTGGTTCCCAGATGTCCGCCCAGCTGTATCGGAAGAAAGGCTGCCAGGGAGAGTCTTCGTCAGAGGTGCAGGTCATTCCCAAAATTTCCATTCTACAAGTGGCTGGTAAGTCCGAACTCTTCTATCTTTATGACATTGCAGTACACACCCTACACTAGCAGACTTCAAAATGTGTGAACTGTCCGCAAAGACTCTCCCCTTCGGGACTTTGGCCTGTTAGAACTGTGCTTCACCGGGCTCCGGCCAAGGAGAAACTCTTTATTGGACTAGCCTTCGGGCATTGTGGTCACTAGTTGGGACTCTTAGGGCACTCCATCCCCCCCAAATATATATTGTAAATAATGTTGTTGTTTTCTAACGTAAATACTGTTTTTCTACCTTTTTCTAACAAAATATTTCTTGGTATTCTTTAGTGTTTTGATGGTAGGGGTCTAGGTAGACTGTGTATGCAGATTAGGAGCATGTGTTGTCTTTCTTTTTCTTACAGGTGTTCCTGGGAAGACAGAAGAAAAGACAAGAGGAGGAGGGGCTCATCGGAGTTCCTCATTAGTACTTTAGTGTGTAGAAATTTAAAGTACTGTATTGTTATTACTGTATTAACCCTTTCCTTCCACAGGTGTGGTTGTGGGAGTAGGGAGGAGGCAGTAAAATGGTGTAAAAAATAGTATTTCAATGGTGTGTTGTTTACAGGTTGCCCAAGGTCGGGGAGGTCCCCAGGTTGTTTTTGTTTTGGGGGTATTGGGTTAGAAGCAGATAGGTTTTCCCTAGAGGGTTAGGGGGGATAGACAGCAGGGCTTGACAAATTTTAAAATTAGGTACTTGTCCACGGACAAGTGGCTTGTCCAAAAGTAGTTGTCCCAGTGCTTGAGTTGGTAGTCCCGGTATAAAATGGCATATTTTTAATGGAAAGTATCAAACCACAGAAAACTCGATGGATTTATTGTAGTATGTTATTTAGTGTTGAAATAGACAATAAGGAGAATAAATAATATGATTTTATTTTTCTCAGCAGCATGGTGAGCATAGACAGAATTAGCATCAGCAGCGAGGGACTGACAGCCAACTGTGGTTGCAGCAGCAGCACAGAGTGCCAGCCAGCAGCACAGTGAGAACATCATTATAGCAGAGCAGCAGACACAGCATCAGCATCGAGAAAAGTTACAGGAAGCCTGAGCTTGCTCCAGCCGGAGCATCATATTCAGTCATGTCATCATCAAGACTAGCGACAGCCTCAGGGACATTTTTGTGCGAATCAGCAGAACTAGTAGTTGAACTAGCACGACCATGAATGTGGGCGTGTGCCAGGACCAGATAGTAGCCAGTGGTTGATAGCTTGATCCGGATCAAAGCTGTCTAATGCAGGGCCTTCAACTGCTATATGCAGAAGTGACTGGAGTGTGTCATCAACCAAACTTGTTCTTATATTTGTTTTTATAAGATTCTGAATGGAGAATACTCTCCCTCACATTTAGCTGTAGACACACTCATAGCCAGTAACATTTCTATTAGGTCAAGGATGTGAGCAAGCTGGGCTGGTTTCTCTCGTAGTAGTCGTGAATACACTTGCAGATATGGCTTATCAATTGCAGACTTAAGCATTGCTTTTAATGCACAATACTCCCTTTTTATACTGGTTATGTGATCTTCAGAAACAAAGTTGTGAAAGTAGTCTAATAAATAACTTAAATCAGTTGTGCCAAATTGTGCAAGTTCTTCTCGTGACAGATCGAAATTTTTGAAATCTAAGCAACTGAACCATTTTAGAGGTTCTTCCAAGAAATTCCGAAAACGCTGATCAATGTAAGATACTGCTGCATCTATTAAACTGTGCAGCTGTGTATCAGTCATAAAATTTACTTCTGGACAGTTGCCTCTGAAAGTGAAAGGAACAATCTTGTCCTCACTGCCACGTTTTGAAATGAGATAGTTCATGCATTTCTCTGCAGGATTATATTGGTTTAGAAATGATGTCATAAACTTTCCTGGTCTTGTTTTTAGCTCAGTCAACTGGAGTAAGCATGTATCAACGAGTTGGGGGACTTCTAATATTAGTAGGTCATCCTTCTGAAATTCAAGTGATAAATTTTTCAATATTGGGAAAATCTTGAAGAATAAACAGTGATTTTACAAACTATCTGCGTCGCATCTCTTAGAAGTGCCTTTGCTTTGGCCCCATCATCACCAGCAGAGTTTGAGACATGTTCAAGATGTTGAATTACTATAGGCAGGTTGACTTGAACAGCATGAACTGAACGCGTCTTACTTGCAAGCCAACGCACTTGCTTTATTGCACTGAAATGAGCCAACTCGGTGTGTATGACATCTGCTATTTCCTACAGTTCCCTAAGTTTCTTGGGGCTGTAGTGGTAAAATTTAAAAATTCCTTTCAAGGTGTTTTCTACTTTTTGAACAAAGGGATTTTTTTTCATGACATCGAGAACTGCTAACTCCAGTTTGTGGGCTACGCAATGCATGGGTATTACAGTGGGGACATGTTCTCGGATTTTTGCTATGGTGCTACCTGTATGGCCCATCATCACACTGGCACCATCAAAGCTGGCACATACAAGAACTGGTCCAGGTCTGCTCACATAGTTAAGGTCCGCAAAAGAAAGATCAACAGACTCAAGTGCAGAGGTTACTGCTTTAAAAACTCCATCTGCGTGAGAATGTTCAAGAGGTACAGCTTTAATTAACACAGTTGTAACTTTTTTTTCTGCGCCATCAACAAAACGAAGGAAGACATTTTCCCACTCTACAATGCTTGCATCTGTACTGCCATCTGCAAGAACAGTAACGAATTTTGTATTTTTGATAGTCTGGATCTGTGTTTTAGACATGACAGCTGATATTGCGTTACAGAAATCTCTGGCCTGTTTACCATTTACGTAATTGCTGCAGAGTTTAACCCCATTTTTTTCTTGCAATGTGCAAAGCCACTCCATATCTGAGAAAGGACGTAAATTTTTAGCCAAGGAATATGCGGTGTTAAATAGACGCCTCATTTTATTTTTGGTGACTTCCTCCATTTGAGAAAATGTGTGATATATTGCAGTTTCAGATATGTTAAAATTGACTGCATGTTCACCAGTTTCGTGACTATGCTGGTTTGCACAAATTATATGTGGATTTGATTTCTCATGGGCTCTCACGGACTCAATTCTAAAATTATCTGAACCAGTGGCAAACACGTTTTTTTTTGAATAAGCAGGAGTTGCAAGAGTGGGATATTTCTCACAGGAAGAGCAGTACATGACGTATTTTTGGTCATCATACCTTAACCAGGTAAACTGATTTAGCCAGTGATGCTGAAATGTTCGAGCCCTTTTTCAACATCATATTTTTATCTTTGCTTCTTTCTCCGTGTTTATTTCCTCATCATCTAAAATGAAAGGTCGCTTTACCTGTACTGAACCAGAATGTGATGGCACTGAACTGCTGCTACTGTTATGCTCACTCGTTTCAGAAACTGGTACGGTCAAGTTAGACTGCTCGCCTGTTACTGTATGTCTACAAACACAGACCCAGACCGAGAACATTGGTCGTTTTTTCCCTGACTACTAGGGCCAGGGGGGGCTGGTTGGGGCTGGCTTTCAGACTGTGAAGAAGGCTCAGGGTCAAGCTCTTTACTTTTTGTTTCCGATGAAGAAGATGTGGATTTTTTCCCTGTCTAAAGGGAAAACAGAGTAGCTTGCTTTGGCTTATTTCATTGCATTATTTTTTTTTTTTAACTGTCTTCTATGCTGCAATTGTGAAATAAAGATTGTTGTATTATTGTACACAATAAAATTCTATTTTGTGACTTGTGTTATCTTTGTGTGTGTTGTGTTACTGTAATTTTTTTACCTTAAGCTGTTGTGCTTATGAAGCACTACAAGAGTGCAGGAGAGGGTAGGTGGGAGGGGCTGGGTCTGGAGCCGGACGGAGTACTAGCAGTAGTACGACAGGAAATTGCTTTTTCCCTTCTTAGGGCAGGTTCGGTCTCACAGCCACACACAAACACTTCCACCAGTGTAGCTAGTACTGGTAGGTTTATTTTATTTTTTCGGTGTCCCCAAAAATGCCTTTTCCCTTCTCAGGTCAGGTTTGGCCTCACAGCCGCACACACATACACCTCCACCAAAAGTACTGGGTAGCTAGGGTTTATTATTTTCTTCTGTGTAGTGTCACTGTCACACAAAAAAATGTTTTCCCCTTCCTATAGTATATTTCTAAGAAAGAAGTCCTCAGTTGTTCCCAAGTTCCTGTACCCTCTCCTCTCAGGGCAGGTCAGGTCTCACTCACAGCCCACTGCCACACACACCTCCACCAAGTACTTGGTAGGACAAACAAAGTACTAGCTCTAACTAAAAGATAAGTTTATTTAAGGTAGCTGTCTTTTTTTGGGGGGGTTATCAATCTCTTTTTATACTACGACTGTTTACCTTATTTATTAAGTATTCAGTTCTTTACCTTCCACAATTTCCTCTACTCTACCCTCAGGCTCTCAGGGCAGGTTCGGTGGTCTCACACTGACGGCCCCTGCCACACACTGCACACACACACCTCCTCCACCAATGTATGTAGCAGACTGCAGTAGCAGCTAGGTTAATTCAGGTTTTTCTGTAGCTCAGAAAAATGCTTTTAGTTTTTTCACTTTAGTTTACCTTTTATTCCTATAATTTCAGGTTCCTCTCCCCTACCCAGTCTACAGGTCTGAGGGACAGTGGGACCGGTCTAGGCTAGCTAGGAATAGGTGTGGTGTATATAAGGTTAGGTAAGGAGGGCTGGGTTAAGGAGGTTTATAGTTTTCTTAGTTCAGTTGTTGTGTACTTCACATCACACACGCTCTACCTAGTGGTCTTGGACCCACAGGATGCACACCGTTATTATCAGTCAGGTCCAAGTCCCTGATCTCTGTTCTCTCACGGAGGGCAGGCTTGTCTCACAAACACACACATCACACCCCCCAACCCTTACCACACGATTATTATTGAAATGTTTAGTAGTCCCACAACCTAAGTTCAACACACAATCACTTCCCCCACTTAGAGTCTCAAGTTTATTTGCTTTTTTAATTTAAGAGCTGTATCCTTTCTATTTTTCTTCACCACATGAGTCCACACATTGCACACAACACACACAGCTCCCTGAATTCACTGTGCAACGTTTTTGCTTAGTTCTCCCTTTTTTTCTTCTCTAAACAAACCTTTTTTTTAATATTTTTATAATCAGCAGATTGTTTTATCAGACAGAGACTCTGCTCTTTCCACACTAAGCAAATGTTTAGTGCCTTTGTGCTAGTTTTTTTACAAAGATCTCTCTCTCTCTCTCACATCCCCCTCCCCCAAACTACAGATCCTCCTACTCTCCCGCTTGCTTGGCGCTCCAAAAACGCCAATATACAGTATATTTCTATTGCATTCTAATTTGTCTCTCCAGGTACTGTATTACTATTACTGATTTGCTAGTGACTCTCGGCATTGGCCCCAAATACACAGTTTGACTGTGCTCGAACAGAAATGATGTGCTCTCTGCCTCTCTCCGAGCAGCGAAATGACACATTTGCCAACATGCACCGAGCTAGTGCTACTGCCACTCTGAGAGCTCCAGTCCACCCCCCAAACGTGATCACCAATAGCCAGGACTGATAGGCACTGTACCATCAGCTATAGGCTGCCCAGCCTGTCTGGCTATTTTTGACCAGTCATGAGCGCGTTCTTCTTGGCACCTCTCCGCGTATCTGCTGGTGCCCGATCTCCGTGCTTGACTGCACAGTTAAGTCGGGGCATGGGGCACGGTGGCACGCGGCTGTGGTGTGCACATTCAACAATTCTGCAGCTGCGCATAAAGACTCCGGAGTCTCTCCATTAGGACGGACATCTAGTGGCCAGCGAGGGAAAAGCAGGTAAAAAACCTGCAAATTTTAAACTGCAGCATGATAGTCCGTGGGACAAGCAGAACTCTGGTAAAGGCCTCTAGGCCCTTAGTGTTGCCTGCCTGTGCTTGCACATGGTAGGAGGGGGCCTGATCACCCCCTTCTGCAGGTAGCACACAGGGTGGGATGGCCTAAGGCCGGGTAAATAATGACTGCGGACAGTCATTTTCCTGGTCAAGGGTGAGTGTAACCCCCTTGGTACCCGGGGTTACTAGAATCCCAGTAAGACCTAGTGGTAGGCAGGGAATGCAGCATGTGAAACTCCAGTTAAATGGATTTCACACTGTCTCACTCAGTTCTCAGTCTCAGCTGAGACTGAGGGATGACATCATAGAACTATCGCAGCTGCATGAGCCACATTAGAATCTGCAGCAAAGGGAGTTGGTTAGAACGTTGGGAGGTTTTTGAAGTCAGTCTTCAGTGAGTGAGTGTGAAGTTGGGAGCTTGCTAGTAAAGCAGCTCAGTGAAGGCTCTAGGAGCCTCAGCCCTGACAGAGGGCTACTTTTAAGTAGAAGGGCGTATGTCTCCACCTTAAAAAGAAACACAAAAGATAACTGAAGTGGTGGAGACCGCTGTTTCGGTCTCCAGTGCCCCTCGCCGGGGGGCACAGGAAAAATTTCCTCAGATTCCTGGGGCAACCCCCCTAGATCTGCGTGTGAAGGAAAAGCTGCCTATGTGTTCCAGTGTTTATTTGGGAGAAACAGATTTGTGAGTCACCTGTGGGGCACCTGCAACGTGAGGGCGAGTGACTGCTCTTGCTAAAAGGGCCTATGTTTTTCACCCTGGGACTTGTGTGACAATGTGGGGATTGAACTACTAAATATTGGGAAGCCTAGAGTAATGGGCTAAGCAAGTTAAAAGTAGGTTCAAGTCCAGAGTTTGTTGGGATGCAAATGATATGTAAAGGAGATGCGACAGACGTCTACCCATAATCTACATTTGAAAGTTCAGTAAAGGAATTGTTCAGTTTCCAGAGAAATGGCGGGTATGGGCTGTGGGAGCTGGAGGTGGGTGGCCCCATCTTTAGTGACCAGGTCCACCTCTACGGATTTCTTCTGTGGATTTCTACTTTGCCTCAGGCACTTGGCCAGTGATGAGGGAAGTACCCAGACGTGGGATTGTAAGGAAAACTCTCTCTAGGAGTCAAAGACTGTAGTGTGGTTAGGAGAGCCACGACAGGATAATTGGTTCATTGCTCAAATGGACCTCGAATTGGATAATTGGTTCATTCCTCAAATGGACCGCAGATCAAGTGGCTGGCGGGGGAGCCGGGCCAGTGGGGAAAACCCAAGTAGTGTACAAGTCGGGCTGTGTACCCCAAGCTGCGTGCAAGTCCGGGCTGTGTGCCTGGTGGGTTTAGAGCCTGAGGGCTGGAAATAGTGATAAAGTGTTCTGTAGTCTCTAATCTGCATTACCAGGAAATGTAGCCCCGTGGGGGTCAGTCTATGCTTTGTTTGTTCAGCTTGGATGTAAATAAAAGCCACACTGAAGAATCCCATTCCTGGTTCTGGACATTACAGTTATTGCTTCCTGTGTTCGGATTTACTTGGGTGCCCCTGTGCAGAGTAGCCAAACCTAGGCCCCCTGTGCCGAGTAACCTCATCCTCCCCGAACCCAGTCCCCACCAGGTACTGCTGTCAGCTTCAACAGCATGCCACCTGTCGTTTTGCTAAAAAGGCAGAGATGAGGGGTTGCATGTATACCTTGTAATTATCTCGGGTCGCACCTGAAAATAGGCACTAGCTGTCTAGTGTGCTTACCCAGTTATCAAAGGCAAACAAATAAATACTGGGGGCCCCCTCTGTCCATTATATGCATTCTCACACGTGTATTTATTTTTTACTTGCATGACCACGTTCATACTTATAACGTCACAGACCAGGAAGTGGGCGTGATCACAGGCAGCACAAAATACCGTAGTACTCAATTGCTCGAGTGCGCAACTGGCCGTAATCAGGCAATAACACTGGTTCACTTTAACACAAATATGTTGAGGAATGCAATGGATTCTTTCTTAAGACAAGAAAAAAAAACTGACAGGTGGGGCTATCTTTATAACACCGCAGGATCGGCGAGATAGGTTACACATCGGCCCAGGAGACCAAAGAAGGCTCCGTTTCCTTCCTTTCCTGGTGAGCGACCCCCGGCCAAACTGCTCTGATGTTGGAAGGGGGCGGTATCGGTGGAAGATGCCTTTCTGCCCTACTTTCTCGCGCTCTCCCGCACACGTTCCTCTTACCTTTTCCCCCGTTTCTGCCCGGTCCTGTCTCCGCGACTCCTAACGGCCTCCCCAGTCACCTCACACTCCTCCTCTGAGTCACTGGCGGAGGAGTAACCAGCTAACAACCCAAGCGAGGACGACGAGGCCGCCATTTTTCACTCGCGTGATCCGGCAATGACAGCATATGACGTCACCATGGGATGGGACCTATCGTTGTAACCCCGCCCTCTCTGCTGGACGGTGGCTGCCTTAATGGGGTACTGCTGGGCTTTCACAGTGCCCTTTTCACTTGCATATCTATAGGCGCGGATGGGATATGGGTAATGGTTGACATAGTAGACCTGCCAGATTTATTTATTTATTTAGTCAGGCATATGAATTACAGCCCTTTGAGTTATAGACTCATTTACAAAGGCTCCGCGTCAGCATAGTCATACATTCAGAGATAGTACATCTGTGAGACATCACAATTCAAAGTATTTAGAGACATGGGTGCACCGCGTGTGTTAGAGAAATACCTCTCAACTGTTCCTCAGTAAGGAACTCCTTAATTTTTCCCCCTCATAAGCGCAGTGTCCCACACTGAAAAGGTGCTGCGCACACAGAAGACCTGCTGGAAACTAAGGGCCCGATTCTCAAAAGCAAAACTATGACCCAAGGTGCCTGCTCCAAAGGGGGTGATGCAAGTAGCACCTTACCTAGCGTCATAGTTTGCGGCGATCCCGGTTGTGCGATGACATTGGGATGCTGTTTGGCAAACCCCCCTTGTGCCACCCTTGCAGCAGAAGCACCCATGTGCCAGGTCACAAGGGGGCTTGTGCCGTGGCAAGGCTGCACCATCCCTTTTTTTGTATTCTGTAAGCCCTGCCATGGGTGCAGCAAGGGGCTTGATTTTGAGCACCGTGCCGCAGTGTGGCGAATTGGGGCTCTGAACGTGGGGTCCAGGGCAGAAGGAGCATGGGGTGCCATAGGGTATTGGGGAGATGGGCATGCCATGACCCCAGGTGGGCACAACCCTGGCAGCAACCCCAGCCTCTGGCACTGTTTGTTCCTGCCCCCCTCCCGCAGTACCATCCCATTACCTTAATAGTTATATAAACGGCACATCACACCCTTACATGCCCACCGTCTCCCCAACTCCCCCTATGGCGCACCCATGCCTCTTCTGCCAAACATGTTTCACCAACCATCCCGGCCCCTCTGTTGTTGCGCCGGAGGGGGGCCAGATTCCTGTGGCAGTTCTTGCAGGTATGCCGCTTGTTTGGCGCTAGCCTGCGGGTGTGGCAACTCCTGGCTTTTTGGCACAGGGAGCTCTGTTCTTGCAGAATTAGGTACAGGGTCCCTGACACCTGGGGTTCATCACAGCCCTAGATTGCCGAAAATTGTGGTGATCTAAGCAGGGGTGTAGCCAGGAATTTAAAAGTTTTACTCAAAACTTAGGCAACTTGCCCCCACCCCTCCCGGAGGGTAATGTTGCCCCCCTCCCATAGCTGTGAACACAGTTAATGACTAAAGAGGGTAAAAATCCTGTAAAAGCTAGGGGGGTCTGGGGGCATGCCCCCCCCCAGGAAATTTTTCAAAATGTCAATGCAAATGGTGCATTTTCCTGCATTTTAGAGCTAATTAACAGACTCTTAGCTTAATATTAAAAATACTATGCCCCATACTTTGTAACATGTATTGTGGATAAGGTTAGATTGCCTTGCAGCTGCGGCAGCATGTAGATGGACAGGAAAATAACAGAAAAGAATACTTATGCAATATACCGTGAGAGGTTGTTGGTGATGCCAGGATTTACCACGCCACAGTGTCCGTAGTTAGCGGGATTGATTTATTCCCAGACATGACCTATTTCTTAACCTTCCACAGCAGCAGCAGCAGTTAACCCTGGTCAGGACAATAAGTGGGCAGGAACCTGAAGATTGTTTTTAAACATCACAGTGAATTGGCATGTGACTACATTTTGTTGCCAAACTACATCTGCCTGTAATTGGACCACCCAAGACAGAGCACACTGATTGACTGACTGAGATAGTGAAGCAAAGTTGTGTGTCACTATCTGCTGGGTGGATGGGTAATAGTGGCAAGTAGGTGAGACTAACTGATTTAGGAGGGATAGCTCTTGTCGATTCCAGCTGCATATTTCTAATTAAAAAAATATACATCTTAAATTTTGGTTGTGTGACTTTTAACAGGGAGGACTAGGAGTAAGTCCCTCAACCTGCGTATGTCTATGCTGCCTCTGTTATGTTAACATTAATCAAGAAATGCAGTGCCACACCGCAAACAATTATCCAACCCACTTCTCAGTTGACTATGCTTTTAGCAATAAATAATAAAGGATTACTGTTTTATAGAGTTACATTTTGTTTTATCATATCTCACAAGAAGTTGGCTGGCTTTTAGTTATAATGTTTTGGAAACATTGTGATAAGCCTCTGTACCACACCAAGGTAGCCAGCCTCACAGAGGTCCATTCACACTAGAATTCATGCATGCATAGTGCCCTGGTCACTCCAGCATCTAATGTACACACATATACACACTTCTCATCAGGGACTTGTTTTAGCCAGTGGTGGTACTCTCTTACTGCAATGGCTAGAATCAAGTCTCAGCCAATCAGGACACAGGGATTTCTTTGCCCATTTTATATAGACAGCATAACTAATTTTCACAATGATTAGAAACAGTAAAATACTCCACTTAGGATTACAATAAACTCACTAGCTCATTATCTTGTATGTTAAAATGAATTATATGAGTAACTCAGTTAATTTTCTTCCATTATACAGGCGTTGACCAAATGTTTAGATGCACACCCATCACAACACAATCTGCAATACCAATCACATCACATAACATGCATCACATTGACACTCAACACAATACTATTGAGATAGTGCTATGACCACAGGGAATGATGCCTTTATATCTGATTTTACTCCTTCAAATAAGTATATATGATGTAAAATAAACAATTGAATCCACCAGGTTCCAGTGACATGTGTCAATTTGATGATGTCAGAATAATTGTTAGGGGCAGAGGTAGTGAAAACAAAATGATAATTCGTTTCCATGAAACAACAGAAAACGAAAAATGATTCCTATTCCCTGAATTTCATTACTTCAATTTGGTGACATGTGACACTGTTTATGATGTCATTGTAATTGTTAGGAGCAGACTTAGTGATGTACAAAATGGTATTTCGTTTTCATGAAACGAACGAAAACGAAATATGTTTCCTATTACATGCATTTCATTACTTCACTTCCATGATTTTTTTTAAGGAGGGAGGGCAGATTAGACGTGATCGCGCATGACTTTGCAGTACTTTTTGTGTTCCTTCACAGAATATAAGCTACATTGCTTATCCATGAAGATGCATTTTCAGAAGGCAATCACACACACACACACACTTCACACTCCCTAATAAAATCCAAACCCTGACAACATCAGAACAATCGGAAAATTGCAAGGGCAATTTAAATTAATAACGTGCAACAGTTTTCATTTTAACTAAATAACTGATAAAAACTCCATAGACCAAGCAAACAACTGTCCTCACTATCCTTCAAAGACGTAGGGCTCCTAAATTTCAGTTTCAAATAATGGGAAGTCAGTGAAAAAAAACCGAGTAAATTACCAGTCTCCCTTTATTAAGTAAATGTTTGAATATAACCTGATGCCACCGATACCTGGTATGCCCTCTCCTCAACAGGATGTATGGAAACTGGTAGCACAGCAGTAGCTGATGAAAGAAATGGACAGAAACAAAAATTGTGTTTATTCTGGCCATTGGCAGCTGTTTTTGTTGCCCCTCTTCTTTTTTTCTGTACGCTTGGACGTACTGAGCGTATGTCTTCCGACGGCCCTGGATCTAAGGGCTCTTTCAGAATCGAGCCCTAAGACTTAAAAGCAGAAATTCCTAACATCCTATGATGAAAAGCAAAATTAAACGTTGACAAAATAAAAGCACGGGTGTCCACACTGTTTTGGGCTTGCATCTTTATATTTGATGATGTGTTCCTTATTTTACATGTCAGCGGCCCACATTTTCCCTCATTTAATTCATTCAGTTTAGTTTATTGATTGGTTACAAAGCCTTTATAGAAGACAATGGGCAGCCTGGATGAGCCTTGTGGTCCTTATCTACCGTCAACTTCTATGTTTCTATGACATACTATACACTTCATTCCCCTCTCTCCTTTCCCTCTCCCATCCCCTCTACCCAACTTGACCTTGCCTAATTCTGCCCTCTGGCAGGGTTCTCCACATCCTGGAGAGGCCTAGAATTAGGCAAATTTTTTTCCTTTCCTCCTCCCCATCCATACCCACCCACCCAATCTTCACCCACCTTCATATCTATAGTTCCCCTGCCCTTCACCTTCTTTCCGCCCTTTTTCAAAGTCATTGTCCCAATTAGCCATGGGCAGGGCACTCTGACTACCAGAGGAGCCAGCTCTAGGCATGACTCATCCTTCCCAAACCAGTCCCTTTCCTCCACATCTCTCCTGCTCCTCTCTACCTCTCTGCACTTAAAAAAGACATTAGCTCACCAGGGCTAATGAATTTGCACTTTCTGCTCTGTCTGAGCTGCCCTACTGCTTGCCCTAACCCTGTGTTAAGAAGTCCCCACTACTGGTAATTGTTCTCTTGTTCTGGCGATGCTCCACCAATCCCAAAGCCTTCCTTCCCCCAGCTGCCTTACCCTACCCCCCTCATCACCCATGGCTTGCCCCCTACTGCACCTTCTTCAGCCAATAAATTGCAAATTTTCGGTTTCTTAATTGTATCCCAATTCTGCAAGGAGTTGGCTTCACAGCTGCATTAAAACTGAATTTTGATCCTCAGGTACGTAAATTGTAATTCTATGTATATTCCACAGGCATGTCTTATTTAACTGTTGGTAATGTTAAAAAAAAAAGTGTCTGTTAATTGTAAACTGTATGTTAATTCAACCTCCAATCGTAGCCATCCCCCCAGTTGCACTGGGAGACGTGCAACTTGTTGTTAAGTGTGCCTTCCTGGTGAAACATTTCAATAAATAAATAAAAAAATATATATAGCAATAATACCATAATGGTCTGGATTCATGAGGTAATAACCAGACAAGGAGTATTAAAACATCAAGGCTGAGGGCTGAGATGTTTATTAACCCCCTGGTCCAGTTATTACTGAGGAAACCCAGACCACTATTGGCATTATCGCTACTGTACTGGAAAAAATAAAAGTAACAGTTTTTTAAACTGCAGAAATCTGTGCATCTCACCACAGCACATCTGTGAGAAAGCAGAAATGGTTTCTCACAGAAATGTTGTAGTGTTACTGGCGTCTCTGGCTGCTGTGTGTTGAAGTGGGAAAGCAAATTGGGATTGCTTTCTAATTAGATAAGTACACACATAGAGCCACTGTCCTATTATTGTTCTTAGCCAATCAGAATGCAGAAAGAGCCACTGTCCTATTATTCAGTCTACTGTTCAGTTATCACAGAATAGCTGGGCAGTAACTCCGCATTCTACTAATGCATACACTAATGCATGGAACAGAAAGAAAGAGCTACATCAAAAGAAATGTAGTGTGTGTCAAAACTTCCCAAGGGAGTTCACAATTACATTTTATTTATTTAGTTTTTGGTAACCGGGTAAGTGCACTAGCCATAACAATGACTATTTTCAGGTACAACCCGGGAGGGTACAAAACAAAACATTTGCAATAACAGGTTACAATATATAGAATCACAACTAGTCAAGGTAGGAAACTACAGAGCAGGCTGGTGAAATTACATTACAGACAACAGTGGAATAAATTTACAAGAGACAAAATTGAGGTAAAGAGAGTTAACAAAACATTATACAAATAAACAATATTGGTTTGGTCATAAGTGCTAAAATTATCATAGATAACTAGGAAAGGTTATGCCTAGGAGACAGACACATTTTAGGGGTAAGATATAGGATGATGTAGAGGGGTAAAGTAAAGGGGGGGAAGTGAGTATTTGAGAGATGGAGGTAGGATAGGACAGGAACGATAGGGACATATGGAGAGGTTTAAATCCCAAGGTAGTGAGAAAGTAATAAAACAGGAGGTTGGAAGAAGTGAAACTAATCATCGGTGGAGGTCGAAGACCAAGAAGTGATAAGAAGTATAGGGAGAGGATATGGGGGCTAGGGTGGTTTGAAGCAGGTGCAGCAGGAGGAGCCGCATGATTTTGCGAGCTGAACAGAACAGATAGAAGCACTGCTTTCCACTGTGTTTTTGGCTGGCATATTTATGTTTGATGACGTGTCTCTTATTTTAAAGGTCAGTGTCCCACATTGTCCCTCATTTTGAGCGTCTGTCTCGTCTCTCAGTGCTCGCACACACACTCACTCCTATTTTTTTAAAACATTTTATTGAATTGCTGTACAAACACCATTACAATAAATCCAAGCACCTTTCTCAATTTATTTTGCATCCACAGTCAAGGTGATGTTTTGTGGCCTTGCCTCTTCAACAGGATTATGGTGTCTGCTGCAGGTTCCACAACATTTTTCATACATAATGATAAATGAACTATTTTTTTCAAATATAATCCAGTTTTCTGGAATCCTCCCAAGTCTCTTAGATTGCCATAATTGAAGTCAGAGACAATGATTCCATTGTGCTGTCGTATCGGGCTGAACCTGTGGCTGGGAGTGGCTGTCTCCTTCGCTGACAGGAGCAGTGGATTATATTTTAAGGAATGGTTCTAGTTCCTTTATCATTATATATGAAAAATGTTTGTGAAAACAAATGCAGTGACCACCAGAGTTCTGACGAAGTGGCGAGACATGAAATATCGACTTGGAAGGTGGATGCAAAATAATTTGAGAACATTTCAGCAATAGGAGTAGATTTGTTCTTCTTGTGTGTGCTGAGGCTTTTACCTGTCTAAGGAAGCACTTCTCCGACCTGACCTGTGGACTAGCCCAATAAGGGCAGTGGGCACATAAGGCACTCTCTGATTGTCTCTGTCCATCAGTGATAAAAGGTTGACAGGTATGTGCTAGCGTCTCTAGAACACGGTGGCATGTATCTCTCGATTATACTTTTCAACTGTCATGTCACAGTGCCTCAAAAATTGCATCAGTATCTTCTAAACTGGAGATTTTTCTCACTTAAAAGAATTTGAAACAAAATAATGCCAGTTTGTGTTCTGTGTTTTTCTTCACAAAGTCCCATTCACACTAAGTTACATGTTATTGTAACAACATCCTGAGCTGGTATTGTGATTTTTTTCAAATGTGTCCCTGATTTTGGTCCTTTATCCCTGATTTTTTTTAAGCCATTTCCTTGATTTCTGGGCCTGATGGTTGAGGGGTGTGCTCTCCGTCTTTCTCCACCCAAATGTTTAAAGAGAGTGTGGTTCAGTAACTCGAGCTTGCAGGCTTGGAAACCAAGAGACCCAAGCTCAAATCTTACTATGGCCAGTCAGACTGGTCACTTACTCAGAGTCTGACCCTGAGCAAGGTACAGCACAAAACAGGATTCCTCTAAAAAATGATGTGTTTCTGCGCAGCTTGGCTATCCTAGGTAAAATATTATTTAAAAAAAAAAAAAGCAAAACATCGGGGGCTGAAAAGAATAATTGTTGGGATCTTATTGTTAGTGGCTCAGTTGGTAGCACTCTTACCTCTGGACCAGGCAGTTTGAATGGTCATGGGTTCAGTTCCTTTTGCCAGGCACTTGGGCTTATGATACCAAACACTGAGACTGCAGTGCTGGTGTGCATCACTGTTGGAGAATCTGTTGCTTGATGATAAGGGCATTTCACTGGGGGTATGGGAGAAATTTGGACTGCTGGATTGGACCCTAAACAGTAATAACTACATGGACTGGACCAGCTGGACTGGATTCAACTTTTGCAGTTGGGCTGTTCCACTGAACAAGTCAGTCCAGTTTTTACCATTTTAGTTCGCCCGTCCATTCTGCCTGGTCCAGATTTCATGTAGGACCATGGAAATGGGTGAAATCCAGAGTCCAGATTCACATCTGACCACAATGGTAAAGGTCCCATCTGGGTCCAGCAGTCCAGAGTTCATCTATACCCACACCATAGATGAAATCCAGACCAGCAAGAATGGATGAAAAAACAGTAAAAACTGGATTGGCTGGTCCAGCTTGCACAGCCGAACTGCACAAGATTTGCCCAGTCCTGCTGGTCCAGGTGGATTAGCTGGTCCAGTTTCTCTGTCTTGAGTCCAGTCTGGCAGTCCGGATTGTACCAAATCCCTTTCAGTGGTAGTATGACAACTGTGCAACTGTGGAGCAGGCTGAGTTCTTTCTTAGCTGGACAAGTACAGTTAAGATGATAATCAACCCAGGTTTCCTTTGTTGGTTCCAGTAAATAATCACAAGTATTTATTAAAGAGTTCACCTGAACAGCATATTAAACCACTAGCCGCTCATTTTAAGATACTGTGATGAACCCTTCAGGTTTCTGTGTGTTCCCCAGGCTGCCCATGGTGGCACTGACACCATCTTTGGTGACCTGGTAAGGTCTTGCACCCTTGAGCTATGAGGGAAAGTCTCTGTGGGCTCACCAAACAACTGAGCTATGAGAGACTCTGCACCGGGGGTAGGGGAGTCTGCATGGCAGCGATGCATAGAGGTCCCAAGTAAGCATTAAGCCACGACGAAGGTGGCATCTAATGCTGGATTGATGCATGGTTGGGGGGGTTGTGGCCCGAGGCTGAGGGTGAACAACCAGCCCACCATGCATCAATCGCATTAGGTGCCACCGCTGGAGTGGCTTAATGCGCTTGTAACATTTGATGCGGCATGGTGGCGGCGCCAGGAGGGTGCCCAGTGTGCATGACGGAACATAACACTCGGAGTCGCTGCTATAGTAAACCAGTTTTACTGCTCTTTGAAATCACGGTACAGAACAATATTAACATACTGATGCGGTCAACTTTAGCACTACCTCTAAGTACAGAACTGAGTGCGGCCGAGATAACTGTCCTGAAATTTTGCACTTCTCTGCGGGTATTACCCTCATACTCGACGCTGGAGGTCTCCGGTGCACTGTTCAGTCGTTGCGATCAGGGCTCGGGTCGGGATTTGCATAAAGCTGCCGCTCACTTCCTCCTGCGTCCCGCTGACTGGTCCGACACAAGAACCAGACGCCAGTGCCCTGCATCCTATGTCTGTCTTGCGTTCTCCTACCTCTCAGTTCTGTCCGCCACTGGTTCTTGTCCCCGCTCCGCGTTTCCGTCCTCGCATGCCTAGTCTGCCTCTCACTCTGCCTGTCTTGCCTCTCTTACACTCGCTCCCCATGTATGCCCAGTGCTGCTAAGCTGGGGGTCTGGCTCATTTCGGTACTACCTTATCTGGCACGGCACCTATTGTGGATTAATACCCGCTCCACTTTTGATCCCGTGATGCCGTTTCGCCAATCGGTGCTGCCCATTCCACCCCTCTCATTAATGCCATGTTACAAAGATCTTTATACCATAATACAATGTTTGTAATGCTATTTGCAATGAACTGATAACACAGTTACATATTGGCATAACTTGTAAAAGCTGAACAGATCAGAGTCCACCTGCCACAACAGGACCCCATCCCAGGCTTGACCTGTCAGCATACCCCCCAAAGTTAGTTCTGGGCCCAAGGCATTTACAGTTTTAGGTGATGAAATGGAGATGTCTGATGATGGGATAAAAAGTCCATCAGTGGAGAAGAAGGGCTTGACCCTGGTACAGGTTCTTGAGATTGCCGCTCTTTGTTTTGATGGATGTCGCAGCTCATGGAGTTGCTTGGGAATTCCTGGCTTGACCACATTGTAGGTCCCTGAGAGCATCACTGTTTATGCTGATGGACCCTAGAACAAGGTGCCGAGTCCTGGTCATGCAGAGCCTGTCTTCCTGCAGTGTTGTGGTCACTCCTTGGGGTTGACCTTTCTGGCCTACAACTGCCTACAAAGCAGCTCTCTCCAATCACACCAGCTCTCCTCCAAAGGTACGAGTGGCTTCTGACCTGCCTGCCACACACTGCTGCAGGTAAATGGAAGCAAGTCTGTTCATCATCCTTTCATTGGATGCAATTGCCCATCCAACTGAAATAACTATTAATGGGGGGGGGGGGATAAAGAGCCAGAGATCAACTAGGGTTTGCGGTGACGCTGTATATAGGGAAACATTGGCAGGCTTGGTGTCCCAAGTGGTCCTTATTTGCTATCAAATTCTGTGTTTCTGTGTTTCTAAAAGTCATGGTCAAAGTCCATAGCATCATTTTGCTGCCATCCAGGAGCCCCGCACACTCCCTGAGGCTTGGACCCAACGTTGCTGGTTAGCAGTACAGTGCTTGGAGGTGCTACTAGGGGAACATCTCCCCCCTTCTTCTCATGCTGAACTTACACCTCCACTGGTTCTACAATATACGTATTTAACACCTCTGTGTTATTGAGATCCTCTGCTGAGTCCAACCTGGTTATACAGTCGAAGGGTTTGATGCATCCCCCTGGATTCTGCAGGGCCCTGAAGCAAGACCTGCTTCTGGCTCTGTGGGTCTCTCATTTCCTCTTGTAAGGGCTATTTTTTCTGACTGTTCCCCCACTATGCTCTTAGCCGCAGAATCCTCCCCTTTGTCTGGGAAAGGGCCATCCCAGAGCCCAGAAGTGATGGGCTCAGACTCATCTCTCCTGGTCCATCCATTACAGATGACAACTTGTACAGTACATTAGACATTTTGTCTACAAATTTATATGGGCCCTGGAAACGTGGTTGTAGATTGGGACATGCACACTCTTTCTGGGTCTGATTCTTAACCATTACTTAATAACCTAATTCATAGACCTGGCTGTTACAGTACTTTAAGGTCATACTGCTCTTTTTGCTTGACAGTGGCCCTCTCCAGGTATCTTTTTACTGCCACACCCATTGTACTGTGGTACTTTGCCAGTTTTATTACAGTCAGTAGGGTCTTTGTATTTCTCTGTATGTCGACCCCATCCAACTGTTCTACTGGGAACATAACCTCAAGCCCAAACACCACCGTAGTGGGTGTATACCCCACAGATGACTGGACACTACTGCAGTAGGATAACATCACATGTGGCAGGAGACTGTCCCACCCATCCTGGTTATCCTACACAAAAGAGGACAGCATGGTTAAGAGCGTGCATTTAGCTGCTCGACCAGTTTATCCAACTGCAGGTGATACAGGGCGGTCCTGGTTTTGTGTGTGACGTAGACAGCCAGCTCTGAGTGCTGTATCATTTCTTTTTAATATAAAATGTATTACTGAATGTCTTCTGCTGAAAATCAAATGCTCTAGGAGTGACCTCACTCATCCCCCCCCAGATTTTAGCTGAAAGATGCAAGCCATAAGAAAAATGCTGACAGCATGTGAGTTCACACACACGCAGTTTTTAGAGACCATGTGTTACATGTAAGGCCTTAATTAAGGATCCTGTCTGTCTGAGTTAATTACAACCATAGTTGCTAGAACATATCCATTTTATGACGTTGGAAGGAAAACCCAGGTTATTACATAGAAGTGCGAAAATCATAAAGATGCTTTCATGTCCTGGAAGGAGAAAGCTTAGTATGAGATCAAAAGAAGTGTCATTTGAAGGACATGAATTATGCTGAAGTTGCAGAATGTAATAGTTTTGTATAAGATATATATTTTTTTATACATAATCTGACAGAGGAGGAGCTAGCTGACCTCACACAAAAATGGGTTGTACCATACAGTTGTTTAAGGAATACTCTGTTTCACTTACACACATTTTTACCTAGACTCTGACCACGAAACATCTTGGGAGTACTTTTAAGCGAGTATTTAGAGACTAAGTACTGTAGTAGGAATTGCACTGTTTAAACCTTGTTACTTTTAAAAGATGTGTATGTTTTGTGATACAACAATTCTGTATTGTTGTGTTTTACATATTCTTATCTATTATAGTAAAATTCTTTTTAGAACTTACTTAGTCTGTCTTTGACTTCTTTTTATTTGTAAGAAAAGTACATGGTTATAGCAGACAATAGACATAAGCTTGAATGATGATACCAAACTGGAAAGAGAAGCGTTTTAAATCTGAGGTCTTTATTAAAGTTTTAAAGGGTTCATCTCTATATACCTGGTTAGGTGCCTGTAGGCAAAGATATCTGGCCCCCCGAAGACAGTTATATCTGAGCCTGTGCATTGGGTATGTTAACAAGAGGTTAACAGTTTGAATCCTTCCAGAACTTGAGACCAAAAGTTGATCCGAACTCACAAAAAACAGACAAGAGGGTTACCTTGTCTGTTACACTGATCACAAGACTGCGCTCAGAGGTTGGCACTTTGGGAGTAGAGGGCCTGACCTGCTGAGTGGGTTTGTGACATTGTGCACCTCCGATAATGTGTGCACCTGCTGGAACAACCTGGACTTGAAGTTCCGTTCTTGATCTGTATGAGCAGTATGGGTAGGCCCAATACCTGCAAACAAACAGACCTAGGAAGACCCTGGCAGCAGTTTGAGCCTTTTGGTTGTGGAATGGATAAGCTTCTGCCCACTAAATGAAAAAGTTGGCCAATACAAGGATATACTTGTTTTTTTTCTAGGGGTAAGGGGCAATGAGCCTAATGTTTCCAATGCTACCCTCTCTAAGGGTCAACTAGTCTGGGTGGAGACCATGGGGGTGCTAGGAGCAGTGCCTACTGCCTTACGTTAGCCACAAAACAGACAGGCTTTGCACCAGTCCTTGATGGATGTCCTCCAGCCTGGTACCTGATCTTTACCCTTTGCATGAGCTTTTCCCACCCAAATGCCCACCTGTTGCCATGTTATGCAAGTCACTTAAAATCTGTTAGACTACTCCCTGTGGGTCCACTATGCATCTGTGATCAGGCCTGCCCTCATTCCTCAGTATGGTAAGAGTCTTTACTACACTCGCAGATATTTTTTATTTTAGTTTTTGTTAACCGGGTAAGGCCCACTACTCACAAGTGCCTGTTTTCAGGGGTGACCTGGGAGCACTGGGCGGTTAAGTGACTTGCTCAGAGTCACACAGTATGCAAGTGGAGGTTGTGAGAATCAAACTCAGGTCTGGTCTGCTGGATGTACCAAGCTCGTTCACACCTCATTCCTCTATCCTCTAGGCTATACTGCCAGCCCACTGTATATGGCTATACAGTCTAGTACCTCCTAAGTTTGGAGTTCGCCGCTGCCTGTTTGGGAATTGTGGGAGGCCCCCTCCTTTACCATAAGTTTAGTTTGGTGATCATTGGGTCTGTTTTCTGTCAGTCCACTATACGCTGCTTCTCGTCGTCCTTTTACAGATCATCAGCCATCAATGTCTCAGTCCATCATAGGGCCAGAAGCTGTCCTTTTGCTGTAGCATGCTTTAGCCGTACCTCAGCTAATTCCGGACTCCTTGACAAGGCATCTGTGTTATTGTGCCGCTTCCCCAGGTGATGCACAGTCTGAAAGTGGAAATGAGCCAACTGTCCAGCCACCAAGCAAGCTGTCCTTCAGGCTTGTGAAAGTAGTGTATTCACTAGCATGTGCCAGGGTCTTTCCTGAGTGTGGCATCTTGCCTAGCAAAAAGTGGCACAAGTGTCAAGTAAAGGTCACAACAGCCAATAATTCTTGGTTGTCGCACACAGTGCCAGTGACCAGGTTCATGCCCCGAGCCTGGGCCATTAGGGGGTCGGCCGGGAGAGGAGGACTGAGCATCTGAGGGACTGCTTTCCTTTTCCGGGTTGGGGAGAAGGCATGGCACCTGGAGTTAACCTGGCCCCTAGTGGTGGCTGGGTTGGCAGATTGCCAGGACTGCAACTTGGGGGCCAAAGGAGTGGCAGCCATCCAGCGTACTGCACATAGGAGCATGTGTAGGGATGCTATTGAAGACGCTGCGTGCCGCTCCACCACAAGGGAGGAAATCAAAAAAAGTTCCCCTGCCTGGCAGGATGGTTCCCTGAGCTCTTGCAGGTCCTGCACTGGTGACTCTGGCATGACTTAACTGGATCTTTGAAAGGGCAGGTCGAGTAAGGCTCTCCACTACCCCGCCATGCGGGGGGGGGAAGCTGTGGGTAAAAGGAACAGGTAAGTTCAGCAGATGATGGGTGATTGGAGGGTCAGGAAAGATCGGGCCTAGTGGGAATAAAATACAAGCAAAAAAAAAAAAAACTTGAACTTTATGGACACCAAGGTAGCACACAAATACATTTCTTTTTTTGTAAATATAATTTTTATTAGAGACGATTTTTACAGTTTTTACACCATTTGACAGTCAGAGTCCATTATATGCATTAACAACTTTACATCCACCATACAGACATACAGGTCTATTAACAAGATTTCACACAGTTATCGTAGTAACCTTCCTATGCCGGTGACACATGCCTGAGTAACATTATGCCAGCTATCCCAGAGTAATATCATTTAGCATTTCCTTGCAACACATTTCCCCGAGATCTCCCATCCCTCCACTCCCAGCCCCAATTGACTGATTATGGTTGTACCTTACAAAGTCCATGCTGGGACCAGAAGCCCATATACCATGGACTGAGCAGTCAACCAAGGGAGGCACTGTCTTAAGGTACAAAATGAGGATCCTTAGTCGTAATGTATATGATCCATCTCCTCCATTTTAAGGAGACAAGCTCTGCCTGGTTATTTAAATTATGGGTTATTTTTTCTGATCTGTATATCAGGTGAACTATCTCTCTCCAGCCCGAAAGAGTAGGCGGTTCAACCATGAGCCAGCGTTTAGTAATAGCTTTTTTCACTGCATGGAGACGGATGTTTAATAGGTAACAAGTATGGGGATCACGCAGCTTAGGAGGGAAACAATGCAGGATAAGGAAATCGCCATTGTAAGGAAGTCTGGCCCCGAGGAGGTCTTCTAACTGCTTAAATAAGGCCAACAGAAAGGGCTGCAGTTTTGGGCAGGACCAGAGAATATGGGAATGATGGGCTGCAGTCTCACCACATAGTCGCCAGCACACTGCAGAGAGGGTAGCACCATAATGTGAAGTTATTACCGGGGTTCGAAAAAATCTTATTAGCAATTGCTATGAGAATAACCTCGAAGAATGAGAGCAGGTGGTTTTTGATACCATACGCCAGAGAGCTTCCCATTCTTGAGATGTAATTTGGGAACCCAATTCCTCGTTCCACTTTTCCCTTAACCCTGATGTGTCCCCCCCGTTGTTTACAACAAGGACTTATATAACACTGAAACCACATGTGGTACTCCTTGGGAATTTAATATTTGTTGAAGCACTCAGATCACCTGGGGATGTGCCTCAGGGGTGCGGACATTAAGGGGAAGGGATTCAAAGTAGTGTCGTAGCTGCAGATATCGAAAAAAATCTGATTGGCGTAGATGAAATTCCCAGCTGATCTCCCCGAATTCTTTAAAATAGGGGCCCATCTGCAGCTGCGAAAGCCACAAGAGATGGGTATGCCTCCAATTCCGGAAGGTATGGTCTGAGAGAGCAGGGGGAACATCCTCCAGCAGATCTATTGGGCAGAGAATGACTAGAAAGGGAATAATCCCCAGGGTCCTTCGCATTGCACACCAGACCTGTGTCTGGTACGCAATCCACAGATCCCGAGTAGGTCGGCCAAGAGAGGGTGGGCTTTTATGTAGGATCACTTTTTGGTATTCCCGATCAGGGAGCACGCTCTCCTCAATTTCCCTCCACCAAGCCGAGGTCACCCCAATCAAGCGTTGTAATATAAAGGAAAGGTGGGACGCCCAGTAATAAAGCTTTAGGTTGGGAAGAGCTAGGCCTCCCTTCACCTTAGGAAGGTGAAGAATCCCCTACTTGATTCTAGGGCATCTACCTGCCCATACAAACCTCACCAGAGCCTTATTCCAGACCTTAAAGCGGCTGTTCAGCAGATTAAGGGGTCTGAAACATTCTGAAACAAATAGAGAGCTCTCGGGAGAGTTACCATTCAGTCCACTTCAATGCGCTGAAGCATATTCGGGGGAGAATGTTCCATCTTTCAAAATCTTGTTTCATCTGAGATGTAAAGGGGTGATAGTTATTATTCAGGACATCCTCTGCCTGGTGTGAAAGATAGATTCCTAAATATTTCATCTTAGTGAGCCCCCGTCGGAAAGGGTACCTTTCCTTAAATGTTTCAGAGGGAGCAAAGTGAAAGGTGAGGGTGTCCGTCTTATTGGTATTCAGCTTGTAGCCTGAATGTGAGCCAAATTCTTCCAAGAGGCGGAAAATGGAGGGTATTGATTGTTTGGGTTTAGTGAGGAAGAGCAGGACATCATCCGCGTAGAGAGCTACCCGGTGTTCTGTCCCATCTATACTCACTCCCGAAATCTCAGGTGACCCTCTAATTGCCTGGGCTAGAGGCTCAATAAAAATGGCAAAAAGGCCTGGCGACAAGGGGCAGCCCTGACGCGTACCCCTGTGAAGGGGAAAATATTCAGAGTGGTGTCCGGATGTTTTAACACATGCCTTTGGGGACGCATACATTTTCCTAAGAATGGCTATGAAGGACCCCAGGAAGCCCATAGTGGTCATTGTGGCGAACAAAAATTACCACGATACCCAATCAAAGGCCTTCTCAGCATCTAAGCTGAGAAGGACCGATGAATCCACTCGGGATTGCATCTCGTGAACCAGGTGCAGGGCTTTTCGGGTATTATCTGAGGTTGACCTGGAGCTTACAAATCCTGTTTGGTCCTGACCAACCAAAGCCAGTAAAATGGGGTCCAACCGACTGGCCAGGATGGACATAAAATATTTGTAGTCGGAGTTAAGGACCGATATCAGTCTGTACGAACCACATTGTAGAGGGTCCTTACCTGGTTTGGGAATGACAGAGATTGTGGCATCGCCCAGCTGGGCGGGGGGTTCACCAGAGGGACCTCGTTGAGCGCTGCCAGAAGTAGCTTACTGCGTGACTGAGTCGGGTTTTTATAAAACTCGGACCCATAACCATCTGGGCCGGGGGCTTTCTGGGTCTTGGACTTAGAAATGAACAACATCAGTTCCTCCAATGAGATTGGCCTCATCAGGAGGTTCTGCTGTTCAAGGCCAAGTGTAGGTAACTTTAGGGCCGCTAGAAAGGACTCAGTGCGCACCGGGTCCGCCATATGGTCCGGTGTATACAGGGTTTTATAATATTGACAAAAAGCTTGAGATATATTTTTGAATTTAGTATGACATTCTCCTGTCTTGGGGTCCTTTATCATTGCAATTGTAGATAGTTTACAGTGTTGACGGGGCCGGTACGCCAGCAGCCGGAAGGCTCGAGGGCCAATCTCGCCATATCTCTGCCGGAGATATGCAAGGGCCACCTCTGTTTGCTGCAGGCTCAGGGAGTCCAGATTGCTCTTGGTCTGCTTTATCTGGGGAAGAACTGAGTCATCACCTTGCTGGTGAGCTAGCTGAAGGAACTGAAGTGTTTGTTCCAGCTGTAGCTGTCTTTTCTTCCGTGCCTTCGCCAGCCCGGCTGAATACTTTATTAAGTGGCCTCTCAGAACTGCTTTTAGAGTGTCCCACAGAATGGTTGATGGAGTCTCCTGGGTAGAGTTATCCCGTATAATTTCTGCAATCTTATCACTAAGGAACTCTTCAAACTGTTCACTTTTTAGATGTACAGGTATAAATCTCCACCCAGTGTTACGCCTCTCTAAGCCCAGGTTCCACTGAGTGATTAGTGGCGCATGATCCGAGTGGGCTTAGGGCCCAATGTAGCCTCGACCAGAGAGTCGAGCTGCTCCTTCTGAGTGTAACAATGGTCAATTCTTGTATACGTCCCATGGACTGCAGAATAAAACGAGTAGCCCCTGTTCCTAGGGTGTAAAGTCCGCCATGTATCTAGCCACTCCACTCCCTCTACAATTTATGTGAAGCCTGTTGCTCACTGAGCCGGGTCCTGGTAGTGTCCAAAGCTGGATTTGGAGCAATGTTAAAATCACCTGCCAAGATCAAGGTCCCCCTCGTCATCTCCATCACTTTATCCAACAAGAGATGGATCATCAGAGAGTTCGAGGCCGGGGGGAGGTAGATGTTGGCCAGGGTTAATTCTTGCTCGTATAAAATCCCTTGGACTATTATTAGTCTACTGGCCAGTTCGATCCGTTCTTTAATTTTCCAAAATGGAAGAAGTGAGGAGACCAGTATAGCAACTCCTCTTTTCCTTCCCCCTGGCATAGTCGAGGCAAAGACCTGTGAATAGCCCCTGCCTCGGAGCTTCCCATGCTCCTCTGAGGTTAAGTGGGCTTCCTGCCAATAAACTATATCAGCATTTGACTTCCTAGCTAACATTATCATTCTGGACCTCTTGACCGGACTGCTCAGGCCATTTACATTCAGTGAGTATACTTCTAAATGCTTATGCGCTATTTATCTTTCCAGAAAACCTCTATCTCTGTACATAACCTTAAATTCTCCTGGTGAAATACTATTATCTCTGATGTATTTGCCAAAAAGTCATGACTGTCTATTTTCTTTTGAAACTTATTCTTCTCTGTTATATATAGTAACCATATTGTATTATAACAAAAGCCCACAAAATAACCCTGTGGGCTGAACTGTATTATTTTATCTACACCAACTTTAAACAAGGATAACTCTATACTAGCTAAACTACCCAGTGGGCTCCTCCAGTTCCTAGAACAATCCTGGGACCCAAGGAACCTCAAACTCAGCCTGTACCATCAAGGTTCCTTAGTAGCACCAGAGTGATGGGGGAGTCCAAGGGGGATGTACCTCTCACCCTGTGCAAATTAGGTGGAGATACTCGGAGAAGTGAAACAATTTGTGTTGCATTCTGCAAAACTTCAAATAATGCGCTAACTATATATAATACCTAAAGCGATGCCAGGACATGCCAAAACAGTAAGGAGGGAGGCATCTGGGTTATAAGAGCTGGGTGCTCCTCTCCCTAAATAAAGGGTCTTAAGTGACTTCCAAGGGCTGCTGACGATGGTTATTCAGCAGTGAGGCAACTGCCAAAATGCAGTATGGGGAGGGTTCCCCAACTGTTAAGAAGGGGGGCCCACAAGCTCTAGGGTATAGTCCCTATGTCGAGCTTGCCTCTAGTTCAGCGGGGAGATATCCAGGCTGCTCTACCCCGAGGGAGCCCCAGCCAGGCCAGCATAAATGTCATTACAAATGAAATCACCTAGTTAATATACGGTAATTAAGAATTATGAATTGCCAGCCCAAGGGAATACCATTAGGCATGAGCGATAGGAGATCCACTGGGGGTGTCCCCCGACCCAGCTCCACGCAGGTCCCACCACCCATCTTTGCCCTGCGAGAAGGCAGGCCAGGCCCCCCCGACCCCGGCCAGTGAGCGAGTCCGACTGGGAGTCCCTAACCCATCCAGATCCAGTAGATTCAATATGAAAGTGTAGACCCCTATTAGGCAAGACATCCCCTCCCCGAGGTCACCTGTCCACCAGGGCTGGTGAGGGAGTCCCAGAGGAGGTCCACCAGGACCAAGCAGAACACCGGGGCAGGTGCCCCCCAATCCTGACCGGACCACAAATATCCAGACCCGGGAAGGGAGGAGAGACTCCCTCTCCGAGGAACACTTTATAAATAAAATTGAATTGAATTGAATTGAATTGAACAGGTGGAAAATACCAAGCTACCTTCTACCAGGGGGAGTGCAGAGCGAGCCCACATGGGGTCCCTCCGCAGCCCGATTGCATAGACAAACACCGGAGGTGCGCCAAGATGTAAGTGAGGCTTCATCATTAGGAGTTGCCCCACCACAGTGGCCCTCACCAGCCCCCCCCCGCAATCCCCCCATTCCAATAACGGGGCGTAGCCTGTCCCCCATACTGTCTGGTATCAATTAGCACTTTCCCATTGGGAGCCCCGAACCTCCGTCACCAATTAGCATAAGTCTCGCGGGGCAAACACCCCATCACAGGTAAAAGAGAGAGGGGCATATGCTTCATGACTAGTCGGGGCACCCCCGCGCACCCCTGCCTATAAAGGGTGAAGCCGAGTGCACAAGAGCCAAAACATCCATGTCCGGAGGACGAAGGGGGCCAGCCCACAGGGACAATCGGGAACAGGGAAGGAGGAAGGGTTTTCCGGATCCCCTTAAAAGGGATATCAATCAGCCCGGCCCTAAGGGGGAGTAAAAACCAAAGAAAAATCCCAGGCTACATCTGGATGTAGGCCAGCCACAGTTCCCCAGAACACCGGACGATCACGAACTCTTACAAAGGCCAGAGCCCCTCTCATGCAGCCCCCAGGCAGCGTCTATTACCAATATCTCCCCCCCCAGAGGAGGCCCTGCATCCCTCCCTCCCATGCGCACCCAGAGGCATTACTTGCAGCATGTACTTACAAGAGCTTGAGATTTTAATTACGTATTCAGAGGGGGAGTAGTTCAGCTGCTCTGAGAGTCCTGAGGGTGCTGGGCAAGGGAAAAGCAATATCCCGGTGGGGAGGAGCAAAGGGGAAGGTAAAAGGGCCTCTCACAAGAACAATCAACAGAGGGACAAGTTGGTCATCCGTTAAGAACTCATGTGTTCACTAAATCAGGTTGCACGTCCTTTTGAGCAGCTCCCTGAGTGTCTTCTAATAGATGCGCCGCCCTTCCTATCCATCATGGAGGGGTCGCTGTATCTTCTCAACAGGGCTGTAACATCCGCTCGCAGATTCGTGTGTGGAGACCTCTGTGATGATCCAGGCCTGGAAGTCCCCTTTTGTGACACGGACCAAGCTGAGGCGAGTAAGTCCTTCTCTAGCCTATCCTTAGTAAGGGGGGGGAGGTAATCCCCTGGGAGCTCAGGAAAGAAGTGGCAGCCAGTAGATCCGGGAAAACTTCCGGGCCTGCTTCTGTAAAAACCTTCAGCCTCGCTGGAAACAAGATCTGGGCCTTGATGTTTTTAGCCCGAAGCTGTTTTACGACTGGCCAGAGGACTCTCCTAGATTCCTGGACTGCTGTCGTGTGGTCATTGTCCAGGGAGATTCGGGAGCCAGAGTAACTCAACTGGCCCTTCTGCCAGGCTCTCTGCAGCAATTCCTCCTTAACCTTGTAGGATGTTAACTTGGCAACAATCTAGCGATGCTTTAAATCTGGGCTACTGGGTTTGGGAACAAGGGCTCTATGCGCCTGATCCATCTCTATTGCAAACTCTGCAGGCAATTCCAGGATGTCTCATAGAAAGCCCTGAAGGAAGGCCATCATTGTGGGATGCTTGTCTTCCAAGCCCTCAGGAACCCCATAGACCCGGAGGTTCTGCCGCCGACTCCTGCCTTCCAGGTCATCCAAACGATGGGTGAGCTCACGGTCCCGCGCCAACAGGTACAGAATCAGGCAGTCCTGGCGATCCAACTGCTCAGAGACTTGGGTGGCACATAGTTCCAACTGGTTGGTTTTATGGCTAATGCTGTTGATATCTGCTTTAAGTTCACCCAAGGACTGGTTGATTTTATTGACCGTGTGTGTCGTTTGCTTAATTGTGGCTACTAGGTCTGCATGTGGGCCCTTCTTATGTGGACCGGCCTGGAATAAGTCGAGAGGTGCCTCTGATGAGTCCGACGCATCTCCCTGCTTTTCATGAACTAGGGCTCGCAATTTTTGAGCCTGGGTAAGCTGGGGTCTTCCTGACCTATTTTTCTTGCTTTTGGCCAGCGAAGACATTCTGCTTGCGGTGATTTATCATTTTTATAACTGGCTGGGGCGTGGAGCTCCAGGGCTAAGTAGCCATCATTATGCTGACGTCACCAGAAGTCCCCGCACGCAAATACATTTCTGACATGAATTCACAATAATTTTCTGTGAGGATGATGGAGTGAGTATACATATCGGTGTCACATAGCAGGAAATGTGCTAACAACACAACTAAAAGAGTTTGCATGTCCTAAAAAGGTACCGATATGCCATTCCTTAAGACTAAGCTGATGGTTCTCCTGCCTTTAGCAAAACGTTGGTATTTCAGATATCATTGTCTTAGATCATAAGCTCCCACAATTATAGCCATCTGCATCTTTCAGGATGCCTTATGTACATGTCTGTCTTGGGTTGCTTTGTCTCTTAAAGTCTTTGTAATTAGGTATGCATTTTTAATTGCTTGAATGGCTTTTGGACAAACTTTATTTTTCATTTGGGTTTTACTTACATTTGCTGCAAGTCGACCCACTCCGAACCTGCCACTATAAAAGCAGAAACCCTGCAGTATATTCAAAAACAGTATGGCAAATTGTCCACAGGTGGCATTATACCCCGGCTAGGCTTTTCCACTTCAGCATATCAAAAGACACTTTGGAGATGTAAAACAGAAAGGGGCACCATATCTCACATAATATGGTCTTGTAAAGATAAGTAGACCTTCTGGGAAGATCTCTTACTAGCATGCCAGCTGATGTTAAACTGTGGTTTAAAAAGTAACGCCAAATTTATGTTGTTGGGTATTGACTCTGATCTCTTGCACCTCTCTATTAGTCAGCAGAGATGGCTCCACGTGGCATGTATCACTGCTAAAATGTGTTATTAAGGCACTGGAAACAAACCACACACACACCCCTTTTTTGGAGTGGGTTAAGGACTTTGCTATTAGGGCCAACTGTGAGACATTTGCTCATAAAATGCAAGGCAGAGTGGATACATCTTTTGAGATATGGTACCATTTCTTTAATGCACCTCTATGTAAGACTCCAGATTCAGATATATGTCTTATCTAATAAAGTAAGCCTTAGCTGTCGTATTAACGTAGCATAACAATACTGGGATTTTTTTTTTCTACTTATTCTTTATCCACTCCTACTGTCCCTTCCAACCACCACTCCTTCCGTCCTACAAGGAGTGACGACCTTCCAACCTCTACCGACCAGCTTGGTCTGCCCCTAAAGTGCCATACTGCCATTGGGGCCCTTGATGGCCTGGATTACCCTCCAGGCGGGGCGAGGAGAGAACCCACCTTAACCCCCCTCTTTCCCCTGTGGTGAGCTGCACATTGGGGTCTGCCCCTGGTTAGTGGGTGGTGAGACCGGCTCCGGAGGACTTCATCTAGGCAACTGGAGGGCATTTTCCTCCAAGGAGTTTCCCCCCCTTAACCCCGCCCCCTGAGATGCTGGTGCAGAGAGTCTGCGTGCTAATGCACGCTGCTCTCAAGCGCCTAACGACGTCCTCCCTCCCCAGCTCCAGTAGACGAAGCTGCCGAGCCTCTTGAGAGTCGGTGCATCCACCGACCCTCTCAGGACGTCGGGCGCTCAATGAGCCCTGGCATCCCGCCCCGAGGGAGGAGGCATCCGTTGGGACGTCATCCTCCTCCCTCCCCAACCGACCCCCGCCGACCCGGATCCGTTCCCATACCCGGGTCGCCGGCATAGTCCAGCGCCTCAACCCTCAGCGCCACCAGGCCAGCCAATACTGGAATTTTTAATACACCACATTTTCCTTCACTTTTTCCAGTGATTACTCCTTTTTTTTTTTCATTTATTATACTTTTTTCCCCTACTGCCATCAACTCGGTACCTCTGCCTGGTCACGGAACTCAGCCTTCACCTCCATATAGGACCACGGACCCTCGAATACTGCCTGGCTTGCCCCCCAGGGTGGGGTTGCGACACCAACCCCCTTAATGGTGCCGCAATAACAGGATTAGGTCTGAGGGCTGGTCCTGGAGGCTAATGAAGGCCAAGGCAGGTGTCATCGAGGGTGGATGGCAGGAGTATTTGGGAGTTTTTTTTTTCTTGGGGGCAGGGACATGCAGTGACATCCCGCATCTGCCCCACCCAAGTCATTTTAATGCGGTTGCTGTGGTACCCATGGCCTCCATGAGGTCTGTCAAACACAGGACATTCTCCGCCTCCCCTGGAGAGGAGAGCAATCCTGGGGATACTTCATCCTTCTCTCCCCGTCCGGCCTCCGGCGAGCCAGATCCATTCGAAGCAGGGTGCGCCTGGCTGGAGCAGAAATCCAACACATGCGTAACGGGCGGCTCTGGCGATTACCCTATGCATGTCTTAGTTCTCTTGATATACTGGTAGATGTTCAAGCTTACAGGTATATAGTTTCATCTTACATGTCTGTAGTTTCATCTCACATGTATATAGTTTTAGTTAGTTATGTCAAACATCCTGTTAAATGTTTTGTTCAGTTGTATAAATTGTGTTTGTAACCTTGAAATTCTAATAAAATATTAATTATAAAAAAAAATGGTAACCCATATATTTTTTTCTTTTGCTTTATTTGCAACCATACTGTATGTCAAAAAATGTTTTACGAAGATGACATGGCATTTACATGATGTTCATACAAATATACAAAAATGTCCAAATTTTTTTGAAACTGTTAGTACACGTGGGGTGTCATAGTATCAGAAATGTACATTTTAGTTTTACTTCGGTGGAAAAAAAGAGAAGCAAACATTTTGACAAATACAGTGTTCTTATGCTGACACGTAAAACAATTATGTTGTTACCAATTAAAATAATCTGAACCCTTCCTGATTTGTTTTCTGTTAAGAGGCATAAAGTCTCACCATGTACTCAAACAAGAATAAAAAAAAACAGTGGTTTATCTTGTGGATTTTAAATACTTGAATGACAATCATGTTCTGGGAAAAATTAGAAATCTGACATGAGTCACAGAAACACCAGGAAACGTGCTTAACTTTCGGAACCTCATTACTCCATTTTTTAAATAAGAATCAGAGTTACAGTGCCATTTTATAATTGCAACAAGGCACTTTAGTGTGTGTGTAATTGTGGGATAATGGCACTTCTTGAGTGCACAAGACACTCCACATTGCCTCATGCCTCACCTCCTGATGTGTGCTGTTATCGCAAAATAACCCACACCTTGGCATGCCCTATTGCTTTGGTCTGTTAGGCATTGTTGAAATCATAGCACCATAGAAACATAGAATTTGACGGCAGATAAGGACCGCTTGGCCCACCCAGTCTGCCCATTTCCCTACCTAATGGATAAGCTGCAGATCCTAGTTAACCAGCAGCCTACTTCTTTCTACCCCCACCCCCTAGAATTGCCTTATGACTGTCCCATGCATGCTTGAATTCAACCACTGTTTTTGACTCCACAACCTCCTCCGGAAGGCCGTTCCATGCATCCACAACCCTCTCTGTGAAAAAATACTTCCTTACATTACCTCTGAGCTGCCCCCATCTTCAAATTGTGCCCCTTGTTCTTGCACACCTCTTTTGAAAGATGCTACCTCTTGGACTTTGTTGATTCCCCTGAGGTACTTGAAAGTTTCTATCATGTCCCTCCTCTCCCTCCTTTCCTCGAGGCTATACATATTAAGCTGCTTTAGTCTCTCTTCATATGTCTCTGGTGCAGACCCTGCACCATTTTAGTTGCCCTCCTCTGGACAGCTTCCATCTTGTCTATATCCTTGCGGAGATTGGGTCTCCACAAGTGCAAAGATGGAATGGTCCCAGATGTCACCAGAAACCCATGAGTGCTAATAGGCAAGTGATTCAGAGCTGTTTTTTTTTTTTATTAGTGACTGTTTGTTTAAGCATGGGAGCACTGTACAGAGAAGACACAAAGAAATACTGTAAGGACCCTAAAAATTCTGCTGGGACTGTACTCCTCCCTGTAAATCATCATGTTTTCTGCACAGCCCAGGATCCAGATACAGAGGCCGATAGACAAGGTGTAAAAATCTTCATCAAGTTTTGCGGTCAGGTGGCCACTGTAACTAGTATTGGAAATGGAAAATATTCACTGGGAGAACCCACCACCTTAGATGTAGGATTGAACATATCCGGCAGGGCTCTGGGGCACATTTCCCCATTAGATACTGCATTTTTACACGGTATTTAATTCTTTTTTATGCCTTTAAGGGGGCACATTTTGTACAAGATCCTTACCAGTTTTGCTCCTGCAACCGAGTCAGACTTTTAATTTCACACCTGAAACTGAGTTCCCCCAGGCCTCCCACCCGCCCCCCACCCCCAGCATTTTCACCACTGACTGTAACAAAATGGCTTCTTGCCAAAGCTACTGTAATGGTAGCCATTTCATATAATTTTATAAGGAAGGCACCCAAACCTACTGACCATATGGCCATTTTAGCATCGCTTTTAGTGGCCATTGTTGATTTTTTAAGTGGCTTTTGGCAACTGAATGTTTTATAGCCTGCTTCTAGGGCTTATCCATCAACTGTATTGGCCTCTTGATGTGATCATAAACTGGCAACCTCACACAGTTTCACAATATCTCACAAGGGAGAAGAGTGGAACAAAAGTTTCTGGCTTTGGCTGTCCAATCTGTGTAATCTTTGTGACTGTGTGTGTGTGTTTGTTGGGGGGGGGGGAGTAGGAGGCTGGTCAGTGGTAACATGATGCCCTCACCAGACTCCCTTTGAGCTCAGATGAACACACTGTCTAATTAAAAACATGAAAAAAGATGTCAGGCCGGTTGAAGCAGAAAGCAGCCCTAAACTCCACAGAGGCCCTTGGGCTGAGTTCCAGAGAAAGAATTTTGTCCGAGTGTCACACAATCTACACAGACCGACAGAATGGTAAGGAACTTGGATGGGGGGAAAAGGAAAAGGAAAAAAAAGTCTTCATCCTTCTGTTAAAATGACAAGCCTTCCTGTTAGACACGGACTTGGAGAAGTTAACTTTGGGGTTATTTTTACTCTGACATTGAGTGCTCAGCTGCACTTAGGCTGTTATGAAAGATATAAATAAACATGATGTAGCCTGTAGCCTACACCAAAGTGCAACCAAATAAGGAAAGCTGAGGGGACATCGGGGTAGTTGCACGGTTGAAACGGTGGGCTTACGCTACCATCATGTCCCAGGGACCCGGGTTTAGGAGTGGACTAATGTTGCTGCATTGGAAGGCAGGCCTGGCTGAGGTGGTTGCTGCTTGGCAGTGTGACTCAGTCACGGAGGGTTGGCGGCAAGTTCTGTTGGCATAGTAACCCCTGCAGTTGGGCTGGGGAGCTTGCCTCTTGCTGCAGGGATGCTATGACATCCAAAGCCAACCTAGGCATCACTCACATGCTGTGGGTGGAGGGAGGGACTTGGTGGCCATCGTTACCCTCATACCACACTCAATGTGGCTCCCCACAGGCTGTGATGATGGGGGGAGTGGCTGATCCAAGGGGTCGCCGACAGTGCATAGCAAGACCTAACAGGTTGGAGCAGGTGGTGGCACTGGGGCCAAAAAGTGTTACTGAAAAAAAAAAGGTGGACTTTTGGGGCCTCTGGATGGCCCCACGCTATTGTGTTGTGCTGCCATGATGGTGACCTGGGGTTGGAAGCCAGTCCGGTGATCCCATAATCGATGGCAGCACTTCCTGGCCAGAAGAAGGCAATGCCATGATCCGCTGTCACCGAAGGATTCCTGTGTGCACCACAGAGCAGATGCTGTGCCACTGTGATGCTACATGCAAGTGAGATGCTACCTGTGGTGCCAAAGGGAGGTAAGCATAAAGAAGGTACCATGAAAGCAGGTCTGCCTTAAAGGCGACTTTAGTTGGAGAAACCAACTGCTTAACAAAGGACCAGTGGTTCATATCCAGATATGAATATAATATTTTTTGTAATCTCAGCAAGAGACCAAGGTTCAAAGCCTAACAGGGACTGATACATGTAAGGGCCGGGCACCCTCCCGTGTCTAGGGGTATATGGCGGTGCTTCTTGTTCAGAAGGGCACTGCCTTACATCATGAAGCCCTGTCTTTGTCTCTCTACTTTACCTTTACCTCTGCCTGCACAGGTCAGGATGAATGAGGATCAGGGCAACCACTGCACATTTCTGGGGTACCACAAACTGAGACTCGCACAGAAACTGCATGTCCATACTGGGAGCTGGGATCAAGTGAGATGTATTTTACTGAGCTGTAACTGCATAACACAGGTTTGAAGGGAATTACTCTCGCCTTCCTCAGTTCTTCATCAGCAACCATCAGCAGCAGCAGCAATCACAATGCATTCGGTAACATGGGCTCCTAACCATACCCAGTATACTACACTGTCATAACCATGTTTCCAGATCATATTCCCCTTGATTTAAATATGATTTCTATTGCTGCTATTTCATTTACTAAGGGTCCTTTTACCCTTTGGTGTATCTGATACCTACTGAACTGCACATCCCGTTTCTTTTGCCAGCATTATCACCCTTTGACTTTAAAAGGGGCACTAACATTGTTATCACATTCGTTGCTACTAATACTGTACAAACCGTACCATACATTTTAGGGTACATAGAGCCTTGGCAGTCCCAAAACTATTTGTGCGTAGCATCCTCCCAGGCAGGGTGAGCACTATCCCTGGGGACCAACATGCCTGCACATGTCTTAGTGTGGCACCAAAGTGACATCAGTCAGAATACAGTACATCATCATTATAATCTACTCCTAAATTTGGTAGACAGTTGGTTCGCCATATGTGTATTCTTCTGACACCACACTGATAGCCCTTGTGGCTCACAGAAAGGGACTCCCAAGCCGGCCCCATCCCAGGCTACTATAAATCAGGGATCACTAGCATCCATGACACGCCCCCTGATGGAGTGAAGCGCCAGGGCATAGGGTGCTGGCGGATGGCTGAGAGGCATCTAACTGGAACATAGGCATAACTGTGTTGCATTTTGCACATTCTGTCTATTTGTCTATGTGATGGTTATAATACTGTGAACTCTGGAGCACAGCATGTGCATGAAAATGTGTGAGTGTGAGGGTTATGTACTGGGACTGGTACTCTTTAATGTCTTTATAGGTGACATTGCGGAGGGGTTGGAAGGAAAAGTATACCTCTTTGCAGACGACACAAAGATCTACAACAGGGTTGATACACAAGGAAGGGTGGAAAGGATGAGAAGGGACTTGACAAGATTGGAGCAACGTTCAAGAGTATGGCAGCTTAGTTTCATTGCAAAGAAGTGCAAAGTACTGCACCTGGGAAACAAAAACCCAGGCGAAGAGTACACAATGGGAGGGGGGAAGGTACTAACAACAACAAAAATGGAAAGAGACCTGGGTGTACTCATATCAGATGACCTTAAGATAGGCAAGCAATGTGAGAAGGCAGTAAGGAGGGCTGGGGGGATTTTGGGATGCATAGAGAGAGGCATCACCAGTAGAAAGCAGGAAGTTGTTATCCCTCTGTACAGACAGTTGGTGAGACCCCATCTGGAGTACTGTGTGCAGTTCTGGAGACCCCATCTCCAAAAGGACATAGACAGGATGGAGGCAGTCCAGAGGAGGGCAACCAAAATGGTGCAGGGTCTGCACCAGAAGCCATACGAAGAGAGACTAAAAGAGCTTAATATGTATACCCTTGAGGAAAGGGGGGGAGGGCATGATAGAAACTTTCAAATACCTCAAGGGAATCAACAAAGTCGAAGAGGGTAGCATATTTCAGAAAAAGAAATGCACAAGAACAAGGGGGCACAATTTGAAGATCGAGGGGGGGACGGCTCAGGGCAATGTAAGGAAGTATTTTTTCACGGAGAGGGTGGTGGATGCATGGAACAGCCTTCCTGAGGAGGCTGTGGGGTCAAAAACTGGGGGGATTCAAGAAAGCACGGGACAGACATAAGGCAATTCTGGTGGGGGGGTAGGAAAAAGTAGGCTGTTGGTTAACTAGAATCTGCAGCTTATTCACTAGGTAGGGAAATGGGCAAACTAGGTGGGCCAAGCAGTACCTATCTGCTGTCAAAATCTATGTTTCTATGTAACTCATGGAAAATGGCTCATGATCTAGTTAGAGTATGGTGGAACATAGAATTCAAGGTGGGGAATAGGGGAACTCATGGAAACTGGCCGAGGATCATGTTAGGGGAACTCGTGGCCAATGATCAGGGTTGGGGATCAGGGAACCAATGAAAAAAGGCTCATGATACTGCTGTGGGATGGCGGAAATACAGGAAATATGGCTAATGATCATGGTGGTTGATAAGAAACTAATGGAATATGGTCTATGATCTGGGTGGGGGACAGGAGAATTACAAAGCTATACCTGGACTTCAGTGGTGGATAAGTGACACTTTTCATACCCCCTACCGAACAGTACATAAGTGCACATGCCCCAGGCACCCTTGGGATGTTCATTTCTTTACTGCTTGCAGCTGCTTGTCCTTATCCCTATTCCCTCTGTCCTCAAGTCTGCAGCATTCCATGCCTTGCTGGGTTTTCCCATGCAAAGCTGTTGACTCCTGCTGCCACCCCTTCCAGTTTGGTCGTTCCTTCTGTTCCCCCATTTGCTTTGCAGCTGAAGCCACTTCCTGCTGGTGTGGCTCATGATGCTGGGCTCTCCTGCTGGTTGCCCTACAGCCTGTACAGCCTTGGGACTTTTCCTTGGCCTGCTGCCTTGCCCATCTCCTGGGTGTGTGGTCAGGCCCTTTGTTCTGCTGTGCTCCTCTGTCTTGCTTCTGCCTCCTATCCTGTTCTGTAGGGGTCTCCCCGACAGCCACTTTCATTCCGTTCTGGATCGATCCTGTTCCTGCTCCTTGTTGCAGACCTTGCTTCTGGCTGTTACTGTTTGCTCTGCTGCCTCTCTGCTTGGCAGCTGCCTTCCCCTTGGGCCCTCCCACCTCCTGCCAGGCCCACCTGCTGTGCTTCTGCTCTGGGGTTTGCCAGGGACTTTCTCTGCCCTGTGGCCTGTTTACTCTCTGCTAAACCTTGTCTGCTGGCTTTGGCAAGGCAAGTTTTATTAATACCGCACCGAATCCTGGACGCTCTGGGTGCCTTACATAAAAATAAGAACAGAATAAGACAGACAAAATAAATAAAATAACAATAAACTAAAAATAAATCTAGAAAATCTCAGCAGATAAAATAACACAGTAAGATGAGTATAGATAATCTAAAATACTGCAGCAATTCTAAAATTAGTGCTGGTCATAACCCCTCGCTTGGGAAGGCCAGGGCAAACAGATGGGCCTTGAGACCCCTTTTAAATACTTTGACCGACGGAGCCTCCCATACAGATGGTGGTCAAGTGTTCCACAGGATAGGGCCAGTGACACTGAAAGCACGGCCACCGGCAGTTCTTAACCTAGTCCTGAGCATCTCTAGGAGGCCCCTGGCCAAAGAGCGGAAGGAGTGGACCGAAGTGCAGGGTGTCAGGAGTTCATCCAGGTAACCAGGGCCTAGCCCATGTAGGGCTTTATAGGTGAGAAGATTCACCTTGAAGATAACCCTCCACCTGACAGACAGCCAGTGCAAAGAGGACAACACCGGGGTCACATGACTTCGAAAAGCCAGTCAGTAACCTAGCAGTGGCATTCTGCATCAGCTGCAGTTGGCGGAGGGTACCTCCTTAGACCCTGAAGTACAGCGCATTGCAGTAGTCAAGCCTGGAGGTTACAAAGGCATGTACCGGTGTAGGCAGGTCCTCAGGTGGAACTAGGGATTTGATCCTGGCGATATTCCTTAAGTGGTAAAATCCACTTTGGACAACTGCCGACACCTGAGATTCAAGTGTCAGCATGTCATCCAGGGTCACACCAAGATCTTGCACCCTAGCAGAGGCCAACAATAGCGCAGGATCCAGTTGAAGACCCGGCATCCCAGTATCAGTGACACTTCTATCACACCCACAACCTGGCTCAACCACTAGTACCTTTGTCTTGTCTGGATTCAGTCGCAACCAGCTGGAGGACATCCGGTCTTTGATCTTGGCCAGGCAGTTATTCAGCACTTCCACAGCATCTGATGTCCCGGGGCAAAGGAGAGATACAGTTGGGTATCATCTGCATAGCAGTGAAAATCTACACTGTAATGCCTAATGAGTTCACCAAGGGGCAGCATATACACTGCAAATTATGTCAGCGACAAGCTCGACCCCTGAGGCACTCCATATGGCAGGGGCTTCGGGGAGGTAGAGAAATTCCCCATCACCACGCATTGCTTCCTACCAGAGAGAAAGGACTCAAACCAGCAGATGACAGTGCCGGCGAATCTACAGTACTCTCTGAGGCAATCGAGAAGCACAATGTGATCCACAGTGTCAAAGGCCGAGGAGAGATCTAGGAGAACAAGAGTTGTTTTGTCTCCTCTGTCTCTCTCCCTGAGGAGGTCATTATGCACCCTGACTAATGCCATTTCAGTGCTATGCCCGGCTCTGAAACCAGATCAGAGTGGCTCATAGATGTCAAAAGTCACAAGATGCTCCTCAAGCTGTTGCACCACAATTTTCTCAACAACCTTACCCAAAAATGGGAGGTTGGAGATAGGACGGTAATTCGCTAGAACGTCCGGGTCGAGAGATGGCTTCTTCAGCAGAGGCCTCACCTGAGCCTCTTTCAAGGCATCTGGAAAAAAACTCCTGTCACTCCCCTTGGCTCCTTCCTGGCTGTGGCTGTAGTCATGCTTCACTGTTTTTGTTTTTTTGGGGGCGGGTCTTTGACCCACTGCTCCTAACTCATATCCCCCAACCTGCCTAGGTAGGTGTCCACTCCTCTCCTCTGGCCTCTGCATTAATCCTTACCACCTGCTGTACATTAACTACCATTCCTACTTTACTTACTATTGGCAAATGCCCCGGCAATCAGGCAAATGCACCAACAACAGTTGGGCTCATGCCCCAGCAGCAATTGGGCACACACACCTCAATGACAATTGGGCACATGACCCAACACCTATAAATGGCTCAGGATGCTAATCACCCTCCTATTACTTTGTACTGCATTGAACCTAGACCATCAAGGGACTGACTTCTTCTCATATCTGTGGGCCTTGTTCTCCAGAGGAGAGTAGTATGGCTGCCAGGCCTGAAGCAGCTAGTCACATGTGTCCTCCTTTTCTTCTGTAACCCCAATGTTCCTTTAGCACTCAAGTTCAGATCATGTGCACCTCAAGAAGCATGAACCCTCTTCATTCAGAGACTCTTGGTTGCAGGACCATTCCATGTAGCACCTTCTTTGGAAGGGGGGCTCTCTACAAGACAGAAGGAGAAGCTCACTCCCTAGCTTGGCAGCAACATGTCATAGGTTCAGCTTTACACCTGGTGTTGTAATAGTACTGTGGTAAAGTTAGAGGTTGGCGATCTTAGCCTTGGATCCCTAGAGGGTTTCTCCACAAGGTTTTTTTCCTCTTCTCCATGCTAACATTTCATAAAAGTTGTTATTTGTTCCTTGTTAGTTCAATTTTGCCCAAACACTTGGGTTGTGTGTATCCCCTAAGTGGCACTATCACAAGGGCTACTCCCCCTGCCTGTGTGACTAGGTGCAGGTTAAGGGGCCTGGGTACTGAAAACGGATGCCTCCACCTGGAGGACAGGGTTATTGGTAGCATAGCTGACCTGGGTACAGCCCTCCGGGACACTGTAACCCCCCCTCTTTCCTCTCTAGTGGCCTAAGCAATGAACAACAGACACAGTTACAATAACCCCTAATCAGCATACAAATCCCCACTCTGTTTGCATTTACCACCAGGGCTGATTCCACCAGTTCGACCCTGGCGACCCCCTGCAAAATAAGGTTAGACACAGCAGGTAACAACAGTACACTACTTCTTGTACAAAATGGAACCACAGTCAAGTTAAATGCAAAAAGAATTGGATCTGGTTTATTCAGGGGGATGAAAAAGGGAGGGGCGTAATTTGGCTGATTAGTTCTGTAACTGATTCAATCAGGCAATCATGCATGCACTTTAGAGTCTCTTCAAAGTCACACACTCTGAGTACCCAGTTGGAAAAAGGTGGGCTAGCCTGACACGTTTCCAAGGGTAGGCTGGCTTTGCAGCTGGTAGGGGCCCTGTGATGGAAAGAAGGAGTATGCACAACCCCACATAATTTGTAATCTGGAGCCTGGAGGCTCAGTTCATGACAAGAAAACAACAACTGAATCAGATGACAACACTTTTGATTTAGCTGATGTTGCAGGGAGCTACCCTGGTGTTTACTCACGCTACCCAATATGAAACACAGGAGGGACAAAATGGAGACTGCAGGTTGACAAGCTGGTATGCCAGGAAAAGCAGGGCCCACATGATTCACCCAGGTGTTGTTCCTGTTCGAGATGTTGAGCAGGGGGCTGATCCCTGGGTGAGTCTCTCGTCGATGGTGATCTCTGCATCTGAAGTAGCTGACTGGGCCAAGGTGGTAGGGCTCAGGCCGGGTGAACAGTTCGGATTCAGTTTGATTGGTGCTGGAGACAGCTTCCAGCAAGCATGACACACTTAAGTAGCGGGGAACCAAATCGTGACCCACTGACAGCTTACAGCACATTTATAGTAAAGCAAAAAACAATACCACAGGTCGGATGACAGTCCAGTTGCAATTTCAGTTTTTCTGAGCAAAACCGTGATCTCTGTGGTGATTCAGATGTCCTGACAGGCCAATCGCTTACAGCAAATCTTCAGTCTTCTTCAGGAAACAGGGCAGTCACAATTCGGTATTTCTGGTCACAAGCCGGTTCAGATTCAGTCTGATTAATTTCACTAGCAGATCCCTCAGAAGAGAAGATGAAGCAGGCAGGCTAGACACAGCCTTCCCACCAGTTTTCTGTGCTACTACACAGGAGCAGCTGCTTGAATGTCTTGAGCAGTTCACTCTCTCAACTCCAAACTCAGACTGACTCTCTGCTGCAGGCAGCACCAGGACTTCCTTCTCATCCAAAAAGGGTTTGGTTGGTTGATTGATCTATATTTCAAAACAAGAGCTCCCCTTCCAGGTCCATTTAGGTGGCAAAATGAAAAAACTACAATTCCTACAGAAATTCACTCCCAAAAGACCCCTGGAGACCAGTGGTGGCTCTACACCAGGGCCTGCCAGGGCACGTGCCTTGGTGAAAAAATGCTGTGCCCCATATGCTGCAGAGCTTCCCTCATAGCAATATATCAGTGCCCTGGCTGCCATCTGTTGTACCCCAGCTGTGCCTTGGTAACCATTTGTGGCTAGAGACGCTACTGCTGGGGACAGACTCCATTTTAAGGTCCCCAAAAGGTACTGATTGATGCAATACAGAAATGTCCATGCTGCAAAGAAAGGCAGGTTAGACAAACTATAATACCATTATTATTAGAGCAGCTAATCAGCAAACAATTATCAATTCTAACAGAGCTCCCTCTGCACCATTAGCGATGGCAGAACAGAGCAATATTATTGCAGCTTGGGCAGAACTCGAGCCTGGAAACACTCGGCCCCTATCCAGATTAATTATACACTACAAAAATAATGTCTCTTAAAGGGACAGGCATGGAGGCTAACAGGGCACTCGCATGCAAGCACTTTTACACCTGTAAAGACACAGAACGCCTGCCTGGCAGTGGGCATTTAAGCACACCCAAGGAAGACTTTTGGGAACCCCCATTTATAAGGGGGGTGGCATGTGGATGGTGGCTTGCTCCATCTCCTCACTTAGATTCACAGTGCCATGTCCTTTCCTTTCTCCTTAGTGGAAGAGGATGCCCTGACAGTTTTATTTATGCCTCTGGCCTGACTTTGTAGCTTCTTCACTAAGGTACCATTAGCCAAGGGACCCACGGTTCTGCAGAACCTCTAGGGGTGGAACCTTCTTCAAGAGGGTTCCTGTGCCATCGGTACCCTGTTAGGGTGGTAGATCCAATGGGAGCAGAGAACATGAAAGGCCACACATACACAACACTTCCTAGCATATACCTCAGTTCTCCAACATTGGCCATCAATCATCATACCAACACAAACTTTTTTGCAGTTAGTGCTGTTTATGCCACCCCAGGCATGCCAGTTTTCTTTTATGTAAGGCACCTAGAGTGTCTGGGATTGGATGCCATGTAAATAAATGTGCCTTGCCTTCTTCATAGCCTCCCCACCTCGGCTGCAAAATAGATCTTTGGATGGGAAATGCATCATAGAGCTGGGTGCAGTCACTGTGATGGGTCAGTCCTGTCATGCTGGTCAGCCATGTTTTCTCCTCCTGTTACATTCCACAGGTCTGGCGAGTCCCCCTATGGTGACTAGGGATTACTGTTGGCAAACTTGTGCTGGCCCAAAATTGGTGATCAGCCTCCTCCCCTTCGATGACTCATTAGGTAAGAGCCTTTTTGCATTGCATGAAATTAGAACACACATAATATTCTGCCAATAATTTACAGGAAAGGTATCAACAATTGTGGAGCCCTCTGGAACAGGCCCTGGGGATCTCCTGGTTCCCAACCTTTTAAGATACTGTTGGTTGCAAGCAATGGTGTTGGCTGACATTCCACAATTCAGTTTGTTCCTTTTCATTTGATTACTGACTTATGTGGTGCTTGTTTTTGGGGATGTGTATTCTTAATTTGCCTCCAGCGGACTGGGTGAGTGCGCCCTTTGATGGGTTGCCCATTTGCACAAATGTCTTTATTTTGTTGTTTTAAGACTAGAACTTATATCGAGATATAGTATGTATGTTTTTCATGCTATGTATCCTGTGCTGACTTTTAAATAAAGTTCACAAAAAAAAAAATTCCACAGGGAGGGCAGATATGCAGTGCCGCCGAGACATGCCTATGCACACTCCCACACACACAGGACGTTGGAAACCGTCACTCCTTCCACCACTAGATTGCTGTCCCTGGGACCTAACCTCTAGCCACCGCTCAGGGTCAGTAGTACAACAGGTGCAGCAACCCTTCTGCCCCAGAGAAGGAGAGAAGCCCTACATAAGCTCAATCCACTTCCTCCTGACTATCCCTCCAACAAGCGGGTTCACTCCCAAACTCGGGTTATTGACATCACAACCGGTAGCTCTACCGCTGCTCTGGCAGGCCAGCTACCTTACCAACAGTACTGAGCTACCGACACTACTTAACAACGTTTCCCACTTCAGTTGTACAGGCACTGTACTACGTTGTGCAAGCATCCACTACAGAAATCAATCAAGCAATCAACCGCAGTAGTTACTCCATACTTAGTTACCAGCTGACACAGTGAACACATGAAAAATGGCACATGGTCTGGGTGGGGAATGGGAAAATGGTGGGAAAATAGTCAATGGTCAGGGTGGGGGATAGGGAAATGTGTGGATACTGGCCCATGGTCTGGGTGGTGGACTGGAATATTACAGTTTAAATGATTAATGATCAAGATGGTTGATCGGAAACTCGTGGAAAATGGCCCATGCTCTGGGTGGGGGATGGTGGACTTAGGGAAAATAGCCAATGATCAGGGAGGGGGATGGGGGACCTCATGGAAAAATCTCTTGATCATGGTGTGAGGTAGGGGAAATTCAGGGAACATGCTTAATGGTCAGGGTGGTTTATTTATTTATTTATTTAAGAATCAGTTTACAACCTTTGAGCCAGAGGCTCGTTTCCAAATGTACTTCGTCACATAAAGACATACATTGCGTTTCGGTTACATAGCAAAGATTTGCAGAAAATCAATAGGCATTCACCAGAGGCGCCACGTCACATAGTGGTCAGACAAATACAATTGGGTACAGGGTACATGTAATTGATAACAGGTATTACACAAGTCGGTATCAAGTGAGCATTCTGGTAGATAAACATTGAAAACAGCTGGCACTGGCCAGGTTAAACCTAGGCATGGTGTACAGGGAAGTGGTGGAGGGATGGTAGGGTGGAGAGCTGCCGGGGGCATTGTCAAGAGAAAGAGGTGGAGGCTATGTTCAGAGACAGGAGCAGTTACGAGTGCGAAGATGTGGTTCAGTGCGGTTTTGAATGTGGAGATGGTGATGGCATTGGTGATGGTGGCAGGGAGAAGTTAAACCAGGTTGGGGCTCTATAGCTGAAGGACCTCTGGCCACGGCTGGTTCTCGTTCTGGGGACCTTTAGAGTGGTCTTGTAGGAAGACCGTGTTGCAATGGTGGGAGGGCTCTGGTGGATGGATGCCGTTACCCCAGAGGAGAGCCAGTAGGGTTTTTGGTGAGGAGACAGGTCTGGTATCGGGCCGTTCATCCAGGGTAAGCAGGTTAGCATCGACATATAGCTGACAGGTGTGTGTGAGGCCTGGGGCACCAGTAATCAATCTGCATGCTTTATTCAGGGTTAGGTGAATTTTGTTGAGTGCAGTGGTGTCGGCAGCACCGTATACTGGTAGACCATAGTCTACAAGGGACAGAACGGACGATGTAACAGCTAGCCGGAGAGCATTTGGTGGAAGGCAGGTTTTATGGTGGAATAGGATGCCAAGCCGTGTGTTGGTGGCGGATGTTAGGGCGTCGATGTGGTTGTGAAATGTGAGGGCTGAATCGAAGGTAACCCCAAGGTATTTGTAGGAGCAGACTTGTTCCAGTGGTTGGTTGGTGCTTGGAAGGATATAGAGTGGGTGGTTGCTAGCTTTGTTTTGGGGGTGTGAAAAGAGCATAGTTTTGGTTTTCTTAAGATTGATGGCGAGTCTCGCTCTAAACCAAGCCTCGGCACTGTTGAAAGACTGCTGTAGGGAGTCCTGTAGGGAGATGGGATTACGGTGGGTGGCAAAAAGGACAGCGTCGTCTGCATACAGCAGAATTTTGCCAGAGCATGCACTGGGCAGGGTGTTCAGATACAGCGAGAAGAGAAGGGGGCCCAGGATGGAGCCTTGGGGGACCCCAGAGAGAATGGGACGGGTGTCGGAGAGTGTGCTATTAATCTTGACACACTGGGATCGAGTGTCAAGATAGCTAGCACACCATGCCAGGGGGCCAGCCGAGAGACCAGTGAGTCAGAGTGCATTCAGCAGCAGTGGATGGGAGACAGTGTCGAAAGCCTTTGAGAGGTCAATGAACACTGCACCAGCTAGGAGCTGGTATCCAAGGAGGAGTGTGGGAAGTTGGAGAATTCAATAAGGGCAGTGCTGGTACTGCGACCCTTTACAAGCCATGTTGCTCTGGGCATAAGATGTTATGCTTAGCCAGATAATCAGTGATTTGAATGGCCACCACTTTCTCAGGGCTTTAGAGAGGGAGGGAGGATGGAGATTGGCGGTAGTTGTTGGCCGATGACCTGTCGCCTCCTTTATGAATAGGTGTGATAATGGCTGTTTTCAAGCTGTGGGGAATTGTCCCAGGCAGAGTGACTGGTTAATTAGGCTTGTGAGAGGTGCAAGGACTTCATCTAGCACCAGCCTGAGGATGCTGGGGTCCAGTGAGTCACTGCCGGGATTGTTGCCATTGAGAGCTTTGATTAGGATGGGTCTGGCTTCCCGGGTGGAAATATTTCGCAGGAGGAACCTGGGGTGCTGGAGGACAGGGGGAGTTTGGCTGGGGGGAGGGTCAAAGAAATTACTAGGGAGGACTGAGCTAAGGTCAGTGAAAGTGGTGTTGAACCAGTTAGCTATGGTGGCAGGCTCGGTGGAGGTTGTGCCATTTCTAGTGAGCTGGGATGGGGCAGGGAGCAAGCTTTACCATTGGGTTGCTTAATATTATCCCAGAAGGTCGGGCTGAGCCCAGGAGGAGGTAAGGGAGGCCTGGTAATGGTCTTGCCTTGGCTTTCCTGATGGCCCATGAGCATTTATTTCGGGCTGCATTGTATGCTTGCCTATCAGACAGACGACCTGTTTCAGTGGCAAGGTGCCAGAGGTTATCCCGGTTTCTAAGTAATTGTAGGAGGTCGGGCAACCCAGGTGCGCTCTGTTTTTGGACCGGTTTTGCTAAGGGTGCAAAGAGATCACAGGCCATGTTGAAGGTGTGGGTGAAAAGGTGAGGCAGTATCAATGTTGGTTGCCTGCTGAATGGGGACCAGTCTATCTGGGTGAGAGTGCCTTAAGTTTCTTCAGCCCACAGGGCGGGCGCCTACGGAGGGTGGTCTGGGCTTTGGGCTTGGGATTGGGGCTACCCAGTGGAATAGGATAGGGAGTGGTCACTCAGGGAGTCCGGGAGGACCTGGATGTTTTGGATTTTATGGGTTGGGTTAGCTATAATAACATCCAGCAGGGTGCTAGTACCACTCTTAGGTTAAGTCTCGTGGGCTGGGTGATGAGTTGTGTCAGATCTTGGGCGCAAATGAGTCTCTGGTGGTGGATGAGGAGGTGCTGAGCCAATTTACATTAAGGTCCCCACTAGGACTTGTTCTGCCTTATGGTGGAGGGTGGCTAGGTAGTCCGTTAAATATATCAGGGCTGGGTGCTGGTTCTTTGGGGAGCGTAGGCTGTGGTGAGATAGAGAGGGCTCCCAGAGGGTCTGGGGTGAGTCTGAGGTAAGGGCCTGGGCCCCATTTATGAGGGTAGGGTGGGAGTGCATGTCCAGGTATTGTGTCCCTGGTGTAGATTGCACAGCCTCCCCTCGTTTGCTACTCAGTCCTCCGGTATAAGGTATAGCCTGGGAGGAGACAAATGAGTCAGGAGTTGATTTGGACAGCCAGGTTTCAACCAGGGCTATGATGTCTGGTTGGTGAGCCATGGCCCAGCACTGTAGGGCGTCAAATTTCTTCAGCAGGCTGCATATGTTCATGGAGGCTACTCGAAGACCAGTGGGCTGAGTGGGTGGATGGGAGGGGCAGGGCCTGGGTTGGGGTGTATGTTCCCTGTTAGGAGCAGAAGGAGGAGAAGTGCTCTGGTCAGAGGGAGGCAGATGGAGAGTTTACGCCGGGAGCGATAGAATAAGGAATGGGGTTTGGTTGTACAAGGGTGGGTAGGGTAGCACAGGCAGAGAAGGCCTGAGTGATCAGAAGTGCAAGGGGGCTGTAGGGGGAGGACAGGTGATGTCTGGAAGGGGGGTGAGGTGGAGAGGAGCATATGGGATGTGTGGAGGAGGAGGGAGGGGTAGGAGCAGTGGTAAAGGAGGAGGGGAGGACAGGAGGGTAGGTAGGAACACTGGAGTAGTGAGGCTGAGGGTTAATAGGGACACTAGGGTATGTGGAAGGCAAAGGGAGGAGGAGGAGGAGAAGAGATAGACTGGCGAGCAGGGGATGCATGTGCATAGTTGGGAAGGCTGGTGGAGCTGAAGTGAGGAAAGAATGGGGGGACTAGGATGAAAGAGGAGAGATAGTAGTGAGAGATCACCTCTGGGTCTAGTTGCTGCTATGGTGTGGTGGTAGTGCATGTGCCTGACGTGCAGAGAGTACCAGGTTCAAGTCTTGATCAGGGTAATAGGAGAGAGCTAGACTGGTGGCTGTAGCAGCAGGGAGTTGGGTTCAGGTTTGTAGAAGCACTTAGATAACACTTTAGTTGTGTCACAGGGTTAGTGCGTTCTTTATAATTATGAAATCCTGCAGTAAAAATATGCAGGTGTTCTAGGTGAGTGGTAGGACTTTGGAAACAAGGGTGCAGGGTTCAAATCCTGCAAGGCAGCAGGAAGAAGAGGTAAACTTATATTTTGGCAGATTGGGTAGGGAAGTGATTAAGAGGCTTAGAAGGTAGTAATAAAGTAGGTAGGCACTGTGGCGCAGAGGTAGAGCAGCTGACTCTGACTGCAAGGGTACTGGGTTTGGACACAGCTCAGGGACAGAGTGTAGACAGGGACAATATTTTAAATCTGGGCAGGAGGGAGTGAGGTATGGTTAAGAGCATAAAAATAGAGGAAGTTGTTGGCCTAGTTCAGTGGCTTAGAGGATAATCAGTAGAATTTAGAGAGAAGGGTACCAGGTTTGATACTAGCAGTTGCTTAGAGATAGGCTGAAGGATGAGTGCAGAAAGTAGGTAGTGGAAGGAATCCAAAGGAACTGCAGTGACCTCTAGTGGGACAGCTGTGAGGTAGTAGCTAGGAGGGATATAGAGAGGACAGAGGAGCTAGAGTGGAAAGTGCAGTGACCCCTAGTGGTTGGTGCCTATAACCTGAAAGTGGGCACTTAGTAAAAAGGAGGGTAGGTCATGTGATGTTACATGTGACCTGCCAGCAGCAATATATGGAGTGCTGACCCTGGGTGGGAGGGTGGTTGGGGCAGGCAGGTGGGAAGTACCTCACAACAGTCAGGCTGTAGTGCAGGACACTTTACCTCTTACAGGCTCTGGCAATCCCCGATTTCAGTCTCTGCTGCTGGGCCGAGTTATGTTAAACAATCCTCCAGACCTTTCATTAGATCGCCCTGGTTTTTCATGATGGGAAGCTCATGAAAAATGGCCCATGCACTGGGTGGGGGATGGGAGACCCCAGAAAAATTGTCAATAATCAGGGTAGGGGATGGGGGAGCACTGGGAAAATGCCCAATGATCAGGGTGGGGGATGGAAAACTCATAGAAAATGACCCATGATCTGGGTGTGGGATGAAAGGATGCAGGGAAAATAGCCAACAATCAGGTTAGGGGATGGAGCACTCAAGGAAAATGGCTGCTCGGGCCCCAGCAAATATAACCAAAACAAACAAAAAAGGCTATGCCCCTCTTCATCATTTATGTTGCACTAAACGCGATTAATCTGGGCGGCTGTCTGTTGTCTATCCATTCTACTTCGTCAGATCGATGCACCACCAGCCATTGCTGTGAATCAGACCTGGTACCTTGTTTCTGTAAGATAGCAGCTTGACCCATTCAGCTACAGGGAACAGCCGCTTACCCAGGAGGTTAGCAGTGTGGAATCTGGAAGTCTAGAATACTGTAACATTTAGATTTTTTGTCACGTGAGTGTTTTAACCTATTGGCTAAACTGTTAGCCAAAACATAAACAAATTATTTCATTTTTACTCTCCACTTTCCTCTTATACAGCATTGGACAGTGTTCCAAACCAAATTTTAACTTTCTTAAAGAGGTACAATCAGCTATATCTTTCATTTCCATGCAGTCAGGGTGATCTAATGAAAGGTCTGGAGGATTGTTTAACATAAATCAGGAACCATGTATAAGTAAGTGGTGTCTCTGAGATGTCTCTTGGCTAATCAAGAGTGTAATCTTGAGATATCTTTGCATTTGAGAGCTGCGCAGTGAAGTTGAGTAGTTCTGGAATGTGACGATATCTCAAGATGACACTCTGGATTAGCCAAGGGACATCTTGGAGACACCATTTAAATTTTATTAAGTGCTTTTTTTTAAAATTGCATTTAGTTTGAATTGCTTACCAAATCAGACCATCTACAGCATGAGAGGCAGAGCGGATTTCTTTTTTCATTATGAAGCGCTTGTCTCAGCTTGTCACCGCCCGGTTACTAATTTTCTACCATCTCAATGAGGATTCTGTTTAGAGTTATCATGTACTGGATAGTACACCAAAGTCTGCAAACTTTTTAATTGTACTTATGTCAACTTGTTAAATGAAACAAACAAACAAACAAAAAAACACACAATGCTCAAGACTGTGACATACAGGAGTGTTTACGGTTCTATCACTCTCAAAATCCCTTGCTTCAAGGAAAGTTGCAAGATTCCCCAAATACCTTTTACACATATTATGCCATTGCCAGCCATGCTTCAGATGTTGAAGCTGAAATTCGTTTTGTAAAAAAATCTGTCATAGCCATTTTTTAAATACTTTATCAGCATTTTGTTCTCCAGTTTTCTGTGTGTGGCCACACCCCCAACATGATGTCATGCCAGGGAGCTGTCAGTGATTTACATACAGCAACAAGGAGTTCTGGGTAATTTATAATGTTGCCTTAAATGTGCCCTACTCAGATGTACAGTCCCTTATGTTGCTGGTGGTGAGCAGTAATATGTAAATAACTGCAGCAAGGCATTATGGGTAAAATACAAACCTGTTTTACAATTTCCTTACTCTGAGGTGCTGTCCTGTATTAGTGTGGTGGTGTCAACAATATAAGCTTTTGTATGTTTATTTTCACAACAATGCATTGTACATACCATATATAACTGCAAGACTTCTATACTGAGAGATGTAGTCTTCTATTTCTGCAGCGAGCACAGAAATATAATACCCTGTATACTAATTTACATTATGAGACATTGTGGGTACAGTACATAGCTGATTTGTCTATCTAAAACTAAAAAATGACACTGTCCCTTTAATAACTTTGTTTCCCTGGCATGATGTCACAGTTGAGGGGTAGCAGCACTGAGAAAAAAGGGGTGGGTTATGCAAATGAACCAAAGCACTGAAATAAAATGCTTTTTTTTTTTAAAGGAAATCAACATTATTTGGCAGTTTGAATAGTATGAGACTGATTCAAAGCTCCTACAGGTTACTACTCCCATTTGCTATTGCAAACTTGCACCTTTACTTTCAGCTCTCTGCATGATTTGTTGCTATTGGCTGACACTGTCGTCAGTCTTTCCTAAACTGGATTTTCATTGGTTGACATCGCTGCCAGTCATCTCCTCTCTCAACAGTTCATAAGCAAGGAAAAACGGATAAACTAATACATACTAATACCAAACTAAGGCCATAAGTGAAAAGTGATTGGTTAACAAATACATTTTAAAGCATTTCTTTATAAAACTAGATACAGCTGGAAAAATCGATACACTGATCTACACTACACATGTAGTGTCCTTGAAAGTATGATCACTTCTGTCAACTGTCAGTTAATAGAAGGAAAAAAGAAAAGAATGTGGAATGCTGCAGGCAGACAACACTACAGCGCGTGAAAACTTCTATACTGTGTAAGAGGTTTTCATATGCTGCAGCGTCGTCCACTTACTTTCATGATACAAAAAAAGAAAGACCGTGTAGACAGTTTGTGGAACTCTTTCCCAAACTGTTTACAGAGAGATCTGAAGTGTGGATGTTTACTGTTGCACTACCTCACTATATATGTTCAGTAAGTGTATGACGTTTTAATTATTCTTAACTACTGCACTGCATGTTATTGTTTGCACAATATTGGCTACGGTCACCTATGAAAACAGGTTATTTGTCTATAGCAAAGGTCTGCAACATGAGGCTCGGGAGCCGCATGCAGCTCTTTGCCAGTGTTCATGCGGCTCTGCAGCTCCTTAACTCTCAAAAGTCCAACTTTATGCTTTTCAATATCTCTGCTACTTTGCTCCACAATTAAGTATTTTGGAATTGTCTGTGGAGGTCACGCACTGAATATGCAATATCACATACACACTGATATCCTTGATAGAAACACAGAAATGTGTCAGCAGAAAAGGACTGCAAGGCCCACCCAGTCTGCCCAGTGTGCCTAACAAGCTGCTAGAACTTTGTAATTTCCCACCACCCCCCAAGATCCAAAAGACCCTTGTGTCTATCCCACACTCCTTTGAATCCCTCCACAGTCCCTGCTCCCACCAACTCCTCTAGGAGTTTGTTCCAGTTATTCACCACTCTCTTCATGAAGTAGAATTTTCTGATGCTGGCACAATATGAAGAAGTCATGCATAATTACTTATGCAGGGCTATTGGCACTGCAGTGTTTGCTGTATTACAGGCCAGTATTGATACTACCATTTGAGTTTCTGACATCAGCCAGTGGGCTGTGAGGGAGAAAGCTTTCAAAGGTTAATGGCAGAGCTGCCTGGTGACATCATAGTTAGTGTTACTGCTTACCATGGTGCTGAACAAGGTTGGTGCCAAAGCCCAGTGTATTGCACATCAAGTAGCAAATCCACTGACAATCAGCTCTGGATGCCTCATGACTGCACAAACGCTCTCCGGTAACCAAAGGGGAAGCATCAAGTTGGCAGAGAGTTGCAGCTCAGGAAATGTTGCTGGATGTTAGCAGAGCTTGCAGTACCTGACACTGAATACAGAGGCACCAGACATGCCATGTGTTTTTACGTATAGCAGGCTGGGCCTGGTAGATGTCCATGCCCAGCCACCCTTGCCCCAAGTGGATGGTACAGATGGACTCCTACCCTCAGATATACAGGATGGTCCAACCAGTTATTTTGTCATCCTTCTCCATTTCTTAACAGGTGCTGAGCACTTTATGTACTGTATTGTGATGGCCTCACATCATTTGGGATCTAGACAGGGTGAGAGGTACAACCACAGCTACATCAGGATGCTATGTGGCATTCAGGTGATTAGAAAGGCAGTTGTTCCTCAGGCAGGATAGAAGGCTGTGGGGATGGAAGGAGAACTGAGTCAAGTCATGCAAGGTCATACAACTGCAAGAAATATTAAAGGGACATTGTCAACCTTTTTTGTATTGTATTATTTTAGGTAAAAATCCACATTTTATTATTACTTACTTTCTCTAAAATTCATTTATGTTGCTGGTTGTTTTATCTACCTCATTGCTTGTTAGAAATGAAATGCATGGTAATGCACAACTATGCCCAGCTCTGTTTTGCTTCAAATCACTTAACTACTCTTAGTGCACATTTCCTGAACATAAGACACACCATCAAGCAGTGCAACCACTCATGATACAATAGTCTTCTCTACTCCCACTGCATAATGAGTGGCTAGATTGGGTTGGGGGTGTTCCTGAGTCCAGGAAAGATGCAGTGTGATGTGGTCAAGAAATGTAAACGAACACGTTTTGGTGTGATAACACCAGTATGGTGGGCAGTTAGTTTTTCACTTTTTAAAAGAAAAAAAAGGATGTGAATCAAACTACCAGCTGCAGAAACAGTGTGTGTAGTATGAATAATCATAAAATGTGTGTTTTAAACCAGGGACACTTTGAGGCTTGAGGAAGTTGACAGTGTTCCTTTAAGCGTATCAAAGAGAGCTTTGCCAATATTAAGGTGGCACCGATGCTGTGAATCAGCCACACATTTTATGATAAACTGGCACACCCAACAAAGAAAATAATAGATGAGAACATAACCTTGTAGAAGACTGGGGTGCTTTTGTTTTCATCAGCAGGGGTGGATGAATATTTCAAGTGATTTGAAGTGAAAGTTTCCAAAAAATACTACTAATTCCAGGGCATGTCCCAACCAAACATTCTATATATACCAAAAATATGTGTAGTAGGGGTGGCCAGGCTCACACCTACCTATGCTGAGACACAGGAAGGTTGCACCAAAGAACAGAGGCCAACAGAGTGGGACTCCTTCAGTGACTCCAAGAGATTTGCCTGAAGCATGTAGTAGGAATTAATTCTGAGTTATTAACCATTTGCCTTTTCAGCTACAAAATCATGACTAAAACTCCTCTGATTCTCTTAGGGAGGATCTGGAGAGGAAGCTATCCAGTGTGGCTTCCTTGTGCAGTGTTCCAGTTGATTAACATATGCTTTATTCAAATAGCATTGTGGGATGAATTTAAGCTAAATTATGCACTACAAAGGACCTCTACTATGCATACACTCATATGGCTCTCTGGTGATCAGACTGGTCATGCCACAGAGGACATGCGGCTCCCAATCATGAAAAGGTTGCAGGCCCCTGGTCTATAGGCTTTCATTAAAAATGAAATTAAATGATTGGATGGCTGCCAGCTGGTTGAAGTTCAGTCCGAGCAAGGTAGAGCTGTTGCAGGTGGGCCCAGTCTGTCTTTGGTCAGCTGTGGAGGATAGCCTCAAATTACCCATCTTTGATGGGGTTAGGCTTGAGGCTAGACAGACAGTCTGCAAGCTGGGTGCTGTTTTTTTTTTTCAAATATTCTTTATTCTCCTCCTCACCACAGGCTGGGTCCTTCTTCTTCTACTACTGCCAAAGCATGCCACACACACCTCTCGAGGCTCTGTTGCGGCTACTCCAGGTCCTCCTGCCCACCAACGACTCACTTTTGCACTGCTCCCATAGCTTACCCCTGGGGCTGAGTACACCTATCTACTCCTATGGCATTTCTTCCTTGCCATCTATCTGTCCACCTGAGGCAGAGGTGAAGATGAGAAGAGTCCCTGGAGCACTACAGCTTGAGCCTAGTGTAGGTGTGGGCCCCTGGTGGAGCTACATCTCTCAGCGCTGTGCTCACTTTTTCCCTGTCCTGCCCACTCCCAGGAGTGCACAGCTTGCTTGGCTGCCAGCCAGGCCTGATGCAGCCAGTCAATGGACACAGACCAATGGTTCCCCTTCTCAGTCGTAGTTTCCCTGCACTGCCACCCGTGGTCCCCCTGGTGGTGGTAGAGCAGCAGATGCAGCCTCCCTCCACCTCCGAGGAGAGTGTCTGATGGGACATTCAGTCCCCCCCCCCCGGCTGGCCTTCCAATGGCCCAGGCTCATTCCCAAACCTGGGTCATTGGCGTTGCAAGCAGTAGCACTAATGCTGCACCAGTGAGCCACTGGGTGCCATTTTCGTTGCTTGGTTGACGCTTAATGTTCAGGTGCCTTCTGTCATCAGGACCGGCTTTTATTGTTTGAGGAATATCTCTTGATTATTTCTTTACCTGCCCAGGACAATCTAAGTACACTAGTAAAGGCTTTCGTTACTTCACATCTAGATTAATGTAACATACACAACCTAGGCTTTCCTGCATCTCAGATCCATTGCCTATAGCTTCTCCAAAATATCATGTTCCATTCAGTGACTGGTACTAATAGGTCAGAGCACATAACTGCAGTGCTTCAAGTCCTGCACTGATTACCTGTAAGTGGCAGAAAGATTTTTGTTTTATATTCTTTTATTTTAACCCCTTTCTCTCCCACCATCTCCATCACCCACTTTCTCTGGGACTTCTCTCCGGTTCTGCTCTTGTGGCTTATCTTCCATGGCAGGGCTCTTTCATCAGGGTCCTAGGGCAACTTCAAGACTCCTCAAGGCAACTCATGCTAGCTTCATCCCAAAGAGGAGGTGCAGTCAGCGGTACAGAGCCTATGAAGAGAATGGAGAGTCATCCTACTCAGCTGGTGGTGTTCCGCTTGTTATTTCCCTTCAAATCCCTGAAGATGCAGCCATGCTTGGGGAACCAAGGCATGCATGCATGTACCGTAGAGTGCAGCATTCCAATCCTTGGCCTACATCTACACCTCCCATAGCACCCTCATCTGCACTGCCACCTGTGGTCACCCAGGTGTCAGTATTGCTGTAAGGACAGAACAGTTCCTCCCCGGAGGAGCAGTGCATACTCTGGGATGTTCAGTCCTCCTCCCTCTGGCCAGCCCTTAAGGACTGAGGCTCAGTCCCAAACGAGGGTCACCAGTGCATGATCAGTAGCGCTACTGCTGTGTTGATGGGCTGGTAGTTCATGTATAGATTTTACAGTTAATTGCTGGTTTATAAGGCCTTGAACAGACTGGGTCCCCAATATCTCTCTAACCTTCTTGCCGCCCAACCGGATGCTAGGGCTCTGCATTCCAGAGGTCAGTTTTGCCATCAGTTGTGAAGTCCTGGTTAAAATCTACTTGAGGCACACTATTTGCCATTTGAGGACTCAGACTGTGGAACACTTTGCATTGGAATGTCTGCTGTGCTCTCACAGTGGATAGTTTTAAATGACACCCAAAGATTCATCTCTTTTCATAAGCTTTTTTGAATGCAGTGCTATTAGAAAAGTTTCAAATAATGTGTAGGAGAACACCCAAGGGGCTGCCTGCAGATTGAGATGTGTTAGGCTAAACAAAGCAAATGAGAAACCAAAAGCCTTGCAAACTCACCCCCTCCTGCTACGTAAATGCAAATGAAACTGAGACCAAAAGGTCAAGTAAGATGGAAAATGTATTCTAATCCATACTTACAATACAAAGATATGTGCTATGTGATGATAAGGTGCCACCCCCACAGTCTGTTCTAACACACCTGACAGCATTTCACTCCCAAATGGAACATTATCATACTGAAACTTCTATTGGATGTCCCTGTCATCCAGTGGCACTCCCCTCCCTCACCCAATTCAGCCTGTATCAAGTGCTCCATCATACAGTGCCACTCCCCTCTGCCACCTGATCCAACCTGTCTCAAGTGCCCTGTCATTCAGTGGCACCCCCACCCTCACCCAATCCATATCAGGTGTCCCTGGTGTCCAGTGGCACCCCTTTCCCCACCTGACCTATATCAAGTGCTCCTGCTGTCAAATGGCACACCCATCTGACCCATATCAAGTGTTTCTGGTGTCCAGTGGCACCCCTTTCCTCACTTGAACCATATCCAGTGTTTCTGGTGTCCAGTGGCATCCCTTCCCTCACTTGTACCTTATCAAGTGCTCCTGGTGTCAAATGGCACCCCCCACCAACCCATATCTAGTGTTACTGATGTCCAGTAGCACCTCTTTCCTCATTTGAACCATATCAAGTATTCCTAGTGTCAAGTGGCCCCCCTTTCCTCACCTGACCCATAGCAACTGTTCTTGGTGTCCAGTGGCACCCCTTCCCTCACCCCATCTTGTACCTTCCAAGAGTAAGGCCATCCTTGGTTTCCAGTGGTATAACAAATCTCTCGCCATTTAAGTGTCCCTGGTGTCTATTGTCACCCCCTACCCATAATGCTGACTGGCACAGCTCTTCTCACAAATCCTTGGTCAGCCTCTGTCTGATTAAAATAGCATTGTAACATGGCTCTGTAAAAGAACTCTGCAGTGTAAGCCATCATTGGCTAAAAGCCCTCAGCTGACCATGGATTAATTCTCAAGTAATCCATGGCTCAGAGAATTAATTCATGGTTGCTCACAAGTGCCCCATGCTTCCCAGGTGAGCGCGGGAATGTCTGCTGTGTTTCTTTCTCTCGGTCGTTCCCTCTGTCACCAGTGTGTGTGTGTGTGTGTCTTGACCATTGTCTCAGTTCCTGGCTCAGCAACAGAGAGACAGAACATGGAGCAGCACTCCTTGCTGCTGTCTGACTTCCTACCCACCTGCCCCGCAGACCTCTGGGGACCAAGAGCACAGTGCAGCCCCCACTGGTGTCTGCAAGTCTGTTATACACAACAGATGTGCTGAGGTCACCCATTTTGAGAGACCGCTGCCAGGACAGGTGCACAGTGCAGAGAGAGAGACACACACAGAAGACACTACTCAGCTGCATGTCTCAGTCGGTGTGTGTCTCTCTCTCCCTGTCACAGAAAGTCGATAAGCACTCTGTCCCTAATGTTTTCCTGTCATATTCCCCGCATATTAATGCACTTCTTCCCTCCGTGTATGTTACATACCTGCAGAGAGACAGTGCTGCCAGAGTCCTTCGATGTTTGCAAAAAGAGAGTGGTGCCAGGGTCCTCCAATGTTCAAACCTGCACATTTCTAGTTATAAATGTGGCAATTTCTATGTTTTGTTTATTACACACCGTAGTTTTGAAATGTATTTTTAAGTAGTCAGACGTGTGTGCTGTAACCGGATAATGTTGCTATTACACAGATATATGCATGATGTTTTTTTCCCACCATGCTTTGCAACATGTACCAGAATTGTGCAACACGGTGGAATGAGCAGTGTAACAACGTTTCTGAAAACGAGGTACAGACATTAAAACATTTCTGTCAATTATTAAACCACCTGTTCAAAGTGAGACTTGTACAGCAGTACGTTGTTCTACTAACAACATATTAGTTGTAATTCTGCCATTCAGCAGAAACTGTACCATTCCAATACAGTATTTTACATTATTGCAATACAGTGTTTTTTTTGTAAACTTCAAAATTACAATACAGTCACATGTCAATAACAAGCATTTGTCAATGCCGAATGTTGTTTTGCTGGCATTGGCATTGGTAGTGCAGGAGTTAGAGAGATGCACAATAGGAATGGCAGTGAAGTATTGAACTGACACCAACCCCGCCCCCACCCTGCAGAGATTGACAGGCATTGGGGTGAGCCTTTGGGCTGTCGGCCATAACGCTCATGCTATTTCATCTCACCCTACCCTGAAGACACCGACAAGTGTCGCACTGTGCCTTGGGGTCTTCTGTCCTTACGCTCACCCCATTCCATAAGGAAATATGCTGAGATGGGTGCACTATAGGAGAATGGGGGTGAACTTTGGGGCTGAAGAGTCCAAGGCACACCTTGATGCCTGTTAGTGGCTGCAGGCTGGGGGTGGAATGGCATGAGCATTACAGCTGAAAATTCCAAGTCACACCCCTGACGCCTGTCAGTCTCTACAAGGTGGGGCATCACAGTTGGAAACCCTAACACCCCAAGCATTTGTTGGTTGTATTAACTCCAAATTTTCAACATGGGCTTTTTGTGACCCCTCTTCATGAACAGTGGTACTATCAGTTTGTTAGTTGAAAGGTGATTTTGCACAGTGACTGTACCTTTTGGCGCCACAGGTGCAAAAACACATTTCAGGCAGGATGTGAAAAATTATAGCTGTGCTTTTCATGAGAAGGTGTAAAAAATGGTAATGTTGAAAATCTGGAGTGAAGATATGGAAAATTGGTGAAATCACGAGCGTGCGTAGAAACTGGGCAACAGATGCCCGTAATGCAATTTTGGGGATTTTTTTTAACCAGATTTACAACATAGGCATTTTTGGACCTCCTCTCATGAACAGTGGCACTGTGATTTTGTTAATGTGTCCCAAATGTTGATTTCTCACTGCGACCGCGCCATTCTGCGCTAGATGTGCAAAAACACATTTCGGGCAGGATGTGAAAAATGACAGCTATAACATTCAGAAGGAGGGGTGAAGAAATGGCAATGTTGAAAGTCTGGAGTGAAAATATTAAAAATTCTTGAAGTTACGAGTGTGCGTGGAAACTGCGCAACGCAGGCTTGTAGCACAGTCATTTTTTGGAATTCTTTCACCAAATTTTCTACATAGGCATTTTGTGACATCTGTTCATGAACAGTGACACTGTGATTTTCTTAATCTGTCCCGAACATTGATTTCCCAGAGCGACCACACCATTGTTTGCCAGATGTGCGAAAACACCTTTCGGGCAAGTTGTGAAAAATGACAGCTGTACTATTCATAAGAAGGTGTGCAAAAATGGCAATGTTGAAATCTGGAGTGAAAATATTAAAAATTCTTGAGTTACGAGCGTGCGTGCAAATTGTGCAATGCACACTCATAACAGTCATTTTTTGAAATTTTTTCACCAAATTTGCAACATAGGCTTTTTGGGAGCCCATCTTATGAACAGTGGCACTGTCATTTCATTACTCTGTCCCAAAAGGCAATTCTGTGCAGTGACCACGAAATCACCTTTCGGGACCGAATAACAAAATGACAGTGACTGATTTCATGAGGTGGGGTCCCAAGAATCCCATGTTGGAAATTTGGAGTCAAAAGTAAAAAAAAAATGCCCGAGATATCCACCTAAGTTGAAACTTCCCCCACTGATGCCATTCTACAGCTTATCGGCATTTCTTCCGTTCGCGGTCGGTTTGAAGAGTGCAGACGTGTTCCGGCTCCACTGAAGATCGTCGCGCCGGGCTCTGAAGGTAAGTATGGGGTGAGGAGGGTATGGGGAGGTTGGGTACGCATTGGGTGGGTGCGGGTTGGGGAAGGGGGCCCCACCGATAGCGTGGGACCATTTTCTTTGTTTCAGGTTTAAAAAAAAAAAAAAGATCAGCACGGACTGTTTTCTTTCTTTACAGGTATGAAAACAAATGTTGGGAACACTGGGGTGGGCTCCCAGTGTGCCCCATGACTATGGGGGCATCATGTTGGCCACACTGGGGTGGGCTCCCAGTGTGGCTCACAGTGGGGGTGGGCGGAGGCAGGAACATGCTGTCGTGGTCGACTTCCAAACACAGGGAAGCACACTGGGGTGGGCTCCCAGTGTGCCACACAATCTTGAGGAGCGGGTATTACACATGCCGACAGGGGGATTGGGCACCCCTGCAGTTGGTTTTCTAGGCATTGAGACAGGTGGATGGCAGAGCCGCCACCATGTTTACTAAACTGTTTCAGCAGGCAAGGCAGGTAGGGGAGATGTGTCATTGGTGCCGCTGCATACTGAGCTTGGCTCTGACTGCAGCGGCGAAATTGTTTCAAGTTGGTGGCACTGAAAAACACTTGTGTCACTGCTAGCATGCTCGCTAATTGGCAAATGAGGGATGCACTTTCTAAAGCATGCCCTACATTCACCAAAACTGACACACCTCTACATTTCTCCTACTGATCTCCTACTGCCACAACTTGTTGCTTGCGTGTGCGCAAGACAACATAAAAAACAGTATGCCTAGTTGTTAGGTACATAATACCATGCATTCCAAGTCACATTACTCTACAGGAGTTATATCAGAGAAAAACTCAGATGATATAATACCTCCAATGGTGATTGTAAAGCAATGTACTGGTGTGAGGATGCATAACTTATTCTTATAAAATCCATGGCGATACAGTATGATTTTTATTTTAGTTGTTTTAACCAGGTATAGCACACTAAGCTGAAAGCTTTTTTACAGGAGCACAAGGAGGTTAAGTGACTTGCTCAGGGTCACACAGTATGCAAGTAGAAGCTATGGGATTCAAACCCAGGTCTGGGCTGCTGGATGTCACCAAATTTGCAGCTCAGAGCCTTAGACCACTGCACTATACTGCCTTTTACCTTAGCCTAGGGTCAAAGTTTTAACAACAATGCATTGATTGGAATGCCAAGAGCCTCGTCTACATCTTCTTGTGAGATATACGCCAGTTAAAACACTGGGAACTAGTTGGTGCCTATGGCCTCTTCCAAGGGGACCCATATTTGAGTGTATTTTTCAAGTTGTTTTGTTGCCTGGTACTGTGTGTGCTCCAATTTCATGCAGTACAGGAGGAATTTTACCCACATGGCCACTGAAGGAACAGAGTCCAGTTGCCAGCATTGGGCAAGCACCTGTTTTCCCACCACTATCCCCCGATTTCCTTAGAGGATGCCTAAATGAGTTGCCTCCCTGCCTTCTTCTAGGTAAGCCCATCAGAACTTCCACCGGGTCTACAGAAAAGGGACCTCCCAGTACTTTTGTCAATAAACCAAGTATTTCACACCAAAAGGCCTTACTTTGGGGCAAGACCAGATCATATGAAAACAAGCATTTGTCAAGCCATGTCATCATGCCAAGTGTTGCTTACTGTCATTAGCAGTGGAATTGCAGAAGTTAGACAGATGCAGTATAGGAATGGCAGTGAAGTATTAAACTGACACCAACTCCACCCCCCACCCTGCAGAGATGGACAGGCATTGGGGTGTGCCTTTGGGTCATCGTCCATAACGGTCATGACATTTCACCTCACCCTACCCTGCAGACACAAGTGTCGAGGTGTGCTTTGGAGTGTTCGGGCTTTACACATAGCTCATACCATAAGAAAATACACTGAAATGGGTGCAGTATAGAAGAATGGGGTGAACTCTGGGGCCAAAGGGTCTAAGGCACACCTCGATGCCTGTCACTGGCTGCAGGGTGTGGGTGGGGGTGGAATGGCATGAGCAATACTGTCGACAATCCCAAATCACACCACTGACACCTGTCAGTCCCTACAGGGTAGGGCGTTATGGTCGAAAACCCTAACACCCTTGGCATTTCTTGGTATTTTTACTCCAGATTTTCAACATGGGCTTTTTGTGACCCCACCGCATGAACAGTGATGCTATCAGTTTGTTAGCTGAAAGGTGATTTTGCACAGCGACTGCGCCACTTGGCACCATAGGTGCAAAAACACATTTCAAACAGGATGTGAAAAATGACACCTGTACTGTTCATGAGGAGGTGTAAAAAATGGCAATGTTTAAAATCTGGAGTGAAAATATAAAGAAACGGTGAAGTCATGAGTGCGTGTAGAAATTGCGCAATGCACACCTGTAATGTAATTAGTCTGGGGATATTTTACAGCAGATTTTCAACATAGGCATTTTGGGACCTCCACTCATGAACACTGTCACTGTGATTTTCTTAATCTGTCCCGAACATTGATTTCCCACAGCGACCGCTCTATTCTGCGCCGAAAGTGTGAACCACATTTTGGCCAGGGTGTGAAAAATGACAGCTATACTGTTCGTAAGGAGGTGTGGAAAAATGCCAATGTTGAAAATCTGGACTGAAAATATTATGAATTTGTGAACTTACAAGGGTGTGTGGAAATTTTTTTACCAGGTGAGACACACTAAGCTGAAAGTTTGTTTGCAGGTGCAACCTGAGAGCACAAGGAAGTTAAGTGACTTGCTCAAGGTCACACAGTATGCACCTAGGGGGCTGTGGGATTCAAACCCAGGTTTCTAGATTTGCAACTCAGAGCCTTAACCCACTGCACCATACTGCCTCCTTTGCACAATGCATGCTCATAACACAGTCATTTCATGGACGTTTGTCACCAGATTTTCAACATAGCCAGTTTAAGACCTCTGCTCATGAACAGTGTCACCGTGATTTTCTTAATCTGTCCCGAACATTGATTTCGCACACCAACTGCTCCACTGTGCGCTACATGTGTGAAAACACATTTTGGGCAAGATGTGAAAAATGACAACTATACTGTTCATAAGGAGGTGTGGTAAAATGGTACTATTGAAAATCTGGAGTGAAAATATTAAAAATGCTCGAAGTTATGAGCGTGCGTAGGAACTGCGCAACACACACACGTAAAACAGTAATTTTTGAGAATTTGTTCACCAAAATTTTAACATAGGGTTTTTGGAGGCCTACCTCATGAACAGGGTCACTGTGATTTTCTTAATCTGTCTTAAACATTGATTTTGCACACCGACCGTTCCATTGTGCACTACATGTGTGAAAACACATTTTGGGTGAGATGTGAAAAATGACAGCTGTACTGTTCATAAGAAGGTGTGGTAAAATGGCAATGTTGAAAATCTGGAGTGAAAATATTAAAAATGCTCCAAGTTCCGAGCGTGCGTAGGAACTGCGCAATGCACACTCGTAAAACAGTCATTTTTGGGAATTTTTTCACCAAATTTGCAACATAGGGTTTTTGGGAGCCTACCTCATGAACAGTGAAACTGTCATTTCATTAATTGGTCCCAAAAGGTGGTTCCTTGCAGTGACCGCAAAATCACCTTTCGGGACCGAATAACAAAATGACAGTGACTGAGTTCATGAGATGGGGTCCCAAGAATCCCATGTTGAAAATGTGGTGAAAAAATTCCCTAAAACGGCTGAGATATGCATAAAAGTTGAAAAAAAAAACATTTATGCCATTATACAGCTTACTGGCATTACTTCAGTTCATGGTTGGCTTTGAAGTGTGCAGACGTGTTCCTGGTCCACTGAAGATCATCGCGCTGGGCACCAGAGGTAAGTGTGGGGTGAGGGGGGGGGTGTGGAGAGGTAGGGTACACAGAGGGTGGGCACGAGTTGGAGGAGGGGACAAGAGAATCAATGAGGGACTGTTTTTTTCTTCTAGGTCTTTTTTTTTTTTTTTTTACACAGATGACGGGGGACTTTTGCCATGCTGGGGTGGGCTCCTAGCGTGGCACCAGGCAGTTTGTTTGGGGGGGACAGTGGAGCCGATGGGGATTGGGCACCCGTTGGCCAAGACTTTTGCCACGCTGGGTAGGCTCCCATCGTAGCAGATGGAAGATTTGTTTGGGGGCAGTGGAGCAGGCCGAGGGATTGAGCACCCCGTCGGCCATACAGTGTGCTGGGGGGCGCATGGGCGAGGGAGATTGGGCACCCCTCTTGGTAAACAACAAATGGGAGGTGATTATGCCGACGGGACTGGGCTATCCCGTCGGCAAATGAACTGGGAAGGGGGTCATGACGACAGGAGGATTGGGCACCCTGTCGGCTTTTTTTTTTAATTTATTGAAATGTTTCACCAGGAAGGCACACTGAAGGGCAGGCAGCGGCTTTCCGTTGGCTTCCTGGGGACTGTGAGAGGACAATTGAGAAGCCGTCGCCATGGGGACACCACGCAATCAGCTGTGTTGGTAGCTTGTAATGCCCCAAAACAGCTGATTGCGTGGTGACGTGGCAGAATTTCTTTATGCATTGTGGCATGCTCCTTAACTGCTGATGCAATGTGTTTCTTGCACATTCATGCATGCAACACAAAAAGTGTTCTCATGGGTGGCACATTTTGGACACAAGTCTGAATTCTGAGGGTCAATCCTATGGGCCAAGATTCGAATGTAGTATGTCCTATTGAGAATATTATAGTGGATCACCCTTAATCTATTATTTATGGAACAAGTCATCCCCCTCTTCAAAATTAAAGTCCAGCCCCCCCCATTGGTTTCTCCGGGCTAATGTCTGCCTCCCATTTCTGTTTTCACTGCCTAAGAGGGTCAGGGAGGACAGTAAATGATAACATTGACATAATGGCTTTTTCGATTTTTGAGGGTTTTTGAAATAATATTTCCTCCAAGGGAGTATAACTAAAAGGAGGGATGAGGTACGCATTTCCACACCATGCTAGGAGTTTGGCCCGTATTTTAAATAAATAAAAAAGTGCAAAGCATTCAGTCAGATGTTTTTTGACGTCTGGAAAGGCATAAAGTTCCCTCCTTCATACAGATGCAAGATAAGGTATACCCCTTTCTCATGCCAAAATGACAATGCTTGCTTTACAGGCTCCCTACAAAGTATGCACTATAGAAGCCTCTGGAAACAAGGTGACTGGGTGTTGCAACATTTTATCTGCGAGTCTCCAAGCTCACACGGAGGCTCTGGTAAATGGGTTGTTAACAGAATCTGTCTCCTGCCTTGCAAGTGAGGGAGCAAAAAGTAAATTATATAGCGGGATATCAAAATCTGCCGACTCCAGCTCCACCCAGGCTCTCCAAGGGGCATCTGTATTTGTTAGGTCCTGTACATGAGTGAGTTGGGCAGCCAGACTATAGAGTTTAAGATTCGGTAAACCAAAATCACCCCTACCAGCCAGCTTCCACAAAATGTCTTTTTTGATTCTGGGTCTGCGCCCCCCCCTCCCCACAATAAAGATGTAATGGACCCCTGCAAGGACTTAAGGAACAGATTCGGTATCTGGATCCGGAGGGATTGAAATAGATAAAGGCATTGAGGCAGTATACTCATTTTGACAAGGTTCACTCGACCCAGGAGAGTCAGGAGAAGGGAACACCATCTATTACAATCTTCTCGGATTTTAGTTATCACTGGCTTGTAATTTATCTCACTCAACTTGCACATTTTTTTGGGAAGGTGAACTCCCAAATATTTATGCAACCCCCATGCCACTCATAGCAAGTAGGACACCTCCCATAAAATCTGGCACTAATGCCCACATATGGCATACCATTTACTTGTAGCAGAAATTTCAAAGGTTGGTACCGCCCGTGGCGTTAGAATGTATACCAGGCTCATTTCTAGAGGAAGAGGGGTGGGGTACAAGAACAAAAACACATAAACCTTTGTAAATTACAGCCAGGTCCAGGACAGAGGCTGCTAGGTGTATGCTAGATCTAAGTTGCTGAGGGGACCCCAGTAGTTCCACACCAGAAGCAAAAATCAGATTGTCCAGAACAGGAACTGGAATTGTGCAGTATGGCTTTATTTAACAGATGACAAATAAAAGCAGGTAGTGGACCCTCATGAGTCATTCAAGGCAAGACAGGTTCATCTTATGAACTCTCCTTGCATGCAGTACAGTTCGAGAACAAGAACTCCTTTCCCATTCCCAATGGTGCCCATACGTGGAACTAGCCACACACCCAAACACATTTTCCTCTCATAAGTGCAGTTACATGGAACACTAAGCCACACACTCTCAACTCTTTCACTCACTTGGGTGAATACTGAACATGTCCTTCACTCACTTGGGTGAACATCAAACATTTCCTTTCACACACTTGGGTGAACATCTGAATTTCTTTTCACACTCCTGGATGAACACTGAATTTCTTTCATACACTTGGGTGAACATCAAACATTTCCTTTCACACACTTGGGTGAACATCTGAATTTCTTTCACACACTTGGGTGAACATCTGAATTTCTTTTCACTCTCCTGAATGAACACTGAATTTCTTTCACACACTTGGGTGAACATCTGAATTTCTTTCCACACTCCTGAATGAACACTGAATTTCTTTCACACACTTGGGTGAACATCTTTTCACACACCTGAATGAACATCTGAATTTCTTTCATACACTTGGGTGAACACTGAGCATTTCTTTCACTCACTTGGGTGAACAGAGGGGCACTGACAAGTGAGATCTAGCCTTCTTTGGGGCACCCCCCAAATGAAAACCCCTATGTAACCCCTAGGTGGCGCTATCCCAAGGGCTACTACCCCTGCCTGCTTGGCTAGGAGCAGGTTAAGGGGCCTGAGTTCTGAAACGGGTGCCTCCACCCGGAGGTCAGGGTTGGTAATGGTCAAGCTAACCTGGGCACAGCCCTCCGGGACACTATAACCCTCCTCTTTCCTAACTAGTGGCCGGAACAATACGCAATGATCACTTTTACAATACCCTTGATACACCACACAAGTACCCACACTGTTTGCACTTACCACCAGGGCTTTCCTCTGGCTCGACCCTGGGGACCCCCTGTAAAACAAGGTTATACACAGCAAATAACAGCAGTACAGTACTCTTGCACAAACTGGAATCACAGTCAGGGTAAATGCAAAAAGAGTTAGATCTGATTTATTTAAGGGACTTGAATAAGGGAGGGGCGTAATCAGGTTAATTTGCTTAAAGGCTGTATCCATCAAACAGTTATGCATGCACTTCAGGGTCCATAAACAGTCACAGACTCTGGGTACCCAGGTGAAGAAGAGGTGGGCTAGCCAGGATCATTGCCTGGGGATAGGCCAGCATCGCAGCTGGTTGGGGCCCTGTGATGGAAGAAAACAACATGCACCACACACACTAACTGTAATCTGGAGCCGGAGGGCTCAGTTCATGAAAGAAAAGAAACAACAAGACAATAGATGACACACTTAGATTAAACTGTTGTTGCAGGGAGCTACCCTGATGGTTACTCACGATACCCAAGACTGGACACAGGCTGGACAAAAATTGAGACTGCAGGTGGTTGATCTGGAGTGCCAGGAGAAACAGGGCCCACGCGATTTGCCGAGGCATCATTCCTGTTCAAGCATGGAGCAGGGGGCTGATCCCCGGGCAGGTCTCTCATCGAAGACTTTCTCTGTGCAGTGGGATAGTCTGGCAGGGCCAGTGTGGCAAGGCCCAGGCCCTATGGAGATGAACGCGGATTCAGTCCGGTCAAGCTGGATACAGCATCCAGCAAATGGAACACAGTTCACACAGTGGGGAACCAAATCACGACCCACTATAAACACTCAGCACATTTACATGTAAAGGATTCTACTGTACCAGGCAAACCGCTCTCCGGTCACAATCGCAAAGTCTCTGCACACAACGGGAGTTTAGAGGTATCTGGAAATCCTGACAGGCCAATGCATTCAGCAAATATTCGGTCTTCTTCAGGTTGATCCTGGTCACAACTCAATGGCTTACTTCGTTCTCATGAACTCAGATTCCGTCTGAACTGATTCTCTTCTCCCTCTCAGGGGCAGCAGGCAGGCCAAAACTCACTCCTTTCCACAGAGATTGTCTCGAGCTGTTGCTTCTTCAGCTCCCCACTTAGATCTGACTCAACTGCCAGCAAGTCTGGGAATTTTCCCAAGATCCAAAAGGTTCAGTTGGCTGATTCATCTGTCAGTCACAACAGAAGCTCCCCCTTCAGGTGCAAAAAGGCACCAAAAGCCCAAAACTACAATTCCTACAGATTCTGACTCCAGACAGCTCCTGTAGTCCAGCTCCATTTTAGGTCCCACCAGTACTGATTGGTCCAATTTGGCAGTCCCAGGCCAAAGTGGTGGGGAGAAACAAAACAGTCTTTGCTGCAAAGAAGGCAGGTTAGACAAACTACTTTATCATTATCACTCTAAATGATTTTCAGCAAATAGTTATATCTTTCAACAGAGCTCCCTCTCAGATTACTTATGACTGCAATCCAGGCAGCTCTTAAAGAGACAGTACACAGAGGCTATATAGGCACTCTCTGGCAATCACATTTAAACTGCTGAAATGCAGGACACCAGCCTAGCAGTGAGCATTTAGGCAAGCTCAAAGAAGACTTTTCGGGAACGCCCATTTGTAGGGGGGGTTACACCTATTTTGGAGAACTTGTCTCCTAAACAGTACTTACTGACCAGTTGTTTTGTCCACTGGGCATGGAACAACTAAAAGACACCTTTTCCTGGGTAGCATGTCAGAACAGTCTTTTACACAAGTCCTTTCCAAAGGCAGCTGAAAACACACAAGGATCTTCAGGGGGTTGTCCCTTGGACCCACAGAGATTGCAATTCTTGCTACTTCACTTGGAGTAGAAATCAGGAAATCCTGCTGAAGAAAGGTCTTCACCACTTCACTGGAAGCTGGAAATTGTAATCTAAACTAGGGTGAGAAATCCTGGGCTCTCAACTCAGAGCCCACTGGCAGACCTCCTGCCACTTTCATTCCCAACTCAGCTCTCTCAGACTTTCACTCACACTCACTCAACATTCTAAAGCTCCCCAGAGCAGCTGTGCACAGCAAAGGGATATGCTGCTGCAAGAGTTCCAAATGACATAATCATTCTTCCCTCAGGCTAGCTGAGTAAACAATGATGTCATTGTGTAAGAAACCCCTAATGAGCTCCCTACCAGCTGCCTGCTACCTGCTTAACACTAACACTGATAGGATTCTAGTAACCCCAGGGGACTGGGTGGTTACATTTAACTTGTTTGGAGGGGGTATAGTCATACCTGCAGTCCGTATGGGGGGTTCCCTCTCCCCAAAGACAGCCATTCACACTTGACCCAATTTATCTTGTAATCTGACATGGGGCCATATATTTCAAAAACATGGCAGGTAGGGCTTTATCAGGGTGAGCTATTAATAGGAGCACGTTGTCTGTGAAAAATGAAATAAAGTGTTTTGTTTTACCCGTTCTGTAACCCTCTATTTCTAAGTGGGCCCAACTGGTGGCAGCCAGGGCCTCAGTGATGAGGACGTATAGCAGAGGGGAAAACGGTCACCCCTGTTTTGTACCCCGGGACAGTTTAAAGGGGGAGGAAAGGGTGTCATTGGTCAAAATTTGTGCCATAGGAGATTGATATAGACAGAAAATCCAGGAACAAAAGTGGGGATTGAAACTGATTTTTTTTAAGTACCATAAACATAAAGGGCCATTCTACGCAGTCAAAAGCTTTTTCCACATCTAAAGCCAAAAGACCCTGACTGCTGCCACCCCCCTCCCCTTGTCCATTGAAACATAATATTCAACGTACAGCGTAGGTTATATTTGGCCTGATGACCCTGGATAAAACCACCCTGATCCAGGTACACCAAGCCTGGGAGGACCCGCTCCAGTATGCTTGACAAAATTTTAGCTATTGTTTTATAATCAACATTTAACAAGGATATAGGCCTTAAGAGCTACATTTTTGAGGGTCCTTCCCCGGCATGGGCAAGACTGTAATTGTGTCCAGACACTGGGAACCTGCCAAGCGGCCCCTTGTCAGAGCCTCTTGTATGATCTGCAACATCAGGTGCCGCACTTCATTCCAAGAAATGTTATAAAATTCAGTAGGGATCCCATCTGGGCCAGGTGCTCTCTCAGATCTGGAAGACCAGATGGCCTGCTGCATTTCCTATGCTGATATTGGAAGACCTAACTGGCCATTTGCACGTGGTTCAATGCAGGGGAGCTGAACTCTCTCCAAAAAATCCTCCGGGGAGGCATCCACAGGAGCTTGGGTGGTATATAGGGTCTGATAGAATCCCCTGAATGTATCATTTATTACTTGATGATTAGAGGAAACACACCCATCCAGGGATTCTATTTCCAAAATGGTGCTGTCTGCCTGCTGTTTTTTGATTAGCCATGAGAGCCATTTGCTGGATTTGTCCCCCTCAAAATATGATCCCGCTCTGGTGACCAAAAGGTCCCTCTCAATTCATCTCAATACCTTCTTGTTAAAAAGCCCCTTCATTTGCGTAAGAGAATTGAAATTGGTCCATCGTCATCTCTCCCTGCATTAACTAGTTTTCTAAATCAGTTATCTGCCGTTCTAGGTCCTTCTCTGCTGCTCGCTCTTTTTTGCTCCTATGAGACACGTATTATATGAACTCCCCCTAACAAATGCTTTAAAGGTGTCCCAAGTTAGCAGAGTAGAAGAGTCCTCCACCCTATTTATCTGGATAAATTCCCTCGATTTGGAGGATATCTGCTGCACATACTGGGAGTCAGTCAACAAGGTAGAATTTAGTCTCCATTGATGCGAGGGTGATGGGCATACCCTGACCAGGAGGAGGACCAGCAAAGGAGCATGGACTGAGACCAAAATAGGACCGTATAATGCTTCTAAACCTCACCGAATTAAACCCGAGGACAACAAGACATAATCTATCCTCGTGTAAACTCGGTGAGTGTAAGAGTAGAATGAGTATTCTGATTTATTAAGATTATGTTATATCCAGGCCTCTGTTAAAGTTCTTTCTGTTGCTAAATGTTTAAGTGCTGCTATACATTTCGGTGGGGGATGCGTGCGAGAACCTGAATGATCCAAAACCCAATCCCAGTACGTATTAAAATCACCCCCAATTACTGGGTTGTCAGGGAATGGGGCCAGAGCCATCACCAGGTGATGGAAAAACTCGGGACTGTCATAATTTGGACCATAAAGTGAGACTAAGGTATATATTGTCTCTTTCACTGTGGTATCCACTATAACGTATGTGCCCAGGCTGTCCATATGCGAGGAGGGAATTTCAACCCTTAAGGAGGGGCAGAACCATATATCCACTCCCTGGTCTTGGAGGTAAATGGGGCTACCAACAGGGACCCCCACAAGAAGAGAGAAGCTTATCTGCCTCCGCTCTTGTCATGTGAAGTTCCTGCAGGAAAACAACATCAGCTTTTACTTTTTTTATATGGGACCAAACCCTCTTCCCCTTAACCTCCATTTTAAGACCATTGACCTTCCATGTCAAAAAAGTCAAAGTACACACATTAGTGCCATACATAGTAAGATTGTCCCATGTCCCCTGTAAAGTATCCATAACCATATGCCTTACCTTCCAATAATTTTGGCTGACTTCTTGATTTTTAGTAAATAAAACATTCCTCGAACAGTTAAAACCCCCTCCCCCTTTAAAGAAGAAAGACTCAAAACAGAGAAGCAATTCCTCCCCTCCCTCCCTTCAACTCACCCCCACTGTCCCTTTCCCCACTTCCTTGAACCCTTTTTAAGAAAGGTAAGAAAGAACAGCAAAAGTGCAACTGGCGCTATTTCTTTATTAACTAGAACTATCAACCAAAAAAGAACCATTCTCCAGGACGGTCTCCCTGATGGGGAGGAAACTAACTTACCCGCTACTTTACACGGATGTTGCCACCTGTGGGATCCACCCTTAAAGCTTATAAATCCATAATATATCAATTATTGAATGGGAGTGATGGTATCTGGGGGGGGGGGACAGGGAGAGCATGCCCCATGTGCCTATTTATAAAATGGGCTAACAAATCCCAAGGCACTGTTTGGCTACAACATCATCTGAGCCGTGTCCTTATCAGATGATATTGTAGCCAACCGGCACTACCACCCAGCAACATGCCTCATGACCGCAAAAATCAGTGAGCTCTGCCAACTGAAAACAACAACGCTGACTGGCAGGCTCACTGATGCCACAGACCGACACCTTCTCGCCTCTGTGCTTGAACTGGCAAAACCAAGGACCACAACTCCACGACTGTTTAAAGGGAAGGAATAATACTCCACAACCACACAACAATAAAGGCAAATCATGTAAAAAAAAAATTGAAATCCCCAGCAGCTGTTAACGTTACACTGTGATCATTTTTCAGTGAGGTATGAGTGTCTCTTACTGGAACCGCCGTGGTGGCGCTTTCACACAAGCGCTTCCTGCATTCTCCTCTCTAACGGCCGGGCTGGTTACATGATACAGGATTTTGTTGTACAATATTTTTTAAAAACTGTTTAAAAGCATCAACTTGAGTGAAGCGAGTGTCTCTCACTGGAACCCGCCGTATTAGCACTTTTCTCACAGCGCTTCCTGGATTCTCCTTATGCAACGGGCTGGTTCGTCATACATGGCGGTTCCAGTGAAGACACTCGCTCTCACTCAAGCTGATGCTTTTTAAACAGTTTTTAAAAATATTGTATAACGAAATCCGGAGAATGCAGGAAGCGCTATAACGCACTCTGACGATTTCAGTGAAGAACACTAACTCAAGTCAAAATGATCGTCCAGTGTAATGTTACAGCTGCTGGGGCATTTCAAATTTTTTTTTTTTTACATGATTCGACTAATATAGTGGTGGACAAGAGGGTCAGATAGTTTCACAAAACCAGGAACCGCAAATGTATGGTACCCAGTAAAGGACACTCTCACTCCCAGTGGCCAGCTGTAATTCAAATGAAACATTTTTACAGTGACTACATAAGGGACTATTTTCCTATATGAACTAATAAACCTTCTTTTCTATATATTTTTTACTTTATCACTTTTTCTTTTTACTCATTAAATAATCAATAGAAAAGCCCATTTTATAAGCGCAATAACACACTCCGAGGTGTGGGTTACGTGCTGATAAGAGCACGCCTAGGGGCATAAGGCACTCAGCGCAAGCACCTCGTGCCTTAGTACACCCCTAGGCGTGTTTTATCACACGTAACCACACTCGCCGTGTTATTGCTTATATTAAACTATACTGCCGCCACGGTAAGGAGGGCTGTACTTGCTGTAATGGTAGCATCCTTTGAGTGGGCAGAACTGGGGGTGACCAGAGGGAGCGGGAAGGGGAAACGGGAGATCCAGCAGAAAAGGATCCTCCCCTAGCCGCCAGTCCCCCTCAAAGGCTTAGTGCAGTTTAACCAGGATTGCTCAGATGGCCTTATATAACGGCAGCACCTTCTGACCTCCCAAAGAAAACCATGAAATTAGTTGTTCAAGTTGCATGCTGTCTACTCCAACCCCCTTCCCTCCCAAGGAGTAAACAATAAGTTTGGCCCCCCCCACAACACCCCCCCATACACATTCAGATATCTTTAGAATAACCATATGAATGTGTTTCCTGCTCTTCAACATGCAGAAGAGCTACCAAATGCCTCAAAGTTCTCTTTAGCATAACTTAATTAAATTAACCAAAACATAAAACAAGTAGCGTTCCTCCAGACGTCATTTCAAAAGTTCTTTGGCACTTATCTGGAACTCATCCTGGAGAGTTAAAAACAACCCTAATGGGCAGGACTTGTGCAACTACCAGCAAATAAAAAAGGAGAAAAAAATATGTAGTTTGCTATCTGCAAGGCAAAACAAACATAAAACTCTCATGTACTCAGGATTATCGTCCTGCTGTGCTGAAGCCATAAGTTAACCTGGGGTAACAAAGGATGTGAAATGTAAATACTTTTGTTCATGGATCTCAAAAGACCCCTGCAACTGATTTTAATTAGTGTCCAGTAGCAAGTAAGGGGCTTAAATAGAAAACATAAATCCCTTCTCCAGAAACTGGTGTAAATCGAGAGGCCCACTGAGTTTCCCGAAACCACAGTTTGCTGTATTCTCTGGGCAAATCAGCGCCAGTCTCTTTCAGCGCTGTTAAATGAGACTGAAGGCACAAGGGGGTTGTCTCCGCTGCCCAGCCCTCATATGCCTCACAGAGTTGCGGGCCACAGAAATCTTAAAAATGTCCCCAGCCCCCGAACCCCCACTTCCAAAATAGGGCAAAATGAAAATCAGTACCTGGATGAGCCCATTCAGGTTTGTGCAGAGGCACTATGTGGCGGATGCTGTGTTTTAAGTGTTCTCTCTTCGAGTGACATAATTCATAGCTACCTCAGGGATTGTAAAAGACTTAACTCCCATGCCCTGTCTCCTGATGATTAGTTTGGCCAGGTAGATCAGCGCAAAGGGTCACTGCAAAGCGTGAAGTCTTTTCTTTACTGGCATAAATGCCTGGCACTCTGTCTGCAATTACCACGAATAGTCCGGGAACATGCTGACTTGATTCACCTGTATCATCACTGGGTCCACCTTTCTGGCAGCTTCCAGAACTAGTTGTTGGTCCTGGTACTGTAAGAATTTATTAATCACATGTAGAGGGTGCTCATTGGAGGCAGGCTTTTGACCCGGGGATCGGTGCCTCTTTGTTTCTTGAAGGTACTTGAATCAGGGAGTTGGAAATGTTGGATGAGCCAGCTCCGCATGTATTTTGTACAGTTTACACCCTCCACTCCTTCTGGTAGTCCAACCACTCGAACATTGTTCCTGCGTTCATGGTTCTCATTGTCATCCAGGATTGATATCAGCTTTTCAATCTCGGATAGTGCTATTTGCAAAGAAGGCTGGAGTTTTTGTAAGGAGGCCTCCTCAGTGCTGACCCAAGTTTCCACTCGGTAAGTCTATTTGAATGTTGCTCCACTGTTTCTCCCAGGGATTTGAGAGTATATTGGAGATGATTTAATTGGGCCGACATATTTTCAAATCCGGAGGTCATCCGTGTGGAGAGGTTGTATTTAAGATTGTTAAAGAGCTTCTCCAAAGATAAATATGTTGCTCCAAAGTTTTGATCTTCCAATGAATTTGTAGGCCATTGTTCTTCCAACCCAGCCTTAGATGCTGCCCTTGTAGTCGATGCCTCGGGCCTGGGAGTCTTCCAGCCATTGGCTGATGTTTTAAAAGTTATTTGAGATTGTTTCTTTGATATAATGGCAGAGTAGTAGCTCCAATTGTATTGTCTTGTGAAATCTTTTATAATCTGCATGCTGAGGAGCAGGATGGCATATATTTTTGGTGGATAGACACGGAAATTCAAGATCAAGCAGCCATCTTGGATGCCAGCTTGCCCCCCCCGCAGTACAGTGTTTGTCGGTATAACTTTCTTCAGTGGCTGTGTCTATTTTGATATGTTACAAGCACATTAAGTCACTCCAGAGCACAGTTCTACAGGAGAATGAATCCATGCCTGGGTGGTTGGAGGCACTCGGCCTGTGGCCTTCCCCCCAGGCATGGATTAATTCTCCAGTAGAACCATGCTGTGTTGTGGCTTAATGGTTACCTAAACTGTTATTATAATACTTGTGGTTTAGTGCCGTTTCACTCAGATGGTGGCCAGGTGAGGAGGTGCAAGGAGGGCTGTACTGAATGCTGCTTGTGTGGTGGAAGGAGGGTGGAACTAGAGGAGTGCCACTAGACACTAGGGGCATTCATTTAGCATGGAATTGGTGGGTATGTCTTTGGACACAAGTGGGCAAAATAGTTCGATAAGATCTGTGTATCCATGATCTGAAATCTGATCTGACCTAGAACTGGATTTTGGCCTGGATTTTCTGACTGTCTGGCAACACTGGGTCAGGTTGGATTTCATGCCATTTGAGCAGCTTTCATTTTATACTGTAGCTAATGTGGCCATTCAGCTGACTTAGGTTACTGCCTTAATGTTGGTATTAAGGGGGAAGGAAACGGGGTTGGTCATGTATTCCAAAACTGACAGGTTAGAGAAATTTTATAAGTTGTTTTTTCTGAAAGGATGCTTCTTATCTGGTGATCCTGCAACACATCCACCCCACCCATCATTTCCCATTAACATTTGTGCTGGACATCAGCAATGGAAACAGCTCCAGGGTCTGTGGTAGTGGCGTGAGTCTGGAAGTACTGACAGACCATGGAAAAAGTACGAAGAGCAAACAGCGTTGTTCTGTTCAAAACACAATGAAAATAATCTTCTGTTGGTGGTTTCAGAATGGTAGACGGATGTAAAAATGGATTTGGCAGCTGCTTTACATCAGTTACAAACAGAAGCTTCAGCAAAGTCTTTTGCATGCCATATCTCTCCTATTAGCACTTGGTTACCCCTTATCACACACTTCCCTATGTTATGTCTACGACAATGCCTCTGCCTGCGCTCCTTCTCTATAGCTCTCCACCCCCATCTACTCTTCCTCTCCCTCTCTCGTGTCCTCTATCCTCTCTGCACCTCATTCGCTATCTCCTTGTAACCTAGCCTCCAAAACTTGTTTTGTTTCTCAGATGCTTTGCAACTCTTGTTTAGCTTACACTTTTGTAACCTTGTCCTGTGTATTGAATTTGTAATCTGACTTGCATGTCTTACGTTTTGAATTGTAACCTGACGTGGAACCTTTGTAAAAGAGTCCTGGCTCAAAGGTATTGTAACCCTAGACCTAATAAATAAAATAAATAAATAAGAAATAAATATCTGCTCTAAAATTCTCTTTTGTATTAAAATTGTAGACCCCCTTTCTAAGCTGTAAGAAGTAATACCTTGCAGCTTCAGGTTAATGTATTTGACTAGGATAGGTATTTCTTGTTCCCAGCTTTTTAAGCAGTCCTAGCCTTTTTCTCAGAGCATTCAGGAAGTGTGTCATGGGCCTCCCTTCCTATAGCCTTCTATGGCTTTGTACTGATTTTCTGCTCTGACCTCTCTGACTTTTAGTTCTAAGAACATCACATTCAATTATTTGTCCTTTCATCATGTTCTGAGGTAAACAAACCAGTAAAAAAAAGAACTCTAGTTAAGGCTGGAAACCAGCAACCCCTTCCTAACTTAACAATTATTTATTCTTTTAACAAACTCCTAATTTTTTTATTTATTTTATTGTTATCCATAAATAGGGTTACCAGATGTCCTCTTTTACGAGGACATGTCCTGTTTTCCAGCTGCCAAATATTCTTCATGTACCTTCTCTATCCTGTTGTATTATTATGATTTTTATAATTTTTTTTACTCTTTCCTACCCAGGACGTCCTTGTAAATGAGCTGTGAAGGCGGTGGAGACTTTAAACCTATTTACTCGGGGTTTAGCACAAGGGCTCATCGGGGGAGGGACTAAGTGTCCTCTTTTTGGCATCCCAAAATCTGGTACCCCTACCCATAAACACTGGAGAGTGTTCTGACCCCTGTCACAGGGTTCTTTAATTTGAATCAGCTTGATTTGGTGATAATGCAGTTTACAATGCTGCTGACACCACCGGTACTTTGCCCACTCCCCGTGGCAAGTACTTACTAAAAGTACTGGGTAACGTGGAGGGAGCATGATGATGGAGGGTGGGGGGTTGCAAGATCATCAGATTAGGAGCACCTTTTAAAAATGAGTGATAATAACATTTCTATAATCTGGTTCTTTTGTATTGTGTGATCAGTTTTACATAATACAGTACATTGACCTGTTTCCATAGTTTCTTACCAGTTTAAGGAATTTTGGGGCTTTGACTACAAAATAGCAATCATTGGAGGCTATAGCTAAACCGATATCTCCCATTGATTTTCCACAGGGCTGATAAAGATTGCAGAGGGACTCAATCTCAGACTACTGCCCCCATGGAAGAAGATAACGGTCATGTTACTGGGAAACCATTCGGCAGGGAAGAGCTCCTTCATTAACTGGTAAATCCACACATTTGCTGTACAGCACAATAAGGGATGGAAGTGGGAGGGAGGGTCTTGGGAGGTCTGATGATTTAGAAGTACTATGCATGAAAGGGTAGGAGGGCTGGGGGCATGGGAACACTGAAGGCTGCAGACTGTATTGCACCAAAAGGCTTGGAAGTGTTGGGAAGCTTGAATCTTGGGAAGTCACTTTTCATTTAATAGTTGGTGTAGTCAGTAGCAGCCCTCACTGTATATGGGATACACAATGGCAGCTCAGAGTATGCCATTTATCATAATGAGTGAGGGGGCAGGGCCATAACTTACAAGTGGCACACCCACGAGTGAGTTATGAAAATCCTGAAACCCCAAGTGATGATAAATATCATATTTTGAGTGAGGCCATTGTGTGCCCAATTTATACAATGTATTTTAAATTGTAAGGCTTTCAGATTAGTTCTTTTAATGAAGAATAAACTGTTTCTGTGTGATTTCACTGCTCTGTTTTGAGTACAGCAGTGGTCACTGTGATGTCATCAGGCATTGTTCAAGCTGCTCTCCTATTGGTTAAGAGCTCATGTGTGACCAATCTATAGAGATGATAAATGGTGATGACCCACCTAGAGTGATGCTAAATGATTTATCATCATTTTAAGTCTTGAGGCCATAGAAATAAATAATTTATCTGTAAGGTTTCATTCTCACATACATTGTATAAATAAGTCATTCATTCCTTATGTCCTGACCTTTACAAGGAGTTCATATGTTTATAGTAAATATAAATATGCATGCAATGGTTGAGATGGCAAGGGGGAGAAACCAGTGGGAGCCAGAGGCAATAGCTGAGATGGCAAGAGGGAGAAACCAGTGGGAACCAGAGGCAATAGCTGAGATGGCAAGGGGAGGAACCAATGGGTACCAGGGACAATGGCTGTGATGACAACTATGAGAATCCAGTGGGAGCCAGGGGCAATAGCTGGGAACCAGGGACAATGGCTGTGATGACAACTGTGAGAATCCAATGGGAGCCACAGGCAATGGCTGTGATACTGAATGAATATTTAGTTTTGGTGTTCACCAGTGGGCTCCTGGAGGTGCTCAGTGGAAGGGCCATGGTAACAAAGGCAACCATGAGACACCCCAGGGACGTCACACCTGCTCTAGTAGCTACCTGGCAAAGATCAAGCCAGATAAATCCCAAGGGGTTGACAGAATACAAGGGGATCTAGACATGTTATAAAGGGGGGGTCTACACATTTTAGTGGGATCAAGAGAGAAACACTGCCTGCCAATCTTGTTGAAATGGGGATGAAAACATTTCCTTTTTTAACCCCTTAACCCACTTCTAGATCCAACACTGGGATACACCTCAGAGTTACCGTGGAGTTAAGGCAACTATCAGCAGGGCTGTTTGAACATAGAAACATAGAAGTTGTCAGCAGATAGGAACCTTTTGGCCCACCTAGTCTGCCCATTTTTCCCTGCCTACTGTGTCACCTCAGACCCTACTCGATCTCCGGTCATCTCCTCCCCTTGCCTTACTACCAAGGTCCCCTTGTATCGGTCCCATGCATGCTTGAATCCTATCACCATTTTGGCATCCACCACCTCCACTGGAAGGCTGTTCCAGGCGTCCACCACCCTCTCCATGAAGAAAGTATTTCCTCACATTTCATCTGAATTTCCCCCCTCCATCTTCATAGCATGACCCCTTGTCCTCGAACATCTTTTTTTATGGAAAATGCTATCTTCCTGTACCTTATTAATACCTGTTAGGTATTTGAATGTTTCTATCATATCCTTACTTTCCTTCCTCTGCTCCAGAGGGTACATATTCAGTTCCTTGAGTCTCTTTTCATAGGGCTTTTGATGCAGGCCCTGCAACACTTTGCTAGCCCTCTTTTGTACTGCCTCCACCATGTCAATGTACTTCCAGAGGTGGGGCCTCCAGAACTGGACACAGTACTCGAGGCGGGTCTTACCAGAGATCTGTACAGGGGTAATATTACCTCTTTCTTCCTACTGATATCCCTCCCTATGCACCCAAGCATCCTCCTAGCCTTCCCCATCACCTTATCTGCTTGGCTACCTTCAGGTCATCAAAAATGAATACCTCCAGGTCCGTTTCCTGTTTGGTGGTTGCCAGTGTGACACTTGGACAGCTGGTTCTGATCACTGTATCATTTTTTGTAATATAAAAATGGGTTATGGACTGTCTCTCTCTTGAGAAATGCTGAAACAGCACGTGAGATCACATACACACACAGACAGGTTTTAGATACAAGGTGTTACCTGGAAGGCAAGAAGTTAATTACAGGCTAGAAGATACCTTACTGCCAAGATAGATCATAAACTTGTATAACGCTTAGAGGAAGAAGAGCAGGGTATGACGTTTTAGTGCAAAGTCATAAGAGATGCTTTGATGTCCTGGAAGGGGGATTATCATAAGATCAAAGAGAGTCATTTGAAGAACATGAGTTATGCTGAGGCTGCAGAATTTAATACTTGGAAAAGACATCCTGTTTTTATATAGATACAGTCAATTCCTCATGTATGCCTGTGGTCCGGACCGCGGTAAAATGGGCATACAAGTGAAACGGCACACAAGCGGGAACACTACTTTGCTATACACCAGTCGGTAAAGTCACACAGCGAACTCCCCATGTGTAAGAATGCCATAAATACCCATTATTTACACACAAAAAAATTCCTTGACTACATTGTAGCAAAAGCATAAAATAAAAATCTGTAACAGTTTAAAGTGCAAACCGGCATGTCTGTTACCATTCATTGTTAGAGCTGCAGGTAGCAACAGGCTGTAGTCCTCTTTCCTCAACGTTATAGTCGTCAATTCCAGTCATGTTTTGGATGTCCTCACAGATTTCCTCCTTGGTGGGGCATGGTCCAGCTGGTTTTGTTTACTTTTTTCTGTAGCGAGAGCTGAACTGAGCTGAACTGAAGTGCTCAGCATACACTAGAAATCTGCAGAAAGCTGTTAACCTCTGCTAATGGGCAATTAACACCTAGCTTGGTAATCAAGAACAGCAATTCAGTCAGCTTCTTGCCAAAATAAAAGGCATACAAGCAAATCACACAGGCATACAAATGGAACAATTATCATTGTAAATATAGGAAAGGAATCGGGACCTGGTAAAAACGGGCATACAACTGAAAAAGGTATACATCCGAAAGGCATACAAGTGGAATTGACTGTATATTTTTTTTATATATTCTGACAGGGAGGAGCTAGGTGACCTCATGCAAAGAGGTGGGCAAAGCCAGCTTTTAAACATTATTCTGTTTTCCTTCAGAGACACTTCTATCTAGACTCTGACAAAGAAACACCTTTGAGCACTTTAAGCAGGTATTTAGAGAGCGAGACAAATTTAAGTACTGTAGTAGGAATTGCACTGTTGAAACCTTGTTCTTTTAATAGATTTGTATGTTCTTGTGATATATGGTTCTGTATTTTATGTTTTACATTTTTTTTATCTATTTTAGTAAAACTCGATTTTCAAACAACATGAAGTCTTGCTGTATTCTGACTAGTGCAGTGATTGCCAACCTTTGAACTGCCTCGGAGAACAAAGAGTTAACTTTCCATGCAGGGCATAGAACGCTGAGCTCGAGCTCGGTTGAAGCTCCTGTCTGCTGTTGTTTAAACTCCAACTGTCAGATTCTTTACTCTGCCTCACTGAACAGTCGCTCCGGAGATTTCTCCTTTGCTCAGTTCAAAAAAGCCGGTTAAAGTGTCGTTTTTACGCTTGGTTTCTACCGAATTTCTGCTCCTGAACCTGTCGGTTTAAGTCTCTGTCTGTGGTACCGTGAGTACTAGATAGGTTTTGCCTTAGTTTCTGTGTGGAACTTGTAAACATTGGATCGGTTCAGTTTGAACGATCAGTTTGGTTTTAAAAAACTTCTGAATTTATTAGAGTGTGGTAACCGGTCCGTATCGGTTCTAAAAAAAACAGATTTAATTACGTTTTCTTCCAAGACCCGTAACACGGTCAGGAACCGATAGGGGTGTCTTGCCTGGCGGACTGCCAAAAAAAGGGTAAGTTGTGGATAGGGTTGGTCATGTCTGAGAAACCCAAGAAAAAAAACGGGCCCACTGGGTTTCAACACTGTAGTGTGTGTGGGGAAGCCTTTACTAAGGCTGATCCCCACACCACCTGTGTTGATTGTCTGGGGTTTGACCACCTCAATTCAGACTGCCAAATTTGTAAAAGTTTTCCCAAAGCTACCCTAGATAAGAGAGTAGGTAGACTGAGGGAAAGGGGAGCGAAAATCCGCTGACGGATGGCCAGCCAGTTCGGTTCCGACCAGACCAGAAAGATGCCCTCTGACCAGGCGAAACTTCTCGGGCAAAGGAGAACCGATTCTGAGGAGTCGGTTCCTGTTAAAAGAAAAGGAAAAAATCATCCTTCGGATCCAAGTTCTTTCTCCGACCGCTGATGAAATAGCCAAAAGCGATAAGGATTGTTCAATCGCTAACTTCGGTTCTGGCCGAACAGGCACCATCTGTCAGGGGCTTGGTTTGGTCGGTTCCCACGGTTCCGGATGATACTTTAGAAGAATTTTATGAACCAGAGGAGGAGGAGGGAGAGTATGAGGATAATCATGAAGATGGTGATTATGAAAGTCTGGATGTGCCTATTGACCCAGACATCTCCCCAGACAGACCTTCAGGTGTTTCTCCTCCTAGGCTTTCTGAGTCCCCTTCTCACTTTATGTTTTACAAGAAAGTGGCTGAAACCCTCCAGCTTCCAATGGAAGAAGCAGTAGAGGATCAGGAGGAGCCTGATTTAATAGAGATGATGGACATCCCAGAGTCCAGGAGATTGTCTATTCCCCTCCATAAATCATTTGGGAAACAGATATTTAAAATTTTAAAAACTCCTAATTCCATACCTCCTGTGGACAGAAGAATGGACAACAGATATACCCTTTCAGGCTCAGACACTGAGTTCCTTTCCCAGCAATGCAGCCATGTTAGGGTAGTGCAGGCTGCTGCCTGTGATAAGGCAAATATTCCCTTGGCGTCACACCCCACAGATAAGGACTCCAGGAGGATTGATGCCATGGCAAAGAAGCAGTACATGGCAGCATCTTTGGGACTCAGGCAGGCTAACTATATGGCCTACACAGCTAGATACCAGAAGTCCAGGTGGGGCACTGTGCTGGCTCTGGCTAAACAGGCCCCTGACCAGCTTGCCAAGGAGCTGGAGCAGGTGGCTGCGGATGGGATTGAGGCATCCAAGGTGCAGTTTCATGCTGCTGTGGACTCCAATGATGTTTCATCTAGAGTTATGGCTACATCTGTGGCCCTTCGGAGGATGGCTTGGCTCAGATGTACTAGCCTATCACAGGATACCCAGGCTAAGGCCATGGATTTCCCTGTCATTGGTAATTCTCTGTTTGGTGAGCAGACAGAGAACTACATGAAGAAGATGGATGAGTACAGGACCACCTACAGGAGTGCTCAGGCCAAGGAAAGGCAAGCCACTCCTCAGAGACAGCATTCCAGGGGCAGGGGCAGGCCCTTTCAAAGGCCCTTTTACCAAGCCCAGGCCTCCTCTTCTGCTTATGCTCAGAGGGGGTTCTTCAGAGGGAGATGCAGATGGGGAATGAGCAGGCCTGCTTCCACCCCTCAGCTTAAAGCCCCTGCCAAGCAGACACCCTGATGGGTCTGCCCGGGCCGATTCTCCAATACCTGTAGGGGGCAGGCTGGCTTACTTTGTCCAGGACTGGAAGTCTTTAACACCAGACAAGTGGGTCCTGGAAGTAGTAAGCCAGGGACTGGTTCTCAGCTTCAAAAAGTTTCCCAAGATGAGAACCAGATCCTTTCCACCTGCAAATCCATCAGAGACCCTTGCCCTAGAGGTAGAGGTTTCTTCCCTCCTGGCTCTCATAGCCATAGAAAGGGTTTCTACCCTACACAGGGGCAATGGATTGTACTCCAGGTACTTCCTAACCCCAAAAAAGACAGGAGAATGGCGGTTCATCCTGGATCTAAGATATCTGAACAAGCACCTTTTAAAACCAAAATTCAAAATGGTGACTCTGGGAATAAGTCTGCCCTCTCTAAGGCCAGGGGACTGGCTAGCCTCCCTGGACCTCAAGGATGCCTATTTTCACATTCCCATCAGGTGCTCCCACAGAAAGTACCTCAGGTTTGAGTTGCCCTCAGGCCACTATCAATTCAGAGCAATGCCCTTTAGCCTAACGTCAGCCCCAAGGGTGTTCACAAAGTGCCTGGCAGTAGTGGTTGTTTTCCTAAGGAGAAAAAAGATCTCCATCTTTCCATACTTGGATGACTGGCTCATAGTGGGTCAGTCTCCAGACCAAGTCAAGTCACATCTTCAAATAACTCAGCAAGTGTTCACTTCCTTAGGATTCCTCCTCAACCTTCCAAAGTCAGTTCTCGAGCCAGTACAGCTCCTCACCTTTATAGGGGCAGAGCTGGATACAATAAGAGCAAAAGCCTTCCTTCCCCTGGACAGGACAAGGACCCTTATAGAACTGGCCTCTTCATTCACCCTTCAGGTGTCTCGACCAGCAAGGCACTTCTTGCAGCTCCTGAGCCACATGGCAGCCTCTACAGCAGTGGTCCAGGGGGCAGGATTCCAGATGAGGGACATTCAGTTCCACTTAAGAGCCTTCTGGTCCCAAAGAAAGGATTCCCTTACCAAACTAGTCCCAGTGACTCGAACCCTAATCCAGGCTTTGCATTGGTGGCGGGATCAGGACAATTTAAGACAGGGAGTTCCTTTTGTCACTCAGTCTCATTCAGTAATACTCACCACAGTTGCCTCCCTGCTGGGCTGGGGAGCCCACTTGGGGGATCTTACCACCCAAGGGCTGTGGTCACCTCAAGAATCTCTGCTTCACATCAATCTATTGGAACTCAGAGCAGTGTTTCTGGCACTGCAAGCCTTTTCCAAATCTGTACAGAACAAGGTGGTCCAGATCAGAACAGACAATACCACCACAATGTGGTACATCAACAAGCAAGGAGGCACTCAGTCTATGGCCTTGTGCACAGAAGCAATGAAGTTGTGGTCTCTGGCCTATTCCCTGCAAACCTCTCTGATAGCAGTTCACCTCCCAGGGAAGGATAATGTCCTAGCAGATGCTCTCAGCAGGATATCTCAGGGCCATCACGAATGGACCCTAGATCCCCTAGTTTTGGAAGTGATTTTCTCCAAATGGGGCACTCCACAGATAGACCTTTTTGCAGCCCCAGACAATCACCAACGTCCTCTTTTTTGTTGCAGACCCCCAGTCTTGGGCTCAGTCCCCCTGGATGCTCTGATTCTGAATTGGGAAGGGAAGTTCCTGTTTGCTTTCCCCCTTCCCTCTCCTGTTCAAAGTGCTAGTCAAGATCAGGTCTCAACCATGCAAAGTGATTCTGATTGCTCCAGACTGGGCCAGACAGCCCTGGTACCCACTGTTGCTGTCCTTAGCAGTCCACCTTCCCCTGTCTCTTCCCAGGAATTACAACCTGTTGACATCCTCTCAGGGAAGGATTTGGTATCCGAACCTCAGATCTCTCAATCTCAAGGCCTGGCTCTTGAAGAGTTAGAGTTTGCTGATCTGCACCTCTCTCAGGGGGTTCTGGGTATACTTAAGGCTTCTCGAAAGCCTTCCACCAGAAAGACTTACACTCCAAATGGAAAAGGTTCACTATTTGGTGCTCTAATAAGCATGTTTCTCCAGAATCTGCTGGGTTGTCTACAGTCCTGGACTATATGGTTCATCTTAATGGCTTGGGACTTAGACCAGCTACAATTAAAGTGCACCTGGCAGCTGTTTCTGCCTTCTTGTCAGTAGGCAAGCCCTCTCCTCTGTCAGTCCATCCTGTGTTTTGTAAGTTCTTCTAAGGGATTGCTACACAATCCCCCTTTAGGGGCCCTGCTCCTCTTGGGACCTTAATGTTTGCTTGCTCAGCTTGTGCAACCACCCTTTGAGCCTTTGTCCTCTGCAGAGCTTAAGTACTTGACTTGGAAAACTGTGTTTTTGGTAGTCATTACCTCTGCCAGGCATATCAGTGAATTGCAAGCCCTGTCAGTGGAGCCTGATTTCATCTCTTCCCAAAGATATAAAGTGGTCCTAAGAACTAATAGGATGTTTTTACCTAAGGTGGTTTCAGATTTCCACCTTAATCAGTCTATGTCTCTCCCTGTTTTCTTCACTGACCATTCCTCCTCTGGAGAGAGGAGGTTGCACAGCCTGGACATAAAATGTGCCCTTAGCTACTACATAGAGCGCACCAAGGGTCACAGGTTTGAGTCCCTCCAGTTGTTCCTCACTTATGGAGAGGTCGGTAAGGGCAAACCTGCCACTAAAAGATCTATTGCCAGGTGGATTGTAGCTTGTATACAATTCTGCTATGAAAAACTAGGTAGAACCCCACCCTCACACCTGAGGGCTCACTCTACTAGAGGTACAGCTGCTTCCCTGGCTGCTGCCAGGGATATTCCTATCTTAGAAATTTGTCAAGCAGCCACCTGGAAAACAGTCCATACATTCACCAAGCATTACTCTCTGGATATCCAGGCTAGGAGTGATACTCGGTTTGGCACAACAGTACTTCAGAGCCTATTCCCAAAATGGTTCATCCTCCTCCATGGAGGTACTGCTTGTATTGCAATAGTAGAATACAGCAAGACTTCATGTTGTTTGAAGAAAATTACTCACCTTAGTAATGTTGTTTCTTCTAATGGAGTCTTGCTGTATTCTGACCTCCCCCCTGCCTCCCCTCTCAGAACCTGGTTTTTGGGATGTGGGTGGGCAGGAGCAGTGTTGGCACCCTAGAGGTGCCCCTTTCTCACCCTCCTTTATTTTGGGTGTGTGTGTTGTGTTTGGTTTTTTGGGTTTCCTGACTTGAGTCTTTGCTTTGAAACCAAAAAAACCCTTTTTTAATAAATTTAGTTGCAAGTGGCTAGTGCGAGTCTTACAGTTTCCACACAGAACTTCTAGTGAGTATTGCTCATAAAGATCTGACGGTTGGAGTTTAAACAACAGCAGACAGAGGCTTCAACCGAGCTCGAGCTCAGCGTTCCATGCCCTGCATGGAAAGTTAACTCTTTGTTCTCCGGGGCAGTTCAAAGGTTGGCAATCACTGCAATAGTCAGAATACAGCAAGACTCCATTAGAAGAAACAACATTACTAAGGTGAGTAATTTTTTCTTTAGAGCCTACTTGGTCTGTCTTTGATTTCTTTCCTTTACAAGTGGAGTATATATGGTTAAGCAGACACTATACATAAGCTTGAATGGTGATAACAAACTGGAAAAAGGTAAACGTTTTAAATCTGAGGTCTTTATTAAAGTTTTTAAGGGTTCATATCTGTACACCTAGTTAGGTGCCCATAGGCAAAGATATCTGGTCCCTCGAAGACAGAATTATCTGAGCCTGTGCATTGGTTATGCTAGCAAGAGGTTCACAGTTTGAATCCCTCCAGAACTGAGACCAAAGGTTGATCTGAACCCACAAAACAGACAGGAGGGATACCCTATTTCTGTTAACTGTTCACAACACTGCATTCGGAGGTTGGCACTTTGGGAGTAGAGGGCTGACCTGCTGCGTGGGTTTGTGACAGACAGTACTTCCCCTCTTAATTGGTACATAGCCCCTGGGTTTCTGTGCCTCAAGTGCATGTTTTTATACTTTTTTTGCATTGAAACCGAGCTGCCAAACCCTTGACCATTTTTCCAACTTTTTCAAATCATCCCTCATTTTTCCACCCCCCTGGTACATCTACGTCGTTGTTGCAGATTTTTGTGTCATCCACGAAGAGGCGTACTTTCTCCTCTAGCCCTTCCGCAATGTCATTAATAAAGACATTGAAGAGGACTGGGCCTAATACTGAACCCTGAGGCACCTGACTGGTCACCTTGCCTTCTACAGAGTGGACACCATTTGCCATGACCCTCTGACTCCTGTAGCTTAGCCAATGTCTCACCCAGTTTATAACCTTTTGACCCACTCCCAGACAGGTCAGCTTGTTCACTAGTCTTCTATGTAGAACAGTGTTGAAGGCTTTACTGAAATCCAGGTAGGCCACATCTGCATTACTAAAATCTTTCACAAGTCATTTCAGGCACCTGCTTGCAATTACAAGGTCATGCATGCGTACGTTGGCACTCATGTGCAATGGGATTCTGGTGGTGACCCCACCCCATTCTGGTGATGTCAGCTGTGCTGCTGACTGTCTTCACCCGGCGGCAGTCATGTTGTGGGAGCAGCATTCCCCGGGAGAAGAGCTGTCCTTGAGACACGGGATCATTCCTCCCCACAGCTGACCCTGACGCCCGCGTTTGTTCCCTCAAACATGGGTCATGGGTGTCACAATAGAGGTTACTGCTGCATTGACAGGCAGGCCTCTTCGGGACCTATTTTATTTATTTACTTGTAAGTTTTGCCAAGGAAAGGCACACTGAGCTGTGACAGCTCATGTTCATGTGCGTCTTGTGGATGGGTTACATGGGATCTTTTTTTATATATTTATTTATTTCTTGGTGTGTAATTTTTTTACAAAGAAAATTAGCTCATTTCCAGGTGCATCCTGGAAGGTAGACTAAAGAACTTGCTTTATTAACAAGTGGGATGTTGGCCAGGATGTTGGAGAAAAAGCCCCTACTTTTATATGCCATGGGATCTTTAACTTCCACCTGGTCTGGCTAAAGTATTCATTTGTGAGAGTTTATTTCTTTAAAAATTGGTGACTGGGAGAGGCATACTGAGCCAGGGTTCATTTCCAGGTGTGACCCAGGGAAAGGGACATGGGATATTGGCAGAGTATACCAATGGAGTAGCGCAGGTTGGATGGAACAGATGCTGGAGAACAAGAAGCCACAAATTCTCACCGGCCTCTGTAGAGCAGCAGATCTATACCCATTTGGTTAGATTATTTTTTGTGTTTGTTCTATTGATTGCAGAATTTATTTTCATGACTGAGTTAGTTTCATTTTTGCTTCTAGTTTCAATTCTAAAGTGCCTGGTCTGACCTGGCCCAGTCCATCAAAAACTGAAAACTTGACCTGTACACCTCTGAAATATAGACACACACACACACACACGCACATACACACACATATACACACACATACACAGACACACACACACGCAGGCACACAGACACACACACGGACTCACATGCTGACACACACACATGCAGGCACACAGACACACACACGGACTCACATGCTCACACACACACACACACACACTATATAAGAGCCCGGAGGAGATGCATTAAGATCATGACTAAAGCTAATCATTCTTTTTTAGGTAAGTGGAAGAGCACATCCAGAGAACAGGAGTCGCCATAGAGACCCAAGGCTTCACCTTTGTGACCAGCGGCAGGAAGAGAGAATCTCTAACGGTACCACTGTATAACCAACAGGCCATGAGAAAAACACACAGCAGAGGCTGTGTCCAAATGTAGCAGCACCATTCCTTTTGGTCTGATGTGCTTCCTTTCAGATCCTTAAGAAAGAAGGAGTATGGATAAGAGAGTAGAGATGCCGCTGTCACTGTGCCGTGTCCCGCTTGTGACCTGGGTGCAGAAGGATGGTATCGAGTGAAGCCTATCTGGCCCTCACTGGAAATGCCTTACCTCTGTGATGAGTGTTTGTACTCCACTGTTCAGATGTTGGGGGGCTGAAGGTTCCCCTTGGACCCAGGAGTCCATCACTGCTGCTTAGTGAGAAACGAGAGTACCATCACTGTTCTTATTCAGAATTTGTAATCATGATCATGGCACGGGCGGGCAACAAAGGTGCATGTTCCCCTCCAGTTTCCTGTTGTCCTTTGTACTTTACAATTCCTGCAGCCAGCAAGCCTGTCAGTGCAGGCTGGCTACCTGGCCTGCTGGCACAGCAATAGTGCTACCGCCTGTGATGCTGACGAACCAGGTTCGGGAACAAACTCAGGGTAATCGGAGAGCTGGCCAGGGGGAGGAGGCTGAGCATCTGAGGGACTGAGTAGCAGCTGCCCTACAAACCGGGGACACCTCGACCGGTTTCGCACGTCACGTGCGTCCTCAGGAGGACCAGTTTCACACATGACGTGCGTCCTCAGGAGGATGTACTCCACCATATCCACATCTACTTAAAAAGCTACCACTTAAAGTGGCAGTGCATTAAAATTTGCACACATAAATATAAATAAACAATTTATCACAATACCATTAAAAACACCAAGTTTTGTAAAGTCCACATAAACATAACATCATGTAGAATTTAAAGTGTAGAGTAAATATGTATTTTATATATGGCTCCCTATTTGCAAAAAATGGCTAGTTGCCAAAAATGCATATATATTCAATTTGTGCCATTAACATCTGTACATATAGTGTCTACAGTATTGTTGTGGAGAATAAATATATGTATATACATAAGTTATGCCATATGGACAGGCTGTTTCTGTACTCTTTTACATTATTCCTTATGGCTGTATTTAAAGCTTGTACACATATACATATAAACGAGCAGTGATGTAGCAAACTATTACCAATTCACATATATACAAAGGTGTCTATGCATTATAGATACACTTGCTGAGTCCATGTAAATATACAGGTTTCAAGGCTTCTTCCTGCATGTGGACAACACCACCTGGTGGAGAAAGGAAAAATAAAAGCACTTGAACAGCACATCCCAACCAGCTTGCATTGTTGTTTCTCTAGTAGTTTCTGTTTCTTCTTTTTCCTGACGAGAGGCATTATTATGTCAGTTTTATCTGTGAGACCTGGGTGTTTCAGCCCTCCTAAAGTGTATATGCAATAGGCCTCTCTGTCTAAAAAGACATTGTCTACACTGCCACCACCTCAGTTCCACAAAATTTAAATCAGTGATTTCTATCCACAGGGAAAAGTACCATTAGGTTTTGGTGGCACCCATGTACCGATACCCCACCTCTCCCTCCCTCCTGTGTATTGGCTGATAGCTATGTGTGACCATGTCCTTAATGTCTTTTGCATCTCCTACATACCGTGCGGGAATTGTAAATACTGCAGTAGTATTTTGAAGAGTAATACTTTTACAACACTGCATGCCAAGAAAGTATTTGAATCAGGAGCCTTCTTTAATTGCATTACAAAACACTTGGTATATCTGGCGACTTGTGCATGTGGGGTGTTTTATGTGGGGAAGACTACTCGTCCCTTCATGTTGAGGGTGGGGGGACATATGCATAGTATTAATAACCAGGATGCAAGAAATGCCTTAGCTGTGCTCTTTAAGAAGTGCAGAGGTGATGGTAGATATTACTGATTTAAATTTTGTGGAACTGAGGTTGTTAAGTTGGGACCCAGAGGTAGCAGTGTAGACAATGTCTTATTGGACAGAGAGGCCTATTGGATACACACTTTAGGAGGTTTGAAACACCCAGGTCTCAATGATAAAATTGACATGATGCCTCTTATCAGGAAAAAGAAGAAACAGAAACTATTAGAGAAACAACAATGCAAGCTGGTTGTGATGTGCTGTTCACGTGCTTTTAATTTTCCTTTCTCCACCAGGTGGTGTTGTCCACATGCAGGAAGAAGCCTTGAAACCTGTATAGTTACATGGACTCAGCAAGTGTATCTATAATGCATGGATACCACAGTGACATGTGTGAATTGGTAATCTGCTACATCACTGTCGACTATGTATGTGCAATTTAAAATCAGCCACAGGAACAGTGTGAGTACAAAATAACCTGTCTATCAACATAAAAATATCATCTATTTATTCTCCACAACAATACTGTAGACACTAGGGGTGGGATATTCAGAATGCTCCAGGCAGGGGCGCAAGCCTGGGTGCAGCGCAACTGGGATGCGCCAGGGCAAGGACCGGGCGATATTCAACGGTGCTGCGCTACGGCTCAGAACCACTGAATATGGCACTAGGGCCGCCCGCACTGTGCACGGTGCAGTGGCATTGCGCCAGCGCAAGTGGCAAGTGAGGAGCAGGGGGATGCGCCAGCGCAAGTGTGGGTGCGCTAGGTGCAGCAACCACGATAGTCAGCGCTGGACATGCAAATGAGGCCATTATGCATGCAAGGCGCAAATGGGGCCATTTATTTATTTGCTTTTGTTTACCAGGTAAGCACACTAGACAGCCAAATGCCTATTTTCAGGAGCATGTCATTATGGCCCCATTTGCATGCAGGAGCGCCTATCCCTGGCGACTTGTGCCTGGCGCCCTGCCAGGCTGCAGCCGTTGGGGACTGACGCCTCCTGCCCCTCGGCGGGCAACGTGCCCCAACGCCCGATTGCGGGCATGTAATAAATAAATCCCTGGTGGTCCAGTGGACCCTACCCCAGCACCCGATCGCGGGTATAACATAATGAAAATCCTGGTGATCCAGTGGACCTGATCCCCAGCCTGATCACAGGCTGTAGTTGATAACATATTCCCTGGTGGTCCAGTGGACCCGATCCCCTGCTCGATCATGGGCAAATGATGTCATTAAATCCCTGGTGGTCCAGCACTACCCCCCTCCTCACCTGCCCACTCAGACCCGCCATCCCACTCCCCCCCAGTCAGCAGCGGGTGGCAGCTCCCCACCCTCAAGCCGCCCGGCTGCCCGCCGACTGACAACGTACAGTACGGCTGCATGCCTATTGGTCCACTGCATGGGCCAATGGGCATGCAAACCGTACTGTACTACACAGTCCTGAAATGTGAATGGTTCATTCACATTTCGGGACTGTATAGTACAGTATGGTCTGCATGCTGATTGGCCCATGCAGTGGACCAATAGGCGTACAACCGTACTATGCGCTGTCAGTTGGCGGGCGGCCAGGCAGCTTGCGAGTGGGGAGCTTCACCTGCCGTGACCGGGGAGCGGAGTGACGCTCTGAGTGGGCGGTGGGGGGGCCACACTGGACCACCAGGGATTTAATGCCATCATTTGCCCGCGATCGGGCAGGGGATTGGGTCCATTGGACCACCAGGGAATATGTTATCAACTACAGCCAGTGATCGGGCTGGGGATCGGGTCCACTGGACCACCAGGGAATGTAAAGTCAACTAAAGCCCACGATCGGGCAGGAGGGCAGGTCCACTGGACCATCAGGGATTGCTTACACTATGCCACGATTGGGCGATGGGGTAGGGTCCAGTGGACCACCAGGGATAATATATTACTATGCCCGCGATCGGACAAGGGGGGGCACGATGCTGGGCCTGTGTCTGGGGAGGTCGGGTGGCCACCTACAGCTGATGGCCACCGTGTTGCACCCTGCACTACGGCAGCTCACCTGTGGGTGGCCAGAACTTGTTCCTGCTTTTCAGGGGTGGATCTTTGCACCCCCCGTGCGGCACAAGGCAGGTTTGTGCCTGCATATGTGCTGCACATCCCGGGCTGAATATCGGGATGTGCCGCATATGCATGGGCATGCCCCCCGCACTTACGCCGCATACATTACTGGTGCACCCTGGCGCATCAGGGTTTGTGCAGTGCAACATCCTCCTTTGAATATCGTGCCGGAGTGCAACCCCTTTGAATATCCCACCCTATATGTAACATAGAAACATAGACTTTGACGGCAGATAAGGACCGCTTGGCCCATCTAGTCTGCCCATTTCCCCACCTACAGGATAGGCCGCAGAACCTAGTTAACCAACAGCCTATTTCTTTCCACCCCCCACAAGAATTGCCTTATGTCTGTCCCAGGCATTCTTGAATTCTCCCACAGTTTTAGACCCACAACCTCTTCAAGAAGGCTGTTCCATGCATCCACTACCCTCTCTGTGAAATAATACTTCCTCACATTGCCTCTAAACCGCCCCCCTTCTATTTTTAAATTGTGTCCCCTTGCTCTTGCACGTCTCTTTTTCTGAAAGATGCTACCCTCTTGGACTTTGTTGATTCCACTGAGGTACTTAAAAGTTTCTATCATGTCCCCCCTCTCCATTCTTTCCTCAAGGGTATACATATTAAGCTCCTTTAGTCTCTCCTCATATCAGCTTCTCTTGCAGACCCTGCACCATTTTAGTGCCCTCCTCTGGACTGCCTCTATCCTGTCTATGTCCTTGCGGAGATGGGGTCTCCAGAACTGGACGCAGTACTCAGATGGGTCTCACCAACTGTCTGTACAGAGGGATAACAACTTCCTGTTTTCTGCTGCTGATGCCTCTCCCTACATCCCAGTATACCCCAGCCCTCCCTACTGCCTTCTCATTGCTTGCTAACCTAAGGTCATCTGATATGATTACCCCCAGGTCCCTTTCCTATTTTGTTGTTGTTACTACCTCCCCACCCATTGTGTATTCTTCCCCTGGGTTCTTGTTTCCCAGGTGCATTATTTTGCACTTCTTTGCATTGAATCCTAGCTGCCATACTTCTGACCATTCCTCCAACCTTGCCAAGTCCCTTTTTATCCTTTCCATGCCTCCTTATGTATCAACCCTGTTGCAGATCTTTGTGTCATCTGCAAAAAGGCATACTTTCCTTCCAGTCCCTCTGCAATGTCACTGATGAAGACATTAAAAAGGACTGGACCCAATACTGAACCCTGTGGTACCCAACTAGTAACCCTCTTTCTTCAGAGTGGACTCCATTTACAATTACCTTCTGTGTCCTGTTGTGCAGCCAATGTTTTACCCAGGCTACCACCCTGGGTCCCACTCCCAGGCTGGTTAATTTGACTATTAATCTTTTGTGTAGAACTGTGTCAAATGCCTTGCTAAAGTCTAGGTAGGCCATGTCCACAGCCCCTCCCTGGTCTACTACTTTGGTCACCCAGTCAAAGAAATCTATTAGATTCGTCTGACATGACCTTCCCGCTGTGAACCCATGCTGGCTTGGGTCTTGTGCCCCACTGGCCTCTAGGTACTCAACTATTCTTTCCTTCAGAAGTGACTCCATCACTTTCCCTACCACTGAGGTCAGACTGACAGGTCTGTAGTTTCCTGCCTCTATCTTGGTCCCACTTTGTGAAGGGAATCACATCCGCCTTCCTCCAGTCCTCGGTGCCACGCATCCTCCCATGATTTATTAAAAGAGTAGCCAGTGGTTTCACTAGTTCCTCCCTTAATTCTTTTAGAATTCTGGGGTGAATTCATCAGGACCCATTGCTTTGTCCACCTTCAGTTTGGGAGTTCTTGCAGAACCCTTTCTTCTGTGAAAGGACTGGGATCGACCCCCATATCAAGAGTGCTTCTGTTAATTGGATTAGGCACTTCCCCCTCCTCTTTTGTGAATACTGAGCAGAAATATTCATTCAGTATCCCTGCTTTTTCACTGTCTCCTTCTGCCCACCCACCGTTCATTCTATCCAGCCTCACTATCCCTCCCTTTGTCTTTCTATGTTCGCTGATGTACCTATAAAAGGTTTTATCCCCCTTCTTAACTGAGTTGACTATCTTTTCCTCAGTTTGGGCCTTTGCTATTCTGACTTCCCTCCCTGCATCCTTCTGCCTTAACTGGTACAGCTTTCTGTCCTGCTCCTTCTGTGTTTCCTTATACTTCCGGAATGCTATCTTTTTCTTCCTGACTTTCACAGCCACCTCTTTTGAGAACCATAGTGGCTTTTTCTTTCGTTTTGATTTGTTTATTTGCTTCACACAAAGGCTTGTTGCCTCTGTGATGGCAGTTTTGATGATTCCCCATTGTTGCCCCACACCTCCTTCGAGCCTGCTTGCTAGTGCTTTTCTGAGGCACTCTCCCATCTTGCCAAAGTCAGCCCTCCTAAAGTCCAGTACCCTCACTTTTGTATGCCTTGACTCTGTAGCTGAGTTTAACGTGAACCACACTGTTTGATGGTCTCTTGTTCCCAGATGGCAACCCACTTCTAGATCTGAGATCCTCTCACTGCCCCCGTTTGAGAGTACAAGGTCTAAGATTGCTCCCTCACGAGTGGGTTCTGAAACTAGCTGTTTGAGGCCTGCCACCTTTAGGGCATCAAGAATGGCCCTGCTTTTGGATGTGGCTGCAGCAAATGTGCTCCAGTTAACATCTGGCATATTCAGGTCTCCCATCAACAGTATCTCCACTTTCTCTGCCATTCTAAGAATGCCTTCTATCATATCCTTGTCCATTCCTTCCCCCTGACATGGGGGTCTGTACACAACCCCTGTGCGGATTGTGGTGCCCTTTCCAGTCTCCAAGGTGACCCACAGTGCCTCCTCTCCTCCCTGTTTACTCTTTTGTTCAGTTGCTTTTATCCCTTCCTTTACATAGAGAACTACTCCTCCCCCTCTTCTCTCCTTCCTGTCTCTCCTGTAGGTTATGCACCCTGGTATGTTAACATCCCAGTCATGGTTCTCTGTGTACCATGTTTCTTTGACTGCTACGATATCCAGGCATCCCTCTTCCATCAAGGCCACCAGCTCAGGGAGCTTGTTGCCCAGACCACGGGCATTGGTACTCATTACCCTCCATTTCCTGATGGCCTTACTCCCTTTTGCCCCATTCCTGCCCTTCTTGCCTTTGTCACTTTCTCCATTTATCCCTGCCCTTCTCCCTATCGACACCTCTATGTTGGTGTTTGTCGCACTTACTACTGTGATTTTTTTGGGGGGCTAGGATTTCCCTGCTCCTTTCCAGTGCCTCCCCCCTTGGCTAGTTTAAATGCTTGCCAATGAAGCATTTAAACCTATCACCTAGGATCCTGGTTCCCCTCCCGGACGGATGCAGCCCATCATGCCAGTATAGGCTTGCATCACTCCAGGTGGACCGCAGTCCCAATGAAGCCAAGTCTCGGCTCCACACCAGTTTTCAGCCACTGATTGAATCCCATGGTGTGGAACATCCTAACCTCTCCTATGCCATAGATGGGCAGCACCTCCAAGAAGGTTACCGTCGTGCTACTTGACTGAGCCCCTCTCAATTCCACAAACTCTTCCTGCACTTCTCTAATCCTTTCTTGCCAGGTCATTTGTCCCTAAGTGGACAATGACATCCAGCTCCCTCTCCTGTGCAGCTGCTCCGGCAATCCTGAGGATTCGCTCCCTGTTCCTCCAAGCCATGGCGCCAGGCAGGCACCTTACCTCCCTCTCCCCTTCCTCCCCCAGTTCTACCTTCCTAACAATGGAGTCCCCCACCAGGAGTTGTTTCCTTCCCCTGGGTCCCCTGTGTAGGTGTTAATGGCACAAATTAAATATATGCATTTTAGGCAACTATACATTTTTTTGCAAATAGGTAGCCATACATAAAATACATATTTACTCTACACTTTAAATTATACATGATGTTATGTCTATGTGGACTTTACAAAAAATGGTGCTTTTAATGGTATTGTGATAAATTATTTATATTTATTCTAACATACTAACATACTAAAATGCCAGCAGAATAGGCCCAATGGTCTTTCGAGTCTGCTCGATTGGTCAGCCCCCATCCTGGGTGCTGACCTTGCTGCCCCCCCTCGCCTTCTCTGGCTTCTCCCTTCCCAGTTCCGGATATTCTTGCTGCATTGGATTTTGCTTCCAGAACCCTTCCCCTGTACCTGTCCCAGCCCCTCTTGAACCCCTCCACCGTCTCTGCCTCCACCAGCCCCCTAGGCAGTGCATTCCATGGCTCCACCACCCTCTCAGTGAAGTAGTACCTCCTCCTTTCTCCCCTGAATCTTCCCCCCTCCAGCTTCCACCCATGCCCTCTAGTGGCCCCCTCCTCCTTCCTTCAAAGCACCCTAACTTTTCCTCCCCTATTTACCCTCTTCATGTACTTGAAGACCTCTATCATGTCCCCGGTCCCTTCTCTCTTCCAATGTGTACATATTTAGCTCTTCGAGCCTCTCCTCATAGGTCCTGTTCCCCAAGCCCCAAATCATTTTGATTGCCCTCCTCTGGACCCTCTCCAGGAGTTTAATGTCCCTCTTTAAGTGTGGCCTCCAAAACTGCACGCAGTACTCAAGGTGTGGCATCACCAAGCAGTTATACAGAGGGAGCATCGCTTCCCTCCTTCTGGAGGTGATCCCCCTAGCGATGCATCCCAGCATCCTGTTGGCCTTGGCTGCTGCCCTCCTATAAGTCTCTGAGTTGTTCATTTTGACATCCACCACCACCCCCAGGTCCCTCTCAGCCATCGAGACTTGTAGCATTCCCCCAGGGTGTACACTTGGCCAGGGTTTCTGGCCCCCAGGTGGAGTACCTTGCATTTCCCTGCATTGAACCTCAGCTTCCACTTTCTAGACCATCTTTCCAGAGCCTCCAGGTCCCCTGTAGGGCCACCCTCCCTCCCTCCTCCCCATCCACCACCTTCCCCAGTTTGAGTCATCAGCAAAGAGACTCATCTCACTCCTGATTCCTGTCCTTATGTCAGAGACGTAGGCATTGAACAGGAGGGGCCCAAGGACTGATCCCTGTGGGACCCCACTAATGACCCTCTTTGGGGATGAGACTATCCCACCAACTACGACCATTAGGTGTGCACATTTTAATGCACTGGCACTTTAAGTGGTAGCTTTTTAAGTAGATGTGGATATGGTGGAGTACATCCTCCTGAGGATGTATGTTATGTGTGAAACTGGTCCTCCTGGGGACGCACGTGACGTGTGAAACCGGTCGAGGTGTCCCCGGTTTGTAGGACAGCTGCTACTATGCATGGGGCATTATTTAAAAAATAAAAGAAGATTTTTACAGTGCCCCATGGTGCCTGTTTCTGATATTTTCATGTATAGTTCTGTACCAGAGGCACACTTGGTGTATGGAGCTAGAAATTTCTGTTTCCTAATCAGTTTTCTACCCTATCATTTCAGGGCAATGCCACACTTCACGTGTACCCTCACTTCCAGCCCCTGCAGGAGATCACAGGTACATCGAATAAGATACTGACAAATGCAAGTTCAACAAGCAGCAGCTGTGTGTATCTAATCCTAACACACTCATTGCATTTGGCATCAGTGGTGTAAGAGCAGTAACTGAGGGGCAGCATACAGCTACTACAGATGCCTCATCTCCTAGCAGGAGTCACTGTAGACAAGGGTGTGGGGGCACTGAATGTAGGGGAGTCCGCAGCTATTCCAGACCCAGCCTTTCCCAATAGGAATCACTGTAGGCAATACTAATCTGGGCCCTCAGTGTTGGGGCTCCTCAAATGATGAGGGTAGCTAGACTGGGGTGTTTATGTTGTTAACCAAGGGTAGAAAATCTGGCCACAGGTCACTGAACGGAATAATTGCACATGACCAAAGGTAAAGTACACTTCTACAACATTCACTTTTAGAGCAGTCAGTTTTATTAAGGTGCTCTTCATGTGCAAATTCATGCAAATCCATGCAGTAGCAACAGAAGTCTCATGGCACATCTAACATTTCTTGTGACTAGCTTGACACTTTGCAAGGTACTAGAAAGAAAGCATCGAGCTGATGATGCGAAATATTGGGGCTCATTTTTACCCATGCACAGTTGTCCCTGGAGTGGTTTCTTTGTTGTTTTTTTGTTCATGTTATTACTGCGACGGGATTAGTCATGGGAAGGACTTAGACACCGGGGAACTGTCTGTGTAACCCTTTATGGTACAGTCCCTTATCATTACATGTCCCTTCAGGTGTGTAAGGTGCACAACTGCTACCACTCACCAGTGATTCACAGACCCACTGTCTGCAGCATCCCAATGAGAAAACCCAGCCAAACACAGTGTTGTTTGCAGAAGCAGTTGTGCTGTACCTTTATTGTCATGACCAGCAATGTTTTCAGGTCTGACCTGGAATGGTGGGGCACTTTTATTGTGCGGTATTTGTTGTGCTCTGGAAAAGGACGCAAAAGATGGCTAGCCCATCAGTGCAATAGTAGTGGTATCATTCGTGACACCAGCGACCCGGGTCTGGGAATGAGGCTGGGTCACGGGGGCTGGCTGGGGGGAGGAGAAGGAGGTCTGAGAGTCCCAGAGGAGAGATTCTCTCCTCTGGGGAGGGAGGGTTATTGCTGCTGTCCTCACTACAATACTGCCTCCAGAGTGACTGCAGGTGGGTGTGCCACTGAGGGTGCCATGTGGGTGGGGGAAGACGTCTGCCGAAGACCAGTGCAGTGCATGCATTGGATGCACATTGGTTCCTCTTGCATCCCGACACCTTCCAGGGGGCAAGGGATGAATGCAAAAACTAAAGCTCTTGCTCCAGCTTCCAGGAGAGACCCCTACAGCTGGGCTTTCCACTGCCACCTAGTCCATCATCTGATGTATAGCTCCCTTGTGGGTTTATCCCCCCACCCATACCCTGATTGGGAGGTAATCCAAGGCTCCATGGGGGCAAGACAGTCAGAATGGTAGGTGGGGGCCAGGACAGAATGAGGGGGCATAAATATAATCGAAAAAGACACAAAAACATGTTACCTGTAATGGCCTAACTCTTCCAGCTAATACTAGTTTATTTACAGTTGCATTATAACTTGTGTTAAACCGCCCAGACATTGTCCTGACTCAAGTGTCCATAAGAGCACTCACAAGGTCAGAGAATGTCCAACAGTAATCCCGTTTCACTCCCTGGGATAAGAGGAATAGGATCCCAGGAAACCAAATTACCACTGTGTGTAGAACTGAACCAGCAGGAACAGGGTCTCCCTGTTAGCTGCACATTGTAACATCCTCTTCTCTAAATTATTCAGAGCTCCATCACTGAGACTCCAGTGGGAGTCTTGAAATTTATCTTTCCCTTTCTACTCCATGTGCCACACAACTGCTCACAACTGCTGTAGCAGTACCTGCAGTGGCAGCTAGAGATACCAGTACATCCCAGAAAATTTATCTCAGTGTATTCAGGTATATTACACAAAATCCCACTGAAATGAGTGGGGACTTCCTGTGATATATAATCTCAGGCTATCGCTGTAGTCATGGCTCTCATTTTTCTCCACGTTAAGGACCACAAACAGTGGGGTACCCTTGATGGCCTTCTGAGACCCAGCATTCATTAATCCACACTTGGACCCTCTGATCCATTAAAGCTCCCTACCCCTCAGGAGCTCTGCAGCCTGAGCCTGGCATGCCCCCCCCCAGATACTTCAGTGCAGCTGGGAGGGACTCTACTCCTTAATACTCCATCTCTGTCTCCCTTCCAGTATCCTCTCTTCCCTGTTGTGCCCCCAATTATGCCTTGACATGAAGCATATACTCTTTGCTATCTCTCCTCCAACCAGGGGAGACCGGAGCATAGCCCGCTTGAGACCCTAATTTAGGGACTTGGGCTATATAGTGGTGTAGGAGCACTGACTGTTTGGGAGTTCACAGCTACTCCAGCCCTAGTCTCACTCAGTAGGAGTCACCATAGGCAATGGTGTAGGTGCACTGACTGTTGAGGTGTTCACAGCTACTACAGTCCCAGCCTTTCCAACAGGAGCCACCACAGGCAGTGGTGCAGGTGCACCCACTGTTGGTGTGTTCACAGCTACTTCAGTCCCAGTTTCTCCCACCAGAAGTCACTACAGGCAGCTATGCAGGTGCACTGACTGTTGGCGTGTTCACACCTACTCCAGTCCCAGCCTCTTCCACTAAGAGTCACTATAAGCAATGATGTAGGTGCACTGAATATTTGGGTACTCACAACTACTCCAGGCTCAGCCTCTCCCACCAGGAGTTACTATAGCAGTGGTGTAGGTGCACTGACTGTTGGGGTGCTTACAGCTACTCTATGCCCAGCATCTCCCAGCAGGAGTCACTATAGCCAATGGTGTAAGAGCACCACCTGCTGGGGTGCTCACAGCTCTCCCTGTCCCAGTCTCTCTCAGCAGGAAGTACTGGAAGCAATGATGTAGGTGCACTGTTAGGGAACTCACAGCTTTTCGAGTCCCAGTTTCTCCCAGCAGGAAGTTACTGGAGGCAGGGGTATAGGCGCATGACTGTTGAGCTCGCAACTGCTCCAGTCCAAGCCTCACTCAGCAGGAGGCTCTGTAGGCAGTGGTGTCACCCCCCCGAAGATACCCGTCCATGCAAAACTGGTATGGAAACTTGTACTCTGTTCTCCTTTTTTTAACAGCTACAGTCTGTTGTTGTTTTTTGCTGCAGTGGTGTAGGTGCACTGACTGTTTGAGAGCTCACAGCTACTCCAGTCCCAGCCTCTCCCACCAGGAGTCACTATAGGCTGTGGTGTAGGCACACTGACTGTTGGTGTGCTCACAGCTACTCCAGTCCCAGCCTCTCCTACCAGGAGTCACTATAGGCAATGGTATTAAAGCACTAGCGGGTAGCGGCATGGGAGAGTTCACAACTACTCCATTTCCATTCTCCCTCAGCTGGAATCACTGTATGACATGGTGTAGGTGCATGGACTATGGAGGAGATCACTACTACTCCTCCAGTTCCAGCTTCTCCCAGTAGGAGTCAATGCAGACAATAAAATACGTGTTCTTGCAGTTGGAGAGCGCACAGCTGCACCAGTGTTTGCCTCTCACAGCTGGAGGTAATGTTTGAAACGATGTAGGGGCATTGACTGTTGGGCAGTTCACCAGACAGTAGTATAGGAGTACCAGTGGCTGTTCAGGAGTTCACATCTGCGTCAGTCCAGTTGTCCTCCAGTATGAACCACTGTTAGCAGTTGTGTAGGAATACCGGATGTTGGGGAGTTCACAGCTGGTTCAGCCCCATCTTCCAGCAGGATGCACTGTAGGCAACAGTGAAAGAGCACTGGATGTGTGTTTGTGCATATGTGTGTGTGTGTGTGGGGTGGGGCAGCTACTCCTGTCCCAGTCTCTCCTAGCAGGGGTTTCTGTAGGCAGTGCTGTATGGGTACTGCCTGTGGGTGAGCTCATGGCTACTCCAGTCCCAGTCCTTCTTAGACTGGGTCACTGTAGGAAATGCTACCACAAGGGCCCAGGGTGCAAATCCAAATGTGGGGAAACAAAGTATTTTCTGCCTACATGGGTGTAAAACACTGCCTGCCTTTAACAGCACAGATGGTGGCTCTTGTGCTTTTTTAATACTGCCTTTTATTTTATATAACTTCTGTTGACTAATGAAGGCATGCTAGACAGTAATGTCTATTTTCAGGCTTGTCCTGGTGGTTGTGGTCAGGGGAGGTACAGATGCAATCCAACTAAAATTTAACCAGATTAAGCTGTAGGTAATATTTTTTAGTGAGTGAAGAGTGTACGAGCTGCATGCAGCTTCTGTGAGCTTTATAACACTGCCTTCCTGTAGCGGTGCAGAACAAGATCTCTGCAGGTTCTAAAATGCTAGCTAGTCTTTAACAGCATGGAACATGGATTCTATGAGTTGTAAAACATTGCATGCTTTAAACAGCGTAGAAGACAGCCTCCATCGCTTTTAAAACAATGGCAGCATTTAACACTGCAGAACACACGATTCACCAGTTTTAAAAAATTTCTGGCCTTCAACAGCCCAGAGCAAGGTCTCTCACAACCTTCATGGTTTCATAACACGACTTGCATTTCTTCCCTTTAGGTGTAGCTGATTACCTCTCCACAGAAATCTCAACATCGCGGCAGAAGGCATTTAGCTTGGTGACATTCATTGACACACCGGGCCTGGTGGATGGGGACATGAAATATGAGTTTGATGTTGAAAAGGCGCTGGTGTGGCTGGGTGAGTGACAAGTCCCTTTAAAACCTCAGAATGTTGAGTATGTAGCCTGCAGCATTCCCTATCACAAGGCACCACTGTGCCTCAAGTTGGGAACACTTGCCTGTTTAGTGGCGTCAGATTCATAGGCCATGATTTCCATTTTAGGTTCCGAGTTCTGCGTAACCCAACATGACTAATGAAACAAAAAGGTTTAGTTAAGAGCACGCTGTATTGCTGACAATACCAAGTAATATAAGAATTGATGTTTCAATCATAGGTGTTCTTGTTTTTTTAAGTCATCTTTCATGCTCCTCACTGGTGTTACTCCCATCTCCAGAGTTGACCCAGCCCCACCCCTTCCATGTCTCTTGCACTTACACTCTTCACCAAACCCTATGGGCTTCCTTTATGTGGGTGGGGGCCCAGCCATGCCAGACTTAAGCCTCCCATCTTCTGTGGTGGCATGGCAGCAGGAGAACCCAGGGCAGAGATGGCGCCCAGTAGTGGGAGGCAGAGGCCAAGCAATCCCAGGGCCATCATGCTCACTCCATGGTGTTTTGATGTTTGGTCCTACACCTGCAGGATGCTGGCATGACAATTCTGCAAGTGTGAGCATGCAAGCATGCTGCGCAGAACCCAGCTGACTTCCCCGTTCTCCAGTGTCCCCTGCTGCATTACCGACCGTGGTCACCTAGGTGGCAGTGTTGCAGCAGAGAGCACGGCCATCCATCCCTGAAGATGGAGAGTGTCCTCTGGTAAGCTCAGTCCTCCTTCTCTTGGAAACCTCCAATGGCTCAAGCTCAATCCAGAACTTGTGTCACTGGCATCGTGAATGGTAGCGACGAGCGTTACTGCTGCATTGACAAGCCAGCCCAACCATACATGTTCTTTTTAATTATCAGTGAAGAAAAATGTGAACATAGTTAGTCTGCATTTAATCTGAACCTTTTGTTTTATTTGCAGCCACACACTAATGCAGTATTTTTTTTAATCATCTTTTTTTTTGTAATGGGCGGTAGGATGATGCAGAGCATGACAGCTGCTGGTGTCATCCTTTCGAGGCTGGAGGTTTTTCACTATTTGAAGGTATTCTCAAGGAAATGATAGTAGATTTCCTAGAAAGAAATAATCTCAAGGACAAAATGCAACATGTATTTACAAGGGGTAGATTTTGTCAAACTAACCTGATTAAATATTTTGATTTGGTTACAAGAGCAGCTGACAGAGGCAGGCAGTTGATATAGAAGAAAAAGAATCAGCATTTATATAGCACTTTGCATACACATTGCATCCCAAAGCTCTTTACAAACAATGAGAGTCTGGTAGTGAAGTGACTGAATGTCTTGTGGCAGTCTTTTTGCACATCAGCGCCCACACACAGCCTTGGACAATTGCATGATCCAGTTTTATGGGAAGGGGAATGTTGGCCAGGACACCTGAGAATATCACCTACTCTTGCAAAAGTGCCTTGGGTTCTTTTACTTCCACCTGGACACCCACCAGGACAGCACCAGAGATGGGTAGAAGGGACCTCAGTTTAATGTCTCATCCAAAGGACAGCACACTCTGACTATACAGTACTCCCCTAGTATTGCACTCAGGTGCCACTATTTATGGTATGAGCCCAGTCCCGGGGTGGGACGAGAATCAGTGACCTTCTGGTCCAGAGGCGTATGTGCTACCAACTAAGCCATGCTGACACCTGTATCACAAGGTGATATATTGTACCTTGACTTTAGCAAGGCCTTTGACTCTGTCCCTCACTAGTCAAAAAAACTAAGAGATCTTGGGGCGGAAGAAAGAGTAACAGCATGGGTAGAAAACTGGCTGATGGGACATACTCATATGGTGGTTGGAGACAGGGAATTTTTGAAAGGTTAAGGAAGTGACTAGTAGAGTGTCACAGGGTTCAGTTCTGGGTTCTGTCCTTTTTAACACTTACATTACTCCTTGTGACATACATAGATACATAGACAGTGTCGGCAGATAGGGGCCTATGGCCCACCCAGTCTGCCCATTTGAGCTTGTAAGTTCAGTTTGTTTTCCTAGAAGTCTATTTCCCCTTACCCCTGACCTCCAGAATTCCTTTATGTCTATCCCATGCATTCTTAAATCCCGTGATTGTTTCAGCCCCCACCACTTCCTCTGGCAGGGTGTTCCACTTGTCCACCACCGTTCTGTGAAGAAATTCTTTCTCGTGTTTCCTCTGAATCGTCCTCCTTCCAACTTCATCCCATGCCCTCTAGTCCTGGAACATCTTTTTCACTTAAAAATAGTGTTTTCCTGCACCCTGTTCCTCCCTGTAAGATACTTGTATGTCTCTATCATATCCCCTCTCTCCCTCCTCTCCTCCAGGGAGTACATGTTCAGTTCCTTCAACCTGTCTTCATAGGACTTGTGATGCAATCCATGCACCATCTTTGTTGCCCTCCTCTGAACCTTCTCTACCCTGTCTATGTCCTTACGTGAGGTATGGTCTCCAGAACTGTACACTGTTCTCCAGGTGGGGCCTCACTAGTGTCTTGTATAGCGGAATTATGACCTCCCTTTCCTGCTGGTGATGCCCTGCCTATACATCCCAGCATCCTATTTGCTTTACCTGCTGCCTTGTCACACTGTTTCCCTACCTTGAGGTCATCAGAGATGATAACCCCAAGATCCCTTTCCTGCTTGGTGCATGCTATATCCTCACCCCCAACTGATATATTGTGCCAGGGTTTTGTGCCCCATATGCATTATCTTGCACTTCTTTGCATTGAATTTCAACTGCCAAACCCCTGACCATTCTTCAAGTTTCTGCAGCTGCTTCTCATTCTGTCTACACCCTCTGGTGTGTCTACTCTGTTACAGAGCTTTGTGTCATCAGCGAACAGTGAAATTCTGCCTTCTAGGTCCTGCGCCATGTCACTGATGAAGATGTTGAATAGGACCAGTCCCAGCACTGATCCCTGTGGTACCCACTGGTCACTCTTCCTCTGTGGAGTGACAGCCATTTACCACCACCTCTGTGTCCTGCCACCCAGCCAGTTACCTACCCATCACACTACTGTCCTGCCCACCCATATTCCCCAGTTTGTGTAATAGTCTTCTATGTGGCACAGTGTCAAGGCCTTGCTGAAATCCAGATAGGCCATGTCCACTGCCTCCCCTGATCCACCTCCCTAGTCACCCAGTCAAAAATTCAACGAGGTTGGTCTGACATGACCTCCCCTGGTGAAACCATGCTGCCTTGGGTCCTGTAGTCCATTGACAACCAGATGTTCCACCAATCTCTCCTTCAGTAGTGCTTCCATGATCTTCCCACTCACCGAGGTGAGGCTGACTGGTCTGTAGTTCCTGCTTCCTCTTTGTTCCCACTTTTGTATAAGGGGACTACATCTGCTGTCCTCCAGTCTTTGGGTGCCTCCCTGTTTCCAGTGATCGGCTAAACAGGATAGCCAGAGGTTCAGCCACCACCTCTCTTTAAGACCCTAGGAAACCCATCTGGCCTCATTGCTTTATCAACTTTATTACTTCCAGTTCCTTCAGGACCTTTCTCGTGTAAAGGACTTGTGTCCATTTCTGCACCATTCTCACCCCTTGTACTCCTTTCAGACCCATTACCTCCTCTTCCTCAGTAAAGACTGAGCAGAAATACCTGTTCAATATGTCAGCTTTACTGTTGCCATCCTCCATGTGCCCCCATCCTCCCCTTCAGTCTCACTATCCCTCCTTTGTCTTTCTTTTTCACTTATGTACCTGTAAAGGTTTTGTCCCTCTACCCACTGATTTTGCAATGTGTTCTTCTGTCTGAGCTTTGGCTTCCCTTACTGACCTCCCTGCCTCCTTTGCTTCTCCTGGTACTTCTCCCTATCCCTTCTGCCTGTGTCTTTTTGTATTGCCTGAATGCAATCTTTTGAAGCTTTCACTTTCTTTGCTACCTCTTTGGAAAACCATAATGGTCTCCTCTTCCTTTTCCTCTTGCTAACCTGCTTAATACATAATTCTGTTGTTCTTGTAATCCCCATTTTAAATACTGCCCACTGTTCCTCAACCCCTGATTCCTGTCCCATTCCCCTTAATTCAAGTATCTCCCCATTTTCCCAAAGTCTGGCCCCCTAAAATCCAGGATACGTGTTTTTGTGTGGTTTGGTTCTGCTCTTTCTGTGATTTCAAACCACAATGACTGGTGGTCACTGTTTCTCAGGTGCTCCCCCACTGTTACCCCTATCACACTGTCCCTGTTTGTGAGCACAAGGTCCAGTATTGCCTTCTGCAGTTGGTTCCATGACCAGTTGCTTGAGGAAGGCACCCTGAAGGAGTCCAGGATAAATCTGCTCTAGTTGATGCTGCTGCTGGGATGCTCCAGTCCACATCTGGAATATTGAAGTCTCTAACCAGTACTACCTCACCCTTGTCTGCCATCCTTTGGATGGCTAGCATCAGCTCCCTATCTGTTTCTTCCTCCTAGGCTGGTGGTCTATAGACCACACCTGTGCGGATGGCTGTCCTCATTTTCCTTTCCAGCTTAACCCACAGTATCGCTCCCCCATTTTGTTCCTCCTGGATCTCTGTGGCCCCCTTCAAGAGCCCCACATAGGGGTAGGACTTATTGGAAAGATCTGTCTATTTGCAGATGAGACAAAGATTTATGGGCCAGTGGACAGCGAGGAAGGTGTCAGAACTTTGAGGGAGGAGTTGGAGAGACTAGAAGAATTTTTCTGAGTAATGCAGCTGTGGCACTGATGACCCAGGTTCTGAAGTGAGGTCGGTGTATCAGAGGGCCAGCCAGGGGTAGGTTATACGAGCATCCCAGGGACAGCTCTCCACTCCTGGGGGAGGAGACTCAGTGGTGCCTGGCATTCGGGTGACTCTTAGCAGAAGCTGGGAGTTTTCCAGCACCAAGGACCACAGAGCAGGGGTGGCAGTGGTAGACATTTGTGGGGCATACATGGGAGCAAACATGCCCATGCACTGACATAATTGCATGTCTGTACTTGGTGGACTGACATAGGTAAAACCTTGTGTGGCAGCATCAGACTAACGCTGTCCTCCCCCAACGAATGATGCTGGAGTTAGGTCTTGGGCCAGGAATCAGGTTGCTCTCAGTTCCCCCCTCAAGAGCCCCACCATAGGGGTAAGCTATGGGCTTGTGGTCCAGGCTTCTGTTAGGTGATGCTGATGGGGAAGAGACAGAGAACAGAGTTGGGGTATACCCCTGCCTGCAGCATGGAGCATAAATAGAACTGACAAAAAAAAAAACACCCCTAAGTGCCAGGTTAATAAACATACTGGGCTGGCTGCAATATAAAATTATTGACCCTGAGCGGTATGGAGAGGAAGACAGTACTAAAATTGCAGTGGGCTCTCAAAATGGATGCCATCTGCAGGCTGTCAAGGATGGGACAATGTGCACTGTTAAACACTCAAGAAAAATGGCATAAAATGTAATATAATGAAATAAAATAAATAGCACAGCAATATAGCTTTTTTGATCTAATAGTCTATCTCATACCCTTGCTTTAATGTAAAAATGTGTACTTATAAAAAGGGAGTCATTTGAATCTGTAATGTTTGAGAGACAGAGTCATTCAGAATTTAAACAGCAACATATCCACAACTTTTATACTGACACTCATAACTTGGTCATTTTAAATCAGAATATCACTGAGCTTGAATCATTAATAGTTTGAAGGGTGGGCTTTCAAATAAAAATAGTCTCACTTGTCTCAGATGTCAGGAAAGTGGACTTGCTGACCTGTGAAGGTGGAGAGGTCACAAAGTACTGTCCACAGTCCAGAAGCCATGCTGGCAGGCAGGGATGATAAAGGAGGAGTCAGAAGAGGGTGTGTGCTCTTGGGTAGGAGTGAGTTACTGGAGCCCTTGGGATGGTCCCTGGGAGTAGGTCAGACCACAGATGTTTAAATAAATTATTTCTAGCCTCCAAGAGGAGGGAACTGTACATTTAAAGTAGAAGGAGATCATTTGTAAGTAAGTTTCTTCCCAGCGTTAAAGGGATGCTATCAACCCTTTTTGCATCATAATAATTCTAACTGAAAACTGACCTTTTTAGTAGCTTACATTCTCTAAAACCCATTAAAGTTGTTGGTTGCTTGACCTGCTTCCTTTCTTAGCAGAACTGAAATGCATGGAAATGGTGCAATTATACCCAACCTTGTTTTGCCTCAAATCCTCTACTATTACTGAATACATCCTGAACATTGATATGATTGTGTTAGGGGCATTCCCAAGTCCAGGAAAAATGCAGTGGAAGTTGATCAAATAATGTAAACAAACATGTCTTTGTGTGATAACAACAGTATGGTGGACAGTCCGTTTTTTACTTTTTAAAAGAATAAAGGGAATCAGAATCAAACTACCAGCCACGTCAGAAATATATACAGAATAGGGACTTCCGGTTGCTCCTCCTCCTCCATGATAGCAGCTTGATTTTTCAGCTCCTCGCTCCTCTCTCCAAAAAAAAAACTCCCCAGTTGCAATTACTAAACAACTAAGTGGCAGAGCTTGATTATTTGTAGTGGGGAACCTATCATACTCTCAAAGATCAATGAAAGAGCTACTTTACCTGAAATAATGAAGGTGGATTAGCAGCTGTTCTCCGATGGGGCATCGGAGTCGGAGCTATCCCAGCCATCCGTGGATTTGGTGGATCCTTCAGTTGCATCCCGAACCTCTCACTCCAAGCCTCCTAAAACCAAAAAAGTAAAACTTGAGACCATGTACAAGCAGCCAATTTCTTTTCGCTCAGAGGTGAAGCAAATGTATTCAGAGCTCTGTCGTGATGTCGCCACCCTGGAGCAGTGGGCCGATGGCACTGAGTGCCAGGTAGCAGCTGTAGAGAACAGGGTCGACAACATCGAGGAGGCAATACAGAGATTAAAAGAACAATGGGAGCAGTTACAAGTCCACCAAGAAGATGCAGAAAATAGGGCAAGGCGCAAAAACATACGCATATACTGTATTCCGGAGGGATCGGAGGGCAAAATATTTCTGAGTTTGTGATCATTCTTCTCTGTACTGCCTTGGACCTTCCCTTGGATCTGTCTATTGAGTTTGAATGGGTCCATAGGGTGCTGGTCCCTAAGCCTACAGACCTGACTACCCGCCTGAGGTTGATAATTGCACGATTCTTCAATTATGCTGTCAAGGATAAGATTTTACTCACAGTATGGAGCCACCAGAAAGTGTTCTATGGTCAGACCCACATCTCTTTAGACAATGATTATGTGCCGGGTACAAGAGATGTGCCCACGATGATATTCTGCCAGCCCTGAAGGAGAAGGACTATACATTTATCACACCTTGCCAAGCCCATCTGATTGTGCAGCTTCTGGATGGCCACAAGGAGTTTGAGTCCTGGGCCCTGGGAGTTTGGGCCCTGCTGCTAGCTTTTGGCAGACAGGAATCTTACTTTCAGAGTAAGGAGCAGCTGACTAAAGAGCTAGAACTTTTCTTAAAAATAGAACACTTCTAACTCAGCAGGAGTCAGTGCCTGTTGGGATTAAGCAAACAGATACTTTATTAGAAGTGGGGGGTTTTATTTAGGGTAAAAAAAGAAAGTCAGTGTGTTTTTCTGTGTTGGGAAAAGGGGACTGTATCAACTTCTTAGTTTAAGTGAGGAGGAGAGAAGTTAATTGGGGGTGTGGCATAGGCAGTAGAAAACCAGGTGTCTCCAATTACAGTTCCCTGCTGCTAGCTTTTGGCAGACAGGAATCCTATTTTCAGAGCAGGGAGCAGCTGACTAAAGAGCTAGAACTTTTCTTACTAATAGAACACTTCTAACTCGGCAGGAATCAGTGCCTATTGGGATTAAGCAAACAGATACGTTATTAGAAGTGGAGGGTCTCATTTAGGGTTAAAAAAAAGAAAGTCAGTGTGTTTTTCTGTGTTGGGAAAGAGGACTGTATCAACTTCTTAGTTTGCTAAGTCAAGAGGAGAGACGTTAATTGGAGGTGTGGCTTAGGCAGTAGAGAACCAGGTGTCTCCAATTACAGTTCTCTGCTGTTAGCTTTTGGCAGACAGGAATCTTGCTTTCAGCGCAGGGAGCAGCTGGCTAAAGAGTTAGAACTTTTCTTACTAATTGCCCTCTTTCCCTCCCCTCCACCCTCCCACCCTTAGCTAGTCCCACTTTTATAGGCACTGGATTTGACTGACAACAGGAACTTCCTGTTTGGCAGTAGGCTGGGAAGGATCACTGAGACACATAAGTTTCATCATCCTTGAAGGAAGAGAATAGTTCTCCCTCCTCCATAGCTGCTGGAGGTCTGACTCTGAGCAAGGAAGAAGGAGGCTACCGAAGAATACAGGAAGTTCCTGTCCCAGAACAGAAGGGGCGAGAGCTGTAAGGGCACATAGACAGTAGGAAAGTAGGTGGAAAAATAAATAGAGGGAGGAGAGAGTAAGCATACAAAGCAACAGGAGAGGGGCCACAAAATAAGACATGGTGGGAGTGGTGCAGTGCAATGGCTGTGGGGCAGCAGTCTTCTGGGAGACAGTCTGGAGGCTGTGATGCTGCCCTATTTGCAGGCACCTCTCTGGTCTGAGGGAGGAGGTTGCCTGTCTCCAGGACAACCTGGCTAGGATTCATGAAACCTCCTCCCCTGCCCAGGGACCACTAGGGTCACTGCCGCTGCCTCACAGGTTGCCAAGAAAGAGGAGTGGTTGGACCAAGGTGGACTCAGGGGGGTGAGGGTGGTGGAACTGAGGCACCCCTCTCCAGCTGTACCTCTCCACAATTCATACTCCATTCTGATGGAGCGTGGTTCCTCTATGGAGGCACCTGCAGTGGAGACCAAGGAGGATGCTGGGAACTTCCACAAAGGAGAACCATGGGAGGGTGGCATGGGACCCCACAGGGGAAGGAAACAACTCCTGGTGGGGAAATCAATCATTTAATGGGTAGAACTGGGGGAGGGAGGTATGGTGCCTGCCTGGCACCACGGCTTGGAGGGACAGGGAGTGAATCCTCAGGATTGTGGGTGCAGCTACACAGGGGAGCGAGCTGGATGTCATTGTCCACCTAGGGTCAAATGACATGGCTGGGAATGGGATCAGAACAGTGCAAAAAGAGTTTGTGAATTTGGGGAGGGGCCGTAGACAAGTAGCACGTACAGTAATCTTCTCAGAGGTGCTGCCTGTCTATTGCAAGGATGATGCTAGGGTACTCTGCACCATGGGATTCAATGAATGGTTGAAAAACTGGTGCGGCGCTCAGGGTTTTGGCTTCATTGGGGACTGGGGGTCCACCTGGAGGGATACAGGCCTATACTGGTTAGATGATCTGCATCTGCCCAGGAGGTGAACCAGGATCCTTGGTGATAGGTTTAAATGCTTCATTGGCAAGCATTTAAACTAGCCAAGGAGGGAGGCACTGAAAAGGAAATGGGAAATCACAGCCCCCCCCAAAACATGGTAGTTAGCTAGGTAAACGCTAAAGTAGAGAAGTCAATAGGGGAGCAGAACAAGGGTAAATGGAGAAAAAGGCAAAGGCAGTAAGGACAGGGATGGGGCTAAAAGGAGTAACACCATCAAAAAATGGAGGGTGATGAGTACCAATGCCTGTAGTCTATGTAACAAGCTCCCTGAACTAGTGACCTTGATGGAAGAGGGACGCCTGGATAGTGTGGCAGTCACAGAAACATGGTACACAGAGAACCATGACTGGGATGTCAACATACCAGGGTATACAATCTATAGGAGGGACAGGGAGGGTAGACGAGAAGGAGTAGCCCTCTGTGTAAGGGAAGGAATCAAAGCAATGGAACTAAAGGGTAAACAGGGAGTAGAGGAGGCACTGTGGGTCACCCTGGAGAAAGGAAATGGCACCACAATCTGCATGGGGGTTGTACACAGACCCCCATCTCAGGGGGAGGCAATGGACAAGGAAATGATAGAAGGCATCCTTAGAATGACAGAAAAAGGGGGGATATTGTTGATGGGGGACCTGCATATGCCAGATGTTAACTGAAGCACATTTGCTGCAACCTCATTCAAGAGCAGGGTCATTCTCGATGCCCTACAGTGGGCATACCTCAGACAGCTAGTGTTGGGAGCAATCTTAGACCTGGTACTCTCAAATGGGGATAGAGAGAGGATCTCAGATTTAGAAGTATAGCCACCTGGGAACAAGCGACCACCAAACAGTGTGGTTCACAATAAACACAGCCATAGTCAAGCCAAACAAAAGCAAGAGTATTGGACTTTAGGAGACCTGACTTTGGGAAAATGGGAGAGAGCCTCAGAAAAGCACTAGTAAATGGGCAAGAAGGAGAGGTGGAGGAAAAATCAAAACAACCATCATAGAGGCAACAAGCCTTCGTGTGCAGCAAATCAACAAAACAAAATGAAGGAAAAAAAATACTATGATTCTCAAAAGAGGTGGCGGGGAAGATTAGGGAGAAAAAGGTAGCATTCAGGAAGTATAAGGAAACACAGAAGGAGCAGGACAGAGAACTGTACCAGTTAAAGCAGAAGGAAGCGGGGAAGGTTGTCAGAATAGCAAAGGCCCAAAATGAGGAAAAGATAGCCTACTCAGTTAAGAAGGGGGATAAAACCTTTTATAGGTACATTAGGGAGTGAAGAAAGACCAAGGAAGGGATAGTGAGGCTTAATAAAGGGAAAGGAGGGGGTGGGCAGAGGGTAACAGTGAAAAAAGCAGGAATACTGAATGAATACATTTGCTCACTATTCACAAAAGAAGAGGAGGGGGAGGTACCTAAACCAAAGAATAGAAGCACTCTAGATATGGGGGTCAACACCAGTCCATTCACAGAAGAAAGGGTCCTGAAAGAACTCCTAAAACTGAAGGTGTACAAAGCAATGGGGCCTGATGGGATTCACCCTGGAATTCTAAAAGAATTAAGGGGAGAACTAGTGACACCACTGACTACCCTTTTTTAACAAATCATGGGAGGATGGTGTGGTACCTGAGGACTGCAGGAAGGCGGATGTGATTTCCCCTTCACAAAAGTGGTAGCAAGACAGAGGCAGGAAACTACAGACCTGTCAAGTTTGACCTCTGTGGTAGGGAAAATGATGGAATCACTTCTGAAGGAAAGAATTGTTGAGTTTCTAGAGGCCAGTGGGGCACAGGACTCAAGGCAGCATGGTTTCACTGTGGGAAGGTCATGTCAGACAAATCTAATTGATTTCTTTGACTGGGTGACCAAAGTAGTAGACCAGGGAGGGGCTGTGGACATGGCCTACCTAGACTTTAGCAAGACATTTGACAGAGTCCCACACAAAAGATTAATAAACAAGTTAGCCAGCCTTGGAGTGGGTCCCAGGGTTGTAGCCTGGGTAAAACATTGGCTGGACAACAGGACACGAGAGGGTAATAGTAAATGGAGTCCACTCTGAAGAAAGGGGGGTTACTAGTGGGATACCGCAGGGTTCAGTACTGGGACTGGTCTTCTTTAATGTCTTTATAGGTGACATTGCAGTGGGACTGGAAGGGAAAGTATGCCTCTTTGCAGATGACACAAAGATCTGTGACAGGGTTGATAGACAAGAGGGGGGAGAAAAGGATGAGAAGGCACTTGGCAAGGTTGGAGGAGTGATCAGAAGTATGGCAGCTTAGATTCAATGCAAAGAGATGCAAAGTAATGCACCTGGGAAACAAAAACCCAGGGGAAGAGTACACAATATGCGGGGAGGTACTAACAACAACAAAAATGGAAAGGGACCTGTAGGTAGTCATATCAGATGACTTAAAGGTAGGCACGCAATGTGAAAGGTCTGGGAGATTCTGGGGTGCATAGGAAGAGGCATCACCAGTAGAAAACAAGAAGTTGTTATCTCTCTGTACAGACAGTTGGTGAGACCCCATCTGGAATATTACATGCAGTTGTAGAGACCTCATCTCTGCAAGGACATAGACAGAATGGAGGCAGTCCAGAGGAGGGCAACTAAAATGGTGCGGGGTCTGCACCAGAAGCCATATGAAGAGAGACTAAAGGAGCTTAATATGTATACCCTCAAGGAAAGGAGAGAGAGGGGGGACATGATAGAGACATTTAAGTACCTTAAGGGAACCAATAAAGTCCAAGAGTATAGCATCTTTAAGAAAAAGAGATGTGCAAGAACAAGGGGCACAATTTGAAGCTAGAGGGGGGGACAGCTCAGGAGCAATGTAAAGAAGTATTTTTTCACAGAGAGGGTAGCGGATGCATGGAACGGCCTTCCTGTGGAGGTTGTGGGGTCAAAAACAATGAGGGGAATTCAAGAATGCATGGGATAGACATAAAGTAATAGTTGTAGGGTATAGGAGGAAGTAGGCTGTTGGTTAACTAGGATCTACAGCTTATCCAATAAGTAAGGAAATGGGCAGACTGGGTGGGCCAAGTGGTCCTCATCTGCCATCAAAGTCTATGCTTCTGTGTTTCTATGTTTCTGTGAGTCCGCTGCAGAGGCTAGAGAAGAACTGAGGAAACTCGGTCTCCAGATGAAGACAAGGGAGTTGCTTTCGGCTGCGGTGGCCCCACGCCCTCCTCGATGGCAAAATACTTCTGCAACGAAGCCACCCTGGGAGATGTCAGCTTCAGCCACATTGCAGATCTCCACCCATTTAGCCACCTTCTGGAGATTGACTTGGGGCAGAACCTGGAAGGACTACATAGGAATGCTTGTGGCGACTTTGATCGCTATTATGCGATTTTTGGCGACTTTGCTACTGGTGAGTAGTGAATCGGGACATTGGTCTTTTCTTCTAGGATTCTACATTTATTAAATGACGGAACCCCACTCTGCATGGCATTTCAGAAGACATCAATGGTAGTACAATGAACTATACAGGCCAGTTTTTCCTCTCCTACTCTGGTAGAGTACTACCTAAATTTCATCCGAGGCAAGACAATCTAAACAGGAGAGGCAGTAGAATTTCTTTACCTTTATTTGAAAAGAAAGCAGCACGGAGAACGTCCTTTGTTATTACTGGCTCGGTAGATTAATTTTTTCAGTAGCTGTGACTTACTTTCCGTGCTTACACACTGATTTTCCCTGGATGGTACTCACTGTTATGGAACTGAGATATAATTGACAAATCATAGACTGCGGGGCACCAAACAGACTCATAGATTTTATATTATATTTTTGTTTTAATGGTTATAAATACCTAGATGGGGTGTTTTTCTTCTTTTGGTGGTCTGTCCGAGATGGACGGTACATAGGAACTATGCTACTATGTGTATTGCCCCCTCACACTGTTTATACACCAGGCTTTTGGTTTGGACTATTGAATGAAAATGACAGACTAAGTGTCTGCAGGGGGCAAATCCACCGAAAAAAATAATCAGCACTCCTGCCAGTATGGATCATGATTTTGTTTTACTTCTCTGTTTCAAAGCAAATGTAAGAGGAGCCTTACCAAAGTAAATATTTGGTAATATGCTGATTTGGAGGGGGGAGTGGAAGGCTGCCTCTAGCAGGACGCATTTAATTCCTTTAATGTTGGGACTTTTCAAGATAAAACTTTTAATTGTTGTTTTATTATTTTGGTCCCTTCCTTCCCCTCCCCTGTTATTAGAGGGTCAGACTGCCCTCAGGAGGCCCAGGTGCGAAATGCCCCTGACTTACCTCCAGAGCTTGCCCAATTAATATGGGCTAGGCTCATAGGGAGACAAAGACTGTTCTCCCCTACCTTAGAAGTCCTGGATGTATTTCTCAGATATCAGTTTTGGGACCTTAAATCCCTTTGGTTTTTTGATATCTGGGATATAACAACTCTTTTTGTACATAGTTTTGATGTTAGTTGCTGTTGTGGTTTTCACTTTTTTGAGTTAACCCCTCTTTTGGAGTTGGTAGTACCCATAGCAGTTAGCCAATTATTATTTGAGGCATTGCATTCACATCATTTTATGGTATCCATACAAATTTGGATGCAGCGAGATGTGTTTCTAATTTTGTCCATTGTTGATAGCTGGTTAGCTTTTTGTTTTGGAAGCGGGACCTTAAGAGGGAAATTGGGGGGGGGGAGGCATTTATTGAGGCTTTGGAGAGGGTCTTCCAAGGTTCAATACTTGCCCTTACCATACATATATATATATATATATATACATAAACATTTCAGCTTGCCCAAGGTCTAAATGATTTTAATTTAATGATACAACAAAAGGCTTTTCTTCATATAACTGTATTATGGCATCATCTTTGGTACAGATTACATCTCTCAGTGTAAATGGGCTGAATAATCCAATTAAAAGGGCAAGAGTATTTCCATATTATACGAAAGCAGAATTTAGATCTTATTTACTTGCAAGAGACACACACAACATCTGATGAACATATAAAACTTAGATGAGGGGGGACAGTATCAGGTATTTGCTTCTTCATATTTAAGTGGCAAGCATCAGGGGACAGCCATATTAATTCCAACATCTACCCCATTCTTACTTCATAAGGAACATATTGATCCCATGAGGTGTTATGTTATTCTAACTGGGCATCTATTTGGAAAGTTAGTTACTTTGGTGAATGTTTATTTTCCCCCACAAGCACCCCCTGCCAAATTTTAGACCTTTTTCAATAAACTTTTGCACTGTTACAAGGATGCCTCATTATGGGAGGGGATCTAAATTTAACACTTGCCCCTCAGCTTGATTCTTCTGCCCCTGCCACTTATCGGCTGACGCCCTCTCAAAAATATTTTAAAACTCAGCAAGAATCGTTGGGGTTGACAGATGTGTAGTGATTTTTTCCCCCCACCACTAGAGCCTGCACTTTTTACTCGGCTCGCCATCACTGTATTCCCGCTCAGGTTATTTTTTTATTTAGCAGGAGCACAAAGATTGGCTGCATGAGCTGTCTGTGCTTCCAAGATTTCTTTCTGATCATTTCCCACTGTTAATGAAACTTGACCTAGGTAGGCCTCGCAAGATTACATCCTGGCGTTTAAATTTGGCACGTCTTAGAGACGAAGAGTTTAAAAGTTTAATAAAAACTAAGATTACGCAGATTTTGTCTGACAATACATCTCCAGATATCTCATCTAGTATAACTTAGGACACCTTAAAAGTGGTAATACGTGGGGAAATTGTGGAAGCCAAAGAGAGGCAAACTATGCTGCTTTACCGTCTGAGCTGCTACGCCTTCAATCACTTCCATCTCCGATTTCCCCTGAGACTCAAGTCCACCTCCGACAAGTTAAGGTGGAATTACAAAGGATACTGGATGAAAAGGTCTGACAAGCGTTATTTTATCTTAAAAAATATTACTATGAAGGTGGGCCCTGGGGTGCCAGGAATTTGGCCAGATGGTTGCAAGGGCACAGAGTGGCCTCCTATATTGCACAGATAAATTCCTCACAACATGATACGTCTGCCTTATTTACCCTTCAGATTCTAGAAGAATTCAGATCCTCTTATGCATGACTATATAGTGCTTCACTACCTTCAGAGGGGGCACAATTAGACCAATTTTTCTCTCAATTTTCTCTCCCAGTTCTATCACCGCATCAGTGTGATGCCCTATTGGCCCTGATCACGGCAGCAGAGATTAAGTCTGCCATTGCTAATAGTAAGACAATGAAATGTCCCAGCCCCAGATGGGTGTCATCTGAATGGTTGTAAAATGTTCCTCAAAACTTTGACTCCTTCTTTATTGGCCATATTTTGGGAGATTCAGGAGGGGGTCTCCCCCCCCCCTTCCTGGGCCTACACTACCATCTCTCCTATTTTTTTTTTTTTTACTTTATGTTTATTGCATTTTGACAAAAGCAATTACATAGAGTACAGTCTTCTGTAAGGCATAAAGATAAGAGAAAAAATACAGATACATCCAGTGTATATCAGGATATGAAAATTATACAGAATTGCATTAGGCAGTGGGGGGGGGGACTAAATGTGCAGTATCAATAACAATAAATAAAATTAAATAGCTACAGCCATCTAAGGCTCTTGGGGGCACAAGCCCAAAATATGACAGCTTAAAATGTTAAAGACTCAGCAACCAGTGTTGATATGTCCCCAAGTCCAGAATAGTTGCTCTTACATAGGGAGTGCCTTAAGAAAACTGCCCACACATCCCATCAGTATTCCATCTTCAACAATAAAGGGATTAAACAAAACAATCTGGACATTTAGCTCCACATCGTTAATTTTTAAAACTGAAAGTCTCTTGGCAAACTAATGACGATTAAGTGAAACCATATAGTCCAGAAATGATTTGGCTAATATTTATTTGTCTAGAAGTGACAGATTTAGAATTATACTTAAGTACAAGCAAAGCACAGAAGTCCAGATCCAAATCAGGTCTCCTCATCTGATTATTCGGTCCGTTGTCCCTTCGAGGCCTGGCACTCCCGAGCTATGGCTTCCACCTTTTTCCCGGCTTCAATGGGGTCGATGAATTGAAATGTGTGCCCTCCATAATGAATGTGCAGCCTGGCCAGCATCAGGAGCAAGTGAGGAAACCCCCAGACCTCTAAGCCTTGCCCGGACTGCATTACATTTTTTCCTCCTGGTGCGAGTAGCAAAAGACAAATCTGGAAACAGGTGAATCATAGCCCCTTCGTAGGATAACCCATCCACAGATTTTGCAACTTGTAAAATCGTGTCCCTAATCGTAGAGTTGGCTGTAATCAGCAGGATCACTCTCAGCATATCCCCACGTGGGCCAGCAGATCGTGGAGTAATCCTGAAAGCTTTCCATATGTAGTCAGCTAGAAGATCTTCTGATAAATTCCATACCTCAGGGAGCCAGGATTTCAGAAACAATATAAGATCAACCCCTTCGGTCCTCTCGGAAAGTCCGATGATTCGCACATGAGAGGCTCTGTTGGAGTTTTCTAAGGCCTCCAGTCTATAGCATAATTGCGCATTCTCCTGTACAAGTTTAGTGGTTGTTACTAAAGCCTGAGTCGCTATTTTCTCTGCCGTCATCACAGTATTAGAGACTGAGTCAATCCTGGCATCCTGCTCCACAAAGTGCTGGAGTATTGACTCCACTTTTAAGTCAATAGCTTGCATAACTGATTGTAGAGCTTTCCAAGGGGGTTCCGCTCCAGGAGTTGTTGAGGTGGTTGTGGGCTGGTCTGGTACCGCCGCCAAATTTTTAGCTCCACTTCCAACCACTTTCTGGTTCCGACCCATGGGTGAGTTTAGTATCTTCTGGTACTGGAGACTATTAGCTATTCGAATCTGTAACTTCTACCCATTTTATCCCATTTTTTTAATACTTTTTGAATAGTTTAAACTGTGGGATATGCAGAGCTGTCTCCCAGCACTTCTTGCCAGATAGCTGGTCAACAGCGCCCCCCTCCCCTATTCTTAAGCCTGGTAGAGATCCAAATTTGTTGTCATCTTATAGACCCATTTCCATTTTAAATATGGATTGTAACATTTTTATGTCTATATGGGCTAACAGGTTAGAGGAGTTTCTACCAAATATATACTCAGATCAGTCTGGGTTTATTCGTACTAGACAGGCTGCAGATAATATCCGTCGAACGATTCATTTAATGGAACATTTGAACCAGAGATCAATCCTGGCAGCCTTGATCAGCTTAGATGCTGACAAGGCTTTTGACCAGGTTTCCTGGCCATTTTTATGGAAGACTCTGGAATATTTTGGTTTTCCATCTGACTTGTCTCTTTAAAGAGGGACTACAGTCAAATTTTCTAGCATCAATAAATTTAGAATTTGGATCAGCATATCCCCAATCAGCCGCATGCCAAAAATGAGATCTCTAAGTTACTTTGTTTAAAAGTTACAAGTCATTTTACAACCCTGAATTCACTGCCTGTTCAAAAAAAGCCAGTTTCAGTGAAGAGCTGCTGATGATGTCATCTCCAGAACTCAGAGTCTAGTCTTCTCTGTCTGCAAGCTTACAAACCTCTTTCTTCAAAGGCTGGAGTTCATGAGCAATAGTTTTCACAAGTAGAACAGGCAACAACATTCAAAAAACATTGCTATAAAAACTGTGAGTTTGAAGTTTTGTGAAAAAAGTTGATAAATGTGTATTTTTTTAAATGTATTTATTTTGGTGCCTTTATGTTGTGGTTCTTTTCTCCAGGAATGCTGAATCATAGCACACTGCAGTGAGGGTTAATTTCAGTTCTTTTTTATGTTTGCTTGCACGCATGTGCAAGAAACATAGTGCCATCATCCGAGTTTTCCAAAGGTGTGTCAGCCTCTTCCAATTCAGTCAGTGTGTTTGCAGGCGCAGTCGCAGTGCGCCAATCACTGCTCCAGCTGTCTATGACAAGCTGAAAATGCAGTGGCATACAGTTGAAAGGGAGAGCTCCGCTTCAGTGAGCAGAGCTCCTCCCTCAACATGCACGCATGCATATTGCGTGGTGACGCGCTCCCCCACGCACATACAGTAAGCCGGCAGGGTGCCCAATATCCCGTCGGCTCCACCTCACCCCCAAAAAAACTCTCCTGGTGCCACGCTGAGGCCCACCCCAGCATGGCACACGTCCCATATGGCCGATGGGGTGCCCAATCCCCGTCGGCTCCAGCCTCCCAAACAGCCTCTTACAGCTGCCATGCTGGGAGCCCACCCCAGCGTGGCACTAGCCCGTATGGCCGATGAGGGTGCCCAATCCCCCGTCAGCTCCAGCCCCCCCAAACATCCTTTCCAGCTGCCACGCTGGGGCCCACCCAGCGTGGCAAGCGTCCCGCGTCGTCTTAATAATGAAAAAAACAAAAAACTGTAAATTAAAACGATCCTCGCATTCTCCCTGTCCCCACCGCACCCACCACTGTGCACCCTGCCTCCCACACCTCCCTCACCCCATACTTACCTCTGGAGCGGCGATCTTCGTGGACCGGGAACACGTCTGCACTCTTCAAAGCTGACCGTGAACTGAGGAAATGCCGGTAAGCTGTATAATGTAATAGATAGGGTTTTTTCAACTTTGCTGCATATCTCGGGCATTTTTTGGAATTTTTGCACCAAATTTTCAACATGGGGTTTTTGGGACCCCTTCTCACGAATGCTGTCACTGTCATGGCGTTATTCGGGCCCGAAGGGTGATTTCGCAGTCACTGTATGAAATCACCTTTCGGGACTGATTAATGAAATGACACTGCCAGTGTTCATAAGGTGGGCTCTCAAGAAGCCTATTTTGAAAATTTGGTGGAAAAATTCCAAAAAATGACTGTTTTACGAGCATGCGTAGCGCAGTTCCTATGCACGCTCGTAAGTTCGCGAATTTTCAATACTTTCACTCCAGATTTTCAACATTGCCATTTTACCACACCTTCTTATGAGTAGTATAGCTGTCATTTTTCACATCTCATCCAAAACGTGTTTCCGCCCATGTAGCGCACAATGGCACAGTCGGTGTGAAATCAATGTACGGACAAATTAAGAAAATCACAGTGACACTGTTCATGAGCAGAGGTCTTAAAATGGCTATGTTGAAAATTTGGTGAAAAAATTCCTAAAAATGACTGTTTTACGAGCATGTGTTGCGCAGTTCCTTGCAGCGTTGTAAGTTCACGAATTTTCAATATTTTCACTCCAGATTTTCAACATTGCCATTTTACCACACCTCCTTATGAGCAGTGCAGCTGTCATTTTTCACATCTCACCCAAAATGTGTTTCCGCCCATGTAGCGCACAATGGCGCAGTCGGTGTGTGAAATTAATATGCGGGACAAATTAAGAAAATCACAGTGACATTGTTTATGAGCAGAGGTCTTAAAATGGCTATGTTGAAAATTTGGTGAAAAAATTCCTAAAAATGACTGTTTTACGAGTATGCGTTGCAGAGTTCCTACGCACGTTCGTAAGTTCGCAAATTTTCAATATTCTCACTCCAGATTTTCAACATTGCCATTTTACCACACCTCCTTATGAGCAGTACAGCTGTCATTTTTCACATCTTGCCCACAACGTGTTTCCGCCCATGTAGCGCACAATGGCGCACGAGTTGGAAATCAATGTATGGGACACATTAAGAAAATCACAGTGACACTGGTCATGAGCAGAGGTGTTAAAATGGCTATGTTGAAATGATCAAAAAATCCCCAAAATGACTGTTTAGGGCGCCGCGTTGCGCAGTTCCCTCGCACGCTGGCAAGTTTGCAAATTTGTAATATTTGCACACCAGATTTTCAACAGTGCCATTTTACCGCACTTACTTATGAGCAGTACAGCTACCATTTTTTACATGTCGCCCAAAATTTGTTTCCGCACATGTAGCGCACAATGGTACAGTCGGTGTGTGAAAACAATGTTTGGGACAGATTAAGAAGATCACAGTGACACTGGTCATGAGCAGAGGTCTTAAAATGGCTATGTTGAAAATTTGGATACAAAACTCCATGAGTTATGAGTGAGCATTGCGCAGTTTCCACGCACCCTTGTAAGTTCATGAATTTGTAATATTTTCAGTCCAGATTTTCACCAGTGGCATTTTTCCACACCTCCTTATGAACAGTACGGCTGTCATTTTCCACAACATGGCCGAAATGTGTTTTCACACTTTCAGCACAGAAATGCGTGGTCACTGTGGGAAATCATTGTTCGGGACCGATAAAAAAAATCACACTGACACTGTTCATGATCGGAGATCCCAAAATGCCTGTGTTAACAATCTGCTGTAAAAAAATCCCCAAACTAGTTACATTACGGGTGTGCATTGCACAGTTTCTATGCATGCTCGTGACTTCACCAGTTTTTTTAAGATTTTCACACCAGATTTTCAACATTGCCATTTTTGACACCTCCCTATGAACAGTACTGCTGTCATTTTTCACATCCTGTTCGGAATGTGTTTTTGCACCTGTGGTGCCAAATGCCGTAGTCACTGTGCAAAAGCAGTTTTCGGCTAACAAACTGATATTGCCACTGTTCATGAGGTGGGGGTCACAAAAAACATGTTGAAAATTTGGAGTGAAAATACCAATGAATGCCTGAGGCGTTAGGGTTTCCGACCATAACGCCCACCCTGAGAGAATGACAGGCATTAGGGGTGTGACTTGGGATTCTTGCCTGTAATGTTCATACCATTCCACCCCACCACACCCTGCAACGATGAGAGGCATCAAGGTGTGCCTCGGACTCTTCGGGCCCAAACGTTACCCCATTCTCCTATACCACACCCATCTCACCGTATTTCCTGATGGAATGGGGTGTGCATAAGGGCCAAAGACCCCAAGGCACACCGTGGCACTTGTCGGTGTCTGCAGGGTAGGGTGTGGTGAAATGGCGTGGTCGTTATGCCTGATGACTCAAAGGCACACCCCAATGCCTGTCACTCTCTGCAGGGTGGTGGTGGGTTGGCTTCAGTTCAATACTTCGCTGCCATTCCTATTATGCAGCTCTGTAACTTTTTACACTACCAATGCCAATGCCAGCAAGCAAACATTCGGCTTTGACAAATGCTTGTTTATACTGGAAAGGTATGTGAGCAAAATGTCCTGTTTTCACTGGTGAGGTTTGCAGACTGAATAATTTTCTGATGTGGTGGAAGGCTGTAATCATTTACACCTGTCATTCAATTGAGGTGATTTCTCAGAATGGCACTTCAAAACAATTATTCTACCTCCCTGTAAATGGGATGGGAGAGCCTAAGTAGTGCTGTTTTGAAACCTTACTATGAGTTTCTGTGCAATAGCCAACCTAGGGTCAGATATTCAAAACTTTGCCCCAGGGCAAAATTAGAACTGCACGGTGAGCAAAATTAGCCTAGACCCATTTGCATGCCATATTCAAAGGAATAGCCCTGGAGCTAAATAAGTTAAATATAGCACGCAAATAAAGGTGTGCAAACAGGACTGAGAGTGCAGTGCAACAATAGCCAAGCAAATAAGACAGCACTGAATATAGCAGCCAAAAGCAGTGCAAACTGCAACAGCGGCCCACTGCACATGGAGGTGGAGTGAGGTAAGGCTGAACAATGTGGGCAACGTGTGTGCTAGCAAAGCAGTGGAGCACAACAGCAGCAAACAGTGCAGGCCAAATACTGCAGAACCATGTACAGAGGGAACATTACAGTATTGTGCAATACTGCCACATTTGCCTGGTGATAAAGTTTGCTATATTTAAAACTTAGTGCAAATGAGCCTACTCAAGCAATCCATGGGCAAACAGCCATATTAGCATCTCATTACAGCCTGCTTTGCATGTGGATTGCACAGTGCTAAAACATGGTGCACACAGCTCCACCTGTATGCCAGACTGGAATTACGAGTTGATAGCCACATTTCTTTCTGTGCTCACAGTGCCACCTGTAGGTCTGACTGGTATTACAGGCCAGTTTCCACATTCATTGTATGCTCACAGCTCACAAAACAATAGCTGCAGTCTTGGTTTGGGCACAGATGCAAAGACTAATGTGGCATGGGGGAGTAGCACTACAGGAACAGGTGGTCATGCTGCATGCTAGAGGCAAATCATTGTTCCTGCCACAGTGTTTATTAGAGGGTACAGTACTATAGTAAGTGATACTGTGAGGTACACAGCAATGCCTACAGTGTGTCAGGCAACAATGACTGGTGCTATCTGCACAGTGACAAGCACAGCTGGAAGGTGTGGCAGTACCTACTATGTGGGGCAACCTTGCCACCTTTATACCCTCACCTCAACACCCTCCATTCCCGTAGTGCAGCATGTGTATGCTGGACTGTGTTGGTGTGTCCCAATGGGGCAACTGGAGGTGTGTGCTGCATGGACACACTGCCATGGTGTCCACTGGGCCTGAGGGCACCCACTAATGCCTGGCAGGGATAAGACAGGTGCCAGATGACAGCAACATGAGTGGAGCCATCTGTGTGCAGCATGTCTCTGTCATGTATGTGTTCTGTTCATTGTTTTTTTATCACCTTGTTCACCAGGTAAGCACATTGGGCCAAGGCCCAGTGTCAGGAGTGACCCGGAGACACTAACTGTGTGGCTGAGATGCAACAGTGTACAATAAAGACATACAATGCACAACAGCACACAATACACAAATATCACATTAAGTACACATTACAATATCGTACAAATAGTTTGTTGCTGCAAGTGGTGTTCTAGCTCAGTTGTAACATTTACATGAGTGTTCACTTCACAGCACTGTTGAGGCATTGCATTCCACAGTTTGTGTGCCTGTGTATATGGAGTGGCCCAGGGTTGTTGTCCGTCCACACTGCTTCCTCACTGGATGCATACAGCATTGTTCCCTGTAGCTACCGTGTCCGCACCCCCCATCCCCCCATCCTGGGTTTGCTTTGGGCATTTACTAAATGGGTGTCTGTTGGTAAATACAAATGATGAAAAGGATCTGGGAATATTTATAGCTAATGATTTGGGTTCTAATAAACAAATCAATGAGGCCATCAATAGAACAAACTGAGTAATATGGTGCATTAAAAGAAACATTAAGTCTAGAAATCCGAAAGTAAGGCTTCCCTTGTTTAGGGCTTACGCTAGACCTCATCTGGAATATTCTTCCCAACTCTGGAGCCCATATAAAATAGGGGAGATTGCAACTCTGGAAAAAATTCAGAGAAATTTACAAAGAATATAACCAGATTATATAATGTTCCTTATGAAAAACATCTAAAAGAACTAAATCTTATGCCATTATTCCTTAGACGTCTTCAGGGTGACCTAATTTTTATGTTCGACATTGTCCATGATCCCTACCTATTTACTCAAATGGGTTTTGTGTTTAAAGACAATACCTATAATATCAGAGGACACCCCCTCCAGATTGCTAGAGCTAAATTCCATCACACATCCTGAAAGTATTTCTGTACTCAGAGAATTGTAAACCTATGGAATAAAATATGAAATTATTTCAAGTGAAAATAAGTTAACATTCAAAAATCACCTGGATAAATTCATCATTAACAGGGCTAGTATCGGATACTATAATTAATCAGGTGCAGTTATGGGCTTCGTAGCCCCCTTGCACCTTAACCACCTTAGTATGAACCTTAGTATGAACCTGGCATTAAGACCACCTTTTCATGGGCAGTAATTTGTGCCACACTACATGTTACGCTAACGCACATTGCGTGGCGCTATACTTTTGAATATACTGTTGCGCCTGTATGCATGTCCCCACCCCTCACTTTGCACCTTGCGTACATTATCTCATAGCGCTGGTACTATCACATTGCGCCAGCGCTATTTGGCCTTTTGAATATAGTACTCCAGCTCAAATGTAGTGCAATCATGGTGCAATCGATTTGCGGCAGGCACAAAGTTTTGAATATCTGGCTCCTAGTGTTTTCTCCCTGACAGGCTGTTGCTTAACTTACATTCAGACTCATCCATGTTGTATTCCATATTAAAATGATAATTTTACCAGAGTTAACACTTCCACCACTAGCAGGAATTAGCACATATTAGGCCCCTGTTAAAGAGCACCTTTCATGATGGTGCAAAAAGTTATATCTTGCAGTCATTATAAGCAGTACTAGACCTGAAAGGGTGTGTGCATTTGTTATTTTTGGCCAAGGTTTGCTCTGCCTTCCATAATTTGGATTTGGTTTTGAGCCCTGCTGCACTAGCCTTTGCTCTTCAACTGCTGGGCTGCTGGCTTCTGATGGCATCACTGTAGGGCAGAGGTGTGACTCACACTATGTAGTACAGTGCAGTCACAACAATTTTGCAAGGGAAAGCTACCATTACTCAGTGTACATACTATGTTCCCCCTTCCCCAATACATGCTGTTAACAATGCATTATGCCAAAATCCAAATCCCTTGTCAGTATGTTATTTTTTTTTGTAAAATTGACTTTCTTTTGCCTCGGTAACAAAGCATGGGGACTGAGAGAAATAAGAGTTGCTGTCAGCATCTTTCCTAGTCCCTTTGACTTTTATGTAGAAAGTACCCAATTTTGTGAAAGGCAGGTCATGAAATTTACAAGAACAGGAGGCTGAGCTTCAACTGCTAGGATAAAAGACATCTTATAAAACAGAGCAATGTTTTGTTGAGAGATAGAGAGAGATTGAGAACACCTTACCTAGTCCTTTTGACTTTCATACATATATTACCCCTTATTGCATTGCTTCTGGAATTGCATTTCATTCATTTTGCAGAATACAAAAACTAACTGAAGAGGACAGTAATGAAATATAAATCCAGATTCAATCCAAGAAGAGATAATTTATTTATTGAAATGTTGTTTATCGAAATGTTTCACCAGGACGGAACACTGAGCAACAGGTTGCTTGTCTCCCGGTGCGACCTGGGGGGTAGGGGAACATAGGGAACGAGTACAGAGGAATGGTACAACAGCATAATATAGCATACATTTCCATACAAAAACATATAATACAAACGAATAGACTCTACAGAGAGTAATAAAGTAGAGGAATGCTAACAGTTTTGGTCATAGGAGCCGGATGATGAAACCATCAGAAAATAATTACAGTATTTCAATCTTTACTAAATAATGCAAATACTAAGTAGCTCCTAGCTGTTCAGGAATGACTGAATGAACTACTTGTTAATTAGCTAGGGCAAATACTGACGAGTAACTCATGCATGAACTTTATGCATGAAAGTCAAAAGGACTGGGAAAGGTGCTCTTTAAAACATGTTATAAAGCAGACACTGACAAACAGCAGTGAAGTTACCAACATTACGTAATACTAGTAAGCAATACAACTTCCTAACAGGCACAGTAGAGTAGCACCCTGAATGGTATCAGTAGCCTGGAGGCATGCTGACAAAACATTCAGCTATCCTGAAGAAACAGACCACGTCAAAAAGGTATTAAAAATATGAATCTGTCAACTTTGTTTCAAAACCTGAAACACGCATAGTTTTTATAGAAATGTTTTTGAATGTTGCTGCCTCTTTTACTTGTAAAAACCATTGCACGTGAGTTTTAAACTTTGGAGAAATAGGTCCTGTAAGCTTGCTGACAGGGAAGACTAGGCTGTGAGTTCTGGAGATGACATCATCTGCAGCTCTTCACTGAAAATGGCTTTTTTGATCAGGTAGTACAATCAGGGTTACAAAACAGCTCATAACTTTAAAGTGAAGTAACACAGAAACCTAATTTTTGGTATGTAATTTATTGGGGGTATGCTTATTACAATTCTGCAAAGCAGCACTTTTGTCTGGAGTCCCTCTTTAATCCAACAAATTTATATGGCCCCTCAAGCATATATTAGGGTTAATGGCCATCTTTCTGTCCTGCTTACCCTATCTCGAGGAACTAGACAGGGATGCCCCCTGTCCCCCATTCTTTTTGGGGTATATATAGAACCCCTGGCGGAATTAATAAGAAACCATGCAGGCATACAGGGTATCCCACTGAGAGGGCATCTTTTCAAAATGTTGTTATACGCAGATGACATGTTATTGACAATATTAGACCCAGAACAATCTTTCCCAGTAACTGTGGAAATTCTACAGTCATTTGCCATTCTTTCAGGATATGTAACAAAAGTACAGAAAACCGAGGTCCTGACACTCAATTTCTCTCCCTCACAAAGGCTAAAGAATATATTTTCTTCTCGGTGGAGATGCACCAAAATTAAATATTTAGGGGTCTATTTACCCCAGAGTCTGTTACATTTAGAAACTTATAAATTATGAACCATTGACTCGTGCTGTAGAGGAAGAGTTGGGTAAATGGCCTCGTTGCACCTATCCTTTTTCTCAAGAATTGAAGCTATCCGTATGACAATATTACCTAAATTTCTTTATCTGCTCCAAACTCTCCCGGTGACCCCCTCAACATATTATTTTACTTCCTGGGATTGAGCTCTTTCTAGATTTGTGTGGGCCAGTCGGCACCCTTGAGTCTGCTGATTGCTACTTCAGCTGCCGGTTGATAGAGGGGGTCTAAACCTCCCCGATCTAGCTGAATACTATAAAGCTGTTATTGTAAAAATAGTCTTACTTTGGCTAAATCCCTCATATGAATCGAGCTGGAAGTTTCTAGAATTTGTCCTGAATGACCTATTTGATATACAACCAATAATATTTGCCCCAGCTGCTACTCTTCCCAAGCTTGGCACATTCACTTTTGGTACTAAAGACACACTCCGTACCTGGTTTTGTATGAGAACCCTATTTACCTTAGCCCCAGGTTCTTAATATCTACGATTGTTGATGTCTGAGTGGGACTTTCTTCTGGCTTGACTTGACCTTACATTTTGGCGATGTCATAGACTAGGGTCATCTCTCATATACCAATTTCTAGATACTAATGGTGCTCCCATTTACTCAGTTACAGTTGTCCTACCAATTACCCTGTAGTGATCATTATAGATATCTTCAGGTTCATGATTTTTTGATGCAAAAAGGGCCTCCCTGGAATACCCTCCCCAACCCATTACCACCGCTGTTAAAATTATTATTTGATGTCCTACGATGTCTAACTTATCCACACTTAATTGGCCTAGTATATAAAGCCCTTCATGATAACTGGCAGGAATCTACTCGAGCTACTCTTGTAGCCTGGAACTGCGACTTATCAACGGACATACCATATGAGAAGTGGTTGGAGTCGATTTTCCCTTCAATGAAGACTTCTCGGCCCTTTTGGCATGAATTTTTTATTCGTTTTTTTAACACTCCAGACAAATTAGTTAAATACTTGCTACACTTGTACAGAGCCTGTTGGTGACACTGCAGGGAAAATCAGGCTAATGTGGTTCATATTTTTGGGGTGCCCCATACTTTCCATGTTTTGGAAGGAGGTTACTTCTTCTTTGACACAGCTGTTGGGCTCAGGAGTGGCTTTATCCCCACAGCTGGTATTACTATATATTGCGGAGGATCGGGGAGGTTATGCCCATGAGAAGTATGCTTTATATGTACTTACCTGCAGCTAAGAAAGCCATAACTTGGCAGTGGCATAGATCTGTTCCCCCATGCTTGCTCAATGGCATGCTATAGTTAATAAAGTCGGCTATTTAGAATGTATAATTGCACATCATTTAAATTGTACTAAAAAGTTTGAATTAACTTGGAGACTTTGAGTATTTTATATTTTGTATGTTGATGATTTGCTCCAGGTTCCATGATTCCCCAAGATAATAGGATGATTTATATTTAATGGTTTTCTTTCCTTATCCTGCCTGTCTCCTCCCCCTTTTTCCTTTTCTTTTCTTTTTTGTTCTCTTGGTGGAATATTGTAGCTATCTTAAAGTATGTTACTTTTCTTTTTATGATAAGGTATTGCTGTAAATGATATTGGATATGCTATGTAATTTTCTCTTGCTGCTAATAAATAAATTGGCCCAGATATTCAAAAGGGTTGTGCATGGCGCAACAGTGTTGCGCCATGCAACTACTGATGCGCTCCTGGTAGCGATATTCAAAAGAGGAAAGTCGCGCCGCTGCGTCCCGATGTGCCACAGCGTATAGTAATGTATGCAGGCACAGGTGTGAAGTGCGTGCCCGCATACCTGCACAGCCCGATATTCAGCTCGGGATGTGCAGAGTCATGCATGTGCAACCTCTACCTGCACCTGCACAAAGTTAAGCTCCCAAAAAAAGGAACAAAAGATGGCCACCCACAGGTGAGCTGCCGCATTGCAGGGCACAACACGGCAGCTGCCACCTGTGGGTGGCCACCTGAGTTCCTGCCCCCCCATGCCCGATCATGGGCATCTTTTGAAATCCCCAATATCCCTGGTGGTCCAGTGGACCACTGTGTGATCGAGGGCATCTATCTAACAGAATAATCCCCATTCTATATCCCTGGTGGTCTAGTGGACGCACTCTGTCAATCGCGGGCATCAGTATTAGAACCCCCACATCCAATAGCCCTGGTGGTCAGTGGAGCACACTCTGCCCGATCACGGGCATCTGTCAACCATATAAAATGGCCTATTACCCTGGTGGTCTAGTGTACCCCCTCCCCACCGCCCACTGAGCCCCGCCGCTCCCCCTGGTCAGCGGCCGGACGGCAGCACCCTACCCGCCTGCCGCCCGCTGCCCGCCGACTGACAGCCCAGTAGGGCTGCGCCTGATGGTTCTGGCGTGAGCCAATGGACGTGCAACATACCGCCTACACAGTTCATATATATGAATCATTACATATCTGGACCGTGCAAATGCGGTATTAGGCACTACCGCGCGATTGCTCACGCGTGAACCAATAGGCGTGCAGCCCTACTGGCTATCAGTTGGCGGGGCGGCAGGATAACAGGCGGGTGGGATGCTGCCGCCCACCGCTGGCCGGGGAGCTGGGCTGTGGGGCTCAGTGGGCAGGTGGGAAGGGGGGTACACTAGACCACCAGGATAATAGGCCATTTTATATGGTTGACAGATGCCCGCGATCGGGCAGAGTGCGCTCCACTGTACCACCAGGGCTATTGGACGTGGGTTCTAATACTGATGCCAGCGATTGGGCAGATTGCGGTCCACTGGACCACCAGGGCTATTGGACATGGGGGGGGTTATAATACTGATGCCCGCGATCGGGCAGAGTGCGGTTCACTGGACCACCAAGGATATAGGATGGGGTATTATTCTGTTAGACAGATGCCAACGATCAGGCTGCAGGGGGCGTTGGTCCCCGACGGCTGCTGCCTCGCAGGGCGCCAGGTGCAAGTCATTGGGGATCGGCGCACCTGCATGCTAATGGCATGCAAATGGGGCCATAATGACATGCAAATGGACCCATGTGCGCCTTGCATAAATTTTGGCCCCATTTGCATGTCCCCTTTTGAATATCGCAAGTGCTGTGCATGGTAGCAATGGCATAGCTGGCGCATCCATGCTCCTCTGGCCACTTGCTGAGCAGTGTCACTCGCCATGCACAGTGGGGGGCTGAAGCTGCGAGTTCAAAGCTGCTGCACCATAGCGCAGCTCTGTTGAATATCGCCCAGGCCACACCCCTGCGCAACAAAGTTGAGCTGCGCCCAGACTAGCGCCACAGCCTGGCACAGTTTGAATATCCGGGCCTCGGTATAAAAAATCAATATATACAGAATGGGAGCAATCATAACATGTTTTATAATCTATGGATAGTCTGAGGCCTAATGTGGTTGACAGTGTCCCTTTAATGGTTACAAGCACAGAGCACACTGTTAATTTTTACACTGGGGAAAATGCTATTAATAGCGACTTGGGGTTCCCCTGGCTCAGTTTAATTACAAAAAATACCAGAGAGAGCCACAAAGAATTGTTTTTTTTTTTTATAGAGCAGTTTTATACTGATTTATGCAACATGTAGTAGTACTGAATCCACGTGGACAGGGCAGAGCAGGCTTGGAATTTTCAGGCACATGCACTACAGGCTGTTGAGTCTCCCACTGCTGGCTACTGCTCTGATGTCAGCTGCAGAGGAGTCTGGGATTTGTAGTAACAGAAGATGTCAGCCTAGAACTAAGCAAAATTAGTCTGATACAAGCTACCATACTACAGTAAACAGTAAGTAAACCAAAATGTTTTTGTGCACAAAGTGCATGTTGAAACCAGCCCCACATTTGAGTACGGGGGCCCTTTGTGCTGACTGTTCCCCTTTAAATGCAGGTTATTTTTTTCAGCCTTTTTTAAAATATTTTTATTGAAGAGAATAAAATAAATACTACTGTTCTACAATTCATTGGGTATATCAGACACAATTCATCTGTCAGATACATGTACATAGGTTCTGTGCACTGCACAAATTAGGCAAATGATACAAATTCATACTTTAGTACAAATTCATAAACTTTCGTATGACAGTACAGTAACAGTATACCAATGGATGCATGTAGTAGGACAGAGGGTAATAGTGCAGGCTGAAAGGGTGTGTGGGGGATAGCCCTATGCTAAGGGACCAGGTCCAGTAGAATGCACCCGAGAGAGGACCTCCCTGCCCACTGCATCCTTTTAAAAGGCCATCAGGTAGTATGAATCTAACCAAGGACAGATGCTAGGAGCCGGGGGGGGGCAGTCTCTCCTGAATTAAAGGGGGAATATATTGCTGTCTATGGCCACTATGAGGGGTCCCCATATTTTGCATATGTGAAATTGTAGAGTCAGAGCTCAGACAGCCATTTAAAGAGACAAGATGCTGATCGTCAGATAAAAAGTAGTTTTACTAGTCCCCATATTTTGGGAAACTCCTCAGCTGCCCCATTAGCCCTGAGATATATTTGTTCTAACTTAAAGCAAGTTTGAAGGTTTAGGGCCCATTGTTGTATTGAAGGGGGCTGGGTGACTGTTCTTCTTTAAATGCATGTTGCCATTAGAAAATCAGATAAGGATGGGTGAACCAAAAACAGTAATTCTGAAAGGCTCTTATAGGCTATGAAAAGTTCTAAAAACTATCTGAGTGTTATCAGAACTTTCAGAACCTTTTCTTTTAAGTACAAAAACTGTTTTAAGTGTTATTTTCCACCCATGGGCTGATGTCAGTAAAGGGATACATAGATACTGTTGGCAGATAAGGGCTGCCAGACCCATCCAGTCTGCCCATTTATGCTACCTGATGAAGCGGCCAGTGACCCTATCTGGTCACTGGCTTTAGGTTTTTCATCCCATCTCTAATATTACTTTATTCCTGTCCCATGCATGTTTGAAGCTTGCCACCATACAGGCGGACACCACTTCCTGGAGCAGGCTATTCCATGCATCCACCACCCTCTCTGTAAAATAGAACTTCCTGACATTGCCCCTTATGTTGCCACCCATCAGTCTCATATCATGCCCTCTTGTTCTGGCACTACTTTTAAACTGTAATTCAGTTGTCCCTTTTCTCTTTGTTCATGCCTTTGAGGTATTTGAACGTTTCTATCATGTCACCTTTCTCCCTCCTTTGCTCCAGCATGTATAATTTGAGGTTTCTGACTCTTCCCTCATAAGGCTTGTGATATAGACCCTTCACCATTTTGGTCGCCCTCTTCTGCACCATCTCTATTTTGTTAATATCCTTATGAAGGTGTGGCCTCCAGAACTGGACACAGTACTCAAGGTGTGGCTTTGCCAGGGTCCTGTACAGTGGAACTATTACCTCCCTCCCTCGGCTTGTGATTCCCCTTCCAATGCACCCCAACATCCCAGTGGCCTTCCTCACCACCTTGGCCATCTGCTTTGTGGCCTTCTGGTCATCTGTGATTATGACCCTCAAATCCCTCTCTTCCTTAGTAACTGCCAACAGCTCTCCCTAAAACCTGTAGCTTGCTCCAGGTTTCCTGCTCCCCACCTGCATGATTTTTCATTTCTTTGCATTCCACCTTAGTTGCCATGCATTCCACCATCTCACCAACTGTTCCAGGTCCTTTCTCATCCTTTCCACCCCCTCCGGGGTATCCACCTTGTTGCAGATCTTGGTGTCATCTGCAAAGAGGCAAACCTTTCCCTCCAGCCCATCTGCAATGTCACTGATGAAGACATTGAAGAGGACTGGCCCCAGAACTGACCCTTGAGGTACCCCACTGGTCATCTTCCTTTCCTCTGATTGGGTTCCATTTACCACTACCCTCTGTTTTCAGTCCATTAACCAGTTTTCAATCCAGTTTACTACCTTGTGTCCCATCCCCAGGCTTCCAAACTTGTTGACCAGTCTCCTATATGGGACAGTATCAAAGGCTTTTCTGAAATCTAGGTAGGCAATGTCTACAGCACCCCCCCTTGGTCGACTGCCTTTGTCACCCAGTCAAAGAAAGGATCTACAAACAACATGCAGTGGTACTATAGTAAATAAATATGAATGTTCTATAGCTAGCTAGTCCTGTTGTGTAACACCACTGTGAGCATGAGAAAATAATATAGATCTGGCTCACTGGGTCCTTTCTCCACCTTCTGCCTTTCTTCTAGATACATATCTGCTGGGGGAGGATACAGTATTAAGCTTCAAAATCAGTATTTTTAAAATAATCTGAACTTATTCACCCGTATTAACACAGCGGCCCATGCAATGGAAAAATTAGGTTATCTCCAGGGTTCTAAAGGAGTGGGCCCTGTTTTGTTTTTTTTTATTCTATCTTTATGCAGGGACCCATCTACCAGCGTCACTGCGGGGTGTTTTTCCTGGTTTTTCTCCTGCCCCCGGTGGGCGTCAGCGCACTGGGAGGGCCAATGAGACAAAGGCATGGTGAGACATGCTCTTTTGCTCCAGCCCTTGGCTGACGTCTGCCCCTCCCAACACGTCTGACTGCCTCCTTCTGCACCTTCCACCCGGGTTCCCCCAGGTGGCGGTATTGAAGTGAGGTCTGCCATCCTTCCCACCCCAGAGAATGAGAGCAGCCGTCGGGCACTCAATCCCTCTCCTCCCCTACTAACCCCTCGGTGGCCCATGCTTGTTCCTGATCATGAGTCCTCAGCATAGCGTGAGGTAAGGCGTCCAGCGCCTCAGCCCTCAGCACCACCAGGCCTGCGAGTGGGCTCTGTTTAATCACGCACTTGTTAGTCAGGCCCTCCCAGGCATGTGGCACAATGACAAGCACTCCAGCTGCAGATAACAAGGCCTAACTAGGCACTGGCCTTCTCACTTTTTGCTCGAATATGTGACAACTTCACAGTGAAATATCGGTCCTCTAATACTGGAGACCACTACCCCTTCCCCCTTGGTACCAGGCCCTCGAGTAAAGTTGGGAGCTCCTACATAGCATTTCCTGGGTACACAGTGCTGAAACACTGTAGGCCCATAAATGCTGCCATGGGTTGGCTGATGCTGGTGCATTAAAAGGGGAACTGATTCTTCTGACTTGCAAGCAGACATTTTCTGTAAGTACAAATTCAAGAATCCCCCGCAACTGACATCAGAGAAGGGCTGCAGCATTGGGAGATCCAATAGCCTGTAGTGCATGCTAAAGCTTTTGGAAGCTCAGATCTTTTGTTTCCTGGTCCTACTGTCCTTCCTGGGCTAAGTACAGTCTCAGAGGATGGTACTTAACCCTGGGAGAACAGCAGCACCGGCAAACATCTGAGCGGAGCTTGTAAAACCTCTATCTAACATGAATTGCAGGCTATTGAGTCTCCTATTTCTGCAGCCCTCCTCTAATGTCAGCTGAAGGGGATTCTGGGATTTGTAGTTATGGAAAATATCCACTAGCAAGTACTTAGAATCAGTCTGATACAATCTACTATACAGTAGTAAATAGTAAGTAAAAAAATGTTTTTACACACAAAGTGCAAACTGGAACCAGCCCCATACTTGGATGTGGGGCTCTTAGCTCTGATTGTTCCCCTTTAAGATGTGACAAGGAGCAACAGACTCTTTAACATTCCCCCCCAAAGGCCATGCAATTGCTAAAATGACATTTGATCTCTGTAAATGAGGTATTTGAGATCTGGCCCAATGGCCGACTTGCAAACAGACTCTGTACTCACACACAGTTGTTTGGAACTGAGCAAACCTGATTTGTTCTCGGGGTTACCAGTAGCAGCTCCATGGGGTACTGCAGGCTTCACTTCTTTCAGTCTGTCAGCTCAACCTCTACGACTCTCAGCGTTAGGAATGTGGGTCTGACCTCTGTTCTGTACCATGCTCAAGTTCTCTTGTCTCTCTTTGCAGCTGTTACTCAGGGCTAGAAGTCCAAGTCTGTACTCCTCAACTGAGGGCTATGCACTGATCTTCTTCAACTGTTATCTCTCGTAGAGGCTGGCACACAAATGCTGCTCAAACTCCTGCTGCAATACAGATGGCAGGTCCGTGATGATGCACTTTTAGCCATGACTGCCAAAAAGTCTGCCTTCTTTGGGATCCCTCATACAGCTGACTCCACCTCACCAGTCCACCTCATATTCAGATCACAGAAGCACAGATCCAGTTGGCCCAACTACATGCCACCCACTGTCCCCAGGTTTTAATAGGGTCACTAAAAGTGCCAATACCTTGTCCCACCTTTTCCCAGAAACCCTGCAACGGTACTTGGACCATTAATTCTATTGATTGGCCACCCCGAGGTAAAAAGTTCACAATATGGCAACCCATAGGTCCAGAGCATTTGCTCTGATAATCATTGATCTAGCAAGTCTTTTATTTTTATTTAGTTTTTGTTGACCGGGAAAGGAGGACTAGACAATTCTGCCTATTCTCAGCCTTGTCCTGGGGAGGGGGATACAGATGGATGCCAACTGGCATTGAACCAGATTAAGTTGTTAGTGGAATTTTTAGTGAAATTTTACAGCTCCTGATCCCCCACTTAACATCGGAAGTCCTGGGGAGTTCGCTTTAGCTCCCAATATCATGTCTCTGGAAGGGGAAGGGGGTTGCATAAGTATTAAAAAATGTCATAAAAAATATTTCTGGAAATGGTTGGATGATATTCGAAGTTGTTCTGTTTAAGAATAAACGCATTCTAGTTTACAATATTTGGCGGTTGGTGCTCACAGAAAATATACACCTCTGTTGGGTTATTTTGGAAAAGTACTAGAAGTTGTAAAAAGAAAAATTAACTGTATATGCAAAATCCTAATCATTATGATGTTTAATAGTCAGAAATTCTGTACTCCCATATACCAAAATATTCCAGACTGTAGTACTGGCCCCACCATCCTACCATGGAAGCAGCTAAAAGGATATTTGACCATATTTCAGACACATCCTGAGTTGTTTCTCTCTGCTCTGTGCACTAGGAGATCACGTGGACCTGATCTTTGTTTTCTTTGACCCAATGGGCCAGGCCCTGTGCAAGCGGACCCTGAACATTGTGGAGAAGTTGAATGAGAGAAATGGGGAGAAACTGAGGTTTTATCTCAGCAAGGCAGATGAAGCTGGCCACGAGAGTGACAGACAGGTAAGTCACAGTCTCCTCCCGGGATGGGAAAAACAGATCGTCATTGAAGATCTGTATTATGCTAGTTCAGTGCCACATGGTACTGGGGTTACAGTATGCAACTAAGTGCAAATGTCCCTACCAGGGTAACTCAGTAATCTGGCAAATTAAATCGGAGTCATTAGATTCCGATCTGATTTTCAAAATTAAGATTTTTGGAATTGCAGTCTGAAAATGGATTCCAAATTCAAATCTGATTCTGATTTTGAGGTCCTTTTAGGATCTGAATCAGACTGGATAAGAAACCAGAAATTCCTATATTCCAAAACAGAAACATAGACATTGAAGGCAGAAAAGACCATTGGTCCATCCAGTCCACCCATAAACCCGAGACCGATTTTCCATACGGAGTTTTAACACAGGCTAGCCACCCCCATGCTCCCTGGTAACTCGTTATAATCGCGAATACAAAATAGCGGCTAGAGAAGAATCAGAAATGTTATTGATCGGCATACAATGCCATTACAATGCAGGCAAAGAGCATACAAAAGTACAGAGAATAAATTACATTATAAATATACACCTTTGTTAAATGTGCAATAAAAACTGATTTATATCAGGAACATATCAATATTACCCATACCCATAAAAGCATACAGTAGGGGCTAGATAATAATCATAATCACCAAAGTCAGGGCATCAAGTGATACCCTCTTGATTCTATGTAGCTCAAGAGGGAGGCCACAGGGACAAGCACCCCCTATCCTGGGCGTGTAATAAATATGTCAGTGTATGTTCTGGTTGATATGTAAGTGTTTGTATTATGTTACCCAAAAAGGAAAATCTATTTTTTCATATAGAGGACACAACATAACTACATGAAGCAAATTGTTTTGACCTATCCCACATTTACCCAATAAATCTTCATCTCCTCTCTTCTCACATCTTCCCTTCCTGACATTGCTGGAAAAACATTCGAATCAGAATCTAGTAACAGCTTTCCTATATTTTGGATTCTGTAGAATTTCCAGATATTGATCTAATTTATGAGATCTCTTATTTTTTGCCAATCAAGGACAGGCTTTGGATAATCTACCAGTCTCCAGATCTTTTTGAATGAATACATCTTTAATTCTGGAATTCACTTGTTCTTTTATTTGAGCTGGAGGATATCTTAGACTGTCCGTAATAGCCTGCAACAGCCCAAAGGGTTTAATTGTGTCTTCCACCACTCTCATACAGGGAAAAAGTATATGTGAACAGAGATATGTGATACCCTCTTCTAAGCAAATACGGGGAAGTCTTGCCTGGTTCATCCTGAATACCCTTAGCCAGTAATTTACTAGCCTTTGTTGTATTTGACATTCAATTGACACCTTACCAAGCTCAGCCCTTACTAATGCAGATGGGGTGCAATTCGAAGCCCTAGCATCTTCTTATAAAGTTTATTTAAACAGGGATCCAAACCTGTGTTGGTTTTAGAACTGATCCACCAAATTTCAGTTCCATATAGGAGTTGGGATTTAATTTTAGCATCTGTAACCATCAGATTGCCTTTTATGGAATTCTCTCCATATTTAAAATAAAAAAAAAGATGAGAGAGCTGGAAAACATTTTCTGCCTTTAATTTGGTTTCCCTTATATGAGCACACCAACTTCCGTTTTGACTGAAAATCAATCCTAAATAGCAGAAATCTGTTACTACATCCAATTTATGATGATTCATGTAATATTTGTAATTATTCCTATTGCCCCCAAAAACCAAAACTTTGGTCTTGCAATAGTTAAACTGTCTGCACTGCAACACTCTGCATGGAATTTATCCAGACTCCTTATCATTCCTAAATGACTAGGTGAAAGTAAAGCCACATCATCCGCAAAGGCCAGGTACGGTAATGCTCTAGCTCCAATTCTTGGCATATGGAACTCTTCATCGTACATTGAAAAATAGCGACTATAAAATTGTGAGTCATTAACCTCGAATGCAAGTACAGCGATCGCACAATATCAGCGCTTCCACATACTGTAAATAGTGAGTAAACCTGCCCAAAAGCAGAACACAATCATGACTCTGAGAAATCATGAACTACCCACTTACCACACTGATGGAACTGCAACGATTATGATTGTGGATGTTGCCATGGCAGGGCTATCACTACAGTGTCTCCGCCTCAAAACTGTGGTCTGCATGTTCTAGCCAAGACTGTGCAACAGTCCCGGGGAGAATGACATTGTAAAACATAAAGACTACTATGAAACCTTTACAGTTTTGATTCAATTAACTCTTGAAAGTGACAGAGGGTATGCCAGAAAACAATAACAGATCCATGGCAATTCAATCACTGCAGCGTCCCCACCTCAAAACTTTGGTCTGCACTTTCATTCCCAACCCGTTGCAATGTTTGTAGAACTTAACCATCTTCGGTGGACTCATTGAAGAGCTGCACTTACATTTGCAGAGCTATAGATACTTACAAAAGTGAGCCATAGGTACATGCAAAAAATAACTCTCCATGCCCTGATTACCATAGGATTGTATGTCTGTGAGTACAGTAGGGAATGTATTACAGTTGCACTTGTCAACTCACATCCACCAAATCCAAGGTTGCCATAAATTACTGCAGTCCCATTTCGGGGGGAGGGGATGCACTTTCTGATACAGCGGGAAGATGCTGGGACAGCGAACAGGAGGCATGGTGGCACAGTGATGCTGACAGAGCGAGATATGTTTCTGCCTTCAACTTTCTGGTACAGTGAGGAGATGCTGGTAAAGCAGATGGGAGTCCGAGGACAGGAGGCGCGATGGCATAGTGATGCCAACAGAGTGAGGTATGTTTCTGCCTTCAAAGTAATGTGACTGAAGCATGAACCAGAGAGGCAAAACAGGAAATTAACAAAATGATAATGTAGCACTACCAAAAATTTAAAATGAGGGTGAAATGTGTTTGAATATGTGGCTCAGAGACCCTTTTTATAATTGTAGTTTGCTGTATGTTGTATAGCCGCAAATCACTATTATTATGCTACAGCTTATATGTGCAGTGTTGTAATGTAGCCTCACATTAATAGTGCTCGCTATTAATTACTTGCAGATTTTGGGAGCGCGATTTAATACTCGCGATTTTAACATGGAACCTGCTCCCCACCCTACCGCTACCACCCTGAGCGACCACTTAGCCCCTCACTCTATCCTAGTCACATTTGAAACCATTGTTAATTTTGGTGCCTACCACATCTAGTGGCAGATTGTTCCACGGTTGCACCACCCTTTCTGTAAAATAAAACTTTCTCACTTCCCTCTTGAATCTCCCCCCTTGTCAGTTTCTACTCATGCCCCTGTGTTCTTAATCCACTACTTATGCAAAATAGTTCCTCGCAGCTTACCTTGTTCATTCCTTTCAGGAACTTGAAGGTGTGTATCATATCCCCTCTCTCTCGTCTGGGCTCCAGCGAGTACATATTCAGTGCCGTGAGCTGATCCTTGTAAGAGCTGCCCTACTGGCCCTGAACCATTGTGGTTACTTTATGCTGCTCTGTCTCCAGCCTGTCCTTGTCTTTCCTCAGTTGTTGATTCCAGAACTAGACACAGTACTCCAGGTGGGGCCTCACCAGTGATCCATAGAGTTAGTAATACCTCCTTCCTTCTGCTGTCAGTACCCCTTCCTATATACCCCAGCATCCTGTTAACCTTACTGTAGGCCTTGTTACATTGGTTTGTTTCCGGGAGTCACTGATGATGACCTCTAGTCTCTTTCCTTAGAGGTTACGCCCAACTTTACCTCCCCCCCCATCCAGTACTCTGTCCTGGGTTTCTTGTTCGCTATATGCATCACCTTGCACTCTTTGGCATTGAATTTCAACTGCCAAACCTTTGACCACCTATCCAGCCTTTGCAAGTTCCGCTGCATCTCCCTAACCTCCTGCTCACTGTCTGCCCTGCCACAGAACTTAGTGTCTTCTGCAGAGAGACACATTTTGCCCTGGATTCCTTCTCCCATGTCACTCATTAACATATCCCACAGCCCCCACTTGCATACAGTGTGACCCTGAGCAAGTCACTTATCTTTCTTGTGCTCCCAGGTCGCACCTGGAAACAAGCTTTCAGCTTAGTGTGTCTCTCCTGGTAAAAAAAAATATAAAATATTGACAAGGACTGCACCCAGGACTGATCCTTGTGTCACCCCACCAGTAACTCCCTGTCTTTTGATTTGATTCCGTTAACCATAACCTCCTGCTGTCTCCCTTCCAACAAGTTTCTCACCCATCTGTGTCCTTCCCTGCACCCAGATGTTCTAGCTTTTTTCAGCAACCTTCTGTGAGGCACTGGCTGGAATCAAAGTAGAGTAAAGCCACAGCATGGTCCTTATCCACTACCTGCATTACCCAGTCAAAGAATGCTATCAGGTTGGTCTGACAGGACCTTCCTACAACGAACCTATGCTATTTACTATCCTGATGTCTGTTCCTCTCCAGGTAGTTAAGGAAGTCGTCTTTGACTAGTGCCTTCATCAGTTTACCCACAACACAGATAAGACTGACAGGTCTGTAGTTACCTGGTTGTTCTTTGTTCCCAACCCCTTTACAGAGCAGGACTATGTCCACTATCCTCCAGTCTTTTGGAACTACCCCTGTCTAAACTGAGCTATTGAATAGCCCTAACAGGGGTTCAGTTAGTTCCATTTTCAATTCTTTGAGCACCCTTGGATGCATCCCATCTGGCTCAGGGCCTTATCTATCTTTAGGGCTTCTAGCCCATTCCATAACCTTTCACTTGTAAATAATTGCTGCCTCGTCTTAGGGATCTCCTTACAGCTGCCTTAACACCACTCTCTTGCAGAGGACTTCTGTCTTCCCTTGACAATACAGAGCCGAAGTAGTTAAGAACAGCTGCTTTCAGCCCGTTCTCCTCAATTACCATACGTCCCTTTGTTAGTCTAACAATTCCTCCTCCCTTGTTTCTTTTTCCCTAATATATCTAAAGAACTGTTTTCCCCTTCCTTGACCGCAGTTCTGTTTCTGCTTTTGCATCTCTGACCACCTTCTTGGTTTCCTTTGTTCTCATTTGGTATGATCCCCGTTCTTCCTTCCCTTGTTTTTCCTCGTGCCTTGTGAAAGCCTTCTTTTTGGCTCTCACTGCTTCCCTGATCTTTCTGGTGAACCATAGTGGTCTCTTGTACCTTTTCCTTTTGATTACTGTTCTCATGCAAGACTTTATTGCCTCGAGAATGGCCCACTTGATTGCCCCATCTTTCCTCCACATCCTTGATAGTGTCCACTCCAACTAACTTATCCCAAACTAGCTCCCTCATCTGGTTGAAATCTGCCCTTCTGAAATCTAGGACTTCAGCCTTTGATGAGTGCTTACTTGTCCCAAGGACCAGATGGAACCATACAGAGTTATGGTCGCTGGACCCTCGTGGCTCCCCTACCCTCTCTTCTCCTACCACTTACAAATTGGTGATCACCATGTCGACAGTGTCGGATTACCTAGTGGGTTCCTTAACTAGCTGCACCAGCAGGCAGTCCTGCAATGTATCCAGCAGGGCCTGACTTCTGGAGCCCCTGGCCACTGGAATGACCCAGTCAGTATCTGGGAGATTTAGATCTTCCACCATCCCCCACCTCCCCCTTTGCCATCCCCTTTCTAGATCTACTCTTATCTCCTTATCTCTCTCTTCCCCCTGACCTGCAGGTCTATAGATCGCCTCCATCCGTAGTTTCTTGCCTGAGGATGCCGTCAGCTGAACCAACAGGATTTTGTTTCCCCATTTCCTGCCCTTATGTTTCCATCCTTCACTACCTCTATGCCCTCTCTGAGATACAGGGACATGCCTCCTCCTTTATCTTTTCCTCTGTCCCATCTAAATATGGTGTAGCCTGAGACCCTCAGGTCCCAGTCGTTATTCTCTGTGGCCCAAGTTTTTTTGATGGCTGCTAGATATGTCTCAGTATCTGCCACCATTGCCTGGAGCTCACTCATTTTATTTCTCAGATTCCTGGCATTAAAGCAGACCCCTTTTCATCTTTCTCCTGATCCCCTCTTGCTTTTTTACATTTCTTCTCCCTTATTCTTCCCTAGTGTCCTTAATTTTTATTTTTCTTGCTGAATGTAGACTTTGTCAGCCCTTCCTCATTGGCCTCTTCCCCTAACCTAATTTAAACTTCAAACTTACTGTTACCTACCTTGCTGCTACTAGCCCCTGGGGGGGGGGGCTAGCCAGGTTCCCCACCCAGTGTCCCTTCTCAGTGGTTCCCCTAGCCTCTGTCTCTCCTGCAGTCACTTTAACTGTCCAATGTTGGCGTCACACTTCTGTCCCAGAGCATTGATCTTGTCTCTCTTCAGGTGAAGGCCATCACCTATAAAGAACCTCCCATCCCAGAAGTCCACCCAGTCCCCCAACAAAGTGGTACCCCTCCTCCTGACAACACTCCTTGAACCACCCATTAAACTGCTCAGTCTCTCCCTTCCTTACTTCATCATTCCCATTTCACCTATTCCACATGAAAGGACCTCGGAAAACACCAGGGAAGCCAAATGTGCCTTCAGTCTGTCCCCCAGCCTGTTAACATTCTGTAGATAGATAGATAGATTTATTTGTATTTGTTTGGTGCCCAATCCCAGAGACTCTGGGCGCTGTACAATATCACAGTTTACACAATAACACTATATGCAGATATATAAACAGGCAATACAATAAGATAGAACAGTTAAAAATTCAGTATAGCTTTAAAATTCAATATGGAATTAGAAAACATCTGCAGGAAAGGCCAAGCTAAGGACTTCCTGTGACATCACGGAAATGTTGGCTGGCTGATCTTTTCTGCTCCCTAAACCAACCCAGCAATCTAATATAATCCTCCACCCAGAAAGCCTGAATCCCATGCTGCAAGGTACATGCAAGCTCTGTACACATCTGGGAAACCTCCACGTTTGAAAGGTAGCAAAAACTCCTCACAATGGAGCACCATGGAACAACTCTTTATTAATGCAGACCTTCAGGGGTTTGTGACCTCATCAACGTGGGGCTGCTCTCCATCTGAATCATTGTGGGACCCAGAACTAGAGGAGGATGAACCTTCCAATAAAACAGAGAAAGCGCTACAGAAAATGTTAAAATCAGTGAACAAGATAGAATCTTCAATAGCCGACCTTCAGATGGACAGTAAAAGCATAAACAACAGAGTTAATTCTATCGAACAAAAAATCTCAGAAGTTGCTGAAGCTCAGCAGAGTAATGATAGGGTACTACTTTACTTACTACAGAGAGATAGACAGACACATGCCAAGCTTGAAGATGTGGAGAATCGGGCAAGACAGAATAATTTCTGTATCCTCGGAGTGCAGGAAGGATCTGAAGACGGATACCCTACACCAGCTGACTTTATCAAATATCTACTACAGTCGACGCTATCCTTGCCTTCTGATTTGCCTCTAGAGATTGAACAGGCCCATCGCTCTTTGGACCCCCACTCAACTGATCCTAAAGCCAGACCCAAGTCCTGGATTGTTCATATGATCCTTTATGAATCTAAACAGTATATATTACTTGAGGCCTGGAGACACAAAGACCTTAAATTTGCAGGATAAAGTATTTACTTTGATTGCGATTTCTCAGCAGAACTCCAAGCTAAACATCTATAGGTTCACTATGCGATCAGGGAATGATGGGAGAAAAAACCCTTAAGGCTCAGTTAAATTTCCCTGCTAAGCTAAAGGTCTTCCTAGGTGGTGGTCCAAAAGTCTTCAACACTTTAACTGAGGCAGCCCTGTTCCTCGCAGAACAGAAGTTAGCTCTTCCAATCAGGAACTAGAAGTACTGGAGCAAAGATTGCTGGATAGTTCCTGGGGAACAGTTCTGAAGGGACGCAAGAGAAACCCCTCATGGTTCCTCCCACAACAGATGTCCCCAGAGATCGCTAAACTAATGAAGAAAACGGACACTTCAGAAGGATGTCATCCTACAGCAGCAACAGAGAACTCTGTTACTCCCAGGTGATTTTTCTATTCAAAGAACTTTGGATTATAATACTTGCAGTTGGGATGCCCCTTGGATGAGGGTTTCAGCTCCTGCTGGGGAAGTGCAATCGCTCAATTTGAACACTTGACCTGCTCTTAGAAACAAATTGACAGAGACTGGCTCCAGATAAAATTAAGGGGAAGGAGGAAATGGTTGGAATGCCAGTGGTGAACAATTGCTCCATACTCCACTCCTATGTAGAAGTAAAAGATACTTTTGTTGATCTAACTAGCAATGCCTACACACCAGTGGTTCCAGGAACATCCGTAAGGCCTGGATAATGGACCCAAACTAAAATAAACTGCATCAAAGGATATCTACAGGGCATGTCATTTGCTTTCTGATACAGCCCTATACAAATAATAGACTTTGCAGAGACTCTGAAAATTGTTACGGTATGAGGGATGGAACACTCTACATTTGTATAGTTATAGTTGATTTAAGCCTAAAGACATCTAATGTTTCTGGATAAAAAAAGTTATGTAAGGAGAAGGTTTTCATTTGCTACTCCCCAGTTATAAAAATTTAATATTATAGCTACGAAAAAGGTTTTGATAGTGGGCATGGAATAAGGGGAATTCATGGTTTATTGTTTGCTTTTTTGTGATGTGTGGAAGGAGGTGGAAGAGGTCGATTGGATTATCTCCGATGTGCAGGGGTTATATATGCAGTATGGAAAAGATATTTGTTTAATTACTTAACATGATTGGGGGTGTTTGGCAGAGTTGTAAAAACTCACCTAGGAAGTTTTCTGCTTGGTACTAACATTCCATCCTTACACTGCCCTTCCAAACAGCAGAGTACCTGTTATGAAGTTATTGACAAAGTATTGCCACATAAGTTTGCTATTCTAATTAAGGTTAGTCACTTACTGTTTTTATACTCCAGTATTTATTATTGGACTTATGATTTCTTGTTTCTCTGATGTCAAGGAAAATGTGTTTGAAGGTGTTTTGGTCAGAGACTCAGGGTCTTTGGTCTGGTAGGATAAGGTGGGACCTGGATACCATAAGATACACGAGGTGTAACAGTCCAAGCCAATTAACAATGAAAAATGGGGGATATTAAGACAGTATCATACAATGTAAAAGGGGTACACTCCCCAATAAAAAGAACCAGGTTATTAGGAGAATTAAATAAGCTAAAGTGTACAATAGCGTTCTTGCAAGAAACACACTTGCCTATGCAAGAACATTTAAAACTAAGGAGAAGTTGGGTGGGCAGGGTGGAAGCGACATCCTCTCCTAGTTGAAGACATGCAGGGGTTGCAATTGAAGAGTATGTCCGCTTCAGATTGACACGGTGGAGGAGGGATAGGAGGACCACTTCCTAAGAATTACAGGTAACATGTATAGAGAAACAATTCACCCTACTAATATTTATGCACCAAATATTAAGACCGCTTCTCTTTTAAAAGAGATCTTTCACAAGATAGCAACCTTACCACACAAGGTCAAATGGTCATTGGTGGGGATTTTAATACAGTATTACTCCCTAGAATGGATAAATCCTCACAGTCACTAAGCAATAATAGCCAGACCTCGAGACTCCTTACCTCCACAGTGGAAGAAATAGGATTTGTGATATTTGGAGAGATCAACATAAAGGAGAAAAGGATTTTACTTTTTATTCCGCAGCTAAAAAATCATATTCCAGAGTAGACTTCTTTCTAGTTCAAAAAACCCATACACATTGTATTACTAGCTCAAAAATACAAAATATAACCATATCAGACCATGCCCCAATTTCAATTATTTGGCATATGCCAACAGTGGCCAAGCAATCTGTATGGAGGCTAAGTGTCTCGCTTTTAAATGACAAAAATTTCACTAAAAAAACTTTCAGAAACAATGAAAGAGATTTATGAGATTAAAAGTCAAAAGTGTGCACCACTGTCTACATGGGAGGCACTTAAGGCAGTGACGAGGGGGGGGGAGTAATCAGTTTTGCATCCGCTAAAAAAAAAGTAACCCAACTAACTCGAGAGACAGATTACTTGCTAGATTGGATGAGCTAGAAAGAGAACACAAAAAGCATCCCATGCAGTCATCAAGTTTGAAAAATATAACAACAGTGAGAGGAGAAATTCAGCAATTAGATACCCAAAGAGCAGAGGGACAGCTTAGATTCTTAGGCTAAAAATATAATGACACAGGAAGTCAAGCTACTAGACTTCTGGCATTTCATCTGCAGAAGGCCCAAGCTGACACAACAGTCCCACACATGGTTAACAAACCTAATCCCTCTCATCCCTGGACTAACCCGACAGAAATAGCTGAGCAATTAAGGCAATTTTACCAACAGCTATACTTAGCGGGCAGCAAGAATTTAGATATAAAAACTAACACTGAGGAATTCTTGCAAGATCTAACCTTGCCCAAATTGTCAGATGAAGCCAAAGAAGAGCTAGATGCCCCAATCTCGGTGCAAGAAGTGAATAATTAAATCCCTCCTGTTGGGCAAAACTCTGGGCTCTGATGGCTTTAGTTCTGAATTTTATAAAAAAAAATCATAAATGTCTTGGCTCCTATTCTCACCAAAGTTTTTAAATGATTGTTTAAAAGAAGACCAGATTCCTGGCTCTTGGAGAGAAGCAATTATTAGCATTATTCCCAATCCAGGGAAACCAAGAGGTGTATGTGAAGCATACAGACCAATCTCACTACTAAATCAAGATTTAAAGATTGTATCCAAAATATTATCAACAAGGTTACAAAAGCATATAGAATATCTAATACATCCTGATCAAACTGGCTTCATACCAAACAGGAATCTAGTGGATAATATTCACAAACTACTAAATGTTTTATCCTATAGTCCCCCCTCCACAACAGCTCAAGTAACTCTTTTTGGATTCCAAAAAGGCATTTGATTGCCTGAACTGGGACTACTTGAAGACAGTGATGACAATTATGGGATAGGTACAAGTTTTTAAATCGATATTTTTATGTTATACTAACCCCACAGCAAAAATAAGTGTGAATGGCACCCTTTCTTCAAGTTTTAGAATAGAAAGAGGGACTAGGCAGGGGTGTCCCCTTTCCCCACTGCTTTTTGCCTTGAGCCCTGAACCTTTAGCTATTGCAATCTGGGAATCCAAAGAAATTCAGGGAATGGGGTGGGGAATCAGTACTGTAAACTATCCATGTATGCTGATGATACATTATTATATGTGGACAATCCAGCCCTCTTAACCCCCAACTTGTTAAAGTTACTCGGTAAATATAGGTCACTTTCGGGGTTTAAAATAAATATGGGTAAGTCTGAGGCCCTAGTGATAAAAGGCAGATTAAGCCCAGACCTCAAAACCCAGATGCTATTTAAATGGGTGAGAGAGAGTTAGATATCTAGGTATATGGATAGGGAAAGGGAAAAGGCAATTTTTTTAACCAGGAGAGACACACTAAGCCAAAGTTTGTTTCCAGGTGTGACCTGGGAGCACAAGGAAGTTAAGTGACTTGCTCAGGGTCACACAGTATGCAAGTGGGGACTGTGGGATTCAAACCCCAGCCTCCAGGTTTGCAGCTCAAAGTCTTAAACCACTGCGCAATACTGCCTTCTTACTGAGGAATCTATCAAAACTGTATCTTTATAATTATGGGGCACTCACTAAACAGATTTTTACTGACCTAAAAAGATGGCAAACACCCCCTTTGTCCTTATCCAACAGACTAGAGAGTATGAAGATGAACCTATTACCTAGGTTGTTGTTTCTCTTTTCTGCACTCCCAATATATATCCCCAGATCAGACCTGAAGAAAATACAACACAAGCTTACTCATTTTATTTGGGCAGGTAGAAGCCTAGGATTCGAAGGACAGTGTCACAAGAAGTTAAGAGAAAAGGAGGTTGGAGACTTCCTGACCTTCAGAAATATTATTGGGGGAACTTCCGGTGACATCACTCACCTAATGGCAGCCTAGTTCTGTTGGCTCCCACTCTCCCTGGTGAAAAAGCCTCTTAAATACAGTGATTTTAGGAGAAAAAACTCGAAGAGGCTGATAGAAATGCCTAAGAGAGGTGAGTGCAGTGATTCAAAGCCAGACTCAAAGTGAGATGAAGGTGGACTATCAGATGGCGATTCGGGGAGTGAAGGCTTGCAGGCCTCAGCCACATCTCAGCGTGGGAGAGAGCATTCCAAGCAACTACCACTCACTACAATTCAACGACAAATGTCCCTAATGCTTGCCGAACTCAGGGATTTTAGGAAAGAGATGAGGTCCTCAACGACCGCTCTGCGCACGGACATATCTAAACTAGAAAAGCGCAACGAAACCCTCGAAGCCCAGGTCACAGAAACAGACAAGCATGTGAACAGTGCTGAATGAGTGATCCTTCAACTAAATCAGGAGGTTCAAGGCCTACAAACTAGGGAGGAGGATGTGGAGAGCCGCAACAGAAGAAATAATATTTGGAACGCGGGGATCCCAGAGGGCTCGGAAGGGCTAGACATGCTGAACTTTATCAAACAGCTACTGCGCGAATCCCTGAATATCCCTGAGGTCCTCACGCTGGAGCTCGAGAGGGCACACAGGACACTAGGCCCAAAACCCCATCCTGAAGCATGACCACGCATTGTCTTGGCTCGGTTTCTTCGCTTTCAGGAGAAAGATATCTTCTGCATTCTGCATGGAAACAAGGTACAGTTTTTTACAATACACACAGGCTGTACCTTGAAAACGATTATGCCCCAGAGATCATGAACAGGCTCAAACAATATATACCAGTCATGAGGGCCCTTAAAGCAGCAGGTCTCAGATTTCGCACCCCCTATCCAGCCAAGCTAGTGATCCAGTTCCCAGAGGGATCTCAGACTTATGAAACAGTGGCAGAGGCAATAACAGAGCTCAAGGCATGGAAAATTGAGGTGCTACAGGGCCAAACTGCTCCAAGAGCTACAATATCCTCGAGGCTCTCACGGAAATTGTGGAACAAGGGCAATAAGGATTTATGCAGATGCCAGGGAAAGGAAGCAATCCAGCAGATCGCACACTCGCTTAGGAGTCAACCGATGAACACTCACAGCCACTCCGTGGTAGCGGCCTCTACATCCCCACGATGAGATCTCAGGAGACAGTAATCAGGACCCTACCTATAATGAAGACCGAGCAGCGGAAACAAATCTGAATTGACCGGGAGTTGCCTTTTGCCTCCACAGGGAAACCCGGAGAGACTACAAGACCAGACTGTTTTGACACCCTCTATTCAGATAAGTCCCAGTCTTACTAATTCTTTCCTATTTCTCCTGTGCTTTAACTGAATGTATGCTTCTTCACCCTGTAGCCTAACAAGGCCTTTCAAGCACTAATTACTCAGACCTAGGGGTCACCCCCCCCTTTTTTTTGGTTAACTGCTACTAATGCTACTCTCCGTTTCACCTTTAATTTCTTACTGAAGGAATAAGCTCACACTCAGACCCCTTACAGACTGGATGGCTTACTGGACTTAGAGCCACTGAGGTAGGGGCCTTCCCATACTTTCTCTATGCTGGACTGGGACAGCTTCTATTACTCCTTAATATTAACATTTTGGTTTAAGAGTAAATGGAAGCAAATGAAGGGATGCAGAAATGCTGCCCCAGCAGATTGCAGCTCTCTCCGGGTGGGAGTGTGTGTTGGAAGACAGTGACCTGAGTGACACATTGAGCAAGAGACCCCGCCACGTGGAGGCCTCGAGAGGATTGGTGTCATCCCCAGAATTGCCTCAATCTGGGATCCGGGGGCACTCCGCAGGGGCTGTGGGTTGTCGCTTTCCCCTTAAGGGCGAAGAGATGACTACATTTCGCTATTTGGCTAGTTGTCAAAACAGGCTTCTCTCTTCAGTTGCAGATTTTTTTAAAAAAAGGGGAGAACAGGGACACGAGGGACACTCCCAACCCCCCTTTACTTGCCCTCCCCCTGCAGGCACCAAAAGTGCCTATAGCCTCCCATAATGTAGGAGGCACATTGGTGCGAGCTACCCACTTGCATCTAGGTCATCATGAATGGCCACTTCGATGGAAGTTCCATAGCATGGTGAATACCCACGTTCGTTATGTTGGCCCTGTTGGCCCTAAGAGTTTCTGGGTCCCTCCGGACAGGAGAGAAATCCCCCAACTTTAAGCTCTCTACAGTTCACTGAATTGTATTTATTTGGCTGTAAAAGTTCATGCCCTAAGGAGGAGGAGAAGAGTCTTTTGTTTATGGCTATTGGTATTGTATTTTCTAGAAAATTACACCCTATAATATCTGTAGACAGTCACAGGTCCACCTCTGAAATGATAGAGATCTCAGCTCAATACCAGCTACTCAGAGGGTGGGTAACATCCCAGGAAATGACCAATCATAATGGCTAAGCAGCAGTTACAGTTATGTTCCCTGAATGTGAATGGCCTGGGTAGCCCAATTAAAAGAACTAGAATCATCACACTACTTATAAAAACGAAGGTGGATGTGATTTATCTGCAAGAAACTCACATGACCCAACTGGAACATAACAAATTAAAAGGGCGAGGCTTCACACAGATGATCTCTTCAGCAATGGTGGGGGGGGAGTGGAGGAGAGGGGTGGCCATCCTGATTGCAAGCCAGGTCTCTTTCCGCCTAGCAAAGAAATGGGCTAATCTGGAGGGCAGACTAATTGTAGTGCAGGGGTGGCTACAGGAACAAGAGGTTACTCTGGCAAATATTTACTTACCCCCCGGGCTCAAACTCCTCCACAATTCAGTTTTTACTTGACAAGGTGGTGGCCATGAATAAATGTATCCTGATATTAGCAGGGGGTTTTAACATTGCCCCCAACCCCTCCGTGGACACTAGAAATCCATGCTGTCATAAACAGCCAGCCCCACACAAGACCTTTGAGCAGTTTACTCAGGAGATGGGATGAATGGATGTATGGCGATCACTTCACCCCAGGGTAAGGGGGTATTCATTTTATTCGGCAGTACATGGCACGTATTCCCACATAGATCATTGCTATACATAAAAGAAGAGTCTAGGAAAGCTAATGGACGCCACAATGGGTGTCATAGCACAAGCGGACCATGCACCAGTAATTACAACCTGGCACCTGGGCCCAGAAAGACGCTGTACCAGGTGCAGGTTTAATCCAGCCCATCTTAAAAGTGAGCCTTTTAGGGAGTTTTTGAGGGATAAAATTGAAGAAATAGTACAGGACAACTCAGACCCAGACATCCCCCCGACCATTAGATGGGACACCCTGAAGGCAGTCCTCAGGGGCCATTTGATACAATACACTGCCACTCTTGCTAAAGAAAGACAACAGAGGCAAGCACAATTGGAGCAGACTCTGCAATTTCTACAGTGCCTGTACCAGCGGGGTGACACTCGGTGCTGGCAGATTAAGCAGACCAAAAGAGACCTGGACTGCCTTTGCACTCAGTGAGCGGAGATGGCCCTGGCCTTCCTAAGACAAAAATATGGGGAGGTGGGACCCCGGGCTTCCCGACTACTAGCATACCGAATACGTAGGCAATGCAGACTAGCCACAATAGCAATGATAAGGGACCCGACCACGGGGGCCCGCCTTACCATGCTTAAGGATATTACCCAGGTCTTTACCCAATTCTATAAAGAACTTTACACACCAGACCACCAGACAAACTACAATCAGGTTAACGCCTTCCTAGTCACACTAGATCTTCCTGAACTCACGGAGGATCAGCGGCTTTCCCTGCTGGCCCCTCTTATTCCCACAGAATTGAGTGCTGCTATAGCCAGATCAGAAACTCAGAAATCCCCTGGATTGGACGGATATGGGGCAGAATTCTATAAAAGTATGATACAACCCATCAGTAACCTCCTACTGAGTGCCCTGAACGAGGTTGCCCAGGGGAATGCCCCTCCGCCCAGCTGGTCCTATGCTACAATCTCCCTCATCTTCAAACCAGATAAAGGCCCCCTCCAGTGTGGTTTCTATAGCCCAATATCGGTCCTTAATGTGGATTAAAAATATTTTACATCCATCTTGTCCCAAAGGTTAGAGACTATCCTCCCTTCCTTGATAGACCTGGATCAAACTGGCTTCATCAGTGCGAGATCCACTACAGATAACACCCATAGGACCCTGCACTTGATACATGAGATGCGGTCCCCGGGGGATCCCCGGGTGCTCTTTTCAGCCTTGATACTGAAAAGGCATATGATAGAGTCTAATGGCATTTTCTCTTCGCAACCATGCTAAAGATGGGCTTCCCTGCCCTTTTCATAACTATCATTAAAGCATTATATTCCTTCCCCCAGGCATGTGTAAAAGCTTCCGGGCACCACTCGGACTACTTCCCCCTTTACAGGGGTACTAGACAGAGGTGCCCCTGCCTATTTGCCATCTTCATTGAACCGCTGGCGCAAGCAATCCGGAGAGCTCTGGGGGTTACGGGCGTAAATATAGGAGAGGCTGAATATCACATAGCGCTATATGCGGACGATGTCCTTCTCTTTCTTTCTGACCCCACAGACTCGATTCCTAAAGTATTCCAAATCATAGAGGAGTATGGAATCTGCTCGGGTTACCGTCTTAACACTAGTAAGATGGAGGCCCTAGTCTTCTATTATGATCCTCGGAAGAGTTCAGGAGGCAGTACCCCTTCAGATGGGATCTTGACAAGATGAGGTACCTGGGAGTCTACATGTCCCACAGGTCAGAGGATGCTATGTGGTTTAACTATGAACCCTACTTTACACAAATAAGGCAAGACCTCAAGAAATGGAGCCTTGTACCCCTGAATTTGGTACAAAGAATTGATGTAGTCAGGATGGTGGTCCTCCTAAGGGCACTGTATCTATTCTAAAACATACCCCTTAATTTATCAGCGAAGCTATTTTGAAAATGGAATGGAGCTATCTCCAGATTTGTTTGGGCAGGCAAGCACCCACAAATAAGGCTTAGCATCCTCACCCTACCTAAATCACAGGGGGGCTACCTAATCTGAAATTATACAACTGGGCCTCACATATAACATTCCTAATCTGGCGAGGCTCGGTTGGCACCGGCTCACGCTAGCAAGAGATAGAGGAAGACGTGGCACCACGTCCCGAATGGGAGAGAGCAATATTACACCAAAATCCCCCTCCCATAAGACAATGCACTTCAAACCCTTGGATTATACACCAGACTTGCACTTGGCACACCATCTGTAAAACCCTGCAGCTTTCCCCATATCTGGTGTATCTCTGCCCTCTGGGGCTCCTTGAGGCCTTCCCTCCAGGACGAATAGACCACACTTTCAGCAATCGGAGGCACCTGCACCTTACAACTCTCATGTAGTTTCTGCAGGGCTCCAGGTTTAGGGAGTTCACGGAGATCAGTCAGGAATTTAATTTGAGGCAATCGGATTTCTTCTGATTTTTGCAACTCTGACACTATTATGATGCCCTCCCGGCCGGAGTGTGTAACCTGGAGGAACTCCCCCACATAATAATTCTCTTAAAGCAGGTGTTTCAAGCCAGTGGGCTCCCACATGCCATTTCAACTCTATACAAGTCATTAATGGAAACCACTGGGGAAAATACCCATTTGATTCTGGAGAGATGGAACTCTGAATCAGGACTTCACCTTTCCTGAGAAGTTTGGGGAGCCATCTGGTTCCTATCTTCCCGGCTTACCTCCTCACATACTTGGCAATTATTTTCATGGCAACTCCTCATAAGGTATTTTCACACACCGCTGATGACTTCGCACTTTGGGGGCCCCGCACTGGCAGCATGTTGGTGCCTGTGTGGTGAAACCAAGGCTAACCATACTCATGTGTTGTGGGCCTGACCGAAACTACAGCCATTCCTGACAGAACTTAAGGTGGAACTGGAGGAGATGTGGGGATGGGAGTTTCCCTGGACAGGAGAGTTCTTCTTGCTGCATGTCTTGCCCTAGGGACCAAGAGGCCCTTACAGTGGACCCCAACTGGGAATCCTACTACTAGCTGTGAAAAAAGCCATTACTAAATGCTGGCTTACAAGTCTGGCTCCCTCAATTACAAATTGGAGGGCCATAGTTAATGAAATTTATAGAACAGAAAGAATCACCTATTATTTAAATGATAGAGCCCAGCTATGCTCTGAGAAATGGAACAGGTGGTTATTATATATAATGCCCAGAGACCCTGACTTCATCCCCTAGATAGATGAACCTCGTAACTCAAGGGCGTACTACACACCTGGTTCTCTAACCGTGTGGGAATCTAACACTGAGTGGGCCTCGCCTCTCCCCCCGGGGCAAGGCATGCTGAACTCCGACAGTGAAGAGGAAGTCTTCGGAACATTAGACCAGGGAATAGTTGAGATATTGCAGTGAACAGACTGTGGAGGGCCCCAGCCAGAATTCCAGGGACTGAATCAGAAACATGAAGCAATGAATAAGATTAGTCCCCCCTCAGATGGATATGTTAACTAAGTGATGTCAATATATGAATTTTGTACCTGCTGATGTCATAAAATGCTTAGATATATGAATGAACTTGTGACTGTAAAACTGAAAATGTTCAATAAAAATATATTTACAAAAAAAAAGTATTATTGGGTAGCTCAATTAGTCCCTCTGGTGAAAATGTTGGCCTCCTCACAACAAGTACATTGGTGTGTTCTTGAGGAAAATGCCTCTCCTCGGGTTCCATTGGCAGTGCTTCCCTAGCTAATTTTACCCAAGACTCTAAAAGCAGTGAAAAATAGATGCACCAAACATACATTAGCCATATGGTTGCAGACTAGATCATTGTGGTAAGTACCTACATATGTATGGCCCTATATCCCTCTACATTATCTTCCAGAATTTCCAACAGCACATGGAGATGCTTGTTTTGATAGATGGGCTAAACAGGGTCTAAGGTTTTTGCCTCAGTTCGTGTCAGGGGGAACTGTAAGAGATTATAATTCCCTGCAGCTGGAATACAACCTGTAAAGTAAGGATTTCTATAAGTATCTCCAGTGCAGACATTATATTCAAACATTGGTAGGGACTATGATGCTGACATTCCAGATTTCAGAGGGAATGGTGTTAATAAATAACAAAGCTACATCCTATGATATAAAACATTTGATCTCACAATTCTATAAACTTTTGCAAGCAGACTTGGTGGTGTTGGCCATTCAAAATTCCAAGATAAATGGGAGGGGTAGCTTGGGCAAGCTATACCAGAGCAGGATTGGGCTAAAATCTGGTCCAGCATTCATAGAACTACAGACTCATTAGTCTGGAGAGACTTTCAGTGGAAGGTCTTGGCATGATTTTTCACTACTCCTATTATCTCTAAGCACTACGCATGACTCAAGTCTCCACTGATGCATGTTGGCAGGAATGTGGGATGTCTGGCTCATACTTTCACATTTTCAGGGACTGCCCCAAAATTCAAGTTTATTGGGCCCAAGTGAGGGACAACATCAGAAATATGTTGGGGCTATCACAAGATCTTACTTTCATACACTTGGTTCTAGGCTGCACACTGCAATAAATTAAAACAAAGGATCAAGAGTATTTATTCTTGATACTAACAGTGACAGCCCTTAACCCTTAAAGTAATAACGCAAAATTGGTTATCCCAAAAACAACTAATGCTAACACAATGTATCACTAATGTGAAGCATATCATGCAGATAGAGGCTTGTTACAATGAAACTCAGATTTAAAATTGACAAATATAACTCCAGCTGGCTTCCATGTTTTACCCATGTAGAGAAGACTGAGGGTATCCCAGTGTTGGAGCAGTTACTAACATGATAAGTGTAAAGAGGATATTTGTAGGAGGCAGATTTGTTGAAAGTGGCCAGTGGCCAAAGTTAAGTGACCAGTGACCAAACTTTTATCAACAATATGTAATTGGCTAGCCAAAAGGTTGAGGAGATAGAGAGGTGTAAAATGGCTAGTGTAGAGGCTGCAAAGGGCTAGTAAAAGGTGAAGGTGGCTAGTAGATGACTACATGATACCAACATGTAGATTAATGTGCCTTGTAAGTGCAGAGGTGTTTGGAGAGTAATTGTTGAAACTATGCAAATAATGATACCACTGTGCAAATTGATGTCTGTGTAGATGCTGAGGTTCAAAAGGTGTTGGGGCCCTTTAAATAACTGTAGAAAATAAGTGAACCATGTTTAAAAAAATAAATGTTTTAAAGAAAATTAGCTTTGCTTTGCTCAGCAGAGATATTTTGTACAAAACCTTCCTTCAACCAAAGGTCATAGCAAAAATAAGGTTCAGCTGCTTCAAACCACTGCAGCTTAGATACAGTTCCTCATTTTATAATTTCCTGTGTTTAAAAAAAATGTGTAACAGAGAGTTGATAAGAAACAATTATATCCTTGTTTTGGCCACTGTCTAGTCAGCAAGTTATTTAAAGTGAATGTGAAGTCCCCTCATATGTTTTCTGTATCCTAAAGCGAGTTATTTTTGATAAATGTAAATTCCCCTAATCACTTGTTTTTCCATCTAAAGATTATCACATGTCTCGGCAAAGTGTCAAATGTTTCTTATGACTGAGGTATCTCATGGCCATTGTACTTTTAAAACCTTGTCTCATAATGTTATTAAATGACGTGATGTCTAGGCTAAAATTTGCTGTAACAGTTGAGAATTTCCACCATGCATTTTTGGGGTATAAATACAGAACCTAAATGTCATGGCCAGTGTGTTTTTAGAGGAATAGCTACAGCTGCTATAGATGCTAGAACACCCAGAAAAGGGAGCGGTTCACTCCACTTTTCTGTACCTGTAGCCCTGGTGGTAAAAAGCTGTCAGCTGTTTAGATTTGATCATGTTAGATGTAAAATTGTTAGGGTTTACTTGATATTAATAAATTGCAACTGATTTAAAATAATATTTGGTGTCAGGTGGCTTTATTGGATTACCAGGGACCACTAGCCAAGAACCTTGTGTTTTACAGATTCCTGTATACTGTCTTGTAGTGAAAGATTATACTTTTCTATGGTACAGTACTCAGGTTATTTAAAGAACCACACTGTTCATTTTGACAGACAGACTTTTATTGTTGTTATTTAATGTTTTATTAAAACAAAAAATGAGAGCACTTAGAAAGGACATGAACCATTTCAAATACTAAGGTCATTAACTATGCACATCGATTCCTTGTTTTTTGATCCTACATTCGATCTTATTGTACTGGATGGGCAGAGGACTGGAAAACCAGATTCTTTCTTGCTTATTCAGACCTGTAATAGAGAATTTACAAAGATTAATTAGCATATACAAAAGCTCTAGAAATATTTTTTAACCTATGCACTGTATTAAGGATATATAAAAAAGTAAGAACATCTTGTGTATCTGTATGATATATGACCCTGCAATGTAATTTGCTCTTGATAAACTAACACGTTCAAAAAATACAGGAAAGGCCAAGATAAACAGGTGAGTCTTTAGGCCCCTCTAAAACACCTCCACCGTAGGGGCCTCCCACAAAGATCTTGGCAGCGAGTTCCAGAGGACTGGGCTGGCCACCCTGAATGAACAGTCACCCAAGGTTTTCAGCCTTATCCTCGGAACTGCCAGGAGGGCCGCAGTGGAGGAACGAATGGAGTGTGCCGGAATGGTAGGAGTAAGGAGCTATGTCAGGTATCCAGGGCCTGATCCATATAGGGCCTTATAAGTGTGCAAGCCCACCTTGAAGAGAATCCTCCACCTGACTAGCAGCCAGTGCACACCCTGCAGGACCTAAGTTGCATGACAGGACCTTGACAGACCCATCAGCAGCCTGGCTCCTGCATTCTGCACTAGCTGCAGCTGGCAGAGGTTCTCTCCACTGCCCCTGAGGTAAAGAGCATTATAATAGTCGAGTCTGGAAGTTACAAAGGCGTAAACCAGTGATGGGGGTTTAATCCGGGCGATGTTCCTCAGATGGTAAAAAAACGCTTTTTACGACAGCTAACATCTGAGCTTCAAATGTCAGCTTGTCATCATGGGCAATGCCCAGATTTCTCACCCTAGAGGATGCCATCAATGGGGTTGACCCCAGGACCAAACCTGTTGTCACCCCGGAAGCAACCACATCATACCCGAGACCTGGCTCAATCACCAGCACCTCTGACTTGTCCGGGTTAAGTCTCAACCAGTTAGAGTTCATCCAGTCCTGGATCTCGGCACGGCATTTATTTAGCACTTCAACTGCATCATTTGTCCCCAGTACAAAAGACATATACAGCTGAATATCATCTGTATAGTAGTGAAAACCCAGGCTGTACTGTCTAATGAGCCTCCCCAAGGGCAGCATGTATACTGCAAAGCGCATCGGTGAGAGGATCAAGCATTAAGGAACTCCACAGGTCAGGGACATTGGGGAGGAGGAGGAGAAAATCCCCATCACTATCCGCTGCCTCCTGCCCAAGAGAAAGGACTCAAACCAGTTGGTGATGGTACCGGTGTGTCCACAATACTCTCTAAGGTGATCCAGCAACACGATGTGGTCCATGATATCAAATGCTGATGACCGATCAAGGAGAGTGAGAATTGACTGTTCTCCCTCGATCTCTTGCCCAGAGGATGTCATTATGTACCCGGACCAATGCTGTCTCTTAGCTGTGCCTTGTCCTAAACCTGGACTGGAATGACTCATAGATGTCAAAGGCCTCCAGGTGTTCCTCGAGCTGCAGAGCCACTATCTTCTCAACAACCTTCCCTAAAAACCAGAGATTGGAGATAGGTCTATAATTTGCCAGGACATTAGGGTTGAGAGATGTTTTTTTTCAGAAGGGGCTTCACCAACACCTCCTTAAAGGCATCAGGGAAGGCGCCCTCCAAAAGTGAGCACCTGACAATCCCAGCGAACACTGGACCAATGACCTCGATGCAGCCCATTAGGAGACGAGTCGGGCCAGGGTCCAGTTCACAACAAGTGGGACGCAGCTTTGAAATCACTTTGGAGACCTCGGCCACCTCCACCGGCTGAAACTTTGCCCAGACAATTGAAGCGCCCTTGCTCCACCCAGATCCCACTCTGTGGGACTGATCTAGACCCACTGGTGAGATCCTGGCCCGAATGGCAGATACCTTGTCAGAGAAGAACAGAGCAAACTCTTCCCAAAGCACTACTGAAAAAGCTCTATTCAGCTGTAGACAGACAGGATGGAGAAGCCCGTCCACAGTCTAAAAGAGCTGAGCTGGTCTGTTCTTCCCTGCAGCAATCTCCCTGGACAGGAACTCTGCCTTCTTACAGTTGATTGCCCTTTGATAATCACCATAGTGATTCCTCAAAGCCAGTCTATTCTCCTCTGACCGAGTCCTATGCCGGCAACGCTCCAACCTCTGACCCATGGTCTTTATCACCTTGAGAGCCCCATCATACCATGGGGGTCTCAGGCAAGAGGACCTGGGTCATATACAGATAGGTGCAATACTATTGAGTGCCCTGGTGACAGCCCTATTATAGGCTGACACTGCTTCACCCAAGCCAGTCGCGCTAACAGCACTTACACTGGATAAATCAACTACTGCCATCAGCCCCTCTGGGGCCAGTCCCCTTAAAGGGTGATAGCTGATCATCTCAACAGGGGAGGGACCATTGGCAGGGCCCCAAATGAGAATTTCACTGTACAGTAAGTGGACCAAGTGACCCAATCAGTCCCGAGGTCGGTGATCTCGAGACCCAGTGAGAATACCAGGTCCAAGGTGTGGCTGTGATGGTGAGTCACAGAGGCAACTGCTTGTGCAAGGTCCAGTGATGTCATCAGCTGGAGGAGGTCAGAACCAAATTGTGAGGATTCATCATCGATCCAAGCATTGACACCTCCCATAATAAGCCATCTGGGGGGACTCCAACACCCTGTTGGCGATGGTCCGCAACCTCCTGCAGAAATTCTCTGCCTGACCCTGGAGGGGTCCACAGCCTCCACAGGCTGGTTCGCCAGATCTTTGCTACCCAGGTGTACCAGCACCACCAGCTCCCCCTCCCCCTCTCCGTCATCCTCCCTGTCCTATCTATATCCTGGAGGCTGATGCATCAGGAAGGCATCTGACCATTTCACTCCTCCCTCCCGCCCACCCCCATCTATGCCTCTAATCACTTTCTCCCCAATCACTAAGACTCTCCTTGCTGACTTCCTCATGTTTACTCTCCTGGGTGCACCAAGTTGTCCTGCCCATTTCCTCCGACTGATTAAAGGTTCCCCTCCCACCAGCCCAGTGGTGCTGAGGGTTGAGTTGCTAGACACCACACCTTGTGCCATGCCTGTGACCTGTGTTCAGGAATGTGCATGGGCCACTGGGGGTCGGCAGGGGAGGGAGAGGATTGAGCGTCCGATGACAGCTCTCCTCTTCTAGGGAAGGGTGGGTATGTTGTCCCGCTCCTTGGCTGCCCCCCAGTGGAGGATGGGGGGGAAGTGCCAGAACTAGGGAGACAGCATGGCATTGTGACGCGCATGCATTCATGGCCGCGAGGGGGAAGGGACTGCAGAAAAGAGGAAATTGGTTACCAGCTTCATGGAAGCCCCTAAGGTACTCCGGTGCCATGGCCTCATGGAGCCCTCAGGCTCAATCCAGATATGTGCTTGGTGGGGGGACAGCCCTCCTCCCTTCTGCCCTGCCTCAGGGGGTAATCTGATGGGGATATAGGGCCAGGGGGATTCGGGGCCAAAAGGTGGCTGCCAGAGACTGGTGGGGACAGAAAGCCTGCCGGTAGGCCGGGGAGCATAAGCAACTGAATTAAAAAAAAAGTTCCCCTCCCAACAGAGTCAGGTACTTGAGCCTCCTCCAGCTGTGCAAAGCAATTTGCTGTCTGAATGGTGTGAGACTGGTTGAACCCCTTCTGGCTGCCCCTGCTCCCCCCCACTTCTCCTCCTCTTTAACGAACCAATCAGACTGGAATCAGAGAATTCTAATCAACCCTTGTTCCTATACAGACAGTAGATTCACTTGGAAATGAGGGAGCTGCCTTTGAATATGGAGTGCATTGGTGGAATAACATAACATGATAGTACTGTGTTTGCTGAAATAACTTTGGTTCCATCTTCTATCTTGTCAACCCCTCCGGCTGCAGAGCAGTGACTGTACCCAGTGATATCAATTGAGCTGAAGCTTTCCATGCAGGGCTTCTGCTCAATTGATATCACTGGGTTCCAGAACTGCTAAGTAATTAAAAAAATGAATATTGGGAGGGCAAAAGACTGCACTAAAAAGGAACCCAAGATAATGTAAAAAAGAAAACTACTTCAAGACAAATGCACCAAATAATACACTGCAGTTATTAAACAGACTTCACATATACCCAAACTAACAATATTATTAAAAAATGTACATAACAGGGTTTATATTTCCTTTAAACAATGGAGTGTTACCCCTACTCTTGCTGTGTAACCCCCTGTGCTATCCTCCCTTAATAATCTATCTAGTCCAGCTTTTGAAACCATGCACAGGGTTAGCTTCTACTACCTCACAGGGTAGGCTGTTTCACTTGCAGATCACCCTCTGTGTGAAGTATAACTTTCCAGTGTCTCCCCTCATCCTGACCCCCCCACTATGAGGTTATGCCCTGCAGTTTTGCTTGCAATCCACCGACTCAAACAGCTGTGCATGCACCACCCTGTCCATCCCTTTTAGTATTTGAAACAGCATCATCATGTTCCCCCTCAGCTTTCACTTCCTGATGCCAAATAATTTGAGCACTTCTGATCTCTCCTCTGTTTGGTGGTGGTGGTGGTGGTGGCTAGCCCTGAAGCCTGCAAATGGAACAGTTCAAGTACCTACTACAGTACTGCCTTGTTTGTACATGATTTGGGGAGGCTCGCACTGGGGATTTACTCAGTGGGGGCTGGGCAGCAAAGAGCACTTTTCATGACCCCCTCTCCTGCTGTGTAAGTCTTTTCTTAAGACATGAAAAGAGACAATGCCACTGTGAGTACTCACAGCAACCCAGATATCACAATAACCACAAAAGCTGGGCACTTACTTCACCATAAAAAGATTGCAGAAAAGCATTCATAAACTGCTCCCACTTACTGTACTTTCATTGGGTGAATAGTGCTTTAAAAGGCACTTCACCAGTCCAGGCCTTTTACCAAGGGTCACACCTCACACAGCACCTGCTCTGCTGCCAAATGTCAGGTGCTTGTGGAGGCGTCCCATCTAATCATACCTCTCAACCTCTTGCCTCCTAAATCAGGGACAAGGCTTAAAAAAACCAGGGACAAAGACCCAAAATCAGGGACACAGCTTAAAAATTGGTACTATTCGCTCAGAATGCTGACAAAATAAGGGGTTTGTGTTGAGATGCATTTTCAGAAGCCGAACAAGTCTGTAACTTTAATGTTTGACATTATTTTGTGATTTTAATCCCCATTGTTCTGTCACAAAAACACACATTTTACGAGGGACGGAGGAATATTTAGAGGCAAAATCAGGGACATCCCTGAAAATCAGGGACAGTTGAGAGGTATGCATCTAATTTCCTGCTGTGTAGTTATTCACCTAATTAAATGACATTTGATCAAATTCGGAACACTTTCCTGTGATCTTTTGATGAAGAAGCATTTTAAGACCCCTCCCCAAGCATGGCTAGGATCCTGTAGAGCTGCTTGCACAGACATGATAATATCTCTTTGACCATATCTTAGTAATGAGTAGAGGGGCTAGAGGAGAGGGAAGAGGAACTTGTTACAAACCAGACCACCAGCTCCGGACCAGACCCGACTGGCGAAATCTGAACTGGCCAGTCCCACTGTCCAGCCAGACACGTGCAACTTGATTGAAAATTGCTGGTCCCGCCACTTGGCTGGATATTTTGGTATGGGTTTTTCTTATCTGGTTTGGTCTAGTCTCAGTGGTCTGCTTTTCAACCAGTCCTAGGTAGGGGTGAAAACTGCTGTGACCAGGTAGGTAAAAACTGGACCAGAGTCCAGAGTGGCCAGACCAGCAATATTTGTGTAAGTTGTGCCTGATCCAGTGGGACCAGTCAGTTTGTATTTTACTGATGTGGTCCAGTCTGAGTTGGCCAGACTGGTTTTTACCCATACCTTTGAGGAGACAAACAGAATGATGCTGCTACTGGTGTTCCAGATATTGCAGCAGACTAGCAGAAGACAGTGGGATGTTAGCTAATTATTATTATTATTGAATGCATCTTCTCTTTATTAGAGCATGAAAAACTTGATTTCACAGTCCATTATGCACATCTGCAGAGTAAGTGAGGCTATACTGTGACCATCCATTAAGTGTGTGTGAAGACGTTCTGACCATTCCTCTCTTCTGATTGCTTGATTTGCAGCGGGTGATGATGCAGATCGTGCAGGAGTTGTGCAAGCGGCCAGGCCTGAACAAGTGTGGCTTTGATATGCCCACCATCTACATCCCGAATCCCAACAAGGTTGGTCCTGAAACTGATCATATAATAGAATGCACCAGGGGCAGAGATTGGGTACTGGGTGGGTTCATCATTGCAGTTGTTCTTGCCACCAGCACTTCACCTGTTGCTATGGTTCACTAAGTGACGTGGCAAGACATCTGAAATGCCAGTGGCACCTTTATAGCCTGAAAGGGTTTCCATGTCGATACTGGCAGATGCATCTCTACAGTCTATCACCATGGCAACAAGGCAATGGGGGGGATCACTCCTGCGTACACAGTCAACTTTATTTATAAAGTGTGTCTTCATAAAGAACAATATTATTTCTCAGCAATCTATAAGACTAAAAAACAAACCAAGCCCTATTATAAAACAACAGCGGGAAATGGTGCATTCTGATTCATTGATAGTATTCTACAAGGGATATATTAATGGCTGGAAACCTTCATGTACAAATAGAACCATTAGAATTTTAGCTATAAAAACATTCATTTTTAAAACACAAAAACAGTTTGGTTTCATAGTAGCATGGGTGCCATCAAGTTCATGGATGAAATGGCTACTTTGGAATTGGAAAATGGGTTTTAAAATGGCATTGGAAAATCCACAGATATGATTGGCTAAAACATGTCACATGATCATTAATGCACACTCAGTTGTGTGTTATTATTTACTTAAGTGCTGGTCCAGTGGTGTGGCAGCTGCACAATTTGTTGCTGTCTAGAAGACCATGTTCATGTGCAGTCTCACACTATGGCCTAATGGGGGACAGTGGCGCTACAGGGGTAAAGAGCTTGGTCCTTGAGGAAGGACAGCACTGACTGCCCAGCATTTATGCATCTCCTAGCAACTATTACACTGCAGCGGTGTCATGAGCTGTAAAATCAGCACTTGCATGCCCTCCCCAATGGAGGAAGGATGCAGCTGGGGAAATTGGGAAACCATGGAGACAAAAATGGGGAGAAATTTTAAAAAATATGATTGTTCATATACTACAGGTAGGTTTTGTATCCCTTATTACAATAATAGATCATGGGATCATTGTGTGGCACTACTGACCAATCATGAGGCATATTTGAATTGCATATCAGACACTTTATCGGATTTTGTTGCATAGGCTTAGAAATACTGGGGTCTCAGAAGAACCATGCAAATGGCTTGAGTCCTATCTAACTGGAAGAAAACAAATGAGACAGGTAGGCAAGGAACTTTCAGAGGAAGCAGCTGTGATACGTTGAGTCCCACAAGGGTCCATTTTGGGGCCACTACTATTTTTGATATATACTAATGAGGTGGCCACAGCAGCAGAAAATTCGATAGTTAGATTATATGCCGATGACACGGTTTTACTTAAAATGGTCTCGGACATAAATAAAAATAGATCTACAAAGAGATTTTATAACAATTCAGGAATGGTTTTCAAAATCAAATTTAATATTAAATAGTAAGAAATCCAGGTCGATGATGTTTGTTAACAACTCTAGGATTAAATCCAGTTCTTTAGAGCTGGGAATAAAAACAATACCTGGGGACTTTCTGCAACAGATCACTGAATACAAATATCTGGTCTTTGGGTGGACAGCAGTCTGAAGTTTGATTACCATATTAAAGAACTAGTAAAAACAATTAATAGAAGATTAGGAGCTCTAAGTCGAGCTAAACATTGTATAGATAGGAATGTAAGGCAGATACTAGTTAATCAGATGTTAGTACCTATAACAGATTATGGAATACATGTGTATGGTCAAGCCAGCGTAATGGAACTGAGAAAATTAAGGTGCTATACAGTTGATTGGCTAGGTTTGTTTTATTGGCAGACAAATGGACACATCATTGTAACATGTTGATTGAGTTAAATTGGCTCACAATAGAAAACAAATATAAAAAATATCGAATTGATCAAGTAAGAAACACTATAGTGACTGAAAAACCCAACTATTTACATGAGAAAATGATAAGGTCAACTCATTCACACAATCTAAGAAGGGATAAATTACTTAGGGATTACCAGATTAGGACTCCAAGAACTAGATATGGAGAAATGACCTCTCTGTATTTGGCCATAAAGGTCTGGAATGAACTTTAAAATACAGACAAAAATTATTCTTGATCGTTGAATAACATTTAATACTGCATTAAGACAAGAATTAACCACCCGTTGTAGGTGCATTGACTAGGCAGAGACCCATTGCTACACTTGAAATACAGTACATTTAATTGTTTGAAGGATGATTGTGTTATTAATTTATTATGAAATTGTATGTGTAAATTTGTGTGAACCTGTATGTGTAACCTTATATGAAAATCAGGAGCACCTTGTAAATAAGATTTGTTCTAACGTGTGAAATGACATCTGTACCTGACTAAAAATAAAGAGTTTACTACTACTACTACTACATTTTCTTAAGAGCATGTCACGCACTATGCCCTTGCAACGCACTTCTCACTGGCACTGGTTGTACTGTAGAAATGTTACTAATGAGAAAGGGTTATTAAGTTTGTGTGATGATGTATAATAATTTTATAGCTATAGTTCCAGGGCCCTATATCCCCCACCCCCATTTTGCTGCATCAAAGCCTGCTCTTTTTTCCAAATTAAACTCTAATATTTTTACTTTTCATATTTTTTGGAGGGGTTCTTGGTTCTCATCATCCAGCTGAACCATGATTAAGCCTGACCACTTCGGTAAAGTGTCCACCTCCATTGGTCAGGTAAAAAGCATCACATTTTAACTTGCTTTATCAGAGCTCAGTACAAAAGGTTTGCAAGCTCAACCCCTGTATGGGGGTGGGGGGGGGATATAGGGCCCTCGAACTATAAAGAAAGCAAGGAGACCTCAGCTCTGATAAGGCAAGTTAAAATGTGATGCATTTTACCTGACCGATAGAGGTGGACACTTTGCTGAAGTGGTCAGGCTTAATCATGGTTCAGCTGTATGATGAGAACCAACAGCCCCTCCAAAAAGTATGAAAAGTAAGAATATTAATTTGGAAAAAGGTGCAGGCTTTGATGCAGCAAAATGGGGGTGGGGGGGATGTAGGGCCCTGGAACTATAGCCATGTGTTTCTGTTTGGTCACACATCAGGAGCTACCCCATTAAGTTTGTTAAATTGTATTCTAAATACAGGGGTTGAGCTTGCAAACCTTTTGTACTAATAATTTTATAGCAACAAGAGGAGAGATTCTTATGGATATAAGTGTGTCTTCTATTGCATTCTTAGGGCACCAGAACTGCTCACCTTGGGTTCACAGTTTTCTCGTCTACAGAACGCCCACGGCGAAACTCATATCCATTAGAGTCCCTCTTAGCATCCCTTTAAAGTTATATTAAAGTGAGAAGGCTGCATGGAAGGTGTTGGGATTATACATCATGAGCCTTGAGGCCTTTATTAACAGAGCCCTCTCCCCACAACCCATAATAAGTAAAGGACAGTATTGCTTGAGCTTTTTAACTAAATTTAGTGCTATGGGTACTACGCCCCAGAAGATCCCTACCCATAATTCCAGCACAGGCTGCATACTGGAACTACAAGATTAGCAGGGCTATAGTGGAAGAATACAAGGACTTTTGAGAGAGTTTGATAGGGTCTGGGTAACACAGTAACATTGTAATTTGAGGTCAGAAGGGGCACTAGGTCCATCTGGTTTGCGCCCCCCCCCCCATCAGCAGGGAAAAATAAGTGTGCTGTGCAAATATGTACTAATTTAAAGGGGTGTACGAACACCAGATTTTGAATATGCGGGCTTAATATTATATTCAGGTCCTCAAATATTCAGGTGCTTTATATTCGTATTCAGTATTCGGCTGTTTGTGTTGGGGGAGGAAAAAATCAACTAAAATTATGTTGTCCCCACACCTGATGGATAATCTCCTGGCCACCATCTCAGCCCTTTCCAATCATTTTGCACCCACCTCCCCCATTTCCAATGCCCCAGAGAAGGCGTCAGAATTAAATAAATTGTCAGCTTTGAGCCAATCTGCTCAAACATCACCAGCTGGTACAGCTGATCACTATCCCTACCAGACATAATATGCGAACTCAAAATCACTCCCTTTTTGATTGGATGGTCACTAATAGGGAGGATAATGTGCTTCAGGCAGGGACCTTGTCCGACACCATTAGCGACCACTTCCCCACTTATCTGTTCTGGTCTACTAAAAGTAAACACTCCCCCCCCAAACTCCTGTCCTTCTGTAATTTTCACTTCCCCAATACCACTAATCTCATTGAGGACGTCAACGCTGTTGACTGGTTGGCCCTCTACTCTATGTTTGATGTGTCTACCGCAGTAAAATTCCTCACCGATGCCCTCCTCAAGATTCAAGACAGCCACTTCCCACTTACAACTAGGTGGGTGAGAGGTGGCTGCACCAGATAAATTTCCAAAGAACTTCTGGCCCTAATGAGAGACAGAGACTCCAAATGGGTTGCCTATTAAGCACAAGCCCACTCCTGACCATTGGAATGAATATCAGAGACTGCACAACAAATTTAAGCAAGTCGCCGAGTCTCAGAAATGCAATTACTACTAGAAACTATGGATAACCTTGCAAATCCTTTTTATTTCTGGAGCTCCTTGGGCTCCCTCCTCTCTCCAAAGTCCCATAGCCCAATTATAAACTTACACTCCCCCTCAGGCCTACTAACAGACCTGTCTGAGATTGCCCAGGTGTTCAACAGTAAATTCACTGACCTCTCTGTCCACCTTAACAAACTCCCCCCTCAGCAGCCTCATTCCCCCACTGCACATGTGTGTGATTCACCCCTTCCCTACTCTCCCATCTCATAGCCCCACCCCCGCCTTTCTACTTCAGGGTCTTCTCCCAGAATATTAATTCTAAGCTCCTCAGGAGCTTCCCCACTCGTGGTAACCTGAGTACCGATGGCCTCTACCCCTTCCTGCTCAAAAACATTGCCCCAGCCATATCCAAACCATTGACGTTTATTTTTAATCTTGCTCTGACCACTGCCACCATGCCTGTCTCCTGGAAGATAGCTAAATTAATCCCTATATTTAAAGCAGGAGACCCTCTTTCTTCTGACAACAACCATCCAATCTTTATTCTGCCCCACCTCAGCAAACTCCTAGAGAAAATTGTGCACCACCAGCTTTCTGACCACATTGATAAGTACAACCTTCTGTGTGAGCAGCAACATGGCTTCCGTAGAAAACACAGTACTGCCTCTGTCCTCGCCCTCTTCACAGACCATGTCCACAGAAATATGGATAGGGGGAAAGGTACTGCCGCAGTGTTTGTGGACCTGACCAAGGCCTTCAACCTGGTCAACCACCCTCTACTGCTAATCAAGCTTCACCAGCTTGGATGCTGTAATGAGACCTTGCGTTGGTTCCACAGCTTCTTAACTGGACGTTCGCAATCGGTGGTTATTGGTGTTGCCACCTCCCCTGAACTGCCTGTCTCTATGGGTGTCCCCAAGGGCTCAATACTGGGCCCCCTAATATTTCCTCTATTCATAAACTGCCTCCCTTCCGAGAGCCTACACTGCTCTTCTCTCTTTTACGCAGGTGACTTAGTCCTCTTTTATAGTGATAAATCATTTCAAAACATATCCTCAGTACTCACCCACAATTATGGCTCTGCCCATAACTGGTTCTTATCCCAATATGCTCCTTGTCAATGAGAAAAAAACAAAGCAATTTACTTGGATCCAGGCCCTACCTGGCTGGTATTGTGAAAACCAACTCCTCTGTCACTGTGCTCTCTCCAGCTGGTCCTCCCCTGCAGACTGTCCTCTACTTCAGATATCTGGGTGGTACCCTCGACCCCTGCCTCTCGTATACAGAACATATTAACACTATCATACGCAGGGTAAATCAAAAGCTGAGTGCCGCCTACCGACTAAGGAATTTCCAAACCTTGGATGCCCGTCTTACCATTGCTCGGGGCAGCATTCTCCCCATCCTGGACTACTGCTCCCCCATTTTCCCCCGCTCTGTCTTCTACTCTTCGCCACAGACTCAACTCTGTCTATAACAATGTTTGCCACTTCACTTTATTGACTCCCTTACACAACCCGCCACTGTTCCTTGTATCAGTCGCCAAGGTGGCTCTCTCTCAAGGGTCGTCATGACTATGCCTTAGGAAGCCTCATTGATAGCTCGCTGCAGGATGGTGCAGAATCTCTGTACGCTTCCCTCCTCATTGCCAGGGTGCCAACATGATGTCTCCATGAAACATCGCCCTCCCCGTGGTCCCCAAAGTCTCTTCAGTTATGGGTGGGAAAGCTCTGTCTTTCGCTGCCCCCTCTCTCTGGAACAGTATCCATGCACCCCTCTGCTCAGCCATTTTGCACCTTACCTTTAAGTCCCTGCTCAAAACCTGGCTATTATTGCAACCAGCTGTTCCTGCTCACCAGGGTAATCCCCCATCCCCCTCCCCTATGTGTGCCCCCCCGTGACTGTTTTCTATGTGGGGACTCTAAACCTCCACTTGCACTTAGCCCTTGCACTTACGTCCACTCTATCTACCATTTTCATTGTACTACTGTATATTTGTTACTACCCATGCATCTTCTTGTAGAATGCAATCTCTGGAATTTTGTGTTGCAGCTTGTATATATTTCATTTTTGTTATTGTTAGAGCAAGAACCCATGATGCAGCTTATATACTTCACCGCTACTGTAATGTACTTGTATCCTATATTTAATGTTATCTGTGCCATTCCTGTGGCCCGGGTCGTACCTGAAAATGGTCCATCGGATCAGTGCACTTACCCAATTACCAAAGACTTAATAAATCAATCAATCAATCAATCAATCAACAGCATCTTTTCAAACTGTCTGCCACCTTTACCTGACTTCTCATTGTTTCAATTCTATGTTTTTTTTTAAATTTCAGCCCCCTTGACCCCTTACCTTGATTTGGGGGGGGGGGCTCGTGACACCAGTACCTATCCAAGGTATTCAGCCAACCTCCCTTCCTGCTGAGTCCCTTAGTTTGCTGGCATGTTGCAGCCAATGCTGCATAACATCACTATGACAACTGCCCCACACATCCCTCATGATTGCATGCCCTCACATTGATGTTCACTCCTCTGACCAGACCAGGTTCTTCAGTTTATCCTTAAAAAGTGCATGCGGTACTTGTATATTGTTATTGTACTAATGGTGTCCAGCATGTGGGACTCGTATATTGTACTAATGGTGCCCAGCATGTGGTACTTCTATATTGCACTAATGGTACACAGCGTGCGGTACTTGTATATTGTACTAATGGTGCCCAGCATGCAGGACTTGTATATTGTACTAATGGTGCCCAGCATGCGGGACTTGTATATTGTACTAATGATGCCCAGCATGTGGTACTTGTATATTGTACTAATGGTGCCCAGCATGCGGGACTTGTATATTGTACTAATGGTGCCCAGCATGCGGTACTTGTATATTGTACTAATGGTGCCCAGCATCATGTACTTGTATATTGTACTAATGGTGCCCAGCATGCAGTACTTGTATATTGTACTAATGGTGCCCAGCATGCAGTACTTGTATATTGTACTAATGGTGCCCAGCATGCGGTACTTGTATATTGTACTAATGGTGCCCAGCATGCGGGACTTGTATATTGTACCAATGGTGCCCAGCATGCGGTACTTGTATATTGTACTAATGGTGCCCAGCATGCGGTACTTGTATATTGTACTAATGGTACCCAGCATGCAGGACTTGTATATTGTACTAATGGTGCCCAGCATGCAGTACTTGTATATTGTACTAATGGTACCTAGCATGCGGTACTTGTATATTGTACTAATGATGTCCAGCATGCGGGACTCGAATATTGTACTAATGGTGCCCAGCATGCGGTATTTGTATATTGCACTAATGGTGCCCAACTTGCGGTACTTGTATATTGTACTAATGGTGCCCAGCATGCAGTATTTGTATATTGTACTAATGGTGCCCAGCATGCAGTACTTGTATATTGCACTAATGGTACTCAGCATGCGGGACTTGTATATTGTACTAATGGTGCCCAGCATATCAGACTTATATATTGTACTAATGGTGCCCAGCATGTGGGACTTGTATATTGTACCAGTGGTGCCCAGCATGCGGTTCTTGTATATTGTACTAATGGTGCCCAGCATGCGGTACTTGTATATTGTACTAATGGTGCCCAGCATGCGGTACTTGCATATTGTACTAATGGTGCCCAGCATGCGGTACTTGTATATTGTACTAATGGTCCCCGGCATGTGGTACTTGTATATTGTACTAATGGTGCCCAGCATGTGGGACTTGTATATTGTACTAATGGTGCACAGCATACGGTACTTGTATATTGCACTAATGGTGCCCAGCATGCAGTACTTGTATATTGTACTAATGGTGCCCAGCTTGCGGTACTTGTATATTGTACTAATGGTGCCCAGCATGCAAGACTTTTATATTGTACTAATGGTGCCCAGCATGCAGTACTTGTATATTGTACTAATGGTGCCCAGCATGTGAGACTTTTATATTGTACTAATGGTGCCCAGCATGTGGAACTTGTCTATTGTACTAATGGTGCCCAGCACGCGGTACTTGTATATTGTACTAATGGTGTGCAGCATGTGGTACTTGTATATTGTACTAATGGTGCCCAGCATGCGGTACTTGTATATTGTACTAATGGTGCCCAGCATGTGGGACTTGTATATTATACCAATGGTGCCCAGCATGCGGTTCTTGTATATTGTACTAATGGTACCCAGCATGTGGGACTTGTATATAGTACCAATGGTACCCAGCATGCAGTACTTGTATATTGTACTAATGGTGCCCAGCATGTGGGACTTCTATATTGTACTAATGGTGCCCAGCATGTGGTACTTGTATATTGTACTAATGGTGCCCAGCATGTGGTACTTGTATATTGTACTAATGGTGCCCAGCATGCGGTACTTGTATATTGTACTAATGGTGCCCAGCATGTGGTACTTGTATATTGTACTAATGGTGCCCAGCATGTGGTACTTGTATATTGTACTAATGGTGCCCAGCATGCGGTACTTGTATGTTGTACTAATGGTGCCCAGCATGCGGTACTTCTATATTGTACTAATGGTGCCCAGCATGTGGGACTGTATATTGTACTAATGGTGCCCAGCATTCGGTACTTGTATATTGTACTAATGGTGCCCAGCATGGGGGACTTGTATATTGTACTAATGGTGCCACATGCAGTGAGTGCTTGTATATTATGTACTAATGAGTAGCAGCATGTGGGCCTTGTATATTGTACTAATGGTGCCCAACATGCGGTACTTGTATATTGTACTAATGGTGTCTAGTACGTGGGACTTGTATTGCTGGGAGGGACACACACTACTACCATGAGCAGCACTACAGTGCCAGCAGACTGGGTGAGAGGGACATCCCGGAGGGGGGCCGACTGACTAGCCTAGATACCGGTGCCACTAGCTTCCTCCCCCAAAGAAAGTAACTGGCCAAGAGGAGGCAAAATGAAAAACCAAACAAAGAGCAGGGATTCGAGCTAAGTTGGGGGTAAGTTTTAAAGACACATTTTCGTCTCCTGGCAGGGTGGCAAGAGCTGACAATTTAATAGATTATTTCTGCCACTCTCTTGGGTTTTTGTAAAAGTGGGAGGCAAGCTGAGCAAAAAAAATTTCTAACTTTTTTTATGTACCTCTCCCAAACAGAAACATAGAATCTGTTGACAGAAAAGGATTGCTTTACCCACCATGTCTGCCCAGATTTTCCCTGCCTAATCTGTGTCCACAGACCCTAACTAGTCTCTGATGACCTTCCCTAATCCCTGTCTATTTTCTAATATACCCATATGTTTATTCCATTCATGCTTGAAGCCCCCTGCTGTTTTGCCTCTGCCATTCCCGTTGGCAGTTTGTTCCAGGTGTCTACTACCCTTTCAGTGTGGAAGTGTTTCCTCACATCTGTCTTATACTTCACTGCTTCAGCTTCATTGCATGCCTCCTTGTCCTGGTGCTCTTACTCATTTGAAAGACACTTGCTCCTTCACTCTGTTCACCCCTGTGAGGTCCTTATAGGTCTCTATCATGTCACCTGTTGCTATCCTTTCTTCCAGGGTGTACATGATGAGATCTCTCGGTCTCTCCTCATAGGGCTTCTCATGCAACCCCTGCACCATTTTAGTTGCCCTCCTCTGAACTCCCTCCACCCTGTCTATGTCCTTTTAGAGGTGTGGCCTCTAAAACTGTACAAAGTACTCCAGGTGGGATCTCACAAGCAAGCTATACAGTGGCAACACCACCTTCGTCCTGCTGGGGATACCCCTCTCTGTGCACCTCAGCATCCTATTAGCCCTAACCATTGCTTTGTCACACTGCTCTGCCACTTTGAGGTCATTAGATATGATAACCCCAAAGTTCCCTTTCCTGTTTAAAGACTGTCAGTAGCCCCTCATCCCTTACTCAGTTCCTGAATTCCTATGCCCTAGGGGCATGATTTTGCACTTTTTGGCATTGAACGTCAACTGCCATACTCTTGACCACTCCCCAAGTGTCCCAAGATCCTTGCGCATTCCCTCCACCCACTCCTAAGTGTCCACCCTGTTGTAGATTTTGGCATTATCTGCTAAAAGGCATAGCTTTCCTTCAAGTTCTTCTGCAATGTCACTTATGAAGACATTGAAGAGGATCAGTTCCAGTACTGAACCATGTGGCACCCCACTGGTCACTCTCTCATTATTAGAGCGAGTGCCATTAGCCATTACCCTCTGTCTCAGAGGGGGCACAACATGAAGATAGTGGGGGGACGGCTCAGGGGCAATGTGAGGAAGTATTTTTTCACAGAGAGGGTTGTGGACATGTAGAACCACCTTCCTGAGGAGGTCGTGGGGTCAAAGACAGTGGGGGGGATTCAAGAATGCATGGTACAGGCATAAGGCAATTATAGTGAGTGGAAGGAAGAAGTAAGCTGTTGGGTAACTAGAATCTGCAAGCAGACAAAAACCGCTCAGACGGTGAAGTGCGTGCTGGAAATATATGAACTAACTATGAAAAAACAAATATCCACACCGCACGAGCTAGTACTCAAAAAAGCAGAGCCTCCTGATGATGCACAAGATGCGAAACCGATAGAGGTTTTTGTGCACTGATGCTGTGGTGCTATGTGCTATGTTGGGCGTTTGCTTTTTAAATTCAAATAATGCTGTTTTTTTTTAGTACTAGCTCGTGCGGTGCTCGTGCAATGTGGATATTTGTTTTTTCATAACTAGAATCTGCAGCTTATCCAATAGGTAGGGAAATGGGCAGACTAGGTGGGCCAAGCGGTCCTTTTCTGCTGTCAAAGTCTATGTTTCTATGTCTCCCATCCATTAACTAGCTTCTAACCCAGTTCACCACTTTACTTCGCCACCTTGGCCACTTCCTTAGAGAACCATAACAGTCTTTTTTTCCTTCTACTTTTACTCACTTCCCTTATGCAGAGGTTGGTTGCTTTAATTATGCCTTCCCTTAATTTTCTCTACTGTGCCTCTACCCCTCTCTGGCAATCCCCCCTACAAGGCAGTGTCTGAAGCAGTTTCCCATTTCTTTAAAATCTGCACTTCTAAAGTCCATGACCCTCGTTTTTGTGTGGTTTGCCTCTGTTCCTGTCTTTATGTTAAACTGCCCTGCACAGTGATCACTGCTACCTAGGGGACTGCCCACTGTGATGTATGCAGTGTTGTCACTGCTGGGAAGCACCAGGTCCAGGACTATCCTGTACATAGTGGGTTCTTTGACTAGCTGCCTGAGAAAAGCCCCTTGTAGGGAGTCAAGGATGGTCCCACTCATAGCTGAAGCCACTGTTGGGAGGCACCACTCTCTGTCTGGCAGACTGAAGTTGCCAACTTGCAGCACTTTCCCCTTACTTGCCATTCTTTGATGATGGTTTCCCCAAGTGCCTTATCCAACTTATCTCCCAGTGCTAGAGGTCTGCACTACCCCGGTATGGACAGTGGCCCCAGAGTCTGTCTTCAGGAAGACCACAGCACCTTCGCCCTTCCTCTTTCTTGGGATGCCCTGCACCTCTGTGACCTTGATTCTCTGTCTTACATATAATACAACCCCTCATCCTCTGTCTCTTCTGAGCAGACAGTAGCCTGATATGGCCATGTCCCAGTTGTGGTGCTCTCTGTACCATGACTCCATTATGGCCACTACATCCTGGTCAGCCTCTGCTGCAATGGCTTACAGTCTGGGAATTTTATTTCCAGGACTCCATGCGTTGGTGCTCATGGATCTTCACACCATACTTCCCCCTGCCTGCTTCCCTGCTTTGCCTCCCTTTCCTGCCTGTTCTGTTCCCTGAAATTCCCCTGAATTTCTCCAACTCAACCCACCTCTTCCCTTTGTATCTTCACCATTTTCTGTCTGCTTTAGTCCTTTACCTTCACTTACCTGATTTATACCCCCCTTGTCCTCTGTCTTGTCTCCACTCCTGCCTTCTTGAGCTCCTGCCTAGAGGAGTTTACTGCCCTCAGGCACTTCTTAACTGATGCTCCTTCATTGGGGGGGGGGGTGATTTTTGCCTCTTTTGGTTTTACTGCCTCCACCTGACTAGTTTAAATGTTCATTCAAATAGCATTTAAAACCTCAGGCGTAGCCAGGATTTGGGAATGGTGGGGTTTCAGCAAAGAAATCTCATTACAACACGGGTTCCTAAAATGCTATCTTCTGATTGGTCCAAACAGGTCACCTGACCATGGATTAATGTCTGATATACCCACAGTTGCATGGTCACGTGGCTTTATTTCACTGTTTTTTCAGGTAAAACTTAAACAAAACATTGCCCATGTTATAAGAGGATTAACCCACTCCAGGGTATGGGTTTACTGAGCATTAATTCATGCCTGGGTGGCCGAAATCACTCGGCTTCACCTCGTGATTCCATCCTTCCCCCAGGTGTGAGTTAATGCTCAGTAAACCCATACCCTGTCGTGGGTTAATCCCTCCTTATTTGGTCCCGGTATACAAAAATGTTTTTATGAAAACATAATGGAAGCAAGATGGGAGGGGGTTTCCAGGCACCCAGGACCCCCCCCCACTACACCTATTCCCCTTCCTGGAAGGATACAGGCCCTCTCCCTTTTGCAGACTCATATTCCCCTAGGTTGACTCAAAGTCTAGTACCAGGAATAGTGCCTATTATGTGCTTTTCCTCCTGAATAACTAACTGGCTGTGGTATTCGGGAAATACTATTCATTACTCCAACACCCCTACCAATTTATATGGATACCCCATCTGCACTTCTACCCGCAGTACTCTGTAATTCCCTTGGTAATTAGAAATCTGTTCAGGCTTATCTTTAGGGCCTGTACTGTCCGTATAGCCACTGTCTCCACTGGTAGGCTGATCAATAGTTTCTCTACCCTCTGGTAGTAGAATGGGCTCCAGACCTAATGTTATCCTGACACTTAGTGCCTCTGAGCTTCAGGGCCTGTCCCTGTATCCTGCTGGAGTACATCAGATCAAACTCTTCTTTTAATAAATATTCTTTTTGCTCCCTTCGCCTGCCTTGATGGATATACCATCTTTCAGGTCCCCTTTGGTTGGGGCCATCATGCTGCTTCACATTGGGGGATTTACTTCTTACTTTCCTCTTCCCCCTTCCAGCGAGGACACTGCCACAAGGACATATGTCTAGTGTTTTCGCAGCATGCTGACACACATCTCAGCTAGTGTCTAGCAGCATCCTCCTCTTCCCCACACCATTAACCCTGCACTGCCACCCACGCATCCACAAGTGGCAGTGTCACACATCTTAACCAAGTGCCTAGCAGCATCCTCCCCCTCCCCACACCATTAACCCTGCACTGCCACCCACGCATCCACAGGTGGCAGTGTCACACATCTTGGCCAAGTGCCTAGCAGCATCCTTCCCCTCCCACTCCATTAACCCTGCACTGCCACCCACGCATCCACAGGTGTCAGTGTCACACATCTCAGCCAAGTGCCTAGCAGCATCCTCCCCCTCCCCAAACCATTAACCCTGCACTGTCACCTACGCATCCACAGGTGGCAGTGTCACACATCTTAGCCAAGTGCCTAGCAGCATCCTCCCCCTCCCCACACCATTAACCCTGTACTGCCACCCACGCATCCACAGATGGCAGTGTTGGAGCGGTGTCATGGCCCTCCCTCCCCCACAGGAGAGCGTCTCCTGGGGCGGTCAGTCCTCCTCCTCCTCCTCCACCTGGCCGGCCCGCTATGACCCAGGCTCATTCCCACACCCAGGTTGCTGGCATTGTGAGCAGGAGCGCTACTGCTGTGCTGATGGATCAGCTCACCAGATCAAACATTTCTGTCCATTCAGTCTTGTGGATACCCTTCATGTGGAAGATTAACATTATGTTCCCTCTCAGCTTCCTTTACTCCACAGTGAGAGTGTTAAAGTCCTCCATCCTCCCTTCATTTCATCTGTCCCCAACACCCCAAATCATTTTGGAGACCCTGTTTCGCACCTTCTCAACTGCTTCGATGTTCCAGATGGGGTCTGACCAGGGTCTAATAAAGTAGCAGAATTACTTCCCCTGTTCTGTTGAGCACCCCACCCTTTGATGCACTGTGACATTCTGCGGGCCCTCTTGACATCAGCCAAACACTGCATTCTGTGCTTCACCCCCTTGTCTATTATGACCCCCTAGATCATTTTCTGCTCCACTGCAGGAAGAGGAGCCCCCACACAATGTGTAGGTCATACCTCTGTTTTTTCCTCCCTAAATCTGGCATTTTGTATTTGACTGCACTGAATCAGATGACCTAAAGGTGGGCAAGCAATGTGAGAGGGCAGCAATGAGTGCTGGGGGGATATTGGGATGCATAGGGAGAGGCATCACCAGCAGAAAACAGGAAGTTATTATCCCTCTGTACAGACAGCTGGTCAGACCCCATCTGGAGTACTGCGTGCAGTTCTAGAGACCCAGTCTTCGCAAAGACATAGACAATATGGAAGCTGTCCAGAGGAGGGTTAACTAAAATGGTGCAGGGTCTGCACCGGAAGACATATGAAGAGAGACTTAAGGAGCTTAATATGTATAGCCTCGAGGAAAGGAGGAGAGGGGACATGATAGAAACTTTCAAGTACCTCAAGGGAATCAACAAAGTCCAAGAGGGTAGCATCTTTCAAAAAAAGAGGTGTGCAAGAACAAGGGGACACAATTTGAAGATAGAGGGGGGCGGCTCAGAGGTAATTTAAGGAAGTATTTTTTCACAGAGAGGGTTGTGGATGCATGGAACGGCCTTCCAGAGGAGGTTGTGGAGTCAAAAACAGTGGTGGAATTCAAGCATGCATGGGACAGCCATAAGGCAATTCTAGGGGATGGGGGTAGGAAGAAGTAGGCTGCTGGTTAACTAGGATCTGTAGCTTATCCAGTAGACAGGGAAATGGGCAGACTGGGTTGGCCAAGTGGGCCTTATCTGCCGTCAAATTCTATGTTTCTATGTTTCTATGTAATCTGAGACTCCTTCTGGTGCCTGACCAGCCACTCAGCTTGCTCAGGACCTGAAGCTTGCCCCATCCTCAAGGGAGGTCACCACTGTGGTAAGCTTAGTGTCATGATGAGGCAAAGTGAGCAATGAGGCTCCAACTTCCAGATTGTTGATACAAATGTTGAGCACTGATCTCTCAGGGATGCCCCGGGTACCCCATTCCACTTGAAGTAGTGCCTGCCCATCATAACCACCTGCTTCTTACCCACAAGTCAGTTAGTAATGCACCTTGTATATGCCATGTATTTACCACAATGGTGTATTTTGTCCAGAAACATCCCAGTGTGAAAGGTCTTACTACATTCCAGACAGACTATATCTTCCACCCCAGCTCTGTCCACCTCCCCAGTAACCTCTTTAAGGAAGGTAATCAGGTTGGTATGGCTTGATCTGCCCTTCAAAAAGCATAGATGAGAACCTTTTCCTTCAAAAAGCATAGGTGAGATCCATTTCCTCAATCTTGTTATCCATTATTCTGTCCTTGATAATGGGTTCCAAGACCTTGCCCAGCACTGACCGGCTTGTAGTTGCCTGGAACAGACCTTGCCGCTTTCCTGAAGACAGGGATGACATTGGCCACTTTTCTATCTTCTGCACACCTATTTAGACAGACTAATGATTACACAAGAGATTCCATCAATTGTTCCTTAAATGGGAACAGAAAGAAAAAAGGGCCCCACACTCAAGTGGTGGGACTGGTCCCAATATGCACTTTATGTGTAAAAACATTTAGGCCTGCTTACTGTTTACTGTAGTATAATAGACTATATCAGGCTAATTTTGTTTAGTTCTAGGTTTACAGCTGTTACTACAAATCCCAGAATCCCCTGCAGCTGACATCACAGCAGTAGGCAGCCATGCGAGATTCAATAACCTGCAGTGCATGTTAGAGCTTTTATAATCTCTGATCAAATGTTTTCCAGGTTTGCTTTTCTCCAGGGACTAATTGCAGTCCTCTGTGACCATACTTAGCCCAGAGCAGACAGTGGAATCAGCAAACAAAAGATCAAAGCTGATATAAACTCAAACATGCACTGCTGGCTATTGAGTCTCTCACTGCTGCCTACTGCTCTGATGTCAGCTGCAGGGGTTTCAGTAAGTAACCCAAAATGTTTTCCCTTTTACTCCTCTCTGATCCTGGGGTGCATCCCTTCTGCTCCTTGGGGATTACTTGCCTGGCTAGATTGTCACCAGGTAGTTGGCAACCAGGGTGGCTGTGATGTCCACAGACTGCATCATCCTTGAGGGATGCCCCTGTCTACCCCAATGCCATGAGCCTGACTGATGTGCACCTGCTCCCCAAATAGTCACTTGGGTGAAGACTGAAGTGAAGTATTAATTCAGTATTCCGGTTTTCGCCCCATACTCTCTCACAGGTTCTCTTCTTCACCTGGTTTAAGAGGCCCAGTCCCCTCCTTCACCTTCTTTCTTCCAGTTACATACTGGAAGAAAGATTTGCTGCTTTCCACAGTTCCTAATTCTGTCCTGGCATTCAGATCCTCTTTGGCTTACTAGTGTTAGTGCTACTCTGGCATTGTGGTAACTTTCTCTTTGCAGCAGTCATAGACCATTTTTTTGGTCAGGACCAGTTGTCATAGATCCCTGTTGAGCCGAAGGGACACCTCTTGACCATTTTTTTCCTCTATTGCTTACAGTGATGTACAGCAGACATCTGTGGCTGCTTCGAGCACCTTCTTTAATACATTATAGATTGAAGGAGTGCTTCCAACCAATCAGAGCACTCCTTTCCTCTGTGCATGAGAAGCTCTTACTTTGTGAAGTGTCTCACATGCAGCTGTCCAGGAAACTGGCATGTTTGGGTATTGTTTTAAAAAAATTAATATATTATCAATCGGGCGTAGTCAATAATATATTAATACCACCACCGAGACCACTCTTACAGTTGAAAGAGTGGTCTCACTTACATTCTTAGGGTATGGGATCTCCTCACCTGTGGTTCACAGTTCTCATATGCTAAGAATGCACGTGAGACCATGCTTACAACTGTAAGCGTGTTCTCGGTGCTAGTATTGACATACACCTCACATGTGGTCTGCATAACCAGACTCATGCAGCTGATTCAGTCCCTTGGTCATCAGGTCTCTCCATTTTGTCAACATCTGCCTTTTTGTATTTCATGTCCTTGTAGTTGAGGCACTGCTAGGCTTCATCATCAGGTCTAGGTCATCTGGTTGCAGTCACTGCCTAGTACCTACCACGGGCTCCTTGGCATTCACAGTGGAGATGACCCCACCCCCATTGCTGAGAACAATGTCAATGGTGGCCAAAAATCTAGTTCCCTGTCAGACTTGTTGTTTTAGGAAGCAATCCTTGAAGGTCGAAAGGAGCATGGTCTCATCCCCACCATTAGCCCTCTGAAGATACCAGTCTATACCCTGGAGGTTGATATCCCAAAGAATATCACTGCATCCGAATTGGCTGCTGTCAAACTTTCTCTGACCATTTCAGCATCGTTCTTCACTGAGCCATTTGGGTGCCTGTAGCAGACCCTCAGGGTGATGCTTTTGTCCTTTAGAATAAAGTATTTGTAATTAGCTTCTGAAATACATACTGCCGTAGTTCTTGAATATACAGGGCACATGTTCACTGTATTTTTCCTGATTGCTAAGAGATGCAGGTGACACAGAAAATACAGTATATTTTTAAAACCTAAAAACTCATTTGCCAGTGTTTTCTTTTTTTATTGGGGGGGGACAAAATTTAAAGTGGATATGGGGTGTTATTGTGCCACTAACTTTTGGTAATTTATTGACACTACAGATGGGTGCCTAATAATGTGTGTTGGATTACAGCCTAATCGCTGTGTGAATCATATCGAGGAGGTGTGTAAAGCTATCCAGAAGACAATCGACCTGACCGTGCAGAACACCTTGAATCAGCTGGAAAAGGACTGCCAAAAAATCACAGAGGCAATCGATCACCGGTTGACAGAAGACAGGCAAGGGCAATTTTGCTTGGTGATTTTTTGCTGAAAGAACACCAGATGCTGAACTTAGATAAAGCATGATTTTTAGACGCTTTTCAGCTCATATTTAATTTACTTTCCTATATGTAACTTTCTCTTTTGCATTATAATGAAGCACTTAAACGGCAACTGATACCTTTAGGAAAACTCTGGAAAATGTAATGTTTAGACACAATTCAGCTTGTACGGTATGCACCACTTAATACGTCCATGCATAAGCTGGACTGCTGGTTACTCCATACAGAATCACTTTGCCAAAAGCCGTCACCTATTGCTAGTGTACTAATTAATAGCATTTAGCCAAACCTTGGCCACCATCTATACCGCCCACTTTAAAGCCGAACACTCCCCCTCTGTCAAGTACTTGCTTAACACCTGGCCGCTCCAGTCTGCCTGGTGTTAAGTGATTTCAATTAGCGGGTGCTTAAAAACCCTGCATATTCATTGCTGAATCATTGTGCAGATATCCTGGTATGTGCTATGCTGTGTTCTAACATGGCAGGAATACAATGGAGTGGGCTGACATTGTCCAGGAAAGTGCAAATCCTGGAAAAAATAGAGACATTGCAGAAACTTGGCCTGTGAGATCTGGCAATCCACTTTGGCATCCCAAAATCAAAGCTATGTGATCTAATAAAGGTCAAAGACCGGATTATGACAGACTGACATTCCAATCAAAATCCGGAGAGGAAGAGAAAAAGGGATCTCACAGCAGCGGAATGTATAGAAAAAAAATAACCTATTGGATGCCATCCACTTGATGGGTGAGTCTTGGCACTGAGTAACTCCAGAGGCAATCTCTATGTGCTTCAGAAAAGCAGGGTTCATGCCATTTAATCCAGACCAGAACCCCAAGGAGCTGGACAATGACCCAGAAGACACCACCCCTCTGTCCTTCCTTACCCTGGAAGATTTTGACGCAATTTATTCCTTGGGTGGAGAAGACCCGCAACAGCTGGAGGATGACATCGCCAGTGCTCTGCGAGGAGTTATCCCTGAGGACTCAGCAGTAGACGAGGAGGCCGGCGAGGACTTGGTGGATGAGTCTGAGGTTGCGGTCTCTGTGTGCGATGTCCAGAGTGCACTCCTGACCCTCAGATGTGCCATGGAGCAGTGGGAAGACCTGATGCCAGATTGGGAATTGATGGTCTGGACTAACAAGCACTGGCAGAGATATGCAGAAAAGAAGTCGATGCAGACCAAAATCATGGAGTTCTTCCGGCATCAGGAACAAACAGAACAAGAGAGTTAGCGGGCATGCAAGTTAAACTACAGCATCTGATTTCTTACTACTTTACTGCTTTTAAGAATTTAATGAAAGTTATGTTTTAATGACCGTACCGAAATGCACAGGATGTCTACACAGCTAACAAAACTTAATCAAAAGAGAGCTGCAATCACAATGCTGTGCTGCATCATCCTACTAATGTATATGCTTTTCCTTCAGGTTTCAGTAAAAAAAAAATATTTTTATTTTATTTTTGATTAAACGGACAATGCTCATAGCGGACGAAAATGCTTTTTCACATTTCGGTCCACTATAAACGGCATGCACTGTATTCCATATGTCTTCCATAGATTTCTTCTTTCCATTATTTATTACTGAAGAAATTCTCACAACAATAAAATCTTTATCCCTTAGAGTTGTCTCTGTAGCTTATTCCCTACTTGAAATCACAATGCCCTGTGGTGTCATCACAGTTTGTTGTCATGGGAATAACTGTGATGTCACAAGCAGAGTATTATGACATCATGTTGGAATGGAGCATTAGGAGCTGATGAACCCTCAAGGAACAGCTATTTTCGTTATATGCATATGACCTCATAATATTTATTTAGCTTTTGTTGACCGGGTAAGTGCACTAGACAAATCCTGCCTATTTTCAGGCACGACCCGGGGGAGGGGGATACAGATGAATGCCAACTGACCTTGAACCAGATTAAGCTGTTGGTGGTATTTTTACTGAATAAGGGAAATTTGGCCAGGACACAGGGGAAATCCCCTACTCTTTTCGATAAGTGCCATGGGATCTTTAACATCCACCTGAACTACCACCAATCCAGGCAGATGGGACCTCGGTTTAACGTCTCATCCGAAAGACGGCACCTCAGAAGTGCAGTGCCCCTCTCATGCTGCACTACAGTGTCAGTACTGGGATATTCACCCACGTGTCAGATGTGGGAACTGAACCCACAGCCCTCTGATCTCCCGGCCTTAGAGGCGAGTGTGCTACCTACTGAGCCACTGACACTGATAATAAATAATGGTAATAAATAATGGGGATAAAAAAATGCAGAGCTAATGAGAAGTATAAGCTGATTTGTGTCCAAATATGTTTTCAGCACCAGCCTGCTGGTGCAGTGGTAGTGCTGTAGCTTATGGTGTCGAGAACCCGGGTTGAAGCGAACTCAGGATGTTGGAGAGTCAGACGGAGGGTTGGGGGAGGAGGATCGAGCATCCATGGGACTGCTGTTCTCCTCCCGGAGGGGGGGAGACGCAGAGCCCGGCATGCACCTGAACCCTAGCGGAGACTAGGCAGAAGGCAGTCCAGGGCTGACAGTCGTATGCAGACCTTTTCCCACCATTAATGCACATCATGCAGAAGTGTGCAATGTGCTTCATGACAGCATTGCATACCTGTGCCTCCTTAGGAGAAAACAAGAAATCTCCCGGCTGGTAGGATGACACTAGTCACTCACAGACCCCACACATGTCTATCCAGACATGTACAGTGCAGTGGATCCTGTTCAGCAGTGGGGGTTGGGGAACCCTGCTGACCTTGCTGGGGTGATGGCGCTGGGGTAACCAGCAGAAGGGGCTGGTTGGGGTGTGTGTGCAGAAACAGATTAACAAAAAAATATATATATGTTTTTCAGAGTTCTTCTCAAGGCATCAGTGTCTCTTTAACATTAATATAGGATCCCTGCCCCTACTGCTCTGCCTGTCAGTCTACACTTGACATCACACTGTTCTTCTTGTGACATCAGTCTGTTGCTGTGGAAATGCTTATGATGTTAAAGTTGAAGGATTATGATGTCAGGTGTAGACTAGCAGCTTGAACCATAGGAAAGTTATCCAGGTTGCAAGTTAGTATGCATAGCACTAATGGAAAAGACAAAACAAAATACAATATATAATATATAATACATATATATAGAAAAAATATGTAGCAACTGTGCGTTACAGATGATAATTCAATGGAGGGGTTTATGGAACATAATAATCTGCAAGGCCAAAGGCTGAGTGGATTGTGATGTTCCATGAACACTTGAGATTGAATAATAATTTGTAACTCACAGTTGTCTATCTATTAGCTAAACTCAAGGTTTGTCTGTCTTTTATTTTTTAATATTAATTGGCTAATCCAGCAAGCTTTTCACAGAAAAAAAAATGATTCATTACCATTTTTTTCCTCAGGTGGCAGTTTCTCTCCAGGCAGGTGGGGAGGTGAGGCTGATGGATGGGTGGTGGGGTGGGCAGGCTGGTGGGAAGGAGCGAACAACAGCAGCAGCATCAGCGGTAGTATGGGCAGGCAGATGGAAGGGAGACATCCAAGGGAGTGGCAGAACAGGCTGTACAGTTTGGATGGGTAGGAGGGAAAGAAAAAGCTATTGGAGTGGTAGTTCCAGCTGAGTAGAAAACAACTTGATTGACAGCTTGTCATAATTCATGATACGTCATGATATTTTATTGACAGGTAGCAATAATCCATGGCTAAACGTGATATTGCTACTTGTCAATCAAATTCCATGAACTATGTTTGGAAAGTACTTGCTGAACGATGATTATTGGCTTAACCATATCATAAAGCTGAATTGTGGATGAAAATTCCGTTTTTTTTTTTCAAAGTTTCTCCTAAGGCATCAGGGATTCTTTGAATGCTTTTGCTGTATAGCAAGGGTGAACTGATCTCTAGCTGTATGCGCTGTGGAGGTGGTAGAGGGCTCGGTGAGAGTTCCATTCCATCACATAATGCAGCTGTCCTGCACACTCTTTGAGGGGTTAATAACTACATCTAAGGGTGAAAAAGGATCAAAACTGGCACAGCAGGTTTGTCAGGAGAAATATTCAAATATGGGATTCCCAAAAACTTAAGAGCCCCTGCACTCCCACAGGGGGTGGGGAGGGGGGAGTCGTAAGTGCCAAGAAATTCCCCCTCCCATCTTGTGGCCATTATATTTTTGTAAACATTTTGGGTGCACCTGGGCCACATAATGGGATTCTTCTTGGTGGAACCCCTGTTCCCAAATTATGGCTTTGCCCTTGCTTCCCATGCCTCAGGGATGGGCACAAAATCCAATGCATATTGGCCCCTACTTGTGGGCACTTGACTGTTCTAGGGCCTCCTCAGACTACACCTCTCTACATCTCTTACCCCAGGAATGTGGGAGATCCCTGCTCCATTGACAGGTGCTTGAAGCTGCAGTGCAAACTGATGAGCAACACTATTTGTTACTTTGTCTCTTTTTAGTATTTTGTGCATCATGTTTATAGACCAGCATTTGGCCTGCAATGTTGTAGTGAATTATAAGTCAAATTAATTATTCATGAGCCTAGTGAGGACCCTGATTGGCTACAGGATCAGTCATTGATGTCTTAGAAATGACTGATCCAGCTGCCAGCTAACGCTGTGTGGCACACAGGCTCGGGCCACACAGCTACAACCTATTTGAAACTAAAAGAAAATGACAGAAGCAAAAGTTGTTATTGCGATTAGACTTATAATCACAATACAACCTCAAAACCGGAAATTTTCTTCGATTAATGACTGGCTGGAGGGAGGGGATCACCCATCCCCACAACTGGTTGTTAATCCCTCAGAAATTAACTGCTTCTCAGTCGTTATTGCTTAAGTCTGCGCTATTGTGGAGTGTGCCAGTTCATTCTCACCATTGGGTGGAGTTTTTTTATTGACACTGCAGAAGCAGTCAACCACAGACAATGTGATTTGTACATTAAATGCTCTACTTTGGGATTTGATGCAACAATACAGACTGACTCAGGAGGGAAAGGAATTTAGGAAGGGAAGAGAGGACCTCCTATCTGCATTCTCAGCTGAGGTGCAACTAGAGGAGGGTCTATGCCTGAAAAACTGGTTCTCAAAATTAAAGGGCAGGGAACTCCCCCAGACTGCCCATCAAAGAGGTACCCCGACCCTCAACCACTGTGGTGGGCTTGCGAGAGATACACAAAATCTGCTTAGCAAAGCTGCTCTGGCATTGCAGGATTGGTGAGCAGGATGTTTAAAACTGAGTAATGAGGTTTAGAATGTTAGGTATTTCTCATCTGTGCTGTTGTGCTGGAATAATGCATGGTCATGTGATCACATCTGACCAATCACAGGTCCTGTTTTCTCTTATCCATTGTATAACTTCTGCTAAGCACTGCAGACTGGATTGCATCCAGCTCCATTAAAGCAACCTTCAAAGCAGAGAGCTTCAGTCGGTTGTTCAGTGTGGGCCACCATACGCATTTGGTGCTTCACCTCGAATGCCTTTCCCAAGGTTACACACTGTGGACATGCTGAGATTAGAGTTCAGAGAAACATAAGGATGACTGTGGTCCTGAGGATGTTAAGATGTCATGTCACAGGAGAGCTACCTTCCTATATACCATACTCAGTACATTAAAGAATTTAAGACTGCTCAGTCTCTGCTAATTTCTCTTGTTCTTTATTTTCTTTATTTGGGAATGGCCACCTTAATGCTTGATGTTTCACCCCCAACTGGGCTTAGCCATGAGAGATGGTCCTTAGTCTATGTCAACTTATAATATAGTAAAGTTGCTCAGATAGTACCCTAGAAACTGGGATTCAATTCAATTCAATTCGTGTTTATTTATAAAGCGCCTTTCAAAATCAAGGCTCTGTACATCATAATAAAACAGAAATCAACATTAAGCAAACAAACTATAAAGAAAAAGCCAAGTTAAAAAGATAAGTTTTTAAAGCAGTTTTAAAACTATCGACGGTCGGGCATTCTCTCAACCAATGAGGTAGAGAATTCCACAGGGTAGGAGCTGAGTATGCAAAAGCACGAGATCCTGATAACTTCAAACGAACCCTGGGAATCTCTAGCAATCCCTCATTGGCGGAGCGGAGGGGACGGAGGGGGTGATAGGGAATCAGAAGATCTTTCAGGTAACCGGGTCCCTGATCGTGTAGGGCTTTAAAGGTTGGGATACCAACAGGTACTTTCCATTTAGTCAGATAGTTGCTGTGGTAGGATAGCAGTGCTATCTGACCATGGATCTTACCCTTTAGGATCCAGTGCATGGATTCTACAAATGTTGTGGATCCTAGGAACAAACGTGGATCCTGTGGATCCTAGCAACAGATCCAGCTTAGATTTTAACTATCTGACCTAGGATCCCTGAATCTGTCCGAGGATCTGTGGATCCTAACTAGGATCCATTGCTATCTGACTCGGATCCACATCTGTCTTTGGTAGGATTTCTGGTAGGATTATGGGTAGGATACCAGCACTATCTGACAGATAATGGTAGGATCCACAAAAGCACTATCTGAGCAACACTAAATATAGTCCATATATTGATACTGCAGATGCTTGCAACATAGAAACATACTGTAGACTGCAGGACAGACATTTTGAGCACTGCTGTGAACCATAAAGGAGTGTGCCCCACTAATCGTAAACAGACTGATACAGGCTGTCAGGATACACCCAGGTAGTGCTGCAAGCGACTAAACCATCAGTGTATGTATAGACTATGTTTTAAGATGACACAGACTAAGGACTATCTGTCATGACTAAGGGCAGTTTGAGGATGAGAAGTTGAGCATTAAGGTGGCCATTCCCAAGTAAAGAAAAATAAATGTAAGCCCCCTGCAAATGCGGGGCTTATACTCCCACATTTTAGGCACCTCTTTTCCCCTCCTACCCCCAAGAGCTGGGAGATGGGTTTAGTGCTCTGGGGGTGAGTGCTCTGGATGCCTCAAGGTGGCAGCAGAGGGCAGAAACAGGGTATATAAGGGAGCGTACAGCAAGTATTGTTGCCTTTTCCAGCCCAGGCATCAGGCCTGGGGCTGGAGGGGGGAGGCTGGAGAATAGAATCAGGACCAGAATAGGCGGGCAAGTGAAGGAGCTTGGTGGTCCAGGAGGGCCAGTTGGGAAATCCCCAAAAGAGTGCAGTCAGGAGGATGGTCTTTTGTGTGGTGGCTAATGAGGAGTGGGGGTATAGAGCTCCATTGGGGATACAGGTAGCCAGGTCCTGTGTCATGTGGGGCTAGGGCATTAGGGAGGCTTAGCCAGCCCAGCTGAAAGATTTAGGAGCCCTTTAGCAAGCACAATTTGTGTGTTTCCCAGGTCACCAGGGCTGGGAGGCCGGTGGCAAGGCTCTCTCAGGAAGGAAACTGGTGGCAGGGGTTTCCCTCATACCCAGTGTGGCAGGGCAACCTGGGGGGTCGAGGGAGCCGGGGATCCTTCCACCCGTATGTTTTGACTGTTTGGAGGGCCAGGTCCTGGGGCGCCAGTCCAGATGAAGGCCGGGCGGGTTCGTGGACCACAGAAATGTGTAGGCCTTGGAGGGGGTCTCCATGCTAGGGTTTAGCTCAAGCCCAGGAATCATTGGAAGGGATGTGAGCCTGGCAGGAACTCTCCATAGGAGGAAGGTAACAGCAGTACACCCCGGAGTAAATTGGGGGCCATGGAAGCCTGAGGCGGAGACAAGTGACCAATAGAAGTGGCCTCAGTTTGTATATCAGAGCCAGCCATTGGAAGATGGGTCAGGGCCTGGGTGGTCAGGAAAAATCCTGGATGTCCTTGGGCATGGGCCAGTACTCAGGGGTCCAGGTGGGGAGGGCAGCTCACTCTCTCATGCCAGCGGGGGGACAATCAGTGCCAGAGTAAAGGGGACCTGGTGAGAAAGAGGTGAAAGGAAGGCTTGGCTTATCGGATCCTTATATGCCAGGAGATTGCCGGGATCTGGGTTGCAGGTTCTTGGATAGATCACCCAAGATAGGAAGGGTAGGAGATGAGAATCCTTCTGGTATCTGCTAAATCAGTTGTTCTGCTGTCTATTAAGTCTAGCCAAAGTGTAAAAAGTTTGTGGCCCCATGGAGCTGAATATTTATTTTTATAAAGGAATGGTGATCCCCTGTATTTGTGAAAACATTTGCCATGCAGGTGAAAATAAAAGCCAGTTGAGGAGAAACAGTGGTTTGAGCTTTATTTGACTGTAACGGGGGAGTTTAACTAAATGAAATCCTTGTCTCCCTTCACATGTTGCAATTTGATTAATTTGTTACGAGTTATATTCCAGGGGAAAGAATTCAACATCTGTGTGCTGCAGGAGCCCTTGGGATCTCCAGGGAAGAATCGGGAGGTCCAGGTGTGGTGGGTGGCTCGGGAAGAGAATCCATTTTCTGGGGATTCAGGAGGTAATTCTAAAACATGAAGACATCATCAGGTAAGGACCATCAGATTCCTATGGTTCAGTATTGTAATGTCTCAAATGCTAGGTCTTTGAATGGCTTCTTCCTTCCTTCCTGCCTGGACCACCTGCGGTGAGTTAAAGTATGCCCGTAGATGGGGCAGGAAGGGAGGGGTACACTGTAGCGGCTCGTCCAGGATGTTCCCCAAACCCTAAAAATTGCCACCAGACCCGAGCCATGTAATCCACGGTGTGCAGGCTTCCTGACCTAGTTGGACCCTGTTGCATGCTTTAAAATTGCTGTGGAGTAGGCCTGGAGCTGGTGTTAGACCTGGCCTGCTAGTGTGGTGTGCATGCGTGACTTGCTGGTCAGGTGACCCTCAGAAGAGGTCCTGATTAGAGGATGGGCAAAAGGGAGCTATTGCAGCTGCACAAAGAAGCCATCTTAGGGATCAGAATGAGTGAGCTGAGGGAGAGAGAAAAGCAACAGTCGTTAAGTAGAAAAGGCGAATAGCACTAGCAAGAGCAGAGGAAAAGAAATCGTTTTAGGAGTGCATTATTTGAGAAGCAGGCAAGTGAACTGGGACTGTATTATTTTGGAGCAGAAAACTGTGGGCTCCAAGTGACTGTGGGACTGAGATGGAAGGAAAAGCAAGCGCAGACATCCCAAATGGATTGGCAGCAAGTAGCAGCAGGGGGAGGTGCAGAGAGGCCTGAAGCAACCCCTCAGGAGGAACCCCTGACTACAGTTCCAGCCTCACTTCTTTCCTGGCTTTGGAAGGCTGGGGGATAATGCAAGGGACATGAACGTTGTGTGAGGTATGGATTTGTGGGAGAAGCAGTAACCAGGCTGCCCATATGTCTTTACTGTATAGGTAGAGCACCCATGCCATGTAGCGGGATGTATGCTCCCAGTTTCACCACCAGCTTATTCATCCCATGGTCACCAGCCAGCGGAGATTTGGAGGGGTTTGAGAGATTTTCCCTGGGAGAAAGCACACATGTCCAGGTGTATGAGACCCAAAACGAATCCCCGGATGTGATAGTGGAGTCTGTGGAAGAGGAGGGTGCAGGAGTACCAGAAAGACAGAGGTGATGGAGAGCATAGACGTCTGCCCAGCTCTCTGCCACCTGCTCCCAGCTATCTTACTGGCAGAGGGAGGGGCAGGGGTCTCAGACAACTGGTTGGGGGTCCTCCAGGGCCCAGGGGACCCTCACCATGACCCCTGTCCAGTGGTAGTTCTTAAGCATTATCCAGAGAAGTGGAGCCTGCCTTGGGTACCAGGAACAAAACCAGAACCATGGGGAGTGGCCCTGAGTCAGTGCCTGCACCAAAATAAATCAGAGGAAAGATTGGTGACCCCCAAGACCAAAGGCAGCTGAATGAGGAGAAGTATGTTGGCAGCCAGTTTCAGGACCACATGGTGGTCAGGGCAATCCCTAAGCCCTACAGTCATCGAGGCACAGGTCAGGAAGCATAGGAAAAACTAGGAGCAGTTTTAAATTCACAAGAGTTTTATTATGAATAAAAATAAAATAAAAATAAAATTCAGAATAACTATTTACAAAGGCAGAATAAACAGAGAAGATTCATCTGAGTTTTTCCTTCAATCTCTGTCTTCAAACATTGTAGCTCTTTCTTCTTATAAGGCTTTGCAACCCCCCTCTGAACAAGCATCCCATTTTTTTCAAAAATGTTCTTGTACAGTATATTTCAGGCAGGTGCAGTCAGAACACAATGTCCCAGAACTGAGGCCCCTTCTCCACAACTTCTGCAAAAGGCTTAAAAATTGCATTTCAGGTTAACCCATTGAGTTCCAAATAGCTTTGCAATCATCTCAAACTATAATTATATACATTTCAACAGTAATACTATATAATTTCTAAACAAAGGGATCCCAATATCAGTTACATTTCCACAGAATGATTTGCATATATTTTTATACCAGCAGATATGCAAAGGAGAAAAAAGACACAGCAAGAGAAGGTTGAGAGACAGTGAGAGGCAAAGAATTGCGAGATTGTCAGGATGATCAAATCCTAGGTCTCATGGGAAAATTTGGTTGCTCAACCAGACAGATGAGCCAGGAAAGGAAAGAACAGAACAGATCCCTGCATTCAAACTCTCCATAACAACTGGGATAGGGTCCTATTCAACCCTGTCACATACACCCCCCCTTAAGAGGGAACCTGTTTTATCAAACAGGTTTCCAAAACTTTCTATTCATTTTCTACTAGCATTAGCTTCTAACTTTCAGAAATTAAGCACATGTGCAGTATCCTTTCTTCTATAACAGTACAGCAAACAGTAAAGTTTAAACTCATACATTTGTTTTTCAAACTTCAGAACCCTCAATTCCTGATCCATATCTTGACAGAAAATCAGCACTGCTATTCTCTTTACCAGATGTGTGTATAACCTTGGATTTAAATGGCTGTAGTGCCAGGTACCACCTTATGATTCTGGAATTTTTATCTTTCATTTGGTTAAGCCAACTGAGAGGATTGTGATCTGTTATTAAGTACAAAGTCAGTTCCTAGCAAATAAAACTTAAGGGATTCCATGGCCCACTTTGCTGCTAAACATTCCTTTTCAATGGTGGATTACCTTTTCTCTCTGGCATGCAACTTCCTACTTACGCACAGAATAGGATGTTCCTTCCCATCTATATTTTGACTCAGGACTGCACCTAGGCCTACTTCTGATGCATCTGTTTGTAACAAAAATGGTTTCTCAAAGTCTGGGCTTTTCAAAATGGGCTGAACATAATGCAGCCTTTTTTTTTAATTTACTTTACTGAGTTTTCAACTTTAACTTTCATTCAGGACACAGTTCGATAAAATCTTTTACAATACTATAGGCATTGTCAGTTAACATTCCTCATACTTTTTTTTACAAGTTTATCAACAGGTGCCATCCTTTCATAATCAACCCCCCCCCCCACATTCCTGGTTTAAGAACAAAATTCTGCATCATCCTCCATAAGATAAATGATCCCTCTCTGCCATTTTATTCTAAATGTCTGCTCCTTATCTGCAATTTTAGCAGACATAGATTCCATTTGGTAGAGGTGTGTCATTATTCTTCTCCAGTCTCATATTTCTGGGATTTTTGTTGTCATCCATCTTCCTGTTATGGTCTTCTTTGCTGCAAGCAAATATTTAGGCAAAAGAGTTTTGGTCCAAGAGGGAGAGTGGTCCGGATATATATATCTAGTAGAAACATTTCAGCTAAAATCTCTATTGTCTCTCCTATGCTTTTTGATATTTCTTTTTGCAAGGGGATCCAAAATGGCATCAGTAATGGACATTGCCACATAATGTGTGCAAGATCTGCCAACTGGCAACCACACTCCCTCCAGCCCCTTCCAAACCTTTCTGGTAGATATTTGGTAAGTTTTGCTGGGGAGCGGAAGTATCTATACCGAACACTTCCAGGAGAATTCTCTCCAGGAGTTTGAAGAGGTGATCTTTACTGCAGCTAGTGTTGCTGCTGACCATTGTTCGTCTGGAACCACCTGATCTAAGTCTTTGTTCCAACTTCGTAATATAGTATTTGTCATTTCTGGAGTTAGGTCTCTCAGTATTTTATAAAGGGACCCTATAAGATGTCCACAGTGGTTCCCCTGAGCATGGTTGATATATAGTTTAAGAAGGGGAGGAGTCGGGTGTGAATTCTATCCGAAATGACTCAGTTTCTCAAAATGCAGTGTCTAACTTGAAAATACCTAAACCAGTCTGTTTTCGGTAGTCCATATTTGAGGACCAGTTCCTCAAATGAAAAGACTCCTGATGGCCCCAGGAACTGAAACACATGTTCCAGCCCCAACTGTCGCCAGCGAGAGAAAGTCAAGTCTGATTGGGATGGTAAAAAGAGGTCCTCCTCTGAAATTAGTTTACAATATTCATATATAGGCTGAAGGGTTCCTCTCCTCCTACCCTTATACCATATTCTCAACACCTGTGATGTTATATTTAAAAAGTCCTTCAGAGGCACAGTCCTACCAGGGGAAGAGAATAGGATCTTTTGGATGTCATGGAGATCATTTATTTGAAACTCTTAAGGTTTTCCATGGGGCATGGTAGTTTCAGGACAACCACAGTAGGTAGGTACGAGAAAATGCTGTTTCAGCATATAGTTTCAGGTCTGGAAGATTTACCTCCCCCCCAACGTGATAAGGATAGTTTTAAAATTTTCAGTCTAATCTTAGGATGACCATTTCCCCAGACAAATCTGGATATAATGTTATCCCATGATTTAAAATAACATTTGGAAGGAAAAAAGAGAACATTCTGAAACAAATACAGTACTCGGGGAAGAATGTTCATCCTAATAGTATCTGTTCTTTGGAAAAATGACAAGGGAAGTTTCCCCCATTTGTCCAGGTCACGTTGGATAGAATTGGAGAGAGGTGCATAATTGATCAGTTCCATGACTGTTAAATTTAAAGGGATATATATCCCTAAGTACAGCATAATGCAGCCTTAATGACTTGAAAAGCTTCATCACACTCTGAGGTCCATTTCACATTATTTGGGTACAGTTTTTTCATGAGTTCAGTGAGGGGAGTAGCTAACTCAGCAAAGTTGGGAACAAATCTCTGATAATAACCAGCCTGCCCTAAAAATGACCTAACATATTTCTTTGTTTTAGGGACAGGGCTATTAGCTACAGCTTCTATTTTAGAACTTTCTGGCTTAATTTCTCCATTTCCCAAGACATAGTCCAAATATCTGGTTTCCTGAATGCCCAATGCACATTTGGTAGGATTAATAGTCAGACCTGCATTTTTGATAGTTTGGACATCTGCTTGTAGGTGTTCCAGGTGGCTTTTCCAGTCTGGACTGTACACCATGACATCATCCAGGTATGCAGCACAATAACCAGTGTGAGGGGAAAAAATGATATCCATGTACTGCTGGAACGTAGATGGCACACCAAGTAAACCAAATGGCATGGTGGTGAACTGATAGAATCCAACAGGAATGGCATATGCAGTTTTGTCTCTGGATTCTTTAGCTAAAAAGATTTGCCAGTAATCCTTGGTGAGACTGAGGGTACTGATATACTTTGCACTCCCCAGTCTGTCCACCACATCATCTATTCTGGACATAGGATAACTGTCAAATTCTGACACTTGATTAAGTTTCCTAAAATCAAGGCAGATTCTAACACCCCCTTCCTGTTTGTCTACCACTGGAGATGATCAAGCACTCCTCGACTCCTCTATGATACCCAGTTCTTTCATTTTTTGTATTTCCTTAACCATGTTAGCTCTTAACTGCTCTGATAACCTGTATGTCTTTTGCCTAATAGGGTGAGCATTCTTTGGCACTATTATGTGCTCAACCCCTTTTGTCCGGCCTGATACTGTGGTAAAAGTACTGTGAAATATTTGTAGCACAATATGAATTTCTGCAGTTTGTTCTGAAGTTAAGGAAACATTCACCTTTACAGTATCAGCAGTTACAGTTTGTTCCAGTCTATCAAAAGCTACATCAGTATCTTCTTTATCAGTTTCTGGTAACACTAGCAAAGCCGCTTTTGGTGTTTTTTCAACCCATTGCTTGCGGAGGTTAGCATGATATTTCTTAATAGGATTTTTCCTGTCAAGGGTCTCAGTCTCATAGTTAACGGTGCCAGTACGTCTAAGCACTTAATAAGGCCCTTGCCACTTCATTAACAGTTTATTTTCTGTTGTGGGTAACAGTAGCAAAACCTTTTCACCTGGCTTAAAAATGTTTTCTTTTAGCCCATGGTCATAATATACCTTTTGCTGGTTTTGGGTTTCTTCCTGATTACTTTGGGCAATTTCAACATATTTTGCCAGTTTCTTTCTTAGTGCACACGTATAAGATGTTATACATTGTTTCTGAGTGGGGTTATCTTCCCACATTTCTTTTATCACATCCAGTGGCCCTCTTGGCTGCCTACCATACAGCATTTCAAATGGTGAAAACCCTGTTGATGCCTGTGGCACTTCTCTGTGGGCAAAAAGTAGGTAAGGCAAGTATTGGTTCCAGTCTTTCCCTTTGCCTTTTACAAACCTTTTTAACATGCATTTTAAGATTTGGTTAAAATGCTCAACAAGACTGTCTGCCTGAGGATGATAGGGGGAGGTTCTTATGGCAGTGATCCTAGTAGTCTGTACAGCTCCTTAAGTAATGCAGCATGAAAATTACTACCCTGATTAGTAATGATTACTTTAGGTATGCCCACTCTGCTGAAAATTTTGGTAAGATCTGCTGCCACTTTTGAAGCTGTGACAGTATGCATTGAAACTGCTTCTGGGTATCGAGCAACATAGTCGCATACTACCAGGATAAATCTGTTACCCTTTTTACGTTTGTCTAAAATATCAGCCACATCCATTGCAATTCTTTCAAAAGGCACATCTATCAAGGGTGGGGGCACCAGAGGCACCTTGTCTTTTCTAGTGACTGGGACTACTTTCTGACACGCAGCACAGGAATTACAATGGGTAGCAACATCTTCATGAATTCCAGGCCAGTAAAATCTATACAGCAATCTGGCAAGGGTGCAATCCCTCCCTGAGTGACCAGCCATAATACTATCATGTGCTATCTGTAACAACTCTGTTCTATACTTCTGTCGTATAACCAATTGTTCTGTCTGTTCTTGTGTCTGAGGTTTAACCCAAACTATGTAAAGTAACCCATTACATTTTTTAAACATTGGTCCACCCTGTTTTGGTTTCATCCCTCAGCTGCTTAAAATAACCTTGGAGAGAAACATTGTTAACTTGTTCTGAAAGAAAATCACAATCAGTGATCAGTTTAGTTTCAGCATTTTCATATGTTAACCCCTTATGTCCATCAGTCATTTGTTGCCACAGTTTCTTAAGGCATCGTCTTTCTTTCCTGGATTTCCAGGTCTTGGAGCTGTGCTCAAACAAGTCCAAATCAAAATCACTGAAAGGAAAAATGTCCCCACTGTTTGAGATTTTCTTTGCCTGAGCTCTTGTTACCACTGCTGCTGAAACCGCAGGGTTCAGTTCCTCTGAGATTAACTCAGTAAATCCTGGACAGTCATTTCCAATAATCATGGGTACAGGTAAAATTTAGGTACTACCCCCCCTTTCATTTGGTGCGACACACCCTTGATGGACAGAGTCACTTGGGTGGTGGGATGGTATCGAGTGTCCCCATGGATGCAGATGACACCAGTACCTGGTCCTTTTGCACAGTGTTTTCCCAGCACTTCAACATGTACTAGTGTCTGTTTGCTTCCCGAAGCTGTAAGTCCCTTTACAGTCTCATCTCCCACCTTCACATCTGTTAAGTACTTGCCCAATTTGCTAAGGACAAATCTGCTCCAGTGTCACTCTTCTTTTGGCAATTTCTTGCAATATGACCTGGCATATTACATTTAGAGCAAATAACATCTTTGGGCACAGATTTTATACCCCCACCAGAGTTCTTATCAGACTTGAAGTTTAAATGGGAAAAAGAGTGTCATACTGGTGCTTGGCTGTTACCTCACTGCTGTGCCATCTGTCTGGTCATTTGGTAGTCTTCAGTCAAAGAAACAGCCTTTTCCCCACTTTCTGGTCAGTGTTCCTTTATCCAGAGCTGCACATCTGTAGACAGGCTGTTGATGAATTGCTCCATTGCAAATGTGTCAATGATCTGTGGGACTGTTTTGCCCTTGGGTTGGAGCCATTTTATTAGGAATTCTCTGAGTCGGGTGAAGGCTTCTCAAGGATTGTCCACTGAGTTGTACTTCAGAGACTGAAATCTCTGTCTGTTGGTCTCTCCTGAGATGTCATCCCTTTTCGGGATTTCATTTTTCACCAGGTCATAGTTTTCTGACTGTGCAGTGTCCATATTGCTGTAGGCAAGTTGGGCTTTTCCTGTCAGCTAGGGCACCAGTCTAATTGTCCATTGCTGCTTTGGCCATTGGCAGGCTGTGGCAACTCTTTCAAAAGTTGTCAGGTATACCTCAGTATCATCCGAGGGACACAACTTTGTAAGTTTATGGCTTTTGAGTTGCTTGTGTTTTGTTGCTCATCTGGATTTGTGCTAGATCCTCTGCCTTTGATAGCTTGCAAGGCATCCAGCCATCGCTGCTCCTGTTGCTGCATCTCTTCTCTCATCTGCTGCTTCTCTTCTCTCCTCTGTTTCTCCATCTCTTTTTGATGTATAGCCCACCATTTGAAAAAGGCAGTCAGGCTTTCAGGTTCTCTCCCTGCCTGTTCTTTTTCCATAACTTGTGCTGGGTGTACAATCTCAGCTTGGGACTTCTGTCTTTGCTAGTTTGGCTGCCATTCTCCTGGTAACCACTCCTGGACTTGCTGCTGCAGAATCCATACCTTCCTCTCTGCTTCCCTGGTACTAGGTCCAGTACCCATGCACAAAACTCCTGGCTTAGCGTATGTACGCCGTAAATCCCACTTAGGCTGACACCATCTGTCATTGAGGCATAGGTCAGGAAGCATAGAAAAAAGCAGGAGCAGTTGAAAAATTCACAACAAGAGTTTTATTATGAATAACAATAAAAAAAAATTGTTCAGAATAACTATTTACAAAGGCAGAATAAACAGAGAAGATCCATCTGAGTTTTCCTTCAATCTCTGTGTCTCCAAACATTGTAGCTCTCTCTTCTTATAAGCCTTTGCAACCTCCTCTTAACAAGCATCTTGTTTTTTTTCTAAAATGTTCTTGCATATTTCAGGCAGGTGCAGTGAGAACACAATGTCCCAGAACGGAGGCCCCTTCTCCACAGCTTCTGCAAAAGGCTTAAAAATTGCATTTCAGGTTAACCCCGTGAGTTCCAAATAGCTTTGCAATCATCTCAGACTAATTATATACATTTCAACAGTAACACTATATAATTTCTAAACAAAGGGATCCCAATATCAGTTACATTTCCGCATAATGATTTGCATATATTTTAATACCTGCAGATACACAAAGGTGGAAAAAGACAGAACAGCAAGGGAAGGTTGAGAGACAGTGAGAAGCAAGGAACTGCAAGACTGTCAGGGTGATCAAATCCTAGGTCTCACGGGAAAATTTGGTTGCGCAACCAGACAGACAAGAGTCAGGAAAGGAAAGAACAGATCCCTGAATTCAAACTCTCCATAACAACTGGGACAGGGTCCTATTCAACACTGTCACACCTACCACCACCCTGTTATCACCTTCGGTGATGCCACCCCACAGCTCCCGGTCCAGTCTAAGACCCTCTGACCTGGATGGATGAGTAAAACCCAAGTGACCCTTTGAATTTGAAATATCGACAGGGGATATGGCTACCCAGAGGTCAAGCAAGGAGAACCAGAGTGAGGGACCTGTCCGAATGGAGCCAGGCTGAAAGGTAGGTTCGTAGGAGGCTGAGGGTAGAATATCCAAACATGAACTATCCATATGTGCCGAAAAGGATTTGGGATATTATTGAGAGATGCGGGAGGAATGGATTTTTAAAGAACAACTGGAAAGGCTGAAGAACTGTCCAGGAGGAAGTGCCCCATCTCAGGAGTTGTTCCAAAGGGTATGGTTGATGTGCCATACAGGGACTTGATCAGGACTAATCATTTTTAAACACTTTGCTATGGTCCAGGACCTAACTGGGACTCAGACCAAGTATTACGTTTTGGACTGAGATTCATTTAGAGAAAAATGACTGCTAAGCCAGCATATTATTTCTCTCTAGGTGGGGGGCTTGCAACCTAGGCCTCTAGGACTAAAACTTGTGGACTGTGCCAGGACTCTTGCACTACAGAGCTGATGTGATGACTCTAATTCCATTTATTGATCAAGCTCTTAAACTGAAAAATAGAAACATAGAAACATAGACGTTGATGGCAGATAAGTACTGCAAGTCCCATCCAGTCTGCCCATTTTTCCTACCTTATGAATGTGCCACAGGCCTTTACTCTGTCAACGGCCTGTCTTAAAATTATATAGCTACTGTTTTATATATCATGATAACATATATTTCTGAGAGATTGGTGTAAGAATGTATGTGTGCATGTGTGAGAGAATGGTCTGGGGTCTTGCACAGAGAAACTTATTTTAAAATGTTGGTGGGAGGTAGCTAAGGGGACTGTCTGCTGCCTCATTAATAATGTTAGCATAAAGTTTAAGGAAAATCATTTTGAAATGCATAATCATTATGAAAAAGTGATTGTTGTTACTGTGTTTAAAAAGAAATAATGATGGTTATGACTAGCACTTCAGATTTATCTCCTGGTGCAGGTATAGTTTAAGAATCAGGTTTTAGGAAATAGTTTTGGGCTAGGTAGGTAGGTTGGGCTGTGTCTAGTGGCCAGACATGGTGTGTTCATTTCCAGAGGGCTGAGAAGTGCGCATACTTGGACTGATGGGAGTGGATCATCACTGGACCCTTGCCATCATTCCCAGGAGGGAACGATTTCCTGGTTGGAGGAAGAGTGTAAGCCTCCTGCAAAAGTTGGGTTTATACTCACACGTTTTAGGCACCCCTTTTCCCCTCCTACCCCTCTGAGCTAGGAAATGGGTTTAGTGCTCTGGGGTTATTGCTCTGGATGCCTCAAAGTGGCAGAAGAGGGCAGAAATAGGGTATATAAGGGAGCGTACAGCAAGTATCGTTGCCTTTTCCAGCCCGGGCATCAGTCCTGGGGCTGGAGGAGGGAGGCTGGAGAGTAGAATCAGGACCAGAATAGGCGAGCAAGTGAGAGAGCTTGGTGGTCCAGGAGGGCCAGTGGGGAAACCCCCCAAAAGAGTGCAGTCAGGATGGTCTTCTGTGCCGTGGCTGACGAGGAGTGGGGGTATGGAGCTTTACTGGGGATACAGGTAGCCAGGTCCTACATCGTGTGGGGCTAGGGCATTAGGGAGGCTTAGCAAGCCCAACCAAAAGATTTAGGAGCCCTTTAGTAAGCCAATTTGTGTGTTTCCCAGGTCGCCAGGGCTGGGAGGGCTGCGGCAGGGCCCTCTCAGGAGGGGAACCGGTGGCAGGGATTCCCCCTCATACCTGGTGTGGCAGGGCAGCCTGGGGGGTGGAGGGAGCCAGGGAGCCTTCCACCCATATGTGGGACCTGTTTGGAGGGCCAGATCCTGGGGCACTGGTCCAGATGAAGGCCAGGTGGGTTCATGGAGCACAGAAATGTGTAGGCCTTGGAGGGGGTCTCTGTGCTAGGGTTTAGCTCAAGCTCGAGAATCTTTGGAAGGGATGTGGATCTGGCAGGAACTCCCCATAGGAGGAAGGTAACAGCAGTACACCCGGAGTAAATTGGGGGCCATGGAAGACTGCGACCAATAGAAGTGGCCTCAGTATGTACATCAGAGCCAGCCATTGGAAGAGCCTGGGTGGTCAGGAAAAATCCTGGATGCCCTTGGGCAAGGGCCAATGCTCAAGGGTCCAGGTGGGGAGGGCAGCTCGCTCTCTCATGCCAGTGGGGGGACAATCAGTGCCAGAGTAAAGGGGGACCTGGTGAGAAAGAGGTGAAAGGAAGGCTTGGCTTATCGGATCCTTATATGCCAGGAGATTGCAAGGATCTTGGTTCCAGGTTCTTGGATAGATCACCCAAAATAGGAAGGGTAGGAGACGAGAATCCTTCTGTTGTCTGCTAAATCAGTTGTTCTGCTGCCTATTAAGTCCTGCCAAAGTATAAAAAGTTTGTGGCCCCATGGAGCTGAATATTTATTTTTATAAAGGAATGGTGATCCCTGTATTGCTGAAATCATTTGACATGCAGGTGAAAATAAAAGCCAGTTGGGGAGAAACAGTGGTTTGAGCTTTATTTGACTGTAAGTGGGGTTGGGGAGTTTAATGAAATGAAATCCTTGTCTCCTCTCACATGTTGCAGTTTGATTAATTTGTTATGAGTTATATTCCAGGGGAAGGAATCCAACCTCTGTGTGCTGCAGGGGCTCCTTGGGATCTCCAGGGAAGGATCGGGAGGTCCAGGTCCAGTGGGTGGCTCGGAAGAGAATCTGTTTCTTGGGAATTCAGGAGGTAATTCAGAAACTTGAAGACACCATCAGGTAAGGACCATCAGTTTCTCATGGTCCCGTATTTCAGTGTCTTGAATGTTAGGTCTTTGAGTGGCTTCTTTCTTCCTGCTTGGACCACTTGCGATGAGTTAAGGTATGCCCCTAGACAAGGCAGGAAGGGAGGGGTTACATAAAGAACAAAATGAAATTAGCAGTGATTGAGCAGCCTGCTATTCTGTAATGTATAGTGCTAGGATTAGAAACAGAATGTTCTATATCACAGTCCTGGGTATTCTAATCCTTTAACTACAGTACTGTACCTCCCCAAATATACAGTAGATGCCAACAGGTCCAATAGATTTTTTCAGTAAATTTGTTCTTCTCCTTGAGTGGCGCATTATGTACTAGGAAACACTGCTGACAACAGTGATGGTCTGTGTAGCTCACTAAGCAGAACTGTTACCCTTGTAGCCAATATCTTCACTTTTACTTCCTTCCTTCCTTCCTTCCTTTCAGCCAGCAGGTGGTGAGGAACAGGAAGACGAGGACAAGGCACTTCCTGTTTGGCTCTTTGGGCTTCCTGCTGCCTCTCTCACTTCTGGGCAGCTTTGTGATTGGCAGCATCTCTGAAGAGAGCCTCACGGAAATCATAGGGGAGAGCTTGGCTGTCATCGTGAAACTGTGGGCAGTAAGTTTGTGTAACCAACCCTTTCAAGGGCTCAACATCTCTTTTGTTCTGAGATTTTCATTTCACCTGATACTGTACTGATTGTAGAGTGTAGAGATTTGTGTTAAATGTTCAGCCTTTTAATAATTTTTTCATGTGCTTTATGACATACGTTAATATAAAGCAGCTGACAGTTGTGATTAAAGCACTCTACAGAAAAAATGAATTTCACTAGATACTTGAAGTTCAGAGGCAGATATCACTGCATGCCCAGGGCACACTGTAAGACATGAGGCAAAGCTAAGTTCTTCAACCACCTGGAACCCTTGGCTGTATGTGGTTCACTGTCCCACCCTGGGGTGGGTTACTGTGCTTGTAAATGGAAGATGCAGGCACGTGCCGGCGGGTACCTGAGGGCATCATGGCAACACTTACCCAGAGGAACCTTCTAGGTGCCCTCTTGCTATGGTTATGTGGCACAATATGTGGGGCATCTTTTTTTTTTTTTTTTGTAAGTAGTTTGCATGTTTTTCGGCTTTTGTTCCCTGACCCCGTGCATCCTGGTGTCGCACGCGCATGTGGAAGCACGCACTATGGGATGCCCCACCCTACCTGTTGTGCCATTACCACCTGCACCGGACCTCCATCCAGTGATGGCGGGACTACAGGTAGGCAACCCCCCTTCTGGGAGAGGAGAGCCAGTGCTCAATCCTGCTTCCATCTTCCTTCCCCCGTGCCATCACCCCAATCACCCGAGGTCATTCCCGACCAGGTCACTGGCTTACCATGAGATAAGGTGTCCAGCACCTCAGCCTTCAGCACCATAGGGCCGGCTAGTATAGGCATCTTTCTGACTGCCACATGAGCAGTGGCACTTTTGCAACCTTCCCAGTCCTGTCTACTTCACTTGTGCTTAATGCTGGGAAGGGGATGGGTTGAGGCACATCTGGTGCATAAATGGTCTGCAGGCATTTTCTAAGATGTCCCTTAAGAGATGGCAGTGAGGGACAAGGGGCTGTACCCAGGGAACCAGTCATGCACTGGTAGACAGAGCTGCATATTATGGTGGTAGAGATGTCTCAGTGAGGGGAGGAGGAACAATAACAATCACTCATGCCAGCTTTATGTTTTTCTGCATGAGGCAGACAAAATCACAAAAATATGAGTACGTTTTCATTGGTCCAGAATACCACAGAATTCATCAAAAAGAAGCTTTTAGGGTGCTAAGATAGTGAAATGGTGCAGGAAAGTCAGATACAGCATGGGAAAAGCACAGAAACCTAATGCAGGGAGGAGATTGCGGAAAGCTCACATGATTCTTGGAGACACTCCAGTATGGTTTCAGATCCTCCATTTTGTACTTATAAAAATATCTGACCTATAAACATAAAAGCTGGTGTGAAAAAATGTTAAAGTAAGCAGTTAATGTTAAAAAAAAAATAATGCTACGGAATTTTAGAATAATGGGGCCTATGCACAATGGAGCAGAGGAACATGGAATTTGCGTGTACCCCCGCCCGCGTAGCTGCGCACCCGTGGACAGGTGCACACTGGCAATATTCATGACCGCTGACCACCTGTTCATGGCTCCACCTTCCCAGTGTGCAGGAGCGTGGAGTACGGATACGCAGACCAGGCGGGCATCCAATGGGATGCCTGACATGATGGATCCCTTGCGCCCGAAGGCATGGAGATGTGGCTGCTGCCTGGTGGTGTGTAGCACCATGTATTCAGGCTGGTGCCTGGTCGGCCATCCCCAGACCATCATGAACTGTCTGTGGTCTGGGGCTGCATGGTGTGGGGGCGGCAGTCCCAGCCTGTATTTCATTTCATTTCATTTTATTAAATGGGTTAGACCATTGAGTAAAACTCGTTTAAAATGGTGACCCTTGGTTGTACAAAAATAAAGTTGCAGCAATTACAATAAATACAGACATACAATATTCAACACCCCAAATACATACATTAACATACATTTCTAATAATTATAACCACAGCAAGCCTTTTTTTGTGAAAAAAGTGATTCCAAAAAACAGGTTTTAACAACTTTTCGTGATGGAATTTTTCTATTGTACAAACGAAATTTCAAGGGCATCATATTCCAAAATTTAGGGACTAGCTGACTGAAGAAAAAGTCAGAATGTTTAGTTTTTGATCTTGGTATTACCAACTCTTGATAGGCTGCATTCCTTAAAGAGGGCTTAACATCCCTAAATTCTAACCTTTCGGCCAGATACTCTGGGATCACTGCTGTGATGCTTTTAAATGCCAAAAGATATTTATGTAACTGTCTTCTATCTGACAGAGAAATCCATCCTAATCTATGATACATTAGGCAATGATGAGTATCCCTAGAACACTGTAAGATCAATCTCGCTAGACGATTATACAGTACATCTAATCTATATAATTTTCCAGAATGAGAATAATCATAAAGTGTATCTCCATAATCAAAAAGAGGAAATATCTGTGATTCAACAATTTTTTTTATCATATATCCACCCAAACAATTTTTATTTCGATATAGTAAACCCACCCTTTTTCCCACTAATCTAACCAACTCATCAACATGCACATTACCAGTAGCTGAGGGGTCCAACCAAAAACCCAGGTATTTATAAGTCTTCACTTGATCTAATTTTTATTCCCTCAGAATCAAACACTAATAATTTAGTGCAAGTTCTGAGTTTCACAGTGGAACCAAATATCATATATTTTGTCTTACTCACATTCACAGCCTGTATGTAGGTGGCCGGTGGGCCGACATCCCAGGGGTGCACAGACCTTATGTCTGGGGTTGCCATCACATAGAGTGCACCCCCCTGCACCCAGCTCTCTGCAGCTCAGTGAATGCCGCAGAGTGCGGCCACGCCCCCCAGCACGCTCCCTCTGCACCCTGACCGCATGCCTTATGTGCGGTCCGGCGGTGGGACAGCACGCCTGCTTGGTGCATCCTGCACCTGGACATGCGGGGGGTGCACTGGGCACAGAGTGGCTTTGTGTCCCTGTTGTGCGTGCATAGACACTCTGCTCATTTCATGCATAGGGCCCATAGTGCACATAAATATATGGTATAGTACCTAGAATTTAAAATAAATATGGTAACGAAAACTAGCCTGGGTGTTACAGTAAAGTTGCACGGTAGAGTAGTATACCGAGTGGTGTGCAATTGCGGTTCCCATTGAATACCAATGTATACTGCTACCGCAGAAGGGGGGACATCAGGGATTGGCTGGTCATATGTTCGGATCCAGTTACGATCCCTTCCCTCCCAAAACAGACAAGCTGAAAAATTCTACTTTTGGCAGAAATGGGCTAAGGCTGCCATAAGGTAATGGGCTGTAAAGCCCAGATATACATCTTAGAAAATTCCTTTAAATGCATCCCAATTTCTCGTGAACCTGATATTGTCTCTGCCTCCACAAACTTGTCTGGAGTTTTTTCCATTCATCCACCACCCTTTCTGTGAAGTAATACTTTCTAATGGGTTTTATGAACACCGCTCTTTTTGCTTGAAGGGATACTGTCAACCTCCTTAGGTCTTCAAGTGTCCCTAGTTTAAAAAACACATTTTATGATTCATGCTCTGTAAAGACTGCTCATGAAGCTGGTATTTTTATTTGAATTCCTTTTTTCTTTTTTTAAAAAAAAAAACGGATTGCCCACCATACTGGTGTTACCACACAAAAACATGATTGTTTACAGACTTTGATCAACTCCAAATGCATCTTTCCTGAACTTAGGAACTCCTCCAACACAGTCTAGCCACTCGTGATGCAGTGAGAGGAGAGGAGACTATTGCATCATGATTGGCTGCACTGTTTGGAGGTGTTCCTAATGCTTGAAAAAGTGTGCAATAAGATTAGATCAAGGATTTGAAACAAAACAAGGTTGGGTATTACTACATTTTAGTGCTGTGAAGAATGGAAGCTGATAAAACAACCAGCAACTTCAATACATTTTAGAGAAGGTAACCAATCACATGTAACCCCTAGCCACTTTTCTCAGCTAGCACCCCCAAAAAGAACCAGTGCCCTGTACATGGCATGCAATTTAATCATGGCAGAATTACTCAATTGGTACCACCCTTAGCTTTAGAGTGTGTACCAGGCTCATTATCTAAAGGACGGGGTACAATACTAAAAAACTGAACCTTTGTATTTATAACCAGGTCCAGGGGAGAGGATGCTAGGTGTATGCTAGACCTAACTGCTGAGGGGCCCAAATAACATTCACACAGAAGCAATAAACTGAATGTCCAAAGCAGTCAGTAGAGTTGTGCAGTATGGCTTTATTCACAGATGTTACTAAAGCACAAGTGGACCCCCCCCAATGGTTGGTCATTGCAAAACAGGTACACTCTTTTTCCAGAAACACATTTGCTAGGCAGTACAGTTTTCCACAGAAACATCTCTATCCATTTTCCAAAGTGCTTGTGGCTTGTACCACATACCTGAGCTACTTTCAAAACACATTTTCATTTCCAAAGTGGATGCTCGTGGCCTGAACCACATACTTTAGCCATTTTCAAAACACATTCCAAAGTATAAACTTGTGACCTGAGCCACATACTTAAATTTCATCTTGCCCATCAATGAAAGAGTTAGCCCTGCATTAAAACTCCAGATGGCATTCCTCCCACCCTTTGCCCCAAATACAGTCTCTGCCATTCCTTCAGGGTTACCCCAAAAGAAGCCTTCTATCCCCACTGAATTGCTAAAAACTCCAAACTTTACTTCAAATTAGCACCCTAGGTGAAAAGGGGGTCCTGGTTGGTGTGATCTAGCCTTATCTTTGGCATACACACCTCAGAAAATCTCCCAAATGAAACCATGGGCCCGATTCTCAAAGCTCTGCATCTGACGCAAGGTGCTTGCACCAAACAGATATGGTGCAAGATGCACCTTGCGTCCAGGGCTGCCTCCATGCAATTCACAAAGGTGGCCTGCGTCGACCGCAGGCCGTCTGTCCCAAACAGGTCCTGTGCCACCCTTGCACTCAGTAATGGGCTGTGACAAGGTATAAGGGTCCACTGTGCTAGACGCAAGCAGCCATAGCTCAGAGGAGCGATTGACAGACAGCGCCCAGAGAAGCAGAAACTAAGTCCCCATAGACCAGCCTGGGCTGGCATAAGGGAACTTAGAAACTGCTGCCCACTGTGTCGCGCCGCTGGAGTGCATAGTGGTAGTGCCCTGCAATCACTGATGTGCCCCACAACAGCAATTGTGGTATGAACCCCCAACAGACCCCTGATGATGCCGTCAGTGGCATACAGTGCACTCCCCCATTAGTGGTCCGGTGCCCTCCAACCCCCAACACCTGCCAGTAGTACCCCCATCACCCCCCCAGCTCTGGACAGAGGCAGGGACTGACAATGCCCTCCATACACCTCCACGGCCCCGACTGGACTGCATGTGCAGCAGTCTGTCCTGTGTGCAGTATGCCCGCCATGCAGAATGGGTCCCAAAAGTGTGAGGCATGTTCCTTCCAGCATGGAGCACACTGGGTTGCAGTGCCGCACAGGGCTTGCAGTGACTCCTGTCCATGAGTCATGTGTTCTCCGCAAGGGCAGGGTTGCCGCAGGCATGGGGACTTAGGAGCCAGTACCCCTTCCATATGTGAATTGAGTGCAGCGTCTCTGGCACACAGGGCTTCTGTGCAAGCTGCTGTTTGCCACAGCTTGCACCGGATGTAGGCCCCTTTGAGAATTGGGCCTCATGTCTCCAATTCTGTACTCACAGACTAGTTGCTCCTTCCTCCAAGTCCTGGAAAGGAACAACAGAAAGGCACCTTTTCCTCTCTGGTAGCTTGTCAGATTCCCTTCACAGTCCTTTTCCAAGGCAGCTGAAAACTTCAGGACCTTCAGGGGATTGCCCCTTGGATCCACTAGACATTGCAGTCCCTCTCACTCTCCCTGGAGTGAAACTAAGAGTCCTGCTGGCAAACAGTTTTCACCACTTCACAGGCAAACCAAGGATTTTACCAAACCTAGGGTGAGAAATGACCAGGGCTCCCTTTTCAGAGCCCCACTTGCAGACCTCCTGCCACTCTGACACTCTAACCCAGACTAACTGAACATTCTAAACTTCCCCAGAGCAGCTGACTCAAAAATGGTTATGATGATGCGAGAGTTCTAAATGACATAGTCATCCCTCTCTCAGGCTAGCTGAATAAAACAATGATGTCATTATGTAGAAAGCCCCTAATAAGCTCCGTACTAGTTGCCTTTTCTACCTGCCTAAAATTAGTATTAATGGGAGTCTAGTAACCACAGGGGACTGGGTGGTTGCACACAAAATATGGGGTTTGAACTAGAAATAATGATGCAAAAAGGGTTGACAGTTTTCCTCTTAACACATGATCCCTAGTAGACATTCTGGGTCAGATTTTCAAAAGTCTTGGATTAACGCAAGCCCTGGGTGTGCCGAAGATATGGTGTATGGGGCTTGCAGCAATCACCCAGCTGGTGATTGAGATTTTTGATCCATGGTGCCAAGGGTCGCAAGTTAGACCAACTTTTTCTGGTCTAGCTTGTGGCAATCCTAGGTACCCTCTTTACAGGGCTTGCGCCAGATATTTGGTGCAAGCTGCCATAAATGGCGTAAACTGTCACAACTGCACCCAACCTACTAAAATCAGGTGCAGTTGCGGCTAAAGGTGGTTGTGCAGGTACAAAAATATATTGGACGCAGTGCTTGACACAAAGCCTGCATCGCCCTTTGAAAATCTGGCCCTTTGTTTCTCACGTGAAATGCATTTGCTGTTTCCACTCTACTGAACCCTTTCATGCACATGAAATTCTCTATCGCGTTCCCTCCCCCTTCGATCTTCCAGTAGGTACATGTTAAGACTTTTCAATATTTCCTTGTATGTTTTGCCTCATTGCTAATGGGTCATCCTTGTTGCCATTCTCTGCACTGCCTCTACTCTAATTTGTCCTTATCCTTCCTTAGATACCGATCCCAGAACAGTACACAGTACTCCAGGTGCAGCCTGACCACCATTCTATACAGGGGCAGTATCGCCTCCCTCTTCCTGCTAGTAATCCCTCTCCCTATGCAACCCAACATCTTGCCAGCCATACTGCATGCCTTATTCCACTGCGAAGATGGCTTTAAATTATTTCTTATCATCACCCCCAGGTCTCTGTTTCCTCCTCTGTGCTCCCTACTTGCATCTGATTAATATACTGAACCATGACTGGATTCTGCAGCCTACTTTATTTGCATTTCTTTGTACTATTGACATTAAATTTCAATGGCCAAATTCTGGGCCTGACTGAGGACCTAATATATCACCCATGTTTGAAATTCTTTTATGTAGCCATTCTTAAGTTATTTAAATAACATTACCCATGATCGTGTTTCGGCTTTTCTGAAAGCCGCTCCATGCCTGCTGCAGTCCTGCCCCTAAAAACAGTGTTTTGGCAAAGCAAAGTAGGGAAGGGGCTGCAGGCATACTAATAGCTATAGATAGCAACTGAAATAGTGACACCCTCTAAATACATGTAGTTTACTTTGAAGGCACTTACAAGTGTAAATGGGGGTGGTATTACATTTATATTCTGTACTGATGCCAGTTAGGGCATCAGAATCAGGTCTGGAATCAGAAGTTCCAATTCTGCTTCAGTCTACAGGCAAACCTCCCCCCACCTGGAAAAGGCCCCCTTGATGAAAAGTAAAAGACCTTCCACTTCACCTACCCTTGTTTCTCCCATCCCTTATCTTAACTGATGCTGATGACTGCTGCCTGTTGTACTGCTGGTCACTGGAGAGATGAGGGTCTGGTAGATTTGGCTTCCAAATTATGCAGTTATAGTCCAGAGCATACAGCTCTAATTGGTCAGTCCAGATAAACTTGAATGATTCCCCCCTCCCCAGTAACGAAACCCACCAGTGCTGCCACCGACCACATTCTCTGACACCGTTGCCCTGAAACAGTTGCCTCCACCTAGCCAACCCGGTCCCAAGTTGACACAATGCCATTCAGAAAGGTAGGTACTACTTTTATCCTTCTAGTGCCAGAAATCCATGTGACTGTGTCAATGACAAGCAAAGAACAACAACTCTTGGCTCAACGATCACAGTCCCTCTACTTGACCTGCAAAACTACTGAGGTGGCCGACCTAAACTATACCCTGGGTTACCCCACTAGATGCTTTACTTAGTACAGCACCTGGCATAGCCTGTAACCCACGGTTGTGATTAGGTTGGCCACCCCGGTAGTTTTTCAGGTCACACAGGAGGACCATGATGGCTGGGCAGGTTTTTTGCTTTGTTTGCTCATTGTTACTCAGTCACTTGTATTATTATAGCTGGAAAGATGAAAGTAGTGGCAACCTATCTTTGTTAACTGAATTGTATTGAGTCAGACTGGGTTGGCTACTGGTGGGGATGTAACTGTGGCACGGTAAATGCAGTGGAGTGAGCGGTCGGTGGTGGCACTGATAACTTAAAAAACATAGACCATGATGGCAGAAAAAGATCAGAGGTCCATCAATTCTGCCCATATTTCCTATAATCCCTGGAACCTATTTCTCTTCCAGGGTACTAAGCCTCCCGATCCTATCCCCATTCTCCTACCTGGTCTTTTCCCCCCAGACAACCACTATTCCCTTCATTCTATCCCATGTCTGCTTGAATCCCCCTGACTGTATTTGCACCCACTACCTTGGCTGACAGACTGTTCCAAGGTTCCACCACCCTTTCCATAAAGAGGTACTTCCTCATGCCCCTCCTGAACCTCCATCCTATTCATTTCCTCTCATGACCATGTGATCTCGAGTTGGTATTCAGGATAAATAATTGTCCACAGTTTACCTTGTTAATTCCTTTAAGGAACTTGAAGGTCTCTATCATATTACCCCATCCCTTCTGGTTTCCAGTGAATACATATTTAGTGCCTTAAGGGGCTTCTCATAGGCTCTGCTGTGTTGGCCTTGGATAATTGTTGTTACTCTGTGCTGCACTGTTTTCAACCTATCCCTGTCCTTTCTGAGATGAGGGCTCCAGAACTGGATGCAGTACTCCAGGTGAGGCCTCACCGGAGATCTGTATTGGGGAAGTATTGCCTCTTTTCTTCTGCTATCTGTACCCATACCGATACATCTCAGCATCCTGTTAGCCTTGTTATAGACCTTGTTGCACTGGCTCATTTGTTTAAGGGAGTTACTGATGATAACTCCTAGATCCTGTTCCTCTTCTGTAGTGCTGAATCTTACCCCACCCACCCAGTATTCTGTCTTGGGGTTCCCTTTCCCTAGGTGCATTACCTTGCACTCTCTGGCATTGGATTTTAACTGCCAGACCTTTGGCCACTCCTCTAGTTTTTGTAGGTCCCTCTGCATATCACTTATTCCCTCATCACTCTCAACCCTCCCACATAGTTTTGTGTCATCTGCGAAGAGACACAGCCTACTCTGGATTCCCTTACCAACGTCACTAATGAACATGGTGAAGAAGACCAGATCCAGGACAAATCCCTGTGGAACCCTGCTTGTAACCTCCCTTTCCTTTGATTTAACCCTCTTGATCATCACCCTCTGCTGCCCACCTTCTTGCCAACTACCCACCCAGTTCATTACGGTTTTAGCCGCAGCCAGGTCTTCCATCTGTTTGAGCAACTTTTTGTACGATACTGAATAAGAAGCCTTGCTGAAGTCAAAGTACAGCAGATACACAGTGTGGCCCTTGTCTACTTCCTTAGTCACCCAGTCAAAGGAAAACATCAGGTTAGTCTGACAAGACCTTCCTGCCACGAAACTATGTTGTTTACTATCCTGGAGTTCATTTTTCTCTAGGTAGTCCATGAGATCCTCTTTGATTAGTGATTCTTTCAGTTTCCCCATGATGGAGGTCAGACTGACAGGCATGTAGTTCCCTGGTTGCTTCCTTATCCCCACCCCCCGCTTATGAAGCAGTACAACATCTGCCATTCTCCAATCCCTTGGAACTTTTCCAGACCTAAGTGAGCTGTTGAACAGCCCAGCCAGTGGTTCAACCAGTTCTGCTGCTGATTCCATAAGTATCCTTGGATGCAGTCCATTTGGTCCCGGAGCCTTATTTATCTCAAGGGCTGCTAGCCCTTTCAGGACCCTCTTGCTAGTAAGTATTGGCTGCCTCATTTCAGGGACTCCTTTAGCAACTGCTTTGATGCCGCTTTCTGGCATGGACCCGCAGTCCTCCTTAGTGAATACTGAGCAAAAGTAGTCACTCATGACTGCGGCCTTTTGCTCATCCTTCTGTATCACCATACTACCCTCAACTAACCTGATGAACTGATTTGATGGGTTCTGTTGCTGGGGATGTGGGGAAGGGGGGTCATCAAATTTATTTGGACTGGGCAGTCACTGCTGGATGCTCTGGACTTTTCCTGGGACTATACTTAATTCAGAACCTGGAACCTAGCAGAGCCACATGCCTCCAGTGACCAGCAGTGCAGCGGGCAGCAGTCATTAATGCAACTTAAACAAAGAAACATAGAAAATGTTGGCAGAAAAAGACTATTGATCTATCCAGTCTGCCCAGTTTTACCCTGTTCTATCCCATGACCTATTGTCCAGATGTGTTTTCGTCCTCCTTTCCCCTCTCGTTCCCTGCCTCACTGCTATCCCCGAGAAAGTATTAAGCCCTTTACACTCTCCCAGTTGTGTCTGAACCCATTAACGGATTTGCACCCAGCACCTCTGCCAGTAGGCTGTTACATGGCTCAGCCACTCTCTCCGTAAGAGAAAAGGCCTGTTATGTCACCAGTTAATGAAGTCCCTCAAGGGAGAAATCTATGACCTTTTTTTTGAGCATCCTGGGAAAAGTCCCAAGTCCTAAAATCAAAAAAGCAGGAATTCCACTAAGTTTAAACAAACAGTTGAAGGAGTATAAGCCTACTTTTGCTTCCCACTCTTCTGAGAATTCTTTGCTTCTGAGTGTTCCATTGGTCTGTACGCAAAGTGGACAACACACTTTTGCTTTTTCTGCAGCCTTGATATGGAATGAAATACCTCCTCAGATTAGATGTTTACCTACTTACAGTGCCTTTTCAACTACAATGTTATCATACAGTATTTTAAAGGATTGTCTGTCAGTGCTTTTAATCTATGTGTTGAAACATTTGCATTTATCGATTTATTCTGATGGGAAGCTACATAGTTTTTAATCTTTGTATTGTACTGTACCGTATCGTACTGTACTGTACCGTATCGTACTGTACCGTATCATACTGTAGTGCACTCTATTGCATTGTACTGCACTGTATTGTACAGTATGGTACTGTACTGTACTGTATTGTATGTTATCCTATTTGGACCTCTGGTCATGTCTGAAAAAGGAATGTATTCCAAAGTACTCACTGTCACAAACTCACTCAGCCGGTCAACCCTCTACTCCCAAAGTGCCAACCTCTGAGTGTATGATTTGTGTACAGTGAACAGAACAAGGTAGCCCTCTTGTCTGTTTTGTGGGTTCAAGTCACCTTAGTCTCAAGCTCAGGAGGGATTCAAACTGATAACCTCTTGTTAGCGTACCCAATTATCAGGCTCAGATAACTCTGTCTTTGGGGGGCCAGATATCTTTGCCTATGGGCACCCAACCAGGTCTTTCAAATGAACCCTTAGAACTTTATGCAAGACTTTCAAGAACTCTGTTTCCCAGTTTGGTACATCAATAAGCTTAAAATACAACGTCATTTATAAGCACTCTAAACTCTACTTAAATAAAAAGAAATGTCAAGGCACTCCAAGCAGTTTCCGTAGTAAAATATATCTTTACTTTAAAATATCAAAACAGAACAATAAATACAGAACAAATATCCCAAACACATACAATCTTAAAAACAAAACAGGTTTTTAAAGGTACAAACTAAGCTCTCTTATCCACATAATACTTCTCTCCTACAGTGCTGATGTTGTCCTTCTTCTCTCAGTCAGAATATTGTCTTGTGTGTCTCTGTCCAGATTCTCTCAGCAATTAAACACAGTTCTGAGCCGGCCTTCTCATGAGGTCACTAACTCTGCCTTGGTGTAATAACATCTATATTTTATCTCACAGGATGTCCAAATAAAATATTTAAAAAAACATAATAGGTGACCTCACTGCCTTTCCTCCCTCAGGTTAACCAGACCAAACCGGTTTGTGCTCTGCTACATATACATCTCAAATATTTCTTTGATCTAAGTCACGGTATTCAAAACAAAAGTGTGTTTGCCTCTTTAATCCCATCTGGACCTTGGAATCTACACCTCAAAGGTCTCTCTGATGTAATTCAAGGGTTCCCCGGGAAAGTATATTGGACCTTCCCAATTCGTCTGGGTCCTCCCTGGCTCAGACATCAATCTCTCTTCAATGTCCATTCTGGCTTCTCTCTGACACCCTCCTCTCTAAGTTCTTCCTGACAACTATTGTAAGTCAAAGGATTTTCCTGAGGGAATTATGAATGGCTAATCTTATTTCTGGGATGAAAGCAAATTGACAAGGTAATTGCACCCCAGATATCTGCAGTTTAGCTATGTCCTGTCCTTTGAACTTATCCCTGTGGGGTCTTGATGTGTCAGTTCCAGTAAGACAGTAGTTTCCTCAAACTGACCTTCCCATCACATACTTTAAATGTAATAAAAAAATTGATACAGCAATCGGAGCTAGCTGTCTATATCACACTCCTCCCCACTTAGACTGAATTTGGGGGCTCTATCCCCTACATGGGATGAGCTTCCCAAATCAGTTCACTCCTCATAGACCCTAGACAGTCCATCTGAGTTCTGATTCTGGGCTCCCGCCCTATGTACGATTTTCAAATCATACCATTATAAAGCAAGACTCCATCTGAGCAGTCTGCCATTGTTTTTCCCCATCTGCGTTAGCCAAACCAGGGGGTTGGGGTCAGTCTGCACCACAAAAGGCTGCCCATACAAGTATGGCTCCAATTTCTTTAGGGCCCACACTAGGGCAAGACACTCCTTTTCCACCATGGAGTATGCTTGTTCTCTTGGGAGCAGTTTTTTACTCAGGTAGGCAATGGGGTGATCCTTCCCTTCGCTGGATGTCTGGCTTAGTACTGCCCCAATACCCACGTCTAAGGCGTCCGTCTGAACTATAAAAGTTTTGCTATAGTCTGGACTTGTCAAAACAGGAGTACTGCACAGTGCCTCCTTCAGTTTGGTAAAGACTTCCTCACAGGCTGGAAACCAGGTAATTTTCTTTGGCACCCGTTTCTTTGTCAGGTCAGATAGGGGAGCAGCCAGGGCACTGTAATTAGGAACAAATTTTCAATAGTATCCTGCTGTCCTGAGAAAACTCCTGACCTGCTTCTGAGTTTCTGGTCTTGGCCATGCCTGTATTACCTCTATTTTTATCTGGTTAGGACGGAGCTGTCCCCGGCCTACCACATGCCCAAGTTATGCCACTTCTCCCATGGCCACCTGGCACTTCTCGGCTTTGACAGTGAGCCTGGCCCTCTGTATTCTGCCCAGCACTTCCCTAAGGTGTGACAGGTGTTCCTCCCAGCTGGTACTGAAGATGGCAATGTCATCCAAGTATGCCACGGCGTATTCCTCAGCAGCATTTAACACCTGGTTCACCAATCTTTGGAAAGTGGCTGGGTCATTCTTCATTCCAAAAGTCATTACTTTGAACTCAAATAAGCCTATCGGAGTGATGAAGGCCGACCTCTCCCTAGCTCTGTCCATCAACTCTACCTGCCAATACCCCTTTGTCAGGTCAATGGTCATAAGGTAGGTCCCACCCCCAAATTGTCCAGTAGTTCGTCCGTCCGGGGCATCGGGTGGGCATCTGACTTTGTGACTGCATTCAGACCATGATAGTCTACACAGAAATGAGTTGAGCCATCTGGCTGGGGTACAAGGACTATGGGTGAGGCCCAGAGACTGTGGGATCTCTGGATTACCCCTAAATCCAGCATCTCCTGCATTTCCCTCCTAATGTCCTTTTGGACAGCCTCTGACACCTGATATGCTGTCTGCCGTATGGGCATCTGTGTCCCTGTCTCCACATCGTGTGTCGCTAAGGGTGTTAGTCCAGGTTTGGCGCTAAACAAGGAGGCAAAGTCTGCTAAAACCTCCCTCACTTTCTGGATCTGGTCCGGGTTCAGCTGGGGAGACAATTTTACTGTCTCCACAGAGGACTCCCACTTACTGTCTTCCAGCAAGTCCAGAAGGGGGTCTCCTTCATCCGTCCCCTCCCCATGACTACACACTGCTAACACCATGTCAGCCCTATTTGCATATGGCTTCATCATGTCAACATGGTGCATCCTTTCTGTCTGTCTATGGTCAGATAACTCTACAATGTAGTTTACATCATTTACCTTCCTAACCACTCTGTATGGTCCTGCCCACTCAGCTTGCAGCTTGTCTTTCTGGACTGGAATAAGGACCATGACTTCCTGACCCACCATGTACAAGTGAGTTCTGGCTCTGTGGTCATACCATACTTTTTGTTTCTGTTGGGCAGCTGCCAGGTTGCTCTGGGCTGTCCCCATAAGCTCCTTCAGCCTTTCCCTAAACCTTAGGATGTAATCCACAATGAGAGTTCCTTGGGTGGCATGCACAAAAGTGGGAGCAGGACAGAGGCAGGAAACTACAGACCTGTTAGTTTGACTTCAGTGGTAGGTAAAATGATGGAATAACTTCTGAAGGAAAGAATTGTTGAGTACCTAGAGGCCAGTGGGGCACAGGACCCAAGGCAGCATGGATTCATGATGGGAAGGTCATGTCAGACGAATCTAATAGATTTCTTTGACTGGGTGACCAAAGTAGTAGACCAGGGAGGGGCTGTGGACATGGCTTACCTAGATTTTAGCAAGGCATTTGATACAGTCCCACACAAAAGATTAATACACAAGTTAGCCAGCCTTGGAGTGGGTCCCAAGGTGGTAGCCTGGATAAAAATTGGCTAGACAACAGGACGTAAGGGTAGTAGTAAATGGAGTCCACAGTGAAGAAAGGAGGGTTACTAGCGGGGTACCGCAGGGTTCAGTACTGGGACCGGTCCTTTTTAATGTCTTTATAAGTGACATTGCAGAGGAACTGGAAGGAAATGTATGTCTCTTTGCAGATGACACAAAGATCTGCAACAGGGTTGATACACCAGATGGAGTGGAAAGGATGAGAAGGGACTTGGAAGGTTGAGGAATGGTCAAATATATGGCAGCTCAGATTCAATGCAAAGAATGTAGGTAATGCACCTGGGAAACAAAACCCAGGGCAAGAGTACACAATGGGGTGAGATACTGACAACAGTAAAATGGAAAGGGACCTGGGGTAATTATATCAGATGACCTAAAGGTGGGCAAGCAATGTGAGAAGGCAGTAAAGAAGGCTGGGGATACTGGGATGCATAGGGAGCGCATCAATAGTAGAAAACAGGAAGTTGTTATCCCTCTGTACAGACAGTTGGTGAAACCCCATCTGAGTACTGTGTGCAGTTCTGGAGACCCCATCTCCAAAAGACATAGACAGAGTGGAGGCTGTCCAGAGGAGGGCAACCAAAATGATGCAGGGTCTGCACCAGAAGACATAATAAGAAAGACTAAAAGAGCTTAATATGTATACCCTTGAGGAAAGGAGGGAGAGAGGGACATGATAGAAACTTTCAAGTCACCTCAAGGGAATCAACAAAGTCCAAGAGGGTGGCATCTTTCAGAAAAGAGATGTGCAAGAACAAGGGGGCACAATTTGAAGATAGAGGAGGAGGATGGCTCAGAGGTAATGTGAGGAAGTATTTTTTCACAGAGAGGGTTGTGGATGCATGGAACAGCCTCCCTGAGGAGGTCGTGGAGTCAAGAACAGTGAGGGAATTCAAGAATGCATGGGATAGACATAAGGCAGTCCTAGTGGGGGGTAAGAGGAAGTAAGCTGTTGGTTAATTAGGATCTGCAGCTTATCTGTTAGGTAGGAAAATGGGCAGACTAGGTGGGCCAAGCGGTCCTTATCTGCCGTCAAATTCTATGTTTCTATGTTTCTTGCCTTCCCAGTCCTCCCGGATCAAGTCTAGGGGCCCATGTACCCGGCGTCCATACAAGAGCTCGAAGCGGGAAAATTCTGTCAACTCTTGGGGCACCTCCCTGTATGCAAACAACAGGTGGGGAAGGTATTTTTCCCAGTCCCTCCCATGCTGTTCAGCAAACGCCCAGAGCATTGACTTTAGGGTACCATTGAAACATTCCACAAGCCCATTGGCTTGTGAGTGATACGGTGTCATGCATCTCTGCACCACCCCACACTTCTTCCATAGATATTTCATTAGGTCTGACATGAAGGAACCCCCTCGATCGGTGATTACCTCCTGTGGAAACCCAACACGGGAGAAAATCTCAAGCAAGGCATCTGCCACTTTGTCTGTCCTCAGAGAGGATAGGGCGACTGCCTCTGGGTACCGGGTGGCATAATCCACCACAGTCAGGATGAAACTCTTCCCTGAGGAGTTGGGGGTATTTAAAAGCCCCACAATATCCATTCCCACCCTCTGGAATGGCTCCTCTACTATGGGCAAGGGAATCAGGGTGGCTTGGGTTTTCTTGCCCGCCTTCCCTATTTCTTGGCACCGGTGGTGACAAGACCTGCTATACTCCTTCACCTGCTGGGTGAAGTTAGGCCAGTAGAAATTCTGGGCCAACCGCTGCATTGTGCGCATGATTCCCAGATGACCAGACAAGGGAATATCATGGGCAACCTTGAGCAACTGCTCACGATATCCCTGGGGAATGACAAGCTGCCTGCCTAGCATCCCTCCCTCTGTCTGTACTGCCTGTGTATACATAAGTTCATTTTCTCAATAAACCCTATGTCTGCCATCACCTCCCTGTGCACTGTCTGAGTCTGCCCAAGCCCTCAGCTTCTCTAAACTAGGGTCACTTCTCTGAGCAGCTGCGAACCCCTAACACCTTCCTAAGGCATGGGACAGGTCCCCTTAAGTCACTAAACTAGGGTCCCTAGCACTAGCATCAGGGCCCTCAGGATCACTGTCAATCCCAACCCTCTGACAAGAGGTCACCCCTCCCTCTTCAGAGTAACCCTCTGTAGCTATGTGGTTACTTGCTACTGGGGAAATTTCTACCCACTTTTTTATCAGTCTCCCCCTCTAGAGACACAGACTGGGGAACCAGCCTCTCAGTATCTTCCCAATGGCTTCTGGGGGGCTCAGGGAACTACAATTTTCCCTGGCCGCTTGACTATGGGTAACTGCACATACCAACCCCTGCTGGAGATTGTTAACCAGGATCACATCCACTACTAATGTGTTAGCTACAGCCACCTGTTGCACAGTTCTCCCCTGTTTCACCCCAGTCCAGGAGAACACTGGCCAGTGGCACTGTTTTCTCTTCACCCGCAAAGTCCTGTACAGTCACGTATTTATTGGGTACAAGCAGACCAGGCTGTACCAGATCCCCTTTTACCAATGTCAGGGATGTCCCTGTGTCCCTTAACCCCTGCGTCTGTATGTCATTTACCATGACTGGGTGCATGTGTTCCCTCATGTTCACTGCCATGCTTCCAGGGACACACAAACAACCCACTTCCTTTCTGGTACTACTTTGCATATTATTGCTTGCTCTTCTTGGACACTGTCTGGCAATGTGCCCAGTTTCTTAACATAACCAACAAATATTTCTTACTTCAGAGAAATCTTTTCTTTGAAACCTGGGGCTAACTGGTTTCGGTGGAGGCAGTGAGGGTTTTAGCTGCCCTAAAGATGCTCTTTTCCTTTTCTGCACTGCCACACTCGCTCTCAGAACAGGTCTACTCTTGGCATAGCGGTCCGAGAGTTCAGCAGCCTCTTGCACTGTTTTTGGATCTCGGTCCTCTAGCCAGGTTTTTAACTCTGCTGGGCATGCCCAATAAAACTGTTCTAATAAAATCACATTTTCAATTTTATCAACAGTGTTTGCCTCAATTCCTTCCCACCAACGTTTTAAAAACTGACGTTGTTTCGTGGCTAGCTCCTCGTAGCTCATATCAGGGCTTTTCCTGAGCTTACGGAATTTAGCTCTGTATGATTCAGCAGTTAATTCAAACTTTTTTAACAGTGCAGCTTTTAACTTGCTGTAATCATTGCTGTCTTCATTGTCCATTTGACCCAGTGCATCCCAAGCTTTTCCGGTAAGTAGCGGGGATAGCCGGAAGCTCCAGGACTCGCTAGGAATTTTAGCCTGAATGCAAACTTTTTCAAAAGAATTTAAAAAGGCGTCCATGTCCTCACCATCCTTTAACTCTGCTATTAATCTGGAGTTCAATTTGTAACCCAGTCCTGCAGTCCCAGTTAAACCCAAGCCACTTACCTGCCCTGGTGCCATTGTTTGGAGTCATAGCTTCTCCAGTTCACATTGCCACTGGCGCTCCTCTCTCTCCTCTCCTCTGCCTCTCTGCATTCTTGCTCTCTTTTCTCCTCTGCCTCTCGCTGGTGCTTACGTTCCTCACGATCCACCTCTCTCTGTTGTCGCTCTGCCTCCAGTTCCATCCTGGCGCAACTCAATTTGCAGTTTGAGTACCTCTGGATTCAGGATACTGGTGACCATCCCCTGCTGCTGTGGCCCTTCACTGACAGTGGCCCTGCTGTCCGCCTCATCGGCTCGGGACCCCTCACTGGCCACTAGTTCTGCCACATTCAAGGTCTGATCCCTTTCAGTCATGGTCTGTGACTCCCTGCTCTGGGTATCTGCTACCGTCAGGGCCTCTATGAGGTTCTGTTTACTGGCTTTCACCCCAAATGGGACTCCCCTGTCCCCGCACAACTGCTTTAAGAAATCTGCACTGTGCCTGCTGTAGTCGGAAGCCATTTTCTTCTTTGACTACACTAATCTGACTGGCACTTTAGAAAAAAAAATAAGATGGGTAGGAACTTAACTGTAAGTCAAGGGATATAGTTCTGTTTCCTTTTGAAATAAAGTACTGCCTTTCTTTTTTCAAGTGAGCTGAACGGTTTCAAGCTAACACACTGAACAATGAAGCTTATACCACCAAACTTTTTATGCCACCGCTGCCAACTAATCTGTCACAAACTGGCTCAGCCTGTCAGCCCTCTACTCCTAAAGTGCCAACCTCTAAGCGTATGATTTATGTACAGTGAACAGAACAAGGAAACCCTCTTGTCTGTTTTGTGGGTTCAAGTCACCTTAGTCTCAAGCTCTGGAGGGATTCAAACTGATAACCTCTTGTTAGCATACCCAATTATTAGGCTCAGATAATTCTGTCTTCGGGGCCAGATATCTTTGCCTACGGGCACCCTAACCAGGTCTTTCAAATGAACCCTAAGAACTCTATGCAAGACTTTAGAGAACTCCATCTGTTTCCCAGTTTGGTATATCGATAAGCTTAAAATACAGTGTCACTTATAACCACTCTAAGCTCTCTACTTAAATAAAAAGAAATGTCAAGGGACTCCAAGCAGTTTCCGTAGTAAAACATATCTTTACTTTAAAATATCAAAACAGAACAATAAATGCAGAACAAATATCCCAAACACATACAATCTTAAAAACAAAATAGGTTTTTTAAAGGTACAAACTAAGCTCTCTTATCCACATAATACTTCTTTCCTACAGTGCTGATGTTGTCCATCTTCTCTCAGTCAGAAATATTGTCTTGTGTGTCTCTGTCCAGGTTCTCTCAGCAATTAAACACAGTTCTGAGCCGGCCTTCTCATGAGGTCACTAACTCCGCCTTGGTGTAACAACATCTATATTTTATCTCACAGGATATCCAAATAAAATATTTAAAAAAACATAATAGGTGACCTCACTGCCTTTCCTCCCTCAGGTTAACCAGACCAAACCAGTTTGTGCTGTGCTACACATACATCTCAAAAGTTTCTTTGATTTAAGTCACTGTATTCAAGCAAAAAGTGTATTTGCCTCTTTAATCCCATTTGGACCTTGGAATCTACACCTCAGAGGTCTCTCTGATGTAATTCAAGGGTTCCCCAGGAAAGTATATTGGACCTTCCAAATTCATCTGGGTCCTCCCTGGCTCAGCCATCAAACTCTCTTCAATGTCCATTCTGGCTTCTCTCTGACACCCCTCCCTCTCAAGTTCTTCCTGACAACTATTGTAAGTCAAAGGATTTTCCCTGAGGGAATTATGAGTGGCTAATCTTATTTCCTGGGATGAAAGCAAATTGACAAGGTAATTGCACCCCTGATATCTGCAGTTTAGCTATGTCCTGTCCTTTGAACTTATCCCTGGGGGTTTTGATGTGTCAGTTCCTTTAAGACAGTAGTTTCCTCAAACTGACCTTCCCATCACATATTTTATATGTAATAAAAAAATTGATACAGGAATCAGAGCTGGCTGTCTACGTCACACTTACCCGATAACCAAATGAAATGAAATGAAAGGATGGTAGACCTCAACCAGGAAAACCTTCTAAAGGACACTGCATGAGCTAAACTCTAGCAGCAGTGTCATTAGTGTCCACCGCAGTGTGGAAATAATGTTTTGTGGCTTCCAGGGCTGATCGTGTTGTGGCAATTAGACCCTGTGCCAATTTTCCATCTGCTGTTTCTGCCAGTACCAGAACTGTGTTCCAAAGTGCTTTCTGATACTCTGTATGTGCTGAGTAAGCTGCCTGCCTGATAAGCAGGGAAGCTGCAGCATACACCTTTTTGGCCATAGTATACAATTTTTTAAGAGTCCTTTTCAAAGGTCTGCACAGATTGAATGACTTTTGCTCTCTCACAAGTAGCAGCCTGGAATTCGTGATGATCAGGATAGGCATACAGGTATTCCACTCCTTGCTTGTCCACCTGATATTTTCTTTCAGTTTTCTTATTTATGGTTGCAGCTGAGGTGGGTGCAGACATGATTTTTGATGTAGCCTTATGTGGTTTATATTTGGGAAGTAACATTCTTCTTGGTGGAGCTACTCCCAACATATCCATAAAATCCGTATCCTTTTCATCCTCCTCTGTCTCTATTGGGGGGATGCTGAGGGTATTGACCATTTGTCTGACAAATGAGGAAAAAGATGAATAGTCCTCATTATGCCTTAGAGGAGGTTCAAAATCTTTCCATGAGGTCACCTTTCTCCATCTGTACACAATATTCTCTTTCCTTCTCCTCTACAGACACATAGGTTGGAGCCTGAGTCTTGGTGGGAGGGAGGCAGATATCTAATAAAAATTTCCCATGGCCCAGATTGTCTGGAAAAATTCTCACATTTTTGATATGTTCTTTGATGAGGGCATTTAATGTTTACCATCTGCCTGCTTCTTTCTCCATTCAGGAATGGCAGAGACACTCTTTGCTTTAAATGTCTTTTTGGCAGACACTGATTCCTCCAGTGTCTGCTCTAAAGCTCTTTTATTTATATTTTTGCTATCACTGGATTCAGGGTTCCCCCTTTTGGACACCCTGATGTCTGAACCATTTTTTCCAAGCCTATCTGATGCCTGTGCAGCTTTATCTTTTTACTTGTCCCTTTAATGTTATTTGCTGCTGAACATGAGGAGATGGACCATTCAGATGCATGCTTTCCACCATCAGCAAGAACTCCCTCAAAGCTTTTTTTTATTTTTACGTAACACAGAGGCAGACTGAGAAGGCATGCTTCTAAAATGTTTACCCTTTTTAATGAGGTTTTTGGGCAAAAAGTATTACAGGACTTACAGTTTATAAAGTCCTGTTGTGGACCTGGACACTTTAAACAAAGCTCATGGCAGTCTACCCTTGGTAGGAGCCGGAAACAATTTTTACAGTTTTTTGATGGTCCACAAGGTCTCTCTCACATACCAATTTGAGAAAACCTTGAAATAATAAAAAAATTATTCCCAAAAATGATGCAATACAAGAGCAGCCCAATAGTAGAAAATGGTTGTTGTACTGAGGAAACTGTGTCAAAGGTCAAATTATGGCTTCTGTAACAGGAACTGATACAGAAATGGAAAGTTAAAGTGCTCTGTTATCTTTAGCGTGTATAATAAAAAAATACGAAACCACTGCTAAATAAGTAAAAAGTAGTTTAGTTTAGCCAAAAAAAAAAAAGTGCTGAAAAATAAAACAATAGCCAGCTAGGATAGTCTCTGGTTCCTGGGAATCAGCTGGGAACTGGAGAGACCATAATTGCAGAAAAAAACCCTAGCTAACGCAGAGTAATAAAAAAAAAAAAAGAACTAAAATATACTTTTTTTTAAATACTTTATTTCTCCTGGTTGGCCTGCCTGCTTCCACCGATTCCACCCAGCCCCATCTCCCTGACGTCCACTAGGACTCACTTCTTTTGCTGGCTCCTACAAGGTGACCAACTGGCCAGGTGTGGAGCCTGTGGGGGACCAATGTCATTCTGCTGGTCGGCTGCCATTTTCTCCCCTGAGTGTGGCACAGGAGTGTGCAATGATGCCTATGGCTGAACCACGTGTGCTTCTGCACGCTGCACACTGGGCATTTGCTCTGCATCCACACCCTCTGTCTGAGGGTCCATTGTGCCAGCCCTCAGCTGCCGCTAGGGGCCAGGCAAGCAGCAGACTCTGTCCCCACCCCTCCCTAGGAGAGGACAGCTGTCCTCCAGATGCTTGATCCTCTCCCTGCCTGGCCGATCTCTGGTGACCCGCTTGCACCATGAACACAGGTTGCCGGTGTGGCAGGAGGTGTGGCACCGATGCCTCTGCCCTCCACACCACTGGACCAGGCTAAAATACACTTTTTAAATAAATTACAAATAAACCAAACTGACTGGAGAACCAGCTGTTACCAGAGTCAACTACTGGGTGACTGCTCTTTTAAGGCAAAGAAACAGATCTGAGCAATAGCCTGAGTGGAGCATGGGTGCAGAGTTTAAAGTTTGAATCTACATTTCAAATTCAAAAATTTGCTTAGGTTCTAATCTCTGGGGCATCACTCTCAGATGAGATGACTGCTTAAGCTGTAAACATTTAAGTGAGAGATTCCTGGGGTTACAAAGTAACATTTTCTAGCATCCCTCTTGAATTCCACCCACCCCACCAGCTTACAATCAGAGTTGGAGAGCCTACCAGGATACTTGGAAGTTTCCATGCCTCCTTCTAAACTCTGAGTATCTTTGGTTTTATCGTCTTTGTTTTTTCTAATCAAATTGGGTATTGTTGGCCCTGCAAGTAAATGTAAGTTGCAAACACAGAGCTACTGTATCAATTTAAGGTCTCCTAATAAGAAGAGGGAATACAGGAGTGTAGATAGCCAGGCCCAAATATCTTGGGGTCCTGTTTCAGTCTAGACTAGTTTTGGACTCAGCTAAGGAGATTCCTCTGTGCCCAAGTATGTCTGATTTATTTAAACCACTTTGCACTCGTGTTATGTTTATGAACTGAGTAATGTATTTTTTTAGGTTATTAATATGTTGTTTATTATGGCAATATTTATCGTATAATTATGTATTTAGCCCTTTTTACAATGTCTATTACAATGTTTTTGATTTGATACTACGGTAATGACTTTTGTCGAATAATAAACTAAAATTGAATTGAAGTGAAGTGGAATACTGGTAATGAGTGTGCCACCCTGGGCCTTTCCCTACTGATTTTTCAAGTCGGGCCTCTGTGTCAACTGCCCAGGTGGGCCCCCTGTACCCTAGTCTGACCCTGCCTACATTCATGTCCCCTTGTTTTTGACCCACTGTTCCTACTAAACAGTTCCTTGCAGTATACCTTGTTTATTCCTTTCAGAAACTTGAAGCTCTCTATCATGTTCCCCCTTACCTTTCTAGCCTTCAGTGAGATGTGCAGTGCTCTAAGTCGATCCTCATGGGATCTGACCTGTTGGCACTGACTCATCATGGTTACTCTACGCTGCACTGTCTCCAGCCTATCTCTGTATTTCCTCAGGTGGGGGCTCCAAAACTGGGCACAGTACTCCAGATGGGGTTTCACCAGTGATCTATAGAGAAGTAGTAGTACCTCTTTCCTCCTATTGTTGAAACCCCTTCAAGTCCCCCCCCTCCAATATTCTGATAGCCCTGTTTTAAGCCTTGCTACACTGGCTAGTTTGTTTTCAGGAGTCACTTATGATGACACTCAGGTCCCTTTCTTCCAAAACATAGAAACAGAATCTGACGACAGATAAGGGCCACTTGGGCCACCCAGTCTACACAATTTGTTTATTTATTTTTCTTTTTTTTTTACCTTCATTGTTGCTGCAGTAGTGGTCAGCTTAACACCTTCAATCCAATATTCCTTTCTGGGGTTCTTCTTCCCTATGTGCATCACCTTGCACCTTGTGGCATTGAATTTCAGCATCCAGACCTTGGACCAACTCTCTAACCTTTGCAGATCCCTCTGTAACTCCCTTATCCCCTTCTCACTGTCTGCTCTGCCTTAGAGCTTAGTGCCTTCCATGAACAGATACATGTTGCCCTGTATTCCTTCTCTTATGTCACTGATGAATATAGACTGGTCCCAGGACTGACCCCTGCCTTACCCCACCCATGACCTCTCTTCCCCCAATTTGACCCCATTTACCACCACCACCTCTGCTGTCTCCCCCAACCAACTTCATACCCATTTAACTATAGTCCTTTGCATCTCCCAGATCCTCTTATTTTTTCAACAACTTTCTGTGTGGCGCTGAATCAAATGCCTTGCTGAAGTCAAAGTAGAATAAATCTACTGCTCGTCCCTTATCTACTACACTTGTTACCCTGTCAAAGAATACTATCAGGTTAGTGTGAAAAGACTTCTTGGCACACACCCATACTGCCTACTACCCTGGGGCCCATTTCTCTGCAGGTAGTCCACTAGGTCCTGCTTGACTAGTGTCTCCATCAGTTTGCCTACAATGGAGATAAGACTGACGGGCCTGTAATTTCCAGCTTCTTCCCTGTCCCCTCTCTTGTGGAGTGGCACCAGGTCTGCTATCCTCCAATTCTTCAGAACCACCCCTGACCATAATGAGCTATTGAACAACCCTGGCAGGGGTTCAACCAATTCTAATGCCAATTCCCTGGATTCCCTCATACGTATCCCCTCTGGCCCTGGAGCCTTGTCTGTTTTCAGGGCTGCCAGCCCTTTTCTAATCCTTTCTCCTGTAATTACCACCTGTCTTGTTTCAGGGATCCTCCTTGCAGTAGCCTGTATGCCACTTTTTGGCAGAGGCCCAGCACACTCCACTGTGAACATTGAGCAGAAGTAGTTGTTTAGAACAGTGGCCTTCTGCTTGTCCTCCTCTGCTACCCTCCATCAACCTAACAATTCCCCCTCTTGTCTTCCTTTTTCCCTTATGTACCTGAAGAACTGTTTTTCTGTCCCTTGCACCCTCCACAATACACATATCTGTGTCTGTTTTTCATCCCTGGCTGCCTTCTTGGCCTCCTTCATCTTTACCTGGTATTTGCACCATTCCTTATCGCTCTTTTTCTCCTTGTAGTCAGTAAAGGCTCTTTCTTTGTCCCTCACTGCCTTCCTGACTCTCTTAGAGAAACAAATTGGCCTCTTGTGCCTATTCCCCCTTGGCAACTGGTCTCAAGCATTGTTTGGTTGCTTCTAGAATGGTCTCTTTAATTTCTCTCCACCTCTCCTACACCCCTCTGATTTTGTCCACTCTGGTTAACAAGTCCTTGACAAATTCCTTCATCTGATCAAAGTCTGCTCATTTGAAATCCAGACCACAGCTTTTGATGAGGATATACTGATACCCATGGCCAGATCAAATCATACAGTGTTATGGTCAGTGGATCCCAGTGGTTCCCTAACCTGCACTCCACCTACCATTTCCAAACTGGTGGGTACCACATTGAAAATGGCAGCCTGTCTTGTAGGTTCCATGATCAGCTGCACCAGAAGACAGTCCTGCAACATGTCCAGTACGGCCTGACTTCTGGTGGTCTTAGCTGCCAGAATATCTCAAACTATGTTGGTGGATTGAGATCCCCCACAACGACTACCTTCCCCTTTGTGGTCCCCTTAATTTCTGCCCCAGTTCCCTATCCCTCTACTCTCCCTGTCCTGGTGGTCTATGGACCACTCCCATGTGCATCTTCTTTCCTGATGCGGTTGAGAATTGTACCTCAGAGCAATTCTGTCTCCCCATTTCCTCCCTTGATGGACACATCGTCTACTGTGTCTATGCCTTCTTTGACATAGAAGGCTACCACAACTCCTTTTCTCTTATGCCTGTCTTTCCTATACATAGTATACCCTGGCACTGCCAGGTTCCAGCCATTATTCCCGGTGGCCCATGTTTCTATAATGGCTACAAGGTCTAATCTTGCATCAGCCACCATGGACCTTAAGTATTCTGTGCAGTTCTGGAACCCTCACCTTGAGTACTGTGTGCAGTTCTAGAACTCTCACCTGGAGTACTGTATGTAGTTCTGAAACCCTCAGCTTGAGTGCTGAGTGCAGTTCTGGAATCCCCACCTTGACTACTGTGTGTAGCTCTGAATCCCTCACCTTGAGTACTGTGTGTAGTTCTGGAACCCTTACCTTGAGTACTGTGTGCCATTCTAATACCCTCACCTTGAGTACTGTGTGTAGTTCTGGAACCCTAAGCTTGAGTACTGTGTGCAGTTCTGGAACACTCAGCTTGAGTACTGTGTGCAGTTCTGAAACCATCATCTTAAGTACTGTGTGCAGTTCTGCAGCCCTCACATTGAGTGCTTTGTGCTGTTCTGGAATCCCTACCTTGATTACTGTGTGCAGTTCTGAACCCTTACCTTAAGTACTATGTGCAGTTCTGGAACCCTCACCTTGAGTATTGTGTGGAGTTCTGAAACCCTCTACTTGGGAACTGTGTGCAGTTCTGGAACCCTCACCTTGAGTACTGTGTGCAGTTCTGGAATCCCACCTTGAGTATTATATGCAGTTCTGGAATCCTAACATTGAGTACTGTGTGCAGTTCTGGAACCCTCACCTCAAGTACTGTGTGTAGTTCTGGAACCCTGACTTTGGGTATTGTGTGCAGTTCAGTTACCCTCACCTTTAGTAATGTGTGCAGTTCTGGCACCCTCATCTTGTTTATGTTATGCAGTTCTAGAATCCTCACCATGAGTAGTGTGTGAAGTTCTGGAATCCCCACTTTGAGTACTCTGTGCAGTTCTGGAATGCTCACCTTGAGCACAGTGTGCAATTCTGGAACCCTCAGCTTGAGTACTGTGTACAGTTCTGGAACCCTCAGCTCTAGTACTGTGTACAGGTCTGGAACCCTCACTTTAAGTACTATGTACAGTTCTGGAACCCTCACTGTGAGTACTGTGTGCAGTTCTGGGACCCTTAGCTTGAGTGATGTGTGCAGTTCTGGAATCCCCACCTTGATTACTGCGTGCAGTTCTGGAACCCTCACCTTGAGGACTGTGAGCAGTTTTGGAACCCTCACCTTGAGTATTGTGTGCAGTTCTGGCACCCTCAGCTAGAGTACTGTCTGCACTTCTTGAACCCACACTTGAGGAAAGATAGGGATCAGGTGGAGGTGGTACAGAGAAGGGTATTCAGATGATCAAGGACAGTGAATGAAATCCTATATGGAGAGATTGCGGGACCTCAGTATGCACACCCTGGAGACAATAACCGAGACTGAAGCCATGATAGAGATATGCATACTTTATAAGGATGAAGAAGGTGGACAGCAGGGAATGATTCACTGTAAGTGGCAACATTCACACCAGGGAAACTCCATGAAGTTGGGGGGGGATTTAGGAAAGCTGTCTGGAAATATTTCTTCACACAGAGAGTGGTGGATACATGGAATAAGCTGCCAAATGAAGCTGTCTGTGCTATTTCAGTGAAGGGGTTCTAACATGGGTAGGGTAGACATGTGGGGTTAGCAAGAACATTGGGAAAAGGGAAAGGGGAGGAGGAATGACTGCCCATTAGGACTATCATATCCAGCTATAGATAGGGCTGGGCAGATCTGATGGGCTGCAGGGACTTCTTCTGCTATGACCTCCTGTGTTTCTACCTAGAATAAGAAATGATAAATCATAAGTGACAAGGTTGTTATAGCATATGGTCAGGGCTTATTGTGTATGGAATTCAGTGGCTCTCAAAAAGTTATTGTGCACTGTTGAAAGGTTGTTGTGCACGTTCTGTCATCAAGTGCCCTCGTGTCCCTGCTGGTGCTGACTCCTGTCTGCCAGTATGCTTTCATTTTCACTGAGCACTCCCTATTTGCGGTGACTCCTGCCTGACAGCCAACTTCATTTTTACCGAGCACTCTCTCTCAGTACAGGCACTTGGTGCTGCTCGCAGCTCCCACTCACTAGTTCCATGAACAAGACTATGTACTGTAAAAAAATAAAATATGGGTGACCATACACAGCTCGCCTTGTGTTTCCATCTCAGGTTGAGATTAACAGCATGGGGACTCTTGAGCTTCGCTGACGAGGTCCATATGCTGTTATCTCTACCTCTCAATTGAAACACAGACTCATTGTGCATGACTACCAATACATTATTCCTTATGTTCTATCAAGGGATGTTGATGAAGACATAAACCAACAGAGTAAAGCTCGGGTGGCTTATGATGTCATCAAAATCTAGAGACAAAATGATAAGCCTAGTTTGTGATGCTTTTATAATTTTTTTTGTCAGTTACAGAACTCTCTAAACATTTCATTTTACAGTACCATTGATCTGATGTCAGAATGATGGCATTATTAATTTTAAAGTCAGTGATTCCCAAGGGAAAAAATTAACACCAATCCATTCTATATGGAAAAATATATGGTTGATTGCATTAGATGAGTTTTTTTACACACCCGAAGTGTATTTTGCCACATAAACCACAAAGTTTGAGTGGTGCGTAAAGGCAGTGATATGGTAATGAAACTAACCCAGTCGATCAGCGAGGAGAATGGCTGTACCTTTTATTCCATGTACAGCCAACTCCTTGTGCTTCTCATCTGATGCAGTCAGCATCAGACAAACTACTGCTACACAGCAGGGCAGCACAAAAACAATAACAAAGGGTATCTTAAAAAATAAGTAATCACATAGTCACCCATATTTTGTTGTTGTAATATGTGTTAGATCTGATATTAACCAGAACTAGAAGTGAGCAAGTGAGTATTATTGTGATGCGGTAGCACCACTATAGTTAGGGTTGAGTAAGCAGTTTAATGTTAAACCCCACATTTTGCACTTTAATAACTTTGCAACCATTCAATGGATTTGCACAAAATTTGGTATGCACTGTCCTATGGGGTAGAACTCTTAACATGTCAAGTTTTGGTTTGATTGGATGTGCGGTTTTTGTGCAGCACATAGTGAAAAAAGTGTATTTTTTTGCTTTTTTCCCATTAATTTTTGCTGATTTGTGCCCATAATGCTGCGGTCACACTGTTTGGAATTTTGGTCTGAAATGTTCAGGGCAGAAAGTGGCTGCCCCAGAGGAACAAGCCCAAGCCAGCATTGGTTTGGTGAAAAAATATTAATCCCTTCCAAAATTATTAAATTTAGAAATGTTGGGTTCTGAGCATGCTTAGTTCAGTCTTTTGGATAGCTGTATAAACTGCGAACAAGGATTTACCTCACAAACAGGGATTTTGACAGCTCATGAACAGGAATTTATAAAATCCCTGTTCATGAGAAAAATTCCCTGTTCGTGAGCCGCCATCTTGTTTTCACTTTTCCTCATCAAGCAAAACGTTGTAGGTTGACTCAGGGAAGTGTTGTGAGGTAAACCAAGCATGGGTTTTGTTCAGGATGACCTCCTTTACAAACCCATGCCTTTGGTTTACTTTACTTCAGCCCTGAAATGTGGTTTTGAAATCTTAAAAATCCTTGTTCGCAACTCATTTCCGATCCTTGTTCGTGAGGTGCCAAAATCCTTCCTCACGAGCCAATCCTTGTTCACGAGCTATCAGAATCCCTGTTCGTGAGATGACCAGATGGCCCTATCTCGTGAACAGGGATTTCTCATGAACAAGGATTTTGACACTTTGCAGACAGGGATTTGGCTGACGAACAGGGATTTTGACAGCTCACGAACAGGGATTCTCAAAAGGAATCCCTGTTCGTGAGGTGTCAAAAGCCCTGTTCATGAACTGTCAAAATCCAGGGTATTAAATAGCTGATGTAGGATAGCAAAATGCTACACAAAATGGGGGTAATGCTGAGCATTTCAAGAAATGACTCTGTGGCACAGCAGACAACATTAACAAAACTATATATTTTTTTTATAAATGTTGCTACTCATTCTGTGCCAGGTGCTATGCATTTTCACAACTGATTAACAATTTCACATGTCAAACTACTAATCAATTTTTTCAACTTATTTAAAACCCTGAAATCCTTGTTTGCGAGCTGATCCTTGCTCGTGAGCTGTCAAAATCCCTTTTTCTGAGATGATGTCCAGATGGCCCCAGAGGGCCCTGCGCTCCTACATATGGATACTATTATGCAGTAATGGGACTGCTGGGCCATCCATTATGCAATACTGGGAGCACAGGGAGATGACAGTTCATTGCAATGTCTGTACACTTATGGATAGATGAGACAGCAGGGCCCGTAGGGCCTGCATTCCAAAAACCTGATACCATGGGGCCCTGTGCTCCCAAAACCATACAAGGATAAGATTATGCTTTTCCAAAAAGTAAGGCAATTCATTTCAAAAAACATTGTTAATGCATCAGTTAGGGTTGAAGTAACAAAAGTAGGGAAACACCATTCTCCTACACTGTACCATGTCAGCTTTCTTACACATGGAATGGGGTAAGAGGTAGGGTCAACGATCCCAAGGCATGCCCCATCACCTGTTGTTCTATGGAGGGTGGGGTGGGGTGGTAGGGTTTCAATCCTTATGCCTCATTTCCCTACTTTTGTTGGTTCAGCCCTAACTGATGCATTAACAAAGTTTTTTGGAATGAATATATATAAAAAGTGAGTGAGTGCAAGTGAGACAACAGGTGCTTTCATGGCTGTTTTCAGTTAATGTGACAGTGCAGTGGCTTCCAGCATGGGTGATATATCAGCTGTGCCTTTCTCTGTATCAACCTTGTGTGATGTCACACCAGGCTAATGCGAAGAATACAGGGTCTGATTTTTGGCTGATATCAGATCCTACCTGTTATTCTGTTCTATTCTGTTCTGTTCTACAGCAGACACCATACAAGAGATACTAGTACATTTAATAATTACCGATGATCAATCACTCTCCTGTGAGACTACAGTATAAGTCACATTAAACTGTTTCTCCAACTCACTGGTTTAGCATTTTTTTTTGTGATGGCAATTCATTGCCAGCTCTAAGTTCTGCAGCTGCAAACTGTTTTCCAACCACACTTCAGCTCTAGTGCAACTCACTTTCAGCTGTCCTCAACTCCTTTGCAATTTTGATGCAACGCATTTTCAATGCAGTGCAGTTCTGTACTGTAATCCTTTAGAGCTCCTAGTTTCCTCCCATTCACTGCATTCCCCTCTATCAGGAACTGTACAGTACAGTATAGCAGATAGTGGTTTTTGTTGGGCTCACCTTTATTTTTATTATACAGTAGTTAATAGGGAGAGAACAGGTGCTGAATGGCAGGAAAACATAAACCTGACACCCAAATCCTGACACTTTTAAAATCCTGTCACTTTTAATCCTGTTTGTAAAAAAGCCCGTAATGTTATATGCCCATAATTCTGAATTACAGTATATACCCGAATCCTGAAGAACAACTGCAGAGCTTCTAAACTGGTCCTACATTGGTCTGGAACTGAAACTAATTATTTCCCAGACCGAAGCAGGAATGTACAGTATGGTAGCCCGAAACAACATTTAATAATATTTCCGTTTCCGACAATACATCAATCTACAGTAGCACTGCACAACTACAACTGAAGAGCTTCTAAATTGATCTGAGAGACAAGAATTGTACTGTAGTAGCTTTGAGTTTGTCGACAGGTACTATACGAAACGCTTACCTCTGAAATCATTATGTGCCTTACCTATGAGTTTGCCTATGGGTTTGAAATGCTAACCTCAAAAATCATTACAATTTAAACTTCTGAAATTATTCCACTTAAAACATCAAATATGTGCATTTGCTTTGAGTTTGCAAGCCAAAAGACAGATTGTTTGGCAGAATTTCGGAGGTCAGCGTTTCATACAGTACTGTGCATGTCAGCATTATGTGTAGTCGGGGAAACAGTGTGTCGGGAAAAGTAATGTTGGGCATTTGTACTTAACCCTAATGAACAGTGCTGTCTAGAATAACAGGGCAGGCAAAAAATGAATAACAAATTAAAACTAAAATTGCTGGGCAGACTGGCCACAGCAGAAAAATAAAAAAACGTCAGCAAGCGGGATCCTCATAAGGGAGGAAAACAACATGGTGATGGGGTCAGGGTTTCCAATCTGAATGTACGATTTCTATTGGGTGACAGCTTCCTTATAAGATTGGGTAGAATGGCATGTCATTCAAGTTGTACTGCACACTGCAGTACCAATTGAACTCCAACTCAGTGATTTAGGATTTTAATGGGTTACTTAATGTGTTGCACTGCATTAATAAAAGTTTCCAGAGAGCTGCAAAGTAATCTAAAACTGAATGGCAGCTAGAAACAAACTATTAGTAAATTTTTATTAATTCATAGCAGTGAGCAGTGCACACCTTAAGCAACTTACCGAAAAATGCTAAACTAGTGAGTTGGAGGAACAGTTTAATGCGATTTGTGCTGTAGTCTAACCATCCTCTTCTGTTGCATTTGTGTTTTAGAGTGCTGTATCAGTGGTGTGGAGCTGGTTAAGTGCTGACAATCTATTCCAGGCTGTCCTTCTTCTACTGTGCACCTCTGCCTTCTTCCTGTTCCTGGCCCGGTTCTACGCGGGGTAAGTTGTGCTTGTCTCTGTATGCAAAACATCATAAACTCAGCTATGAGTTAGCCTTATTGTAGTGATACTTAACAGTTGCTTTCAGTTTGTGATGCAATAAAATTCCACATTCATACAATAGTGAAAACTAAAGAGAAAAAACTAGGCCTTGTTTCGTTTTTAGGACTATTAGTCTTGTCAATCAACTGAAAATGTCAGAAAAACATTTTATTCAGTTCCAAAAATTTGTGGTTAATAGACTGCTAACAAAATAGTGTAATTTACTGTATGTTTAAAATTTTTAAACTGAAAATTATTGGTTCCCATGCTAGACAAGAACTGTACTGAACCACGACTGCTCTGGTTCCTGGAACCAAAAGGGAACAGAAGAAAACAGCTAATTTTAACAAAAAAACAACCAAACTAAACTAATGTAGCCTATTGAAAATGAAATAAAAATGATGAATTTAGTGGTAAAACTAAATTAAAACAACAAATGTGGATGGTAGGACTGGAACAGGACTCCAGTGGGACTGCTGTCTTCGGCGGAATAACAAATCTGACTTTAGACCAGCAGGGGGAGCGTGACCACAGTACAGAGATTGAAAATAATTCCGTATTACATTCTAATTCTAGTCTATCTCTAGAGCAGCACCTTTGAATGAAGATGATGCAGTTTTGCATGGCATCTTTGTTGGATTCCTATTGTTAGAAGAACATAATTTATACTGTACATCAGTGGAGCTAAAAATGACAAGATAAAAAGTAATATCTTATTCCTAACTCACAACATTTCATGGTATCTTGTGAGTTTGGTACCTCACAGATGATAACTTGCCTTGTTGGGTACATCACAGTGGTTTACTGGATCAATCAGAGAGTCACTTTCATAAAGCTGTTGACATCACAATTGGCATGTGCCGCACTGAAGTCAGCAGGTGAAACAAAAGAGAAACAGTTGATTTTTCATACAGACTACAGATTTAAAAGTAATGAATAGTAAACTGATGTTGTATAAATTGAATATGCAAAGGCCTGACTCACAATATATAGTTTGTCACCATTTATGAGAAGGATGTGACTTTCACAAGCCACTCGTGGCTCCACCACTCATGAGCTATGATCCTGATGCCTCATACTTGAAGATAACCTGTAAAGCCAAGCCTTGTTTTGTTGACCCACCCTGTTTACATGCCAATATCATATTGGTTTTTGATAACTTGTAATGCTGTAAGCCACTTTGTATTGCCTTGTCTAATTGCTATGTAACCGCCCCCCCAGGTCATGCATGAAAATAGGCATCTGTTGGCCTAGTGCACTTACCATATTTCACCGTTTAGAAGCTGCAGCTTCTATTACATTCTTCTATTTTTAGCCTCAACTTCTAAATGGGGCCGGCTACTATTTGAGGGTGGCTTTAATTTATAAGCTGCCAGCTGATCATCAGAGGCACCATTTTTTCAGTGGTGCAGCAGTATATGAAGTTATTTCAAGAATGGAACTGCTAAAATACTCAGTGGCAAACCGAAGAGGAAGGAGGTTTTGCTCATTTGGGTAGTGCTGCATTTAGATGTAGCGAGTGCTCCCGCCTGCAAGTGATCACTCAGTCCTGGGCTCTGAAATGTAGCAGGTGGAGTGGAGCTTACAACCTGAAAGGCTGCTACTTCAGATTACATGTGTCATGAGCAATGGTGAGGTCTGGGTTATCAGTGGGAGCAGTATACAATCAGAGATAGGAGGGTCAGATCCTAGGTTAATGGAAGCATTTCTTGATGTTCCTTACTTGGATGTGTGTCTGCAAATGTATGGGTCCCCCTTTCTGTTTCAATCTGCAGGCAAGATAGAGAATTTATGTTGCAGGTTAGTGGAAGTATTTCTTGTTGTTTCTCCTTTGGGTGGGTGTCCACAAATGCATGGGTGCCTTTATCTGTTTCGGATTAGCCAAATGATCTGAGAGGAAGAAGACTGCGAGTGACTTTACGTAATCACAGTATTTCTCCGTTTTTCAAGCTGCCCCCATTAGAAGTTGCAGCTTTAAAATGGGGGCGGCTTCTATTAATAAACTTTTTTTCCTGTGTCGCTTGTATTCGGGGGTGGCTTCTAAATGGGAGCAGCTTCAAAATGATGAAATACGGTACCTGGTAATCAAAAACAAAATCATTAAATAACACAGCAACATACTGTATCCCCCCACCCCAGAAAACAATGCATATTTTGAGTCACACAGGCAGCAAAATGAGCACAAAGTGCCACAGTTTAAATATAGAAAGTTTATTATAAGCATAAACACATAATGGTACAGCATTGTCGGGAACAGCAGGACACTAACAAAAAGCTCTGATCAGTTTTGCACCAGGTGCTTCCTCTGGGGGAAGTGGAGAGCGTGAGTCACTGTGCCATATTTCAATGCCAGAATTAAAGACACAGTACATCTCAGCAGTACCAAAGTGCTAAGCACAATAAAAGTGCAAAAATATGTATAAAAAACACAATAGTATTCACAAAATGCTCAGGCAGCTAAAAAGAGAATAAATTACAAACTGCTGGCAACCATGTATTTCTAGCCAAAATGGCTACGAACATAATTTTAACTCTAAGATTAAAGTATATATCTAGAAATTCATACCAGCAAATTTGATCGCCGCAACAATATGTAAATTAATGAGCCATACAAAAAGTTATATCTTAATAGCTCTCTAATCAGTTCTACTTATAAATTCTCTCTAATCAGTCCCACGTGAAGGTGCAGTTGAAACAGCCGCATCACTTCTTGGGAATTATATAAAGAGAGAGAAGAAAATAATCAGAACATTAATATCTTTAGTGCATGCATGGCTAAACAGAGACTACTAGCAAGCATAACATTTTAAGACGTTTTTCACTTTCTAAGGAAAGGCACAATAACGCACATATCATTTAGTCCAGGGTTAGTTAAAGCCCAGAGGGTAAAAATCCAAAAGGATTATCTCTTGAGCAGTACCAATTCAAGGTCTCCGCCTCTCAGATCCAGGCAGACTTTTTCAGTGCCACAAAATTTAAATCTATGTGACCCTCCCGAATTCCTTGACCTAACAACATGTTGTAACAATGCATGTATACTGTCCTCTGTAGATATACTCCTCAAGTTTTCCCCAACCCCCATCTTCATTTTCAATGGTTTCATGGTTTTACCAACGTAAAATGCGCCATACTCATAAGTGGCCAAATAAACAACATTAGGAGTGACACAGTTAATGAAAGATCTGATCTGATACACTTGGGTGGCATTCACAGACGTGAACGTCTTGGTTCTTAAAATAGGTGGAGAGAGTTAACATTTACCACAATTATGGCTTCCACAAAAGGGGGGGGGCAATTCAAGTTTGCATGATTCTCCTTTAGCTGCAAACTATGGACCAACCGGTCTGTGACATTGGTTCCTCTTTTAAATACCATCCTTGGTGGCAATCTTGTAAACTCTTTGAGATGCCCATCTGATTGGAGTATATGCCAGTTCATCCAGATAATATTTTCAATTTGCCCCTGACTGTGTAGAAAAAGTTGTGACAAAGTTTAATCTTTCTTCCCCTGAACCCTCCTTCTGCTCCCTGGGAGCAGATCTGATCTAGTTCATTCAGCTGAAATGTAGGAAGCGTTTTCAACCAATAAACTCCTCTATCCATGAGCATAAATTCTCTTACTCAGTTCCTAACTCTTGACACAATATCTCTATCATTGCTACAGTTACATGTAATTCTCAGAAACTGGGATTTAGGGATGTTATCTATTATATGTGGGGATGACAGCTACAGTTCCAGCCTGTTTTCTTCCTGAACAGATCCATTTTAAGAGTACCATCAGGGTTTTTTATCATCATCAAGTCCAAAAAGGAAACTCGATTCAAATCAGCCTGTATTGTAAATTTCAAATAAGAATTAGATTTTTCAAGGTATTCCACAAATTAATTCAGCTCCTGTTCACTTCCCTGGCACATTAGAAAAATGCCATCTCTATATGGCAGCTGGATGTCTATTCTATTAAAATAAGGATTTACTGTGCGGTCATAGACTTTTTCTTTCTCCCACTTTCCCAGGTACAAATTTGCATAATTGGGGGCAAACAATGCCCCCATAGCTGTGTCTTTCTTTTAAAGAAAATATTCTCCCTTAAGAAAAGCTTTAGAACTTAACACAAATTGAGAGTGCCTAACAAAATTTTGAGTCAGCCTATCTATGTCCTTATTTTTATTTATTGTATACCTGCTTTTTATTTAGCAGATGACAAATGTTTATCTCATGGTCAACAGATTATGGCCAGTTTGTTGATGCTGTCATCACAAATGGTAATTGTCTATTCTATGTAGATAGACAACGAGTTATTATATCAAATAGAAGCAGATGTATGATACACAAATCAGAGTTGATGTGGTGTTCTGGAGTCAGCCAGTAAGGAGACAGTTAATTGATAAGTGTACCACACAGTTTCCTCTGTATGACGAAGGTTATTTTCAGTAGGGCAAGCTGGTTTCCCTTCAGACTCACAACATTCAGTTAATTCACCTTTTATGTATGGTCTCCCCTTTAACTGGTATTATTTCTATACAGGGGTGACTGTGAGGGGATCTGAAGGGCTTGGGTTTGACATGGTGGTCTTTTCCTGAACCTCAGAGAATCACGGACGAAAGTCTACACCCTTAAATATCAAACACCTAGAATAATGTATGGGCAGCCATGTACAGTAAGGCTGTGTTTCCACTGAGGTGTGAGATGACATCATAGATCTTGCGAGGGAAGCTTGAGAGGTCTTCATGATGTCATCTCACCCAAAATGGAAAGAAATAGGAGGGCTGCATTGTGGCTATCGACCTGGGCCATAACATCAGTTAGGCCTTATTCCACTTTCATAGTTCGGGTCTGTACTGACTTGATTTCATCCTGTATTGCCAGAGTAGCCTCTTTCCTCTTCTTATTTGGTTAGAGCAGCCCTGATGTTTCTCAGTTCTGCCACCAGAGATCATGAAGTAATTGTTAAGTTCTTTTCCTCTGCGTCTGTGTCCACAGCACCGTCGACCTTGGTCTCAGCAGTCTTTCCTCACCTCTCCTTTTAAATTCACTGTTCTGTCCTCTCTGTCCCCCCCAACAAGGTTCATAACACCCTGGAGGGGTACCTAGCTTCTTCCCTCTCTTCTAATCTTGGTCAACTGCCTACTCCTGCCATTGCTTGCACCTAGCACTTGTCAATCTCAGTGCGCAACTCTGTAAATATTTTTGTAAATATCTTGCACTTTGATTGTGCTGCTGCATCACTATCTGACGGGCTTACTGTCTCATGTATTACGCAACCAGCTACTGGTGCATTCAATTGTCTTTGCTTTAACGGTCTTAACTGCATACTATTTTATATATTGTACTATTTTTGTATCAAATGCTCCATATTGTATCTGTTCTCTGTATCCATAATTGTTGTTGTTAATCTCCATCTCCCAGGTTGCACCAAGAGATGAGCAACTCGTTATTCATGTGCCTTCCGGTGAAACATTTCAATAAATAAAATCAGAGTTTTTTAATGTTAAGGCTTTCTGCTGCAAATTCTTCAATCTGTTAATGTGCTGCCATTTTGATATCTCATAATTTAGTCATTTTGTGCTGGTTGGTGGGTGTTTCAAGGGGGATTAAGTTGGATTTAGATCACCCTGTGAATGGAACTCAGCTTCCCTGTTGCAGCATGGGTGGTGACATCACCGGAAGTCAAATCCCATTCATGCTAAGCCCTGACAATCCCTGGTTCAGAGGGTTATGTATTCTAGGCAGGATCGCTACTGCTCTGGGATCACCAGGATGGTTGAAGGTGAGGTGTCTCCAGTATATAAACCCCTCTCTCTCCAGTTGGACCAAGGCATGGCTGTGGCCCAGTCTGTGGAGGCAGCCATTTCCTTCACCCCCCCCCCCATTAATGGCAACAAGTGGTGGCTTATGATAGAAAGACTGGAAGGGAAGGGGGAACTTTAAGAAGCAGAGACAGGGCTGAGGATAATGCTGACCTCATGTATGCTGTCTTCCAGAACTAAAGCTACTCTCTCTAAAAAAGAGAGGCAGAAGCTCATAGCAAGACAGGAGCATGTCAAGGATTTTGTGATGGAGAAAAAAGTAAGTTTTTAGTCTTTCTTTTCTCTCTCTCTCTCTCTCTCTTCTCTCTCCTCTCTCTCTCTTTCTTTGGCTCTATGTAACATACATAAAATGCATTTAGAGCTGTCTTCTGCCTGGTTTTAATTTGTTTATCACTACAACTTTTAAGATCATTCCATGGATATACCTATATTTAAAGCTACAGTGACAGTAGCTGGGAGTGCTTTGGAATATGTAGCAAGCCTACCTACCATGTGCCTTGTTTATAGCAGCTCCTGTTGGGAAAGGCTGGGACTGAAGACACTGTAAGCTCTCCGATAGCCAGTGCTGCTACACCATTTTCTACAGTGAATCCTGCAGGGAGAGAATGGAACTGGAGTAGCTATGTGCACTCCCCACTGCCAGTGTACCCACACTGTTGTCTTCTTTGATTCCTGTCGGAAGAGACTGGGAATGGAATAGCTGGGATCTCCACTACATCCAGTGTTCTTACATCATTATCTACAGCAATTCCTAATGAGAGAGAATGGAACTGGAGTAGCTGTGAGCTCCACCACAACCAGTGCTCCCATATAACTGCTTACAGTAATTCCTACTGGGAAAGACTGGGTCTGGAGTAGCTAGCAGCTTCCACTCCCATCCAATGCTTCTAAACCATTGTCTATACACTGGATTCCACTGAAATCCAATCCTGATAAGTACACATTCTTAATAAGTGCATACTTTTTCCATTTCCCAATTTTTTTACATAGAAAGCTATATTAATAATTAAGCAATAAGGCATGACAAGGTGTGTGTTATTGTGTAATGACATCACTCCTGTGGTGGGTTGAAGCATGAGGTGAAGCAGAGTGCTTCCACCACCCCAGGAGCGATGTTATTACACAATAACACACACATTGGAGTGCCTTATTGCAATTATACAATGGCTCGATGTTATATGAAATAAAAAAAAATGTAAAATGTTTTTAGTAGATTTTTAGTGAGGCAGTATATCTTTGTTTCTTATGAGAAGAGCAAAGAGTAAAGAAGATCATCAGTACAGTGATGATATTGTGTAATAACATCACTGTCTCAGGCATACACTGACCAGTCAGAGTCCAGGATTATTTCTTGCCATTGTATAATTAAGCAATAATGCCCAACAGGGTGTGGGTTGTGCTGGGATAACGTCACGCCTCAGGTGGTTGGGCACGAGGCCGCAGGCCGAGTGCGTCCAATACCTGAGGCGTGATGTTACTCCAGCACAACACACACCCTGGAGGGCATTATTGCTATTATACAATGGCTTGTTGTAACACAGAATGAAAAAAAGCATTTTAAAGAATATTTTTGTTAGTGTGGAAGAATATTTTTGTTTCTTAAGAGAAGATGCAAAAAAAGAGAGTGCCAAATGGTCCAAATGGTCATCTGCAGGTTCACAGTGAGGCTGAGACTAGATCTGTGATGTTGTGCTAGGATAACATCATGGGTCCAGTCCCAGACTGACCAATCAGAGACCAGGATTCTTTCTTGCCATTGTATAATTTTGGTTTAATGCACACTGGTTAAGTGCAGACTTCATTTAAGAGCACACTTTAACACTATCAGCATACCATCAGTCCAGTTATAATTGTTCCTGATAAGTGCACAGTGAGGTGCTAGCAGATGCAGCAAGGGCTAACAGTTGTAACTGGTACTTGTACTTAACTGCCTGCCTCAAGTCTCATTAGGAGGAAGTTAGAAACAATGGAGTGTGAGAAACTAACAAGCGAGAGAAATTAGAGAAAAAAAGGCAGGAATCACCAACGTGGAATGCCCACTTTGGCTCCTGGCTGTTTCACGTTTTATTATACAGAGCATACAGACCTGACCTCTCGACCTCCTGAGGTCCTAATCAGCCCCTGTTAGGCATAGTACAAGGTTTACAGCTGCCTGATGTGAGTGATCAGATGGGAAGGAATACAGATCAGCTGTCAGTGAAGTGAGAAGGTGGGAGGCTTGAAACATAGAAACATAGACTTTGACGGCAGATAAGGACTGCTTGGCCCAACTAGTCTGCCCATTTCCCTACCTACAGGATAAGCAGCAGATCCTAGTTAACCAACAGCCTATTTCTTCCTACCAGCCACAAGAATTGCCTTATGTCTGCCCCATGCATTCTTGAATTCTCCCACAGTTTTAGACCCCACAACTTCCTCAGAAAGGCTGCTCCATGCATCCACCACCCTCTCTGTGAAAAAATATTTTCTCACATTGCCCCTGAGCCGTCCCCCTCAACCTTCAAATGGTGTCCCCTTATTCTTGCACTTCTCTTTTTCTGAAAGATGCTACCCTCTTGGACTTTGTTGATTCCACTGAAGTTTCTGTCATGTCCCCCCTCCCTCCTTTCCTCAAGGGTATACATATTAAGCTCCTTTAGTCTCTCCTCATATGGCTTCTCTTGCAGACCCTGCATCATTTTTAGTTGCCTTCCTCTGGACTGCCTCCATCCTGTCTATGTCCTTGTGGAGATGGGGTCTCCAGAACTGGACTCAGTACTCCAGATGAGGTCTCACCAACTGTCTGTACAGAGGGATAACAACTTCCTGTTTTCTGCTGGTGATGCCTCTCCCTATGCATCCTAGTATCCCCCCAGCCCTCCCTACTGCCTTCTCACATTGCTAACCTTAAGGTCATCCAATATGATTATCCCCAGGCGGGCATAGGCAGGATTTTATTTTGGGGGTTAGATACGACATTTGTGCATTTGAACAAATAAAAGCTGGGAGTTTGGGGGCTGCTATGCCCCCAGAAGCTTTGGGGGGTTTACGTGCTCTGTGGTGAGTTTTGGGTCTTTTCTTGAAGAAAAAAAACACACTTTTGTTACGTGTTCCCCACACCTAATTTCAGGGGGAAATCTTTGTTTTCCACATGTAATCAGGGGTGTGGCAGTGTCTGGCTGGCAATAGAGTCTGCAGTTCCAATTGCTGTGGACAAATGGCTGTCCAACAGTGTCATCAACCACCCACCCCATATGCAGTTTTTGGATTATACTATGAAATTTTCTTTATAAAGGCTAGGGGTCTGGTGTCTGCCAGGCCCCCAGAAGCTCTGGGGGGGGTTACATGCTCTGTAGTGGGTTTGGGGTCTTTTCTTGAAGACTAACATACTTTTGTTACATGTTCCCAATCCCTAATTTCAGGGGAAATGTCCCCCCCCCATGTAATCAGGGGTGTGGGAGACTGTGGCTGTCATTAGAATCTTCAGCAGCTCCAATGATTGTGAACAACTGGCTTCTCCAGACCACAGTCCAGAGGTTCCCAGGGACCAATTGGCAATGCAGCCAAGGGAGATTGAGTGGGTCTCCATTAAGCCTGCTTGCCTTCCACTTTCCCAAGTACTTCCCTGGCTGCAGTGGCACAGAAGTGCATGCACGTGGAGGCATGCACACACTGCAGAACTGCAGCTTCCTACTGTACCTTCAGAACCTTCTTGGAGCCTGCACTGTCCATAGGCCTCCACCCGGTGGCAGTCAAAGGCCAAGACCGCTTGGGCAACCCTCCCCGGGAGAGGACAGCAATTCCTGGGACCCTCAATCCTCTCCCCCACCTGCCCCCTAACAACCTGGGGTCATTACCGAACCTGGGTCACCTGTGTGACAGCAGGTGTGACATAAAACCCTCAGTCTTCCGCTCCACTGGGCCAGCCCCCAAATCCTAGCATTTAATAGATAAATGGAACAGTATCCATAGGAAAAGCATTCATCTGATATTGATTTTCTACATTTACCTCTAAAAAACACAAGAACTGTACCATTACATTACAGGAACACCAATCCTACTCCACATATACACATACAAATATACAGAAGGGGTACATGCGTGCACACTTAGTAACATCTTGCCACTTTCTGCAGTATGAAAACTGATAAATTAAACAAGTCAGTGTGCAAGCCGCAGATAAGGTACATAATTAGTATAAGTCTGCTTTTGAGGAGCCACGTAATTAGTCTGGTTTTTATAATGTGCATCTTAGGTGTACTTAGCCTGCACACTTGAGACAAGGTGTACACCTCATTTTGGTCACTCTCGGTGCATTCATGGCATCACTCTCAGGCCATACTGCTTTCCAGGTCCTATAACATGTCACAGACAGATTTCAGAAGAATGTGCAGATATGTGATATCTGCAGTGGATCAGCAATGACAGGAGGACCAGGACCATCTGTTGGGTTAGTGACTCATGATGGGGGTGTAGAGGGCTGTACACGCTATACTAGGTCCAAGGGGATGGGATAGAGGATTGTTTTCTCAAAATCACTTTTAATGGCTGAAGAGAGACTAAGCATTTTCTGGTCCCAAGTATGAATGCACACTGAGTATTCACAAGTAGGTACAGTACTTGCACACCCCAGGGACCACTACACCACACCACCTAATGACAACACTGGAGCTAAGGAGGGGCAACCCTTGACAGCAAGACAGGACACAGATCAGTGGAACTGGATGGTGGCACACTCGAACACGGGAACGCAAGAGTGAACTCACAGCAATTCATCTTGGGGGAGGGGGGACTAGGAAACCAGAACAAAAACATCAGTGAGTTATGGAGGGTGACACCTCCAGGCAGGATGTTTGTGAGCCCAATGCTATGACCTGGTGTCGGTGGCATGGCATTCCACCATCATCCATGTACCTGGCTAGTACAATGTCTTGTGACCAGGCTGCATGCTCACACCAGTGTAAATACCAGTTACAGTCAATAGCTAGTTGGACCAGGTATTTAATTTGCACCAATATCACATTGTGTCGCACCCCCCATGACATGTGCAGGTTTTTGTTTATATAAGGTTCCTCAGCAGACCTGAAATGGGAACAGTGACACCAGAAATAAAGTGCATGTACACTACACAGCCACATACATTCAACACATAGACCAGGAGACCTACCTGGTCCAGCAGCTGCTTTATCCTGTGATGTGAGGGCTCACACAGTGAACAGGTCCTGTTCACTGTGTGAGCCCTCACATCTACAGAGGATCTGTTCAGGAGCTCATAGTCCACATAAGGATACATTTGCAGCTTCTTCTTAAGAAGGGCTATGATGACTACTACTACTACTACTGTAAAGCATTTTGGTAAATACTTGCTGTGAACAGGAAAGCCAGAGAGAAAAACTTGAAACTGAAAATAATTGCCCTCTAGACAAACCAAATAATCCAGGAAGGGGTAATCACCTGCGAGCTACAGTGCAGGGGTAGCTGCAGGTTACCACAGGCTGCAAACCTGTAAGTGCAGAGCAAATCAAAAAGAGAGGAACTGCACCCAAATGAGACTCTCAAGCAATGAAGCTGTGTTCAAAATAACAGCTTTTATTGCAGCTGAGCTCCATGGCATGCTTGGTGTGCAGTCCAGAAAACTGTTAGCCACCATTTTGCCCTGGTGCCTCAGGAATTGCTCCCTTTGTCAGGGAGAATCATTTGGGAGTGGTTCCTCTCCTGATTTGCTCTAGAAAACCATGTGTTGTCTGTTTCCAGATTTTATATGCAAATAAGTACCCTACATATTCACTGCACATATCCAGCGTACATATCCAGTCTCCTCTATACAGCAGTGGAGGAAGTGACCACAAAGAGGGCACATGAAAATGTTTGTGTGCAATATGCTGTTTACCTGCTGCTTTATGATCCTGGATGGGCTGGATCCCTGTTGTTTTTTCAGTGCTAGGGAGTATCTGCAGCAGAACTGAAAAAAATATGGGCACAAGCTGATGACCCTTTCTTACAGTTATTAGCTACTTTATGTCCTCCTGAAGGATGCACAAGTTCCTCTATGGCTTGTGATGACAATGGCATGAGGGCATTTGTGGAGGCTGAGGGATGAACTCCAGTACATAGCCTAGATTCTGGACCCATTTTGTTGAAAGTGATTTCTGCCACTCTCTGAGTCTGAGATGTGAACAATGTGCCCTGGTGCATCAGACCTCAGCAGACCAGAAAAACAAAAAAAAAGTGCAAAACTTATTCAGGATAGTTTCTGTGACTGCTACACTTAACCCCCCCCCCCGGTCTACCTTTTCCTCTCTCCCTCCTGTATTCTCTCACCCACCTCAAGTATTTACTGCTGTCCCTCTGTTTCCCCACCTTCTCAATTATGCCCCACGCTGCCCCTCCCGCCCACGCCCTGTACCCCATGCCTTCACACCACCTGCTGGATTGCTACCATTCTCCTGACTGCTCTCCCCCACAGCAATTACCCTACCCTTCTGCCCCTCCTGACCCCACCACGCCTTTCGTCCACCACACCTTTCTCAACCCCACACATACCCTACTGGACTGTTTAACCTGCCACTCCCTTTTTCTCTTCACCTTTTTCTCCACTCCCTTCCCCACTCGCCCACCCACTCTCTCTTACTCCCCACACCTGCCACCCTCTCTTCTTGATCCCTCCTCTCCTTCTGTCCACCCAGCCCTGCTAACCCATGCCACCTAACCCGACCATAAATTATATGCTCAACTACTTGCTCTGCCTCATTCCAACCTACTTTAAACCTCCTGCTCCTTCTCCCCCCCACAAACTATATCTTTGCTACCCATATCTTGAGGACCTTCTTTCCCTATTTCTCCTGCTTGAGCACTCTCTCCCCCGTCCCTGCCCTCTTCACCCACGATTACCCAGCCGCCTCCCTCCTCCCTGCACCTACCTCGCTGGACCCTAGCTAACTTTGTCTGCACTTATTGCACCTTTTCTTTCATTACCCTGACCAAAGGATTGCTTTCCCTGAAACAATTCCTGGCTTCAGTTAACCACTATTGTCATATCTTGTTGGTGGCCTAACTGTCTGACCTTGCACAGTCACCAATATGTATTATACCTTGCACGGTCACATATGTTTTATTGTACTGAATGTGTAACTATGTTTCAATATGACTTTTGTACTGTGGTGGAACTTTTGTAAATGAGTCCATGACTCAAAGGTACTTCTGAGATTGTAATAAAATAAAACACAAACAAAAAAAACAGGTACACTACAGACAGTCACAGCATGCTACACACCACTGACCACTGTGACCAGCCAGGACCTACAGTAATAGCAGAACACTTCCCAAATACTACCCCCACAAACAATGCAGTTCGCTGTCCATATACAGTGAGGATAGCTGGAGGGCTGTCCTATTTGCTGGACAAAAAATGCTAAGGAAAGGAATGTGGTGGGTGGAGATGATGGGGCTGGGTGATTGCCAGCAGGGAGGAAGGGGATGTAGTGGCAACAAGGCCAGAAAGTTAAGGAAAAAAGAAAACGAAAACCTATATTGTATAGTATAGACATTTATACTGGCGTTTGGTGGCAGAGCTGAGGATTCACTGTTCATGCAGAATGACAAGGGTCAACAAACATTCAGCCTTTAAACATTCCTACATTTGTATAACAAAATCCGTTACACCATGAATCATTTATTGGTTCATAAAACTGCAGTTCAGTATCATCTGAGCATCAGGAAAAGGACATGCCATGAAAGTGTCTGGGTCAAATATTCAAGAGTACTTCTAAAAGGGAAAGCAATGGCATTGATTAATAAAGATAAGGAAACATAAAAGCTTCATTAGACAGCTGTTAACTACCAACCATCTCTGACTGACCTGCCTCACAGACTAGTGTGGCACTAGTCTACTGGTCTGGCTGGGTGATGGTTCCTCTCCTCCAGATTCGTTCCACGCAGGACACAGCCCTTGCAGTCTGAGGAAACTTGGCAATGCATCACCTAGCTCATTCAGGCCTGCACCCTCCTTGCACCTGGAGCCACAAAACAGCACATGCAGCACGCACAACTGGCCTGGGCTCAGGCTAGCTCCTCTGGGCCGGTGGTGTTTAGTTCTGACTTCTGAGTTTTCCAACTGATCGGACCAACAGGCTGGGGACAGTGGTCAGAAATAAAATTAACCAATCCTCTTCTCTCCAGAGTGCCGTTGGACAACTCCTCCTCCTCCTCCTCCTCCTCCAGGCTCCAGTTCAGCTCCTTTGCTCTCCTCACGAGCAGCAGCACAAGTCACTATGGCACCTGCACATGAAAATCCTTCCTGGGGCACACAACAATCCTCCATTCCATCCTCGACTCCTCTCACTTCTCTTCATGCAGGCGATGCAGCAGTGCATGTGCCGATGCACTTTAAAGCGTCAAGATGCCAATTTCAAGCCATGCCATTCATTGGCTGCTGCTCAGAGAGGAGGAGGAGCAGACTTGGACCATCACCAGTCAGCAGTCACCAACCCTCAAAGTCACCAGCCATGTGCACTGCAGCCTTACTGAGCCTGCTCCCAGTTCTACTCACTCCAGGCAGCCATCCAGACTAGCAAAATAAATACGGCAGCTGTTCGGCCCGATATTATTGTCCCTAAATAAAAATTTTGGAGGTCATTTTGAGGGGTGTTTGAACACCCTAAACACCCCTGCTGCCTACGCCCCTGCCCCCAGGTCCCTTTCCATTTTTGTTATTGTTACTCCTCCCCCCGCCCCCCATTGTGTAATGTTCCCCTGGGATTTTGTTTCCCAGGTGCAATATTTTGCACTTCTTTGCATTGAATCAGGCTGTCATACTTCTGACCCTTCCTCCAACCTTGCCAAGTCCTTTCTCATCCTTTCCATGCCTCTTTTGTATCAACCCTGTTGCAGATCCTTGTGTCATCTGCAAAGAGGCATACTTTTCCTTCCAGTCCTTCTGCAATGTCAATTATAAAGACATTAAAAAGGACTGGACCCAGTAGTGAAACCTGCGGTACCCCACTAGCAACCCCTCTTTCTTCAGAGTGGACTCCATTTAAAATTACCTTCTGTGTCCTGTTGTCCAGCCAATGTTTTACCCAGGCTACCACCCTGGGACCCACTCCCAGGCTGGTTAATTTGATTATTATTCTTTTGTGTGGGACTGTGTCAATTGCCTTGCTAAAGTCTAGGTAGGCCATGTCCACAGCCCCTCCCTGGTCTACTACTTTGGTCACCCAGCCTTGGGTCCTGTGCCCCACTGGCCTCTAGGTACTCAACAATTCTTTCCTTCAGAAGTGATTCCATCACTTTTCCTACCACAGTGGTCAAACTGACAGGTCTATAGTTTCCTGCCTCTGTCTTGCTCCCACTTTTGTGAAGGGGAATCACATCCACCTTCCTCCAGTCCTCGGGTACCACACCATCCTCCCATGATTTGTTAAAAAGGGTAGTCAGTGATGTCACTAGTTCTCCCCTTAATTCTTTTAGAATTCTGGGGTGAATTACATCAGGCTCCATTGCTTTGTCCACCTTCAGTTTTATGAGTTCTTTCAGAACCCTTTCTTCTATGAAAGGACTGGGATCGACCCCATCCAGAGTGCTTCTGTTAATTGGATTAGGCACCTCCCCCTCTTCCTCTTTTGTGAATATTGAGCAGAAGTGTTCGTTCAGTATTCCTGCTTTTTCACTGTCCCTCTGCCCACCCACTGTCCATTCTATTCAGCCTCACTATCCCTCCCTTTGTCTTTCTATGCTCCCTGATGTACCTATAAAAGGTTTTATCCCCTTCTTAACCAAGTTGGCTATCTTTTCCTCAGTTTGGGCCTTTGTTATTCTGACTTCCCTCCCTGCTTCCTTCTGCCTTAACTGGTACAGTTCTCTGTCCTGCTCCTTCTGTGTTTCCTATACTTCCTAAATGCTATCTTTTTCTCTCTAACCTTCCCCGCCACCTCATTTGAGAACCATAGTGGCTTTTTCTTTTGTTTTGATTTGTTTATTTGCTTCACACAAAAGCTTGTTGCCTCTGTGATGGCTGTTTTGATGTTTCCCCATTGTTGCTCCACCCCTCCTTCTAGCCTGTTTGCTAGTGCTTTTCTAAGGCACTCTCCCATCTTGCCAAAGTCAGCCCTCCTGAAGTCCAGTACCCTCACTTTTGTATGGCTTGACTCTGAGATTGAGTTTATCATGAAGCACACTGTTTGGCGGTCACTTGTTCCCAGATGGCTACCCACTTCTAGATCTGAGATCCTTTCACTGTCCCCATTTGAGAGTACGAGGTCAATGATTGCTCCCTCAGCGAGTGGGTGCCACAGTGCTTGTTGTAGAAAAGTTTACCGTAATCCAGGTATACCACAGAGGCAGCACTGTGTATCAGCTTCTTTGTGCTGCTTGGCAGCACTGTAGTCTGATAATTCAGTGTGGTATAGTAAGCTTCATAGTGTACTTCCTCTGAAATCCATGTGGTGGTGCTTGCAGCACATCTTAGGAGGACTGAAGCCCAGCTGTGTCAGAGTGTTTCTTCTGCCACCTTTTTTTTTTACAGAATCACCTGCAGGTGGCGTTGATTAATTTGTTACATTTTTGGGGGGAGGGATCAAGTGAACACTGATGCTTCGGAGTCTCAAGAACATCAGGGCTGAACTCCAAACAGAGTTTTTGCAATGGCAATGGGGGACACCAACACATTCTCCAAATCTGGCTGTTGGTGTTGATTTTCAAATCTGTGCAGCAATACAGTTTAATAAGCCATATCACAAAATTATTTCTCAGGGATGCAGCCATTCCAGCTCTGAAAGCACCTCAAACACTTACTCCAGTATCTGTTATTAAGAAGCATCTAACAAATTCTCTTTTAAAGTTTCTTAAAACACCATTTACAGTTGTTCCACCCGTTCAGCATCTGGTAGTAAAGGCTGCAGACAGAAACTCCAAGATTGCCAAAGTTAATTTAGAGAGCCGTGGCATACTGTAAAAAAGTGCAGGAGGGAATGCTACCACTTCTGTTCTAAACCTTGGTGCTTCAGCATACAAGCATGGCATGGCATTTACTTAATTGAATCTAATTTTATTTATTTTTAATACCCCATTGCCCAATGCTGCTATTATATAGTGCTGCTGCATGTAAATACGTGTTTTACACTGCTTTTAAATGGTCCGGGTGACATTGATTAGTCCCCCAAAAAAAAAAGATTTACAAAGCCATTTTATTTGAAGACTGTAGGCATAATTGCAGTTTCAGGGGAAAAAGTAAGCGCATCAGAAGTCCATATTGCAACTCCAAGATTTCCCAAAGTTAATTCAGAGAGCAGAGGCATAAAAAGATGCAGGGGGGAATACTACCACTGTAATTCTAAACCTTGGTACTTCAGTATACAGTGCAAGCACACCATTTACTTAATTGAATCTTATTTCATTTATTTTTAATACTTCATTGCCCAATGGTGCTATTATATAGCATTGCTGCATGTAATGGCCCGGCATTCAAACTCCTAGTTTAATTTTTTTTTTTACTTTTGTTTCAGTATGAGGATGACCCTTTGGATAATTCCATTCTATTCTGTCCCTACGACTTATATTTGCCTCTGCAGCTGCCGCTTTTTGTCATTGATGTGTAAAAAAAAAAATATTTAAATATATTAAGTAGTCATACATCTATGCAGTGGCTTACATACTGTAGGAGTGTTTCCCCTGCTCCGTTGCTGGATATGTATCACTGGCAAGTTCTGAACCTAGTAAAAGATGTCTTTTGCACTGCTTTGTAATGGTCTGGGTGACGTTGATAAGTCCCCCCCCCCAAAAAAAAAATAACGATTTATAAAGCAATTTTATTTGAAGACTGTATCGCCTGTCTGTTAAGGTGCATATTTTTTAACAAAGGCATAATTGCAGTTTCAGGGGGAAAAAAGTAAGCACATCACAAGTCCCTAATGCACAGATAACCAATAAAAAGCATGTAACAGATTATTTTTTAAAGTTCCTGAAAACACCATTTATGTCCCACTGGTTCAGCATCTGGTAGCAAAGGCTGCAGACAAAAACTCCAAGATTGCCCAAAGTTAAGTCAGACAGCTGGGGCATAAAAAGGTGCAGGAGGGAATGCTACCACTGTGGTTCTAGACCTTGGTGCTTCAGCATACAAGCATGCCATTTACTTAATTTAATCTTATCCTTTAACAGACAGAGATAGAGAAAAAATGTACAGTACAGTGTTTTAGAGTGAGTAACTGAAGGCTTTCACCTCACCAACATGCTGCAGGTCAAAGTAGTCAGCATCTAGACACCTGGCAAATACCTAAGGTGCGATAGTCACAGTGTCTACAGTACTTACTCTATTGCAATTTTATTTTATTTTAACTCTGCTGTCTCTGATTCTAAATTCTTGAAGTGCCTTAAACTCTGCTTTGAACTCTGCAGTCTCAGATTAATTGATTGTTACAATTACTTCATTCACTAAGGAAGCCCTTGATACAAAGGGAAATAAACAACATCCACCAATTTGGAGGAACAGACAGAACTGCAAAGCACCTCAGAATCATTAACAGATAACTGCTAAATGATTCCCATTTTATGTGCAGTCTGTTTCATTAGGTGTACAAAACAGCACAGGACAAAGGAGCGACACCGGGATTTCACCTGTGATTGCTGTTCATTTTTGGCAGAAATGTTTCACGTTTAATATAGAATTTGTTTCAGCATGAAATGCCATAACAAATTCTGGGTCAGATATTCAGTAATGCACCAAAAGGTGGCACAAGTCCGGTGCAGTGCAAATCCAATGCACCATGGCGCAACGAGTGCCATATTCAGAGGTTACGCATGCCGAATTGTGCCAGAGCAACATGGCTGAATATGGCAGAGATGTGTCATGGCACAACCAGACCTGCACCATAGTGCAACCAGACATGCACCATGGTACAAACAGACCTGCGCCATGGCACAGAAAGAGATGCCCAAGGCAACCGTGGGAGCACAGCAGCAGAGCAAAAGAGGGGGGCACGGCACAGGAACAGACCCAGGAACAGTGCCAGGGAAGCACAATGGCAGGCCACAGGTGGCCACCACCAGCAGAGCACACACAGGCACCCAGACACCCCCACCCCAGAACACAACAGTGGCACAGACAGCAGGCAACAGGTGGCACCAAAGGCCGATGGAGGGCCACCAATGGAGCCCCCCCACAGGCTGCATGCCGTGCCCCACCCACCCAGACCCCAGCATGCCACACCCAGGACCATGAAGCCAAGCACACACATGCAACACACCCCTGGCAGCCGCCCCATGGGCACCTCAAGACACAGCCATCGACCAAGGGGCAGGACACCACCACAGTGGCACACACCACGGCACACAGCAGTGCACTACAGATGCATGACAGGTGCACCGACACACACCACACAGACAGACACCGTGCCACTACAGCATGGCCCCTCATGCCAGCTGCAAAGCAGACACTGACACAGGCAGGTAAGTCAAAATATATATATATTGAAATATGTTGAATAGGAGAACTATGTGCAAGAACAAGAGGGTGGGAAAGGGTAGGAAAGTGAGGGATGGAGACAGGGCACAGGGACTGTACAGTGGGAAGGTGGACAGAAGGGTGAGGTACAGCAGGGGAAATGGGAATGCTGGGGCATGATCTAACGGCGGCCACACCGTGCCACTCCTTGGCACCCTCTCTGCCTCTGGTCTGCCAGTAGAAGTCTTCGCACTTGCAGGACCGCCTCCATGTTGGTGGACATTATCAAAATGAGCTGGTGGAGCAGCCTACAGTATAACGGCATCTGCCTCCTCCACCGGATACCTATGACAAGGGGCAGGACAGGTGATCAGTGCAATGTCTCAAGGTACCATGCCCACCCATTGTGTGCAATGGGCAGTGGGAACACACACCCCTGGAATGGCTGCCACGGCCACCCATGGGGGGGTGGGCCAATGCCTGCCAGCAACCCGGCATGCCATGACAGTGCTCAGAGGTGGTCACCACAGCCCAATGGCCACCCGACTGTGCAATGACAGTCACATGGCACAGGGCACCAGCAGCACCACAGCAACACCAGTGGCAGCTGGGCGCACACCCACCCCACCAACAACTGGCACACATGTGCAATGGCCGCCCCACAGTGGCATGCACCACGCACAGTGCAACACACACAGCTGCCATGGCACATGGCACAGGTGGCCATGGCTGCATCCACTTCCCCACCGACTCCACTGTAATGTGCACAGGACCAAAACAGTGCCTACTTGCCCTCTGTAGCCCCGGTGATGCCGGTCTTGCTCCCGTACCACCTCTGTGGCCTGCTGGGCTGCCCCTGCCACTCCTGCTGCCCTTGCTCTCTGGTGATCCTTAGGTCCTAGGAAGGGAACCAAGACAGATACACATCAGGAAACATCCACGGCATGTGCCCACCACCCCCACCCCTCTACACAGGGTGTGCCCCTGCCCAACATGTACTGCATGGCTGTCTCACAACGCAAGCTGCGGCTGGCAATGCCACACCGCAATGCACATGATGACCATGTACCCCTCTGCAGGGCATGCCAGGCAGCCAAGCCATCACCACAGTACAGCACTAGGGCACACATGCAGAGTGGGCTGCTTACCTGGCCATGGCATGGCCCCTCGCTGGACATGTGCCTGCAGCCATCGCAGGTGCTCCAGGTCCCACCGCAGGAGGTCACCATACCGGTGGCAGCATTGCTCCCAGTTCTGGCCACCCCAGTACTTTGCTGCAATCTGGCAGCAATCCCCTGCCAGACATCAGTCCGTGGCTGTTGCTGGGGCACCTGGCCAAAGAGCTGTTGGGCGTGGGGCTGCACACATGCCACCACATTTACTAGCTCCACGTCTGTCCAATTACGGGCCCAGCGAACTCCACGATGTGCCATCGTGTCAACTGCAATGTGTTGAAGCAATATAGTGGCCAGAGGTGCACGTGTGCAGAACGTGCACCGGATGCGTGCCTCAAGGATACATGCGCTGTTTCTGCCTATCGTGCAATGCTGGAGATGCGCGACATGGGCATGGCGAGACTGGCACATGGCAGGGGAGTGGCAAGGGGTCAGACCAGGGGTCAGGGGTCGACCATCGTGCAGTGCGCTGGTGCACAATAGTGGGCATGGCGTACAATTTGCCACGGTCCCTATGGCGCAGTGGGCACTCAGTGTGCAATAGGTGGAAGCACACTGACCGGCGCATGCGCACTGTGGTCCTGCGCAGTGTGCATGCCTGGACATTGCACCACGACTTGCTCCAGAGCAATCCTGTTGCACACGGAGCAAATACGTGATATTCAGCCACCACATGCAAATGAGCTCATCAGCCAATGCGTGGCGCACCGGGAAAATTAGCATGTCATTACATTGTGCCAATGCTCCTTTGCATGCGTTGCGCTATAAAACTGCCACAGATGAGCACAGGCCATGGACCAGTATTTCAACCATCTGAGGTAAGTTGCACATGCTGCTGAGCCTAGCCAGCACAGCAGGGGGGACAGAGTAGGCTGCTGCTGACACTGACAAACTTGTCCATGTCCACAGGTAGCACAATGTCGGAATGTGAAGAGGCTGAGAAGCGTGGGCCTACTCGTAAACGCAGGCCCAACTTCGCAGAGGCAGATGCCCTGTTTGAGGCATACCTCAACAGGGAGCCACTGCTAAATGGTGCCACGGGCACACCACAGGCCAGGGCTGAGGCCTGGGAGGAGGTGGCAGCATGTGTCAACCAGTAGGGCAGCCACCATTGGTCTGTGCAGGAGTGCCACAAGAAGGTGGGCACCGATAAGTGGTGCATCAAAGAGAAGGTGACGGCCATCCATGCAGCCCGGGCAGCCACCAGAGGGAGGCCTGCTGATGCACCACAGCTCACGGCGCAGGTAGGGTTGGTGGCAGCCACCATGTGCCGCAGCACTGTGGAGGGTGTGCCAGGTGAAGGATTTCAGACTGGTGGAAGCCCATCACTGCATAGTACGTATGTTGGGCATGCACAGCATGCAGAGGCAGTGGTGGTGGGGAATGGGGGCCTTGCTTCACTGACACATCTGTTTTCTCTTTCAGCACCAGCACACCTGCATGTGGAGGATGGGGCGCCAGCAGAAGCCGTGGAGGCAGGCCCAGCCCTGGACGATCATCCATCCTCCTCTATGGGCAGCGGGGTCTGAACAGCTGCAGCACACCACCACTGTCCAGCCGGATGTCCTGGGCATGGGGTCGGATGAGGCCCTGGATGTGTTTCTGCAGGATGCCAGCCACAGCGTCCTCTGCATGGAGACACAGATTGGGGCGGGGTCTGACTCCGATGATGACCTGACCATGATCCTGGCCAGCATGGGTGATGTTGTGCAGGAGATGCCCATACCAGTTACCATCACAGGCAGCATGCCCAGCAGCCTGGCAGTGGTGGGACAGCTGGTGGTGTGGCCGCGCAGGTGCTGGGCAGCATTCAGCGGCTGGATGGGCAGCAGCGGCAGGTAGCAGGGGCCACAGGGCAGCCAGACATGGGGTCCACTGCCAGGGAGCCTGATAGGGGCTTACCCCATGGGGACCCCACTGTGCAGCATCCACCTGAACGGGGGGCAGTGCAGCATGGTCGTTCATCACAGGAGGGTTGGCGCCCCACCCAGGTTCCCCTGGGTGCCAACCCATTGGCAGAGCACACACGTTTGCTGCGGGCCTCCATGGAGCAACAGGTGCTGCTTGCAGCTGGGGTGCATGCACTGTGCATGGAGGTGTGTCAGGTAGCTGAGCAGTGTGATAGGGGCACTGCACAGCTCCTGGCAGCTATACATTGCTTGCGGGAGGACACGACCGCATCCCAGGATCGCATAGCCAGTGCGACCATGGATGGCCTTGCACTGCTGGCTGCCACAGGGTGTGGATGGCCACCATCATGGACACTATGTAGTGCACTGTCCATCCCACGATCCCAGTATCGGGTGACACCCTCCCTGTCGATGCTGTTGGCATCCCAGGCATGCCTAGGGTGGGCCTGTTTGGGTGCCTTCACACCCCTGCGTGGACCCGGTCACGGTCCCACAGTACAACCCCTGGGGGGCTGTTGCAGACACCCCCTGTGGCTGCCAACTGGCCCTGGTGTGGCCACCCCCGTGGCCACGGTGGCCATGGTTCCATGCGGCGGACCTGATGTGCATGCTGCCCTGGCTGCAGTCTGCTGCCACTGCCCTGTGCATGCATGGGTGGTGTGTGTGTGAGTGCATACCACAAATGTGGCACCTGTGTGTCATGCCACATGCTGCCTGTGGGCATGCCTTCCCAGCCGCTGGCCTGTGTGGCATGGGTGTGATGAAAGCAGTTCAGCACTGGTTGAGCCTGTGCATCAGTGCAATGCATCTGATCCCCACCAATAGCCAGCTCCTAGGCACGTGTGTGTGTGTGTGTGTGTGTGTGTGTGTGTGTGTGTGTTGTTGTTCGCTGCTGTGTGTTGTTGTGTGTGGATGTGTGCCGCTGACTCCACCACCCCTGCACCACACCTCTGTGTGTGCTTGCCCATTGCCTTGCATGCCCCTGCCTGTGTGCTGTACCTGTGTGTGTGGCCAGTGCATGGGTTTGGTGCCACCTACCTGTGTGCACCATAGTGCTCCTGTGTGATGGTGTCCCAATGCTGCCGTGCCATCCTCTGCAGTTGGGGATCCCGCCAAGGGGGAGGCTGTCCACCACCCTCTGGCCCATTGCCCTCGTCGTCCCCACTACTGTTGCCCTCATCGGCCTCGACAGCTATCCCATGGTCAATGGCCATGTTATGCAGTATGCAGCAGGCCAGGAATAGCCCACAGGCTTTCAAGGGGCTGTACTGTAGGGCACCACCAGACCTGTCTAGGCAATGGAACCATGCCTTCAGCATCCCAAATACATGCTCAATGATGTTCCATGTGCTGGCTTGTGCCTCATTGAAACGTTCCTCCGCTGGTGACGACAGGCGCCGATAGGGGGTGAGTAGCCAGGGCCTCAGTGGATAGGCGCTGCCTCCTGTGTGGATAATTTATTTATTTAGTTAGTTTTTGTTGACCGGGTAAGTGCACTAGACAAATCCTGCCTATTTTCTGGCACGACCTGGGGAAGGGGGATACAGATGAAAGCCAACTGACCTTGAACCAGATTAAGCTGTTGGTGGTATTGTTAGTGAATGAGGGAAATTTGGTCAGGACACTAGGGAAATTCCTCTACTCTTTTTCGATAAGTGCCATGGGATCTTTAACATCCACCTGAACTACCACCAATCCAGGCAGTTGGGACCTCGGTTTAGCGTCTCTTTAGAAAGACGGCACCTCAGAAGTGCAGCACTCCTCTCATGCTGCACTACAGTGTCAGTACTGGGATATTAACCCAAGTGCAAGATGTGGGAACTGAACCCACAGCTCTCTGATCTCCCAACATGGTCATGGACATGACATGATTAGCCCTATGTCCTCTGTTGCTGTGCCTCTTGCCTGTCCCTGGTGCCCTCACCAGCACAACCACCCAGCCCTCCCCATCCCATGGCCTGCTCTGCCCGACACCCATTGCCCGTCCCATACTCACTCACTAGGTGGCCCGTGAGGATGTCCCCATGCTTGAATCTGTGGCACAGAGCAGAGCTGTGCCAGATGAATGCATCATGTGCACTCCCAGGGTGTGTGGAACAGACATTGGTGATGCGCCCCTTGGCATCGCACACCACCTGGCAGTTCACACTTGGGAACCCCTTCCTGTTCACATAGGCCACAGCCTCAGGGCTAGGTGGTGTGTGGATACCCACATGGGTGCAGTTGATGGCCCAAAGCATGCCAGGCATGCGTGCTACCCTGTGGAAGTCGAGCATGGTTGCTGTATTCTCTACCTGTGTGCTGGGGAAATGGATGAATTACGAAGCATGTGGCAGCAGGGTGTTGAGGAACTGTGTGAGAAAGCATGATGTGGCTGACTGGGTTATGCCTGTGGTGTCCCCTGTTGGTCTCTGGAAGGTGCCCGTGGCAAGCAGGCACATGGCTGCTGTCACCTTTGTCTCCGCAGACATTGCGTGGCTCCGTCTTGTGGGTGCCTGCATCTCCTCACTGCACAGCTCACAGAGCTGCCTCAGAATGACCCTATTCAGGTGATACCATCCCACAATTTCCCTTATTTGTGTAATTCTCGAAGGTGGTGTGGGCACGGTACCACCTGTTCCAGGTGTACTGCTGATGGGCCCTTCCATGGCCATGACGCTGTTCCTCCTGTCTCCTCACACCCCTTATTATGGCCTCCATTAGGAAGGGTGCACTATCCATGGCCCATGATGTCCTGTCTCCCCCTGGATGGTTGGCTGCTGTGGTCTGTATGCCACCCTGGTGCACTGCGTGGCACTATGCCTGCCTGTCCCTCTCACTCTCTCAGTCCTTGGCTCACTCTCCACTGCCACCTATGTCCCTTTACCCCCTGTGGCTGCCTGTGACAGTCACTCTGTCCCTCACTGGCTCTGTCTCCCTTGCTCTGTCTCTTTCTCTGTCTCTCCACCATCTCTTGCCGCTCTCTCGCTCTGTCTCTCTCTCTCTCTCTCTCTCCCCTCTCCCCTGGCGCAAGTGCTGTCTTTGTGCTTGTGCCCTGTATTTATGGGCTCAAGTCTGCTTGGCGCATCCAGGTTTTGCTCCGCACTTGCACCATAGTTCCACGATTGAATATCGCACTGCACCAAATATTCATGAGCACCCCCCCCGCTCTTGTGCATGCATTCATTATAGTTGCACATTGGCACAATGAGATTTGCACTGCGCAATGGCTCCCACTGAATATTGCTCCTTGGCGCATGTCCTCACTTGTGCTGGCACAACTTGGTTGCACCACGCACAACTGCTTTAAATATCCTGGCCACCGTATTGAACATTACTGTACAAACGTCTCTGTCACGGAGTTTTATTCATTAATTTATGTACAGTACATTGTAACATTTTTTTGTTTCCTTTAGTTAACCACTTTTTAATCCCTCTTTTTTCTTATGGGTATCTCAGATGATCCACACCATGTGGCTGTTTAATGTGGGCTATTAGTGAAAATGAAAACATTCAATACCAAACTGATAAATTAATATATACTTTATTTCAACAAAGGGTATGTTGTATTTTCAACAAAAGGGCTAAGGGCTTCAGAAGGTAGACGCATGCCTTAAAATGTCATTAAATGTTTATGCAAAAAAAATATATAATGGGTAACCTGTAAAATAATATAAGAAACAGTAATTGTGTGTACATAACATACATGGCAACATACAGGGCAGCACTTAACTTTAGAGCACAGTGCTTATCACATTTTATCAGCTTTTATTTTTTCTGCTTATGTGGCTGGTCAAGTTCTTCTCAAACGTGGTTCATAGTTTTTAGCAGAGAAGCAAATGAAATGACGCTGGAAGCTAGCCCGCAAGGAATACATTTTTCCTTTACCCTATTTGCCAGAAACTCTGCAGTGAAATCAGATGACCTGTGGAAGTTTCAGTGTTATAGATATTTATTTTAGCAGTAAAACCCAATGCTGTGTAAAAGAAAACTGGGCTCCAGTGCGAAAAATATAAATAAATTGACCATTTTCCACCCGTAAGGCAAAAAAAGACACATCTTACGTTTTACAAGTACTGCACCACTGCTGTGCTTCCTCAGAGATAACTTGTCATATATAGCATGCTGTTTAAGAATCAATAGCCAAATACTTTACACAAAACAAAATATTTAAAGTTATAGTTGTCACTATTTAAAAAAAAAGCCATGGCTGAACATACAGCGTAGTGAAATAGTGCATACTATGCACTATGCAGAGTAAATAAACAAATGGGTACAAAATTAAAAACTGCAGAGAAAAAATACAGTGACATTTCATGTTGATTGTCTGTAGACCCTTATTTAAACAACATGCCATGTATGACACATTATCTCTGAGGAAGCACAGCAGTTGTAGGTGCGAAATGTAAGGTGTGTATTTTTTGGCGTTACCTACCACAATATGGGCTGGAAATAGCCTAGTTACATTTTTTTGCAGAACTGGAGCACTTTAGCAGTTTGTGAATAAAAACATTGGATTCAAAAGCAACCTTCAGAATGCTAAAGAAGTTATGAAAGGCAGATGATGCATTGATATAAAACTACATTAGATGCCTATTTGGCACTCACTGATAGGAAAACGATAAAAATATATGTGCATTGCCTTGCCATAATCACACTAAGGCACTCAGGTGTGTAAAACAAACTTGTGTCTCTCACCAGTACAACAATTAAAATTCAGTAGTTGATTATGGTGCCCACTACAGAGTAGGGTGTAGGGTGCAGTTGGATCATGAAACGTTTTGTTTCCCTCAGCTCCAACATAGTGTGACTGTGCTCTTATCACTTGGTATCTGGTACTGAGGCAGGGGGAAGAAGATTATTTCTACAGAGGAGATGAGAATTGGTCTGGAAATACTTTATCTAGTTAGGGCCGTTGAGCCACAACGGAAAATTCCTTTGACTAAAGAGCAGATGAGTGGGGGGGAAGGGGGCTGGTATTGAATGCCAGCCAACCACCTTCCCCTCCCCTGCAAACCCATTCACATGATTGCTGCATCGTAACCAGCTACTGAGGTAGTGCTCTTAAATTACTCTGAAGTGATTAGAGTCTATAAATCCAGCCCTCCTAGAACAACTATCACCCCTCTCCAAATAAAAAATGCAGTTTTGACGTAAAACTTTGTTCCCTGATGTTGCTTGCTGCAAGGGTGTAGCCAGAAATTTCTGTTTTGTACACACTATCTCAAACAGCTACCCCCCCCATTAGAAAAATGTACACATCCTCTTCAAATGCTACCCCCCTTCCAACAATTCAGAATTGTTGTCAGATGATTCATCTAATCTCTAAAGAGGTTTAAATATATATCTGCCTCTTGAAAAATAGAAGTTTAAACAGAGACACTCCTTAGTGGCCTACACCAACTCAGATACTTCAGATTAGAATGATAATGTTAACAGAAAGACATATGGTTTGTGACAGGCACTCAGCAAAACTGTACGCAAATGTGTACAGTGAATATGCCTGTCTACACCCTTGGCTTGCTTTGCTGACAGATACACAGATGCAAGTGATACAGTTATAGCTAAGCTCATTTATCTAACTGGTGGACCTTGGCTACTAATCAAGATAAGCAGATTGATTATTCTCTTGTAAGAAGAAAACATATAAATTTATTTTCACTTCAGAGATTACTCTAGGCTAAAATGTGATGTAGTGGGGCCAATTGTCTCCCCACCACCACTACTTGATCCAATGTGACTTCCCTCCATGTAATGCTGTAGCTGCTTTTGATTAGCTTTTGTTTTCCATTAACATGCACAGCTTTAAAATGTTTTCAAAGTGTAATGTCCATGGAACAGGGGCTCTGGATTACACTTTTAAAATATTTTAAAGCTGTAAAGGTTAATGAAAAGGGTTCTGTACCGTCAGCATTATTTAAGAGCTACTGCTGTAATGGTTTGACTTGAGGAGGTAGTGAAAATGGGAAAATGGGCATGAAGGTTGTCTAAGTAGTGTAATAAAACCTTGACTGAAAATTCCTTTGCCTAAAGAGCAGATAGAGTAGAGGAGGGGAGCTTGTATTGATGTATTGAATACCAGCCACATACCTTCCACTACTCCACAAACACACTCACATGCTTCATGACCGCAGCATCTAAAGCAAGCTACTGGGGGAGTGCCCTTCAATGACTCTAACAATGACTGCAAATTCCTATGAATGAGGAAAAGATGGGGAAGGGGGGCTTGTTTTGAATATCAGGCAGCCAGCCAGCTTCCACTCATCCAGAAACACACTCACATGAGTTTATATACTGTTTGTGTATATATTATATATAGGATATACAATGGTGAGCTGTCAGATAAATGATTTATCTACACAAGTGATGTTTGACCTCGGGTAACCTCACAAGTGGCATAAGCCATGAGTGAGATGTCTGAGGTCAAACAGCACAAGTTTAGATAAATCATTTATCTGACAGCTCACCATAGTATATTTCATTTATGCAATAGGGATGCTTTCTGTCAGTGCAGGGACATTTGCATTTGATTGTTTATCCTTTTTTGCATATGTTTGTCAAAAAAGTGAACAAAAAATTTCATTTTCTGCTCTTTTTTGCTAATTATAAAAAAAATCTGTACTGTATCTATAAATGAAACACCACTCATTTTGTAGATAATTTTGTACTGAACAACTTTTATGCTCACAGTATCATGCTATCTTTTTTCATTTGAAAGTTATTCACCTTTGAATATAGTTAATACTGCTACTGAGGCTAAACATTTTAAATGAGTTCCGGAGTGATTGTGACATAACTACTATATCGATAAATTTTATTTATTCAACGGCTGTGAAGATAAATGGATTTATTCAATGAGTTCTGAGCCCACTCCTATGCATAAATTTATATATGATACATGATGAGCAGGAGTGTGATATGAGAAATATCTTCATGAGTGAACAGTGACCTCTGGATACTCACGAGTGCCGAAGGCACGAGTGAGAGTATCCAAAGGTCACTGTTCACGAGATTTATACAATGGGCTTTTCTAAAGTGGTTCTGTGTTGCTTTCAAACTGTGTGCAAGATAAAAAAAACTTCTTCCACATTCATTGGTTTTGTTTTTTTCTGTAAGGAGAATTTATTTATTCTTCCAGTATAATTCAGCTGTCTCAAAGGATGTTTGTTGCTTTGAGACTGCATGGTTAATGAGCTTGTCTGTGACATCACCACAGTGAGAATAAATGCTAGTGAGGTAAGCACAGTATGTATAAACAACATTTATTATCACTGTGTTAGCCTGGGCTTGCATTTATCTCACTGTGGTAGTAATACATGCTTTTATCAGTGAAAAATATAGCTCACTCCTATTGTATAAATATATATATTCATTGCAAAAAACTTTGTTAATGCATCAGGGTTAAATTGACAAAAGTGGGGAAATGAGACATTAGGGGTGAGCCCCTAATCCCCCACCCCCTGCTACCCATCCTCCATAGACTGACAGATGCCGGGGTATGCCATAGGGTAGTGAGGCCTAACTCTCACCCCATTCTTCTTTACTGTAGCATGTTAACCTGTTTACACATGCAGTGGGGTGAGAGTTGAGCCTCACAACCCCATGGCACACCCCGGTATCTGTCGGTCTGTGGAGGGTGTGGTGGTGGATTAGGGGCTCAACCTAACATCTCATTTCTCCACTTTTGTCGGTTTAACTCTAACTGATGCATTAACAAAGTTTTTTGCAATAAATATATATATATATATATATATATGTATGCGATAGGCGTGGACATAAATCCTGTGTGATAAATCTGTGATGATGTGTCTACTATGTGTATAAATAAGAAATTTCACATTTCCACACATAGTAGACACATCATCACAGATTTATACACATAGTAGCTATATCACATACACTCTGGAACTCATTTAAAATGTTCGGCCTCAGCACCAGTACTAACCATATTCAAATGCAAATAACTTTAAAAGGAAAAAAGATAGCTTGATACTGTGAGCATGAAAGATATTCAGCACATAATTATCTACAAAATGAGTGCTATTTCATTTATAGATACCTTCTAGATTTATTCATAATTATCAAAAAACAGCAGACAATTCCATTTCTTTGTTAACTTTTTTGACAAACAAATGCAAATAACTTTAAAATGAAAAATAATAGCATAGTACTGTGAGCATAGAAGTTGTTCAGCATGAAAATATCTGCAAAATGAGTGGTGTTTCATTTATAGATACCTTTTAGTTTGTTTATAATTAGCAAAAAACAGCAGAATATTCAATTTTTATCCACTATTTCAACAAACAAATGCAAATAACTTTAAAATGAAAAAGGTAGCATGGTACTGTGAGTACGCCATTTGTTCAACACAAAGCTTTCTACAACATGTGTGGTGTTTCATTTAATAGCAACCACTACACTAGGTGGACATACACTAGGAAAGTTAACAAAAAGTCCCAGAAATTAGCATTTAAAGAAAAGATAAACAGTCAAAAGCAAATGTATGTTCCTGCACTGACAGAAAGCATCCCTATTGCATAAATGAAATATACAATGGTGAGCTGTCAGACAAACAGCACTTGTGTGGATAAATCATTTATCTGACAGCTCACCACTGTATATCCCATATATATTTATATTTATATATTCATTGCAAAAAACTTAATTTAATGCATCAGTTAGGGTTAAAGCAACAAAAGTGGTGAAGTGAGATGTTGGGGTTGAGCCCCTATCCCCCAACCACCCCACCGCCCATCCTCCACATACCAACAGATGCAAGGGTGTGCCATGGGGTCACGAGGCCCAACTCACCCAATCATGTGTAAACAGGTTGACATGCTACAGTAAATGAGAATGAGATGAGAGTTAGGCCTGACAACCCCATGGCACACCCAGGCATCTGTCGGTCAGTGGAGGATGGGGGTTGGGGGGGTGAGACTCTCAACTCCAATGTCTCATTTCCCCACTTTTGCACAGTCAGAATTCAACCTTTTGCAAAGCCAACTCCTCCCAAAAAAGCTACTCCTCAATGCCAAAAAAACTAAAGCAATGGTCCTCTCCCCTTTTATCTGTACAGCTAACCCTGTGTCCAGTGGGACGGTTCCCCAAATTACCACAGTTCTAGGTGAAAAACTAGAATTTGTTACAAAATTCAAGTATCTGGGAGTTTGGATAGACCAAAGACTCTCCTTCATTAAACATATCAAGGACTTGCTAAAACGACTTCGGCAAAGGCTTGGACTGTTTTTTAGAATCAACCAATTTCTCACCAGAGATGCTAAGAAACAACTGGTCCAATCCATTTTCCTGTCATTGGTTGATTACGCTGATTTCCTCTACAGCCAATGCCCCAACTCTTACATGGCTAAACTGGACACACTCTACCATCGAGCACTGAGGTTTATAATGGGACTCCCCTTCGACACGCATCACTGCACTCTATATGCGGCACTGGGGTGGACATCACTAAAGTTCAGGTGCCACAGAAATGCCGCTCTCTGGACCTATAGAGCCATCTCTAATAAGCTGCCTTACTATATCTCCTGCTGTCTTCCCCTGAGTATTATTGGGAAATATGCGTTAAAAAGTTACTAGCTATTACACTTAAAGTACCCAAAGCAAAAATCCCACTGGCAGGGCAGCCATAAGCCTGCATACCTACCTTATGGAAAGATCTACAAAAAACCCTCAAATTAAGTACTCTAATCAGTATAAATGCCTTCAAGATGCTTTATTTCCATACAATCAGATAAGTATGTAACTGCTTCACCCACTCAGACCCAGTACCAGTGTCTGCACTGGTATATAGCCACGCCTAGACCCAGTTTTAAGTACTGACCCCCCAGCTTGCTCCTCACCAGCCTAATTGTTCTCTCTCTCATACCCCTGTCTTATCAACGCTAGGCCCGTCCATCCCCTTATTCTTCCTTTCCCAACCTCGGATAGGAGCTCACTACCCTGGGTTGTGACATCCTACCATGCCCCGTACTTTATAGCATTCAATCCCGGGGCTCACACATACTCCTTTTCTCCATCCACTTTCTCTACTTCGCATTTTAACAACTCCTCTCTGTGCACCATGCCCTCCTAGCCTTTCTTCCCCTACCTCCCTCCCTTCCCCCCTACCTTCACCTCTACCTGGTGTATATTTTTATTTTTATTTTTTTCTTTCGTTACTTCCTCCTGCAACCTTAGATAACCTGCTTTATCTTCCTATAGACATTTCTATGTATGTAAATACCATGTAATCTGTACAATGTCTGTATAATTCTATGTACATATGAACTTCTTTTTCTTCCTCTCTGTAAAGAGTATTATCTGTACTGCCTTGTAAATACCTGTGTTGACCTGTATATACAATTGTTCATGCTCCACCCAGGTCCATCTTGCAAATGAGCTTCTGCTCAGCGATGAACGCCTGGTTAAATAAAGACTTGATTGATTGATTGATTGTCACTTTAACCCTAACTGATGCATTAAATGAAGTTTTTTGCAATGAATTTCCTTACTTTTTTGAAAAAGTGTAATATAACTAGTAAATAGCATGTATTGGTGGCCCCTGTGCTCCCACCAAGCTGCCCATTTCTGCATAACAATATGCGTCTGTGGGAGCGTGGGCCCTCTGGGCCCTGCGCTTCCACTTACACATAGATACAGAGCCATACAGCAGCCCTATAAGGCAAGGAACCCTTGTAACTCTAATTTGCCAATATCTCTGGAACCATAACAGCTAGGAAAAAAAATTAGGTTTCGTTATAATCATGACAGTGAGACATCCATGTGATTTAAAAATCAACCAAATTGGTATTTCGCATCATTTACAAGATAGGTGTGCCGAAAAGCGGATATGGGTGCCAAAAAGCGCTATGGGTGCCACAATGTTATTCTATGGGAAAAATCTCAACTTCATGATGGCATATCTAACGCTCCAACATCTAAATAGCATAATTCACATCTCTAGGGCATCCCCTTAATACTCTACAAATTTCAAGTCAAAAGATCAAACTGTTAATTTACAGTGCAGTGGGAACGTTTTTAAAAGTTAAAAAATTCCTAGTTCGTGAGGTAACAAAATCCCTGTCCATCAGATCAATCCCTGTTCGTTAGTTTTCAAAATCACCATCAGCGAGAAATCCTTGACCATCAGATTTTGACCATCTGATCCCTAAGTGACGGTAAAGGATTTTGTTACCTTGCGAAAGAGGATTGGGTGGTGAACTAGGATTTTGACAGCTCGCGGACTGCGATTTTGGCAACTTATGAAAGGGGATTCAAAAGACGAATCCCCTTTCACGAGCTGAAAAAATCCAAGTCTACCAGCTGATCCTCTTTCGCGAGGCAGCAAAATCCTTGACCGTCAGTCAATCCTTGTCCACGAGAAGGGCCATCTGGTCCCTAAGTCATGGTCAAGGATTTTTTTTTCAGATTGAACAAACTTTATTGAAATACAAGGACTTGCGCAGCGGTTGGATTTCCGCTTGCGACGCCGGCGACCTGGGTTCGGGAATGGACTCGGGTCGCCGGAGGGCCGGCCGGGGGAGAAGGATTGAGCATCTCACGACTGCTCTCCTTATCCGGGGGGAGGGTGTGGTGAGTCGCTGGTGCATGGTGGACTCCTGATGGAGACCGGGAGAACCCCAAGCACTTGGGGCCTGACGTCAGATGGGGGCAGGGCAGACGCTGGCGTCATTGCACGCTCCCACCCCCCTTAAAAGGGGGAAAAACTCTGCCCACCTCTGTCGCCTCTATGATGCCCGTCCCTCGGGCTGCAATGCCGCTCCCCAAAACACGGCTCCCAGCCTATTCGACATTCGTGCACCCTAAGGCGGGTGCCACTTCCCCTCTTGGGGGCAAGCTAGGGGGTACTGGGAGGCGCAGCTCAAGGGGGATGCCGTAGCAGGGGGATCCATGACCGGGCGGAAAATCTGGCGCGGAAGAGGGGGCACAAAAAAAAAAAAAAGAAATACAAGGACTTAACAGTTCACAAATGCTTAGCAGTATTGAATGTGCAATAAGGGAACAATAAGGCAAGAGCATGTCCAGAAAAAATGCAATTTGCAAAGAGAAAAGAAACTATTAAGGCCTACCCCCTTCCCACTACTAAGTCCCCCATCCCCCTTCCTCCCCATCCACCAGAGGAAAACTAGAGAAGCAACATGAAATGGAGGTGACTAGAGAGTTTAGACCCAATCTTCCAAATTATAGCAGAAGATAAGCCTTATAAAAGGACCAGACTATGTAATCAGATCATTAGAAGAATCTGTAGGAGCTCCCAGACCCTATTCTATTTAGATAAGTTGCCAGCCATATTGGCAATGAGACACTCAGCTTGTAAGGCAAACAGTATTTCTGTGTACCATTCAAGAATTTGGGGTATAGGCTGGTCTAGCCAATGGTGGAAAATAATCTTTTTCACACTTGCTGAGATTAAAGTCATATGAGGTCTCTGGTTTCCAAGAAGGGTGTCTATATAGTCACCCAAGATGCATACCACAAAAGTGAAAGCCTCAGACAGTCCCAGTAGTGGGTCTAAGTGGGCACAAATTGATTCCCACAAGGGAACTACTTTTTCACAAAACCACAATATGTGAAGTAGGGTGCCAGGTTCCTAGCTGCATCTGGTACAAGTGTCAGTAGGTAATCTGTCCATTTTGTGTAGTTTGACTGGGGTTGTGAATTATATTGAACTGCATGAAGCGGTATCTGTCCCACTTTATAAATTTATACATGTGCTTCCAGAGAGTTGACCAAATTCTTGGGGGGGGGATGGAAGAGATTGATTCCAGCTGTAGAACCTTTGACCCTCCTGGGAAACCAGAGATTCTTGTAATGACCGGTAGTAATATGAGATATGGTGGGAAGTGGGGGCCTTTTGAAGAATTGGAAGAATTAAATTACCTAATGGACTAAGTCAGGGCCCATTGCCAAAAAATTGTAAGAACGCGTGTGATAACTGGAAGTAACAAAGGCAAATGCAAGTGGGCCAGTTGTATTTGGCCCGGGCTTCCTGAAAGGGTAATAATGTTAGATTGACCATGAGGCCCCTGATTGTGGAGACTCCCATGTCAGACCAAAAAGTCTTGGAGAGTTGCTTACCAGCTATGCATAGATTTGGGTTCCCAATAACGGTTTGGGCTGTGTCCCTGTATGGGTGAATTTTAAATAAGGAACAAAGTTGCAGATGAACCCGCAAAGAAGCTGCCAGGGGTGTGTCCCATAAGGGTCAAGGGAGATTCATCCTGGGAAGGTATGGGAGTGACTGTATGTCAAGCCTGTTGGTAGAGCATAAGGCTCTCTCTATATCCACCCAATGTGGGACATATGATGTATAGGGGTCAACACTAGTCATTCCCAACCAATGGGAAAGTTTAGTGAGGTGTGAGGCCAAATAATATAGAAATAACTTAGGAACCTGGAGCCCATCATCTTGTTTATTATGCATTAGCTTTGCCAGAGCTCTGTGGGCAGTTTTGCCCCACCAGAGGAATCGGTTGAACCACTTTTGGGAAAGGGCAAAATTGAACATCTGAAGAGGATATAACAGCCTGGGTAGGATGTTCATTTTAACAATGTTCAGGATGACCCACATAGAAAGGGGGTAATAAAGACCAGCGGTCCAAGTCAATTTTGATGCGTTGCACCAGTGAATCCAGATTGGAATGTTGCATTTTAAGAGAAGAAGTCCTGGGGTATATCCCCAAGAAATTTAACCGGTCGTGTTTCCAGGAAAGGCCAAGGTGCTTGATATCCACCTTGAAAATAATATTGTTAAGAGGCATGACCTCAGTCTTAGCTAAATTTAGTTTGTAGTTGGAAATACTACCAAACTGAGAGATGATCTTTAGGGCAGCAGGCAGGGATGTGGTAGGGGAAGAGATGTATGGTCAAGGATTTTGCTACCTCGCGAAAGAGGATCGGCTGGCAGACTGGGATTTTGTCAGCTTGTGAAAGGGGATTGGAAGTGAGTGGCCATTTTTTGGACAAAATGAAACAAACCAAAGGTATGTGTTTGTAGAAGGCATCACCCTGAACAAAACCCATGCTTTATTACAAGAAGTCACCCATGGAGGAAGCTATGACATTTTGTTTGGGGGAAAAAATGAAACCAAGATGGCAGCTCGCGGACAAGGAATTTTCCTGATGGATGAGGATTTTTTTAAATCCTCATTTCCGAAATGACAAAATCCTTGACCATGAGCCCAGTTGTCTTTCGCAAAACATACATATAAATCTTGGAATGAACTGTGCATGCTCAGCACCCAAAAATTAAAAATTAAATAACTTTGGAACAGATTATTATTTTTTAACCAAACCAAAGCTGGATTGTTCATTGACCCAAACCCTTTCTATGTTCCAAATTTTAGACCAAAAGACCACATGGTGTGGTCGCAATGCGATGGGCACAAAATGTGTCAAAAATGGCAAAAAATGCATTTTTCAGTGCTTTGCTGTGCACAAACCGTAAGTCCAACCAAAACACAACATGATAAATCAAGAGATCTACCATATGAGACTGTGCATGCCAAATTTTGTGCAAATCCGTTAAACGGTTGCAAAGTTATTAATGCGCAAAAATTGGGATTTAACATTAAAGTGCCTACTCAACCCTAACTACAGGCACAACCGCACCCATAGAAACATAGACTTTGACGGCAGATAAGGACCGCTTGGCCCACCTAGTCTGCCCATTTCTCTACCTACAGGATAGGCCGCAGATCCTAGTTAACCAACAGCCTATTTCTTCCTCACCCCCACAAGAACTGCCTTATGTCTGTCCCATGCATTCTTGAATTCTCCCACAGTTTTAGACCCCACAACCTCCTCAGGAAGGCTGTTCCATCCATCCACTACCCTCTCTGTGAAAAAATACTTCCTCACATTGCCCCGGAACCCCCCTCTATCTTTAAATTGTGTCCCCTTGTTGCACGTCTCTTCTTCTGAAAGATGCTACCCTCTTGGACTTTGTTGATTCCACTGAGGTACTTAAAAGTTTCTATCATGTCCCCCTCTCGCTCTTTCCTCAAGGTATACATAATAAGCTCCTTTAGTCTCTCTCCTCGACGGCTTCTCTTGCAGACCCTGCACCATTTTAGTTGCCCTCCTCTGGACTGCCTCTATCCTGTCTATGTCCTTGTGGAGATGGGGTCTCCAGAACTGGACGCAGTACTTCAGATGCGGTCTCACCAACTGTCTGTACAGAGGATAACAACTTCCTGTTTTCTGCTGCTGTTGCCTCTCCTCATGCATCCCAGTATACCACCAGCCCTCCTTACTGTTCTTCTCACATTGCTTGCTAACCTTAAGGTCATCTGATATGATTACTCCCCAGGTCCCTTTCTTTTTTGTTGTTGTTACTACCCCCCCATTGTGTAATCTTCCCCTGGGTTCTTGCTTCCCAGGTGCATTATTTTGCACTTCTTTGCATTGAATCCTAGCTGCCATACTTCTGACCATTCCTCCAGCCTTGCCAAGTCCCTTCTCATCCTTTCCACACCACCCTATTATATATATATATTATATATACATTATTTTTAATCTATACATTAGATCTTTGTAAACTGACTCCCCACAGCGCTCATGAATTTTCTTATGACTGCAATTGCTGCACCATAACAGTCTCAAAAATGTATAAAGAAACCATTACTCTTACATTTAAGGAGCAAAATAAACTCATGTAAACTTATTCTATGTCTCAACATGTTATATATGTCAAACAATAATAATCTTAGTATAAAATAGGGAAAACCTGGTTCAATATAATAGTTACAGACTAGTTATGGGACATCAAGAAGCCAAGATTCTGTTTAATAAAAACTAGGAAAAAGGCAAAAAGGCAGGTTCAGGCTGCTTTACTTTCACATGTACCATTAAGCCTTTAATTTTACATAATTTATTTACTGAATTGTTTCACCAGAAAAGGCACACTGAGCAAAAAGATGCTCATCTTCCGGTGCTACCTGGGGGGAGCGTTACAGAGGGAGGCTAACACACAGGTTATCAAGCAATAAATACAGGTATACAGTGAAATGAGGTTACATTTGGCTACACATTGGTTAACAGTCAGTCACATGGAGCAGAGAAACATATCACAGAGGCATTCATACATAGAATACAGATCGTTGAGGCAAATGATACGTAGTACTAATTTCAAAAATAGGACAGAACAGAGGAAAGCAAGACTAGACAAGTAAGTGCCATGGTTGGTAAATATAAGCCAGCTTCCAAGCATAGGAAGCCGCTGGTTAGGCATGGGAATTGGGATGGGGTTACTTAGGTTTATCAAGTGCAGGAGCAGTTTACTGTGAGGTACTATGCCAGCACGGTTGATAGGGAGTGGGAGGTGGAGGAGTGATGAATTTGAGGGGGCAATCATTCCAGAGTTTCAGGAAGCAGTGCGAGAGGGTTGTTTGGCCAGCAAATGTCTTCCGTCTGGGAATTTGTAGTTGTCTGGCGTCAAGGGATCTAAGAGCATGGGGGGGGTGGAGGCTGACAAAAGTATGGAGGAGAGAAAGGTAGGAAGGAAGGGCACCAAGCCAGAATTCTGAAGCAAATTCAGAACAGTGTAGTAAGCAATGATTTTCGAGGGATGGGAAGGTGGGGAAGCGGCAGAGGCTGCAGTGATGGGTGCAGGGGGGGCACTGAGAGCGAAGTGACAGAAGGCATTGAAAAGGGGGTCCAGTTTAGATAAGGTAGACTTGGGTGTGGTGCTGTAGACAATGTCACAGTAGTCTAAGGAAGGGAGGATCATCTTCTGTACTAGTTCCTGCCTGACGGTTAAAGGGAGACTACAGCATTTCCTATACAGGGCACTGAGCTTGGGATGCAGTTTTTTTATGATTGCGTCGATGTGGTTGGTGAAGGTAAAATGATGGTCAAGCCATACCCATGATACCGGAAGGAGGTGATGTCCTCCAGAGTTGTCCTGTCCTGGGTATGGAAGGAGGAGAGGGGGAGGGAGAGAAGCCTGGATAGCCGCTGTCTTGTGCTGAAGGTCATGATGACAGTTTTTTAGCATTGAGAGACAGCTGGTGCAGACTGAACCAGAGCTGAACTTTATTGAAGTTTGTCTGGAGATTAGATGCTACTTCTTCTGGGGAAGAGCCAGAGGTGAATAGGATGGTGTCATCTGCGTACATGTGGATAGATGTAGTTGAGCAGATTTGTGGCAAGTCATTGAGGAAAATAGAGAACAGAATGGGGCATAGTACCAACCCTTGGGGGACACCAGTGACATGGGGAGGAGGAAGGATGTGGCATCTGCAATTCTTACTGATCATGTTCTACCTGTGAGGTAGGCACTGAACCAGTTCATAACTGAGTCAGTGAGGCCCAATTCTGAGAGGCTTGTTAACAGCAAGGGGTGAGAGACTGTGTTGAATGCTCTAGCAAGGTTGATGAATATTGCCGAGGTGATCTGCCCTCTATCCATTCCAGAGAAGATGGTGTCAGAGAGCCTTATCAGGGAGGATGCAATGGAGTGACCCTTCCTGAATCCAGAATGGAATGGCATGAAGAACTTGGAGTCGGAGAGAAAGGAGGTAAGTTGGGTGAGCACAAGGTGTTCTTGTAGTTTTGCAAGGGCTGGGAGGAGAGAGATAGGGTGGTAATTTGAAGTGGAGGAGGGGGCACCCCCTTTAGGGAGGGGAATGACAACAGCATGTTTCCAAGTCTGGGGGACAGCAGCAGTGGCAAAGGAGAGGTTTAGGAGGTTGGCAAGGCGGGTTGCAATGGCTGGGGCAGAGAGGTGGAGGAGATTGGTGTCCAACCCATCAGGGGATTTATCTTTTGATGGGTTTACGGCCAGTAGGGCATCGAGGGCTTTGGTTGGTGAGATATCTTAGAAGGAGAATGTGCGAGACCCAAGCAATTTCGTAACTGCTGTGGTAGGGTCGGGTGGGGCAGTGGTGGGCAGGGAGGAGAGGAGGGTTGAGGCGCATGAGGAGAAATATGCGTTGAACTCAGCAGCAACTGCACACGGATCCAAGAGGAGTGTGTTGTTCACTTTTGGGAGCAAGGTGGGATTAGCAGCTGGGGGAGAGAAGAAGGGGTGAATGACCTTCCAGAATTTGAATGGGCTATTTAAGTTAGACTGGAGGGAGGAGCTAAAGTATTTTGCTTTAGCGAGGTGAGTTGCTCTGGTGCACTTGTTATGTAGCATTCAGTATGTGGTGAAATCTTGTGGGAGGCGACAACATTTGTGCGCTCTGCATGCTTTGTCGCGGGTGTTTTGGCATGCTATAAGTTCTTGGGTGATCCAAGGCAGGTGATTACCGTGTACCCTTGAGCGACGCAGTGGGCATGCGTATTCCAGACATTGAGAAATGTGGTTTGGAAGTGTAGGAGGGCGTCGTTTATGGAGCAGCATGTAGTGGATGGGTTCCAGTTTGTGAGGGCTAAGTCTTCAAGCACAGGGGCAAGATTAAGAGATTTGAAGGAGCGTTGGACTAGAAACTTGGGGGCAGATTTGGGGTGGTGGGTTTTCTGGACCAAGTATATAATATGGTGGTCACTCAGGGAGTCAGGAAGTAGTCCTGCATTGATGACACAGTGGGGGTGGGTGGTGATTGCCCAGTCTATTAGTGAGTTTTTGCCAGATTTGAGGTTTAGGCAGGTGGGCTCAGTGATGGCTTGTGACAGGTTTAGTGCCGATATTTCAGAACAGGCTTTACTGAGAGATTGAGCTAACCAGTTGTGGTTTAGATCCCCCAAAATATATAATTCTCCGGTCGAGGTTATGGAGGAGATTTGTGTGAGGAGGTCGGTGACAGATTTGCTGGTGTGCCCGGCCAGCAGTATATATCGGTGATATAAATTGGGAGTGAGAAGGGTAGATCCAGTTGAACCAGTAGTAGTTCATGGACTTTAGGTTTGGCCTTGGCTAGGACTACAGAGCAGAGTAAGTCGGTATTTACATAAATGGCCACACTGCCACCTCTGGTTGCCCTGTACTGGCAGGCCAAAGCGTAACCTGGGATTGTGACTGAGGGATCAGTGATATTTTGTTTAGTCATGTTTCGGAAAGGATGATGACATCTGGGGCATAGTGGGCCACGAGTAGCTGGAGGTAGTCGAGTTTGAGGGCTATACTTCTTATATTTAGGTGCAGGAGATGCAGGCTGTGTGGGAGGGGGCCTCCAGTGAGGTTTGTGGTAGTGGTCGAATTAGGGGAGGGACCTGCTGAGTTTTGTGTGGAAGGGATATGGTGGGGTCCTGGGTTTGGGTGTATGTCCCCTGCTGCAAGGAGCAGGACGGTAATTGTAAGGTAGTGTGCTATCAGTTGTAGAAACCAAGAAGCAATCGAGCGCCATCTTGATTGTGTGCATGGGCAACTATAAGTGGATGGACGGGAGGCAAGTCATTGTAAAATTATCCAAGAGTGCGAAGGGGCAAAGAGGAAGGGGCAGGGTCGCGAGTTTGAGTGGGACCGATTTGGGCTGAATGTTGGGGCGGTCGCCGAGTTTGAGGGTAGTGGGACTCACCAGGTCTGGTAGGATAGAGGATGGAAGTTTAGGGATGTTGGTGGTATGTTGGAGGAGTGGTGGGTGGCAGATAATTAGAGTAGCAAGGAGGGGTAGGTATCCTGGTAGTAGGGACATGGCTTCTGGGCTCATGGAGTAGCAGTCACTAGCAAGTCAGGCTGCACTGGGGCTTGAGGTAATAGCTAAAGGATAGGCAGCCCGCAATATGATTGGTTGCTGGCAGTGCTTAAGCTCCAATGGGAGAAGGGCTTTGGTAGCCAATGGAAAGGGGACTGGGATTAGGGGTGGGAAGATAGTGTATTTAAAGAGTGCTGGGGTTGGGGGTGGGCAGGGGAGCCAAAATAAAACAGGTTTGAGAAAGCTCCCGGTCTATGTCTTTTTCTGTTGGTTTTTAAGCAGGAGCCAATGAGGAGGATGGAGGAGTGAACAGCATCCAATGGGAGGCTGTGGTTTGTCCTAATGCTCCAATCGAATCCTGAAGTGGCTCCTGGACTGAGTTTAGTAGCTCACCTGGGACTGAAAGCTTGGTGCTGGGCAGGAGCTCCTTAGGTGGTTGGTGGCTCAAAACATGAACCAAAACAGTCAGGGTGAGGTATGCCTGAAGGGGTGCTGCGGGAGGGAAGGGAGGGTAGAAGTTATAAATTGTACACAACAAAAGCAGGATTAGGCAAATTAGGAGGGGTAGCACAAAGGAATTGAGTTAGAATATGCAGGCTCATGGATGCACAGCTCTGTGACCGGGGTCGAGAGGCTCCTGAACTCAGGAGGACAAAGGGTTTAGAAAAGCATGCCAAAAGTGGCAGAGCTCCTTACAATTTAAATTACAGACAGAGTTGGGTGGGCAAGTAGAGGAATACTGCCACACAGCCGACCCATTCTGGACTGATAAGGGACAGGAGAGAACACTTAAAAGATGGGAGGGTAAGGTAAATTCAGTAGTACACAGTTTAGAGCACGATTTCAGAGTAGTAGTTAGGATATTTCACAAATGATCCCTGTTAATCAGTAAGCAGCACAACGTATCCCTGCTAATGCAGTAAGCAGCAATTCCCTTTACTCAGGCTAAATAAGAGAGAATTCTAAACCCAGTTGCATCACAAATAAATAGAAAAAGCAGATAAGGAAATGAAAAACCGGGTTCGAGAGAGCTCCCGGTCTAATTTAAAGTCTTTTTCTGTTAGTTGTTAAGCAGGAGCCAATGACAAGGATGGAGGAGCAAGCAGCGTCGAATGTGAGGCTATGGTTTGTCCTAGTGCTCCAATCAAATCCTGAAGCAGCTCCCAGGCTGAGTTTAGTAGCTCACCTGGGACTGAAGGCTTGGCACTGGACAGGAGCTCCTTAGATGGTCGGTGGCTCAAAACACTAGCCCAAGCAGTCAGGGCGAGGTATGCCCAAGGGGGCTGCCTGGGACTGAAGGCTTGGCACTGAGCAGGAGCTCGTTAGGTGGTCGGTGGCTCAAAACATGAGCTGAAGCAGTCAGAGTGAGGTATGCTCGAGGGGGCTGCCTGGGACTGAAGGCTTGGCACTGAGCAGGAGCTCCTTAGGTGGTTGGTGGCTCAAAACATGAGCCAAAACAGTCAGGGCGAGGTATGCCCGAGGGCACTGCCTGGGACTGAAGGCTTGGTGCTGGGCAGGAGCTCCTTGGGTGGTCAGTGGCTCAAAACACAAGCCAAAGCAGTCAGGATGAGGTATGCCCAAGGGGGCTGCCTGGGACTGAAGGCTTGGCACTGGGCAGGAGCTCCTTAGGTGGTCGGTGGCTCAAAACATGAGCTGAAGCAGTCAGGGTGAGGTATGCCTGAGGGGGCTGCCTGGGACAGAAGGCTTGGCACTGGGCAGGAGCTCCTTAGGTGGTCAGTGGTTCAAAACATGAGCTGAAGCAGTCAGGGCAAGGTATGCATGAGGGGGCTGCCTGGGACAGAAGGCTTGGCACTGGGCAGGAGCTCCTTAGGTGGTCGGTGGCTCAAAATATGAGCCGAAGCAGTCAGGGCAAGGTATGCCCGAAGGGACTACAATGATCTAATACAGAGAGACTCAATTCTTTGTTGTTTATTTATTTATTGAAAGGTTTCACCAGGAAAGGCACACTGAACAACAAGTTGCTTGTCTCCCAGTGCGTTCTGGGGAAAAAGGGGTAACGGGAGTTAGACAGTAGCAAATACTGACTTACTGAGGCAGGATTACAACAGAATAAAGTACTTATCAAAATCTATTTACATAGTGAAGCAGCAATTTATACAGTAAGACATTTGAACAGCAAAAAGAGAAGCATGATAAGTGCTTGACAAATATTGTTATACAGCAGAGTATCCACAGGTCCAGGGAACTAACAATGGACAATGTAAATGCACTGAGTAGGGGCAGTTGAGTCATTCATTCTCTTTTTGCAGATCAGACTTTCAAATCCTCGGACATCTCTAACTACTGCTTATGTCAGGATTATTTTGCCTAGCACATTTAACAATATGTTGTCTCAAGGTTTTGACAGGCTCGTGATCACCATGTATCATGATCTGTGTCAGGAGATTGTTAACAAGAGAAATTGTGAGGACAGTGCATCGGGAACTTATTTTTTCTTTTATTTCCCACACAGGCTAAAAAAACTAATGTTTACCACTTCCCCCAAGTCTGTCTCGGATAATACAATGTAAGATACTAGAATGGGGTTACAGTCTGCTATTTGCTTTCTTACTTCAGCAACCAGACTGTCCTTACAATTAAATCTGACTGGTTATGTTAATTTTCTACAGCAGCAGACCCACCTCTCCTATAGCACGACCACTCATGTAATTTCAAAGTCTGAAGTAGCCAGCCAACCAGTAGGGCGTAGGACAACTGCCATTTTCCATAAAACATACACCAGGGATGTAATTTGGCTGACCTGTACTGACCCTCATTCAAACATTACATGGTCAGCCGGGCTACAGAGCGGGTCTCCTGCTGTATTAAAATTAACATAACCAGTGCAACAGACTTGGAGGCATGGGCAACACATTGGTTTTTTTAGCCTGTGTGGGAAACAAAAGAAGCCACTGAAAAATACCTTCCATAAATAAATGGTCTGACTGTCATTTACATACAGTAAGTGTTACTTGACTCCCAGCTGCTTAGTGTCTGTAGTGTTGCATACTGTAAGTTGCCATTTTCTGCATCAATAGAAAGATTTTGGCAGTTTTTTTTTCATCGCTCTGTGGTAGATTACAGCTGATCCAAGTCCAGCTTGAAAGTATAGAACCGCACATGAAATAAAATGGAAAATATAAATCTAGTCTAGACCTCATGATCTTGTCCATGCAAAATGTTTTATTATGAACATCCCTACCTGTGTATGCCTAGCAACATTATTAGCAGTTCTCTGCCACATGAGAACAATGCCACACTGGCTCGATTTACAGGGTGACATTACATTGTTAATCTGACCTTTTATTAAAATTTTGTGCAGCTGGGCAGCTTGGCAGAACCACCTGCCATGGGATTAATCTGTTACCGCATATTGTTTTTTTTGGGGGGAGGGGCTTCAACATTTAGTTTTACTAAGCAGTCTGCCTATCTGCACTGGATGGCCATTTTATTCTGCTGCATCATTTTTGAACCCTCCCGAACATTCGAGTGGCTCCTAGTCTCCCGCCATTGAAAACTCTTCAGTTGTTTTGCATTAGTGCTCAGGCTTAACTTAGGGATTTCACATCTTTTTTTTCTTACAGTTTTCATTGTGGCTAACTTTAATTTATCACAACATTCACATGCTCAGAGAAATAAAGGTTCTGATAAGGCAAATGGGTGTATGATATCCAGCTTTAGTTACCAGAGTGTCTGTCCTCAGACCTAATGACAGTAATGACAGCAGAATTTATCAGTGATTTTTTGTGTGCATTGCAAGTTCATTTGCTGAAAAATTTGGACCCTTTGTTTGTTATAAAAAATCCTATAAATTCCAAATTAAAATGTATATATATATATATATATATATATTTATAGTATTGTAGTCCCATAGAGCTGTATTATCACCATCTGTCTTGCTTTTTTAAAGACACTTTATTAAATTGCCAAGTATTATCTGAAAGTAGTGGTGTTACAGTCATGAAAATCATGTCAAATTGAGCATGAGTGGATGGTGTTGATATTGAGAGGTGGACAACTGACCAGGTTTCATTTTGATTAAACTCAACTTTTATTCAACTGACTTAATAATGTTGATGATACTGTATGTAAAGTGACGGGCAGAAAGGACACGCAGTCCGTCATCTATAGGTAGGATGGAGAAAAAAACAACACTCATTTTAAACTTGTACTAATTCATAGAAGTCGTTAAAATGGAAATATTTTGGAGATGCACTGTCACCTTTGCATTTGTAGGCAATGGAATTCTCATCTCTAGGTTGTATAAGGAACTATTTGTTGCATCCAGTGACAGAAGGTGCAGCAACTTTCATGTATTTTTCATAAGGGAGTATGAACAAAGCCCTCATGGGTTCGTGTCCAATTAAGCACTGGATTTTTAGGGATTCCCTCACATTCAACTATGCTGGACGCATGTTGATTCCACTGGCAGGCAACATTTAAGACTTTTTTTTTGCACTTGCACATGAAGTTACAATTGCAAAGGGAACTGCACTAAAAAACAAATTGATTTAAACATGTACAAAAATGCTCCACTGAACCTGTCTGGTAGTGTGCTGAACCGAGGAAAGCGCTTCAAGAATATGACAGGAAAGCACTGTTAACACTATATATAGCATGTCTAGCTTTAGGAATTGTATGTCTTTTTTTCTCATGTTCATTGTTAGCAGTATTTTCCTGTCATATTTGTAATATTTCCTCGGTTCATCACACTGCCAGAAGGTTTAGTGGTGCGGTTATTGCATGTTTAAATAAATTTGTTTTTTTTAGTTCAGGTCCCTTTGCAATTGTGACTTCATGTGCACATTTAAAAAAAGTCTTACAATTTGCTCTTCTGTTTACAAGTATGGAGTTAAGAACTGCAACTGAAAATGCAGTGGCTTTGTTCATCATAATGAATTTGTGGACGTGTCAGTGAAACAGTTGCTTGAAGTTTTTTTTTCTTATAGCTGCAGTAAAAGGGACAGAGGGAGGGTCAAAGATACTATAATAAACAGACACTGGAGACACCTACAGGCAGTGCTAAATTTAGCAGCCAGTTGCTCACAAAAACAGCGTCACCTGGCGCATCTTGGCATACTGGGGAAACAATATCAGTTAAGTCAGATTAATGCAGCATACCACATACCGGCTATTGCTGAATGCTTACCAATTGATGTATGACGCTGCTGCTTCCTCACCCACCGAATAGTGCCGTAGTACCAAACAACTTATCTGTAACAAGCACTGTATTTCAGAAACACTGCCATATCTAAATTTTTAAAAACATTAATGCAAAAATTTAAATCTAATCTGTACTTATTTCACCACTGGAAATTACTGAAATGCATTTTAAATTAGTTAACTGATGATTTGAAATGATATAATACCACAATTAAGACTATTATGACTCGGACTAGTGTTTGCATCTTTTTCTATGCTGGCCCTTTATTTACAGTGTAATTTCGGATAAGTGCAAATTCTGCTGAAGTGCACATTTTGACCTGACAAACTGGATGTGCACTTAAGCAGAATCCACTGTAGTGACTCCTACTGGAGAGATTGAACCTGGAGTGGCTGTAAACTCAACCACAACCAGTGCTCCTAAACCATGGCTTGTAGTAACTCCTACAGGGAGAGGCTTAGCCTAAAGTAGTTTCTTACACCACTCCCTCTGCCTATAGTGACTTCTGGTGGAACAGACTGAGACTATAGTAGGTGCGAGCTCCCCATCAGCCAGACCTCTCCATAACTGTCTTCAGCATCCCCTGCTTGGAGAGGCTGAGCCTGGATTAGGTGTGAGCTACCCCACAGCCAGACCACACCTATGGTACACTGTATACAGTAACTTTTCTAGGATTGGCTGGGACTATTGAAGGTGCAAGTGCCCCTACAGCCAAACCACCCCTTTGTCACTGTCTACAGTAACACCTGCTGAGATATGGTGTGACTGGGGTAGGTAAGAGCACCAAGACAGCCAGCCTGTTCCATATCACCATCTATAGTAACCCATGCTGGGAGAGTCTGGGACTACAGTGGGTATGAGTGCCCCCATGGCCAATCCTGCCCGACATCATTGCCTACACTAACCCCTGCTAGGAGAGACTGAGACTGGAGTAGATGTGAGTGGTCCCATAACCAGTCCTGATCTGTACTACTGTCTACAGTAACTCCTCCTGGGGCAGGCTGAGACTGGAGCAGGGGTGAGTGCTTCCACAGCCAAACCTCCCCTATGCCACTGTCTACACTAACCCCTGCTCGGAGAGACTGAGACTGGAGTAGGTGTGAGTTCCCCCACAGCCAAATTTTCCCTACGCCACTATCTACAATAATTTCTGCTGGCAGATTCTGGGACTAGAGTAGGTGTGAGTACCCCCATAGCCAAACCTCCCTTACACCTCTGTCTACACTAACTCCTGCTAGGACAGGGTGAGACTGGAGTAGGTGTGAGTACTGTATACATTTGCATATAAGCTGGATTTTTGGGAGCTCATTTTGCTGTTCAAAAGCAGATTCTGTCTTATACATGAGTCACTGTGAGGAGCAGAGAAATTTCCAGCCTGGAAGGGGCAGCTAAAATCCTGATTGCCTCAAGTACCTGAGCTACTGACATATAATTGATAACTGCACCTGACATCTTATTTAACAGATAAACTTGACCACATACAGAGCCCGAGTGCTGATTAACACCTAATTACCAGCTTGCCAGCTGGTTGGTTTGTCTCTATTCATTGATACTGCTCTCTCTCTTTCAGCGAGATGCATTTGTAATTGATTAAGCAACCCAGTAAAAACAGTAACATGAAGTCACTAAATATTTAGCTTCTATCATGTTTGGTTTGGTAGAAAATGATTCTGACTTATACACGGGTCATGGCTGATGCAACTATCTTAAGTCATAATATCGATCCCCCAACGTATACATGGACCGACTTTTACGTGAGTATATACGGTACCCTCACAGCCAGCCCTGTTCTGTACCACTGTCTATAGTAACCCCTGTTGGGAAAATCTGGAACTACAGTAGGTGTGAGTGTCCCCACAGCCAATCCTGCCTGACACCATTGTCTACACTAACTCCTGCTAGGAGAGGCTGAGACTGGAGAAGATGTGTGTGCTCCCACAACCAGTCCTGATCTGTACTGCTGTCTACAGTCATTTCTCCTGGGAGAGGCTGAGACTGGAGCAGGGGTTAGTGCTCCCACAATCAGTCCTGCTCTGTACTTCTGTCTACAGTAACTCCTCTTGGGAGAGGCTGAGACTAGAGTAGGGCTCAGAGCCCCACAGCCAAACCTCCCTTATGCCACTGTCTACGCTAACCCCTAATGGGAGAGGCTGAGACTGGAGTAGGTGTGAGTGTTCCCACAACCAGAAAATGATCTGTATTACTGTCTACAGCAACTTCTCCTGGGAGAGGCTGAGACTGGAGTAGGGGTGAGTACCACCACAGTCATCCCTCCTTTGTACCACTGTGTACAGTAACTCCTGCTGGGAGATTCTGGGACTAAAGCAGGTGTGAGTGTCCCCACAGTCATTCCTCCTGTGTACCACTGTCTGCAGTAACTCCTGCTGGGAGATTCTCTAACTAGAATAAGTGTGAGTGCCACCACAGTCATCCCTTCATCCATCCTCTGTACCACAGTCTACAGTAACCCCTGCTGGGAAATTCTGGGACTAGAGCAGGTGTGAGTGCCCCCACAGTCATCCCTCCTCTGTACCACTGTCTACAGTTACCCCTGCTGGGAGATTCTGGGACTAGAGCAGGTTTGAGTGCCCCCACAGTCATCCCTTCATCCCTCCTCTGTTCCACTGTCTACAGTAACCCCTGCTGGGAGATTCTGGGACTAGAATAGGTATGAGTGCCCCCACAGTCATCCCTTTATCCCTCCTCTATACCACTGTCTACAGTAACCCCTGCTGGGAGATTCTGGGGCTAGAGCAGGTGCGAGTACCCCCACAGACATCCCTCCTCTGTACCACTGTGTACAGTAACTCCTGCTGGGAGATTCTGGGACTAGAGCAGGTGTGAGTGTCCCCACAGTCATCCCTCCTCTGTACCACTGTCTGCAGTAACCCCTGCTGGGAGATTCTGTGACTAGAATAAGTGTGAGTGCCCCCACAGTCATCCCTTCATCCCTCCTCTGTACCACTGTGTACAGTAACCCCTGCTGGGAGATTCTGGGACTAGAGCAGGTGTGAGTGCCCCCACAGTCATCCCTTCATCCCTCCTCTGTTCCACTGTCTACAGTAACCCCTGCTGGGAGATTATGGGACTACAGCAGGTGTGAGTGCTCCCACAGTCATCTCTCCTCTGTACCACTGAGTACAGTAACACCTGCTTGGAGATTCTGGGACTAGAGCATGCGTGAATGACCACACAGTCATCCCTTCATCCCTGCTCTGTACCACTGTGTACAGTAACCCCTGCTGGGAGATTCTGGGACTAGAATAGGTATGAGTGCCCCCACAGTCATCCCTTTATCCCTCCTCTGTACCACTGTCTACAGTAACCCCTGCTGGGAGATTCTGGGGCTAGAGCAGGTGTGAGTGCCCCCACAGACATCCCTCCTCTGTACCACTGTGTACAGTATCTCCTGCTGGGAGATTCTGGGACTAGAGCAGGTGTGAGTGTCCCCACAGTCATCCCTCCTCTGTACCACTGTCTGCAGTAACCCCTGCTGGGTGATTCTGTGACTAGAATAAGTGTGAGTGCCCCCACAGTCATCCCTTCATCCCTCCTCTGTACCACTGTGTACAGTAACCCCTGCTGGGAGATTCTGGGACTAGAATAGGTGTGAGTGCCCACAGTCATCCCTCCTCTGTACCACTGTCTACAGTAACCCCTGCTGGTAGATTCTCGGACTAGAGCAGGTGTGAGTGCCTGCACAGCCAAACCTCCCTGACACCACTGTTTACAATGACCCTTGCAATAGAAAATCCACAGGGGCACCTTCTCATTGTAAAACCATTCTTTGTTTTAAATCAACCTTTTTCTCACCTGCCTACCGGCATCCCCAGTCCTATCACTGGCCTTCTCCCAGACTTACCAGCTAGCCACCATTAATCCAAGACAACAGCATAGTGGGTGGCCAGCTGTGTTGGTCGTATGAGAGCCTGTGAGGGGTGCCGGCATGAGACAGCCTGGATGTTTCCTCCAGTCTCTCATTTTCTCCCCAGGGGTACTGCTGTGCAGTGACATGAGCACACGTGTGTGCTATGGCAAACATGGCATCTGGTGGTGATGCCTCCCCTTCTTGCGCTCCCATATGTGCTACCACCCATTCTCCACCAGGTGGCAGTCATGCTGCAGGAGCAGTGTCCCATCCCACCCCTTCACAAGGAAGGAGAGCAGTATCTGGGATGTTCAATCTTTCCTCCCCCAGCTGGTCCACAATGATCCGCGCTCATTTCCCAACATGGATTACAGGCATAGCAAGTGGTAGGGCTACTGCTGTGCCACCATGCTGGCATTGTTACATCTATCTGTTCCTGGAAGATCACCGTTGTAGTGCAATAAAGAGTGAGGGAGAACATCGGTCTGGTAACAGGATGTTGAGATCTTAAAGGTAATAAAAAAATATTATAACTAGGCAAGGATAACTCCAGAGACCTCTTTGGATGATAGCCTTCACATGACTGTTCATAAAAATACTAACAATGCATGGTCAGAAACCAGATATCATTATGAAGACTGGAGTACCTGATTACCTGATTGCCTAGAATGAGCCATTTTGTTTATTTTTTCATTTGCTCTTTTTTGTCCTTCTCCCTGGCTTGCCCTCCTTTCTACTGACCCCCTCAGCCCTGCTGTCACCCAGCTTCTCACTGGATTTACCTCTCCCAGGTCCCCCATGGCTTGCCTTCTGTGGCAGGGTGGCAGGGAGTCCCTTGGCCCCTTTGATCAATGGATCCAGATGTCAGGGAGGTGCCTGGGTCACTGGTGCAGGGCCTGAGGGTCAGTGGTCATCCTGAATCCAAGTCACTAGTATCGTGAGTAGTAGTGTTACTGCTGCACCAATGGGCTGGCTTAATGAGCAATTTTATAAGCATAATAAGCTACTCCAGGTGTGCATTAAATGATTAATGATGCACTTCTCACAGGCACAAGGATAGTCAGCCTTTTGGCCTCATGCCTTACTATGCCCCTGGAGTGTGCATCATTAATCTTTTAATGTGCACCCCACTGTGGTTTATTACTTACATGTCACATACTATAAACCAAAGACCACACTCTTCAGTCTTTGTTGTCATGGTATCCACTCTTCTGATATACGTTGATTGCTTTTGTTTACTAAAGAAATGACTTTATTACTTTTTTATTACCCCTGAGTCTGACTTGTTTTCACCCTCTTCAGTGCTGTTTACTGCTGTCTGCTTCTAAGTTTCCTGGAATTCTGTGATGTCCTTATCACTGTTGACTGCTGTTCATGGATCACTGGACCGAGATCGTAGAATGTCCTGGTACTATAGAAACAGAAAGCAATCAACAGTAAAGAGAGTCACTACAAGGCAGGCTCAGTGTCAGTAAAATAATAATGAAAAAGCATTGCGGTAATTGCAGGTCAGCTGTCAGAGGCCTAAAGTAAGTAGGGAGAGAAACCCATACCATCGCAGCATGACAATGAATGTGTGGAGCACAAAAAACAAATGGATGAGGTGCAGAGTGAAATTCTTGAGGCAAGCTATGAAGTGGAGGGACACAGAAAATGGGAATTATAAGGCTAATTAATTGTTCATGAGCTAAAGTTGCTCACTGATTGGCTGCCCCACCAGTCTGAAATCTCTTGGAAGTGCCCAGCACAGCAGTGACTCTCAGCTTATCACGTGCTATATGCTGACAGCACTGGTGGCAAAACAAAAAATGTTTTTTGGCACTAAAAAATGTAAAAAAACTCTCATTATTACAATTAGACTTATAATCACAATAATGACCTAACAGCTGGTCATTTCCTGGAAATTACTGACTGACCAGGGGTGGGATGGCCCACTACACCACTGGCCACTCCCTCGGCCAGTCATTAATCCCCAGGAAATGAACAGCTGTTTGGTCATTATTGCTTATATAGGGAATAAGCTGGGATGCAAGGGTAAAGAGGTACGGGCTCTTCAGGAGGGACAGGGAGGGTCAGATGGGACCTGCACACACTAGGGGCATGACTTGGGAGATGGGGGTTTAGATTTAATGTGTGGAAGTACAAGATACTACACCTACAGGGTGAGAAATGTGGCTGGGACATATACACTGTGTGGTGCAGCAGTGGGCTGCACAACTGACCTGACAGGTGGAGTGTTGCCGCAGTCAAGAAAGGAAATGGAATGCTGGGCTTTAGCTTGCAAGGTGGGTAGGGGAAGGGTCCAGGAGAAAATGGGCATGGGTGGATAGATTAAATGGTCACTGACACCAGGCCCACAAAGGGGTTGGTCTGTCCTCTAATCTCTAGGCTGGAGGAGCTCACACCTCAATAACCCACCCATCCCCAGAGAAAGAACTTGCTCAGCCCCTTTAAGAGATGTTAGGGGGTGGTAAAGCCCTCTAAAAGCATGTCTCTGTGTTGAGTTCACCCGAGTCATGCTGTACTGGTCAGGAGGCAGAGTATATACAGTACAGAGGTGGAACCCAGGCTGCTGGAGGGGAGCAGGGGTAAACCCACCCAGTCCTGGAGTCAATGAGCAAGGCACAGAAGCAGAATGGTTACCCAGGGTGGCATGGCTCAAGGACCATGGAAGAAGGAGGTCTTGGTCCTGGCTCAGGTGGAAAAATCCTGTGTAAAAGGTTTGTAATTAAACATCTGCAGAATATCCAAGCCTTGTTTACAAGGCCGCTTTTGGTTCCACTGTGGTTCATGTCCAGGCTGCCCTGATCTGCAGAGGCCATTACCTTCTGCATTTACATGTCCACTCTCAGTGCCGATGCAAGATGTGCTGGAGAGGGGCTTTGAATCGGGAGGCAGTTGGCTGTCTGTTCGAGGAGGATGCTGGGAGGCACTAGGGCTGTGTCAAAGTAAGCAGTGCAGCCTGTCTACATGGCTGCTTACACCACTCTCTATGATTCACGTTCCCGGGATTGCAGCAGCTCCAGAATAGAAACAGAGAAATTGTTGGCAGATAAGGACTGCTTGGACCACCCTGTCTGCCTAGTTTGTCCTTGCATATACTGTCACCGCAGACCCTACCTGAGTCGGCACAGCGAATGACATACCGTGATCAGGTAAGTGTCCACCAGGCCACATTTAAACCGGAGCAATCTGAGCACTCAGAGTGGATACCACTGAGAGGAAGTAACAAGCAGGTACTTCAAGATGCTGCTATCTGATTTTACCACTGAGCACTGCTCCTGATGTAGTTTATGAACAACTCAGCTCTGTGGTCAGTGTGCTGTGAGAATACATTCCTTCAAGAGTCAGGCACTCTTGCAGTTAAATCCCTTTAGTGTAGATATACTATTATACAATGGACATAAAACTTCTCTACCCTGATTGGTCAGTTAAGGTCTTCACCTGTGGGAAAATCTTGCAATAACCCACGGCTGAGGGACATTTATAAAAACATAATTAAATGCATTTTACATTTATTTTACACATGGGTCCACTGTATAACCACAATAAGGCATTCCAGGAAGTGAGTAATTAGGGGATTACCTACTTCTCATATGGTTATGTCACTTGGCTGCACCTCATGATATGCCATACAAGGCATGGATAAATCCACCAATAACCCATGCCCTGCCATGCCTTATTAATTCCAACACCACTCTGCCGCAGATCACAACTCTGGCCTCGGGGATTGAAATCTGTACCGACCATGTCAACACGGAAATGTGATAATATACCAAATAAAACTAGAAACCCATTATACAGGTGCATACATGGCTCCCGTAGCTGAGCCCACCATTCATGTCATCAGAAACTTAGCAGTGGGTGGGAAGGGGAGTTATTGCTGAGCAGCATGGAGGGTGTTGGGTTGCAGGATCAATCAGATATGTAACATCCTAAAATAAAAAGTAAAAAATAATATTTTTTAGCTGGATTTGTGAATCGGGGCCTCTAGGTCCCTACATATTAGTTTAGGGAAAGGGAGAGAGTTCCTTTAATGTATTTATTCAATTGAGGGGACTTGGGATTCATACCCAAGTTTCCCGCTTCACAGTCCCATGCCCTAATCAATAGGTTACACTGCCTGCTGCTTTGCTTAATTATGGGGCAGGTTCAGACACAAGCATAGACCCTAGGTCACAGAAACATAGAGGCTGCCAGTAGATAAAGACCAAGGGCTAGATTTTCTAAAGTCAGTGAGATTGATGCAAGGTGCACTGATCCACAGCTGTGGCAAACTCTGGGTGCATCAGGGACCCTGCACCCTATTCTAGAAAAGTGGGGGTCCCTGCTCCAAAGTCTGTGGGTTGCATCAAACCTTTGGCACACCTGAGGCATTTGATGAAGGGTTCTGCCAAGCCCCCCCCCAGCCCAGCGCAACCGTAGTGAAGTTACAAAGTGTGTATGTAGGGGAGAATATGCTTGCAAGGATGGGGTGGGGGAAGAGGGACCAGTGGAGGTGCCATAGCAGGCGATAGAAGAATGGCACTGGTGGGAGGGTTCAGAAGTGGCACCCAGTGGAAGTGCCATGCCCACAGGGACAGAGACAATTGGCCTGAGTATATGGGGGTCAGCATTGATGGACTGTGTCCCAGACTCCAGGTGGCAGCTGCCCTGGCACCTGCTCTGAAGTGTCACAGTGCTCTACTTGCAGTGGGTGGCATTGGCTGAAGGTTATGGGGTGCAGTCGGTGTTTGGGAACATTCCCTGGGTATAGTGGCATTCCACTGGTACACAACCCTTTGCGTGGAGGCAGGCTGCTTCCTGACTAGACTGTTAGGGACTGTGTCACCTCTGGGGTAGGTGCTAAGGCTGTAGCCACCTGGGATCTCTGACAGGGTCCATCTGTGCCACCCTCCACCTACCCAGGCCAATCGGCTTTGTTCCTTTGGGCATGGTAGCTCTGTTGGATGCCACCTCTGAATCCTCCTACTGCTGCCGTTCCCCTGTCACCCCTATGGCATTCCCATGGGTCCCTCTGCCCCTGCTCCTGACCTTGACGCCCCCCACACACTTGTCTCCCTCTGAGGCAGTGCTGCAGAGCCCTTAAACCACCTCATGGCTGGTCTCAACTCAGCCCACTCTTGTGACCACAGTGGGGTTTCTAAAATCCCAACTAAAGGGATGCTGCAGCCCCTGCTGTGGTGCAAGCCCCTTACAATATGGTGCACTGGCACTTCTGCAGCAAGGGTGGTGCAGGGTGGCTTTGGCGCAAAGCATCCTGATTTCAACAAAGTCTGTGTTAGAAAATTGGGATTGCCGCAAACTTTGGCACAAGGTGCTACTTGTGTCAAATCCATTTGGGCTTTTAAAATCAAGCCCCAAGGGTCCAAAAAACGTTTTCTACCTATTCCGCTGACCTGCTGTCTCCTCTCTTTCCCTAACCCACCACCACCACCCCAGCTCCTCCTCCTGGCATTATCAAATCTTTAAAGCAGCAGTGCAATGAAATGGGGCATAATATTTGCATGTACCTTTTTTCATTATAAAAGATTCCACTCATCTTCCAGTTGTATTTGGTGGTACAATTTCCCAGTTCCACCAAAATATGAGTATTTTATAAATGTTTAATTTAGTTGTTTTTTTTCTCAAGAAAAAGATGGCCACCATATTTCGCTAAGAAATAACATTGCAGACCTAGCAAGGGTTAGGACCGGGAACATTTAAAAACACTCATGGTAAGTGGCATAGCAGGAAGATAGAAAAGTAGATTTGACAGGTATGTATTATTTTCTTAATTGCTGTTGAAATTATATTTTTGGAAAAAAACATATTTTGTTGCACCGCTGCTTTAAACCTGTCCTAGCTGTGTTTGAAACCATTTATAGATCCTGGGGTTCATGGCTGCCTGTACACAGACTCTGGATCAGTACTGCTTGTAAGCCCAGCTCATCTGCCAGTTCCCTTTGATCACCGGTGGCAAACTCACAAAACAGACCATCGCGGACTGCGTGTAGAATACAGAGGACGACACAGAAATCCTACCCTAGGTTGGTGCTGTGGGCATCAATTAGTAGAACACCTCTCTAAAGGGCCAGTGTCTCACAAAAGAAATGATTGAAGCTAATTGCCCCTTCCTAATAGGATTTCAAATTGGTACCAGCCCTTACTAGTTTTAAATCAGATCGTGTTTGAACGAGATAAATGAACTTGCTGTTGCTGATTTGGTAATTTGTTGTTCATGAGAGATCACTGCTCGTATGTATGAATGCTAAAAATGCTTAAGTGTTGTTGCCCTGGAGATGACCCCCCAACCCAACAAATGGGAGGTTTCATCTCAAGGGGCTAATCACAGTGGGTAACGTTTTTTCCCTACACACTTGTTTTCTCTCCTATATGATTATGCATAGAGTAACTGTTGTCTGTTACTGGTAAACAAGCTTTTTCTTGTCTGGTTGAGTGAGAGGACTGTGACATGAACTGAGTAGTTCTATCTGCCCAACCAGTGCAAAGAGACACTTAACCAGTAAGAGACACCAGTTACCTATATTCATATTATATGACTGTGGATAGCCCTAATATGATTATAGGTTTAGTTTGAATCTCTTATTTTTGGATTTCTACTTTGTGGTTTTGTGAGCTCCCTGCGGGATGACCGCTTTGGATAACCAGCATGAGGAGACTGTTGTACGCAGGATAAGAGATACAAGCGATTCTCCTCACTGACTGGCTGTGGGTGATCCATTGCCATATAATAGAGTACCCTGGCATGCTACTTTCTGCCAGCATCTCCCAGTGCTAACACCTACCTTTGCCCAGACTTACCCCATCTCTTGTACAGAATCGCTGGGTGGGTGCCTCATTAATAGTGGAGGGTCTGCAGGTTGTCAGCGTCATCCTGCCTGCTGGGGGTTACACCATTTTTTTTCCTGGGAAGCTGGCATGCAGTGATGCACACTTCCATATGCATGTTCATGTCTGTACTGGTGCCTGATAGTGTCCCCACACCAATTTTTAGTGCCTCTGACTGTGCTACCACCAACTTCAGCTAGGTGGCAGCATGCAGCAGAGCACACTGTTTCCCACCCTGAAGGAGGAGAGCTGTCCCTGAGACACTCGATCTTTCTTCTGCCAGCTGGCCATCGAGCACTCTGAGTCTGGTCTCAAACCTGCATCACCGGTATAGCAAGTGTTGGCTCTATAGCTGCATTGTCTGGCCAGCAGTGGGTTAAATTTTGATAACTAAGTAAATATTATAAAATATTTAAATTATTTTGCTATATGTGTTTTATTTCAGACTGAGCTGTATGGCTTATACCTACATCAGTGTGTCTCAGAATATGACATCAACTAAGGAACCGATCTGGAATGTGTTGTGCAAGGAATTGCGTGTCTGAGTGACTTCACCTCTTTTGGTATTCACCCTCTGATTCCTGCAGGGAAGATGGATTTCTGCTGCCTTTTCTAGGACTTAGAAGGACACTTTATAGTCTAGAACACTTTGGAAAGCAAAGCATGTGCTGTTGGTGGATACACTTGATATAAACAAGAGTTTTCTGGGGGAAAAACAAGCTTTGTGTTTTAAAGTTTATGAAGATGAACAAATAAAAAATACTGGCAATACAAGTCATGTTCATTTTGAAATTGTAACACTGGAAATCAATTGCTTACAGAGTATGCTGCACAGCTCAGCACAGCAGCTAGACCACACTAGCTGAGAACAGCTTTGTCAGTACCACTGCAGATAATACTGTACAACTTCAGTTACATCTTTCATGCAAATGCAAGCTGTCCAGTGGCCCTCGGGGGTCGAGTTCCTTTACACAGAGGGGGCAGTCCCAGGTTCTTGAGATGGGGAGTTTCTGGGTAATGACATGTTGCCTCTGACCAGAGTAGCAATTAAACTATAATACACAACAGGGAGTGTGTCGTACTAGGATAATGTCACGCCTTGCGTGGTTGGATACGAGGCCACAGGCATTAAGAAGTGGATGGTCTGTTGGTCTTTTTCTGCCGTCATTGTCTATGTTATCCCCATGACACATGCTCTGGTGGGCATTACTGCAATAATAAAATGGCTTGCTTGTAATAAAAAAAATGAAAAAAGGTGAAAAAGTTTTTACAATACATTTTAGTTGTTTTTATGTTGATTGCGCGCATGCGTAGGAAACATGTTGCGTTAGCTTTCTCCACAAGCAGGTTGTGGAGGCATGGCACTGTTGTGCCCAATATCCCCACAGCCTGCAAAGGCTTGTCCCCCATCCCCCAGTGCCATGGCACGCTGCTGCTGACAGTAGTTCAGCCAGCATGCCACAACCTTCTAAAAAGTAGCCACTGCAATCAGGGGCCCGCCATTGCAGCATCAGCCATCCGCTGCAATGAGGAGTGACCGTCATTGCAGGGGTGAGTGATGAAACCCCTTGATATTGTTTAGAACATGGTGGCGGGTTGCCGCGTGTTCACAAACAATATAGCCCCTCCCCACCGGTTTATTCACAACGGGTAGCCCACTCCCCGTCAGCATTCTGTAATCCCCCGTGTTGTTCCTGGCCGACAGGGTACCCAATCACGCCGGCATAATGATACCCCCTGTTTTGTTGCCAACGGGTGCCCAATCCCCATCAGCATAATGATACCCTCGTGTTGTTCCTGCCGATGGGTGCCCAATCCCTGTCGGCATAATGATACTCCCTTCCGCTTTATAGCTGAAGGTGCCCAATCCCCTTGGCTCCTGCAGCTCCTCCCTTTCCTTGTTTGCCAACAGGTGCTCAAGCCCCGTCAGCTAACGCACCTCCCACCCATCACAGGTGGCACGCTGGGAGCCCACCCCAGCGTACAAAGCATCTGTTAAAGAGAAAATGGTCCCCAATGTATTTTTTTTTTTCACCCTGTGAAGAAAAACGGTCCTCGGAGCTCTCCCAGGCCCTCCCACAACCTGCACCTACCCACTGCGCACTCTGCCTCCCCACACACTCCTCACCCCATACTTACCACCGAGTCCGCGCCGACGATCTTCGTGGACTGGGAACACGCCTACACTCTTCAAAGCCGACTCGAACTGAGGAAATGCCGGTAAGCGGTATAATGTAATAAATAGGGTTTTTCAACTTTAGTGCATATCTCTGGCATTTTGGGACTTTTTTCACCAAATTTTCAACATGGGGTTTTGGGACCCTCCTCATGAATTCTTGAACTGTCATGGCGTTAATGGCCCTGAAAGGTGGTTTTGCAGTCACTGTCGGAATCACTGGGCGATTAACGAAACGACAGTGCCAGTGTTCATGAGGTGGGCTCTCAAAAAGCCTATGTTAAATTTGGTGGAAAAATAAAAAATGACTTGTTTTATGAGCGTGCATTGCGCAGTTGCTACGTACGCTCGTAACTTCACGAATTTACAATATTTTCACGCTAGATTTTCAACATTGGCATTTTCTCACACCTCCTTGTGAGCAGTACAGCTGTCATTGTTCACATCCTGGTCAAATATGTTTTCGCACTTCCGGCACAGAATAGCATGGTCGCTGTGGGAAATTGGTGTTCAGGACAGATTAAGAAAATGACAGTGACACTGTTCATGAGTAGAGGTCCTAAAATGCTGATATTAAAAATTTGGTAATGATACTCCATAAAATGACTGTGTTACGGCGTGCGTTTAACGCAGTTAGCGCACTCTCGCTAATTTACAATTTATATTTTCATTCCAGATTTTTCAACATTGCCATTTTCCCAGACCCTACTGCAACAGTGGGTAGCTTCATTTTCCCATCCTGGCTGAAATGTGTTTCACACTTCCGGTGGAGAATAGAACGTCGCTGTGGGAAATCATTGTCCGGGACAGATTAAGAAAATGTCAATGATACTGTTCATGAGCAGAGGTCCTAAAATGCCTATGTTGAAAATTTGGTGATGATAGTCCATCAATTGACTGTGTTACAAGTGTGCATTGCGCACTTTCCACGAACCCTTGTAACTTCGCAGATTTGTAATATTGTCACACCAGATTTTCAACAGTGCCATTTTTTCACAGCTCCTTATAAGCAGTACAGCTGTCATTTTTCACATCCTGACTGAAATGTGTTTTCACAGTTCCAGCACAGAATAACGTGGTCACTGTGGGAAGTCAGTGTTCGGGACAGATTAAAAAAATGACAGTGGCACTGTTCATGAGCAGAGGTCCTAAAATCCCTATATTGAAAATTTGGTGATGAAACTCCGTAACATGACTGTGTTACAAGCGTGTGTTGAACTGTTTCCACGCACCCTTGTAACTTCGCAAATTTATAACTGTCACACCACATATTCAACAGTGGCATTTTTTCACAACTCCTTATGAACACTACAGCTGTCATTTTTCACATCCTGGCTAAAATATGTTTTTGCACTCCTGCCGGACAATAGCACGGTCACTCTGGGAAATCAGTGTTTGGGACAGATTAAGATCGACCGGGTGAGAGGGGGGAGTGAATGAGCTCAACTGAGCTCTGTCGGGACTGCTGTGGATTTGTTTGTGGGCAGACAAAGGCCCCAACACAAGAGCCCACTACAAAAGGGCAACCTGCAGCACTGGGAGAAACGAGAGAGCGAGTGAGGGAAGGGGAGTGAGTGAACTCACCGAAGTGCTGTCAGGACTGCTGCGGATTTCTTTGTGGGCAGAAAAAGGTGTCAATGCAGGCAGGGGCCCAGTACAAAAAGCCAGCCTGCAGCGGTGGGAGAAACAGTACGAGCCAGTGAAACAAGGGGACTTAGTGAGCTCAACTGAGCTCTATCAGGACTGCTGGGATTTCTTTGTGGGCAGAAAAAGGCGCCAATGCAGGCAGGAGCCCCGTACAAAAGGGCAGCTTGCAGCACCTGGACAAACAGAATGAGCGATGAGAGAGGGAGACTAAGCGACCTCAACGGAGCTCTGTCGGGACAACTGTGGATTTCTTTGTGTACAGACAAAGGTGCCAACGCAGCCAGGAGCCCCATACAAAAGCGCAGTCTGCGGCGCCAAGAGAAACAGAACGAGTGAGTGACAGAGCGGTACTGAGCGAGCTCAACGGAGTCTTAGTGTGACTGCTGCAGATTTCTTTGTGGGCAGAAAATACGGCAAGCGGCAGGAGCCCAGTGCAAAGGCCAGCTTGCGGCCGGCAGAAATGGAATCACGAGAGTGATACAGGGGTGGCTGACTCCAGTGGAGCTGTGTTGGGACATGTTCAGTTTATTTCTGGCCAGAAAAAGCCGCCAATGCAGGCAGGAGCCCAGTACAAAAGGGCAGCCTGCAGCGCCAGGAGACACAGACCGAGCGAGTGAGGGAGGGGGAGTCAGTGAGCTCAATGGGGCTCTGTTGGGACTGCTGCAGATTTGTTTGTGGGCAGAAAAAGACAGCAATACATGCAGGGGCACAGTACAAAAGGGCAGCCTGCAGTGGCAGGAAAACCAGAATGAGCGAGTGAGTGAGCTCAACAGAGCTGTATTGTAACTGCTGCAAATTTCTTTATGGGCATAAGAAGGCAGCAACGCAGGCAGGAGCCCAGTAGAAAAGGGCAGCCTGCAGCGCCGGCAGAACAGAATGAGCGAGTGAGAGAAGGGGAGTGAGTGAGCTCAACACAGCTTTGTCGGGACTGCTGCAGATTTCTCTGTGTGCAGAAAAAGGCACCAACAGAGGCAGGAGCCCAGTACAAAAGGGCAGCCTGCAGCACCGGGAGAACCAGACTGACTGAGTGAGACGGGGGGAGTGAGCGACCTCAACAGAGCTCTGCCGGGACAGCTGTGGATTTCTTTGTGGGTAGAAAAAGCCACCAACACAGGCAGGAGCCCAGTACAAAAGGGCAGCCTGCAGCGCCAGGAGAAACAGAATGAGCGAGTGAGAGAGGGGCAGTGAGCCACCTCAATGGAGCTCTGTGGGGACAGCTGTGGATTTCTTCCTCAGCAGAACAAGGTGCCAATGCAGGCAGCAGCCCAGTACAAAAGAGCAGCCTGCAGTACCGGGACAAACAGACTGAGCCAGTGACAGGGCCACTGGGCGAGCTCAACAGACCAACGCAATCAACATTCGGCATTGACAAATGCTTGTTTTAATAGCTATAATGTTGTATTAGGATAACATCACTGCTGAACAGCCCAGGAATTTTTCTTGCCATTTTATAATAAGGGATACCAGATAGGTGACACAGGACTATCCCCTCCATACCAGGAAATATTGTACTTTACTAGTGGCAAGAGGCAATTTTCTTAAATGAATATTGCCTCTGAGGCAGCACTGCCTCAGAGGCAGATGACTTAATCCACTGTGTTTCATTAGAAACAGAGGCCCAGATAGTCAAACTATGCCAGGCTGTGGCGCAAGCCTGGGCGCAGCTCAACTTTGTTGCGCTGGGGTGTGGCCTGGGCGATATTCAATGGAGCTGCGCTATGGTGCAGAAGCTTTGAATATCGTACCCTGGCCACCCCCACTGTGCATGGCGCAGTGGCACTGTGCCAGTGCAAGTGGCCAGAGTGGAGCATGGAGATGCGCTAACGCAAGTGCCATTGTGCCATGCACAGCACCTGTGATATTCAAAAGGGGGACATGTAAATGTAGTAGTAGTAGTAAAAAATTTTTATTCATACGAAAAATGAATAAGGATATCTCCACTGAGCTGAAGCTCCTTTACAGTGAGATCCAGGTGTCAATTCCAGTTACTCTTATAAGTTAACAATATATAACGAAGGAAAACACATATACACTATAATTATACATCAATAAATATAACACAGTTCCAAATCATAAAACAAACTAGGGCAAGAAGAACATACAAAAAACAATAATTCATTCACAGTATACATTTAATACAAGTTACAATCTACCATCCTAAGATTCAAACTGTTTCCCATCATAACTAATATTTTCGATAAATGGGGCCATAATTTATGCAAGGCGCACATGGGGCCATTTGCATGTCATTATGACCCCATTAGCATGCAGGTGCGCCGATCCCCGACGACTTGTGCCTGGTGCCCTGCCAGGCAGCAGCCATCGGGGACCGACGTCCCCTGCAACCCGATCGCGGGCAGTCGTCTGAAAGAAAAAAACCCTCTAATATCCCTGGTGGTCCAGTGGACCCATATGTGCTCGATCGTGGGCATCGGTATAACCCCCCCGTCCAATATCCCTGGTGGTCCAGTGGACCCCTATGTGCCTGATCACGGGCATCGGTATAACCCCCATCCAATATCCCTGGTGGTCCAGTGGACCCCTATGTGCCCGATCGCGGGCATCGGTATAAACCCCCCGGTCCAATATCCTGGTGGTCCAGTGGACCTCAGCCCGATTGTGGGCATCTTTAAAGCATAGAACAGTCCTATTGGCCCTGGTGGTCTAGATACCCTCCCCACCCACCCACTGAGTTCTCACCACCACCCCGCCTCCCCATCAGCCGGGCGGGCGGCAGCACCTCACTCGGCCCTTACTACTGCTCGCCGACTTTGGTCAGCCAGCATTGGTTCACAGCGTGAGCCACGGCGCAGCCCATGGTCATAGATAGTCCAGATATGTGAAATGAATTCATTCACATATCTGGACTGAGTAGCACGGTGCTGCACGCCTATTGGCTCATGCTGTGAACCACGGGCGGGCAGCCCTACTGGAGCCAAGGCCCATGGGAGGCAGGCGGGTGGCTGCCGCCCGCCAGCTGACCGGGGAGCGGGCGGTGGAGCCCAGTGTGGGCGGGTGAGGGGGTACACTAGACCACCAGGGTAATAGGATTGTTCTATTTTTAAAAATGCCCGCGATCAGGCAGAGTGCGTCCACTGGACCACCAGGGATATTGGACGGGGTGTCTTTTACACAGATGCCCACGATGGGCATGGGGCGCCTCGCCAGGTGTGGTAGCAGGACCAGGATGCCACCCACAGGTGACTGCTGCGTGTTGTGCCCTGCAATGCAGCAGCTCACCTGTGGGTGGCCATCATTTGTTCCTTTTGGGGCTTAACTTTGCACAGGCGCAGGTAGGTTGCATGCATGACTCTGCACATCCCGGCTGAATATCGGCTGTGCAGGGTTATGCATGGGCACATCCCCACCTGTGCCTGCATACATTCTGATACGCCTCCAGCGATCGGATTTGTGTGGCGACTTTTCCCTTTTGAATATCATGCCAGGGCACATCAGTGGGTTGTGCACGGCGCAACACTGTTGCACCATGCACAACCCTTTTGAATATCTGGGCCAGAGAATTTGATGGCAGATAAGGACCGCTTGGCCCACCTAGTCTGCCCATTTCCCTACCTAACGGATAAACTGCAGATCCTAGTTAACCAACAGCCTACTTCCCCCTACCCCCAACTAGAATTGCTTAATACCTTTTGAAGGACAGTAACAGGTTGCTCGCCTCTTGCTGCTGATTGGTTACACATGCCGCTGCCTCAGAGGCACACTACTTATTCCCGCCCTCAGCTATGTCTTATTGGTTAATACCTTATGAAGGACAGTAACTCAGGTTGCTGCCTGTTGCTACTGATTAGTTATACATGCCACTGCCTCGGAAGCAGACCACTTAATCCTGACCTCCGCTGTGTCTCATTGGTTTATACTTTCTCAAGGCAGTAACTGAGGTTGCTGCCCATTGCTGCTGATTGGTTATTCATGTGGTCTCTAAATGGCCCTCCCAAATTTTTTTCCTTGCTCTGATTGGGTGGTTCTAACCTGCCCCTGATTGGTTGACATACAGAAAACATCTTTTCTAAGACACTTTTTTTTTAAATCAAAGTTGCCACTGAGGCAGATCCACATCCAAGGAAGCCCTGCCTTTGAGACAGGAATGGATAGGGCTACTTCCCAGGCAGGATTTTAACTTCTATAGCTAGCGGCCTGAGCTTCACTGCTGTGCCAGCTTGGTGGTGTAGTGGAAAGGTGTACAGCCTGATAAACAATAGGTTGAGAGTTCAAATCCACACAAGGTCCCCTCAGTCCTCTTTTGTCAGAATTTCACTTGGGTGGTGATCCATGGCAGCATGGTGTTAGAATAATATGTATATAAGATAAGCTCTGGTCAGAACCAACAAGGCCGCATAATGCTACTTTACAGGGATTAGGAGCCATCTACTGGGATATTGCTTTTATATGGAACCTTGAGCAGCTCAATATTTCTTTTAAACTGCCAGCCAATAACAGTATTCGCCTGTGATTGCTGGCCCTGTTAAAGTTAACACATTCTCTGGTGCCCACAGGTACATCCCATCCTCTGACTGCCAGGCCCATTAATTTTTATTTATTTATTTTATTTATTAACTCTAGGATTAAACACCTTTGAGCAAAAACAGCTCATTTACAAAGGTTCCACGACAAAATGTCAGTAGATGAACAGGGTGAACAACATTGGAAACATTATGCAGTAGTGACACAGATGGTAGAGAACATACAAGGGTAAACATCATTATTCATAATATGAGTCTACACAGGTAAGGTAGGAGTAGAGCTAAAACCAGTGATAAATGTGGATAAAAATCATTCCCTAGTGTGCAGTGGCACCATCATTGTCAGATCACCTGTCCCGTTAATAAAAAATAATTCCATTGCTGCAGTATAAGGCTGGTCTGGTCCAGTGGTATGGAGGGATGAGGCACTGTGTGCCTTGCCTCCTGCCACATCAGCGACCCGAGTTCAGGAACGTGCTTAGGTTGCCAAGGGTCAGACAGAAGACTGATCATTCATCAGACAGCTGTACTATCCCCGGATGGGGAGGGATGCTGATTTGACTTTGGCTTCCCCCAGGTGATGGCAGGAATCCAAGGGAGGTAAATGCAGAAATGGCTAGCACAGGCTCCATAAAGCCCTACCCACCTACCTCTGTCCCTCACCACCACCTGGATGACTGGCTCAGTTCTGGATGTGAGTGACTGGTTAGGAGGAGGATGGCTCTCCCCTTCCTGGCCCTATTATCGGGGGCAATCCATGGGGAACTTTGGGCTCAGTAGTCTGGGACAGGGGAGTGGCAAACAAGGGAGGTGGGGACAGGACTGGGAGCCTGCCTAAGTCAACTGGCAAGGCAAACATTTTTACGGAGGGGGGAAAATGCTACAGTATGTATCACCTTAACACATATACACAACCCTCCCATAATGGGTACAGCCACACTGTTACAGTAACTCTACCAAGTATAGGTAATATGTACAGTGTCTCTTACCAGGGTAGTACGGAGCCAGAGGTAGGAGTCTTAAAGGGATGATGTCTCATAGACCTGTAGAATAAAAGAGAGGAAAGGGGTTACAAAGGATCCATAGTTCTTAGGGAGTTACTAGGAAGGATAAGACAGGCTAGACACATTGTAATACTTATCTGATGGGGAAGGAGTTCACATTCTGTCAGACCGGTGAAAGTAGAAAGAAAAAGGTTACTATGGAGATAACAGTCATGAGAACAATAGAGAGGAGAGAGATAGAAAGGGGTATAGTACTGCATAAAAGGTAAAGAAATATTGCTTTAGATAGAAAGTTACAGAATTAAATGAAGTAAAAGATACAGAGACATGTTTAATTTCAATCTTAGTATACTGGCACAGTATTGCCAGTATAGTTAGGGTGAAAGGTAACTTCTATGTTAAACACTACTATTGGAACGTTAATAACTTTGGAATTGTGTAATAGGTGTGGGATAACAGATGGACACAACAGTCTGGTATAACGTGCAATGCACCATTGGCAAGGCGCAATGTTTATTTGTTCCAAAACCAACAAAAAAGTAATAAAGTAAAAGGCTCAAACTGTGAGCAAAATAAAGGCTATATAAAGTAAATAACATTCTGTACCATTGTGGCAAACTTAAGCATTCAGGCCCAGATATTCAAAAGGGTTGCGCATGGCGCAACAGTGTTGCGCCATGCACAACCCACTGATGCGCCCTGGCACGATATTCAAAAGGGAAAAGTGCGCCACACAAATCCCGATGTGCATCCTCATCTAATATCCCTGAATCATTCACATATCTGGAATGTGTAGTATGGTATGGGCTGCACGCCCATTGGCTTATGCTGTGAACCAATGGGCATGCAGCTGTACCGAGCTGTCAGTCGGCGGGCAGCGGGGTGGCAGGGGGGTGGGGTGCTGCCATCCACTGGCTGACCGGGTGGGGGAGCAGGGTAGTGGGGCTCAGTGGGCCTCGATGGGCAGGTGGGTACACTGGACCACCAGGGTAATAGGTCATTTTTTATGTTTTACAGATGCCCACGATCGGGCAGAGTGCGGTCCACTGAACCACCAGGGATATTGGCAGGGGGGTTTATTATACCGATGCCCGCGATCGGGCACATAGCGGTCCACTGGACCACCAGGGATATTAGATGAGGATTTTTGTTTTAGACAAATGCCCGCGATTGGGCTGCAGGGGGCGTTGGTCCCCGACAGCTGCTGCCTGGCAGGGCGCCAGGCACAAGTCATCGGGGATCAGCACACCTGCATGCTAATGGGATGCAAATGGGGCCATAATGACATGTAAATGGCCCCATGTGCGCCTTACATAAATTATGGCTCCATTTGCATGTCCACTTTTGAATATCGCAGGTGCTGTGAATGGCGCAATGGCACTTGCGCTAGCACATTTCCATGTTCCACTCTGGCCACTTGCACTGGCATAGTGCCACTGCGCCATGCACAGTGGGGGTGGCCAGGGTGCAATATTCAAAGCTGCTGAGCCATAGCGCAGCTCCTTAGAATATCGCCCAGGCCACACCCCTGCGCAACCAAGTTGAGCTGCACCCAGGCTTGCGCCGCAGTTTGAATATCCGGGCCTCAGTTTCCACTTGTATGACAAGGCCTTATCAACCCTTCTTACTCCCTGGTCAGAAAACACTGACCCTATAAAGCCAAATGCTGAACAGGTTGCCCCTTTATACCCGCCCACACAGTCATGTGTCTACAGCATCATCATGTTCATATGAGTTTGTTTTTAGAGCTCCATTTAATTTATATAATATAGAAAGCTCATATTAATATTCACTATATCAGGTCTGAGCAAACAGAACATATTTTTATTTACGGAGAACTTTAATTTCAAACAGGAAACATTTCGTTCAGGTCTAAGGTAAGGTGTTGCAGTATAAAGTAGACACAAGAGGTGCTTCAGCTTCTATAATGCAAGCACACAGCAACTAGGGCAAACAGAGCACACACCCTGCTTGCAGGAGTTGCAGAGCTTTGCTTCTTTTGGGAGTAAGTTTTAACTTAGTTTGCTTTCTTTCTCAACTCTGTCTGGTTATTTATTATTTTAATACAATAATGCCTTGTTACCAAGCAAAGGAGACTAGCTGAGGTTTGTTTTTAAAACTTGTGCGGGGGAATTCACCAGTGCCAAAATGTGCACTTCCTAGTGAGAAAAGCCTAATTATGTAGCTCCAGTCAGAACAGCTGAGGAACAGAGAAGTAGCTAAAAAAACTCCTGAAGGAGTTTTTTCCCTTCAAAATGCAGCCTGTACGTTTCCCTTTTAAATTATTTATATTTTAAAATAATAGAGCAGTTCCTGTTGCATTTTAACCAGTATTCTTTGGGAGAAATACATTTATTTAGCCCCTTCCTGATGGCTTGTGTTTCAGCTAACAACCGGAGTGTTACTCTTACACTCTAATGGGGCTGTAACTCAGGATAGCCTCTCCCATTTCATTTCAGCAGGGGAATAGCATTATTTTATTTAAACAACCCACTGCTAAGTCAGCAGGAGCACATATTTGCTGGTTGCTGTGTGCTTTTACCTATGCACATGATAAATATCTATTTGAGGTTTGTTTGGTGTAAAGCCCAAAATATCAAAAAGCTCAACACACTTAAAGGGATTCTTTCTCAAGACCCATTTCTGATAATATAGCACTAAATGTAGCTACTTCAAAACTTTTAGCTGCGGGTTAAATACCAGTCTGATTTTTAAATTACCACACTTGTTAATACAGTGAGGTGGCTTCTAACATTCAGATATTTAACTGCCAGGCGATTATACAATGCCAGGCCCTTTTCTATCGCCATGTTTTGACTGCACCTAGCCTTATTTTTGGACCACAGGAAAACTGAAAAACAGCGGAGACAGAAAAGCTTTTAGATGGGGGGGGGGGCCTCAGTGGTGGTCAACCATCTGAACTAATAGCATAACGGACAGTATAAAGACAGGACAGAACTGTTGCAACAGTAGTTTTTAAAGAGTGAGAAGGTCCAACTCAAGAAGCAGGCTTACTTTAACCAGTAGAAATCTACTAACTCCTTTTGAGAGGTTTTGTAACACACAGTACCATTCTATATTTCCACCTGTAAGGGCTCTGTGCTTAGCTCTCTGCATTTCTAAGTGTTTCACTTAATTTAGCAATTTAAACACTTTAATTCCTTGCACCCATGAAGTTCATAGCTGCCCATTTATCGAGCAAAAACATTAACCAGAACTTCTCTCTTTGGAGGACAGAAGAAATTTGGCCTCTACCCAGGGCCACCCCTCTTACAAATTGTTTAACATATTTTCATGAAGCGTGGCATGCTTACGGTCTAGGGAAAGGTCTCGTGACCTGCCAAATATTGTGGGAATCCATAGCGTGGTATCTGAGACACAGAGTGTTGAAAAAACAGAAAAAGCAGTGTTTTTTGACATTTCTTTGTCCACCTGGATCTCAGAAACAGCTTTAGATTGTAGTTTGAAATTTTCAGGGTAGAATGCCTTTGCCTCACAGATGTGTCTTTTGAAGGTTTGGTGAACAGAATATTAATCCATTGAAAAGTCATTAAAATTTAAAGTTTCCCATTATAGCCTATGGGGAAAAATATATTATCTGAAAATGAAAGCAGGTAAACAGCCCCCAAACTGGTTTCTTTACCACTTCATAGCAAGAAAACAATTAGGACTTTGGGGCTGAAATTTGCAGGGTGGCATGCCCTTGCACCACAGATGTGCCCTTTGCTGGTTTGGTGAAGAAATGGAAATGGGTTCCATAGTTACAGCACTCCGAAGTTGCAAAGTTTCCCATAGGATAACACAATAAGGCAACTTCTATGTTAAACCCGAAGTTTTGAATGTTAATACCTTTGGAACCGTTAAATGGATGTGCATGAGATTTGTAAAGCATAATGTATAGGGGATGATCTTTTGAGCTGCCAAATTTCATGGGAATCCGTTGTGTGCTGTCTGAGATAAAGATTGTTGAAAAAAGAAAAATCTGTGTTTTTTTGACATTTCTTTGTTCACCTGGATCTCAGAAATGGCTTGAGGTTGTGGTCTGAAATTTGTCAGGTAGAAAGTCTTTGCCTTACAGATGTGCCTTTTGAAGGTTTGGTGAAAAAATATCAATCCATTCAAAACTTATGAAACTTTAAAGTTTCCCATTATAGCCTATGGGAAAAAAGAACAGGTCACTCACCTGTAACAGTAGTTCTAGGAGTGGTATATGTTGTTCATCCACACTTATTGGCATATCCCTTTCCCCTTTAAGAATCACCGGAAGTCTTCAAGCTGGCTCCTCCCACCCACCTGGGTGGGATATACCTCAGCTCCACACTGTTACACCAGATCTTAGCCCGCTGGAAGCCAGGTGATGTGCGTCCGCAGCTGGGGAGGTTGGGTGGGTCCATGTGGATGAACAACATATACCACTCCTAGAACTACTGCTACAGGTGAGTAACCTGTTCTTCTAGGATCATGGATATGTTGTTCATCCACACTTATTGGCAGACTCGTAGCAGTTCTCTGGGAGGAGGGAAGCAAGGCACACACCGCCTACTTAGGAAACAGAGATTGGAGAACTGAGGTCCCAAAACCAGCATCCCGGCATGACTCAAGGTTGATGTGGTAGTGAGTAATGAAGGTGTTTGTTGACTTCCAGGTAGCAGCCTGACAGATTTCCTGGAATGGGGTGTCCCTGGAAGCAGCCACCGACGCAGCAGTATGGCGGGTAGAATCAGCTCTTATCCCTCTGGGAGGCCCCTTGCCCACCCACTCATAGCATAGACCTATGCATGATGTAATCCATCTTACAATAGTCCACTTCACTGCAGGTCTGCCAGAAGCAGCTTCAGTGTAGGTGACAAACAGCTGGTGAACCTCTCCCTGAATTTCTGCCATCCTCTCCTTATAATAGGAGAGAGCATGTCTCAGGTTCAAAGTATGGAGCCTGTATTCGGCCTCCGAGGTGTAATTAGGGTAGTGTACCAGCAGAGTCAACACCTGGTTAAAGTGAAACTCTGACACCACCTTTGGAAGGAATTTTGGTGGGGGCGCAGGACAACTTTGTTCCTGTGGAAGACCAGATAAGGGGAGTCCACCGAAAGTGCCTGCAGCTCCCTTGTCCTTCTGGCTGATGTGATAGCCACCAGGAAGGCTGTCTTCCATGACGTGTGACAACTCACACTTGTGCATGGGTTCGAATGGATTGCCCATGAGCTTTGCCAGTACCAGCCGTAGATCCCACAGAGGTGGAGGTTCACGCACCGGAGGGGATATGTGATCCAGGTCTTTGAAAAAGTACCCGACCACTGTCTCCTGTGCCAACGTCAGCCAACTGACCCACGCCCGGTAAGTGGAGATGGCTGCCAGGTGTACTCTGAGGGTCGATGACCATAGACCCCCTTTGAAGAGAGACCAACGGTAGTTGAGAATATTAGCCACAGAACAGGACAAAGGGACCAGGCCCTTGCCCTGACACCAGATGGACAACCTTTTCCATTTGAAGGCATAACATTTCCTGGTCAATTCCTTTCTAGATGCCTCCACCACAGTGTAGACATCATCGGAAAGACCCAAAGCCTGGAACTCTAGCCGCTCAGGTACCAGGCTGTGAGGTGCAGGGATTGAAGGTCCAGATGGAATACCTTCCCCTGATTGAGTGATATCAGTTCCGGGCATGTACAAAGCCACTCCGGGGGCCTGCAACTGAGGCTAAGGAAATCTGGATACCAGAACTGGTGCAGCCAGTCTGTGGCTACCAGGATCACCTGCACCTTGTCCCTCCTCACCTTGAGGAGCACCTTGTGGATCAAGGGAAATAGAGGGAAGGCGTAGAGGAGGCATGGGGTCCATGGCTTCAAGAAGGCATCCCCCTGCAATGAATCCTGCTGAAGGGGGCAGGCATGATACAGCCTCAGCTTGGTGCTTTCCCTGGAGGCAAACAGGTCCACCATTGGTTTGCCCCAATGGGAGAACAGGCTGTAAGCTACCTCTGGATGGAGAGACCGCTCGTGGGATGTCTGGTCTAAGCAGCTGAAAGCATCTGCCAGATGGTTCGAGGCTCCTGCCACATGGATGTCTAGGAGATCCACCTCCAACTGGCTCACGAGGGTCCAGATGCAGAGTGCCTCCTTGCACAGCAGATGGAAGTGCATGCCATCCTGTTTGTTGAGGTACTACATGATCATGGTATTGTCCATTTGGACTTGAACCACTTGACCCCGGAGCTGAGGCGCGAAAGCTGACTGTGCCAGTCTGACTGCTCTGAGCTCCAACAGGTTGATGTGGCATCAGGACTCCTCGGGGGTCAGAGCCTGTGGGCCCTTTTGTCCCCCATGTGGGCTCCCCAGCACATGAGAAAGGCATCAGTTGTGAGAATGACTGTCAGGGTGGACAAACGGGATCTCTTCCTGCAACGGTCTGGGGCGATCCACCACTGGAGAGCATCCCACATCTTCTGGGTTACAGTGACCAGCTGGTCGAATTGACCATGGCGCTGAGACCAATTGGCAGCCAGCTCCCACTGAAGGGGGCACATGTGCCACCGGGCCCAATGGACCACTGAGGTGCACACCGCCATGTAACCCAGAAGGTGCAGAAAGTCCCGGGAAGGGCGCAACTGCCCAACCAGAAATTTTTGGGCAAAGGAGGAAAGAACCTCTGCCCTGTCCACCGGGAGCCAAGCTCTGGCTTGACAAGAGTCAAGCTCTGCCCCAGTGAAGCCCATCACCTGAGAAGGCACGAGTTCTGACTTGGCCTCGTTGATTAGGAGACTGAGTTGGGAGCAGGTCTGGAGGGCCAGATCCCTGGGTCTCCCCACCTCCTGTAGGGAGTGACCTGCTAGAAGCCAGTCATCGAGGTAGGGGCAAATTCTGATCCCTCGACATCGTAGATGGGCTGCCACCACTGCAATGCATTTGGTGAAGACCTGTGGGGCAGATGACAGGCCGAACGGCATGGATCAGAACTCGTACAGGGTCCCCTTGACCCTGAAGTGGAGGAACTGCTGATGGGATGGACAGTGGGATATGAAAGAATGCATCCTGCAGATCCCGTTAACAAAACCACATGTTTTGCTCCAAGGATGGTATGATCTGGGACACAGTGACCAACTGAAAGGTGCGAGACCCGAGATATTGATTCAGGTCATGGAGATCTAGAATGGGGCACAACCCCCCTGTCCGCTTGGGCACCAGGAAGTACCTTGAGGAGGAGCTGAACAACGTTGTCTCAAAGAGCCAACTGGGTGTGAGCGGAGTTCCGTTCCTTCCGAGGGGCACGGGCTTGGCTGGGAGGGTACTGCTCGAATACTAGAGGCAGTCCCTGACTGACCACTTCGAGGAACCATCTGTCTGAAGTGACAGCGGACCAGGCAGAAAGGAAATGGCAGAGCTCGCCTCCCATGGGAGGACCCAGAGCTGTCATGATGGGAGAAGGGGTGGCAATCCCCACCCCATCACTGAGCAGGCTTGGAGGAAGAGGAAGCTCCATGACCTGAACCTCAGCCTCCTTTACGGGCCTGTTGGGGTCCAGGCTTGGGCCAAGGGTGTCAAGCTTGAGCCTGATGCTGATGCGGCTGTCCCCCTTGAAAGGAGGACTGCTGAACCACAGAAGAGTGCTGAAAGGGCTTCTTCTTTTGCTGGTTCTTGCCTGAAGAACTCTTAGCAGAAGTAGCATCCAAGGTTGCATTGGACTGCTCTATGTGCTGGGGGTGACCGGCCACTCCCAGGCTGAACAAGTCGGTCCCAAGGAAGGGCACATCAGCTAACTTGTGCTGAGTATCTTCCAGGAAGGAGGAGAGCCTCAGCCAAGCCCTGCAGCGAGAGGCAACCACGGCAGCCATCGAATGGGCACAAGAGTCCCCAATGCCCAAGGCCGTCTGGAGCTGTTGCTTAGACACAACTTGGCCCTGGTCTCAGACCTGCTTGACCATGGTCTGCATGTTCATGGGGAGGTGTGGGAGAACATTGTCTAATGACCCGAGAAGGGTGTGAGAGAAGTGTGCCATGATGACAGCTGAACTTGCCTGATGAAGGCCCAAGGAGGAAGCCGCATAGACCTTCCTTGCCGAATGATCCAAGAGCTTGGACTCTTTGTCAGGAGGTCAGTCAGTGTTGGCAGAACTGCCAGTATGCCTGAACACAGAGGTGGTCACCAGGCTCTCGGCTGAAGGGTGCTCTGTGAACCCCGCAAGTGACCCCATGGGAACCACTTACTTGGAGGTCATGCAGGCAGACAGTGCTGGACAAGAGGCAGAACGCTGCCAGAGTTCGAGTGCCGGACCAACAATGGCCTTGGCCATAGGAAAACCTCTGTCGGGATATCCCTATGTCCGTAAGAGAATGCATGGCGGTTTCTGGATGGGTTCAGGGGGCATCCCTGTGGACTCAGAGATGAGTCGAAGAATCCCTTGGAAGGAGGAAGGACCTTCCTCCATCCCCAGGCCAGCGGATGACTCATCATACCCAGGATGAGAGTGGAGCTCGGTGACGTCCGAATCCGAAGAGTCTGGATACAGCGGCCTACCGCCCAAATCATCCTCGACACACCGAGGATGGTCCAGGGTGACTGTGACTGACAAACGCCGGGGAAGCCCAGTGTCTGGTTGGTGGTCTTTGGAAGTAGCCCCTCCCATGGGCTGTTTAGGTGGCGGTTCCACCATGATGGGTGGAGAGACCGATTTAGGCTTAGCAGGTAGTGACGCTGGCCCCGAGGGGGGAGGGACCAAAGGTTTCAGCTCCAGAGGGGTTGGCTTCAGCCTAGGAGGTGAAAGCCAAGTAATGGCCAGGGTAGGAGTCGAAGTTGGCTTGTGCCCAAACAAGATCAGCTGTTGCCACATGAGGTCCTCATAGCGCCAGCGGAATTTCTGCTGGAGCCTCTCCTCATCCGAGGAGGATGAGGATGACTGACGGCATTGCCTCTTTTTGGAGCGCTTTTGGCTCTTCCTCGGCCTTCTGGATGAGGGGGTTCTAGACCTCAACCGAGATTGGACAGGCCGACTCGGCCACTCGGGAGACACTGGCAGGACTGGTTACTTCCGGGGGTCTGGAACTGGGTCCTCAATGGGGACACCAGCGGGCTGGGTCTCCTCATCGGGGAAAACAAGGACCGGAGTCCTCTCTAGGGAGTCATCGACAGCGGATCAATTGGGACGAGAACAATCTCGACCTCATCGGCTGCATCCTTGGTCGGCTGGACTGATGGAAGATCTGTGAAGCCAGCGGCCGAAGAAGCAATCTTGACTGAGGTCGAGACTGCATGCTTCTGGGACTGGGACCTCTCTCGATCTCAAGAGTGCCTTTGCCGAGATGAAGACTTGCTCGGTTCCTTCTCCCGCTTACGGGATTGGGAGGAGTGTGAGCCCGTGGGCCCTCTCCCTATGTGGGAAGAGACTGGCACAACTCCTTGAAGGAGCCTGAGAAGGTGGAGCCCAAGTTGAGTGGAATGAAGAAGCTTCGAGTGTCTGCTGCTCGAGTGGCTTCTTTCTTGAATGCTTGCATGAGTTCTGACTGCTCGGCAGATCCCACAGCCAAGGAAACCACCCACCTAGCCTCCTTGGACTTCACTGGAGGGCTCCTCTTCTTCGGTCTCCCCAGTTTCAGATGTGCAAGACGGTCGTCCAGGATGTTGGGATGGAAGGCCAAGCAGAAGCTGCAGGATGTGGTGTCATGGTCAACACCAAGGCAATAAACGCACACAAGATAGGGATCGGTGCGCGACATCTTTTGGCTGCAAGGACACCGGTGAAATCTGGTGGAAGATTTTTCTTCCATGATCGAAGACGCAAAAGTGTGGTCGCTGACTTGAATGAGTTTTAATTTCGGCAAATCTGAAGTTTTGAAAGCCAGGGCCTACAAAATGCGTGAGCATGAGGGAGGCAACCTGAATCTTCCAGTGGAAAGGAAGATCTGGCATGACGGGGTGGAGCCGAGGTATATACCACCCAGGTGTGTGGGAAGAGCCAGCTTGAGGACTTCCGGTGATTCTTAAAGGGGAAAGGGACATGCCAATAAGTGTGGATGAACAACATATCCACGATCCTAGAATATATGATCTGAAAGTGAAAGCAGATAAAAAGCCCAAACACCAGTTTCTTTGCCATGTCATAGCAAGAAAATGGTTAGAATGTTTGGGTTAAAATATGCAGGGTAGCAAGCCCTTGCCCAACAGATGTGCCCTCTGCTGGTGTGGTGAAGAAATGGACACTGGTTCCATAGTTACAGCACTCCAAAGTTGAGAATTTTCCCATAGGATAACATTGTGGCAGTCATGGTGCCTTTCGGCTGCTATACCTTGAAATTGGTTTGATATAGATTTTTTGCTAAGCGCAGCTAGGAGTACTAAGCATGCATGGAGGTGGCCAGGCCATGACTGCAACAGCAAAGGAATTTTTTCCAAAGTTCCTACATTTCCTGAGATATTGCAACTTTTGCAGCACAAGGGTTACCTGGAATGGCTCTAGGCATGCACTGTGTCTCTATACTTATGGGGACATGGGATCGCAGAGCCAAGCTCAGTCCTGTTAATGAAAGATGTGTCCTTGGCATCCAGTGGTCTCTCCCCCAACCTGATTGCAGTCCCATTCCAGAAAGATATATCCTGGTGTCCAGTGGTCCATCCCCCACCCAATCCCAGTCCATGTAGAAAAACAATTTCCCTAGTGTTCAGTGGTCTCTCCCCACACGCAATCCCTGTCCTGGTAACACCATCCCAACCAGTTTGCCAATGCCCCCCTCCTGACAGTCACACTGTCCTTGGCATGGCAGGAGCAAATAAGTCATGCTGTCCCAACAAAGCCCAGTCCTGAATTGTGAGCAGTGTCCCACAACCCATACCCAGTTAGTGGCCCCCCTCTAACCCTTGGCACTAACACCAGTCCCCCTACCTGTCTGTCAGTGCCACAGTTCAACAACGGCGAGTGGCATAGTCCACCTTGCACAACCATGGCCACCTGCCATCTATCTGTACCGGGGAGTGCAGCCTATGAATAGGGCAAAGAATGTCACCGTGCCCTATAAATAAGCTGTCCTCCCTTCTACACATAGACACCGGGTGTCCGTCTTCATGTAAGGTGGACTGTGCCACTCACCGTCATTGAATTGCAGCACTGACAGACTGATAGAAGGACTGGATGGTGGATGTAGGTGCTGCGGGTGAGAGGAGGGCCAATAGCTTCTAACTAGGTATGGGCTGGGGGACACTGCTCATGGTTCAGAATGGGGATTTGTTGGGGAGACAGGACTTCTTTGCTACTGCCATGCCAAGGGTAGTGCAGCTGTCAGGGGCATTGGCAAACTGAGACTCATTCCTGGGATGAGGATCAGGTGTGGGGAGGGACCATTGAACACCAGGATAACTGTGTTCCTACACTGACTGAGATCAGGTGGGGGGCTGACCATTGAATGCCAAGGATATATCTTTCTGTAATGGGACTGGGTGGCAGAAGGGATCACTGGACACCAGGGATATATCCTCCATTAACGGGACTGAGTTTGGAGGAAGGGGGCACCACTGGACAACAGGGATATATCTTCCTGTAATGGGACTGAAATCAGGTGCGAGGAAGGGACCACTGGATGGCAGGGATATATCTTTCATTAATAGGACTGGGTTTGGAGGAAGGGGGCACCACTTGCCACCAGGGAGTACTGTCTTGGGATGGGGGTCACTGTTGCACTACCTCCGGCAACTTCTAGGGCTGTGCCGAATTAAGATGAGGGTTAGGTCGGTGGTATTCTCTCCCTACAAGGGGACCATGCAAATTCCCCTTGCACGGAGCAAATATTGTGAATATCGGACTGTGCAGATATTCAGGTCCCCACCCTTGATTTGCATAATTTTATCTTGCATCCCTCCCCGGTTTGCCTGGCACAAACCCTGTTTGGCCGTGCTAACCGGTCTTCTAAATATAGGATATTGATGCAAAACCCAGTTTGCATGGGCAAACTAGTGTCTGCACCAGGGCAAACATTTAAATATCAAGCTTCAGCTGTTTTACTCCCCTGCACCATCACCAGGACTCCAGACCAAACTGATAAAGAGTCTTGAAGGGGGTTACCATGGCCAATGAGAGTCTATGGAAGGGGGGGATGGGGATGATAACCCTTCCCCTCCTGCCTCCCCCCATGGAGGGAATCTGTGGCTGTTTTGAAGGTCCAAATTTAGTCCTTGGGATGGTGGATGATGTTGCTAGTTGGCTAGTGGCAATATGGTACTTCTTGGTGATGCAGGTCCTGCAGAAACTGGGGTGCCATTCTGGCCTATCAGTTGCTATTTTTCCTCCCCATTTTCATGCCCGCCCATCTCTTCTAACAAAGTGCATAGTCTAGTCACACCTCAATATACATGTCAACCCAAGTATGTCTGACCTCTACACCATTGTAAGGTAGCATTAAACCCACTAACAAGTTTATAAATTGTTTAACTGACCTGAACAGACCAAGGTGACCCTCAGGTCACTGGCATTTGTACACAAAAGGACCCACTGGCTAAAGTGACTAGCTCGAGTGAGCATTTAATGACACATTGCCAAGATGCAGCTAATGTAAACCTAGCCAGGTATATGTCACTGAACAGTTTGTTGTATCAAACCACGTTAAAAAAGACACTTCGATAAATAAATTTAAAAAAAGCTGGGAAAACACTTTAAGTGCTTTATTAATAAAACGATTTATTTTGAGAATAAATGGAACTTTGTGTATCCCCAATCTATATAGTTAACTAGCCAGCAGCTCAGACACTAGCCACACCTCCTTCCTCTAACCCAGACACCAGCCCCCTCTCCACAGTTCCCTCTGTCACTAGCCCCTTCCCTCCACAGCACCTGACACTAGAATGCTTCCCTAACAGCCCCACATGACAGAAGCCCTCTTGAATGTACACCCTCCACAGTCTCCAGCACTTCTACGGCTCCCCTCATCACCCCAGACAATAACCCCCTCTCTCCACTTTGTGACACAATCCAGCCACGCCAACACTCTCGCCTTTCATCACAGTCCGTCTGAACACCCGTCCCTCTCTAAGCACCCCACTTTCTAAACTCTGTGGATATCGCCCCCAGATTCCCAGAAGCCACACCCCTTTCCCCAAAGTTATTTGAGAATCACCCATACCCTTGTTGCACACCTTCCCTGCGAGGTCCTCCTGGACACCACCTACTCAGACACCAAGGACACGCATACACCCTTCCTTCTATACTCTCCCTCCATGGGCCCCAACACTAGCCCCCTACCTCCCTCCCACAAAAGCCCATGACCACAGCTGACTCACCTTCCAAAGCCCCAAACACTAGCATCTCTCTTCCCCAGACACTAGCCTCACCTCCTTTGCTGGGGTGAAAACTGGTAACATCCCACTAGCCAAATGCTGGTAGATTTTGTATACAGTGATTAAGATTTTCCTTTAGCTAGCCCTGCAGACATGTGCTGGAGAAGATAACACTTTGGTAAGTACATCAACTGAGACAGTGGAAAAGTCTGTGGGGATTTTCCCCAGCTGGCTAGGGGCTGTAAAAATCAGTTTTGACCCTGAATGACTTACCTGCTCTGTTTGAGTCACAGTGCACAGAGTTGGGTTGTCTTTGGTTTGGGGTAATCTGGTAGAACCTAAAAGGAAAGCACAGGGAAGATTGCAGAGATGCAAAGGGTCAGAGTTCATAGAGGAGAAATAATAGGAGTCAGAATAAAACAAGATACTGATCTGAAAGGTAGACAGACAACATCTGGCCAGACCTGTGGAAATAAAGGTAAAAATAGGTAAGTATGAGGCACTTAAAGTAACGTGATTAGAGATAGGGAGCGGAGTGATACAAAAGGTAATATACAGCATAGGAGTAAGTGGAAAAGATAGTTAAAGAGCATCTCTCTCTATTATAATAAAAAACTTAAAACACTAGATTTATACCAATTGTGTTTTAACTTTGTTTTCTAGTTGTTTTTTTTTTTTATTCATTTGGTCTACTAAATATTGTAAGTAATGCAGCACTTTTTTCACAAAGTCTTTCAAAATGTATCTTATTCTCACGTGCTAACCACACAGTTGCAGTTTGTGATATCACAGTCTGTCATGGTCAGCACTAAAAACTCAAGGCACTGTGAGGTTAACAGGGGAGTGGCAAATGTTTTCTATACAGACTTTTCAAATGGACTGCCAAAATGTACTGTAAATCTTGGAAAGGAACACTGAAGATGAAAAAATGTATTTTCTAGTAAATTGCAAACAGCTGAAACTTATTTATGAAAAATCATGTGCTGAAGTGCAGAGTTGCTCTTTAACATCAAGGTAAGAGCAACAGAGATATAGTGATAGAGAATAAAATAAAGCAGATCAAACCAAAAAAGCAGCAACTTCCTGCAGTAATTTTGGCCCCCTTCATAACCCCCAGTCATGTTCTCTGACCCGGTCAGCTGATCAAACCATCCCATCCCAAAAACCTAATATCCTTACTGGCCCACACTCCGTCAATGACAGAGAGACTGACTGAAAGCTGCCTTGCAGGAGGACTGGCCTAGTTGTTTCAGTGCAGAGCAGACCCTAACCAGTTGATCAAGCCCCCCCCCATTTTCAACACTGCCAACACAAAATCCTCTTCCTCCCGGCCCCAGTTACACCAACTGCACATCCAACACTCACTGCAACCTCCCTTCGCCTACCGCCCTGCAACCTTTGTTTCCTCCATGCATCTGATGACATCTTTAGGCCACTATGGCATTGCTATGGGAGTTGGAAGGCAAATTCTCCCTCCCCAGGCTGCCAACAAGTAGAGACTCAGGCTAACTCTCAAATTCTGGTTGCTCACATGGTGCAGTGCCTCTGGACTATTGAATCAGCCTGTAACTTCCCCATTTAAACATTGTCAATGTACCTTTAAAAGAATTAAAGGAAAATTAAAACCCTCATATCATTTGAATTTTATTTGTTTCCATGCCAAAAGACAACTTCTTTCCTGTAGCTGGTAGGGCTTTATGTGTTATCTTTAGTTTGTTTTCACTGCTCATAGTAGCCCCTGTGACTGCCCGGGGGGGGTCTCCATTTCATGGTTGTTGAAATCTCATTGTCCATGAGAACTGCATTAGCATATGAGAACATGATGTCAGATCAACCATTTGTATCATGCATCTCTATGCTGAAAGAACACATACCCCTCAAAAACTCTCTAGAAATACATAAACTGAATGAAGTTTAAGGGGAAAACCCTGCATTACAACTTAGTTTGCAAAGCTCACTGTAGGTAAAAGTGGTATTTCATACCTTCTTGCAGCTTATTTCTCTGAAGACTAATTAAGCAGACAGGCATACTGGGGAATTTAAAGGTTCAGTACGCATCGGGGGGGGATTCACAAAACTTTCTGAAGCTGCAAAACCTTCACTAAGTCCCCAAAACTTCCATAGCTACGGAAAAAAAGGGGAAATTGCTCTGAGTGCTATACACAAAACTTCAGCAGCTGTGGAAAAAATACACTAGGGACTGTGAAAAAAAAGTGCAGCTGCGGAAGTTCCTGAGTGAAAAAAAGTAATTGATAAGTATGGCACATTGCCCTAAGAGCTATTCTCAGCCAGGTTTCTTCAGCAGTTGCAGAAAAAATGTTGCACACATGAGAGTGAGGCATGACACTCCCTTAGCAAAATGCAGTGCCCCAACAATTGAAATACAATTATAGTGGAGGTCAGGCACAAGTAATAGCAACTCAGTGGGTGCATAACAGTGGTTGTAGTTACAGCAACACTAGCACACATTGTCATTGAATGACAACAGACAACAGCCACCAGACCCAGTGCAGCCCATGAAGGAGCCCCACAGGCAGTAGAGACTGAACAGCTTACAGTGAGTGCTACTCCTGCAGGCAACAGAAACACTCCAGGGAGTGACACGACCAGCAGTGACAGACAGCCACTGTGGTGCATGGTGTTGCTGTACCAGTGGTGCTGCAGTGGTCCCTGTTGAGGGACTGGTTGCTGGTCTCTCTGTGGGTACTTTCATTTACATCTGTGGCAAGAATGTTGAAGTCTGCTGTTCCAGCTAATTTGGTCCACCATTGTTGTGCCTCCTAAGCCATTTCTGCAGCTGCGGATCTGCAGTTGTGGCTTTTCAGCACTTGCACAATTTCTGCAGCTGCTGAATTTCCACAACTGTGGGGATTTTTGCAGAATTCTGCACCTGCTAAGTTTTCTTTCAGAATATCGCGCAACTGCATTTCCGCAGTGCTGCAGGCCTTTTTCCTGCAGCTGCGGGATTTTTGGCTTTCTTTGTGAATCCTGCCCCATGTTCTTATATGCTAATGTAGCTTTCAGGGACAATGAGATTTCAACAACCACCAAATGGAGCCTCCCATGACAGTTACAGGGTCTAGTATGAAGTGTGAAAACAGACTAAGGCAGTTGCATGCATTTCTAACAGCTACATGAAAAGAGTTGTCTGTTGACATGGAAACAAATAACATTTAGAAGATATGAGGGTGTAGTTTTCCTTTAAAGTAATAAGCATTAACAGATCAATCTGCATACCTGTAAGTACAGGTGTACTGTTGTCATTCCTTTCACATTCAGACTGTGGAAAGGGGAAGTTTATTCTTTGGGTGCGCCACTCACTGGTGCAGTCATTAGAATGGAGAAGTAAAGGAGCCTGAAATTATAAAAAAGGCCTTTTCAGGGTAGATATGAAAGGAGCCAGATCCTGCACTGAAGGCGTATAGCATCAAGCGGGTGTAGGACTTAGGGCAACAGAATGTAGGTGAGGCACTATGGGAGAATGCGATCTGGGTGGTCAGGACTTCAACGTGGCAGCAATTGTGGGTGGAGAGGAATGTGGAGCCCTAACTGAGGTCCACCCCGCCCCCTTATGTGCAGGCTGGGGGATGTTTATTTAAAGGGGGGTATGCGGTGAAGCCCCCCTGCAATGGGGCCAACATGCATTTTGACTAGCAAGGTGTACAGTTCAAGTGCTGGTTGTGCATCTTGCGGTCTCCTGTTTTCCCGTGATCTGATTGCCTTTGGTCAATTTGTTTTCACCCTCTTGTGGGTATCCGTGTGGAAGGAGCAACAACTCAACACAATGGCATGCAGCACTGCACCCCCCCAACCCCACACTAAGTAAAGACCTATGATAGACTGAGGTTGTGGTGCTCACTGCTTCCCAGCTCCCAGCAGTTCAGTGCTGGTTCATGGTACTCCACCTACCCCAAAACACATGGCTGTGGATTGAGCAAATGCTTAAGTCTCAACACCCCTGACACTCTGCTGCTACATAGAAGTGATGAAGAGCCCAAATTACAATGTTTTATTGTCCTGAGCAATCACCACCACCACCCAGAAAAATACAGATACTTGATCAGCTAGTCACTACATCAGTGCATGAATGCATCATGAAATAGCAGTATCTCTGATGGTGACTACAGTTGCTAGGAGAGGGGAAGGCTGAAAATGAAGAGAGATCAGAAATCCCCAGCAGCACAGCACTACAAGGAAACTTTGAGGGTAGGTGAGCCCCTGCGAATACTCAGGACTCCATGTTTGGGCCTGGAAAAAAAAAAAAGGAAAAGCTCCAAAAGTTCCCCAGGTAGCCTAAGGTAAGTTCTTTGGTCATCTAACCTCTTCCCAATGTCAATCATTTCTCACCCTCCACCATACTCTTTTGTTTTTTTGTTAAATATGTTTGGTTCCTTGGCACTGTGTGCCAGAAGTCAAGGATACCTCCAAACCAACCTAAGCCCCCATAGTTACCCATGTAACGGATATGTCAATGGTGGCCCCCCTCCCCTCCTGACCTCTGATCCATAATTTTAGGGAGGGAGCAATAGTATATAAATCCTGGCTACCTTAAGTCTTCATCCTCCTACAGTGCACCTGCTCCATTAAAGTTCAAAGACCCTGTGCACAGCGGTGTGTGCCTGTGATCTAACCTACCTTGAATGAATTAAAGCATTTGGATTTTTGCAACTTGGCATTTTCAGTACGTTATTATATGGTGTGGTTCTGCACATCTATTCTTCTTTTCTTTTGTGTACAGCAATCTCTCCCTTGGTCACCAGCTCCATTAAGACATAGCAGTAGTAACATGGAGCACCTGACTGGGGAGAGCAGAGTAGTCTGCGTCACTGATGATGCTATGCGGAAGACTGCACCTCCCCTTCCAGACGTCTGCCACACTGCAGCTTCCAGTACCTTAAAGAAGTTGGCAAGCTGTGAGACACAGCAACCGAGTTACCCAGAAGGTGATTCCCACAAATCTGAACCAGGGGAGCACCGCTGAAATATAACTGGGGTACTGAAGAGTCAGGATTACTTGAGACACTTTCTTTTAATACAGTCCCCTCCCCCACCCTGGTGTTGCATTCTCAGTCCTCTGGCTTTAGGGCTAACCCCAATGGTGGAATTGGCCCTGTCTGCTGTTAGCCCACTGGGCGCTCCACAGTGGCTGCCATAAATCCTGTTGTGGCTGCGATAGGGGAAGGGGCACTCTGCCAGTGCATTCAAAAACTCAGCTGCTGTAGCGTACCTAATTGAGTATCTAGGTGCTAGGCTACTTTTCTGTGCTAAAAGGGACAGCAACCTCAGTTTCATCACACAACGTGCTCAGTGTAAAATATTAAGTCTCAGGCATCACAATTCTGTGTGCAAAATCGACTTTAGGCAAGGCAAATTTTATTTAAAAGATACACAATTACAGAGGCTCTGGGTGCCGTACCTAAAAACCAACAAGGAACACATAGATAAATAGCAATAATCATAAAAACTACAATAATAATTAAATGAAAATTTAGTAAATAAATAAACAAAAAGTCAGGGACAGGCAGTGTAACAAATCAGAACAGGGTGATATTTACAAAACAGGGCCAGGAATGGCCTGCGCAGACAGGAAGGCCTTGAGGTGTGCCTTAAATACCTCCACCCATGGGGCCTCCCTTACAAATGGATGGAAGCGAATTTCACAGGATGGGGCCAGTGACATTAAAGGCTCTGTGGCCGGCAGTTTTAAGCCTCATCCTGGGAATCACAAGAAGACCCCTTGAGGAGGAACTGAGGGAGCGGACTGAGGTAGCAGGTGTCAGAAGGTCCACCAGGTAACCAGGGCCCAGGTCATGTAGGGCCTTAAAGGTGAGCAAGCCCACCTTAAAGAAGATCCTCCACCTGGCAGCCAGTGCAGTTCATGCAGCACCAGTTTTTTTAAATTGTATTTATTTATTTATTTAACAGACTTTAGGATTACAACCTTTGAGTCAGGGACTCATTTACAATGGCTCCGCATCAGAAAAAACAAATACAAACACTTAATACATATAGACATAGAATGGCAGGTAAAGGTTACAGCTTTTTCAGTTATACAATATTGCAGAATCAAGATCGGCTATACAGCGCACTGAATGTGTTATGGAGAGCTGTTTGCTGATAGAGGGAGGGAGTAACAGGTTTGATATTTACAGTGAAGTAGAGAATTAGACAGATATCTTGTATGCAGCCAAAGGACGCATTGTTAATAGGTACTGTTTGGTAGCCCTATCAATAGGAGCTCAGTGGCGGGGTGGTCCTGTAAGATGATAAATAGATGATCCAGAACTAGCAGGTACTTTGGCAGTGCCATGAAGCAAGAATGTGCTCTTTGAGGGCCGACTTGAAAGGTCCTAATTTGGAGATGGAGGAGATGTCCGGGGGGGGGAGTTCACTGTACCAGACTGGGGCCCTGTGTGGGAATGACCTTTGGGCTGAGGAGGTTCTAACCCTTGGGACAGACCACACCTGTCGGTTGGCAGTGCAGGTGTTCACTGGATGGGCCTTGCGGTCCTTATCTGCCATCAACTTCTATGTTCTATGTTTTTATGTCTATGTTTCTATGTTTCACCGAGGTGTGGGAGGATAGGAGAGAGGCAGAAACCCCCAAGGGGGGTAAGCCCCAGGTGTATTTGTGAGGAGACATGCTTGATAAAATACCCTTTCATCCAGGGTGAGGAGATTTGTCAGGGCATTTAGGGTACACGTATGGCTATGCTTGTCTGCCCCGGAGAGGAGTCTGCACACTTTGTTTATGGCCAGGTGGATTTTGTTAAGGGCTGTGTGGTCAGCGGCTGAGTAGATAGTGAGCCCGTAATTGACTAGGGAGAGGACTGAGAAGGTGACAGCCAGATTAAGGGCTTCCAGAGGTAGGCAATCCTTGTGCCGATACAGAAGACCTATACAGACATTTATGGCTGATGATAGAGTGTTAATGTGTGAATGGAAAGAGAGGCTGGAATCAAATGTAAGACCCAGGTATTTATATGTATGGACCTGTTCCAGAGGAAGGAGTGAGTGGGAGAGGATTGTTAGCTGCACATTCTTGACCTTATTCTGTTGGTGGGCAAAGAGCATGGTTTTTGTCTTTTTTACATTGACCACAAGTCTTTGGTCTATGAACCAGTTTTCAATCTGGTTAAATGCATGTGGGAGGGAGGACTGCAATACTGTGGGATCTGGGTGCGAGGCAAAAAGAACCACGTTGTCCGCATAGAGTAGTAGGTTGCCGGAGCAGGAATTGAGCAAGGTGTTTAGGTAGATGCTGAATAATAGAGGGCTGAGGAAGGAGTCCTGGGGAACCCCAGAGAGAACTGGCAGGGTGGATGAGAGGGTGTTGTTTATTTTGACACATTGTGATCTAGCTGTGAGGTAACTGGTAAACCAGGAGATGGGTCCTTGGGACAGACCTATGTGGCGGAATGTGCTTAAGAGTAAGGGGTGGGAGACTGTATCAAAGGCCTTTGACAGGTCGATGAAGACAGCTCCAGCTAGGTGTTTTCTATCCAGGGCAGAGTGAATAAAATTAGAGAACTCAGTGAGAGCTGTAGTTGTACTGTGCCCAGAACTGAAGCCATGCTGTTCCCTGCAAAGTAGATTATGAGCAAGTAGGTACTCAGTGAGTTGGGTGGCTATAATTTTTTCGAGGGCTTTCAAGAGTGGTGGGAAAATGGATATGGGATGGTAGTTATTGGGGAGGTACTGTCACCATTCTTCAGTATTGGGGTGACTGTAGCAGTCTTCCAGGCTGCCGGGAAGTACCCCAGACTTAGGGAGTGGTTAATGAGGTCAGTCAGTGGGAAGGGGACTGTATCTAGTACTAGATGTAGGATTCTCATATCAAAAGAATCTTTGCAATAGCAAGAGCCACTGAGTGCTTTAATGAGATAAGGCATTGCCTCATTCGTAGACATCACCCTGAGTTGGAAGGGGGGATACTGGGTGTTAGGGGGTGGGGCTGCAGGAGTGGGGTCGAAGAAGTTATTTGGGAGTACTGCACTAAGGTCAGAGAATGATGAGTTGAGGCAGTTGGCGATGTCCAGCGGGTCGGTGGTAGGGACATTGTTGACAGTTAGTGTGGGGTGGAAGCTGGAATTTGCTGTTGAGTTCCTTGATATTGCTATTAGCAGGCACTGCACAAAGCTTATTTTTTTCCAGAAAAGGTATGCCATCTTAATTCCATACCTGTCTGAGTGTGCAGCCTTTCTGGGCTGCCGTGTGCTGCCGTCATTCGGCTTCCCTTTTGCTCTCTTCCCGTTTCTCCCTCTGCAGATTCAGAGTTTTGTGGTGGGATTAGCCAACCTGTGGGGAGTCTTGAGGAAAAATGCTGCAGACCCTGTGATTGCAAAGAGAGGAAGCCATAAAAGATTTAAGTTTTGACTTTCTAAACCTCTCACTCAGCACTCAACATTTAAAGCACGATACAGTTTTCCTCTGTTTGAGCACGGAAGAAACTACTCTTGACTCAAGCATTCTTTGGAGTCTATAGTTTAGATAAGTGATATGTGTTCTTGTTTTTGTGTTTGCTTGTTATCTGCCTAAAACTATAGGTAGAAAGTATGGAAACCTTTCAACTTAGTTTTTTAAGTTATTTTAAGCTATTGTATTTTGTAATAGTGTGTTGTGTGTATGTCTATATAGTTATTTGCTTTTTATTAATATTATTTCTATTATTGGGACAAGATTTAATCTTTTTTTTATTTTCTCACCACAGATGAGTCACATGATCCTATGTTTGTATATAGTGCATGCGTAGCGCTGTTGAGTAGATTGTTGTTCAGTTCGGGCACAGCACTGGATTGAGAGCTACTGCTGCTGTAAGGAGTAGATTATCTGACTCCTATAGTGAGCTAGAAAAAGGGTGTTTAAGCGTTTTAAGCAAGTTTGATTTTAACTTGATCCGCCACTTTGTTACTTTGCTACTTTTGCTCTGTGTGATTCATATGTGCTAATATACAAACTAGAGGAGCATGTGCAATAAACAGAGGATGGAAGTTTTAACTGAAGTGTCGACTGAGTAAGTAGTTAAGTATTAGATATTTGTATATTTTTATGCACTGAGAACTGCTACTTGGACTTGGACCCCTTGTTAGATTTTAAAATTAACCGAAATTTTTTTGTTAGTTTTTCTTTGTGGGAAAACAGATTCTTTATATCTATTGCCAGGTTTATTTTACTGACGTATATTGTGCATTAGATAGGTTGACAGCTTTTGTATATAATTACTGCTATTACTATTACACTACTATATTTATTCTGATGTCCCTCTATGTTTTTTTTTTTTTACTTAAGATTTGAGACTACAGTTAAAAGAATTGAATTCACAGAAAGCAGAAATTATGAATTGTCTATGTTTCTTGAGCAAAGCTGGCTGACTGTTTGGATGTGTCCTTTTTCTGAGCCGAGTTACGAAATACCCAGCAACAAGTTTTGAGAACTAGCCTGCTTGAATATTGATTCTGGACAACTAAATGCATGAACTGGCTTAATTTTCTGATCTGTTATCCTGAAGATCCCAAACATACAATTTTGACTGAATCTGAATCTGAAACTGAACTGAAATTTGTATCATGGAGGAATCTGAATTGGTCAAAGAGATTAATGGATAAGCGGACAATAGGATGAATGTATGAACGTATGAATGTGGAATTTGAAATTATGACCAATTTAAGTCTCCGATACTCGATTTCTAATGTTTTAACTTTTTCTGACCAATGGTTATTAATTTGAACTAGAAACTTAGCTGATTAGCCTGCTGACTAGTCTACAGATTTCTATATTAAAACCTATATCTGGATAGAGTTTTTTTTGTTGTTGTTATTATTCAGTTATTGCAGTTGTCTAGTAGTTATATTGTACATTGTGTTGTGTTGTATTTTATTTATTGCTGTGATGGTGAATACTAGATTACAGAGAATGAATAATCCGCATTTATCCCCATCTAGAGAAAAATCCCATACCCCTGCCAAAGTATTACAAACCACAAAGTTAAAACAGACAAAACAAGCTAAAATAACAGATCATATAAAAACATTTAAATATGCATCAAATGTCAGTAGAACCTCTACTCTCACAAATAAATCCCACAATTCCTTAGAAATGGCATCACAGTTATCTCACATTAAATTTACATTCTGATTTAACATTAATAGAAGGTACGATGGAGAAGAATATTAGTGGACAGCAACAAATTGAATATAATCACTCACTTCTAAGTAATGATAAAGAAACAAAGGCTAATAATCTTTCAAATAGTCAAGAGATGGCTGCTTTAATTAGTCCTTTAGTATTGACACCTGATTTATGGGAAAATGAGCAATATTTTACTAAAGAAAAAACTGTATTGGAGGAAGTCTCAAAGGATTTGCGACGTATAATTTCAGGCTTGAAACAGTTTAATGAACACAATTAAACATCGGAACTGTGTAGGAAGTGTCAAAAAGAGTATGATGTGAAAACTGAAGAAGGTTTAAAGTATGATTATCAATCAAGTTATTTAAGTGATAAATTAATTGATATGCTATCACATCAACACACAGCTAATATACTGATCATGGAACAGGTTCTATTGAATAAAGAAATAATTGAATCAGTTAGAAGTGAGTTTGTTCAAATTAGAGCTATTTTAACTGAGACTATGGAAGCTAAAGTTAAAGGAGCAGAGGGTAGGGAAATGAATATGAGTAGCCAAAAGATTAGACCGGACTTTGAGAGTATACATATTCCAGGTAGTCCAATCAAGACAAATAAAAAAGGAGAGCATACAGAGAGTAAGAAAGGTGATGAAGTAAGGAAAAAGACCAAAAAGAATAAAAGTAGTAAAACAAAGAGAGCAGCCTTTGTAATAAACTCAGGCAAGATTGATTCAACTAAGGAAGAAATCCTAGTTCCGGTCATAGAGCAAACAAAGATTGAACAAATGGTATTAAAGGAAAACCAAGAATCATGTTTAAAACAAGTTTTAAACACTATGCCAACAGATAATGAAGTATCTATTTTCTCTAAATTGACTACTCATTTACAACAATTAGAAACAGAAATTGCGCAGCTGAACTATGATTTTGGGGCAACAAATGTAATGGATGTTAATCTTGTAAATGTATAGACCAAAGAGATTGAAGAGCCATCAATAAATGAAGAAAATAATAAGGGTAGTTTACATGAGGAGCAATATGTTAAGCAAGTAAGGACTTATGAACAATCTCTTAGTAGTAATCTAATACAATCTGTAGATTTAACCTCACTAGTTAGGGTTTTAGCTCTGAGTGGATGGATTCGATTAGAACCGAAACATCAAATAAGACAAGTAGCAGAGAAACTAAACATAGAGTTAGACTTAGGTGTCAACCCTGATGATATTATGGAGATAAAAAACATACGAGTTGACTCTGCCTTGCTAATTGATATCCACTTTTATTCGCCTCTAACAGCTAACTATGTTTGGCTAAATGCACCAGTTTTTCAAGAAAAAGAGAGATACTTAACATTTCCAGATAGGCACTTATTCAACATCTCTAAACCACAGACAGAGAAATTAGAGCAAAAACCGGTGGAACTTATACTCTTTGGTTTAAATGATTTGTATAGGGAAACTGATAGAAAATTAATTAGAGAAGTTTGTAGTCATTTAAGGAACTTTTTACAAGTTAGATTAGGTAGGGATGGTATTATAACAGTAGAACGAGTAGGAAAGGGATCTCAAATCAACAGTCTAGTTAAGAATATGGAAATCACAGAACAAATTTTGATGAAATCAACAATACTGGATGCTGTGGGGTTAAACGTAATTGAATCGAATGTTTTGGATGGCCAGAATGTTAAATTAGAGATAACTGGGGTAGAAAACCAACTACCAGTCAAAAACAAATTCCAGTCTTTAGCTGGTTATTTAGATTGACAACCAGGGGCACTAGAAAGAGAAATTGCTTTAGAAACTAGCCTAGGATTTGATTTTACCTTAAATAATACTACTAATGATACTTTACAATTCATTTCATGGAATATAGCAGGTATTAGAGAAAGACAACAAGATGATGATTGGTTAAAGTACATAGTTGCTTATGATGTAGTTTGTTTACAGGAGACCTGGCATGGTGTAAAGGACCAAATTGATATTCATGGCTTCCAAGTTATGCATTCACCAGGTAAAAAGACTGCTAAATGGGGAAGAAATTCTGGTGGGATAGCCATATATGTCAATTTGAATAGTTTTGTGTATAGTGAATGTATTATGAGTGATAATTTTATTGCTGTTTTGCTGAAGTATGAAAGTAAGAGTTTAATAGTAATAAATAGCTACGTTCCTCCACCACATTGCTGGGGCTTAGAATGAACGGTAGTCTCCAATCCAGTGAAGTGAGGCCCCACCACCCCCCTAGGTGGGCTCAGCCTTATATGAGCTCACTGGATCATGTGATTTTTTTTGTATCAGCCCACTTTTCCTTTAGCAGGTTATCTGCTTTCACCACTAGTGGCCACCCTAAAACTTCTGAGTTACATAAAACAAAACATCAATTCTCATTATGTTCCTACTGCATCTTACCATACTTTGCTTGCTCACACCCCTAACAGCCCTCCCACTTTCCTCCTACCCACAGCCACAGCCTTATACCAGTTTATCAGGTAGTAGAGCATCTCCACATCCCTCCCATACCACCACCATCACAGAGCTACCGACTCAACACCTCATGGTAAACTGGGATCCTGACGCTTCCATCTTGCCACCCTCCTTCCACACTGGACTAATTGCACTATGCTTTTCTTACCCAAACAACTCTTGTAAACTCTCACAGACACTCTATGCCTTCCGTAAGTCACATGGGCGCATGCCCAAAACTAAACTGCTACTTACACTGCTGCTGCTTCTTGCAGGTGACGTTGAGCGTAACCCTGGCCCAACTCACCCCAACCCCTCTCCAAATCTCAAATTACCTAGGGGTCTTAAACTAATGCATCTGAACATATGCAGCCTATTGAACAAGATCACCCTTCTCCAATCAAATGTCCTTACAGTGCACCCAGATGTTCTGATCATAACCAAAACATGGCTGAAGCCACACAATTTGGATGCTAAATTAAAAGTCCCTGGCTACACACTAATTCAGCATGACTGCCAGGGAAATAAAAAGGGCAGAGGCATTGCCATGTTCATCTCTGCTCACCTTCAGTTCACCCCTATCCAGCTCTCCATGCCCACGCTTTCAATTGACTCCTTGCTAATTAAGCTCTCACTCCCACAGTCAATCCCTATATTTGTTGCTGGGTCCTACAGTGCCCCCAACACCCCTATGCCTCTCATAATGGACCATCTGAACACCCTTAAATTGCTAGGTTCTGGAGGAGAGCTCCTTATCCTTGGAGATTTCAACTCTAACTGGCTCTCCAGCACAAGCTCCAAGCTCCGGAGCCATGTGGCTGCACTAAATATGTCCCAACAAATTTCGGAACCCACACATATAAATCACAAGTCCCAGAACCACTTCCTACTCAGTTGGGCCCTTACCACACACCTGCACTGGATCCTAGAGTCAGGACTACTTCTGGACTCACTAAGTGACCACCACATGATCTACGTAGTAAGGAAAATATTCAGGCCCAAAGCTCCTCTCCCCCGAATACTGCTCACCAGGTCCTACAAATCCCTTGACCTCCCAGCACTACTGTATGATCTGTTCAACTTGGACTGGTCCTGCATCCATGGGGCCCCCTCCATAGACACTGCCCTTGACCTTTTCAAGTCTAAATTCCTCACTGTATGGAATCTCCATGCACTGCCGAGAAGGACCCATGTAAGGGGTGCCCACCTGCCCTGGATCACCGCTAATATTATCGATCAACTTCATGCCAGGGACCAAGCTTGGAAAGCCTACAAAGCATCTAATACCCTGGAATCACTCCAGTTCTACTGAGTACTCCACAACTCCTGCACCAGGCTCCTACAGCAGGCTAAAGCAAGCTATTTCAAGGCCTCTTTCCACTCTAACCTAAATCATCCTGCAAAATTCTGGAAATCAATCAAATCACTCCTCATCCCCTTCCAGCTCAGCCTCCCAACCCAACCCTAAATGTTGCTGGCTCCACCTTCACTGACCTAGGTGAAATGGTCTCAGTCTTTTATACCTTTTTCACCAGCTGTGTGGCCTCTCTTCTATCCACACTCTCCCAAGCCCACCCAGTCCCACTACTCACACCCCCCCCAGGTTTTGCCTTTCACATGGTCACCCCTACTGAAGTGCTAAAAGCCCTATGGGCACTTAACCCCAACAAAGCTAAATGTCTCTTGGGTCTGGACTCCAAAATGCTCTACCTATCTGCCCCTGCCATCGCCTCCCCACTGACCATTCTCTTCAATCTCTCATTCTCACTTGCTACAGTCCCAACTGACTGGAAATGTGCCAGTGTTATCCTCCTCCCAAAAGGGGGTGACCCCTCAACTCCAAGTAACTACCGCCCTATCTTCCTACTCCCCATCCTGGCTAAAATTCAAGAGTGACTTGTGCTTGGCCAGCTCTCCTCCTTTCTCAATGCCACTTCCTTCTTCACACCCTACCAATGGGGATTCAGGAAGATGCATTCCATCATCACCTCCCTCCTCAGGCTTGCTGACTCTGTCCTCACAGGTATGAACCATGGGCACATCACCTCGGCTATCTTTTTTGACCTCGCCAAGGCATTCAACACCTTCTCCCACACCCTTCTACTATCCAAACTCACCCAGGCAGGACTCTCGGGTATTTACACCAAATGGTTCAAATCCTACCTAGTAGGCAGATCCCAATCTGTGAGAATCAGTCTTCATACCTCTCTCCCCTAACTGTAGCCACGGGGGTCCCCCAAGGTTCAGTACTTCGCCCGATCCTGTTCTCTATTTTTCTCAATGACCTGCCCTCCATATGTCCACACACATCCATTCATATGTCTGCCGATGACACGGCACTGTATGCGACTGGTCCCTCCCCCTCTGAGGTGGCCTCTAGACTTCAGGAGGATGTCAATGCTGTTCAGCTCTGGCTTCAATCCAACCAGCTCTTTCTAAATCCAAAGAAAACTATCTCCCTATCCTTTGGCAGTAGACAGAGGCTCTCCCAGCTCCCCACAACCCCCACTTACCATACTATCAATGGGACCCCTTTGGAGGTCTGCGCCTTCTTCTGGTACCTCGGGGTATGGCTTGACCAGCACCTCAACTTCTCAGCTCACAAAGATTCAATCCACAAGAAACGTCACCCCAGCTGGGTGCCGTATATTGTAACAAGGGTTGCTTACCCCTGGAAACTTGCAAAGCAATCCTACAACAAATGAGTCTCCCTATAGTTGATTATGGTGACATAGTTTACAGTGCAGCTCCCAAGTCCACTCTCACAAAACTTGACCCCCTCTTCCATTCCTTCTGCTGCTTTGCCTTAGACTGCCCTCTCTCAGTGCTCCACTGTAACCTCTACAAGTTGCTAGACCTCCCCCACTACAGGATCGCAGATTTACCCACTGTGTGAGGACAACAGTGAAATTCTGGATGTAGTCCCTCCCCCCTATCTAGAGTCTGCCCTTGCAGTTCAACCCCCCTCTGTGTACTCTCTCAGGAACACTGACTCCTGGTTTTTGCATGTCCCACACATGTCCACAACCAAAGGCCAGGTGGCTTTCAGCTACCGCATGCCTAAACTGTGGAACTCCCTGCAAGCTGACATTACGCACACAGATAACCAGTGGCTAAACCAGCTCCTCAAGTCATTTTTCCCCCATCCTGCTCATGCTGTCCACTCCACCGTAATGTTATATATCCCACCTCTCACCCTTAAACTATACCACTGTCTGGCACATCTTTACCTGCCAAGTCCCAGGCCCTAGTCTTGTGCATGGAGCAATCTGCCCTATAGCACCCACCTAAACCCTACATGTCCTTCCAGCATTACTTATCTCACACAAATTGCATAGCTAGACATGTTAGTAGTTGCACTCTGTTAGTCAATTTGCCTTTGGCATCAAAGTTACTAGCTTTGTCATTGTTTTATATAATCCTATGTTGACCTGCACTGTAAATTCATGTGTTTCAATGCTGTACTTATCCTTTCCCCCCTCCCCACAGGATGCATCTGGAATCGAGTGGTACACCGCTCAGTATGCTTTCCTGGTGAAACTCTTAAATAAATAAATAAATAAGAAAAGCCTCCATCTTACACTATGGATATATGGAATCAATTGGGTATTCTACTTATTGAAATTATGACTAAATTCTTGGAAGTAGAAATTTTAGTAATAGGGGATTTTAATGCCTGTATAGGTACTTTTGATGGTTTAGCAGATAACTCCTTTTTTCAATGTGCGATAACCCCTTATCATGGGATAAAAGAGAAACAAGAGATATGAAAATTAACAAAGCTGGTAGTGCACTGATTAAGATATTAAAGGAGTGTAATCTATAGCCGCTAAATGGAAGGTTAAAAGGAGACCAATTGGGGGAATATACCTATGTTTTGAGTAGAGGAACATCATTGATAGACCCAGCTTTATGGACAGGTCCTATTGAATACTGGGAAAGTCTGAATGTCAATCTAAGAATGGAAAGTGACCACTTCCCTATTGTGCTTAAAAGTAAAATAAAGAGAGTTAGACAGACATCAATACCACAATTATTGACTCGTATGGAAATTAGAACAAACAAAAAATCATATGGAATTCAGAATCACCTCATACCATTTTAGATATTATTAATAATTCATTTCTAAATGAGAGTATAGAGTCCTTAAGAATATGCACTGTTGAACAGTTGATTGATAAACTGTATGTGACTTATGATAGAATAAGGACTGAATTGGAGTCAAATGTCAATATAAATATTAATAAAAAAAGGGATGGTTTGATGATGACTGTGTGAAATATAAAAAGCATTAAGAAGATTAAATAAATAGTATATTAGGCATAAAACTAAAGATCTATTGAAGGCCATTAATCAGTCTAAGAAAAATTATAAGACTATCTTGAAAGATAAACAGATAAAATACTACAGCAAACAATGGGAAGAAATGAATAGAGCGATTACAAATAGAGATCTAAAAGTATTCTGGCAATTAGTGGCAAGGGGTACAGCTAATTATAAAGATGGTATGGATTCTTACATATCTGAAGCTACTTGGATCAATTACTTTACTCAGATTTTTGTGGATCCAAATACTGTTAGTAATATATATATATAAAACAACGGGATTGTCACATTTGGAAATTACTTATCAAGAGGTATATCTGGCTATTAATTCATTAAAATTAAAGAAAGCTCCTGGTCCAGATAGTATGCCAGCAGAAGTTTATCACTGCAATATAGGAGTACAGTGCAGAGTACTGACAACTCTGTATAATAAATGCATACAGGAAAATAAATATCCACATACATGGAAAGGGGCATATATAATTCCCATACACAAAAAGGGGAATACAGGGAACCCTGCTATGTACCGACCTATTAGTCTATTGGATAATAATCTAAAGATATTTTCCAAAATAATTCTTAATAGATTAATTGAAGCTATACAAGTAACAGGTGGGCTGGCTCCTTACCAAGCTGGATTCCACAAGGATTTTTCTACATTGGATAATATTTTTATACTCTTTCACCTTATAGAGAAGTATGTACATCTTAGGAAGCAGAAATTATATGTAATGTTTATGGATTACTCCACAGCATTTGATACTATATCTAGGACAAAGCTTTGGGATATATTATTAAAACGAGGCATTGACAAAGTATTGGTTGACATTATACATGATCTGTATGACAATAATTGGGCACAGGTAAGATTGGGTATGGGTGGACAACTCTCTGCTCCTATTGAAATTAATAGAGGAGTTAGGCAAGGATGTGTCCTAGCCCCGATCTTATTTACATTATATATTGATGGGATATTAACAGATCTAACTAATTTAAATTCAGACTCCCCTAAAATACAAAATCAACCCTGTTCAGTCCTTGCTTATGCAGATGACTTGGTAATACTTTCTCTGACCCAAAAGGGGTTACAGGAAAAGATTAGTTTACTAGAAGATAGATCTAGAGCATAACAACTTAAAATAAATCTAACTAAAACTAAAATATTTATGATCAGCCCACATAATAGTAAGAAGGGTGGAGTCTGGTTTTTACAGGGTAATAAACTAGAAACTGTTAAAAATTATGTATACTTAGGGGTTGAATGTAATGATAATGGACTATGAAACCACCAATTTCAAAGATGTTTAGATACTTTAAACAAAACAATGCTGGGATTAGTCCATTTTAATAACAGATATGGAGGAAAAAGTATTAAACCCTTGATCCAAGTAATTAAATCTAAATTTGAAACTCAGCTCCTATAGGTACAGAATTTGAGAAGTGGCCAATATGGAAAAACTTACTATTCCTATGTTTAAATAATTAAGGAATATATTGGGAGTAGGGAGGTCGTGTTCTGCATCATATATCAGGTCAGAGCTGGGAATTACTAATATTAAAGCTTTATGTGACGTAAGACAGGTCAACTTTTGGATACGGATAAAAAGGCTTCCGATATCCAGCATTACTTTTTTGTGTATGGAGGAAAAACAGAAATGGTTTCATATGGGGTATACCCATGGATTTTGGTACTCAAAGATTATAAAATTATTAAATAAATACAAATTAGAAACTTTAGCAGGATATGTCAAGAAGCGGGTTTTATTAAGTAATAAATATAAGAAATATGTGACACAAAAAATAGAAAATTACTGTGAAAAGCAAGATTTAGAACATGTAAAAAAATTCAGCCTATTCCAAATGGTTTGCACATAATAACCTTAATTTTGGAGATAAAGCATATCTTGATGTACTGACTAATCATATGCTCAGAAGAACGTTTACTGTATATAAATTTGAGCAATTCGACAGCAGTGTCCTAAGATTTAGATATAAAAAAAACTGATGAAAATTGTAGCTGTGCAATTGGTGGACAAGAAGATTTAATTCATGTTATGTGGTACTGTGCATGGTACAACAAACAGCGTATATACTGGTTAGGTCATTTTACAAATAATATGTACAGTGTTGATTATGCAACTCTGACTTTCATACTGATTCACACACAAGATGCATATTCTGTTCACAGAATAGCTAAATTCTTTCTGACAGCTAGCAGAGTAAAGAGGAAAATTAGCAGTGCAATTACGATGGTGAGATTTTAGTCTTGTAATTATTATAGCTAAAAGTTACCAATTGTATATTTATATGTCTTTTTATATAATTGTGTGTCTGTGTCTTTTTATATTTTGTGTTAATCGTATGTGTATTTGTTGAAGACTCTTTGAGTCAAACAATAAACTTGATTAATTGATTGATATTGTCCCAGAACAACTGAGCATTCCCCCAGGAGGAGGCAAGGGTAATTTTGTAGTAGTCTGATTTGGCCTGTTTTATGGCCCAAATGCATCTGTTATGAGCCGCTTTATAGGCTTGCCTGTCCGCCTGCATGCTGGATGTGACTGCTTTATGCCAGAGATCATCTATGTGCTTTAGCTGTTGGAGCAGTGCAGGCATGACCCAGGGGGCATTACGTTTCTTGGATTGCACTTCTGCTAGTGGGGCATAGATGTCACATGCTTTATTAAAAGAACAGGTGAAATAATCAAAGGCTTCATCTATAGTAGGGGCCCAAGAGATGGGGGACCAATCCCATTGAGATAAGATTTTCTTAGTTTTGTGAGGCCTCCAGGTTGGAGACGCTGCTGGGCAATATAGTTTGGTTTGGGTTTCTGCTGAAGGCAGGACTAGGAAAAGAGGATGGGTAAGTGATCACTTAGGGAGTCTGGAAGGACCACCAGGTTAGAGATTCTGTGGGGATGGTTGGTGAGGAGAAGGTCGATCAGGGTGCTAGAGCCGTTAGTGGGGTTTACCCTAGTAGGTTGACTGACCAGCTGGGTCAGGTCCAGTGCAGTGAAGGTGTTCTTGGCATGGGAAGCTGAACTGGCATGCCAGTTCACATTAAAGTCTCCAACTATGATGGGTTCCATTTTGGGGGGAAGCTGGAGATGTAGTTAACAAGGGATTGTATAGTAGGAACTTGGTTTCTTGGGGGGACATATGCGACAGTAAGAGTTACAGGTGCTCTGGAGGGATCTGGAGTAAGTTTAATGATAAGACTTGGGCACCATGGTCTAGTGGAGGTGTTGGAAGGGCATGGCATATCATGTACCATGTACACAGCACACCCCCCACCACGTTTGCCCACTCTGTCTCACTATGAAGGGTGAAGCCAGGGAGGGCGACCATGGAGTCAGGTGTTTTTTTGGAGAGCCAGGTTTCTGTGAGGGCTAGCACATCTGGCTGATGTTGCAGTATCCAGCAATGGAGACCTGCCGTCTTTTTGGGTAAGCTGCAAATGTTCATTGCAGCTATTCTAAGCCCGTGGTGCAAGAGGCTAGGGTTGGGCAAGACGGGGCCCGGGCTAGGATGAACATTTCCTGAAATTAGTAGGAGACTGGCAAAGACTCTGAGGAGAGCAAAAGATCATTGCCTTATTGTCAAGGATAGCTGCCGCCTAGTTATAGTGTGGGTAGTACATGGGATGGCCAGGGTGATAAGGGTTGGAAAGGATAGGAATGTGATCCAGCATGGAGGCTGATGGTGGCACATGACTGCAGGGAGATATGTTGGGGGGATGGGGGATGCATGACAGACAATGGCAGTGTGGGTGGCTGTTGGAGATGGTTCGTGGGGGTGGAAGGTGTGGGAAGAAGGCCCTTGAGGGGAGGGCTGAGGGGCCCAAGAAGTAGGATAGTAAGAGAGATCAGTAGGAGCCTGGGTGGTCCACGTGACAATGGGTGCCCAGCAAGTGATGATATGGGGGCAGTGGCCCAGTGTTGGTATAAGGGGGGCACTCTGATACCCATAATTATGGTGGTCTCTGTGACACAGCGGTAGGGTGATGGACTACAGTTTGTTAGGGTGTAGTAATTTGCTTTAGGTATGAAGGACCCAAGACAAGAAGTGTTAGGGGAGAGCAGTGGGAAGAGGATAGCAACCTCCAAGAGCTGTTGCCCTCTAGTGGCTTTGCAGTATAATTTGCAAATGGAAAAGTAGACACTTGGCAGCTGTGTTCTGAACTAGCTGAAGCCAGCAAAGGGTACCGCCCGAGACCCTGAGGTAGAGCACATTACAGTAATCAAGCCTCAACATCAGGAAGGCATGCACTAAGGTGGGGAGGTCCAGGGGTGGAACCAGGGACTTAATCCTGGTGATATTCATTAATGCCTGGTGGCATTAATCAGTTTAATTACCCCTCGTTCAGATTGCTCCCTGGTGTTTGCACCTTACCGAATGTCCCCCCTTACTTCCTCCATTTGGAGCCTGTCCCCCCCAACATCAATACCATATTCTGGGACCTTCTCGGGTTCCTCCTCCCTTTTCTGCTCTCTCTTTTTCTTACCTTGCCCCACCCGCCTTTTGCCCTGTGGCTCCCTAACTTTAACCTTGCACTACCCATGATTCCTGATTTACACCTGTTTTCCTTAGACTTCATTTTGTCTAACCATTGATTATATCATGAAATTACCTACTCATGTGTAGGTATATAGTTATCAAGGCCTTGCCTTTGTTGTTACCTTGTACACTGTATATTTGCTTCTGGCCTAAGTGGTTATTTCTTTACTTTTCTGTTTGATATTAATGTATTCATTGTGTTGTATGATGTGTATTGTAACTTGTCCAGGTCTATCTTGCAAATGAGCTTTGCTCAATGGTATTCACCTGGTTAAATAAAGATTTCAATTGATTGATTGATTGATATTCCTCAGATGGTAGAAACTGGTGTGGACCATGGCCAACACCTGAGCCTCAAGTGTCAGACAACTGTCCAGAATAATGCCCAGGTTACACACCCTAGAGGAGGCCTTCATAGGCACGGAACCCAGGACAAGTCCTGTCTCTGTTCCTGAGGCCATCCTTTCATGCTCTCTGTTCGACTCCACTACCAGTACCTCCATCTTATTGGGGTTCAGTCACAACCAACTGGAGGCCATCCAGTCATTGATTTCAGCAAGGCAGTTGTTAAGCACATCCACTGTGCTGGCTGTCACAGGTGCAAAGGAAAGATACAGCTGGGTATCATCAGCATAGCAATGGGAACCCAAGCCGTATTTCCTAATGAGCCCTCCCAGGGGTAGCATGTACATGGCAAACAACATTGGTGACGACTGAACCCTGAGGTACTCCACAAGACAGGAGACTAGGGGAGGAGGAGGAGGAGAAATTCCCCATCACTACCCTTTGCCTCCTGTTTGTGAGAAAGGACTCAAACCAGTGGATGGCTGTGTCAGTGAGTCTACAAAATTCCCTGCAGGTGGTCAAGTAACACACAATAGTCCACCATGTCAAAAGCTGAGGAGAGATCAAGGAGAATGAGAATTGTCCCTTCCCCTCGATCTCTAAGAAGGTCATTGTGCACCTGAACTAATGCAGTTTCTGTGCTGTGCCTCACCCAAAAGCCAGCCTGGAGGGGCTAGTATAGATCAAAGGCAAAAAGCAGCTCCTCAAGCTGAAGCACCACAATCTTCTCAACAAGCTTACCCAAGAATGGAAAATTAGAGCTAGGACAGTAATTTGCCTTGATGTCCGGGTCCAAAGGTGGTTTCTTTAGAAGGGGTCTCACCAGTGCCTCCTTTAAGGCATCTGGGAAGACCCCCTCATACAGGGAGCACCAGACAATCAAGGCAAATACCGGGCCAATGGAGCTGACACATCCCATTAAGAAACATGTCGGCACTGGGTCCAGGTCACAATATATGTGCCTCAGCTTTGAAGCATCCCCGATGACCTCAGCCACCTCCACTGGTCTAAACTTGCCCCAACCAGATGGAGTGCTCTCCAGGCATCCGAGGCAATCACCGCTGGCCAAAGATTGCCTCACTGGTAGAATTCCCTGCCTGATGGTGGACACTGTGTCCGAGAAGAACCGAGCAAACTCTTTGCATAAAGCATTAGAAAAAGCTTTTTTCAGTGGCAGACAGTTTGGATTTAGCAGCCTATCTACAGTCTGAAAGAGCACAGTTGGTTGATCCTTCCATGCAGCAATCTCCCTGGACAGGAATACTGCTTTCTTACATTTGATTTCCCCCAGTACTCCCCATAGTGAGCACGCAGGGCCAGCTTGCTCTCCTCCAGGCCGGTCCTCTTCCAGCAGCTCTCTAACCTCTGACTCAAAATCTTCATTGCCTTGAGCTCCCCATCGAACCACAGGGACCTCAAGTGAGAAGATTTAGGTCATACATAGACTAATGCTTGGGAGTCGAGTGCCTCAGACATCACCTTATTACAGGTGGCAACTGCAGTGCATGTACTCCCCTCACATGCAGTGCCCACACTAGATAGGTCAGCCACCGCCAGAAGACCCTCAGGGGTCATACCCCTCAAAGGGTGGTAGCTTACCATCTCAGCAGGGGGAGGGCTCTTGTTGGGGGGTGCCTTAAACAAGAACTCCATCGTGCAATGATCAGACCAAGCGACCCGATCAGTCTTGAGATTATTAATCTCAAGCCCCAGTGAGAAGACCAGGTTCAACATGTGACCACCCTGACTTTATTTGGTGCAAAACAATTTACAACCACCTGCAGCTCTTGTAAGACACTTCGACCGTTTTTGCAGGACTACTGCATTATCAGGAGGGTGATGACGCAGTAGTCCTGCGAAACTATTAAGGTGTCTTACCTGAACTGCAGGTGGCTGTAAATTGTTCTGCACCAAATAAAGTAGATTTGCACACAGAATTGTGGTAGTTTTCTGCACTGCTGATCACCAGGGGGCATCTAGAATGTTTTCAAGTGGGCAACTCTTCCCCAAAATGTAAAATGTTACCTTTTAAAGCTAAGATTAGGGTTAAACAGATTTTTGCTGGACTAAGGCGGTTGTGGGTGCTACTCGGATAAATAGCTGGATCCACTGGTGCTGACCACTCCTATATTTATGCTTTCCCATCCCCGCACCTTATTTTGCAGCCTGATCTCTCAAGGTCTGTCTCAGCCTACAGACCACTGCTGGAACCCTTATTCTTTTTTTTTCCTAATCCCACCAACACATCCTCTCCCCTCTGCATTCCCCAAAAAGTATATAATCCTTGAACCACCATTGCCATCCCTCCCCTGTACTGTCCTACTACTATTTAAACTATTATTTAATCCAGACAGTACATGGTGGGTAGTACCCATGAGTCAGAATCTAGAGTACCCGAAAGAGTTCCCCCAACATCAGCACAAGAGATACTCACAAACTTTCCATCAGCCTCCCAACCAGTCAGCACCCCATAAACCAATCAATTGCTGCATCCCCAGCACACAGCATGGAAAGCAGCCCTAGCACACTCCTACAGTCACAAAGAAGCACCAGCACCTATAGCCACCACCCTATACGTGGCATGGAAAGTGCCCCCTAACACCAGCAGGAGTTACCCACCACTTAAGCCCCTTCCCCACCCATCTCCCATGCCAAACATTTCTAGCCATGTCTCAGAAATCAGGGACTGCAGGATTAAAACTCAGGGACAGATTATCAAAATCAGGAACAAATCTTAAAAGTAGTTTTTAGCTAAAAAAAACACCCTGCAACATTTTTGCTTAGGTAGAAAAGCACTTTCTGAAGGAGTCTTAGACTGTATTTCAGCTTCTGTGTGGCATTATTTTATTTCAAATCTCCAGTCCTTTATGACAGACATGCCAATTTTGGGATAGATGAAAGTAACTCTGAGACAAGGGACAAAGAAGTAAACAGACAACACACAGAAGCACCCCCACCAACTACACAAGACTGCTCCAACAAACCAATCTCATTTACAATCTTCAAGTTCAAGTTTATTGGCAGGAAAATACTCCATTAAGCAGGCTCATTTGCAAGGAGGTCCTGAAGCACTAGTAAGAACAAAGTATAAACAAAAAATGACAAATGCTATAAACACAGTGAAAATACATGTGGAGAGGACTCAAAAGGGGAAACGGTGTTTACAATAGAGATCTATGTACAGTGGGGCATTACGGTACAGCGGTACATCAAGTTGGTAAATTAGTTGAGTATATACAATAGAAATCTATATACAGTGGAGCATTGCGGTACAAGTTGGTAAAATACATGGCAATACATGGAAAGGCACAGTCAGTTTACACAGCATGTAATAGGCAAAGGTGGATAATGGTCCATCAAATAAGCAAGTACAAGCTAATACATGGGAGCACTGTTATTCATATCCTACAGCTTGTTCTAGGCAGGATGTTACAGGGTAGCAGTAGAAGAGGAGAAGCAGGGTAGTGGGCGTGGAATTTGAGAAGTAGTCAGAGGAGACAGGAGTCGAGAAGATGGTCAGGAGAGGAAGTGGAGGTAGTAGAAGGTATTGGGGTGGATCAAAATAGTTAAGAGTAGGCAGGGAGGCTGGGGGAGGATGAGGCAGAAGAAAACAGGACAAGATTTAAGGGGGTGATGGGGCGAAGTCCAGATCGTTTAAGGGTGAGCAGAGTGGAGTGAGGGAGGTGGGGTGGGGTAAGTGTGGGTAGTGGGAGTGAGCCTTGAGATGAAGTGACATTCATTTGTTACAGGACAGAAGTGTGGTACTTGACAAATTTAGTCAAAGGCATACTCAGCTGGTCAGTGGCATGCACAGGAGTCACATAATTTGTTGGCAAGTAAGCTTTTGAAGCTTCCCGGGGGATTAGTTTCTGCAGTTTGAGGCTGGACTGTGCTTTATTCCAAGCAGCTGGGAGTGTATGGCTTATGGTCAATCCTCTGAGGCAAGAACGGGTGCTGGGGACATCTAACATAATGTAGGTTGTAGTACGTAGGGGGTATAAGCAAGCAGAATGTCGAAAGAGATTTGTTAGATGGGGAGGGAATTTTAGCAAGAGGGCTTTGTATAGCCAGGTAAGGGAGTGACAGAGATGTTTAGTAGCTAGGGAGGTACAACCCAGGGAGTCATATAGGTCACAGTGGTGAATGCGGCAATGAGCCTTTGTAATGAAGCATATTGTCCTACAGTAAAGTGTGTCTAGTTGGTGTAGCAAGGAGTCTGAGCATTGGCTATATAGAATGTCAGCATAGTCAAGGAGTGGCATGAAGGTTGTTAGAACCAAATGTAGTCTAGCTTCTGTGGTAAAAAGGGATTTGTTTCTATAAAAGAAACCAATTCTTTGCCGCAGTTTTTTTGTTAGGGACACGATGTGGGCAGAGAATGTTAGATGTTGGTCTAAGTCACAGCCTAGATATTTAAATTTGTTAACAACCTCAGGATCATCTTCCAGGAGAGTTTTTATGGGGGACAATGATATAAGCTCATTTTGGATGGCCGTCATAAGGGTGGAATAGAAGTACATGACTTGGTTTTCTTTTGCATTTAATACAAGTTTGGACTGTGCAAGGCTGAGCTGTAGGAGATCAAATTCAGACTGAAGCTCCATAGAGCTTTGGCTGCAAAGCTGGAATATATATATATATATATATATATATATATCACAGTATCGTCTGTGAATAGGTGGAGTTTAGCGTTGTGAATATTGTTCCCAATGGTGTTGATATATAGCATAAATAGAAGAGGACCAAGGATCGAGTCTTGTGGTACTCCTTTCAAAAGAGGAAGGAGAGGGGAGAGGGAACCACCTGCTTTCACCTGCTGCAGTCTGTTGTTCAGGTAGCTGTTGAACCAAGACTGCGCAGTGCCAGAAATGCCATGCCAGTTTAGTATGTCCAGGAGTAAAGTGTGATTGATGGTATCGAAAGCTTTATTGAGATCCAAAAAGACAGCTCCTGTGACTTGTTTCTTATCCTTTGCGGTGAACCAGTAATTTTAAACTGAGGCTAGGGCTGAGGTAGTGCTGTGGGCTGGTCTGAAGCCAGACTGGGATGGGTTTATAAGGTTTGTTTTTTCAAGGTAGGCTTTTAGCTGAGCATTGACCAGCTTCTCGAGAAGCTTAGAGTGCAAGGGAAGAATTGATATTGGGCAGTAGTTATTCAGGTCCATATGATCACCTGATTTAAACAATGGAAGAACCTGGGCAATTTTCCAAGGCTTGGGCACAGTACAGGAGCTGATGGATATATTAAACAGGTGCAAGATGGGGGCCGTTAGATACTTGGACCCAATTTTGAGGAAGTAGGATCCTATTCCGTCAGTACCAGCGCCTTTGCTAACATCTCACTTTTTAAATACATCTCTCCTACATGGTGTACCTGCTTGTACTTCTGGATGTCCCTTTATACTTCTCTTTTTTGCTGCTCGCTCCTGCATTTCCTGCATTTCAGCTTCTCAGCCTTTAGGCTGAAGCATGACCAGAAATTCAATCAACATCTGCCTTTGACTTAGAGTTCCTTGGGGTCCTAGTGCCAATCATATCATCAACTGACAGCAGAATACACTTGGAAACTGGTGATCATATCCTGTGTTTTTAAAAATTCTGGAGAACTAATTCTTCAGTGCCCCTGCAGGAGGGGGGAGGGAGAGGGGGATTGTGAGGCCCGTGGAGGGAAACAGCAGTGAAAACCAATGCTGTGGACATGACTGCAGTACAGTGGAAGTACTAACAATAGCTGTCCTGTGAAGTCCCTCTTCTAATCCACTTCATAGCAATAAGAGAGCATGGCTCCGCCCATGCAGCCTTAAAAAGGGACTTAGCTGTGCATCAGGGGCAATATTTGTTTAAGAAAAGTGTCACACATCTGCCTCCAATGCAAAATGTTATTGTTGCAATTATTCTTTCTCCCAGCTACAGTAAGTCCCTTTTCTTATATACTTACTGTTCTAACACCATCCTGCCATGGATCACCACTGACATGAAATTCTGACAAAAGAGAACTGAAGGGACCTTAAGTGGATTCAAACTCTCAACCTCTTGTTTATCATGCTGTAGATTTTCTACTTCACCACCAAGCTGGCACAGCAGCGAAGCTCAGGTCTTTAGCTATAGATGTTAAAACCCTGCCCAGGAGGCAGTCCTATCCATACCTGCAGGGCTGCCTTAGGGGCAAATCTGCCTTGGAAACAATTTTAAAAAATGTGTCTTTAAAAAAGGCGCTTTCTGTATCTCAGCCAATCAGGGGCATGCTAGAACCACCCAATCAGAGCAAGAAAAAACATGTGGGTGGGCCATTCAGAGATCAGATGAATAACCAAGCAGCAGCAACAGGCAGAAACCTCAGATACTGCCTTCAGAAGGTACTAATCAATGAGACACAGTGGAGGGTGGGATTAAGTCATCTGCCTCCAAGACTGCCTCAGAGGCAAAATTCATTTAAGAAGTGTCGCTTGCTTTACTAGTGGTGCTCGCATAGTATCCATCAAAGTCAGATATCACATCTTTTGTCAGATTTCAGATACCATCGAATAGTGATGGTATCCAACCATAGATCAGATCTCTCAGATTCCATGTGTGGATCCAACCAGAACTGTGGCATTCAGTCAGATCCATGGGATCTAAGGGTCTTTTCCAGTTTGATCCCAATTAAACAGTGTGGATGCGGGATCCGCAGCACAAATTGTGCAGATGGACAAGAAGTAGCTGCCTGCACTTTCTATTTGCTCTGGAGGTTCATTTTCTTAGTTACAGTCACCGAGCGTAACAAGTTGGCTGATCTAGCTGCTCTCTGGAATAAAAAGTGTTTTCTAACCTTTTACCAGCATTTTCTAGTGCTTTTTTTTTTACCAGATTTGTCCCTCGCGAGTTGCCTTGTTGCTGTTAACCCTGCAGTTCAAAAGAGAGGTGAATACATTTGACCTTTTCCTGGTTGTTCCCAGAGAGGAGGAGGAGGAGGAGGAGCAGGCAGGGATTTTTTTTCAGGGCCAGTTTGATACATCTGGCAGTAGTGGCAATGGAGTCATTGTCAGCAAGAAGAAGAAGACCATCCCTAGGGTAGTGAAAAGGCTAAAGCAGACCCAGCTAAAGGTTAACAAAGATGGACCTTCTCCCCAGATGCCTGATGAGTCTGACCCAGCTGCTCCACAAGCATATCTTCTCAACATTTGGTTGTTGAAAATGAAAAGCATCCCACCATCACCACCTTTGGCAGGCAACAGACATGTGGCATGCATGACATGGCCCATTCTATGTATCCTGAGGAGGAGACTGACACCTTGGAAGAAGATGAACCTGATGATGATGATGATGTGGACCTGGTTTATAATCTTCCACCACTGCAGCAAGAGGATGGAAAAGGTGATGGCAGGATGCATGAGGTAAGTATGAAGAGCATGAAGAAGGCAATGCAGCTGCTCGAATAGCATGACAGTTCTCGCAGTGATGGTAAGAAGGCAGCCACAAAGAGGAAGGCAGCATTTGTGTCACCTCAGCATCAGAGGAGAGGTGATGCTGGTGGCAGTGGTGGTTCTGGTGGTGCTTGTCAGGAACAAAAAAAAGAGGTGGATGATGGAGCCCCAAAGAAGACTTCTCCTCCCCCTATAGCAGAGATCCTGAATACTCTGTGTGGCTGTTTTCCTGTAAGACCACAAAAGACATCACAAATCCTGCATGCATGCTTTGTAGAGAAAATGTGAGCATTGGAAGCTTGGCTAATCTGTGTACAAAGCAACAGGCCCAGGGTTAAGACCACATCCCCTCTATTGACCAAGATGAGGCTTTGTAAACTGGGGCAAGCAGTGATGGAGGGTCCCATCAACCAAAGCAGTATCTTGTGAGTTGAACACCAAATCACAGAAACATAGAAACTGTCAGCACATAAGGACTGCTAGGCCCATCCAGTCTGCCCGTAGGCTCTGTACATTTTATGTGGCCACTGACCCTATGTGATCAATGGCTTTTCATCACTCCCTCCCCTCTCAAGTTTCCCTTGTGCCTGTCCCAGGCATGCTTAAACCCCTCCACTGTGGTTGCCCCCACTACTTCCTGTGGCAGACTATTACAAGCTTTGACTACATTTTTTGTGTAGAAAAACTGTCACATTAGCTCTTTTTTTTTAACTCTATTTCACTCCAGTCACTACCCCTGGAGCCTCTCTCAGGCATCCTGCTTGTTCCTGCCCGCCTGAGGCCCCCTCGACCAGTGCTTCCTCTCCCCCCCCTGTAGCCAGCACCCCCAGCTTACCCCATCTGGGGTGGGGACGCCCCTCCTCTTTGGGCACACTTACTAGTCAGTCTCTGGCTGCGGGTGAGGACCCAGGTGAAGGAACTGGAAGGCCAGGCGAGGTGGACCTGGCAGAGGGCATGAGGGTCAGGTGCCATCACCGACCCCACGGAGCTGGGATTTTTCCTTGTTCTGGTAGCCTTTCCCCTTGCTTGGACACCCTTGAAGCAATGATGCATGGCAACCCTGCCTGCATCAGCCACGCTGTTCAACATGCAGCCCACACACTGCCAGCACCCCCCGATCTCCACCCGGGGAGCCACTGGTGCCAGGCCATCCCGCCCTCCCCAGGGGGAGGCAGCCCTCTTGGGCGCTCAGTCCTCTCCCCATCCCTGCCGACCCCTGGCACCAGAGCTTGCTCCCGAACTCGGCTTGCCGGCATGGTGCAAGGTGTGGCGTCCAGCGCCTCAACCCTCAGCACCACCGGGCCAGCTGGTCACATTACCTTTTAATCTACCCCCTTCCAATTTCATATTGTGCCTCCTTGTTCTAGTACCTTTTCTGCATTGGAAAAGGTCCCCCACCTGCACCTTGTTTATGCCTTGAGGTACTTGAAAGTTTCAATTATGTCCACCCACTCACTCCTCTCCTCTAGTAAGTACTGTACACATTGAGGTCCCTTAGTCTCTCCTCATATGTTTTGTGGTGCAAGCCCTGCACCATCTTTGTTGCCCTTCTCTGGATAGTCTCCACCTTATCTATGTCCTTGTGCAGGTGTGGCCTCCAGAACTGCATGCAGTACTCCAGGTGAGGCCTTACCAATGTTTTATATAATGGCATCACCACCTCCTGCCCCTGATACCCCTGTCTATGCACCCCAGCATGCCACTGGCCCTCCCTACCACCTTTGTGCACTGTTTTGATCCCTTAAGGTCAGTCATCAGATATGATAACTCCTAGGTTCCTTTCCTCTTTGGTGACAGTCAGCTCCTCTCCCCCCCCCCAACCTGTAGCTCTCCCCCCAGAAAGACCTGGGAACATCCATCAGCACCAGCACATTAGGTGATTTCCTGAATTTTTGACTGGAGCAACAAATTCTCACCTGCTCACAGCAACACCTACGGAAAGGAGATAAATGCCGCACTCACTGAGTTATTAATGGGAAATCTGCTACTGTTCTCTTTTGCTTCATGTGTTGGATTCTGCAAATTTATGGCTGTGCTGGAGCAACAATACAGTGTCCCATCATGATACTTTTTTCACCCAAGTGGCAGTGACCAAGCTGTACGAGAAGGTATACCATAAGGTCTATCACTGCTTGAAGATTTCTTTATTCAAGAGTGTACTTATCACCACCATTATGTGAACAAGTGGGTATGTGCAAGTTGAGGACTTCATGGTGGTGACCATGCATTGGGGTGCTTTGAGGAGCTACTTCTGTCTTCCAGTTCCCAAAAGGTTGGGGTGGTCTATGTTCAAGAGGCAGGCAGCACTCTGTGTTGACTGAATTCCTGACAGATCACACATCACCTAGGCTGCTGACAGAGCTGAGAGAAGTCTTATCAAAATGGCTGACATGTGGGGGCACCAGAGGGCCATCTTCCAGGTCGGATGCACTCCTTCAGTCTTTCCCACTTGAAGAGGCAATTATACTTAAAAATATACTTTTACTGGTTCTGAACTTTGAAACAAATGGCAGTTTTGGGTGCAGTATCTTTTCCGGAGCCTGACAACACCAAACTTGCAAAGTTCCGAGGAATAGACCAATTGCTGTGTCTGAAGAACAACCCGATGGAGCACTTCACTGAGTTTGCTGGTCTCATACGTAAAAGTGGGCCCGAGAATTTAAAAACACAGCCACAGGCACCCTGGTACGCTATCCTGGAGTTCATACAGGCCATGGATTCCAAACGTCAGACAGCATTGGACAGAATGGAGAGCCAAGTAGCCGTGGGTCCCACCGTTGAATCAAGTAATCCGCCGGGAAGACATTTAGAGGCCACAGAGGTTTTGTCTACTCTGGGTACCAGCGCCGAGAATGCTCATCAGCTATACTCAGCAGTAATTGAGGCAGAAGGGTGCCAGACCTGTACTGCGACTGTTGCAGAAGATCAGCGCCTTTTAAGCAACTGTGCAGCAGCCAACACGCCTGTTAGCAACTGGATAGAACCCCAAATGTATACATACCAGCAATACCCTGCATCGGCAGGGTTTGAGGACTTTGGGGCCAATGAGGGAGCTGTAATGGTCACTGGAGCATCGTATTTCCAGCAGCTCGGTGAGGTGAGTGCTACCCGAAGCCTCGTCTTTTACAGTTGGCGCTATGTGATCAGACAGGCATTTACAGGGATGCAGCAGTGACTTCAGGACTTTGCAACCTCTCACCCTTTTCTGCAGTTAACAAGACACCCAACGATCGATGGTGAGTTCACTCTGTGGTGGGCCTTCTCCAGGCAGCAGCGTTCCATTGCAGCAGGCACTTAATCAGTGAATAGTGAGTTAAGGAAAACTAAGGAACTGACTGGGACACTGAAAATTACAAGTTTATCTCTGCTCTAAAATGTTCTGTTTTTTGGGATTTCTGAGGAGGTGCTAAGGTTGCCTTCCATCACATTTGTTAATTACTCTGGGTAGCATGATGTAGGGGAACAAGTCCTATATGTACAGTATTTCTATTTTGGGTAGATGGCAGTATTGTCACGAGGTGGTTTTGGGACCATCATTTAGTACCCCTTTCTGAAGTGCTGTATGTCAGAATGTTGTGGGCTAAGATGATAATGTAAGCTGCGGAACCAGAGCTGTTTCAATTATATTTACAATTTTCATATATTAGAACCATGTTAGAGTTTTATTCAAGTGGGGGGACGACTGCATAAGGGGTCACTACTACCTTACTCCCTAGTCATGCAACCGGTTTAAACAGCAGTCTTTCGATTGTGTTATTCTACCTATGTTAATTCTCCCTATTAGATTTACCTTATACCGCTGAAGAGGCTGGCAATTTCTGAGAGACTTTTTGGAACTTTATATTACAGGACTTTTTGTCCAGGATTACCCCCTATTCCTACTGTACCAGATTATATGGGTAAAGTTACATGTATATCAATTATCTGAGAATGTGAATCTATGTCTCCTATACCCTGTATGAGATTTTGTGGATGTTAATTGTCTGCTTATACAGAAAATTAATAAACATAAAGTACAAAAAAAATGGCTGACATGTGACAAACTGGAAACCGGAATGATCATTATCGATAATGCCAGGAACATCATCAATACAAAGGTAGACAGACTTCCTGTCCCAAAACAATGTGGTGAAGAACCTCCTAAATAGAGCTCTCAAGACCATCTGTGATTACTTCTCACGCTCAGGTTCACAAGGAGCTGCAGTGCATTCAGCTGGACAAACACCTACTTGAATATGCCTTGAAATCCACCCTAGACTCACCTTGGCTGTTTCCAGGGCCCTCGGGTCTCTCCTAGACACAGCTCCGAGGGGGGAGCAAGGGAAAAAAATAGTAAACCACATAAACTGTAAACCATGAACTGTACCCCTTTGCAATTTCCCCAACCTCCCACCTGTGGGTGCGCCCGACTTTCCCACTTGCAACTGCTAAATCACTACAGTCTCTTTATGGTGGGTACTACACCGAGGTGCAGATGCAGACGCTGGAGACCTTGCTCTTGGGCCCAAATAATTTTTAACACAATAACTTTTAATATAGTTTAGGCCTGGGTGCAGCTTTCTTGCAGAGTCCTGCCCAGGACCTAACCCCCCAAATTCTAACTAGCTAGCTAGCTAATAAACCCCTCTAACCCGCAGCTTTGATGATCAGTTGGGGGTGGGATTCAACAGGCTGAGCTTGCAATATCGTGGAGGTATTCAGTTGATAGTGTGGCTGACTGAAGAAGTTGTAGAACGCTGGTCTTCACCTGCCTGGCCTTGGCAACTTTGCCTCTGAGGCCTTTGTGAACAGTGTTCACCAGGCAGGCCTTTTGTCGTCTTTCTTGCTGGTCGTCTTCTTCTCGGGTGGCCTGGGGACAGGGCAGGCTTAGTTTCCCAGACTGGTAGCTTGGCACACACACTTTTTATGCAGCAACAATATAGCTGGGCTTTTGCTCAGTCTCTAGCCCCAGCACTGTCACTTTGTCTTCTCTGGGCACAGCAGTGGCTCGTCTCTGGCTCAGTCTCTAACCTCAGCACACATTGTCGCTCTGGCTCGCAGCAACACAGCACCAAACACTTGCCCCTCCAAGAGGGAAAAACAGTGGCTCAGTCTCTTTACTCATGCTGCAAATCTTTTCTGCCACAGCAAATCTCTTTCTCCCTTTCAGGCTGCAAACTTATTTTCCCTGCAGCGAATCCTTCTCTCTCTCTCTCGGCTGCAAGTCTCTTTCTCACTTTTAAGCTATAGATTCCCAGTTGCTCTGTTTGCAGCAAACTTCGAAATTTTACCTTGTACAGACAGCTCCTTCAAACATTCGGCCTGTTTGAGTTTTGCTGGGGCCGGACAGGCTGTTGGGTCACCAGTGCAGGCCTTGGGCTAGATAGCCCACAGCAGTCTCTCCTACTGCACTCCAGTCTCTCTCCTGGCTCAGGCTGATCTCACCTTTTGGTGAGCAAGCAGTCCCTTAAATACATAGATACACAGACACTGTCTGCAGATAAGGGCCTATGGCTCACCCAGTCTGCCCTTTTGAGCTTGTAAGTTCCCTTTATATTTTTCTTGAAGTCTGTTGCCCCTTGCCTCTGACCTCCAGAATTCCTTTATGTCTATCCCATGCATTCTTAAATCTCAAGATTGTTTCAGCCTCCACCACTTCCTCTGGCAGGGTTTTCCACTTGTCCACCACCCTTTCTGTGAAGAAATTCTTCCTCACGCTTCCTCTGAATTTCCCTCTCTTCAACTTCATCCCATGCACAAAGATCACAAGACACAAAGATCTGCAACAGGGTTGATACACAAGGTGGGGTGGAAAGGATGAAAAATGACTTGGCAAGGTTGGAGGACTGGTCAAATATGTGGCAGCTCAGATTCAATGCAAAGAAGTACAAGGTAATGCATCTGGGAAACAAAAACCCAGGGAAAGCATACACAATGGGGGGTGAGTCAATAACAACAGCAAAAATCGAAATAGACCTAGGAGTAATTATATTAGATGACCTAAAGGTGGGCAAGCAATGTGAGAAGGCAGTAAGGAGGTCTGGGGGTATTCTGGGATGCATAGGGAGAGGCATCAACAGTAGAAAACAGGAAGTTGTTATCCCTCTGTACAGACAGTTGGTGAGACCTCATCTGGAGTACTGTGTGCAGTTCTGGAGACCCCATCTCCGCAAAGACATAGACAGAGTGGAGGCTGTTCAGAGGAGGGCAACCAAAATGGTGCAGCGTCTGCACCAGAAGACATACGTGGAGAGACTAAAGCAGCTTAATATGTATACCCTTGAGGAAAGGAGAGGGTTGGGGGACATGATAGAAACTTTCAAGTATCTCAAGGGAATTAACAAAGTACAAGAGGGTAACATCTTTCAGAAGAAGAGACATGCAAAAACAAGGGGGCGCAATTTGAAGATAGAGGGGGGACGGCTCAGAGGTAATGTTAGAAAGTATTTTTTCACAGAGAGGGTTGTGGATGCATGGAACAGCCTTCCTGAGGAGGTTGTGGAGTCAGAAACAGTGGGAGAATTCAAGGATGCATGAGACAGGCATAAGGCAATTCTAGTGGAGGGTAGAAGGAAGTAAGTTGTTGATTAACTAGAATCTGCAGCTTATCCAACAGGTAGGGAAATGGGCAGATGGTCCTTATCTTCCGTCAAATTCTATGTTTCTATGCCCTCTAGTCCTGGAAAATAGTGTATTCCTGCACTCAGCTCCTCCCTGTAAGGTACTTGTATGTCATAGAAACATAGAATCTGTTATCAGATAAGGACCATACAGCCCACTTAGTCTGCCCATTTCCCTACTTAGTTTGACGTTCCCTACTCTTATCTGAACTGCCTTTCCCCCACTCTGCTGTACAGCAGGGTGCCTTTATGCTTATCCCATACACTTTTGAATCCCTGTACTGTTCTTGCTTCCATCACCTCCGCTGGTAGGCTGTTCCATGGATCCACCACCCTCTCTGTGAAAAAATACTTCCTAGCATTCCCCCTAAGCCTCCCTCCTTCCAGCCTCATGTTATGTCCCCTTGTCCTTCTGCACTTTCTTTTCTGAAATATGCTCCTCTCCTGTACCCTGTTTATTCCTCTAAAGTATTTGAAAGTCTCTATCATACCCCCTCTCCCTTCTCTGTCTTCCAGTAAATAGATGTTTAGTTCCTTGAGTCTTGCCTCATAAGGCTTGTGGTGCAGTCCATGTATCATTTTTGTTGCTATTCTCTGGACTGCTTCCATTCTGTCTATGTCCTTCCTGAGAACGGTCTCCAGAACTGGACACAGTATTCCAGATGAGGCCTCACCAGTGATCTATACAGTGGCATCACCACTTCACTCCTCCTCCTACTGGTTATGCCCCTTCCTATGCATCCCAGCATTCTGTTTGCCTTCCCCACTGCTTTTTCGCATTGTTTGGCTGACTTCAGATTATCGGATATGATAACCCCCAGGTCTCTCTCCTGACTTGCAGTGGCTAGAACCTGCCCCCCCCCCCCAATCCAGTATTCCTCTCTTGGGTTTCTGAGTCCCAGGTGCATTATCTTGCACTTCTTTGCATTGAAACCCAACTGCCAAACCCTTGACCATTCCTCAAGTAGTGGTAGGTAATTTCTCATTTATCTACCCCTCATGTGGACTCTGTTACAGATCTTGGTCTCATCTGCGAACAGGCATACTTTCCCCTCAGTCCTCTAAAATGTTGCTTATGAAGACATTGAATAGAACTGGACCCAGCACCGATCCCTGTGGAACTCTACTGGTCACCTCCCCCTCTTTTGATTTTATGCCATTTACTACCACCCTCTGGGTCCTGCCTTTTATCCAGTTTCCAACCCATTTTACCACTTTAGAGCCCACACCCAGATTCCCCAATTTGTTAAGCAACCTTCTATGAGGAATGGTGTCGAAGGCCTTACTGAAATCTAGGTAGGCCACATCCACTGCTCCTCCCTGATCCACCACCCTGGTCACCCAGTCAAAGAAATCAATAAGATTAGTCTGACAGGACCTACCCTCAGTGAAACCATGCTGCCTTGGGTCTTTTGCACCGCTTGACTCCAGGAACTTCACTACCCTCTCCTTAAGCAGGGACTCCATCAGTTTCCCCACCACTGAGGTCAGGCTTACAGGTCTGTAATTGCCTGCCTCCTCCATACTTTCAGTCTTGTGCAGGGGGACTATCTCAGCCCTTCTCCAGTCCCCAGGTACCTCCCCCATCTCTAGTGATTGGTTGAAGAGGGTTGTCAGCGGACCTGCTAGGACTTCCCTGATTTCCTTCAACACTCTAGGGTGAATTCCATCTGGCCCCATTGCCTTGTCTGTCTTTACTTTTCCTAGTTCCTCCAAGACTCTATCCACTGTAAATGGGCTGGTGTCCACCTCTCCTCCCTGTACATATTTTCCCGTGAGTCTTGGCCCTTCCCTTGTCTCTTCCTTGGTAAATACTGAGCAAAAATATTTGTTCAGTATCTCAGCTTTTCAAGGTCATTCTCCACTCATGCACCCTTTCCCTTCTTTAGCCTAACAATACAATTTCTGGTCTTCTTCCTCTCGCTAATATAACAGAAGAAGGTCTTGTCCCCCTTTTTGATAGCTTGTGCTATTCCTTCCTCCGTTCTTGCCTTAGCCCCTCTGACAGCTTTCCCAGCTTCTCTCTGCTTCTCCAGATATTTCAGTCTGTCTTCTTCTTTCTGTGTCTCTTAATAGTTCCTGAATGCCTTACTTTTTTCTTGCACTTTCTCAGCTACCGACTTAGAGAACCACAGTGGCTACTTCTTTATTTTGCTTTTGCTAAGCAATCTGACACATTGACTTGTCACTCCTGCTATGGATCTCTTGAGCCGAAGCCACTGTTCTTCTACCCCTCCCCTTGTATCTTCTGCTGCCAGGGCAATTCTGAACTGATCCCCCATCTCCATAAAGTTGGCCTTCCGGAAATCTAGGATCTTAATCTTTGAATGGCTTTCTTCTGCCAACGTGTTGACTCTAAACCACACAGTTCTGTGGTCACTGGTACCAAGGGGACTGCCCTCCTCAACATCCATGATTCTGTCCCTGTTTGTCAGCACTGAGTCCAGTACAGCCCCCTCCCTGGTGGGCTCAACCACCAGCTGCCTTAGGTTTACCCCATACATGGCAGACATGAAGTCCCTGCTCCTTGATGTACTTGCAGTCTGGGTATTCCAATCTGCATCCTGCATGTTGAAGTCACCCATTAGTAGTACTTCCCCTTTGGCTGCCATATTATGGATGGCTTCCACTAATACCAGATCAATATCCTCCCCCTGCGCGGGAGGCCTGTAAACTACTCCAGCACGGATGGTGGTTTTGTTCCCTGACTCCAGAGTGACCCACAGTGACTCTGCTTGTTCCCTGGATCCCTGAGCATCCATAGCTTTAACCCCTTCCTTTACATACATAGCAACCCCTCCTCCCCTCCCTCTCCTTTCTAAAAAGTGTATACCCTGGTATGGCTGCATCCCAGTCATCCCTGTGCGCCATGTCTCCATAATAGCCACAATGTCCAGGTTTGTGTCTGTCATCAGTGCTGTTAGGTCTGGGATTATGTTTCCCAGACTGCGGGCATTTGTACACATGACCTTCCACTCTGTGTACCCCCTTAATGTTACTTGTTTATTGGTCTTTGCTCTGTGCCACGTTAGTGATGTATCTTCTGTCCTCTCCCCCATTGTAACCATGGAAGTTTTACAATTAGATATTATGCTAGTTATTGGGTCTGCACTGCTTTCAGTTATGTCCGGGGAAGGGGCTATGATAATCCCCTTGACTGTCTATGCCTCCCCCCCCCCTTGGCAATTTAAATGATCACTAAGGATGCCCTTAAACTTCTCAGAGAGGATACCTTTGCCTCCCCTGGATAACTGCTGGCCATCTGGAGAATACAGTCCTTCATCCCTCCAGGTGAGGTTCCAGTCCCCAATGAAGCTATACCCCACCTCTCCAAACCATTTCTTCAGCCATTTGTTGAATTCAATGATGCGGATGTCCCTCCTCCCCCCCTTGCTGTGGACTGGTAGCACCTCCGAGAAGGTGACAGAGTGTGCTACGTGCCTAAGACTCCTCCCCAGCTCCCTGAACTCTTCCTGTACTCTTTCTACAGCTACCTCCTCTCTAACCAGGTCATTAGTCCCCAAATGAATAATGGCATCCAGCTCCCCCGTCCTTGCTACCACCCTTGCAATCCTAAGGATTCGCTTGCCCTCCTTCTGAACTGTGCCTCCAGGTAGGCACATTACCATCCTCTCACCACTGCTACCTGACCCTAGCTCAATCCCCCTGGACTATGGAGTCCCCAACCAAGATTTGCCTCCTCCTCCTGTGTGTTCTCCTTGCATCTGCCCTTGGGGTTCCATCCTGTATGACCCTCTCAACCCCCATGGTGTTCACTTCTAGAGATGCTGTGCAATTTTTATGCTCTGTCAGGATGGCATACGAGTTGTGAAGTGCCACCTGCTGGGGGATGTGTTTCCATGCTGTCTTTTGCACCCTCCCTGAGCCCACCGTAGTCCATCCTTCCTTCCTTCTTGGCAACCTCTAAGGGAGCGGTGGTGGACATGGTGGTCTCTGTATGGAGGAAAGGTCACCTCTATCCTCACCAACTCTGCTCAGAGTTCAGCTACCTCCTTCTTCAACACAGAGAGGTGCCTGCAGATGGGGCAGCACCACAGTGTCCAGAAGGTCTTTCTGAACACTGTTGCCCCACATTCACTGCAAAGCACTGCACCCATCATCCTCCTTCTACTATCTTTGCCCTAACTGCCCCTTATTGCCCTGTACCGTCTGCTGCTCTTTTCTTCTAAACCATGTCCAGTGCCCAGCTATATATATATTTGTACTGTCAATACTCTTTAGTGGTATAATGTATCAAGGAATGTAGATTTATGTCAGGGTGTGGTGTGTGCCTATGTTGTGTACTGAAATAAGATGGCTAACAGTGTGTGTATGTAGTCAGCTGGTACTGTATGATGTCACAGGTTAACGGTATAAAGGAAGTGATGCACTAGGGAGGGTGGGGTGTGGGGTGGTGGGATGGGCCCCTCCTGACCACCAGAGACAATCAGCCACACCAGCAAACCCCCACAGAAACACTCAACTGCATCTACAAATTCCCCCAAACAGGTAACTTTCCAAATGAATCCAGAAAGCAACCTGGTACCAGCTGAAAGCAACAATAACCTGCAAAAGAAACAATAACAACAGCAATAAAATCTGCAAAAATCAGCAGTCTCTATCATATCCCTCTATCATGTCTACAATGTCTCTATCATATCCCCTCCCTCCCTCCTCTCCTCTGGGGAGTACATATTCAAGTCCTTCAGCCTGTCCTCATAGGACTTGTGATGCAATCCATGTACCATCTTTGTTGCCCTCCTCTGAACCAATAACTTTTCCAAAGCCCTTCTCTGATTGGCTGCTGCAGTTCTGGGCTTTCTGTTACTTCTGAACTTTTTCCCAGCAGACTCCACTTTGCTCAAGTCCCTGAAGGCTGCCATATTTGTTTACTTTTAGCCCCAACTGCAGTCTTTTTTCTTCTTCTTTAATTTGCCCTTTCAGGGGCTGAAAATTACTTGTTCTGGCTCCACTTGGCCACCTGGAGCCAGGACACTCTTTATTTAACTTGTGGGAGCCTGTTTTACTTTATTGGGGCTCCCAAAACACATTGCCCCCATTAATACCTCTTTTAGGTGCTTTTTACAAATGGAGCTGCAGCAAATTTAAGTTTTCTGGCCCACCAGCTGTGCATGCACATATGCAGCTGTGTGGCCATCTTTGTTTACTTTTTTCAGTGCTCCATTTCACAGCCACCCCATGGACTGAACAACACCCCCCCCAAATGCCCGGAGGAGTGGAAGCACCTTAGCGACCTTGGCACCCTTCTTGTCATGGGGCCGAGGAGCGGAGAATGCTGGCGGCCATAGCCATGAAACTCACAGGGCACCACAGGTCCAGAGCCCACCCAGAACCACTGGAGGATGCCACAGGGCTGTGCTAGGGCAGAAGCCCTCAAGGTAAGACGCATTTAGGGGTGCTTACATATGTATCATATGCTGCAGATTGTTGGGGAACAAAAGCTATAGCTACATGATAATCTGCTTCATTATAAGATTAGCAGGGCAGGTATCATGATATCTAGCTCAGACCTAGACTAGGCGAGGGGTCATTATGTCACTGAACATAATGTCAGATGGCAACTATCAGGCTAGTGTGATTAATGCCATGAGGCATCATGTCTTTGTTCTGTGAGGGGCTCTGCCCCTCACACCCCTGCCCCAAGAGTCCCCACTAAAGATTCCTCAACTCCGGGGGCCAACTCAGGGAAGCGCACAGGTCTGGGTTTTACCATAATGCTGCAGCACAATGGCGATAAACATTGTGACCAGTGCGCCAGACCCTGGCTCATATTCTGAATCATTTGAGGCATATATGAGGGAGGTTAGCTGTAAGTCATTCGACTAAAGCATTATACTGCCACAGTCATGGTTCCTGCAGGTCGCCCTGTGCAATGCGTTCGCTATTTATCATGAAGGCCTGATGAAGACTGGAGATGCTACTGCCATTACTCACTCCTTGTTAAACATCATTTCTTAAGATAAGCATGTGAGCAAGATTGAGGTTCTTTGTCTTTTTAGCTTGCTTTCTTACTTTGGGCCCATCATAACCCAAACCCATAAAACTACATTAGGGCTGGCTCATTTTCCCCTGGGGTGCACGCCAGATGAGGCAAACTGATGAGTCCTGTGTAGAATAACACACACGTGTCTGTGCCTTCTGTTCTTGCCCTTTTCAGATTGTGCCTTTAGGCACCAAGCATTCCTGCTTAAAGCAGAACCAGCCTAAATTGTTATGTGATTTGCATATATATCCCATGATGCTTTGCATTATGGAGGTATGTGTGATTTTGTATTTCATGTGAGCAAGATGTTTCATTTGAAACAGAATGCCCTTTTCTCCATGCTGGATCCTCAGTTCAAGAACCAGAGGGTGAAATCTTACCAGAGGATATAGAGCTTGATGACTGGAAGGGAACTAAAAAGGTGGCAAATATGTCTTCAGCTGATGAAGACCAGGCTTTCAGTGTGCGACATATTCTAGTGGCTAGATAAAGGAATAATGCACAACAGGGTGTATGTCATGCTGGGATAACACCACGCCTGGGGGGGTTGCTGACACGGGCTGCAGGTCAGTACGTCCAATGCCCCAGGCGTGGCGTTATCCCAAATGACACATACCCTGAGTGCATTATTCCTATTATACAATGGCTCGTTGTTATACAGAATAAAAAAATCATTTTAAAGATGTTTTTTGTGGGGAAAAATATTTTTGTTTTTAAGAGAAGATGAAACAATCAATCAAAGGCTCCATAAAATGCTCATCTACAGGTTCACAGTGAGGCTGAGTCTAGACCTGTGGCATCGTGCTGGGATAACGCCATAGGTCTGGCCCAAAAATGACCAATCATAGTCCAAGATTCTTTCTTGGCATTGTATAATAAATATAATGACATATCCTACTGTGAAGATAAAAACTTGATCTAGCTACTTAGGGATCTGTGTGAATGAAAGCATTTTCATTTCGGTAAAAAGACGCTATTGTATTATACTGGCACAGTAGCATCAGTATAGTTAGGGTTGAGTGACAGATACTATGTTAGACCCCTAACTTTGCACCTTAAGAACTTTGGCAGTGTTTGATAAAACCAGCTGAAATTTTGCCTCCACTGTCTAGTGAGCAAGCTCCAAATGTGTGTAACGTTTCGTGCCGGCAGCTTGCGCACATTTTGACATCCGCCTATGTCATTTTCCTGAGATGTCTAATTTGTTTCATATACTTAACATGGAGTTTTGGTTTTGCTGTCACATACAGCCTACATGGAATGGGATTTTTTTCTGATTCCAGAGTAGAAGCTTGCTGTGTCAAGGTAGTGCCTTTGGAAGGTTTTGTGAGAAAATATTAAATGGTTCTATAGTTATAAAGATTTAGAATGTTGTTATTTTGCTGTTCTGAGTATGCTCAGTAGGATTTTTGGGATAACATTCTGATATGACAGAAAAATTCTATGTCACAAGACCGTTTTTCATTTCTCACCACTTGCTTCTCACTGCAAGAACATTTTTTCTTTCTGCTGTGAGAGCTGCCATTTTGTTTTTTCCCCCCTCGAACTAAAAACATGGAAAATACATAAAAAGCTGTAATTTTAAAAGGCAAATACCTGAACCTAGCTAAACGGTACCCATTTAGCTAGCTTCTGGTGTTTATTTAAAAAAAAAATGGTCAAAAATACCTTTTCTGGGCACCCTCATACCTCTCAACCTTTTGTCCCCCAAATGTGGAACATTGAATCTCAGAATGTGGAACAAATGAGCAAAATGTGGAACACTTAATCAAATCTTTACCTAGGAAGCTCAGAACACTGTTAAAATGTTTGCATTCATGTTCAGAAAGTATGTTACTTATTGAATAATATATTTTTACATCATTTACTATATATTTTGCTTTAAAATGTTAATACTGAATGTGGGACAAGTCCTCACAATGTGGAACAGGGAGGTTTTGTGAAGTAAAATGAGGACCGTTCCTCATAATGTGGTACAGTTGAGAGGTATGGGCACCCTAAAATCCAAAGTTCCCAGCTTAGTGAGAGGAGCCATTCACACGCATTCTCTGTATGAGAACAGGTGGACATTCTTGAATTCTAAAGACATAGTTGGAGTCCTGCTGCTGACTTAAGTTGAAGCAGCTAGTCATTCTTTTGCCGCAGTTTCAATGGTGGTCATGGTGAAGCAAATCTGAATGTTAGGAGAGTGGCAGCGAGGGAGCGAGGCTGCAAATTCAGTTTCTACAGAAAAAAGTAAACTACAAACCAGTTGTTTTTAGGATTTGAGTGGGCGGTGGTTATTTACTTTTCTCACCCTGGCAGTCAGGGACATGATTAAAAAAGAGAAGAAGAAATCAAATACGTGGTTTATTTTCTGGTTCTGTTTCCACTGGAGATAGCAGCGCTGGCAGTTTCGGACTTCAAGTACAGACATGCAGGAGTGTGACAGGGGCGCTCCCTGTCACTGAAATGGACTGCCTCTACTCTCTTGTAAAAACTTCTGTTGCAAAGGTAACTGCGTTTACATGCAGCTGCCGTTATCGGGTAACTGCGATTTTTTCAGAGTTCTCCAAGTATATTCCGGTAATGGCAGCTGCATGTAAATGCAGTGAGTGTTTCTATTCTCTTCTTTAGTCTATCCCTTTGGTTTCTAGTCTGGAAGGTTGGCCACCTTTGGGCGCCCCCCCCACCTCGTAGCTATCCACTACTTTTATTTCTTCCTTCCTCTTTATGGTCCAGCTTCAGAGGGGTTAACAAAGTGACCTCCGTACCTCTTGTATGGACTATACCCCATGTGGGGATTATAAGGAAAACTCTGGTACCAGTAAATGAAATGTCCTGAACGTCGGTATGCTCAGAACAATAATGAATGAACATCATATCTGTTAGAGCAGGCAGCTCTGATTATCAGGTAATGATGCAGCCCTCCCTTTATTTTCTGTATCCCTTTATTTACTCTGCCGCTCCATAATAAAAATATGGTATGTCTGTATATGTAGAGTAATTAAGATGTTTCTGTATATAGACATGTTCTCAGCAAAGATAATCTGAGGGATACAGGGACCCTTTGCAAAGGTGTGGGGTGGTTAAATCTTCTTTTCTTTGGTGATATCGCTCTCTTCTCCAAATTTCAGCCTGGGTTTCTGTATGAGGGTACTCTTCTCTCGATGCTGCAGTACATTTGTGCTATGTACAGAGTGGCTCGGCAACTGGGCAAAGTAAACAATAAGACATGACATAGTGTGTGTTGAACAGATATTACCACACGCCCAGGGGCGTAGTAAGGCACGAGGCCACTGGCCGAGTGTCTTCAGCCCCTGAAAGTGCGGTAATATCTGTTCAACACACACCCTGGAGTGTCTTATTGTGCTTATAAAATGGGCACCTTTTCTATCTTATAAAAGTTTAGACAACAAAGTATGTTTATATGTAGAAAAAAAGATGATTTAATTGTTAATATATTATAAAATAGTCCTTCCACCTATTTAAAAGTGACATCACTATGTAGTTGTGAGTGGTACTACTGATTTAATTTTGTTGCAGTACCCCAGTGCTCTTGTGTACTTATTACAGTTTTTTTTTTTTTGGTTGTATTTTTTTTTAATAGGAACGAGCTCAAACTGGGGAACTAAATCTGAGGGATGCTGAGCGGAGGAAAATCCGACTGGTGCCATGCCCTACTGTTTGAATCCGGTCCAGTGACTGTTTCTGTGGGCACTTGAAACTCCCAGCCCGTATGGAGCTCAGGCTGTGGTCTGCTCCATGCAGGTGGGACTATTCGTGAAAGACAGCCAGTGTGGTGTGGGAGGCACTGATTGAAGCGCCTCCATTCTTTTATTACTTGCGGGTTTTGCTATGGTCCATGTTTTTTTTACTACTAAGAAAAATGAAGAGCGAGTGGCTGTAAAGCTTTGGTGATCTGCTATGCTGCTAAAACAATGGCGGCTTTTAAAAAATGAACATTCCATGCTTAGCTCTGAACATTCCATTTAGGGGCATTGATTTCTTTGCCTGTACTTTTTTCCCCTATGTGTAATACATATATGGCACTGCTTTTCTAGCCAATCAAAATGCTTCATTTGCTATGCCTATTTTAAGTTAAGACATTGTCATGAGCCCCAGAATATAAACCCCGACTAGCGTTCCATTCCCCACTCCTTGTTTCCTGCTAGTGCCTTGCCAGCTACACTGAAGAAAAGGTGCACATCGTGGGACGGAATACCTGTGGACAGCTGAAGCGCCTGGTCCTTGAATCTCCCTCCTCGCTCTCTCCTTAGCCCGAGCAGCTGCTCCTTTTGCTTTGCCCAATATTAAACATGCTAGGCAAGTTTTGGCAGTAACACAGAGAGTCCTTTTATGTCTATTATATGTACAACCAGCTGCTGACATGGCTTGTGCAGCTGGCAGAGACCGAAATGAAATGTCTTGCAGTCGGCTCGCAAATGCAGCTGTTGGGTCCCATTTTCTCAGTAGAGCGGAATACCTTTGTATACGAATGAAACCACAGAAAAATGGCCAAAAGCAGCCACCAAGGTTTATTTCACTTAAACTTCTTGTGGATTCTGATAAACGGAGAGCATAACTAAATGATAGAATGAAAATGTGTTTGTATTCTAGGTTAAGCAGCTTCTTTCTTTCTACGGTAAACTCTCACAAGCTGTTCCTTATAAAATTCAGCAATGGGGGTAATAAGAAGCTTGCAGGGGTTGTCCCCCATTTGTAGGAAACCCAATAGCATATTATTCCCCTACCAAAGGTTTTACACTTACCTGTACACCCTCTGTGCTGTACCAAAGAAACTGCCATCTGGATTGATCTCTATTGGGCAGCAGCGGCCCCTGGAGAGTGGTTTTATATTGCTTCTGTTGTCAATCGTGTTGCAGTGGAAACTTCCTCAACTAATAGTAACCTTGTTTCACCCACATTGGGTCCTTTTGACAGTGTATGCCTTAATATTGCTTTGATTACTGTTTAGAAAGCTCTCAGATGTTGTATAACTTAATAAGAGAGCCTAAACAAAATGTTTCAAAAATGTATGATACTATAAACACATGACCTATTAGGGCAGGTACAAAAGCACTGCCTCAGCTCTGCAATGGAAGATAGGGTCAGTAACTGCTGACTGGTGTAGGGCTAAAGGGAGTCTGTTACTACACAATAGGTGGAAACTGAAGCTAAGTTTGCCACAGTTAGAATCATTTATTTTCTGCTTTTTTTTGTTTTAAAGTATTTCTGTGCATCTGATTGTTTCTGAAGAAATACACATCACACAAGAAAACATGTGTTAACCTAAAATGAAGTAGTTGTGTCCATCTGTTATCCCACACTCCTAGAAGGAGAAGGGGAAGAAAACGATGGAGCAAGGTACTATGAGTGTTATGAGCTGGAGAAATGTTTTTAATTAGGCTGGCTATCCTGTCTATCTGTCTGTCTGTCTATCTATCTATATCTATCTATCTATCTATCTATCTATCTATCTATCTTTTCATATTTAAGTGGACGGGGTTTCCACCCCTGGTATCCTTCTTTCTTCCCTTCCTCCAGGTCACTCACCCACCCTTCCCAGTATTTATGCATTTAACATAAGTAGAGTGGGTGGTGGCCACTGGTACCACTTCTCTTGACCTCTCCCTCCAGGTCACCCATTCCTGTTCCCCAGACAGTAGCCCAACACATGGATGCCCAATCCTCAGTGTCAGGATGTCAAATGAAATAAAGAAAACCATCCCTTGATGACTATTTTTATAAACCTATAAAATAGAAAATGGTCCCTCGCCAATCTGACCCCCACATACTCCCCACCCACCTCACTCCAACCTCCTACTCAGCACCCACCACCCCACACCATCCTCATGCCCCCCACACACACCCTCACTCACCTGAACATGTCCCATGGTGTAGATCCACTCTCCGATCGAAGACACACCTTGCTGCTGGAACCAGTGACTGTGATATGAGAAAATAAGGTAAGTGCAGTTTAATGTATTTCAATGGGGTTTGAACTTTTATTCATAATTTTGTCATTTTTGAATATTTTTACACCAAATTTTCAACATGACCTCTTTGTGATGCTACCTCCTGACCAGTCATCGTGGAATTATGTAACTCTAGCCCAAACGGCGATTTTGTGGTTACTTTACAAAATCACCTTTCTGGCAGGATTTGGAAAATGTCACTGCCCTTGCTCATGAGGTGGGGCATAAGAAGGCTATGTTGAAAATTTGGGGTCAAATTTATAAAAATAACAAAGTTATGAATGAACATTGAAAATGTTACTCTTCCTCATAACTTTGGTAATTTTAAATACTTTGACCCCAAATTTTTGACATAGCCATTTTGTTTCACACCACCCAATGAATGTGACAACTGTCGTTTTTCAAATCCTAGCCAAAATGTATTTTCGCACCTGTGGTGTGGAATATTGTTTTAGCAGGAATTTGAAAATGTTCACCTATCAGGTTTATGAGATGGGCTAATAAAAAGGCTATGCTGAAAATGTGGTGTACAAATATGGTAAAATGCCCTAGTTATGTGGATGTTGCAGTATTTCAGTGTTCACTCATAACTTTGCTAATTTTAAACACTTTAACTACAAACTTTCAACATAGCCGTTTTCCACATCACCTCATAAAAGGTGATATGTATCATTTTTGAAGTCCAGGACATGATGAGTTTTTGAACTTGTGGTGCAAAATGAAGTTTCGGCCAATATACTATAAATGCAACATATCCTGTTTTATAAGGGGAGTCATAAAATGACTATCTTGAAAATTTGCAGTAAAAAAAAACAAAAAAAAAAACACAACTAAATCATGACTATTAAGAAACTTTGTGTGTAGTGCCAGACTTCACCCCGGCAGGTATGCTTTGTGATCCCATGCCAATGACCTGAGTTTGGGGGCGAGCTCAGTGACCCAGTTATATGGGTGAGGGTACAGGAATGGCACTGTTATGCAACATCTACCAGCCAGGAATGAAGCCAGGGTTGCCTGCGTGGGCCCTGGTACCATATAGTGAAGACAGCTCTTCTCCTGGCATAGGGCCCTGCCTCTGCCCTCATGGGTGGCAGAGGACCCTGTGCTTTGGGTGACAGCTTGACAAATTGACTCTTTGCCCTGTGCATCTGTATCTCTAGCCACATGGCATGAGGGACCAGAGGGCCCCATGCTTCTGCAGCCCACAGACAGCCCTATGAATTCCTGACATCCATTGCTACATGGAACTTCAGGGCCTGCAAGGGCCCTGCCCTTCCATAGGTGGATGGAGTCTTCCTTGGAACAGTGCCCAAAGGTCCCGTGCATCTGCATCTGTTCATGATTCCCTGTCTCAAAGAAAGGAAATTCTTTGTAAAAAAGTTGTAAATGCACCAGTTAGAGTTCAAGTTAATGCAGCAAAGTAGAGAAATGTGACATTAAAGCTTCCACCTTAACATCCACCTATGCCCTCCATGCAGCAGCAAAAAAAAAAAAAATAGGGTTTGGGTCTCCAGAGTCTTAGCAAATCAGTGGTGGGTCTTCCTTGGGTTGTCAACCTAATGCCCATCAATTCCCTGAACAAACAATGTCAGACTGTCCCAGGGTGTGGGTGTAAAGATAGACACTGATTCAGTTTGTATCGTACAACACGCTTGATGTGTGATTTTATTTCAGCAAGGTTCCAAAAGTGAAAAAAAAACAAGGAAATAAAAGAAAATAAATCATTACATAGCATTTGTCAGGAGGCAACAGTCAGGATCACATAAAATCGCTGGGATCATTTTCTCATCTGTGCTTCAGATTGTTTTGAGGACATGAAGACTGCATATTCTTCCCTTGTCCAGGCTCCAGGCAGACTGAGAAACCAAGGCAGCTTGCAACTGTTTTTAAGGCACTGAGCAGACTGAAAAACCATGGCTGTTTGCACCTGGTTCCAAACAGACTGAAAAACTAAGGCTGCTATATCAGATACCATTATGAATTTAAAATAAAACAAATACATTCTCCATAAAAGGAGACACAAAAACATCCATTTTCTTATTCAGCAGCTTGGAAAAAATGGCTTTTTATATCATCCTCCAGCCTTCCCCCCGTCAAGGAAAACTTTTCATTCATACTAAATCTGGCTTTCTCAGATATCAAACCACTGTGTAGTACATAACATCTTCAATATACTTTTAGGCAATCAGACATATTTTATATTATATGTGCAGCCTAGCAACATTGTAGCAAAAAAATGGCTCATTATTTTAAATGTGCAAATATTTAACAATGGGTATCTGTTTTTATATTGGGAAATGAAACTGTGCTAGCGAGCTGTTACATTGTTCGTTCACTTTGAGCCATGCAGAATACATTTTAGAGAGACCTGAAAAGGAACCCTCTCTTGTTGTTCTTTGTTAACCAGGAAAGGCCCACTAGACACAGGTGCCTGTTTCCAGGGGTGACCCAGGAGCACTGGGGGAGGTTAAGTGACTTACTCAGTTACACAGTATGCAAGTGGAGGTTGTGGGAATCAAGACCAGGTCTGTCTGCTGGATGTACCATGCTCATTCACAGCTCGTTATTCTAACCTCTAGGATATACTGCTGCCAGCCCCAACATAGAGTAAAGAAGAAAAAACAGGGAGTGGTTTTGTAGGTGGCCATCCTGACAGAACAGGGAGAGGCTAGTACAGTATCGTATAGATTTGTTAGAATGTTGTTGCAACAGGCTTTAAAAAAATAAATTACAATATAATCCCCCTAATTCCAAGGTAGGATGAGCAGCCCTACCGCACAGAGAAGAAGAAAGCTACAACAGATTATGTTCGTAACATGTGGCTGTTGTGGCTTGTGGGTGAACTGATGGACACTGACACAGAGTTGTAAAGTGTTGGAAAGGCAATTGCCAGACCAGAAATTTATTGTAGACAAAAATGAACTCAAAAAGCCATCAAAAGCAATTACATTTTGGCAAATAAAATACAAAATGAACAAAAACAACACCAAATAGAATTCAACTCCTGCTTTCTTGAGGTACAGGCAGCAATAGTCACCTCATCAGCAAATAGAGTTGGCTACAGGTCTGGAAAGGAGCAGACCTAAACAGAGGGGTCAGTAACCGGCTGATCCCAAGAGGAATCTGAGGTCTCCCAGCCAGGATACCTCTTTTATAGCAAAACATAATCATGTTACTATTGCTGTCTCCTCCCTTAAACCATCTAGTACAGCAAAATGCTTACAAACATTTTATTATTTCAGTACTATTAGCTCAACTGAATGCATGTCTTTTATACATGTTTACAAATGTTTCAGTTCATAAAACAAAACAATATAACAGATAAAACAGCTTTGCTGCAGGAACAGGTGTCTCCTCCCCTCCCCAACTATAACTAAAGGAAGAAGGGCCGCTGCCTCTTAAGGAGCCAGCAGAAACAAACAGCCACAGACAGAGAACCACACCCAGTCCCTGTGTTTGCAGGTAGAGTGAACTTTACGTTTCTAACAGTGAGAAAGGCTGTTTGTTTACAATGAAAGCAACTTAAAATACAAAGTTAAACTATTTTTATGCTACCTTAACCAGAACCACAGACAAAATGCACTTTGGGGAAAAAATATTGCAGACTGCAACACACAGTATTTCAAAGTGGGTAACCTTTAGCAGCTTCACAACACACAACTTCTGAACTCTAGCTACCTAGCAAAGTGCTTTGTGCTGTAAACTCTTAACAAGCATTTGTCAATGCTGAATGTTGCTTGCTTCTATGTGCTGTTTAGGAATTTGGAAGTAATTGGAGTGAAAATATTGAAATTTTGTAAACTTACGAGCGTGCATAGGAACTGCGAAACGCACGCTCGTAAAACAGTCATTTTTAGGAATTTTTTCACCAAATTTTCAACATAGCCATTTTAAGACATCTGCTCATGAACAGTGTCACTGTGATTTTCTTAATGTGTCCCGTACATTGATTTTGCACACCGACTGCACCATTGTGCGCTACATGGGCAGAAACACATTTTGGGTGAGATGTGAAAAATGACCGCTTTTACTGCTCATAAGAAGGTGGTAAAATGGCAATGGTGAAAATCTGTAGTGAAAATATTGAAAATTCACAGAACTTATGGCGTATGCGTAGGAACTGCTGCCATGCGCTACGTAAAACAGTCATTTTAGGAATTTTTCCACCAAATTTTCAAAATAGGCTTTTTGAGAGCCCACCTTATGAACACTGGCAGTGTCGTTTCGTTAATCACTCTGGAAAGGTGATTTCATGCAGTGGCTGCAAAATCACCCTTCAGGCCTGAGTAACGCCATGACAGTGCAAGAATTCATGAGGAGGGGTCCCAAAAACTCCATGTTGAAAATGTGGTGCAAAAATTCCAAAAAATGCCTGAGATATGCAACAAAGTTGAAAAAACATTATCTATCCCATTATACAGCTTACTGGCATTTCCTCAGTTCGCGGTCAGCTTTGAAGAGTGCAGACGTGTTCGGTCCACGAAGATCGTTGCACGGACTCTGGAGGTAAGTATGGGGTGGGGGTGTGGGGAGGCAGGGTGTGCAGTGGCTGGGTGTGGGTTGTGGGGAGGCAGGGAGACTGCGTGGGACCATTTTTCTTTGCAGGTTTTTTTTTACATGGCCAGGGGCGTTGCCACGCTGGGGTGGGCTCCCAGCATGGCAGAAGGATGGCTGGGGGCGTGGAGCCGAGTGGGATTAGGCACCCTGTTGGCCATGGCATCTACCATGCTGGGGTGGGCTCCCAGTGTGGCACCCTGTACTGGGAGGGGAGACAGTGGAGCCGGCGAGTTGGGCACCCCTGTCGGCGACAGCATGGGGGAAGAGACAGTGGAGCTGGCGGGGCATTGGGCATCCCTGTCGGCCGCCATAAACATTTTGCCATGCTGGGGTGGGCTCCCAGGCGTGGCACCTGGACTCTTTGAGGGGCATGGGGCGACGGAGATTGGGCACCCCGTCGGCCGTACAGTGAGGGGAAGGCGCATGAGCATGCAGTGTGCGTGTGTGTGTGTGTGGGGAGAGCTCTGCTCACTCCAAGCGGAGCTCTCCCTTTAACTGTATGCCACTGCATTTTCAGCTTGTCATAGACAGCTGCAGCAGTGATTGGGGAACTGAGGCTGCGCCTGCAAACACACTGACTGCATTGGAAGATGGGCTGACACCTCCGAAAACTCGGATGATGGCACTATGTTTCTTGCACATGCGTGCAAGCAACATAAAAAGTATACTTTATTTGGTGGACTGGGAGCAGGGCTTTTTTAAACAAACACAGACATGTTTTACAACCAGCAGCTACACCCACAGTCTCATGTGTAGTTTCAACCCAAGTTCCTGTGTTTAAACTATGCTTTTTAAAACACAAACCTCAGTGAATGTGACAAGGGAAGGCTGGTATTTGTTCTTATGCAGAGAAAGGAAAAAGCACTAGATTGCTAGAAAAGGAAAACAGAAAAAGCACCCATTTTAACTCCAGGTGGCCAACCTGAAAAATGTGGCAGTAGAGAAAAAGGAAAAGCAGAAAAGACAGATATGCTACTGCAGTAGACTTTCATTTTAGAAAACAGAGAGCATATGAACATAAATATCAGGCACCCTTCCACAGTGGTGAGACAGTAGTTCTGTACCTGTGAAGAGTTTATCACTATGAGGAACTGGCTTGGAGCTGTACCTTCTACTTTGGACAGGAGGCTGCTGGCTGAGGGAGGGATAAGCATTATGGTTGACAACCTCATGGAAGACACCACCACTGATTCACCAAGCAACCCAAATATTTTCTTCTTTTACTGCTTGGTGGGTGGGGAGTTAAAACCTAACGCCACATTTCCCTACATTTGTGGCATTAACTTGAACCCTAACTGGTGCATTAACAAAGTTGTTTGCAAAGAATATTGTATGAAAACATATATGCCAGGTACAGGATGGCAGCTGGTGGGACTCAGAGGTGGGAGTTGGCTAGCATCTTGGGCACCAGGAAGGAAACACTCCTTGCACTGCTAGGGCTGTAGAATGCACACCATCTTGCATGTGACTCTTAGGAAGCACATGTCTAGGCTCGAGTGGCAGAGGGAGACACCACAGGGGTGCAGGGACATACCAGGTAGTGAGTGAGCAGGTATGCTGAAGGCTATTCAACAATATGATGAAAGTGGGGCTGTTGAAGGGTGAGTGATTGACAGCACTGTGATCTGAACAACTCCAGGTACAAAGCTGGCAGGCACAGTACAGGCTTCCTAACATTGATGGAATTGGTAGTGGTGAAAGGCAAGAGATTGAGAGCACTGTAATCTGAAAATCTCAGTTTAGTCACAGACCAGGTGCAGTGCAGGCTGGGCAGGTACAGTGCAGACTTCATTACACTGTGATGTGTTCAGTGCTGGTGAAAGGTGAGGGAGAGAACGCACAGGAAACTGCAGCCCTTGGTTTATCTCCGTGGCAGGTCACTCAGTAAAGAGCGGTAACTTCAGTGTCATTCTGCACACTTGCGAGCTTGGACAGGTTTTGGGGTAACTGCACCAACTTGGGGCAATTTACTGTTTCTCAGACAAGTAAATTAATCTGAACATTGATCCCTGAAAGAGGAGATTTTGTCTCGAGAATTCTGAGCTCGATAATTATCATCATCATAGTATCATCATAGTAATGTGTCAGCAGAAAAGAAAATTGCTACACTAACAGCACATTTCTTACTTGTTTTGAAGTTAGTGATGTTTCTTTGGTGCCCAGCCAGCCTCCAGACGCTTGCCACCCCAGCCCCGCTCTCCCCTACTTTCCTCCAGGGCTTATCTTTGTGCTAAGTGCAACATGGCCTGGGCACCTGATGGGGTGCAGGGCTACTGAGTGGCCCGGGTCAGTGGTAGCTTGAAAGCACAAAAGAGAACTGCACTCCAGAGCTGACAGTGCTAATGCAGGTTTAACATTTAATTGTGCACATTTGCAAAATAACAAACTGTTGTGGACAGCAACTTCAACTAGAAACCCTGGTGCTCTACCGTGTAGAGTTTCGTCAGGGGGAAGGTCCTGGTGGTGACTGGGTTGCTTAAGTACCTCCAACCTGATGATATAAACATATGAAGTTGCTGGCAGAAAAAGGCTCATAGGTCTATCAAGTTTGCCTGAGTGTGCAGCTCACAGTTTAATACTCCTGCAGCTGCCCCCTCCCTCCCTCCCATCTCCTTCCCACCATCCCATCTCCCCGGACTGTCCCTCATTTTGTTCTTGTCTGTACTTACCTGCCCCTGACTCTATACCATCCCCACTTATAACTGTCCACTGTCTTCAGTTCGATCAACTCCTTTGGCAGTCGTTCCACATAGCCACCACCCTCTCTTGAAGTATTGCCTCCTCATCTCCCTCCTGAATCTAACCCCTTCCAACTTCAGACTGTGCCTCCTCATCACCCTTCCTCCCTTAAAGTGGAACAATCCTCCCATTCTGACCTTGTTTATGCCTTTTAAGTATTTAAAGGTCTCTATCATGTCCCCCCTCTCCCTCCTGTCCTCCAGGGAGTACATGTCGAGCTCCCTCAGTCTTTCCTTATATAGCTTGTCCCCTACCCCATAATCATCTTTGTCACCCTAGGCTGCATCCCCTCCAGCAATCTCATGTCCTTTTTTAGGTAAGGGCACCAGTACCGCACACAGTACTCCAAGTGCGGCTTCACTAGTGATCTATACAAGGGCAGGATAACCTCCTCTATCCTAGAGGTGATACCCCTGTCAATGCACCTCAGCATTTGATTGGCCCTTACTACCACCCTTCTGCACTATGCTGATACCTTCATGTCCCCTGTGACTAGTACCCTTAGGTCCTTCTCTTCTGAAGTTGATACCTGCACTCCCCCCAGTCAATAGCTGGTCCTGGGGTTTCTGGCTCCAAGGTGCATGACCTTGCTCTTCTTAGCGTTAAACCCTAACTGCACACATCTGATCAGTGCTTGAGTTTAGCTAGATCCTCCCTGAGTGCCTGCCTACCTTCCCTCACTATCCACTTTTGCACATATCTTTGTGTCATCAGTGAACAGGCTGATCTTTACTCTTGACCCCCTCTGCAATGTCCACACTCATCAGTTGATTTTAGAGTGCTTACGACATACTAGTACAAACATCTTACCAGAAAAATTTGAATGATATAAAAAGCAACACCATTATTACAGAGGAATACTTAATGTAATCTCTACCCATTTCACAAACAGTTTTACTTTTAATCCTCATGCTGTTTAATACTAGTGAAAAAACTAGTAAAAAGCCATGGTATATTCAATATTTGTTAATTCATCTGGCTAAATTGCTTTGCTCCAAGTATGATAAGGGTGCTATGGAATAATGAATAGCCAAAACTTCAGGCATTTAAACCAGATTAGATCTATCCAAAACATAGAATAATAGCAAGGAATTCAAGGGCAGGGGCAAGGAAGAGTGAAATGAGGGAAGAAGACTTGGGAGAGGGGTTTCAAGAGTGGGGGACAAACAGGGTTAGGAGCAAAGTCCCTGGAGTGCAACCATCTGTAAATCAGCTGATGTTTGACATCATCAGGTTGGAGGTACTTAAGCAACCCAGTCACTATGAGGATCCGCTCCCTGATGAAGCGCTACATGGTCGAAGTGCAGAGGCTTCTAGTTGAAGTTGCTGTCCATAACAGTTTGTTATTTTGCAAATGTGCACAATAAAATGTTAAGCCTGCATTAGCACTGTCAGCTTTTGAGTGCAGTTCTTTTTTTGTGTTTTTGGTCTGTCCATTGGGGTTAACTGCCCCTGAGCTGCACCTTGCCTGATTTCCTGAGGTGCGAGCCCTTTCTGTATGCTACCTCTATTTTCTCCTTTTCTCCCTGCGAGATGTCATGCAGTGCTACCCAGACATTGCCATGCATGCTTCCGTGCATGGAGTGTCGGCAGCTGCCATTCTCATACCCTATGCCAACAGCCCCAGCTTGCCTCACCTCTAGCCAATGCTAGAGGTCAGGTGAGTGCTGGGCACTGAAACCCTCCTTCACCAGAAGAGGAAAGCAATTCTCTGGAAGTTCAATCCTCACCCTCCCCATCCAAGTTAGCATCTCAACCTAAGTTGCCACCTCGGTGTGAGATGTGGCATCTAGCACCTCAATACCCAGTGCCACTGGGCTGGCTTATTATTACAGTGGCCTGCATAGTACACATACTGTACCTGACGCATCTGATTTCAGAGGACTGCCCAAAATACACAGTGGGTGCTACTGCATTGCAGTCACAATGATTATGGCAGTGAGCTGCCCAATAACATAGAAACATAGACGTTGATGGCAGATAAGGACCGCCAGGCCCATACAGTCTGCCCATTTCTTTTTCTGCCTTATGAATGTACCATAGGCCTTTGTTCTGTCAATGGCCTATCTATTTATACTCATCTGTACTGCTCCCTTATGCCTATCCCATGCCTGTTTGAAGCCCTGCACTGTATTCATATCCACCACTTCCTGAGGTAGGCCGTTCTATACATCCACCACCCTTTCTGTGAAAAAGAACTTCCTCACATTACTCCTTAATCAGCCTCCCTCTAATTTCATGCTGTGTCCTCTTGTCCTGTTATTTTTCTTATATTGAAACATGCTAGACTCTTTCACCTTGTTAATGCCCTTAAGGTTTTTGAATGTTTCAATCATATCACCTCTCTCCCTCCTTTGTTCTAGGGTATACATATTGAGCTCAGTTAATCTGTCCTCATATGTTTTCTGATGCAGTCCCTGCACCATTTTAGTTGCCCTTCTCTGGACTGCCTCAATTTGGTTAATGTCCTTGTGAAGGTGTGTCCTCCAGTACTGCACACAATACTCCAGATGTGGCCTAACCAGTGTCTTGTAAAGAGGGATCATTACCTCCCTCTTCAGACTTGTGACACCCCTACTAATACACCCAAACATCCCTCTAGCCTTACCTTCTGTTTTAGAGGTCTGCTTGGATGATTTCAGGTCATCGGTGATGATGACGCCCAAGTCTCTTTCTTCCCTTGTGACTGCCAGCAACTCCCCTCCCAGCCTATAGGTGGCTTCAGGGTTTCTCTTCCCTATGTGCATGATCTTGCACTTCTTTGTGTTAAATCCCAGTTGCCACTCTTCCGACCATTTTGCTAGTTTATCCAGATCTCTTCTCATTCTGCCCACCCCACCTGGATCATCTACTCTGTTGCAGATCTTGGTGTCATCTGCAAACAGGCAAACCTTACCCTCCAGTCCATCTGCAATGTCACTGATGAAGATATTGAAGGACTGGCCCCAGGACTGATCCCTGAGGGTACCACTCTGTGACTTGTATCTCTTCTGACTGTATACTGCTTACCACCACTCTCTGTTTTCTGCCCGTCAACCAGTTTGCCACCCAGTTGACCACAATGTCTGACCGCCCTGAGCCTACCCAGCTTATTAATCAATCTTCTATGTGGAACAGTATTGAAAGCTTTGCTGAAGTCAAGGTAGGCAACATCAACTACTTCCCCTTGGTCCGCCACTCTGGTTACCCAGTCAAAGAAATCTATGAGATTAGTTTGACAGGACCTTCCTTTTGTAAACCCAGGCTGTCTTGGATCCTGTGCTCCTATGGATTCCAGCTGTTGCACTATCCTTTCCTTAAGGAGTGTCTCCATAATCTTGCCCACTACTGAGGTAAGACTGACTGGTCTGTAGTTCCCTGCCTCCTCCCTGCTACCACGCTTGTGGAGTGGGATCACATGAGCCCTTCTCCAGTCTTCTGGGATCTCTCCTGTGCTCAGAGACTCACTAAACAGTTCTGATAATGGCTCTGCTAATTCCACTCTTCGCTCCTTTAGTACCCTGGGATGTATGCCATCAGGTCCCATTGCCTTGTCTACCCTGAGCTTACTGAGCTCTTGTAGGACCCTTTCTTTTGTGAAGGGACTAGTGCACACCTCCCTCCACCCTGTATCCATGGTGCAGAGCTGTGGGCCCTGCCCTACCTTCCCTTCAGGAAATACTGAGCAGAAGTATCTATTTAGGATAGATGCTTTTACATGCTCCTCCTCCTTCTTCCTCCTCATGCCCCTTATCCTCTTTGATCTTAGCAATACCCCTCTGGACTTTCTCCTTTCACTAATGTATCTATAGAAAGTCTTGGCACCTTCTTTATTGTTTGTGCTAGTGTTTCCTCAGTGTGGGCCTTTGCCTGCCTTACTGCATTCCTGCTTCCCTTAGGAAGTTTGTATACTCTCCTATCTTCATCCTGCTACTTTTCTGTATATTTCCTGAAGGCCGGCCTTTTGGCTCTGACCTTTTCTGCTACTGTGTTTGAGAACCAAAGTGGTTTCCTTCTTCTTTTGCACTTCCTTTTCTCATAACACAATGGGATGTTACTTCAAGTATTGCATCTTTAATGCTTGCCCACTTTGCCTGTACCCCCTCACCTGTATATCTTTTTGCCAGGGCTAGCTTAACTCTGTTGGCCATCTTATCAAAGTTAGCTCCTCTGAAGTCCCATATTTTTGCCTTGGAATGGGATGACTTTGTTCTAGTGGCCAAACTGAACTATACCATGTGATGGTCACTGGCACCCAGGTGACCTTCTACCTGGAGATCTGTGATCCTTTCCTGCTAGTCAGTACTAGATCTAGGATAGCCCTGTCTCTTGTGGGTTGTTGTACCAGTTGTTTGGCGCCCCCCCTGCAGGAAATCCACCATGTGTCTAGTACTGATGAGAACCATGTGTCTAGTACTGATAACATTGTTCTTTCCCATACACTGTACTGATATTTATTTTATTTTAACATCAGTTTAACAACCTTTGAGCCAGAGGCTCATTTACAAAGGTACCTCGTCATAAGAAAGACAGTGACATACATACATGAGACACATTGCAGTTCAGCAGTATAGTTGATAATAACAATTCTATCTTGAGATCAGCCTTGTCGACACACGCCAACTCTTGCTGTTATAACATTGTTTTTATTTTTATTTAAGCAATAACGACTGAGAAGCTGGTGATTTCCGAGGGATTAATGACTGGTCAGGGGATGGTTGGCACCGAGGGCCACCTCCCTCCAGCTGGTTGTTAATCCAAGGAAATGACTGGCTTCGTGGTTCTGATTGCAATTATAATTGCAATAACAACCTTCATTTTTACTTTTTACTTACTTTCAGGATTTGAGCAGAGTGGCATGAGTGGTGCGTGCCACACAGCGTTAGTTGGCAGCTGGATTGGTCCTTTCTAAGACGTTAATGACTGATACAGTAGCTAATCAGGAGCCTCACTAGGCTCATGAATATTTAATTAGACTTATAATTATTTTTCCATTGGTAGTGTTTCTCCTGAGTCACCTGGGTTGCCCCCTTCATCTGCCTCCCAGCCCCAACATCTAACTTCTCCAGGACACCTCACCTCTTGCCCTGGACCACCGATAGTGGGTGGGGACCTCAGGCTTGTCGGATGTTGACACTATCCTGCATGTCATTTTTCCCTGCCATTTTATTGCCCCTGGTGATGCTGGAGTGCAATGACACATGTGGTCATGATTGGCGTCTGGTGACATCCTCCCCAAGAGGGTGGCTCTGGCTTCAGACAGGTGGCGCTCACAGTGCAGAATGCAATGGCCCCTCTCTCCCATTGAGGAGAGCTGTCCTGGGATAGATGTTCAACCTTCCTTTACTCGGTTGGCCTAAGATGACCTGAGCTCACTGAACCCAGATCACTGGTGTAGCAAGTGGAAGTCCTGCTGTTGCACTCCAGGTCAGCTATAACACTGTTTTTATTTTACACATGTTTCTTTTCCTAGTGGAGTTCCAGAAGACACAGCTGTGGCTTCCATATTGAAATAATCCCCCTCTACATTCCTCAGATTCAGTGGCAATTCGTAAAAACTGCTAAGATGTTTTCTACATTTTGATTGTATCTGTATTATACACTGCACTTAAAAGTGATTTTCTAACTTACAGTAAGTTACATCAGCTACCACTCACATATTTTGGTAGCTGATGTTGGCAATTGTCATCGTAGCTGGTTTTCATAATTTGAATTGCAGTCCTTAAAGGAAAACAACTGCACCCTCATATCTTGTCAATTGTATTTGTTTCCTTGTCGATAGACAACTCTTTTCTAGTAACTGCTAGAGATACACATGTTTGCTTTAGTTTGTCTTCACCATTCATGGTCCCCTGTAACTATTCTGGGGGTTTCCATTTTATGGTTGTTGAAATCTCATTGTCCATGAGAAATGCATTGGCATATGAGAGCATGATGTCATTTCACCTATTCATACCATGTATCTCTAGCTGAAAGTACAAATACCTGAAATAAAAACCTCTGAAAACACACAAATTGAAACAATTTAATGGGAAAAATCCTGTATTCTATATTACAACTCAGATAGTTTGCAAAGTTATCTGAAGGTGACTGTGATATTTCACACCTTGCTGTAACTGGTTTTGTTGAAATCTAATAAAGCAGACAGGCATACGGTCAGTCCAAGATGAGCTAGAGCTGCACAAAGCACTTTAGCATTTAAAGGCATTACTAGTTTTGTCAATATTAAGCTTATAACTGGAGAACTTAGCAAATTCCTAAATGATATGCAGGGCAGCTGGAATGGAAGTAATGGGGTCTGAGAGATGCAATAAGATGTCGTCGGCATATGTTGAGAGTCTGAGATCGAACGGTCCAATAGAAATCCCTGAAACGAGGGGGGAACATTTCAGAAGATGTAATAAAGGTTCTAGGTACAGGTTAAATAAAAGGGGAATAGAGGGTATCCCTGCTGAGTTCCCGAATGTAATGCAAACCCCTCTGACAGTATTCCATTACAGTATAGTTTGGCCTGGGGTTGGGAATACAGTACTTAAACTCATTTTATAAAAGCGGAGGGGAAGCCAAATTTTTCCATGACTGCAAAGAGATAAACCCAGTTAATTCTATCAAACACTTTTTCCACATCCAGGGATACCAATACCATGGGTTGGTTGGCCTTTCTGGAGGCAGAAAAAATGTGGGACAACTTCCTCAAGTGATCTACTGATGAACGACCTTTCATAACGCCCACCTGTTCTGGCCCAATAAGTTCATCCCATACCTGGGTAATCCTGGCCGCTAAAATTTTAGTGAAGATTTTAATATCACAATTCATGAGTGAGATAGGGTGATAATTAGTTACCTTGTCTGGGGGTCTGTCGGGTTTAGGTAACACCACTATCAGTGCTTCCAGAATAGAGGCATCTGTAATGCCTATTTCACGGAAATATGAAAATAGCTCTTGGAGAATTGGAGCAAGTTCTTCGGCAAATGCCTTATAAAAATGAGAAGAAAAGCCATCCGGGCCAGGAGATTTGTTCAAGATAAGAGATTGGATGGTGGTTAATATTTCTGCAGTGGTTATTGGACTGTTCCGGTAGGCCTGCTGTTCCGAGTATAATCGAGGAAGTGAGATAAGGGAAAGGTACTCTTTTATAGCTGCAGTAGAGGGGGAATTAGCAGGGGGGCTATATAGTTTGTGATAGTAGGACTCAAACTCCTGAATAATCCCTTTGGGAGAAACCTTAAGAGAGTTATCTGCTTGGGAGGTAATAGAGAGTACTAAGTGGGAGGCCTCCTGCTTCCATAGTCGGAGACCCAAGAGGTGTCCAGCCTTTTCCACCTTGATCAATGTATGTTGAGTGTATTTTCATAAGTGAGTACTCGGCTCATTCCCTCAGGCTCTCCGCATACTGATTCCTCAGAGACACTAGCAATTTCTGCTTCTCTTCAGAATTTGTTAAGTGGGGTCTTTCTTGAGTACCTGAATGTGATCTAAGAGGAGGCAAAGAGTTGTCTCTCTCCTTCTCTTCCTCGTAGAGGCCAGCCTGATAAATTCTCCTTTGAAGAACACATTTAAGGGCACACCAAATTTTATCGCTATCAGGTATGCATCCTTGGTTATTTGTTATAAACTGGGTGATAAGGGCCTTTATTTCAGTTAAGACCAACTTGTCTTTGAGAATTTGAGTGTTTAACTTCCATATCTTAACCTGCTGAACATTAGAGGAAAGCAACGAACAACCACGTGGGAGAATGGTCCGACAAAACTCTGGGAGGCTCCTCTATCAGTGATGCCAGGCAGCAGAGTATTGCTAACTAGAAGTAATCTAACCTAGAGAAGGTTTTGTGTACTGGCAAGTAAAAAGAGAACATACACTCAGAGGGTGTAAAATTCACCAGGGTCACATAGACCCCTGTGTCAATCATCTCATGCAGGGATCACTGAGCGGCGAGAGACCCTAGAGCTCTACACCAGTTCTGTCCCATGTCAACAGTTAGGGTGAAGTTCCAATCCCCAGCCAAGATAATGGAGTTGTGGATGTAGGGGGCTAAATGGGCCATTAGGTCTGTGAAAAAAATCAGGGGAGTCAATGTTAAGTCCATATACGCATCCCAAAGAAACTTCAGTGTGGTCTAACACCCCATGCACTAGTACATAACGACCCTGAGGGTCTGTCACTGTCTGTTTCAGATGGAATTTAGTCCCTCTGAAAAGCAGTATTGCCATGCCTCTTTGGTCGGTGGAGTTCCTAGCTGCAAATACTTGGCTAACCGACTGTCTCGGAACAGCGCACTTCCGTCGACAGCAGGTGGGTCTCTTGAAGGAAGGTGATTTGACATTGTAATATCTGCAGCTGTCTCGATATCTGATATCGTTTTATCTTGGAGTGGGCCTCTTTAACAATCCAAGTGATGTATTTCATGGCCATTTAATAAGAATTGTGTACATGTCATTAATAAGCCAACTATAACTGGTGGTCTGCTTTCCAATTATATTTAAGTCATACCTCTGAATCCCCCCCCCCCAAGTACCACCCTCACGCAACCTTGACCATCTAAAGAAAAAGTACCTAGCCCTCTTATTCTCCAGGGCTATTATGAAAAGAAGATGATGAATTCACTTTGAGGTAGCTCTTAGACTTAAACACAGCCAAAATGGTCGAGCTTGCATAGGTCCCCATATGATTGTAAGAACATGAAACAGGAATACATTGCTCCAAAAGATAGAAGTATACCCCCAGTACCCGAACTACCCCAACAACACAGGTACTTTCCCCCAGTCCTAACGACTGAACTACTACAGGCCGCAATGTTCTACCGCTGCCCACAGTTTATCTCTGGCCGCGTCCCCTCCCACCCAAGGTCCTAAGTAACCTATAGAACATTCACTAACCAAGAAAAGTTTTAAATATTGAAGGAAGACCCTTTCTTGAAGTTAATCCCCCTCTCTCCATGGGGGAGGGTCCCAACCATGAGCCAAAATGTGGTCCAGGAGGAACATCTTAAAATAAGAGCAAAATCAGTACTGAAGTTATTTGTTCCCTCCTTATACCAGGAGGGGTAGGTGGTGTTAGCTTGTTCCTCCTGTTAGGCAAGGGGACTGTTTCCCTGCCCCCATTATCCCAAAACCAGGACCCAAAAAAAAAAGAAATTAGAGAAAACAACATTCCATATTCTTAGATTCCAGCTCCGAAAACTAAAGGCAATACTTATAGTCTGCCAAGAATCCAGCTAATTTGAAATATTGGTGATAGGTCCCAGAACATTTTAATTCCAAGTTAATAATGAAACAGAATGTAATGTTTATAATCGTGAACCTTTTAGTCTTAATAGTGGACAAAAATCCCGCTACTAGATGGAGCCATCTGCTGTCAAAATGAGGTAATTGCAGTATTCCATGGGGATCTGCATTTAGTCCTATTTAAAGAAAATAAAGTGATGCGACAGGGACATGTTCTTATCAGGAAGCTAAGTCTTACATACCGTGCACCTGTTGGCATTGTGCAGATACATCAGTCCTGACTGTTTAAACTTGCCATGGAGATCGGAGCGAGAGTTGTGCATTCCGTATCTTAGTTTAGTTTAGTTTATTGTTCTAGGAATTACTACCTTTGAGCCAGAGGCTCTTTTACAAAGGTTCCATGTCAATTAGGTACAGTACAAAAAAGGTTACATAGATAACACAACAGTTTGTGCTGTGTCAAGAGCGAGAAAACATATACAAATACATATCAAATGATTTGTGCAAAAGGACATGAGATATCAATCTTGGAGGACTTGAAAGAACAACTAGGTGCTCCGTTCTGGCTGTTTACAGTTAGTGATGAATCATTTAATCAATCTGCACCTCCCTGATCAAAGTTGAGCTCTTCTTTAATTATCTGACTTGGTTGCAGAAATAGCCGCTGTAGAGATCAGGGCTCACAGGTCACCTCATTTGAAGAGATCGGAATAGAAAGATCGAAGAGCTTCATTCACCTGTTCAAGCAACTCAAAAGCGTGCCACTAGTCACCATGAGATACTTGCAGAATAGCTGAATATTTAACCTTAAACTTCATGCCCAGCAATTAGATTAGAGACCGTTGGATGCAGAGCAGACCTCTTCTGTCTCACAGACACTGGTAAATCCTGCGCAATACGGAACTTCTTACCCTCCTACTGCACCTCTTTCACATCTTTTAGTTTCCTCAGCACATGTTGCTTATCCAAGAAGTTTAAGAGACGAAATATTAAAGGACGGGAAGGGGATCCCGGAAGAGGCATCGGGTGAAGCGATCTGTGGGCCCTCTATATAATATAGTGGGAGCCATTTGGAGAGGGTCCTACCAGTTTATCACATAATTTTTGTACAAAGAGAATTGCATCTGGGCCCTCTTCCCTTTCTGGTAGACCTAGAATTATCAGGTTGTTCCTGCGCGAGCGACCCTCTAGGTCCTCCAATTTCTCCTCCATTTTTTTGATTCTGTGCTGCATGGTTGTTAATTCAGGGTCCGTTCGTATATGCCAGTCATCCTGGGATGAAATTCTTGCTTCATTGTCTGCGGTTCGCGTAGCTAGTTGCTCTACTGTGCCCTTCATGGTTTCAAAGTCTGCTGCCAAGTAGTGGAGCGTCTCTTAGAGGGGCCTGATGATCTCCAAGAATTTGGCCTCCATCAGTGCGGCCTGGGAGGTTACTTGGTTAGGTGTTCCAGTGGGGGTTGCCTTGGGCCACTTAGCATTCTTGTCTCGCGTTGGTGTTGGCGGCGGAGTGTGTTTAGGTAGGGAGTCACGCATTTCTGCATCCATATCGCCGCTCTTGCTAAACCAGACGGATCTCAGTCGATGCTGCTTTCTTTCTCAGTGGGGAGACTTCAGAGAAGGCATCAGGTTAGTGAAAAGTAATCTTTTATTCGGGTAGGAACCCAGGAGCTCAGCCAGGCACATCTACTCAGGCACGTGACCTCCATCCTGTTGTACATAATTTATTGTAATCCCTTTCTCTTTTCCCTTTTCCCCGGGTTGCACCTGGAAACGAGCCTTAGCTCAGTGTGCCTTTCCCAGTTACCAATTTTCACATAAACAAACAGATACTTAAATACATTTTACACAACTGGCAGTGCCCTCTAGTGGTCAAACATGATAGTGCTGCATTATTTAAATTAAATTGTGTTTTGTTTAAGAGCTGCTGACACGATTGTTGGCTCAAGCAGGCAACCCATACAATGTAGATTACCTGCCTTAGGTGCTATTTAGCCATATATTTAATTTTTGGTTAGTTAGAAAAACGATTGCTTACTTTATGAAGCCCAGTTCATGCAACTTCCTTATGCAGGTGAGGCAACCGCGATTAGCAGCCTGCTCCTAAAACAGATTAATGATGATGCTAAGTAGTGAATGGCGCTGCAGCCACTCTGTGGAGATTATGATAGGGTCAGGAGGAGCACTTAAATGTACTTAGATTATCTTTGTTGGCAGGTATACATGTATGGGGCTATGATATATAAGGGATATGTGGGGGAGCGCCTGCTGGGATAAGGAAGTTATTTGTACAGTTGCCTGTGACCTCAAGTAACCTCATGAGTGGGTGAAGCCACAGTATGATGGTCACAAGAGGTCACAGGCAAATCAAAACAAATAACTTCATTATCGTACAGGCGCCTCCCCGTGATATTGGATTTATGCAACAGACAGGGACTTTGTGGGTTGTGCTGATTTAGTTCATTTTGTTCTATATTTTTGTTTATAATTACAGGAATCTGTTGGTTTACTTTTGTATAAGTGGTATTGGGCCTCAGTGCTGCTAGTGGTTGCTAAGCACGCTGGTGGTGTGGCGATGCATCAGTAGCTGGTCGTCTTCATTGATTGGTCTGTTTCCACAAAGTTTTGAAGGTACAATATGGTGGCAGGGTTTCACAAGCAGGACTATCAAGATGAGAATGAGTGGAGGAGTTAGAGCTATGGTTTACAGTTTCTTTTTTTTATTTTTAAAAACTGTTTTTTTTTTTAATTTAAAAAAATTATGGAGTTATTCTGGTGCCAGATTCGGTGGTGGTGTGATGGCGGTCAGTCAGAGCTGCACAACAAGGAGCGAGTGCGTACAGAAATCGATTGATGCAGCAAAACACTTTTGAGGGACGAGATGCTTTTAAACTGAGAAAATATTACAGGTATATTTTTTAGATAGCGAAGCGGATGTTTCGATTTTGGTCTTTACTGTAACACTGGAGTTGGGAAACTACTGGGATGTAGGGAGGTATGTAGATGGGTGTTTGGGGGGGCTGAGGAAAGTTGTTACTGTGAGCCAGGAGTTTTGGTATAAAAGTGAAAAAAATGTTTAGGTTTACTTGAATAGTTGTGTGGAGGCTACTTGAAATAAGGGAGGAATGGCAGTGTTTCAGTCTGAGCTTCTGTGGAGAGGTAGTAAATGCTGCTGTTTTGGTAGTGTGGAAGTTGCGCTGGCTGGCTGTATGGGGGTGCAGTTGATGACATAGTCACTGTGTGGATAAATGGGGTATAATGTAACTTGAAGTTATTCCCATAGTTATTGCGTCATTACATCATAGGCATTTATCCACACAGTGTCTCAGATAAATGTAGTTATATACTGGTTTTATCCTGACATCTGTTGCATAAATGCTACATATTAGCCACATACAGATATACATGTGTAACCTCCCTGTTACTCGGGGTTACTAGAATCCCAGTAAGACCTAGTGGTAGGCAGGGAAGGCAGCTTGTGAAACTCCAGTTAAATGGATTTCACACTGTCTCACTCTGTTCTCAGTCTCAGCTGAGACTGAGGGATGACATCACCATAGAACTCTCGCAGCTGCATGAGCCACACTGGAATCTGCAGTTGGAAGTTAGGTTAGAATGCTGGGGAGTTTTGAACATAGTGTGTGTGAGCAGTTTTGAAGAGAGGAACACAGCAATTCTGTTCACAGGCTCTTGGAGCCTAAAGCTCTGATATAGAGCTACTGTTAGGGAGAGGTGTGTGTTTCCACCAAAAGAGGAACACAGTAAGCTGTTTGTGAAGTGGTGGAGACCGCTGTTACTGGTCTCTGTGCCCCATCCCTGAGGGGATGGGGGTGAAAAAGTTGCCTGTTATTCCAGGGCAACCCTCCTGGTTCTAGCTAGGGAAGAAGCTGCCTTATTTTCAAGTTGTGCTCTGCTGCCAGAAGCTGTCAAGAATCGCCTGTGGGCACCTGCAACGAAGGGTGAGTTCTGCTCTTACATAGGGCCTATGTTTCACCTGAACTGTTGTAAAGTGGGGATTGGACTGCTTAATCAGTGGGAGGCCTAGAGGAATAGGCTAAGCCAAGTGAAAGTATGTTCAAGTCCAGCACAAGGGAAAGCCAAGACATGTAGAAGAAATGTGCTATGCATTTACTCTTTAATCTACACTGCCAAGCTTTTCAGAAAGAGATGTTTAAGTATGTTCAAGTCTAGCACAATGGGAAAGCCAAGACATGTAGAGGAAATGTGCCATGCATTTACCCTTTAATCTGCATTGCCAATCTTTACCCAGAAAGAGATGTTTAATGTCCAGAGAAATGGCCGGGTATGAATTGTGGAAGCAAGAGGTGGGAGACCCCCATCAGTAGTAACCAAATTCACCTCTACGGATTTGCTCTGTGGCACCTTTACTTTCTCTCATGTACTTGGCCAGTGCCTGAGGAAAGTACCCAGACATGGGATTAAAAGGAAGTTTCCCTTATGGAGTCAAAGGCTCTTAGGTGGTTTAGGGAGCCACCAGTAAAATGTTTCCATGACATATGGAAGATGTTTGAGTGGCTGGCAGGGGCGAAGCCAGGAAAACCCAGAATAGTGTACAAATTTGGGCTGTGTACCCAAAGCAGCGGGCAAGTCCAGGCTGTGTGCCTGGTGGGTTCAGAGCCTGAGGGCTGAAGTGTTGAAGAAGTGCTTCGGTTTCTCTTAATCTGCATTACCAGGAATGTAGCCCCGTGGGGGTCCGTCTATGCTTTGTTTGTTCAGTTTGGATGTGAATAAAAGCCACACTTTAGAATCCCATTCCTGGTATTGGACATTACAGTTATTGCTTCCTGTGTTCGGATTTACTTGGGTGCCTCTGTGCAGAGTAGCCAAACCTAGCCCTTGTGCCGAGTAACCTAGTCCTCCCCGAACCCAGTCCCCACCTGGTACTGCTGTTAGATTCAAACAGCATACCACCGGTCATTTGCAAAAAGGCAGGGATGGGGGTTACACATGCCAGGAAAGATAATCTAAGTACATTTAGGTGCTCCCCTCCCCAATCCTATTACAATCGTCACAGAATGCCTGCAGCCCCATTTCCTACTTAGCGTCATCATTAAGCTGTTTTGAAGGGGCGGGGGCTGCAATGCTTAGCAGCCACTTGACTCATACAAGTAAGTTATGAACCTGGCTTTACGAAGTACACAACTATTTTTCTAACTGGCCAAAAAATTCAATATATGGCTAAAATAGCTCCAAGGGCAGGCAACTCCATCGTATGGGTGGCCTGCTTGGAGCATGTCAGCAGCTCTTTAACAGAGAATGTATTAAAATAAGTCCCGTCAATGAAGGGTGGGCACTTAAACTATCTCTGAAGAAACCTGTGACTTGAAAGACAAAATGTGAGGTCAGTGGATGCTTGCATGGTGTCCCAAAGTTTGTTTATTTTGCATGTTCTGCACCTTTAGCTGTATTTGACTTTTTTTTGCACTTAATAACAGAATGGTATACCATAAGTCGACGAGTACATGAAGAAGTCCAGGGATGTTACCAGGCTAGTCAGAGTGGCCAAGGTTTCCAGAGAGCTGAGATTGGCATAGGGAATCAAAGAAGGGGAAAAGGACCTCTTCAGATACATTGGTGAGAGAGGAAGAAACAAAGACCAGATTGTGAGGATTAAGAAAGATGGGGGGTGAAAAGGGGAGGACCAGGCAGAGGCACTGAATAAGTACTTCTGCCCTGTGTTCATGAAGGAAACAGGAGGGCAGATACCCCATGGGAAGGTGGAGTGGACAGAGGGGAAGGGGCAACTGATATCAGAATTACAGAGGACAGGGTGCTGGAGGGACTAAGGGCACTGAGGGTGGACAAGGCACTGGGGCTGGATGGCATTCACCCTAGGGTACTTAGAGAGCTAACGGAGACCATGGTGGGACCATTGGCAGACCTGTTCAGTACATCACTGGACACAGAATGCATACCAGAGGACTGGAGGATGGCTTATGGTGCCCATTCATAAAAGTGGCCGAAGGATGATCCAGGCAACTACAGACCGATGAGTCTCACTTCAGTCTTGGGGAAACTCATGGAGTCAATCCTAAAAGAGAGGCTGGTGACCTTTCTGGAAGACAGTGGGCTCCAAGACTGCCATCAGCATGGTTTTGTATTGGGCAGATCCTGCCAGATGAACCTAGTTGAGTACTATGATTGGGTTATCAGGGAACTGGACAGGGGCCATGCAGTGGACATCCTATATTTGGACTTCAGCAAGGTCTTTGACTCAGTGGAAGGCTGGGGGGGAACTGGAATACATTGGGGTGGGGAAAAAATGGTCAACTGGATCACCAACTGGCTGAGGGGTAGGCAGTAAAGTGTGGTGGGGGAACTCTCATCACCAAGGGACATTATGATTGGGGTGCCCCAGGGTACAGTACTGGGACTGGTGCTGTTCGGGATATTCATAGCTGATATCTCAAACAGGATCAGTCTGTGTGCAGATGATCCTAAGATCGGTGCAGTGGTAGATGACATAGTGGGGTGGAGGGGACTGCAGGAAGACCTGACCAAACTACAGGAATGGTCAGAGACATGGCAGTTGGGGTTCAACGCCAAGAGGTGCAAAGTACTGCACTTCAGAGCAAGGAACCAGGGGAGGAAATATCATTTGGGAGGGGTACAATTGGAAAGCACAGTGGAGGAAAAGGATCTGGGGTACTAATAATGGGGAGTATGAACCACTCAACTCAGTGCAGGAAGGTGGTTGCAAAAGCAAACAAAATGCTGGGGTGCATATTGAGGGGAATCTCCTCCAGACACAGAGAAGTGATCCTACCCCTGTACAGGTCACTGGTCAGGCTGCACCTGGAATACTGCGTGCAGTACTGGTGTCCCTTCCTGAAGAGGGACATCAGATTGCTGGAGGGGTGCAGCATGGGGCAGAAGACGATACAGGGGCTTGAGGGAAAATCCTATGAGGAGAGGCTGGGAGTGCTGCAAATGTATTCCCTGGAAGAGAGGAGGGATGGGGGATATTAACGAAACCTTTAACTACCTAAAGGGTATTAACAGGATTAATACAGAAGGATTCTTCAGACTAGAAGGGGAGGGACAGGAGGGGCATCGGCTGAGATTGGAGGGGAGATTCAGGAGGGTAATCAGGAGACACTTTTTCACAGAAAGGGTGGTAGATAAGTGGTACACTCTGCCCAAGGAGGTTGTATCATGTAGAACAGTAGGAGGATTTAAGAGAGGGTGGGACAGAGTGGGGGGTGGTTATGAGCAGGGGAGGGAGGGTGGGGCAGCTGCAACGAGGGCTAGCTGCACAATCGAGCAGACTCGATAGACCCTGAGGCCCATTTCTGCTGGCATTTCATATGTTCATGTGTATAAGTCTTTCGCACAAGGCTTTATGCATACCTCGTGTTTAGCAAGTGCTGATGTCTTGTCATATTGTATATTAGAGTATCATTTATACACTGACTGTGAGAATAACATTTTGCAAATAAGAGGGGCTATGCAATGGCCTGACTCAAAATATGCAATTCATCTCCGGTATGAGGGGCAAAACCATAACCCATGAGTGGCAAAGCCATGAGTGAGTTTGAAAATCTTGTCCCCTCAAAAGTGGAAGATAAACTATGTATTTTGAGTCAAGTCATCCAATTGTGTTTGATTTATACAAAATCAGTCAACAGTTATAACGTTTAAATCAGCTTTTTGTGTGAAGATTTTACTGGTTTTCTATGATTTCAGCTGTAGGCTTCAGTGCTACATGGGCTCATTGTGATATCTTCAGCATTGTGCTGGCTGCTTTCTGATTGGTTCTGTTCTGTGCAAAGGTCAGGAAATGTGACTGTGAAATGTATAACATCTAGGTAAATGTTTATCTGGGTGTTAGTATGATAAACAGGTTTGTCAGGAAAATGTATCACCACTGCTGTTGTATAAATGCATTTATTTTCGTGTATGACAAGTCCAAAGCGGAACCAAATCATTTATTTCAGTGTTATGTGTCATCACCATTGTGATTTCCACTTTAGGTTGTTCACAAAGGAGCTCTTAACCAATGGGAGAACAGCTTAAACAATGCCTGATGGCATCACAATGTTCCTGCTGCAGTTAAACACAGAGACGTGAAATCAAACAGAAACAGTTAACAGAACTAATCTTGCTATAGAGGCAATGTCATTGTATAAATGACATGTGTCATGGCTAGCTAAAAGTGTCACATTTATTTTTATAAGGAGAGACTGACCTTTATAGACCCAGTTGTGGTGCCGCCACTTGTAAGGTGATAGAGGTCCAAACCTGCAGATAAAACGAAATGTGACATTTTAGGGCAGCCCATGGCATATCCCCTATGTTCCTCCAGAGTAAGTCATTTTCCTTTGTTTCAGGTAGCAATAAAGTGTAAGAAAGTTTTCAAGTTTGGGAGTCCAATTCTTAAATTACAAAGTTTGACAGAAGTTTATCTGTGTGAGACAATGGGCTGTCCTCATTTGTCTGTGGCTTATCCTGATATAATGACATTAGATGGTATCTTAAAACAAATCCCTTGAAAAAACAATTCCCTCCCACCTGCCTTGTCACAGACCTTCTGAGGGACTTAATGGTTGTCCACCTCTTACCCAGGACCAAATATGTGATGGGTGGCTGGTCCTGTCAATTGGATCATGCATGGGTCTACAGGGGTGTGCCAGCGTTGTCTCGGCAGACCTGGATTTTCTCCTCCATTTTTTTACCTCTGAGACTGAATGCATGCAATGACAGGCACACATGCCTTCTGCTGTCCAGTGACTCTCTCTTTACTTTGACATGCTCCTAACCAGGCAGAAGTCAAGTAGTGGGACTTACTGCTCCCTCCCACCCAATAGAGAGAGCTGTCCTTGTGAAGAAACTGTCCTCCTTCCCTACTGGCCTCTGAGCGACCGAGGTTCATTCCCAAACCAGCGTCGCCCGGCATAGCGAGTTGTAGCATTACAGATGTATGATCAGGAAAACTCTTGCTGTGCTATCAGGCGGCCTCAGATTACACAATTTTAATCAAACTAACTTGCAGGTGTCTCAAATTACATAATTTTAATCAAACTAACTTTGATGTCTCAAATTACACTATTTTAATCAAACAAACTCTGAGGTCTCAGATTACACCATTTTAATCAAACGAACTTTGAGTTCTCATATTACCATTTTTAATAAAACTAACTTTCAGGTCTACTATACATTTTCCATATAAAACAGATCATTTCCCAGTAAAAATAAATCTTGGGTAAACTGTTACATTTTTTTACCATGCTCAGGTACAGCAAGCCATTTTATAAGTGTAATAACCAACTTCAAGGTGTGCATTATAGCAATTTTGATGCCCTTCCCAGGAGCATAAGATAGCTACACCTTATACACAGTACCCCTACAAAATCTCTGGGGTTTGCATCAAAATACTTTCTAAATTGGTAAGAGAAATCCTTCATTGTGATTGGTTGAATCCAACCACATAATTGTGGTCACTACAGTATAACTACACAGTGCAGTCAAAATGCCTTATTGTTTACGCATTTAGGGTTTTTGTCACCATTGTATACTGTAAGTGATCTAACATACCTCACATTGTGCATTCATATCATTTCCCCACTTCTCGGTTGGTTAAAGTCTACACTCTATGCCTACCCTGAGCGTGCAATTATTTACGTGATAACATTAATTTAGTTGGAATATACGAAGAAATAACCAACTTCTGTGGGTGATTAAATGCTGAGGCCGAAGGCAGGATGTTTAATCCTTAGAAGCCAGTTATTGTGAGTATACTCCAACTAAATGAATCTTATTACTATTATACCAATAGGATTTACACAACTTTATCTGATTTCTAATGAAAGTGAGTGGTGTTACAGGGTGAAATCGGGCTTTGAAAAGTAAAGCCATGATTCTGAGCATGCGCATTAGTGTCTGCATGTGCAAGCTCAGAGTCATAGCTTTACTCTCAAGCCCAATTTCACCCTGTAACATCCACTCATTTTCATTAGTCGAATAATAAAAAATTCAGAAGAGAGGTAGTTTTACAAAGTAGATGTAGCTGGCTGGAGTTTCAAATGAAAAACTCATCCATGAATTACTTTTCCAGTACCTGTGCCCTGCATATTGTGGGTGTCTTTGAACATATGGATAACCAACTTTGGGCACATTTAAAATGTGGGTAACCCACTATGGGCTGTAGAAAATGTGGATACCCTACAGAAGGCATATAGAAATTGTCATTGTGGTAGTTTGTGGGATAAATAGAGCATACTAGATAGGTAACCATGCAGAACCAGTGTGTTCTGCCACAGAGGGGTCTGATTCCCAGTGACCTCGAGAGCGAAGCTCGAGAGGTCCTTGGGATTCGGACCCTGAGGTGGCAGAACACACTGGTTCTGCATGGGGTTACCCATCCAGAATTTTTTAATAGTGTATGGTGCCTCTTAAATTATTATAACAGTAGGTATTCGGCTTTTAAAATTTGTTCTGTTAGTGTAAAAGAAAATGCTGTCTCTGGCTTCATACTGGCGCGTTGTGTGGTTTCTGGGGACTGGGCATCCCTACATTAGCAGTGCACACTCCCATTGGCTGCCGTTCTTGTGTGGGCAGGATTTGCTAAAAAAATAACATGGCGACCGGACATCTCGCTTAGCGAGAAAAAACAAACTCTGTATGCCAAAATATGTAAGTAAACTTGATTTACGCAGAAAATCTAGTTCATCCAATTTACTAATTAACTGATCCATTGTCTGCCAAACTGCCACTGCCATTTTCGGTGCATTTAGAGAAAAATTGGCACATGGTGGTTTTCTACGTATGCTTCATAAACAGAGCTCAAGCTCATGAGTCTACATGAATGGAATGCTGTTCTGCACGTATGGTCAGAACAGCATTCCATCATTCTTCTATGGATGAACAGCATTTTGGTATGGTGGAATTTCCAGCAAGAACAACATTCCACCATACCCTATTAATTGATAATTTTCTGTGTTCTGACTGACTAAGAGTAGATACCTGAGGTATAATATGGTATAACTCGCATCCTGCCATTATCTATATATAACACACTGTGCTGTGTGTCATGACTAAGTAGATACCTGAGGTATAATGCAGTATAACTCCATCCTGTCATTATCTATATATAACACACTGTGCTGTGTGTCATGACTAAAGTAGATACCTGAGGTATAATATGGTATAACTACACATCCTGTCATTATCTATATATCAAACACTGTGCTGTGTGTCACTGCTTCCTTGAGCATGGTTTGTCATTTCCGGCCATGGTCTATCCTTGTCTGAAAATGGGTTATCACTGTCTGACAACTGTTTGTACTTGTTTAACCATGGTGCATCATCTTCTGGGCATTGGTTACCCTTGTTTGACCATAGCTTGTCCTTTTTGACCATGGGCTATCACAGTCTGGCCATAGTCTATGCTTAGTTAATGAAGTGCAAAGTGGGTGTTCCATAGTCAGGTGCAGCTGCAGCTGGTAAAATGTGGAGACACTGACATAAATGCTGCTGCACACACTGAGATGCCAAACGATAGAAAACTTTATTTAATTAAAGAGACACGCCATCATGAAACCAACAGTTGGTTTTGTTATGATGTGTCTAATTAAATAAAGTTTTCTATTGTTGGGTAATTCAGTGTATGCAGCAGCATTTTTTCAGTGTCTATCCTTGGTTAACCATGGTGTATCATTATCTGGTCATGACTTACCCTTGTTTGACCATGGTCTGTCCTTGTTTGACCATGGGTTTTCACTGTTTCACCATGGGATGTCCTCATTTGATAATAGTTGGGTTATCATCATCTGGCCATGGGTTATCTGTCTTTTTCTGGCTAGGGATATCATCATATGGCAATGGTCTATCCTTCTTTGACCATGGGTTTACCACTGTCTGCCAAGGGATTACCCTTGTCTAGCCATGGGTTATCCTTGTCTGGCAATAGGTAATCATTGTCTGGCAATAGATTATCATTGTTTAGCCCTGGGATAATCCTTGTTTGACAATACTCTATCCTTGTTTAATCATAATGTATAATTATCTAGCCATTGGTTCCCCTTGTTTGACCATGGCCTGTACTCATTTGACTATGGGTTATTATTGTCTTACCATGGACTAGCCTTCATTATCTGTCCAAAGGTTACTCCTTTTTGACCATGGTTTGTCCCTGTTTGACCATAGGTTATCATTGTCCATGGGATATCCTTATTTGACAATGGTCTGTCCTTGTTCAACCATAGGTTCTCCTTCTTTGTCCAAGGGTTATCCATGGTCAAAAGATCATGACCATTAAATAGCAACCAAGTATGCATAATTTATTTGCATATTAAAGTGCAGCATTTATCTGCATTATAATACACAATAATAAGAACTATTTTACAGTTTTGGACCACTGTGCGTTAAAAAAAAAAATGAACACATAGACCCCGCATATCTTAAACATATCATTTTGTGACTCTAATAGGAATTGCACCTTTCTACCAATTATGAAGTATAGATGAGAACAGATTGCTTAAAGCAGGGGAACACCAGCAAAGCATCAAAGGCATGTACTACAGTTATAAAAGAAGTCTGTTTCAAGAAAATGTACGTTAAAATAATATGTTTATTAAAAATTTTAAAGTTGCTAAAAGAATAGTCACCCAAGTTCAATTTTTTACTATGAAAGCAGGGAACTCAGAAATCATATAACCATCATTAATGATAACAGATATTCATGAGTGACCACAGATGCACATGGTCAGCATTAATTCTTCTGACAAACTTGCACTAACTATTGTCATCTGTCATCTGTCTTGCAGATGTTTAATGTCAATGGTTGACTATGGAAGAACATGGTTGGAATAATTTTCCAGAGTTCAACAGTATTCATAGTTGGCATCAGCAGAACTCAGTTACACAACATTCCTCTCAATTACTGGGCTTTCCATTTTCACTACTGAAGGCATTCTTATTAAAACAGAATTGTTTCCCTTAGATGACATCTGTTTATGCTATGTACTGTATATATATATATATATATATATATATATATATAATATACACACACATCCATATTTACATACATACACATATGCTATATATTCTCAGCATAGACACAAACATACACATACATAACCATACACACAACCATACACATGCATAGATACTCACATATATATATATATACATACACATATGCTACTGTATATACACAGACATACACATATACGTAAACATACGCACATATGTACACACACACACATACATACAGTACACATATGCTATATATGTACAGTATCTACTGTATATACACAAACATACACGTATACATAAACATACACACAGATGCATACATAGACACACACACACACACACACACATATGTGTGTATACCTAGGGATTCTGGTTTTCAGTTTAAACAGAAAAAACAATAAAACATCATTGGACCCTGAAAAACAGTTTTGCGCTTAACTGATGAAAAGCAGAACTGACATTAAATGTTTGAAGCCTCCATTTGATCACATTTAAAAACAGCTGTTAAAATTCAAAAGGTGAGAAAAATCATTAAACGTATACACCATACTCGGCCCAGTGGCATAGGGGATAGGGTGTGCTGAGATGACACCTCTTACTATGCTGGTGACCCATATTTAGGAATGAGCATGGGGCATCGGGGGTCGGCTGGGGGGGGGCGGGCAAGAATTGAGCAGTTGCTGGCAGCTCTCCTCTATCAGATAAGGGAGGTTGTCTTACCTGGCCTTTGACTGCCACCACGTGGAGGCATGATGGTGGTGCAGGCATGGGCACGGAGACAGGCGCTAGGCTAGGGATGGGCAGAGCGGAGTTGGCCCAGGCCAAGGCGTGCATGTGCACCTCTACACGCATGTGCTGTCTTTGTCTAGGGACTTCAGGGAATAAGGGGAGAAAAACAGATAATGGATGAAGCCTTCTACATCAGCTCCGGTGGTTACGCCGGGTGAGGAGGAGGTAGCCAAATGACCGCAGAAGTCTGGTGTTGGATGGCCGACACAAGCAGGTACAGTAGCTCTGTATGCTGACTGGTTGTGCTCCGGTTAGTGACTTATAATACGTAATGCAATACCAACATGAAGGAGGATAATGATACCAGGGCAGGCAAAGCAGCAGGAGCTGATGCAGTCGAGGGGACAAAGAACTTGTTTTCATTCAAATGCCTTTAGTAATGAAAACTAAAATGTCCTAAAAATCCATATTTTTTAATTTATAAGACTTGAGTCATGATGGTGCCAATTGTAATTCCTTTGCAGGAAACTGAAAATTCCCATTACACTATCCTTGGTAAGAGGATCAATAGTTTTCTATCAATTTGCTAACCTTCTGTGCAAGATTGTATGTATTTGCTTGCAAAATCATAAGTAAAATAATAAAAAAAACAATTGCAGTATATCCTGATAGCTTGCTACATCGTGATATAGCACAAAGAATCCTGAATGAGAGTTCCAGTGATATATCCGGATATACCTAGGTATACCTGCTACTTCTCATTGGCAGCAACTATACTGTACCATAAGAAAAATTACTCACCATAGTAATGTTGTTTCTTCTCCAGGTCCCTCACTATGGTTACACTCTAAGAGTCATCTCCTAGGGGACAAATGCCCCAGAGGCATAACCCTATTCTAATTAGTAGAATTTAGAATAGTGGTTTGAAAAACTCTGCAACCATGCTCCATACATTTTGACACTATCAAAGTGAAGTAGACATGACATATAAATGCAAAAATACATGACGTACAAACTTTGCAATTGTAGAGAAACTGCAATAATAATGATCAAGTAACCCTAATAAAAGGAATTGATTGTTGTGAGAATCTATTTTCAGGATCCGAAGGAGGCATGGTGAGACAGTGTAACCATAGTGAGGGATCCCTGAGAAGCAAGATTACTATGGTGAGTAATTTTTTTCTTCTAACCCCAGGTATCTCTCACTTAATGGTTACACTCTAAACAGACTGTAAAGCAGTACCTTGGGAGCCTGGGTCCAGAACCTACTTCAGAAAAAGGTTCTGCAAGACAGCAGCTCCACAGCTGGCATCCTCCTGCACTGAATGTTCAGACAACAGTGCTTTGTAAAAGCAGTACTGTTTTCCAGGTAGTTGCTCTTCAAATGTTCAATAAAGGGATGCTCCCCATGGATGCCACAGATCAAAGGTGCCCTTGTGAGTGTGCCCGTATGCCACTCATTAGGTGGCATTTTCCAGCTTTTTCATAGCAGAACTGAATGCAAGACTATCCATTGAGAGGTAGACCTCCAGTTGCTGGTTTACTTTTGCCAACCTTGCTATAGGTAACAAAAGGCTGAGTGTTTTGGACATGACTTTCTTTTGTCTGGTCCATGCAAATACCCAAACTATTTTCAGGTCAAGGCTGCGCAGTTTTTGTTCACCTGATGTAAAGTGTTCTGGATAGACACATGAAGTGTTTTTGACTGGGTCAGGTGGAATTTAGACACCACATTAAGTAGGACTTTTCTGTTGGTTCTAAGGACTACTTTATCTCTGTGTAAGATTATGTAGTTTGGCTCTGTACGGAAGGACTGCAGTTCACTCACTCTCCTAGCAGAAGTCATGGCAATCAGGAATATTTATTTATTTAACAGACTTTAGGATTACAACCTTTGAGTCAGGGACTCATTTATAAAGGCTCTGCGTCAGAAAAAAACAAATACAAACACCTAATACATATAGACATAGAATGGCAGCTAAAGGTTACAGTTTTTTCAGTTATGCAACATTAAAGAATCAAGATCAGCTATACATTGCATTGAATGTGTTACTGAGAGCTGTATTTTACAGTTTTCAAGAGAACAATAAGTTTGCTGATAGAGGGAGGGAGTAACAGGTTCAATATTTGCAGTGAAGTAGAGAATTAGATATCTTGTGAGTACAGCCAAAAGAGGCATTGTTAATAGGTAATGTTTGGTAGCCTTATCGGTAGGAGCTCAGTGGCGGGGTATGGCTTGCCATGTGATACACTTCAGGTCAACAGCGTCTATAGGCTTGAATGAAGCCTCCATGAGCTGGGCAATGCAGACACTGAAATCCTATGGAGGGTCTGGGTCCCTTAACAGTGGATACAAATCTTCGAGGCCTTTAAAGAAACTTTTGAAAATTGGTTGTGAGGCGAGTGTTTTTCCCTCTGCCTGTTGATATGCAAGCTGACACTGCTGTTAAGTGCACCTTTAGTGCTGAAGGCCTTAGGCGTAGAGACTGCAGGTATACCAGGTTTTCCAGTACTATAGACAACCCTGTCTCTACTGGGTTAATTTTTCTGGGGTTACACACCAGTAAGAAAATCTTTTCCATTTAGAGGAATATATTTCTTGATTGCTGGTTTTCATGAAACTCAAAGCACCTTCAGGATTTTCTCTGAGAGATTTAAACCAGAGTAGTCCAGCTCTTCAAGAGCCATGGCCTGAGACATAGTGTCTTGGGGATTGAGAATGCTATCCTGCCTTGAAATAATGTCAGCAGATTGTGATTCAGTAGCAGGTTGATTGAAACATGCTGGACATGGCAAGGAGAACAGAGTGCCAGGTCTGTCTGGCCCAGTCTGGAGCTATTAGGATCATTGTTGCAGGCTCCTTCCAGAGTTTCAGGAGGACTTTCTGAATGAGTGGAAATCGTGGGCATACAGGAACCTTCCTGTCCAGTCCAAGGCCAGGGCATCCTCTGGGACTGTCCCTCTGGCTGGTGGTGTGCAACAAAATTGTGTGGGCTAATTGTTTTCCCAATTAACAGGTCTGTTTTGATAATGCCCCACTTCGGAACACTAAGGCTAGAACCTGTCTGTTCAAGGCCCATTTGTGATTTCCCTTACGGATTCTGCTTAAGGAATCTGACAGGATATTGCCTTTGCCTAGCAAATGCACAGCATGAATGTCTGCTTCCTGGAAGTATGTCAGATCCCGGATCCTGATTGCTTCTGTACGCAGTTTTGAAGATCTTGTCCCTTCCTTCTTGTTTATGTAATACTTTGTTGTAGTGCTGTCTGTCCTGATTTAGACAGACCAACTCTTTAGCTGAGAGGAGAATGATTCCATTGCTAACAGCACTGCCCACGCTCCTAGAGGTTGATGTGTTCCACTGTCTCCAGCTAGCTCCATGTGCTACTCACTGTTAGGTCCTGCAGGTGGGCGCCCCAGAGTGAGGCATCTATTTTAAGAACACTTGTTGGTGACTGCTGAAGGAAGGGAATGCCCATTCTAGGGTTGCTTTATTCCTGCCATCATTCCAGTGACTTTACTAGTGCTTTTGTCACTGTACTAGCTTTGAGAGTGGATCCCATCTTTGACATCAATTGTCTCTTAGGTGATACTGGATATCTCTCCTTTGGAATCTAGCCTATGGGACTACAGATGTGGAAGAGGCCATTTGTCCCAGAAGCAGCAGGAAGTCCCTTTCTGGTCTTGGATGACCTGTTGTGAAGGACTCTGCTTTTGCTATCAAAGCTGCAACTCTGGCCTGCAGTAGAAAAGCTTTCAACTGCAGGGTGTTTACTTCTGCTCCTATGAAGTCCAGTACTTCAACAGGTGCTAGTGGGGACTTCTGCAGATTTATGAACAATCTCAGAGACTACAGGGTATTTTTTACAGTCTGAAATGAGCACCTTGTCTCATTTCATTTTCACTGAGACCGGGGAGTCGCCCAGGTAGGGGAAAAACCACACCATCTTGCCTTCTCAGGTGTGCTGCCACCACAGCTAAGCACTCTGTGAATACCCTTGGTGCTGAGGTGAGGCCAAAGGGGAGAGCTGTAAACTGGTATTGGCAGTTGCCTAGCTTGAACCTGAAATATTCTCTGTGTGCTGGCCTAGCTGGGATATGGAAATAGTCGTCTTTCAGATCCAGTGATCCCAACCAGTGTCCTGCCTGTAGGGATGGTATCACTGCTCTCAGTGTGGCCATTTTGAATTTCTCTTTCTTTATATGCTTCTTAGATACTTGAGATCTTAGATGAGTCACCTCTCTCCATTTTTTGGGGGCCAGGAAGTACCTTGAGAACAGACCCTTGTCCCTCTGAGAGGCAGGGACCTTTTCTACAGCTTTTGCTGCCTTCAGTTTTTATTTTCTTTCAGTTCCATCTGCACTCTTTCTGTGGGAGAGTGTGTTGGTAAAGTTTTATGTTTCTGCAGTCTTGGGAATTTTTTGAACTGCAGACAGTCCTAGGCCCACTACCTCCAGAACCCATTTTCCTGAGGTTAATGTTTACCCATTCCTGAAGGCAGTGAACCAGTCTTCCCCCCACTGGCAATGCCAGGATGACCTGGGTGGAAATGTCAGGGATTTTGCTTTGGCTGGCGCTTGGTGCTGGTGCTGCAGCAGCAAAACTCTCTGTTCCTCTTCTGCCCCTGCCTCTTAGTAGCCGCTTTGTGGCTCGATACTCATAAAGGGCATATTCGGTATAGACCCTTGGGAAGTAACCCTTGTCTCTGCCTCTCCTTCCATATGGCCTGCAGGAGATAGGCCTTTTCTTTCTCATTGTTGCTCTTGTAAATGGTTTTGTATTCATCCACTTTTTCATGTACAGTATGCCTCTGTTTTGTCATGAAAAAGCATATTTCCCTCAATGGAGAAATCCGTGGCTTTGGTTTGGGTATCATGGGAGACTATGGTAGTCCTTAACCTGTCCCGGAGAGTCTTCTTAAGGGCACTGCATGAACTAAAGCTCTAGCTCCAGTGTCATTAATGTCCACGGCAGTGTGGAAATAGTACTTTGTGGCATCCAGGGCTGAGCTTGCTGTGGCAAACAAGTCCTGTACTAGAAACATAGAATTTGCCGGCAGGTAAGGACCGCTTGGCCCACTTAGTCTACCCATTTTTCCCTGCCTATAATATCACCACAGATCCTACTTGATCTCCGTCCCATTCATCCTCCCTTCCCTTTCCCTAATATTCCCTTATGCCTATCCTTAGCATTCTTGAACATCATCACTGTTTTCATCTCCGCCACCTCAGCTGGAAGGCTGTACCAAGAATACACCACTCTTTTTGTGAAGAAGTACTTTCTCACATCCCTTCCTGAATCTACCCCCTCCAGCTTCTTATCATGCTTCTTGTCGTTGAGCACCTTTTTTTCTGAAAAATACGTCCCTCTTGTACTTTGTTTACCCCAGTTAGGTATTTAAAGGTCCCTATCATATCGCCCTCTCTCTCGCTGCTCTCCTCCATGGTGTACATATGCCAGCTCCCTATTTGCTCTGTCAGCAAGTACCAGAATTGTGTTCTACAATGCTTTCTGATACTGTTCTATATATGCTGAATAAGCTGCCTGCCTAATGAGCAGAGAAGCTGAAGTATAAACCTTTTGGCCATAGCATCCAATTTTTAGTCCTTTACAGGAGATTGTGCAGAGGGTGACTTTGTTGTCTTGCAAGCAGCAGTCTGGACAGCAGTTCAGTGATCAGGGTGGGCATATGGGTAATCCACGCTTAATCAATCCACCTGATATTTTCTTTCAGTCTTTTTATTAATGACTACAGCTGAAGTAGGTGCAGGCGTGATTTCTGATTTGGGCTTTTAATTGAATTAGAAGGCTATGCCTGTAGTTCAGTGGACAAGCAGCCAGTCACTCTCCCTTCCTGTGCTATATAAGCAGTTTCTCTGAGCATCTCTCTTAAGCATTTTTCTTTGTAGCCAGAGGCTCTGTCGGTCTATCCTTTACTGGCTGGCAAGGCACTTAACCCCAGCCTTCTTTTTTGGCTTCTGCTGGTTTCTGCTGTATTTCTGTTGTCTGTTCTCCTGAATTTGGTTTGTATTTTGCCTCCGGCTGTGTGCTTCTTTGTGTTGTTTATTCCCTGTTCCTCTGTCTTTGTGTGTCTTTTGTTTTGCCTTCTTTTTGGGGGCTTCTGTTTCTAAACTCCTTGTATATTGCTAATCCAGAGCCCATGCTACCTGCTCCCATTTAATTGCAATGCAACTGCAATCATTATTGTGTTTTAACTCATACCACATAGCTGCTGTCATGCTACACACCTTAATTGTTTTCACCTGGTTCAGGCTCATTCTGAACCCTAGTCTATGCAGCTCAGTCCTGTTTCCTCAACTCATACCCCATACCTCATTGCTGTTGTTTCACTGCACTGCCTGGCAATAGCTGCTTCAGAGCATTGCCTCCCTCCAATCTACGTTCATTGAATCCTACAACTCATAGCTACTCAATACAGATGCTGCTCTTTATGGTTTGTACATTGCTATTATACTCTGGAGGTCAGCTAAGCTACCGCTGATGCTGTAAATTAGTTTTAATATCTGCATGCAGGTCTTGGTGCCTTCCATCACTTTCTTGTTTTTCCTACAACGGGGACCTGGAGGTGTTGGGGGAGTCGTGGCCCTGTGTGGCATACTTACTTTATGTTCTAATCCTGCCTCTACCACCCAAAATCCTCATTGTATTTGTCACCTTTCATTGGCTTCCTAGAATGTCTGGTTGGCTTGCCCTGCTATTCACATTTGCTGCTTCTCCGGCCTATGTCCAGGTCCAACCATTGCTACTCTGCCTTACTGACCTACATGCAGGTCCACTCTTTACTTACGCAATCATTGCTCAATGCGCGACTACCATCTGATCTACATGAGATCCCAGCACTCAATGCTCATTCAGCTCCTCTTCAGTTTTCTGGGGCATGCTAGCCATACAATTCTGGTGCAGGGCCTCCCTGCAGCCTTCGGGCTCACTCTGCATTTCTAAGTCCACATCTTGAGTGTGCCTGACTTGGAGCGGGGTCCTTCTCACCTGGCCCATAGCTGGGAATGTCCTCACTCTGGGCCAGGCTTTAGCCATTCTAGACTTGACGGCAGCTTCTGGTGTAGAATTTAAGACTAACTATGAAGAGTGGCTACAGCAATCTCCTTTGGCTCTAGTATTCTACTAGCAAGGCACCTTTATCGCATTCTTCCTATGACTGCCTCTGATTCACCTGGTTTGTTTTTAGGGTGAGTAGATCAGGTGAGCACCTCAGCAGTTGTTGCTCTCCTCCTCCCTCCTTGGTTGCCCCCAATGTTGCAGAGCTCTCTAGCAACCTTCCATAGTGTTCCTGTTAGAGAGATCGAGCAAGACCTTTCCTCTAAGTGGAATATTTTCCACCCCCCTTTTATTGGGTTTCTAAATTGCAGAAGCAGAGCAGTCACAAAATAAGCATCCCAAACCTGGAGGGAAGGTGACCTAGGCCTTGGATCCCCAGAGATTTTCTCCTCAAGGGTTTTTTTCTCTCCTTCATGCTTCAGGTCTTAACTGTTAGTTTGGCATAGTTAGTGTTCCTAATTCCTTTAGGTAGGTTCCACTGTTGGATGGAGAGGGATGGTGTCCCTGCTTGCTTGCGTTCTCTCTTCTTAGGAAGCCCCCTCAATCTCCAGTGCGACCCATCCTACTCATACCATTCCTAACCTGTGCATCTCATTTATGTTATCAAGCTGCCTGTTGCCTTATCTACTACTGTGCCTCACAGCTACTGATTGCTAATATAGCTTTGTGCTACTACATTTACTTTTTAGGGATCCTTCCTAAAGTACCTTTAGCCAAGGGAATGCGTCCCTGTGGCACCTCCTAGGGTTAGGACCCTCTTCAGGGGTTCCTTGCCTTTGGAACCCATACAGGGGTGGTAATTACTCTCTGGAACAGAGAGTCGAACAACCAAAAACCAAGTAACACAGTTGGACAAAGCATAACATCATACTGGCTGCACAGGCCACTGAACTGGAAGGCTATGCCTGTAATTCAGTGGACAAGCAGCCAACCCTCCTTCTCATGCTATATAAGCAGTTCCTTTGAGCCTCTCTCTCAAACAGTTTTTCTTTGCCCCACCATCCTCCTCTCCTCCTCCAGCGGCTGTGCCTCTCTCCTTGGGATCCTTCCTAAGGTACCTTTATCCAAGGGAATCGTCCCGCGACACCTCTAGGGTGAACCTTCCCTTTGGTACCCCTAAGGGTGGTAATTCCTCTGAAACAGAGAATGTGAATGGTCAAAACCAAGTAACACAGTTGCACGAGCATAACATCATACTGGCTGCATAGACCACTGAATTATGCATGGGGACTAGCAACCTCTTTGAAAGTGCTATATCCATCACGTCCATAAATTCAGCATCTGTTTCCTGAGGGGGGATGTTGAAAGTATCAAGCATCTGCCTGATGAATGAGGAAAAGGAAGTATAGTCCTCATTATGCCCTGGAGGAGATCTAACATTTTGTTCAAGTGCACCCTCTGTAGAGTCACCTTTCTCCTCCTGGATGGCCTGGAAAAACTGCCATTTCTTTGATATGTCCTCGGATAAGGGGATTTTTTTTCTGTACCATTTGCTTGCTCCTTTCTCCCTTCAGGAGGAGTGGCAGTGACATTTTTCCTTTTAATTTCTTTTTAGCGGGCACCATTTCCAATGTCTGGTCAGAGACTCTTTTATTTATAATTTTGTCATCTATGGATTCAGGGTTCCCCTTTCAGACACTCTGATATCTAGATCCATCTTTACCATTCCTTTCAGATGGCTGAGCAGCTTTATCTGTTTTCTTGTCACCCTTTACATTTTTGGATGCTGCTGCTGCTGAACATGAGGAGACAGAACTTTCTGATGTGTTTTTCCACAATCAGTTGGAACTCCCTCGGAGCCTTTATTTCGCCATAAAGCTTTTCTCTAGCTGGGAGGTGCCGGCAGGCTTTCAGCTCTGTCCTTGCCTCCTCCTGGCCGGCACTCACCCACAAACCACCAGCCCCATTCCCCCAGGGATTGCCCACTGTGGTGGAACTGGGAAGGGGAGGGCCATCCTCCCCCTGTCCAAAGACTCTCCTCTAGATATTTGGGTCAGTGGTCAGGTGGTGACATGGGATGGAGACAGGGCTTTATGCAGCCTGAGTGATCCCATTTTCTGTTTTTTCCCCAAAGTGCCTTGGGGCTATGGCATATACAGTACTGCATGCGTGTGAAGGTGCACATACGCTGCAGAACTGCCAGCCCCTCTCCACTCACCCAGTGTAATGCCAGGCCTCTGAGCATTGGTGCAACCACCAGGCCTCCACCCAGTGGCAGCCAAGAGCCAGGAAGACATGCCTCCCCAATCTGGCAGAGAGCTGCCTGACATCTGCTCAATCTCTCCTCCCCAACCAACCCCTGGTGACCCAAGCTCATTCCTGAACTTGGGTGACTGGCAGAGGAGAGCTGCCTGACATCTGCTCGATCTCTCCCTCCCCTGACCAATGCCTGGTGACCCGAGCTCATTCCTGAACTGGTGACTCAGGAGGAGAGCAGCCTGACATCTACTCCGATCCTCTCCTCTCCCCGACCAACCCCTGATGACCTGAGCTCATTCCTGAACTCGGGTGACTGGCAGAGGAGAGCTGCCTGACATCTGCTCGATCCTCTCCCTCCTCCCGACCAACCCCTGGTGACCCGAGCTCATTCCTGAACTCGGATGACTGGCAGAGGAGAGCTGCATGACATCTGCTCAATCCTCTCCCTTCCCAACCAACCCTGGTGACCTGAGCTCATTCCTGAACTCTTGGTGACTGTGACAGAGGAGAGCTGCCTGACATCTGCCGATCCTCTCCCTCCCCTGACCAACCCCTGGTGATCAGGCTCATTCCGAACTCAGATCACTGGCAGAGGAGAGCTGCCTGACATCTGCTCGACCCTCTCCCTCTCCCCGACCAACCCCTGATGATCTGAGCTCATTCCTGAACTTGGGTGACTGGCAGAGGAGAGCTGCCTGACATCTGCTCGATCCTCTCCCTCCCTCCAACCAACCCCTGGTGACCTGAGCTCATTCCTGAACTCGGATTACTGGCAGAAGAAAGGTAAGGTGCATCACAGCGCCTCAGCTCTCTGTGTCACTGAGTTGGCCTCCTCCGAGCTTTTCTTTTTATTTTTGGGTGACAAGGAGGCAGACTGAGAAGCCATAATGACTTTATTGATGATAATGATGTTTTTGCCCCATTTCATTAAGGTTTTAGGGCAAAAAAATATGTGATTCACAATTAATAAATTCTGATCCCAGACACTATACACAGAGCTTGTCGCAGTCTGCCCTTGCCAGGAGCTGGAAATAACTTTTACAGTTTTAAAGCCTGTGGATCCTTTGGGTCTCTCTTACATGCCAAATTAGAGAGATCCTAACTAAAAAGTCAAAGTGATTCCAAAAAGCACAAAAAAAAAAAAATACAAGCCCAGTAGTAAAAAAAACATTCCCTACGTACAGAAACTGATTAATTAAGGTGAAAGAGCACAGGCAGAAATGGAAAGTGAAATGCTTCTGTTTTCTGTACAGTGTGACTGTGAAAAAATGGAGCCACTTACCAAACAGGAAAAGTAAGTGATTAATGTAGTAAAAAACAAGCATTTGTCAATGCCAAATGTTGTCTTGCTGGCATTGGCACTGGTAGTGCAGGAGTTAGAAGCATAATAGGAATGGCAGTGAAGTATGAAACTGATGCTGACCCCACCCCCACCCTGCAGAGACCGACAGGCATTGAGGTGTGCCTTTGAGTCATTGGCCATAATGCTCATGCCATTTCACCTCACCCTACCCTGCAGACACCAACAAGTGTCGTGGTATGCCTTAGGGGTCTTCTGGCCTTCGCTCACCCCCATTCCATAAGGAAATCGCTGGAAATGGGTGCTGTATAGGAGAATTGGGTGAACTTTGGGGCTGAAGAGCCTAAGGCACACCTCAGTGCCTGTCACTGGCTGCAGGGTGGGGTGGGGTGGAATGGCATGAGCATTACAGCCGACAATCTCAAGTCACACCCCTGACGCCTGTCAGTCTCTACAGGTGGAGGCGTTATGGTTGGAAACCCTAACAGCCCAAGTATTTGTTGGTATTTGCACTCCAAATTTTTAACATGGACTTTTGGCCCCACCTCATGAACAGTGCCACTATCAATTTGTTAGCGAAAGGTGATTTTGCATAGCGACTCACGCCATTTAGGCCACAGGTGCTAAAAACATTTCAGGCAGGATGTGAAAATGACAATTGTACTGTTCATGAGGAGGTGTAAACAATGGCAATGTTAAAAATCTGAGTGAAAATATGAAAATTATGAAGTCACGAATGCCGCAAGTGAGAAACCACGCAATGCATGCCCGTAACGCAATTATTTTGGGGATTTTTAACCAAATTTTCAACACAGGCATTTTGGGACCTCTGCTCATGAACAGTGTCACTGTGATTTTGTTAACGTGTCCCAAACATTGATTTCCCACAGCGACCACGTCATTGTGCACCACATGTGTGAAAACACATTTTGGGCAGGATGTGAAAAATGACAGCTGCACTGTTCATAAGGAGATGTGAAAAAATGGCCATGTTGAAAATCTGGAGTGAAAATATTAAAAATTGCCAAGGTTACGAGCGTGCATGGAAACTGTGCAACGCATATTTGTAACATAGTCATTTTTTGGAATTTGTTCACCAAATTTGCAACATAGACTTTTTGGGAGCTACCTCATGAACAGTGGCACTGTCATTTTGTTAGTTGTTCCTAAAAGGTGATTCTGCACAATGACGGCAAAATTACCTTTCGGGACTGAATAATGAAATGACAGTGGGGTCCCAAGAACCCCATGTTGAAAATCTGGGACCAAAACTCCCAAAAATGGCTGTGATATCCACCTAAATTGAAACTCCTCATTGACTGCCATTATAGGACTTACTGTCATTTCTTCAGTTTGTTGTCGGTGTTTGAAGTGCAGAGCGTGTTCCCGGTCCACTGTAGATCGCTGCTCCTGACTCTGCAGGTAAGCCATTAAGTAAGGGGTGTAGGGGAGGTGGGGTGTGCAGACGGAGGTGCGGGTTTGGGAGAGGCCACCGGCAACAATGAGAACTGTTTTCTTGTTTTCAGGTTAAATGAAAAAAAAAAAGACGTTGTGGGTCTGTTTTTTTTTTTTCACAGAAACCTGGATGTCAGCACACCGGTAAGCTCCCAGTGTGCCACACTACTGGGGTGTATCAATGCTGACCCAGGGTTTGGGCACCCCAAGGTTAGAAGATATGTGTGGGGGAGGAGCATCCGACACCGGAGGTGAGCACCCCGCTGTCGTAAACACAATAGCAGGGTTTGGCACACTGGGGTGGGCTCCCAGTGTGCCACATTAAAGGATGTTTGGGGGTCATTAAGCACCCTGATATTGCCAGACAAGGGTCCACCGGTGCGATCAGGATCACGCTTACAGTACAAGTGCCTTCAGGCACTTAATACTCTCAGCCCGTATGGAGCTTAGGCTGTGGCCTGCTCCGTATGGCTGGGAGAAACATTACAGCCCGAACACAGTGGGATGTGGAGGAGGCAGGTGAGGAAAGTGCCTCCTCCCACCATTCAGGAAGGGACTGGTGAGGTGGCGAGGTGGAGAGGTTGCAAGGTTTGTTCTCCTGCCACCACCGCCACTGCCACTGCCATATTGATTCAAATGTTTCACCAAGAAAGGCATGTAGGGGAGGCATGTCATCTGTGCCACTGCATGATAAGTTTGTCTCTGATTGCAGCAGCAAATTCATTTCAAGTTGGTGGCGCTGCATTAAACTTGTGTCATGGCAAGCATGCTCTCTAACTTGGAGATGAGGGATGCACCTTCTAAAAGCGTGCCCTGCATTCGCCAAAACTGACACACTTCTGCATTTCTTCTACTACCATCTCCTACTGCCACAAAATGTTCCTTGTGCACATGTAAGACAACATAAAAACAGCTAAAAAAATAAAAGCTGGCTAACCCGGTGGCGCTGAGGGTTGAGGCACTGGATGCCACACCTCGTGCCACACCACGACCTGTGTTTGGGAATTAGCCTGAGATGCAAGGGGTCGCCAGGGAGGAGAGAGAATTGAGCATCTGGAGGACTACTCTCCTCTCTTGGAGGAAGTTGGACTAGTCATCCCACTCACTGACTGCCCTCTGGTGGTGGCTGGAGGGCAGTACAAGTCAGGAGGCTCAAAGTTGACATCTTTACATCAGAAGGAAGGGGGGGAGCTGGGTGAAAACAGGAAAAAGTGACCCTGGCAGGCTTGATGATGGTCCACCACTCCCAGAAGCAGTCTCCCGGATTCTGGATTGGGTCTCCAGGAGGGGGGGGGAAAAAGCCAGCAACCTACTCCTGGCCCCGCTGTGGGGGGCAATCCATGGGGAAACTACCGGGGGCTGCCTAGCATGGGAGCGGTGGGACCTGAGATAGAGTTCCTCCATTCGGAGGGCCGTAGCTACCTGCCAGGGCTTTGGAGTTCAAATAGTACTTAGGAAAATAAAACAAAAGGTTGCCACAGGATAACCTCTGGTTCTCAGGAATCAAAACAGGAACTGGAAGGACCATGATTCAAAGAAAAATACCCTAATGAATGTAGAGTAATAAAAGAATTATTTAAATAGTTGCACTAAATACTTGTTTTAAAACAAATAAATGATTGGAGAGCCAGTAGTACTGGAGCTTTACTTGGGGTGACCATTCCCTGCAGGCGGAGGAACAAATCTGGCAACAGACAGAGTGGAGTGTGGTTGCAGAGCTTTTCAAACCTATATTCTAAATTCTACTAATTTGACTAGGGTTCTGTCTCTGGGGCATCTGTCTCCTAGGAGATGATGCTTAGAGTGTAACCATTATGTTAGGGATTCCTGGGATTAGAAGTATGCACAAAGACATGCCAGAGTGTGTGATTAAGCAATAAGGCATGATTAGGGGTTAGATTAACAGTCTCCTAATCACTGCCTAGGGGTGTAATGTGGCATGATGCATAGCCAAGTACCATATTGCCCTTAGTGGGTGATTGACTGACTGTTAATCTAACTCCAGGGAGTGCCTTATTGCTATTATAAAAAATTATTCAAAAGAAAAGTGTAGCACCCATACGTTGAATGGGAAGAACACCCCTCCCCCCTCAGCTAGTGGTCAAACTGGAATTCAGTGTGTTTGCCATTCATTTGCATCACCAGGTAAGAAAAAAGGTTTGTCTCCCCATACGATGCACAGGGGTAATGCCAAACCTCACCCAACAACTAACACACCAAAATCTGGCCAATGGAAAATCATGTACACAAATGCTCACAGCCTGGGAAATAAGATCCCAGACCTGCAGGCAATAATGTCAGAGGCTAAACTGGACATAGTAGCAATTAGTGAGACGTGGTTTACCAGTAACCACACTTAGGAGAGACTTCAGTACCTGGCTATGTATTGTTCAGAAGAGACCGAGGGGAAGGGTAGCCTGTATTGTGAAAATATCAAAGCTACAGAAATTCAGAATACACATAAGGAGCCAGAAGAACTGTGGGTCACCCTGGAAACAGGAAATGGGACAGCCATAAGAACTGGGTTGTCTACAGGCCCCCAGACCAGGGGGAGGACATAGACACATTACTGTTAGAAGATATACAAAACATGACAGCTAAAGGAGGGTTCTGATAATGGGAGACTTCAACATGCCTGATACAGATTGGTCAATACCAGCAGGAACATCTGCCAGAACTAGACTCATAGTGGATTCCTGCAGGGGAGGGCCTCAAACAACTGGTACAGCAACCCACAAGAGACAGGGCTATCCTAGATCTAGTACTGACTAACAAGAAGGGATCACAGATCTCCAGGTAGAAGGTCACCTGGGGCCAGTGACCATCACATGGTATGGTTCAATTTGGCTACTACATCTAAATCATCCCATTCCAAGGCAAAATATGGGACTTCAGAGGAGCTGACTTTGATAAGATGGCCAACAGAGTTAAGCTAGCCCTGGCAAAAGAAACACAGGTGAGGAGGTACAGGCAAAGTGGGCAAGCATTAAGGATACAATACTTGAAGCAACATCCCATTGTGTTAGGACAGAAAAGGAAGTGCAAAGAAGAAGGGAAACCACTTTGGTTCTCAAATACAGTAGCAGAAAAGGTCAGAGCCAAAAGGCTGGCCTTCAGAAAATATAAGGAACAGCGGGATGAAGATAGGGGGGCATACCAAACTGCCCTAAGGGAAGCAGGTAAGGCAGTAAGGCAGGCAAAGTCCCAAACTGAGGAAACACTAGCACAAACAGTAAAAGAAGGTGACAAGACTTTCTATAGATACATTAGTGAAAGGAGAAAGTCCAGAGGGGTATTGCTAAGCTTAATGGAGAAAAGGGAGCATGTGAGGAGGAGGACCCTGTAAAGGCATCTATCCTAAATAGATACTTTTGCTCAGTATTCACTGAAGAGAAGGTAGGGCAGGGCCCACAGCTCAGCATCATGGACACAGGGGGAGGTGAGCACTACTCCCTTCACAAAAGAAAGGGTCCTACAAGAGCTTGCTAAGCTCAGGGTGGATAAGGCAATGGGACCTGATGGCATACATCCCAGGGTACTTAAGGAGCTAAAGGAGGAACTAGCAGAGCCATTAGCAGAATTGTTTAGTGAGTCTCTGAGCACAGGAGAGTCCCAGAAGACTGGAGAAGGGCTCATGTGATCCCACTCCACAAGAGTGGTAGCAGGGAGGAGGGGGGAACTACAGGCGGTCAGTCTTACCTCAGTAGTGGGCAAGATTATGGAAGCACTCCTAAGGAAAGGATAGTGCAACACCTGGAATCCATAGGGCACAGGATCCAAGACAGCATGGGTTTACAAAGGAAGGTCCTGTCAAACTAATCTCATAGATTTCTTTGACTGGGTAACCAAGTGGTGGACAAGGGGAGCAGTTGATGTAGCCTACCTTGACTTCAGCAAAGCTTTGACACTGTTCCACATAGAAGATTGATAAATAAGCTAGGTAGGCTGGGTGGGTCAGAAGTTGGTCAACTGGGTGGCAAACTGGTTGACTGGCAGAAAACAGAGAGTGGTGGTAAATGGTATACAGTCAGAAGAGATGCAAGTCACAAGTGGGTACCTCAGGGATCAGTCCTGGGGCCAGTCCTATTCAACATCTTCATTAGTGACCTAGCAGATGGACTAGAGGGTAAGGCTTGTCTGTTTGCAGATGACACCAAGATCTGCAACAGAGTAGATGATCCAGATGGGTGGGCAGAATGAGAAGAGATCTGGATAAACTAGCAGAATGGTCAGAAGAGTGGCAACTGGGATTTAATGCAAAGAAGTGCAAAATCATGCACATAGGGAAGAGAAACCCAGCCACTTATAGGCTGGGAGGAGTTGCTAGCAGTCACAAAGGAAGAAAGAGACTTGGGCATCATCATCACTGATGACCTGAAATCATCCAAGCAGACCTCTAAAGCAGTAGGTAAGGCTAGGGGGTGTTAGGGTGTATTAGTAGGGTATCTACAAGTCGTAAGAGGAAGTAATAATCCTCTGTACAAGACATTGGTTAGGCCCCATCTGGAGTACTACTGCAGTATTGGAGGCCACACCTTCACAAGGACATTAACCAAATTGAGGCAGTCCAGAGAAGGGCAACCAAATGGTGCAGGGACTGCATCAGAAGACATATGAGGACAGATTAACGGAGCTCAATATGTATACCCTTGAGCAAAGGAGGGAGAGGGTGATATGATCGAGACATTTAAACACCTTAAGGGCATAAACAAGGTGAAAGAGTCTAACATGTTTAAATATAAGAAAAATAGCAGGACAAGAGGACACAGCATGAGATTAGAGGGAGGCCGATTAAGGGAATGTGAGGAAATTCTTTTTCACAGAAAGGGTGGTAGATGCATGGAATGGCTTACCACAAGAAGTAGTGGCTATGAATACAGTGCAGGGCTTCAAACAGGCATGGGATAGGCATAAGGGAGCAATACAAATGACTATGAATAGATAGGTCACTGACATAGCAAAGGCCGATGGCACATTTATAAGATAGAAAAAGAAATGGGCAGACTGGATGGGCCTTGCGGTCCTTATCTGCCGTCAACTTCTATGTTTCTATGTTTCTATGTATACCTTTTGAATGTTTTCCTCATTTAGAGGGATATTTTTTAATAAAATAGTTCTTTCACCAACAGTTTAAGAATGCTGGTTTACATTCAGAATACATCATTTCCAGTCATTCAGCAGTGCTAGAGAATGGAATGCTGACAGGAAGAATTCATATTTCATGGTGATCAGACTGCACGTGACAGTGTAACAGGGATTAATGTAAGGCTGTTGGAATTCTAACAGCCAATCAAATTGCAGCATTTCTAAGATCCTTTTTATAATTATAGGTTAATAATTGTATGCTTCAAGTGTGTTGTTGCATTAAACACATGAGAGGAAAGTGCAATTATTGACCATAATTACACATCCCTACTGTGTCTTATTGCACACATAACATGGGTTCTACTTAAAAATGTTTATAGAACGTTATTTTTATTATTTTTTTAAATAAGAAAATATCATTTTCTATTTTAAAAATATGAGCAGAAGACAAATCATAGTTCCTGTTGAGATGTATTGGTAGTGTAATTATGACCAGATAATTACACTCCTGTGCTTGTCTTTTAGCTAATCATGTGGTTAGAATGTTTTTATCTCAACATCAAAAAGACGGCTCCAGGGTTGTAATGACGCTGGTGCACAGGTAACATTACTGAATTCCAAAAGCTAACACCTTGCACTCAGAACCTCTTGTCCTTAATCACCACACTGCTTTACAGTGAAAAAATATATTTATTAGAGAGTATGGAGCTGAAAAGTGGAAATACAGATAAAATAAAGTGGCATGAAAAAAACGCTCAATATTTCACAACCTTACATGTCACACAAAGTAACATGCAAGGTTACGATATATTGAGTGTGTTGTTTTTTTTATCGTAAAGAACTAGAATGTTTTGACCCACGTTACAATTACGGACAACATATGGTCTGTTGAATATTCTTGTATAACTATAGTTTATCCATGGCCATAGGTGCGTGTTCAGATAACGTGATCTAAATTGAACTTCAGTTCTCCAACGTCATTTCCCCCATTAAGTCTCTATTGGAATCTTTCGGTAGTTTCTTGAAGGTCAAAGTGTTCCCCAGTCCAACAAATGATCTCCTTCTTATTCCGTCCTGAGGCAGCACTGCTGTCCTGGTGCCGTATCACTAGGGAATTTTGGAATCATTACTGAATGATATTCCAATAATTGTCTCAGGCCCTTAACATTCCATGGCTACTTGACCCAAAATGGATCCTGTATCTACAGATCATAGGCATACTGTGCAATACAAATAAAGTGGTAAAGGGGTATTCAAAGTTTGTTCGGACTGGAACAGCGATGCCAAGTTTGGGGACCGACCCACTGTAGAAGGACCTGAATTGGTTAATACTGTGCATTCATAAATAGTAGAAGGCTCTACACACATCAAGGAGGCCCATCTCGTCACATCTCTAAATTCTGCTGGGAGTTCTGGTTCTCATTTGGGATGCTGACAGACTTCTGGACGTGATAAAAGTGCCCATCAATGTGACGGAACTCCACTGAGAAAAGGCCAAAGAGCAACATCAGTACCATCGCTGCTGTCCATTCGCATTGTGCTGCTATGCTGCGTAAGTGGACCTTGTGGAAAACCACCACTAAGGAGATGGAGTCAAGGAAATCCTTTGAACAGCTTTTTAACACAAACAATGTTAGTGACAGTGACCACCTGTTGTGGAAGCAAGGCAGGCCCAGCTCAGGACTCCCTCAGGACTGCACCTCCACTCACTTTTGGCGGCACTGGGTCATTATGTCGCAAGACATGATGCCGCATGGCACAATTGCGCTGCGTGATTTATGCCATGAAGCATGATGTCTTTGTTTGTGGGGGCTCCTCCCCACACCCCCCATTACGGGAACTGTGTGCCCTGGCCCCCCACTAAAGATTTTCAACTCGGGGGCGGGTCCAACTCAGGGAGCCGCAGGTCCGGGCTTGCCATAATGCCACACGCTATTAAGTGTGTGACATAATGACCCGGTACAACTTTTGGCAAGGTGTGCATGGCACAAGGGTTAAATCCAATTGTAACAGTAACAGAAGGGAGTGGAACTTGATGGACTGTGGTATTCTGCACCCCAAATTGCCTGTGTTCCTATATTTGCCCCTAGAACCCCAGAAGATAATCACAAACTGGGTATCAAGTGGGACTGGGAAACCTGTGCTGTCGGCTTACCTTACTGTTGTTAACTGAGGAGAGGGAGGGAGGGGGGGGAGGAAAGAGAGAGAGACACACACAGAGAGAGAGAGAGAGACAGAGACAGTGTGGGTTGTCGGGTGGACCAAACCCATTGACATTAACTTATTAACTCACAAACTGGTTGCATACGAAAATGGTCAGTTATGCTCATATGTGTACCAGTATAATATCAGCATGAAATGACATGAAAGTAACAGTCATATTCTCTGCTACTGAAGAAAGACTGATTGGCCAAAGCTGAATATGGAGCAACAAAACTTCCTGTGGTCAGGTATGAAATTCTCAGGTGTGCATTTTCTAAAGGACTTCTCCTCGTGACATTCTGTGGCTTGAAGAGTGTATATTCCTGATGGGATGTTCCAGTGCAAGCAGGCTACATAGGAATCAATGATTACTCACCCTTTAAACATACATGCACAGGAGTGTGCTTATTTTGTGCACAAGCCCTAGACAATCATAAATAAACCCACCAATGTTTCAGGGTGTCTCAATACCCCTTCCTCAGAGTGGTAGGTGATTTTAGTGGCTAAGTGTTTGGAGGCACTATACTGTAGTGGTTAAGGGCACTGAGTTGCAAACCTGGAGACCTTGGTTTAGATCCCATATGCCCCTACTTGCACACTGTGTGAGCCTAAGCAGGTCACTTAACTTCCTTGTGCTCCAGGCCGCACAAGCTCTAGCTTAGTGTGACTTTCCTGGTTAAACAATTTTCCCTTTCCTTATGTGTGTACACTAACACACCTGTATGTTTTACCCTAAAAAATAACTTCTCTTTTATCAAATTGTCAAGAATGTTCTCCTGAACAGGGACAATGCTGTTTCAATTTGCTTCGCTCCTCTATCTCCGTTTCTGAATGCTCATTTATTCCTACACGCATTGCTTGTATCTTGGGGCTTTCATTGGAATAGACTACTTCCTCGTTTGAGTTTATTTTTCCTAGGGAGGATCTGGACATTCCTTGATATTCCATTGCAAACCATCTGAGAAGGTAAGGGAATCTCAAGTGTGTATTCCTTTTGGAATTTCTGCATGTGACTCCCTGTGGCCAGGTGAGGTAATCTCAGGTGTATATGCCCTGAGGTAATCCTCATGGTGACACACTGTAGTCAGGAGGTAAATCTCAGGTGCAGGTTCCCTATGAGGCTTCCCTGTGTAGTACCATGTGGCCAGGTAACAGAATTTCAGATATGCATTCTCTGTGGTAATTATCCATATGGTACCTTGTGGCCAGGTAACAGAATTTCAGATATGCATTCTCTGTGGTAATTCCCCATGCAGTTCCCTGTGGCCAGGTAACATAATTTCAAGTATGTATTTTCTGTGCTAATTCCCCATGTGGGACCCTGTGATCAGATAAAAGAATTTCAGGTATGTATTTTCTGTGGTAATTCCCTATGTAGACCCTGTGGCAAGGTAACTAATTTTCAGGTACGTATTTTCTGTGGTAATTCCTCATATGTTTCCCTGTGGCCAGGTAACAGAATTTCAGGTATGCATTCTCTGTGGTAATTCCCCATGTGGTACCCTGTGGACAGGTAACAGAATTTCAGGTATGCATTCTTTGTGGTAATTCCCCATGTGGTACTCTGTGTCAGGTAATGGAATTTCAGGCATGTATTTTCTGTGGTAATTCCCCTTGTGGCACCCTGTGGCCAGGTAACAAAATGTCAGGTATGTATTCTCTGTGGTAATTCCCCAGGTGGGACCCTATGACCAGATAACAGAGTTTAGGGTGTGCATTCTCTGTGGTGATTCACATATGGTTCCCTGTTGCCAGGTAACAGAATTTTTGGTATGTATTTTCTCTGGTAATTCCCTATTTGGGACCCTGTGGCCAGGTAACAGAATTTCAGGTATATAGTTTCTGTGGTAATTCCCCATGTGGGACACAGTGGCCAGGTAACAGAATTTGAGGTATTTTCTGTGGTAATTCCCCATGTGGAACCTTGTGGTCAGGTAACAGAATTTCAGGTATGTATCCTCTGTGGTAAATCCCCATGTGGACCCTGTGGCGAGGTAACTGAATTTTCAGGTATCCATTCTCTGTAGTAATTCCCTAAGTGGGACCCTGTGGCCAGGTAACTGAATTTCAGGTATGCATTCTTTGTGGTAGTTCCCTTTCTGGTACCCCATGGCCAGGTAACTGAATTTCAGGGATGTATTTTCTGTGACAATTCCCCTTTTGGTACCCCATGGCCAGGTAACAGAATTTCAGGTATGCATTTTCTGTCATAATTCCATGTGTGTACCCTGTGGCAAGGTAAAAGAATTTCAGATATGCCACAAGGCACCCTGGCAAGGTAACAGAATTTACAATATGCATTCTCTTTGGTAATTCCCCATGTGGTACCCTTGGCAAGGTAACAGAATTTCAGGTATGTATTTTCTGTGGTAATTCCCCATGTGGGGCCATGTGGCTGGGTAACAGAATGTCAGGTATGCATTCTCTGTGGTAATTCCCCATGTGGTACTCTGTGGTCAAGTAACTGAATTTCATGTATGCATTCTTTGTGGAAATTCCCCATGTGGTATACTGTGGCCAGGTAAATGAATCATGGTGTGTATTCTCTGTGGTAATTCCCCATTTGGTGCCCTAAGGTCAGCTAAATGAATCTAGGTTTGTATTCTCTGTGGTAATTCCACATGTGGCACCCTGCAGCCAGGTCAATGAACCTAGGTGTGTATTCTCTCTGGTAATTCCCCATGTTGTACACTGTGGCCAGGTACATGAATCTAGGTGTGTTTTCTCTGTGGTAGTTCCCCATGTAGTACACTGTGGACAGGTAACAGAATTTTTAGGCATGTATTCTTTGTGGTAATTCTCCATGTGGTACCCTGTGTCAGATAATGGAATTTCAGGTATGTATTTCTGTGGTAATTCCCCTTGTGGTACCCTGAGCCAGGAAACAAAATGTCAGGTATGTATTCTCTGTGGTAATTCCCATGTGGGACCCTATGAACAGGTAACAGAGTTTCAGGTGTGCATTCTCTGTGGTAATTCCCCATATGGTACTCTTTGACCAGGTAACAGAGTTTCAGGTATGTATTTTTTGTGGTATTTCCCCATGTGGGACCCTGTAGCCAGATAACAGAATTTCAGGTATGTATTTTCTGTGGTAATTCCCCATGTAGGACACAGTGGCCAGGTAACAGAATTTGAGGTGTTTTCTGTGGTAATTCCCCATGTGGTACCCTGTGGCCAGGTAACTGAATTTCAGTTATGCATTCTCTGTGGTAATTTCCCATGTGGAACCTGTGGCCAGGTAACTGAATTTCAGGTATCTGTTCACTGTGGTAATTCCCTATGTGGGACCTGTGGCCAGGTAACTGAATTGCAGGTATGCATTCTTTGTGGTAATTCCCTATGTCATGTCATCGCGATATATTTAGCCACAAACAAGCATTTTAGCTACAAGCACTCCATTACTTTTAGTTTAATCGACCATTAGTCCTGCGATCTTTCGTCTAGTCTACCAATAATCTGGCGATATTTGTCCAGTCGACCTTTAATCTGGTGATCTTTTGTCCAATCTACCATATGACTGCAACTAAAAGTCCGCAACGTTTAGTCCGGGGACGTTCAGTCCGTACAAGGGTAGCCTGTCACCAGGTAACAGAATTTCAGGTATGTATTTTCTGTGGTAATTGCCCTTCTGGTACCCCATGGCCAGGTAACTGAATTTCAGGGGTGTATTTTTCTGACAATTCCTGCTCTGGTGCCCTGTGGCTAGGTAACAGAATTTCAAGTATGCATTTTCTGTGGTAATTCCACATGTGGTACCCTGTGGCAAGGTAACAGAATTTCAGATATGTATTCTCTTTGGTAATTCCCCATGTGGTACCCCTTGGCAAGGTAACAGAATTTCAAGTATGTATTTTCTGTGGTAATTCCCCGTGTGGGGCCCTGTGGCTGGGTAACAGAATACCAGGTATGCATTCCCTGTGATAATTCCCCATGTGGTACTCTGTGCCAGGTAACTGAATTTCAGGTATGCATTCTTTGTGGAAATTCCCCATGTGGTACGCTGCAGCCATGTCAGGGAATCAAGGAGAGTGTTCTCTGTGGTAATTCCCCATGTGGTACCCTGCAGCAAGGTCAATTTAGGTGTGTATTCGCTGTGGTAGTTTCATGTGTGGTACCATGTGGCCAGGTCAGTGAATCTAGGTGTTCATTCTCTGTGGTAATTCCCCATGTGGTACACTGTGGCTAGTTCAATGAATCTAGGTGTGTATTTTTTGTGGTAATTCCCCTATGTGGTACTCTGTGCCTGGTAACCACATTTCAGGTATGCATTTTCTGTGGTAATTCTCCATGTGGTACCCTGTGGCCAGGTCAATGAATCTAGGTATGTATTCTATGTGGCAGTTCTTCATGTGGTACCCTATGGTCAGGTCAATGAATTTAGGTGTGTATTCTCTGTGGTAATTCCCCAAGTGGTACCCTGCAGCCAGAGTCAATTAATCTAGGTGTGTATTCTCTGTGGTAATTCCCATGTTGCACACTGTGGCAGGTAAATGAATCTAGGTGTGTTTTCTCTGTGGTAGTTCCACATGTGGTATCCTGTAGCCAATTGATGCATCTACGTGCGTATTCTTTGTAGTAAGTCCCATGTGGTACCCTGCAGCAAGGTCAATGAATCTAGGTTTGTATTCACTGTGGTAATTTCACGTGTGGTACCCTGTGGCCAGGTCAGTGAATATAGGTGTGCATTCTCTGTGGTAATTCCCCATATGGTACACTGTGGCCCATTCAATGAATCTAGGTGTGTATTCTCTGTGGTAATTCCCCATGTGGTACTCTGTGGCCTGGTAACCACATTTCAGGTATGTATTTTCTGTGGTAATCCTCCATTCATGAAAAATTACCACCAACAGCTTCATCTGATTTAAGATCAGTTGGCATTCATCTGCATCCCCCTCCCCCCGGTCGTGCCTGAAAATAGGCAGGATTTGTCTAGTGCACTTACCCGGTCAACAAAAACTAAATAAAATGAATAAATAATTCCCCTTGTGGTATCCTGTGGCCTGGTAACCACATTTCAGGTATGCATTTTCTGTGATACTTCCCCTTGTGGGACCCTGTGGCCAGGGAACAGAATTGCAGTCTCTCCCTGTTTGTTCCCCCATGGAGCCAGGGGGGGAGGGCTGTCCTCCCCCACTGGAGTAGACACATCTAGACAACAGTGTCTGTGCGATGGTGCAGGCTGGAGGCAGGCAGGTGGGGCTTTAGTAAGCCTACACCTACTGCTGCTTCTGTTTTCTCCCTCCAGCCTTGCTGATGTTGGGTGCAGTTCTTGCAGGCCTCGACATATCACTGGCCTTCCCCTGACAAGTAGCAAGCTTCCTGGCCCTCCGCTGTGGTTGCCAGTTTGGCGGAACCCTATGTCATGCCTCTCTGGGCTGGGAGTGCTGCCGAGTGGCAGTGATTCCCCAGCCCCCAGGCTGCCCAGCTAGCTCCCCAACATCATTCCCGAACTTGGGTCAGCTATATGGGAGTGTGATGCACTACCCGTTGGGCCATAGGGCGGCCCCTATAGGTGCTAGTTCTTGAAGTGAGTTCCCAGTTCAGACTAAATTGCAATGTTTGTAAATCTTAGGTGTGTCCTTATAGATTTTCCCATGTGACTCTGTGGTCAGGTAAGAAAACCTCAAGTGCGTAATCTTATGGAATTTCTACATTTGATACCTCTTTTTCAGGTACTGTAGGTGAATCTTAGATGTGTTTTCCTTTTGGGATTTCTGAAGGTGATACCCTGTGGTCAGGTACATGAATACCAGCTGTGTATTCCTTGTGGTAATTCCCCTTGTGACATCCTGTAGTTTGGTAGGTAGGCAAATCTCAGGTATAGGTTTCATATGGGGTTTCCTCATGTGGTACCCTGCAGTCAGGTAAATGAATCTAGGTGTGTATTCTCTGGTAATTCCCCATGTGGTATCCTGCAGACAGGTAAATGAATATAGGTGTGTAGTCCCTGTGGTAACCCAGCCACTGCACTTGACTCAGTCCTAGACTACATTACTGAGCTGCTTAAGCGCTCTGAGGTTATTGCTCTAGGGAACTTCATTGTCAACTGTCTCGTGCCTGAGGCTGGGCCTTACAAGGATGCCTCTGCCATGGTTGACCTTACACAAATGATTCAAACCCCAACTAGGGTCAACTATAGAACGGGACACACACTGTACTTGACCTCATTCTCACCAATTGCCCTGACAGGATCTTGGATACTATGGTGTTACCGGCTCCCTTAGTGAACACTCCCAATCACTTGCCGCTGGTCTAATCAGCTTCCCAAACCCCCAATAGGATGACCTATCTGCATGCCCTTAAACATGGGCAGCTCTCACAGTTTCAAGATTACCTCCGCCAGTGCGACTGGTCACTTATTGACACGGTTTCCAGTGTGGACCTAGCATTGGTGCACTTCATCTCTCTTTTTAACAAAGCATGTGACATATTTGACCCCCTCAAAAGACAGAAAAGTAAAGGGGCCAGCAACCCCTGGATCACCACATCACTCCTACAACTCATGGCCTCTCGCGACCACCTTTGGCATGTTGCACGTGCCACTAAATGCGCTAGATACTGGCAACGCTTCAAGGAAGCCAGGAATGTCTGCACCCATGCTGTATGTACTGCTAAAATCACCCACTTCCAAGACCAGTTCTCCACCTCTTGGGGTAATAGCAAAAAATTCTGGGAGAACATAAAAAACCTCACTGGCAAACCCAGTAAATCCCCTCCTACAATGCTCAGTTTTAATGGAACCACCACTCAGAATCCAAAAGAAATTGAAGATATATTCAATACTGCATTCACTGGCCTCAGTGAGATACTCCTTCCCAACTTTTCCACTGACCTTCCCCACCAGGTCAGTGACCATAACATGGATCCATCCCCCAAAACTCCCCGCTTCTACTTCAAGGCAATTACTCCCGGGAGCGCAAACAAATATCTGCTTCGGGTACTCACCAACTCAAGATTTAGTAGTGACACACTTGATCTTAAATTACTCCACCTTACACTAACACTGTCCTGGCACCTTTTTCTAAGATCCTTAACCTATCCCTTCAGCTAAGTCAATTCCTTCAGTTAGAAAGTGGCTGTGGTGATACCTATTCACAAGAGTGGTGATAGAGCCTTACACTCAAATTACTGTCCCATCTCCATCTTGCCCCCACTTTCCAAGGCATTAGAACGCATACAGTAGTTGCCGATCAGTTGACTGAGTACTTGGAGACCTATAATATCCAATGTGCCCAATAGAATGGATTTAGAAAGGGGCACAGCACCACCACTGCCCTTATAGAATACATCAATTTTATTCACAAGGCTTTAGGGGGTCGTGGTCACCTTGTGGTGTCTATCTACATTGACCTAACAAAAGCGTTCACTACTGTTAATCACTCTCTATTACTCCAGTCCCTACCCACCCTTGATCTCTCACAAGAAGTCACAGTTTGGTTTAAAATTTACCACGAAGGCAGAACCCAAAGGGTAAAAAATACATGATACATTCTCTATCTGTCACCCTGTATGCTCTTGAGTTCCCCAAGGCTCAGTCCTGGGCCCTCTCCTATTTAGCCTTTTCCTTAACTCCCTGCCACAAGTCTGCCCCACAAACCTACTCCTGTGTGCGGATGATGCTGTGCTCTTCACCAGCCAGCCTAATCCCATATCCCTTGCCAATAGCCTGCAAGAGTGTTTTTCAGCAGTAGAGGCCTGGTTCTCCAAACAAAAATTAATTCTGAACTATAAGAAAACCAAAGTGATGCTCTTCACTAGCCCACACAAGTACAACAATGCCAAACTCCACAACATAAACAATCTCAGCTCACCCCTTGAGCAAGTCTACAACTTTAAGTATCTTGGCATAACCCTCGATAGTCACCTATCCTACCAGGAACAAATCAATACAATATCCAGCAAAGTCTGCATCATGCTTGGGTTTCTATATAGACACAGACATAGCATGACCCAAGATATACTTCGCTCAGCTGTCACTAGCTCCATCCTTTCTATTATTGACTTTGGGCTTATTATCTATGGTTCTGCCACCAACACCTTGCTTAGGAGAGTAAGTGTTGCTGTTAATAAGGCGTGCTGCCTTGTCACTGGTGCGCACCACTTCACGCACATCTGTGACCTTTATACTGCAGCAAACTGGTTGAACCTTCGGGGCAAAGTCTTCTACCTAACAAGTCTGTTTGCAAAAAAGGTTACTATTGAGTGTGCCCCCCCCTCACTTCTGCTGCTTCTCCAAAAGACCAGTAACCTTCACCTGACCAGAAGCATATCCAATCCCACTTTCCTTGTCCCTCTGCTGCACTGCCCAAGTCCAATGAACATTCATGTATGGAGTCCCCAGCTGGCTAAACAACCTTCCCTTACTTCCCATGACTCCAGATTAGGACCCTTCAAAACCAAACTTAGACTGCATTCCTTGAAACACAACAGTTGTGATTGCCCTTCCTAATTTACTTGACTCCCTCCATTTTAACCAACAACAATCCCCCTTCCCTCTACCGCTCTTACCCTTACCTTCTCCTTCCCCCTGGCCACACCTCAGCTTTTATGCCCTCCCCCCCAACTGCTGACAACTCTAGGTTTTGTTGTTCCTCACCTTGTAGCAATCAACCTCTCATCTCTCTTCCCCTGCACCCCACCCTCACTGCCCCCCATCCTCACTGCATCTACACCCGACTCCCTCCCTTTACCACCTTAGTTATACTTCTGGTATTTTTCTATCTCTTACTCTCAGTAAACTCCTTAATTCAACTCTGTCTCCTACCCTCTGCCTCCCCTCCTCACCTTTGCACCTATGTTGTACAATGCCCGTCTCAGGCTACTCAATTATTCCACCCTCCGTCTGGTGCCCACTCACTCCTTTTGCTTACCCTTGGCTTTGCATCACAAATGTTCTTGACAAGGTCATCCCTTGGCCACTCTTTTGCTGTCTGCAAAAGCTGATATGTCCAAGTAACGCCTGATACCTATGCTACATGTACCACGAAAACTCAAGCCATGTAACTTTTGTAACCTTTAGGCTGTATTTCTCCTGTTTGCTTTTTTGTACTCTGTACCTCTCACCTTGCCAATTGTACCATGTAAATTGTCTTTGTTTCCTTCATTCTATGACGTGGAGCCTTTGTAAATGAGCCCCTGGCTCAAAGGTTGTAATTCCAAGACTTCAGTGAATAAATAAATCCACATGCGGTGCACTGTGGCCAGGTAAATGAATCTAGGTGTGTACTCTCTGTGGTAATTCCCTGTGGTACCCTGCGGTCACTTCAATGAATCTAGGTGTGTATTACCTGTGATAATTCCCCTGTGGCCAGGTCAGTGAATCTAGGTGTGCATTCTCAGTGGTAATTCCCCATGTACTACTCTGTGGGCAGGTCAATGAATCCAGGTGTGTATAATAGAATCATACAATCATAGAAATTTGTTGGCAGAAAAGGACCCAATTGGCTCATCGAGTCTGCCCATCCCCCCACTGCCACCAATTTCATGGATCCTCCTCCCCTCCAACCAACCCCATGTCTGTCTCATGCACTCTAAATCCCTCCACTGATTCAGCCCTCACCACCTCCTCTGGTAGTTTGTTCCGGCAGTTTATTCTCTGTGGTAATTGCTCATGTGGTACACTGTGGCCAGGTCAATGAATCCAGGTGTGTAGTTTCTGTGGTAATTCCCCACATTGTACCCTGTGGCCATGTCAATGAATCGAGGAGTGTATACTGTGTGTTAATTCCTCATATGGTACCTTGCGGCCAAGTAAATGAATCTAGGTGTGTATTCTCTGTGGTAATTCCCCATGTGGTACCCTATGGTGAGGTAACTAAATCTAGGTGTGTATTCTTTGTGGCAATTCCTTATGTGGTACCCTGTGGCCAGGAAAATGAATCTAGGTGTGTAGTCCCTGTGGTAATTCTCCATGTGGTACCCTATGGTGAGGTAACTAAATCTAGGTGTGTATTCTTTGTGGCAATTCCTTATGTGGTACTCTGCGGCCAGGAAAATGAATCTAGGCAGTATTCTCTGGGGTAATTCCCCATGTGGTACACTGTGGCCAAGTAAATGAATCTTAGTGTGTATTCTCTGTTGTAAATCCCCATGTGATGCCCTGCGCCCTGGTCAATGAATCTAGGTGTGTATTCTCTGTGGTAATTTCCCATGTGGTACGCTGTGGCCAGGTAAATGAATCTAGGTAATTCCCCATGTGGTACCCAATGGCGAGGTAAATAAATCTAGGTGTGTATGCTTTGTGGTAATGCCTTATGTGGTACCTTGTGGCCAGGAAAATGAATCTAGGCAGCATTCTCTGTGGTAATACCTCATGTGGTACACTGTGGCCAGGTAAATAAATCTAGGTGTGTTTTTTTTGTAGTAATTCCTTATGTGGTACCTTGCGGTCAGGTAAATGAATCTAGGCAGCATTCTCTGTGATAATTCCTTATGTGGTACACTGTGGCCAGGTAAATAAATCTAGGTGTGTATTCTCTGTAGTAATTCCCCATGTGGTACACTGGCCAGGTAAATGAATCTAGATGTATATTCTCTGTGGTAATTCCCCATGTGGTACCCTGCGGCCAGGTCAATGAATCTAGGCGTGTATCCTCTGTGGTAATTCTCCATCTGGTACACTGTGGCCAGGTCAATGAATCTAGGCAATTCCCCCATGTGGTACCCTATGGTGAGGCAAATACATCTAGGTGTGTATTCTTTGTGGTAATTCCTTATGTGGTACTCTGCGGCCAGGTAAATGAATCTAGGCAGCATTCTCTGTGGTAATTCCTCATGTGGTACATTGTGGGCAGGTAAATTAATTTAGGTGTATATTCGCTGTGGTAATTCCCTGTGTTGTACACTGTGGCCAGGTAAATTAATCTAGATGTGTATTCTCTGTTGCAAATCTCCATGTGGTACCCTGCAGCCAGGTCAATTAATCTAGCTGTGTATTCTCTGTGATAGTTCCCAATGTGGTACCCTGTGGCCAGTTCAGTGAATCTAGGAGTGTATTCTCTGTGGTAATTCCCCACGTGGGACCCTGTAGCCAGGTCAATGAATCTTGGTGTGTATTATCTGTGGTAATCCCACATGTGGTACAGTGTGGCCAGTTAAATGAATCTAGGTGTGTATTCTCTGTGGTAACTCCGCATGTGGTACCCTGTGGCCAGGTCAGTGAATCTAGGTGTGCATTCTTTGTGGTAATTCTCCATGTGATACACTGTGGCCAGGTAAATGAATCTAGGTGTGTATTCTCTGTGGTAATTCCCCACGTGGTACCTTGCAACCAGTTCAGTGAATCTAAGTGTGTGTTCTCTATGGTAATTCCCCATTAGGTACTCTGTGACCAGGTAAACAAATCTTGTATTCTGTTTGGTAATTCCCCATGTGGTACCCTGTGACCAGGTAAATGAATCTAGGTGGGTATTCTCTGTGGTAATCCCCCATGTAGTACACTGTGGTATGTCAATGAATATAGGTATGTATTCTCTGTGGTAATTCCCCATGTGGTACCCTGCAGCCAGGTACATGAATCTAGGTGTGTATTCTCTGTGGTAATTCCCCATGTGGTACCCTGCAGCCAGGAACATGAATCTAGGTGTGTATTCTCTGTTGTAGTTCCCCATGTGGTACCCTGTGGCCAGTTCAATGAATCTAGGTGTATATTCTCTGTGGTAATTCCCCATGTGGTACACTGTGGTCAGGTAAATGAATCTAGGTATGTATTTCTGTGGTAATTCCCAATGTGGTACCTTATGGCCAGATAAATGAATCTAGGTGTTTATTCTCTGTGGTAATTCCTGATGTGGTACCTTGTGGTCAGGTAAATGAATCTAGGTGTGCATTCTCTGTGGTAATTCCCCATGTGGTACCTTGTGGCCAGGTAGCGGCTTGCCCCTGAAGGAGTTCCTGATGCAAACCATGTGGCTAAGCATGTGAATCTCAGGTGCGTATTACACAAGCAATAATACCCGAAAGGTTGGGTGGTATTGGGCAATATCAGACTGCCCAGGGGTGTAATGAGGCCTGACGTTGCAGGCGGAGGGCCTTATAGCTGCTGGAAGGTCCAGTATTGCCCATACCGAACACCCTGGAGAGTATTATTGTGCTTAGAAAATGAGCTACATGTGTCATTTTTTTATAGGATTACAAACAATGAAAGTAATGCTATAAAAATGATTACAAATGCCTTTTTAGTCCTTTTTTGGTAAAGTAGTCCCTGTACTGCTGTGTAGCCAGTAGAGGGCATTTCAGTCTTGGGTACATGTTTCTTTCCTCAGACATATAAATGAATAGTATCTTGTCTACCCTTCAGTTTGTCCTTTGCTTTCTTCCTTGTTTTGTTCGTGGCACCCTGTTGGTCTAATTGTAGGGGAAAGCGAGAGGGGAATGAAGGACAAAGCAAAGATGCCGTTACTCCAGAGAAAGAGGAAAAGCTCTCCTGCTGCTATCACTGTAGTGCTGGTTTGCCGATCATAGTAAGTAGTGAACCGCACTGAAGTTCCGCTCCAGTGAAAGGTTTTCAAGTAGTGGCAGCTGGCTATAGGGATGCACTTGGAAGGCATGACTTTTGTAATTTTATTTTTTTCTCAGAGACATCACTGTATGACAAGCAGCTTGTACAAGCATCACTTCTATGTTTAGGTGCTAAGAACAGGAGTGTTGCACTTTTGAAAACCACAGTGAGAATCAGAAGTTACGTGAAGCCGTTCACTCTGACGGCTTCCCTTTTTGTTTGGTACCTTGATTTTTTGATGTGTGGCTTGTCTTATTTAAATTATTAATCTTTAGCTAAGACAAACTGGGGGGCTGCCTTGCACAGTCATCTGGTTAGCGAGTGCTAAAAAATGGTGGCTTTTGTCTTTGAAAATTTATGGTGGCACCAGGATATGTGTGATGGAGTTGGCATGCTTGGCTCTTGTTTTTACCAGGGCTTTAACTGCTAGTTAATGTACTCCCCTGGTATGCCTGGCAGACAGTCAGATTGCTTACATTTTTAAGTCCATTTTCTAATTTTTCCCTATGGTAAATCTACATAGAACACCTTGTAGCTAAGTAGGTGCATCGTGATGCCCCCTGATAAAGAGGTATTGTACCTCGAAGTGCTGGGGCTGGTTGGCCAGGTTCGGTTGCTTATTTCACTCTGTTCTCAATTTTGTAAATGTACTATATACGTGCAGTAAAATAATTTTCTACTAATGTTGGGAGTGCTGGTATTTTTGTTTGCGCTCTTATGACTTTTTACCAAGCACCCAGCATACTGTGAGTGCTGCCTTTGTTTGTTGCGGACACCTTGTGGCTAAGTAGGTGAATCTTAGGTGTACATTCTCAGTTTGCAGGATGAAGCCTGAATTTGGTAGAACGGTCTTTGCATTTACAGCACCAGACACCTGGAACAAACTCCCTCACCAGCTCCGGAATGTTTCCAGCTTGCAAGTGACCAAGACCAGTCTTTCCAGCCACCTTAAAACTCCCTGTATTCGTTTTGGCCCCGTATCCCCCTCTCCCCATCTGTGATCATGTTGTATAAAAATGTTCATGCTCTTTATTTGCTGTGACATCACTTTGTTAACATGCTTTGATTACTTTTTGAATTGACTTATCTTTACAATTTTCTTTCCTCTGTATATTTTTGCCTGTATGTTGGTCAGCCAGGTGGCGGTACAGCAGTAGAGTTGGTGACCCTGCCTCTCCAAGGAGAAGAGCAACCCTTGGGATACTTAATTCTCATGTCCAGGCTAGTTCTCTGATGTCTAGGGCCCGTTCTTGAACCTAGGTCACCGGAGCCATGAAATGCAACCCTGCTGCTGCTGCTCAGGCATGCTCTCCCATAAGATTTTTTTAGGGCTGTGGGCGGAGCCTATGGCACTATTGGAATCAGATTGTAGCTCTAAAATGGCTGATCGTGGAACTCCCTTTTTGGACATTTGGAAACATTCCTCCACAGCTGCAAATTAGTGCACTCCCCCTCTGATTTTTGCTATTTGCTGCTCTATATTAAAGGTATCTGAAGGAAGAGGGGATGCTACTGTATTGTACCTCAGAACTTCTCAGGATATTAACAAAAAAAACCTTTTTTAACTGCTGTTTCTATCATCTATCATCATCAAGTGATTTTGGATTCATTTATTGACATTGTGACTATATAAACGTTCTTGGAGCAACTGACTTCATTTGGCCTATTAGTTGGGCTTGCAGTGTTCTGATGGCCCTGGGTTGGTGTTCCACACAGTGAGGGGAGTGGGGTTGGCTGGAGGGCCGGTCCTTAATTTTTCCCTCCTCTACACTCCTGGGGCAGCCGGCCGGGGGGTTGTCCTCCCCCGGAGTGGAAGTAGTGGGTCACCGATCTTTCTGGGCTGGCTGGTTCCTGCGGCCCGCTGGTGGTCTTTATTTTAGCCCAGCTGATGCAGATGGTGAATGATGGTCCTCTAGATACTAAATTTTATTTGTTGATGTTATTTTATCTTGTATTTTTTTTTCTTTATATATAGGATGTGTATTGTTTGTAGTTACTTTATTTGAGGGATAATTTATGCAGTGAGAGTGCTTGATTCCATCTTGTATTCCCCCTTTTCCGGTTCGGTGAGAGAGTCCCGGAGGGTGGTTTTTAAATTATCCCCTTTATTCATTATTCTGTTATTAGTTTTAGTTTTATTATTTTATTAATGTCCCCAGGCTGTGAGAGGGCTTGTGGATATAAAATAATTTAATAGATTTTGTATTAGATTATTGGTTAAGTTTAATTTTAATTTTTTGTTTTAGTGTTAGGCTGATAGTGGTGTTGTTTTATGCATTTTATTTATTGTTTTAACCTTTGAGCAGCCTGATGTGCCAGCTGGCTCCACCTGTCCTACGTTATTCGGCCTCCACTCTCCATGCCCTCCGCCCCTTCTTCTTGTCCCCCTTGCCCGTTCATGTTTATCATCGGTGTCGGGCACTAGGGATTGTGTGAAGGGGAAGGGGGAACTGGGGGGGCATGGGGGGTTGTGGACAGCGGAGTGAGCGGTGCTCTCCCATAGGGGTGGTTAGGCCTAGAAGACGCCCTGGGGTGAAATGGCTTCTGGAGCGTGGTAGTCCCGTTCTGGTTCCCATACCCAAGGGCACTTCCTGTTCTGGAGGGCAAGTGGTTGGGACAACTCGTCATCCTCGTCCAACTCGGGCGCTGTTGTGCAATGCCAGATCTGTCTGCAATAAGACTGGTCTTATTGCAGACTTTGCCACAAGGACAGATCTGGCTTGCATTACCGAGACCTGGTTGGATGGGAATGCGACCCCTTTTTTAGAGGCCGCCGTTCCCTCCGGTTTCTTGGTTATACACCGCCCGAGATTGGATCACGGGGGGGAGGGGGGGTTAGCGGTCTGTTTTAAGACCGAACTGGGCCTTACTGGTGTACCAGTTGAGGAGGCTAGATCATTTGAGTGCACTGTGGTAGCTGGTGTGGGGTACAGGATAGCCCTCATTTACCGTCCACCAGGGGATGAGAAGCTTTTCCTGCAGGAAATAGCAGATTTTGCCACCGACATGACCTTGGAGTCTCCCAGATTGATGGTGCTGGGCGACTTCAATGCGTGGGTCGATGATGAATCTTCACTTTTTGGTCAACATTTCCTCCAGGTGATGACATCTCTGGGCTTTACACAGGTTGTTTCCGCAGCTACACACAAAGGAAGCCACTCTCTTGACCTGGTTTTCCTCCTAGGGATCGAGGCTTCCGACTTGGTGGTGGAACCAGTCGGTTGGTCTGATCATTACTCAGTTGGGTTCAATTTTAGGCCCCTCTGGGTAGGTCGGCCCCTGTGGAATTGGTCAGGTACCGCCCATTGTGGGACGTTGTCCCTGAAGACCTGATGGCGGTTATTGACCTCTCGTTGTTTGATGAGTCATGCACTGACCCTGAGCAGCTGGTAGTGGCCTATAATGGGGCCATTTTGGCTGCACTTGATCAGATTGCACCAGCCCATGTTCGCCCCCTCCCGCGCCGTCCCGTTGCCCCATGGTTCGATGCGGCGTTGAGAGGGCTGCGGAGGTTGGGGCATAGGTTGGAGCATTGTTGGAGGAAGACTGCCTCTGATGCCGACCAGCTCATTTTGTTAGAGCATTATAAGCTTTACCAAACAGCAATTTCCCACAAGAAGGCAGAATTCCTGTCCAGGGAAATTTCTGTCCCCCGGAATCGACCAGCTCAGCTCTTTAGAACTGTCGACAGACTGTGCAACCCAGTCTGTCGGCAGATCCGTCGAGCTTTTATGAAAAATGATTGCGAGGAGATCGCTCGATTCTTTGCGAATAAGGTGGAAGACTGTCGGAGGTAGTGCCCCCGACCTCACTCTAAGGTTGTTGCAGTTGATCAGTGTTTTGTCGCAGAGCCCAGAGTTTCCTGGAGTTCCTTTAACCTATCGGATTTTGTAGCCACTATGAGGATTATCCGTGAGATGCCCCCAACATGTTGTAGTTTGGATCCGGGCCCTACCTCCCTGATTATGGGTTGTAGTGAGACTATCGGCCCGGTCCTTGCTTGGATTATCTGGTGTTCTTTAGAGACGGGAGTTTTCCCTAGCTCTCTGAAGGAAGGGGTGGTGACTCCTTCTGAAGAAAACTTCTTTAGACCCGGATGACCTTGCAAACTACCGACCAATCTCTAACCTCCCTTTTGTGGGGAAGGTTATTGAGAAAGTTGTGGTGGCGCAATTGGATAACCATATGACCATCCATAGTTTATACGAACCTCTCCAGTCTGGTTTTCGTAAGAGGCATAGCACCGAGACTGCTCTGGTTCGGGTGCTCAATGATCTCCTGATGGCGAGAGATCGGAGACACCACTCTATTTTGGTTCTCCTTGATCTGTCATCAGCTTTTGATACTGTGGATCATGGGGTTCTGCTCGAACGCCTGAGGTCCATTTGTGGACTATCGGGTGTGGTCCTCAGATGGTTTTCATCTTACCTCGAGGGGAGAACGCAGAGAGTGGTCTCGGGTTTGTATTCATCCGGGGTCTTCTCTCTGCCTTGCAGGGTACCTCAGGGCACAGTGCTTTCCCCCATGTTATTCGCAGTATATATGCTACCCCTCGGAGACATTGTAAGACGGTTTGAGCTGAGGTTTCACTGCTACGCTGATGATACCCAGCTCTACCTGTCTTTTGCACCCGACCAGGTTAGTGCTATCTCGGTGCTGAATAACTGCCTCGCTGATATCCAAGACTGGATGAATACCAGTGGTTTGAAGTTGAATCTGGGAAAGACCGAGGTTATGGTGGTGGACTCCGGTCGCAGGGTTAAGGGTTTAAGGGCGGGGTCCCCCTCTGGATTAATTCTGGGGGTAGACCAGATCCCTACCTCTGAACGGGTGCGTAACCTGGGTGTGGAGCTTGACACTGATTTGACCCTTCGTTATCAGGTGTCTGCAGTTGTCAAGACTGCATTTTTTCATCTTAGAAACATCACCAGGATTAGGCACCTGGTTCCACCTTGCGACCTGCCGGTTTTGGTCCACGCCTTCGTGACATCTCGTCTTGATTACTGTAACTCGCTTTACCTAGGACTTTCTGGGGTTGATATCCACTGCTTGCAGCTAGTGCAGAATGCAGCAGCATGTTTGTTGACTGGGGTTTCAAGAAGGTCTCATATTACCCCGGTACTGCACACTCTGCACTGGCTGCCAATACAGTGGCGGATCACCTTTAAAGTGGGTCTTTTGACCTACAAAGCCCTACATGGTCTAGGTCCCGACTATTTGAAAGAGCTTCTGATGCCCTACACCCCTCTGAGACAGCTCCGCTCGGCTGACAAGGGGTTGCTGGAGATTCCGAGGGTAAATTTGAAGTCCTCTGGAGCCTGTGCCTTCAGTTTTGCGGCTCCCACCCTCTGGAATTCTCTGCCCCTTCAGCTCCATGAGAGTATGACGGTGGGAAGTTTTAAAAAGGCCTTAAAGTCTTTTTTATGGGAGAAGGCTTTCCCTGCTATGTTGTAATTGGTTATTTTAGCTTGGTAATATTTGTTGAGTAGTTCTATTGTATGTATTGATTATGCTGGTGTTTTCATGTTTTTATGTACGGCGCCTTGAAAAATTTGAAAGCCGCTTAATTAAATACATTTTATTATTATTATCTTTCCAGCTCAATCTAATAGATTTATTCTATTTCTTTCACCAACCTAGGGGTCAACTCATTATATGTTGTCTGGAATTTAGTGAACCTCTTAAAGTCAAACTACAGTGTCAGATTACAGACAGTGTAGCTGTAGCCTGTGAGCTATCTCATTCCTATGGGCACACACACACAGCAGCATGTACTCTGACTAAATAAATTCAAGAGGACTGAATTAGCAGCATGCCCGTTTTTGATGATTGTGACTAAACAGCACTATATGGCACCAACAAGAAAATAACGTTGGTCATTTGGTAGCCCTTCACAGCACTATTGGCTCTGGCTACAGCTTGTTTTAATATCATTACTGTATACACCATCACTGGGACATCTGCTAACAATAGTTAACATTAGTGAGGAAGTGACATGAACATGTGCTTCCCCCTGCTCTCACCTTGCTAATGTGAAGTGTCAATCCAGCTGTGTGGTCACACCTAGGACAGTGTGAGACTTTTGCACACAAGAAGAGTGAGATTTCTACATAAAAGTGCTACACTACAGTGTCAGTATTAGGAATTCACCTAAATTCCTGTTGTGGGAGTAAAACTCACAACCATCCAGTCTTCTTGGTCCAGAGGTGAGCATGTCATCTCCTGAACCACTGACAAATGGAAGCAGCAGCAGGGTAGTGGGACAGTCATGAGCTGCCAAACATGCTTTAAATTCTTCCAGTGGCAGTCATTAATCTTGTGCTGAGCAAACACCTAGCCAAAACAGTGCACAGAGAGTTTTAGCTACCAGCAACACTATTTCTGTCTGACTGCAGAGCAAATCAGGGACATTTTGGAGCTGGTTCAGCAGGTGGTTGCACCCCCTTCTCCTCAGAAACAGTTAGCACCTGAAGCTCAGCAGTAGGGGAGGGATTTGGAGTAGCAATCTATTTAAAATGCATAGGCCTGTGAACCCCAGGAGTATGCGACCCACAGTAGCTTCAGGACCAAAGCACAAGGAAGATAACACCTATTCTACGGTGTCTGCAGGGCACCCGCAGGTAGTTCCACAGTTATACAGGAGACTCTAAAGGAGTGGCAACAGTCTAGCAGTCGATACGCTAGCAGGTGCCTGAAGGCTTTGGTTGATTCCATTGCTAAGGTGGAGTGAAGCAGATGGTATCTAATGTGTAGTGTTACTGACTATTGCTAAAACTGTTAAATCCTAACTTCTACCTCTATAGGGTAAAGTTATAAAACAGGCAGACAGACAGGCTGTGTTTCAGGTGGAGTGTTACTGATTACTGCTAATACTGTTATCTTAGCTTCTACTTATATAGGATAAGGTTATAAGGCAGGCAGTCGACAACCACACATTACTAAGTAACTCAGGCAGCTTTATTTGTATCAGCAGGCTAGGTTGGATCATCGGGTAAATGGGAAGGTAGCTAGCTGTGGGGATTGTGGGGCACTCATCTCCAGGGTTACACTTTGGAGGATGGGACATTGCCCAATATATAGGACCTTCTGGGAACTCCATACTCAGTTGGCAGCAGCAAGGGAGGAACTGTCCAAGCTGCAGCTCCAACTTAGCTGGACCCTACTCTGCCAGCACCCTCACTACCCCAGAAGCCCACTGGCTTGGTGATGCTGGAAGGTGGTGGGGAAGGGTAGGAGATTGAGTGTCAGGGGCAGCCACAAGTTGGTCAGCCATATCAAGAGACAACAATGGCAGATCACTTTGAACCCCTGGAAGAGGCACAGGTACCTGACTATAACAGAGGGGACCTTGAGCCAGTTGGTGTTGAGGGGAAAGAAGACATGGTAACACCTGGGGGCAGAGCGGGCAGAAGTTAGTAAGGAGGATTCTGGTGATAGGGGATTCTATGGTTAGAGGCATTGAAAAGGAGGTAGGCAGTTCAGGAAAGGGAAAGGGGTGGTCAGATGCTTGCCTGTAGCATCAGCCATCTGGGATTGGGAGAGAATAGTGGAAGAAGGGTGGGAGCAGGGAGTGCTGGTACACCTTGGTACCAATGATAATAATAATAATAATAATAATAAACTTTATTTATCTACGCCTTTCTTAAAACCAACGCGCATTACAATAAAATACAGAATAAAACATGCTAAAACATATTAAAACTGAATTGACTACAGAACAATTAATAGGCATCCAAATTATCTGCAAATGCCTTACTCCATAAAAAAGACTTTAGACCCTTTTTAAAACCCTCCACCGTCATGCACTCTCGAATCCAATGTGGTAGAGAATTCCAGAGGGTCGGCGCCATGAACATAAAATCTCGGGGGCCGGAAGATTTTAAAGTCACCCTCGGGATCTCTAGCAACCCCTCGTTGGCTGAGTGGAGTGGTTGCGTCGGTAGGTAAGGCACCAGAAGCTCTTTCAGGTAATCCGGGCCCAACCCATGTAGGGCTTTATATGTCAGAAGTCCGACTTTAAAGGTGATCCGCCACTGAATCGGCATCCAGTGCAGATCTCGGAGCACCGGTGTAATATGAGAGGAACGAGAAGTCCCCATTAACAACTGGGCTGCCGAGTTCTGCACTAGCTGCAGGTGGCGGATATCAACCCCAGGCAGCCCAAAGTAAAGGAAGTTGCAGTAGTCCAGACGCGAGGTCACAAAGGCGTGAATCAATGTAGGTAGGTCGCCGGATGGAACAAGGTGCTTGATCCTGGCGATGTTCCTAAGATGGTAAAAGGATACCTTAACAACCGCTGACACTTGCTCACGCAATGTCAGCTGATCGCCAGGGATCACCCCAGGTCTCGCACCTGCTCAGAGGTCGGAGCTCTGCATCTCCCAGGAATAAACCAGAGGTTTGAAGTGCCCCGACCCCTCAATCCGCGCCAGGATCCACAACCAACCTCCGCCTTCCCAGGTTCAACTTCAACCAACTGGACCTCATCCAATCCTGGATCTCACTGAGACAGTTGTTAAACACTGAGAGTGCTCTATTCTGGTCAGGCACAAAAGACAGATAGAGCTGGGTGTCATCGGCATAACAATGAAATTCCAGCCCATATCGTCTTACAACGTCTCCGAGGGGAAGCATGTACACCGCAAACAACATGGGGGACAGCACAGAGCCCTGAGGCACCCCACAGGTCAGAGCGGTAGGTTCGGAGGAAAAATTCCCTGGTACCACCCTCTGAGTTCTACCTGTGAGGAAGGAAGTAAACCATCTGTGCACCAAACCCGACAACCCACAGATGCATCTCAGGCGCTCAAGCAACACCCCATGGTCTATGGTGTCAAATGCTGCTGACAGATCCAGAAGGACCAAAATGGACCGTTTTTTCTGGTCTCTCGCCATCAGGAGATCATTGAGAACCCGAACCAGTGCGGTCTCAGTGCTGTGTCTCTTTCGAAAGCCTGATTGAAGAGGATCGTAGATGTTATGGATGATAAGATGGCTGTCCAGCTGGACTGCCACCACTTTCTCGATTACCTTCCCAACAAAGGGGAGGTTCGAGATGGATCTGTAGTTTGCCAGGGAGTCGGGGTCCAAAGATGCCTTTTTCAACACTGGTGTCACTACCGCTTCCTTCAGGGAGCGGGGGTATTCACCAGAGTCTAGGGAACACCAGACTATCCTGGCTAGAACCGGGAAGATAACCTCCCCACAGCCCATAATCAGGCCTGTTTGACCCGGGTCTAAACTACAGCTTGTGGTACGCATACCCTGGACAATCCTCATAACATCCTCGATTTCCGGCCTTATGAAGGAACTCCAGGTGAACGGTGTGCTTGTGACCATAGGCTGGACCACCACAACTCCCATGGAGGGGGCGACGCAAATCTCGGCCCTGATGTCAGCCACCTTATCTGCAAAGAATCAAGCAAACTCCACACACTGCATCTGTGAAAAAGCTAGACGAACCTGTAGACAGGCTGGGTTGCACAGCCTGTCTACGGTTTGAAAGAGCTGGGCTGGTCGATTCTGAGCAGCAGTAATTTCTCAGGACAGGAACGCTGCCTTCTTATGAGTGATTGCTGACTGATAGAGTTTATAATGCTCTAGGAGTCTAAGATGGTCTGCATCTAAGCCAGACTTCGGCCAACATCTCTCCAACCTGCGACCAAATCTCCACAACTCCCTCAGATCCCGATCAAACCAAGGGGATCAGGGGCGAAGGGAGAGAGGCCACACACGGGTGGGAGCAATTAAATCCAAAGCGGAGGTGACAGCTTTATTATAGACTTGCACCATCGCTTCAGGATTTAAGCTCAACCCAGGAAATTCTGATAGGTCAAGAACCGCAGTTAGACAGGTGGGAGTAACATCCCGTAAAGGGCGGTACTTGACCATCTCCACTGGGGTAGGTATACGCAGGGGGGTGCAAAAATTGAACCTCACAGTGTGGTGGTCAGACCATCTGACTGGTTCCACCCCCACATCGGAGGCCTCCAACCCCAGCAGGAAGACCAGATTGAGTAGTGGCCATGTTTATGGTGGCAGAGGTAACCACCTGTAGAGGCCCAATGAACACATCAATTGGAGGAAGTGCTGACCAAATTGCGAGAGTTCATGGTCGATCCAGGCATTAAAATCACCCAGCACCATCAACCCAGCGTATTCAAATACCAGGTCGATGACTTAAGTCCGCCACTTCCTTTAGAAATAGTTTTCGTCAACCGGTGGACGATAGACGCAGCGATAGACCACCTGCCACCATGACACATTCAAAAGATCTGGTCTCCTCCACTGGAACACTAGCGAGGTCCAATCCGGTCTTGAACAGATCAAGACTTCTGGGCGATCCAATCTGGCGGCGAATCACCGAATACTGCGGAATTGCTGCCTCAAGAACTGGGGCAGCATTACTATCCAGCCAGGTTTCAGTGATGCAGGTCAAGTCCACCATGCCTACCAAGTCTGCTACAATGGCAGTCTTGTTCACAACGAACCTGGCATTGCACAACACCGCCCGAGTTGGATAGAACTCCTGGGAAGCCCCGACCACCTGCCCACCATTTACAGAAGTGGTGGTGCCCTTGGGTATGGGGACCAACCAGGAAGGACAACGTTCGTCACTCCATTTCGCCCCAGGGCGTCTTCTGTGCTTAACCACTCGAGCACTAAACACCTCCCTCATCCATCCCCGCTGTTCACGTCCCCGGGTCAACTCCCAATTACCGCCACACTCCCAAGGTCTACAGCGTTGGTAAATGGGGAAAAGCAAAGGGGCAAAAGAAAGGGCAGAGGGTATGAAGAGGGTGGATGAATAGTGCATGACGGGGGGGTGGAATAAGAATAACTAGCGTCATCCACAGACATCAGATGAACCAGATCATGGAAACAGTGAAGCGAGACTTCTAGAAGCTGGTGGACAGCCTGAAGAAGCACTTTGTTTCCTTGGCCTTTCCTCAGGTCCTCCCTGTCTGGGATAGGAAGAAGTGGGGCAATAGAGTGAGGAGGAAGGGGATCAAGGAGATCAGTAGGTGGTTAAAAAGTTGTTGTCAGGAACAGGCGTACCACTCTGTAGAGGACTGGAGGGGCGTCTGAGATAGGAGGCTCTTCAAAGCTGACAGCCTTCACCTGAGAAGAGAGGAGACTAGTGCATTAGGGCAGACGTTTGATGTCAGACAGTTCAACTAACTGCGAGGGAGGCTGGGGCTAGGGATTCCACAGTAGAGACAGGTGAAATGGAAACATAGCCAGGACTTCCCTGGGGACAGGGGCAATGTGTACAGGAAGTAGCAGTGGAGTGGAATGAGTTCAGAGGACTAGGGAATGTAGACCAACTAGACCAGCAAATAAGAACTAACACAAGATGCCAAGGATATCATGGAATTGTGATGGGGAAAGTCATTCAAGAACCAAGAGAGGTGGAAATGTAAATTGGAAGGTGGCATACCTTAATGCCAGGAGACTGGGTAATGAAGTCAGCAAATTCCACACACTAGTGACAGACTCCGGGCTGGATCTAGTGACTGTTACAGAAACTTGGGTAAATCAGAACAATGACGGGGACCTGGCAATCCCTGGATGCACCCTATATAGGTGCGATTGAGGGATGGGTAGAGGTGAAGGGGTGGCTGTTTACATCAGGGAAGGAATACAGGCAGTATAGGATGCATCGATTGGAGGTAAACAGGAGACAGAACTACTGAGGGTACAGCTTAGGGAGTCACCAGGTAGAAAACTTCACTTGGGGGGTGGTTTACAGGCCACCAAGGCAGGGAGAGGGGAGAGATAAGGAACTAGGAGCAGATGTAGAAAAGGCAGTGACAAAAGGGGAGGTTGTAGAAGTAGGAGATCTCAACCTGCCAGACATTGACTGGGTCATCCCAGCAGACAGGAATGCCAAAAGCCAGACTCTGCTCGATACTTTGCAGGATGGCATGCTGATGCAACAGGTCAGGAAACCTACTAGACACTCCACCATACCTGATGTAGTACTTACCAGTTTGGAAACAATGAATGGTGTGTGGGTTGTGGAACCACAGGGGTGCAGCAACCACCATACTATATGGTTTGAGTTGACCCTGGGCACCAGTAAGCCATCATCTAAGGCTGAGGTGCTAGACTTCAGAAGGACAGATTTCAACTGAATGAGGGAACTAGTCCTGGGCAGGTTAGGTGTACACACAGGTTAGGGGTACACAGCATCTGGGGAAGACAGCACCCGGGAAAGAGAAGGAAGAAAGAAAGGGGGTCATAAGAGGCACTGTTCTCATGGTAATTAAAACATGCTCAAGAACAGGTATCAAGAGAAACAAGTATAAGAGACAAATTTGGTTCCCTGAAAAGGTCAGGGAGGCAGTAAGGGATGGAAGGAAGGTCTTTATAAGGCAGACAGTAAAACAGGGGGACAAGGAATGGGATGAGTATCAGGAAAAAAACTAGAGAGGCTAAGAGGGCAGTCAAGACCACAAAGGCAGACACAGAACTGCATATTGTGGTGGGGGTCAAGGGAGTGGAAAAACAGTTTTTTTAGATATATAAAGAAAAAAGAAAGATGGGAGGGGGAATTGTCAGGCTAAAGAGGAGGGCAGGGTACTAGAGGAAGATGAGCAGAAAGCAGCTGTGCTAAACGACTACTTCTGCTCAGCATTCATTAGGGAGGACAGCAGGCCCTTGCCAGAGACAGACATTAAGACAACTGATAGAGGGGTCCTGGAAATGGGGCTGCAGAAGAATGCTAGTGAAAGAGTCAGAAAACAGTTGTCGGCCCTGAAGGTTAACAAGGCCCCGGGGCCAGATGGGATGCATCCGAGGGCACTAAGGGAAGTGGCATCAGTGTTAGCTGAACCCCTGGCAGGGCTATTCAATAGCTCTTTGCAGCAAGGGAAGAGTCCCAAGGACTGGAAGATGGCAGATGTAGTTCTGCTGCACAAGGAAGGGGACAAACAGCAACTTGGAAACTGTAGACCTGTCAACCTTACCTCTGTGGTATGGAAACTGATGGAGACTCTAGTCATAGAGGACCTTGTGGAATACCTGGAGAATAGTGGGCTTCAGGACAGTGAGCAGCATGGATTCATGGCAGGGAGATCTTCTCAGACCAACCTGACCATATTCTTTGACTGGGTAACCAGGGTAGTTGACAAGGAGCACGCAGTAGACTTAGTGTACTTCTACGTTAGCAAGGCATTCAACACGGTGCCACACCAAAGGCTGCTGAAGAAGGCAATGGATCTGGGTACAGCTGGGGAAATAGTACAGTGGCTAGGGAGTTGGTTGGAGAAGAGGCAGCAGACAGTTGTGGTGAATGGGGTCAGATCAGTGGAAAGAAAGTTCACTGACAGAGTACCACAATGATCTGTCCTGGGCCCATTTCTCTTCAATATGTTCATCAGCAACATAGGAAAGGGAGTCCAAGGCAGGTTATGTCTTTTCATGTACGACACTAAACACTGTGGTAGAGCTGACAACGTGAAGGGGGTAAGGGAATTGCAGAGTGACTGGCATAGGCTGGAAAATTGGCCCAAAGTCTGACAGCTGAAGTTCAATGAAAAGAAGTGCAAAGTGATGCACGTAGGGAACAAAAAACCCCAAAACAGATTACTGGCTGGAAAGGGATTCAGCCAGACACACCATCAGATGGAAGAGACCTTGAAATCATTATTAATGACTTCCAAAACAAACCTGCCAATGTAGCAAGGCCTTCAGCAAGGCTAACAGGATGCTAGGGTGTATTCTGAGAGGGTTCAAAAGTAGGAAGCAGGAGGCACTTACACCTCTGTATAGGTCACTGGTAAGGTCCCACCTGGAGTGCTCTGTCCAGTTCTGGAGTCCCACCTAAAAAAAAAGGACAGGGACAGGCTAGAGACGGTACAATGCAGGGTGATCAAGATGATTCAGGGGCAGGAGGGCAAATCCTATGAGGACTGGGTAAAGGTGCTGAACATGTATTCAGTTGAAACCAGACGAGACAGGGGGATATGATGGAGACCTTCAAGTTCCTGAAAGGAATAAACAAGGTGAACTGTGAGGAGTTATTTACCAGGAACACTAAAGCTAGGGTAAGGGGTAATGAGTAGAGGTTAATTGGGGGGAAAAGGTTAAACAGGACGTGTGGCAGTAGTATTGTACGGAACGGTTGAGCCATTGAATGGTCTTTTGGCGGAGGTAGTGAGTGAAAGAACCATAAAAGGCTTCAGACATGGCCAGGATATAGCTAAGGGTATAGTAGCTACTCAGTGGGATGACGGAGGTGGAAACACAGAGTACAAAAGGTAACAGGGTAAATGTAGGCCCTACAGAGACAATAGGTCCTGCAGTATAATAGGGTAATATGGGCAGACTAGATGAATTGTAGTCCTTTTCTGCCATCATTGTCTATGTTTCTATGTTTAGGCTACCCACCCTATAGCTGCTGGCAGTTTTATTGCAGTGATACCAAAGAACCATTTCCTTTACCTCAACACCTCAACAACTGAAGGCAGATGTACAAACAGAAAAAAAAAGGATACTGAGGATTATCAGAGCAGTGCAGATTATACACAGGAAGATTCTGATGGGCCTGATCCAGGGTTCCCCATGTTTCTTTTTCATCTTGAACATCAGCACCGTCTGAAGCCAGAAGTAGATCACACCCACGGCAAAGGCTAGAAATGCCCCCACAAGATGCACTTCCCTCACGTGGACTTGCTGTAGGAAATAGAACAGACATTATATTACTGCACTGGTCATAAAAATCTCCTTCTCCATACAGAGCAGATGGAAATAAAAGGACAAAAAGGACAAGGTCAACCAAAGCAGCTACATAACCACCCTCTTCCTTGGACCTTCTATAAGGAGTAAATATAAGGGATAGTTCGACCTGGCTACATATCCCACCCCTCCCTCAGTCCGTATGTAAGGGATAAAAATAAAGGACATTTACACCTACCTAGAGATAACCCACCTGTCTCTCAGTCCATATGTAAGGGGTAAAAATAAGGATGTTTCTACCTAGCTATAGATAATCACATCTCCTCAGTCCATATGTAAGGGGTAAAAATAAGGAAGGTTTATACCTAGCTACAGATAATGCACCTCTCCCTCAGTCCATATGTAAGGGTTAAAAATAAGGGATGTTTATACCTAGCTAGAGATAACCCGCCCCTCTCTCTCAGTCCATATGTAAGGGGTAATAATAAGGGACATTTATAGCTAGCTAGAGATAACCCACCTGTCCCTCAGTCAATATGTAAGGGGTAATAATAAGGGACAGTTAGACCTATAGTAGCTGTACATAATGTTTTATGTGTTCTTTTTGTTGGCTTATTGTAATTTTTTACCTTAGCACCTAGAAATATAGAAACATAGAATCTGACAGCAGATAAGGACTGCTTGGCCCACTTAGTCTGCCCATTTCCCTACCTGATGGATAAGCTGCAGATTCTAGTTAATCAACAGCTTACTTCCTCCTACCCCCCACTAGAATTGCCTTATGCCTGTCCCATGCATTCTTGAATTCTCCCACTGTTCCTGACTCCATAACCTCCTCAGGAAGGCTGTTCCATGCATCCATAACCCTCTGTGAAAAAATACTTTCAACATTACTTCTGAGCCGTCCTCTCTATCTTCAAATTCTGCCCCTTGTTCTTGCACATCTCTTCTAAAAGATACTACCTCTTTACTTTAATTCTTGAGATACTTGAAACTTTCTATCATGTCCCCTGCTCCTCCTTCTTCAAGGGTATATATATATATATATATATATATATATATATATATATATATATTAAGCTGCTTTAGTCTCTCCTCATATGTCTTCTGGTGCAGACCCTGCACCATTTTGTTGCCCTCCTCTGAACAGCCTCCACTCTATGTCTTTGCGAAGATGGGGTCTCTAGAATTGCACGCAGCACTCCAGAAGGGGTCTCACTAACTGCTACCCTCTTGGGCTTTGTTGATTCCCTTGAGGTACTTGAACGTTTCTATCATGTCCCCCCTCTCCCTCCTTTCCTCGAGGCTATACATATTAAGCTCCTTAAGTCTCTCTTCATATGTCTTCCGGTGCAGACCCTGCACCATTTTAGTTGCCCTCCTCTGGACAGCTTCCATCCTGTCTATGTCTTTGCGGAGAGTGGGTCTCCAGAACTGCACGCAGTACTCCAGATGGGGTCTCACTAGCTGTCTGTACAGAGGGATAACTACTTCCTGTTTTCTACTGTTAATGCCTCTCCCTATGCATCCCAGTATCCCCCCAGACCTCCTTACTGCCTTCTCACATTACTTTCCCACCTTTAGGTCATCTGATATAATTACTCCTAGGTCTCTCTTGATTTTTGTTGTTGTTATTAACTCACCCCCAACTGTGCACTCTTTCCCTGGGTTTTTGTTTCCCAGATGCATTACCTTGCACTTCTTTGCATTGAATCTGAGCTGCCACATATTTGACCATTCCTCCAACCTTGCCAAGCCCTTTTTCATTCTTTCCACCCCACCTTGTGTATCAACCCTGTTGCAGATCTTTGTGTCATCTGCAAAGAGACATACCTTTCCTTCCAGGTGCTCTCCAATGTCACTTATAAAGACATTAAAGAGGACCGGTCCCAGTACCGAACCCTGCGGTACCCCGCTAGTTACCCTCCTTTCTTCACTGTGAACTCCGTTTACTATTACCCTTTGCGTCCTGTTGTCCAGCCAGTTTTTCATCCAGGCTACCACCTTGGACCCACTCCCAGGCTGGCTAACTTGTATATTAATCTTTTGTGTGAAACTGTGTCAAATGCCTTGCTAAAATATAGGCAGGCCATATCCACAGCCCCTCCCTGGTCTACTACTTTGGTCACCCAGTCAAAGAAATCTATTTGGTTCGTCTGACATGACCTTCCTGCTGTGAAACCATGCTGCCTTGGGTCCTGTGCCCAACTGGCCTCTAGGTACTCAACAATTCTTTCCTTCAGAAGTGATTCCATCATTTTTCCTACCACTGAATTCAAACTAACTGGTCTGTAGTTTCCTGCCTCTGCCGTGCTCCCACTTCTGTGACGTGGAATCACATTTGCCCTCCTCCAGTCCTCAGGTACCACCCCATCCTCCCATGATTTGTTAAAGAGAGTAGTCAGTGGTGTTACTAGTTCTACCCTTAGTTCTTTTAGAATTCTTGGTGAATCCTCAGGCCCCATTGCTTTGTCCACCTTCAGTTTCAAGAGTTCTTTCAAACCCTTTCTTCTGTAAATGGACTGGTATCGACCCCCATCTTCAGAGTTTCTCCCTTGTTTGGTTTAGGTACCTCCCCCTCCTCTTCCATTGTGAATACTGAGCAGAAATATTCATTCAGTATCCCTTCTTTTTCACTGTCACCCTCTGCCCACATTCCTTCCCCTTTATTAAGTCTCTGTATTCCTCCCTTGGTCTTTCTCCGCTCCCTAATGTACCTATAAAATGTTTTATCCCCCTTCTTAACAGAGTTGGTTATCTTTTCCTCAGTTTGTGCCTTTGCTATTCTGACTGCCTTCCCTGCCTCCTTCTGCTTTAGAAACATAGAAACATAGATTCTGACAGCAGATAAGGACCACTTGGCCCACCCAGTCTGCCCATTTCCCTACCTACTGGATAAGCTGCAGATTCTAGTTAACCAACAGCCTACTTCCTGCAACCCCCCACTATAATTCCCTTATGTCTGTCCCATGCATGTTTGAATTCCCCCACTGTTTTAGACCCAACGACTTCCTCAGGAAGGCGGTTCCATGTATCCACCACTCTCTCCATGAAAAAAAATTCCTCACATTACCCCTGAGCCATCTCCCCTCTATCTTTAAATTGTGCCCCCTTGTTCTTACACATCTCTTTTTCTGAAAGGTGCTACCCTCCTGGACTTTGTTGATTCCCTTGAGGTACTTGAACGTTTCTATCATGTCTACCCTGTCCCTCCTTTCATCAAGAGTATACATATTAAGCTCTCTCAGTCTCTCTTCATATGGTTTCTGCTGCAGACCCTGCACCATTTTAGTTGCCCTCCTCTGGACTGCTTTCATCCTGTCTATGTCCTTGAGTAGATGAGGTCTCCAAAACTGCACACAGTACTCCAGATGGGGTCTCACCAACTGTCTGTATAGAGGGATAACCACTTCCCTTTTTCTACTTGTGATGCCCCTTCCTATGCATCCCAGTATCCCCCTGGCTCTCCCTACCGACTTTTCACATTGCTTACCCACCTTTAGGTCATCTGATAAGACTATCCCCAGGTCCCTTTCCATTTTTGTTGTTGTTAGTACCTCCCCTGCTATTGTGTACTCTTTAACTGATAAAGTTCTTTGTCCTGCTCCTTCTGTGTTTCCTTATATTTCCTGAATGCTATCCTTTTCTCCTTAACCATCCCTGCCACCTCTTTTGAGAAACATAGAGTTTTTTTCCTTCATTTTGTTTTGTTGATTTGCTTCACACAAAGGCTTGTTGCCTCTGTGATGGCTGTTTTGATTATTCCCCATTGTTCCTCCACCCCTCCTTCTTGCCCGTTTACTAGTGCATTTCTGAGGTACTCTCTCATTTTCCCAAAGTCAGCCTTCCTAAAGTCCAATACTCTTGTTTCTATATGGCTTTACTCTATGGCTGTGTTTATTGTGAACCACACTGTTTGGTGGTCACTTGTTCCCAGATGGCTACCCACTTCTAAATCTAAGATCCTTTCTCCTTCCCCATTTGAGAGTACCAGGCCTAAGATTGCTCCCTCCCGAGTGGGTTCCAACACTAGCTGTCTGAGGCATGCCCCCTGTAGGGCATCAAGAATGACCCTACTCTTGGATGTGCCTGCAGCAAAGGTACTCCAATTAACATCTGGCATATTCAGGTCCCCCATCAACAATATCTCCCCTTTTTCTGCCATTTTAAGGATGCCTTCTATCATTTCCTTGTCCATTTCCTCCCCCCTGAGATGGGGGTCTGTACACCCCCCATGTGGATTGTGGTGCCATTTCCTGTCTCCAGGGTGACCCATAGTGACTCATCAACTTCCTGTTTACTCTTTAGTTCTGTTGCTTTAATCCCTTCCCTTATATAGAGAGCAACTCTTCCTTCTCTTTTACCCACCCTGTCCCGCCAGTAGACTGTGTATCCTGGTATGTTGACATCCCAGTCATGATTCTCTGTGTACCAAGTTTTAGTGACTGCCATAATATCCAGGCATCCCTCTTCTATCAAGGCCACTAGTTCAGGGAGCTTGTTGCACAGACTGTGGGCATTGGCACTCATCACCTTCCATTTATTTTTTATGGCCTTGCCCCTTTTAGCCCCATCCCTGTCCTTATCGCCTTTTTCTGCATTTATCCCTGTCCTGTTCCCTACTGACTTCTCTGCCTTGGTGTTTACCTCTCTAACTACTATGTTTTGTGGGGGGAAACTGGGATTTCCCTGCTTCTTTTCAGTGCCTCCCCCCTTGGATAGTTTAAATGCTTGCCAATGAAGCATTTAAACCTGTCACCTAGGATCCTGGTTCCCACCCGGACAGATGCAGACCATCACACCAGTATAAGCCTGCATCCCTCCAGGTGGCTCCCCAGTCCCCAGTGAAGCCAAAACCCTGAGCTCCACACCAGTTTTTCAACCATTCATTGAATCCCATGGTGTGGAATATCCTAGCATCATCCTTGCCATAGACAGGCAGAACCTCTGAGAAGGTTACCATACATGCTACTTGTATAAGGCCCCTTCTCAACTCCACAAACTCTTCTTGCACTGCTCTGATCCCATTCACAGCCAGGCCATTTGTCCCTAGGTGGACAATGACATCCAGCTCCCTCCCTCGTGCAGCTGCTCCTGCGATCCTGGGGATTTGCTTCCTGTCCCTCCAAGCCGTGGCGCCAGGCAGGCACCTTACCTCCCTATCCTCTTCCTCTCCCACTTCTACTCCCCTAATGATTGAGTCCCCCACCAGGAGTTGTTTCCTTCCCCTGTGGGGTCTCATGCCACCCTCCTGTGGGTCTCCTTTGTGGAGGTTTCCAGCATACTCTTTAGTCTCCACTGCAGGTGCCTATATGGAGGAACCACTCTTTGCCAGAACAGCATATGAATTGTGGAGAGGTACAACTGGAGAGATGCACCTCTGTTCCACCACCCTCTCCCTCGCTGAGCCCATCTTGCTCCAACCGCTCCTCTTTCTTGGCAATCTCTGAGGTAATGGTGGTGGCCCTGTGGTCCTTGGGTGGGGGAAGAGGTTTCACGAATCCTAGCCAGGTCAGCCTGGAGATGGGCAACCTCTCTCCTCAGACCAGAGAGGTGCCTGCAAACAGGGCAGCATCGCAGCCTCCAGAATGTCTCCCGGAACACTGCTGCCCCACAGCCATTGCACTGCACCACTCCCATCTTGACTTATGTTGTGTCCCCTTTCCTGTTGCTTTGTATGCTTACTGTCTCCTCCCTCTATGTATTTTTACACTTACTTTCCTACTGCCTATGTGCCCTTACAACTCTCACCCTTTCTGTTCTGGGACAGTAACTTCCTGTAGTCTTCAGAAGTCTCCTTCTTCCGTGCTTGGATTCAGACCTCCAGCAGTCGGGGGGGGGGGGAGAAAGAGTTATTTTTTTAGGTTCCTTCAAGGTTGATGAAACTAATGTGTCTCAGTGATCCTTCCCTTCCTTCTGCCAAACAGGAAGTTCTTGTTGTCGGTCAAATCCAGTGGCTATAGAAGTAGAACTGGCTTTGGGTGGGAGTGTGGAGGGGTGGGAAGGAGAGCAAGTAGTAGACTTTAAATGCACCTGTCACTTTAAATGATCTGTTTGCACATGTCACTGTACACTATAAGTTGGGCATGTTCTTATCTGAATGTTTACACCCTTGCAAAAGTACAGTGTTAGGGCACAAAACACATCAGGTGAATTTGCCTTGGACTGCAAGGTCTTACTGACAGGCAACTTGCCAGTACCATTTTGTCATTGATGTAAGTAATAAAACTTTTCTACAGCTATATCTTTGTATTGAGGTCATATTTTGGGCTGGTAGTGTGTGAGCGCAAAGCCTGTTTGTGCTGGTTAGCGATACATAACCCACCTCTCCCTCAGCAAGTATAGGTGGGGTAAAACTAAGGGACAGTTAGACCTAGGTATACATGACCCACCTCTCCCTCAGCCCATATATAGGGGTTAAATATAAGGGACAGTTGGCTCTGACTGCATAACCCACCTCCCATTCAGTTTACAGGAAAGAGTTAAAAAGAAGGGGCAGTCAAACCCAACTACAAAACCCATCGATCCCCCAGCACATACTGGATAGGCCAGTAGGGCTTTACTTGCCATCAATGTCTATGTATGTATATGTCCACAGTATGTATCCATATATCTACTTATAAAATTGATACAGGCGCTGGCACCTATGTCTTAGATCTGTCTACTGCACAAGTAATTAGTAGTAACAATTAATACTAATAATTGATAAATATAGAATAAAGTATGGAGATGTGTGTGATATGAGAATTTAATGCACACCTATGGTGTGGGATGTTAAATAAACCATTAGGGCGAAGCCCGAGGGGTTTATTAAAGCATCCCACACCGAAGGCATGCATTATATTCTCATATGCACACTTCCTCATCTTTTATTGTACATAATATCTGATGAGAAATTCTTTCCAACCAGACTTCTAGACCCAAGTGTAGCATTAATGTGAGCACACTGAAGTTATGTAAGTGTGTAACATGTGATAAAGTTTATTAAAACACAAATAGCAACATAGACATAACAGTGCGGTGCAATCATTAACCCAAATTTAAGTTATGTAACCCAACTTTAAACGATGAACTTTTAGAATGAAACTTTGAAAGAGAAAAAACAAACAACAAACAAACGCAGCGCAGCTGAGAAACGCAGAACCATCAGTTCATTTTTCATTTGTTGTTAAGTCTTTACAGCTGTAACAGTTGTCCCTGCTTTCAAGGCTTTAGAACTGTTGTCTGTGCTTTTTAAAATGTGCTTTTGATTTCCCTTTAGTCTGGTGCTTTGCTGTTTTGACTGTTCGTTGCTGGTGGGAGGAATCACACACTGCTTTGACATTTTGAAGTTATTTATTTTTTCTTTTTCTTTTGAGAAACACAAAAAAAACTGTAGTATATTATGGTGACTGTGGTTTTCCTGGTGGTTCAGCGAGTTGCCACATTCCTGTGAGGTACAGTCAGACAACTGATTTTTCGGCAGCACCATTTATTTAGAACTACAGCCAGCTTTGACAGACTTACTAGCTCGTGCTAGGTTCTGTCAGTGTGAGCAGGTACTCTCCGTAATAACCTGCGGCTATTACAGAAAATAACTCGCTAATCACACTGAAACAATTTCTCGCCAATTATAATTATTATTAGGTAATAATAAATTAATTAAGTAATGCACAAGTAATTAGTAATAAAGTGATGCACAAGTGATGAGTAATGCACAATGCTGGCAATCAGGATACTGCACACTCCCCAATATTAATTTTTTTCTCAAAAATTCCTGGTTGCCATTACAAACACGGCTGCCACCTTTACTCATTAAAAAAAAAAAATCATCTAGACTCCCAAAAATAAAACTCCCTCAAAAAAAAAAAAAAATTAATAAATGTTATTTTCTTTCATAGTCCCCTACTCACACACACATAACACAAATTTAAAAAAATGAAGTACTACTCACAGTTTTATTTTTCAGAGATTCTTTTCTGACCATGGACCCCCACCATCTTTACCTACCTACCAAGGACATCTTTGCTGCTTGCCCTGCCACAGAGATAATTGAATCCCTGGCTTTGCTAAGACCTTCTGTTGTGTGGGAGAGTTGAGCATTTTGCCGATAGAATTCTGCAGAAGTCTGAATTCCTGCATTCTGTGATAAACATTCTACTGAATGTGTGGATAGGCAGATGCTTGACAGCTGGGGAGGAACTACTTTTTACTAGTGACATTTAACAAAAAATACCTCTCTTTAATTTAAAGAAAGTTGCCTTTTTTTAAGTTTACCCATTTTATAAATGCAATAAGACACTTCAGGGTGTGCATTATGCTGATCTAACCACAGTTACAGGGGCTGAAGGCACCCCACCTGCAGTCTCATGCCTCACTATGCCCCTGAGTGTGTGGTTAGATTAGTATAATGACACACCCCGATGTGCCTTACTGCTTACATTATGCATCATATACTGCACAACTTGAAATTTTCACTGTCAAATAATGTTCACAATTTTCACTGAAGCATTTATTTGAGTGATGAAAACATTTGCGCTAATTATCGCTATTAACATTTTCCCCATTATAGTGAATGTGATGCAAATTACTTAGCGCTAAAGTATATTTACGCATTTGCGTAAGCTAAAATTATGAAAGCAATAAGACATGACAGGGTGTGAGTTGTTGATTGATAAGAGCATGCCCCCAGGTGCGTTGTTAGGCACAAGGCACTTATCAATCAACCCACACCCTGAAGTATCTTATTACTCTTATAAATTGGGTAACAACTATTTCTATAACAATCAAACAAAACTCTGGATGCATTATTTAAAGATTTAATAATAGTATGTTATTTTATTTAAATATGGTGAAAAATAGTCCCCAGACTTGGGCAGAGGAGTGGTAAAATTGATTGAACAGCAACTCACTGAAAAATGCTAAACCAGTGAGTTGGAGGGACAGCAATGTATTATTTGAGCAGTTTGGGTCTGCCTCTGTAACTGTGTTTTCCCACCTTTTCTTTTTGTTTATAAAGTATTACTGTATTGCCTTCTTTCTTCATCCTGTTTTTTTTTCTGTTTTTTCCCTCATTCAAGACACAGAATGTTTATCATAGAATGTTTACCATGGAATACAGGGATTCAAAATTCTGCTCGGTTCCGCTGGTAGAATGTTACTCTCCCAACATACTGTACACACAGACAACAAAGGCTTGTTTTAGAGCCAGTGACTCAATTATCTCACTGTCAAGGCAAGCAGAAGATATTTCCCTGAGGAGCAGGTAAGGACAGAAGGGGGATTTTTCACTGTTAATAAAGAAACAGTTGTAATAAAAACTATAAACAATACTTAATGTTTCTAATTTGTTTATGTGTGTGAGGAGAGTGTGATGATAAGGGAACCGTTTACATAATTTATTTTATTTTTTATTTAAGGTAGTTTTATTTTAAGGGCCCAGTTGAAGGTTTTTACAGTGCAAAGGTAGCAGCCATGTTTGTGATGGAAGATCATTTCTGGTTGCAGAGAGACTGATGGAAGATAGTTGCTCAATGATATTGCTGCCCTTTCACCTATGGAGGTTAAGGTATTAGGAAAGTAGTGCCACCTTTCAGTTTGTTGACAGGTAAGGACACACCTTTTGACAAATCAGGGTGAAGGATTTCTTTTACGCATTTTATAAGTGAAAATAACTAGTTTTACAGTAGTATGTAAGGAATAAAATGAAGGCTTTAGGTGCTGGTGAAAGATCAGGATAGGTAACACTTGGAAATTAAGCCTTTCAGCCCTGTACTGCAGTATATCAGTACTTACCAGCTGAGGGTCCTTTAAAGACATATCTTGCTTCATATACTGTATATGGTAATCCTGTGAGATGGAACAGAGCTGAGGCAGCCAAACTCATTTTCTATTTGAGATGCTCGGAATTAGCCAATTCTGATCAGATTTTAGGATTTAGGATTTTAGGAACTTCCAAAGCCTAATCCCATTCAATTTGATATCCTACAAGGATGTAAAAATCTGATTTAGGATTCGGATTTGAAATCCTAAATCTTTTAAATCCTAAATGCCTATGCAAAATAAATTTTAGGATTCAGTTTAGGATTTAGGATTTTTGGGACTACAAATCTAATTTCGAAAACAGTATCAGATTCCAATGAATCCAATTCTGTTGGGCGGATTTCGAGCAACCTCAATTTCCTGTGTTTTGAAAAGGAGTCTCTGGCTGCGATAGGTCACTTCATTCTACTATGCTGTTATTTGTTTTCTGAGAACTGTACACTGCAGGATCCTGTTGCCAATGACGCTGGCAGCTGGGTTATTGGGGCTCACCTGGAAGTTTCCAACGATGGAGATTCCGAGGGCACAAAGCAATCCTGCAATGAGGGAGACAGTATTGAGGTGGCAGTGACTCTCGTAGTCTTTGACCTGCTGGAAGCGGATTAAACAGATCCAAGCAACTTGAGGAAGGAAAGAAAGAAAGTATATCATTAACTCATTCATCAATGGAATACATTTGTTTTCATGATTAATGATGGTGGAACAGCCCTACTAGACCTGATTTTATTTCCTGAGGGAGATGACATTATGATGGAAGTAAACCTGCCAGACATGTCTTTGTTTCCTGAGGTCAGATGTCATGGTCGTGGAAGCAACCCTACTGTTTTTGTTTCCTGCAGTCAGATGTTATGGTGATGGAAGTAGCCCTACCAGACCTGTTTCTGTTTCCTGTGGTTAGATGTTATGGTGATGGAAGTAGCCCTACCAGACCTGTTTCTTTTTCCTGCAGTCAGATGTCATGGTGATGGAAGTAGCCCTACCAGACCTGTTTCTGTTTCCTGTGGTCAGACATCATAGTGGTGGAAGCAGCCCTACAAAACCTGCTTTTATTTCCTGCAGTCAGATGTCATGGTGATGGAAGTAACCCTACCAGGCTTGTTTTTGTTTCCTGCAGTCAGATGTCATGGTGGCAGAAACAGCCCTGACAGACCTATTTTTGTCTCCTGAGGTAAGATGTCATATCGGTGGAAGCAGCTTGCCTTGCCAGACCTGCTTTTGTTTCTTGCTGTCAGATGTCACAGCAGTGGAAGTAGCCCTATCAGACCTGTTTTTGTCTCCTGAGGTTAGATTTCATGGTGGTGGAAGCAGCCTGCCCTACCAGACCTGTTTTTGTTTCCTGTGTGATCAGATTTCATGGTGGTGGAAGCAGCCCAGCTAGACCTGTTTCTGTTTCCAGATGTCACATCAGATATCAGGGTTGTGGATGCAGCCCTGCTAGACCTGTTTCTATTTCCAGACATCACATCAGATGTCAGGGTTGTGGATGCAGCTACAAGACCTGTTTTTGTTTCCTGTGTTCAAAATCAGGGTAGTGGAAGTAGCCCTACCAGGCCTGTTTTTATTGCCTGCTGTCTTATGTTGTGGTGATGGAAGCCGTCATACCAGACATGTTTTTGTTCCTTGAGGTCAGATGAAATGGTGGTGGAAGTAACCTAGAAACACAGAAAATGATGACACATAAAGACCTAGCAGCCCATCCCATCAGCCCAAGCCTGTCTAATTTTGGAACTGTGCCCCTATCAGTCCTCCCTAGCTACCCAACACCGTCTACTCCCTTATGCACTATTCTCACGTGCCTATAACATCCACTTTTTAACCCTCCCAGTGTTTCAGCCCAATGAACCTCCTCTGCAACACTGTTCCAATTCATCACCACTCTTTCCACCATCAGTTTCTGGGAATTATGCCTGGTACCCATGTTACTACTCATTGTGAGCAGCACACTGCTGTCCACCTTGTTTATTCCATGGATGTACTTGAACGTCTCACTCGTGTTGCTCTGATCTTTCTCCTGTACTCCAGCATGTAAGTGGTGAGAGAGATCCTCCAAGCTCTCCTTGTAGGACCTGCCTTGTTGCCCCTCTATCATTTTGGTGGCTTATCTCTGCACTGCCCTCTAACCTCTCCCTGGCCTTCCTCCAGCATGGGCCCCAAAATTGCACCCAGTACCCCAAGTGAGAGTGAAGCAGGGATCTATACAGGGACTATATTACCTTTCTCCTTTTGCTAGTGATCCCTCTCCCTATGCCCCTCAGTACTCGATTGGTCTTGACTGCAGCCCTTCTACACTCTGCCGATGCCTTCATGTTCTCCATTATTAACATCCAAGGGGCCCTTCCCGCTGATGTGCTCTCCAGTACCACTCCAATCATCCCATACTCCATTCTTGGGTTCTTGGACCCTCTGTGCATTACCCTGCTCTTTTTCACTTTAAATTTCAGCAGCCTCACCCTCGTCCCCTTCCAGATTTCCAGATCTTTCCTTATGACCCTTATCCCCACGTTATAAAGTAACTTTACCTGACCTTTTTTTTTTTACCCATGGGGTCAGACAACATGGTGGTGGGTGCAGCCCTACCAGACCTGTTTGTGCCCCCAGGGTCAGGCACCATGGCAGTGGAAACAGCCCTATCAGACCTGTTTCTTCTGCCTGGGGTCAGATGCCATGGTGGTGGAAACAGCCCTTCCAGACTTGTGTGTTCTGCCTGGGGTCAGACGCAGTGGTGGTGGAAACAATCCTACCAGACCTGTTTGTTCTGCCTGGGCTCAGACGCCATGATGGTTGAAACAGCCCTACCAGACCTGATTGTTCTACCTGGTGTCAGATGTCATGGTAGTGGAAACAGCCCTACCAGACCTGTTTATTCTGCCTGGGGTCAGACACCATGCCGGTGGACACAACCCTACCAGACCTATTTTTCTGCCTGGGGTCAGACGCAGTGGTGGTGGAAACAATCCTACCAGATCTGATTGTTCTGCCTGGGGCCAGACACCATGGCGGTGGACACAACCCTACCAGACCTGTTTTTTCTGCCTGGACTCAGACGCCATGATGGCTAAAACAGCCCTACCAGACCTGATTGTTCTACCTGGTGTCAGACATCATGGCAGTGGAAATAGCCCTACCAGACCTGTTTATTCTGCCTGGGGTCAGATGCCGTGGTGGTGGAAACAGCCCTACCCAAACCTATTTGTTCCCCCTGTGGTCAGAAGTCATGGCAGTGAAGCAGTCCCACCTAACCTTTTTTTGTTCCCTGGATTCAGATGCACGGTGGTGGAAGCAGCCCCACCAGCCCGGTTTTTGCCCCTGGGGTCAGATGCATGGTGGTGGAAGCAGCCCTATTTGATTTGTTTTTTCCCTGTGGTCAGACCCTTTTTACCCCTTTGCCCCAAAAGCTCCCTCCTCACCGCCTACACATGCGCTCACAGAGTTTGTCCCTCTACTTGCCACTGCAGACTCTTTTTGTGAATCCATTGTCTGATTGCAACACTTGGATGTGGTTTTTGGCAGCATGCTTCCAAGGTTGGATCTGTCTACCATGGGGACTAAGGTAAAACCATTACAAAATGTTTGCTAATTAGTCCCTGTCCCCCGGCATCCAAACATGATCATTTAGCCCTGTGCCCCCAACAGAGAACGTGGCAGGGTTCAATAAAATTGTCAGAGATGCAAGCTGGATGCAGGACTTTGTAAAAATGGATGACTCACGCAAAAGTGATGACACTATTGAGGAAGCCATGTTTTGTTAAGTACACCCACCCACCCTCCTTTCTTTCTTCCTTCCTTCCTTCCTGCCTGCCTTTTCTTCCTTTTTCCTGAAATGGCTGTTGCCTTGAGTTGATATAAGTACAACATAGAAATTGATATGTCTGTACTGCTGACTAGGTTGTGCAAATACAAGAATTATGCATTTGCCAAATATTTGAGGAATATTTTTGTTTTTATTCTTTGGAAACCAGGTAAGGCCCACTCAGACACAAGGCCTCTTTACAGGGGTGACCTGGGAGCACTGAGAAGTTTAAGCACTTCGCTCAGGGTTGCACAGCATTCAGGTGGAAGCTGTGGAAATCAAACCCAGGTCTGCTGGATGTAACAATGTCATTCACAGCTTGTTGCTCTAACCTCTAAGCTATACTGCCAGCCCAGGGGAATATAACCCAGGCATTTAGGTAGTCAAAGTATTCAAATATTTGTGTATTTGACATTAGTTGTTTAAACTCTGTTTTGTAGACATAGGTTGCAAACACAGTTTTAACCACTTTACCCTCTTCCTTAAATATTACCCTACTGAACGCCTTATTGGACCCCAGGGAGCTAGACGCATGAGTGATGCTGTACAGAAATGCTCATCACTGGTACAAGTGGTGCAGGCAACTGACTGGATGCCACAAATATGTGCACTGTATCCACAGAAGATAGCACTGCCATGCCTTCCACCATCCTTCTAGACCCTCAAACACCCTCCTCCTCCTCCAAGCCCCTGAAAAAATATACAGTAATGAGCCCTTCCCCTGGCCTCATAGCACCTTTCTCCCACCATCTCTCCCTCCCAAATAAAAAAAAAAAATGATAGTGAAATTTCCCCTTTCCAGCTTAGCACCCTTCCCAGCCTCCTTCTCCGAATGTACCAAAATTAAAGAGCCCCATTCGGCAACCCTCTCAGGACCCTCTTTCACCTTCTTCAACCCCCCCCCCCATGGGCTTACTAACACCTGACACCACAGTGACTGATGTAGCACTCCTCACACAACCTTGGTCCTCTCACTGGTGTTGTTTGAGATGTATCATTTACCACTGGAGAGATTATACAGCATGGGGTTTCACTGCACTGCAGATGACAACCATCTGTATCTCTTCCCCTTTTTTGTCCTGTCAGCGCTATTCCATACTGTCACTGGAATGCTTTCTGATGGTGACCAAAACTGGATGGCCTTCAACTGGCTGATGCTTAAAGCAGCATTAGCAGAAAAAAGTCATTGTATAATGTTTAGTAATAATGTGTTTCTAGCAAAAAGTATTAATACAGCATATATCCCTTTTTCTTTGCATTATATGTAAGTGGGTCACTGTACTGGGGCTCTTGGTGTTCACCTCTCCACCTCTCCCAAAGAGGCTGGCCTAGGTTCCCTAAGGACGTACTACACTGGACTAATGTGGCATGGTGCCTCCACCTGGGCTAGTGATATGGGGTACCTGGTGGCTGAAACACAAGTCTATTCCCACCCCCCACAGGAAATAGTGCAGAAACTGCCCACACAGTCCCTCCCCAAAATCAAGTGACACAGCAAAGAATGACAGTCCCCAAACAATAAAATGCAATTTAAACAAATTATTTTAAAGGGAGGGTACGGAAAGATCAAGGGTCAGACAGGGTAAACTGGAAGCAATGGGGTAGCAATCTCTCTATACTGTAATGCAGCAAAAACAAGTACTTCATGCAAGAAATAGTTCAAGGATTTGCCCCACAACTCTGCCCCCCCAGACAGTCCTCAAACCCCGAATGTCAGTGCACGTGTCTTAATTCCCCCTAAAGGCCATGGCTGAGAGATCGCTCAAATGTGGCAATGAGTACCACACTGGGGACACTGGTGCTGCTAGTAGGGTTGAACTCAGTGGTGTGCTTTAAACAGTGGCAGGAAAAATACTTCAAACACAACTGCTGAACACACAGACTTTGAACTGGTGCAACACTTGGGAAAAGGGGCGCCTATTTGTAATCCAATGGGATTTGGTGACTGGATGGCCTCGACAAGTTTTCAGTCTGGGCTTCTCAAACTGGCACAGTCCTGCCCATAATTTCTCCCTCACTTATGGCACAACTACCTATTTCCCAGTTGCAGGGATGAACCCTGTGCTTTACTGATAGTTCTGATGCTTCAAATGATACCTCTGGTACAGCTGGCTAAAGCAGACTCACTGGATGCATTGCTCCTGGCTCGAACACTAACTTTCTCAAGCTTGCTGACGGCTTGTCTCTGCTTCGCTTTTCCCTCTGTTTATCTCACTGAGGCTTGGGAACTGGTTGAAGGCAGGAGCTTTCTTGTATTGGAGATGCTGGGAGCTGATCTCCCAGAGGGGAAAAGTCTATGGTGGGTCAGGAAAACCCCAGCTCCAACTTGCCTCTTAAACTGTGGTTTTGCTGAAAATGTCTTCTTTTCTTCTCACAGACCCTTTCCTTTAGGATCAGAATACTTCTGATCTGCCAGGCCTGCAGTGCCTGGACAGACAGCGGCAAACCAGCCCACACCTTGGCACACAGTCACTGTCACCAAGATCTGACTGAACTGCCACAGACTTTTGAAAACAGTCCTTTTACGCAGGCTGAAACTCAATGCCTGATTGGACAGACTTGTTCACAGGCAAACTGTTTCTGGCTGTAGCTGCCTTCTCACTTGCTAAAATTCATGGGCAAACTGGTTCTACCCCATGACCCCTTCCCATGGTTCTCACCAGCTCTGCTAATTCATGGGGACTACCATCTTTGTTTACATTACAGTCCTATCTTTCGCCGCTTGCTGCCCTTTTATTTATGGTCCCACAGTGCTATATTCTTCGTGTCCTGATCCCGCTTGCTGCCCTTTTATTTATGGTCCCACAGTGTTATATGCTTCGTGTCCTGATCCCGCTTGCTGCCCTTTTATTTATGGTCCCACAGTGTTATATTCTTCGTGTCCTGATCCCGCTTTGCTGCCCTTTTATTTATGGTCCCACAGTGTTATATTCTTCGTGTTCTGATCCCGCTTGCTGCCCTTTTATTTATGGTCCCACAGTGTTATATTCTTCGTGTCCTGATCCCGCTTATGTCCCTTTTATTTATGGTCCCACAGTGCTATATTCTTTGTGTCCTGATCCCGCTTACTGCCCTTTTATTTATGGTCCCACAGTGTTATATTCTTCGTGTCCTGATCCCGCTTGCTGCCCTTTTATTTATGGTCCCACAGTGCTATATTCTTCGTGTCCTGATCCCGCTTTCTGCCCTTTTATTTATGGTCCCACAGTGTTATATTCTTCGTGTCCTGATCCCGCTTGCGGCCCTTTTATTTATGGTCCCACAGTGCTATATTCTTCGTGTCCTGATCCCGCTTGCTGTTCTGGGGCCAGGGCTGTACTTAATTTGTTGGGCATGCAGCCCATTTCAGAATTGGGGCAGTTTTTTGAGAGGCAGCTGTCCACACTGCTCTCTCGCTTTATGTGCACTGTCTTTTTTTTTCCCCTCATGGCTGACTATATTGGGGCTGAGAAAACTCTAAAAACATGCACCCAATGGTGTGGTTATTGTTGGGTCCCATCCCTGCTGCCTACAATGGAGCCACGACAGTGACTAGCTGTAGGCACACAGGCTGATTTCACTGTTGAAGCTACAATCCCATAAATGCAGTACTGCATATGTAAACCCCCTTTTGGGGGCTTACCTTAAATGCCTTGCATCTTCCCGTTCCTCCTCCTCCTGGTATCCCCATACCTCCCCATCTTTCACTGCCACAGCCCGAGTCCTTTCTGTGTGCCCCAGGGTTCCACAAATCAGCCTCCATGTTTTTGTTTAGCCCAGTTGGGTTCATGAAGCAGGATTGCGAGCCACCAACATTCCCAGAGCTGGCTAGCGCTCAAGTAGGCACTAGAATGCGTATTTGTTTTCTGACTGCCGTTGTGGTCTTTTGGAGGATGACCCAGTGGTCCTGGTGCCTGTATTTACCTAAGCAGGTATATGAGCCAGTGCAAGGCCACGGAGAGGCCTTTTAAAATATAAATAAGACAGCGCCGAGAAGAGCTAGTAGTGGGGCTAATAAATAATTCATCAGCCCCTCATGAATATTAATGAGGGAGTGCCTGCTGCTAGGGGCACTATATTATGGAGATAGTGGTAGGAAAAATAAAAAGTGTAAATGTAAATAAATGTGGTCGCTTATAAGGGCACCAATAGGGCTATGTAGTAGCGAGGTCTAAATATGGGAAAAGTGCCGTTACTGACTGTACCAGAACTTTGATTGTGGAAACTGTACAAACTGCCTAGGGACTGTACATTTTGACAGCCATCTTTGCAGTTCAGCAACCAATCGCAAGCCAGTATTTGCAAAAGAGACTCTTGGGATTTACCAGAGACTTTTGGTTGAAAAAAGTGGAACAATTTCTGGTGCCTAAAATCAAGCCAATTATGGGACTTAGACTGTTTTAGACAGCTTAGGCAGCCAATGATATTGCTGGAACTTTGCTCCTTATAAAAGAGGGACTGTTGGGGAAAAAAAAGTTCAGCTCTGAGAGTCTGGGTCAGAGTAAGAAGGCTCCTTGCAGCTCGGGAAGTTTAGAGAGATACCTGCTTTGCCTTTTCCTCAGCTGTACCACTTGCCTTGAGTGTGGGACTGCTAAGTCTGCGGACTGCGCTGCATTTCTCCAGAAATGGAGAAAAAGAAGCAGTTTCCCTGGAGCCAAAATTCCAGACTGAAAGTGGGATTGGAGCTGAAAAGGTCCCCATCTCGTATCTCAGTGAGAGACTGCTTTGCCTCAGAGACTGTGGTCTAATTCGCATGCCTGGGTTCACCGGAATTGTCTCCAGCCAGTTTGCCAGGGGGAGACCTGAACTTCTTCCTTGCCAGCTTACATTTCCAGAACAGCAGACTGTAAGCAGGTAAGCTGTGTGGCCTAAGCCGGAACTGTATCAAAGTGAATCTTGTGATGCCAAACCAAATGTTTAAGAGACTGTTGCTACCTGTGAAACCAAAGCTGCTAGACGACCAAAGGAGGGAATCAGCTCCTGCAACAAAGTTCATTGTGGGTTGGGACAACCCTTGGGAGGGATGCCTTGGAGTGGGAGTGAGTCATGCCAGCGCTGTTCCCAGTATCCTGGTCCTTGCTGAGGAGGACAAAGTCCTGCAGTCTGCAGCTGTACAAGCCAGAGAGCTGAATCTTGCCTTGGGGAGAGTCACCCTGGAAATCAACAAGATCCTGAGGTCTACGGTTCACTGAGTAAAATCAGGGTAGCTCCCTGCAACAAAGCTTTAATTGTTAGTGGTACTATCTGATCTTGTTTGGCAGTTAAGGTGTTTAAAAGTGACTGGGCCATCCGGCCACCGATACAAATGTTTTTTGTGGTTTGCTCAAGTGTTTTGCTTCTGCTTAACCACTTTTCTTTCCATTAAGGGCCCCGACCAGCTGCAACATTGGCCACCCCGTGGCAAAGCCTCAGGCCTGCACCTAATTAAACTCTGGGTACCCAGCAGCTAATGGAACTGTTTTATACAGGGTCAAATGTTATTTTATTGCTGCAAATGCAAAAAGAGTGCTTTAATCGTTTATCTAAATTCACACCCCCTCCCTTGTTCAACTCCCCTAAATTACATAGAGGATAACGTATGGTCCTCCATCTATAGCAACCGTGTGTTGCCATTGAGAGGTTGATAGTGGCGACCATTTAAACATCAAGGCCCAGATATTCAAAAGGGTTGCGCATGGCACAACGGTGTTGCGCCATGCACAACCCACTGATGCGCCCCGGTGCAATATTTAAAAGGGAAAGTGCGCCAGAATCCCGCATGCACCGCGAAGATCAGTAATGTATGCAGACACAGGTGGGGTGCCAATGCATAAACTGCACAGCCCGATATTCAGCCTGGGCGTGCAGAGTTATGCGAGCACAACCCTACCTGTGCCTGCACAAAGATTAGCCCCCAAAAAGGAACAAGTTGAGGCCACCACAGGTGAGCTGCGCATTGCAGGGCGAGCACAAAGCTGCCACCTGGGTGGGGTGGCCATCACCTGTTCCTGCCGCATTCTGGCGGTGCCCCCAATGTCCCGACCACGGTACTCAGACATCCTCCCCAAAGTCCAATATCCCTGGTGGTCCAGTGGATCGTGATTAGCCTGATCGTAAGCATAACTGTATCCCCTCAAAAGTCCAATATCCCTGGTGGTCCAGTGGACCGCACGGGAGCCTGACCGCGGTGGCATTCCTCACCCCCCAGTCCGAAATCCTGGTGATCTAGTGGACCCCCACCTGCCTACTGAGTCTCATCATCCGCTTCAGCCAGCGGCGAGGTAGCACCACTATGTTTGCCGCCGCTACCAATTAACTGACAGTTGTATGGCTGCACGCCCATTGGTTCAGAGTATGAGCCAATGGGCGGCAGCCCATACCATACTAGTCAGTCCAGATAGGGATTGCACGCCCATTGGCTCATGCCTGAACCAATGGGCGCAGCCATACCGCAGCTGGTGGGGGCGGGCTACAGGCGGGGTGCTGCCACCGCCGCTGACGGGGAGCGGTGGTGGGTCCACTAGATCACCAGGGATTTTGACTTGGTGGTGAAGAATGTCACCGCCAGATGGTCTGCGGCGGTCCACTGGACCACCAGGGATATTGGACTTTGGGGATGTCTGATGATCGCGACAGCTAATCACGGTCCACTGGACCACCAGGGATAAGGGGATATCTTTGTCCCTTGGACATCCAGCGATTGGGCTGCAGGGGCGTTGGTCCCCGGCGGCTGCTGCCTGGCAGGGTGCCAGGTGCAAGTCGCGGGGATCGGCGCACCTGCATGCTAATGGCATGCAAATGGGGCCGTAATCAGATGCAAATGGTCCCCCGTGCACCTTGCATAAATTATGGCCCCATTTGCATGTCACCCTTTGAATATCGCAGGTGCTGTGCATGGCACAATGGCACTTGCGCCACCGCATCTCAATGCTCCACTCTGACCACTTGTGCTGGCACAGTTCCACTGTACCATGCACAGTGGGGGTGGCCAGGGTGCGATATTGAAAGCAGTTGAACCATAGCGCAACTCCGTTGAATATCGCCCTGGCCACACCCCTGCACAACAAATTTGAGCAGTGCACAGGCTTGCGCCACAGAATGGCGCAGTTTGAATATCTGGGCCCAAGAGCAAAGCTTGAGAGGTTTTGTTTGCCATGGCAACCTTGAGATGGCAACTCATGGTTGTTATAGATAGAGGACCATACATTGTCTTTTATAGTGTATGGTCCACTATCGCTGATAAAAGGAGCAGGGAGGGCACAGCTGTGTCCTTATGCTTGGGGTTTTTGTCTCTGCGCTGCTCTCCTCATTGCCTGCTCTCACCACTGCCACCGCTTCCTGATAGGTGGAGTTAGCATAGGGCGCATGCAAAGCTGTTCATTGTTGTTATGCTGCAGTAGCTACGTAGCCAGTGCAGCATAATGGCTACGATGACGTAGCTATTGCAGCATAACAATGCTATTCTAGGGATGGATTTCCATCCCTAATAGCGTTCCACCATACATTGTATCAAATTTACTGTTTTGAAGGTTAACCTGGCTAATGAGCATATTATTTTTCAGTCTCAAGTCATTGTGTCAGTCCAAAGGTATACTATTATTGCTGGTAAACTATTTCTTTGTAGGGGTGCAGGGTACATGCAAGAGTTCCAGACCCTCTTGGTAAGTGAGGTCACGGTGAGCATATTATTAGCACTCTCCCTTAATTGTAAATTGAATGCCAAGTAAAGTTAATTGGGGTAATTTATTTGTAAGGTCACTAGGTGGGGCTGTGGGTAGGCACAGCTTCCCAGAGGGTTGTGCTAGCTTAACATCTAACCCACGTAAAGGATTTTCTGGGTGGAGGCACCATGTCAAAGTATTATTTTTAGGACCCAGAACCCTCAACCTGCACTTAGCTAGGCAGGCAGGGGTAGTAGCCCATGGGGGAGGGGGGTCATACCTGGGTTACACGTATGCATGGCAGCCCGTCATGGCCTCTTCGCTTCTCTGGCTTCTGTTCCCTGACCTTCTTCGTCTCATGGGCTTGGGGAACCAAAACCACATGATGCTCCTTTCTTCCACCCCCTGACTCTGTCCTTGGCAGCTCTGGAGGAGCTGGAGGTTAGCGTGAGATTGGTGACAACAGCCATGGATTTGCACTGCAGAGCCCAGCCCTGGTCCCACCTCCCACCAGGGCTCTCGATGGAGTACTCCGCTGCTCTACTGATCCCCAATGCAGTAGTCCCATGGGACTGGAGGGTTCCATTTAACTTCTAAGGCTGCTGGGAGAAGCCAAGCACTTTCTTTACAGGGCAGATTATTCACTGTGTGTCGCTACTCTTAATTAGATGCTGTCCCCGGAATCTCAGATGCCGGCAGTTGTCAAGACACAATTTTTCCACCGTAAGAATGTCACCCTTTCTTAGACTCAGGTAACTGGGCTGGCAATATAGCCTAGAGGTTGGAACAACAAACTGCTAATGAGCTTTGTACATCTAGAAAACCTGGTTTTGATTCCCACAGCCTCCACTTGCATACTGTGTGACCCTGGGCAAGTCACTTAACCTCTCCAGTGCTCCCAGGTCACCCCTGAAAACAGACCTTGTGCCTAGTGGGCCTTACCTGGTTACCAAAAAACAAATAAATTAACTAAATACATACATAAATAAAACTTGAAAACCCTAGCACAGCTGGTTGTTGCCCCCTGCCTCGATTGCTGCAGTGCGCTCTGTAAGTGCTTGCCTGCTGGCTAGATCTGATACCTGCAATTGGTTTAGAATGGTGTGGAATTTTCATATTCTGCTTTTGTCAGAATTCTGTGCCATATTGGATATTCTGCTGAAATCTGAGGCATTCCTCTGGAGGTGGAATTACAAAATTTCGAAAGCGGAATGCATACAAAAAAGCCTGCAAAATATGAATCCATTGTTTACATAAAATGTAGATTTATCCTCTGGAAACTGCGGAATAATATTTTGCACATTATGTTCTCCACAGAATATTATTTCATGGTTTATGTAAATTGCAGATTCAGAACAATATTCTGCAGATTATGTAATCTGTGCGATATTATTCCGTGGTTTACGTAAACTGTTGATTTATTTTCTGTAAACCACGGAATAATATTCTGCCGATTATGTAATCCATGTGATATTATTCAGTGGTTTACGTAAACCATGAATTAATTTTCTGCAAACCACAGAATAACATTCTGCAGATTATGTTATCCACGGTATAATATTTTGTAAATTGTATTCTGCAGATTAAGTTATCTGCAGAATATTATTCAGCAGTTTACGTAAACCATGGATTCATTTTCTGCACACTGCAGAATAAAATTCTGCAGATTATGTTATCTGTGAAATATTACTCAGTGGTTTACATAAACCATGAATTTATTTTCTGCAAATTGCTGAGTAATATTCTATAGATTATATTATCCATGGTATATTATTCAGTGGTTTATGTAAACCATGAATTCATTTTCTGCAAACTGCAGAGTAATATTCTGCATATTATGTTATCTGCGGAATATTATTCAGTGGTTTATGTAAACTGTGGATTCATTTTCTGCAAACTGATGAGTAATATTCTGCAGATGATGTTATCTGTGGAATGCTATTCAATCATTTACATAGAAATGCTTTCAGGAATTCCACAGAATTAAAAAAAATTCTGGACATAATTTTGTAAGCAAAATTGCCATTCTGCAGAGATTCCACTGGTGGAATTCCTCGTTCTGCACAATGCTAATTAGCAAGCCTTCTGAGCTCTATTGGCGGTCAGGACAAGAGACACTAATGCTCTGCCAACTGAAGGGGCCACCTGTAAAGCAGAGGGTCAATTATAAGATCTTTTTTCCTCCCATAAAGGTTTTTCTTCCTGGCCACATCCATCTTGGCAGGGATACATCCTGTCTTCCAATCCCCTCTGGCTCATGGTGACCCGGAGGGTACCCCCCACAGCTTCCCCTCTGTGGCAGGGGCTGTCAGTAAAGGGCCACCCACAAGGCAATCCATTATGTGGACAAGGATCCAGTACAAACAGGCACTAGGACCCAAGGTGATCCAGAAGACACAGGCCATCATTTAGAAGGCTATGGGGTTTTCTCCCATTTTATGTCTCTCCCATCTCCTCAGCATGAGCACAGCCTTCTAGTAGCCTTGCACGCACACACCATGTCATCTGTGGCAGGAGCAAACTCCCTGGCCCAGCTACAGGGGTTGATGTGGGGCCAGAGCTCACTGGTGATCCTCTTTGGCTGAGGCACACTGCCAAGCGGCACCTACCTTAGCCCAGTCTGCCTCTCAATGTGGTGACTTGGGTCATAGGCACAGCAGCATGACTCCCTACTGCTAGGCCATTAGGACAGTTTCAACTATATGATCCTTCCTTCTCTTACCAGGTCAGTGCACTAGACAATGCAAAGCCTATTTTCAGGCACGACCCGGGAGATGCACAACATTACACAACAGTATCACAGTGTTACAAGGGTACAAAAGCACAGTTCTACATATTATTCACATTAAAAGCCCTAAACTTGCTGGGCCTCTCTTAAGTTCACAAGTTCTCCCCGCCCTACAAGAGCCTTGTTTTCCACAGATCATGGGCTGCTGGTCATTTCCCTAATCATGACTGAAATCACCCAGTGACAGAGCTTGCTCAGTCACTGCCCCTGTATTGTGGAATGTAATGCCAATAGCAGTGTGCCAGGCAAAAACTCTAAGTTTAAAAGTTGTGTCTGGTGATGGCTATTTCCCCAAGTATTCCCTAGTGTGTCACTCTGAGGGGCCACTGCTTGGGTAAAATCTGATTCTTTATTGGGCCACTGGTTGTTATGTTTTCCTAGATTTTTACTTTATCTGTCCGGTGTGTTGCTTAATGGTATTTAAATGTTTGTTTCATTTGGGCTCTTGCCATTTCTGTCACGTCCTTGGTAAAGATCTGGTCATGTGGGAGTAGGCATGCTATGGTATACTGTGCTGAATGCAGAATGCTCCAAAAGGCATGTTATTTGAAAAATAATAGAGAGTGTAGGGATCATTATGCAAACAACATAACCACATCCACTCACAACACAGACCCCATGTAACAAGCCCCCTCCACCACTTTCACTTAACCAGCCCTACTCCAACAAAGAACAACAAGGTAAGCTGGCCCATCAGTGCAGCAGTTGGATATCTGTTCGTGACACCAGCGACCCGAGTTCAGGAGAAGACTTGGGTTGCTGGAGGGCTGGCCAGGGGAGAAGGCTTGAGCGTTCCATGACTGTTCGCCTTCTCTGGGGCAAGGGAGGGGGCAAAGGCCTGCAGCTTGCCTGACCCAGAGTGGAGGCTCGGGGTACAGCAAGTCCTGCTTGCAGGAGGGGCTGGCCGAGACTCGTGGTGGATGTTGGCGCATAGCACCTTGACATCAAGGGCGCGCACCACGTGCGGGAGGAAAAAGCCTTCCATCTCCGGGAAGACTGGGCATCAGGAGTGTGCCCTCGATGTGCCACCACCCACCTAGGACACTTTGCCCGATGAAACCAGATGTGTACGGGGTGTACGGGTCCCACCTCCTTCCCCACCCGGGGGAGAGCAGCGGCTCCATGGGGCACAAGGTAGGTCATAGGTAGGGTGGCTGGCAGAGGGATGACTCTCAGATGCCCCCGAAGGGTCGGAGATGGGGGGGAGGTAGGAGGAAAATAGAAAGTTTAAAAAAAAAAACACCACCAAGGTAAAATTAACTTTCAAAGGACAAAGCACATTTTTGATCCAAATAAGCTCTGTGACGGGTTTTTCCTTCTGCATTTCTCTACCTCATTATTTCCTGGATCTTAAAGGGAGCTTAAGCCTTTTTATTTATTTATTTGCAGTTTTTGCTGCCTTGCCTGCCTCGACCACCCCTTTCTGATGGCGTGGAAGGAAATGAGGCAGCCAGTGCCACAGCCCTGCATGCCACTGTGTCATTTAAACTGTTTTTTTCCCCTTAGTGCTTTTTCTTCCCAGCTGCATTTATCAGGGATGTACATCATTCACAGGGATATACCCTGGTCTGTTGTGTTAAACCCTGTCCCCCTGCACTCTGGCCCCTCTGATATCTCACACAGGTCTGCTCTTTGTGCCAGATGCTTCGGGTAGAGGTCGTTCTCTCACAAGGCGGTCCACAGTGTGGAGTAGGCTCCAGCATTGGCAGACAGCAGGGCCTAGGGAAAGCCTCAGGGAGCCCAGGCTCTCATATAGACAGACGTGGGTTTTTCCCATGTTTTCTTCCTTGGTTCTTCCCTCCTCCCCTGGTGTGGGCATAGACCATTGAGTGGCTTCGGCTTCACATAGTGACGTCCTGAGGAGGGAGCAAGCTCCCTTTGTCAATCGCAGGGGTCACTAACACACCAGAGCCCGATGCCATGCCTCCCTGGCCACTGTGCACTGGTGATCTGCAGTTGCTGCGGTCTGGTCTGCCTCTCAATGCAATGACACAAGCTGGTTCATGAACTTGGGTCACTTGCACGGCAGCCCAACATGCTGCGGTTGGGCCGCCCTTTTTAAATAAAATTGAAAATATGGGCATGGATGAATTCTGTTTAACATCCTCAGTGCGTTGTTGTTGTAGATATTTGTTTGGAAAAGGTCCTTTTTTTTTTAAAATATTTAGCAGCCCTTGTTAATGCAGTCTTTTCCCCCACTTAGTATTAAATTTAGCCCTGCCCCACCGACCCCCACTGTCCATCACCTCCTCAGGACTTGTTCTGGCAGTGGGGTGGGTGCACCTTTCTGGGGCACTTATGTCAGCATGTATGCATGGAGGCATGTGCTGGAGGCACGCACACCCTGCAAGGTCCCACAATCACCTCTCAGTTCTGTCACTCCTGACCCATACTGCCACCATGCCTCCACCTTGAGGTAGTCATTCAATGGAGCCAGCAGTCCTCCCACCCAGGACAGGAGAGCAACTCCTTGGATGCTCGATCCTCTCCCCTCCCTTGCTGACCCCCATTGACCCATCCTCATTCCAGAACAGGGGTCGCCAGTATGGAGTGAGGTGTGGCATCCAGCACTACAACCCTCAGCACCATTAGGCCAGCTGCATTTTTTAATGACTTATCCATTCTGGAATCCAGCTACATCAGTTGAGCAGAAGCCCTGTGTGGAAAACTTTACTCTTGGCTTTTGCTCAACGGATGTCACTGGGTTCCAAAACTCATAGGCCCAGATATTCAAACTGCGCCATTCTGAGGCGCAAGCCCCTGCGCTGCTCAAAATAGTTGCGCAGGGGTGTGGCCGGGGTGATATTCAAAGGGTTGCGCTATTGAGCAACTCCTTTGAGATATCACCCAACCAACGCTGCATGGCGCGATGGAGACTTGGCACCACAAGTTGCCAGAGTTGAGCATTAAACTTGCGGTGGCGCCAGTACCATTCGTACATGCTCAAATTTCCGATATTCAAAGGTGACATGCAAATGGGGCCATAATTTATGCAAAGGCGCAGGGGCCATTGCATCTATTTATGGCCCCATTTGCATGCTATTTGCATGTAGGTCGCCGATCCCGAGGACTTGCTCCTGGCCACCCTGCCAGGCAGCAGCCGTCGGGGACCGATGCACAATGCAGCCCGATTGCGGGCATCACAGTTACATGAAACCCCCCACACATCTCCCACAGCCCGATCCCTGGCATCACAGTTACAGAAACCCCCCACACATATCCCACAGCCCAATGGCGGGCATCACAGTTACGAAACCCCCACACATATCCGAAGCCCGATCGGCGGGCAGTACAGTTACATGAACCCCCCGCCACACATCTCCCACAGCCCTATCGTGGGCGAGCGTGTATGAACCCCCAGTGCCCGATCGCGGGCAGAATGTAACCCTCCCCCCGAATATCTCCCTGGTGGTCCAGTGGACCGTAAAGCCCGATCGCGGGCAGAATGTCACATCACAACCCCCAAACATCTCCCTGGTGTCTAGTGTCCCTCCACCCCACCGAAGCCCCTCCACCCGCTCCCCCACAGCCCGGTGAGCGACAGCATCCCACCCGCCTGCCGCCCGCCGCCCGCCGACTGACTGTCGGTAGGGCTGCACCCATTGGTGCAGAGCTACAGCCAATGGGCATGCAGCCCATACCGTACATGACAGTCCAGATTTATAAATGAATCATTCACAAATCTGAACTGTCATGCGGTATGGATCATGAGCAGAGGTCTTAAAATGGCTGTGTTGAAAATTTGGTGACAAAATTCCTAAAAATGACTGTTTTACGAGTGTTCATTGCGCAGTTCCTATACACGCTCGTAAGTTTGCGAATTTTCAATATTTTCACTCCAGATTTTCAACATTGCCATTTTACCACACCTCCTTATGAGCAGTACAGCTGTCATTTTCACATCCTGCCCAAAAATGTGTTCCGCCCATTATGGCGCGCAGTGCGCTTGATGGGTGTGAACTCAATGTATGGGACACATTAAGAAAATCACAGTGATACTGTTCATGAGCAGAGGTCTTAAAATGGCTGTGTTAAAATTTGGTGACAAAATTCCTAAAAATGACTGTTTTACAGTGTTCATTAGCAGTTCTATACACGCTGCGTAAGTTTGCAATTTTTCAATATTTTCACTCCAGATTTTCAACATTGCCATTTTACCACACCTCCTTATGAGCAGTGCAGCTGTCATTTTTCACATCTTGCCCAAAACATGTTTCTGCCCATGTAGCGCACAATGGCACAGTCGCTGTGCGAACTCAGTGTATGGGACACATTAAGAATTTCACAGTGTCACTGTTCACGAGCAGAGATCTCAAAATGGCTATGTTGAAAATTTGGTGAAAAAATTCCTAACAATGACTGTTTTACGAGCGTGCGTTGCACAGTTCCCATGCATGTTCGTAGGTTTGTGAATTTTCAATATTTCCACTCCAGATTTTCAACATTGCCATTTTACCACACTTCCTTATGAGCAGTACAGCTGCCATTTTTCACATCCTGCCCAAAACGTGTTTCTGCCTATGCAGTGCACAATGGGGGTAACAAAAAAAAAGGTCATGCTGAAAATTTATTGTGCAAATACCAGCAATCGCACAGGGCATTAGGGTAAAGCACCATACGTGCCAAACACCACTGCAAATACCTGCAAGCGAACGTTCGGCATTGACAAATGCTTGTTTAATGTTTTATCAGTGTTTTGCTTCTGGCAGCTCTCCGGTTTTCTCTGTGTGGCCACACCCCCAGAATGATGTCATGTAAGGGAGCTCTCAATGTTTTACATACAGCAACAAGGAATTCTGAGTAAATTAGAAAGTTGACTTAAATGTTCCATGCTCAGAGGTGCAGTCTCTTATTTTGGTAGTGGTGACTGCAGTATAGCGCCTAATATGTAAATGTACATAGCAAGGCATTGTGGGTACAATGGGAAAGGGTTTTCCATTTTCCGTACTCATACATGTGATGTGTCAACTTGCTTATTAGGGAGATTTGGGCCAAATTAGTAGGGAGATTGGCCTGCTAGTAGGGAGATGCTGTAACGTTATGAGTTTGTCCTTAAATGGCGTCACAAAATAAGGAAAAAAGCATTTAAAAACATTTAGTATATTTCATTTTGTCAAGAATAAGCACTAAAAAGAATCAGCAACTAGTTGTGCAAAGTTATCACTTATATTGTTCATCACTAATTTACTTTTTATGTGTCTTTATCTGCCAAAAAAACATGAATGGATATTTTAGACAGAATTTTACTTAAGCAGGAGATTTTGTTTCCTGGGAGGAGGAGAGAGGGAGTTCAGTCAAAAAAACAGGAGTCTCCTGCAAAAAGAGGGAGATATTCACCTGTGTGCATACTGTGAAGTGCAGTCTTCTATTTCTGTAGTGGCTTCAACAATATATGATCTCATCTTTATTTTTAAAACAAGGCATTGTACATACAGTATCTAGCTGACAAAATTTCTTTACTGGGAGATGCAGTCTCCTATTTCAGGATCGCATGAGATAGACATAAAGGTAGCATACGGAAAGGCAAAGGAGGGGAGGGGAGGGGTAATAGCACCAGGTAAGTTCCTGAGCAAACTAGATGGACCTTGCGGTCTTCTCCTGCCATCACTTTCTATGTGTCTGTGTTTATATATTGAGCACAGAAATATAATAGCCTGTATACTAATTTACGTAATGAGGCATTGTGGGTACAGTAAATAGCTGAGTTTTCTAGCTCCCTAATCAAAGTGTAGTCTCCTATTTTGGTAGTATTTCTAACAATACAGTTTGTAGAAAAGTCTCTGGAAAAATGCCTTTTTTGTGATGCAGGTAGGCCAAAAAGATAATTTGCCATTCTGTGTAGATGTTGTTTCACTGTTGCTGCCTGTTGGTGAAGTGGACAGGTCTGAAGTGACAGCTCCAGTTAGAATGTGGGTGTGTAGTGATACTTTTCTATGTTTATGTTATAGGGCTTGAATAGCTGCAAGTAGTTCAGGAGTGTAATTATGGGTCAATAATTACATGACTCTGAGCTGCTTTCAGCCAATCAAATCACCAGAATTGTTCTAAATTTGTTATAATGCTAAATACAGCTATTTGCAAACAATATAGAGTCAGCTAAAAACTGACAGTGTCCCTTTAAAAACTTTGTTTCCCTTGCATGATGTAAAGATTGGGGGTTGCAGCACTGAGAATAAAAGGGGTAGGGCTATGCAAATGAAACAGAGCACAGCATTAAAAGGATTTTTTTCATGAAAAACAGTAGTTTTTGGCAGTTTGAATGGCAGGAAACTGTTTCACAGCTCCTACAGTTTACTTCGGCCATTTGCTATGGTAACCTAACATAAATCACTTTAATAAATCTATAATCCTGGCATTCTGTAAATTGTTACTAGTGGGCAAAACACTTTTGTAAGCACATTTAATAACAGTAGTTAACGTTGTTTTTACTATAGTGTTTTATAATGATTGTAATGATTTTAAATGTTATAGTCGAACAAATAAACTTACTTACTTACCTAGAGACTGCCTAGGTGTCACCCCTACCAAAGACTGTCTCTTGACATCTGCCTGTGACACCCTTCACCTCCTTAGATTCCAATTTGGGGTGGTCAACTCAGCTAGCATTAGTGTGATAGTCAGGACAGGCCCCATTCGCTACTCTGCAGGCTACATCCCTACCACATTACGAAGTAAAGCAAGCTAAGGAGTCATACCTACTCACTATAGATGGCCACCATTACACTGTGGGGTGGGGGGTTCTTTTATAGGACCAGCATCCAGCATCATCATCCAGAGACCTGTCCCCAGAGTCATTGTCCAAAGATCAGCAGGCTGGACCAGTGCCTGAAGACCAGCTTCTCCTCATCTTCGACAGTTGCAACCCAGCTTCTTCCCGTACCAGCAATCCAAGGGAGAGTTTATGCTGAAGAGTCTTCTCCAAGTGTCTTCTGTTCTTCTTGTCCCCGCAGCTGAAGGGAGGGTGTGTGCTAAAGAGTCTTCCACAAGCTGTTTCTGTTCTTGTTGTCCTGGCAACCTAAGGAAGAGTTTGTGCCAAAGAATCTTCAACAAGTTCTATATTTGCTTCTTCCTGTCCTGGCGATTCAAGGGAGGATTTGTGCCAAAGAATCTTCTACCGGTTGCAGTTTTGTTTCTTTTTTCCTGGCAGCCCAAGAGAGGGGAGTTTTGCTGATGAACCTATGGCCTGTTCACAAAATCTCTCCTAAGACACAGGGGTCTAACTGAGGCTCCTCACCAAAGTGCCAGTCCTATTGTTGCTACCAGTGCCCCATTTTGATCCAGATGCCCCGTTCAGGTCTCAGTTCACTGCTCAGTTCCTCTCAAAGTCCTAACATAGATTTCAAAGTGACCTGATTACCTGTCTTGAAGTGATGCATTGAAAGCAACACGTGTTTACATGTAAAAGCATAGGCTAGCACAGGTCGAACAGATGGTAATGGTACCTTCTAGCTTTATTTATTGGTTATTTATTCAGCAATTTATTCTCTTGTTATTTATTGCTTTGCATCTTGTTGTTGAAGAAAGCCTGCCTCTGTGACCATTCCCATCCATCCTGCTAAATAAATTCCTTGCTTCAATTTGATCTCTGAGTATGACTCCTGCCTCTTCTTGTCAGGTGCCTCCATCCACCCCGCCTAGGACCCTACAGTGTCCCCTCGTCACAACAACTATGTGAGGTGACATTCATGCCTATGAGGAAGCACTGGTTCCCTCATCACGACCTGGCTCACTTGGGTGCAATCGGATATCATGTCAGCTTTTTCGTAACAGAATTATATGCAGGAGACTGTCCAATGGGAGACCAGCTTCCTAGCTGCTGCCTTACCTTTGCCAACCTCTCCAAAGGTAAAAAAAAGCGGTGTACTCTGGGACCAGGTATCCCTTGTCTAGCCGACGTAGTGACCTAGTTCTCTTATTACATCCAGATAGTGCAGTTTTTGTCACCTGTACTGAAATTATCAGGACAGAGAACAGGAAGGGTAGCTGACTGGTTTAGGTGGAATTCTGACACCATGTTAGGTAGGAACTTCCTATTGGTCCTAATGACTGTCTTGTTTCTGTGGAATATTATAATGTCTGGATCTGTACAGAGGGCATGTAATTCACTTACCCTCCTGGCAGATGTCATGGCTATCAGGAAAACTGTTTTTTATGTGACAAACTTTAAGTTAGCTGTATTCATAGGCTCAAAGGGAGCCTCCATCAGCTCAGCTTCAACTCGTGGTTGAAGGAATGGTACAGAGAGGAAAGGTTCAGCTTTTCTGAGGACTGGTGACCAACCTGGAGAGATATGGGTCTACACAGAGGTGATGGCTTGACTCTATCTGGGGAAGGAACCACAGTCCTCAGTGGACAGTTTAAATGTTACTTTGGTGTACAATTATACTCACTGAGGGGGTGGTGGAAAGACAAAGAGAGGGATGAACTGCTCCTCCCCACAGAATGAAGCAGTAAGAAGGGAGGTCCCCAGAAGAGGGAGGGAGGAAGCAGCAGAGTAGTAGAGGACAAGGGGGACGGGAACAAAACTTGTAATAAGAGAGGAGAAAATGAGGTGGGGCACAAGGGAGGCAGGGGTTGCAGGCAGAGTCGGAGCAATGTGTGGGGGCCATGTACAAATCCAAGGAGTCTTGGAAATTAATTTCCAGACTTAGAGGCTATCATGGTGGCAGCAGACCTGAGTCTTATGGCCAAGGTCCTTGTTAGTTGAGCAGTGACCTTGCTTTGTCATAAACACAACTCTGAAGTATAATAAAAAGCAGGTAAAAAATGTCCTCATTGTACTCTATGGAGAGTGCCCCCATGCTCTCCATTTACCGGCATCATTAAACATCCTAGCATGGGGGATATCTCACAATCAGAAAGTAGCAGCGTTTCCCCATTCACCTATACCGAACTAACTACAATGCAGCTTTATCTTTTTCATCCATCCCCTTTGATAGGGACTGCTGCTTATGATTGGACGAACCCTCTGTTGCATGCTTTACACCGTCATTAGGAACTCCCTCTCAGCATTTATTAAGCCTTGGTGACATAGACACAAACAGAGAAGCCGTAAACTCTTCTTTTTATATAGCCCTTTTTGGGGGGGCAAAGTTCACAATTAACAAAATTGTGATCTGGACCCAGGCACTTTAGACAAAGCTTGTGGCATCTACCTTTGCCAAGGGCTGAAAACGCGTCACAAAATTTTGACAACCTTTGGGCCCTATTTTCTTTGTGGGTCTATCCATCTTGCCAAACACTGATGGAACCTGTATGTTTAAATAAATGGTTTCTAGTGAAAAAAGCAGTTCTAAAATATTTTTGTGTCACCTAAACTAGCAGAAACCACTTTAATTGTTAAATAAAATGTAAACAATTGAAGTTTTATCAACAAATGGTACATGGTTCCAAAATATTTTTTATCACCAAAAATAGCAGAAAGCACCTTATTTTTAAATAAAGCGTAAGCGATTCATGTTTTATCAACAAAATGCATGCAGTTCTAAAATATTTTTTTATCACCAAAAATTAGATTAAATTACATTTTTATGTTTGCTTGCACGCATGCGCAAGAAACATCTTGGGACAATGAGACTCCTGGAGGTGTGTGCATGACCTGGCCAACGTAGCGCTTGCTGGTGCGGGCATGTCTGGGTTGTGCCAATGGATGGGTGAGCTCCGGATGATAGCATCTTGGCTGCAGTGGCTTTCACTTGAAAGGAAAGAGCCACTGCAGTCTGGAGCGGCATGCTATCTATACGCAGCATATGAAGTTAACAATGTTCTGCGGTGCTTGTTTATATTCTGTAGAAGAGGTAAATCAACGTTTCAGCAATGCTATGAGTAGCCGTAGAATCCGCTAGTAATACCCCTAAAACCTCCCTCGGAAAACCTGACCCTATAATGACAATCGTATGTAAAGGTAAGTAGTTCCTTCGATTAACTTTTATTTGAACTTGGATTGTTAAGACACACAGAACCTGGCTCCGCAGCATCCCTTATAATAATCGCAAATCCTAAATAAAGCAACTCTCAATAGACTTTTTTCTTCTCTCGGTTGAAGTGAGTATTATGTAAAACTGACTGGCAGCCCTACTCGCAAACAAGTTTTCTCTCACTCTATGCCTAGGGCAGAAACTTTTTGGCTTGGCAGTTCATCCCTCACGTTGCATGCAGTGCTGACATACTTTTTCTTGTGGGGACTCAAAGTAAGCCCTTGTAGCTCCTCACATCACTACTTGTCTTACATGGACTCCATACCCTCTCAACCGCTTGCCTCACAAATCAGACACATCTTTAAAACTTGCTATCCGCTCAGGAAGTTGGAAGAATAAAGGGTTTAGTGCAAAATGCATTTTCTAAAGAAGAGCACGTCTGTATTTTTTGCTTGACATTATTTTAAATTTAAAACTACAGATAGCTGGAAGAGTATGGCAGTGTTAAGTATGCATTTTGTTGGATTAGATATCTTATATGTAATATCTGCCATGAACTTAAAACTCCTAACTGTATAACTTCATGGTGCAAGTCTAGACAATAGCTGTATTTCTTGATAATGAACCTTTCATCATATGCTTGATTAGAAATGATTGCAGGTTTTTTAACAAGGTTACAATACTCCTTTCTTTCTGTTTGAGCAATAATACGCACACTGCTCTGTTCATTTCAATGCTGCTGTTTACTGTGGAATGATTCTCACATATATGTTGTTTAATATCATACATGATAGTTATGATTATACTATGTATGTTTGAACATTTTCTAACGAAACGTATTTGCTGCACATTTTTGCAATGTAAATCCCTTGGCCCAGATATTCAAACTGCGCTCAAAAGTAGCGCAACAGCAGGAGCAAGCACAAACCCGTTGCGCAAATGCGCAACAGGTGCGATATTCAAACATGGAGCAGAGCAAATTGCGCAAGCAACCAACATCTCAATATCGCATATACTGCGCCATGGCGCAACCAGGTAGGAGAGGCTGAGCAAAATGCGCGCTATGGCGCAACCATGGAAGCTCAGCTGAGCAGTGCAGAGCTGCCATAGCGCAAGCACAGCCCCCAGAGCAATGGAACTGCACATCCAGGGAGGCAGGCTGGGGCCCACCGCCAGCCATGCGCCACATGGGCACCGGAACTCACTGCAGAACCCACACCACACTGGCACACCCCAAGCACAGCATCACTGGGGGTGGGACGGATGATCCACGTGCCCATGGGGACAAGCCAACTAAAGCATAGCAGAGCCATGACACCCCAGCACAACCACTGGCAGGCAGAGGGTGCCACACCCAGGGGGTTGACAACCACAGTGCACATCAGTCCCCCCTGTATGCACAGCACAGCGTGCACCGTGCCCCCAAGACACCGCTCATGTGCAGTGACAGGCACTGCAGGAAACACCATGCACCCCCCCGTGCCACACGTCAACCCCATGCTGCAGAGAAGCAGACCACCCAGACCCACCCTGTGCACCCAGCAGTGGGTGGCAGATGGCAGAGCAACAGAAAAGCAATGCTATGCTGGTGATACCTCCCCATGGACACACACACACATATACCCAGGACCATAGTAGCCCAGATGGCATGTACACCCCTGCAACGGAGCACCCAGAGCCAGTTGCAAAGCAGACACCAACACAGCAGTTGTACCAAAATAGAAATCTATATTGAAACAAAAAGAGTGAACAATACAGTAAAACTATGTACAATTTGGGGGACGGTAAAAGGCAGGGGGTGTTCAAGGGGAGGGAAAAACTTGGAGAGGGAAGGCAGGATGAGGGTGAGGCAACTGAAGGGGTGGCTATGGCCCAGCAGGCTCCCCTCCTCCCTTGTCAGCTGCCTCCTCCTATGTCGGCGCTCCGCTCTCTGGCGCTGTAGGGCTTGCAGGACCTCCTGGTCCTCGACCACAACCTGGGTCAGGCGCCGACATCACGCGCCATGCAATCAAGCACACCGAGGCCTAGGAAAATGGGAACACAGTCAATGGCTGAGACTGACCACAACCCTGAACACCACCCAACCTGCAACCCATCTAACCCAAGTGCTGCACATGTGATGGCATGCACCCACCACAGTGAACATGCACAAGGCCATCACAACAAGGCTGCACCAGCCATGCGCACCACCACCCACACACACTGCCCACGTCAATCACAGTACAAACTAGGCTGTCATGTGATGTTGCAACGTGGTGCGATGCCAGTTACACAGCTATGTGCCCAGTGCATGCCTGGACCACCTGTGATGCATACACAGACGTGTCGTGATGCTGCACTGTGATGCAGGTCACCTGTGTCACGCCTACATACATGGATACATAGACAGTGTCGGCAGATAAGGGCCTATGGAACACCCAGTCTGGCCATATGGCCTTGTACGATCACTCTCTTGTCCTATAAGTCCGTTCCCCCTCACCCCTGACCTCCAGAAGTCCCTCATGGCAAACCCACACATACAGATATCCCGTGACCAAGTCAGCCCCCACCACATCCTCCTGCAGGGTGTTCCACTTGTCCACCACCCATTATGTGAAGAAACACTTTGGATGTTCCTCTTAAACGAGCCCCCTCCAACTGCATCCCATGCCCCTAGTCCTGGAACATCCTTTACGCTGACAAATATTGTTTCCTGCACTCTGTTTCCCCTGTACAATACTTGTATGTCCCCATCATATCCCCACACCCTCCTCCCTCCAGGAGTACATGTTCAGTTCCGTCAACCTGTCTGCATAGGACTTGTGATGCAATCCATGCACCATCCATGTCGCCCTCCTGTGAACGCTTCCACCCAGTCCCTGTCCGCACGCAGGTATGTTTTCCAGAACTGTACACTGTACTCCAGTGTGGGAGTCACTAGTGTTTGTCTAGTGGAACTACGACTCCCATTTGGTTGTGTCCATCATGGTTGGTGGTCCTGCCCCCCAGCATGCAATAGCATCCATGACGTAATGATACTCACACCCTCCAGCAGCTCTGTCTGCCGCTGCTGCTGCTGCTGCGTTGCTGCTGCTGATGCTGCTGCTGTTGCTGCTGTGATGCTGCTGCTGCTGTGGCCTGGACGGCCTGTGGCACTGGGGCCCTGGCATGGCCCACATCAGCCTCGGTCGCCGTCCTCACCATCCGGCCTGTGGGAGACATATGGTGAGACAAACATCAGTGTGACTCAAAAGCAGAGTGCCCCTGCCCCAGTAAGACTGCCTGCCACACAGCCATAACCATCCATCGCACAGCTGCACACACTGACACACCGATGCACAGCCACCCAGGCACACACACCCCTACAGAGGATATAGGGTGAATAGATGGGTACACTCACGGGCCTAGGCACCAGGCCCCACCTGGCACGTGAAATCGCAGCCGCTAACAGTTCCAGGTCCTCCGCGGAGATCACTGTACCGGTGCCAGCACTGCTCCGCAGACGCCGCCCCGCCAGTGACCCCTGACCTGGTCAGTGGCCACTTGCTGCCACTACATGGGTCCTAGGTCCGTGAGGGGGCCTCACCATATAGTCCCTCAGTGGGCTCCACTAGGCCACCAGGTTGGCCACTTCAACTGCGCTCCAGGACACCGCCTCCTCTGAGCCATGGCCCCAACTTTACAGCAGGCAATATGGCCCGCTGCGCTGTGACCCCACGTGGAGTTTGTTATGCTAATAGACCAGCACAGGTTCTCCAATCGCTACAGCCCGTGACAGCTACTTTACATGGCGCTGTAACCAGACAGCGCATTAGGATTTATAATGGCATGCCCACAGCGCCAGGGGTCAGAGGGCATACACAAGGTCACGGTAATGACGCAAGGCTACGACAGCGCCTTGGGATGTATAGGCATCCCGCGCGACTTGCAAGCAGAGCACCAGTGCCACAGTGGACTATCGCGCAGAAGTGCCACAGCGCCTATAGTGCCCAGTGCTGTAGCCACTGCACAATGGTGGCTATGGCCAGAATCGCTTATCGCGCCAGCAGTAGTCTGCAGCGCCATCGACGCCGCATGTAACTGTACTCGGCATGCGCAATGCAGTGTAGCACACAGCCACAAACATGCACCATCGGCTCAGCCGGACTTTTCCTTGGCTGCGCTTGCCGCAATACGCCGAGTATTCAGCCGACATATGCAAATCAGTCGATCAGCCATGAAAGGCGCAGTGGCACGATTAGCATGTTCATTAAAGTTGCGCCACACCTCATTTGCATGTGTTGCGCTATAAAAATGCGACACTGGTTTGTGGTGGCCAGATTTGGTTGTTGCAGCTGAGAGGTGAGTTACGCTGGTGATGCTCAGGACAATGCTCTGCAGGCAGGGTGCTGGAGGATGTCCCAGGTTGAGGGGCGGAGTGATGAGGGCACTTGAAGCGCAGAGGGCACCCTTCATCAGTATTCTGCCATGCGGCGAGTGAAAGGGGCTTCTTGCCCCCGCCTGCAGCTATGCTCATGGGAAATGCTGTGGACTGCACAGTGACAGGTGTCCACTTCCACCCATCAGGATCAGCATGACTGATGGAGAACCAGGCCGAGGGTGTGGAGCGGGCGAGGAGGAGGTCGAACTTCACCGCAGCAGAGACCGAGGATCTCTCTCCAGGCCTCACCTGAGGATGAGCCGCTTTGAGTGGGCGGAGGGCACCCTCAGCAGCTGCAGCAGCTGCATGGGAGGGGAGCCTGCAGCAACCTGCACGGAAGCCACCAGCGCCCGCAGGAGTGCCAGAAAGAAGATGGGAACTGACCGCAGGAGGCTGAAGGAGAAGGTGGCAGCCTCAGGGTGGCACGTGCTGCCACTGGTGGGGACCACCAGTGGTGTTGCAGCTGACCCGACCGAGGAGACACTGGTCGCGCCATGCAGCCGAAAGTGCCATTGCGGGTGTTCCTGGCGGAGGATTCCAGACAGGTGGAAGCCCATCACTGCACGGTATGTCGTGGTGATGTTGTGGGGGCGGTTGTTGTTCACATGCACTACATACTCTCTTTCTGTTTCAGATCCTGTTCATCTGCAGGAGACGTAGTGGTGGGTGCTGACAGTGAGGCAGACCTGCTGGACCAGGAGGAGGGACCTTCCACCTCCGCCAGCAGCCTGCACGCACTGCAGCAGCAGGCCGGCTGGGCCGACAACTCCAACAAAAGGACATGGGTGCAGGGGGTGCCAGCCTGTGTCAAGGTGCCCATGGGCGCAGGTGTGCTGAGCATGCTGTGCCTATGGCAGCGGCACGACCGGCACTATTGATGATGACAGGCCTGCAATGGCCAGTGAGAGGTGTGTGTCCCACGAGGACACATGGCAGGTTAGCACGTGCTCCTCGAGCCGCCCAGCCCACACCTGTGTACCAGCATGCTGGCACAGTCACAGGCTGGGCCTGTCAGCACCGGTGGGTAGCATCGGTGGCTGAGCGGGTGTCTGGCACTGTTGACAGCACAGGGGTGGAACAGGTGGACCCGGGGCTCAGCAGCTGAGGGGCTGCAGCAGCAGTTGCACACCAGGCCTGGGGACAGCCAGGCAGGTGCACTTGTCCACCGCCTTAGATCAGCCCAGTACCTGGTCCTGGTGAACAGCGGCACCATGGGTGCTGTGCACCGGACCATCCACACCCTGGGGTCACGATGGCTATTGAGCACACGTACTTTGACGCACAACCGCCTGGCAGGAGTCGTGCAGCTGGGCAGGGGCGGATTGCAAGGTCCGGTGGAGGTACTGACTGTGTCCGTGAGCGGGTACAGTGAGGGGTGTGCTCGACCAGGCCGAGATGGTCCATATGCGGACGGATGTGACCGCTGCCATCGACAGGCTGACCCAGGCAGTGGTCTTGTGGCAACCTGATTGACCACACTCGTCTGGTGACCCTGTACCACGACCGCAGACACAGTGCGCACCACTCCCTGCCTCGCATCGTGCGACACCAGGCCTGTCGACGCCGGTTCTGCTGTGGGATCTCCGGCACCCCTGGTGCAAGTTTGTTTGGCGGATGCAGACCCCTGCGGGCAAGGTCGCGGTCGCGAAGACTGGGACTCCTGGTGGTGCACTCATGCCACCCGACAGTGGCCCCCGCGCAGCCTGCCAGTGCTGCTAGGCTACGGGCGGGCCGCCACGCATCCGTAGGCTGTGGTGCCCTGACTGAGCTGTCTCCCAATGCAGGCCCTGTCTGGTGCTGCCCTGTGTGCATGTGTGTGGTCATGGTGGGTGCACTGCTGTGCTCTGCTCACTAAACTGACACACAGACCACCTGCACACTCTCCCAACTGCTGTCCACAGTGCGTGTGGATGATGATGCCTGCATTGCACTGTACACCAAGGTGCAGGTTGCCCAGGTCCTGACACACGACGTGGGACAGTCCAGGTGGTGAGGTAGTTGGTGGTGCTGTGTGATAGCGTGTAATTTCCGCAGTGCCTGTGCTGCTGCCCTGTATGCTGCCTGGTGTGTGTGTGTGTTCATTTGAGTGCTAATCCTCTCTGATGATGTGTTGGTATGCCTAGACCCTTCAATTCCCCTGACCTTCATGCACGGTGTGTTCCCCTGTGTGCCTGTGGTTTGCGCATAGACAGTGTTGCCTGCACATGTCCCCTTGACTTACCTGTGTTGGGCGTAGTGCTCTTCTGCAATGGTGTCCTGGTGCAGCTGGGTCTGCCGGGTCAGTCGGGGGTCCCTCCATCCTAGGGGGGGTGGCTCATCACCCATATCATCGGCGCCACTGGCGTCCCCATCGCTGTCCCCCTCTTGGACCTGTACGGCTATCCCATGGTCTTTGGCTATGTTGTGCAGGATGCAACAGGCCAGGAATATCCCACAGGCCTTTTGGGGCTGTACTGTAGGAGCTCCACGGAGGTGTCCAGGCATCGGGCGTGCCTTGAGTATCCCGAACACCCGCTCTATGATGTTCCGGTGTTGCGGCAGTGCCTCATTGAAACGGCGCTGCGGCTGGGGTGCGTGGCGCCGGTGGCAGGTGAGCAGCCAGGGACGGAGGGGTATCCACAGTCACCCGTGTGGAGATAGTGGAGATCAGTGTTAGTCAGGTCCATGTTGCCTATATCCTTGTGTGCCACTACCATGGCACCTGTGTCATTCCACCCTTGCACAGAGTTTGCATTCCATACATGTGTACTACCCACTAGATGACCCGTGGGGATGTTCCCACTCGAATCGATGGCACAGTGCAGATTGGTGCCATGTGAAGGCATCATGTGCTCCGCCAGGTGTGTGGCACAGACATTGATAGTGCGTAGTGGCATCACACACCACCCTGGCAGTTGACACTCGAGAAGCCCTTTCGGTTCGATGTCACTAGCCCGTTGGGGCCAGGTGGTGTCGCGAATGGCCACATGGGTTGTGTTCTATGGCACCTAGCACGCCAGGCATTTGTTGCTACCCTTTGGAACCTCCTGCATGTTTGCTGCTGTACTCTGTTCGCGGTGCTGGGGAAATGGATGTACTCCGCAGCATGAGGCAGCAGTGCGCTTGAGGAATTGGGTGAGGATGCGTGATGTGGCTGACTGGTGTAATGCCTGTGGTGTCCCCTGTCGGCCTCTGGAAGGTGCCCGTGGCGCAGCAGGCACATGCAGGCTGTCACCTTGGTCTCCACGGACAGAGCATGACTCCGGCCGTGAGGTGCCTGCATCATCACTGCACAGCTCACTGAGCTGTCTCAGTATTGCCCTGTTCAGGCGGTACCGGCCACGATCTCGACATCGCTGTACAGCTCGTAGCTGATGCGGCACGACATCGCCTGGTCGGGCGTACGCCGACGGCCCCTCCACGCCACGTCCCCCTGCAGCATGCTGTCTCACCTCCTCATTACAGCTTCCATGTGGAAGCTGACACTGTCCATCTCCTGGCTTCTGCCTCCCAGCTGCTGTTCCTGTGTTACCCCACTGCCCCCACTGCTGCTTCCACTGCACCGGCACCCCACTGGCTCTCTGTCCTCCAGGACCCACTGTCCTCTGTCCTTCCTGCTCCTGTCTATGTCTCTCTCTCTCTCTCTGTCTCTCTCCCGGTTTGCGGCCTGCTTAGATTCTTGCGCGGCCCCTTGAGCCTTTTATTTTGGCTCACATCCGGTACAGCGCATCCTCCGGCTGAGCCACTCTTGCGCATTGCGCAAGTGTTCAAATATCGCATTGCACACTTTATGCATGGACCCGCCCCCTTCGGTTGCGCATGCCTTCATTTCCATTGCGCTGTGGCTCAGCGTGTTTTCGGTGGCGCAACTGGCCCCTTCTCAATATTGCAGAATGGCGCATTTTTGGAGTTGCGCAATCGCAACCCTGTTGCGCATGGCGCAACCCTTTTGAATATCTGGGCCCTTGTGTTTACTGTATTGCTATTTACGTTTGCACCACATGTAACTAGTATCTCTATGTACACTGTCTATATAGTCCATGTAATTAATTCATGGTCGCCCCTGAAAAAGCGACAGCTTGTCTCAGTAAGCCTACCTGATTACCACAATCTAATAAATAAAATAAAATTGTTGTAAAAAAATCTTCATTGACCTGTCTATTGCCAATACAGTCCAACCCCATTTGTCCGAACTGACTGGGGGACATCCAATCGGTTCAGATAAACAGGAGTTCAGGGATTCGAGAGTGCCTACTATACAGTACAAAACTGAATTGCGTGAAGCAGCAGGGCAGCTTCTCATTAATCCAGTAAATGCCGGACAGAGCAAAATGCTTGTTTTTTAAATTGAAATTCTGCTTGCCGACATCTGGATTCTTTGTGATCTGGGAGAGAGAAAGCATACAAATACAGTATTGATTTAGCTGGCTGCTTGAAATGGACCGCAGACACTGACCTTGTGGCATGGCATGAAGTTTCTCCCTACCAGCACACTGATTACAAAGCCACAAGATATAAAGGGCAGAAACATAAGAAAATCATCAAGGTTCAGTACATACCTGACTAATAAAGTTGTCAGTTTTAACAGTTTAAGTTGTTAATACAGTATCAGTAGCCCACCACGTTCGCTAACACTGTGATTTGAATCGAGTGGTCAGCATGTACTGATGCATGGTACAGTAACTTTTTTTATAAAAGCATTTTTTTTTTTGTTGTTGTTTTAAACATGGGTCGGGGTATCAGTATGTCAGTGTGAATACTGTCTTACCACCACTGCCTTATGCTGCTAACAAAAGTGAGTGAGTGGAAAAGTGCTAATGCGTGATTGACCTACTGTTTCAGGGCAAGGGCAGCACTGGAAGTGGCGCCACAGATGTGGTTTGTTTTGGGGCTTTAGGTTAGGATTTAAAGAACCGATTTTTAAAACATGAGATGTATGTGACCTGCGTTAAAACTTCTGTTTTCATTTAAACTGCTGTTGATTGTTCCCGTTGTGATTGCAGGTAGTTGCAATCAGCTGGTAACAAGGTGAGAACAGCACCATCAATTTCAATGGTAACACTGGGGGCATGCAGCTGGTTCGTTAGATAGGGAAGTTCGGTTTATGGAGGGTCAGATAAATGGGGTTGAACTGTATATTCTTCTGTCTGTTCAGTTATCTTTGTTCCCAAAGTAAAATTCTGTAAATTTGTTGTTGTCTTGTTTGTTTTTTAGTGTACAGATACCTGGCCAAACACCTTGACAAAAATGATAGGATCCCTTTCACGACACCTCTGTTTAAGTATTACATTGCTTTTTTCTAGTTTTTGCACAACACAGTTTGTATTGTGATGCATCTTACTTGTGTATGGCATGTTGTCAAGGGAACAGAAATTACTGTAATATGTAACAGGCTGTCACACTGCTCTGACTTAACAGGCTGATTTATAATTAAACAAGCACCCCACCCACACCCACAAATACATGCGCAAACACTCATAGATAAACCCTTATGACACAGCTTCATAGGGTGTGCTCAGTCCACAACCTTGTCGCACTCTTTGATTGTGTTCTAGCTGGGACCAAGCTTAGGCATAGCTAGCTACACTAGATCACATGGCCTTTTTGTGTGGTTCCAGTTGTGACTTTGGTGTTCTCTGCATTTTGACCTACATTGCTGGAATCTAGTTGGCAGAAATACATCCATTACAGTGTCTGTTATGGCCAATGTACAGTAATTCACTTCCTTTAGATCTGCACTTTAAGATTTAGCTGAGGCAAACCACTCTTTGAACTATGTAATCCTTGTTTTTCTTTAAACTTGCCTGTCTGATTTGAACAGCAGTTAGGATGGATGTGAGTGCACTACAAGTAGAGAATGAGTGTGAGATTAGATGTGGCACCAGCGATCAGCAGGCAGATTGCTATACTGCTTCACATTCATTTTTAATGCAACATTTATGTTTTTATTTAAAATTACACAGATCTGCATGGCAGGGGAAGGGATACTTTACAAATTCTAACGAGGATTAGGTACGATCGGTAATCTGGAGATTTTTCACGGGGCATCCAATTTCATGGTAATCGTGAAATCCGTGAGCCCCATGAAAATAATACAGCATTGCTAATGGGTGATCGGCACCTGGTGGGTCACAAAGCAAGAGGAATAGACAAAAAACTATCGAGTGGGCTCTGTGGAAACTGTAACATTTATTCAATTTCAAGGAGTAAGATGTCAATGGCAAGGCAAATGCCAATGGATTTTCAAACATGTAGACACGTTTGTGGATCACTTCAGTTTTAAGCAAATCTGAAGATAATTCAAAAATACTACAGTTTAAAACAAAAAAAAGTTATGGACCACCTAGCATATTTACCTGTCTACAGGTAAGCTCAATTACAGACAAACAAAAATATGACAGATTACAAATAAACAAAAAACAGTTACAGTAATTTGAAAACCATGACCTCATTCATTTTTGTGTGTGCCTGTTTTTTTTTCGGGGTGGGGTGGGGTGTTGATTCAAACCAAATGCTGCAGGGAGAATAATTATAAAACAAGCATCCACATTTAGTAAGGGCTCTGTTTTATTATATGCAGGGGAAGCTGAGCACTACGTTTTCCTTTTCTGGTTCTGGTATCATGAAAAAGGAGTAAAAGGGAAGACAATGCCAACTTTATAACAACGGTCTGCACTTCATGGATTTTGGACAGTTTTTGGCAGCAGCACAGGAGTTTCTTTCAAGAGCGCGAGTCATGACTTTGTCATGGAATTCATAGATACATAGATACATACATAGACAGTGTCGCGGATGAGGCCTATGGCCTGATCTGCCATTTGAGCTTGTAAGTTCAGTTTGTTTTCCTAGAGTCTGTTGCTCCACCCTGACCTCCAGAATTCCTTTGTGTCTATCCTGTGCCATTTCTTAAATCTCGTGATTGTTTCAGCCCCACCACTTCCTCTGGCAAGGTGTTCCACTTGTCCACCACCGTTCTGTGAAGAAATGCTTCTCTCATGTTTCCTCTGAATCGTCCTCCTCAACTTCATCCCATGCCCTCTAGTCCTGGAACATCTTTTTGCTTAAAATAGTGTTTTCCTGCACCCTGTTCCTCCCTGTAAGATACTTATATGTCTCTATCATATCCCTCTCCCTCCTCTCCTCCAGGAGTACATGTTCAGTTCCTTTCAACCTGTCTTCCTTAGGACTTGTGATGCAATCCGTGCACCATCTTTGTTGCCCTCCTCTGAACCTTCTCTACCCTATGTCCTTACGTAGGTATGGTCTCCAAGAACTGTACACTGTACTCCAGGTGGAGGCCTCACTAGTGTCTTGTATAGGCGAGATTATGACCTCCCTTTTCCCTGCTGGTGATGCCCTGCCTATACATCCAGCATCCTATTTGCTTTACCTGCTGCCTTGTCACACTGTTTCCCTACCTTGGGTCATCCAGAGATACCCCAAGATCACTTTCCTGCTTGGTGCATGCTATATCCTCACCCCCAACTGATATATTGTGCCAGGGTTTTTTGTAGCCCCATATGCATTATCTGCACTTCTTTGCATTGAATTTCAACTGCCAAACCCTGACCATTCTTCAAGTTTCTGCGAGTTCGCTTCTCATTTTGTCTACACCTTCTGGTGTGTCTACTCTGTTACAGAGCTTTGTGTCATCAGCGAACAGTGAAATTCTGCTTTCTAGGTCCTGTGCAATGTCACTGATGAAGATGTTGAATAGGACGGTCCAGCACTGATCCTGTGGTACCCACTGGTCACTCTTCCCTCTGTGGAGTGACAGCCATTTACCACCACCCTCGTCCTGCCGCCCAGCCAGTTACCTACCCACCACACTGCTGTCCTGCCCACACCCATATTCCCCAGTTTGCTAATAGTCTTCTATGTGGCACAGTGTCAAGGCCTTGCTGAAGTCCAGATAGGCCATGTCCACTGCCTCCCTGATCCACCTCCTAGTCACCCAGTCAAAAATTCAGAGTTGGTCTGACATGACCTCCCCTGGTGAAACCATGCTGCCTTGGGTCCTGTAGTCCATTGACAACCAGATGTTCCACCAATCTCCTTCAGTAGAGCTTCCCATGATCTTCCCCACTACCGAGGTGGGGCTGACTGGTCTGTAGTTCCTAGCTTCCTCTTTGTTCCCACACTTTTGTATAAGGGGACTCATCTGCTGTCCTCCAGTCTTTAGGCACCTCCCTGTTTCCAGTGATCGGCTAAACAGGATATTGCCGAGGTTCAGCCACCACCTCTCTTAGTTCTTTAAGGACCCTGGGGTGCACCCCACAAAGAAGTAGAAACAGGACACCAGAAACGGGCAGCACCAATAACCGCCATGTCCATATTTACCGCTAAATAATCAAACAAAAAATTAAAACATACACTTCTATAGACATTGAGGAGACAAACTGATAGTCTTTATTATAACTAAATAAGTGAAAAAAGAAAGACAAAGGGAGGGATAGTGAGACTGAAGGAGGAGGATGGGAGCCGCGTGGAGGATGACAACAGTAAAGCTGACATATTGAACAGGTATTTCTGCTCAGTCTTTACTGAGGAAGAGGAAGGTAATGGGTCTGAAGGGAGTACAAGGGGTGAGAATGGTGCAGAAATGGACACAAGTCCCTTTACACGAGAAAGGGTCCTGAAGGAACTGGAAGTAATAAGAGTTGATAAAGCAATGGGGCCAGGCACGGGTGCACCCAGGGTACTTAAAGAACTAAGAGAGGTGGTGGCTGAACCTCTGGCTATCCTGTTTAGCGATCACTGGAAACAGGGAGGTACCCAAAGACTGGAGGACAGCAGATGTAGTCTCCTTATACAAAAGTGGGAACAAAGAGGAAGCAGGGAACTACAGACCAGTCAGCCTCACACCTCAGTAGTGGGAAGATCATGGGCACTACTGAAGGAGAGTGGTGGAACATCTGGTTATAAATGGACTACAGGACCCAAGGCAGCATGGTTTCCTGGGGGAGTCATGTCAGACCAACCTCGTTAGATTTTTGACTGGGTGACTAGGGAGGTGGATCAGGGGAGGGCAGTGGACATGGCCTATCTGGACTTCAACAGGGCCTTTGACACTGTGCCACATAGAAGACTATTACACAAACTGGGGAATATGGGTGGTGGCAGGACAGTAGTGTGGTGGGTAGGTAACTGGCTGGGTGGCAGGACACAGAGGGTGGTGGTAAATGACTGTCACTCCACAGAGGAAGAGTGACCAGTGGGGTATTCACAGGGATCAGTGCTGGGACCGGTTCTATTCAACATCTTCATAAGTGACATTAGCTTGGGATCTAGAAGGCAGAATTTCACTGTTCGCTGATGACACAAAGCTCTGTAACAGAGTAGACACAGCAGAGGGTGTAGACAGAATGAGAAGGACCTGCAGAACTTGAAGAATGGTCAGGGGTTTGCAGTTGAAATTCAATGCAAAGAAGTGCAAGATAATGCATATGGGGCACAAAACCCTGGCACAATATATCAGTTGGGGAGTGAGGATATAGCATGCACAAGCAGGAAAGGGATCTTGGGGTTGTCATCTGATGACCTCAAGGTAGGAAACAGTGTGACAAGGCAGCAGGTAAAGCAAATAGGATGCTGGGATGTATAGGCAGGGGCATCACCAGCAGGAAAAGGGAGGTCATAATTCTGCTATACAAGACACTAGTGAGGCTCCACCTGGAGTACAGTGTACAGTTCTGGAGACCATACCTACATAAGGACATAGACAGGGTAGAGAAGGTTCAGAGGAGGGCAACAAAGATGGTACATGGATTGCATCACAAGTCCTATGAAGACAGGTTGAAGGAACTGAACATGTACTCCCTGGAGGAGAGGAGGGAGAGAGGGGATATGATAGAGACATACAAGTATCTTACAGGGAGGAACAGGGTGCAGGAAAACACTATTTTTAAGCGAAAAAGATGTTCCAGGACTAGAGGGCATGGGATGAAGTTGGAGGAGGACGATTCAGAGGAAACATGAGAAAGAATTTCTTCACAGAACGGGTGGTGGACAAGTGGAACACCCTGCCAGAGGAAGTGGTGGGGCTGAAACAATCACAGGATTTAAGAATGCATGGGATAGACATAAAGGAATTCTGGAGGTCAGGGGTAAGGGGCAACAGACTTCTAGGAAAACAAACTGAACTTACAAGCTCAAATGGGCAGACTGGGTGGGCCATAGGCCCTTATCTGCCGACACTGTCTATGTATCTATGTAAATACAGGACACGTAGCTACTCTTTCAGTGTTTTATTTAATTTTCTGTCCTCTTTAAGTAAATTGTTGTCTTAGCCAGACAGAAGGTAAAGAATTGTAGCTGTTTGGTATTATCTAGCGCTGTAGGTATGAGTGCCCTATAAAGGAGATGTAATAGCCCAATCCGGACTTTTGAAAAGTCTATCTTACTGTCTTTGAGATAAAATGGGCCATCTTCTACATGTCCAAAAGCTCGTTTGCAGTATTCTCAGCTATGAAAGAGACAGGCATGGAGGTCTATTTGAAGGTGAATTATGTCAGATTGGAATATTGTGGCCTAATCCAATCTTTAGAGGACATAACTGCATCTCTCTGTGTTTCTTATGCAAAATGAAATATTGTTCCCTCTCTACCCCTATTCTAACAGAAGGGCACAGTCAAAAAATGTGTAGCTGTGCAAAAAGAATAATGAATTTTTCAGCACAAATGCTCAAAAATCTTTCTGAACCTTCTGATGCCTCCCACTTTAAATAGGTTTGTATATCCATCTTCCTGCAATACTGTAAATGTTCACTTTGGGGATCATTTGAAAAAAGAAGATGTAAGGGCAGGAGTACATGTGTGGCAGTGATGGATTGTGAAGTTTGGATCTCACAGGGCATGGTTTTTAGTGACCTCAAAGATTGCTACTATTAGTGCAATACCAGAAAGCTAATAAGCTGTGCCACAGGAAGATATATAGCACATCCCTACTATGTTACAGTACTGTACTGATTTACATAGGCAACAGCAATACTTTTCTGCCATTCTTATAATGCCCATTTCTACCTCTTGCAGTACCAATGGCAATACAAGCAAGTAAACATTCGGCATGGGCATATGCTTTTTTTTACTACTATGGAAATATCTCTCTCTCTTTCCTTCTCTGCCTCTGTCTCCACACCCCCCCATCATGTTGCAAGGGGGCTGAGAGAGAGAAACAGAGAGAAGTTCAATGCGTTCCTTTCTGAATGGACCTGAAGTCTACAATACAGATTATTTTAGTGCTCCCTTCCCTATTAGGTCAGTGATGCACACTTAACAAATGAATAGCAGTTGAGGATTTCACACTTTATGGTAACAAATGTTTTTTCCCCCCCTGTGTGTTTTTGTACAATGACATGACAGATGGCTGCAAATAACAGCTTTGTTACATCATAGTTACCTGACTCAATTACAGTAAATGGCCAGACCACCATAACAGTCTAGCTATTCCACTACTTGCAAACTTCTACGCTCAGTGCTGCACATTAGGCTGCATGCTAAATAATGACCTAGAACCAAAACTGAGTTTCATTTGATAACTTTATTTATTTATTTATTTAAATCTAAGATTACAATTACCTTTGAGCCAAGGCTCTTTTAGAAAGGTTCCACGTCAGGAGAATACATACATGTTAAACATGTTAAACAACGGCATACAACATTAAAGAGAGGTTACGTGAATATCACATACAAAGAATCATTTCAGAAACCTAGAAGAAATCAGGGAGGAAGGGTGAGAGGATAAGGGGTGGCAGCCCAGAAAGACTAAAAGAGAAAAAATAGATAGACTTGGTATTTAACAACCAGGGCCCTGCCATTCTTAAAGTTTATATTTGGGGAAATTGTTTAACTAGACAAAGGCACACCAAACCAAAACTTGCTTCCAGATGCAACCTGACAGCACAAGGAAGTTAAGTGACTTGCTCAGGGTCACACAGTATGCAAGAAGGAGCTAATGGGATTCAAACTGACCTCTCCAGGTTTGCAGCTCACTGCCCTTAACCACTCTGCTATACTGCCTCCTATTTCATTTGGACCTTCAAGTGGCCATTGTGCGAACTTTGCAGGCAACCCATATTAGACATGCTTTATATTGTTTAATTTTCTTTCTAATACCATGCCATGGTTTTCTAATTTTGTTACACAAAAAAAGAGTCACGATATGAAAACAGCAATGATGTCGTTATTTGCATTACTCTAAAATGCAGTAGGTTACCTGCAGTTTACCAGTGGCAGAAACAGTCCGTTAGCTTTAGCAGCTCTTTGTATGTTCATGCATACACACATTGTGTTTTCACAATAATGAGTCTGAGAAACATATAAGCCACAATATAGTCTCATAATATGACATGTTACTAATTGTCTTACTTACCTCTACTGTCACTATGTCCTGTGCAAAGACATGTCTGTCCTACTAATGTTGCAGCACTCCATTGTAGACCTCCTTCAATACATTGTTCAATAGATATAAAATACATTAATCAAAACCATTACAGTACATGGCAGCACTTCTGTGATTGTCGTGTCTTCCTGACTTACTAATGCTATTCATGTTTTGTACTAGGCTAAGACAGAGAGACCCCCTGTTGTGTTTGAAATGCAGACCTCAAGAGATCCAACTGGAGACAGAAACACTGTAGCCATAGACTGCCTGTCTGACAGCATGTCATAAAACATACAAAGTATCACTTTCTGCTGCTTTTCAATGCTGCAAAGTGCTCTATAGCAATAACAAGTCTACAGATAAGATGCATCAAAGTACAGCACTAATCTCAAACCATATTTACAAACTTAGAAATCAAAAAAGAGAAAAGAAAATCTGCTACTCTAAATTGCAGAGCTTGAAGGGGATAGGGAGAAGTACCAGGAGAAGCAAAGGGAGGCAAGGAGATCAGTAAGGGAAGCCAAAGCTCAGACAGAAGAACACATTGCAAAATCAGTGGGTAGAGGGGACAAAACCTTTTACAGGTACATGAGTGAAAAAAGAAAGACAAAGGGAGGGATAGTGAGACTGAAGGGGGAGGATAGGGGCCGCGTGGAGGATGACAACAGTAAAGCTGACATATTGAACAGGTATTTCTGCTCCAGTCTTTACTGAGGAAGAGGAAGGTAATGGGTCTGAAGGAGTACAAGGGTGAGAATGGTGCAGAAATGGACATAAGTCCCTTTACATGAGAAAGGGTCCTGAAGGAACTGGAAGTAATAAGAGTTGATAAAGCAATGGGGCCAGATGGGGTGCACCCCAGGGTCCTTAAAGAACTAAGAGAGGTGGTGGCTGAACCTCTGGCTATCCTGTTTAGCTGATCACTGGCAACAGGGGAGGTACCCAAAGACTGGAGGACAGCAGATGTAGTCCCCATACAAAAGCGTGAACAAAGAGGAAGCAGGGAACTACAGACCAGTCAGCCTCACCTCAGTAGTGGGGAAGATCATGGAAGCACTACTGAAGAAGAGATTGGTGGAACATATGGTTGTCAATGGACTACAGGACCCAAGGCAGCATGGTTTCACCAGGGGGAGGTCATGTCAGACCAACCTTGTTGAATTTTTTGACTGGGTGACTAGGGAGGTGGATCAGGGGAGGGCAGTGGACATGGCCTATCTGGACTTCAGCAAGGCCTTTGCCACATAGAAGACTATTACACAAACTGGGGAATATGGGTGTGGGCAGGACAGTAGTGTGGTGGGTAGGTAACTGGCTGGGTGGCAGGACACAGAGGGTGGTGGTAAATGGCTGTCACTCCACAGAGGGAAGAGTGACCAGTGGGGTACCATAGGGATCAGTGCTTGGACAGGTCCTATTCAACATCTTCATCAGTGACATTGCGCAGGACCTAGAAGGCAGAATTTCACTGTTCGCTGATGACACAAAGCTCTGTAACAGAGTAGACACAGCAGAGGGTGTAGACAGAATGAGAAGGGACCTGCAGAAACTTGAAGAATGGTCAGGGGTTTGGCAGTTGAAATTCAATGCAAAGAGTGCAAGATAATACATATAGGGCACAAAAACCCTGGCACAATATATATCAGTTGGGGGTGAGGATATAGCATGCACCAAGCAGGAAAGGGATCTTGGGGTTGTCATCTCTGATGACCTCAAGGTAGGAAACAGTGTGACAAGGCAGCAGGTAAAGCAAATAGGATGCTGGGATGTATAGGCAGGGCATCACCAGCAGGAAAGGAGGTCATAATTCCGCTATACAAGACACTAGTGAGGCCCCACCTGGAGTACAGTGTACAGTTCTGGAGACCATACCTACGTGAGGACATAGACAGGGTAGAGAAGGTTCAGAGGAGGGCAACAAAGATGGTGCATGGATTGCATCACAAGTCCTATGAAGACAGGTTGAAGGAACTGAACATGTACTCCCTGGAGGAGAGGAGGGAGAGGGATATGATGAGACATACAAGTATCTTACAGGGAGGAACAGGGTGCAGGAATACACTATTCTTAGCGAAAAGATGTTCCAGGACTAGAGGGCATGGGATGAAGTTGGAGGAGGACGATTCAGAGGAAACATGAGGAAGAATTTCTTCACAGAGCGGGTGGTGGACAAGTGGAACACCTGCCAGAGGAAGGGTGGGGGCTGAAACAATCACGGGATTTAAGAATGCATGGGATAGACATAAAGGAATTCTGGAGGTCAGGGGTAAGAGGCAACAGACTTCTAGGAAAACATAAACTGAACTTACAAGCTCAAATGGGCAGACTGGGTGGGCCATAGGCCCTTATCTGCCGACACTGTCTATGCATCTATGTCTCTATGCTCAGCCACGAAAAAGAGCTTCAGCTTCAGTGCTTTTTATTAATAAATACTACTGCCAACTGTGTTAATGGTCAGCAAATTCATGGGTGGTCAAATGGTAGGGGGGAACCCAGAAAAAAACTTTCTATAGCACTTTAAATAATGCAATAATGATTTATTTTCCACAACTTAACTACAAATTGCAATAAAGTGCTTACACCAATTCAATCTCATACAAACGTACAGTCTCTACCATATACATATGCCCTGCCTCAGTCCAGGTACATCTACCACTAGTCTACTATTAGCCCCCCTATGCTTCACTGTTCGGCTTCCTGAGGGGCTTCATTCCATATCCCTTCATTCTTAATACTAAAGGGCATGTGCAACATAATTAGAAAATCCTAAAATTTAACAACTACCTTAATCACTTAGATGCAACTAAATGTATCAACAAAGTAGCCATTAAAGCTTCTGTTCCATTTATATGTAAAATATTTCTATTGCAAATAAATTTAAACATTGCTCAAAGTTCTAAAATAATGCACTGTTCACATTAAACATATTCACAGCATATGTAATTCAATAACCTATGCCCTGCTATATGTATTATTACGTTGTTACACACTTTAGGTACAATGTGTATATAAAAATATATATGTGTGACAAGACGTCCCATTCAATATAGCCTCTTACAAAAATGCAGTACCATGCCATATCAATCCATTTAAATAAGCAGCTATGTTAATTCTATTGTTACTAATTCTAAAACAAATACTAAACTCCAAATTCACAGTATCATAGTATAACTGCCACTCAACTCAATTTACTTTACTAATGTCCACCACTGAATGGGCTTACTCATAACAGAGTCAGACTGTGCTCATTATCGATGCTAATTACTCACTAAAACGACTCACATGCAAATCTTAGCCAATTCAGTTACAGCCCATAATTAAGGCTTCAAATTCATATTTATTGATCTTGACAGCAAAAGAAAAGAAACTCAGAACAAGGACAGCCAGAAGTAATACAGGATGAGAATAAAGCAATTTGATCCAATGTTCAGTATTGCTTGCATTTCAAATGCTATGCTTCAGTTCTACATTAAATTGTATGTCATTGATTGAAAAGAAAAAAAATATATTTTTTTCCTCAATTGTTTAACCAGGAGAGACACAGTAAGCTGAAAGCTTGTTTACAGGTGCAACCTGGCAGCACAGGAAGTTTAGTGAATTGCTAAGGATCACACAGTATGCAAGTGGGGGTGTGGTTTCAAAACCCAGGTCTCAGATTTGCACCTCAGAGCCTTCAAACCACTGTGCTATACTGCTTCCAATGTAAACTATTTATTTGTAAATTTGACAATTTAGTTAATTGTCCATCAATTTTAGCATAATTGAACACTATGCATTGAATAGTAACAGAGCCACACTACACCCTAGCAACTTTGTGCTTTGATGACAGATCGATAAATATACATTTGAAGCCTTAATTATGGGCTGAAAATGACCTGGATAACATTTGCATGTGATTCATTTCAGTGAGTAAATATTGTCAATAACGAGTGCAGTCTGACTGTGTCATGGATGAGCCCATTCACTGACACACATTAGTAAATCTGAACACCCTTCCCTTTTTCCCCTCATAAGTACCCTTCCCACCATCCGCCCCCTCAGTTGTTACTATCTCCCAGCACCTATGAACACCTGAAACTGTCTGCCATGACTGTTACAGCCCACAACACAAAGGCACACACACCCCAATACCTCTCACTCTTTGCAAGTTGGGGGTGGCAGTTGGCATTACTACAATACCTCACTACCATTCCTATTATGCATCTGCCACTCCTGCACTACCAATTCCAATACCAGCAAGCAAACATTCAGCATTGACAAATGCTTGTTATTGTTAGACATATATTAATGTCTTTATAATATAACAACATTCCAAGATTACATACTTATAAAATTACACGATCATACACAAAGTCAAAAACTTTATAATGTAAATACGTAAGAGTAAGTTTTCCCTTAATCTTGTATTTTATAATAACAGCAGTGGTGCTATCTCTTATTGCACTAAGATATTGCACCCACAGAACATATCCAAGACTAAACAGATGATTTTTACTCCTACCATCATTCAGTCTCCACATTTTAAAAGCACTTGCTATTGGCGGTCAGTAGTGTATCCACAAATAGTTGACATTGTGTGCCATCCTTTGTGTATGTGTAACTTTTTTAATCAATAGATCAGAGGAGTGAAGCCACAGATTCGAGGATTGTTCTGGAATCAGATTTTAGCAAATGTGTTGCCATATCTTTAGGTTCTGTTTCCACCACCAAAACAGCAGAAACCATTTTAATTTTTAAATAAAACATAAGCAATTAAAGTTTTATCAACAAAATGCATTAATTTCCCTCAGGCAGGAACTATGTTGTCAAGTGGGCCTCTCTGGTTCCCAGGAACCAATCGAGAACCAGAGAAATGGCAACAAATAGCAAATTATCAAATTAAACACCGTAACTAAGGCAGAGTACTGAAAAACTATTACACTGAAAACATTAAATGACAGCTAAAAATATGAAAGCTGTTGACCAGTAACCTGGAGCTGACTGGGGGGCATCTGCTGTCTTAAATGGAGAAAGAAATCTGAAGCTGTAACAGCTGGAGGAGCATGGCCACAGTGCAGAGTTTGAACCTGTGTCCTAAATTCCATAATTAGGATAAAGTTCTGTCTCCGAGGCAGTGCACTCCTGTGGACTGATGCCATTTGTAAGGCATCTCATTGATGGATTCTTGTTGTTTGAAATACAGAGTTAAAAAAAAAAAACTTAAACCAGATACAAACTGAGATTCAGACAGGATTTATATACAGTATTCTTCTCGTAGCAAATCTGAGCACAAAGATTTGCACCCTGGCTTGCGATTGTCTGGGTGTGCAAAAATGCTGTATTCAGTGGAATACCGCACTGGCACTATTCCACTAAATATAGCCCAGTGCTAAGCCAGTTAGCTTTGGGTAGACAGGGCTTCTGAAATAGGGCACCACAATGAATTGCACCCGCGCTAAATTTCCCATATTCAAAAGGACCCATGCAAATGAGCTCATTGGGCATGCAAGGTGCTAAGGGGATATTTGCATACCCATTATGGGCTCATCTGGATGGGTTGCCTGGCAAAGTAGCATGGTGTCACCCCCCCCCACTAGCCCAGTGCTAAGCCAGTTAGCTTTGGGTAGACAGGGCTTCTGAAATAGGGCACCACAATGAATTGCACCCGCGCTAAATTTCCCATATTCAAAAGGACCCATGCAAATGAGCTCATTGGGCATTCAAGGTGCTAAGGGGATATTTGCATACCCATTATGGGCTCATCTGGATGGGTTGCCTGGCAAAGTAGCATGGTGTCACCCCCCCCACTAGCCCAGTCCCAGAGAGCTATTCCTGGTACTAGTGGACCCCCTTCTCCCCACTGATGGCTGGCCTGATCTTAAAGCTGAAACATTCCCAGATAACCAGTGGTTCCTCCCCCTGCTGATCACTGGCCCGATGAGAAAAAATAAATTTCCCTGGTGGCTAGCTGTCTCTCCCCCCACCGATCACCGGCCTGATGATAAAAAAAAACAACATTTCCCTGGTGGTCTAGCGGTCCCCCCTCCCTACCCCCATTCTGCCAGTGTTATAAGATGCAGCCTTCCTTGGTGGGCTAGTGACCCCCCTTCCCATATAATAAAAATATCTGTCCCTGATGGTATAAAGGACCCCCTTCCCTATCCCAACCTTCCCGTATGCTAAATTTATCTGTCCCTGGTGGACTAATAGACTCCCCATCCTCCAACCCTCGGCAGGTAGTGCTCCACCACCCCACTCCCCCCTTCCTGACCCTGAGCCAGCGACCAGCACAGCCCTATGCTCTCCACCATGGCTGGCTGCTGACTGAGCTGTGAATGAGCGCATACTGTAAACAGTACATGGTCACTGATTGACAGCTCAGTGAGCTGTTAGTCAGTCAGCGCATACTGTTTACAGTACACGCTCATTGACAGCTCAAGCGGTGGCTGGCTATGGTGGAGGGCTGTGCCAGTCATTAGCTCGGGGTCAGAATGAGGGGGAGCAGGCTCATGAGGCACTACCTGCTGGGGTGGGGGGTTCTAATAGATCACCAGGGACAGATCAATTTATTATATGGGAAGGTGGGGATATGGGGGGGGGGTCCACTATACCACCAGGGACATATCTATTTATTATATGGGAAGATCAGGGTTGGGGTGGCACTAGATCACCAGGGAAGGTTATGTTTTATAACACTAGCAAAACAGGGATAGGAAGGAGGGACTGCTAGACCACCAGTGAAGGTTGCCTATTATAACTCCAGCAGAACAGGGGTAGGGAGTGGGGAATGCTAGACCACCAGGGAAGGTTACTTATTATAAAACCAGCAGATTAGGGATGGGAGGGACCGCAAGACCCCCAGAGAGTTTTTACCACATATACAGGGGATCAGGGTTGGGGGGGGGGCCACTAGCCACCAGGGAAATGTTTTTGGTTTCCCATCAGGTCAGCAATCTGCAGGGAGTGGAACCACTGGACATCAGGGATATTTCATTTTTGTCATCAGATCGTCGATCGGCGAGGGGAACACACACAACGGGGACTGCTGTGTTTGGGGTTATAGGAGAGTGCTGCACTTCCTCTGTCAACCACTAGGGTTGCGCGGGAGTAAGTCAGGGTTTCAATCAGCGATATGTGTGCCATGCAAGGGTACTGTGCAATATTCAGGTCCCCACCCCTTCATGTACATTAGGCTGCCCCTCTGACTGTTGCCCAGGTGCAAAGCTTTTCAGTACTGCCCACCTGCGCTAAACCTGGTTTGCACGAGCAAAATCTGTTTTGCGCCCAGGCAAACTTTTGAATGTCAGGCCCCTGTTCTCTATGACTCTGGCCATGTTACTTTTTTATGTCTTCACTGACACAACCGTTAATCACCTAGATGTTGGCATTGTTCCTGAAGATAAGTAAAAATAAGGAAAATTGGGGCATGGGGACACTTCTGGGTAAGGAAGTTCTTCAGGTATGATAGCCTGCACCTGACAAGATAAGTTGTAAGGGAGCTAGGGCAAAAACTTGATGTCACCATCAGGCATTTAAAGTGGGGGGGGGAGCCTGAGGCTGAGGTCCCCAATGAGGAGGGCAACCTAAACATCACTCCCCCAGAACCAGGTATTTCACATGGTGGGCAAAAAAAAGACAAGCGGAAACACAAGGGGTGACCATAGAGCCCAGCCTGTAATGGAAGAGGTAAGAATGCCTACTGGGGGTGGTAACAGAAAGGGACTGAAGAGAATATACAAGGGCAAGGGTGAAAACATGAAAAGGAAGGAAAACAAGACTTGGAGGGCGATGTGTACAAATGCCTGTAACCTGGCAAATAAAATCCCAGACCTACTAGCTTTTATGGCTGAAGTGGAGCAAGACATTGTAACTGTCACCGAGACATGGATCACAGAGAACCATGCCTGGAACACAGCAATAGCAGGGTATGCACTGTTCCAGAGAGACAGGATTGGAAAAAAGGGGGTAGGAGTGGCTATATATGTTAGTGAGTTAATTAAAGCGACAGAGGTGCAGGGATGTCAGGAAGAGACAGAGGCTCTGTGGATCACACTGGAGACAGGAAATGGGGTAATGGGGTAGCGGCTCATGTAGTAGTGGTCTACAGACCTCTAGGACAGGGGGATGAGATGGACAAGTGTAACCCCCTCATAAATGGGGGTTCCTGAATGCCTTCTCGGAGCTTGCCTAAAATGCTCCCTGCCTAACTGGTGTTTGGCTCAGCGCTGCCTAAATGTGGGTGTTGTGAGTGCTTCCACAGCCTCCAGTGCTGTCTCTTTAAGAGCTGCCTGCTTGCAGGTTCCAGCGGGTTTGTACAAGGGGGACTGGGGTTTTCCTGCTTGAAACCCGCCTGCGCTGCGGTGAAATCATTCCCTTTTTGGTAGTCGCTGTATGTGCAGAGGGAGCCCTTTTGGATAATGTAGCTGTTTGGCCATGACTAGCTAGCATGTTGATGGAATTGCAGTTTGTTTAATCTGTTTCTTTTGAAGCTGAGACTGTGTGTGCTGTGCCCCTCCATTTTGGACAAGGACATTCTGAAGGGTCCAATAGGGGCAGGGGTATCACAAATGGAGTAACTGGTGACCAACCAGAATGAGGGCTCTCTGGGGAGCCGACGGACCAATGGGGATACTGCTGGTAATTGTGGAAAGTGAACGCTAGACCATGGCACCTTTTTTGCACCACTGAAAGCAGGACTAAGTGACTGGCATCTGTAGCCAGCCAATGGGATCGGGTGGCGCCCGAGCAGACAGGATGGCCCCATGCTGTCAAGGGGCAGAGGCATTGTGGCTGTGGATGAGGAAGGAGCTCTGGGCTCCTGCGCCGTTGAGTGTTCATGCGGGAAGCGCGTGAAAGGCCTGAGGCGGCCGTTTGAATCGCCGGCGATCTCCGGACTAAATCCACGAGGCAGCGGTCAGAGGAGGCTGTGCACAAGCGCCAGCTACCTACCAGGCTCAACCTGTAGAGGACTGGAGAATCTGCTGAATCGCGCTCGGTCTGTCAGGAAGGTAAAGCTGCAGTGAGACTCCCAAGTAATGGTGTGTTTGGTCGGGCCATAGGAGCAGCTGCCTGGTATGGTACCCCTCTATTGCTTTGCATATAAATGTGTCGAGATGTGTCAAAAGTTCAGGCTCGGCCCTGCGAGTGTTGTGAGAGTGTTTTCCCTCTGGAGTCATAAGTACTAACTCTGGGTAGCTCCCTGTTACAGATTCCTAGCAAGGGCAAGATTTTCTGGTTACTTTGCTGACTATATTAACTGAGCCTGCTGGCTCCCTCTAATCTTTGTAGGAATTTAAATGCTCATTTGTGTCAGGGCCCCAACCAGCTGCATTGAGGAACTAGTCTTTAGGGCTTGGGTACCCATAGACAGTAACTTATAGGTTAAGCCTGTGCACAGAGCCCTAGGTAGATATTCATATATTGTAGTGGTAAGCTAATCACCCTGATTTCCCCCAGTCCTTGTTATCTCCCCTTAAATAAATCAGGTTGCTTGTTCTGCAAACGCTCACTGGCTAGTTTGTGTATTAATGGTGAAATACTGCACAGTAAATATTGTGTAACTGTACCTTACTTTTCAGAGGGTCCCCGGAGTGAGCTGAGTGGATCGAGCCAGGGGGGTAAGTGTCTATGATAAGGACACTGTAACTGAACTGTGTAGGCCACTAGTGGGATGAAAGGGGAGTTGCAGCTACCCAGAGGGCTGTGACCAAGACAACCTCGATTGTTCTAACCCCGACCTCTGGGTGGAGGCACCCGCCAACGGATCTGGGCCCCTCACCTTGTTACAGTTAAGGCAGGCAGGGGTAGCAGCCTTTAGGATAGCGCCCCCTGGGGGTTACAAATTGGTGGCACTGCTGGGATTAGCGTCCCCTAGTGGCCGAGTGGGCGAAGTGCATAACTATGGATAAATTAAAGGAGAAACTGAAAGGGGATATCATGGCTAAGATTAAACTGGACCCTATTAAAACGATGGTACATAAACTGATGGGGTGGGGTGAAGCCGAAGAGCTGGACTCTCAGAGGATTGTGTTACTACTCGATCTACCTCTGGGAACAACGACCGCTGACATTATCTCTGCCGTGGAGTGTGTTAAGTGTTTAGGCAAGGTAGAGGTGAAGGGGCGTATGGCTGACCTACTCGATCAGACTTTGCAGATGCTACTCTTGTGTAGCATAGCCATCGACCCTGAGAGGATGCTCCTAGTGATTTACCCGGAGGGTGCCCCACCAGGGTGGAGGGTCATTCACATACGGAGTGGGCCAGTCACCCTTGGGGGTCTCCCCAGACTAATAGTTTCAAAGATAAGCTACTTAAATTGTTGGCTGTAGAAGGGAGAACTACCCAAGAGTTAATGCAGGCCTTGGACCTTTCCGGTGAACCCACCCCTCAGGCCTCCCCGTGCCTCTCCGGAGCCTCCCAAGAGCTCTATCTTGGCTCCACCGCCCCTAGTGGTTCCCTCTATACAGCTGGATTCTTACCATAGGCAAAACCTTTTTTCTGGCACAGTGCCTGTGCCTTCAGGGGAGGGTGATTTGGAGGCGTGGATGGACTACGCCACCCCCTAGTCCAGGAGTGGCAATGCTCTGAGGGGGAGAAACGAAAGAGATTGATGGAGAGTCTGCGGGGTCCGGCTTTGGAAGCCATTCAGTTTTTGTGGGCCACTAGCCCGGAAGCTACCGCCACAAAATATCTTTCTGCTCTAGAGGGAGTGCTTGGGAGCACAGAAACTGGGGAAGACTTATTATGGAAATTCAAGTCTGCTAAGCAGTGGAGGAATGAGAGGCTTTCCGCCTTTGTCACCAGGGTGGAAAGGACTTTACAGAAGACCTACCGAAAAGGGGGGATCACTGCCTCAGCCTTGAACCAGGTCAGGTTGGAACATGTTTTAAAGTCTGCTAGATTTTCCAGTGTGATACTGTTAAAACTTAAGTTACATGATTGGCGAGCTGCCCTGCCTGAATACTGTCAATTGATGAGGGAGATTAGAGAAGTAGAGACTGATGAAGAGGTGGGAACCCTATGTGGGGGCTGTGAATTTGACCCAAACCCCTGAGTCTAGTGAACCTGATGAGACCCACCCTTCAGGAGGGCCTGATGTATCCCCAGAGTTACAGGGAGGGGTAGGGGTACATGCCATTTCCTCTGATCCCCAAGTAGAAAGTGAATTGAGGGCCGAGGTCAGGAATTTACAAGAACTGCTGAGGGACTTGAAGCGATCCACTACCCACCCTGTTAGGTCTTGGGAACCTGAGTATCTAGAAACCCATGCCCTGGCCCAGGGGAATCCTCTCGTCCTCCAGAGGGCCCCCTGCAAATGAAGTATCCCCAGCCAAATAGAGACCCTCGGGACCCCAAGTTCTGTTACCACTGTGGGGAGGATGGACACTTCCAGACTGAGTGCCAGTTGCCAGAGACTTTAAGGAAGGTCAACAGCAGACTGATCACTTGGCATCGCAGGGCCCACGTCCGACCCCCCAGGAAGGGTTTTGTGACTCGGGCCAATGCCCAAGCAACTGTTAACGCTGTGCCCCCTGAGTGGTCTGATGTGGTCGGGCCCTCGATGGAGTCCCCGGTGTGGGTAAATGGGATTCCGACCCGAGCTGTATTGGATAGTGGCTCTCAGGTGACCATTATGTTTCAGAACTGGTATCAGACACATCTACCTGAGGTGCCACTACAACCCTTGGATGGTCTACATGTATGGGGACTGAGTGACAAGGCTTATCCGTATTTGGGGTATATCAGGATCTGGTTGTCATTTCCTACTTCTGTGGCTGGAGTGGATGAACAGGTGGAAACTTTGGCTTTAGTCTGCCCCCCCCACTGGACTGTGTGATGGGGTACCCTTGTTGATTGGGACCAACGCTCACATGTTTGGCCGATTAGCACAATTGTGTTCTGAAAAGCAGGTGTCCAGGACTGGGTGAGCACTGAGGATATCCGCTTTGATCCAGAAGGCCTACGAGACTCAGAGAAAGGCTAGTCAGGAGGAGCCTGAAGGCCCGGTGGGTGTTGTCTGGAGGAAGGATCCGGAGCTGCTGCTATTGGCCCCAAATGCCCAGTGTGTTTTGCATGGGGAGGTTTGGCTTAAAAAGGATGTCAAGAATAAACTATTGATGCTGGATGCGCCTGGGGAAGGAAAGTTGCCTGGAGGACTGCTGGTTAAACCCAGTATCTTGCCTGCTAGAGCCCATGCTTATGCCAGGAGAGTGATGGTTCAAGTACATAATGTGTCTGAAAAAGAGATTCGAGTGAATAGAGGCTGCACCCTGGCTAGTGTGCATTGTGTGGACACGGCCGTGGTCCCTAATAGCAAGGGTTTGGGGAGGGATGACAGAGTCACATCAGACTTGTTTGATTTCGGTGACTCCCCGTTGCCTGCTGAATGGAAAGTAAGGGGTCAGTGAGAAGTTTTCCCAAAGAGACCAGGTATTTTCCCTAAAAGAATGGGATGTAGGATGTGTGCAGGGGGCCAAACACCACATTCGACTGCATGATGAAAGGCCTTTTCGAGAGAGGTCTCGGCACTTAGCCCCTGCTGATATAGATGATGTGAGACGGCATCTGCAAGAGATGCTTGCTGCTGGTGTGATACAAGAATCCAGGAGCCCTTATGCTTCTCCCATTGTCATAGTGAAGAAAAAGAATGGGGCTGTTCGGATGTGTGTGGACTACCGTACCATGAACCAGCGGACCATCCCTGACCAGTATACCATGTTGTGCATACAGGATGCCTTGGACTGTCTGAACGGCAGTAAGTGGTTCTCTGTGTTAGATCTCCGCAGTGGGTACTATCAGATCCCAATGGCTCCAGAGGACCGAGAGAAGACTGCATTCATTTGCACCCTAGGTTTCTATGAGTGTATCCGGATGCCTCAAGGGATTTCAGGTGCCCCAGCTACCTTTCAGCGCCTGATGGAACATGCTGTGGGGGACATGAATTTGCTCGAGTGTTTGGTTTACTTAGATGATGTCATACTGTTTGGCAGCTCGTTGGAAGAACATGAACATCGATTGTTCAAGGTCCTGGATCGGCTAGAGGATTTCGGTCTCAAGTTATCTATACACAAGTGCCAATTCTTTCAAACTTCTGTGAAGTATGTGGGCCACATAGTATTCACTGAAGGCATAGAGACTGACCCCAGCAAAGTGGAGGCTTTGACTACTTGGCCTCAGCCAAAGAATTTGAAAGAGCTGCAATGGTTCCTGGGGTTTTGTGGATATTATAAGCGGTTTGTCAAAGATTATTCTCGAGTGATCCGCCCTCTCCTCAACCTTACTCAGGGGTACCCTCCCACCCACAAAAAGTATAAGAAAGTTGTGCACTCTAAGATGGAGAAGAAGTATTTTCGTCTGAATGATGTGTTTGGAAACCGCTGGACTACTGAGTGTGAGGAAGCTTTCTATGACATCATATATCAACTTACCCATGCCCCAGTGCTGGCCTATGCTGACCCACCCAAGCCGTACATTCTTCACACTGATGCTAGTCTACAAGGATTGGGGGCTGTCTTGTATCAGGAGCACCCAAATGGGCTGAGACCTGTAGCTTTTGCCAGCAGAAGTCTGACTCCCTCAGAAAAAACTATCCAGTGCACAAATTAGAGTTCCTGGCCCTGAAGTGGGCCATTGTTGATCAATTTCATGACTACTTGTACGGTGCCAAGATATTGGTGAAGACTGATAAAAATCCTTTGACATATGTGCAGACCTCAGCCAAGTTGGATGCCACTGGCCATAGGTGGCTCTCTGCATTGGCCACCTACGACTATGCTGTTGAGTACAGAGCCGGCCTAAACCATATAGATGCGGATGCTCTCTCTTGGAGGCCTGTGCCCCGGACTGACTGGGTCAGGTTGTCAGAACCTGACATAAGAGCCCTTTGCCAAAAATTTGACAAGGAGGAACAGGTGTCTCCTGATGCTGTGGACTGGATGGTGGATTGCTTGGGGCCATCCGAGAACTGCATACCTGCTGCTTACTGTCATTTTTCTGCCTTGGACACTAGTGCGCTGCCCCTATTCAACAATGATAGCCTCCAACGGGCTCAATCCCGAGACCCCATGAAAAAACTGCTTTGGAGGCTCTGCAAGCAGAGAGATACATGTCCCAACTGCGGTCTGCTGAATTGAGAACTGCCCTGTTATACAAAGAAGGTCCAAAATTGAAGTTGAACAATAGACTGTTATATAGGGAGACCGTAGACAAAGAGGGGCAAATAGACAAACAACAACTGGTGTTGCCCACCGCTTTTAGAGGACTGGTGTTGAGGTCCCTGCATGACCACATGGGGCATGTTGGCATAGACCAAACTCTTGACCTGGTACGGACTCGATTCTACTGGCCAAAAATGAGTGCAGACATAGAGCAGTATGTCAAGACCTGTGGCCGCTGTTTGCAAAGAAAAGCCCTACTTCAGAGAGCTACCCCCATGGTCAATATCACTACCAGCACCCCCATGGAGTTGGTCTGCATTGATTTCCTGAGCTTAGAACCTGATCTGAAAAATATCAGCAACATATTGGTGGTCACTGATCATTTTACCCGGTATGCACAGGCTTTTCCTACTAAAGATCAGAAAGCAACCACGGTGGCTAAAGTATTTGTTGAAAACTTCTTTGTCCACTATGAGGCCCCCCAGAGAATCCATTCCAACCAGGGGAGGGACTTTGAGAGCTGCCTGATTAAAGAAATGCTATCCTTGTGGGGAGTACGAAAGTCTGGAACCACCCCGTATCATCCCCAGGGAGATCCTCAACCTGAAAGGTTTAACCGTACATTGCTTGATATGTTGGGCACACTGCAACCCAAAGACAAGCCTAGATGGAGCCAGCAGATTAGCACCTTGGTACATGCTTACAACTGCACCAAAAGTGATGCCACTGGATTTTCCCCGTACCGACTGATGTTTGGAAGAGAGGCTAGACTGCCAAGAGATGTGTGTTTTGGGGTTTCCCCCGGTGGAGTACAAGCAGCAAATCATCTACAGTATGTACAGAAGTTGAAGACCCAATTAAACCATGCCTACCAACTGGCGCAGACCATGGCTGCTAAACGAAACCTGGCCAATAAGGAGAGGTATGATAAGAAAGTGAAAGTGATGGAACTGAGAGAAGGGGATAGAGTGCTATTGAGGAATCTGGGGCTGCATGGCAAACATAAGATTGCTGACAGATGGCATCACCTCCCTCATATTGTTGTGGGAAAACTGGCAGATTTACCCGTATATAGAGTGCGGCCTGAAAACAATTCAAAAGCTATGAAAACTGTACACAGAAAGCATCTGCTGCCAATCGGGCAAATCTTGATAGAAGCTGAACCTCCAAATGCTCCACCATCCAGGCCTGTAACTAGAGCTGTTGCCAAGAAAAAACCCAGACCACCTGATTCTTCAGCAAGCAAACTAAGAGGGCCTTACAACCCCTCTGATGAAGATGATTGTCAGTCTGTGTCTGAAGACAGTGAGAATAATATTGAATACTATCCCTCTTATGAACAGAGCCAACTGTTTCCGGGGCAATCCCTTAATTAACTCTGGAGACGAAGTTGGGCTTTCTGGACTGTCTGAGCCCCCAGCTTTGTCTCTGGAGTTGATGCTCCCAGAGGATGACATGAGTGGCCTCCAAGCCGAGGGGGTGGGGTCCTTGAGCCTGGCTGAACTGTCTGGCCTGACTGAACTATCTGACTTTTCCGAAGAAGGAAGTGATGTGGGGGGAGCAAGCCAGTGATATGCCAGAACTTGAAGAATATTTTGAGTGCCCTGATGGTTCCTTGCCAGTACCTGAACTGTCCCCAGTTGAGCCAAGTAGTGTGGGTCCTGATATAGAGGGTCCTGTCCCCGAAAGTACTATGGGTACGGGGTTCCTTTCTCCTGTAGAGGTTCCCTCTGCTAATCTAGATGAGGCGGCAATGGAGCCAGGACCTGTAGCAGCTTTTAATGAGACCCCTAGATGCACTGGCTGAGAAGTATGGCCTGTGATAAGGTTAAGTTATGAGTCCCCTGGGTTAGCCTGTGGACCTGCCTTTACATGTAGTCCATAAAGGGGTGTATGTGTCCCTGAGCTTCTTGCCCAAACTAGCTTTAGGAAATGATTCCAGACTGTTAGTATTGCCCTCTGAGTATGGTACCCCTGCCCCAGTTAGCCCGCAAGTAGCTGATAGGGATGGGCCCCTTCTTTCCAGGTGTCATGGGCGGGAAGTAATGACCTGATTTAAAAAGCAAAAGGTTGTCTGTATGTGTAATATTGCATAACCAATAGTAAACTGTAAATACGGTGCCAATGTATGTAACAAAAGGTTTAATGTGCTGTCAATTTAAACTATTTTGCCTTAAAGTGATTTAAGGGTAACTACTTGGCTCGGACGCCAAGTTCTTTCCAGGCCAGGAAGGGTGTAACCCCCTCATAAATGGGGGTTCCTGAAAGCCTTCTCGGAGCTTGCCTAAAATGCTCCCTGCTTAACTGGTGTTTGGCTCAGCGCCGCCTAAATGTGGGTGTTGTGAGTGCTTCCACAGCCTCCAGTGCTGTCTCTTTAAGAGCTGCCTGCTTGCAGGTTCAAGTGGGTTTGGTTTGTACAAGGGGGACTGGGGTTTCCCTGCTCAAATCCTGCCTGCGCTGCGGTGAAATCACTCCCTTTTTGGCAGTCACTGTATGTGCAGAGGGAACCCTTTTGGATAATGTAGATATTTGGCCATGACTAGCTAGCATGTTGATGGAATTGCAGTTTGTTTAATCTGTTTCTTTTGCAGCTGAGACTGTGTGTGCTGTGCCCCTCCATTTTGGACCAGGACATTCTGAAGGGTCCAATAGGGGCAGGGGTATCGCAAATGGAGTAACTGGTGACCAACCAGAATGAGGGCTCTCTGGGGAGCCGACGGAGCAATGGGCATACTGCTGGTAATTGTGGGAAGTGAAGGCTAGACTATGGCACCTTTTTTGCACCACTGAAAGCAGGACTAAGTGACTGGCATCTGTAGCCAGCCAATGGGATCGGGTGGCGCCCGAGCAAAGAGGATAGCCCCATGCTGTCAAGGGGCAGAGGCGTTGTGGCTGTGGATGAGGAAGGAGCTCTGGGCTCCTGCGCCATTGAGTGTTCACGCGGGAAGCGCGTGAAAGGCCTAAGGCGGCCGTTTGAATCGCCGGCGATCTCCGGACTAAATCCGTGGGGCAGTGGTCAGAGGAGGCTGTGTAATAGCACAGCTACCTACCAGGCTCAACCTGTAGAGGACTGGAGAATCTGCTGAATCGCGCTCGGTCTGCCAGGAAGGTGAGGCTGCAGTGAGACTCCCGAGTAATGGTGTGTTCGGTCGGGCCATAGGAGCAGCTGCCTGGTATGGTACCCATCTGTTGCTTTGCATATAAATGTGTGGAGAAGTGTCAAAAGTTCAGGCTCCACCCTGCAAGTGGTGTGAGAGCTTTTTCCCTCTGGAGTCATGAGTACTAACTCAGGGTAGCTCCCTGTTAAAGGTTTCTAGCAAGGGCAAGATCCTCTGGTTACTTTGCTGACTATATTAACTGAGCCTGTTGGCTTCCTCTAATCTTTGTAGGAATTTAAATGCTCATTTGTGTCAGGGCCCCAACCAGCTGCATCGAGGAACTAGCTTTTGGGGCTTGGGTACCCATAGACAGTAACTTATAGATCAGGCCTGTGCACAGAGCCCTAGGTAGACACACATATATTGTAGTGGCAAGCTAATCACCCTGATTTCCCTGGTCCTTGTTATCTCCCCTTAAATAAATCAGACTGCTTGTTCTGCAAATGCACACTGGCTAGTTTGTGTATTAATGGTGAAATACTGCACAGTAAATATTGTGTAATTGTACCTTACTGTTCAGAGGGTCCCCGGAGTGAGCTGAGTGGATTGAGCTGGGGGCGTAAGTGTCTATGGTAAGGACACTGTAACTGAGCTGTGTGGACCACTAGTGGGAAGAAAGGGGGATTGCAGCTACCCAGAGGGCTGTGAATAAGACAACCTCGATTGTTCTAACCCCGACCTCTGGGTGGAGGCACCCACCAACGGATCTGGGCCTCTCACCCTGTTACAGTTAAGGCAGACAGGGGTAGTAGCCCTTAGTATAACGCCCCCTGGGGGTTACAAAAGAAGCTAATAAAAACCATATGCAAAATGGCAGATAGGGGAAACATACTAGTTATGAGTGACTTCAGTATGCCAGACATAGACTGGAGCAGCCATGCTGTAGCCACAGCAAGGAGCAGAGCCATCCTGGAAGCTCTGCAAGGGATGTGACTCAAGCAGCTCATGATGGAGCCCACCAGAGAGGGAGCTGTTCTGGACCTGGTGCTCGCCAATGGGGAAAAAGTTAGAGATGTGCAGGTAAGCAGCCATCTAGGGTCCAGTGATCACGTCACGGTGTGGTTTACTATAGAAACAGTGGAGGAATCCAGCCACACAAGGGTGAAAGTCATGCATTTCGGGAGGGTTGATTTTGAAAAGTTGAGGGACTGTCTAGTGAAAGCATTACAAAAAAGGGAGGAGGGTGGACAAGCAATGGGCAAATCTAAAAGATACATATGGTTAAAGTTCCAAGGCCTTATCCCCACCTCCCAATTTTGCTGTATCAAAGCCTGCACTTTTTTCCAAATTAACTCTAATATTCTTACTTTTCCTACTTTTCAGGTCAGGTTAAAAGAGTCACATTTTAACTTGCCTTATCAGGCTTTGATACAGCAAAAGGGGGTGGGGGGGATAAGGCCCTGGAACTTTAACCATATGTTTCTGTTTGGTCACACACCAGGAGCCAACCCACTAAATTTGTTAAATTGTATTGTAAATACAGGGGTTGAGCTTGCAACCCTTTTGTACTGATCTGAATAGAGGAGAATTGTGGCCTTCTTCTAATTGTTAAGCTCCCTATTAGACACCTGTGAGCCATTCACTGGCCAGAGCACACTTTAAGTAATGAAGCCTAGACAGTGGTCTCTTCAGAAAAATATAGAGGAAGCAAGGAGAACTAAGCTCTGACAAGGCAAGTTAAAATGTGATGCTTTTTACCTGACCGATGGAGGTGGTCACTTTGCCGAAGTGGTCAGGCTTAATCATGGTTCAGCTGGATGATGAGAACCACGATCCCCTCCAAAAAGGTGAAAAGTAAGAATATTAGTTAATTTGGAAAAAGTGCAGGCTTTCATACAGCAAAATGGGGGGGGATAAGGCCCTGGAACTTTAACCATATGTTTCTGTTTGGTCACACTCCAGGAGCCACCCCAGAATACTAAGAGTTCAGAAATGAACTGGCAGCACCCCTGACAGAACTGTTCAATTAATCATTAGAGATAGGGGTGGTCCTGGCAGATTGGAGAAGGGCAAATGTTGTCCCTCTTCACAAGGGTGAGAGCAGGGAGGAGGCAGGCAATTACAGGCCAGTAAGCTTAACCTTAGTGGTAGGAAATTGATGGAATCATTGCTCAAGGAAAGGATTGTGGAGTACCTCAAATCCAGCTGGCAGCAGGATCCAAAGCAACATGGTTTCATGGCAGGTAGGTCTTGCCAAACAAACCTGATAGATTCCTTTGATTGGGTGACCGAAGTGGTAGATTCGGGAGGGGGTGGTGGATGTGGCCTACTTGGAATTTAGTAAGGCCTTTGACACCGTTCCACATAGAAGGCTAGTAAACAAGTTCAGCAGTCTTGGAGTGGGGAACCAGGTGGTGAACTGGGATAGAAGCTGGCTGAGTGGGAGGACACAAAGAGTGGTAGTGAATGGAGCTCAGTCCATAGGGAAGGAAGTGACCAGCAGCATGTCCCAGGGTTCAGTACTGGGGCCAGTCCTCTTTAGCGTCTTCATAAGCAACATTGTGGAGGGGCTGGAGGGGAAGGTGTGTCTGTTTGCAGATGACACAAAGATCTGCAATAGACTCAATACTCCGGAGGGGTGGAAAGAATGCAAAGAGACCTAGGTAGACTAGAAGAATGGTCAAGGGTATAGCAACTGACATTTAATGCAAAATTATGCAATCGTGGCATGGAAACTCAGGAGGAAAGTATTCGGGGGGAGTGGAATTGCTGATGCCCACCAAGCAAGAGAGAGATCTGGGTGTTTATAATAGATGACCTAAAGGTGGCCAAACAGTGTGAGAAAGTGATCAGGAGGGCCAGCGGAATGTTGGGGTGTACAGGGAGGGGTATCTCCAGCAGAAATAGGTAAGTGATGATACCGCTTTACAGATCACTAGTGAGACCTCATCTGGAATACTGCATCCGGTTCTGGAGGACGCATCCCAGAAAAGACATAGACAAAGTGGAGGCAGTCCAGAGGAGAGCTACAAAGATGGTGCAGTGGCTATGACAGAAGACATATGAGGAGAGGCTGATAGACCTTAACATGTATTCGCTGGAGATGAAAAGGTAGAGGGGGACTATGACAGAGACTTTTAAATACCTCAGGGGTTTTAATAGAGTCCAGGAGGGGGAGCCTCTTTAAGAAAAGAGAATGCTCAAAAACAAGGGGTCATGATATGAGGCTGGAGGGAGGTAGACTCTAGGGGAATGTGAAGAAGTGCTTCTTCGCAGAAAGGGTGATGGATGCATGGAACAGCCTCCCCACAGAAGTGGTAAGGCAGCAAACAGTGAAGGCATTCAAAAATGCATGGGATAGACAAAGGGAACCCTAGTGATGACAAGGAAAGGGTAAATAAGGGACACTTGGGGGTAGAGTATATAGGCAGACTAGATGGGCCAGGTGGTCTTCGTCTGCAGTCAGATTCTTTGTATCTATGAAAAAAAGGGGACCGTGATTTAACACTGGTTTTTATGCTTCTCACACTGAATTGTTCTTTGTATTTTGTTTCTGTTGAGTATATGGAATTATGTTTTTTACCCTCATGGGCTGTACCTGTAAATAAGCATTCGATTGTCTAGTGTACTTACCCGATTAACAAAACATAAATAAATACAAGACAAGAAGCTCGGTGCAGAAGCACTGACATGAGGATTAGCATCATGGGTAGTATAGCAAAGTATTACCAAGGTAGCAGCTTTGTTTGGAGTGGGTGCATGTGCGTCTGGATGTCACCGGGCAGTGTTTCTATATTCGGTAAGTCTGGGTGCCGCAGACAGGAACAGTGGAGTCAGCCAGGACGCAATGCTCTTATCACAGTTTCTGACACTGATAAGCTGAAGAATACTGCAAGAACACAATGTAAATGGAAATTACTCTTATTTGTCATGCAGGAAAGTGTGACGAGTTTATTATAGAACACTGCATCCTGGCTGACTCTGCTGAACAGTTCCTTTTTTAGGCTCCAGCTTAAGGGGGGGGGGAGAGAGTGAGTAGCTTCATTAAGATGTTCTGTCAATCTGTCCCTCTCCCCATGAGCAGGATGAGCAGGTAGGGTTACGCTATGACTGTCAGCTTGGTGTAGACTCAGGTGTACTGCACCTGACTGAGATCATAGCACTGCTCAGGGTGTTGTCAGCGGATCCCTGCCCATCTGATCACTCCACATTACTGGAGCGGCAGAATGTGCACTAATGCTGCCAAAATACTTGAAGGAGAACACCAGAGTCTGGGGTAGGTTACATAGATACATAGAATTTGACAGCAGATAAGGACTGCCAAGCCCACCTAGTCTGCCTATTTTCCCTACCTGCTGCAAAAACCAAAGACCCTAATTGATCTCTTGCTTTGTTCTCCTACCTATCACTAGGGTACCCCTATGCAAATCTCATGCATTTTTGAATTCCCCTACCAAACTTGCCTCCACTACCTCTGCTGGGAGACTGTTCCATGCATCCACCACCCTTTATGTGAAGAAATACTTCCTCACGTTACCCCTTAGTCTACACCCTTCCAGCCTCATGTCATGATCCCTTGTTCTAGAACATAATTTTCTGAAAGATGCTACCCTTCTGTACCTTATTTATGCCCTTGAGATACTTGACAGTCTCTATCATATCCCCCCTCTCCCTCCTCTTCTCCAGGGTGTACAAATTGAGGTCCTCCAATCGCAACTTGTACACCCTGGAGGAGAGAAGGGGGTTATAATAGAGACCTTCAAATATTTCAAGGGCATAAATAAGGTACAGGTGGGCAGCATCTTTCAGAAAAAGAGATGTTCTAGAACAAGGGGTCATGACATGAGGTAGACTAAGGGGTAACGGGAGGAAGTATTTCTTCACAGAAAGGGTGGTGGATGCATGCAACAGCCTCCCAGCAGAGGTTCTTCTGGTTCATGGTGCAGCAGAAAAATGCTGGTCACTGAGTTGAAAGGGATGGCAGCCAGGGAGAGCCACAGGGAAAAGCCAGCATCTGGACTGCAAAATACAACAATATTAAAAGCAGCTGCTGGACCACCATTTTAAGAGAACACCTCAGCCTAAGAAGGAAAATTGTTCAGGAATTAACAACCCAGTGTGCTTGTGCTTTAAATCTTTCTGCCTCTTCCCCACTCAGCCAGCTCATCCCTCAGTTTAACCTTGGCCAATGCTTTTACATTGCCAATACTCAGTTCTAGTCTTCTTACAGTTTTTCTTTGTACAGTTTGTTTACCCAGGACAGCCGAAGGAATCTGCAGCATCTCATTTACAGTGGAGTCCTGGGACTGCCCAGTGTTACAGTGGGAGGGGCTGATGCTCCAGGAGACCAAGGGACTTGTTCAAAGTCACACACTGAGCTACTGAGTGCGGCAGTGTTTGAACCTGTGGCCTCCTGTTTCCCAGTTCAGTCACTGAAACATTAGTTTATGTGGTCTTTCCTTCTCTCAATGACCGCTGAACTGCAGCGCTCTTACGCTAACATGACCTTATTAAGGATGGCCTACATTCACTTTCCTCCGGCTTGACATCGCTGTTGAGTCAGCTTCATGTGGGTCATTCGGAGGTAGTTTCCCAGATAAAAACAAAACATCCTCAGATACAGCCCCCCCGTCCAGTGAACTCATGGACTACCCCCCCTCCCAGACACACACAGAAGTCTCATTGTTTTCCATGATCCCTGGCTCCCCTTCATTCAACCATTGTATAATCTGAAAAATAGAATTTTTCCACCCCCTCACTCCCAGCATCTTTTATATCCCCTGTGGCCTCACCCTATTCTCAGCTGACACCCTAATCCACACCTCCAACACTGATTACTGTGTCTCTCATCCCCCACCTGCGTTCTACAGTACTTGCCAAATGTCAGAACTCAAAACTCTGCTGTTCAGGTCTTTGCCAAAAACACACCAAAAAACAGGAAATATGGCCATGTCAATCTCAGTCTCTGAGGAGAACAAAAGGAGTTTGGGTTTTGATAGAGCCTGTCGTACAGACTGTATCCCAAAGCACTTTACAGTCCAGGGGGGGAGAGAGAGAGAGAGAGAGAGAATGCTGCTGCCTTAACTTGCAGAGGGAGATTCAAACAAAACAGAGTGAGTAGGGAGAGAGCAACTAAAGGGAAATTAACGCAGCATTATTTGTTAGTTAACAAACATTTTCAGTGCATAGTTTGTTTTTAGCAAACATGTACTACTGTCCTGTCATCCTTTGATTGATCTTCGGTGTATTTTTAATTCCCTTCGCTATTGTTAAAACAGCTTTTGTAGCTACGTTTTGTAATTGATGACCCAAGTGATTAAAGATGGCGCCACTTGCAATTTAAAAAAAATATTTGGTTACCTTTTACTGTAAGTACTGGATTTATACCGTGAAGATATGAGAACGGTGCTACTAAATGTTTTCGATGGTAAACAGCACAGTGCCGTACCAAGATCTTTCTTTCCTTTTTTTGTTTGTTTTTTATGGTGGGCATGGCAGAGAAGAGGGAATTTTTAAAAACTTAAAAATACCATATCTTAGTTCAGGAATGAAAAGAAAAAAAGAAAAATTGTTATAAACGCACAGAAACATAGAATTTGATGGCAGATAAAGACTGCTTGGTCCACCTAGTCTGGCTACGTTCCTACCTACTGTCACGCCAGAGACCCTACGTATCTTTGGCTTTATCCATTTCCTTGCTTCTACGGTTCCTCATACCGATCCCATGCCTTCTTAAATCCCATTACAGTTTTCACTCACACCACCTCCTTGGGGAGGCTGTTCCAGGCTTCCACCACCCTTTCTGTGAAGAAGTGTTTCCTTACATGTCCCCCAATTCCACCCTCTCCCTCCAGCTTCATTGCATGACCCCTTGTTCTTGTGCATCCTTTTCTCTGAAAATGGCTTCCCTCTTGAACCGTATTTATGCCCTTGAGGCATTTGAAAGTTTCTGTCATATGTCCCCTCTCCCTCCTGTCCTCCAGTCTGTACATATTGAGGTCCTTCAGTCTTTCAGATGGCTTTTGATGCAGTGTGTACTGTATATAGGTATAGTATTGTTTTTGCCAGAAATAAATTTATTGCTGAAAACAAAACAAAACAAAAAAAAACTACTGCACATGGTGACTAACAAATACTGCTGCTTTCAGGGTTATACTGTGAGTAAATGGTGACTGTAGGATTCAAATCTGGGTCTCTGGGTTCACAGTTCTGGGCTTGAACCACTGGATCATACTGCCACTCTTGTGAACAAGCATTTGTCAATGCCCAATGTTTGCTTGCTGGTATTAGCACTGGAAATGCAGGAGTTAGACAGATGCAGAATAGGAATGGCAGTGAAGTACTGAACTTCACATGAACCCCACCTCCATCCTGTAGAGATGGACAGGATTTGGCGTAAGGTTTTGGGTCGTCACCCATAATGGTCAAGCCATGTCACCTCACACTATTCTGCAGACACATGTTGAGCTGTGCCTTAGGGTGTTTGGCTTTATGGTCACCCCATTCCATAAGGACATACGTTGAAATGGGTGTAGCATAGGAGAATGGGGTGAAGTCTTGGGATGAAGAGTCCAAGGTACACCTCGATGCCTGTCAGTGGCTGGGGGGTGGGATGGCATGAGCAGTACAGTTGGCAATCCAAAAGCACACCCCGATGCCTGTCTGTCTGTACATGGTAGGATGTTATGGTTAGAAACCGTAATGCCTCAGGCATTTGTTGGTATTCACAGTACAGATTTTGAACATGGCCTTTTTGTGACCCCTCCTCATTGAAGCATTTGGGACCTCTTGTCATGAACAATGGCAGTGTGATTTTGTCAATGTGTCCTGAAAACTGACTTCCAACAGCGACAGTGCCATTCTGCACCACATGTACGAAAACCCAGATCGGGCAGGATGTGAAGAATGACAGCTGTACCATCCATAGGGAGGTATGAAGAGATGGCAATGTTGAAAATGTGTAGTGGGAATATTAAAAATGCTTGCACTTCCGAGCATACGTGGAAACCGCACAACGCATGCGTGTAACACAGTCATGTTATGGAGTTTCATCACCAGATTTTCAACATAGGCATTTAACGATCTGTGCTCATGAACAGTGTCACTGTGATTTTGTTACTGTGTCCTGAACACTGATTTCCCATAGCAACCACGGTATTCTATGCCAGAACTGCAAAAACACATTTCAACCAGGATGTGAAAAATTACAGCTGTACTGTTCATAAGAAGGTGTGAGAAAATGGCAATGTTGAAAATCTGGAGTGAAATATTACAAATGTGCAAAATTATAAGCGTGCGTGGAAACTGTGCATCGCACACTCGTAACACAGTCATTTATGGACTTTCATCACAAAATGTTCAACATAGGCATTTTAGGACCTCTGCTAATGAACAGTGTCACTGTGGTTTCATAATCTGTCCCGAACACTGATTTCCCACAGCGACTAAGCTATTCTGCGCCAAGTGCAAAAGCACATTTCGGCCAGGATGTGAAAAATGACAGCTGTACTGTTCATAGGAAGGTGGAAAAATGGCAATGTTGAAAGAAATATAACATGAAAATATTGCAAATGTCTTGAGAGATTCTGGCGTGTATGAAACTGTGCAAGAGCACTCGTAACACAGTTAGTTTATGGACTTCTGTCACCAAATTTTTAGCATAGGCATTTTAGGACCTCTGCTAATGAACAGTGTCAGTGTGATTTTCCTAATGTGTCCCGAACACTGATTTCCCACAACGATCACGCTTGCGAAAACACATTTGGGCCGGAATGTGAAAAATGACAGCTGTACTGCTCATAAGGAGGTGCGGGCAAATGGCAGTGTTGGCAATCTGGAATGAAAATATTGCAAATGTGCGAAGGTACGAGCGTGCGTAGAAACTGCACAATGCACGCTCGTAACACAGTCATTTTATGAACTTTTCTCACCAAATTTTCAACATAGACATTTTAGGACCTGTGCTAATGAACAGTGTTGCTGTGATTTTCTTAATCTGTCCCAAACATTGATTTCGCACACCAACTGCGCCACCGTGCGCTACATGCGCAGAAACACATTTTGAGCGAGATGTGCAAAATTAAAGCATTACTGCTCATAACTAGGTGTGATAACATGGCAATGTTGAAAATCTGAAGTGCAAATGTTACAAATTTGCGAACTTACGAGCGTACGTAGGAACTGCGCAACGCAAGCTCGTAAAACAATTTTTAGGAATTTTTTCACCAAATTTTCAACATAGCCATTTTAAGACCTCTGCTTATGAACAGTGTCACTGTGATTTTCTGAATCTGTCCCAAACATTGATTTCACACACCGACTGCATCATTGTGCGCTACATGCGCAAAACACATTTGGACGAGATGTGAAAAATGACAGCTGTACTGCTCATAAGTAGGTGTGATAACATGGCAATGTTGAAAATCTGAAGTGCAAATATTTAAATTTGCGAACTTCTGACGTCGCGTAGGAACTGCGCAACGCCGCTTTCGTCAAAACAATTTTAGAATTTTTTCACCAAATTTGCAACACAGGCTTTTTGAGAGCCCACCTTATGAATGCTGGCACTGTCATTTTGTTAATCGGTCCCGAAAGGTGATTTTGCGCAGTGACCGCAAAATCACCCTTCGGTCCTGAATAACGCCATGACAGTGACAGAATTCATGAGGAGGGGTCCCTAAAACCCCATGTTGAAAATTTGGTGCCAAAGTCCAAAAAATGCCTGAGATAAGTACCAAAGTTGAAAAAACCCTATTTATGCCATTATACAGCTTACTGGCATTTCTTTAGTTTGCGGTCGGCTTTGAAGAGTGCAGACATGTTCCCGATCCACTGAAGATCGTCGCACCGGGCTCCGGAGGTAAATATGGGGTGGGGGGCATGGGGAGGTAGGGTGCGCAGAGGGTAGGCGCGGGTTGGGGGTGCAGACAGCAAGAGACCGTTTTCTTCTTTACAGGGTTTAAAAAAAAAAAATAGACATTGCGGGATGGTTTTTCCTTTTAGCAGGTACTTTTGGCATGCTGGGGTGGGCTCCCAGCGTGCCACCTGCGTGTTTTGGGATGGGGGGACTGGAGCTGATGGAGATTGGGCACCTGTTGTACATATATGGGGAAGAGCCGGGGGATTGGGCGCCCCGTCGACGCCACAACAAAAGGGGGACATTATGCCGACAGGGAGTGGGCTCCCGTCGGAAAGTTAACAGAAGGGGGAACTGAAGCCGATGGGATTGGGCCCCCATTGGCTTAGAAAGACTTGGTGGTAGCATGAGCCGGGTGATTGGGCACCCCTCAGCAAACAACAAATGGGGAATGGAGTACAGTGTGCCAATGGGGAGTTAGCGCCCCCATCGGCAAATTACTGGGTCGGGACGGCAAGGTACGCCCTGCAATGATGGGTCGCTCCCTCATTGCAGCAGAATGGCTGATGCTGCAATGACGAGGCGGACCCTGATTGCAGCAGCGAAAACCTTTCAAGGTGGTGGCATGCTGGCTAAACTAGTTTCAGCAGCAGGGTGCCACCGCATTGGGGAAAGCGGGCCAAGCCTCAAAAGACACCGGGGGCATTGGCCACAACAGTGCCACACCTCCACAACCTGCTTCTGCAGCAAACTGCTGCAACATGTTTCTTGAGCATGTGCGCAAGCAAACATAAAAATGATTGTGTTACGAGCGTGTGTTGTGCAGTTTCCACGCATGCTCGTAACTTCGAGAATTTTTAATATTTTTACTCCAGATTTTCAACATTGCCATTTTTTCACACCTCCTTATGAACAGTGTAGCTGTCATTTTCCACATCCTGCCCGAAATGTGTTTTCATACATCCGGAGCACAATGGGGCAGTCCCTGTAGGAAAACAATTTTCAGGACAGAGTAAGAAAATCACAGTAACATTGTTCATAAGCAGAGGTCCCAAAATGCCTGTGTTGAAAATTTGGTGACAAAATTCCACAAAATGACTGTTACAAGTGTGCAGTGCGCAGTTTCCACACACAGTCGTAACTTCAAGAATTTTTAATATTTTTATTTTAGATTTTCAGCATTGCCATTTTGGCACACCTCCTTATGAACAGTACAGCTGTCATTTTTCACATCCTACCTGAAATGTGGTTTCGCACATCTGGCGCACAATGGCGCAGTTGCAGTGGGAAATCAATGTTCGGGACAGATTAAGAAAATCATAGTGCCACTGTTCATGAGCAAAGGTCTCAAAATGCCTATGTTAAAAATTTGGCGAAAGAATTCCCAAAAATGACTGTTACGAGAGTGTGGTGCGCAGTTTTCATGCACGCCTGTAACTTCAAGAATTTTTAATATTTACACTCCGGATTTTCAAAACTGCCATCTCTTCACACCTCCTTATGAATGGTGCAGCTGTCATTTTTCACATCCTGCCCGAACTGTGTTTTCACACGCGGCGCTGAATGGCGTGGTCACTGTGGGAAATCAACATTCTGGACAGATTAACAAAATAACAGTGCCACTGTTCATGAACAGAGGTCCCAAATGTTTATGAGGTGGGGTCATAAAAAGGCCATGTTGGAAAGTTGGAGTGCAAATACCAACAAACGTCTGGGGTGTTAGGGTTTCTAACCGTAACGTCCCGCCCTGTACAGAGTAACAGGCCTCAGGGGAGTGCCTTTGGATTGTCAGCTGTAATGCTCATGCCACTGCACCCCCACCCTGCAGCCACTGACAGGCATCAAGGTGTGCCTTGGACTCTTCAGCCCCAAAGCTCACCCCATTCTCCTACACTGCACCCATCTCAACGTACTTCCTTATGGAATGAGGTGAGCATAAGACGCGATGACCCCAAGGCACAATGCAACACTTATCAGAGTCTGCAGAGTAGGATGAGGTGAAATAGCATGAGCGTTATGGCCGACTACCCAAAGGCACACCTCAATGCCTGTCACTCTCTGCAGGGTGGGGTGGGGTTGATGTCGGTTCCATACTTCACTGCCATTCCTATTATGCGTCTCTCTAACTCCTGCAGTACCAATGCCAAGGCCTGCACAACAACATTCAGCATTGACAAATGCTTGTTATGTTTCCTTGCACGGGCACAAGAAACATCTTGCTAGAATGACATTTGAGAGGTGTATGAGGGACGAGTCCAATGCAGAGCACTCTACAGTGGGCTTGTCCATGACAGATCAATGAGAACGGAACCACACTGTGATACTAGTCAGAGTTTCACAGCTGGAATCCGTTCTCTAGTTGAAAGGAATGAAGTGCTCCAATGATAGAGAGTACTTCATTACTTTCATTTGCATAAAGCTGTAGAAACATCAATGTCAAAAATACTCAATGTACAACCCCCCCAATCATTCCCCTTGTCTTCTGTCATGTCTCCCTTCTCCTCCTCAGTCCTGCCCCACACATTGCTCATTTGTTTCTTCCCTCCAGTTCCCTGTTGCTGTCAGCCCTACTCCCTCTCATACTGTCCCCAGCTTTGTCTGCCCACTCTCCTTGCTGCTCCTGTGGTCTACCTTCCATGTCTAGCAGTTTTGCAACCCCCACCCTGCTTGCCTTCATTGGTCCAATCATACCTGATGGCTATTGTTGCTTACCCTGACTGTGGTAACTGTATTTATGCTTTTAAACATTTCTACCGCATGGCCCAGGCAGTCAATATGTGCTTACAATCTTTCCTGGTGCTACCGCCCCATACCTTTCTGGATTCCTGTGTGTGCATTTGGTCCCAAGATCCTGTAATATTCCCTGTGTGTTGCGCTATTTGTCATTGCACTATACAAGGCCTTAAGCATGTACCTACCTGAGGCCTGAGGCACCTACACAGAGACAGTCAGGAACCAGCAGATGTACTCTCTGTGTGTCTGAGGCATCAGCATGGCTCAATCTCCCCCTTCCCCCCAATGTAGAGCGAGAGAGCACCATAAGCATTAGCCTGTCCTAGGTGACCATCCATGGCCCCCGCCACACCAACAATATTGGCTCCCTGTCACATGGACTATGCAGCAGGTCCTCCATTGGCAGTGACTCCTGCTCCCCATCACCATTACCTGCAGTTACCATAGTGCGGGTGTGACGCACACAGAGCTAGAGAGCGACAGCTGTGAAATGGGAGCGAACGCTGCAGAGGGGATGTGAGAGGCAGTAAAACCTCAATGACGCAGAGTGTTTTCCATTCCCTCCACCATTCCAAGTCTGTTCCACTGGTTTTCCTTATTTGTGCACGCATGGACAGATTCCAGAAACTTAATTGGCTGAGTGGAATTTTAAATATCCCAATAGCGCCAAATAGAACATTCATTTTTTTTGCAGAATTCTCCATGATCAAAGTACCTCAACTCCCTACTACTGCAAAAGAACACAGCCCCTTGTGATAGGGTAGAATAGGACCCAGTCCCATTAATTAAAGTGTTTAAATGCAAGGATCTGTATTCTTTCCTTTTCTGTCTCTCCTCTGTCTGGTTGTGCAGTCAAATTTTCCTGTGAGACTTCGGACTTGATCAACCCGAACAGTCTTGCAATTCTTTGCCTCTTTCTGTCTCTCAGTTCTCTCTTGCTTTCTATCCCCCCCCCACCTTGCATATCTAGATCTGGTAATATAAGAATATGTGCAAATCAACATATGGAAATGAAACTGATAATGAAATCACTTTTGTTACTATTGAAATGTGTGTATATATTTATAATTTGAAATAACTGTAAAAAGCTAGATGTTACTTGGGTGCAAATGCCTGAGCCTTTTGCAGTTGCTGTGGGGACCTCAGGAAGTTCTCAATGTTCTAGCAGCTTCTGAAATTTACAAAGGACAGGATGCTTGCCAAGGATGGGATCGAAAAGAGTTACAAAAACAGCTAAACCGAGCTGCAAGGGAGATTTTTTTTTTACAAAATATTTTATTTTGCTTCTGTATATAGTTATTCTGAACAGGTTTATTTTATTTGATGTCACTGCAACTACAAATAAATAGTTTTGTGGAAATTTTACAACTGCTCCTGGGTTTTGTATGTGTTTCCTGACCTGTGCCTCGACGACACCCCTAAGACCTGCAGAACTTGCAAGTATTCTACCACTTGCCCGTTCTGCTTGTCTGGCCCATTCTTGTGACCCAATCAAATTACGGAGACCATACCTCTCAACCTTTTGTCACTGAAATGAGGGACATGGACATTTTTAGACCCTCAGAATGAGGGACAAATCCTCGAACATGGAGGTACAAGCTTAGAACACTATGAAAATCATAGTGTTTACTTGTACAAAGTTTATTTTTGATTTACTATTTTAGAATGTTAATTTTTTCTTTAAAGTCTAAATTTACAGCACATTCTCTGTATGGGCAGCACCTTTTCCATGAGGGACGGATGAAGGACAGAGCAATTTTACGGGGTAAAATGAGGCATGTCCCTCATAATGAGGGACACTTGAGAGGTATGATGGAGAAATCGGAGGACCTGACTGATGCTCAACTGCAAAAAAGTAAATGTTTTCCTTTGGGCTGCTTTAGGTTGTTGATTTTACTGCAAATATTATGCCTGTACCTCTACTTGTCTGGCCTGTTTATGTGACCCATTCAACTATGGAGACGTTGGAGAACCCGACACTCAACTGCAAAAAAGTAAATGTTTTCCTTTGGGCTGCTTTAGGTTATTGATTTATTTACCTCGGAATATTGTAAATGTACTGGCTGATATGTCTCATGGCCTACCAAAATGGGCTAAAGCATGCTAAGATTTTGCAGATGTAAAATCATGAGCCCGCAGCCTGTGTTAAAGTTATTGTTTGTCTCAGATTTTTTATTTTATTTTGTCACTGCTCAGCAACTCTCAGTTGGATTACTGAATGTTCTGGTGGTGAAGAAGCAGGGTATCCTATAAATAATTTAAAGAGTTTAAAAGCACAGGCTAAACTGCCAAAATGCTAAAGTGCTGTACTGTAATTTATATTTTGTCCGTGGAACCTTGGGGGCACCATTAATGTAAACATTACTATAACTGGAACTCATGAGTTTATTTACCTTTCGTTTTCCCACTTGTGAGCCAGGTTTAACATTTTACTGGTGGAGCATGGGTGATATTTCTTGTATGTAGATCAAAATGATTAGGCTACTACTTTGACTTTCGAGTACAAATGCTGACCTCATGGCCAGGTCTGAAAAAAGTAGTGACTACTTGTGTTGGTAGGTAGCTGGCCATAGGTTGGTTGAAAGCTGGCCATGGGGTGGAGGAGCTGACTGTGTGGGGGCTTCAGGGTGGCCTTAAGGTGGCTGGTGTATCCAGGAGAAAACTGTGTGTGTGTGTGTGTGTGTGTGTGTGTGTGTGTGTGTGTGTGGGGGTTGATGGTGTGTGGAAAGTGGAGAACTGGCTGTGCATCTGTGTGATCTATCTGAGACTGTCTGTGCAGGGGGAGCTGACTGTGTCAGGAGGGGAGAGGGAAGAGCTGGCTGTGTGTGTTGGGGAAGATGGCTGTGTTGGGGCAGGGGAAGAGGGCTGTGTGTGCATGGAGGGAGCTGGCAGCATGTGTGGGTTGTTTGGAACTGGCCATGTATATAGTGGGAGCTGGCTGTGTCAGGGCAGGAGGAGCTGGCCATATGTGTTGGGGTGATGAGCTGTCCGTGGGTGTGGGGGTGGGGGTGGGGTGTGGAGATAGCTGTGGTGTTGGGAGCTGTGCATTGCTAGGAAGTCAAAGCTTTTTGAATTGGGGAGTTGGTTGGTTGTGTTAATAAGGAGCTTTTGTAAGTGTAGCTGATTGTGTTAGAGGGGGAGCCGACGGTGTGTAACAGGAGCTGGGATTGAAATTCAAAGCTTGTTGAACTGGGGAGCTTGACTGTGTTGGTGGTGGGGAGCTGGTTTTGTTGGTGAGAGGAACTGGCCATATAGGGGAGCTGGATGGCTGATGTGGGAGCTGGTCGTGTTGGGGGTGGACTGGCCATGTAAGTGGGGGAACTGGGCTACCATTGTTGCATGTGTTGGCTCTCCATTTTAGGACCGCACAACAGTGTTCATTCCAGGCCATGAAACCATACCAGTGGCACACCATAAGAGCAGCCTGTCGCTACTGTTGCCCTTTCAGTGGATCAGAAAGCAATGCCTGCAATTTGCTGGTTGGAGTGCGCTACCACATTCAGAACATGAATACGTGGTGGTATTCCAACCTGGGGAGCCACTGACATGTGACCCAATGAATCATGAGTCCAGCAGTGACAAAGTTTACAAAAGAACTACTTACTTTTCTATTTAAAACAACATGCTGAGACAGTGTCAACCTTTTTATTTAACAAACTACATGAGACTGCAGATACTGAAAACAATGTTTATTTCAGTTTTAAACAAATCAGTGCTAGGCAAAACACTTCTGTTGCATTACTGAACATAGTACTGAAAATAAAGCCCCAAGAACTGAAAAATAAATTGTGCCATATGAAAAGTATGGGCCACTCAAGGAATTTAAATTGAAATAGCGGACGTGGTCCATGCCCACCGTATCAATTTAAATTCCTCGAGTGACTCACAGTTTTCATAAATGACCCACCTTTTGTGAACTCACTGGTCCAAATGATGCCTTGCATTTCATTTCTAAAATGAACACTGGCAGGGTGTCAGCAGTGAATGGGATGGTCTTTTTCCACTTGACTACACTTAGAAAAGCATGTTTTTTCGTGTGGGCAGTGGGTTGGGAGGCTATAGGGTGATGTGTGTGTACAAAGTAAAACTGGATTATGGCTGAAGGAAGGATGTGTGGTTGTGATTTTTGGGGGTGGTGGAGTTGGGCATGTGGGGGGGGAGAGGGACTGGCCACAGCTGTGTGTGTGTGTGAGCTGCTCATGTGAAGGGGAACTCTCCATATGGGTGGGGGCACATAGTAGGTGAGCTGGCAATTTGAATGGCTTTGCTGAGCTGAAGGCTAAAAAAAGAACTTACTTTAACGAGGAGCTGGGTTTGTGTTTGGGGAAGGTGGGCATGTGGAAGTGCTATACTGTACTGGGTGGTGTGTCTGTGTGTGTGTAATTATGCGTGTGGCCACCACATTTTCAAATTCTCACTTTTACTTGCTACCATTTGGAGCCCCCAGCTGACTTACTTGCCCCCCCGCTCCCAAACCTGGCTCTGCCACTGCTTCCACTATAAGAAATCTTTGATAGTGCTGCGAGCCGCTGTCACCGTATAACATGAAGTGCTTGTGGTAGACCCGTTCTCTGAACCGCAGTACTGTGGTGGTACATATGTTGTAGTAGTACCTCAGGTGAGGTGTTCTCTGGACTCCACAGTAGCAGCACGACAGAGAGAGGGAGAGAGAGAGGGAGATGCTCAGCTACCACAGCAGTAGCGAAGCAATACTGCAGTGCTGATCTATGCTGCAGTGCATATGTGGACAATTCTTTCTGTGTCTCACTGCCTGATCAAACTGTGTTCATGTCACACAGGGAGTAGCACATAGTATTAGAGTGCAGATGTCCTGCAGTGTGCTGCACAGTTGTGACCTTGGTGTCTGCTCTCAGTGTGTGTGGTGATGGTGGTGGAGGGAGGGGGTGGCTGAAGTTCACATGGAAGGAAAGACAGCAGACACTGTTATGGGCAAGAAATGTCACAAATCGTCTCAGAACTGTAAGTGTGACATTTTCATCTGCATAATAGGAGACCAGTATGCATTATTTGTTAGGGACTATTTTGCAATGTGGCAGGATACAGTAGGTGTTTTGCTATTTAATTGGATGGAAAACCATTTTCGTAGATTGTTTTCCTTGTTGTGCACATAACCTATGTTATAAGCGCAATAACCCACTCCAGGGTATGGAATTATAGGCATTTTAGATATTATAGGCCTTGTGTCTCAGAGCGCATCCCAGGCGTGGATTAAATGCCTATAACTTTATACCCTGTTGTGAGTTATTGCTGGCTTATTGCATGGCAGGTTTTCCAACTATTGTTTCTCAAGCAGACACATTTTCCTTGGTTTTGCCCCTTGTATTTTGCATTATGGAAGGGGTGGTTTGTGCACTGCTTCAGACAATCCCCTGTTGCTGTTCCGATCTTTTTTCCAGGTTTCTGTATCCCTCAATCCATCGTCTTCGGCTTGTTGACACATCATATAAGATATTGCTTTACATAAAGTATTAAATGACATGGTGAGGATGTGTCCGCTGACAGAACTGCTGAGAACAGTCACTCTTGTTAACCAAAGCATTCACTGTAGTCAAGCACAGCTATTAAACTGCAAATTATTTGTCTATCGGAAAATGCATTTATTTAGATGAACTTAGATGTATCCAATAGATTATCTTTGACCACTTTGTGGTATTCAAACTACAATATAAAATGATGCTGTTTTAATCCAATGCACAAGCTTTCCCAAGGAGCTGCCCTATTGAGTCTGCATTAAAGCCCTACTGAAACCCACAAAATTGGAACTACAGCTGACAGTTGATGCCTTACATTCATTGTTGACTTACAAAGGTCCTTGACTTGTATCCACTTATAGCCACACCATTCTTTAAACAGGCCTGTTATTTTGTGTATTATGGTATGTTGACTGCATGCTGATGCTTCTATTGCTCTGTAATTTTTCTCATGTACACTATGGGTCAGATATTCAAAAGGGTTGCGCCATGCTCAACAGGGTTGCGCATGCTCAAGTCCTACATTGCGCCATTCTGCGATATTCAGCAGGAGGCAGTTGCGCCACTGAAAACAGGCTGAGCAACAGCGCAATGCAAATGAATGCATGCTCAACAGGAGGGGGAGGAACCATGCATAAACTGCAGAGCCCAATATTCAGCCGGGCTGTGCAGAGTTGTGCAGGTGCAACCCCCAACCTGAGCCTGCAGGACCTTGAGCCAAAAAGGCTTAAGTGGGGGCCACCTGCAGGTAGGCTGCTGTATTGCAGGGTGCAACACAGCAGCTGCCACTAATAATGGCCCCCAACTCAATCCTGTGCCCCCAGCCCGATCGCGGGCATAGTGTACTCCCCACCAGCCCGATAGTGGGCATCAATATAGCTCCTCCCCTCCCGTTCACATCCCTGGTGGTCCAGTGGACCAAAATGCCCGATCGCAGGCAGAATGTAAAATGAACCCCCAACATCTCCCTGGTGGTCCAGTGGACCGTAATTCCCGATCGTGGGCAGAATGTAAAATGAACCCCCAAACATGTTCCTAGTGCCCGATCGCGGGCAGTAAGTAAAGTGCCCCAGACATCTCCCTGGTGGTCCAGTGGACCGTATGCCCGATCGCGGGCAGAATGTAATTGACACCCCCCAAACATCTCTCCTGGTGGCTAGTGTCCCCCCACCCACCCACCGAAGCCCCACCACCCGCTCCCCGGCGGCGGGAGGGGCAGCATCCCACCGCCTGCCGCCCGCCACCTGCCGACTGACTGCCCAGTAGGGCTGCCGCCCATTGAATGATTCATTCACAAATCTGGACTGTTATATGCGGTATGGGCTGCGCGCCATTGGTTCTGCTCTGCACCAATTGGCGTGCAGCCCTACCAGGCAGTCAGTCGGTGGGCGGCGGGGCGGCAGGCGGGTGGGATGCTGCCGCCGCCGGCTGCCGGAGGCGGGTGGGGCCCGTGGGTGGGTGGGTGGGGACACTAGCCACCAGGAGATGTTTGGGCGGGTGTCAATTTACATTCTGCCCGCGATCGGCATTACGGTCCACTGGACACAGGGAGATGTTCAGGTGGGGGGCACTTTACTTACTACCGTGATCGGGCACTAGGAACATGTTCGGGGGGGTTCATTCTACATTCTGCCCGTGATCGGGCATTTCAGTCCACTGGACCACCAGGGAGATGTACGGGAGGAGGTGGGGGAGCCACATTGCTGCCCGCGATCGGGCTGCAGGGTGCGTCGGTCCCCGACGGCTGCTGCCTGGCAGGCGCCAGGCGCAAGTCCTCGGGGATCGGCGCACCTACATGCTAATGGCATGCAAATGGGGCCATAATCAGATGCAAATGGCCCCCCCTCGCCTTGCATGAATTATGGCCCCATTGCATGTCACCTTTTGAATATCGTAATTTTCGCGCATAGGCGCAATGGTATAGCCCGCAAGTTGAATGCTCCACTCTGACAACTTGCGGTGGCGCAAGTTTCACTGCGCCATGCACAGTGGCTGTGGCTGGGGGGTGATATTCAAAGGAGTTGCTCAATAGCGCAACTCCTTTGAATATCGCCTGGGCCACACCCCTGCGCAACTATTTTGCACAGCGCAAGGGCTTGCGCCTCAGAATGGCGCAGTTTGAATATCCAGTCCTATGACCATTATGCAAAGATTTTATTTCAACAGAATGAACCTCTTTTATAATGTTCTGTCATTTCGTACCAGAAAAAAATGACACACTAGCATTTAGCAAATACGAGCTTAGTTAAAAAAAGAAAATTGCCTCAGTTCTTTACAGATACTGAATCAATTCTCTTTATTCTACTCATCCTGGGACCGTATTTGCTGAAGTTAGTGTGACCTTATTTTCTTGTGCAAACCCACATTTCTAAGCATCTGCAATAGTTCTTTGCTTTTCATCTGATCAAGTAAATGTTGTTAATTCTCATGTACATGCTTCTAATGTAGCATCTTAGCCTGCGCAAAACAATATGCCTTTGCCACCCTGGAGTCCTCTTTACTTAATCTTTCTATTCTGCTACCCCTACAGTATGTAAAAGGTTAATACATGCATTGCCAACATTGCCCCCTTTCCTGGTGCTTCAGCCTGAACCCTTAATCAGAATTACATGGCCGACCTGTTAACAATTGCAATCTGTTGCAGAGTTCATAAACTTAGCCATGTTCTAAATGAGTGGCATCTGAATATATAATTTGCTGTTTTATTATTGAGTGTCTTAATTAAAGGGCTCAACTGTTGTTTTGGTTCTTCTTCCCAGCATGTAATCTTTTTGCCCCCCCCCCACTTCACCAAAAGAAGAGCCATTTACCTCGCTGAGCCAGGTTGCCATGGAAATGGATGATTGACATTTTTTCTAAAATCAGGTAAGTTGGTAGTGCATGTTGGTTTTTGAGCTACTGCTTGTTAAATATTATTTTAAAGAGTACGGGTGACTCTGTGGAATTACTGGACCTCACCAACCTGGGTGTGACATTGTGCAGGCTTATACTGAGTGAGTAAGCCGGTCATGAGAAGGGCTACATCAGGCTACATTTCTAAAGGGTGGGGGTGTTGACCAGTCTCACCCTTACATTAATTCAGGGCTTACTCAGAAGCGTGTCATCTGGGGGGAAAAAACTCCACTAAGTGATTTTATACTACATTCTCTATGTCGCTAGCACCTTTCACTCATACTACATTTTACCAAACTGTGCTGTTCACATCATTATATCTATAAATTCTGACTTTCACCAGTTTTGCCACTTCATTTTTCCCTTTCCTTCAAATAACACAATGCACCCCTGACACATATACCATGCAAGGAAACATTTGGCATGGACAAATGCTTGTTATTTCTACAGGTGTTACATGCAATGGATAATCTGGGCAACTCTGCATTAATGAGAAGGCTGGAGGACTGAGGTTTGATGGGGCAGTGGGTGACTCCCGCCAACCCCCCACTGAGCGCTTCATAAGCGTGCATGGCCAGGTGTCCTCCAGATGTCCATTTCCTTGCAGCAGCTGCTGACTTTCTCCCTGCCTTCCTGCCACACAGCCGCTGCCTCAGGCATCCCTGCTATGTTTGGGGGAGTGATCCTGCTCCTCCTGCCTCCATCCACTCTGCCGGCCAGTGGCTTGCCTTGCTTCCCCTGCTGGGTGGCCAGCCTGCCTCCTCTCTGCATTTGCTGCTCATCATGACTCCCGTTCCTGGATCCTGCTGCCATCTTCGTTCTGATGTGCAGCTGCTGCTGGTGAAGGATTCTACAGGCCTCATGCACCACTAGTCGCCCTTGGCAGACACTGCATGGCTCTGGGTGGGTCCCTCCACTATTACTGCTTCCCCTGTCAGTCCTGATGGGCCCTGCATCTGCTGTCTGTGGGCTTTCTCTGTCTGCTGTGGGTCAATTATGCACTCTCTGCCTGCCATCCCGCTCCTGCTGTCCAGGGGCTTTCAATGTATTTTTGGGGTCTGTTCTGCCTGCTGCTCCACTTCTGCTTCCCTGCCTACTGCCCAAAGACCCCTGCTCAGCTACCTGCCTCTGGGTTCTTGGCCATGGCTGTGCTCCACCTTTGTTTTTTGTTTCTTGTGGCCTATCTACTGTCTTTTGGTCTAGGTCTCCACCCTGCCTTGCCCTCATGGGCCATCATGCCTGTCTTAAGCTTTGTGCTGTTTCTCTGTAACCTTGCTCAGTCACTACAGGCATTCCTTAGGCCAACGCTCTGCTGCTCTGTAATTACCACTAGCCTGCTGAGGCAGCTGTCCAATCCTCTCCTGGGGCTCATCTTTACACTTACCATCTAATATTCCTACTCTGTTTACTGCTTTCAAACAATGCCTCACATGTCCGGGAGGCCCCTTTGATTGAGGTGTTCAAACAGAGGCTTAAGACCCACCTATTCCACCTGGTCTACCCAGAATAAAAGCTTCCTGCCTAGCTATCTGAATAATTATTGACACTTATAAGCTGTGATTGTGAATTTTATATATTTTTATCTATGTTGATGCTTTTATTTGTACTGTTGTTATTGTTAGGCAGCCACAGCCTCCAGGAATGGGCGCCATAGAAATAAAACTTGCCTTGCCTCACCAGCCAACAACGGGAACATGCCCCAACATCATACAGGTGCACGCCCTCCTACAGCTGGGCACACCCCCACTATCTCCCCCTCAAGGGCTCAGTATGTATTTGCCTCTCTGGCTTTGCACTGCAACACTCAACATGTCTTTGCCTCTCTGGCTTCGTGCTGCACCAACCCGATCTCCTCAAAGGGTCAGTTTCCTATATATCTCTGAGCCCAGTTAGGAATGTTCTGGGCCACCAGGCCTGAAGCAGCCTGCTCCAATCTTCTTCTTTTTCTTGGGGCATTCTAACCCCAATGTTCATCAGCATGGTTACAGTCATGGTCCCAGATGGCAGCCTTCAGCACCTCTGGGGTGGAAGATCTTCCGTCGGAAGGAGAAGCTCACCATCCACAGCTTGCAGCAATGCTAGCTGGCCAGATTAGTGCCTGGGTCTTTAATTGTTTTGTCTGACCCCTGGAGGGATGGCAACCTGAAGCCTTGGCTCCCCAGAGGTTTCCTTCACAAGGGGTCTTTTCTCTTCTCTCTGCTTACCATCATAAACTTAAGTTCCTAGTTTGTAGTTAGGTGTTTTCCGCTGGATGAGTTGAATTTGGATGGTGGTGCTTCTTCATTCTTTATTGGTTGGCCAGCATCATTGCCTTCCACCTTCTTTAGCAGAAGTCAATTTTCTGACGGTTCTACTAACTGCCTTCAGTTTTGACTTTTTGGCTTTTTCCCTAATGTACCTTTAGGCAAAGGACTGCTTCCTGTGGCACCTCTAGGGGTGTAACCCTGCTGAAGAGGGTTTTGTGTCCTCTGGTACTCCAAACAGGTGGTTGTTTACTAGGAACAGAGAGCACAACAAGCCAGGTAAATCACATGCTATTTAAGCCTGCAATCCATATGCAACACAAGCACAACATTCCAAGCAACTAACTGCACCACCACTCCATGCATAGTTGCAAACTGGACCACCGAATGAGAAGGCTGGAGGTCTGCGGTTCAATGGGAAAGCGGGCAACTCCCACCATGCCACCACCAAGTGCTTCATAAGCACACATGTCCAGGCATCCTCCGGAAGCCTGTTTCATTGCTTCCACCATCCTCCCCACTCTCCTCTGGCAGCTGGGCTTCTTCTCTAAGGTACATTTAGCCAAAGGACTGTTGAATAGTTACCTGCTGGACCAGTGAACCATAATTCTCCTTACACTGGCAGTGGACAGCCAGTAGCTGGCAATGACGGTTTGCCAACCAGTTCACTACAAAGTTTTTCTCTCTGTTCCTTTTTACAGTTTACCTTTTCTTTTTGTTTTACAGTCTGGCCTTTACTGTTTCTTTTCAACTGCATTTTTAAAACTCATTGGGTGACTTGTTATATGTGAGATTATTTTATTTCTAGCCATAAGTGAAAACAAAATTATATACAGAGGAAGGCATTCTTTGAGTTCTCTCAAGTCCGTCCAGTAAGAAGGAGGCTACAAACTGTCAGCTCAGGACAGAAAATCATAGATGCCACCTGTTTATTAGCATTTAAGAAACCTGACTTGAGAGAGTCCAGTTCAGCAACCTTCTTAACAAACAACTAACAACTGGCATTTCTTAAAAAAATAAAATTTTTCTCTCTCTTTTCCTTCTGTCCTCATCTCTTTTCATGTTTCCATTCATTTACATTTATTTTATGCTCCCTCTCCAATTTTCTTTTTTCTATAGTATCTATCCTCCATTTCAGCGTTGCAGAGAGCAACACAGACTCATCTGGTAATGCTATGTCTGGCTTTCCTGCTGTCTAAACTATACCAAAATTGTGCAACTGTCCATCGTGGCTGTGTCCATTCCTTAAATATTTACTAATAAAAAATCCCTTTCAAACTGTATGCTGCAGTGATCCATATTAATAGCATTACTGGATATGAGACAGAGAACCACAGTGCACAAGCACTGAACCAATGGTTACCCCCAAAGGGCATTGGCTGGGAAGCCAAGTCTCAAAGAAATACAAAATCACACATGCCCCTATAATGCAAAGCATCATGGGCTACATATGCAAATCACCACAGAATATTATGCTGGTTCAACTTTAAGCAGAAATGCGTGGTGCCAAAAGGTCTCACACAGTTTGCAAAGGGTGCCAACAGAAGACACAGACACGTGTTTTGTCCTACCAGGACTCATCATTGTGCCTCATCTGTTTGACACCCCAGTGGAATGAACCAGCTACCCTAAGAGGGTCTATCTGGGCTGTGTTGTGGTGAACCCAATTAAAACAAAAAAGCAAGTTAAAAAATAAAGAACCACAGCGCGCAAGCACTGAAGCAATGGTTACCCCAAAGGGCATTGGCCGGGAAGCCAAGTTTCAAAGAAATACAAAATCACACATACCCCCATAATGCAAAGCATTATGGGCAGCATATGCAAATCACCACAGAATATTATGCTGGTTCAACTTTAAGCAGAAATGCATGGTGCCGAAAGGCCTTTCACACAGTTTGCAAAGGGTGCCAACAGAAGACATAGACACGTATTTCGTCCTACCAGGACTCATCAGTGTGTCTAATCTATTTGACACCCCAGTGGATATGGTCAGTATCTGTTATGTATGGACTTCTAACACTCACAAACGCTGTTGTGCCCTAGTACTGACATGCCAACAGGAGGTATGTCACAGAATAAAGCATGCGTGGCACTGAGTAATGACCACAGGAAAGCGTGAGTTCAGGTGGCATGGCTACTCTGTCGATACATGTCCTTTGTCAAGCTCAGCCTGTGTATACAGTACTTTATGGTCAAACATACTGAAACAGACTGTGTTGCCATCTCATGGAGTGTAATGACATCAAGGACCACTTGAGCTTCGCTCTCAAGGTCTCTACAGTGTAATCACAACCTCTTCAAGAAACGCGGCCATGTTGTGCATGCTTGCCTATACATTATTCTATATCTTTTACATATACTATTACATACATTATTAGATACTGCTGTTCTATGTGGACTTGTACTGACCATCCCTTGGACCCTCATGTGGCTGTATAGGTCACTGCCATTGAACTGTTAAATCTAACTGTTTTGGTGTGTCCACTGTTTTTTAAGCTCTGATGACTGTCATTCAAAGCTGCCACATCACCTATAATTTGACAATATAGAGTTTATGAGTGCAGCTGTATCTCCTGCTTCCCCCAACCACCACCAAATTAATTACTGTTCTCTTCCCAGCCCTAAGAGCCACTTTAGTGGCTCTCTGCATTGATACGTATTTAATTTAGGGGTGAAGGGTTCTGGTTGCTGTGACATTCGAGGCTGGCACATCACCTTTGATCTAACGGCACATAGTTTGCAACTGCCACTGAATCTCCTGCTCCCCCTGCCACACCAAGCTGAATTCTGCTTTCCTCTCAAAATGTCCTCTAGGTAAGATTGCATCTGCCTGCTGCCTTGATCAGAGTGAGTATCTGAACTTTTGAGCTATGAATAGTGCCAGCATGGAGCCTTGTATTTTATTTCATTAGGCTGACCTTCCTGTCTTGTTAAATTATGCTGATGCTGGGCCAGTATTCCCTATGTGCCCTAATCATAGAATCATTATAGAAGCTTGACGGCAGAAAAGGACCATACCAGCCCATCTAGTCTGCCCTCCCCCTCCACACCTCCCCCTCCCTGCCAGCCTCCGCCTTCCCCCCAATACTCAGCCCCATATGCTTGTCCCATGCCCTCTTGAATTCTTCCACCCATTTAGCCTCACCACTCCATCTGATAGTCTGTTCCAAGACTCTACCACCCTCTCTGTGAAGAAATACCCTCTCACATTGCCCCTGTATCTTTTTCTTTACAGTCTGAAGCTGTGCCCTCTAGTTCTGACCTCCTCCTTCCTCTTAGGTAAACCCCCTTCTCCCACTTTATTGAGCCACTTTACATATTTAAAAGTTTCAATCATGTCTCCCCTTTCCCTCCTTGTCTCCAGCATGTACAGTTCCAGCTCCTTACAGCTCTGCTCGTATGGCTTTTCCTGCATACCCTGCACCATCTTGGCGGCCCTTCTCTGAACCCTCTTCAATGCATCTATATCTTTGCAGAGATGTGGCCTTTGGAACTGAACCCCATACTTCAGGTGCAGCCTCACCATGGCTTTGTAAAGAGACACTGTTACCTCCCTTTTCTGTTAGTAATGCCCCTGCCTATTCATGCCAACATTCCATTGGCCTTTCCCACCGCCCCAGTCTCTTAACATTCTACTTAACGTGCTTAAAGTTGCATTGCATATATACTATGGTTCAATCTAAATATTTTATTTTAGGACCCTCATTTGCAGATGTTTGCTCCTGTTGGACTTGCAGTGTCTTTGTGTCGTACATATGTGCTCTGATTGGTGTGACTATAATGACTCTGGGCAGGTTCCCGCCTACCTCGGGCATTACTGTTAGTGCTCTGTATGATCTAAGGGGCTCCCTGTCTTTCAGCCTAGTATATTATAGTGTGTTACTGTTTTGATACTACACTATACCTGCTAGGAATTGTTCTGTCACTGTTATTTGTGAATGTTAACTGCGTAAGTAACTTGCTACCTGTTACTAAAATATGTTGCTGTTGTTGTTCTACCTTTCCTTTGCCCTGATTTCATCTTCTCTACCTCTCACTACACATAGATTGTCCTTGGGAACTTGATCATCTTACCTCAGTTAATACCACATCATTTCCCTCACTCAGCTAGTTCTGCAGCCCCCATTAACATTTGATACTTACCCCCCACAGATGTTCCAAGGTCATTTTAAACTAGATATCTCATATGTTTATCCTGTACAGGGCCCTGCATTATCCTATTTAGTAATAAAAAGCACTGCAAATGCTTGTGTAACCCCCGGACCCCTGCCTTTTTGCAAAATGACAGGTGGCATGCCGTTGAAGCTGACAGCAGTATCTGGTGGGGACTGGTTTCGGGGAGGATTAGGTTACTCTGCACAGGGAGCCCTAGGTTTGGCTACTCTGCACAGGGGCACCCAAGTAAATCCGAACACAGGAAGCAATAACTGTAATGTCCAGAACCAGGATGGGATTCTACAGTGTGGCTTTTATTCACATCCAAGCTGAACAAACAAAGCTTAGACAGACCCCCACGGGCTACATTCCTGGTAATGCAGATTAGAGACAACAGAACACCTTTTCACATTTCCAGCCCTCAGGTTCTAAACCCACCAGGCACACAGCCCGGACTTGCACGCAGCTTTGGGTACACAGCCCGACTTGTACACTACTTGGGTTTTCCCCACTGGCCCGGCTCCCCTGCCAGCCACTTGATCCACAGTCTATTTTGGGAAATGAACCAGTTTTCCTGTTGGTGGCTAACCAAACCACCTTAGAGCCTTCGACTCCTAGAGGGAATTTTCTTCCAATCCCACATCTGGGTACTTCCTTGATCACTGGCCAAGTGCATGAGGCAAAGTAGAAATCCATAGAGTAAATCTGTAGAGGTGGACCTGGTCACTAAAGATGAGGGAGGTCTCCCACCTCCAGCTCCCACAATGCATACCTGGCCATTTCTCTGGAAACTAAACAACTCTTCTCTGAAAGCTTGGCAATGTAGATTACTGGGTAGACGTATGTCACATCTCCTCTACATGTCTTGTCTTCCACTATGTGCTGGACTTGAACATACTTTTACTTTTGGCTAAGCCTATTACTCTAGGCCTCCCACTACTTCAGTAGTCCAATCCCCACTATCACACAAGTCCCAGGGTGAAAAACATGGGCCCTTTAGAAAGAGCAGAAACTCACCCTCCGGTTGCAGGTGCCCCACAGGCGAATCACAAACTCTTCTTGTTTCCCAAAACTCTTGGACCAAATAGGCGGCTTATTCACTAACAGAAAAACCAGGGGGTTGCCCCTGGAATATGCAGGACAACCTTTCCTGCCCCATCCCCTGAGGGATGGGGCACTGAGACCCGAATCAGTGGTCTCCAAAACTTTAAAACTATCTTCTGTGTCTCTCTTTAGGTGGAACACACACCTTTTTCCTAAATATAGCCCTATGTCAGGGCTGAGGCACCACGAGCCTACACAGAGCTGCTGTGCTCCTCTCTCAGCAAGCTCCGAACTCCAACTGACCTACAGACTACTGCTCAAACCTCCCAACATTCTATTCCAACTCCCTGCTGCAGATTCCATTGTGGCTCATGCAGCTGCGATAGTTCTATGGTGATGCCATCCCTCAGTTTCAGCTGAGACTGAGAACAGAGTGAGACAGTGTGAAATCCATTTAACTGGAGTTTCACAAGCTGCCTTCCCTGCCTACCACTAGGTCTTACTGGAATTCTAATAATCCCGGGTAACAAGGGGGTTATACTTGTTCAGTACGAGACCACTCAGATTTACTTTCCTCTAACTTCTCCTACTACATGGTGACATTGAGAGGAACCCTGACCTTAATGTACCATCTCAAATCCACTCCATTTCCCCATGTGGCTCTACCATCTCCTCTACATGCAAAGGTGCTGTTCCATATTTTGTAAATATATTTACAGAGAAACTGCACAAAAGAAAATACACAGCTATGTCTTGATTGTTACATGATGATGAAATGCAAAGACATCTCTCTCTACTACATATATATATATATATATATATATATATATATATATATATATATATCATATCTATATACACATATATTGCAAAAAACTCAGTTCATGCATCAGTTAAAATTAAAGTTTACATAGGAAATGTGTCGTTAGGGTTTCCAACCCTAACACTCCACCCCTTCCCTGCACACACCAACAAGGCCCTTGTTAGTCGAGTGGTGTCCTTCATTAATCTCCAGCTGGCCATCATAAAGTATTAAATACAATGCAAAATTGAGCTCCATTCATTTCAATGGGGCGCGCCCCCATGCTTTCCCTTGCTGGACATTATAGTGCGGAGGGCGGCATGTTCATGAATGGGTAAGTAAAGGAATCTGCTGCCCAGTGTTGTCAGGGCAAAAGTTCAATCTCTTACATCTAAATACAGGCACTGCATCAATATTAACAAGCATTTGTCAATGCCAAATGTTTGTTTGCTGGCATTGGCATTGATCGTGTAGGAGTTAAGAGAGATGCATAATAGGAATGGCAGTAAAGTATTGAACTGAAGCCAACCCCACCACCACCTTGCAGAGACTGACAGGTATTGGGATGTGCCTTTGGGTCGTCAGGCATAACGGCCATGCCATTTCACCACACCCCACCCTGCAGACACTGGAGAAGTGTTACGGTGTGCCTTGGGGTCTTTGGCTTTTATGCGCACTCCCATTCCATCAGGAAATATGGTGAGATGGGTGCGTATAGGAGAATGGGGTGAACTTTGGGGTCAAGACTCCAAGGCATACCTCGATGCCTCTCACTTCCCTGCAGGGTGTGGAATGGTATGGCGTTACTGATTGAGAATCCCAAGTTACACCCCTGATGCCTGTCATTCTTCACAGGGTGGGGCATTATGGTCGGAAACCCTAACGCCTCAGGCATTTGTTGGTATTTTCACTCCAAATTTTCAACATGTTTTTTTGGGACCCCCACCTCATGAACAGTGGCAATATCAGTTTGTTAGCCGAAAGCTGCTTTTGCACAGTGACCACGGCATTTAGCACCACAGGTGCAAAAACACATTCTGAACAGGATGTGAAAAATGACAGCTGTACTGTTCATGGGGAGGTGTAAAAAATGGCAATGTTGAAAATCTGCAGTGAAAATATTTAAAAAAAAAAACTGGTGAAGTCATGAGCGTGCATAGAAACTGTGTAATGCACACCTGTAATGTAATCAGTTTGGGGATTTTTTACAGCAGATTGTCAACACAGGCATTTTGGGACCTCTGATCATGAACAGTGTCACTGTGATTTTCTTTATCTGTCCCGAACAATGATTTCCCACAGCGACCATGCATCTCTGCGCTGAAAGTGTGAAAACACATTTCGGCCATGTTGTGAAAAATGACAGCTGTACTGTTCATAAGGAAGTGTGGAAAAATGCCATTGGTGAAAATCTGGACTGAAAATATTACAAAGTCATGAACTTACGCGGGTGCTTGGAAACTGCACAATGCTCACTCGTAACACAGTCATTTTACGGACTTTTGTCACCAAATTTTCAACGTAGCCATTTTAAGTCCTCTGCTCATGAACAGTGTAACTGTGATTTTCTTAATCTGTCCCAAACATTGCTTTTTTACACCGAGTGCACCATTGTGCACTACATGTGCGGAAACACATTTTGGGCGAGATGTGAAAAATGGCAGCTGTACTGCTCATAAGGAAGTGTAATAAAATGGCAATGTTGAAAATCTAGTGTGCAAATATTAAAAATTCAAACTTGCGAGTGTGCATAGGAACTGCTCAATGTGCACTCCTAAAACAGTAATTTTTAGGAATTTTTTCACCAAATTTTCAACATAGCCATTTTAAGACCTCTGCTCATAAACAGTGTCACTGTGATTTTCTTAATGTGTCCCATACATTGATTTCGCACACCGACTGCGCCATTGTGCGCTACATGGGCGGAAACACATTTTAGGCGAGATGTGAAAAATGACAGCTATACTGTTCATAAGTAGGTGTGGTCAAATGGCAATGTTGAAAATCCGGAGTGCAAATATTAAAAATTCACGAACTTACGAGCATGCGTAGGAACTGCTCAATGCACGCTCGTAAAACAGTCATTTTAAGGAATTTTTTTCACCAAATTTGCAACATAGGCTTTTTGAGAGCCCACCTTATGAACACTGGCACTGTCATTTCGTTAATCGGTCCCGAAAGGTGATTTCGTGCAGTAACTGCAAAATCACCCTTCAGGGCCCGATTAACGCCATGACAGTTCAAGAATTCATGAGGAGGGGTCCCAAAAACCCCATGTTGAAAATTTGGTGCCAAAATTTGAAAAAATGCCAGAGATATGCAGTAAAGTTGAAAAAACCCAATTCATTACATTATACAGCTTACTGGCATTTCCTCAGTTTGTGGTCGGCTTTGAAGAGTGCAGACGTGTTCCCGGTCCACTGAAGATTGTCGCGCTGAGCTCCGGAGGTAAGTATGGGGTGAGGGGGGTGTGAGGAGGCAGGGTGCGAAGTGGGTGGGCGTGGGTGCACTGGGAGACCTCCAAGGGAACGTTTTCTTGTTTACAGTTTTTTTTTTTTTTTAAAGGAAGACGACGTGGGACGTTTGCCACGCTGGGGTGGGCTACCAGCATGGCAGCTAGGAGGCTGTTTGGGGGGGTCTGGAGCTGACGGGGGATTTGACACCCCTGTCAGCCATATGGACGTGTGACACGCTGGGGTGGGCTCCCAGCGTTGCACCTGGAAAGCTTTTTGGGGCGGTGGAGCCAACGGGGGGTTGGGCACCTCGTCGGCCATACAGTAAGTGCGTGGGGGGGAGAGCGCATGAGCACGCAATATGTGTGAAAATGGGGGGGGAGCTCTGCTCACTGAAGCGGAGCTCTCCCTTTCAACTGTATGCCACTGCATTTTCAACTGTTGTCATAGACAGCTGCAGCAGTGATTAGAGAACTGCGACCATGCCTGCAAACACACTGACTGAACTGAAAGACGCTGACACACCTCCGAAAACTCGGATGATGGCACTATGTTTCTTGCACATGCATGCAAGCAAACATAAAGATGCAGGCAGTGTGTTGGAATTTCACTTTATGAGCTTTGGGAACTAGGGGGGCCATAAGGGTACTATCTTTAAACAGAGCACCCCCTTCCCATTATAAGTCCATGGCACTGATGTGTGAGGTACTGGGGATCAATTCAGATCTTGGGGGTTGTGACCTGGCACCTCCCTCCCGTAATTCTAACACTGCTGCTAGCTCCCTGCCTAGCGTGCTTTCAGTTCTGAGTCACCATTCTTACTTCTCTCTGGCAGATCCCTGTCTCGATCAGAATCATGTGAAATAGGAGTCACATCAGGGTTGTGGTGCTATTGAGAAAAGCAGCAATAGAAATGAAAGAAGCCTTGAAAAAGGAATCTCTTCCAAAATTTGTTATGCATTACAATTTTGTTTGTGGGTTTGAGTGTTCTTTATTTCGGTGGAGGGTGCGTGCCCAATTCCTTTAATTTCCAAATCTCTGCCTTGTCATATGCCCCCTGATGAAGCCCTAACGAGTGAAGCGCTGTGGCTAGTGGTCCATTCACCTGCCAGCATCAAATAAATCTGCAGTAAGCTTGAATTTCTGGATTTGCCTTCGTATTCCTGAGTGCTGTGTATAGTGAATGACTGGTGTTCACATGAGTGCAACACCTCTACCCTGTTGCCTTGTCGTGTACCACCCCTGCCTGACTTGTTTATTTTCTAATCTACCTGTAGCCCTGTCTCTGCCTCCAACACCCTCTTTCCAAAGCATTTACCAAGCTCTTACCTGCTGGTGGCAGACCTCTCTAGGCTCCTGCCCTCTGGAAATGTCACCATGGAAGATTAATGGATAACTGTATCATGATTCATTGTGCGGCTTCCAGTTGTGTAAGTGCTTGAGCAACGTTACTTTGAGAGTTACTTTGGCTTGTCTCTTTCCTCTGGATTTCCACCCTCCGCAGAGGTGCCAGGAGAAGTTTTTTGAGGCTGAAAGAAATTGGTAGCTAAAAGAGCCCCACCAGAGGCAGAGTGCTGGAGAAGGAGGAGGAGGGGTGGGAGATGGCCGTGAAAAACATTAGGTAGGGGAGGTGTGTGAGTGCATGGTTTACGTAGGGTGGGGGGGGCAAAGTCTGACAGCCGTCCCCCATTGAACCACAGGTGAAACCTTTCAGTGATTCAAAAAACAAATTTATTTATTTATTTATTTATTTTATTTGAAATATTCAGAAAGACCTTTGAGTCAGAGACTCATTTACAAAGGTTCTACGTCATACTAACAGTACATTACACGGTGACATGAGATAACAAAAAACTGGTTACATAGTTGTTTCAAAGTAGGCTAACAGAGAAAGTTAGGAAAATTTAGCACAGCCATGAGGGAAAAAAAAAATAAAAACAACAATGGTGATGTCAGAGATATTCAGTAGGGGGCTGTTTGTCAGGTTACATAAATGCATTTGAGGTACACTGAGAAGCTGATGGCTAGTTAGTAAGCGCAAGGCAGATCAGGTTTCATGGGCAGTCACATTTATTTGAATCCTGCAGGTATTCCCTTAGCTTTGATTTATATGGGCCCAGCCTTCTTTCCTCGGCTATATTGATAGGGAGGGAGTTTATCCAGGATGAGGCCCTAAAATTGAAAGTGCATTGGTATTAGGAGGTCCAGCTACGGGGTACCAACAGTAGCTGCTTGCCTGAGCTTCAGGTTGTTTTGCCTCGTGGTGCTGGGAGGATAATTTGGCGCAGTGAGGGTGGGGAGAGGCTTAGTAGTACCTTTTTGGCCATAAGGCAGGTATGGTACCTGATTCTGCTGTCCAGGTTTAGCCAGTTTGTGCTACTGTAAAGGGAGCAGGAGTGCATGAGGCGATCACAACCTAGGATGAGACGGCAGGCTTTGTTGAGTACCAGCCAGAGTTTGCTTAGGGCTGAGGCGGATGCAGCACTGTAGATTAGGATGCCGTAGTCGAGTAGGGATAGGATAGAGGAGTTTACGGTAAGCTGCAGTGCCTCAGGGGTGAGGCAGTGTTTGTGGCAATAGAGTACGCCTAGCCTGGAGCTAACAGCAGGAGTTAGGTGTATGGTGTGTTGATTAAAGCTGAGGGCAGGGTCTAACGTAATCCATAGGTATTTAAAATTGTTTACTTGTTCTAGGTGGGTCTGGTTAGCAGTGAGAATTTTGGGGCATAAGTAACAGAACATTGCACAGTAGTTGACTGTGCTCACTAGCATAGTGTAGTGCTGTAAGCTGGTGGATGCCAGCAAGATTGCTGCAGGTATCTCTTTCCATCAGAAGTTACATTGCAGTATGGGAAAACAATTAATGTCATGCCTAAAAACCTTAATTGGAGGATATCTATCGAGTGTGTGTGTGTGTGTGTGTGTGTGTCTAATATTCTTGCAGTCTCACTTTAGAAAACATTTAACAGGCTGGCCCATAAGCACGGTAGTAGCACTACCTCTTGCTATGCTGGTGACTTGGGTTCAAGAACTGACTTGGGTCACTCAGGGGGATGGTCCCTGGAAGGAGGATTGAGTGTCTCAATGACAGTTCTCCTCCCTTGTGTAGAGGGGTGTGGCATCCCACTACTTGGCTGCCAGCTGGTGAAGGCCAAGTAAGAACACTGTGGGAGCACCTAGATCGGGAGAAGGGGAGCTGCCAGACACCTGCCATGCATGAATGTGTCCCGTTGCACACTGGCACCCTTGGGGAAAAAAACAGGAGCTGGAGGAAAAAGGTTTTAGTCCATCATTGCACCAGCACCCCCTGCAGGTCCACGCATAACCAATATGGCAGGCCAGGCTCTGAGCATACTAATGCAGTAGTTCTCAGGATACACCATAAGCTGGGTGCTGCCTACAGATTTAGGCACCACCTCACTCCAGAGGTTAGACTTGCCATTGTCCAGGGGAACCTCCTCCTTATCCTTTACTACTGTTCCATCATCTACGCCAGGTCATCCTTCACCCTGTTAGCCAAACTCTCCACTGCCTACAATAGTGCCTGTTGCTTTGCCCTACTGGCCCCTTTTTCCACCCACCACTGTGTCCTATACCAATCACAAGGGTGGCTCCCACTGCGAGGTCGCTTTGACTTCGTACTTTACTGCTTGGTTAATAATGCCATCCGAACTGGCCAGGAGTCCCCTCTCACAGCCATCCTCAAAGTTCATACATTACACCACAGCCTCCACTCCAACATTATCCCCCCACTCGAATTTCCCAGGATCTCCACCAACATGGGTAGGAGAGCACTGTCGGCTGCAGCCCCCCGCTATGGAATAGGCTGCCTGCTGTGCTCCGCTCCCTGAACACCCACCACCTGTTCAAATCCTGCCTCAGAGACTGGCTGCTGGTTGAGTCCTGTTGCCATTGTTTTTCTGGGTAGACTCCCTCCACCAACCTCTGAAACTTCCTGGTGTCTATCCTTATGAATAACCTTCCCTCGTTGTTATGCCAACCCTCCCTCTTAGCACTTATCTCCTCCATTCCTCCCTCCCCTTTATTCCCCTATACACTTTTTTTATTAGGTTTTCACCCTGCTGGGGATTGCTTCCCCTGCACTTGTCCATGTCAGTCCAATTTCTCTTCATGTAACTGCGTATTAGTCCGCCATATTAACCTGACACCTTGTTTGCTGTGTGGAGTTATATCAGTTTGTATTAAGTCTCTGTATCTTATTGTTCCCGGAATATTTGTTATTTTGTCTTGTTGGAAATCTTGTGTTAACTGGTTTCCAGTTCCATGTACCTGTGCTTAATTGTTGTTCCTGTGCCATTGTATTTTGGCCCAGGTTGTGCCTGAAAACAGTCCTTGGGATGAGTGCACCTACCTAGTCATCAAAGTCATAAATAAATAAAAATAAAGACATCACTGTCGCGGTTCTGAGCAAGTGGTGGGTAACCAGTAGGTCTATAAGAAGGTCAGTGACAGGGCTACCACCAGCCATTTTGGGAGTGGGGAGGAACAAGGAAAAGCTTTATTTAAATAACAAAAAAATCAGAAGCCTTCATGGATCCCAGTTAAGTCAAGTGACTCCACTCAGTGGAAAGCCAAGGCACAGCCAGCAGTTAAGACCTAACTCTCCCTGTATATTCTACTTCTGCTCAAAAGCAATCTAATATGTTTAATCATAGGGCTCTAGAACTAAAGAAGTTTGGTTCTAATGTTGGAGGAAAAGAATCTAAGGATCATTGCAGGGACAGTCTAAAGTCCCATACCCAATGCCAAAAGGGCTACTATTAAAACAAATAGAATAAAGCAGAGAAACAACTACCCCCCCCCATGGGAAATCATTCAGATATTACAATTTGTTTTCTGCCTCAAATGGCTACTCACTTATTTTATCCCAAAGGGAAGTGGGAGTCTTTTGGTGTTCAGTGCAGATCTCTGATGTGAATCGTCAACCCAGCCACCAAACATCACAGAGGGACTGCCTATCGGTTGGGTCCCCATTCTAAAATGCACCTGCCTGAGCTGGCTTCTTTTAAATATGGTACACTGCCTAACTGACTTACTTTAAATAAGGTGCAGTCCCCCAGCTAATGTGTTGGTGATTGGTGGGGAACCAGCTAATGGAGACAGCCGTCCATCTCCTAAACATTAAATAAAACCAGAAATAGGAGCTCAACCCTTGCTCATTCACAGTGGCAAAACAAGCTGAAAGCAGTGCACACTAAACCGGAACACGAGAGATTTGAGGCTTTATGCTGATAGAAATAATTGAGTATATTATTCAGACAGGTGTCAGACAGACCAATCTACTCACTGCAAGGTGCCCTGGCATGTTCGATAGAGCTTCGGGGGTGGGGAGGTCAAGCTGAGTGAGCCCTACATACAGTAAGGCATGATGACATAAAAATTGCCTAACAGACATTTTCAAAGATTGTTTCAATGCTGACCCCATGGCTTGACCCTGTGCACCTCAAAGTAAATAGGTTTGCACAAAGTAGTGGTGCATTCAAAAGTAATTGATGTGCAAAATAACATGTAAGACGTGCAAAACTAGAACTGACATCAACCCAAAACCTATTGTGTTAATGTAAAGAATACAAAAAAGTTTTCTTAAGAGGAGCATTTCTACAAAAAGTATCCAGGTTCCAACAGTTTCAAACAATGCATCACACTGTTTTATATGTAATGGCATAGTAGTAATGATAATTACTACTTCCAGGTTTTGACATTTGCAAATTTCTCATATTTATGAATTCATTATACTGCCTTGCCTTGCCCTTTAATATGAACAGTAAAGACAGAAACAGCACAACAGGAGGAATTTTTTAGTGTTGCGATCCCCCAGTTTGTTTTTGCAAGACTGCACTTGGAGGGGATCTGGTTGCGCTGCATGGTTATCCCCCATTTTTTTCATTTTCACTTTTATTTTATACTGGAAAGGCACGTGGGCAAGATGCCCATTTTCACAAGCATCCAGTTTTAACAATAATATCAGTGGATACACACGCAATTACAGAGAATACAATTTTACATAAGTACACTAATAACATGGGTGGGTATAAACATGAATACAGAAAATACAATTCTTACAGATGTACACTAATTACATAAATACAAGGCATTAACATGATTAAACGTACAGAGAGTATGTCAAAAACAAACATTAGGACATTGTATATATCTGTGAACAACACAGGGTAAGAACTTTGCTGTACATGTATACGGAATAACAGAACTTAACAGGAAGGGGATGAGGCGAAAACAGGAAAGGGAGAAATTAAGGTAGTGGAGGTGAGTTAAACTGGGGGGAGGGGAGAGTAGGGGAGTGGTACTTTTTACAGTATATCCTGGAAGGCGCAGCTAGAAAGAGTTGCAAGGGGGTTTGTTGAGTAAGTGCTTTTTTCAGATTCACCTTAAAGGAATCGATGGAGGGTCAAGTCGCAAGGTTGGCTGGTATGGTGTTGAAAAGTTTGGGGCCCTTGAAGGAGAGTGATCTCTGTCTCAGACAGGTGTTGAAAAATGGAACCATAAAGAGGGAGGAGGAAGCACTCGTGGTAGGACATGGGGGATCCGATCTTAGGAAGAGAGAAGAGACACTGGAAGGGAGGAGGTTGCTAAGAATTTTGTACATAAATGTATGAGTCTTCCAGGCAAACCTGTCTTCTAGCGACAACCATCTGATGGATTCATAAAGAGTACAGTTGTGGGTGCGACAGGGGAGTCTGGTGACAAATCTGATTATGTTATTATAGGCCACTTTTAGCTTAGAGAAATTGATGGAGTTTGGTGAAGGTGAAAAAATAAGGAACCTGTAGACAAGTAGCGGGAGAATTAAGCTGGAGGCAAGCCAAGTTCTAGTCTCGGGGACGAGAAATTGGAGATCCTGTAGAGCAGTCTGAGTCTTTGATGAATTTTGTTAATCAGCTGGGTCGCATGCAGTCTGAAGGAGAGGTGCTCATTGAGTGTAAGGCCGAGGTATTTCAATTCATGGACCTGCTCAACTGCGACACCATCATTGTCCAGGAGTGTGATGTTGAAGTTTGAGGGTTTCTGGGTGCCAAAAAAAATCGTACGTTTGGTTTTTTTGGAGTTTAAGACCATTCACTGGGAGGAAAACCAAGTGTGGACACTATAGAAATCTTTCTGGAGTTTTGAGAGGAGGGTGGTAGGGTTATTGTCATTACAGTAAAGGGTGTTGTCGTCTGAGTGGAGGATGATTTTAGTATGTGAACATACTGAGGGGATATTAATAAGAGAAAATAGGAGAGGCCCCAGAATTTACCCCTGTGGGACCCCATATTTAATGAGGCAGTTAGGTAAGGAGGTGAGGAGGTGAGGAGTTGCCTTCAATAGCCGTTTTATGGTACCTAGGATGGAGAAAGTTACCAATCCAGTTTACTGTGTTTGTGGAGAAGTTCATTTGGGAGAGGGTTGTTAGGAGCAGGTTGTGGTCTACTAAGTTGAAGGCCTTGGTTAAGTCCATGAAAAAGGAGCCAGTGTAAAGCCCATTATGTCATTAGTGAACCTCTTGAGGGCAGTTTCAATATCGTGTTTTGCCCTAAAATCACGCTGAGCCCCTGTGAGGATGTCATATTTATTTAAGTGCTCAGTGATTTATGCATGGACTATTTTTTCCATGATTCGGGGGTGGTAGAAGGGAAATGGATCTATAGTTACTGATTTCCTGTTTGGAACCTCCTTTATGCAGTGGCCTGATAGAGGCAATTTTCCAAGTCGCAGGGATGGTGTCAGTACAGAGCGCGAAATTAAGTGATATTGGTGAGGGGGATAGCAATGTCCTTTATGACTAGTTTGAGGATGGTGGTAGTTGAGACCATCTGGGCCAGTGCTGGGGTTTGAGTTATTCTTCTTAATGAGTTTGACCATATCAGGAGGGGAGAGTGCTTTGAAATAGAAGGTGGGGCTGCTGTTAAGGGTGGGGGGTCGGAGGGCTGAGCTGGATGGGCAGGGGAGAGGAGTCTTGTATTTGTTAAGGTCCCCAAAAAAGGAATTAAACATTCAATTCAATTCAATTTTATTTTTATACTGGAAGGTATGTGAGCAAAAATGCCCATTTTCACAAACGTCTAGTGGTACAGAAATTCGATAATACAGAGAAAAGGGTAAAAACAATATTTACAAAATTTGATGGTATTTACAGTAAGAACAGTGTAAATGACAGGAACATCTAGAATAGAAAAAAAAATACAGAGCACACAACAACAGAGCCAATATACAGATACTTATAAATTATAAGGTAATTCAAGGGTTGGTGGACGTTCGGGGGGGTTACCTACCGGGGCAGACACAGGTGGTGGATTGGAGGAGGTGGTCCTTGAGGGAGGAGGTGAATGAGCCAATTGAACTACAGGCCTGAAGTTCAGGGGGCAGTTTATTATAAAACATGGTAGCAACGCATTAAGGGTCATTTGATGATTTCCCATCAGTAAGGAGGGTAGTCTGCTCGGATTTCCTGTCTTTGCCTAGTAAGGAGTTTAGAGTCTCCCAGAGTTGCTTAGAGTTAGCTTTGTTATATAGTTGGCTGTTCTTGAGGTGGTTTACCTTCATGGCTTGGACAGTGGACTTGCATCTATTGCGGAGGGTTTTATACTCCTGGAGGAATACGGGTGAGTTAGACTTCTTGTACTTAGACCAGGCCTTGTCCCTACAGTGGATAAACCTAAGGAGACAAGGAGTGACCCATTCGTTTGAGTGCCCATGCACTTTAAACTTTTTTTTAGGGATGACTGAGTCACAAATGGAGTTAAAAGTATAGGAGAATGCTTCAATGGCAGAGTCTATGTTATTTATTTTGGTGGTGAAAGACCAGTCCATGGATTTGAAAGTGTGTGAGACAATGCACTAGAGGAAAAGAGGGAGAAAAAATATATATACATTAGTAACATGTAACATTTCTTATCAATTATGAGAAAGACTATGACTATTTACAGGTGCACTTAGCTTTGCTTTTACTGGAGAGGTTCACTCTTATTAATTTCTTTATATCATACTAAGACCCAGGGACAACTATATATAAGCAAAATTATCATAAGAATGGTTTTAAATCCCAGTCTTCATTTAGGTTGTGGGGTTTGAGGCCATTTAGTTTAAATATCCAGAAGATTTCTCTCTGCAGTAGCCTCCTAAGTCTGTCCTTACCCCTTTTATTCTTACCCACCCATTCTAGCCCCATGAACCACATGACCTTATGGTTAGAGTTATGGTAGCTGTGAAAGTGCATTCCCACTGGTGTCTCAGACTGTGGGTTTCGAATGCTCCATACATATTCAGGGATTCTCCCCTTTAAAGGGAATATGGTGCATCCAATGTACATTTTGGGCAGTTGAAACAGAGAATGTACACAATAAAATTAGTTGTGCAACTAATGAATTTAGAAACTTTACAGAATGGGTTGTGGAGACTTCTGGTGACTTCAATAATAGGCGTGCACACCTATCGTTTGTGCTAGCAGATTCCTAAAAATGTACCAAAAAAGCTGCTAATTCATCTTTTTGAACAACACCCTGATTGATCCTTCAGTGCAGTGTTCCATATGGGAGAGTGTAAAAAGAAACAAAAAGCTCAGAACTCACCATCACAGCTATAGGACACCACCGATCTCTCTGCCTCCCCACCATCCAGTGTGGTCTCCTCTCCTAAATTAGCTGAAGCTGACCACATGGTGAGAATTACCAATGCTCACCTGTTGAGTGAACTTCAGGCATTCAGAATAAAAATCCTTGATTCTCTGCTGGCAGACAGAACTGACTTAGAAAAAGTAAGAAATAAAAAACATGGATCTGCAACAGGCTACGACGCAAATAAGCACCTGGTTGGATGACATGTGTGACTTGCGGTTGCACCTCCGCCAAAATCAAATGCAGCTCAAAAATAGAAAAAAACACAGGATCTGGAGGGCAGGCTGCATAGAAAAAAACTTCTGAATTTATAAGGTGGTGGCGGGAGAGGAAGGACCAAACCTAATGCAATTTGGACACAATCACTTATCTGCTTTTTCTGTTTACGGTGACCTAGTGCTGGTCAGAGGGGAAAGGGTGTGAGGGGTGGCGGCCCTTGTTGAATGCCAAGAGGCAACCCCAGCTAACACTCAGGCAGCATTTGTAATCTACTTTAGCTGCATAGATGGTCTCCAGGCATGGCTCTGGATAGAAAATAAAACTTTTCATGCACTTTTCTGGTCATAAGGCACTTTACAGGCAGTGATGATATATCCTAAGTAACTCAAGAGCTTAGCAGACAAGCTGGGTGGAGCTGGGGGTGCAGATACAGGGGGACCCAAATTGGGGCTGCTGATAGCCAGGAGGCCTTGGTTAGGGGTCAGCTAAACTGCCTTCTAGTGTCTGCCAGGCAGCTTCAGGCAGGATTCCTGCCTTACTTTGCCCCAGCCCCCTACTATTTACTGGACAACACACCCTGCCTACCAAAACTGAAATATAGTAAACTTGGAAATCTGGTTTGATCACTAGCAGCATAATGGCACCATCCCTGTCTTATAACAGAGATAACAGCCTCCTTGATTGTGTCCTAGCTTGGGACAGCCAGCATCCCCCCACCCCATTTTTTTAAGCAGGGGATTCTGATACTTCTTCCTCTGACCTTACTGACCACTTACACAGGTTCTTATCAGAAGGGTCTGACTTGCAGTACACCAAAGTTCAACGTAATTTTATTCATGTGTACCTGAACTGAGATTTCCTTCAGCTTATTGACTTACTGACAGTTTACTCCCTCATTTATAATGGGTTTTACAGCGAAGATCCTCAAGAAGCGGACCTTATTGTTTATATTGCTGCTGAACAAGCCTTGTAAGTGCAGCCTTGTGAGTCTTTTTTTATGACTGTGGGCGGAGCCTACAGGAGTATTGCATGTACAAAAGGAGTGATGTCATGATTTCTGTCCGTGGAATTGACTGAAGGTGTAAATAGTCTCCTCCGCCTTACCCTCCTCCAAAGAAATGTTTTCCGCCCTCAAATAAATACGCGTTCATGTTAGTCAATGGTTGCAGGGTACTATTTTCTTCTTAAATGGGTGGTACAAGAACTGGAACCTGAGTAGTGGGAGGCAACATTATTTTTTGGGGGGGGGGGGAGTAAGGTCCACCCCTCCTCCACCCAAGAAGCTCCAAAAGATCCATCCCACCTTTTTTTCTTTTTGTATTCATGTGGGAGGGGCATGAGGTGGATCTATTATCCTGAAAGCAGATTCACATGTTTGGGATGTGGACCAAGGAACAGAACAATTCTGTGGAGTCCCTGCATTTTGTTAAGGACGAGAACAGAAGGTACTTAAAATGCCTTCAAACTGACTTAAAAACCCTTGGAACAAATGAATATCAGAGTCACCTGGTGTCTCAAAAGGAAAGACTAAGAAGTGTCTAAAAACTAAGGAAAATAGCTTTCAGCTATTTCTTAAACATTTATATATTAAAAACAAAGTTCAGCTTTTGGGATTAACAATATTTGTTTACCATATTCTATCTACCTATATATAGTTTGTCTTTTTAGTAGTTTCAAAATCTTGCATTGGTGTTACTAATGCATTTAGGAATACATTTTTTTAATTGTCTTTACAGATAACCTTGAAAGCATTGGTGTTACTAATGCATTTAGAAATACATTTTTATGTTTGCTTGCACACATGTGCAAGAAACATAGTGCCATCATTCGAGTTTTCGGAGGTGTGGCAACCCTCTTCCAATTCAGTCAGTGTGTTTGCAGGCACGGCTGCAGTTCTCCCGTGCCTGCTGGAGCTGTCTATGACAGCATAGAAACATAGAAACATAGACTTTGATGGCAGATAAGGACCGCTAGGCCCATCTAGTCTGCCCATTTCCCTACCTACAGGATAGGCCGCAGATCCTAGTTAACCAACAGCCTATTTCTTCCTACCCCCCACAAGAATTGCCTTATGTCTGTCCCATTCATTCTTGAATTCTCCCATAGTTTTAGACCCCACAACCTCCTCAGGAAGGCTGTTCCGTGCATCCACTACTCTCTCTCTGTGAAATAATACTTCCTCGCATTGCCCCTGAACCACCCTCCTTCTGTCTTTAAATTGTGTTCCCTTGTTCTTGCAAGTCTCTTTTTCTGAAAAATGCTACTCTCATGGACTTTGTTGATTCCACTGAGGTACTTAAAAGTTTCTATCATGTCCCCCCTCTCCCTTCTTTCCTCAAGGGTATACATATTAAGCTCCTTTAGTCTCTCCTCATACGGCTTCTCTTGCAGACCCTGCACCATTTTAGTTGCCCTCCTCTGGACTGCCTCTATCCTGTCTATGTCCTTGCGGAGATGGGGTCTCCAGAACTGGACACAGTACTCCAGATGGGGTCTCACCAACTGTCTGTACAGAGGGATAACAACTTCTTGTTTTCTGCTGCTGATGCCTCTCCCTATACATCCCAGTATACCCCAGCCCTCCCTACTGCCTTCTCACATTGCTTGCTAACCTTAAGGTCATCTGATATGATAACTCCCAGGTCCCTTTCCTTTTTTGTTGTTGTTACTACCTCCCCACCCATTGTGTATTCTTCCCCTGGGTTCTTGTTTCCCAGGTGCATTATTTTGCACTTCTTTGCATTGAATCCTAGCTGCCATACTTCTGACCATTCCTCCAACCTTGCCAAATCCCTTTTCATCCTTTCCACTCCTTGTGTATCAACCCTGTTGCAGATTTTTGTGTCATCTGCAAAAGGTATACTTTTCCTTCCAGTCCCTCTGCAATGTCACTGATGAAGACATTAAAAGGACTGGACCCAATACTGAACCTCCGCGGTACCCCAATAGTAACCCCTTTCTTCAGAATGGACTCCATTTACAATTACCTTCTGTGTCCTGTTGTCCAGCCAATGTTTTACCCAGGCTACCACCCTGGGACCCACTCCCAGGCTGGTTAATTTGACTATTAATCTTTTGTGTGGGACTGTGTCAAATGCCTTGCTAAAGTCTAGGTAGGCCATGTCCACAGCCCCTCCCTGGTCTACTACTTTGGTCACCCAGTCAAAGAAATCTATTAGATTCATCTGACATGACCTTCCCGCTGTGAACCCATGCTGCCTTGGGTCCTGTGCTTCACTGGCCTCTAGGTACTCAACTATTCTTTCCTTCAGAAGTGACTCCATCACTTTCCCTACCACAGAGGTCAGACTGACAGGTCTGTAGTTTCCTGCCTCTGTCTTGGACCCACTTTTGTGAAGGGGAATCACATCCGCCTTCCTCCAGTCCTCGGGTATCACACCAGCCTCCCATGATTTATTAAAAGAGTAGCCAGTGGTTTCACTAGTTCCTCCTTAATTCTTTTAGAATTCTGGGTGAATTTCCATCAGGACCCATTGCTTTGTCCACCTTCAGTTTTAGGAGTTCTTGCAGAACCCTTTCTTCTGTGAAAGGACTGGATCGCCCCCAATCAAGAGTGCTTCTGTTAATTGGATTAGGCACTTCCTCCTCTTTAGGAATACTGAGCAGAAATATTCGTTCAGTATTCCTGCTTTTTCACTATCCCCTCTGCCCACCCACTGTTCATTCTATTCAGCCTCACTATCCTTTCTTTGTCTTTTCACGTCGCTGATGTACCTATAAAAGGTTTTATCACCCTTCTTAACTGAGTTGGCTATCTTTTCTCAGTTTGGGCCTTTGCTATTCTGACTTCCTCCCTGCTTCCTTCTGCCTTAATTGGTACAGCTCTCTGTCCTGCTCCTTCTGTGTTTCCTTATACTACCGAATGCTATCTTTTCTTCCTGACTTCTCACAGCCACCTCTTTTGAGAACCATAGTGGCTTTTTCTTTCATTTTGATTTGTTCATTTGCTTCACACAAAGGCTTGTTGCCTCTGTGATGGCAGTTTTAATAATTCCCCATTGTTGCTCCACACCTCCTTCTAGCCTGTTTGCTAGTGCTTTCTGAGGCACTCTCCCATCTTGCCAAAGTCAGCCCTCCTAAAGTCCAGTACCCTCACTTTGTCTGGCTTGACTCTGTAGCTGAGTTTAACGTGAACCACACTGTTTGATGGTCACTTGTCCCCAGATGGCAACCCACTTCTAGATCTGAGATCCTCTCACTGCCCCCGTTTGAGAGTATGAGGTCTAAGATTGCTCCCTCACTAGTGGGTTCCGAAACTATCTGTCTAATGCCTGCCACCTGTAGGGCATCAAGAATGGCCCTGCTCTTGGATGTGGCTGCAGCAAATGTGCTCCAGTTAACATCTGGCATATTCAGGTCTCCCATCAACAGTATCTCCCCTTTCTCTGCCATTCTAAGAATGCCTTCTATCATATCCTTGTCCATTCCTTCCCCCTGACAAGGGGGTCTGTACACAACCCCTGTGCAGATTGTGGTACCCTTTCCAGTCTCTAAGGTGACCCACAGTGCCTCCTCTCCTCCCTTACTCTTTTGTTCAGTTGCTTTATCCTTCCTTTACATGAGAGCTACCCTCCCTCTTCTCCCCTGCCTGTCTCTCCCTGTAGGTTATGTACCCTGGTATGTTAACATCCCACTCATGGTTTTCTGTGTACCATGTTTCTGTGACTGCTACGATATCCAGGCATCCTCTTCCATTAAGGCCATCAGCTCAGGGAGCTTGTTGCCCAGACTACGGGCATTGGTACTATTACCTCCATTTCATGATGGCCTTACTCCTTTTGCCCCATCCCTGTCCTTCTTGCCTTTGTCACTTTCTTCATTTACCTCTGCCCTTCTCTCTATCGACACCTCTATGTTGGTGTTTGCGCATAATACCGTGATTATTTGGGGGTAGGATTTTCCTGCTCCTTTCCAGTGCCTCCCCTTGGCTAGTTTAAAAGCTTGCCAATGAAGCATTTAAACCTATCACCTAGGATCCTGGTTCCCTCCTGACAGATGCAGCCCATCATGCCGGTATAGGCTTGCATCACTCCAGGTGGACCCCCAGTCCCCAATGAAGCCAAATCCCTGAGCTCCACACCAGTTTTTCAACCACTGATTGAATCCCATGGTGTGGAACACCTTAGCCTCTCCTATGCCATAGATGGGTAGCACCTCCGAGAAGGTTACCGTGCGTGCTACTTGACTAAGGCCCCTCCCCAATTCCACAAACCCTTCCTGCACTTCTCTAATCCCTTTCTTAGCCAGGTCATTTGTCCCTAGGTGGACAATGACATCCAGCTCCTTCCCCTGTGCAGCTGCTCCGGCAATCCTGAGGATTCGCTACCTGTCCCTGCAAGCCATGGTGCCAGGCAGGCACCTTACCTCCATCTCCCCTTCCTTCCCCAGTTCTACCTTCCTAACAATGGAGTCCCCCACCAGGAGTTGTTTCCTTCCCCTGCAGGGTCCCCTGCCACCCTCCTGTGGGTCTCCTTTGTGGAGGTTGCCAGCATCCTCCTTGGTCTCCACTGTGGGTGCCTCCATAGAACCGCACTTTGCCAGAATGGCATAGGAATTGTGGAGAGGCACAATGGGAGGATGCGCCTGTTCCACCACCCTCACCCTCCCTGAGCCCACTGTGGTCCAACCGCCTCTTTCTTGGCAACCTCTGAGGCAATGGCAGTGGCACTGGTGGTCCCTGAATGGAAGAGGAGGTCCCACAATCCTGGCCAACCTAGCCTGAGATGAGCAACCTCCCTCAGCCCAGAGAGGTGCCTGCAGATGGGATAACACCGCATCCTCCAGAACATCTCCTGGAAGACTGCTGCTCCACAGCCACTGCACTGCACCACTCCAATCATGTCTTATTTCTGGCCCCTTAACTGTTTGCAATCCTTACTCTTTCCTCTGTTTTTTTTTTCTCTCTCCTTACTTTCTGCCTGTGCGCCTTTAAGCTCCTGATTGTCCTGTTCTGAGACAAGAATATCCTATATTCTCAGTAGACCACTTACTTGCTCAGAGGCAGACCTCCAGCAGCTAGAGGGGGCCGGAGAGCTACTCTGCCCTTCTAGGATGGTGGGTCCTGAGGTTCTGTGATCACTCACTTCCTGCCCCTAAACAGGAAGTTCCTGTTGCCAGTCAAATTCTGTGCCTATAAAAATAGAACTAGCTTTGGATGGAGGGAAGGGAAGGAGGGTAATATAGTCCCAGCAGAGAAGTTCAGTCACACAGCAATCCTTTCTCCTGGTGTCTTCTGCCAAGCTATTCCAAAATGCAGTGGAGTACAGTTGAAAGGGGGAGCTACGCTTCAGAGAGCAGTGATAAGATATCGCCTGCTCATGCATGCTCCCCCTACACACACACACACACACACACACGCATACTGCGTGCGCGCCCCCCACACACACACTGTGTAGCCGATGAGGGTGCCTAATCCCCCGTCAGCTGTGCTGCGCCCCCCCAAAACAGAGTTCCATATGCCATGCTGGATGCCCACCCCAGCGTGGCTACACATCGATAGCCGACGGGGTGCCCAACCTCCGCCGGCTCCACTGGTCCCCCGAGAGTACAGGGTGCCACGCCAGGCCCACCCAGTGTGGCAACAGATGCTATCGCCGATGGGGTGCCTCAATCCCCATTGGCTCCATGCCCCCACAAGCTGTCCTTGTGCCATGCTGGGAGCCCACCCCAGTGTGGCAAACATCCCGTCCGCCATTTTTAAAAAACAAACAACCTGAAACTGAAAATGGTCCTCGCTGTCTCTGCCCCCACCCGCCCACCCACTGTACACCCTGCCTCCTCACCTTCTATACTTACCTCCGACCGTGCGACGATCTTCGGTGGACCGTGAACACGCTCTGTACTTCAAAGCCAACCGCAAACTGAGGAAATGCCGGTAAGCTGTATAATGGGATAGATAGGGTTTTTTCAACTTTGCTGCATATCTCAGGCATTTTTTGGAATTTTTGCACCAAATTTTCAACATGGTTTTTTTGGGACCCCTTCTCATGAATGCTCTCACTGTCATGGTGTTAATCGGGCCCGAAGGGTGATTTCGCAGTCACTGCGTGAAATCACCTTTCGGGACTGAGTAATGAAACAACACTGCCACTGTTCATAAGGTGGGCTCTCAAAAAGCCTGTGTTGAAAATTTGGTGGAAAATTTCCTAAAAATGACTGTTTTATGAGCGTGCATTGCGCAGTTCCTATGCACGCTCGTAAGTTCACGAATTTTCAATATTTGCACTCCAGATTTTCAACATTGCCATTTTACCACACCTCCTTATGAGCAGTACAGCTGTCATTTTTCACATCTTGCCCAAAACGTTTTTCCACCCATGTAGCGCACAATGGCGCATTTGGTGTGCGAAATCAATGTATGGGACACATTAAGAAAATCACAGTGACACTGTTAATGAGCAGAGGTCTTAAAATGGTTATTTTGAAAATTTGGTGAAAAAATTCCTAAAAATGACTGTTTTACGAGTGAGCATTGCGCAGTTTCCACGCACCCTCATAAGTTCATGACTTTGTAATATTTTCAGTCCAGATTTTCACCAGTGGCATTTTTCCAAACTTCCTTATGAACAGTACAGCTGTCATTTTTCACAACATGGCTGAAATGTGTTTTCACACTTCCAGCGCAGAGATGCGTGGTCGCTGTGGGAAATCATTGTTCGGGACAGATAAAGAAAATCACAGTGACACTGTTCATGATCGGAGGTCCCAAAATGCCTGTGTTGACAATCTGCTGTAAAAAATCCCCAAACTAATTACATACGGGTGTGCGTTGTACAGTTTCTATGCACGCTCGTGAGTTCACCAGTTTTTTTAATATTTTACTGCAGATTTGCAACATTGCCATTTTTACACCTCCCCATGAACAGTACAGCTGTCATTTTCACATCCTGTTCGAATGTTTTTTGCACCTGTGGAAAGCAATGCCGAGTCGCTGTGCATAAGCAGCTTTCGCCAACAAACTGATATTGCCACTGTTCATGAGGTGGGGGTCACAAAAAAACCATGTTGAAAATTTGGAGTAAAAATACCAATGAATGGCTGAGGTGTTAGGGTTTCCAACCATAACGCCCCACCCTGTAGAGAATGACAGTCATCAGGGGTGTGACTTGGGATTCTTTCCTGTAATGCTCATACCATTCCACACCCTGCAGCCAGTGAGAGGCATCGAGGTATGCCTTGACTCTTCGCCCCAAAGTTTACCCCATTCTCCTATACCGCACCATCTCACCATATTTCTGATGGAATGGGTGCATATGGCCAAAGACCTTACACACCGTGACACTCTGTCAGTGTCTGTAGGTAGGTGGTGAAATGATGCGGCCGTTATGCCTGACAACCCAAAGGCACACCCCAATGCCTGTCACTCTCTTCAGGGTGGTGGTGGGGTTGGCTTCAGTTCAATACTTCACTGCCATTTCTATTATGCAGCTCTGTAACTTCTACACTACCAATGCCAATGCCAGCAAGCAAACATTCGGCATTGACAAATGCTTGTTTTAATTGTCTTTACAGATAAATCATGCATGTTCATATGAGGGCACATTTTTGGGCAGATGGGGTTCAAATTATTTTAATCATGGGCACAGTACTTTGTAAACACAGTCTGTGATGAAGTGTATTTTTCTTTTTAAGTTTGAGAAAGCTATTAGAAGTAGAATGGGTTAAACACTTCCTGGAACTTTCTGCACAACAAGTTCCCCATGGCACCTCACAGCATTTGACATCAACATCCTAAGAGCAGTCAGTGTGATACTTTACAGGGCATTGCATAACAAGAGATCTAGCCTTCCCTTTTTCCAAATAATATACCAGCTTCACTCTCAGTCAGGCAGTTCTAGGCTACTGTTTATATTCTACTGAATCTTCTTAAAGGAAAACTGCATGTTAAAATCAGGAATGTATGTATTACTACCAGTTTTGAGTTCTCACTTCAATCCAGTGTTTTGTTTCTGCCTAGGCTGTTAGAGGAGTTTTTCTAATTTTCCCTGGGTGTTTTATGATGTCGGGGGCTGTCATTCAAGTTTGTTTTATTGCATCTTCTCCAAGTTAGTCTTCACAGCGTACCCTTTGGTTTGATGTCTACTAGCCCCTACAGCAGGCCAGTGTCTTGTTACAGTGTTTTGCTTAGCCACAGCAGAGAAAAAAAAACACTGCAGCCAGGATTCACAGTGCTATACAATGTACTATAGAACGTTACATGTTTAAACACATACACACACACACACACACCCCAAGCAGAACACAGCTGGATAAGGTACCAGTATTTAGGAAACTTGTCATACTTACCCAGAGTCTAGCAATGTGAATCCTGGCTGTGACTATAGTTGTTTACAACTGAATGATAATAACCACATTTGCTTCACTTGCAAATAGGTAGGCATTTTTCTCTAATTTCTGTTTGACTTACTGTAGGTTACACATAGAATCTAATCCAGAAGCAAATGATTTGATACCTTTTAATGCACCAACATAGATGTAACAACAAGAACAAAGTGCTTTAGCTTTTGGACCAACCAGTCTTTCTTTAGAAGCCTAATGGCCATTGTTTAGAAAAAAACAATACCTTTAACAGCTAGATCATGCAGAAAAAAATCCCCATTGGTTTAAAATACTCATTTAAAAAATATAGATGATGATGTCAGAGAAGTTTAACAGTACCATATTACCTTCAGCCAGGAGGTTCCCAGGGTCAACTGTGCTTCGTGCAAAACACATACAAAGAATCCTACTGCACATAAATTTACTTGACATAACATAACACTGCTGGAGCAGATGACTCTTAAATCAAGCTATGAGTTTCGCAGTGTGTATAAGGATGTGATTACTGAAAAGCAACCCCACCCAGAATAAAGACATACTAAGAATGTTTTAGGACTCCAAGAAGTTTCAGTGCATGCATTATAGACAAGAAATTGCCAGTAAAGTTGTCTTAAAAACATCAGTGCACAGTGTATGATGTGTAAAACTTAGCTAGACCGATCACCCAGCTGTACTCTCCAGCTAACTGTGCTCTTATGTGTGTAGTAACACTTTCAAGGATTCTGGATAGAACTACAGTGAAATAAAACTGCCACCTTCCCCAGGATAAGGTAACTAGAAGTAAATATAAAGTATGTGTGTAAGACGAGAGGTCTAACATACCTATATTTCCACATAGAAACATAGAATTTGACAGCAGATAAGGACTGCTTGGCCCACCTAGTCTGCCCATTTTCCTACCTAATGGACAAGCTGCAGATCCTAGTTAACCAACAGCCTACTTCCTCCTACCCCCCACTAGAATTGCCTTATGTCTGTCCCATGCATTCTTGAATTCCCCCACTGTTTTTGACTCTACAACCTCCTCAGGAAGGCTGTTCCATGTATCCACAACCCTCTCTGTGAAGAAATACTTCCTCACGTTACCTCTGAGCCACCCCCCACCCTTGTTTTTGCACATCTCTTTTTCTGAAAGATGCTACCCTCTTGGACTTTGTTGATTCCCTTGAGGTATTTGAAAGTTTCTATCAAGTCCCCCCTCTCCCTCCTTTCCTTGAGGCTATACACCTTTAGTTCCTTTAGTCTTTCTTCATATATCTTCTGAGGAAGACCCTGCATCATTTTGGTTGCCCTCCTCTGGACAGCCTCCACCCTGTCTATGTCTTTGTGGAGATGTGGTCTCCAGAATTGTACACAGTACTCCAGATGTGGTCTTACCAACTGTCTGTACAGAGGGCCAACAACTTCCTGTTTTCTACTGGTGATGCCTCTCCCTTTACTCCCAGTATCCCCCAGCCCTCCTTACTGCCTTCTCACATTGCTGACCCACCTTTAGGTCATCTGATATGACTACCCTCAGGTCCCTTTCCATTTTTGTTGTTGTCAGTATCTCACCCCCCACTGTGTACTCTTTCTCTGGGTTTTTGTTTCCCAGGTGCATTACTTTGCACTTCTTTGCATTGAATCTAAGCTGCCATACATTTGACCATTCCTCCAACCTTGCCAAGTCCCTTTTCATCATTTCCACCCCACCTTGTGTATCAGTCCTGTCACAAATCACTACAATAGTACCCTAATGTAAAAAGATCTGTCCAGGACCCCCATGGAAATGAGATATCACACCCCCAATATGTACAGAGTTAAAAAAATATGTGACAGTCTATGATAACACTCCTGTATGTACAGTAACAGGCTAGGTAATCTGAATATGGTGCAACGGAATCAACCCCACTCCAGGGCAAAGATAAAAAGTAAGGAGGAATTAATATCCATTATGTGTGTGAAATAAGAGTTAGTAACACACTGTAACTTCATGTATATAAACAGAGGCCTACCTCCATGTGACAGCAAGCCCCACACCAGTTATATCATGTACCTCACAACATATACCCACACACACCCACATCCCACACATGTTGAAGTCCTATAATATGCCAGTCTGAAGAAGTCTGTGGATGTCAGTTTCTGTAATGTCCCACGAAACCCAGATCAATGTTCATCCCATCTGCTACCATATTAAGATGTAAACTACGTTTAATCTCAAAAGCTTGTCTCTGTTGTGTGTTTTTGAGATTTCTTTAAGACCATTACTGACATATCTGAAATTGAGTGGTCAGGCTGGGAGAAGTGGTGCCCTGCTAGATTTTCAGTCTTCTTTGTTCTAATAGTATGTCTGTGCGAGTTTATCCTAGTGCAGAGCTGTTGGCTTGTCTCTCCAATATGACCTGTTTGTGGACACCTTTTGCACTGAATGAAATAAACATGTTGTGATGTGCATGTATAACTCCCGTGCACCTTGAATTCCTGTTTTGTGATGTAGCCACACAGTCCAAGGTGGAAATGAGCTCACAAGTCTTACAAGTGCGTTGATTGCAGGGTCGTATGCCATCGTGTGACATGGTATTCTGTCCTGGTGAAAGTTTGTTCCTAATAATACTACGCAGATAGGAGTACAGTTAAATAGTGTCACATTTTTACTCTGTAGGTATTAGGATACATGAGCCCTTTTACTTAGGATTTCGTGACAAGTTGAATTCCTTTGGAGAACAATTGCAGTGACTGATGTGAATAAAGGTTCATTAGAAGTGTGTGTGTGTGTGTGTGTGTGAATGAGAATCTTCTTAAAGCTAGTGATCCCCCCCGCATTATGGGGATGTGGGGTGGGGTAGGGTGTATTGTTTGTGTGAAGAGGAGGAGAGAAATTAAATTTTCATCACTTTTTCGGATTCCTTAGATACTTCTGGTACACCAAGTTGTTAAATTCTCAGTGTATATTGACATCAGTACATATCAGGCTACATGGTCTTAATTCCTTGGTGCTCCTCGACTAGAGTTTTTTGTTTGACACTAATACTGTCAATTTATATTTAAATTATAATTTATAAAGTCATGTCACTATACTAGAGGTTTTAGAAATTAGGGGGCATGATATCTAGCTGGAGAGTACAGCTGGGTGATAGGTCCTGCTAAGTTTTACACATCATACAGTGTGCATTGATGTTTTTAAGACAACTTTACTGGTAATTTCTTGTCTATAATGCATGCATTGAAACTTCTTGGAGCCCTAAGACATTCTTAGTATGTCTTTAATCTGGGTGGGGGTTGCTTTTCAGTAATCACATCCTTATACACGCTGTGACACTCATAGCTTGATTTAAGAGTCATCTGTTCCAGCAGTGTTATCTTATGTCAATTAAATTTATATGCAGTAGGATTCTTTGTATGTGTTTTGCACCAAGCACCTTTGACCCTGGGAACCTCCTGGCTGAAGGTAATATGGTACTGTTAAACTTCTCTGACATCATCTTCTGTATTTTTTAAATGAGTATTTTAAACCAATGGGGATTTCTTCTGTTTTTTCTGCATGATCTAGCTGTTAAAAGTATTGTTTTTTCTAAACAACGGCCATTAGGCTTCTAAAGAAGGACTGGTTGGTCCGAAAGCTAGAGCACTTTGTTCTTGTTGTTACATCTATGTTGGTCCATTAAAAGGTATAAAATCACTAGCTTCTGGATCTGTTCTTGCAAGGACCTATACGGCAAATACTAAATCTAGATTTCAACATAGAATCTGAAAAATTCATAGCATGCTGCATTGTGATTCAATGAACTGATAAATGGGGATTTTTGTTTCTTTTACAAATTCATGTTTCCTGACCATGGATATACTAAAACAAAAATTTCTCAACAAAATGTTTTTAAATAAAGAACTTAACTCACAGCAGCAGAAGAAGCATGTTGGCATTAAAAGCTTAGTGGCATGGATGTAGAGGCACCAGTATTTAAGCATGACTTTGGTAGAGGATTGTGGCTAGGGGTGAGGGAGGGAGTGAGTCTTGATATTTATAACATAATGGTTTTCTGATCCGCCAGCCTTCAATGGGTTAGACTCTGCAGCCGTCTGTACAGTATATCACTAAGCCATATGCAGTGTGGTATGGGTAAAACCCAGATCACCAGACCAGTACCAGTGTAGTAAAATCTGCACTGGGCACAGCTTGTGCAAATATTGCTGATCCAGTGGTTTGAATAAATACGTGCAAATAAATACTCTGCTTCACCTCATGCTTCAACCCACCCCAGGAGTGACGTTATTACATGATAACACACACCCTGTCATGTCTTATTGCTTAGATATGCCATTTCTCAATGTACTATACTTTGATTCAGTTAGTGTATGCAACAGCCTTCATGTGAACACTCTGGGCTTCTCTTTGACTCCTGATGTCTATTTGCTTTAGCTATTGTATATTGTTTGAACTGCTTTGGTCTTCTTGATGTGGTGCCTGAGTGCCTAAACTATGTAATCTGTCTATCTACTGCTACCCATGTATCTCCAGTGAATGATTGTTATAACTGTCTGCTCTCCGAGTCATTGTTTTTGGACTTGTTAACTGTGCTGTCTTTGTATTAGTTGCAACACGGTGTCTTTGTAAATGAGTCTCTGACTCAAAGGTTTGTAAATCTGATATTTTTTAAATAAATAAATGTTTATGTTTAAGCCCATGAAACACCCTTATCTAGTTAATGCATTCACAATCGTAGTGGCTCTGCCAAAGCTTGTTTTTTCTATTGGGACAGCTGTCTGGAAGGCCCATGAATCTTCACAGATCACCCCCCCCCAGGAGTTTGTACCACCAAACTCTAGAAGGGGAGCTTCATGAATCCTCCCCTAGCTTGGAAGGGCATAATGGTTGCATCCCACTTGGAGGTAAGTTTGCAGTACCTTTCTGTGCTGCTCATTTGGCACCTTTTCTAAATGTTGTCGTTATTAATTGTTAAGTAAAAAAATATGGAACTTAAATTGGCTACTGATACATTGGATAATAAAAAGAAGTTTTATAATTATATAGGTTCCCTAAAAAGGCTCTAGAGCAATTATTGGACCATTACAAACAGACTCTAGAATTATAACAAAAGAATCTGAGATGGCAGAAGAATTTAATACATTTTTTCATAATATATTCACTCACAAGGAATACTTAAATAAGGATATAGCTAATTTAAATCTGGCTAATGTAGAACCTATTACAGAAAAATAAATTTTAACTGAAATACAAAATTTAAAAACCACGTCATCAGCTGGACCAGATGGAATACATCCCACTCTTTTAAAACAAATTGCTTTACAAATATTAGGACCGCTTGGAAAATTGTTCAATTTATCACCCGAAACTGGAGAATGCGTTTCTGTTTGGAAAGAAGCTGTAGTAGTCCCTATTTATAAAACAGGTTTAAAATCTATGGTGTCTAATTATCGGCCCATAAGCTTAACATCTGTAATTGGAAAAGTTTTGAAAGATTAATTCACGTGAATGGAAGATTATATTTCCAATAACAAATTACAAGATAAGACACAGCATGGTTTTACAAACGGTAGATCATGCCTACTTGAGCCAGCTTAGCTTTTTGAAACGGCTAGCATTAGATCAAGGTCTACCAGTGGACATAGTGTATCTGGACTTAGCTAAGGCTTTGATCGTGTCTCACATAAAATTTTGATTGAATATTTAATCACATTAAAATTTCCAAATAAAATAACTAATTGAATAGACTCATGGCTATATAACCGCAGACAAAACAACTGTTAAAGGTGCCATGTCATCATGGGCGGAAGTGTCACAAGTGGTGTCCCCAGGGCTCTGTTTTGGGGCCTGTTCTATTTAACATTCTGACATCACCGCTACAAACATCTGACAATATCTGGATTTCTAAATATGGATGATTGCAAAATAGGTTACGTAGTAATACTACTGATAATATCAGCCAATTGCAAGCAGAACTAGGTAATTTGGAAATTTGACTACTAATTATCAAATGAAATTTAACGAACAGAAATGTAAAGTTATGCACCTAAGTTATAATAACCAAAAATGTGTATATATTAAACAAAGAACAAATACAAGTGACAGAAAATGAAAAAGATTTGGGGATTAATATTGATAATAAGTTGAATTTTGAGAATAATACTATCTTTAAAATAAAGAAATGTCAGAGAGTCATGGGTTATATTTGGAAGAATATTAAAAGTAGATTACCTCAGGTTATTCTGCCTTTGTGTACTAGTTTGGTGAGATCTCATTTGGAGTATTGTGCCCCGTTTTGTGCACCCTTAACAATTAGAAGTAGGAAACAATTGGAGGGAGTACAGAGGAGAATGACTAAAAAAATTCAGGGTATGACTAATAAGTCATATGGTGATAGACTGAGGTCACTTGGTCTATACTCTATACAATATAGGCAACTTAGGGGGGATCTTTGCTTACTCTATAATGCTTTTCTTACAGAGGGACTTTTGGAGAATCTTAGTATTGTAAGAAAATTTGATACCTTGCATACTCGATCTCATACCATGAAATTAAAAGATGTACATTGTAAAACCAAAAAAAGACATCAATGGTATACACAGAGAATTGTTAACTTTTGGAACACATTACCAGTTTCAATTGTAGAAAGCAAAACTATGGAAATATTTAAGAGTACATTAGACATATTCATGGGTGATAAAAAATGTGACTTTATAGAAAATTAAAACCATCCTCGGATGGCAAATTCTTAAATAGGCTATGCCTCCTGAATTTGTATAGAAAACTATGAAACTATGAAGTTTGTTGAAATGTACAGTTCATTTATGGGAGAGTGGTGACAGCAGTGTGGGATGGGGGAGGGACAGCTAGGGGAGGATGGATCTCTTGCTTGGGCAAGTACCTGAACTGGTCAGTTTGATTGTGTTCTGTTATAGTTTTTTTTCACCTTCTGGATTGATGGCTAATATATGTCAGTGGCCTTAATTGCCCTGTCAAGAGAGCCAGAATAATTAGATATTTTTGTAAAGAAAACCCCAATATTATTTTGATGCATGAGATGCACCTTGCAATTGGGAAGCAGGCAAAGTTAACCAAGTTCAGGCACACTAGGGTGGTTATCTTCTTCTACTCTGAGAGAAAGCATAGGGAACAGCTATTTCACACTCCCCTACTACACCAACTACACCCCTCCAAACTAGGGACCAGTTTGTACACAGGGTTGTAATTTCGCCCAAACCATAGGAGTTGCAAGAGCATCTATAAAAGGAACAAAAATGTAAACTATAGGCAGGGGTCTCGGGTCCGCCTAGGTCCCTGGAAAACATTTTTAAATTTGATGTATTCTAGTGCATTTGGGGGGGCATTTTAAGCAGAATTTGCTACCCTGTTACTCCCTCCCCATGCCCAGTAAGTTGCACCCTAGCCCCCTCCCTAGAGTCCCCACAGTCCAGTATGTTGCCCGAACCACCCTCCCCCATAGCCTAGCCACCTGCTCCAGTGCATGGCCCCCAGCCCTCCAAAAGCTGGCAAGATTGCACCCTAGCTCCCCTCCCTAGAATCCTCAACCATCCCCACAACCACACAAACATAGGCCCTCCCCCATTTCAGCTAACAGTATGTAGTAAGCCAATGTTAATACATAAAAAATTTTTTTTATCTATACTGTATGACAGACACACACCAATCAAACAGACATTGGCTGGCTTTAAGTTACAATGTTTAGGTTACACTTTGATAAGCTTCTGTACTACATCAAAGTAACCAGCCATACAGAAGTCCATTTACACCAGCTTTCATGCATGCATACTGGTACAAACACTGGCCCTAGGTTTAGCACCCAGACATCATTCAAAGGTTGCTTGCATACTCACACTAAAGCAACCACTCAGCCAAAACTCACACACACACACACACATACACACACACACACACACACACACACACACACACACTCTCTCTCTCTTCGTTCTCTCTCTCTGTCTAAACGGGACTGTGCAGAGGCTGTGAGGAGGGGCTGAATGCAAAACCCTTAAATACAGCAATTTTTGGGGGTGGGGTGGGGGGTTACATCTTATTTGCCCAGGACAGTCCAGATGAGGTAATGGGCAGACTTCATAGGCAGGCTCCGGTCCAGCATTAGGCTGGGTGTGGATGTAGGCAGGTAGTGGGCAGACTCAACAGGCAGGCTCTGGACTAGAACTAGGCTGGGTGCAGATGCAGGCAGGTACTGGGCAGACTCGAAAGGCAGGCTCTGATCAAGAATTAGGCTGGGTGTGGATTCAGGCAGGTACTGGAAAAACTTGATAGGAAAGCTCATATCAAGCATTAGGTTGGGTGTGGATGCAGGCAAATACTGGGCAGACTCGATAGGCAGCCTCCAGTCTATCATTAGGCTGGGTGTTGATTCAGGCAGGTACTGGGCAAACTCAGTATGTAGACTACTATCCAGCATTAGGCTGTGTGAGGATGCAAGCAGGTACGGGGCAAATGCGATAGGCAGATTCTGGTCCAGCATTAGGCTGGGTATGGATGCAGGACGGTACTGGGAAGACTCGATAGGCAGACTCCAGTCTATCATTAGGCTGGATGTTGATACAAGCAGGTACTGGGCAGACTCAATAGGTAGGCTCCAATCCAGAATTTGACTGGATGAGGATGCAGGCAGTTGCTGGGCAAATGCTATAGGCAGGCTCTGGACAACATTAAGCTGGGTGTGGATGCAGGCAGGTACTGGGCATACTTGATAGGCAAGCTCCTGTCCAGCATTAGATTGGGTGTGGATGCAGGCAGGTACTGCGCAAACTCGATAGGCAGGCTTCAGTCCCACATTAGTCTGGGTGTGGATGCAGGCAGATACTGGGCAGACTCCATAGGCAGGTTCCCATCCAGCATTTGGCTGAGTGTGGATGCAGGCAGTTACCAAGCAGACTTGATAGGCAGGCTCTGGGTCCAGCATTTGGTTGGGTGTGGATGGAAGCAGGTACTGGGCAAACTTGATAGGCAGGCTCTGGTCCCGCATTAGGCTGGGTGTGGATGCAGGCATGTACTGGGCAGACTCGATAGGCTCCAGCGTATCATTAAGCTAGGTGTTGATTCAGGCAGGTACTGGCAGACTCAATACGTAGGCTCCTATCCAGCATTAGGCTGGGTGTGGATGCAGGCAGGTACTAGGAAGACTCAATAGGCAGGCTCCAGTTTATCATTAGGCTGGATGTTGATGCAGGCAGGTACTGAGCCGATTCAATAGGTAGGCTCCTAGCCAGCATTAGGTTGGGTGAGGATATAGGCAGGTGCTGGGAAAATGTGATAGGCAGGCTCTGGTCCAGCATTAGGTTAGGTGTGGATTCAGGCAGGTACTGGGCAGACTTGATAGGCAGGCTCCGGTTTAGCATTAGGCTGAGTGTGGACACAAGCAGGTACTTGGCTGACTCAATAGGCAGGCTCCGGTCCAGCATTAGGCTGGGTGTGGATGCAGGCAGATACTGGGCAGACTCCATAGGCAGGTTCCCATCCGGCATTTGGCTGAGTGTGGATGCAGGCAGTTACCAAGCAGACTTGATAGGCAGGCTCTGGGTCCAGCATTTGGTTGGGTGTGGATGGAAGCAGGTACTGGGCAAACTTGATAGGCAGGCTCTGGTCCAGCATTAGGCTGGGTGTGGATGCAGGCAGGTACTGGCCAGACTGCATAGGCAGGCTTCAGTCCAGCATTAGGCTGCGTGTGGATGCAGGCAGGTACTGGGCAGACTCAACAGGCATGCTCTGGTGCAGCATTAGGCTGGGTGTGGATGCAGGCAGACACTGGCCAGACTGCATAGGCAGGCTTCAGTCCAGCATTAGACTGCGTGTGGATGCAGGCAGGTACTTGGCAGACTTGATAGGCTGGTTCCAGTCCAGCATTAGGCTGGGTGTGGATACAGGCAGGTACTGGGCAGACTCAGTAGATAGGGTCCTGTCCAGCATAAGGCTGGGTGTGGATACCGGCAGGTACTGGACAGACTTGATAGGCAGGCTTCAGTCCAGCATTAGGCTGGGTGTGCATGCGGCAGGTACTGGGTAGACTCAATAGGCAGGCTCTGGTCCAGCATTAGGCTGAGTGTGGATTCAGGCAGGTACTAGGTAGACTTGATAATCAGGCCCCAGTCTATCATTAGGCTGGGTGTTGATTCAGGCAGGTACTTGGCAGACTCAATAGGTGGGCTCCTATCCATCATTAGGCTGGGTGTGGATTCATGCAGATACTGGGCAGACTAGATAGGCAGCCTGTGGTCCAGCATGAGGATGAGCTTTGATTCAGGCAGTTACTGGGTAGACCTGATAGGCAGACTGCGGTCCAGCGTCAGGCTGGGTGTGAGTGAAGGCAGTTTCTAGGCAGACTCAAAAGGCACGCTCCAGTCACTGTGTTTACGGTTTGCTCACTGTGTTTTGGAATGAGTTGACTGATGTAAGTACATTGAATTTGAATGCAAGTAAAAAACTCTCACTGAATGCAGTCTGGAGTGCAGGTTCTTCATTTTTATTGTTCCGCTCTAGCATTAGGCTGGATGATGAAGCCGGTAGGTACTGGGGAGATGTGATAGGCAGGCTGTGGTCTAGCATTAGGCTGGGTGTGGATGCAGACAGTTACTGGACAGACTGCATAGGCAGGCTTCAGTCAGGCATTATTCTGGGTGTGGATGCAGGCAGGTACTGTGCAGACTCGATAGGCAGTTTCCCATCCAATATTTGGCTGGGTGTGGATGCAGGCAGGTACTGCACAGACTGCATAGGCAGGCTTCAGTCCAGCATTAGGCTGGGTGTGGATGCAGGCAGGTACTGGGCAGACTCGATATGCAGGCTGTGGTCCAGCATTAGGCAGGGTGTGGATGCAGGCAGGTACTTGACAGACTTGGTAGGCAGGTTCCAGTCCAGCATTAGGCTGGATGTGGATGCAGGTAGTTACCATGCAGATTGGATAGGCAGGCTACGGGTCCAGCATTAGGTAGGAGGTAGTGGGCAGAATCAATATACAGACCATGGTCCTGCATTAGGCCAGGTGTGGATGCAGGCAGTTACCCATCAGACTGAATAGGCAGACTCTGCATCCAGGATTAGGTTAGCTTTGGATGCAGGCAGGTACTGAGCAGACTTGATGGGCAGGCTCCATTCTATCATTATGCTGGGTGTTGATGCAGGCAGGTACTGGGCAAATGCTATAGGTAGACTCCGGCACAGCATTAGGCTGGGTGTGGATACAGGCAGATTCTGGTCAGACTTGACAGACAAAACTGACCTGTTAGCGCAGCGGTTGTGTTTCCACTTGCAACGCCGTCAGCCCAAGTTTCGGAATGGAACCGGGTTGTAGGAGGGTCGGCCAGGGGAGAAGGATGGAGCATCCCGAGGACTGCTCTCCCTCTCCAGGGGGAGGGAGTGGAGTATGACCGATGCTTGATGGACCCCTGGCGGAGGCAGGTGGTTCCAAAGTAACCTGTGTCAGAGCGCTCCGGGGGGTGGAGCCAACGCAGGATGTCATTGCACATCCACACCCCCAGAAAAAACAAGAAAAATACTTCAGCTGCCAGCTGCCCTAGATGAAGCCCGCCTCAGCTTCAATTTGCCTCCAGGCCAGCCCCTCAGCCTAATCCTGTTACTGAGGCACTGTTGGGGAGTCGGTGCCGCAACCCCAACCTGGGGGGTAAGCCAGAGGGTATCGAAGGGTTGCGGCGGCCAATATGGAGATAGAAGTCTGAGGTCTGTGGCTGTGCTGAGGTTGCAGACTGCTGGCAGCAGGGGACAAAAAGTACAAAACAAAAAAAAGACTTGATAGTCAGGCTCTAGTCCAGCATTAGGCTGGGTGTGGATGCAGGCAGGTACTGGACAGATTTGCTAGGCATGCTCTGGTCCAGAATTAAGCTGGGTGTGGATTCAGGCAGGTTCTCGGCAGACTTGATAGCAGGCTCCAGTCTATCATTATGCTGGTTGTTGATGCACGCAGGTACTGGGCAAACTCGATAAGCAGGCTCTGGTTCTGCTTTAGGCTGGGTGTGGATGCAGGCAGGTACTGAGCAGACTCTATAGGCTCCAGTCTATCATTAAGCTAGGTGTTGATTCAAGCAGGTACTGGCAGACTCACTACGTAGGCTCCTATCCAGCATTAGGCTGGGTGAGGATGCAAGCAGGTACTGGGCAAATGCGATAGGCAAACTCCAGTCCTGCATTAGGCTGGGTGTGGATGCAGGCAGGTACTAGGAGGACTCAATAGGCAGGCTGCAGTCCGTCATTAGGCTGGTGTTGATGCAGGCAGGTACTGGTCAGAATCAGTAGGTAGGCTGCTAGCCAGCATTATGTTGGGTGAGGATATAGGCAGGTGCTGGGCAAATGCGATAGGCAGGCTCTGGTCCAGCATTAGGCTAGGTGTGGATGCAGGCAGGTACTGGGCAGGCTTGATAGGCAGGCCCTAGTCTATCATTAGGCTGGGTGTTGATTCAGGCAGGTACTTGGCAGACCCAATAGGTAGGCTCCTATCCATCATTAGGCTGGGTGTGGATTCAGGCAGATACTGGGCAGACTTTATAGGCAGGCCTCGGTCCAGTATTTGGCTGGGTGTGGATGCAGGCAGGTACTGGGCAGACTCGATTGGAAGGCTCCAGTCTATCATTATGCTAAGTGTTGATTCAGGCAGGTACTGGCAGACTCAATACATAGGTTCCTATCCAGCATTAGGCTGGGTGAGGATGCAGGCAGGTATGGGCAAATGAGATAGGTAGACTTCAGTCCAGCATTAGGCTGGGTGTGGATGCAGGCAGGTACTGGGAAGACTCGATAGGCAGGCTCCAGTCTATCATTATGCTGGATGCGGATGCAGGCAGGTACTGGGCATACTCGGTACGCAGGCACCAGTCTATCAATAGGCTGGGTGTTGATTCAGGCAGGTACTTGGCAGACTCAGTAGGTAGGCTCCTATCCAACATCAGGCTGGGTGAGGATGCAGGCAGGTACTGAGCAAATGTGATAGGCAGGCTCCAGTCCAGCAGCTGGGTGTGGATACAGGCAGGTACTGGGCAGACTCGATAGGCAGGCTCTTGTCCGGTACTAGGCTAGGTGTTGATGCAGGCAGGTACTGGCAGAATTGATAGGCAGGCTCCGGTCCAGCATTAGGCGGGGTGTGGATGTAGGCAGGTACTGAGCTGACTCAATATGCAGGATGCAGTCCAGCATTAGGCTGGGTGTGGATACAGGCAGGTTCTAGGCAGTCTTGATAGGCAGGCTCCTGTCCAGCATTAGTCTGGGTGTGGAGTCAGATAGGTACCGGGCAGACTTGATAGGCAGGCTCTGGTCCAGCATTAGACTGGGTGTGGGTGCAAGCAGGTACTGAGCAGACACAATAGGCAGGCTCTGGTCCAGCATTAGGCTAGGTGTGGATGCAGGCAGGTTCTAGGCAGTCTTGATAGGCAGGCTGCTGTCCAGCATTAGGCTGGGTGTGGAGTCAGATAGGTACATAGATACATAGACAGTGTCGGCAGATAAGGGCCTATGGCCCACCCAGTCTGCCCATTTGAGCTTGTAAGTTCAGTTTGTTTTCCTAGAAGTCTGTTGCCCCTTACCCCTGACCTCCAGAATTCCTTTATGTCTATCCTATGCATTCTTAAATCCCGTGATTGTTTCAGCCCCCACCACTTCCTCTGGCAAGGTGTTCCACTTGTCCACCACCCGCTCTGTGAAGAAATTCTTTCTCATGTTTCCTCTGAATCGTCTCTCCTCCAACTTCATCCCATGCCCTCTAGTCCTGGAACATCTTTTTCGTTTAAAAATAGTGTTTTCCTGCACCCTGTTCCTCCCTGTAAGATACTTGTATGTCTCTATCATATCCCTCTCCCTCCTCCTCCAGGGAGTACATGTTCAGTTCCTTCAACCTGTCTTCATAGGATTTGTGATGCGATCCGCACCATCCTTGTTGCCCTCCTCTGAACCTTCTCTACCCTATGTCCTTACATAGGTATGGTCTCCAGAACTGTACACTGTACTCCAGGTGGGGCCTCACTAGTGTCTTGTATAGCAGAATTATGACCTCCTTTTCCTGCTGGTGATGCCCTGCCTATACATCCCAGCATCCTATTTGCTTTACCTGCTGCCTTGTCACACTGTTTCCTACCTTGAGGTCATCAGAGATGACAACCCCAAGATCCCTTTCCTGCTTGGTGCATGCTATATCCTCACCCCCCAACTGATATATTGTAACAGGGTTTTTGTGCCCCATATGCATTATCTTGCACTTCTTTGCATTGAATTTCAACTGCCAAACCCATGACCATTCTTCAAGTTTCTGCAGGTCGCTTCTCATTCTGTCTACACCTTCTGGTGTGTCTACTCTGTTACAGAGCTTTGTGTCATCAGTGAACAGTGAAATTCTGCTTTCTAGGTCCTGTGCAATGTCACTGATGAAGATGTTGAATAGGACCGGTCCAAGCACTGATCCCTGTGGTACCCCACTGGTCACTCTTCCCTCTGTGAAGTGACAGCCATTTACCACCACCCTCTGTGTCCTGCCACCCAGCCAGTTACCTACCCACCACACTACTGTCCTGCCCACACCCATATTCCCCAGTTTGTGTAATAGTCTTCTATGTGGCACAGTGTCAGAGGCCTTGCTGAAGTCCAGATATGCCATGTCCACTGCCCTCCCCTGATCCACCTCCTAGTCACCCAGTCAAAAATTCAATGAGATTGGTCTGACATGACCTCCCCTGGTGAAACCATGCTGCCTTGGGTCCTGTAGTCCATTGACAACCAGATGTTCCACCAATCTCTCCTTCAGTAGAGCTTCCATGATCTTCCCACTACCGAGGTGAGGCTGACTGGTCTGTAGTTCCCTGCTTCCTCTTTGTTCCCACTTTTGTATAGGGGACTACATCTGCTGTCCTCCAGTCTTTGGGCACCTCCCTGTTTCCAGTGATCCGGCTAAACAGGATAGCCAGAGGTTCAGCCACCACCTCTCTTAGTTCTTTAAGGACCCTGGGTGCACCCCATCTGGCCCCATTGCTTTATCAACTCTTATTACTTCAAGTTCCTTCAGGACCCTTTCTCATGTAAAGGGACTTGTGTCCATTTCTGCACCATTCTCACCCCTTGTACTCCCTTCAGACCCATTACCCTCCTCTTCCTCAGTAAAGACTGAGCAGAAATACCTGTCCAGTATGTCAGCTTTACTGTTGTCATCCTCCACGCAACCCCCATCCTCCCCCTTCAGTCTCACTATCCCTCCCTTTGTCTTTCTTTTTTCACTTATGTACCTGTAAAAGGTTTTGTCCCCTCTACCCACTGATTTTGCAATGTGTTCTTCTGTCTGAGCTTTGGCTTTCCTTACTGACCTCCCTGCCTCCCTTTGCTTCTCCTGGTACTTCTCCCTATCCCCTTCTGCCTGTGTCTTTTTGTATTGCCTGAATGCAGTCTTTTGGCTTTAACTTTCTTTGCTACCTCTTTGGAAAACCATAATGGTCTCCTCTTCCTTTTCCTCTTGCTAACCTGCTTAATGCATAATTCTGTTGTTCTTGTAATCCCCATTTTAAACTACCCACTGTTCCTCAACCCCTGATTCCTGTCCCATTCCCTTAATGCCTCTTTCAAGTATCTCCCCATTTTCCCAAAGTCTGCCCCCCTAAAATCCAGGATACGTGTTTTTGTGTGGTTTAGTTCTGCTCTTTCTGTGATTTCAAACCACAATGACTGGTGGTCACTGTTTCCCAGGTGCTCTGCCACTGTTACCCCCATCACACTGTCCCTGTTTGTGAGTACAAGGTCCAGTATTGCCTTCTGCCGAGTTGGTTCCATGACCAGTTGCTTGAGGAAGGCACCCTGAAGGGGAGTCCAGGATAAATCTGCTCCTAGTTGCTGCTGCTGCTGGGATGCTCCAGTCCACGTCTGGAATATTGAAGTCTCCAACCAGTACTACCTCACCCTGACAAGGGTGAGGTACGGGCAGACTTGATAAGCAGGCTCCGGTCCAGCATTAGGCTGGGTGTGGATGCAGGCAGGTACTGGGCAGACTTGATAGGCAGGCTCCGGTCCAGCATTAGGCTGGGTGTGGATGCAGGCAGATACTGGGCAGATTCAGTAGGTAGGCTCTGGTCCTGCATTTGGTCCAGCATGAGAACAGGATTGAATGCAGGCAGTTACTGGGCAGACCCGATCAGCAGAATCCGTTCCAGCATTAGGCTGGGTGTGGGTGAAGGCAGTTACTGGGCAGACTCAAAACGCAGGCTCTGGTCACTGTGTTTACATTTTGCTCACTGTGTTTTGGAATGAGTTGACTGATGTAAGTACGATGAATTTGAGCACAAGTAAAAAACTCTCTCATTGAATATACCCAGTCTGGAGTGCTGTTTCTTTATGGTTATTGTTCTGGTCTAGCATTGGGCTGGGTGTGGATGCAGTTAGGTACTGGGCAGATGTGATAGGCAGGCTCTGATCTAGCATTAGGCTGGGTGTGGATGCAGCCAGGTACTGGACAGACTGCATAGGCAGGCTCTGGTCCATCATTAGGCTGGTGTTGATGCAGGCAGGTACTGGTCAGATTCAATAGGTAGGCTGCTAGCCATCATTATGTTGGGTGAGGATATAGGCAGGTGCTGGGCAAATGTGATAGGCAGGCTCTGGTCCAGCATTAGGCTAGGTGTGGATGCAGGCAGGTACTGGGCAGGCTTGATAGGCAGGCCCTAGTCTATCATTAGGCTGGGTGTTGATTCAGGCAGGTACTTGGCAGACCCAATAGGTAGGCTCCTATCCATCATTAGGCTGGGTGTGGATTCAGGCAGATACTGGGCAGACTTTATAGGCTGGCCTCGGTCCAGTATTTGGCTGGGTGTGGATGCAGGCAGGTACTGGGCAGACTCGATTGGAAGGCTCCAGTCTATCATTATGCTAAGTGTTGATTCAGGCAGGTACTGGTAGACTCAATACATAGGTTCCTATCCAGCATTAGGCTGGGCGAGGATGCAGGCAGGTACTGGGAAGACTCGATAGGCAGGCTTCAGTCTATCATTATGCTGGATACTGATGCAGGCAGGTACTGATCAGAAGACTCCATAGGTAGGCTCCTTGCCAGTAGTATGTTGGGTGAGGATGCAGGCAGGTGCTGGTCAAATGTGATAGGCAGGCTGTGGTCAGCATTAAGCTGGTTGTGGATGCAGGCAGGTACTGGGCAGACTTGATAGGTAAGCTGTTATCCAGCATTAGGTTGGGTGTGGATGTAGGCAGGTACTAGGCAAACTCAATAGGCAGGCCCCAGTCCAGCATTAGGCTGGGTGCAGATGCAAGCCGGTACTGGGCTTACTCGATACGCAGGCTCCAGTCTATCAATAGGCTGGGTGTTGATTCAAGCAGGTACTTGGCAGACTCAGTAAGTAGGCTCCTATCCAGCATCAGGCTGGGTGAGGATGCAGGCAAGTACTGAGCAAATGTGATAGGCAGGCTCCAGTCCAGCAATAGGCTGGGTGAGGATGCAGGCAGGTACTGGCAGAATTGATAGGCAGGCTCCGGTCCAGCATTAGGCGTGGTGTGGATGTAGGCAGGTACTGAGCTGACTCAATATGCAGGATGCAGTCCAGCATTAGGCTGGGTGTGGATACAGGCACGTTCTAGGCAGTCTTGATAGGCAGGTTCCCGTCCAGCATTAGTCTGGTTGTGGATACAGGCAGGTAGTGGGCAGCCTTGATAGGCAGACTCCGGTCCAGCATTAGTCTGGGTGTGGATGCAGGCAGGTAGTGGGCAGACTCGATAGGCAGGCTCTGGTCCAGCATTTGGCTGGGTGTGGATGCAGGCAAGTACTGGGTAGACTCAATAGGCATGCTTTCGTCCAGCATTTGGCTGGGTGTGGATGCAGGCAGGTGTTGGCAAGACTACATAGGCAGGCTTCAGTCCAGCAATAGACTGCGTGTGGATGCAGGCAGGTACTGGGCAGACGCGATATGCAGGCTGTGGTCTAGCATTAGGCTGGGTGTGGATGCAGGTAGGTACTGGGTAGATGTGATAGGCAGGCTCTGGTCTAGCATTAGGCTGGTGTTGATGCAGGCAGGTACTGGTCAGATTCAATAGGTAGGCTGCTAGCCAGCATTAGGTTGGGTGAGGATACAGGCAGGTGCTGGGCAAATGTGATAGGCAGGCTCTGGTCCAGCATTAGGCTAGGTGTGGATGCAGACAGGTACTGGGCAGGCTTGATAGGCAGGCCCTAGTCTATCATTAGGCTGGGTGTTGATTCAGGCAGGTACTTGGCAGACCCAATTGGTAGGCTCCTATCCATCATTAGGCTGGGTGTGGATTTAGACAGATACTGGGCAGACTTTATAGGCAGGCCTCGGTCCAGTATTTGGCTGGGTGTGGATGCAGGCAGGTACTGGGCAGACTCGATTGGAATGCTCCAGTCTATCATTAGGCTGAGTGTTGATTCAGGCAGGTACTGGCAGACTCAAGACATAGGTTCCTATCCAGCATTAGGCTGGGTGAGGATGCAGGCAGCTACGGGCAAATGAGATAGGTAGACTTCGGTCCAGCATTAGGTTGGGTGTGGATGCAGGCAGGTACTGGGAAGACTCGATAGGCAGGCTCCAGTCTATCATTATGCTGGATGCTGATGCAGGCAGGTCTGGGCGAGACTCCAATGGGTGGGCTCCTAGCCAGTAGTAGGTTGGGTGAGGATGCAGGCAGGTGTTGGTCAAATGTGATGAGCAGGCTCTGGTCAGCATTAAGCTGGTTGTGGATGCAGGCAGGTACTGGGCAGACTTGATAGGTAAACTGTTATCCAGCATTAAGTTGGGTGTGGATGTAGGCAGGTACTGGGCAAACTCGATTGGCATGCCCCAGTCCAGCATTAGGCTGGGTGCGGATGCCGGCAGGTACTGGGCATACTCGATACGCAGACACCAGTTTATCAATAGGCTGGGTGTTGATTCAGGCAGGTACTTGGCAGACTCAGTAGGCAGGCTCCTATCCAGCATCAGGCTGGGTGAGGATGCAGGCAAGTACTGAGCAAATGTGATAGGCAGGCTCCAGTCCAGCAATAGGCTGGGTGTGGATGTAGGCAGATAGTGAACTGACTCAATATGCAGGATGCAGTCCAGCATTAGGCTGGGTGTGGATACAGGCAGGTTCTAGGCAGTCTTGATAGGCAGGCTCCTGTCCAGCATTAGGCTGGTTGTGGATACAGGCAGGTTCTGGGCAGACTTGATAGGCAGGCTCCGGTCCAGCATTAGTCTGGGTGTGGATGCAGGCAGGTTGTGGACAGACTCGATAGACAGGCTCTGGTCCAGCATTAGGCTGGGTGTGGATGCAGGCAGGTGTTGGCAAGACTGCATAGGCAGGCTTCAGTCCAGCAATAGACTGCGTGTGGATGCAGGCAGGTACTGGGCAGACTCGATATGCAGGCTGTGGTTCAGCATTAGGCAGGGTGTGGATGCAGGCAGGTACTTGACAGACTTGGTAGGCAGGTCTCAGTCCAGCATTAGGCTGGCTGTGGATGCAGGTAGTTACCATGCAGACTCGATAGGCAGGCTACGGGTCCAGCATTAGGTAGGAGGTAGTGGGCAGAGTCAATATACAGGCTATGGTCCTGCTTTAGGTCAGGTGTGGATGCAGGTATTTACCCATCAGACTGAATAGGCAGACTCTGCATCCAGGATTAGGCTAGCTTTGGATGCAGGCAGGTACTGAGCAGTTGATGGGCAGGCTCCGGTCCAGCAATAGGCTGTGTGTGCATATAGGCAGGTACTGTGCAGACTCAATAGGCAGGCTTTAGTCCAGCATTGGGCTGGGTGTGGATGCAGGCAGGTACTGAGCAGACTTGTTAGGCATGCTCTGGTCCAGAATTAAGCTGGGTGTATATTCAGGCAGGTTCTGGGCAGACTCAATAGCAGGCTCCATTCTATCATTATGCTGGGTGTTGATGCAGGCAGGTACTGGGCAAATGTGATAGGTAGACTCCGGTACAGCATTAGGCCGAGTGTGGATACAGGCAGGTTCTGGTCAGACTTGACAGACAAAGCTGACCTGTTAGCGCAGCGGTTGTGTTTCCACTTGCAATGCCGTCAGCCCAGATTTGGGAATGGAACCGGGTCATTGGAGGGTCGGCCGGGGGAGAAGGATGGAGCATCCCGAGGACTGCTCTCCCTCTCCAGGGGGAGGGAGTGGAGTATGACCAATGCTTGACGGACCCTGGCGGAGGCGGTGGTTCCAAAATGACACCTGTGTCCAAGCTCGGGGGTGGGGCCCAGCGCAGGATGTCATTGCACATCCACACCCCAGAAAAACAAGAAAAATACTTCAGCTGCCAGCTGCCCTAGATGAAGCCCGCCTCAGCTTCAATTTGCCTCCAGGCCGGCCCTACAACCTAATCCTGTTACTGCGGCACTGTTGGGGAGTCGGTGCCGCAACCCCACCCTGGGGGATAAGCCAGAGGGTATCGGAGGGTTGCGGCCAATATGGAGATGGAAGCCTGAGGTCTGTGGCTGTGCTGAGGTTGCAGACTGCTGGCAGCAGGGGACAAAAAGTACAATACAAAAAAAAAAGACTCGATAGCCAGGCTCCAGTCCAGCATTAGGCTGGGTGTGGATGCAGGCAGGTACTGGGCAGATTTGCTAGGCATGCTCTGGTCCAGAATTAAGCTGGGTGTGGATTCAGGCAGGATCTCGGCAGACTCGATAGCAGGCTCCAGTCTATCATTATGCTGGTTGTTGATGCAGGCAGGTACTGAGCAGACTCTATAGGCTCCAGTCTATCATTAAGCTAGGTGTTGATTCAAGCAGGTACTGGCAAACTCAATACATAGGCTCCTATCCAGCATTAGGCTGGGTGAGGATGCAATCAGGTACTGGGCAAATGCGATAGGCAGACTCCAGTCCTGCATTAGGCTGGGTGTGGATGCAGGCATGTACTAGGAAGACTCAATAGGCAGGCTCCAGTCTATCATTAGGCTGGTGTTGATGCAGGCAGGTACTGGTCAGATTCAATAGGTAGGCTGCTAGCCAGCATTAGGTTGGGTGAGGATATAGGCAGGTGCTGGGCAAATGTGATAGGCAGGCTTTGGTCCAGCATTAGGCTAGGTGTGGATGCAGGCAGGTACTGGGCAGGCTTGATAGGCAGGCCCTAGTCTATCATTAGGCTGGGTGTTGATTCAGGCAGGTACTTGGCAGACCCAATAGGTAGGCTCCTATCCATCATTAGGCTGAGTGTGGATGCAGGCAGGTACTGGGCAGACTCGATAGGCAGGCTCTGATTCAGCATTAGTATGGGTGTGGAGTCAGATAGGTACTGGGCAGACTTGATAGGCAGGCTCTTGTCCAGCATTAGACTGGGTGTGGGTGCAAGCAGGTACTGGGCAGACACAGTAGGCAGGCTGTGGTCCAGCATTAAGCTAGGTATGGATGCAGGCAGGTTCTAGGCAGTCTTGATAGGCAGGCTGCTGTCCAGCATTAGGCTGGGTATGGAGTCAGATAGGTACTAGGCAGACTTGATAGGCAGGCTGTGGTCCAGCATTAGGCTGGGTGTGGGTGAAGGCAGTTACTGGGCAGACTCAAAAGGCAGGCTCTGGTCACTGTGTTTACATTTTGCTCACTGTGTTTTTGAATGAGTTGACTTGATGTAAGTACGATGAATTTGAGCACAAGTAAAAAACTCTCTCATTGAATATACCCAGTCTGGAGTGCTGGTTCTTTATGGTTATTGTTCTGGTCTAGCATTAGGCTGGGTGTGGATGCAGGCAGGTACTGGGCAGATTTGCTAGGCATGCTCTGGTCCAGAATTAAGCTGGTTGTGGATTCAGGCAGGTTCTCGGCAGACTCGATAGCAGGCTCCAGTCTATCATTTTGCTGGTCGTTGATGCAGACAGGTACTGAGCAGACTCAATAGGCTCCAGTCTATCATTAAGCTAGGTGTTGATTCAAGCAGGTACTAGCAGACTCAATATGTAGGCTCCTATCCAGCATTAGGCTGGGTGAGGATGCAAGCAGGTACTGGGCAAATGCGATAGGCAGACTCCAGTCCTGCATTAGGCTGGGTGTGGATGCAGGCATGTACTAGGAAGACTCAATAGGCAGACTCCAGTCTATCATTAGGCTGGTGTTGATGCAGGCAGGTACTGGACAGACTGCATACATAGATACATAGATACATAGACAGTGTCGGCAGATAAGGGCCTATGGCCCACCCAGTCTGCCCATTTGAGCTCGTAAGTTCAGTTTGTTTTCCTAGAAGTCTGTTGCACTTTACCCCTGACCTCCAGAATTCCTTTATGTCTATCGCATGCATTCTTAAATCCCGTGATTGTTTCAGCCCCCACCACTTCCTCTGGCAGGGTGTTCCACTTGTCCACTACCCGTTCTGTGAAGAAATTCTTTCTCATGTTTCCTCTGAATCGTCCTCCCTCCAACTTCATCCCATGCCCTCTAGTCCTGGAACATCTTTTTCGCTTAAAAATAGTGTTTTCCTGCACCCTCTTCCTCCCTGTAAGATACTTGTATGTCTCTATTATATCCCCTCTCTCCCTCCTCTCCTCCAGGGAGTACATGTTCAGTTCCTTCAACCTGTCTTCATAGGACTTGTGATGCAATGCATGCACCATCTTTGTTGCCCTCCTCTGAACCTTCTCTACCCTGTCTATGTCCTACATGAGGTATGGTCTCCAGAACTGTACACTGTACTCCAGGTGGGGCCTCACTAGTGTCTTGTATAGCGGAATTAGGACCTCACTTTTCCTGCTGGTAATGCCCTGCCTATACATCCCAGCATCCTATTTGCTTTACCTGCTGCCTTGTCACACTGTTTCCCTACCTTGAGGTCATCAGAGATGATAACCCCAAGATCCCTTTCCTGCTTGGTGCATGCTAGCCTCACCCCCAACTGATATATTGTGCCAGGGTTTTTGTGCCCCATATGCATTATCTTGCACTTCTTTGCATTAAATTTCAACTGCCAAACCCCTGACCATTCTTCAAGTTTCTGCAGGTCGCTTCTCATTCTGTCTACACCCTCTGGTGTGTCTACTCTGTTACAGAGCTTTGTGTCATCAGCGAACAGTGAAATTCTGCCTTCTAGGTCCTGCACCATGTCACTGATGAAGATGTTGAATAGGACCGGTCCCAGCACTGATCCCTGTGGTACCCCACTGGTCACTCTTCCCTCTGTGGAGTGACAGCCATTTACCACCACCCTCTGTGTCCTGCCATCCAGCCAGTTACCTACCCACCACACTACTGTCCTGCTCACACCCATATTCCCCAGTTTGTGTAATAGTCTTCTATGTGGCACAGTGTCAAAGGCCTTGCTGAAGTCCAGATAGGCCATGTCCACTGCCCTCCCCTGATCTACCTCTCTAGTCACCCAGTCAAAAAATTCAACGCGGTTGGTCTGACATGACCTCCCTGGTGAAACCATGCTGCCTTGGGTCCATAGTCCATTGACAACCAGATGTTCCACCAATCTCTCCTTCAGTAGTGCTTCCATGATCTTCCCACTACCGAGGTGAGGCTGACTGGTCTGTAGTTCCCTGCTTCCTCTTTGTTCCCACTTTTGTATAAGGGACTACATCTGCTGTCCTCCAGTCTTTGGGTACCTTCCTGTTTCAGTGATCGGCTAAACAGGATAGCCAGAGGTTCAGCCACCACCTCTCTTAGTTCTTTAAGGACCTAGGGGTGCACCCATCTGGCCCATTGCTTTATCAACTCTTATTACTTGAGTTCCTTCAGGACCCTTTCTCGTGTAAAGGGACTTGTGTCCATTTCTGCACCATTCTCACCCCTTGTACTCCCTTCAGACCCATTACCCTCCTCTTCCTCAGTAAAGACTGAGCAGAAATACCTTCAGTATGTCAGCTTTACTGTTGTCATCCTCCACGCAACCCCCATCCTCCCCCTTCAGTCTCACTATCCCTCCCTTTGTCTTTCTTTTTTCACTTATGTACCTGTAAAAGGTTTTGTCCCCTCTACCCACTGATTTTGCAATGTGTTCTTCTGTCTGAGCTTTGGCTTCCCTTACTGACCTCCCTGCCTCCCTTTGCTTCTCCTGGTACTTCTCCCTATCCCTTCTGCCTGTGTCTTTTGTATTACCCAGAATGCAATGTTTTGGCTTTCACTTTCTTGCTACCTCTTTGGAAAACCGTAATGGTCTCCTCTTCCTTTCCTCTTGCTAACCTGCTTAATACATAATTCTGTTGTTCTTGTAATCCCATTTTAAATACTGCCCACTGTTCCTCAACCCCTGATTCCTGTCCCATTCCCTTAATGCCTCTTTCAAGTATCTCCCCATTTTCCCAAAGTCTACCCCCTAAAATCTAGGATACGTGTTTTTGTGTGGTTTGGTTCTGCTCTTTCTGTGATTTCAAACCACAATGACTGGTGGTCACTGTTTCCCAGGTGCTCTCCACTGTTACCCCCATCACACTGTCCCTGTTTGTGAGTACAAGGTCCAGTATTGCCTTCTGCCGAGTTGGTTCCATGACCAGTTGCTTGAGGAAGGCACCCTGAAGGGAGTCCAGGATAGATCTGCTCCTAGTTGCTGCTGCTGCTGGGATGCTCCAGTCCACGTCTGGAATATTGAAGTCTCCAACCAGTACTACCTCACCCTTGTCTGCCATCCTTTAGATGGCTAGCATCAGCTCCCTATCTGTTTCTTCCTCCTGGGCTGGTGGTCCATAGACCACACCTGTGCGGTTGGCTGTCCCCATTTTCCTTTCCAGCTTAACCCACAGTATCTCTCCCCCATTTTGTTCCTCCTGGATCTCTGTGGCCCTTATGTAATTTTTCACATACAGTGCCACTCCTCCTCCCTTCCTGCCTGCTCTGTCTCTTCTGAATATGTTGTAGCCAGGTATGGCCATCTCCCAGTCGTGGTTATCATTACACCAGGTTTCAGTGATGGCCACAATGTCCAGGTCTGACTGCACCATGACAGCCTCCAGATCTTCCATCTTGTTGCTAAGGCTCCTGGCATTTGCACACATGGCTTTCCATGATTTGACCTCCCTAGACTGTCTCACTATTCTACTCCAGCCCCTTCCTTGGTTGTCATTTATCCCTGGTTCTCCTTGTTGTCTGCCGGTCTGCTGAATTTTGCCCCTTTTCTACTTATCCACCTCTTGGGCACTAATCTCCATCTTTTGCACACTGCTTTGCAGAGATAGCCACTCCTCTGGTTCACTGGTTCCACTGCTAGCTGTGGGGGGGTGAGCAAGTAGGTACCCTCCTTGCTGGCCTGCCACCCCCCTTTGCTAGTTTAAATGCTTGTCAATGTAACATTTAAACTTATCATTGAGTGCTTGGATTCCCTCAGGATGGATGCAGGCCGTCAGGCTTGAACAAACCTCCATCCTCCAGGTGGGTCCCCAGTCACCAATGAATCCAAACCTTCCTCACAGCACCAGTTCTTCAACCATGAGTTAAAGTTCCTGGTGCATGCACTCCTGCTCTCCTTGCCTCCTCACAGGTAGTACTCTGAGAAAGTGACAGAAGTAGCTACTTGCTTGAGACCCTCCCCAGTTTCCTAAACTCTTCCTGAACTTCCTTTGGCTCCCCATTTGCCAGGTCATTAGTACCTAGGTAGATAATGACATCCAGCTCACCCTCCCGTCTTGCCTTCCCAGTAATCCCCAGGATCTTCCTTCCATCCCTCCATGCCGTGGCACCTGGTAGGCACCTCACCTCCCTGTCCTCCCCCTCCTGTGTTCCTAGCTGGATCCCTCTTATGATGGAGTCCCCCACCAGGATTCCTTCCTCCTCCTCTGGGGTCCACTGCTTTCCCCGCTGAGGTCACCTCCTTGGCTAACCTCCACATCCTTTCCTTCCACTTCTCTGGGTACCTGTATTTGGTTGTCCTTGTTTGCCAGTGTGGCATATGAGTTCTTGAGTGGAATAGGATCTGGGATGTGCCTCTGCCTGACTGCTCTAACCCTCCCTGAGCCCACTGTCATCCAAGTGCTCCTCGTTCTTGGCATCCTTTGAGGCAGTTGCATTAGACTGGGTGGTCCCTGGATAGGGTGATGGTACTCCTCACCCAGTTTACTTCTGCTCTGAGTCTGGCTACCTCATCCCGCAGTCCAGATAGATGCATGCAGATAGGGCAGCACCTCAGTGTCCAGAAGGTCTGCCTGAATATGGCTGCCCCACAGCCACTGCATTGCACCACTCCCCACATTATACTGCAATTCCACTACTTGTCTGCTACTGAAGCTCTCCTAGTTCCCTTTTTATTAATTTACTGTCCTAAAAATCCTGCCACTGTTCCCCTACAATATTTGAAAATACATACACTTCTATCTAAGCTCTTTATCCTTACAATCAAAAGGTAACTACAATCACAATAATCTACCTTCTACTAATACAGATTCTATCACAGAATCAGAGCACAATGCAAAACATCTGCTACTTAGCAACAACAAACAGGTGACAACATACCAAGTTGATGTAGCTTTTTAAAATAGAAAAGAAAAATGTAATTGTTTAAACCAATAGAAATCAGCAGTTCCAAAAGCACCTTGAACTACAAGAAAGAACACAGTACCACACCTCTGCCACAATAACTAAACAGTTCTAAAACATTGGAGAAAGAAGAGAAAAATTAGAGACTGAGCAAAAAGATACAATGTACTATAAAGTATTAGGCAATAGATATACTCAGTTGTTTAACAGAGAAAATAAAGTACCTACTAAAACAGACAGGATACCCACAAATGACACTTAGGGTCTCAATATCAGACACCACCAAAGGCACATACAGAAAGGGTTTAAACTATAGTATTAAAATAGTATTAAAATTAACCACATCAGAGTAGAAAGATCACACTAAATAAATGTGTTGATCCTTCTGACTTCCAACGAATATCTACCGCACAAATTTTATATCTTCCTGGAGCCTACAGGGTTGTCTTTCACAATCACCTAAATTTACATAAAACAAAACAATTTTTAAACTGGAAATTATATCAAAAAGCACTTAGCTGTGGGAGCTCTTCTCAAACACAGCCACTCAGCTCCGAGTTCTAGAATCAGAACATAGGCAGGCTCTGGTCCAGCATTAGGCTGGTGTTGATGCAGGCAGGTACTGGTCAGATTCAATAGGTAGGCTGCTAGCCAGCATTATGTTGGGTGAGGATATAGGCAGGTGCTGGGCAAATGTGATAGGCAGGCTCTGGTCCAGCATTAGGCTAGGTGTGGATGCAGGCAGGTACTGGGCAGGCTTGATAGGCAGGCCCTAGTCTATCATTAGGCTGGGTGTTGATTCAGGCAGGTACTTGGCAGACCCAATTGGTAGGCTCCTATCCATCATTAGGCTGGGTGTGGATTCAGGCAGATACTGGGCAGACTTTATAGGCAGGCCTCGGTCCAGTATTTGGCTGGGTGTGGATGCAGGCAGGCACTGGGCAGACTCGATTGGAAGGCTCCAGTCTATCATTAGGCTGAGTGTTGATTCAGGCAGGTACTGGCAGACTCAATACATCGGTTCCTATCCAGTATTAGGCTGAGTGAGGATGCAGGCAGGTACAAGCAAATGAGATAGGTAGACTTTGGTCTAGCATTAGGCTGGGTGTGGATGCAGGCAGGTACTGGGAAGACTCGATAGGCAGGCTCCAGTCTATCATTATGCTGGATGCTGATGCAGGCAGGTACTGGGCAGACTCAATAGGTAGGCTCTTAGCCAGTAGTAGGTTGGGTAAGGATGCAGGCAGGTGCTGGTCAAATGTGATAGGCAGGCTCCGGTCAGCATTAAGCTGGTTGTGGATGCAGGCAGGTACTGGGCAGACTTGATAGGTAAGCTGTTATCCAACATTAGGTTGGGTGTGGATGTAGGCAGGTACTGGGCAAACTTGATAGGCAGGCCCCAGTCCAGCATTAGGCTGGGTGCAGATGCAGACAGGTACTGGGCATACTCGATACGCAGGCTCCAGTCTATCAATAGGCTGGGTGCTGATTCAGGCAGGTACTTGGCAGACTCAGTAGGTAGGCTCCTATCCAGCATCAGGCTGGGTGAGGATGCAGGCAAGTACTGAGCAAATGTGATAGGCAGGCTCCAGTCCAGCAATAGGCTGGGTGTGGATGTAGGCAGGTACTGGGCAAACTCGATAGGAAGGCTCTTGTCTGGTATTAGGCTAGGTGTTGATGCAGGCAGTTACTGGCAGAATTGATAGGCAGGCTCCGGTCCAGCATTAGGCTGGATGTGGTTGTAGGCAGGTACTGAGCTGACTCAATATGCAGGATGCAGTCCAGCATTAGGCTGGGTGTGGATACAGGCAGGTAGTGGGCAGACTTGATAGGCAGGCTCTGATTCAGCATTAGTCTGGGTGTAGAGTCAGATAGGTACTGGGCAGACTTGATAGGCAGGCTCTGGTCCAGCATTAGGCTGGGTGTGGGTGCAATCAGGTACTGGGCAGACACAATAGGCAGGTTCTGGTCCAGCATTAGGCTGGGTGTGGGTGCAAGCAGGTACTGGGCAGACACAATAGGCAGGCTCTGGTCCAGCATTAGGCTAGGTGTGGATGCAGGCAGGTTCTAGGCAGTCTTGATAGGCAGGCTGCTGTCCAGCATTAGGCTGGGTGTGGAGTCAGATAGGTACTGGACAGATTTGATAGGCAGGCTCCGGTCCAGCATTAGACTGGGTGTGTATGCAGGGAGATACTGGGCAGATTCAGTAGGTAGGCTCTGGTCCTGCATTTGGTCCAGCATGAGAATGGGTTTGAATGCAGGCAGTTACTGGGCAGACCCGATCAACAGACTCTGATCCAGCATTAGGATGGGTGTGGGTGAAGGCAGTTACTGGGCAGACTCAAAAGGCAGGCTTTGGTCACTGTGTTTACATTTTGCCCACTGTTTTGGAATGAGTTGACTAATGTTAGTACGATGAATTTGAGCACAAGTAAAAAACTCTCTCATTGAATATACCCAGTCTGGAGTGCTGATTTTTTATGGTTATTGTTCTGGTCTAGCATTAGGCTGGGTGTGGATGCAGGCAAGTACTGGACAGACTGCATAGGCAGGCTTCAGTCCAGGAGTAGGCTGGGTGTGGAAGGAGGCAGGTACTGGGCAGACTCAAGACCCAGGCTCTGGTGCAGCATTAGGCTGGGTGTGGATGCAGGCACGTACTGGGCAGACTCGATAGGCAGTTTCCAGTCTTGCAATAGGCTGAGTGTGGATGCAAACAGGTTCTGGGCAGACTCAATAGGCAGGCTGTGGTCCAGCATTAGGCTGGGTGTGGGTGCAAGCAGGTAATGGGCAGACACAATAGGCAGGCTCTGGTCCAGCATTAGGCTAGGTGTGGATGCAGGCAGGTTCTAGGCAGTCTTGATAGGCAGGCTCTGATTCAGCATTAGTCTGGGTGTGGAGTCAGATAGGTACTGGGCAGACTTGATAGGCAGGCTCTGGTCCAGCATTAGGCTGGGTGTGGGTGCAAGCAGGTAATGGGCAGACACAATAGGCAGGCTCTGGTCCAGCATTAGGCTAGGTGTGGATGCAGGCAGGTTCTAGGCAGTCTTGATAGGCAGGCTGCTGTCCAGCATTAGGCTGGTTGTGGATACAGGCAGGTAGTGGGCAGACTTGATAGGCAGGCTCCGTTCCAGCATTAAGCTGGGTGTGGATGCAGGCAGGTATTGGGCAGACTCGATAGGCAGGCTCTGATTCAGCATTAGTCTGGGTGTGGAGTCAGATAGGTACTGGGCAGACTTGATAGGCAGGCTCTGGTCCAGCATTAGGCTGGGTCTGGGTGCAAGCAGGTACTGGGCAGACAGAATAGGCAGGCTCTGGTCCAACATTAGGCTGGGTGTGGGTTCAAGCAGGTACTGGGCAGACACAATAGGCAGGCTCTGGTCCAGCATTAGGCTAGGTGTGAATGCAGGCAGGTTCTAGGCAGTCTTGATAGGCAGGCTGCTGTCCAGCATTAGGCTGGGTGTGGAGTCAGATAGGTACTGGACAGACTTGATAGGCAGGCTCCGGTCCAGCATTAGACTGGGTGTGTATGCAGGGAGATACTGGACAGATTCAGTAGGTAGGCTCTGGTTCTGCATTTGGTCCAGCATGAGAATGGGTTTGAATGCAGGCAGTTACTGGGCAGACCCGATCAACAGACTCCGATCCAGTATTAGGCTGGGTGTGGGTGAAGGCACTTACTGGGCAGACTCAAAAGGCAGGCTCTGGTCACTGTGTTTACATTTTGCTCACTGTGTTTTGGAATGAGTTGACTAATGTAAGTACGATGAATTTGAGCACAAGTAAAAAACTCTCTCATTGAATATACCCAGTCTGGAGTGCTGTTTCTTTATGGTTATTGTTCTGATCTAGCATTAGGCTGGGTGTGGATGCAGGCAAGTACTGGATAGACTGCATAGGCAGGCTTCAGTCTAGGAGTAGGCTGAGTGTCGAAGGAGGCAGGTACTGGGCAGACTCAATACCCAGGCTCTGGTCCAGCATTAGGCTGGGTGTGGATGCAGGCACGTACTGGGCAGACTTGATAGGCAGGTTCCGGTCTAGCAATAGGCTGAGTGTGGATGCAAGCAGGTTCTGGGCAGACTCAATAGGCAGGCTGTGGTCCAGCATTAGGCTGGGTGTGGGTGCAAGCAGGTGCTGGGCAGACACAATAGGCAGGCTCTGGTCCAGCATTGGGCTAGGTGTAGATGCAGGCAGGTTCTAGGCAGCCTTGATAGGCAGGCTGCTGTCCAGCATTAGGCTGGTTGTGGATACAGGCAGGTAGTGGGCAGACTCGATAGGCTGGCTCTGATTCAGCATTAGTCTGGGTGTGGAGTCAGATAGGTACTGGGCAGACTTGATAGGCAGGTTCTGGTCCAGCATTAGGCTGGGTGTGTGTGCAAGCAGGTTCTGGGCAGACACAATAGGCAGGATCTGGTCCAGTATTAGGCTAGGTATGGATGCAGGCAGGTTCTAGGCAGTCTTCATAGGCAGGCTGCTGTCCAGCATTAGGCTGGGTGTGGAGTCAGATAGATACTGGGCAGACTTGATAGGCAGGCTCCGGTCCAGCATTAGGCTTGGTGTGGATGCAGGCAGGCAGGTAGTAGGCAGACTCAATAGGCAGGCTCTGGTCCAGCATTAGACTGGATGTGTATGCAGGGAGATACTGGGCAGATTCAGTAGGTAGGCTCTGGTCCTGCATTTGGTCTAGCATGAGAATGGGTTTGGATGCAGGCGGTTACTAGGCAGACCTGATCAACAGACTCCGATCCAGCATTAGGCTGAGTGTGGGTGAAGGCACTTACTGGGCAGACTCAAAAGGCAGGCTCTGGTCACAGTGTTTACATTTTGCTCACTGTGTTTTGGAATGAGTTGACTGATGTAAGTACGATGAATTTGAGCACAAGTAAAAAACTCTCTCATTGAATATACCCAGTCTGGAGTGCTGTTTCTTTATGGTTATTGTTCTGGTCTAGCATTAGGCTGGGTGTGGATGCAGGAAGGTACTGGGCAGATGTGATAGGCAGGCTGTGGTCTAGCATTAGGCTGGGTGTGGTTGCAGGCAAGTAGTGGACAGACTGCATAGGCAGGCTCTGGTCCAGCATTAGGCTGGGTGTGGATGCAGGCAGATTCTGTGCAGACTTGATAGGCAGGTTCCAGTCCTGCATTTGGCTGAGTGTGGATGCAGGCAGGTACTGTACAGACTGCATGGGCAGGCTTCAGTCCAGCATTAGGCTGGGTGTGGATGCAGACAGGTACTGGCAGACTTGATAGGCAGGCTCTGGGTCCAGCATTTGGTTGGGTGTGTATGGAGGCAGGTACTGAACAAACTCGATAGGCAAGCTCTGTTCCAGCATTAGTTTGGGTGGGGATGCAGGCAAGTACTGGACAGAATGCACAGGCAGGCTTCAGTCCAAGATTAGGCTGGGTGTGGAAGGCGGCAGGTACTGGGCAGACTCAATACCCAGGCTCTGGTCCAGCATTAGGCCGGGTGTGGATGCAGTCACGTACTGGGAAGACTCGATAGGCATGTTCCGGTCCAGCATTAGGCTGGGTGTGGATGCAGGTAGTTACCAGGCAGACTTGATAGACAGGCTACGGGTACAGCATTAGGTTGGGTGTGGATGCCAGCAGGTACTTGGCAGAGTCGATAGGCAGGCTCTGGTCCAGCATTAGGCTCAGTGTGGATGCAGGCAGTTACCCAGCAGACTGAATAGGCAGGCTCTGGGTCCAGCATTAGGCTAGGTGTTGATGCAGGCAGGTGCTGAGCAGACTTGACAGTCAGACTCCAGTCCAGCATTATGCTGGGTGTGGATACAGGCAGGTACTGTGCAGACTCGAAAGGCAGGCTCTGGTTCAGCATTAGGCTGGATGTGCGTGCAGGCAGTTACTGGAGAGATGTGACAGGCAGGCTCCAGTCCTGGATTAGGCTAGTTGTGGATTCAGGCAGGTACTGGGCTGAGGTGCTTTTGCCTGATTCACATCTTGGTGCCAATTTCAGCTTCTTGCCTGAGTAGCCCGAAGGAGCATTTTAGACCAAAAAAAGAAAGGGTCAATTATTAGTACTTGTAATCCAGAGGAAAGATAATCAGGAGTTCTCCAGTGTAACTTGCCTGCTTTTATTTCACATGACCAGTCTACTTTAGATTATGTTAAGGCTGCCATTAGTTTAAACGCGAAGGATTTTAAAATTTGATCTCTAGATAATTGGATTCGCTGGATTCTTTCAGCTTCAGCCAGACTACCTTTATGAAAGTAGAACTCAATTAATTCAGAGCACTACATTGCAAGGTTTAGGCTGCATCAGTGTGCTCCCTAGCCTCAGCACGTATCCCGATGGAAATTCATTGCTTATCTAGCCACACAGCTAGTGCTGTGTATGCAGGGAACTGTGCTTTTAGCACAGCATGTTTTCTCCCAACCACCCACCACCAGCCCCGGCCTCAGCCTCTGTTAAAAGGTCTTCAGCCCAGCTGGCTCCACCCCATTAGATATCCCCAGCCAATTACAGTTAATCAGCTTGCTCTGCTTAAAGGGAGTAACACGGTTTACCCCTTAAGGCTGCAAAGCCCTAATTTTTGTTAACACACCTGCCCTAGCCTTCTAACAAAATCATCCGCCTCCCTTTTTTTCCTCTTCTCTATCACTTTGACCCTTGGGTCTCAGGGCTTGAACCACACACCACAGCACTGCAGCCCAGTTCTCTTCCCCAAATCAACTCGCTCTCCTATGACGTCTCCTTACTCCCCCCCCCCTTTTTTTGCCACTTCAAAGTAAACTTATTTCTACAGCTTCTGTCACTAGCAAACAAAATTAACTTTTCACCTTCTTATCTTCTCTAGTGCTCTGCCCCATCTTGCTTGGGACCCAGGCCTCGAACCCTGCACCTCTGTCTTGCAGGCCAGTGCACATCCCCTAAGCCAATGGGTTCTCTTACTTTACCTCATCTATCCCAACTGTCATTAATGGATATCCCCAGCCTTTTTTTTTTTTTTTAACTACTCCTCCTACATCTACTTTATCATGCTGCTTCAACTGCTAATTCTCCTGGCACTTACATCATGTCCTTCTAGTGATATCTGTATTGCTGCCCTCCCATGGTACACCACCACTATGTCACCCACCCCCCCATCTTTTAAATTCCTCCAATCTCTACATCATTTCTCCTCCTCTATATTCCATTCCCCCCAGCCACCCCATTCTCTCTCCCGTAGTTCTCAAAGGAACCCCTACCACCCCATATCCATTAGAGTGCTCTCCCTACTCTCAATCAACTGTCACCTTTGTCTCTCCCCCCACTGTCCTCTAAGCCTCTGTCTACATCTTCACGCTTTGGTCATTACCACAGGAAGAAAGCACTTGCTATGGCAAGGAGCTACTTAAAAAGCTTATCCTGCTACTCCTTTTATGCTCGGAAAATGTCGAGGTCAACCCTGGCCCCCTAGCTCTCTCTCACCTCTCCCTCAGACCTCGCAACTGCTCCAGGTTTAAAAATTATGTTAATCAACATGTGGAGTCTAACGAATAAATTTGATCAACTACGAGCTTGGGCTGCCCATACCAATCCAGACATCATTATCATCATGGCTTAAAAGTGCCATTCCTGACCAGCAGATCGCTCTCCCTGACTATAACATTTTTAGGGCAGATAGAGCATCAAGGGGAGGAGGTGTGGTCATATAATCTAAGGACAAGTTTAATGTTTCTGACATACTTAGCATGACTAAGCCAAAAGAAGTTGAACTCGTTTCCCTAAAAATACACCTTCCCTTGTCAGAAACCCTTAACATCATCGACCGCTACAGGCCTCCTGCTGGGAGCTACGACATTATCTCAATCTTAAAATCCCTTGTTGCCCACAACAACAATGAAACCATCATTCTAGGGGACCTAAACATGGATTGGCTTTCCCCAAAATCTAATGGCCTCAAAGGCCTTTGTGAAGATTCGGCCTCGACCAACTCATCACTGAGCCAACCAGGACAAACACAAAAAATAATGCTAATAGCTCTATCCTAGACATTATTTTGTCAAACCATCCTTGTAAAATCCTTCATTCTGCCAAGTTTCATAATGACCTAAGCGACCACGGGATTGTAGTCTGCACAAGATCCCACCAAAAGGTTCCATTCTCGCTCAAACTCATCATGAAGTGGTCTTTCCGCAAGTTCAGTTCTCTTGGCTATTTGTCTGATTGCAACAATTTAAACTGGCAAAGCCACCATGGGATTCAATCAGTGGTTGAAAAACTACTGGTGCAGAGCTCAGGGATTTGGCTTAATTGGGGACAGGGGGTCCACCTGGAGTGATGCAGGCCTATACTGGCATGATGGTCTGCATCTGTCCAGGAGGGGAACCAGGATCCTAGGTGATAGGTTTAAATGCTTCATTGGCAAGCATTTAAACTAGCCAAGGGGGGAGGCACTGGAAAGGAGCAGGGAAATCCTAGTCCCCCAAAAAAGTCAGGGTAGTAAGTGAGGTAAACACCAAGTTAGAGATGTCGATAGGGAGAAGGGCATGGGTAAATGGAGAAAGTAACAAAGGCAATAAGGACAGGGATGGGGCAAAAAGGGGTAAGGCCATCAGGAAATGGAGGGTAATGAGTACCAATGCCCGTAGTCTGGGCAACAAGCTCCCTGAACTGGTGGCCTTGATGGAAGAGGGATGCATGGATATCGTAGCAGTTACAGAAACATGGTACACAGAGAACCATGACTGGGATGTTAACATACCAGGGTACAAAACCTACAGGAGAGACAGGGAGGGGAGGGTAGAAGAGGGGGAGGAGTAGCTCTCTATATAAGGGAAGGGATAAAAGCAGCTGAACAAAAGAGAAAACAGGGAGGAGAGGAGGCACTGTGGGTCACCTTAGAGACTGGAAATGGCACCACAATTTGCACAGGGGTTGAATACAGACCCCTATGTCAGGGGGAGGGAATATACAAGGATATGATAGAAGGCATTATTAGGATGTCAGAGAAAGGAGAGATACTGTTGATGGGAGACCTGAATATGCCAGATGTTAACTGGAGCACATTTGCTGCAGCCACATCCAAGAGTAGGGCCATTCTCAATGCCCTACAGGTGGCATGCCTCAGACAGCTAGTTTTGGAACCCACTCATGAAGGAGCAATCTTAGACTTCATACTCTCAAATGGGGACAGTGAGAGAATCTCAGATCTAGAAGTGGGTAGCCATCTGGGAACAAGTGACTACCAAACAGTGTGGTTCACGATAAACTCCGTTAGGGAGTCAAGCCATACAAAAGTGAGGGTACTGGACTTAAATGGGCTGACTTTGGCAAGATGGGAGAGTGCCTTAGAAAAGCACTAGCAAACAGGCTAGAAGGAGGGGTGTAGCAACAATGGGGAAACATCAAAACTGCTATCGTGGAGGCAACAATCCTTTGTATGAAGCAAATAAACAAATCAAAATGAAAGAAAAAGCCACTATGGTTCTCAAAAGAAGTGGCGGAGAAGGTCAGGGAGAAAAATATAGCATTCAGGAAGTATAAGGAAACCCAGAAGAAGCAGGACAGAGAGCTGTACCAGTGAAGGAAGCAGGGAGGGAAGTCAGAATAGCAAAGGCCCAAACTGAGGAAAAGATGGCCAACTCGGTTAAAAAGGGGGATGAAACCTTTTATAGGTACATCAGGGAGCGTAGAAAGACAAAGGGAGTGATAGAGAGACTGAATGGATGGTGGGTGGGCAGAGAGGGACAGTGAAAAAGCAGGGATACTGAATGAATATTTCTAGTCAGTATTCACAAAAGAGGAGGAGGGGGAGGTGCCTAATCCAATTAACAGAAGCACTCCGGATAGAAGGGTCGATCCCAGTCCTTTTACAGAAGAAAGGGTTCTAAAAGACCTCCTAAAACTGAAGGTGGATAAAGCAACTGGGCCTGACACGGAATTCACCCCAGAATTCTAAAAGAACTAAGGGGAGAACTAGTGAAACCACTGACTACCCCTTTTAACAAATCATGGGAGGATAGTGTGGTACCTGAGGACTGCAGGAAGGCGGATGTGATTCCCCTTCACAAAAGTGGGACCAAGACAGAGGCAGGAAACTATAGACCTGTCAGTTTGACCTCTGTGGTAGGGGAAAGTGATGGAATCACTTCTGAAGGAAAGAATTGTTGAATACCTAGAGGCCAGTGGGGCACAGGACCCAAGGCAGCATAGATTCACAGCAGGAAGATCATGTCAGACAAATCCAATTGATTTCTTTGACTGGGTGACCAAAGTAGTAGACCAGGAAGGGGCTGTGGACGTGGCCTACCTAGACTTTAGCAAGGTATTTGATACAGTCCCACACAAAAGATTAATAGTTAAATTAACCAGCCTGGGAGTGGGTCCCAGGGTGGTAGCCTGGGTAAAACATTGGCTGGACAACAGGACACAAAAAGTAATTGTAAATGGAGTCCACTCTGAAGAAAGGGGGGTTACTAGTGGGGTTCAGTATTGGGTCAAGACCTTTTTAATGTCTTTATGAGTGACATTGCAGAGGGACTGGAAGGAAAAATATGCCTCTTTGCAGATGACACAAAGATCTGCAACAGGGGTGATACGCAAGGAGGTGTAGAAAGGATGAGAAGGGACTTGGCAAGGTTGGAGGAATGGTCAGAAGTATGGCAGCTAGGATTCAATGCAAAGAAGTGCAAAGTAATGCACCTGTGAAATAAAAACCCAGGGGAAGATTACACAATGGGGCGAGGTAGTAACAACAACAACAATGGAAAGGGACCTGGGGGTAGTCTTATCAGATGACCTTAAGGTTAGCAAGCAATGTGAGAAGGCAGTAGGGAGGGATGGAGGTATCCTGGGATGTATAGGGAGAGGCATCACCAGCAGAAAACAGGAAGTTGTTATCCCTCTGTACAGACAGTTCATGAGACCCCATCTGGAGTACTGTGTCCAGTTTTGGAGACCCCATCTACACAAGGACATAGACAGGATAGAGGCAGTCCAGAGGAGGCAACTAAAATGGTGCATGGTCTGCAAGAGAAGCCATATGAGGAGAGACTAAAGGAGCTTAGTATGTATACCCTTGAGGAAAGGAGGAGAGTGGGACATGATAGAAACTTTTAAGTACCTCAATGGAATCAACAAAGTCCAAGAGGGTAGCATCTTTCAGAAAAGAGATGTGCAAGAACAAGGGGACACAATTTGAAGATGGGGAGGGTGGTTCAGGGGCAATGTGAGGAAGCATTTTTCACAAAGAAGGTGGTGGGGCATGGAACAGCCTTCCTGAGGAGGTTGTGGGGTCTAAAACTGTGGGAGAATTCAAGAATGCATGAGACAGACATAAGGCAATTTTTGGGTAGGAAGAAATAGGCTGTTGGTTAACTAGGATCTGCAGCTTATCCTGTAGGTAGGGAAATGGGCAGACTAGTTCGGCCAAGCAGTCCTTATCTGCAATCAAAGTCTGTGTTTCTAGCCAAAACAACAGATGAGGCTGCCAATATCCTCAATGACAATTTAACCTGGCTGGCAAATAAGCACGCCCCCTTCATCAAAACCAGAGTTCAGAAAGCTTCCCACCCTTGGTTCACACCAGAGCACAAAGCTGCTGTATCCAACCGAGATAAGCTTTGGGCCCATGCAAGGTGCACCAAGTGCCCGTCTGACTGGCAGGTGTTTCGAGCTGCAAGGAGTGCATGCGTCAAACTTGTACGCACTGCCAAGTCTAACTTCTACATTGTAACCTTTGAACAAGCCAAAGGGAATTTGGCAAAGATCTGGCAGACTATTAAGACTGTCTAAGGACGGAAAACTGCTCCCTCCATTCCCACAAAGATCCGTGCCAATGGAGTTTTAATCGAAGAATGCGTCCGGATCCTCGAGGAACTGAATTCACATTTCGCCACCGCTGGGCTTGCATTTGATTCCTCTCCCTACGCCAGGCTACTCAGCCCTCATTCGGTCTACAATTCCTCCCTTGCACCCCCTTCATCACACCCCTTTCATCTCTGTCCTGTTTCTTTCAAGGAAGTAGAAGACCACCTTAAAAAGTAGACACAAGAAAGAGTGGTGGTGCGGATGGATTAGAGCTGTTTTTTCTCAAACTAGGATATGATTACCTTGCAGCCCCTATACTTCAAATTTTCAGTTTCTCCATAGCCTCTGCCACAGTACCATCCTGCTGGAAATCTGCCCATATTCTACATGTATTCAAATCCAGTGACACCTTTGACTCAAACAATTATAGACCCATCTCCATGCTACCTACTCTCTTCAAAATCCTCAAAAAATTTATTTATGCCCAACTAAAAGCGCAGACCAAAAACTACTCCCTGCTCAACCCTGCCCAGTCTGTTTTTAGGCAAAACCACAGCACCATTTCTGTGCTCGCCAGAGTTTATGACTAGATCACAGCCCACAATTTCAAACAGGTAACTAGCGCCGTCTTTCTAGACCTCAGTAAGGTGTTTGATACTGTGGACCACAACCTTGTCCTCCTTAGTCTCAAAAAGTTAGGTGCCTCTGCGTCCACAGTGCAGTGGTTCACCAGCTATCTCTCGGGTAGTATCCAGAAAATCAAGGCTGATGGCCTTCTCTCTAACTCCCTGCCCATTTCAAGGGGTGTCCCACAAGGGTCTATTTTAGACTCTATACTCTTTTCTATTTATATCAATACCTCGACTCCAATATCGTCAACTCCAAGCTGGACTTCTGTGCAGACAATACAGTACTGTACACTTCAAAACCGACATTGTCTGAAGTCTGTGAGAAACTGCAAGCTGACTTGATAAAGCTCGAACAGAACCTCATCAGCTCTAAACTTTTGCTAAATGCAAAAAAAAAGCCATCTTTTTCACTCTTAACAACATCCTCCCCAACGCAAACTACGCTAAACACCCCCATTGTTACCACCCTAGGAGAAACTCTGGAGGTGGTTGATAAATTTAAATACCTTGGCATATGGCTCAACAATAAACTTTCCTTCAATGTTTACATTGAGAACTTCTCCAGTGAAGTCAAAGCCAGATTAGGTTTCTTTTACAGAAATGGGTCTCTCTTTCCTTCCGATACCAGACTAAGGCTTGTACAGGCCACGTTACTACCACTTCTTGATTATGGCAATATAGTCTATAACTGCACTTCGGCTACCAACCTGCACAAATTGAACATATTGTACCACCGGGCTTTTCGGTTTGTCACCAAGGCCCCTCTTAGAACCCACCACTGTGACATACTCTGCAGTTGGCTGGACGTCCCTCGCAATGAGGCGACTGATTCATTTTGGAACATGGACGCTAAAAATCCTGCTGAATGAGCTCCCGGGATATATCCTCCCTCATACACATCTCCCATTGCATCTACTCCTTAAGGAAGTCCGACTTTATTCACCTTCACATGCCTAGGACACGCATGTCCCTTGGTAAGAGCGCTGTCTCCTATGACCTACCTGCAGTCTGGAATAGCCTATAGTCAGTTCTCAAGCTATCCAGCATTGTCTCGATTAATTTCTTCAAAGCCTTAACCGCAAGAAAATTTAAAGCCATGTACAACTGCCAAAGGTAGTAGTCCCATTTCTCACCCATTCTCCCCCAGCCTGGCCTCCCTTTCCTTCCCACTCACACCCACCTTCCTTTCCTTTCACTATATATTTTCCCATCCTTCATCCCCTCCACATCTATACCCCTGGCCTCTGCCCCTGACCCTTTACTTCTCCCTCCCTCTCCCCTACCCCATTCTACACCTAACCCTCCCTTACTTGTTGTTCACTTCACCCCTTCCCTTCCCCTCCCTCCATTCCACTCTCACCCTTCCCATCCCTCCATTCCACTCTCACCCTTCCCGTCCTCTCCCTCCATTCCACTCTCACTCTTCCCTTTCCCTTCCTCCATTCCACTCTTGCTCTTCACGTCCCCTCCCTCCGTTCACTTTCACTCCTTCCCATCCCCTCCCTCCATTCCACTCTCGCCCTTCCCGTCCCCTCCCTCCATTCCACTCTCATCCTTCCCCTTCCTCCATTCCACTCTCACCCTTTCCATCTCCTCCCTCCATTCCACTCTCACCCTTCCCATCCCCTCCTTCCATCCATTCCACACTCACCCATCACGTCCCCTCCCTCCATTCCACTCTCACCCTTCCTGTCCCCTCCCTCCATTCCACTCTCACTCTTCCCTTTCCCTTCCTCCATTCCACTCTCACTCTTCCCATCCCCTCCCTCCATTCCACTCTCACTCTTCCCATCCCTCCCTCCATTCCACTCTCATCCTTCCCGTCCCCTCCCTCCATTCCACTCTCACTCTTCCCTTTCCCTTCCTCCATTCCACTCTCACTCTTCCCTTTCCCTTCCTCCATTCCACTCTCACTCTTCCCATCCCCTCCCTCCATTCCACTCTCGCCCTTCCCGTCCCCTCCCTCCATTCCACTCTCATCCTTCCGTCCCCTCCTCCATTCCTCTCGCCTTCCATCCCCTCCTCCATTCCACTCTCACCTTTCCATCCCTTCCTCCATTCCGCTCTCACCTTCATCCCTCCCTCCATTCCACTCTCATCCTTCCGTCCCCTCCTCCATTCCACTCTCACTCTTCCTTTCCTTCCTCCATTCCACTCTCCTCTTCCCTCCCTCCTCCATTCCACTCTCGCCCTTCCCGGCCCCTCCTCCATTCCACTCTCATCCTTCCTTCCCTCCCTCCATTCCACTCGCCTTCCCATCCCTCCTCCATTCCACTCACCCTTTCCATCCCTCCCTCCATTCCGCCTCACCCTTCCCATCCTCCCTCCATTCCACTCTCACTCTTCACGTCCCCTCCCTCTATTCTACTCTCGCCCTTCACTGTCTCACTCACACTTAGCTCCTGACCTTTTCCCCTTTCTTTTTCTCCTTAGTCTCGTCATCCTTTCTACTTTTTCCCCATTATTACTTTCCTCACCTTGCTTCTGGCCTACTCCAGATGACTCCCCCCACCCATAGCTCTAATTTTCTCAATCGTCTAATTTTCTCAATCATCCTGCCTCATCCTTTGCTCCCCCTTTAAAGACCCCTGTCATTCCATCCTCTGTCTCTTTGACTGTTCCTTCCTTGTCTCCACCTTTTCTCTCCCTCTCTTCTCTTCCAGTGCCATTAGGCTACCAAGCACTTATTTTTATGCCGAGTGTTCAAAGCTGTATTCTACCTGGTCACTACGTTAAACAGCTTTCCGAATTTATTGCTTTGTAATTTCTTTCACTGTCATGTTATTATCCCACATCCCTGTATACCCTGTATTTGCACTGTATTTTGTCATTATGTTTCCCATTTGATGTTTTCTTTTTGTACAAGTTCTGCTACATGTTCAGGACCTCCTTGTGAATGAGCCTGCCCAATGGAGTATTTCTGCAATAAACTTGAACTTGAACTCGATAGGCAGGCTCCAGTCAAGCATTAGGCTTAGTGTATATGTAGGCAGATACTGGGCAGACTAGATAGGCAGGCTCTAGTCCAGCATGAGGATGGGTTTGAATGCAGGCAGTTACTGGGCTGACCCAATAGACAGACTCTGGTCCAGCATTAGACTGGATGTGGGTGAAAGCAGTTACTGGCAGACTTGAAAGGCAGGCTCCGGTCACTGTGTTTGCATTTTGCTCACTGTGTTTTGGAATGAATTGACTGATTTAAGTACAATGAATCTGAACACAAGTAAAAAACTCTCTCACTGAATATACCCGATTTGGAGTGCGGGTTCTTTATTGTTATTGTTCTGGTCTAGCATTAGGCTGGGTGTGGATGCAGGCAGGTACTGGACAGACTGCATAGGCAGGCTTCAGTCCAGCATTAGGCTGGGTGTGGATGCAAGCACGTACTGGGCAGACTCAATAGGCAGGCTGTGGTCCAGCATTAGGCTGGGTGTAGATGCAGGCAGTTACCAGGCAGACTCAACAGGCAGGTTCCGGGTCCAGCATTAGGTTGGGTGTGGATGCAGGCAGGTACTTGGCAGACTCGATAGGCAGACTCCTCATCCAGCATTAGGCTGGTTGTGGATACAGGCAGTTACCTGGCAGACTAGAGGGACTATTGGACCTTTTTTATGTCTTCAATATCTATGTCTACATTCAGCCTCTCTCTAATACACACCTCTTTTTTTCAGCATTTTGTTGCTGAACCACAGAAACTATGAGCCGTCTCAAAGCATTTTATGATATATTAAATTTAATGAAAACCATGAGACAAGATGCAAATCGGGACGCAATGGCAAATTAATTTGAAAAGTCAAGAATTGTGTATATTTTAGTGGTGGAGTAAAATATGATGGAGACAGTCACTGAGATGTGGCTACCAGATTGCATTGGCAGGCTTGGCTTTCAACAACTTTGGCACAGTTCTGTGGCAACTGAGGGAGTTTGTGTGTACAGTCCAGCAGTGGTTATAGTAGCGATGTGTGGGTCAGCATGTTGAACGTGGAACATGAATGGGAGATGGGATGGGTTTGGCAGAAGGCACCTGAAAAGGATCCTTGGTATAAACTTTCGGGGGGGTGGGGAGAAGGAAGAACACTCAATCAGAGTAGAGTGGCGGAACTGTGATGGCATGCCAGGAGGACCCTGAGAAGGGTAGATCATGCATGGGTGGTAGATGTGCAGCAAAAAAACAAATGAATAGAGAGGTAGGTAGCAAGGTAAGGAATGGGCAGACACTATGCTCTGAATGTCTTTTTCTGACTCTAAAATTATTTTTCTGTGCACAAACTCAGAAGAAACGCAGGGAGAAAAGTCACTTTCTAGGAATTCCCACAGGAAACAAACGAGATGACTGGTGCATCTGACCGGAGTTATTTTGTGTCATACTGAAAGTGGATCACTGAGTGTCACTGTTGCAGGACTGTGCTCACTCAGCATTCCTGAATAGCAGTGACTACTGTGTTTTTATCAGCCACTGACAATGCAATAGCCTGAGAAGAAAAATCTTCTGGGGAACGTGCTTGGGCACTGATCTCCAAAAACCACAGCTGCGTCACATTCAGGTCATCTGAGGAGCAGGATTTCAAGTGCGTAGACTGCAACTAGCCAAATAACGTTTTGCTAAGCAGTTCTATATTGAACTGCAAATAACATTATTGAAATATGCAGATTGCTACTGCAGTTCCACAGGCTGCAGAGCAACACTGATTTCTTTTTAATGGTTTGAGTAAGAGTTTGGATATTTTAGTCTAAATAATACAGAGGTTTAGACTTGCATATCAAGGGGGAAGGCAACTGCACTACGGAGTAAGGCAGAGGGACAGTTAAATCCCAAATTAAAACTAGTGTAAAAATAATAAAATGTTTCTGGACTTACTTTGGCTATAGTTGATCCTATAATGTGCAGCCTGCCATTCTGATGGTCACTCAATCCCCACAGCAGCAGCAGTAGTCATCACCGAACAGTCATAGATGGTTCGAGTTACATTTGGCCTGGGATAGAAAATACTGCAGCTGATAAAGCTGCTCTCAGTATTACATAGACACACAGATGTGGATGGCAGAAAAAAGCTCTTCAGCCAATCCAGTTTGCCCACCCTACCTATTGGTAAGACAATGCCAGACCCTCCCCATGCAACCTAATTTGTAGTGGAGTAGTACTTGGCACAGAGAGAAAGCACAGTCCTGGCTTAATCAACAGCAATAAATGGGTATCGTCATAGCTCTCAAAGTACTGGCACAGGACCAGGAGGTCCTGATTTAGAATTTTTTATGTTGTTTGCGCACATGTGCAAGAAACATATTGCGGCAGCTTTCTTCACAAGCAGGTTGTGGAGGCACGGCACTATTGTAGTAATGCCCCACAGCTGTAAGGCTTGTCCTTCCCCAATGCCATGGCATGCTGCTGCTGACACTAGTTCCAGCCAGCATGCCACCAACATATAAAATATTAGCCGCTGCAATCAGGGGGCCACCTAAATCATTACAGCATAAGCCATTCGCTGCAATGAGGGAGCGACCCGTCATTGCAGAGCGGGACCTTGAACCACTGATCTTGTTTGAGAACATGGTGGCGGCTTGCCGCCATGTTCTCAAACAATGTTAAACCCTCCCCTTGCTGAGGGGTGCCCAATCCCCCTCGGCAGCATGTGGGCCCCCCGACCGTGTTTATTTGCCGACGGGGGCCCCAATCCCCGTCGGCTTCAGTGCCCCACACTTAATATGTTGCTGATGGGAAGCCCACTCCTGTCGGCATTATGTAAACACCTCCCCCTGCTTTTGTTGTCTGCTGACGGGGTTCCAAATCCCGGTCGGCATAATGTAACAACCCCCTTGGCATCCCCCCCTTTCTTGTGTGCTGAGGTGCCCAATCCCAGACAGCTACAGCTCCCCAAAAGCAAGACTCGTTGACATGCTGGGAGCCCACCCCAGCATGCCACATGCCCCTGTAAAAGAAAAGTGTCCACGGTGTCGTGTTTTTACCCGTAAAGAAGGAAACGGTTCCTTGGCGGTTTCCCTGGCCCACCCCAACAACCCTCACCCACTCACTGCACACCCTGCCTCCCCACACCCCCTCCTCACCCCGTATTTACCTCTGGAGTCTGGCATGACGGTCTTCAGTGGTCCGGGAACATGTCGGCACTCTTCAAAGCCGATCGCAAACTGAGGAAATGCTGGTAAGCTGTATAATGGAATAAATATGTTTTTTTCAACTTTGATGCATATCTCAGGCATTTTTTGGAATTTTGGCACCAAATTTTCAACATGGGGTTTTTGGGACCCTTCCTTGTGAATTCTACCACTGTCATGGCTTTACTCGGCCTCGAAAGGTGATTTTTGCAGTCACTGCACGGAATCACCTTTCAGGAATGATTAACGAAAGCAACAGTGCCAGCGTTCATGAGGTGGGCTCTCAAAAGCCTATGTTGCAAATTTAGTGGAAAAATAAAAAATTACTTTTATGAGTTGCATAAGCAAGAGTTACACACTACAATCTCTCGCGAATTTGCAATATTTTCACTCCAGATTTTCAGCATTCCCATTTTGCCACACCTCCTTCTGAACAGTGCAGCTCTCATTTTTCACAGCCTGGCTGAAATGTGCTTTCGCTCTTCCGGCGCACAATAGCACGGTCGCTGTGGGAAATCAGTGTTCGGGACATATTAAGAAAATCACACTGACACTGTTCATGAGCAGAGGTTCTAAAATGCCTATGTTGAAAATTTTGTGATGAAACTCCATAAAGTGACTGTGTTACGAATGTGTGTTGCGCAGGTTCCACGCACCCTTGTAAGTTTGCAAATTAGTAATATTTTCACACCAGATTTTCAACACTGGTATTTGTTCACACCTCCTTATGAACAGTACAGCTGTCATTTTTCACATCCTGGCTGAAATGTGTTTCCACGCTTCTGGCGCAGAATACCGCAGTCGCTGTTGGAAATCAGTGTTTGGGACAGATCAGGATTGAGTGACTGGGGAGGGAGTGACCGAGCTCAACTGAGCGGGACTGCTGCGGATTTGTTTGTGGGCAGGAAAAGGCAGCAATGCATGGAGGGGCTGAGTACAAAAGGGCAGCCTGCAGCGGTGGGAGAAACAGAATGAGCGAGCGAGAGAGGGGGAGTGAGCGAGCTCAGAGGAGCTCTATCATGACTGCTGCCGATTTCTTTGTGGGTAGATAAGGGTGGCTACGCTGGCAGGAGCCCAGTACAGAAGGGCAGCCTGCAGCGCCGGCAGAAACGGAACAAGCAAGTGCGACGGGGGAGTGAGTGAGGCCAACGGAGCTGTGTTGAGACTGCTGCAGATTTCTTTATGGGCAGACAAAGATGCCAACAGAAGCAGGAGTCCAGTAAAAAAGGGCAGGCTGCAGCAGCAGGAGACACAGAATGAGCGAGTGAGGGAGGGGGAGTGAGTGAGCTCAAGGGAGCTCTGTTGGGACTGCTGCAGATTTCTTTGTGAGTAGAAAAAGGCAGCAATGCACGCAGGGGCCCAGTACAAAAGGGCAGCCTGCAGCGGTGGGAAAAACAGAATGAATGAGTGAGGGGGGTGAGTGAGCAAGCTCAATGGAGTTCTGTCGTGACTGCTGCAGATTTCTTTGTGGGCAGAAAAGGGCAGCAACGCAGTCAGGAGCCCAGTACAAAAGGGCAGCCTGCACCGCCGGCAGAAACAGAACGAGCAAGTGAGATGGTGGAATGAGTGAAGCCAACGGAGCTCTGTTGGGACTGCTGCAGATTTCTTTGTTGGCAGAAACAAATGCCAACAGAGGCAGAAACCCAGTACAGCATGGCAGCCTGCAGCACCAGGAGAAACGCAATAAGCGAATGAGACAGGGGGAGTGAGCAACCTCAACAGAGCTCTGTTGGGACAGCTGCAGATTTCTTTGTGGGTAGGAAAAGGTGCCAACACAGGCAGCAGCCCAGTACAAAAGGGCAGCCTGCAGCACTGGGAGAAACAGAACAAGTGAGAGAGGGGGAGTGAGCGAGCTCACCAGAGGTCTATCGTGACTGCTGCAGATTTCTTAGTGGGCAGGAAAAGGTGACAATGTAGGCAGGAGCCCAGTACAAAAGGCCAGGCTGCAGGTCAGGCAGAAACAGAATGAGCGAGTGAGAGAGGGGGAGTGAGTGACCTCAATGGAGCTGTGTCGGGACTGCTGCACATGTCTTTGTGGGCAGACAAAGCTGACAATGCAGGCAGAAACTCGGTACATAAGGGCAGTCTGCAGCAGCAGGAGATGCACAACGAGCGGTGAGTGAGCTCAGCGAACTCTATGGGACTGCTGCGGTTTCTTTGTGGGCAAAAAGGCAGCAGTGCATGCAGGGGCCCAGTACAAAGTGCAGCTTGCAGCAGCAGAAGACTCAGAACTAATGAGTGAGAGAGGGGGAGTGAGTGAACGATCTCAACAGAACTCTATTGTGACTGCTGCAGATTTCTTTGTGGCCAGAAGAAGGCGGCAATGCAGGCAGAAGCCCAGTACAAAAGGGCAGCCTGCAGCGCTGACAGAAATGGAATGAGTGAATGAGAGAAGGGGAGTGAGCAAGCTCAATAGAGCTCTGTCAGGACTGCTGCAGATTTCTTTGTGGGCAGAAAAAGGCGCCAACAGAGGCAGGAGACCACTACAAAATGACAGCCTGCAGTGCCAGGAGAAACAGAATGAGCTAGTGAGATAGGCGGAGTGAGCAACCTCACCAGGCCTCTGTCGGGACAGCTGCAGATTTCTTTGTGGGCAGAAAAAGGTGCCAGTGCAGGCAGAAGCCTAGTACAAAAGGGCAGCCTGCAGCGCCGGGAAAAACACAATGAGCAAGTGAGAGAGGGGGAGTGAGCGAGCTCAATGGAGCTCTATTGTGACTGTTGTGGATTTCTTTGTGGGCAGAAAAAGGCGGCAACGCAGGCAGGAGCCCAGTACAAAAGGCCAGCCTGCAGCGCTGGCAGAAACGGAATGAGCGAGTGAGAGAGGGGGAGTGAGCTATCTCAACGGACCTGTGTCAGGACTGCTGCAGATTTCTTTGTGGACAGAAAAAGCCACCAACAGAGGCAGGAGCCCAGTACAAAAGGGCACTCTGCAGCACCACCAGAGACAGAATGAGCGAGTGAGAGAGGGGGAGTGACCCACCTCAACAGAGCTCTGTTGGGACAGCTGCAGATTTCTTTGTGGGCAGCAAAACATGCCAATGCAGGCAGAAGCCCAGTACAAAAGAGCAGCCTACAGCACCAGGAGAAACAGAATAAGCGAGTGAGACAGGCTGAGAGAGCGACCTCAACGGAGCTCTGTCGAGACATCTGCAGATTTCTTTATGGGCAGAAAAAGGTGACAATGCAGGCAGAAGCCCAGTACAAAAGGGCTAGCAGTGCCGGGAGAAACACAATGAGTGATTGATAGAGAGGGGGAGTAAGCGAGCTCAACAGACCTCTATCGTGACTGCTGCACATTGCTTTTTGGGCAGGAAAAAGGTGGCAACGCAGGCAGGAGCCCCATACAAAAGGCCAGCCTGCAGCACCAGCAGAAATGGGATGAGCAAGAGCGGGGGAGTGAGCTAGCTCAATGGACCTATGTCAGGACTGCTGCAGATTTCTGTGTGGGCAGAAGAAGCCGCCAACAGAGGTTGGAGCCCAGTACAAAAGGGCAACCTGCAGAACCAGCAGAAACGGAATGAGCGAGTGAGAGAGGGGGAGTGAGCGACCTCAGTGGAGCTGTGTTGGGACTGCTGCACATGTCTTTGTGGGCAGACAAAGCTGGCAATGCAGTCAGGAAACCAATACAAAAGGGCAGCCTGCAGTGGGAGATGCAGAACGAGCGAATGAGGGAGGGGAAGTGAGTGAGCTCAACAGAGCTCTGTTGGGGCTGCTGCGGATTTCTTTGTGGGCAGAAAAAGGCAGCAATGCATGCAGGGGCCCAGTACAAAAGTGCAGCTTGCATCGGCGGAAGAAACAGAACAAACTGGTGAGAGAGTCAGGAGCCCAGTACAAAAGGGCAACCTGCAGAACCAGCAGAAGCAGAGTGAGCGAGTGAGAGAAGGGGAGTGACCCACCTTAACATAACTCTCTCGGGACAGCTGCAGATTTCTTTGTGGGCAGATGAACGTGCCAACGCAGGCTGGACCCCAGTACAAAAGAGCAGCCTGCTGCACTGGGAGAAACAGAATGAGTGAGTGACACAGGGCCAGTGAGTGAGCTCAACGGACCAACGCAATCAACATTCAGCATTGACAAATGCTTGTTTTATTTGTTTTTTTTTGCTGCAGACACAAATCTACAAAGGCAGCACATCAGTGCTACTGCATTTGTGTCATCTGGAAACAGTTATATGTTTATCTTGCCTGATGTTGGCCATCTATAGTTGATTGTGTGCTTTTGTCCTTTTACTGCTGGGCGGGGGGGGGGTTAGGGTTGGAAACCTTAATGTCACATTTCCCTACTTTTGTGGTGTTAAGTACAACCCTAGCTAGTGCATTAACACAGTTCTTTTGCAGTGAATTTCCTTTCTTTTTGAGATAATGGAATCGTATTCTCATTTATGCAGATCCCTTCGGGAACTCCTGCACCAAGGGAAGAGTCTGTACATTTAAGTGTGCCCTAAGAATTCCAGTTTTGGTGTGAACAGAAATTTAAATGTTATAACTTTTGTGATGCACTTTCGTTTTACACTTAAATGTGCAACATGAAAATTATTTTGCCTCTGCTTCATGAACATGCTCACTAGAATGTGTTAAGTCCCTCCAACAAGGTGGTTTCGCAGAGCGACAGCGAAATCCCCTTTCAACCTGTACTTAAATTTCCACCATCCTTGTTTGTGTGGTAGGATCATATAAAGAGCATACTCAAAATTTGGGAGCAAAAAAATGTAAAATGGCCAAGTTATAAGTAAAAGTACGTAAGACACAAAAATTGAATTTTAGGGTCGCACATTTAAATACAACACTTAAATTTACGTGTCGCAAATGTTAGTTTTGCAGTTTAGTGTCTTACTTAAATACCCTTGAAAATTCCCACCATCTTTGTTCATGAGGTAGGGTGATGTAAACAGTACATTCAACATTTGGGACTAAAATATTGTAAAACAGCCAAGTTATAAGTAAATGTACGTGAGACACTTAACATTTCCGTGTCACAAATTTATGTGTTACACTTCAAAATCATCTTTTGACCTATGCTTGAAAATGTCCACTATCCTTGTTCAAGAGGTTAGGGTCATGTAAACAGTACATTCAAAAGTTGGGATTAAATGTTCTAAAATGACCAAGTTATGAGTGAAAGTATGTGAGACACAGTACAATGTGTAACACGTCAATGTATGTGAATGTGTCACAAATGTATGTGTTGCACTTTGAGATGGGAAATATTTTTCAGAAAACATGGTGCTCAAGGACAAGGAGGCATGATGAGAAGCTGGAGGGGGTAGGTTCAGGAGGGACGTGAGGAAGTGTTTCTTCACAGGAAGAGTCTTCCAGCAGAGGTGGTGAGGGCCAGAACAGTGATGGGGTTCAAGAATGACGGGATAGGCACAAGGGAATAGTAGTGGGAAGGGGGTGAATTGGCTGGAGATCAAGTAAGATCTGCGATGACAGTATAGGCAGGTAAACATTGACAAACTAAGTGGGCCAAGTGGCTCTTAACCACTGGCAAATTCTATGTTTCTCTGAAATCACCTTTTGAATCGTGCTTGAAAATTCCCACCATCCTCGTTCATGAGGTAGGGTCACTTAAACAGTATATTCAACATTTGGGTCTAAAATATTATGACATGGACAAGTTATGAGTAAAAGTATATGAGACACTAAAATGTGTGGCAGTAAATGGATGTGTCGCAAATATGTGTCCTACTTCAAAATCACCTTTCAACCTGAACTTCAAAAGTCCTACCATCCTTGTTCATGGGGTAGGGTCATGTAAAGAGTATATTCAAAATTTGGGACTACGGTATTGTAAAATTGCCAACTTATGAGTAAAAGTATGTTAGACACAAAAAATTAATTTTTGTATCACACGTTTTAGTGTTACAGCCTAATGTCCATCCCCTCTTCTGAACAAACAAGGTCAGACATGATCTCTTTTTATGATCTCATTAGGGAGCAGGACTGAGGTAAATGTAAAAAAGGCAAAGGCAGTAAGGACAGAGATGGGGCTAAAAGGGGTAAGGCCATCAAAAAATGGAGGGTGATGAGTACCAATGCCCGTAGTCTGTGTAACAAGCTCCCTGAACTTGTGACCTTGATGGAAGAGGGTTATCTGGATATTGTGGCAGTCTCAGAAACATGGTACACAGTGAACCATGACTGGGATGTCAACATACCAGAATACACAATCTACAGGAGGGACAGGGAGGGTAAAAGAGGAGGAGGAGTAGCTCTCTATGTAAAGGAAGGGATCAAAGCAATAGAACTAAAGAGTAAACGGGGAGCAGATGAGGCACTCTGGGTCACCCTGGAGACAGGAAATGGCACCACAATCTGCATGGGGGTTGTATACAGACCCCCATCTCAGGGGGAGAGAATGGACAAGGAAATGATAGAAGGCATCCTTAGAATGGCAGAAAAAGGGGAGATATTGTTGATGGGGGACCTGAATATGCCAGATGTTAACTGGAGCACCTTTGCTGCAGGCACATCCAATAGCAGGGTCATTCTTGGTGCCATACAAGGGGCATGCCTCAGACAGCTAGTACTGGAACCCACTCGGGAGGGAGCAATCTTAGACCTGGTACTCTCAAATGGGGACGGAGAAAGAATCTTAGATTTAGAAGTGGGTAGCCATCTGGGAACAAGTGACCACCAAACAGTGTGGTTCATGATAAATATAGCCATACAATCAAGCCATACAAAAGCAAGAGTGTTGGACTTTAGGAGGGCTGACTTTGCGAAAATGAGAGCGTGCCTCAGAAAAGCACTAGCACACAGGCAAGAAAGGGGGGGGGTGGCGAAACAATGGAGAGTAATCAAAACAGCCATCACAGAGGCAACAAGCCTTTGTGTAAAGCAAATCAACAAAACACAACAAAGGAAAAAAAATATATGGTTCTCAAAAGAGGTGGCAGGGAAGGTTAAGGAGAAAAGGATAGCATTCAGGAAATATAAGGAAACACAGAAGGAGCAGGACAGTGAACTGTATCAGTTAAAGCAGAAAGAGGCAGGGAAGCCAGTCAGAATAGCAAAGGCCCAAACCGAGGAAAGGATAGCCAACTCTGTTAAGAAGGGGGATAAGACCTTTTATAGGTACATTAGGGAGCGAAGAAAGACCAAAGGAGGGATACTGAGGCTTAATAAAGGGGAGGGAATGTGGGCAGAGGGTGATACTGAAAAAGCAGGGATACTGAACGAATATTTCTGCTCAGTATTCACAAAGAAAGAGGAGGGAGAGTTACCTAAACCAAACAAGAGAAACGCTCTAAAGACGAGGGTTGATACCAGTCCATTTACAGAAGAAAGGGTTCTGAAAGAACTAATAAAATTGAAGGTGGACAAAGCAATGGGGCCTGATGGGATTCACCCAAGAATTCTAAAAGAACTAAGGGTAGAACTAGTGACACTGCTGACTACTCTCTTTAACAAATCATGGGAGGATGGGGTGGTACCTGAGGGGTAGATGACATCTCGCTCCTGTCAATTCGCTCCCTACAAAGTCACTCCCAACAACTTGCTTTTGTAAAACTAGCCCCCATTGTAACTCACTCCCATTCAAACTTGCTCCCGCTCCCGCTGAGAAATCCTCTGACCATGCCTTACAGACTGCCAAAGCACTATAATTGCTTAATAGGTTAAGCTACAGTGCAATCAATTAGCTCACCACTGTACAAGCTGTGCTCATTTATCTGGTAATGGCAATTAGTTTTGAATGAATGTAAACCGACAAACAACCGCCCGCGGGTTTCTTCGTGTGTTTCTCCTGACAGTATGGCTTGCCATTTTCTAACCTCCGAACGACAGAAGAAGAAGCTTGTACAGTAGATGACTGTAATTTTATTTACACTCATTACAAGCGCGGATTCCAAGGCAAACAAATCTGGCAGTGTGAGAAGGCTGTGTAAAAACCAAAAGCATGTAACGCAAGAGTACATACAGCTAGCTACGAAGAGCCCACAACTGTGTATCGATTCAGTCAACATACACATGCCCCGAACCCTGCATTAGTCGAAATGGGTGAGGCAATTAACTTAGCCAAACAGCGAGCTGCACAAACACAGGACAGCACTGCCCAAGTCCTAATACATGCAAAACAAAGTGTGTCGTTGGCAGCTCAAGGTTAATTGGTGGACAGGAATTTGAAACGGACAGTACAGAGGGTCTGCGTACATGGTGCACCACCCAATCCTAAAGACCTTGTAGAGCTGGTAATACCTGAAAATTACAAGACTTACAAGCCAGACTCTGGTGATGCCACTGTCAATTTCCTGCTCTATGACAGTGGCCCTTCACCTGACCGCATATTAGTATTCAGAACAGAAAGTAATTTAAGGTTTCTAGAGAAAGCCAAAAACTGGTATGCTGATGGAACTTTTAATGTTGCCCCACCACTGTTCCATCAAATGTATGTTATCCTTGGTGAAAGGTTTGGCAATATGCAGCCGGCTGTCTATGCACTGCTCCCGGGAAAGAGAAGGGAAACATATGAGCGCATGCTGCAGGTATTAAAGGACATAAATCCGAACCTAAATCCTGAGTTTGTCATGACAGATTTTGAGGGCATCAATAACAGCATTTCAAAATGTGTTCCCTAGTGCCAAACAATCGGTTGATTCTTCCACTTTACACAATGTGTATACAGCAAAATACAGTCAGAGGGGTCGGCTACCAAATATGCTCAAGATGCAGAATTTGCACTAAAGTGCAAGTAATTGCCTGCTTTGTCTTTCTACCCCCCTGAACAAGAGGTGCCGAGATTTGAAGAAGTAACTGATGAAGTCCTTAATATTTTTCCACCAGAGCTTGAGCCCATAATAGATTACTTCAAAGACACTTGGGTGGGAAGAAGAAATTGAAGGGGCACTGACCGTCGACAACCGCTATACAGTATTGAGCTGTGGAACCACTCTGCCAGTGTAAGGGACAAACGTGCAAAGACAAACAATGTGGTTGAAGCATTTCATAGAGGTATGCAGAGCATACTCTCTATGGCTCACCCAACATTGTGGAAGTTTGTCGATGGGATTAGGGGTATACCAAAAAAAAAGGAATTCCAAGATTGAACAGCTTATTGCTGGTAACCCACCTATAGGATCTTGCAGAGTATACAAGGACAGTGTAGATCGACTTAATTTTATTCTCGAAAAATGCGAGGATCGTTCTACGGAGGAGTTCCTCCGTGGTGTCGCACACTGCTTCGATTATTAATTTGGTTTTTAAGCCTTGACTTTACTTAATAAAGATGGACGCTTTTATGGATTACATTGGATTACATTAAATGAACTATTTTAATACTTTTCTTAATAAAGATTTTGAAGCTTTCACAATCAACCTGCGCTACAAAGGTAAGTCATTACTGCATCACATATTCAGTACTGTTGTAGCTGTGGGGAGGTGGGAGCATTAGTTAGATATTTTGTTTTGTTTTATTTATTTCGTTTAGTTTAGTTAACTGCTGCTGAATTTCGTTGTTTAACACACAACAAGGAGCAAATTAAAGTTATGATGAATTTCTTTTACTTCGTTCATTTAGTTTAATGCTGAATCTGAATAACACACTATGGCTTAGTTTACTGCTGCTGAATTAATTTACTGTCAAATAATTTTGTTTAGTTTTGTTCGCTGTCATTGTGTAACATACAAAGTTTTAAACTACAACTGTTGATTTTCGTTTACTTCGTTCGTTTCATTTACTGCTGCATCTCATTGTCTTATTATTAGCTTTTCATTTACTGTCAAATGATTTCATTTTGTTTCGTTCTCTGTCGTCGTGTGACACACAAACTTTTAAACTACAACTGTTGATTTTTGTTTACTTTGTTCATTTCGTTTACTGCTATATCTCGTTGTTTGATTATTAGCTTTTCATTTACTGTCAAATAACTTCGTTTTGTTTCATTGTGTAACTTCTAAATCTTAGAATCTCATTTTTTAACACAAGGAGCATATTTACCAGGAGCGGGTATCTAAAGGAGTTAATTGACTTGGGGATGTATTGTCCGGAGTGACATGTCATGGAGCATATTGTTGGGAGCTTATTGTCATGCTCCCATACCGGAGGACTGAAGGAGGGTGGATGTGATTCCTCTTCACAGAAGTGGGAGCAGGACAGAGGCAGGAAACCACAGACCAGTTAGTTTGATCTCAGTGGTAGGGAAAATGATGTAATCACTTCTGAAGGAAAGAATTGAGTACCTAGAGGCCAATGGGACACAGGATCCAAGGCAGCATGGATTCACGATGGGAAGGTCATGTCAGATGAATCTAATAGATTTCTTTGACTGGGTGACCAAAGTAGTAGACCAGGGAAGGGCTGTGGACATGGCTTACCTAGATTTTAGCAAGGCTTTTGATACAGTCTCACATAAAAGACTAATACACAAGTTAGACAGCCTTGGAGTGGGTCCCAAGGTGGTAGCCTGGATAAAAAATTGGCTAGACAACAGGATGCAAAGTTTAGTAGTAAACGGAGTCCACAGTGAAGAAAGGAGGGTTACTAGCGGGGTACCACAGGGTTCAGTACTTGGACTGGTCCTTTTTAATGTCTTTATAAGTGACATTGCAGAGGAACTGGAAGGAAAAGTATATCTCTTTGCAGACGACACAAAGATCTGCAACAGGGCTGATACACAAGATGGAGTGGAAAGGATGAGAAGGGACTTGGCAAGGTTGGAGGAATGGTCAAATGTATGGCAGCTCAGATTCAATGCAAGGAGGTGCAAGGTACTGCACCTGGGAAACAAAAACCCAGGGGAAGAGTACACAATGGGGGGTGAGATACTGACAACAGTAAAAATGGAAAGGGACCTGGGGGTAATTATATCAGATGACCTAAAGGTGGGCAAGCAATGTGAGAAGGCAGTAAGGAAGGCTGGGGGGATACTGGGATGCATAGGGAGAGGCATCTATAGTAGAAAACAGGAAGTTGTTATCCCTCTGTACAGACAGTTGGTGAGACTCCATCTGGAGTACTGTGTGCAGTTCTGGAGACCCCATCTTCACAAAGACATAGACAGAGTGGAGGCTGTCCAGAGGAGGGCAATGAAAATGGTGCAGGGTCTGCTCTGGAAGACATATGAAGAAAGACTAAAGGAGCTTAATATGTATAGCCTTGAGGAAAGAAGGGAAAGAGGGGACATGATAGAAACTTTCAAGTACCTCAAGGGAATAAACAAAGTCCAAGAGGGTAGTATCTTTCAGAAAAAGAGATGTGCAAGAACAAGGGGGCACAATCTGAAGATGGGGGGACGACTCAGAGGTAATGTGAGGAAGTATTTTTTCATGGAAAGGGTTGTGGATGCATGGAACAGCCTTCCTGAGGAGGTTGTGGAGTCAAGAACAATGGGGGAATTCAAGAATGCATGAGACGGACATAATGCAGTCCTAGCGGGGGGTAGGAGGAAGTTAGCTGTTAGTTAACTAGTATCTGCAGCTTATCTGTTAGGTAGGAAAATGGGCAGACTAGATGGGCCAAGTGGTCCTTATCTGCCATCAAATTCTATGTTTCTATGTTTCTTCACAGAGGGCCTAAAGGTCCCTGTATGAAGAAAGCTACGACAGATTTTGTGGGCAACATGTGGCGAGCCATTCTTCTCTTACTTTTAAGAGTGTATTACTATGAAGCACTGGCTTGGAGATGTATGTTGTGCTTCAGACTGGAGGCTATGGGCTGGGGGGATGGGGTGGGCATTAGGGTTGACAACCCCAGGAGAGACCCCACCACTGATTTGCCAATACTCCAGAGACCCAAAAACCCTAATATTTTCCATTTCCCTACTTTGCGTGCTTCGAGCTCTTCAGCCCTAATGTCTACATTAATGTACTTTTTGCAAGATGTAAGAACCTCAGCACAAAATTACTAAGGCACCCAAAAAGGGCACTGGCAACAAAGTCAAGTTTCAGAGAAATAACATATCACCATGAAAATTGAGGCTGGGTTTGCTTTCAGGAGCCATGCATGGCACCAAAGGCTGGGAACAGAATACCCAGATGTATGTTGCACCCTACACAGGACTCATCAGCGTGCCTCATTTTTAACTCACCCCAAACAAAAATCAAACCAGACCTTATGTGATCTTACAGGTTTGGGTCATTGTGAGCCCAAAATAAGAAAGCAAGCTATAAAGACAAAGAACCTCAGCTCAAAAACACTGAGGAAAGGGTTACCCAAAAAAGGGCAGTGGCAGCAAAGCCAGGTTTCAAAGAAATACAAAATCAGAGAACCATACAATGTAAAGCATCATGGGATGTGTATGCAAATCACCAAGGAAATGTAGTCTGGTTCTGATTTAAGTAGGAATGCATGGTGGCAAGGGTCTCTCACAAAATCTGCAACCAAACCAAATGTTCATGGTGATTTGCATATACATCCCATGATGCTTTATATTATGGGGGTATGTGTGATTTTTGTACTTCCTTGAAACTTGGCTTTGTTGCCACTGCTGTTTTGGGGTAACCTTTGCCTCACTGCTTTTGTGTTGATTTTTTTTTTTGTCTTTTTAGCTTGCTTTCTTATTTTGTGCCACCATAACCTTAATCCACAAGACCACATAAGCACTGGTTCAATTCTAGCCTGGGAGAGTTTCAATGATTCATACTGATGAGTTCTGTGTACGATGAAACCCGTGTCTGTGTTTTCTGTTCTCAGCCTTTGCAGACTGTGTGACAGGCCTTTTGGCACCATGCCTTCCTGCTTAAAGCAGAACCAGTCTTACACTGATTTGCATATACATCACATGATGGTTTGCAGTATAAGAAATGGCTCAGTTTGCATTTTTATATGTGTATAGACATTTGGTATATGCCATAGCCCTAATGAAAATATCACCATTTTTTCTGAGTGCAGTTTGACCTTATGTCATCACAAGTGGCGAAGCATGAGCAATGTCAAAAGGTCAAACTGCATGTGGGAAAATATCAACAATATTTTCATTGTAGCCATGGCATATCTCATTTACACCATGCCAATTATTATACTATTACAAGAAAAAATACTGCATCCTGATTTTTCAGTGGCTACCTTCAACAGTGATGCTGATTGCTAGCAGGATACCTGGGTCTGCACTGTACCTCCATCATAATTATGGAATAAATGGAGCTAGACTGAGAATAACACTAATATTCTCACTCTGCACCTCCGTCACCACTCTACAATAAATGGCGCTAGAGTGAGATTGACACTGATATTCTCACTCTGCACCTCCATCACCACTCTACAATAAATGGAGCTAGACTGAGAATGACACTGATATTCACTCTGTACCTCCATCACCACTCTACAATAAATGGCGCTAGAGTGAGATTGACACTGATATTCTCACTCTGCACCTCCATCACCACTCTACAATAAATGGAGCTAGACTGAGAATGGCACTGATATTCTCACTCTGCACCTCCATCACCACTCTACAATAAATGGCGCTAGAGTGAGATTGACACTGATATTCTCACTCTGCACCTCCATCACCACTCTACAATAAATGGAGCTAGACTGAGAATGACACTGATATTCTCACTCTGCACCTCCATCACCACTCTACAATAAATGGAACTAGACTGAGAATGACACTGATATTCTCACTCTGTACCTCCATCACCACTCTACAATAAATGGAGCTAGACTGAGAATGACACTGATATTCTCACTTGGTACCTCCATCACCACTCTAGGATAAATGGCGCTAGAGTGATATTGACACTGATATTCTCACTCTGTACCTCCATCACCACTCTAGGATAAATGGAGCTACAGTGGGAATGACACTGATACTTTCACTCTACCTCCTTCGCCACTCTGGGATAAATAAAGCGAGAGAGAGAGAGAGAGAATAACACTGATAGTATCATTCTGTACCTCCATCGACACGCTAGGATAAATGGAGCTAGAGTGAGAATGACACTGATATCCTCACCCTGTACCTCCATCGTTACTCTAGGATAAATGGAGCTAGAGTGAGAATAACACTGGTATTCTCACTCTGTACCTCCATTGCCACTGGGGGATAAATGGCCCTAGAGTGAGAATGATACTGATATTCTCATTCTCTGCCTCCATCACTACTCCGGTATAAATGGAGCTAAAGAGAATAATAACAATAATAATAATAAAACTTTATTTACACCGCGCCTTTCTTAAATTCAAGGTGCCTTACAATATTAACAAATATGATAAATAATACATAAAATAACAATAATCTGAGCTCCAAAAACAATAATTAGTTAAAAGAAATCCTTGACCATAAGTAGGTCTTCATGGCCTTTTTAAATTCCTCCATGGTCGCACACTGACGAAGCGGATGGGGTAGAGAATTCCAGAGGGTTGGAGCAGCATATGGACAAGCATGAGCACCAGATGATTTCAAAGAAACCCTCAGAATCTCTAGCAACCCCTTGTCCACTGAGCGGAGAGATCACTCAGGGCAATGGGGCACCAGAAGCTCTTTCAAGTAGTTCGGGCCCTGTCCATGTAGGGCTTTGTAAGTCAAAAGACCAACTTTAAAGGTGATCCGCCACTGAATCAGCAGCCAGTGCAGATCACACAGCACCGGAGAAATATGACAGGCATGAGACGTATCCATCAATAACTGAGCCACAGCGTTCTGCACCAGCTGCAAGTGGCAGCTATCAACCCCAGGAAGCCCTAGATAAAGGGAGTTGCAATAATCAAGGCATGAGGTCACAAAAGTGTGGACCAATGTTGGCAGATCGATGGGCGGAACAAGGTGCCTAATCCTAGCGATGTCCCTAAGATGATAAAAGGAAAGTTTGACAACTGCCGACACCTGCGAACGCAGTGTTAGCTCGTTGTCAAAAATCACCCCCAGATTCTGCACCTGCTCAGAGGTAGGGAGCTGGGAGCCCCCAGAAATAAACCTGAGGGTTAACCAGCTCCCATCCCCTCTACCCTATAACCTGGTCCACAGTCATTACCTCCGTCTTCCCCGAGTTCAACTTCAGCCAGCTTGAATCCATCCAGCACTGGATTTCAGTGAGGCAGTTATTAAAGACCGAGAGAGCTCTAGCCTGGTCAGGTGTAAAAGACAGGTAGAGCTGGGTATCTTCAGCATAGCTGTGAAATCTCAGCCCATACCTTCTTATAATGTCTCCGAGGGGCAGCATATACACTGCGAACAACATGGGGGACAACTCCGAGCCCTGGGGAACCCCACATGACAGAGAGACTGGGCGGGAAGAATTTATCCTCGATACCACTCTCTGAGTTCTGTCAGTGAGGAAAGATCTAAACCAACTGAAGACTGCACCCGACAGGCCACAGATGAACTCCAGTCGCGCGAGAAGCATCCCATGGTCCACAGTGTCAAAAGCTGATGAGAGATCAAGAAGAACCAAGATGGAATGGCTCTTCTGATCCCTAGCCATCAGGAGATCATTAAGCACCCGCACCAGCACCGTCTCGGTACTATGCCTCATTCGAAAACCAGACTGGAGTGGTTTATAGATATCACGGATGGTTAAGTGGTTTTCCAATTGTGCAGCCACTACTTTCTCAATAATCTTCCCTATAAAGGGAAGATTAGAGATTGGCCACTAGTTGGCAAGGCAGTCGGGGTCCAAGGAAACTTTCTTCAGGAGGGGTGTCACCACTGCCTCCTTCAGGGAGCTAGGAAACTCACCCGTATCCATGGAGCACCAAACTATCCATGCCAGGATTGGGCCAATGATATCAAGACAACCCTTTATCAGGGAGGTCGGGCCTGGATCCAAACTACAGCATGTAGGGCGCATACTATGGACAGTCCTCATGACATCACTGAACTCAAGCCAGCCGAAGGAACTCCAGAAAAGACCAGGGTCTGCGACCAAACGCCGATCAATAACTTCTCCCATAGAGGGCGCTGGTTGGAGTGCTGTCCTGATGTCAGCCACCTTATCTGCAAAGAAGCGAGCAAGCTCATCACACTCCACTTGTGAAAAAGCTTTCCAAACCTGAAGACAGGCTGGGTTGCACAGTCTGTTGACAGTTCAAAAAACCTGAGCTGGTTGGTTCTGAGCAGCAGCAATCTCCCCAGACAGGAACTCTGCCTTCTTATGAGAGATTGCAGATTGATAGAGTTGATAATGTTCCATCAATCTAAGATGGTTGGTATCAAGGGCAGTTCTCCACCAGCACCGTTCTAATCTTCGTCCTTGTCGCCGCATCTCCCTCAAAGTCCCTTCAAACCATGGAGACCGAGGTCGAAGGGGGAGAGCACAAACCCGGACCAGAGCAATAAGATCGAGAGCCAAGGAGATGGCCCTATTATTGAGCCAGCACCAAGGCATCGGGATCATTGCTCACTCCAGTTAACTCTGATAGGTCCAGCACCACTGCTAGGCCTATAGAGCTAACATCTCTCAAAGAGCGGCACCTAATCATCTCCACAGAGGCAGGCCTACAAGGGTGTGTGTGCAAAAACTGAACCTCACCGTGTAATGATCGGACCAACCAACAGGTTCCACTCTCACGTCGGAGGCCTCAATCCCCAGGAGGAAAACTAAGTCCAGGGAGTGACCGCTCTTATGAGTGGCAGAAGTAACCACTTGTATAAGGCCCAAAGATGTCATTAATTGGAGGAAGTGTTGTCCAAACTATGAGAGTTCATCAACCCAGGCATTGAAGTCACCCAGGACCATCAGCCTGGGCAACTCAAATGCCATGTCGATGATGAAGTCCGCTACTTCCTGCAGAAGACGTTTCTCATCACCTGGTGGACGGTAGATGAGAACAATTCTACAACCCACACCTGCCACTACAATATACTCGAAGGACTCAGCTCCCTCAACTGGTACACTTGCGGGGCCCAGTTAGGTCTTGGAAACAGACGCCCCCAGCGGTCCAATCTTCTGGCGGTGCAACACCGAGTACCTGGCTGAAACTGCTGCCTCCAAAACTAGACCAGCATTTTCATCCAGCCAGGTCTCGGTAATGCAAGCCAGATCCACAGACTTGCCAAGATCTGCAATAACTGCAGTCTTGTTCTTTATGGATCTGGCATTGCACAACACCGCCCTGGTTGGACGGGCAACTGGAGTGGCACAGACCACTTGCCCAACATAAATAGCGGTGCCCTTGGGTATGGAAACCAGACAAGGAGAACCTCATTCCAGAGTCCATTTCAACCTAAGGGGGTCTTCTGGTCCCCACTACCCCAATATGGTGTCCCCGCTCATTTGGCCTCCACTGTTTGCACCCCATAAAACCCCTTTTCACCCTCTGCACAATTCCCAATGCTCTGCAGCATTGGTAAGTTGACCACTGTAATGGTGAAGGGGAAAAAGGGTGAAGGGCGTGAAGAGCAGGGGACGATTAGTGCACGACCGTGGTGGCAGGCCCTCTACACATATTAAAACCCCAACACCCTAACTCAACAATACAACACAAAATATATAAACTTCCCCAACTTCCCAAATGAATAATAAAATAACACACAAACAAATTAGGTCAGACAAACAAAAATAAAATAAAATATAACATGTGCAATATTCAAATGTCCAGAAGTCTGCAAAAAGTCTCAACTTTAGAATAAAGTCAAACAGTGCAAGTCTCAGAATGATCCCAACAAATCAGAATCTAAGTACAAATGATGTCCATCCGGATCAAAAAATTCCTTTAAAGGAACAAGAGAGGCTCTCACCCCCTCCAAGTCTAGACACCAAAAAATTCCTCCAAATGGCCAGTTCTTTGCTGAAGCTTTCTCACAGGAGCAGTCCCAAAACACAGGCCAAGACATCAGATTTCAGTCACATTAAGGCTGTGATCAGAAAATAGGTCTCCCAAGAGGGAAGCAATAGCTCCCACCTACCACTAAACCCCTTGAGTTTCCCTCTAAAACACAGCCGAAGTCCCTACTCAGGTGCCATGGCCCTAAAGGCAGAAAATAACCCCCCCCCTCGGGTGAAAAGACCCACAGAGAGACAGAGAGAGACAGGCTGCTCTAGAGGGGTAACAGTGACCTCAGCTGCCGATGTCCCCTTACCAACAACCACAGGGGGAAAAACCTCCGACTATAACCCCAGCAGTTCCTCCACAAACAGCACATACCCTGCCAATTATTCACCCGAGGAGGAGAGGAGCAACTACCTAGAGAATCCATGGGAAGGTAATGCTTCTTCCAGTCCTCGGTACCCTACACATTCAAGGAAGACCAACTGGAGCAAAAGGATCTTCCATAGGCTGCCCCTGAACTCCGGGCGCTCTCACCGACCTGGATGATGTTTCACAGGTGGCAAAAGACCCACAACTATCGCCAGACTTTATGCGCTCCCACCACAGTCAGTCAGCATAAGTTAAACAAATAGGAGTAGGCAAAAAGGAGCTTCGCTCACAGTCTGAAGTCCACGTTTGAGTATGAAGAAATCCTCCAACGATATCAGCAATAATCCAAGACTGCCCCACAGTGACAGAATGATACTGATGTTCTCACTCTGTACCTCCATCGCCACTCTGGGAAAATGAAGCTAGAGCGAGAATGACACCGATATCCTCACTATGTACCTCCATCACGAATGTAAGATAAATGGAGCTAGAGTGAGAAAGACGCTGATATTCTCACTCTGTATCTCCATCATCACTCTAGGATAAATGGAGCTGGAGTGAGAGTGACACTGATATTCTCATTCTGTACCTCCATCGCCACTCTCAGATAAATGGAGCTAGAGTAAGGATGGCACTGATTTTCTCTCACTGTATCTCTATCGCCACTCTGGGACAAATGGAGCTAGAGTGATGATGAAACTGATATTCTCACTTTGTATCTCCATCACCACTGTGAGATAAATGGAGCTAGAGAGAGAATAACACTGATATTCTCACACTGTACCTTCATCACCACTCTAGGATTAATGGAGCTAGAGCGAGAATGACACTGATATTCTCACTCTCTACCTCCATCACCACTCTAGGATAAATGGAGCTAAAGTTAGAATAACACTGATGTTCTCACTCTGTGCCACCATTGCCACTGTGGGATAAATGAACCTAGAATGAGAATGATACTGATATTCTCATTCTGTGTCTCCATAGCCACTCTAGGATAAATGGAGCTACAGTCAGAATGACACTGATATTCTCACTATGTACCTCTATCACCAGTGTGAGATAAATGGAGCTAGAGTGAGAAAGACAGTGATAGTCTCACTCTGTACCTCCATCACCACTCTAGGATAAATGGAGCTAGAGTGGGAATGACAGTAATATTCTCACTCTGTACCTCCATCACCACTCCAGAATAAATGGAGCTAGAGAGAGAATGACACTGATATTCTCACTCTGTACCTCTATCGCCACTATGAGATAAATGGAGCTATAGAGAGAACGACATTGATATTCTCACTCTGTAACTCCATCACCACTTTAGGATAAATGGAGCTAGAGTGAGAATGACACTGATATTCTCACTCTGTACCTCCATCACCACTCTAGGATAAATGGAGCTAAAGTTAGAATAACACTGATGTTCTCACTCTGTGCCACCATTGCCACTGTGGGATAAATGGCCCTAGAGTGAGAATGATACTGATATTCTCACTCTGTACCTCCATCGCTACTCCGGTATAAATGGAGCTAAAGAGAATGACACTGATGTTCTCACTCTGTACCTCCATCACCACTCTAGGATAAATGGAGCTAGAGTGAGAATGACACTGATTCACACTCTGTACCTCTTTTGCCACTGTGAGATAAATGGAGCTATAGAGAGAATGACACTAATATTCTCACTCTGTACCTCCATTTCCACTGTGGGATAAATGGACCTAGAGTGAGAATGACACAGATATTCTTATTCTGTATCTCCATTGCCACTGTGGGATAAAAGGAGTCAGAGTGAGAATAACAGTGATAATCTTCCAAGAATCAGTCTTCATAATTCATTCTCACTCATGGGTCTAGGGCAAGAGGCACTAGGACCCTGCTAGAGCAAAGTATTTTGCAACCTAAGGAACTGATATTGATGCCGTCAGCGCCATGAGGCAAACATAGTGACAGACACAGTGACATCGCACTTGTTGGTAGGCCAGTAACCAATACCAGCCCCCTACCCTCCTCAGTTCTGTTTTTCCCGCTGTCAAGTGCACACTGTGGGTGCTTCATTATCATAACTGCGTTACAGTACTTTCTTCAGTTCGTCACCATTAGTTCAACACTGTACTTCTCAACACTGATCCTCTTGGTGCAGCTTTAGTATTTTTATAGTTTCCCCTCATTATCAGTGTGGTGCCAAAGTTTCCATCCTCTAGCTCATTTTTGTTGTCCTTAGCACCATGTCTGGTCCTCAGAAGCATAGGGGTAAGAAGGCCACATGAAAAAAGAAGCATCATGGCAGGCCACGTATGTGTCGGTGCTCATATGGGATTCACATCGCTGTTCATGACTGGCATGGCATCTGTTCAACTTGCCATGGTGCTGACCACAACATGAACAGCTGTGATGTCTGCTTTTTTTTCCTGATTTGTTTATACCCCCCATGTGCTCCAGTTCCCAGCACTCCTTCAGGCCACCATGGCCCTGACTTACCTCCTATTATCCTCACTCGAGCCCTCCATCCTCACATTGCAGCCATCCCCGAGGTAACCTGGTGTAACCCTTTGCCAGGTGGGTCCCTCTCCTCTGAGGGGGAAGGCACCAGTGGGGGTTGCCAGCGTACTCACTATTTGGCCCTGGGGTGCTGCTGAGATGGACATGGCTCCCTGGAGGGCTTCGGTGGTGTCAGAGACTGGCAGCCATCATCATCTGGTGGATCCTGGAGCTGTTTTTCCGATTTTCCTGTAATTCTCCATTGTGCTGCTCATGCAGTGCCTTCAGTCTCCACCGGAGGCCACTGCAGAGCAAGGCTTCCCTGCAACCCACCCAGGACAGGAGAGGAGAGTAGTCCACTGGATGCTCAGTCCTCTCCTCTCCTCCCCCCTGCCGACTCCCGGCTCCCGAGTCCATTCCCAAACCCAGGTCGCCGGCACAGCGCTAGGTAAGGTGTCCGGCGCCTCAGCCCTCAGCACCACTGGGCCAGTGTGATGTCTGCTTCTTGATGGACTACTGCACCCTCGATATCCATGCATCAAAGTGGGATCACAAGCCCCCCACTTTTGGAGGCAGGTATCACACCAGGGACACCAAGTTAAGGTCCCTGGACTCTTCCTCTGAGCTTCTTCCCAATTCTATATGTACTGAGGAAGACCAGGGTTCTCCACTCTTTTACCCTGCCAAGACATCAGAGGCCCTGGGGGAGAGGTCAGGTGGACAGCCAGCTTCCCCCGGAGGTCAGTTAAGAACTCTTCCCAGTCCATCAGCCCTCCTGCATAGTGCCCTCCAGGGAGGGCCCACTCACCCACCAGTAACAGAAGCGGGATCCGAAACACAGTGCAAGCCTCTTGGGAATCCAGAGTGGACAGCAGCACTCAAGAAGCCATGCCCCAGGTAGGCACTAGGGCTTGCCAGGACCAGCAGGAATAACCCTTGTGTAATTGGCAGCTTTGGTTCGGTTTCTGTTCTGACCTGGTGCCTTCAGTTCAGCTTTGACATATTGACCAAAGAGACTTCAGGAGCTTGGTAACAGTGTTTAAATTGTTACAACTAGGGGTAAGTTTAGCCTTTCCATCACCTCTCACCCACCCCAGTCAATCTCAACCTCTTCCATTCTCCCCTAGTCCTTCAGTCAGATTTTCAAAATAAAACTCAGCTCTTGGTACAGTGCCAGAAGTAGTTTTTTTTTTTTAATAAACAAAATGTCTGCTGAGGGAGGAGGGTAGGAAGTAACCAAGAAGCATGAAGGGGCGGTCAGGAGACTAGTCCTGGCCACCTGAGATCTGGGAAGGGATAGAGTGTGTTTTTTATTAACTGAGTAAAGGTAGAAGTGTTGCCAAAGTGGACCAACAGTTAGATGGGGCCAAATCTCAGGGAAAAGAGCCGAATTTTGGCACATTCATGAAATATAAATTCGGCATCGGCTCATCTTTGGGAGGCTGATCACAAAGCAAAAAAAATTATAACGGTGAGTAAAATCCAGTCATTCACATTCCACATACTTTATGTTAATGCTAGATAAGTATGCATGTATGACCTCATCAGATAATAATACAGATCTGGAATCCATACAAGGTGGGGGAAAGACACAAGTTGGAACGGGTATAGCATAGGTTTACTAAAATGGTGGACGGTCATCATGACCTATCTTATGAAAATAGGCTCAAATCCCTTCAACTTACATCCTTAGAAATATGTTGAGCATGTGGTAACATCCTTTTTTTGTACGATGTGTTGCAGGACCCTGAACTAATGTGCAAAGTAGAGATGGATTTTAAGGATAACAGCCTCGAAACTAGGGGACATCCTGTACAAATAAAGGGAAAATGATTTAAAACCACAGCTAGAAAATATTCTTACACAATTAGAATTGTGAACCTATGGAACAGGTTACCACATCATGTAATACTAACAGTAAAAGTGACTTCAAAGCCAGACTTGATAAACATAAACTTGATGGAGGTGTCTTGGATTATTATGTATAAGGACAAAACATTTATGGGCTCTTTAGCCCTTTCATTCCTATTTACACCTTAGTCTGAACCTTAGTATGAACATGATATAAGGCACCTGAGTACCATAAGGAGGCCCAGACTTGTTGCTGTCTAATGGTGCACTCAATAGACTCCTAATGTGTCTCAAGCAGTGAATGTGACAATTAATGATGGCCATTTAAGGTGACCTCTGCATGGTTCTCACACCTCTCTTTTTCCTTCTGCAGGTTCTGCACAGAAAAGATTTCAACCAACCCCTTCCCCACCCCAACATACGGCAGCTTCACACCACCCAAATGTAACAGCCCCTGCAATCTCACTTTCCCTACTGAACAGAAGCAGTTTTGAAACTGATTAGTCTACTGTTTTCTTTCCATTTTTTCTGTCTGACTGCTGCTGGATCCTAACCTATAGCATGGAAACAAAAACAGCCACATAATTCGTACTAACCTAAACACCATTAACCTGTGGCATGAGTGGTTCCCCCTACTCAATACTGTCAGCACCTGATGGGCATCTTGGTACACTACTCAAAAGCTGACACTTAACCCTTCATTTGTCATTCAACTAATGTGTGCATAGATCCAAATAAAAAGAAAAAATATATGGTAGAAGGACTATTTTATGTTGAAAATATCCCCCCAAAACATCATTTTTTCAAAAGCATGTTAATGACCAAGAATAAGTGTATCAGATAATTCAGTCTCCCATTCTCATAACTCATAGCTCATGGTTATATTTTAAGAGGACTAAAAAGCTAACAGGAGAGGCAGCAACTCAAACTCCGGCCAGTGCCACAACGTGAAACCACAGAACTACAAAGCGCAAAAGGAGTCTGGCATCATGTTCTACTGACAAAGAGATTTACTACAATAGGTTCCATTTAAAATGTATTTACTGTAAAAAGTAAAAGACACACATATCAGCATCCTCAGCACACTGCCAACGTTTTGCCTAATACGTGTGCTTTGTCAAGGCATGGCTACCTAGTAAGAAGACACTAGTTAAAAAGCATCTGCTTAAAGGGACCACATCCCCTATACATCTAAACCTTCTGCCATAGCCATATAAAATTCAACCTCCTAGAAAGACAGATAATAAAATTATATCAAAACTAAACTAATGAAAATGTGTTGTGGAAGTATGTGGCAATATAAAATGAGAGCTAGTGTGGAAGAAGGCTTAAAGAGCAACTCTGTATTATAATAAAAAGCTTAAAAACACACGATTTACACAAATTATGTTTTAACTTTATTATTTTCTAGTTCTAGGTAATTTTTTTTTAACTTTCCCCTGTTATTGGTCTGCAAATACTGTGGAAAATGCAGCAATTATTTTGAGTCTTTCAAAATGTACCTGACTCTCACTTGCTAACCACACACTTGCTGTTTGTGACATCACAGTCTGTTGTCATGGTGAGCACTATGATGTCATAAACAAAGTCACTGTGCGCTTAACAGGGGAGAGGCGAATGTTTTCAGATGTTTTCTATACCGACTTTTTAAATGGACTACCAAGATGTGCTGTAAATCTTGGAAAGAAACACAGAAAATGAAAAAAATGTATTCGGTATACATTTTAACAGCTGAAACATCTTATTTATGAACGCACATGCTAAAGTGCAGAGTTGCTCTATAAATTAAATGCTCAGTTTGGTACCATTTAAAACAAGCATTTGTCAATGCCGAATGTTGCTTGCTTCTATGTGCTGTTTAGGTATTTGGAAGTCATTGGAGTGCAAATATTGAAAATTTGCGAACTTACGAGCGTGCGTAGGAACAGTGCAACGCACGCTCGTAAAACAGTCATTGTTAGGAAATTTTTTTCACGAAATGTTCAACATAGCCATTTTAAGACCTCTGCTCATGAACAGTGTCAGTGTGATTTTGTTAATGTGTCCCATACATTGAGTTTGCACACCGACTGCGCCATTGTGCGCTACATGGGTGGAAACACGTTTTGAGCAGGATGTGAAAAATGACAGCTGTACTGCTCATAAGGAGGTGTGGTAAAATGGCAATGTTGAAAATCTGGAGTGGAAATATTGAAAATACGCAAACCTACGAGCGTGCGTGGGAACTGTCAGCAACACTAAATAAAACAGTCATTTTAGAATTCTTTCACCAAAGTTTCAACATAGCCATTTTAAGACCTCTGCTCATGAACAGTGTCACTGTGATTTTCTTAATTTGTCCCGTACATTGATTTCGTACACCGACTGCACCATTCTGTGCTACAAGGGTGGAAACAAATTTTGGGTGAGATGTGAAAAATGACAGCTGTACTACTCATAAGAAGGTGTGGTAAAATGGCAATGTTGAAAATCTGGAGTGAAAATATTGAAATTTCGTGAACTTACGAGCCTGCTTAGGAACTGCACAACGCATGCTCGTAAAACAGTCATTTTTTGGAATTTTTGGACCAAATTTTCAACATGGGGTTTTTGGGAACCCTTCTCATGAATGATGTCACTGTCACGGCAGTATTCAGGCCCAAAGGGTGATTTCGCAGTCACTGCCACAGTCACTCTGCGAAATCTCCCTTCAGACCCTGAATAACGCCATGACAGTGACATCATTCATGAGAAGGGGTCCTAAAAACCCCATGTTGAAAATTTGGTGCAAAAATTCCCCAAAATGCCTGAGATATGCAATAAAGTCGACCCCCCCCCCCATCTAGCCCATTATACAGCTTACCGGCATTTCCTCAGTTCGCGGTCGGCTTTGAAGAGTGAAGACGTGTTCCGGTCCACTGAGGAGCATCACGCCGGAGTCTGGAGGTAAGTATGGGGTGAGGGAGGGTGTGGGGAGGCTGGGTGTGCAGTGGATGGGTGCGGGTTGTAGGAGGGGGTCGGGAGATGCGCCTGTGAGACCATTTTGTTTATAGGTTTAAAAAAAAAAAGAGCGTCGTGGGGCGTTGCCATGCTGGGTGGGCTCCCAGCGTGGCACAGAGATGAGGGGTGCTGTTCAGCTGGCCGGGGGATTGGGCACCCCGTGGGCCAAGACTGATTACCCCACGCATGGGGTGGGCTCTGAGCGTGGCACCAACTGGGGGACGGCGCGGCTCAGCTGGTGCGGTTGGAGCACCCGTCGGCTACAATGCGTGCGGGCGCGCCGCGCCTGCATGTGGGGGAGCTCGGCTTTATCGGTGCTCACTGAAGCGTAGCTCCCCTTTTCAACTGTATGCCACTGCATTTTGGAGCATGTCATAGACAGCTCCAAAATGCATTGGCTTACAGGGGCCATGCCTGCCAGCTCACTGACTGAATTGGAGGAGGAGGTGACACACCTCCGAAATCTCCGATGATGGCACTATGTTTCTTGCACATGCGTGCAAGCAACATAAAAATGAGGTTCTTGTCTGGATATTTATTGTGTATTTTAACATTAGGTCAGTGCTTCGTGTATATATTTATTAGAGCTCATCTGTAAATATTCGGTTAGTGCACTTTTCTATATATTTATACATGTAGATATATTTTTCGTAAGTCTATGGCACTCAGCTTTGCCTCAGGCATTAACACTAATGTAACTCCCATTCAGTGCTGTGTAAGTTACTATTAAAAAGTAATCAATTACAGGTACTAGTCACTCTCAAAGAAATATAATCAGTTACTGTTACGTAATGTATAGGTGTTATTTTTTCCTCATAGGAAATTAGTGACATCAAAAATTTGTGATACTATTAGTCTGACATCAGAAAATCATAATGCTGTCATTCTGATATCAGATCAATGGTCTTATCAGAATAAATGTTTGGAGTGCTCCATATATTACAAAAAAATAACAGATTGGGATTCTGGTGACATCATAAACCACTCAAGTTTTGCTCTTGTGGTTTATGTCACCAGAATCCCCTGATGGATTACAGCCCTGTTATTCTAGTTTTATTACTCTGTCATAAAAAGTAATCAGTAACTGTACCTCTAACTCATATTACTATATGTAACTTTTGAGAAGTTGTTATGCTTACTCATTAAACATATTTATGAGCTCAGTAAATTCCGAAAATTCATAAAAAGAAATAAAATGGGGCTGGCCAGCTAAAATATACATAGGATTACAGCTTGCGGCCAGCTCCCGGTTTGGAGACAGACCCAGGTTGCTGGACGGTCGGCCAGGGAAAAGAATTAGTGTCCCAGGATGCTCTCTCCTCCAGGGAGGGAGGGTTACTGCTCCCACTGCTACACCGCCACCTGGGTGTATACAGGTGGAAGTGCAGCAGGGAGTGCCAAGTGGGAGGGGAGGACATCGGCTGGGATCCGGAGCGGTGTCATGTCTCTGTGTGCACGCGTCTCCATGGACCCCTTCGGTGGCTAACATTCTCTGGAAGGGAGCGAGAAAAAGAGAAAAATGCCCCACCGTTGAGCTGATGACGGGACCCAATGACGGTCAGGACTGGTGGAAGGAGGCCTGACATGTATGGTGATTGGGGGAGTTGCCCTTCCTCCCCCTTCCCCACCTGGGGTGTAGGATGGGGGACAAAGACTGCTGGCAATCGGCCACACTGTGGGGTTCCGTGAGCCGGGTAAGGCAGCGGAGAAGAAGGGGGCATAAATATATATATTAAAAAAAAAAACCAAAAGAAATATAATATATTCCACAGGCAATTAATGAGTTTGTATGTTACTTATTTCATGCTTCCTTAATAAAATATGAAAACAGTCATAAAGCTTTGGCTTTGCACATAATGTGTGATATAACGTTCATTACAGGTTGTCCAGCAAAACCATTATCATGAGTGTTACATTTTTCATTTTAATTTGTTTTTGCCATTGTCATGGTGTGCAAAGCAGCTGTAGTAAAACAAGAAGTACCACATGAAGTGTTTTTATGTGGATTAAGTAAGCAATAATACACTCTGGGTGTGCATTAGAGAGTTCTATTGCATGACCAGGGTCATAGCAAGGCACAAGGCCGCAGGCAGAGTGCATTCAGCCCTGGCCTTGCATTAGAACTGTCTATTGTACACCCCAGAGTGGATTACTGCACTTATAAAATTGGCTTTTAATATTTTACATGTCAGAAAGAATAAAAAAAGTTTAAATATGCATGTTTCAAAAGAATTTAGCTTAACAGTGGATGAACTAGTCCTTCTGCCACCATTAGCATTTTTTTCCCTTAGGTCATTTGTCCCATTATGGCCTCTATATCTGTAGTTCTTTAAATGGTGAGTGCTATATAGCTGCTTGGTTCATAGCTACCCCATCACAGGCACAGCATTTGTAAGGTTGGCTTCACTGTGTCTTGTTTGTTTTCCTTTTTTTTTTTTTGTTTAATTTGCATCTGTTTAGTGAAAGAGAGTCAAGTGAGTGATGAGTGAAGAGAAAACGTGAGCTTTCTAGCACCAGTGAGTAAGCTAGTGTCTGTGGTGACTGCACATACCATCTGAACTGATCTGGCTGTTGAGTTGCTGGTTTTCCATTTAGTTTTATTATATGTATAAAAATCATCTCCAAGAGTCTTCTGGGTCAGTTGCATGTTGGAAGAAGGGGGCGGAAAGGAAGGCAGGTCTGTGAGATAAGTGACAGCTAGTGACAGATTTGAAAAGGTGCCAGTCTTGTGGTGACAGATTTGAAAAGGCGCCAGTCTTGTGGTGACAGATTTGAAAAGGTGCCAGTCTTGTGGTGACAGATTTGAAAAGGCGCCAGTCTTGTGGTGACAGATTTGAAAAGGTGCCAGTCTTGTGGTGACAAATTTGAAAAGGCGCCAGTCTTATGGTGACAAATTTGAAAAGGCGCCAGTCTTGTGGTGACAGATTTCAAAAGGTGCCAGTCTTGTGGTGACAAATTTGAAAAGGTGCCAGTCTTGTGGGACAAATTTGAAAAGGTGCCAGTCTTGGATGAGCGAGAACTGGCAGCCACAGTAGTGGATGGGTGGGCAGTTTGGTGATTGTGTGCTCCAGTTTTAAGCCTTTAAATGAAATGAATTAAACTACTTACTTTGATGTGGGTACTTTTTAGGCTGTGAGATTCTGGGACAGTGGGTCTGTGTTTTGAGGGCTCAGGCTTGTCAGATAGCAAAAAAAAAAAAGATGACTGCTAAAATTCAGAAAGAAAACCCTGAAAGTTGCAAGAATGGACTGATTTTCTTTTTTTGCTGCATTCAGATTGTTAGCACTTGCTTTTACCTGTACATTGGATAGATGTAATGCAAAGGTAACAGCCAATTAGCCTGAAGGATTTTGTCTTCCCCTTTTATAACAATCACATGATTTAAACTGCCAGTTTTGTCACACATATAGTAACTGTACTAGATGAGTGCGAACATTTTAAAAGTACGTCACATCAGCCATTCATGTACAGCACTCTACATGAAGTGACGTGGCACTGGCCATAGTTGTCTTCTTGCATAGTCAAGTGTGATGTCCTTTTTTTGTGTAGTTCATCTCTGCCTGGCAAAGGTGTCACGCAGTTCACCAGGCAGGAAGGCTATTGCGATATTACTCCAATGAAGGTACCTCATTGCCATAACCACACTATACATTCAATCGATCCATAAAATGTTATTTATTATAGTGCATTTCTCATTACCATTCAAAGTAAGCCGGCCCGGTGGCACTGAGGATTGAGGCACTGGATTCCACACCTTGTGCTGCGCCGGTGGCCTGGTTTTGGAAATGAGCCCGGGTTGTTGGGAGGGGGAGTCAGCAGGGAAGGGGGAGGGCGAGGAGCAGAACTGAGCTGCTGTGAGGTGGCTCTCCTCTTCTGGGGAGAGATGAGGGATTCCCTGGCCCTTGGCAGCCACTCAGTGGAGGATAGATGGCAAATTGGGCTATGGGGGAGCCAGGTGATAGCCAGGGGTGGGGCGGAAGGGGCTGAGTCAGCACCTGAAGTGTGTGTTCACTTCCACGTGCACTCACTGTCATGTTTGCTGGGGTCCCAGGACCTATGGGAAGAAAAATAGGGGAAAAAGCATAAGATACATATTAAAAAAAATCATGATTCAAAGCACTTTACACAGATATCTAAAACATTTAAAATATAATACAAATACATCACAAACACATAAATAGATCACTCTCATTAATCGATAAAACATTATTCTAAGTCAGAGAAAGCCTGTCTAAATAAATAAGTTTTTAGCTCCCGTTTAAGTGCATCAATCGTAGGACTGTCTCAAACATATCGAGGTGGAGAGTTCCAGAGGGTTGGGTCTGCAAATGAGAAAGCACGAGCACCCAGTGTTTTCAAGAAAACCCTTGGAATCTCTGGCAATCCCTTGTCTGCAGAGTGGAGGGAGTGGGAGGGGCGATAGGGACACAGGAGGTCTTGCAGATAGCTGGGCCCCTGGCTGTGCATGGTCTTGTAGGTCAGCAAACGGACCTTGAAGGAGATCTGCCACCTAACCGGCAGCCAGTGCAGATAGCGCAGCACAGGTGTAATATATGACACGACCTGGGTAGGCCGGTCAACAACCTGGCTGCCGCATTCTGCACTAGCTGCAGGCAGCAAAGATCTACCCCGACAGCCCTAGGTATAGGGCATTATAGTAATCAAGGCACAAGGTCACAAAGGTGTGGACCAGTGCTGGCAGATCACCAGGGAGAATCAGATGCCTAATCCTGGAAATGTTCCTCAGAGACACGGCGTGTGCATGCCTCCACATGAGTGCGCGCTTCTGAGGTAGGGGGCTGGGTTACAGGGAGAAAACGGAAAAATACCATAAAAACTACATATCAAAAAAAAAAAAAAATACAGAGACTGTCTCCTGCTGCTCAGGTGCAAAAGACAGGTACAGCTGAGTGTCATCTACATAACAGTGAAAACTCTGCTCATACCATCTTATAATGTTCCCCAGCTGCAGCATATACACTGCAAACAACATGGGGGACAAAATGGAGCCCTGTGGGACCCCATATGGCAGGGCCAGAGGTGCTGAGGAAAAATCCCAGACACCATATGCTGCAACCTGCCAGTGAGGAAAGATCTAAACCAGTTGAGGACTGTGCCAGCCAGTCCACAACAAACCTGCAGGTGCTCCATCAGTACCCCATTGTCCACGGTGTCAAATGCTGCTGAGAGATCGAGTAAAATAAGAATTGAACATTTCCCTCTATCCCTTACCACCAGGAGATCATTTAGCACCCGAACCAGGGCACTCTCAGTACTATGCTTTTTTCCTGATACCCGACTGGCGAGGATTGTAGATGTCATGAGTTGTTAAGTAGGCCTCCAGTTGAACAGCCACCACCTTCTCAATAACCTTACCCACAAAGGGCAGATTAGAGATGGATCTGTAGTTTACCAGACAGTCCAAGTCCAGAGAAGGTTTTTTCAGGATTGGTCTTACAACCGCCACCTTCAGGGGCCCAGGAAAGACCCCTGTCACTAGAGAACATCGGACTATCCTGGCTAGGACTGGGCCGATGACATCAACACACCCCACTAGGAGGTGCATTGGTCCCGGATCCAAACTACAGTCAGTTGGCCGTAACTCCCGCACAACCTTCACCACATCTGCAACAGCCAAATGGCTGAAGTTAGACCAGACAGACTGACTGCCTGCAACCTCAGGACCCTTATTACAAGGCCCATTTCAGGGTACTGTCTGGATTTCTGATCTGATGGAGGCAATCTTATCAGCAAAGAACAGAGCAAACTCACCACACCTTGATCGTGAAAAAGCTCCCTCAGACTGAAGACAGGTTGGATTGCGCAACCTATCAACAGTGCGGAAGAGCAGAGCTGGTCTGTTAGTTGCCGCAGCAATCTCCTTGGACAGGAACTCTGCCTTATTACAGGAGATTGCCGATTGATAGGCTCTATAATGGACCATCAATATAAGCTTGTCATCCTCCAAACCAGTCCCCTACCAGCGCCGCTCCAACCTTCCACCCTTCATCCTCATCTTCCTGATAGTCATTGTGCTTCTTGTGACATTTAAGTTGAACAATGAGCACTAAGAGCAGAGCCCCACATCCATATATGCAGTCGTTCTCAATTTGCATTTTGTGTGTATTGCAAAAAGCATATTTTTTACTTACTGTCTACTGCAGCACGGTAGTAGACTGTATCACAGTGATTCTGCTGGCTTCGAAGCAGACATTTCTTGTGACTACAAATCTTCAAATTCTTTGGCAGTTGACATGTAAGGATAGCTGCAGCAGTGGGAGATTCAATATCCTGTGGACAGTGACTGATAAGAGTTTTTATAATCTCTGATCTTTTGTTTGCTTGTCCCACTGCCCTAACTGGGCTAAGTAAAGTCACAAAGGATTGTACCTAACCCAGGCCCCTGGGGAGAAGAGTGAGATTGACAGATATGTGATCGGAGCTCATAAAAGATGTAACATGCACAGATTCACGGCAGGCTACTGAATATTACCTCCCACTGCTGCAGCCCTCTCCTGATGTCAGCTGTAGGGAGGATTTGAAGACTATGGTTACAGAATATGTCCGCTTGCAAGCCAGTAGAATCAGTGTGATGATACAGTCTACTGTGCTGCAGCAAACAGTAAGTAATGTAAGGAAAACTAACGTGTTTTTGTAATACGCACAAAACACAAATTGAGAAGAGCCCCACGCTTGGATATGGGACCCCTTGGTGCTGCTGACTGTTCCCTTTTAAAAAGAATGTGGAGTGGGCCAGCCCGGTGGCACTGAGGGTTGAGGTGCTGGACGCCACACCTCACGCCATGCCGGTGACCCGGGTTCGGGAATGAGCCCGGGATGTCGGGGTCGGCAGAGGAGGGAGATGATTAAGCATCTGAGGACAGCTCTCCTCTCCCGGGGGAGGGGGGGTACACACCCTCAGTGCCTGACTGGCCTCTGGCGGAAGCCGGAGGCATAGCAGACACATGAGCACACAGAGGGGTTAGAAAGTGGAGGACGTCAGCGGAGATGCCTTGACATCGGGGCATAGCCACTCCCCCAGAACACTGGAAAAACACTCGTGATACTCCCGGCTAGACTGAGCGCCAGGCCCCGATCCTCAATACCCCTACCTGCCCCGGTGACTGGCGTCCTGACGAGACTCAGGAGTTCGGGGTGCTTGCCCCCCCACCTCATCCCCACCTGGGGGGTAAGCCAAGGCTACGTGGAGGATGGACTGCCACGGGATACAGGTAAGGAGGTGGGACTAGAACAGCCATAGGCGTCTCCCGAAGGGAGTGGAGTGCCACAGGAGGGGAGGAGTATAAACAGATAGTAAAAAAAAAAAAAAAAAAGAATGTGGCATTAGGGGTGATGTTAGATAGTAGGAGGTAACAATTGCATTTATAGAACATCATTTGTTTCTTTGAATTTTTGTTCATTTAAAAAAAAATACCTAAATAAATAAAAACAAAAACATTTCCCAGCCCCACTTTCATGTCTCATTCATCAAAACCATTCCCCCAAAGTCTATGCAGTGGCTACCAGCTATCACTGAAGCTATCACTGATTCAGTCACATACAATTGGCAATGACAAGCCTATGGTTCGTATTACCGCAGGCTCAGCTGCTGAGCTGGCTGGCTGATGAGCCCACATTATAAAATGGGAAACAAAAATCCTGCATTTTGATTGGTTTTTACCTTGCATCAAATCTGTTCGATGCACAGGTAAAAACGATTACTCAAAAACAGAACTGCATTGCAAAAAAATACATATATGGGCCATTAGAACTTTTGCTTTCAAATGGTGCCATTTTTTTACATGCTAGCGAGGAAAAGGAAAAACAAGAGAAGCGCCCATTAATCGGTATTATAATGAAACCCAATGTAAGCATTTTAGTAGAAAAAGTTTGAGACTTAAATTTCACTGAAGATGAGTGCAAATCTAAAAACAAAATAATGTAAATCTTGCTGTCTTTTCTCATCTAATGCTAATGTTTTACTCTTTCTTTCTCTCTTCATGAGTCGTGGTAGTGGTCCAGTACCATGCCGTCTCCTGATGTCTCCCTTCTGAGTAGCGATCCTGGACCCCACAGGTTTTGACAAAAAAAAAAATCAGTTTCTTTCTTTTTTTTGGTCCCAATGCTAATAGTGACAAATAAACTTTTTTTTAAACGTCATGTTTATTGATTTAACAATAAACACAGAGTCAGAATCCTGATGCAGTACATAGCAAAGGTATTAATACAAAACCAGTGAGGGTACCACCCCTCTAATACATGCAAACAGAAAAAGATTGTGCTGCATCTATAAGCTACGTCATGGAGGGTGTCCCAACATATTTTTTATCAGAACTACTAAGCATAGAGAAATAAACCTTTGAATGGCAAGGCTTTTCAGCTCAATGCAACAACAGAGCACACGCCACACTCCCTCCGGCAGTCGTGCTTAAAAAAACAAAACACCCTCTCCATTCACCCTTAACATTCGTTGTTCTAACCAGGGTCACAGTCAGAAATGCTTGTTTCTCACTGGGGTTTCTCCTAGAGCCTGACACGGGGAAGGGGGGGGGCCTCACCATGATGTCATTTTTTTACCTGTCGGAAGGACTATTTTATCATTAATACTGACTAAAATATCCTTCTTGTTTATATGAAAACTTGTTTTTTTGGGTAAGCGGCAACTTTTTTAAAATAGCCCATTTTATAAGCACAATAAGACACTCCGGGGGCGTGCATTGAACAAATATTACCACACTTCCAGGGGCTGAAGGCACAAGGCCGGTCACTCCTCCCCTGGGCGTACGGTAATATCTGTTCAATGCACACCCCGTCATGTTTTATTGCTTACATAACCAGTCTGTGCTACTGCTAGTGTGACATCAGGTCAGAACGACTCGTCAGTCGTCACAGTTGTGGATGAATGAGGACTCAGTAATGATGTGGTTGCCACTGGATGTGCTTTTTTTGAGCAGAAATGTCACTCCAAAAAACTCTAGCCATTCATAATAGCTGCAAAGTCAATCAACTTCCTGCGCCCATAGTGAGGTTAACAAGTTTGCCTCAACTATGACGGGCGCTAGCAGCCAGGCCAGTATCAGTGTATACTGTGTGACACTGTCACTATGGGCCCCTGCTCCATCTGTGTCATTTGCTCTCAGTCATTTCATTGCTGCAGTGATGACGATGAATTGCCGATGGTACTGTGATTGTCAGTCAGGATCCTCCTCCTCCTTATCAACTCATCTGACAAGATTTCACTTAGAGGGTAGCATCTTTCAGAAAAAGAAATGTGCAAGAACAAGGGGACACAATGTGAAGATAGAGGGGGGATGGCTCGGGGGCAATATGAGGAAGATTTTTTCACAGAGAGGGTGGTGGACGCATGGAATGGCCTTCCTGAGGAGGTCCTGGGGTCAAAAACAGTGGGGGCATTCAAGAATGCATGGGACAGACATAAGGCAATTCTAGTGGGAGGGGTAGGAAGAAGTAGGCTGTTGGTTAACTAGGATCTGCCGCTTATCCAATAGGTTGGGAAATGGGCAGACTAGGTGGGCCAAGTGGTCCTTATCTGCCGTCAAGGTCTATCTTTCTGTATTTCTATGAGGGTGATGATAACATTATCACTAGGCTGTAATTTGGCATTTTTTTAGAAGTCAGCTATGCCAGCATGGAGGCAGCTAGCTTAGAGTTGCTTAGTTTGGTTTGGAATGGCAAGCAGCAGAGACAGCTTTGGTTAAAGGTAAATGGTAGCCAGCGAGTTTACATTTTTGTGCAAAAGAAGTCGAAAAAAAAAAGTTGGTGGGTGTCTGCCATGAAAATCTAAAATTGGGAGACTGAGCATTTGGGCAAACAAGAGAGGCCATGGCTGATCATGCATGGTCGGGGGTGTACATACTAGTCCACTGCCACACGAGAGACCCACCATACATAAGGAGCAAACACAGATTATCAGCAAAAAAGAGCGAAGTGTAGTTTCCATCCATTGTTTCTATGCCTTCGCCCTTTGTGACCCCCCCCATCCGACCGGGCCCCACAGCTCCATCACTCAGTTCCTCCGGGGTTTACCTTAATGCCGTCGTCCTCTGCCACAGGACTGGTGGGTGCCTGGCCACCAGTGCAGCGCCTGCAAGAAGTCAGTCTTCCATCTATTGCTGAGAGTGATTTTTTGCCATTTTCTCCCCTTACACCTTGGTCTCTCGGTGCAAGGACACATATTTGCATGGAGGTGTGCACGCAAGCCTTGGCCTGAGTGGTCCTGACCCACCCACCCAGCCTAGTACCTAACCTCCCCAAGCCCACACTAACATCAGGCCTCCACTTGGTGTCAGCCATGGGCTGGGAAGGCTAACATCCCTGATCTAAGATATGAGAGCTGCCTGGCGGCTGCTCCATCCTCTCCCAGCCCTGCCCCATGACTGGCCCCTGGCACCCCAAGATTGTTCCCAAACTTGGGGCACCAGTGTGGGAGAGGTAAGGCGTAAAGCGCCTTAGTCATCTACACCACTGGGCTGGCTTCTAGAGCAAAATGTACTTTAAGTAGCAGTTGTGGTAGTCAGTCACCCATCTTTTCCCAGGCTAACTAAGAATGTTAGTTAGTTTTCCCTGCGAAGACAGCAGTACATGTAACCCCTTTGTTACCCCGGGTTACTAGAATCCCAGTAAGACCTAGTGGTAGGCAGGGAAGGCAGCTTGTGAAACTCCACTTAAATGGGTTTCACACTGTCTCACTCTGTCCTCAGTCACAGCTGAGACTTGAGAGATGACATCACCATAGAACTGTCGCAGCTGCATGAGCCACATTGGAATCTACAGCTCAGGGAGTGAGTTTAGAACTTTGGGAAATTTCAAAGTTATTCTTCTTCAGTTTGTCCTAAAGCAAACAGGAAGGAAGTCGGTCAGTCTTCAGTTTGTTTCAAAGAAGAAGGAAGTGTTCCTGTGTTTCCCTTTTTTTTTTAAAGTGGTGGAGACCGCTCCTCCGGTCTCAGTGCCTCCCTCCCTCTGGGGGAGTTCTCTGTGGGTTCCAGGGGCAATCCCCTTCTCCTACCATGGAAGGAAGCTGCCTGGTTTTATTTAGTCTGTTCTTGTATAACAGCAAAGGTTATAGTACTTCGCCTGTGGGGCACCTGCAACGAATGGGTGAGTGTTTGGCTCCATTTGAAGGGGCAAACAAATTGTTTTCTTCAGTTGGGAAATGAATGTGGACTGCTATTTGGGAGGACTATGTTTACTAGGACAAACAAATGGAGCAGTCAAACAGTCTAAAGTTTTAAATGGATTTCAAGTAATGGGACTGCTATTTGGGAGGACTATGTTACTAGGACGAACAAATGGAGCAGTCAAACAGTCTAAAGTTGTATTGGATTTCAAGTAATGCTGTAGAGGGGTGCTTCAGGTCATCCACCGTTCAATCTACATTTTAAAGTTCTAAAGTTTCTGTGTGCATCAGAGAAATGGCTGGAGTAAGACTGTGGGAGCTGGAGTGGGAAAACCTCTTCCAAGTATCCAGGTCTACCTCTGAGTTCTTCTGTGTTTGTTACTTGCCTCATGCACTTGGCCAGTGATGGGGTGGGTACCCAGATGTGGGTCGCAACTTGAAAATCTCTCTAGGAGTCGCAGACTCTAAGTGGTGTGGAGCTACAGGATGGGAAAATTACTCCTTGTTGGATGGAGTCTCCTTGTTTGATGGGAGTTCGATTGGAAGTAAGAAAACAAATCTCTTTAGGAGTCACAGACTCTAAGTGGTGTGGGGAGCCACAGTTTGGGAGTCTCCTTGTTTGATGGGATGTCTTTCCAAGTAAAGTTTGGGTTCATTCTTCAAGTGGACCGTCAGTCAAGTAGCCAGCAGGGGAGCCGGGCCAGTCGGGCTATGTATCCAAAGTGCATGCAAAGTCCGGGCTGAGTGCCTGGTGGGTCCAAAGCCAGACAACAGTAGTAATGTGTTCATTCTTCAAATGGACCGCTTGGTTAACCTCTAATCTGCACATACAGTGAATGTAGCCCTTTGGGGAACCATGCAATGCTTTGTTTATGTTCAGTTAGTTAATAAATAAAGCCACACTGAAAAATCCCAATTCTGGTTCTGGACATTACAGTTATTGCTTCCTGTAGTTGGATTTACTTGGGTGCCCCTGTGCAGAGTAGCCAAACCTAGGTCCCTTGTGCCAGGTAACCTCAACCTCCCCGAACCCAGGTCCTCCACCAGGTATTGCTGCCAACGCCAAGAGCATGCCACCTGTCATTTTAGTAAAAAGGCAGGGGTGGGGTGTTTACATACACATTTTGGCATTTTCTAGAAGTGGCATCCCTACCACCAGTAAATAAAATATTTCTGTTTGGAGTGTCTGATAAATGTTACATATCCTCAGCAAAAAACATGAAATACCATGTTACTTGACCAGAGCACTGACTAGTAGCCACCAATAAATAGCCCTCCCCCAAAAAAAAAGTATGAATGTTGTCAACATGTGGATATATGTTGATATTACATATATACATACATCATCATGTACCGGCCACAGACACAAGGTTTATAAAACTTGCCAGGGAAGTCAAGTGACCCACCAAAATGGCATGAGGAAATTTGGAATATCAAAACTTTCTGTATAATATTGTGAATGATGAAATGATTTTGAGTTGTGGAATGCTTGGACGTCTTGGGCCACCAGGCAGCCACACTGATAATGCTGGTCCCTATTTTCTGCTGACTAAAAATACCAAATACTGCTTCTTGAATTTACAAACATACAAAACTACAAGTAGATAAAGGTCTTATGGTCTAGCAAGTCTGCTTGACTTGTTCAGCTAGCAGCTGCTCCTCCTTCCCCTTCCTCCCTCTCTCCAGTGACCTTCCCAATTACCCTGTCCCATCCCCTTTTGAAGCAGCCTAATGTCCTACAGGATACCACTTCCTCTGGCAATGCGTTCCACCCAGACACTACCCTCTCTGTAAAAAAGTGTCTTCTCATTTCCCTTTTGAACCTTCCCCCTTCCATTCTCAGATCGTGCCCTCAAGTGTCCCTCCCTCTACTTAAACTGAAAAGCCCCTCCGTTCCTGTCTTATTTATTCCCTTTATGTACCTGAAGATTTCAATCATGTCCCCCCATACTTCCTTTCCTCCAGGGAGTACACGTTCAACACCCTCAGCCTGTTCTCATAGGGTAAGTCTCCTAGTCCCTGGATAATTCTTTTTTGCCCTGGCCCTGCGCTGCACCCCCTCCAGTAACCTAATGTCCTTCAGGTACGGTCACCAGACCTGCATGCAGTATTCTAGGTGTGATCTAATCAGTGACCTGTACAGCGGCAGGATCACCACTCCCCTTCTGGAGGATATGCCTCTGGCAATACAACCCAGCATCCTGTTGGCCTTTGCAGCTAACTTTCTACACTGTGCTGAGTTGTTCATTGCTCCCATTATGATCACCCTCAGATCCCTCTCCTCTTCCGTCTTGGCTAGTTGAATCCCCCCAGCTGGTAGCTCCTCCTTGGGTGTTTTTTTTTCACTGAAATGTAGCACCTTGCATTTCTTGGCATTGAACCCCAGCTGCCAAGTGTTCGACCAGGCCTCCATCTTTGCCAGACCATCTTGCAACCCCTGCCACCCTTCAAAGTCATCCACTACTGCTCCCATCTTGGTGTCATCTGCAAACAGACTGATCTTGCTCTTGATGCCTATTGAGATATCTGCTATGAAGATCCCAAACAACTCTGGCCCCAGTACAGAGCTCTGTGGCACCCAGCTTATCACTGCCCTGGGAGATGAGAGCTCCCTTCCCACCACCACCCTCTGCTGTCTCCCTTGCAGCCAGTTCACTATCCATCCCACCATCTTTGACCCCGCCTCTGTGCCTTCCAGCTTACTTCCTTGCCTCCCATGTGGCACCGAATCGAATGCCTTACTGAAGTCCAGGTACATGACATCTACAGCATGATCCCTATCCAACTGCCTTGTTACCCAGTTATAATACTTCACCAGGTTGGTCTGACAGGATCTGCCTGAGACAAACCCATGCTGTCTGCTGTCCTGCAGCCCATTAGGCTCTAGGAGGGAAACTAGCCTCTCCTTCAGGATTGTCTCCATCAGGTTTCCCATGATGTATGTGAGGCTTACCGGTCTGTAGTTTCCTGGCTCATCCTTGGGGCCGCTCTTGTGGAGGGGTACCACGTGCACCATCCTCCAGTCCTGAGGTACACTCCCCGAGTCCAGGGAGTCATGGAACAGGTCTGCCAAGGGTTCTGGCAGGACTTCTGCCAGCTCCTTTAGCATCATGAGATGTATACCATCTGGTCCAGGCACATTGTCCACCCTCAGTGCCCTCAAGCCCTCCAGTACCCTGCCCACTGGGATTTCCCAGTCTGTCACCTCCTCTCCCATGCCCACTCTCCCACCTCCCCTTGGATAAAGCTCCCCCTTTTTCCTTAGTAAATACTGAGCAGAAGTATTTGTTTATTGCTTCTGCCTGTTCTGCCCCTGTTTCCACCCACCCCCCCAATCCCTCTTTATCCTTACTATTTGGTCCTTACAACTCCTTTTCTCTCTGATGTACCTGAAGAAGTCCGTCTCTCCCTCTTTGATGCCTTGTGCTAGCCTGAGTTTCCTGGACACCTTGGCTGCCCTGGCTGCCCTTGTCTTCTCCCTCGACTCCTTCAGGTATTCCTCCCTGTCCTCCCCTCTCCCTGTTTTTTTGTACCTTCTAAAGGTGGCTCTTCCTTACTTTTTCCATGATCCCCCTGCTCACCCAGCTAGGCTTCTTGGCCCTAGCACTTTTACTCTGGTCCCTTGTACATGTTGCAGTTGCCTCTTCAATTCCCAGTTTAATGACCTCACACTTCTGGTTAGTGTCCATATTTGGATGGATCCTGGCCAGATACCCCTGTACTATTTCTCTCATCCTCCTGAAGTCTGCCCTCCTGAAGTCTAACACCCTTGTGCCCATTCCTACAACCGCTTTCCCCATGTTTATCGTGAACCACTCCAAGTGGTGGTAACTTCCTGCCACTACTTCTTCCCACCCCAGCTCCCTCACAAACTCGCCGTACATCAGCACAAGGTCTAGGGTGTTCCCTAACCTGGTTGGCTCATTGACCATCTGCAATAGGAAGCTGTCCTGGAAGGCATCAAAATGCCACTCACTCCTAGCCAGGTGACTAAGGTTGCTTCATCCACTGCCAGCAGGCTGAAGTCCCCACAATCACCACACTGCCCTCCCGCAGGTCCTTCTGATCTGTCCTGCTAGTTTCCTAACTCCTCAGTCTGAGAGGGTGGCCTGTACACCACTCCCATCCAAGGGTCCTATTTTTGGAGTCCTGGAGCTGCACCCATAAAGACTCCATGCTGCCCTCTTCCCCATCCTCCCTGACACACTTTAGTCCTTCCCCCACATACTGTGCCACCCCCCTTTCCCTTTTACCCTGTCCCTCCAAAATATCCTACACCCTGGTACTGCCAGGTCCCAGTCATGGTAATGAGTGACCCATGTCTCAGTGATGGCCGCCATATCCACCTCCCCATCTGCCATGAGAGCCGGTAACTCTGCTCTTTTGTTCCCTAGACTCCTAGCATTCAAGGTTACCATCCTCCACACTACTTCCTTCCCCCATTTCCCTACTTGCTCTCTCTTTCTAGCATCACATCCTGATCTATCCCTAAGTCCCTTTCTGCTGGTATGGTGGGTAAGCTTGTTCGACTTCCCTTCCTGTGGATCTTGCCTGACTCTTGCCCACCTGCCACCCTCTCTTCTAGTTTAAATTCTCATTGTTTGCTAAATATTCCCTCAGTTTCTGTTTCAATATCCTCCTTCCCTCCTCACTCAAGTGTAGCCTGTCCTTAGTGTAGAGATCCTGGCCCTCCCAGGTCCTTCCCCATGCCCCCCCCGCACCAGCCCATACCCTTTGGACTGACACTGCTCTCTTAGCCACATGTTAAATCCCTCTATCCTCAGCTTCCTTGCTGTGCTTGCCTTTGGTACTGGAAGCACCTCCAAGAAAGTTACTGATCTTTCTGCTTCCTCACAAATCAGCCGCAGCTTCTCAGACCTCCTCTGGACTACATCTACCATATTTCCCATCAGATAATTTGTTCCCAAATGCAGAACTATATGAGGTTTCTCCCTACCCCTCTTAGCATGTTTCAGAACAGATTGACCCACCCTTTCTGCTGTTATGCCTGGCAAGACCTCCACCTATATGCGACTATGCCTTTCCCCCTTGCTTCCCCATCTGATCCCTTTCAGAATTGAGTCTCCCAGTACTAGGATCCCACCCTCGTTTTCATATTCTGCTCACCTTGCCCTTCCTTTATCCTATCCCCTTACTGTCTATTCCAACTCCTCCTCCTCCTTCAGCACAGTTGTTCCCCCTTCCACTCCTGTTGTAATGTCCCCTGTCTCTGCCCTGTTCTCTTGCTCCCCTTTTTCCTCTGATTTTACCTCTCCTCTCCACTGGGATTCCCCCTGCCTTCTCCTCCTGATGTATCCCTACCCTTTTCTCATACCTCCTCTCTCCCCTTTCTCCACCACCCCTCCCTCGACTTATCCCCCATACCACCTCAACTCCTTGACCCCCCTCCCATTCCGTTCTTGCCTTGTCTGTCATCAGCTCCTCTGCCCTGCACTCCTCGTATCACATCCCCAATCCTGCCAGTACTTCGAACTGATTTTTCGGTGCCCCTTCACTACCACTTATTACCTCCTTCCTTCTGCTCACCACCCCCCACCACTGCTGTCTCTGTGACTGTTTGATTCCTCCTTCCCTCCTGTTCTCCAATAACTCCCCTTTCGTGCCATTGTTTTTCCTCTGAAACGGGACCCCCTGTCTCCTACCCCCAACTGCTACTGTAGTCCCGCTCATCCCCCCCATTGATCTGTCCTCCCCCCACAGTTACCCTCCTTCCCTCCCCAGCCGCTGAGTTGTCTTCCATTACAGCCCTCGGTCCCCTCCTGAGCTCCGTTTGTAAACAGCTGATCTTGTTCCTAAGTTGCCTTAATTGCCTGCATACCAAACACCCTCTCAATCTCCACTCAATTTTCAGAAAGATTGATGCTCTCCAGTTGCTGCAGCCTACCACCCTTCCCATCCCACTGTTTGCCCACCAGTGTCCCCTCTCATTTTCAGTAGAAGGATGCCCACACCACCCCCGTGACCCCTCCCATCCACCTTTTTCAGTTGTGCCCACGATTCCCCCAGCTCCCCGATACCTTACCCTCATGTAAAAGTTAGCCAACCAACAAATCTTGCCCCCTCAATAAATGCAGTCTGTCTCCTAAGTCCTAGTGCAAGAAGGACCCCCCTTAATCATACCTATAAAAGCCCTTTTCCCCTTAGGCTGTGTGCTGATGAAAAAAGAAGAAATCACAGCACCTTCCTCATTCTTCTGCCTGCTTATGTATCCTAATTGCTATCTGCTATCTTCTATCCATTTCTTGTTTTGTTTTGCTTGCATTGTCCTGTGTGGTTGCAGGATGTTGCAAGTCGCTATAGGACCCACCCTATAAATGAAGGTAGAGCCTTGGAGTTGGTGGGTTGCTGGGTGCGTGGGTGGGACTAACTCCACAGGTTGTGTCCAAAAAAGCTGCTAGAAGCCTCCACAACTGCAGCAGAAACAGAGGCACAGCCCTAGTCAGCCCAACAGCCTGAAGCTACTGAAATCAAACACAAGGGAAGTGAAATTAACAGAAAATCCCCTGAAATACAGTACTTACAGCAGCTGAAGAACCTGCCACACCCACTTACAAGCTGCTAGAAGCCTCCATAACTGCAGCAGAAACAGAGGCCCAGCTCTAGTCAGCCCAGCAGCCTGAAGCTACTGAAATCAAACACAAAGGCAGTGAAATTAACAGAAAATCCCCTGAAATACTTACAGTAGCTGAAGATCCAGCCACACCCACGTACAAGCTACTAGAAGCTTCCACAATAAGCATTTGTCAATGTTGAATGTTTGCTTGCTGATATTAGCATTGGATGTGCAGTAGCTGGACAGATGCAGAATAGGAATGGCAGTGAAGTATTGAACTCACGCCAACTCCGGGTGCAGTATAGGAGAATGGGGTGATGCATGGGGCAGAAGAGTCCAAGGCACACCGCATTGCCTGTCACTGACTTCAGGGTGGGGGTGGAATGGCATGAGCATTACAGCCAGTAATCCAGAGGCACACCTCTGATGCTTGTCAGTCTGTACAGGGTGGGACATTATGGGTAGAAACCCTAATGCCCCTGGCATTTGCTGGTATTTGCATGACAAATTTTCAACATAGCCTTTCTGTGACCCCCCACCTCATGAAAGCATTTGGGACCTCTTCTCATGAACAGTGGCACTGTGATTTTGTTAATGTGTCCCGAACTTTGAGTTGCCACAGCGACTGTGCCATTCTGTGCCACATGTATAAAAACACAAATCGGGCAGGATGTGAAGAATGACAGCTGTAACATTCATAAGGAGGTGTGAAGAGATGGCAATGTTGAAAATCTATTGTGAAAATATTAAAAATGCTCAAAGTTCCGAGCGTTCGTGGAAACTGCGCAACACATGCGTGTAACACAGTCATTTAGTGGAATTATTTCACTACATTTTCAACACAGGCATTTTGTGACCTCTGCTCATGAACACTGTCACTATGATTTTCTTAATCTGTCCTGAACATTGATTTCCCACAACGACCATGCTATTCTGCACCAGATGCGTAAACTCGTATTTTGGCAGGATATGAAAAATGACAGCTGTACTGTTCATAAGGAGGTGTGGAAAAATGCCAATGTTGACAATCTGGAGAGAAAATATTACAAATGCGCGAAATTACGAAGGCGCATGTAAACTGTGCAACGTTTGCTCATAAAACAGTAATTTTATGGACTTTTGTCACTAAATTTTCAACATAGGCATTTTACCACCTCTGCTCATGAACAGTGTCGCTGATTTTCTTAATCTGTCCTGAACACTGACTTCCCACAGCGACCATGCTATTGTGAGCCGGAAGTGCGAAAACACATTTCAGCCAGGATGTGAAAAATGACAGCTGTACTGTTCATAAGGAGGTCTGAAAAATTGCCAATGTTGAAAATCTGGAGTGAAAATACTACAAATTTGCGAAGTTACTAGTATGTGTGGAAAACTGCGCAACGCATACTTGTAAAACAGTCATTTTTTGGAATTTTTTCACCAAATTTGCAACATAGGCTTTTTGAGAGCCCACCTCATGAACAGTGCCACTGTCATTTCATTAATCAGTTCTGAAAGGTGATTCCGCACAGTGACCGCAAAATCACTTTTTGGGACAGAATTAACACCACGACGGTGACTGAATTCATGAGGAGGGGTCCCAAAAACGCCATGTTGAAAATCTGATGGCAAAAGTCAAAAAATGGCTGAGAAATCCACATAAGTTGGAAAACCCCTATTTATGCCATTATACAGTGTACTGGCATTTCTTTAGTTTGTGGTTGGCTTTGAAGAGTGCAGACATATTCCCGGTCCACTGAAGATTATCGCGCCGTACTCTGTAGCTAAGTATGGGGTGAAGGGGGGCATGGGGAGGTGGGGTGTGCAGAAGGTGGGTGTGGGTTGGGGAAGGGGGCATGAGAGGCTGCGAGGGAATGTTTTGTTAGTTTCAGGGACCAAAGACATAAGTAAAGGATGTGGGAAGGTTTTTTTTTTTTGCAGGCTTGCTTTGGACACACTGGGATGGGCTCCTAGTGTGCCACCTGCATTTTGGGGAAGGGGGAACGTAAGCCAACAAGGATTGGGCGCCCCCCCCCGTCGGCAAAGAAAGACTGTTTGGGGGGGCACGATGCTGAGGGGGAGGACATTATGCTGACAGGGGCGGGCTCCCTCGTTGACAAATGCACTGGGTTGGGGGCATGCCAACAGGGGTATTGGGCACCCCCCTTGGCTTTCATGGGGCACTGAGGCGGACGGCGATAGCAGCCATCATGTTCTTGGACATGCTACACCAGGCAAGGTGTTGCCCTGCAATGATGGGTCGCTCCCTCATTGCAGTGGCAAATTCATTTCAACTTGGTGGGACGCTTATTGAACTGGTGTCAGCAGCAGCGTGCCACCGCATTGGGAAAAGCGGGCAAAGCCTCTCAATACAGTGGGGGCACTGGCTGTCACAATGCCGCACCTCCAAAATCCCACTTCTCTGCTAAGCTGTCCTGTAATATTTCTTGCACATGCACGCAAGCAAACATAAACAAGCCACCAAAATGTAACAGGGGCAGTAGAGTAGGTCAATTTGAGGAGGCAGGTTAGAGGTGGTACAGTGACGAGCCACCACAATGGCATATAAAGGGGCAGGAGGGTAGATCGTTCAAGGGCCACTTACAGGATCTCAGGATATGCACACTGGAGGACAGGAGAAAGAGAGAGGCAGCATGATTGACAAATTCCAAATATCTCTGTGGAATAAACAAGGTAGGCAGTAGTGAGCGGTTTACAATGAATAGTAACATGGGTACCAGGAGTAACTCCCTGAAACTGATGGGAGCAGGCTCAAGAAGGATGTCAGGAAGTACTCTTTTACAGAAAGAGCGGTGATGCACTGGGCCAATCTTCCAAGTAGGTCATCGGGGCTGAAGCAGTGGGAGGGTTCAAAATGGGATGGGACAGGCACATGGGGATAGGGAGTCAAAGGTCTGATGGGGAGCAGGGAGGACTGATAGGGGCACAGTCACAAAATTAGAGAGGCTCGGGAAGATTGGAGGAATCACTAGGCCTTTCTCTGCTGTCATTTTCTGTGTTTCTACATTTATAGGCGCCTGCTGTTTATGACAGAATTCCCACGTACATCTGCAGTCCCTGGCCCCAGTAGGGATGTTTTCCAAGGAACTATATTGCTGGGATTGTGCCATATAAGCTACGTTGTCTGCTGGGGAGCTCTGTTTTTTAAGCAGAGTCCACCACCTTCCCATTCTATTTAAATGATATTGCTGCATGCGCTATAGCGGGTCACTTCAGAGCTATGCATGTCAAACCCAAATGAGCCCTCCTGTTATCCCACTGCTGAACAAGTCTCAAAACCTTCCCATGAACATTAGAAAAACCTGAATAACCTTTGATCTGTATAGCTCTCTGATAGCTGTGTGATCAATGAAACATAGTAACAGTAATTTACGGTCAGGAGGGATCAGCTAGGACTTGTCCATCAGGTCTCCCCATCTCCCACCCTACTTTGTGTCAGTGGCTCAGTAGGTAGCATACTCGCCTCTGAGGCCGGGAGATCAGAGGGCTGTGGGTTCAGTTCCCACATCTGGCACGTGGGTTAATATCCCAGTACTGACACTGTAGTGCAGCATGAGAGGGGTGCTGCACTTCTGAGGTGCCGTCTTTCAGATGAGACATTAAACCGCGGTCCCATCTGCCTGGATTGGTGGTAGCTCAGGTGGATGTTAAAGATCCCATGGCACTTCTCAAAAAAGAGTAGGTGAAGACTTTATTAAAGAAATTATACAACACAGAACTCAAAATCACTCATTGCAACAAAAAATTTTACAAGCTGTTCCCGTAGTAACCAAAATAAACAGATACAATGAAAAGGAAAGGACAAGCCTTGATGAGAGTCTTCAAGTAATTGGAAAGTCATTGTTAGTAATCTGATTTGAAGAAAAAGACCACACCAATATTTATCAGGAGAAATAAACAATGGTTTCAAATTAGCAGACAAAAACTGACAGGAAAAAAACAAACGGGCTAACCATTTGCTGTCCACCTTGATTGCGAGGTAAATATAATACATTTCTTTTGATGGGATTCAGACGGCTTCCCTAGAAGGACTGAAAAAATAGGCTATACAACTTTTCCTCCCTTGACTTGGTAACAGGAAAAACTGAACTAAGAAACAAAAAAAGAAGCACCAGGTAAGTCCTTATTAAATAAACACGTTTGCAATAACTCATTTTGGTCCTATTCCAGTTCTGAACCATTTGTGATCCAATCAATAATTTTTTGTCCCAGTTTGCATTATCTATTTGGGACGACCCATACTCAATGCCTAAGATTTTTAAAGGACCTAACGTATAAGGGAGACCGGCTATGTGATCAGTAGGAACAATCTGACCACCCAGGGGCCTCCCAATACTTTTTGATAGGTTCAGACTGGTTCCTGAGAATGTACCATAAGTGGTACATACAGTCAGCTCCATTTCAGCAGACTGGGTATTCCCAAACAAAAGAACTACATCATCCGCATAGGCCAAGGCAGTATAAGGAACCATAAAATTCGATATCTGAATTGGAGAAATACTGGGTGTGGAATTGAGAAGCCTTAATAAAGGATCTATACTAAATACATATAAAAGGGGACTGATTGGACACCCTTGTCAAACACCTTTCTTAATAGGAACATGAAGACCTAAAAAAACATTAATACAGGGGAGAACAGTGGCAGTACGATAAAGGGCCTGTAGCCATGCTATAAAAGTGGCAGGAATACCGTAATGGCTTAGTACATGCCATAAGAAGATATGCGCCACATTATCAAAGGCTTGCCTCTGGTCTAGGGAAAGCACATGACCATCCAGTGGTGAAACAGAATCATGAAAAAATATATCCCGTAATAAAAGGAGTTGATCTGTTATTGAGTTCCCAGGCACAGTACAAGATTGTGCCGGAGAAATCAAGAACTTTGCCACTGTTAACAGCCTTGTGTTCAAAAGTTTGGAAAGAATTTTAAAATCAGTATTCAAAAGGCTAATAGGCCTCCAATCAGATAGATCCAGTTTATCACCTTTATTCTTAAAGATAAAAATGTGAATTCCTGTAGTCATATCAAAAGGGACATTTTGAGTCAGCTCCATAGAATTATAAACTGAGGTTAGTTCTTCCAAAAGTTCACCATGTAAAAAATGGTAAAGGTCAGAGGTGAGACCATCCAGACCAGGAGCTTTACCTTTAGATAAAGATTGAATGGCAGCAGCAACTTCCTGGGCCTGAAAAGGAGCCGTTAAGCCTAAAAGCTGATCTGGCGGTGCCTGGGGAACCTGAATTTTACCAAAAAAAGAAACAAAATCTAAAGGCTGAACTGATGGGGCAGTGAATAAAGAAGAGGCAGAGGCAGATGCAATGCGTAAAACACTACTCTGCTCAGTGTGGACCACCCCCTGTTGGTCATAAAGAGCGGAAATAGATTTAGCCTGTACCTTCTCCTGATGGCTAAGTAAGGGACAAGTGGTAGCAAATGATCCCTGTGTACCATGTCGCTACCGTGACTGAAGATCTACTGTTAAATTTAAATGATATTGCATCATCTTCTTCTGAAAATGAGCAATCTGAGCCGAAAAATCATGTTGGGTAAATTGTGAGAGGGAATACAATTGTTGTAGTTGTTTCTGTCCTGTAAATACAAAAAATAAGTCCCCTTCCTAAAGTATCTGCTGTGGGAAATAAGTAGGGAGTGCAGATCTGATTTAGTTTCCATCCACCAAACCACTGGATCATCATATAAGGAATACAAGGATTTCCTACAGGCCAAAAAAGTAGAGATGAGCCGTAGAAAATCAGCTTGCTGCAAAAGACTAGAATTTAATCTCCAGTATCCAGGTCCCATAGGAGCAACAGCTTTGCCCAAGGAAACCTTCAAAAGCCTATGGTCAGAATAAGCAGTTGGTTCCACAGAGACAGTCTGGAGTAACAAAGAAAGAGACAGAAACAAAAAATCAATACGGGTAGATAATGCCCCTTTAAAAAAAGTTTGTTCCCGCACACCTGTATGGGGAAAAAGCAGCATCCTTGAGACGAGCATCTCACACAGCCTTATTCAGTGCAGCCATATCACCAAATATTTTTTCCGTCGTGGTGGCGGAACCCCGATCCCATTTACTCAATCCGCAATTAAAATCACCTCCCCAAATGACATAATGAGCAATATGTAGAAAGGGACTAATTTGTTGAAAAAGAAGTATATGCTCTGCTTTAGTCTGGGGTGCATAAGTGTTAATTACCCGAAAAAAGACTGTGTCCAAAATGAAATCAAGTTACAATACTCTACCAGGGAAGAGGTCCAACACCCAAACCACATTAGGTTGAATAAGGTGAAAAAGGATACCAACCCCCATGCAACATTCTGGGCCAATCGATCAAAAGGAAATCCCAGAGAGCCATGCTTTAGTGGAAAGAATGAGTTCTAGAGTAGTGTGTAGCCTAGTATCTTGTAAAAGAAAGACTCCGGGAGGGAAAGTTGGTAAAAATGAAAACACTGCACTCCGTTTAACTGCATTCTTAATACTATTGACGTTAGACATCAAAATTAAGAATGGAGGGGAAAAAGGCATTTTGTAAAACAGGGGAGACTAAATCAATGCTTTTTCTTCCTAGGTTTCCCTTTCAATGTGAGGGTTGTGAGGAGTTTTTGCCCTCATTAGGTGTCAAAAAATCAGAAGCATCTTTGGGTAGAATAGAATCTGCTGAGGAACAAACTGAATCAGTGTCGGAGTGATCAGCATCCAAAAAAAACTGAAAATATATTAGAGGAATCATGCAGTGATGTTTTAGGCATTTTAGGAGTGGGCAAGGCCCCAATAGACCTTTTCCTGGTCGACATTCTCTTTTCAGGAGGACCCTCAACATCATGGGGGGTGGCGCATGGAGCCAGATATAACCTCCGTAACACTGGTGGGTACTGAGGCAGCTTGCAAAACAGGGGAGTGCTCAGGAGGCTCTACAACTAAAGGAGGAGAAGTCTCCTGCAAAACCGGAACAGAACAAGTGGCAGACTCATTAGGGGTGGAGGGCCTGGGGTAGTAGAAACAGGTAATTTAGAAGGAGGAACATCCTCAGCTAACCGTGTGGTAGGTGCTTTATTAAATTTCCTCTGGGCTAAAGTAACCAAGAGACGCTGCTCCTCCCCATCAGCAGAAGAGGATTTCCTATGTGCTGCCTCAGGACAGGCCACATAAACGTGTCCTTCTTTTCCACAAAGGTTACAACGGACCAAATTCAAACATTGACCACTAAAATGACCAGTCTTGTGACAAAGGGAACATTTCATCTGGTCACAAGCACTACTAGTGTGACCTGGGAGCCCATATTTATAACAAGTCCTGGGTTGACCAGGATAAAATAGAACACCTCTATCCCTACCTAGAAAAAAAACTATTAGGGAGATGGCGGAAACCCCCACCCTCCGAGTTTAAAATCACCCTAATTCTCCATCCTCCAGTCCAGATTCCCTCAGAGTCAAATACAGCCTCTGGATGACCAGTTACAGTGCAACATTGTTTAAGCCAAAACAGCAAGTCAGTAACACTGACCCCTTCATTTCGAAAGAGAACTGAAATGGTTTTGTGAGCAGGCCTGGTAAGAGGAAAAACCTCAAAAGGGGTGGCCTTTACCTGGTGATAACATGCTCAGAACTTGTCAAGGCCACTCCCCAGTTTAAAGCTGACATCAAATACATTCTCCCCAGACACATGAATTAGGGCATATAATTCAGAAACATGAAAATTTAAACCGCTTTTCAATAATGTACGACCCACATAAACCCTATCAGGAAAGGTATCTAGACCCCCTTTATATATGAGGCGAACAGCATTATGGCTTTTAGCCGAAGGAGCAGGATTATGAAAAAGGGAAGCAAAAGGCCGAGGGGTTTTAGGAGGGGCAGTAGGGGGGGCTGCTTCCCCGCACCATGAAAGGCCTGTGGAAAATTCCTAACATCAGCTGGAATACTTCTAGGTATATCCGAAAAGTCAGAAATGTCACTTAGTTCAGCTGCCTCCACTTCACATAGGGGAGAACTAGCCCTATTTGTATTAAGCTGATGAAAAACTGGGGTTTGAGAAAGTTCCAAATCCAAAGGCAAGTGGAGAGGAGAATGCTGCAAATTGTCTTTAGCTGGTGAAGATTCTTGCTCTGGAGTGGGCTTAGGGAAAGCAGGTAGAGAAATCCCAACAGGTAATGCAGTAGCTACAGTGTCAGGATTAGTACTTACAGTCTCTGAGATAGTACGAGTAGAAGGAGGAGGTGATAGCTTGATTCCTGGAATTTTAATGGGCGCAAAGCCCGAGATCCAAGACCCAGTATCGGGGCGCACCAGCCTGCAGCCTGCAACGAGTCCTCCACTGTCCAGGGACCTTCCTCCACAATGGAGCATCAGCCCAACTAAGTTTGCTGGGGCACCCCTTACGAGTAACTCGCTCCATGCGAGGGTTGTCTGGTGCAGCGTTGAAAGAAAAAACAGTTGCGGCAGCTTGGTCCTGTCCTGAGCGGTGAAAGACTACACTCACTTCAGCCCTAACCGCCGTTTGATCCGTAACCATGGAAACTGACTTCTGAGCGTCAACAACAAATCCAGGAGCCCCAGTTCTAGGCACCGGACTTTTTGACTGAAAACGCTGCAGTAGTTCCTTTTTCTTTGGAAAAAACTGACGTTCTTCCAACTGCAACAGCTTTTGTAGCTCCACATCTGGAGACTCCACAGTAGGTAATACTGACTCAACCGAGCCATCCAAAACAGGCAAAGCTGTCAAACAGGCAGCCTCCAAAAGGTGCTCAGACACAGTAGCTTCAGCAGGAGCATCCATTGCAAGCAGCGCTGTAGCTGAGTTGGAGATGGGCTCCTCCTCCTCCTGCCACACGTCCATCTCCTCAAGCGGCAGCACAACAACTGACTCGGCCATCCTTCGACGGCCAGAGGTTCCCCCTTCTGAAGAGTAGGAGAATTTCCCTGGTGTCCTGGCCAAATTTCCCACATTCACTAAAAATACCAACACCCAACACCAATAGCTTAATCTGGTTCAAGGTCAGTTGGCATTCATCTGTATTCCCCTCTCCCGGGTCGTGCCTGAAAATAGGCAGGATTTGTCTAGTGTACTTGCCCGGTCAATAAAAACTAAAATAAAATAAATAATAAAACCAGGAAACACCCACCTCTTTTTAAAATTTGGGGAAGTGTGTGTTTCATTGGCACCTTATGTTTCACAGTTTTCCTGCTCCAGGTATATAGTCCTTGGTTTAAACTGCTGTCAGAGTACAGTGTAAAAATCCAGGCGTCAAACACTCAATCAAGCACCAGTGTTGTCTCATGCGCACTGCTCCCTTCCGCTCCCTTCGTGATGCACTGGCTCTCCTCCCGTTCACACAGCCCACCCTCACAGCACTGCAGGTCACTCCAAGGAGGGGCTGTGAAGTCACCAGTTTTTAGGAAAAAATGGCCCTTGTAGCGGAGCGAGCACAGCAAAGCATTCACACCACCACCTAATGCGCTCACGCTGCTACTGATCCCACAACTGAATCGGATCAAAAAAATGATCCAATTGGCACATGGGGCACTCCCGACAGGGTTTACACTGGTGAATTTGCAGCACATTAACTGGAGCGCATGGGTTGATGCGCTGCAAAGTCGGCAGTGTAAACAGGGCTTAATTCTCATTAACTGGATTCAGAAACAAAGGAAATACAAAATCCTTCTAGTAAAATAACAGAAAAAAATTCAGAGTACAATAAATATATGTTGAAGAAACCACACACCCGCACACAGTCTGTAATTACAGTAGCCAAAGTCCTGCAGCTCAACACATTTAGTAGCCAGCCAGAAGAGTATGGTAGCCCAACCATGACTGACATCTCAGAGTTTTATTAGTTTGCTGAAAAGGCAACAAAGCTTAGATTTTTTTTTTGAACTTGTATAATTTTTTATTAATCATATTAAAATGCAGGTTGTCATACAGTTAATGTATTGATTACAATCTATAATCCTTATAGAGGATAATGTATGGTCCTCTATCGTTAACCGGTCAGTTAACAGTCGAGAGGTTGCCAGGGCGACCATGTAAACCTCGAGAGGTTTACGTCGCCATGGCAACCTCGAGACGGTTAAAATTGACCAGTTGCCGATAGAGGGACCATACATTATTTTTTATAGTGTATGGTCCCACTATCAAAAATTAAACGGCTTACGTTTTTTAAAAAGTCACCGCCGCGGCCCTTCAGTCCTTCCCCGTCGATTTCCCTTCAGTCAGTTTCCTGTCGAAAAAAAAGCGCGCACATGCGCAGACCACTCGCTGTTGTTAATCTATCGATGTGACGTAGGATCGATAGGTTAACAACATATCTACGTCACATCGATAGGTTAACAACCTTAGGAAATGATGATTTCCTAAGGTTAACAGCGTTCTAACATACATTATAATACATTTTTCTTAACAGTCCCTTTCTTGTGATATGTTTCTAGATTGTTCATCTGTCAACTTGAGTTGAAGAAGATTTGAATGATCCCTTGTTCTTATTCCTTGGTGGTCAGTTCTCTATTCAAATGTGCCATCTCGACTCTCAGTTTGATACACTTCTGGCAGGATTCTCAAAAGGGATATACCGGGGCATCCCCGACATGCGCACAAAGCCCATTCTGGCAGGGGGCCGATGGCCGGTGCAACCCTGATGCACCAGCACATCACAGATGTGCTGCATACAGCCAGTAATGCTATGCGGGGCATCTGGAGGGGCTATGAAGGGGGCGTGCCCATGCATACTGGGCACATCCCCATTCACAGCTCTATTCAGTGGCACATCCCCGAGGCAAGTCCGGAGATGCGCCACAGAAAGATAAGTCTAGTAAAACCAGACCTAAGTGGGTGACCACCCACAGGCAGGCTACCATACTACAGGCAGCAGTATGGCAGCCTGCCCACCCTGGCAGTCCAGTGCCCCCCCAAGTACCTGGTACACGTCGCTCCTTGCGGCGATATCTCAGAAAGCTGACGACCGCCCCCCTGCCCCAAGCCTCCATAGAATGCCGCTTCCGGCAGCGGTAAATGAATGCAGAACCCCCTTCCAAGCCCCCAGTAAAGCCACCCTCCACGGCGGTTGGAGAAATTATGTACCCCCTCCCAGCCCCAACTCCCTTGAAGCCACCCTCCATGCGGTAGTAGGCACAATGTACAACGATGAGCGTTGGGATGTACGGTAGCTGTCATTGTCGGACAGCACTGTCAGTGGGCAGCCATGGCGTGTGTGGGTGGGCTGAGCTGCCCGCCGACAGTGGGACCCTGCTGGGGTGGGGGAGAGGGGTGGGTTGAGGGTGCCTGGGGAGGTTCATTCGTGAACGGACGGCCGCTGTGGAGAGTGGCTTCAATGGGGCTTGGGGCTGGGAGGGGGTTCTGCATGTCATGTACTTCTGCCAGGAGTGGCATTCTATGGGAGCTTGGGGATCTGCATTGTGCCTACTACCTCCGTGGAGGGTGGCTGCACGAGGCTTGGGGCTGGGAGGGGTACATCATTTCTCCAACTACTGGAGGTGGCTTTCTGAAGGGCTTGGGAAGGAGTTCTGCATGTCATTACGCCGCCGAGGCGGTATGTTATGGGGGCTTGGGGCAGGGGGTCATCAGCTTTCTGTGATACTGCTGCAAGAAGCGGCATGTACCGGGGCTTGGGGGGTTGTCAGTTTTATGATACCGCTGCAAGGAGCAGCTTGTACCAGGGGCTTGGGGGGGGTTGTCAGTTTCTGTGCTACCACCACCTGGAGTGGTATTCAATGAGAGCTTGGGCCGGGGAGGGGGGCATGTTTGTGTGATGGAGGTCTTCTGTTTGGTGCATTCCACCGGGGAATCCCTGTAGGTGCAATGCAAATGGGGCCATAATGGCATGCTAATTGCCCCATTGCACCATGCATGCCTAATGGCCTCATTTGCATGTCCCTGGCTGTGAATTGCGTTTTTGGGCTCGGGGCATCCTGATATGCACTGCACTGAAGGGTTCACAGCCTGACATGGGGGATGTGCCGCTGCAGCCTGGGATGTCCTGGCGCATTCTGGGTGGGGCACACCTGTGCTATTCACAGAGGGGATGCACCGGGGGGGGCATCTCCCTGCGCCTCCTCTGTGAATCACCCATTTTGCACTTAGTGCATCTCCCCTTCGCCGGGGCAGCCGAGATGCACTGTGTGCATCTTCTTTATGACTCCTGCCCTTCATGTTTATCTTCTGATCTATGACTGTATCCTGTGATTACTAAATCAACAAACATCTACTATTCCCAAAAGTAAAAAAGAGAATAAAATACATTAAACAAAACCATACATTAAAATCAACTTGTGTGGCGGCTTCGTTTTTATTTTTACAGTTCTTAAATTTATTTGCTGTAATTATGGTTAATTTTATATTTGGTAGCTGCATGGGGTTTGGAGTATCTAATGGTGTGTCTGTATATGAAGTTTCTTCATTTGAGGTTTCTTCTCTAGTTGGTAAGATGATGGGTGGAGTCTCTAACTAATTACCAGGGGAGCAGTTGTTGTTCTATCACTGCTATCCTATCCCTTTTCTCTACAAAATCATAAAAGGGTAGCCATCTGGAGTTGAATTTGTCTGTTAATAACCTCAAGCGGGCTATAGCCCCTTCTATTGCTTTTATACTTTCCACATTTGCCCTCCACAGGTCGAGTGAGAGAGAATGCGGGCTGAGCCAATGTTGTGTGATAGTTTTCACTGCTGCTGCTAATAAAATATTAAATAGATATTTTTGACCTGCTGATGCGACCCCTGTTGAGGGGAGGCCTACCACTAAATTCATCCCATTTAGGCTGGTTTCCAGCTGGAGGATATCTTGGATTGCTTGTGTTGCTTCCCTCCAGTAACTAGTAATTTGTGGGCAGTCCCAGAAAATATGTGAGAATGTTCCCTTGTTGCCCACATTCTCTCCAACACCTGTCCGTGGAGGGCAGGGAGTAGTGAGCTGAAATTGTTGGGGTTATGAAAAATCTGGACGTGACCTTCCAGTGGTATTCTCTCCACATGGGGAGCTTGTTGTTTTGCTTACCCCGGCCCACACCTTAGTCCATTCTTTCTCTGTCAGTGTTATGGAAAGCGCCTACTGCCACCTCTGTTCTACAGCTTGGATCGCTAGAGTGCCCATCCCTTCCTGTATGGTTTTGTGTTGTATATAAAGGATATATAGGCCCTCAGGTCCCCCGAGTAGCTTAATTGGTGAGTCCGAGCCAATGGTTGTGCTATGTGTTCTTTGAGTGCATTTGTACCAACCCGTGTAAGTAGATAGTGCCTGCATTGTAAATATTTATAGAAATCCCTTCGTGGGATGTTAAATTCCTGTTGCAGATTCGTAAAACTTTTGATCACTTCTCCTTGAAGAAACTAAGATGGATTAGTCCCCTGTCCCTCCAGGTCGCTAAGCAATGGTCCTCAGCTGTAGTAGGGAACTGGGGTAGGTACATTAAGGGTATATACTTCCAAACTGGTGTAATAATCTCCCAGTTCTGTCTAATTCGTGTCTAAACTGTTATTGTATGTTTAGTCCAGGGATTCTTAATTTTATTGATCTTGGATGGTACCACTGTCCATGGTAGGTATTGCAGGGAGATTGATGGATGGGCACACTTTTCCGTCTGATACCACCCACTCGGGCAATCTGTAGATAACATTTTTAAAATGGGTTGGCTCTGGGCTGCTTGATAATAATCGTAAAAATTAGGGACACCTAATCCTCCTTTGTTCCTTGGTTCTATTAATAGAGCCCATCTTTTCCTGGGCCTCCTTCCCGCCCATATGAACCCACTTAGTTTGTGTTTGAGCTCTTTCCAGTCCTTTTTGGTAAAAGGTAGAGGAAGACATGTAAATAGGAACAAATATCTAGGCAATATATTCATTTTCCGTCTCCACTCTGTTTGATAGTGTGAAAGGTAGGTTTTGCCAGTGATTAATATCTGTGAACACCTGTTGTTTAAGTGACCCATAATTAATGTGGTAAAGCTTTGATATCTTTGTGGGTATCTGTATGCCCATGTAATTTATTTTATCTTTGGTCCAAGTGAAGGGTATGCTTGAGTTATTCCCTTTCCATTTCTTCCCTTTAATCAAAAACATTTCAGATTTCTCTTTGTTTACTTTGAATCCTGAAATGTTCCCAAATTGGTCTAGTAAGTTTAAAAGTGTGTGTGTGGGGGGGGAGTTTCTGGATTATTTAGATATATCAAGGTATCATCTGCGTACGCTGAGACCTTGTTCAGAGTCTGTTCCACCTTAATCCCCTCAATGTTATCTTCTTTCCTGATGGCCTGAGCAAGGAGCTCAATGCTTAAAGCGAACCGAAGTGGGGAAAGTGGGCATCCCTGACAGGTGCCCCTATTTACTGTAAATCTCTCCGAGAGCGTACCATTGACCCTTACTCTAGCCATAGGATTTTGATATGCCAATGTTACCCATTTAAGAAAATTCCCTTCTATCCCCATCTGCACTAGAATTTCTTGCATGTATACCCAATTAAGGTGGCCGATCCGGGTCGAATGCCTTTTCAGCATCTAAAAACAAGGCTATTTGGGATGTATCTGTTTTAGTTTGGGCTGTTGAGATATTGAGCAACCTCCTGATGTTGTCAGAGAGGTGTCTGTGGGGTATGAACCCAGATTGGTCAAGATGAACCAGGATTTCTATGTAATTCTGTAATCTGGTGGCCATTACTTTAGTTAGAAGTTTAAAATCTTGATTCAACAATGAGATAGGTCGATAAGATTCACAATAGATTTTCGGTTTTCCTGGCTTTGGGATTACTGAGATTATGGCTTCGGACCATGATCTAAGGAACGTGTTTTCTTCCAAAATTGTGTTCATCATTACTGTTAGTTTTGGGACTAATATTTTCCTAAGTTTTTTATAGAATTCAGCGGGGAACCCATCTGATCTGGAGGATTTACCTGATGGAAGTTGAAGTATAATGGAGGTAAGCTCCTGTCCGGTGATCTGTGCTGATAAAACCTGGTGTGCCTCTACTGGTAGTCTGGGGAGTGACAGGCTCCTTAAAAATAGTTTTGTTCTCTCTGCCACCTCCTGTGGTTGTTTGTCCTCTGAATACAGATTTTTGTAATATTGCATAAATTGCTGAGCTATGTCTGGGGGTTGTCTCCAAATATCATTGACCTGAGTGTTACTATGGATACATTGAACGTATCTACTGGCCTGGGTTTTCTTAAGCCGAACTGCTAGCAGTTTTGTGGCTTGGGGCCCTCCTTCATAATACTTTTGGGTAGAGAATCTCAACAACCCTTCTGCTTTCCTGTTGTCCAGGGTCTGCAGTTCCGTACGGACTTTAGTAAGTTCTTTTCAGATCCTGAAGTTAGTAGGGTCCAATTTATGTTTGGCCTCCCACTCCGATATTTTGTTTTTAGTCTCTATGTATTTATTTGTACTTTTCTTTTTAAGCAGCTGCAAAGCTTATGATTTGCCCCCCTGAGAATAGTATCCCACCAAATTAGTGGGGAACTATCTGCTGGGGGGAATCAATTACCAAATCCTGTATCATTTTAGTTATGTGTTGAAGGAAATTCTTATCATTTAGTAGAGACGTTCAGTCTCCATAATGATATTTTAGGTGCGTTGTCCCAATATAGTTCAAGGGAAATCGGAGCATGATCCGACAATGTTATAGGATGGATTGTGGAGCCCACACATACATGGAGATCAGTTTGGCGAGTGAGAAACATGTCAATGCGTGAATATGATTGCTGGGCCACTGAATAATATGTGTAGTCCTTTTCTTTGCCATGTAAAGACCTCCAGATGTCTACCAGCCCCCATTATTGCATCAGAGCTTTCAGTTTCCTAGTGGCTAATTTGGCTGTTAAGTTTTGCCCTGAGCAACGGTCAATTGTTGGACATAGGACAGCATTAAAGTCTCCCCCTATTATGAGTTGGCCTTCTGTTAGTTCAGTTAATTTATGAAACACCTCCTTAAAAAATTTCTCTGCTCCCACATTTGGTGCATAAATGTTTATCAGATATACTAATTTGTTCTGCAGACTGCCCGAGACTCTAAGGCCCCATCCACACTGCACCGCTCAGACCCCATAACAGATAGAAACCATTACAACAGGGGAGCGGTGCAGTGTGTCCACACTGCCGCAGTGTCCGTTATGGGACCGGCACCGCCGGTCCACACTTCTGGAGCCGTGACCGTTACCATGGCACCTGCTCCCACAATGCAGCTTCGCGCTGCACTAGGGGACCGTGCCACGTTCTCACACCACGCCCGGTAACGCTATCGTAGGCATATCTATTAAATCGTTGTTGAAACCACCTCATATGTGGTTCAACAACGGTTATGAAAATGCCTTCTGTAACGTTACAGGTGTAAACGCAAACAGTTGCAGTAACGGTTTGGGCACTCTGTAACGTTACAGAGAGGTAGTGTGGACAGGGCCTAAGGTATCTCCCCTGCAATGCCTCCTCTACCTCTTGAACTTGGAATGGGCTATTCCTTTTTAGTAATATGGTTACTCCCGCTTTTTTTGCTGAGTCATGTGAGGCCGCTTCAACATGGCCCACCCATGAACGCCTACGTTTTAAATGTTCCTGGGGACTTAAGTGTGTATCTTGTGTAAGAGCTATATCACACCCCAAGTGCTTTAATTCAACTAGTAGTCATGTCCTCTTTATAGGAGAGTTAATGCCTTTTACATTATACAATATAATATTTAGCTGAGTCATTTTAGTGCCTGTAAGTTAGCCATTGATCCTTTCAATTTGGTTCCTTTACTATCCCATGCTCTGTTCAGCTTTGACATGCTGCTTTCTTGAACTCCAGTTGCAATCATAGTCTGGCTAGTACATTTCTGTAATACTTCACAATAATAAAAATTAAAAGTAAAAAGGGTATGTACACCAATAAAACTCTTTGCCCCTAACAGGTGGCCCTGAACACGTAACAGGTGGTTCCCTACAAACATTGGGAAGTACTAATATTTAACAACAAAACAGTAAACAGTAACATTTTCTGAAAAATTATATCTAAGCTTCCAAGGCTTTACCTGCCTTAACTTCTGATGGGCAATTAATGTTTATATTCCCCCGTTAGTTAAGATCTTACCCGGGGGGGGGAGGGGGTTGTCCACACGGTATTTGTGTGTACCTTTCCACTTGTTAAAGACATCACATCCCATAGCAGCACCCCTGAGAGCTCCCCATGTTCCTTTTCTCATATTATTTCCCTTCCTAAATGGAGAGAAAGAAAAACTCTACCTCACCCCATGATCCCTACTCTCTCTGTATATTTTAAGAATTATACCCCGCCATTCTATAATGTTCCCATGTTTATTTTAATTTCTTCTCTTCCTTCAGCCAATTACCAGCTGTCCCACCTTCTTTCTTCCCTCCCCTTATCAATATCTAGGAGATTTTTATTAAGCTATGTAAAAAATCATTTGCTTGCAGAGTGCTCTGCCGTTTTCTCAGACCATAATCAAGGAATGTAAAGGTCAAAAGATTTTGTTAGCTGTTGATAAGCCCCCCTCCCTTCCTTCCCCTGTGCTTATCTAGTAAGATAGATTCATCCCCTTCCACTCCCATATCAACCAGTATTAAAATAACACAATAATCAGTCGTTTCATTACCCCAGATGTTATTGTTGGGGAAATAGCATTTTTACACCAAAAAATTGAGTCCTCTGGTGTAGACTGAATAGTATTAGTCCATGCTGGGAGTGTCAGGCCTTTAATAACCGGCCGACGTAGTAAGGCCTTCCCTCATAGGCCCATCTCTCTCTCCCTCTATTTAAAAGAAAACAGTACCTCATCTCTCATAAAATAAAAAGTCATCTCCTCGGGGAATCGGGAGAAGAGGGTGTAGTGGAATGCTTCTGGTTCCTGTGATCCAATCATTTCAGCAGTTTCCTAATGTTCATTGTTGTCGCCTGTGGTATGGAGCCGGGTAGTCCTCTCTTCGTTCCTGCATTTCTAGCCGTGATGGACCAGGCGTCCGCATGTAGCTTTTTCTCCAGGATCTCTGCCTCTAAGTCAGGTGTCTGAATGCCTCGTTCCTTTAACAGGGGAACTGCTTCAACCAAGGATGGAATTGTCTTAATTCCAGAGTCTAAATGAATTTTTAGTTTAGCTGGATATAATACTTGAGCACGAATATCTTTTTTGGATTTTAAGTCCCTGATGATGCCTCTCACTCGTTGCCTCTCCGCCTGAAGTGCATTGGAAAAGTTCTAGTCGAAATATATGAGGGCATCGTGATATTTTAGCTCTTTGTGATGCCAAGCTTCTCTTAGGATCCAGTCCTTGCTTTGACAGTACACCATCCTAATTATGAGAGAGCGGGGTCTAGCTTTAGGATTGGTGGGCTTAGCGAGTAGCGATCTGTGCGCTCTATCAATTTCCAAATTGAAGTCCAAGGAGATGGATAGGATTGACCGAAGCAACTGCTGTGCAAAATCCACCACTGTAGCAAATCCCTCTTCCTGACCCTCTGGAACACCATGAATTCTGAAATTGTTCCAGTGGGGCCTATTTTCTAAGTCCTCCATTCATTGTTGTGATTCCTGGTCCCTCTGTAGCAGATAGAGGAGCAGGCGCTCATTTGTATCTTGGGCCTCAGTCAGCTCAGTAACTTTTGTGGCATTATTCGACACTTTCTGGTCCAAGGTACGTACATCTCTCCGAAGGTTGGCTAGAGCAGAATCTATTCTATTTACTGTTTTTAAAATCTGGTGCAGGGTACTAGCTGTTTTAGTTGCTGAATCTTGTTCTTTCTCATCGAAGTTGATGGATGAGGTGGATGCCAGGCGCCACCATGGAGGGAGCGCAGTTAGGCCTTCCAGGGTCTCGCCCAAGATCAGTTGCTTCATTTTGCCCGGCGCTGTTGCTGATTTCGAACTTTTGGGTCTCAATGATTTCCCCGTCATCCTGTACAATTGTAGGGTCCATCAATTTGTTTGTTATAGCTTTGAATGGTGAGGGTTAGATTGTGGTAGGATTGTGGAGGAGCTCACCGAGCTAGCGTGCGCCATGTCCATGACGTCACCGGAACAACAAAGTTTAGATTTATAGTAGACAAAAAAATGCACACACCAGGTACAGCAAAAGGTATGACTCTTAACCAGGACACCAGATTTACATATATTGAAAAGTAAAAAAGGACACGCACATTGTGCAGGTTAGAAGGCAAACTTGATTTAAGAAATCTTCTCTAGCACAAGACACCCCTATGTATCACCAAATGGCTTACTCGGGGTGGTTCCAGGGGGTGGGATCTGCATCTGGAGTGCTTGAGAAAATTTCTTAATGAATGAAGTTTGCTTTCTAACCTGCATGGTATGTGTGCCCTTTTTGTTTCTCAATAAGCTTAGATTTATACTGTTGATACGTTTTTGTTACAGAAATCCTATATGTGGAAATGGAGTATGGGATAGACAGGCAGGCCATTTTGGCAGAAATGGTCACTTTTCAGTTGGCCTCCTGGACTGGCAAGTTATTCTGTATTTCAAAGCCCTAAAAAAGCAAAGAAAAGGAAAAAAGGAAAACGTCTCCATGACCCGAGCATGTTCTAAGAATCTGTGTCCTGGTTATTGCTCTGATCACTGCCTGTACCCTGCATCTCAAAAGTTATTAATCAGCGTTTACCCTTCTAGTAAAGTTAAAACCTGTACTGCATATATTATAGTGAAACAAACCTAGTGTTGAAAATTCCACATCTCTGAAATTCAGATCGGGATTTGCTATTTTTTTATCCTGTACCACTAACAAAAGAATGAACACTTACTGGTATGGTAGACAGGAGCATACTGGATTTGCCATCTGACAGCCTGAGCAAAGAGATATAAATTCCTGTTTGTCACAGCTGAAAGATGGAGCTGTGTATAATCAACTGCAAGAGGAAGTGTTGTCTTCATATTTTTAGCCAATTACTACAGTGTCAAGAGCCTTTGTTTTTTTCTTATTTGCAAAATGGTCAACTGAAAGTATTTCTAAGGCTAATGTTTTTATCCTAGCTACTGATCCTGGACTACCGTATTTATAAAAAACAGATTTTGACTCCTGAAATGAAACTGCGGGATGGAGGAGAAATGCAGTCATGGTCCTACCTCAGGCTTACTCTTCTGAAGGAGCTGCTCCAGGTAGAGGTCTGACTGCACGGTCTGCAGGCTGTTGACGCTCTTGAACACGGCGGCTGGCTCATTCCGGTTTGACTTCAGTGTCATGGTGAATTTTCAGCAGCAGATCCTGTCTTTATTAATCCAGTTGCCAGGACCAGGAATGGAGGGAGTGGGGTGGACAGCAGGCAGTGGGAGTGAGCGGGAGGGTTTGCTTATGTGCCGGGACCAGGGACAGAGGGAGCGGGGAGGACAGCATGCAGTGGGAGGGAGCGGGAGGGTCTTATTACCTGCCGGGACCAGGAATGGAGGGAGTGGGGTGGACAGCAGGCAGTGGGAGTGAGCGGGAGGGTCTGCTTACATGCCAGTGCCAGGGACAGAGGGAGCGAGGCAGACAGCACACAGTGGGAGGGAGCAGGAGGGTCTACTTAAGTGCCGGGAATGGGAACGGAGGGACCGGGGCAGACAGCACATAATGGGAGGGAGCAGAAGGGTTTACTTGCACCCCGGTTGCCAGGATGGGGGACGTAGGGTTCGGGTGGACAGGAATGTCTTGGCAGGCAATGATGGGGCACTCCCTCACTGCAGCGGGCAGTTGCTTTCAGGCATGCCCTGCAATGACGGCGCGCTCCCTCATTACAGCGGCCAATTTCTTTCAAGTTGGTGGCACGCTTACTGAACTAGTGTCAGCAGCAGCGTGCCACTGCATTGGATAAAGAGGGCCAAGCCCGCAAATGCAGTGGTGGCATTGGCCGCCACAGTGCCACACCTCCACAACCCGCTTCTCTCCTAAGCTGCAACATAATGCTTCTTGCGCGAGCAAATATAAAAATCTCCTGTGACATTAGAGGGAGGAAAGCATAAACACAGCTAAAATGGGAAGTGGGCAGTGTCAAAGAGCTGCTCAGTTGCAGTGTTGCCTAGGTCTAGGTCAGTGGAACATTAGATCAGAGAGGCATAAGTGAGGGTTTTTAAATTATTCCTATCAAGAGCACTGAAATGAGTGCCTTCTAGCCATAAGGGAGTGGAAGGCAGTCTCTGACGGATATAACTGCTTGTTTTTGGTTAGTTTGAACATAAGGAAAGTGTAGGGACAAGTGAGATGCCCTGTTTCGTAGGGGTCCTCCCTTGTGTAACCTTGGTAAATGGGAGATAACACCCAGGAGCTCAGCTTCCATAGTAAAGCGAAAGTATCCATAACATATCCGGCTCGAAACAACTGTTTTCTTGTTTTGTATCTGTTAATGTGTCCAAAGACTGCCAACAATCAAATAAATTGGGCCATCCTATGGAACTTTCCCTGAACTTGCCTGCTGTGTTCTTTATCAAACACCCACATATCCACAGGGATTTGACTTAAAAAAGAGAAACAAAATAAAACTGGGTGAAATCTAATTTTGTAGGTAAACATCTAAAAGAGTTTTTTGAAGAAAGAAAGAGAAAGAAAGAAAGAAAGAAAGAGAGAGAAAGAAAAAAAAGAAAGAAAGAGGAAGCAGTATAGCGAAGTGGTTAAAGGCTCTGAGCTGCAAATCTGGAGAGCTGAGTTTGAATCCCACAGCCCCCACTTGTATACGGTGTGACCCTAAGCAAGTCACTTAACTTCCCTGTGCTCCCAGAGCACACCTGTAAACAAGCTTTCAGCTTAGTGTGTCTCTTGTGGTTAAACAATTGGAGAAAAAAAAATACAATTACCATTTTATTTTAACTGTCAAAAATTATTCTTTGAAGACTGACTTCTAAAAGTTGGAAACGGGGAAGTATGTTGACTTCTAAAGCTGGAAAAAATTCTAGCTTTGGACCCATATAAAGTTTTAACTCCTCCCCCCATGAATTTACAGAAAACATTGGATTGAATTAGCAAAGAATAATAATAGTAAGAAGAAGAATTAGCATTAGCATGAAGGTGTCAGTATGGCTTATTTGGTAGCACATCCATCACTTGGCCAGAAGGTCATGGGTTCTAGTCCCACACAGGAATTGGGCTCATAGCATCAGTGCTCGCAGCGGAATGCTGTGCTGGTGGGTACTGTACTGTTGGGGTGCAACATCCTTTAGATGAGACATTAAACCAAGGTCCTATCTGTCCATCTCTGTTGATGTCCAGGTGGAAGTAAAAGAACTGAAGGCACTACACAAGAGTAGACAATTTTCCTAGGTGTCCTGCACACCATTTCCCTTCCCATAAAAGTGGTTCATGCATTTGCCTAAGGCTTTGTGTGGGTGTTGATGCTGCTTGGTGTTGATGTGCAGAATGTCTGCCACTACACATTTAGAATCACTTCACTACCAGTTTCTTATTGCTTTTAAAGCATTTGGAACGCAATATGTATGAAAAGAGACACAGAAATGCTAATTCTTTTCCGTCTTCATTTTTATAGTGCTTTTCATCAACTTGTATCCTAAAGCGCTTTATGAGCAACGAGTGACTTGTAGTGCAATGACTGTAGGCATGTAGTGGCAGCCATTTTACACTTGACCCACCACACGACCTTGTTCAGTTGCATGAACCAGTTTTGTAGGAAGGGAAATGTGGGCTAGGACACTGCAGAAAGTCCACTATTATTTTGAAAAGATCCTCGGATTCTTTTACTTCCACCTGGACACCACCCAGGACAGCACCAGAGATGGAAAGAAGGGACCTTGATTTAATGTCTCAACCCAAGGGTGGCACACCGTGAAAGTACAGCATCCCCCAGTACTGCACTTGGGTGCCAGCATTGAAGACATGAGTCCAGCACATTGAGGGACTAGAACCTATGACCTTCTGGCCCAGAGGCAGCTGTGCTACCAGCTGAATCATGCTGATAACCAAATAGACTGGACTGATTCACCAAGGTAAATAGATCACTCCTGGACTGGTAAGAAATGTTGTGCAATGGGTAACAAAACAGCACTATACCTGACCTATAGATGAACCTGGACTTTAGCATATTATCATCATTTCTTTAATCTTCATATGCACAAGAGAAACAATGCCGCACACTTATCCACAATGGCAAATTTAAATCTCAGTTCAAGAGTGAAAGCAGAAAAGCAGAAACGGAAGTACCACTCAAAAGGCATGTACTCCTCACTTTCTTGGTGCTGCTGTTCTTGCTAGCATTCTTGATGACGTACAGTATTTAGGAATCTTTGGTCCCATGGTTTCCACTGGAATTTCAGTGGAACTTAGTGGTCCTGCCTAGCTCCTTGACAAGCAGCTGCTGTCATTACCTTGATGAACTTTTGGGCATAACCTGTTGAGTCCATTTAAATGTTGATGTAGCCAAATATTTCTGAAATACATTTTGACTTGCCATCATAAACAAATGCATTACTCAAAATACAAACAAATATTAGTTTTGCTGTCAGAAAACAGATAATTATTTAAAAAAAACATTGCGAGTCTATGATATGTTATATGTGCCAGAGAGTAATGACTTGAGCACTGTTAGAAATATGGTACTGGACGCACCCCCACAGTAACTATCATACAGGACTAAACTAGATGGGAACTCCTGGGTACTGTTAAAACAATTCTAGGTGCTCAAACAGTACTCTTCTAGTTTTTCTGCACAGATATACAGTAGTCTGTACACACGTCTGAATATCCTTCCTCCTTTATTAAGGGTATGCTACAATTTTTATTTTATTTATTTTTTTGCTTTTTTGGTAGCCAGGTAAGACCCACCGGGCACAAGTGCCTGTTTCAGGGGTGACACGGGAGTACTAATGAGGTTAAGTTATTTGCTCAGAGTCATACAGTATGCAAGTGGAGGTTGTGGGAATCAAACCCAGGTCTGCTGGATGTACCAAGCTCATTCACAGCTCCTTATTCTAACCTCAATACAATAAAACCTCATGACAAACTGACCACAGTAGAAAAGAATCTTCAGTGGTCTAAACACATCACCGAACCACTGAGTGGCAGTCAACAGTTGGGTTACCCAGTTACATTCCTGGGCTACTAGTGCCCTCTTAACAAAACATGAAATCAGTAAACTGCTGTTTATCAAATCCAGCTGCTCCCTTTCTTCCTTTGCTGCATACAACCTCTGTAAGAGCAGGGCATTCTAATGAGGTATTTTGATGGGGGATTGTGTTGTGTTACAACTCAGAACAGATATGGAGGTGGGGACACAAGCTAGGAGGGGAAATCAACCTGTGAACAGAAGGACAGTGAAACAAAAGCCTGAACAAGTAAGAACAGAGGATAGTGAAAACCATCTTTCATTTTCTTTAAAATAAACATCTTTACTTGTCATTAATTCAACATGTGCAGTAGTAGTTTAACAAGCATTTGTCAATGCCGAATGTTGCTTGCTTATATGTACTGGTTAGGTATTTGGAAGTGAAAGTACCATGTCTAAGAACTGTCATGTGCCCCCCACAAGACATCCACTGTGTCTTTCTGTTCAGTATTCACAGAAGAGGGGGAGGAGCAAGGGCCACAGCAGTACAGCAGTTGAAAAGGCGTGAAGAGGTGGACAATAGTCCGTTCACAGACAGAAGAATCCTGCAGAAGGTGAGTAAATTGAAGGTGGACAAAGCGATGGGACCAGATGGCAAACACCCAAGGATATTAAAAGACTCCGTTGAGGTCGCTCACTCCCCCTCTCTCACTCACTCATTCTGTTTCTCCTGGCGCTGCAGGCTGCCCTTTTATACTGGGCTCCTGCCTCTGTTGGCACCTTTTTCTGGCCACAAAGAAGTCTGCAGCAGTCCCGACAGAGCTCCGTTGAGCTCGCTCACTCCCCCTCTCTCACTTGCTCGTTCTGTTCCTCCTGGCACTGCAGGCTGCCCTTTTGTACTCGGCTTCTGCCTGCATTGGTGTGTTTTTGGACCCACAAAGAAGTTCACGGGTGTCCCGACAGAGCTCTGTTTAGGTCGCTTACTCCCCCTCTGTCACTCACTCATTCTGTTTCTCCTGGCGCTGCAGGCTGTCCTTTTGTACTGGGCTTCTGCCTCCATTGGTGCCTTTTTCTATCCACAAAGAAATCTGCAGCAGTCCCGACAGATCTCCGTTGAGCTCGCTCACTCCCCCTCTCTCACTCGCTCATTCCATTTCTCCCAGCGCTGCAGGCTACCCTTTTGTACTGGGCTCCAGGCTGTATTGGCGCCTTTTTCTGCCCACAAAGAAATCCACAGCAGTCCCGACAGAGCTCCGCTGAGCTCGCTCACTCCCCCTCTCTCACTCGCTCGTTCTGTTTCTCCCGGCGCTGCAAGCTGCCCTTTTGTACTGGGCTCCAGGCTGCATTGGCGCCTTTTTCTGCCCACAAAGAAATCTACAGCAGTCCCGACAGAGCTCCGCTGAGCTCGCTCACTCCCCCTCTCTCACTCGCTCATTCTGTTTCTCCCGGCGCTGCAGGCTGCTCTTTTGTACTGGGCTCCTGCCTGCATTGGAGCCTTTTTCTGCCCACAAAGAAATCTGCAGCAATCCCGACAGAGCTCAGTTGAGCTTGGTCACTCCTCCTCTCTCATTTGCTCAATCTTAATCTGTCCCAAACAATGATTTCCCAAAGCGACTGTTCTATTCTGCTCCAGAAGCGCAAAAACACATTTCACCCAGGATGTGAAAAATGACAGCTGTACTGTTCATAAGGAGGTGTGAAAAAATGCCAGTGTTGAAAATCTGGTGTGAAAATATTCCAAATTTGCGAAGTTACAAGGATGCGTGGAAACTGCGCAACGCACAGTTGTAACACAGTCATTTTATGGACTTTCATCACCACATTTTCAACATAGGCATTTTAGGACCTCTGAATAGCCTTCACTGTGTCAGTCATTTTCTCAGTCTCTCCCGAAAACTGATTTCCCACAGCGACCACGCTATTCGGTGCCGGAAGTGCGAAAACAAATTTTGGCCAGGTTGTGTAAAATGACAGCTATACTCTTCATAAGTAGGTGTGGATATATGGCAATGTTGAAAATCTGAAGTGAAAATATTATAAATTTGCAAAGTTACGAGTGTGCGTGCAAACTGCTCAACGCACGGTCGTAACACAGTCATTTTATGGACTGTCATCACAAAATTTTCAACACAGGCATTTTAGGACCTCTGCTTATGAACAATGTCACTGTGATTTTCTTAATGTGTCCCGAACACTGATTCCCACAGCGACCGCACTATTCTGCACCGGAAGGGGAAAAACACATTTCTGCCATGATGTGAAAAATGACAGCTATACTGTTCATAAGGAGGTGCAGGAAAATGCCAATGTTGAAAATCTGGAGTGAAAATATTGCAATTTCGTGACGTTATGAGCGTGTGTAGCAACTGCTTAACGCACTCTTGTAAAACAGTCATTTTTTTGGATTTTTTTCCACCAAATTTGCAACATAGGCTTTTTGAGAGCCCACCTCATTAACACTGGCATTATTAACACTGGCACTGTCATTTAATTTATCGGTCCCGAAAGGGGATTCTGTGCAGTGACTGCAAAATCATCTTTCAGGACCGAGTAACGCCATGACGGTGGCTGAATTCATGAGGAGGGGTCCCAAAAACCCCATGTTGAAAATTTGGTGCCAAAATTCGGAAAAATGCCTGAGATATGCACCAAAGTTGTAAAAACCCTATTTATGCCATTATACAGCTTACTGGCATTTCCTCAGTTCACAGTCGGCTTTGAAGAGTGCAGACGTGTTCCCAGTCCACCAAGATCATCGCGCCAGACTCTGGAGGTAGTATGGTGAGGGGTGTGGAGGAGGAAGGGTGTGCAGAGGGTGGGTGCGGGTTGGGGAGGGCTGCAGGACTCGATGAGGACAGTTTCTTGTTTACAGGGTAAAAAAACATGGTGGGACTTTTTCTTTTACAAGGACATTTGGCACACTGGGGTGGGCTCCCAGCGTGCCACCTGCGTGTTTTGGAGGGATGTAGCCGGCGGGGTTGGGCACCCTCGCACTTACGGGGTTGTGGATGAGCTGAGAGGGATTGGGGCACCCCCTGGCAGACAAATACACTTTGGGGGTTTACATTATGCCGACAGGGTGGGCTCCCCATCAGCAAATTCAGTCAGGAAGGGGGCTGAAGCCAGAGGGATTGGGCACACCACTGGCAAACAAAGACGGTGGGGCGCATGATGCTGAGGGGGATTGGACACCCCCTCGGCATACAGCAGAAATGTGGGGTTGGGTAGATTAAGCTGACGGGGACTGGGCTCCCCGTCGGCAAACTGGGTCGGGGGCATGGGGACCGCCCTGCAATGATGGGTCGCTCCCTCATTGCAGCAGAATGGCTGATGATGTAATGATGAGGCAGCCCCTGATTGCAGCGGCTAAAACGTTTCAAGGTGGCAGCACTCTGGCTGAACTAGTGTCAGCAGCAGCGTGCCACCCCATTGGAGAAAGCGGGCCACGCCTCAAAAGGCAGTGGGGGCACTGGCCACAACACTGCCGCACCTGCAAAACCTTCTTCTGCAGCAAGCTGCCGCAACATGTTTCTTGCGCATGCATGCAATCAACATAAAAATGTAGATGCCACTAATACAACAGAAACTAAGCTGTGAATCTACTTGAGGTGATTTCTTCAGGTTGTCTGCAGTTTAAACATGATTCTGACTTTTTCCGCATTTTATCTCATATTTCCCATTTAATAATCTATTCCAAGTGGGAATAAAGGAGGCTATTGGACCATGAGTGGCTGCACTGTTTGGGGTGTGTCTAATGTTCTGGAAGTGTGCAATAAGAGTAGATCAAGACCTTGAAACAAAAAAGGTTGGGAATAGCTAAATATTAACATACATCGCAGGTCTACTAAACAAGGGGGCAGTTAAAACAACTTTCACTGATGTTGCTGTTTGTTTTGTCTGTCTCCTTGTTTAGTAGAACTGAAATGCATGGCAATGTATATTTATAAACAACCTTGTTTTGTTTACAATCCTGGTTCTGTTGTTACTCCATACTTCATCATCACTAGAAACACACCCAAACAGCGCAGTAACTCATAAGAAAGAAGCCTCCTAAACTCCCACTGCATCATGAGGGGCTAGACTGTTTTGTGTGTGTTCCCAGGTCCAGGAAATATGTGTTTGGAGTTGCTTAAGGGATGTAAACAAACCTGTTTTGTTGTGATATCACCAGTATGTTGGGCAGTCTTTTTTTCACTCTTTTAAAGAAAATAAGAGTCAGAATCAAACTACCAGCTACATCAGCAATCTTTACTGAATGTTGGCAGTCATAAAATATGTTTTTAAAACTAGGTACTCTTTAAGACCTAAGGGGGTTAACAGTGTAAGTAAGTAAGTAAGTAACATTTTATTTATATGAGGCACCCTTGCAAAGCTAAGGGCACCTTAACAGTGTGCATTATAAAAATCTTTCAACAATACACATAAAAACAGATAAAAATCTTCACAATCACTTAATGAGTCCCTGCAAATGCTTGGTTATACAAATATGTTTTTAAGGATTTTTTAAATCCTTCCACAGTCAGGCTTTCTCGTATCTGGCGAGGTAGAGAATTCCACAGGGTAGGTGCCATAAAGGCAAAATGTCTTCCACCCGTAGTTTTCTGAGATACGCTGGGAACCTCCAGCAATCCCTCGCCAGAGGATCGGAGTTGGCGGGTGGGGCAGTACGAATACAGGAGTTCTGTCCCTTTATATTCAGACTGTATAATGTACTTACTGTGTCTGCACTAGACATGCTGTACTATTGTAACTGCAGTGATGCGTGATCATTCTGTGTTGTATTTAATGCTGTGATGGGAATTGTACCAGTTTGTGATTCTGTTCACAGATACAGCTGAAAAAAGGACTTTATGACCCAGTCCATGTTACCCATTTAAATCAATCAATGAATCAATTCATCAATCAATCAAATCAATAAATACAAAGAACGGGCTAACTTTGATTCAGAGCTTGCTTCTGGATTGAATGCAGTTAAAACCCTGCTAAAAGATGGGTGGAAACTATCTGTTTTAGATTTTATTTACCAGGTAGGACCACTGGGCAAAACATTTGCCTATTTTCAGGCACAACCTCAGAGATCACAACAGTGGAGGTTGACAAAACAATGTACAAAATTGCAGAGGGCCTGTACCATTGCCTAGATAATACAGTGAACAAAAACAGAGATGCAAAAATGAAATACAATTGCCTAGAAGTAACACAGAGAACTAAATATGCTAAACGTGATGCAAGGTACAAGAGACGAGTAACAAGTACAGGGATAGGTTTCATACATTTGAAGTTGGTAATCAACAATATACACAAGGGAGTAATTCAGAGAATTTACCGATTGCCCTGTGTAGCCTATGGACATGTCCACACTGAGGTCTTGAATAGGATGGAGCAGCACCCAGACTTGAAAGCATGGTTGGATCAGCACAGACAGACCACAGGTGTGATGGAGTTCCAGAGAGTAGGGGCACAGTTGGAAAAGGACAATTCCCCCAGTTTGTTCTCATTTTAGGGATAACCAAGGAACCAGGGACATTAGACCTTAGAGGACAGGACACACTGTCAGGTGTGAGGAGAGAGGCTAGGAACGGTGGTGTCTGCTTGGTCGCAATATTATGAACACCACTTCCCATAGTGCAGTTGCGCAGATGGTGGAAGCCAGCCAAGTTTGGAATAGAGGGTACAGTGGTGAGTATATCTGTTCATGGCCAGGGTAAATCTACAGATATTGTTGTAGCCATATCCTATCTATGTAGAACAGTTTTGAAAGCAGAGAAGTAGACAGACAGTGCATAGTTTTAATGCATGTCGCAGGCATTTTTTGGAATTTTGGCACCAAATTTTCAACATGGGGTTTTTGGGACCCCTCCTCATGAATTCTTGCACTGTCATGGCGTTACTCGGTCCCGAAAGATGATTTTGCAGTCACTACGTGGAATCACCTTTCGGGAGTAAGGAATGAAATGACAGTGCTAGTGTTCATGAGGGGGGCTCTCAAAAAGCCTATGTTGCAAATTTGGTGGGAAAGTCCAAAAAATGACTGCTTTATGAGCATGCATTGCGCAGGTACTACGCACGCTTGTAACTTAACGAATTTGCAATATTTTCACACCACATGTTCAGCATTGACATTTTCCACACCTTCTTGTGAACCATACAGCTGTCATTTTTCACATACTGCCCAAAATGTGTTTTCGCACTTCCGGTGCAGAATAGCACGGTCGATGTCGGAAATCAGTGTTCAGGACAAATTATGAAAATGACAGTTACACTGTTCATGAGTAGAGGTCCTAAAATGCCTATGCTGAAAATTTGGTGATGATACTCTATAACATGACTGTTTTACGACTGTGCATTGCTCAGTTTGCACGCGTGCTCGTAAGTTCACAAATTTATAATATTTTCACTCCAGATTTTCAGCATTGCCATTGTTCTGCACCTCCTTATGAACAGTACAACTGTCATTTTTCACATCCTGACCAAAATATGCTTTCGCAGTTCCGTTGCAGAATAGCGCGGTCACTGTGGAAAGTCCATGTTCGAGACACATTGCTAATGAACAGTGCCACTGTCATTTTGATAGAGGTCCTAAAATGCCAATGTTGAAAATCTGGGGCTGAAAGTCCATAAAATTAGTGTTTCACGAGCGTGCGTTACGCAGTTTGCACGCATGCTCGTGACATCGTGCATTTGTAATATTTTCACTCCACATATTCAAAATTGCCATTTTTCCACACCTCCTTATGAACAGTGCAGCTGTCATTTTACATATCATGGCTGAAATGTGTTTTCGCATGTCCGATACAGAATTGCAAGGTCACTGTGCAAAATCAGTTTTTGGGGCAGTTTTCAGAAATGACAATGACACTGTTCATGAGCAGAGGTCCTAAAATGCCTATGTTGAAAATTTGGTGCAGAACGTCCGTAAAATGACTGTGCTGCAAGTGTGCGTTGTGCAGTTTCCATGCAGCCTTGTCGCTTCGTACATTTGCAATATTTTCATGTCAGATTTTCACCACTGGCATTTGTGCCCACCTCCTTATCAACAGTACAGCTACCATTTTTCACAGCCTGCCCAAAACCCATTGCTGCAACTGTGGTGCACAATGGCGTGCTCGCTGTGGGAAATCACCTTTTGGGACACATTAACAAAATCACAGTGCCACTGTTCATGAGGGGAGGTCCCAAAATACCTATGTTGAAAATGTGCCTAAAAAACTCCCACAAATAATTGGGTTGTGGAAGTCTGTTGCGCAGTTTGTATGCATGTTCATTGCTTCACCAGTATTTCATATTGGCACTCCAGATTTTCATCGTTGCCATTTTTTACGCCTCCTCATGAACATATAGAATAGTGTATGTGTGACCATACACAACAAGGCTATGTTTCCATCGAGGGATGTGATGATGTCATACAGACCTCGAGAGCGAAGCTCGAGAGGTCCGTTTGACATCATCACATCCCTGAGATGGAAACAAAGCCTTGTTGTGTATGGTCACCCATACACTATTTTATATAGTATATGGTTCCCAGAAATTTCTACAGTTTAATTTAAATACAAGGTTTCATACCTTGTGTTCACATACTCGCTTGCTCCCTGTCATCGCTGCAGTCCCGCTCTGCCTCCGGTCCTCACTATGGTTCCACTCACCACCCGATATTTCAAAGCACCAGTTATTTAAAAAAAAAAAGAAAAATGCCAAACTGATAGTTTGGACACACAGAGCCGACAATGGTAGTTTGTGTCCAAACTATCTTAGTGAAACGCTTGCCTCTCCACTCGCTAAGTGGTGCCGCCATTTTACCCCGTTGGTTTTTTTGAACACTGAGCTGCTTTAGCCAATCAGGTAACAGCTCAAGGGGAAGAAGTTGTTGTAGTATCGTTGTAATGTCAGAACGATACTACAACAACTTTTCTTGACCTTTGAACTGTCCTACAACAGCTTTTGGAAAGCCATCGCTTTTTATCCACAATAAGCCCTAACCATATACTATAATACAGTTGTCATTCTCCAAATCCTGCCCAAAACTGTATTTTCATCCCTCTGTCACCAAATGCCACAGCCGTTGTGCAAAACCACCTTTCAGCTAACAAAGTGATTGTGCCGCTTTTCATGAGGTGGTCTGACTAGCAGCCCATGTTGAAAATGTAGACTGAAACTACCACTACACGCCTATGGTGTTAGGGTTTCCAATTGTAGCATCCCACCTGGTACGGACTGACAGATGTCAGGGCTGTGACTTGGGATCATCGGATGTAATGGTCATGCTATTCCACCCCCATGCCCACCCTGCAGCCACTGACAGGCATCGTGGTGTGTCTTGCACTGTTCGGCCACAAACTTCACCCCACGCTCCTATACTGCACCTACATCAGCGTATTTCCTTATGGAATGGGGTAAGTATAATGCCCAAAGACCCCAAAGCACACCATGACACTTTTCAGTGTCTACAGGGTACGGTGAGATACAATGGCATGAGCATTATAGCTGACAACCCAAAGGCACACCCCAATGCCTGTCGCTCTCTACAGGTTGGGGGTGGGGTTAGCGTCACTTCAGTACTTCACTGCCATTCCCATTATGCATCTCTAGCTCCGCCACTGCCAATGCCAATGCCAGCATGACAACATTCAGCCTTGACAAATGCTTGTTTGATAATGAACTTTGTTAAAACATCTGTCATAGGAAGAATTTCGTTGCTTTATTTTTATGCCTAACTTGACATATTTTGAGTCACTTAATGGCTGAAGGCAAATTCTTTTGCATCTACAGCCATGTGTATGATTTAGAATAGTTCTTATATAAATTTATTTTCATGGATATTTCTACACAATGAATTGGACAAGAACTTACAATAACCACGTAATTTCTTTTTGTTCTGTATTAGTATGGCACCGTTGTAATTGTTTCTGATTTTCCTCTCCTGCTACAGGCACTGACAGTTTACTTTGACTGGGCACATGACAGAATACAGCAGTACTCAGCTCCACAACAACCATTTGGGCTAGATTTTAATAACATTTGCATGTGCACTGTGGTTGTACTGGCAACATTTAAAAAAATGCATTATTGGTAGAAATATGCCTTTATTTTTCACAAATGCAAATTTTCTAGTATTTTCCGCCAACATAAGGAGTGAGCTGATGTTTCATGGTAGACACCTCTTCGTCTGGGCTACAGTGGTACAAGTTAATTTTAATTGCTGCAGCTTATTAGGCCTTCCCTAAATCCATATATTATGATCTGTTAATCAGGACGCCTGTTTCAGCACAGGAGCCAGCAGCTTCCCTTTCACATTTGAAAACATTCTGTCTAGTTTGGAGAACATAATATATGGAGTTTAGTAAGGTCACATAAGGTGTATCATTTAAATAGATACAATGAATTAACCTCAAAACATATGAAGCTGGCACAGCATACAATAAACAGTTTTCCCTATAGCCCAGACAAAGTGGTGTCTGCCATGAAAGATCAGTACTCGTGTTGCTGGAAAAACAAATGAAAATTCACATTTGCAAACTTGGCAGGGGTTGAACCATCTCTTTCTGTGAACAGTTTGAGGATTTCCACTACCTAGAAGAGTCCCCCCAGCAATACATTGTTCTCCTCAGCAGACAAGCTGGCACCCTGAACTACCCACTTTCCTGGCAGAAATATGACTGCCTAGAATTTCTTCAGGCATCACTACAATTATTGCATAAGTTATTAGTTCTGTTGCCATCCCTAGATATTATGGGGAGGGCATCTTTCAGTGCAAAATGTGTTTTTAAATGGGATAGAGCAACCAAAGTGCACGTGGAAATGTTTTGGAAAATTTCACCCCAAGTCAAATCTTTTTCTACTCTACAAGTGGGCTGATAACAGTGAAAATATATTTTTCATATCTCACGTCTGCCAGCTTATACCATATCTCACTTAATATAGGGAATCAAAGAGCATGCCATGAATATAGATGACAGAATAATAGAATTTTGAGCATCGAAAAGAAACCATTCTGCCCCTGTTGCTGGCCTGAGCTCGATCCTGTCTTTAATAATCCAGTTGCCGGGATGAGAACGGAGGGAGTGGGTGGACAGCATGCAGTGGGAGGGAGTGGGAGGATCTAATTACCTGCCAGGACTGGGAATGGAGGGAGCGGGGTGGACAGCAGGCAGTGGGAGTGAGCGGGAGGGTCTACTTACATACCTAGACCATGAATGGAGGGAGCGAGGTGGACAGCATGCATTGGGAGGGGGGCCAGCATGCATTGGGAGGGGGCAGGAGGGTGTGCTTGCACTCCGGTTGCTGGGGTGGAGAATGGAGGGAGTGGGGAGGACAGCATGCAGTGGGAGGGAGCGGGAGGGTTTACTTGCTCTCAGTTGCCGGGACGGGGAACAGAGGGAGCGGGGTGGACAGCATGCATGGGAAGGTGTGGGAGGGTTCACTTGCACTCCGGTTGCCGGGGCGGGGGAACGGAGGGAGCGGAGAGGACAGAATGCAGTGGGAGAGAGCAGGAGGGTTTACTTGCTCTTGGTTGCCAAGATGGGGGAACGGAGAGAGAGGGGCGGACAGCACGCAGTGGGAGGGAGCGGGAGGGTTTACTTACAGTGTGGGACAGGTGCCTGGATGGGGAACGGAGGGAGTGGGGTGGACAGCACAGAGTGGGAGGAAGCTGGAGGGTTTAGTTGCACTTCTGCTCCCGCAATGGACAATGGAGGGAGTGGGGTGAACAGGAATGTCTTGGCAGGCAAGGCATGCCCTGCAATGACAGTGCATGCCCTCATTGCAGTGGCCAGTAGCTTTCAGGCACACACTGCAATGACGGAATGCTCCTTCATTGCAGTGGCCAATTTCTTTCAAGTTGGTGGCATGCTTGCTGAACTAGAGTCAGCAGCAGCGTGCCCCCGCATTGGATAAAGAAGGCCAAGCCCTCAAATGCAGTGGTGGCATTGGCCGCCACAGTGCCGCACCTTCACAACCTGCTTCTCTCCTAAGCTGCCACAACATGTTTCTTGCGCATGTGCGCAAGCAAACATAAAAATTTGTTGAGTGTAATACACAGCCAGGTTTGTCACAGTGGTTATCATGACCATTGTGACTATGTGGAGTCACATCTCATACTTTTGGAAACAATTTAAAATAAATAAAATCTACCTAACATTTGTTAGACTGTAGTAGACACCATACATGTTTTGCTAAGATTAATGTGTATCAGTAAGATTTTGGGCTGTAATTATTGACATCACAAAGAACTTGACCGTCACGTAGTAATAAAGAGCCCGCTTTCGTTTTTTGTGAGATTTCGATGATATATAGCATAAGGCTGCCATGTTAAATGACAACACAGATCAGCTCATTCTCTAGGGAATAGTGAGCAGATGGAGACGATGAGAAGAAGAGATAGCATAGCTTTCAGTGACATAAACATTAACACAAATCCTTGCCTAGGATTACCATATACAGTAATTAACTGGCAGGCATAACAAATACTGTTAGCATTCTTTTCATTTAGTTAGCATCAAAATTAGCAATAGATGAAGAAGATCAGATAAGCTTAGTTTTGGTTTACTAAGTAAGAATGGCATACATAAAGTTTGAACTGCCACCCAAAAGCTCATCCGTTACCCTCATTATAATAGGAGGATGTATAATGCAAGAGCGGCCACACAGGTGGCACTGCCACATGAACACGTTTTGAAGAATTTTTACAGTAACTTACAACTCCAACACCACCCTCAGCCTAACATCATTCCTTTAGCCTCAACAAGATTCACAACAGAACATTACTATTCCCAGCATGTTTTGTTGCAGTGTAAAAGTAGCTGCAGGTCAAAGTTTTCATCACCTAGTTGGTTTCTCTGAGCAGTAAGGACCTGCCCACCAAAGCTGAATAATCTTTCAACTGGTGCACATGATAGAAGTGCAGTATTGTAATGCAGGAATGTTTTCTTTATTGTCAAACATGTTTGCAAAGTGTTTACTGTTTCATTTGTGTCTTTTAAATACTGCTCTAGCTCATGATCCGCCTCAGCAGGACAGGCAGCGTTCTCGTACCACTTCCCCAAAGTTTGGAACTCACTACCGCAGCAAATAAGACACTCCTCGTCCTCTCACTCTATCTCCTCAGCCCTGCACAACTTCTTCACTCCTAATTGTACCTACTCTTAATTAATTTTTGTTTTTAACCTAAAAATTAATATTACCCTGCTACCTATCCCCTTTACGTGGCACAGGGACACCTATGTATGCCCACATGCCTCTGCCCAAAGGGGTGATAACTCTCGTACCTAGGGGCTTATCGCCTAGTTTTCTGTTTCTCACATCTCTACTACCCTGATGTTGAAGTTAGCACCTATTATGCTTTATAAATTATCTCTGTAACCATTAATTGCCAAGTAGTCACTGTCTGTCTACAGTTCACTACTGTATGCTACTCACTGTATGCACTTAACCTTGTTGTAATGCACTTATATGACTTGCACTTGTGTCTGTGCACTATATTTCTGTTGCTTTATCATTGTCATTATGTACTGTATCTTGTCTATATTACTCCTTTATCCTCTCCCCCAGGATGCCTCGAGAGACGAGCAACTCTATTGTTCAGAGCACTTTTCCTGGTGAAACTCTTCAATAAATAAATAAAATGAAGAACTCCACCATGGCCACATTGTTGATTTGATATTTTTTTTTTAGTTTAGCTTTCTGGTTCCTGTTGCCTCCTCCACCAACTGGCTGACGGGGACTATATTCCTTTTTTTTTTCCCCACAGATTTTCTCCTGTAACTGCCCCAAGGCACTGGCACATGGCCGTGTGGGCAGTGTGTGGCAGGCTGCACACCCAGCACCAGCTCAGCCCCTTCCACCTCCCGATACTTTGCCGCCCCCTCTCCGCCTACGCTACCCACCAGACCTCCACCCGGTGGGAGCAGAACTACGGGCGGGGGGCAACCCACCCTCACCACCCTCAGGAGAGGAGAGCTGCCCACCAGCATGCTCTATCCTGCCCCCCCCATGCCGGCACCCCAACGACCCAAGGTCATTCCTGAACCCGGGTTGCGGGCATAGCGCGAAGTAAGGCATCCAGTACCTCAACCCTCTGTACCACTGGGCCAGTGATTTGCTTTGATTTTGAAGAAATCATCATCATTCTCAAGGTTGTCTTCAGATGATGGACTTCCTCAACCAATGTCTTCCTGATGTGACAACAATTCATTTTCATTTTTTTTTAAATTGAACTTTTATTAATATACCATTCAAAGAGTTCAACATTCCATGCAATCATTGCTACAAGTAAGGCAATATAACAAGCCCATTACGTTGAACTGAGTCTAGTCTTTTACATACTTCAGGATTTCAAGTGTTAAACAAATGTTAAAGAAATTATTTAAACCTATAGGAAAGGTACAGGGAAAGGTGAAAACTACATTTGTTAAATCATAGTCAGTATTCCTTATATTCTGCTGTCCCAGAATGATGGTTTCTCGCACCAACTGATTTGTTCCGACAACATATGAATCAGGAACTCAGCATGGGCCTAATAGGAAAAAAAAATATTCTGCTAGTATAACTTTTTACGAGCACTCATAGGGCCAGATATTCAAAGGAGTTGCATGCATGCAATAAGGTTCTTGCCTCCTTAAGTCCGAAAGTGCGCCATTCTGCGATATTCAGCAGGAGGCAGCTGTGCCACCGAAAACATGCTGAGCAACAGCGCAATGCAAATGAAGGCATGCGCAACCTAAAGGGGTGGATCCATGCATAAAGAGCGCAATGCGATATTCAAAGACTTGCGCAATGTGCAACAGCGGAACAGCTGGAAGTTGCGCCCGGGGAAATGAGCCAAAATAAAAAGGCTCAAGGAAGAGGCGCAAGAATGCTACAGGGATGCCAAGTGGGGAAGAGAGAGAGAGAAAGACAGACAGTGACAGGCCAGGGCAGGCAAGGGAAGCAGTGTGGGCCATGGGCTGCAGAGGCCAGCGGGAGGTGCCCGGTGCAGTGGAAGTAGCAGTCAGGACAGCAGGGATAACAGAGCAACATCAGCCAGGGTGGTCACAAGCCAGGGAGATGGACAGTGGCAGCTTCCACATGGAAGCTGTAATGAGGGGGTTGAGAATGCAAGTTGCAGGGGGCCGTGGCCATGGATGGGCCGTCGGTGGTACGCCCCCAACAGGCAGTACCGTGCCCGCATCAGCTTTGAGCTGTACACAGATGTAGAGATCATGGGCTGGTACCACCTGAACAGGGCAATACTGAGGCGTCTCTGTGAGCTGTGCAGTGATGTGATGCAGGCACCCTCACGACGGAGTCACGCTCTGTCAGTGGAGACCAAGGTGACAGCCTGCATGTGCCTGCTCGCCACGGGCACCTTCCAGAGGCCGACAGGGGACACCACAGGCATCACACAGTCGGCCACGTCACGCATCCTCACCCAATTCCTCAGCGCACTGCTGCCACATGCTGCGGAGCACATCCATTTCCCCAGCACCGCGGCAGAGCATACAGCAAACATGCAGGAGTTCCACAGGGTAGCACATATGCCTGGCGTGCTAGGGACCATAGACTGCACCCATGTGGCCATTCGCATGCCACCTGGCCCTGATGGGGCCGCATATAGGAACAGAAAGGGCTTCTCCAGTGTCAACTGCCAGGTGGTGTGTGATGCCACTGGGCGTATAATCAATGTCTGTGCCACACACCCTGGCGGAGCACATGATGCCTTCATATGGCATCAGTCCACACTGTGCCATCAATTCAAGAGTGGGGACATCCCCACAGGCCATCTAGTGGGTGAGTACGCATGTAGGAAATGCAAACTCGGGGCAAGGGTGGGAATGCCACAGGTGCCATGGTAGTGGCACACAGGGATATGGGCAATATGGACCTGAACATGATACTGATCTCCACTATCTCCACACAGGTGACAGCGGATACCCACTCCGTCCCTGGCTGCTCACACCGTACTGGCGCCCCATGACCCCATCGCAGCAACGCTATAATGAGGCACATGCCGCCACATGCAACATCATTGAGTGGGTGTTTGGGATGCTCAAGGCACGCTTCCGATGCCTAGACACCTCCGGCGGTGCCCTACAGTACAGCCCCTCAAAGGCCTGTGGGATATTCCTGGCCTGTTGTATCCTGCACAACATGGCCAAAGACTGTGGGATAGCCCACAGGTTGAAGAGGGGGACAGCGATGGGGACGCCAGTGGCGTCTTGTGTTGATGGTGATGAGCAGCCCCTTGACGGCGGGACCCCTGACTGATCTGGCAGGCCCAGCTGCACCGGGACACCATCACGGAGGAGCATTATGCACGACACAGGTAAGTCAAGGGGCCATGTGCAACCAACACTGTCCTGGCACAACCCACAGGCACACAGAGTAACACACCAGGGGTGCATGACAGCAAGGGAAGTGGAAGGAACCAGGCACACAAACACACCATCAGGGAGGGGCGAACAGTCATACGGACACACACACACACATATACACACACACACCAGGCACAAAGCGTACATGGGCAGGTGCACAGCAGAGCAGGAACAGACATGGCAAACACACAGATCCACAGACCACACCCACCACCTGTACTGTCCAAGTACGTGTGTCAGATGCTGGGCACCCTTGCACCTTGGTGTACAGTACAATGCAGGCATCATCATGCACACACGCAGTGACAGCAGTCGGATGGTGTGCAGGTGTCCGTATGTTGGCATGATGTGCAGGGCACCCACCAGTGCACTGCCCACCATGACGCACAGTGCACACAGGGCAGCACCAGACAGGGCCCGCACTGGGAGACAGGTCAGTCATGTTGCACTGTTCCATGGCCACCGCGGATGCATGGGCGGCCCAGCCGTGACCCAACAGCACTGGCAGGCTGAGGAGGGGCCACATGGGGTGGCACCGATGGACCACCAGGAGTCCCACTGCACGATCGCGAGCTTGTCCGCAGTGGGGTCTATAGTATGCCAAACATACCTGCACCAGGGGTGCTTGGGATGCCCACAGCAGAACCCGGCATTGACAGGCTTGGTGTCGCATGACACTGGGAACGGGGAGTGGAGAGCGTACTGTGTGGGATGTGCGGTACAGGAGCACCTGCTTGTGTGCCCACTGCAGCCACGACAGCGACCAATGCCTGGGTCTGCCTGTCAATGGCGGTGGTCACATCCATCCGCATATGGACCATCTCTGCATGGTCCAGAGCACAGTCCCTGCTGTGCCGCTCCACAGCCACACACAGTGCCTCCACGGACGTTGCAACCCACCTTTGCTGCTGTCCTGATTCCCGCAGCAGGCGGGTGTGCTCTTCAAATGGTACTCTGCCACAACGGCATCCTGTCTCCCAGGGTATGGAAGGTCCTGATGCTCAACACCCCTTGAGGGTGGGCGCTGTTCACCAGGACCAGGAATGAGCATATCAAAGGGTGGTGGGCATGTGCCACCACTGGACACTGTACTCCCAGACCTGGTGGGTGACTACTGCTGCTGCCCCTCCAACTGCTGTGCCCCAGGGACCACTCGTTCCACTGCTGTGGCCGCAACAGTGCCAGACACCTGCACAGCCACTGGTGCTGCCCCACTGGTGCTGCCAGGCACAGCCTGGGACTGTGCCGACATGCTGGCACACACGTTGGAACCGGCTAGGCCCAGGGGCACGTGCTGGCCTGCTGTGTGTCCGTCATGGGACACACACATGTCACTGCCCATTGCAGTCCTTGCATCATCAATGGTGCAGGTACGTGATACAGCCACAGTCACAGCGTGCTGGCATGCTTGCATGCCAGACTGCTGAGACACAGGCTGTGCATCCCCCACACCCGACTCACCGACACCAGAGTTGGCAGCCCGGCGTGCATGCTGATGCAGTGCATGCTGGCTGGTGACAGAGGTGGATGGACCCTCCTCCATGTCCAGCAGGTCTTCCTCACTGCCTGGACCCACCACCACCATCCACTGAAGACGAACAGGATCTGTAACAGAAAGAGAGGACATGTGAGTGCATGTGAACAACCTTCCCTCCCCAACACCACCACCATGTCATACCGTGCAGTGATGGGCTTCCACCTGTCTGGAATCCACCTCCTGGTATGCCCTCAATAGCACTCCACTGCATTGATGCAGCCAGTCGGTCCTCAGCCAGGGTCAGCTCCACCACCGCTGGCTGGCCCCCGCCAGTGCCAGCACGTGCAGCCCTGAGGGCTGCCACCTTCTCCTTCACCCTCCTGCGGTCTGTCCCCATCTTCTTTTTGCATTCCTGCATGGAGCGCTGGTGGCTTCCGTGCAGGTTCACTGCCCGAGCTACCCCCTCCCATGCAGCCGCACGGGCCTGAGGGATGCCCCGCTGTCCACTCAGTAGTGCTTCCTCCTCCAGGTAGGCCTGGAAGAGGGCCTCTGTCTCTGCTGTGGTGAAGTTGGGCCTCCTCCTCCGCCCACCATCCTCACCCTCACCGTGGCTCTGTTCGGTCATGGCGATCTGTATGGGTGGAAGTGGACACCTGTCACTGTGCAGTCTACAGCGTTATCCCATGACCATTGTCCAGAACATCACACAGCATGCAACCCACCTCTCACCTGCAGTAACCGAATCTGGCCAGCGCAGCCCAATGTCGCACATTTATAGCGCAATGCATGCAAATTAGGAGTCGAGCAACTGTAATGAGATGCAAATCGCGCCACTGCACCTTTGAATGGCTGATCAGATGATTTGCATGTGTCGGCTGAATATCGCGCCGTTGTGATTTGCGCAATATGGTTGAGCCGGCTGAGCCAATGGCGCAGATCTGTGACTGTGTGATACACTGCATTGCGCATGCTCAGGTAGCTTACGCAGGCATCTGCTGCACTGATGACGTGCTGTGCGCGATCGGCAATTCAGGCCATGGCCACCATTGTGCCAGTGGCGCTACAGCACTGGGCACCATATGGCGCTGTGGCACTACTGCGCAATAGTCCACTGTGGCACTGGCACGCAGGTGATCGGTCGCGCAGGATGCGTAGACATCAGATGGCGCTGTGCATGGCCTTGCGTCATAGACTCCTGACCTGGTGTCTGACCTTGGCCCCCTGGTGCTGTTCGGCTGCCATGTGTACGGCTCTATTGCGCTGTTTGGTGACAGCGCTATGTGAACCGACGGCGCTATACGAACAGCGCGATTGGAACCCATGGTGGTCTATTGCGCAACATTTCCACGTGGGTTGTTGCTGGCGGGCCCATATTGCCTGCTGTAACGACCGCAATTATGGCACGCAGGAGAGCTCCCCAATGGAGTCAGGTGGAGGTGGCCAACCTGGTGGCCCTGGTTGAGCCCCACTTTGAGGCACTGTATGGTGATGAGCCCCTCACCATAGCCCACACCCAGGTGTGGCTGCAGGTGGCCACTGACCTGGTGAGGGTCACAGGGTGGTGCCGGTCTGCGGAGCAGTGCAGGCACAGATTTAGTGACCTCCGCAGGAGGGAGCCGGACGTGCTGCAACGCCTCAGGTCATGTGCCACGAGGGGCATTGTGCCTAGGCCAGGTGGGTGTACCATCTATGCACCTGTATTCTCCATAGGGGTGTGACTGTGTTTTGGTGGCGGTGCATGGGGGATGGCTCTGCCATGGTTGGCTGTGTCAGTGTGTGCAGGTGTGAGATGCATGGGTCTGGCTGTGTGGGCAGGCACGCTCACTGGGGCAGGGGGCAGTCTGCTTTGGGGTCACACTGATGTTTTTCTCAACATTTGTCACCCACAGGCCTGGCGGAGAGGATGCAGGCACAGGCTGAGGAGGGCCGTGGCAGGGCCCAGGTGGCGGATGGAGGAGGCGTGAGGGGTGAGCCACAGCGGCAACAGCAGCAGCAGCCACAGCTGCTTGATGAGTGTGAGTATCATTACATCATGGATGCTATTGCATGCTGGAGGGGGTGGGCATGACCACCAGCCATGGACAACACAACCATGCACGACACAGGCGACAGTCATCACTGTCCAGTGTCACTGCACGTCTGTGTGTGTGTCACTGGTGGTCCATGCATGCACTGGGCACATGGCTGTGGAACTGGCATCCCACCACATTGCCACATCACTTGACAGCCTTGTTTGTGCTGTGATGGACATGGGCAGTGTGTGTGTGCAGTGGTGCACATAGCTGGTGCTGCCTGGTTGGGCGTGTCATGTGCATGGTCACTGTGGGTGGGTGCATACCATCACAGGTGCGGGGCACTAGGCTATCTGCCTTGCAGGATGGGTGGTGTTCAGGGTTGTGGACAGTCACAGCCATTGACTGTGTTCCTTTCCTAGGCCTCAGCATTCTCGCAGGATGGACCATACCCTCCGGCGGCTGACAAGGGTATCGATCGCGACACATGACATACTCAGGGACATTCAGCACCATGGAGTCAGGCGACGGCGGAGGAGACAGGGACAGCACCAGGCAGCAGCAGACCAGCCTGCAAGGTGCTAAATGTGCTTCCCCTTCCCACTTCACCCATCTCTCCCACCCTGCCTTCCCTCTCCCAGTTGTTCACCTCTACCCCTTACCCACCCCTACCTTGTACCCCTACCCCTCCCCTTGTCTTGTACATATCTGTATATAGTTGTGTTCTTGATCTTGGTGTTGTAATTTCTGTTTTCCAATATATATATATATTTTGTTATGAATAGTGTGGTGGTCTCTGATTTTCAGCTGGCTATGGTTGCTCAGTTGCAGTGGTGTGCATGCCATCTGGGGTGGTATGGTCCTGGGTATGTGTGTGTGTGTGTGCGTGTGTGTGTGTGCATGGGGAGGTGTCTCTGGTGTGGGAGTGACTTTCAGTCAATCTTGCCATCTGCTGCCACCCACTGCTGGGTGCCCAGGGTGGGTCTGGCTTGTATGGTTCTATGCTACACAGGTTGGTGTGCCGGGATGCATGGTGTTTACTGCAGTGACAGTCACTGCACATGGGTGGTGTCTTGGGGTCACGGTGCAGGGTGTACTGTGCAGAAGGGGGGGCTGATGTGCACTGTGGTTGTCGACCCCCAGTGTGTGGCAGTCTCAGCCTGACAGTGGTTGTGCTGGGGCGTCATGGCCCTGCTGTGCTTTGTTGGCTTGTCCCCATGGGCCAGTGGATCATCCATCCCTCCCCCAGTGATGCTGTGCTTGGGGTGTGCGGGTGTCTTGTTGGTTCTGCAGTGTGTTCCTGTGCCCATGTGTGGCATGGCTGGCAGTGGGCCCCAGCCTGCCTCCCTGGTTGTGCAGTTCCATTGCTCTGCTGGGGGTGGGGGGGCTCTGCTTGCACTATGGCACCTCTGGACTGCTCAGCTGGGCTAGCCTTGTTGCGCTATGGCGCATCCTTTCTGCTCAGCTTCCCCTTCCTGGTTGCGCTATGGTGCAGTTTGTGCGATATTCAGACGTTGGCTGCTTGCGCAATTTGTTTTGCTCCATGTTTGAATATCGCGTCTGTTGCGCCTATGCGCAATTGACTTGTGCTTGCTCCTGCTGTTGCGCACTTTTTCGACGTAGTTTGAATATCCGGGCCCATAGAATCTACCTGAAAGTAAATTAATTGTAGAATATAAAGAGTAGGAAAGGGGGATTTAGAGGAAAGTAGAGAGAGAGAGAGAGAGAGAGGCTGCTCCCAGAATAGCAAAAGGTCAGTATCGCCATTAACCCTAGGATCTAGGCATAGTAAAGAATGTAACCCCCCAATTTATGTGGGGAGTTAGTCTCTGATGGCCCCTATGGCACAAAACCTGGACAATGTTCCAACTAATGCAGCACCCACTTGTGCCACCTGATCTCAAAGGGGGTTGAGCATGCCTGCAACCTAGCTGAAAGCTTCTCCAGTGAGTACACCTCATATGTAAGGCCATGCCACATTTCCCGGGTAGGGATTTTTTTTGTGTGCCAGAGCTTAGTTATTATCAATAGGAGGAGGGCTGTCTGCTTGTATGTATCCTTGGTAACTTTAACCCCCTATGGTGCTGTGGCAATGAGAAGGTTCCATGTCATAAGGGTGAGGATGGAACAGCGCCTGTCGGGAGGGTGCAGGCTGAACACGGAAAGTAGGAAGGGCTGAAATGCCACTGGCGTGATCGTCAAAAGCAAATGCCCCACATTTAAAAAAAGACAAACACCGCCACCACCAAACAGAAATGCAGGACACTGAATGGACAACACCACTGCAATGGAAAACACTGTATGAGGAGGACAGGGACATGCACCCCCAGTGACACGCAACAGGACCAGCGGACTACTGAGCACCTGCGTCTGTACCGGGACCATGGTGGAAAAGGCACAGGGGTGTGCGTGCGATCAGGAGCCACGTCACACAGTGCACCACAGAGGACAAGTGTTGGGGGGAGAGAGCCACAGCAGCAGGCCCCATGGCCAGGGGTACCGGGGGAGTGCAGGGGCATGCTGGGGGGGCACCAGCAGTGGGTGCCAGGGTAGGGGTGCTATAGCAACAATGGGCATACAGGACAGGGACGGACACCGCACATCTGCCCAGGGCTGCCAGCACAGATGGCGGGCCACCTGACAAAACCTGCAACTGGGAAATGTATGCTAGCCCATGCAGGTAGTCGGGTGCACTGTGATATCCATATTCAGCCACAATGCCCTCAATGCATCAGGTCAGGTTGTGGTAGACCTTCTTGGTGGCGCCACCTGACCCAGACAGCAGCTGCTCCATACGGAAGTCACTAAGCTGCTGCTCTTCCTAGAGGCAGTCAAGGAACCTCCAGGTGCTGGGATGGCTGACACCGAGCCTAGTTCTGAATCCTCAGTGCCAGCCCTCCACAGCATTGCTCATCCTTGCCAGGCGTGCAAGGGTGGGCTCATACATGTTCTATGATGACACCTGGAACAGTGGCCCTCTCCATGTGGACCTCCCCACGGGGCACCCGACCCAGGTCTCCTCCACATATTTGAGGATGGGATGCAAGAGTTCCTCATTGTCCCTGTAGAAAGGCTGGTCTAGGAGCTACCCATACACAGCCTCAACAGAGCCCACTGGCATGAATGCCAGGGTGAGGAGCATGCAGAGCTGCAGTGCAAACTCCTGGTCCCTGCAGTATCGTGCGTGCACCTCAGGTGTGTGCTGGACCTTCTGTCAGGCGGCCTGGCAGAAATGAAAGAAACAGCCTCTGAGTTCTGCCCCCTCAAAGATGGCTATGAATGCATGCCAGGCAGAATGCTCAAAGTCAAGGAGCACAGTCTTGAGCTGCCCACCCCCCGCCAGACGGTGCACCTTGGTAAACACCTGCGTATAGTCCTTCCCTGTGTGGGATGACATCAAGATATAGACGGCTGGCACTATGACTCCAGAGCGCATCCCATGGACCATATATAGCTGGCCAAAGAGTGGTAGTGAGCAGCGAAAGCTCCCATCCAGAAACCAGTCCTCACATCCTGCAAGATAGAGCAGGGAATGCTGGGTAGCATAGATCAGCACATGATCCCCTGCCAGCCCACTGTCAAACTGCAGGACGGTCCACCCCTTGATGGCATACTCTGGGGGGGTATATGTAGCTCTGTCAAGGTGGCTGGCATGGCAGGGAACCCCCCTGCCTAGTGCCCATGCTGCACTGTCTGTTTTAGGAGTGACAGTGCTGGCAGCCTGCCAGACACCGCATCAGACACACTGGTGGTGCATTGCACGAGCACCTGGGAGGTGCTGTACATGCTAGTGCATGCCCATTCATGTACCTGTGCCAGCACTCCCCGTACACCGACCTCGCCTGCATTAGGAACATGATTATGTGGGCGGCTGGTGTACACCACATGGTTGGACTCAGTGTGCACCCATGCAGGACACCCATATTTATGGTTCTGCACAAATTTCCAGTACACTTTCGACTTCAACTCCTTGTCCCTGTGATAGATATACCCGCAGTGGGCAAGGAGCGGTCTCCCCTTCTGGCTCGGCAAATATTGGACTTTATCCATCGTGGGACATGATTACTTATGCATGCTGTCCCTTTTATTGTGCTCGGGGGGTTCAGGTGCTCCTGCACCTGTGTGGCATGTGTGTGCAATGCCCGTCCATCCCCGTGGGCAGCACAGACAAATAAAATGGGTGTGCTCTGTGGGCCAGGTCCTGTACAGGGGTGGGGTATGCTGCGAGGAGGGTGGTGTGCTCGGTGTGACCTGCATCCACAGAACAAGGTGACAGTCTGACAGGAGTGCATCATGACCGTGGATGGGGCTGCCAGTGATGCCTGTGAGTATTGCTGCTTGCCAATTGCTTGATAATGTGTAATGCTCTTCCCGTCCTGTCCCCTGACTGTACCTGAGGTGCCGTATGTCGGCATGGTAGTGGGGGGGGTGCCATGTGGGATTCAATCCCACTGTGCGTGGACACCCCACCCCCCTGCTGTGTCTGTGGCTGTCATCCTTCAAGGCATGCCATGATGGCAGCATACTGGATCAGGTTTTCTGGCCCCCTTGAGTCCTCGTGGGTATCCAACTTGGCACAGGGAGGGTGGCTTTTTGTAGTGGGTGGGGGGGGGCTGTTGCTGTGAGTGGGTGGGTTTGCTGCAGTGGGTGGGTGGCTGTCCTGCAGTGGGCAGGGGGGCTGTTGCTGTGAGCGGGCGTACAGCATGTGTGCAATTTCTTTATTTGCCTTTTTCAGGTTCGCTCTGCTTAGCACTTACCCACTTGCCTGTCACCGTGTGTCCTGTTCGCAGTATTCATACTTGCGATTGTCCCCATTCATGACTGTGACATTTGCCCCAGGTGCCCTCATGTCACTCATTGCCTTCAAGGAGCTCTTTTTCAATGAGCCATTATGCAGTAGCCTACTTCACTGGATACCCAGTGAGAATATAGGTTGGGGTCAGGACAGTTGGGCAGTCGTATATTATGACTGTATCTTCCAAACCCTCGCTCCAGTATTGTGTAAGCAGGTCAGAGGATCATAGAATATGCTCCAGATCTGCCGAAGTAGTTCTGCGGCCCCTCCGGCATGCTCCCAGTGAAAGGTTAGTGTACTTGGCCACAATAGCTGGGGTACTAAAAAATCTGGTTCGGACTTTCCAGGCATATTCTTTCCAATATGTGGCTGCTGAAGTTTTGTATGCTGAGAGTGCATAGCCTGTGCCCACCTTGTCCATATTGTTTCTGTAGTTTCCGAGGGAGTCTCCCTCAAGGCCTTGTAAATTACACTAATAAGATGCTCCATAGTATTATCCCTGAGGTAGAAAATTATGAGAGTTATTAGTTGGGTGGGCTTCTCTACTACACAGGTCAGCGCATCCTCCTGTGGCTGCAAGTAAGATTTTAATTGTAGAAATCTATAAAATTCTGCATTTGGGAGATTATAAGTGGTTTGCAGTGATGCAAAGGGGCGTATTCCTGTTGGGCCCAGTAATTGGTGAACAAATCTAAGGTTGTACCTACTCCACATAGCAGTGCTCCTATCTAACTTGTTTGGTGGAAAAGCTGTGTCGCTGGCCAGCGGCATCAGATATAGTCTCTCCGCTGGGGAGAGGAGAGGGCTCAATATGTCCAACCACTAGCGAAAAGGCTCAGCCGTGTATCGAGAACATTTAGTAAGGGGTAGGCACATACTGTAGGTGGATTACCAAAAAGGTATGATGTTGGGTCAAAAATATCAATGAGGGTTTGCTCTATTTTTCAGTGAGCTCTGTATGCTGGGGCAAGCCAGCATAGCAGGGTACGTATTTGGGAGGTCTGGGCGTATATGTGCATGTTCAGGAAGTTTAGCCCTCCTTTGTCTCTAGGGAGTTGAGCATAGTATATCTCACCCGGGGGAGGGGTCCCCTCCAAATGAAGTGGGAAATCAACCTATCCCATGCCTGGAAGTAGGTTTTTGCTGGGCATAATAGGGAGGTTTTGCAGAAAAAAAGAAGCCGTGGCAGGATATTTTGCTGTATGGTTTCTATTCTGTTTAGGAACCTCAGCGTTTGCTGTGACCTTCATGACAAGTCTGCCATAAGTTGTTGGGTGAGAGGTTCATAATTCACCAGCTCTGGGTATACTAAGTTTGTGGGTACTTTAATGCCTAGGTATGGCATGTCTATTCTATGTCACCTAAATGGGAATTTGTATTTTAAAGTGGGTGAGGGAGTGTAATGGTAGAAAAGAACTTCCATTTTCTGCTCATTTAATTTGTATCCTGCAAATACACCAAAGTTTTTGATCTGTTTCCAAACCGTCAGGATGGATGTTTCAGTCGAAGTCAATGTGAGGAGTATGTCATCTGCAAATAAAGATATTTTGTGTACACGACCTCCAATAGGGAGACCCTCAATAATAGGTTGCTTTTTAATAGCTACGGCTAATGGTTCTAGCTATAGGGCAAAAAGTAGGGTCAAAAGAGGACAACCCTATCTGGTGCTTCTTTTTTTTTTTTTTTACTTTATTTCACTCCTGTCACAGTCCCATGGATCCTCTCTCTGGCATTCTGTCTGTGTCCAGAACACCTGAGGGTCCTCGAACTGTACCTTCTCTCTCCCCCCTCCCCGCAGCTGGCATCCCCAGTTTAACCCATCCAGGGTGGGTCGCCCCTCCTCTTGAGCGCTCTTCTAAGGCAGTCTCCGGCTGCAGATGAGGGCCCGCGGGGGAACTGAAAGGCCAGTCGAGGGTGAACCGAGTGTAGGGCATGGGGGGCAGGTGCCGTCACCTGCTCCACAGTGCCATTTTTTTCCTTGTTCTGGCAGAACCCCCTTGCATTGGCACCTCTGATGCAATGGTGCATGGCAAACCTGCCTGCATCAGCCACACAGTACTGTGTGCAACCCAATGCACTGCAGCACTCCTGATCTCCACCTGGAACTTCTGGTGCACCGGGTTGTCCCTCACCCTCCCCCCCAGGAAGGAGAGCAGCCCTGTGGGTGCTCAATCCTCTACCCACCCCTGCCGCCCCCTGCCGCCCGAGCTCGCTCCTGAACTCGGGTCACGGGTGTGACGCGAGGTGTGGCGTCCAGCACCTCAACCCTCGGTGCCACTGGGCCAGAGTATCTGGTGCCTCTTGACAGCTGAAATGGGGCAGAAAGAGATCCATCTAATTTTAGATAAACCATGGTGGAGTGATAAATGTTTTTGAGTTGGGCAATAAATTTGTCTGGGAAACGGAAATACCGTAGGGTGGCCCAGAGAAATGGCCAGGCCACCCTATCAAAGGCATTCTTGGCATCTAGACTGAGAAGGACCAATGGTGTCTTACACTGGGATGTATAGTCTATTAGTAATAGAGTACGCCAGACCACATCATGCACCTGACTTCTCTTAATAAATCCAACTTGGTCTATGAGCAATGGAAGAAGCATGTCTAGTCGATGGGCTAAAACAGATATGAATAATTTGTAGTCATAATTTAACACTGAGATCGGACGGTATGAGGTGGGATAACAGGGATCTTTCTGTGGTTTAGGAATAGCTGCAATAGCCGTGTACCACCACGGGGAGGGGGCTGCTTTCCTCTTTGGTTAGCTGTAAAGGCTAGGACTAGGGTAAAGAGAAATAGATCACGCAATTGTCTGTAAAACTTAGCCGGGTAGCCGTCTGGGCCAGGTGCTTTTAGAGTTTTGGAGTTTTTCAAAATGGCAACCACTTTCCCACTGGTAATCAGAGCTAGTAAAGTCTGAACTTGGGTCTCAGTAAGTTTTGATGAGGGAAGAGTAGTTAAGTATGCTTCTGTCTGCTGAGGCAAAGGATGGGAATCCTCTGTATAGACAGATACATAGTATTGTGCTAACGCCTTTCTGATAGCAGTGGGGTGTTGTAGAAGATGGCCATCGGACAGATCAAATAGGCTGGTAACGCAGGCATGTGCTGTTTCCCCCTGGAGCCTATGAGCCAGGTTCAGGCCCCTCGTGGTCCTCCCTTGTAGTGACTGAATTTTAAGTAGAGTAACTGCTGTTCAATTTTTTGATCAGTCAGTGTTTGTAGTTCTTGTTTTGGGGACTGTATTTGGAGTTTTACCGAGGTGTCTCCTTGATAGAGAAAGCTCTGAAGAGTGTGAAGTTGGCCCTGCATATCCCTGGCAGTGGCTTCCCGAATTTTCTGCTTGTGTGTTGAGTATTTTATAATTTATCCCCTGAGGACCATTTTATGGGTATCCCAGAGAATTGTGGATGAAGTCTTGGGGAGGGCGTTATCTGCTAGTATTCTGGGAACTACACCTTTGACCAGTTGGCAAAATTCTAGATCAAGTAGGTGCATGAGGTTTAGGCGCCAAAAAGATCTCTAAGTAGGCTTTCCTAGAGAAAGCTTTGCGTAAACAGGTGAGTGATCTGAGAGGACTGTGTCGCCATGCTGAATATCCTGGAGGGTATCCAGGTGCTCAGCAGTAGTCAAGATATAGTCCAGCCTAGTGGACTCTGCTGTTCTCAGGGAATAATAAGTGTACTCCCCTTGTAGGTGGAAAAAAATGTCTCCACACATCTATAAAGCCCAGTGAGGAAAATGTGGAGCATAGATGTTTCTGAATTGGGCTAGCTGTGTGTAGGGATGGGTGAGAGGTATCCAGGGTCGTGTCTAATGTTACATTGAGGTCTCCTCCATAATCAGCTATCCCTGTAAGACTAGAAGAAGCTGGTTGAAGAATTTTTGAGCCACTTCCTTGGATGAGCCCGGAGGAAAATACACTGAGGCCAGAGTCACTGGAGAGGCATAAAGATGCCCAGTGGCAATTGTATAGCATCCCTCTGGGTCCACAATCTGGTCCTGAAGGGAGAATGGTACTCCTTTAGGTATCAGCATAGCAGCTGCACGCCTTCTACCAGACTTATGGGAAGAAGCTATAACAGTGTGGTACCCAAAAGACTGAAATTTGGCATGTTCTTCCTGAGGAAGGTGCGCTTCTTGTAAATAAACAAGGTCTGGTTTATCTTTTCTTAGGAATTGTATGAGCCTAGGCCGCTTGACAGGACTATGTATCCCATTTACATTTAGCGAAATGACCAAAGATGTATTAGTCATTTGGTACGAGTATTAGTATGCTTATTTTAGGAAGTGGCCCCTCCTGTAAGACATAGGAGTAAGAGAAGAAAGAAATTAACACAGGAAAAAGTGAGAGCTTCTGTCTCCCTGCTGGAGATAGCCACAATAATGTGACTAAACAATAACAGTAGACAGACAGTAAGTACAAGTAAAGCATAGATAGGGAGAACCAGCTATAAAGGATCCTGCACCAGATTGCCTTGATGAATTAAAGTAGCCTGAACTAGCAATTCATTTTCAAACATGTTTTTAGCTGCACATGCTTCATCCTCATTGGCAATCCACTGAACATCAAATTGTGGTAATGTGACGCTGGACCATATTAAGGCTCTCTGTTCAAAACTGGTACCAAACCAATTGTCCACGGCTCTCACAATTGCAGCAAAAAGAGGAGTGGCATAGCATAACAGTGGTCTTATATAAAGCAACGTCTTTTTCAATGCCCCCAATGTTGGAAGAAGATATCCCATGTGGCATTTTGTTTCTGCTTCGCAGAATATTCAAAAGGTTTGCAAGAGGCTGCATTACTTTGTAGTAGTCCACCACAAAAGCAGTTTCAGTTCTTCTAAACCTTGTGTGGCTAAGTTCATCACAGATGCAATGCAGATCATCTTCAGCAGGGGTCAACCTTAACTTTTTATTTACACTAGCTAGCCAGGCTAGTGAACCAGAGATTGCACTGGCCCGCAGAAGTTTGCAGTAGCCCACAGTCAGTATAGTTAACAGTGATTTGTTAAATGAAAGGCAAACAAAATCACATTTGTCCTGCCAAAAGTCCGGATACCTGCAAACCGATTTTGCACTGTGCCTTTAACTGCAAACTGCACATACACTGTCTCAACTTCTGTGATTAGAGAGTCAGTGGATCTGTCACTGATGACTGAAATGAACTTTGTTCCCATAATTTTTTCTTGTAACGCCATGTGTTCAGCCTTGGCTACATAGTGGATAAAGTTGCAGGTATATTTGTCATTCTGATATGCTGAACTGATATCTAGATAGCCCTTTCAGATCATCAAGGCTGCACATTTACACAAAGTCTGTGATAGGACGTCCTTTCTTAGCAATTGCATGGCATGTGCAAAACAGTTTATCCAGACGGTTAAGCATTGCTTCATTCATGTTCTTCAGCATTGTCTCTGCATTACTTGTCTCTGGAGTAGCAGTACTGGCATCCTTCTTTTCCTTCGCCCTAGCATGAGCTTCACTGATATTATGGGATGAGACAGAGTCAGACTGGAAGTTATCTGTACCGAAACAAAAATTATTGTTATTGCCCGCCTTACCCAACTGTATTTCATGTTTGATACACAAATGGTGACATCATCACAGTGCTACCTGCAGTGTGATAACTGCGGCTCGGCCTCCTCCAAAGTTGCATAGTGAAGCAGCAGCAGTAACAGACTAGCATCTGTGAACAATGGCGACGTGTTTAAAACAAAGTAGAATTTGCCGCATAAGTCGTGTATATGCTGGACACCAAAATTAATTTTGGATCGTAAAAGACATTTGGATGGGCATTTGCTCTGAATTTAAGGAAAAGAGGGGACCTTTTGTTATATACAGGTAAACCAGAGTTATTGGTAAACTGCTTTGAAATACATTTCATTTTTGTATGCATTTGTAAAGCAAGGACAAAAAATAATTATTTTGACCTTATTTTTAGGCTTGATATTCAAGTCCAAACTACAGTACAGAATATGGGCCATTGATATATTGAAGGTATATTGCTAAGTCTATAAAAATATTATAAATTCATTAGAAATTAAAGAAAAAACATATGAAATTAAAATGAGCTGTTTCACAAATTAGTTTTTTTTTCAGAAAATGAAACAAATTTAATTGTAAACAAATAGAAAGGTCCCAAAACCTCATATTAGGTATGTGCCATCATAATTGGTCCCAAAATATATATCAAAGTCGTTTGGCTTATTTTTTCCTGGGCATTTACAGCACATTTAGTAATAGAAGATTATTATTTTTTAAGCTTTCAGGTTCTGAAGAAGGGAACAATGTTGAGTCCTGAAACGTTAACTGCATAAAGAAAGCTGTGTAAAAAATTGTATAAAGAAAACTGCGCAATGAATGGTTTCCATGCTTATTAGAAGAAATGAATATCAGCACTGTTTAAAGTGAAATTTATGAGAACAACAGAAAATAAGAAATAAAAACTGGAAGTGGATCATTCTGTTCGAAGTGATTTAATTTAAAGAGGGTTCAGCTACTATGGAATAGAGAAAACACAAATGGCAGAACATCAGGGCCCAGATATTCAAAAGGGTTGCTCCATGCGCAACAGGGTTGCGCATGCGCAAGTCCTACATTGCGCCATTCTGCTATATTCAGCAGGAGGCAGTTGCTCCACTGGCAACAGGTTGCACAAAAGAGCAATGCAAATGAATGCATGCTCAACAGGAGGGGGAGGAACCATGCATAACCTGCACAACCCGATATTCAGTCGGGTTGTGCAGAGATTGTTCATCTTAACCCCAACCTGCGCCTGCTCAACCTTGAGCCAAAAAAAGGATCAAGTTGAGGGCCACCACAGGTGAGCTGCTGTATTGCAGGGCGCAACACAGCAGCTGCCACCCCTGGCTGGCCCCAATCCCGTCCCTGTGCCCCCCACCAGCCCGATCAGGCATAGAGTAACACATACCTCAACTGTCCCTGATTTTCAGGGATGTCCCTGATTCTTGCCACAGAATTTTCCCTCTGTCTTCGTGAAAATTCGTGTTTCCTGTGACAGAACAGTGGGGACTGTAAGCATAAAATAATATCAAACATTAAAAATACAGACTAGTTCTTCTTCAGAAATGCATCTTATACAAATCCCTTATTCTATCAGATTTCTGAGTGAATATTACCAATTGTTAAGATGTGTCCCTGATTTGGCATCTTGACCCTGATTTTTTAAGCCTTGTCCCTGATTCATGACACAAAGGTTGAGAGGTATGGAGTAACATGAACCCCCACCACATCTCCCACAGCCCGATCGCGGGCATCCACAATTACATAGAAACCCCCATATCCCACAGCCGATCCTGGAGCAGTACAGTCCCCATAGACCCCCCCACACATCTCCCACAGCCCGATCGCGGGCAGAGCGATATGAACCCCCCAAGTGCCCGATCGCGGGCGAAAGTAACCCTCCCCCAACCCGAATATCTCCCTGGTGGTCAGTGGACCATAAAGCCCGATCGCGGGCAGATGTCACATCTAGCCCCCAAACATCTCCCTGGTGTCTGGGTGTCCCCACCCACCCCACGAAGCCCCTCCACCGCTTCCCCCCTGCGGCGGCGAGCGACAGCATCCCACTCACCTGCACGCCCGCGCCTGCCGACTGACTATCGGTAGGAGCCGCGGCCATTGGTGCAGAGCTATAGCCAATGGGCATACAGCCCATACCTCGGGATCGGGCGCACCTACATGCAAATGGCATGCAAATGGGGCTATAAATAGATGCAAATGGCCCCCTGTGCCTTTGGATAAATTATGGCCCCATTTGCATGTCACCTTTGAATATCGGAAATTTGAGCATGGCGTGAATGGTACTTGGCGCCAATCGCAAGTTTAATGCTCAACTCCTGGCAACTTGCGGTGGTGCAGTTCCACTGCCCACGCGCAAGTGCTGTGGCTGGGGGTGATATTCAAGGAGTTGCTCACAGCCGCAACTCCTTGAATATCACCCCGGCCACACCCCTGCGCAACTATTTTGAGCAGCGCAGGGGCTTGCGCCTCAGAATTGCGCAGTTTGAAAATCTGGGCCCAGATCTTTTGCACCGTCATACCCCAACCAGTCATATTGTTCTAGCCAACATTGCTGGAACCAATGGCTTCACTTTGTCTTTTCATACTCATAGGCCCAGATATTCAAAAGGGTTGCTCCATGCGCAACCCCCAACCTGCGCCTGAGCCAAAAAAGGATCAGTTGAGGGCCACTCACAGGTGAGCTGCTGTATTGCAGGGCTAACACAGCAGCTGCCACCCCTGGCTGGCTCCCCAACTCGTCCCTGTGCCTCCCTCACCAGCCCGATCGTGGGATAGAGGATCTGAACCTTACATACATCTCCGACAGCCCGATCGTGGGCACAGCAGTTAACATGAAACCCCCACACATGGGGGGCACTGGGGGGTTCATATTACTATTCTGCCCGAGATCGGGCTGTGGGAGATATGTGGGCGGGGTTCATGTAACTGTACCTGCCTGCGATCGGGCTTCGGGATATGTGTGGGGGTTTCATGTACCTGTACCTGCCCATGCATCGGCTGTGGGATGTGGGGGTTTCATGTACTCTGTAATGCCCGCGATCGGGTTCGGGATATGTGTGGGGGGGTTTCATGTAACTGTGATGCTCGCGATCGGGCTGCATTGTGCGTCGGTCCCCGACGGCTGCTGCCTGGCAGGGTGGCCAGGAGCAAGTCCTCAGGGATCGGCGCACCTACATGCAAATGGCATGCAAATGGGGCCATAAATAGATGCAAATGGCCCCCCCTGCGCCATGCATAAATTATGGCCCCATTTGCATGTCACATTTTGAATATCGGAAATTTGAGCATGGCGCAATGGTACTTGCGCCACCGCAAGTTTAATGCTCAACTCTGGCAACTCTGTGGCGCAGTTCCACTGCGACATGCGCAAGTGTTGTGAGTTGGGGTGATATTCAAAGAGCTGCTCAATAGCGCAACTCCTTTGAATATCACCCCGGCCACACTCCTGCGCAACTATTTTGAGCAGCGCAGGGGCTTGCGCCTCAGAATGGCGCAGTTTGAAAATCTGGGCCATAATCTTTTATTTGTTTGTCTTCGTCAGCATGCTTTCTATTAATGTCAGCTGGGTTACTGACTTCTTTAATATATCTCCACATTTTCAGATTTGTAGTTAATAAAGTTGTGTCATGAAAAGTGTGTGTGTTTTTTTCTTCCCTTTTTCCTTCCTTTTCCCACCCTGGCCACAGATCCAAGAATTGTTTGATTGTCCCAGTTCTATTAAAAATGTTCACCAGAAAAAAGTAAGGATAAATCCAACAGCATCAACCCATACTGTTATTTATTTCTTTTTATTCTCTGGCAACCAGGTAATTCCCATTGGCACAAGATCCATTTATGGGGGTGGCCCAGGAACACAGGGAGGTTAAGTGACTTGCTTAGGGTCAACACAGTATGCAAGTGGAGGCTGTGGGAATTTAAACGCAGATCTGCTGGCTGTACAAAGTCTGTTCACAACCTGTTGCTCTCTCTGTTAAACACTCCAGTTTTCCTTTCCATGACAGCCATGTATTCTGATATGCTTTGACCACCTTTTTGATAACTAAACTATCGGTACTTGTGGCATCTTCAATACTACATTGTGTTCCCCTTACCTCATCAGCTACTGCTGTTTCTTTTTAAATGTCTAAGACATCTCATTTCACAATCTCAGACACACCATTCCATGCTATGTATTCCAGTGGCCTGCAAAAGTGTAGCTAATATCATGGAATGTTCAGGGTGGTAGTATAAAAATAAGAGCAGCAGCTGATGAGGACTTAGGACAGAAATAATCAACACAGTGACAAAAGCAATATGTGAAAACTAATTTGAAAAAGTGGGTCTAAAACATATGAGTATATAGGAAAAACAAAAAGGAGCCCATTACAGCATATAAAGGTGTAAAAACGGTTTCCTATCATGGCAGTAAATGACCACACTTAAAATTCAGAGTTGAAAAGATTAGGTTGATTTACTGCTAATGGTCTTAATGGCCATACTTTACACCTCCTAGACAGACGTGTTTTATAAACAAAGGCCTGTGACTAGTGACATCAGAACTTGTTTTGTAACCTGGGCATACATGCAACAGTGAATGATTTGATACACTCAGTTTTAATACTATCTGAGCACTTAGACTGGCCCAAAACTGGACTACATTTAATCAAAACAGGATGACCAGATAAGGACCCTGTCTACAACTGGACAGGTGGCAACCATAGAACGATGCTGCTCCTGGACATAGTCACAAATCTGCCTGCCATGAGTACTGAGCTAAACAAGGAAAGGAAAAGGAGAAAGGACCTTTACCAGCAAAAAATAAAAGCAATAGTTAGTATAAAATGAAACAGTTTGTAAATGCACTACACACACACACACATCTATTTTTTTCATTTCACTAATGCTAAGGCAGCACATAGTTAAACCTCCATGAAAAGGACCTGGCTTTAAATTAAATAAGTTATCTTTATGCATTTATTTGATACCTGGGTTGAGAATGGAACTGCAGCTTTCCACAGGAGGAATTGCACTAGCCCAGCTGGGCAAGTAACAAATATTCTGCACCAGCCCGCGACAATCTGCACTAGTACCCGGGCTAGTAAATGCATGTTAAGGTCAACCCCTGACCTTCAGCTTTTTCTACAATGGATCTTTATTTTTCTACAGCTCTGTACTAAGAATCCCATCTTGTGTCATTGGGGATAATCAGTTTGGTACCAATTTTGTCCGAAACAATAGTTCCCTCCTTGATGTTATATTAACCTCTCACCCTCATACAATTCTGCACTCTACTGTTTTCCATAATGATATGAGTGACCACGGAATTGTAGTATGTATAAGATCACATGCCAAGGGTCGTTACCAACCCAAGATTATAAGAAAATGGTCTTACCATAAGTTCAAAGCAGCAAATTATTTATCTAACCTAGGTAACATCAACTGGCAAGATCTATATCTTGCTAAAATGGCTGATGATACAGTCACTATCCCCAATAACAACCTTACCACGCTGGCTAACAAGCATTAAATCTCGTGTGCGTAAACTCTCACACTCCTGGTTTATACTGGACCTCAAGACCGCACTCACAAAACGTGATAAACTTTGGTCTCAGGCTAGGCATTCCAAGTGCCCTTCTGACTGGCAGGCTTTTTGAGCGGCTAGGAATGCTTGCTTTAAACACATTCGTGCTGCCAAAACAAATTTCTATATCACCACTTTAGAACAAGCTAATGGGAAGTCTCATAAAATCTGGAGGACCCTTAAATCTATTGAAGAATGGCTGGCTGCTCCCTCTATTCCAGCCAAGAATCACACCAATGGCATGGTCATCGAAAATAATAGTCAAATCCTTGAAGAGCTGAACTCTCATTTTGCTACTGCTCTGGCCTAGCCTTCAACTTCTCACCATATGCACACCTTGCAAATTGTCAGGCCAGTTCTACCCCATAACCTCAAAAATAGCCTCATCCCTTCCAGCTGTACCCGTCCAACTACAAAGAAGTTGAAGACACACTTCTTACCTTAGACACTAAGAAAAGTGCGGGGGATGATGGACTCAAACCATTCTTCCTAAAGTTAGGCTACTTTCTTCTCACAGCCCCCATTCTTTTTTTTTTAATTGTAATTTTTATTGTTTTCTTTGTAGACACACACAAAAAAAGGAAAACATATATACAAAAATAATGAGTGATACATATTCCATTTCCACCCTTGTTCAGTAATACATCTAGGGTACAACTTAAAGGCAGGCTTAATATCTTGGTATTAATATAGCTGATACCTAAATTTATTGGCAAACAATTAAGAGCACAGTTCCCAGCTCTCAGGGAGGACACGAACATGAGCAATTGCATTTTCCCCTGACTACAAGGATAGACGGACATTGAACTCAACAGGCATCTGCTGATCCTTGGACCCCTCCATCCGGAGAACATACTTGAGGAAGTCATTAAGGCACAAAGTCCGGATCCTGCTGTGATATGTACGTCACCCATTTATGCCATCTAAGTTGAAAAGGCCCCTCCCTGTTCCCTCCCCTGGCAATCATTCTCTCCATTGTATATAATTCCCCCATGACCCTGTACCAATCCTGTATGGTTGGGGGAGATTGTTTGCTCCAAAGATGAGTAATTCCCTTCTTGGCAGCCAGTAAGTAGGTAACAAGAAAGGAACCCCTTGGGATACATACCTCTTCCGGAGGGACAGAAAGCAGCACCAGTTCTGGTGTTAATATTGTCTCATCCCCTACCAATTCCACCAGTGCCTCTTTCACCCCTGTCCAGTATTGTTTCAACTTCGGGCAAGACCACAGTATATGAACATGGTTGGCCATAGACTCCCCACATTCCCTCCAGCACCTACCCTGAGTGGCAGCAGAGAATTTCACAAGCTTTGCAGGGGTAATGAAAAATCTACTTCTCACCTTCCAGGCAAACTCCCTCCCATATGGGGAACCAGAAATACCCATGGAAGGTCTAATACATTTCAACCAGTCTTCTTCCGAGACTGGAATTTCCAATTCTTTGTTCCATGCCACAAGGATTCCTGTAGTAGGCTCTCGATATCCCTTGTAGACCTTTGTGTATCAGGCCTATAAAATGGGGCCAAACTAGGCCTCCCATGGTAGTTGCAAAGATATTCAATAGCAAAGGTAGGGGGTTCGGAAGGGAATGCCTCTCAGGGGGACACTGAAGCTGTAGTTCTCTAACCTGTAAGTATACAGCCAAATCCCCATGTTAGAAAGTGTATCTGTCCTGCAAAGTAGTAAAGGGAATGATTCCCTGTGCATCTACCATCTGAAATATAAAGGAGAGACCTATACCATGCCAGTGATTTATGCCCTGCAGCACTTGTGGAGGGCGATTATGTAATTCTGCCCTCAGGGTGCGTAGATAATAACCTTATCAGTACCTTCTCGGGGGAGGATCTAAGCGTAACCCAAACTAAGAGACTAGATCTAGCCCCGGTATATAAGGTATTTCTTTTTTCCCCAGTGTTGAGGGTCTGTAGAATAACAAGCTTGGGTTACATCCTGCATTTGATTTACAGCCAATTCTAATATCATCCAAGGTATGGAATAATTTGGATTGCTCCAGTATAAAATTCTAGTCACCGTGGCTTGAGCATATTTCTGAAGATTCGGAAGGGCAAGACTCCCCTATCTTTAGGGAGTTGTAAGATAGACCATCCAACTCTGGGCTTCTCCCTGGCCCAAACAAATCTAGCTAGAGTGCGATTCCAAGAATTAAAATATATGGATGGGGGGGGGTCCGGAATGGTCTGAAACAAGTATAACAACCGTGGGAGAATGTTCATTTTCACTAACTCCAGCCTGGTATAAAAAGTAAGGTGAAGCTGAGACCAGGCATGCAGATCTGCCTCGATCCTTACAGTGAGGGGTTATTAGTTAACCAGTGTTATGTTTTACGGATTTTGAGAAAGATATATCCCTAGGTATTTTATTTTAGTGTGGAGACACTTTAATGGGGAACTCTTTTCAAGTCGGGGGGGGGGTTAAATTGATAGTTAGTACCTCCGTTGTCATAGAATTTATTTTATACCCTGAAATCTGAGCAAAATTGTCCAGCAGGTCCCATAATGCTGGCAGAGATTGCTGAGGGTTCCTAAGGGACAAGAGAACATTGTCCGTGCCCAAGGATAGCTTCCACTCCCTCCCACCCACAGGGATCCCCTCAATCTCCCAGGTTCTCCGGATCACAATAGCCAGCGGTTCAATATATAATGTGAAAAGTAAGGGAGATAGGGGACAGCCCTGACGTGTCCCTCTTTCCAATGGTATATGTGATGTTAGGCTACCCTTTACCTTTATGTAGGCCTTTGGGGTTGAGTAGAGCTGAGACACCCATTTAATAACCTTCTCTGGGAAGCCAAATGCCCCTAAAACCTTCCACATAAACCCCCAGGCAACCCTGTCAAAAGCCTTATACACGTCTAAACTTATTAAAAGGGAAGGATTTGCCTCTCTAGTCATATGCTCCAGTAAATGAATTGTTCTCAGGGTGTTATCTGCTGTTTGTCTCATCCTGAGAAACCCTGCCTAATCAGAATGGATTAAATGCGGCAAAATGTTCTCCAGCCTTTTCGACCAAATGCTCATATATATTTTGTAATCACTGTTTAAGACCGAAATAGGTCTATAGGATTCCATATACACAGGGTCCTTGTCTGGCTTTGGAACAGCTGAAATTACCACGTATTCCCAAGAGGGCGGGGAGGGGGCACCTGGACGTCAAAAGGTTTGGTGCATCAGAGTAATAATATTGGGGAAAAAGCCTTATACCACTCTGCCAGTAACCCACCTGGGCCCAGGCATTTGAACGTTTTAGTCTGACCAATGGCCGATTTAATTTCAAGATTAGTGATAGGGCCCCGTAGAAGGGTCTGCTGCGTGGGTGTGAGCTTTGGGAATGAGAGAGGGGCCAGGAAAGCCTTAATCCTATCTTTGGACGGGGGATCATGCTCCTAATACAGTGTTTTATAAAACTGGTGAAACGCTTGTAAAATATCTGAATGGGTCCTTAGGAAATTCCCAGTGACTGGGTCTCTGATCTTGTTAATGGTCGCTGAATGTCTCAAGGTCCTGACTCTCCTGGCTAAGTTCCTGGCTCCCTTTGGTCTGCTCCCATAATAGAATTTCTTGAGGTACAGAAGACTGGCCTGCACCTTGGAGTCCAGAGTCCTCTGTATTTCAGAATGAACTTGTCTGATCTCTGCTTGCAGTTGTTTATATCTGGCTTCTCGTCTTTTATGTAAAAATGACAAATAGGCTATAATCTCTCCTCTTATTACAGCCTTAACTGTATCCCATAAAAGTATAGAAGAAATTTCCGGAGAGGAGTTCTCTCTGCAGATTTGTGGGATACGTTCTTTTATTTTAGACTGGAACTCCTTATCCTTTAAAAGAGATAAATTGAGCGTCCATAATGAAGGTCTTTTTGGTTGCCCCAGATTAACCTTTAACGTCAGGGGTGAGTGATCTGAGATAACTCACGCTTCTACAGTAATGTCAGTTACAAGGTCCAAATGTTCTGATGAGGTGAAAAAGTAGTCAATTCTAGACTGGGTATGAAATCTAGGAGAAAGAAAAGTGTATCCTCCTTTTGAAGGGTAAAAATGATGCCAGACATCCATCAGACCTAGCCAGAGGGAGTTGTAATTTAAGCAGTTTTTGTGTGGGTGAATATCTATACGCTTGAGGGTGTGATGCATCCTTTTGAGGGTTTATTGTCACATTAAAATCTCCCCCGATCAACAAAACTCCTTTCTGTAGATCTAACAACTTATTATTAAATTGCATCAACAGATTCGGTGTAGCTCCTGGGGGGGAGGTAAACAAGACCTCCCTATCGAATAGTCGACCCTGTGCAATCACAAAATAGCCATCTGGGTCTGACCATTCCTGTTCTTTTACAAAGGCAGTAGTAGCAGGTATCAAAATCACCACCTCCTGTCGTTTCCCAGATTTACTAGATGAGGAAAAAATTAAGTATCTGCCTCCCGACGAGAGTTTTGCATGTTCCTTCTGAGACAAATGTGTCTCCTGTAAATATATTATATCCCCCCTTGTCTACGCAGCCCCCATTCTTCATATATTCAATCCGTCTATCACCACTGCCTCAGTCCCGTCCTGCTGGAAATCTGCCCATATCCTCCCCTTGTTTAAATCAGGTGACCCATGCGGTTTAAATAATTATAGGCCTATTTCTATCCTGCCCATTCTCTCTAAAGTCTTTGAAAAATTAATTTACTCCTAACTAAAACAACATATCGAAACCCTTCTCACTTCTTAACCCAGTTGAATCTGGTTTCCGGTCTAATCATAGTACTATCATAGTCCTTGCTAAAGTTTCTAATGACTGAGTTTCAGCTCTGGACTTGAAGAAAATCACTGGTGCAGTTTTCCTAGACCTTAGTAAGGTGTTTGATACCATTGACCACAACTTAGTAGTCAGAAGCCTTTCTAGCCTGGGTGTCACCTCCTCCACTGCCCAGTGGTTTACCAGTTGTCTAACAGGGAGGACACAGAAAGTCAAAGCTGATGGCCTATTCTCAGCCTCACTTCCGATCGTTAGGGGAGTCCCTCAAGGCTCCATTCTAGGCCCAATCCTTCTCTCTCTCTTTACATTAATAATCTTGACTTTAATATAACTAATTCCAATTTGCATTTTTTTGCAGATGACACAGTACTGTACACCTTGGGCTCTACCCTGTTGCAAGTAAGAAACGTATCACAAGCTGACTTTGCTCAGCTCGAACTCAGCCTTATTAGCTCAAAGCTCCTCCTTAATGCTAAGAAAACCAAGGCTAGGATTTTCACTCACAATACGTCCTCTACCACCTCCCTTGACCTGCCTAATGACTTTGTTGTCACCTCCCTAGGTGAACCTCTTGAGGTTGTCTCCAAATTCAAATATCTTGGCATATAGTTAGACAATCAGTTCACCTTTAATGACCTTCTTGATAATTTGACCTGCAGGCTAAAAAACAGTCTAGTTTTTTTCTTTAGAAACAGGTTCCTCTTTTCTGTTGAGGTTAGAACCAGGCATGTTCAGGCCACATTCCTCTCCCTACTAGACTATGGAGACTTAATCTAATCTTAATCTAATCTAATCTTAATCCTGACTAATTTCTCCACCTTAGCTTCCTTGAGCATGCCTTTTTTGAGCTGTGCTTTCAACCTCCATTTTCTCTAGTTCTGCTGTCTACCTCATAATTTCCCATCCTTCCTTCCTCTCAGCACTTTGCCCACTTAGCTCACCCCCACCCCTCCATTATATTGCTAATTTTGTCCCTATCCTTGGCCAGACAGTCTACCTCTCGCTGTCTCCTAGGCGTACCCCCTCCCAGCTTTCTCACCTCCTCCTCTTTTCTTTTGTGTCTGTAACTACCCCGCCCTGGAACCTCGGTTCCTGGACTTCTTTAAGGTAATCTTCCTCTGCTCTTTCCCTACAGAAAGGAGCCCATGACTAGGGCTGCAGCAAGTGGCCTGCACTGCTCCTCTGGCTGGCGGCAACTACCCTCAAACTCTCCACCACTCAGCCGCTCTCGGCTGGCAAGGTACATCTTCCTTCGGTCTCTGTGAGTCCTCTGCCCTCACATTTCATTGGACGGCAAGCTGTCCTGCCTGATCTGGGATTGGACATCTGGGATTCAGCATGCCTAAGGGATTGGCTGCCTGATAATTTCTCTGTATGGACTGAAAGGTTGGGTCACTCCCGACCCTAATAGCTCATTTTTGTCTCACTAAACTTGTCCCTCCCACCCACCACAACCCCAGCTGCTATTAAATATGCCCAGTCTCTGTCCATTTTCTCAAGTCCTTCTCACCACTGGCTGCATACTGATCTCCACGCAACCAAATTCCTGTATCCTGGCCTGTCTCATCTTAAAGGTACATAGCTACCTCTCCTCTGCTCACTTGCTAGGTAACCATGGCTCTAAATTTTAAATTCCCTGTGAGTGCCTTTCCCATTCTCATTCTTCTGTCTTTGCCCATTCTCACAAGCAAGACAAGCCATTGTTTGGTCTACTCACCCAATATTGAAATCTTAAAAAACCTTCACTACAACAAAGGTTGCTCATCTGGGAACTTTTTCACCATTAATAAAGGACCTTGGTCTATCTCAATGATCCTACCCCTATAATTATTTGGCCCCCAGGTGGCTTACATGCCCATCAATGAGTCATTATGGACCACATTATTCTCATTGTTTTAAACAGGAAAAAAATAAAACCTTGCTGTGTACGCATGAAGGCTAAATGTTTCTCCAAGGCTCTAAGAGAACTCATACTCAGGATAGCCATTATGCTACTTCTGCTATCTGGAAACAGTCATCCTAATCCAGTCCAGAAACACCTCCTACCTGCAATGCACACCCTAAACAAGGTACCATTAAACTGGCCACCATTAATATCTGCAGCCTTTTAAGCAAAATTGACGTCCTGAAAGTCTGGGTAACTCAGCACAACCCTGACATACTATCTGTCGTTGAGACATGGTGACCCCAAAAATACCTGATTTTGCAGTAGCTCTACCTGGATACACTATATTCAGGCTGGACAGGCTGACCAAATGTGGGGGTGGATGTGCTATATTTCTAAAAAGTTCCCTAAAGGGGTATGCTATGCCACCACTTGATCTCAGGGGCAATACCCAGGCACTGGCAATAAAAGTGCTGCTGGGGGCTCACCATAAAACAATATCGGTAGTGTCAGTCTACATACCTCCCAAAGACCTGGCCACTGGTCTCCTCAGTCTTCTTGACCATCTCCGTTCACAAAAGCACCTCACAGAGACAATTATCATTGGAGATTTTAACATAAACTGGCTGTCACCTGCAAGCAACTCCCTAAAGGATGCAATGACAGCTCTTCACTTAACTCAACTTATTAATACACCTACTAAGATAAACTATAAAACAGGGACTAGCACCACCCTTGACTGGATAATTTCCAACCAACCTAACTGCCATTCCAATGTAACTGTGCTCCCTGACTCCATCAGTGACCATTCCCCAATCACATGCAGCTGGACTAATAAATTCCTTATCCTCCCTCCCCAAACTATCTACAGCAGGATACTTAAAAGGGGCCACCTGGACCTCCTAAAACAACAGCTTCGTGCCCAAAATTGGAACATCCTGGACTCTACTGCCAACATTAATGTAGCCTTCTGTCACTTCATAAGGGTTTTCAGTACCGCTTGTGATACACGTGCCCCTCTCAAAAAGATGAAGGTCTCTGGCATGGTGAACCCCTGGATCACTCCTGAACTCCTTTCCCACATAAAGCTTTGGGACCATCTCTGGCACTGTGCAAAAGCCACGAGTAAGCAGCAGAACCTACAAGCCTATAAAGCAGCTACAAAAAACTGCATGAGGGAGACTCGCCAGGCAAAAGACAAGTACCATAGGGAGATGCTTACCAACTCTTGGGGTGATAGCAGAAAGTTCTGGTCTAATATAAATGATGTCACTGACAAAGAACCTAAAGTATCGCCTACAATGCTAAACATTAATGGGACCCCTACCGCTGACCCACTGGAAATTGCTAATGCTTTTAACAATGCTTTTACCAATTTGAGCTGTGTTCTCCTACATGACTTTTTCACTGATAAAGCTGCCCATGCTACAAGCCACTGTCATGAAAATAGCCCTGAGCACCCCCCTTTTTATTTTAAAAGGGTATCATGCAACCTGGTTAGAAAACTACTAGATAAGGTCCTAAGAAACGCAAGACACAGTAGTGATGGACTAGACCTTAAGCTTATCACCCTAACCCTAGATGAATTTCTCCTACCTATAACTAAGGTTCTAAACCTTTCTCTTACCTTGGGACAATTTCCTGATGCTTGGAAAAATGTCCATCTTAACTCTGGTGCATAAAGCTGGTGTTCGTTCCCTGCAAGGTAACTATAGGCCAATATCCATTCTCCCTCCACTCTCCAAGGTGCTCGAGCAAATTGTTACCAACCAACTTGGTGCTTATCTGGAAACTTACTCTATCCAGTGCCCACAACAATATGGCTTTAGAAAAGGGCACAGTACTACCGCAGCGTTATTAGAATTCACAAGCTTCATACAACAGGCCATCGATCAAGGCAAGCTTGTAGGTACAGCCTTTGTTGACCTAACAAAGGCCTTTGACACAATGAATCACACACACTGTTGCTCGGCCAACTCTCTAAAACTGGTGTTGCCACTAACACCCTGAAATGATTCGGGAAGCTACCTCAGTGATAGACTGCAGAGGGTGAGGATATCAAACGTAGTTTCAGAGCAGAGGGCTGTCCAATCAGGGGTACCTCAAGGCTCAATCCTGGGACCCCTACTGTTCAGTATTTTCCTGAACAACCTCCCAGCTGCCTGCAACCAATGTACTCTCCTCTAAGCAGATGACGCAGTCATCTTTACCAGCCACCTGGATTCCAACACACTTGAAAACAATCTTCAACAAGGTTTCACAGAAGCAGAGAGATGGTTTAATAATCACAAATTAGTGCTAAACTGCAAAATAACTAAAGTCCAGCTGTTTTCATCCTCTCGGAATAAGTTTAAGGCCCATGCACTCACTATATCTTAACAACCATGGAGACGCTCTTGAACAAACTCAGCTTTTCAAATACCTAGGTTTAACACTGGATAGTGACCTCTCCTTTGTGCCTCACATTGAAAATGTTGCCAGAGATTTTAATACCAGAATAGGGCTGCTCTTCAGACATAGACGAAGTCTTACCCAAGAAGCCCTGAAGGTTGCAGTTCACAGCTCGGTCCTCTCAATTATTGATTATGGTCTAATCATATACTGTGCTGCAACATCCACTTCACTTAATAGACTCAAGATTGCCCTGAACAAGGCCTGTAGGTTAGTTACGGGTGCTGCATGCCTCACTCATACCTTTGAGTTATATGCTCAATCTGGCTGGCTCCAGCTAAGAAACAGGATCAAATATCAAGCCTGCCTTCTGACCAAAAAAGTTCTACTTGGATTACTACCCCCGAGCATTGGTTGCCTGCTAAACAAATCCCCTAAGACCCAACACACTCGCACCTCTGATTCTGACCTCTTTCTAGTACCACACTGTTGGACTGCTCAGTACCAGCAATCCTTTCAATACAGAGCCCTGCTGTGGTTTAATAATCTAAGCAACCAACTGAACACTCTTTCTAGTCTTTCCCAATTCAAACCTATGCTTCATCAGCATCTCCTAACCAAAAGCACTTGTGATTGTTACACCTAGTTTCCCACCTCTGTGGACACCCTCCTATTACTCTTTCACTCAGTTGATGCACCTACTAGGCCTCCTGTTCATTCACCTCTCTTGACAGAACAATTTCACCTTTTCCCCTCTGTCACCTCCTCCCCTACCACACACCCCTCCTTGCTCTTGTCCACTGATTTCCCTCTTTCTTGGACTTGCCGGGCCCTCTGGTCCCCACTCTCCCTTATCTTGCTATCCCTTTCTCCACCCTCCTTTCCCCTCCTGTACCCCCTCTCCCACCTTAGCCTCCCCTTCTCTCTCTCTAGAAAAGGCCTCTGGCTGCCATATTTTCCTTTTCTACCTGGATACTGCACTTCTTCTCTCCCTATACCTCTCCTTTCTTACCCTCCTGCTTTCCCGCTCACCCCTGACTTGCACTGTTTCCTCAAATGTACTTTATGATTTACTATGCTTTCTTGTAACCTTGATTGTGTAGCACTGTTCCCACATACCTACTATTTGACTTGCTATGCTCTCATGAACCCCTGATTGTTGTCTGTACCTCCCAGCTTATTGTAACCCTTTCCTTTGACGTGGAACCTTTGTAAATGAGCTGCCTCGCACTCAAAGGTATTTGTAATATAGAAACATAGAATTTGACGGCAGATAAGGACCGCATGGCCCACCTAGTCTGCCCATGTCCCTACCTAATGGATAAGCTGCAGATCCTAGTTAACCAACAGCCTACTTCCTCCTATCCCCCACTAGAACTACCTTATGTATGTCCCATGCATTCTTGAATTCCCTCACAGTTTTTGACTTTACGACCTCCTCAGGAAGGCTGTTCCATGCATCTACAACCCTCTCTGTGAAGAAATATTTCCTCACATTACCTCTGAGCTGTCCCCCCCATCTCCAAATTGTGTCCCCTTGTTCTTGCACATCTCTTTTTCTGAAAGATGTTACCCTCTTGGACTTTGTTGATTTCCTTGAGGTATTTGAAAGTTTCTATCATGTCCCCCCTTCCTCCTTTCCTCGAGGCTATACATCTTAAGCTCCTTTAGTCTTTCTTCATATCTCTTCTGGTGCAGGCCCTGCACCATTTTGGTTGCCCTCCTCTGGACAACCTCCACCCTGTCTATGTCTTTGCGGAGATTGGGTCTCCAGAACTGTACACAGTAGTCCAGATGTGGTCTTACCAACTGTCTGTACAGAGGGACAACAACTTCCTGTTTTCTACTGGTGATGCCTCTCCCTATGCATCCCAGTATCCCCCCAACCCTCCTTACTGCCTTCTCACATTGCTGGCCCACCTTTAGGTCATCTGATATGACTACGAGTACTACGAATATGAGATTTAATAAATAAAATAAAATAATCTATAACTCTACTACAGCCGCAAACCTATGCAGATTGGACGTCCTTTACCATCGTGCCCTGTGGTTCATTACCTGCTCCCCTTACCGAACCCACCACTGTGAATTGCATGCAGCTGTCGGTTGGACATCGCTTACTACTAGATGTCTGCTCCATGCCGGCACTTGGACTCTTAAAATTCTACTGAACAAATTACCAAACTATTTAATATCTGTCATCCACATCTCCTGCAGTTCATACTCCTTAAGAAGTCTGACTTTATCTTTCTTGACGTGCTTAGGACTTGTACCTCCTTTGACAAACGTGTCATTTCTCATGCCCTTCCAGCTATCTGGAATCAACTCCAATCCATACTGAAACTCTCTAGCATTGTTCCTATCAATTTATTTAAAACCCTTTCTGTGACCAAACTAAAAGATACTTGCGGCTGTTTTTAGCCCCTTCTTGCCCCTGACCTTTTCATCAATATCTTACTCCCCCCCAACTCCCTCTATGTCCCTACTGCCAATTTATCACTCACATCTTGGCTCATCCCGGCACTCACATGGCTTGGTCTCCTCTACAGACACAGACCACACCTCATGCCAGAAGCTTTGAAGGTTGCAGTCCTGAGCTCTGTGATCTCTGTAATAGACTATGGTCTCATCATTTATGGCTCGGCCACAACCACAACCCTTAGATGTCTCTCAACTGCCTTAAATAAGGCATGTCAGCTCATCACTGGTGCTCACCGTCTCACCCACACATGTGACCTGTACACTCAGACCGGCTGGCTCCAACTATCAAACCTCATAAAGTTTCTCACCTGCTCCATGGCGAAAAAAATCTACCTTGGCCGTGCACCTTCTGGGGTCTCAACTCTGTTACAACACCGAATTAACAAATAGTGCCTTAGGAGATCCATGCTACAGCTACTGAAAGTCCCCCACTGTCACACTTCACAGGGACAATGCTCTTTTGCTTATCGAGTGCCACTCTGGTTCAATGGCCTCAGCCCCACCATCTACTCTGCCCCAACAACTGGTATGTTTAAAACTAGGCTCTGGGACTTTCTCACTACCAACAGCTCCTGTGACTGCCCAACTTAACCTTGTTTCTCCACTTCCCTTCCTGCTCTAGTGGTCCCCCCTTCCCTCCTCACTGGATTCTACCCTCACATCTTGGTATACCCAATGCTGCACTTTTCACCCTCTCCCCACCCTTCCTACATTCCCCCCCTTCCCTCTCCCTATGACTCTGGAACTTCTTATCTGTTGTCTATTTTCTCTGACAAATGCCGCTGTCTGCCTTGTTACAATGCTACCCCTGAATTGTATTAATCTGTACTCTGTTAGCAATGTCCACATTGTTGTAATGTCTGTCTTGATGTTCCCCATAATTTGTATTTCTCTGACGTGGAACCTTTGTAAAAGAGCCAAGGCTCAAAGGTATTTGTAATCCTAGACTTGATAAATAAAATAAATAAATAAAACATCCTTTCCTTATCCTGCCCTCTCCTTGTCCTTCTTTCCCTCCTTCCCTGCCATCTTCATGCCTCCTCTCTATTCCTCCTGTCTTTCCCCCCTCCTCATTTGATCCTCTCCCTCTCCTCCTCCTCCCTCTCCCCCTAGTACCAATCTTTTACACTCCCTACTCCATGTGTATCCTCTTAGTCTTATTGGTTGTCCCTTTCTACTTGCAATGTTTTCACCAGGTTATACTTATATTTGTTACCTTGTAACGTTTTATTTGAGCACTTTGTATCGCATGTACTTTAGACTATGATCTTATGTTTGTAACCTTCTTTGTCTGTACACATGTCTCAGGACCACCTTGTGAATGAGCTTGCTCAATGGAGCTTTCCTGCAATAAACTTGAACTTGAAACAATGTCACTTGCTTGTAAACATTGGTGAATTTTATTCCAAAGAGCTGAGCATTTTGTCATTGTGCTGGGGCAGATCTTCTTGTATGCAAGATTTACAGTAGCAGAGTCTATATCCTTCACAGCTATTAAGGTCAGGGTATGTGTTGCACATCATTGATATGCAGAAAGGTTGTATGTCTCCTCCAAGCCTTCATCTCCATCATCCAGAAACTACAGGATCCCAAAAATAGATCACTAAGACTGGGGGTGGTGTACAGGCCACCCTCTCAATCTGAAGGGATGGATAGCGTAGTGGCAGAACAGATCAGGAGGAACTGCAGGTAGAGGGGGTGGTGATAGTAGGGGACTTCAACCTGCAGGGGGTGGAGTGGGATACACTTACCACAAAAAACAGAAGAGAGCAGGTAATGCTGGACGCCTTTCAGGAAAGCTTTCTAGTACAGTTGGTCAAGGAATCAACTAGGGAAAGGAACACCCTTGACCTCGTACTTATGAATGGGGAGTGGGTGAGGGATGTGAGAGTGGAGGAACCACTGGGAGTGGGGAATGACCACCAGACAGTATCGTTCCAGTTACAGATGGCTAAAGAGAGCGGGGCATCTGGCACAAGGGTGCTGGATTCCAGGAACGCCAACTTTAAGATGATGAGGGAAGTGGTACAGGGGTTCCTGTGCAAAATTCAGCTGGCTACGGACACACAACAAAGGTGGGAACTGATAAGATGGGGGACAGTGGAGGCAACAGAAACTTGCCATAGGGCCCAGACTAAGAAGGCTAGGGGAAAGAAACCCAGCTGGATAAGCAAAGGGGGTGTTAGACAGGGTGAGGAGGAAAAGGACAGCTTACAGGAGATGCAGAACATTGTGGACAGAGGAGGATAGGGAGGAATATCTGCAAGAAGCAAAGAAAGTGACCAGGGGGGTAAGGGCAGCCAAAGTAGCAAGAGAACTCAGGCTGGCATAGGGCATAAAAAAGGGGAAAAAACTTCTTTAGGTACATCAGGGAGAAAAGAAGCTGTAAGGACCAAATTGTAAGAATTAAGAAGGGGGGGGATGGGTGAAGGAGGAGATGAAAAGGCAGAAGTGCTCAATGACTACTTCTGTTCAGTCTTTACGAAAGAAAGGGAGGGGGCACTACCCATAATTGGAAGGAGGATAGAAACAAATGGTGGGGGGGATGATGGATGGAGAAATCACAGTGGAGAGGCTGCTTGAGGGGTTAAGGGCATTGATCGTGGACAAGGCACCAAGACTGGGTGGAGTACATCCAAGAGTGCTGAAGGAGCTGGCAGAGGTCCTGGCAGGACCCTTGGCTGAATTATTTAATTCATCTTTAGACACAGGATGTGTACCCTATGACTGGAGACTGGTTTATGTGGTTCCCCTCTGCAATAGTGGACCAAGGATGAACTGGGGAACTATAGGCCAGGAAGTCTAACGTCCATAGTGGGGAAGCTAATGGAGACCATCCTAAAGGGCAGGCTAGTGTCACTACTGCAGGTGAGCAGGGTGCAGGACAGGAGGCAGCATGGCTTCGACAAGGGCGGATCATGCCAGACCAGCCTGGTGGAATATTATGACTGGGTGACTAGGCAAATTGACAGGGGGCCATGGGGTGGATGTCCTGTACCTAGACTTCAGTAAGGCCTTTTATTCAGTACCACATGGGAGACTTGGAGGCAAGCTATGGGGCACAGGGGCAGGAGCAAAATTGGTGGGGTGGGTGGAGAACTGGCTAAAAGATAGGCAACAGAACATGGTGGTGGTGGTAGGTGGGGAATATTCATCCCCTAATTCTGTGACAAGTGGTGTTTCACAGGGGTCAGTGTTGGGCCCAGCGCTGTTTGGCATATTTATTGCAGACATCTTAGAGGGCATCAGTATCAAAATCAGCCTATTTGCAGATGACACCAAGATGGGAGTGGTGGTGGACGACCAGGTTGGGTGGCAGGGGCTACAGGAGGATCTAGCAAAGCTAGAGGTATGGCCTGACAGATAGCAGCTGGGGTTCAATGCAAAAAAATGCAATGTACCGCACTTTGGAACAAAAAATCCAAGGAGAAGCTACCATCTGGGGGGGGGGGGTGTGCAGCTGGAGGTAACAGAAGAGAAGGATCTGGGGGTGCTCATCACAGGAGCAATGAACAATTCTGTGCAATGCAGAAAGGCAGCAGCAATGGCCAACAAAATGCTGGGGTGCATTGCAAGGAGCATTACCTTGAGAAGAAGGGAGGTTATTCTGATCATTGGTTAGACCCTACCTGGAATAGTGTGTGCAGTACTGGCACCCATACCTTCAAAAGGACATTAGGCTGCTGGAGGGAATGCAGCGTAGGGCAATGAAGATGATTCAGGACCTGGGGGAATTGCCATATGAAATCAGACTAAGAGAGTTAAACATGTACACACTGGAGGAGAGGAGGGACGGGGGACATGATTAAGAACTTCAAATACATGAAGGGGATAATCAAAACAGATACAGAGGGTCTATTCAGGAGGAGGGTGGGGAGAGACACTAGGGGCCATGACATGAGATTGGAGGGGGTAGATTCAGGAGGGAGGTGAGGAAGCTTTTTTTTTTTTTTTTTTACGAGAGGGTGGTGACAAAGTGGAACACACTACCAGATGAGGTGGTGGCATGTAACACAGTGGAATGCTTCAAGAAGGGGTGGACAGGGCAAATGGAAGGAAGGGGTGGGGCAGCTGCTGAATAGGGAGCTAGCTGCAATCTCGAGCAGCCTAGATAAACCAGGATGGCCTTTTGAAGCTGGCAACGTTTGTATGTTCATATGTTCATATGCAGAATCCTGCATATATCAGCGAAAGTCACTACATCTCCAACTGTGTCATCTTCATTAGCACAGCTGCTGCCTCCCCCTTGCTGCCGGGGGATGGTGGTCACCATTCTCATCGCTGCCATCATCTAGAATCCCATCTGTGGAACTGATGGATGTGGTATAATCTCTGCCAGTCTTTAAATGCTTTAACAAAGTTTGACCTGTTGTAAGTCACAGTTTTGATAACATTGTTCTGGATGTCATATTTCAGTTGATTAAGTTTTGATGCAATAACATTGCATGTGTCTTCCTTTTATTCACATGAATGCCATTGCTGACGACTTTCTAGCCAATGTTTTCTGATCAATCCATTGAGCCGTCACAGCTAGATAACTCCTGTTATGCACAGTCCAAATGTCTGCAGTGGTCATATGTGACTGAGCTGAATTCAGATATCAAATTTCTCTTCATGTTTGGTACATTTTATCTATTTGGTTTGTCAATGTTTTTTCATGTCATTGCTTTTTTGTTTGGTTGTAGACCAGTAACTAATCTGACAAACAATGCCTGTTCAACAACGCTGAATGACTATAGATCTTCAACTACAAACTGAATAATGAGCATATCAACCCAAAATAGACAGATAAGTGAACTGAGGCAGCGCTGCCTCAGAGGCAGATGACTTAATCCCACCCTCCACAGCGTCTCATTGGTTAATACCTTCTGAAGGACATTAACTGAGGTTGCCCACCTCTTGTTGCTGATTGGTTACACATGCTGCTGGCTCAGAGGCAGACTACTTAGTTCCACCCTCTGCTGTGTCTCACTGGTTAATACCTTATGAAGGACAGTAACTCAGGTTGCTGTCTGTTGCTACTGATTGGTTATTCATGTGGTCTCTAAATGGCCCTCCCACTTTTTTTTCTTGCTCTGATTGGGTAGTTCTAGCCTGTCCCTGATTGATCGACATATAGAAAACAGCTTTTTTAAAACACTTTTTTTTTTAATGAAAGTTGCCACTGAGGCAAATCTACCTCCAAGGCAGCCCTGCCTTTGAGGCAGGAATGGATAGGGCTGTCTCCCAGACAGGGCTTTACCCTCTATAGCTAAAGTCCTGAGCTTCACTTCTGTGCCAGCTTGGTGGTGTAGTGGAAATGTATACAGCCTTATAAATGATAGGTTAAGAGTTTGAATCCACACAGGGTCCTCTCCGTTCTCTTTTGCTAGAATTTTACTTGAGTGGTGATCCATGACAGCATGATGTTAGAATAGTAAGTATGTAAGAAAAGGGACTTAGCTGTGCCTCGGAGGCAATATTTGTTTTAAGAAAAGTGTTGCAGATCTGCCTCCAATGCAAAAGTTTATTGTTGCAATTATTCTTTCTCACAACTACAGTAAGTCCCTTTTCTTATATCCTTACTGTTCTAACACTAGGCTGCCATGGATCGCCACTCACATGAAATTCTGACAAAAGAGACCTGAGGTGAACTTGTATGGATTCAAACTCTAAACCTCTTGTTTAATCAGGCAATAGACCTTTCCACTACACCACCAAGCTGGCACAGCAGTGAAGCTCAGATCTTTAGCTATAGAGGTTAAAGTCCTGCCTGGTAGGCAGCCCTATCCATTTCTGCCTCAAAGGCAGGGCTGCCTCGGGGGTAGATCTGCCTTGGAGACAGCCTTCATTTAAAAAAAAAAGTGTCTTTAATAAAAGGTACTTTCTGTATGTCAGCCAATCAGGCAAGCTAGAATCACTCAATCAGAGCAAGAAAAAATGTATTGGAGGTCCATTTAGAGACCAGATGAATAACCAGTCAGCAGCAAAAGGCAGCAACCTCAGTTACTACCTTCAGAAGGTATTAACCAATGAGACACAGTAGAGGGCAGGATTAAGTGGTCTGCCTGTGAGGCAGTGGCATGTATTTTTTTATTTTTTTTTTATTTAGGAAGCTTTACAGTTTTCAACAGCAACACTTAGTACAGAATGTCAGAACTGTTAATTAGGAATTACCATATCTCCCCTCTCCACCCAGGGGGGGTCCCCTCCCCCCTCCCTACTCCTTCCCTCCCCATTGGAGCGACCTATTTGTCCCCTACACATTGTACCTGTACACATATTTGCACAGTAGACTCGGTAAAGCTAACGAATCTCCTAAATAGACTTTAGGATTGCAGAATTATTTAACTGATAAATGACATAAATGAGTACAGATAACTCAATGAGTAAATGAATTAATAAATAAATAAGGAGCTCATGAATGTAACCCTACTATTTCAGGTACAGAGCATACAGCTTGCCCCATCTGTTATCAAAATTAGTCAGTTTATTTCGCAAACTGGCAATCATTTTTTCGACCCTAAGGTAGGAAGACATCTCATGGAGCCATTCGGTGTAAGATATAATAGACTGATCCAACCAGTGTTTGAGAACCAATTTTTTCACCGACATGGCGATTAAAGAGATATAAAATTTCCTTTCTTTGATCTGAATTGTGGACAGATCGCCCAAGATACAAATGTTCGGGGTGAAGAGTGATTCTAATCCCAATAAGGGGTCCAATTGCAATTTAATTTGAGACCATATTGGTAAAACCTTCTTGCATGACCAGAAAATATGTAATACTGTTCCATCCCCTTTACCACATCTAATACACGTGGACGATTGGTTCCTTCCCATTTTTGCAAGCTTACTATTGGTGTAATACATATTATTTAAGATCTGATATTGGGTAATTCTCAGTCTATCCTGATTAATATAAGTATATAAATCTCCAAATATCAGACCAATTAACCATGTGGTTAGGGATTAAGGAGTCCCATATTTTAGAGCCTGGTAACGTGTTCGGGAAAAGGGTAGAAAGAAGCTCATTGTAGATGAGCGAAATGTTGTGTGGTTGGACCACCAGCATTTTAAGCCTTTCCACCAACTTATCCAAGCTAGATGAAATAATAGTTCTCCCAAACTTATGTAGAAGAAGATGCCTCAGTTGGTAGATCTTAAAAATAGCACTGGTAGGGGCCTGGAGTTTGACAAGCATTTCATCGGGTGACATAAGATCATTTGTCCGATAAAGGTCATAGACCCTCATATCTTCTAGCTGAGGAATCCAGTCTCTACCAATACTGGACCCTCCAATTTTCAAGTTAGTATTCTCTACTAAATTTTGCATTGTGTCCTCAGGCATGCATATGTAGTAAGTACATATCTGGAAAAAATTTTTTTATAGAGGTGCCCATCACTGACTGTTGAATAATCTCGGTAATGTCCTAAAAGGTGTGCATAATGCTGTAACTGGGGTCAGCTTGGTTGTACAGAAAATATCTGACTCAATCTGAAGCCATATGGGGATGTAAGTGCTTTCATGGCTGGCAGTGGATATAGACAGCCACCTGACTATTTTGTACAGTTGACTGGCCCAGCAATAATATAATAAATTAGGCAACTTGAGACCGCCCTTATCTTTAGCTAGAATAAGTTTATTATACGCTCTTCTGGGGGCTTTATCCAACCAAACGAACTTTGAAATACTAGCATGTATTTTACGGAAAAAGGAGAGAGGCAACCAGATGTCACTCATATTTAATGGGAAAAATAACCTAGGAAGCACATTCATTTTAATAATATTGATTCTCCCCCAAAGAGAGATCGGTAATGCTTTCCATCTAGAAAGATCTAGTTGTATAGTCTGGATCATGCCATCCAGGTTAAGTTTCTTATATAGTAAAGGATCCGTAGTTAAATGAAAACCCAGATATTTCATTGATCGGGTAGCCCAGTTCATCCCGTATTTACTGAAGCTTTGACAGAAAGTATAATGGTTAAGTGGCATGATTTCAGTCTTATTTCTATTCAACCTGTAATTCGATACCCTGCTAAAGACCCCTATAATAGTTATTACTTCCTCTAATTAAATTAGGGGATCTGCAAGATGAAGTAATATATCATCTGCGTAAACAGAAAGTTTTGTTATGTGTACCTACAGTAATCCCTTGTACGTTAACTGCAGACTTAATTTGTCTTATCAAGGGTTCCAAGTACAAGTTAAACAGAAATGGTGAGAGAGGGCAACCTTGTCGGGTACCTGAGTATAGAGAAAAACCAGACGAGAGCACTTTGTTGCAAAATATCTTGGCCGTAGGAGCTAAATAATTTTTTGGAGCCACTGGGTGAATATCGGGGGTATATTCATCTGTTCAAGGGTAAGCCATAGAAACTCCCAGTCCACCCTATCAAATGCCTTTTCCGCATCTAGCGAAATTAAGGCCATAGGTTGTGGGGTGGATTGGGCTATTCTGAATATATGCCCCAGTTTCCTGAAATGATCTGATGCTGATCTGCCTGGGACAAATCCCATCTGTTCTGGGCTAAGCAAGGGAATCCATATCTTTTGGATTCTTTTTGCGAGAATTTTCATGAGAATTTTAAGATTGCAATTCAGCAGTGAAATAGGTCGGTAACTGGAGGGCTGCTCTGGGGGTTTATCAGGTTTTAACAATAATATGATTATTGCTTCCAAAATGGAGTGGTCCATCGTATCGTTATGCAATATATAATGGTAGAACTTTAAGAGCATTGGGGCTATTTCTTTTTCAAAAACTTTAAAGAAGTTTGAGGGAAAGCCATCTGGCCCTGGAGCCTTGTCTGGAGCTATGGCTTTTATGGTCTGGGAAATCCTCAACTAGTATAATGGAAGCTGACAGTATTTCCCCATCCGAATCCAAAATTTTAGGAAGTGGAATACTGGCCAGGTATTCCTCTATCTCAATTTTTGATGGGGGAAGGGTTAGAACGTTTCTCATAAAGGGTTGCATAGAATCTTTCAAATACTAAAGCTGTATCCCTAGGGAGGGTCTTAAGGGTCCCATCTGAATCCTGGATTGTCTGAATGGTTCTTGAACTTTCCAGTTGTCTCATACGCAACGCCAAAAGATGACTGGCTTTTTCCCCCTGATCTATATAAGTTACCTTTGTCCTGAGGATAGCAAATTCAGCTTTCTCTTTAAGGAGATCCGAGTATGCATTCCTAAGTGCTAATAACTCGGTGAGAACACTTTGAAGGGGGGTTGAAGCGGCAGTTAATTCCAGAGTCCTAATCTGTTCCAATAGTTTTTGGGCTTGGGCCTCTCTAACCTTTTTCCATTTTGATGCTAGTCTAATAAATTCCCCTCTTAAGTAACATTTTAATGCACACCAGACCTGATCTAACCTGGGGATAGAGTTTAAGTTCTCTGTCAGAAATTGCCCAATAAGAGTATGAATCCTAGATACTATAAATTTATCTTTTAATAACTGCATATTTAGTTTCCGTAGAGTGTCCTTTTGCAACTCAACAGATAAAGTAATGTTGAGCCATATCACTGCATGGTCGGATATCACGATCGGTTCTATCCCTCCTCCCAGAGTTCTGGATAATAAATTCGAACTCATGAGAAAATAGTCCAGTCTAGATGCCATCTTATGCACCTGTGAATAAAATGAAAAAGCCTTGGTAGTCGGATTCAATATCCTCCAGGGATCACATAAGCCGAGGAGGTCCATCATTTCAATAAGGGCCCTTTGCGGTGCCGACGGAGCTCTGGGGATCGGGTTAGATTTATCTAATAATTGAGATTGGGTGAGATTCCAGTCTCCTCCCAATATTATGGGGATTGCTGTGAATGGTGCGAGTTTATCTGCTAACCCCATGAAAAAATCAGGGTCACCCCCCCCAACGGTCCGTATATACAACCCAAGAACATGGGTTTCCTATCTAACTGTCCCTTGACCAAGACAAATCTACCCTGCGGATCTGAAATTGTGGATTCAGGGTAAAAGGAGACCATTCTCGTAATGAGAATCCCTACCCCTCCTCTGTTAGTGGAATTTCCCGCAGCAAAAACTTGCCTTACCCCTTGCCTTTTGAAGCCCACTGCCTCCTGTGCCAGAAGGTGTGTCTCCTGTAGGAAAATTATATTAGCTTGCAATAAAGAGGTATGATTGAGAATTGCAATCCGTTTAGCTTGGTCATGAGCTCCCCTTACATTTCACGAAATAATTTCAACATTCACACTGGTCATGTTTAATAGTTATCAGAGCTAACCAACTTCTGTGCCTCGTTATTATGGTCACTCCAATCCCACCCCCCCCTTTCCCCTTTACAAACTCCACATCCTGACATATATGATCCAGAACTATTCTAATCTCCCCCCTATGCAAACCTACAAAACTATTTACAAAAGCTTTTCCTGCTGTAATGAATCCCTTGTTACAGTATCGTAGCTCTATCCCCCACTGGACCCCTTTGGAATACACCTGTATAGTTAGCAAACAATACTCTGACTTACCAGTATGCCCCATTCCTTTGGCTATCTCGGATACTAATACCCATGGTAACCCCCCCACTAACTAGATAGTGATACAGCTTTCTACTAGCGCTCCGAGGCAGCTCCTCCCCTCCACTACCCAGTTCAGCTAGCACACTACCAAAGGATGACTCCCTTGGGTACCACGTCTATGCTGCTGCTATCTGATGGAAACCCTATTTTAATAAACATTGCTGATTCCTAGAAAGTAGTCACAGAGCACGAGGGAAAAGAGCATTTGTTGCTACTGTAAATCATCTCTTTGGAGCAATAGTGCACCCATATTACCAAAGGAAATTGCTTGCAGGAGCAAAACTGTCTTATTTGAGGCCATTACCCAAGATTACTATTTGTTTCCTTAGGGAACAATAATTGGGTGCAAGGTCCACTTTTAACTAAGTCCCCCTTGAACGCTTCCCCCACCCAAGAGTTCTCCCTTCTTACAGGGGAGGACGCTTTGTCTGCTCCACTAACCGCCCACCCCAACTGCAGCCTGGATCCCCCACCACCACAGGCCCCAACCAGAACCCGCCATCTCCCCGAGTCTCCCTCCGGCCCGAAAACCAGCCTCTCTTCCACCAAACAAGGATTCCAGGTTAGTGCTACAGAGCCCTTTCAAAAAATTATTTTAAACTCTGCAATACTTTGAAAACGGCCCTCCGTGAGCTAGTCCAGACAGGTCCCATAAAATATTAAGATTTGTGAAATAAATCAGGAATTTTAACAGCCAGGTCGTCTAGCACCTTAGAAGGGGTCTCATAGGTGTTCCAACTGTCCACTATCTTGACTTGCAGATGAGAAGGATACAGCATTTTAAAATGAATGCCTGCTGCAATCAGCTTTGTGACGATGGGGTGAAAAGCTGCAATCTTTTGCCTTGTTTCATATGGTAAATCTTGTGTCAGGCGAATCTTGGCCCCCTCCCATAATATAAATTGTGCTTCTCTTGCTTTGCTCAACACATGTTGTTTCTCAACAAAACTTAGAAACTTGATCATGAGGGGCTGAGGAGGAGCTCCTGGTTGAGGCCGAGGTCGCAAAGAGCGGTGAGCCCTCTCGACTTGTTATGAGGCTCTCATCGGAGATGGCCCAGCTACTTTGCACAGGAATTTCTGAAGAAAAACTTGAATATTCTGCCCCTCTTCAGCTTCAGGTAGCCCAAGAATTAAAATGTTTGTTCCTGTGACCTCTCCCTTCTAAGTCTTTGGTTTTTAATTGCAATTTCTGTATCTGTTGCTTCAGCCCCACCATCTCTGGCTCTAGCTTATCCCTCCACCTCTCGATAGAAGTAGTAAGGGCCTCTGAGTCTGATACTCTTCTTGACAAATCTGCAAAATCTCCTCTCAGGGATTTCAGCTCAGAGGCTAGCTCTCCCAGAGTATCTTTAAAAGGCTGAAGCTCCTATAAAAAGCGATCCTCGGTTAAAGAAATCGGGGCAGACATCTGCGAAGCTTTTTTATCTGGAGTCACGCTCTGGGCCTTAGATTTCTAGGGGTTTTTCTCCGGCGTGGTCGGTGGGGTATGGCATATAGAAGCAGCCCGCATTTCAGCCTCCATCCTCCCTTCGTGTTCCGATTTGAGGTGCACACCACAGGCTTACTGACTCATTGGGAACTCTCTTGTGCTTGAATATAATGCTAAAATTTGTAATGGGCTTAAATTTAACTAATAAAACGATTGGAAGGTTGGAGCTCAGTGCCTCTGCTGCTAACAGCTCACTTGCATCACATGATCTCCCATCTGAGGCAGTGGCATGTATAACCAATCAGCAGCAAGAGGCGGGCAACCTCAGCTACTGTCCTTCAGCAGGTATTAACCAATGAGACGCAGCAGAGGGTGCGATTAAGTTGTCTGCCTCCAAGGCAGCGCTGCCTCAGAGGCAATATTCGTTTAAGGAAAGCATCTCTTGCAAGTGAACTCTCTGTAGAATCAAATAATTATTTTTGAAGAAAACATTTCTTCATCTTGAATGACAAGGAAGCCATTGGCAATGAAGTACTACTTCTGCTTGAGCTGAAGAATTCATCTTCCACCTCTTCTTCCCATATCCTTTTCTCACCAAGGTTGGTGATGGCTGCTGGAGGACTATCCCTTCTACTACTGCATACCTTTTCTAACTTCTCTGAAGATGCTGGATGGATGCATTCCCTATGTTTTTTCAAGTTCAGCGTATTATTTTTGAATGCTGACAAAAGCTTCAATTTCAGCATATACAGTTTACTCTGAACTGAAATATTTTTTCTTGTTTCAGTTCTGATATTGAAGAACCCACCCACACACCAGTTTTGAAAAACTGACGCACTCTGTCAGGGTGATGCAAGATGCGCAGCAAGGAGGATGTGGTGGAGGAAGAGAACCCAACTTGAGAGGTTTCAGGAACAACTCCAGTGTCTACTGTCTCTTTTTCTTGTTGAACCATGTTAGATGCCAATTTTTTTTGTTGTACATAAAAAGATAAAGTTTGTGGTACCATATTTTGTAGATTAAATTAGTTACAATGCATCTCTGCCTGGTTGAGGTTTCTTTTTTGTTTGTTTTTGCCTTGTTTGTTCAATGAAAGCAACATCAAGAAGACAGAAATACCAGAAAGAATATGTATGTTTGTATGTATGTATATATGTTGGACTTCACAGTAATCTCAGTCATGACATACTCAATGTATATTGGCATAGGTACAAGTTTAAAGAGTTCTGATGCAAAACTCCTTTAAGACATTTTGCATGCCTGTGCCCTGGGGGGGGGAGGGTGCGGACTGAGTTACCGACAGGCACCACACTGACACTGTAAAAAACAAACTCTATCAGATCATTAACTGGCACGATAGTGTAGCGACACATAATGTAGGTAGTATTTGACAGTAGAAGTTGAAATATTACAATTGGAAATAGAAACCATGAAGGAATAATACTGTTTTTGCATCAAACCCATAAAAGATCACCACTTATACACACTGTGGCCTGCTTGGATCATAATTACCATTTAAACTCCGTGTTGCGTTGACTGATATCATAGTAGATCATGTTATAGCATAGTCTTTAACAAGATGTACGATTCCAATTTAAAAGTCAAAATAGTCTTCATGTATTGCAACAGTAGAGAGCAGATGTAAGGTAAACAATCAATAGTGTCTTTGATTTTTTTTTTACTGGCCTGGGCCTCGTGGCTCATTCAGGACTGTGGTGAGAACATAAATGCTGCTTCCTTCCTTCGTTCTGCTGTCTGTTCTGCTGAGCTGCTGCTGCTGCTGCTGATGGACTGATGGGTGAACAGATTCACACTACAAGTTAGTGCTGCTGTGCTTTGGCATGCTGATCAAAGTTTGTTTGGCTGTCTTCCACGGACTGCCTAGGCCTAGCCTCTCTTTGCTATGAAATCTTCTTTTATTCTTGGCTAATGACTGCCTCTTCCTACTGTCTCTTCATTGTCTCTACTCTGTCACTGGTATGACCATGAGTGGTTCCTGTAAAAGAACAACAACTGCTATTATAAAAAGGGTCTCAGAAATGCTGCAATCTGATTGGCTGTTAGGATTCCAACAGCCTTACATTAATCCATGTTATACTGTCATGTACAGCCTGATCACAATGGCACATGGATTCTTCCTGTCAGTATTCTATTCTCTATTCTCTAGCACTGCTGAATGACTAGAATGATGCATTCTGATTTTGAACCAGCATTCTTAAACTGTTGGTAGAAGAACTATTTTATTAAAAATCTCCCCTTAAATTAGGAAAACATTTAAAAAGTATTCTTTAACCCTCTTCTTTTGGAACAATTTTTTATAATAGCAATAAGGCACTCCTGGGAGTTAGATTATCAGTCAGTTAATCACCACCTAGGGGTAATATGGCACTCGGCTGCACCTTGTGCCACATTACACCTTTAGGGGGTGATTAACAGACTGTTAATCTAACCCCTGGTCATGCCTTATTGCTTAAATGCTCACAGGCTCCGGACCAGCGCTGCACCACATTCTCATTTCTATTCTGTTGAAACCGATAATAATGTAACACAATTTGGCTAAAAGTTAATAAAAAAAATGAAGATGTTCAACAGAGGTCATAAGAAAAAAAAAAAACTCCAGCCTGCGTACCTGCTCCTAGGTTATCTAACACAATCAGTTGCACCACCACGTATCACACACACACCCTGACACCAGACACCACCCTTTCAGGGAGGCCCATTTTAACCTACTTCCTAGTCTCTCCCAGTCCCGGCAGGACATTCTCAATAGGGAAAAAAAGAAACAGGAGGAGGAGGAGGAGGCACACAGTACAAGGCAGAAAACAATCCCAGTGGCAGGATGATCCACCAGACCACCACAGGCTCTCTGCTGCTGCTCTAGGGTAGAGTCACTGGGAGACCTTGTGGGAGGTAACCTCCACGTCCCCGTCCACCACAACCAGTCAGGATGGAATCTGCATTCGGGATCTTGGAGCAGGTAAGTTAAGTTGGAAACGAAGTGGCTGATGGTGCAGGGCTAGACAATCTAGTGTAGTGGCTGGGCAGGGAAGGGGGATCATCTGGTGACAAATGGCCAATGCCAAGTGGATAGAAAACCTAGACTCTGTAGAAAAAAACATAACTTTTAATGCTAGTAGTAGGGAACAAGTTCAACCAAGGAAACCAATTTAGTAGCACTGTCTTCATGTGGCATAGATATGTATATATCATATCATATCATATCATATCATATCATATCATATCATATCATATCATATATCATATATCAGGGTCACCATCATTACAAAAATCATGACTACTTGGCAGCAAAAACATTAACTAAACTTTGAGGTCTGACCCTGTCTCATCCACTTCCCACTCTCTCCTGTGTGCTGTGCCTGTCAGCTGAGATGCTCGATCCAGATGTCCAATCCCACAACATCGGTTCCAGTCACCTTTAGCTTTACACATCATTATGCAACAGGATAGGAATGCACCAGGTTCAGACTCCAGCGCTAGGAAAAAAAGGAATTTAAAAATGGTGTGAAGAGCAGCTGCTGCATCCCCCCAGCCCCAGCTGCAGCCCAGGCAGAGACTGCTGTGTCTGCTCCCCCCAAACCCTATATTGTGGCACAAAAGAAATGTGCTACACTGCACAATGCTAGAGTCTAGCGTGGACATACTGTTACAGATGGCTGTTGTGTGAGTGAGTCATGAGTCAAGTCCAAACACACAGCGGGATCCCAAACAGACAGACTTTCAGACCCAGGCCAGGCTGCAGCTCACAACTCGGCACACGGGACACCAACCCCCCCCCCAACACCTATTTCTTCACAGTCAGTACATGGCACACGGTGACAGGAGGAGAGGTAGAGTAGTAGTAGGCAGACAACAACAGAGTAGTAGGTGTTGGGAGGAGTGAAGCAGCAGAATTACAGTTGCCCAGTTGGCCATTTGCAAATGCAGCAGTGAAGACTGCGTGACTGATGAGACTGCTGCCTGGCTCTCTTTTCTGCTGATGCTAACCCCATCCTTCCCCGGTCTCTCTAGGTTCAAAGTTTTGCCCCCCCCCCAACCCCTCATAGTAGACTTCCACTCCAGCTCCAGGTTCACAGCTTTTCCACCAGTTTTCACACCACCCCCACAGCACAGCAGGCCTCCACTTTGGCTCCAGGTTCACAGCTTTTCCACCAGTTTCCACACCACCCCCACAACACAGCAGGCCTCCACTTTGGCTCCAGGTTCACAGCTTTGGCCCCAAGAGTGCCCACCCTCCCCACTCCACAACAACATAGTAGGCCTCCGTTCTGGCTCCAGGTCCACAGCTTTTTCTCCAGTGCCCACACTACCCCCATGATGCAGCAGGCCTCCACTCCAGCTCCTGGTTCACAACTTTTTCTCCAGTTTCCACACCACTCCCACAACACAGCAGGCCTCCGCTCCAGCTGCAGATTCACAGCATTGCCTCCATCAGTGCCCACTGTCCCCACTCCACAACATAGTAGGTCTCCATTCCGGCTCCAGGATCACAGCTTTGCCCCCAGTGCACACACCACTCCCACAACACAAGTAGGCCTCAGCTCTGACTACAGGTTCATAGCTTTGCCCCCAACACCATACTTATTTCCTTTTTGGAACTTGTGTTACTGTGCAAGGGCCCCAACAAAAGATGGCAGGCCTACAGACTGGGAACGGTGAGGTACCCACCAACTGGGAGTGATCTGGGTGCACCCAGAGGAGAGGGGAGGGCACTGACCACGGTGTGTGTATCTTATGGAGGGTTAAGGGACTAGCCCTCACCTGTGCTGTATTAGGGTGTATTAAACAAAGTGGGATTACTGTGGGTCACCTACCTCTATGTGTTAGTACTTTTGTTACTGTTATTGTGGGGAGGGAGTGTGGATTTAACTGGGCCAGAGGGGCAGTCATCTGGTCTGGGGGGTGCTAACCTGTTTTTCCTACAGGAGGCAGCACCTTGGCCCGGGTGGAGGCACTGAGGCACCAAAAGAAATCTAGTCAGGACTCAGGCCCAGACAATTGGGGAGGTACAGCAAGGACCCCCGAGGACACTGGGGCAGCCCAGGTGAGTGTGAGCAAAAAGGGGGGCTATTACATGAACATTAACATAACCCCCAGGAGTGCCTTATTGCTATTATAAAAACAGGTATTTTAAAATAGAGTTGTACCCTGTTTAGGATTTAATTAGACTCTACAGATATGTTTACCTAAGAATGGATTGGCATGGTCCTACTAGTATGTTTACAACCAATGAGGAAGCTCTATTTCACCAACGCTTTTTGTCATTTATTTTTTTTTAAGCATTTGGTGAGCTAGGGGAGCAGTGGGATTTTGAAGCATTTTCACTCCATTACTGCAGTGCTTATGTAAAAGCGTCTGAAAATGGATTGCTTCAGCAAACATAGGTTTCTGGCCCTCTGCCACTGTGTGCTGTCACCTCAGTCACATTCACTGTGTACAGTCCATAAGTGAGGCCTCAGTACGACAGGGTGTGCGAGTCATTGCATTGAGAATGCTAATCAGGCCACTTCCTCAGAATGTTTAAAGATCAGGCCCTTTTTGGGCAGGAAACTACAATACGGCTGCCAGCATTTCTTCTTTCACTGCCCTAGCAAATATTCCCACAGTACCATGATGGCCTTGGGGTGGGGTGGGGGTGGGGGATGGATGCTGATTGGTTGGTTGCATTACTTGAACCTACACCTTTGTAAGCCTGTGGGAGAGGGACTGGCAGATATATTTCACGGAAAGCACAAGCTTTAGTTAACAAACTAATAGAATGAAAACAAATTTGCTTGGAGAAGGAGGCTAAATAAATCTGCAGCTGGTCCTAGAAGGGCAGTCTGCCCCTCTCTGTTGTTCTAAAGAAGGGAGCCATTGTTCTTTGCTATAGTACTTTTGGCCACAGTAATGGATTGCTTTTGACAAACAGCCGGACACTTTAGGAAGTAGGAACTGCTTTATTCTTGCTTGCTGTCTGACAGCTGTGAGCTGGGCTGGAGGAAGCAGAAGCATGAGTTTCCCATCTTCACAGTTCCAGCTTGTATGGGCATTTCTCCTTTAGCAGCAGTGGGCACCATTCCACAAAGACATGTTAGAAGTAAGTGGCAGGTTATGACTCGTACAAGAATATGCGACAAAGGGACACATTCATACCCGGTGGCCATAGTAGTTTGAAAGCCCGTAAAAAGCTCTTTCATACAAGGTATTGCACTTACCTGTCACTGAAAGCACTCCAGAGATACAGATGACTCAGTCTGTTCAATATTTAATTCTACACTGCTGGCATTTTTAGAACATCGTGATGTTGTCGAGGAACAAGCCATGTTTAACTCAGTGTAATTAGGCACAATTTGTTCCTCAATGACATCACAGTGTTCTAATAATGGATGCATTAATATTAATATTGCATTAATATTGAACAAACTCAGTCATCTATATCTCTGGAATGCTTCCACCTACAGGTGAGCACAATACATCATTTGAAAGAGCTTTTCGTGGGCTTTCACAGTATGTTAGCCACTGTACATGAATGTTTCCCTTTACTGCAGCAGTTTAAATGTTTTTTTCCAAAAATCTAGTTTCAGCTGCAATTAAAAATATTTGCATACCTGTCAAATCTTCTTTTCTAAATATCTCCTGTGCTGCGTCCCACAAGCTTTTTTATTTTTCCAGTCCTAACTCTTGCAAGGTCTACAATGCTATTTCTAAACCAAATGTGACAGCCATCTTTTTTCTTGAGGGAAAAAAATATCAAGACATTTATGAAATACTCACATTTTAGTGGAACTAGTACATTTTTAAAACTGGAAGATGCATGGAATCTTTTATTGTGAAAAAAAAAGATAGTGCAATAATTGGGCAAACAAATGTACCCTATCGCCCAATTGCCATTCTATCTGTTCTAAGCAAGCTGCTAGAGAAAACAGTCTCTCTCCAAACTGTTGCATTCCTGCAGGATCGTTACCTCCTCTCTGCCTCTCAGCATGACTTTCGCAAGGGACGTAGTACCACCACCACTGCTCGCCTGCAATTCACAAACGATACTACAGTAAATCAGCAATGAATAATGGCCTTATGACGGGAGCAGTAGTCATTTACTTTAACAAAGGCTTTCGATCTTGTTGATCACACCCTGCTAAAGGCTGAAATGCTCTCTCTCTCTCCCCAAAAGTAGTGACCTGGCACGATAGCTACCTCTCTAACACAAAGCAGTTTGTCAAATTGTGCTCTGCCACCTCTGAACTTTCTACTCTCAACATCGGGGTACCTCAAGGCTCTGTCCTTGGCCCCCTTCTCTTCTCTATCTTTATTAATGGCATATCTCATCATGCTCCTAACTGCTCTTCCTTACTTTATGCTGATGAGCTGGTTCTCTGTCATAGTGCTGAGGACGTCTCCTGCATCAATACCACTCTCTCTCTTCTGATTTCCACCGTATCCTTGACTGACTTTCCATGAATAAATTCATACTCAACTCTAGTAAAACACAATCTGCGCTGTTTGGTTCAGCTCCTAGACTAGGTAAATGCTCAGGGAAACTGTCTCTCTGACCCTTGATGGCAGCATCCTTACCTGTGTAAACTCCTTCAAATATCTGGGCAGTACCCTTGATCCCACTCTTGATTTTGACCTTCACATCACTAATTCCTATAAAGCCATAAATGCCAAAATTGGTATGGACTACAGAACCTGCCATGCCCTAACTTCCACCGCTAGGGTTGCCACTGCCCAGGGCATACGTCTTCCTACTCTTACCTATGGTTCAGTCTCATTTGCTGGGACAACTAAAGCTAGCCTCCACAAATGGGACACAACATAGTTGGTGTCAGTGTGGCTCAGTTGGTAGCACATCCGCCTCTGGACCAGAAGGTTGTGGGTTCTCATCCCACACTGGGATTGGACTTGCACCTAAAAATCGCTGGCATCCGAGTGCAGTATTGGAGAGTGCTGTACTGCTGGGGTGTGCCGTCCTTCAGATGAGACGTTAAACCAAGGTCCCTTCTGCCCATCCTGGTGTTGTCCTGGTGGGTGTCCAGGTGGAAGTAAAAGAACCCAGGACACTCTTCGCAAAAGAGCAGGGAACATTCCTGGTGTCCTGGCCAACATTCCCCTTCCTATAAACCAGTTCATGTAATTATCCAGGCTGTGTGTGGGTGATGATGTGCGATATGGCCGCCACCACACATTCAGTCACTTCACTACCAGTCTAGCATTGCTTGTAAAGTGCTTTGGGATACTGTGTATGAAAAGCGCTATATAAATGCTGATTTTTCATATAACAATATTTACCACTTTGCCCTGGCCTCTCACCACCTGACCCATCACTGCTACCTTTATGAAAACGTTCGCTGGCTCTCCTCCACTGTTAACCATCTTTACTCCCTTGGCACCTTAACTGACAGCATATCATGCTCAGGTACACCCCCTGCATTAGCCCAGCTGCTGGTTACACATAGCCCACATTGCACACTTCACTTGGGTGATCAGCAGCTTTCCAAATCCCTACATGTAAAATGTCAACAGGAGTTCAGGCCTTCTCTCACCTCACCCCCCAATACTGGAACTCTTTAACGGCTCCCATCCACCTCTCCCCTACTCACTCTAGCTTTAAGCACCAACTAAGGAGACACCTCCATTTAACTTACACCTCTACCTGTTTTCATCCCCTCAAACTCTCCTGTGGAACTGCTGTCACCTTACTGGTACTATCCTAAGCCTTCACCTTTCCCTTCTTGCACTTCTCATGAGCTAATCATAGCTGCATCTCCCTAATTCCACTCACCCCACTCCCTTGTAATTCTCCTAGCTTCTCCTTCCTTGCTATGATAATAGTATGATTATCAAGTCCTGTCATGTGGTCTACCATTGCAGTGCACTTAATGACCTGTGTTGTTCTCTTATTATGTATTACTGTTTTCTGGTATTTCTGGAGACTTGAATGCACTCATAGCTAACTGTCTAGTTCTACTGCTGAACATTTGTCTAATTGTACAATTACTACTGTATCTTGCCACTGTGCTGCCCTAATCTTTCTGCCTATTGTTAATGTTTTGATCTTGTACCTTGTTACATATCTTGCTCCTTGTCTAATTTCTCTCTGTTCAAAATTGATTGTACTGTATATGGTTGCCTTGTATTCTCCCAGGTTGTGCCTGAAAATAGGCATTCTTATGTGTAGTGCACTTACCCGGTTACCAAAAAACAAATAAATAAATAAATAGTGTTTTTAAATGTGCCCTTCTAGGAGACCACCAAAAGCATTGATCATCTTTACAGTGGTTTCCCATGGACCCTAGTCATAGGCCCTTTGAAGGTGAGGCTTGGAACACAAACAAAAGAAGTAATTGGCGGCCAACCCAGGAAGTTATATAATTTTCTGTGTTGGTTTGTGTTCCAAGCCTCACTTTCACAGGATGTGTGACTAGGGTCTTTTAAAGAGCTAGTGTACTGCCTAAAACCAATATTAGTTCTTAAAGCAGTCAAATATTGTGTTTTATTGTTGGCCCTTACACGTGAACTGGTGTTGACACAGATAATATCCAACTGAATGGGATTCACCATATATTGGAGAAAATCACTGGTTGATTCATTAGTGTGTGCTGACCAGACAACTTTTGCTAATAGTCCAAAGTATTTTGTCAAATTCTAGTACATTCTGTAGCAGTGGGGGCCAGGAGGCAGAGTTCAAAGGTGAGGAAACTCGACTATTTGGGAGATTCTCAAAGCCCAGCAGGGTTTCTTAAGTAGTGTAGACTTTCACTGTATTGGCTTCTTGGAAGGGGGCTAAGTTTGTTAGTACACAACAAAATCAGAGATATGCGATCTCAACAGTATCTGAACACATACATTCAGATACTAAATAATCTGCGAAAGGCTGTTGGGTCCCAGAGACACCAAGGACAGATAATATCAGAAAGTAGACATCACCAACAATTCCAGGCCTGAAGCGGTTTCAGCCAGTCAGATGAACCTGGGTACAGGGAAGTAGCATCACAGCCTCGCTCAACCAAGGGGGGGGAGGGACAGAGAGAGAGAGAGTATAAATGTTTCAATCCAGATCATTTCTTCCTCTTTTCACTGGGGTTCCTGTGTATCCAAGAAGAAATCCAGACTGTGTGTCTGCAGAGAGAGGTTGGAGTAACAAGGCTAGTGAATAGGGAGGTAAAAAGTCCCTGTAACTTGTAAGAAAGATACAAGAGTTTACCTGCACAAGTGTGAACATTTTATTTTATAATCCTGTTTGTGTACTGTTGTTTTATTATGTATAAATAGTGTCATACCTAATTACTACTGTTGTATTTACACAACCAGTGTTTATTAATAAATCGGTTATTTTTCTAAAGACTGGATTAACTGGTTGTTTGTGACTGTAACTCTGAGAGAAAGGTACCTGGATAAAAGAGGTGCACAGTAAAAGGTCTCCAATAGAGTAGAAACATAGAAACATAGAAGTTGACGGCTGATAAGGACCGCAAGGCCCATCCAGTCTGCCCATTTCTTTTTCTACCTTATAAATGGGCCATCTGCCTTTGCTCTGTCAGTGACCTATCTATTCATGCTCATCTGTATTGCTCCCTTATGCCTATCCCATGCCTGTTTGAAGCCCTGCACTGAATTCATATCCACCACTTCCTGAGGTAGGCCGTTCCATGCATTCACCACCCTTTCTGCGAAAAACAATTTCCTCACATTCCCCCTTAATCGACCTCCCTCTAGTCTCATGCTGTGTCCTCTTGTACTGCTATTTTTCTTATATTTAAACATGTTAGACTCTTTCACCTTGTTAATGCCCTTAAGGTGTTTGAATGTTTTGATCATATCACCTCTCTCCTCTCCCCTTGCTCAAGGGTATACATGTTGAGCTCTGTTAATCTGTCCTCATATGTCTTCTGATGCAGTCCCTGCACCATTTTGGTTGCCCTTCTCTGGACTGCCTAGTTTGGTTAATGTCCTTGTGAAAGTGTGGCCTCCAGTACTGCACGCAGTACTCAAGATGGGGCCTAACCAGTGTTTTGTAAAGAGGGATTATTACCTCCCTCTTATGACTTGTGATACCCCTACTAATATACCCTAACATCCCCCTAGCCTTACCTACTGCTTTAGAGGTCTGCTTGGATGATTTCAGGTCATCGGTGATGATGATGCCCAAGTCTCTTTCTTCCTTTGTGACTGCCAGCAACTCCCCTCCCAGCCTATAGGTGTCTTCAGGGTTTCTCTTCCCTATGTGCATGATCTTGCACTTCTTTGCATTAAATCCCAGTTGCCACTCTTCTGACCGTTTTGCTAGTTTATCCAGATCTCTTCTCATTCTGCCCACCCCATCTGGATCATCTACTCTGTTGCAGATCTTAGTGTCATTTTCAAACAGACAAGCCTTACCCTCTAGCTCATCTGCAATGTCACTAATGAAGATATTGAAGAGGACTAGCCCCAGGACTGATCCCTGAGGTACCCCACTTGTGACTTGCATCTCTTCTGACTGTATACCATTTACCACCACTCTCTGTTTTCTGCCCATCAACCAGTTTGCCACCGAGGTGACCAACTTGACCCACCCCGAGCCTACCCAGCTTATTTATCAATCTTCATGTGGAACAGTGTCAAAGCTTTGCTGAAGTCAAGGTAGGCTAAATCAACTTCTCCCTTGGTCCACCACTTTGGTTACCCAGTCAAAGAAATCTATGAGATTAGTTTGACAGGACCTTCTTTTGTAAACCCATGCTGTTCTGGATCCTGTGCCCCATGGATTCCAGGTGTTGCACTGTCCTTTCCTTAAGGAGTGCCTCCATAATCTTGCCCACTACTGAGGTAAGACTGACTGGTCTGTAGTTCCTGCCTCCTCCTTGCTACCACTCTTGTGGAGCGGATCACATGAGCCCTTCTCCAGTCTTCTGAGACCTCTCCTGTGCTCAGAGACTCACTGAAACAATTCTGCTATTGGCTCCGCTAGTTCCACCCTTAGCTCCTTAAGTACTCTGGGATGTATGCCATTAGGTCCCATTGCCTTGTCTACCCTGAGCTTAGCGAGCTCTTGTAGGATCCTTCTTTCGTGAAGGGAGTAGTGCTCACCTCCCTCCCCCCGTGTCCATGGTGCTGAGCTGTGGGCCCTGTCCTACCTTCTCTTCAGTAAATACTGAGCAAAAGTATCTATTTAGGATAGATGCTTTTACAGGGTCCTCCTCCTCACATGCCCCCTTTTCTCCTTTGAGCTTAGCAATACCACCTCTGGACTTTCTCCTTTCACTAATGTATCTATAGAAAGTATTGTCACCTTCTTTCACTGTTTGTGCTAGTGTTTCTTCAGTTTGGGACTTTGCCTGCCTTACTGCCTCCTGCCTCTTAGGCAGTTTGGTATGCCTCCTATCTTCATCATGCTGTGTTCCCTTTATATTTCCTGAAGGCCAGCCTTTGGCTCTGACCTTTCTGCTGCTGTATTTGAGAACCAAAGTGGTTTCCTTCTTCTTTTGCACTTCCTTTTCTGTCTAACTCAATGGGATGTTGCTTCAAGTATTGCATCCTTAATGCTTGCCCACTTTGCCTGTACCCTTCCCTGTGTTTCTTTTGCCAGGGCTAGCTTAACTCTGTTGGCTATCTTATCAAAGTCAGCTCCTCTGAAGTCCCATATTTTTGTCTTGGAATGGGATGATTTAGATGTAGTGGCCAAATTAAACCATACCATGTGATGGTCACTGGTCCCCAGGTGACCTTCTACCTGGAGATCTGTGACCCCTTCCCTGTTAGTCAGTACTAGATCTAGGATAGTCTTGTCTCTTGTGGGTTGTTTTACCAGTTGTTTGAGGCCCTACCCCTGCAGGGAATCCACCATGTGTTTAGTTCTGGCAGATGTTCCTGCTGGGATTGACCAATCTATATCCGGCATTTTGAAGTCTCCCATTATCAGAACCTCCCCTTTAGCTGTCATGTTTTGTACATCTTTTAACAGTAATGTGTCTATGTCCTCCCCCTGGTCTGGGGGCCTGTAGACAACCCCAGTTCTTATGTCTGTCCCGTTTCCTGTTTCCAGGGTGACCCACAGCTCTTCTGACTTCTGGCTAGAATGTGTCCTAAAGACATATTTAATCCAGCTAGCTTTTTCTGATTTCTGATTACTGCTGAATGTCAAGTATTTTAACTGATAGACAGATATATTTAAGAGTGTTGTAGGCATTGTATGTGAATACTGATGTTGTTTTATTCATGTATTACTGTATTGAATTGAAAAACACCTAGAGTCTTTGAAATAGACACTTAATAAATAAAATATCTATCTATCTATCTGTCTATCTATCTATCTATCTATCTATCTGTCTATCTACCCAAGGCAGAGACCCTCGCTTCAGGGAGTCTAAATGGTAGAAGATAGCGGAAAAGGGCTATCAGAGCACCAGGGTCTGAGCCCTTGCTAAGGAGGGGACCCTGACAGCGGTGACACTGGTCCAGGTAGTCTCAGTGGCAAAGGCCTGAAAGAGTGAGAAAGAGGTTCTGATGGTTACAATGTGTTAAACATAAGTCAACATTGTCAGTATCAAGGAATTATTAATACTTCACTGTTGGGCAGGTGTGACCCATAAAGACATAAATTCTTCAAAATGTAAAAATAAGATCTCTCTGACATTTTTAATTAGGTGGACAAAGACTTGGAAGCCCTCAACAGAAGTATAAAATACCTTGGTCCTGCATAAAAATATTATACAGCGGTCTTAAATAATTAAGAAACTTCATTGGCTGAGAGCTGTTGTAAATCCCAGCACAAAACAACAGGGAAAAAAAGTTATATTCCAGCACTTCATAACATAAGCAATAAATCACTACACTGTCATTCTCTTCAGAGGAGCCTACCTTATATGGTTGAGAGTCACATAGCATACCAGGCATTCCTGAGGTAAATGTAACTACTTTATTTAATTAACTTAATATTTTTTTAACCTAATAACTTTGCTAAAGTTGGAACTAATTGTTCCCAAATCAATTATATTGAATTGAAAATTATGACAGTTTCAAGTCCTCTTTTTCATTTAATAATAGCAATAAATCACTCCAGGGTGTTTCATATCATGGGAGATCATCACTTCTTGAGTGCATGAGTCACTTGACCTGCAGCCTCTTGACTCACAGTATACCCAGTTCATAATGATATCCCATGATATAACACACACTGTTATGAATTATTGCTTAGTTATAAAATGGAACTGAAAAATCTACAAACATGATTGGCTAAAACATGTCATGTGTCACACGAAAATGCTTTAGAAAATGGGTAGAAATTTTCTTGGTCTCTGATAGGCTGAGACCCCTGGCAAGGGGGTGCATTAAGTGTCAGTAGAGACCGGGAAATAACTAGTCCCATTGCCAACCTACCCTCACCGAAAATATCACTGTGCCCAATTCAAAATCCTTCAGGCACCATTGTTTTTTCTTGCTTAGTGAGATTGACCTCTGTACCCCAGCTCCCAACTACACATCAGAAGTCTTAAAAATAACAATTTACCTGTTTTTACAAGTTTAACATTTGTTTTCTTGCCGGTTCGCTCCACCTCCCCCGCTGTCCACCTCAAGTTCGCTTGTACAGTTCTGTACTCCTGCCACTTCCGCGCACATGCAAAAGAAAGAATTTCGAAGGCACACCAGGCAGTCTCTTTAAAATAAGAGGTTTACTTAAAAATGGATAAAAATATGTAAAATGTCAACACAGAACACTATATCACAAAGCATACAATCACTTAAAAGAAAACAAGGAAAAGTACAATTTCCTACCAACATACAGTTAAACTTTTTCAGTCTAATGTATACCACTACACAGTGCTTAAAGTTAAATGTTTCTAAGAGCCCACAAAGAAAATGTGTAAAGATCAGACACAGAATAGCTTAAACTTTCTCTCAAACACACCCCTTCCATGATGTCACCTAGCTCCTCCTTGTTAAATATAAAAAATATACAAACAGGATGTCCTATCAGGAGGTATACTAATTAAGGTGACATCAGCAACAATTCATTTCTCAAATATGACTCTTTGATCTTGTGTGGTTTCCTGTTTCCAAGGACATCACAGGACTTTTATGGCTAACTCTGCCATATCTCACTTAAGTGCAATATAGCTTTTTAACACCAGTTGATATTAACTGTTCTTCCTCTTAAGACGTAATAAAATGTATATTTTAGTTTCCCAGCTTCAAAACAGCACAGATCATAAAAGTTTACGAGCCCTATATCCTGGCAGCTGGTCAGCTCCAATTAAGTCAGATAAACAGGAGACCCTTAATTAAGGCTTTCTAGTCTGCTTAATTACCTCCTGGTTTCAGGTTAATACATCCTGTATTCTCACTAAAACCTGACCCATGGCACAGCTGCCCTATGGAGACAAATCACACACTACATTTTTATATTATAAAAATCATAGAACAATCATAACCAGCTGGCCAAGCGTCACACTACACACCCCAGGAAAGTACAGAGTTGGGAGACTGGGAGGTGAAAGGGGCAGCTATGGTGAGGCTGGGATCATAGGTGCCAACTCCATGGGTGTTGGAGTGCTCAAGTACCCACAAAGTTGACTTGAGCACCTTAATATTTTGAGGGTAGCCTGCAATAAAAAAGACTTACTAGGGAACCTAGCCAGCCCATAAGAAAAAAATCTACTTATTGGCAGTGAGCACCCTCAAAGATTTATAAAAGTTGGCACCCTTGGCTGGGATAAAATCCACCATCTGCAGGGCAAACTCTGTATACCTCTGAGAATTTTGTCATTAAAATGTTGGATACAGACACTCAAAATGTAAGGAAATGAGGGGCACTGGTCTTCATAATGTAGCACAACTCATCAGATACATAAAGAATAGTTTAGAACACTGGAAGCTAGTTATGTAACAGCACACTACCCTTGATCACAGCCTGGACACCAGCTGAAAGCCCTTACAATAGAGCACTTGACTCACATTGAGTCTTTTGTGGGATCCCCCTCTTGTACTGTTAGATAACTGCAGCTCTTAAAGAGCAGGGTTTGACCTTGAACAGTTCTCCCCACTCCAGCAGGTAAGGTACCTTACCCTCTGGTTTAGACTTTCATCCAAGAAGTTCAATTTTTTCATGGTATATTTTGAAAAAAAAATACTAGTAAAACAGCTCTGTGGAGCTGGTATCCAAAAATGCTAGCTTTTCTCTCCCCGGAGCCACGCTGCCATGCCCCCATGCTTGCACATTTTGTGACATCAGTACCAGAATGGTGCGGGCCATGCTCCATAGACTACAATGTGTGACATTTTTAAAAGTTGTTTTTATACTTTTAAGTGCCGAATTTGAGAAAGGAATGTCACCGCTCAAGTAAGTAACAAAGTCCTTGTCAGTTGAGCGGTTTACTTTCTGTCTCAAATTTGGCACTTTAAAGTACTAAAACAACTTTAAAAAATGTCCCCATTATAGTCAATGGACGCACTTCACGCCAATTCTTGGTACTGATGTCACAAAACGCATAAGCGTGCAGCCCAGGGAGAGTAAAAGCTAACATTTTGAACACCAGCTCCACTGGAGCTGTTTTTATGTTATTTTTTCCCAAAATATACTGTGAAAAAATTGAACTTCTTGGATGAAAGTCTAAACCAGAGGGTAAGGTACTATATGTTGGGGACTGTTCAGGGTCAAAACCTGCTCTTTAAAGAGTTGTTTATCACACCAGCCCAACTGGAAAACTAAGAGAGATTAGCATGACAACTAAGACCTGCTAATGTAGGGACTTTTTTAACTTCATTGACAACCATGGAAAACCTGCACTAATCAAGACGGACAAGTAAAGTATTAGCTGCACTAATCCTGGTCAGTTTGCACTAGGTTCTGAACTAGTAAAGAAACGTTAAAATTGACCTCTGCACAGAGGGCATGACCTGAGCATGTGGGTGCTCTTGATCCAATCAGGAGTTAGACCGTGGGGGTCGCTGCTGGAGTCTGGGCTCCTTGGGAACCAGGAAGCCACTGCATGTTACTCCATTGACTGAAAGCCGATCCAGAAGAGCTGTGTCTTGACAGGTGTGAGCCAGAAGGGCTATACTGCTGCCAATGTCTTAGAGAGTCTGAAGTGCTTCATCCCCAGGCCACTGGGTCCTGTTCCTGACTGCTGCCCGACCTGCTGCAGTGTACTGTTCCACACCTCCACTGAGCTGCTGCACCTGTGGGTCACGTGAGTGCTGGCGTTTACTGGCTAGGGTCTTTTGTACTTTTCCGGTCTGGATTACAAATTGGTTTTCAAGCATTTTCCATCTGAGTTTCAAGTTCTTTAAACTGTGCTAGCACACTATGGCCTGTTTGTGGGGGGTTAAATTGCAAGCTTGCTAATTTTCATCAACTACACCACCAAACGGACCCAGGCAACATTGCTACCAGGCCTGCAATGGGACTATAGTGTAATTTCTGGGTACCTAGAGTCACAGTTTTTTGTGTCATACTTGAAATCATAGTTTTAGTTCTGGTACCAGCTGAAGAGTTTACTGCACCTTATATAGTATAATTCCTCTTTCTGAGCCCCTTTATTGGGCGGGTGCATTGTGGTCCACATGGGATCTGAGAGGATGGTAGTGACTCTCACAGTACAGTGGCTCCCATGGGGGCATTGCTACAGGGTTGGATGTTCAAGGTGACATGCAACTATCTTATTTATTTATTTATGTATGTATGTATGTATTTAATAACCGGGTTAGTACACTGGTCTCAGGGACCATTTTCAGGCACAACCTGGGCCATCTAGATGGCACAGCAATACAAAAACAGAATATCAGAGTAGAGGTACATTCAAGGATAGGTAATACAAATCAAAGTAACAGAGTAGAAGTACATTCACACTTAGGTATTATATAAAACAATGTCAAGTATGTGAGGAGTAGGATAGACCAAGGTAGGTAGTACACAGCAATTATAGTGATGAAAGCCGCCTTCTCGTATAGAAGATATACCCTTAACATCAGTCAAAATCATAGCAAGGGTCAACAAACAGAGAATACAAATACTGGACCTTTTTCATGGACTCCAAACTATGTGGGTTGAAGGATTGGCAAGGGCAGGGGTCTCCTTCCTCTTACACTTGCCAAACTGCTACCCCTCCATAAGCAAATCAACTAGCCAGCTATACATGACGGATTGCACACAAGCATCTAGGACCAACCAGGTGATCATTTAGTGTGATGGTGAATTACAGCTGTTGGCAGCAGAAAGACATTTTAGATAGCAATGCATTTTTTAAGTGTCGTTTGAAGGTGTTGGGTGACCCCAGGCATGTAGCTCCCCCAGTATGGAGTTCCAATACTTTTGAGCAGTGCAAGAGAAGACTCTCTTTCCCATTTTGGTGTTGGACTTAGGGCAATCAAGTAATCTTTAGTATGAGGATTTAAGAAGGTGGGGACCTTGTTTGACTGTTATCTAACCCCGTCTTTTCCTCCAGTTTCCAGGGCGGTGTTTTTAAATAAAAGCACTGTTAATTAATTTGTTGAATTTTACTTCTGTGTGTGTGCCCATTTTGTCTAACCTGATTGAAGTGTTTATTGGTGAAGGTAACAACCATCTTATTGGTCCACAGATGGTAGTCCAGTCCTATGTAGGGAGGTGGGTAAGTACTGCATCCCATGGGGTGCACTGTAAAAAACATTTGGCCCACTTATTCTCTTTGGGTAGAGGCACTGCACTATTTTTTATTTATTCTGGGACTACTCCCTCCCCTCCACTGGAGAAACAATGAACCCAACCCCTTCAACCATGTGGATCCTGTACATTCACCAGGCAGGGGTATGAACTTGAACTCAGCTACCCTGGGGTCACACCGCTTCTACTACCCTACAGATCATATATAAGACCCCTAACTGATTAAGGTACCCAATTTTGGGGAGGGGTAAATGGAGAGAATTCAGAGAAAGGCCATTAAGATGTTGATGCAACTAGAAGCTGTAGTCTATACGGCCTACATAGAGCTGAGATTTATGTGTGCAGAGAGTATGATAGACATACACTCTGTCACAGGGGCTTTGAGTGTCATTTGTCCTGGCGATAACAATCGAGGGAACACATACACTTGGTTCCCCCAGATACCAGCCCTCACTTAAGGGTCCTGTCTCTGCACTTCTTTCCTAAACCAACCCTGCCTTAGTTCTTCTTAGAGATAATTCAGTTCACCATCAAAACATTAACTTTTGACTCTTAAAGGGAAGATCTCCTCAGCCTATTATTCTGTTTACCTGTGTAATTAGTAGGCATGAACAATGATTGCCTTTATTGCACCCACCTAATTTCATTAGGATTTAAATGTAAATGAAGGTACTTAAGCCTCTGGGAAAAACCTGCCTGACTCCATGTAAGGCATCCTGGAATTTTATAATGTTCTTGTTTTATGCTAGACATGAACGTTTTCAAGGCACAGTAAAAGCCCTGTGTTTTTTGTAGTTAAAAGTGTATCTGAGTTAGAAAAAAATGCTTTAGAGAATACAGGGACTTCACAAGACATGTAACAGAACTGAATTAGAGTCTAACTTCTGCTGGCTTGTGGTCACCTTCAACAGAGGTGATCCCAGCACAGCCTCACTGAATGAAAGGTGAAGGTCAAACCAGAAAAATTCAATCTGGATCTGCTGTGTGGATAAATGGACCTAGAATGAGGATATAAGCCATACAAGGAGAGACTGAGGGATCTTAACATGTACACCGTGGAAGACAGACGAGCTAAAGGGGACATGATAGACACATATATGTACCTCATGGGGTGAACAGGGTGCAAGTGTGGAGTCATGTTCAAGTGAGAAAGAGGACCAGAACCAGAGGGCGTGCGATGAAGCTGGAGGGGAGAGTTTAGGAGGGCTGTGAGGAAGTATTACTTTGCTGAAAGAGTGGTGGATGCCTGACATAGCCTGCCAATGGAAGTGGTGGAGATGAAACAGTAGGGGGCTTCAAGCATGCCTGGGATAGACATTGGGGAATATTAGTGACTAGGCAGAGAGGAGGGAAGGTCATGGGAGACCATTTAGGGTCTTCAGAGACAGACAAGGCAGGGACCATCTGCACTGACTGGGTGAGCCAAGCAGTCCTTTTCTGCTAACAAATTCTATGTTTCTAAATGTAATATTCTCACTCTAGGAATGGCCACCCTCAAAATATCAAAAATATCTGCCAAAAATGTATTCTCACAAGCACTGCAGAGACAGAGAGAGATTGAGATTCATTGCAAAAAACTGCATTAATGTACCAGTTAGGATTCAAGTTACCACCACAGAAGTATGGAAATGTGGTGTTAGAGCTTACAATCCTAACTTCCCTCCTCCAGCAGCAAAAGAACTAGACCGCACAAGCAACCACAAATGAATGAATGTATGACTGTATGCATATATGCAAGAATATAGAGATTATAAGGGGGTATTTAAAGAAAAAAAATAGAAATGACTTTGTCTGTATTTTGTAAGTGTTTTTGTTGATTGTTATGACTGAATAAGGATATTTTAGAAATGTAATTGTTAATGTTATTTGAATAAGTCCAGTTATAATGTAATGTGGTTAGTATATTTTATCTAATCAATGTAAGAGTAACTGGTTTGGGCCTATTGGACCCCACTGTAAATGAGCCTTGGATTAGTGATGTTATCCATATTCATTTTTAGTATGAATAAAAATTTTACTGACCTACCTACCATATGTATACACGTATGAATGTATGCAGATGTGAAAGTTAAGTATGTGTGTATGTATGTATGTATGTATGTGTGTATATGTAAGCAATAAGGCACGAAGGGGTGTGTGTAAACCATATTTTACAGCAGAGGCATAATAAGGCACAAGGCTGAAGGCTGAGTGACTTCAGCTTCTAGCCATGCTATAAAAATATGATTTACACCACACCTAATCTGTATCACTATAATTAGCTCTTTTATTTACTTTTGACTATTGGGAAAAGCAATGTTTACTTAGCCAATACAGCATGATCGTTATAAGTTAATGGTCTGTTAATCACCTTCTAGGGGTGTAATGTGGCACGAGGCGTAGGCGAGTACCACATGCTCCTAGAAGGTGATTAACTGACTATTAACATAACTCCTGGGAGTGTCTTATTGCTATTATAATAAAACAAGCATTTGCCAATGCCGAATGTTTGCTTGCTGGCATTGGCAGTGGTAGTGTAGAAGTTACAGAGCTTCGTAATAGGAATGGCAGTGAAGTATTGAACTGAAGCCAACCCCACCACCACCCTGCAGAGAGTGATAGGCACTGGGGTGTGCCTTTGGGTCATCAGGCATAACGGCCACGCCATTTCACCACACCCCACCCTGCAGACACTGACAAGTGTCACCGTGTGCCTTGGGGTCTTTGGCCCTTATACGCACCCCATTCCATCAGAAAACATGGTGAGATGGGTGCGGTATAGGAGAATGGGGTGAACTTTGGGGCCGAAGAGTCCAAGGCATACCTCAATGCCTCTCACTGGCTGCAGGGTGCGGAATGGTATGAGCATTACAAGCAAGAATCCCAAGTCACATCCCTGATGCCTGTCATTCTCTACAGGGTTGGGCGTTATGGTTGGAAACCCTAATACCTCAGGCATTCGTTGGTATTTTCACTCCAAATTTTCAACATGGTTTTTTTGTGACCTCACCTCATGAACAGTGGCAATAGCAGTTTGTTAGCCGGAAGCTGCTTATGCACAGTGACAACGGCATTTAGCACCACAGGTGCAAAAACATTCCGAACAGGATGTGAAAAATGACAGCTGTACTGTTCATGGGGAGGTGTAAAAAATAGCAATGTTGCAAATCTGCAGTAAAAATATTAAAAAAACTGGTGAAGTCATGAGCGTGCAGAGAAACTGTGCAACGCACACCCGTAATGTAATTAGTTTAGGGATTTTTTACAGCAGATTGTCAACATAGGCATTTTGGGACCTCCGATCATGAACAGTGTCACTCTGATTTTCTTTATCTGTTCCGAACAATGATTTCCCACAGCGACCACGCATCTCTGCGCTGAAAGTGTGAAAACACATTTCGGCCATGTTGTGAAAAATGACAGCTGTACTGTTCATAAGGAAGTGTGGAAAAATGCCACTGGTGAAAATCTAGACTGAAAATATTACAAAGTCATGAACTTACGAGGGTGCGTGTAAACTGTGCAATGCTCACTCGTAACACAGTCATTTTATGGACTTTTGTCACCAAATTTTCAACATAGCCATTTTAAGACCTCTGCTCATGAACAGTGTAACTGTGATTTTCTTAATCTGTCCCAAACATTGCTTTTGCACACCGACTGCACCATTGAGCGCTACATGTGCGAAAACACATTTTGGGCGACATTTGAAAAATGACAGCTGTACTGTTCATAAGGAAATGTAATAAAATGGCAATGTTGAAAATCTGGAGTGAAAATATAGAAAATTCGCAAACTTACGAGCGTGCGTAGGAACTGCGCAACGCACGCTTGTAAAACAGTCATTTTTAGGAATATTTTCACCAAATTTTCAACATAGCCATTTTACAACCTCTACTCATGAACAGTGTCACTGTGCTTTTCTTAATGTGTCCCATACATTGATTTCGCATACGACTGCGCCATTGTGCGCTACATGGGCGGAAACATGTTTTGGGCAAGATGTGACAAATGACAGCTGTACTGCTCATAAGGAAGTGTAATAAAATGGCAATGTTGAAAATCTGGATTGAAAATATTGAAAATTCTCAAACTTACGAGCGTGCCTAGGAACTGCGCAACGCACGCTTGTAAAACAGTCATTTTTAAGGATTTTTTCACCAAATTTTCAACATAGCCATTTTAAGACATCTGCTCATGAACACTGTCACCGTTATTTTCCTAATGTGTCCCATACATTGATTTCGCACACTGACTGCGCCATTGTGCGCTACATGGGCGGAAACACATTTTGGGCAAGATGTGAAACATGACAACTGTACTGCTCATAAGGAGGTGTGGTAAAATAGCAATGTTGAAAATCTGGAGTGAAAATATTGAAATTAGAACTCACGAAGCGCATGAGAATTGCAAATCCACGTCAGAAACAGTAATTTTAGAATTTTCACAAATTTTCAACATAGCCATTTTAAGACCTCTGCTCATGAACAGTGTCACTGTGATTTTCTTAATTTGTCCTGTACATTGAGTTAGCACACCAACTGCGCCATTGTGCGCTACATGGGCGGAAACACGTTTTGGGTGAGATGTGAAAAATGACAGCTATACTATTCATAAGAAGGTGTGGTAAAATTGCAATGTTGAAAATCTGGAGTGAAAATATTGAAAATTTGTGAACTTACGAGCCTGCGTAGGAACTGCGCAACGCACACTTGTAAAACAGTCATTTTTTGGAATTTTTCCACCAAAATTTCAAAATAGACTTCTTGACAGCCCACCTTATGAACACTGGCAGTGTCATTTCATTAATCATTCTGGAAAGGTGATTTCGTGCAGTGGCTGAGAAATCACCCTTCGGGCTCGAGTAACACCATGACAGTAACAGCATTCATGAGAAGGGGTCCCAAAAACCCCATGTTGAAAATTTGGTGCAAAAATTCCAAAAAATGCCTGAGATATGCAATAAAGTTGAAAAAACCCTGTCTATCGTATTATACAGCTTACCGGCATTTCCTCAGTTCACAGCCGGCTTTGAAGAGTGCAGATGTGTTCCCGGTCCACCGAAGATCATCGCGCCGAGGTCCGGAGGTAAGTATGGGGTGAGGGGGGGGGTGTGGGGAGGCTGGGTGCACAGTGGATGGGTGCGGGTTGTGGGAAGGGGGCCAGGGAGACTACGTGGGACCGTTTTTTCTTTATAGATTAAAAAACAACAAAAAGGATGACACGGGATGTTTGCCAAGCTGGGGTGGGCTCCCAGTGTGGCACAAGGATGGTTGGGGGGGTGTTCACCCGGCGGAGATTGAGCACCCCGTCATTTCTTTATCGATTGCCACGCTGGGGTGGGCTCCCAGCGTGGCACTTAGTACTTGGGGGTGAGGACAGTGGAGCCGATGGGGATTGGGCACCCCATCAGCTATATCATTAGTTGCCACGCTGGGGTGGGCACCCAGCGTGGCATTTTGAAACTTTGGGGAGGTGGGGGGCCGCAGCACAGCCAGCGGGATTGGGCACCTCGTTGGTTATACAGTGCGTGCCTGTGGGGGCAGGGCGCGCACCGGCGTGCGTGTGTGTGTGTGTGTGTGGGGGAGCTGCGCATGAGCAGGCAATATCGCTGCTCACTCAAGCGTAGCTCGCCCTTTGAACTGTATGCCACTGCATTTTGGAGCTTGTCATAGACAGCACCAGCATGCATTGGCTTACAGGGGCCGCACCTGCCAACACACTGACTGAATTGGAGGAGGAGGTGACACACCTCCGAAATCTCTGATGATGGCACTATGTTTCTTGCACATGCGTGCAAGCAAACATAAAAACAGGTAGTTCTTGAAGAGGACATGCAGAAGTCTGCTGTTCTTGCATTTTTCTGCCATGTTTCTTTAGGATAAAGATGCTACTACTGTATCAGTATCTCTAAGGTTCCTGTCAATGGTGGGAGTTTGTAGGAATACAAGGACCAGACAGGGCTAATAACTGAGGGTGGGAGAGGAAGCACACTGAGGGAGGGAGGGAGCTTCATGGTAGAGGTGGTGTTGGGAGAGAGAGAGAGAGAGAGAAAGAGAGGGAGGATGGAGAGAGAGAGAAAGAGAGGGAGGAGGGAGAGAGAGAGAGAGAGAGAGAAGGAGGGGAAAGGCACTGGTTCATGTATAGTCATTATGTGCTTCAACTCCACTGCGCTCTTCCAGACCCTCAATTTACCTCCTCCTCCTCCATTCGCAATACATCAGCATAGCTTTGCCGTATGATCATGCATTTAGGTGGAAAAAACAGGAAAACTGAATACCTGATGGGGGTAGATCCCTGCAAGTTACAGCAGAAGAAAGGAACCTCGACATCATCATTTCACAGGACCTGAAGGTGGGAAAGCAGTATGGAAGGGCAGTAGCAAGAGCCAGCAGGATATTAGGTTGCATAGGGAGGGGAATATCCAGCAGAAGGAGAGAGGTCATAGTTTCCCTGTATACCCAGCTGGTTAGGCCGCACCTGGAGTATGGGGTCCAGTTCTGGAGGCCGTGCCTCAGGAAAGATATGGATTGGGTAAAACGAGTTTGGAGGAGGGTGACAAAGATGGTGAGGGGGCTCAATCACTTACCATATGAGGGGAGACTGAATGACCCAGGCAAGTACTCACTGGAACAGAGGAGGGAGAGGGGTGACATGATTGAGACATTTAAATATGTCAAGGATATCAATAAGGTGCCTGCAGAGAGCCTTTTCCAGCTAAAGGAGCAGCCCAGAGTGAGGGGACATGAATTCCAAATCAAGGGGGGAAAATTTAGAGGTAACCCTAGGAAGTACTTCTTCACTGAGAGAGTGGTGGAAAATTGGAATGGGCTGCCGAGGGAAGGGGTGAGTGAGAAGACAGTAGCAGGGCTCAAGAGGGTGTGGGATAAACACAGGGGGATGCTGGGACAGGGGGAGGGTTATAGTAAAGGCCTAAGTGGATACCTAGGCAAACTGGGCAGACTGGGTGGGCCTGGTGGGCCTTTTCTGCCATCACATTCCTATATTCCTATGTTCCTAAGTCTGGAGTGAGCCGCTCAACCAGCAAAACATTGGAAGCATATAACCCCACCCCCTCTCAACTGGATGTCTCCCTAAAACTCTGTCTTTCTCTCTATCACCACCCTGAAAAAAACCCCACTTCCCCTGCCCTGAAATTCCTCCCTCTGTGTGCTTCCCTCCTTCACCCTCAGTTACTGGCCCTGTATTACTCCCAACCCCCATCCTTGGTTTCCATAAGCAGCTCCCAGTATTGCCAGTGGCCATAGTGGCTCCTTCAACGTCCGTTGAGCCGAGCAGGCTCTCCTTCTGCCTCACACTTCCCTCCTTCACTGCTGGTCCTCATTTTCCATTACAGGCTCTCACCGTTGCCACCCACGTCAGCTACTTTGATGTCCACTGAACCAAGCGGGCTCTTTCTGTCACAGCCCTCAGTGGCTCAGTCAAACTTTAGTTGCATAAAATAATACCCCTTCAGCTGTTCATCTCTGTAAAGAAAACAAATTGCTTGAAAAGAAAGTCTGGAGTGAGCCATTTAACCTCTCTAAAAAGCTGAAGAAATTTTGATAACAAGCTGGAAAGATTGATTTACTAAGCAGTAATCCCTTTCCATCCTGTGAAGATACCAGCTCCCCCAGTAAATCCTTGTCCCAGGAAATGAATGTACTGCATTGCTAATATTTCAGATCCATTCTGTTTATACAGTATGTTTTATTTTGGCCTTATTGTGCGAGTAAGTAGTTTGTTAACCACGTGTAATGTTTTCGGATGTAAGGCAAGGGCAAGGCAAGGCAACTTTATTTCTACGGCGCCCAATCCCTGAGGCTCTGGGTGCCTAAACGTGAAAACAAGTAATATTCAGCAATATACATAAATACACACATAATAAAATAAATATAATATGATAAAAGCAGACAAAACTCAAGTTAAAATTAGCTCTGGTCCTTATCAGATGTCATCAGGGAAGGCTAACGAAAACAACTGAGCCTTCAGGCCCTTCTTAAATATCTCGACTGTTGGGGCCTCCCTCACACCAGCTGGAAAAGAGTTCCATAGGGCCGGATTGATGACTTCAAATGCCTGGTTACCTGATGTTTTTAGCTTAACCCTGGGAATTGCGAAGAGACCCCTGGTCGAGGAATGGAAGGAGTGAGCAGAGGTGGCTGGTGTTAGGAGATCAGCCAGATAGCCCGGGCCCAGTCCATATAGGGCCTTATAGGTGAGAAAGCCCATCTTGAAGATGATCCTCCACCTGACAGGCAACCAGTGCAGAGCTTGCAGGACCTGGATCACGTAACTGGACCTAGACAGGCCAGTCATCAACCTAGCCACTGCATTCTGCACTAGCTGCAGCCGGTGGAGGGTCCCTCCAGAGACCCTGAAGTATAGAGCATTACAGTAGTCAAGTCTGGAAGTGACAAAAGCTTGCACTAGTGATGGCAGGTCTTCGGGGGGGGGGGGGAACTAGGAGCTTAATCATAGTGATATTCCGTAAGTGATAAAAAACACTTTGGACCACAGATGACACCTGAGCTTCAAGAGTCAAACTGCTATCCAGGATAATGCCAAGATCCCACACTGTAGGAGAGGCCAGCAACAGAGTGGATCCCAGGAACAATCCTGCAGCCACTCCGGTGGCACTCTCATAATGCCCGTGACCCAGCTCTTTCACCGGAACCTCCATCTTCAGTTGCAACCAATTGAAGGACATCCAGTGATTGATGTCAACCAGGTAGTTGTTAAGCACTTCCACAGCATTCTGTGTTCCCGGGGCAAAGGACATATACAGTTGGGTATCATCTGCATAACAGTGAAAACTCACACTGTAACAACCAATGAGCTCTCCCAGGGACAGCATATACACCGCGAATAACATTGGCGACAAGATCGAACCCTGAGTCACTCTACATAGCAGTAGCTTCCGGGAGGAGAAGGAATTCCCCATCACCACCCCTTGCTTCCTGCTTGAGATATAGGACTCAAACCAGTTGATGATGGTACCGGTGAGTCCACAACATTCCTGAAGGTGATCAAAAAGCATAGCGTGATCCACTGTATCAAATGCTGATGAGAGATCAAGGAGTACAAGAACTGACCTATCTCCTCTATCTCTAACCCTGAGGAGGTCATTTTGTACCCTGACTAATGCAGTTTTGGTGCTACGCCTAGCCCTGAAATCAGACTGGAATGGCTCACAGATATCGCAGGACATGAGGTGCTCCTCAAGCTGCTGCAGTACTATTTTCTCAACAACCTTACCTAAAAATGGTAGGTTGGAGATTGGACGGTAATTCACGAGAGATGTCTTCTTCAAGAGGGCCCTCACCAGAGCTTCTTTCAAGGCATCTAGAAAGACTTCCTCTGACAATGAACACCCAACAATCTTAGTGAACACTGGGCAAATGGTCCCGGCACGTCACATTAAGAAATGGGTTGGGGCTGAGTTCAGTTCACAATAAGTGTGCCTTAGCTTCAAGATCACCTCAATGGTGCCGGCCCAGTGGCGCTGAGGGTGGAGGCGCTGGACGCCACACCTTGCATCGCGCCAGCGAACCGGGTTCGGGAACGAGCCCGGGTGCTGTGGGTTGGCAGGGAGGGAGTAGGATTGAGCATCCGGAGGACAGCTCTCCTCTCTCTGGGGTGGGATCTGGGGGCATCACGGTGCAGTAGTGGCCTCTAGTGGTGACCGAAGGTACCACCAATGCTGGCAGCATGTTGGGAATGTGCGTGATGGATGTCCACGTTCGGTGTGTTGACGTCATTACACAATTGCGCATAGGGGTAGAAGAAGACAAAATACCTCGACGGGCTGTATGATGGCCGGCTCTGTGGTGCCACCCGACTCCTCCCCTGGATGCTCCTTGGATCGGGACCACCCCGGGATCCTGCGGTGGTGGCTCTGGTTTGTGCCCGCCATGGTAAAGATCGCTGTGTAGGTACCAAAAGAGTAGATCTTGGGGTTTGGGTGGAGCAAGGGGCTGTGTGGCTGGACTGGATTGGGGAGGAACCATTGGTAACACCTCCCCAGCAATAGAGGAATGAGAAAATATATGTAAAAAAAAAGATCACCTCAATGACCTCCAAAGGTCTAAATTCACCCCAAACAGTCGGAGTGCCTCTGCCATCCCCAGGTCGACCGCTGTGAGGCAACACTTGCCTCACTGACGGGATCCCCGACCGGATAGAGGACACACTGTCAGAGAAGAGCTGAGCAAACTCATTGCATAATGTGATTAAAAAAGCTTATTTTGGCTGTAGACAGACAAGGTGTAAAAGTTTGTCCACAGTCCGAAAAAGCTGAGATGGTCTATTCTTCCCTGCAGCAATCTCCCTGGACAAGAACTCTGCCTTCTTATGGTTGATTGCTCCTTAGTACGCATGATAATGAGACCAGTTTGTCCTCCCCCAACTGGGTCTTCTGCCAGCGACGCTCCAGTTTCTAACCCCAGATCTTTATACCTTGAGATCCCCATTAAACCACAGGGATCTCAAGTGAGAGATCTGGGTTGTTTATGGACTGGAGTGATGGCATTGAGTTCCTCGGCTACTGCCTTATTATAAGTGGCCACCTCTTCACCCCGTACCCACCACACATGCAGCATCAACACTAGATAAATCAGCTACCGCCAGCAGTCCCTCTGGGGACAATTCCCTTAAAGGGCGATAGCTGATCATCTCAACAGGGGAGGGACTTTCGGGGCCCAAACAAGAACTTCACCGTGCAATGATCAGACCATACGATCTGCTCAGTCTTGAGATTCATCACCTCAAGCCCCAGTGAAAAAAACAGGTCCAGTATGTTGCTGTGATGATGGGTTGCAGAAGTAACCACTAGTTTCAGGCCCAGTGATGACATCAACTGGAGGAGGTCAGAACCAAATTGTGAGGATTCGTTGTCGATCCAGGCATTGAAGTCCCCCAGAATCAACCATCTGGGGGACTCCAAAACCTTGTTGATGACGATGTCCATGACCTCCTGCAGGAACTCGCTTCCAGGCCCCGGAGGATGGTAAATGAGGAGGATCTTGCAGCCAGCACTTGGACCCCCACGCACCGCCACACATTCAAAAGACCTGGCTGTCCCCGCTGAGTGTGCAGAGAAGCCCAAGCTGGATCTAAAGCAGATGGCCCCACCCCCCCACATTCTCTCCTCCAGCAGTGTCCTACAGAGTACCCGAAGGGGACGGCTGCCTCCAATACTGATCTGATGTCATCCCCCAACCAGATCTCCATAATGCTTGCCAGATCGACTGAGGAAATTAAGTCCACCATAATTGCAGTCTTGTTCCTCATTGATTTGGCATTGCACAGCACAACCTGAAAGGGACTAGTGGATGCTGCAGGCCCGCCGGCTACCTGCCCACTCAGTCCAGTGGGAACCCTGGGGATGGAGACCAGACATGTCTGGCCTCTCACTAGGCAGTGTCTAACCCCAGGGCGTCTCGTGCACCTAACCACCTCAATGCCCCTCACCTCTGTCCTGCCTGCTGCACCACGCCATTCGCGACCTACACGCTCCCTAGTGATGCCAACCTCCCTGCAGCACCTATGTGCAGTAGCTGAAATAGGGAGGTGCACAAGGGGGTGGAGGTCATGCAATTGGGATGCAGCATAGGCAATACGAGCAGATCCAAGGCTCCGGCACATCCCAGTACTAACCAAAGTACCTCAGCAATCCTAGAACTAACAAGTAGCTCCACACCTACTAAAGCTGTTTAAGCTTATCACATTCAAAGCTCACAACCACCCTAATACAAAAAGAGCCTATACACAATCACACTCACACACATACACACACACATACACCCACCCCTTACCCAAAACTAGATAATACTCCCCCCAAAAAACTCCCACCCTTACTCCAATAACAAAACAACCTTAAACCAGGTTTCTACCCTTAGGGGAGGTTTAGGAAGATAGTGCTGTGGAAACCAGATTGAATATAACAGAAGACCCTTTTCAGAAAAGGCATACCTAGCTTAGGGCCCTATACAGTGAACATGATTATAAATGGAGGAGGAGAAAATCATGTATCCCCATTTAGATTCTAAAGTGACACCTGTTCTTATCTTAGAATCCAAGATAACTCCAGTTTCAGGTCCATGTTTATTAGCCACATTTAAATTTCATTAGCCATTGGCTGCTTTGACTATCCTTAATGTGTGCCCAGGCTTCTCTCTCACTCAGATGCTCTGCTTTTATTAACTCCTACTATGAATAGGTATTGATCGGTTCAAAGTTCATCTTTCTCATCTCCCCTGTCCTGCTTCTGTAACTATGTTCTTTTAGTGTTTTTATGACCCTCATCTCCCCATCTCATAACAATGTGTTCATGGTAAGACTTTCCCACAAATAAAACAACTTTCTAACTTATGCCATTTGTCTTCTGACTATTCATTATAATCCAAGCCAAAGATTAATTTTATAGGCCTTAACAACTTAATGCATAGCAGCCGTTTTGGTTCTGATCTGAGTTTGTTATATTTGCTTGCAAAATGCAAGGAAACATGTTGGTATAGTGTGCAGACTCTTTTGATGTGTCAGGGTGTTAACCAGTGAGTGATGGAGAAAACAGTTACTCCCACTTGCTATCTAATGGTGATGTGGGACTCTGGGTTCATGTGAACCCCAACATGTGACGATTAGTCAATCTGCTTGTTATTATTTGTATTATGTTTGTGATATAAATATACGTTTCTTTAAATTTCTGCTTGGGAAGTATGGCAGTCAGCACAGGGCATCATTGGACCTTGGATTTTCAAAAATACACTGTTCTCCATCAGAGTGAAAAATCTAATTAAGTGCTTCCTTTAGATAGCAGGTTGTGCCTTGGGGAGGCACAGTGGTTTAAGGCTCTAAGCTGCAAATCTGGTAACATCCAGCAGACCAGACCTGGGTTTGACTCCCACAGCTTCCACTTGCATATTATGTGACCCTGAGCAAGTCACTTAACTTCTCTGTGCTCCCAGGTTGCTCCTGTAAAAAAGCTTTCAGCTTAGTGTGCTACTCCTGGTTAAACAACTAAAAAAAGAAAAAAACCAGATTGTAAAACACCCATTTATTCTGAATCTAGGAAACTGGCCATAAACAGGCTGCATTTTATGACCTCTTTGGAGAACAGCAACTTCTGACAGCTACTGGTGAGATTCTTCACACAAATAGGAGAAATAGCTGTCAGGAAGTTCCTCTGAAGATCAAAGGGGTAATTCTGACCTGCCATAAAGCAGGCTCACTAATAATAATAAAAAAATTATATATATATATATATATATATATATATATATACAGGATGTATATATATATGTATATATGTATATGTAACCCCCTCTACAAATGGGGGTTCCTAAAAAGTCTCCTAGGAGCTTGCCTAAGTGTTTCCCCTGCCTGCTGGCATTCAGCATTTAAGCCATTAGAATGACACTGTGAGTGCTGGTAGAGCCTCCACATACTGTCTCTTTAAGAGCTGTCTGCTTGCAGACATAATTAATGCTTTTCCGGGGGGGATGGTGTTTCTCTGCTCAAATCCCACCCGAGCTGTGGAGTAATCGCTCCATTTTGCGGTCACTCGAAGCCCAAAGGGAGCCTATCTGAAAGATGTAACTGTTTGCCTGTAATTTAAAGCATTAGTAAAATTGTAGTTTGTCTAACCTGCCTTTATTGCAACTGGGACTCTGTGTGTGTTGCCCCTCCATTTTGGACCTAAACTGCTGTGCTGGGCCAATTGGGTTTAGGGGAGCTCTAAAACGGAGACTGCTTGGACCAACCAGAATTTGGACTCTCTCTGGAGCCGATTTACAAGGGGAATGTATAGCTAGTGGTTCTGGGAAGTGTAGTTTGGACCTTGGCACCTTTTTGCACCAACAGAGGGAGCTCTGGAGTGATTGACAGCTGAATCCACCAACTGGACCTGTTGGAACCTAAGGGAAATGCCCTGTACTGAAGCTGGAGAGTCAGATCGTTGTCGCCTGTGAAAGGAGTAGGAGCTCTGTATTTCTCTGAGGAGTACAGTTCACGCGGGAAGCACGTGAGAGGCCTTGAAGTTGGCCTGCTGCCGTCGTAAGCATTAGTCAGACTGAACCCGAGTTTTCTGAGAGGAAGGAAGACTGAAAAACGGAAGCCAGGCTCACCCTGTAGAAGACTGGAGATACTGCTGAACCGTGCTCGGTCTGCAGGAACTGAAGCTGCTGTGCATGCTCCCGGGTATCTTGCAGTAATTGTGATCAGGATCGAGAAGCAGCCTGCCTGGTATAGTACTTTCCTTTTACATATGATTGTGTGTGGAGCTTGTGGGGAATCGCTATTTCGTGACCCTGCACTGTGTGCTGTGTGGTGAAGCTGGGAGCGAACCCCAGCGTGTCTCAGACTAAATCCATGGGCTCCATGCCTTGCTGTTTCTGGCAATCCAGAGAATATCTGCCTTCCGGTTCTCAGCTTAGGTATTGTGAGTACAAATCAGGGTAGTCCCCTGCAGCATGTTATCAATCACAAGTGTGTCACCTAATTCCTATTGTTTCACTCTTCATGGACTGAGCCATCTGGCTCTGGATTACAATTGGGTGTTGTGCATATATTTTCTTCTACAGGGCCCCATCCATCTGCACCTGCCGGCCAACCCCGCGCAACGGATCTGGCTAGCCCCCCCAACCTGGGTACCCAGATTGTGACTTTACAGACCCTGTATGTGTGCACAGTACTGTGATTTAATTCTGCCAATTAACCTGATCTCCCCCTCCCATGTTTCATTCCCCCTAAATAAACCAGATTTGATGTTGTCGAACTTTAAACTCTCTGAAGTGTCAGTACCTATATATCAAGCATTATATTGGTTTGTGTATGTTGACTAACCTTATTTTACAGGGGGTCCTCAGAGACGAGCCTCAGAATCAGTCTCGAGGGTAAGTGGTACTTTATGAGTGAACAGTGTGTACATGTGGGGTATTGGGACTGTAACTCCTGTGCACTAGAGCACTAGAGCCACTCCATGAGCCACTAGAGGGAACCAAAGGGGGTCACGGTGTCCAAGAGGGCTGTGATCAAGCTAGTCTAACCACTACAAACCCTGACCTCTGGGTGGAGGCACCTGTCGCAGAACCTAGACCCCTCAACCTGTCCGTAGTCAAGCAGGCAGGGGTAGTAGCCCTTGGGGTAGCGCCACCTGGGGGTTATATATATATATATATATATATATATATATTTATTTATTTATTTTGTGGGATGCCTAGCAACATGCAGATGCATGAGACTAATTTGGTATACAGGAAATGTGAGTGACCTCACAGCCAGCATCACCACTGAGCTGTGACCTCGCAAGCTGGGTGGGACCCTTGTTCCCTATAAATTGTCAAAGCTGAGAGAAGATTGTGCTTTTTGTTCCTGGACTCCTGAAGGAACACACTCTCAAGAAGCACTTCTACTAAAGTTAGGTAATTCAACCATCACTATTTACTAACTGAAACTAGGGTAGGATCAGTTACTCAGTATAAGGCGATCTGTTTATAATTGTCCATTTAATTTTTATGACTGTACCCCAAATGTTATATGTTCTGTGTTTTGTTTTTCATTTACTATTTTTAATTTTAATAAACTTTGTTTTCCTTGAAATCCTGCCTGAGCCTTTTCCTCATTTTAAGTGTGAATGCTGGGACAGTGTTGATAATTCTGACAGAAGTGTTAAGTGCTTACTGTGTGTTACCATATGCACCAAGGTAAGGTACCAAGGTGTCAATTGAGTCAGAAGGGGAGATTGTGAACCAGGTTGGATGCCCTCTGGGTTAAGTATTGCACTGCATTTCCCTGAAGAAGGTGTCATATTTGGACCTGTTACCTGGGCGTGCTAGTGAAAAAGGGTTCATATTTGACCCAAGGACTCGAGACTGATAGTTGATCGGATTCAAAACAGACAGGAGGGATACCCTGTTTGTCTCCTGTTCACATATTGCACTTTGAGGTTGGGCACTGTTGGAGCAGAGGGCCTGACCCCCGGAGTGTGTTTGAACAGTCATCACCTACTGGAGTTTTCCTGTTGGCAGTCACAGTTACTTGGATGTGGTTTGTGAGCTGAGGTGTCAATCAGCTTGAGAGCCTGTGATTCCCTGGTGACAATCTACCTGCGAGGCAGATATGTAGCCAGTATGGAAAGCACTGCTGCTCTTTGCCTCTGGCTCCTCCCACATCCCTCACGATTGTTTTCCCCCAGATGAAAGCAAACGGAAAAGCTCACCTGCTGTAGATGATGATCCTACCTACCTCCTTATTGCTGCCCTGCCTGAAAAACACTCAGGTAAGCCCACTTGCTGCTGCCACTGATCCCATCCACCTCCCGATTGTTGCGCTCTCCCAGTGTACACACTACATAAAAAGCTGACAGTTTTCCTATGGGTATCTATCTATAGCCTTTCTTTAAAAAATGTCGATATAGCCAAACATACACCATGATATACTAACATACGGACATACGAATTTGCCAGCAGAAATAGGCCATCTGGTCTATCAGGTCTGCTCGAGTGTGCAGCAAGCACCCTCACCTTGCAGCTGTCCTGCCGCCCTTCCCAATTACCCCCCCTCACTTTGTCCCTTCCCCTTTTGAAACTACCCACTGCCTTACAGGCTACCACCTCCTCCGGTAGAGCATTCCATTCTACCACGACCCTCTCCATGAAAAAATGTCTCCTCATTTCCGTCCTAAAAATAGCATGGGTGCCTCACCACCTGCTATGCCGGTGACCCGGGTTACATAGAAACATAGAAGATGACGGCAGATAAGGACTGCAAGGCCCATCCAGTCCGCCCATTTTTTCTACCGTATGAATGTGCCATAGGCCTGTACTCTGTCAATGGCCTATCTATTCATATTCATCTGTATTGCTCCCTTATGCCTATCCCATGCCTGTTTGAAGCCCTGCACTGTATTCATATCCACCACTTCCTGAGGTAGGCCATTCCATGCATCCACCACCCTTTCTGTGGAAAAGAACTTCCTCACTTTACCCCGTAATCAGCCTCCCTCTAATCTCATGCTGTGTCCTCTTGTGCTGCTATTTTTCTTATATTGAAACACGTTAGACCCTCTCACCTTGTTAATGCCCTTAAGATGTTTGAATGTTTCTATCAAATCACCCCTCTCCCTCCTTTGCTCTAGGGTATACATATTGAGCTCCATTAATCTGTCCTCATATGTTTTCTGATGCAGTCCCTGCACCATTTTGGTTGCCATTCTCTTGAACTGCCTCCATTTTGTTAATGTCCTTGTGCAGGTGCGGCCTCCAGTACTGCATACAATACTCCAGATGGGGCCTAACCAGTGTCTTGTAAAAAGGGATTATCACCTCCCTCTTACAACTTGTGATACCCCTACTAATATACCCCAACATCCCTCTAGCCTTACCTACTGCTTTAGTGGTCTGCTTGGATGATTTCAGGTCATCTGTGATGATGATGCCCAAATGAACTATGGTCACTCATAGACTGGCTGGGGGAAGGAGGACTGTGCATCTTACAATGGCTTTCCTCCTTCAGGAAAGGAGGAGAGCACTTACCGCTGCTTGGCCACTACCTAGTGAAAGCTAGGTGGTGCTACAGCGGTCACCTACCTGGTTAGTCAGGTATGGGCGCGGAGATATACTGCATCTTCATGCAGTGTGCATGAGTCATGGCTTGCATGCCAGTCCGGGGGGAAAAAGCTGTGTGGAAAACAGTTCCAGTGGCAGATGATGGTGACATGCCCTGCAGGCTCCGTAGCACCCACTGAGGCACCCACCTAGCCATGGCGGTTCAAGAGGCCGTAAGTAAGTCCTGGGTAGTGTGGGTGATGGGGCTGGGTGTAGTCGCTGCAAGGGGGCCACCGGAGTGTGAGCAGTGAAGAGAGAGATCTGATAGGTACCACAGTGAATGACTTAAGCTTTAAAAGGCATTGTCAGTCAACAGTTAAGAAAGCTAATAGTATCATGTCGTGTATTAGGAGACGTACAAATAGCAGAGATAAGATGGTTGTTCTGCCATTGTATACTTCATTGGTTAGGGCATATATGGATTACTGTGCACAGTTTTTTCACTGTACGATAAAGTTGAGATTAGAGCCTTGGTGGGAATACAGTGTAGGCCCACTAAAATGATTACAGGTATGAGGACACTTGGGTATAAGGAGCGATTAAATGCAATGGGTTTACATAAACTCCAAAGTCCAAATTACAGTACCTGCTCTCAAAGGAAGAGAGCGGGGGGTGCTTGGTAGGGGTTGCTAACCCTGAAATAACCAACAACCCAAAGAACTAGCGCCACTCCAGACCTCAATACACAAATTGCTCAAGCCACTTTTGCAAATTAAAAAGATTTATTGCAGGTGAAAAAAGGATTATTACATACAATTCACTCAATGTATACACACAGGGGCAGTGCGTATATACTGGGTGAATTGTATGTAATTACATACGAACATACAAAGAAGCCAGCAGAAGAAGGCCATTTGGTCTATCAAGTCTGCTCATATTGCAGGGTCCACAGCTTGAGCTAATGTTCTTGCCCTTCCTCCCCACTCCTCCCATCCTCCCTACCCATGATCCTTACCTTCCGCCTATGCCTATCCCAGCCTCTCGTAAAGCTGCCCACTATCTTCAATGAGAGGACCTCTTCCGGCAGTGCATTCCAAGTGTCCACCACCCTCTCTGTGAAGAAGTGCTTTCTGACCTCCCTCCTAAACCTCCCACCCTCCAGCTTAAGACTGTGCCCCTTGTATTATGGTTGCCATTCAGCTTAAAGAGATTCTCCTTATCAATCTTATTTATACCTTTGAAGTACTTGAAGGTCCCAATCATGTTCCCTCTCTCTCCCCTCTCTTCCAGGGAGTACTTGTTCAGTGCCCTGAACCTCCCCTCATATGCCTTGCCCTGCTGACCAGCTATCATCTTTATAGCCCTCCTCTGTACCTTCTCCAGTAGGTTAATGTCCTTTTTGAGGTGTGAGCACCAGTACTGAACTCCATACTCTAGATGCGACCTTACCAGTGACCTGTACAAGGGCAGTATAACCTCCTCTCTCCCACTACTGATCCCCCTAGCAATGCATCCCAGCAACTTGTTTTCCTTTGCTGCTGCTTTCTTGCACTGTGTGGAGTGCTTCAGGTCACTAGTGATCATCACTCCCGGGGTCCTTCTCCTCCTCATCCTCTGATGCAGATACTCAGACTCCACCCAGGTACTACTCTGTCCTGGGATTCTTGGCTCCAATATGCATAACTTTGCATTTCTTGGCATTGAAGCCAAGCTGCCAGATCCTGGACCACCTCCCCAGCTTTTCCAGATCTTCCTGTAGGTCCTGTGTCCCTTCAGCAGTGTCTACTCTCTCACAGAGCTTGTTGTCATCCATGAATAGGCACATGTTGTCCTTAATGCCAACCCCAATGTCATTGATGAAGACACTGAACAACACTGGCCCCAGGACCGAGCCCTGTGGGACCCCACTGGTTACCTCTCTGGTGTTAGATAACTATCCCCCCCACAACCACCCTCTGGATTCTGTCCCTCAGCTAGTTTTCCACCCATCTGGCCATCTTTTCCTAAACTCCAAGATCCACCAACTTCCTGGTCAAACTTTTGTGGGGCACAGAGTCAAAGGCCTTGCTGAAATCAAGATAATTATTTTTCAACCTGGAATAAATCTTTTTATTTTGCAAAAGTGGCTTGAGCAAATTATGCATTATGATCTGGAGTGACGCTAGTTCTTTGGACAATGGGCTTACATACCCTGAATAAATACCGCAGGCTAAGGGGGGACTTATGTTTAGTTTATGAGGCCTTTACAAACTAGGATTTGTGGGACCATCTAGCCTTAAAAACTAGAAATACACAATGCGACACATGAGCTCACATGCTACAGCTAAAGGGAGATGTCAATAACATGAAGAGACTAAATATGTGGTTATCACAAAGGGTGGTGTCCATGTGGAACAGCTTACCTTTATAAGTTGTGCGCAGTAAGAGTTTGGAGGACTTTAAAAGAAACCTGGACAGTTATTGTGACAATGCTAAAATTACTGGATATAACCTTTGAGCAAAGGATGAACAAATTATGGGCAAATTGCCTCAAATGCTTGTTAACTATCTATGAGACCTGTGAGTGTAAAGAAATGATGGAAAGAAATGTTGATACATTTATAAGATAGTCATCAGCTCTCTAAAAGGAGAAAGGCACTGAACCTGTAAGTCATTTCCCCCTGTAGACGCTGATTTTTAACTACTGGTTCCAGTTCTGTTACTGTTCCATCTCTGCAGGTGTTTTGTTCATACCTCTCAACTGTCCCTGATTTTCAGGGACGTCCCTGATTTTGCCTCAAAATTTTCCTCTGTCCCTCATAAAATTTGCATTTTTGTGACAGAACAGTGAGGATTAAAATCACAAATTAATGTCAAACATTAAAGTAATAGATTTGTTCTTCTTCAGAAAATGCATCTTAACACACAACCCTTTATTCTGTCAGCTTTCTGAGTGAATAGTACCAATTTTTAAGATGTGTCCCTGATTTTGGATCTTTGTCCCTGATTTTTTTAAGCTTTGTCCCTGATTCATGAGGAAAGAGGTTGAGAGGTATGGTTTTGTTTATCTTAGTGGGTCTTTCTGACTTGTGCACAGATAGTAATATAGAATAATTAACCCTCCTTCATTGAGAATGAGCTGATTCTCAGCACCGAGTTAGACTGTTGACATCAGGGGCACAAGAGCGAAGTTTAAGTGCCTTCCTGATGTCAACAACCTAATGATGTTTTAAGAGTCAGCAAGTTCTCAACTGAAGGGGGGGGGGTATTTCATTATGTATAATATAATCTAAGCCTGTTTTCCCAACACACACTTCTTACAAATTAACCCTTGCTGTGCTGCAGACTGATGTATCTGTCCAGAATACCTGTCAGTTCTAATTGTGTTGGCAGTCTAAGGGTTAAGAATGTTTGCATTCAGATGTTTTGGACTACTTTTCAAAAGTAGTGGCTTAAATGGTGGACTTTGAATCAGCATGCAATGCTGTCTGTGACCGCTCTGCTTGGGCTTCCGAGAATCAGAATGGTTGATTGCTGTTTTAATTGGAAGAAGGATGAAACCTTGTTCTTCATATTCCAAAATGTTAAGAAGAACAGGTTTTACATCCTGAAATGTGAAGAACAAGGTTTCAAAAACACAATGAAAACAGGCTTGTAGTGTATTATAGGACCATTTTAGAACTGTACTGCTCTTCTATTGTTGGCAAGTTGCTTTCATGTTTTGCTATAAAAGTCTATGGTGGAAAGGGACATAAATTACATCACACAGTCCTAAAATGGTACTTAACACCAGAGTGCAAATCAGAAACACTAACTGAGGTTGCTAGGGCTGTGCGAATACTTTTTCCAAAATGTTAGGCTGAATATTCATTATTCGCTGCCAAAATATTTGGGTATTCAGTATTTTTTTTTCATATTCTGCTGTGAAACTGCATTTCATTGAACAGCCTTTTCCCTCCTCCACAGGAAGCCAGGGTTAGTCTCCTGACCACCCTTCCTCCACCTATGCAATAACTGGCTATATCCCACCCACCACCCTCTTCTCCCATGTCCCAGATCCTGCAGTATAACATTTTATATTTTCAAATTCCAGCTTCTGGCACAATACCAAGAGCTGACACTGTCTTTAAAATCTCAACCCCTAAGTTTTGCTCCTTGCATGGCCACAGAAAAATACAATACACTCCATATTCTGCACCCCTTGCCCTGATCTTTTACTTGGGGGTTGGGGTTGGAATGGCAAAGCAAATTCCAGCTAGCCAAGCGGACCCCCCTCGCACTGAGTGCCCTCACTAAACTTGTTGTTTCCTGCTACAGCTCCATGGTATATAGTGCTGCCTGAAGAAATTAGTGAATGTGGAAGAGAACTAGCAGAGTACAGAGGCGCAATCGCAAGGAAGGAGGTGGTGCAGGAGTAGCATCGTTAGTGACACTGGGTAGCTGAGGCCGATCTAGGGTTACCACCTTTTAAGAAGCCCAAAGTGGGACATTTCATACTAAAACATGATTTTTCACAGGACATTACGTAACCTCGACCAATGCAACAGAATTGTTTTCTCTATATAATCAGAATTGACGCTAAGAATTGTAGTTTCTTAGTTGCTTCTATGGTTTCTTATCATTGTAAGGTATTTTAGTTAAGGTATTGTGGTTTTCTAGAACATTTAGTGAAAAGTTAGAAAATATATTTTCTACTATAAAATCAGGACATTTAGTATTTTTCATGTTTTTTTGCAGGACACAGCTGCCCAAATCAGGACTGTCCTGCGAAAATCAGGACAGGTGGTAACCCTAGGCCGATCAGGCTGCTAAGTACAACTAATGATGCTTCTCCTACCCCGCCCCCTCCCTCATAATTGAGCCTCTGTACCCAGCTAGTTCTTCACGATGCATTCCTTTCTTCAGGCAGCAGTATATACTGTGGGCTCAGAGTTGTAGCCGCTATTGTATGTTTAGTGAAGGTGCTCATTGGGAAGGGGGGGGGGTCTGCTTGGCTACCCAGATTTTGTTTTGCCATTCCCATCCCTCAGATCAAGGATCAGGGCACAGGGGCACAGAATTCACATTGTATTGTATTTTTTGGTGGATGCGGGGAGCAGGGTTTAGCTGGTGAGCTTTACATAGATGGTCTGAAAATATACAGTGTTGTAGGATCTTGTACATGGGATAAGGGGAAAGGTTGGTGGGATATATCTGATTAGTGCAAAAGTGGACATACAGAATTAGTTTAGTTGCCGTATTGGTCCTTGTAAGAACAGATCCAGAAGCAAATGGTTTGATACCTTTTATTGGACCAACATACTGTAGATGTTACAAAAAGAAAACAGTGTCTGAGCTTTTGGACCAACCAAGTCCTTACTTGGAGACTTATAGTCTCTGAGGAAGGACCTGGTTGGTCCAAAAGCTTAGATACCGTTTTCTTTTTGTAACATCTATGTTGCTCCAATAAAAGGCATCAAACCATTTGTTTCTGGATCTGCAAAAGTGGAGGAAGAGCGGCCAGGAGAGCTCTGGCCTTCTGGTGATGGGGAATATTTGGATGGCCCACTATTTGTGGCATTTGGGAAATAATATGTGTTTCCTGCACAGCCCTAGAGGTTACTAATATGCCAGTACGGTTCCATGTCATAATAGCGAATGCAAAAGAGCGATCGCTATTGTGGCGAGTGTATATCACCGAAAAGCAATTTGGCAATATACACATATCAGCAGCACTGCATCCAGTCAGTACTTATAAATGTGCATGTGGGGGTGCTGCCCCCTCCGTGCCCTCTCTGCACCCCCCTACTGAAGGAGTATCAACTCCAGGGGGGGTGCATCTTGGGGAGGGGGCGAGACTCCTGGAAAAGACAACAAAAACAAGAGCCACAGGCAGCAGCAAAATATTTCTCCCTGTCCCATCCCCAAACCCAGCTCCTCCTGTGCCGGAGCCAGCCACCCTCACCACCACACCACATGGACTGGCTTGGTAGTACCAGGGACACTGCCCCACAGAAACCCTCTATCCTATCCCTCCCCTTCCCCCTCACTATTCCTGCCTTCCGGTCGCCCTTCCAAATCGTTGCCTTCGACCAGATTGCTACTCTTGCAGGGTAGCCCTTTACCATTTTGGTGAAAATGACTCGCTCATTTGTAGTCACCCTTTTGATGTGATACCTGCCAGGACAGATGGAACAGTAATAGAACTGGAACTAGTATTTAAAATATAGCTTCTATTGGGAAAATGCCTTACAGGTTCAGCATAGTTCTCCTTTAAAGAGAGATGATACAGTAAGTTTCTTTTAACTGGTACATGGACTTGCATTTTGTAATCCCCTGTGAGCTAATTTATTTTTGTTTGTACAAAACCTCAGTTACAGTACTTTGATGAAAAATCCCCCGCCGCTAGAGTATTTTTTCTGATGCTGTTGATAAGGCTTTTCATTCATTATTGAAGGAAATACATTGTTTGAAAACGTACTCACTCTGGATTAATCAGCCTGTTAGAATGCATGGTGGGTGGTGTGAACTGCAGTTTTTTCACAATGATTATTGTAGTGCAGCTGAGGATAAAATACAGTCAGGTGATTGTCTCTGTTTTTTTTCTTGTTGATTTCCTGGAGTTGGGTCAGTTTCATGAAAGCAGCTCTGTTTTTTTCTGGTCAGTTTCTGGACACACACACTCTGTGTCAGTCTGATCAGTAATGCCTAACAATAGGGGTAACATTAAGCAATTGCTTTCATGTAAAAGTTGAAATATTTTGGTTCTTTGTTGCTGTGGAACATAGAAGCTATGCTGTTGACAATCTGGTATATATGAGAGAGAGAGAGAGAGAGAGAGAGAGAGAGAAAGAGAGAGAGAGAGACTGTACCAAGCATTGTCCAGCTCAAGAGAGACAGAAGCAAACAAATTACCCATCACCATGGATTGGATTCCTGGTCCAGCTGCAGGAGCAGAGGGGACACTAAAGTATTACCCACCCCCACAGATTCGAGGGATACTAAATTGTTGACCCACCCCAGGAGCTGCAGGGACACTAAATTTTTGTCCTCTGCCATGGCTAGCTAACCTAGCTCCCCCTGCAGGAGGGACACAAAAGAGATTGCCACCACCATGGATTTTGCTTTGTTTGCTTTGGCATTAAAAATCAGAAGCCTGCACTTTAAAAGGCTATGCCTGTGTTTTCAACCCGCCTATGTGCTGCAATCAGTGTAATGCATGCTGGCAAGACAGAAATGCAGATGCTGGGTTATAAAGTGCCGAAGTTTTATTTAATTTAATCCCAAATAGAACAAAACCTATACAACCTCGAAGTAACAAACTGTCAGGTCTTTCAGAAGGGAAATGGACCTCTCAAGTAGTTATGGCTTTAAAATGCTATCTGAATAATTTTGTATCAATTACTTTTTAAAGTTAAAATTCAATCCACTCACACTGGATCCAATACACTAAAACGGCAATATGAGTTTTGGAGGGATGATGGACTGCAGAGCTGTATTAGTCCAGCTGGACTGCTGTAAACACACAGGGAATTAACACCGAAAAAAAAACCCCAAGCAACTGACACAATGGGGCAGGCAACTCATGGCTAGGAGCTGCCTGCTCCAGCACCTAAAATACCCATAAATTAATTTTTTCTGTGAAGGGGTTAAACAGTCATGTTATTTACAAGAAGTGTGATCTCACTTCTGTATCCATTACTAACCATCGAGCACCCACCTCAGCCCCACCCACAAAACTGCATTTTAGTGATGTGAAGTGGGGAAGGAGCTGTAGGGCTAGAGATAGCATTATAATGCTATGGGGTGCAGTGGCGGTCTTTAGGTGATACTTATACTGTTTATAGGCAATTGTACATGTTAAGGGGGGCAGTATTACAAGTACTACCCCCTTAACATGTACAGTTGCCTGGAAATAGTGTAAGTATCGCCTAAAGACCACCACTATTCCCGTTAGCAGTACACTGCTATCTGTAACCTTACAGCCTCTTCCTGTATACTGCTGTCTATAGCCCAAAAGCCCCTTTCCTACTTTGCATCATTAAAAAGTGGTTTTATTTTTGGGACTGCAGCGGGTGCACGGTAGCCAGCAACAGATACAAAAGTGAGATTGCATTTCTTGCAAGTAAAATGACTATTTAGCCCCTTCACAGAAAAATTGACTTCAGGGGTATCTGATGTGCTGCAGCAGGCAGCTCCTAGCCATGAGTTGCCTACCTCACAGAGAATATTGTGTCAGCTGCACTTTAATAAATGCTGCTGCTATTAAAAATTCACAAAAGAGGTCAAATGAGTGGTAGCCACGTGGAAAAATTAAAACAGCTGTTTCTACAGTAGGCGCATGCTGGGTCCTGTCAATCAGATGGAGGTGCAGAGTATAGGGGCTGTGCCAGTCACCTTCTCATAGCTCCCGTGGAATGCTCGGATGAGTGTTGGCTGCCAGTGCAGGGGGTTGAGGGGGAAGGTCTGGAGGAGGGGGGAGTCAGACTGTACCTCAGGTGTTTGTGGGCGAGAGATCAGATAGGCGATCGGGAAGACCCGTGAATGTCAGGGAGGATAAATTAAATTATACACTAAGGTGCCTGATGGCTATTGGGGGAGGGGAACCGCTGGATGCCAGCAAAGACTACTCAAGTGATATACCAGGGCACTTCACAGTGACTGGGGGAGTGGAGACCACTGAATGTTGAAGATGATTACTAAATGATATACTGGGCACTTACGAACATATGGATTTGCCAGCAGAAACAGGCCATAATGGTCTATCAAGTCTGTTCGAGTGTGTATCTATAATTAGTTCCCTGGAGCTGCACCTCCCCTACTCCCCCTGGAGTCAACTATTTCACCCCTGTACCCTCTCCTTCCCCATCCCAGGAACACCTACCCTAATTTTCTTCTTCACCCTATCCCCCCCCCCCCAAAACTAGCCCCTGTATTTACTGCAACCACCTCCTCTGGAACTCATTCCACCCCGACACCACCCTTTCAGTGAAAAAGTGCCTCCTCATTTCCTTCTTAAATCTACCCCCCCACTAGCTTCATGCTGTGCCCTGTTGTTGTACCCTCCTTCCTTAAGTTAAAGATGCCCTCTGAATTATCCTGTTTATTCCCTTAAGGTACTTGCAGGTCTGTATCTTGTCCCCCCCTCTCTCTCCCCTATCCTCCAGAGAGTACATGTTTAGCTCACTCAGCCTCTCCTCATATGTTTTGTCCCCCATACCCTGGATCATCCTGGTCTCCCTCCTCTGGACCCTGTCCAGTAGTTTGATATCCTTCTTCAGATATGGGCACCAGAACTGCACACAGTATTCCACGTGTGGCCTCACCAGTGACCTGTACAGTGACAAGATGACTTCCTCCCTCCTAGAGGTTATTCCCTGGCAATGCAGCCTAGCATTTTAATTGCTTTGGCTGCTGCTTTGCAGCACTGTGACAAGTGTTTCATGTCTCCTCTGACCATCACCCCAAGGTCCTTTTCCCCTCTGAGACTGCCATCTGCACTCCCCCCAGCCAGAAGCTGGCCCCTGGGTTCCTGGTACCCAGGTGCATGACCTTGCATTTCTTGGCATTGAAATACAACTGCCAGATGTCCGACCAATTCTCCAGCCTAGTCAGATTCTCCCTTAATTCCTGTCTCCCCTCCACTGTGTCCACCCTCCCACAGAGCTTGGTATCATCTACAAAGAGGCAGATCTTACTTTTCACCCTCTTTGCTGTTGTCATTAAAGATGTTGAACAGGACAGGTCCAAGTACTGAGTCTTGTGGGATCCCGCTGGTTACAGACCGAGGTTTGGATTGTCCCTTCCACCACCACTCTCTGATTCCTATCCTGCAGCCAGTTCTTGACCCAAATCTAATTCACCTGCAACGTGTGCTCAGCAGGAAGCTAGGTGCAGAGACAAGGGGTTGCGAGCCCCATAAACTACTAAACTGTCCAGGAAAGCTTCTGCATGCCAAGTGCAGATGAAACCACAAACCTTGTGTGTATAATCCACAAGTTTTTATATTTCCATATAGGTTTCAAACAAAAGGCATGCTGCTCCTTACAAATCAGGTGTGCACACCATCAAACTCACTCCCCAGCGCTTCGACCAGGTGTGTGGTCTTCCTCGGGGGGGGGAGGATTCTTGGATTATACACAGAAGGTTTGTGGTTTTATTTGCACTTGGAGTGCAGAACCTTTTCAGTTCTTGACCCACCCCAGCAGTTTGTCCCCTATTCCCAGACCCCTCAGCTTGCTGATCAGCCTGCCATGTGGCACTGAATCGAACACCCTGCTGAAGTCACAGGGCATCCACCACATGCCCCCTGTCCAATGACTTTGTAACCCTGTTGAAGAAGTCAATCATGTTGGTTTGACAAGATCTCCCCCTGACAAACACATGCTACCTGTCATCCTGGAGACCATTTTCCTCAAGGAAGGATACCAGTCTTTTCTTTAGAATTGTCTCCATTATCTTTCCCACTATGGAGGTCAGACTAACAAGCCTGTAGTTACCCGGCTTGTCCCTGGGATCGCTCCTATGGAGTGGAACCACATGAGCTGTTCTCCAGTCCTGTGGAACACACCCCTCTTCCAGTGAGGTGTTAAACAGCTCCATAAGTGGGGCTGCTTTTACCCCCGACAACTCCCTCAAGACCCTTGGTTGTAAACCATCTGGTACCAGTGCTTTGTCCACTTGCAGTTCACTAAGCCCCTTTAAGACCCTGTCCACCCCAACCTCACCTTCATAGTCCACCCCCCACCCCACCCTGAGCTCCCCCCTTTCCTCCCCTGTGGTATGGCCTTTCTGTTTCCTTAGTGAAGACAGAGCAAAAGTATTTATTTAAAGCCTCTGCTTGATCTTCCCCCTTTTTTGCACATCTTCCTTCCCTCTTTATCCTTACAATCCCATCTTTGACAGTGGTTTGGGGAGGGAGGACCAGTGGACCCCAGGGAAGATTAACAGAGTTTTTGACAATGATTTGGGGTGGTGGGTATGCTAGCAAGGACTGATAGCTCTTGCTTTCAGCCCCCTACACAGCCCCTGGTGGGGGGAGGGGGATATGTACCACTTTGCACAGGGATAAGGATAGGCATAGGGTTTTGACAGCATGAAACAGCACCGTGGCAGAGGCTGCTCAGTGCTATCAAAACTGTTCAATATACCATTGCACCCTATACGCAAGGGGGATTCCTCGTATTCTGTGCAATTGTCTTATCAGGACAACACCATGCACTGCGACCTTTCAAATATGGCTCCCGCACCATCCAAACACGATATTCACAGTTACTGCAGTGCTGAAATGGTTAGCACCACGCTAACCTTTAAAATATGGGGGTCAATACTGATATATTGCCATTTGATTTATATCCCCCTGCTTAGCTACTTCTGCTAACTTCATTCTTCTATTTCGTTTCATTTCAGGTAATGGTCTTTCTTTGGATTTACCCATAAGCCTTGGAACCCATTCATTTTAATGTTTTTTTCATGCAGATTGTCCATGTTTTTTTTAAATACATCTGAGAGTTTATCATTTTTTCCAATAAACATAATGTTAGTAATCTTGAACCTTCCATGATTATTATTTTTAACCAAATTCTAATAATCTGTTTAAAGCTAGTCTAATAATGTATTTAAAACTCCAGTTTTGAATGGTACTTTTAATTTTACCTTTACCAAAATGTCAGAGACCAATACCATAATGTCAGGGACCAATACAAACATTTTTTTTTTTTAAGTTGTTTAACCAGGAGTAGCACACTAAGCTGAAAGCTTTTTTACAGGTGCAGCCTGGGAGCACAGGAAAGTTAAGTGACTTGCTCAGGGTCACACAGTATGCAAGTGGAAGCTTTGGGATTCAAACCCAGGTCTGTTCTGCTGGATGTCACCAGATTTGCAGCTCAGAGATTTAAACCACTGTGCTATATTGCCTCCTTGGCTGATAATGTCAGATAAAAAATGTCAGATACCAATACCAAAATGTCAGGGACCAGCCTTCAAAGTCCCAGAATCAATCTGTAAGGTTTATTAAAAGTTTTTTCTAGTTCCTTGATGTTTGTAAAACTTCATTCTTCTGCACCATATAGGGCCTATGCTCATGTTTAGCACTAATTAAGCAATAAGGCATGACAGGGTGTACTTTGTACTGTGATAATGGCACGCCTCAGTGGGTTGATTTGATTGGTAGGGTAATACCTTTAGGCAACAAGTGCCTTTTTCAAAGGTGACCCAGTCAAATGTTGAAGCTTAAGGCTGAAGACCGAGGGCTTCCACCACCTGAGAAGTGCCGTTATCCCTGCACAAAGAACACCCTGGAGCACCTACTTGGGACTATGAAATGGGTCCATTAAGATTAATAAAGAAATAATTAAAACATTTTAATTTCAATGCATGAAAATTAGAAAAATGGTTAAAAAAAGGAGAAAAAAATAATCCTATTCAACCATTACAAACTTGTTGCTTGGCCAGTAGGTAGAAGATGCTACATTTTTTTAGTACAAGTGAATTGAGGTGTAGTGATACAGATGTGCCTACTTAATGTAAACAGGTCAGTGATGTCATGGTTCTTTTTCCAGTGCTGTTGTGCTGGGATATAAGCACTGGGTTTTGAGCTCCTTAGCCAATCAGGTTTCACAATCTTTTGTATCCCTTTCATAACCACTTTTTTAACCCCCTTTATGGAATTTCTTTCATATCTGTGATTAAATCTAACCAAATGTTTTTGTATAGCCCATTTCAAAATTTGAGTAATTTTTTTCTGAAAATAAGCATAATTTTTTTTACTGTTTTAATGTTTTCACCATTTAAGTACCAAGTACTATTTGTTTGGTTAGAGACCAGGATCATCACCTTTGTTTAAATGTTTGTAGATTTCACAAAAGGTGTCCTGCTTCCTTTGCATTGCCATAAGTGTTTATTACCATAGTCCACATGTTCAAAAGAGATGCACAGCGCATCCCTAAATGGGCCCGCACATCTACGGACTTGCAAGGGCCGTTGGGGGTTTGTGGCAATATTCAGAAGCACATGATGCACCCTACAAACCCAGCTGCACCACCACACAGAATATTGCAATGCAGGTATGCAAATGAGGGGTCTCTCATGCATATTCCCCGTATCTCAATATTCAGCCATCCACTGGTGAAGACATGGCCAGCTGCACTGGCACAAAGATAAGAACCCAAAACCCTACCCTAACTATGTGCGGGGCAGGGTGTTGCCCCGCGTACAGTCCAAGACTGGTCACATGATCCCCCCTCACCCCAATCCCTGATTCACGTCTGTAGTATAATAAAACCCATCTGTTCTCTGGTAGCCTAGTGGTCCCCTTTCCCAGCCTTGACCACTGTAAAGTAGAATAGATTCCCAAGCTCCCATTCCATAGCATAGGGTCCCCCCAGCCCGAATCACAGAGTGACATAATAATAATAAATAAAGGTCCCATTTTCCATAGTACAGGAACCCTTTTCACAGCCCCGAACAACATAAAAGAAAACATATTCCCCAGCCCCTTTTCTATAGTGTTGGGACTCCCCTCCCTGGCCACGATCACTGTATGAAATAGAATGAGACGATTCCAGAGTGTAGTGTCCCCCCAACTCCCCCCACCCCAGTAACAGGGACAGTAACCCCCCCTTCCGACACCCCCATCCCAACCTGTACCGGCAACTGGCACAGCCCTCCACACCCTGCCATGGCCAGCCACCGACTGATCTGTACCTGAGCTCGTACAATACATGGTACGTGCTCATTGGTTGTTGACAACTAAACTGATGAATGTGCCTAAATTTGATGCCTTGTTTATATGGCTTATTAAACTGTATCAGTTTACGTGTCATTGAGATAATGCCTGTCATCTATGCTTGCTTGCCTATATGTTTGCCTACCTAGTCTTTTGATATCTATTGCTGATACCTTACTTTGATGTTTATTATACCCTTATTTTGGGAGGAAACTAAGGCTACAGGTAGTATACAAGCCACCATCCCAGGATAAGGAGCTAGACAAGGAACTAGGGTCCCAAATTATGAAAATGTCCAGGGGGGGTTGGGGTGGGAGGTAGTATTAATGGGAGATATCAGTCTTCCTTGGGTGGACTGGAATATCCAGGCTACCCCCTACACCAGGTTGCAAGTACTGCTGGATGCATTCCAGACACAAGGTGTCATAGATCCCATTAGGGAGAGGGCCATACTGGACCTGGTCCTGTCCAACTGTGCGTTTGTCTAGGATGTAAAGGTGGAAGCACCACTTGCAGGAAGTGATTACACATGATGTGGTTCCATCTGGTCATGGGCAGAGGAAAGTCAGGACTAGGAAGAGGGTTTTGAGTTTCAGGAGAGCTTACTATAATAAGATGGGAGAAGTTCTGGAAGGACACCTTGCTGGAATCAGAAAGGAGATGGAAGTGGACCAGAAAAGGCCATAATTAAGGAGGTGCTGATGGCAAGCACCACTGAGTCTGCCATAATCAAGAGCACAAAATCTAAGGCTAAGAAACCCAACTGGTTTGGCAAAAAGGTGGCAAAGACAGTAAGGGATAAGAAGGCAGCCTTCCAGAAGTAAAAGCATATTCAGAAAAAGGACGACAGGGAGGATAACTGTACTAAAACAATTTATTTATTTATTTTAATTTTGATGACCGGGTAGGCCCACTGAGACAGACATGTCCTTTTTTCAGGGGCGGCCCAGGGAATAGAGGCGAGCAGAGTGGTTAGGGTGGCAAAGGCTGCAAGAGAACTATAGCTAGCACAGGGAGTGAAAAAGAGGTAGAAGGCCTTCTTCCAATACATAAGGGAGAAGAGGGACATTAGAGATGAGATAGTTAGACTGAAAAAGGAGGGAGGTTAGGCAGAGGGTAGTGAAGAGGAGGTGGAGGTGCTTAACAAGTAGTCCTGCTCTGTCGTCACTAAGGAGAAGGACAGACCAGTGCCACAAGGGAGTAGGGAGGTGGGAACTGGGGAAGGGGGGGCAAAGATGGTGAAATACAAGTTAACAGGGTTCATGTAGGCCTAAGGGCCCTAAAGGTAGATAAATCCCCAGGGCCAGATGGAGGGCATCCAAGGGTCCTAAGGGAGCTGACGGAGGTATTTGCGGGTCCCCTGGCAGATTTGTTTAACACCTGTCTGGAGTTGGGGGCTGTTTCTTGGGACTGGAGGATTGCAAATGTGGTCCCTCTCCATAAGAGTGGACCAAGGGATGAACTAGGGAACCATAGACCAGCCAGCCTGACCTCAAAAGTGGGAAAGCTGATGGAGACCATCCTGAAGGAGAGACTAGTGAGATTACTGGAGAAAAATGGGCTCCAGGATGAGAGGCAGTACAGGTTTGTGGCAGTTGATGTCCTGTATCTGGATTTCGGCAAGGTAGCTGACTCTGTGCTACATAGGAGACTGGTCAGGAAGATGGAAGACCTGGGAGTGGGGGCCGTACCTCTCAACTGTCCCATATTATGAAGAACAGTTCCTCATTTTACTTCACAGAAGTCCCCATTTCCATATCGAGAGGATTTATCCCCAGTTCAATGTTAAGATTTTAAAGCAAAAATCCATACTAAATAATGTGAAAAATACATTATTCAATTAACAACAAAATATGTGAACATAAAGGTAAACATTTTAACAGTGTTTTGAGCTTCTTAATTAACGACTTGTGTCCCACATTTTGCCTATTTGTTCCACATTTTGAGAGGCAGTGCTCCACATCTGGGGGATGAAAGCTTGAGAGGTATGGTGGGGGCTAGGCTTGTTATTTGGGTGAAAAGCTATTTGCTAGACAGAAGTAAGAATGTGGTAGTTGGGGGGATCTCTGAAGCTCGGCCAGTGTATGGTCCCACAGGGCTCGGTGCTTTGTTTGGTGGTGTTTTTTTTTTTTTTACAATTCTATTTATCCTCCTTCAGCAGGTTACCAACTTCATCTGCCAACCTACCGGACTTGGGGTCTTTCGAGATCTTACGGCGCCATGCATCCCCAGAGCCGGTCTGGAGGCTTCATTCTAGGTGGCCCTCAATGTTTCCTCTGTTTTCACCCTGTGTGTGGTGCCCTAACCCCAAGACCCCAGAAGCGGTGATGCATGCACGTGGAGGTGTACATGTGCACTGCAGCTCCAGTACCAGCCTCTTCCACCCTCCCTCGCCCTAGCGCCAGCACTCCTTGGAGCAACGCCACCACTACGGCCTCCACCAGGGGTGGCCATGCTCTGAGGAGATGAGATACTCCCTCCTGAGGTGGAGAGCTGCCAGCCGGCAGCCACTCACATCCTCTCCCTCCCCCCCACAGCCTCCGATGACCCAGACTGCGTTCCCAAAACTCAGGTGTCGCCGGCATGGAGCGAGGTGTGGCTTCCAGTGCCTCAACCCTCTGCGCCACCAGGCCGGCTTGTTCGGTGTTGTTAAACATCTTTATTGGCGACATAGCAGATGTGATCAAAAGTAAAATTTGCCTGTTTGCAAATGACACAAAGCTCTGTGAGAGGATGGACATGGAGGAGGGGAGACTGGAACTCAGGGAAGATCTGGCTAGGCTAGAGAAGTGGTCAAGCATTTGACAACTGGGGTTCAATGCTAAAAAGTGTAAGATAATGCACTTGGGGGCAAAGAACTCAGAGAGCAAATACTGGGTGGGTAGTGTGCAGGCAACCAGGTCAGAGGAAGAGAAGGACCTGGGGGTATTCATCACGAGTGATCTAAAGCACTTGGCACACTGCAAGAGAGCAGCAGCAAAGCAAATCTAATGCTGGGCTGCATAGCAAGGGGAATAAACAGCAGAGAAGCAGAGAGGGTGCTGCCACTGTACAGATCACTTGTCAGACCACACCTAGAGAAGAGTGAGCAGTACTGGTGCCCTTATCTTAGCAGCTGATGCCTTCAGGAGAAGTTTAACAAAATATAATACTTAGACACAGCTCAGCTATTATTTTAGGTTAGTTCTGTATTTCCCTTCCCATTACTTATTACTGAGGTAGTCTGCATGAAAACAGGATCTTTTCTCCTGAAGAGTTCACCTATTCCTATTGTTTTCTCATTACCTGAGATTGTAATGCACCGCTTGTGACAATGCAGTTTCTCCCATGGCAACAGACTGTGATGTCACAAGATTATAACTTGACGTAGGGCATACGCTAAAGAGGCAGATGAACTCTAAGGGATAATGATCGTGTATTCATGCAGATTTCCTTAATAACAAATAACGGGGAAGAGAAATACAGAACTAATCTGAAATAATAGCTGAATGGTGTATAAATATTATGTTTTGTTAAACTTTTCCTGAATGCATCAGCTGCCCAAACCTTTCTTGTCCACTGGCAAATCCACCTTCACCTACAGATTCCCCTCTTTTTGGCACCAACATCCACCTCTCCTAAGAAACTCACCCTCTCACAGCTGCTTCAAATACCAAATCCGACAACTTCAACTCTCCACCTGCACCTGCTCCTAGCCACTCACAGGCCCAGCCTTATGGCAGCTGTTTTTTGTGGATAGTAATCTAATCCTCAGAACTGTATGATGCTATTTGTATATAGTCCATCTGAATGTACAATACTTCGCTGTATAACTTATGCAACTGCATATTTATCTCATGTATCGATTAGGTATTTTCTGCTTTATATCCCTTTCACCCTTCCCTGGGTCACACATGGGAACAAGCCTCGGCTCAGTGTGGTTTTCCCAGTTATTAAATGTTTAAATAAATGAAATAAAAAAAATCTGTAGAATATATATATATATATATATATATATACATATATACATATATTTTATACTGGCACGGTAGTGGCGGTAGTTAGGATGAAAGGTAACTTCTGTGTTAAACCTACACTTTTAACGTTAATAACTTTGGAACCATTCAATGCATTTACACGAAATGTGGCACACATAATGCATAGGTATAGGTCTTTTGACCTGCTAAATTTTGTGGGAATCTGTTGTGTGGTTTCAGAGACACAGAGTGTTGAAAAAACAGAAAAATCTGTGTTTTTGACATTTCTTTGTCCACCTCGATCTCAGAAACGACTTTAGGTTGTGGTCTGAAATTTTCAGGGTAGAAAGCCTTTGCTTCACAGATGTGCATTTTGAAGGTCTGGTGAAAATATATTAATTCTTTCAAAAGTTTTTAAACTTTAAAGTTTCCCATTATAGACTGTGGGGAAAAATATATGATCTGAAAGTGAAAGCAGGTAAACAGCCCCCAAAAACAGTTTCTTTGCCACTTCATAGCAAGAAAACGGTTTGGACGTTTGAGCTGAAATTTGCAGGGTGGCAATCCCTTGCCCCACAGATGTGCCCTTTACTGGTTTGGTGAAGAAATGGACAAGGTTCCTTTCACTCGCATATCGACCTGCTCACCTCAGCAATTAACATGCGCATAGGCCTTCTCTACAGTCATAAGGACTGCCTCCCACCGGATGCCCTCAGATTGGCTGTCTCCTCCTCTGTCCTGTCTCTTGTAGACTACAGCCTCCCTGTCTATGCTGCTGCTGATGCCACCGCCCTCAGGAGAATCCAACTATCCCTAAATAAGGCCTGTAGGCTCCTCACTGGTGCAGACAAATGGACTCATGTATGCACTCTATACTCGCTAGCCAACATACTCAATCTAGAAGAGCGGTTACAATATCAGACCTGCCTCCTGGTTAAAAAAATACTTCTAGGTCTCTCCCTCCCCCAGGGGTGGCCGCCTCCCTCCAGCCTGCTTCCCCCTCTGTCTCTATCCGTGGCTCCACTAAGGCCACTCTGAGTCCTGAGGGTGCGGATATCACTCACCCAGAGATCCTTTTGTTACAGGGCACCACACTGGTTCAACGCCCTCCCCTCCTCGATCTCCTCACTCACTAAAATAGGTTCCTTTAAGGCAGCTCTCAAGAGCCCCATTTTCTCCACCCGCAGCTGTGAATGCACTCCACAAGCGGGATCCTAGCCCATAGGTGCCCTGCTCCCTCCCTGGCCCCTTTCCTGGACTCTTGATGACAGTCGCCTTATCTCAGGCTGCAATTCTGAATTTACTGTGTTTGTCCTTGGAGCCTAGCTTTCGCACTGTATAGACCTCTGTACTGCTATTGTAAACTATAACTCTTATCTGTACACTGGATGGCTCAGGATTCTATGTTGTTTGTTCTAACACCTGCAAATATATGAATACTGTTTGCAATTCACTGTTTGGTATGTAACAAAAAACTTCTCTAACCTCCTGTCTATCATATCGCATTTGTGTTGCTGTCTATGTGTTGAATCCACTGGAACTGACGTGGCACCTTTGGAAATGAGTCCTTGACTCAAAGGGTTGTAATTCCGATATGTATAATAAAATAGATAAATACAGCACTCCGAAGTTACAAATTTTTCCTTAGGGTAATGTAAGGTAACTTCTATGTTAAACTCAAATTTATGAACGTTAATAGCTTTGGGACCATTCAACATATTTGCATGAAATGTAGCATGCATAATGTCTGTGGGTTGGTCCCTTGACTTGCCAAATTTCATGGTAATCCGTTGTGTGGTTTTTGAGCTATAGAGTGTTGAAAACACAGAAAAATCTGTGTTTTTTGACATTCCTTTGTCCACCTGGATCTCAGAAACGGCTTTAGGTTGTGGTCTGAAATTTTCAGGACAGAAAGCCTTTGCCTCGCAGATGTGCCTTTTGAAGGTTTGGTGAAAAAATATTAATCTGTTCAAAAGTTATTAAACTTTAGAAAATGAGCTAGACACCAGGAGCTCTCCGATTGGCTGAGAGCCATAGCAGGGGGGTACATTAACTTATGATAGACGACGGGGGGGGGAGAAGAAGTGCTAATTTGGGGTGCCTCATTACTGAAGGCATTCTTGGGCACCTCAATTGTTCAAACTGGCCAGTTGCTATGTTATATTGTCTTGTTTAACGAGATTCACGTTGGCAGCCCAGCTCTGTATTCACACTCATAAACATAGGCGAAAACCTCACACCACAATGTTTCTTTCAGGTAACACTTAAAAAGAAAATAAAAACTTTCTTTGCTGCTATCCCTCATACCGTGTGTTGAAAACGAGTACACAGCACAAGTAGATGTCTGCAGTCAGGTCTCGCCGCTCCGACTACATTTGTTCCTTTTTAACCGCAGACAAATACAAAGCAAAAAAGAAAAAACTCTTTTTTTTCACACTTACATTTGTTTTGATAATTACTGCCAGCTTGCTTGAATGTCCTCCATATACAGTTCCCATCATTTTGGCCTGTGTCCCACTGACAGAAGTTCTGCCAGCTACCAGCTGTGACATTAAACAAGCATTTGTCAAGGCCGAATATTAGCTTGCTGGTATTAGCACTGGAAATGCACAGTAACCACCGGATCCTGCTGGGGTCCACACGGAGGTCATGAGGGCTTGGAGTTGTCGCCTCCCCACCCCCAATGAGTAAAGTAACCACTGGATCCTGCTGGGGTTCACATGGAGGTTGTGAGGGCTCGAGCTGTCGCCTCCCCACCCCTCAACGAAAGCAAAGGCACGGCAACGCACATGCACAGGAGCCTGGCCGCTGAGCATCTTGTTGAATTTGTATGGTGCCTTTTACATTCAAACCTGACTCGCATGGCTATTACAAGCTAATTTTATTGTCGGTGTACAGGTGGAGATATTTTTTTTTAATGTAGTTTCTTAAGAAAGGGGGAACTTTAATTCATCTCCTCTGTTTAAACTAAGGACAAACGTTGCTGAGCTAGTGTACCTGCACCTCTTAAAGTAAATTAAAACCGCTAATCATTTCTGGTATGATGGGTAGATGCTCTGCTGAACGAAGTTATTAGTCCAAGACTGTTTAAATATAAAGGAACTTTAATTTGTACTGAGTGGAGGAAACTAGCAAATTAATTACATAAAGCAAGGACTCCTCTGTTTAGCTAAGGACAAATGCTGCTGAGCTAGTGTACCTGCACCCCTTAAAGTAAATTAAAAACTGCTAATCATTTCTTGTATGATGGGTAGATGCCTGCTGAATGAAGTTATTAGCCCAGACTGTTGAAATATAACTCGAGGAATTTTAGAAAGGCCCTTAACAATTTCAGGACACGCAGCTTCTCTGCTTACTGAGTCTTCCCCTGCCAGCTTGCTACTCAGTCTGTCCTCCCTCCCTTCTTCTACCAATAAATATTCTTACCTGTTCTTCCTTTTTCCACAGTAATCACCGGATCCTGCTAGGGTCCACATGGAGGTCATGAGGGCTTGCGGAGCTGTCACCCTTCCCACCCCCAATGAGCAAAAGGTACAGCAATGCCACGCACAGGAGCTCCATCGCTGGAGCACATCTTGCTGAATTTGTCCCCGCCGACGCTCCACATTGGCTCCCCACCACTCCACCCCCACCCTTGCTCGATTCTCTCTTATATAGGGAGCAGAACGTGGCTCTGAACCAATCAGCCCACTTCTCCACTTGTAGATTATACACGCTCACCACTAGGAGCAGGTTTCTCGGTGGTTCATCTCCTCTTACTGGCTTCTCTCTGATCCTTCTCCCACCACTTGGTTACTATGTTTCTCTCAGTCCTCATACTCACCCTGCTCTTCCCTGTACTGATACCTCCCCCCACTATTTATCCTATAAATCTCCCTAACTTTGTCAACGATGTCTTGATGCCCGCCTGTCGGAATCCACCTACTAAATATCCCGCCACACCTAAAGTGATCATTTGTCCTACAACTAAGCAAGTATTATACTGTGCTGGAAACCTCTTCCTTCAATACCCTGCCACCGAAAGTAATGGGTGCCTGGATCCCAGCACCCCTCTGCCACCCTACTCTCATCCCCGGATCCTGACATCCCCTCCACACTGCAATTCCTTATCCAGGCATCCCCCTACATACTTACCCTCCCCATTCCCACACTTTCTGCCACTAAAGGGTCCCCAGCTCTCAAGTTGCATTGCCCCCAAAAATTGGCCTGGAATCCCATCCTCAGGTCTCTCTTCCTCCTTCTCCTACTCCTAATGTCCAGAAATATACACCCAAACCCTGGACCCCTCACAACCTCCATGCCCACACCATCCCCTACAGGTGGCTTACGTATTGCCTCCCTAAACATCTGCAGCCTACTAAAAAAATGGGACTCCTACCAGGGATGGGTCCTGCAGCATCAACCTGATATCATTGCCGTGGGTGAAACCTGGCTCTCCCCCATATCCCAGACTCATCGATCTCCCTCCCTGGGTATAATGTTTTCCGTGCAGACTGGCAGGGTCAGTGAAGGAGGGGATGTGTCTTATACACCAAGGACACACTGAATGTTCTCCTGCTCCCCCCTCCCCACCTTCTCCCTGGAGCCCAGGCACTCACACTCAAACTTACTATAGGACATTCCCATACCCCCCGATCATCACTGCTATGTACATTCCCCCAAGGGACCAAAATACGGCCTTCCATTCTCTCCTGTCCTATCTTGCGACCTTACCCCCTCAAAACAAAAAAATTATTCTGGGAGACTGCAATATCAACTGGTTAGCCAAGGCATCTGCCCCTTTCATCGATGCAGCCACAGCCCATGACCTCACACAAATAGTCCCTTTACCCACCCGACTAAACCAGTGCACCGGGTCCTCCTCCCTGCTGGACCTAGTCTTCACAAACTGCCCACACAAAATCTCCAGCACTACTATTCTCCCAGATGCGATTAGCGACCATTCCCCTGTTCTCTGCTCCTGGATGTGCAAGACCCCCAAATCCCCTTCAAAAACAATCCTACGACACAAACTTGGCACTGGTAAACTTACACTCCTAAAAACCCATCTTAGTACGATGGATTGGTCATTCATAACTAATGCCCTCGACCCTGACAGAGCCCTTGACCTTTTCATTCACTCCTATAATGCTATCTGTGATATGTTCGCCCCTCTGACCAAAAGGATGGTCAAAGGCAACCCTGCGCCATGGATATAAGATCATCTACTGGCCCTGATGGTCAGGACTCCCTGGCACCTGTCCAATGAAACTGGACTGCTATCTGACAGACAGAAATACTGAGAGGCCCGTAACCAATGCACATGGGCTCTGCGCAAAGCCAAGGCAGAGTTCTACAAATCTGCCCTAACCTCTACCTGGGGTGTGGGGCACAAATTCAGGAACAATATTAAGGACATCTGTGGCAAAGCCCACAACCCTGCCCCCACGCAAATCCTGGTTGAAGAGGGCCTGACCTCTGACCCCTCCTGGATTGCCACCGGATTTAATCATGCCTTTACTGACCTCAGCCATGTCCTTCCTAGCCACTTCTTTGACCCAACCCCTGTCTCTTACACCTCCTCCCCCACTACACACCCTCCATTGCACCTATGTTGCATCACCCCTAAGTCTGCAGAGCCATACCTTAAAAAAGCCTTAAGCCACTCCCTATACAGTAGCGACTCCTTAGACCTGAGACTTCTCCGGCTCATCCTCTCTGAGGTGCTGATCCCCCTAACTCACATTATTAACCAATCTCTATACCTTAAGAAATTCCCCTCATGCTGGAAATCTGCCTCCATCACCCCCATATTTAAGAACGGAGACTGTACCTCCACCAGCAACTATTGCCCAATATCTATTCCCCCCCATCTAAAACACTAGAGCGTATAGTCTCTGATCAGCTCACTGACCACCTAGACAAACACAAAATACTTTTCCACCAGCAACATGGTTTCCACAAGGGACACAGCATGACATCCGCCCTACTTGAGTTCACCACCCTCCTCCATACGGGCATCGACAGAGGTGAGCTCTCCGGTGCAGTCATCCTTGACCTCACAAAAGCATATGACACCATCAACCACTCCCTCCTACTAACTACCCTCTCCAAACATGGTCTCTCTCATGATGCCCTCTTCTGGTTCCCTGACTATCTGGCAGACCGCTCGCAGCAAGTCAAAATTGGAACCACCTTATCCGGCAAACTGCCTTTCCTCTCTGGTGTCCTGCAGGGGTCTATCCTTGGACCTTTGCTATTCAGCCTCTTTCTCAACTCCCTTCCCCAGTCCTGTTCTGGCAACATCCTACTCTACGTGGACGATGCTGTCCTGTACTCCTCCAACCAGGACCCCACACAGCTCCACCTCTCTCTTCAATCCTCCTTCAATGATGCCAAAAAGTGGTTCATCTCACAGTGCCTTATTCAAAACTATAAAAAGACTAAAGTTATGTACGTCACTCACCCACTCAGCTCCAAGAAGGACTGCTGTCCTCCACTACTAACAGCCAACCAGAACCCTCTTGAGCAAGTGGACTCCTTTAAATACCTGGGAGTCACTCTTGACCCAGCCCTCAGTTTCCACCTCCACATTCACCTACTATCTACAGCCCTCAACATCTGGCTGAGCACCCTCTACAGGATTAAACACTGTCTCACTCCTGATGCCCTTCACCTTGCGGTCTCCTCCTCAGTCCTCTCCCTTCTAGACTATGGCATTCTTATCTATAGGGCTGCCAGCTCCTTGGCCTTATCCAGACTTCGGCTCTCCCTCAACAAAGCCTGCCACCTCACCCTGGGCTGCAATCATCAAACCCACACATGTTTCCTTTATAGCACCACAAATTGGCTTAACCTAGATAACTGAATCAGGTTTCACACTTGCCTCATGGCCAAAAAGATTTCACTTGGTCTGGCTCCTGCTGGACTCTCCCCCTAATACAATGGACCATGACACAGCAACACACCCGTAGTGCTTGCTGGCAACTCCTTGTGGTCCCCTAATGCCGCACCTCCCAGTTCCAAAGGTCCTTTAGTTAACAAGCCCCAACATGGGTCAAGAGCCTGCCAAATGCCCTCACAAACTTGAATAGAGAAGACCCCCTACAAAACCCACCTTAGGAATGACCTATAGACCACGAATTTCTGTGACTGCCACCTAACCTGCCCTCTACCCAATATCCATTGACCAGGGCCTCTGGACGTATGTCCCCCCTCACACTCTAGAATCTCTCTTTGTTAGCCCAACACAGGAGTTTGCATATGTTCACTGGACTTGTGCCTTGCACCAAGTAAAACCAGTATCTAAAATGTTAGCCGCTTTAATGCATTATTGTATTGTGCCTTGCTTGCTTGTGTTACTGTTTCTGTTTTTGCTCTGCACTGTTCTCCTACTGTGCTTACCTGTACTGACGTGGAACCTTTGAAAAAGAGTCTTTGACTCAAAGGTATTTTCTGAATCCTAAATAAATAAATAAAAATAAAGAAATAAATAAATAAATAAATGCAGGAGTTAGACAGATGCAGAATAGGAATGGCAGTGAAGTATTGAACTTCATGCCAACCCCACGTCAATCCTGTAGAGATGGGCAGGCATTGGGGTAAGCGTTTGGGTCATCGCCCATGATGGTCATGCCATGTCACCTCACCCTATTCTGCAGACACTGACATGCGTTGAGGTGTGCCATAGGGTGTTTGGCTTTACAGTCACCCCATTCCATAAGGACATATGCTGAAATGGGTGCAGCATAGGAGAATGGGGTGAAGTCTGGGGCTCAAGAGTCCAAGGTACACCTCAATGCCTGTCAGTGGCTGGGTGGTGGGGGTGGAATGGCATGAGCAGTAAAGTCAGCAATCCAAAGGCACACCCCGATGCCTGTCAGTCTGTACAGGGTGGGACGTTATGGTTAGAAACCCTAACACCTTGGGCGTTTGTTGGTATTTGCACTACAGATTTTCAACATGGCCTTTTTGTGACCCCACCTCATGAAAGCATTTGGGATCTCTTCTTATGAAGAGTGGCAGTGTGATTTTGTCAAACTGTCCCGAACTTTGAGTTCCAACAGCGACCGTGCCACTTTGCGCCACATGTACGAAAACACAGATCAGGCAGGATGTGAAGAATGACAGCTGTACCATCCATAGGGAGGTGTGAAGAGATGGCAATGTTGAAAATCTGTAGTGAGAATATTTTGAGCATACATGGAAACTGCACAATGCATGAGCATAACACAGTCATTTTATGGACTTTCGTCACCAAATTTTCAACATAGGTATTTTAGGTCCTCTGCTCATGAACAGTGTCACTGTGATTTTCTTAATGTGTCCTGAACACTGATTTCCCACAGCGACCACGCTGTTCTGCGCTGGAAGTGCGAAAACACATGTCGACCAGGATGTGAAAAATGACAGATGTACTGTTCATAAGGAGGTGCGGAAAAATAGCCATGTTGAAAATCTGGAGTGAAAATATTGCAAATTCGCGAAGTTACAAGCGTGTGTGGAAACTGCACAACACACGCTCGTAACACAGTCATTTTAAGGACTTTTGTCACAAAATTTTCAACATAGGCAGTTTAGGACCTCTGCTCATGAACAGTGTCACTGTGATTTTCTTAATGTGTCCTGAACACTGATTTCCGACAGCGACTGCGCTATTCTGTGCTGGAAGTGCGAAAACACGTGTCGACCAGGATGTGAAAAATGACAGCTGTACTGTTCATAAGGAGGTGCGGAAAAATAGCCATGTTGAAAATCTGGAGTGAAAATATTGCAAATTCGCGAAGTTACAAGCGTGCGCAGCAACTGCCCAACAAATGCTCATAAAACAGTAATTTCTTGGATTTTTTCCACCAAATTTGCAACATAGACTTTTTGAGAGGCCCCCTCATGAACACTGGCACTGTCATTGTGTTAATTGGTCCCAAAAGGTGATTCCGCGTAGTGACTGCAAAATCAGCTTTCGGGACCGACTACTGCCATGACAGTGACCGAATTCATGAGGGGCGGGGGGTCCCAATAACCCCATGTTGAAAATTTGGTGCCAAAATTCCCCAAAATGCCTGAGATATGCACCAAAGTTGAAAAACCCCTATTTATGCCATTATACAGCTTACCGGCATTTCTTCAGTTCGCGGTCGGCTTTGAAGAGTGCAAACGTGTTCCCGGTCCACTGAATATCGTCGTGCTGGGTTCTGGAGGTGAGTATGGGGTAAGGGGGTGTGGGAAGCAGGGTGCACAGAGGGTGGGCACAGGTTGGGAGGGTGGGGCCACCGGACTCAACAAGGGACCGTTTTCTGATTTACAGGTAAAAACAAACAAAAAAACATCACAGGACTTTTTTTTTTTTTTTAACAGGGACATATGGCATGCTGGGGTGAGCTCCCAGCTTGCCATCTAAGTGTTGTTTTTGGGGAGCAGCTGTAACTGACGAGGGATTGGGCACCCCCGTTGGCACAAACCTACTGTTTTTTTTTGGGGGGGGACAGTATGCCAATGGGGAGTGGGCTCCCCTGTTGGTGAATTAAACTGAATGGGGGACTGAAGCCAATGAGGATTGGGGCCCCCATCAGCAAAGAAAGACTGTTTTGGGGGGTGTGCATGCTGCTGAGGGGGATTGGGCACCCTCTCGGCAATGGGGGCTGTATAAACATGGTGGCAGCTTGCCGCCAAGTTCATAAACAATATTACACTAGGTAACGTTCCTCCCTGCAATGACGGGTCACTCCCTCATTGCAATGGAATGGCTGACGCTGCAGTGACAAGGCAGCCCCTGATTGCGTGGTGAAAACGTTACAAGTTGGTGGCACTTTTGGAAGCCAGTGTCATCAGCACACTGTGTCTCCGTTGGTCCTCCAGTGCCAAGCCTCAAAATACAGTGCCTCTGTTGGCTGTCACAGTGCTGTGCCTCCAGAACCCGCTTCTCTCCTAAGCTGCCACATAATGTTTCTTATGCATGTGCACAAGCAAACATAAAAACGACGATACTGAAGCACTCCAGACACAACAGCAATGTGAACAAAGCTTTCAAGTAGTGCTTCAGTATCGCCAAAAAAAAAAATCTGAAAAAAAGAAAGAAGAAAACAAGTGTGCTCAAGTCTGTGGTGGGGGGCATATCCATGACAACCCAGCTCAAAGGTTAAAACTACGGATGCTCCACCGGGACAAGAGTTAGTAGTTAAAAAAAAAAATATATATATATATATATATTTGAATAAAGGTGGAGGAACTATTTTATTATAAAATAAATTAAACATGCAAGAGTTCAAACATCTAGTCACAAAAGTGTTTTTTTTAAAACACAAAGTACTGTGGCCCATTTTCTAAGTGCAATAATACCCTCCAGGGTGGGCAGTTTGGGCAATACCGGACCATCCAGGGGTTATAAGGCTCATTTAGTGCCTGAGCAGTCCAGTATTGCCCAATACCACCCACCCTGTCAGGTATCATTGCTTGCTTAAAGTTTTCCATTATAGCCTATAGGAAAAAAAATATATGATCTGAAAGTGAAAGCAGGTAAACAGCCCCAAAACCCAGTTTCTTTGTCACTTCATAGCAAGAAAATGGTTAGAACTTTTGTATTGAAATTTGTAGGGTGGCAAGCCCTTGCCCCACAGATGTGCCCCTTTGCTGGTTTGGTGAAGAAATGAACACTGATTCCATAGCTACAGAACTCCAAAGTTGCAAATTTTTCCATAGGATAACACTGTGGTGGTCGTGGCGCCTTTCGGTGGCTATATCTCGAAAACAGTTTGAGATACGGATTTTTGCCTAACCGTAGCTTAGTACACCTTCAGGTATACTAAGCTTAAGTGGAGGTGGCCAGGCCATGAATACATCTGTGAAGGAACGTTTTCCAATGTTTGTATTGTTCCTGAGTTATTGCAACTTTTGCAGCACAAGGGTTACCTGGAATGGCTTTAGGTGTGCGCTATGTCTCTATACTTATGGGTACATGGGCATTTGGATCCCATTATGCAATTATGGGAGTGCAGGGCCCTCTGGGCCCTGCTCTCTCAAATGGAAATGTGATATCATTAAAATATCAGTACACTTATGTAGAGATGGGAAGGCCCATATGAAAATCAGACACAATTACGAAATGTATGCATAACCACAACCACATATGAGTAACATTACACTTTCTCAAAAAGAAGAGAAATTTATTGCAAAAAACTTTAATTCATCAGTTAGGGTTGTCATTATAGTGACAAAAGTTTGGAAATTCGATGTTAGGGTTACCCAATCCTATCACCCCACCCCTACTCTCCACACATCAACAGGCTTCGGGGTGTGCCTTGGGTCCATCAGGCCTAACTCTCACCCCATTGTCCTATACTGTACAACTGAGCTGCCTTACAAATAGAGTGGGGTGAGTGTTGGGGCTGAGCAACAGGCACCCGGCGCCACTGCTGATGTGTGGAGGTGAGGGAGTGAGATGCTGTAATCCTATCATCAAATTTCCAAACTTTTGTCGCTGTAATAAACCCTAACTGATGTATTAACAAAGTTTTTTGCAATGAATATATATCTATATCTATACCTATGTCTATATATATGTAATAAATAAACCACTGTGAGGTGTGCTGTCGCACTCTGATATACACACGCCTTGGTGTGCATTGTAGGACTAGTGCATCAACCACCCAAGGCGTGCAAATATCAGAGCGTGACCGCACACCTCAGAGTGGTTTATCTATCTTATAAAATGTAAAAATTGTTTTAGAGGGGGGTAAAAGTGCAGGTATGTGGTCACGCTCCGATACACGCACGGTCATGAAATGCTGGTGGCCCAATAAATGAGCAGCAATTTCCTACTCATTTTATAAATATATATATATATATATATATATATATATATATATATATAGGGAGGAGTGTGAGAAGGAAAATATTGTCCTCCTGCAGAGTGACCTCTGGATACTCACGAGTGCCGAGAAGGCATGGTGAGAGTATCTAGAGGTCACTCTGCAGGAGTGACAATAGTTTCCATATCACACGACTGCACATCATGTGTGCGATTTACACAATAGGGGTGAGTGGTAAATGAGTGAGAAGGTTTTATGTATTTAGTCTGTGAATGAGTTTTTGGACTGTGGAGTTTTCTTTTGTGAATGGGGCTGGATGTATGTGTTGTACTGTTCTGATTGGTTGATGTGTGTGTTGCTGATGTGTGATTGGCTAAATGTTGTCTATGTCTTATGTTTCGTTGGATGTTGTGTCTTGGTGGGTGGGACTTAGGTTGGCATCGGAGAACAGGGTTTCATCAAAACTTTCTTTCATTTTCTTTCTGTGTTTGTGAGCAATTTTATTTATTATATTTTGTTTTGTATAGCTTTAGTGTACTGCTTGTGTGAGTTTTTTACTTATTTTTGTCCTGCTCGTCTTGGTTCCAGTCACCGAAATTGTGGATGTTTCACTTTCAAGTTATAGAAGCGGTTTCAATTCTGCCGCTTATTGTGATTTGCAGCATAAAATATAAGGTAACTAAAGTTATTTTTTAATGGTTTAACAAGCTGAATTGTTATAAATTTTGCTCTTCACAACGATATGTTGCTTGCTTGATGTGCTTCATTTTACTCTGTGTCGGTCTGATTCGAGTACTCTGGCCCACTTTCTGTGCATTTGCTCGCTGTGGGGACCTGGAGAAAGAGAAAGAGAAAGAACAGAGTACAGAGTTATCTTTTCCTTTCAAGCTTGTTACTTTGTGCATATTTTGTGTTTGAAGGAGTCAATATTTTTTAATACTCACATTGCACGATATTAAATGTGACATGTTTGGCATTAATGGTAGGCTGATTGAAACAAGCAGGGATTTCTTCTAAGTACATGGGTGCAATTACATGTTCTTTTTTTATGGCTTGCAGTACATTTAGATGTATTTGGTGTCATGTCAAGCATTGAAGAAGCTGCAGATGTACTTGGCTTCAGATTTTGCTCAGTGTTTAGGAGCAGCAACTGTGTTTCAGGTGAAAGCATAATGGTTCTGCATTTGTTTCTATGGTGACAGCACAGGATTTGCTTGTATGCTGCGGGAAAGGTACCTAGAGTAATGATATCATGACCTGACCTGTGCACTGTGTGTGTAAATGGCTGATATCATCACTGCAGAGTAGAAGATAAAAGATATTACACTGCAGTGGAAATGCACTGAATTATCTTACCACTCACATCTATTGTATAAATATACATATATGGAATGCAGGCTGAATTGTAACTAAATATTACATTTCTCGGGGGGGGGGGGGGGTTGCGCTGTCAGCAGCTCTTTAAGAAGCAAGTCATCTTACTGTAAACAGTCCCGAGAAGAGCAACCAAGATGATCCAAGCCCAGCAAAGCAACACCTATGAGGAGAGGCTCAGGCGGCTCAATATGTACTCTCTGGAGGACAGAAGGGGGAGGGCATAATTGAGACCTTCAGGTACCTTAAAGGTATCAACAGGGTAAGAACGGAGGGCCTCTTCAGCCTTAATGGGAACAAGTCCACTAGGGGGCATAGCTTAAAGCTGGTGAGGGAGAAGATTCAGGAGGGAGACAAGGAGGCACTGCTTTGCAAAGAGGGTGGAGACCAAGTGAAGTGAGTTGCTGGAGGAAGTGGTCTCCTGAAGAAGTGGATAGCTTCAAGAGAAGATGGAAAACAGTGAACTGGAAAGTTGCAGGTAGAGGGGGAGGAGGGGGTGGGGTGGAGGGGAGTCAAGAGGGGGTCAAGGGGGAGGTCCCTCTGTAAACACAGAGGAAACTGCACACTTGAGCAGACTAGATAGACCGTAAGACCTTTATCCGCTGGTGCGTTCGTATGTTGGTATTATGACTTTTCAACAGTGTGTGTCACCTTGTTTCTGTATCTTTACCACATGCTTATTGTAACTGCTGCCTCCAAATATGTATTATATATAACTTTTATGGATCCTTTTCATGCTCTTCCAGGTCATGCCTGAAAATAGGCATTGTATTGTCTAGTGCACTTACCCAATAAACAAAACAAAACAAAAAAATAAATAAACAACATCAGTGATATATTACACCCATCTTTAACCCTTTTTTTGGTGTCAAATGTGGGAATGAATGAGTGCATATATGTATGACTGTATGTATCTATGTATGTTTGAATGTATGTGTCGATGCATGTATGATTTTATGTATGTATGTATCAATATATGTATGTCTGTAGGTATGTATGTGTGGGTGTATGTATGTATGAATGTAGATGGTTGGTTCTAGCCCCACATCGGGAAAGTGGGATAAATCCCAATACTGACACTGTAGTGCATCATAAGGGGGAGTGCTGCACTCCTGAGGTGCTGTCTTTTGGATGAGATGTTAAACCAATGTCCTGTCTGTCTATTCTGGTGGTTGTTCAGGTGGACGTTAAAGATCCCATGGCACTTCTCAATAAGAGCAGGGGAATTTCCTCGATGTCCTGGCCAATTTCCCCCCATTCACTAAAATACCTCCAACAGCTTAATCTGGTCCTGTAAGTCGATTTGCATCTGTACACACATTCCCCTTCCCTCTCCCTGGGTCGCACCTGGAAATGAGCTGTGGCTCAGTGTGCTTCTCCTGGTCACCAACTTTCAAATAAAATAAATAAATATATATATATATATATATATATATATATATGTAGGTATGTTCGAATGTGTGCATGCATGCAGGCATATATGAATGTGCGTCTGTAGGTATGTATGTACAGTATGTATGTGTGGGTGGGTGTATGCATGTGTGAAGGTAGGCCAATATGTAGGTATGTACAAAGATATGTGTGCATACACATAAGAATGTGTGTCTGCATAGTTGAATGCATGCACATATGCATTTATGTATGTATTGGTTTATGCATGAAAGTATGTATTCATATGTGTGTGTATGTATGAATGAATGATTGTATGTAACATAGAAACATAGAATTTGATGGCAGATAAGGACTGCTTGGCCCACCCAGTCTGCCCATTTCCCTACCTAATGGATAAGCTGCAGATCCTAGTTACCAACAGCCTACTTCTTCCTACCCCCAACCCCTAGAATTGCCTTATGTCTGTCACACGCATTCTTGAATTCCCCCACTGTTTTTGACTCTACAACCTCCTCAGGAATGCCATTTCATGCATCCACCACCCTCTCCGTGAAAAAATACTTTCTCACATTACCTCTGAGCTGTCCCCCTTCTATCTTCAAATTGTGCCCCCTTGTTCTTGCACATCTCTTTTTATGAAAGATTCTACCCTCTTGGGCTTTGTTGATTCCCTTGAGGTACTTGAAAGTTTCTATCATGCCCCCCCCGTCCCTCCTTTCCTTGACAGTATACATACTAAGCTCCTTAAATCTCTCTTCATATGTCTTCTGGTGCAGACCCTGCACCATTTTAGTTGCCCTCCTCTGGACTGCCTCCATCCTGTCTATGTCCTTGTGGAGATTGGGTCTCCAGAACTTCACGCAGTACTCCAGATGGGGTGTCACGAGCTGTCTGTACAGAGGGATAACAACTTCCTGTTTTCTAGTGGTGATGCCTCTTCCTATACATCCCAGTATCCCCCCCAGCCCTCCTTGTTGCACTCTCACATTGCTTGCCCACCTTTACATCATCTGACATGACTACCCCAGGTCCCTTTCCATTTTTGTTGTTAGTATCTCACCCCTCACTGTGTACTCTTCCCCTGTGTTTTTGTTTCCCAGGTGCATTACTTTGCACTTCATAGCATTGAATCTAAGTTGCCATACATTTAACAATTCCTCCAACCTTGCCAAGTCCCTTCTCATCCTTTCCATCTTGCCTTGTGTATCAACCCTGTTGCAGATCTTTGTGTCATCTGAAAAGAGACATACTTTTCCTTCCTGTCCCTCTGCAGTGTCACTTATAAAGACATTGAAGAGGACCGGTCCTAGAACTGAACTCTGTGGTACCCCACTAGTAACCCTCCTTTCTTCAGAATGGACTCCGTTTACTATTACCCGCTGTGTCCAGTTCTCCAGACAATCTTTTACCCAGACTACCATCTTGGGACCCACTCCCAGGTGGGCTAACTTGTATATTAATCTTTTGTGCATGACTGTGTCAAATGCCTTGCTAAAGTCTAGGTAGGCCATGTCCACAGCCCCTCCCTGATCTACTACTTTGGTCACCCAGTCAAAGAAATCTATTAGAGTCATCTGACATGACCTACCCGCTGTATACATACAGTGTATATGTATGCATACAGTAGATGTATTTATGTGTGTGCATTTATGTACGCATGTATAACTACATGTATGAATGTGTGCATGTATGTGTATGTATGATTGTATGTGTATATGTATGTATGTATGAATACGTGTATGTATATATGAATACGTGTATGTATGTATGTACTGTATATATGAATGTGTGCATGTATGTATGTGTATGAATGTATGTTTGCATGTATGTATGTATGTGCATATTTATTTATTTATTTAGTTTTTGTTTATCGGGTAGGTGCACTAGACAAGAGCATTGTCTATTTTTAGGCATGACCCGGGAGAGTTACAGACAACATGAGCAGCATTAACAGGTGATACAACAATACAAAACATCAAAAATGGTCAGACAAAATATACAGAGGTACTCTAAAATATTATACAGTATGAGCAGATAAGAGACAAATTATATTAAGTGCAAAAATGGATCTGTGGAGGAAAAGATGAACCCAAGTTAAGTAAGAGTATGCAGGGTCAAATTATAGGAGCATTTATCAGTGCACTTGTGGAATTTACGAAGGTCATTCTTAAAACCTGGTGAGACTGAGTTATGAATGAATGTATGTATGTATGTATGCATTGTGCATGTATGTATGTGTGTGTATGTGTGTGACTGTATGTATACATTCATATAAGTGTGCATGTATGTATGCATACATGTGTACATGTATGCATATGTATGCATGATATGTATGTATACATGCATTTGTGCATGTATTTATGCATGTTGAATATTACCAGGTATGCATGTGTAAATGTATGTACGCATGGTATTATTCATGCAGGTGCATACATACCTATAGATATGCATGTGTACATGTATGAATATGTATATATGCATGTATTACAGTATACATGTATGTGTGTATGTGTGTGTGTGTGTGTGTGTTATATATATATATATATATATATATATATATACCTATGCATTAATGTTTTATGCATATGTATGTGTATGTACATATGTATGTCTGGGCCTCAGGTGGTACAATGGATATGTCCTTGCTTTACAAGCTGAGGGTCACAGGTTTGATTCCCAGGGAGGACATATATCTGCCATCTCATTAAGCAATGTGAGAAGGCAGTAAGGAGGGCTGGGGGAATACTGGGATGTATAGGGAGAGGCATCACCCGTAGAAAACAAGAAGTTGTTATCCCTTTGTATAGACAGTTGGTGAGACCCCATCTGAAGTACTGCGTGCAGTTCTGGAGACCCCATCTCTGCAAGGACATAGACAGGCTAGAGGCAGTCCAGACAAGGGCAACGAAAATGGTGCAGGGTCTGCAACAGAAGCCATATGAAGAGAGACTAAGGGAGCTTAATATGTATACCCTCAAGGAAAGGAGGGGAGGAGAGGGTGAACATGACAGAAACTTTGAAGTCCCTCAGTGGAATCAAAAGTCCAAGAGGGTAGCATCTTTCAGAAAAAGAGATGTGCAAGAACAAGGAGGCACAATTCGAAGATAGAGGGGGGACGGCTCAGGGGCACCGTGAGGAAATATTTTTTCTTGGAGAGGGTGGTGGACACATGGAACAGCCTTCCTGAGGAGGTCGTGGGGTCAAAAGCAGTGAAGGAATTCAAGAATGCATGGGACAGACATAAGGCAATTCTGGTGGGAGTTAGGAAGAAGTAGGCTGTTGGTTAACTAGGATCTGCAGCTTATCCAATAAGTAGTGAAATGGGTAGACTGGGTGGGCCAAGCAGTTCTTATCTGCTGTCAGAGTCTATGTTCTTATGTATGCACGTATGTACATATGTATGTATGTATACATGAATGCACGTGTATACATCTATATCTTTATCTAATCTATTACCGACAAGAGGTCATCTCAAAGATAATCCTCAAATCTTTGACTATAGTGAGATTGTCTATAGTGCTGTTCCCAAGGCCGCCCTTGCCAGAGTGGATCCCCTCTTTCACTCCTTCTGCCATTTTGCCTTGGACTGCCCCCTTCCTACCCACCACCGCTCACTTTACACCTCCCTCTCCCTCTCCACCCTTGATGCTAGACACCTCACCCTGTGTACCTCCTTCATATCCAAATTCTGGCTTGGCTCTCTCCCTCCCTATCTGTCCTCTTTTCTCTCTTCCTTCTCCCCCCCTCAGTAACACTGTTTCCTATTCCCTTTCCCTCCCTTCCAGAAAATGTTCTGCTGTCCAAACTGCCTTCTGTTACTGCTTCCCTAAGCTCTGCTCCTCTGTTTCCCTGTCTTTCCTTTCTGGTGCTTCCTCCTTTTCCCTCAAGTCTCTTCTTTGTAACCTTACAACTTCCTTCTGAAACTGTCACTGACCTCTGAGCTTAGGGATCATCCTCCGACCCCTGTCTATGGCTCACTGAAGTCCTGCTGCACTGGGAGTCTGCACTGTATGGGGCTGTCTCTCTGCTCCAGTTCAATTGCAGTTTCATCCACTGTAGACTCCTCAAGGTTGTATACATATCCTGCTCAGAATTTTGGTTTACATTTCTGTAATACGTTGTCCATTTGCTCCTTATTTTGACTGCACTGCATTACTCGGAATAGTATTATAGTATATGGTTAGAGGTTATTGTAGCTGAAAATCAGTGGCTTTCTAAATCTTGTTGTATGGCAGTTCAAAGGTCAACAAAGTTGTTGTACCATTGTTCTGATGTCACATCAATAGTACAACAACCTTTTAGTCTTTTCCTGGCACCTGATTGGAGGAAACAGTGCTTCAGAAAAAAAAAATCAAGAAAACATGACGGTGCTGCTTAACAGCACTTCACCAGTCCAGTTTGGACAAGGACTGCTGTAGCCGGCTCCGTGTTTCCAAACTGTAAGAATTTGTCAATTTTTCTTTTTTTTTTTAACAACTGTGCTGAGAATGTGTCCGTAGGGTCAGGAGTGGACAACTGCCACCGAAAATCTTCATGGGGTCGGTCGAAAATGGAGCGGGACCATGTCCAACCGACCTGCTGAGACCCAGCGGGACCGTGGTGTAAACACAAGGTATGAAGCATTGTGAAATAGGTTTCTTTTTTTGGCTTTCAATGATTTGGGGAACCATATGCAATACAAAAAAGTGGATGGGTAACCATCTACAACTAAGGCTGTTTCCATCTCAGGTGTTGACGACATCATGGAGACCTCTCGAGCATCGCTCTCGAGGTCTCTATGATGTCATCAACACCTTTGATGGAAACACAGCCTTGTTGTAGATGGTCACCCATCCACTTTTCTATATGTTGCACAACTGTTGATGTATTTTTACTGTTGCACCTTATTGTGTTGTCCCCCCCCGGATGCATCTGGGAATGAGCAGTTACCACCTTAGTATGTCTTCCCTGATAAAACTTTTGAAATAAACAAACAAATAAATATTATATTGGCATGGTAGGACCAGTATAGTTAGGGTTGCCTGACAGGTTCTATGTAAAACTTCTAACTTTGCACCTTAATAGCTTTGGCTTTGTTTGGTGTTTGGATTTGCTCTCATGTACAATGTAGACAAACGTTTCTGGGTAGAAGTATGCTGTGCCAAGGTAATGCCTTTCAGAGGTCTTGTGAAAACAATATGAAACTGTTCCAGAGTTATAAGGATTTAAAGTTTTGTTTTTTAGCTGTTCTGGGCATGCTTAGTAGGGTGTTTTGTATAACCTTCTTATATGACATGAAAAATTCTCTGTTGTGAGACCGTTTTTGTTTTCTCAAAACTTGCTTCTCACAACACACAAAAAATATTTTGTATCATGAGGGCTGCCATCTTGTTTCTTCCCCCAAACTAAAAAACATGTAATATACATAAAAAATGGTGTATATTAAAAAAATACACCTAAACACAACCAAAAGGGGCATGTTTAGCTAGATTCTGGTGTTTGTTTTTTAAAAATATAGCCAAAAATAGAAACATAGAAACACAGAAGTTGATGGCAGAATGAGACCACCAGGTCCATCTAGTTTGCCCATTTTAGACCTGTTTTGACACTCTAGTTGCCCTTTGTATTCAGGGCTCCGTTGTGTCTATCCCATGCATTCTTGAATTCCCCCACAGTGTTGACTCCTTATCTGTGCATGCAAAATTCCATCTTAGTGAGAGGTATTCACCTGCATTCTCTGTATGAGACTAATGGGAGTGTCTTGACATCTGCAGCCACAGATGGAGACGTGCTGTTATTTTATGTGGCAACAGTGAGTTGGCAATGGATCTGTCTCTCTCTCTCTTTCTCTCTCAATCCAATCTGTGTCTGTCTGTCTGTCTATCTACAGACAGTATCTGTCTGTCTGTCTATCTATCTCTCTATCTGTCTGTTTGTCTATCTATCCATCTAATCTGTCTATCCTCTGTCTATCTTTCTTTTTTTTCTAATTTTGTATTCCCCCTCCCAGCTCAGCTGGCCCTCCCTCATGTTTCTCCAACACTGTATATATTGTGGTGTTTTTTTGTATGGTCCACTACTAAAAGACCCCTTACCTTCTCTGTGGTCTGCCAGCCCCTTCGGTTGCTGCTGGTGCTGCTGGTGAGGAGCCCATCTGGACCGTGCGAATAACTAGATGGACGCATAAAATAAAGAATAAGGCAGGTCTATTCAGTTCAGTAGGTGTTCTCTTCATGAGGACAAGCCCCACACACTGACTATACTCTGACTGATAGACCAACATGGCACTGCCAGGCAATGCAACAATTAGATACATGCAGTTCTAAGTGCTCTTAAAGGGGTGGCAGGTAAACATTAAGCCCCATGCTTAATGTGTGCTTCACATCACTGCCAGAACAGTGAATGTGAGCACCACTCGAACAAAAAATAATCTACATGTTTCTAAGAATTTTTAAGTAAATAATTTAAGGCAAAAAAACATTGTCATGCATTACAAGGCATTTGATTTCCCAAAACAGAACAGTACTCCGCTGTGGGGAGAACCTGGACTACACTGGGGACCAGTCAGAGTAGCACCAGAGAGGAGGGAAACACAATAGTGCTTGAGACTTGATCATGCCACAAGCACTAAAGTGCGGGGGAAGGAAAAGGGAAGAGAGGGAAGGGTAGCAGCAGGAGGAGACCCAGAATGTAGGCTCACACTTTAATAACAGTTGTATAAACAGGTGGACTGTCCATTGAAAGAGACATTCCTAAGGGGAAGAAAACGTTAGTGCAGGTAAATAATACCATGGCAGCAGGTGCAAGAAAGAGGTGCAACAAGATATTTACTGCAACAGTGAAAATCAGAAAATGAATCAGTCCTGACACATTTCACTAAGTCAGGTAACAAAAGTTCAAGACCTCCGTTGACTTTTCCGGTCAGTGGGAATGGAGGCATGCATGGACTGCACCAGTTCCTGACAGGAGGGGGTCGGGTCATTAAAAGCGGCCCAGGAGTTCTGCCCACTATCGAATGACACCACTTTACTCTGTAGTCCAGGATCCATTGACAAACTTCTTTCTTAGGATCTTCTCGATCTGGTACACTGGGGTGTGTGGAAGAGAGTTCTGAGAAGAAGAAGATTGAGAAGAAGAGAAGTCCCAGGCAAATCATCTGGTAAACTGGAGAGTGTCAGGAGTGGGAAGATCTGTAGGAACTGGCTGCAAGTTATCTGGAGGAATCTCAGCTTCAGAGAGGACGGCAGGCTCAAGGGCAGCTTCATTTGTGGGAGGACTGGGGTCATCTGGAAGGTTGTTATTGAGGTACCCATGCTTTAGTCGGTTTATATGGACTTTGTTGTGTACCAACTTGCCATCCGACTTGCTTCACAGACGAATGTGGACCAGAGGGAGCTTTTCTACAATGTAGAAGGTACCAGTCCAAGGGTGAAGCAGTTTCTTGGTGGCACCCGGAACAAGAACAGGACAGTACAAATAGACAATGTCCCCAACAGAGAATGAAGGCTCATGCACCTTGGCTGCAGACATTTTCTTCATTGCCGATTTTCTCTGGCCCAACGTGGTGATTGCAACTCGTCAGGCAAGTTCCAGCTGTTCCAGAAGAGGGATAATAAAAGAAGAAGCTGACATAGTCACCTCTAGCAGTGAGAGATCCCTGTCCAGTGGAGTTCTTGGGTGACGTCTATGGACTAAGAAGAAGGGGGTGTATTCTGTGCTATCGACACAAGGGCTGGTATTTGTTGCAAACTGCACAAAGGGAACAAACCGGTCCCAGGTGTCGTGAGTCTCATCCAGATGCTTGGAGAGTGTGCCGAGAATGGTGGACATCATTCTTTCACTCTGTCCATTGCATTGTGGATGGTAACTTGTGGTATGTGTCTTTTTTATGTCGAGAAGTTTGCAAGTTTCTAGGACAATCGTGGACAGGTAGTTAGTGCCTCTGTCTGAATGTAGGTACGATGGGGTACCGTGACGACAAATGACTGTGTTGAGAAATGCACTGGCCGCAGTGGTGGCTTTAATGTCTCTTAGGGGAATGAGTTCCAAATACTTTGTCAAGTAGTCCACAAAGAAAAGGATGTACTTGTTACCAGAGTCAGAGCATGTTGGCAAGGGCCCAAGAATGTCAGTGCTGACTCTTTGGAACGGTTCATTGGCTTCAGGCATTGGGATGACATGTGCCTTTGTTGGTTTGGCTGAAGGCTTTCTCTGGGAGCAGGGCTGGCAGGATTTTATGAACTGGACAATGTCTCTGTTCATGTGTGTCCAGAAGTGAAGCCTTGTCTTTTCCAGAGTTCTGTGAATTCCCATATGACCACCAGAGAGTGGAGAGGCATGAGTGGAGGGAAGAACCTGAGGGATGAGAGAGGCTGGCACAACTAGCTGTACATGAGTTCTATCCATGCGATGACCCTTGCCTTCCTTGGTCCAAATGTGAAAGAGCACACCGTCATTGAGGAAGTACTGTGAAGCAAGGAAAAGTACATCTTGGCAATGTTTCTTTTGTTGCGGTAATGTTCCAGACTCTAAGTAGGTGATGTCCGTAAACTGAGTGTCAGTTGTTTGTTGCATTTTAACAGTTGCCAGGGACAGATCAGATGCAGAGGAGATGAGAAGCTCTTCAGCTACTTGTAGTAACTGAGGATTTGTGTATCTCTCTGAGCAGGTAGTTGGTAGCAGCAAAGCAACTTGAGGTGTTGAAGGAGTGTCCACAGGAAGCTCATCTGTGGCATGGAAGGGAAGAGCTTGTAAACATGATTCGTCATCTGTTGAGGAGGATGCAGAGGGATATCGTCTCCGGCTTACACCATCAGCATTTGAGTGAACTCGACCTGGTCTGTATTGGATTTCAAAGGTGTAGGATTGCAGCATGGCGATCCATTGGGCGAACTTGCCTACTGGCTCCTTCATTTCAAATAACCATCGGAGGGCAGAGTGATCAACGATAGCTGTAAAGGAGGAGTAGCGAAGGTAGCAGTCAAATTTCTTCACGACAAATACCATGGCTAGACATTCTTTCTCTGTGATGCCACAGTTCTGCTCAGCTGAGGAAAGAGAGTGCCCAGCATAGGAGACAACTTGTTCTGTTCCATCTTGAATTTGACAGAGCACAGCGTCCACTGCAAAGGAACTAGCATCTGAGTAGAGCTTGAATGGTTGGTCGAACCTTGGGTGGGCCAATACTGAAGAAGAGATTAGGTTCTGTTTTAAAGTTTCAAAGGCCTCTTTACATTCAGAAGTCCAGATATACTCACATCCCTTCTTGGTGAGGGCGTACAGTGGAGCTGCAATCTTGGTGTAGTTGCAAATGAACTTTCGGTAGTAGCCAGACAAGCCCAGGAAAGCTCGAAGGTCTTTGAGATTATTAGGCTCTGGGTAGTCTTTGACTGCTGAGAGCTTGTCTGGATCTGGAGCGATGCCTTGAGAACTAACCACATGTCCCAGGTAATGAATTTGATGCTGCGAAAAACAACACTTTTCTGGTAGAAACTTGAGATTGACTTGTTTGAGACGTTCCAACACTTCTTGAAGATGTTGGAGGTGCTCTGGCAAAGTTCTGCTGAAGACTATCACATCATCCAGGTAGACTAGGCAAGACTTCCAAGACAACCCACATAGTACGGCTTCCATAACACGCTGAAATGTGGCTGAACTGTTCCAAAGACCCATAGCAGATGTTTGAGCTGGAAAAGTCCCAAGTGGCAGCACCATGCTGTGTATGGACGAGAAGCTGGATCAATTGAAACTTGGTAGAACCCACTCTGAAGGTCTAGAGTGGTGAAGTAAGCAGGACTGGCCGCACCAAGACTCTCTAATGCATCTTCGGTTGTAGGCAAGGGATGAGCATCCTGCACCTTGTAGGCATTGAGTTTTCTGTAGTCTACCACAAAACGATACCCTTTGTCCTTCTTTACCACCAGCAAGCAAAGTGCATCCCAGGGACTTGTAGACTCTTCGACTATGTCTTGGTCAAGCATGTCTTTGATTATGTCCTCGAGGACTTGTTTCTGGTTGTGCCCCACTTTGTAGGCTTGTTGACGGATTGGTTTCTGGTTGGGCTGTACTTCAATGGTGTGTTGCAGGATATCACAACATCTGAGCTTGTTTTCTAAACCAACAAAGACTTCTGGGTAATTTTCTAGGAATTTCAAAAGTTGCTGTTTTTCTGTTGGAGATGCTGGAAGTTTGAAAGACGATAGACGCTGACTGAGGGGTAACTCTGTTGAAGTTGGAGTGGTCATGATAGTATTGACAGGAGTAGAGTTGGTGGAACCAGGCTGAGGTTCTTACATGAGATGAAGCTGGTCCCCTGAAGGCAAGCAGACAAACTTTCTGACGTTGGCACCCTTTGAAATGACCACTGGCTCATCTGTGAAGTTGCAGCATTTTTGGAAGACTGCGCCATCATGTACCACTGATAAGGTATTTCCTGGAAGGAGACCTGACGAATGCAGTGCAGGGGATCCTGTGACGATGCCAACAACACCTTGTGGAAGTGGTTCACCTTGAATCTTGGCAATCAAAACCATTTCTGACTGAGGAGGCACAGTGACTGAGTCTATAGCTGTGAGTTGCCCCTGAGGATCTAGTGACAATTTGCTTGAGGCAAAGTCTAGGATGGCTTTGTGAGCTTTGAGAAAGTCCAGGCCTAGAATTATTGCAGGTTGAAGTTCAGGCATGATATAAAACTTGACAGTAGCTTGCTGTGAGCCAAAGTGAAGCTTGAGATGGACCATGCCTGTGATAGGTACTGTATCTGTACTGGCTGTGATAATGTACTTTATGTCGGCTGGAGAGACATTAGGTATGTGATGAATAGCTTGATTGATTAAAATACTGCTATTGATAACTTAAATTTCTGCTCCAGTGTCGACCAAGACGTGAGTAGACCAGTCCCCGATGGTTACAGGTACATAGTTCGCTAGAAGAGGTGAGCGGATGACAGGTATCTTTGCTCCAAGAAGTGAGAGTGTGCCAGAGTTCGCAGTTGGAGAAAGAGTTTTGTTTGAATTGCCAGAGTCAGAGAGGCGGTCAGTTGCTGCATTCCCCTGGTCCTGGGAGTAGTTGTGGTTATCTTGCTGATTGTGCAGCGGTGGGCGCCTGTGATTCTCTTGGTTTCTGTAGTACTTTAGCTTTCGGCAGACAGCGGCAGCATGTCCCCTGAATCCACACCACTGGCAAGTCACTGGTTCTCGTGAAGGCAGAGGTGGAAGAAGTCGCTGTCGAAATGGTCGAAGGACATTGACAGAGGTAGTAGAAGAAGCAGCTGAGCTGTGGGACAGAGTGTTGGTACTTGTAGTGAGCATCTCTATCATTGATTGTTGCTGCTGGACTCATGTTGCTAGTGTGGCTAACTGCCACGACTGAGGTGCTGGTACACTGGCAGCCTGGGACATTGCTATGGATTGTTGTGCAGGTCGTGCCGCTTGGATTGTCTCCATCCAGGTGGTTGGTTTCTGTTGGATTACATAAAGAAGGAGTTGAGGAAGCAGTCCCCGAACAAATATTGTGATTTGTTCTTTCTCAGGTTTCTGTAAGCATTTGCAGTGAGACTCAATGTCCACTATGAAGGCTTCAAGAGATTCGATGGGTTGCATTGTACTTTCACACAGCTGTTGCTCTAATAACCAGGGTGGATGTGCTTGGAGAAAATGGGCTTTGAAGGTTGCGTACAGTGTGGCAGCATCTGCTTTGATTGTGTCTGGAAGTGCGTTGAACCAGGAAATGGCAGTCCCTCTCAGAAGCAAGCACAAGGCATTGGAGATGCACAAGGGATCAGTCCAACCGTTGAAGGAAATCCACGCTTGGAAGTGTTCCAGCCAGTCGACAGCATCTTCATGAGGCAGAGCTGAGAAGGGTACTGGTTGTAGGCTGGCATGAACCATGGACTGTGGTGAAATGGCTTTAATGTAGGCCTTGTCATCTTGAATAGCTTGCATAGCTGGTGCTCCTTGAGCGAAAATAGAAGACTGGATGTCATGGAAGATTGTTTCGATTTTGTAGCCCCAAGCCCTAGAAGTGGGTGAAGGTAAGACTCCGGATGCTCTGACACCCATATCTGTGTCGTTGTCAGACATTGTGGTTGGAGATGAGCTTCGTTTCACTGAGCAAAGGTCATAGTGGTGAGAAGGAGTTGCTGTCATGCAGGAAACAGGACGTCGCGTTGTAAATGAAGTGTCGAGCAAAAGTTATTTTTGTAGACAAAAGTACAATTTTTTTTTGTAGCAAACTTCATCAATTGACGTCTTAATAAAGAACTTCCCATGCAATTCTGTGTTGTTCGTTATTTAAATAAAGGTTTTGTAGCAAAATTCAACTTTTCGTTGCGGTGTCCATTCATTTCAGTAGGAATCCCATTGATTTCAATGGAGTGAGGTCAATTTGTGCCCTTCCCAAGATAGCTGCTGAACTGTGACATGCAGTTCCTGTGGGATTTGTCTGGCCTAACTGTAGCAAGATGGCCGCCAGCAAGGGGGTCAAGGTTCACTTCCTTCCTTGTTGTTTTGCTGTGCCCAAGATGGAGGATTTTTTCCACGAGGCTACCTGGCTGCTCTGCAATGGTCAAAATGGCGATTGCCGCCCTGATGTCTTCTTCCCCAACTAAGAATGGTGGGAATTTTGTGGTGAGTGGCACACCATGAGGAAATTACTGTATTTTGTCTTGCTCAGTGTTTGGTTTACTTGGCTGCCAGTTGGTATACTTTGCGTTTGTTTCATTTTTCAGTTGTAGTGGTCCCCCAGCTGTCCTCTGTGTTTTATTTACTGTCCTGCAGTTGGTTTCCCCCTGCTTTTCTCCATTTATGTTCTGTTCTGCTCCCTGTATATATTGAGTGGGCCCTGTTTGAAATTCCTGGGGCGCTATGTGCTTTTTTTTTTTCTCTTTCTCTATCTTTATTGTATTGGTTGTATGCTCTCCCACTTTTTGGTGTAGTTGACCCCAGTTTATTAATTAATTTCTTTCTGTGTGTCCCTTGTGTTGGAACGTGGGGAGGATCGCTCCTGCTGCAGTGCTGTAGTTTATTTAGAAAGACCTTTTGTTGTGCATGGCCGTGGGGAAGTAAAGTCTCTGAGCAGCTTTGTGAGTCAGGGAGTGGATCGTTCCTTGGCAGCTGCAGAGAGATTGCAAGGCGGCCCTGGGCCGCGATGTTCCACAGGGAGGCTGATGCTGTGGTCTGGGCCTGTGGAGGAGAGGAGCTCCATAGAAGTGGTAGTAGGGTTTCCAGTGTGACTACAGGGACAAGAGGAAAGCTGTTGCACTGAGTCTGTGCTGGCTGCTTTAAGGAGGTCAGGAGGAGCAGGGCTGAGGGGGGTAGAGGAGCCAGCAGCAGTGGAGAGCGAGAAGCTGCGTGAGTGCGAGTTGCAGTCCTGAGAAAAGGCCAGAGCTGTGGAGAGGGGAGGGCTGTGTGTGTGGAGTGGATCACTCCGTTGTGCAGTGGCAGGACTGGCTTTCAGGAGAAGTGAGGAAGTAGTCCGTAGCAGCTGTAAAGAGGGCAAAGTAGATCCGCAGACTTGAAGGTAATCCTCGGGGCTGCAGTAAGTCGGGCCACTTCTGGGTCGGGAGCCACAGTGGGTTGCTCAGAGTGGGGAGTAGAAGCACCTTGTAGCTGTGATGAGGTCGAGAGACTCTGATGCGGTCATGAGTAAAGCTGTGGTTGGGGAGTAAAGTCGGAGGGCCGAGACTGAAGTGCACGCATGGTGCAATTATTTTGTTTTCTTTCCTGCTGTCTCTCACTTCTAGAGCAGAGTCTGGAGCGGCTTGCAGCGCCGTGAGTTGAGCGTGGGGGCTGGCATTGAACTTGAGGTGGGGAGGAAGAATGACAGTTTATTGCTAGGCAGCAGTGGAGGGGTAGCATCAGAGAGGGTAATTTGTGAATAAAGTCTCTATTCTGTGACTGCTGTCCCTGCTACAAGAGGCAGTGTCATAGAAGTTGCTGTTTAAAGTTTTTAACTTTTGCTTGCTGGATGAAATGGAGCATTTTGGCAGGAAGGCCTGCCACAAGGTGATGCTGCTTGGGGGGGGGGGGTTGCATTTCACAGCTCACAGCTCCATGGGGCATAGATTGAAGAATTTTAACAGTACTGTCCCTGTGCTGTTGGCCAGCAGTGTAGAAAACGTTGACTTTCTGATTACAGTATAGGGCTACAGGCTGCTGTACAAAACAGGATACAGTCCATTTTCCCCCAGTGCAGCCAGGGCTGTATTTAAAGTAGCATTCAGAAATTTCAAGCATGCTTGGGTGATGACTTGGGGTAACCAGCGACGCAGGCAAGCGAGATGGGGGTCTGGACAGAAGAAGGGCCACATTCTCCACCATATGTGGCTTTTTTTGTATGGTCCACCACTAAAAGACCCCTTACCTTCTCTGTGGTCTGCCAGCCCCTTCGGTTGCTGCTGGTGCTGCTGGTGAGGACCCCATCTGGACTGTGCGAATAACTAGTCAGACACATAAAATAAAGAATAAGGCAGGTTTATTCAGTTCAGTAGGTGTTCTCTTCATGAGGACAAGCTCACACACTGACTATACTCTGACTGACAGACCAACATGGCAATGTCAGGCAGTGCAACAATTAGATACATGCAATTCTAAGTGCACTTAAAGGGGCGGCAGCTAAACATTAAGACCCATGCTTAATGTGTGCTTCACAATATCAGTAGGTGCTAAGATGCCTTTGTCCCTCCCTCCGTCCCTCCTGGCGATCCATCTGGAGCAGTTCCAGTACAACCCTTCTCGTCCTGCCTCTTCCCAGTGGTCCGTTGATCATTTTGTCACAACAGTTTCTTGTAAAATAAAGACCCCCCACCTTGGTAGTTCAACTGGCGGTTGTTATTTTTTTTTCACTTACGGCACATCCCATGTCAGTTGAGCATTCTGACCCTAGATGTTCAGCATCGCCATTTTTTAGCACCACTTCGTGAACGTGACAGCTGTCATTTTTCAAATACTGCCCAAAATGTGCTTTTGCACTTGTGGCATGAAATCACCTTTTGGGTGGAATTAGAACATTTTCACCGACCGGGTTCATGAAGTGGGGCCACAGGAAGGCAATGCTGAAAATTAAAAAACAATAAAGTTATGAGCATATAATGACATTTTTTTGCACTCATTCATAACTTAGGTAATTTTCAATATTTTGACCCCAAATGTTCAACATAGCCATTTTTCTCACACCACCTCATGAATGTGACAGTTGTCATTTCTCAAATCATGGCCAAAGTGTGTTTTTGCACCTGTGGCATGAAATGACATCTCAGTAGGGATTTCAAAATTTTCACCTACTGGGGTAATAAGAAGGCAATGTTGAAAATCTGATGTAAATATATAGTGAAATGACCAAGTTATGAGTGAACATTGAAGTATTTCAACATTCACTCGTAACTTTGGCTAATTTTCAATATTTTTACTCCAAACTTTGAACATATCTGTTTTTGTCATACTACCTCATAAAGTGACAATTGTTGTTTTGTTTTTTTATTCTGGATGAGGCCTGTTTCTACAGTTGTGGTGCAAAATTATGTTTTGGCCAGTATACTATAAATGCTACATGTCATGTTTATAAATGAAGTCATAAAATGACTAAAATAACCATTAAAAAACGTTATGTGTACTGCCAGACTTTACCCCAGTGGTTAGTGCTTTGTGATCCTATGCCAGTGAACTGAGTTTTGGTGCAAACTCAGTGAGCTTATTGGATGGGCGAGGCTGGGAGGATGGTGCTGTTATACAACACCACCACACAGCCAGGGTAGGAATGATGCAGGGTTGCCTGCACAGGCCTAGGCACCATATAGTAAAGATAACTCTTCTCTTGGCATAGGGCCCTGAACCTCTGCACCCATGGGTAGCAAAGGGCCCTGTGCATTGGCTCAGAGAAGGACTATTTGCCCTGTGCATGTGCAGGGCCCAGAGGGCCCTGCACTTCTGCAACCCACCAGACAGTCCCATGAATTATTGGCATCTGTCACTGCATGGAATTGCAGGGCCTGCAGGGCCCTCCACTTTGACAGACAGATGGAGTCTTCTCTTGGCACAGGACCAAGAAGGCCCTGCGCATCTGCATCTGTTCATGCATGCCACGAAAGAACCTGCATGAATGAGGATATGATTCCACTATCTCAAAAAGAAAGGCAAGTCTTGTAAAAAAAAGAAAATATGTATGTTAATGCACCAGTTAGGGTTCAACTTAGCACAACAAAAGTAGGGAAATGTGGCTTTAGGGTTTCCAAACCTAACTCCCCCCCCCCCAAGCAGCAAAAGAAAAAAACATTAGGGATTTGGGTTTCTGAAGTCTTGGCAAATCAGTGGTGGAATCTTCCTTTGGGTTGTCAATGTCAATGTCAATGTCAATTTTATTTAAAAAGGCCCCAATCCCAAAGGCTCTGTGCGCCGCACAGAAACTATACAGTATGTCATACCATGTACCATGTACATTACATTAAAATATCATACATATAAAACTTAATCTCCAAAAGCCTGCATGAATAAAAAGGTCTTCAGATGACTCTTGAAGGCCTCTATAGTGAGGGCCTCTCTCACTTCAAGCGGCAACGAGTTCCAGAGAGCTGGAGCAGCAACTCCAAATGATCGATCTCCTGCTGATTTCAACCTTGCTCTCGGAACTTTGAGGAGGCCACCACTAGAGGAGCAGAGATCCCAGACAGAGGTTGATGGTACCAGGAGATCAGAAAGGTAACGTCAACCCTAATGCCCACCCCTCCCCTGAGCAGACAAGGTCAGATGTGGTCTCTTCTCTTCATGCAGGGCACTGCGGGAAGGAAGCTACAACAGACTGTGCTGGCAAAATGTGGCAAGAGTGTATCACTATGAGCCACTGGCTTGGAGCTGTACCTTGTGCTTTGGACAGGAGTCTATGGGCTGGAGGGGGAAGGTGAGCATTAGGGTTGACAAGTGCAAGGAGTACCCCATCACTGATTCACCAAGACTCCATGGAACTGAAATCATAATGATTTTTCCTTTTGAAGCTTGGGGGTTGTAGTGGGGAGTTAGGGTTGGAAACCCTAATGCCACATTCCCCTACTTTTGTTTTAAGTAACCCTAACTGGTGCATTAACACAGTTTTTTGCAAAGAATATCTACATATATGTATATATACATATATATATATATATATATATATATATATATATATATATATATGTATACTGGTGCAATAGCACCAGTATAGGTAGGGTTGAGTAAAGTGTTTAATGTTAAATCCCAATTTTTGCACTTCAATAGCTTTGGTGGTGTTAGCCCAAAATTTTGCATGTGTTGTCTGGCTAGAAGGGTCTCAAGATGTGAAAAGTTTCTTGATGGTATCTTGTGTGGTTTCCAAGATACGGAGCATCAATTTTTAATGAAGTACATTTTTTTTCTGTACTTTTATTTTTTTGCTCTCACATGCAGCCAAGATGGTACGGAATGTTTACACGAAACTTTCAGAGTAGAAGTAGCCTGTGCCGAACTAACACCTTTCGAAGATTTCATGAACAAGGCCACTGGTTTTCTGTTTTTAGCAGAAAACCCTGTAAAGTTCCAAATTTGGGCTGCATGCATATCTCCTTTTGGGAAAGATTTAAAATGTTTCACCTATCACATTCATGAGGGAGACTCATAAGAAGACTATGTTGAAAATTTGGAAGAACTCTTACTGTATAATTTGGGTATTGTGGATTTGTATCTGTGGCTGCAGGGGCCTCTGCTTTTGCACACAAAAGCAGTGTTGTGATTTGAGTATCGTGGATTTCTATCTGCAGCCAGAAGTGAGCATGTATGTCTTGCAGTGTGCATGCTGCAGATACAAATCCATGGAGGTAGCACATCAGTGCTACTGCTTTTGTGTCATCTGGAAACAGTTGTATGTTGTGTGTCTTATCTGATGATGGCTGTCTGTGCTTGCATATGTAAGTAAATAAAAGTAAGTAAAAATTTATTTATAAAGTGCCCTATGCCTGAGTCTCAGGGTGCTGTACAGGGTACAGACAATGCCAATAAAATCAGTAATAACATAAATAAACATGTATTAAAACAAAGAGTAAAACAGTATAATGCAATGGCCAGGGAACTAGACAGGGAGGGACCATTAAATTCCAAATGCCTCCCTAAATAAATGTGTCTTCAGGCCCCGCTTAAAAGCCTCCAACAAAGGGGCCTCCCTCAAAGATTTTGGGATTGAATTTCACAGGGTCAACCTGGCTACTGCAAATGATCGATCTTCAGGTGTTTTTAGCCAGGCCCTGGGAATTGCTAGGAGGCCCTCGGAGGAGGAGCGGAGAGAGCGCTGAGGGCGGTGGGGGTAGGAGATCGCTCAGGTAGTCAGGACCCAGTCTGCATAGAGCCTTATAAGTAAGCAAACCCACCTTGAAGGTAATTCTCCACCTCACTGGCAGCCAGTGTAGGTCATGCAGGACTGCCGTCACATGACAGGACCTAGGAAGGCCAGTCAGCAACCTGGCCACTGCGTTCTGTACTAGCTGCAGGTGATACAGGACTCCTCCATTGACCCTGAAGTAGAGGGCATTGCAGTAGTCGAGTCTGGACATTACAAAGCGTGAACTAGTGTTGTCTTGTTCTTTTGCTACTTGGACAGTGGTGGGAAGTTAGGAATGGAAACCTTAAAGTCTCATTTCCCTACTTTTAGCTGGCATTAAGTTCAGCCCTAACTGGTGCATTTACAAAGTGTTTTGCAAAGAATATGCATGTGTGTGTGTGTATATATATCTATGACTGGATGGATAATATCCCTAATCACCATCTTCAGTACCTTAACACTGTAATCATGGTCCACGACTCTCCTCTTCCATGTAAACAGCTGCATATTCTTAAATCGTTTTTTCTATAACTCAGATCTTCCAAAATGAAAAATGCTTAGCTGCGCGGTGCTTTACTTTTTTTCTGTTTTCTTTCAGTTTCCCTGTATTTCAGAGAACAGTATTGTACACACTACTTCCAAGTATGGCCTTAACAGTGCCCCAGAGACTGCTAAAATCAATTGACTTTTTATTCTGTGCAGCCTAGCATGTGATTTGCCAGCTTACTGCTGTAGCACACGGACTAGAATATTTCAATTTTCATTTATAACAACTGCTAGGTTTCTTTCGTGGGCTGCCTTTGCAAGTTCCTTCCTGTAAAATTTATTTTTGCTCTCATTTTTTGGCACTTAGATGCACTATCTGGCACAGATTCACATTATATTTTAATTGTCATCTTACTGCCCATGTCCCTCTCCATCCACGTCTTGCAGCAACCCCCCCTTTTTTTAACAATTTTATTACCCAGGCAAGCCCAGCTGAGATGCAACATCTTGTTTCCAGTGGGGTCATGTTTCTACTCACCACAGCTGGAGGGACTGGAGGACTGGGAGGTTAAGTAACTTGCCCAAGTTCACACAGTGAGCATTTGGCTCTAGCAGGGTTTGAACCTGTGATCTGGTTCCCAGGCTGGTGCTTTAACCATTAGACCACACTACTTTTATAAACATCACCCTCTTCTACTGGTCCTACTACCCTTACTGGTATCATGTCATCTGCATTGTCTTATCACTAGTGACTCCCATACTGAAATAGTTTGCAGAAAATAAAGCATTTTGTCAGTCTTTTGATATGGTTCTACTTTACTGTAGAATATGTAAAACAACTATTATAAGAGGGCAAGAAAAATTCCTGGGCTCTGTTTGGTCAGTGCTGACCTTCAGCAGTGATGGTATCGCAGTGTAACATCAAGCCTGTTCAAAAAGAAACAACAAATTTATTTCAAAAATGCAGTTTCAGCTTTTTTTTTACAAGCATGCCATTTTATAATTTCAATAGTGCACTCCAGCGCGTGTGTTGTGGGGATAACATCACTTCTTGGATGGTGGACACACTCAGACAATGGTCTAATGCTCAACATCCCGAGGTGTAATGTTTTGCCAGCATGACACAGGTCCTGTTGTGCATTATTGCTTAAATATATCTCTTACTTGATGCTAGAGCTCACCCCCCCCCAAGACCCTGCAAATATGACATTATCTCCTCCCCTTTTGGGCATTGGGAGTTTCCCAAGACATTCTGGTTGCTGCCTTTCAAACTACATACTAGAATGCTGCTTATGATGTCAGAACAGGAATAAGGGGAAGAGAAGAGTCACTGGGTGGAGTAGTGTAGTTCTACATGACCCCGATTTGCTCAGTGGACCTGCTTCCACCACTGAAGTTCCATTGTTAGGACCCTCTGTGGCTGCAGCATTAGGTGTTGATGTTTGGAGAACCCAACATTTAATAATGGGACGACTCTAAATTAAACCATATTTTTTCCTATTCTTGTGACTTGCAGCTGTCCCTGTGATGACGTGCAGATTCATGGGGGTGGGAAGCATGTCTGAGTAGATGCAGCCCATAACCACTTCCCACTTTGGAACTGCCAATCTTTTTCGAGTAATTTTAGCAGGAATAAAAAACTGGGGTGGGGGGTGGCCTTAGACACCTCCTTGGAAATCTCTGTGTTTCGGGGGGTGGGGGGGGTGACATATGGCAAATCCCTTTAAACATGTTGCCATAGTCTCAAAATGTCTGTGTGTGTGTGTGTGTGTGTGCGTATACTGCTCTTTTTAGGTTGATAACTAAAAGAGAAGAAGAAAGTTCAAGTAAGGGTAGATTTGGTAGAAGAACTAGAACTAAAAATATTATCAAGACAGAGAACTGTTTGTAGCCGTATTGGTCCTTGTACAAAAAGATGAACAAAGTGGGTGATTTGATACCTCTTATTGGACCAACAAGAGATTTGCAAAATACAAGCTCGGGCTACACAGAGCCCTTCATCAGATAATGTCAGAATCTTTAGAAAAAGAAACATTTATTTAGTTTTTATTGACCGGGTAAGTGCACTAGACAAATTCTGCCTATTTTCAGGCACAACTAGGGGGAGGGTGATACAGATGAATGCCAACTAACCTTGAACCAGATGGTGTAGCGACACAAGGACAAAACCCCATTGGCGAAATCCCCCACAGCAATATTTTCAACAAGTTTTGAAAATGTGGCTGCAAAGTCCTACTAACAAATGTTGCCCTTTCAGCGTGTTTTGCCCACCCGTTCATGTTAACTCCGACTCAGAGTTAACAATCTTTTGAAGGGGCGGGGTATGGCCTCGCATGGGGTGTCTGCAGGCACAGCCCCCATGACAGAAAACAGATGATGTCTGACAGGTGAAATTTCACCTGTCACATCAGGGAAGTCTCTATGCTGAACATCGACAACAATGTTGCCGCGCCGGCCATACCTCTCAACTTCTTGTCTCATAAATCAGGGACAAGACTTTAAAATATCAGGGACAAAGACCCCAAATCAGGGACACATCTTAAAATTTGGTAGTATTCACTCAGAAAGGTGATAGAATTAGGGGATTTATGTAAGTTGCATTTTCTGAACAGGAAGAAATCTGTAACTTTAATATTTAACTTTATTTTATGCTTACAATTCCCAGTGTTCTGTCACAAAAATACAAATTTTATGAGGGACAGAGAAAAATTCTGAGGCAAAATCAGGGATGTCCTTGAAAATCAGGGACAGTTGAGAGGTATGGCGCCGACATAGGTAAACCGAACCACATTAAGCTGTTGGTGATATTTTTAGTGAATGGGGGAAATTTGGCCAGGACACTGAGAAAATTCCCCTACTCTTTTCGAGAAGTGCCATGGGATCTTTAACATCCTCCTGAACTACCACCAGAACAGGCAGATGAGACCTCAGTTTAATGTCTCATCCAAAAGATGGCATCTTAGGGGTGCAGCACCCCACCCTCATGCTGCACTGCAGTGTCAGTATTGGGATATTAACCCAAGTGCCAGTTGTAAATACATTGGGTACAGCTGGTAAACTTTTACACTTTTTAAATCTCTCGTTGGTTCATTAAAAGGTATCAGATCATGCACTTTGTTCATTTTATCAAGACAGGGGTCATACATGTCTTGTTCCATATATCAAGAAGACCACAACTGCCAGCCCGGTGGCGCTGAGGGTTGAGGCGCTGGATACCACGCCTCACGCCACATTGGTGACCCGGGTTCAGACGGGAGCCCGGGGCACCAGGGGTTGGCAGAGGAGGGATGGGATAGAGCATCCAGAGGACTGCTCTCCCATCCCAGGGAGAGATCTGGAGACTCACCGCTCTGTAGCAGCCCCTGGTGATGACCAGGGGTACTACTAGAGCGGTGCAGTAAGGGGTGGAGTGTGGCGGATGTTGACGTGTTGCGACATCATTGCATGCTCACAATCCAGGAATAAAATAGGAGGAAACATGGTAGCACAAGCCTACGGCAGCTTGATGGCCACAGCTTCACCTGCTGGCGAATGTCTGGACTGAGGCGTGTGCCAGTAATCGATCCTGGCTGGGCATGGGGGCATCGGAGGTGGCCCCTCTCGACGGTACAGATGCGTATGCCAGTTGGGCATGCAAGACTCTGGGGTCGGCGGTGAGGAGGAGCAGCAGCTGGAGGTAAGGCAGGGCTGTGGCCGAAGAGGATCAAAATAGAGGATAAAAAAAAAAAAGAAGTCCACAACTAATTTATTGTGCATGGTCAGCAGGTTTTGTTGATGGTTTATAAAAGTTCTTCTTCATGTACAATTGTGAAGAACAGCTTTTAGAACTTTTAGAGAATGCGATAATGAACTTGGAACTCCCAGTGAACACTACAATGAAGAAACCAGTAAAATTCAAAAGATTTGTTTTCTTCCTTTAAACATTCTTGGCATCTGGTGGATTTCAAGAAAGGCTTCTCTCTTCCCAGAGTGTTGGCCCCTTATGTCCATCTCCTACTCCATGTCTCCTTAATTGGAAGAGGAGTGAGTTGTGAAGAAAATACAATTATGCTTGATTTGAAAGACAGTGCATCATTTCTCTCCCCTGATGCCAGCTGCTAGAGGCTCAGGCAAGGAGAGAGGGAAAGTGAAACAGGGAACAAGTAGCAGAAAGAAACCACAAAGCAAATGCCACTGCCATGGCTCAGTGAAAATGCCTGACTTGAGTTTAAATAACAACAAGCATTTGTCAATGCCGAATGTTCGCCGCTTGGACTGCTGTTGTACCTGGTCTTACTTGTACACCTTTTTACTATATATTTACCCAAGATAGACCAAATGAGACGTAATATGTCATTTGCAATGGGGTCCTGATTTTACACAGTTTTATACTGCATTTGCCCAGGGTAGTAGAGGTGAGGTGCAATATCTCGTTTTCAGTGTGGTCCTGGTTTAATAATGTATTTTTCTGGGATAGATCATTTTAGATGTAACATCTCCTTTTTAGTGGGGTTTGGTTGCAGGGTCCTTTTTTATGTTGATTGCGCGCATGCACAAGAAACGTGTTGCATCAGCTTTCTCCACAAGCAGGTTGTGGAGGAGTGGTACTGTTGTGCCCAATGCCCCCACAGCCTGCAAAGGTTTGTCCCCTGTCCTCCAATGCCATGGCATGCTGCTGCTGACACTAGTTTAGCCAGCGTGCCATAACTTTCTAAAAAATCAGCCGCTGCAATCAGGGGCCACCTCTTCATTGCGGCGTCAGCCATCCGTTGCAATGAGGGAGCGACCCGTCATTGCAGGGCGGGATATAGGATGTCTGATATTGTTTGTGAACATGGCGGCGGCTTGGTGCCGTGTTCACAAACAATATCTACAATGTGTATTTGCGGACAGGAGCACTCCTGTCGGCATACTATAACTCCCGTTTTATTGTCTGCCGACGGGGTGCCCAATCCGGCCAGCAGAAACTAATCCTCCCCTTTGTTGTTTGCCGACAGGGCCCAATCCCGTCAGCAGAAACAAATCCCCCTTGTTGTTTCCCGATGGGGTGCACAGTTCCCATTGGCTGCAGCTGCCCCAGCAAGACTCCGGTGTACGACATGCCCCTGGAAAGGTAAAAGCGGTCCCACGACATTTGTTTTTCCCTGAAAAAAGAAGCGGTCCCTGTATTTCCGGGGCCCCTCCCACAACCCACCCACCCACTACGCACCCTGCCTCCCCACATCCCCCCTCACCCCATACTTACCTCCGGAGCTCGGCACGACGATCTTCTGTTGACTGGGAACACGTCTGCACTCTTCAAAGCCAACCACGAGCTGAGGAAATGCCGGTAAGCTGTATAATGTAATGAATAGGGTTTTTTCAACTTTAGTGCATATCTCGGGCATTTTTGGGACTATGTTCACCAAATTTTCAACATGGGGTTTTTGGGACCCCTCCTCATGAATTCTTGAACTGTAATGGTGTTAATCGGGCCCGAAAGGTGGTTTCGCGGTCACTGTGCGGAATCACCCTTTGGGGTTGATTAACGTTTTAGCGCGCCAGTGTTCATGGAGGTAGGCTCTCAAAAGCCTATGTTGCAAATTTGGTGTAAAAAAATCCCAAAAATGACTGTTTTACAAGCGTGTGTTGTGCAGTTGCTGCTTACGCTCATAACTTTGCGAATTTACAATATTTTCACGCCAGATTTTCAACATTGGCATTTTGTCACACCTCCTTGTGAGCAGTACAGCCGTCATTGTTGACATCCTGGCGAAATGTGTTTTCACACTTCCGGCGCAGAATAGCGTGGTCGCTGTGGGAAATCAGTGTTCAGGACAGATTAAGAAAGTGACAGTGACACTGTTCATGAGTAGAGGTCCTAAAATACCTATGTTGAAAATTTGGTAACAATACTCCACAAAATGACTGTGTTACAAGCGTGTGTTGCGCAGTTGGCACGCACACTCGTAGCTTCACAAATTTATTAATATTTTCACTCCAGATGTTCAACATTGCCATTTTCCCAGACCTACTTATGAACAGTGCAGCTGTCATTTTTCCCATCCTGGCTGAAATGTGTTTTCGCACTTCTGGCGCAGAATAGAGTGGTCGCTATGGGAAATCACTGTTCAGGACAGATTAAGAAAATGACAACAATACTGTTCATGACCAGAGGTCCTAAAATGCCTATGTTGAAAATTTGGTGATGATAGCCATCAATTGACTTGTGTTACAAGTGTGCATTGCGCACTTTCGCACCCTTGTAACTTCGCGATTTGTAATATTGTCACACCAGATTTTCAACAGTGCCATTTTTCCGCACCTCTTTATAAGCAGTACAGCTGTCATTTTTCACATCCTGACCGAAATGTGTTTTCACAGTTCCGGCACAGAATAACGTGGTCACTGTGGGAAGTCAGTGTTTGGGACAGATTAAGAAAATGACAGTGGCACTGTTCATGAGCAGAGGTCTTAAAATCTCTATGTTAAAAATTTGGTGATGAAACTCCATAACATAACTGTGTTACAAGCGTGCATTGAACTGTTTCCATGCACCCTTGTAACTTCGCAAATTTGTAATACTGTCACGCCACATTTTCAACAGTGGCATTTTTTCACAACTACCTATGAACACTACAGCTGTCATTTTTCACATCCTGGCTAAAATACGTTTTTGCACTCCTGCCGGACAATAGTACGGTCACTCTGTGAAATCAGTGTTTGGGACAGATTAAGATCGACCAAGTGACAGGGGAGAGTGACCGAGCTCAACTGAGCTCTGTCGGGACTGCTGCAGATTTGTTTGTGGACAGACAAAGGCCCCAACACAAGAGTCCAGTACAAAGGTCAGCCTGCAGCACTGGGAGGAAACAAACGACGAGTGAGGGAGGGTGGCGGGAACTCACTGAAACACTGTCAGGACTGCTGCGGATTTCTTTGTGGGCAGAAAAGGTGTCAATACAGGAAGGGGCCCAGTACAAAAGGCCAGCCTGCAGCGGTGGGAGAAGTACGAACAGGAGTGAGACAAGGGGACTTAGTGAGCTCAACAGAGCTCTAGCAGGACTGCTGGGATTTCTTTGTGGGCAGAAAAAGGCGCCAATGCAGGCAGGAGCCCAATACAAAAGGGCAGCTTGCAGCGCCAGGACAAACAGAATGAGCGATGAGAGAGGGAGACTGAGCGACCTCAATGGAGCTCTATTGGGACAGCTGCAGATTTCTTTGTGGACAGACAAAAGTGCCAACGCAGCCAGGAGCCCCATACAAAAGCGCAGTGTGTGGTGCCAAGAAACACAGAATGAGCGAGTGACAGAGCAGTAGTGAACGACCTCAGTGGAGCTCTAGTGTGACTGCTGCAGATTTCTTTGTGGGCAGAAAATGCGGCAACGCAGGCAGGAGCCCAGTATAAAAGGCCAGCTTGCACCGCTGGCAGAAACGGAATGCAAGAGTGACAGAGGGAGAGTGAGTGAGCTCAGTGAAGCTGTGTCAGGATTGCTTCAGATTTCTCTCTGCCCAGAAAAAGCTGCCAATGCAGGCAGGAGCCCTTTACAAAAGGGCAGCCTGCAGTGCCAGGAGACACAGAATGAGCGAGTGAGGGAGGTGGAGTCAGTGAGCTCAATGGGGCTCTGTTGGGACTGCTGCAGATTTGTTTGTGGGCAGAAAAAGGGAGCAATGCATGCAGGGGGCCCAGTACAAAAGGGCAGCCTGCAGTGGCAGGGAAAACCAGAATGAGTGCATGAGTGAGCTCAACAGAGCTGCATTGTAACTGCTGCAAATTTCTTTGTGGGCATAAGAAGGCAGCAACGCAGGCAGGAGCCCAGTAGAAAAGGGCAGCCTGCAGCACTGGCAGAACAGAATGAGCGAGTGAGAGGAGGGCAGTGAGCGAGCTCAACGCAGCTTTGTCGGGACAGCTGCAGATTTCTTTGTGGGCAGAAAAAGGCACCAACAGAGGCAGGAGCCCAGTACAAAAGGGCAGCCTGCAGCGCCAGGAGAACCAGACTGAGTGAGTGAGACGGGGAGTGAGCAACCTCAATGGAGCTCTGTTGGGACAGCTGTGGATTTCTTCCTCAGCAGAACAAGGTGCCAATGCAGGCAGCAGCCCAGTACAAAAGAGCAGCCTGTAGCACCGGGACAAACAGACTGAGCCAGTGACAGAGGGCCACTGAACGAGCTCAACAGACCAACACAATCAACATTCGGCATTGACAAATGCTTGTTTTACACAGTTTTGTAATATACTTACCAAGGATAACCCAGGTGAGATGCAGTATCTCATTTTCAATGGGTTCCTGCTTTAACACATTTTATACTGTATTTACCCAGGATTGCACAGCTCAGACGCAATCTTGTTTTCAGTGGGATCCTGCTTTTTCCCATTTTTACTTTGTATTTACATAGAATAGCACAGCCAAGATGCAATATCTCATTTTTGATGGGGCCCTGCTTTTACCATTTTTATACTGTATGTACCCAGGATTGCCCAGCTGAAGGCAAGTTACGTCTTCAGTGGAGTCCAGCTGTTGCAATATATGTTTCCCAGGATATAGCAGCATAGAGGTACAGTTCAGTGGGGGCTCTGCTGTACTGGAGTCCTGCTTCATACGTTTTTACTAAATATTTGACCAGGAAAGACCAGATGAGATGCAATATCTCATTTTCAGTGGTGTCCTGCTTTACACATTTTTAGACTGTATTTACCTAGGGTAGGCCAGCTGAGAGGCAATATCTAAATTTCAGTGTGCTTCCACATATTGACCTCAAATTTCCAACAGTCTTTTCATGACCTGATGTTATGATCAAGACAGGTGGAATTTTTTTTAAAATCCCATCCAAAAGGTGATTTCGCTGTGTGACTATGGAAACAAGTTTCAGATGGGATTTGAAAAATGACTCCAGTCGTGTTTAGGAGGTGGGGTAACACAATGAATATGCTGAGTGTGGCAAGATAGGCCTATATCCTTTATTAATGTTCCTGTTGTATGTGCTGTAATGAACTTTAGAGTTAAGACACTGTCTCTTTAAAAGGTCAGAAAGAGCTAAACAAACTAGAACAGAATTACCAAAATCTAATTTGGGTCTGGTACTCATCTAGATAAGAAACAGACAGGTTTATGACCATAAAAATCATAACTCTTGGATGGAATGGTCAAACTAGACATTTAGCCTCCACTAGCTGTAAAGGGCCAGCAGGAGGCCAGTTTAAGTTCAACCAGAACCAGATTATGCAGAAACCAGATGTTATGGGGTTGGCCATGGAACCACAGTGACACCTGCAGTATGAGATGAAACTGTTGCACCCCAAACTCTATATCCCAAAAGGGGTGGGTGTGGCTTGAAATGACCATTCAGACTATATTTATCAGGCACACATTTTGAACATCAGTGCAGTTTAGCTGGGAGTAAAAAGCCTGAGGACTTGGAGGGTCTCAGAGCTGAGAGAACTTAAACTGTTATATACTTTGGTTAAAGTATATGTGGGTCTCTTAGACTACTTTTAGAACAAGACCTGTGTTTTTGTGGAAACCTTATTTTTGACATGCTAAACAGAAATTCTGACTTTAAGTCAGAATTTGGGAACAAGGACTTCACTCTTCAAGATAAGCCCTGAGTTTTGAAAAAGGACAATCAGAGACTAATTTTTAATCCTAATCAATCTTGTGTTTCCAAAGAACTTTTCTTTACCTACAAAGAAAGAAGGTTATTCTCAAAAAGGACACCTTTCTATACTTTGAAACCTCAGAATAAGGAATAGTTTAGAACAACAGTATATAGTGTTTTCTGTAAACCATCCAGTGTTAGTTTTGGTATTGTCTGCAGTTCAAAGATCTTTCAAATTGTAGAATTTACTGTGTTGTTTTTATTTAAGTAAACTGTTATGATTTTCTTATCAACTCTGCCTGGGGTCTGATTGTGTGATCTAATATTTTAACAGAATGGTTTTGTAAAAGACTGTGCGCCTTGATAACAAAAATAGTGACTGCTCGGCTATCCTACAAAACTACTTAGGCAAGAGGCTGCCAATGGCAGTGGTGGGATTCAAACCCAAATGTAGTACAGAGTCAAGGGGACTCAACACTACAGTTTCCACCCTCCTACTGGGAAAAAGGAAGGTTGGTAATGCTTCCTGAACCCTACAACTGCTCACAAGTTCTGTAAAAAGGGGGATCCTCTCTGCAAACAGGAGATCCTGCCGTGCCCCTGAGGTTGGGCTCCTGACACTGAGCATCAGGGGCCAAAATCTATAAAACTTACAAGTAAACATTGGAACAATTCAACATTTTGTCATAACTTAGTTTTTTTTCACATTTTGACCCCAAATGTTCAACATAGTCTTTTTAATATCCCCTTCTTCTATGTATGACAAGTGTCATTAATAAAGTAGTGTCCGAAATGTCATTTTGCACCACAAGTGTGAAAACATATTTTGGCAAGGGTTTGCTAAATGACAACTGGCACATTCATTAGGTGGTGTGAAAAATGTGGGGTCAAAATATTGAAAATTACCAAAGTTATATGCGTGTGTTGAAATATTTTAACACATGTCCATAACGTTGTTTTTTAAATATTTTTACCACAAATTTTCAACATGTCCTTCTTATGACCCCACCTCATCAACAAGGGTGACTACAGGATCGTAGGGGCGGGCGAATAGCCATCTTTTTTAGAACAGATCTGAATCTTGTGGATGTGCCAGTGGGTAACACTAGATCCTTTGAGTGTATCCTGGCCGCAGGTGCAGGGTTCAGGATTCTCCTCATCTACCGTCCACCCGGTGACGGTGGAGAATTCCTGAAGGAGTTTGCGGACTTTGTCGTCGACATGGCATGGGGGTTGCCCAGATGGTTAATACTGGGTGACTTCAATGCCTGGGTCGACTACGAACTCTCGCACTTTGGCAGGAACTTCCTCCAGCTTATGACTATGTTGGGCCTGTCACAGGTAGTTACCTCTGCTACCCATATAGGGGGTCACTCATTGGATCTGGTGTTCCTACTGGATTTGGAGGTTACGCATCTGGGGGTGGAACCGAATGTGTGGATGGACCATCACACCATAAGATTCAGCTTTGGGGCACCCCCTAATAGGCCTGCCTCTACGGAGATGGTCCAGTATCGCCTTTTAAGGGGAGTTACTCCAGAGGGTCTACTAGCGGTACTGGACCTATCGGGTATTTCAGGTGAGAGCATGGGTCCAGAGGACCTCGTTCTTGCCTATAATAAGGTGGTGAGTGAGGCCCTGGACCTAGTTGCTCCTGTCCGTGTTCGCCCACTCACTCAGCGCCCAAGGACTCCATGGTTTGATGAGTCCTTGAAGGAACTGAGGAGAGGGGCTAAGGCTAGAGAGGGCTCATGAAGTCCGCCTGGATGCTGACAGCCTTAGGTTGATGGATCATTATGGTATCTATCAATCAGCAATCACCCGTAAGAAGGCAGAATTCCTGTCCAGGGAGATTGCTATGCGCTGAACCGACCAGCTCAATCTTTTCGGACTGTCGACAGAATGCAATTCACTCTGTCTACAGTCTGGAAGAGATTTTCACAAATAAAGTGTGATGAGCTTGCTCGATTCTTCACTGATAAGATTGCTAGCATTAGGTCTGATATCAGCCAGGCTCACTCTTTAAGGGTTTGTGGTGATCGGCGAGGGGAAACAAACACCTGTGTCACCTGGTCTGACTTTGGTAAGCCGGAATTCACGGATATTGTGAGGATCGTCCAGACTTTAAGCCCAACCAGCTGTAGTTTGGATCCGGGCCTACATCACTGTTATTAGGTTATGAGATACTATTTGCCGATCCTGCTGAAATTGTCTGGAAATCTTTGGAGCAGGGGTCTTTCCTGATCCCCTAAAGGAGGGCAGTCGCTCGACCACTCCCTGAAAAACCTTCACTGAATCCGGACTGTCTAGCTAACTACAGACCTGTCTCTAACCTGCCCTTTGTGGGTAAGGTTATTGAAAAGGTGGTTGCGTTACAACTGGATGACCATCTTACAAACCACAATATCTATGACACTCTTCAATCAGGATTTAGGAAAAGACATAGCACTGAGACTGCCCTTGTCCGGGTTTTAAATGATCTCCTAATTGCGAGAGATCGAAAGGCTCGTACTATCTTAGTCCTTCTTGATCTCTCTGCAGCATTTGATACTGTGGACCATGGTGTGCTTTTTGAACGCCTGCGGCTTTACTATGGACTGTCTGGTACAGTTCTGCATTGTTTCAATCTTTCCTCATGGACGGAGACAGAGGGTTGTCACGGAATTTATTCCTCTGATGCCATCTTCCTGTCCTGTGGGTACCATGAGGGTTCCATTTTGGCACCTATGTTGTTCGCTATCTATATGCTGCCATTGGGAGACATTATTAGGCGATACAGCTTGGGTTTTCACTGCTATGCAGATGATACCCAGCTGTATTTGTCCTTTAATCCCGGACAGGAAGACGCAGTCTCTATGCTTAACAGCTGTCTGTCCGAGATTAAGGATTGGATGAGTGCCAGCTGGCTGAGGTTAAACCCGGATAAGACTGAGGTGTTGGCGGTGGAACCAGGTTGCCTTGAGGCGGGTTGTAGGGCTGGGCTTCCTTCGGGCATATGGCTCAATGGTGCCCAGCTCGCAACCTCAGACTGGGTGCGTAACCTGGGCGTTATTATTGACGATGGTTTGACCCTAAAATTGCAGGTGTCATCCGTTGTCAAATCCTCTTTACCATCTTAGGAATATCGCCGGTGAAACACCTAGTTCCTCCGGATGACCTTCCTACATTGGTCCATGCCTTTGTGACCTCTCGCCTTGATTACTGCAATGCCCTGTACCTAGGGCTACAGGGTTGATATCCGGCGCTGCAGCTGGTGCAGAACGCAGCAGCCAGGCTTTTGACTGGGACATCCAGAAACAGTCATTTTATGCCTGTGCTGCGCGGACTGCACTGGCTGCCGGTTCAGTGGCGGATCACCTTCAAGGTCGGGTTACTGGCCTACAAAGCCCTACATGAACAGGGACCGCAGTACCTACAAGATCTCCTTACTCCCTACTGTCCCTCTTGTTCACTCCGATCTGCCGATGAGGGATTGCTAGAGATTCCCAGGGTTCATTTAAAAACATCTGGGGCATGTGCATTTTCTTACGCGGCCCCCACCCTGTGGAATTCTCTGCCTCGTTGGATACGAAGCTGCCTGACCGTCGAGAGTTTTAAGTCTGAGTTAAAAACTTATCTATTTTTGAAGGCGTATGGAGAGTGATTTTTACTGTGATTTTATTGTTATTATTATTGTTATTGTTATACTCTATAATTAAATGTTTGTTCACCTGTACAGCGCTTTGGTTTCTGAAAAGCACTTAAAAATAAATTTTACTTACTTACTTACTTACTTACAATTTTCAAATCCTGCCTGAAAGGTGATGTCACGCCACAAGTGTGAAAACACATTTTGGCCAGGATTTGAAAAATGACAGCTGTCAGGTTCATGAGGTGGTGTGAAAAAAATAGCTATGTGGAAAAGTGGGAGTCAAATTATTGAAAATTACAAAAGTTATGAGCGTGCATTGAAAAATTGGAATGTACACTCATAACTTTGTTGGTTTTTTTTTTAATATTTTTATCCCAAATATTCAACATAGCCTTCTTATAACCCCTCCTCATGAACAAGGGCAGAGAAAAGTTTCACATCCTGCCTGAAAGGTGACTTCATGCAATGACTGCGAATTCACCTTTTGGGATTGATTTGAATCATTTCACCACTATTGTTCATGAGGTGGGGTCCCAAAAAGGCCATATTGAAAATCTGGAGAAAAAGTACTAAAAATTTACCAAGTTATGTGGATAGGTTCAAAACACATTGAAGTACATGATTTCCTCAGTTCCCAGACTAAAGATGTGTCTCCAGTCAGAGAGGATTATGGCGTTATGGCATTGGACACCTAGTAGGTAAGTGAGGGGTGGGGTGTGTTGGGTGGTGGGTGCTAAGTGGGAGAGTCGGGTGGAGAAAGGGTAATGGCAGTGGAGGGCCAGTTGCAGCAACAGACATTGATGGACAGTTTTCTTTTTTAAAGGGTGTATAAAAATAAAAATTAAAAAGATGAGGGATGTTTTTCTTTATTTGAGGTACTGACAATGGGGATTGGACACCCCAGTGTTGGTTTAACCTCTAGAGGCACGGGAAGCGACAGGGAGGTGGGATGGATACTTGGCAGTGAGTGGGATTACAGCAGTTAATAAAATGTAAAAATGCAAAAAGACTACGAGGGATGGTTTCCTTTATTTCAGGTGTAGACCCCCCCCCTCTCACCAGTGTCTAGGGGTATGATGGAGAAATCTGTGGGGAGGGAGGCCACAAACACAGAAACCATTCACTGGCTGTGTTACTTGGTTCCTGATCTTGCAAAGTGTGTGCCGTGGTTGGTGCTACTGCAGCTGCAGAGTAAATGGGAGGGGGGTAGTTGCAGTTAAACTAACTGAATGAATAAGTCCATTGTCCAAATGGTGCTGAAAGTTCATTTGGAGAAAATAACGGCCACTCCATGGAGCAGAGGGGTTAGAGTCAATACCTCAAACAGTGGCTGACTGTGATCATGAAGACCTCCACTGAAAATGTCCCATAGCTGAATCAGGCCTTTCAATGGGCTGGTGGCAGCAGCAGCTTGTCAAATGCGGCTGAATCAGGCCTGTGGGATTACCCAAGGCGGCTCAAATCTCTTCTGTACCCTCCTCCTGCACTCTCTTTGTTTCAAAGGGATACTGGTCCACAAACTCAAGCTCATGGATGTCTCCCCGCTCCTCTGCCTCCATGAATACTGAATAGCACTACCGGGGCTCGAACATCCGACTGCTGCACTCTTGATGACAAAAACTAAGGCTGGACCTCTGCACCATTTCTTCAGACTATCTTTTTCTGCTGCTGATACCTAAGGCAGATGCTGAAATGGGTACAGCGGGATACACAGCAGGAACATACCCATAGTGGTGGGCTGCTCGCAAAGACTTATGCCCAGGCTCCCCGTGCTATCTGCCCATTCCCATCTCCTCCACCAGTGACTGGACAGCAGCACACTCCCAAGTGGGGTGAGGCACGCTCTCACCTCTGCCCCACTGGGACTGGGGCAGACTCTCACCACTGCCTGCAGACTCTGCTCCCTCCACAGCTGGGTTAAACTTCAACAGGAGGCCTGCAGAATCTGTAGCATGTTCCCTGGAACTCACCAACCACCACACTTCTACACACCGACATGGCCATGGAAGACAGAAGACTGCCTGGGGGCGGGGGCAGTCACCCCACCCCAGCCCTCTTCCTTAGTCCTCCACCCAGACTGGACACCCCCTTTTTTCATGTCAAAACTCACCCTTTCAAAGCTTCTGTGACCAGCCAGGCTGCCTCCCTACAGGAGCCTCAGGCAATGTCAGAAATTAACCTTTTGTTCTCCAGTAAGCCCCACAAGGGGCTTACACTCTCCCCACACACTCAAATGCTCACCTCCTGGTGAGCACTTGTCCAGTTATTTTACTTATTTATTTATGACTTTGATAACCGGGTGAGTGCACTGATCCCAGGGACCATTTTCAGACATGACTCGGGTCATACACATGGCGTAGGGTGACAGTGGAGTGCAAGGTAACAGTGATACACATGAAACAAATTTGATACAAGCAACAATAGTAAGCATAATATACAGGTTTGATGCATAGGTCCATTTGAGAACAGTAAATACAAGGTTTCAATATCGGACATGAGGAGATTTGGTACAAAACAAACCAAGGCACAGTGTACAATGTGTGACTGCATCGTCCAGTGAGCAAGTAATACACAGAATACTCAGGAAAAAATAGCACTAGCATGGTGGCGGTCTCCCTCCCCTCCCAAACTCACATATTTCAACCCAAAATGTTTCCCAAAGCTGCTGCCACTAGGCAGTTACGTGGCATGGACAAACACACAAGAGGGGATATACACACTCTCCCCCCCCAGGTACCACCCGGCACTGCTGGTGACACCGCCGAAACACAGAACCCCAAAGAACCAATCCTAACCCTGCTATACACTAGCTACTCACACAGCTATACTGACTAGGGGACATGGAAACCCACCCACCAACCACTCTACAGATGCTTGCAGGCATGGTGGCGGTGTCCCTCCCCTCCCAAACTCACATATTTCAACCCAAAATGTTTCCCAAAGCTGCTGCTACTAGGCAGTTATGTGGCATGGACACACACACAAGAGGGGATATATACACTCTCCCCGGTACCACCTGGTACTGCTGGTGACACTGCCGAAACACAGAACCCCAAAGAACCAATCCTAACCCAGCTATACACTAGCTACTCACACAGCTATACTGACTAGGGGACATGGCAACCCACCCACCAACCACTCTACAGATGCTTGCAGGCATGGTGGCGGTGTCCTTCCCCTTCCAAACTCACATATTTTAACCCAAAATGTTTCCCAAAGCTGCTGCCACTAGGCATAAACTTTTAGTCTGTGACCCAACAGGAGCACAGAAGCACTTAGGACAAATATTTTGTTAAACGGGAAACACTTAGAACACAGTGATGCAGGACTAGTGTATAACTCCAGTGCAGTCACATCCCACACCAACACTCACACACACACACACACTAGCCAGCCACACTAACACCACACACACACACACACACACACACACACACACACAGCATACACATATACAATAGTACAACCCTCCCCACCCCACTGCTTGGCTATATACAGCACCGTGGTTCTCAGTCTTTACTGGCAGAGGTCTGTATAACAGTCCCAACACAAAGTCCATAGGCTGCCAGAATCTGGCACAAGGCCCCTAAAGTCCATATGTGGGAGACCTGCCTCGTTACTATAACTGTAACAGCAACAAGAACAATTAACAATTAATAAACAAAAGGGTTGGTCTTGCCCAATATCCGGAGGGCTAAGCAGTCCTTAAATCAGAGTTCATACAGTGACTTCTCAGGTCACAACACACAGTCCTGCAGCTACGTTGGGTGCTAATGGGAACTGAAACTTTGGACTTGCCACCTCCATGGGCATAGCAGAACTGAAGGAGTCCTGGATGATGACATAGTACTTGGTGCACTTCCCCTCGATATCTCAGATAATGGCAAATGTCTTAAACAGGGTGATGTCAGTGCATGCTTGCATGTTGTACATAGCCCTGACATGTTGTTGGGCTTCCTGAAGCTGTATATCCCTGGACAGGAAGGGCTGAGGTGCTGCTTGGTGTAAACATTGTCCAGCATAGCATGGAAAACCCAGTTAGTGTGGTGTTCCTCAGTTTTATCCCACAGGTGCTCAGGAAGATGTGGGTAGCAGTTGCCAGGGTACTCCTTGTGAATTCAGCATCTAATAAATCTTTCAGTCTGGGTCTAGTTTGGAATGCTATGGACACTGGTCCGGGGAGCCTGTCCCCACAGGAGCCACACACTGTTTCGATACTCCAGGGCCCTGGGGTCAGTGGGTCTGAGCTGGTCCATCCTTTCTCTTCTCTTCTTTGATAGCAGGCTTGGGGCAAAGTGGGAACCTTGTCAGGGAAATGGAGCATAGGTGAATGGTAAGGCTTGGGAATATCCCTCTCCAGAATCTGGTCATCAAAAGATAACTTACTGGTGAGACTAGCTCTGAGGGCTCCCAGATCTTTCTCCTCTTCCCGCATTTTCAGTCCAGAGCTACTCTTTTTTTCCTCCACAGCCTCTTCAATGACAACCTCTGGCTGCTCCTTCACATTTGGGGCAGGCACCTTAGATGGCTCCTTGGGTGCAGGCACAGGATTGGAGGGTGGCAGCTTCTTAGACAATGTGGCCCCACAGCCATGGCCTTTCCTTCTGCCAACAGTAGAAACAGGATCCCAAGCAGGAGTAGGGCTGGAGAGATGGCTAGCGCCCTTCTGCTAGGGCACTTAAGTGCTAGCATCCATTGGTACTTCCTCCCAAACTTCAGTGCTGGCTGTCTCAGAAGTGAGGGAGGTAAGTCGTTCAGGCCACCCCCACAAAGGCATATACAGGGCAGGCCCTCAGCAGCCTTAGCAACTCCAGGGAAGTAAATGTAGCAAAAGGGGAAAAGATCCAAAACTCTGGGGCCATGGTATTTGCACATGGCACACTGCTCTTTCCTAGTCTGCTTCACCACCGTCTCCCACAATCACTGCAACATGGTGGCAGGAACAGTCACTTCCTTTCCCATCTGCTCTGGTGCTTGGGCCATCTTGAAGTTTTTGCTGGTGAACATCCCAACCAGGAGAGTAGCTAGGAACATAAAGTTTGTACACCATTTTGGACACCATGCCCCGCTTTGTTGCCCCTACCCTCTTTGTTGACTCAGATGTACCCTTTTTGTTTCCCCTTCCTGCCTGGTGTACCCAGTTTGTTGCCCTTAGTAGATGTAACTTGCTTCAGGATCTACAGTTGTATACCCAAATGCTTTGTTAAGCATGGGGAAAAATAAAGCAGCACCCAGTTGTATGCATTTGCACAGTGACCTGCTTACATAGAGCACCAACAATCATATTATAAGATCAGATGGTGGGACAAATAGTGCCTTTGGGGTCAGGCAAAATGTTGCCCCTCTAAAATAAATTTGTACACCATGGCTTACATGGTGTATGTACTGCCTACACCCTTGATCCCAACTATAGACTACGGGACACAATTTTCAGCTGCACAGAATTTTCTGCTTTACTGACTCCTCAGCCTCTGACCTCTGGCACTGTACTTTCCCCGGCAACCAGTCTCTCAGCCAATCACCACTGTAACCAGGGCATCAGCATACCCAAATTGCAGAAGGCTGCATTTTCTTCAGTTTGTTCTGCTCCTAGACGGCTTCCAAGTGCCACATCCAAAGACGCGAATTCTCACATGTCACAAAATGTTGGGAGGCAAGCACAAAGTCTAGGCAATTCACTGTAGCACCCGTCAACAGTCCAGGCATACGGGCACCCCAAAACAGCATCTCAGACAAGCTCTCATGTTGTAGATCCCCCTCCCCAGTGTCTAGGGGTATGATGGAGAAGTCTGTGTGGTGGGGTGCCACAAACACAGAAACCACCCACCGGCTGCATTGCCTGGTTCTTGATCTAGCAAATGGGGTGCCTAGGACTGGGCTACTGCAGCTGTGGAGTAAATAGGGTGGTTAGTCACAGTTAAGCTAGCTGAATGAATAATTTTAGTTTATTTATTTTACCAGGATAAGGCTCCATTGAGCAAGCTCATTTTCAAGGAGGTCCTGGGTAGGATAGTGTACAAAATAAATAATACAGTTCAACGCCAGGCACAGAGCAAGTGTGAAAAGTACAGATACATAAACTGGTTCTAACATCCAATATAAAGCTTATAAACAATACAGAAGAACGTGCACAAGATAAGGAATACTATTCAACTTCAAATACAGAGCAAGGGACTGTTATTGGATATGGCTCAAGGCGCATGACTAGAAACCACTTGCAAAGTATGGATACATGAACATTGTTTAATTCCTACTACACATCAGATATACAACACAGAAAACGTTAAAAGTTCATAAAACTCCATTTAATTGAGAACTTGGAAAAAACGACGGCCACTCCATGGAGCGTGGGGGTTACAGTCAGTAGAAATTAATCTCAGGCACACAAGTACTTCAAACAGTGGCTAATTGTGATCATGAAGACCGCCACTGAAAATGTTTCCCGGCCGAATCAGGCCTCCCAAAGGGCTAGTGGTAGCAGCATGTCAAATGTGGCCAGATCAGGACTGCAGGATTACCCAAGGCAACTCAGAACTCTTCACGATCCTCCTCCTGAACTCTCTTAGTTACAAAGGGACACCAGTCCCCAAACTCAAGCTCATCATGGATATCTTCCTGCTCCTCTGCCTCCTTGGATGCTGGATAGCACTGCCACTACTGGGGCTCGAAGCTCCGACTGCTGCACTCTTGATGACAAAAACTAAGGCCAGGCCCCTGTACTATTTCTTCAGGCTCTCTCTGTTGCTGAGACCTAAGGCAGATGCTGAAATGGGCACACTGGGACACATGGCAGGACATACCCATAGAGCTGGGCTGCTCGCTGAGACTTGTGCCCGGGCTCCCTGCGCTATCTGCACATTCCCATCAACTACACCAATGATCAGACAACAGCACACTCCCAAGAGGGGTAAGGCAGGCTCTCACCACTGCCCGCAGACCTTGCTACCTCCACAGCTTAGCAGGAGGCCTGCAAGACCCACAGCATGTTCCCTTGAACTCACCGACTGCCACACTTTTACACACCGATGCAGCCATGGAAGACAGAAGACTGCCTGGGGGGCGGCGGTTGGTAATCACCCCACCCTGGCCCCTCTTTCCCAGTCCTCTGCCAAGACTGGACCCCCATTCTTCATGCCCAAACTCCCCCTTTAAAGGCTTCTGCACCCACCCGGACCCAGGTGATGTCACAAATTAACTCTTTGGACTCCAGTAAGCCCCACGGGGGGCTTACATAGATACCAGCACTGGGGATTGGGCACCCCAGTGCTGGTGTTATGCTAAGTGGCACCGGAGGTGTACTCCCCTGTGTTACACAGTGAAAACAGGCAAGGTGGAGGGTACTAGCCAGCAGCAGAATTGGGCACCCTGGGGTCAGAAAATTAAAAAGGAAGGGGGAACCAACGGGAGGTGGGAATGATGCTTGGCAGAGGGTTGAAGGGATTTTTTTTTTATGTTGGGGGGAGGACCACAGCAGGCTGACCATGATGTTGATCTACTCTGCTTGCTGGGCAGCCTATGCAGATCAAAGGAAATAGCCACTCTATGACTGGAGGGACCTCTGGTCTTTCAAACAACATGAAGTCTTGCTGTATTCTGACAATATGCAGTTAGTCCCAGCACTTGAACTGCCCCGGAGAGGAAAGAGTTAACTCTATGCAGCAGCATAGAACATTGAGCTCGAGCTCGGTTTTCAAACCTCTGTCTCTGGTACTTACCAGTGCAACCGTCAGATTCTTTACTCCGCCTAACAGTGAAGTCACTCCAGAGATTTCTCCTTTGCTCGGTTCGGTAGAGTTGAATCAGCATTCAGTTTTTAATAGTTTTATTATTTTCGGATTTTCCAGCCTCTGTCTACGGTACAGGTAGTGTGGTAGAGAGGTAGTGACTTTTATTTTATTAAATTCTGTGGAAATTGTTCTTTCTTGGTTTCTCACCGGTTGGTCCGGTTAGGAACCGACCTTTTTGTTTGTTTTACTTTATTCTGGGATTTGATGTGGTGTTCCGGTGCCAATCGGTTTCAAAAGAACCAGACTTTTTTCTGGTTCTTTTACAGAACCCGTAACACGATTTGTAACCGATCAGTTGTTTATTACCTGGCTTGAAAGCTTTTAAGGGTAATAGGTTAGCTTGGCCATGTCTGAGAAACCCAAGAAAAAAAATGGTTCCACTGGGTTTCAACACTGTTCTGAGTGTAGGGAGGCCTTTGCCATGGCTGACCCCCACCTCATCTGTGTTTATTGCCTCGGGTTTGACCAGCTCAAAACAGACTGCCAGATCTGTAAAAACTTTCCTAAAACCACTCTAGAAAAAAGGTTGAGTAGTCTGAAGGAAAGGGAGGCCGAGAAGTCCGTAGATCCGGATGGCCAGCCCGGTTCGGTTGTGGCTGAACCTGAGGAGGTGCCTACTGACCTAGGCGATAGCTCCTTGGGCAAAAGGAGGTTCGACTCCGAAGGGTCGGTTCCTTTGAAAAGGAAGCAAAAGTCAGCCGGTTCGTATCCAGCACTGCACACTCCAACTGCTGACAAGATAGCCAAAGCAATTAGTATAATTCAATCACTTCGCCCGGTTCCGTCCGAACTGGTACTGCAGATTTGGCGGTCGGTTCGGTGGGATCTGACTCCATCGGATTATGATCCAGATGCTTTCTATGAGGAGTGGGAGGGAGACGAAGAGTATGCTGAGGATGAGGATGAAGATAACGACTTTGAAGGTCTGGGTGTGCCCATTGAACCGGATATCTCCCCAGACAGACCCTCCAATGTCTCCCCTCCCAGGCTTTCTGAGTTCCCTTCACACTTCTTGTTTCACAAGAAGGTGTCTGAAACCCTCCAGCTCCCTACGGTTGAAGCTGCTGAAGAGGAGGAAGAGCCTGATTTTGTAGAAATGATGGACATCCCAGAGTCCAAGAGATTGTCTATCCCTCTTCACAAGTCCTTGGGGAAACAGACAAAAAAGATTTTACAAACACCTAACTCCTTACCTCCTGTGGATAAGAGAATGGACAGGAGGTATATGTTATCAGGCTCAGGTACAGAGTTTTTATACAGTCATGGAAGCCATGTCAGGGTAGTGCAGGCTGCAGCCTGTGACAGGGCTAGCATTCCTTTGGCTTCACACCCCCCAGACAAAGACTCCAGGAAGGTCGATGCCATGCTCAAAAAACAGTATTTGGCATCTTCTTTGGGACTCAGGCAGGCTAACTATATGGCCTACACAGCCAGGTACCAGAAGTCCAGGTGGGATACGGTTCTGGAACTGGCTAAACAGGCCTCCCCCCAGCTAACCAAATTGCTGGAAGAGGTGGCTGCTGATGGAATTGAGGCATCCAAAGTGCAATTTCATGCTGCTGTGGACTCCAATGATGTGGCTTCGAGAGTAATGGCTATGTCTGTGTCTCTCAGAAGACATGCTTAACTCAGATGTACTAGCCTTTTGCAGGATACCCAGGCCAAGGCTATGGATTTCCCTGTGGTGGGTAACTCTCTGTTTGGGGAGCAGACAGAGGCTTACATGAAAAAAATAGATGCGTACAGGACCACCTACAGGAGTGCACAGGCCAAAGAGAGGCAAGCCACTCCTCAGAAGCAGCAGTCTAGGGGTAGGGGCAGGCCTTTCCACAGGCCTTTCTACCAAGCTCAGGCTTCCTCTTCCTTCCCACAAAGGGGGTTCTTTCGAGGGAGAGGCAGGAGGGGGATGAGCAGGGCTGCATCCTCTTCCCAGTTCAAGGCTCCTGCCAAGCAGACACCCTGATGTGTCAACCTGGGTTGACTCCCCCATTCCAGTAGGAGGCAGACTGGCTTACTACTTTCAGCCCTGGAAGTCTGTTACTTCAGACAAGTGGGTCCTGGAGGTAGTAAGCTAGGGACTAGCCCTCAGCTTCAAAAGGTTTCCAAAACTGATGGCCAGGTCATTTCCACTTGCATCCATCTCAGAGACCCTTGCACTAGAGGCAGAGGTTTCATCTCTTCTGGTTCTCAGAGCTGTGGAGAAAGTTCCTACTCAGCACAGGGGCAAAGGCCTGTACTCCAGGTACTACCTTACCCCAAAAAAGACAGGGGAGTGGTGACCCATCCTAGACCTAAGGTATTTGAACAAACACATCTCAAAACCAAAATTCAAAATGTTGACTCTGAGAATAATTCTTCCCTCTCTAAGGTCAGGGAATTGGCTTGCATTCCTGGACCTCAAGGATGCCTACTTCCATATTCCTATCAGGTGCTCCCACAGAAAGTACCTCAGGTTCGAGTTGCCTTCAGGCCACTATCAGTTCAGAGCCATGCCATTCGGCCTCACATCAGCTCTAAGAGTGTTCACAAAGTGCCTTGTAGTAGTAGTTGCCTTCCTCAGAAGGCAGGTTATTTCCATTTTCCCATATCTGGATGACTGGCTAATTGTAGGTCAGTCATCCGACCAGGTCAGCTCATCTCTGCAAATCACTCAAGACTTGCTCATTTCTCTGGGATTTCTTCTCAGTCTCCCAAAGTCTGTTCTTGAACCAGTACAACTTCTTACTTTCGTAGGGATAGAATTGGATACTATCCAAGCAAAGGCCTTCCTTCCTCTGACAAGGGTAAAGGCCCTAACAGATCTTGCTTCCGCTTTTCCGCCTCTGGTCTCTCATCCAGTAAGACAGTTTCTTCAACTCCTGGGCCACATGGCAGCTTCCACTGCAGTGGTGCAAGGAGCCAGATTTCAGATGAGGGACATTCAGTTCCACCTAAGGTCCTTTTGGTCTCAGAAAAGAGACTCTCTCACCAAATTAACTCCTGTGACTCAGACTCGGGTCCAAGCTCTCCAGTAGTGGCTGGACCAGGACAACCTCAGACAAGGAGTTCCATTTCTCTCTCAAGTCCCCTCAGTAGTCCTAACTACAGATGCTTCTCTCCTAGGTTGGGGAGCCCATTTGGGAGCCCTTATGGCTCAAGGGGTCTGGTCTCCACAAGAGTCTCTCCTTCATATCAATCTCCTGGAACTCAGGGCAGTTTTTCTAGCCATCCAGGTCTTCTCGGAGTCAGTCAGGGGCAAGGTGGTCCAAGTCAGGACAGACAACATCACCACAATGTGGTACATCAACAAACAGGGGGGCACTCAGTCCACGGCCTTGCACACAGAAGCCATGAAACTGTGGTCTGTAGCCTATTCTCTTCAGACTTCCCTGATAGTTCACCTTCCAGGAAATGTACTAGCAGATGCCCTGAGCAGAATCTCCCAGGAGCATCACGAATGGTCCTTGGACCCTTCCATACTACAGGTCATTTTCTCCAGATAGGGCACTCCAGAGAAAGATCTCTTTACAGCCCCAGACAATTACCAACTTCCTGTTTTGTTGCAGACCTCCAGTCCTGGGGACTGTTCCTCTGGATGTTCTCATTCTGGATTGGAAGGGCAGGTTTCTCTATGCTTTCCCTCTGTTGTTCAGAGTCCTGATCAAAATCGGATCTCAACCCTGCACAGTGATTCTGGTGGCTCCAGATTGGGCCAGACAGCCTTGGTATCCTCTGCTGCTGTCTCTGGCAGTGTCACATCCCTGTCTCTTCCCAAAGATACAATCTCCTAACTTCCTCTCAGGGAGGATCTGGCACCACATCTCCAGTCTCTCAAACTCAAGGCCTGGCTCTTGAAGAGTTAGAATATGCAGGCCTGCATCTTTCTCAGGGAGTCCTGGATATTTTGAAGGTTTCCAGGAAACCTTCCACTAGAAAAACTTATAATTTCAAATGGAAAAGATTCAGCATTTAGTGTTCTCAGGAGAGCATTGTGCCTGATTCTGCAGGCATTGCTACAGCCATAGATTACCTGGTTCATCTTTATGGTCTAGGCCTTAGGCCTGCAACTCTGAAGGTTCACTTAACTGCTGTCTCTGCATTCCTTTCAGCAGGGAAGGGTTCTTCCCTGGCATCTCCTCCTGCTTTCAGTAAGTTTTTCAAAGGCCTGGTTCATATTAACCCTCCCTTTCGAGAGCCTGTTCCGACTTGGGATCTTAATGTCTGCATTGCCCAGCTTATGCAGCCACCCTTTGAACCTCTGGCTTCGGCCAAGTTGAAGTACTTGACCTGGAAAACTGTGTTCCTGGCAGCTATTACTTCTGCCAGACAGATTAGTGAATTACAGGCCCTGTCAGTCGAACCTGACTTCATCTCCTTCCATAGGGATAAGGTGGTCCTAAGAACCAATAGGAGATTCTTACCCAAAGTGGTATCAGATTTTCATCTGAACCAGTCTATGTCTCTTCCTGTGTTTTTCACTGACCATTCTTCTTCAGGGGAAAGAAGATTACACAGTTTGGATGTTAAAAGGGTCTTAGCTACTACATAGAGCATACTAAGGCACACAGAAATGACTGTCTTCAATTGTTTCTCACTTTTGGTGAAGTGAGGGAAGGTAAGCCTGCTACTAAAAGAACTATTGCCAGGTGGATTGTCTCTTGTATACAATTCTGCTATGAAAAATTGGGCAAAACACCCCCTCCAGACCTGAGGGCTCACTCGACTAGGGGTACAGCTGCTACTCTGGCTGTGGCCAGAGATATACCCTTGCTAGAAATCTGTAAAGCAGCCACCTGGAAAACAGTCCATACATTCACCAAACATTACTCTCTGGACATCCAGGCTAGGAGTGATGCTAAGTTTGGCACAGCAGTACTGCAGAGCTTGTTCCCAAAATAGGTTCTGCATTCCCTCCTCCTGGGGGAACTAACTGTCTGCATATTGTCAGAATATATCAAGACTTCATGTTGTTTGAAGAAAAGATTACTCACCATAGTAATGTTGTTTCTTCTAATGGAGTCTTGCTTTATTCTGACCTCCCTCCCTGCCTCCCCTCTCAGAACCTAGTTTTTGGGAAGTGGGCTGGCAGGTACAGTGTTGCACCTCAGGGGTGTACCTTTTACCTTCCCTCTTAGGGGTGGGGTAGTTGTTTTATTAATATTACTATTGTTATGTTACTATATATTGTTATATTGTCACTACCTTTTTTCCTGCGTTCTCGACTTAAGTTTTTTGGGACCCAAATTGTTGCCCTTTGGCTATATAATAAACAATTTCCATAGTTTAGTACTTAGTTTGCTTGTAAGAATCTGACGGTTACGCTAGTAAATACCAGAGACAGAGGTTTGAAAACCGAGCTCGAGCTCAACGTTCTATGCTATTCCGATCTTGGACATGGTAGTTTGTGGTACTGCACACTGCCTGCCTGGAGTAGTCTGAAATATAGGGATGCTGCTGCTCCCTAGTCCAGCACAAAATTGTAGTCCGGCGATTTCTGGTGCAAACCTCTTTAAGTGAATCATTAATTTTGCCTTGTGTGCCATTGCTTGTTAGTTATGACTTGCAAATCACCTTTTCTTTAAAGATCTTCTCATTTCATGTATAATCCCATTGGTGACTGATGGGATGGAGGTGACTACAGTATGCACTGCAATATCTCTGTTTCCCTTAGCGGAAGAAAATAGAAATGAAAAGGAGAAAGGAAAAGTATGTTGCCAAAGGTGGATGCAGACCATGTATTTATTGCACAAGCACCAATGTAATAACACTGTACAATCAATACGGCAGGCAGTATAGCCTAGATGTTAGAGTAATGAGCTGTGAATGAGCTTGATACAGCCAGCAGATCTGGGTTTGATTCCTGCAGCCTCCACTTGCATACTGTTTGACACTAAGCAAGTCACTTAACCTCCCTAGTGCTCCTGGGTCACCCCTGAAAACAGGCTCCCACACTGGTTAATGTTATGTCATTAGGTTTAAAAGTTTAAGTCATCAAAGATCAGAAGCGCTGCCTGCTTGCCTGCTTGTCCGCTTCAGACAATACTCCATCCTAGGGTAACTCATTCTCCCTGCTGTTTGGGGTTCCCCAGGGCTCGGTGCTGTCCCCTATGTTGTTCATAGTGTACATGCTGCCCCTTGGAGACATTGTAAGATGATATGGGCTGAGGTTTCACTGCTATGCAGATGATACCCAGCTCAATCTGTCTTTTGCACACAACCAGGATAGTGCAGTCTCGGTCTTTAACAGCTGCCTGGCAGAAATCAATGACTGGATGAAATCCAGCTGGTTGAAATTGAACTCAGAGAAGACTGAGGTGTTGGTGGTGGATCTGAGTTACCAGATAGAGAGGTCGGAAGTAGGGCTACCTTCTGGTCTTTGGCTCGGAGGTGCTCAGCTGTCTTCCTCCGAACAGGTGCGTGACCTGGGGGTGGTTCTTGATGATGGGCTGACACTGCATTCACAGGTGTCGGAAGTCATCAAGTCTTCCTTTTACCATCTTAGGAACACTGCCAGGATTAAGCATCTTGTTCCATCTGGCGATTTGCCGACATTGATTCAAGCCTTTGTGACTTCGTGCCTTGACTACTGTAACTCCCTTTACCTGGGGCTTCCGGGGGTTGATATCCATCGCTTGCAGCTGGTGCAGAATGCTGCAGCATGGTTGTTGACTAGCACTCCTCGTACGAGTCACATCACTCCCGTGCTGCGTGAAGTGCACTGGCTGCCTGTACAGTGACGGATCACTTTTAAGGTCAGACTTCTGATCTATAAGGCCCTGCACAGACTGGGTCCAAGCTATCTGCAAGAACTCCTGACTCCCTACAGCCCTGGCCTTCCCTCCGCTCAACTTATGAGGGAATGTTAGAGGTTCCCAGGGTTTGGCTGAAAACACCTGGGGCCTGTGCTTTTATGTATGGTGCCCCCACCCTGTGGAACTCTCTAACTCGTCAGATTCGAGAGTGTAGGACCGTGGAGAGCTTTAAGGCAGAATTAAAAACTCACTTCTTTCAACAAGCATTTAGTGAGTATATTATTTAACTTATTAACATTCTGCATTGTCAGTTTTTATGGATTGTTACTAATTTATTGTTTGAATATTTTTGATATGTACAGCGCTTTGGTTATTAGAATTGTGCTTGATAAATAAAGCTTATTATTTTTATTATTATTAATCCTTTTGAATATTTATGCCATTCATTTTGTAACATGGGATGGATGTCCCCTGTAATCATAGCTACTGCCCACTACCACCAGATATGCAAGAGCTACTTAAATGAACCTTTGATGGGAAAGATTATTTTTATGTTAAGGGAGAGGATCACAGTAGGCCGATCATGACACTGATCAGCTCTGCTTGCTGAGTGGCATTATGTAGATCAAAGGAAAGAGCTGTCCTCTGATTCGGGTGGCTCTTTTCTTTGAACTACATGAAGTTTCTGCCTAGCAAGACCAGAAGAGTGTCATGATCGGGTTAGCTGATGACTGGTCTGACACTGTCGAGCCCTTTGCAGACTGCCTTGCACTGGACCGACAGTGACACACCTCTCAAAATCCAGTATCACAGCAATATGCTTGCTTTGCGCAAGAGCAAACATAAAAACCTGCTGGAGCCAGGACTGAGGGATTGTTGTGCTCCCTGAGGAGAGCTGAAGATGGCAGGGACTGGATTAGATTTAAAGACACACAGTGGCTGTTGTTCAGAGCCCTGAGGGGCTGCTGAAGGATAGGCGTGGTAACAATGTATTGTATAAAATAAAATAAAAAATCAGACTAAGAAGAACAGTCTGATTCAGACACGTGTTTGCTACTGTGAAATCAGTGGGGTATGAGAGCTTTGCTCTCATTATAAGGGATGGGTGAGGTGGCCAAAATTTGTTAGTTCTGTAGAATTTGTGAAGTGCAAATTTGAGACGTTTTGAACAGTGAAACTTCCATTTTTTCAACCAATTTACCAAAATTCACTCATGAAATAGCCACTTTGCTGAAAATAAATGTCCAATGCATGGTAAATACTTTGCAGTTTTGTTGAAGACGAAGTTCCTAGGGTTTGCAGAAATTTTGCAACGCTTTAAGAAGGCAAATTTGATCCCCTTCGCAGGCACAGTTTAACTTCACAGCATTTCTACTCATGATCCATACTGTCATAACAGCCTGTCAATGTCTGAATCAGCCTGTTTTCCACAGTCAAATGTTAGTTTTTCTATATGTAATATGTGTGTAGCAATTGTTCTGTATAAGTCAGCTCAAATCCGTATTGTTTGTATTCCAAGTTATTGCATACATTACACATTGCTGTGCATGTTCCAAACAGTTCTTCTGTATAGTTCAAAGGTCAGAAAATTGTCAATTCCTTGTTTGCGCCTCATCTAGCTGCTTACTAACCACCTGGTGCCCAAAGATGCACCTTTTAACTTGTAAAAGTCTGCAAACTGAATATGATCGCAGAACAGTTACACACTGGGAGGCGATCCTGCCATTTTAAGCACTTTCGTTGTAAATAGCGAAAGCACTTAATGTTGCAGGACTGTTACCCAGTACAGATTTTTTTTTATGAGATAGAAATTAAGTTCATATCTTCCACAGGGGAAAAGGTACAACTCTGGGCACGGGGTGGGTAGCAGGCAGGGTTGTGTGGCATGAGTTTTTTTTTCCATAAGCAAAGAACTGGCACATTTTTTTCTAGGGGAAGGGTCACTTCTGTGACTACTGTGTGAAAGAAAAACACATTCTGTATATAAAAAAACTATAAGCGCACACACAATGAGGCATGCATGTTATCGTAGCTCTCAAGGTTCATGTGCTGTCATTTCTACCCCTTGATGGAAACGCAGCCTTCTTATGCATGGTTACCCATATATTATTTTATATGATGCATAGAAGACTACACAATATCTTTCACAGCCTCAAGAACTTAATTCCTGCACCATTGTTGCTGCTTGTTTTGTTTTCAAAACCTGGAGTCATACTTCTCAACTTTTCATCGCCCAAACGTGTGACAAGATGTGTGACAGTTGGGGAAAATGAGTGAAGTGTCATCAAACATGACCTTGCAAGCTCAGAACACTGTGTATATAAAGGGAAAGGGAACATTGTTTAACCAAGAGTAGCATACTAAGCTGAAGCTTATTTCCAGATGCGACCTGGGAGCACAAAGAAGTTACGTGACTTGCTCAGGATCACACAGTATGCACCTAGGTAGCTGTGGGATTCAAACCCAGGTGTCCAGATCTGCAGTTCAGAGCTTTAACCCACTGCACTATACTGCCTCCAAATTTAAGTATAAGTGCACTAATGTTTGTAATGTTTTATGACAGCTGAGCATCATACAGTACAGAGACAGACTCCCTGATGAAGGACCTGTTGGGTTGGGTTGAAGTGCTGGGGCTTAGGGTACTAGTTGGAACTCCATGGTTCCAGAATAAATATATTTTTAACCCAGGTTTTTGCCAAACAGTGTCAGACTGTATGAGTGCAGTGCTTCCCTTCCACAGTAGATTATGAATTTTTGCTTTAAAACCTCAATGAACAATACGAAATATTGCCTACTCCTAGTAGGACAGAGTTTCTGAGAGGTAACATGAATGACATGCGTACCTCGTAATGTGTGACAGTTGAGAAGTATAGAATTCGGACACTGTGCTCTTTATATCTGTAATATAAAGAAAACTCTGGGAGGAGCCAATTCCAACTGTATATCAAATATCTCAAGAGTCTTGTTGGAAATGAGGCTCACTCACTACAAGTCCATATATCACATGTTTTATGTTTGCGCGCGCCCATGCGCAAGAAATATTATGTGGCAGCTTAGGAGAGAAGCAGGTTTTGGAGGTGCGGCACTGTGGTGGCCAATGCCACCACTGCATTCTTGGGCTTGGCCCTTGTTTCCCAATGCAGTGGCACACTGCTGGTGACACTAGTTCAGCAAGCGTGCCACCAACTTGAAACGAATTAGCCATTGCAATGAAGGAGCGACCCGTCATTGCAGGGCGGTACCTTGCCTGGTGTAACATTTCAAAAAACATAGCGGCTGCTGTCCATCCGGCGCTCACAGTCCCCATAATAGCCGATGGGGGTGCCCAGTCCCCCTGTTGGCATGCCCCCTCCCCAGTACATTTGCAGGTGGGGGAGCCCAATCCTCGTCACATAATGTCCCCCCATGTAATATTTATGTATGGCGAGGGGTACCCAATCCCCCTTGGTATCATGTGTCCTCCCTCACAGACATGTTTTCTGTGCTGACAGGGGGCCCAGTCCCCATCAGCTTCAGTCACCCTCTTCAAACAATGCAGGTGGCACACTGGGAGGCTACCCCAGTGTGACAAAAACAAACATGTGAAGGAAAAACCTTCCTGTGATTTTTTTTTTAACCTGTGAAAGAAAAAAACAGTCCCTCGTTGTCTCCAGTGCCCTCCCCCAACCCGCACCCACCCTCTGTGCACCTGACCTCCCCACGCCCCTCACCCCATACTTATCTCTGGAGCCCAGCGCAATGATCTTTGGTGGACCAGGAACACGTCTGCACTCTTCAAAGCCGATTGCGAACTGAAGAAATGCCGGTAAGCTGTATAATGGCATAAATGGGGGGGGGGAGGTTCAACTTAGGTGGCTATCTTGGCCATTTTTGTGACTTTTGGCTTCACATTTTCAACATGGGGTTCTTTGAACCCCACCTCATGAATTCAGTCACTGTCATTTCGTTATTCGGTCCCAAAAGGTGATTTTGCGGTCACTGCGTGGAATCACCTTCCGGGACTGAGTAACGAAATGACAGTATCACTATTCATGAGACAGGCTCCCAAAAAGCAAATGCTGCAAATTTGGAGAAAAATTTCAAAAAAATGACTGTGTAACGAGCGTGCATTGCAGTTTCCACGCACGCTTGTAACTTCAAGAATTTTTAATATTTTCATTCCAGATTTTCAGCATTGCCATTTTTTCCCACCTCCTTATGAACGGTACAGCTGTCATTTTTTCACATCCTGCCCAAAATGTGTTTTCGCACATGAGGCGCACAATGGCGTGGCCACTGTGGGAAATCAATGTTTGGGACAGATTAAGAAAATCACAGTGACACTGTTCATGAGCGGAGGTCCCAAAATGCATATGTTGAAAATTTGGTGAGAAAATTTCAAAAAATGACGGTGTTATGAGCATGCAATGCACAGTTTCCATGCACGCTCGTAACTTCAAGAATTTTTAATATTTCATTCCAGATTTTCAACATTGGCATATTTTCATACCTCCTTATGAACAGTACAGCTGTCATTTGTCACATCCTGGCTGAAATGTGTTTTCACACATCCGGCACACAATAGTGCTGTGGGAAATTAATGTTTGGGACAAATTAACAAAATCACAGTGACACTGTTCATGAGTGGAGGTCCCAAAATGCCTATGTTGAATATTTAGTGACAAAAGTCCATGAAATTACTATGTTATGAGTGTGCATTGTGCAGTTTCCACACACACTCGTAACTTCGAGAATTTGTAATATTTTCCCTCCACATTTTCAACACTGCCATTTTTTCACACCTCCTTATGAACAGTACAGCTCTCATGTTTCACATCCTGCCTGAACTGTGTTTTGGCTTGGTTACTGTGGGATATCACCATTCAGGACACATCAACAAAATCACAGTGCCACTGTTCATGAGCAAGGTCCCAAATGCTTTCATGAGGTGGGGTGGGGAGGGTGGTTGCAAAAAGGCCATGTTGAAAATTTGTAGTGCAAATACCAACAAACGTCCAGGGCGTTAGGGGTTTCTAACCATAACATCCCACCCTGTACAGACTGACAGGCATCATGGGTGTGCCTTTGGATTGCTGGCTGTAATGCTCATGCCATTCCACCCCCACCCTGCAGCCAGTGACAGGCATCGAGGTGTGCCTTGGACTCTTCGGCCTCAGAGTTCACCCCATTCTCCTATACTGCACCCATTTCAGCATGTGTCCATATGGAATGGGGTGACTGTAAAGCTGAACACCCTAAGGCACACCTCGACACTTGTCGGTGTCTGCAGGGTAGGGTCAGGTGAAATGGCGTGAATGTTATGGGCGACAACCCAAAGGCATACCCCAATGCCTGTCCATCTCTGCAGGGTGGAGATGGGTTTGGCGTGAAGTTCAATACTTCACTGCCATTCCTATTCTGCATCTGTCTAACTCTAGCACTTCCAATGCTAATACCAGCAAGCAAACATTTGGCATTGACAAATGCTTGTTTATTTGAGCGGTATGCCTGAGGTAACTGATTCACACTGAACAAAAAACAAATGTTTTCCTTCCAAAATCAGGAGACAAAGGCAGAGGTAAAGCACAGTTCTCATGAATGATGCATGAGAAATCTTGTACAATTTGAGGGTATATGAACTTTCCTTCCTTTGACATTGAAGCCGATAGTCCTTCTCTTTTGAGGCAACTTCAGCTCTAACTCCCTGACTGTTTCAAAAGTAAGGGACACCAGTGCCAGTGGGGTTATTACAATATCGGGCTGAACCAGTGGAAACTGCTTGCTTCCAGCAGTAGCCCCTTCAGAGAGCTTTGCAACTATTTCAAGCAGGAAATGCTGGAATCACAGTGACCGATGATAGACCCAAACAACCAGAGGAACATTCTCTGTGGCAAAATGTAACACCTCTGTAAACATCTACCTGACCAGATTAATGACTGTTGTCTCTGACAAATCTCCACTGGGGCATTCCAGTCAAGTGCCGATTTCTTTCCTGTAATGTGTTCTCGAAATTTTCCATTATCTTCCTTAATGGAAACATTGTCATGGACTGAGGTGGTAGACAGTGTGGATAGTGAGGTAGTTGTAACAGAAAATGTCTGCGACCTGAGCATGGATGGACTCCATCGATGTTAGACTCTAAAGTTTGAGATGGCTGGGCATTCCAAGCTTGCATTTTGACTTGTAATTGAGTCTAAAAGTATCTTAAATGTCTGCGTAAGACAAGAGCTAGTGATTAAGACTGGATTATTTCAGCCATAGCTCAGATATCCAGTTACAGGTCTAATCCCGAGGTAACTGATTGTTCAGGAGGGAAAGGCTCACCTGCAGCTGCAGAGGTCATACAGTACCTGCAAGTTTCTCCTTGCATTGAGTTAGCAGTTAGCACTCAGGAATGTTCCTGTCTGCCCGCTGGGGTCAGTCCACTTATCGTTTCTATAGATTTATCTTTTCTTCTCAAGTTTTTTTAGGGTGAAGGCATGAGTCCCTCCTATTTTCCACTCTCTAAGGTATCGCACAGAACGCTGATATACAAAATCAGAGCAACAAACTGAACAGAGGGTGAGCAAACAGAATGAGTGTTGAATGCTAATGTATGCATGAAAAAAGTGGTTTATTAACAATACTCCCCAGCGCTTTGAATCTGAATGGTTCTTCCTCAGCGAGAGTGGGGTCTCCACAAGAAGGCAATCCTTAACTAACATCTTAAAGTGATAGTACAAGAAAACCTTTTTTCTCTATCGGTCCATTCCTTGATGAGCTTCTCAGAATTAGGTATATCTCCAGACACGCCATGAATTGCATATTTACGCATATATTACATTTTGTACAATGAATACTTAGTCATTTTCTGTCTCTGTTCATGTTTATTGTATAATCTCATTGTTATATCATTTGTATACTGGGTTTTGTTGTCACGTTAAGATGTTATTTAAGAATTGCCTTCTAGCCGGCCCGGTAGTGTTACCACTTGCAATACTGATGACTCGGGTTTGGGAAGAAGCCTGGGACGTCAGGGGCCAGCTGAGGGAGGTGGGATGAGCATCCCAAGGGAACATTCTCTGTCTTGGGGGAAGGAGGGAGGGTTTGGCCTCTAGCACACTAGTGCCAACACCAGGCTCAAGGAAGGTGAATGTCAGTGTGTGTGTGTTTGTGCGCATGCACGCACACATGCACATCATGCTCGTCATGCATACCATTGTCGTCACAGTGGAGAAGAACAGAGAAAACACACCAAACGTAGCTGAATGATGCCTGCCTCGCATCACAGTCCCTGCACAGCTAACCTTAGTGCTGTCATGGCACCGTGCTCTAACTCCACAGGGGGTTGGGTCCCCCCAGCAGCCCAACATTGGGGTGCAAGCCAGGGAGGAACATGACAGAAGTTAGTCCCAGAGAAGGCAGATAATGGCACTGGGTGCAAGGTAGGTCTGAGAGGGTCCAGTCAGGGTGCAGGGAAAGCATATACTAATTAAGGGGGCTGTCAGTATAGCCTAGAGGTTAGAGTATTGAGCTGTAAATGAGCTTGGTCCATTCTCAAGACCTGGGTTTGATTCCCACAATCTCTGCTTGCATACTGTTTGACCCTGAGCAAGTCACTAAATCTCCCCAGTGCTCCCGGGTCATCCCTGAAAACAGGCTTTGTGTCTAGTGAGCCTTACCTGGTCACCAGAAAAATTACAAGAAAATAAAATTCCTTCTAAGGGAGACCGCCCCTCCTCCCCCAAGGAAGAATCCCTCAGATTTAAAGTGCTGGGGAGTGTTGTATTGGGCTTGTTTAACAAACCACTTTTTTGTGTATACATTGACATTTGAGTCTCAGAGTGCTTGCTGAGAGAGGAGGATCGAGGATCTGGGGGGGGAGAGTTCCCAGCTTCCATAGCACTACCACCACCTGGGTGACCACAGGTAGTGGTGCATGCGGAGCTGGTGTTCAGAGAGGAGTGGTGCTGATGGAGCCATGACATGCTGATGCACACTTATGCACTCACACCACTAGTTCCAGCTGGTTGGTGTACCAGGAGGTAGGGTCAATGGAAAAATAGGGGGGAACCCACCTGCAGCTGGGTGATGCAGACCCTTGCCCTGCAGACCCCTGCACCACCGACTTGGCACCAATTTCTGGATCCAGCAGTATCTCCGACAGGGCTTGGCCACTGTTTCATCCCTGCCCTGAGGGGTAACCCAGGGAGGAATGGAGTAAGTCTGGGGGAAGGTGGGTGACAGTACTGGGGCAGAATGGCTTATCGGGGTAGGATGGGGCTGGGGAGAAGAAAAGCAACCTCACAGTTGGCAGCAGAAGAACTCAGGTCCACACATTCCCTTAAAATTAGAATTGCATAACGTTCCATTTTTTAAGGCTGCTTGGCATAGGCCAGCAGGCTTATTGTGCTTACAGCAGTATGGGTCACACCAAAAGTGGAAACAGGAAATTTACAAATTCCCTTATGGACTACTTCTGTATGGGCTACTACCTCACCTTGCCTGCCAAAGGGTATCCCTCATACTGCTGGTACTCTACTTTACAAGTACAACTCGGGGCAGATGTCTTCCTCCCAAGCAGGTGCATTCTGGTGAGTCTCCCTTACTAAGCAGTAGAGTACATGATGGAGTGTTGACTGCATAGGATCAGGCAGCAATGGCAGCAAAAGGTGGACCCCCCCCCCCGAAGCATGTGGACTCAAGTAAATCTCTGTTTGTGGAGTCCCCAATATTGGAGTCATAGGAGCAGGCAGCAGTAGCATCTCCCCCAAGTGGGTGGAATCCCATGAGTCTCTAATCATGGAATCCATGAAGACAGTTTTGGCTGTGGTGGCCACATGAAATGTCACATTTGACAAGTGAGCAGAAAGACTGTAGAGCCACAGCCGGCAGCATAAAACTTCTCGTGGCTCTCTCACATTGACTTTGGGTCAGGTAGACAAGAAGTTGCCAACTGGAATTGAATTCCACTTAACACCACCCTAAAGAGCATTTACAGTTGGGAACTCACTGACATTTGAGTCAATTGAATATTTTTGATCTGCTGCTGCATCTATCACTAAGGTGAGACTCTTGAGATTTAGTCAGTGAGGGACTGTGAGCCTTTCTCAGCCAGTGAGAGAGTGTGTGTGGTGCTTAAAGTCCACCCAGGACAAGGCAGAAGCACCAGTGAAGCAAAAGAGTCTGCAGCAGAGAACTGTGTATAATTACTGATGACTGCCTTTAATGCACAGATAATATGTCTGCTGAAACACCATAATAATCAGGTATGACGTCATATCCAGCATTTCTTCATTATGGCACCTCAGCTTCGCTCACGAGGTCACTATGTTGTCATAATAAACCCTCAATAGGAAACTGCCTTGGTGTGTTTGGTTGCCCATACATTATTCCCTATATAATAACCGGGGGCCATTTTTTCCCGTTGACAAAGCCAGGTATTATGCGCTGATATAACCAGCTGTGTATAATGGCGAACACGCACAGCTTTGTCAAGGGGAGAGTCACTAGGCACTGAACAGCTTGTGCTATACTGTTTACTTATTCCAGTGACACTTACTGAGGTGAAAAATTGTTCCCAAGCAGTTATATAAAACAAGGCTTGGAGTGGTGTGTAAAACTCGAATTTTAGATGGACCCTTGGTGTGGAATGCTTAGGTTAACCCCCTGAGTTTCTCTTTTGGGGTTTATGCAGCATCCCACACCTCCAGGTGTGTAACATTCTGATTATATGCACTGCCCCATTCATTATTCTGTGTGTAGCAACTGGTATGGGTTGAGTATGGTGGGCGGACAGGATAAGTGAGGAATGCTGCAGCATTCTGTGGGTGAGGGATGGGCTGCAGCTCTGCTTCTTAAAGTTGGTGTTAATGGGAGTGGGGGGGTAGCGTAGGTGAGCAAAAGAAACATCTCAGACAGGGATCATTGGGAAGGATCCACTGGAAGGTCTAGCTAATGTCCAGGAGGGGATGAAGATAGTTGCTAACCCAGAAAGGGAAATGGTAGATGGCAGACTAGAGATGGTGATGAATGTTCCATATACAGACATTTTGTTATGAGGCCTTTAGAGCTCTCAAGTTGTGGGTAGTTTTCTGTAGCCCATGCACCTCTTGTCCAGCCATGCTGTTGTGAGCCCTGTGAGAGAAAGGGGCAGTAATGCAGATTAGGCATCTAGGCAGCAAGCAGAAGCTGAGCGTGCAATCACTGAAGTGCAGTTTCCAGCAAGTGGCAAGCGGTTCTGTGGGGAATGGTGCTGGAGAAAGCAGGTGGTACTGTAGTACGCCCGATCAGAGGGCTAATTCCAGCCCCAGCAGGTGCTTAGGTCTGGGCCTAGGTGCCATTTGTGCTCACTGTGTCTCCTTACTCATCTGTCCTGAGGTGTAGTGGGGGTGTGGGTGCAGATAGACAGTCATCCTCTTTCTCTTTGACATCCCTTTGCCCCATGTGCACTTGCTCTGTGTTCTCAGACTGACTCATGCTTGTGAGGGCTGTTTGCCTGACATCCTCTGCAGCAGCACAGCTGCTGTCACTGTGACCTACAAAAGAGGAAGGGTAAACAAGACTCACTGGTTAGCATGCTGCTTTGCTTGGTAGGTGTCAGAAGGGATGTGTTTGTCCGCAACTGACCAACCGCATTTTCTGAGACAGAGTGAGTGAGAACTACTTTCTCTGTATCTGATGTTTCAGCAGTCACTAATTTCGATGGTAGAGGGTGGTTAAGAACTTGACATTTTCAGGGGAGGTTGTTCACCCAGATATCAGCAGTCCAAGAAAAGAAACAGTACCTTTGCGACCATCTCTAGCCCCCAACTCTTCTGTTAGGGCAGGACAAAGGAGGGAGGAGAGGAGAAACTACCCTCTTGGGGGCAGAGTAAAATGTGTGTGTATTTGTGTAGTTTATGTGCTCACTTGTGTATGTAATACAGTGTGTGTAGTGTGTGAGCTTTGCGTGTGTCTGTGTATAGTGTGTGAGCAGGTGTGTGTGTGTTCTGTGCAAATCTGTGTGTTTAGTGTGTGCACATCTGTGTATGTGGTGTTGTGTGTATGTCAGCACCCGACACTCACAAGCATAATGAAATGCATTATTTAATGTTATTGGTATATAGTAATACTATGTACATTTGTACTATGTAGGTGAGAATGAAACCTTTTAGATATATGATTTATTTCTATGGCCTGAAGACTTAAATTGATGATAAATCATTCGTCATCATTCTCGGTGGGTCATCACCATTTATCATCACTTTAGGTTGGTTACAAAGCAGCTCTTAACCAATGGGAGAGCAGCTTGAACAATGATTGATAACATCACAATGACCTCTGCTGCACTTAAAACAGAGCAGGCAAATCAAACAGAAACAGTTAAAAATCTTCACGGAAGGATCCAGGCTGAAAGATTTACAATTTAAAATATATTACATAAACTGAGCACACAGTAGCCTGACTCAAAATACAATATTCATCATTACTTGTGACTGAGGGGGCAGGACTTTCATAACTCTGCCTCTCATGAGTTATGGCCCTGCACCACCTACTCATGAAGATAGATGGAATTTTATGAGTTTGAGTCAGACCACTGTGTATCCCAGATATATATATATGTGTAACCCCCATGCTGAAATTGGGGGGGTAACTAAAGTGATGCCCTGCTGGCATCGGGAGGTGAGCATGCTGCAAGGCCAGGGGCATGGCCTAGGCAGCATGTGAGTTTTTCAAGTGCCAACTGGTGCGAAGAGAGAGCCGTTAGAGAGTTGGAGGAAAGTCATCGAGAGGAGAGGAGCTGGTCATGCCTGCTCCAAGGCCTGAGGGGAGGGCCTCCAGTTGGGGCCAGAGAGGCCCAGGGCCAGGGTGGGGAGATTGCCCCCTGGACCCCAAAGGAGAAGCCTGGGTCCCCCACAATCTATCAGCGGGGTGGCGGATCCGGAGGGAGCAGCAGCCATAAGAAAGTTACAAGGAGCCTGTCCCGCTCCAAATTCTGTTGAGAAGAGTGGCTGCCATGGCGGGCCCGAGAGGCAGAGGTGGAAGTGACGTCTCTGGTGGGGTTTTCAGGTGGCAGATGGGACCCCTTGCTTGATCTGTGTGATCTGTGTCCACTCGAGGTAGGAGCTGCTAGCCTGGGATGTGGACCGTTAGTACCGCAAGATGTGTTTGGCCCTGCACTGTGCGAACCCTGCCAGAGGATTAGCAGGTGTGGGGGCCATAAAAGAAAGGACTGTGCCCAAAGAGTAACACCCCCCCCATTGAGGAAGGAGTCGCAAGGTGCAGAAGATAGTGCACCTTGCTCCCACTGGCGGGGTTTCTTATAAACTGTGACCAGAATGGGGACAATGGAGTGTGTCCTAAACGGAATTGGAGGCCCCTTTGGCTTGATGGTGAGGGATGTGTTGCGTAGGGTCCAGGTTCTTTTTTTTGTTCAACAATTTTTATTGTTTTGAAATAATCACTAGACACACACACACATTACACCTGACAGATAAGAGCCCGTCCAGACCCTGGCTATAGGAGGGGGCAGGACCACTAAGATAAACTTAATACTGCATATTGTACATACAAGAGTACATAGGTGCAAACCATGGAAGTACATAGGGGAAATCCAGCCAAATAAGTTAAACAGCAAAAAGACAGAAAAAAGGAAACAGCTAGTACAGAAACATCTGGAAAGGTTGCAACTCAAATGACGACCAGACAATACATGATACACATAACAGCTGTCCGGCAAGGATAAAATAAAATAAAAAGCCGGATAGTCGTAGCAAATACAACATGTGTGTGCCTAATCAGGGTCCAGTGACCATATCAACTATATACAGAATAGCAATCTTCACTAACAGAAGGACATGAAGGGAGTAGCCAGGAGTCATGAGAACGAAGGACGCACCATCTCCACCCAGTTAGCGAGCCGAGCCAGTAGGATCGACATGTTGGAGGGTTATACAAGAGGAAACATTGTGGCAGAATTTAGATTGCAAGAAGGGCGACCAGCATTTCTCAAAAAAGGATATAGAACCAGCCGCAAAGCTAGAGCTCCTTTTAAATATGGCCCCCTGGCCTAGTGCCAATAAAAAATCTTGAAAGGAAGGCGTCTTAGAGGATTTCCAATTAATTAAAATGAGTCATTTGGCAACCGCCCCAACAGCCGTAACCCATATGGCTCCAGGATTAAGTTTAGGAACACTCTGTTGTGCACATCCGAGAAGCAGGAGAGGTGGGTCTGGGTTAATGCCTGGGAATATCTGTCAGCACATATTGCTAACTGAAGACCAAAAGGAAAGCAGCATAGGGCAGTCCCAGAGAACATGAAACAAATGCGCCCCCCCCTTTACCACATCTCCAGCAATTATCATTGGGGAGAAGACCCATCTTGTGGAGCTTAGCAGGGTCCCTATAATACCTATGACAGGTCTTGTTCATAAGGAGCTGGGTACGCCCGTCCCGACCAGGCCTTATGTGCACTGAACCAGCTATGTCTCCACTGCCTGTCCGAGATTGAGACCTGAAGGTAATTTTCCCATTGCCCTTTAATCTGCTGAGTGGGATCAGCAGCTGCATCTCTAAGTGCAGAATATAGCGAGCTGGCCCGGCCCTTGCACCTCTTCCCCCAGACATCTAATGGGTGAGATAAAAGCTGCCCCGCTCCGGCCTGTGGAGCATTAGGCAGGTGAATGATAGCGTCCCTAATCTGCAGGTATCTCCAAAAATGAGATTGAGGGAGACTAAATCTTTCTTTCAGTGACTCAAAAGTATCTATGGTGATTTTGTTGGGGAGCAACAGATCCTGAACCCTGGTGATGCCTTGGGCCTCCCAGTACTTCCAGTAAATGAGAGACCTCCCTATCTGGAGGGCTGGGTTGTTCCACAAGGGCATATATCTTCATGGAGTAGGGTACTGTCCCAGGATTGAGAGAGCTTGTTTCCAATACAGAATCGAAACCTGCATGGGAGGAGAAAGGCCCTGAAATACTTTGGTTTTGTTATAGAGCACCACCGCTGGGGAGGGGGCCTGGGCCAGTGACGCCCCTAAATGCAGCCATGTTGGGGAGGATAGACCAATCTTAGCAAACCATCTGATAGTTTGAGAGGTAATGAAGGCCATATGATATCTTTTAAACCAGGGAAGGCCCCATCCACCCTTACTCCAGTGCTGACGAAGCTTATGTTTACTAAACCAGGGCAAGGCCCCCTCCCATAAAAAATTCCCCACTAATGCATCTATTTTCTGAAACCATCTTTGGGGGATAGCCACCAGCAAGTGAGCTAATAGGTATAGTACCCTGGGGGCGGCCATCATTTTGATGGAATCAATTTTACCGGCCAATGACAGCCTTAAGGCATTCCACCTCCCCATGTCCTGTTTAAGGGATTCTAACAGCATCGTGAAATTGGCAGTGACCATTTTCCCAATATTAAAATGAAGAATAATACCCAAATATTTTATACCATTAGGGGACCAGCGGAGGCCCCTATTTATGAAGTCGGTCCCAGGGGTCTTGGAATTCAACAGGAGCACTTCAGTTTTGGAGTGATTGATCCTAAGTCCATATACCTCTGCAAAGGTAGCCAGAATCTCAAGAATACTGTCAATCACTCCAGCAGAGGCCTCCATTGTAATGAGCAAGTCATCAGCATATAGAAACGTTTTAAAAATGCTACTCCCCACTCGTATCCCGGGAATGTGAGGTGATTCCCTGAGTGCAATGGCCAATGGTTCAATAGCCAATACAAAAAGGAGAGGGGGAAAGGGGACACCCCTGCCTGGTACCTTTTTGGGGAGAGAAAGGCGGGGACATGATCCCATTTGTTAGGACCAAGGCCATGGGGGAGGTGTATAGCAGCTTAACCCAAGAGGTAAAGCCAGGACCGAACCCCATACTAGAAAGAGTGTGAATCAAAAAGAGCCACTGTACAGAATCAAATGCTTTTTCAAAATTGATTGCTAGGGCCACGGATGGTTTATCAGATACAATAGTCTGATGTACCAGTGACATCAATGATCTACGATGATCAGACCCAAGGCGACACTGTATAAACCCCGCTTGGGAAGGGTGGATCAGATCACTCATAATGCACTCTAGCCTACTAGCAAGAAGTCTAGCCAGGATTTTAGCATCCGCATTAATAAGGGATATAGGGCAGTAGCTAACAGAAAGTAAAGGGTCCTTCCCCTTTTTCGGTATCACTGTAATGGTGGCCTCCCTCAGGGACGGAGGCAGAAAACCCACCTGTAAGGAATGCCGGCACATCTTGTTCAAGAAAGGGGCCAAGTTGAGTTCCTTAAGTTTATAAAAGTCTACAGGGAGGCCGTCCTTACCTGGGGCTTTCTGAGAATTCAGTGAAGCAATGGCCTGTTCCACCTCAGCCACGGTGATAGGTGCCTCCAGGAGTTTGGCGTCAGAGGCCACTAGCCGGGGAATAGGAAGGTCCCCCAAGAATTTTTGAATACTCGAGGGGACAGTGGGGTGGGAATCAGAATAAAGAGCCTCATAGAACTGAGCCATGATTTTGTTTATCCCCTTATGAGAATAAGTTGAGACCCTGTGTATATCTTTCAGCGCATGAATGGTGCGAGATGCCTGTTGTTGCTTGAGCCGATAAGCCAAAAGTTTACTAGCTTCCCCCCCTTCCCAATAGGAGTGGCTACACCATCTGAGATTTAGTTCCGCCTGCCGGGTCAAATGGGCATTCAGAGAAATCCTAGCGCTATTCAACTGAGCTAATAATGACTGTGATGGAGTTGTGGACTTATACTGGGCCTCCAAAGAAGCTAGTTGTTGTTCCAAAGCCCTTTGGTCCGCTTGACGCCGTTTCCACCTAGCGGAGGCATAAGCAATAATTCTGCCCCTAATGGTGGCCTTGAAGGCCTCCCAAAGCGTTGAATCATTCACCTTCCCATTATCATTGGACTCCCAATATTCCTGAACCACAGGCCCCAACCAGCAAACAAAATCATCATCCTCAATTAACAGGGGGTCCAACTGCCACTTGGGGGTAGGAGTAAAGTCAGCGCCCAATTGGAGTCTGAACTGTATGGGCGCATGGTCAGAGACAAAAATGGAGTGTATATCGGTACTAGTAACTTTCTCATATAGGCCTGATGAGAGGAGCCAGAAACAAATCCTGCTAGAGGAACCATAACGCTGGGAATAGCAAGAGTAGTCATAAAGCCCTGGGTGCATGGTTCTCCACACATCCAGCAGAGCATGCTCTGACATCAGTGCCTGAACCGCTTTGAGACCCTGCCTGTGAGGTTCAAGGGTTTTGTTACTTCTATCCATGGCAGAATCTAAAACTAAATTGAAATCCCCCCCATGACCACCAGAGCATTGGGACTATTGAAATCAGTAAGGGCCTGGTTCAGAGCGAAAAAGAACTGAGGGCAGTCTTGATTGGGGGCGTATAGATTGGCCAGAATCAAGGACCCCTCAGGGGTCTCTAACTCAGCCAGGAGCCATCTTCCCTCCTTATCTTGTTTGTGATGCTTCACTTTCCACCCCAGGTTCTTATGAAGTAAAATAGAGACTTCCCTCTTATGTCCCTTAGCTGCGCTATGGAGCTCCACATCAACCCAATCCCGCTTGAGCTTCATAGCCTCACCTGAGGACAGTCTTGTCTCTTGGAGAAACACCACCATAGGCTGCAATTTCTTTCAGTGGAGCAAGACTTTCTTGTGCTTAACTGGTGAATTTAGCCCTCTCACATTCCAAGAGACAAATCTAGTCCCCATGCATCCAATTTACTATCACAGCTGAAGGAGAATACAGGAGGAAGCCCCCCCCCCCAAGAACACTGTGCCCAATTAACCCAGACCCCCTAGCTACTCCTGTAGTAGCATAAATAGCCCTAAGTTTCCGATTGACACAGAAAGACATAAAACGGCATAATGTAAGAAAGTGTCCACGGGCAACAAGTGCCCCTAACAAATAAGTAAATAACCAGTTCGTAACTATCCAAAACACCCAGTCCCTGAACCTCCCCACCCCTCCCCAACCCCAAACACAAGTCCATCACAGACCAGCAACCGCTGACTGTATCGACCAGCAGTGGTCCAGATACCAGCGGAGGTTGCTGGGGGTAGTGTAGCCAGAGACTACACTAAAAAAAAAAAAGGATTCTCCAGATCTGAGATCATCCACACCCTATCCTCTGGCGCTAATTGAGTCCTTCTACCCACAGGACACAGCTAGAAAAAAAAAAAAAAAGGCGAGATGTCCCCCGCACCCCACATTGGGGTCCGGGTGGTGAGATACATGTTATAATGACGGTTGATCCGCATACAAGATTGGATGATCATATAGAAGGTAATGCACTCAGCAGTCCAGGGAAGGTCCAACACTGTCCTGATCCAAAAAAAAACAAGTGAAACTAGATATTGTAATTGCCCCCCAAGTTGACTAGAGTTCAAATAGGGAGAGAGAGGGGAGCAAGAACGAGATCTTGGTGGAGCAGGTTGGTTGCGGACTAAAGCCACCAGGGCATCCTTGGCAGCATGTGCTAGTCCAACAATATGGCCACAAACAAAAAGAACTGAATGGGCATTAGCCCACGGCCTCCTTCACAAGGAGTGCTTCTTCCGTAAGTGTACAGTCCGACGGCTTGTTCAGGCTTAATGGAGTGTCCCCAGAGAGGTCTTGAACCTCTGGCTTAGAGGGAGCCTTGAGACCTTTCGACCCAGTGGCCCTGGTGGAAGAAGACCGGGGAGGTAAGGAAGAAGTGACCAGAGAGTCTTCCGTTGGCAGATCCATCAGCGGCTGAAATTTATTATTCCTCATATCAGGTTTGTAAGAATCCTGAGAAGCCGAGGACTCCGAGCTTCCACTGTGGCTCCTTGACCGGAGACGAGGGGTCTTATCAATGTGCAGCCCTTCATGCCGTTGTCGTCTCCTATTCCTTCGTTTACCACTACCACCTAAGGGTTTAGATGGAGATGAAGATGGACAGTTATGGGTACTCTGGATAGAACTGTGCTTCTGAGAATTAAGGCCTGGGTCCTGAGGAGCAATTTCCATCGGCGTGAGCTGATTGCAAGTTGCCAGTGAGCCAGAGGGTGCGCGCAGATGGCTCCAAGATAGTTTAGGGGCCTGCTCAGAGAGAAACTGCTCCGCAACAGCGGGGTTGTCAAAAATTCTGGGAGCACCATTGTAAATTATTTTAAGCGAAGCAGGGTATCGGAGGGAATATTCGAACCCCAGTTCAGCACAGGCTCTACGGGCAGCAGTGAAGGCCCGACATCTATTTGTAACCTCTTGAGAGTAGTCCGCAAAAATCTGTATTCTATAACCTTTCCAGTATAACTCCTTTTTTTTTACGAGCCAGCTTAGTGATCAACTCTCGATCTTGAAACCGGAGAAAGCGAGCCAGTATTGTGCGCGGGCGAGCCCCAGCCTCAGGGCGAGGCATCAAAGTTCTGTGGGCTCTGTCAATTTCAATAGGGGCCTTTCCAGGCCAGTCCAAAAATGCAGGCAACTCTTTTTCTAGAAAAGTGATGGTGTCCAATCCTTCACACCCCTCCGTAAAGCCCACCAAGCGCAAGTTATTGCGACGACTTCTATTCTCCAAATCCTCCACCCTGCCCCAAAGTAGCTGGATAAGGCACTCCTGTTCCCGGAGCTGGGTGCTAACTTTATGCCATCCATCCTCCACTTCAGCTAATCTGTGCTCAGTAACACAAGCCCGTTGAGCCAAATTGCTAATGTCAGATGCATTCTGCTTAGCCACCACATCCAAATTGTCCATGCGTTGTAGAATCTCGGAAAACATTTGGCGAATTTCGGGCATATTGCCCTGGTGCAGGTTAGACCTGAGTTACAGTCTCCATCTAATCGAGCAGTAGGCCTCGTTTTGCAAATCCAGGCCGCGGAGAGAGATAATCATGGACCAAAGCGTCCGAAAGCGAAAACTTCAAATTTCATCATACATGAATTACCCAAGCATGTATACCAGACAAATCACGACGAGTTAGGTAGAAAAACAGCGGGTAAACAGATGGATTTCCAGGGGTTAGGCAGGAGCTCAGAGCTCAAGCGTCCATTCGGCTCGGGTGGTAGCCATGCCCCCCCGTAGGGTCCAGGTTCAAACCCAGATCCCCCCAAGTGACTGTGCCACAGAAAAAATATGGAACTGTAACAGGGGCATCACAAGTAGAAAAAGGGCAGTGGTTATCCCTCTATGCAGACAGTTGGTGAGACCCCATCTGGAGTACTGTGTGCAGTTTTGGAGACCTCATCTACGCAAGGACATAGACAGGATGGAAGCAGTCCAGAGGAGGGCAACTAAAATGGTGGAGGGTCTGCAGCAGAAACCATATGAAGAGAGACTGAGAGAGCTTAATACGTACACTCTTGATGAAAGGAGGGACAGGGGGGACATGATAGAAACTTTCAAGTACCTCAAGGGAATCAACAGAGTCCAGGAGGGTAGCAGCTTTCAGAAAAAGAGATGTGTAAGAACAAGAGGGCACAATTTAAAGATAGAGGGGGGATGGCTCAGGGGTAATGTGAGGAAATGTTTTTTCACGGAGAGAGTGGTGGGTACATGGAACCGCCTTCCTGAGGAGGCCATTGGGTCTAAAACAGTGGGGGAATTCAAACATGCATGGGACAGACATAAGGCAATTATAGTGGGGGGTTGCAGGAAGTAGGCTGTTGGTTAACTAGAATCTGCAGCTTATACAGTAGGTAGGGAAATGGGCAGACTGGGTGGGCCAAGTGGTCTTTATCTGCCAGCAAAGTCTGTTTCTATGTTTCTATCTAAGTTAATTGCGAGCACTCTCCATAGAGTTTTGTTGTTCAGCTTGAGTTTTCTGAGACTAAATAAAATGCTTGATTGCATCCGATTCCTGTTTGGACCTAATCTTTGGGAGTCCTGAACTGCCATGCTGTGTTTTACCTAACTCAACTGTTTTCCAGAATACCAAATGATCCTGTGCCACCAGTCATGAAGGGAGGAACATTACCACCCAGCCTGCGCCTCGACAGAAATCCAGCCATCACCAATGGAATCCCATTCTACAAAAATAAGGTACTGTGTTGAAACTCTGATATTTTGCTGCCAGTCAAGATGGTGCCCTCCCCCTTTCCCAGAGATTTGATTTCCATCAAACCCCCAGACAGGGAGGGGAGGGGGTAGCTGTCTGATGTAGTTGATCCCTTCATGGGACTGAAAGCTGCTGCCTGCTTGAAATGTAACTATGAAACCCCACTAGCTGGAGCCAGTACAATTCAAATGACTGTCCATTTTAAAAGAAACACCATACATTTGGAAGGAATAGTCAGTGGCAGATGGAGGTTACAAAATGGGGGCTGTTGTCCAGGATCCAAAAGATGAGGTGCAAATCACCTACCTGGCACGACGGGATGGCGTTTACAGCAATGGAATGCTGGTGGGCCACAGCCTGCTTAGAAGTTTAAGTTACAATTTAAATGCATCGTGAGGAGACATAATGGCACCTGCCCCACAAGAAATAAAAACGTGATGACTGAGTATGAGAAAATGGAACCATTTTTATTGGTGGATGGGACTAATGAGATGCAGCACTAGAAAATGGAGGTCAAGTGGTCTTGGATTCAGATTGCTGAAAACTTCTGAAGAGAAAGGAGTGGTGTTGTGCTGAGAAATGTTTGTGTTCCACACCCAACGGTGGAGCCTGCTGTTAGACCTACTGCTATCAGAAGTAAAGGGAACGTTTTATTCCATCTTCTGTAGTTGTAAGAACTTTGTGGAGGCTAATTTCTAAACACTTTTGTTTGGAGTAATTTAAGACACTGGACACTGGAAAAGACAAAAATGGCTTATGCCCCTGGATTTGGAGGTCAGACCATTAATGTACCAGAGGGACTGGTGAACTGGTTGTGGAGCATGGTTGAAAGGAATGGTTCGAGTAAGTCTTGCATTTACTGTGGGCATTGTGGGAGTGGGGTGATAAGACAGCCTGTTTGTATTTTGTGTGCTTGTGGTAAAGTTTCTCGGGTGACTGGGCCTTCTAATGTGTCAGCAGGAAGGAAGCTATCTGGTCCCTGCTCCACCGACCACTGCGCCCTGGCAATGGCCGCAATTAGCCAGAAAAGTCTCTCCTACAGCTAGTGTGGCTACTACAGTGGAGCCATCAGAACAGTGGGAGGAGGTCGAAGCCAGTGAAACTGAAGTAAAGCCAGACGTGGTGCGAGGGCCTAGTCGCCTGCCCAGCCCTGTACCACCTCCAAGGGCCCCAGAACTTCCCAGTGGCAGAGGAAGGGGCCGAGGGTGGATCACAAGGATAAGGAGTACTGCTGCAGGGTACGTGAGGGAGGTAACTGAGCAATCAGGTTCCCCCGTGGCTGTGGTGCAAGCCGCGCAGGATAAAACCAAGATGTCACCAAAACCTAAATTCCCCCAGGAACCCATGGTGAGGACTAAAAAGTTGCCTAAGAAATTGGAAGAGGCTAAACCTTTAAGACTACGACCCCCGCTCCCCATGGCACAGGAAAAGGTTCCTGGTGCTGATGACCCAGAGATCATAATAGAATCAGTAGAAAGAGACAATGGGTCTGAGGAAGAGAGTGCTGTTGAAGCTTCTGAAGTCATCTCTATTTATGATCGGCCAATGGAGGGCATCACCAGGATGTTCAAGGATTTGGTCAAAGAGAGAGACATCCCAAAGCCCTATCCTATGCCTATCCTCAGAATAATAGAGACCACCCCTCTGCTTCCAGAAATCTGTAAAAGACAATTGGTGGACATAGATGCTAGGCAATATTTGGACCTCACAGTGCATAATTATAGAGAGGGACTTTAGTTGTCCAGAGGAGTGTCCCCACAGCCCAGCATCAGGTCCTTACCAAATTGGAGCCAGGCAGAATGATGGGTAAGGAGATATCTTAAAATGGAGTACCCTGGATCAAACTACCATTATGTGAGTGAGAGAATTTGGGACTTAATTGAATGTAGAAGATCAGACTCGGTGTTCCAAGGAGCTGTGGAAAAGGTACGCCTCAGACATAATGTGGACCTTCGGGATTTGGCCTACAACCGAAACAACGTAACTTCCCTGGCAAGATCCGTATGCACTTCCTCGGCCTGGGAAGGACTAATTCTATTCAAGACCTTTGCTTTGGTGCAAGACAGACTTAGACGCCACTTAAAGTATTTTGTGGTTAGTCCTGATAGTCAATTGGAAGAGTGTACCAGACCAGACACTTGTTTTTATTTTGCACCAGAGGACCAAGTTGTCAAGTACAGGATCCCCCAGAGAAGGAAAACCCCTTTTACCAATGCCTCATGGCATGCATTGTGAGACTGTGCCTTAAGGGACTGCAACTACTTGGTGAGACTGTTTAATTTTTTATTAAGAAGCAAAACAGACATTTGCATTTAGTATGAACAGAAGCCTAAAGTTGGTTGCAGTTTGGGAAAAAAGAAAGTTATGTGATTTAAAGCCAACCATTGTAATTTTTTTTCTGCTTATGTATCATTTAATGTAAATGTTTTGCTTAAATGAAAACCTTAGCTAGCTAGTTAAGACTAAGATAGTAATGTGTTATATCTTAGGCTTATAGCATGTTAGATCTGTTAAGTAGGGAGCCCCTAGAAATTAAGCACACTTACCCACTGGTGCTACACCTAGGATTTCTTGGACTTTAATTAATAGGGACAGTTATCCAGAGATTTTCATGTGCACCAGTGCATTTTTGAAAAGGACCTCTGAAGGGTAAAAGTGTGCCCCCTTTCCCACTGTTAAGTAGGTTAGTATGATAGGAGTGTAGATGTAAGTTAGGCTTAGATAGAGTTTGTGTACTTCTTTTATAGAACTGTGAGTAGTGGCTAGACATTTCTATGGGGGGAACCAGTCCAGTCCTGTGTAGAATGTGTAAGCAGAGTTAACTATAGCCTTCAGTAAGATGCAATTTAGCAGTAAAAGTGTAAAGGTTATCCCACCACCCCCTGGTGGTGTTAGGTAGACTAAGATTTACTAACAGTAGTTAAATAGGCGTGTGCATTGGAAAAAAAAAGGATATATATATTTTTTTGTTTGTCATTGTCTTTTGCAAAGTGTTTGGGGTGCCAAATAGGCCCAGCTGGGTAGTGAGCAAGGTCCAATGGGGAAAGTTTTGGAGCCGGAAATAGTCAGAGTGTTGTCCCTAGTGGGGGTGAGTTAGGGTGGGATGTCGGCCTGGTGGAACAGCCCTAGTCTGGGACGCCAGCTCAAGTTGCCATGCCCCTTAGTGGAGCGAGAGGACTGTAGGTAGGTGGGAAGGCCCACCTAGTTCTATGTCTGCCGCTATATGCAGTCAGCCTGGTAGACCCTGGATGTGATGGCCTGTGGGAGAGTGCGCATTATTCCACAGAGCACAGCAGCCGTGGTTGGCCAGGATGGAGATCACTTCCCTGGGAGGTGAGGCATTTCTGTGGGGGGAAGTGTTACCCCTGTGCCACAGTTTGGAGGTTTACTAAAGTGATGCACTGCTGGCATCAAGAGGTGTGTGAGCTGCAAGGCCAGGCACATGGCCTAGGCAGTGCATGAGGTTTTCAAGTGCCAACTGGCCTGAAAGGAGAGCCATTAGAGGATTCGAGGGATAGTTGTTGAGAGAAAAGGAGTGGGTCATGCCTGCTCCAAGGCCTGAGGGGAGGGCCTCCCGTCGGGGCCGGAGAGGCCCTGGGCCAGGGTGGGGAGATTGCCCCCCTGGCCCCAAAGGAGAAGCCTGGGTCCCCCACAATCTATCAGTGGAGTGGCGGATCCGAAGGGAGCAGCAGCCATAAGAAAGTTACAAGGAGCCTGTCCCACTCCAAATTCTGTTGAGAAGAGTGGCTGCCATGACGGCCCCGAGAGGCAGAGGTGGAAGTGACGTCTCCAGTGGGGTTTTCAGGTGGTAGATGGGATCCCTTGCTTGATTCGTGTCCACTCAAGGTAGGAACTGCTAGCCTGGGATGGGGACTGTTAGTACCGCAAGAAGTGTTTGGCCCTGCACTGTGCGAACCCTGTCAGAGGATTGGCAGGTGCGGGGGCCATAGAAGAAAGGACTATGCCCAAAGTGCCCCCTCCATTGAGGAAGGAGTCACAAGGTTCAGAGGATAGTGCACCCCGCTCCTACTGGTGGGATTTCCTATAAACTGTGACCAGAATGGGGACAATGGAGTGTGTCCTAAAGAGAATTGGAGCCCCCTTTGGCTCAATGGTGAGGGATGTGTAGCGTAGGGCCCAGGTTCAAACCCATATCCCCCCAAGTGACTGTGCCACGGTGCTGTGCCATTGGAAAAATCTCGAACTGTAACAGTTAATTGTGAGCACCCTCCATGCAGTGCCAGATTTACACTAACGCCAACAACACCTGTGCGTAGGGCCCTATGTTTAAGGGGGGCCCTTGCCCCGTCTGTTCACAGCTTCGTTTTTTTTTTCTGCCTGAGTCCCACTCCCTGCTACCCAGTGTGATGTGGGGAAAATCATGGGGGGGGGGAGTTGAGTCAGGTCCGTGTTAATGTAATAATTTTTTTAATACACTGTACACACACATTGGAATCAGCCGAGACAGACGATGCTGCCTCAGTGACAGTAACATTCGGAAAGCCTGTCCCTCCAGTTGCGGCAAACCACACTCAACCAATCAGACAAATGGACTGCATGCTTTTTTGCATATTTGTGATGCCATATTTGCACCTGACATCACAAATACGCATGCGCATACCACTCTGCAGCCTCACTGAGTGGTTATTTTAGTGCCAGCCGCCATTTGCCATTGACTTGGTAGGTAAAGGTTAGGATGGAGGAGAGGCGACGAGAGTGGAGAAATGGAAAGAAGGTCATGGGATAGTCTGGGCAAATTGCTTTTCCGGATCATTTTGTTTATTTAGTTTTAAAGACAAGTGCAGCGTGGTGTGTTCTCTGAGGGCTGAGTGGGAGCCTGAGGGCCGAGGCTGATTGTTTGTCCTAGTCTGGCCTAGACTATTTCAATATCGAGGGCCGGTGAGGCGGGACTCGGGAGGGAGGTGCACCTGGGCTGGACTGAGCAAAGCAGTCTTAGGCAGCCATGGCATTGGGGGGGGGCAACAATTTACAAAGAGGCCCAGACACAGCACGCCCGTGTGCCGCCAGACCAGTCACCAGATGGAGGAGCCAGTCAGCCAGGACTGACTTGAGTCAGAGAGAGGAATAGTGTGAGAGTCATCTCTCTGGGAGATGAGACAAGAGGTCAGACCCTCAGCAGCACAGCACTGCAGCAGCGGGACTCTAAGGGGGACTGAAGCCAGGCCAGCCACAACCACTGTTTGAGACACTTCTGACTAGGTCCCAAGAAGAGAGTGACTACTATATTGAGGATACAAAGTAAGTTAAAAATTGTGTGAGTGCACTCCACTGTGCACCTCTGCTCTGCTCTCTCTCACATCACTCTGCTCATTTCTTCTTTGGAATGTAATGTATAGATGGCTTGCTTGCTTGTTGTCACTGGCCTGGCCACCTGGCTCACTGATTGGTTTTTATGTTTGCTTGCACGCATGTGCAAGAAACATAGTGCCATCATCTGAGTTTTTCAGAGGTGTGTCAGCATCTTCCAATTCAGTCAGTGTGTTTGCAGGCATGGTCACAGTTCTCCAATCACTGCTGAAGCTGTCTATGACAGCAGTTGAAAATGCAGTGGCATACAGTTGAAAGAGGGAGCTACGCTTCAGTGAGCAGCTCCTCCCCACACACACACAGATCAACTGTGTTGGTTGCCTAGGGTTACCACCTTTTAAGAAGCCCAAAGTGGGACATTTCTTACTGAAACTGGATTTTTCCCAGGACAATATGTCATCTCAACCAATGCAACAGACATGTTTTCTCCAAATAATCAGAATTAAGACTATGTGTTGTAGTTCTTCAGTTGTTTCTTGTGCTTTTTATTATTTTAAGGTATTTTAATTAAGGTATTATAGTTTTTTGCAATATTTAGAGGAAAATCAGAAAATATTTTTCTCTACAATAATGTCAGGACATTTAGCATTTTTCATGTTTTTCTGCAGGACACAGCTGCCCAAATCAGGACTGTCCTGCGAAAATAGGGACAGGTGGTAACCCTACGGTTGCCTGATAGGATGGTGTAGTCTTGTCTAAGCTTAGAGAGACAAGCCACACATCATTACTTTAATAAACTGTTCCTGCCAAAGCAGGACCACCAAAATATGTGGGTGCCTAACGAGTCCTTACATACGCCAGCTCTCCAAGCACACCTTCATGGACTCCGTGGGTTCTAATCCTCCAGAAAAAAAATACCTCAGCATTTGATGTGAAAACTCAGACTTCGTTGTATGTGTAATTCCAAGCGTTTTCTCTTACTAGACTCTGTCAATGTGAACTCCCCACTGCTAAAACCTATGCAAACGAACTTGAGCGTACTGTACTACACTACCTGCAGCTGAAGCAAAGAACAGCCAGAATGCACAAAGGAGAACATACTGCTATGCATTTCAGCAGCAGCCAGTGGGGGAGGTTTTCATGACTGAAGCACTTTAATGCACCTTTTAGTGCTGTCATATACACACCCCCTTGGTAATTCACTAAACTGCACACTTAGTCTGGTAATGCAGCTTCAAAATATTTTTTTTTTCTCTGAATTGCCGTGAGCTGGCATTTAGATAGAATCACACTGCTCTTTCTCAAATCAGATGCTCAATGAAGTCACATCACCTTGTGACCCTAAACATCTTAGGGTTGGACATGTGCCCTAACAAAATAGCGAAAACTAGGTATAGAAAAAGAAAACACAAATTCAACCGTAGCTCACAATCAAATCCACCCTTTTCTCCGGTGAATCTGAAGCCGCCTAACAGCCCACCCCTGGGTGCTCATGCACTCCCTCCACCCGCACAACATATGGCTGACGGGGGGGTGCAGTTGCATTTTATTTCATAATTTCCTGATCCCGTTGCTGCCACCATACTGATACAATAATACTTTTTATGGCTCGAAAACTGCTTGACATTAGCTGAATTATTAATGGCATCCCTGTTTGACGCTGTGGTACGGAATATGGTGGTGCTCAAATTTTAAGCCAAGTATTACATGCAGATATGTTGTTATTGACTCATGTCACTTACCATTTTATATATCTATTGATTTTTCAATTCACTTTGCTGACAAATGTTGATCATGGGATTCTGGTGTCACAATTCAGTTCAGCGATGTGTAACATCTTAGTGCAGATGCTAAGTAACTGTTTTAAAATGCTGAAAAAGTTAACAGTGATGAAAGTGCATGAACTTCTTTCTTCCGTGTCTGGAGCTGTAGTGGTGTCATTGACAAGTGCAAGTCCCTTTGCTCCAGATCTATCAGTGAGATGTCTATTCTGTGCAATGGACAGTGGCTGAATGTTATCAGCTGACAGTTTTCATTTCATTATCAACAGATAAATATTCAGGGCTTTGCAAATGCAACTTTGCTGGTAGCACAGTTTCATGCCCCAAGTGTCTCATCAGTTAGTGGTTATATCTTAACCGATGATCACAAAAAGTATGAAAAAGATTTGCCGCTGAGTAATGTAAATGCTAATCCACCTAAGCACCTTTAGGCTGCAAACATAATTTGAACGATGAGGATTCGGACCTGTGTATCACCGGCACAGCAATGGTTAATAAGTTTAAGCACATTCTCAGGACATTGTTTCACTTGCCCCCTCTCCCCACTATGATCCTGGTCACCTGAAATAAACCTGACATTTTAGTATCTGTTTTACATCTTGGCTCAGTTAGGCAATCAATGCTGTAAGAACATAAACGGACATATAAATGGGTACTATAAGAACATGGTCATCTGTAATAAACCTGACATTTTAGTATCTGTTTTACATCTTGGCTCAGTTAGGCAATCAGTGCTATAAGAACATAAATGGACATATAAATGGGGACTATAAGAATATGCCGTGGGCGCTTGTGCCTTAGTCCAGCTGTGCAACATCAGCCTGAAGCTCAGGTAGGGCTTACTGTCTACCACTTTGTTCACCCCCCCATGTATCTGTATCATTTCACATCCTCCCTTGCCTTAGTCCAGCTGTGCTACATCAGCCTGAAGCTCTGGTAGGGCTTACTGTCTACCACTTTATTCACCCCCATGTATCGCTGTGCACATCAGCCTGAAGCTCTGGTAGGGCTTCCTGTCTACCACGTTGTTCACCCCCATGTACCTGCACCATTTCACATCCTCCCTTGATCTACAGTGAGTGGATCCCTTATTCATACGTCACATATGCACGCACAAAAAACGGTCTTCAAAAATTAAGATACATTTATTATGTTTGTTATGTTTGCTTGCATGCATGTGCAAGAAACATAGTGCCATCCTCTGAGATTTCGGAGGTGTGTCACCCGCTCTTCCAATTCAATCAGTGTGTTGGCAGGCGCGGCGCCTGTAAGCCAATGCATGATGGAGCTGTCTATGACAAGCTCCAAAATGCAGTGGCATACAGTTCAAAGGGGGAGCTATGCTTCAGTGAGCAGCGATAAGATATCACTGCTCATGCGCAGCTCCACCCACACACACACACACCTTGCGCAGGACATGCACGCCCCTGCGCTGCGCACACACTGTATAGCTGGCGAAGTGCCCAATCCCGTTAGCTGTGCTGCTCCCCCCCCCCCAAAGCCTTCTAAATGCCACGCTGGGTGCCCACCCAGCGTGGCAACTCATGATATAGCCGGGGGTACCCAATCCCCATCAGCTCCACTGTCCTCACCCCCAGTAGTGGGTGCCACGCTGGAGCCCCCAGCGTGGCAATCGATGCTTTGGGTGACGGGGTGCCCAATCCCCCATCGGCTGAATGCTCCCCAACCATTCCAGCCACGCTGGAGCCCATCCCAGCATGGTAAATATCCTCCGTCATCATTGGAAACAAAAAGAACACCTGTGAAAAACGGTCCCAGTAGTCTCCTGGCCCCCTCACAACCTCGCGCCTGTGCACAGCCTCAGCACCCTGCCTCTCACACCCCCACCCCATACTTACCTCGGACCTCGGCGCGACGATCTTGGTGGACCGGGAACACGTCCTGCACTCTTCAAAGCCGACCGTGAACTGAGAAATGCGGTAAGCTGTATAATGGGATAGATGGGGGTTCAACTTGTGCATATCTCAGGCATTTTGGAATTTTTGCACAAATTTTCAACATGGGGTTTGGGACCCTCATGAATGATGTCACTGTCATGGCGTTTTCGGGCCCGAGGGTGATTTACGCAGTCTTTCGTAATCACCTTTGGGGACCGATTAAAATGACACTGCTGTGTTCATAGGTGGGCTCTAAGAAGCCTATTTTGAAAATTGGTGGGCATTCAAACAACGACTGTTTTCTGGGCGTGTGTTGCGCAGTTCCTATGCGAGCGTAAGTTCCAAATTTTCAATATTTTCTCCAGATTTTCAACATTGCCATTTTACCACACCTTCTTATAAGTAGTACAGCTGTCATTTTTCACATCTCACCCAAAATGTGTTTCCGCCCATGTAGTCACAATGGCGCGAGTCGGTGTGCTAAATCAATGTCGGGACACTCTAAGAAAATCACAGTGACACTGTTCATGAGCAGAGGTCTTAAATGGCTATGTTGAAAATTTGGTGAAATATCCTAAAAATGACTGTTTTACGAGCGTGCGTTGCGCAGTTCCTATGCATGCTCATAAGTTTGCAAATTTAATATTTTCACTCCAGATTTTCAACATTGCCATTTTATTACACTTTCTTATGAACAGTACAGCTGCCATTTTTCATATGCCGCCCAAAATGTGTTTTCGCATATGTAGTGCACAATGGTGCTGTTGGTGTGTGAAAGCAATGTTTGGGACAGATTAAGAAAATCACAGTTACACTGTTCATGAGCAGAGGTCTTAAAATGGCTATGTTGAAAATTTGATGACAAAAGTCCATAAAATGACTGTGTTATGAGTGAGCATTGCTCAGTTTCCACGCACCCTCATAAGTTCATGACTTTGTAATATTTTAAGTCCAGATTTTCACCAGTGGCATTTTTCCACACTGCCTTATTTACAGTACAGCTCTCATTTTTCACAACATGGCCAAAGTGTGTTTTCACACTTTCAGCGCAGAGATGCGTGGTCGCTGTGGGAAATCATTGTTCGGGACAGATAAAGAAACCACAGTGACACTGTTCATGATCGGAGGCACCAAAATGCCTGAGTTGATAATCTGCTGTAAAAAAAATCCCCAACCTAATTATATTACAGGTGTGCGTTGCACAGTTTCTATGTACGCTCATGACTTCACCATTTTTTTAAATATTTTTACTGCAGATTTACAACATTGCCATTTTTTACACCTCCCCATGAACAAGTACAGCTGTCATTTTTACATCCTGTTGAATGTTTTGCACCTGTGGTGCTAAATGCCGTAGTCGGCTGTGCATAAGCAGCTTTCGGCTAGAAACTGATATTCCCCTGTTCATGAGGTGGGGTCACAAAAACCATGTTGAACATTTGAGGAAAATACCAACGAATGCCTGAGGTATTAGGGTTTCAACTATAATGCCTAACCCTGTAGAGAATGACAGGCATCAGGGTGTGACTTGGGATTCTTGCCTGTAATGCTCATACCATTCCACACCCTGCAGCCAGTGAGAAGCATTGAGGTATGCCTTGGACTCTTGATTACAGAGGTTCACCCATTCTCCTATTCGCACCCATCCACTGAATTTCCCTAATGGAATGGGGTGCACATAAGGACAAAGTCCCAAGGAACACGTGACACTTGCCAGTGTCTGCAGGGTGGGGTGTACTGAAATGGCGTGGCCGTTATGCCTGACGACCCAAAGGCACACCCCAATGCCTGTCACTCTCTGCAGGGTGGTGGTGGGGTTGGCTTCAGTTCAATACTTCACTGCCATTACTGTTACCCAGCTCTGTAACTTCTACACTACCACTGCCAATGCCAGCAAGCAAACATTCGGCATTGACAAATGCTTGTTATTTTTATTATTGGTTGCAGTTTGTTCTCCAGTATTTAGATTAGGTAGACTGTGTTATGTTGGCTGCATGCATGCAGGCCTGATGGAGACTGCCTCTTTGCTTTCATTTTGGCATGTGTATTCTTTTGTCCCGCCTCCCCTGTGATTTAAAATGCGGTTTGTGTCTTGTGGACCTTGTGTTGTTTTAATGGTTAATAAAACATATACTCTGTGTGGCTAATACACTTCAATTAAAATGGCACCTAGTTTAAATTATTTCTTGGATCACTGTGCTGCCAGTACATTGTTGCCTGTATTTGTTTAGCTGTAAACAAGCTCTCCATACAAATAAGTGGGACCTGTGCGAAGTTTGAGAATGAAGGGGTTTCTGACCCCTCCTGAGCTTAGAGTCGGTGAATGTTTTGCCAATTTTTATAAAATTCTTCAAAAAACAGCTTACCTGTTGCATTATCAGACTCCAACTGAACATGTCATGCAAATGCTATGTTTGTTTAACTGTAAGAGTCTAAATTGAAAATGGTCAAGGTGCTGTCTCCACAGTTGAAACTGCATGATTTTGAAGTGTGTGTGTTTGTGTGAGGCTTGCAGGTACCAGGGAAATTCTAATTTACTGTAATGGAATACAATCGGAAAAAATGACAGTTGTAGTTGTGGGGACCACATGGCCGGCTGCATGGTTGAAGTAGATTTTTAACTGTTTTTTTCTGGCACCTCTCCCTATTGTTGCTTGTGTCATTGAATAATGGCCACTTTGACTGGTTTAGTATGTGTGTTTTAAGGGCTTCTGTGTAGGATTTGAGGCTGGTTCACTTGGATCGCAGTTGTGATGGTGAGGTGTTGGCGGGGGGGGGGCGGCCTTACACAGTATTCTGCATAGGGCCCCATGGCAGTGCAAATCCTGCCCTGCCTCCATGGAGTTTTGTTGATCAGCTTGAGCTTTCTGAGACAAAATAAAATGCTTGATTGTATCCGATTCCTGTTTGGACCTAATCTTTGGAATCCTGAACTGCTATTCTATGTTTTACCTAACTCAACTGTTTTCCAGAATACCAAGTGATCCTGTGCCACCAGTCGTGAAGGGAGGAACATTACCATCCAGCCTGCATCTCGATGGAAATCCAGCCATCACCAGTGGAATCCCATTCTTCAAAAAATAAGGTACTGTGTTGAAACTCTGATATTTGGCTGCTAGTCAAGATGGTGCCCTCCCCCCTTTCCCAGAGACTTTATTTCCATCAAACTCCTAAACAGGGAGGGGAAGGGGTAGCTGTCTGATGTAGTCAATCCCTTCATGGGACAGAAAGCTGCTGCCTGCTTGAAATGTAACTATGAAACCCCACTAGCTGGAGCCAGTACAATTCAAATGACTGTCCATTTTGAAAGAAACACCATACATTTGGAAGGAATAGTCAGTGGCAGAAGGAGGTTACAAAATGGGGGCTGTTGTCCAGGATCCAAAAGATGAGGTGTAGATCACCTACCTGGCACGACGGGATGGCGTTTACAGCAATGGAATGTTGGTGGGCCACAGCCTGCTTTACAAGATTAGGTTACAGTTCAAATGCATCGTGAGGAGACAAAATGGCACCTGCCCTACAAGAAATAAAAACGTGATGACTGAGTATGAGAAAATGGAGCGATTTGATTGGTGGATGGGACTAATGAGATGCAGCACTAGAAAAGGGAGGTCAAATAGTCTTCGATTCAGATTGCTGAAAACTTCTGAAGAGAAAGGAGTGTTGTTGTTGTGCTGAGAAAAGTTTCTGTTCCACACCCAATGGTGGAGCCTGCTGTTAGACCTACTGCTATCAGAAGTAAAGGAAATGTTTTACTCCATCTTCTGTAGTTGTAAGAACTTTGTGGAGGCTAATTTCTAAACACTTTTGTTTGGAGTAATTTAAGACACTGCACACTGGAAAAGACAAAAATGGCTTATGCCCCTGGATTTGGAGGTCAGACCATTAATGTGCCAGAGGGACTGGTGACCTAGTTGTGGAGCATGGTCGAAAGGAATGGTTCGAGTAAGTCGTGCATTTACTGTGGATATTGTGGGAGTGGGGTGATAAGACAGCCTGTTTGTATTTTGTGTGCTTGTGGGACTGTTCCTTGGGTGAGTGGGCCTTCTAATGCCTCAGCAGGAAGGAAGCTATCTGGCCCCTGCTCCACCGATCACTGCACCCTGGCAATGGCCGCAATTGGCCAGAAAAGTCTCTCCTACAGCTAGTGTGGCCACTACAGTGGAGGCATCAGAACAGAGGCAGGAGGTTGCAGTCAGCAAAACTGAAGTAAAGCTAGAGGTGGTACCAGGGCCTAGTCATCTGCCCAGCCCTGTACCACTGCCGAGTGCCCCAGAACTTCCCAGTGGCAGAGGGAGGGGCCAAGGATAGATCTCAAGGATAAGGAGTACTGCTGCAGGGTACGTGAGGGACGTAACTGAGCAATCAGGTTTCCCCGAGGTTGTGGTGTGAGCCGCGCAGGATAAAACCAAGATGTCACCGAAACCTAAATTCACCCAGGAACCCACGGTGAGGACTAAAAAGTTGCCTAAGAAATTGGAAGAGGCTAAACCTTTAAGACTACGAGCCCTGCTCCCCATGGCGCAGGAAAAGGTTCCTGGAGCTGATGACCCAGAGCTCATAATAGAATCAGTAGAAAGAGACAATGGGTCCGAGGAAGAGAGTGCTGATGGAGCTTCTGAAGTTATCTCTATTTATGACCAGCCACTGGAGGGTATCACCAGGATGTTCGAGGATTTGATCATAGAGAGAGACATTCCAAAGCCCTATCCTATGCCTATCGTTGGAATAATAGAGACCACCCCTCTGCTCCCAGAAATCTGTAAAGGACACTTGGTGGACATGGATGCTAGGCAACATTTGAACCTCACAGTGCTTAATTATAGAGAGGGTCGTTAGTTGCCCAGAGGAATGGCCCCATGGCCCAGCATCAGGAGTTTACCTAATTGGAGCCAGGCAGAAAGATAGGCAATGAGATACCTTAAAATGGAGTACCCTGGACCAAACTACCCTTATGTGAGTGAGAGAATTTGGGACTTAATTGAATGTAGAAGATCGGACTGGGTGTTCCAAGGAGCTGTAGAAAAGGTATGCCTGAGACATAATGTGGACCTTCGGGATTCAGCCTACGACAGAAACAAGGTAACTTCCCTGGCAAGATCCGTGTGTACCTCCTCAGCCTGGGAAGGACTAACTCTATTCAAGACCTTTGCTTTGGTGCAAGACAGACTTGGACACCATTTAAAGTATTTTGTGGTTAGTCATGATAGACGAGATGACGAGTGCACCAGACCAGACCCTTGTTTTTATTTTGCACCAGAGGACCCAGTTGCCAAGTACAGGATCCCCCAGAGAAAGAAAACCCCTTAAAAGACCAATACCTCATGGTGTTGTGAGACTGTGCCTTAAGGGACTGCAACTACTCAGTGAGACTGTTTAATTTTATATTGAGAAGCAAAACAGACATTTGCGTTTAGTATGGACAGAAACCTAAAGTTGATTGCGGTTTGGAAAAAAGAAAGTTATATGGTTTAAAGCCAACCATTGTAATTTTTTTCTGCTTATATATCATTTGAAGTAAATGTTTTGCTTAAATGAAAACCTTAGCTAGCTAGCTAAGGATAGGACAGGAATGTGCTATATCTTAGGTTTATAGCATGTTAGATCTGTTAAGTAGGGAGCCCCTAGAAATTAAGCATACTTACCCACTGGTGCTACACCTAGAATTTCTTGGACTTTAATAGGGACAGTTATCCAGAGATTTTCATGTGCACCAGTGCATTTTTGAAAAGGACCTTTGAAGGGTAAAAGTGTGCCCCCTTTCCCACTGCTAAGTAGGTTAGTATGATAGGAATGTAGATGTAAGTTAGGCTTAGATAAGAGTTTGTGTACTTCTTTTATAGAACTGTGAGTAGTAGCTAGACATTTCTGTGGGGGGAACCAGTCCAGTCCTGTGTAGAATGTGTAAGCAGAGTTAACTATTGCCTTCAGTAAGAATAAGATGCAGTTTAGCAGTAAAAGTGTAAAGGTTAGACCACCACCCCCTGGTGGTGTTACGTAAAATAAGATTTACTATCAGTAGTTAGATAGGAGTGTGCATTGGAAAAAAAAAAGAAAGATATATATATTTTTTGTTTGTCGTTGTGTTTTGCAAAAAGTGTTTGGGGGTGCCAAATAGGCCCTGCTGGGTACTGAGCAAGGTCCAATGAGGAAAGTTTTGGAGACGGAAATAGTCAGACAGTGGTGTCCCAGGGGGAGTGAGTTAAGGTGGGATGTTGGCCTGGTGGAACAGCCCTAGTCTGGGAAGCCAGATCAAGTTGCCATGCCCCTTAGTGGAGCCAGAGGACTGTAGGTAGGTGGCCCACCTAGTTCTATGTCTGCCACTATATGCAGTCAGCCTGGTAGCGCCTGGATGTGATGGCCTGTGGGAGAGTACACATTATTCCACAGAGCACAGCAGCCATGGTTGGCAAGGATGGAGATCACTTCCCTGAGAGGTGAAGCATTTCTGTGGGGTGAAGTGTAACCCCTGTGCCGCAGTTTGGGGGTTACTAAAGTGATGCCCTGCTGGCATTGGGAGGTGTGCATGCTGCAAGGCCAGGCACGTGGCCTAGGCAGTGCATGAGTTTTTCAAGCACCAACTGACCCGAAGGGACAGCCGTTAGAGGATTCAAGGGATAGTCATCGAGAGGAGAGGAGCTGGTCATGCCTGCTCCAAGGCTTGAGGGGAAGGCCTCCAGTTGGGGCCGGAGAGGCCCGGGGCCAGGGTGGGGAGATTGCCCCCCTAGCCCTTAAAGGAGAAACTTGGGTCCCCCACAATCTATCAGCGGGGTGGCGGATCCGAAGGGAGCAGCAGCCATAAGAAAGTTACAAGGAGCCTGTCCCACTCCAAATTCTGTTGAGAAGAGTGGCTGCCATGACGGCCCCGAGAGGCAGAGGTGGAAGTGACGTCTCCAGTGGGGTTTTCAGGTGGCAGATGTGACCTCTTGCTTGATCCATATCCACTCGAGTTAGGAGCTGCTTGCCTGAGATGGTGACTGTTGATACTGCAAGAATTGTTTGGCCCTGCACTGTGCAAACTCTGCCAGAGGATTGGCAGGTGTGGGGGCCATAGAAGAAAGGATGTGCCCAAAGAGTAACAACCCCCCTTGTTGAAAAAGAAGTCGCAAAGTTCAGAGGATAGTGCACCCCGCTCCCACTGGCTGGGATTCCTATAAACTGGGACCAGAATGGGGATAATGGAGTGTGTCCTAAAGAGAGTCAGAGATCCCTTTGGCTTGACGGTGAAGGATGTGTAGTGTAGGGACCAGGTTCGAACCCAGGTCCCCTCAAGTGCCTGTGCCACGGTGCTGTGCCATAGAAAAAAATATGGAGCTGTAACAGTGAATTGTGAGCACCCTCCATGGAGTTTTGTTCTTCAGCTTGAGCTTTCTGAGATGAAATAAAATGCTTGATTGCATCCGATTCCTGTTTAGACCTAATCTTTGGGAGTTCTGAACTGCCATGCTGTGTTTTACCTAACTCAACTGTTTTCCAGAATACGAAGTAATCCTGTGCCACCAGTCGTGAAGGGAGGAACATTACCAGTGTTGAAACTCTGATATTTTGCTGCCAGTCAAGATGGTGCCCTCCCTTCCCAGAGACTTGATTTCCATCAAACCCCCAGACAGGGAGGGGAGGGGGTAGCTGTCTGATGTAGTCAGTCCCTTCATGGGACTGAAAGCTGCTGCCTGCTTGAAATGTAACTATCAAACCCCACTAGCAGGAGCCAGTACAATTCAAATGACTGTCCATTTTGAAAGAAACACTATACATTTGGAAGGAATAGTCAGGGGCAGAAGGAGGTTACACACATATATATATATATATATATATATATATATATATATAAATAGCCTTTCGGCACCATGCATTTCTGCTTAAAGTTGAACCAGCATAATGTTCTGTGGTGATTTGCATATGCAGCCCATGATGCTTTGCATTGTGGAGTATGTGTGATTTTGTATTTCATTGAAACTTGGCTTCCCGGCCAAATGTCCTTTGGGGTAACCATTGCCTCAGTGCTTGCGCACAGAGGTTCTTTGTCTTTTAAATTGTTTTTTGCTTTAATTGGGTTCACCACAACATAACCTAGATAGACCATCTTAGAGTAGCTGGTTCATTCCACTGGGGTGTCAAACAGATGAGGCATACTGATGAGTCTTGGTAGGATGAAACGTGTTATGTCTTCCGTTGGTACCCTGTACAAACTGTGTGAGAGGCCTTTCGGCACCATGCATTTCTGCTTAAAGTTGAACCAGCATAATATTCTGTGGTGATTTGCATTGTTAGGGCATATGTAATTTTGTATTTCTTTGAAACTTGGCTTCCCGGCCAAATGCCCTTTGGGGTAACCATTGCCTCAGTGCTTGTGCACAGAGGTTCTTTGTCTTATATGTATGTGTGTGTGTGTATATATATATATATATATATATTATAAATATATATGTATGTCTGTAATATGCTATCAGAAGCAAGCCTGTGAGGGACGCCACTGGAAATAAATCTTGGTTCCATAGTGTCATCTTCTGTTTTAATAAACTTAATTTAAGCAGTGCACAGACTCAGAAATACAGAAAAATATAACATTTATATGCTTAATTGAGGCTCCACAATAGAAACATAGAAACATAGAATTTTACGGCAGATAAGGACCGCTTGGCCCACCTAGTCTTCCCATTTTCCTACCTAACAGATAAGCTGCAGATCCTAGTTAACCAACAGCTTACTTCCTCCTACCCCCCACTTGGACTGCCTTATGTCTGTCCCATGCATTATTGAATTCCCCCACTGTTCTTGACTCCACGACCTCCTCAGGGAGGCTGTTCCATGCATCCACAACCCTCTCTGTGAAAAAATACTTACTCACATTACCTCTGAGCAGTCCCCCCTCTATACAATGCAGTCTATAAGCCTGGGCACTTCCTCAGCAGGGTGGTATTGGGCTGTGACCATTCTGTTTATTTCTTTCATTGTGCTGTCTATACCACCTTATCTATCCAGCTGTGCCCCATCTGTCTGGAGTCCCCCAGCTCCAGCACCCATCTTCTCTGGGACTTATGTTCTCCTCAGGTACCCCAGTGGTTAACCCCCATGATGGGGCTCTATCAACAGAGCTGGGCAGGAAGAACCCTCAAGTGCTCAAAGCCAGCATTAGGAGGAGAAGCACTGCAGTTGCTGACATGAAATCTATGGGAAGATCCAGAAATCATCCTGCTTCAGCTAAGGTATTTTTCCTGTGTCACTCCTGGCCCTTAAGAAGTCCTGCATGCTGAAAGCTCGGAGCAGCTGCATAAATGATGACTAACTGGTCACACGCGCCACAGGTGTCACCCCTCCCAACATGCCTCTACTGTCATTCTACCTGTAATCAACCAGGTGGCACCAGTGCAGGCACTCCTTCCTCGGAGGAGGACAGCGTCCTGTGGGATGCACACTTCTCCTCCCCCCCAGCTGGGCCCCAATAATCCTGGCTCATTCCTGATACTTGGATTGCTGGCATTGTAAGTGGTAGTTCTGCAGCTGTGCCAACAGGCTGGTGACCATGCTATTTAAATGCATCTAATTTAACGGTACAAAGCGCCAATACCATTGTTGACCTTAAACTTAAGTAAGGTAAGGCTAGACCATTTTTTTTATATAATGCCCCATCTCATGGGCTCAGGGCGCTTTACATAGAAATACAATTGAGAAGCTGTCTTTCAGATGAGATGTTAAACCAAAGTCCCATCTGCCTGTTCTGGTGGTTGTTCAGGTGGACGTTAATGATCCAATGGCACTTATCGTAAAGAGTAGGGGAATTTTTTTTATTAAATAGGTGTAAATCATACAAATGCAAAAAAAAAAAAAAAGGAAAATCATAATGAATTAGAAGGCATTCTTACATCAAAAACAAAATAGTTTTTCAGAAATCATAAATCATAAACACACAATAATCACAAATAAGGCAAACTGGAAAAAAAAACACAAGGTGTTGAAAAATAAGAGCCCCCCCCCGACATCACTACTGTATATAACCAAAGCTCAATCTCCCATCTTTATCTACACCATTATAAGAAAGGTGTTTTGGTATTTGGGTTGATTTAGTAAATAGAACTTAAAAAACCTCTCAGGCATTTTTGTTTATATATATATATATATATATATATATAGTCAAGTTCTTTTATTTCAGCCATTGACACCCATCCCACCATTCATTAACCACTGCACTAGAAAATGTTTTCCTTTCCAACTCTTTGAGGTCAGCAATACTGTTTTTTTTTTTAATTAAATAAACTTTATTCATTTACCACTAATACAACACTTTGTTGGTAGACATACATCTTTACAGAAATACATGCATTGGTACAGTGGCATGAGATCTCAACAGTGCAAGTGACAAACATTTATAGCTTTATGGCCTATACATCATTCATTAAACACAGAAATAGGGAGAGAACCTCCTCATGCCTTCCAGTCAAAGGCTATCCACTCCCCCTCCCTACTTCCCCTCCTCCCACTTCCCCTACCCTATTCCTATCCCCCAGAGCCACAGTTACCATCTCTGGTGGTGCCTTTTCCAACTCGTTTGTGAGACCACAACCATTTCGTCTGTGTCACATGAAGTTGAGGACTCATCTATGCAAATGCCTTAAAAATGCGGCATCCTGGGATTCTCATGGGGTGGCCTACTAAGACCTTACTACTCCCTAGCCTCCTTTACTTTTCCAGCTGGGTTTATTAAGAAGGTAGGGTGAGGGTCCAAAGCGTGAAAAGCTTCTCCCATCTGGAGTTATACACGGGGGAGCTGACCCCGTAGGCTTGCAATTGCTTTTTCGACTCTTAAGTTATATAATAACTCCTTGACCCACTCAAGATAAGAAATCGCATGCTGGTCTTTCCAGTAACGAAGAGCAATACTGTTTAAAATGGCTTGTAGTATTTGCCCAGGTTGCCATATCATTTGTTGTAAAGAAAAACAAACTCTAGCCTGCCTTATTATCCAATGCTTAAAACATGCTAAGATAACCCAAACTGTACTGTGGTGGACCTTTGTTCCCCATATATGTGTGAGGCCTAGAAATAGTGAATTAGAGTCTAAAGTACTAAGTGGTATTGTTCCCTGTCTATGCTGAATAATGGCCAAGAACTCTTTTATAAAAGGGCAATTAAAATAGAGATGTTCCATTGTTTCTGGTGTGCCATAACAAGTGTTCCGGGGACAATGTCTATCTTTAATTTCCTTATGCTTAAGGTTATTTTTGACATTCAGCTTTCTGTGTAGGCACACCCACATGGTGTCGCACATCTTCTGTGGAATCCGGGTGACCAGAAGCATGGTACTGATTTGGGTTCTTTTGACTGTTGAGTGGTCAGCAAAATGGGTGTTTTCATAGTAATATTCAGAAAAATAAATTCATACAAAGGTTTCCTAGCCAAGGTCATAAGGGTTTGCTTATGAATTTCCCATTGTTTTAATTTACTAATGGAATTTATAAAATAAGGGACTAATCCTATTATTCTTTTCTGTTTAGGAACGGACAAATGTAATAGCCAATCATTTATAATCTCTGATAGTTGGCCCACTACCCATGGATTCCAGATGTAGGAGTAATCATGAACTATAGGTTTAACACTGGCGAAAAGAAAAGTACTATGATAAAATACTAGGGGACTGATCATGGACAAACCTCCATGTTTAATATCTAGGGATAGGCTGCTCCATTTTATTGGCTTCATCCTGCTACCCCAAATGCACAGAAAGAAACAACTAAATAGAGTTGTTTCCAATTGTTTAGGTGGTGGATAGATATAACTCAGGTGTAGAAAGGTAAAAGCGAATAGGTTTTGACCATAAAAATCCATTTCTTTTTACTCATGATCCACCTGTTCCATAATGCCACTCTGTCCAAAGCCCTTTTTAATAAAACATCCCAATTAAAATAAGTTAAATTAGCTTTTCCAAAATGAATTCATAAGATTTTAATGGGCTTTGTGGAGACAGGGATCCCCATGATTGTCTGGAAATGTTTGTGTTAGGGTTCCTAAAGTTAAAGCTGCACTCTTTGAGTAATTTATAGAGGCACTTGTAAATTGTGAATATGTACTTAATAATTTATAAACATATAATCCTGAAATAACATCTGCTAGAATAAGGAACAAATCATCTCCATATACCAAGGTTCTAATTTCCATATCTTGACTATTAACTGACAGTCCTGTTGTATGTTGCGACAGATTAATTTGTTGTATTAATGGGTCAAATACCAGAATCAGTAGGGGGCTAAGTGGGTATCTCTGTCTGACTCCTTGTATCACTGAAATCGGGTTATTTATTATTTATTTATTTATTGAATTTTGTTGACCTGGTAAGCCCGCTGGGCCTAGAAGTCCCTTTTTCAGGGGCGACCGGGGGGAGGGGGGATACAGATGGTAAGCAACTGAAATTGAACTAGATTAAGCTGTTGGTGGTATTTTTTTAGTGAATGGGAGAAATATGGCCAGGACACCGGGGAAATTCCCCTACTTCCTGCTTCCTGTGAGCAGGGGGGACCCATTTTCTGGTGGGACCAAGATGGCGGAGGAGGAGGATGTCTGCTTGGTGGGAGAGCTGGCCTCTGGTCCCACAGTGTGCAAATGGAGGCTGACCCTTTGAATACTCAAGATATGGATTCTGATATGGAGTTTCACGATGCAGTGGTTCTTTGGGAGGATACAGCAGTTGATTTAAGAAAAAATTCTCAAAGGACTGGGAGAAAGGAAATGCTTGAAAAGGAATCTTTGGATGCAAGGTTCAAATCCAGCTTGGAACCTGACGACATGGATGCACTTAATACCTGCAATATTGCTCTCCCTGAAACCGAGGTGTTTAAAACTGAGAAAAATACAGGACTGCACTTAAAAGAAAGCTCCAGTGGAGCATGGTGATCTTTGCAACAATTTTTATTATTTGAGATAGCTACTGAAACAGACAACCGGCTTTTACAATCTGCTTTACCGCTTTAAAAATGTACAGCAAAGTGATTCCTCTCGCTACACAATCAGTGTATTACGGGAGTAAGGGAGAAGCAAGCAGTTGAGCACTCTATGGACTTTGCAATTGACGTTCAGCCTCAGCCTGAGTTGTTAACTCTGCAGCAGGTAGAATCGGGCTTGACAGCTGCAGCGTTGCTCTAATAATAATATGGCTGACTCGGTTCAGTGGGAGTCCTGGCAGGCGAGACCACTCTCTTTATAGCCCAGCAGCTACGCGGGAAGTTCTGAAGTAAAATTGACTGTTAGTAAAGCTGCTAACAGTACTATAGAGGTTAGTGAGTGCATTCAGCCCGCTATAGCTCCGACTGCCCTAACAATTGAAAAGCCGAAACAGAGTCCCCTAAAGGAAGTACAACAGACTTTGTCTGCATCAGAGCTAAAGCAGTCTAAGTCTGCATGGTTAGACAAATCAGCTGGATTCATTTTAAAAGCATGGGGCTCAGCATAATGTAGTTTATCAGTCCTCAGCTGTTTCCCAAACTGGAGTTACTGAATTCTTCTTTCCAAAAAAAGAAATACCTCTTATAAAATCTGGTCTACAAACACATAATGTTTCAGAGCTCTGGTCCCCTGATAAAGCACTCAAAGGAGCAGGTTGGAAGCAAAATGCAGCAGGCATATGGAAGCCTGATCCTACTTGGGACTCTGATTATACCCTCTCACAGCATTCACCAAGTGGAAACCGGACTTACAACAGCAAAAGCTGGAGCAAGATTTGCAGGACAATAAAACTGTTTAGAGGTAGAAAAACTTCCACTGAGAGCTACATCCTGGAGTCACAGATATCTTTACCTTCCTCGTTGAATACAGATTTAGTAACACCCTGCAGGAGCCTATTGCTTCTTCTCACCACGTCCTCTCCAATGGAATCCGTTCCTCAGAAACCACTTATGTCTGAATTATTTTCTAACACTAAAAAGAAGCAGCACCTCGCCGAATGCGGTTCAGATTCGCTATAAAGGGGTTTGGAGGATCGACCAGATAGACACTACGTGGGGAAAACCTTATTAAAGAGTCCTTGCATTTTACCCCAAAAGATGTGTATGCATTTATTAATATCTCTGGAGAGGATAATTTTGACATCAGTTTTAGGACACCACATGCATTGGATTTATTCTGGGATAGGTACAACCAGGTTAAATTCTCTCTCTATGGACCCCTTCTTAGTGATTCCTTTAACTAAACCCTGATAAAACATGTTACGGTCATGTTTAGAAACAGGGGTTCATGTGAAAGATATATCATTTTGGTTGTCCCTTAAGTGTGAAATTTTAAGTGGGCCGGAACCTATCCTAGATTCTGAACAGTTTTGGACGGAGGATGGAAATACAAAACTAAACTGTAGGCAATCTGAGACAGGGGTAGTCCATATTCCCAATTCCTTTCTATTAGGAAAAGACAGAGGGTTTGTTTTATAGTGGACAACCCCGGCTTGCTACAGATGGGGCTAAACACACCTCTCAAGTGTTTGTGACCAACCACATTGTGACAACTGTGGGAGGTTGGACACACAACTATGTATTGTCACAATCAGCTCAAATGTGAGCTTTGTGAAGAATCTAGCCACTCTTTTCGGGTTTGCCCTTGGGCTGCAAAAATAAAACATCCTGTATAAATTCAGAGCTTTTAATTCAGCAAGCTCAGGATGCTGCACAATTTCCCTCCTAGCTCACAAACCCTCACCTGTTTCTTCTTCTCAAACCAAAGTTCAGACCCTTGGTGTAGTACCCCCATTGACAAATCCTTAGGAATAGCAGACAAGGTGGAACAAACTGTTTTGGTTATGGAAGTCATTAAAAATCAAGTATGGGCCCACCTGAGCTTTGGATTTCCTGTGTGTTACTCTGAGGTTTCGTGGAGACTTCTGAGGAAGCATCTAAGGCTTTAAATATTAGGCCTTCACTACCCCAACGCAGATCATCTAGGCATTTGCATCCCAAACCCCTTACTCCTCCCATAGAGACTAGCAACTCTTATGCTGCATTGTTTACTCCTTGGGGAGATACAGAGATGGAATTAGGAGATTCAGACTCCCAAAAATCTTCCACTCGATCTCAGCCAGTGGATAACTATAAAGAAAAGAAAAAAAAAAGAGAAAAAAATGATAAAGTAGTTCTTTTTTTTATAAAGCTTAATGCAGTGGTCATGGGGCTCTTTGAACACTCATAGTTTGCTTAATATAGTTAAGAGACAAGCTCTTTTTCACTATATAAAAAACCAAAATTTATCAGTATGTTTTTTATAGGAAACCTGGATGTACTCAACAGAACAACTCACTACTTTCAAACGGGATTGGGTGTGGGGCCCTTCCTATTGGTCCTTTGGAACTGATACAGCAGATGGTATTGGGATTTTATTCAATACTTATTCCTTTAAACTTCGTAATTTAGTAGATCTTATTCTAGGGAGAGTCTTGATATTAGATGGGAAATGGCATGATATATGCTATCGATTTATTAACATCTACAATCCACAGACAAAAGCTGGTAGAGTTTCTTGTTTAAAAGCTGTTCAACCCTACTTGGTGACATCAGTTAAGGTGCTTTGGGAGGTGACTTTAATTGCAACAATTTCTGACTCACTCAATCAGAAGAAAAGAAAATTTATTGTGATTCTCACATGCTAGCTAATATAGTTAAAATAGCAGGTTTATTTAACTGTATCTCCCTTTCCTCTCAAGGGCCAAGGTATTCATTTACAAAGGGAAATTATTTTCCCTAATAGACTACATGTTTGTCTCTCATAATGTACAACTGATTCCTTTAAGATGATCCACTGTGAATTTTCTGATCATTTATTACTTTCTTGTAGTTCATTATCTACAGGTTCCCTGAACATAGGCAGCTCAGGTGGAAACTGAATAACACTATGTTAGATATACCATATATACAGTCCGGGGTGAAACATATTCTAGCAGCCAGGTTGTCAGTGGCTTTTTTATGAGGATTTAGGAGATTGGTGGTTAACAACTAAGTTCGAATTATGTAATTGGTTTAAAAGGCAAGGGGCAAAAACAAAAAATTTTAAGTTTTTGAGATATTTGTCCCTTAGGCAACAACTGCAGAAACTTATGACAATTGCATATGTCTCTCACTTAGACTATTCAGACCAAATTAGTAAAATAAAGGAGGAAATGAGGAATTTCCAATATGATAGAGCAAAAACCCTATAGGCTATTTTTTCCAATAGCATAAAAAAATCCCCCATTGGGGACCCTTTTGAAACCTGTAAAAATCTGAAGGCTTCTTCTAATATTGATTCTTTGCAAAAACCTGATGGCTCTTTGGCCACCACGGTTGCTCAGCTCAGAGAAACAATTATTGGGCATTTTCGAACTCTAGACACCCTCTCTTATTACAGAGGCAGAAATGCTTTCATATCTTAAAACATCTAAGCTCCCCCCCAGGTTAGCAGAAGTCTCAACATTATTGGATCCAATTACACAAGAAGAAATAATAAAAGTAATTAGGAATTTGAAATTAAACATTTCACCGGGTAAGGATGGCCTTTTGAATAATCTGTATAAAGTTTTTTCAAAGGAATTGAGTCAGTGCTTGTATATTTTATTCCAGTATTTTATGGAAACTGTTGTTTTCTTTCCCTTTTTCTGAGGGATTGCTGATTTACTTATTCAAATCTGAGACAGACAAAATATTAAAAATTGGCGACCTAATTACCCTCTTAAATTCAGATTATAAAATCTTCACCAGTATTTTGAATAATCGGTTAAGAAATTACGCCAGATGGGTAATTTCTCCTTACCAGTTTAGTGGGATATCTAATAGGCAAATTCAGACAGCCTTAATGATCATACGAGAAGTTATTGAACATCTTTCTGAAGTGGGAGTCATGAATTGTATGATGGTCTCTGATTTGGAAAAGGCTTTTGATAGGGTATATTTGCCTTTTTTATTTCTAACGTTAATACATTATGGAGTTCCATTGCACATTGTTAATATAATTAAAAATTATATGAACATAATATTGTGTTCCTTCGTGCAAGGTCAGACGGCAAAATGTTTTCATTTACATACTGGAGTTTCAAAGGTTGCCCTCTTAGCCCCTACTCTATATCTTTTCTTTGGATCCCCTACTACAAAATTAACTACTGTTCCATTGTGGCCAGGTATTTCTGATGGTACGGTTAGGACAAACATCTTCTGGCACAGGCCTATGCAGATGATTTGATTGTATATTTCGTAGATCATTCATATATGCACATTTTTGACCGATTTGAGGTTTTTCGAAGTTTCGAATGCAAAATAAATGTGCACAAAAAAAAGGTTTATTTATCGGAGCAACAGGTCATAAGGAAGCGGTGCAGGGTGGTATCCATTTTTCCAGAACTCCCTTAAAGTTTTGGGCATACATTTTGGCCCCAGAACATACCAGTTGAAAATTGGGATATAGCCCTACAAACAGTGGAGAATAAAGTCAATAGATGGAAAAGTGGAAATTGTCCAAACTGAAATGCATACATGTTATCAAACAGTTTCTTTTACCATGTGTTCAGTATGTAACTATGATTTTTCCACTCCCAGTGCATCTAGAAACTAAACTGTATGGTTTATTCTTTCAAATGGTTTGGGGTAATAGATTAAACCCCATTAAAAGAAGCTATACATATTTAAGTAAAAAACAAGGAGGTCTTGGGATGGTGGATCCAGTGATTTTTGCTCACTCTTTATTCATTATGTGTTCAGTGAAAAGTGGCTTCGATTAGAAGCAGGAGTGGGATAAATGGATTTCCAGATCATTGGACAAATACTTTAGGAATTGGCTTTTTGGCTCAAAATAAATCCTCACATTTATATTCCACAGTATTTTAGACCAGCTGCACAAAAATTATATAAATGGAAAATAGAGAAAGAGACAATTCTGAGTAATAGCATGAAAGAATTTTATCAGGTGGTAATGGCAAATTTACTTCCTTTAGAGCCATGTTTTAAGAATTGCCCTTCTTCTTTGAATCCTAAAGTATTGGCCCAACTTAACTGTAGCAGATTGCCTCAAATGCAATGGGAAACACAGTGGCTAATATTCTATGGCCGCTTAAATGTTAGGGTAATGCCAAGTACAAAGCCATTGAAGAAAGAAGTGTCCTTACTTGGATTGTATAAATACTGAGGAATCGATGGATCATTTTCTTTTACACTGTTCCTATGCAAAGGGTTTGTGGGTTTATTTAAGCGGCACTTTGGGGTTTTAAGTGGCTGAATTTTCTTACATATCAAATCTTGGTTTTAGGGTTTATCCAGCGACTCTTTCTGATTTTCATGAAGAAACACTGTCATTATTTTTGGATGTTTACGTTATTATTTATGGCAGGCAAGGTGTCAGTGGGTAATATCAAAAGAAAAATGCCTTATTTTGTTTTAGTATTTTGGTTTCACAGGAACTCTGAGGATTTACGCTCAGGATGCTCGAAGGACAGTACAGACTCAGTTACTAAAAATGTGGAAAGGGTTTTTTCATTTTATTAAGTTCAAATAATGTATAAAAATAATCTGATAATTACTCTGATTATTGTATAAGTTTGTTAGATTAAGTTTTTGGTTCTTACTTTGTATAATTGATTACACTGAGTTGTTCTAATTATGTTTAATAATACAATAAAAACTCCCCTACTCTTTTTCAATAAGTGCCATGGGATCTTTAACATCCACCTGAACTACCACCAATCCAGGCAAATGGGACCTCGGTTTCCATTAACATACGGGAATACTAGAGCACGTTTATAACAAAGACATATCCAGGAGACAGATTGCTCTGGCAAGCCATATTCTCTCATATAGTACCACAAATACTCATGGGGTATTTTATTGAATGTCTTAGCCTGATTTAGGCTAATCACAAATCCTGAAAGTTCATCTTCTGTGCCTTTTTCTGTAATTTCTCCTAGTATAATTAAAACAACCTTAATGTTCCTGCCTGGAATAGAGCACACCTGCTTCGGATGTATTATATCATGTAATGTTTTGCCATACACATACTCAGTAGCTTGGTCAGTACCTTTTTTTTTTTTTTTTGTATTTAAGTTTTGTAGCTCGGATATTTTCCCGTTTCCTCCCAACCCTGTCCTGGCAGTCGTGGCGTGGTGGAGGCACGCACGCCCGTGGTACCGGACACCCTCCTGCTACTTGCCACCCTCCTGCCTACACTAACCATCAGACCTCCACCCAATGGCAGTGGAACTACGGGGGGGGGGACAGCCTCCCGGAAGAGGAGAGCTGCCTTTCAACTGCCTGATCTTGCTCCGTCCCTCACTCCATGTCAACTCTCCGATGACCTGAGTCTATTCCCAAACCTGGGTCGCCAGCGTGGCGTGAGGTAGGGCATCCAGTGCCTCAGCCATCCGTGCCACCGGGCCAGCCACTTGATCAGTATCTTAATCTATGTTGAACAGCGTAATAGGTCTCCAGTTTAGCAATGATGTCTTATCTCCCAATTTATGTAGTAAAGTTAAAATACCCTCATACATATGTATAAATAAGGTATCTGTCCAAGGCATACGTATGTGTTAATTCTGTGCTTAAAATGGGAAGAATCATTTTATAAAATTTGCAAGGTAGTCTATCCTTTCCAGGTTCTGTGTCATTTTTAAACCCTGTATAATGTTTTGCAATTCAGGAGCTGTAGTAGGTGTGGCTAAAGATAAAGCCACAGTGAGTGTGAGTGTTGTTAAATTACAGGACTGTAACCACTCACTAAGGTTGGGATCTGTTGGATATGCTCTCCAAAGTGTAAAGTAATATGATGTTCTGTTTCCTTAAGGATATTGGGTTTGCCAGTAACAATCTCCCCAAGTGTTCCGAAGATGTGTAATGGATTTTTTCACTGCATGTGTTGCACGACTTTCATATGGGTCAATTTGGAAATGTTTCCCTTGTGTACCCAAACGTTTTTCTGTCTCTAAGGACTTTAACCTGTCGTACTGGTAAATTGTCATTCTTTTTTTGGTTTGTGTAATGTGGGTGGAGTAATCTAATGAAGTGTCATTTTGTAATGTGAATAAATAAGATAAAAGTTGTCTCAGTTCTTCATATTTCCTATTTTTTCCCTCCCTATTAATTTTCCTGTGTGTTGCAAAAATTCCTTAAAATCCCTTTTGCAATCTTCCCACCATGTTACTGGAGAATCATAGAGAAAGAAAACAGGCTTGGGCAATATTATAAATCCCTTGGGCGATATCTACATTGTCTAGAAGACTGGCGTTCAGTCTCCAGTAACCTTTCCATAACGTGGCATCCTCGAAATTTGAAATGTTAGTGTGGAGCAGACCATGGTCTGAAATAGCCACTGGTATAGTTGTTGCATGAGATACAGGAAGAGATAGGGAGATGAACCAATAGTCTATCCGTGTAGACAGCTTCCCTCTAAAGTAGGTATGAGGGGGTATTTGAAACTTGTCTTGAAAAACATCCTTTAATTTAGTTTGTATAATAAGTTCATTTAAACAAGCATTTGTCAATGCCGAATATTTGCTTGCATGGTGTAAGTGGCAGGGATGTATTGTGTTAGTTGAATCACAAATACAGAACTTTCAATCACCTAGTGACAATGAGTTCCAATCACGACATTTGCTAAAGGGCTAGTCTGCTGCTGTCTGCAATGCTTTTTTTTCTTTCTTTTTCTTTTTCATTCGATGGGAAAATCTGATGGCAGGGGAAAGCACAATTAATTTTCACACAGGCACTTATTTATTTCACCAGCAGTAGGACTCCCAGGAACATGCCTAAAATAATTATTATTGCTATAAAATATTACGAGTCGGTTCATTCAGGGATCCTTTTGCAAGCGTACCGCACACTTGTAGGCTCCCAACCATCTAAACTGAAAGAAGCAGTTTACGGGTGCTGGGACCTGAAGAATCACACAGTCTCTGAGATGCTTTGCTATAAAATACTTCCAAAACAATAGTGGGCAATAATTGTGTTGATATCACGGCTATTCCTGTCAGTGTCACTCAGCCTTCACCCCCCCCCCACACCACCAAATCATGTCAGTCACCCGGAGACCCGTGAGCTTACCTCTGCTGCAATCCTTTGCAGAAAGAGGAGGAGGAGGACGAGGACAATTTCACATGTGAGTGGTGCAGGTAACCCATGTCCAAGTGACCTCCAGAAATTAACAGGACCGTCTCAGACTGATACTCCCATCGGCAACTGCAGTTTTCAACCCACTCAGTTGAAGACACTTCAGGTATACAACCAATAGAGGTGAAGCGGACAGATAATGGAGCAAGATGCATGTTCTCATTACCAGTAAGATAAGGGGACACCCCTTCACACCCCGCCTCCCTCACCCCACCCACACAAGCGCAGTTGTGCTCACAAGTAGTTAAGTTATTTTACCATAATTTCTGAGCCACATACAGAATAAATACCACCTGCTGAATGAAGGCATGGAAAGTGTGGAGTGGAGGGTGAAAAATGTTTCTTTGCGGTTGCACTTTAACAAATGGCTTTCACCCAACAGGAGGATAAAAGAACAGAACACAGGAGGAAACTGATCGAGTAGCCTAAGTCAAGTAGGTAAACAATCATGCTATCTTTTCCAGGACAATGAAGCAGCAAAGGGATTGGAATATGAAACATTTTTTTCGTTGCTTATATAGTAGATCAATGTAGACTGAAAGTAGTTCCCTTTCCATTTTATAAACACACACGGGACGGAGGTTGGCATTGTGCACAGAGGGCGTTTTTTTTTTAATTTTCTTCCTACTGGGATGGAAACAGATGGTGGGGTGGCACAGCACAGAGAGAGGGAGTGGTAGTTTTTTTTTCTTCCTAGCAGGATGGGAATGAAGGGTGAGAGTAGAATACTGCACAGAGATAGGAAGCGGGGAGGTTTTTTTCTTCCTACTGGATGGGGACAGAGGGTGGGGGCGGCACAGCACACAGAGAGGGAGTGGTAGATTTTTTTTCTTCCTAGCAGGATGGGAATGAAGGGTGAGTGCAGAATACTACACAGAGGGAGGGAGCGGGAGTTTTTTTTCTTCCTGTCTGGATGGGAGTGGAGGGTGGCGGCGGTGCAGTGCACAGAAGGAGGGAGCAGGAGGTTTTTTTCTTTCTACTGGGATGGAAACAGAGGCATTGTTTGTGTATGCCAAACGCCAGTCCTGTGCTCAGCTGCTTGCCAGCCAGCTTTATGCAAATGAAAGAAATAAAGCGCTCTGTCATTGGAGTGCTTCAGTCCTTTCAAGTACACAAAGTTTACGCCCATGAAACTGTGATTACCATCATACTCTGCTTGCATGTTCATTGGTCTGTCAGGGATGAGCCCAATGTAGATTGCTCTGTATTGGGCTATACTGTGACACACCTCCGAAATGCCATTCTCTGAAACAAAATACTTCTTGCGCAGGTGCAAGGAAACATAAAGGGGGGGGGCAGAAAAGTGGAAAAGAAAATTTACACAATTTAAATATGTCATATAAGCAAACAGCATATGTATCCTGCTTAATGAATTAGTGGAGAATAAAATGGGGGGGATGAAAAAGGGGGAATATTAAAAGGGGGAGAAAAAGTATGATAACAATAATTAAAAGTTGAAAACTAAACTTCTGTAATGCAACAGAGTTTCATTTTATTAATTAGCCTAGTGATGTACCAAGCTAATGTAAAAAAAAGTAGCGAGATTCATTCTAATCTCATAAAATAGGTAATCAGTCAATACTGCCATATAATCCCTAAATTGGATTTGTGGATGAAATAAGTCAATGTAGTATGCTCTCTTATCAACAATGTTTTATCAAAGTCTCCACCTCTCTTATCTTTTTTCACTTGTTTGATTCCAAAAAATCCTAATGTTGGCAGTTGGTGTCTATATTCCATAAAGTGTCTTACTACAGGGGATGTAATATCGTGGCAATTTGGGCCTCAGTCTTCAGTATAAACAGCAGCTGCACAAAGCAGATGCTCTTTATAAGCAAAGAGCTGACAGCATCGATTTTTCAATTGGGAAAGCACACTTTTTTAAAAAGGGAATATTATAAATGTAACAAAACTTTGCACTGTTTGACAGTACTCCTATTCTTTTCACGATAGGATCGCAACCTTAAAAAAACAAAAACACAGAATTAGAGGGACAAATCAAGCCCTCAGTATAAGTTCATTGACCACATACTGCGTTTTTACTTCACAATGTGTGCTTTAAATACGTGTCATAACATTTATTGTGCTCACTAAGATGGGTAATTCAAAGTTTAAAATAATATAATTACAAACAGCTGTATTTAAGGGGGTATGATTTAAGGTAGCCTAGACAGTATTTATTTTAGTTAAACCTATATTTTTGTGTCTGTAGCAGAAAAGGGAGAATGTTGTTTAAATGGTTACACCAAAATATGGGGCTGGCAGTGTACCCCAGAGGTTAGAGTAACAAGCTGTGAATGAGCTTGGTATATCCAGCAGTGAACAGACAGACCTGGGTTTGATTCCCTCAACCTCCGCTTGCATACTCTGTGACTCTAAGCAAGTCACTTAACCTCCCCAGTGCTCCTAGGTCACCCCTGAAAACAGGCACTTGTGTCTAGTGGGCCTTACCCAAAAAGTAAAAAAAATATGGAGGACTACTAAGCTATGCATTATATCAGTAAATTTTGTTTGGTGCTTATTTTTATCACAAACATTTTTTAAAAGAATATAGATACAAGTAATACAAAATTAATACTTAATTTACCCATTTATGATTTATTGCTTTGGTTGGCTAATGGAAAGGTACATAACGGCATCATACAAGTAATGTAAATGCAGCGTGGTCTCTGTAATATGGTTAGTTTTCTAGAATATGTTGCTTTGTTTAAAACTTTATATCTGACTTAAAAATGTAGTTGCATAACTTTTTTTATATTTATTTTAGAGCTATACCAGGCTCCGGGATGAAGGGGTATTTCACCAAAATGCAGGAATTTAAATTGCTATAGACTGGAGGCTATAGAAAAATACAGTGAAACTGTTGTCATGGTGAGTGGGCCCACATTACTCCAATCTGCCTAGCTGCAAAATATTTCACTGTCTCCAAACCCATGGGTTTCTGATACATTACAGGAAAAACATGCTTTCCTCAAGTCACTCACCTCAACACCTGGGAAGTCTGTTCTACACAGAATTGGAGGTTTTCCTATCTGAGGACAGGTTGCAGTGTCAGACTTTAGGAAAGATTGCATCCTATCTAGACTGGATACCATGGACCGTGCTGCACCATCAAAGACTTTAGGGCTGGCTGCTACAGCAGAGGTGCACCAGTTACGAACATACGAACTTATGAAAATTGCCAGCAGCAAAAGGCCATCTTGTTCTATCTAGGCTGCTCATGATGCAGCTAGCTCCCTGTTCAGCAGCTGCCCCACCCCGCCTCCTCTTACCTCCCTTTACCCTCCCCTTTGTCCTGTCCCACCCCTTCTTGAAGCATTCCACTGTGGTACATGCTACCACTTCAGCTGGCAGTGCGCTCCACTTTGCCACCACCCTCTCCGTAAAGAAATGCCTCCTCACCTCCCTCCTGACTCTACCCCCCCCCCACCAATCTCATGTCATGGCCTCTAGTGTCTCTCCCCACCCTCCTCCTGAATTGACCCTCTGTGTCTATTTTGATGATCCCTTTCATGTATTTGAGGGTCTCAATCATATCCCCCCGTCCCTCCTCTCTTCCAGCGTGTACATGTTTAACTCTCTTAGTCTGACTTCATATGGCAATTACCCCAGGCCTTGAATCATCTTCATTGCCCTATGCTGCACCCCCTCCAGCAGTCTAATGTCTCTTTGTAGGTACGGGCACCAGTACTGCTTGCAGTATTCCAGGTGGGGTCTAACCAACGATCTGTACAACAGTAGAATAACCTCCCTTCTTCTTGAGGTAATTCCCCTTGCAATGCATCTCAGCATTTTGTTGGCCATTGCTGCTGCCTTTCTGCATTGTGCAGAATTATTAATTGCTCCCGTGATAAGCACCCCCAGATCCATCTCCTCTTCTGTTACCTCCAGCTGCACTCCCCACAGATGGTAGCTTCTCCTCGAATGTTTTGTTCCGAAGTGCAGCACCTTGCATTTTTTTTCATTGAACTCCAGCTGCCATCTGTCAGACCATGCATTCAGCCTTGCCAGATCCTCCTGTAGCCCCCGCCACCCCCCCGGTCATCCACCACCGCTCCTATCTTGGTGTCATCTGCAAACAGGCTGATTTTGCTGCTGATGCCCTCCGAGATGTCTGCAATAAATATGCCAAACAGCACAGGGCCCAAAACTGAACCCTGTGGAACACTACTTGTCACAGATTTAGGGGATGAGTATTCCCCACCTACCACCACCCTCTGCTGCCTATCTTTTAGCCAGTTCTCCACCCACCCCACTAGTTTTGCACCTGCCCCAGTGCCCTATAGCTTGATTCCAAGTCTCCCATGTGATACTGAATCAAAGACCTTACTGAAGTCTAGGTACAGGACATCCACCACATGGCCCGTGTCAATTTGCCTAGTCACCCAGTCAAAGTATTCCACCAGGTTGGTCTGGCATGACCTGCCCTTGACGAAGCCATGCTGCCTCCGGTCCTGCACCCTGTTCACCTCCAGTAGTGCAATTAGCCTATCCTTTAGGATGGTCTCCATTAGATTTCCAACTATGGACATTAGACTTACTGGCCTATAGTTCCCCAGTTCATCCTTGGGTCCACTCTTGTGGAGGGGAACCATGTGAGACAGTCTCCAGTCCTACGGTATGCATCCTGTGTCTAGAGATGAATTAAATAAGTCTGTCAAGGGTACTGCCAGGACCTCTGCCAGCTCCTTCAGTTCTCTCAGATGTACTCCATCCAGTCCCAGAGCCTTGTTCACCCTCAATGCCCTTAACCTCTCCAGCACCCTCCCCACTGTGATTTCTCCATCCGTCAACTCCCCATCTGTTTCTATCCTCCTCCTACTATGGGTAGTGTCCCTTCCTTTTATTTTGTGAAGACTGAACAGAAGTGGTCATTGAGCACTTCTGCCTTTTCACCCCCTTCTTCCACCCATCCCTCCTCCTTCTTAATTCTTACAATTTGGTCCTTACAGCTTCTTTTTTCCCTAATGTACCTAAAGAAGACTTTCTCCCCTTTTTTTATGCCCTGCTCCAGCCTGAGTTCCCTTGCTGCCTTGGCTGCCCTTACCACCCCAGGTCACTTCCTTCATTTCTTTCAAGTATTCCTCCCTATCATCTTCCCGCCCCGATTTTCTGTATCTCCTGCAAGCTGCCCTTTTCTTCCTCACCCTGTCTAGCACCCCTTTACTTTTCCAGCTGGGTTTCTTTCCCCCAGCCTTCTTAGTCTAGGCCCTGCTGCAGGTTTCTGTTGCCTCCACGATCCCCTGTCTTATCAGTTCCCACCTTTGCTGTGTGTCCATACCCAAATGAATTTTACTCAGGAACCCCTCTACCACTTCCCTTATCATCTTAAAGTTGGCATTCTTGAAATCCAGCACCCTTGTGCCAGATACCATCCTCTCTTTAGCCATCTGTAACTGGAACCATACTGTCCTGTGGTCACTCCCCCCCCCCAGTGGTTCCTCCACCCTCACATACCTCACCCACTCCCCGTTCGTTAGTACGAGGTCAAGGGTGTTCCTTTCCCTAGTTGGTTCCTTGACCAACTGTACTAGAAAGCTTCGCTGGAAGGCATCCAGCATTACCTGCTCTGCTTCCTTCTGCTCTTTGTGATAGGTGTGTCTCACTCCACACTCGGCAGGTTGAAGTCTCCTACTATCACCACCCCCCTTCCTGCAGTTCCTCCTGATGTGCTCTGCCAGTGCCTTGTCCATCCCTTCAGTTTGAGTTGCCAGTTATTCAGACAGATGCTGGTCTATGGAGCTGGGGAGTGTCTATGGAGGGGAATAGGGCCCAGATAACATGGTCTTGAAAAGATAGACAGAAGGGGATAAACCTGCTCAAAACTAAAATAGTTAGACTACCTCTGCTTGCATTCAGGTCCCGAAGCAGCAGTTATTCCGCTCTGATCCAGTAAGACAGCAGGATGGCAATTAGCTTACATTTCATGACAAGGGGGCACATGGAGATTGGCAATGATGCAAGAGATATGGTCTCTTTTGATATGGGTGGAGCATAAACTTCTGCAGTTGAAGGTACTGTATCTGGCGAGAAAAGATAATCAAAGGGCAGACTGGTTAAGTGGACAGGACTTTTCAGGAATGACAGCCCCATCCAGAAGCATTTACCATGGTGCTTTGAGAGCATGGCTCTCATTAGCGTATCTTTTCTCCAAACTGCAGCTTTGAACCTACTCAGCCAAAGGCACATCAAGTGTACTTTACAAGCACTACAGGTAAAGTGAACAGATGGGGATGGACACACAGTACACGGAGGGAGTTTTTTTTCTCTTCCCAGCAGGATGGAAATGGAGGGCAGAGGCGGCATAGCGCGGGGAGTTTTTTTCTTCCTAACGGATGAGAACAGAGGAAGGCACTGGGAGTGGCACAGCCACAGAGGGAGGGAGCAGGTGGTTTTGTTTTCTACCAGGACGGGAACAGAGGCATTGTCTGCATATGCCAAATATCAAAGCAGACACTCTTCTGGGTAAGAGTCAGAGGGAATCTTTAACAGCTGTTTACTCCATCCCAATCTCCTTCCCTGAATAATGATACTAAACCCACAGCAACTCCGAGACTCATAACATAAAATGAGCAGTGAGTCCTAGTCCCTTTTTCCTATTTCATGGTTTATTAATGCTGTTAACATCTAATCAATATAACTACTGTTTTAATTAATACATCCTTTATGGCTCATAAGAATAAGATGACTTTAAACACTTAGAGAGCAGTTTTACCAAGGGACTCTGAAGGAATTTTATTAATTTGCAGGACAGGCATAACTAGATGAGAAAGCTCCATGTAAAGAGTTTTCTTCTTCTACTAAGTATTTCCTTCTTAGATGGTCATCTGATCTTCTATTTGGGACTCTTCTCTTTGAACACTGATGATTTACCTATGAAACCAGAAGAAATATAAAGTTAGATTCTTGTCTTTACATTTGTCATAACAGATCCTGTACTAGATCATCCTATCTGTTGAGCTATGTAATGGATACGTATTTCAGAAGCTGAATGTATTTATCTAACAACTGCTCACAATAAAGAAACGAGATAAAAAAAGCGGTATCACAAAAAATGTTGCCCGTCTTTAAACCTCGATCTGATGATTTCCTACTACAATTAAAGTCTCCACTCAAAAATATATTTTTGGATGTGAAGAGCTAAGGCTGCACTAATTTAAATAGTTCTCTGCGCTCTGCCTTTGTTTGGGGCACACGTAAATTAATCAGTCTAAAATCATGCATATGCAGGGAAATATCTCTCATAAGTGCCCTTCCTGGGTAAATGTCCACTATATCTATCATTTTCACCATTGGGTTGTTAGTACAAATCCTAATTCTACAGCATGTGTCCTCCCCAATGGACCAGTGGGAGGTCCCCCATAGCCATGAAGTACTTGCCTTTTGGATATCATACAGAGAGTGTACTCTAGTGTCTTGGAAAAAAAAATAATGTAACAGTGACAATTATCAAACAAAGCATACGTGCTTTTCCTTTTCTTTTCAGTTAGTATGCTTTTAACATTCAAGGAGGCAATATTCAAATCAAGTATGCCATCCTGGACTACCATGTTATTCACATAACTTTTTAGACCCCTGACCTAGTGCCATATCTCTTTCATTTATGCTTTACTTTAACAGTCTTGGTTAGTTCTTCTCCCTCCGATGTACCTTCCTTTTGGGAAGATCGCAGGGAAATCAAAGATGCATTATCTGAGTCCTCCTCTGCTTCCATTTCACTCCCCAATAGGGTGGAAAATTTGTTGTTGGTGGGAAGTGATTCAGGTTGTATGGGCAGTTCCGATGTTTTTTTCCCCTTTGCCTTTAGGAACCAAATGGAAGTCTATCTTGTCAGGATTTGGAGAGGGGGGCATTTCAATGATCTCAGTTTCTGTTGATGCAGATGTGCTAGGCCTGTGGGCTGCAGTCGTGAGAGGTGGATTTGTGTTGTTGGAAGATATGTCCGTATTTTCTTGAGGGCCCAGGTTTACACCCTCTGATGGTAGAGGGTTCTCCTTGGGGGCATCCTGTTGTCTCTGTGATACTCTGGCAGCTTTGTTTATATAAACATCTTGTTCTGCACAATCAGCACTGAAAGTATTATGCACTGCCCATCAAGGTGTAGCTAACTTTTTTACGGGGCACAGTGTGCTAAAAGTCCTGCTTTTCATAGTAAATCTGAAATCAATAGGCTGGAGTCTGAGGGCTGCCTAGGCCCCCAGAAGCTATCAGGTTTTTGATGCATTCTGTTACATTTTGAGGGTCATTTTGACACTGTTTGGCTGCTTTTAACACCTTCTTTGACTTGTTACAAACAACCAAATATCCCTACCAAAATAATGAGCTTTTTACTTTCTTTAAAAAATTGTCAAAACTAAAGCAACTTCTTGATCAGTATGAAGGAGCAGAAATCGTCTCTTATCCAGAAAATTCAGCCATAAAATGTTCACGTTGGTAACCATATTGCACATAGGATTTACACATACTCTTAAAATAAAATACAGGATAAGGGAACGGACCATTCTGGAGATGAGATAGGCTACCATCATTTATGAATGTTGTCTATCACTGTTTCTCTTGTCTCAAGAAAAACTGTGGCTACTGGCTAGCCAGAGTAAAAGAGATCTCTATGCAGCAACAACCAAACGGTCCCAGAAACAATGGTGCATAATACAAACCCATTTATACTGGTAATGGTCCCTCCAAACATGAACCACTGAGTGTGAACCAGAGTTTGAAACTGAGGATGACTGCTATCCATCTGCACAAAACCTGCTGCAAAAGGGATGCAAACACCCTGCTTGTTGTCATCAAATCCGGCACAAGTATGATCATGGCCTGTGGGAAAATAAACAAGCATTTGTCAGTGCTGAATGTTGCTTGCTTCTATGTGCTGTTTAGGTATTTGGAAGTCATTGGAGTGTAAATATTGAAAATTCGCGAACTTACGAGCGTGCGTAGGAACTGCGCAATGCACACTCGTAAAACAGTCATTTTTAGGAATTTTTTCACCAAATTTTCAACATAGCCATTTTAAGACCTCTGCTCATGAACAGTGTCACTGTGATTTTCTTAATGTGTCCCATACATTGAGTTCGCGACACCAACTGCGCCATTATGCGCTACATGGGTGAAAACATGTTTTGGGCAGGATGTGAAAAATGACAGCTGTACTACTCATAAGGAGGTATGGTAAAATGGCAATGTTGAAAATCTGGAGTGAAGATATTGAAATTAAGAACTTATGGTGCATAGGGAACTGCACAACACACGCTTGTAAAACAGTCATTTTGGAATTTTTCACCAAATTTTCAACATAGCCATTTTAAGACCTCTGCTCATGAACAGTGTCACTGTGATTTTCTTAATGTCCCATACATTGAGTTCGCTTTAAGCAACTGTGCCATTGTGTGCTATGGGCGAGGAAACATGTTTTGGGCAGGATGTGAAAAATGACAGCTGTATTGCTCATAAGGAGGTGTGGTAAAATGGCAATGTTGAAATCTGGAGTGAAAATATTGAAAATTCGCAACTTACGAGCGTGCGTAGGAACTGCACAATGCACGCTTGTAAAACAGTCATTTTTAGGAATTTTTCCACCAAATTTTCAACATAGGCTTTTTGAGAGCCCGCCTTATGAACAGTGCAGTGTCATTTTGTTAATTGGTTCCGAAAGGTGATTTCACACAGTGACCACGAAATCACCCTTCGGGCCCGATTAACGCCATGACAGTGCAAGAATTCATGAGGAGGTGTCCCAAAAACCCCATGTTGAAAATTTGGGGCCAAAATTCCCCAAAATGCCTGAGATATGCAACAAAGTTGAAAAAACCCTATCTATCCCATTATACAGCTTACCGGCATTTCCTCAGTTCGCGGTCGGCTTTGAAGAGTGCAGATGTGTTCCCGGACCACCGATGATCGTCTCGCCGAGCTCCGGAGTAAGTATGGGGTGAGGGGGTGTGGGAGGCAGGGTGTGCAGTGGGTGGGTGCGGGTTGTGGGAGGGGCAGGGAGACTACGAGGGACTGTTTTTATTCAGTTTTTTTTTTTTAAGAAGGCGACACGGGACATTTGCCACGCTGGGGTGGGCTCCCAGCGTGGCAGCAAAACTGTTTGGGGGATGTGGAGCCAATGGGGGATTAGGCATCACGTCGGCCATAAGATTTGCCACGATGGGGTGGGCTCCCCAGCGCAAGCACCGGGAAAAGCTTTTTGGGGGCATGCAGCCTGGAGCTGATGGGGGATTGGGCACCCCCGCTCGGCTATATGAGTTTTTTGCCACACTGGGGTGGGCTCCAGCGTGGCACCTGGACAGCTGTTGGGGGTACATGGAGTCGGCGGGGATTGGGCACCCCATTGGCCATACAGTGTGTGGGGGGCGCATCAGCATGCAATATCGTGCTTGCTTGTGTGTGTGCATGGGGAGAGCTCTGCTCATTGAAGCAGAGCTCTCCCTTTCAACTGTATGCCACTGCATTTTGGAGCTGTCATAGACAGCTGCAGCACTCATTGGGGAACTGGGGCCGTGCCCTGCAAACACACTGACTGCATTGGAAGATGGGCTGACACACCTCCGAAAACTCGGATGATGGCACTATGTTTCTTGCACATGCGTTCAAGCAACATAAAAAAGCTGCAAATAACCAAGACTGTGCACATAATGGTGCGCTAAACCACACCCCACCACCTACAACCGATGGGAAGATACTAGACATACCACCAGCAGCTTAATCTGGTTCAATGTATGTCACCTCTCAGCTGGCATCCATCTGCATCACCCCCCCCCGGGATGAGGCTGACAATAGGCAGAATTGTCTAGCCCTCCTTTCCCGTTGAATAATGACTGATACAAACATTGAGACAAATCTGGGAAAAAACAAGTGGTATGTACAGAAGGTGTTCTCTAGTACAGTAATAGAGCATGTTTGTGAAATGACATACTGAAGTGGAAAGTGAATGCTGAAGGTGAAGCCCAGACCATCCAGACTCCAGACCAAAACCAAAGCTTGGATCTAAGTAGCAACCTGTGTGTGAACTAAAGGCCCTTAGGGACTCACTTGGCACTAGAGACGGACTCTGGAGGACTGGAGCCTGCGGCAGCTAAAAATAGATTGAAGAACAGAAGAAGAAGTATGGAGCCTGGGCCTCGACTGGAGGAGATGGTTACAAAAATAAATCAGTGAGGGCCTGGGCCAGTCGCAGTGCCAACATACAGCCGAACGACCCTGTATCAATAAAATGTGAAAGAAAACAAACCCAAGCGCAAGTGTTCTAAGTTTTTGGAGTCAAGCCAGGTTACACACATACTACTAGTACTGCTACCTAACTTTTACTGGGCGGCAGTGGCACACAAACACAAAACGCAGCAGCCTGCTAACAATAATGTGGCTTTTTTTGAATTGGTAGGACTGGAGCAGGAGGTACATACCTGTCTGAATCAGACTCCATGTACTACTGTCCACTTTCCACTCCACTCCTGTCCTTCATTCTGGCTGGCAGAATGCAATGCCCCGGCCCCCTGGATTGGAACTTTGGAAGTAGAAATTTCATTACAGTGGTTTGCAAACAAATTTTTCCATCTTTTATAACTTTATTCAGAAACACTAGGGAGAAGCTGATTGTACCACTAACCTATTCTGTTTTCTATGGGTCCTCAGTATATACAAAGACTACTTAACATTGAATTTTATTACAGTGGTTTGCAAACAACTTTTTCCATCTTTTATAACTTTATTCGTTTTTCAAAATTTTTTAGTACTGAAACCAGTTTTATAAGAGCAATAAGACATTCCAAGGTGTGGGCTGTTGCCCAATAAGAGCACGTCCCACAATGCACCTGGGACATGCTCTTATCAGGCAACAAACCATACCACGTCATGTCTTACTGCTTTCTTAGCACACTACCATTTCCACAACTTGCAGACTGCTATTAGGTGGTGAATGCCAAGACTTTTGCCTACTGTGAGACTGGTCTCAATGTGCAATTTGTGAGCAAAAACATTTTGGTTTATTTACTGTTACAGAAATATAGCATATTGTATCAGAATAATTTTGCTTAGTTCTAGGCTGACATCTTCTGTTACTACAAATCCCAGAACCCCCTCCCCCGCAGCTGACATCAGAGCAGTAGGCAGCAATGGGAGTTTCTTTTTTTTTTTTTTTTTTTGATTATTTATTCTTATTCCACAGCTGGGGGAGGTTGTGCCTTTGGTTCACCCCCATCTAGCCAGCTAAGTTGCCGCCGCTCTGGTCCCGGGCAGACCTCTTGACCTCCCAGTTGTTGCCCCTCTTGGTCTCTCTGACCACCACAGAGACCAGGAGGGTGGACCCAGCAAGGAACTGCCTGGCACAGGACTGCGGCAGCGCCGACAAGCAGCCTTCATGCTGCCATGGATTTTCAGTAGAGTAGTTCCCCTGCTGGAGGAGGCATGCAATGATGCCAAGGGATGGAGCATGCACGCTTCCGTACGTGCTTCTCCCGATGTCTGCCTCCTCCAGCCCCATGTTTCTGCAGTGCCAGTGGTGTTGCTCCCCAGCTGCCACCAGGGGGCAGCCATGTGCTGACTGCTGATGTCCCCCCCCCCAAAGAAGGAGAGCAGTCCTCCGGACGTTCGATCCTTCTCCAACCCTGCCAATCCCTGGTGACCTGTGCTCGTTCTCGAACACGGGTCACCAGCGTGGCATGAGGTGTGGTGTCCAGTGCCTCAACCCTCTGTGCCAATGGGACAGCTAGCAGTGGGAGTTTCAATAGCTTGCAGTGCTTGTTAGAATTTATATAAGCTCTGATCTTTTGTTTGCTCGCCCCAATGTCCTCCCTGGGCTTCTTACAGTCACAGAAGTTTGTACATAGCCCCTGAAGAAAAGCAGAACAAGAAAACATCTTATCTAAGATTATACAAGCTCAAAACATGCATTGTGGGTTGTGACATAATAGCAAGAGAGCATTACAAGAAAGACAGAGCAGGAAATAGACTGTTGAAGTCTAATTTAATGCACTCGAGACTTGTTACAGAGCATTTAATTTTGGCAGTTCCTCCATATTGGGTGGAACTGCTCTGGCAAAATGACCTTTGTCAAATAATCAGAGGAACTGAAAGTGAGGTTCAAAACAGGGGATGTCAGGGAGACTGTTTATATTTATTAGTTTTACCATGATAAACTCAACTGGGACTTTAAAAGGAGGTGCTGGGCGCAAGCAAATAGTTCCAGCAAAGGTGACAACATTGTTCAGCAGAAATTATAATGCACAGAAAGTATTTGCAATGCAAAGAATAGCAGAACTATCATTTGGTAGTAATAGACAGTGATGAACACTACAGAAATGCATCCCAAGATATTCTGTGGTGTGGACCAACAGTCTTTAGATTGTCTTGAAAAGCCTATAATAAACCAAGGAACTGGTAAAGGAAGAATTTACTTACACCAAAAGTTTAAGATGTTGGCCAATATCAAACTTTTACTTTTGTTACAAATGACACAAATTTGGCACCAAAAATCTGTAATGTTATGAAAAACACATTGGCCAATTTTGTGCAGTGAGGAGATTTGGAAAAATGTGTTGGTCCACATCCCAGAATAATCTACAGTAGGTCACAGAATCTTGGTAACATCCTCTTCACTCAAAGACACTTTTGGAGTACCAAGCCTGAAATACCATTATATCTAGGAACAAAACAAGCATTTGTCAATGCCAAATGTTTGCTTGAAGTGTAACAGGGCTTTAAAGAGCCCCTGAGGTTGTTGGGACAACTCTGAAAACATAATATCTAGACACGGTTTAGCTTTTATTCCACCTTTTTGTAATTGTCACCACATATAATGGGTCTCCTTTTTCCATAGGACCAGCCATTATTTCGTCACATAAAGTAACGCTTATAATGGCAAACACTGCACGTTCCCCTGTTGTCAGGCATTACCGCTGCAGTGTCTCCCTTCCTGGCTCACTGCTTCCTTCTCGCCCACAACCCAGCTGCCAGAGAAACATGGCGGTAAGTCACTGTAAAAACCAAAAAGAGTTATTTTCTCCAAATAGGGGATAGCAAAATATTTAAAAAAAAAACCTGTAAAAGCTCTGAAAATGAAAATCTGTGGACTGGCTCACTGGCTGAAAACTGTACTGGAGTGTGGCAGCACCGGGGCAGCTGCTATTTTATATAATTGCTGTGGCCAAAAAGGGGGGACCCAGCAATTATGTAAAATAAAATATGGGATAGTGTATGTAAACATGAAGTTTACACACACCCCTTGAGGTTAGATGCTTTGACAAACCCTCGAGCTTCGCTCCCGGGTTTATGTAGCATCTGACCCCTCGGGTGTCTGTAAACTTCTTGTTACACACACCACCCCATACTTTATTCTATCTTTTATTTGTTTATTACTAAGGACATTCACAGGGGAACAGGATCTTTGCCCTAGTTGCTCTGTCTGCCTATTTACTTCTGCAGTCACAATTCTGTTTATGACATCCCAATCTGTTGCTGTAGAGATTATTATGATGTCATAGACAGGACATTATGATGTCATATGCAGACAAGCAGCCAAAGGTAATAAAGTCCAGGGGACATAGAAACATAGAATTTGATGGTAGATAAGGACCGTTTGGCCCACCCAGTCTGCCCATTTCCCTACCTATTGGATAAGCTGCAGATCCTAGTTAACCAACAGCCTACTTCCTGCCACCCCCCACTATAATTGCCTTATGTCTGTTCCATGCATTCTTGAATTCCCCCACTGCTTTTGACTCCATGACCTCCTCAGAAAGGTCATACCATGCGTCCACCACTCTCTCTGTGAAAAAATACTTTCTCACGTTGCCCCTGAGTCGTCCCCCCTCTATCTTCAAACTGTGCCCCCTTGTTCTTGCACATCTCTTTTTCTGAAAGATGCTACCCTCTTGGACTTTGTTGATTCCCTTGAGGTACTTGAAAATTTCTATCAAGTCCCCCCTCTCTCCCTCCTTTCCTTGAGGGTATACATATTAAGTTTCTTTAGCCTCTCTTTGTATGGTTTCTGGTGCAGACCCTGCACCATTTTAGTTGTCCTCCTCTGGACAGCCTCCATCCTGTCTATGTCCTTGCAGAGGTGGGGTCTCCAGAACTGCACACAGTACTACAGATGTGGTCTCACCAACTATCTGTACAGAGGAATAACAACTTCCTGTTTTCTACTAGTGATGCCTCTCCCTATGCATCCCAGTATCCAGTAATCATGTTTTTTTTGTCACTTCCATCTGTAATAAAGAACAAGCATTTGTCAATGCTGAATGTTTGCTTGCTGGCATTGGCATTGGCAGTGTAGGAGTTACAGAGCTGCATAATAGGAATGGCAGTGAAGTATTGAACTGAAGCCAGCCCCGCCACCACCCTGCTGAGACTGACAGGCATTGGGGTGTGCCTTTCGGTCGTCAGGCATAACGGCCACGCCATTTCACCACACCCTACCCTGCAGACACCGACAAGTGTCACAGTGTGCCTTGGGGTTTTTGGCCCTTATGCGCACACCATTCCATCAGAAAATACGGTGAGATGGGTGTGGTATAGGAGAAGGGGGTGAACTTTGGGGCTGAAGAGTCCAAGGCACACCTCGGTGCCTCTCACTGGCTGCAGGGTGTGGAATGGTATGAGCATTACAGGCGAGAATCCCAAGTCACACCCCTGATGCCTGTCATTTTCATAGGGTGGGGCATTATGGTCAGAAACCCTAACGCCTCAGGCATTCATTGGTATTTTCACTCCAAATTTTCAACATGGTTTTTTTGTGACCCCACCTCATGAACAATGGCAATATCAGTTTGTTAGCTGAAAGCTGCTTTGCACAGCGACTACAGCATTTAGCACCACAGGTGCAAAAACACATTCCGAATAGGATGTGAAAAATGACAGCTGTACTGTTCATGGGGAGGTGTAAAAAATGGCAATGTTGAAAATCTGCAGTGAAAATATTAAAAAAACTGGTGAAGTCACGAGCGTGCGTAGAAACTGTGCAACGCACATCCATAATGTAATTAGTTTGGGAATTTTTTACAGCAGATTGTCAGCACAGGCATTTTGGGACCTCTGATCATGAACAGTATAACTGTAATTTTCTTTATCTGTCCCGAACAATGATTTCCCACAGCGACCACGCATTTCTGCACTGAAAGTGTGAAAACACATTTTGGCCATGTTGTGAAAAATGACAGCTGTACTGTTCATAAGGAAGTGTGGAAAAATGCCACTGGTGAAAATCTGGACTGAAAATATTACAAATTCATGAACTTACGAAGGTGCGTGGAAACTGCTCAATGCTCACTTGTAACACAGACATTTTATGGACTTGTGTCACCAAATTTTCAACATAGCCATCTTAAGACCTCTGCTCATGAACAGTGTCACTGTGATTTTCTTAATCTGTCCCAAACATTGCTTTTGCACACCGACTGCACCATTGTGCGCTACATGTGCGGAAACACATTTTGGCCGAGATGTGAAAAATGACAGCTATACTGCTCATAAGGAGGTGTGGTAAAATAGCAACGTTGAAAATCTGGTGTGCAAATTTTAAAATTGCAATCCTTACGAGCGTATGTGATGAACAGCCAACTCATGCTCAGAAACAGTCATTTTTGGGAATTTTTTTCACCAAATTTTTAATATAGCCATTTTAACACCTCTGCTCATGAACAGTGTCACAGTAATTTTCTTAATCTGTCCTGAACATGGATTTTGCACACCGACTGCGCCATTGTGTGCTACATGCGCGAAAACACATTTTGGGTCAGATGTGAGAAATGGCAGCTGTACTGCTCATAAGCAGGTATGGTAAAATGGCAATGTTGAAAATCTGAAGTGAACATATTGAAAATTCGCGAACTTATGAGCATGCGTAGGAACAGCGCAATGCATGCTTGTAAAACAGTCATTTTGGGGAATTTTTTCACCAAATTTTCAACATAGGGTTTTTGGGGGCCTACCTCATGAACTGTGACACTGTCATTTCATAAATCAGTTCTGAAAGGTGGTTCCATGCAGTGACTGCAAAATCACCTTTCGGGGCCGATTAACACCATGACAGTGACAGAATTCATGAGGTGGGGTCCCAAAAACCCGATGTTGAAAATTTGGTGAAAAAATTCCCAAATGCCCGAGATATGCACTAAAGTTGAAAAAAACCCTATTTATTACATTATACAGCTTACCAACATTTTCTCAGTTCGCAGTCGGCTTTGAAGAGTGCAGACATGTTTCCGGTCCACCGAAGATCGTCGCGCTGAGCTCCGGAGGTAAGTATGGGGTGAGGAGGGGGTGTGGGGAGGCAGGGTGCGCAGAGGGTGGGTGCTGGTTCGGGGAGATTGGGTCAGGACAGTCAGCGAGGGAAGGTTTTTTTCTTTTTTTATTTAAATGACGCGGGACTTGTGTCACGCTGGGGTGGGCTCCCAGCGTGGCAGCTGGAAGGCTGTTTGGGGGGACGTGGAGCTGACAGGGGACTGGGCACCCCCATCAGCCATACATTCTGTTGCCACACTGGGGTGGGCTCCCAGCATGGCACCCTGTAGTCTCTTGGGGAAGGGGACAGTGGAGCCGATGGGGAGTTGGGCACCCCCGTCAGCCATACGATCTGTTGCCATGCTGGAGTTAGCTCCCAGCATGGCATCTGGAACTCTGTTGGGGGGGAGCACAGCACAGTCGATGGGGACTGGGCACCCCCGTCAGCTATATAGTGTGTGCATGGGGGGGAAGCACGAGCACGCAGTATGTGTGCGTGTGTGTGTGTGTGTGGGGGGGGAGTGCACATGAGCACGCGATAGCTTATCACTGCTCACTGAAGCGTAGCTCTCCCTTTCAACTGTATGGCACTGCATTTTGGATCATTGCACTATGTTTCTTGCACATGCGTGCAAGCAAACATAAAAATGGACTGTTTCAAATGAAACACACACAGCAATACACTGGAGATTATAAACCGATTTCACATATGCCCCATTTAAAATGCTATTAAAATATAAACAAAGTTTACTAATATTAAAATCAAGATTTGCTTCAATTCTAGTTCCCGCTGACATTTTTAAAGAATTAACTAATACGGTTCTGTCATCTTTAAAAATGTGCAACAAATCTTCCCTTTCCTAACTAAAATGTTACTTACATTCTTGATGCATTGTAGTCTATTATGACATGTCAGATTAAGATTGCACAGATAGATGCATCTAAGTGACATTTGTATACAATGGTTTGCAGTGAATGACTGAAATTGTATATAGTAGCGTCTAGTGTGTGGTGAATGACTGAAATGACTTGACGCTTGCTTATACAAGTCTGAAACGGACTGGATTAATGTGTTCCTGTATACCTTCAAGTTCAGTTACAAATCAGACACAAATGATCTATCTTGATTTTCTCTGTTTAAATTGATATTTTTAACGCATATGGTATCTATATCATTTATTTGTCATTGTTCAGTGTGCCGAACAATGAGATACTTTTTGTACATCGCACTGTTACTTTGTATGCTTGTAACTGTTGTACTATGCTACTTTCTTCTTTTCACCTGGAACACTCCAGCAAAATATCAAGGCATGTCATAAACAAATCCCATCAGTTATAGTAACGATTAGATAGATTCCCTAAGGGATTCCTGGTACAGAAATAAAAAAAAGTCTATATAGTAATAACAACCCTGCAAATAAACATCTGGACCTTTCCCTCAAAACAGCAGGAATATAAGTAGTTGGTTGTAAATCTAGATTTTGCCACAGTAATAGAATCACATTTTCTTATGTCCTTTATTAACTATTATTTCCTGCTTGGGTAATTGTAATATTTTTTTTTTGAACTGTGGACATTCCCGCTCAATACTGTGACTTTGCGCACCAAATAAACAGACGTTTTCTGTCACGCAAATTACCATGTTTGTTCTTTTCTTGCCTCCATTTACCTCCCTCTCACTTTTCTGTACCCCATTGAGAGATAACTACCCATCAAGTGACATCATTAATTAGTGGGCGCTTGTCTCCCAGGCAATCCTGCAGCGCAGGAGCACGCGGGCTTGGTTGCCACAGCAGCTGGTGCCTATGGAGCAGTCAAGGGCTCCAATTGGCTGCATTCAACAGACGCAGCGGATTGAAAATAATTATTATTGAGATGGAGCACTGTAGCTGCTGCCCTGGGGGTCAGCGACATTCTGATCCCCAATCAAGCCTCATCGCTGTTACCTGGAGCCCATTAATGGGGCACCGGGTTTTCCACCCAAATATATAGAGGAAGCATGGGAGAGGCTCGTCAAGATTTAGAAAAATCTTAGTTAAGGGAACGAGAACGTATATTGTGCTTAACGTCAGGTATACATTTATAGCAAACACATACATGTATAGTTATACTGTTGTTTTTATTTAAGTAACTATGTTTATGTTTGACTGTTACGCTCCATACTAGAAAGTATTGTCAAATGATGTCTAGTTTTCAGTGTTTGAGCTGAATTTGCCATTTTTGGTTATTTTAATTTCGAAGCTGAATGTGAATCCTACCCACCGAAATGTTTAAAAATTGATTAGTTTAGTGGACCTGACATTACTGAGTTGAATGCTTATACATTTTGTAGGGGGGAGGGGGTCTTCTCCATCATCCCCCAACCCTACACTTTTGGCTTGTGCCTGCCTAGCGAGTTGTCTTCTCACCTTTCCTGTTTTAACTTCTAGGATGGGAGAGAATACATCGTAGTAGTTCTGTGGGGGTGCACGCAGTATGCGTGTGTGTGTGTGTGTGTGGGGGGCGTGCATGAGCACGCAATATCTTATCGCTGCTCACTGAAGCGTAGCTCTCCCTTTCAACTGTATGGCACTGCATTTTGGATCATCGCACTATGTTTCTTGCACATGTGTTCAAGCAAATATAAAAAGGGGAAGGAATTTTAAACCCATAGTTCTGGCTGAATGGTACAGAGGGTAAAAGCACAGAACTGTAAAACAGAGGGTTGCAGGTTCAGCCCCCTCAGGGCCACAAACAATATTATCTATAGAAATCGCTACAGTAAACTTGTAGCCAGGCCCATGGCATGGGGGGCTGAGGTGCTGGACATCTCACTTCCTGCCACACCAGTGACCCAGGTTAGGGAATGGACCATGGTCACTTGGTGGCTGGCGGGGGGGAGGAGGATGTAGCATCCATCGACAGATCTCCTTTGAGGTGGGGGGACAGTGTGTACTGCTGCTTGGCTGCCACCTAGTGGAGCGTAGGTGACACAGCAGTGGTCAGACCAGAAATGAAAGTTGGATGCATACATTGAAAGCATGCACTGTCTTCACAGTCTGCATGTACACCACTGCACACCACAGGCTCTGACTCAAGAGGAGTATCGGGTGGAAAAGAACCCCTGTCTGCAGGATGGTGTTGTAACCCTAAAGGCACTGTACCACCATCATCCATGGCACTCACTCATACAATAAGGTAAGAAATAGATGGGGAAGGTCCTGGAGGTGGGGGGAAGGGGCTGGGGGTTGACAGCAGAAAGGGGGAAGATAGGGAGGGGCAGGAGGATAAAGTCTATATGTGAAAAAAGGGTTGCAAAAATATTTGAATGACAAACTAAATTGTGTCTAACTCTCAGCTTTTTCAGTTATCCAACTGGTGTCAGGGGCTCTTTAAAGGGAACATAACAATATGTAATTTTAATCAACTATTGCTGGTGTTTTCTGTTCATTATTGGCATGCTGTTAACATATTTGAAACTGTTATATTTGCATTCTGCATGCTGTTTTTTCCCCAACTTTGTTTAGAGCTTTCATATAGGCGTGTCCTATCTTTAACTGAGGGAAACATACAGACAGACAGACACACACACACACACACACACACACACACACACACACACACACAAACACACACAGTGTGAGACTAATGGGCAGAAAGCCAGTGTGATTGGTGGGGCTTTCTCCTTTGAACTACAAGAAGTTTACACCCATCAGCCAGCAAAACACTGTCATTGTCAAGTCTTTCCAGCATTGGCTTTTGACAGGCAACCCTTCTGCATTTCTACATCTATTGACTTACACAGTGCACACTTACACAGCCCCCTGCACTATAGTAACAATATTTTCACTTTGCCCATGCATTCATGCAAACAAAAATAGATGGGTTTTATAAGAGCAACAGATGTAATATCTGTAAATATACCAACAATAGTAAAAAAAAATGTGCATCCAAATATGAATAAAACAATAGAGATCAGAGAATTCCTCTGCTTTAATACATATTTTATGGTATATACCATCCTATGCTTTTGCAACAAAAATGTATGAAGGCAGAACAATTAGGCCAGACAAAGTCAGAATGCAAGAACACGTAAGGACATCCTTAGAGAACTACTGATGCCTCAAAGAAAACTTCAAAAAACATAATAATTTGGTACAATTCTGCCCATATTCCATTTATATTTTGTATATATCTCCTCCCCATTATTTATTACTAAGGAAATTTGCATGAATATACGATCTTTATCCCTTAGTGCTCCTTTAGAGTCCATCTGCCTCTATAGCTTACTACTTACTTTAAGTCATAATCCTCTATTGTGATGTCACAATCTGTTGCTATGGGAGTAACTGTGGTGCCACAAGCAGCGCATTATGACTTCAGGTAGGGAGAAAGCAGCTGGAATAGATATGCTGTTCAGGAGCAAAGATCCTGTTTTTATACAAATAACCTCAGTAATAAATAATGGGGGGGAGGAATACAGCACTAATGGGAAATACAAGCTGGACTGTGTCAATATATTAGGTTTTGTTAAAGGAAAGTTGCAAGATTCCCCAAATGCCTTTTACACATAGTATGCCTTTGCCAGACATGCTTCAGATGTTAAGTTGAAATTTGTTTTGTAAAAAAAAAATTATCATAGTCATTTTTTAAATGTTTTATCAGCGTTTTGTTATCCAGTTTTCCGTGTGTGGCCACACCCCCAAAAATGATGTCATGCCAGGGAGTTGTCAATGATTTACATACAGCAACAGGGAATTTACAATGCTGCCTTAAATGTGCCTTACTGAGACATACAATCCTTTATGTTGCTTGTGGTGAGCAGTAATATGTAAGTAACTGCAGCAAGGCATTGTGGGTAAAATACAAACCTGTTTTACAGTGTCCTTACTCTGTGGTGCTGTCCCATATTAGTGTGGTGGTGACAACAACATATGTTTTTCTATGTTTATTTTCACAACAATGCCTTGTGCATACCATATATGACTACAAGACTTTTTATACTGAGAGATGTAGTGTCCTATTTCTGCAGAGAGCACAGAAATATAATACCATGTATACTAATCTACATTGTGAGGCATTGTGGGTACAGTACATTGCTGATTTGTCTAGCTAAAAATAAAGTGAAAGTGTCCCTTTAATAACTTTGTTTCCCTGGCATGATGTCACAGTTGGGGTAGCAGCACTGAGAAAAAAGGGGCGGGTTATGCAAATGAAACAGAACACTGAAATAAAAGGCTTTTTTTTCAAGGAAAACAGCATTATTGGCAGTTTGAATGGCAGGAGACTGATTCACAACTCCTACAGGTTACTACTCCCATTTGCTATGGCAAAGTTGCACCTTTACTTTAAAGTTCTCCTGAAAGTGTTACCAGCTCTTTAAGAGCAAACTTTAGTCTTCAGGGGTCACTCATATTGCAATTACCCACAACTGTAACCCAGCTGGATTGTACTTTACTGGCATAGAACATGTGAAGGTTTCATGGAGAGGTGGATACAGGATTAACGGTCTCCTTCAGTGTGAGGCACACTGGATTTATTGTGTTAAGTGTACGAGTAGTTGGTGTCCAACAAGGAATTCACTTTACCCTTATTTTAATGATCTTTTATGTTATATTTTGTATTTCAGTTATTTTCTGTGATACCCTCTTAGTGGGTCCTTGATAGAGCCCTTGTCAGTTATCACATGTTCAGGGTTATTTAGGGTGTATAGCCAGTTTCCCAGCCTAACTATTTTGATTTGCTGCAGTCTTTCTCTCTTTCAGATTAGAATCAATTTGCACTTGTGCACACAGAACCTTGGGACCTTAGGATGAATTATAAAAGTTAACAATACGAATTGTTCAGGCCAGTTTCTTCTTCAGTGTAACCTGTGACTCATATTTATGTTGATTGCGCGCATGCGCAAGAAACATATTGCGGCAGCTTTCTCCACAAGCAGGTTGTGGAGGTGCTGCACTGTTGTGGCCAATGCCCCCACAGCCTTTAAAGGCTTGTCCAGCATTCCCCAGTGCCATGGCTGACACTAGTTCAGCCAGCATTTGAAGTTTGAAGCTTATTGTTCTAGGAATTAATACCTTTGAGCCAAGGCTCTTTTACAAAGGTTCCACATCATTAAATACAAAAACATAGTAGACAGTGTTACAAACAATCAGTAAGCCATTTAACAAGGCCACAACTTAAGCAGTAACATTTATGTACAGAAAAGAAAAAGGAACTCAGAGGCAGTGTCAAGGGCAAGGAATAAGGATTGGAGAGCTTGAGAGGGAAGAGAGGGAGAAATAAGAAGTTTAGGAGCAGACAGAACCAGGTTAGTGGTACTCAGGTTGTCTTTGTCAAAGAGGAGGCCATGGTGGTTGAGTGAAACAAATGTAAGTGCACTCAGTGGGATGAGACTTTAGTCAAAGCAGTCACAGGAGCTGGAGGCTGTGAGGTGGCGTAAAGTATGAATGAAAGCTCCCAATGTCGTGGAGGATAGGGAGGCAGGTTAAGGGCATTGTACCAGGTGGGGCATGGTATGTAAAGATCTTTGTCCCTGAGCAGTCCGGCATCTAGGGACAAGGAAAGATTGGTGGTCAGATCTGGTGGTACGAGTGCCATTGTTCAGGCAGAGCAGGTCCCGGATACATGGAGGAGTGAGTCCCAAGATTAATTTTTTTGCCACCACGCAGGTGAGATACATGAGGCGATTGGAAAGTTGCAACCAACCGGTTTCCGTGTAGAGGTCACAAGTGTGGGTCCGTCTCTGTACTCCAGTGAGGAGTTGACAGGTTTTGTTTAGTGTTGTTGAGATGCACTTTAGTGCAGTGGTAGTAGCTGAGCCATAGACAATTAGACCACAGTCTATGATTGAGATGATGGAGCTTTGAACAGCAGTCCTCAAGGCAGCTTGGTTGAAAAATTTACGGTTCCGGTACAAAATTCCAATGTGTTGGTGCACTGTTTTTGCAGTGTTATCGATATGGGCTGCAAAAGTAAGACATTCATCAAAAGTGACACAAGGTATTTGAAGGTGTTCACTTGTTCTAGTGTATTTCAAGAGAAGTTTTTATGACGAGTGGAGTATGCCTATTTCTGTTTTGATGACTGGCGAAAAGCATGGCTTTTGTTTTTTTTGATTTAGGACCAGTTTGTGCTCAAGGAACCACTTTTCAACACATGAGAAAGCAAGCTGCAAGCTCTGTCGTAGTGGATTTGGATCCTTATGGGAGGAGAGAATTACAGCGTCATCAGCATAGAGTATTAATTTTTTAGGGCAGAATTTGGGAAGCAAATTTAGAAATAGGCTGAAGAGTAGAGGACCTAAAATTGAGCCCTGGGGGACACCAGAGAGGACCAGTTTGGAGTCAGAGAGAACCTCAGAGATTTTTACTATTTGAGAACGTTGTGCCAGGTAACTTTTTACCCAGGCTCCAGGTCCCTCGGCTAGCCCAATGTTGAGCAGAAGAGATTGAAAGGCTATGGTGAACAGTGTCAAAGGCCTGTGAGGTCTATGAAAAGCTCTGGTTAAATAACCATTATCCAGGCTTTGTGAGTTTCACTAAGAAATCAAGTAGGGCATGTAGGCGTGCTGTGTCCTTTCCTAAATCCGTGTTGCTGAATGCAGAGTAGATTGTACTTTTGCAGGTAGTCTGATAGTTGATCCGCCACGATCCATTCAAGAGCTTTGGAGAGGGGTGGAAGTATAGATATGGGTCGATAGTTCTCTGGTGTGGAGTTGTCGCCCCCTTTATGCACTGGTGTGACTGTAGTGGCCTTCCATGTGTTGGGGAATTGACTTTGGCACAGGGAGAGGTTGAGAATTTTGGTGAGGGGGTGGATCACTTCTTCCAAGGTGAGGGACAGGAGTTTTAGATCAATGGTGTCACTGCTATATCTAGATTTAGAGCAGGCCTTTTTTATTTATCTGTAGGCTTCATATGTCATAACTATTTTAAAGTGAAATAGCGGTTTGTCTGGTGAGGTGGTTTGGGATACGAGTTTTGGAACTGACAAGTCCTGGAAGAAGTCTGGTGAGAGGACACCACTGAGGTCAGTGAAGGTTTTATTTAGGGCACCGGCCATAGTCTTAGGGTCACGGGTAGTGGAGCCATCAATGTTCATTGTCGTGGGAGAGGATTTAGACTGTTTGCCCGTAATATTACGTATATTGTCCCAGAAGGATCTCTCGTCACCCCAGGTGGTTTCTAGAGCATTCTTGAAATAGGAGCTCTTCATTTGCCTGATTTGTAAAGTGCATAGGTTGTGCGCCTGTTTATAGTTAAGTGAGTCTGTTATGGAGCCTGTGGCCCTGGCTATAGCCCAAAGATGGTCACGTGCATTAAGCTGAGCCATTAGTTTGGCTGTTAGCCAGGGATTAGAGAGGGTTTTGATTTTACATTTTTTGAAAGGTGCGTAGGTGTCACAGGCAGTGTTGAAAGTTTTAATGAAGAAGTCTAGGGCAGCATCCACATCCAGCGTATTGTAGATAGGGGACCAGTCTTGTTGTAGGAGGCAGGTCTTTAGTTTAGCAAAGTTTCCGTGCGGTAGCATTCGACTTAGGATGGTTTTAGGAGGTGGTTTGTGGAATTTATTTGTCCAGATACAGATCACAGGGGAGTGGTCACCAACTTGTAAAAAAACAGACTCTGCAATCAGGGGCCAGCTCCTCATTGCCGCATAAGCCATTCGTTGCAGTGAGGGGGCAGCCCGTCATTGCAAGGTGGGATCTTCATACACTGATATTGTTTGTGAACATGGCGGCGCTTTGCCGCCCGTGTTCTAAACAATATTAACCACTCCTGCCATGTTTACTTGGCCGACAGGGCCCCAGTCCCCATTGGCTTCAGTGCCCCAGTGTTTCTGTTGCTGACGGGAGCCCACTCCCCCATCGGCAACACGTAAACCCCTCTCCCCTTTTATTGTCTGCCGATGGGGTGCCCAATCCCCGTCAGCATAATGACACCCCCCTTTTGTTGTGTGTCGATGGGGGTGCCCAATCCCCTGTCGGCTACTGCCGCCCCCCCCAAAAGAAAGCCTCTGGTGGCATGCTGGGAGCCCACCCCACCATGCCACATGCCCCTGTAAAATAAAAAATGGCCCGCGGTGTCTTTTTATTTTTTACCCTGTAAAAAGGACTGTCTCTTGGCGGTCTTCCTGCCTCCCACCGTGCCCACCCACTCTACCCTCCCTCCCATACCCCTCACCCCATACTTACCTCCAGAGTCTGCACTCTTCAAAGCTGACCGTGAACTGAGGAAATGCGGTAAGCTGTATAATGAAATAAATAGGGTTTTCCAACTTTAATGCATATCTCAGTTATTTTTTGGAATTTTGGTACCAAATTTTCCAACATGGGGTTTGGGACCCCTCCTCGTGAATTCTCTTACTGTTATGGCATTAATCAGCCCCAAAAGGTGATTTCACGGTCACTGCGTGGAATCACCTTTTGGTGCCAATTAATGAAATGACAGTGCCAGTATTCATGAGGTGGGCTCTCAAAAAGCCTATGTTGCAAATTTGGTAGAAAAATCCAAAAAATGACTGTTTTATGAGCACGCGTTGCGCAGTTGCTACGCACGCTCGTAAATTCATGAATTTGCAATATTTTGATGCCAGATTTTCAATATTGGCATTTTTTAACACCTTCTTATGAGCAGTACAGCTGTCATTTTTCACATCCTGACCAAAATGTGTTTTCACAATTCCGGCGCAGAATAACGCGATCGCTGTAGGAAATCAGTGTGCAGAACACATTAAGACAATGACAGTGGCACTGTTCATGAGCAGAGGTCCTAAAATCTCTATGTTGAAAATTTGGTAACGAAACTCCATAACATGACTGTGTTACAAGCGTCCGTTGAACTGTTTCCACGCACCCTTGTAACTTCGCAAATTTGTAATATTTTCACGCCACATTTTCAACAGTGGCATTTTTTCACATCTCCTTATGAACAGTACAGCTGTCATTTTCCACATCCTGGCTAAAATATGTTTTTGCACTTCTGCCGGAGAATATCATGGTCGCTGTGGGAAATCAGTGTTTGGGACAGATTAAGCGAGTGAGAGGGGAGAGTGACCAAGCTCAACTGAGCTCTATCGGAACTGCTGTGGATTTGTTTGTGGGCATAAAAAGGCCCCAATGCAAAAGCCCAGTACAAAAGGGCAGCCTGCAGCACTAGGAGAAACAGAACGAGAGAGCGAGTGAGAGAGGGGGAGTGAGCGAACTCACCGGAGCGCTGTCAGGACTGCTGCGGATTTCTTTGTAGGCAGAAAAAGGCGTCAATGCAGGCAGGGGCCTAGTACAAAAGGGCAGCCTGCAGTGGTGGGAGAAACAGTATGAGCGAGTGAGACAGGGGGACTGAGTGAGCTCAACGGAGCTCTATCAGGACTGCTGCAGATTTCTTTGTGGGCAGAAAAAGGTGCCAATGCAGGCAGGAGCCCGGTACAAAAGGGCAGCTTGCAGCGTCAGGACAAACAGAATGAGCGCGTGAGAGACAGAGACTGAGCAACCTCAATGGAGCTCTGTCGGGACAGCTGCGGATTTCTATATGGACAGACAAAGGTGCCAACGCAGCCAGGAGCCCTGTACAAAAGTGCAGCCTGCAGCACCAAGAGAAACAGAATGAGTGAGTGACAGAGCAGTAGTGAGCGACCTCAATGGAGCTCTATTGTGACTGCTGCTGATTTCTTTGTGGGCAGAAAAAGGCGGCGACGCAGGCAGGAGCCCAGTACAAAAGGCCAGCTTGCAGTGCCAGCAGAAACGGAATGAGTGAGTGAGAGAAGGGGAGTGAGCGAGCTCAATGGAGCTGTGTTGGGACAGCTTCAGATTTCTTTGTGGCCTGAACAAGCCGCCAATGCAGCCAGGAGCCCAGTACAAAGGTAGCCTGCAGCCGCGGAGACACAGAACAAGCGAGCTGGGGAGGGGGGAGGCATCAGCTGAGCTCTGTTGGGACTGCTGAAGATTTGTCTGAGGGCAGAAAAGGGCAGCAATGCACGCAGAGCCCCAGTACAAAAGGGCAGCCTTCAGTGGTGGGAAAACCAGAATGAGTGAGTGAGTGAGAGAGGGGGAGTCAGCGAGCTCAACGGTGCTCTTTTGTAATTGATGCAAATTTCTTTGTGGGCAGAAGAAGGCGGCAATGCAGTCAGGAGCCCAGTACAAAAGGGCAGCCTGCAGCGTCGGCAGAAAGCGGAATGGCGAGTGAGATGGGGGGTGGCGAGCTCAATGGAGCTCTATTGTGACTGCTGTGGATTTCTTTGTTGGCTGAAAAAGGCGGCAATGCAGGCAGGAGCCCAGTACAAAAGGGCAGCCTTCAGTGCCAGGAGAAACAGAATGAGTGAGTGAGACAGAAGGAGTGAGTGACCTCAATGAAGCTCTGTTGGGACAGCTGCGGATTTCTTTGTGGGCAGAAAAAGGTGCCAACACAGGCAGGAGCCCAGTACAAAAGGGCAGCCTGCAGCACTGGGAGAAACACAATGAGCAAGTGAGATGGGGGGAGTGAGCGAGCTCAACGGAGCTCTATCGTGACTGCTGCAGATTTCTTTGTTGGCAGAAAAAGGCAGCAATGCAGTCAGGAGCCCACTACAAAAGGCCAGCCTGCAGCGCCAGCAGAAACAGAACGAGTGAGTGAGACAGGGAGAGTGAGCAGGCTCAACAGACCTGTGTTGGGACTGCTGTAGATTTCTTTGTGGGCAGAAAAAGGTGCCAACACAGGCAGGAGCCCAGGACAAAAGGGCAGCCTGCAGCGCCAGGAGAAACAGAATGAGAGCGTGAGAGAAGGGGAGTGAGCCACCTCAATGGAGCTCTATTGGGACAGCTGCGGATTTCTTAGCGGGCAGAAAAAGCTGCCAACGCAGGCAGCAGCCTAGTACAAAACAGCAGCCTGCAACACCGGGAGAAACAGACTGAGTGAGTGACAGAGGGGCAGTGAGCAAGCTCAACAGACCAACACAATCAACATTCGGCATTGACAAATGCTTGTTATATTTATGTTTCAGTTTTTGATAGAGATGTAATTTCGCATGAGTTAGTTAGCACTGTGGTACATTAACCTTGAGGTTATATTCAAGCCATGCAGTGGAGTTTGAGATTATATAAAATAGCTAAGAGGTATTTTGCATAGTGATGAGAGTTAATGTGGATCCCTGCTAATTCAGAACTATTCTGTAAATACATTCTAAATATATAACTGTAGGGATAAGTTTATACAGTACCACTATACTTATCTTATGATGTTGGGGTAGCCATATAGAATACTTTAAATTTAACAATGGTATCTGTACCTTTCAATTAGCTGTATTGAAACAGAATGGTCATAGTCACCCCCCTTCCGGAAAGTTCCTGAGCATCATAAGGCATCAGGTGTTGAAGGCTGTATTGTTAAGCCTTTTGTAAGCAAATGTGTGCTATATTTTGCTGCATTTTGAAGTCCGTGCATTGCTTCATTTTGATTTTTTGCGAAGGCCACCTACCTATAAGCAACAGAAAGTCTATGAGATGGGAGTTGCATTTCCTGCTTGTGAGCTGAATGTGAACACATCAGCACTCCCTGGTGGCCAGCGGTACCCCCTTCCACTCACCAACTCCTGTTTCTGTGCACTCCGGTGTTCAACGGTACACCTCCTTCTCCAAAGTCCAGCTGGCTCAGGTGGCAGTAACATCCCCACCACCACCCACGTAAGTAGTCAGTTTCACCAGGTAAGAATAAAGTGTATAGTTGTGTACTGTGTGTGTATGTGTATAGTGTGTATGCTTCTGTCCATGTAGTCTGTGTGTGTTGTGCTATGTGTGCATGCACACATCTGTGTATGTAGTGATGTGTGTGCATGTCTGAGTATGTGGTGCTGTGTTTTGAATCAGTGTAGGTGGTGTGCACCTGTGCATCTTTGCATGTACTGTAGTACTGTAAGTGTAGTTCCTGTGTGTGTCTCTTTGTATGTAGCATGTGTGCAATTCTATTGCAACAACACTGTACACTTCCCAAAGAATGCTAAACCAGCTGCTGTTGACTGCAGCCAACTTTTGTTTATTACTAAAGCCATATGCATGAAAATAGAACGTTTTCTGTTGGATGTGTAACCCCTTGTGGGGGCTTACCTGTGTTGCCCCACATTTTCCCTGTTCTATTTCCTGTTTTCCTGGTGCCCCTGGTTTCTCCCAAGTTGCCGAACAGCCTCTTCTTGTTGTTTTGCCCATTTTGGGCTTGGGATCTGAGGGTACAGTTTGCTGCCACTCAATTCAGTTACTATGGGGCGGCGATCGCACAAGTGCAGAATGTGATTTGATGTGTCGACCGCATTGCAGTTCAAAAAATTGGGAACTCTTTAGTGGTCCCGGTGCCTCTGTTGAGATTAGTGGGGACCAGAGACCTCACTGAGGTGAGAGGGGAGCCTCAGTGTTTTTTATAAATTAAAGTTTGGATTCAGGCACTTAGCGAGGGCTCATGAATAATTCATGAGCCCTCATGAATATTAATAAGGTTGCTGCCTGCCACCTAGGGGGACAGAGTTTCAGTGGCAGTGACAGTAAAACTACTGGGACCAACAGAATGGGAGTGGGCTCATTTGACAGGGGGCAGGTGGGGTTATGATCCAGTGGGGTGTTTGTTTAAAAAAAGTATTATGCTGGGCTGCATTTGCCCTATGAAGCTGGGGGAACTGTATGGACTCCATAGAACTGAAGGGGAGCCGACATGTTTGTGATGCTTGACCCCAAAATTGCAGCCAGTCAGTGATCAAAGTACCTAAAACTTGGACAAAGGGACTCCTGGGAGCAGGATGGGATTAATTCAGGTGCCTAGATCATGCCCCAATAAACGAGCAGGAAATATTGATCTCTATGGCTATAGATTATTGATGGGCTTCAACAGCCAATCAGAACCCTGGATTCTTGGCAGAAACTGTGTGGACCTGTTGGAATTTTCGTCAGTCTGTTCCCGGGCTCTGTATGAGTCAGGAGTATCCTGCAAGAGTGGACTTTGGACTGCAGGTTTTTTCCAGGCCTTTTTTGGAGATTGCTGTTGCCGAATTGGATTGAGAAGGGGAAAGAGAGAAAGAGACTAAACCGTGACCCTGATTCCCCAGGTACTGAGAAGTTGCTTAAACATTGTTGGGAGAAATTAGATGCTGCAGAAACCCTGCACTAGTTGGCTGAATTGGCTAAGAGGATGGTGCAAATTATCTGAAGGCTACAGTTGCTACTGAGAGTTCATTTGCTTGTGTGGGACTGCAAGTGTAATTTTGAAGAGGCAAAGCATCTCTGGTCGTCAGGTTGCTAGCCAGGTGCTGTACATGTCCTGAGTGAACTGGTTAAAACTGACTGAGAGCTGTGTTCTAGCTGCAGCTGAATGCAAGGTTGTGGACATTGTTTAGCTGGAAAGTGCGGACAGGTGTGCAGGGCTGAGTATTCTCAGACTCCCCTGTTGGATTGCACTTGCACTTCTTGGAACTAAGGCTAGCACCCACTCCAGTTGGCACTGGACTTTATTGGAATAACTACCTGGAACTGTTCTGTTTGTGAACTCAGTGCAGGGACTGCAGAAGGCCCCCCACCATTTGGGAGTTCTCACCCAGAGCCAGGGAGGGAACCTGCTAACCCCTTCCAAGTGGGACTCACTGTCTCAGGAGGTCACCGGCATTTGCTGGGGTGCAGGGCACCTACGACCCATCGGGGAGCTGGACTGCAGAGCCACTCCCGGGTCTGGGCCTTCTGGGGCTAGTGCTGTCCTGCCATAGAGCTCTGCAACAGACCAGAAGCAGCTGAAGGTGACAAGTGGCCAGAAATACAAACAAGGTGACCAGCTGCAAGATCTTCGAGCAAGTCCATCCTGCCCGAGGGACCAAGGCTGGTTTTCCTTCTGCCCTGGGCTGCACTGAACAAGGAGCCCCATACTCCAGGTTCTTGAGATCAACAAACAGTGAGTACCCAGGAACTGGTTCCTGGAAAGGAAAAAGGGGAATTTGTGTCTTTGCAAAATTTCAGGGCCCCAACTGCTGGCCAACCCACTGCACTGGAAGGTGGGAAGGTACAGTATCCCAGGGGGCTGTACCAGGTGGATACCTGGCCCACTAATTTATTTGTTGAAAAGTTTCACCAGGAAAGCACACTGAACAACTGGGATTGCTCATCTCCCGGTGCTTCCTGGGGGAAGGGATACAGGAGGAACAGAACAAAAACAAAAATTGTACCTTTGCCAATGAAGGCCACAAATATGAACATAATTCAGTTATACAATGTGTAAAATGGGATTAAGCAGCAGTGAACACATATAGACATATAGCCAATGGAGGCCACAAATATGAACAAAATTCAGTTATACAATGTAGAAAAATTGTATTAAGCTGCAAAGAATGCATATAGACATAACATTGTGCAGTACGGATTATGAGTCATAAGTACAGATCTAGAACATGACATACGTGCTAGTAAGTGCTAATTAAATAAGTAAATTGGGGGAGGGGAAGGGGATGAGCCAGGAGGCAGTAAGAAAGCAGTAGCGTTGGTGATTAGGAGTGTGATGCGGGTGGGTGGGGGAAGGGTGGGCAGCCAGTTGTGCAGCTTGAGCCACTTGGATGGGAATCACCCCCTAAGGCATAAGGTGGATAGCTACTGCAATGTGGTAGAAGAAGAAGTTAGGTGGGAGAAGAGAAGCACAGTATAGGGATAATTGGGAATGTGAGAATTAGGAACAGGTGCAGTTTGGAGAGAAGTTTAATACTGCTGATGAGATGAATGTGGTGGATGAGGAGTGGCGGATTTGCGGTGGGAGGGAGTTCCAGAGTTTGGGGAAATGGTAAGAAAACACTGATTGCCGTATAGTGGTCCTGCATCAGGGGACAATCAAAGTGCCGGAGTCATTTGATCGGAGAGAGAGTGGGGGGAGGAGATTGAAGGGCTGAAGAGAGGTAGGAGATTAGAGTGCCAAACCAGAATTTAGAGGCGAATTTGGAGCAGTGGGAGAGTCGCCTGTAGTCAAGAGAAGGAAGGCAAGAGAGCGATAGAGGTTACAGTGATGGGTGAGGGGGATAGAGTCCAAGGTGAAATGACAGAAAGCATTGAAGAGGTTATCCAGTTTGGTTAAGGAATAGTCAAAAATAGGTAGAATTATTTTCTGGACTAGTTTGCGCCTGGCCATTAGAGGTAGACAGCTATGGTTCCTGTAAAGGGTGCCGAACGTGGGACGCAGTTTTTCAGGATGGCCAGAAAAGTTGAGGTGTTGGTCAAGCCAGACCCCAAGGTACCTAAATGAGGATGTGTCCTTGAGGATAGTCCCATCAAGGGTGTGGAAGGAAGGGGGGGGTTAGCTGAGAGAGTCTCTGCCTAGTGCCACAGGTCATTGAGATTGTCTTCTTGGCATTGAGGATAAGTTGATGAGAGCTAAGCCAGCATTGAACATTATTGAAGTCACGTTGGAGTATTGCTACTACATCATTGGAGGAGTGGCTGGAGAGGTACAGGACAGTGTCATCAGCGTACATGTGTATGGAGGATGATACACAAACTGTTGGGAGGTCGTTGAGAAAGATGGAAAATAATAGTGGGCCAAGTACAGAGCCCTGTGGCATGCTGGTGGTAATTTGGAGGGGGGGGTAGTGAGTCAGCTATCCTAACAGACTGTGACCTACCTGTGAGGTAGGCTCTGAACCAATTTGTGGCAGAGTTGGATAGGCCGACTGCAGTAAGGTTTTCAATTAGGAGAGGATGGGAAACCATGTCGAAAGCCTTAGCGAGGTCGACAAATATGGCAGAAGTGATTTGCCCACTGTCCATCCCTGTTAGGACAGAGTCAGTGAGTCTGAGTAGGGAAGTTGAGGTTGAGTGGTTCTTCTGAAACTCAGATTGGAAGGGAGTGAAGAAGGAAGATTCAGAGAGATAGGAGGAGAGTTGGGACAGGACAAGATGTTCCTGGAGTTTTGCAAGGACTGGTAAAAGAGAAATAGGGCAGTAGTTGCCAGGAGAAGAAGAGTCACCACCCTTGGGTAGAGGGAAGATGTTTGCATGTTTCCAGGTGGTAGGGACAGATGTAAGGGAGAAGGAGAGGTTTAGAAGGTCAGCCAGTGGTGAAGAGATAGCGGATGTTGATAGGCATAGTAGTTTTGGGTCGAGGCCATCTGGGGAGCTACCTTTGGAAGGGTTGAGCACAAGGAGTGCTTCCAGGGCTTCAGTTGGGGACTGGGGAGATTGGGGGGAAGGAGAAGGTCTTGGCTGGGAGGGGTGTTGAAGGATTATTGGATTTGGGGGCAGGGTTAGGGGGAAGAGGGAGAGAGGCTACTAGGGCTGAAGCACAGAACGTGAAATAGGAGTTGAATTCTGCTGCAATGCTAGGATGGTCAGAGATGAGGGAGTTGTTTACCTTGAGCAGTGGGGTGGGGGGTTTGGAAGGAGGGGAGAAAAGAGAGTGCACGACCTTCCAACATTTTGAAGGGTTGTTTATATTATCTTGAAAGGTGTAGCGGAAGTATTCTGCTTTGCCTAGACAAATGGCTTTTGTGCAGGAGTTCCATAGCAACCGGTATTTCTCAAAATCCCTAGGTAGCGTGGATAATTTGTGGATTTTCCACACAAGGTCACGTACTCGCTGGCATGCCACTAGTTCTGCAGTGACCCATGGGAGGTGGTTACCACGGATTCTGGTGTTTTTTAGAGGGGCATAATTGTGCCAGACTTTGAGGAAATTATCCTTGAAGTAGTTGAGTGCTCGGTCCATAGAGCTAGTGGTAGCTAAGGGAGACCAGTCAATCTGGGCCAGGTCCTGATGGAGGGGGACAAGGTCTAGTGATTTGAAGGAACAAGTTAGTAATATTTTGTGGGGGGCCACAGGTCTGTGAAGTTTGCAGACAAGGAAGATCAAGCAGTGGTCGCTTAGAGCATCAGGGAGTAGACTGGACTGAATAACTCGGTGAGGATGGGAGGTGAGGGCCCAGTCAATCAAGGAGTGTTTTGGGATTTTTGGTTTAGCCATGTTGGTTCTTGAATTAGTTGCGTGAGATTTCGGGCTGTTATCTCATTTTGGATTTTTTCTAGGGTGGAGGCCTGCCAGTTTAAACTGAAGTTGACCATTATGTATAGTTCGCCAGCAGTGGTGTGAGACATTATGGTGGCAATTAGCCCAGTAGCAATTGCAGAGTTTAGGCCAGGATGGCAGTAAATCCCAGGTACATAGATGGGGATGGAGAAAGGCAAGGATAACCTTAATACTAGTGCCTCATATGCAGATGGCACAGAAGACGTTAAGATGGTGGTAATTTGGAGAGATGAGGAGGTGTAAATTGCCACCCCTCCAGTTCTGGATGTACGGTCTTGGCGGGAGAGGGTGCATCCTGGGATAGTGATAGAGGTATCAGGGATTTTATTGCTTAGCCACATTTCGGATAGAATGAAGATATCGGTGGTTAATAAAGCAACTAAAGACTGAAGCAGGTCTATTTTAGGTAAAAGGCTCCTTATATTAAGGTGTAAGAGTTTTAAGCCACGCGGGAGAGTCAGACTGGCTGGGTTAGTGGAACTAAGGCATGAGTTGGTCAGGGCCAGAGCTGGAGGCTGGGTTTGCATTAGGGCTTATGTCGCTAGCAGATAAGAGCAGTTACACAATTATAGTGAAATGGAATTTATTACTTTTTTACCAAGGGCAAGAACCCAGAGTGAAATGGTGAGGGGGGGGGGATAGTTCAAGGATGGTGGCCAAGTTATTATTAGTTGAAGTAGGACATAAGAATTTGGCAGAGACCTGAGTGTTGCTAGGGAGATGTATGGGAAGTGCATCCATTTATGGTTAGGGGTGGATGGAATCATTGCAAAGAGGAAGTTGGGATCGATTGCTGCAGGAAGGCAGGAGTGGGGGAGTAGGATCTTCGGGGAGGCTATAGGTGGAGGTAGGGAGAGGGTAGGGAACAAGGAGAGAAGTATGAATGTGAGAGGCAGGCAGGGGGCGTGTACAACATAGTGATCTGTTGCCAATTACTAGATTAGTTATGATAGATTAACTACTAATAGAGGAGTAGATCTAGCTAGGAGAGGATTTCAGAGATTAGAGAGTAGACTTCCTCTAGTGGTGGTGGAAAACAACGAGCAAATGAGCAAGTCCACACTTAGAAGGGGAAGGGAGCAGTTTAGGGACAAAAGAACAGGCAGAAAGGTTGGCTAGGAGTCTAAAATACTGAATTAAGATATTTAGTTAGCAATTGCAAAATGTTAAAATTAACTGCTAGTACTTGCTTCACAATCTCAATTTGCACAGAAACTATAAAATTAACTTTTAACATTTGTTGCACAGTCTATGCTACCTCAGTAGAAAAGTCAGGACTTTCTGGAATTTAGTAGTTAGTTCAGGACTTTATATAACAGAAATTGCAATGGATTAAGCCCAGCTAGTATGATAATCGAGATAAAAATGTAGAGGAAGTATAGGGGAAAGCTAAGAGGGAAGCAGGGAGGGTAGAGTAAACAGGCTTTAGGCTATATTGAGACGTAGTCAAGGCGGCCAATTCGGGGAAGGAATGATGGTTGAGGGAGGAGTTTATAAGTATTTATTAGAGAACGGGGTGGTCGGGGTGGGTGGGTGGCAGAAAATATACTCCAGGTAGTAACAGAAGTGGTATCAGAGGCAGTTAGAAGCAGGACCTGCTCTTTTTATGTTTGCTTGCACGCATGTGCAAGAAACATAGTGCCATCATCCGAGTTTTCGGAGGTGTGTCAACCCTCTTCCAATTCAATCAGTGTGTTTGCAGGCGCGGCCGCAGTTCTCCAATGCCTGCTGGAGCTGTCTATGACAGCTCCAGAATGCAGTGGCGTACAGTTGAAAGGGGGAGCTACGCTTCAGTGAGCAGCGATAAGATATCACCTGCTCATCGCGTGCTCCCCTACACACACACACACACACACACACACACACGCACATGCCGTGCTGTCCCCAACGCACACACTGTATAGCCGCGGGGTGCCCAATCCCCGTCGGCTGTGCTGCGCCCCTCAAACACGGTTCCATATGCCACACTGGGTGCCCACACCAGCGGGCTACAGGTCGAGAACGACGGGGTGCCCACCCCGCTGGCTCCACTGCCTCTCGAGACAGGGTGCCACGCTGGGAGCCCACCCCAGCGTGGTAACAGATGTTATGACCGACGGGGTGCCCACCCCGCCTGCTCCACGCCCCCAACCAGCCGCCCCTGCCTCGCTGGAGCCCACCCCAGCGTGGCAAACGTCCGCATCGCCATCATTAAAAAACAACCTGAAACTCAAAACGGTCCCTCGTAGTCTCCCTGCCCCCCACAACCCGCACCACCCACTGTGCACCCAGCCTCCACTCCCCCCTCACCCCATACTTACTTCCGGAGCTCGGAGCGATGATCTTCGGTGGACCGGGAACACATCGGCACTTTTCAAAGCCGACCGCGAACTGAGGAAATGACGGTAAGCTGTATAATGGGATAGATAGGGTTTTTTCAACTTTGTCGCATATCTCAGGCATTTTTGGGCATTTTGTGCCCAAATTTTCAACATGGGGTTTTTGGGACCCCTCCTCATGAATTATTGCACTGTCATGGCGTTAATCGGGCCCGATGGGTGATTTCATGGTCACTGCGCAAAATCACCTTTCAGGACTGAGTAATGAAATGACACTGCCACTGTCCATAAGTGGGCTCTCAAAAAGCCTATGTTGAAATTTTGGTGGAAAAATTCCTAAAAATGATTGTTTTACGAGCGTGCGTTGAGTAGTTCCTACGCACGCTCGTAAGTACATGAATTTTTTATATTTTCACTCCAGATTTTCAACATTGCCATTTTACTACACCTCCTTATGAGCAGTACAGCTGTCATTTTTCACATCTTGCCCAAACCGTGTTTCCGCCCATGTAGCGCACAATGGCACAGTCGGTGTGTGAAATCAATGTATGGGACACATTAAGAAAATCACAGTGACACTGTTCATGAGCAGAGGTCTTAAAATGGCTATGTTGAAAATTTGGTGAAAAAATTCCTAAAAATGACTGTTTTACGAGCGTTCGTTGCGCAGTTCCTACGCATGCTCGTAAGTTTGCGAATTTTCTATATTTTCACTCCAGAGTTTCCACATTGCCATTTTATTACACTTCCTTATGAACAGTACAGCTGCCATTTTTCACATGTCGCCCAAAATGTGTTTCCGCGCATGTAGCGCACAATGGTGCGGTCAGTGTGCGAAAGCAATGTTTGGGACAGACTAAGAAACCACAGTTACACTGTTCATGAGCAGAGGTCTTAAAATGGCTATGTTGAAAATTTGGTGACAAAAGTCCATAAAATGACTGTGTTACGAGTCAGCATTGCGCAGTTTCCACGCACCCTCGTAAGTTCATGACTTTGTAATATTTTCAGTCCAGATTTTCACCAGTGGCATTTTTCCACACTTCCTTATGAACAGTACAGCTGTCATTTTTCACAACAAGGCTGAAATGTGTTTTCTCACTTTCAGCGCAGAGATGCGTGGTCGCTGTGGGAAATCATTGTTCGGGACAGATAAAGAAAATCACAGTGACACTGTTCATAATCGGAGGTCCCAAAATGCCTGAGTTGACAATCTGCTGTAAAAAATCCCCAAACTAATTACATTATGGGTGTGCGTTGCACAGTTTCTATGCACGTTCGTGACTTCACCAGTTTTTTTAATATTTTTACTGCAGATTTGCAACATTGCCATTTTTTACACCTCCCCATGAACAGTACAGCTGTCATTTTTCACATCCTGTTCAGAATGTGTTTTTGCACCTGTGGTGCTAAATGCCGTAGTCGCTGTGCATAAGCAGCTTTCGGCTAACAAACTGATATTGCCACTGTTCATGAGGTGGGGTCTCAAAAAACATGTTGAAAATTTGGAGTGAAAATACCAATGAATGCCTGAGCTGTTAGGGTTTCCAACCATAGCACGCCCCACCTATGAGAGAATGACAGGCATCAGGGGTGTGACTTGGGATTCTTGCCTATAATGCTCATACCATTCCACACCCTGGCAGCCAATGAGAGGCATCGAGGTATGCCTTGGACTCTTCGACCCAAAGTTCACCCCATTCTCCTATACCGCACCCATCTCACCATGTTTCCTGATGGAATGGGGTGCGCATAAGGGCCAAAGACCCCAAGGCACACCGTGACACTTGTCAGTGTCTGCAGGGTAGGGTGTGGTGAAATGGCATGGCCGTTATGCCTGACGACCCAAAGGCACACCCCAATGCCTGTCACTCTCTGCAGGGTGGTGGTGGGGTTGGCTTCAGTTCAGTACTTCACTGCCATTCCTATTATGCAGCTCTGTAACTTCTACACTACCAATGCCAATGCCAGCAAGCAAACATTCGGCATTAACAAATGCTTGTTTAATCAGTGAAGAGTGGCCATTCATTTAAGGATCCACAAAGTTCGGATTTGGTCTCCCAATGTAATGGAAAACAATCAGCAGCCTCAAGATCATGAATCTGGGTCCCGATTATAAGATGAAGTTCCTCCTTACTCTATATAAAAAAAATATATTTTATTTTCTATAGCGTTTTACATACAAACTGTCCCACATAGCCCTTAATGGGATTAGCAAAAATAACAACCTGCGGCATCATTATTAGATCTAAGGTCTCAGGGAAAACAGTGGAACCATACAGTAATTTCAGACATGCTCAGCTTTGATCTCCTATCTGTATTTAATTCCCATTTTCACAATAATTACAGCAATAACATGTAACCTGAATCACTGCCCCTCCCCCCACACACACACATGGACTTCCTCTGATCTGGCTGCTTGTCTACACCTGACAACATCATTTACTGTTCATGGCATCTTAATAGTTTCCATAAGAACTCTTTCTCACTCTTCTCACCCCCACCTATCTCCTCTATATACCTATCAATACCTTCCCCACTCCTTCCACCATTCCCAAGCATGTAAGAACTTTCAGCACCTGTCATCTTGGAAATTTTGGAGAAAATATATGATTCAGACTCTTTTCGCATATATTTTTATTTAGTCCTCCCCTTTTCATAACTACTATGTATATTTACAGTAAAACAGGATCACATTCCACTGAACATCATCTGAACTGACTGCTTGTCCACACTTACTCATGCTGTTTGTGACATCAATTCCGTTTCAGTTCAGTTTATTTATTATACTCTAATGGCATATGAGCAAAGATTGCCCATTTTCACAAGCATCCAGTTTTGGACAACAAATCATAACAGCAACAGCGAAAAAACACAATTACAATACAGAAGGACAGTCAACATAAAGCCATTGGTTATAAAAACAAATACAGTGGTAAAAACAAATAAGAAAAGTAAAACCATAACCATAAACGAAACTACGACTGGTCAAATGATCAGAGACAAGTGCTAGGGTTCAAGAAGGTGCTTATTAAGCGCCAAAGTAAGCAAAATATTCACAGACCAGGTAAACCTGCTACTGGTGAGTGTCGACACTATACTGCAGGATTAGCAGGAGAGATGGAGAAGTACTCCAGGTGGGACAATCAGGGCTGGAGACACCTGCATGTGGAGGCCAGGGACAGGTGCTTCCTTAGGTTATACTTAAAGGAAGAGGTGGGGGGGACACCAGATGATAATGGGGGAAATGATCTTAACAGTCAGTTAAGAGACATCTTAATAGTTTAAAGACAGAGGAAATGTGATTTAACCATAGCCACCCACTTGCCCCCAGTGTCAAGATTCAATTTTATTCTAATATCTCACACCTGAAGTTATATTCTAGTGGGTTTCCTCAGTGAAATGATGATCTGTTACCACACAGAGATGTTATCTCCTGTCTGATAGTTCAGTTTCTTGTTATGCTATAAATTTGTTCTGTCTGCAAAAATTATTTAACTGTCAAAATTATAGCTTTCAAGTGGGTTCATTGTCACCTGTTGACATGCCTGCAAGCTTCCTTTTTCACAGTTAAACAAATTGTTACAAACTGAACAAATGTACTACATATCAAGGAATTGAACTATAACATGGGATGGCCTGTCTGTGTTGTAACAGATCACCATTCCCCCAAGCAAACTTACTATAGTGAAACATCAGATGTTAGGTGGCTAATAGAGAATATAAAAATAAAAATGAATTCTGACAGCACTGGTGAGTCAGTAGCTGATTTACATTTTTCTTGCTTGATACTACTGCTCGCCCCTGAACCCGCCCCAGGCCCCACCATTATATCTTTCTCTTACAGGAAAAGAGGGGCAACCTGGAAATCTGTTTTATCTTAATAGTGTCCACAGCAACAGATTGGGATGTCACAAGAAAAGGAATGGGATGTCATGTATAAACTGACTGCACATTCTGATAATGTCTGGGGGCAGTGATACGGTTATTACGTTAATGTGAGATGCTATAAAGAAAAACAGGGTACTAATGTAAACATTGTGGTTTAGTGGTTACAGCAGCAGCTTGGAAACCACAAGATTTCAGGTTCAAACTCCATTACAGTAAAATACTCAGTGTGTGACATTCTGCAGGTTACTTAATCTCCCAGTGCTTCAGTCCCTCAGCTATGGAAATGGAAAGAAGAAGGATACCAGTGGAAAGGACTCAAGATGCTTCATCTCAGTTGGGCTATTAAGATAGAAAACATAGAATGTGACAGATCAAATAAATTGTAAAAAAAATGCAGAACATATACAAAATGCAAGCTGAAAAGAGGTTCTATGTCATAACGGCAATTACCAAAAGGCGACGGTCATTATGGCTAGGGAACATCACCGGAATTCAGTTTCGGCGATGTGCATCCCAAGCGCACAAGAAAATGGCACTGGGGACTTAGAATTTAAATGTTAATGCAGGGGGCTGTGCTCCCCGCACCCCGCTACTTAAGGATTCTTAACTCCAGGGGGGTTCATGTTGTGGAGGGGAGTGCAAATTCTGGCAAAAATGTAAAATTCAGGTCAGGTGCACAAAAATGTAGGCATGCCCGGATCCGAACCTGGAACTCTTACAGCTTCAGGCTGCCACCCACCACGCTATGGGGCCAACTCGGCAGCCCACACCAACCACACCAGGCCAACTCCTTGCATCATGCTTTGCCCCACCCCACGCTGGGCTTTTAGCACGATAGCAACGCCCTGTCACTATATGCTTGAACAACCCCCATCCTGTCCCTTCTCACACCTCACCTTGTTTTTCAGACCACAAGTGGGTCACCATTTTAGTAGGTGCCTCACTTGTGGACAGCCCACCTCACAGGATACCGCTGAAAAGTGTACAACATGTATGTTTTTTATGATCTGTCATGGCCCCTTCTGTCTCATCTCTGGCCTGGCCCCCTTTTACTAGTCCCATCACTTGCCTTTGTTTGGTACTTACACCACCATCCTGGACCCCATGATGGAATTTTCAAGATTCCTCAAGCCCCTTTGGAGACACGAAAGGTGGAGGTGGGTGCCACCATTTGTGATGTGGGGCCTACAGGACGAACCAGCAACATTCTTCGGCAGCCAAAGCATTTTAAGTTTTTTCTTCTTCCAAGACCTCTGGGATGACTCAGTAGCAAAGCATTGCTTGACATATGCGCAACATGCATGTGCTAATTTCAGATGATGTCCCTAACCACCCAGAGTGGATCCTACCTGCATCACCACCTGTGGTCACCGAGGTGGCAGTAGTACAGCTGAGTGTGATACCCTCCCCATAGAAGGAAAGCATCAGAATGAACACTCAGTCTTCTTCCCTGGCCAGCCTTTGATGTCACCGGCTCATTTCTAAACCCTGGCTCCGGGTATGGCAAGCTGTAGTCCTACTATTGTGCTGATGTGCCAGTCCTAATAATTACGTGTTTAACATTGCCCCAGGGATGTGAGAGTCTGTATACAGAAGCAGCAGATAAAACTAAGAGAATATGGACATTTTTGGTTTTTGTTAAGCTGACAGCTCCCTCATTTGATTAATTAATCACAAGCATAAAAACATTAAGAATGCCACAATGAAACTGTTTTCTTCACAAATTTGTTTGACACTATACTGAACACTACTGCAGCTATGAGACATGCACATAATGTTGCTAGCATTCCTAAGAAATTTGTTAGAAGATATTTACATTTTTATGCTGTCTCTGGAAATTGTTGTTAGCAGCTTGCTGCCCCACCCCCCAAAAAAAGTGTAGTAACATTTGCTAGATTAATCAACTTGAAAGTATAAATGTTTTGTACCTCTGACTGATGGACTTGTGAAAGCCACCTCTAATGTACATACAGTACTCTACAGCCCTACAAAAAACAATATGTCTCAGGATACTGTGTCCGGGTGGTAAATTGAGCCCAACCTTTGTTTTTCCTATTTTTTTTAACAGCAGAATGAAACAATTTAAAGCCTAAAACAGAAACAGATGCTTAACCAAAGAACAAGATTGAAAATTTGCTAAGATCCAAAATCTTTCTACAGGCATTTATTAAAATGGCCTTAACTATGTTTACCTTGCAACACTTTCCTAAAGTGTTTACAGGCATCTTTGATGCTTCAGGAAGAGCTATTGTTCCATGAAAACTATGAAAACCAAACCTTTTGACACAATTCAGTTTATAGTGCCTGTATTTGTTCAGTGTGTCTCTATTCTATATTTTTCATTGCTGAGCACATTTGCATTCCATTAAGATTGTTTTGCTCAGAATTCATTTGCTAGCTTATGTTAATTTCATTGCCAAAGCCCATGTTATATATATATATATATATATATATATATATATATATATATATGATTTAGCTCAGAACAGGGTATGGGTGTATCAAGCATTAATTCACACCCAGGGTGGTTGTGAGGCATGAGGCTGAAGACTGAAGGTCGAGTGCCCTTACAGCCACCCAGGAGGTGCATTAATGCCTGATGCTCTGATGCCTTGTAAAATAGATAAATGTTTAAAAAAGTCAGAGTCTTATAAGTCTTTTAATACTGATGAAAAGAAATCTATTTATTGGTGTCCTTGAAAAGAAACCTATTCATTGGTACCCTTCCACTTTACTTGTTTAGTAAAATAGTTCATTAGAGTCCAGCATGGTAACTACTTTATTTGTGCGATAATATGTTAAATAAAGGAAGTAGAAGTAACTGTAATGAAAACTAACAGTTTCTGCTAATGTTGCCCACACCCTGACAAATACATAGAGTCAAAGTACTGGGGTTAGTCTACCAGCTGTCACCTTTGATTGAATAAAAATATTTATTTTGTGCAACTATTAGCAGCTTCCAGGGTTGGTAATTTCTACTCCTTTCATACCTGCAGTATTGCTTAACTCCCACAGTGCTGCTATCTTGTGCACATATTTACTTTAAATAATAAGCTGCTGCTTCTTCTTCTGGCTTTCCTTTTGATGTGTTTTATCAGTTTAAAGATGATTTAGCTTTTTTTTCCTCTCAGAATGTCAATGTTACCACCAAAATAGTAATCAACCCAGTCTCTTTCTGTGACGAACCATAATGGTATCCCGTCAAAATGGCGACTGAGTTTGAACAACTCAAATATGAGCCACTCAATCTCAGCGCTTGAGTTTTTGAGCTACCCTGAAAGGGTAGCAATGGGTGAAAAGGAAGGCAAATGGCGGGTGAAAAGGAAGTGACTGGAACCAGCACAGGGAATGGAAGAGGAGGGAAGGTATGTGGGGGACAGTGCAGCAAATGGCTGCAGAGCTGGCCGTGTGGCATGGTGGTGAGGGTGTCTGGCTATGGTGGGGAGGGTGCAGGTCAGGGGAGGTGCTAGTAATTTTGTGGTTGGCAACATATATATATATATTTTTTTTTTTACAAGTTAAGTTTCACCCCCTCCCTGACATGCAGCCCCCTGAAGTTGGGAATATTCAGTTAGAGGGTGTGGGGGGTGAAGCCCCCCATGGGTGTGTGTGCATGTGGGGCACCACCCCACCGCATACATAGAGATGTGTGTATGTCCAGTTGTGTTTGCTGTGAGTGTACATCACCATTTTTATTTTCGGCAATGTACACTCCGCCCTAACACATAGAACCTGTCATAATGCTGTGATTTGGGGTTTTGGTATATCACTCATTTGACTGTAGTGTTTGCTGAAACAGTTTCTACTGTGCTTCTTTAAGATCATTTCAAACAACGACTCTGTATTAGTTTGGTTTTATTGGGGGGAGTATTGATCTGTTGTAAAGGATTTTTTTAAGGTTTGCCATAGATGCATTTTGGCCAATAAAGTTCCTGTATTTCTGTGGCTTTTACCTACCTTTTTATAATATACTGTTATACTATGTTCTGCTACCACTATTTATTTCTCTTTATATTATAACTTATTTTTTTTTTAACTCTTTATTTATCCCACCTTCCTACCTCGGTGTCCACTCCTTCGGACTGTTCATACCCTCTGGACCACTGCTCCAGGATCTGCCCCTAGAGTGCTTCTTCCTCCCTCCTATCCTGCACAGCGGGGTCTGTCCCGGAATTGGTGGTCTTGGGTGGAGCAGTCGTCATCTAGGACCACCGAGGGGATTATCCGTTTTCTGTGCTCCCCCTCTCAACCCCGCCCCCATGGACGCCGGTGCAAGGACGAACATCCAGAGAGGCGACGTGCTGACGCACGTCTCTCTCAAGCGCCCGACAGCGTCCCCCCCCCTGACTCCATGAACAGAGCCTCCAGCCCCCTCGAGAGCCCGTGTTCCCACCGGCTCTCTCAGGGTGTCGGGTGCTTATTGCACCCCTGGTATCCCACCCCTGTGGGAGGAGAGCATCCGTTGGGATGCTCAATCTTCCCTCTCCCGGCTGACCCCCGCCGACCCGAGTCCGTTCCCGAACCCGGGTTGCCAGCGTGGTGCGAGGTGTGGCGTCCATCGCCTCAACCCTCAGCGCCACCGGGCCGGCTATATTATAACTTATTGATGCTTATTGCTTATAATATGCTGTGCAGTTTGCTGTGCTGTATTATGTCACTACTTATTGTGTGTTACAATTATCTTGACCTACTGTTTGTTTTGTACTGTTCCAGGTTGTGCTTGAAAACAGGCATTCAGGCTGAGATTTTCACCACTTTGAAAGCAGGATGTGCAGTGGTTGTTTTGCCACATCTGCATCACTGCAAATGTGCCAGAATGTTAGTATGTGGGTTTACAACATTTTGGTGCAGTTGCAACATTTTATTCACTTTACAGCAGAGAAATAGTAACTACATAATTTTTGATGTGCAATGTGCAGCACTTGCAACATGCAGTTAGACCATTTTTTATGTGGTCTAACAGCCACATGGCAAGTAGTTTAGATGGGGCAGAACTATGCCACAGTTCATTAAAGATCCAGCCCTCACTGTCTAGTGCACCTGCCTACCGAACAAAAACAAAACAAAACAAAACAAACAAACACACAAACAAAAATCCTTTGCTTCACAAAGCACACTCTGTCACTATGGAAATTATTATGAAGTCATCAACAGAGGATACTGTCTTCTGCTCAGAATAAGCAGCAGAAAAGATCCTTCAGATGGGTAAACAAAGAGCCCATGTTCACGAAAATAGTAATAATAATAACAGTAGTAAACAAGCATTTGTCAATGCTGAATGTTGTCTTGCTGCCATTGGCAGTGCAGGAGTTAGAGAGATGCAGCATAGGAGTGGCAGTCAAGTATTGAACTGATGCCAACCCACCCCCACCCTGCAGAGAGTGAGAGGCATTAGGGTGTCCCTGTGGGTGTTAGTGCAGTGCGGGAAAACATGCTGGGCAGGATGTGAAAAATGACAGCTGCACAGTTCATAAGGAGGTGTAATTAAATGCCAATGCTGAAAATGTGGCATACAAATATACGGAATTTGCGGAGTTGCAAGGGTGCATGGGAAATATGCAAGGCACGCTTGCAGCACTGCCAGTTTGTGTGTGTTCGGCACCAAATTTTCAACATAGGCATTTTAGCACATCTGCTCATGTACAGTGTCACTGTCATTTCCTCAAAGTGTCTCAAGAAGTGATTTCGCACAGCGACCACGCTATTCTGCACCGGAAGTGCGGAAACACATTTTGGGCAGGATATGTGAAGTGACAGCTGTACTGTTCATCAAGAGGTGTGTAAAAATGGCAATGGTGAAAATCCAGAGTAAAAAAATATCACAAATGCACGACGGTATGAGCATGCGTTCAATCTGCCAACGCACGCTCATAACACAGTCATTTTATGGAGTATCAGCTCCAAATTTTCAACATAGGCATTCTAGGAGCTCTGCTCATGAACTGTGTTACTGTCATTTTCATAATCTGGCCCAAACACTGATTTCCCACAGCGACTGTGCAATTGTGCGCCGGAAGTGCGAAAAAACATTTTGGGCAGGATGTGGAAAATGACAGCTGTACTGTTCACAAGGAGGTGCACAAAAATGCCAATGCTGAAAATACGGCATTAAAATATTGCGAATCTTGTGAGAAATTCTGAGCCTGCGTAGCAACTTTCATAACCTGCCTTTCGTAAAACAGGCATTTGTTGGATTTTCACGAAATTTGGAACATAGGCTTTTGAGAAGCCACCTCATGAACACTGGCACTGTCATTTCGTTAATGGGTCCCGAAGGTGATTTGTGCAGTGACTGCAAAATCACCTTCCGAGGCTGATTAACACCATGACAGTGACAGAATTCATGAGAAGGGGCCCCAAAAACCCCATGTTGAAAATTTGGTGCCAAAATCCAGAAATGCCTGAGATATGCAGCAAAGTTGAAAAAAACCCTATTCATTGCATTATACAGCTTACCGGCATTTCCTCAGTTTGCGGTCGGCTTTGAAGAGTGCAGACGTGTTCCTGGTCCACTGAAGACCATCGCACTGGAGTCGGAGGTAAGTAATGTGGGGGTGAGGGAGGCAGGGTGCACAGTGGGTGGGTGGGTGGGTGCGAGTGGGGGAGGGTATCTAGACTACGAGGGACAGTTTTGTTTTCTAGGTGAAAAAAAAAGGAAAACCGTTCTTGGGACAGTTTTCGCATTGCAGGGCATTTGGCATGCTGGGGTGGGCTCCCAGCATGCCACCTAAGTGGGTTTTGTGGGGGTGTCAGTAGCCGACGGGATTGGGCACCTGCTGGCACACAATGGGGAATGCCGTAGGATTGGGCACCCCTGGCATTCAACAGTTGGGGGTGATGCTGATGGGGAGTGGGCTCCCGTCTGCGAGCAAAAGCGGGGGCACAAGCCGGGGGGTGGGCACCCCCTCAGCATTCCACATTTGCGGGGGGATGCCGGCCGGGAGTGGGCTCCCCGTCCAGCACCTAAACAGGGGTTGCCGACAGAGGGATTGGGCACCCCAATAGCCGGGAAAGGTGAGGCAGCTGCCGTTCACTGACCATGGCCATAATGGCAGCGAGCACGTCAAGCAAGGACGCTGTGTATGATGAGCTTTGCTCGGTTGCAGCAGACCTTTGCTTTGATGTCTTCGCCCATATGCATGCGAGGTGGTGTGGCGGTGGCATGCAGGCTGATTGGGGAATGAGGACGCACCTACTGATGCGCGCCTGCATTTGCCCAACAGCAGCCGCGCCCCCAAGACCCGCACTGTCGCAAGATGTTGCTTGCGCATGCGCGCAAGCCAACATAAAAAGAGAGGGGGAAGAACTATGGAGAATGTCCAAGATATACAGTCATTTGTGTCATGATATTGGCAAAGGAGACAGTTCCACTTTAATACCTGAACAATGCAACATTACTTACTTGACATGTTTTCATTTACTGACTAATGTTTTTGGCAAATTGTACCGTGCAGATGCACACAGCTGTGTGTAGGATTTCTGCAGGGGTTCCATGGTGGGCACGTATTGCCACCACAACCCATGGAGAAAGTGTGACCTACAGAAGAATGATATGAAAAGATGTCTTGTATGGAAATTTTACTGTACAAAAATCCGTGGAGATATATAAAAGAAAATGCCAGAGGCTTACAAAACAAACTACAACTCTCTACAGCACTGTAGTGGAAAGTGTGTGGAGTGTTATGAGGCAACCTGAAGTATATAATAAGGTTGCCTCCTCTCTGCTGAACAGGGAAAACATTGGTTAGGTATCTCACAGATGTGGCTTAAACTCACTTATTAACAATCTAGTATGGTTTAATAGTGTATAGTGGAGTGTTGTTCTGTATAGAATTCCATCCCTTTCAAAATGCTGTTCTACCACAGTTCCAAGGTCATGGAATGCTGTTCTACCCTTCTAGGGCTGAACAGTATTCTAGAACCTCTATAGACTGCATGAGTCAGTTTCATTTTGAAGATAAAAAACTCACAAAACACATTTTTCACACAGTACTATGCACTATAAAAAATACAGGATGAGCGACTCGATGCACAACCAGTGTGCTTTGCCACCTCGGGGTTCTGATTCCCAAGGACCTTTCGAGCTTCACTCTCAAGGTCAGAGGGAATCAGCATCCCTCTGTGGCAGAACACACTAGTTCTGCATAGTTGCCCATCCAGTATTCTCTATTTTTATAACACTGCCACTAGCAAAATAAGGACACAGAAACAGTGAGATTTGGGCAACATGGGATTTGGATTTCATTTTTGTTCTATTTCTATTTTTTTACCTTGTTAAGTTGATGAACAATGACCAGCCAAATAAATACAGATAAACAATGAAATAAATAAAGTATTAGATATTTAGGGCCAGATATTCAAAACTTTGCACCGGGCAAAAACCATTTGCGCAGGTTTAGCGTGGGATTAGCACGAGTTTGCTATATTCAAAGGCCAAATAGCACATGCAAACTGCATTAGCGCCGGGCAAAATCATAATGTATGCAAGGGGCAAACTGAGGGTGTGTGTACATGAATACAGGCGCAATGCTATATTCAGTGACTAGCACCACGCAAAGTGGTTTTGCACGACTTAGCGCGACACTTGACGTGGTGCACATTACCACCTAGGAAAAGGTAGGCTTAATCCTGGGTGATCAGCTTTGTGTGACATTTTGGTTTTGCATGGTGTTTGCGGCTTTGCGCGGCTTTTGCGCGATCCTAACAAATAAATATGACACATAGACAAAGCCAAACATAAAGGAAACATGCTGCTCACTGATGATATCACAGTGATGCCATCATCTGCCACCTGTCCCAGCCATGCCAGGCAGTAAGTGCTGACCCTGCCGCCATTGGACAGCATGGCAGTGTGGCCATACAGCACACACCTGTGGACCACTCTTCTGTGGACACCAACAGATGCCAGCATACACATGCAGCACTGTGAGCATGGAGGATGTTGAGGGGAGAGTGTACGGGTGGCCAGGCTGTGCCACATACCAGTTGTGGCCACAAGGCTGGGACACATCATGTAGTGCACATGGGTCAGTATTGGGAATACCCCAACACCAGTGTGCCTTTCTGATAATATATGCCCCCTGGCCACATACTGCACAGCTGTACAACTGCCACATCACACAAAGCCAGACATGTATATGTCACTTGAGCATCCCATGCCAGAGGTGCAGCATCTGTGGATCACACAACAGTGTAACAGTAATGTCCACTGTCAGTAAATGCCTGCATGTTGGGCCTGTCACTGTGTATAGTGCAGTCATTAGCACCGCCCTACACACCATAGACAGTGCTGTGTCCACACACTACTGGCCCCCTTGCTACTGTAGTGTCTGCTGTGTACTGTAGCATGACCTACAGTGTGACAGTTGCATGCAGCACCACCACCATCCGTGCCTATGCTATGTTGTCCCAGTACAGCTGCAGGCAGCAGCTCATGTGAAAATATAGTGTTCATAACTATAAAATATTCCCCTGAACTGTTTGCACGGGTTTAGCACAGGGCTAAACCATTAGCCCGGTGCAAACTGCATGCAAATCAGGGCATGAGATGCTAACCTGGATGTTTGCCCAGAGACTACCTAAGTAGGCTCATTTGCATGTCAGTTTTGAATATGGCAAAGTTTAGTGCCGGGCAAACGTGTTCACACTGGGCTAATGGTTTAGCCCTGCGCTAAACCCATGCAAACGTGTTAGCACTGTGCAAGCAGTTCAGGGGCTATTATACAGTTTTGAACACTGTACTTTCACATGCACTGCTGCCTGCAGTTGTACTGGGTCCAAACATTTACTGGCACACACACTGGCCACATAGTTCACCTCTATCTACCTTCACATCACTGTGCACTGTGTTGCTGTTGTGATTTGTACTTCCTGGTTGCTATATTCAGAGCTGTCTTATTCCAGGGCTAAGTTTGCCCTGCACTCCCAGCCCAGTTTGCCCGCCCTCATTTCCATGCTACATTCAGAGGCTGTTTGCCTCGGGCTATTCCTTTTGAATATAGCTTGCTTTGTGCTCCGGGCTAAGTTTGCCCGGCGGGCAGTATTAATTTAGCCACGGGGCAAAGCTTTGAATATCTGGCCCCAAGATTCATGATTTACAATTTTCACCAGGAAGTTTATGGGAACTTGTAGCTCCATTAAACAATGAAGGACAGATAATAATCCTCTGTCATAAAAATTGTTAGCTTTTGCCAGGTGGCCTCTCACAGTGCTAGGATAACAGGGTAAATTTCATGATTCTGTATGAGCACTGCCTATTTTGAAACATACATATTAATGGGTGTATTATTAATGTTCACCAAACTCAAGATCCTAAGCCAGACGTCACTGTAAATGTTTGATAAGCCTTAAAACCAATCTAAGGTGACAGATTATAGTTAGGTACCATTAGTTTGCACATATCTGGGTCAAAAACTGTTTCCCACTATGGCACCTAAAATATGGAACAATATACCTTTGGAAATCAAGCCCTTTCTCACACATCATACAAAAAATGATTGAAGGAACATGTTTTAGTTAATTCAATATGCTCACACTTTTAACCTATATTTTTGTTATACCGTATATCAGTGCATGTTGCAACATCTATGCTGTACATAAAGTGCATTACCTAGACTGCACCTGCAAATGGGACTTATGTTCAAGTGGGCTTTACTGTTAATAAATGGAAAAAAATAGGATTGTACCATTATGCACTGATGCACTTATTAAATCTGAATGAAGTGCTAATGGCTAAAACAGTCACACGGGCAAACAAAAAAACTAATTTCAGGGAGGACAATGCGACCAAGTTGTTAGAGCACCAAAATGTGATCCAACAGGTCATGGGTTTGAGTCACACTATGGTTGCAGGCTCACTGCATTACCTTTAACAAGTTATTCTATTTCTCTATGCATCAGTCTCTCTGAGCTGTAAAATTGGGTAGACCCCCTACTTAGCACATGCTTTTCTCCTCTGTTGATCAACTCTGTAAAACTACATTTCTAACTTGAAAGAAATGGTTAAGCTTCTACACCAAAGCACTGAGTGAATCACTTTTTTCACTAATGGTAGAAAACAAATCTAATACTACAAAAACTATAATAAAATCACAAGGGATTAGTGTGTGAAAACAGCAGACTCTGCATTTGTATTTACAGAATTTAAAAACAAAACATTTAGTAGATTTTGCCTTGCACAATTCCCCAAGTTGCAGGGGAAAACATTTTGCAGTAAGATTTTCTTGCTTGTGGAAACAAAAATTGAATATCTATCATAAAGTCTAATCCACAACCTGTGGGTGAGTGAAAAAAAGTTGCCTGCATTTAGCAAACTTTGACAAATACAACATTTAGCAAATTAAACAGTTCTGCAGATAACCTGCATTTTAATAAGGGCATTTTAGTCAATGCCAAGGTCAGATTTTCAGTGATTCTCAAAGTCCTTATATATTTATTATGTTTGCTTGCACGCATGTGCAAGAAACATAGTGCCATCATCTGAGTTTTTGGAGGTGTGTCAGCTATCTTCCAATTCAGTCAGTGTGTTTGCAGGCGCGGCCGCAGTTCTCCAATGCCTGCTGGAGCTGTCTATGACAGCAGTCCAAAATGCAGTGGAATACAGTTGAAAGGGGGAGCTACGCTTCAGTGAGCAGCGATAAGAATATACGCCTGCTCATACGCTCCCTACACTACCTGCACATGCTCGTACTGCTACGCACACTGTATAGCTGATGGGGTGCCCAATCCCCGTCGGCTGTGCTCGTTCCCCAAACACAGTTCCATATGCCACGCTGGGTGCCCACCCAAGCGTGGCTACAAATCATATAGCCGGCAGCGGTGCCCAATCCCGTCGGCTCATCTCCCGGTACAGGGTGCCACGCTGGGAGCCCGCAAGCGTGGCAACAATATAATGGCCGACAGGGTGCCAAATCCCCGTCGGCTCCGCCCAACCAGCTGTCCTTCTGCCACGCTGGGAGCCCACCTAGCGTGGCAAGCGTCCAGCGTCATCGTCATTAAAAACAAACAAACCTGAAACTCAAAAATGGTCCTCGTGGTCTCCCTGCCCCCCACAACCTGCATGTATCCACTCGCACCCTGCCTCCCACACCCTCCCTCACCCCTACTTACCTCCGGAGCTCAGCCGCGATGATCTTGATGGACGGGAACACGTCTGCACTCTTCAAAGCCGACCCTGAACTGAGGAAATGCCTGTAAGCTGTATAATGGGATAGATAGGGTTTTTCAACTTTGTTGCATATCTCAGGCATTTTGGGAATTTTGGGCCCAAATTTTCAACATAGGGTTTTGGGACCCCTCCTCATGAATTATTGCACTGTCATGGCGTTAATCGGGCCCGAAGGGTGATTTACGTGGTCACTGTCAAAATCACCTTTCAAGGACTGAGTAATGAAATGACACTGCCACTGTTCATAGGTGGGCTCTCAAAAGCCTATGTTGAAATTTTGGTGGAAAATGCCTAAAATGACTGTTTCTGGCGTACGTTCTCAGTTCCTACATGCGCTCATAAGTTCAGCAATTTTCAATATTTTCACTCCAGATTTTCAACATTGCCATTTTACCACACCTCCTTATGAGCAGTACAGCTGTCATTTTCACACTTGCCCAAAAATGTGTTTCCGGCCATGTAGCACACAATGGCGCAGTCGATTGTGTGGAAATCAATGTATGGGACACATTAAGAAAATCACAGTGACACTTTTAATGAGCAGAGGTCTTAAAATAGCTATGTTGAAATCTGGTGAAAAAATTCCTAAAATGACTGTTTCTGAGTGCGCTTTGTGCAGTTCCTATACTGCTATCGTGGTTGCAAATTTCTATATTTTCACTCCAGATTTTCCACACTGCCATTTTATTACACTTCCTTATGAACAGTACAGCTGCCATTTTTCACATCTCGCCCAAAATGTGTTTCCGCGCATGTAGCGCACAATGGTGCAGTCAGTGTGCGAAAGCAATGTTTGGGACAGATTAAGAAAATCACAGTTACACTGTTCATGAGCAGAGGTCTTAAAATGGCTATGTTGAAAATTTGGTGACAAAAGTCTATAAAATGACTGTGTTACGTGTCAGCATTGTGCAGTTTCCACGCACTCTTGTAAGTTCATGACTTTGTAATATTTTCAGTCCAGATTTTCACCAGTGGCATTTTTCCACACTTCCTTATGATCAGTACAGCTGTCATTTTTCACAATATGGCCGAAATGTGTTTTCACTCTTTCAGCGCAGAGATGCGTGGTCGCTGTGGGAAATCATTGTTCGGGACAGATAAAGAAAACCACAGTGACACTGTTCATGATCGGAGGTCCCAAAATGCCTGAGTTGACAATCTGCTGTAAAAAATTCCCAAACTAATTACATTACGGGCGTACGTTGCACAGTTTCTATGCATGCTCTTGACTTCACCAGTTTTTTTAATATTTTTACTGCAGATTTGCAACATTGCCATTTTTCCACCTCCCATGAACAGTACAGCTGTCATTTTCACATCCTGTTCGAATGTGTTTTGCACCTGTGGTGCTAAATGCCGTAGTCACTGTGCATAAGCAGCTTTCGGCTAACAAACTGATATTGCCACTGCTCATGAGGTGGGGTCTCAAAAAAACATGTTGAAAATTTGGAGTGAAAACACCAATGAATGCCTGAGCTGTTAGGGTTTCCAACCATAGCAGCCCCCTGTAGAGAATGACAGGCATCAGGGGTGTGACTTGGGATTCTTGCCTGTATTGCTCATATCATTCCACACCCTGCAGCCAGTGAGAGGCATCGAGGTATGCCTTGGACTCTTATTTAAAGTTCACCCATTCTCCCTATACGCACCCATCTCACCATATTTCCTGATGGAATGGGAGTGCGCATAAGAGCCAAAGACCCCAAGGCACACCATGACACTTGTCAGCGTCTGCAGGGTGGGGTGGCTCAGTGAAATGGCATGGCCGTTATGCCTGGCGACCAAAGGCACACCCCAATGCCTGTCACTCTCTGCAGGGTGGTGGTAGGGTTGGCTTCAGTTCAATACTTCACTGCCATTCCTATTATGCAGCTCTGTAACTTCTACACTACCAATGCCAATGCCAGCAAGCAAACATTCAGCATTGACAAATGCTTGTTTTGTAAGCCGCAGGGACCTAGCTTGACTTCAAGGCAGGCTAGAAGAGTCAACCAATGGCCACTCAGATTTCCTGGAGTGAGCCAATCATGTCATCCAAGGTGGCTAAGTTTAGCCAGCAGTGTAGGGAGCCAGTGCCAGGATTCAAACTGGATGACTCAGAGAGAGAGAGGCGTACCTTAGAGCAGGAGGAGGCGGGCAGGCTAAAGCTGGAAGAGGACTGCGGCAGAAGAAATAACTGCGGTCCAGGGAGGAGGGTGCAGCCGCTTCTGGCTATAGCACCTGATGCAATGCGGCTCCTCCTAGAAAGAGAGTACAAGGGGAGAGAAGGATTAGATATGGAGTGGGCAATAAAACAGTGGGCAGGGGTCAGACAAGGTGTAGAGACAGTTTAGCAGCAGGGGTTCACACAGAAACAAAGGGAAAGTTAGATCGGGGAGGAGGAACTCAGGAAGCGAGGCGGAGGGGTGGGTTGTGAGGGGGATGCAGAGAGACAGAGTATTCAGAGCAAGACTAAAGTGGTCTAGAGAAAAAGAAATGGGTAGGGATTCAGAAAGCATTTCAGACTTCCTGGCAAAATCAAAGTGTCCCTACTATGTAATTATTCATAGATACATAGATACATAGACAGTGTCGGCAGATAAGGGCCTATGGCCCACCCAGTCTGCCCATTTGAGCTTGTAAGTTCAGTTTGTTTTCCTAGAAGTCTGTTGCCCCTTACCCCTGACCTCCAGAATTCCTTTATGTCTATCCCATGCATTCTTGAATCCCGTGATTGTTTCAGCCCCCACCACTTCCTCTGGCAGGGTGTTCCACTTGTCCACCACCTGTTCTGTGAAGAAATTCTTTCTCATGTTTCCCTGAATAGTCCTCCCTCCAACTTCATCCCATGCCCTCTAGTCCTGGAACATCTTTTTCGCTTAAAATAGTGTTTTCCTGCACCCTGTTCCTCCCTGTAAGATACTTGTATGTCTCTATCATATCCCTCTCTCCCTCCTCTCCTCCAGGGAGTACATGTTCAGTTCCTTCAACCTGTCTTCATAGGACTTGTGATGCAATCCATGCACCATCTTTGTTGCCCTCCTCTGAACCTTCTCTACCCTGTCTATGTCCTTATGTGAGGTATGGTCTCCAGAACTGTACACTGTACTCAGGTGGGGCCTCACTAGTGTCTTGTATAGCGGAATTATGACCTCCCTTTTCCTGCTGGTGATGCCCTGCTATACATCCCAGCATCCTATTTGCTTTACCTGCTGCCTTGTCACACTGCTTCCCTACCTTGGGGTCATCAGAGATGATAACCCCAAGATCCTTTCCTGCTTGGTGCATGCTATCCTCCCACCCCCAACTGATATATATTGTGCCAGGGTTTTGTGCACCATATGCATTATCTTGCACTTCTTTGCATTGAATTTCAACTGCCAAACCCTGACCATTCTTTCAAGTTTCTGCAGGTCCCTTCTCATTCTGTCTACACCCTCTGGTGTGTCTACTCTGTTACAGAGCTTTGTGTCATCAGCGAACAGTGAAATTCTGCCTTCTAGGTCCTGCGCAATGTCACTGATGAAGATTTTGAATAGGACCGGTCCCAGCACTGATCCCTGTGGTACCCCACTGGTCACTCTTCCCTCTGTGGAGTGACAGCCATTTACCACCACCCTCTGTGTCCTGCCACCCAGCCAGTTACCTACCCACCACACTACTGTCCTGCCACACCCATATTCCCCAGTTTGTGTAATAGTCTTCTATGGCACAGTGTCAAAGGCCTTGCTGAAGTCCAGATAGGCCATGTCACACGCCCTCCCTGATCCACCTCCTAGTCACCCAGTCAAAAATTCAAGAGGTTGGTCTGACATGACCTCCCCCTGGTGAAACCATGCTGCCTTGGGTCCTGTAGTCCATTGACAACCAGATGTTCTACCAATCTCTCCTTCAGTAGTGCTTCCATGATCTTCCCCATTACTGAGATGAGGCTGACTGGTCTGTAGTTCCCTGCTTCCTCTTTGTTCCCACTTTTGTATAAGGGGACTACATCTGCTGTCCTCCAGTCTTTGGGTACCTCTCCTGTTTCCAGTGATCGGCTAAACAGGATAGCCAGAGGTTCAGCCACCACCTCTCTTAGTTCTTTAAGGATCCTTGGGTGCACCCCATCTGGCCCCATTGCTTTATCAACTCTTATTACTTCCAGTTCCTTCGGGACCCTTTCTCGTGTAAAGGGACTTGTGTCCATTTCTGCACCATTCTCACCCCTTGTACTCCCTTCAGACCCATTACCCTCCTCTTCCTCAGTAAAGACTGAGCAGAAATACCTGTTCAATATGTCAGCTTTACTGTTGTCATCCTCACGTGGCCCCATCCTCCCCTTCAGTCTCACTATCCCTCCCTTTGTCTTTCTTTTCCTTATGTACCTGTAAAGGTTTTGACCCCTCTACCCACTGATTTTGCAATGTGCTCTTCTGTCTGAGCTTTGGCTTCCCTTACTGACCTCCCTGCCTCCCTTTACTTCTCCTGGTACTTCTCCCTATCCCCTTCTGCCTGTGTCTTTTTGTGTTGCCTGAATGCAATCTTTTTGGCTTTCACTTTCTTTGCTACCTCTTTGGAAAACCATAATGGTCTCCTCTTCCTTTTTGTCTTGCTAACCTGCTTAATGCATAATTCTGTTGTTCTTGTAATCCCCATTTTAAATACTGCCACTGTTCCTCAACCCCTGATTCTGTCCCATTCCCTTAATGCCTCTTTCAAGTATCTCCCCATTTCCCAAAGTCACCCCCTAAAATCCAGGATCGTGTTTTTGTGTGGTTTGGTTCTGCTCTTTCTGTGATTTCAAACCACAATGACTAGTGGTCACTGTTTCCCAGGTGCTCCCCCACTGTTACTATCCACACTGTCCCTGTTTGAGCACAAGGTCGATGACCTTCTGCCGAGTTGGTTCCATGACCAGTTGCTTGAGAAGGCACCCTGAAGGAGTCCAGGATAAATCTGCTCCCTAGTTGATGCTGCTGCTGGGATGCTCCAGTCCACGTCTGGAATATTGAAGTCTCCAACCAGTACTACCTCACCTTGTCTGCCATCCTTTGGATGGCTAGCATCAACTCCTATCTCTTTCTTCCTCCTGTGCTGGTGGTCTATAGACCACACCTGTGCGGATAGCTGTCCCATTTCCTTTCCAGCTTAACCCACAGTATCTCTTCCCATTTTGTTCCTCCTGGATCTCTATTGGCCCTTATGTCATTTTCACATACAGTGCCCTCCTCCTCCCTTCCTGCCTGCTCTATATCTCTTCTGAATATGTTGTAGTCAGGTATGGCCATCTCCCAGTCATTGGTTATCATTACACCAGGTTTCAGTGATGGCCACAATGTCCAGAATCTGACTGCACCATGACAGCCTCAGATCTTCCATCTTGTTGCTAAGGCTCCTGGCATTTGCACACATAGCTTTCATGATTTGACCTCCCTAGACTGTTTCACAGTTCTACTCCAGCCCTTCCTTGGTTGTCATTTATCTGGTTCTCCTTGCTGTCTGCCCTTCTGCTGAATTTTGCCCTTTTCTGCTTATCCACCTCATGGGCACTAATCTCCATCTTTTGCACACTGCTTTGCAGAGATAGCCACTCCTCTGGTTCCATTGGTTCCACTGCTAGCTGTGGGGGTGAAAGTAGGTACCCTCCTTGCTGGCCTGCCACCCCTTTGCTAGTTTAAATGCTTGTCAATGTAGCATTTAAACTTATCATCAGTGCTTGGATTCCCTCCAGGATGGATGCAGGCCGTCAGGCTAGAACAAACCTCCATCCCTCCAGGTGGGTCCCCAGTCACCAATGAATCCAAACCCTTCCTCACAGCACCAGTTCTTCAACCATGAGTTAAAGTTCCTGGTGCATGCACTCCTACTCTCCTTGCCTCTCACAGGTAGTACTTCTGAGAAAGTGACAGAAGTAGTTACTTGTGAGACCCTTCCCAGTTTCCTGAACTCTTCCTGAACTTCCTTTGGCTCCCCATTTGCCAGGTCATTAGTACCTAGGTGGATAATGACATCCAGCTCACCCTCCGTCTTGCCTTCCAGTGATCCCCAGGATCTTCCTTCCATCCCTCCATGCCGTGGCACCTGGTGAGCACCTCACCTCCCTGTCCTCCCCTCCTGTGTCCCTAGCTGGATCCCTCTTAGTGATGGAGTCCCCACCAGGATTAGCTTCCTCCTCCTCTGGGGTCCACTGCTTTCCCCGCTGAGGTCACCTCCTTGGCTAACCTCCACATCCTTTCCTTCCACTTCTCTGGGTACCTCTATTTGGTTGTCCTCATTGCCAGTGTGGCATATGAGTTCTTGAGTGGAATAGGATCTGGGATGTGCCTCTGCCTGACCACTCTAACCCTCCCTGAGCCCACTGTCATCCAAGTGCTCCTCGTTCTCGGCATCCTTTGAGGCAGTTGCATTGGACTGGGTGGTCCCTGGATAGGGGTGATGGTACTCCTGACCCAGTTGCACTTCCGCTCTGAGTCTGGCTACCTCCTCCCGCGGTCAGAGATGCACACAGATGAGGGCAGCACCTCAGTGTCCAGAAGGTCTGCCTGAATATGGCTGCCCACAGCCACTGCATTGCACCACTCCCACATTATACTGCAGTTTCACTACTTGTCTGCTACTGAAGCTCTCCTAGTTCCCTTTTTATTAATTCACTGTCCTAAAAATCCTGCCACTGATCCTCAGATAATTTTTTTTTAAAGAAAAGAAAACAATAAATAAATAAATGAATCAAAACACTTGTCGTGCTGAGGGTGAGCTTCTTCCCCTTATGCCCCTCCTACTTCATACCCTTACTATACCCTGTGTTTTAGCTCCTGTCAATCCAGATTTAACAGGGCATATAATTAAGAGTTGGGGGAAGGGGAGAGCGAAAATTTGCAGCAATTAAAGACAGCACAGAATTACACCACCACTATGTTTCTAAATTTTCAACAGCCCAAAAACAATTATAAGTAAAGACAACAAAGAAATTATAGTGTCACTAAAAGCCCTCAATCTAAGTTTAAAAGAAAAATAGCAATTACCAGTTACTCTAAAGCACTGAATTGAATATGTTTCCTTCCTTCCCCTTCTGACTTCTTCTGAGAAAATGAACTCTACTTGCTACTTCAACTCTGACTAAGCCCCACCTCCAGTTATCACGTAGCTGAGGTCAGAGGCCAGACAATTAACACCCTTCACCCAACTACAGGGCAGTCAGACAAGCCAAGATAAAATTTGCAGCAATTAAAGACAGCACAGAATTACACCACCACTATGTTTTAAATTTTAAACAGCCCAAAAACAATTATAAGTAAAGACAACAAAGAAATTATAGTGTCACTAAAAGCCCTCAATCTAAGTTTAAAAGGAAAATAGCAATTACCAGTTACTCTAAAGCACTGAATTGAATATGTTTCCTTCCTTCCCCTTCTGACTTCTTCTGAGAAAATGAACTCTACTTGCTACTTCAACTCTGACTAAGCCCCACCTCCAGTTATCACGTAGCTGAGGTCAGAGGCCAGACAATTAACACCCTTCACCCAACTACAGGGCAGTCAGACAAGCCAAGATAAAATTTGCAGCAATTAAAGACAGCACAGAATTACACCACCACTATGTTTTAAATTTTAAACAGCCCAAAAACAATTATAAGTAAAGACAACAAAGAAATTATAGTGTCACTAAAAGCCCTCAATCTAAGTTTAAAGAAAAATAGCAATTACCAGTTACTCTAAAGCACTGAATTGAATATGTTTCCTTCCTTCCCCTTCTGACTTCTTCTGAGAAAATGAACTCTACTTGCTACTTCAACTCTGACTAAGCCCCACCTCCAGTTATCACGTAGCTGAGGTCAGAGGCCAGACAATTAACACCCTTCACCCAACTACGGGGCAGTCAGACAAGCCAAGATAAAATTTGCAGCAATTAAAGACAGCACAGAATTACACCACCACTATGTTTTAAATTTTAAACAGCCCAAAAACAATTATAAGTAAAGACAACAAAGAAATTATAGTGTCACTAAAAGCCCTCAATCTAAGTTTAAAAGGAAAATAGCAATTACCAGTTACTCTAAAGCACTGAATTGAATATGTTTCCTTCCTTCCCCTTCTGGCTTCTACTGCCAAACAGGAAGTTCAAAAGGGCTAGAATCACATCGAATACAGTTTGAACATATTAAGAAGTCAGCAAGTAAGAAATATTTAACAATAGAATGAGCAATTAATGTGGGTAGATTAGAACTAGAGAGTCACAACCACAGCAGGCAAATCAAAGTGTCCCAACTATGTAATTCATTCAAAAGCGCTGGAATCACATCAAATACAGTTTGTACTTATCAAGTAGCTTGAGCAAGATAGAAACATTTAGCAATAGAGTCAGCAATTAATTTGGAAAACTTAGAACTAGAGACTTACAGACACGGCAGTATGCTCTAAAGCTACCAATAGTCCAGTCCCTATTTTAGGCAGCATGTCCCAGTGTCCCCACAAGTTTTGCAAAATGTCACTTTTGTCCTGGTTTTTGCTTACTTGTCCCAGTTTTGTCCCTTTTATTTTTTTGCTGGCTGAGTGACAGTTATTTCAGCACCACTGTGGTGCTGCTAGACTGGACATCAGTTTGCAACTTCAATCCCTATGCCTGTGTTGCACCGCAAGCATGACAGTGGGAGCACAGTAAAGCATGTTCCTTCCTGTTAGATTAGACTGGGTAGTAGTGCAAACAAGTGCATGTGGACATCTGCCTGCCAGCAGCTTTGAGGGACTCCAGACAGAGAAGAGACCGGAAGCAGTGAACCATGATACTTGAACCTGATCAGCTGTTGGGAAGTGTGTGAAAACAATCTGGTGTGGTGGTGGGAGTCACTGAAGTGAAGTTTGCTCAGCAAATGAGGTGAGTGTAAACGGGTTGGATGGGACTGTCAGGAGGAGCAATACATGCAGCTCGAACGTCTGATCACAATTTAACGCAGGTTTGCTTCTAATTAACTTTCTGTACATCATGATCTGGAACTTGCTGCAGCAGAACGATGTATTGTTTTAATCTGGATGTTTGCTGCTGGTGTTACTATGGGGTGGCATGGCCAGAGCAAGCAGCAAAATTTAATTGTGTGCAGTGTAGTCTGCGAGTGCCCGCGGGAATGACACAGTGGGGGGTCATGGTCAGGATGCACCGTCCCAGTTTTAGGCCTCGGAAAGTTGGTAGCTTTAATTATGCCCTCAAGAACAGTTTAGCATTTAAAATACTAATTACATGGCAGTAAAATCCCCAGACGTAATTCAACATTAAAAAATTAAAAATACAATCCAGGTAGGAAAAGAAGTGGCATCAGAGGCAGTTAGAAGCAGAGTCCACTATTTTTTTGTAAGCCGCAGGGGTCTAGCTTGACTTCAAGGCAGGCTACCTTACTCTGGGTGGAGGAACAATGCTATTATCAATATTTCTGGGAACGAACCCCCAGTTGTCACCGGAGCAGGACCCAGGCACCCTACCTTGTACCAGGGACAGCAGGCAAAGGGGGGTAGCCCACTGGCATACGGCTCCTGGGCTACAGATGTCATCTGCTTCTGCTGCTTAGCCAGTCCTAAAATCATAATCCTCTGCTTGTTCCCTTGCCAGTCTCACTACCACTACCCCAACGGTCAGTCAGGGTGCTCTCAATGGCTAAGGGTTCTAATGCCCGCACCCTGAGCTCCAGCCATAATTGTTCTGTGGTTTTTGAAAAGGGCTCATGCACTGGGTAGGGACCTTCACCTCACACTGCCTGCTTGGGAAGAGGGTTCGGAGTGCTGGCAGCACACTAGGGAAAAAAAAAAACTGTTTAACACAGCCCTGTTTTGGGCTTGCAGGGAAAGATTTATTGTGGTGCTGCAGAGATAACTGGTTGCAGGAGATACTGGGGCCTGGATGCTGGTAATACTGGGGTGCTGCGGGGGGCACACTAGCTGAGGCTGGGAGGTGCAAGGGTAACTGGAAAGCATACCTCGCTGCTGGGGATACTCAACAGTGGGTAGAGTGCCCAAAACAAATGCTTTCTCCCCCCTACATTCCCTAAGGCTATACCGCAGGAGCTCCTGACACACAAATGTTCCCCTGAATCCTCTCTAAGGGCCTGCAAGGGTCCCCTAGCACCTAGTGTGATCCCATCTGTGCTCCCCAGGGGTCTCTGGCTTTGTTTCTGTATGGCTTCTAACTCTGGAGCACTACAGTGGCATATGAGGTCAAGTTTGTGATGGATGAGGGATCTAAAGTTCAGTTTGATGCCCTGCTCAGTGCCTCCTTGTCCTCACAGGCTACAGTCCGGTGTTGACATGATGGTCACTGCCACCAACTGTTTTGTCATTGTCAATCATTCCAATAGGTTACAACAGCTTATCTGGATGCTGTGGCATGGTGGGTCCCTTGGATATTTCATGACTCCAAGAAGGAGGAGAGATAGGCACTGGGATGGAGCCAGGGCCTCCTGGAGGCCATTATTAGGCTAAGCAGTGATGAGCAACACCCCTCACCTCAGGCCCTGCACCCTGCCATGATGAGTGGTGGTGGTGGGCTGCTGCACTCTGTAACCTACAGTTGCAGGCCAGGCTTTGCTATGGTATTTAGAGTAAACTGATCAACAGGCAGGCCGGGCTGTGAGAGTCTGGAGTGGAGCCGAGAGCCAGGGCCTGGGAGCAGAAGATGGTGCATTAGCGCAGTTTTTTTTTTACAGTGAATTTTCTTTCTTTCTGAGCTAGAGGAATCATATTCTCTTCCATGCAGGTCCCTTCGTTTGCTCAGATTCATGGCTTTTTAATTTCAAACATCAGATTATGTGTTAGAACACTCATTTTATTAGCACACTCACTTTGGGGCACTCAGGGGACTATGAGCTTTTGGGAAAACCCCCCTAACAATGTAGCACTAACTTTTTCCTCCCCCTCTCTGAACCATCCTAATGCTCTTGAACTATGTCACCTAATGAATCCACAGTGCTGTCTCACTGATATGTATGGCAAATGGAGGGTGTAATGAACAACAACTTACCAACTAGATATATGAAACCCATATAACAACTGCTATGTGTAAACAGCCGAATACTGTATACCCATGATAACCTGTGTATGCATATGTTCAACTCTCTATAATATCATGTACTGTTATTTCCGGGTCGCCCCTGAAAAAGGGACCTTCGGGGCCCAGTGGGCCTACCCGGTCATCAAAATTCAATAAATAAATAAATTGCTTTCACTGACACATTAAAAAAAATCAAAACTTGTACAAGCATGAGTTTAAACACGCTTGGAAGCCCAGTTGAATGTGCAAGCGTGGAAGAAGCGGATGGCTGGGGATTTAGTCAGGATGAGTTCATTTTGAAAATGTTATCAAAACTTGCCTAAAAGTTCATTCTAACCTCAGGCAGGCACTATATATAGGAAGGGGGCTGTTACAGATGCCTGCAGGTATAGTTTTTCATGGGGGTCAAAAATCTGTAAAAAAACTGACAGTGTCTCTTTAGTATTATTTTACTATTAGAGTCACCTTCTTTATAACATAATCTATTAATTAACTGCAATATATATATATATATATATATATATATATTTATGATGCTGTGTTAGTGTATACATTATACATTTGCTTGATATTTGTAGAGTACATTATGTCTTTACACAGGTGACAATTAGATGTGTTTGGTGCAGTATTAGCCACTGCTAAGCAATTTAGATCACAAATTATAGTGAGAAAAAAATAATGTAATGTACTGGGAATTGAACCCAGGCCCCCAGAATACTGTTATAATGCTCTAACCACTAAATCATAGGCTCACATGGTTTAAACTACTCTTCCTGGACACACTTCCTTTCTATGGTATTGCAAATCCTACAACTAGGAACACTCGAGATGTCAATTAGAATATTTTTGATGCAGTATTAGCCACTGCTTGTTTTACGTCTTTATCCTGTCTCTTTTCATTTCCTTTGGTTTAGATTTCTCTTAGCTTAGGAACCTACAGTATTTGGTACGTTCTTTAGTAATAGCTTGGCAGAAGACACCAGGAGAAAGGACTGCTGTGTGACTGGACTTCTCTACTGGGACTATATTGCCCTCCTTCCCTCCCCTCCACCCTGCCACCCAAAGCTAGTTCTACTTTTATAGGCACAGGATTTGACTGACAACAGGAACTTCCTGTTTGGGAGCAGGAAGTGAGTGATCACAGAGCCACCAAAGAACCACCATCCTAGAAGGGCAAGAGTAGCTCTCCGGCCCCCTCTAGCTGCTGGAGGTCTGCCTCTGAGCAAGTAAGGGGTCTACTGAGAAATATAGGATACTGTTGTCTCAGAACAGGACAATCAGGAGCTTAAAGGGCACACAGGTAGAAAGTAAGGAGAGAGTGAGAGAAAAAAAAACAGAGGAAAGAGTAAGGATTGCAAACAGTTAAGGGGCCAGAAATACATGATTGGAGTGGTGCAGTGCAGTGGCTGTGGAGCAGCAGTCTTCCAGGAGACGTTCTAGAGGATGCGGTGTTGTCCCATCTGCAGGCACCTCTCTGGGCTGAGGGAGGAGGTTGCTCATCTCCAGGCTGAGTTGGCCAGGATTTGTGAGACCTCCTCTTCCATCCAGGGACCATCAGTGCCACTGCTGTTGCCTCAGAGGTTGCCAAGAAAGAGGAGCGGTTGGACCACAGTGGGCTCAGGGAGGGTGAGGGTGGTGGAACAGAGGTGCATCCCTCCAGTTGTACCTCTCCACAATTCCAATGCCATTCTGGCAAGTGTGGTTCCTCTATGGGCACCGCAGTGGAGACCAAGAAGGATGCTGGGAACCTCCACAAGGAGAACCACAGGAGGGTGGCAGGGGACCCGCAGAAGGAAACAACTCCTGGTGGGGACTCCATTGTTAGGAAAGGTAGAACTGGGGAGGAAGGGAGAGGAGGTAAGGTGCCTGCCTAGCGCCATGGCTTGGAGGGACAGGGAGGCGAATCCTCAGGATTGCCGAGCAGCTGCACAGGGGAGGGCTGGATGTCATTGTCCACCTAGGGACAAATGACCTGGCTAAGAAAGGGATTAGAGAAGTGCAGGAAGAGTTTGTGGAATTGGGGAGGGGCCTTAGATAAGTAACACGTACGGTAACCTTCTCGGAGGTGCTGCCCATCTATGGCATAGGAGAGGCTAGGGTGTTCCGCACCATGGGATTCAGTCAGTGGTTGAAAAACTGGTGTGGAGCTCAGGGATTTGGCTTCATTGGGGACTGGGGGTCCACCTGGAGTGATGCAAGCCTATTCTGGCATGATGGGCTGCGTCTGTCCAGGAGGAGAACCAGGATCCTAGGTGATAGGTTTAAATGCTTCATTGGCAAGCATTTAAACTAGCCAAGGGGGAAGCACTGGAAAGGAGCAGGGAAATCCTAGCCCCCCCAAAAAAAACCATAGTAGTAAATGCAGCAAACACCAATGTAGAGGTGTCGATAGGGAGAAGGGCAGGGGTAAATGGAGAAAGTGACAAAGGCAAGAAGGACAGGGATGAGGCAAAAAGGAGTAAGGCCATCAGAAATGGAGGGTAATGAGCACCAATGCCCATAGTTTGGGCAACAAGCTCCCTGAGCTGGTGGCCTTGATGGAAGAGGGATGCCTGGATATCGTAGCAGTCACAGAAACATGGTACACAGAGAACCATGACTGGGATGTTAACATACCAGGGTACATAACCTACAGGAGAGACAGGCAGGGGAGAAGAGAGGGAGGAGTAGCTCTCTATGTAAAGGAAGGGATAAAAGCAACTGAACAAAAGAGTAAACAGGGAGGAGAGGAGGCACTGTGGGTCACCTTGGAGACTGGAAAGGGCACCACAATCTGCACAGGGGTTGTGTACAGACCCCCATGTCAGGGGGAGGGAATGGACAAGGATATGATAGAAGGCATTCTTAGAATGGCAGAGAAAGGGGAGATACTGTTGATGGGAGACCTGAATATGCCAGATGTTAATTGGAGACATTTGCTGCAGCCACATCCAAGAGCAGGGCCATTCTTGATGCCCTACAGGTGGCAGGCCTCAGACAGCTAGTTTGAACCCACTCGTGAGGAGCACTCTTAGACCTCGTGACTCTCAAATGGGGGCAGTGAGAGGATCTCAGATCTAGAAGTGGGTTGCCATCTGGGAACAAGTGACCATCAAACAGTGTGGTTCATGTTAAACTCAGCTAAGAGTCAAGCCATACAAAGTGGGGGTACTGAACTTTGGGAGGGCTGACTTGGCAAGATGGGAGAGTGCCTCAGAAAAGCACTAGCAAACAGGCTAGAAGGAGGCATGGAGCAACAATGGGGAATCATCAAAACTACCATCACAGAGGCAACAAGCCTTTGTGTGAAGCAAATAAACAAATCAAAATGAAAGAAAAAGCCACTATGGTTCTCAAAAGAGGTGGCTGTGAAAGTCAGGAAGAAAAAGACAGCATTCGGGAAGTATAAGGAAACATAGAAGGAGCAGGACAGAGAGCTGTACCAGTTAAGGCAGAAGGAAGCAGGGAGGGAAGTCAGAAGAGCAAAGGCCCAAACTGAGGAAAAGATACCCAACTCAGTTAAGAAGGGGGATAAAACCTTTTATAGGTACATCAGTGGCGTACAAAGACAAGGGAGGGATAGTGAGGCTGAATAGAATGAATGGTGGATGGGCAGAGGGACAGTGAAAAAGCAGGGATACTGAGCGAATATTTCTGCTCAGTATGCACAAAGAGGAGGAAGTGCCTAATCCAATTAACAGAAGCACTCTTGATAGGGAGTCGATCAGTCCTTTCACAAAAGAAAGGGTTCTGCAGAACTCCTAAAACTGAAGGTGGACAAAGCAATGGATCCTGATAAATTCACCCCAGAATTCTAAAAGAATTAAAGGAGGAACTAGTGAAACCACTGGCTACTCTTTTTAATTAATCATGGGAGGATGGTGTGGTACCAGAGGACTGGAGGAAGGTGGATGTGATTCCCTTCACAAAGTGGGACCAAGACAGAGGCAGGAAACTACAGACCTGTCAGTCTGACCTCTGTGGTAGGGAAAGTGATGGAGTCACTTATGAAGGAAAGAATAGTTGAGTACCTAGAGGCCAGTGGGGCACAGGACCCAAGGCAGCATGGGTTCACAGCGGGAAGGTCATGTCAGACAAATCTAATAGATTTCTTTGACTGGGTGACCAAAGTAGTAGACCAGGAAGGGGCTGTGGACATGGCCTACCTAGACTTTAGCAAGGCATTTGACACAGTCCCACACAAAAGATTAACAGTCAAATTAACCAGCCTGGGAGTGGGTCCCAGGGTGGTAGCCTGGGTAGAACATTGGCTGCACAACAGGACAGAGAAGGTAATTGTAAATGGAGTCCACTCTGAAGAAAGAGGGGTTACTTGTGGGGTACCGCAGGGTTCAGTATTGGGTCCAGTCCTTTTTAATGTCTTCATCAGTGACATTGCTGAGGGACTGGAAGGAAAAGTATGCCTTTTTGCAGATGACACAAAGATCTGCAACAGGGTTGATACACAAGGAGGCATGGAAAGGATGAGAAGGGACTTGGCAAGGTTGGAGGAATGGTCAGAAGTATGGCAGCTAGGATTCATTGCAAGAGGTGCAAAATAATGCACCTGGAAACAAGAACCCAGGGAAGAATACACAATGGGGGGTAGTAATAACAACAAAAAAGGACCAGGGGTAATCATATCAGACGACCTTAAGGTTAGCAAGCAGTGTGAGAAGGCAGTAGGGAGGGCTGGGGGTATACTGGGATGCATAGGGAGAGGCATCAGCAGCAGAAAACAGGAAGTTGTTATCCCTCTGTACAGACAGTTGGTGAGACCCCCATCTGGAGTACTGCGTCCAGTTCTGGAGACCCCATCTCTGCAAGGACATAGACAGGATAGAGGCAGTCCAGTGGAGGGCAACTAAAATGGTGCAGGGTCTGCAAGAGAAACCATATGAGGAGAGACTAAAGGAGCTTAATATGCATACCCTTGAGGAAAGAAGGGAGAGGGGGGACATGATAGAAACTTTTAAGTACCTCAGTGGAATCAACAAAGTCCAAGAGGTAGCATCTTTCAGAAAAGAGGCGTTACAGAACAAGGGACACAATTTAAAGATAGAAGGGGTGGTTCAGGGGCAATGTGAGGAAGTATTATTTCACAGAGATGGTAGTGGATGCATGGAACAGCCTTCCTGAGGAGGTTGTGGGGTCTAAAACTGTGGGAGAATTCAAGAATGCATGGGACAGACATAAGGCAATTCTTGTGGGGGTTAGGAAGAAATAGGCTGTTGGTTAACTAGGATCTGCGGCCTATCCTGTAGGTAGAGAAATGGGCAGACTAGATGGGCCAAGCGGTCCTTATCTGCCATCAAAGTCTATGTTTCTATGTAGTAGGTTAGACAGTCTGTATTATAATTTTTTACTGAAATTACTGTAACTAATAATCCTGTTTGTAACCCCTTTGTTACCCGGGGTTACTAGAATCCCAGTAAGACCTAGTGGTAGGCAGGGAAGGCAGCTTGTGAAACTCCAGTTAAATGGGTTTCACACTGTCTCACTCTGTGCTCAGTCACAGCTGAGACTTGAGAAATGACATCACTATAGAACTGTCGCAGCTGCATGAGCCACTTTGGAATCTCCAGCTCAGGGAGTGAAGTTTAGAACTTTGGGAAATTCAAAGGGAGTCTTCCGTTTGGCCTTAAGCAAGAAGGAAGCATCGGTCTGCTGTTTGATCTCTCACTAAGAAAAGGAAGTGTTCCTGTGTTTTATCTTTTTAAAATGGTGAGCGGCTCCCCGGTCTCAGTACCCCCTCCCTCTGGGGGAGAAAAAATTCTCTGTGGGTTCAGGGCAATCCTTCTCCCACCATGGAAGGAAGCTGCCTGATTTTTGTTTTTGTCTGTTCTTGTATAACAGCAAAGGTTACAGATGCCGCCTGTGGGGCACCTGCAACGAATGGGTGAGTGTTTGGCTCCATTTGAAGGGGCAAACAAATTGTTTTCTTCAGTTGGAAATGAATGTGGACTGCTATTTGGGAGGACTATGTCAACTAGGACAAACAAATAGAGCAGTCAAACAGTTTAAAGTTTTAAATGGATTTAGAGTTACGCTGTAGAGGGGTGCTTCAGGTCATCCACCGTTCAATCTACATTTAAAGTCTAAAGTTTTCTGTGTGTCAGAGAAATGGCGGGTATGGGCTGTGGGAGCTGGAGGTGGGAACCCCATCTTTAGTAACCAGGTCCACCTCTACAGTTTCTTCTGTGTTTTATACTTGCCTCATGCACTTGGCCAGTGATGGGGTGGGTACCTGGGCGTGGTGCATAACTTGAAAATTTCTCTAGGAGTCGCAGACTCTAAGTGGTTTGGGAAGCCACAGGATGGGAAGATTACTCCTTGTTGGATGGGAGTCTCCTTGTTTGATGGGAGTTTCGATTGGAAGTACGAAAACAAATCTCTCTAGGAGTCGCAGACTTCAAGTGGTGTGGGGAACCACAGTTTGGGAGTCTCCATGTTTGATAGGATGTCTTTCCAAGTAAAGTTTGGGTTCATTCTTCAAGTGGACTGTCAGTTGAGTGGCCGGCAGGGGAGCCGGGCCAGTCGGGCTATGTATCCAATGGGCATGCAAAGTCCGGGCTGAGTGCCTGGTGGGTCCAAAGCCAGACAACTGTAGTAATGCTTTCATTCCTCAAATGTACCGCTGTGTTAACCTCTAATCTGCACATACAGTAACGTAGCCCTTTGGGGGACCATGCAATGCTTCGTTTATGTTCAGTTAGTTAATAAATAAAGCCACACTGAAAATCCCAGTTCTGGTTCTGGACATTACAGTTATTGCTTCCTGTAGTTGGATCTACTTGGGTGCCCCTGTGCGGAGTAGCCAAACCTAGGTCCCTTGTGCCAGGTAACCTCATCCTTCCCCGAACCCGTAGATATGTTACATGTTCATTAAGCTTCAATATAATATTATTTCATGGAACATGAAAGGGTTAGGCTCACCAGTGAAACGGAAAAAAAATATGCTATTTAAACAAAAAAATGGGAGATTTTGCCTTCATATAAGAAACACATTTAAAGCAAACAGAAGCTGAGAATTTAAAAAGAGCCCGGGTAGGTCATGAAGAATTTAACACTAGCAATAAAAAAGAGATACAGCTAACCCCATAAGAAAAAGCTTGAAACGTATTCCTAGTACCCTCATCTTTGAAGCAGAAGGTAGATACCAAATCTTAACGGGATTTCCAGATGGACAAAACATTCTTTGATATAATATCCATGCCCAAACTCCAAACAAGGAAAACTCTTCAACAAGGTAAAAGCAGAACTAAATACATTTGCAGACTTAGAAATAATAGTGGGAAGGGACTTTAATGAGGTTATTGATCCAGTTCTGGATAAAAATCCACTTAAGACTGTTCCAGTGGATACAAAATCTAGGCTTTCATGCAAGAATATGTTAGAAGATTTGGATCTGATTGACGCGTAAGGAGACTGGCTTTTCGGTCTGAACAGCGCACACGAGGAACAGCACTATCATGCTAGCGCCATCCATACAGCGCTGTTCAGAACAGTGGCAGGATATGCCACAAGTAAAAGCAACGCCACTGGTAGCAGTCACAAAGCAAGTGATGACTGCTGCCAGTCAAAAAACATATTTTAGCTGGGGGCTCTGCCCCCTGCATCCCCCGTAATTGAAATAATCAACTCTGATTTGGAGTTGGATTATGGGGGAAAACAAATATCAGAGACCACGATTAGAACCCTCATCTCCACCATTCTAGCAAAGCGGCTTCATACATCAGCCCTCTCCACCACAGGAACACCTCAGCCAGCCTTCCAGATTTTCCAGCCTCTGTCTACTAGTCTAGTACCATGGGCAGTGACATGGCTAGAGCTTACTGCACTACGCTGTTCTATCCCGTCACTGTCCGTGATATGCTGTTAAAACAGTGTGCTTCTCACATGGGCTATATTTGTTGTGCTGTTCTTACCACTTACCATGGAGACTTATATACCTTCAAGGAAAGGACTACTCATTTTCCTCAAACAGGAGCAAAACATACAGTAGACCTGACTGTATACTAATCTAAAAGAAACTAGCTAACTCTATGGCCACTGCTAAAATTGATCCAATAAGCTGGCCAGCTGGTGCAGCAGTAGAGCAACCACGTGTGATGCTGTCTAGCTAGGTTTGAGAATGTGCCTGGGTCATCGGGAGTCAGCCGTGAGGAGGAGGTTTGAGTGTCCTAAAGGACACTCTCCTCCTCTGGGGAAGGTGGGACACCTGTCCTGCTATGACACTGCCACCTGGATGACTACAAGAGGCAGAGCAACAGAGCCTCAAAGGGAGAGCAGGTGCTTGCTAGCCTGGACATCTCCATGCTTGGTGCCACTGTCCACTGGGTCTTAGCTCATGAAGCACCCACAAGGAAGGGAACCAAAGCCCAAAATACTTCCCTGACCTGCAGCAGAGTGAATTCTTCTCCCCTTCGAAGGCCCCACACTGCTCACTGGGCACCCGACCACAACCCAGCTGTAATTCTGACCAGAAAAGGCTCCAGTACAGGGGGAAATCTGTGGGGCATTGATGTGTCTGAGGTAAGTCCTGGGGACAATGGGTGATGGGGCTGTGAGGGAGAAGAAGGCTGATGATCACCAGGCAGGGATGCAGAGAGCACAGTAAATTCAAACAAACAAAAAACAAAATGGATCCAGTAGCTCCTTCTAACAATGGTTTCTTTCATACCACTATACAGTTTGGAGAGGGATACCCCAAATCACTTAGGTGGAGACTCAATACTAGCCTGACTAAAGAAAAGAAATTTATAGACTGCACTACAAAACAATCCAAAGAATATTTCTCCTTCAAGAATAATGGAGAAACATCACAAAGTTATATTTGAGAAGCTTTAAAAGCTTACAGCATGGGGAGAATTATACAATATTTGTCAAACAGGAAAAAAGAAAGGAATAAGATTATTCCTGAAAAGGAACATGAAGTGGACAGAGCTTGCCTTCAAACATGGTGGCAGCTCGACTTGGGGGAATTCAACTACATCCTACATATACAGCTGGCATTTTGTCTATATTGGCTGGACATCAGAGAGCTTACACAACAGACAACTGAATTCTTTATTTCTTGGAGCACTCTCATACTGTCACCACTTTCAAGAAAAGTATTGCAGACCACGTTTTGAAATTAGAATCTGTTACAGACTGCAGGATGCCTGGCACCAACTTACTCCTTTGCTGTGGGCATAACCTTAATGGACACTTGCTTTTCACAATGGGCTTCTCAGGGACTAACAGCTCTACAGATCTGTCAAAGATCACCGCTATGCTTAAATGTGTCCTGCAAGACACCACAGAACTTAAAGCCACTACAAAACAAACTAACAAAGATCTCTGGTTACTGGCAAGCTGGATCTCTGCCACCAAACATGAACTGAAGGCACAACAGGACATTACCAGCCATCACCAAGAGACCCTCAGTGATCACCATCAGAAGCTCCAATATTTACTAGAAGAGGCGGATGATCTTGAGAACAGGGCTTGAAGGAATATCATCAGGATCATGGGTATTCCAAAGGACATGGAGGGATGAGACATGATAACTTTCCTCTGTCATGCCATCCCAGTTATCCTGCCGAATTGTCCCCCTCCAGACATTGAGCAGGCATATCGCTCACTGGCTTCCAGACCCACAGACAGTGACAAATCCCATCCTATTCTCTGTAAAATGCTCCACTATCTAGTAAAAGAAGCTACTGTAAGAATTGCGTGAGCTTCGATGGGACGTCTACCCGGTACAGTTCTATCAAGATTTCTCCCCTGACTTGTCTTGTAGGAGGAAGGCTTATGCAGGGATCCATCAAAGATTTTACCAGCACAATATTCCTACATCTCTAAGATACCCAACTTCACTGCCAATACAAGTAAACGGGGTTTATATAACTTTTCACTCACCAAGTGAAGCCGAGTATTACATTGCTACAGCAGGTTTTGAGAACGCTCCCTCCATCTCAGCCTCTGTTGATCCCACATGGTACAGAGGCTCGCCAATGAATTTGATAGTGGCCCCTATGGTGAAATCACAACAAACCACCCATCCCCATATGGAGGCCCCTGAGATGGGGAAATGGCATCCAGTGAACCAGGGACTTCAAAAGAAGAGAAAGTGGCACTCAGCACAAAGGCTTTGCCACCCAAGACATGCTTCAGGAGTTGCCAGAGGCTTAAGGCAACATCAGATGCCAGCACTGGATCTCCTTTTGCCACTCCAGTGAAAATGACAAAAAGATTTGAACCTCTACGAGATCTGGCCCCCTCTTTTTTAACCCTATTGGGTGGTTCTTTGCAATCCTGTTCTTCTGCTAGAACGCTCCCACATCAAATCCCTGACCGGGCAACCATATGTGCAGAATGGGCTGATTGTGTCAGAGACCACAAGAACCCTGTTGATGGCCCAAGCTCTACACCTCCTCCCTTGCTGAACTCTGCTGGAATGAGTCGTGCTTCTCCTTGAACTCACATCGGGGGGGTTCATTGATCAACTCAAGCCCGGTGGGTCACAAACATGAACGATCAGGTAAGAACTGTTTTTCTGACTGACACTGCCTGATCTTCCATTATGATGGGGCCAGGGTTTCGAATTATGTCCCCCCCCCCAGTGCAACTTATGGAGATGGAGAATAAGCATTTTTTTCCACCAGTGGATCCCTCTGAGTCAAATAGGCATTATGCATTTGTTGCCCTTAACTTGCTGTTAACTGTTGTTAATATCTAAAAGGTTTATAGTTTAAGAATTTTTTTTCCCTATCAAATATCTTGTCGCATTCTTTGGGTTTATATTCCATGACTTCGGAGTGGCTCTGCATCTTATGTGGTTTCCCATGGCTTCAGGCTGTGCCTTCCCGAGCAGAGACACTCCTTCCAGCTGTGATACCCGGGCTTACAGCACATTAGCTGGGGAGTAGCTGCGAGATACTCTGTATGTATGGGATGTCGAGACTTAAATGGGGGTTGAGGGTAAGAGGGGAACATATGAATATATGAACATACGAAAGAAGCCAGCAGATAAAGGCCATGTTGGTCTATCAAGTCTGCTTGATTGTTCAGCTTGTGGTCTATACCACAGATTACTCCTCCCTCCCTTCCCCCCACTTCCTTTCTTCACACCTCTTCACCCCTGTCAATAACCTTGCTGCCATGTTCTGCACCAGCTGCAGCCTGCGGAGGTTGCCTCCAGATAACCCTAGGTACAGGGCATTGCAATAGTCCAGCCTGGAAGTGGCAAAGGCATGCACCAGCATGGTCAGGTCCTCAGCCGGGATCAGGGCTCAGATTTGGGTGCTATTCCTCAGATGGTAAAATCCACTCTTGACCACGGCCAACACCTGCATATCAAGAATCAGGCCCGTCGTCCAGGATCACGCCCAAATTGTTCACCTATCCACACGGGGCAAGAGGAATGCCCCTCAACATTAAGCCAGGGGAAGACCCCATCCCCCTGCCTCGATGACCTGGATCCACCACCAGTACCTCTGTCTTGTCTGGATTAAGCTTAAGCCAGTTCTGAGTCATCCAGAACTGGATCTCCTCGAGGCAGGTGTTAAATACAGAGGCTGACACCTGGATATTGGGTGCAAAGGACAAGTACAGCTGGGTATCATCTGGATAACAGTGAAAACCCAGCCCACACCGCCTGATAATGTCCCCCAATTGCAGCATGTACACTGTGAACAACAATGGCGACAAGACCGATCCCTGCGGAACCCCACAGCGCAGAGGCTTCGGATCCTACAGTCATCATTGCTTGGAGTTCAGGTATTTTGTTTCCTAAGCTCCTAGCATTTAGAGATACCACTCACAAGCCAACCCCTCTGCTATTTCTTTCCTCTAATAGCCCTCTAGTCTCGCCTACCCCTGAATTCTCCATGCTGTCCCTGTCACCATTTGGGGGGGAGGCTGGAAGCGTCCTGTTTCTTGTTTCTTGGTCTGACTAATTTGTCTTAGCCCCCCCCATTTTACTTTAAATGAAAAGATTGTATGATGAAATCTCCTGTCAGAGGCGTACAACTCCTTATCCTCCCATATCTCACCCCAGTTTGCCACCAGTCCAAAGCCATTTGCCTACACCATTCGCAGAACTCTTTAATTGTCTGTTCCTAATGGTGCTAACCTTCGGAACTGGGAGCATCTCTAAGAAGGCTATGGATTGAAAGCTCTTCCCACAAGCTCTGGCTAGTCTTTTAAATCTAGCCTGCACTTCCTTCAGGCTATTTTCATCAATGTCATTTGCAAAGCTATAGCACCAGGTGAGTTTTTTCCCCCTGCCGCCTCACGTATGCTGGTATAATGTGCCTTGTCCTGTGCGCCTTCATGCCCGTATGCAATCCACTCATATTTTACTACTTTTATTACCCATGCCTCCCAATTTGATTCCTCTTATGATTGAATCTCCTACTACTAAGACCCTGTTATCCTCTCCTCGATGCTTGCTCTGCACCCCTGCCAGTTCCTCACCCTCTCCTCAGATCCTTCCCCCTCTCATCTTGTCTTTTTTTCTCAGCTTCCCTGTCTATCACTTGGTATGCTATTACTTGGGCTGTCACCTGCCTTATCTTTCCTGTCTGAACAGGCAGAGAACAGCAAGAGGAAGGAGGTGCTGCTAGAACTATACTTCTCTACTTTTGTCTCTACTGGGACTAAAGAACTAGAACTCTACTACTGGGACCTTCAATTTAGGGTAAAAACAAACAAAACAAAAGTTAGTGTGTTTGTCAGAGTTGTCTGAAGTGAATTGTTATCTGAGCAGATATCTAGATGTTTGTCTGAGTTGGCTGAAGTGAATTGTTATCTGTGCAGTTATCTAGGTGTAGAAAGAGCTGTTAATTAGGTGGAGTGGCTTAACCAGAAGGAAGCCAGGTGTTTAGGATTTAAAAACTGCCCTAGATAGCTTCTGGTAGAGAATAGGCAGAGAACAGCAAGAGGAAGGAGGTGCTGCTAGAACTATACTTCTCTACTATGACTATATTGCCCTCCTTCCCTCACCTCCAACCCCCCCCTTTAGCCAGTTGTACTTTTATAGGCACACGATTTGACTGACAACAGGTACTTCCTGTTTGGGAGCTGGAAGGGAGTGATCACACAGCCACAAAAAAATCACCATCCTAGAAGTAAAAGGGTAGCTCTCTGTCCCCCCCAGCTGCTGGAGGTCTGACTCTGAGCAAGTAAGGAGACTACTGAGAAATATAGGAACCTCCTGTCTCAGAACAGAAAGAACAGGAGTTTTAAGGGCATGGAGGCAGTAGAAAAGTAGGGGGAAATATATGTACATATATATATATATATATATATATATATATATATATATATATATAATAAACAGAGGAAAGAGTAAGTATTCAAAGCAACAGTTAAGGGGCCAGAAATAAGACATGATGGGAGTGGTGCAGTGCAGTGGCTGTGGGGAAGCAGTCTTCTGGGAGACATTCTAGAGGAAGTGGTGTTGTCCCATCTGCAGGCACCTCTGTGGGCTGAGGGAGGAGGTTGCTCATCTCCAGGCTGAGTTGGTCAGGATTTGTGGGACCTCCTCTCCCTCCCAGAGACCACCAGGGCCACTGCCGCTGCCTCAGAGGCTGCCAAAAAAGAGGAGCAGTTGGACCACAGTGGTCTCAGGGAGGGTGAGGGTGGTGGAACAAAGGGGCATCTATCCAGTTGTACCTCTCTGCAATTCATATGCCACTCTGGCAGAGTATGGTTCCTCTATAGAGGCACCCACAGTGGAGGCCAAGGAGGATGTTGGGAACCTCCACAAAGGAGACCCACAGGAGGGTGGCACGGGACCCCACAGGGGAAGGAAACAACTCCTGGTGGGGGACTCCATTGTTAGGAGGGTAGAACTGGGGGAGGGAGGGGAGAGGGAGGTAAGGCGCCTGCCAGGCACTATGGCTTGGAGGAATGGGGAGCGAACCCTCAGGATCATTGGAGCAGCTGTACGGGGGCTGGGAGCTGGATGTCATTGTCCACCTAGAGACAAATGACCTGGCTGGGAAAGTGATCAGAACAGTGCAGGAGGAATTTGTGGATTTGGGGAGGGGCTTTAGACAAGTAGCACACACGGTAACCTTCTTGGAGCTGCTGCCTGTCTAAGGCATGGTTGAGGCTGGGGTGCTACACTCAATGAGATTCAATCTGTGGTTGAAAACTGGTGCAGAGCTCAGGGTTTTGGCTTCATTGGGGACTGGGGGTCCACCTGGAGTGATGCAGGTCTATACTGGCACGATGGTCTGCATCTCTCCTGGAGGGGAACCAGGATCCTAGGTGATAGGTTTAAATGCTTCATTGGCAAGCATTTAAACTAGCCAAGGGGAAGGCATTGGAATGGAGCAGGAAAATCCTACCCCCCAAAATATCAGGGTAGTTAGTGAGGTAAACACCAAGACAGAGATGTCGATAGGGAGAAGGGCAGGGGTAAATGAAGAAAACGACAAAGGCAGTAAGGACAGGGATGGGGTAAATAGGGGTAAGGCCAGCAAGAAATGGAGGGTAATGAGTACCAATGCTCGTAGTCTGGGCAACAAGCTCCCTGAACTGGTGGCCTTGATGGAAGAGGGATGCCTGGATATTGTTGCAGTCACAGAAACATGGTACCTGGAGAACCATGACTGGGATGTTAACATACCAGGGTACACAACCTACAGGAGAGACAGGGAAGGTAGAAGAGGGGGAGGGGTAACTCTCTATGTAAGGGAAGGGATAAAAGCAACAGGAACAAAAGAGTAAACAGGGAGGAGAGGAGGCACTATGGGTCACCTTGGAGACTAGAAATGGCACCACCATCTGCACAGGGGTTTTATGCAGACCCCCATCTCAGGGGGAGGGAATGGACAAGGATATGATAGAAGGCATCCTTAGGATGGCAGAGAAAGGGGAGATATTGTTGATGGGGGACCTGAATATGCCAGATGTTAACTGGAGCACCTTTGCTGCAGCCGCATCCAGGAGCAGGGCCATTCTCGATGCCCTACAGGGGGAATGCTCAGACAGCTAGTGTTGGAACCTACTTGGGAGGGAGCAATCTTAGACCTCATACTCGCAAATGGAGATAGTGAAAGGATCTCAGATCTAGAAGTGGGTAGCCATCTGGGAACAAGTGACCACCAAACAGTGTGGTTCACGATAACTTCAGCTGTAGAGTCCAGCCATACAAAAGTGAGGGTACTGGACTTCAGGAGGGCTGACTTTGTCAAAATGGGAGAGTGCCTTAGAAAAGCACTAGCAAACAGGCAAGAAGGAGGGGTGGAGCAACAAGGGGAAACATCAACTGCCTTTGTGTGAGGCAAATAAACAAATCAAAATGAAAGAAAAAGCCACTGTAGTTCTCAAAAGAGGTAACGGGGAAGGTTAGGGAGAAAAGACAGCATTTTAGGAAATATAAGGAAACACAGAAGGAGCAGGACAGAGAACTGTACCAGTTAAGGCAGAAAGAAGCAGGGAAGGCAGTCAGAATAGCAAAGGCCCAAACTGAGGAAAACATAGCCAACTCAGTAAAGAAGGGGGATAAAACCTTTTATAGGTACATTAGGGAGCATAGAAAGACAAAGGGAGGGATAATGAGGCTGAATAGAATTGATGGTGGGTGGGCAGAGAGGGACAGTGAAAAAGCAGGGATACTGAACTAATACTTCTGCTCAGTGTTCACAAAAGAGAAGGAGGGGGTACCTAATCCAATTAACAGAAGCACTCTGGATAGGGGGGGTCGATCCTAGTCCTTTCACAGAAGAAAAGGTTCTGAAAGAACTCCTAAAATGGAAGGTGGACAAAGCAATGGGGCCTGATGGACTTCACCCCAGAATTCTAAAAGAATTAAGGTGAGAAGTAGTGACACCACTGACTACTCTTTTTAACAAATCATGGGAGGATGGTGTGGTACCTGAGGACTGGAGGAGGGCGGATGTGATTCCTCTTCACAAAAGTGGGAGCAAGACAGAGGCAGGAAATTACAGACCTGTTGGTTTGACCTCTGTGGTAGGGAAAATGATGGAATCACTTCTGAAGGAAAGAATTGTTGAGTATATGGAGACCAGTGGGGCATAGGACCCAAGGCAGCATGGATTCACAGCAGGAAGGTCATGTCAGACAAATCTAATTGATTTTGTTGACTGGGTGACTAAAGTAGTAGACCAGGGAGGGGCTGTGGACATGGCCTATCTAGACTTTAGTAAGGCATTTGACACAGTCCCACACAAAAGATTAATAAACAAATTAGCCAGCCTTGGAGTGGGTCCCAGGGTGGTAGCCTCAGTAAAACATTGGCTGGACAACAGGACACAGAAGGTAATAGTAAACAGAGTCCACTCTGAAGAAAGGGGGGTTACTTGTGGGGTACCGCAGGGTTCAGTATTGGGTCCAGTCCATTTTAATATCTTTATAAGTGACATTGCAGAGGGTCTGGAAGGAAAAGTATGCCTCTTTGCAGATGTCACAAAGATCTGCAACAGGGTTGATACACAAGGGGGTGGAAAGGATGATAAGGGACTTGGCAAGGTTGGAGGAATGGTCAGAAATATGGCAGCTTGGATTCAATGCAAAGAAGTGTAAAATAATGCACCTGGGAAACAAAAACCCGGGGGAAGATTACACAATAGGGGGTGGGGGCGGAGTGGTAGTAACAACAACAACAAGCATTTGTCAATGCCGAATGTTGCTTGCTTGTATGTGCTGTTTAGATATTTGGAAGTGATAGTTCCATGCCTTCCTCCCAAGACATCCACTGTGTCTTTCCGTTCAGTATTCAGAGAAGAGTGGGAGAGGCAAGGACCACAGCAGTACAGCAGTTGCCAAGGGGGTGAAGAGGTGGACAATAGTCCATTCAAAGGCAAAAGAGTCCTGCAGGAGTTCACTAAATTGAAGGTGGACAAAGCGATGGAACCAGATGGCATACACCCAAGGATATTAACAGAACTGTGAAGGAGAATAGCAGTACCTCTGGCAGCCATGTTCACTGAGTCATTCAACATGAGTGGTGGAGGAGGGCACATGTGGTCCCTCTACACAAGTCCGGCAGCAGGAGGCAGGGAACAGTAGGCCGTTCAGCCTCACCTCAGTAGTGGGGAAGATCATGGAGACATTGCTTAAAGAAAGGATAGTTGGGCATCTAGATGCCATCAGAGCCCAGGACCATAGAAAACATGGATTCACAGTGGGGACATCATGTCAGATAAATCTGGTTGATTTCTTTGACTGGGTGACAAAGGAAGTGAATCAGGGTGGGGCAGTGGACAACGCTTACCTTGATTTCAGCAAAGCCTTTGACACCATCCGTATAGGAGGCTGATAAACTAGGTGGGTAGGCTGGGCATGGGGAAGGGTGGTAAACTGGGTTAGAAACCGGCTAACAGACAGGAGGCAGAGAGTGGTGGTAAATGGTGTGCAGTCTAGGGAGGGGCGACCAGTCGGGTGCTACGGGGATCGGTCCTGGGGGCAGTTCTGTTCAATGTCTTCATTAGAAATATTTTCAGAAACGTCTGAAGAATTTTCACCAAACTTTCAACATAGCCATTTTAAGATTTCTGCTCATGAACAGTGTCACTGTGATTTTCTTAATCTGTCCCAAACATTGATTGCACACACGATAAGCCATTGTGCACTACATGCGGAAACACATTTGGCGACATGTGAAAATGACAGCTGTACTGCTCATAAGGAGGTGTGGTAAAATGGCAATGTGAAAATCTGGAGTGCAAATATTAAAAATTTGCAAACTTACGAGCGTGCTTAGGAACTGCGCAACACATGCTCGTAAAGCAGTCATTTTTGGGAATTTTTTCACCAAATTTTCAACATAGCCATTTTAAGACCTCTGCTCATGAACAGTGTCACTGTTATTTTCGTAATGTGTCCCATACATTGATTTCGCACACCGACTGCGCCATAGTCTGGAGGAAAAGGTATGCCTCTTTGCAGATGATACAAAGATCTGTAACAGAGTTGATACACAAGGGGGGGCTAGAAAGGATGAGAAGGGACTTGGCAAGGTTGGAGGAATGGTCAGACATATGGCAACTTAGATTCAATGCAAAGAAGTGCAAAGTAATGCACCTGGGAAACAAAAACCCAGGAGAAGAGTTCATTGCAGTGGAGGTACTAACAAAACGAAAATGGAACGGGACTTGGGGGTAGTCATATCGGATGATCTAAAGGTGGGTAAGCAATGTGAGAAGTCAGTGAGGAGAGCCAGGGGGATACTGGGATGCATAGGAAGGGGCATCACAAGTAGAAAAAGGGAAGTGGTTATCCCTCTGTACAGACAGTTGGTGAGATCCCATCTGGAGTACTGTGTGCAGTTTTGGAGACCTCATCTACGCAAGGACATAGACAGGATGGAAGCAGTCCAGAGGAGGGCAACTAAAATGGTGCAGGGTCTGCATCAGAAATCATATGAAGAGAGAGACTGAGAGAGCTTAATATTTTTATTTAGTTGTTTAACCAGGTATAGCACACTAAGCTGAAAGCTTTTTTACAGGAGCGACCTGGGAGCACAAGGAGGTTAAGTGACTTGCTCAGGGTCACACAGTATGCAAGTGGAAGCTGTGGGATTCAAACCCAGGTCTGGCCTGCTGGATGTCACCAAATTTGCAGCTCAGAGCCTTAGACCACTAATATGTATACCCTTGATGAAAGGAGGGACAGGGGAACATGATAGAAACGTTCAAGTACCTCAAAGGAATCAACAAAGTCCAGGAGGGTAGCATCTTTCAGAAAAAGAGATGTGTAAGAACAAGGGGACACAATTTAAAGATAGAGGGGGGACGGCTCAGGGGTAATGTGAGAAAATCTTTTTTCATGGAGAGAGTGGTGGATGTGTGGAATTGCCTTCCTGGGGAGGTTGTTGGGGCTAAAACAGTGGGGGAATTCAAACATGCATGGGACAGACACAAGGCAATTGTAGTGGGGGGTGAAAGGAAGTAGGCTGTTGGTTAACTAGAATCTGCAACTTATCCAGTAGGTAGGGAAATGGGCAGACTGGGTGGGCCAAGTGGTCCTTATCTGCCATCAAAGTCTATGTTTCTATGTTTTTATAGTGCGCTACATGGGCGGAAACACGTTTTGGGCGAGATGTGAAAAATGACAGCTGTACTGCTCATAAGGAGGTGTGGTAAAATGGAAATGTTGAAAATCTGGAGAGAAAATATTGAAAATTCACGAACTTACGAGCGTGCGTAGGAACTGCACAACGCACGCTCATAAAACAGTCAGTTTTAGGAATTTTTTCACCAAATTTTCAACACAGACTTTTTGAGAGCCCACCTTATGAACACTGGCAGTGTCATTTTGTTAATCGGTCCCGAAAGGTGATTTCACGTAGTGACCGCGAAATCACCTTCGGGCCCAATTAACGTCATGACAGTGCAAGAATTCATGAAGAGGGGTCCCAAAAACCCCATGTTGAAAATTTGGGCCCAAAATTCCCAAAAATGCCTGAGATATGCAACAAAGTTGAAAAAACCCTATCTATCTCATTATACAGCTTACCGGCATTTCCTCAGTTCACGGTCGGCTTTGAAGAGTGCAGGCGTGTTTCGGTCCACGAAGATCGTGTGACTCCGGAGAGTAAGTATGGGGTGAGGGTGTGTGTGAGGAGGCAGGCTGCGCAGTGGTTGGGTGCAGGTTGTGGGAGGGCAGGGAGAAGCGCCGAGGACAGTTTTGTATTTACAGTTTTTATAATAAGACAACGAGGATGTTTGCCACTGCGGTAGGCTCCCAGCATGGCAGCTGAAGGCTGTTGGGAGCTGGAGCCAGGGGATTAGGCACCCGTCAGCCATAACATCATTTTGCCACGCTGGGGTGGGCTCCAGCGTGGCACCTGGGCTCTTGGGGAGGCGTGCAGCCGATGGGGGATTGGGCACCCGTCGGCCATAAAATAGCTGCCGCGGGTGGGCTCCCAGCGCCAGCACCTGGATGCTTGAGGCGTGGAGCAGACAGGGGGATTGGGCACCCGTCAGCTGTACAGTGTGGGGAGGGGAGGCGCCTGAGCATGCAGTGTGCGTGTGCGCTGCGTGTGTGTGTGGAGGAAGCTCTGCTCACTGGGCGGGCTCTCCTTTCAACTTGCGACCACTACATTTTCAACTGCTGTCATAGACAGCTGCAGCAGTGATTGGGGAACTGGGGCCGCCTGCAAACACACTGACTGCATTGGAAGGCAGGTGCCACACCTCTGAAAACTCGGATGATGGCACTATGTTTCTTGCACATGCGTGCAAGCAACATAAAATGGAAAGGGACCTGGGGCAATCATATCAGATGACCTTAAGGTTGCAAGCAATGTGAGAAGCAGTAGGGAGGGCTGGGGGATACTAGGATGTATAGGAGAGGCATCACCAGTAGAAAACAGGAAGTTGTTATCCTTCTGTACAGACAGTTGGTGAGACCCCATCTGGAGTACTGCATCCAGTTCTGGAGACCCCATCTCCACAAGGACATAGACAGGATGGAGGCAGTCCAGAGGAGGGCAACTAAAATGGTGCAGGGTCTGCAAGAGAAGCCATATGAGGAGAGACTAAAGGAGCTTAATATGTATACCCTTGAGGAAAGGAGGGAGAGGGAGTAGAAACTTTTAAGTACCTCAGTGGAATCAACAAAGTCCAAGAGGGTAGCATCTTTCAGAAAAGAGTGCAAGAACAAGGGGACACAATTTGAAGATAGAGGGGGGACAGCTCAGGGGCAATGTGAGGAAGTATTTTTTCACAGAGAGGGTGGTGGACACATGGAACGCCTTCCTGAGGAGGTTGTGGGGTCTAAAACTGTGGGAGAATTCAAGAATGCATGGGACTGACATAAGGCAATTCTTGTGGGAGGTAGGAAGAAATAGGCTGTTGGTTAACTAGGATCTGCAGCTTATCCTGTAGAAAATGGGCAGACTGGGTGGGCCAAGCGGTCCTTATCTGCCGTCAAATTCTATGTTTCTATCTTTCTATGTAATGAAATGGGCAGACTAGGTGGGCCAAGCGGTCCTTATCTGCCGTCAAAGTCTATGTTTCTATGTTTCTCTGTCTGAAGTTATCTTCTTACTCGGTTCAGTCATTTCTGTCTTCTTGGAAACACTACAGTTCCCCCAGTAACCTTTTCCCCCAACCCAGTCTCTGTTCTAAGAGTGTGTACTTTGTACTTTGACCTCCAACTCACTCATCTTCTCATCTCCCTTATTGCTTTTTTCCTTGTCCTTTGTCAGTGTTTGTGCACCTTCCTCTATTTCTTTCACTCTCTCCATTTCCTGAACTACCATTCCCAGATCTGTCCATTCTCCCACCTTTCATTCCCAACCCCCTAGCTGGAGAGTGTGCCTCCCTCTCTGGAGAGTGAGTTCCTTGTTTGTCCCATTCTCCCAATTTAGCACCTGCTTTCTTGGGAATTGCACCTCTATCTTGATCTGCTGAGAATTTCCTGACAATCTTGTTCCCTCTGTACCTTGGAGTCCCTGTACTTGCTTTACTCACTAGTTCCTCCCTTTCCCTCTGCTCCATCCTCACCGATAAAGGTGAGTACCTGTTGGACACATTAATACCTCCTTCAGTGGATGCTCCTTTGCCCCTATGTGTCCCGGTACTGACCCTCCCCCGAGTGTCTGCCCTATGAACTTCCTTCCCCCTCCTCCTCACCTCCTGCCATCCATTGTTTCCCTTGTAACCTGGCCTGCCCCCCTACCCTCCTTGTCCCCATCTATTCCCTTCACCTCTGCTCTCCCTTCCTACTGCTCCCCAGCTCTCTCTGATGCCAGCCCCGTCTCTCCCTGCTGCCTATGTATCCTTAGTCCTCCCTCTCCTCCTTAGCCTGCCTCAGTTTCACCACATCGCCCCTCAGACTATGCATCACCATCTCTATGTGCCTCAATCTTATACACACTGGACATCCCCTTAACATCCACAGCATTTCCATGAACACTGCTGCTTCACATCCGTTGCACCCCACTATTCTCCCTGGTCCCCTGTTCTCCCCTGGAACTCCCCTTCCCATCCCAGTAGTCCTCCTTCCCTGCCTTCTCACACCTCCTGTATAATTCATACTTTCCTGCTTACACTCCTATCCGCTTAGCTTACCCAATGCTTTCCTCAGTATTTTTATCTTTCCTCTGATTGCAACTTGTAAATGTGTGATAGTGACTCAGTACACTGACACAGCCCTATGTTAGCTTATAAAAGCTCCTGTAGTAACACTTTTCTTTTTGCTGCCTAAATTTAGCATACGTCACCCTTCTGTTTTTGTTACATATAGTACCTTACAGCAAGTCCTACTAAGCCTCCTTATATCCCTTAAAGTTACTTAAAATACCTTACAGCAAGTCCTACTAAACCTCTTTACATCAATTTTGGCTATGCCCCTACAATTATAGCACCTGATTAGCCAGAAGCTAAATCTTCTTATTGCTTCCTTGAGTCAGCATACAGTTTTGCCCTGTCCTTGCTGGCTAGGCTAATAACAGGGTTCAGCCACTACTTCTGGTACCTTCAGATAATGATAAATGCAGATATGGAACAAATCCTTATATCAGACCTCCAAAAGTCACGTTAAAAGTTTTTTTGTCACTTTAAAAAGATTATGCCTCTGCCCCTGCACAGCATACTTAAAGGTTTGTTATATGGTTACACCCCAAATCTTCCCCCAACTAGGTCCTGTTTTTTACTACCCCATTGCACTTGGTGCATGAGAAACCATGCTACTATTGACGTACTTCCTATCACTGTTAGTAGTAGGATAGAGTTGTCTGCTTAAAACGTTTGCATTTTTTATGTTTAGAAAAAATGAAAGGGCAAGGCAAGGTCTTAATTTTTTGTCATATCTGTAGCAGTGCAGCCTGGTACACTTGATGGCCTACAAGATAGCTGGGGCACTGGGATGTGGTCTGCAACGATATTCGATCATGGATACAGGGGCTCCACATCCAGCCTATCAGGCTCATTCTCCCTGGCTGACCCCCGGTGGAGAGGCAATGGTCCCAAGGCAAAAGCCCATGAGGGGTCTGGCATGCTATTAGCCCCCCCCCCCCAGTTCATAAGTTGCTGCTGGACCCACTATATAGTTCTTCTTTTATCTGTTATCACTTGTGCCTATCAGTAATACTGGGCCTCAGTTGTAAGGGCGCACACTACCTTATTTACTGACACATTTCCAAGGAACATACTACTTCACTCTGTAAGACATAACCCTTGACTGTGAACCTTGCAGAATCTGTTCCAGCACATGTCTTGGACAGTGGCCACTCCTCAGATCTGCCAGCACAGCCTTAAACACCCCCCCACACACAACTTGCACCTACCCTAGTGTTTGGGCGGTATTATAACTGACACTTTGTGTTAGGGATGGCTCTACCGTCCCCTCCCCGGCAGAGATAGACCACTTGGACCATTCAGGGTGTAATTTCTTGCCTTCTGGTCGTAAAGTGTAGTCCTTTCTTTCAGTATCAGTTGGGCATGAGGCATCCACTCCTCTGAATGATGCTCAATATGACAATCAATCAATCAAAATCTTTATTTTACCAGGCTAACATCATCGAGCAATGCTCATTTTCAAGATGGACCTGGACAGAACATATAGTCATAAAGTACATTGAACAAAAGGCAAGGGGTAAAATAGCATAAGATTACAGAGACTAAGTGATACAATCAGCAGGACTAGACAAGATATTTACAGTGCATGAACATTTCATTGGTCAATGCCAGACTAAATGGTACAATCAGCAGGACTAGACATAATATATACAGTGTATAAACATTTCATTGGTCAATGCCAGACTAAATGATACAGTCAGCAGGACTAGACATAATATATACAGTGTATAAACATTTCAGAGGTCAATGCCAGACTAAATGGTACAATCAGCAGGACTAGACATAATATATATAGTGTATAGACATTTCATTGGTCAATGCCAGACTAAATGGTACAATCAGCAGGACTAGACATAATATTTACAGTGTATAAACATTTCAGAGGTCAATGTGCTGGTTGAGATAACTGTACTCAAGTATAAGTATACAAATCTAAAGCTAACAAAGGAGGGAGGAGGGAAGATAGTATAACACCGGATGTTAGGATGGTGACCGGTGGAGGAAAGTAGAGCAGAAAAAAGGTATGGAGAGGAAGTGTCAGTAAGTGAGGGGGTATAGAAGTCTAGAAAGTGCTGGGGCACTAGAGCAGTTTGTAGAGCATGAGCTAGGTAGGGGTAACCGAGGGGAGAGGAAGTGTCAGTAAGTGAGGGGGTATAGAAGTCTAGAAAGTGCTGGGGCACTAGAGAAGTTTGTAGAGCATGCGCTAGGTAGGGGTAACCGAGGGGAGAGGAAGTGCCAGTAAGTGAGGGGGTATAGAAGCCTAGAAAGTGCTGGGGCACTAGAGCAGTTTTTAGAGCATGAGCTAGGAAGGGGTAACGGAAGGAAGAGGAAGTTGAGAAGCCTAAAGTGCTGGTTCAGAGGAGCAGATTTTCAAAGCATGTACCTGATAGGTAACCGGGGGGTGGGGGGCCATGGTTACCATGCCATGGGCCATGGGGGTACTATGGTTGTAGAGAAAGATTCAGTGCTAAGCACATAAGCCAAGTTGGGATGGAGATCAATCACAGTCGTAGCCCTTTTGCTGTATTTGCTGGCAACTATGGACTGGTCAGTCTAACATCCATTATTGGTAAATTAATGGAGATCATTCTAAAAGAAAGGTTGGTAAACTTGCTGGAGGTTAATGGTCTCCAGGTTGATAGGCAGCATGAGATTGTCATGGGGAGATCCTGCCAAACAAACATGATAGAATTTTTTGACTGGATCACAAGGTCATTAGACAAAGGCCTGGCAGTGGATGTACTATGCCTGTACTTCAGTAAGGCCTTCGGCTCAGTGCTGCATGGTAGGTTGCTTTGCAAACTAAGTAGCCTGGGAGTCGGGGTTAAGCTGCTGTTGTGGGTCAAGAGCTGGTTGCAGGAAAGGAAACAGAGAGTGATGGTAGGGGGTGAACAAAGTCTAGACCTGCAATCAGCGGGGCACCACAGGGATCAATGCTTGGTCCAGTATTATTCAACATGTTTATTGGCAACACAGCAGTAGGGGTCAAACGTAAAGTCTGTTTTTTCACAGATGATACTAAAATCTGTGGGAGGGTGGACAGAGAGGTGGGGAGACAGGAACTCAGGGAGGATCTGGCCAGACTTGGGAAATGGTCTGGAATCTGGCAGTTGGGTTTAATGCCAAGAAGTACAAGGTCATGCACCTGGGAGCTAGGAATTCAGGGCCAGCTACTGGCTGGCGGTTACAGGTGTTCAGTTCAGAGGAAAATGATCTAGGGGTGACGGTCAGAGGTGAGAGGAAACACTCTGCACAGTGTTGTAAAGTGGCAGCCAAAGCAAAAAAAGACTGGGATGCCTCTCCTGGGGAATCATCTTCAGGAGAGAGGAAGTCATTCTGCCCTTGTACAGGTCATTGGCTAGACAGCACTTGGAGTACTGTGTGCAGTTCTGGTGCCCTTATTTGAAGAAAGACATAAAGCTACTTGAGGGTGTCCAGCATAGGGCGACTAAGATGATCCAGGGCATGGAAGACAAACCGTATGATGAGAGATTAAGGGAGCTTAATATGTATTCCTTGGAGGACAGAAGGGAAAGGGGGGATTTGATAGAAACCTTCAAGTATCTAAAGGGTATAAACAAGGTTGGAGTGGAGGGCATTTTCAATTTAAGAAGGGAGGGGACCACTAGGGGCCACAGTCTGAAACTTGTTGGGGGGGGTTTAAAAAAGAAATGAGTAGGCACTTTTTTACAGAACGGGTGGTGTGAAAGTGGAATGAACAGCCTGAGGAGGTGGTATCCTTGAAAATAGTGGGACATTTTAAGGGGGGGTGTAACGGGATAAAAATGAGAGTGACGACAGAAGGGAGGAGGGGGATGGGGAAAGGGGGGGTGGCTCTTGGAGGCAAAAGGAGGGTGGGGCAGCTCCAGTAAAATAGACTGAACTGCACAATCGAGCAGACTTGATAGACCACTAATGCGTTTTTCTACTGGCAATTTCTGTATGTTCATATTTGAAAGACTGTTTGTATTATGAAATGTATATTAGGTTTGCTGTTACTCTTAAAAGTTTAATGCTCTCTTTAAGAGTTGTTCATATCACATAGAAATCAAGTTAAAAAACTGGTTGTTCCAGAATGGCTCCTTGAACAGGGTAAGGGCTGGTTACTGGAAACTGCTCCTCTGCTCCTGTTGCAACTCCAAGATGGTATCAGAATGTGGGGTCTCATAATAACTGGAGGAACCGGCATGGGAAAGCATATAAATCACTTTTCTGGAGTTGGCCCTCACTCTGTTTAAAACTTATATATTTAATATAATCCAAATCGTGGCTAACCCAGTCACCTTTAAAACTTGGAATGTGAGAGGGCTCTCCAACAAAAAGGAAAAACGTTCTAGCACACCTAAAGAGACTACAGACAAAAGTGGCCTTACTCCAGGAAACAAAATTAGACCATGAGGAGGCTCAAAAACTGAAAAGGAAATGGTTGGGGTGGGAAGCACATAGCACTGCTGGCTCCTCCAAGCACGAGGTCTCCATCCTACTACACAAGAATATAAAATGGATCCATATTATCCACTCTAAGGATTCAGAGGGTAGGTGGATCATTACCAAGTTGAAGTCCCTTATTGGACCTATCCTCCTTGGCAATGTATATACCCCAAATGGGGACGACCCTGCTTTTTTCAATAATATTTCCCAGGCACTGCTGGATCTTTCCTTTGACAACCCTATGGTGTTGCTAGGGGATGACTTTAACCTGGTCCTGGATTACTACCTGGACAGGTCTAAAAGCAGGCCCAAACCACATACCAGGGCCCTTCAGACACTGTGAAACCTAATGTCCCTACATCAGTTGTCAGATCCATGGAGATACCTCAATTCGTCTGACAGGGACTACACCTATTTCTCAGAACCTTACAAGATGGCCAGCAGGACTGACTTCTGGCTTGCCTCCATCGTCATATCTTCCCAGGTCTCCTTTCTAAATATTGAGCCCCTATATATGTCAGACCATGCCACAGTGACCTTAACCACAGTGTTAGACCCCCTATCAAAAAAAGCCCAGTCTTGGTGTCTTGATCCGCTGCTGTGCCAAGACACAGACTTTTGGAATTTGATCAAACAAGAAATCAGACATTACTTCACCGACAACCCACCCAGCTCCTTTTCTTCTTCCCTTATCTGGGAGGCCTTTAAAAGGAAACGTCCATCTAGGATTAAATTAATCAATATTGTTACCAATGGAGATCTGCTTTACATAAGCTATTGACTGAACCTGTAACACTTTTAGGGCCAGATTTATACCCATTCAGTTTCCCCTTCCTTTATAGGTGCAGGCATCCGTTTACTAAATCACAGGCATAGAAAATGACATCACATCAGGGGAAACACATACAGTCAATAAATATTTTAACCAGGAGAGGCACACTAATCTGAAGCTTGAGTCCAGGTGTGACCTGAGAGCACAAGAAAGTTACGTGACTTGCTCAGGGTCATACGGTAATGCAAGCGGGGACTGTGGGATTCAAACCAAGGTCTCCAGGTTTGTAGCTCAGCGCCTTAAGCTACTGTGCTATACTGTCTCCTTGAAAAGCACAGGAAATTAAACAAAAAAATGCTTTTACCAGGTCCATGGGGATGTGAACTTGTCTCTAATCTTGAAGGGGTTGCTATAAACAAAAGTTGTGTACTGCCAGTGCCAGCAGTTTCCGAGCTCCTTTGGGGGTTTATATTGCTTTGCACAATGTTTTGTGACATTTCAGTTTAGTAAAATGTTTAGTGCCAGAGAGATTTGCAAAATATTCTGCTACTATGGTAACACTGTAAATAATTTTTATTCCTGTACCAATTCAGTTCCAGTATTTGTTATCACTGAAGTAGTTGTGTTTAAATTTATTTTGTTGGCATCATGTTGTCTTTTGTAGGAGTGTGATCTAGTGGCTAGAGCACAAGCTTAGGGCTCAGAAGATGAGAGTAAGTCATAGAACCCCTCAGTGCTCCTGTCCACCTACCAGCAGAAATGAGTAGCAGCAGGACCCCACTGGAAATGAGGTGACACATCTTAGTTGGACTATCCTGGGTAAATAAGTTGTAGCTGGTGTGTAATAGGTGTCTGTCAATACAGAACCCTTCTGAACATACGTGCCAGACCCTACAGGTGCGTGTGGGGGGTGGACACCCTCACTTTTGCCCATGAGCATTCAAAGTGCCCCAAATGCATGCAGTGCCAGAAGGGAAGCAATCATGGTCTCTTATTACTACAGTGCTCTCCCCCCACCCCCCACAACACACACACACACACATGCACACTCACTTTTCCCCATGTTCCAGCACTATTCCTTCTGAAGGTTGCAACATAAAAACAAAATCTTTATTATACAATGGGTTAACTCCAAGAGCCCAATCCATGCAATCTGATTGGTTGGCTGGCACCTTTTCGCCATGATAAATCAGCTAGTGTACCCACAGGAAAAGGTGCCAGCCACCAGTCAGCCGCATTAGTAACCCCGTCAAAAATCCCTCCAACCATGCCAAACACACCACTGGCATTCTTGCAAACACGTTGACGGATGGTAAGATGGTCGCCCATAGAACGCCACCATTCACAATACCACCCGTTCTAACAAAAACAAAATGCAAACTCTAAATTCAAGCCGCAATTCTTACAGTCACAAAATTGTACGCACACACTGAACAAAACTACCGCCACTTCCCTCACAAGAGTTTGTCATAAGCACGCAGCATTCACTGTCAAAAGTAAACAACCATAGACAAAACAAAGAAACTGTGCAAACCAGAAAGTGTGACAAATCTATTGCTTATCTCTCTGCACTGCTCCAAAATACTCATGTCACTGTTTACTGTACTACATGCCCTATAGCCCCATTTTATGACCCATTAGTGCAGCTATACCTCTGCTCGATCCCCGCCCTGCGTCCTCTACTTCACTCCTGGAGCCAATATTATAAGCAAACAGATGACTCAGACCCAGGACTTACCCGGTGACTAAACCGTGTGTAATCCCTTAACCGCCGCATTGCTTTCCACCATCCCCCCTTGCTGACGCTGCTGAAAACCCTCACACCTCAGCTTCATCTCCCTGCCAGCACCCTGCTTAGAAACATAGAACTATTTGATGTGGCGGAGCAGTAAATACAATGGAAATTATTAAAAAAAAACAAAAAAAAACACTTTCTCTTTATTTATTTATTTTTTGCAAAAATAAAATGAACCATTGCATAATAACAACATACCCCTCCAGGGTGTGGGTATACTGGTAGATTTACCATGACTGATGTGGTTAAGTCGCTCATATACACCTCATGACCGAACCACACCAGCCCTGGTAAATCCACCAGTATACCCATACCCTGGAGGGGTATAATGCTTAATTTGAACACCATCCAGAAATAGGTTTCTTTTCACCAAAGTAAAAGTAAGAAACACAGCAGATTTGTTATTTTCATATCATGATTTCAACTGTTTCACTTTGTCTTTCCAGCAGGAAATCTCCAGTAGTCTCTTCTGTTTGAGATAAAACGTTTTCACTTCCCTGATGCTCCCAGGTGCAATCACTAAACTATTAAATGGCTGGTTGTGACAGCTCATCAAGAGGCCTAACTCTTCTTTTCCTCTTACCTTGAAAAAGGCAAGATAGTACAGTAGTTTAAGGTTCTACCCTGCAGACCTGGAAATCTGGGTTTGAATCCCACCATTATCACTTGCATTACTGTATGATCCTGAGCAAGTCACTTAACCTTCTTGTGCTCTCAGGTCACACCTGGACTCAAGCTTCAGCTTAGTGTACCTCTCCTGGTTAAAATATGTATTGACTATATGTGTTTTCCCTGATGTGATGTCATTTTCTATGCCTGTGATTTAGTAAATGGATGCTTGCAGCTATAAAGGGAGGGGGAACTGAATGGGTATAAATCTGGCCCTAAAAGTGTTACAGGTTCAGTCAATAGCTTATGTAAAGCAAATTTCCATTGGTAACAATATTGATTAATTTAATCCTAGATGGACATTTCCCTTTAAAGTAAAGTTGCAAGTTTGCCATAGCAAATGGGAGTAGTAACCTGTAGGAGTTGTGAATCAGTCTTCTACCATTCAAACTGCCAAATAATGCTGTTTTTCTTGAAAAAAAGCCTTTTATTTCAGTGCTCTGCATTATTTGCACAACCTGCCCCTTTTTCCTCAGTGCTGCTACCCCCAACTGTGACATCATGCCAGGGAAACAAAGTTATTAAAGGGACATTGTCACTTTTTATTTTTAGCTAGACAAATCAGCTAAGTACTGTACCCACAATGCCTCACAATGTAAATTAGTATACATGGTATTATATTTCTGTGCTCTCTGCAGAAATAGGAGACTACATCTCTCAGTGTAGAAGTCTTGTAATTAGCATGTAAATAACTGTTCTAAGTTGCTAATCATTCTCCTTCACATTTCCTCTTGATCCCTTCCACTCTTTCGCCTCACCCTTCTATGGCTTTCCCCTATCCATCCTCCCTCTGTTATGTCTCCTGAGCTCCCTTGCTCACTTTAAAATGCTTTGTCCCATACCATCTCACCTCTAGCGAGGCCCCTGTGCGATGCCATCCCTTACCTTGTTTATTATTAGATATTAGGCTGAATCTGTTCTCATTTTCCTGTAAAGGGTAATTTCATAAGACCTCACCCCCTCTAATATGACCCTTTGAATTCCAAGTTTGTAATCAAATATGCATCATAGCATACATTGTACAATGCCACATGTATTGGAATGTCTCTAGTTATACACTCTTGTAATGTCTTGTATAATTCCTTGCTTTATTTGTTCTCCATCTCATACTTTCCCAATATGTATTGTTTGTCTGGCGTGGAACCTATGAAATGAGCTTGTTCTCAAAGGTGTTATCTGACATTTCAATAAATAAAATAAAAATATATGGTATGCACAAGGCATTGTTGTGAAAATAAACATAGAAAAACGTATGTTGCTGACACCACCACACTAATATGGGACAGCACCACAGAGTAAGAAAACTGTAAAACAGGTTTGTGTTTTACCCACAATGCATTGCTGCAGTTATTTACATATTACCGCTCAGCACCAGCATCATAAGGGATTGTACATCTGAGTAAGGCACATTTAAGGCAGCATTGTACATTCCCCAGAATTCCTTGTTGCTGTATGCAAATCATTGACAGCTTCCTGGCATGACATCATTTTGGGGGGGTGGCCACACAAAGAAAACTGGAGAACAAAACACTGATAAAACATTTAAAAAAATGACTATGACAGATTTTTTTTTTAAAACAAATTTCAGCTTCAACATCTGAAGCATGTCTGGCAATGGCATACTATGTATAAAAGGCATTTGGGGAATCTTGCAACTTTCCTTTAAGGCTACGATCAGCAGGAAAATAATAACTTACGTGGACCATAGGAAAAAACATAGACAAAATGAGTCCCAAAGACTAGAAGGGCTTCTTAAAGAGAAGGAAGACCAATACAAAAAAGACCCCCATGCTTTTAAAAACAATGCCCTTCGATCTAAAAATTTCTTCCATTGGAATCCAACTAAATTTACTGGCCATGAGATTGGCTGAGCTGTAAATAATTAGAATGAAACATAAGTATTGGTACCAGGTGGAAAAAGCAGGCAAATTATTGTCCTATAACCTCCGTAAACATCATAGAAACATAGAAACATAGACTTTGACGGCAGATAAGGACTGCTAGGCCCATCTAGTCTGCCCATTTCCCTACCTACAGGATAGGCCGCAGATCCTAGTTAACCAACAGCCTATATCTTCCTGCCCCTCACAAGAATTGCCTTATGTCTGTCCCATGCATTCTTGAATTCTCCCACAGTTTTAGACCCCACAACTTCCTCAGGAAGGCTGTTCCATGCATCCACTACCCTCTCTGTGAAATAATACTTCCTCACATTGCCCCATAACCACCCTCCTTCTATCTTTAAATTGTGTCCCCTTGTTCTTGCAAGTAAAGGCGGAGAGACACATCTCCCATCTTAAAGATATAACAGGACAACTACAAAACTCCCTTAAAGCTATTAATGATATTATGAAACAGATCTACGAAACCCTATATATGTCCCTCACTCAGTTTAAAACTCAAGACTTCGAGAATTTTGTTCACTATCTCTCCCTCCCTTCCTAAGCTAACCCAATCTCAGAAGGAGGCCTTAGAGGCTTCTATCTCAGCAGCTGAAATCTCTCTAGCTATGGCCCCCCACAAAGCTCCGGGGGGATGGCTTCCAGATAGACTTTTACCAGATAGTTAGAGAGGAGGTGTCACAACCCATGTTGTAAATGGTACTGGACTCACACAATACCTCTGCACTCCCCATCACCCTCAGGAAAGCTGTTATCACAATTCTGCCTAAAGATGGTAAAGACCTCTCCCTCCCTCCCCTCAAGCTTTTGGCCTATAGCCCTGATTAACTCCGATGCAAAAATATCTCCAAAATGCTGGCCCTCAGGCTTGAAACCATTCTGCCACACATTATCCACCTATCCCAGAGGGGCTTTATCAAAGGGAGAGTCAGTTCAGACCACTTATGTGCGCTGGTGTTGGTACTTTAGGTGGCGGTTATGCTGCCAACCCCTGCAGTGGCCATCTCCATTGATTTTGAGAAGGCTTTTGACTCAGTGGAATGGGATTATTTGATAGTGGTGCTTAGACAAGTTAAAGAGGGACTATGGTCACAAATTACTGGCAGCAATAAATTCAGAATATGCATCAACATATCCCAAATCACCCTCATGCCAAAACTGAGATCCCTAGATTGCTTTGTTTAAAAGTTACATATCATGTTACAGCCCTAACTTTTCTACGTGTTCAAAAAAGCCAATTTCAGTGAAGAGGTGCTGATGATGTCATATCCTGAACTCACAGTCTAGCCCTCCCTGTCAGCAAGCTTACAGGACTTGCTTCTTCAATGTTTAAAAACTACGTGCAAATGGTTTTCTCCAGGAAAACAGGCAGCACCATTCAATAAACATTGCTTTAAAACCTATATGTGTTTCAGGTTTTGTAACAAAATTGGAAAATTCATATTTTGTTTTTGGTGCTTTTATATTGTGGTCCTTTTCTCCTGGGTTGCTGGATGCTAAGTCACAGCGCACTAATGTGAGATTTGCAGACTGGATATTTCTGATGTGGTGAAAGGCTGTGATCATTCACACCTATCATTCAGTTGAGGTGATTTCTCAGAATGGCACCTTAAATCAATTATTCCATCACCCAGTAAATGGGGGTAGGAGAGGTAGTGCTGTTTTGAAACCTTGCTAAGAGTTTCCGTGCAGTAGCCAGAGCAATGCTTAATCACTCACCCAATCAGTCAGTCAAGCAATATTTGATTCATCATGAAAGTATGAATGAATGAAAGGGATACTCAGTTGAGCAGAGCTAATTTTCTGTTCTCATTGAGAGGCTGTTAATTGAGCTGTATTCAGGCTCATCTGCACTGTACTTCACATTACAGTAATTGTTTCACCAGGGCTAAAACTTCCACCCCTAGTAGGAATAGGAGTTCACACATATAAGGCCCCTATGAAAACTTGTTGTAAAGCAGACACTGACAAACAGCAATGAAGTTACCAGCATTGCAACACTTGTAGCAATACAACTTCCCAACAGGCACTGCAGAGTAACAATTCACAAGATATCAACACTCAGCAGTCTGGAAGTACGCTAACTCAGCATCCTGCAACTCTGGAAAATGAACCACTCCAAAATGGCATTAAAAGACAAATTTGTCAACTTTTTTACAAAACCTGAAACACAAAGATTCTACAGCACTGTTTTTAGAATGCTGCTGCATGTTTTACTTGTGTAAACCATTGCAAAATGATCTTTTAACTTTGGAGAAACAGGTCCTATAAACTTGCTGACAGGCAGGGCTAGACAGTGAGGTCAGGAGATGACATCATCAGCACTGCTTCACTGAAACTGGCTTTTTGAACAGGTGGCGAAATCAGGGTTACAAAATAGCTCATAACTTTAAAATGAAGTAACACAGAAACCTAATGTTTGGCATCAGATTTGTTGGGGGTATGCTTATTCTAATTATGCAATGTAGCACTTTTGGCCAGAGTCCCTCTTTAACTTCGGACCATTCTTTACTAGGTTGATTCAGACCCTTTATAGCCAACCTTCTCCCCAAATTCTCACCAATGACATCTCTTGACCTATTTTGAGGGACAAGACAGGGCTGCTGCCTCTCCTCACTTCTGTTTGTAATTGCTGTTGAACTGCTAGCTGCAGCAATTCGTCACCATCTGGATTTAACAGGCATCAGAATTGGCCCCCTTGACATCTGCACCAAGTTATATGCAGATGACTGCTTAGTCATATTTGAGGACCATTGTTCCATTGTTTGTTCATGGGGGGTGGATGATTTAAAAAAAATTTCAAAGAATGAGATTAATAATCAAGGAAGGTTGCAAAATGTGAGAAAATATAATAAAGAAGCATTTCTGCATAAATTGAGGAATGTTAGATAGGACAGATTATTTTTAATACCGGAATTGGACTGTGCTATAGAAGAATTTACTTCCTTGTTCATCCAGGCATGTAATGAAATTGCTCCTGCTAAAGTTAGAACAAATAGGGAAATAAATGCTCCTTGGATCACAGATAAAATAAAACATAATATTCTATATAAAAATAGGTTATGCAGGAGAGCTAATAAATCTTCAGAAACAAATGATTGGGAGAAATTTAAAAAAGAAAGAAATTTACTTAAATATAATATTAGATTAGAAAAAAAAAACATATTACATGACAAAGGTTGAACAATGTACAGCGCCGAAAAAATATTGGCATTTGATTCAGTCTTTTCAGCACCCAGTCATAAACAAGCAACCTATCCAAATTAGAGAACATGATATATTGTTGTCATCTTCAGATTCAGCAGAGAAGTTAAATACCTATTTTATCACACTCCCAGATATCCAAACTCCTTATGGATGTTCTGAGGAGAATGGATTAAGGGAACATCAGCACCTTTCGGGGAAAAAATTTAGATTTAGAGTAATTACCTGTAGAGAGGTAGAGGAAGAACTAAGAAAACTTAAAGTAAATAAAGCCCCTTGGTTGGATATGATAGAAAACATATTTTTAAAACATTCCCTAGAGGTAACAGCCCCAATTCTAACAAAACTTTTTAATTGGAGCTTATTAAACAGAAGTTTCCCGACTATGTGGAAATGAGCAAAGGTCATCCCGATTCATAAAGGTGGCTCTATGGGAGAACCAACAAATTATAGACCAATTTCATTGTTGTCCATGGTGTCGAAGGTCTTGGAGAGATTAGTTAAAAAGCAGCTGAGTAACTTTCTGGAAGATAATTTTCTCTTGTCCAGCTATCCGAAGAGACCATTCCATGGACACCGCACTCGCCGATTTGGTTGACATCGTAGCCTCCAAATTAAATGGAGGTGAATTAGTGGGCGCGGTGTTCATGAATCTCTCCGAGGCCTTTAACAATATTGACCGCAACATTTTGTATGAAAGAATGTTGAGTTTGGAGATTGACAAAGAAACACTTCCTTGGTTTCAGTCATATTTAACGGAAAGGGAGCAGCAAGTTCAGGTTGGAGATGTTCTTTCAAACTCAGGGTTTATTAAAAGAGGAGTACCTCAAGGCTCGATTTTGGGCCCTTTATTGTTTATAATGTATGTAAATGATGCTCCTAAAGTAGTAAATTATTCAGCTTTATGAATGTATGCAGATTATACTGTTTTGTTGACAAGTGGGAAAACCTTACAGATGGTGGAAGAACATCTTCAAAGAGATTTTAGTATTTTGGAAATTTAGTTGAGGAGGTCAAAGCTGGTTCTAAATAATGAAAAAACAAATACCATGATATTTACATCTAAAGGGAATGAAAATCTAAATCGATATAAACTTTTTATAAAAACATGCAGTAACGAAACATTGACACAGGTTGAATCTTATAAATACCTGGGGGTATATATGGACCAAAACCTAAAATTTGATGTCCATATTAAGGAAATGATATATAAAATAAATAATAAGCTGGGAGTTTACCAGAGATTTAGGTATTGTATGAATCTGAAGATGAGAAGGGATGTTATAAATCAATTAATCACACCATGTAACGATCACTAGAAACAGGGGAGGTACCCAAAGACTGGAGGATAGCAGATGTAGTCCCCTTGTACAAAAGTGGGAACAAAGAGGAAGCGGGGAACTACAGACCAGTCAGCCTCACCTCGGTAGTGGGGAAGATCATGGAAGCACTACTGAAGGAGAGATTGGTGGAACATCTGGTTGTCAATGGACTACAGGACCCAAGGCAGCATGGTTTCACCAGGGGAAGGTCATGTCAGACCAACCTCATTGAATTTTTGACTGGGTGACTAGGGAGGTGGATCAGGGGAGGCAGTGGACATGGCCTATCTGGACTTCAGCAAGGCCTTTGACACTGTGCCACATAGAGACTATTGCACAAACTGGGGAATATGGGTGTGGGCAGGACAGTAGTGCGGTGGGTAGGCAACTGGCTGGGCAGCAGGACACAGAGGGTGGTGGTAAATGGCTGTCACTCCACAGAGGGAAGAGTGACCAGTGGGGTACCACAGGGATCAGTGCTGGGACCGGTACTATTCAGTATCTTCATCAGTGACATTGCACAGGACCTAGAAGGCAGAATTTCACTGTTTGCTGATGACACAAAGCTCTGTAACAGAGTAGACACACCAGAGGGTGTAGACAGAATGAGAAGGGACCTGCAGAAACTTGAAGAATGGTCAGGGGTCTGGCAGTTGAAATTCAATGCAAGGAAGTGCAAGATAATGCATATGGGGCACAAAAACCCTGGCACAATATATCAGTTGGGGGTGAGGATATAGCATGCACCAAGCAGGAAAGAGATCTTGGAGTTATCATCTCTGATGACCTCAAGGCAGGGAAACAGTGTGACAAGGCAGCAGGTAAAGCAAATAGGATGCTGGGATGCATAGGCAGGGGCATCACCAGCAGGAAAAGGGAGGTCATAATTCCACTATACAAGACACTAGTGAGGCCGCACCTGGAGTACACTGTGCAGTTCTGGAGACCTTACCTACGTAAGGACACAGACAGGGTAGAGAAGGTTCAGAGGAGGGCAACAAAGATGGTGCATGGATTGCATCACAAGTCCTATGAGGACAGGTTGAAGGCACTGAACATGTACTCCCTGGAGGGAGAGGAGGAGAGAGGATATGATAGAGACATACAAGTATCTTACAGGGAGGAACAGGGTGCAGGAATGCACTATTTTTAGCAAAGGACTAGAGGGCATGGGATGAAGTTGGAGGGAGGACGATTCAGAGGAAACGTGAGGAAGAATTTCTTCACAGAACGGGTGGTGGACAAGTGGAACACCCTGCCAGAGGAAGTGGTGGGGGCTGAAGCAATCACGGGATTTAAGAATGCATGGGATAGACATAAAGGAATTCTGGAGGTCAGGGGTTAGGGGCAACAGACTTCCTGGAAAACATAAACTGAACTTACAAACTTAAATGGGCAGACTGGGTGGGCCATAGGCCCTTATCTGCTGACACTGTCTATGTATCTATGTATGTATTGATTATGGTAGCCATATATATGGCATGGCCAATAAATTTGAATTAAAATCGGTAAAAGTGTTATATAACAACTTGGCTAGATTTATATTAAACTGTGATAGACATATGCATCATTGCGATATGTACTCTTTATTACAATGGCCCCATCTAGAGCAGAAAAGGGATCAAAAATAGATTAAATTAATTTTCATAAACAATCCCCTGGGTACTTAGCACAAAATCTGTTACATGTTACCCATGGACACCAATATAAACTTAGAAGAACTGAGGGGAAGTCTTTTGTAACACCAAAATTAATAAACAAATATGGAAAAATGACTTTTGGCTTTAAAGTGTCTCATTTATGGGCTCCTATTGAGGTAGAAAAGCAGAAAATACAAAGATTTAAGCAATTTAAGGATGTGATTAGATATGATTTGAAAATGAAATGTATATGTAATGGGTAACGTTTTTTTTTTTACTATTTTTAAAGTATGAGGGCATTAAATTGTATTTTGTTCTTGTTAGGACAGACATAGATGTTTCTTAAATTATGTGATGTAAGTTTTATGTCATTGTAGTTAAAGTTTGGAATGAAAGTTGATACAGGGCCATCTTGCAAATGGGGTTTTTTCCCAATGATGTATTACTATTACTACCTGTTTAAAAATAAACTTTCTACTAGTGCTGTGCGTAGATGTTCACCAAGTGCTCCCAACACTACTGTCTCTATTAAATTCCTTTGCTGCTCTCTCTCTAGGCTCTGCATTAACATTTCCAAGTCTGAAGTACTCCCTCTGAACCTGCACACTACACTTGGGCTGGTGCAAGGAGCTGATTTAGTATGGACCCCCACCCACATTAAGTATCTAAGCATCTCTATCACCCCTAATATTTCCAACTTAGTGGTGTCCAACTTACAACCCACTATAACCAAATTGAGACAGGAACTGCAATGTTGGAAGCCCTTGCAGCTATCCCTTATTGGGAAGATAAATGCAATCTAAATGATGACTGCTCCTCGGATTCTTCATATATTATCTCACCTCTCTGTACCCATCCAGCACTTCTGGTTTCAAAAGATAAACAGCCTGATCAGGAGTTTTTTATGGGGAGGGTCTCCTCCATGGTATAGCTGAACTAAGCTTAGAGCTCACTGGTCAAAAGGAGGGTGGGAACTATCTCATTTTGTATAGTATTACTATGCCTTTCTGGATGCCAAAATGGGAAAATTGTTTACCCATCCTGGGAGCCAATCTCCAGCCTGGATTTGTATCGAAACCAAACTACTTGGAGGTGCTCACCCTTCCCTATGCATGATGCCAATGCGCTATGTAAACCGGGTGCTTTTTCATCGATACGCTTGAATGACGCAGAGCAGGGTCCCATGGACCCCATGTGGCATTCACAAAACAGGGTGCAAGTCAGGAACACGGCCGCTTTCCCTGCCACATGGACCGCAATATGCTGGGGGCATTCCAGGGGTGTGTCAGCACTATGTGGTATTCCAGCATTCACTTAACCGCATAGTGCTGGCCACATGGGTGCAGAGGGTGGCACAGGGTACACCAGGGTAGACCCTGCAGTAACCCTCTGTGCACCCCCAAGGATGCCATAACCCCCCCGTGCTGCCACAGCCCATTGGGCAGTGAAGGGGGCTGGGACTGCTGGTCAGGCAAATGCCCAGCACCGACTGGCATGTATGAGCATTGAGGGGAGGCAGTGGTGGTGCTGGGGGGAAGGGGGACGACACACAGCCCACCACTGGGTACATGGGTCCGGGTGTCTGCCATAGGCATGCACTATCCTGGACCCACACCTCGCTACGTGAGGGATCCACTTCGGGACTCATGAGGGGCATCCCATTGAATGCCTGTCCTGGACCTCAACTCCTCCCCTGGCTGCTCTGCAGAGTTCTGTGCACTGGGAGGAGGGAGGAAGAGCCGAGGACAGGTGGCTTGCATTAGTGAATGCCAGCATGGATGCATCTGTCCGCAGGTGCACAGCTACAAGGGTGGGGTACGCACTTTCTTCACGTACCTGCATCCACGTCATGCATAGGGCCTTATATTTGGATCATACTCTGCCCAAGGCCCTCTGTAAATGGTATACAATTTATGCTGCACTTGGGGCATGGAACAAAGGGGGAGGGATTACTAAACACTGTTTGATGACAGGGCTCTTGACTCCCCTCTGGAATAACCCTTTCTGCAGTATAGGCTTATGCCCAATCAACTGGCCCACTTAGCGGGAGGAATAATATTCTATTTTGGGATGATGTGGTCCTACCTAACACCTGCTTGATGGTCTCTTTTCAAGCATTGCAACATAGCCACAGCATCCCCAAATCTGACTTTTTGAACTACCTCCAGCTCAGAAGTGTATACGTGAAATGGTCTCGACAAGCCTGTGCCTGTTCCTCTTGTACCAAGCATGCAGGGGGTGCTCTGTCTAGATTGCCTATTCATACTTGGCTATGAGTAAAAACCGGCCTTGCAGGTATTATTTACTACTATGCCAGGGCTGTGTCTCGGCCCCCTGACTCGTCTCCCTTGGTCACTTTCGTGTCCTGGATTTTCATCCAGACCATTGGAAAGTGACACCCTTTCCATCCTTTACATGAGGTCAGACAGATTAGGGTAGAGCCTGGCCAGTGTGCTAATTTGCATGGCTGAGAGTTCAGTTGAGTTATTGTGATTTTATAATCAGCCTATCTCAATTATGTTCTGATCTATTTGGCTGATTAAAATTACTTTATTTTTGTGAACACATATATCATGCATTACAGCTTTATAAGTAGAAATGTTTCATTAAGAAGAAATACCAGGAGATGTCATGCTAGTTTCATAATATTTTTACTTAATATTTTTATGCAAGATTAGTAATATTCTGATCAGCAGAGCAAGCCAACAATATAATTTTTTCGACAGGAGAGACAATCTCTTCAACTATACATGCTGTATTACAGGATAAAAGAAAATTAGCCAAGCACTATTCTTCCCTGCTCCAGATGTCAGAGAAAAAGGCAATTCCTTACTGCACCCCAGTACTGGCCAGATGCTCAAAATGAGATCCTAAGAGAAGTGGGTCCTCAGTCTGGTCCCTCTGTTTCCCCTAGTTTGGTTGGGTTAACTGTAGATTTAAATAGTCTTTCAAAGTAGTTGGCTGGATTGGTATTTTTTAGTTTCTTTAGGTTACTACAGTTAACAGTATCAAAAAGTGTCAGTAACATATTTGTTTTTTTTTCCATTAAGATTTTATTAACAGTTTTTATACAGAGAATGTATCCGTTAAAACACAAAACCTCCATATGAAATGTACATTCTTGCACAAAACAATTAAGATACGGTACATCCTCTGCCCCCCCCCAAAACCACCCCCCTCCCCTTGCCCCACACAAGGCTCCGAGGTGCCTACCAAACTCTGTAAACAGAAAATCCATCCCTATATCGAGTAGCAAGTGTAGAGGGGGCCCCAGATTTTATCAAACCTAGGGAGTTTATTTTGAAGAATGGCAATCATTCTCTCAATTCTGAGATTGGCTAGAAGTTCCTCTAACCATTCTGTATAATTGATCACAACAGAATCCTTCCAGTGTCTGAGAACCACTTTCTTGAGGGATGCCGAGATTAGAGATATATGAAGCCTCCTATTTTTAAATGGAATAGAAGCTACATCTCCCAACAGGCAAATTTCCGGGGTGAAAAGGTCACCCAGCCCTAACAACGGGTCTACCCCATTCTTGATACTTGTCCAGAGTGGCACTATCTTTGGACAGTTCCAAAATCTATGCAACAAATCTCCCACCCCTTGCTGACACCTCACACAAGACGGGCTGTGGTTATCCTCAAACCGCCAACTTCTGAGGGAATAATAAATATTATGGAGTATTTTAAACTGAATCAATCTCAGCCGATCCTGGGAGATCAATTTATGACAGCTATGCCACAATGCTGTCCAATCCAGTTCCCTACTGGGAAAAACGGAGGCCCAATAAGAGGATGGGGCTAAATTCTGGGAGTAGGCCCAGTTAAATAACATAGTATAGAGGCTTGAGACAGCATGTGGTAGACCTGCCAGAGGCCGTAATGTCTCGGAGAATTCTATTTTCGGAATCTGTATTGCCCTGTTACCCAGTTTACTAACTAAGAGATGACAGAGCTGGTAAGCCTGAAAAATCGCCGAAGTTGGCAACTTAAATTTGCTCATAATCTCAGATGCAGGAAGCACATATCCATCTACTGAGATTAAATCCATATACAACACTCTCCCCTCGCCAACCAGGTAGCCTTCATGAGTCTACCTTCAATGTGAAACTGAGGATTACCCTTATGGGCTGAGATGGATCGGTAACATGAGAATATTCAGGAAACCAGTAGAGCTGGTGCAGGAGCTCCTCACCGAAACCCCAATCCGGATTTCCTGAGAGCCACTGGTAGAGATTGGGATTATTATACAACAGAGCCTCAGGAACAAGACCTGCACCTTTAATGAGGGCTAATTCAATCTGTAACCATAAAGGAGTATCTGAGAATCTCCATATCCTGCACCACCTCAGATATTTGTTAGCCTGACCCCCAATAGTAGAGTCCCAGGTGCGTAATCTAAGTCCACCCAGTGGTTTGGGGGCTGCCAGCTTATGATAGGCCATTCTTGCCTTCTTATACCCCACACAAAGTTGGCAATGAGCCCATGAATCTTTTGAACCATGAAAGCGGGGCGAAATGTTCCAAAGCACTAAGGGATAAAACAGCCTAGGAAACATGTTCATTTTAACCAAATTTATCCTCCCCCACAGCGAGATTGGAAGTTTTGCCCACCTTTTTAAATCTAAATCAATTGTATGAACCAAAGAGTCCAGATTTAGCTGCCGTAATCGCCTCGCATTCCTAGATAAAGTAAGACCCAAATACTTGATGGCTTCCGAATTCCACGTCAGACCCAGCTCTATTATCTCCTGTTTAAATACCTTCCTATTAAGGGGGTACACCACGGTTTTTCCCAAATTTAACTTATAATTAGCCAAATGACTATACTCTTGTATCATTTTCAATAGGGCAGGTATAGAGGCACACGGGTACGAGATATATACCAGGAGATCGTCCGCATATGCTGTTACCTTGACAACACTTTCCTGAATCTTAATACCTTTTATTTCGTGATTACAAAGTATACTTTTAATAAGGGGTTCAAGATATAAATTAAACAGAAGGGGGGACAGCGGGCACCCCTGACGAGTGCCAACATATAATTTGAAAGGGTCCGACGTCACTCCATTGCATGAGATCCTTGCTGTGGGATTAAGGTAAAGAGAGCCAATCCATTGCAGAAATAGATCCGGAAAACCAAATTTTCTCATTGTAGTTATTAAGTACCGCCAGTGGACCCTATCAAATGCCTTCTCGGCGTCCATCGAGACCAGAACCATCGCGTCACTGTTCTCCTCGGACGCCGAGAAGACATGCGCCACTGTTCTCAAATGATCACTTATTGCCCTTCCCTGCATAAATCCAACCTGCTCTACGCCAATCAGATCAGGTAAAACCTTATTTAAACGGTCTGCTAACACCTTCGCCAGAATTTTTATATCATAATTAAGCAGAGAAATGGGCCTATAACTGGCAAGTTGCTCGAGAGGTTTATCTGGTTTCGGGATTAAAACAATAAGTGCCTTGTATAGGGATTGATCTACCGCCTGACCACTAAGAATATACTGAAACAAGGACACCAGGAGTGGTGACAGCTGTTTGGAAAATACCTTATAAAAGTTAGGCAAAAAACCATCCGGCCCCTGTGTTTTGTCCAAAGGGAGCCCCTTGATAACCTTCTCAACCTCATCCTGGGAAACACCAGTGGTAAGAGCCACCTGTTGATGCTCTGCAAGAGAAGGAAGGTTTAAATCCTCAAGAGAGGACAATATTTCCTCCTCTGAGGGGGGGGTTTCGGCATTGGACTATAAAGGGATTCAAAATAACATCTAAATTCCTCCGCTATCTCTTTCGGGGAGGTCTTAATCCGACCATCTTTTTCGGACTGGACCGCCTGAATTATACGGGAGACCTCAAGCTGTTTGATACGCCTTGCCAGAAGCTTACCCGCTTTTTCCCCCTGGTCTAAACAGCTAGCTTTAGTTTTGATTAACGCTAATTCAGCTTGTTCCCCTAATAATGTAAGATAAAGACCCTTCAATTTAATCAATTCTTGTTTATCTTTCTCTGAGGGATAGTGGGGCAAGTTAATCTCCCTAAGTCATATCCGGGCCAGTAAATCCGACATGAATCGCTCTTTTTGTCTTTTCCTTGTAACTGTCTGCCCTATCAGAATCCCCCTTATAAAAGCTTTAAACGCCCCCCCAAACCATGTCTGGACGAGTGTCTTCTTTCACATTGTATAGGACAAACTCGTCTATTTGAGAGGAGATATATTTAACTATATTGTGGTTTCTCAAGATTTGATTGTTAATTTTCCATCTGTTACTACCCTTAGGTAGGGAAGTGAAGGTTACCGATGCCGATACTACTGCATGGTCAGAGGGGCCCTGATTGTATTTCAGAGCCTAATACCCCAGAAAGAAAATGCGAGAAAGCAGAATGTAGTCGATATGGGAGGCTGTGCCGTGAGCGGAAGATATAAAAGTATATTCGCGGTCTCTGGGGTGGAGAACCCTCCACACATCCGATAAACCAAATTGATCCACCCAGTCCCGCATGGCTCTTTGAGCCGGTGAAAGTCCTAATTTTTTGGGCTTGGATCTATCCAATAAAGGATCCACCACCAAGTTAAGATCCCCACCAATAATAATAGGGACATTGACAAAAGGTGCCAAAACTTCCACTAACTGCACAAAAAAGTTCTGAGTATCCGAATTGGGACCGTAAACCGAACCAATCAGAATCTCTAAAGTCTGTAATTTCCCAAGAACCAATATATATCTACCCGCCTTATCCTGCATTATCTGAAGGGGAGTAAAGGACACGGCCCTGTGAACTAAAACCATAACCCCTCTGCTTTGGGAGCTTCCTTGTGAAGCGAAAACTTCTCCAACCTGAAGGCGCCTCATGTTATTACACTCGGCATTTAATAGATGTGTCTCTTGCAAGAACACTATATCTGCTCCTAAGACATTTAAATGCTTCAGAATTTTGTATTGCTTGGGTTTCTGTCTTGCCCCCTAGTAACATATTATTTGGCCGAAAGGGACTTTTTGCATCAAAACAGGATGCCACCCTCAGTTTTGATGTCACGGGGAATTTTACATCACGAGGAGCCTGACATGGTAGGGAAAATTAGCTGAGCACCAAAATAGAATGGTACCTTCATATAATATATGCTCTAAAACAGAATAATACATTTTCTGCAGAGGATAAAAGGCCAAAGTATGCAGTTGCTCAGGACAACGTCTGGCTGCATGAGGATGTGGTTTCTGTGGTTAGGCCTAAAGTCTGGTTCATGTATAGTAAGGGGAGTTCAACATACAGCTTTGGCTGTTCACAAGAAAAAAGAAGGCATCTTAAAATATTTAGCATATAATTCATTACTATACATGCTTAGGATATTTGATATTTGTAAAATAAGACGTTTGCATTCATTAATCATGATAATAAGTATTAAGCATAAATCATAATTGTAAGTGGCTAGTGTGCCCTAATTATAATAGCAAAAAATGTTTAAAGGATAACTAAATGCCTGAATAGCTAAGTCATTAAACATATAACCAAGTGTTAAGTCATAACTGTAATAATAGCAGTGTCAGTGGCTCAGTAGGTAGCACACTCGTCTCTGAGGCCGGGAGATCAGAGGGCTGTGGGTTCAGTTCCCACATCTGGCACTTGGGTTAATATCCCAGTACTGACACTGTAATGCAGCATGAGAGGGGTGCTGCATTTCTGAGGTGCTGTCTTTCGGATGAGACGTTAAACCAAGGTCCCATCTGCCTGGATTGGTGGAAGTTCAGGTGGATGTTAAAGATCCCATGGCACTTATTGAAAAGAGGAGGGGAATTTCCTCGGTGTCCTGGCCAAATTTCCCTCATTCACTAAAAATACCACCAACAGCTTGATCTGGTTCAAGGTCAGTTGGCATGCATCTGTATCCCCCTTCCCCTGGGTCGTGCCTGAAAATAGGCAGGATTTGTCTAGTGCACTTACCCGGTCAACAAAAGCTAAATAAATAAATAATATTCCAAGGCAGGAAATGTTAAAATCTAGATTGCAGTACATTAATGTTCAAAGTACTTATTAATTATGCTATTGCAATAGAAAGTAATATTTCGACACAGCAAAGCAAAAAATTATTTCATTTTTCGTTATTAAACTCATCCATGATATTTTGCAGAAGGTCCAGAGGTTGATCTATTGGTTGAGTGTCTGGAGCAGGCCAGCCAGCTAGTATGTCTTCAATCTCCTGACCAATCTCTTCATTGGTTAGGATTGCTGAAGGTGAGCAGTCCTGTTTGGGACTGGAATGCATTGCAGGCTGTGCATTACAGAACTCTTAAGGATGTCCCACCAGACCCCTCACTGGAGTCCAAACAGAAATGGGAGAAAGCACTGCAGCAATCCATCCCAGGTGAGGTGTGGACTCATTCCTGGAGATTCATCCACCGGACATGTTTGGACCCCCATAGTATGCTTCTTAGGAACAAAGTAATGCATGTCTGGTACCGGACCTCTACTCAGCTCAAATCTGTCGGCTTCCTACCGCATGACAACTGCTGGAGATGTAAATTTCCCACTGCTGACCTGCTTCACATCTTTGGTAGTGTAGTCAGATCCAAGAGAACTGGAAGCAGATGCTGTACCACTGCTCCAAGATCCTGAAGGTGCACGTTCCTGTAACCCCTGGTTGGTTTTACTAGGCATCCCACCCCCTTGCTCAATACTTTCTGTTCAACAGAGGACATGGCTCATGCTCACCACCATCAAAGCTATTCACCTGTTACTGCAAGAATGGAAAGCTGTGATGGTCTCACTTTCCTCCAGCTCCAGGATAACACTCTTCTTTTTACAGATGGTAAAATACTGCCGCAAAGTATGGACCCCCTATTTCTCCTACTTGCAAATCTCATCATATCCCTCGCTCAATAGCAGGAGCAAAGATCTTCTGTGCCCCCCCAAACCACTTAGTTTCCCTGGCCAGATTATCAGTATTTCCAGTTCTGAATGTGTGCAAAAGGTTAGAGGTTCCCATCACTTTGACCTTGCCCATTTTCCCTATAGTTTCATATTGTTATGGTATATAAAATGTACCCTGTTCTCAGATTTCTCACAATACATGAATGTATATTTACCTTATTTCAATCACTTTGTATTTCTATTCCTAACTACCTATGGAAGTTTCTGTTAATAGTTCATTGTTGAATGGCTGTAATGCATGTAGTTCTGTTACAATCTCAATAAACAAATTAACTGCAAGAAAAAAAAGAACATGAAATAAAGATTTTGGAGAACCAGTTGAAAAAATCTAAAATAATAGACAAACGTATACTGCATAAAATTACGCTACTTAAATTTGAAGTTAACAAAATCATTTCAGGTAAAACTGAATATGCACTATTTAAAACAAAACAGAGGTATTGGCAGTCTGGAAAAAAGTCTGGAAAATTGTTAACTTACTAAACTTCAAAGTCAGAACATCATACTGAACATTGGAAACATACTTATCAACAAGTATATACTAAAGAAGTCACTTCTCCCAGACAAATACAAAACTTGCTGCCATCCTTAAATCTACTGACCCTTTCAGAAAAGACAGAAACATCCTTACCAGCAGCCTCACTTTTGAAGAGGTTAAACAAGCTATCAAAGATCATCCCACAGGGAAAACACCAGGTTCAGACAGCCTACGTGGAGAATTCTGTAAAATGTTACAGCCTGCAATAACTTGTCATCTACATGCTACATTTTCAGGAAATTGAACTTACAAGAACATTGCCATCAACTATGAATGAGGCCTTCATTACAATTATCCATAAAAGAAATAAACACTCCTTGGAATGTCCTAGCTATAGATCGATTTCCTTCATGAACTGCAACTACAAAATTCTAACAAAACTTTTAACAACAAGAATTCAAAATGTAATTACTAAGCTATAAGGATGAGGCAGCATGGGTTCGGAGGGGGGGGGGGGGGGGGATCATCTCAAACAAATCTGATTGACTTCTTTGACTGTTTCACTAAGACAGTAGACAGGGGCCAAGTGGTAGACATCTTCTATCTTGATTTCAGCAAGGCCTTTGACTCTGTGACCCACAAAAGGTTGATCAGGAAGTTGGTGGATCTTGGAGTTGGGGAAAAGATGGTCTGATGGGTGGAAAACTGGCTGAGGGACAGAACCCAGAGGGTGGTGGTGGGGACAGTGTTATCTGGCACGAGAGGTAACCAGTGGGGTCCCACAGGGCTCTGTGCTGGAGCCAGTGTTGTTCAATATCTTCATCAATGACATTGGGGATGGCATTAAAGGCAAAATGTGCCTATTCGCAGATGACACCAAGCTCTGTGGGAGAGTGGACACAGCTGAAGGGATAAGGGACCTACAGGAAGTTCTGGAAAAGCTGGGAAGGTGGTCCAGGATCTGGCAGTGTGGCTTCAATGCCAAGAAATGCAAAGTTATGCATATTGGAGCCAAGAATTCCAGAACAGAGTATTACCTGGGTGGAGTCCGAGTATCTGCATCAGAGGAGGAGAAGAACTGGGAGTGATGACCACTAGTGACCTGAAGCACTCCATGCAGTGCAAGAAAGCAGCAGCAAAGGCAAGCAAGATGCTGGGATGCATAGCTAGGAGGATCAGTAGTAGGAGAGAGGAGGTTATACTGCCCTGGTAAAGGTCACTGGTAAGGCCGCATCTAGAGTATGGAGATCAGTACTGGTTCCCACACCTCAAAAAGGACATTAACCTGCTGGAAAAGGTACAGAGGAGGGCTACAAAGATGATAGCTGATCAGAAGGGCAAGGTATATGAGGAGAGGCTGAGGGCACTGAACATGTACTCCCTGGAAGACAGGAGAGAGAGAGAGAGAGAGGGGACATGATTGGGACATTCAAGTACTTGAAAGGGATAAATAAGGTTGATAAGGAGAGTCTCTTTAAGCTGAGTTGCAACCATATCACAAGGTGGCACAGTCTTAAGCTGGAGTGTGGGAGGTTTAGGAGGGAGGTCAGGAAGCACTTCTTCACAGAGTAGTGGACACTTGGAATGTGCTGCCGGAAGAGGTTATCTCGTTGAAGACAGTGGGCAGCTTTAAGAGAGGCTGGGATAGGCATGGGGGAAGGCAAGGATCATGGATAGGGAGGATGGGAGGAGTGGGGAGGGAGGGCAGGGACATTAGCTCAAGCTGTGGACCCTGCAATACGAGCTGACTTGATAGACCAAATGGCCTTCTTCTGCTGGCTTCTTTGTACATTCATAATAAGGAAAGAGTAAGTAGAGTTTACCAAAAATAGATCTGGAACTGACAATATAAGGCATCTAATGTTTTATGACAGGCTAAAAAAAACAAGAACCATATGTAGCCTCATTCCTGGATTTTTGTAAGTCACTTAAGTCAATTAACTGGGACAATCTAAAACAAGAATTAGTAGCCTTTGGTTGTGGTGACCACACTAATGCCTGTGTAGCAGCAATATGCAACACACCATCTGCTCAAACAATAACTAATGGGATTCTATCCACATCCTTTCTTATAACATGTGGAACTAGACAGGAATGTCCACTATCACCATATCTTTTTACCTTAGCCTTTGAGCCTTTAATAAGAGCCATTATATTATATGCTGGTATTAATGGAATAAAAAAAAGGATGCCAAAATCTAAAGGTCTTTGCATTTGCATGTGACATTTAAGCAAACCAAGAATCCTGTGATAACTTAAAAATAACACTTAAGAAATTTGAAAAGGTGTCTGGGCTCACAGTCAACTGGGGCAAAACACAAGCACTGTATAACAACCTACCTATTACCATAAAGAATGATTTACAGAAAATATTGAATGAGAACCGGGTTAAAGACAACATAACTTATTTTTGTACAGGTACTACAAATAAACTAGATTAAATTATTTTGAATCAATATCATGCCTTTCCTACATGACATTGAATTAGGCCTAATTAGATGTGGTAGACTTAACCTTTCCCTTTGTGGAAAAATCAGTGCCATTAAAGAGGTACTGTAATAACACCAAAAGTATTTTATGTCTTCCAGAATATTCCTATTTTTATGGAAAAGAAGCATTTTAAGAAATTAAACAGGATTATCAGGAATTTCCTCTGGGATGGCAAACCTCCCAGACTCAGCATCAGTAAACGTAGAGCAACACATTCTATGGGGTGGTTGACCTACCTTGATGGGAAAATATCAGGAAGTGTTTTTATGAAAAAACGTTCTATGACATGCTCAGGGCAACGCCACTCACTCTTAACCATATGCCCATATGGGTATCATGGAGTCTTTCTTAATAAGAACAAATAAACTGTCTATATATTCCCTTAACTAATTATCTTAAAGACAACACCTACATAAAAGAATCAGTTAGTTATTAAAAATATTGACAGAAATATTAACCCCAAATAATCATCCTTTAGATATTATGCCACTATCGTCAAATCCTCTAACTCGTTACCTTCAATAGCTTCTTAAGATGTCCGAACTATACATTGTTTACCTGACACAAAATGGTTGCCCAGGGTATAATGAGCTAATTACTGTCGAAAGACTCTCCCCTTGTAAACCATGAATGGAGAAAATTAGGTATTAAACATATCAAGGATGTACTTAATAAAGAATTCCAAACTCTCCTTTCCTTTGAGGAATTAAAAGGGACACTGTCAACCCCCTTAGACCTCAGTGTCTTTATTAAAAAACACATTTAATGATTGGTCACATTCTGTAGAGATTACTGAAGTAGCTCATAGTTCAATTCTGATTCCTTTTTTCTTTTAAACAGTGAAAAAGCAGACTGCCCGCTATACTGGTGTTACAACACAAAAATATGTTTGTCTACATTTTTTTATCAACACCTACTGCATCTTTTCTGGACTTAGGAACACTCTAACAGAGTCTAGCTACATATGATGCAGTGGGAGGAAACAAAACTATTGCATCATTAGTGGCTGCAGTATTTTAGGATGTTCTTAATGTTCAGGAAGCATGCAAGAAGAGTAAATCTGCCTATTTGAAACAAAACAGCTTTGGCTATAATTACACCAATAGCATATATTTCACTTCTAATTAGAAAAGAAGAAGATAAAACAACAAGTATCATCAATGAATTTCAGAGAGGGTAAGCAACCATAAAATGTAGGTTTTCAACTAGAAATAACATGATGAAAACCTAGGGACAAATGACTTGGCTCATCATGAGGTTAGAGCAGTGCAGGAGGACATTGCAGAGTTGGAGAGGGGTCTAAGACAAGTAGCACACACAGTATCCTTCTCAGAGGTGCTGCCTGTCAAAGGCATGGGTGAGGCGAGGGTAATTGGCACCATGCAGTTTAATGAATGGTTGAAAAAATGGTGCGGAGCACAGGGGTTTGACTTCATTGGGGACTGGGGTTCCACCTGGAGGACAACAGCCTATACTGGCAGGATGGTCTGCATCTGTCCAGGAAGGAACAAGTCTTTTGAGCAATCGGGTTTAAATGCTTCATTGGCAAGCTTTTAAACTAGTCAAGGGAGGCACTGACAAGCAGCAGAAAAACCCAGCCTCTCCTACAAAACAGGGTATTAAATGAGAAAAGACCAAGGTAGAACGGTCAGTGGGGATGCTGCAACAGAAGGTAAAGCCATCAAAAATGGAGAGCAATGAGTACCAATGCCCGTAGTCTAGGTAACAAGCTCCTGAATTAGTGGCCTTGATGGAGGAGGAACATCTGGATATCGTGGCAGTCACAGAAACATGGTACACACAAAACCATGACTGGGACGTAAACATACCAGGATACACTATCTACAGGAGGACAGGGAGGGTAAAGAGGAGGAGGAGTAGTTCTTTACATAAAGGAAGGAATAAAGCAACAGAACAAAAGGGTAAACAGGAGGAGAAGAAGCACTGTGGGTAAATTTGAGACAGGCAATGGCACCACAATCCGCACAGGGTTAGACAGATTCTCTTCCTCAGGGGAGGAAATGGACAAGGAAATGATAGAAAGTATACTTAGAATGGCAGAAAAGGGGAGATACTGCTGATGGGTGATCTGAATATGCCAGATGTTAACTGAGTGCAGTTGCAGCTGCCACTTCAAGAGTGCAGTTATTCTAGATGCCCTACGGGCATGCCTTAGACAACTAGTACTGGAGCCCACTCGAGAGGAGCAATATTAGACTTGGTACTCTCAAATGGAGATGGAGAGAGGATCACAGATGTAGAAGTGGGTAGCCATCTGGGAACTAGCGACCATCGAACAGTATGGTTCTAATAAACACAATGTAGAAGTCAAGCCATACAAAGACAAAAGTACTGGACTTTAGGAGGCTGACTTTGCCATAATGGGTGAGTGCCTAAGAATGCACTAGCAAATGGGCAGGAAGGAGGTGGAAGAACAATGGGGAATAATAAAACTGCCATCACAGAGGTAACAAGCCTTTGTGTGAAGCAAATAAACAAAACAAGGCGATGTAAGAACCACTATGGTTCTCAAAGGAAGTGGAAGTGAAGGTTCAAGAGAAAGAAAGCATTCAGGAAGTACAAGGAATCGCAGAAGGAGAAGGACAGAGAACTGTATCAGTTAAAGCAAAAGGAGGCTGGGAAGGCAGTCAGAACAGCAAAGGCCCAAACCGAGGAAAAGATAGCCAACGCAGTTAAGAAGGGGGATAAAACCTTTTATAGGTACATCAAGGAGCGAAGGAAGACCAAGGGAGGATAGTGAGGCTTAATAAAGGAGGGAGGGTGGGCAGAGGGAGACTGTGAAAAGGCAGAGATACTAAACAAATATTTTTGCTCAGTATTTACGAAGGAAGAGGGGGAGATACATAAAACAAACAGTGGTAACACTCTGGATACAGAAGTTGATACCAGCCCATTTACAGAAGAAAGGGTTCTGAAAGAGCTCTTAAAACTAAAGGTGGACAAAGCAATGGGGCCTGATGGGATTCATCCCAGAATTCTAAAAGAACTAAGGGTAGAACTAGTGACACCACTGACTACCCTTTTTAACAAACCATGGGAGGATGGGGTGGTACCCGAGGACTGGAGGAGGGCAGATGTGATTCCCCTTCACAAAAGTGGGAGCAAGGCAGAAGCAGGAAACTATAGACCTGTTAGTTTAACCTCAGTGATAGGGAAAATGATGGAATCACTTCTAAAGGAAAGAATTGTCGAGTATCTAGAGGCCAGAGGGCACAGGACCCTAGGCAGCATGGATTCTCAGCGGGAAGGTCATGCCAGACAGATCTGATAGATTTCTTTGACTGGGTGACCAAAGTAGTAGATCAGGGAGGGGCTGTGGACATGGCCTACCTAGACTTTAGCAAGGCATTTGACACAGTCCCACACAAAGACTAATATACAAGTTAGCCAGCCTGGGAGTGGGTCCCAAGATGACAGCCTGGGTAAAGAATTGGCTGGAGAATAGGACACAGAGTTATAGTAAATGGAGTCCACTCAGAAGAAAGGAGGGTTACTAGTGGGGTACCGCAGGGTTCAGTATTAGGACCGATCCTCTTCAATGTCTTTATAAGTGACATTGCAGAAGGACTGGAAGGAAAAGTATGTCTCTTTGCAGATGACACTAAGATCTGCAACAGAGTTGATGCACAGGGTGGGGTGGAAAGGATGAAGGGACTTGGCAAGGTTAGAGGAATAGTCAAATGTATGGCAGCTTAGATTCAATGCTAAGAAGTGCAAGGTAATGCACCTGAAACAAAACCCAGGGAAGAGTACACAATGGGGGTGAGATACTAACAACAGCAAGAATGGAAGGGACCTGGGTGTAGTCATATCAGATGACCTAAAGATGGGCAAGCAATGTGAGAGGGCAGCAAGGAGGCTGGGGGATACTGGGATGCATAGGGAGGCATCACCAGTGAAAACAGGAAGTTATTATCCTCTGTACAGACAGCTGGTGAGACCCCATCTGGAGTACTGTGTCAGTTCTGGAGACCCAATCTCACCAAAGACATAGACAGGATGGAAGCTGTCCAGAGGAGGCAACTAAAATGGTGCAGGGTCTGCACGAGTAAGTATGAAGAGAGACTTAAGGAGCTTAATATGTATAGCCTCGAGGAAAGGAGGAGAGGGACATGATAGAAACTTTCAAGTACCTCAAGGAATCAACAAAGTCCAAGAGGGTAGCATCTTTCAAAAAAGAGGTGTGCAAGAACAAGAGGGCACAATTTGAAGATAGAAGTGGCTCAGAGGTAATTTAGAAGTATTTTTCAGAGAGAGGTTGTGGATGCATGGAGCGGCCTTCCGGAGGAAGGTTGTGGAGTCAAAATCAGTGGGGGAATTCAAGCATGCATGGGATAGTCATAAGGCAATTCTGGGGGGTGGGGGTAGGAAGAAGTAGGCTGCTGGTTAACTAGGATCTGCAGCTTATCCAGTAGGTAGGGAAATGGGCAGACTGGGTGGGCCAAACGGTCCTTATCTGCCGTCAAATTCTATGTTTCTATGTTTCTATGAAAAAGTAGTTGATAGTGTCCCTTTAAAAGGAAAACTTCCCTTACACAAATGTCGATTCTACTCTTATCTGCAACTGAAACATTCCCTTCAAAGAACAATCCTAGCCCCCAACTATTCTTCACAAAAATGTCAACAATAGGATCAACTCATTAAGGTGGGGAAACTCAAAAAAGGAGTGCATTTGAAATACAGACCCCTGATTGACAACTCTACCCCTTATCTCTCATGTTACCAGCCAAAGAGAAGTGGGAAACAGAACTCAAAATCAAAATATTCCATGATGACTGGGCAATCATGTGTAATATGGCCTATACCCATAGTAGAGAATTGCAAGGTAAGCCAATTCAGTATAAAATTTAGGGCTGGGAGAACTGCAAAAGGTTCTGAGGTTCTAAAAGGTTCTGATAAGTCATAAAAGATTCTAATAGTTATCCGAACCTTATCAGAACTTTCAGAACATTTTTAGCAGGAAGTATAAAAACTGTTTCAACCATCATTGTCCATCCTTAAGCTATTGTCAGTGAAGGGAAATGACTCTAAATACATCTTGGAGTAGTAGTGCTACACTATCACCTGCCTCCTTGTGGATCTTTCTGCAACCACCATATGCATACTTACTGGAAAAAGACCTACTTGGGTAGCATATTAAGCTGCGAAATCAATTATTTAACCATCATCAGAACCTTATTAGAACCTGAAAAAAGGTTCTGATAAGATTTTTTTTTACAGAAAATGGCATTGGTTCTGGGTGGTTCTGAACTTATCTGAACAGTTTCTCCCATCCCTAACAAAATTCTCCATTATTATTACAGCGTATGTCCCCTAAAAGTTGAAAGGTTTGGGTTTGTCTGACAACAACAAATGTTGGAGATGTAAAAACGAGAATGCAGGGCTGGTCCATATTCTATGGTCATGTCCCACAGCGGACCCATTACGGTCCCATCCTCATGAAATCTGTGAGCAAGTTACTAAGACTCATATTCCAGCTTCACCCCAAATATTTATTTTAAGGAATTTAAAGTCCCCAGATTGTTCTTAAGACATACCAGAAACGTTGGGTTGCTTGTACAGCTTTATGTCCTACATGTATCATACTGAGAAACTGGAAAAGTCACCAACCTCCCACATTCCAAGAATGGTATAACCAACTCTATTATGCAGCTAATAATGAAAGAATTAGTTACTCAGTATTAGGCAGAGATGAAGCTTTTGGAAAGGTTTGGACCCCTTTCTTGAAACTTAATAATGTATAACCCTATATAACTTAGTGGAGTAAATGCGTTATAGAGAACAGAATTACACATCTCTTAGTGATATATACTTATTGAAGTAAATTACAATTGTCTGGTAGCCCCCCTACCCCTTACTCTGGAATAGCCACACAGACACAGGTCTTGGAAGAAAGGCCGCAGCCATGCATTTATTGGTGAAAACACACCATATTAGAGCAGTGTGCACAGCTGGGAGGATGTGCAGTATCTCCAGGCATCCCACGCCTCTCCTTAGTCCAGGGCCACCCCTAGTGTGTGCCTGAATGGCAAATGTAGCTCCTGGGGAGGTCATGGGGCCAAGGCTTCTGCAGCTGCCCTCCATCCTGCTCAGTTGTCCTTGCAGGGTAACCTGATGAGGGTGGACAGCAATCTCCCATCTGGGGTCCGGGTCCTGCTGTCCTCTGGCCTCATGCTGACCAGAGGCAACATGCCTTTCAGAAGAATTTGACTCATCACCTTTTCTTCCCCCTTTGCCTTTGGTCTGTGATCCTCCTGAGTTGCCATGCCTGGCTGCAACAGTTAGTTGCATACTTCTGTTAGCTTCCTTTAACTGTTATCCTTGTTAATGCATCTATTACCTTTACCACCTATTCTCTTTCTTCCTAGGTTTTGCAGCAACCCTTTGAAAGACGAGAAAAACCCAGAAAAAAAAAACTTCATACTAGGGAAAACTTGGAAAACTCACTCCCCGACCCTTAAGGCAGTCACCCTTACAGGGTCAAAGGGGGGGCCCTACCTACTCTAGCCACCCCTACCCTGCTTTTACGAGGGTGGGTAGGTGGGAATCCAAAGAAAGGAGAAGAAAGAGGGAAGGCTGCTGCCCATTAGCTCCTATAACCGCTCTTTCTCCTCCCCCTCCCAGATGCCACCTCCCTGTGGGAAGCCTTGGTCGTATCTCCCCTTAGGGCGATGCCAGGACCTGCTGCCCATCCCAAGAGGAGGCACCCTCTCACTTCCCCCCAGGTCCAGGCGGGGAGGGCCCCAGACAAATGGCTGGCTGCTGCAAGATTTTTGCAATCTCTCTATTGTTTGGTAGTTCCCACTACCCCTTACCTGGGAATAACCACACAGACACAAGTCCTGGAGGAAATGGCAACAGCCATGCATTTATTGATGAAAACACACCATATTAGAGCAGCATGCACAGCTGGGAGGATGTGCAGTATCTCCAGGCACCGCAGGAGAAGCCCTCCCTCCACCCCCCGAAACGAACTAAGGTACGGACATCTGCGCAGCACACTTGAGCAGAGCTTCCCTGCATTAGCTTTGACGCCTTTTTTAATTCGAATTTGTGCTGGTTTCTGTCGACCCAACAGTGGAGATAGTTTTTTCAAACTGTATTTTCCTGGAACTATAGGGGTTTTTAGACTTTGTTGCCTGTACACCTTAAGGAGTCTTGTGATTTTTAGCTGATTTTTCCTGCTAGACTGTTTTACTTTAAGTGTGGCATATTATTTTGCTAAGTTCTCTGTGCTAGGTACTTTAATTCATCTAATTTCCCTAGCCTTACTGTTGCCGTCTACTTTAAATGCTTACCAGCATCTTGCTGCAAGAGTTTCAGGCTGTTACTTAAAATTGAGAACTGAAACTGCACCTGCTTTGTCCCACTGGTTTTGTAACATCTAATTGGAATTTGTGCCCCTTTCTCCCCATAAGAACTTCTTGGCTGTGACTTAAATTAGAAATAGAAATTGCTCCCGCTTTCCCCTTGTCTGTAACATACAATTTAACATACAAATTAGAAACGAGACCCTCTCTCCCCGAGGCTTGTGGTAAATCGGCACCTCTGAACCTCATTTAAACCATGACCCCTGGTCCGTGCCCCTCCATGTTAGAGTGAAACATATAAAAATACAGATTGTTCCCATCCTCCTTCTGGTTCTAGTCTATACTCTCAGTGTAACTGTACAGTCAGGAAGTGAATTTGCTTAGTTTGCATAAAAGCCACTGCTAATGACATAGGGCTTTGCATACATATCCTACCCTTTTCTTTTCTTCTCCACAGTGTGAGGGATCCCCCAAGGGTCCAGGTCGTGAGGGCACCGAAGGAGAAGCCCTCCCCCCACCCCCGAAATGAACTAAGGTATGAACATCTGCGCAGCACACTTGAACAGAGCTTCCCTGCATTAGCTAGCCCCGCCTGCCCCAATACCCTCCCAGCCTTAGCCGACGTTACTTTTATTGAGCAGTCTCTCACGATAACTTGTTGCTTTCTGTGTGATTTTTTTTTTTTCTAACTCCCTTGTTTCCCATTTGTACTTTATATTCTTTGGCCACCAGAGGTCGCCCTTTCTGTATCATTCCTGTTTAGTCCATCGCTACTCTCTGTCTGTTGCCAATTCCTTCTTATCTCCACCCTTCCCTCCTCTCTAGGCACATACCCACTTTCTCCCCACTTCTTTCCCCTTCCAGTCCACTACCTTATAATGGCTTTCAGATCCACACATACAATTTGCTCTTTTGGGCTTACGCTATGGGCACTCTCAGCTCTCACTGGGCCAGCTGAAAGTACTCCATCCACCTCTATTTACTCAATGGATAATTTCTGCTTCTCCAACCTCCTAAGTGACCCCTGTCCTAATCCTCCTCCCCCTTCAGTGCTTATCTTCAAAAGTCTTGGGTTATTAATTAGCTATATACAGTTAAGGCTCTCTATCTTCCTTGGACAAGCAGTTTGGGCTCTTATTATTGCAGCTATCTGGATAATCACCCTTTCCCTTACTCTGGCGGGGGATGTTGAGTCTAATCCTGGTCCTACTCTGGCCACTAATCCTATCCAGTCTCCTCCATTGTGCTATCTGCCCCAATCATCTGGCCTCACCTTTGCTCACATTAATATGAGGAGCCTCTTGGCCAACCTCTCTGACCTTGAGACTTGGATTAGTGCTAACAGCCCTGATAGCCTAGCCATAACTGAAACTTGGCTTAAGCCCTTCATTACAGATTCCCAGTGCTCCCTACAGGGATATAACTTGCTTCGGGTCGATCCACCCAGGGCAAAAAGAGATGGTGGCCTGGCTCTGTACCACAAAGCGCATCTGAACATTGCAATGTTGCATGTTCCCCCCCCTCACCTATTGTGAGGTTCTCCACTCCCTCCTACTACTTGGGGGTGTTAAAAAACTCCATATCTTATGCACTTACATACCTCCCAGAAACTCTAGGATAGGGCTTGAGGAGTTCATGGAATATCTACTATGTGCAACTGGGGAAAATTATATTATCTGCCTCTGTGATTTTAATCTTGACTGGGCCAGACCTAGCTTCTTCCACCTTTACTCCCTGACCAGTGAGGCCAATCTCATTCAGTTTATTCAAGAACCCACTAAGATCTCCAATGGTGGAGCCTGTGCCACTCTCCTAGACTGGATCCTTGCAAATAGGAAGGAGTTTTTCCCAGTGTCTGGTGTACTCCCGGATACAATACGTGATCATTACACAGTTTACTGCATTTGGGATACCTCTGCCCCCTCCTTCCCTTCAAAAGTCTTAAGTTTTTCCAACCTCTCCAACATGGACCCGGAAGCTTTCAGTCATGACCTTAACCTGGTTGACTGGTCTCCACTCTACTATACCGATGATATTAACATCACTACAGGCTCTTTCACCTCTTCCCTTCTCTCACTACAAAATAAACATATCCAGGTCACCACGAGAAGGGTAAAAGGGGAAAGTCACCAAATGGCTCAAGCGTCCCCTGCTCCATCTTCTGAAACTCAGGGATAAACTGTGGTCTACCTGGAAGACCTCCCACCTACTTACTGACTTTGAAGCCTACAGAGCCCTTCAGAACACGTGCAAAAAACAAATTCACCTGCCTAAAAGCTCTTACTTCAGGAACCTACTCGGTTCTTCTGCCTCCAACCTGAAGCGGTATTGGTCTAACATTAAAGAGATTCTTGGCAACAGTAAACTTCTGAAGCCTAAAGATATGTACATAAATGATGCCCACTGTAACCACCCTCTCACCATTTCTAAGGCTTTCAACTCCCTTTTTTGTACTCTACCTACCCCTTCCCCCTCCTCGCTCCCCAAAGATTGGCCTGATCCACTGCCCCTGGTTCCACTTCTCAAACTCTGGAGCTGGCCCCAGTTACATACCTTGAAGTGCTAAGCCTACTCAAAACTGTTATGGCTAGTAGGAATGTAGGCTTGGATGGTATTCATCCTGGGATTATTAGGTTGTTTGCTGCTAGGCTTGCAGCGCCCGTAACTAGGTTATTCAGCCTCTCTATCTGCTCTGCTTCAGTATCCGTGGCTTGGAAAATGGCAAGAACTATACCAGTTTTTAAGAAGGGGGATGCTAAACAACTGACTAATTACTGCCCATCTCTCTTCTCCCCACTCTTAGTAAGCTACTTGAGAAAATAGTCCATTGTCAGGTCTCAGAGCACCTTCTTAAGTTGAATCTTCAATCCCCTTCTCAACATGGCTTTAGGGACGGGCATAGCACTACCACTGAGCTGACTAAGCTCACCAGTGATGTCAAAGGTAACATGGATAAGGGCTTACTCATGGGTGCTGTGTTTATTGATCTAACTAAAGTGTTCAATATGGTTTACCATCCGCTACTACTGTCTAGACTACATGCCCTAGACACCTCTGACTCTACCCTATCTGGGTTCGGTAGCTACCTGGAAAACTGCTCCCAGGCTGTTTCCTTCTGTAAGGTGCTCTCCTCTCCCATCTCTATCACCCATGGTGTTCCACAGGGGTCTATACTTGGTCCTCTACTCTTTTCACTCTTCCTAAATGATATCTCCAGTCCTTCTCTTCACAGTAGCCTTCTCATGTACGCTGATGATCTTGTGCTCTACCATGCCTCCAAGTCTATTAATGACATAAACCTATACCTGTCACAAGACTTTCAATCCCTTCAATCCTAACTCTCGGGTAATCATCTAATGCTAAATATAGGTAAGACTCAGGCAATGCTTTTTGGGTCCTCTAAAAAAGTGCCCTCTGAGTTCTCTAAGCTCCTTGTACGCTGCCAGGATGTGTCTAAAGTCACTAATAACCCTTCTTTCAAATACCTCGGGGCAATACTTGACCCAGCCCTGGATTTTTCAGAGCCCGTCAATGAAGTCTGCCGAACAGTTAATACCAAAATTGGATCAGCCTATAGAGTGCGCCATTCACTTACCCCGACAGCCAGGACATTGGTTGCTAGAGGTGTACTACTCCCTCAACTCCTTTATGCCCTTCCAATTCTCTACCAAGCCAATGCTAGCATCTTCTGCAAGTGGGACACTTCCTATAATAATATCTGCAGGTTTGCCTTAGCAGCACCTTGCCTGACTCATCACTGCCTACTCTACTCTGAATTAAAATGGTTGTCTCCCAAACACCTACAGTCATACACTCTAGGGTGTCTTGTTGACTCCCTTACTAGAACCCTTCGACCTTCCTCTCTTGGTAACTTGCTTACCCCATTCTCTCACCCACGCTCACTTAGGTCCTCTTCCATCCCAGTGCTCTCAGTATGGCCCTGTACCACCAAAATGGGAGAACAGGCCTTCTCCTTTTTTGCCTCTAGATTCTGGAACTCGCTCCCGACACAGGTCAAAATCTCCACCTCTCACATTTCATTTAAGTGTTCCCTGTTCTCTTACCTCTATGCCCTAGGTAACTGCAATTGCACCTAAGTTGGAGCTGTCACCTAGGTTGCTGTCCTAGTTTAGCGAAGAATGTATTACTCACTGTGCAGCAACTGGCTTATGTGACCTCCATTTTCCACTTAATTTTGGTTTAAAGACGGATTGTGCGTGCTCCCCCTCAAGCATATCCTACTTCTTTTGTTACCTTTTGTTTAACTTATTGATGCCTGTATGAATGTCTGTGTATGCAATCCTCGGCTTAGCTCAATCTAGTATGTAATGTCTCCACCCGAATTGTTGTTATTGAATTCTGTACTGTTTACATTTCTGAATTCTCCAATATTGTTTGAATTGTACTGTTGTAATTTCTGTATTCTCAGTTGTGTACCCTCCTGGGTCGTGCCTGAAAATAGGCAGGATTGTTGCCTAGTACACTTACCTGGTTAACAAAAGCTAATAAATAAATACCTCCCTCCTGTTATGCGAGGTCCCCACACTCTAATTGGATACCCACTGTGCACCTTAGACAATACATATGATATTATGATAACAAATGCACTAACATTTAGGGCATTGGCACTTACCATACAAGTATAAGTAGCCAGGGAAACATTATGATTTCACATTGCTTTTGCTAAGAAATGTATAACTAGCACTGCACCGAGATACACTTGTGTTCTCTGTTTATCTTCTGAGACGTCTCTCTTCTTTCACCAAAATCAACATTTAAATACCCACCTAGCTTTTTATGTTGATTGTGTGCAGCATAAGAAACATATTGGGACAGCTTGCTGAGAAGCAGGCTGTGGAGGCAGGGCACTGTTGTGGCCAATGCCCCCACAGCCTGCAAAAGCTTGTCCCGCTTCCCCCAATGCCGTTGCAAGCTGCTGGTGACAGCAATTTGGAACGTTGGCACCAAGTTCTGAGAATTTTACCACTGCAATCAGGGGCCACTTCATCATTGCAGCATCAGCCATCTGCTGCAATGAGGGGCGACCCATCATTGCAGGGGGATAAACCCCTGATATTGTTTGTGAACATAGGCGGCGGCTTGCCGCGTATTCCTGAAGTAATATAACCCACCATGTTTACTTGCTGACGGGGGCCCTAATCCCCTTGGCTTTGGTATCTGTGTTTTGTTGTTGCCGATGGGGAGCCCACCCCGCCGACATTCTGCACCTCCCCGCTTTGTTTCTGCCGATGGGGTGCCCAATCCCCGCCGGCATAATGATACCCCCTTTGTTTGCCGATGGGGTGCCTAATCCCTCATCAGCTACTGCTGGCCCCAAACAAAAGCCTCTGCTGGCATGCTGGGGAGCCCACCCCAAGCGTGCCACATGCCTGTGAAGAAAAAATGGTCCTGTGGCTTTTTTTTCCCCTGAAAAATAGGAAACTGTCCCTCGGCGCTCACCCTGCCCTGCACCCGCACCCCGCACCCACCCACTGCTCACCCTGCCTCCCCACCCCATACTTACCTCCGGAGCTCGGCGCGATGATCTTTGGTGGACCGGGAACACGTCTGCACTCTTCAAAGCCGACCGCGAACTGAGGAAATGCCAGTAAGCTGTATAATGTAATAAATAGGGTTTTTTCAACTTTAGTACATATCTCGGGCATTTTTGGGAATTTTTTTCACCAAATTTTCAACATGGGGTTTCTGGGACCCCTCCTCATGAATGCTTGAAATATCATGGCGTTAATTGGCCCTGAATGGTGATTTTGCAGTCACTGCATGGAATCACCTTTGGGGGCCGATTAATGAAATGACAATGTCAGTGTTCATGAGGTGGGCTCTCAAAAAGCCTATGTTGCAACTTTTGGTGGAGAAAAATCCAAAATGAGTGTTCTGGCGTCGTTGAGCAGTTACTCATGGCTATTAATTGTGTTTTGCAATATTTGCACACCAGATTTTCTTTTTTTAAGAGTTAATATGCTTTATTGTTATATTCCGAAAAACAATAGATTTATTGTACAATATGCAGATCTCTTGTACAGATACTTAGGTAAACAGCCAATGATATATGTCAAGGCGATGTACATCTAATTTAGAACACAGATTGTGGGTTACAACATTTGCCCACTTTTGTAACCAAGGCCAAGTGATTTCAATAAACTTATATTTATCTAACAGGAGTATCCGACTCCAATAGTATAGTACAATACAACCACAAAAAACTAATAAAACCTTATATACCCTCCCCCCAACCCACCCACTTCGCCACTACAATATGTAAAAGGAAAAATTCCTTTCTGAGACAACGTAGGGAATAGCCACACTACCAAGTGAGGAAGAATGAAAAAGACTAATCTATTGACCGTTTTCAAGCTATATCAGGATCAGATCCAGACCAAAGCTCTCCTATGTGGATAACAGGGTATGTAGAGGTGCCCATATTCTCTGGTATTTTTTACTGCTCTTAGACATATTGGCTATAAAATATTCCGCTTGCAAAGCAAATAGTATTTCTTTATGCCATTTTACGTATGAGGGGATTTGCTGGTCTAACCAGTGGCGCAATATGATTTTTTTAGTGCAGAGAGATATCAGTGTCATATGTTTCCTTTGGTTACCTACTAGAGTGTCACCTGAGTCACCCACGATGCAGATTTCGGGCTTAAAAGCATTCTGGAGCCCAAGTATAGGATTCAATTTAGATCTGATGGCAGCCCAAAATGGAATAACTTTGTCACATTCCCAGAAGATATGGAGAAGTGTACCTCTTTGTGAACCACATCTGGTACACAGTTCCGATGTATGGTGCCCCATTTTATTAAGTTTTACAGGAGTGTAGTATAGGTCATGCAGCACATAAAATTGGAGCAACCTATACCGATCCCACCTGATATTCTTATACAACCTTTTCCAGATTTGCTGCCATTGGCGGGGTACTTGGGAGGCAGAGGGGAGGGACCTATCCCACGTATAGTGCTGTACACCCTCTTGTTCATTACTGCTTATTTGAAGTGCCTTATAATAGAAGGTGACATGGTGAGACGAAGGTCTCCTGGAAAGTGAGTTAAGTATAGGACCAGTCATATACCGACTCCAGAGGCCATTACCAAAGTGCTGTGTTAGAACGTGGGCTATTTGTAGGTATTTAAAACAAAAGGAAACAGGTAATTTATATTTTGCACCAAAGTCTGAGAATGTAAGTAACTTACCATTTTCGATTAAGTCGGCCACTGTGATTTCGCATTCCAACAGCCAAAATGATGCGGTAATAACTTTACCCCCTATTTTGAAATTGGGATTTTTGAGAAGGGTTGGGACACATCCTTGATAATAAAAGCCGAAGGTTTTTCAGTTAGGGTGTATCCGTACTGAAATCATGATTGGCGTGGGTTTACATAATTTGGGAGCTTTATTAGCAGTAAGGTAGGGGAAGGCTCTTGATATCAATTCCTGCAGCACTGCATATTGACTGCTCTATTTGTAACCATAATGGGGGATCCTTTGTGGGTTTTAGCCATCGAGAAACTATGGCACAATTGATGGCCAGATAATAATAGTAAATATTGGGGACTTGCAATCCACCATGCTCCTTGGCCCTCTGCAGTTTAGCGATTGCTCTCCGGGGCGATTTATTTCTCCAAATAAATTTAGAGATAATGCTATGTACCTGATGAAACCATTAGTGGGGAAGAAATAAATTTAGCATCTGAACGGGATACAGTAAGCAGGGCAGGACGTTCATTTTAATGATACTGATACGTCCCCAGAGAGAAATAGGGAGCGATACCCAACGATCAAGGCCCATTCTAATGTGTGTAAGTAACTGGTCCAAGTTATATTGTTGCATTTTGCTTGCGGATTGTGACAAGAATATGCCCAAATATTTTATTTTATCCCTTACCCAAGTAAGCCCGAGGTGTTCCAAGTCTGTTTTTAAAGTACGATTATTTAGAGGCATTACTTCCATTTTGGCTACATTTAATTTATAGTTGGAGAGTTCCCCAAATTCTCTGATGATGTTGAGAGTGGCTGGTATAGACGTAGCTGGATTTGTGACATGAAGCATGATGTCATCGGCATACACCGATAATTTATATTGAAGTCGACAAATCGGAATACCGGATTTTGAAGCGGATTGATTGATCCTCCTGATGAGAGGCTCTAAAAATAAATTAAACAAATAGGGGGACAGGGGGCAGCCTTGCCTCGTACCCTGCTGAAGAGGGAAGGGTTGTGATATGACCCTATTACATAGTACCTTAGCGGATGGATGGGAGTAAAGGATTTTGATCCATTTTATAAACTGCAACGGGATTTTATATCTAGGTAATAGTTCGAACAAATAATCCCATGAGACACGGTCAAAGGCTTTTTCGGCATCAAGGGAAACTAAGGCTGCTGGGGTGTCAGAGTCCCTTGATGCCAAGATAAGATGAGAGATTTTTCGTAAATGATCCGATGAGAGGCGCCCGGCCACAAAACCAACCTGCTCAGAGCTTACTAATGAGAGCCAGACCTTGGCCAACCTATTAGATAGGATTTTGGCAAGAATCTTCATATCCACTTTTATCAGTGAACTTGGACGATAGCTCGATACTAAGGTGGGATCTCTATCTGGCTTAGGGAGCACCACAATAGTGGCCTCGGTGAGACCGAGATCTGAAAGACCGTGATAGTAAATATAGTTAAATGTGTCAAGCAAGACAGTGCTCAGCTGAGATTTGAATGCTTTATAAAAATTGGATGTCTAGCCATCCGGCTCCGGGGCTTTATCAGCAGGAAGAGCATCAATAGCCTCATGCACTTCACTTATATTTAAAGGAGCTTGTAAAAGGGCTATTTGATGCTGGGATAGATTTGGAAGATCTATATCCTTTAGAAAACAGTCTAATGTGGTGTTCTTAGAGAATTGAGGGGGGCAGGAATATAGAGATTGATAATACGCTTTGAAGCATGAGACTATCTCCTCAGGAGTAGTATGGTATTTATCCATCGGTTCCTGTATAGTAACTACCATTCTATCCGTCACCTGCGATCTGAGCCTAAGGGCCAGTAGTTTCCCTGCCTTGTCCCCCTGATCAAAATAAGTAGCTTTTGTTTTGAAATGGAGATATTCCACCTTATCACCGAGTAGAGTATTGTATTGGAAATGAAGGCTTTCCAACCTTTCGAATTCAGTGGGGCATGACTGGGGAGATAGGGTTTGCTCCAAATTTCTAATTTGCTGTAGGCGTGAGGAAGATACTGACGAGATTTTCTTTTTCCTAATAGAGGCCAGTCGAATAATTTCACCTCTTAACGAGCATTTCACAGCCCCCCAAAGCACATCTAAATTCGGCATGGACCCGGTGTTAGATTCCTGGAAGTTTGTTATGTACCTTTGCAAAAGATCAACTATATTCTGGGATCTGAGTAATTGAGGATTAAATCTCCAGACTTTAAATTGGTTAGTTGGGGAAGGTATAGACCATTGCAAAGTAGTTGGGTGGTGATCAGAAATCACTTTGGAAAAATAGGCACAACTCTGAACTCTCGAAAGGTGCTCAATCCCAGCAAAAATAAATCAATTCTTGAGAGTGTGTTATGGGGGAGGGAGTGAAATGAGTAATCTCTGGTAGAAGGAAAAAGAGTCCTCCATGGGTCCACAAGGCCCAGGGTATTCATAAGGTCTTTGAGGGCCAGCTGAGCTGGGGTGTATGGGGCATGCCTTGTTTTTGATCTATCAAGGCTGTTACTGAGAACCAAGTTCCAGTCTCCACCAAGTAAGATGGGGAGCTTAGACAATGATGCCAGATTAGACATGAGACCTGTGAAAAATTGGGGGTCATCACCAACTGGTCCGTAAACAGATCCTATTACCATTTCGGTATGGCCTAATATGGCTCTCAAGAGTATATATCTACCTTGTGAATCTTTTATCGATTGCAACAATTGAAAAGGTGTATGCCGTGCAATTAATACCGCAACCCCATTTCTGCGGGAATCTAACCCAGTACCAAATACATGTCCCACCCATGTTCTCCTTAAATTATTGATTTGTGGGCCGGATAGATGCGTCTCTTGAATAAAGGCTACATCTGTGTTAAGTTTGTGGAGATGCAACAATATCTTGGACCTTTTGGTAGGGGATTGAGCACCTTTAACATTCCAAGAGCAAAATCTTAACATACTTGTCATGACCAAACAGTGATCAGTAAAAGCCCAATATCATCTGACTCCTCCTCTAGAAGGAGTCGTATCCAGTGTACTATTCCATACTTACTTAGTGGCGAACCCCAAACCATTCCCCCCCTCCCCACAACAACACCCCATTTATTCACAAATCCCCCCCTTCCTACTACACCACCCCATTTGTTCAGTCTCAACCCCCCACCCTTAAACCTGTACTCTAACTCATAAAAGTTGTTAAATGTAGGAGGTTGGAGTATAGAATTGCTACCCATCCCCGTGCCCGTTCTTAGTAAATTGATACTTTCCTTTCCTCTATATTGTCCCACCCCCCATTTAATCCCTCTGCCCACTTCGGGGTCAGAACTATGCCTAAGACAAGAAACAAGATTGTGGACCAGCATATTTCGTCCTTCAAAAATGAGAAGTATTATTAATAATACACTACAATTTCTAATTCCCAACAACCCAGTGGGCATACGTCCCACCCTATGCCAGATCATGATGCACTGAATAGACTGCTAGACTATCCAGAGCTTCCCGCTCCCTGCCCCGGCCCTCCAAACCAGTGACATGAATATAACACTATTTACGTCCATCTATTAGGTGTCCTGGAAAAAAAAAAAAAAAAGGTCTAAGCCCTCCTGCTCCCCACTAGTCGCAGGTATTTGACACATGTCTATTTGTAGAACGTCTTCAAATCTCTTCATCAGGAGCTACCGAAATAATAACATGTAGAAATCTAGGCCCTTCTGCACCACATAGTCGTAGGTGTTCAGCACCTGTCTCTATGTAAAACAACTTCAGATCACACATTAGTCGCTGGTATTCAACACATGTCCATGTGTAAAACGTTTTCAGGTCGCTTCAACCGGAACTTCTGACACAAAAAAAAAAAAAAAAGGGACTTCAGTTCTCAGCACAGCAGACATGAACTAGGTTCCAGTTGAATAGTTGCAGGAGCTCTCATTCTTAAACATGGAGCTCTATTGCCCTCGTGTGGTGCTTTTAGATAATACCAAGAGGTCAGAGATTTCCTTTCAAGCTGTCGCTAATATTTATAGTGATATATTAAGTGACAGTTCAGTAGGTATCCGCTGCAGTACAGAACCCCACATTATTCAGCCTTACAAGACACACCATCCTTTGAGAGAACATGAATTAGTGAATAGCCTCAGAGCCTCTTCATGAGGGAAACAGGTCAGGATACATCTGGTGTAGTGCAGTGCTAGCTAATCACATTTTCAAAGAGTGCCATGAATCTGCATGCATAACCATCAGTCTGGAAGGATATTGAACTTTATATCTGATACTTGCAGCGATTAACTTTGACACTATGGGGTGATATTCTGCGCGGCGTTGTCTCACTGTGGCAGGAATATCTTGAGCCAAACGAAGTTGCTGGCCCTCCCAGGTAATCTGTTGCAGTCCCCTAACCTGTTCCAGAATATGGGATTTATCCAGATAATTTAGTAGCTTGATAATAATTGGTCTCAGAGGCCTTCCATTCGTGGGTTTAGGTCATAATGACCGATGAGCCCTCTCTATTATATATGATGGGTTATTCAGGGAAGGACCAGCTATCTTAGCTAGCAGCTTCTGACAGAATAAGATGGGGGCTGTTCCTTCTGCTTCCACAGCAAGACCAAAAATAACAATATTATTCCTCCTACTGCGGCCCTCCAAGTCCTCTAATTTGGATTCAGCCTTGTGCAGCCTTTGCCTTCGAGAAACCACCTCTGGATCCATCCTATTTTTCCAGTTCTCCAGTGAAGCTGTACAAGCGAAACATCCGAGATAGCTCGATTTGTATCAGCTAATTCACTCCTGAGTGACTTAATTTCCCTAGTTATGTCTTGCAGCGCGGAATTTGAAAAGGTTGCAGTTCTTGAGGAACTTCTGTTCTGATAAGCGGGGTCGCAGTTGGTTGAGATGCCGTGGAAATGAGGGTTGTAGAGCCTCCCGGTCTGACTTTTGGATCTTTTCGATCCCTTTCTCAGGGTCTGCGGGCGTATGGCGCGGAGGCGCCTGGCGCATTCAAGCCTCCATATTTCGGTTAGGCCCCGAGTTTCCTTGGATCGGCGCTTGATTACAAGTAAGCAACGGAGGTCCCCAAAGCCACCAGATATGTTACGCACGATGCTTCGCGATAGAGCCCCTTTCTAAATTAATACCAGAACTCCGATATCTGCATGTTGTAGGTGCTTGTAGAGGGATCGAAGCGGGAACTGATCTCCGGAGCAGCTAATCTCACAGCAGCATCACATGATCTCTCTGCACACCAGATTTTCAACATTGGCATTTTGTCGTACCTCCTTGTGAACAGTACAGCTGTCATTGTTCACATCCTGGCGGAAATGTGTTTTCGCACTTCCAGCGCAGAATAGTGTGGTCACTGTGGGAAATCAGTGTTCAGGACAGATTAAGAAAATGACAGTGACACTGTTCATGAGTAGACGTCCTGAAATGGCTATGTTGAAAATTTAGTAATGATACTCCATAAAATGATTGTTACTTAGCAAGGCCAAGAAGTTTGCACGCACGTCAGAATCTCGCGAATTTATAATCTTTTCACTCCAGATTTCCAACATTACCATTTTCCCACATCTACTTATGAACAGTACAGCTGTCATTTTTCCCATCCTGACCGAAATGTGTTTTCGTACTTCCGGCGCAGAATAGAGCGGTCGCTGTGGGAAATCACTGTTCGCAACAGATTTGTAATATTGTCATGCCAGATTTTCACCAGTGGCATTTTTTCACACCTCCTTATGAGCAGTACAGCTGTCATTTTTCACATCCTGACCGAAATGTGTTGTCACAGTTCCGGCCCACAATAACGTGGTCGCTGTGGGAAATCACTGTTCTCGACAGATTAAGAAAATGACAGTGGCACTGTTCATGAGCAGAGGTCCTAAAATGCCTATGTTGAAAATTTGGTGATGAAACTCCATAACATGACTCTGTTGCAAGTGAGCGTTGAACTGTTTCCACACACCCTTGTAACTTCGCAATTTTGTAATATTTTCATGCCACATTTTCAACAGTGGTATTTTTCCACACCTCCTTATGAACAGTACAGCTGCCATTTTTCACATCCTGGCTAAAATATGTTTTTGCACTCCTGCCACAGAATAGCATGGTCGCTGTGGGAAATCACTGTTTGGGACACATTAAGATTGAACGAGTGAGAGGGGGGAGTGACCGAGCTCAACTGAGCTCTGTCGGGACTGCTGCAGATTTGTTTGTGGGCAGAGAAAGGTCCCAATTTTTATTTATTTATTATTTTATTTAGTTGTTTAACCAGGTATAGCACACTAAGCTGAAAGCTTTTTTACAGGAGCGACCTGGGAGCACAAGGAGGTTAAGTGACTTGCTCAGAGTCACACAGTATTCAAGTGGAAGCAGTGGGATTCAAACCCAGGTCTGGTCTGCTGGATGTCACCAAATTTGCAGCTCAGAGCCTTAGACCACTGCGCTATACTGCCTCCTTTGCAAGAGCCCAGTACAAAAGGGCAGCCTGCAGCACTGGGAAAAACAGAATGAGAAAGCGAGTGATGGAGGGGGAGTGAGCGAACTCACCAGAGCGCTGTCAGGACTGATGCGGATTTCTTTCTGGGCAGAAAAAGGCATCAGTGCAGGCAGGGACCCAGTACAAAAGGCCAGACTGCAGCAGTGGGAGAAACAGTACGAGCGAGTGAGAGGGGGGGCTGAGTGAGCTCAACGGAGCTCTATCAGGACTGCTGCGGATTTCTTTGTGGGCAGAAAAAGGTGCCAATGCAGGCAGGTGTCCCGTACAAAAGGGCCGCTTGCAGCGCCAGGTTAAACAGAATGAGTGTATGACAGAGAGAGACTGAGCGACCTCAACGGAGCTGTGTCGGGACAGTTGCGGATTTGTTTGTGGACAGACAAAGGTGCCAACACAGCCAGGAGCCCCGTACACAAGCGCTGCCTGCAGCGCCAAGAGAAACAGAACAAGTGAGTGACAGAGCAGTAGTGAGCGAGCTCAACAGAGCTGTATTGTGACAGCTGCAGATTTCTTTGTGGGCAGAAAATGCGGCAACGCAGGCAGGAGGCCAGTACAACAGGCCAGCTTGCAGCGTGGGCCGAAATGGCATGAGTGAGTGAGAGAGCTCAATGGAGCTGTGTCGGGACTGCAACAGATTTCTTTATGGACAGAATAAGCCACCAATGCAGGCAGCAGCCCAGTACAAAAGGGTAGCCTGCAGCGGCAGGAGACACAGACCGAGCGAGTGAGAGAGGGGGAGTGAGTGAGCTCAATGGAGCTCTGTTGGGACTGCTGCAGATTTGTTTGTGGGTAGAAAAAGGCAGCAATGCATGCAGGGGCCCAGTACAAAAGGACAGCCTGTAGTGGCGGGAAACCAGAATGAGTGAGTGAGACAGGGGGACTGAGCGAGCTCAACGGAGCTCTATTATAACTGTGGCAAATTTCTTTGTGGGCAGAAGAAGGTGGCAATGCAGGCAGGAGCCCAATAGAAAAGGGCAGCCTGCAGCACCAGCAGAAACGGACTGAGCGAGTGACAGAAGGGGAGTGAGCGAGCTTAACGGAGCTTTGTCGGGACTGCTGCAGATTTCTTTGTGGGCAGAAAAAGGCGCCAATACGCCAACAGAGCCAGGAGCCCAGTACAAAAGGGCAGACTGCAGTGCCATGAGAAACAGAATGAGTGAGTAACACAGGGAGTGAGCGACCTCAATGGAGCTCTGTCGGGACAGCTGTGGATTTCTTTGTGGGCAGAAAAAAGGTGCAAAAGCAGGCAGGAGCCCAGTACAAAAGGACAGCCTGCAGCGCCGGGAGAAACACAACAAGCGAGTGAGAGAGGGGGAGTGAGCGAGCTCAGTGGAGCTCTATTGTGACTGCTGCAGATTTCTTTGTTGGCAGAAAAAGGCGGCAATGCAGGCAGGAGCCCAGTACAAAAGGCCAGCCTGCAGCACCGGCAGAAACAGAACGAGGTGAGTAAAAGAGGGGGAGTCAGCAGGCTCAACAGACCTGTGCTGGGTCTGCCACCAACAGAGGCAGGAACCCAGTACAAAAGGGAAGCCTGCAGCGCCAGAAGAAACAGAATGAGCGAGTGACAGAGGGGAGGAAGTGAGCCACCTCAACAGAGCTCTGTTGGGACAGCTGCGGATTTCTTAGTGGCCAGAACAAGGTGCCAACGCAGGCAGGAGCCCAGTACAAAAGAGCAGCCTGCAGCATTAGGAGAAACAGACTGAGCAAGTGACACAGGGGCAGTGAGCGAGCTCAACAGACCAACGCAATCAACATTCGGCATTGACAAATGCTTGTTACCACTCCTTATTGCTTTTTTCCACTTCTTCCCCCTCATATCTCCTCCCCTTTCCCCCTCACCACCCCCAGCTCCTCCTCACCCTCTGCCACTACCTCCTTTCCACATCTATGCTTACTATCTCTGTTCAGCGTGCATACCCCTTTCTTGCCATGCTGCTGTACCTTGCATTTTCCTACCTACTTATATCAGTATTATAATTTTGTTGTCCTTGTGGCACTTACTATATTCACTGTGTAACCCAGCACTTAGAACATATTGTTCAGTTTGCCACCTGTATGTAATCCAGCACTTAGAAAATGTTGCTTAATTTGATACCTGTTTGACGTATGTTTGTATAGGTGTTAACATCACAAATAATCTAAAATTTAGCACCCCGTATTAATAAAACAAATAAAAAGTGCCGTAGCATAATTGGTTGTATTCTTAAACACGTCAAGAGCTGGGAACCTGAGGTTATCATCACATTATATACCAGTTTAGTCAGATCACACATTGAATATTGTGCTTCCCTCTGCACACCTACCTCAATGGGTGGAAAAGCCATCGTAGAGAAAGTTCAGAGGAAAATCACTAGGAGCATAAATAATCTGACTAACACTGAGTATGACGATAGATTAAAATCCTTGGGACTATGCTCCCTTGAATATAGAGCACTCAGGGGACCTGTGTGCTTGTCTTACAGGGCCTTTCAAGACCCTGCCTTGTTCAAAACCATTTGCCTTGAGAGGCATGTATCAACAAACAACACAAGATCACACAAATTTAAACTTTCTGCAAGCCTTAACAAAACAACTAGAAGAAGCAACTTCATCACTTAGACTTTCTCCCATATGGAATTCCCCTCCCTTGTCTGTCATATTAAGTGACAATATCAAGCAATTTAAATATAGACTTAACCAGTATATAGGTGAAAAAAAATATTTTTCCACTATTAGGATTAAATGGCCGCGAGTTCATTAACGGCTTGCCCTCGAACTTGTATACACCTATGAACCTATGTTACCCTTTACTCTGTTTGATATGTTATCTGTTTATGTTTTTTGTATACCCTCCTACCCTCTCCCCCAGAACGCACCGGGAAATTAGCAATTTATTGTCCAGTGTGGTTTCCTGGTGAAACATTTCAATAAATAAATAAATAAAATAAATAAATAAGTCATTGTATAGCCTGCAGTGCCACTATGTGGATTTATGTAATACTGCACTACATCCTGTCACTTGTATGAATCCTTTGCTTTGTACTTAGCTGACTTTACAAATAATGTATATCTCTAGATAACACTGTGGAGCCACCTAACCTTTAGCCAACAAGGCTTAATTTATGTATCTAGTCTTTTGGTAACTATAGTAACTATCAGAAGTATATAACCCACTGTATTACGTGTTCCCCTCAAGATCATCTTCACTCCTAGGGGTAATTGGGAAACATTCGGCTCCCAGTGTCTCATGGTAAGAACTGTCTTAGGGCAACTGCAATCTTTTGTGTAATAAGCAAGTTTATTATCGAATATGCCACTTGTCCATGTTTCTTTTGTTTATCCAAGACTGCCAAGAATATGGTCAGGGCTAAGCACCCTAACATATTCACGACCGTGTGCAGGCAGTCTAGTTTTGCAAAGTTTCTCGACCTGTTGGCTTACCCTTCCCTCGTAGGTAGTAAGTTGGTGTACACACCCGTATCACCGCACCCATAATTTTGACTCCGTAGCATCTTGTAAAGTCTGGCTGCTTACTGGGCAAGGTTGATGCTGTCTCACCTTGTTCAATGGCAGTTTTGAATTGCAGGATTGCGTGAATACAGTAGCCCTGCTGTCTGTTGGTTCAACCACTGTGGATCAATGCACAGCAGGCTAACCATGCGCGGATTCATTTTGTGTTTCCCAAACCTTTTTGCTTGTACCACTATGTTTAATATCTGTGCAGACTTGAAACTCGACGTCTCAAATTTCCTTACCTCCCATGAAGGTTGGAATGATTTTGCGCTGGACACAAATTGCTCCAAAAACGCCATACTGGGGATTTCAACCCAGTACTCTGTGGTGAGGCAAATAGCCAAAAAGCGAGATGCTAAAGGGCTGTTGGTCGTGGCTCTCTATGCTGCTCTAGAAGCATCCGAATTGAGGTTTCATTCTCTCAAACTGCAACTCTCATCTCTTAAGAAGGAGATAGGATTGCAGGCATCTGAAAGTTTGAAAAGTGAGCAGTGACTTGGAGCAGAACTTCAGTCATTGCGTAGTAAGAACGAGACTCTTTTCCACTGTTATGTACAGGGTAATGATCGAGACTTATGGACGCTGAGAGATGGATGTGAAAGGTTGAGATAGGATAAGAAACAGGTGTTAGAAATGAATGATTTGTTGAGCGATACGAATGCGACTTTGCATGAGGAGATGGAGGAGATGAGAGAGGACCTGAAATGGGTAAGTGAAGAGTTGTATAGGGAGCTCAGGGACAACTGTTACAGAAAGAATTTGTGTAAGGTGTTGAGCAGAACATTGCAAAAGTTAGTCACAAATCATGACTCAAGATGCTGAAACTGTGCCATCAGCGAGAAGTGTTGGCTGGTCACATCAAAGTGATGGTCAGGTTTCACTACACACCCATTGACCTTACGTCATCCAGCGATGACAATTCTGGTGATGACAACTGCCAAGATGGCACCCAGCCACACCCTCGCTGTGGTCCTATGTCCCACCACCACCCACAAGATGGATCCCCACGCTATGACAGTGCAACCCTACGTCATCAGCGGAATGATGACTATCATGTGCTACACCAAGATGGTGACCCCCATGATAGAGGGAGAAGTCAAGGCCTAGGCACTGCTCTCTGATTGTCGCTTTGACTAAAGGCAACAAAACAGGGATCGATCAAATGATCAAGACCACCCTCACTAAGATAGACTTGACTGAGGAGCAGAGGCAACTCTTCAAACAGCACTTGGATGCAATGCCACTGACCAGCCATCTATCATCTTCACTGTGGCTGATGCCACAGTGGAGGCTGCCCTTCACAGAGCACAAACCCTACATCCCTTCCCTGACCATCCAGCACCTCAGAATAATCCCCTCCAGATGGTCCACTCTGTACAGCAGATCTCTGACAGCATAGGCTGCATGAACCCCAGCAATAATCTCAGTTGTCATTTGGAAAAGGTTCATGCGAAATGTGAGATGCTCAGCCTAAGAACAGCCTACCAGGTACAGATCCTCTGGCAGACTGTAGACCCTGGCCTCTGGGTGAAACTCTCAGAGGATATTCGGAAGTCCACAGACACGACCTTTGATGAGGTTGCAGCAGAACTTATTGCTGCATACTCCCCAGGCATGGTTGGCATCATGTTGGCCTACTCTGTGAAACAAATGGCCAAGGAAAGCCCAGCGACATACCACCAAAGGCTCTGTATGGCCTACCATATTGGTAAAGCACTTTCGGAGGAAGGTGTGGACACTGACCAAATTGAGTACAAGAACTTGTTCCTCCGGAACATTATTCCAGCTGTCCGTGAAAAAGGCGCGCCCACAGTTTTTCCCAGAATGGATAAATCTGCAGACATTCTCTGGAAGACCGAGCGGGTTTACCAGCTCTGACTTCGAGATCTGAATTCCGGCTCGAAAAGGTGGCTGTGGTACAATCTACCAGTGAGCCCACAATCCACTACACAGTGGAGGGCAAGGCCCAAGACAAAAAGGCTGTGTCCTCGGATAACAAACAGCACTACCAGTCCGTAAGTGGAAACTGGAACCAAAATAGGAATAACAAGTGGAACTGGAACTACTCTAATTCCAAACAGCATGATAATTGGGGCAATCGGAACTATTGATCAGGCCCTTCTTATCGTGAGATAATGGAGGGGAACAACAACCTCCACAACCTCCTCAGGCATGTCCGATTGGTAGCAGACTCAATCCTGATGTGTACAGTTGCAGCGCTAGCTTCAGCGCATCAGGGCTTATTGGGCCAAGGAGACATTGGAGCCTCCTCAGACCAGGCTGCAGTAAGCCTGAACCCTGAAGCTGCACCTTTCATTGCAGCTATGCAGGACCTGAAAGAAGCCTGGCAAGAACAGACTGGCTTGCACCTGCAGGAACTGCCTGGCAGTACTTTGGACTGACAATTACAGGCCCCAGTCCATATTGTGAACAAGCTCACCCTTGACACAAATGGAAGGCCTTGTACCAAGGCCACAGTCAGGGGCCACCAACTGACTGTTTTGCTAGATACAGGCACAGTTGTGTCTCTACTACATGATGAGGATCCAGCAAACTCCTCTTGGTCCACCTGAAGGAAGACCAGTACACAAGGTGTGGATGGCACAAAGCTATACACCTATCGTTCTGTCCTACTTCCTGTGGTGATAGGTAAACTCAAGACGAACCACACTTTTGACCTCATGGTATTACGTGGTCATCCCAGCATCCTGGGAATTGATTTTCTAGCACTACATGGCTGTGTAGTGGATTTGGCCAACTTGTTCCTGATCCAGATCAGGGGACAATACCATACAATCATGATTTCTGACTCACACATGGTTGCAGCTATTACCCCAAATAACAAGAAATATGATGTAATAGCTCTGTTCCATACACATGAATTTTTCAAGAAACTCTTACCCATTCTGCAGAAGCATCTGGATGCTTTTGCTACACGCTAGCATGACTGTGGGAGGATGCAGACTATCATTGAAATTCCAGGCCCAGCACACGACAGGCAAAGGCAATACCCCTTTCCTGCTGAGGCCTTACCATCACTCAGAAAAAACATTCAGTCACTCCTTAGACAAGGTGTGATCAGGCCTTGTTTCTTGATCGTCAGCTCACCCATTTGGCCAGTGAAAAAGCACACTGGATCTTGAAGACTCGCTATCAATTACAGGAGACTTAATCAAGTCATTCCTAGCTGCTCCCCAGCAGTAGCATCACCAAATGTGCTTAAACTGCTGACACCAGATCATAAATGGTTCAGCACCCTTGACATCTCCAGTGACTTTTGATCACTGCCCCATAGATCAGGAAAGTCAATACAAGTTTGCCTTTACCTTTGAGGGTCAGCAGTGCACTTGGACCTGCTAACCCCAGGGTTTTAACAAAAGCCTTTCTCTTTTCCATCTATACATGATGGACACCCTGCAGGGTTTTTCTGCCCCACAATGCCTTCAGCAGTTTGTGAATGATTTATTGTTGGCAACTGCTACCAAGGAGCAACATTTCAACCTCCTTGATGAACTACTGATTCTTACAGAGAGCAGGCCTCAAGTGCAATGCTGCAAAAGCACAACTATGCCAGAAGGAAGTCATCTTTCTTGGCCTGTGCATCACAGAACTGGGCAGAGGCCCAGCCTGGAAGAAGATCCAAGGCCTACAAGATTTGCCACTACCCACCAGTGTGGCAACACTCAGACGTTTCCCTGGGAATGGTCACTTATTCCAGGGATTTTATTTGTGACTTTGCACAGAAAGCTGCTCCTCTGTACGAGCTCCTGAAAAAGGATATTTCCCTGGACTTGGGACCCAATCCTTACTCAAGCTGTGATGCTCCTGAAACAGGCCTTGGCCTCTGCTCCAGCTTTAGTGAACCCCAGTCCAGTTCTGTCTTTCCATCTGGAATCAGCTGCTTCAGACATAGCTATGTCTGCAGTCCTTGCTTAGAAAGTGAATAGTACCTTGAGATCTATTGCCTTATGCATCTCAAATGCTATCCCCAGTGGAACAGAAGTACAGTCATTCTGAAAGCAATCTTCTGTCTACCTTCTGGGCTGTCAAGCATTTTCTGTATATCATTGGGTACTCACCTATCATTCTAAATACAAACCACACCCCCACAACCTTTTTGCTATCAGACAGAGTAGAGGATGGATCAGTATCTAACACCAGACTGACCCACTGGTCCCTTCTCTGTGACATACAGGTCCACCCTGCCAAAATGCCCTCAATATTAGCCTATGATCTTTTGTACCAAGGAGCACCCCCCCCCCATGATTGCACGCTCCAGCCCCCTGATTTCCTTGATCTAGGCCCTTTTCTTCCTTCTACTCCAAAACTCCTTGCTGACACCTCTCTGTGTCATGTTTTTACTGATGGCTCTGCCTCATACTATCAAGGAGAACAGGTAGCTGGATTTGGAGTACTGATCATGTACCCCAGTGCTAACACTGTTCATGCTTCCAAACACTGCAGTGTTGCATCCTCTCAGTATGCAGAGTTGGCAGCTGTGGCCTGTGCTCTCAAACTGATACAACATGATGTCAAGGACACCATCATCTTCATAGACTCTAATTGGTTCAGTTGCTCTCTGACAGAATTCCTACCCTTCTGGCAGAAGAACTCCTTGCATCTTCTAATGGTACCCCTGTGAAGTACAAAGCACTCTTTGTTTACATTCACAAATTGACGTAACATTTTAAGCACAAACTTTTTATTCACAAGTTGAAGGCCCACTCAAAATCTAACCCATACCATTCTTTCAACGATCAAGCAGACATTCTTGCAAAAGAGGATGCTTGTGTGGGGGGACATGGGAGGATGGCTCACCCTGATGCTCTAGCAGCCATACAAATAGCTGCTATAAAGAAGAAACCTGAACCTTTTGTGCCACTGGACTTGTCCACAGCACAGAAGTCTGATCCTCACTAGAGAGATGTGTTCAGATTCCTTGACAAAGGAGTTGAACAAGAATTGCCTACTCACAGCCCTTACAAAACACATGCAAACCAACTGCTCTTGTCCCAGGACAACAAATTGATCTGGTATCAGTCTGACGACTCGAACTACAAGCTGTGGGTAGCCCCGGAATCCTTGAGATCTGAGTTCATTCATCAGGTCCATGATGCCCCAACTGGTGGACACCAGGGAGTAGAAAATGCACTCTAGAGACTAAAATATGTTGGTTGGTGGCCAGGCATCCCCAAGGATGTCAAGCACTACCTAGAGAACCACCTGATTTGTGCTCAGAACAATCCGGCCCCAACCAAGTGAAATGCCAAACTACTTCCTCAGAGGCAATCTGGTCCTTGGCATGCGATCCAAGTCGACTTTATTGGTCTCTTGACCAATACCAGAAAGAACAACAAGTATGCACTTGTGGTTACTGACCTATTCTTCAAGTGGGTTGAGGCTTTCCCCACTCAGAAATGTACAGTGAAAGCAACTGCAAAAGTCCTAGTAGAACAATTGTTCTCCAGGTGGGGCCTAGCTCTCAAGGTAGACTCTGACCAAGGAACCAGCTTTACAGGTGAGTTCATGCAAGAAACACTCCAACTTCTTGGAGTACACCAGAAGTTCCACATACCCTATCACCTTCCATCATCAGGTCAGGCAGAAAGAGCCAACACATGGATTAAGCAAATGCTTTCCAAATTTATTGAGGACAATCCTGAGGATTGGGATTCCCTTTTGCCTTTACTCCTTATGGCAATTAGGGGTACTCCTTCAGCCACCACCCAGTTGACACCCTTCAAGGTGATTACTGGTAGAACCATGATATTACCTGAACACTTGTTGATTGACCTGAATACACTCACTGCAGACAGAGTGTCTGTATACAAATATGTTGCAAAACTCAGAGATGATATTAAGACCCACTTGTATGTTGCACACTGTATGGGCAAGGCCCAGCAACAGTCCAAGATTCACTTTGACAAACATGCACAAGAGGTGGACTGGCAAGTCGGAGATCAGATAATGGTTCTCAGATTTGCTCACATAGATACATAGATGTTGTTGGCAGATAAGGGCCTTGTGGCCTATCCAGTTTGCCCTATCCCTCTTTCTAATGCTTAAGGTACCCTAGATGCTACAAGTCCCACTGCTTTTGCCCTAACTTGATACCCTGTAATTCCCATGTGCCTATCCCACACATTCTTGAATCCCCAAAATGTGGCCACCCCCACCACTTCCTGGGGTAGACTGTTCCATCTCTCCACCACCCTTTCAGTGAAGTAGAATTTCCTCAAGTTCCCCCTAGGTTTTCCCTCTTTTAGTCTCATGCTGTGCCCCCTTGTTCTGCTATTTCCCTTCATGTGAAAGATGCTTGCCTCTGGTACCCTGTTGATTTCCTTTAGATTCTTGAAGGTCTCTATCTTGTCCCCCCTCTCACTCCTTTCCTCCAGGGAGTAAATATTGAGAGCTCTGAGTCTCTCCTCATAAGTAACATATGATACATCCTGGACACCATTTTTGTCTCCCTCCCCTGTACCGTCTCCATCCTGTCTTTGTCTTTTTGTAGATGGGGCCTCCAGAACTGAATACAGTACTCCAGATGAGGCCTTACTAGGGAGTTGTACAATGGTACCACCACTTTCCTCCTTCTACTTGTTATATCCCTCCCTATGCACCCTAGTATTCTGTTAGCCTTTCCGACTGCTTCGTTGCACTGTTTAGCCACTTTGAGGTTGTCTTCTATGACTACCCCTAGATCCCTTTCCTCTGTGGTGGCCTCCAGTGTTACCCCATCTAGTTCATACTCGACCCTAGGATTCCCTCTCCCTAGGTGCATAATCTTGCACTTTTTTGCATTGAAACCCAACTGCCATTCCTTTGACCAGTTTTCCAGTCTCTTCAGATCTCTCCTCATTTTTTTATACCTTCCTGTGTATCTACCCTGTTAGATAACTTTGTATCATTCGCAGAAAGGCTAACCCTCCCTTCTAGACCCTCTGCAATATCACTTATGAAGACATTGAAGAACACTGGTCCCAGCACTGATCCCTGGGGTACACCACTTGTTACCCGTCCCTCCTGTTAGCTTGCCCCATTTACCACCACTCTTTGTGTTTTGTTACTCAACCAGTTTCTAACCCACGTGACCACCTCTGTCCATACCCCCAGATTTGCCAGTTTGTGGATTACTCTTCTGTGTGGAACTGTGTTGAAGGCCTTCCTGAAGTCCAGATAGGCCATATCTACCGCTCTGCCCTGGTCAAATTCCTTAGTCACCCACTCAAAGAAATCAAGTCAAGTTGGTCTGGCATGACCTCCCTGCCATGAATCCATGTTGTCTTGGGTCCAGCAACCCTCTTGTCTCTACGTAGTCCACCAGCCTTTCCTTAAGCAGGGTTTCCATCATTTTACCTACTATTGAAGTCAAACTGACCAGGCAGTTGTTTTCTGCCTCTTCCTTGCTACCTCTTTTGTGCAGGGGTACCACTTGTGCCCTCCTCCATGCCTCTGGAACCATGCCTTTTTCCAGTGATCCACTGAACAGCTGAGTCAGAGGTTTAGCCAGTTCCTACAGGAGCTCCTTTAGGATCCTCAGGTGTATCCCATCAGGCCACATAGCTTGATCCACCCTAAGCCCTCCTAGTGCTCTTTTGACTCAGTCCTCTGAAAAAGGTCTAATGTCCATCCCTTCTCCCTGTTTCCCTTCTCCATTAATGGGGGACTATCCCCATTGTCTTATTCTGTGACTATGAAGCAGAAGTATTTGTTGAGGATGGTCACCTTGTCAATGTCTTTCTCCACCACCCTGCATCCCTCTTTCCTAAGTCTCCTAATCCCCCACCTGTCTTCCTCCTCTCACTAATATACCTAAAGAATGCCTTCCCTCCTTTCTTCACCGATTTAGCTAGCTTTTCCTTGGTTTTGGCCTTTGCTGCATTTACTGCCCTATTTGCTTCCCTTCATTTTTCCAAGTATTCTTGCCTGTCCTCCTTTGTTTTGTGTTGCCTTATACCTCAGAAATGTCATCTTTTTTCCTCTTACTAGCTCTGCTACTCCCCTTGAGAACCACAGTGGTTTCTTCTTCTTTATTTTGCTCTTGCTGCAGGGCCTGGTGCAATGGTTTGCTACTAGGTGCAGGGCTTCCCTTATCTTATCCCACTGTTCCACTACTCTCCTTATGTCACCATATCCCTGCATAGCCTTCCTGAATTCGTCCTTCATCTTACCAAAGTCTGTCCTCCTGAAATTCAGGATTCTAGTCCTTGTGTGGTAGCCTCCTGTGACGTCCTTATGGTGAACCCCACAGCTCGATGGTCACTAGACCCTAGGCTCTCCCTCACTGTGACTTCCTTTATTCTGTCAGAACAAATGTAAAGCAGGTTCTCCCTCGGTTCCCTTTTTAAAATGTTATTGCAGTTAATCTATCCATGATTTTATGTCAGGGGAAAGTTCTTCAAGCGGGTAATCAAAACATGTGTAGATAACTGAAAAAACGAAGACTCTCAACCCAGTAAGTAATTTCAAATGAGTACTTTTACTAAATAAATCTCATTCCATGTATTCCATGTGAAAGATTCTTTATTATAAGGTTCATCAAAGTAGAAATGCACTTGTATTGCTACTTCATTAAATTTAAGTGGTGAATGTTTTTGGAACTAACATGTTCCTTCCTCAGACCACAAAACAAGTGCTGTATAAAAAATAGAAAAAATGACTTTTACCAATCATGAATAATAAAGTGCTTCATATACAGAAATTCATAGATAAATTCTGTGTAGTAAATAATAACAATAAAACAGGGGGAACACACCTACTAAATGTCTTGCATTATTCCAGTATATATTATATTATGGTTCCAGACTGGCGAGGGCTGAATAAATGAAAATAGGAAAATCACATTTTCAGTCCCCTTTTCCTTATTAAATTAATTTAAGGAAACAATATTTTTAACTTCTCAAAAAAGGACTGTTTGTTAAAGTACCTGAAAGGTAAAAGAATATGTTTTCTGCTCAGTCCAAATGAAGTGGGTTTCAGAATTCACGATTATCTGTGAAAGATTTTAAAAGAAAATGTAAACCATCTTGAAATGAGTTGTAATGTTAAAATAAGATGCTTCAAAAATATTTTGATATAAACTAAACATGACACAGGGTATAGTATTCCAATGATAATTTAAATTCCTCGTATCTTACCCCAGAAAAACTGAAGCTCATTTTGACTTCGGATAAACAGATAATTACTGGCTGACCATGTACTTTGATAGATAAGTGTTACCCAACTAAATTGCTTTTTAGAGTCAACGCCATTGTCTGGAATGCCAAGAACTCCTCACCGTGAGGGTGTATAGACAAGAAGGGGCTAGATGCTTATAATCACCTTCCCAAATGGAGTGTGATGATGTCACATCAGTGACATGCTTTGCAACCCAGTCATTGTGGAAATCAACATTGGAATTGTTGTCGATCCCCCTTCATGTCATAAAAGCCCACAGGCTTTAATTTGACATTTGTATTACAGTTATGTCCATTTCCAGAATTGTAGTCAACTTAAGACTAGAAGTATGACTTACATATGATTAAAGAGGAATTATCATTATTAAGTGGCCATGGTGGGAGTCGAAGCTCTGCCACTATTGTTTTACTAATGAGTCAATTTCAAGGGATTTTATAATATGGGATGTAAAGAATATATTTAAAGGGCAAAACTTAAATACATGGAGTAAGGGATGTCCATATAAGTCTTATAAATATGTGTTCTGACAAGTCAAGGTTCAAATCAATAAGTTGAAATGTGTAAAATCTATCGAAATGATGTCCATATAAGATTCTCCTTAGGTTCATATCTGCTTTGATAAGTTCATAGATTATAAATCCACCATGCTTCTCTTTGTAGAAGTTTCATTTCCCCATTTCCTCCTCCTTTTGGTTTCCCTACTTTCTCAGTCCCAAGAAATTTCAAATTGGAGATCTGATGATTATGTTGTGTAAAGTGTCTTGCCAACAGTCAGTCAGTGTCAGTGTCAGTGGCTCAGTAGGTAGCACACTCGCCTCTGAGGCCGGTAGATCAGAGGGCTGTGGGTTCAGTTCCCACATCTGGCACTTGGGTTAATATCCTAGTACTGACACTGTAGTGCAGCATGAGAGGGGTGCTGCACTTCTGAGGTGCCGTCTTTTGGATGAGACGTTAAACCGAGGTCCCATCTGCCTGGATTGGTGGTAGTTCAGATGGATGTTAAATATCCTATGGCACTTATCGAAAAGAGTAGGGGTAAATTGCTTCTTTATTGAAATAAAGCATGGAAAAAACACATCAAGAAAAAGCAGCAAAAAGCACAAAAGCTTATACAAATCAACAAAGGTACTGAACAAAAAGCAAGTGATACACAGTTATCTTTTAACAAAAAGCATAAAAGAAAAAAAGTAATCCGTCATTTAAATTTTATCATATGCTGAAACCCCTTCCACCAGATTTGAACTTTTCTAGTCCCATAAATCTGAGCATCTTTTAGATATACTTTATTTAATTCACAAATAACATAGTGGCTGAAGCCTAAAAAAGTTGGCTTTTTTTGATACAAAACCCACTGGCATCTAACTTGCCATAAACAAAATCTAAGACATGCTAAGAAAATGTGTACAGTTGAAGTATGAAATGTAGCAAGACATGGGGGTAAAGATCCCAATACTAACAATTCATAAGAAATATGTTTCAACCATGGGAAGTGCCAGATAGTTGCCAAATACACCCATAGTTTAGAGGCAAAGAACAATGAAAAAAAAATGTTCCATTGTTTCTTCTTGTGCCGTACACTCTAAATAAGGACAAAACCTTTCTTCTTTCATTTTATACTTAGCTGTCCTCTAACTTGTAACCGACCATACATTATCAACCATTGCATCTCCCACATGTAAGGGGGAGTAAGCGGGGTTATTTAATTGTGCTAACACCAGATGGGTCATAGTACCTGGGCAGTTTTAAATGCGGGGAATGAGGATAGATTTGAGAAATAATAGTGGAATATAGTTTTGTTGGAGAATTAATAATTTGTGATTTGGACAATTGCCACATATAATTTCGAACAATCGGTTTAAAGAAAAGAGTAGAAAAGGAAATATTAGGTTTTGGAGCCAATCCAATCCATTTCGATGAATACTTGGATAGTAAGAATTTCAACCAGCTAAATTCTGGAATATTGGGGTTAAAGTACAGTTCCAAAAGAAAAAGCAAGAAAAAGGAAGAACAGAAAACCACAGGATCTACCATCCCGACCCTCCCTTGACTTTATCCAGGTAAGTATAATACCTTTTAATGGATTTAACCTATTTCCCCAAAAACTGAAAACTAATACTGTACAGTTTCACTTCCAGGTTAGTTGGGACAGGGTACAGAAATGCCAAATATTGTAGGCAAGGTAACAGGAATTGTTTAAAATCTGAACTCTCTTCAGTTTCGAGAATTTATAATGTTTCCACCTCTGAACTTTATTATCCATTTTATTTAAAACTGCAAGCCAATTCTGCTCAGGTAAATTTTGGGAACCGAACAGAACCCTAAAATGGAAATAGGTGTTGTAGTGAATGAAATAGTTCTGTGCACAAAGGGGTTAATGTATTCGCTCCTATTAACAACCCTTTAGATTTTGAAAATTAATTTTGGCGTTTGACAAGGTCGATACCTGTGAAATAACTAAAGAAAACTTCCAGCTGGCCTTGTTGTTTAAAAAATAAACAGATGTCATCCATAAAACTTGTACATTTCTAAAGGAGTCAGAAAGGGAATGTTTGGACCCCCAACCAGAAACCAACTGTAAATGTCTAATAAGGGTTCTAAGAGCAAATATATAATAAAGGGCTCAGTGGACAGCCCTGCCTGACACCAACTTTTAGCGTCCAACCTTTCCCAATTTTCCTTTAATAACTGGACAGATTATTGAATTAGAATATAAATTTTGTAAAATTGTAAGAATCTCAGGGGCATTCTAAAAGGCCAAGGTTTGGAAAAGGAATGAATGACTAACCCTATCAAAGGCTTTTTCTAAGTCTAATGATAGTAGAATACCAGTTTGTTTGCTGTGATGTAATATTTCAATAAAATCTCTAATATAACAAAGTACCGATGTATTCGTCTTTGAGAAACACCACAGAACTGAACTGGAGAAATTACTAGAGTAGCCCAAGATTGAAGTCTGTTATTAAGCAGCATCATAAAGATTTTATAGTCAGAATTTAACAATGTGATAGGTCTCAGTTTTGATCTCACTTCTATCTCCTGTTTTTTAAAGATATAAACTTGTAACCCTTTTGTGAATGCAGGATAGATCTGTCCTCCAGAAAGAAAGGAATTAAAACACCAACTAAACAGGGAACCAGCTCATTTGCAAAAGTTTTATAAAGGCATTAGATAACCCATCTACCCCAGGAGACACATTAAGCTTAAGTTTAGAAATAACATCCACAATTTCTTGTAAAGAAAAGGGTTCAGAAAGAACAGCTGCCATTGAGGCATCAATGACAGGGCCTGTAACACCTTTCAGAAAATCCTGAAAGACATCAGTTTGTAAGTCTATATGAGGACCTAAATTTTGGAAATGTCGGAATATAATATGACTTATATCCGAAGGGTCAGTATAATACTGTGAATTACTGACTAAACAATCTAGTGTAGAATTATCTCGTCGGTTTTACACAAACTATAGGGGTCCCCAATCACTGTTTTGGACGTGTAGTTGTTAATTAAGGCTTGCAGGGATCTGGCTCTATCATATTGAAACTTCCTCATCTGTAATTTAACATGCTTAATTAAAGGAGATAAATCTTCTGAAGAAGTGTTAGCTCTAGTTAATAGAGACTGTAATTTTGAGCGTAATGTGAGGTAATGAAGAAAATTATCGTTCTGGGTTTTTGTCCATAAGTTCTAAACCAATCCATGCAGTCTAGTTTAGTTTCTTCCCACCAGATCCCTAAGTCCGAATATAAACATTGCACCGATAGGCGGGCAGTTAGAATTTGAACTATAGAATGTTTGACAAAGTCATTTTGTAATGATGAGGTATTTAGTCGCCATCTACTTTTGTAGGGCTTATAATTTACTGGATTTCTATTGCAATTTTAAGTAGGAGATGGTCTGAAAATTCAAAAGGCTGTCTAGAAAACTGTGAAATATATATATTTTGGAGGTGAAAAGGTAATCAATACAGGTACCAGTCTTCCTTTACAAAATGTATTTTTAGGGGTTGGATTCTAAAGTATTGCAGACTCTGAGGTCTGCCTCTCTAATAACAGATTGTAAAGTTAGCATCACAATACATTTTTTCCACTAGATCTCCTGTCAGTAAGAGAACAGTTGAAATCCCACCCCACAGTACTGGCCTGGTAGTGAGCAGAAAAGGTTGTATAGTTTTCATACACTTTATTCTGGCTGTTTTACCTGTGGATTATAAATATTAATAAGTCTATATAGGACAGATTCAAGAAAACAGTCCACAATCAAAACCCTCCCTGGAATGCAGTCTATTAATTTATGAAGTTTAAACTGGAAGGTGGAAAAAAGAATACCAATGCAGTCCAGCTTTATCCTGACCAAATGACCAATATGAAGGGCCCCAAAGGCCAATCCTTTTTAAAAAGCAGTAACATGTTCTTTAGAGAACATCCAAGTTTCTTGTAAAAAGCAAACAGTAATTCTAGAATTATGCAACATATGAAAAATAGCCTTTCGTTTAGCTCCATTTAAAATGCTATGAACATTCAAAGAAGCCCACAGAAAACCCATATGAGTACAAAAAAGAAGGAATTTATTTTATTTTTTCTTCTTTTCTTTTCTTTCCTTATAAGAACCTTGGGAGGGTTCCATGGGGTCTTGGGTAGAGATTTGGGAATCCGAATCCACAACATCCATTGCTGTATCCCCAAGAAGAAAGAAGAGAGAAAGGATTAAAGTTTCCACTGAATCTGTAACTGCATCAGGTACTGATTTCACATTCCTCATGGACCTTCTAGGAGGCAGAGAGAGGGGTTAATTTTGGGGGGGGGTTCTACGCTCTGATCTAAAGTCTTAGCAATACCACCCGATTTTACACTTGGGACAAGCAGAGGGTCCTGCAAAGCAGAACTATTAGGCTGTACAGGCCTTGACAATGATGAAGAGGGAGGGGAGAACTAAATTCATTGTCACAGGAGTTACAGGTTTCTTACATCAAGAGGGGTTCCCCAGGAAAAGTGGGAGGCGAATGAGAGTAGGTCTTCCTGTGCTTTCTGTAAAACTGTTCAGTACAATTCCCTGATACTTTGTTTTTGCAGCCCACGGACAGGTGTTGAATGTGTGAGAACTACCCTCGCATAAATCACATTTCGTTGGTTAGAACATTGAATCAGTGAATGCCCAATTTGCATACAATTGTCACATCTAGGACTATCACAAACACTAGACAAATCGTCCGTGAGCCACATTTATAGCAGGCCCTTGGCTGACCACTATAAAAACAAACACCTCTATCACGCCTAGTAAGAAGGAGTTTGGGATATGCATAAAACCATGTTCATTGTGTCGTAATTTGACCTTATATTTCCATCCGCCTGTCCAAAAGCCCTCTGAGTCTAAAATAGGCTCTGATCCCCTGTACATCACATTTATTGGACAACCAATATGTAATATCATCCACTGACACCCTTCATTATGGAACATTACTGTAACAAACTTGATGGCTGGTTGAGAGAGGGAATAATCACAAACGGGGACCAAAGGGGGAGAACTTTACCTGAGAATACCTAATCCAAAATAATTCTAACAAGGCAGCTGATCTAAAACTGACATCATAATTATCCTCTCCTGAAATATTGATGATGGCAAACACATCTCTGAGAAAAATGCAAGGATTCCTTAATTAAATGTCTCCCAACATAGTTTCTATTAGGCCTTTCAGCCATGCCCCTGTATATCTAATGCGCATTCCGCCTGGGAGCCAGTTTCACGTTTGTTTTGCAAATAAGTCAGATAATAAAGGTCTTTTATCAGATACAGCATTATGAGACTCTACAGAAACAGGACTAACAGTATCATTAGAGACATTAAGAACCAAATCCCTAGAGTCTGAGCCCCTTTTCTAGCAGATTGAACAGGCTTTTCTGGGTTCCACTTGGGGAATGAGAGTTTATGTCAAATGAAGAATCCCAGGTTAAGTCAGCAGCCCATTCTCCTGAAGGAGTTTGTTTCCACCCTGCTGCCATTAAAGCTGAAGCAGGAGTCCAGTCACTCTCATGTGTAGAAGAAGTCAAAATATCAAGAGTGAGGCATAATGGGCTGAGGAACAGAACTTTTAACCTGCTGCAAAGATGTAGAAGCATTCCCCATATTTCGGTCACCAAAAGAAAAAACTGTTGCTTCCTCCTGTTCATTTGGCTGTCTTTGATAAATAATCTGAGCAGTGGAAGAAGAAAAAACAAACCCTGCTTGTTTAGTCAGTGTTGGAGCAGTTCCCACCACATACTTTTCCCTGGTTTCAGTTTCTTTGTTTATCTTGCTGCAGTCCATTTTCCCCACTTCCAACAAATCCCCCAAACTATTGGAAACAAGTAGCGCTTCAGTTCTAGGCAGGGAGACCCCCAACTGACCTGTTTTTTGTGCTGGAGCAGAAAGATTTCGATCTTTGGAACTGCCATTGCTCCTGCAAACAGCAGAAACACCATTCTCCAGCTGAATCCCTTCCGTGTTCAGTAGCATGACATCATCCACAGGCAGTGCAGGTCTTAAAGGGGCAACACCATCTATAGATTTTGTACAAGAAAGTAGCTGAACAGACTTTAAAGGCAGCATTTTTACTTTTTCAGGCTCTGTAGGGCTTACAGGAACTTTTGAATCCTCAGAAGATAAGGCATCCAGAAATAATTCTGCATCTTCTAGCTCTGCTGAAGGAAAATTAACCTTTGTAGAATCCTTGTCTATGGTCTCCTTCACATCTGCAGACTGAACTTGCTGTAGCTCCTCTACAGCGTCCATCTTGGAAAGCTGACCAGCACTCCTGCTGGCGGCCATGCACCATCAGAGTAGGGGAATTTCCCCGGTGTCCTGGTCAAATTTCCCTCATTCACGAAAAATACCACCAACAACAGCTTAATCTGGTTCAAGGTCAGTTGGCATTCATCTGTATCACCCTCCCCCGGGTCGTGCCTGAAAATAGGCAGGATTTGTCTAGTGTACTTACCCGGTCAACAAAAACGAATAAATAAATAAACAGGGATCTTTCATTGTTTCTTCTGTTGTAGCTCTTATGTTCTGTTATCCTGGTTTTCAGTGGTCTTGTGGTTTCACCTATATAGTATAAAGAGCATGGACAAATTATGCAGTATATAACATGATCTGAATTACAAGTAATAAAGATTCTAATCTGATAGTTTCTATTTTGATAGGTGCTTCTGATTTGTTTACTTTTCATTGCACTATTGCAGTGCGTGCAGTTGCCACAAGGGAAAAAAACTTTGATATCACTTCTGAGCCAGGTACCTTGCTGTGGTGTAGGTTTCCAATGTTAAGTGTTTATAAGTTCATCTTTCAAGGATTTGGTTTTGCGTGCTGTAACCCATGTTTTTTGTTGGAAAACTGTTTGTCCGTTATTAGCACTTTGTAAAATATTTCAATTTCCCATAATAACTTTCTTAACTTTTTCATAATGTGGTGAATATTGGGTTGAAAATGTTAATTTACCAAATGTGGTTTTCTTCTTAACAGTAGTGTCAATTAATTCTGTCCGTTGTTTTTGTTCAGTTCTTATTTCTGCTTTCTCAAGAGTTCTAGAAGTATAGCCTCTGTGTCTAAAATGTTCTTTAAGGTCCCCCAGATTTTTCTGAAATCTTTCTTCATCTCCACTGTTTATTTTTATTCTTAGCATTTGACTGTAGGGAATGCTGTTTTTTAATGTTGGAGGATGAACTCATAACAACTTTTCCAGCATATTTGAGGGATTCTGAACATTGCATACAATTATTGGAATAATTAAATTCACAGAATATGAACATCAGAACATGTCTTTTAACAACATTGGATGTAAAAGGTTTATACACAAGCATCCCACATCAAATGGGATTAGAAGCTATGAATTATTTTTTATCATCAAAAAATGAAAATATTCCCAATAAGGAGTTTATTTTACAACTTACAAAGTTTGTTTTAGAAAACAATTATTTTCAATTTGAAAATAAAAGTTATCATCAAGTTACTGGAACTGCTATGGGAGCAATAATGGCCCCTACTTATGTCAATATGTACATGGCTTATTTTGAATCAAAATATATTTACAATGATAGAAATGAGTATAAGAATTCATTATTACTATACAAACACTTTATAGATGACATTTTTATTGTTTGGTCTGACACTGAAGAACGATTACTCCAATTTAATAATTACATTAATTCCATTCACCCATATTTACAGTTCACACTGAACTATGACAAAAAAGAAATACCATTTCTTGATCTCAACATAATTAAACAAGGAAATAAATTAACCAGAGATTTATATAGAAAACCTACGGACAAAAACACAACACTTCATGCCTCCAGTTTTCATCCTCCTGCATTAAAAAACAGCATTCCCTACAGTCAAATGCTAAGAATAAAAAGAAACAGTGGAGATGAAGAAAGATTTCAGAAAAATCTGGGGGACCTTAAAGAATGTTTTAGACACAGAGGCTATACTTCTAGAACTCTTGAGAAAGCAGAAATAAGAACTGAACAAAAACAACGGGCAGAATTAATTGACACTTGATGCAGCTATTGTGAAGGAGTTTGTTATACCATTCTATGCTTATGTAACAACTGCTAAATGCAAAATTATTTTACTAGTACACTGTATTAAATGCTGTTCTGAGACGGGTGCTTTCCTGTTAGAGGCAAGTTCCTTGGCTAGGTACTGTTGAACTCTGGGACACTGGAGGACTGTCCCACCTCTTACTTCCTGGTCCTATGACTCTTGAAGCCTTACAGGCTTTTTGTACCCAGTAAAACCACTTGCAAGATTAAAACCCTGTAATTTACACATCAAAAGCCTTCATAAAGGCTGACTAAAGTATTAGAAATATAAATCTTCATATCATAAAACCAAGTAGCGTTACAGCGTACTTCTGGTTTCAGACTGCTTAAAACGCTCACACTAGCGTAGCCGGGCGAGTGTGCGCAGGGTCAACGATGTGGAGACATGCGAGACAGTCAGCATCAGTGCGTGTCTTCCATGTCTCCCAGGGAAAATGGGAAAAGGGAGTGACACACACTACTGGGATTGAAACAGGTAACTCTACTTAACCCATTATTGAATCACAAGTTCTCTCTCTGTATTCCGAGTGTTAACCTGGGACAAACCATAATCTTATCCAGTACAATGAAGAAAGCTAACAAAATGTGCTCAACCTGTCTCATGTATACCACAGGGAAACAGACACCTAGCTTAGTCTGTGATAGATGTCTACTGGTAGAAAAACTCCAGGATGAAATTAAACGCTTGCTACCTAAAGATAACTTGCAACCTGAAATAAAAGCACTTGAGGAATACATAGACCAAATGTCTCTGTTAGTTGAAAATAATGTATCTGTCACTCAAATTCCTGAAGACCCACCACACCTTGATAAATCACTAAACAAATATACCTTTACCAATCTAGCAGAATCACCAGTCATTTCCTCTAACCCCTTAAACAACAAACCTGATGAAAGCTGGTTTAAAGTCCCCCATAAAAAGCATACAACAAAAAATAAACACCTATGCACAGAAAACCAGGAATTGGCCTTGCATAACTCATTTGAAGTTTTAAATTCTGAAGTAACTGATGGACATAAGTTAGATAAGGTAAAAACCTCCTTAGATACATCAACCTTTCCCTCCCCCCCCAACATGTCAAACAAAATATTCATTCAAATTCACAACCAAAAAGTAAAATACCTGAAAACACCAATGTAACAACAAAAGAAACTCCCCCCACGGGCAATATAGAAATGAAACAAAAGCAGGTTATTGTACTAGGGGATTCTATCATTAAATATCTTGATAGACCAATATGTAACCCAGACAAACAACAGAGAATGTGTTTGAGTTTCAGAGGAGCCAAAGTAGCAGATATAACAAGAATGGCAAAACCAATATTAGCCAAAGCAGGAAAAAACCCTTTAGTGATAATTCACGCAGGCACCAATGACATCAAAGATTCAAACCTCATATAAATTAAACAGGATATTGTAGCACTAAACAATATTCTAAGTAAACATGGGTGTTCAGTATGTATCTCAGAAGTGCTACCCATTCCTAGAGCCACCGAACATACCACCAAAAAAATCAAAGCCTTAAATGAGTGGCTACGAAAATGGTGCTACAAACAAGACATCAAATGCCTAACCCACTGGGAAGAATTTGAAAATAGGTCATCTCTATACTGCTGGGACGAGCTACACCTCAGCAGAAGAGGGAGTACTATACTAGGACAAAAAAATGAATGCTTACATAAATACCCATTTAAACTAACAAATAGGGAGGAGTCTGGGATTTTATCCCAGCCTCTAGTTAATAAAGTCAATTCACCACTAAATCACAACTTTAACATACTTAGCTTTAATGCCAGATCTATGACTATTCCCAAATATGCTGAACTAGAAATACTAACACATACTCTAGAATTAGCAATAATAGCTATAACCGAAACTTGGGGAAACATAGAAAAAATCTGGACAACAGAACTATCTGGCTACAAACACTTCTATAAAAATAGAGACAACACAAAAAGAGGAGGAGGAGTTAGTTTATACATAAGAAATGACCTAAAACCCTATCAAAAAGACTCCAACCCCTGTCTAGAAAATGTTTGGGCATACATTCAAATCACATGTTCACACAAAATACTGATCGGAACCTGCTACAGACCACCAGCCTCTGATCTAGACACTACCAGGTTGATAACTGAGGAAATACAGCAATTTGCTGATAGAAATGATGTATTAATATTAGGAGATTTCAACCTACCAACTATTAACTGGAACTCATTATCTGGAATAAACCAGCACAACAAACAATTTCCATCTGCTGTAACTGACCAAGGATTAAAACAGAAGGTGAGGGAGCCAACTAGGGAAAAAAACATATTGGACCTTGTTATCACTAACCTAGAAACCCCAACATCTGATATAACAATTTTACCGCCAATTGGAAATAGCGATCATATGTCTATATATTTTTCAATCCAGCTACCTTCACAACCCAAAATAAACAATATTAAAGTAAAGCAATATCACAAAGCAAATTTTGACCTTATTAAACAAGATCTGGGAACAACCAACTGGGAGCAGATTCTCCCCCCCTTAAAAACAAACGAAGCATGGGAAACAGTAAAACAAAAAATATTACAACTTGATAAACAATATATCCCTGAGAGACTTAAATACAACAATAAAGGAAAAAATCCCTCAATGGTTTAATAAACATATAAAAACCCTAATAACCCCCCCAAAAAACTCTTCTCCAAGCTTAAAAAAACACCAGTATCTCAAACAAACAAAATATTAACATCCTATAGACAAACAGTTAAAGAACTTAAAAAACATATAACTATAGCCAAACACAACCTTAAATTCAAGATAGCACATACAAAGGACTCCCACAAAGCTCTATATTCCTATTTAAACAAAAAAAAAAGAACTGCAACAACCAAATTGGACCTCTAGTCATAAATTCACAAACCATCACTTCAGATATGGAAACAGTCACTGAATTAAACAACTATTTCTCTACTGTCTATACACATAAATCTGATTTTATTACTGTACCCCCTATTACTGACATAAATACAGATAAGATTTCAGAAGAAGATATTAAAAATGCACTAAGTACCCTAAAAAAACATACAAGCCCAGAACCAGATGGAATTAGTTCCAGATTTTTAATGGAAACAATAGATGACATTATCCAACCACTAAAAATACTATTTAATAAATCACTGAATGAATCATCAGTGCCAAATGAATGGCATACTGCAATAGTTACACTAATTTTCAAAAAAGGCTCCCATTCAAAGACTGAAAATTACAGACCCATAAGTCTTACGCGTATTCCATGTAAACTTATGGAAAAAATCATTAAGATTAAAATAGAAAACGAACTAGCAACATTAAAAATAACCAACACATTTCAGCATGGCTTTAAACAGGGTTTCTCATGTGTAACAAACCTCATCTCCTTCTACAAACACATCAGCTATCACTTAGACAACAACATACCTATGGACATCATACTACTTGATTACAGCAAGGCGTTCGATAAAGTTTCTCACCCTTTACTGATCAAAAAACTTATTAAAATAGGGCTGTCACCCATATTAGCTTCCTGGATAAACCAGTGGCTGAATAACAGAACTCAGAGAGTCAGGGTCAATAATGTAATGTCCAGGGAAAGGGGAGTAAACAGTGGGGTCCCCCAGGGTTCTGTGCTTGGGCCGGTTCTCTTTAACTTATTTATAGGAGATATGTACATATCAACAAACAACAAAATGGTGAAATTTGCTGATGACACCAAAATTGGGGGAAAAGCTATCAATCAAACCAAAGACTCAGGTCTACAAGCAGAATTACTGCTAATCGAGCGATGGGCATTTACGAACGAGATGTACTTTAAGTCTCCAAATGTGCAACTCTTCATCTGGATAAAAATAATCCACTGCAAACATATTACCTAAATAATACAGCTATTAAAACCTCTTCTGTAGAAAAAGATCTAGGCATCCTGGTCAATAACAAACTGTCTTCCACTTCACACTGTACCAAAATAGCCAACCAAGCGAATGTCACTCTCAGAAGGATCAACAAAACTTTCATAAACAAAACCGAACAATGTCTACTACCACTCTATAGATCTCATATAAGACCATTTTTGGACTACTGTTCCCCTTTCTGGAACCCCTACTTAACTTCTGATATCAATAAGATTGAGAGCATCCAACACAAAGCAACAAAGCTTATACCCTATTTTTCTAAACTCAACTACACCACTAGACTAGAACAAATAGGTTTACACACATTATCTCAAAGAAGACTTAGGGGGGACTTACTACTACTATTCAAAATCACAGCAAATACAGAACAGATGCAAAACTGTGGTCTCAAATACTCCACTAGAAAAACAGTTGCAAGACTGCACAACAGACAACTGGAGCTCATGAGAGCAAAAACAAACAAAAGAATGAACTTTTTTACTATAAGAGCACCCAGAATATGAAATAAATTACCCCAGGAAATAGTTGACTCACCTAACATATTGTCTTTTAAAAACAAACTGGACAAATGGTTGACTAATTAGGGACTCACTCAATGAACCACAAGCGTGGAGGACAATCATGATGGGCTAATCGCCTTCTTTTGTCCCATACCACCAAAGTACTGTTAGGAAGAAAACCACATTTGGTAAATTGACATTTTCAACCCAATATTCACCACATTATGAAAAAATTAAGAAAATTATTATGGGAAATTGGAATATTTTACAAAGTACTAATAACGGACAAACAGTTTTCCAACAAAAACCATGGGTTACAGCACGCAAAACCAGATCATTGAAAGATGAATTTATAAACACTCAACATTGGAAACCTAAACCACAGCAAGGTACCTGGCTCAGAAATGATATCAAAGATTTTTTCCCTTGTGGCAACTGCACGCATTGCAATAGTGCAATGAAAAGTAAACAAATCAGAAGCACCTATCAGGATAGAAACTTTACACAACATAATCATCAGATCTCCAGTTTGAAATTTCTTGGGATTGAGAAAGTACGCAGTCAGCCAGTAATTATCCATTTATCCGAAGTCAAAACGAGCTTCAGTTTTTCTGGGGTAAGGTACGAATAATTTAAATTAGCATTGGAATGATATACCCTGTGTTATGTTTAGTTTATATCAGAATATATTTGAAGCATCTTATTTTAACATTACGATTCGTTTCAAGATGGTTTATATTTTCTTTTTAAAATCTTTCACAGATAATTGTGAATTGTGAAACCTACTTCATTTGGACTGAGCAGAAAACATTTTCTTTTACTTTTCAGGTACTTTAACAAACAATCCTTTTTTTGAGAAGTTAAAAATATTGTTTCCTTAAATTAATTTAAAAAGGAAAAGGGGACTGAAAATGTGATTTTCCTATTTTCATTTATTCAGCCCTCGCCAGTCTGGAACCATAATCTAATATATATTGGAATGATACAATACATTTAACAGGTGTGTTTCCCCTGTTTTATTAATATTATTTACTACACAGAATTTAGTTATGAATTTCTGTATATGAAGCACTTTATTATTCATGATTGGTAAAAGTCATTTCTTCTATTTTTTTATATAGCACTTGTTTTGTGGTCTGAGGAAGGAACATGTTAGTTCCGGAAACGTTTACCAATTAAATTTAATGAAGTATCAATACAGGTGCATTTCTACTTTGATGAACCTTATAACTAAGAATCTTTCACATGGAATACATGGAATGAGATTTATTTAGTAAAAGTACTCATTTGAAATCACTTATTGGGTTGAGAGTCTTCGTTTTTTCAGTTATCTACACTTTCCTTTATCCTGTCCTCATTGCTTAGGACAAGATCCAGAACAGCATTTTCCCTTGTAGGTTCCCTCACTAGCTGTGTGAGACCCACCCCTTTGCAGGGATTGCAGGAATCCCTTACTCCTGGCTGAGGTTGCTGCTGGGATGCTCCAGTCAACATCCGGCAAGTTGAAGTCACCCATCAGCAGCAAGTCACTCTTTGTTCCATGTTCGCTATAGCCTCCAGCAGTTCTCTGTTTATATCCTCCACCTGCCCTGGGGGCCTGTATATCACTCCTGTTCTAAGTATTGTTCCTCTCTCCACTTGCAGGGTTACCCACAGTGCCTCTGCTTTTCCCCACTTGTCTTGTGGGACTGTCGCTTTTATTCCTTCCCTGACGTACAATGCCACCCCTTCCCCATCTTGCTTTCCCTGTCCCGCCTGTGCAGCGTGTACCCTGGAATGGCTAGTTCCAAGGCATGGCTGCTTTTGCACCATGTCTCTGTGACTGCGATGATATCCTGGTCCTCAGAGGCCATTAATGCCTCAAGTTCTGGGATTTTGTTACCCAGTCTGTGGGTATTGGTGCACATAGCCTTCCAATCACGGCTTCCCCCCTCTGCTATAACTCCAGTACCATCCCCCCCTTTTCTGTGTTTGCCCCTCCAGTACACCCTACACATTTCTTCTCTGATAAATGAGAAGAACCCTACCCCATTGTTAACAAACTCAGTCCTGCAGTCTACCAAGTTAGACTCCTCCACCAAAAGAAACTTACTGAGAAATGATTGCATGCTAACCAACTGAAACTATATAAAGGAGAATAATTCCTTTTCCTGACCCCATTGAGCAGAATTGTACCTACTGACCATTTCTTTTTTCTTACAGGTATTCCCACAAGATGGCTACCTTGCACCTGGCTCTTCTGATATTAGGAGTATTCCCCTTTGTCCATGGCAAGGATATGAAAATTGTATCCGAATACAATCGATGCCTAAGGTAACTTCTTCCACTGCTTGATCATCCTCAGGGAACATACATGACCCCAGCAGATAAACCTACCACAATCCCTGAAAGAGTCAGCATAGATTTTTCCAACAAACTGATCACTGTTCAGGAAAGCAAGGATGCCTACCTCACCACCTCAGTTGAGGCCCCTGTCAAATCATCCCTCCAGATTGAATGGCAAACTGATAACAATGGACAGACACTCCCTGTTGCCTGTCTTGCCAAAGGCACTTTCCAAGGTTGGCCCAATACTAAAATTGACCCAAACGGCACCCTGTCCATTCACCAAGCTAGCCACAGACATTCTGGTTCATATACTCTTACTGCTTTGATAGACCCTGCCTTTTGTGAGAGGTTCCCACAAGACTCCACAAAAGAATTTTGTAATCACCATTACAGGGCTACAGCAGCAATGTTTCTGACTGTAGTATCTCCTACTGAAGCAGAATTGACTAATTGTCCCCCACAGGAACCTGGCCCAACCAGTGGTCTCACTGCCACCTCCCTTCCAGGTACCCTTGTCAACAATGTGCTATACATGCACGTCCCAGTTATTTTTAATTTTACTTATTGGAATATGGCTGAATTTGGTATGTGTCACAATACAAATACCTCCAAGTTTTTCAGTACCATGTTATTGGATAGTCTTGCTGCATACCAGACATGCACATAAGACCCCATGGCTAGTACCCATACTATTGAACATTTAGATTTATTTAGGCCTAGACCTAACCCTGAAGCTAAGAAAAATGCCAAATCTTACTCCTCCCGTAGGAGGTGTGCTACTGCTGATGTCACTGGTGCCACTGGCACTATTTCTGGTCTCTTCGGAACTGGCATGTCATTCTGGAACAGAGTAGATATTGCCTCTATCTCAAGTCAAATGTCCAAATTCCAGGATGGCATGAAGAATGATATACTACCAACCTTACTACATGGTGTAGATGGGCCTAGTCAGGAAGCGCGCTTTACCGTGTATAATATGCACAATACTGCCAAAAGTTTTACAGACAGCAAGAATAAAATTAATTAATTTGTTCAACAAAATAACAAGGAGGCAGACAAGCAATATATTGCCAGGGAACTACTGTGCTCTGTTTATGGCTCTTATGTCATAACCACTGTCAATAATCTCTTCCGTGATTTGGAATCTGGACATATTCCAGATATTATTTATGACAGATGACTTGCTAAATGGTACTGACACATTGTAAGTCCACTACTTGTATCACAATGTGCACTTCTAGGTCACTGTCTATACCTATGTCAACTGCATGTAACCTAGGTTACATCACCCATCATCCCAATAGGGACCGTATTATACTGCTACTCGTTCCACCATCAGAGACACCATGTTGGCTACTTTTGCTGTGTCTTTACCATGTTTTGATCCCACTACAGCTCTTTTTGATCAGTTAGCCACCATTCACTCCATTTGGTATCTCAATGAGGATATCTACAAAGAACACATCAATCTTCCACCTCTTCTGGTTTTCCATCCCACCCTTGAAGCATGGGTGGTGCCTCTTATGGACTGTTGTGCTGAGAAACATAGAAACATAGAAGTTGACGGCAGATAAAGACCGCAAGGCCCATCTAGTCAGCCCATTTTTTCTACCTTATGAATATGCCATAGGCCAGTACTCTGTCAATGGCCTATCTATTCATACTCATCTGTATTGCTCCCTTATGCCTATCCATTGCCTGTTTGAAGACCAGCACTGTATTCATATCCACCATTTCCTGAGGTAGGCCGTGCCATGCATCCACCACACTTTCTGTGAAAAGAACTTCCTTACATTACCCTTTAATCGGCCTATCTCTAATCTCATGCTGTGTCCTCTTGTCCTGCTATTTAGCTTATACTGAAACATTAAACTCTTTCACCTTGTTAATGCCCTTAAGATGTTTGAATGTTTCAATCATATCACCTCTCTCCCTCCTTTACTCTAGGATATACATATTGAGCTCCATTAATCTGTCCTCATATGTTTTCTGATGCAGTCCCTGCACCATTTTGATTGCCCTTCTCTGGACTGCCTCCATTTTGTTAATGTCCTTGTGCAGGTGTGGCCTCCAATACTGCACGCAGTACTCCAGATGGGGCCTAACCAGTGTCTTGTAAAGAGGGATTATTACCTCCCTCTTATGACTTGCGATACCCCTACTAATACACCCCAACATCTCTCTAGCCTTACCTACTACTTTAGTGGTCTGCTTGGATGATTTCAGGTCATCGGTGATGATGATGCTCAAGTCTCTTTCTTCCCTTGTGGCTGCCATCAACTCCTCTCCCAACCTAAAGGTGGCTTCAGGGATTCTCTTCCCTATGTGCATGATCTTGCACTTCTTTGCGTTAAACCCCATCTGCCACTCTTCCAACCATTTTGCCAGAATATTCAGATCTCTTCTCATTCTGCCCACCCATCTGGATCATCTTCTCTGTTGCAGATCTTGGTGTCATCTGCAAACAGACAAATCTTACCCTCCAGTCCATCTGCAATGTCACTGATGAAGATATTGAAGAGGACTGGCTCCAGGACTAATCCCCGAGGCACCCCACTTGGGACTTGCATCTCTTCTGACTGTATGCCATTTACCACCACTCTCTGTTTTCTGCCCACCAACCAGTTTGCCACCCAGTTGACCAACTTCTGACCCACCCTGAGCCTACCCAGCTTATTACTCAATCTTCTATGTGGAACAGTATCGAAAGCTTTGCTGAAATCAAGGTAGGCAACATCAACTGCTCCCCCTTGGTCCACCACTCTGGTTACCCAGTCAAAGAAATCTATGCGATTAGTTTGACAGGACCTTCCTGTTGTAAACCCATGCTGTCTTGGATCCTGTACTCCTATGGATTCCAGGTTTTGTACTATCCTTTCCTTAAGGAGTGCCTCCATAATCTTGCCCACTACTGAGGTAAGACTGAATGGTCTGTAGTTCCCTGCCTTCTCCCTGCTACCACTCTTGTGGAGCGGAATCACATGAGCCCTTTTCCAGTCTTCTGGGACCTTTTCTGTGCTCAGAGACTCGCTAAACAGTTCTGATAATGGTTCTGCTAGTTCCGCCTTAGCTCCTTTGGTATTCTGGGATGTATGCCATCAGGTCCCATTGCGTTGTCCACCCTGAGCTTAGCAAGTTCTTGTAGGACCCTTTGTTTTGTGAAGGGACTATTGCACACCTCCCTCCCCCCTGTGTCAATGGTGCTGAGCTGTAAGCCCTGCCCTACCTTCTCCTCAGTAAATACTGGACAGAAGTATCTATTTAGGATAGATGCTTTTCCTTGGTCCTCCTCCACACACTCATCCTTATCCCCTTTGATCTTAGCAATACCCCCTCTGGACTTTCTCCTTTCACTAATGTATCTATAGAAAGTCTTGCCCCCTTCTTTTACTGTTCGTGCTAGTGTTTCCTCAGTTTGGGCCTTTGCCTGCCTTACTGCCTTCCCTGCTTCCCTTAGGGAAGTTTGGTATGCCTTCTTATCTTCTTTCCACTGCATTCCCTTATATTTCCTGAAGCTCAGGCTCTGACCTTTTCTGCTACTGTTTTTGACAACCAAAGTGGTTTCCTCCTTCTTTTGCTCTTGCTTTTCTCTCTAATACAATGGGATGTTGCTTCAAGAATTGCATCCTTAATGCTTGCCCACTTTGCCTGTACCCCCTTACCTGTATTTCATCTTGCCAGGGCTAGCTTTTCTCTGTTGGCCATCTTATCAAAGTCAGCTCCTCTGAAGTCCCATACTTTTGCCTTGGAATGGGATGATTTAGTTTTAGTGGCCAGAGAAGGAATATCACTACTTGTGTCGCTGTGACATTTTCAGTGTCATCAAGCCGGTGTGGCTATTCACCAGACAGCATTGATTGACCCTTTACCATGGACTTGGACAATAATTCCAGTTAAACTGATACTCCCAGGGTGCCATCAACTGCATCATCAGTGGGCAATACTGGGCTTCTTTACCAGAACTATGCTGAAGATGTTCATCACCTGGCTATAAGACTCACAAATCAATCTTTCACCTGCCGAGTTCAACTGCAAAAATGGAGGGTTCCTACTGTTAAAATGCCTTATAACTCTGATGGTCAGTATTATATAGTCACAAATTTTAAATGTTTCTCTTATGGCCTCAAGACCTGTGATGTTCAATATCCTAACTTTTGTTTTATTCCTCATCAAACTACAGTAATTGGTCATACAGTGATTACTCCTATTCCCATCAAGGAACCAGATGTTATTGACAGTGACCCTGAATATATGCTTGCTCTGTCTCAATATTTACCATTTTTAACAACCACATCAACCCTCTCACATTAACTTTGAAGTTCCTTTTTGATAGAAAGGACACCCATCTCATCTACATCAGCAATAATATCTCCAAAGCTGGAGATGATTTTAACACCCTTATTAATGATGGTGATTTAAGTCCTGCACTTTCAAATACTTGGTTAGAATGAACTTTTAAAGGTGTTGTTGTTGTTCAAGCATTTTTGATTGCCTTTTTGATACTAAAACTTTGCTGTTTAAGGTGCATGCTCAAACAACACTGCAAACAACTCAAGTTCCTTTACAAGACATGTGCGTCAGGTCTGTAAACAATGGAGATTGTTCCCACTACTTGCCCATAGCGTTGTTGCCTTTTCAGTAAGGTAACAAGGGGAGAATGTTATACGAGGTCCTCACAGTCTAATTGGATACCCACTGTGCACCTTAGACAATACATATGACATATTATGATAATGAATGCACTAACATTTGGGGCATTGGCACTTACTGTACAAAAGTATAAGTAGCCAGGGAAACATTATGATTTTACATTGCTTTTGCTAAGAAATGCATAACTAGCCCTGCACCGAGACACACTTGTGTTCTCTGTTTATCTTCTGAGAAGTAATTGTATAGCCTGCACTGCCACTATGTGGATTTATGTAATACTGCACTACATCCTGTACCTTGTATGAATCCCTTGTTTTGTATTTAGCTGACTTTACAAATAATGTCTATCTCTAGATAACACTGTGGAGCCACCTAACGTTTAGCCAATAGGACTGATTTTATGTATCTAGTCTTTTGGTAAGTAGTAGTAGTAAAAGTAGTAAAAGTTTTATTCTGATAAATTTCAGAAAAGGATAGCCCAGTTTAGCCAAAGCTCATTTACAATGGGGTCCCATAGTACTCATAGTAACTATCAGAAGTATATAACCCACTGTATTACATATTCCTCTCAATACCATCTTCACTCCTAGGGGTATTTGGGAAACGTTTGGCTCCTGGTGTCTTATGGTAAGAACTGTCATAGGGCAACTGTAACCTTTTGTGTAATAAATATGTTTATTACCAAATATTCCACTTGTCCATGTTTCTTTTGCTTATCCAAGACTGCCAAGAATATGATCAGGGCAAAGCACCCTAACACCCCCACTGTGTACTCTTCCCTTGGGATTTTGTGTCCCAGGTGCATTACTTTGCACTTCTTTGCATTGAATCTAAGCTACCATACTTTTGACCATTCCTCCAACTTTGCTAAGTCTCTTCTTATCCTTTCCACCCCCCTTGTGTATCAACCCTGTTGCAGATCTTTGTGTCGTCTATAAAGAGGCATACTTTTCCTTCCAGTCCCTCTGCAATGTCACCTATAAAGACATTAAAGAGGACTGGTCCTAGTACTGAACCCTGCGGTACCCCACTAGTAACTCCACTTCTTTCTTCTTCTTCTTTCAGAAGAAGAAGAAGAAGAAGAATCATTTATATAGTGCTTTTTCATACATCCAAAGCACTTTACAAGCAATGCTAGACTGGTAGTGAAGTCTGCTTACTATTACCTTCTGCATCCTGTTGTCCAGCCAATTTTTTACCCAGGTTACCACCCTGGGACCCACTCCAAGGCTGGCTAACTTGTTTATTAATCATTTGTGTGGGACTGTGTCAAATGCCTTGCTAAAGTCTAGGTATGGTACATCCACAGCCCCTCCCTGGTCTGCTACTTTGGTCACCTAGTCAAAGAAAGCTATTAGATCAGCCTGACATGACCTTCCCACTGTGAATCCATGCTGCCTTGGGTCCTGTGCCCCACTGGTCTCTAGGTACTCAACAGTTCTTTCTTTCAGAAGTGATTCCATCATTTTTCCTACCACTGAGGTCAAACTAACTGGTCTGTAGTTTCAGTAGTAGTATTAGAAAAGAGTACTTTTACTAGTACTTAAATAATTATCATACAAGACTTATAAACAAAAGATTCAGAAATCTGGGATACAGGATAACAAAAAAAGTTGGAAAAATATACATACAAAATGCACTGTGAAATTTAACTGCCTAGTTTTTACCTTGTCTGTGGAGAATCAAAAGTCCAGAAAATAAATGAAGTCTGCAAAGTCCCAGTTCTTCTTGCTGTCACTGGTCCTCAGTGTATGCTTGGCAGTCTGGCTCTGTGTGTCAGGAAAAGCGTCTTCTGCAAAATGCCCTGAGTTTCTGTTTTGAAAGGCCTTATATAACCCTGGTCCTTGGCTAGCTGGTGGCCTTATCTTTTAGGCAAGCAGAGGTCTGTCTTGCACTTTCACAAATTTTAAGTGGACCACAAAAAAAAAACAACAGTATCCTTCCTGCCACTTTTAAATGGAGATGAATTATGACACTTAAAGAGAATTCACAATAGACTTCCAGAATAGATGTTTCCCAGATCCTGTTCTCAAAGTATTTTGCTTTGAAGTGGAATGTTTATGACAGGTGATAGTTTCTCCCATCTCCTGTCCTGGTTATGACACCTTTTTTCCTTTGATCAGCTTACCAGGAAATCCCCTTCAAAATGTAATTTCAGTTTCCTGTTAAGCAAGCCTTTCTGAGACATCTGGAATAAACAGCCTCCCTATGTAACCCTTTAAAAAAACATGGGCATCCTTCTGTCACCTTACCTCCAGGCCCTTTTTGGAGAATTTAGACACAAACAAAATCACAGAAAAATATGATGAAATTATGACAGTAGTGGCCAAATTGCCACATCCCACCCTCCTTAGACTGAATTTGTGGGAACACACCCCTACTGTATTGCAGGGTTTCCACAATTCAGTTACTGTCCTAACTGGCAAGATAGGCCATCTGCGTTTGTGTTGGCAGTCCCTGAACTGTGCATAATGGTCATGTCATAGACCTGCAGGACAATACTCCATCTGAGGAGCAGTCCATTTATTTTGCCTATCTGATTTAGCCACACTAGTGGGTTGTGATTGGTCTGTACCTCAAAGTGCCTCACATAGAGGTACGGCTAATTTCTTCAGGGGCCCATACCAGCGCAAGGCATTCCTCTTCTACTGTGGAGTATGCCGACTCCCAGGAAAGTAATTTCTTGCTCAGGTACACTATTACTTATTCTCTTCCTGATTAAATGTCTGGTTGAGGACTGCTCCAATATCCACATCCGAGGCATCCATCTGTACAACAAATTGCCTAGTGTAATCTGGACTGGCCAACATAGGGGCACTCCACAGGTCCACTTTAAGCCGTGTGAAGGCTCATTCACAGGTTGGCTCCCAGTTTATCTTTTTGGGCTGTCTTTTCTTTAGCAAGCCTGATGGGGAGCCGGCAGGGTACCATAATTGGGCACAAACTTTTTGTAGTACCCTGCAGTCCCTAGGAAGCTCCTAACTTGCTTCTAGGTTTCAGGCATGGACCATGCCTCTATTGCCTCAATATTTGCATGATTAGGATGAAGCTGCCCCCACCCCACTACATGGTCTAGGTATGCCACCTCCACCATAGCCACCTGGCACTTTTCAGCCTTGACAGTGAGCCCTGCCACCTGTATCTTGCCCAACACTTCCTTCAGATGGGACAGGTATTCCTTCCAGCTGGTACTGAAGATGGCAATATCATCTCAACAAGCCATTACATACTCTTCAGTACCCTGTAAGAATCTGGTATGAAATCCTGACTCTGATAATCCCAATGCACTAATGCCCGACATCGGAAGGCTGACATGGGTAGAATCCCATATTTAATCATACCGACTCTTAAAATCCCAACATAATCATAGTAACACTACAGCAGGATTTTAAACATGTCATGCAGTCAATGTCAGACAGTCAATGTCAGGTGATGTTGGACTCAAGCTTCAAATGTAGTTAGGTTTGATTTTGTTCCCTCACCTCTCCCCACCAATACCTTCACTACACGCACCACCACCAAGCTGTTTTAAATTCTATTTCTTTTTTTTATAAGTATGGCAGTTGAGCATTCTTCGCAGTTAACATGAGCATGGTCGAATGGCAGTTGGGAGGTACGGCACTGTGCTACTGTTGGAGAATGCCGAATGGCAGAATGCAGTTGGATATTTCAGTTTCAGCATTACATTTAGGGTGGGAGTGATGGTGCTGTGAAAATGTTACAAAACTGGTACAGTGGGTGTCACTTTTTTTACAGAACTTTTTTTTAATTTTTTATGGCTGAACTGATTATTTTACAGGACAGCTGGGCTGTAGCACAACTGAGCAGTTGAAGAATGACTTGGGTGCCCCCCAAGGGTCCACCCACTTGGAATTTCAGAGCTATCACACTACAAATCAGTGCAAATCTGAGCAGCTGAAATAAGCACTACAAAGAATCTGCAGTGTGTTTAATATATTCAAAATATCTAAATGAATAGCATTGCTGCACTTTCTTTGTTTGCATGCCTCTAGTGAGGGAGTTGGTGCCTCAGTTACTCGGTGTAAAATTTTACTTCATGCACAAGCACACATGCATGCCTTAGAGAGCATGTCAGGTAAACAGTAATAAATTCAGAGCACCTTGCTGTACTCTGTGGTACTGTGGTGTTAATACGGGCAGCATTTGTATTTGCAGCTGACAAGCTTAAACATTTCTGCATCTCTGTAATACTAATCTGTAGTACTGTGGTGTAGTCATGAATACGGGCATTTCCAGCATTTACAGGCTGAATATGGTAGCGACATCGGAACCACAAACTGACAAGTTTAAAATTCCGCCGACTATGAATTCTGGAGCATCAGGATTTACAGAGTCGGTAATAACGGTGTTGGGATTTTAAATTTGTCAGCCTTCCGATGTTGGGCTTTCATGCAGTGGGATTTTCAGAGTTGGGATTTAGTATGGATCCCCCTGTAACACTTGGTTGACCAACCTTTGGAATGTTTCAGTGGCATTCTTTATTCCAAAAGACATTACCCGGAATTCAAATAATCCTATTAGAGTGATGATGGCTGACCATTCCCTAGCACTGGCAGTTAACTCCATCTGCCAGTATCCTTTTGTCAAGTTAGTTTAGGTAAGTTATGTCACTCCTCTCAGTTTGTCTAGTAGTTCATTCACCTGTGGCATTGGGTGGGAGTCAGACTTCATGTCTGCATTGAGTCCACACTAGTCCACACAAAAGTGGGTAGACCCATCTGGCTTAGGAAGTAAGACTATAAGTGAGGCCAGGGACTGTGGGATTTCTGGATTGCCCCTAAATCTAGAATTTCTTCCACTGTCCTCCTAAGGTCCTTTAGGATTGCCTCAGACACCCATTAGGCTGTCTGTCATATGGGCACTTGTGTTCCTGTGTCTGCATCATGGGCCACTAAGGGAGTTCATCCAGACTTGGCTGTAAATAAAGGGGCAAGGCATTTGACACAGTCCCACACAAAAGATTAATATACAAGTTAGCCAGCTTTGGAGTGGGTCCCAAGGTAGTAGCCTGGGTTAAAAATTGGATGGACAACAGGATACAGAGGGTAATAGTAAATGGAGTTTACTCTGAAGAAGGGGGGGGTTACTAGTGGGGTACCACAGGGTTCAGTACTGGGACCGGTCCTCTTTAATGTCTTTATAAGTGACATTGCAGAGGGACTGGAAGGAAAAGTATGTCTTTTGCAGATGACACAAAGATCTGCAACAGGGTTGATACAGAAAGTGGGGTGGAGAAGATACGAAGGGACTTGGCAAGGTTAGAGGAATGGTCAAATATATGGCAGCTTAGATTCAATACAAAGAAGTGCAAAGTAATGCACTAGAAACAAAAGTCCAGGGGATGAGCACACAATAGGGGGTGAGATAATAACAACAACAGAAATAGAAAAGGACCTGGGGGTAGTCATATCAGATGACCTTAAGGTGGGCAAGCAATGTGAGAAGGCAGTAAGGAGGGTTGGTGGGATACTGGGATGTATAGGGAGAGGCATCACCAGTAGAAAACAGGAAGTTGTTATCCCTCTGTACAGACAGTTGGTGAGACCCCATCTGGAGTTCTGCATCCAGGTGTGGAGACCCAATCTCCGCAAGAACATAGACAGGATGGAGGCTGTCCAGAGGAGGGCAAATAAAATGGTGCCGGGTCTGCACAAAAAGATAGACAAAGAGAGATTAAAGAAGCTTAATATGTATACACTCGAGGAGAGAAGGGGGGGCATGATAGAAACTTTCAAGTACATCAGGGGAATCAACAGAGTCCAAGAGGGTAGCACCTTTCAGAAAAAGAGATGTGCAAGAACAAGGGGGCACAATTTGAAGATAGAGGGGGGACGGCTCAAAGGTAATGCGAGGAAGTATTTTTTCAGAGAGGGTTGAGGATACATGGAACAGCCTTCCTGAGGAGGTAGTGGACTCAAAAACAGTGGGGGAATTCAAGAATGCATGGGACAGACATAAGACAGTTCTAGTTGGGGTAGGAGGAAGTTGGCTGTTAGTTAACTAGGATCTGCAGCCTATGCATCAGGTAGGGAAATGTGTTGACTAGGTGGGACAAGTGGTCCTTATCTGCCATCAAATTCTATGTTTCTATGTTTCTTTGGGGCAAAGTCCTCTAAAACCTCCCTCACTTCCTGGGTCTGTTCTGGTGTCAACTGGGAAGACAGCGTGATTCTCCCTACAGAGGACTCCCATTTGTTTTCATCTAGCAAGTCCAGGAGGGGGTCCTCTTCAGCCATCCCCTCCCCTGGACTATAAGCTGCTAACACCATGTCAGCCCTATTTGCATATGGCTTCATCATATTGACATGGTACATTCTATGGGTATGTCTCCTATCAGGCAGTTCCACAATATAGTTCATGTCATTGACCTGTTGGACTACCTTATATGGTCCTGCTCACTCGGCCTGCAGCTTGCCCTTCCAAACTGGAATTAGGACCTTAACTTCCTGGCCTGCACTGTACGAGCGAGCTCTGGCTCTGCGATCATACCAGACTTTTTGCTTCTGATGGGCAGCTGACAGGTTGCTTTGGGCCACCACCATACACTCCTTCAGCTTCTCCCTAAACTTAAGAACATACTCCACTATGGGAGTTCCCTGGGTGGTGTACTTGCCTTCCCAGTCTTCCCGGATCAAGTCTAGGGCCCATGCACCCTACGTCCATGTAAGCGTTTGAAGGGAGAACTCTGTTGGTACCTCTCTATATGCAAACAACAGATGGGGAAGGTATTTCTCCCAGTTTCCCCACCATGCTGTTCAGCAAATGCTTGGAGCATCAATTTTAGGATACCATTAAATCTTTTTTTTTTATATTTCCCTTGCTTTTCACCCCTCCGTCGTCCATCAGAGCTCCGCCCTGGTCATTGTGTCCCCGAGACTCCAGCACCTAATGATCCCCTTGCTTCCCCGGTCACTCCTGACTTACCCCTAGGAGGCAGGCACGGCACCGTAGGAGGCACCGGCACCATGGGACTGTATCTGATTGGGGTAGCCCTCAGCCAGGCAGCCGATTGAGTCTCGGGGGCAGAGCATCATAGAGACATCCGACAGAGAGGGATTTTTATCTCTATAGGCTGGGGTGAAGACGTGCAATGACACCGGTGTCTGTCCCGCCCCAGCGCCCCTTGACTATGCGCCGGTGCTCGGGGTGATGCACCCAGCTTCACTCCCACATCGAGCGCAGGAACCCTCCACTCCCCAGAGGAGAGCAGTCCTAGGAACGCTCAATCCTTCTCCTCCCGGCTGGACCTCCAATGACCCGGGCTCATTCCTGAACCCAGTTCACCAGTGTCGCAAGCAGAAATCCGACCGCTGCACCGGTGGGCTGGCATACCATTAAATCTTTCCACAAGCCCATTGGCTTTTGGGTGATAAGGTGTCGTGTGCCTCTGCACCACCCCACACTTTTCCCACAAACACTAGAACAGGTTCAACTTGAAGTTACCCCCTCGATCAGAGATAACCTCCTGAAGAAACCTGACGTGGGTGAAAATATCTAGCAAAGCATCTGCTACTTTGTCTGCATTAATTATGGAGAGGGCAACCACCTCAGGATATCAGGTAGTGTAATCAACCACCGTCAGGATAAACGTTTTCCCAGAGGAACTTGGGGTATTCAAGGGTCCCACAATATCAATTCCTATCTTCTGGAATGGCTCCTCCATAATGGGTAGGGGAATTAGGGCAGCTTTGGTTTTACTACCTGCCTTCCCTATTTATTGGCACTGGTGATAAGACCTGCAATAATCCTTCACCTGCTGGATGAAGTTGGAGCAATAGAAATTTGGGGCCAGTCACTGCATGGTGCGAGTGATGCCCAGATGTCCGGACATGGGAATATCATGAGCGATCTTGAGCAACCGCTCATGATACCCCTGGGAAATGACAAGCTGCCTGCCCATCACCCCTCCCTCTGTCCTCACGTCCTGTGTATACAACAGTCTGTTGTCCCAAAATACCCTGTATCTCATGTCACCTCCCTGTGTCCTGTCAGATTCTGCACAAACCTTCAGCCTCTTCAAACTAGGGTCAATCTTCTGAACAGCTGTAAAATCTTCACATTTTCCCAAAACCTGGGACATGTCCCCCTCAGTTCCTAAACTGGGGTCCATAGCTCTAGTGTCAGGGCATTCAGAGTTACTAATATTCCTAACCTTCTAACCATTTGTTACCCCTCCCTCCTCAGAATAACCTTCTGTAGCTTTCTGGTGAATGGCTGTTTGGGAAAGTCCTACTTCCTTTTCACTATCCTCCATGTCAGGAGACACAGGCTGGGGAATCAGCCTCCTATTCTTTTCCACAGGGGCTTCTGTGGGGTTCAGGGAATTGCAAGCAGCCTTATCCATCTGAGTGTGGGTAACTGCACACACCACCTCCTACTATAGATTATTCCCCATAATCACATCCAGGGCAAGGTTGTCTGCCAATGCCACTTTTTCACCCTCTCTCCTGTCTCACCCTAGTCCTGGAGAAAACTAGCTAGTGGCAGGGTTTTCATCTCCCCAGTGAATCCTCTCACAGTTATAAACTGATTAGGTATAAGCTGTTCAGGCCTAACCAAATCCCCGTTTACCAGGGTAAGAGACCCCCCCCATCCCTTAACCCATGGGTCTGCACTCCATTTATGGGAACCGGGTGTATGCGCTCCCTCATGTTTAGAGGCATGCTTTCAGGGATAAACAGCGCACCCACCTCCTTTCAAGGGACACACTGCCCACTCTGTGCCTTTTTAGGATACTGTCTAGCAATATGCCCTGGCTGTTCACAAAACCAGCATTAATCATGTCTTTTATCCAAGAAATACCTTTTTGGTAACTTGGGGTTTCCCCCTTTCTGCAGATATAGTGAGGGTTGTAGCTGCTCTGAAGGTGGACTTTTCACTTTTTGCCCTGCAGCACCTGCTCCCCCACTTCCTTTCACAGCAGGCCTGCTCTTGGCATAGCGATCTAAGAGCTCAGCAGCTTACTGTGCCATTTTTGGATCACGGTCCTCTAGCCAGATTTTCAACTCTGCTGGGCAAGCCCAAAAGAACTGCTCTAACAACACAACCTCCTCAATTTTCCCCAGAGTTTGCTTCTACCCCCTCCCACCAATGTTTCAAAAACTGACATTGTTTTGTGGTGAGTTCCTCAAAATTCATGTCAGGGCTTTTTCATAGTTTATGGAATTTAACCCTGTAGGCCTCAGGAGTTAGTTCATACTTTTTAAGTAAAGCAGTTTTAAGTTTCTCATAGTCTCTATTGTACTCATTATCAAGGCCACTGATTTACGGTGATTAAAACAATGAAATTCCATTTTCAAGACTTCAGATTCCGGAATTGCACCGATGAATGTTACTCTAATTTCCGGGTTTTACCGGGATTCTGCTGTCATTCTTTTAGTATATGCATTAATAATCAGAATTAAAGAGGGTTTAATATACAGAGCATTAAATAAAACAAATTGAAAATAGTACAGGAAGGAATTAAAAGAAAAACACAAGTTTTGTAGATTTACTGATCTGATATAAAATGCCAGATTCAATGAAATCTTTGTTTTTACCGGTCTTCAAGCAGCCCTAATTCCAGAATTTTACCGGATCTTCTGGTAAAAAACGAAAAACAGTGGCCTTGCTCATTATCCATTTGGCCTAGCGCCTCACATCCTTTTCTAGTAAGCAGTGGGGATAGTGAAAAGCTTCAGGCCTCCCTGGGTATCTTGGCCTGGATACAGACCTTTTCAAACAAATTCAAAAATGCATCCATATCCACTTTAAATTCAGCTATTAATTTGGAATTTAATTTATACCCCAGCTCTGGAGTTTCAGGTTCACCCCTGCCACTTACCTTCTCTGGCACTGGTCATTGGAGTCTTAGCCTCTCCAGTTCAAGCCCTCTCTGGCACTCCTGTTCCTCAGTCTCTCTCTGATGCTGCTTTTCCTCAGCCTCCATTTTGAGCCTTCTTTGCTACAGCTCTCTTTGCAGCTCCCTTTCTTTGCTGGGCTTCAAACTTTCTCTGCTCCAGTTCCAATTTCCTCATCTCAAACTGTAGCTTTAGCCTCTCTAGCTCAGGATCTGTGGTGGACTTCACTAGGTGCTGCAGTTCCGAGTCCTGTCTGGTCTTGCTGTCACCCTCCCTGGGACTGAACACTGTCATGCTCCTTGGCACCCCCACACCCAACATCTGGTTCTTTTTAGTCACTGGCCATGACTCAAGGTTCTGGGAAACCACTTGCTTATTGGCTGCCACAAGAACCTCCATGAGGTTCTTTTTGGTTCACCACTCATAATGGAACCCTCTTTCTTGACAAAACTGCCTTAACTGGTCTGCAGTGCATGCACTGTAGTTGGAAGCCATCTTCTTTCCTAATTACTGCTACACTAACTTACACCAAAAAAAAAAATGGGGCAGGGAACTTTATATTGTAACCAAATTGTCTTTTTTATCTGAATCTATGCTCTGTTTGTGTATGGATTGTTTACAGTTTATCAATCTGATATACTGGCCTTGAATCCGATCTATATGCCTGTGCCACCAATATCTCTCGGATCCCACTGCTATGCCACCAGATCTGTCACAAATCCACTCCTGGGGTCCGGGTCAACTGAGCTCACAGTGCCCATCCCTAAGTACAATCCATGACAGGGGAGAACAGGAATACCCTCCCTGTGTCCTTCTAGAGTGCTCGCTGAGTTCACAACTGAACACTCGCCATGAGGGCCCAGGGCTTCCTCTCTAATCTGGGTAAGGGTAAAATACAGTCTAGAGTCTGTAGCCAGGTAAGAACCTTCCTTGGCTGCTGCACTGAGGGAAGGACCCAGGTGTTACTAGCTCTTCAGGGCTGTCCTCCAAATCCTAATGGTGTCTTTTCCCCAGGTGGTGCAGTAACTTAGTTTGAACTCCACAGACCCCTCCTGAGACCCAATGTATTTCCTGTACTTATGTACCCAGATTCCCTTCCAGGATCATAGTCTTTGACAGCAGTAGTTGCACCTTAACATTAAATAGGTGGTCACAGATTGAATACATCTACCTACCTTCACACACACAACACAATTACTTCCAGGCAGTTATTAGAAGCAAGTGCTTTTACTTGTACTTAAATAATTATCATACAAGACTTACAAACAAAAGATTCAGAAATTTGGGTTACAGAATAACAAAAAAAAAGTTGGACAAATATATATATATATATATATATATATATATATATACAAATGCACTGTGAAATTTAACTGTCTAGTTTCTAACTTGTCTGTGGAGACTCAAAAGTCCAGAAAATAAATGAAGTCTGCAAAGTCCCAGTTCTTCTTGCTGTCACTGGTCCTCAGTGTATGACTGGCAGTCTGGCTCTGTGTGTCAGGAAAAGTGTCTTCTGCAAAATGCCCTGAGTTTCTGTTTTGAAGGGCCTTATATAACTCTGGTCCTTGGTTGGCTGGTGACCTTATCTTTTAGGCCAGCAGGGGTCTCTGTTACTCTTTCACAAGTTACAATTGAACCACACACACAAAAAAACAGTATTCTTCCTGCCACTTTTAAATGGAGATTAATTATGACACTTGAAGAGAATTCACAATAGACTTCTAGAATTGATGTTTCCCAGTTCCTGTTCTCAAAGTATTTTGCATTGAAGTGGAAAGTTTATGACAGGCAATAGTTTCTCCCATCTCCTGTCTTGGTTATGACACCTTTTTTTCTTTGATCAGGTTACCAGAAACGTATTTCCCAGACATCTGGAATATGCATCCTCCCTGTGTAACCCTTTTTAAAAAACATGGACATCCTTCTGTCACCTTACCTCCAGGCCTTTTTTGGAGAATTTAAACATAAAGAAAGTCACAGAAAAATATTTCAAAATGATGACAGCAGTAGCCAAATCACTACAGATGACCTATTCATATAAGCAAGACTTCTAAGCCTACATCACCTTGTTGTCTTCATGAGCACCTCCCCTACCTTTGAGCAGGTGGCTATTTAAGAATAAGGCATGACCAGGGGTTAGGTTAACAGTCTGTTAATCACCCCCTAGGGATGTAATGTGGCATGAGGCACAGACGAGTGCCATATTGCCCCTAGTGGTGATTAACTGACTCTTAATCTAACTCCTGGGACTGCCTTTTTGCTATTATAAAAAAAATTCCAAATAGAAAAGTGATAAAAGTATACTTTTTGAATGTTTTTCTCATTTAGAGGGAAATGTTTGATAAAATAATTCTTCCACCAACAGTTTAAGAATGCTGGTTCAAAATCAGAATGCAGCATTCTAGTCATTCAGCAATGCTAGAGGATGGAATACTGACAGGAACAATCCATGTGCCATGGTGATCAGGCTGTACATGACAGTGTAACAGGAATTAATGTAAGGCTGTTGGAATCCTTACAGCCAATCAGAGTGCAGAATTTCTGAGACCCTTTTTATAATTAGGCATCTACTCTGCTGAGACCTGCCAAGAGGAACCAGGCAGGACCTCTGCTGGGCGCCAGCTACCCCTTCCCTTCTGATTCATCTTGCTCTTCTGTAACCACATGGAGACTCCCTTCCCCAAGGATACCTCTCCTTGGCCAGAAGACCCGAGATCCCTGTGGCTTGAGTGCCTGTGTTAACTCCGATACTTGGAAAGCCCAGAGTAACATCTCATCCAGCCATGCCTCAGATGAGCTCCACTCACCGAAGACCAAGCTCCCCCAGTTCTGGTCAAGCTTGACGGTGAAATGGGGTGCCTCACATCTGGCTGGGCACTCAAAAATTTTCCAGCACTTCCATCCCCTTTGAGCCTTGCAGACCTTGGTGGGGTCCAAATCCTAAGCCCGAGACACCCTCGACACTCCAGGGGGATGGCATCATACCACCCCTGGGGGCAGCCTTTTCCTTTTTTTGTAATTCAAAGTTTATTGGTTTCATAAAAACACATACAGAACAAGTTAGTCATCATAGGTAGAAAACACAAACATATTGAACAGATGCATAAAACTGAAACTAAACTTATCTATTTAGTACAATATACAATAATTAACATTGCAGTAACTCTCACAGAGGCAAAATATTAAAATAAGAAATCTAAAAAAAACTGCTGTACAGTTAAATGTTTACATATCTATCTCTACATTATGTAAAACTATTGCCACTGCAAAAGTTTAAAACAATTTTAAATGTTTTTAAATATTAATACCTTGACTATGTAAAAAAGGTTCCCAAATTTTCCTTAAACTTGTTCAGTCTTTTTAAGTTAACATAAGCCACTCTTTCATAACTGGTCCTGATGGATAGGTCTAGTAACCACTCCTTTTCCATAGGGATTTCTGTGGTTCTCCAATATCTCAGAATCACATTTCTGGTGATAAGTTTTGAGGAACTGAACAATTTGCTAATTCTGAACCAATCCCCAAGACTACGAACTCAGTTGAGCAACTAAATGGAGAGTGTAATACCTTCCCAAACATTAACATTATCTTTTCCCAATAAGGTGCGAGGTGTAAGCACAACCACAATATATGTGATAAAGTCCCTCTTTCCTCTGAACATCTCCAACAAGTGTCTACTGTTGATAAGCCTAACTCTACCATTTTGCATGGAGTGTAGTACCATCTATGTACTATTTTATACTGTATGAGCCTGCCTTTGGCTTCTCTGTAAGGTTTTAGTGTGCTCTTCCATAACACTTCCCATTCATCTACAGATATTGAAACTTGTAGTTCCTGTTGCCATTTATATAATAAATTAACCACAGGATCTGATTTGTTGCCCATAATCATTTATACAACCTTTTGTGGTCATTATTGGTTGTACATAGCTTGTCAAGTACATGTACATGTATTGGGGGAAAGGTAATTGAATTATATATGTTTTCCCTGAGGATGTCCGTTAGCTGCAGATAGTTATGAAATTCAGTTCTAGGTAACTGAAATTTAAGTGATAACTGTGAGAAAGAAATTAAGGCAGCTGAGGTAGGGTCTGTAATGTCATCTAGGAACGAAATACCTTTTGCTCTCCAGGATGCCCAGTCTAAACTTTTGCCATCTTTTACTATATGTTGGTTGAGGTAGTTGGATCCAACTACAACAGAAAGGTGGCTACTAGGTACACACACTCGGAGCCAATGCAATTCATACAACCAAAGAAACACAAGCGTGGCTGCATCAAGTTGGTGAAAAAACCATTGAACTTGGCTTATTTAAAACAAATCAATTTATTGAAACTGACAGAATAAAAAAGTAGCAGCAGCACCCCAAACACAAAAACGCTGAACGTTTTTGCATCACACTGATGCTTTCTCAAGGTGTACACCTGTGAGTACACACCTGATTTATAAGGACACAGCTTAAAGTGACAGTGCATTATATCTATACAAATTGTAACAAATTCCAACACCATAAAAAAGTATAAATAATGGGGGTGGGAGGGACCTGGGAGGACAGTAGTCTCTATGCCAAGGACAGACTACACTTGAGTGAGGAAGGAAAGAAAGTGTTGAAGCAGAGGATGGAAGAATATATGGAGGAAGTTTGGAGTTTAAACTAGGAGTGGGGGTGGCAGTTGGGAAGAGATATGCAGGGACCACAGGTTGGGAAATCATATGAGCTTACCCCATAACAGTGACAAAGGACAAATGGCAAGTACTGTTGGTGATGCTAGGAAAGGAGGGCAGGATGGGAGGAGGGAAAAGGGTGGAAGGTGGTTACCCTTAATGCTAGAGCCTTGGGAGGAAAACTGCAGAGTTGCAGGTTCTCATGGCAGAGGGAGTGTGACATTGCAGCCATCACGAAACACATGGGCCACCCAATATAATGACTGGGACCTGTCTGTACCAGGGTACAGGTTACTCGTGAGGGACAGGGTGACTGGGAAAGGAGGGGGTGGCACTATATGTGAAGGAAGGACTGAAGTGTGTAAGGGAGGAAGGAGGAGGGCAGTACAGAGTCACTTTGGTGCAAATCCAGGATTCCAAGAATAGGAGTCTTAGAATGGGAGTGGTGTACAGGCCACCATCTCAGATGGAGGAGTTAGACAGGGAACTACGGGACAGATCAGGAGGACTCGAGAAGGGTAGTGTGGTGATTGTGGGGATTTCAACATGCCAGAAGTGGACTGGAGCACCCCAACAACCAGGAACAGAAGGGAGCAGGTATGCTGGATGCCTTCCAGGACAGCTTCCTGCTGCAAATGGTCAGTGAACCAACCAGGTTAGGGAATACCTTTGACCTTGTGCTGGCAATGGGACTTTGTGAGAGAACTTACAGTGGAGGAACCGCTGTCAGGGAGTGACCACCACTCAGTATGGCTCACATTGGATATGGGCAAGGAAGGAGGAATCTGGCACAACAGTGCTGGACTTCAGGAGGCTGACTTTTGGGAGGATGGGGGAAGTGGTAAAAGGGTACCTGGCCAGAATTCAATCTAGTATGGATACTAACCAGAGATGGAGCTCATAAAGTTGGGGATAGTGGAGGCAACCAAAACCTGCTGCAAAGCCCAGAGCAAGAAGTCTAGAGCTAAGAAACCGAGCTGGTTGAGCAAAGAGGTCATGGAAAAGGTAAGGAGGAAAAGAGCTGCCTTTAGGAAATACAAGAAAACAGGGAGGGGAGGACAGAGAGGAGTACTTGACAGAATCAAGGAGGTGACAAGGGCAGTAAGGGAGCCAAAGCATCTACGGAACTCAGGCTGGCACAAGGCATTAAGAAGGGGAGAAGGACTCTTTAAGTACATCAGGGAGAAAAGGAGCTGTAAGGACCATATAGTAAGGATTAGGAAGGAGGGGTTGGGTGAAGCAGGGTATGATAAGGCGGAAGCACTAAATGAGTACTTCTGCTCAGTATTTACTAAAGAGAAGAGGGGGTGACACCCAAGATGGGTGAAATGGCAGACGAGGGGGGAAGTGGTGACAGATGGGAAATCATGGAGGACAGAGTTCGAGAGGGTTTGAAGGCACTGAGGGTGGACAAGGCACCAGGCCCAGATGGCATCCACCCCAGGGTACTGAAGGAGCTGGCAGAGATCCTTGCAGGACCTTTGGCAGACCTATTTAATGCCTCACTACATTCGGGTGTGTACCTCAGGACTGGAGGATGGTTTCATGTGGTGCCCCTCCACAAGAGTGGCCCCAAGGATGAACCGGAAACTACAGACCAGTGAGCCTCACATCCATCGTGGGTAAGCTAATGGAGACTATCCTGAAGGAGAGGCTGGTGGCCCTCTTAGAGGCCAAAGGACTACAGGACAGCAGACAGCATGGCTTCACACGTGGCGATCCTGCCAAACCAACCTGGTCGGGTTCTATGACTGTAACTAGGCAACTGGACGGGGACAAGCAGTGGATGTCCTGTATCTGGACTTCAGTAAGGCATTCGACTCAGTGCCACATGGAAGGCTGGGAAGGAAGTTAGTAGGCACAGGGGCAGGTGCAATGCTGGTGAGATGGGTAGGAAACTGGCTGCAGGGAAGGCAACAGAGGGTGGTGGTGGGTGGGAGCTCTCACACCCAAGGGCAGTGACAGGGTGTCCCACAGGGCCTCGGTGTTGGGACCAGTGTTGTTTGGGATATTCATTGCAGACATATCATGGGACATCAAGAGCAAGATCAGTCTGTTTGCTGATGATACCAAGGTTGGCGCAGTGGTGGATGACCTAGGGGATGGCAGGGGTTGCAGGATGATCTGGCAAAGCTTGAAACCTGGTCAGACACCTGGCAACTGGCTTTAATGCCAAAAGTGCAAGGTGATGCATTTTGGGATGAAGAACCCAAGGAGGACTTACTAGCTAGGGGGAGTGCAGCTAGCCCAGACAGAGGAGGAGAAGGATCTGGTGTGCTCATCACAGGGTCAATGAACAACTTGGCACAGTGTAGGAAGGCAGCTGCAAAGGCCAACAAAATGCTGGGTTGTATTGCAAGGGGTATATCCTCAAGGAGGGAGGTGATTCTGCCACTGTATAGGTCATTAGTTAGACCACACCTGGAGTACTGCGGCAGTTCTGGCGTCCGTTCTGAAAAGGGACATTAAGTTACTGGAGGGAGGCAGCGAGGGCGACAAAGATGATCAAGGGTCTGGGGGACTTATCATATGGAGAGGAGGTTGAAGGAGTTGAACATGTACTCACTGGAGGAGAGGAGAGACAGGGGAACATGATTGAAACCTTTAAATACATGAAAGGAATAAACAAGACAGGTACAGAGGGGCTGTTCAAAGTAAGGAGGGAGGGCCACCAGGGGCCATGATATGAGACTGGAGCGAGGAAGGTTCAGGAGGGAGATGAGGAGACACTTTTTCAGAGAGGGTGGTGGCTGGGTGGAATGCATTACCTGCAGAAGTGGTATGCAGTAGAACAGTGGACTGCTTCAAACGAGGATGGGACAGGACAAGGGGGAGGGTTAATGAAGGGGAAGGGTGGAAGGGAAGGGCAGCTGCAGAATAAGGGGTGCTAGCTGCACATTCGAGCAGACTTGATAGACCTCTAGGCCTTTATCTGCTGGCAAATTTCGTATGTTCGTATGTTCGATAATACCTCTCCACTTGTCACCAAAAATGAACACCAAAATAATACACATGCAAGGAGAAAAGAAGGAGGGGGCGAGGAAAAAGGGAGAAAAAATGCATGACATCAACTTCTACCATTATATTGCATTATTCATTCTGAATCACAATAGCTTAATATTCATACTTAAACCTTTTTTAAAAATGGAGTCAAACTGAACATAGCATTCAGGCCCATTATTGAATGTGCTTGTAAATCATATTGCCATTTGCTTTCAGGCCTAAGCAATCTATTATTAATATCACCCCCTCGAATATTAGGGGATATTTTCTCTAATCACTGAAATTTAAACTTATGGCCAGTTCCTTTCTGGAGTACATGAGCAGCAAGTGCATTAGTAGTGTCTTTATTCTCAATACTACATAAATGTTCTAACATTCTATTTTTAAACATCCTCATTGTTTTTCCTACATAAAAACAGTGACAAACACAGCTCTCGATATAGATCATATTAGAAGTGGAAAAATTGATAAAATGTCTATTCTTGAAAATGTATCCAGTAACTGGATGTTTGAAAAAAGTACCTGACTGTACAAAAGTACAGAAAGAGCAGTGTCCGCACTGAAAAGTACCACCAGGTAAAGGCAAATTTGGAGTGTCTGAAGGTGCTGTATATAAGCTGGAGACAATCCAATCTACTACATTCCTGCGTCTTCTGTACACCATTCTGGGTGGTTTCACTACTTCATTTTTCAGCCTAGGTTCTAGTGTCAGTAAGTGCCAAAGTTTATCCAAAATTTATTTGACTTTATAAATTTGTGGATTAAATTCTGTAACAAAATTAAAAGAAGACTGTTGATTTGTAATATTTGTCACATTTTTCTCTAACAAACCATTCCTATCCATCAATTCAACAGAATTTCTAGCTGTACCAATAATGTCTGTACTGTAACCTCTGGCTGCAAATCTCTTTGTGACATTGCACAGGATCTAGAAGGCAGAATTTCACTGTTCGCTGATGACACAAAGCTCTGTAACAGAGTAGACACACCAGAGGGTGTAGACAGAATGAGAAGGGACCTGCAGAAACTTGAAGAATGGTCAAGGGTTTGGCAGTTGAAATTCAATGCAAAGAAGTGCAAGATAATGCATATGGGGCACAAAACCCTGGCACAATATATCAGTTGGGGTGAGGATATAGCATGCACCAAGCAGGAAAGGGATCTTGGGGTTGTCATCTCTGATGACCTCAAGGTAGGAAACAGTGTGACAAGGCATCAGGTAAAGCAAATAGGATGCTGGGATGTATAGGCAGGGGCATCACCAGCAGGAAAAGGGAGGTCATAATTCCGCTATACAAGACACTAGTGAGGCCCCACCTGGAGTACAGTGTACAGTTCTGGAGACCATACCTATGTAAGGACATAGACAGGGTAGAGAAGGTTCAGAGGAGGGCAACAAAGATGGTGCATGGGTTGCATCACAAGTCCTATGAAGACAGGTTGAAGGAACTGAACATGTACTCCTGGAGGAGAGGAGGAGAGAGGGATATGATAGAGACATACAAGTATCTTACAGGGAGGAACAGGGTGCAGGAAAACACTATTTTTAAGCGAAAAAGATGTTTCAGGACTAGAAGGCATGGGATGAAGTTGAGGAGGACGATTCAGAGGAAACATGAGAAAGAATTTCTTCACAGAACGGGTGGTGGACAAGTGGAATACCCTGCCAGAGGAAGTGGTGGGGGCTGAAACAATCACGGGATTTAAGAATGCATGGGATAGACATAAAGGAATTCTAGAGGGCAGGGGTAAGGGGAAACAGACTTCTAGGAAAACAAACTGAACTTACAAGCTCAAATGGGCAGACTAGGTGGGCCATAGGCCCTTATCTGCTGACACTGTCTATGTATCTATGTATCTATGTATCTTAGACATGTCCATAGCATCTAGCTTAAATTCATCAGTGGATGTACTGTAGTATTTCTTTTAAGGCACATAAATTGTCTTTTGAGAATGTTTTCTATCATGCGCCTAGGATAGCAACTATTGAATTGTAACAGAACATTCCTAGCACATGGCTTTCGATATATCTTAGTATTTAAACCTCCCTTATCATTCTTAAAAATTAATAAATCCAAAAACGAAATCTCTTGTACATTATTATTCAGACTAAATCTCAAATTATCATTAGTTGACTCCAAAACAGAAACAAAAGCTGATAAAACCAAGGGGGGGCCCCCTCCTTCACACCAAAAAGACATTGTCAATAAGGCGATTATACGTTAGAAGGTATTGGCCTGGATATTCAAACTGCACTCAAAACTGGCGCAACAGCAGGAGCAAGCGCAAACCAGTTGCGCAAATGCGCAACAGGTGCGATATTCAAACATGGAGCAGAGCAAATTGCGCAAGCAACCAACGTCTGAATATCGCACATACTGCGCCATCGCGCAACTAGGAAGGAGAAGCTGAGCCAAAATGTTGTGCTATGGCGCAACCATGGAAGCTCAGCTGAGCATTCCAGAGCTGCCATAGCGCAAGCACAGCCCCCCCAGAGCAATGGAACTGCACATCCAGGAGGCAGGCTGGGGCCCTTCGCCAGCCACATGCACACATGGGCACAGGAACACACTGCAGAACCCACACCACACCGCACACCCCAAGCACAGCATCACTGGGGTGGGTTGATGATCCACGGCCCATGGGACAAGCCAACAAAGCATAGCAGAGCCCTGACACCCCAGCACAACCACTGGCAGGCGGAGGTGCCACACACAGGGGTTGACAACCACAGTGCACATCAGCTCCCGTGCATGCACAGCGCACCCTGCACTGTGACCCCAAGACACCACCCATGTGTAGTGACTGGCACTGCAGGAAACCATGCAGACCCCAGCACACGTCAGCCCCATGCAACACAGAAGCCTAGAAGCCAGACACACCCTGTGCACCCAGCAGTGGTGGCAGCAGATGGCAAGAACCAACCGAAAGTCACTGCCATGCTGGAGATACCTCCCATGCACACACATGTACACACACACACACACACATACCCAGGACCATACCAGCCCAGATGGCATGTACACACCTGCAACTGAGCACCCATAGCCCAGCTGCAAATCAGAGACCAACACAGTATTCATATATCAAAATAGAAATGTATATTAAACATAGTGCAACAAGAACAATAAAACACTATTTACAAGGGGGCGGGTACAAGGAAGGGTGTGCAAGAGGGAGGATTAAAACTTGAGAGGAAGGCAGGGTGGTGGTAGGATGGAAGAAGTGGGAGGGTAATGTGGCTGCCCAGCCGCTCCTGGTCCCTCCTCTCTGCTGGTGCTCCCCATTCCAGTCTGCCCTGATAGCTGGCCCATGCCTCCGTATCGCCGTAGGATCCTGTGGCTTGCCACGCTGACCTCTGTGAGGCGACGGACATCTCGCTGCATCCTCCTTAGAACCTTGAGGCCTAGGAAAATGGGAACACAGTCAATGGCTGTGACTGACCACAACCCTGAACACCACCCAACCTGCAAGCCATATAGCCCAATGTCTCGCACCTGTGATGGCATGCACCCACCCACAGTGAACATGCACATGGCCATCACAAACAGGCGGCACCAGCTATGCGCACCACCGCCCATACACACTGCCCACATCAATCACAGTACAAACTAGGCTGGCAAGTGATGTGGCAACATGGTGCGATGCCAGTTACACAGCTATGTGCCCAGTGCATGCCTGGACCACCAGTGACGCATACACAGACGTGCCGTGATACTGCACTGTGATGCAGGTCACCTGTGTCATGCCTACATACATGGATACATAGACAGTGTCGGCAGATAAGGGCCTATGGGACACCCAGTCTGTCCATTTGACCTTGTAAGTTCACTCTGTTGTCCTATAAGTCTGTTGCCCTCACCTGACCTCCAGAATTCCTTTATGGCTAACCCATGCATTCATAAATCCGTGACCAAGTCAGCCCCCACCACTTCCTCTGGCAGGTGTTCCACTTGTCCACCACCGTCTCTGTGAAGAAATACTTTCTCATGTTTCCTCTGAATCGCCCTCCAACTTCATCCCATGCCCTCTAGTCCTGGAACATCCTTTATGCTTAAAAATACTGTTTTCCTGCACTCTGTTCCCCCTGTAAGATACTTGTATGTCCCCATCATATCCCCACACCCTCCTCCTCCAGGGAGTACATGTTCAGTTCGACAACCTGTCTGCATAAGACTTGTGATGCAATCCATGCACCATCCGTGTCGCCCTCCTCTGAACCCCTCCACCCAGTCCATGTCCATACGTAGGTATGGTCTCCGGAACTGTACACTGTACTCCAGTGTGGGGACTCACTAGTGTTTTGCATAGTGGAATTATGACCTCCCCTTTGGTTGTGTCCCGCATGGCTGGTGGTCTTGCCCCCCCAGCATGCAATAGCATCCATGAAGTAATGATACTCACACTCCTCCAGCAGCTGGGTCTGACGCTGCTGCTGCTGCTGCTGTTGGGGCACAACACCCCCCGGCACCGGGGCCCTGGCACGGCCCACGTCACCCTGGCCCTGTGTCCTCACAATCCGGCCTGTGGGAGACATATGTTGAGACAAACATCAGTGTGACTCAAAAGCAGAGTGCCCCCTGCCCCAGTGAGAGTGCCTGCCCACACAGCCATAACCATCCATCGCACAGCTGCACACACTGACACAGCCCACCGTGTCCGAGCCGGCACCTATGCACAGTCACCCAAGCACACACATACCCCTACAGAGAATATAGGTGCATAGATGGTACACTCACCTGGCCTAGGCACCACGCCCCGCCTGGCACGTGAACGCAGCCGTGTCAAGAGTTCCGGCTCCCTCCGGCGGAGGTCACTGTACTGGTGCCGGCACTGCTCAGCAGACTGCCCCGGCCAGTGACCTCCACCAGGTCAGTGGCCACTTGCTGCCACACGTGGGTCCTAGGCATGGTGAGGGGGGCCTCACCATACAGTGCCTCACAGTGGGCTCCACCAGGGCCACCAGGTTGGCCACTTCAAGCTGGCTGCAGGACACCGCCCTCCTAGCCATGGCACCAACTTTACAGCAGGCAATATGCGCCCTGCTGCGCCATAACCCACGTGGAGTTGTTGGCAATAGACCACCACAGGCTCAATCGCTGTTCGAACAGCGCCATTACTTTACATGGCGCTGTCACCAGACAGCGTAATAGGACGCATATGGCATGCCAACAGCGCCAGGGGTCAGAGGGCATACACAAAGTCACGGCAATGACGTGAGGCTACGCACAGCGCCATAGGGACGATAGGCATCCTGCCGACCGCTGTAAGCTACACCAGTGCCACAGTGGACTATTGGCGCAGTAGTGCCAGCCCACATATGCCCAGTGCTGTAGCGCCACTGGCACAATGGTGGCCATGGTCTGAATCGCCTATCGCGCCAGCAGGTCTGCAGCGCGATAGACTACGCGTAAGCTGTCTGGGCATGCGCATGCAGTGTGTCACACAGCCACAAACCTGCGCCATTGGCTCAGCCGGACCTTCCAGAGATGCGCAGCGCAAATACGCGATATTCAGCCGAACATATGCAAATCATGCGATCAGCTATTCAAAGGCGAGTGGCGCGATTAGCATGTTCATTAAAGTTGCGCCACACCTCATTTGCATGTGTTGCTATAAAAATCGACAGTGGGTTGTGCTGGCCAGATTTGGTTACTGCAGGTGAGAGGTGAGTTACATGCTGTGTGATGCTCAGGACAATGCTCATGGGCGGAGGATGATAAAGGCTGAGGGGCTGAGCATGAAAAGGGCACTTAGAAAGGGACAAAGGGCACCCTTTCGATCAGTATCTGCCATGCGGAGTGGAAACGTGGGGGGCTTCCGCCCCCCCCGGGCCGGCAGCTATGCTCATGGGGAAATGTTGTCGACTGCACAGTGACAGGTGTCCACTTCCACCCATACAGATCACCATGACTGACCAGAGCCAAGCTGAGGGTGTGGATGGCGGGAGTAGGAGAAGGCCGAACTTCACCGCGGCAGAGACGGAGGCCCCCTTCCAGGCCTACCTGGAGGATGAGCCACTAGTGAGTGGACGGAGGGGCACCCCTCAGGAACGTGCAGCTGCATGGGAGGGGGTAGCTCGGCGTCAACCTGCACGAAGCCACCAGCGCTCCATGCAGGAATGCAAGAAGAAGATGGGGACTGACTGCAGGAGGCTGAAGGAGAAGGTGGCAGCCTCAGGGCGCATATGCTGGCACTGGTGGGGCCCACCAGTGGTGTTGCAGCTGACCCCTACAGAGGAGACACTGGTTGCTGCCATGCAGCCGAGTGCCATTGCGGGCGTACCAGGTGGAGGATTCCAGACAGGTGGAAGCCCATCACTGCACGGATGACATGGTGGTGTTGTTGGGGCTGTTGTTCATGCACTCACATGTACTCTTTCTGTTACAGATCCTGTTCGCCTTCAGGAGACGGTGGTGGTGGTGGGTCCAGACAGTGATGCAGACCTGCTGGACGTGGAGGAGGGACCATCCACCTCCGCCACCAGCCTGCAGGCACTGCAGCAGCATGCATGCTGGGCCAACAACTCCTGTGTCAGTGATACGGGTGCAGGGGGTGCACAGCCTGTGTCACAGCAGTCTGGCATGCAGGTATGCCAGCATGCTGTGCCTATGGCAGTGGCACGCACCTGCACCATTGATGATAGCAGGCCTGCAATGGGCAGTGATAGGTGTATCCCATGACGGACACATGGCAGGCCAGCACGTGCCCCTGGGCCTTCCTGGTTCACACACCTGTACCAGCAGCTGGCACAGTCCCAGGCTGTGCCTGTCAGCACCGTGGGGCAGCACGGTGGCTGTGCAGGTGTCTGGCACTGTTGTCAGCACGAGGTGGAACAGGTGGACCTGGGGCTCAGCAGTTGAGGGCGGCAGCAGCAGTCGCACACCAGGTCTGGAGGTACAGTGTCAAGCAGTGGCACATGTCCACCGCCCTTGATCTGCCCTACCTGGTCCTGGCGAACAGCACCCACCCTCAAGGGTGCTGTGCACCAGGACCGCCCACACCCTGGGGGTCACGATGCCATTGGGGCACAGTACCATTGGATGTGCACACCCGCCTGCTGCAGGACTGCACAGCTGCAGGTGGGTTGCAAGGTCCGTGGAGGCACTGTCTGTGTCCGTGGGAGCGCATAGCAGGAGTGTGCTCGGGACCGAGCTGAACTGGTCCTTATGGGGACAGATGTGACCGCTGCCATTGACAGGCTGGACCCAGGCAGTGGTCTCTGTCGCGACTTGACACACACTGTCAGGTGCCCTGTACCACACACCCCACACAGTGTGCTCTCCACTCCCGTCTCCGCGTCCATGCGACACCAGGCCTGTCGACGCCGGTTTCTGTGGGCATCCTGAGCACCCCTGGTGCAAGTTTGTTTGGCAGGATGCAGACCCTGTGCGGGCAAGGTCGCTTCACGCAGTGGGACCCCTGGTGGTGCACCAGCCACCCGATGTGGCCCCTGCTCAGCCTGCCAGTGCTGCTGGGCATGGCGGGGCCACCCACGCATCCGTGGTGGCCGTGGGACAGTGCTACCTGACTGAGCTGTCTCCAGTGCAGGCCCTGTCTGGTGCTGCCCTGTGTGCGTGTGTCATGGTGGGCAGTGCACTGCTGGGTGCTCTGCTCACCAAGCTGACACACGGACCACCTGCACACTTCCCCAACTGCTGTCCACAGGTGCGTGTGCATGATGATGCCTGCATTGCACTGTACACCAAGGTGCAGCAGTGCCCAGGTCCTGACACACACGCACGTGGACAGTCCAGGTGGTGGGGTGGTTGGTGGTGCTGTGTGTTGGCAATGTCATTTCGCAGTGCTGTGCTGCTGCCCATGTATGCTGCCTGGTGTGTGTGTGTGTCCATATGAGTGCTCACCCCTCTCTGATGGTGTGTTGGTATGCCTGGAACCTTCAACTCCCCTGACCTTCATGCACGGTGTGTTCCCCCATGTGCCTGTGGTTTGCGCATGGACAGTGTTGCCTGCACATGTCCCCTTGACTTACCTGTGTTGGGCGTGTGCTCTTCTGCAATGGTGTCCCGGTGCAGCTGGGCCTGCCGGTCAGTCGGGGTCCCTCACGTCCTAGGGGGCTGCTCATCACTAACATCACCGGCGCCACTGGCGTCCCCCATCGCTGTCCCCTCTTGGACCTGTACGGCTATCCTGATGGTCTTTGGCCATGTTGTTCAGGATGCAACAGGCCAGGAATATCCCACAGGTCTTTTGGGGCTGTACTGTAGGACTCGGAGGTGTCCAGGCATTGGAAGCATGCCTTGAGCATCCCAAACACCCGCTTATGATGTTACGTGGTGCGGCATGCCTCATTGAAGCATAGCTGCGCTTGGGGTGGGGCACCGCACGGTGTGAGCAGCCAGGGACGGAGTGGTATCTGCAGTCACCTGTGTGGAGATAGTGGAGATCAGTGTCATGTCAAGTCCATATTGCCCATATCCTTGTGTGCACTACCATGGCACCTGTGTCATTCCACCCTTGCCCAGAGTTTGCATTCCATACATGTGTACTCACCCACTAGATGACCCATGGGGATGTCCCACTCTCGAATCGATGGCACAGTGCAGACTGGTGCCATATAGGGCATCATGTGCTCCGCCAGGGTGTGTGCACAGACATTGATAATGCCCAGTGGCATCACACACCACCTGGCAGTTGACACTGGAAACCCCTTCGGTTCCGACATGCCAGGCCGTGGGGCCAGGTGGCGTGCAAATGGCCACATGGGTGCAGTCTATGGCCCTAGCACGCCAGGCATACGTGCTACCCTGTGGAACTCCTGCATGTTTGTTGCACGCTCTGCCACGTGCTGGGGAAATGGATGTACCCGGAGCATGAGGCAGCAGTGCGCTGAGGAATTGGGTGAGGATGCGGACGTGGCCGACTGTGTAATGCCTGTGGTGTCCCCTGTTGGCCTCTGGAAGGTGCCCGTGGTGAGCAGGTACATGCAGGCTGTCACCTTGGTCTCCACGGACAGAGCGTGACTCCGTCGTGAGAGTGCCTGCATCACATCACTGCACAGCTCGCAGAGCCGCCTCAGTATTACCCTGTTCAGGCGGTACCAGCCCACAATCTCGACGTCTGTGTACAGCTCAAAGCTGATGCAGGCACGATACCGCCTGTTGGGGGCATACCGCCGACGGGCTCCTCCGCGGCCACGTCCCCCTGCAGCATGGTGTCTCACCCCCCCTCATTACAGCTTCCATGTGGAAGCTGGCACTGTCCATCTCCTGGCTTCTGCCCCCGGCTGCTGTTCCTGTGTTACCCCTGCTGCCCCACTGCTGCTTCCACTGCACGGGCACCCCCACTGGCCTCTCTGTCCTCCTGGACCCACTGTCCCTCTCTGCCCTTCCAGCTCCTGTCTCTCTCTCCTCTGTCTCTCTCCCCAGTTTGCGTGCCTGCTAGGGTTCTTAAGCACTTCCTTGAGCCTTTTTATTTTGGCTCAATTCCGCTTACTGCTAACTTCCCGGTTGAGCCACTCTTGCGCATTGCGCAGTGTTCGATTATCGATTAAGCCTTTATGCATGGACCCGCCTTCTCGGGTTGCGCATGCCTTCATTTCCATTGCGCTGTTGCTCAGCATGTTTTGGTGGCAACTGGGTCTCTTCTGAATATCGCAGAATGGCGATTCTTGAGTTATGCACCAAGCAACCCTGTTCATGGCGCAACCCTTTGAATATCTGGGCCATTGTCTAAAGGGTTACATAGAAACATAGAAACATAGAATTTGATGGCAGATAAGGATCACTGGCCCACCCAGTCTGCCCATTTCCTACCTACTGGATAAGCTGCAGATCCTAGTTAACCAGCAGCCTACTTCTTCCTACCCCCACCCCCACCCCTAGAATGGCCTTATGACTGTCCCATGCATGCTTGAATTCCTCAACTGTTTTTGACTCCACAACCTCCTCTGGAAGGCTGCTCCATGCATCCACAACCTCTCTGAGAAAAATACTTTAAATTACCTCTGAGCCACCCCCTCTATCTTCAAATTGTGCCCTCTTGTTCTTGCACACCTCTTTTTGAAAGATGCTACCCTCTTGGACTTTGTTGATTCCTTGAGGTATTTGAACATTTCTATCATGTCCCCCTCTCCCTCCTTTCCTCGAGGCTATACATATTAAGCTCCTTTCGTCTCTCTTCATATGTCTTCCGGTGCAGACCTTGCACCATTTTAGTTGCCCTTCTCTGGACAGCTTCCATCCTGTCTATGTCTTTGCGGAGATTGGGTCTCCAGAACTGCACGCAGTACTCCAGATGGGCTCTCACCAGCTGTCTGTTCAGAGGGATAATAACTTCCTGTTTTCTACTAGTGATGCCTCTCCCTATGCATCCCAGTATCCCCCCAGCCCTCCTTGCTGCTCTCTCACATTGCTTGCCCACCTTTAGGTCATCTGATATGACTACCCCAGGTCCCTTTCCATTTTTGTTGTTGTTAGTATCTCACCCCCCATTGTGTACTCTTCCCCTGGGTTTTTGTTTCCCAGGTGCATTACCTTGCACTTCTTAGCATTGAATCTAAGCTGCCATACATTTGACCATTCCTCTAACCTTGCCAAGTCCCTTCTCATCCTTTCCACCCCACCCTGTGCATCAACTCTGTTGCAGATCTTTGTGTCATCTGCAAAGAGACATACTTTTCCTTCCAGTCCCTCTGCAATGTCACTTATAAAGACATTGAAGAGGACCGGTCCTAATACTGAACCCTGTGGTACCCCACTAGTAACCCCCCTTTCTTCTGAGTGGACTCCATTTACTATTACTCTCTGTGTCCTATTCTCCAGCCAATTCTTTACCCAGGCTGTCATCTTGGGACCCACTCCCAGGCTGGCTAACTTGTATACTAATCTTTTGTGTGGGACTGTGTCAAATGCCTTGCTAAAGTCTAGGTAGGCCATGTCCACAGCCCCTCCCTGATCTACTACTTTGGTCACCCAGTCAAAGAAATCTATCAGATTCATCTGGCATGACCTTCCCACTGTGAATCCATGCTGCCTAGGGTCCTGTGCCCCTCTGGCCTCTAGATACTCGGCAATTCTTTCCTTCAGAAGCAATTCCATCTTTTTCCCTATCACGGAGGTTAAACTAACAGGTCTGTAGTTTCCTGCTTCTGCCTTGCTCCCACCTTTGTGAAGGGGAAACACATCTGCCCTCCTCCAGTCCTCAGGTACCACCCCATCCTCTCATGATTTGTTAAAAAGGGTAGTCAGTGGTGTCACTAGTTCTACCCTTAGTTCTTTTAGAATTCTAGGATGAATCCCATCAGGCCCCATTGCTTTGTTCACCTTCAGTTTAAGAGTTCTTTCAGAACCCTTTCTTCTGTAAATGGGCTGGTATCAACTTCTGTATCCAGAGTGTTTCTACTGTTTGTTTTAGGTACCTCCCCCTCTTCATTTGTAAATACTGAGCAAAAATATTTGTTTAGGTTAGAGAATATTACTTAGGGTTTCTAGTCCCCCTTGATGGGGAATATTAGTGTATAAAGAATTTATATCTAGAGTAACTAAATAATCCTGTTCTTCCACTTTAACATTTTCCAAAATCTGTAGCATTTGTAGAGTGTCCCTAACTAGTATTGGAGCCCACTCGAGAGGGAGCAGTCTTAGACCTGGTTCTCTCAAATGGAGATGGAGAGAGGATCACAGATGTAGAAGTGGGTAGCCATCTGGGAACTAGCGACCATCGAACAGTATGGTTCACAATAAATGTCCTCAATAAACGGCTCAGTGACAGACCCAATGCCTGCCACAATAGGACGTACTGGCGGATCCACTAAAGTTTTGTGGATTTTGGGTAAGCCATAAAGTGCGGGTCTGCAACAGAGTTGATGCAAGTTGATACCAGCCCATTTACAGAAGAAAAGGTTCTGAAAGAACTCTTAAAACTGAAGGTGGACAAAGCTTGTCAAAGGAAGTGGCAGTGAAGGTTCAAGAGAAGACCTGGACCTGGGGCTAGTTAGCTTCAGACAGCACAAACTGTCTCTCCCAGTTGGCTAGATAAAGATTTGCATAGTTTGGTGTGACGGAGGCCCCGATTGTTGTTCCTTTGATCTGTAAATAAAAATTCCTGTTAAATATAAAACAATTGGATTTCAGAACTTTTTCAGTAAGAGTTAGCAAACATTCAAAAAATCCACTGGTATATGCTGTTTTCTCGTAGAGAATATTACTTAGGGTTTCTAGTCCCCCTTGATGGGGAATATTAGTGTATAAAGAATTTATATCTAGAGTCACTAAATAATCCTGTTCTTCCACTTTAACATTTTCCAAAATCTGTAGCATTTGTAGAGTGTCCCTAACATTAATTGACCACAATGGCATGAAATATTTGATATATTGGTCTACAAACTTAGCCAAAGGCTCAGTGACAGACCCAATGCCTGCCACAATAGGACGTGCTGGCGGATCCACTAAAGTTTTGTGGATTTTGGGTAAGCCATAAAGTGTGGGTCTAATAGGATGTTCGACACTCAAAAATTCATATGTCTGCTTAGCAACAATCCCATTAAGTGAAATCTCATACAAGTAGATATCTATCTCTTGTTTAAGGTTCATTGTCAAATCTCTAGAAAGTCTTAAACAAAAATCATTATTAGACAATTGTGCAAGTAATTAATTCTCATACTTAGCTTTGTCCAGAATTACAATTGCACCACCTTTGTCTGCTGCCTTTATCTCTAGCAGTTCATTATGTACCAAACTTCTTAAAGCAGCATATTCTTCAGTCGTGCAGTTGTTAAATCTAGGTAGCTGATTCATTCTCATAAGTTCTTGAATATCATGTTCACATGCTGTTTGGAAGGCGATGACTATTGGTGATGAGGGTGGAATGAAGGTAGATGGTTTCTGAAGTATGTCTATTATTTGCATTATGTGATAGTTCATTATTTTCCACATTCTCTTTGTGAAAAAAGACTTTCAAGTCTAATTAGTGTGTAAATTTGTGTAAATTGCAAATCAAATCAAACTCTCTGAAGTTTGTAGTGGGAACATAATTAAGTCCTTTTTGTAAAACCTTCTCTTCTGAGGGTGTGAGTTCGTAAGTAGATATATTAATTACTGTATTATTTTCTAGTTCCAGTGATTCCTCTTCCATGGGCATCTGTTTCTTTCCCAAGTCCACCTGTTGCCTCTCATTCATATGTTTCTTCTTTCGACCCCCTTCCTCTTGTCCCTCTTCTTGTTCTTCTATGTCTGATTGGAAATGCACAAAGTGGGGGATCCTCTTGAGGGTTTTCTGGATCGCTGGAATTTCTGGAAGATTGGGGTAAGTGGGGGTTGTTGTTATCAACACATTCAGTGGATCTCGTATTATTTCTTCTCTGCGGTCATCCTGTATCTCTCCTCTCATTTCTCTCTGTGGCACCTGTTGATTTGGGGGAAGGGTTACACTGATTGTTATGTCCTCCTCCCTTCTCTCTAAAAAAGGACCCACATTATTAAGCTCAGATTCAATATCTGATTCCGACCCAGAGCCACTCATATAGGTGACACTATTTTCTTCATTTTCTCCCTCCCCCCCTTCTTTTTTCCTTGTATATGTATTATTTTGGTGTTCATTTTGGTGACACGTGGAGAGGGATTATCCTTATCTTTATTTATATTGTTTTTATATGGTGTTGGAATTTGTTACAATTTGTGTAGATATGATGCACTGTCACTTTATGCTGTGTCCTTATAAATCAGGTGTGTACTCACAGGTGTACGCCTTGAGAAAGCATCAGTGTGACACGAAAACGTTCAGCGTTTTTGTGTTTGGGGTGCTGCTGCTACTTTTTGGTTCTGTCAGTTTAAATAAATTGATTTGTTTTAAATAAGCCAAGTTCAATGGTTTTTTCACCAACTTGATGCAACCATGCTTGTGTTTCTTTAGTTGGATCCCAGCCTAAAGCTGAAGCAACTGAATGCCAGGATTTACTAACCTGATGTAGAACAGGATTTGAGTCGAAATGGTTATTAGTAGGGACGTAAGTTTGTCACGGCAGTCATACACATCATTGATTCCATGACGTTTGATCTTTATTCAGGACTTCCATGACTTTCACTAGTGTCATCAGAATGTAGAAATGATGACAGTGCCACAACATTTACTACTGTTTACTAATGATTTCATGAACAAACAATGAGTCATTAAAACCTCATCCATGACAAACTTACATCCCTAGTTATTAGTATTTGCAAACAGGATGATTCTAGGATGCTTCCTTTTTAATATAGCTTTTTCCAAGTTAACCCAACCTGGTACACCTCGGTTGCTGCTTAACAGTAGTGATTTGATACATTGTGCAGCAATAAATGCATTGTGCGTGATTTAAAATTGGGCAGACTGAATTCACCTTTGTGTCTTACCTGTTACAGTTTGGTCATAGATATCCACGGGGGGTCATTATCCCATAAAAACTTTCTAACCAGGGAGTTGATTTTATTAAAATAAACTATGGGTATTTGCACCAGCATATGCTGCATGAGGTGGTAAACCTTTGACGCCATCGCCATATTGAAAGCTTGGATTTTACCCCATAGTGACAGAAATAATTTATTCCATTTTGTAATATCATTGTCTAAGTGTGTTAAAGTTCAGTGTAATAATTTGTGAAATAGCTGGACTGAAAATCATGCTGAGAAACGTAATCCCCTTCGATGTCACCTTAATGTTATTTTGAAGAAACGTTGCCTTGTCAGTAGAATTTTGTAACAGTAAAGCCTCAGATTTGCTAAAGTTGATTTTGAAATCGGATATGTAGGAGTATTCCTGTCGCAGAGATAAAATTGCAGGCACCGAAGTTGCTGGGTCTATAATTGACAGCACCACATCATCTGCATATGCATATATTTTTTGGGCTCTACCTACAATTATACCTCTAATTAAAGGAGATGACCTTATACTAATAAGAAGTGGTTCCAGGGCAAGAATAAATAAAAGGGGAGATAGAGAACAGCCTTGCCTGGTGCTTCTGAAAATTGGAAAACAGTCTGATGAGTATCCATTGATTCTTACTCTTGCGGAGACTTCTGCATATACTGTAGCACCTGAACCCATTTGCAGACATAATTACACCAATTATATCTCTGTAACACTTTCAGAAGGTATTCCCACTCTAGCCTATCAAATGCTTTGTTAGCATCTAATGATAATTCGACAAGCTGAGACTTATTTGATTTGGCAGACTGAATAATACGAGTTTACAAAATAAGTCTGAACTTCTACGACCAGCCACAAATCCCACTTGGTCTGGGTGTACCAGTCTTTGAATAATACTGTTTAATCTGTTGGCCAAAATTTTAGCAAGGATTTTACAGTCTACATTTATGAGAGAGATGGGTCTGTAATTCTCACACATCAGGGGGGTCTTTGTCCTTCTTGGGAAGAGCAATAATATTGACTTCTCTCATAGAGGGAGGCAATGCCCTTGCATCTAATGCATTGTTGAATACATTGTGTAAAATGGGTATCAGGTTTTGAGTGGCGGTTGTGTAAAACTCCCCAGTTAAGCCATCCTGACCTGGTGATTTACCCGCTGGTAAGGAGTGAATGGCTTTTATCTCATTTTGTGAGATGGGTTTGTTCAAAGATTCCTTATCTTGATCAGTTACAAAGGACAGATTAATTTTATTTAAGAATAAGTCAAAATCTCCCTGCTGGTACTGTCCTTTTGATTTATAGAGTATGGAATAGAACATTTTAAATTCCTCCTTAATTTTGTCAGATTTAAATACAGAGATGTCTTGTTTATTTTTAATGGCAGAAATTTTGGTTACTTCTGACATTTTTTTCAATTTGTGTGCCAACAATTTAATCTGTGTCTCCCCTGCTTCCCAATATACCAGTTTAATCTAAATAATGCATACTCTGCTTTTCCTTTGGCCCACATGATGTATGCCTACCACTGCTCCACCAGCATTGGCCAAGTACTGGGCCCCCTGCTGATTCCTGGGCCACAAGGTAGTGCCCTACCCCAAGGGAATTGCCTTCCTTGTCCGCAGTGCAATGGAGTTACCTATGCCTCTCCAAGGTCAGCATCTGCCCTTCCATAGTCAATGGCAGGTACCTGTACATCCTAGGTGAATGTACTGCCGCTACTTCTCAATCCTCAAATTTACATCAAATCCTCAAAGAGGGCCCTTGGCCCAAACGGCCATTGCTAGTGTGTACCATTCCCAAGCTATCAGACCAAAATGCATGTTCCTGTACCCCAAGTTTGGGGCCCCAACACATGCGCCACCACCATTGGGAAGAACTCCATGAGTATGATCTCACTATGCAAGCCTGCAGCTGCCCGCTCTGGTGGCACTTGTGCCATGCACCAATCCCCCGAATGTATGCCCCACACCAGTACCCTCCAGCTGCATCCAGGACAACTCCCAGGTTAGCCATCCTCAGGCACCAGCCTCAAGACCCCCACAGGAGTGAGGCACAAAGGTCTGCCAGACCTGCACATCCTACTGGAACCTTTCCGTAACACGGAACCTGTAGTGCAGCTACTGACAGACCATTCCTAGCTTTTTCAACATCTCAGAAAAGTCCTCCCAAATGGGATGACTCTGTGACAAAATTGTGGAACCTTCCCTCCATGTCTCCTTCTTGGCCCTGTCTGCCTTCCCCAACAGTGCCCACAGGGTGACCAGCTTATTTGCTGGTAGATGATACTGCTGGCCTCTAGTGTCAATCTCTATCCAAGGCGGTCATCCCCGAGTTAAGAGAGTTTACCTACTCCAATGCCACAGGAACTCTGATATCCCACTCCCATCTTTGACTGCGGCCAGTGTCGGCCTACAGATTGGGGACCCTGCTAGCTTCCCCATAGGAATTCCTTGATGTAGTGAATGGTGGCCAAGTTCTAGGCAGCATGTGCCATGACCCAGTGCAGGAAGGAGCCAGACCACTTAAAAATAGCACACAGTACCAAGCCCCTTAACAGGCATGCTGTTGTCCCTTACTATTGTCCTGCTAACCTCACACCCAAGCGCTTCTAATCATCCAGATGTACTAACCACAGCCAGAACTGTGACAGGGAGTTCCTGCCACTCTTGAGGACTGACTTTTTCTTAAATCTGTTGCAAAAGTTCTTATATTTCTTAGCCTAATCTATCCTTTACAATTTCTAGTCCATAAGGTTGGCCACCTATGGGCACCCCCTTCCCTTTCTTGACTATGTTATAGTGTTTTCTTTAATTTTCCTTTTCCCTCTCAGGTCCTCATACAGGGAGGTTATTGTGGTGACCTCCAAAAGTATGTAAAACAGGTTGTGTTTATCATTGTTGGATTTAGTATGTAATAGCACTATGTCATAAAACACCTTGATGTATATACCTTATGTTTATGAAACCTGTAAATGTTGAAAATACCATGGCACTAGGTGTCTTTGATAATGGTAAAAAGTAGTAGGTGACTATTATAGAAATAAAGTTAGTTGTGCTATTTAAAATGCATGTAAATTGCTGTACACTGAACAAGTCTGAAATGTCATGGTGATTTGCATATATCCCATGGTGCTTTGCATTATGGAAGTATGCATGATATTGTATTTCTTTGAAACTTGATTTGTTGCCAATGTCCTTTGGGGTAACCCTTTTTCCAATGATTCTACATTGAGGTTCTTTGTCTATGGCTTGTTTTGTTTTTTTTTTTTCTTTTTGAGTTCCCACCACCCAGGCAAACAAGGCCCACATCGGGATGAAGGGTTTTCACTAACAATGTTTAGATCAGAGATCAGTGTTAGTAGGTGCTGGCTAAGTGCAGAGAAAGGACATACATAGTCTGTTGCTGCAGTTTGATGTACTGAAGCAGGAATATGCCATTGCTGAAGGTTATTTCTGTATTTTGAATAAACATCACACAGAGATTGTGTGTTGAACCTGAAGTTCAGTGTCTGGTCCATCTGTTATCCTTCAACCCCTCCACAAGAATGCAGACTCATTGTCTGCTCTGGCAAACTGGGTCCTATGCCAGCATTGTGAACCACCTCGTTAGCCTAAAATGATTCTTATTGACTACTTGTGTGACACTGGTCAACATGGTCACTGAACTCCCCCGGTAATCAGGGAAAGCAGGCTTGCTGCATGGTGGTTTTCTGGAACTCTCAGTGATTGTCCCAAAAGGCCCTCTTTGCTTTTTTCCTGCCCGCTGCAAGTTTTCCCATGTCCACATGCTCCTTGCTGTGGATCTGCAGCCTACCTTCTCTGTGAGGTGCATCCCACGGGCTGGGCAAGGCCGGCATATAGAAATATAGAAGGTGATGGCAGAATGGAACCTCAGGGTCCATCTAGTCAGCCCATAGTGTATAGATTACTACCCCACCCTGTTATCCCCTCTTTTGAATGATTCTTTTCTGCTTACCCCAAGTGTTTTTAAACCCCTCAACCATTTTGGCCCCCATGGCCTCTGAGGGTAGGCTGTTCCAGGCGTCTGCCACCCTCTCCATGAAGAAGAACTTTCTAACATTTGTCCTGAACTTCTCCCTTTCAGTCTAAGATCATGGCCCCTCATTCTGCTACCCTCCTTGGAATCAAAAAATTATTGCACCTGTACCTTACTTATACCCTTAATGTACTTAAAGGTCTCGATCATGTCTCCTCTCTCCCTCCCTCCTCTGTTCCAGGGAGTAAACATAGAAACATAGAAGTTGACAGCAGATGAGGACCGCAAGGCCCATCCAGTCTGCCCATTTCTTTTTCTACCTTATGAATGTGCCATCTGCCTTTTGCTTGGTCTATGGCCTATCCATTTATACTCATCTGTATTGCTCCCTTATGCCTATCCCATGCCTGTTTGAAGCCCTGCACTATATTCATATCCACCACTTTCTGAGGTAGGCCTTTCCATGCATCCACCACCCTTTCTGTGAAAAATAACTTCCTCACATTACCCCTAAATCAGCCTCCCTCTAATCTCATGCTGTGTCCTCTTGTCCTGCTATTTTTCTTATATTGAAACATGTTAGACTCTTTCACCTTGTTAATGCCCTTAAGGTGTTTGAATGTTTTGATCATATCACCTTTCTCCCTCCTTTACTCTGGGGTATACATATTGAGCTCTCTTAATCTGTCCTCATATATATTTTCTGATGCAGTCCTCCACCATTTTGGTTGCCCTTCTCTGGACTGCCTCAATTTGGTTAATGTCCTTGTGAAGGTGTGGCCTCCAGTACTGCACGCAGTACTCCAGATGGGGCCTAACCAGTGTCTTGTAAAGAGGGATTATTATCTCCCTCTTCCGACTTGTGATACCCCTACTAATACACCCCAACATCCCTCTAGCCTTACCTACTGCTTTAGTGGTCTGTTGATGATTTCAGGTCATCAGTAATGATGACGCAAGTCTCTTTCTTCCCTTGTGACTACCAGCAACTCCCCTCCCAGCCTATAGGTGGCTTCAGGGTTTCTCTTCCCTATGTACATGATCTTGCACTTCTTTGCATTAAAGCCCAGTTGCCATTCTTCCGACCATTTTGCTAGTTTATCCAGATCTCTTCTCATTCTGCCCACCCCATCTGGATCATCTACTGTGTTGCAGATCTTGGTGTCATCTGCAAACAGACAAACCTTACCCTCCAGTCCATCTGCAATGTCACTGATGAAGATTTTGAAAAGGACCTGAGGTACCCCACTTGTGACTTGCATCTCTTCAGACTATATACCATTTACCACCACTTTCTGTTTTCTGCCTGTCAACCAGTTTGCCACCCAGTTGACCAATGTCTGACCCACTCTGAGCCTACCCAGCTTATTAATCAATCTTCTATGTGGAACAGTATTGAAAGCTTTGCTGAAGTCAAGGTAGGCAATATCAACTACTCCCCCTTGGTCCACCGCTCTGGTAACCCAGTCAAAGAAATCTATGAGATTAGTTTGACAGGACCTTCCTTTTGAAAACCCATGCTGTCTTGGATCCTGTGCTCCTATGGATTCCAGGTGTTGCACTATCCTTTCCTGAAGGAGTGCCTCCATAATCTTGCCCACTACTGAGGTAAGACTGAATGATCTGTAGTTCCCTGCCTCCTCCCTGCTACCACTCTTGTGGAGTAGGATCACATGAACCCTTCTCCAGTCTTCTGGGACCTCTTCTGTGCTCAGAGACTCACTAAACAGTTCTGATAATGGCTCTGCTAGTTCCACCCTTAGCTCCTTTAGTACCCTGGGATGTATGCCATCAGGTCCTATTGCCTTGTCCACTCTGAGTGTATCAAGCTCTTGTATGACCCTTTCTTTTGTGAAGGGACTAGTGCACACCTCCCTCCCCCCTGTGTCCATGGTGCTGAGCTGTGGGCCCTGCCCTACCTTCTCTTCAGTAAATACTGAGCAGAAGTATCTATTTAGGATAGATGCTTTTACATGGTCCTCCTCCTCACATGCCCCCTTATCCCCTTTGATCTTAGCAATACCCCCTCTGGACTTTCTCCTTTCACTAATGTATCTATAGATAGTCTTGTCATCTTCTTTTACTGTTTGTGCTAGTGTTTCCTCGGTTTGGGCCTTTGCCTGCCTTACTGCCTTCCCTGCTTCCCTTAGGGAAGTTTGGCATGCCTCCCTATCTTTATCCTGCTGCGTTCCCTTATATTTCCTGAAGGCCAGCCTTTTGGCTCTGACCTTTTCTGCTACTGTTTTTGAGAACCAAAGTGGTTTCCTTCTTCTTTTGCACTTCCTTTTCTCTCTAACACAATGGGATGTTTCTTCAAGTATTGCATCTTTAATGCTTGCCCTCTTTGCCTGTACCTACTCACCTGTATTTCTTTTTGCCAAGGCTAGCTTAACTCTGTTGGCCATCTTATCAAAGTCAACTCCTCTGAAGTCCCATATTTGTGCCTTGGAATGAGATGATTTAGTTCTAGTGGCCAAATTGAACCATACGGTGACCTTCTACCTGGAGATCTGTGATCCTTTCCCTGTTAGTCAGTACTAGATCTAGGATAGCCCTGTCTCTTGTGGGTTGTTGTACCAGTTGTTTGAGGCCCTCCCCTTGCAGGGAATCCACCATGTGTCTAGTTCTGGCAGATGTTCCTGCTGGTATTGACTAATCTGTAGCTGGCATGTTGAAGTCTCATATTATCAGAACCTCCCCTTTAGCTGTCATGTTTTGTATGTATTATAACAGTAATGTGTCTATGTCCTTCCCCTGGTCTGGAGGCCTGTACACAACCCCAGTTTGTATGGCTGCCCCATTTCCTGTTTCCAGGGTGACCCACAGTTCTTCTGGCTCCTTATGTGTATTCTGAAGCTTTGATATTTTCATTGACATAAAGGACCACTCCACCCCCCCTTTTTTAACCTTGGTCTCTTCTGAACAGTACATAGTCAGGTACTGAAGTCTCCCAAGTGTGGTTACTGGTATACCATGTCTCGCTAATGGCTACTATGTCCAGTTTAGCCTCTGTCATTATTGACTGCGGTCTGGGATCTTGTTTCCCAGACTGCGAGCATTTATGTACATGATTTTCCATTGGTCAGATTTTGGCGTGTTAGTTGTTGGGCGAGGTCTGGCATTTCCCCAGTGCATCATATGGGGGAGCCAGACCTTTTTCCTTACCTGGTGATGCAAATGAACTACAAACATGCTGAACTCCTGCTTGACCACAAGCTGAGGGGGGAGGGGTGTTCTTCCCATTCAATGTATGGGGTGCTGCACCCCTCTCCCCATTTGCTAGTTTAAATATTCTGCAAAGATATCAACTTTCTGTCCCAATGCACTGACTCCCTCCTTAGTCAGATGCAGTCCATCAGATTTAAAGAACTTTCGCTCCCAAAATTGTTGCCAGTTCCCTAGAAATGTGTGTCCTTTTTCCTGGCACCAGCCCTTGAGTCACATGTTTAGCTCCCCTATCTCCCCTTCTCTGACCGTCCATCCATCTGCCCCACCCCCCCAGACTGGCAGGATCTCAGAGAAGGAGATGCCAGATGAAATGGATGATAGTTTGTCACCCAGCCTGGTCAGGTGTTCCTTGGTCTCCACAACTGACTGGCTGGCGAGATCGTTTGTCCCATGTGTACCAGGACATCAATTTTCTCTCCTACTTCCTGAACAATTTTAGCAATGCAGTCAGTGTCTCTCCATGCTGATGTACCTGGGAGACATCTGACCATTACCCCTGGCTGGAGATACGTATCAACTCCCTGAATCATGGAGTCTCCTATGATCAGAAGTTTTTTGGATTTTCTTTTTGCTTTTTTTGTTTTGGTTCCTGTTTTGGGTGAGTTTTGTTGTACTAGCTCCTGTGCTGCAGTGTCCTGTTCTGTAGTGTCCTCTGCCCCTTTGTTTGATTTTGGAGATAGAGGCAGATACCTGTTTGTAGTTTTTATATGGTTTGTGGAGGTGATATGTTGGAGAGCACCGAGGGATGGAGCACCCGATTTGCCCCTCCTAATCACCTGCCAACCTCCCAGATCAACTACCCTCTGCAGTCGAGGTGCTTCTGTTGGATGTCGGGGAAATAGTGAGTGGTTCTTATAATATATTTCCTCTTGAATATGCATTTGAAGCGCAATCTCTGCCCATGTTGCCTGGAGCTCAGCCCTTAGATCTCCAGTGGCCCAGCATTTAGGACAGTGTCCTAAATCTTGTAAAACTGCCCTTCTGAAAAGTGTTCCACAGTACCTGCAGTTAATGATATACATTCCAGATAAGTTACTGGGTTTATAACCTGGTCAGAGTAATTAGAAGGAAGAAAATGAAAGCAAAAGTTTGATTTTATGTTTGTTTGTCTTTGTATAACTTGTTATAACAAGTTAAATTACTAGTAGCCCCTGTAAATGAGATCACTGTGTGGATACCCCTCTGATCCACCCCTTTCTGCTTTGTTACAGGAAATGTCACAACTTTGCTACCCTATAAAAGGAATGTAGTGTGGGGTGGTTGGGGATGGGGGTGGGTGGCTGGACCCTTCCCCTGCCAAAAAAGAAGAACCACAGATGAAAGAAACAAGGAGGTAAGAGCAGAAACAATCAGCCAGCAACAAATGCAGTAGCCCTGAAAGCTTATCCTAATGATAGATAAAACTGTAAAACCTGTAAAGCACCACCTGTAATAATTTCACAGAAGATTTACCCTGTAAGAAACACTTTGCTACAGAGAAAAATAGAGCAGTAAGAGAAGATATACCTTGCAAAAGACAATTTGAATCAGAAGATTACAGCAGTAACCTGTAAGCACACACCTGTAGACACACCTTCTGTCCTCATATGACATTTGATGTACTCCCTGTACCATTTTTGTTGCCTTCCTTTGTACTGTCTTTATTCTGTCAATGTCTTTTCGGAGGTGTGGTCTCTAAAACTGGACACAGTATTCCAGGTGAGGATGGACAAGCGCCCTATACAGCAGCAGCAGTACCACTTCTCTCCTCTGGCTCATGATTCCCCTCCTAATGCATCCCAGCATGCCACTGGTCTTAAGTGCTGCCTTCTCGCACTGTCTGCTCACTTTCAAGTTGTTTGATATTAAAACCCCTAGATCACGCTCTTGGCTGGTCATTGCTAGTCTTTCTTCTCCCAAGTAATGCTCCCTTTTTGGGTTCCTTCTTCCTATGTGCATGACCATGCCATTTTTTGGCATTGAAATTCAGCTGCCATGCTCTAAACCACTCCTCCAGTTTCTTTAGGTCCGATTCCATTTTCATTTGTGCTGCCTGGGAGTCCACTCTGTGGCACATCTTGGTGTCATCCGTGAACAGACACACCCTCACCTTGAGCCCATTTGTAATGTCAGCTATAAATACATTGAATAGCATAGGCCCCAGCACAGAACACTGTGGTACCCCACAGGTTACCTTCCATTTTGCTGATAATGTGCCGGTTACCTGCACCCTTTGTGTTTTATCATGCAGCCAATTTTTCACCCACACCACTACCTCCTGTCCGTCCCCCATGTAGTCCAACTTCTTTACCAGCCTTCTGTGTAGGACAGAGCCAAAGGCTTTGCTAAAGTCTAGGTAGACTACATCCACTACAACCCCCCATTATCCACTGTCTTGGTAACCCAGTCGAAGAATTCAATTAGGTTAGTTTGGCAAGACCTCCCTGGTATGAACCCATGTTGTTTATGATCCTGTTGCCCACTGGTTTCAAGGACTGCTATTATCCTCTGTTTGAGTAATAATTCCCTAACTTTTCCCACCACAGAAATGAGGCTCACTGGGTGGTAGTTTCCTGATTTTTCCCAGCTACCAGATTTACGAAGTGGGGCCACAGTTGCCCTCTTCCAAGCCTTGGGAACCTCCCCACTCACCAGTGATTTGGTGAAGAGTTCTGCTTGGGGTGCTGCAGGTTCCTTCCTGGCTCTGGGGTGCATGTCATCTGATCCCATAGCCTTGTCCATTTTTAGATTGTTTAGTGCCTTCAAGACTTGGTCTGCTGTGAAGGGGCTTGTATCAACCCCTGGTCCAGGGGTGCTATTCCTTCTTAGTGCTGGTCCATTTCCCTTCCTCTCCTTTGCAAATACAGAGCAGAAGCACCTGTTTAGGACTTCTGCCTTCTCCCTATTCCCCTCTTCTGTGTTCCCCCCTTCTGCTTGAAGTCTTACTATTCCCGCCTTGGTCTTCCTTTTTTTCTATGTACCTAAAGAAGGTCTTGTCCCCTGTTTTTACACCTCCTGCTACCCTCGTTTCAGTCTGGGCTTATTTATTTATTTATTTTTATTTATTTGATCTAGGATTGCAATACCTTTGAGCAGAGAGCTGCTCATTTACAAAGGTTCCACATCAGAAAGTGTGGGAGAACATAATTGGAGACATTACAAAGGTCACTAACTAACAAAATTGTACAGTAACAAATTAAGTCATTCAGTAAATACTGAATCATACAATCAACAGGATTATGCAGTATAGGGCTGAAATCATGGAACAACAGTCTACACAGTTAAGCACACAGAAGCTATGTCGTAGGGAGGGATTAGTGCTGCCTAAAGTGGCTAAGTCAAAACATAGATCTGGAGTAAAGAATAGGGATGGTAGATGACAGAGTGTGGAGTGGGAGATGGCAGAGTTGGGAGGGGAAAGGGGAAAGAGAATAGGGTGAAAGGAGCGGAAGAATAAGATTCATGAGAGTGGTGAAGAAGGAAAGGGAGAGGGGAGGATGGGAATCTTTAGTGGGACTGGGGTGTATTAGTAGGTATGTGGTGGGGTTAGGGTTACTAAGTGGGACAGTTCAGAGACTGAGGGGCCAGAGGGCATTTATCAGGTGCAATCACATCTACTTTTCGATAGCAGGTGTTGATGAAGCAGTCTTTTGAAAGTGACCAGTTTTGGCGCAGTAGTGAGTTCAGCGATTAGGTTATTGAACCAGAGGGGTGCCTGGTGTACATAGGACTCTGGTCTTGAGAAGTTCTGCACCCAGAAACTGTGAGGAGCTGGTGAACAGAGTTTCTAGCATGCTGCGAGGCAGAGAATGGGCATAGAAGGTTTGCTACTCCAGTAGGCATGAGCCCTAGGAGTGTTTTTTTGGCTAGCAGGCAGGTTTGATAGTGAATTCTGTTGCTCAGCTGTAGCCAACCGAATTGTGCATAGAGGTCGCAGGTGTGCTTGAGGCAGGAGGAACCGGTGAGTAGCCTGCATGCTTTGTTAAGTGCCACTGCAATCCTACGGAGGGAGGTAGCAGTTGCTGAGCTGTAAATGATTAGACCAGAGTCAATGACAGCAATGATAGAGCTATTGATTGCAGTTCGTAAGGCTTCAGGGGTCAGGCTACGCTTATGTCTGTGTAGTAGCCCTAGTCTAATATTGACTTGGGGGGGGTTTGCTTGGCCTCCGCAATGCACTGTGGTCACGGTAAATGAGGGCTTTAGCAAGAAGGCTTTAGCCTTTTTTATTAATTTACCAGCCTCCTTTAGTTTCTCTTTGTATGATTCCATGTCTTCTACTTTATTTGTTGCTTTGAATTACCTTAGTAAGCAACTAGTACGCAAAAACACCCTGTCTGTGAAAAATCAAATAAGGAGACTCACACATTAGAGCCTGTAGCTCTGAAATCTTTTGAGCAGAAGTGACTGCAACTAAAAATAATGCTTTCCAAGAGAGAAAGCATAAGCCACAACTTGTGACTGGCTCAAAATGAGCCAAAGTAAGCTTTCCCAAAATAAAATGTAGATCACAAGCTGGGACTGGATTTCAAATGAGAGGTTTTGTATGCAAAACACCTCCTAAAAACGTATGTCTGCCTCCAGTTAAGTAACCATACAGCCATCCTCAAGCTCATGGAAGGCTGATATAGCAGCCAAGTGTACTCTGATTGAGGAATACTGCAGGGCTGAATCTGATAAGGACAGTAAGTATTCTAGAACCTGATTCACCAGGCAGGTAAATGGATTCAATTGACGTGAAGCAGCCCACAAAGAAAACCGTTTCCATTTCACAGAACAGGTATGTTTGGTGGACAGTTTTCTTGCGGCCACCAGAACATCCGCCACTTTCTGTGATACCTCAAAGCAGGTTATGGCTATGTGTTCAGCAGCCATGCAAGTAGACAGAGGGACTTTGGTCTGGATGGATTGGGGTTCCCTGTTCCTGCGAAAACAGTACTTTGCACAAAGGCAGAGGTACTGGGGGTTCCACTGTCAGCTGTTTCAACAGAGGGTCCCAAATCTGCCAAGGCCAAAGGGGAGCAATGAGTATTAGAGTTCCCCTCACCCTCTTCAACTTGAGTAGTACGCTCTGAATGAGCAAGGAGATGCCGCTGGGCATCCTGCTCTGCGGGGGTGCTGGTGGCGGATGAATCCGTTGCCTCCTGGGACCCTCTTGGTAAGCTCTGCTAAGCAGTCAGTAAGCTTAACCAATGACTCATCAGTAGTGGACCATCTCCTGACCCTCACTGTGCAATTCCAGCCACTCCCGATTCCAAGTCACGCCCTTCAGTCACTGGCTACTCCTATTGAGTGCCCCCCCCATGCTACTGGTATGGCGCCTTCAGGAGTCAGGCTGACTGCCCCATTGCTACACTGATTATTATCCTAATCCCCTCAACCCCTACCCATTGAGCGCATCAGGGCATCCTTACCTTCCTGCAGGGTGCGGGGTCTCTTAGTTGGAGGCATCATCCCTTCTTTGACCAGTCTCTTCTTTCTGCTAACCCCTACCATCACTCATGATGCAGATGGACCCTCCACTCTGTCCAGGCATGCTTCCAGCCCTGCTGTGCCTCCCTGTCAGTTCCTCTGCTGTAGCCATACCTCCAGGGCCACTGTCGCCTATGCTGAGTGGGGTCTTCTGGTGGTTGGGCATCTTTGACCCGAAACAAAAACTGCACCTCCATGAGAAGAACATTAAAAATATTCACCAACTGTACTTGGAGGGACCCATGCCCCATTGCCTGAGGCCGTCTGCAGCTTCTTTCATGTCTAACCATCTATTATTTATTTATTTATTTATTTTTGTCCTCCCCCCCAATCACACTCCACAACTACAGGGGAGGGGGAGGAGTTGCTAGGCCTCCACAATGTGCTGTGGTAGCAGCAAGTGAGGGGACTAAACCCACAGCTGCTGTATAGCCTAAACTCCTGACACCTGTCTCAACTAGGGCAGACTGGGAACCACTTCTGTGAGCCACCAGCCAGCCAGTGCCTGTTTCTGTGTGCCTGAAACAGAGCACAAAGAAGCACCACTTAGCTGACATCCTGCACATACCTCTCAACCTTGTCACTAAAATGAGGAACATGGACACTCAAAATGAGGGACAGTGACTCTCGTAATGAGGGACACATCCTCAAACATGGAGATACAATGCCGTTGCAGGCTGCTGATGACACAAGTTTGGAACATTTATACCAACTTGAGACAAATCAGCCGCTGCAATCAGGGGCCGCTTAATCATTGCAGCGTAAGCCATCCGCTGCAATGAGGGAGTGACCTGTCATTGCAGGGCAGATCTAGCAAGCCTGACATTGTTTGTGAATATGGCGGTGGGTTGCTGCCCTGTTCACAGACAATATAAACCTCCCAGTGTTTATCTGCCAATGGGGGAGCCCACTCCCTGTCGGCATAATGTGACCCCCCCGTTTCATTGTCTGCCGTGGGGTGCCTAATCCCCATCAGCAAAAGGAATCCCCTTGTTGTTTGCCGGCGGGTGCCCAATCCCGTTGAGAAAGGATTCCCCTTTGTTATTTGCTGATGGTGTGCCCAATTTCGCTTGGCAGAAAGGAATCCTTCTTTCTGTTTGCCGACGGGTGCCCAATCCTTGTCGGCAGAAAGGAATCCCCTTTATTGTTTGCCGATGGGTGCCTAACTTCTGCCACAAGCAGCACGCCTCAAAAAGTGAGATCGTGGCATGCTGGGAGACCACCCCAGCCTGCCAAATGACCCTGTGAAGTGCAAACCGTCCCAATTGTCTTTTTTTTTTTTTTTTAACTTGGAAGAAAACAGTCCCTCACGGTCTCCCAGACCCCTCCCGCAACCCGCACCCACCCACTGTGCACCCTGCCTCCCCACACCCCCCTCACCCCATACTTACCTCCGAGTCTGGCAGGATGATCTTTGGTGGACCGGGAACATGTCTGCACTCTTCAAAGGTGACTGCGAACTGAGGAAATGCCGGTAAACAGTATAATGGAGTAAATAGGGGTTTTTCAACTTTGCTGCATATCTCAGGCATTTTTTGGAATTTTTTTACCAAATTTTCAACATGGGGTTTTTGGGACCGCTCCTCATGAATGCTTCAACTGTCATGGCATTAATCGGCCCCGAAAGGTGATTTCGTGTTCACTGCGCGGAATCACCTTTGGGGGCTCATTAACGAAATGACAGTGCCAGTGTTCATGAGGTGGGCTTCAAAAGCCTATATGTTGCAAATTTGTGGAAAAACTCTCAATGACTGTTTTATTTAGCTGCAGGGCATGCAGTTGCTACGCATGTCGAACTTCGTGAATTTGCAATATTTTGATGCCAGATTTTCAACATTGGCATTTTGTCACACCTCCTTGTGAACAGTACAGCTGTCATTGTTCACATCCTGGCAGAAATGTTTTTTCGCACTTCAGGCACAGAATAGCACGGTCGCTGTCGGAAATCAGTGTTTGGGACAGATTAAGAAAATGACAGTGACACTGTTCATGAGTAGAGGTCCTGAAATGGCTATGTTGAAAATTTGGTAATGATACTCCATAAAGTGACTGTGTTACGAGCATGCATTGCGCAGTTTGCACGCACACTCGTAACTTCGTGAATGTATAATATTTTCACTCCAGATTTTCAACATTGCCATTTTCCCACACCTACTTATGAACAGTTTAGCTGTCATTTTTCCCATCCTGGCCGAAATGCGTTTTCGCAGTTCTGGTGCAGAATAGAGCAGTCGCTGTGGGAAATCACTGTCCGGGACAGAGTAATAAAATGACAGTGATACTGTTCATGAGCAGAGGTCCTAAAATGCCTATGTTGAAAATTTGGTGATAATAGCCCAACAAATGACTGTGTTACAAGGGTGCGTTGCACACTTTCCACACACCCTTGTAACTTTGCAGATTCATAATATTGTCATGCCACGTTTTCAACAACTGCAATTTTTCACACTTCCTTATGAGCAGTACAGCTGTCATTTTTCACATCCTGAGTGAAATGTGGTTTCACAGTTGCGGCACAGAATAACGCGGTCACTGTGGGAAATTAGTGTTTGGGACAGATTACGAAAATTACAGTGGCACTGTTCATGAGCAGAGGTCTTAAAATCCCTATGTTGGAAATTTGGTGTCAAAACTCCATAACTTGACTGTGTTACAAGCGTGCGTTCGGCTGTTTCCACGCACCCTTGTAACTTTGCAAATCTGTAATATTTTCATGCCACATTTTCAACAGTGGCATTCTTTCACACCTCCTTATGAATAGTACAGCTGTCATTTTTCACATCCTGGCTAAAATATGTTTTTGCACTCCTGACGGAGAATAGCACTGTCGCTGTGGGACATCAGTGTTTGGGATAGATTAAGATGGAACGAGTGAGAGGGGGGAGTGACCGAGCTCAACTGAGCTCTGTCAGACTGCTCTGGATTTGTTTGTGGGCAGAAAAAGGTCCCAACGCAAGAGCCCAGTACAAAAGGGCAGCCTACAGCACTGGGAGAAACAGAACGAGAGAGTGAGTGAGGGATGGGGAGTGAGCAAACTCACCGGAGCGCTGTCAGGACTGCTGCGGATTTCTTTGTTGGCAGAAAAAGGTGCCAATGCAGGTAGGAGCCCCGTACAAAAGGGCCGCTTGCAGCGCCAGGACAAACAGAATGAGCGTGTGACAGAGGGAGACTGAGCGACCTCAATGGAGCTTTGTTGGTACAGCTGCAGATTTATTTGTGGATAGACAAAGGTGCCAATGCAGCCAGCAGCCCCGTACACAAGTGCAGCCTGCAGCGCCAAGAGAAACAGAATGAGTGAGTGACAGAGCGGTAGTGAGCTAACTCAACAGAGCTCTATTGTGATTGCTGTGGATTTCTTTGTGGACAGAAAATGCAGCAACACAGGCAGGAGCCCAGTACAAAGGCCAGCTTGAAGCGCAGGTGAAACGGAATGAGTCAGTGTGGGGGGGGGCGTGAGCGAGCTCAATGGAGCTGCTTCAGATTTCTTTCTGGCCAGAACAAGCCACCAATGCAGGCAAGAGCCCAGTACAAAAGGGCAACCTGCAGTGGCAGGAGACACAGAATGAGCGAGTGAGGAAGGGGGAGTGAGTGAGCTTAACGGAGCTCTGTTGGGACTGCTGCAGATTTGTTTATGGGTAGAAAAAGGCAGCAATGCATGCAGGGGCCCAGTACAAAATGGCAGCCGGCAGTGGCAGGAAAACCAGAATAAGCGAGTGAGAGAGGGGGAGTGAACGGGCTCAACGGAGCTGTATTGTAACTTCTGCAAATGGCAGCAACGCAGGCAGGAGCCAAATAGAAAAGGGTAGCCTGCAACGCCACCAGAAATGGAACGAGCGAGTGAGAGAAGGGGACTGAGCGAGCTCAACGGAGCATTGTCGGGACTGCTGAAGATTTCTTTGTGGGCAGAAAAAGGCGACAACAGAGCCAGGAGCCCAGTACAAGAGGGCAGGCTGCAGCACCAGGAGAAACAGGAATGAGTGATTGACACAGGGGGAGTGAGCGCCCTCAATGAAGCTCTGTTGGGACAGCTGTGGATTTCTTTGTAAGGTGCCAACACAGGCAGGAGCCCAGTACAAAACGGCAGCCTGCAGCTGGCAGAAACGGAATGAGGAGTGAGAGAGGGGGACTCCAGCAGGGCTCAACAGACCTGTGTTGGGACTGCTGCAGATTTCTTTGTGGGCAGAAAAAGCCACCAACAGAGGCAGGAGCCCAGTACAAAAGGGCAGCCTGTAGCGCCAGGAGAAACAGAATGAGTGAGTGAGAGAGGGTGAGTGAGCCTCCTCAATGCAGCTGTGCCAGGACAGCTGCAGATTTCTTAGTGGGCAGAACAAGGTGCCAATGCAGGCAGGAGTCCAGTACAAACCAGCTGCCTGCAGCACTGGGAGAAACAGACTGAGTGAGTGACAGAGGGGCAGTGAGCGAGGTCAACACACCAGCACAATCAACATTCGGCATTGACAAATGTTTGTTTATTTAGCATCTTAGAATATTATTAATTTCTACTTTAAAGTCTGAATTTACTGCACATTCTCTGTGTGTGCAACACCTTTTCCATAAGACAAACTTTGTTTTGGGAAGCCCTCTGGGACACTGCCGTTTCCTGAGTGACATGGGAGCACCGGGAAGGCAATTGACTCACTCTAGATCCTGCAGGACCCTCCCAGAGTCTGCAAGAATCAACCCCAGGGCTGAATATCCAAGCCCATCCATCTGTACTTCCTACTCCTCCAGGACGCACTGCGAAACCTCTTTTATCCTCACCCAGGATGGCTGCCGAGTCCATCTGGTAGCCATCTTGAGTGCCCACATTGCTCCTATTGGTCTATCTCCAAAGACCCACCAAACCCCCAGCTCTCTAATCTCAGGGAGTCGGGGTACTCCCTGTCCTTCAAGGAGCCTACCAGCCCTAACAAGACCCCTGTGAGTCCCACAAAATACCATGTAAACTCCCTACCTCATCAAGGATCCAGCGCCGTGTGATAGATGGCTGCTGAGATCTCATGAGCTATGAGTTCTCAAGTGCATGAAGCCCAAAGAAAGGAATGGGAGCACTGGGACAAGCGATCCATTAGTCCAGCATTGAATGGAGCCCCCCACCCCCCTTTCCAGGAGATGACTAGGCTGGGGGACGACAGCCACCTCTGACCACTGGCATTCCTGCCTGGGGGCCGCAGCCCTGAAATGCCTCGCTAATTGCATGGGGGCAGGTGGTGGTGATGATGATGATGATGGGGGAAGCTGACTTCAACGCTGCTCTGAATGTCTGACTAGATTGCCAAGCTCCACAAGCATAAGCCAGATCATCAATGCTGCCCTTCAAGGACTGTACAGATGTTGGGACATACTGGAGGTGCTACTGTACCCAGGTAACTCAAAGAACTCCTAGTCTTTTTTTTTTTCACTCCCTGGATCCCTGGAGCTGCCACAGGCAATGGCCTGAAACCTAGTGTTTTTTTTTTGACAGTTTACTTCCCAGATCCCAGGAGCTGCCACAGGTAATGGCCTGAAACCCAGTTTTTTTTTTTTTCAGGTTCCTCCCTGGATCCCAGGAGCTGCTGCAGACAATGGCCTGAAACCCAGTGTTTTTTGGTTTTTATGTTGTCTTGTGCAGGCACAAGCAACATATTGGGGTAGCTTGGAATAGCAGGTTTTGGAGACACAGTCATGTTGTGGCCAGTGGCACCACTGCTTTTTTGGGCTGGGCTCCGTGGCATGAATTAGATTGCATGCTGTCTATGACAGCAGTGCAAAAGCGTGCCATCAACTTGGAAATGATTTAGCACACAATGAGGAGCTCCCCTCATTGCAGGCGTCACCGTGCCTGGTGTAACATTTCAATAAAGATGGCAGCGGCTGCTCGTCCATTTTACTGTCCCAATCGTCGGCCATCAGGGGTACCAAATCCCCCTGTCGGCATACCTCCCAGTTCAGTTTGCCAATGGGAGCCCAATCCCTGTCAGCATAATGGTTCCCTTATCATTTAATTTGTATGCCGAGGGGGTGCCCAGTCCCCCTCGGCATCATGCACCCCCCAGACACATTTCTGTGCTGAGGGGGGACCCAATCCCCATCAGTTTTGGTCCTCTTCCCCCAAAATACAGGTGGCACACTGGGAGCCCCCCCCAGTGTGCCAAAACATGCCTGCAAAATAAGAAAACTGACCCACGTTGTCTTTATGTTTTTTTTCTTTTCTTTGTTTTTACCTGAAAAATTAGAAAACGGTCCCTCAGCATGTCTGGTGCCCCTCCACCAACCCGCGCCCACCCTCTGCATAACCTACCTCCCCACACACACCCTCACCCCATACTTCTTTCCGGAGCCTGGTGCGACGATCTTCCGTGGACCAGGTACACATCTGCACTCTTCAAAGCTGACCGCGAACTGAAGAAATGCTGGTAAGCTGTATAATGGCATAAATGTTTTTTTTTCAACTCTAGTACATATCTTTTTGCGAATTGTGGCACCAAATTTTCAACATGGGGTTCTAGGGGCCCCACCAGATGAATTCAGTCACTATCATCTCGTTATTTGGTCCCAAAAGGTAATTTTACAATCACTGTGTAGAATCGCCTTTCCAGACTGATTAACGAAATGACAGTGTCACTGTTCATGAGGTGGGCTCCCAAAAAGCCTATGTTGCAAATTTGGTGAAAAAATTCCAAAAAATGACTGTGTTATGAACATGCATTGCGTAGTTTCCATGCACACTCATAATTTTGAGAATTGTTTATATTTTTACTCCAGATTTTCAGCATTGCCATTTTTTCACACCTTCTTATGAACAGTACAGCTGTCATTTTCCACATCCTGCCTGAAATGTGTTTTCGTATATCTGGCACACAATGGCACAGTCGCTGTAGGAAAACAATGTTCAGGACAGAGTAAGAAAATCACAGTAACACTGTTCATGAGCAGAGAGTCCAAAATGCCTATGTTGAAAATTTGGTGACAAAATTCCACAAAATGACTATGTTACGAGCGTGTGTTGCCAGTTTCCACGACAATCGTGAATCTCCAAGAATTTGAAAATATTTTTACTTCAGATTTTCAACATTGCCATTTTTGTGTACTTTCTTATGAACAGCACAGCTGTCATTTTCATATCCTGCCCGAAATGTGGTTTCGCACATCTGGCACGTAAAGGCGCAGTCGCAGTGGGAAATCAACATTTGGGACAGATTAAGAAAATCATAGCGCCACTGTTCATGAGCAGAGGTCTCAAAATGCTTATTTTAAAATGTTGGTGAAAGAATTCAAAAAAATTACTCTGTTATGAGCGTGCGTTGAGCAGTTTTCTCACACACTCGTAACTTTAAGAATTTTTAATATTTACACTCCAGATTTTCAAAATTGCCATCTCTTCACACCTTCTTATGAATGGTGCAGTTGTCATTTTTCACATCCTGCCCAAACTGTGTTTTCACATGTGGCGCAGAATGGTGTGGTCACTGTGGGAAATCAACATTCCGGACAGATTAACAAAATCACAGCGCCACTGTTCATGAACAGAGGTCCCAAATGCTTTCATGAGGTGAGGTCACAAAAAGGCCATGTTGAAAATTTGGAGTGCAAATACCAACAAATGCCCTGGGTGTTAGGGTTGCTAACCATAACATCCCACCCTGTACAGACTAACAGGCATCAGGGGAGTACCTTTGGATTGTCAGCTGTAATGCTTACACCATTGCCCCCCTACCCCTACCCTGCAGCCACTGACTGACATCAAAGTGTGCCTTGGACTCTTCAGCCCCAAAGTTCACCCCATTCTCCTATACTGCACCCATCTCAACGTACGTCCTTATGGAATGGGGTGAGCGTAAGGCCCAATGTCCCCAAGGCACAATGTGACACTTATCAGAGTCTGCAGAGTATGGTGAGGTGAAATGGCATGAGCATTATGGCTGACGACCCAAAGGCACACCTCAATGCCTGTCACTCTCTACAGGGTAGGGTGGGGTTGACGTCAGTTACATACTTCACTGCCATTCCCATTATGCATCTCTTTAACTCCTGCACTTCCAATGCCAATGCCAGCAAGACAACATTCGGCATTGACAAATGCTTGTTTTTTGACAGGGCCGTGATATCAATTCAGGACTACTGGCTCATAAATTGCCTTACCCCCTGCCCCTGCAGCCACCTGCTTGGAACACTGCTGTGGGCTGGGACACCCTATAACAGGGTAATAACCATGCAATCAGGCTTGACCTCACCGCCACTTGAGTAGGCATCCTTTGCACCGCAAACCAAGGCAGGCAGGCAGTTATTGGTCAGAATTATTCCTCTTATAGGACTGAACCAGTAGCCTTTGTCATCATAGAAAGATAGAATTTGATAGCAGATAAGGACTGCTTGGCCTACCTAGTCTGCCCATTTCCCCTACCTAATGGATAAGCTGCAGATTCTAGTTAACCAACAGCCTACTTGCTCCTACTCCCCACTAGAATTGTCTTATGTCTGTCCCATGCATTCTTGAATTCCCCAACTGTTTTTGACTCTATGACCTCCTCAGGAAAGCTGTTCCATGCATCTACAACTCTCTCTGTGAAGAAATACTTCCTCACATTACCTCTGAGCCTTCCCCCGTCTATCTTCAAATTGTGCCCCCTTGTTCTTGCACATCTCTTTTTCTGAGAGATGCTACCCTCTTGGACTTTGTTGATTCCCTTGAGGTATTTGAAAGTTTCTATAATGTACCCCCTCTCCCTCCTTTCCTCGAGGCTATACATCTTAAGCTCATTAGCCTTTCTTCATATGTCTTCTGGTGCAGACCCTGCACCATTTAGGTTGCCCTCCTCTGGACAGCCTCCACCCTGTCTATGTCTTTGTGGAGATGGGGTCTCCAGAACTGTACACAGTACTCCAGATGAGGTCTTACCAACTGTCTGTAGAGATGGCCAACAACTTCCTGTTTTCTACTGGTGATGCCTCTCCCTATGCATCCCAGTATCCCCCAGCCCTCCTTACTGCCTTCTTACATTGCTGGCCCACCTTTAGGTCATCTGATATGACTACCCCCAGGCCCCTTTCCATTTTTATTGTTGTCAGTATCTCACCCCCCACTGTGTACTCCTTCCCTGGGTTTTTGTTTCCCAGGTGCATTACTTTGCACTTCTTTGCGTTGAATCTAAGCTGGCATACATCTGACCATTCCTCCAACCTTGCCAAGTCCCTTCTTATCCTTTCCACCCCACCTTGCAAATCAACCCTGTTACAGATCTTTGTGTCATCTGCAAAGAGACATATTTTTCCTTCCAGTCCCTCTGCAATGTCACTTATAAAGACATTAAAAAGGACTGGCCCCAGTACTGAACCCTGCGGTAGCCCACTAGTAACCCTACTTTCTTCACTGTGGACTCCATTTACTATTACCCTCTGTGTCCTGTTGTCTAGCCAGTGTTTTACCCAAGCTACCACTCTGGGACCCACTCCCAGGCTGGCTAATTTGTTTATTAATCTTTTGTGTGGGACTGTGTCAAATGCCTTGCTAAAGTCTAGGTAGGCCATGTCCACAGCCCCTCCCTGGTGTACTACTTTGGTCACCCAGTCAAAGAAATCAATTAGATTTGTCTGACATGACTTCCTGCTGTGAATCCATGTTGCCTTGGGTCCTGTGCCCCACTGGCCTCTAGGTACTCAACAATTCTTTCCTTCAGAAGTAATTCCATCATTTTCCCTGCCACTGAGGTGAAACTGACAGGTCTGTAGTTTCCTGCCTGTGTCTTGCTCCTACTTTTGTGAAGGGGAATCACATCTGCCCTCTTCCAGTCGTCGAGTACCACACCATCCTCCCATGATTTATTAAAAAGGGTAGTCAGTGGTGTTACTAATTCTTCTCTTAGTTCTTTTAGAATTCTGGGGTGAATCCCATCACGCCCCATTGCTTTATCCAACTTCAGTTTTAAGAGTTCTTTCAGAACCCTTTCTTCTGTGAAAGGATTAATATCAACCCCCTTATCCAGAGTGCTTCTATTGACTGGATTAGGTATCTCCCCTTGCTTTTCCATTGTGAATACTGAGCAGAAGTATTCATTCAGTATCCCTGCTTTTACACTGTCACTCTCTGCCCAACCACCTTTCTCTTTATTCAGCCTCAGTATCCCTGCCTTAGTCTTTCTTTGCTCCCTAATGAACCTATAAAAGATTTTATCCCCCTTCATAACTGAGTTGGCTATCTTTTCCTCGGTTTGGGCCTTTACTATTCTGACTGCCTTCCCCGCTTTCTTCTGCTTTAACTGGTACAGTTCTCTGTCCTGCTCCTGTGTTTCCTTATACTTCCTGAATGCTATCTTTTTCTCCCTAATCTTCCCCGCCACTTCTTTGGAGAACCATAGTGTTTTTTTCTTTCATTTTGATTTGTTTATTTGCTTCACACAAAGGCTTGTTGCCTCTGTGATGGTGGTTTTGATGTTTCCCCATTGTTGCTCCACCCCACCTTCTTGCCTGTTTGCTAGTGCTTTTCTGAGGCACTCTCCCATTTGATAAAATCAGCCCTCCTGAAGCCCAGTACCTTCACTTTTGTACGGCTTGACTCTACAGCTAAGTTTATCGTGAACCACACTGTTTGGTGGTCGCTTGTTCCCAGATGGCTACCCACATCAAGATCGGAGATACTCTCTCCGTCCCCATTTGAGACTACCAGGTCTAAGATTGCTCCCTTCTGAGTGGGTTCCAAAATGAGCTGTCTGTGGCATGCCCCCTTTAGGGCATTGAGAATGGCCCTGCTCGTGGATGTGGCTGCAGCAAAGGTGCGCCAGTTAACATCTGGCATATTCAGGTCCCCCATCAGCAATATCTCCCCTTTCTCTGCCATGCTAAGGATGCCTGCTATCATTTCCTTGTCCATTTCCTCCCCCTGAGACAGGGGTCTGCATACAACCCCTGTGTGGATTATGGTGCCATTTCCAGTCTCCAAGGTGACCCACACTGCCTCCTCTCCTCCCTGTTTACCCTTTAGTTCTGTTGCTTTGATCTGTTCCCTTACATAGAGAGCTACTCCTCCTCTTCTTCCCTCTCTGCCCCTCTTGTAGATTGTGTACCCTGGTATGTTGACATCCCAGTCATGGTTCTCTGTGTACCAAGTTTCTGTGACTGCCACAATGTCCAGGCATCCCCCTTCCATCAAGGCCACCATTTCAGGGAGCTTTTTACTCAGACTATGAACATTGGTACTCATTATCCTCCATTTTTTATGGCTTTATTTCTTTTTGCCCCATCCCTGTCCTTACTGCCTTTGTCTTTTTCTCCATTTACCCCTGCCCTTCTCCCTATTGACTGCTCTGTCTTGGTATTCACTTCACTAACTACCCTGATTTTTTTGGGGGGGGCTAGGATTTCCCTTCTCCTTTTCAGTGCCTCCCGCCTTGGCTAGTTTAAATGCTTGCCAATGAAGCATTTAAACCTATCACCTAGGATCCTGGTTCCCCCTCCTGGATAGATGCAGACCATCATGCCAGTATAGGCCTGCATCCCTCCAGGTGCTGCCCCAGTCCCCAGTGAAGACAAATCCCTGAGTTCTGCACCAATTTTTCAACCAGTCATTGAATCTCATGGTGTGGAGTACCCTAACCTCATCCTTGCCATAGACAGGTAGCACTTCTGAGAAAGTTACCATGTGTGCTACTTGTCTAAGGCCCCTCCCCAACTCCACAAACTCCTGTTGCACTGCTGTGATCCCATTCCCAGCCAGGTCATTTGTTCCAAGGTGGATAATGTCATCAAGCTCACTCCCCCTTGCAGCTGTTCCCATGATCCTGAAGATTCATTTTCTGTTCCTCCAAGCCACGGTGCCATGCAGGCACCTTACCTCCCTCTTTCCCCTCCTTCCCCCAGTTCTACCCTCCTAACAACTTAGTCCCCCACCAGGAGTTGTTTCCTTCCCTGTGGGGTCCTGTGCCACCCTCCTGTGGGTCTCCATTGGGGAGGTTCCCAGCATCCTCCTTGGTCTCCACTGTGGGTGCCTCCATAGAGGAACCATGCTCCACCAGAGTGGTGAATGAATTGTGAAGAGGCACAACTGGAGGGACGTGCCTCTGTTCCACCACCCTCACCCTCCCTGAGCCCACTGTGGTCCAACCACTCCTCTTTCTTGGCAACCTCTGAAGTAGTGGCAGTGGCCTGGGTGGTTCCTGGGTGGTTCCTGGGTGGGGGAGCAGGTTTTCTGAATCCTTGCCAGGTCAGCATGGAGACGAGCAACCTCCTTCCTCAGACCAGAGAGGTGCCTGCAAATAGGGCAGCAACACAGTCTCCAGAATGTCTCCGGAAGACTGCTGCTCCACAGCCAGTGCATTGCACCACTCCCCACATGTCTGTGTCCCTTCCTGTTACAGATGCTTTTTCTTTTTTTGTTCTTGTTTTAGTGTGTGCAAGCTAGGAGTGTCTCTACCCCTATTCAGTGTGCTTTGCCTTTAGGATATGAACAGGTGTATGTTGTTAGCAGTTTTGGGGAAGTGATATCAGAACCCCTGCTATAAAGGAAGTTATGCGCTTGGGGTGGGGTGAGGGGTAGGGTGGCTGGGAGTAAATCTGTGCCTTCCAGAAACAATCAACTACAACTCTGACCCTCCACCCCGGGGAGTGCCTTCTTTTCAGACACAGAGGTTAAGTAACAGGTCTAGACACAAATGACTGCAAATATCTCCCAATCCACTAACCTGCTGATCCTCTTTTTCTCCTCTCCCTCCCCTGAACATGCAGCTCTGTAACTGAACCTTCGACTGTTCTAAAATTCCCTTACCTGAAGATATGGTGAAAGGTTCCATGCATAGGAATAGAACACAGATTTCTAGCATCAGAGGCAGATATATAACCAACTGAGCTCGACAGTCTGCGTGTCAATCTGTGCTGTAAGAGCTAACCGGACATCTGCAATCCAAAGGAAGAGAATCAAGAGGGAGAATTGCCGGCCTCTAGCTCCTATAACCTAAAATGGTATAACCAACTCTATTATGTGGTTAATAATGAAAAAATGTGTTACTCACTATTAGGTAGAGATGAAGCTTTTGGAAAGGTTTGGTCCCCTTTCTTGAAACTTAAGAATGTATAACCTTATATAACTCAGTGGAGTAAATGTGTTATAGAGAACAGAATTACAGGTTTCTTAGTAATATATACACATGGAAGTAAATTACAAGAGTATTAGTGGTCTAATTTTTTGTTTATCTATGCTTAAATGTTGTCACATGTATTGCTTTCTGGGTAGGAAATGGAAGATTCATGTACTGTATGCTTTGTTTTATGGTGTTATGATACTTTTTTGGTTAATGTTGTTATTTATCATGTGAAAAAAATTAATAAAAAGTATCACAGAAAGAAAGACCTCTGGTAAGGCAGCATACTATGTCTGGTCTACTGCAAGTAGCCATTTCAGTTCTTTTGGGCTAATTCCTACCAAAAAGCACCAAACAGCCTGTAATATGGACCTCATTACATTGCTGCAAAATCAGTACTCAGGGATCCTTAATGCCTTGCCACCTCTCTGAGAAGTAGTCCCTGGTGACCAGTGGTCTTATCAGTCTCATGCACATCAGCTTTGCAAATCTTATTGAAGGCAATGCCGTCTAATTCTATTAGGCAAGCTACTGTAATGCATATGAACACGGCTTCAGAAGCAATTATTTTGTCAACTACTTCAGCAATAAATGTTTAGATATTATAAGGTCAACTTTGTAAGAAAAATATTTTAAAGAGATGGATGCTTATTCAGTAGATCACCATCTGGAGGATGACGGTTTAACATTTTGTTAGTAACATTGACTAAGCAAACACTCTACCTATCAATTTATTATTAAATTAAACACAATGGCCCAGATATTCAAACTGTGCCAGGCTGTGGCGCAAGCCTGGGCGCAGCGCAACTTGGCTGCGCAGGGGCGTTAACTAGGCGATATACAACGGAGCTACGCCATGGCACAGCATCATTAAATATCACACCCTGGCCACCCGCAGTGCACATGGTGCAGTGGCACTGTGCCAGCGCAAGTGGCCGGAGTGGAGCAGGGGGATGTGCTAGCGCAAGTTCCATTGCACTATGCGCAGCAACTGCGATATTCAAAAGTGCACATGCAAATGGGGCCATAATGTATGCAAGGCGCAAATGGGTCCATTTGCATGTCATTATGGCCCCATTTGCATGCAGGAGTGCCGATCTCCGGCGACTTGCACCTGGCGCCCTGCCAGGCAGCAGCCGTCGGGGACTGACGCCCCCTGCAGTGCGGCAATGTGCCCCACAGCCTGATCACCGGCATTTGTAAAATAAAATAATTCCTATATCCCTGTTGGTCTAGTGGACCGCTGTCAGCCCGATCGTGGGCTTAAGTGTTGATAAAATAAATCCAACATCCCTGGTGGTCCAGTGGACTGCTGTCAGCCCGATCGTGGGCTTAAGTGTTGATAAAAAAAATCCAATATCCCTGGTGGTCCAGTGGACTGCTGTCAGCCCGATCATGGGCTTAAGTATGGTAAAGTAAAGTCCAATATCCCTGGTGGTCCAGCGGAACCACCTCCCCACCTGTCCACTGAGCCCCACCGCCCTGCCCCCTGGTCAGCGGTGAACGGCAGCATCCCAACCGCCTGCTGCCCGCCGCCCGCCGACTGACACTGTAGGTAGGGCTGTACCCCATTGGTCCACAGCATGAGCCAATGGGCGTGCAGTCCCTACCTCTACACATTCCAGATATGTGAATGGATCCATTCACATATCTGGAATATGTAGTGACGGGGCTGCACCATTGGCTTCACGCTGTGGACCAATGGATGTACAGCCCTACTTACAGTGTCAGTCGGCAGGCGCGGGCAGCAGACGTGGGGTACTGATGCCCGCCGCTGACCGGGGAGGCAGGCAGGGCTCAGTGGTGGTGGGGAGGGGTCCGCTGACCACCAGGGATATTGGACTTTATTTTACCATACTTAAGCCCACGATTAGGCTGACAGCGGTCCACTGGACCACCAGGGATATTGGACGTAGTTTTAGTTTACAAATGCCCGTGATCGGGCTCACAGCGGTCCACTGGACCAACAGGGATTTTGGAAGGTCATATTTGTACATATGCCTGTGATTGGGCATGGGGGGGCACCGCCAGGTGCAGCCGGAGCTCAGGTGGCCACCCACAGGTGGCAGCTGCCGTGTCGCGCCCTGCAATATGGCAGATCACCTGTGGGTGGCCAGCCATTGTTCCTTTTTTATTTTGGATCAACTGTGTGTGGCGCAAGTAGGGGTTTCACATGCATGGACTCAGCACATCCCGGCTGAATATCGGGATGTGCAGAGTATGCATAGGCATGCCACCCCTACCCAGACATATATTACCGATGCTTCTGGCACATCGATACCTGTACCAGGCACACCCCGCTTGAACATTGTGCCGGGCGCATCAGTGGCTTGTGCATGATGCAACACTGTTGCACCATGCGCAACCCTTTTGAATGTCTGGGCCAATAAATTTAATGGCATTGGAAGTTTGCAGAGTACAAATATCACACACACACACACACACACACACACTCACATTAAGTAATTTATTTCTTAAGAGGGTTCAAATGTGCATTTCTGCTAATGCATAATACCAGAGAGTGGTTTATCCACAAGTGCACACACATCAGAAATACACCACATAACAAATATAGGATTTCAAAAACATTCCATTGAAGAAGATCAAGAAAGATAGCAGTTGTGTCCATGTATGTATTTCTGTGACGTCAACTGCTAAGAAAGCTGTCAATCTCCCGCATTGGTTTTGTTCTGTTTATCTGCCTTCTGAGCAGGGCTAAACAACAACATGTACCTGCAACATCATTCAAGAATTCCTGAAATGCAGGGTGGGGGAGAAGTGCACCCAGATTGAATATCTCCAGCTGATAAAACATTCTGTGAAGTTAAATGTGCATGTTTATCAAAAGCTGAAAGTGCGTGTTTTAGCAATAATTTTAAGAAAGTAATAAAAGTGCTAGCTGTCTTTACAGAAAAGTGGATTCCCAGAGCTTTAAAAAATAATATTCTCTTGTGTTTGTGGCACTGGAAAACTCCGGTTAATACAAATACTCCCTCCCTCTCACTCTGCAGATGGAAGCATCTTTAGGAAATGAGAAGGTGTAGGTGGTGGCTGAAAATAATAAATATTTTTTTAGTCCTCTTTACAGGTTAACAAATGACTAAAGAATAATGTCTCTGGCTTTTGGGAAAGGAACGTGTGGCCCAGTGCTTAGACCATAAAACTGTAAACCTGGAATTTGGAGGTTTCAATCCCACTACTGCCTTAGTGTGCTTCACCTTAAGAAAGCTGTATGACCTCCCCAAACCTCAAGTTCTCACAGCAGTAAAATTATACGGAAGCAGAATCCCCATAAGCAACAAGGTTCTGCATCTTGGACAGGCTGCCCTTGGTGAATAAATTGCAAAGCTGTGCAGCTCCCCGAAAATTTAATCAGTTAATAAAAATGTTTATGTTCGTCGTGCACACAAGTGCAGGTGGGCATGTTGATATAATAGTTGCTAGAGAGAGGTGTGAGGGGTGCCAGACCAATGGCAAGCGGTGCTGCAGGGGCCGGTCTGTAGCCGGCAAATCAACAATCAGTGTCCTGATGACACTGGTTTGCTGAGGGGCTCATCTCAACAAACATTTCAAAGGACAGAGGTGACGCTGCATGCGGCTCTGTCCTTTGAAATGCGAGCCCTTTGGCTGCGGGTTAGTGTGTCTTTCCTGGTCAAACAATTTCCCCTTTCCCTTTCAGACACCAGCATGCCCACTCCCAGTGTCGGATGCACCCCCCCAACCCATCAATATCCCTAGCTGACATCTTTTGTGTCACACTGGGAACCTACCCCAGTGTGCCTAAATTTATATACATATATTTTTTTTTACCTGTAAATGAAGAAAACCTTCCTTCATGGTCTTTTCTTTTCTTTCACCTGTAAAATGAAACCGTCCCTCATTGTCTCCCTCCCCTCCCCATCCCAACCCTCCCTCTGTGCACGCACCTCCCCGCACTCCCCCTTACCCCATACTTACCCTCCGAGATGGGAGGACACAATCTTCTGTGGAGCAGGACACATCTGCTCTCTTCAAAGCCGACTGGCAAACTGAAAGAATGAAAGGTAAGCCATATAATGGGAGTCAATGGGGTTTCAACTTATGTTGATATCTCAGCCATTTTTAAGAATTCTGGCCCCAAATTTTCAACATGGGGTTCTTAGGACCCACCTCATGAACATGTCACTGTCATTTTGTTCCTCGGTACTGAAAGGTGATTTTGTGGTTGCTGCGAAAAATCACCTTTTGGGACTGAGTAACAAAACGACATTGATGCTGATCATGAGAAGATGTCCCAAAAAGCCCATTTTGCAAATTTGGTGAACAAATTTCAAAAAATGACTGCATTACAAGCGTGCATTGTGCAGTTTCTACGCACGCTCATAATTTAGCCAATTTTTAATATTTTCACTCCAGATTTTCAACATTGCAATTTTTTCACACCTCCTTAAGAACAGTACAGCTGTCATTTTTCACATCCTGCCTGAAATGTGTTTTTGCACCAGTTGCGCAGAATGATGCGGTCGCTGTGCAAAATCAACTTTGGGATGGCGTAACAAAATCACAGTACCACTGTTCATAAGGGGAGGACGAAAAAAGCTCATGTTGAAAATTTGGTGAAAAATTTCCAAAAAATGACCACAATACGGCGTACGTTGCACAGTTTCTATGCACACTTGTAACTTTGCCGATTTCTCATATTTTCACTCCAGATTTTCAACATTACCATTTTTTCACACCTCCTCATGAACAGTACAACTGTCATTTTTCACGTGCTGCCCAAAATGTGTTTTAGCACCTATGGCATCGAATGGCAGAGTCACTGCATGAAATCCCCTTTTGGGATTGAGTAACGAAATGATAGTGCCACTGTTCATGAGGCGGTGTCCCAAAAAGCCCATGTCGAAAATTTGGAGTGAAAATACCAACAAACATCTGGGGTGTTAGGGTTTCCAACTGTAATGCCTCACCCCACCCTGTAGAGACTGATAGGCATTGGGCGTGAGCTTTGGCCGTCGTAATTTAATAACATCATTCACCTCATGCCTTCCACCGTAAGTCAGTGACAGGCATCGGGTGTGCCTTGAGTCTTTGTCTCAAACGTTCACCCCATTCTTTTATACTGCATCCATCTCAGCTTATTTCATTTTGGAATGGGGTGAGCGTTAGGGCCGAGGACATCAAGGTACACCATGATGCCTGTCAGTGTCTGCAGGGTGGGGGTGGAATGGCGTGAGCATTATGGCCGATGACCCAAAGGGACGCCCCCAATACCTGTTGGTCTCTGCAGGGTGGGGGTGGGGCATTAGGGTTGGAAACCCTAATGCTTTATTAAGGAAGTAAATCAAGGAGGGATGTTTGATGTCACTTACCTTGATTTCAGCAAAGCCTTCGACAATGTCCAGCATAGAAGGCTGATTAACAAGATGAGTAGTCTGGCAATGGGGCACAAGCTGATTAACTGGTTTAGAAACTGGCTGCTGATGGACAGGAGGCAGAGGGTGGTGGTGGTGGTGGTAATGGGATTCAATCCGGGGAGAGGGGGTGACCAGCGGGGTACCTCAGGGATAAGTCCTGGGACCAGTCCTGTTCAATGTCTTCATTACAGACATTGCAGAAGGGCTAGAAGGAAAGGTCTGTCTGCCTGTTTGCAGATGACATCAACATCTATAACAGAGTGAATACTCCAGAAGGGGTGGAGAAAATGAGCAGGGACATGGAGAGACTTGAAAAACAGTCTGAGGAGTGGCAACTGAGGTTCAATGCAAAGAAGCCCAAATAATGCACCTGAGAAAAGAGAAACCTGGGGAGAGTTACAGGATGGGTTGGAGGTGCTGATGATCACCAAGGAAGAAAGGGACCTAGGAGTTATCAGTTCTGACTACCAAAAGGTGTCAAAGCAGAGCACAAATGTTGCAGGGACGGCCAGTGGCATGCTGGGGTGCATAGGCAGAGGTATCATTAGCAGAAGGCACGAGGTGGTGATGCCATTGTATAATGCACTAATGAGGTCTCACCTACAGTACTGTGTGCAATTCTGGAGGCCGCAAATGCACAAGGACATTGACAGGAGGCAGTCCACAGAACGGCAACCAAGATGGCACATGGCTGGCAGCACAGAACATATCAGGAGAGATTAATAGGACCTCAGTATGTACTTATTAGAGGAAAGGAGGGAGTGGGGGAACATGATAGATACATTCAAGTACCTCAAGGGCATAAACAAGGTGCAGAGGTGGACATCTTTCAATACATCAAACGTTCGGCATTGACAAATGCTTGTTTTTTATCCTAAAAAAAAAGAACACCGTCCATCACTGTCTGCTGTGTAATCCCCCACTCCTAAACAGTATACAGACACTGGGGGTGCTGAATCCCTCAGTGTCCTCATCTGTCTGTCCATTGTTGTGCGCTATGTAACCTCCCCAAACAGTATGCTGACACCAGGGGTGCTCAATCCCCCAGTGTTATCTGTCCGTCCATTGTTGTCTGCTGTGTAACCCCCCTCAAACAGTACACAGACACTGGAGGTGCCCAATCTCCCAGTGTCCTCATCTTTTCAGCAAACTGCCTGAAAAAAAGAAAACTGTCCCTCGTCATTTTTTTCCCCTGTAAAAAAGAAAACCATCCATCATTGTCTGTTCCACTGTTACCCAACCCCCTACCCTCCCACTCAGGACCCACTACCCCCCCCCCCCACCATACCCCATACGTACCCACTGGAAGTCCATCATTGTAATCTGCCTTGGACTGCAGGCACTTCTTCGCTCTTCAAAGCCCAACAGCAAACTGAGGTAAGTGCTTCAATGTATTTCAATGGGATTTTCACCGTCAATGTATTTCAATAGGGTTTTCAACTTAATGGCATAACTTGGCTATTTTTAAATATTTTGCCTCATATTTCAGCATGTGTTTTTGGGACTCCACCTCACAAACAACTTCACTGAAGCAATTTTCAAACATTCTCTCCCCCCAATAACACCAGTGCACACGATGAACATTCGGCATTGACAAATGCTTGTTTATATTGTGTCTAATTAGGACAGCCTTTCTGGGTGCATTACACAGCCCAAACCACAGCATACAGCTTACAGTATATCACAGTTAAAACAACAAACTCTGATGCATTACAATAATAATGCAAGATAAAAAAACATAAATAGCTCTGGTAACTTCACCAACAAACTGCAAGCGGCATAAGATCCATTAAGCACCTACTAAAATAGATATGTCTTGAACTCTCTTTTAAAAATATAGAGAAGGGGTTAACTGAATCTCTGATGGGAGCCTATTCCAGAGGGTTGGTGCCGCAAAAGCTGTGGCAGAGACCAAAGGATAGCAGCACCAAACCTTCCACTGAGACATGTGAGTGCCACACATACAGGAAGAATCAGAAAAACAGCAATACCAGTGCCACACTCAGCTGAAATGTACAAAGGCTGTATATCCACAGTTTCACATACCACCAAGCAGCAACAAATTCAGAGAAAAAACAAACCTGTTCAGACATAAAGATGGCACTAGCTAAATGTTAGCATGATCCATTTAATAGAAAGGAATGTTAGATGTACATAACATGGGAAGGAAAGAAGGAAGGAAGGGAGGTTGGGAAAGAAAGAAAAGGAGGGGGGAAGAAAGAAAGGAGGGAAGGGAGGGAGGAAGGAAGGAAAGAAAAAAAGAAACAAGAAAGAAAGAAAGAAAGAAAAGAAAGAAAGAAAGAAAGAAAGAAAGAAAGAAAGAAACTGGGACAGAGGGCCTGTTCACCAGATCACTGGCTCACTGCTGCAGCCAAAATTGGCCGCACAACTCCAGCTGCAGCTTCAAAGTTCAAGAAAGTCCCGCTGTTCTCATACTGAGAACATGAGTGAATGGTCACTCTCACTAAGCTGAGCACCCAGGATTTTTGGGTGCCCAGAAATGCTATTTTCAGGGCAATTTCCAAAAAGAAACCCAGACTCTAGAAAGTGGGTCCCATTTACCTAGGTTCAAGAGTTTGTTTTTTGAAGGCAGTCACCACAGTCATTTTCTTTGTCACGACAAGTACATCTTTTCTCATGACAAGTAAATTATGAAAATAAGCACTCACCATCAATGTTTTTTTACTGGTCTGCTAGAGGGTTTTCCAAAAAAATTACTTTTTATCTTTATAATCTGGAACAGAGCAATATTTCGTCACAAAACCTTTAAATAGCACTACCTCAGTACAAGCCACTTCTACCCTAAAAGAGTTGTGAAATTATTCTGCACTGTCTAGGTTGTGTATGAGAGCAAAAAAAATGGGATCCACTGGTTTGCTGAAATGCATTGGCCCGACGCTCTGTATCTCAACCCCGGGCACCTGAAGCACGGATGCCTGACATCGGGATTTTACCCCCAGCGGAGTGAGAATCCTTAAGTGCAGGGGGGGTGAAGTCCCCGAATCACTTGCTGGGGGTAAAATCCTGATGTCGGGCAACGGTGTTTCGGGTGCCTGGGGTTGGGATACGGAGCATCAGGCCGATGCATTTCCGCAAATCACAGTATATCCAAAAAAACCCTATTAAGTATATGAAACCCAAACACTGTTTTTTTTTTGTTTGTTTTGCATTTTTTGGCATTCTGTATCTTGAAAACCGAACAAGATGCTATCAATGAACTTTTCACGTATTGAGACTCTGCCAGCCAGACCGCAGGTCAAATTTTGGGCTAATTCTTCAAACACCGCCAAAGTTATAAGGTGCACAAATTGGGATTTAACATTAAATAGCCTACTCAACCATAACTATGGGGTGCTACTGTACCCCTGTAATACATGCTAGCCTAATCTCCACCACGGCATGGGTCAACAAAACTGTGAAAGCTCAGGCTGAGAAACCAGATAATATGTATTTTACAACAGGGTTCTGTGTTAAACAGACATTATTCTACATCCATTTCCTGGGTTCATCATCCAGATTACTAAAAGCTGTGACTTGGAAAACCTGGACTGCTGGAACCGAGCCAGACCAGCTCGATAACAGCTGGATGGGCCAGTTCAGCCATACTGAGTGCAAGTTGCATAAATTTTGCCAGTCTGGCAAGACTCAGTTTTGTTTGGTCCAGATCCAGTGGTCTAGATTTCACCCATACCTAGGACAGGATGAAAACTGGACCTCCAAAACTAGTGTGGACCAGATCAGTAAAAATCAGAGTGGCAAAATTCACACAACTTATGTCAGCTCCGGTATTTACTGATCTGGTCCGATTGTGGTAGTTCGGTTTCCATCCATACCCGTAAATGTATGAATCTTGGTAGCTTCCTGCACTACTCTGTGCAACTAATATGTGAATTGGATTCTTAGGTAACCCATAGAAAAGTGAGTTACAGCAGTCAAGTTGAGAGGCGATAAAGGCAAGAAAATGGATTTCTGAAGAAAGGTAACCAGTCCAGGAAGTGTTGTGGACATGGGCAGCATTTTGGAGAGCTTATCTATCTTCTCAGTTTTTGTATTTGTGTTTATTTTACCAGGAAAAAAAGCTCCATTGAGGAATGCACATTTACAAGGAAGTTCTGGCTAGGACAGGCAACAACACAATGGGCAAGGAAGCAACAGCATATACAGAAAATAAAATAAGCAGAAACAGCAAATTGAAAAGAAGAAAACACAAGTGATCTGAAATCTAGACACACTTAGTGATAAAAATGGGGAGGAGAACATACATAGGACTATGACAAGTGCAATTTTGAAATAGTTTAGTAGATTTATGAGATAAGTTATCGGCACTCACATTTTATCTCCCTCCATTTTTATTGCTGAGGCTGTTTGCTTGAAGCCCCTCTTTTTGATCGGGTAAGAACTTGATCACATGCTGAAACTCCTCTGAAGTGACCCAAACCATCTAGAGATGAATATTCATCTGGCTGCTGAGTTGTCAACCCCTTCAAACCAGGTTTCTTCTGTTAACACTTCACAAACATAGAAGCTCTATTTAAAAAAAAAATTGTTCTGTATATATGGGATACACAACGGGCTGACTCAGAATATATCATTTATCTTCATGAGTGTGGGGGCAGGACCCTAACAATTCTGAGTGAGGCCATAGTGTGTCCAATTTATACAATGTATTTTAAGTTGTAAGGCTTTTAAAATAATTATTTTAATAAACACTTAACTGTTTCAGTTTGAACTCACTGCTCTGTTATGACTCCAGCATATTGTGATATCAATAGGCATTGTACAAGTTGCTCTTCTGTTGGTTAAGAGCTCCTTCGTGACCAACCAAAAGTGGAAATAAATGCAGATGATGACCCACCTAAGACTGAAATAATTTTTTTTTTCATTTAGAATGCCTCAGTGGCTAAAATAAATCATTAATCTGTAAGGGCTGCCTTTCACCCACATTGTATGAGACATGTTCCTGTGCACATGACTGTTGCAAGTTCGCTCTTTATCTGGAATCCTTGGTTTTGCTTGCAACAGTACTCACTTCCTCTGACTCTACGCAGGGATATGGCATTACATACTAAGATTATCATGAAAGGCATGGCTGATAGGGTAGGCAGTTGTCCTCTCTGTTTTTAGTTACTGATTTTTTTAATGTATTTATGCTCCCCATAATGCTTTCTATGTTAATGTTTGCTATCTGAGTTTATATGTGTTGTAGATTCCTATTTCTACTGTGGTTGGAATGCTAAGGGATGAGAAATATGGTTCACATCTTAACAACTGGAGATGAGCCTGATTGATAAGGTGCCCCGTCTTGTGGCCTCAGGGAGCTGAGGCAGTTTTTATTCTTTATTTTGGTAACCTAGTAAGGCCCACTAGGCACAGGTGCCTGTTTTCAGGGGTGACCCTGGAGCACTGGGGTGGTTAAGTGATTTGTTCAGAGTTACACAGTATGTAAGTGAAGGTTATAGGAATCAAACCCAGGTCTACTGGATGTATCAATCTCATTTACAGCTCATTACTCTAACCTCTAGGCTATACTTTCAGACCACCTTCATAATAAGGATTGTTCCTAAGCATTTAAATCTCTATACAGACCAAGCTAGCTGCAGTTTAAGAAATGTGATTAGCGTTAAAGGGAACATAAACCCTGTTGTTTACATTTTTTAATATTGTAGGAAGGGTTGCTGAAATCAAGCTTCCTGATTGGCTGTAAACATTTTATTAGGCCTATGTTAAAGGGAACATAAACTTTTGTTGTTTACGTTTTTTATATAATTCTTAATTTGGGAATGAGAGAAGTCTTTTTTGTGTGTTTGTTTTGGAATAGTCCAATTGGCTTTCCTTGTTTAGGGTCTCTGTGCCGTCTTTTCCTGCCCAATTAAAATGCTTTAATTTCTTATGAATTCTGGGATAAGGTGACATCAGTGGAGCAGAAGTGCAGAGTGAAGCTGTCCATGCAGGGTTTCCACTCCGCTAACTTCACCAGGTTCCAGAACTGCTAACTAATTAAACATGCATGTGTCAATGCCAAATATTTGCTTGCATGCTGTTGTACTGGGTCCTGCTTGTACACATTTTTACTATGTATTTACCCAAGCTAGACCAGATGAAATATGATATGTAATTTGCAATGGGGTCCTGATTTGGCACATTTTATACTGCATTTTCCTAGGATAATAGAAATGAGATGCGAAATCTTGTTTTTAGCCAGGTCCTGCTTTTGTAATGTATTTTTACAGGACAAATCATCTTAGATGCAACATCTCCTTTTCAGAGGGGTTCTGCTAAATAGTCCTGTTTTTACACAGCATTATAATATTCTTACCAAGGATAACCTAGCTGAGATGCAATATCTCGTATTCATCTGGGTCCTGCTTTAAAACATTTTTATACTATATTTAGCCAGGATAGCACAGATCATTTTTTTTTCACACACCCTCAGTGTGTGATGTTGAGCTTCACTCTCAGGGTTTAAGTGTCATCATACACCTCCAGTGTGTGAAAAAAACTCATAATACACGTATGTACATGTATTATCCTATATACATCCGATCCGACTTTCGATCCCAGCTGCTGGTACCAGAGGGTCATTGGGGAGTCCTCAGAGCCACTTTCTCCCTCACTCCACCACATCTTTGAAATGGCTACTGGCTCCTTCTCCACAGGACAATCTTTCTGCAGCCAGCCAATCAGGCTGTAAGGAGAAGGGAACTGTCTCAGACAATGCCTTTTTCAAACTTCTGGCACCCTGCCAAGGGAAGACTACTGTAGCACGATTAGTGCTGCAGTCTGACTTTGGATCCCAGCTGCTGATACCAGAGGGCTGCCAGAGATTCCTCAGAGCCATTTCCTCCCTTCCCCCACTAGATCATTGAAACGGCTGCTGCTGGCTCCTTCTCCACAGGACAATCTTATTTCTGCAGCCTGCCAATCAGGTTGCGTTGGGTGGGTGCCGCTTTCCGATATCAGCTCACACATTCAAACAGTCCATCTGCTTGTGGTTCTTGCGTGAAGGACTGAGCATTAAGGACATTGAGGAATCTGCCTGGAGTCAGCCATGAGTCAGCTGTTCAGTTGGCCGCAGTATGCATTAGGCTCCCTTCCATTTTCAGATTGTGAAACTGGCATCTCTGTTATTGAACTGCTCCATGCCTGGTCCAAATGAAGCCACAGTGTACATATGAGATGTCTTATCTTCTGACTCTGTCTGGGTGGTGGATGTTCTTTAGTTGCACCCTATCTGTTAAGAGGTGTTTTCAGTATTCTAATCCTAGTGTATTTGTCATGTTGTTTCCTGTTGTCATGCTCTGCTAGAGTGTCCATTTCATTGTGTTGCTCCCTTTCACTGCCCACTTGTTGTAGGACAACTGCCTTTTGTTAGTTTCACATTATTTGTATAACTGTTTGTTACACCATATGATTCATCTGTGCAACAGCTAGCTACCTACTACAGTACTGCTATTTGTACAGTTTCAGTTCTGTAGAATTTGGTGGTGTCTGTTCATTACATTATGCTCCCTATCTTTCACCTGTGTTTTATCCTGCTTCCTGTGCTACTGTCAACTTCCCCTCCCCCTCACACCCTCTACCCTTCTCACTCTTCTTCTCTCCCCTCCTACCACCTTCCCCCCTTCCTTCTCCACTACATCCCTGTAGACCCTGGTCTCCTTGATCTGGAGTTCCTTCTCTGATCTATCCTGCCCCATTCCCATCCATTCCCCTCTCTGGCCTCACCAGTTGATGGTACATATATCCTTCTATATCCTCCATCTCCTTACCATGGTTCTCATCCTTGCATGTGATGTGGAAGTGAACCCTGGCCCTTCCCCTTCTTCCCTTCCCTCTACCCCAAAAGGCCTTAGTGCTTTTTCACCTAAATGCTTGGAACCTACTTCCCAAACTGGACCTTCTTACAGTAGGGGTTTCCCATAATGCTCCTGATATCCTCTGTATTACCAAGCCATGGCTTTCCTGCAGACTTCCTGATTCTAGCCTGGCCCTTCCTGACTACCTCCTTTTTAAGCAGGACAGAGGCAAGCATGGAGGAGGAGGAGGAGGAGTGGCCCTCTATGTCCATCAGAGCCTCTCCTGTACCATCACTCTCAGGAAGGCCTTACCTTTCTCTCACAAGTATTTGCTCATCAAGATCTCATTCCCCTCCACTCTATCCACGTTCATTGTTTTTTTTTTTCATGTATCTCCTAAAATCACTCCCTCCTCTCTGGTTGACTTACTGTCTGTCATCACCACTCACTCCTTCAGTGAACTAATTCTCCTTGGGGACATAAATATTAATTGACTTTCCCCTGCCACTTAGTCTACCTCCTTCAGGACTGAGTCCCTAAATCTCGCACAAATCATCACTAAACCTACCCAACTCATTCCACTTTCTTCTAACCACACCCTGCTGGATTGGGTTCTATCTTCCCACACACACTGCATCATTACTTCAGGTATGTTACCTGATGCATTCCATAACCATTGTATGACTTATTGTGTCAGAAAAGTCCAACGTCACCAATCCTCCACCCAAGTACATCTAGTCTCAGTCCCTACGGTCACTAAACACAGATGCTCTACTAAATTACCTGTTTGCAACAGATTGGTCATCCATGCTCACTGCTCCTGACATAGACATTGCTCTTTCCCCCTTCCATTTGATCTTAACTTCTGTCAGGGACCAACATGTCCCTGTCCAGGAGGCCAAAGTCAGGTCTTCTCACCATCCTTGGATCACCCCTGACCTCACTGATTTGTGCTGAACCTGGAAATCAAGCCTGGTCTCAGATCAAATTCTCTCACACTCTGTCTGATCTTCACTCCTGCAGAGTACTTAGGAACTCATGAACAAAGGCCATTCAAACCGCTAAATCCTTATACTTCAAAAGCAACCTCCAAAACACTCTCGAATGCCCCGCCAAATTTTGGATGGTGATCCACTCTTATGTTTGACCTCCAAAACCAATCTACTTCTCCTGTCCTTACAGTAAATGGCACACCACTCTGACCCTTCCTTTGTTGTTTGTTACCTCAATGAGTTTTTTTACCACTTGTGCTCTCCCTTCCTCACCCTGCCCCAATTTATCTCTCACCCCCTAGTCTCCACACTCCCTCCATCTTCCTCCTCCATGGGGTTTCATTTCCCTCATGTGTCTGTGCAGGAAACCTTGCTTGCTCTCCTTTCATTCAACCCATCCAAATCTAGCCCTGATAGTCTGGATCTGGAACTCCTCCATCTCTCAGCTCCTGCCATTGCCTTCCCCTCACTCATCTCCTTAACCACTCCTTCACCCTAGATGCTGTCCTGCAGGCTTGGAAGCTGGCCAAAGTTCTCCCACTTCATAAAGGAGGTGGTCCCTCCTCCCCTGGCAGTTACCGTCCTATCTCTCTTGTCCTCTCGCTTGCAAAATTGCAAGAGAAATTGGTCAACTCATGACTGCCCGACTTCCTTCACTACTCCAACTTCTTCTTTCCATTGCAGTCTGATTTTCGGAAGCACCATTCCACTGTCTCCTCCCTCTTACATGTCACTGACTCCATCCTCTCTGGAACGGATCCGGGACACATCACAGCGTCCATTTTCATTGATCTAGCCAAAACCTTTGATCCAGTGACCCATCCCCTTCTCCTGATTAAGCTGAGTTCTGCTGGTGTTTCAGACTCCACTGTTGGGTGGTTTCACTCCTACCTCTTGGACTGTCTGCAATCAGTGCAGGTAGGTGACATCCTGACTCCTCCATTCCCCATCCAGGCTGGGGTTCCACATGGCTACATTCTTGGTCCTGTCCTCTTCTCCATCTTCCTCAATGACCTTCCCTTGTCCTGTGTCAACTTGCACATTCACATGTATGCAGACAACAGTTATCTACACCTCAGATCCTTCAGCTGAGGCTGTTGAAAATACACTCCAACAAGATTTCCATGATATCCATCATTGGATTTGGGCCAACCAACTCCAAGAAAACAGTATCCATGACCTTTGGTTCCAACCAGAAACTGTCCAGGCTTGCCTCCCTCCCTTCCTTCCTTCCCCACCCTGGATGGTTTTCCCCTTGACGTGATCCATTCCTATAAGTACCTTGGTGTGTGGCTTGATAGCAGGCTCGACTTCTCTGCCCACAATGATGCCATCCATGATAAACTTCACCCCAAACTTGGAGCCTGTACCATAACAAAGACTGCCTGTCTCTGCATCCGCATGTCTGCTGGGAACTGGTTACTAAAATGGTGTTGCCAGTCTTTGACTACACTGACGTGGATTACTGAACTACTCCATCCTCTTCCCTTACCAGACTGGACACCCTCTGTAATGTCTTCTGTCATTTTGCCAGTAACTCACCTCCTCGTACCCATTATTGCACACTCTACTCTTTCCTATCCATCCTCTCTCTTCCCTCTCATCTCCTGCATCACTGCGCTTCTTTCATCTCTAAATACTGGTTTGAGGAACTGACTGTGTACTTATCCATTTTCATCTCTCCCATCCCTTCTGCCGCATACCCACTTCATTTCAGGGACTCACGCATTTTCTCCCTCCCCCACCCTCATTCCTTAGCTGGGAGTTCAGCTTTTTCCTATTGTCGCCCCTCTCTGGAACTCCGTCCCGTCTAAACTTCATCTCTCACCCTCTCCAATCTCCTTTAAGCACCAGCTTACACTCCTCCCACCTCCCTTCTGCACCTGCCAGTTCCCTTCCTGACCTGCATTTCCCTCCCCTCCACTAGGTTTTGCCCCTTCCCTTGATATGGTTGTATGCCACCCTATTTCTCTGCACCTTGATTGTCTACCAGTTGTTTGATTTTTGTCTCAGGATGTCGAGTGCTTTCTTGCTCCTGATATCCATGACTTGAACATTTTGTACCTTTTGTCAGTATGCACTACTGTTTGAACTTTACTTGTTTGTAATAATCTGTTGTATTGTATTGTACTGTACTGTATTTGCTTGATGCTTTCTTCTACCCTTTCCCCCGGGTCACACCTAAAAATGAGCATTGGTTCAGTGTGCCTTTCCCGGTTACCAATTTTAAATAAATAAATAATTACATACATACTGTCACAAACCAACTCAACAGGTCAGCCCTCTACTCCCAAAGTGCCAACCTCCGAGCGCAGTCTTATGAACAGTTAACAGAAACAGGATAACCCTACTGTCTGTTTTGTGGGTTCAAATCAACCTTTGGTCTCAGTTCTGGAGGGATTCAAACTGTGAACCTCTTGCTAGCATACTCAATGCACAGGCTCAGATAATTCTGTCTTCGGGGGGCCAGATATCTTTGTCTACGGGCACCTAACCAGGTGTACAAAATGAACCCTTAAAAAATTTTAATAAAGACCTCAGATTATTCTTACCTTTTTCCAATTTGGTATCACCACTCAAGCTTATGCACAGTGTCTGCTTTAACCATATATACTCCACTTGTTAAAGAAAAGAAATTCAAAGACAGACAAGTAGGCTCTAAAAATAGAGTTTTACTAAAATAGATAAAAAATATGTAAAACATAAAATACAGAACCAATATTACAAGAACCATACAATCTTTTAAAAGAACAAGGTTTTAACAGTGCAATTCCTACTACAGTACTTAGATTGTGTCTCTATCTGTATACTTGCTTAAAGTGTTCAAAGATGTTTTTTTGTCAGAGTGTAGATAAAAGAGTCTCTGAAGGAAAACAGAATACTGTTTAAAAATCTGTCTTGGTCAACCCCTTTGTGTGAGGTCACCTAGCTTCTCCTCTGTTTATTAAAAATCATACACCCAGGACATTTGATCATTTTAGAAGGAAAGTTAATTAAGGTTACATCAGCAGAAACTCCTTTCCCCCATGTGACTTCCCCAATCAAGTCTGTAAATTTCCTTTCATCTATGAGTAGTATCCCCTCTCACACAGACATCAAAGCATTTATGATTTCACACCAGTGTGCTAAACCTGGTTTTCCCTCCTTGAAATGTCATAAAAGGGATACTGATTTCCTTCTTAACAGTTAAAACTATATTTAACTTAGAAAAACAGGAGAATCTTGATTAAGGCCTGTTCTAGTCTATAATTAGCTTCTGGCCTTCCAGGTAACACCTTGTATCTAAAACCTGTGTGTGTGTGTGTGTGTGTGTGTGTGTGTGAGATCTCACATGCTGTCTCAGCATCTCTCATGAGAGACAGTCCATAACACATTTTTATATTAAAAAAAATCATAGTGTACTCAGAACTGGCTGTCCACGTGTCACAATCCTCCCCACCTAGACTGAATTTGGGGGCCCTACCCCGGCATGGGATGAGCTTCCCAAATCAGTTCACTCCTCATACACGTGAGACAGACCATCTGAGTTATGTTTTTTTTGCCTCCAGCTCTATGTACGATTGTCATATCATACCCTTGCAAAGCAAGACTCCATCTTAGCAATCTACCATTGTTCTTTCCCACCTGCGTCAGCCAAACCAGGGGGTTGTGGTCAGTCTGCACCACAAAATGCTGCCCATATAAGTATGGCTCTAATTTCTTTAGGGCCCACACTATGACAAGACACTCTTTTTCCACAGTGGAGTATGCCTGCTCCCTTGAAATTAACTTCCTACTCAGGTACACTACTGGGTGATCTGTCCCTTGGCTTGATGTCTGACTCAGTACTGCCCCAATACCCATGTCTGAGGCATCAGTCTGAACTGTAAAGGGTTTTCTATAGTCAGGACTTGTCAAAACAGGAGCACTGCACAGTGCCTCCTTTAGTTTGGAAAAGGCTTCTTCACAGACTGGACCCCAGGAAATTTTCTTGTGCATCCTTTTCTTTGTCAGGTCAGATAGGGAGCAGCCAGAGCACTGTAATTGGGTACAAATTTTCTGTAGTACGCTGCTGTCCCTAGAAAACTCCTGACCTGATTCTGCATTTCTGGTCTGGGCCATGCCTGGATTACCTCTATTTTTATTTGGTTAGGACGGAGCTGTCCCTGGCCTACCACATGCCCAAGGTATGCCACTTCTCCCATGGTCACCTGGCACTTCTCGGCTTTGACAGTGAGCCCGGCCCTCTGTATCCTGTCCAGCACTTCCCTAAGGTGGGATAGGTGTTCCTCTCAGCTGGTACTAAAGATAGCAATGTCATCCAGGTACGCCATGGTGTACACCTCAGCACCATTTAACACCTGGTTCACCAACCTTTAGAAAGTGGCCGGGGCGTTCTTCATTCCAAAAGGCGTTACCTTAAATTCAAATAAGCTTATCGGAGTGATGAAGGCCGATCTCTCCCTAGTGCTGTCTGTCAACTCTACCTGCCAATACCCCTTGGTCAGGTCAATCGTCGAAAGGTAGGTCGCCCCTCCCAACTTGTCCAGGAGTTCATCTGTCTGGGGCATCATGTGGGTGTCTGACTTTGTGACTGCATTCAGTCCATGATAGTCCACACAGAAATGAGTCAAGCCATCTGGCTTGGGCACAAGGGCTATGGGTGAAGACCAGGGGCTGTGGGATCTCTGGATTACCCCTAAATCCAGCATCTCCTCCACTTCCCTCCTAATGTCCTTTTGGACAGCCTCTGATACCCGATTTGTTGTCCGCTGTATGGGCGTCTTTGTCCCTGTCTCCACATTGTGAGTCACTAAGGGGGTTAGTCTAGGCTTGGTGCTAAATAATGGGGCAAAGTCAGCTAAAACATCCCTTACTTTATGGATCTGGTCTGGGGCCAGCTGGGGAGACAATTTGACTGCCTCCACAGAGGATTCCCACTTACTTTCTTCCAGCAAGTCCAGAAGGGGGTCTCCTTCGTCCGTCCCCTCCGCAGGACAACACACTGCAAACACCATGTCAGCCCTATTTGCATATGGCTTCATCATGTTGACATGGTACATCCTTTCTGTCTGTCTTCTGTCAGGTAACTCTACAATGTAGTTCACATCATTTACCTTCCTAATCACTTTGTACGGTCCTGCCCACTCAGCCTGCAGCTTGCCTTTCCAGACCAGAATAAGGACCATGACTTCCTGACCCACCATGTATGAGTGAGCTCTGGCTCTGCAGTCATACCACACTTTTTGTTTCTGTTGGGCAGCTGCCAGGTTGCTCTGGGCTGTCCCTATAAGCTCCTTCAGCCTTTCCCTAAACCTAAGGACATAATCCACTATGGGAGTTCCCTGGGAGGTGTGCTTGCCTTCCCAGTCCTCCTGGATCAAGTCTAGGGGCCCATGTACCCAGCATCCATATAAGAGTTCGAAGGGGAAAAATCCTGTCGACTCTTGGGACACCTCCCTGTATGAAAACAACAGGTGGGGAAGGCATTTCTCCCAGTCCCTCCCATGCTGTTCAGCAAATGCCCAGAGCATTGACTTCAGGGTACCATTGAATCTTTTCACAAGCCCATTGGCTTGTGTGTGATACGGTGTCATGCATCTCTGCACCACCCCACACTTCTCCCATAAACATTTCATCAGATCCGACATGAAGGAACCCCCTCAGTTGGTGATAACCTCTTGCGGAAACCCAACACGGGAGAAAATCCCCAGTAAGGCATCTGCCACTTTGTCTGTCCTCAAAGAGGATAGGGTGACTGCCTCTGGCTACCGGGTGGCATAATCCACCACAGTCAGGATGAATCTCTTCCCTGAGGAGCTGGGGGTATTTAAAGGCCCCACAATATCCATTCCCACCCTCTGGAATGGCTCTTCCACTACAGGCAATGGAATCAGGGCAGCTTGGGTTTTCTTGCCCACCTTCCCTATTTCTTGGCACTGTTGACAAGACCTGTAATACTTCTTCACCTGCTGGGTGAAGTTAGGCCAATAGAGATTCTGGGCCATCCGCTGCATAGTGTGTGCAATTCCCAGATGACCAGACAAGGGAATATCATGGGTAATCTTGAGCAACTGCACACGATACCCCTGGGGAACAACAAACTGCCTGCCCAGCACCCCTCCCTCTGTCTATACTGCCTGAGTATTTGCATTAACATTGTGCATTGTCTAGGCTGCTTGTGAGTGCAGCTTGCTCTTTAAAGTCATACTGAAACAAGCAAGACATTACATCTGACTATCTTCCCATCAGACTTTACACAGCACATCAAGCTGATATGAGGGTAGCAAATTGGAGAGCTTATCCTGATCACACTTTCAGACTAGAAGGCAAGAGGAAGTTGCTGCATCCTTGGGCATGGTGTTATGAAAATCCAGACAGAAACAGCACTGGCTCAATTACACTTTTACTGTAGACTGCTACACATAAATTGCTACATAGAAAAATCTGGCCATGGTTTCTGTAACGTGCATGTCCCGACTTCGTGCCTAGACTGAGGTGATAAACTCTCATAGCATTTCAGAAGCCTGCTCAGGAGTAAGGTGGGGGAGGAGAAGAGAAGCTGACTGCACAAAACTTGGAGCTGACTGTTGCTGCTGCCCCATTACTGACTGTTGCTGCTGCTGGGCTGCTGAGGAGGAGGTAGACAGAGCTGCCTAGACGGGGCCATAATTGCAGCACAAATAGGGAATAGAGGGTGGGAGAACTTGTAAAGGGAGGGGGTTTGGTGGTTAATGCAAATGCGCAGCAGGCTCAGATCCTTGCTGGGTGGAATCTTCTTGTACTCGGAAAGGACCAAAGCACTCTCACAGGAGTGCTTCAGGCCTTTCAACAGCAAGAAGTTTCTGCCCAGCAAGCAGTGACTTGTTTCATGATCAGAGTGCCTAGTCCTTGGTCTGTCACTGCTGAGCCCATTGCAGCTTGAGCTGCATTGGACCCGAGAGTGACATCCCTCTGAAATGGCTTAATTGTAACAAGATGCTCGCTTTGTGCTGCATGTGTAAGCAAATTTAAAAATGAATATTGGTTGTGAAAAAGGCTGCATTAATGGAACCTTAAATAAGGAAAAAAACAGGATTATTTCACAACAGCCACACAAACTAACACTCGGGGTAATAAACAGGCTTCATACATGTCAGAACGTCCAATTATAGTAAAAAAATGCAAACAGGGTTTATGTTCCCTTTACGAAACTGGCTGAGGTCATGTAGTGTGGTGACTGTGGGAAAGTGGAGGCATCCCTCTGTGGCTATTTGGATTAATTTGGTTCTGGGAACACTTCTACAAATTAAATGTTTAAACAAAATTCAGCTTCTATAGTAGAAGTCGGGAGATGATCCTCCCATTGTACAGGTCACAGCTGCAGTCACACTTGTGAGGCTGCAAGAGGTACGGTGTCCACACCTGAGGAGAGACTATGACAAGGAGGCAGTAGTACAGCGTAGGGCAACCAAGCTGGTCCATGGACTGGGGGCAAGATATTCGAGGAGAGGCTGCTGAACTTAAACTTGTATGCCCTTAAGAAAAGGAGGGAAAGAGCCAGCCCTGTGGTGAAGATGGCTGAGGTGCCATTCACACTGTACCTTTTCTTATGCTAGCAACCTGGGTTTGGGAACAGACTCGGGTCAGCCAGAGTGGGAGAGGATCAAGCATCAGAGGGACTGCTCTCCTCTCTCATGGTCAGGAGGCATGTCAGCCTGGCACACAAATACTACCAGATGGAGGCCTGTTGGCAGTGCAGCGCAAGCAGCAAGAACAGGAGGGTGCTGGAGCATGAAGAAAAACAGGAAAAGGGAGACTTGGGCTTTGTGAAGCCCTGCCTGTATCCCAGCATTCTACCCTACTGCTCCGGTCTGAGGCTTCACTGGATATGTATGTCAGGGGGGAAGCCAACTCTCACCCACCCGCCCCGCCATGGGGATACTCAGGAGTACTCACCTATGACCAGACAGAGGTGAGAGAAGACCATCAGGCCCGGTTACAGGGCTGATAAGCCACTCAAAACCTGCCAAGGAGAGTAAAAACCTTTGTGGCAAAAGAGAAAAGGAGGAAAAGGGGTGACACGATCGAGACATATAAGTACCTGCATGACATAACTAGGGTGGACACCAAGGAGTTTTTCTCCTTCAGCTCAGAAACAGGGATGAGAGGGAACTCACTTAAACTCGCGGTGGGGGGGGGAGAGATTCACAAGGGAAATCTGCAAGCACCTTTTCACTGATACAGTGGTGAACAAGTAGAACAAGCTGCCAGAGGAAGAGGTACGTTCAACTCAGTGAATCAAGTCAAGCAGGGATGAGACAGGCATACGGGATAAGTTAGAAAAGGGGTGGGGGCAGAAACAATGGGGAGGTATGGTCACTAGAACCAGTGCGAAGTAGTTAGGTAGGGTGGACAGATTGGATGGGCTGACAGGCCTTTTTCTGCCGTCATTGTTTTTTTTTTTTTCATTTTTATCCCCCTTCCGTGTCCCTTCCTGCTTTTCCCTCTGCTGACAACATAATCCTCATTGTGTGATATTATAATCAGTTTCCTGTGGAAATGATCACAATGTAACAAATGGTGTAATATGACATCTGTGGGGGGATCAAAGCAGGAGGAGCAGATGAAGTCTTTAGGTAAGCAGTAACCCACTCCGGAGTGTTATAGGGATTTATCACATGGGTTGAAAAAAGGGAGCAACCCAATTGGTCAAAGAGCATCAGGTGATAATTTAGTTTATTGCACTCAGAGATTGCAACCTATTCAGAGAACCCCAAAAAAATAAAATTCACTACCGTTTACAAGTTGCACACATAACATTATTTATTTTACTTATTTATTAAATTCTGTTAAGCGGGTAGGCCCGCTGAGCCTTGAGGGTTCCTTTTTCAGGGGCAACCTGGAATTAGTTACATGTAGTAAGGCATATAAATTGAAATAGTACATTTCTGGACAGATCATACAGGATTACACTTAAGACAGAGTACAGAATTACATGTACAGCAAAGTTATATATGCCTTAACATCATATCAAATACAAAGAAACGCTAATCTACCTAATACAGTAATTTGTATAATCTAGCCTACTGATATCACATCAGACAAAACAAATATGAAAAAAATGCAATCTTAATAAATTACACATTGAATTTTATATTAACAAGCATTTGTCAATGCCGAATGTTGTTGCGCTGGCATTGGCAGTGGCGGAGCTAGAGAAGCATAGCGCTTTGATTTTGTTAATGTATCGCAAAAGGTGATTTTACACAGTGAGCATGCCATTGTGTGCCACAGCTGCGGAAATACGTTTTGGGCAGGCTGTGAAAAATGGCAGCTGGACTGTTGATAAGGAGGTGTGCACAAATGCCAGTGGTGGAAATGTGGCATGAAAATATTGCAGATTGACAAAGTTACAAGGGTGCGTGGAAACTGCGCAATGCACGCTTGCAACACAGTCATCGTATGGACTTTCGGCAGCAAATTTTCAACATAGGCATTTTAGGACCTCTGCTCATGAATAGTGTCACCATCATTTCCTCAAACGGTCCCGAAAACTGAGTTCGCACAGCGACCATGCAATTCTGTGCCGGATGTGCAAAAACACATTTCAGCCAGCTGCACTGATCATAAGGAGGCATGGAAAAATGCCAATGATGAACAGCTGGAGTGAAACTATTACAAATTCACAAAGTCGCGAGCGTGCATGCAAACTGCGCAATGCACACTCGTAAAACACTCATTTTATTGACTTTCGTCCCCAAATTTTCAACATAGGCATTTTAGGACATCTGCTAATGGACAGTGTCACTGCCATTTTCATAATGTGTCTTGAACACGGGCTTTCCACAGCGACCGCACTATTCTGTGCCGGAACTGCAAAAACAGATTTTGGCCAGGATGTGAAAAATGACAGCTGTACTGTTCATTAGGAAGTGCAGAACAATGGCATTGTTGAAAATCTGAAGTGAAAATATAAGTTTGCGAACTTACGAGCGTGCATGCAAACTGCGCAACGCAGGCTCATACACAGTCATTTTATGGAGTATTGTCACCAAATTTTCAACACAGGCATCTTAGGACTCTGCTCATGAACAGTGTTAGTGTCATTTTCGTAATGTGTCCTGAACACTGATTTCGCACGGCGACTGCGCTATTCTGCGCTGGAAGTGTGAAAACACATTTTGGCCAGGATGTGAAAAATGACAGCTATATGGTTCACAAGAAGGTGTGGTAAAATGCCAATGTTGAGAATCTGGCGTGAAAATATTAAGAATTCACTAACTTACGAGCGTGCGTAGCAACTGCGCAATGCATGCTCGTAAAACAGGCATTTTTTTTATTTTTCCCACCAAATTTGTAATATAGGCTTTTTGAGAGCCACCCTCATGAACAGTGGCACTGTCATTTCATTACTTGGCCCCAAAAGGTGATTCCACGCAGTGACTATGAAATCACCTTTCTGGACCGAATAACTCCATGACAGTGCAAGAATTCATGAGGAGGGGTCCCAAAAACCCCGAGTTGAAATTCTGGGGCCAAAATTCCCAAAAATGCGTGAGATATGCAGCAAAGTTGAAAACACCTTATTTATTCCATTGTCAGAGGGAGGGCCTCTGAAAAAAGAGGCGTCACAAAATGATAGTGGGTGCTCGACTGGCAATTAATTTATTATACATATCGCACAACATTTCATTTTACTTTCATTTACATTTCCAACATTCCTTCACTTTCAAAGTTATCCTTTTTCAGTCTACAGTCAAACCTTTATACTTTTTCATTTACGTATTTCAATATTTAGTCCATTTTCACTGTCTTCTCGGGGTCCGGATGTTTTAAAGCCCGATACCCCTTGGTCCTCTTTTTCTTGGAAACCGTCTGTTGTCCTTGTTTGCTTGTTGTCCTTAGTCTTCTTGGGGTCTGGATGCTTGGAAGCCCAATACCCCTTCTCCTGTTCCCCTTGTTGCCCTTCCTTTTCCCAGCTGCTGATGGCAACTGGCCCTCATATTAATCCTTCCTTCCCCGTACTTTTTTGCTTGCCTCCACTTCCGGGCCTCTCAGCCCCGCCCTGGTTCTACATGGCTCTTCCCACCCACCCCCATTTATTTTATTTTCTTCATATCTCTACTAGCCCATCTCCAGCTTATGCGATGGAATGATGGGCCCCCTTCTCCTTTTCCCACTTTTCTATGCTATCTTCTATTTGTAATACATATGTTGCCATCCCCACTGTCGAGAAGTATACCCCGTCCTGTCTGTACATTCCTGGGCTGGAAAAAATGATGCCTTTATGTTCTATGTATGTCCCCCCCACCTCCTTTAGCCAAGCCGCCACTTTCCTGTTAATTCTTTCCCTGGCCCATTCCACCCCTTTTATATCCCTGAGCCTGCCAAACCATCCTAGACACCATTTCTGACCAAGCTATCCTTGCCTGTGGCCATTACTGTTGCATTGTGCCCAAATCCCCTACCATCTCTTTGCACAATAGCCCCCATAGTCATTCTCCTAGATCATTACCTCCCAAGTGTATTATTATCAGGTCTGGTTTAGGCCACTTCTGCTTCAACTCCTCCATGGTTGGCATGATCTGCACCCACCTCATGCTCCGTACCCCTTTCCAATGAACCATCACTCTGTCGGGATCCTGTCCCAGTTGTCTCCCACCTTGATGATTAGCGGCCCACCTCTCTGCCCAATAAATGTACGAGTGCCCTAGTATCCAGACCCGTCTGCACCTTTCCTGACCTGTGAAAAGCAAACGCACATATTAGACCATTTTCCTTACATATGTCTTTTAGCAGTTTGACTTCCACGTGCCTGCATTTTTGATTTCTTCTTCAGACCCACCTTTTTCTGCTAGCGTGGATGCAGCTCCTATTCTAAATGAACGAGAGGAGTAATTCTGTGGGTTCTCCTCCAAGTGTGCCATTCCTTTCTTTAACAACCCCGTTACCTGGAAACATGTCACCAGTTTTCCATCTCTATGCGTAAAGAACTGCCCACTCCTACTCTGTCTCTTTGCCTTGTATTTCCATAGCGCTGTGACTGGGCATGTTCCTTCCCCTTCCTGTTTGTCCAATACAATCTCTGCCCCCATTCCCCTCTGGTCAGTCTTCGAGCATCTAAGCCAGATTGTGACCTTCTCTTGTTCCACAACCCCCCTTTGTCATCTTTCTTGTCGGCCGCCACTACCTCACTGACCCTGAATGCGCCTCTTGCCATCACTGTGAAAATGGCCCTGAACAAGTAGGCTTCGAAATCTGAAGAACAAATCTCCCCTAGTGCCCCAACCAATGCCTTAAGTTTATCCTCTGCAATGGGCTTTCTTGCATCTGCCTTCCTTCCTTTTAGCCGCTGCCACCCCATCAACATGCGTTGAACCACCTTAAACTTATTCGGCTCGGCCCAACCTTTTGTGCTACATGCCCATCCTATCCCTGCTAGCTGAACCCCCATTGTCCCACTAGCCATTCCTGCCTCCCACTTCTTCACCATGTATTTTGTTACCTGGTTCTGTGAAACTGGCTCACTTACCTTGAACCCTTCCTGCTCCTGGAACTCCTGGAATGCCCTCCCACGCCCCTTCGTATGCTTTTAGCGTGTTGGCAGACCTGGAGCTCCTGTATAACAGTCGGGCTCTTTCCAGCCAATTTCCCACACTTTGCCCCTCCTTGGCCTGTGCTGGAACAGTGCTTATTCTACCCACTCCAATTCGCTGTGAAAGTGGGATGATGCTGAAGAATTATAAACCTTTTTAACTCTCACTGTATCTCATACATAGTCAGAGCACGTAAGAGTGGGATGTTCCACTTTCACAATTGGGGAGGGGGGATAAAACATAAATCTCTGAACACTGATGAGGTATATATTAAGTATGTTTATAGGTACACTTGTGTCTCTTACAGGTATTAGACTGTAATCTCCAGAGTACTGGAACCAATCACTTCAGTTCGTGGTTCTGTCACCCAAAGAATGCACGTAAGGATGCTGAGGCACTCCTTCCACATAAGTACAACAGTGTATAACTCAGTTACCCTTATCAGGAGCATAGAATTGTGAAGACTAGAGCAACTGTGGTAGAGGGGCACATTCCTGCTTGCTATTAGGATGCCAATTATTTGTCTGTGGGACAAAACATCATGTAAGCTATGACAACACGACATTGTCATTCCAGTCTTCACAATTCCATGGTCGAGAGAGCGAAAGCACGGTCAGTCATTGTCATTCCTGTGAGAAGCCTGTCACTTTCTGCAGCTCCAGTTGCTTCTGACAATTGCAGTGCTTGAAAGCACTTTTTCATAAAATTGTTCAATATTTTATGATTAAACAGAAAAGCGGCATTTTAAAACAGCGACTGAGACGCCACTTACCAGTAGTTCATGAACCAACTGAGATTAAAAAGCTGACTGGCCATACAGAGTGACGCCACTTTGTGATAGGAGAGTGTCATTCAGTAAATAGTTACCCCTACGCATACGCATGCATGGAGTGTGGCTCACACACACACACACACACACACACACACACACACACACCTATGCAGAGTAGGACCGCGCATGCACAGTGTCCCATTGGCTTCACGCCGCATGTGCGGTCCTCGTACCTCCCGCATCCATGCAGCTCATTAGGGGCCTACCCCTACAACCCAGCACCCCTGGCCTGGGCTCTACCCTCCTTCTGACCTTGCTGGTGAGCCTTTTGCTTCTGCTCCCTTCGGGAGTCACCATATCCCGCATCTGCAAAACAGACCCCCCGTCGGCTTCCCCGGTGGAGCACCTGGCTCAGCGGCCTCCTTTCCATGTGTCTGCTCACAGAAGCAGCCAGACATGGCCCTTGTCTGCATTTTCCATGCCTCCCCATGTCCCTCCCTCTGTCCAATGCTGCACCGGGTACCCAGGACTCCCGAAATCATGGAATGCCCTCCACCGATGCCCCCTACCTCACCAGAGCCCGCAGAGGAAGCACGGAACCAGGACAATGCTGCTGAGGGAGGCATCCCCCATACTACTCTCTCCCTCCTCACCTCCTGATCCAGGCCTAGCTAGAGCACAGACCCTGAACAACACTGCTGAGGGAAGCAGAGCAACACAGCTGGCACCACAGACACAGCGAAAAACACAGAACCAAGATAACGCCGCTGAGCTTCCTTCCCCGCACGGAAGCAGCCCCCCCACTACTCTCTCTCTCCCTTCCCTATGGACCCTGGCCTATTCTCTATCAATACAGCCAGCACCACGGAAACCAGTAGGTCCTTATTTCTTTGGCCTGCTGGATGGACCAAGCTCCACGAAGAGCACAGAACCAGGCCACAAACCCAGTAAGTGCTAATTTTTTTTTTTCAAACTTTAAATTCCTGTTGTGGTCTTTCTGGACCCTGTTCTGGTCTGCTGACTGCACCAAGCTCCCCCGCAGACCATATCACAATTGCAATTAATAAAATGCAGCAATCAATATATTTTTTCACATATGTGATGGTACATAGACCTTCTATTCATCGGATATTCTTTCTCAAGCCTCATAGAATGTTAAAATTACAAGCCTCCCTACTAGGCTTCCTAAACAATCCTGAAATGCTTCCAGCCCCCATGCAGACCCTGTTAGGCCTCCCCAACCAACAAAGCCCCTGCCATGCGGCCGGGTCTACTAATCCCAAACCAACCTTACCTCCTCTGATCTCCTGCCAATTGAAGTACTGAGCTCTGTTAATCTTGAAACCCAGCAAAAAGAGGGATATCCTCTCTTCTGCTGGGTCTTAAATACCCCCGAACCCCCTTTCCTTCTGCCCAATCTCCACCTGTCCTACCTGTCTAGTTGTATTTGTCATGGCAGGTATGACATCACGACCCCTCCCCTTTTACCTGAGCTCTTCCCCCTACTTCCTTCCTGCCCTCCCCCATCCCTATAACCTGCACCTGTTCCTAGACTGGCCTTCCCTCCCCCCATCCCCTTTTTCTTGAGATCCTCCTGACAAGTTAGGTTGTCCCTTAGGGGCAACTGCATTTATACAGCTTACCAGCATTTCTTCAGTTCACGGTTGGCTTTGAAGAGTGTAGACATGTTCCCGGTCCACCAAAGACGTCGTGCCAGACTCTGGAGGTAAGTATGGGGTGAGGGGGGTCTGGGGAGGCAGGGTGCACAGAGGGTGGGTGCGAGTGGGGGGGCACAGAGACTACGAGGAACCGTTTCGCTTTATGGGTAAAAAAAATTAGACATCATGGGACAGTTTTTTTTTTTTATGGGATTGGCATGCTGGTGGGCTCCCCATGTGCCACCTAACTGTTGGGAGGGGGTCTGTAACCATGAAGTGGGCATCCTCGTTGGCACACAACATGAGGGATGTTATGCTGAAGGGATTGGGCACCCATTGGCACACAAAGCAAGCGGGGCTGAGCCAAGGGGATTGGGCACCTCTTCAGTATTTAACAATGGGGGGTTTCTTTATGCCAACAGGAAGTGGGCTCCCCCATTGGCACACAAAGAAAGCGGCAGGGTGCGGGCTGAGCCGAGGGGGGTTGGGCACCCCCCTCGGCATTTAACAATGGAGGGGTGATTTATGCCGATGGGGAGTGGGCTCCCTGTTGGCACATACAGAGGGGCAAGGGTAACCGACAGAGGGATTGGGCACACCCGGAGTTGGTAGTTTGGTGGCTACTGTGCCGCCATGTTCATAATGTGGTGAACACGTCAAGGGAAGGCCCGCTGCATCTGATAAGCTTTGCTTGCATTGCAGCAGACCTTTTCTTAGATGTGCTCACCAAATTATGTGTGCATGATGTGGCGCCGGCATGCAGGCTGATTGGGGAATGTGGGACACACCTACTGATGCGTGCCCTGCATTTGCCCAACAGCGACTGCACCTCCAAATCCCCACTGCCGCAAGATGTTGACTGCACAAGCATGCCAACATAAAAAGGGAATATACTACCCAAAGCAACCATTTCACATACATTTCATTATTTGCAACAAACTCCCCAAAATATTCTTTTTTAATATTTGATAATTATCAGGGGTGGGATATTCAGAAATGCACCACAGGCCGGCGCAAGTCCAGCGTAGCGCAAGTCCAATGCGCCATGGTGCACTGAGAGCAATATTCAAAGATTACGCAAGTCGGCATGTGCCAGCGCAACATGGCTGAATATCTCATGGAAGTGCCAGAGCACAGTCAGGGGTGTGCCAGGAAGCAACCCAATATGTGCAATAGCACAACCATGGATGTGCAAGGGGCCAAGGAAGATGCGCCAGAACACATATGGAGCAGCCACAAGCACAGCAAGGAGCAAGGCACCGGGGAGGTGGGTGTGGCCGCCAGGGAGATGGGGGAACCAGGCGAGAGGCACAGCCTGCCCATAAAGGAACACCGCCCAAGGAGAACGGGCATGTAGCTGGCCCCTGCCCACATGCACCACAGTGGTGGATGTAGGTAGGGTGGCACCAATGGCCATGGGTGGACAACCACTGACCACCCCCCCCTGCAGGATGACATGCACCATGCCAACTGGGCCACAGCCGGCAACACCCAGGCAAACGGCACCCATCATATACGCCACACAACCTGAACAGCCGGCCCATGGCCACCCCAGGGCACAGCCACTAACTGATGGGCAAACACCACCATGCACAACCCCAGAACAACACAGGCACACCACACAGCCACCCAGCACACCACTACAGCATGGCTCCACTTGCCAGCCACAAAGCAGATTCGGACATAGATGGGTAACCAAAACAAATCTGTATTAAATAACAAAGAACAAACACAGGTATAATACAGTCAACAAATAGAACATGGGAACAAGGAACGGGAATGGGGAAACTATATACAAAGCAAGCTGATGGCAAGGAAGGGAGGTAGGGGGACAGGGGACAGGGCTATACAAAGGGACAGAGGAGGGCAAGGGAAGGGGGAACAGGGGAAGACACAGATGTAGCAGGCCTGAGAGACCCTATAGGTGGCCCCGTCCTGCCACTGCCTGGTGCTGACCCAGCTGCAGCAGCTGACGCGTCAGTCTCGCGACCTCCAAAGTGGCAGTGGTGATTGAAATAGTCCTCCTCAGGAGACGGCCGTAGTTGGCCTGATGAGGCCCTCGTTGGACACCTATGACAAAGGAAGAAACACATGATCAGTGCGTGTCCAGGACACCCCAGCCCATCCACTGTGTGCAGCGGACAGTGGCGACACACATCCCTGGGGTGGCACCCTGGCCACCTGCAGTGGGTGGGCCCACACCTACTGCCGATCCGACATGCCATGGCTATGCAAAGCACTGGACACCACTGCCCATGGGTCACCCACCAGCATTGTGGCAGGAAGGTGACATGGAACAGTGGCAGGACCACAGCAGCACTGGTGGCAGCTGGACGCACCCACAGCCCACCAGCAGCTGTCGCACACATGTGCATTGGCCACAGCATGGTGCCACACACACTACGGGCAGAACACAGCTACCACAGCTCAGCACACAGGGGGCTGTGGCCCACTCCCACCCCCGCTGCCCACCCTGCACAACATTGTAGGTATACACTGCGCCTACCTGCATGCTGATGCACTGCATGCGCCGGTCTGGCAGCACCACCTCCCTGCCCTGCATCCCATGCCACAGGTCCCATGGCAGCCTGCTGTAGCCCGTCAGGTGTGCCTGCTGCCCAGGCTCTCCTCCTGTCCCCAGGGCCTAGGACAGAAACATAAACATGCACACATCAGTACACAGCAACACCATGTGCCTCCCCCTGCACAGAGTGCACCCCAGCTCAGCACGGCCACAGTGTGGTGGCACAGCACACTCAGGGTGTGCTGCCCCAGCCCACAGGGCATGCACTGCCAGCACCTCTCCTGGCATGGCATGCAGCCCTTCCAGCCCCATGGATTGCCTGATGTGCACAGATGCAGCTGGTGCACCCTTACCTGGCCGTGGCACGGCCCACCTCCGGATGTGCGCCTGCAGTGCCCTAAGCCACTCTGAGTCCCACCTCTGCATGTCACCATACCGGTGGCGATACTGTTCTCCACTGCACCACATACCAGTGGCCTGCTCCATTCCATCTGCCACCTCCTGCCAGACCTCCGTCCTAGGCCTGGCAAGGGGCTGCTGCCCAAACAGACAGCCTGCATGGGGCTCCACAAGGGCCACCAGATAAACAAGTTCTACCTGGCTCCAGTTAGGAGCCCGTGGTTTGGTGTGGCGTGGCATTGCAATTCTGCAGTGTAGCAATCCAAAATGGCACCCTGTAGCGCATGAGCTCCACGTGCTCGGGATGCGCACATCACTCAGAGATGCGCTGCCCTCACCAATTGCACATCCCCAGGTATGCGCGGTATGGGCAAGTGACCACACTGGCACATGGTGCAGGGGTCCCTGGGGGGGGCAAAGGGCAGAGCAGGGGTCAGGGGTCAGCACACGCACTATGCATGAGTGCGCTATTGGGACCACAATGCATGGTGTGCAATAGGGCCTGAGGGTGTCACGGCCTACAGGCCCATGGTGCCCGAGTGCCATGGGGCCTATGGCGCCCAGGCACCATAGGCCCTATCGTGGCTGAGTGCCATGTGCTGTATGGCACACTTTGCATACACTGCACATGTGGTGTAGGCACTTGCCGTGGTGCATGCGTACTGACGGTTGAACTGCAACGTCACAGCATTGCACCATGATTTGTGCCAGCGCAAGTCCATTGTGCAAGGTGCAACATCGCGATATTCAGTTCGGCATATGCAGATCAGCTCATCAGCCTATCTGTGGCACACTGGGGGAATTAGCATCTCATTACAGTTGCGCATCTGCTTATTTGCACGCGATGCACTATAAAAGCGCCACAGACTGCATAGGACATGGACCGGTATTGTAACCTTCTGAGGTAAGTTGTGCCCGCTGAGGGGACAGACAGCACAGCGGGATGGGTGGCTTGTGTGGGCTTCTGCAGCCACTGACCACATGTCATTGCCCACAGTTAGCAGCATGTCCGATAGAGAGGAAGGTGAGGAACATGGGCCTGCACTTGCGTGCAGGCCCAACTTTACGAAGGTGGAGACAGATGCCCTGTTTGAGGCGTACCTTGACAGGGGAGCCTCTGCTGAGTGGCATGACTGGCACACCCCAGGCCAGGTCTGCAGCCTGGGAGGAGGTGGCAGAGGCCGTAAACCAGTAGGGCAGCCACCAGCAGTCAGCGCAGAAGTGCAAAAAGAAGGTCGGCACTGACAGGTGCAGGATCAAGAAGAAGGTGGCAGCCATCTGGGCTACAAGAGTGGCCACGGGTGGGGGTCAGGCCGACATGCCACAGCCTACACTGCAGAAGGAGATGGTGGCAGCCACCATGCAGTGCAATGCGGTAGAGGGGGTGACAGATGGTGGCTTCCAGACCGGTGGGAGCATGTCACTGCATGGTAGGTACAGCGGTGTCAGGGGCAGGGGGGTAGGCAGGGGGGTGGTGGCCAGGAGGGGGCCTGTGCATCAGCGGCACTAATGTGACTATTCTCTTTTTCAGCACTGGAATGCCAGCATGCAGTGGTGGGGTGGTGGTGTCTGCCATGGGGGCATGCCCAGCCCTGGAGGACCAGCCATCCACCTCCATCGGCATCTGGGGGCCCGATTGGCTGCAGCACAACACCGCTGTCCAGCTGGATGTCCTGGGTATGGTGGCAGACGAGGCCCTGGCTGTATTCCAGCAGGACATCAGCCATGGCGTCCAGTGTGCAGAGACACAGATTGGGGTGGGGTCTGACACTGATGATGATGCGACCATTGTCCTGGACAGAGGGGGTGTTGTCGAGGGGGAGGCAGCCATACCACACACCAGTCCAGGCAGCGCTGCCAGTGCCCTGTTGGTGGAGGGCTGGCCACCCGCCACCACCCCCTGTGTCACCATGAATGACAGTGGCATGGCACCGACGAACAGTTGTGGTGGTGGTTCAGCTGCACAGGCGCTGCCCAGCGCACAGTGGCGGAGGGTGACAGCGGCAGATGGCTGGGGACATTGGGGGAACGGGTGCTGCATCCACCACTGATGTGCCCATCAGTGAGCAGCCCCAAGGGGACCTCGCTGTGCAGCACCCACCTGAGCAGGGATCTGGGCAGCATGGCCACACTCCACCTGTGGGTTGGTGCAACACCCAAGTGCCCCCGTGTGCCGACCCCTTGGCTGAGCACACCTGTTTTCAGCGGGCCTCTGTGAAGCAACAGGTGCTGCTCGTGGCTGGGATGTGTTCACTCCATGCCAAGGTGTGCCAGGCAACAGAGCAGTGTGACAGGGGCTTCACACAGGTCCAGGATGCCATCACCGGACTGCAGGAGGACGTGGGTGTTGTGTGTGCATGTGCATGTGTATGCCATGGACATGGCATCCATGGACTGCACCACACACTGGCTGTGTGTGCACCTGCCAGGCCACTGGCCTGTGTGGCATGTGTGTGATGATGCCAACACAGCATCAGATCCATGCCTGGTGCTTGTGCCCAGGTGTGTGCCTGAGGGTGCCAGTGTGTGGGTGTGGCAGTGCGTGGGGGGTGGGGTGTGTGGGTGGGTGTGGGTGGGTATCCATGGACTAGGAAAAATGGGGTATACTTGATGCTGTCGACACAAGGGCTGGAGTTGTATGCAAACTGAATGAAGGGAACAAAACGAAGTGTCATGAGTCTAGAAACATAGAAACATAGAATTTGACGGCAGATAAGGACCGCTTGGCCCACCTAGTCTACCCATTTTCCTACCTAACAGATAAGCTGCAGATCCTAGTTAACCAACAGCTTACTTTCTCCTACCCCCCACTAGGACTGCCTTATGTCTGTCTCATGCATTCTGGAATTCCCCCACTGTTCTTGACTCCACAACCTCCTCAGGGAGGCTGTTCCATGCATCCACAACCCTTTCTGTGAAAAAATACTTCCTCACATTACCTCTGAGCTGCCCCCCCATCTTCAAATTGTGCCCCCTTGTTCTTGCACATCTGTTTTTCTGAAAGATGCCACGCTCTTGGACTTTGTTGATTCTCTTGAGGTACTTAAAAGTTTCTATCATGTCCCCTCTCTCCTTCCTTTCCTCAAGAGTATACTGTACATATTAAGCTCCTTTAGTCTTTCTTCGTATGTCTTCTGGTGCAGACCCTGCACCATTTTGGTTGCCCTCCTCTGGACAGCCTCCGTTCTTTCTATGTCTTTGTGGAGATGGAGTCTCATCCAGGTACTTGGATAGTGTGTTAAGAAAGGTCAACATCATTCTCTCACTTTGTCCATTGCACTGTGGATGGTAACTGTTTGTATGAGTCTTTCTGATGTCGAGAAGTTTGCAGGTTTTTCACACAATAGATGAGAGGTAATTAGTGCCTCTGTCTGAATGCAGGTATGATGGGGTACCATGACGGCAAATGATTGTATTGAGGAATAACTACATTCTTGATTTTGTGGACTACTTAACTAAGTACATGGATCTGATCCCATTAAAATACATTAAAGCTGCTACAGTGGCAACTTGCCACTGTGGCAAGCTTTCATTCTTTTAATAGGACTGAGTCCAAGTACTTAGTTAAGCAGTCCACAAAATCAAGAATGTAGTTATTGCCAGAGTCAGGGCAGGTAGGCAGGGGGCCTAGAATATCTGTGCTGACTCCTTGGAAAGGTTCTGTGGCTACAGGCATTGGGATGATGTGTGCCTTGGTTGGTTTGGTGGGAGGCTTTCTTTGGGAACAGGGCTAGCAGGATTGGACAAAAAAGACAATATCTTGTGTTCATGTGAGGCCAGAAGAAGTGAAGCCTTGTCTTTTCGAGAGTTCTGTGGATACCCATATGACCTCCACAAAGTGGAGAGGCATGAGTGGATTGAAGAACTTCAGAGACTAGAGAGGCTGGCACAACTAACAGTACATGAGTTCTGTCTGTGCGATGACCCTTGCCTTCCTTGGTCCAAATGTGAAAAAGCACTCCGTCATTGAGAAAATACTGTGACGTAAAGAACTGTACATCCTGGCGGTGTTTCTTTTGTTGAGGAAAAGTTCCAGACTCGAGATACGTGATGATGTCTGTAAACTGAGGATCAGTTCTTGAAGTTTAATCATCGTCAGGGAGATATCGGTGTTGGAGGTTGTAAGAAGCTCTTCAGCTACTTGCAATAGGTGAGGATTGGTGCTTTTCTCTGTAGAAGCAGTTGGCAGCAGCAAAGCTACTTGAGGTGCTGTTGGAGTGTCTGCAGGGAGCTCATCTGTGGAGTAGAAGGGGAGAGCTTGTAGGCAGGCTTCTTCATCTGGGGAGGCTGCTGCGGAGGGACGCCATCTACGGGTTACAGCATTGGCATTGGAGTGAACTCGACCTGGTTGGTATTGGATTTCAAAATTGTAGCCTTGCAGTATGGCAACCCATTGGGCAAACTTTCCTATTGGTTCCTTCATTTCGAACAACCACCTGAGGGCTGAGTGATCCACGATGGCTGTGAAGGAGGAGTAGCGAAGGTAGCAGTCAAACTTCTTTACAGCAAAGACCATGGCTAGACATTCTATTTCTGTAATGCTGTAGTTTTGCTCAGCTGGTGAAAGAGCGGGCCTGGCATAGGAAGCAACTCGTTCTGTTCCGTCTTGGATTTGACACAGCACAGTGCCCACTGCAAAGGAACTAGCATCTGTGTGAAGCCTGAATGGCTGGTCAAAGTGGGGATAGGCCAATACTGGGGAAGAAGTACATTTTTCTTTCAAAGTTTCAAAGGCCTCTTTGCATTCAGAAATCCATATGTAGTCACATCCATTTTTTGTGAGAGCATACAATGGAGCTGCAATGTTAGCATAGTTGCAATTGAATTTTCTGTAGTAGTCAGACAAACCCAGGAAAGCTCTAAGGTCTTTGAGGTTTGTAGATTCTGGATAGTCTTTTACTGCAGAGAGTTTATCTGGGTCTGGCAAGATGCCTTGTGAATTCACAACATGTCCCAAGTAATGAATTTGATGCTGAGCAAGGCAACATTTCTCTGGACGGAGTTTGAGGTTGGCTTGCCTGAGATATTCGAACACATCTTTAAGATGCTGGAGGTGTTCTTGGAAAGTTCTGCCAAAGATGATAACATCATTGAGGTAAACTAGGCAAGATTTCCAAGACAGTCCATGTAACACAGCTTCCATGACACGTTGAAATGTGGCTGGGCTGTTCCAAAGTCCCATAGGCAGATGTTTAAACTGGAAAAGTCTCAAATGGCAGCCCCAGACTGTGAATGGGTGTGAAGCTGGATCAATAGTGACTTGGTAAAATCCACTCTGAAGATCCAGAGTGGTGAAATAAGCTGGGCATTCTCTGTGATAGGTATGGGATGGGTGTCCTGTACCGTGAGGGCATTGAGCTTTCTGTAGTCCACCACAAACTGATACTCTTTGTTCTTCTTGACTACCAGTAAGCAAGGTGCACCCCAGGGATGTGTGGATTCTTCAATAATGTCCTGTTCAAGCATGTCCATGATTAAGTTCTCCAGGACTTGCTTTTGTTTGTGTCCCACTTTATAGGCTTGCTGACAAATTGGCTTTTGGTTGGGCTGCACCTCAATGGTTTGTTGCAGGGTACTGCACCATCCGAACTTGTTATCAGGGCTGACAGTCATCCGGGAAGGTTTCTAGGAATTCCAGAAGTTGCTGTTTCTCTGTTGGACGTGCTGGAAGTTTTGAGACAGAGAGAGATGCTGACTGAAGGGCATTCCTTGTGAAGCTGGGATGGTTGTGATGGTACTGACAGGATGACTGTTAATGGAACCAGACTGAGGTTCGGGTAGAAACTGAAGCTGGTCCCCTGAAAATAGACAAAACACTTTCCAATACTGGCACCCTTGGAAATGACCACTGGTTCATCCATGAAGTTGCAGCATTTTTGGAATATTGAGCTGCCGTGCACAGCAGACAAGGTGTTCCCTGGAAGGAGACCTGAGGAGTGCAAAGCTGAGGATCCTGTGACAATGCCAGCAACACTTTGGGGAAGTGGGTCACCTTGAATCTTGGCAATTAAAATCATCTCTGACTTAGGAGGCACCGTGACTGAGTCCATAGCTGCAGGTTGCCTTCGGGGATCTAGTGACAGGTTGTTTGAGGCAAAGTCTAGGACGGCTTTGTGTGCCTTGAGAAAGTCCAGGCCAAGAATCATGTTTGGCTGTAGTTCAGGCACTAGGTAGAATTTAACCACAGCTTGCTGTGAGCCAAAGTGGAGCTTACGATGGACCATGCCTGTGATAGGTACTGTAGCACTGCTTGCTGTGATGATGTATTTTAGGTCAGATGGAGCAACAGTAGGTACATGATGAGTAGCTGGATTGTCTGGTATACTGCTGTGGATCACAGAGATTTCTGCTCTGGAGTCAACCAAGGCATGCGTGGACCAATTCCCAATAGTGACAGGGATGTAGTTTGCAAGGAGGGGTGACTTGATGACAGGAACTTTGTCTCCTTTAGGTGAGATTGTGCCTGGCTTAGCAGCTGGAGGGTGCAGTTTATTTGCATTATGAGAGTCATTGGGCAATTAGTGGCTTTGTTCCCTTGATCCTTGGAGTAGTTGTGGCCACGTTGCAAGTTGTGCTGAGGTGGGCGCCTGTGACTTTCTTGATTGCCGTGGTAATTTAACAGTTTGTGGCAGACAGCAGCAGTGTGTCCCCTGAATCCACACCACTGACAGGTTACTGGTTCTCCTCGATAAAGGGGTGGCTCAGGTCTCGGTTGAAGTGGCCGCCGCACATTAACAGAAGTTGCAGGGGAAGCAGTATTAGCATTGAAGTGTAAGCTGTTGGTGAGTGTCTCTATCATAGATTGCTGCTGCTGAACACAGGTCACAAGAGTGGCTAACTGTGAGGACTGGGGTGCTTGCACAGAGGTGGGGCGAGACATTGCTAGAGACTAGTTAGCAAGTCAAGCTGCTTGAATTGTGTCCATCCAAGTTGCTAGTTTCTGTTGGATGACATACAGATGGAGGTGAGGGAGGAGGCTCTGTACAAAGGTAGTGATTTGTTCCTTTTCTGACTTCTGCAGGCATTTGCACTGTGACTCAGTGTCCACTATAAAGGCTTCTAGGGACTCAGAGGGTTGCATGGTACATTCCCACAGTTGCTGTTCTAAGAGCCATAATGGGTGTGCTTGTAGGAAATGATTCTTGAAGATGGCATACAGGGTGGTAGTGTTCCTTTTTACCTGCTCTGGAAGTGGGTTGAATCATGATATTGCAGTCCCTCTCAGGAACAAGTGTAAGGCACTGGAAATGTGCATAGGGTTGGTCCAGCCATGCAAAGCAATCCAGGCTTGAAATTTCTTGAGCAAGTCAACAGCATCTTCATGGGGTAGTGCTGAGAAGGGAACTGGCTGTAAGCTGGAGTGGATCATGGATTGTGGGGAAATAGCTTTAATATAGGTGAGGTCATCCTGAATGGCCTGCATAGTGGACGTCCCCTGGATTAAGATGGATGACTGGTTGTCGTGCAGGATGGCTTCAATTTTGTTACCCCATGCCCCTGAGGGGAGTGAAGCTAGCCCACTGGATGCTCCAGTGCTTGAAGTTTCATCTGCAAAGGACATCATGGGCAGTGAGAAACTGCGCTTCAATGTGCAGAGGTTGTAAGGATGAAAGGGAGTGGTTGCCATGTAGAAAACATATCATCTTTGAAAAAAATAAATTACTGAGAGAAAATATTTTTGGAGACAAAAGTACAGTTATTGGTAAGCAATTTTCATCAATGGACATCTTAATAAACAACTTCCACTCTAGTTTGGTGTTGTCTATTATTGAAATAAACTTTTCTTTCGCAAGATGCAGCTATTTGTTGCAGTGTCCATTCATTTCAATGGGTGCCTCTCAAAGACATGGCTGCCATTACTTTCCATGGAGTGAAGCCATTTTGAACAAGCTGGTCCCCCTCACAAAGATGACCATTGTACCTGTAGCATAGGCTTCTTGGCTAATTTGACATTCCCAATATGGCTGCCAACAGGGGGGAAAGGTTGCTTCCTGTTTTGTAGTTGTAGGCAGTGGCTTATGTCAGCAGCAAAAAGAATGCAAAATGGCCATTCTGCAGTCTGTTCAAAAGATAAATGGCAGGCTTTGGTTTGGCTGAGTGACTCCCAGGCTATTCAAAGTATTTGTGATGAGAGAGTTATTGCTCTCTTCAAGGTTTAGAAGCATGGAACGCTTTCTTCAGACAGAACTGGCAAAACAAATGCCTGTGTATTGGAAGGCACCTCAAGTTAAAATAACAGAAGCCATATGTCTCTGGTTTAAGAGTTAATGAACAGGCAGTCCACAGCACCCTGGTGCTCAGGCTGGCATGACTGTGATTTACAGTTCCTTCAGTTAGCAGGCTTGTAATATGCAGCACACATATTTTTTTTCACAGCCTACAGTATTAGAGAAGGGCTACAGGCTGCTGAACAAGTAGGAGATAGGTCATTTTGTTTTTTTACTGAAGCTAAGGCTATGGTGCAGGCAACATGTAAGCTGTGCAGACATAATGGAACAATAAATTTGGGGTACCCATTGATGCAGACAAGCGAGATGGGGGTCTGGGCAGAAAAAAAGGGCTGCATTCTCCACCATGTGTGGCACTTTGGTATTTGGTCTGCCACTAAAGGACCTCTTACCTTCTCTGGTGTACTGTCTTCCCATCTGGTGCTTTTGCTGCAGGAGTCAGTAGGTACTGAATGAACTGAGTTGGATTCATAAAATAATGAACAGGATAAGGTTTATTAAGGTGCTTAAACAGGCACATTTCATCAGCACAGGTAACATCCTAGACTGAACAAAGGACAAAGGAATTTGTCCTTTCCTAGCTCCTGCTGGACAATAATTAGCATAACATGTGACCATAGCTGGCTGCCAAATACTGTTCCTAGTTAAAGGGGTGGCAGCTAATCTTTAGCCCCATGCTCAACTCTGTACTCCACATCATGAATGAACCCAGCCTATTAAAATGACATGCAGCTCATTAATTGTCAACATGTTTTTAAAATCTATGAACTCAGAATAGATCTGAAATGTAAATGAAATAGTACATGGTAGAACTGGATTAGGGGCAAATATAATTAATATATAATTAATGTGTTGTTAATTTATTAATAACTGTATCTGTAAAAATATGGAATGCATCTATTATATGTCTGTTAAACATGTTGCTGTTGTGTGTTGTTTATGTTGTTAAAAAACATTTTTTGAAATTAATAAAAAGATTATGCAAAAAAAACTATGAACTCTGTCAGTATTAGATATATATTATACCTAAGAGCTAGTCCTACTACAGAATCTCCTAGTAAGTTAAATTATGATGTTTTCTTAGAGCAGAATCCTATGTGTAATCCCATTTACATTTTCAAAGCTGATCTGTAGAAGCAGAAACAATAAACCCTCATAACAAATAGTGCAAGTAAACATTCAACATATTCAGAAAAATACAAAACTGAGTTATGCAAACATGATTTAAACTGGCAATTCCTGGTGTGGCAATACATTCCCCTACAATTCCTGCCCAATTTTCCAGCTAGTCAGAAAGACCCTTGTTTCACTCGATGGTCCCAACGAGGCTTGAGGACACTTACTCAATTTGTGGCTGGTGAGGTAATTAAGGATTTTGCCACCTTATGGGAGGAATTTCACCTACCTCACTCAGATTTTTTTAGGTATTTGCAATGTCGTCATTATATTCAGACAGTAGTAGGGATCTCAGCTCTGTCGCAATCCCCAGTTCTCCCCATTAATTTTATATATACTAAGAGCTGACTGGGCGATAGTCGAAAACTCATTTCTTATGTATATAAGGCATTACAAGAAGGGGTGAGAACATTAGTCGCACAGACTAGAGAGGGTACATGGCAAGAGGAATCATCTGTTGAGATAATGGACTCCGACTGGCTAAAGATTTGGCTGGGAATATATAAAACCACATCTCCTGTTTGGAGAGAGTTTAGATGGAAGATCACAACAAGATATTTTATCACCTCAGTTATATCCAACATACCGCTTCACATCCCTCAGCTCTGTGTTGGAGGAATTGTGGCCAGAGAGGCTCACATTTCCATATTTTCTGGGATTGCCCCAAAATACAAGATTATTGGTTAGAGGTGACACAACATATTGTGACTATACTTCACATACAATCCTCTCTCACTTTTGTAAATAAGGTACTGGGCCTCCCACCCCCCAGAAATCACTTCAGCAGCAGAGAAATACCTAGTTTACATTCTTATTGCAGCTGCTTTGAAGGTTATTACCCAACATTGAATCTCTTCTAAACCACTATTGATTTCACATTGGTTTTCGGTAGTAAACTCAGTAAAGGATATGGAGGCTGTCACTGCCTGTTTGTATCTTCAGGTGGACACCTACAACTCTAGATGGCTCCCTCATTTTTATTTTTATTTTTAATTTTTTTAATTTAAACAATTAATAACTGGGAAAGGCACACTGAGCCAAGCCTCGAATCCAGGTGCGACCTGGGGGGAGAGGGAGGGATGGAGTACATACAATTAGTTTTGCAAGATACAAGTAGCAGCAAATAAACTAAAATTAATCTGACAAGATACAAGTAGCAGCAAATAAACAATAAAATGAATACAGCAGATCTGGTAGTATCAGATCATAGATACTATGGCATTTTGGTATTTGGTCTGCCACTAAAGGACCCCTTATCTTCTCTGTGGTCTGCCAGACCCTTCGGTTGCTGCTGGTGAGGACCCCAACTGGACCATGAGAATAACTGGATGGATGCATAAAGTAAAGAATACAGGTTTATTCTGGGTAGTAGATGTTATCTTCATGGAGACAAGCCCCAGACTGACTGATTTCTCTGCCTGACAGGCATACATGGCACTGCCAGGCAGTGCAACAATTAGCTACATGCAAGTTCTAAGTGTTCTTAAAGGAATGGCAGCTAAAAATTAAGCCCCATGCTTAATGTGTGCTTCACATCACCGCCGGGACAGTGAATGTGAGCACCATTTAAACAAGCAATAAACTATAAACAGTTGCTAAGTAATAAATATTTTTAAGTAAGTTTTAAAGGCAAAAAAAAACATGTTTATCCCTTCCCTTAAGTAGAGAGCTACTCCTCCTCCTCAGTTTGTTGGTCAGGGCTCGAAGTGTCCAGAGGGCTGCATTTCTACACCGTCTGTACTGAAAGGAAGGCCACCCTATGGCTGCGTATAGAGAGCAGTGATGTGTGGGGGATGGAAGGCCAGTTATGAATCTTAATGCTCTGTGGTACAGAACATCCAGTTTTGCAAGGTGTGAGACAGAGCATTGGCCATAGATAATGTCGGCGTAGTTCATTAATGAGAGGACTATAGATTGAACAAGCTGTCTTTTTGCATCTGCAGCCAGAAGGTGTTTAATTCTGAAAAAGAGGCCAAGCCTCTGCCTAAGCTTTTTCATCAATTCTTCTGTGTGCTCCACAAAGGAGAGTTTGTTGTCCAGCCATATAACCAGATATTTGAATTTAGGCACAAACTTAAGATTTTCGCCTAGTAGGGTGGTTATGGGAGGAAAAGTACCAGCAGCAGCAGAGTAGGCTGGATGGTGAAAAGTCTTGTTTTTTTTGCATTTAGCAGTAGCTTTTTGCTGAGAAGCTGGTGCTGCTGTGTATTGAATTCAGTTTGTAGCTCAGCGCATGCGGCTCCAGGAGAGCCATGGCTTAGATAGAGCACCGTATCATCTTCAAACAAGTGGATACTGGCTTCCATGATGCCTAAGTCCAAGTTGTTAATATAGATGGTGAGCAGTAAAGGGCCCAATATGGATCCCTTTGGGACTCCTCTTTTTATTGGTTTGAGTGGAGAGAGCTCTCCTTCAGCCTTGATTTGTTGCTGCCTATTAGAGAGGTAGTCCTGGAACCAATCCAATGAGCTTGAGTCCATGCCTATGGTTTTTAAGGTGGAGAGAAGTAGGCAGTGGTCGACGGTATCAAAGGCCTTGCTGAGATCTAAAAACACAGCACAAACAATTTTTTTTATTGCCGAGGTCCCGTTGCCAGTCATTAGTGAGTTTGGTCAGCGCCGTAATAGTACTATGCTTTGCTCTACAGCTGGACTGCATGGGGTTAAGCAATGTGGAGTTGTCTAGGAACGATCTCAACTGTATAGCCACAATTTTTTCCAGCATTTTCGAAAGTATAGATAGATGAGAGATTGGCCTATAATTGTTTAGGTCACATGGATCCCCTGCTTTAAACTGAGGGACAACATGAGCAGTTTTCTATCCTGTGGGGATAGAGCCCTGGGCTAGGGACAGATTGAATAGGTGTGATATAGGTGTGGCAAGTATGTGGTATGCTATTTTCAGAAAATATGGGTAGAAGGAGTCGGCTCCTGCACTTTTTCTAGTGTCTAGCTGTAGCAGAAGGTCTTCAACTTCTTTCATGGTGGTTGGGGAAAAGGAGAAGATCATATTTTTGTTACTTGGTTCTGGAAGCTGGTTGTCAGACTGCGGATGGAGACTACTTACTGGTGCATTATCGAATGCCATACCTGCGGTGGCAAAGTGGTTGTAGAAGGCTTGAAGAATCTCAGATTTATCACTGATAGTAACATTGTCAATGGTAATTTTGGAAGGTAGCACACTACCTGGGGAGTGGCCAGACAGTTCCTTTATAGTGGACCAGAATTTGGTTGGGCTGTTGGATGCAGAGAGCAATTCATTTTGATAAAAATTGGCCTTGGCCTCTCTGACCAGTTTCGTGCAGGCATTTCTAGCTGTCCTAAAGAGACACTAGTCTGCATCGGCATGAGATTTCCGGGCCTTTTTCCATAGCTGGTCTCTTTTGAGTAAGGCATTCTTCAGATCTGTTGAAAACCAATGGTAGGTTCTGGTTTTTATTCTAACTTTAATCAAAGGAGCATGGTTGTTTAGGGCACTGGTTATGATTTCATGGAGAACATCATAGGCATCACCCACTGATTTAGCCAGGTAGAAACTCTGCCACAGCAAAGATTTTTTTAGGTTGTTGAAGTAAGCCAGAGGGTCAAAGTTCCATCTGGATCTTTTAGTAGAAAACTTTGATGTAGACGGTGGTTTAGTGATGGTTCTTATGCCAGCTATAAGGCAGTGGTCGCTAACATCCGCTGGAAGGATACCGGCATGAGAAAAGTTGTGTGGTTTGTTGACAAGGAGGACATCCAGAGGGGTGCTTCTCACTGGATTTTTTTTGTTGATGTGAGTTGGCTCAGTTATAAGTTGAGTGAACCCATGGGAGTCACAGAATTATTTTAGGGGTAGCGATCTGCTAGATAACCAGTCGTAATTAAGGTCACCTAATATAATTGTTTCCAGAGGTGTCGCATCCATTTGGGATGACAGATGAGACAAGAGCTGTGGTCCTGCTGCTGCTGGGGATCTATAGCAGCCTATTATGTGGAATGCTAATGATTGGGAAGGTTGAACCCTAAGACACAGGCATTCAAATGCCCCAGCAATGGAAGTAGCATCTAATATAGATACTGTGAATTTGTTTTTAACATAAATGGCTACTCCTCCCCCCTGGTCTTTCTGTCTGCTCTGAAGAGGAGGTAGTTGGGGATGTTGACCTCACTGTCTGGTGTGGATGCCCGAAGCCAGGATTCTGAGATCACAAGTATGTCTGGGGCTGTATGAATAATCCAGGCCTGGACAGAATCTGACTTCTTTAGAAGGCTACAGACATTGGCATGCAGGAAACTGATTCCTTTTAGAGTAGTAATTTCAGATGGTGAAGAGATCAATTTTGTGGGGCCAGAATTAAGTTCGATGTCTCCTGAGCACAGTAGTAGAAGGAGCACAATTCTTCTCAGATTGGCAAGGAGAGTTTTAAAAGCATGGGCCTTGTTGTATTTAATGTAGGTTAGATTGCAGGGATCCAGGGACCGAACAGTCTTCTTGTGTTGCCCTGTCGATGCGTAGCTTAAGGTCCACGCAGAGTAACACCAGACTATGCAGTGTTTAGGTGGCTGAGGTTTGGGGCCATGCATAGCAGAGTAGATTGCTGTCCCACTTCGAGTAGATTCAACAAACTTTGAATCAGTACTGTTGTGTTCCATGCTCTCTAGTGCTAGTCTGACTGGTCCCCAGTGTAATCCAGACCCCCCCCCCCCGCAGTGGAGTACCGTTTTAAATGTAATGCCTTGAAATCTATAAACAATCAGGGGCAAAAAGGGGCAGCATGTTATGTACATATTCTTATTATGTGGGTATACTGGTAGCGTAGGACATGTCTCTTTATTGGGATCAGATCTGTCTGGAGGTCCATCCATGTTAGAAAGCAGGGAAAGGCTGGCTAATAAACAAACCAGCCAAGGCCTCCCATGGTTGCTTTTGCACAAAAAGTGAAGCATACTGCCACGGGAGCTGCTAACCAGGGTCTTTGGGTCCCCAAATTTGTTGTATAGGTTGCTACTGCTAGGAGATGTTAGTAGTCAGTGTTCAATAAAAGTAATTGAGTGTACCCTGGCAGTAACATGTCTCAAAACCAAGTTTATTTAATGTGGGATCTTCACAGAGAGAAAGGGAATGGAGAGGAGGACGGAGAGTATCTAGGTTGCGAGAGATATGATTTTTCTTCACTAGGGGCTGGTAGAAGCGCCTACACAGAGAGGAGAGGGCCAATCGAAAATTGAGGGCGGGGTTAGTGGGGCTATAAAATAATGCTCAGAGAGGGGGATGGGTGGTGGGTGAAAATGTCTGCTTTGCCGTGCACTTTGCTGGCAGGAGCACCGAGGCAGGGTCCTGGAGGCAGCTAGGGAAGTACCGACCACCCAGTGGCCGCTAGTCCTATGGCCGAAGTTCTGGAGTCCCTAAGGGAGACAGAAGGGGGGACTATTAGTACCAGTCCCAGTCTGCTGAGGCCAAGCTGACCAGTGGTTATGCAGAGCTAAAAAATTTGCAGGACAAAAGGAGCGATTTCCTAGGTGCCCCTATGCCTAGCTGGTGTCTGCACGGAATCAAAAGAAGGGCTGTAATTACTTAAATTGTACCCTCCTCTAACAATCAGGCAACAGTTTTAACACAGTGAGGTCTACTAAATAAAATTCAACAGTTACATTTCAAGTTTCCCCCCCGAGAATCGAGAGAACAGTTCCTTTTTTTGCAAAAGTAAAGTAAAAAATAAAGGATAGGAGGGCGATCCAATCGGATTCCGCCTAAGGAAAGGCGCTCGTACTCCAATAGGCTGCAGCTTTGCTGTATCTTGCTGGCAGGGAGCGCCCAGGGCAGTGGTCTCGGGCAGCGGCTAGGGAAGCGCCGACCGCAGGGTTGCCGTTAGTCCTCCGGCCGAAGTTCTGGAGTCCCTTGCTGGCAGGGAGCATCTGGGGCAGTGGTCTCAGGTGGCGGCTAGGGAAGTGCCAACCACTCGGTGGCCACTAGTCCTACGGCTGAAGTTCTGGAGTTCCTTGCTGGCAGGGAGCATCCGGGGCAGTGGTCTCGGGCGGCAGCTAGGGAAGCGCCGACTGCCCGGTGGCCACTAGTCCTAAATGGACAAGGAAATGACAGAAGGCATCCTTAGGATGGCAGAAAAATGGGAGATATTGTTGATAAGGGACCTGAATATGTCAGATGTTAACTGCAGCCACATCCAAGAGCAGGGCCATTCTTGATGCCCTACAAGGGGCTTGTCTTAGACAGCTAGTGTTGGAACCCACTCGGGAGGGAGCAATCTTAGACCTGGTTCTCTCAAATGGGGATGGAGCGAGGATCTCAAATTTAGAAGTAGGTAGCCATCTGGGAACAAGTGTCCACCAAACAGTGTGGTTCACGATAAACACAGCCGTAGAGTCAAGCCATACCAAAGTGAGGGTACTGGACTTTAGGAGAGCTGACTTTGTCAAAATGGGAGAGTGTCTCAGAAAAGCACTAGCAAACGGGCAAGAAGGAGGGGTGGAAGAACAATGGTGAAACATCAAAACTGTCATCACAGAGGCAACAAGCCTTGGTGTGAAGCAAATAAACAAATCAAACTGAAGGAAAAAACACTATGGTTCTCAAAAGAGGTGGCAAGGAAGGTTAGGGAGAAAAAGATTGCATTCAGGAAGTATAAGGAAATACAGAAGGAGTAGGACAGAGAACTGGACCAGTTAATCAGAAGGAAGTGGGGAATGCAGTCAGAATAGAACAGGCCCAAACTGATGAAAATATAGCCAACTCAGTTAAGAAGGATGATAAAACCTTTTATAGGTACATTATGGAGCAAAGAAAGACAAATGGAGGGATAGTAAGGCTTAATAAAGGGGAGGTGGGTGGGCAGAGGGTGACAGTGAAAAAGCAGGGATACTAAATGAATACTTCTGCTCAGTATTCACAAAAGAAGAGGAGGAGGAGGTACCTAATCCAATCAGTAGAAGCACTCTGGATAGGGGGGTTGATACCAGGCCATTCACAGAAGAAAGGGTTCTGAAAGAACTACTAAAACTGAAGGTGAGCAAAACAATGGGCCCTGATGGGATTCACCCCAGAATATTAAAAGAACTAAGGGGAGAACTAGTGACACCACTGACTACCCTTTTTAAAAAATCATGGGAGGATGGTGTGGTACCTATGGACTGAATGAGGGTGGATGTGAATCCCATTCACAAAAGTGGGAGCAAAGAAGAGGCAGGAAACTACAGACCTGTTAGTTTGACCTCAGTGATAGGGAAAATGATGGAGTCACTTCTGAAAGAAAGAATTGTTAAGTACCTAGAGGCCAGCAGGGCACAGGACCCAAGGCAGCATGGATTCACAGTGGAAAGGTCATATTAGATGAAGTTAATAGATTTCTTTGACTGGTGACCAAAGTAGTAGACCAAGGAGGGGCTGTGGACATGGTCTACCTAGACTTTAGCAAGGCATTTAACACAGTCCCACACAAAAGATTAATAAAGAAATTAGCCAGTCTGAGAGTGGGTACCGGGGTAGTAGCCTGGGTAAAAAATTGCCTAGATAACAGGACACAGAGGGTAATAGTAAACGGAGTCCACTCCGAAGAAAGGGTGGGTTACTAGCAGGGTACCGCAGGGTTCAGTACTAGATCTGGTCCTTTTTAATGTCTTTATAAGTGACATTGTGGAGGGACTGGAAAGAAAAGTATGCCTCTTTGCAGATGACACAAAGATCTGCAACAGGGTTGATACACGAGGAGGGTGGAAAGGATGAGAAGGGACTTGGTAAGGTTGGAGGAATGGTCAAAAGTATGGCAGCTTAGATTCAGTGCAAAGAAGTGCAAAGTAATGCACATTGGAAACAAAAACTCAGGGGAAGAGTACACAATGAGGGTAAGCAAGCAATGTGAGAAGGCAGTAAGGAGGGCTGGGGGGATACTGGGATGTATAGGAAGAGACATCACCAGTAGAAAACAAGAAGTTGTTATCCCTCTGCACAGTCAGTTGGTGAGACCCCATCTGGAGTCCTGCATGCAGTTCTGGAGACCCCATCTCTGCAAGGATATAAACAGGATGGAGGCAGTCCAGAGGAGGGCAACTAAAATGGTGTAGGGTCTGCACCAGAAGCCATATGAAGAGAGACTAAAGGAGCTTAACATGTATACCCTCAAGGAAAGGAGGAAGAGGGGGACATGAAAGAAACTTTCAAGTACCTCAAGGGAATCAACAAAGTCCAGGAGGTTAGCATCTTTCAGAAAAAGAGAGATGTGCAAGCACAAGGGGCACAATTTGAAGATGGGGGTGAGTCAGGGGCAATGTGAGGGCGCATTTTTTCACAGAGAAGGTGGTGGATGCATGGAATGACCTTCCTGAGGAGGTTGTGGGGTCAAAAACAGTGGGGAAATTGAAGAATGCATGGGACAGACAAAAGGCAATTCTGGTGGGGGTAGGAAGAAGTAGGCTGTTGGTTAACTAGGATCTGCAGCTTATCCAATTGGTAGGGAAATGGCAGACTGGGTGGGCCAAGCAGTGCTTATCTGCCGTCAAAGTCTATGTTTCTATTGGGGGGGTGACTCAAAGAAGCTGGCAGAAGGGAGATTCAGGAAGGATGTCAGAAAGTTTTTACTTTACCAAATGGGTGGTGGATAAGTGGAACAGGCTGCTAGAGGGGCTGGCCTGCACCAAATCAGTGGAGGGGTTCAAGCAAGGGTGGGACAAACATATGGGGCTGGTGAGGATAGCAGGGGAGGATGATGGGGGGGAAGTGGAGTGAGTCACCACTAGGGTAGTCAAATCATACTATAGGTCGGGCCAGGCACACTGGATGTGTCAGTGGACCTTTTTCTGGTGTCAATTTCCTTATTTCCATGTTTCTAAAATTGTCCCTATCACCAGTCGGCAAGGCAGAAAATGCTGAATGGCGAAAAGGCGGGTAAATCTAGAACAGTAACGGAATGGGAACCAGTATATGAAATACAGTGGTCACAGCTGAGTCAATAAGCTTTCTCCCGGGATTCTCTGGAGATACCTAGAGGGAAAAAAATCTCTGGGCAGGTTTTCAGCTGCTTGTGATGCAGGAAATCTTATCTTCACAGAGCTCTCCAGAGATTTTGGAAAACATTCACTCACAGGCATTCTCCAAGATATCATTAAATAAAAAAAAAAATAAACAACTCGTCAGATAAAGTGCTGCGATTTTACAGCTGCTACAGAAAATACAGGATTGCAGGTTAAATGCTGTTCTCCTTTAAGAGTATGGTGGGCAGGAACATTTTTCTGGCAGCACAAAACAGCACAGTTTAAAAGGCAAGCAATCAGCACAGCCTGGCAAGACTGGCAGTTTCTCCTTTGGCTTCATATTTGACACTCCCTATCTTCTTTTGGCTGCTTTCAGAAAGTCAACAGTAGCCTTTTCTTGACGAACTCTAAATTACTTCAGTTGCCCCGACGTCATCAAGTGAAACATCCCATTGTATCCTTTTATGGCGCTGCTTTCTGTTGCTTTTCCGGGAAGTGACCTGCTTCCCTTTGACAACTCCTGTTTTCAACAAACTTTCTTCAGACACTGTTTACCCCACTGAAGGGCAGGATGGTGGTTTCCCATGCATATTCAAGACGTAGTCAAGGACTGCAGGGTCAGCATCCGGTTAAAAACTATTCAAGCTTAGGCGAAGTACTGACACAGAGATGGATAGTGACACTGTCCACTTTGTTCAGACTCTTGCCCTTCTAAAGATGACAAGAAACTGTTTTATTTCTATGCCTATGTTATCAGAGATGACCTCAGTGACCTCTGTAAACTGTAGATTTTGCAACTTTGTAAATTTGCAAATGTACTTTGCTCTATCAATGTTTTTCTATATGCAGATTGTTTTTTTTTTGGTAACCAGGTAAGGCTCACTCGGTACAAATGCCTGTTGTCAGGGGCAACCCAGGATCTGTGGGGAGGTTAAGTGACTTGTTCAGTCACACAGTATGCAAGTGGAGGTTGTGGGAATCAAACCTAGGTCTGCTGGCTATACCAAGCTCATTCACAGCTCATTACTCTAACCTTTAGGACATACTGCTTTTGACAATTTACTGTTTGCTGTATTCTCGTTGTAACCCCTCCCCCAGGTAGCACCTGGAAATGGGCTTCAGCTCACGGCACCTCTCCAGATCTGACAAATTCAAATAAATAAATAAGTTTTTCCTTTTGTGTCCTCTCCACATACTTCTACCTCATTTGCTCTGGTTGTTTCACCTCTGGAGGTATATGAATTCCTCTCAGAGAGTGTTAAAAAAAGTTAATCAACCAGTTTATAGATTAGGTAAATGTATTGCTAAGGGTGAATATAACATGCATCATTGTAAGATATATGATAAATTAAATTAGTTGTATCCTGAGGCGCAAAGAAATCATGTATGGCTAATTAACTGTTATAAGATTATATATGCGAAAAGTATTCATCCTTTAGCTAAGTATGTTAAGTTATAATTTTTGGATAGTCAAAGTCTTGGTACAAGAAATTCAGAAAATAGAATTCTAGTACTTAAATATTGTAGTAATATAGGGGAAATGAAGTTACAAAATATATTTGCTTCTTCGTGGAACAAATTGCCTAAATATCTACAAAATATAGTTAGCCTGTCTAGTTTTAAAGGTAAATTATTTGAATATTTGCAGAATGAATGTGTATGTTATGGATAATGTTATTTATTAAGTTTATGTTCTTTGTAATGTAGTTTGTTGAAGTTTGCTTATGGAGTTATTTCACAGGACCTGATTGTAAACAGTGTTTTTGGCGCTAATCATTTGCTCCTGCATAAAAATAAAGTTTTAAACAAATAAACAAACATCTAGCCCTGGTTCACTACTCTCTCTCTCTCTCTCCCTGATCTCCCTGAGCCCCTGGACATGTCCCTGTCTAGGTGACACTCTCTTGGGCCAGCCTTCAGCACCTTGCCATACCCCTTGGGGAGGAACTTAGGATTAGGAGTGGTGATGGGGAGGGGCCTGAGGTCTGAGATCCCCAACAGGGTGGCCTGGGGGTGGTGCAACTTCATGTATCTTTCTCTCTAGTTTACTTTCCAGTTTCTTCCCTTGCAAATGCAGAGGGATGTCAAGACACACCACACTTGCATGCCACCCCTTCTCCCATAAACACCACCCCAGTTGCATTCCCCCCTGTATGGTCACACAGGTACCAGTATCTGTGCAGGCTGCACTTCCCTCACTCTCCAGAGGAGAGCATCATGTGCTTGATCCTTCACCTTCTGGTCCTCCAGATGTCCTGGGTATGGGAACTGAGCTCAGTGTGACAGGGTTGAATAAGGCCCTGTCCCTTTTATTATGCAGAAAGAGTTAAACACAAGGATCTGTTCTATCCTCTCCTTTTCTGTCTCTTGTCTGTCTGGTTGCACAACCAAATGTTCTCATGAGACCTAGGAACTGATCACTCTGACAGTCTCACGATTCTCTGCCTCTTGCTATCTCTCTGCCTTCACTTGCTGTTTCTGTTTTGTCTTCTCCTCCTCTTGCGTATCTGCAGTTATAAAATATATGTGAAACTGTAAGTGATACTGAGATCCCTTTGTTTGAAAATGTATATAGTTATACTGCTGAAATTATTGCAAAAAGCTATTTGGAATTTAAGTGTTAACCTGAGATATAGTTTGAGCTCCTCTCAGGCTTGTTTGCAAACTCTTTTGCAGAGCTGTCAGCAGGAGGTCAGTTTGGGACACTGTTCAAATTGTAAGCCTACTCTGCAAAGAAACTGACAAGAACTCTGATACGTTTTGTGAGAAACAGGATGTCTCCTTAGCGAGCACAGGATGAAGAAGTTAATTGTCAGGCAAAGCCTTGTTATAAAAAGAGCAGCAATACTTTTGCTACAGAGACTGAAACTTAGAATTAGAGATACCCTCAGAAGGACTTTGTTTTCTCTGTTTGTATTGCCTTTGTAAATAGATACACTGCACAATTTTCATTTTTTATTTTACTGTTATTGACAATATTAAAATGTTACTTGTGAATTTTAAACTGCTTCTGGTTTTCTTATGCTTCCTGACCTGTGCCTCGACGACACCCAGGTTTCCAGTACCAATAGCTGCAATGCTGTCCCAGTGCCGACAGGCCAGCCATGAAGTGTTTAAATAACTGGAAAAACACCCTCTTGTTTCTTCCTTTCGGTGCTATCCACTTTTCAAGAATGCTTCTGCTGTTTTGGTAGTCATAGCCTGTGAAAGCAACAGAAAATATGGGTTTAGTGAACCAAAACAAAGATTTTATAATGCAGTTCCTGTAGACCCCTGTGAAAAAACATTTTTCAGTATCAAAAATCATTCCATTGCCGTTTATATTGCTTGTATGCCAAGTATCTGAAAATGCACACAAAGTGGCTGAATTATTTTGAAGCCTTTCTGGCAGAATAAATAGTTGAAATGTGTTATTAGTGCAGCCACCTTCCTAGTCTAGGGTTTAAGCTTGCATCTTGCTTTCAGGTAGGGCTGCATCTATCAAACCCTAACCACGTACTTGACCTTTAGGAATGTGGTGACCTCTCATGCAACCGATGACCAGGGTGGCAGAAAAAGGGCTAAAAAGCAAAGGTTAATGAAACAGCCATTATCAGACATAAATGAAGGCTCACAACGGTGAATTTGAGTCTAAAACATAGATCTGTTTATTTGAAAACATTTTAGTAGAGGTTTAACCTGCAGGCAGGGTGGCATCACATACAGATTCACTTTTCCAGCAGCAAGTCCCAGTTTCATTGCTGGCGAATTTACTTCCCCTCAGGGGCATGTCCAGGTGCAGTGGGCTGGCATATGACTCTAAGGTTTTCCATAGCCGCAGCTAGGGCAATTAGGCTAGGACACAGTATCGTACTTCAGTTCATGTGATACTCTTTCTTCTTCCAGAAAGGAATATCATATTTCTAGCTACGCATATTCACCCAGAGCATCCTAGCCCTGGCACAGGAAGCTGTCTGCACTTGAGAGTAACCTTGGTGGGTTCAACCTTCAATTAAGGGGCTGCTATGAAGGATTCTTCATCCTCCATCGAACAGGTGGCCCAGAGGCAAATGCGTGTTGAGTGTGGGTCAGCCTTTATCCACACAGGGCATACAGAACAACTTAAGGGTTTCCCCACCTCTAACTCACACTAAGGCAGTTGCTTAAACCACCAAGTCTGCACTGTGAATCTTCTTTTTGAATGTGTCCAGTTTGGGCTAACAGATGGTAATGTTACAGTTCTTACAGGAGTTCAAGCTTTACTTGGAATTTGATAGACATGGGTGATTAGATACTGCTGGGGGCTGCAGCCGACACTGGGCATTATTTATTTATTTATTTATTTATTGGAATCTCGGATAACACCTTTGAGCTAAATGCTCATTTACAAAGGTTCCATGTCATAAGGCAATAGACAAGGTACGTAGACGTTATAAAACAGATAGGGGTATATACAGCAGGCAAGTACATTATGGTACATACAGATACAGATTCAAGCAAGTACAGTTAAAATACATCAGGTAGGAAAGGTCAACTTTATTGCAACAGTACTAAGAGCATACCCTAGGTGGACAAGCAATGTATAGTGGTAGCTGAGCTTTAGGCGTGCAGGTAGAGTTATGGAGGGTCAGAAGTGGTGGTGACCAAAGGAGAGGAGGACAGAATAGATGAGAGCAGGGGAGGGTGGGGGCAGAGACAAAGGGGTGCCAGAATAAGGGTTGAGTAGTCAGAGGGGTGGGATTGGATAGGAATGTACCCACCCAGGGTTATGTAAGAAGGTAATATGGCAAGGCTGGGTAATGTTGGGGGAGAGGGATAAGGAAAGGGTTTTAAAGTGGGGATAAGGTGAGGGGAAACTGGGGAGGAGGTGAAATTGGGGGATTAATATTTGTGAGGAGAAAGCAGGAAGGCGGGGGGATAAAGAGGGGACATGGGGTAAGTGCTCAGTGGGGTCACACCAGGAGGGGAGGAAGTTGGGGGGGAGATGGGTGCCACCACCTCCCACCTTTCTGGCCCATCATGAAACGAAGGGTCCCACTCCAATCTAAAGAGATAACCTAAAGCATATGTTCATTCCTCCTGCTTAAAGCAGTAAAGGGGAGCACTGACTGATGCACAGTTAGTCTTTTACTTGGTTCACAATCATCTCTAACTTTTCTTTATCTCATTGTACTCACGAAATCAGGATTTGGGGTAGGGCAAATACCCCGGTAGGTATGGCTGGTTATGACCCCTGCCATGATCCACAGTCTGGGATCTTCTCTTCAGAAATGGGAATCTGAAGCATAAGGGTGAGCATGCAGCACGCTGCCCTGTCACCAGCCAGTCGCCTCCAACAGCCAGGAACCCTCCGGCTCTAGGCAGCTCACCACACCCCTCTAACTTCCTAGGCACTGAGAAGCTGGCCCAGGAGAACTGAGGGAGCATCTGAAATTAACTGTTTGAGTCCCAGAGACATCCCTGACCCAACTGATGTAAATTTGATGTGTAGCTAAGGTTTAAAGGAGGTGGACACCTTGGTACACCTCAAGGTGTGCACCTCAACTGCACTACTGTCTGAGAGGTATACATGAGGTTCAACAGCAGTGCACTCCTGCAGATGTCACCTTTCCCCCAGATTTGGAAAGTAACGCCTCCACAGTGTTTCACAGATACCTCTGACTGCAGCCCAGAGATGGGATTTATCATATGGGAGACCTGGGTTCAAGTGCAAACTACACACTCTCTCTCCATAGTCCAGAGAGGCTGGAGCATCTAGGTGGCAATCCATTTGACCTCAGCAGTGCTCAAGGGCATGATCCTTGGCTGCATAAGCAACCCCGCTGGACATCCACAGTGGCTGCAGCATTTTGTGAGGTGATGCAACCAGAACAGAGGTCAAGTTGTGAAATAGCATCCAGAGAATGCTGAGGAAGGGGTTGGGCTAGCCTTCCCATCATTTAGTCCCTTGGCCAGGGCATGGAGGAAAGACTGTAGACAGGATTGTGGGCAAACATAAAAACGAAAAATCACCCATGTGCATGAAACATGCATATTTATTTCCCATGAGCGTGTGGGATATCTAAAGAAATGGAAATCAGGCCATAGATCATTTTAAAATGATGAAAGGCTGGTGATTGCAAAACTCCTCCAGCTTCACAGACTTCCCCTGACTCTGAAAAAGAGGAGTTGAGTAAGGCGGACAGGCTGTCAGCCATGGTAAGCTACACACAAAGGCCTGACACACTCTGGGAAACAGCTGATGCAGCCAGCCCAGGCAGTGTAGAAATGCTTCAACAAACAACACATAGGGCAGTGCATAAAAGGAAGTTCTTAACCCTTGCTGTGCCTCAAACTAATATATGTCCAGAATTCTGATGCATTCTAATTCTGTTGGCAGCCCAAGGGTTAAAGAACGCAGCAGTTAGACTCAAAGAATAATGCAAAAAATTGCAGCCTTTATTTGCCAAGACCATAGGCCTCCCCCTGGCAGTTGGAGAGTTCTACCTCTACAGTGGTCCCTCAATTCCACTTACCTGAGCTTGGGAGTCAGCCCAAGATACACATCTAGGTCCCCCATGCAGTAGCCTTACCGCTACACCCATCACCACTCAGTCAGGTCCCTTGAGCTTTCTTTTTATCTCTAGCCACAGTGGTCAAAGCTACTCAATAATTTTAAGCTGAAATTTTTGCACCCTAATTCAAGAGGTGGATAGTTAGGCTGGCCCAGTGGCATGGAGGGCTGAAGCATCTGTGTCTTACCTCCTGCCATGCCGGCAACCTGTGTTCGCAGTGCAAGCAGGCTGTCAGGTGTCAACCAGGGATGGAGAGGATCGAGCATCCAGAGGACTGCTGGACCTCTCCATGGGAAGGGTGAAATGGAGTCCGCTGCTTGACTGACCCCTGGCGGTGGCTGGGGGTTGGCGCAGTGGACCCATAACATAGGGGGCAGATGCGGAGCAGATGCCCAGCATGCCGCACATGGAAACATGCATAGCTTGGCCATTGGCATCATTGCACACCTTCTCTCTGCGCTCAGGGATGGGAAGCAACAGAGGAAAAAGGGGATCCCGACCAGCGAGATGCCAACCTCCTGCAGGCACCGCACTCAGCCAGCTGGCACCTTGTGAAGCAGAGGTGAGCCCGGTAGATACTGGGGTGATGGGGCTGGGGGGGGGGCAGTGGTAGGGGCCAGTTGGGAGAAGAAAGAAATTAACCAAAAAAAAAAAAGTTGGATTGCTGATTTAATTGTTTGTAGTCCGAGTTTGTATTTTTTCAGTAAGCAGTATATATTAGTTGGTAAAAAAACAAAAAAAACAAACAAAAAAATATATATATATATATATATATATATATATATATATATACATACACACATATATCTTTTTTAGCAAAGTGTATTTGTCACGCTTTAAATTCATCATCGATTTATTTTTAATTTCTTCTGATATGTTTAAAATAGCTTGTATCCCTAATTTTGTAATTAATCACTCTAGTCAATAAAGATGTGAGTCATCATAAATTTTTAACAATTTCTTCAATTGAAGTCACTTTTTAATTGTACGTACTAGTGTAACCTCCACCAGTGTCGCCTAGGGTTACCACCTGTCCTAATTTTCACAGGACAGTCCTGATTTGGGCAGCTGTGTCCTGCAAAAAAACACGAAAAATACTAAATGTCCTGATGTTATAATAGAAAAAATATTTTCTAACGTTCTACTAAATGTTGCAGAAAACTACAATACCTTAACTAAAACACCTTAAAATGATAAGAAACAATAGAAGCAACTAAGAAACTACTGCAGTTATCCTTAATTCTGATTACTGTATATAGAGAAAACAAGTCTGTTGCATCAGTCGAGATTACGTACTGTCCTGCGAAAAATCATGTTTCAGTAAGAAATGTCCCACTATGGGCTTCTTAAAAGGTGGTAACCCTAGTGTCGCCCTTGGAATGGGGATGGGCATGACCCCAATGTGTATTCCCATACAGTCCTTCACAGAGCAGCCAGTGGGGAGCAGGAGCACTGCTGTATGTAAATCCACTTGGAAATATACCTAGCAAAATCGGACTTTTACATTTATAAGGACTGCTGGAAACTCTGCATCTCATCTTGGAATTCCGTTGCAGGTTCGAGATGTGTGGGTGAGTGCCCTGATTTTTGTTGTTTTACTGTGCAAGTTCCTGGTGGCATGCACATGACTCATTCTGAGCAGCTCTTACTTGTATGTCAGTCATCTAGCTCCATCCACTATAGACCATGTATCATCAAGTCATGACTTTGGGGACATCTCAGGGGTGTTGTATTGGCAGGTTTCTATAGGATACAAGTGTCACGGTCCAGACTGGCATGTTCCATGTTCATCGTGGCTTGTGATAAGGTAACGTATGTGCAGATCTAACAGCATGGGGTCATTACTTTGTTTTCTGATCAATTGTCCTCATCATCAGGATAATTTGGAAAGCACTGACATCGTGAATCCCTGGTTTCCTCCACAGTCACAATCTGCAAGTCCATCAGCTCTGATGACTAGGATCCAGTTTCCCTTCCTGTAGTGCTGGTGGGTCACAAAACTGCTTTCTTCTGCAAGGGTTCACAGAACATGATCCAATGGCATCATTATGTACTGTAACCACACTGTTGGTACTTAAGTGCCCAGGTGCATGCAAGATTGCAATGCCAAGTCTGTATCACCCTCACCCACATCACTCAGACAGTTGCAAAATGCTTCTTGCCCATGATACCATTACCTAAAGGTGCAAACTGCTCACGGACACACAGATTTTTATTTTTATTTGAGTTGTTACTGGGGCACACAGGAATCATGCACAACACTGTCGATGCCAGCTCCCACTTCAAGGGCAATAGGGTGCTCAACCTACCTCCATTCAGGCCTCCAAGTGTTGCGAGTGATGGCACTGTTCCCAGATGACTGGATAGTTATACCCTACTGCACAGTACCTGACTGCAGCTTCCGGCTACAAGTCTCACACTTGCTGCTACATGTGTTGTCTAAAACCAAGCACATCTATGGGCTGACTCCTTTGAGTATCACCACTCCCCTCAGAGGATCCTGAGTCTCCCCTTGGTCACATGCAGATAGTCAGACACCTCTGCAGCACATCTTGTTCAAGCTGACATTTTTGCACACTTTTATTTTCTAGCACCTACAGCCCTTCCCTGTAGCCGATCAAACAATTTTCAAAACTAAGTCCACTTCAGTAGGTCCATCTGCAAACAATCTAGGTGTGTCTGGTCCCTTCCAAGTCAAGAGTACAAGCCCCCTCAGTGTAACCACCACCAATGTAGCTCTTAGACTGGTGCAGGCATGGCCCTGGCAACCTCCTATGTCTAGAAACATTGTGGTTTTCTGGGATTTCCCTTACATTCTTTCATAAATTCTGTTGCTTTGCTCTCCCTGAGTTCATATCTAGTGTCACACCTTCGGACTTACAGTGTGTAAAGGACCACAAATGCCAAATGTCTTTGTGCACATCCTTCCTTCATTGACTACCACACTGTACAATGCATATGTAAGATCCACAGATCATAGATCACGTGGCTGTGGTTTCACAGGCAGTCATTCTTCCTTTTGAGTCTCTAGTTTAACGCTCCTCTTTCAGCAATACAATATACATTCTGGCCCTCTTAGAGCAATGAAGAGGTTCCAGACCCTCTTTCACACCTAAGTTGGAGTCCAGATCTTTTTTCAGAGCTGTTATATTCCAGCATCTCTTTCAGAGCTAAGGTGGGCTCAAGCCACTCTTTTACAGCTGCAGTAAGCAAAGTTCCATTCCAAGGGTACGGGAGAACTCCTGACCCCAATCCCAAGCTGGCCTAGCTGAGCCAATCTCCAGATACATCCTCTCGTTGTGATGCTTGGTCACCTTGTCATGTCCCAGCTCCTGCTGTTCTTATAATGCAGTTGGCTACACCTTATGTTTTATACAATATACATCAACATTTTCTATGCTAAATAAAAGTGCTATCTTTACCACAGAACACCAACTGGCTAGATACATTTTTCATCTCCACAGTAGGGCACATCACAAAATGTATCTAGCTAATTGGGTACGTCACAACAAGCATTTCATTCTGCCACCTGTGCGCCATGGTCTATGAAGCTGCGTGCTCCAGCCAGCACAAGCTACCAGACACTACAGAAATGGGAAACATTTACTCTTTAATAAAATGGCACTAGCTTAAAATGCTAATGTACAGTGTATAAACTGCACATGTGATGTGCGCTCATGAGATACGATATTTATCTTCATTCATGGTCAGTGACCTATTTTGCTGTCACTCATGAAGGTCAAGAGGTTACTGACCACTCATAATGATAAATATCATACCTCATGAGTGCCCATCACATATACTGTACCTATATTCTTATCGACGATTCCTGAACCTTACTTAGCTTGTTATAATGGTCCCTCACCTCCAGAGCTTTCCTCCACAGCAACTCCTTAGCTTACCTCCCACATCCTGTTGTCCTAATGGGGGTCCCACACTCTAGCAGTTTCTTGTTCATTACTTTATTCTTTTCCCCATTTACTACTATGACTAATAATAAATACAATTTCTATAGCACCTTTAGAAACTTCATGGTATTGAACTGGGTCAGATACAATCAAAGTGGTCAGGGTGTGTTACAAGCAAGTTGAAAAAGATAGGTCTTTAGTTTACTTTTGATTGACTTAGGGTCAGTACATGCTCAGATTGCCAGTGGGAGTCCATTCCAGAGACGAGGACCATGGATGGAAAAGGCTGTGCCACCAGAAGTGGCCAGTCTGGTGGTAAGAACATCATAGGGGTGTCCATCAAAGGAGCGAAGTGAGCAAGATAGAAGATGATAATGAAATAGTTCTAATAAGTTTGAGGGAGCCAATCCACAGTGGCATCTGAATGTAAGAATGAGTATTTCGTAATTATTTCTGTGTTTTACTGGAAGCCAATGAAGAGAGGACAGTAGAGGAGAAACATGATCAAATTTCCTGGAACCAGTTAAAATATGCTGCAGCATTGTGAACAAGCTGGAGATGATGCAGGGTAAGGGCTGGAAAACCAGATAGGAGGCAGATGCAATAACACAGGTGACAAAAAAACAAACAGTGAACAAGAGTAGCAACAATTTCAAGACTTAAGTAGGATGGATCTTCACAATAGTGTGGAAGAGATAAAAGGGAGAACTGTCGATGTTACTGACACGGGAATCCAAGCACAAGTGTTTGGTCAAAAAGGACTCCCAAATTTCAGACAGTGGTAGCAGGATAAATTGTGAAGGAACCATAGTGAATACCAATGTCAGAGAGACTAAGAGATCTGATCTGTGCTCATGTATTGCATACAAGGAGTTCAGTTTTGTTAACATTTAGGCAAAGTGAATTAGTGGTCATCCATGACTGGACATCTACTACGAAGAGAGTCATCTGATTTAGAGCAGCTTATAAAGTGTCAGTAGGGGGGAATCAACCTTTGAGAACTGAGCCCCTTGTCTAAGATGGACATTCGTTCTGAAAAGTCCTCGAAGAAGGTCAAGCACTTTGGCGAGCGATAAACTAATACCATGGTGCAGGGTAGTGGTTTTGGGAAGAGCACAATCCTATACCATCTGGCTGCAGTACTGTGAAGGCACAAGCCATGATTCCCGGGTCTACTGCTGTTACGCTTTCATGATTCAGGGCAAGCAATTAGGGGCCTGGTGCCATGTGTAGATTCATCCCCGGCCCAATGTGAGTGAGACATTGCTTGGCTAGCAGCCACACACAGTCATGTATGAACTTAAGACTGGACAGCTACCATGCCTTTGCAGGCCATCTTTCCTGACGAGCTGGACAGCTGAAGCCATGCTAAAGTGCCCACCCCCTGCAGTCACCTCATCCATGCTGAAGACAAATCTCCTACCTTGCCTGGCAGCTTTCCTTTCTGTCAGAACCTTGCCTGCATGTTCAGGTGCTGGGTTATCTGCAAGTGCACTTCTGTGGACTCACCTCCCCCCCCAGTCAGGTCTCCCCACGGGAACCCACTAAAGGTCAGCTGGCCATCGGGTTGTCTCACTTGAGGTGATTCCCCCTCCACCTGGGGACTACACACCCTCCCTGGGGTCCCACTACTTACTTCCCACTATGAATGAGTTACTCTGAAAAGTCCCCAGATTCCTATTCCCCAGGATCAGTTATCTGCTTTCAGCAAAACCACTCCAGTCCATTCCTTAACTCTGAAGCCCTCCTTTTGCACCCTTGGTGCCAGCTGCTCACTGTTCAAATACATTCCCAATCTGCCCCTTTTCCATCTGCTCAACTGCTCCTCCCATGTGAGCACCCTTCTTTTCTTCTCTCAGGTCCTCCCACCCAGTTATTCCGTCAAGCTGACACTAAACAGTCAAATCTGAGTCTGGCCACCCACTGTAAAGCAACCAGCTACCCTCACAGTGACTCCAGGAGCTCCAGGAGCTGTGCTGTAGAGGTCTTGCCCCGATGGCACTGTGCGCTGGCTCTCCACCGCCCCCACCACCACCCTTGATCGACACTTCAATTTATAGGCTACTGAGAGGTCAGGTGACTCTCAAAAACCTATCAGCCCACTTTCAGATCTGCAGGTTATCAGATCTCACCAGTAGTGGCCGCTATCACTATCCACAGCCTGGTACTGTGGGAAAAAAAATACTAATCATGCTCCTGTTTATTTTAACCTTGTTAACCATTACCGCTCCTCTTGTATCACTACCCCCAGCCACGCAGCCCCAAAATGACCCTATTCTCTTAAACTTTAGCTCTGTCTCGACCCCCCCCATGCCCCCTAAATACCCCCCCAAGTGCGCTCTGCTCACAAACCATATCCAGGATGGTTTTCATGCCCCTCCATCGCCCCCCATCTTTCATCCAGCGTCTAGATGCCCTAAGCAGACTAGCAAAGGCTACCTCAACCCGTACCCCGATTCTCTCCAACCCCAAGCGCAAAACGAAAAATAGATGGATTACCACCCTACAATACCTCACCCTGATGCTCCTACTGGCAGGCGATGTTGAAACCAACCCAGGACCTCTGACCCACCCTGCCCACCTAAAACTGCCAAAGGGGCCTAGCCTAATCCATTTCAATATCCGCAGCTTACTGAATAAAGTCCCGGAGCTGCAAGTCACTGCACAAACCCTCAAACCAGACATCTGTGTTATATCCAAAACACGGTTAAAACCCCAGCACAATGACTCTGAAGTAGCCATGCTGGGCTACACAGTTTTATGGCATGACAGACTAGGCAAAAAGAAAGGTGGGGGCATTGCCAAGTATATATCCAACGCTCAAATGCACCCCTGTCCAGCTCCTAAGTCCCTCTCCACATATCGAAACCAGGATGATTAAACTTGTCCTGCCGCATACAGCTCCTGTGTACATGGCAGGGTTATACTGTGCCCCCGCCACCCCAGCAAATACCATCATAGACCTCCTGGCCTCTTTTAAAAACCTGGCCATTGCTGGAGAGCTCTACATCCTTGGGGACTTTAATTACAACTGGCTAGACAAAGGCTGCTCAAAACTAAGCAGCAAGATCAAAGCTCTTAACCTCTCACAACAGATTGAGGAACCCACCCGCCTCAACACTAAATCCCAAAACCACTCCCTCCTGGATTGCGCTCTCATAACCTACCCACACAGGATCACTAAAGCTGGCCTATTACCAGATTCACTGAGTGACCACCACTTGATATATGTGATCAGAAAGGTGCACATACCAACAAATCACCTCCCACCTAGGTCAATCAGTTCACGTTCGTACAATTCCCTCTGCCTTACCATCCTGCTAAATGACCTCACCTCTGCCGACTGGTCATTCATCAAGCTGGCACCTACCCTTGATCATGCTTTTGACATGCTCAGACATCAAATTCTTGTGGTCTGGGACTATCACGCCCCCCCAGAGAAGCAAAAGGGTAAGGGAAACCCATCTCCGCTGGGTCTCTGCCGACATTATCTCCAGATGTCGTGCCAGGGACCAGGCCTGGAAAAAACAAAGGAAAACAGGTACCATTGAATCATGGCAACAGTACCGTATCCTCCGTAACAATTGCACCAAAGCCATAAGGCAGGCTAAAAAGAACTTCTTCCAAGCGGCCCTCTCCTCCAATCTTAACCACCCATCCAACTTCTGGAAATCTATGAAAATCTTGCTCACTCCCCCTATACAGCCACCCACCCCTACCCTAACCATTCAGGGCAGAAATGTATCCGAACCAAGTGAAGTTGCCTCTATTTTCAATCACTTTTTTACCAACTGTGCTAAATCTCTGCTGACAAAACCACTAATCCTCTCACCTGAACCCAAACCCCACGCGCACCACCCGCAATCCCCCCCACCACAAATTCTCCTTCCGACCAGTCTCCCCTGCTGAAGTCATAGCTGCTCTAAATTCCCTAGACCCCAATAAAGGAAAATGCCCACTAGGCCTGGATGCAAAACTCCTATACCTATCTGCCCCTGCCATTTCAGCTCCCCTTGCCGATCTCCTAAACCGATCCTTCTCCTCAGCACAAATTCCAACAGTCTGGAAGAAGGCAATAGTCATCCTGTTGCCAAAAAGTGGCAACCCATTAGAGCGCTGTAACTACCGCCCTACCTCCCTCCCTCCTCCCTACCCTGGCCAAGGTGCAGGAAAAACTAGCCCTATCTAAACTCACACAATTCCTTGACACCACCTCATTTTTCACCCCCTACCAGTCAGGCTTTCGCAAATCACACTTCACCATAACTGCGCTCCTAAGACTCACCAACGATATTGCCTCAGGTATGGATAAAGGGTTCCTCACCTCGGCCATATTCATTGACCTGGCCAAAGCATTCGATACTGTTTCCCACCCCAAGCTCATCTCAAAACTGCAAGATGCTGGCCTATCCGATCTAGCCACCAGGTGGTTCCAAGACTACCTATCTGGCAGGAAACAATCAGGCAAAATTGGCCCTCAAGTATCCCCCCTGCTTCCAGTCACCATGGGGGTCCCCCAGGGCTCTGTCCTGGGCCCCCTTCTCTTTTCAATATTTCTAAATGACCTCCCACTAACCTGCCCAAACTCAGCAATTCAAATGTACGTGGATGATACCATTCTGTACGCCTCCGGACCCTCAAAAGAGGCTATAAACTCTACCCTACAGCAGGATTTTGACGCTGTCCAAACTTGGCTTAGCTCCAACCAACTTGTCCTAAATGCTAAGAAAACCATATCCATAAATTTCGGCACACAGCCCAGAATCTCCCGTCTAGCGGCTCCCCCCACTTTTCAAATGCTGGACGGAAACACCTTGGAATCCTGCACCTCCTTTAGGTACCTGGGGGTATGGCTTGATTGCCACTTGGACTTCTCCATCCACATAGACTCCCTCCAGAAAAAACTACACCCGAAACTAGGAGCTCTTTACCGCAACAAAGGGTGTCTAACCACCTCCATCAGGAGACAGCTAGTGAACAAAATGATTCTCCCAATCTTCGACTATGGAGACGTGGTCTACAGCACAGCCTCTCCATCCACTCTGGCCAACTTGGACCCCCTTTTTCATTCCTTCTGTCACCTTATCCTAGAATGCCCCCCCCGTCACCCACCACTGTGACCTATATACCACCTTAGGTCTCCCATCGCTGCACTCCAGGTGCCAGCTTCACTGAGCTAATCTCGTAGCTAAGCAACGGTCAAACTCCCTTCCCACATATCTCAGTTCCGCTCTGTCAACCCAACCCACCCCGGCCTACTCCTTGTGAGGCACTGACTCAAAACTCCTACAAGTCCCTTTCATGCACACCTCTAAGGGCCAATCTGCTTTCAAATATAGACTGCCCACACTCTGGAATAACCTCCCAGCAGAAATCAGGCAGTCCACTACCCCTAGGACCTTGAACACTCTCCTTCAGGTCCACTTCTCAGACATATGTAACTGCAACCTGTAGACCAGATCTGTTACAATGAGGCGTCAAAATGTATCATAACGGTGCACTTATCCAAACAACTGAATTATTCTTGTGCTGTCCGTTTTAATTGTCTTTTTCCCCATGTTCACTGTATGAAATGTCTATGGTCACAGACCCCAATGTTTGTTATAAACAACTCATGCACTCGGCACTAACTTTGTAATCTAAATAATGAATGCATAAGTCCAGCCTGTAACATCTCTGGACCTGTTGTTTCACCCCTTTCTGTGCCTTTTGTACTTGATGTTTGTACCATTATGTAACTGTTTGAAGGCGCCATTGCCTATGTACCTATGTACTTTAGCAATTTAATGTATGTAACTCCAGGTCGCATCTGGAAACGAGTGGATTCCCACTCAGTATGCTTATCTGGTAAATCTCTTAATAAATAAATAAAAAAATTAAAAAAAACTGCAAGGAGGGCATTGTTACATTAGATCCTTACTGCACATGAATCAGGTTGGTGCTGGCACACATCTCTACGTACATACGAATATATGAAGAAGCCAACAGAATTAGGCCTTTTGGTCTATCTAGTCGGTTTGTTGTGCAGGGTTCTCAGCTCAGGCTGGTGTCCCTGCTGCCCCCTCCCCTACCTTTCCATCCCTTTCCACGGCCCCTTCCATGAACTGATCTTCCCCCTATATCTATGATCAATATTTCTGATGGTAAACAGCACAGCAGTGCACCAAGATGTTTCATGTATACATGGGGTGTGTGGCAAAACAAGCAGAATCTCTTTTCTCAGAAAGGCTTTTTCTCCCTGGGTTCATGCGGGTGGCCATCAGCCATGTCTCTGCTCCCCCGATTGGTACTTGCCTCTCCCGGCCCACCAGAGTAGTCTCTCATGGATTGTCCCCCGTAGTGGGGCCAGAAAAGGGAGGACCATCCTTCCCCTTCCTCCTCGGTGCAAAATCCAGAAATTCCAGTGGTCAGGTGATGATGCAAGCCAGAGCAAAATGGAAACAGTGTCACATGGACTACATGGCCCCTTTTTTCTTGTTCTCCTCCACTGCTGCGATGGGGACAAGTAAGTAGGTGTGTGTGTAGAGGCACAAATGTGTTATGGAACTTCAGCCCCTTCCTTCTCACTCACAGCTACACTAGCCCCCCAGGCCTCCAACTGGTGGTAGTCACATGCCGAAATGACATGCCTCCACTCCCTGGGAGAGGAAAGCAGTCCTTGCGATGCTCGATTCCCCCCCATCTGACCCCTAGTGACCCTAGTCTGCTCCTGAACCTGGGCCACCATTGTAGCAGGTGGTAGCATTATACTGCCAAGCCACTGGACCAGGTCAAGCAGAATCTTTTAAAAACATTAAAACCAAATACGTCATTTCAGAACAAAATAAAATGAAAAGACAAATAGGTATATTGCTGTCTTTGCCAGACCTGTATTATTATTACTAGAAAACTATGATGATTTTTTTTCTGCTAATAAATACTGCTGTTTTAATATTTGGTTTTTACTCCTGAAAGCCACTGACTGACAGAAATGCAATATAAAAGTATGAAGGTCTTCTTTTGGTCATCTCTAAGAGGTTTTTAGGCTGCAGTTTTCTTGTAAAAGTACACCAAAGCCTTTGGGAAGAACCGATGCATACAGCTTAGCTCCAGCTGTTGCGGTTGTCCCTCTGATTACTTGGGGAGCAAGGTACTTTACAATAAGCAGTGCCTTGTATTTAAAAGACAAAAAAATGAGCATTTATATAGCGTATTTCATACACATTGTATCTCAAAGTGATTTACAAGCAATGACAGACTGGCAGTGAAATGACTGTAAATTAGTGGTGGCAGCCATTTTGCACATCAGCACCCACCCACAGCCATAGACAACTGCATGAACCATTTTTATGGAACATGAATGTTTGCCAGGAGACCAGGGAAATTCTTCTACTCTCCAGTAGGGCGAACCTCTGGCTGTCGAAGGATGGCCAGCTCAGTTGCTGAGCAGTGAATGATGGAGCAGGACGTGCAGGTTGTTGTGGAGTCGGTCTCCTCCACAGCGGTGGATAATCATGAGGCCGAAGAATTTTCCAAAGCCGTCGGATTAATAGATGTGCAACTCACAATGAAGGAAAAAAACAGTGGTACAGACCTTCCAAGAAAGGATTCATCTAGAGTTGGAAAGGGTGGTATTATAACATTGGGTGAGAGCAAAGAGCGTAATCAGTTCCCCGAAGTTCTGTGAGCTCTTCTAGCAGCTGAGGAGGAAAAATGCCATTAGAAGAAACAGAAGCTTCCCACCACATTAGCTATGGCACTCAGAAGAGATGACAGCAAGGCGGGGCCACCACCTCCTAGCAACCAGGCTCAGCAAAACATCACTACCCTAGAGACAAGCGGAGAAAGGCAGAGACACTCAAATGTTCCTGAAGGTATGGTCTTTCAAACTACTTTTTCAGACCAAGCTGCAGCAACTGTGTTTTCATTTGGAGCATGCTCGGAGAAGCGCAGAACAAAACAAGTTAGCAAACTGTCTGAGAGAATAAAACAAACCTGGGCAGAACACGTTGAACAGGCCGAGGCATCTTGGTCTGTTGAAAATGCACTAAATCAGCGGGTTGGGCTAATAGTTGCTGACACAGATAAAGGGATATCAGGATTTTCGCCAGTTAAAATCCCAGGGGTTCAGATTTGCAACACAGGATATACCTTCCCCTCTACAGACTGTGGCCCAACAGAGACAATGGATAACAACACGGAGGGCATCACCCAAAATGAGCAAACCCATACCAAGGCACTACATATTGGTACCAATATACCTGAGTCACCCCTTGAACTTCCTTCTGAACTAAACTTAACGCAGAATCCAGTATTAAATCTAACTACCGATAAATCACTGCCCAGAGCAAAGAAAGGAATAGACACTTCCATAAGTGACTTCTCAATGTCGACTGAAAATCTGACAGAACCTGGTTCTACAGAACAACATGAGGGCCCCCCACCAACTACTTCTTCCACCTCAGAACGAAGACAAAACCCATGTTCATATGCCTCCTTTTTGCGTTCGCTTGCATGCATGCGCAAGGAACATTTTGGGACAGTATGACTTTTTGGAGGTGTGTGACCCTCCTCTCCAATGCAGTGCTCGGTGTAGCAGGCACGACCATACCACACCAATGGATGCGCAAGCTGTCTATGACAGCAGTTTGACTGCAGTCATCTTCACTTGAAAGAAAAGCACTGCTGCAATCAGCGTTGGTAATGTGTGTATTTAGCATATTGATGTCACCCTTTTCCCTCCGGCTGCTAATGAAATCCCTCCCACTTCCTCCCTCTGCTGCTATCCTCCCCGCTCCCTCTTTACTCCCCCCTCCAAACACATTGTATGTGCCGGCGTGGTGTCAATCCCCGTCGGCTCCAGCCCAACAAACAACCGTTTATTGTGTGTCCCGAGGAGTGCCCAATCCCTTCGCCTCATGCACCCCCCCCAAACACATTGTATGTGCCGATGGGGTGCCTAATCCCCGTGGGCTCCAGGCCCCCCCAACAAACACCCAAGTGGCATGCTGGGAGCCCACCCCAGCACGGCAATTGTCCCTGTAATTAGAAAAACTGTCCCGCAAGGTTTTTATTTATTTATTTTTAACCTATGAAAACAGAAAACGGTCCCTTGCTGTCTGTGGTGCCCCCTCCCCCAACCATAAGCATAGTTTGGGGGGACGGGGGGTGTTGCCCACCAAAATTTGCCCTGGCTGACACTTTTTTCAGTAATTTTAAATTAATTACACAAACATTCTTCCTCCTGACGCCCCCAAATGTCAAAGTCAAACTATGCCTATGCCCCCAACCCGCACCCCCCTCTGTGCACCCCACATTCCCTCACCCACCACCCCATACTTACCTCTGGAGTCTGGCACGACAATCTTCAGTGGAGTGGGAACACGTCTGCACTCTTTAAAGCTGACTGAGAACTGAAGAAATGCTGGTAAGCTGTATAATGGCATAAATGGGATTTTTTCAACTTAGGTGGATCTCTCGGCCATTTTTGTGAATTTTGCCACCAAATTTTCAACATGGGGGTCTTGGGACCTCACCTCAAGAATTCAGTCACTGTCATGTGGTTATTCTGTCCCGGAAGGTGATTTTGCGGTCACTGCGCAGATTCACCTTCGTGACGATCGCGAAATGACTGTGTCACTGTTCATGAAATGGGCTCCCAAAAGCCTATGTTGCAAATTCAGTAAAGCTATTCAAAAAATGGCTGTATTATAATGACGTCGTTCATGATTTCCATGCACACTTATAACTTCGAGAATTTGTAGTATTTTTGCTCCAGATTTTCAACATTGCCATTTTTGCACACCTCCTTATGAACAGTATACCTGTCATTTTTCACCTACTGTCTGAAATGTGTTTTCGCACATCCGGCGCACAATGACGTGGCTGCTGTGGGAAATCAATGTTCGGGACAGATTACGAAAATCACAGTGCCACTGTTCATGAGCAGAGGTCCCAAAATGCCTATGTTGAAAATTTAATGACAAAAGTCCACAAAATGACTATGTTATGAGCGTGCATTGTGCAGTTTCCACACACACTCGTAACTCCGAGAATTTGTAATATTTTCACTCCACATTTTCAACATTGCCATTTTTGCACACATCCTTATGAATGATACAGCTGACATTTTTCACATCCTGCCTGAACTGTGTTTTTGCGCATGTGGCGCAGAATGGCACGGTCGCTGTGGGAAATCAACGTTCAGGACAGATTAACAAAATCGCAGTGCCACTGTTCATGAGCAGAGGTCCCAAATGCTTTTATGAGGTGGGGATCACAAAAAGACCATGCTGAAAATTTGCAGTGCAAATACCAGCAAATGCCCGGGGTGTTAGGGTTTCTAACCATAACATTCCACACTGTACAGACTGACAGGCATCAGGAGTGTGCCTTTGGATTGCCAACTGTAACGCTCATGCCATTCCACCCCCACCTGCACCCTGCAGCCACTGACAGGCACAGAGGTGTGTCTTGGACTCTTTGGCCCCAGAGTTCACCCCATTCTCCTATACTGCACCCATTTCAGCATATCTCCTAATGGAATGGGGTGACTGTAAAGCTGAACACCCCAAGGCACACCTCAGCACTTGTCCGTGTCTGCAGGATAGGGTGAGTGTGACCGGGTGACCCCTGTCATGGAAGGGTGCCCTGAGTCTGGTCTAGATCCCCCCAAAGACTCACTAAAATGCTTAGGAAGCACAGAAACAAAAAGTAAAAGTGCAGGACAGGAACAGCAGTCCCCCTTTGTGTTCTGTTCCCTGTGTTTGCTAGAAACTGCCCTTGGCAAAGGGACAAAATGAAAAGTAAAAGCTGATGGCTGCACTTTACAGCTGTAGGCAAATGTCGAGAACTGTTTTCTTCAGCTCTAATTAAGAGCAGTTAATTAAGCAGCTTGTTGCTGCTTTACTTTAAAACTACACCATTCTGTGTGGTATAGGGTTTTCATCTGCTCTAATGAAAGTTTAAAAAGAGCAGACAAATACCTCAAACAATAATAACACAGTTACAATGACAGTAGGACTCTGGGGCCCCATTAAGATTATCTGTGGTGTTTAGCTAAACTCCTAGTAAAGTACACATTGCTTTAAGTAGAAGAAAATAAAATACATGTTTGGGCCTTGTTTACAAAGGAAATTTACAAGATGCTTACCTGAGTTTAGTGCAGGAGGAGTGCCAGTTTGTAAGTCAGAAAACACAAGAAAGCTAGATAAAGCTCTAAGGATAACTTTTATGAAACAGTCATTCTTTACCTGTGGGAGCCCTTTGCTGTATACGGTGCTGTTATAGGGCTGGCAGCCCACAGACTGTCTGATTTTTGTGGAACTCCCAGTTAGTGAGGTCACTGCCAGAGGTGGAGCTAGGGGAAATTAAGTTCCTCATAGCTATAAAATTGTGTAGCCAGGCCAGAATGAATATTATGTTAAAGATGCTAGGACTCCTATTAACCAAGGCTTGGAAATATCCCTTTTTCTTATGTTTAGACCGGGATACGAGCCTCATAGAGATGCGTTTTTAGTTAAAAGACATAATGTGGGTGTTTCCCAAGGAAGTGATGTCACTAGGACACAGGATAAAAGATTGCCACTAGAGGCTTTAATTTAGATAAGGCGTCAGTTTAGAACTGACTGTAAGAGGTGTAAGGCCTTAAGTTTAGAAGGCTTGTGTCTATACCTAGACAGCATTGATGTTATGGACTTAATGACAATTTTCTTATTTTCTGTTCTAAATAATTATCATTTTATGCTACAAATAATAAAATGATAAATGCCAGCCTGGCATTTCTTATGCACTAACTCTGGATGTCTGCCTGCTAATTGTCTCCTGATCAACAACCCCGCTACAGTGAGGTGAAATGGCGTGAGCATTATGGTCGACAATCCAAAGGCACACCCCAATGCCTGTCCATCTCTGCTGGGTGGGGGTGGGGTTGGCATCACTTCAGTACTTCACTGCCATTCCCATTCTGCATCTGTCTAACTCATACACTTCCAATGCTAATACCAGCAAGCAAATATTCGGCATTGACAAATGCTTGTTAGAAGTGACAGTGTTACAGCGGTTGACGAGTACAGTTGAAGTGGATGCTGCAAGTAACTGACTGCTGTATCAGGAGTTTGTGACGTGTGCATTTCAAAACTTGCCACGCACTGACTTTCGATTCAAAAACACACAGGGGCAAGCCAATGGTTGTTCACATTTATTTTTATGCTCATTATGTTAACACTAAACATTGAAACATACAAATAACACACACAAATGCCACTGTTTCTTACTTATAACATATTTAACAATTAATTTCAGTGGACAATCGTTTCCTATCAATGAAAATTAAACTTTGCACTAATAAAGGCATGTGTTTCACCAGTGTTCTCGGGTTCTACCTCACTGTTTCATGATGTGTCTCATATTGTCCCCATTCTGACTGTCAGTATCCCATATTTCGAAGACAGACAGTTAAGATGTATGAGGCTGAAATGTAAATGAGATGCAAGAGGAGTTGCAGAGAGGTACTCTGTTGGGACATGGATGCTGAAGGGACATGGATACAACTAAGGGAGTTGGCCTGGATAAGTGCCAAACACCATTGCAAATACCTGCAAGCAAACATTTGGCATTGACAAATGCCTGTTTCAGTCTCCCATATATGCAGCAAGGCGACACAATGCAGTTAGACTGGTTTACAAAGGAGGCCTAGACCTGTTTCTGGACATGCAGTATGAAGCAAGAACACTGTTGCAAAATAACTTGCAATTCCACTCCTCAGAGATGTATGCATTAATCCACGTATCTAGGGAAATGAATTTTGACATAAGCTTTAAGTTTACAAGTGGTTTAGAGAAATTTGGGGACAGGTACAACAAAGTGAAAAAAAATCCTGTATGGTCCCCATTCAAGGTAATACCTCTCACTAAACCTGCTCACAAGACAATAACAGTTCTGTTTAGAAATGAGGGATCAGTGTCGCTGATTTGAGTTCTTTTTTTGGTTGAAACAAAGGTGCACAGTCCTAGACCACCCGGAGGCAATTTTTTAAAGTGAGGATATCTGGATGTCGGGGGAGGGGGCGCTGGAGAATAAAAGTAATACTGAAATCCTCTGAAACAAGTTTGCAACATCTACCCAATTGTGTGTTCTTAGGCAGAGACAGATGAGTTTTGTTTTATGCGAGTACAATCTTGGACATGCGAGTGGACAATGTAGGAACATAACAACATGCAACTTATGTGGGGTTACTGGTCACTCCTACTCCACATATCCAGAAGCAGCACATAAACAAAAAAGCAGCAGATGACTCAGAAGAATGGAGATTACTTATCTCCATAGCACAGAGATCACACACAGCAACATCTGTACCACTGCCCATTATCTCTGAAGCTCCCCCAATCACCACAAATCAGGTGACTGGTGACATAAGAGCATCAAAGACAGATCCAGCAGATTTTCTTGCGCAGAGTGATGGTAGTGTCTACGAAGATTCAGCCATGGATGTAGAAATAGAACTCCCTCTCCCTCCCAAACCAGCAGATTCAGAAGTCAGACTCATGCCCCCCCTGTCTTCCTCCCTCTCCACCCCCCCCCCCACAGGGAAGCAACAGCCTGGTAAAATGGTCACTAGGCGAAGACAGGCAGGGAGACAGCCAGTACCCAAGATTCCCAAAATATCCACCACTCCTACATCCAACAGATACCAAGCCTAGCAACCAACTCAGGATGTCTCAGTTGCAGAATCTGAGAGCTCACGCACAGGGTCTGAACTGCCAGAAGGCAACTCACGTTCTAAATCTAAAGGAGGAATTCCCTTCACCCACTCCCCAAGCAGCACTGTTCTAAACAGAAAGGGACATCTAAATGTAAACCACCATAGGACAGGATGCTCTCACTTTCATGTTAAATGGATATCTCTCTAACCTGTTGCTCCATTAATTTGCAGTGTCAGTGGCTCAGTAGGTAGCACACTGACCTCTGAGACCAGGAGATCACAGGGCTGTGGGTTCAGTTCCCACATCTGGCACTTGGGTTAATATCCCAGTACTGACACTGTAGTGCAGCATGAGAGGGGTGCTGCACTTTTGAGGTGCCGCCTTTCGGATGAGACGTTAAACCGAGGTCCCATCTGCCTGGATTGGTGGTAGTTCAGGTGGATGTTAAAGTTCCCATGGCACTTATCGAAAAGAGTAGGGGAAATTCCTCGGTGTCCTGGCCAAATTTCCCTCATTCACTAAAAATACCAGCAACAGCTTAATCAGGTTCAAGGTCAGTTGGCATTCATCTGTATCCCCTTCCCCAGGTCGTGCCTGAAAATAGGCAGGATTTGTCTAGTGCACTTACCTGGTCAACAAAAACTAAATAAATAAAATAAAAATTAATGTGAATAGCATCAAGAATAAATCTAAGCAAGGGGCTGTCTTCTTTCTCCTCCAGTCAAATGATGCTGATCTACCATTTTTACAGGATACTGGGCTCCACACAATAGTGGAAGTGCCATATGCCACGAAATGGTGGCAAACAGGCATATCCTATTGGTCCCTAGGGCTAAAAGCATGTTCAGGGGTTGCAATCCTATTCAATAACATCACAGTGACAGTTTTAAAGCTGATAGACCTGATCCTGGGTTGAGCAGTAATATTGGACATCTTATACAAAAATGTATGTTTCAGATTGATCAATGTTTATGCCCCTCAGACAAAGGCAGACAGGGTAGATATGTTTAAAACAATACAGCCCTATCTACACACTTCCAAATATGTTATCTGGGGTGGGAATGTCAATTGTGGGCTAGCTACAAAGGATAGAGGCAGAGGGGTAACCACAAAAAAGATTTTCTGTGATATGGCGTACCTGCAAAGTAGCCTGCAGACAGCAAACTTAAATGATGCATATTGTCGTATACATGCTAAAGCTGAGCCAAATTTGTTTAGTGGTACACATGCAACCCATAGACTTGTTTTTTACTAGTAAGAATTTACCCTTGCTGTCAGCTAAAGTGGTCCCAGTAGAATATTCAAATACGGTGAACTTTACGTCACAGCAGGTACCAAAACCACCCAGACCAGTGGCAGTGGTTCATGGAAATTGAATTCCTCCCTTTTACAGGAAGAAGTACTACAACAATTAAAATATTTTATTGTCATTCATAAATCAGTATGGGAAATGTATGATGACCCTGAGCAATGGTGGATTGATACTAAATAAGATCTCGTACATTTCTTAAACTCTGTAAGCAAATTGACTGAAGATAAAGATTACCATAATTATCGACAGAACAGAAAACAACTACAGCATCTCACGTCATTAGCCCAATCCACCAAGGATAACTTCTCCCCACAAATTGCAGTAATTAAAGAAAAAAATGGAGCAATTTCACTATAAACAAACACGTGTTAAAACTACAGCAGGAATTTGGCACTCAAGTGAAGTTTGCAACAGTATGCCCCTTCTTAAAGTGCCCTAATAGATTCCCCTAAATGTCTTTTTCACATAGTATGCCATTGCCAGCCATGCTTTGGATGTTGAAGTTGCAAGTCGTTTTGTAAAAAGATCTGCCATAGTAATTTTTTTAATGTTTTATCAGCACTTTTTTCTGCCTGTCCCACAATATGTTGTGTGTGGCCACACCCCCAGAATGATGTCATGTAAGGTATGTTTTACATACAGCAACAAGGAATTCTGGGTAAATTATAAAGGTGACTTAAATGTTCATTACTCAGAGGTGCAGTCCCTTATTTCGGTAGTGGTCACTGCAATACAGCACCTAATATGTATACATATTTATTTATGCATTTATTCAAAGGTTTCATCTGGAAAGACATACTGAGCAGACAAGCTAGTTTCCAGATGTGTCCTGGGGAGAAAGCACAGTGTCAGATCAACACCCACACACCGACTCCCCCACATCAACACACCCAACTCGACCGCAGTCACAGCAACCAGCAAAGCACATTGCCGCACCCCCCACAGCGGCAACAGGTGTTGCTGCCACTCTGTGTGTCTATGGTGTGGGGTCTGATGTTGGGTTGCAGTCCGCCTGTGCTGTATCCGTGTGCCAAGCCAACCATCCCTGCCAGCCATTGCTGGTCTCCGTGGTTGCCGCCTTTGCCCAGCGTATCCCATTGCCATCCATCCATTGCTGCTGTAGCACTGGGGGAAGGGGTTCGCCAATCACTGGCTCAACTTTTGAGGGGTCCGTACTTGGTGTGCTATTCTATGTATGGTAGTGGTGGTGGCAGTCGAGGTGTGCAGTGCGGTGCCGTGCATCATGGGTATGTCCGTCGAGCAGGTGTGCATCAGGGCTGGCTACGGCATTGTGCTGGTGTCAATGTGGGGGATGTCACTGCAGTTGCCATCGCTCTACTGTGGTGTTTCCTCCTGGGGCATAGGGGAAAGGGACACACAGTAGGTACATATGTAGCAAGGCACTGTGGGTATAGTATGTAGCTGATTTTTCTGTTTACCTACTCCCATTTTGCTAAAATACCAAGACTGACCAACAGAGGTCTCTGCTCCAAACCAGCAGATGAATACTACTAATAAAGAGAATACAACTGTATTTATTGTATTTTGATGTGTTAGTAATGACTTTTTACTTTAATGATAAAGTATCTGTTAGTGCAGTGATACAAGTGGATTTTCACCTTTGTTTCTCACACTGCTAGTACAAAGGAATTCAGCAGGCTTCGGGTATTGTCATGTCAGAAACTGCCGGCTACTTAATTGGATTCTTTTCTCACTAGTAATTGGTGACATACAAATAAGATTTTGGAAAGTAAGTAAAGAAACAAATAAAAGAAAACTGACTGACTGCAGAGGCATCTAACAGCATCAAACCCTCATTCTCCCTTACTAAGCTTTAGTTCTTTAGAAGCTTTGTTTTCCTGGCATGATGTCAGTTGGGGGCTGTGGCACCGAGGGAAAAAAGGGGTGAGTTATGGAAATGAGGCAGAGCACAGAAATAAAAGCATTTTTCATGGAAAACAGCACTTTTGGGCAGTTTGAATGTTAGGAGATTAAATCACAACTCTTACAGGTTACTATTGTCATTTGTTATGGTACATGTTTGTAGGTAACTTTAAGATGCAAGGGAAGAGTTCAGAAGAAAGTTTTTGAAAAAATAGTAGGTCAGGATAATAAAATAAAAACAACACAGCAGGACATAATGGTAGAGGTCACCAACTATACAAAGTTACTGTTTCAAGAAGAAAATAGACAGCCCAAGGATATAACACAAGGGGCCCGATTCAAAAAGGTGTAACGCCTGGTGCAAGGCAATTTACACCAAACCCGATGGTGCAAATCACACCTGCACCAGGCATTGTGCAAGTCACAATTCTGAGTCATGGCAGGCCCCGTGACATATGAAGGTTGTGCCAAAGATGGGCTATGCCACCCAGTATGCCAGCAACCCGCAGTGGCATGGCACAAGAGTGGGTTATGGCAGAGACTGCACCCTATTCCAAAAGGGCTGCTGCCATAACCCACCTACATGATTCCAAGAGCTGATATGGTGTAGCAGAGTTAGATCAGCAGGGAGATGGTCTAAGGGTCATCCATCTGTGCCAATTGATGGATGCCCACTCCATAGCACCATGGCACATACATGCCTGTATCCCATACCCACAACACAGACATGCTCCCCAAATGTCGGGGACCTCCATGGTCCATTTCACAAAGTGCCCCCCCAAGTGCCAATGTCACCCGGCCAGCCCTCCCCAATGCCCCCTGGTGCTTGCAGTGGTGTTCCAGGACAGGGGGGCTCCAGGGGGGCAGTTATCTGTGGGCTGTGACTTGCGGTACCCAGATCCATTCCACCATTCTTGTGGTGCTAGCCTGCAGCTGCTGCAAGTCACAGGACATAGGTGCTGGGGACCCTGCCTGCCTGTCTTAGAATATGATGCAGGTTCCCTGGCATCGTACCGCATGGCACAACTCGCATATGCCCATGAGTTGCGCCATGCATTTTGGAATCGGGCAGAATATTTGCAAACATTTCAGGTCCCTGACTGGTCCCCTTCAGTATTGTTGGAGCCTATAAAACCCATAGCGCCAACAGAAGTACAGTCAGCAATAACATCATTTGAACAGAGGAAAGCCCCTGGCAGGGACAGACTAACATCCAAAATATATGAAATTTTAGGTTCAGACATTTCCAAAGAGCTGGCAGAAACATATGATTATCTGTTATACACATCTGACTTTCCGTTAGATATGGTAAGTGGTACACTAATATTTCTTCACAAAAAAGTTGACAAGCGAGACTTATCGAACTGGAGATTCGTAAGTCTCCTAAATGTAGATTTTAAAATACTAACAAAAATACTTAATAAATGTTTACTTACTGTTGCTCAATATCTTATTACACCAACATAGCAGGAAGGGTCATCACAGACCAATTGATTCTATTAAGGGAAATCTTTGAAAGGGACCAAAGGCAAGGTTTGAAGGGCCATATTCTCTCATTAGACAAAAAAAGTGTGTTTGATTCTGTAAACCATACCCTCTTAAGGCTAACACTCCAGAGGTGTAATATGCCAGACACCTTTATCAAATGGTTAAAGAAACTATACAAAAATGCAACTGTCTCCCCCTTAGTTAATGATCACATAGGACCCCTTGTTCCAGTCAAAAAAGGAGTAAAACAAGGCTGTCCCCTCAGCCCATTACTATACATATTTAGTACAAACCCCCTACTAAGGGTTTTAAACAAAGAAATACAAAAAAATCCAATCGGAGGGTACATGTATTCCATTCTCGACCATGGCGTATGCTGATGACATCTGCGTACTAGCCCCAAGCAGCAGCTCATGCAATACAACTTTATGAGAACTATGGGAAGGTCTTGGGAACCTCTTTGAATAAACAGAAATGTGGAGGCAGGGAGCTGGGTCCAGTCCCTATGCAGTCTCAGATATAGCAGGTATTACATTAACTAGAGACCGTATAAAGATTCTAGGAATAGAATTTGGAGCCGAAGTGTCTGAATTGTACAACTGGGACAAAAAAATTGATAAAGAGAAAGCTAAGGTAGCTAACTGGAATAAGTGGCAATTAAGGAAAACAAAATATTTATTTAATAAAAACCTATTTGCTGCCCCCCCCCTTTTTTTTCAGTCTTTGGTAACTGGGTAAGGCCCACTAGGCACAAGTGCCTGTTTTCAGGAGCGACCTTGAAGCACTGGGCAGTTAAGTGACTTGCTCAGAGTCACACAGTATGCAAGTGGAGGCTGTAAGAATCAAACTCATGTCTGGTCTGCTGGATATACCAAGCTCGTTCAGTTTGTTACTCTAACCTCTAGGCTATACTGTCAGCTTTTCACATCCCTTAGTAACATATTCCCCCCCACCTAAGCAACGAGAAGGAACGATATTGAACATCTTCTTTCAGGCAGTATGAGGCAGCTGTCTCAAGCCTATTACAAGCATTTGTCAATGCTGAACGTTCGCTTGCAGGTATTTGCAGTGGTGTTTAGCATGTATGGTGCTTTACCCTAATGCCCTGTGCGATTGCTGGTATTTGCACAATAAATTGTCAGCATAACCTTTTTGTTACCCCCATTGTGCACTACATAGGTGGAAACATGTTTTGGGCAGGATGTGAAAAATGGCAGCTGTACTGCTCATAAGGAAGTGTGGTAAAATGGCAATGTTGAAAATCTGGAGTGGAAATATTGAAAATTCACAAACCTAGGAGCATGCATGGGAACTGTGCAATGCACGCTCGTAAAACAGTCATTGTTAGGAATTTTTTCACCAAATTGTCAACATTGGCATTTTAAAACCTCTGCTAATGAACAGTGTCACTGTGATTGTCTTACTGTGTGCCATACATTGATTTTGCACACCGACTGTGCCATTGTGCACTACATGGGCGGAAACACGTTTTGGGCAGGATGTGAAAAATGACAGCTGTACTGCTCATAAGGAGGTGTGGTAAAATGGCAATGTTGAAAATCTGGAGTGAAAATATTGAAAATTCGCAAACTTATGAGCGTCCGTAGGAACTGCACAACGCATGCTCATAAAACAGTTATTTTTAGGAATTTGTTCACCAAATTTTCAACATAGCCATTTTAAGATCTCTGCTCATGAACAGCGACACTGTGATTTTCTTAATGTGTCCCATACACTGAGTTCACACAGCGACTGTGCCATTGTGCGCTACATGGGTGGAAACACATTTTGGGCAAGATGTGAAAAATGACAGCTGCAGTGCTCATAAGGATGTGGTAAATGGCAATGTTGAAAATGTGGAGTGAAAATATTGAAAATTTGCAAACTTACGAGCGTGCATAGGAACTGCACAATGAACACTCGTAAAACAGTCATTTTTAGGAATTTTGTCACCAAATTTTCAACACAGCCATTTTAAGACCTCTGCTCATGAACAGTGTCACTGTGATTTTCTTAATGTGTCCCATACATTAAGTTCGCGCACGGACTGCGCCATTGTGCGCTACATGGGCGGAAACACGTTTTGGGCAGGATGTGAAAAATGACAGCTGTACTGCTCATGAGGAGGTGTGGTAAAATGGCAATGTTGAAAATCTGGAGTGCAAATATTGAAAATTCGCAAACTGAGGCGTCATAAGAACTGCGCACACTACGTAAAAGCAGTCATTTTGATTTTTTACATTCAAATTTTCAACACAGCCATTTTAAGACCTCTGCTCATGATCAGTTTCACTGCAATTTTCTTAATGTGTTCCATACATTGTTTTCGCACACTGACTGCGCCACTGTGCGCTACATAGGCGGAAACACATTTTGGGCAGGATGTGAAAAATGACAGCTGTACTGCTCATGAGGAGGTGTGGTAAAATGCCAATGTTGAAAATCTGGTGTGGAAATATTGAAAATTCGCAAACCTACGAGCGTGCATGGGAACTCTGCAACGCACGCTCGTAAAACAGTAATTTCTAGGAATTTTTTCACCAAATTTTCAATACTGCCATTTTAAAACCTCTGTCAGTGAACAGTGTCACTGTGATTTTCTTACTGTGTCCCATACATTGATTTCACACACCGACTGCGCCATTGTGCACTACATTGGCGGAAAGACGTTTTGGGCAGGATGTGAAAAATGACAGCTATACTGCTCATAAGGAGGTGCGGTAAAGTGGCAATGTTGAAAATCTGGAGTGAAAATATTGGAAATTCACAAATTTACGAGCCTGCGTAGAAACTGCACAACGCACGCTCGTAAAACAGTTATTTGTAGGAATTTATTTGCCAAATTTTCAACATAGCCATTTTAAGATCTCTGCTCATGAACAGTGACACTGTGATTTTCTTAATGTGTCCCATACACTGAATTCGCACACCGACTGCGCCATTGTGCACTACCTGGGCGGAAACACATTTTGGGCAAGATGTGAAAAATGACAGCTGCAGTGCTCATAAGGAGGTGTGGTAAAATGACAATGTTGAAAATCTGGAGTGAAAATATTGAAATTTCACAAACTTATGAGCGTGCGTAGGAACTGCGCAACGCAGACTCGTAAAACAGTCATTTTTAGGAATTTTTTTATCAAATTTTCAACATAGCCATTTTAAGACCTCTGCTCATGAACAGTGTCACTGTGATTTTCTTAATGTGTTCCATACATTGATTTCGCCCACCGACTGTGCCATTGTGCGCTACATGGGCGGAAAGATGTTTTGGGTGAGATGTGAAAAATGACAGCTGTACAACTCATAAGAAGGTGTGATAAAATGGCAATGTTGAAAATCTGGAGTGAAAATATTGAAAATTCGCTAACTTACGAGCCTGCGTAGGAGCTGCACAATGCACGCTCGTAAAACAGTCATTTTTTGGAATTTTTGCACCAAATTTTCAACATGGGGTTTTTGGGACCCCTTCTCATAAATGATGCCACTGTCATGGTGTTATTCAAGCCGAAGGGTGATTTAGCGCAGTGACTGCACGGTGCCTGCGAAATCACCCTTCAGGCCGAACTCGCGCCATGACAATGACTATCGATCACGAGAAGGGTCCCAAACCTATGATGGTGGTGCAAAATCAAACTGACTGAGATAACAATAAGTTGAAACCCCTATCTAGCCCATTATCACGGCTACCGGCATTTCCTCAGTTCGTGGTCACCTTTGAAGAGTGCAGACGTGTTCCCGGTCCACCGAAGATCGTCATGCTGGAGTCCAGAGATAAGTATGAGGTGGGGGGGTGTGGGGAGGCTGGATACGCAGTGGGTGGGTGCGGGTTGTGGGAGGGGGGCTGGGAGACGTGCCGTGGGACTGTTTTTATTTTACAGGTTTTAACAAAAGAAAAGGACTACGTGGGACGTTTGCCACACTGGGGTGGGCTCCCAGCATGGCAGAAGATGGCTGGGGGGGCCGAGGAGCCGACGGGGGATTGGGCACCCCTGTCGGCAAAAGAAAGGGAACGTTTGCCATGCTGGGGTGGGCTCCCCAGCGTGGCAGCAGGATGGCTTGGGGGCCATGGAGCCGATGGGGATTGGGCACCCGGTCGGCAACAACGCTTGCCATGCTGGGGTGGGCTCCAGCGTGGCACCAAAGCTTTGGGGGCGGCATGACACGCGGTGGGGAGCACGTGACGCGATGGGGGGACAGCGTGCTGCGACGGGGGGACAGCGTGAGGGCGGTGCTCAGTATGGCAGCGGTGCTTTCCTTTGAAGCAGAGGAACACCGCTGTCATACATAGCTCCTGCACCTATTGGTGCAGGACTACCATGCCTGCTCAAGGGAGCAGTGCATTGGATGGGAGAGTCACACCTCCAAGTGTGCTACTCTCCCAAAACATTCCTTGAGCATGCACGCAAATGAACGAAAAAAGGAATAGCCTCTATTTGCCAGTACGACAAGGTGGCCTAAATATGGTACTCCCCATACTGATCCTTTACTGCCAATTCATATTTATGAACCTCCAACCTTTATTAAAGAATTCCTTAAAACACTGGACAGATCTTTGTTACCAGTCCATACAAGCTTGGTTCTTAGCATGGAAAGATGGGAAACATCAGATCATCAGAAACAACCCACGAGCACCACCATACCTTTGCGAGGTATTTGTTAATTTAAAATCCTGGAAAGTAACCAGCACACTACTACTCACACAAACAAAAAAAAATGGCATACTACAAAATTCTACAGACACACTTTTCTGAACCCATCACATTCCCAAAATGATTTGATCTTCACCAGCAGAGCCTACAGATGTTAATTATTGTGTAACCCCCCTGCAAATGGGGGTTTCCAAAAGTCTTCCAGGAGCTTGCTTGAATGCTCCAAGCCTGGATGGTGTTCGGCCTTTAAGCTGTTTATCTGTGAGTGCTTTTAGAGCCTCTGGTACTGTTTCTTTAAGAGCTGTCTGCCTGCAGACATAATTAATTTGGATGGGGGTCTGTGTGTTTCCCTGCTTGAGTCCCACTTGAGCTACTGCCAAATTGCTCCATTTCTGCCATCGCTAAGTGGGCAGAAGGAGCACTCTTCAAAGATGAAATTGTTTGCTTGTAACCTGTTAGAGCAATAATGAAAATGCAGTTTGTTTTAACCCGCTTTCTTGTAGCAAGGACAGTGTGGAGTAGCTCCCTCATGTTGGTTCTGAACTGCCGAATTGGACCAATCATTGTGGGGATCTTTTAAAATGGAGCCTGCTCTGGGCGAATCAGAACTTGGACTCTCGTCTGGAGCCAGCAACAATGGGACTGTATGGCAGATGCCTCTGGGAATTGTAATTTGGACTTGGCACCTTTTTGCAACAACAGGGGGAGTCTGATTGTGAGTGACAGCCAAACCAGCCAACTGAATTGGGAGGAACTCAATGGAAATGCCTGGCTCTGTCTACTGGAAAGTCAGATCAGTTTGGGCAGTAAAGGGACAAGGAGCTGTGTGCTTCTTTGGTGTGTAGTTTTATTGCGGGAATCGCGTGTAAGGCCCTAAGTTTCGGTCTGCAGCTTGTGCAAGCGCCTGTTTGGACTGAATCTGACCTGTGAAGAGAATCAAGGAGATCTGAAGAGTAGAAACCAGGCTCACCCTGTAGAAGACTGGAGAAATTGCTGAATCGCGCTTGGTCTGACAGGAACTGAATCTGCTGTGTGTTCTCCCAGGTATTGTGCAGTAATTGCGATCGGGTTAGAGAAGCAGCCTGCCTGGTATAGTACTTTCCTTTTTACATATGAATGTGTGCAGTGCTTGTGGGGAATCGTGTTTCAAATCCCCTGTACAATGAATTGAGTGCATGAAGCTGGAAGTAAACCCCACCTTAATCCAGACTACATCCATTTGCTCTAAACTTCAGTGGGGTCCAGTCACAAGGATCTTGTCCACATGGTCTGCTCCTCCTGGCAATCCAGGACAATCTGCCTTCCATCCAGTTCCCAGCATTGAGTTTGTGAGTACAAAGCAGGGTAGCTCCCTGCCATCTGTTTATCAAATTGCAAGTGTGTCATCTACTTGTTGTTTTTTTTTATTTCTTCATGAACTGAGCCAACCGGCTCCTGATTGCAGTTTGGGTATTGTGCCAGTGTTTTTTCCATCACAGGACCCCAACCAGCTGCACCGATCCTTGCTAGCCCCCTCCCCCCATCCTGAGTATCCAGTGAAAGTGACAATTTGGGACTCTGAATAAGCACACAGTACTGTGATTATTAATGTGTTTAACCTAATTAACCTGATTTCTCCCTGTCCTTGTTACAGCTCCTTAAATAAATCAGATCTGTTTGTTTCAGCAAAGTTACACTGACTGAGGTATTCATTTATGTTAAAGTATTGTACTGCGATTTTTTCACTGTGTCATCTTGTTTTACAGATGGTCCCCAGAGTCCAGTCGACAGAGCCAGTCCTGGGGCTAAGTGTACATTGTGAAGATATTCCTGATGCATTATGTGGGCCACTAGTGGGAAGAAAGGGGAGTTATAGTGTCCCAGAGGGCTGTGACCAAGCTAGTTTAACTACTGCAAACCCTGACCTCTGGGTGGAGGCACTCGCCATTGGACCTAGGCCCCTCACCCTGTTAGTAGTTAAGCAGGCACGGGTAGTAGCCCTTGGGATAGTGCCACCTAGGGGTTACATCTTGGGGGCACTGCTGGGATTAGCGTCCCCTAGTGGCCACATTTACAAACCACTGTTAAAAATAAATGGGTACCCCAACAGAAGTGACTGTGCAATGGTTGGTGGAGTTGTGTACTGGGGAGGAGATCGACCCCCAAAATGTTATGCTTATCCTGGATATCTCCCTGGGTATCAATATGGACACTGTACAGGGAGTACTTTCCAAGGTGGAAGGTTTACAAAACCCTGTGGTGGTGGGTCGACATGCAAATCTACTCACCCACACATTCACGGCCCTAGTAGAGTATAAGAATCCCATAGAAAGCTCCAAAGTGCCACAGACTATTACCCCAGAGGGAGCCCTCACTGCCTGCAGAGTGATAACTAAGGACAGTAAAGACCTGGGGGGAATGAGCCCCCCCACTATCTGAAACTTTTGAGTAGAAATTTGCTAAATGGTTGCTGGAGGAAGGGAAAACTGTGGAGGACTTGAAGAAACTATTCTTGCTACCTGGAGGTGTTCCTCCCCCAACACCCTCTCCAGCTCCAGTAACTGTTATGGTGGCTGAACCAATGCAGGCTCCTATTTTTGCACCCGCCATTAGTCATGACTCTTACCGAAGGTTGAGGATCTTTTCTGGCACCCTCCCCACCCCCCAAGGGGAGGATGACTGGAAGACTTGGATAGACTATTGTTGCCCCTCAAGTGCTAGAATGGCAATGCTCGGAAGCTGAAAAGCGAAAGAGGGTTAGTGAGAGCCTCCAAGGTCCTGCCCTAGCTACCATCTGTGCTAAACAGGCCAGTAACCCTGAAGCGACTGCACAGGACTATCTTGAGGCCTTGGAGAATGTGTATGGGAGCCCAGATTCTGATGAGGACCTGTGGTGGAGAGTAAGAAATGCACAACAGTACCAAGGGGAGTTGTTGTCTGTGTATGTATCTCAGCAGGAAAAACTGTTGCAAGAATGCCTCAGAAAGGGTAGTTTGCCAGCAATTGAATTGGGCAGAACCTGGCTAGACAGGATCCTTAAGTCTGCACCCTTCTCAGAACTGCTGTTGCTTCAGTTACGTCTGGCCAATCGACTGGAATCCCCACCCTCCTATCATGAGCTAATGAGAGAAATTTGAGGAGTTGAGAAAAGGCGACCTCAGGAGGAACTTGCACCCATAGCTGCTGCTATGACCCGAGTGACTGAGAGTGACTCATCAAGTGAAGTTCAGGGGCAGAGGTTGGCAGTTAATGAGTGCTCTGAGAAGGAAAAAGATATGCCACCATGGGGTGAACTGCTGAGAGATATTAGGAAAGTAACAGACAGTCCCATCATGAAGGCCGCTCCTACCAGTGCAGGCACTGACCCTTGCCCGATCGCTTCTGCTATGGGGGTGGAGGTGCCTACCCAGGCACCCCATGTTGGCAATAGTTCAAAACTCAATGTTTTGGTGGGGAAAATGATGAGATGTCTCCAAATGCTTATCACACTGCAGACAGAGATGGCACCAAGGTTTCCAGTTAGTAGTACCCCCGCCCTGGCTCCCAGTGTGACGCCTCGGCCAGCTCGAACTCCAGAAAGTATGTTTTGCTATAATTGTGGGAAGGATGGGCACATAAAGAGAGAATGCCGGTCCCCAAAAGACACAGACAAAGTTGCACATAGGCTACAAGGAGAGCTTCGGAGAACAAATCAGTGGTTAAGAGGTGCACAAAATGATCCCAGTGGGGGCCCCAAAAATGCTAACTCACGTCCCTTTGTGGCAAGGTCAGTTGCCCAGGCCCCTGCTACTGCCTCTCCAGACTGGTCCAGAATAGTGGGTCCCTCCATGGAGACCACTTTAAAGGTGAATGGAGTGTCTACAAGAGCTGTATTAGACAGTGGCTCCCAAGTGACAATTATGTTCCAAGACTGGTATCAGAAGCATTTGTCTGATGTACCCTTACAACCGTTGGAGGGGCTGCATGCCTGGGGGTTAAGTGAGAAGGCCTACCCTAACTCTGGAGATATCCAAATGTGGTTGTCTTTTCCCACCTCCATGGCTGGAGTGGCAGAGCAAGTAGAGACCCTGGCCTTAGTGTGTCCCCCTACTGCACTGTATGATGGCGTTCCTCTACTAATAGGGACTAATGCACATATGTTTGGACGGCTGGCACAGTTCTGTTATGAAAAACAGGGGTCCCGGACTGGTAGAGCTCTAAGAATTCTGGCCTTGATCAGGAAGGCCTATGAGGCACAGAGAGATGCTGAAAAAGTAGAACCAGAGGAAATGTCTGGAAGAAACACAGAAACATAGAAACATAGACTTTGACAGCAGATAAGGACCACTTGGCCCACCCAGTCTGCCTATTTCCCTACCTACTGGATAAGCTGCAGATTCTAGTTAACCAACAGCCTACTTCCTGCAACCCCCCACTATAATTGCCTTGTGTCTGTCCCATGCATGTTTGAATTCCCCCACTGTTTTAGACCCAACGACCTCCTCAGGAAGGCTGTTCCATGTATCCACCACTCTCTCAGTGAAAAACAATTTCCTCACATTACCCCTGAGCCGTCTCCGCTCTATCTTTAAATTGTGCCCCCTTGTCCTTACACATCTCTTTTTCTGAAACATGCTATCCTCCTGGACTTTGTTGATTCCCTTGAGGTACTTGAACATTTCTATCATGTCCCCCCGCCCCTCCTTTCATCAAAAGTAAACATATTAAGCTCTCTCAGTCTCTCTTCATATGATTTCTGCTGCAGACCCTGCACCATTTTAGTTGCCCTCCTCTGGACTGCAAAGGATCCTGAGTCTCTGATCCTGGCACCAAATGCCCAGTGTACCTTACAGGGAGAGGTCCGTATCAGAAAGGATGTCAAGAATAAAATATTAATGTTGGATTCACCAGGCGATGGAAAACTGCCGGAGGGACTGCTGGTCAAGCCTAGTATTTTGCCTGCTAGAGCCCATGCTTATGCCAGAAGGGTAATGGTTCAAGTTCATAATGTGTCTGACAGAGAGATTCGAGTAAATAGAGGTTGCACCTTGGCTAATGTGCATTGTGCAGACACTGCAGTGCTACCCAGTAGCAAGAGTTCGGGGAAGAATGACAGAGTAACACCTGACTTGTTTGATTTTGGTGACTCCCCACTGCCAGCTGAATGGAAGGTGAGGATCAGTGAGAAGCTTGCCCAGAGAGACCAGGTATTTTCTTTAAAAGAATGGGATGTAGGATGCATGCAAGGAGCTAAGCACCATGTCCGGCTGCATGATGAAAGGCCATTTCGTGAGAGGTCTTGACGCCTGGCACCTGCTGACATAGATGATGTGAGACGGCATCTGCAAGAGATGCTAGCTGCTGGTGTAATACAAGAATCCAGAAGCCCTTATGCTTCCCCATTGTGGTAATGAGAAAAAAGAATGGGACAGCAAGGATGTGCGTGGATTATCGCACTTTAAACCGGCGGACTATCCCTAATCAGTACACAATGCCCCGTATTCAGGATGCTTTGGACTGCCTAAATGGGAGCAAGTGGTTCTCTGTGCTGGATCTTCACAGTGGGTACTACCAGATCCCGATGGCCCCAGAGGACCGTGAGAAGACAGCCTTTATCTGTCCGCTTGGCTTCTATGAATTCATGAGGATGCCTCAAGGGATTTCAGGCGCCCTAGACACTTTTCAACGATTGATGGAGAGTGCAGTGGGGGACATGAACTTACTAGAGTGCCTGGTATGCCTAGATGATGTTATTGTGTTTGGCAGCTCACTGGAGGAACATGAGAACAGATTATTCAAGGTGTTGGACCGACTGGAAGACTTTGGCCTTAAACTGTCCATTGATAAGTGTCAATTCTTTCAAACATCAGTAAAGTATGTGGGACACATAGTATCCACTGAGGGAATAGAAACCAACCCAAATAAAGTTGAGGCCTTGACCACCTGGCCACAGCCCAAAAAATCTAAAAGAACTGCAAAGATTCCTGGGATTCTGTGGTTATTATTGTCGTTTCATCAAGGACTATTCAAGAGTGATCCACCCTTTACTTAACCTTACTCAAGGGTATCTCCCAACCCACAAAAAATACAAGAAGTCAGCGCCCCTCAAGACTGAAAAAGTGTATTTTCATCTAAATGAAGTATTTGGGGCCCGCTGGACTCCTGATTGTGAGACTGCTTTTCATGAGATCATATATCAACTTTACCCACGCTCCAGTGTTGGCCTATGCTAATCCAACAAAACCTTATGTCCTGCACACTGATGCTAGCTTGCAAGGGTTGGGGTCTGTGTTGTACCAAGAGCACGAGAATGGCCTGAGACCAGTGGCCTTTGCCAGTAGAAGCCTGACCCCATCCTAAAAGAATTATCCTGTGCACAAGTTCGAGTTCCTAGCTTTGAAGTGGCCTATTGATGATCAGTTCCACAAGTACTTGTATGGGGCTAAGATACTAGTAAAAACTGACAATAATCCTTTGACCTATGTGCAGACTTCAGCTAAGTTGGATGCCACTGGCCATAGGTGGCTTTCTGCATTTTCTACATATGACTATGCTGTTGAATACAGAGCAGGCCTGAACCACATAGATGCTGATGCTCTCTCCTGGAGGCCTGTTCCCCAGAATGACTGGGTCAGACTGTCAGAACCTGACATTCGAGCACTCTGCCAGAAGTTTGACAGGGAGGAATAAATGTCTACTGACGCAGTGGACTGTATGGTGGATTGTTTGGGACCCTCTGAGAATTGCATACCTGCTGCTTATTGCCACTTTACTGCAACAGACATTGGTGCACTGCCTCAGTTGGACAATGACAATATTTGGCGGGCTCAATTCCGTGATCCCATGATCAAATCAGCTTTAGAAGCCCTCTATGCAGGGAAAGATGTGTCCAAATTACGTTCCACTGATCTGAGAACTGCATTGTTATACAAAGAATGTCCTAAGTTGAAACTGTTCAATAGACTGTTACACAGAGAAACAGTAGACAGAGGGGGGACAAGTAGACAAACAACAACTAGTGCTGCCCACTGCCTTTCGAGACTCAGTACTGAGGTCCTTACACAACCACAAGGGGCACCTTGGTATAGACAGAACACTTGACTTGGTGAAATCCAGATTCTATTGGCCTAAGATGGGGGCTGATGTGGAGCAACACATTCGAACTTGCAGTTGCTGCTTACAGAGGAAAGCTTTGCCCCAGAGGGCTGCCCCCCGCGTGTTAACATCACCACCAGTGCACCCATGGAGCTGGTCTGTATTGATTTTCTGAGTTTGGAGTCAGATCAAAGAAATATTAGTAATGTACTGGTGGTCACTGACCATTTTATGAGATATGCCCAAGCTTTCCCCACCAAAGACCAGAAGGCATCGACTGTGGCAAAAGTACTTGTAGAAAACATTTTTGTTCACTATGGGGCTCCACAAAGAAGCCATTCTGATCAAGGAAGAGACTTTGAGAGTCGTCTGATCAAAGAGATGCTTTCTCTGTGGGGAGTGCAAAAGTCCAGAACCACCCCTTACCACCCCCAGGGGGACCCACAGCCTGAACATTTCAACCGCACCTTGCTAGATATGCTAGGCACCCTCCACCCAAAGGACAAGCCTAGATGGAGCCAACAAATTAGCAGCCTGGTACACACCTACAACTGCACCAAAAGTGATGTCACTGGGTTCTCCCCCTACCTCCTGATGTTTGGAAGAGAAGCTCGACTACTGGTAGATATGTGCTTTGGGGTTTCTCCTGATGGGGTTCAAGCTGACAACTATTTACAGTATGTGCAAAAGTTAAAGGCCCAGCTAAATCATGCATACCAACTGGCTCAAACCATGGCTGCCAAAAGAAATCTGGCCAACAAGGAAAGGTATGATAAAAAGGTGAAAGCACAGGAACTCCAGGAGGGAGATTGGGTATTGCTAAGAAATCTGGGACTGCATGGCAAACATAAGATTGCTGACAAGTGGCACCATCTCCCTCACATTGTAGTGGGCAAACTAGATGATCTGCTAGTGTACAAAGTAAGGCCTGAGAATAATTCAAAAGATGTGAAAACAATGCATAGAAATCATTTACTGCCCATTGGACAAATCTTGATTGAGTCTGAGCCCCCAGAAAATGCTCCCTCTGGACCAGTGACTAGAGCTGCTGCTAAGAAAAAATCAAGAAAGTCTGCACCTACAGAAGCTGAGTTAAAATGTCCCTTTCCACAAGTCCCAGTTGAGCATGACTGTCAGTCCCTTTCAGAGGAAAGTGAGTGTGACTTTGAATACTACCCTTCTTACGAACTGAGTCAATTGTTTCGGGGCAATCCCCTAGTCAATACTGGAGATGAAGCTGGGCCTTCTGGACTTTCTAAGCCCCCAGCTTTGTCCCTGGAGCCAATGCTCCCAGAAAGTGAAGTGCAAAACATCAAGTCAGATGATATGGAGTCATTGTGTATGGTTGAACTGTTTGAGCTTTCAGGGGAGGAAAATGATGGACTGGAACAGACTGGTGATACACCAGAACAAGAAGAGTATTTTGAGTGCCCTGACGGTCCACTGCCAGTGTCTGAGAGCTCTCCATGTGAGCCAAGTGTTGTGGACTCAGAGATTGTAGCTCCTGAAGCTGAAAGTGCCCCAAGTTCTAGCCTCTCTACCCCCAATGGAGACTCCCCTGGCAAGTGAGGAGAATGCTGAAAATGAGACTCAGAGTGCAAAGACTGTAACAGTTCCCCCTAGAAAGACTGGTCGAGCTGTAAAGCCTGTGGTGCACCTCAGTTATGATTCCCCTGGGAGGCCTGTGGACTTGCCTCTCAATGTTGTCCATAAAGGAGTGTATGTGTCCCCGAGCTCATTGCCTAAACTGAGCATCAGTGCTATCTCCAAGTTACTTGTGTTGCCCTCTAGGTATGGTGCTCCTGCCCCATCCAGCCCCAAGGTAGCTGATAGGGAAGGGCCCCATCTCTTCAGGTTTCATGTACAAGAGGTAATAACCTGAGTTATGGCACAATGTGTGTGTAATACTGTGTAAAGAGTACGTACTGCAAAGTTTCAGAAATGTGTTTCTGGTAAAGTGTTACATATTGACTAATGATTACATGTATGAGCCAAATATGATATTGATACAAATGTATATGGTTGCATTGAAACTTATGGGGGTACTAGCTTGACGCAGATGCCAAGTTTTTTCCAGGCCGGGAAGGGTGTAACCCCCCCTGCAAATGGGGGTTCCCAAAAGTCTTCCAGGAGCTTGCTTAAATGCTCCAAGCCTGGATGGTGTTTGGCGTTTAAGCCGTTTATCTGTGAGTGCTTTTAGAGCCTCTGGTACTGTTTCTTTAAGAGCTGTCTGCCTGCAGACATAATTAATTTGGATGGGGGTCTGTGTGTTTCCCTGCTTGAGACCCACTCGAGCTGCTGCCAAATCACTCTGTTTCTGCCATCGCCAAGTGAGCAGAAGGAGCACTCTTCAAAGATGTCATTGTTTGCTTGTAACCTGTTAGAGTAATAATGAAAATGCAGTTTGTTTTAACCTGCTTTCTTGTAGCAAGGACAGTGCAGAGTGGCTTCTTCATGTTGGTTCTGAACTGCTGAATTGGACCAAACATTGTGGCGATCTTTTAAAATGGAGCCTGCTCTGGGCGAATCAGAACTTGGACTCTCCTCTGGAGCCAGCCACAATGGGACTGTATGACAGATGCCTCTGGGAATTGTAATTTGGACTTCGGCACCTTTTTGCACCAACAGGGGGAGTCTGATTGTGAGTGTCAGCCAAACCAGCCAACTGAACTGGGAGGAACTCAAAGGAAATGCCTGGCTCTGTCTACTGGAAAGTCAGATCAATTGGGTCAGTGAAGGGACAAGGAGCTGTGTGCTTTTTTGGTGTGCAGTTTTATCGCGGGAATCGCGTGTAAGGCCCTAAGTTTCGGTCTGCAGCTTGTGCAAGCGCCTGTTTGGACTGAATCTGACCTGTGAAGAGAATCAAGGAGGTCTGAAGAGTAGAAACCAGGCTCACCCTGTAGAAGACTGGAGAAATTGCTGAATCACGCTCGGTCAGTCACGAACCGAATCTGCAGTGTGTTCTCCCAGGTATTGTGCAGTAATTGCGATCGGGATAGAGAAGCAGCCTGCCTGGTATAGTACTTTCCTTTACATATAAATGTGTGTAGTGCTTGTGGGGAATCGCGTTTCAAATCCCCTGTACAGTGAATTGAGTGCATGAAGCTGGAAGTAAACCCCACCTTAATCCAGACTACATCCATTTGCTCTAAACTTCAGTGGGGTCCAGTCACAAGGACCTTGTCCACATAGTCTGCTCCTCCTGGCAATCCAGGACAATCTGCCTTCCATCCAGTTCCCAGCATTGAGTTTGTGAGTATAAAGCAGGGTAGATCCCTGCCATCTGTTTATCGAATTGCAAGTGTGTCGTCTAATTGTTGTTTTTTTTTCATTTCTTCACGAACTGAGCCAACCGGCCCCGGATTACAATTTGGGTATTGTGCCAGTGTTTTTTCCATCACAGGGCCCCAACCAGCTGCACCGATCCTGGCTAGGCACCCCCCATCCTGGGTACCCAGTGAAAGTGACAATTTGGGACTCTGAATGTGCACACAGTACTGTAATTATTAATGTGTTTAACCTAATTAACCTGATTTCCCCCGTCCTTGTTACAGTTCTTTAAATAAATCAGATCTATTTGTTTCAGCAAAGTTACACTGACTGAGGTATTCGTTTATGTTAAAGTATTGTACTGTGGTTTTTGCACTGTGTCATTTTGTTTTACAGGGGGTCCCCAGAGTCCAGTCGACAGAGCCAGTCCTGGGGCTAAGTGTACATTGTGAAGATATTCCTGATGCATTGTGTGGGCCACTAGTGGGAAGAAAGGGGGATGACAGTGTCCCAGAGAAAGGGAAAGGGGAAATTGTTTAACCAGGAAAGGCACACTAAGCAGAAGCTTGTTTCCAGGTGTGACCTGGGAGAACAAGGAAGTTAAGTGACTTACTCAGGGTCACACAGTATGCAAGTGGAAGCTGTGGGATTCAAACCCAGGTCTCCAGGTTTGCAGCTCAGAGCCTTAAACCACTACGCTATACTGCCTCCAGAGCTGTGACCAAGCTAGTTTAACTACTGCAAACCCTGACCTCTGGGTGGAGGCACTCGCCATTGGACCTAGGCCCCTCACCCTGTTAGTAGTTAAGCAGGCAGGGGTAGTAGCCCTTGGGATAGCACCACCTAGGGGTTACAATTGAAAAAAGATTTCCCCTAAATTAAAATAGATCCATTGGTTGTGTTGCCATGAGAGGCTCAGTGTGGAACATTTATTTATTTATTTGAGTTTTGGTGACTGGGTAAGTCCACTGAGATAATTGCAGTCCCTTTTTCAGGATCGACCCGGGGTCAAGATACATTGTACAGAGTCAGTGCAAGTGATACAGAGCAAATATGAATAAGCAAGCCAAAGAACATACGGCATAGGAATATATACAGCAAGGAGACAAAGCAGAATAAGTACACTTTTCAAATAAATACATATTTACAATGCAGATACAATAGGACCTAATGGCTGCAGAACTGGGAGGTCAAAATAAAAAAGAAAAATGAAGGATGTGGGGGGGGTCTGGTAAGGAGCAGGTAGTAAAAGAGTATAAGGTTACAGAAGGCGGGGATAGGGGAGAGGTAAGGATCAGTAGGGAGTAGAAGGAGGATGAGCAGAGAGGGATATGTTGTTAACAGAAACAGGAGCAAGATACAGAGGCAGAGAGATGGGTAAACAGATTAGATTGGAACATAGGGAGGGAAGAACAGGACAGGAAAAAAGGGGGGAGGGAGTTCCAGTCTGATACAACTGCAAACGCGAAAGACCTTTGGGTGATGGATGGACGTAGTTTAGGTTTTAAGAGAAGGGGGAGTGAGGCAGATTAGAGTTCATGAGGGGATTGTTGAGGGCATATGATCTCACTGAGGCAAGGAGGCAAGAATTTATATACAAGCTTAAACATGAGACTCGGGTCAGAGTACCTTAACTTAACTTCATAAGGTAACCAACCCAAAGAGGCTAGAATGTCACAGTGGTGAGATTGGGCATTAGTACCCAGAGCAAACCTTCCCACCCTATGGTAAGCCTGAGATAGGAGAGAAGAAGAGGAGGAACTAGTTGAGAGCAGCAGAAGAGCACTGTATGTCAAGAGAGGAAGAAGGGACGAGGAAGCGATTTGAGGCAGGAAGCAGAGGTGAGAAAAGGACGGACACAATAAAGGAGTCCAAGTTTCTGGTTCAGAGATTTAATAATGCTGGAGACGTGTGTATTTAGGGAGATCACAGAGTCCAAGGTGATGCCCAAGTATTTGAAGGAAAGTACGGACTCAAGAGTATCACCATTGAGAGAGGCTATGTGAAGAGGCAGGAGTGTGGACTTGGAGGGGGAGGGGAGAAAGATAATCAAAAACACAAGCAGTTAGAGGAGAGGTCCTGCTCAAGGGCAAAGTGTGTGCAACAACTCAAAATTGTGTATCATTTATTCTTCACTTGTTCATATGTGACACCTTTCTGGTCTTATGTAGCTCAAACCTGGAAAGAAAAATATTTCCAGACGATCTCATATGAGACGTTAATTTATGGGGTTTACTCCCGACAGTGGAGGAAGTGGGAAGAGATTAGCCGAAATGTATTATTTGCAGTGTTCAGATAGTATATATGGAACAGCAGAAGTCTTTTTACCCTGCAACAGAAAAACATTCCACGTGGAACTTTTGCAAAAAATGAAAAATGAATTACAGGGGATATATAAAACAGACAACGCTACACGATAGAGGTACTCTGTTGCAAAATTGGAGAAACTTACCGTGGTTCACATATAGTGATGCACCTATGATATAAATAATAGATACATGTTTCCAAACTTATGTATTATGATTTATATGGCGATGTATTATTTACCAAGATGCTTGTTTAAAGGAAGTGTATAATGTTATTACTGATACTGTATGATTTTTCTCAATAAACAAATTCCCCTACTCTGTGGTAGGGGGCGCTGTGTTAGCTCCCGGCAGTATGGAAGAGCCCAGTGGAGGGCTGGATGGTGATGACAGAGGAGCACCCGCTCCTCACACAGCTACTACACAAGTGCAGAATACTGTTTCCAGTAGAGGAGGTATGGAACAAGCGATGGAAATGGGCAATGAGACAGTACTTACAATGGATGTTCGTACAATGAAAGAAGATGCAGCGCTGCATAGACAAGCAAAGGAAAAGAAGAAAAATGACTCCAGCAGATGTCAGAGGTTGAAGAGGAATATAGACTGGCAAAAAAAACACTTGAAGTGGAAAAAACACGAAAGAGAGGGCTGCAGTACTCACTCGGTACGTCTTCAGAAGCACCCACAAAGGTCTTTGTGTTTGGGGTGAGTCCATGCTACACGGACAGGAAACATCAGCAGCAGGATAAGCAGGAGGGTATCGCTCAGGACAAACAGTGGTCTCCAGAAAAGGCACTAAGAAACGCTAGATGGAAGCAGATGGTGGGTGGTACATGGATACTGGACAACGCAGTACCCATCCAGCCTTGGGACAATATTCTCCTGTAAGTAACACTGAAACAGTTACAATGGGAGAAAATACTGACACTGTGGTAGGGGAGCAGGGGAATGTAGAAAGGCAGCAGACAGGGTGGGATGTACGTCCTGAAGAAATTATTATGACTGAGACAGAACAAATTTCTTACTCGCCACGTAGGAGTAAATCTGGGGTATTTTACGATGCCACAACAGGAGATGGAGGGGCACAAGGAGTAAAAGGGCACACGCAGTCTACAACTGATGGTCAAACAGATGGGAGCAGGAAACCTCACAACAGGCAAATTCAGAGGGGTCGGCTAACAAGGCCTCATTTGCCAGCTTATTCCACAAACCAGTGGAGCTGGCTAAATGCCGAAATGCAGTACACCTACCAGACAGATATTATTTTGGGAAAGAATTAATAAAAACATCACTAGGGTTTACCTCAGGGGAGGTCTATGCATTAGCCATGCTCCTGGCGAGAGCTCCTTTGATATTAGTTTTCGGTCACCAGACCTATTAGAAAAATTTGGGGCAAAATATTCTAATTTAAAAACTAACCCGTTATGGATGCCCTTCCAGGCAACTCCTTTAACTAAAAGCCCCACCAAGTATATAGCTGTACTTTTCTGCAATGAGGGGATCAACATCACGGACATTTTATATTGGATAGAGAAAAAAATATAAGGTGGAAGGGAATCCAGAACCCATTTTTGACTCCAAGGAATTTTAGAATGGGGGGTGGAGAATGAAAGTTTCCCTGCATCAGACAGATACTAGACTGGTTCATTTACCTAACTGTTTCTTCCTGGGCAGAGACAAAAGTATCATCTTTTACCCAGGTCAACCTCGCCAATGTTATAAATGTGGGTCACTCAGACATTCAAGTAACCAGTGTGAAATTCTCAAATGTGCACATTGTGGTCAAATAGAACACACTGGCTTTTTCTGCAGACAGTATAACAACTGTAATTTGTGCAATGACGAAAGCCACTCCTCCTTTACTGACTGTCCATGGGCTTCGCACAACACAGTGAACCAAGATTATGGTATTCAGACTTTTGTATTTAAAAATCTGGTAGAGCAGCTAACAGGGCCAATATGACTGCTGCACCTAGCAAAGAAATGAGCACCCCCCCAGTATACTTCTCCACCCCCCCCACCACCCAAGGATGCGGTGCCAGTTCCATCAGGATCTACTATGAGAGAGGCTGAACATCCCCCTCCCCAACCACTATACAACAGGATATAGAAGATATGCTCCCCCCACTCCACTATAGCTGAGGTAGATGGTTTCCAGACAGTCAAAAAAAAACATGCCTCAGTTCCTAGAAAGGATACTGAACAAGGAAAGATGGTTCAGCCCTATCAGGAGGTGGAAGGCTGTTCAGAGAACATAATTACCCAGAACAAGTTTTCTGTTTTACAGTCGGGGGAAACGGAAATGAGTGAGGAATCTGACTCTGCGTCAGTAACTTCCTCACCAAAGGACATGGGGTCAGACCTAGAGCATCAATCAGGTGACCCTATTGGTCCAAAACAAAAAAACTAAACCTGCAAAAAGAAGAATGGGATTAAGAGCCTGCAGAAAGAAAACTACTTGATGTCATTACTGTTACCAATCTCCTGCAAGGCTTAACCCTTGCTTCACTTAATACAAACAGTATATTGTCGGACAAAAAAAGACTAATGACATATTCTTTATTTTCAGAAAATGCTTACAATATTAAATTTCTGCAAGATACTAGGTTATGGAATACACAGGATGCAAAACTAGCTAGTGAGGCTTGGGTATGGGGCCAGTCTTTTTGGTCACTGGAGGAAAATAACTGTAGTGGGGTGGGTATTTGCCTTAACTCAAATAATTTTTAAATGCTGCATACTGTAGAAATATGGCCTGGGAGAGTCTTGTTGATTGATATAGACATAGACAATTGTGGCTTTAGATTGATTAATGTTTATACACCCCAGACAAGAGTTTTGCATGCTGAATTATGGAACAAAATTCAGCCTTATTTATTTACAGCACGCCACATTTTGTTGGGGGGGGGGGGGATTTTAACATTAGTCGGTTCTCAGAAGATAGGGGTTCCAAAACAGACAAAGTATTTTGTGACATTACATGCTTATATCACCTAATAGGACAAACAAATTTAAAAGATTTGTTTTTTCAACAAGGAAAAGTAGCCCAGCACACTTTTTATAAGGGTAGATTATCTACTAGGATAGATTACTGGTTTTTATCCCCCTCCTTACCAGTGAGTGGGATGGAAGCTGTCCCAGTGGCTTCTTCAGATCACGGGTTATTGAGATCGCCAACACTACTAGAGGCAGGGGATATTGGAAATTGAATTTAAGCTTATTAGAGGAACCAGAAATAGCAGAAGCTTTTGAATATGTCTTGGGGGCAAGACAATCTGTGTTTTTTTTTTTTTTGTATGAATCTAAGATGGAATGGTGGGAACACACAAAGGAGAAAATAAGCATTTTTTTTAAACAAGTAGGAAGACTGAAAGGGAGACATAAGGCTGATAAGTACCTTGAATTCAGAATCCATTTCTACAGACTTCTTTCTATACAAAATAATGGAGGGAACATGGGCCAGGACCTTTCTCAAGAGATAAAGCAGGAAATAGGAAACCTACAGTATGATAGGATGAAGTCCTTAGAGTTGGAGCAAAGATATGGGGCATAGGGGGCCCATGCCAGCTCCAACCCCTTTGATAATTGTGCTAAAAGAAGGAATAGTAAAATAATTACAACTCTTGAGTCAGAGGACGGCAGTGTAAAACATACTCAGGCAGAACTCATGAAAGAAGCAGAAATATATGCTACAAGACTCTTTGGGACAATGTTGTCCCCACCTGCAGAGATAGATAGCTGGCTAGCAGATTGCAAGGTACATGAACTACCACACTACATTCAACAGGAACTGTTTAGACCAATTTTGGTACTGAAATTAGAGAATGTTATTTTAACCTTAAAAAAGGGGTCCACACCAGGGAAAGATGGGTTACCATATGAAATACATAAGACTTTAGCCCCTAAATTAAAGATTGAATTTATAGAAATGTATAATGAATGTTTAGAAGAGGAAGAAACATCAGATAGTATGCACCAGGGATTAATGATTTTGTTATTTAAATCAGGGAACAAACAACAATTGAACAATTGGAGACCTATTACTTTGCTTAATTCAGATTTCAAAATATTGACAAAACTTTTAGGTATAAGGTTAGCGTATGCAATGGGAGAGATTATACAGCCTTCCAAGTCCTGCGCCAACCCTGGTTGAAGAATAGGTGACTCCTGATTCTAATGAGAGATACTGGAAAAAGGAACCAGTGGGGAACTGTCTGGCTTCCTGGTTAGCTTAGACCAGTCCAAAGCCTTTGACAGGGTCTCCCATGATTGTCTTTGGGGATGTATGGTACATTATGGCCTACCAAACACTGTTATACATTGGATTATACCATGTTACAAGCAGTCCCAGTGCATACCTTATGTGAATGGATGGTTCGAGAAAGCATGCATTCTTCAGAAGGGGATTCGTCAGTGGTGACCCTTGAGCCCTCTCCTGTATGTTCTGTCCTTAGATCCCTTATTACAGAGGTTGAATGCATCAGTACAGATAACAGAGCTATCAGTTTCTAGTGAAGATCCAGAGATTAAGACTGTGGCCTATGCGGATGATCTCTGCTTGATAATGGCAGATGAAAAATCCACCATTCGTGCAGGGAATATTAATTAAAGACTACTGTAGACTAACATGGACTCTGATAAATGTTGCCAAAAGTGATTGCATTCCTATTGGAGATAGGCAAATAGACATGCAGGAAGTAATTGGAATCACTATTTCAAAAGGATGTAAAATCCTAGGAATCAAATGTGGCATAGAAGACCCAGCATACCATAATTGGAATGTTTTGCTAAAAAAAACAGGACCCGGGATCGGGAAAGGACTCGGGGTGCTGGGGGCTGGCAGAGGAAGGAGAGGATTGAGCATCTGGAGGACTGCTCTCCTCCATACCTCTCAACCTCCTGCCTCATAAATCAGGGACAGGGCTTAAAAAAATCAGGGACAAAGGACCAAAATCAGGGACACATCTTCAAAATCTGAGATAACTACCCAGAAAGCTGGTAGAATATGGGGCTTAGTGCAAATGCATTTTCTAAAGAAGAACAGGTCTGTAGCTTTAATGCTTGACATTGTTTTGTGCTTACAGTCCCCACTGTTTAGCCACAAAAACACAAATTTTAGGAGGGACAGAGTAACATTTTGAGGCAAAATCAGGGACATCCCTGAAAATCAGGGACACTTGAGAGGTATGCTCTCTCTCCTGGGGTGGGTTGGGTGGGACACTTTGCTTCAGTAGTGGCCCCTGGTGGAGACCAGGGGTACTGCAGGTAGCAGCGCAGGAGGGACCAAAAAACACCAGAACACGGAAAAACCTCTCCGGATTGGCCGGATGGCGGCACCCGGTTCGAGTCATGTCCGAAGACTTCCTGCGGGGTCAGCCCTCACCTCAGCAGCGCCAAGAGGCTGAAAAAGGAAAAATAGTGTGCTGGGTCGCCCCTACCAGTGACATCCCCCTTGGAGGAGAGGGACCCACTTGGAGAAGGGAAACGCCAAGCTACCTCAAGGTAGGCTGCAATTTGAGGTGGTAAGGGTGCCCAGGGAGTTGGAGGGAGTGCAGGGAACCTAGGGATACCTGAAGGAGTGGCTAGATCTGGAGCCAGAGGGGAGAAAAATAGACTCTCAAAAAAAAAAGCAGGATGACGACTCAAAATGTGGAACACTTGGCATATGTCTAAAACAAAAAGGGTCTATATAATAAAATCATTTTTAGTAGCTATGTTTTTGCATTTGTCTGTAGTATTCCCTCCACCAAGACAATTAGAAGTGGTATTATTTGTTTTTTTCTCCTGTTTCTGGGGTAATAGACTTAACCCAATTAAAAGAGGGGTTTTATATTTACCTAAGAGCCAAGGACGAGTAGGAATGGTTAACCAGGTGTTATTTTTTCACACCATGTTAATTTACCAGAACATCATGCCTTTACTCAAGGGGACTACGGCCACCCGGTCCCCATGGGTCAAGGACAATATAGGAGCATGGCTAGAGGCATGGCCAAAAACAGGATATGTAGTGAAGCAAAAACCAATAGGAGATTTACCCTCTTTCTTTTCAGGATTGTTGGGGGAAATTAAAATTATGGAAAATTACGCAGCAACAGATCTTGTCATATAACAGGAAATCCTTTTAGAAAAATATTTTATAGACAAATTTCACTTTTGTGGAAAAATGAAGCGAGAACAGTAGTAGTAGTAGTAAATATTTTTTATTCAGCAGAACAAGGGAACAAACATTAAATTGAGCATAGCTCATTTTCAATGAAGTCCCATGTGTTCATAGCAGCAAACTTTGGTTACAGCATAAAATAAATTAAAATTTTTATGTTAGAGAAATTACACATAACATAACTACAAATACAAACATCAAATACACAATAAATAGCAATCAACAGACATCACATTCAATACATTGAAAGAAGCCATTAGACCAGCATAAACACCAATCATTCAAATGAGAGATACATATAGTTCGATTTGATTCACGTAGCCCTACTGGAATTTTATTCCACAATACAGCTCCCCTATAGGAGACAGATGGCCTACCTATGTTTAAATTACATTTATTAATAAAATATTGTAAACCATAAGCACAAACATAAAGCATAAGCACAAACAGGAACTTATAGGAAAAATGTTAATATGTAAAAGGTACCCAGATAAAATGTGGGATGCCTTGTGGTTTTGGCACCCATGGCAAACTGAGTGTTAAGAATAACTTAAAACCCAAAGGGGTTGAAGACTGGTATTGCCCAAGGAATACATGTGTGATGCAACTGGAAACTATGGAGCGCTTGTATTTCCAGTGCCTATATGTTATTCACTTCTGGTCAGTCCCCCCCAACCCCCAACACTGGAGACATTCATACCATGAATCCAGAGTTGTTTTTCTCAGGTAGTTTATCAAAACAGTGGCAATGTTTTAACTGTCAGACAGTTCATGTGATTTTCCTTTGCATAAAATATCATGTTTGGATTGCAAGAGTCAAGTTAACTTTGCAACAAATAGAAGTAACACCTGAGCAATTGTTTTGCACTATTAGGAATGCAATTTTAGAAATTAAGCAGAAAAAAAGAAATGTTTTGACCCCTGAACAATATGACAAATGGTGGGGTAATCGTTTTTGGGCTATGTAAGCAACACTTAGGGCCAAAAACTGGTTACATTAAGATATGTTGCCTTTTTTTTTAAATTGGCATATGTTGATGTTTAAATTTATTTAGAAAATGGGAGAAGTGTATTCTTCAACCTGATTGGCTAAAATCGTCAATCAGCTGGTCCGATATGAGACAACAGAGACTGGAAAATAACTAGTCCCAATCTCTGTTGCCTCATATGGTTCTGTATATTAATGGGCAGGTAGAACGTTGAAAAAGTTAACACCGTCATTTATTTTCAGTCGCTTAGCAAATGAAGTGCTCCCCCTTTCCATCCAGCTCCATACCTTTCCCTGACACAACACATCAAACAGTGTAACTTTGTGTTAGAGCCTGTGCCAACTGGTACCAAATGACACATTTTTTCCCCAACCACTTTTTCTATGGAAAATGTTTTAAAATCAGTCTCCTGACACATTGGAGTTGCGCCGATCTGGTCCCCCAGTGCCCACCCACTAATCATTCATCAATTAAGCCTTCAGTGGTTCCAATGTTTCTTTACAATTTAACACTGGTGATCTTTTCTCTCTTGCCAGCCATTTTGCCAGTCCCTGCCAAATCCCCACTACCAGCCCACTCTGTCTTTGGAAGCTTCATCTGCCTACAGGAGCTGTTGAGACACAGAAGCAGAAAATGTTTAAATAAATTTTTACTTGCCAACTTATCTCTCTGCTCTGTGTCTCACACCCCCCTGTTGGCTGTTCTGTGCCTGCCATTGCCATGACCACTGCCTTTACTGGAGTTGACTGATTGAGCTGTAATTACAGCATTTTACAGCAGCAGCAGCAAAGTAGCATCGGTTTCGGGAAAAAACAGCAAAGCAAAAAAACTGTATAGTTCGTTACCTTGTCTGCTTAGTATCTCGGGGATAAACCGGAGCAGTAAGGCAGGAAACCACAGAAACAGAAAGTACATGGGCTGCATTGGTGCCACCTTCCCCCTTGCCCCATCAGTCTGTGCCACTTTAAATAAAAACAAACTAGTCTAATACAACTTATACCTCAGTACTGTATTGTAGCAGTGTGCCAGCTGGGTGCCAGCTGATTGTTGGCACGCTTCTGAGGTCCTGTTCCCTTTTGACTCGCAGTGTACTCACATCCCTCCTGACTGCTGAACAAGTCTAGCAGGGACAGGCATGTTTACAACTAAAATAGAAAAAAAAATCTCCGCATTCTCTTTTAGCAAACTGTGTTACATAAAAAAAATAAAGTTGCCACACTGCTGCCTATTATTTAATGACTTCTGGGGTTGACTGAGTGGCAGAACTGAATGGGTTATCAGCAGGGTAAGAACAGGGGTGCGCTTCTAATGTCCCATTCCCTTTCAACTGGCAATGCCCTCGTATCTCTCCTGATTACTGTACAATTCCATCATGCACAGGCATGTAAAAAAAAAAACATTTTTCATTCTCGCAAACTGCATTATATATACATAAAAGTAAAGCTTCTGTGCTGCTCCCTCTCATTATTTAGAGACTTCCAGGTTGACTGGGCTGCAAGACTGACAGGCTAAGAATCAGTGCTGAAGAGAGGGGAAGATAGTTTTGGCAGCAGTACTAGCACTGGACTGCAGAAAGGCCTTGATGGGGACTAACTTCACCAAGCACTGCACTGCCTCTCTAATAACCGTTCAGCAATTGGTCTTGAAAGCACTCTCAGTAGTGCTCACTCCCAAGGCTCACTCACAACAGCGCTGGCTACAGACAGCAACATAATATAACAATACCTTAATGACAGTCCTTTTTCTTGCTTTTCACCTTGTGTGTGTGTGTGTGTGTGCCTGTGTGTATGCCAAGGGGGGGGCGGGGTGGCACTTTGAAAAGACACCGGAAAGAAAAATAATTTAAAAAAAACTATTGAACACAGCAGTGCCCTCTAAACATCATTCTAATACAGGCAAATGAACTATTTTATTACAAAACTAACTTTAAACTAATTTTTCATTAACATTTTTTTATCAAACTTATTTTTCTTACAGTGCCCATTTTCTAAGTGCAATAATGCCCTGCAGGGTGGGTGGTATTGTGCTATACCAGACCTTCCAGGGGCTGTAACGCCCTCTGCCTATGACGTCTGGGCGGTCCAGTATAGCACAATACCACCCACCCTGTTGGATATTATTGCTTACTTTGCTTATTGCTTCTAAGAGATCATAATAAACACATACAGGTGCAACATGGAAATAAGACAGGGAACACCTCATGTAAGGAACAGAATATTCCCAAGAATGTTCTTAAGGAGTGTGTAAAGATAATGATAACATGGTACATTGATTTTTAGGTACTTTGATTGATGATAGACAATTCAAAAAGAATTATACCCTCAGGGGTGGCATTACCAAGTGAAGGATATGACTATGATGGTCCTTAGGTGGTTCCTTTCATAGGAGCTTTGGGGCTTTAACCGTATTGGAGGGGGGTTCTGGGAAGATGGGACAACTGAGTGTATTTTTTGTCCTCTTTTATTTTGTTTGCCCTGACTTTCAGTGGAATTATCATATGATTCAGAATTTGTTTCACTTTAAATTTTATTCCTATTTTTTTGATTAGAAATACCGCACACCTTTGGTTGAAGCTTGGGAATGGTGGAGGGATAGGGGTGTAAAAGGGGTAAATAATAGATAAGTTGTGTAGAGTTTCTCAGATTAAAATTTTGGCATAGTAAATATACAGTTGTATGATTTGGTTTGAAGGAAGGGTTACTTCCTTTCAGATGCCTGTATGTACTGAATGCTGTTTGGGATTTTCCTTTTTTGATTTTCTGTTCCTTTTGTATTACATATATGGTGAGAAAAACTGTTTCATTTATGATTTAATGGTAAGTTTCAGGAAAGAGAGAAATATCACTCCAATACTCCTTGGAAGGGGGTAGTGGGTGGTAATACTTCATTTATTTTAGTATTTTCAGTTTTTAAATATCTAACTATCACACAACTTTTACAGTAGGAGAGAGTATGCATTAATACTTCTTTACTGGATGCTTTTCTGTTTCTTTTCCCACTAATAGAATGTTTTATATTATGATTTTAAGCATAACACAAAGAATAGGATGTATGATGAAATCATTTATTTTCGTAGGACTTTGATTTATATATTTATTTCCATGTGTCTTTAAACATGTATTGCAATATTGTTTTGAAGTTATAATAAAAAATTCCCCATCTTTTATGGAAAGTGACTTGAGTTCTTTTACCTGAACCTGGACACCCTCCAGGACAGCACCAGAAAAGGGCAAAAGGCTCCTCTTGTTAACAACTCATCTAAAGGATGGCACACCTCAACAGTACAGCATCACCCAGTACTGCACTCAGGTGCCAGTATTTATGGTACGAGCCCACTCCCGGTGTGGGACTAGGCCCTTCTGACACATGGAGTTTCTGCCAACTGAGCCATGCTGACACCTTTATTTATAGTAAGCATTTGATTTCTGAGTTTTCCAGCTGAAAAGAAAGATCACTGGGTAAGAAATTTGTAAACCACTTGCTCATACAATTGGCTGTTCCTATAAATTATTAAACATAAAATTACTTGCCTCAAATTTTTAGGGACAACACCAAAACCCTCAAGTGTCTACATTTCAGTGACTGTAACATACAGTAGTAATGTAGTAATTAAGGTCTAAAAGGACTCTAGGTCCATCAAGTCCCCCCCCCCCCCGCTTTATAAGAAGAGCTGGATTAAAGTATCTTGGGCTGGATTTTTAAAGCCCATGAAATTCCTGCAGCTGCGAAAAAAAAACTGGGACATGCAGAGCTGAAGTTTTTCCCACAGCTGTGGTGTTCATACTGGATTTCATACTGGAAAATATGAAAGTCAAGAAGGCAGAGCCCATTTAAGCTTTCCCCACAATTCAGTGGCGGTAACCCGAGTCACCAACTTCAGTAAAATACTTATCCAATCTATCCTTAAACATACCCACATTTTCAGCATCCACCACTTCCTGAGGTAATCTGTTCCACATCTTAATTGCCCTACACTTAAATCCATTTCTTTTTATTTCTGTACTACACGTTGCTTCCTTCAACTGCCTATCGTGTCCTCTCAACTGATATGGTTTCTCTTTAAATGCCAATCCCATCTCCGTCGTCATATCCTTATCTCTTAAGCCTTTGTATAAGAGCAGTAGAGCTCTCCCCTAGCTCTCCTATTTCTCAAGGACCACAAGCCTAACTTCTCCAATCTATCCTCATAATTCAAACCCTCACATCCTGATACCAATCTGGTGTAGGACTGTTGTGGCCTTTCCACCAATTTAACATCTTTCACTAGGAAGGGACTCCATATAGTGGAACAATAATCCAGAATGGGCCTAACCAGAATCTTATACAACGGCATCAACACTTCCCCACCTCTAGAATGGAACCCCCTTCTTATACTGTTTACTGAATACATAGCTTTATTTGAAATATTTCTACTATGAACACTACTTTTTTAATCATTTTGAATATAAACCCCCCAGATCCCTCTCACATGTAGATACCTTCAGCTATAGACCCTGCATATAATAATTCAGTTGCACATTTTGCCTCCCCAAATGCATTATAATGCACTTCTCTTTATTAAAGTTCATTCCATTAACTTCTGTCCATTCTGAAATTTGTATTAAATCCCTTCCAAATGTTAACCTATCATCAAATGTATCCACTACCCCCTATATTAACATCATCAGCAGATTTCACCATCTTATTCCCACTATATATATATCCAAATCACTTATAAAAATGCTGAATAGCAATGGCCCCAGCACTGACCCCTGGGGCACACCACTCCCTACCCTCTGAGGTTCCAACAAGCAACCCCGGATCCTTACTTGTTGCTTCCTGTTTCATAACCACAGGACCAACCATTTTACAATAAAAAAATCAATTCCCAAGCTAATCAATTTTTCAATAATTTTACAGTAAGGGACTGTATCAAACGCCTGACTAAAATCCAGCATTACCATGTCCACACTCTTCCCCTCATCCACCCATTTATTAATATGTTCATAAAAAGTGATCAAATTCGTCTCACATGACGTGCCAGAAACAAATCAATGCTGATTTCTATTTGCCCCTTACTTATCATGATGTCCTTTATAGCTTCACTAAGGATACCCTCAATTATCTTCCCCACCACTGACGTCAGGCTCACTGGTCGATAATTCACCGCCTGATCCCTTCTCCCCTTCTTATATATCGGCACCACATATGCCCGCCTCCACTCCTCAGGCACTACACCCTCTGCCAGTGACCCTTGCCCCAACAAGGTAATAACTGGTACCAACTCATTTTTCAACTCCCTCAGCATGTACTGATGAATCCCATCCGGTCCCGCCGCCTTATCCACCTTCAGCCCCATAATTCTCTTCATTACCTTCTCTTCTGTTATTATTACCTTTGGATCAAGTTGACCACATTCCACACCACTGATTTCTATCCTGTCCACATGATTTTTATATACTGAGCCAAAACATTTAACAAATTAATTTGCCATTTTCATTGGATCTGACAGCACCTCCCCATTAATACTCAATAGGCCTAGCATACTATACTACTTTCTCCCCTCCGACTATTTACATAGGCATAACAACTTTTATTATTCTTACTCATTGCCAGTCTCATTTCAAGCTGTTTTTAGATAGTTTTATTTCCTTTTTTACTTTCCTTAAGATCTTTTTATACCTATCCCTATATTCTGATGTCTTGACCTTTTTCATCTTCTGAAACATCACTTTCTTTTTCTTACAAAGTCTAACTATGACCCTAGTTAGCCATGGATGCTTTTTTCCTTTGTAGTTATAAGCTTTCCTTTGTGGGATATAATTTCCTTTAATCTCATTTATTTTTTGTAAGAAAAATTCCCATGATTTCTTTATCTCCTGATGTTTCATCATATCCTCCCAATCTATGCTATTCAGTACTCCTCTCATCGTCCTATAGTCCCCCTTTTTATACAGTTGTTGAGTTGTGCTACCTTTCACCAGCTCGGTTGCTCAATCCAACACAAATGGTATGGAATTGCGATCACGTGTTCCCACTTGTGGCTGAATGGTAATCTGCTTAATGATCTCGTTCATATTTGTAAAAATGACATCCAGTATGTTCAACCCCCTCATTGCCTCCTAGATACACTGTTGTATACCCACTGCCAGTGGTTCTTCCTGAAATCTACAGTCTATATTATTGCCTGACTGTTTTTCCCCATTCAATTCCTGGCAAATTCAAATCTCCCATCATTACTACGTCAGTTTCTTCTGCCTGATTAACAATGTAATCCAGAAATGCTTCCGTCTCTTTTAAACCCATACCAGGTGCTCTGTAGAACACTGAAATCCTACATTTCTTACCTTTTATTCCCAGGAGTTCGATCGTTATAATTTCAACTTTACCTAACTCAACAGTTTCCTCTATTCTCCTAATTTTTAATTCCTCCCTAATAAAGAGGGCCACTCCCCCCTTCTATCCTCCCTATTCTTACTGATCAGTCTATAGCCAGGTATATGTTGGCACCATCCACTTCCATTGCTTCACCAAGTCTCAGCTACCCCTACCATATCCAATTCACCATCCCCAATCAATATTTCCAATTCTGACATACAAACTTCGTTTAAACTCCTGCCATTACAGAACATAAACTTTAAGGATGCTACCCTTTTAACTTTACTTTTATTAGAAGTCTTTTCCCCCATTTTACCCCTTTTGTCCCCTTCCCCTTTAGTTTAAGCAGTTCTCAGTCTCATTCTTCAACCTCATTCCCAGATCTTACTACCCTTAAAATTCAAGTGAAGCTCATCTTTACAAAACAACTCGTTCCTATTATGAAATGTCCCCCAATGCCTGATAAATCGATAGTAACTTGATTCAGTCCACCTCAGCAACCATTCGTTTGTTAAGGTTATCCTTTTCTTCTTGTACACTGATGCCCTGAGTTCAGGTAATATTTCTGAGATTAATATCTCACTTCCTTTATCCACCAGTTTCTTCCCCAACTTCTTATAGTCCTTCTGCATCTCAGGCAAGGTCTTCCTTGCAATATAATTTATTCCCACATGAATAAATGCTAAGGGGTGCTCCCCTGCTGTCTTGAATATATTATCAGCCATATTATGCAGATCCAAGATACCTGCCCCAGAAAAACTACTAACTATTCTGTTCCTTTTGTCATTTTTACAAATATACTGATCCGTGAATTTTAGAATTGAGTCACCTATTACAATTACCTGTCTCTCACCCTGATACCCTCTTCCTCCATCTCCTCCTTGATTATCATTACAGTCCCCTCAGCCCTAGTTAATTGGCTTACTGCTCCCAATATATCAAAGCTATTCCTCACCTGTATTCCCTCATATACTGCTTCTTCTCCTCCTTCATTACTATTCATATGGTCTGGATTTTCCCTACCCTCCAGATTATCAGTCAATACAGTCAATTCCTGTTCCCCCTCTTAAATATCCTGGGACTGGTTGTAAAGGGCTACCCCCCCCCCCATCGCTTCTTTTTAACTTTACTTTCCACACTCCACTCTCCCTGATTGTTACTCCCCTCCTCCTCATTTGTTTTTCTTTTCCCTTAACCAATTACTGATCCATGTCCCTCCCTTGCTGCCTCACTTTTATTCAAACTAGACATGATCCTCAATCTTTCAGTGAGTTCCATCTGGCTCCACTCAAGTACTTCCAATCTTTCAGTAACCCTCTGCAGGTTATCACATAATTCTTTATTCACCTTGCATCTCTTACATTCATAGGTGGCATAATTTACCCCCTAATTCAGACACTATAAACATTTGACAGCTACTTCATCATCAGGTCCCCTTCTGATGTTAACAATGATGGGATGCTGTTATATTCATTGGTTTCTGCGGACCCCATTTTATCCCCTCCTTTCATTTCCTACCTTGTTGTTTGGTTCTTTAGTGGCTTGTCCCTTCTCCTTCTTCTCCCCTTTCCCCACTAGCACGCGCTCAGATGTGTGTGTCTCCACGCATCTCAGCATGCCGACACACGCCATTCGCGTGAGCGCCTGCTTTTATCTCAAAACAGGACCTGGAAGTTCTGAGAGTCTCTGCTCTCACTCCCCTAATTTGCAGCACCTACCTTACAGCCTGGTATAGTGCTTTATGCACTGACTCCTGCTTCCATCCCTTTAAAAGTAGCAACCAATTAACATCCTAAAAGTAAACAGGAATATCTATACCCTCTGCCTAGCACATAAAGGGTTTTCCAGCTACTGTTGCAGTACTCCAGGGAGACTTTTCAAGCCCAATGCATCACTGTGTCCATGAACAGCACTCTGTCAGCCACTGCCCCCCTGTCTCACCACTTTGGGTGGTCCCACAGTATGAACAGGCTGTGCCGGTTTATGACTGGCTACATGATTTAAGGCAGCTTGAGCTGTTTTTTCAGCACAGCTATGCCAAAATGTTATGCCTGGTGGGAGCAGTGTAACATCTGCCACAGCTGCATTGACTGAAAATATAAATGTCTGCAGGTGCGGAAATTTCCTCCTGCAGCATTGGCTGTAGAGTGGACTTAGCCCCAAGGGGCTCTTAAAATTTAGCCCCTGGTATCACTTTATGTTTCAGGGCAAAGGTCACATGGTAATTCTAAGGTAGTAACTGCATAATAGCAAGGTAACTAATGGTATTACCATGCAGCATAGAGCAGCAGGATTTATTAGTTGGCAAAAAATGCCATCATATAGTTTTTTTGGAAAAAATGTATTTCTGACATCCTTAGATTCATACTCAGCTTATTTTTAGTTTTCTCAGAGATTGCTAAGACAGCTTGTATAGCTAATTTTGTAATTAATGATTCAGTAATTAAAAATGACTGCCACACACAATTTTTACAAATCTCTTTCAGTGAGGATATCTGTTAAATATACACACCAGGTCTGAAATGTGGATGCGTAAGGATTTAATTACCATGTTTCTGATGATAAACAGTACATCACTGTACCAAGATATTTAATTTTGTCATGGTGGGCATGGCACGGGAGTGGGAAATTATAACAATTTCAAAAATTGCATATCTAGGTTTAGGAATGACAGAAAATGAAAAGAAAATGGGATATCTTGATGTTTTTGGCAGACAAATATTATTGCTAAAAAAACTTACGTAGTCACTAGCAAATACTGAAGTTTTTAGTAGGTAACTTCAATGTAGGAGGCAGTATACCGTAGTGGTTAAGGGCACTGAGCTGCAAACCTGGGTACCTGGGTTTGAATCCCATCAGTCTCTCCCCCCTTCCCTTTGCATTCTGTGTGACCCTGAGCAAGTCACTTAATTTCCTTGTGCTCTCAGGTTACACCTGGAAACAAGTGCTGGCTTAGTGTATCTTTCCTGGCTAAATAATTTCCCTTTTCCCTAACTGCTGTTGCTGTGTCTCTGCATGCTATTTGTGTAGTTAAATGGTAATACCAGCCAAATTATACTGAAATGTTTGTATCATATGGTTACAATAAAAATATCTACTTACTACATGTAAACTATATGGTGGCATGTTAATACCGTTATATGTTTAGGGCCTTGCTAGTTGAGTTATTGATGTCATATAAGGCAGTATAGCCTAGAGATTAGAGTAACAAGCTGTGAATGAGCTTGATACATCCAGCAGACCAAACCTGAGTTTGATTCTCACAACCTCCACTTGCATACTGTGTGATTCTGAGCAAGTCATTTAACTGCCCAGTGCTCCCAGGTTACCCCTGAAAACAGGCACTTGTACCTAATGGGCCTTACCCGGTTACCAAAGACTAAAAAAAATTCAATCAAATTACTAGTCATGATGTTTATTGACTGGGCTGACACCATTTTAATCGCCATAATAAGAGGGTTCTATCCATAATAACTGGCTGGATAATACAGTGTGGGTGTCAGTCAGAGCAGCAGTGCTCTTACCAGCTGCTTAGTTTGCTTGTTTACACCATTTCAAAAGATGCCATCACCTGGGCCATTGCTTGCACACATCTGGATAGCTTTTTCAGTGAAATGGTTACTAAATACACATTTCTGTTTAAAAAAAAAATTAATGTGTTTAAAAACCTGATAAATCGGACTGACTGAGCAATCATGAAATGAAGTGAATGCCGCTGAACAACAGAGAGCAATGCGCTTCAGGCTTCTGACTTGCAACTGACATTTTCTTACTGGCAATTATATACAGTAACTATGGGGCATTGTAATTATTCAATTTGTACATGCCCTTGGTGTGTGAGACCATCACAAAACACTTGTGCTTTGTACTTGTGGTTTATGTGATATCGCACACCCCAGATGTATAGAAAAACTCATAATGTACAACACCCCATACATTAATCTGTATGGTATTATTTTCATATGTTTATCAAGAACTATTATTTGTCAAGTACTCTGTCTATATATTCTGCTTACTCTCATCTGTTTTTATATGCCGTTTGTATGTACCTGCTCCTTGTTGTTTTTAATCTGATATAATCTCTCGAGTTGTGCCTGAAAATCTGCATTTATTTGTCTTGTGCATTCACCTGGTTAACAAAAATTAAATAAATAAATTACCTAGGACTACCTTATAATTACCATGTATCCTGTGCCCTGACACATAAAAGTGATACAAAGTATTTTCTGCAAACATGTGCCAGTTTATAGTGATGACTCCACCACGCAATCTAATATGCAAGGTATCCATTGATTCCCTTTGTAAGCAGCCATTTGTCCAGCCTTCACTGGAAGGCCTGCACTGTCCTCACATCCACTGATAGTCTGTTCCATAGGAATCACCACCTTTTGGGAGAAAAAGTGCCTCCTAAAGTTATCCACAAATTTATTACCTGTGAGCTTCAGGGTGTGTCTCTGCATCCTGATGGAGCACTCCAATTAAAATCTCTCTGTGTGAGCTCATCGATACCCTTGAGTAGGCAGAAGACTGAGATGATGTGCATCCTGGTCTTCTTTTCTCTAGTGTAAATTGAGGACTGACAGTTTACCCTAGAGGTTACAGTAACAAGCTGCGAATGAGCTTAGTACGTTTAGCACACCTGGATTTGATTCCCACAACCTCCACTTGCATACTGTGTGACCCTAACCAAATCATTTAACCTCCCCAGGGCTCCTGTGCTGCCCTTAAAAACAGACCTTGTGCTTAGAGGACCTTACCTGGTTGCTAAAGAATTAAAACAAATAAAAACATGTTATAGGCCATAAACCCTTCTTTTTTCCATCCCCTAATTATTTTGTTGACCCTGTGCTACACATCTTGACTGCTTTAATGTCTCTTTTGTTTTGAGAAGATCAGAAGAACTGCACCCAGAGATGTTTTGTCCCTCCCCGGCAAGAAAAGTGTTTTAACATTTACCGGAGCAACCAATTTGCACATGCAACTGTTTTGATAAAATGGGACCTTGGCTTCTTTGGGGAAAAAAAGTTGCTGCAGGTTTGTTTTTGCTCCTGAACTCTGCAGTTTCAGCCCTCTGTGTACTTCCTACTGTGTTGTGCTTAGTCAGCAAGACATCATAGCACTGCTGCAACATTTAAAGTCAGTTGGCAGCAAAGTGGTAGTGTTACTGGACATACCACCAATTAAGTGGAAAAGAACAGGAAGTAAATAGAGGGCTTAGACCACAGCATTTCGGAACATTTCAGTTCTTTGACATATGAGGAAAGACTGAAGGGGCTGGGGTTGATTAGTTTGGAATGTAGGAGAATACGGGGGACTTGGGTTGAATGTACAAGGTAAGGAAAGACACAGAATTATGGAATAGTCTTGACATCAAGTTGAAATATACAGATAGGATAACTCAAGGATGTAGATTCCAGGCACAAGGAGGGAACTTTAACAAGGATCCAAGACAGTATTTCTTCACACAGAGAGTGGTTGGCATATGAAATAGATTAATTTTGATGATTGAGAGGAGCGGACATTATTACCACTTTTAAAGGGAAAAGTCCATATCTGTATGTATGCCCCACACCTCAGTGTGCGGCACCTCCCCTTGATTGGCATTTTTGCCCAGTGTTTAAAGCATTCAGGTACCTGCTTTTGAAGTAATGATCTTTTATCTGGTTGATCTTGCTGTCCCTCCTGCAAATAGTTAGAATCCAGTGCTTCTAGCGGCGTATCCCACAATCACCCATGGCTGACGTCAGAGCCGGGAGCTGCCGCCGGAGCAGTGTCAGTGGCTTAGTATAGGTAGCACACTCGCCTCTGAGGCCAGAAGATCAGAGGGCTGTGGGTTCAGTTCCCACATCTGGCACTTGGGTTAATATCCCAGTACTGACACTTTAGAGCAGCATGAGAGGGGTCTTGCACTTCTGAGGTGCCGTCTTTCGGATGAGACATTAAACCGAGGTCCCATCTGCCTGTTCTGGTGGTAGTTCAGGTGGATGTTAAAGATCCCATGGCACTTCTTGAAAAGAGTAGGGGAATTTGATTAAGCAAAAGAAACATAACATCAAGTGTATACATAAAGGAACAACTGTAACAAGTCAATAACATAAGAAAAACAAAAATTGCAATTGTAAAACAAATGACAAAATAACATAGAGGAATAGCAAGTGTCAAACAATGGTGCAATAACAATTAATGCAAAAAATGGATATTCTTCCAAAAGGAAGTAAAACAAGTAACTGAAAGGTGGTTATGCTCTAATTCCATAAGAGTCAACAAAGCATTTTCTATTTGCATTATTATATTAGAAGGAGAATTCTGAACTTGTTGTAACACATATTGACAACGAGCTTGCCACAAATAATATTTACAAACTGAAAAAATTACTCTGAGGGTACTGGGATGAAATTGCATCAAAGGATTGGAGAAATCTCTCAATATCAGAATTTGATAAGTAATTCTGCTAAGAAATGGCTATTTCCATTTATTGGCCAATGTTTTCCAGAATAAAATAGCATCAGGGCAGTCAAAGAAAAAATGAGACATGGTTTCCTCAATATGTGTACAAGAAGTTTTTGGGCAGTACCGATCCTGGGAAGACTTATGCTTCAAATTCCCCCAAACAGGTAATCGTCCGTGACAACACAGCCAAGTAACATCCCACATATGTAAAGGGATTCGTGTATCTCTAAGCATGGACAAGGCACAGTCTAGTCTAGAAGGGGGGCACAATGGAAATTGTAATACTGGTCTGGAGATATTAGCGAAAGTATTATATAATTGTTTTCTAGAGAGCATCATAATGGATGTTTTTGAAAGTTTCCAACTGTGTAATTTTCCAAAACTATCTACAGCATAAGTTGGAAAACAAGGGACACAGGTAATTATAGGAGGGAGGAAGTATGACCCAATTATCCAGTACATTTCACATGTTATAACTTATCCAGTTGTCACAAACATAAGCTATGAATCAAACTCTAAAGAAAAGCTGAAAAAGGAAAAAGGAAAGAAAAAAAGCATTAGGTGAGCCATAGCAAGTCCTCCCTGTTGAATAGGTAAACATGTGATGTCACGTTTAACAGGATTGAGACAACTACCCCCATACCATTTGAAAGAACACACTAAAGATTCTGGTTTCTAGAGTGCCGGGGAAGCATATATACAACTAAGGTACAAAAAATGGGAATGATGAATTTCTTAATAACTAAGATCCTCTTTTTTTTACCCAATTTCCATGACTTCCAGATACTGACCTTAGATTCTCCAATACTCAGGCGTTTTTCCCAGTTATAGAGGGCTGTATCCTGGACATTAAACCAAATTTCCAAAATACATTGAGGAGACAAACATATCTTAATCCCACCTACATCCATCACTATGGCAGAGTCAGGATCTAAGGGGGATAGAGACACTTTTCTGAAGGTTAAGAGTGCCTCCAGAGAGTATCAAAAAAGTTTGAAAGACAGCCACAGCACGGTCTCCCAAGACTTTATCCCGAACAAATAACACAACGTCATCTGCATATGCAGAAATCTTAACTTGGGGTAATGTTGGGTGAGGTGCAAGACCTATAATAGAAGAGTCCCATGTAATTTGGCAAATAACAGGGTCTAATGCAAAGGTGTTTAATAATGGGCTTAATGGACAGCCTTGACGAATACCAACCATCTGGAGAAATGTATTCCCCAAATGACCATTAAGTATGGGTGCAAAATAGGCCATAGAAAATAGACGGGTAAGCCATTGAAGAAAAGTAGCTGGAATACCGTAGTATGCCATAACCTGTAACAAGTATGCATGTTGTACTGAATCAAAAGCCTTTGCTTGATCTAGAGAAAGTACAAATCCTGAAAGAGCATTACGGCTTTTAGCCTCAAAAATCTCATGAAGAAGAAACAGATTGGTTTGTATAGAGCGTCTTTGAACAGCACATGATTGGGCAGGGTCAATTAGGTCAGGAGCAGCATGTAATAACCGTGTACTCAGAATTCTGGCTAAAAGTTTATAATCCGTATTGAGGAGATGCAGAGGTCTCCAATTTTGTAGGGAGCAGGTATCTCCTTTCTTGTATATAAATTTAAGGAAGGACATACCAAAATCAGGGATGACCTCTGTAGACAGTAATATATAATTGAAAACTTGAGTCAGAATTTCTAGGAGATCTTCCTTAAAAGTTTTATAAAACTCATGTGTTAAGCCATCAGGGCCCGGGGTGACCTGTAGCGCCAGGTGGGAGATGGCAGATGCCACTTCTTCCTGTGTAATAAGTGCAATGAGGTCTGGGATATGGTGTTCAGGAAACTGTGGGAATGGGGCTGAAAAGACTGAGGATAAGTCCGGCAACGTAGGTGATGGCATACAAAATTGATGATGTAAATGAGAATTTACAATAGACATCATGCTAGGAATGTCAGAAACAGTGGTACCTTGCTGATTTAATAAACCATGCATAACTGTGTTCCGAATCCTATCTTTATGTGTGGAAAAAGGATTTGCAGAGGGGGAAGTCGAAGTTCCCACTCTCATGAAAAAGTCTAGCGTACAAGCACTGTTATATTGATATGCAAACATATGACACTTTACCGTAGAAATTTGGGAAGAATAATCAATAGGGGAATTAGCCGATAGAGAGAGTAGTTTATACAATTGATTTCTATAGGTTAAATATGTTATATATTTATCACGGACTACCCGTTTTCCCATAGTCTGAAAAAATTGACATAGTTCTAATTTAGTATCTGTCCACCATGTTAAGATAGAATCATAAAAACATAGAACCGAGATCAGGGCACAAAAGAGGAGACGAACATGAGCTTGCATAGCTAGGGAAAAAACTAGAGAGTTATTCAATTTCCACTGAGTAGAAGAAGAAAGGAGTAAAAATGGGGAGGTAGTGACGAGAAACATGCAAGACAGTAAAAGATGATCTGAGATTTCCGTGGGTCAGAGTGTAGCTGTGCGTGCTACACAATGGGGAGAGGAAAAAAAATAATCAATTCGGGTGTGGAAGAGGGATCTATAATATGTATGACCAGCAGTAGTATGCAGTGAATGGTATGCATCAATAAGACCCGTATCTTTCACAAGGTCAGATAAAGCAATGGAGTCACAATAAATTTTCTTCCCCTCTGCTGTCCTACAGGCAACATCTATCGAACAATTGAAATCCCCACCCCAAATAACAAGTTTTGTTGTACATAAATAAGGTTTCACTAGATCCATTAAAGAAATACGGGTAGCCTTAGTTTGTGGGCCGTAGATATTAATAAGACAAAAATGATGAAAATGAAAGGTACAATCCAGGATCAGTGCCCGACCAGGACAAACATCAACAATGCGTGTAATAGAAAATGCCATGGAAAAAAAACAAAACAGCAACCCCATCTGCAACATCCTCCCCAAAGGTCCAATATGAAGGACCTTTACTCCATCCCCGTTTAAGGTGCTGAACCTCCAACAGTGTGGATATACGGGTTTCTTGCAAAAAAAGAATGTCAATGGGAAGGGAAGCAGCAAGATGAGAAAAGACCAGCCTCTTCTTGTAGCTTTTTATGCTACAGACATTTAAAGAAGCTATCTTGATGGAAGCCAGGACGAAACAGTCATTCACCCGCTCCCATCTGTGAAGGCCATATTCTTCCTCTTCTTACTTCCCTTTTGGGATTTTTTTTTTTTTTTTACGGGAAACATCGGGAGGTTTAGTAGTAGTCAAATCCATATCTGAGGGTAAAATAGAATTATCAGAATCAGCATCTGACTCCTCCCTGCCACCTTTGAGACAATCAAAAGGGTTGGAGAGGGGAATGTCAGATGTTTTCACATTTTTTCTAGTAGTAGCTCTGGTGACCCTTCTACTGGGTTGAAAACCCTCCAGATCCATAGGGGATACCACAAGAGGTGTAGCAGGACAGGATGAGGGAGCAGTAGGGGGTACAGGATCAATAGGTCAAGCCAATAGAACAGGTGGTTCAATTCTCTAGAGGAAGGGGTAAAGGGGGGGTGCAATATCCATGGAAGAATTGGACATAGCAACCTCAGCAAGGGGCCTGTATTGAATTTTATCCTGTGCTTTTTGTACCAGTACAACAGGATCCCACCTCTCCTGATGTTTTTTACTTGCCCAGGGACATTGGTGGTATGCATGCCCTTTTTCATCACACAAGTTACATTGGAAAACATTCTCGCATGAAACACTAGGGTGTCCATACCCCCCACATAGGCTACATTTTAATAGATCACACATACTGCTTAAGTGTGTGTGAGCACCACATTTGTAACAAGCCCTGGGTTGTCCTCCCAGAAACAAACACCCGATCCTTACCCAAGAAAAACTATTAGGTAAGTGAATTATTTCAGAGTTAACTAGAAATAGTTTCACCCTGAATTTCCACCCTCCCGTCCAAGGGCCTTCCTCATCTAAAAGGGCCTCAGGAGGGGATAAGACCATACAACGATTCTGTAGCCAATGATTGATGTCACTAACACTCACACCCTCATTTCTAAACATTATGGCCACAGTGCGAACAGAAGGTTTAGTGAGAGGAACCACATAAAAGGGAGTCCAAGGGGAGGTATTTTTCAAAGAAGCATATTTATGCCAGAATCTATCTAGACCACTAGCAGTTTTAAAACTGACATCAAAAGTCTCTTCCCCAGAGACATGAATCAAGGCATAGATGTCAGAAGCCTGGAAATGCATAGTACCTTTTAATAGGGTTCGAGCCACATAGTATCTGTCAGGGAATTCTGGAAGGCCTCCTCTATAATGCAAACGAACAGCATTGCATCTGGGAGCATGTTCTGTTTGTTTTTAAATAAATCAGAAAGGACAGGACCTCTTCTGGAAGCAGGAGGGGGTTCCAATGGGGAAGGTTGTAAGGTAGGGGCCATGGTTGAGGGGCCTTCCCCGGGATCATCTAGGAGGGATGGTGGAGCAGCTGCTACAGAAACGGACCCTGAAAGAGGTAGGGATACCCTATCAGTCAAATTAGCAGGAGTAGCAACAGACTGAATGGTATTAGAAGCCCCTGAGTCCTGATGTAAGGCAATAAGGGGAGGTTCAATAGGGAGAGGTTTCTCTGCACAGTGAATAGAGGAATTAGATAAAACAGTATCCTGTAAATCCATAATATCCCCCCAAGCTGTCCCAGTAACAGTAGACTGCAAAGGAATAACATGTTCAACTTCTGAAATGTCTGAGGTAGTAGAAACACCCCTAGGCATTGGTACCTCGTTGGAGCTCTTTACAGTTGCAGGCCTGGAAGGTGAAAATAAAACTCTGTGGCGTTCAGCGTCCCAAGAAAGGTCTGGGGTCCAGGAACCAGATGCAGTTCTAGTCCATCCTGCGTTTTGAAGTGCTCCCATAGTCGTCCAGGGTTTGTCCGTAACATCTAGGTCTGGTGGTAAGCCGAATCGAGAACGCAGAAGATCCATTGTGGAGGACTTAGGTTGTGGGGCTAACTGGGCGGTTAGTTGAGAGAGGGAAGGCGTAGACAGGTCTCCCGTAAGCGACACCAAAGTCGCAACATCTCCAGAAGCGGAAACACAAGGGGGAGCATCCGGTGGGGTACACAGTGTCGACTGAACTATGTGTTCCGCATTGGAAACTGAAGCAGAGTTCATTGTTTCATGCAAAGGCTCCAAAAGAACATGTCCCAAAGGTAAATGGTCAGTCTTGTTGTTGATGAGGCCAGATTCAGAACGTAGATCGTGAGTATGCATTGCCAGATCAGGCGAGTCAACCAGTGAATGTTGCCAGGTCGAAGCTACTGCAGACAGCGTCGTAGTCTCCTGAGAAGGTGCAGCACCATCGTGATGCTGACACCGAGTGAAAACTTCCATGTCTGTGCATCGGAAGTCCCCCTACCGAAAAGAGTAGGGAAATTTCCTCGGTGTCCTGGCCAAATTTCCCTCTTTCACTAAAAATACCACCAACAGCTTAATCTGGTTCAAGGTCAGTTGGCATTCATCTGTATCCCCCTCCCCCGGGTCGTGCCTGAAAATAGGCAGGATTTGTCTAGTGCACTTACCCGGTCAACAAAAACTAAATAAAAAAATTTAAAATGTCTGGTGTAACCCTATGAACGAAGCTAGTAACAGCTTCAGTTTGCCACTTAGAGGTCCCTTTGCTATACCAAGACAAAGTATAGACTGACAGTCAACTACCAGTCTATACTTGGTCTTGGTATAGCACTGAGACTTCTAATTGGCAAACCGGAGCTTACTAGCTCCATCCAAAGGCTTGCACTAGACATGCTCCCGTGGTGGCTCCCTGGCTCTGATGGCAGCCACAGGCAATTGTGGGATGTACCGCTAGAGGCGCTGGATTCAAAATGCTGGTGGGAGGGACAGCAGGATCAACCAGATAAAAGATCATTACTTCAAAAGCAAGTACCTGAATTTTTTTAAACACTGGGCAAAAATGCCAGTCGGGGGGGGGGCTCACATTTAGGTGTGGGGCATACATACGGATATGGACGTTTCCCTTTAAAAGTGGTAATAATCTCAGCCAACACAATCATCACAATTAATCTATTTCATATGCCAACCACTCCCTGTGTGAAGAAATACTGTCTCAGATCCTTGTTAAAGTTCCCTCCTTCTGTCTGGAATCTACATCCTTGAGTTATCCTATCTGTATATTTCAACTTGATGTCAAGACTGGATGAAAATGCTAATCAGGGGGCATGCCCCACATTGAGATATGGGGCATATGGACATGGAGGCTTCCCTTTAAATCAGGACTAGGTAAACGTACAGTAAGAGGGGCACTAAAACAGAATACTATGGCCACCCAGAAGCTGGGGGGGCAGACACAGTGGACATTTGGCCTACTTCTATCTCGGTCTCTTGTATTGTTGTGTCCTTTTTATGTTGTCTTGCACGCACAGCGCAAGCAACATTTTGTGACAGCTTGCTGGAGTAGCAGATTGTGGAGGTGCAGCTGTGTTGAGGCCAATGGCGCCACTGCTTTTCCAGGCTGGTCTCTGTGGCATCAATGAATGAGCATGCTGTCTATGACAGCAGTTCAGAAGCGTGCCACCAACTTGAAAGAAATCCGCCACTGCAATGAGAGACAGGCTCGTCACTGCAGCAGCAGATCTCACACGCCTCCATTACCTGCCCCTGGTGAAACATTTCAATAAACATGGCGGCGGCTCCCACCGTCCACCACTCACAGTCCCTACAAAGCTGATGTCTGGAGTGCCCAATCCTCCGTCGGCATGCCCCCACCCCAGTTCATTTGCCGATGGGGGAGCCCAATCCCCATCGGCATAATGTCCCCCTTGATTTGTCTGCCGGGGGGGGGGTGCCCAATCTCCCTCAGCATTGTGTCCCCCCAAACACAGACACACTTTCTTTGCCAACAGGGGGCCAAGTCCCCATTGGCTTTAGTCCTCCCTCCTCAAAAAACACATGTGGCACACTGGGAGCCCACCCCAGTGTGCCCAAAGCAAACCTGTAAATAAAAAACCTTCCCATGACATCCTTTTTGTTGTCCCTATAAAACAGAAATGGTCCTCGTCACAACGCCCCCCTCCCCAACCCGCACCCACTCAACCTATACTTACCTCTGGAGCCTGGCACGATGATCTTCGTTGTAGTGGGAAATGTCTGAACCCTTCAAAAGCTGACTGCGAACTGAAGAAAATCACGGTAAGCTGTATAATGGCGTCAATGGGGGGGTCAACTTAGGTGGATATCTCAGCCATTTTTGTGACTTTTGGCTCCAAATTTTCAACATGGGGTTCTTGGGACCCCACCTTATGAACTCAGTCACTGTCATTTTGTTATTCCGTCCCAAAAGGTGATTTCTCAGTCACTGCGTGGAATCACCTTTTTGGGACTGATTAACAAAATGACAGTGTCACTGTACATGAGGTGGGCTCCCAAAAATCCTATGTTGCAAATTTGTTGAAAAAAATCCAAAAAATGACTGTGTTACGAGTGTCCTTTGCGCTGTTTCCACGCACACTTGTAACTTTTCAGAATTTTTTATATTTTCACTCCGGTTTTTTAACATTGCCATTTTTTCACACCTCCTTATGAAAAGTACAGCTGTCATTTTTCACATCCTGCCCAAAATATGTTTTTGCACATCTAGTGCACAATGGCACAGTCACTGTGGGAAATCAATGTTTGGGACAGATTAAGAAAATCACAGTGACACTGTTCATGAGCAGAGGTCACAAAATGCCTATGTTGAAAATTTGGTGAAAAATTCCCAAAAAATGACTGTGTTACGAGCGTGCATTGCGCAGTTTCCATGCACGCTCATAACTTCGAGAATTTTTAATATTTTTACTCTAGATTTTCAACATTGCCATTTTTTCACACCTCCTTATGAATAGTACAGCTGTCATTTTCCACATCCTGCTTAAAATGTGTTTTCGCACATCTGGCGCACAATGGCACGGTCGCTGAGGGAAATCAATGTTCGGGACATATTAACAAATTCACAGTGCCACTGTTCATGAGCGGAGGTCCCAAATGCTGTCATGAGGTGGGGTCACAAAAAGTCCATGTTGAATATTTGGAGTGCAAATACCAACAAACGTCCAGGGCGTTAGGGTTTCTAACCATAACGTCCCACCCTGTAGAGGCTGACAGGAATCAGGGGTGTGACTTTGGATTGTCGGCTGTAATGCTCACACCAATTATACCACCACCACCACACTGCAGCCAGTGGCAGGCATCAAGGTGTGCCTTGGAGTCTTCGGCCCCAGAGTTCACCCCATTCTCCTATACTGCACCCATCTCAAAGTATTTCCTTATGGAATGGGTGAGCATAAGGCCTGATGACCCAAAGGCACAACATGACACTTGTTGGAGTCTGCAGGGTAGGGTGAGGTGAAATAGAATGAGCGTTATGGCCAGCGACCCAAAGGCACACCTCAATGCCTGTCAGTCTCTGCAGAATAGTGTGGGGTTGTCGTCAGTTCCATACTTCACTGCCTTTCCTAGTCTGCATCTCTTTAAGTCCTGCACTACCAATGCCAATGCCAGCAAGACAACATTCGGCATTGACAAATGCTTGTCTTTAATCTCACTTGCCCCCTCCACCAAACTCCCCCAGGCCTACCTTAACACTCCAATATAGGGTAGCCTTTTTTCAAGAAGCTCGAATCAGGACTTTTCAAAGCAAACAAGTATCTTCAGAGAGAAAATCTGCAGCTTCATCTGTCTCCGAAGACTTGGCTTCTCTTGACAAAACCTGAAGGCTTCCTCTCGCTTGTTTGTTTATTGATTTTCATTAATTTCACTCATTTTAACAAATCCTCATAGTTCTCTGCCTCCTGGTAATGACAGTTAAATTATACAATGGCAAGAAAGAATCCTGGACTGTGATTGGTCAGTCTGGGGCTGGACCCATGGCATTATCCCAGCATAACACCACAGGTCTAGTCTCAGCACTGTGAATCTCTTAATTGATTGTTTGTTGCCACATTTGCTTTTTTTTTGCATCTCCTCTTAAGAAATAAAAATATTTTTCCACACTAATAAAAACATTCTTTAAAATTATTTTGTTATTCTATATATAACAACAAGCCATTGTATAATAGAAAAAATGCACTCCAGAGTGTGTGTCGTGCTGGGATAATACCACGCCTGGGGCATTGGACACACTCGGCCTGCGGCCTTGTGCTGCCTACCCCCCAGGCATGGCATTATCCCAGCACGACACACACCCTGTCATGCATTATTCTGGATTCTTAACCTGTAATTACTGTCAAACCTCTGTATTATTGTCCACTGTATGTAATAATTGCTGTATGTATCTAACCCCGGGTTGCCCCTGAAAAAGGGACCTCTGGTCTCAGTGGGCTTATCCAGTTACCAAAATTTTACATTAAAATTAAATTAAAATGTATATGCCTTTCTGCTCTCAGATCAGAACATCATCAATTTTTCCTGCTTTTGGTCAGGCAGAGTAACTCAAACCAAGACTGTCCAGGTCAGATCAGGACAGGTGGTAATCCTACTCCTGTTGATACTCTCTGCTATTCTTTTGGAACCTTCTCCTGATATCCCATGTACCCCAGTGCCAGAGACCTCAGATTTATCTTGGCAAGGGGGGGCCCCCTGCTGCAAGCAGTGATAATGCAGGCTGTTCAGCATAATAGGCTCAAGCAGGAGGTCCCAGAGCATCCGAGGCCTGCTGATATTGGAAGGGAGAGTGTCAGCCTTCATCCGATGTGCGGGGCCGACTTACCTTACTTGTTTTCCCTCAAAGTCCCTGAACTCCTCCGCCGATTGGAGGCAACTCCCAGCACTCCTTCCTGTACACAGTGCCTGGTTGATGTCATTTGGTTACTCATGTCATCAATGCCTCAGTTCTCTTATGACCAGGGAAACACTCAGGGCTAGAGAGAGAGCTGTTCACTGTCTCAGGAAATTCAGAACAGGTTATCACCCTATTGGCATGTAGCCAGCTGTCATAGAGATGCTGATGTAACAGTCCCTCTCTCCCTTCTCCTCCTCCTAGCCTCTCAGTGCACTACCTCTGCACCATGACCTAGACATCGCCAGCTTGGTGTGAGAGTCGGGCTCAAGTCTCAGACCCAGATACCCCACATGATTTACTTCCCCCGTACCACAAGGCCAGGATTTTTCTTAATGACCTTGATCTTTTAACTTAAACACAGGGGAATTAAATAGCTGCAGACAACAGAGGACACCAAAAGATAAGGAATTTTTTTTTATTATTATTAAAAAGCCTGACCAGGCCACATCATCCTTCCTCTGGTCCTCTATCGACAACACAGCCCCATCTGCCACTAACCATACTGGTTTTACTAGTTCCCACTATTATTCCCTCCATGGAAGGCTTCTTCAGGGGGCTGCCCCCCCAATTCCCACTGTTATACCCTCGAGGGGCAAGAGTCTTCAGAGGACTACTCCCCAGCTCCCACTGTTATTCCCTCCATGGCAGGGGTCATCAGGGCACTGTTCCCCAGCTCTCACTGTTATTCCCTCCATGGCAAGGGTCATCAGGGCACCGCCCCCCAGCTCCCACTGTTATTCCCTCCATGGCAGGGGTCTTCAGAGGGGCCATCCTCCTCACTTCCATAGTCATTCCTTCCATGGCATGGGTCTTCTGGAGGGCTGTCCCCTCACCCAACTCTCACAGTTATTCATTCCATGGCAGAAATCTGTACCCCCCAGCTTCCATGGTTATTCCCTCCATGGCAGAGGTCTTTGGCAGGGTCACCCCCCCCAGCCAGCTCCCATGGTTATTCCCTCCATGGCAGGGTTTTTTAGAATGCCATCCCCCCAACTTCCATGGTTATTTCCTGTATGGCAGGGGTCTTTAAGGGGGCCATCCCCCCAGTTCCCATGGTTATTCCCACCATGACAGGGATCTTTAGGGGTTGTCCCACCCACTCCAACTCCCACAGTTATTCTCTGCATGGCAGGGGTCTTTGGGGGGGGTTCCCCTAGCTTCCATGGTTATTCCATCTGACTCAATCATGATCCAGGGAAGGGGGTGGGCTCCATGGGGTCTGATCATATCAGATGTGGCGATTATTAAGACAGTACCTGGTTGCTTCCCGTCTGTAGTTTCGGGCTCCCACCTCCTTTCCCATGGTGTACTCTATAGCTGATGGAGGCCTTGCATAGTTTTCCCAGCAGCTGGAAGGTAAACCTTTTATGGCCCTATCACAGGTGATTGCTAATGCTGCCAAAGCATGTCATCAACCCTCCAGATCGAGGATGTACAGCCACTGCAGCACTCTTCATTCATTGGCTGCCTGTTTGCCAGCATCTTGGCCTTGTTCTTAAACCCAGGTCCCCAACACTGGGCCACTAGACAGCCATATGAACCATTTTCTAATCCACTTACTGGGCCACAATTTTCATTACTGTGGCAAACTTGGAGACATCATTTCTAGCCAAAGGCATTTTATAGTCATTTGTGGCAGCACGGCAGTCAGCTAACGATAATGTAGGATATAGAATAACTGGACTTCCCAATGGGCTCAGGACATGGGTTGTAATATCAGAAGCCAGCTGAGGGTGGAGGGATCCTCGGTGAGAATGCGCCAACAGGACTGAATCCATTCATGCAGAACACTGTTTTGCTCAAATTTGCTACATTGTTGGGGGAAGGGCTCTGAATTCTACCATTGCCACTGAAAAGAAGTTCAGTTTCTTATGCACCTTGCATGATTTCCCATGAATGGTGCATTTTTTTTTTCATTTTCCAGGATAATGAGGGAAGTGGATAAAATATATTTGTTTTTCATGACTGACTCCACTTACCCACTGATTACAATGAACTGAGAAACCTTGTAATTCGAACTCCGTTAATCGGTTCACACACATTGTTATTCATGGCTATGACATCACCCCCATGAATAACAGAGTGTGAACTGGTAATGACAATGACTCACGCTTAAGCAGCAATTAGTACTCTATGGGCAGGATTTTCCAATCCGTCCAAGATATGCCCACAACTCGCTGCATATGGAAAATCCATTCAAACCAGTTACACCAGCTAGTTGATGGTTTAACTACATCTGAATTTGCATCCATAAAAGGACATAGTTGTAAGAAAAAAAAGATGCAAATCAAATTTGTGGCAATTTATTTTTACCACAAATTATGACTTTTTGTTGTAAACAGATGCAACTTTTGAAGACAGCAGCAAGGCTGCTCAGGTACCATCAGGTGGTTGGTGACGCAGGCACATCATGTGTTTGTGTCTGTGTTTGACCCTTGTGAAAATCCTCCCCCCCCAAGAAGTGTCTTAAAAATCTTAAAAAACAAGCAATATAAAACTCGTAGGCCTCAGAAAAAACTTGGTGGTAATTTCATCTTGTGCAGCTAGGGAGCATGATAAATTTGACTCAGCATCATGGATTATTTTGGTCCAGATTCACTTCATGGAATTACCATCTTGTTCTTTGCAGGCACCCATGCATTATCCTCTACTTCCTGTAAAGGGCGATAATTTCCCACAGTGCGGGCATGGTGCTAAACAGCTCCACTTGATTCCCTCTACTTTACCTGGTACACCCTCATGCAATGATTCAAACTTCATACGATGCCATTCTTATAGAGTAAGAGACAAGACCTATTGATTTTAATAAGAAAACCATCTCTGTGCAGATAAACTGATTTCCTATAACATGTGCTGCTGTTTCATTTAACTGATATAACCCTGTCCAGCAGGTGTTGTGCAGCCTGGTATCTCTTTCAGTGAGATTGAACCTTCGGGCCTTGGGACAGAGGGCCTGTGGGTCATGGAGTGCTAACTGGAGTCTGTACAAGTAGCATGGTGCCTCTACCTTGCATGAGCTAGTGGACAGGGTTGTTACCAGGGGCTTCCTACCAGGAAACTAAAATATGGACTCATCCACCCCCACCAAGTACCAGGGACTAGCACAATGGATAACAAATAGTGGTGATCAGATTGTGCTTCTGTGGCTCAGCAATCCTATGTCCGATAGTGCTGGTATCCACCTCCAAATCTGACCATAATCTGACTAAAGTCAGATTTCAGATCCAGAGTCAGATAGTTGTGGATCCAAGGTCAGATCTAGGTATCCGAGGTCAGATCCATCAATCCAACCCTGGATAGTTGGATCCCATGGTCAAATACCTGTATCCGATGGTCTGATCCATTGGATCCTGGTCAGATCCACAGATACCTCTGATACTTACTGTTGGTCAGATGTCTGTGCCATCCGAGGCCATCTGAAATCTGGCCAAAATGATGTATCAGACCTAATGGGGATACCATCCGAGGAACACTGATAAGAACCCTACCATTAACAGTTAATTGACAATGCTACCAGCTGCTTCATTCATGTCTTGACTTGTGTAAACCGTAAATATATTTGCTACCCCTTCCTATGTAAACTCTGTGTTAGTAGTAAACCCCAGTGTCAATTTGTCTGCTGTAATTATGCTGCTGCAACAAAATGTATCTCCTTAAGTGTTGACGAGGATCCTTTGTAAATGAACTCTTAGCTCAAAAGTTTGTAATTCTGAGTTCCCAATAAATAAACAGTGTGCTAGTCTCCAGAACTGTAAAGCATAACTCTTAACTAGGCGATTAACGCAGCAGGCACAATATGTGCAGCAGGTTACCCAAAAGCACAATAATATGCTCCCAGTGTCAGTAACAGAAATCATAAGTGAGGGTCCTGTCACCTGGCAAGCCCAGCTTTCTCCTCAGTTCCACAATATTGGACACCTGCTGGTCCATGCATAAACAGCCCCCCCCCAGGGAGCTCCCAACAGTCAGTGTGGGCATGCCTGTGAGTGGCCTTTTTGCAGGCCTGTGAAGCAGATGGGTTACAGTGCTGGTGGGCTAGTGTAACGTTAAAGGAACACAAAGGCCCAAATAGGAAATAAAGTCCCAAAGTTCTGGAAAAACTTCTCACTGGGGTTTTTTTTTTTTGTATTATTTATTTTTCCTCTCCATCTACCCCCCTTCGAGCCAATTACCCCCAAGGACCTGCACCTTCCACGGTTCCGCCACCTGACCGCATATTGCAGCCACCACAGGGTAACCCGGCGTAACCCTTTGTCGGGTGGGTCCTCCTCTTCCGAAGAGGAAGGTCCTGGTGGCCTAGGCATTGGCTCTGGGTGTTGCTGCAGTCGGTCTTAGTGGAGTTGGAGGGGGCACTTGTCCCGGGGCAGTCGTCATCCTGGTGGGTGGAGATGCCATGTTTCTGTTTTTTTTCTTCCTGCTTTCCCCATTTGCGTTGCCTCTGTGCTTCCCCTGATCTCCACTGGGGGCAGCCACAGAGCGACATCTTTCCCCAGCCCACCCCAGGAAAGGAGAGCTGTCCTCTGGATGCTCAATCCAGCTCCTCCCCAAGCAGACCCACCAGCGCCCGAGTCCATTCCTGAACCCGGGTCGCCGGTGTGACGAGAAGTAAGGCGCCAGCGCCTCAACCCTCTATGCCACTGGGCCATCACTGGGGGTTTTAAATAAAGATTTACAAATGTCTTTTTAAATTTAAGCTGCCTTCTGGTTTTTAGCCTTAAACTGCACAGAACTGTCCATGGTCTGTCTAGCTAAACAATTTATTTAACTTAATTGCATACCAGAGCTGGGCTAGGCCCGGGCCATTACTCATGCCCTCCTGGTCAGGGCAAGGGTGTAGACAGGCATACTCACTGTACACATTTGTGTACAGTTTTGTTGAGTGCCTGTCACAAACCATAAGACACTCTGTTAATATTATCATTCTAATCTGTAGTATTTGGGTTAGTGAAGGCCACTGAGGAGGGTCCGATACATGTATAACCTCTTTCTAGAGTAGAGGAATCATCTGACAACAATCTGACTTGTCTGGAAGGGGGTGCCACTTGGAAGGGATGTGTACATTTTTTAATTGGGGGATGTAATTGTTGGAGATTGTGTACAAAATGGAAATTTCTGGCTACACTCCTGCGTCAGGGTACAGCAGTTAGTTGAGGGGCATCCTCCTCCTCTTTGTAGTTTACAGTGTTCTGACTCCTCAGCAAGATTTAGGCTGAAGTGGATCACCCTCTGGTCTGTCCCTCGCCATCATCTTCACTGCATGGTGGGCCTTTTCTTTACATCACTCCAAGAAAGTAGGTATTTGGGGCTAGATTGGGTAAAAGCCCTGTACTTGGACAAAATCCCAGGAGCTGGGTCTAAGACAACTTTTATGGCTTTTCTCACACCCAGAGATGCCAAGGCAACCCCTGTTCTCTGAATAAATGGCGCTCGGATAATTACCATGCAGCCCACCCTGAGTCAGAGAGAAATGTTTAAATCACAGCAATAGCTCTAGCTGTGAGCTGTCTGTTGCAGCTCCACACTACTCAGATCTCTAGCTCAGTGTCCTCACACTGGTGATGCAAAGCTGGCCTTGTGTTTCTGGGGACCCGGCAGGGTTAGTCATTGGGGGCCCTTGAATGTAACTTAGTGTGTATTCTTATAACATTATGAATAGGGAAATGCAACATGAACACTGATTGGTACAAATACAGCTGAATATGTCTGTATTTGGGTTGCTGAGCTGAAACCCCAAAACATGCTATTTTCGGCTTGTATTTGTGTATGGGGACTGCTGTCTGAGAGCCGTAAAGGAAAGCAGTAATGAAAACAGCAGGCATTTTTTTTCCTGCCTTTTTTTTCCTGCTTACGTTTCTTTCGTCCTTGGCGTGGGTGTGGATGTCACCTGACCAGTAGGAGGCAGTCCGTAAGTGTAGGCGAGCTGGAGCAGTGGAGGGGTGGGAGGCATAGGAAACAGCAGTGATGACGAGCAGATTGACTAGGCCAATACCAGAGGGAGGTACTTGCCAGCCTGACAACCGATTGGCCATGGCAGTGAGCTGAGCATGTGGCCCAGGGGGCTGTAGACAGGAGAGCACATTGCGGTGCTCATTCAGGGCCAGGCTGTTGATCAGTGTGCACTGAGCACTTCATGCAGCATCATATAGTCAGACTGGGGGACACAAGAGCGGGCACAGTCTTAAGCTGGAGAGGGGGAGATATAAGAGAGAGGTCAGAAAGCACTTCTTCGTGGAGAGGGTGGTGGACACTTGGAATGCGCTGCTGGAAGAGGTGGTCTTGTTGAAGATGGTGGGCAGCTTCAAGAGAGGCTGGGATAGGCACAGGGAAGGTAAGGATCATGGGTAGGGAGGATGGAAAGGGTGGTGGGAAGGGAGGGAGGGCAGGGTCAGTAGCTCAAGCTGTGGATCCTGCAATACAAGCAGACTAGATAGACCAAATGTCCTTCTTCTGCTGGCTTCTTCATATGTTCATATGACTGTGGGGGCTGATTAAACCTGAGGTTTTGTGAAATTTTGCTTTGCATTCAGCTGGGAAAATAAACATCATAGTAAAATGAGAGATTTAAAAAAGTAGATAAAAGGAAAAAACAACTGGGTCTAATCAAGCAGTATTGCAGCTGGAGGGGGTTGGGAGGTGGAGGAGCAGTGCTGCAGTGCAGACTGGTAGTGTGGACTCTCTCTGGGCTCTAAGGTTTAATTTCATCTGCAGAGAGTAAGTGCTTGTTCTTGGGCAAGAAAAACAGCCACAGAGACTAAGGGCCAGATGTTCAAAATTTTGAGCCTGGTCAAAAACCGTTTGCACAGGTTTAGCGTGGGATTAGCCCGGGTCTGCTATATTCAAAAGGCCAAATACTGCGGGGCAAACTGCATTAGCGCCGGGCAAAATCATAATGTATGCAAGGGGCAAAATGACATGAATACAGGTGCAATGCTATATTCAGCGACTAGCGCCACGCTAAGTGGTTTTGCGCGACTTAGCATGACACTTAGTGCGGTGCACATTACCGCCCAGAAAAAGCTTGTCTTAACCCTGGGCAATCAGCTTTGCACGGTGTTTGCGTGGTTTTTGTGCGGCTTTGCGCAACCCTAACAAATAAATGTGACACATGCACAAAGCCAGACATAGAGGAAACATGCTGCTAACTGATGGCATCACAATGATGCCATCATCTGCCACCAGTCCCAGCCATGCCAGGCAGTAAGTGGTGACCCTGCCGCCAGTGGACAGCATGACAGTGTGGCCATACAGCACACACCTGCGGACCACTCTTCTGTGGACACCAACAGATGCCAGCACACACATGCAGCACTGTGGGCATGGAGGATGTTGAGGGGAGAGTGTATGGGTGGCCAGGCTGTGCCACAGACCAGGTGTGGCCACAAGGCTGGGACACATCATGCAGTGCACATGGGCTAGTATTGGGAATACCTCAACAACAGAGTGCCTTTCTGATAATATATCCCCTCCCCCGGCCACATACCGCACAGCTGTACAACTGCCACAGCACACAAAGCCGGACATGTATTTGTCACTGTGAGCATCCCATGCCAGAGGTGCAGCATCTGTGGGTCACACAACAGCGTAACAGTAATGTCCACTGTCAGTAAACACCTGCAGGTTGGGCATCTCACTGTGTATAGTGCAGTCATCATCACTACCCTACACACCATAGGCATTGCTGTGTCCACACACTACTGGCCCCCTTGCTACTGTAGTGGCTGCCATGCACTGTAGCATGACCTACAGTGTGACAGTTGCATGCAGCACCACCACCACCACCTGTGCCTATGCTGTGTTGTCCCAGTACAGCTGCAGGCAGCAGCGCATGTGAAAGTACAGTGTTCAAAACTGTATAATATTCCCCAAACTGTTTGCGCAGAGCTAACACATTTGCGCAAGTTTAGCGCAGGGCTAAACCGTTAGCCTGGTGCAAACTACATGCAAATCAGGGCATAATGAGATGCTAATTTGGATGTTTTCCCAGAGATTACCTAAGTAGGCTCATTTGCATGTCACTTTTGAATATGGCAGTTTAGCCGGCAAACGAGTTTGACTGGCTAACAGTTTAGCCCTGCGCTAAACCCACACAAATGTGTTAGCACTGCGCCAACAGTTCGGGAATATTTTACGGTTTTGCACACTGTACTTTCACATATGTGGCTGCCTGCAGCTGTACTGGGTCCACGCATTTGCTGGCACACACTTTGGCCACATAGTTCACCTCTACCTACCGTCACATCGCTGTGCACTGTGTTGCTGTTGTGGTTTGCACTTCCTGGTTGCCATATTCAGAGCTGTCTTATTCCAGGGCTAAGTTTGTGCTGCACTCCCAGCCCAGTTTACCCAACCTCATTCCCATGCTATATTCAGAAGCTGTTTGCCCTGGGCTGTTCCTTTTGAATATGGCTTGCTTTGTGCTCTGGGCTAAGTTTGCCTGCCGGGAAGTGCTAATTTAGCCCCGGGGCAAAGTTTTGAATATCTGGCCCTAAGTCTACGAGAAGCAAGCATTATTTAAAAAAAAGTCTACAAAAAACAAGCAATATTTAAAAAAAATCTACAAGAAGCAAGCATTATTTAAAAAAAAGTCTACAAGAAACAAACAATATTTAAAAAAATCTACAAGAAGCAAGCATTATTTAAAAAAAAAAGCCTTATTCAGGAACAAATATGAGTTTTGCAGAAGGAGGTAGGGGAGGAAGTGGGGAAGGAAAGATACAGATAAAGAATAGATAAAGCCTATTTCTGTCAACAGGGCCAGTATTTGTCAGTTTATCATGTGCATTTTGACCTGTGTGACCAAGTAAACAAAATTCAATTCTTGAGGCACCATAGATGCAGAGGGTCAGTTACCTTGTGTGTCTTGCTCAATGCGACATTTAAAAACAAGCATTTGTCAATGCCGAATGTTGATTGCGTTGGCGTGTTGAGCTCGCTCACTGCCCCTCTGTCACTCGGTCAGTCTGTGTCTCCCGGTGCTGCAGGCTGCTCTTTTGTATGGGGATCCTGCCTGTGTTGGCACCTTGTTCTGCCCACTAAGAAATCTGCAGCTGTCCCGACAGAGCTCCGTTGAGGTGACTCACTCCACCTCTCTCACTCGCTCATTCTGGTTCTCCTGGCGCTGCAGGCTGCTCTTTTGTACTGGGCTCCTGCCTCTGTTGGTGGCTTTTTCTGCCCACAAAGAAACCTGCAACAGTCCCGACACAGGTCTGTTGAGCCTGCTAACTCCCCCTCTCTCACTCGCTCATTCCGTTTCTGCCAGCGCTGCAGGCTGCCCTTTTCTATTGGGCTCCTGCCTGCGTTGCCACCTTAGTCTGCCCACAAAGAAATTTGCAGCAGTTACAATAGAGCTCCGTTGAGCTTGCTCACTCCCCCTCTCTCACTTGCTTATTCTGGTTTTCCCACAGCTGCATGCTGCCCTTTGTACTGGGCCCCTGCGTGCATTGCTGCCTTTTTCTGCCCACAAACAAATCTGCAGCAGTCCCAACAGAGTTCCGTTGAGCTCACTCACTCCCCCTTCCTCACTCACTCATTCTGTGTCTCCTGCCACTGCAGGCTGCCCTTTTGTACTGGGCTCCTGCCTGCATTGGCGGCTTGTCCTGGCCAGAAAGAAATCTGAAGCAGTCCCGACACAGCTCCATTGAGCTCGCTTACCCCCCCTCTCTCACTCACTCATTCCATTTCTGCCAGCGCTGCAAGCTGGCCTTTTGTACTGGGCTCCTGCCTGCGTTGCTGCATTTTCTGCCCACAAAGAAATCCACAGCAGTCACACTACAGCTCCGTTGAGCTCGCTCACTACCACTCTGTCACTCACTCATTCTGTTTCTCTTGGCGCTGCAGGCTGCACTTGTGTATGAGGCTCCTGGCTGCATTGGCACCTTTGTCTGTCCACAAAGAAATCTGCAGCTGTCCCGACAGAGCTCCGTTGAGGTCACTCAGTCTCCCTCTGTCACGTGCTCATTCTGTTTGTCCTGGCGCTGCAAGCGGCCCTTTTGTATGGGGCTCCTGCCTGCATTGGTGCCTTTTTCTGCCCACAAAGAAATCCGTAGCAGTCCTGACAGAGCTCCGTTGAGCTCACTCAGCCCCCCTGTTTCACTCACTCATACTGTTTCTCCCACCGCTGCAGGCTGGCCTTTTCTACTGGGCCCCTGCCTGATTTGATGCCATTTTCTGCCCACAAAGAAATCTGCAGCATTTCTGACAGCACTTCAGTGAGTTCGCTCACTCCCTCTCCCTCACTCGCTCTCTCGTTCTGTTTCTCCCAGTGCTGCAGGCTGCCCTTTTGTACTGGGCTCATGCATTGCGGCCTTTTCCTGCCCACAAACAAATCCGCAGCAGTCCTGACAGCGCTCAGTTGAGCTCAGTCACCCCCCCCCACTCATTCGATCTTAATCTGTCCCAAACACTGATTTCCCACTGCGACCATGCTATTCACCGGCAGGATTGCAAAAAACATATTTCAGCCAGGATGTGAAAAATGACAGCTGTACTGTTTATAAGGAGGTGTGAAAAACTGCCACTGTTGAAAATGTGGCGTGAAAATATTACAAATTTGCATAGTTACAAGGGTGCGTGGAAACAGTTCAACGCACGCTTGTAACACAGTCATGTTATGGAGTTTCGACACCACATTTTCAACATAGGGATTTTAGGACCTCTGCTCATGAACAGTGCCACTGTCATTTTCTTAATCTGTCCCAAGTCTGATTTCACAGCTACCGCTATATTCTGTGCCGCAACTGTGAAACCACATTTCAGTCAGGATGTGAAAATGACAACTGTACTGCTCATAAGGAGGTGTGAAAAATGCTACTGTTGAAAATCTGGCATGACAATATTACAAATCTGCAAAGTTACAAGGGTGTGTGGAAAGTGTGCAACGTACACTTGTAGCACAGTCATTTGATGGGCTATCATCACCAAATTTTCAACATAGGCATTTTAGGACCTCTGCTGATGAACAGTATCACTGTCATTTTCTTAATCTGTCCCAAACAGTGATTTCCCACAGCAACCGCTCTATTCTGCGCTGGAAGTGCGAAAACACATTTCGGCCAGGATGGAGAAAATGACAGCTGCACTGTTCATAAGTAGGTGTGGGGAAAATGGCAATGTTGAAAATCTGGAGTGAAAATATTATACATTCGCGAAGTTACGAGCGTGCGTGCAAACTGCGCAACGCACACTCGTAACACAGTCATTTTATGGAGTATCGTTACCAAATTTTCAACATAGCCATTTCAAGACATCTACTCATGAAAAGTGTCACTGTCATTTTCTTACTCTGTCCTGAACACTGATTTCCAACAGCGACCGCCAATTCTGCACCAAAAGTGCGAAAACACATTTCCGCCAGGATGTGAACAATGACAGCTGTACTGTTCACAATGAGGTGTGACAAAATGCCAATGTTGAAAGTCTGGCGTGAAAATATTGCAAATTCACAAAGTTATGAGCGTGCGTAGCAACTGCGCAGCACACGCTCATAAAACAATAATTTTTTGGAATTTTTCCACCAAATTTGCAACATAGGCTTTTTGAGAGCCCACCTCATGTACACTGGCACTGTCATTTTGTTAATCGGCCCCGAAAGGTGATTCCGCACAGTGACCACGAAGTCACCTTTCGGGGCCGATGACAGTTCAAGAATTCATGAGGAGGGGTCCCAAAAACCCCATGTTGAAAATTTGGTGAAAAAATTCACCAAAATGCCCGAGATATGTACTAAAGTTGGAAAAACCCTATTTATTACATCATACAGCTTACCGGCATTTCCTCAGTTCACGGTCGGCTTTGAAGAGTGCAGATGTGTTCCCAGTCCACCGAAGATCATCGCGCCGAGCTCTGGAGGTAAGTATGGGGTGAGGGGGTGGGGAGGCAGCGTCGCAGTGGGTGGTACGGGTTGCAGGTGGGGGGCCGAGACTACAAGGGACCGCCTTTTTACAGGGTAAAAAAAAAAAAAGACTTTGCAGGACCGTTTTTATTTATTAGCGGCATGTGGCACGCTGGATGGGCCCTCGAGTGCCACCAGAGTCTTACTTGGGGCAGCTGGCAGATGGGGATTGGGCACCCTGTCGGCAAACAACAAAAGGGAGATTCTTTCTACTGACGGGATTGGGCATCCCGCCAGCAAACAACAAAAGGGGTTCTTTCTGCCGACGGGATTGGGCACCCCATCGGCAAACAACAAAAGGGGGATTCCTTTCGCCGACGTGATTGGGCACCCCGCTGGCAAACAACAATGGGATTCCTTGCCAACGGGATTGGGTGCCCTTTGGCAGACAATGAAATGGGGTTACATTATGCCGACAGGGAGTGGCCCCCTTCGGCAGATAAACATGGTGGAGGGGTATTGTTTGTGAACACGTGGCAAACCGCCGCCATGTTCACAAACAATATCAGGGTTCCTACATCCCACCCTGCAATGACGGGTTGTTCCCTCATTGCAGTGGATGGCTGATGCTGCAATGATGAGGCGGCCCCGATTGCAGCAGCAAAATTGTCAGAAGTTGGTGGCAACGTTCCAAACTACTGTCACCAGCAGCCTGCAATGGCATTGGAGGAAGCGGGACAAGTCTTTGCAGGCTGTGGGGGGATTGGCCACAACAGTGCCGTGCCTCCACAACCTGCTTCTGAGAAAGCTGCTGCAATATGTTTCTTGCACTGCACACAATCAACATAAAAATATTCTGTTCTTTAAAGTATCATAGTGGTGAGAGCTCAGTTACCTTGTATGTCTCGCTCAGTGTCACCATTAGATCTTGAGGCACCCTAGTGATGAGCGATGTGTTATTTTGTGCATCTTGCACAGTGTGACCATTTAAAACTATGACATGAATAAACACTTTATTGCCGATAATTACTCAACCCCCCCCAGTGCTGCGCTGTCATCAGTCTGAAGTGGCCTGAAACTATTTTATCAATAATACATTAACCTGAAAAACACAGATATCACAGATCCGTCTCTTGCTTAGCACTAATTAGGATGCATAGTTGAGGTTCTGCCCAGCTCAATGGTGTCCCTTGTGTGATCTTTCAACAATTCTAAGGGAATGAAATGAGTAAATTAAAACCAACATGACATTTGAAAGACTGATGATCTGCACAGCTTCTATCTGGGGGCCCCTATGAGAAGGACCCCTCCCACCCAGCGACTGATGGGACTGAGGGTGCCTAAGGTCTTCTGTGGATGCTGCAGCAGCTTCTTACACAGACACTCGTTCTCTGTGATTGGTTGGTGAGAGGGCTTTGTCTCTTTCCTGCCCTCTCTTTGGCTCTCCATTCGTGCCTATTTTGCCGGGACAACATACCCCAGAGTGCTTGGAGGCAGCTTCCAGTGTCTCTGTCTGTGTGGCATGTGAGACTCTTTCAATCTCCAGATTGGTCTGCCAGGTGCTGGTTATATCTGTTAACCTCTGACCCCAGCTGCAGTCTCTGGAGGTCAGGGGTTGCTAGATGGTGCTGCCGATGTGCTTCATGGGCGTCTTCATTACTTCTTTAAACATTCTATCCCCCAGTGTGGATTCTGGACATTTTCTTTTACTGCACTGGCCTTGTGTGCCTGTCCTGCAGACCGAGAGCTGGGAGGATTGTCTGAGAATGTGTGGGTGCTCCACCCTGTGTCAGGCAGCCAGCCCCTTTGATGAGTGCGGCTGAGCCATGTGGCTATGATTGGCTCCCCTGTTGCTTCTGGTAGATGTCAGCATCCACCAGTGCTGCTTGACCTCATGGTGCAGTCCCAGGGCGGGGGTGTGAAGTAAAGAGACGGTTGCTGCTGGGCAGTGGTTCCGGTCCAGGAGCCTGAAGTATGCACCCAATTTTTGAAAGGGGGGCTTACACTGATGTTTGATTGCCTGCTCAAAAATAGAAGGCACTGCATCCTCTCAGCATCTGCTGCAGTGGCACCAGTACATACATCAATCCCAACTTATACCACAGTTTGGAATTTGGGAGAAGTAACACAGAAACAGATAATGTCAGCAGAAAAACACCATTGGTCCATCCAGTCTGCCTTGTTTTACCCAACTCTACCCCGTGATCTGTTGTCCAGACAGGGTTTTCACCCTTCTCTCCCCCCTCACTCCTTGCCTATTTGCTGCCCCCCTGAGTAACTGTTAAGCTCTTTACTCTGTCCCAGCCATGCTTGACCCCATAATGGTTTTTACACTCTCCACCTCTGCTAGTAGGCTGCTCAGTCACACTCTCAGTAAAGAAAAACTTTCTTGCATCCCTTCTAAATCCCTCCCCCCAGCTTACATTTATGTCCCCTTGTTTCTGACCCAAAATTCATGTAAATAGTTCCTCACAGTTTACTTCATGTATTCCTTTTGGGAATTTAAAACTCTCTGTCATGTCCTGTCCCCTCTCCCCTTCTGGGCTCCAGCGAGTACATGTTCAGCGCTCTAAGCCAGTCCTCATAGGCTCTGCCCTGTTGTCCTGGAATCATTTTAGTTACTCTACCCTGCATTGTCTCCAGCCTGTGTCTGTCTTTCCTCAGCTGAGGACTCCGGAACTGGGCACAATACTCCAGACGGAGTCGCACCAGTGATCTATACAAGTAGTAGTACCTCTTTCCTCCTATCAAAGCCCCTTCCAATACACCCTGGCATTCTGGTTGCATTGCTGTACAGCTACAGTAAATAGCAGCACCACCAGTTACTGTGCAAATAAACTCGTTATTGTAAACACTTGGTTAGTGAAAAAACAACACAAATGCCACAGCTCGGGCAGATTCTTCTACTGGTTTCACATAAGCTACATCATCAGGAGGTCTGCTATGAAACTGGTAGAGGAATGCCCGAGCTGTGGCGTTTGTGTTGTTTTTTTTGCTAACCAAGTGTTAACAATAAAGAGCTTATTTACACAGTAACACCGTGCTGGCATTTGCTATTGCTGTTCTGGAAGGATACCGAGCACACTAACGGGATTTGAACTGGGATTTGCTTGTCTGGATTGCACTGCTGTATGCCTTATTAGATTGGCTAGTTTGATTTAGGGAGTCACTTATGATGACCTCCAGGTCCCTTTCTTCTGAAGTAGTGCGCAGCTTAACCCTTCCCATCTAGTATTCCTTCCTGGGGTTCTAGTTCTTTATGTGCATCACCTTGCACTTTCTAGCACTGCATTTCAACAGCCAGACCTTAGACCACCTCTCTAACCTTTGTCAGTACCTCTGAAACTCCCGGTCCCACTCCCTGCTGTCTACCCTGCAACAGAGCTTAGTGTCACCTGCAAAGAGACCCATCATGCCCTGTATTCTTTCTCCTCTGTCACTTATGAATATATTGAAAAGGACTGGTCCCAGGACAGACCCCTGTGGTACCCCACTTGTAACTCCCTTCCCTCAATTTGACCCTGTTAACCACCACTCTCTGCCATCTCCCCCAATCAGCTTCCCACCCATTTAACCTGATGCTTTGCTGCTCCCAGATCCTCTAGTTTCTTCAGCAACCTGCTGTATGGCACCAAGTTAAACACATTGCTGAAGTCAGAATAGAGTAAATGTACTGCTCGTCCCTTATCTACCACCCTTATTACACAAAGGAGATTATCTGGCTGGTCTGATGAGACCTCCCTGCCACAGACCCTTGCTGCTTACTATCCTGGAGACATTTCTCTCTAGGCAGTTCACTAGGCTCTCTATAACTAGTATCTCCATCAGGTTACTCACAATGGAGGTAAGCGTGATGGACCTGTAATTTCCAGATTCCTCCCTGTCCCCTCCCTTTTGGAGCAGCACCACATCTGCAATCCTCCAATATCTTGGAACCACCCCAGACTGTAATGAGCTATAGAATAGTACTGCCTGGGTTCAGCCAGTTTTGATGCCAATTCCCCTGAGAACTCTCGGGTGCATCCCATCTGGCACTGCACCTTGTATATTTTCAGGGCTGCCAGCCCTTTTCTTACCTTTTCTCCCATGTTACCACCTGTCCCATATCTGGGATCTCTCTTGAAGCAGCCTTTATGTTGCAGAGGCTGTAAATACTGAGCAGAATTAGTCATTTAGAATGGCTGCCTTCTGCTCGTCCTCCTCTACTATCCTGCCCCCCTCTGTCCGCTTAACAATTCTTCTTCTTGTCTTCCTTTTTTCCCTGATGTACCTGAAGAACTGTTTTCCCCCTCCTTTGGACCCTCCGCAGTATGCAGCTCTGTGTCTGCTACTTTATCCCTAGCTGCCTTCTTGGCCTCCTTCACCTTTACCTGGTATGTTCTCCCCTTTCTCATCTCCATTTCTCCTTGTAGCTAGTGAAGGTCCTTTTCTGGCCCTCATTGCCTTCGTGACCTTCTTAAAGAACCAGATTGGTCTCTTGTGTCTATTACCCTTGGTAACCATTCTCAAACATCATTTGGTTACTTCAAGAATGTTCCCTTTAATTTCTCCTCACTTCTCCTCCACCCCCCCGCAGTTTCTTCTATCCCAGCTAACTTACCCTTGACTAATATCCTCATCTGATGAAAGTCTGCTGATCTGTAATCCTGAACCACAGCTTTTGACAAAGGTATACTGACACTCATGGCAAGTTCAAACCATATGGTGTTACGGTCACTGGAATCCAGAGGTTTCCCAACCCGCACTTCAGCTACCATTTCCGAGTTAGTGAATACCATGTCAAGAATGGCAGCCTGTCTTATAGGTTCCTGACCAGCCACACCAGCAGGCAATCCTGCAACGTATCTAGCAGGGCCTGACTTCTGGCGCTGTTAGTTGCTAGAATGTCCCAATCTATGTTGGGTAGATTGCGATCTCCTACAACCACTACCTCCCCCTCTGCAGCTCCCTTCTCAATTCCTGCTCCTCATTCCCTATCCCTCTCTTCTGCTTGTCCTGGTGGTCCATAGATCACCCCCATGCACAACTTCTTCCCTTGTCCCCATCTGTCGTGAGCTGTACCCACAGCAATTCTGTCTCTCAATTTCCTCCCCGACAGACCCATCCTCCATTGCCTCTATGCCTTCCTTGACAAGGAGGGCTACACCATCTCCTTTTTCCTTACCCCTGTCTCTCCTGTACATGGCATACCCCAGTACTGCCAGGTCCTAGTCATTAGTCCTGGTGGCCCATGTTTCTGTAATGGCTACAAAGTCTAATACCACAGCCAGCACCATTACCTGGAGCTCACAAATTTTGTTTCCTAGGCTCCTGGCATTTAGGCAGACTGCTTCCAGCTTGTCCCTATACAGTTCCTACCCTTGTGAGATCATCTTCCTTCTTCTATCCCCTCCTTACTTAACATACTGGGTTTCATCTCCCTACTGGCTTTATGAGTCTCCATCCCCTGGTACACTTCAAATTATTATGGACCCCTGCTTTGCTACTCCCATCCCCACTGCTCCTAGACCCCATTTGTTGAGGGAGCCCTAGCTAGTTTCACCTTTTGCACTCCATTCTCTGTGGTTACCCCAGCCTCAGTTTTCCACTTCTCAGTTTAAATGGTCACCAACGTAGACATCAGACTTCTGCCCAAGTGCAATAGTCCTGTCTCATGTTAGGTGAAAGCTGTCACCCTTGGAAAACCTCTCACTCAGAAGCCCCAGTCTCCCACAAAATGGTAACCCTCATTCTGATACCATCCATTCAACAACCCATTACATTCCTTAATCTCATACTTCCTTACCCCACCCTTACCATGCCAGGAAAAGACCAGGGAAACTGAGTGTGTCTTCAATTTGTCCCCCCCAGCCTTGGAAGGTTATGCTTCATTGTCTCAGTCAGCTGGTTTGCCAGATCATTGGTACCTAAGTGTATCAGCACCCCAAGCTCCCCACTTCCCCTCCTCCACCATCCTCCCTATCCTACCTGCACCTTGGATGGCTGATGCTCCAGGAAGGCATGTGACAAACCCCCTCCCCCCTCCTCATCACCTTCTTCACCCTGCTAATCATACTGTCCCCTACTACTATGATACTCCTTGCTGCTCTCTTCTTGTTCTCTCCCCCAGGTGCCACCAGGTGATCCTGGTTACCCTTCTTAACCAGCTCTGATTCCCCCCCCATAAGGACTCAGGTACCTGTGCCGCCTCCAGTGGTGCAAAACAATTTGCTGTTGAAATCAGGTGAGTTTGGGTGACTTTCTTCGACTGCCTGCTACCCTCCCCTCTCACACACTTCGCCCTGGGCAGCGGACCTTTGGGGGAGTTGGGATGTAGAGTGGGCCTGTGGGTACCAGCCCAGCTGGTGGCACAGCATAGATATCTCTTCCCATGCTGCTACCACCTCTGCCTGGAGCTCCACGCATCTCCACATATGGGGCAGTGTCCCACCCTCCAGAGCGTAGCCCAGAAGATTATGACCCCACAATGCTTGCAGTTGATTATCTCCCTCATGCTCCTGTACTCCATACTGCCAGTTATTACCCCTCCTTCAATATTTAATATCTCCATCCTGAAATGTACTACGCCCTGCCCTGCTACGATCTCCACCTGCCTTAAAGGAGACAGGAAATAATTTGTGACTGTAGTGCTTGCATTTAGTGTTGTACAGTGGTCAGTAAAGGATCTACGATGCCACATCGACAATTTCATGTTGACGCGATGTTTCCCTGACACCACTTCATCGACCACAATTGTGGTTGGTATGGTGTCGTCAAGTTCAAAGTTCTTGTTTTGCGGGGGGCTGCGCCCCAACTTATGATTATCAACTCCGAGATCGAGCTGATTCGGCGATGGGGTGCAGGACCTTGGGAAAGGGTGCCATGGTCCCAGGTGGACTTTATAGAGACATGGCGATGTTGTCAGCACTGATCATGTCACTGTAAAGTTGTCACTGTAGCGACGGTATACCATCAGGAAACACCCTACTTACAATAGGTTGCTGCTATTTCGCCATTTACTTCAGTTTGTTTTATTTTTTTTATTATTTCAGGCAGTGTTGCCGATTTTCAACATTCTTTTTGATCTCGCGGTCACCCATCTGGATGAGCCATATGTTTCTGATGCAACCGTTTGTGCATTTTGTTTACACGCAGCTCATATTACTAATTTCAATCTGCAATGCTGAGTTTAGTCATACTGGAAACCTCAGTACATAAACCCTACTCCCCTCTCTTTTCAATTTCTTTTTTTTTTGTACTATATGTTTATTGAATTATCTGCAAAACAAACAGTCATAATCCTGACACAGCACATAAGGACAGGCATTGTTCCTCTAAGGACGCCACTCCTCTTAATACACACAAAGCAAAAAATAACAAGCATTTATCAATGCCGAATGTTTGCTTGCTGGCATTGGTATTGGTAGTGTAGGAGTTAAAGAGCTGCATAATAGGATGGGCAGTGAAGTACTGAACTGAAGCCAACCCCACCAGCACCCTGCAGAGAGTGACAGGCATTGGGGTGTGCCTTTGGGTCATCAGGCATAACGACCCGCCATTTCACCACCCTACCCTGCAGACACCCGACAAGTGTCACGTGTGCCTTGGGGGTCTTTGGTTTGCGCACCCCATTCCACCAGGAAATCACGTGAGATGGGTGGTATAGGAGAATGGGGTGAACTTTGGGGTCGAAGAGTCCAAGGCACACCTCGATACCTCTCAGTGGCTGCAGGGTGTGGGGTGGAATGGTATGAGCATTGCAGGCGCATAATCCCAAGTCACATCCCTGATGCCTGTCATTCTCTACAGGGTGGGGCATTATGGTCGGAAATCCTAACACCTCAGGCATTCATTGGTATTTTCACTTCAAATTTTCAGCATGTTTTTTTTGTGACCCCCGCCTCATGAACAGTGGCAATATCAGTTTGTTAGCCGAAAGCTGCTTTTGCACAGCGACTACGGCATTTGTCATCACAGGTGCAAAAATACATTCCGAACAGGGTGTAAAAAATGACAGCTGTACTGTTCATGGGGAGGTGTAAAAAATGGCAATGTTGAAAATCTGCAGTTAACATATTAAAAAAACTAGTGAAGTCATGAGCGTGCATAGAAACTGTGCAACGACACCAGTAATGTAATTAGTTTGGGGATTTTTTACAGCAGATTGTCAACACAGGCATTTTGGGACCTCTGATCATAAACAGTGTCACTGGGATTTTCTTTATCTATCCCGAACAATGATTTCCCACAGCGACCACGCATTTCTGTGCTGAAAGTGTGAAAACACGTTTCGGCAATGTTGTGAAAAATGACAGCTGTACTGTTCATAAGGAAGTGTGGAAAAATGCCACTGGTGAAAATCTGGACTGAAAATATTACAAATTCATGAACTTACGAGGGTGCATGGAAACTCCGCAATGCTCACTCATAACACAGTCATTTTATGGACTTTTGTCACCAAATTTTCAACATAGCCATTTTAAGACATCTGCTCATGACCAGTGTCACTGTGATTTTCTTAATCTGCCCCAAACATTGCTTTCGCACACCGACTGCACCATTGTGCGCTACATGGTCGGAAACACATTTTGGGTGAGATGTGAAAAATGGCAGCTGTACTGCTCACAAGGAAGTGTGGTAACATGGCAATGTTGAAAACCTGGCGTGCAAATATTAAAAATTCACAAACTTGCGAGCGTGCGTAGGAACTGCACAACGTGCGCTCCAAAAACAGTAATTTTTAGGAATTTTTTCACTAAATCTTCAATGTAGCCATTTTAAGACCTCTGCTCATGAACAGTATCACTGTGATTTTCTTAATGTGTCCCATACATTGATTTCACACACCGACTGCATCATTGTGCGCTACATGCGCGGAAACACATTTTTGTCGAGATGTGAAAAATGACAGCTGTACTGCTCATAAGGAGGTGTGGTAAAATGGCAATGTTGAAAATCCGGAGTGCAAATATTAAAAATTTGCGAACTTACGAGCATGCGTAGGAACTGCGCAACGCAAGCTCGAAAAACAGTCATTTTTAGGAATTTTTTCACCAAATTTGCAACATAGCCTTTTTGAGAGCCCACCTTATGAACACTGGCACTGTCGTTTCATTAATCAGTCCCGAAAGGTGATTTCACGCAGTGACCACGAAATCACCCTTCGGGCCCGATTAACGCCATGACAGTGACAGAATTCATGAGGAGGGGTGCCAAAAACCTCATGTTGAAAATTTGTGCCAAATTCAAAAATGCCTGAGATATGCAGCAAAGTTGAAAAAACCCTATTTATTACATTATGCAGCTACCGGCATTTCCTCAGTTTGCGGTCGGCTTTGGAGAGTGCAGAGAGGTTCCCGGTCCACCAAGATCATCACGCTGGACTGCAGGTAAGTATGGGGTGAGGGGGTGGGAGGCAGGTGCACAGAGGGTGGGTGCGGGTGGGGCAGGGGACCACGAGGACCATTTTTTTTACAGGTTTTTTTTTTTATTATTAAGATGACGCTGGATGTTTACCACGCTGGAGTGGGCTCCCAGCGTGGCAGCTGTAAAGGCTGTTTGGGGGTCTGGAGCCGATGTGGGATTGGGCACCCCATCGGCCATAACAAACTTTGCCACGCTGGGGTGGGCTCCCAGCGGCACCTGAAAGTTTTTGGGGGGGGCGTGGAGCCGTGGAGCCGATGGGGATTGGGCACCCCGTCGCTATAACAGTTTTGCCATGCCAGGAGGGCTCTCAGCGTGGCACCTGCACAGCTTTTTTGTCACGGGGTGTGAAGCCGACGAGGATTGGGCACCCCATCGGTTATACAGTGTGTGTGTGGGGAAGTGCTGAGCACGAATATGTGTGTGTGCATGTATCGCCATTTGTGTAGGGGGTAGTGCTACCACTCAAGCGGTGCTCTCTCTTTCAACTGTACGGCACTGCATTTTGGATCATCGCACTATGTTTCTTGCACATGTGTGCAAGCAAACATAAAAATGATAGAATGTGTCACATCTATAAGATACGTTCTTTTGGGGGGTACTACCCAAAAGGTATTCCATATAAGTCTATCTGCTGAGTTATCGAGTCCATGAGCTGCATGTAATTATCAACAAAATATCACAACAAATGTGATCTGTAAAGTCTCTAGGTTCCTAAAAGGAACAAGGTTGTACATGCATTTAACTATATGTAAAGCCAAAAAGGCTAAGAAAAAAGTAAACTTTCGGCTAAACTTGAAAGTTACAACTCTGTGCTAAAAATATATTCAGTATTGGGCACAATGAAATAAATCTGTAAAGGCAAAGCAGTCAGCCAAAATTCCAATAAAGGGCTGCTTCTAACAGCAGAAACTGCCTCTCTGAATGTAGCAAACATTAACATAAAGACAGTCAACAGTGTCCCAGCTGAAGTGCTGTATTTCAAACCTGTTGATAGATACCAAGAAGTCCTCAAGTGGGCTCTCCATCCTCCGCATCAGAATCGGGGTCCTCTTCTCATTCAGGATGTGCTGGAGCATTCCACTGGGCCCATTTTAACACTTCTGTCAGGTCTGAGAACACAAAGATTTTCTCCTGGTGAGCAATGCATAGATGGGCAGGGAAAATCCTACCGTGTGGGATTCTGGGCTCTCGAAGTATCGCATGAACCCCATCAAAACGCTTTTTCTCCATCCGTGTTGCATAGCTCAGATCCGGGTACATATTTTTTATTTAGTTTTTGTTGACCAGGTAAGTGCACTAGGCAAATCCTGCCTATTTTCAGGCACGACCCGGGGGAGGGGGATACAGATGAATGCCAACTGACCTTGAAACAGATTAAGCTGCTGGTGGTATTTTTAGTGAATGAGGGAAATTTGGCCAGGACACTGGAGAAATTCCCCTACTCTTTTCAATAAGTGCCATGGGATCTTTAACATCCGCCTGAACTACCACCAATCCAGGCAGGTGGGACCTCGGTTTAACATCTCATCCGAAAGACGGCACCTCAGAAGTGCAGCACCTCTCTCATGCTGCACTACAGTGTCAGTACTGGGATATTAACCCAAGTGCCAGAAGTGGGAACTGAACCCACAGCCCTCTGATCTCCTGGCCTCAGAGGCGAGTGTGCTACCTACTGAGCCACGGACACTGACTGTTCGTCATAAAGCAAGGTTTTCTTCTGCCGGGCCAAACTCAAGAGATACTGCCTAAAGCCCACCCCATCCAGCACCATCACAATGGCGCTGGGTGCCTCCAAATTGTCCAGCCTTCCTCAAACTGCCACACAATAGGCCTTCTGGATGTGAAACAGCGTATTAGAAAGGGATCCCCAAATTGGTGCTCAAGCCAGTCTCTAAGAAATAATATAAGATGGTCCCCCTTCCTCTGTTCTGGCACTCCGAGAAAATGAATATTCAAGGCTGTAGCTTGATTCTCCAGAGACTCCATTCGAGCCTTCAGATGCTGGTTTTCTTTAACTCATTCTATCTGATGCCGCCCTTTTGGGTCAGGTTAAACAATGGATGGTTCTGACGCCATATGGTGCTAATGGGTATAATAGGTTAATCAAATTAGCCGTGGCTCATAGTGCCGCCGTGGAATACTTCTTACTTTCTGCCGTCTCCATTTTAACCAACACCATTTCTAACTCCATTGTACTGACTTGATTTGTCAAAGAGTCGAATTTGTCACAGTCCAGTGATTGTCCGGATTAGGCATGACAGTTTTTGCCCCAAACTCTGTAAGGTTTCCTCCTTTTCCTCTGCAGTGGTCAGCGTTGCATCTCTAGGAACTGACCTCATGGTCAGAAGTCCAGGGAGAGATTTACTTTTATCTCCCTGGTTTTGCTGACAATCGTTACAAGGATTGACCATAGTGAAACCGACTCCTTTTTTCACCAATATATCACAAGAGATCATCAGTTTAAGCCAAACATACACTCAAACAAGTGAGTTTACAAGTGTTACAACTGAGACATTTCTCTTAAAACACCATCTTGCTGGGGTTCCACAGCACCCCTCTCCCCTTTCAGTTTGTTTTAAAATGCTCCACAGCTCAATTAAATAATACTATATATACATCAGTTTCCCTAATCCCTTTCAGTTTCTACTAACCTGATGATGGCAGTATTTGGCAGTGTTCACAGATGCTCAGTGAACACATTTCTTCCCTCTCTCACCCGGAGTCCAACATAAAATTTACAGTATGCAAATAACAAGCCCCTGTATACTTCATGGTGACCTGTAAGTACACTGTGAGGGAAACTCTGTTAGCCCCTCCGCAACCCTCATTAATCAAGAAGCAACGTGGCCCTGGGGCAGTAATTATTTTTCGCATGAGCTCCCAGCCACACGACTTCTCTGGGGTTTTCCTGTCATTTCTCTGATCTCCTCAGCCACGGCTGGCTCTGCACTTGCATAGGCAGGGTGACATATGCTTGGTCCGGGCAATGTGTGTGTGTGTGGGGGGGGGGGTTGTGCTACCAGTGAAACTTGCTGGATAATAACTTTGGCACCATAACAAGCCAGTTTAAGGTCTGTATAGAAGACGTATAGCTAGATGGGGTGGCCAGACACATAATTCCTTCAAATAACGATGCTTACTTTTCTGGTCGCTACCAGCAGAAGCAGACCTGATGGGGCACCAACATTTGCCTACTAATAAAGCAGAACCCTTAAAATCCATTTTCCTGGTGTACTCCTATGTTCCTAGCCTGATCACCTCTGCTATACACTAGTGGAATAACAACAAGACAGATGGTTGTAGGAAGTGACACTCAACCACCCGACCCGCCGATGCTTCAGTCTATGGACGGGACCTTCTGTTCAGAACATGTTAGTAGAAATTTAGATGTATGGGTCCACTTGCTCTGGTCTCTCTCCCACCACTCTGTTGGTCCTTAAGCTTCCTGGGGCACAGGCTGGGATGCCAGTGCCCACCCCCCACTCCAGATATCCCTCCCCTATGCCTCAATACACACTGATGAATGGGCATTAAACCTCCTCCAGCAAACTACGCCAGCAATAAGACACAATGAGGTGTGGGTTATGGCCTGATAAGAACACACCCCAGGTGCATTATGAGGCATGAGGCACTTGCGCCGAGTGTCTTCAGCACCTGCGAAGTGCTCTTATCAGGCCATAACCCACATTTTGGAGTGTCTTATTGTGCTTATAAAATGGGCCCCCTAAGTATTTTTTTTAAAGAACCAATAAAGCCTCAGAAAAATATAAAAAAGGGAAGTTTAAAATGTGGAAATAGTAAAAAAAAAAAACTAGTCCCCCAATTAACCTATTTGGGCAAGAGTGTCATCAGCACTAGATGTCTGGGGGTATATATCTGTCCATCACTGCTGAGATCCCCATATATCTTTCCCTCACTGTTGCTTTTACTACTTTTCCACTCTCCTCCCAAACTCATTTTAAGTATTTATTTAGTAGCCTCCTGACACTGAAACTCCGGTTTCTGTTACAGTGAGCATGTCCCACTGTAGCTGCCATAGTCAGCGCTCTTCAAACAGTGCTTAATTGGTTGCGGTTTACAGTTGAGGCAGTCACTCATAATGGAATATGTTTTTTATTTTATAAACTATGTGGATCAGAGTAGTGGCGAATGAGCGGCACTGTCTTTTTATTTTAAAGCTACCACACCTGGCTACTACTCACTAGATCGTTGGACCGGGATTTGAAAACCACCACACGCGTGGTGCTCATTCGGCACAAGTGAGTGAGAGACTGCATTTCTTGCTGAGGCTGTTGGAGAAGGAGAATACTTCTCTCCCTTGAGAAAGTGTCAGGTTATGGGGACAGTTGGATCAGAGGGGAGAGAGAGAGACAGAGACTAAAAGATGGGTTGTGTTGTAATTTTTCTGTCTTTAGAAAGCGTCTGGCAGTGGGAGTGGCAGTTTGATTTTACTTACAGTCTGATCCCCCGGTACTGAATGATAAAATACAATTTAAATAGAATAAAAGATAAAGTGATATGGGAAAATACTGAGACACAGTGTGTGTGTGTGTGGTGCTTTTCAGGTCAGGTAGCAGGTACAAAACGACTTTGGAGATCGCCATAGTGTTTCTGCTGAAAGTGCTGACTGCGACATGTTGGTACACTAATACCTATGGTGATGGGGCACTGCCTGGCATAAATAGTGCTGGTTGTAAGGCTATGTCCTAATAAGGACATGGCTGGAAAAGGCATTCAGCCAATCAGGATTCAAGAAATTTCTTGTCCATTTTATAAACTCAAATATTGCCCCATTCTATATATCATGGCCATGAGTCACTCCCATAATGCTGCAATACTCCAGGGCAGGATTGTACCATTGCTGGGTGGCACTGCCACCATATCTTAGCCGTGCATGGACATCCACACCATGGATGGGCACATTGGATGCTTTAGACGGCTGTTGACAAGCAGGTCTTTCTCCTTTTTGCCAGGAAAGCCTCTCTTTTCACCAGATTAACAAGGAAAAATATTTTGGGGTGCAAGAAGAAGAATGAGTGCTCCCATTTGTTCTCAGAATAGAGAGCATTTTGCAGTTTCTCTCCCTCTCTCCTCGGTCTAAAATCTCATTCTCCTAACTGAATCCCCAGGTGGTAAAAGTGCTTTTCTCCCTCGCTCTGCATCCCCAGACCGATGTGTTAGAATCACAAAGGTATGGTGTTAGGTTACTGGTCCCCTACGTTTGTGCAAACCAGCTCTGGAGTTATGATGAAACAACAGTGTACGACATTAAAAATATAACGTTAACAGGGACCAGAGATAATATACACAGTATCTAACGGGCATAAATAAAAAATAAAAAAACTTTATCACCAATAAATGCTCACTGGTAAATGTACATAAAACATACAGGCTTAATTGACAGCAGGTCCGAAAACTGGAAAAGTAGCTCAAGACGGCACATAGGAATCACTTTTGTGTAGCTGAAGCATTTGTCACCAGCGAGCCTGTTCAGTGCTGTGCGCTTGTCAGACAGATGACATGAAAGCACAAATGGCTGTATCGCCAGCATGCTCGTTTTTCTGATGTGAAATCTGAAACTGGTTGGAGACAGCTCCAGTATCAGGCATGTTGTTTAAATCGTTATAAACAGAAATACAGCAAGCATTTGTCAATGCTGAATGTTTGCTTGCTGGCATTGGCATCGGTAGTGTAGAAGTTACAGAGCTGCGTAATAGGAATGGCAGTGAAGTATTGAACTGAAGCCAACCCCACCACCACCCTGCAGAAAGTGACAGGCATTGGGGTGTGCCTTTGGGTCGTCAGGCATAACGACCACGCCATTTCACCACACCCTACCCTGCAGACACTGACAGGTGTCACGGTGTGCCTTGGGGTCTTTGGTTCTTTATGCGCACTCCATTCCCTCAGGGCAATACGTGAGATGGGTGTGTGTATTATAGGAGAATGGGGGTGAAGTTTGGGTCAAGAACCAAGGCACACCTTGATGCCTCAGTGGCTGCAGGGTGTGGGTGGGGTGGAATGGTATGAGCATTACAGGCAAGAATCCCAAGTCACACACCTGATGCCTGTCATTCTCTACAGGGTGGGGCGTTAAGGTCGGAAACCCTAACGCCTCAGGCATTCATTGGTATTTTCACTCCAAATTTTCAACATGTTTTTTTGTGACCCCCACCTCATGAACAGTGGCAATATCAGTTTGTTAGCCGAAAACTGCTTTTGCACAGCGACTATGGCATTTGGCACCACAGGTGCAAAAACACATTCCGAACAGGATGTGAAAAATGACAGCGGTACTGTTCATGGGGAGGTGTAAAAAATGGCAATGTTGAAAATCTGCTGTGAAAATATTAAAAAAACTGGTGAAGTCAATAGCTATGAGAAAACTGTGCAACGACACCGTAATGTAACTAGGTTTGGGATTTTTACAGCAGATTGTTAACACAGGCATTTTGGGACCTCCAATCATGAACAGTGTCAGCGTAATTTTTTATCTGTCCCAACAATGATTTCCCACAGCGACTATGCATTTCTGCGCTGAAAGTGTGAAAACACATTTCGGCCATGTTGTGGAAAATGACAGCTGTACTGTTCATAAGGAAGTGTGGAAAAATGCCACTGGTGAAAATCTGGACTGAAAATATTACAAATTCATGAACTTACGAGGGTGCGTGGAAACTGCGCAATGCTCACTCATAACACAGTCAATTTATGGAGTTTTGTCATCAAATTTTCAGCATTGCCATTTTAAGTCCTCTGCTCATGACCAGTGTCACTGTAATTTTCTTAATCTGCCCCAAACATTGTTTTCGTACACCGACTGTACCATTGTGTGTTACCAGGGCCGCAGTAATGGGGGGTAAGTGGGGACGTTGTCCGGGGCCCCAAGCTCAGGAGGGGCCCTCCTGAGGAGCTGGCATTACCTCTGTCATTAGCTGGTTTGGGAAACGGGGGCCCATTCCAAGTGGCTTGTCCGGGGCCTCAGGATTCATAGCTGCAGCCCTGTGTGCTACATGTGCGGAAACACATTTTGGGCGAGATGTGAAAAATGGTAGCTGTACTGCTCATAAGGAAGTGCAGTAAAATGGTACTGTTGAAAATCTGGTGTGCAAATATTACAAATTCGCAAACTTGCCAGCGTGCGTAGGAACTGCGCAACGTGTGCTCCTAAAACAGTCACTTTTGGGAATTTTTTCACCAAATTTTCAACATAGCCATTTTAACACTTCTGCTCATGACCAGTATCACTGTAATTTTCTTAATGTGTCTCATACATTGATTTCGCACACCGACTGCGCCATTGTGCGCTACATGGGTGGAAACACGTTGTGGGCAAGATGTGAAAAGTGACAGCTATACTGCTCATAAGGAGGTGTGGTAAAATGGCAATGTTGAAAATCTGGAGTGAAAATATTGAAAATTCACGAACTTACGAGCGTGCGTAGGAACTCTGCAACGCACGCTCGAAAAACAGTCATTTTAGGATTTTTTCACCAGATATTCAACAAAGCCATTTTAAGACCTCTGCTCATGAACAGTGTCACTGTGATTTTCTTAATGTGTCCCGTACATTGATTTTGCACACCGACTGCACCATTGTGCGCTACATGGGCGGAAACACGTTTTGGGTGAGATGTGAAAAATGACAGCTGCACTGCTCATAAGGAGGTGTGGTAAAATGGCAATGTTGAAAATCTGGAGTGAAAATATTGAAAATTCGCGAACTTACAAGTGTGCGAGGGAACTGGCGCAATGCACGCCTTTAAACAGTCATTTTTAGAATTTTTCCATCAATTTTAAAATAGGCTTTTTGAGAGCCCACCATGAACACTGGTAGTGTTAGTTTGTTAATCAGTCCCGAAGGTGATTTCGCAGCAGGATCATAAATCACTCCTTCGGCCTGATTAACGCCATGACAGTGACAGTATTCATGAGAAGGGATCCCAAAACCCCATGTTGAAAATTTGGTGCAAAATTCCAAAAATGCCCGAGATATGCAGCAAAGTTGAAAACCCTATCTATTACATTATACAGCTTACTGGCATTTCCTCAGTTCATGTCGGCTTTGAAGAGTGCAGATGTGTTCCCGTCCACGCAAGATCGTCGCGACGACTCTGGACGTTAGTATGGGGTGAGGGGGTGGGAGGCAGAGTGTACAGTGGTGGGCGCGGTGGGCTGGGAGAGCCAGGAATGTTTTCTTTTACAGTTTTTTTTTTTTTTTAAGGAAGACGTACGGGGACGTTTGCCATGCTGGGGTGGGCTCCCAGTGTGGCAGCTAGAAAGCTGTTTGGGGGGCTGCAGCCGATGGAGGATTGGGCACCCCGTCGGCCATATGAACTTTGTGCCACGCTGGGGTGGGCTCCCAGCATGGCAGCTGTAAAACTGTTTGGGGGCTGGAGCCGACGGGGATTGGGCACCCCTGTCGGCCATACCGACGTGTGCTACGCTGGGGTGGGCTCCCAGCGTGACACCTGGAAAGCTTTTTTTTGGTAGGGGTCGGCATGGAGCCGAAGGGGCATTGGGCACCCCCATCAGCTATACAGTATGTGCGAGGGGGGGCGCGTGAGCACGCAATATGCATGCGTGTGTGTTGAGGGGGGGAGCTCTGCTCACTGAAGCGGAGCTCTTCCTCTCAACTGTATGCCACTGCATTTTCAACTGCTGTCATAGACAGCTGGAGCAGTGATTGGAGCACTGCGACTGCACCTGCAAACACACTGACTGAATTGGAAGATGCTGACACACCTCTGGAAAACTTGGATGATGGCACTATGTTTCTTGCACATGCATGCAAGCAAACATAAAAATGAAGTACACACACAAGGCAATTTTATTCAGGGAATAAAACAGGTAATAACTCAGATAATGATGAGACACATTCGTTAGTAGCTGTATCATTTTTTATTTCCTGTCCTCTTTAATCTCTTTCAGCACAGCCTTTAACACCCTACCCTAGATAGTGTGATTTCCAGTTCCATCTTTCCTTATGGCCTCCCTTAACCTTAGTTAATCCAAATGCTAAAAACCAGTCACATGTACATAAAATACTGAAATATTTATTTATTTATTTATTAGCTTTTGGTAACTGGGTAAGTGCACTAGGCAACAAGCCTGCCTACTTTCAGGCACGACACGGGAGAATACAAAATGAAAATACAGTAATAGCAAGCAGTAGGGTACAGCAATTGCAACAATTTGGCATGTAGGAACATACCTGTCAGGACAGCAAATATCACAGTAACTAAATATACAAACAGAGATAAAAGTACGCAATAAGTACACAATTAGGGTAGGATGCAATATTAGCAAATGCATTGGTACCAATCAAAATAGCCTAGCTACGGGGCAGAGAAAAGAATAAAGAAAACCCCACAATTTAGACAACATATATACTATAGGACATTTTCCACAAATAGCATGAACACAACTGAGTACTATACAGTGGTCACAAGCAGTCGCCGGTACCAAGAGAATAGCAGTGAGAAAACAGTGATCGCTTAAAGGAGAGGTGAGAATAATCATTCTTAATATGATTGGGGACTGAGTTCCAAAACCTAGGAGCAAAATAGGCAAAAGCTTGCTCACCCATTTTAGAACAGCAGTGCCGAACGGCGAGCACTGGGAAGAAGGAGGATCTAAGGGTTCGGGAGTGAGAGACCGGAGTAAGCATGCCACCCAGTGAGGCCGGACGAGGGAGTCTGGTAAGGGAGTCAATGAAGCACCCTAGAGCATATGAATGGCGAGCATTGGGAGACAGCCATTGTAAGTATATATGAATATATACTTAAAGCAGCAGTGCAATGAAAATGTTTTTTTTTCAGTAAAGCTACTTCCTGCTACAATTAATAAAAATATTATTATACCTGTCAACTCTACTTCTCTAGGTTCCTCCTACTGTTTGCTGCACACAATACTTTCTTTTCATTTTCTTGACCCTAACTCTTATGAGGTTTACAATGGTATTTATATCCCATATGTGGCGGCAACCTGTTATTTGAGAAAAAAAACTAAATTAGAACATTTATAAAATACTCAAATTTTGGTGGAACTAGAACATTTTACCACCAAATAAAACTGGAAGATGCCTGAAATCCTTTTTAGTGAAAAAAGGTATGATCAACATTTTTTGCCCATTTTCATTGCACTGCTGCTTTAAATACAAAAATACAACTATACAAAACATATAAATACCTATTTCAGTTATATCAAATATTACTATAATCCAAATGTTGGGCCCTATTCATGAAGGGGCGTAGGGTATGCATGGAATGCACGTACCCCACCCGCGGAGCTGTCACCTGTGGACAGGTGCACCAGTACTGGCATTCACAAACGCCGCAGCTGTCCACAGCCCAACCACCTGGCGTGTGGTGGCTCAGCGCGGTGGCGCTGGCGGAGTTTATGGACCCAGCCAGGCATCCTATCAGATGCCTGGCGCGGGTCTGCCAGTGGATACCTTGTGCTGGGGGGGCACGCATTGGCAGCACGCCCCGCATATGTCTGAGGGCCGGCCGCTGTGGCGGGTGGCAGGGGTGCAATGCCTCCAGCCCTTGCTGTTGGCACTGATGCGGTGCCCTGTTACGGAGGAGAGGGGGGCATGCCTGCCGACAGGGGTGGTGGGACGCGGCCTCCGGGAGCGGGATGGGATGCTGGCATGTGGTGATGTCGAGGTGGATGAGTGGCTGACATGCCCGATGCCCCTGTGAGGGGTTAGGGTGATGTGGGCATTGGGGGGGTGCACCACACACACTGCTGTGTGCGGGTTGGGTGGGTGGCATCCAGCGGCTGTGACCCGTGGCCCTGGTGCTTCTGTGGGCTGCTTGCCCAGTCCTGTGGGGTGTGCATGGGGTGCATAGGGGGTTTATGGCTGGGTCTCCCTGGCATACCTTGTGACCCCTATGCACCCCCACGGCCAGCATTACACACCTTTGTGCATGGCATGTAATGCTGGCCTGCCCCTCACCCACCCCTGGTGTGTTGCCCATCGTGCGGCCAGGGGATTGGGTGCATACTCCCTGCATGCCCCCCCCTTGGGGGGCGCAGTTGGTGCGGAGTGGCTACTTGCCCCTGATATATGTGCATAGCCACTCTGCAGCTTTCGTGCATAGGGCCCGTTAAGAGCAAATGTCAAAATTCCTTAACTCAGTGGGTTGCTGCTACTTAGAATGTTCTATCAGAAGCAGAACACTATGTCAGGAAAGTTGTTTCTTAGCAATGGCCACATTCTGGCTAATATATGCCTTTGCTTTTTTTAAACAAGAAATCAGCAGTCCCAAAAATCCACAAAACAGTGATTAACAAAATCACAGTATTTAATAACTAACAGACCACCACAGCAACAAGCCAGCAAATCCTGGTGACAAGGACAATCCCACAAAAAAGCGAACACACAGACTACTAAATTACATAGATAACATTATATTTACACTAGAAGTGATTCACCACCAAACAAAAGTGGTGACTATCCTGCTTCCAGCCAACATCAAACACACAAATCCTAAACCTTCCAGCAGGCAACAATCCACCAACTGCACACAACAAAAAATATTTTAAAATGTGAAAATATATGGAACATTTTTTCACTTAGCTATAGGAGATCCATGAGACACAGCCACGCTGCTGCTGCTAGCATTCTAGAATCTAGAATTAAGGACTGCAGACAGCTGGCATACCACAAGCTCCAAATGTAAAAAACATCATAAATTCCGCTAAGTACATTTTCATTTCGCTTTATTTCTGTGGCCAGGATGTACACATTGAGCGTTAGTTCATGTTCAGCATGGCCCTGACGGCATATAAAAACAAGCATTTGTCAATGCCGAATGTTTGCTTGCTGGTATTAGCATCGGAAATTCAGGAGTTAGACAGATGCAGAGAAGGAATGGCAGTGTTTGGGTTATCGCACATAACATTCATGCCATTTCACCTCACCCTATCCTGCAGACACTGACAAGTGTTGAAGTGTGCCTTGGGGTGTTCGGCTTTACAGTGATCCCACTCCATAAGGACATATGCTGAAGTGGGTGCAATATAGGAGAACGGGGTGAAGTCTGAGGCCGAAGAGTCCAAGGCACACCTCGATGACTGTGACTGGCTGCAGGTTGGGAAGTTTGGGGGTGGAATGGCATGAGCATTATAGTTGGCAATCCAAAGGCACACCCCTGATGCCTGTCAGTCTGTTCAGGGTGGAACGTTATGATTAGAAACCCTAAGGCCCCGGGCATTTGTTGGTATTTGCACTACAAATATTCAACATGGTACTTTTTGTGACCCCCACCTCATGAAAGCATTTGGGACCTCTTCTCATGAACAGTGGCACTGTGATTTTGCCAATGTGTCCCAAACTTTGAGTTTCCACAGCGACTGTCCCATTGTGTGCCAGATGTACAAAAACACAGATCGGGCAGGATGTGAAGAATGACAGCTGTACCATTCATAGGGAGGTGTGAAGAGAGGGCAATGTTGAAAATCTGTAGTGAAAATATTAAAAATGCTCAAACTTCCGAGCGTATGAGGAAAGAGCGCAACACATGCGCGTAACACAGTCATTTAGTGGAATTATTTCACCAAATTTTCAACATAGGCATTTTGTGACCTCTGTTCATGAACACTGCCACTATGATTTTCTTAATCTGTCCCAAACATTTATTTCCCACAGCAACTGCGTTATTCTGCGCCAGATGAGTAAATGCACATTTCGGGCAGGATGTGAAAAATGACAGCTGTACTGTTCATAAGGAGGTCTTAAAAAATGGCAATGTTGAAAATCTGGAGTGAAAATACTACAGATTTGCGAAGTTATGAGGGTGCTTGGAAACTGCACAATGCACGTTTGTAACAGTCATTTTATGGGCATTTGTCACCAAATTTCCAACACAGGCATTTTAGGACCTCTGCTCATGAACAGAGTCACTGTGATTTTACATAGGAATATACATACGAACATAAGAACATACAAATCTGCCAGCAAAATACACCAATCAATCTATCAAAGTCTGCCAGAGTGTGCAGCTAGCACCCTAGATTGCAGCTGCCCCAGCCTCCTCCTCCCCCTCAGTTCCTTCCTCACTTGTCCCAGCCCCTGCCCCTCTGACTCTTCCTCTTTCTTTATCCCACTCCTTCTTAAAGCTATTGACTGACCTACATATTACCACCCCCTCTGGCAGCACATTCCAACTAGACATCACCCTCTCAGTGAAGTAGTGCCTCCTCATTTCCCTCTTGAAATGTCCCCCTTCCAACCTTAGTCCATGCCCCCTCATCTCTCTTCCACTCCTCAGTTTAAACTGCCCCTCAGTACTAGGTTTATTTCCCCCCTCAGGTATTTAAATACTTCAATCATATCCACCCTATTCCTCCTCTCTTCCAGTGTGTACATGTTCGGCTCCTTCAACCTAACTTCATATTCCTTTCCTTCCATCCCCTTTAACATTTTGGTTGCCCTCCTTTGCACCCCCTCCAGTAACTCTATATCTCTCCTCAGGTATAGCCTCCAGTATTGCACACAGTACTCTAGGTGTGATCTGACCAATGATCTATAGAGAGGTAGGATCACATCTCTGTGACTGGATGGGAACCCCCTTGGGATGCACCTCAGCATCCTGTTTGCCTTTGCAGCTGCTCTCCTGCACTGGGCTGAGTTGTTGATGCTCCCAGTTACTAACACCCCTAGGTCCTTCTCCTCCTGTCTGATCCCCAACCAACAGTCCCTCTTCTGGTTCTTAGCCTTGAAGTGCATCACCTTACACTTCTTTGCACTGAATCCTAGCTGCCACTCCACCAACCATATCTCTAATTCGGTTAGGTCCCCCTGCAGTTTTTCCCATCCGTCCTTCGTCCACCACCGCCCCCAATTTGATATAATCTGCGAACAGACTAACCCTGCTCCCCACTCCATGTGCTATATTGGAGATAAAGAGCCCAAGTAGCACCAGGCCCAGCACTGACCCCTGCGGCACCCTGCTTGTCACTGCTCTGGGTGCCGAGAGCCCCCCACCACCACCACCACACTCTGCACCCTCCCGTGTAACCAATTCTCTATCCATTTAGTCAGCTTTTTTCCCACCCCCACTGCCATCAGCTTCCTCCCCAGTCTCCCATGAATCCTAGCTGCCACTCCACCAACCATATCTCTAATTCGGTTAGGTCCCCCTGCAGTTTTTCCCATCCGTCCTTCGTCCACCACCGCCCCCAATTTGATATAATCTGCGAACAGACTAACCCTGCTCCCCACTCCATGTGCTATATTGGAGATAAAGAGCCCAAGTAGCACCAGGCCCAGCACTGACCCCTGCGGCACCCTGCTTGTCACTGCTCTGGGTGCCGAGAGCCCCCACCACCACCACCACCACACTCTGCACCCTCCCGTGTAACCAATTCTCTATCCATTTAGTCAGCTTTTTTCCCACCCCCACTGCCATCAGCTTCCTCCCCAGTCTCCCATGAGGCACTGTATCAAAGGCCTTACTGAAGTCCAAGTACAGGACATGTACCGCATGGCCCCTGTCCAACTCCCTTGTCACCCAGTCATAATATTCTATTAGGTCGGTTTGACAAGACCTCCCTGAGATGAACCCATGTTGCCAACCATCTTGGAGGCCATTACTCTTCTAGGAATGCCACCAGCCTCTCCTTCAGTATTGCCTCCATAAGCTTACCCACTATGGATGTGAGACTTACCAGGTGATAATTTCCTGGCTCCTCCCTAGGCCAACTCTTGTGTATGGGCACCACATGGGCCACCCTCCAGTTCTGGGGCACACACTCTGCTTCCAGGGAGGTACTGAACAGATCTTCCAGCAGCTCAGCCAACAGCTCCATCTCCCTCAGCACCCTGAGGTGGATGCCATTGGGACTTGGTGCCTTGTCCACCCTTACTGCCCTCAGCCCCTCTAGCACCCTACTCCCTGTGATCACTTTGTCCATCACCTCCTCTCCCCCCTTCCCCCCAGCCCATTCTGGTAGTGGACCATCCCTCTCCTTAGTGAAAACGGAGCAGAAGTACTCATTTAGAATTTCCACTTGCTCCTCCCCCTTTTCCACCCAATTCGCCTCCCCATTTTATCCTCACAATATGTTCCATGCACTTCCTTTTTTCCCTTGGTATACCTTAAAAAGTCCTTTTCCCCTCCCGTTATGCCCTGTGTGGACCTTAATTGCCTGGAGGCCTTAGCTTTTTTCACCCTTCTGGCAACCTCTCTTGACCAACTCCCAAAAGCCTCCTTATCCTCTCCCTTCCCTGTTCTCGTGTACTTCTGGTATGCAACCATCTTTGCCCACACCCCTTGTAGCACTTCCTTGTTCAGCCAGCATGGTTTCTTGGCTCTGTTTTTCTTACTTCTGGCCCTGGTGCAGGCTACTGTGGCATCTGTTAGCCCAGTCTTTATGACTCCCCACTTTTGTTCTGTATCCATCCCTGGCCTTATGTCCTGAAGTCTCCCTTGCAGTATTGCCCCCATCCTCCCAAAGTCTACCCTAATAAAGTCCACCCCTTAGTGCCCGTGTCTCCTGTCTCCCTGCCCGAATGACAATGAGCCACACTGTTTGGTGTTCGCTACCTGCTAGTGGATCCTACACCCTTACCTCCCTCACCACCTCCCCATTTGCCAGTACTAGGTCCAGAGTATAACCAAGCCTTGTAGGCCCACTTACCTATTGCGTCAGAAGGCTGTCCTGGAATGCATCAAGGAGTGCCTGCTCCCTGGTACTGCTAGTGGCTGGGGTGCTCTAGTCAACCTGTGGTAGGTTAAAATCCCCCACTATCACTACACTCCCACTTCTACACACCCTCCTTATCTGCTCTGCCAACTCCCCATTCAGTTCCCCAGACTGGGCTGGTGGCCTGTACACCACTTTCAGCCTCAGCTTTCTGCCCTTGGAGTCCAGGAACTGCACCCAATGCACCTCTGTCCTCTCCTCTTCTCCCCCCTCATCCCTTATGCATTTAATCCCTTCCATTCACATAGAGTGCAACCCCCCCCTTCTTCCAACCACCCGGTCCCTCCTGTATTCCGGGATTGCCAAGTCCCAATCATGGTACGTTGAGGCCCAAGTCTCTGGCACTGTAGCAATGTCCACCTTCCCCTCTGAAAGGAGCACCTGAAGCTCTGCAATTTTGTTCTCCAGGCTTCTTGCGTTGAGAGCGATCACCTTCCACCCATACCCCTCCTTCTCCTCACTCTTCTCCTCCTTGGCCTGTGTCCCTCCTCCTGCTGGTCCGCACACTTTCTCCTCCTTATTCTTAACAGGTGGTGGTGCCTTCTACTATGCCTCTGCCTTTACCTATATCTAAGGGGTGAGCTCATTAGGCTCCCCTGTCCGGACCTTTCTACCAACCTCAGTCTTTTGGCCATCCCTCCACACTAGTTTAAATCCACCTTAGTAGAGATATACCCCTCTAATCCTGCCTTTTATACTCCCTTCCCCTTCCTGCTCAAGTCTAACCTGTCCTCCGCGCACAAGTCATTATTCCCCCAGACCCTACCCCAGTTAGTCACTAACTCATAATTTTTGGTGTGGCACCAATCCCTCAGCCACTTGTTGAACTCCTCAAGCCTACCCTTCCTCCCCATGCTTGCACATGGTACCAGGAGTACCTCCGAGAATGCCTCTGACTCCCCCACCACCTCACACTGCCTGCCCAACTACTCAAACCTCCCCCTCACTACTTCCACAGTCTCCCCCGGCAAGTCATTTGTACCCACATGCAACACTAAATGAGGTTTCTTCCTCCCCCTCGCTGCACACTTGAGCAGTGCCTTCCCTGCCCCTCCTGCAGTCAACCTGGGGATAGCATCAACCCAAATACGGCTGTGCCTCCCCTTCTGCTCCATCTCACCCCTTTCAGTATAGAATCTCTAGGATGAGTACCCCTCGTCCTCACCCTTCTTCCTTCTAATGCTCCTCCCACCACCCCAGTATCTCGTTCTTCCTGCCCCTCACCCCGCCAGCTGCACCCTCTGTGACTTCTGTATCTGTACCCCCTACCTCTGCCTCACCCCTTTTCTCTGCCTTATTCCTCCTATCCTCCTTGAACCCCTTCCCAGCCTGACTACTTCCTACTGGACTTCCCATATCAACCTCCCCATCTCCCCTGCTGATTTCCAACCCCTCTCCTATTCTCATTGTTGTCGATTTAGAACCCCCATTTCCTTCTACCCTGATAGTGATGCTCCTCCCATCCTTCCCTCTTCCCGTAGCCTTCTCTCCTCCAGTCACCACCCCATCCTTCCTTACTAGCCCCTTCTACCCTTTCATCCTCTCTATCTCTTCCCCAACCTGTTGCCATCCCTCTCATACCCCGCTTGTCCTCCCCCCCTTCAGTATGTTCCTGCTCCCTTCTCTCTCTCCCATAGCAGAGGCTCAAATCTATTCCTAGTCAATACCCCTCCTACATCTCTTCCCCCTATTGGTTCCCCCCTCCTACTTGTTCCCCTCCATGCCACTCCTGGTCCCTTCCTACCCGCAGCCATCTGCTCTCTCCCTGGTACTCCTCATGGTCTCTTCTTTCCGCATCAGGAGGCCCCCCCTCACCTCAGGCACCCCTTCCCTTCTCCTTTCTTTTCTGCTAGTGCCTCTGATACCGAGGTCAGTTTCAGTCCCTAGTTGTTCTTCCTCCATCCCCTCTTGCCATCCCCAACCCCCCCCAGCCAGGATGCCTACCATACTCATCTTCCCTGCCACTTAGACTCCTTCCTAACCTCCACAGTTCTTCCCTCAAACTAGCCAGTTGTCTACAGACCATAAACCCCCCCATCCTCCAAGCCCAGTCCAGGATCATGGTGGACCCACACTCTGTACACCCCACCACACTTCCAAAGATGCCCGCCCTATTGACATGTGGCACTTGCCCCATTTTGGCCCCCATCTTATATTATGGGCTCGTACTCCTGGTTTCTGTACCCTACTACAACTGTTAGGCCCCTATTTACTCAAGTTCCTGTTCCCCCTCACACTAGTCCCCCTACTGCCCCCTTGCTGACCGGGATAATTCAGTCTCAAATCTCATCCATTAGATACTGTATTACTGTAGCAATCCTAAAGCCTCCTTGTCTGTTTTTCACCCCTAAGCTACCATACTTTTTGTTCTCAGCTCTCATTTAGTTTTACTTAGCCCAGTTAGAAATTCTGTTGCACTCCAAGTATTACTCAGCTCAGTTAGAGAAATAAACAGAACAAATACATATGTATTATTACAGCAATCCTAACAGCACAGCTCAGTACTTAGCCCAGTTAGAGAAAGAAACAGAACAACTAAATCTGTATTATTACAGCAATCCTAAAAGTATGCAATGTTTGTTTTGTCTCCACCCCAAAGACCCTGCTGTAATATAGGACCACAGAGGGCCCTAGGCGGGAGGGTGGGTAACTCTAAAGTCCCGACAGAACTCCGTTGAGCTCACTCACTCACTCCCCCTCACTCGCTCGCTCATTCTATTTCTCCCGGTGCTGCAGGCTGCCCTTTTGTACTGGGCTCCTGCCTGCATTGGTGTCTTTTTCTGCTCACAAAGAAATCTGCAGCAGTCCCGACAGAGCTCTGTTGAGCTCGCATTCCCTCTCAAACGCTCGTTCTGTTTCTCCCGGCGCTGCAGGCTGCCCTTTTGTACTGGGTTCCTGCCTGTGTTGGCGCCTTTTTCTGCCCACAAAGAAGTTCACAGTTGTCCCAACAGAGCTCCGTCGAGCTCATTCACTCCCCCTCTCTCACTCGCTCATTCTGTTTCTCCCAGTGCTGCAGGCTGTCCTTTTGTACTGGGCTCCAGTCTGTGTTGGCGCCTTTTTCTGCCCACAAAGAAATCCACAGCAGTCCCGACAGAGCTCCGTTGAGCTCCCTCATTCCCCCTCTCTCACTCGCTCATTCTCTTTCTCCCGGTGCTGCAGGCTGCCCTTTTGTACTGGGCTCCTACCTGCACTGGCGCCTTTTTCTGCCCACAAAGAAATCCATAGCGGTCCCGACAGAGCTCAGTTGAGCTTGCTCACTTCCGCTCTCTCACTCGCTCTATCTTAATCTGTCCCAAACACTGATTTCCCACAGCGACCGTGCTATTCTGCACTGGAAATGTGAAAACACATTTTGGCCAGGCTATGAAAAATGACAGCTGTACTGTTCATAAGGAGGTGTGAAAAAATGTCAGTGTTGAAAATCTGGTGTGAAAATATTATAAATATGCGAGGTTACAAGGGTGCATGGAAATTGCGCAACACATGTTCGTAACACAGTAATTTTATGGACTTTCATCACCAAATGTTCAACATAGGCATTTTAGAACCTCTGCTCATGAACAGTGTCACTGTCATTTTCTTAATCTGTCCCGAAAATTGATTTCCCACAGCGACCGCGCTATTCTGAGCTGGAAGTGCGAAAACAAATTTCGGCCAGGAAGTGTAAAATGACAGCTGTACTATTCATAAGGAGATGTGAAAAATGGCAAAGTTGAAAATCTGGAGTGAAAATATTACAAATTTGTGAAGTTACGAGCGTGCGTGGAAACTGAGCAACGCACACTCGTAAAACAGTCATTTTTTGATTTTTTCCACCAAATTTGCAATATAGGCTTTTTGAGAGCCCACCTCATGAACACTGGCACTGTCGTTTCATTAATCGGTCCCAAAAGGTTATTCCATGCAGTGACTGTGAAATCACCTTTTGGGACCGAATAACGCCATGACAGTGGCTGAATTCATGAGGAGTGGTCCCAATAACCCCATGTTGAAAATCTGGTGCCAAAATTCCCCAAAATGCTTGAGATATGCACCAAAGTTGAAAACCCTATTTATGCCATTATACAGCTTACCGGCATTTCTTCAGTTCGTGTCGGTTTTGAAGAGTGCAGACATGTCTCGGTCCAATCAAGATTGTCGGACATTCAAGGTAAGTATGGGTGAAGGGGGTTGTGGGGAGGCAGGGTGCACAGAGGGTGGGCGTGGGTTGGGGAGCGGTCACTGAACTCAACGAGGGACCGCTTGTTTTATAGGCTTTAAAAAAAAAAAAAGTAAAAACATTGCAGGACTTTTTTTTTTTTTTTACAGGGACATTTGGCATGCTGGGGCTGGCTCCCAGTGTGCCACCTGAGTGTTTTTGGGGCTGTACCGGGATTGGGCATTCCTGTCGGCACATACCGAGGGGGGGAGCCGAGGGGATTGGGCACCCCCCTTGGCACACAACAAATTGGGGGCATTATGCCAATGGGGAGTGGGTTCCATTTACAAACTGAACTGGGAAGGGGGACTGAAGTCGACGGGTATTTGGCCCCACGCTGGCAAAGAAAGACTGTTGGGGATGATGCCGAGGGGGATTGGGCATCCCCTCGGCGCACAACAAATGGGGAAGGGGTTACAGTATGCCAATGGGGAGTGGGCTCCCCCATCGGCAAATGAACTGGGTCGGGGGCATGCAGACGACAAGGTACCACCCTGCAATGACGGATCGCTCCCTCATTGCAGCAAAATGGCTGACGCTGCAATGACAAGGCGACCTCTGATTACAGCAGTGAAAACATTTCAAGGTGGTGGCATGCTGGCTGAACTAGTGTCAGCAGCAGTGTGCCACTGCATTGGGGAAAGCAGGCCAAGCCTCAAAAGGCACTAGAATAAATGGCTCCCCTGTCCGCCTCAAAGCCCACTTCCCTCTAGGCTGTGGCAGAAATGTTTCTTGTGCATGCACAAGCAAACATAAAATTGCAGTCAGTAAAGATATAAATTAAAAAGCATTACAGAACTAAAATAACCATAAAGGAGTCAACCATGTAAAACTCAATATACAAATTAAACTCAAGCAGTTACTGGACAACGAGGTTGGTGCTTATCATCTATCTCGAAGAACTACCTCTACAAAGTGCCCAGGTGAGATTTTGTTAACAAGGGAAGTTTAAGGGTAATTTTTTGTTTTAGTTTGTTTTTTCAGGTGGAGCAGGGGTTCGTGATAGGAATTGGACTTCTCTTATCTGGAAGAGGTTCTGTCTACATGTAGCAATGCTGCAGAACTGAGATGGCCTGTATAGGATGAGGGGAAGGAAAAGGGCACAGAACGGTGCAAATGAGAGAGGGGGAGAGAGAGAGGGAGGGGGGAGAGAGAGAGAGAGAGAGAGAGAAGCAGAAGTGAATGACAGTAAACCATTTTTTAAAGGTTGCTGGAGCCCATCATCACTTGCTATCATAGCACTAATATTATAGTGGTGGGGGTCTATGAGCTAAGAATCATACATGGGACAACAGCAGCTCCAAGCCCGCATGCCCAGAGTCCTAGATATGGTTATGTCCCTAGATGACAATAAGGATTATTTGTGTTCTCCGATCTCTTGATGGGAAGAAGGTGTTTGACAGGATGGAGTGGGTGTACTTTTTTGCAGTATTAAAGAAATTTGACTTTGGCACCATGTACTGTAAGATGATAAAGTTGTTGTATACCAACCTCAAAGCCTTTTTCATAAATATGCTCTCTTATCAGGGACAAGGTAGGAATGCTCCCTGTCCCCACCACTGTTTGTGATGGCCCTGGAACCCCTGGCAGAAAAAAATCTGGACCCACTCACAAATGTCGGGAGTCCAAATTGGCTCAGTTGACCCATGTATCTTATTAAATGCAGATGATGTCTTCCACTCAGTCAGAGGACTGGAATACTCAATCCCAACCATTGTGCATATTATATCGGAATTTGGAGAGATTTTGGGATATAAAATCAACTGAACCAAAATGGAGACCTTCCTCGTATCTACTGTACAGGCTGCCTGCAAAAGCCTTTTGTAAATTAGGGTTTAAGATGGTGTCCAATAGAGATCAAGATATAGGAATCTGGCTATTAAAGGAAAACGTCTATGTGCCAAAGCCCTATACCTCAGTGTGGGGCAGCCCTTGCCGGCAGCATATTGAATTAAGCACCGCTAGAGGTGCATTCCAGAACCTCCCATGGCTGTCCCAAGTCTGACATATGAGCCGGGGAGCAGCCTTGGGACCATGTATAGTATTGCTCTATGGAAAGAGCTAATAATAGATCTGTTTTGAGATTTACAGGTCCAGGTACTATACCAAGACCAAGTATAGATCAACAGTTTATGGGAGGTTGTGGGATGTGCCTCTAGTAGAGCTCAATTATATATGCTGGCAGGAGGAATGGTAGGATCAACCAGACAATGAGGGCCGGCCCAGTGGCGCTGAGGGTTGAAGTGCTGGATGCCACACCTCATGCCACGCTGGCGACCTGGGTTCGGGAACGAGCCAGGGCCGTCAGTGGTCGGCAGGGAAGGAGAAGACTGAGCATCTGGAGGACAGCTCTCTTCCCCTGGGGTGGGATCCTGGGTGTACCGTGCGTCGTGGCAGCTCCCATCGGAGGCTGGGGGAATTTTGCTCCGTAGCACAGCACGTAGAGAGGTTGGTGTTGGCAGGACATCTGAGGGTGGTCCAGCGCTGTCATCCATTGCATGCCACGCCAATGGGGGAAAAGTAAGTAACAAAAAATCCCTGCCTCCTGATAGGTGAAGGATGGTCTGGGGGCTGGCCACCACGCCCCATGTTGGGTCTCTCCACTCGCTCCGCTGTTCTCCTCCCTGCCTAGGCTGCTCTTCTAGATTGTAGATTGAGTGCCAGATAGGAGTTTTGGCAGTCCTGCCTTGGGGGGCTCAGAGCCAGGGAACTGGGCAGCCAGGCTAGTGGATGGAGAACCACCTCCAGAGGAGTCGGGTGAAGGACTTCAGACAGGCGGGATCAGGCTTCAAGCTGTGTGTCCATCCGGAGAGAGTTCAGGGTAAGGCAGAGCCATAAAATAGAGTTAAAAAAAAAAAAAAACAGACAATGAGGACAAAATAATAAGCAGCCACAAATGTAAACAAGCATTTGTCAATGCCGAATGTTGCTTGCTTACATGTGTTGTTTTGGTATTTGGAAGTGAAAGTACCGTGCCTAAGAACCCCCCCCAAATACATCCATTGTATTATTACAGCAATCATAACAGCATAGCTAAGTTAGAGAAATAAACAGAACAACTAAATCTGTACTATAGCAATCCTAAAAGTATCCAATCATTGCTTTGTGACCACTCCAGAGACCCTGCTGTAATATAGGACCACAGAGGACCCTGGGCGGGAGGATGTGCAACTCTAAAGTTCTGGCAGAGCTCCATTTAGCTCGCTCGCTCCCCTCTCTCTCACTCGCTTGTTCTACTTCTTCCGATGCTGCAGGCTGCCCTTTTGTACTGGGCCCCTGCTTCATGCTTCTGCCCACAAAGAAATTCCGCAGTCCCATCGAGCTCTGTTAAGCTCGCTCACTCCCCGTCTCTCACTTGCTCATTCTGTTTCTCCTGGAGCTGCAGGCTGCCCTTTTGTACTGGGCTCCTGCCTGCGCTGACACCTTTTTTTGCCCAGAAAGAAATCTGCAGCAGTCCCGACAGAGCTCCATTGAGCTCGCTCACTCCCCCTCTGTCACTCGGTCTTTCTGTTTCTCCCAGCGCTGCAGGCTGCCCTTTTGTACTGGGCTTCTGCCTGTGTTAGCACATTTTTCTGTCCACAGAGACGTTCACAGCTGTCCCGAAAGAGCTACATTGAGGTCGCTCACTCCCCCTCTCTCAATCGCTCATTCTGTTTCTTTGGGTGCTGCAGGCTGCCCTTTTGTACTGGGCTCCTGCCTCCGTTGGTGCCTTTTTCTGTCCACAAAGAAATCGGCAGCAGTCCCAACAGAGCTCAGTTGAGCTCACTCACTCCTCTTCTCTCAGTCACTTGTTCCATTTCTCCCGACGCTGCAGGTTGCCCTTTTGTACTGGGCTCCAGCCTGCATTGGTGCCTTTTTCTGCCCACAAAGAAATCCGCAGCAGTCCTGACAGAGCTCCGTTGAGCTCCCTCACTCCCCCTCTCTCACTCGCTCATTCTGTTTCTCCCAGTGCTGAAGGCTGCCCTTTTGTACTGGGCTCCTACCTGCACTGGCGCCTTTTTCTGCCCACAAAGAAATCCACAGCAGTCCCGCAGAGCTCAGTTGAGCTTGCTCACTCCCCCTCTCTCACTCGCTCGTTCTGTTTTTATCACCACTGTAGGCTGCCCTTTTGTACTGGGCCCCTGCCTGCATTGATGCTTTTTTCTGCCTACAAAGAAATCCACAGCAGCCCTGACAGAGCTCCGTTGGGGTCGCTCACTCCCCCTCCATCACTCGCTCATTGTTTCTCCCAGTGCTGCAGTCTGCCCTTTTGTACTGGGCTCCTGTCTGCGTTGGTGCCTTTTTCTGCCCACAATGAAATCTGCAGCAGTCCTGACAGAGCTCAGTTGAGCTCGATCACCCCCCCACTCGATCTTAATCTGTCCCAAACACTGATTTCCCAAAGCGACTGCGCTATTCTGCGCTGGAAGCACGAAAACTTATTTTGGCCGGGATGTGAAAAATGACAGCTGCACTGTTCATAAGGAGGTGTGAAAAAATGCCACTTTTGAAAATCTGGCGTGAAAATATTACTAATTTACGAAGTTACAAGGGTGCATGGAAACTGCACAACGCACGCTTCTAACACAGTCATTTTATGGACTTTCATCGCAAAATGTTTAACATAGGCATTTTAGGACCTCTGCTCATGAACAGTGTCACTGTGATTTTCTTAATGTGTCCCAAACACTGATTTCCTACAGCGACCACGCTATTCTGCGCCGAAAATGTGAAAAATGACAGCTGTACTGTTCATAAGGAGGTGTGGAAAAATGCCAATGTTGAAAATCTGGAGGGAAAATAATGCAAATCTGCGAAGTTATGAGCGTGCGTAGCAACTGCGCAACGCATGCTTGTAAAACAGTCATTTTATTGATTTTCCCCACCAAATTTGCAACATAAGCTTCTTGAGAGCCCACCTCATGAACATTGGCACTGTTGTTTTGTTAATCAGTCCCGAAAGGTGATTCTGTGCAGTGACTGCGAAATCACCTTTTGGGACTGAATAATGCCATGACAGTGGCTGAATTCATGAGGAGGGGTCCCATTAACCCCATGTTGAAAATTTGGTGCCAAAATTCTGAAAAATACCTGAGATATGCACCAAAGTTGAAAAAACCTTATTTATGTCATTATACAGCTTACCTGCATTTCCTCAGTTCGCGGTCGGCTTTGAAGAGTGCAGGCGTGTTCCCGGTCCACCAAAGATCGTCACACCAGCCTCCAGAGGTAAATATGGGGTGAGGGGGTGTGTGGGGAGGCAGGGCACGCAGAGGGTGGGTGCAGGTTTGGGAGGGGGCAGGGGGACTGTGAAGGACCGTTTTCTTTTTTAACAGGTTTAAAAAAAAAATTGCAGGACGGTTTTTCTTTTTCAGAGGCATTTAGCACACTGGGGTGGGCTCCCAGCATGCCACCTGAGTGTTTTGGGGGGGAATTCTGTAGCCGATGGGGGATTGGGCACCCCCATTGGCACATAACAAGGGGGGAACACAAGAGCCGAGGAGGATTGGACACCCCCCTCGGCACAGAATGAAAGTCAGGGGGTGGAAACTTATGTGACAGAGAGTGGGCTCCCCCTTCAGCAAGGGAAGGGAGGAATGAAGCCGACGGGGACTGGGTGCCCTATTGGCACGCCCCTGCAATGGGTCACTCCTCATCGTTGCAGCCGGATGACGAGCACGATGAGGCAGCCCCCGATTGCAGCGAAGCAACAGCCAGGTGGTGGCACGCTGGCTGAACTAGTGTCAGCAGCAGCGTGCCACCCCATTGGGGAATGCGGGCCAAGCCTCCAAAGGCAGTTGGGGTCATTGGCCACAACAGTGCCGCACCTCCACAACCTGCTTCGGCAGCAAGCTGCCACAACATGTTTAGAAACATAGAAACATAGAATTTGACAGCAGATAAGGACCGCTTGGCTCACCTAGTCTGCCCATTTCCCTACCTAATGGATAAGCTGCAGATCCTAGTTAACTAGCAGCCTACTTCCTCCTACCCTCCACTAGAATTGCCTTTTGTCTGTCCCATGCATTCTTGAATTCCCCCACTGTTTTTGACTCTATGACCTCCTCAGGAAGGCTGTTCATGCATCTACAACCCTCTCTGTGAAGAAATACTCTCACACTACCTTTGAGCCCCCTCTATCTTCAAATTGTGCCCCTGTTCTTTCACATCTCTTTTTCTGAAAGATGTTACCCTCTTGGACTTTGTTGATTCCCTTGAGGTATTTGAAAGTTTCTATCATGTCCCCCTCTCCCTCCTGCATGCAAGCAACATGAAAAATATACTTATGATGCAAAACAGCTAATCAGGGGCTGCCGAATATTGAGGGTGGGTGCTTTGGCACATCGACATTTCCCTTTAAGAAATGTACAAAGAAATGGTACCAAAAAATATTACCTCAAAATCCTGGCTGCAGATAAGCTGGAAACAAAACAGTTGAAGTGCCTGAATCTAACATTCTGGGGACAAATCACTGTTACACAAATGAATATTGCCCCAAAAATGCATTATAATAACTGGGGAGCATTTTCTCTGGTAGCAAAAGTGCAGTTATAATTCACTGTTATAACCTGCGGGTTATAATTGCGAACACGTGCCAGGTTTCTCTCCCAATGTGCATGCGCAGCCAGCGCTTTTTCACTCTTCCATGCCGGACGCCATTCCCCAGCATTATACGGTTTGCCGCACTTGGACTTAGCGGTGGTAAGTTTTCTTTAAAATTTCAAACTGGGCAACATATTTTTTACAACAGAAGGCTAAGAAAAAAAAACAAAACAAGCAATGCTTTTTCTCAGGAGCCACAGACCGCACTGAAACTCAACCGGTATGCGGCTCCATAGAAATATCTTTACTTTATATAGTTGCTGTGGTGAGAAAATGCTCCCCAGCAATTATATAAAATAAAGGTTGGGTAGGGTAAACTCAGAAATTTTACACACACCCTTGGGTGATGTTTAAAACTCTCGAGCTTCGGGCTTCGGTTTACGTGGCATCCCATCCTCGGGGTGTAAAATCTGATTATAACCCCCTACCCAGCCATTATTTTATATATAATTACTGGTGAGCTCATCTATTGATTGGACTGACACCACTTTCTAATGCCGTAATAACTGGGTTCCATTCAGTAATAACTGGCTAGCTATTATGGCATGGGTACTAGCCAGTCAACTGGACAAAGTGAACCAAAGTCAATGTGAAAGTAAAAGCCGCTACCTTCCCACTGCCACCACTCCTAAACCACTCGTTCAGAACTGCATATCCATTTAAACAATACTACTCATCAAAATAACAGGAAACAAATTTTTTTTTTTGCATACCATGGTATTACAAAACTCTTTGCACTCGTGAGTTATGTGGTATTACACACCACGGATGTGTAAAAAAATTCATAATGCACAACACCCCAAACATTATTCCATATGTATAATACAAATGATTCCATATACAGCGCCAGAAAAGGTTTTCCAGACCTGGGAGGGACAGATAAAGAATTACTGTGTGGGGGAAGGGGTAGACTAGAATCAACACTGGCACACTATACAGAGCTACAGACAAGGGGGGACTGGACCCCACCAAATGCAGTGTTCTTGAGATGAAGAACAGACTGACACAGACTCAGAGGGCTATAACTAGGATGTTATCTTTATTCAAACTGGAAACAAAGACACTTTACAGGGACCTAAAGATTAAAGGGCTTTGGACCAGGCATGACAGGAAACTACAAGGAGTATAAATTACTCAGTACGGGACTACAAGTAAGATGGTTGCCAGGTTCTTCTTTCAGGTCAGTGCAACATCTATGACACTCTTCCCCTTAGGCAAAACTAGTTTACAAACAATTAGATTTTATTTTCAGGGATAAAGTGGACTGTTCAGGCCTGACAAGTTCTGGGATTATTCTGCACCTTTGGTTAGAACTTGCTTTACCTAACAACAATGCAGTTCAGTGACACCATAAATGGTTAGTTCACAAATTAAGTCTTTGTTGTGTCTTGCACTACCTTGTCAGAAATATACATCTGATACAGCAGCTGTGGGTGCAATAGGTTCTTCGGGAACAACTACTGTCAGGACTGATGAAGGCACTTGAGCCAGGGCAAGAGCAAAATCCTCATCATCCTGTTTTCAAAAGAGGTCTTCTGCTGATGCTGGTGGGGGGCCATGTGATGGAAGGCGGTGGTCCACATTGGACATGTATGGTCCATTGATCTACAGGCACCCCATAGGTTAAAGGTCCCTGAGTCTCTAGTACTGTCCCTGGACTCATACCTCTCAACATCCTGCCTCATAAATCAGGGACAAGGCTTAAAAAAGTCAGGGACAAAGGACCAAAATCAGGGACACATCTTCAAAATTAGAGATATCCACCCAGAAAGCTGGTAGAATATGAGGCTTAGTGCAAAATGCATTTTCTAAAGAAGAACAAGTCTGTAACTTTAATGCTTGACATTGTTTTGTGCTTACAGTCCCCACTGTTTAGCCACAAAAACACAAATTTTAGGAGGGACAGAGTAAAATTTTGAGGCAAAATCAGGGACGTCCCTGAAAATCAGAGACACTTGAGAGGTATGCCTGGACTCCAAAGTTGCACCTTGCTCCAGAAGCCTTGGATCATTACCCTAACCCCAGATGAGAAATGAGGGTAACTTGTGGAACTCTGTCATGTCTCTTCCATTCTTGTAGCTGGCGCTTGTGCACTTGGTGGGCAAGTATGGTTTAAAGAAAGTCTGTCTAGACCATCAGTGTTGTTTTAAATCACTTTGCCTGGTGTCCTCTCCTTAACTTAGGTGGGCTGTTCCCATGTGTAAAAATAAAGTTCTCTAGCCGTTTGGCTGTGAGTTGTGTGTGGGTGCCTTCTTACACTCGAATCTTTGCCTTGGTGTCCCCATTGATGCCGTATCAGTCCTGGAATATGAGGGCATGCTTGCCTTACGCTCATTTGATTACCTCCTGTAGTGCCTCTGCCATAGTCACAGTAGGAAAATCTTTTGCAAGTTGGTCTTTATTTTTTCCAGGCAGTTCCTGCCATGCAGTGCAAGCTTCCTGCCTTGTACCATAACAAGAGGCAGGGTCAAGTCTCCTCACAGGTCACCAGGATTTGTATCTCTCCCAACATGGGAATCCATTAACCTGTGTAGGATATCAGTGGGATAAGGGATGGTCACAGTTTGTACTGGTTAAGACAGGCAATGTAGGTCTGCTGAGGTATCAGTGTCACTGATGCTCTGGTGTCGAGCTGCATGTTCATGGGTGTGCCCACTTATTCCAGACTCGGTCAGATTCCATCTCCATGGCTTTGTGTGCTGTAGGCAGTGAACAGGCCAAAGCAGTAATCTCCCTCTGGTGTCTCTGACAGAGTATCCATTGCATACTGTGCATGTGCTGCACACAGTGTGCTTCTGCAGACCCATACCAGATGTTCCAGTTTCCACAGTTGTGGCACATTTCATGGCAGAATCTGCACGTCTTGCCAGTGGTCTCCTCCACATCAGTAACATGGTTGCTTGTGTCAGTGGTTTCCTAGAGTTCAGTGAGGAGGACATGACATTGAGTGGCCCCCCCACATGGTCAAGGTTGACTCCATGAGGTTTTGCGGGGACGACTTTGTGGTCAGCCCCCCCTTAGTGGGCCTGTGCGATATGTGAGCTCTCTGGTGTCTTTCCAGGCAAGATCAAGTGCTAGTGTTTTGTTGCAAGTGGACTTGAAAGTCAGGTCTGTTTCTGTATGAAGGTGTTTCTTGTAGTGATCACCACAAAGACCACAGACGAACTGGTCCTTTAAGGCGTCATTGAGGAATTGTCCATATTCACATGAGTTTGTTAAATTTTTCAGGGTGATGATGAAGTCTGCAGTTGACTCTCCTTCTCCCTTTCTCTGGAAGTAGTGGTGGAATCAATAGCACTCTGCTATCACAATGTATTTGGGCTTGTAGTGTTGTAAGAATGTACCCTTACGTTGGTCGTGGTTGCGTACACTAAATGGATCTGGCTTTAAACTCTTAAAGATGATTTGCAGATATATTATACACATATTCTAAATGTTACTCTTTTTCTATAACAAAAGAACAGCCAGGCCTTATATGCTGGATATGAAATGAAGGCATTGCCATTTGTCATGTACTGATACTATTTGAAACAATTTTAATTCTCCTGTATATGATGGCTTCACAAAAAATTCCTTAGACATTTTTAGACCAGCTGGCAGAATCTTGGACAGGTGTGATGTCATTTAAGCAACAATGACATTGTCCTTAAGGTCCTGACAACTCAGTTCACAAGTGCACACGCACACTAGGGTAATTGCCAATCAGCAAATAGTACACTGGATGTATATTTTTGGGGGGATTCATGTAGTATACCAGTACACATTGTTGAAGGGGCCAAAAAGTAGGTACATAAATTTTGTGAATGGTTCAGGGACACTGGGTGACAATTTTGGGAGGGGCTTGGGGGTCGGGATATGCAATTTGAGAAGAATAGAAGAATGCACACAAACCATGAGGGAAGGACAGAAGTAAGAGCACAATCTTTGTAGGAGGTGTAGAGCTAGGGTACAAACATTGCAGGAAGTGCAGAGTTAGGGGTATAAACATTGTAGGAAGTGTAGAGTTAGGGGTGCAAATTTTGCAGGAAAACTTTACAGGAACTGCAGAGTTACAATGGGGTACAGACTTTGAGAAGGATACAGAGTTAGAGTTGCAAACTTTGCAAGGCTAGCAAGGCTATGAATTATAAATTTTGGAGCATGAAAAGACTGAGGTATACATTTAGAGTGGTGTACACATTTGGGGAGTAGTGCAGTGGAGGTATAATTTTGTGAGTTGTGTAGGGGAATTTTGAAAGGGTGCAGTAGTATGGGTGAAAAAATCTGGGAGGGTGGGGAAGGTAAAGGTGCAAGTTTTGTAAAGGGTGAAACTTGGGGAGTGGTGTGGTGGGTCAGGTTATGAAAGAGAGCAACTCTTCGGAGAGAACAGGTATAAAGTGGTATAAATTTTATAGGGAGCATGGGCTTACAGCTACTAATTTTCTTAGAGGGTACAGGGATGAAGGTATAAATTTGGCTTGGTGTGCAGATTTGAAGAATAGCATGGGGAAGCTACAACTTTTCATAGTAGTGCTGCAAATGTTTGCTAATATGTAGAAGGGTATAGTGTAAAGTGTGTAAAGTTGTGGGAGTGGTACAAGAAAAGGGAAGTACATTTGGCATGAGATAAAATGGCTGGGAAGGTGTAAGGATCATGGTATGAAGTCTGGGAGGGATACCAGAAAAGGAATGTAAAACTTGGGGAATAAGGATAACTTTTTTGTAGAGCGTGCAGGTAGGGAAAAAACTTTAGAAGACTGCATGAGCAGGGGTACAGATTTTGGGAAGGGAGCAGGGTAGGAGGTGCATATTTTGTGATGAGTGAGGGTGCCAATTTGGGCAAATGTACAGATTTCAGAAGCAGTGAAGGAGAGGGACACACTTCAGGAATGGTGTGGGTAGGGGTACAAATATTTGGAGGGGATTTATAGTGGGGGTGTAAATTTAGGATGTGTGCAGAAGGGCACAAATACTACAGGAGTGGGTATAGGTAGACAATTAGGGGGAAATGTAGAGGTACAAGTATACGTAACATCAACGGGTGGGTTCGAGGTGTCCAGCAGTGTAGACCGAGACAGTCAGACAGTGGAGAGTTCTCAGCTGGTCACCCAGAAGGAGCCAGATGTCCACCAGATGCAACTACCAGGGTCTCTGATGCCTCAGTGCAGTGCAATCAATGAGAGGCCTGTGCTTCTTTCAAACCAGAGATCCCAGGAAGAGGGCTACAGGAAGGGCCTAGCAACCTTAACTTGGACGCACACGTGGGACTCCTGCCTCTGAAGGTGAGGATTGGGTGACCCCACTGAAATACACAGTTCTGAAGGGTGTAGCGGTCCATAGAGAAGCAGGCATCTCATGCATCCATATTGTGCTCGGGTTCAAGGCAGGCCACACAGAATGGATGCCAGTTTATCAGAGCCATCATTTTCCCACAGGGGCACCAATGCATAATAGGAGGCTTTCTGACTTTCTTCAACATGCCCCTTCCAACTTGGACTTCGCATCTTACAGAAAATAAAAAAAAACATGTACAGCACCATTATAAGAAAAAAGTAAACAAGTGACACAGAAAAAAATTCAGCAGTGAGGAGGTGAACTGATGCCATGCTCCCACCTTGTGTACTTGACAACAGAAAACACAGAACTGAGGTTGGCGAGGGAGCCAGGAGCAGTTATTGCCTAGCATGCAGCACCACATGGAGGTGTGCAGGTGCTGTGCCCAGTTGCCATTGCTGGCCCCCAAAGATTTGCTCCCACAGGATCCTAGTGCCTCTAGCTCAGACTTGTAAGTGGAAATCAATAGAAAATATTGATTCTGGGAAGATCTACAAGGGCTACAAATTGCTCACTACAGGACTACAAGTAAGATGGCTTTCAGGTAGTTCCTTAAGGTCAGTACCACATGTACTACACCAGACTTTATGCCTTAACATTTCATTGAAGGCAGGATGGGGGCATGGATCCTTATACCCCCAAACAAAGCCTCGGCATAGATTGAAATGGAGAAGAACATGGTAAAATCCCTAGATCAGTAAGATGTAACAAATTCCAGTTCTAGCTGGCCAAGGCAGAATTTACCAACAGCTATTAAAAACAGTCAACAGACATGGCTGGAAATCTCCCAAAACCTTTGCATTCAGTTTTAACTGCCAAACCTGGCATCTCTATGGGACAACCATAAGATAAAAAGGGGGCGAAAAACTAATATTTTAGTAGCCATGGAAACAAATGAGCACCAATAAAATAGGGGGCCTGTTCGAAGGAGACAAACTCTCTACTTTCCTGGAACTGGTGAACAGATATCACCTACATCAAAACCAGCTCTGGAGATACTGGCAACTCAGGAAGGCAATATGGGTTGCATTGTCAATCTGGTGTATTACTGTCACTGTTGTGTTTGTCTCCTTTGTACCCCTCCCCCCCAGCACACCTCTGGAAATGAGCTATTATGGCTCAGTAGGCCTTTTCTGGTAATACTCTTTCAATAAATAAATTACAGAGGTGGGGATATCCCAGTTGACATTCACCCTCTAAGGGAATACATTACAGGGTGGGATGCACCACATTTATGGACGGATTTTCAAAAGGTGGGGCAGGGCTTGTGTCAAGCCTGCACCACAGCACTTTGAAATCCCCAGTGCACCAATGCCTTTGCTGCAGCTCTGCCCAGTTTTCAATGCTGAGGTGCAGTTGCAACAGTTTACCCATTTTACAGCACCTTGCACCAAATCTTGGGCACAAGCTCTGTGAAAACGGTCCCCAGGATTGATGCAAGTTAAACCACAAAATGATGGTCTACTTGTGTCAACTTCTGCATGTGATAGAAAATCCTGTTAGATTGCCGCAGGCCTGCTGCATCATATCTTTTTTTTTTTTTCCTATTTCTTTATCCCCCCAGGGCCACCAGTCTGTCTTACCTTCACGTCTGGCATCTCCCCAGGTACTCAGGCCGCCATCTCCTCGGGCTACCTCCGACATCCACATTCGGGCCTCCCAGCTACCCCCGCGGCTTGCCCCCCGCAGTGGGGTGGTGGGGAGCACTCCCTCCAGAGCTCAACCCACCGGGTCAGGATCCGGTACCACCGCGCACCCTCGGTGCCGAGAGAGTCTGCTTCGGAGACGGCCATCATGCCACCAAGACTGGTCCCCCAATTATCTGCTTTTCCTCCCATACAGCTTCGGGGCATGCAATGGATCGCAGTCCTGGGTGCCGCACGTCTGCACGCACCCAGAGCCAGGCATCTGCCCCAGCACGCCCCTCCATGTCTGCCAGTGTTTCAGTTAACCCCCAGCTGTCGCCAGGGGCCGCCAGAGCACCGATGGCCATCCTCCCCCCTCCCCGGAGAAGGAGAGCAGTCCTACGGATGCTCGATCCTTCTCCTCCCCTGCCGACCCCCGATGATCCAGGCTCACTCCCGAACCCAGGTCGCCAGCATGGCGTGAGGTGTGGCGTCCAGCGCCTCAACCCTCAGTGCCACCAGACCAGCCTGCATCATATCTTTGGCACACGCAGGGCTTGCTGTACTCTCCCCTCTCTGAAAATCTGGCCCCTAGCCTCCAGGTCCAACAAATGCCTATGAAAGTGTTAAGGCAGAGGGAGAGTGCTTAAATGGATTTGGGGAGGAGATTTACTATAGGGAGGTGCTACTCAAAAAGGTGCACACCTCCTTCTCTTGAGGTTCTGCCAGCCAGCCCGAAATAAATGGTAACCACAAAAAATGTATAGGGTGGTGCACAAAATGGAGCTGAATATCAAAACTGAAAATGTATTTCATTGCAAGTAAGGCTTCCAGAGGCGTCAGGAAGGAATGCCACTACGTATCGTCACACAGGGTTTCATCAGGGGCCGTTTCTAAGTGTGATGATATTAAATAGTGTGCCCTCATTAATATTTAAATCATTAATCATTCACCACACATGTTTACAGAAAGTGCCAAGCTGTGCTTCTAAGTGAAATTACCAGTATACAAAGTTTTACAAGACGTTTCAAGGGAAACAGCAGAATCATAAGCAAACTTAAAGCAGCATTGCAATGAAAAATGTTTTTTCAAAAAGCTAGTTTCAGCTACAGTTTATAAAATTATTAGTACACCTGTCAGATATACTTTTCTAGGTACCTCCTATTTAGGGCACCATGAGTTTTTTTTTCTTAATCCTATCCTTTACTATGTCTACAATGGCATTTCTAAGTCAAATGTGGTGGCCATCTTTTTTCTTTTCTTTTTGTTTTGTAAACTATTTTTTATTAGAAAAGTAATTGGTGTCACATGTAGGAACAGTTGAACAGAAGCATAACATACATTCATACATTTTTGCTTTACAATGCAGGTACATCATGCACTATCACATTACTAACCTATATCAGATCTAGCATTTGTATTTATTTTCTCCTTATGCCCTCCTCTCACCGCAGTACTTTCTTTCTTCGGGAGACTCCCATATTGGCCTTGTACGTCCCTGCTCCTCATGCCAGGCGTCAATGCAGTCCATCCCCTTCCCATGGAGCCTTGGTTGTACCCCCCAGATGGGTGCAGGATGGGGTCCCATCCCAACGAGTCTGTATTTCGTCGGGTGGATCCTGTCATCAGGCGCCGGCTGGGGCACTGGGATCAGGGCCTTGGAGCTCCGTCTACAGGGAGCACTGCGGGGTTTTTCCACTTTTCCTGTTCCCACCCACAGGGCGCTTGGCATGCTAGGGGGCCTTGAGGGTGGTATACGTCGGACTGTCTGAGCTCAGCTCCCGCCAACGCCCCTCCTCTTTCTGCAGTCCGCTGTGCCTCCAGCCGTGGTCACCCAGGTGGCGGTAGAGCGGCGGGACATGCATCCCACCCCACCCTGGAGGAAGAGAGCAGCCCCTGGGTGCTCAATCTTCCTCCCCCCAGCCGACCTTCCAGCAGCCCGAGTCCGTTCCCGAACCTGGGTCGCTGGCGCCGCACGTGGTAACCCTACCGCTGCGCCGGTGGGCCGGACTTAATGGTGATTTTTGACATTCTGTACAGTTAGCAGGTGTTTAGGGCCTTATGTGCTCTATTGCATTTATTGTGCAGAGGAATATCTGTGTAGACATTACTTCACATGGATGCACCAACCCAACCACCCCACCTCATACTGGAAAGTTACCCTCTTCAGTAGCCTTAGTTAGAGGTATGCATAAGTGGCCAAATGCTGTAACTGTGCCATTTGCTTTGTGTTGCACATGTTCCAGTTTTAACCAGTTATACAGGTTTCCATGCCACTGTGCTATGCTAGGGGGATCCTTGCTTACCCAGGACTGTGCAATGATTTTCCTGGTGTTTAATAAAACTAGATCCTGCAGTTGCCTACTGTGCCTATGGGGGGGCTACTGATGTGTCAGCACCAACAGCAACTCCAATGGACTTCTACATGTGGAGCTGTAGCACATCCTCGATCAGCCTTGGTGACTGGAAACAGTGTAAAGCAGAGCAACAAAAATGATACAAGGGCTGCACAATATTACGTATGAAGAAAGGCTGTTCAACTTAAACATGTATTCCCTGGAGCAATGTAGGGAGAGGGGAGACATAATCAAGACCTTCAGGTTCCTACCGGGAATAAACAAGGTGCAAGTTCAGAACATGTTTCGGATCAAGAATCACGCAAGAACCAGGGGGCACGATATGAGGTTGGAGGGGGGCAAATTCAGGGGCAACACATGCAAGTTCTTCTTTACCAAAAGGGTGGTAGACACATGGAATGGCCTTCCATGGTGAGTGGTGGAGACAGAAATGGTGGGAACTTTCAAAAATGCTTGGGATAGGTACAAGGGCACCATAACACTGAATAGCAGTTAAGGGAGGGGGCAGACTCAAGAGCAGACTAGATGGGTGGTATGGTCCACTTCTGCCATCACTTTCTATGTTTCTATGTATTTCCACCCAAAATACAACTAACTTTAGAGCGTGTCAAGCTCATTTGAATAAAGTTCCCATCTGCTATCTCGCACTTCAGACACAAGGGGGATCTGCTGTTGCTGCACAGCAAAGCTATTGAGAGTCTGGAGGACAGTGCACAAACTCATTGGGTACTTGGAGACACTTAACCCTAGAGCAAAACTAATAACAGCCCTTAAAGGGAGCCCCAGTTACAATGTATTGATGCACCAGGCCCTCCTGAGGTGGAGACATTTTGGGTTATTTCAGATTGGCACCCTCTTTACGGAGGTAGCCTTGAATCCTTTTCAGACACTGGACAGCATTATGGTATTCCTGCTGGCAATTTATTTGCCTGTTTACACCTGTGAAACTGGCTGTTGCAGTGCAATAACCCTGCAGGGGTACTTGATGACCTGTCCCCAGCAGAGTGATTAATATATGAACCCCTGCCCCACACACATTCACTTATAGCCTTTTATGAGCTGTTGCTTGGTAGCTGCCCCTCTACCACTGCGGCTACCCAGCACAAATGGGGTGAGGATCCGGGCTCTGATCTCTCCTAGAAGAAGAAGAGGGCTACAGCTATCTTTTTTTTTTTTTTATGACAAACAAAATTAAAACATGAATAAAATATTCAGATTTTTTTGGAACTAGAAAATCTTACCACCAAATAAAATTGGAAGATGTCTGGAATCTTTTATAGTGAAAATAAAGGTAAGGTCAAATTAGCAGTAAACGCCCATGGGGAGCATGAAGCTAGGGAGGGCAGGTGGAAGACAGTACAGAGGGAGATGAAACAGGCAAAGGGGATAGTGAGAATAGGGTGGAATATGTAATGGAAGGGGTTGGGAGAAGGATAGAAGGGAAATGCAAACAGAAGGTGATGGAGAACAGGGTCCTACTTGTTGGGGACTGTATAATAAAAGAAATTAGATTGGGGGGGACAAGAGTAGCGTAGAATGGGCTGAGTGTCTGCCAGGCATGATGGTGGCAGAGGTCATTCACTATATCCCCTCAAGGGGGAAACAGCAGGATGAGAAAACACACCTGATGTCCCAAATGGGAACAAATGACCTGGTGGGAAAAAGCCTGTTGGAGGTGCAGGCAAGATTTAGAGCACTTGCTAGATACTGCAGCAGTCTGGGGTTCAAATCAGTGGCTTTCTCTGAGGTGTTGCCAGTACCAAAGGTGAGTACTGATAGGAGGCTGAGGATTAAGGAGTTCAATGAGTGGCTGGTGGGGTGGTGCAAGTAAATGGGGTATGGATTAGTAGGGGAATGGGGATCCACGTGGGGGGATGAGAGCATATTTGCTCCAGACAGACTGCACCTGAATAGGGAGGGTGTGGCAGTGCTAAAAAGCAAATTAGGAGAGTTCGTAGAAGAAACCTACAATTTAAACTAAATTGAGGGGGTGAAAAATCTGCACCATAAGGCAGGAGAAATGGGGGACTACCAGCCTCTCCCCCAGGATAGTGTTAAAATACTAGGCATGAGGGAGAATAGGGAAGGGGGAATGGAGTGGAAACCTGGTAGAATGGATTAGCAGCCAACACCAGGAGCTTAGCAAATAAGATAGTAGACTTGGAGGCCATCATGGGGGACGAAGGACTAGATATAGTAGCTGTAAGCGAGACCTGGTGGACAGAACTGCACACCTGGGAAATGGCTGTCCCAGGTTACAGACTGTTCAGAAGGGATAGGGAGGATAAGAAGGGGGAGGAGTTGCTTTATACATCAGGGAAGGCATAAGTGTAACTGAAGGACAGGAAGAGGACGGGGAGACTGAGCTACTGTGGGTAATGCTAGGCAGGAGGATGGGAGAATCCTTGCGACTGGGGGTGGTATACAGGCCACCTATGCAAGGGGAGGAGGGTGATCAACAGTTAATTCAGGCAGTTACAAGGTTGGCTCTAAAAGGAGAACTACTGCTGGTAGGGGACCTAAACCTCCCAGACGTAGACTGGGAAATCCTGGATGCAGCATTGTCAAGAAACAGGGAGATACTAGTTGCGCTTCAGGGAGTATTCCTTCAGCAGCTAGTCAGAGAGCCAACAAGGGGCAACAACCTGCTGGATGTGGTCCTGACAAATGGGGAGAGTGTGGAAGAGGTGCAGGTGGGAGAAGCCTTGGGCAACAGCGACCACAGCATGATAATGTTCAGGGTCGGGGCAGGGAGGGAGACAAGTAAAACCAGTACTACAGTCATGGACTTCAGACGCACAGACTTTGACAAGATGAGAAGGATAGTAAAGGAGACAATGGAGGGTACAGAGAATATGGGGCAGTGGAGGAGTTATGGTAAGCTATCAAGGGATGGGTACTGAAAGCTGCGGAAATGTGCATAAAAAAGGTTAGGAAGAGCAAAAGGGGGAGGAGACCACTTTGGTTTGCAAAGGGGGCAGTCAAGGAAAGGAGGAGGGCTTTCAGAAAATTTAAAAGGATAGTCAGCGAGGAAGATAAGAAAGAGTATAGGGAAAAGAGTATGGCGGGGAAGAAGATCAGAAGGGCAAAAGCAGATACTAAGGAAAAAATAGCAAAAATGGCCAAAAGTGGGGATAAAACCTTTTTCAGATATATGAGGGAGAGGCGAAGGACAAGGCAGGGGATTACTAGGCTGAGGGGGAAGGAGAAATAAAATTGGAAAGGGACTGTGAAAAAGCAGTTATTAAATAAGTACTTTAGCTCAGTATTCACAGTGAAGGAGGACAGTAGGGGACCTGAGCTAAAATAGAAGGGGAAGAAGGGCAAATGGGTGGATCTGAGGCCATTCACTGTGTATAGGGTTAGGGCAAAGCTAGATAGATTGAGAGTGGACAAGGCAATGGGTCCTGACTGGTTATACCCAAGAGTGATCAGGGAATTGAAGGAAGAGGAGGAGTTGGCCGCACCCTTGACAAGGCTCCTCAACTTGTTCCTGGATATGGGGAGAGTGCCGGAGGACTGAAAGAGGGTGGACATGATGCCTTTACACGAGGGATGTAGAAAGGAGGTGAAGGGGAACTACCGATCTGTCAGCCTCTCATCAGTGGTGGGGAAGGTAACTGAGGCATTAATCAAGGAAAGGGTGGTGGATTACCTGGAGGAGAGTGGCTTGTAGGACAGCAGACAGTATGGCTTCACGAAGGGGAAGTCTTATCAAACTAACCTAATTCAGTTCTTTGATTGGGTGACTCAGGTAATTGACTCGGGAGGGGGCAGTGGACATGGCCTATCTGGACTTAAGTAAGGCCTTTGACACTGTCCCCCATAGGAGGCTGGTGAGCAAGATGGAAAGCCTGGGGTTGGGTGGGAAAATAACAAGCTGGGTGGAGGCCTGGCTGGCAGGAAGAACTCAGAGGGTGATGCAGTCCGGAACAATGAGGGTGAAGAGTGGAGTACCACAGGTGTCAGTTTTGGGTCCACTTCTCCTCAACATCTACATCAGTGATATTGCTGAGGGTTTGATGGGGAGGGTGTGCCTATTTGATGATGATACAAAAATATGCAGTAAGGTGGACACCCCGAGGGGGGTGGTGGACATGAGGGAGGACTTAAAGATGCTTAAAAATGGTCTGGGACGTGGCAGCTGAAATTTAATGCCAAGAAGTGCGCCGAGACGCACTTGGGGAATAGGAACAAAAGAGAAGGGTACACCCTAGCTGGGGAGGAAATTAAAGTAAGAGAACAGGACAGGGATCTGGGGATCATAGTCTCCTCGATCCTTAAGGTAGGAATCCAATGTAGAAGGGTGGTGGGAAAGGCCAGTGGAATGCTGACATGCATAGTCGGGAATTACTAGCAGAAAGAGGGAGGTAATAATACCCCTTTACAAAACCATGGTGAGGCTGCACCTAGAGTATGGGGTTCAGTTCTGGAGGCCTCATCTCCACAAGGATATAGATGCGTTGGAGAGGGTTCAGAGAAGGGCAACCAAGATAGTGCAGGGTATGCAGGGAAAGTTATACGAGCAGAGGTGTAAGACGCTGGATCTGTACACGCTGGAGACAAAGAGAGAAAGGGGAGAAATGATTGAAACTTTTAAATATGTAAAGGGGCTCAATAAAATGGGAGAAGAGTGTTTACTTAAGAGGAAGGAGGGGGTTAAAACTAGAGGGTACAGCCTCAGACTGCAAGGAAAAAGATACAGGGGCAATGCTAGAGGGCATTTCTTCACAGAGAGGGTGATGGATCCCTGGAACAGAATACCGGATGGAGTGGTGGGGGTTAAACCGGTGGAAGAATTCAAGAGGGCATGGGACAAGCATATGGGGCTGAATATTGGAGGAGGGCGGGCTCGCAGGAGGGGAAGTGTAGGAAAAAGGGCAGACTACATGGGCCGATATGGTCCTTTTCTGCTGTCAAGCTTCTATGGTTCTATGAAATTTTTTGCCCAATTTCATTGCACTGCTTCTTTAAATAACTGATGCATTGTAAAATGGGGGTAAAAATGTCAGCCAGTTTTGATACCGAGTTCTGTTTGTGGGCATCATACTTTATATTTTTGTAGATAGGAAATCTCGGGTTAATGATGGGAGACCACACCTACGAAGAGCAAAAAATCCTCCTTTGAATTAAGTTGTAGGTTAATACAATTCAAGATTCAAACAGAATGCATTAAACCCCATTGCAAATGCACAGAACAGGAATCATGCATGGAGAACGATACACGTTAAGAGATGCAACATTAGCAGGGGACTGCTAATCTCTTACTAGGGCACTGTACAGTATTCCTTCTCCCACTTTTGGCAGGAGAGAGAGAGAGAGAGAGAGAGAGAAAGTGACACACTAATGAAACTGTAGAAGCTCTTTATGCCTTATTAGGAATTCCCCCAACCACATACCACTGGCAAAAAAAACAGAACATGGATTTTAAAAGCTTCATTCATAGCAAAATGAACAATTCTCAAAACCTGCAAAGATGAGAATTCTCCGTTGATGCAACATTAGAAGAAACAGCATGATCGAACTGGCACAGCTAGAAAGAATTACATACAGAAACAGAAATAATTACTTTTTTATTTTAGTTTTTTTTTTTTACCAGGAAAGGAGGGTTAGAGAGGGCTAGACAATACTGCCTTTTTTCAGCCTCGGTGGGGGTGGGGGGATACAGAAGCAATCCGACAGAAATTATAAACAGATTAAGCTAATGGTGGTATTTTTAGTGAATGGGGGAAATCTGGCCAGGACACTGTGAAAAATTCCCTACTCTGAGGAGCCAAGGTGACCCTTTATGCCGATGATGCTGTACTGTACAGATCTGCTCTGGATGCAGCACAGCTAAGTCAGCTTCTGAACCATGACCTCTCCATATTGGAAAACTGGCTCCAGACAAATCAGCTGGCCCTCAATGTGAAAAAATACAAAGCCATCCTATTTAGACCCAAAATGCTAGGCCCTGATAGATCATGCTTACTGTCTCCCTGCCTGTCCACTGGTTATCCTATAGAGGTTGTGGATTGCACTAAATACCTGGGCATGTATATTGATTAAGACTGTTCCTTCAAGGTACATGTTGATCAACTAACCAAGATGTTAAACCAGAAGCTTGGTCTCTTGTATCGTCTGAGCCCTTTTTCTCACTCAGACATCTAAGTTAAGGATAGCCACCGGCATGCTCCTGCCAACCCTATCCTATGGGGCCCCAGTACTACACTCATTACAGAGCATGGAGATGCAAAAACTAGGAAAGCTGTATCATAGAGTCGGGTGCTTTGCCCTGGGTTCCCTGCCTCTAGAACACCACTGTATTGCACTCATTAAATTGGCCCTCCCTTGAGGGCAGGCTGACATTCTCTTCCCTATGTCTTGCCTACAAGCTTCTACTAACAAATCCCACTACTAATCTGAGTTGCACCTAAATGCTCAAACAGCCTGGAAGAACATTAAGGTCCTGTGATCGGAAAAACTCCTCCACGTCCCTAGAGTCCGGACATGTCAAGGTTCTCGGTCTTTCGGGACCTACATTCCATCCCTCTGGAATGGCCTTCCTAGTAATCTTCAAGACTGCAGCTCCCTTGGGGGCTTTAAAAAAAAGGCCTCAAGACCTACCTATTGGGGCTCAGCCTCTGTGCATGCTACTGCTGAGGACAAGTACAGTGGACTATACTTGTAGCTACTGTCTCCTGCCTGGCATGCCTTTACTACCATTATTGGACCTTTTTTTTCTGACTGAGACACATGTAACTGTAATTTGTGTAAAAATGTCAAAAATGTCCCATTCAATGCATTATGTAATCTGTCATTCTTGTGAAACTTTTTACCCTTCATGTTAACCTTCTATCGTACCTAACCTGCCTGAGATCATACAATATGTCCTGATTGTAATGTCTGTATTGCTCAATTTCCCCTGAAGTGTTCCTACTTTTATTATACTGTTGCCTGTAATTAATCCCGGGTCGCCCCTGGAAAAAGGGACCATTATGATCTCAGTGGGCCTACCCAGCTACCAAAATTTAAATAAATAAATAAGAAGTGCCATGGGATCTTTAACATCCACCTAAAAAGCCACAAGAAAAGGCAAACATTATCTCTGTTTAATGTTTCAATCAAAAGACAATACACCCTGACAGCAAAGCATCCCCCTAATACTGAACTCGGGTGCCAGTGTTTACGTTATGAGCCCAATTCTAGTGTGGGACTAGAGCACATGACCTTCCAGCTCAGAGGTGGATGTGCCACCAAGTCATACTGACACCTTAAAATTAAAATAAAAACATGAAAAATGTTGCCAGTTAACTAAGAACAGTAAATGGTGTAAGATACATGTAAACAATAACCCTCAACAGGGTATGCATTTCTAGAGAATTAATACGTTCCCCGGGTGAACTGGACAGAGAAAGGGCAATGGCGAGGATTTAACCACCCGTGAAGTTAAAAAGTATTAACTTCAAGCAATGCGACGCTATCGCTAGAGTGGTATGGCAGCATAGTGGAGCTCTCCCACCAATTTGAATAATTTGTGTTACAAACTCATTTTTATTAATTTTGAAAAAAAGCTAAGTAGTTCAGTAGGTGTATCTATTCATCTGGTCTCTCTGGTTCCCGTAATAACGTGATCGACAAAGTGATTTACTTTAAATTGGCAGTTCAGTTATCTGCACTACCGGCTTCTGTCGTGTCATCTGGGAGTGGGAGTTTTGCAGCTGGCATTCCTGGGCAGTCTGGGGTCTTTCCCCCAAGGTCAGTGGAGTCGGGTGCGGGACACAACGCTGGCAGAGGTTCCATTAAAAATAATAAGCAGTTCTTGTCTACCACAAGCACAGATATAGATTTCATAAAAGATAAGTTGAAGGATATGTACCTTGACATTGTCTCAATTAAACAACAGGCAGGGTCTGACAGAAAGAAAACAGATTATCGAAGAGAGATTTAATGTAATTGAAGAAAGGTTGGCTTTAATGGAGGAGGCATTGTGTAAAGTGAAAGATAAGTCAGACGAACACTTGATTTTAATTGATCAAATGGGAGCCAAATTAGATGATCTACAGAACAGGAATAGGCGGAATAATTTGAGGCTAGTGGGGGTGCCTGAATTTATGGAAGGTAAGGACATGATACGATTTCTTCAAGATGTTCTCCCTTCCTTGCTGAATTTCAGTTGGAATTGGCCCTTGGAGGTCGACAGGGCACATTGCTCCTTGAGACTGATCCCCAAACCAGGTCAGAACCTAGGCCAATAATTATTCATTTTCTTAGGTTCAACAATAAAGAGGAAATCTTGAATATTGTCAGACAGAAAAAAACTTGAGTTGGGGGAAGATCGGGTCTACATTTTTCAAGATTATTCTGCTGAGCTGGTTGAGAAAAGGAAGGGGTATAATGGCATGAGATTTGTGTTGCAGAAACTGGAGGTGTCATACTATATAAAATACCCTGCAGTTTTAGTCCTGTCAAAAGGCGGTGGGTCTCATAGTTTTAATACTTCAGAGGAAGCCTGGGGGTTCATCACTAGGAACTGGCCAGAGGCCCTGCAGGTCCCAAACACTAGATCTAAAATTAATGCATCCCAAGGCCATTCACCAACAGCCCCACCAAATTCCAAAAATTCAAGGGTTCCAATTCAGAACCCCATGCACGATCTACAGTTCCACAGGAGGCGCACACACTAGCCCTCGTGCTATGCCTTCTAATATGTCTCCCTCAACATTCAGAGCAGAAAAAAGCAAGCAGACTCATATACCAGTTTTAAAGAATACTTCGAGGCACTCTAACCCTAAACCTACAGCACTAAAATCAGCAGCCTGGCCCTCCAAGATAACAAGGAAATCACAACCACTATTCAGAAGTAAAGCAGCTGTTTGGCTTCTATCTCTCCTGAGTCTCCCATTACTGCTGAATGGTCTTTACCTACTGCGCACTCTCCATTGATGCCATCTGAGGAGGATTCTCTCAAAAAACAGAATGATTGTCTAAGAAGTTCATATAGCCCAGTGAGAGACATGTTTGAGGAGCTGTCTTCACCAAGCTACTCCCTGTCCGAATTGCAAGCACTGGAGTCCTGATGTGTGGAGGGTTCCTATGACTCTATTATTCTGTCCAGTAACAAGGGGTGGTCCTTCCCTGGCTCCTCATCTTCCTATTGGATTGCGTAGGGGCTAGTAACCTTTGACCTGGCTTCAGTTTCCCTTATTCAGGAAAGCTTAATAAAAATATGTTAACTTTTAAATTTTAGTTAATTGTACGGTTGAAGTACTGAATGTTTAAGTACTGCTCTCTGTTTTTTAAGCAGATTACTTGCTTAATACATATCTTTATTATTTTTAATAATTAATTTCATCATAGGAAGTGGGATCCGGGCAGGACTTCCTGTAGTGGTTCAACCTGGAATAGCGTGGTCTGCCTGTCCTCCTGGTTTCGAAAGCACTGGATCTTAGTAAGTGCTATATATTTTTGTTAAATTCCTCCTTTCTATGAGTTGATTTATGGACATAGAGGAGGTTTAGGGAGTTAGCTGACTAACTGTCATACTTTAAACACTCGCTAGAAGGTTAATTACGAGGTATGCCTGTTGCATCAGACAGGTTGTTATGGGGTTTCTGAGGGATGTTTCTGTTTTTTCTTTTCCTCTTTAGCACCTAACACCTCAACTCTTAAAACTTTTGATGGTTTAGCTGTAGGTTTCTACACAGGATCATTAAAATGCTTTTATTATAATGAATGCCATGATGGTATGGTTTGTATTTGTATACCCTATATGGGCCTGCTACAAATAAAAAGATTTTTGGCTTTCAATTTAAGGAGACAGATCATTTGGGGATGTGAATTTTTCTCAGATCTCCTTAATCTATCCTTAACTGTCTGGTTATGCAAAGTCACCAAAATATTATTTTTGTTTTTTGGAGGTCGTGGTAGGGGGAGTATAACCTGGGACTGAAGGTTGTGGCTTGGAGGCAACAACTTGGGGTCAGGCACGCTTTTGTATAAATCTAATTCGAGTTTCAGTGCAGTATCATTCTCTGTTCTGTGTGAATGGGTTACTTTACTCCAAATTGACAGGCTTAGCAAGTGTTTTAATAAGAGCGTCTGTGGTGACATACCTGTGATGTAAACCTTCTGTATAACATTAACTCCAGGGCTTATCAGCTTTGCTAGTGAGACGTGGAGTTTTATGGGAGTTTATGAGTACAGTTCGCAAGGACAGTCTGATATGTTGACCCCATGGATCTGGGATCGGGTTAGCAGGTTTGATGCTTGCACTGGGACTTTCAAGTGATGGCCTAGGCTCCCTTTTATCTACTGTACCGTCTACTCGAGAAAGGAGTAATGGTTAAGATTATTTTATATATACTATTGACCCTTGTACTGCCTAGCTTCAACATTCATAAATGGGTTTTTGATTACTTACGAGGCCAAATGGGTTATGGTTCACATTGCCTAACCAGTCATCTTAAACAGGTCTTATTTTGGAATCAGTTGCTTTATTTAATGCTAATGTCCCTTATATTTTTTCTTAAATGAATAAGTCGAATTATTTGAAGTTACATTAAGCTAATTGAATTAAGTGTGGGTTCTTGCTGTTATGTTCTGAGAACTTGTGTGCCAGCATTCTGTACCTGAGTCAGTTTCACCTTGGGCTTTGGTTCGATGATTGTTCTGACTACACGGTGAATTACAACCTACTGATGTTCAAATATCCTTAACACTTAATCCTAAATAGTTACTTAATTTCAGTGTATAGTTTTGTTTTCCCTTATTTATTAGATCTGATATTTTGCAGTATTAGTATAAATATTCTGTTCTTCTATTCTTAAATGTTCTAACTAAATAAGTCTTGATGTTATAATGCATTTCTGCTAGACTTTGTTGTATTAGTTAGTCAATCTGTGTACTGCACTTAGGCATCTGATCTAGTGGACCCTCATATTCTAACTCTGTTTGTGTTAATAGTGTTTTTATTTCCTTACACAGAATAGTTACTTTGCATCTAACTCTAAGACTTTTCCCCCCTTGTCATGTCTTCCACGACTCTGTGTGTTGCCTCATGGAATATTAAGGGCCTAGGTTCCCTGATTAAGAAGAAGAAAGTACTTGACTATCTGTAGAAGGAAAATGTGGACATAGCCCTACTTCAAGAGACACAATTATTGCTGGAGGAAGCGACAAAATTGGCTAGGGGGTTGGTGGGACAAACTGAGTATGCATGTTTCTCTTCAAAAAAAGGGGGACATCAATATTAATTTGAAAGGGTGTATCAGTTTTTAAAAGCAACCATGTGTCAGGCCCTGAAGGTCTTTTTTAGTTTTTTAGAGGGTACTTTGAATGGGAAACAAGTGATTATTTGTAATGTGTATGCCCCTAATAAGGATTATTGTCACTTCTTTGATGAACTTGCTATTAGGCTTAGTTCATACCCTAACTCTGAGATTATTTGTGGGGGTGACTTCAATGAAGCTTTTGACCCATTTCTAGATAGATCTAATGTGCACATTAAGCGACCAGTGTTAAACCCCAGGAAAGCTTTTGTTCATTTTAAAATGGATCTTGGCCTAGTAGATTCCTGGCGGGTGCTTCACCCAGAAGGAAGGGATTATTCCTTCTGTTCATCTAGACACCTCTCCTATAGTAGACAGGATTACATATGGATATCTAAAGGTTTGAGTACTGCCCTTTCCTCAGCAGATATTAAAAGCAGTGTGATCTCAGACTATGGTATGGTGACAGCTCATCTGAGTATAGATAGGGATTGTAGTACAGATAAACATTGACAGTTTAATACTTCACTTCTTCAGGATGAATCTTTTAGGAAATATTTGACAGGAGTTGTCTCAAAATATTTTGAAGTGAATGACAATGGCCTGACATCTTATCTTTATGGAATGCCTTTAAAGCCTATCTCAGAGGAAGAATAATTCCCTTTGCATCCTCCAAAAAGAAAGCTGCACTTAAGGAGCTTGCTTATTAAAGGATACCTAAACAACAGTTTGACAACAAACTATTCAAAAATCTGACTCTGTAGATGACTAAAGGAAAGGCTGCTGTATTCATTAATGTTAAAACTACATTTATATAATTTACCTAAATGTGGTTCCAGAGTATTTGAAAATTGTAAAATCAGCCTTCCAATTTCAAAAAACTGTCTCACCTATTTCCTAAAATGGCTGCCAAATGTGTTACGTGCTGACATAATTGGAGCCAAAGTCAGAGAGATATATATGGATCTCTATAGTGCTAACTAGTTCTTTTTTCCCTTTGTATAGAATTGTTTCACCCAAATGGTCACAACCATGTGCGTTATTTTGTATAATACACATGTTAGGCTGTGGTTCTGTTCATTTTGTTTACTTTAACATGCTAAAATTGTGTTTTAATCCAACCGACTTTCTCTGTGGCAGACCAAAGTGCAGTACACATCTTGAATAACTTGGTGGTCTAGTGGTTATGGTGGATCCAGGATGCTACAATGGGGTGCTGGGGTGGTGTGCATGCTTAATATGCACTTTTTAACATTTTTATTAAATCTTTGTATTTTCAGCTATTATTCTTTTCTAGTACGTTTTTGACAGAACGTACAAATGTAATCCATAGTTTGAATGTAAACATTTGTACAATCAATAAATCTGACTTCTTCAACAAAGTGAAATGCAGCAGCAGCAGCAAGCAAGTACATTACTATGTGGGGGGGGGGTTGCAGTCACACACTTCACCACCCCCTAGAGCCACCACTTTTTTGTAGCAAAATTCTTGTGCAGTCCAGTGTTAGAGTTCATACTTTCTCGAAATTCAAATATATGCTTGACTTGTCTTCTTTTTCCATGGGAAATAATAATAATATTAAGAGGAATCAGCATTTATATAGCGGTTTTCATACACATTGTATCCCAAAGTGCTTTACAAGCAATACTAGACTGGTAGTGAAGTGACTGAATGTGTAGTGGCAGCCATTTCATACATTAATATCCACACACAGCCTTGGACAATTGAATGAACTGGTTTTATGGGAAGGGGAATATTGGCCAGGACAACAGGGTCAGGTAGTGATCAAGGTACTGGCAGCCCCACATCTTATTTATCACAGTAATCTGCTCATATTTCTCTCCTTCTGTCTTCCCTTTCCCTAAATATAGCAGCACCTTGCAAGAGTGGCCTTCTCAATACCCTTCTGGTATTCATTCTTCACTATTCCTCCTCACACTGAAAACTGGTGAGCTCATCACCCTTCTGCATCATGAATACACAAGTAGTACAGTCCCAGTTTTATTTTGACATATCAAATATAAACATGTCTTTCCAGTAAGTCAGACTCATAGCAGCAGGGAACAAGAGGAATGATGGGCTTTCTTATCCTTAAAAGATCTAGGCTACCTTTGATTAGGCACTATTAAATGATGGGTGTGCACATCATTATGCACGTCATTTAATAGTGCCTAATCATAGGTGGCTTACATCTTATATCGGTAGGAAAGCCTAATTGTCCCCTTGTGCCATGCTGCTAACAGTCTGGCTTACCAGAAGATCATGTTTATTATTAATATGTAAATATAACACGGGAGACTGTACTAAACACATTTATGATGCGGAAGGGTAATGAACTCACCAGTTTTTGGTATGGGGGAGCAGGTGAGAAGAATGAATGCCAGAGAGGAACTGAAGAGGCCATTCCAGCAGTGTACAGCTATATTCAGGTTAGCTGAAGACATGAAGTAGGATGCTGAGCAGATCACTGTGAGATCTGAAATGTGGGGCTGTCAGCATCATGATCACTTCCTGACTGTGGATGAGAGCAGCCAGCAACGACAAATACTCAGAGTGTCAGGGCTGCACCTAAACTGTTACTTGAATTGAGTGTAGGGAGATTACCCTCTGGCGGGAGGGGGGGGGGATGTTGACGTTTGTTAGGACAGTATTGAGGGAGTTGTGTGTAGCTCATTCTAGATTTGGAAGGGTGGTAGCCAGCCAACTCACATTGTGGAGTAGAGCACAGAAAAGTACAGGAGAAGAATTGCTGGGAACTGTTCTGCAGTTTTCTACAGATCACAGGTAAAGGAGTAGAGTGACACTGGAAGTCAGGTGGATTCACTCAAGGTATTAGTATGCCTCTCCTGCCAATAATATTGTTATCCATTGTAAATGCAGCCCTTATGAGGGCATGAACAGCCATTTTTCTGGTGGGTCATGATACTTATTGTTTGTCCCTCCAGGAAGACCTAGTTGTTGGTTAATGAGGTGGGAAAAAAAACACAACAGGGAACTGTACATACTACCTTCACTGTGTAGAAGGGCGGTGACCCACTCATTGTTTACTGTGGGAGCAGAAGTCAAACACTGAGAACGTGGACTGGAGAGTGATTTGGGAGACATTTTTTAACAGTGCCAGCTGATGATGTGTATCAGTATAGGTGTGAGCAACTCTCTGAGTTGCAAGGTTACAATCTGAGGTGTGATAATTCTCTTCATGAGACCGCAAGTTCATATGCAGCTTCAGGCAGTACTAAGGACAGGGTATGGATTGTGGGGTGTTCAACAGAAGGCATGCTAGGTGCAGGGGGTTCACATGGAAAAAGAAAGCCTTATTTGTGGATTAACAAGAGAGCATGAGCTTTGGAACTGAACAAGACCAGTACTTTGCTGTGTGACGCTGAGCAAGTCATTAAACTTCCTTGTGCTTCCATGCCACACCTGTAAACAAGCTTTCAGCTTAGTGCATCTCTCCTGGTTAACAAAAAACAAAATTCAGTGCATCATATAACTACTAGATCATCAGGTATTTGAAGTGTTGTACTGTAATGCAGTTTGCCAAAGAAAAAGTCAGCTGGATTGCAAAATATTTTCCGCAAGTTAAAGTAAAAAAATGAGCAAAATCATAGCCTAACATGAGTACTGATCAAAATAATCCACGAGTTAATACATGGTGTTGATCATTCTAGTACAACAATTCAAAATAAAGAGGGAAAGAACTAGTTAGCACTATAGAAATATATGTGGATCTCTGTCTCTGGCTCCGATGATGTCATCATGATTCATCATTTAAGACACTTGGCAGACATCCTAGGGAGAACCCGAGACTGTTTTTTGAAAGTGAAAGGCTGATGTTTACATTTTTCAAAAGCTATGAAACTGCATTTATGTTATTTACATAAATGCAGTTTTAGCATAAATGTAAACAGCAGCCTTTACTTTACCTCGCAATGAAGCCAGCTTTTGGAGTTTGCAGTTTTAAAAAATGCTGGTTTAGGTACCCTTTAAGGAAAAAAAAAAATAATAGAGATAGAAAATTAATTTACGCAATGGGTTAATATGTTGCAGGTTAGGCTCCACAAAATCACAGCTCTCAAATTTGAAATAAATAGGTTACTTTTGGCTAAGGCTGAATTCACCTTGGCAGTCACCAAGCAGAAATTCTGGGAGTCAGGAGAGAAGGCTGGGAAGTTATTGGCATATAGACTTAAGAAAAAACGTACACAGAATCTGATTGCAGGGGTAAGGGATAAGCTAGGGAACATTAAGGTGGCAAAAAAAGATATCAACAATGTGTTTAAGGAATTTTATGGAGAGCTTTATTCTAGCTCTGCCTTAAAAGCTGATAGCACGTTTACAGACTTTTTGGCATCCTCCGACTTCCCTTGTCTCAGTGATGAAGAAAGTAATACCCTGGATAGAGACTTAATCCTGGATGAGCTTGCTCTGGTAATTAACAACTCTTCCAGCAATAAAGCTCCAGGTCCTGATGGTATACCTGGGGAGTTACACAAAGCAATGGGTCCACTGATTCCTAAATATGTAAGTAAGGTGTATGCTGAGGCCTTCCAGGAAGCAAAGTTACCTAACTCACTTAACAGGGCTTATATTTCCTTAATTCTTAAAAAAGACGAAGACCCTCTGACCTGTGAGAGTTATAGACCAATCTCTTTACTCAATAGGGACTACCAGATTTTGGCTAAGGCTTTATCCTTAGAATTTGAATTGTGGTAGCAAAAATGGTAGGTCAGGAGCAGGTGAGGTTTGTCCCAGGCAGATCGAGTATGGAAAATGTTAGGCGATTATTAAATGTGATACATTCAGCACAGTCAAAGAAAAGATCTTTGTGCTATCCATTGATTTTTCAAGGCGTTTGATACCTTAGAGTGGGATTATTTATTTAAAGTCTTGGAGGGTTACGAGGTAGGTAAGGGGTTTATTCGCTGGATCAAAACTTTATATAGTGCTCCTTCTGCTGAAATTTTAACCAATGGGAAAGTCTCTTCTTCATTCAAATTATATAGAGGGACACACCAGGGTTGCCTGCTTTCCCCATATCTGTTCATTCTGGCTTTAGAACCACTCATCAGGAATATTCAGTCTCTCAATGGGATTCAGGGTTTCAGAACAGGGTCTATAGCAAACAAAACCTTTGCTTATGCTGATGACTTGTTATTCACACTGTCTGACTTTAGTTGTTCCCTCAGGGTGCTTAAAGAGGTCCTAAACAGATTTGCAGATATGTCAGGCCTTTCAGTCAACTGGAAAAACACTCAGGCGCTGCAGGTATTTGATGGAAGGGGAGGGGATACGGACACCAGTCTGTTAGAAATGCCTTCATTCTATAATTAATATTAATATGGGCCTTCTTTTAAAAGAAATAGAGGCAGATTTGGCAAAATGGGGCAAGGTGTCTATTAATATGGGGAAAAATTAATTCAGATAAAATGATGGTAGCCCCCAAGTTATTTTACCTTTTCCAAAATATTCCATTGTGTATGGGCACTGCAAATTTAAGAAGATTAACAACATAGTTAGAACCTTTTTGTGGGGTTCCAAACCCCCTAGGTTGTCTTTATCCAAGCTTAGGGCTCACTGGTCTCAGGGGGGCTTTGCACTTCCACGGTGGGCAATGTATCAGCTAGCTTTTCTGTTTAAGTAGGCTGTCTACTATTTTTTACCTTCATCCAGTGAGTTTTATGTTGCTTGCACGCATGTGCAAGAAACATAGTGCCATCATCCGAGTTTTCGGAGGTGTGGCACCCCCTCTTCCAATTCAGTCAGTGAGTTTGCAGGTGCGGACGAGTTCTCCAATGACTGCTGCAGCTGTCTATGACAGCAGTCAAAATGCAGTGGCATACAGTTGAAAGGGAGAGCTCCGCTTCAGTGAGCAGAGCTCTCCATGCACACCAACACATGCAAGTACGCATATTGCGTGCTGATGCGCTCCCCCCCACGCACACACTGTATGGGCGATGGGGGTGCCCAATCCCCTGTCGGCTCCATGCCCCCCCCAACAAAAGCTGTCCAGGTGCCAGGCTGGGAGCCCACCCCAGCGTGGCAAAAAATGTTATAGCCAGCGGGGGTGCCCAATCCCCTGTGGGCTCCGCGGCTGCACGCCCCCCCCAAAACCTTTCCAGGTGCCACGCTAGGAGCCCACCCCAGCGTGGCAAATCTGGTTATAGCCGACGGGGGTGCCCAATCTCCCGTCAGCTCCGGCCCCCCCAAACAGCCTTTCCAACTGCCATGCTGGGAGCCCACCCCAGTGTGGCAAACGCCCCACGCCGTCCTTAATTAAAAAACCTGTAAATAAAAACGTCCTCGCAGTCTCACTGCCCCCACCCGCACCCACCCACTGCGGACCCTGCCTCCCCACACCCCCTCACCCCATACTTGCCTCCGGAGCTCGCTAACGATTCGTGACCGAACACGCTCTGCACTCTTCAAAGCCGCACTACCTAACTGAGGAAATGCCGTAAGCTGTACAATGGAATAAATAAGGTTTTTCAACTTTGTTCCATATCTCAGGCATTTTGTATTTTGAGCCCAAATTTTCAACGGGTTTTTGGGACCCCTCCTCATGAATTCTTGCACTGTCATGGCGTTAATTGGGCCCGAAGGGTGATTTCGCCATCACTGTGCAAAATCACCTTCGGGCTGATTAACGATGATACCGTCAGTGTTCATAAGGTTGGCTCTCAAAAACCTATGTTGAAACTTTGAGATAAATTTCTAAAATGACTGTTTTGACGAGCGACGTTATGCAGTTCTTGCGCACGTCAGAATTAATGAATTTTCAATATTTTCACTCCAGATTTCCAACATTGCCATTTTACCACACCTTCTTATGAGCAGTACAGCTGTCATTTTTCACATCTTGCCCAAAACGTGTTTCCGCTTCATGTAGCGACAATGGCTTAGGTCGGTGTGCTAAATCCATGTATGGGACACATTAAGAAAAATCACAGTGACACTGTTCATGAGCAGAAGTCTTAAAATGGCTATGTTGAAAATTTGGTGAAAATTCCAAAATGACTGTTTTATTTAGCTACGTATATAAGATTTTCCGCATGCTCGTGAAGTTCGCAAATTTTCAATATTTGCACTCCAATGACTTCCAAATATCTAAACAGCACATACAAGCAAGCAACATTCAGCATTGACAAATGCTTGTTCATTGTGGTTTGATGTAGAGAGACAGTTATGTAAACTGGGCAAACCTTCAGACCTTTTTTACAAGGCTAGGTTGGGGGGGAGTGAAAGTTCATGTATTCTTAGCTCTATCAGATCGATTAAGTTGTTAAAATCAAAACTCAACTTAGATAGTCTACCCCCTTTGTGGAAGGCCTATGATCTAATCCTGATTTACAGTTGGGAGGCAAGTCATTAAGAAATGCTGAATGGTGTGCTTTTGGCATCACTAATGTGGGAGACCTGATTGACCCGAGAACTAATATTTTAAAGTCCTTTAGGGAGCTCAGTTTAGAATTTAATCTTCCAAAATTTCACTTTGTTTTTTATCTTTAAATTAGAAAAGCCTTAAAAGATTCAATTGTGGGCCCGGGTTTGGAACTTCCTGATGGGGGTCGGGATTAGAGTCCTATCTGTAACATGGTTGGCTCAAAAGGGGGGGACTCCAAATTGTACAGGTTTATAGGTAGCAACTCTGACCTCCACTTAGGTTGTGAAACCTTGAAATCTAAATGGGAGTCTGATATAGGATTGAGTATTTCCTCAGTGGATTGGAAGTCTGCTTGGAGTAATGCCTATCATGCTTGTAAGGAGGTGCATGGTAGGGAGGTGCAATTTAAGATCCTTCACAGATATTATTATTCCCCCTCTAGACTAGAAAAGGTGGGTTTTTGTCCTGATGGTAGTTGTTGGAGGTGTAGGGAAACTCATGCTGGTCTGCTACACATGTTATGGGGTTATCCTCAAGTGCTCAAATTGTCGGAGTCTGTACATAAACGGTGTGAAACTGTAATTGGGGTTAAGATTTTGTTCTCCCCTCAGGCTTTTATACCAGGACTCTTGTCTCAGTTTAAGTCACTTGCAAAATATCGGATTAACTGGATTTTGCCAGCTTCTCTGACCCTCAAAAGATTACTGCTGGCAAAGTGGAAGGACTCTACAGCTCCTTCTTTGTCTGAATGGTAAAACAATATGTCTGTCCGAGTGCAAAATGAAAGAATTTGTGCTCTGTTGCACAAGCAATTGCCTACGTTTTTTGTAACATGGTCCCCCTTCTTATAATTGAAGTTAGATCCAGCTGTTTGAACTTTCACACTTTGGTCAACAGATGCTTCATTTTATTCCTGTATTTATTATCTAACTGTTGGTGATGTTTTTTACGCTAGCATACAGAATATGTACTGGTCCTAGAGTATAGTCTCATTTATTGTTTCACTCGTTAATTGTTTACTTATATCCTAATGTATTTGGTCAATATTTCTATACTCATATTATGTTTTTTTTTTTTTTTTTCTCTCTTTATTCGGGAGGTGCTTCTGTCAAGTTTCGGCCCTGGTCACGGCCACCGGAGCTTCTGTCAACTGCCTATGCCGAAATCTCCCAGTTACCCCCGGCTTACCCCCCAGAGGGTGGGGCTGCGGCTCCGCTTCTCCCCAATTCTGGGCTGTGGGCTTGTATCTGTTGGGAGTGCGGCGGCAGTGGAAAATTAAAGCCCGGGGAGGGCTTCATAGAGACGGAGGCTCTCCCCTCCAGTTTTCTTTTGTTTTCCTCCTGGGAGGCGGGGATGTGCAATGATGTCCAGCGTCTGCCCCACCTCCACTTTTTACGAGTGCCGGCAGCTGTGTGACTACCTGGACTCCATCAGGGGTCCCTCACGTGCTGAGCACTACCTCTCCCTCCCCCCAGAAAAAGAGAGCAGTCCATAGGATGCTCTATCCTTCTCCCCCGGCTGACTCTCCAGCGATCCGAGTCCATTCCCCTACCCGGGTCACCAGCGTCGAAAGCAGAAATCCAACTGCTGTGCCGACGGGCCAGCATACTCATATTATGTTCTGCATTGATGTTTGGATCCAGCAAGGGTCCACACGGAGGTCGAGAGGGCAAGAGGACCAGTCACCCTCCTCCACCCCCTGAAATCACCATGTCCACAAGGTATGGGAACCTACAGCTCATGCCAGGCCTAGGAGCTCTGTCTCCTCACTTGCAGAATGTACTGAGGGTGTTTGATGCAATTTTTTTGAATCCAAACCTGGCCCTCAGTGCTTGGCACCATTTTAACTTAATTTAAAACTGTTGTTGGCGTGCAAGTGGAGATAGTATTTTTTTCTAGAAAGTTTTCTGTACCTCTCCTTACCCTGCATTGGCTGAATAAGACTTGTGTAGTTTAATTGTAAAGGTAGGCTGTATGCATGCAGATAATTTATACAAAGGGTCTGACTGTAGCTTAAAATAAATAAATTACTAGCCTTAAAGGTTCCACTCTGTTCACCTGAAAGTACTGCTCTGCTGAACTAGTTCTCTCTAAATTGTTAAAGTAACTTAAGAACAAAGTGCAGTCAGTATTGTGCAGTCAGTATTCCTAAAGGATTCTGTTGTTAAAGTAAAATAAGATCTGTTAAGAATTTATTGTTCTAATTAAGTTAGTTTCAGTCTCTCTCACAAAACGGAGTGTTACTCCGGCAAGCCTGTAATCTCAGTCCTCTGAAACTGGATGCATAGTAACCTCCTTTACCCCCGCCCCCCTTACCTATAAATTCTTACCTGGCTCTCCCATTTTCTTTCACAGATACAAGCGGATCCAGCGAGGGTCCACATGAAGGTCAAGAGGGCAAGCGGACCAGTCACCCTCCCCCATCCCCCAAAATCACCACGTCCACAAGCTATGGGAACCTACAGCTCATGCCAGGCCTAGGAGCTCTGTCTCTTTGCTTGCAGAACGTACTGAGGGTGGCCCCACCGACTCTCTCCGTCAGCTCCTCACCACTCCCACAACCACCCTTGGTCAGCTCTCCCTTATATAGGGAGTAGGGAGACAGGAGAGTGTCTGAATCAATCAGCCCATTTCTGAACTTGCAGCTTTTACACGCTCACCTCTAGAGGCAGATTTTCAGCTTTACCTCACTGTCTGCTGGCTTTTCCTCTGGTCCTCCTCCCACCGCTTAATCACTGTGTATCTGTCAGCCTTCCCTATACTCACTCTGCTGTTCCCTGTGCTGACACCTCCACTCTCTACTTTTCCTGAATATCTTCCCTCCTATGGAAATGGCGTCTTTCTGCCTGACTGGCAGCCCCCCCCCCACACAATTTATCCCACTGCACCATAAGTGATCTTTTGTCCTGCAACCCCGCAAGTGATCTACTGTGCTGGTAACCTCTTCCCACAGAACCCTGCAGCCACTAGAAGTGGGAGCTTGGCCCTCTACATCTCTCGGCCACCCCTAATCCTGCCATCTCCCCCCTCACTGTGCCTCCTGATCCTGGCTTCCCCCCATATACTAACCCTTCCCATTCCCACACTTCCTAACACTAAAGGGTCCCTAGCGAACAAATCTTACTGCCCCAAAAAGTTGGCCTGGAATCCCATCCTCAGGTCACTTCTCCTTCTCCTCCTTATGTCTGGCAATATACATCCTAACCCTGGACCTCTCACAACCTCCATCCCCACACATTCCCACATCGGTGGGTTGAGTATTGCCACCCTTAATGTCTGCAGCCTTCTAAAAAAATGGGACTTCTACCAGGGCTGGGTCATGCAACATCAGCCTATCATTGCCATGGGTGAAACCTGACTCTCCTCCCGTATCCCTGATTTGTCAGTCACCCTCACAGGGTATAATGTATTCTGAGCAGACCATCAGTGTAAGCATTGGGGGGGGGTGCCATTTACACCAAAGACACCTTGAATGTACACCTGCTCCCCCCTTCACATCTCCTACATGGACCCTAGGCCCTCACACTCAAACTTACCCTTGGACAATCCCATACCACCCTGCTCATCACCACTATATACAGTCCCCCCAGGGACCAGAAGGCAGCCTTCCACTCTGTCATGTCCTACCTGGCCACCTCACTGTCTCATAAGGAAACAAGCATTTGTCACTGCCAAATGTTGTCGAGCTGGCATTGGCAGTGCCGGAGCTAGAGACGCATAATAGGAATGGCAGTGAAGTATTGAAGTGACGCCAACCCCACCCTGTAGATAGCGACAGGCATTGGGGTGTGCCTTTGGTTTGTCAGCTATAACGCTCATGTCATTGTACCTCACCCTACCCTGTAGACACTGACAAGTGTCAGGGTGTGCTTTGGGGTCTTTGGGCATTATACTTACCCCATTCCATAATGAAATACGCTGATGTGGGTGCAATATAGGAGCGTGGGGTGAAGTTTGTGGCGAACAGTGCAAGACACACCACGATGCCTGTCAGTGGCTGCAGGGTGGGGTGGGGGTGGGGGTGGAATGGTGTGAGCATTACATCCGATGATCCCAAGTCACACCCCGGATGCCTGTCAGTCTGTACCGAGTGGGGTGCTACAGTTGGAAACCCTAACACCGTAGACGTGTGTTGGTAGTTTCATTCCACATTTTCAACATGGGCTGCTTGTCAGGCCACCTCATGAAAAGTGGCACAATCACTTTGTTAGCTGAAAGGTGGTCTTGCACAGTGGCTGTGCCATTTGGCGACAGAGGGACGAAAACACATTTTTGGGCAGGATGTGGAGAATGACAACTGTATTGTTCACGAGGAGGTATAAAAAAATGGCAACGTTGAAAATCTGGAGTGACAATATGAAATATTGGTGAAGCAATGTGCATGCATACAAACTGCTCAACACACGTCCGTTACCCAATTATTTTGGGGAGTTTGGTAGCCACATTTGTAACATAGGCATTTTGGGACCTCCCCTTATGAACAGTGGTGCTGCGATTTTGTTAATCTGTCCCAAAAGTTGATTTCCCACAGCGACCACGCCATTGTGCGCCACAGGTGAGGAAACACATTTTCGGCAGGATGAGAAAAATGACAGCTGTACTATTCATAAGGTAGTGTGAAAAAATGCCAGTGTCGAAAATCTGGCATGGAAATATTGCAAATTTGCAAAGTTACAAGGGTGCATGGAAACTGCGCAACACACGCTTGCAACACAGTCATTTTATAGACTTTCAGCACCAAATTTTCAACATAGGCATTTTAGGACCTCTGCTCATGAACAGTGTCACTGTCATTTCCTCAAACTGTCCCAAAAAGTGATTTTGCACAGCGAGTGCGCTGTTCTGCACCGGACATGCGAAAACACATTTTGGGCAGGATATGTAAAATGACAGCTGTACTGTTCATCAGGAGGTGTGGAAAAATGGCAAGTTTGAAAATCTGGAGCGAAAATATTACAAATTCATGACGTTACGAGTGTGCGTAGAAACAGCGCAACACACGCTCGTAAAACAGTCATTTTTGGGAGTTTTGTCACCAAATTTACAACATAGGCTTTATGAGAGCTCCCTCATGAACAGTGGCACTGTCATTTCGTTACTCAGTCCTGAAAGGTGATTCCATGCAGTGACTGCGAAATCACCTTTCAGGACGATAGCGCCATAACAGTGCAGAATTCATGAGGAGGGTCCCAAAAACCCCATGTTGAAAATTTGGTGCCAATCCAAAAATGCCTGAGATATGCATCAAAGTTGCAAAACCCTATTTATTCCATTATACAGCTTACCGGCATTTCCTAAGTTCGGCGGTCGGCTTTGAAGAGTGCAGACATGTTCCTGGTCCACTGAAAATCGTTAGCGGACTCCGGATATGAGGTATGTAAATTGAGGGGCAATGGGAGATAGGGTGTGCAGTGGGTGGAGTGCGGGTTGTGGGGGGTCAGGGAGGCGGCGAGGACCGTTTTTGTTTACAGGGACAAAAAAAAAAAAAACATTACGGGGCGTTTTAAGTTTATTGGGGCATGTGTTACCTGGGTGGGCTCCCAGCATGCCAACAGAGCCTTGTTTTTTTGAGGGGCAGCTGTAGCCAATGGGGGATTGGGCACCCCGTTGTACACAACAAAGGGGTTGTTTTATGCCGGCAGGGGTTGGCACCCCGTCGGCACACAAGGAAACCGGGAGGGGTAAGAGCTGAGGGATTGACACCCGGCATATAACAAATGGGGGTTATTTATGTCAATGGAGAGGGGCCCCCTTCAGCACATACATTGGGGCAGGATAAGCTGACATGGGGATTGGGCACCCCCGAGGTCGGCAGTTTGGCGGGCAGTGTGCCACCATGTTTGTGTCGGGTAAGCACGTTGGGAGGTCCACTGCGTGTCATGAGCTTTGCTCGCATTGCAGCGGGCCTTTCCTTAGATGTGCTCGCCCAGGTGGTGTGGTGCTGGCATGCAGGCTAGTTGGGGAATGAGGAACGCACCTACTCATGCGTGTCTTACATTCGCCCAACAGTGATCGCGCCTCCAAATCCGCACTACCACAAGATGTTGGCTGCGCAAGCGCACCAACATAAAAATTGTGCTGGGGGATTTCAATATCAATTGGCAATCTAAGTCCGCCGTTTCATTCGTCGACACAGCCACCGCCCATGACCTAATGCAAATAGTCCCTTCCCCCACCCGTTTGCACCAGTGCACTAGGTCCTCCTCCCTTCTGGACCTAGTCTTCACTAACTGCCCCCACAAAATCACTAGCACTACTTTACTCCTAGATGTGATCAGTGACCACTCCCCTGTCCTCTTTTCGTGGACTTGCAAGGCCCCTCCAAAAATGATCCTACGACGTAAACTTGGCCCAGGTAAACTTACACTCCTAAAAGCTCATCTTAATACTGTACATTGGATTGGTCATTCATAAACACCCTTGACCCAGACAGAGCTCTTGATCTCTTCATTCATTCCTTTAACACCATCTGTGACATGTTCGCCCTTCTTGCCAAAAGAATGGTTAAAGGCAACCCGGCGACCTGGATCTCTGACCACCTACTGGCCTTTATGCGGTCCAGAGATTCCTTTTGGCACCTCTCCAATGTAACTGGCCTGCCATCGGACAAACAGAAGTACAGAGAAGCCTGGAACCAATGCACATGGTCTCTGTGCAAAGCCAAGGCCCAGTTCTACAAATCTGCCCTGACCTCTACCTGGGGCTCGGGGTGTAAATTCTGGAACAATATTAAGGACATCTGCGGCAAAGCCCCCAGCCCCCATGCAAATCTTGGTCTAAGAGGGCCTGACCTCCGATCCCACTCGGATGGCCACCACATTTAACCACGCCTTCACTGACCTCAGCCACATCCTCCCTTGCCATTTCTTTGATCCACCCCCTGTCTCCCACATCACCCCCCCCCTACACACCCTCCTTTTCACCTACGTTGCATCTCCCCCAGGTCTGCAGAGCCATACCTCAAAAAAGCCATAAGCCACTCCCAATACAGTAGTGACTCCTTGGACCTGAGACTTCTCTGGCTCACTCTTCATGAGGTACCAATCCCCCTCACCCACATTATTAACTGATCTTTATGTCTTGGGAAATTCACCTCGCACTGGAAATCTGCCTCTATCACCCCCATATTTAAGAGTGGGGACCGTACCTCCACCAACAATTATCGCCCTATCTCTATTCTCCCTCCCCTATCTAAGGCTCTGGAGCGTATCATCTCTGATCAGCTCACTGACCACCTCAACAAACACAAAATTCTTTGCAACCAGAAACATGGTTTTCGTATGGGACACAGTATGACTACCATCCTATTCAAATTCACCACCCATCTTCACACGGCCCTTGACAGTGGTCATCTCTCTGGTGCAGTTTTCATTGCCCTCACTAAGGCGTTTGACACCATCAACCACTCCATCCTCCTAACTACTCTCTCCAAACTTGGTCTCCATCAAGATGCCCTCTGCTGGTTCACTGACTATTTGGCGGATTGTTTCCAGCAAGTCAGAATTGGCACCACCTTATCCAGCAGGCTGCCAGCCGGCTTATGTCCCTCAGGGGTCCATCCTCGGACCTTTACTTTTCAGTCGCTTCCTTAACTCCCTGCCCCAATCCTGTTCAGGCAACATCCTACTCTATGTGGATGATGCTGTCCTGTACTCCTCCAACCCTGACCCCTCGCAGCTGCACCTCTCCCTCCAATCCTTTTTCACGGATGCCAAAAAGTGGTTCTACTCACAGCGCCTTATTCTAAACTATAAGAAGACTAAAGTTATGTACTTCTCACACCCACTTAACTTTAAGAAGAACCGCTGTCCTCTACTACTAACTGCCAACCAGACCCCACTTGAGCAAGTGGACTCCTTTAAATACCTGGGAATCGCACTTGACCCAGCCCTTAATTTCCACCATCACATTCATCAACTGTCTACAGCCCTCAATATCTGGCTTAGCATCCTCTACCGGTTTAAATACTGTCTTACTCCTGATGCCCTTTGTCTTGCAGTCTCCTTCTCGGTCCTCTCCCTACTAGACTATGGCATGCTAATCTATAGCGCAGCCAGCTCCTCGGCCTTTTCCAGACTATGGCTCTCCCTCAACAAAGCCTGTCATCTCATCCTGGGCTGTGATTGTCTAACCCACACTTGCTCCCTTTACAATGCCACGAACTGGCTTAACCTTGATAACAGAATCAGGTTTCATACTTGCCTCATGGCCAAAAAGATTACCCTTGGTCTCGCCCCGGTCTCTCCTCAATCCAACAGGCCCCGTCACACCAACATACCCATAGCTCAAACAGGCAACTCCTCGTGGTTCCCCGCTGCCGCACCTCCCAATTCCAATGGTCCTTTAGTTACTGAGCCCCTTCCTAGATGAATAACCTACCTAATGCTCTCACAAACATGAATTGAATCAGCTCCTACAAAGTCTACTTTAGGAACCACCTACAGTCCTCTAATCTCTGTGATTGCCTCTGAACCCGCCCTCCCCCCTCTACTCCTTTTGACTAAGGTCTATGGCCGTCTCAACCCCCACTTCTGAAACTCTCTCTATATTAGCTCATTAATTTAGTTTTTAAATATATCTGTACAATTGAGTCTACTACCATGAATCTGCTGTATCTAAATGTTAGCCTATTTACTGTACCTTTCTATATTGATTGTTCCCTTGTGTTCTACTTCTGTATTGCTCTGTCCTGTTCTCTTCTTGTTTTACCTGTACTGACATGGAACCTTTAAAAAGGAGTCTTTGACTCAAAGGTACTTTCCGAATCCTCAATAAATAAATAAATGTATTTTGTCTTGTATCTAAATAAATAAACTTTTAAATAAATAAAAAGTATTAACTTCAAAAGTAGTAACTTGTAGCACCAGTACAATGAAAAATGTTTTTCCAAAACCTAGTTTCAGCTACAGTTAGTAAAAATATAAGCATACCTGTCAAATGTACTTTTACAACTTCAATGCTGCGCACCATGAGTTTTTTTTTTAGTTTTCCCAGTCCTAACCCTTACCATGTCTACAATGGTATTTCTAGGCTGAATATGGTGGCTGTCTTTTTTTCTGGAGAAAAACTAAGTTGAAACATTTATAAATACTCAACTTTTGTAGGAACTAGAAAATGTTAGCATCATATTAAATTGGAAAATGTATGGAATCTTTTATACTAAAAAAAAAGATAGGGTCAAATATTTTGCCCAGTTTCGTTGCACTGCTACTTTAAAAACAAGCATTTGTCAATGCTGAATGTTTGCTTGCTGGTATTAGCATTGAAAATGCAGGAGTTAGACAGATGCAGAATAGGAATGGCAGTGAAGTATTGAACTTCATGTTAACCCCACCTCCATCCTGTAGAGATGGACAGGCATTGGGGCAAGTGTTTGGGTCGTCGCCCATGATGATCATGCCATGTCACCTCACCCTATTCTGCAGACACTGACACGTGTTGAGGTGTGCCTTGGGGTGTTTGGCTTTACAGTCACCCCATTCCATAAGGACATGCACTGAAATGGGTGCAGCATAGGACAATGGGGTGAAGTCTAGGGCCGAAGAGTCCAAGGTACACCTCGATGCCTGTCAGTGGCTGGGGGGTGGGGGTGGGATGGCATGAGCAGTACAGTCGGCAATGCAAAGGCACACCCCGATGCCTGTCAGTCTGTACAGGGTGGGACGTTATGGTTAGAAACCCTAACGCCCCGGGCATTTGTTGGTATTTGCACTACAAAGTTTCAACATTGCCTTTTTGTGACCCCATCTCATGAAAGCATTTGGGACCTCTTCTCGTGATTTTGTCAGTGTGTCCAGAACTTTGAGTTCCAACAGCGACCGTGCCATTCTGTGCCACATGTACAAAAACACAGATTAGGCAGGATGTGAAGAATGACAGCTGTACCATCCACAAGGAAGTGTGAAGAGATGGCAATTTTGAAAATCTGTAGTGGGAATATTAAAAATGCTCGCACTTCCAAGCATACGTGGAAAGTGCCCAACACATGCTCATAACACAGTCATTTTATGGACGTTTGTCACCAAATTTTCAACATAGGCATTTTAGGACCTCTGCTCATGAACAGTGTCACTGTGATTTTCTTAATGTGTCCTGAACACTGATTTCCCACAGCAACCGCGCTATTCTGCGCTGGAAGTGTAAAAACACATTTTGGCCAGGATGTGAAAAATGACAGCTGTACTGTTTATAAGGAGGTGTGGAAAAATGGCACTGTTGAAAATCTGGAGTGAAAATAATACAAATGTGTGAAGTTACGAGCTTGCATGGAAACTGTGCAACGCACGCTCGTAACACAGTCATTTTATGGACTTTCATCACAAAATTTTCAACAAAGGCATTTTAGGACGTCTGCTAATGAACAGTATCACTGTGATTTTCATAAGGTGTCCCAAACACTGATTTCCCACAGCGACCGCGCTATTCTGTGCCAGAAGTGCAAAAACATATTTCAGCCAGGATATGAAAAATGACAGCTGTACTGTCCATAAGGAGGTGCAGAAAATGGCAATGTTGAAAATCTGGAGAGAAAATATTGTAAATTCGCTAAATTATGAGCGTGCGTAGCAACTGCGCAATGCACGCTCATAAAACAGTCATTTCTTGGATTTTTTCCACCAAGTTTGCAACATAGACTTTTTGAGAGGCCACCTCATGAACACTGGCACTGTCGTTTCATTACTCAGTCCTGAAAGGTGATTCTGTGCAGTGGTAGCGAAATCACCTTTCAGGACCAAATAACTCCATGACAGTGGCTGAATTCATGAGGAGGGGTCCCAATAACCCCATGTTGAAAATGTGGTGCCAAAATTCCCCAAAATGCCTGAGATATGCAACAAAGTTGAAAAAAAACCCTATTTATGCCATTATACAGCTTACCAACATTTCTTCAGTTTGTGGTTGGCTTTGAAGAGTGCAGACATGTTCCCAGTCCACCAAAAGATCATCGCTGGGCTCTGGAGAGTGGGGTATAGAATTGAGGGGTGTGGGGGCAGGGTGCGTCACGGGTTGGGGCGGGGCCACGGATTCAACAAGGGACCGTTTTCTTATTTACAAGGCAAAAAAAAATCGTACTTTTTTTTTCCCTAAGAGGGACATTTGGCACGCTGGGGTGGGCTCCCAGCGTGCCACCTGAGTGTTGTTTTTGGGGAGTGCTGTAGCCGACAGGAGATTGGGCACCCCCATCGGCACATGGGGGGCACAAGAGCCGAGGGAGATTGAGCACCCCCCATGGCACAAACCTACTTTTTGGGGGTGGGGGACATTACGCTGATGGGGAGTGGACTCCCCCGTTGGCAAATTACACTGAGGGGGGATGATGCCGATGGGAACTGGAGCCCACATCGCAAACAAAACTGTTTTGGGGTAGAGACAGATGATGAGGGGGAGGGCACCGGGCACTAGAATTAATATTGTTTGTGAACATGGTGGCGGCTTGCCACTGCATTCACAAACAATATTACACTAGGCAACGCTCCACCCAGCAATGACGAGTCACTCCCTCATTGCAGTGGAATGGCTGATTCTGCAATGATGAGGCAGGCCCTGGTGGCTGTGGCGAAAACTTTACAACTTGGTGGCACTTTTGGAAGCCAGTGTCATCAGCACACCGTGTCTCAATTGGTCCACCAGTGCCAAACCCCCAAACACAGTGCCTCTGTTGGATGCCACAGTGCCGCGCTTCCACAACCTGCTTCTCTCCTAAGCTGCCACATAATGTTTCTTGTGCATGCGTGCAAGCAAACATAATAATAAAAAGTACGAGGTTCTGAAAAAATGTTCCTCAGCTGACAGTATACAACTGGCAGAATGAGAGAGAACTGTTGCATCATTCACCTAGAAAGGACAAAAAAGGAAATGAAGATCATAGCTAAAATAAAGTGTGTTATCCAGCCTCCTTAGAGGTGTTAACATATGGCCTTATAACCTCAATGACTTAGTTCCCAGCTCTGCTCATTTATAAAATCGGTCTCCGTATCCTTCAGAATCTTAGCAACTTCATTGGTCTAAACAAATCATCTGACCATTCATAAATCTCTGGCATACGCACAGTTTGTAATTAACCTGCCCTAATCTGCAGGAAAATCAAAAAACATGCACACGCCTTGGCAGTGTCCAGGAAGAGATCCAATACTCACAACAAATGCTTCAAAGTGCAGTTTATTGGGTGCAGCAGTGAAAAAGGAGAGTCACTTGACAAAATGCATACTGTGTGAAATGTTGAGGTGTGTACTCCCCATTTCTCTTTTTTCACTGCTGCAACTTTCCTGCAACTCAGTTTGATAGGCAGCAACGAGCGGCTCCGTGAGCAGCCTGGTTTGTTTTGACTTCTGCCCTAATCTGCCTAACAACTGCTTAACTAAATGAACAGAAAATCTTTTCCCAGTAAATGAAAAACGTTTCCACTTTTTAAAGGCAAAATCCCACAGGAGGCATAGGTTTCCTGAAAATAAATGCCGTTCCCGAGTTCATTCAAAGGCTGTGAACCTTTGTTACCAAACTCACATATTCCACCTAGCAACAGCTAAATCACAGAAAAAATACTTTTTCCATTGACAAAAAAACCAAAACAAACATTTTTGCCATTTTATAAGCACAATAACCCACTCCAGGGCATGTGTTTCTAAAGAATTAATGCACTTCCTGGGTGCATTGAAAGTCAGTGTCTGTTGGCCTCATGCCTCCCAAGTCACCCAGGGCATGTAATAGTTCTCTAGAAACACATGCCCTGCTGTGGGCTATTGCTTGCATGTATCCAAAATGTTTACTATTCTTAGTTGACTGGTTACATAAGCATTAAGATCCGACGGGGTGTTGGGTTTTGGGGGATACTCACACGAGCAGGGCTTAGTGAGGCCTGATGCCACAGGCAGAGGGTCTTAGAGTCCCTGGAAATGTGGGTAGCCACCAGCACTTTACACCCTGAATGGTCTTATAGCCCAGAGGAAATCGGGTTTTGCAGTAACAAATTAATAAAAAGGGTTTTAAAACATTGAAAGAACAAGTTTTATATATAAAATAATCTTTTTGCAGGGACAGTGTTGGATCTTTTTCAGGTGTCTCTGTTGCCTGATAAACTTATGCCTTGTGATTGCTGTTAACCAATCAGGTTTCAGGATTTTTTTCAACCCATTTTCCAAATGTTTTTAATGGTTTCTTGATTTTTTCCTATTTTCTCTTTTCCATGATTGTTACTTGAGTTACTGACTCTCCCAGTCTATTCTGAAATACATCAACGTGTGTGCCTGTCAGCATTATGGGTATTATTGCACAAGTTATCCACAGAGCAATAGAAATTCAAATACTGATGCTAAAGATGCTGATAAACTGTGATGTAACAGATTCATATATATACGTTCAGAATAGAAGGACACAGCAGCTGTGCTATGGGATTATTACCTTCTTGCTGATGTATGACACTGATGCGTGAAATGAATTATAGATTTAGGGAGGACTCGTGACTATTCAGAGCACTCCTTTTCTCTGCGCATGATACAGCTTTATTCTGTGAAGAGTTTTCTCACATGGCTGCCTTGGAAACGGGCACGTTTGGGGCAGATTGTTTTAAGCTATAATAAATGTTTGATCAACCTTGATCAATAATACAGTATATTAATGCCGCCACCGAGACTGTTCTTAGGGTTGTATCAGCGGTCTCACTTACATCTTTAGGGTATCAGAGCCACTCACCTTCTGTCTGCAGTTCTCATACCCTAAGAATGTGCATGTGACCACTCTTACAGCCATAAGAGTGGTCTCGGTGGCAGGATTAACATATAAATATGTAATAAAAATTAATTTTAATTGAGGCAAATTGAGGCAGTCCAGAGAAGGGCAACCAAAATGGTACAGGGACTGCATCAAAAGACAAATGAGAACAGATTAACAAAGCTCAATATGTATACCTTAGAGCAAAGCAGGGAGAGAGGTGATATGATCGAAACATTCAAACCCCTTAAGGGCATTAACAAGGTGAAAGAGTCTAACATGTTTCAATATAAGAAAAATAGCAGGACAAGAGGACACAGCATGAGATTAGAGGGAGGCCGATTAGGGGGTAATGTGAGGAAGTTCTTTTTCACAGAAAGGGTGGTGGATGCATGGAACGGCCTACCTCAGGAAGTGGTGGCTATGAATACAGTTCAGGGCTTCAAACAGGCATGAGATAGGCATAAGGAAGCAATACAGATGAGTATGAATAGATAGGCCACTGACAGCAAAGAATGACGTTGATGGCACATTTATAAGGTAGAAAAAGAAATGGGCAGACTGGATGGGCCTTACGGTCCTTATCTGCCGTCAACTTCTATGTTTCTATGTAATTTAAAAAGTTATTACAGTTTCTGTGAATTGTGACATCTTGTGCCAAAAACATAATGCAGGCATCATATGAACATACAAAATTGGCAGCAGATACAGGCCTTATGGTCTATCTAGTCTGCTTGAGTGTGCTGCACATCAGTCCATCAGACTGCAGCTGCCGCCCAACCATCCATCTCCTCCCTCTCCCCACCCTGCCCCCTTCCACTATGTACTTTCCCCTTGAATCTGTCCTACCCCCTCTTGAAACTCCCTACTGTCTGCAATAATACAAGTTCCTCAGGCAGTGCATTCCACCCTGCTACCACCCTTTCAGTGAACTAGTGCCTTCTTATTTCCCTCCTGAATCTACTCCCCTTCAGTTTCAGGGAGTGTCCTCTGGTTTCTCTTCCACTCTTGAGAGAGAGCCCACCCCTGAAGCCCACTCTGTTCATTCCCTTCAGGTACCTGAAGATCTCGATCATGTCCCCTCTCTCTCTTCTATCCTCCAGGGTATACATGTTGACTTCTCTTAGTGTTTCCTCGTAAGGTCTATCCCCCAACCCCAGGATCATCTTAGTTGCTCTTCGTTGCACTGCTTCCAATAGTTTTCTGTCTCTTTTTAAATAAGGGCATCAGAACTGCACGCAGCACTCCAAATGTGGCCTCACCAGGAACCTGTACAGGGGCAATATGACTTCACTGCTTCTGGATGTAATCCCCCTTGCTATGCACCCTAGCATCCTTTTTGCCTTTGTTGCTGCCTTCCTACACTGAGCCGAGTGGTTCATTTCCCAGTCACCTGCACCCCCAGATCCTTCTCCTCATTGGATGTGGACAATTGGACTCCATCCAACCAATAACCGTATCCTGGGTTCCTGGCTCCAAAATGCATCACTTTGCACTTCTTGGTGTTGAACCCAAGCTGCCAGGTATGTGACCACTCCTTTAGTTTTGACAAATCCTCCTGAAGTAATTTGCCACCCTCCTCCCCATCCACCTCAGCACAGATCTTTGTGCCATCAGCGAAGAGGCTGATCTTATTCTTGATCCCTACTGCTATGTCTGCAATAAAAATGTTAAACAGGACTGGTCCCAGTACTGATCCCTGTGGGACACCACTTGTCATTGCTCTGGGATCCAATGCCTAGCCTCCACCCCCCAGCACTACCCTCTGCTGCCTCTCCCTCAGTCAGTTTTCAACCCATCTGGCCAGTTTCCACCCAACACCTTGTCCTCTCAACTTGCAGGTCAAACTACTGTGTGGCACTGAATCGAAGGCCTTGCTGAAATCCAGGTAGAGTACATTCACCGCTTGACCCCTGTCCAGTGCCCTTGTGACCCAGTCGAAAAAGTCAAAAAAGTTTGTCTGACAGGATCTGCCAGAGACAAACCTGTGTTACCTGTCATCCTGCAGATCATTAGTCTCAAGAAACGCACCAGCCTATCTTTGAGGATAGACTCCATCAATTTTCCTACAATTGTGGTCAGGCTCCCTAGTTCGTCATTGGGCCCACTCTTATGGAGAGGTATCACATGTGCCTCTATCCAGTCCCCGGGCACGCAATCCGTATTCAGCGAGGTGTTGAACAGATCCACCAATGGCCCTGCCAGGACCTCTGCCAGCTCCCTCAGCACCCTGAGATGAACTCCGTCTGGCCCAGGTGCCTTGTCTACCCTCAGGGACCTAAGGCCCTTCAGCACCTTTTCCACCATAATAACACCATCCGTGGTTGTCTCACTCCCCATTCCTGCTCCTCATTTCCCTTCAGGTATGGGCCCATCCCTCTCCCTTGTGAACACTGAACAGAAGTACTCATTAAGTATTTCTGCCTTCTTGGTTCCCTTATCTACCCACCCACTGCTTTTCCTGATCCTAACTATTTGATCCTTGCTCTTCCTTTTTTCCCCCCGATATACCTGAATAAATCCTTTTCCCCTTCTTTAATGCCCTGCTCTAATCTCCTTTCCCTGACTGCCTTCACAGCCCTTACCGCTCTGCTCACTTCCCTAGATTTTCTCACATAATCCTCTCTGTTCTCTGCCCTGTTGGTTCTCTTGTAGGTCTGGAAAAACCTTCTCTTATCCCTTACCTTCTCCACTACCTCCCTAGTCATCCAGCTTGGTTGCTTGGTCCTTGATTTCTTATGCTGGCTCTTGACACAGGCTTTAGTGGATTCAATCAGTCCAAGTTTTATGATTGCCCACTTCTGTTCGGGGTTCATGTCAGGGATGGCTAAGTCCTCATCATGGTTTTGGGTTGCCCACATCTCAGTGATGGCAGCTATGTCTACCTCCCCTTCTGCTATCAATACCTTCAACTCCGCCATCTTGTTCCCCAGGCTCCTAGCATTTAGTGATACCACCCTCCACCCTGAACCTCTCCCAGCTGCCTCCTTACCCTCCCATCCACCCTCTACCCTAGTCAAATTATGCCCTAACATTGCTGTGGGGGGGGAGTCCTCTGGACCTCCTCTCCTGATTCAATCCATCTCCATAGCCCCCCCAGCAAGTTTAAATTATACCTTTCAGTGATAAATCCCCCCAATCTCTGCTTTAACACCCCAGAAATCTGGTGATATCCAGCAGACCAGACCTGGGTTTGAATCCCACAGCTTCCATTACATACTGTGTGACCCTGAGCAAGTCACTTAACTTCCCTGTGCTCCCAGGTCACTCTTGTAAAAAAGCTTTCAGCTTAGTGTACTACTCCTGGTTAAACAACTAAATTAAAAATGAATCCTCCTTACTGAGATGTAGCCTGTCCCCTACTTATAGATCTGGGTTCTCCCATGTGCTACAACACTCTCCCACTAATCCATACCCCATGGACTCACACCGTTCTCTCTCTGCCATGTGTTGAAGTCCATGATTCTGTGTTTCCTGTCCGTGCTTGCTCGTGGCACTGGCAGAACTTCTGAGAAAGCTACTGTGCTTCCCCCCTCCCTGCATAGCTTCCCCACCACCCTGAAGATGTCCTGAACCTCCTCCATCTGTCTTCCTTTCAGATCATTTGTTCCTAGGTGTACAATGATGTGTGGTCCACCCCCACCTTCTGTACACACCTACCAATATGCTTCCCCACCCTACCTGCTGTCATGCCAGGCATGCACTCCACCCAGATGCTACCTTTCCTGGCACCCCTACCCCCCCATCTAACCCTCTTAACTATAGAGTCCCCCAGAATTATGATTCTCTCCTTCTTAGTGCACTCTCCCTCTTGTTGCTTGACCTTTCCTTCCCCCAAAATGACCCTCCACCCATACCCGCTACTCCCGCCTGATTGCCTCCCTCATTCAGTGCCCTGACTTCACCTCCTACCAACTATGGCTGGTGTAACAGCTTCCCCTACTAAACCATTCCCCTTGTGCCCCCCTTTTGTTCCCCCATGCTGTTTACACTGCCCACCACCCTGCCACCCTCCCCCTACTGTTCCCTTGTGCCATTTCTGAGTAGCGTGCCCCCTACCCAAGATTCCTTCCTCACCCTTGTTCCAGCCTACGCCTACTGTTTCCTCTTTTGCTACACCTCCCTGCTTCTTTATTCCTAGCTTTACTTCCTTACCACCTATTTGTGTTACAGCTAGCACACGCCATCTATGTGCTGCATCCCTTTTCCCCGGTAGTGACCTCCCCTTAACCATCTCAGTGATTACACTACCCATCCCCTTCCCTCCTGCTTCTCCTGGCTGGCCATAACATTGAATTTATTTGTGCTGGTAATTCTCTTTACATATTTGTTCTCAGTCCCCCTTCCCTGAGGCTTATAACCTTGCACAGGCATTGCTGTAGCCTTGTCCCCTCGACTAATCCAACCCCCGTCCCCAGTTCCTGCATGTGACTGCACCAAGTTGTGCAGCCCACCTCCTGACTCCCCTGGAATTTCCTTTTGCCGGCCTGCTGCTGGCTGTATTGTCTCACGGGTTCCCCTCGTGCCCACAATCTACCCTAACCTGTCCTCCCTATGCCTCCAGTTTCCTCCTCAGCCACCCAATCTCCTCCCTCAGCTGACTCATCTGACAGCACACCATGCAGCCTCCCGTCCTCCATGCCACTCCCAGGAATATGGCTGCTCCACATCCTTGGCAGCATACCACCCTCCCTAGCCCTTGCCCTGGCTGGTTGCCCATTCCCATTGATTGGTCCTTCCCCACTCCCGACCCTTCCCCCACACTGGCCTCCTCCTAACCATTTTGTTCATGTTTGTTTTTTCCCTATGCAGGATCCTGACCCCCACCCAGCATGGATCCTAGGAAACTATGCCACTACTACTACCGCCTTACATGGCTCAGACACTTGTTCACAGGTGTCACATAGTCACTCTTTTTACTTCTCTTCCTTGTCTGTTACCCTCACCCCATTCCACACTCTATGTCCTGATTGCTCTGACCAACAGTGGAGCACTATTAGTAGCTGCTGTGCTCGCCTAGTTAAGTGTCTCCCTCAGATATCTCCAATAACACCAAACCTCACTTCCTTGCATGCGCTGTTATTGTCCTTTTGAGAGATTACCCTATTAGAACAAACCGTGTTTTTGCACCCGCCCTGTGACTACAATGTAAGCCCCCCAAAATGGGCTTACCTGAAGAGAGGCCAGGGAAAAAGACCGCGAATGGAGAGAAGGGGAACAAAGGAGAGAGAGAACTGAGAGGAGGGGAGCTGAGAGCCGGGAGGAAAAAGACAAATGAACTGGGACCTAGAGAAAAGCAGGTTCAAAGGCTGCCTGCTGGGATGTAGGCTCTCTGGCTACCCCTCCCCCACTCCAGGAAGCAAGAGGAGGAGGAAGGCTAAGTTGCTGCAGAGAAGGAGAGCAGGAGGTTTCCTTGAGGGGAGTGGGGCTAACTGACTGGACTGGAAGAGACAGTTAAAGTGAGCCTCGGGCTTTGGGGACTGCTCAACATAGGGGCCCTTGAATTTCAGCCAGGGAGCCGAAGTTAGGTGGAGGCCAGGTATATAATCTATCCAGCCATCCATCCCTCCAGTCTAGATCAAAATTAAAAATATGTTTTTACTCGTTCCTCATGACGTGAAGCTCACTGACTGAGACTGGGAGGCCGGAGCTGCCTGAGACCCAACCACGACGAACCACCATGACCAGATGCCCTCATCCAATTTTGAGATTCAAAATAAAGCTGCCAAACAGATCTACAAATGCTACTACTGCTCAGTGGAAATAAACACCTTTATTGTAAACTTCAGGTGCAAAGTGAAAAATGCCAGAGGGCCCTGCATCAGGCATGCCTAATGTTTCTCATATATTGAGTCACTTTTGCACCTGAAGTGAAGTCTACAATAAAGTTATTTGTTTCCACTAAGCAGAAGCAGCATTTGTGGATCTGCTTGGCAGCTTTAGATTCAGACAGTGTAGTGAGCAGCACTATGCAGTTAGGGCAGGGGTGGATTGTCGGGTGGTGCGGTGGGCAGGTATAAATCTGTCCAGGACCAGGCGTCCACTCCAGTCTAGAAGAAAATATATATTTTTTTATTCATTCACGACCGCGATGTGAAGCTCACTCACTGAGCTGCCTGACTGACCCCCTAACCACCAGACTCACTCATCCGATCCGATATTCTATCCGTATCCGATGTTGTTTTTTTTTTTCACTCGTTTGTCGTCCACGATCATCAGTTTGGTTCCCTGTCACCCTGTGTGTAGTGTGTCAGTGGTTCAACAAAGTAGAAATGCAGCAGAGACGCTGTTGTGTACTGCATGCAAAACAGAAAACTTGCCATTATTCACCCATGTATTCTCCACATCAGTGATCACGTTTTTTTTGTGTGTTTTTTTGAGGGGGGGCTGAAATGTTGGAAACTCTTTTGGATAAACTGTGTGCCCCCATTCTATGACCTGCATCTTCTGTAATTACCATTGCTGCTCCTTTCATACTGCCTCTCTGGGTTGTATTGCCTCAACTCAAGTGTTTGTGCAAAAAAAAAAAGAACATCTCTTGGAACTGGAGACTATAAGAAGACCTTTATCTCTCAGCTGCTGCTGCTTTTTATAAGACTTCTTTTTAATAAGCACTCTGAGCTGTGCTATCCTGGGGTAACTAAAAATACTGCCCCCCAATCAAGCAAACATGTTATGCGTTTAACTAAAAGAGGGTCGGTGGGGGTACTTCTATGCAAAAACTGTAAACTCATGACAACAGGGGTTCCAGGTTCAAATCCCATCATTACCAATGGTTACCTGTGTGACCTTCAGCAAGGCAACAGACCTCCCGTTTTCTGTGGATTCTGTGCACTTAAGTTTCAAAACAAGCCGTGCATCTCAACCTTCTGTTACTGAAGTGTGGGACACACATTTAAAATGTGAGGAAGTGTGGGATGTTACCCCTCAACATGTTTTCTGGCACATGATTAAACATAGCTTCAAGCTCAGAATGCTGTGGATAGAAGTGCTTTATTTTACTTTTAATTTTGCACCACAGGGTGAATTTCAGATTTAAAGTCTGATTTTACACTGTGAGACAGCACATTCACTATTTAGGTTATTTTCCATATGGGATGGATATTGAGCAGGGCAATGCAGAGTGGTGAAAGGAAGGACATCCCTTCTAATGTGCTAGGTATGGAACAAGGCTCCACCACCCTGCTTGGAAAAACAGGGAGGGGGGGTTCTCTGCCTGGAATAGCACTTGTTCCTGATGCTTGTGAATCAGATTTCTAATGTTTTGCTTTATTTTTTTTAAGGTGGAGCAACATAGTTCTTCTGGCATACGTGGAACAAGCCTCCCCACCTCATAATGCCTGATAAATCATACATCCCAGCTGAGCTATCAGTTCATTTTTTTAAACAATAACATTCAGTTCACCTTTTTATGTTTGCTTCCACGCATGTGCAAGAAACATAGTGCCATCATCCGAGTTTTCGGAGGTGTGTCACCCCCTCTTCCAATTCAGTCAGTGTGTTGGCAGTCGCGGCTCCAGTCCTCCAATGCATGCTGGAGCTGTCTATAATAACTCCAAAATGCAGTGGCGTACAGTTGAAAGGGGGAGCTACGCTTCAGTGAGCAGCGATCAGATATCGCCTGCTCATCGCAGCTCCCCTACACACATACACACACACACACACAAACACTGCGCCACATACTGCATGCTGCCCCCAAGCACACACTGTATAGCCGGCAGGGTGCCCAATCCCCGTCGGCTGTGCTGTGCCCCCCCAGCCTTCCACATGCCACGCTGGGTGCGACCCCAGTGTGGCAAATCGATAACAGCCGACGGGGTGCCCAATCCCCGTCGGCTCCACTGTCCTCCCCCCCCCCAGAGTACAGGGTGCCACGCTGGGAGCCCACCCCAGTGTGGCAACTGATGCTATGGCCGATGGGGTTACCCAATCCCCCATCGGCTCCACGCACCCCAGCCATCCTTCTGCCACTCTGGGAGCCCATCCCAGCGTGGCAAACATCCCGAGTCGTCATTTTACAACCAAAAAAACCTGTAAATAAAAAACTGTCCCTCGGTGCTTCTCCATGGCCCCCCTCCCTCAACCCGCACCCACCACTGCGCACCCTGCCTCCCACACCATACTTACCTCTGACCTCAGGCGCGACGATCTTCGTGGACTGGGAACACGTCTGCACTCTTCAAAGCCGACCGCGAACTGAGGAAATGCCGGTAAGCTATATAATGGGATAGATAGGGTTTTTTCAACTTTATTGCATATCTCAGGCATTTTTTGGAATTTTTGCATCAAATTTTCAACATGGGGTTTTTGGGACCCCTTCTCATGAATGCTATCACTGTCATGGCGTTACTTGGGCCCGAAGGGTGATTTCGCAGCCACTGCGTGAAATCACCTTTCCGGAATGATTAATGAAACGACATCTGCCAGTGTTCATAAGTGGCTCTCAAGAAGCCTATTTTGAAAATTTGGGAAAATTCCTAAAAATGACTGTTTTACGAGCATGTGTTGTGCAGTTCCTACGCAGGCTCGTAAGTTTGCGATTTTTCAATATTTTCATTCCAGATTTTCAAATTGCCATTTTACCACATCTCCTTATGAGCAGTACAGCTGTCATTTTTCACATCTTGCCCAAAATGTGTTTCCGCCTATGTAGCGCACAGTGGCGCAGTCGGTGTGCGAAATCAATGTACGGGACACATTAAGAAAATCTCAGTGAACCGTTCATGAGCAGAGGTCTTAAAATGGCTATGTTGAAAATTTGGTGAAAAAATTCCTTAAAATGACTGTTTTACGAGCATGCGTTGCGCAGTTCCTACGCACGCTCGTAAGTTTGCGAATTTTCAATATTTTCACTCCAGATTTTCAACATTGCCATTTTATTACATTTCCTTATGAACAGTACAGCTGCCATTTTTCACATGTTGCCCAAAATGTGTTTTGCACATGTAGCGCTCAATGGTGCAGTCGGTGCTAAAGCAATGTTTGGGACAGATTAAGAAATCACAGTTACACTGTTCATGAGCAGAGGTCTTAAAATGGCTATGTTGAAAATTTGGTGACAAAAGTCCATAAAATGACTGTGTTACGAGTGAGCATTGCGCAGTTTCCACGCACCCTCGTAAGTTCATGACTTTGTAATATTTTCAGTCTAGATTTTCACCAGTGGCATTTTTCCACACTTCCTTATGAACAGTACAGCTGTCATTTTTCACAACATGGCCAAAATGTGTTTTCCCCCTTTCAGCGCAGAGATGCATGGTCGCTGTGAGAAATCATTGTTCGGAACAGATAAAGAAAATCACAGTGACACTGTTCATGATCGGAGGTCCCAAAATGCCTGTGTTGACAATCTGCTGTAAAAAATCCCAAACTAATTACATTACGGGTGTGCGTTGCACAGTTTCTATGCATGCTCGTGACTTCACCAGTTTTTTTAATATTTTTACTGCAGATTTGCAACATTGCCATTTTTTACACCTCCCCATGAACAGTACAGCTGTCATTTTTTACATCCTGTTCGGAATGTTTTTGCACCTGTGGTGCTAAATGCCGTAGTCGCTGTGCATAAGCAGCTTTCTGCTAACAAACTGATATTGCCACTGTTCATGAGGTGGGGTCACAAAAAAAACATGTTGAAAATTTGGAGTGAAAATACCAACGAATGCCTGAGGTATTAGGGTTTCCAACCATACCACCCAACCCTGTAGAGAATGACAGGCATCAGGGATGTGACTTGGGATCCTTGCCTGTAATGCTCATACCATTCCGCACCCTGCAGCCAGTGAGAGGCATCGAGGTATGCCTTGGACTCTTTGGCCCCAAAGTTCACCCCATTCTCCTATACAGCACCCATCTCACCGTACTTCCTGATGGAATGGGGTGCACATAAGGGCCAAAGACCCTAGCAGCCCCACCGTGACACTTGTCAGTGTCTGCAGGATGGGGTGTGGTGAAATGGCGTGGCCGTTATGCCTGATGACCCAAAGGCACACCCCAATGCCCGTCACTCTCTGCAAGGTGGTGGTGGGGTTGGCTTCAGTTCAATACTTCACTGCCATTCCTATTACACAGCTCTGTAACTTCTACACTACCACTGCCAATGCCAGCAAGCAAACATTCAGCATTGACAAATGCTTGTTTGTTTTGTTTTGTTCAGATATCAACCATGGCTTCAGGAGCAGTTATTAATCATGACAGGGCAGACTTTATTTGTGTAGGTCTCTTTAAGCCTGTAGGGCACTTCTCTTTGAGACTGTGTTTTCTCTTTGTAGATAGCACTTTCTTGGGTTAGTTCTGAGCCAGAGTAAGCCCACCTTTACAAAACACCACAGGAAGGATCATGACTACAGTACAATACAATGCACTACAGTACTTAAATATGCTGCACACAGTCAGCTAATGACAGCCAAGGGCTTTCTTCCATCTAGTCTGCCCTGTTTTGACCTCTGGTAATCCAGAATCGCACTTGTCTTAAGGGTTTGGAAAGGTTTTAAAGGCTGTATACTGGCACAAGTATATTCTTACAAGTATGAAACCACTATTAGAGTGATGGTTTACCCAATTGTGGCACTGTATGGTCAGCAAAGGATCTAACTAGAATGACAGCATGGAAATACTTGACACAGTTCTAGCCACTGGCACCTTTCTAGGTGTTTTATGTCTCTGTCTGTCTCTCTTGTGCTGTGTTTCTTTTTTTCATTCTGTATGTCTAAATTTTAATCAGTCATTCAAATGGCCCTCTGGCATGTTTTTACATTTTGTGTTGTTTTTTTTTTTTTTAGTTGCCTTTGTCCTGTGCCAACCAGCTCTCAGTCTGCCACTGTAGAATCAGATATATCCCAAAACAGCAAGACAACTGATGAATTTCTTTCTCTCTCTCCTATGCTTTTCTTGTGTATTCCTCTTAGTAATAAGCACTGCTTTATGTTTTTAGGTATCATGCAACTGACCCCTGTTGGAGGTTCTCCACATCATTCAGCATGCCTCTTAATTGTCCATCTCTACCGTCTTGCACAGCTTTGCACCATCTGCAGACACACCTTGCTCTCCCGTCATAGAAACATACGACAATAGGGCACTCAAGAATGTATAATTAGGCCATAATCACACTTCACTGGTTTGTGTAAAATCAGGCTGAAAATCCTGAGGTGCGGAATTGCTGTGTCAGAACTGTATTCCCTGTCATATCTTGTTGAAACATGGTGACACAGTAATTTAGGCTGAGAGGGGACTCTAGTTCCGTCTGCCCCCCCTCCCCCAAACGCACTTTGTGGGACAGGACTAAGTATGCTGTGCAAACATCACCTTTTGAAGGGCACTGTGTTAACCTGAAAGCTTGTGTACTGAAAAGTTCTTGCTGGTGCAATAAAGTTATCAAATTATCTACTTTGTTCACCAGTATGCAGGCATGTAGTAGTTCCTGGGGATACCTACCCTGCTACCCACGGTATCCTGTGATTCTTTTGGGTTTATGTTCCTGTAAATTATGACAAGTTCAGGTTTGTATTACATAAACATAGAGACATAGACTCTGACGGCAGATAAGGACCGCTTGGATCATCTAGTCTGCCCATTTCCCTACCGACAGGATAAGACGCAGACCCTAGTTAATCAACAGCCTATTTCTTCCTACCCCCCACAAGAACTGCCTTATGTCTCTCCCATTCATTCTTGAATTCTCCCACAGTTTTATACCCCACAACCTCCTCAGGAAGGCTGTTCCATGCATCCACTACCCTCTCGGTGAAAAAATACTTCCTCACATTGCCGCTGAACTGCCCCCCATCTTTAAATTGTGTCCCCTTGTTCTTGCATGTCTCTTTTTCTGAAAGATGCTACCCTCTTGGACTTTGTTGATTCCACTGAGGTACTTTAAAGTTTCTATCATGTCCCCCTCTCCTCCTTTCCTCAAGGGTATACATATTAAGCTCCTTTAGTCTCTCCTTGTATGGCTTCTCTTGCAGACCCTGCACCATTTTAGTTGCCCTTCTCTGGACTGCCTCTATCCTGTCTATGTCCTTGCAGAGATGGGGTCTCCAGAACTGGATGCAGTACTCCAGATGAGGTCTCACCAACTATCTGTACAGAGGGATAACAACTTCCTGTTTTCTGCTGGTGATGCCTCTCCCTGTGCATCCCAGTATACCCCAACCCTCCCTACCGACTTCTCACATTGCTTGCTAACCTTAAGGTCATCTGATATGATTACCCCCAGGTCCCTTTCCATTTTTGTTGTTGTTACTACCTCCCCCCCATTGTGTAATCTTCCCCTGGGTTTTTGTTTCCCAGGTGCATTATTTTATACTTCTTTGCATTGAATCCTAGCTGCCATACTTCTGATCATTCCTCCAACCTTGCCAAGTCCTTCTCATCCTTTCCACGCCTCCTTATGTATCAACCCTGTTGCAGATCTTTGTGTCATCTACAAAGAGGCATACTTTTCCTTCTAGTCCTCTGCAATGTTACTTATAAAGACATTAAAAGGACTGGACCAATACTGAACCCTGTGGTACCCACTAGTAACCCCTCTTTCTTAGAGTGGACTCCTTTGCAATTACCTTCTGTGTCCTGTTGTCCAGCCAATGTTTTACCCAGGCTAACACCCTGGGACCCACTCCCAGGCTGGTTAATCTGACTATTAATCTTTTGTGTGGGACTGTGTCAAATGCCTTGCTAAAGTCTAGGTAGACCATGTCCACAGCCCCTCCCTGGTCTACTACTTTGGTCACCCAGTCAAAGAAATCTATTAGATTTGTCTGACATGACCTTCCCACTGTGAACCCATGTTGCCTTGGGTCCTGTGCTCCACTGGCCTCTAGGTACTCAACAATTCTTTCCTTCAGAAGTGACCATCACTTTCCCTACCACAGAGGTCAAACTGACAGGTCTGTAGTTTCCTGCCTCTGTCTTGGTCCCACTTTTGTGAAGGGGAATCATATCCGCCTTCCTCCAGTCCTCGGGTACCATCCCATCCTCCCATAATTTGTTAAAAAGGGTAGTCAGTGGTTTCACTAATTCTCCTTGTAATTCTTTTAGAATTCTGGGGTTAATTCCATCAGGCCCCATTGCTTTGTCCAACTTCAGTTTTAGGAGTTCTTTCAGAACCCTTTCTTCTGTGAAAGGACTGGGATCAACCCCCCCCCTCAAGAGTGCTTCTGTTAATTGGATTAGGTGTCTCTCCCTCCTCTTTTGTGAATACTGAGCAGATATATTCAGTATTCCTGCTTTTTCACTGCCCCCCTCTGCCCACCCACCGTTCATTCTATTCATCCTCACTATCCCTCCCTTTGTCTTTCTATGCTCTCTGATATACCTATAAAAGGTTTTATCCTCCTTCTTAACCAAGTTGGCTATCTTTTCCTCAGTTTGGGCCTTTGCTATTCTGCCTTCCTTCCCTGCTTCCTGCTGCCTTAACTGGTACAGCTCTCTGTCCTGCTCCTTCTGTGTTTCCTTATACTTCCTGAATGCTATCTTTTTCTCCCTGACTTTCCCCGTCACTTCTTTTGAGAACCATAGTGTTTTTTTCTTTCTTATTAGATGAGGATGTTAACATAATTCATTCCCCTCAACCCACAAACTTAAGGTAAACATGTTTAAAAGTCGTTCAGTTTCATGCTCACCATGTAAGATGATAATTACAGTTCTGTAATCTCTGTGCTGTCTCTGCAGCAAGTTCCAGCAAGGCATCTGACTGCTTGCTGAAACTTCTGTAACAAATGCCATTTAGCACATCTAAATTGGTGATCACCATCCTTTTGCCTTCCTGCACTGCCACAAGGATATGACATGGTGACATCAGATACAAGGCGTGTCTGACATCGTACAGGTCCAGGTGGCACCAAGTGCTTTCAGTTGAGCGCTGTGGGTGGTGATGGTAGTACGCTGCAATCACCCAGATCATTTTCTAGTTTCTAAAAATAATTAGTATCTTCCAAATCTTCAAAATATGTATAACATTACATTAATAAAAAATCCAAAAGCCACAATATTCTACATTGTCCTTTACAATTTACCCAAAGAACTTGACAATGCACTCTTATAACCATAGAGGCACAGTAGCTGTATATAAAAACACACAGTATAGAAGAGCATGAGGATGGTGAATGCCAGTTCAGATGTGCTGAATGGTGTTGCTACAGGAGTGTGGCAAGCAGTCAGATGCCCTGCTGTGATTTGCTGCAGAGACAGTACAGAGATTGAGGAACTGTAACTCTCATCTTGCATGTTGAACATGAAACTGCGTGACATTCGAAAATGCTTAACTTAGAGGAAAACAGTGGATAAGTGCAGGTCACTCACTGATGTGATCAGTGCCCCATCCACTGTGAAGTTGCTGGAATGTGTGTCATTTCTTTTTTTTTTTTTGTGTCATTGCATTTTTTTTTTTGTTTATTTAAGTTGCACTACCCTTTCCATATTCTCTGTCGCAACGTCTCTCCTTAGCGGTAGCAGTAAAGGTCAGAGCCAACAGGCTGGACTTCAGGAAATATTAGGGAACACAGTGGAATGAAGGTAAGGAGGCATACCAAACTTCCCTAAGGGAAGCAGGGAAGGCAGTAAGGCAGGCAATGGCCCAAACTGAGGGGAAACTAGCACAGACAGTAAAAGAAGGTGACAAGACTTTCTATAGATACATTAGTGAAAGGAGAAAGTCCAGAGGGGGTATTACTAAGATCAAATGAGATAAGGGGGCATGTGAGGAGGAGGGAGGACCATGTAAAAGCATCCATCCTAAATAGATGTTTCTGCTCAGTACTTACTGAAGAGAAGGTAGGGCAGGGCTCACAGCTCAGCAGCATGGACACAGGGGAGGGAGGTGATCACTAGTCCCTTCACAAAAGAAAGGGTCCTACAAGAGCTCGATAAGCTCAGGGTGGACAGGGCAAGTAGAGGTATCACAATCTGTAAGAGGGAGGTAATAATCCCTCTTTACAAGACACACTGGTTAGGCCCCATCTGGAGTACTGCGTGCAGTTCTGGAGGCCACACCTTCACAAGGACATTAACCAAACTGAGGCAGTCCAGAGAAGGGCAACCAAAATGGTGCAGGGACTGCATCAGAAAACATATGAGAACAGATTAACAAAGCTCAATATGTATGCCCTAGAGCAAGGAGGGAAGAGAGGTGATATGATCAAAACATTCAAACACCTTAAGGGCATTAACAAGGTGAAAGAATCTAACATGTTTCAATATAAGAAAAATGGCAGGACAAGAGGACACAGCATGAGATTAGAGGGAGGCCAATTAAGACAAGAGCCAGTAAGGCTAGCACAGGGACACCAAGCTGATTGTGGCGAGCATTACAAGCCGAGATTGGAAATACTTTCATAATTTAACCCAGCCAGAGACAAACTATAGTACAGGGCAAAGGGCCATGCTCAGACTGTGAAACTGGCTGAAAAAATCCCTGCTGTGCAGCAGGAGGGCAGAGCCTTTCTATTACTACAGTACTGTTACACTTTTATATGCTTCCAGGGCTTTATCATAAAACCCCTTGGAAGCATATAAAAGTATAACAGTGACAGTATTGCTGCACAGCAGGGATTTTTTCACCTTGTCATGAATGCAAAAGGGAATTTATTGTACTTTACTTTAGTATTTATTCCTTCATCGTTCATTCAAGCCCAGCTATATTTTGTGGATAAATGTGTTTGATGCCCGTGTTTCTGACTAATGTTAGCACACAAATCAGTGAGCTTCTCTCTCCAGCTATAGCAATTACAAAGAAACACAGAAGTTGACAGCAGATAAGGACCGCAAGGCACATCCAGTCTGCCCATTTCTTTTTCTACCTTATGAATGTGCCATTGGCCTTTGCTCTGTCAATGGTCTATCTATTCATACTCATCTGTATTGCTCCCTTATGCCTATGCCATGCCTGTTTGAAGCTCTGCACTGTATTCATATCCACCACTTCCTGTGGTAGGCCGTTCCATGCATCCACCACCCTTTCTGTGAAAAAGAACTTCCTCACATTACCCCTTAATCGGCCTCCCTCTAATCTCATGCTGTGTCCCCTTGTTCTGCTATTTTTCTTCTACTGAAACATGTTAGACTCTTTCACCTTGTTAATGCCCTTGAGGTGCAATTAAGGTGTTTGAATGTTTCAATCATATCACCTCTCTCCCTCCTTTGCTCTAGGGTATACATATTGAGCTCAGTTAATCTGTCCTCATATATTTTCTGATGCAGTCCTGTCAGTCCCTGACAGAGTGACAGTAAAGTTATTTCAAAGTTTTGAGATTTGTAGTAAATGTCTCATCTGTGGGGATGCTCATGGCGGGGGAGGGGGCAAAAATATACCTAGCAGTACTTGTCCATTTTATTTCTGCACCCTGCTCATGTGGGATGTACTGTCCAGTTAATCATTTACCTTCTTGGTTCCAGCCTTTCTCCCACATCGGCATATACTGTGATGTGTGCAAAGTGAGGAATGGGACTGCACTGACCGTTATAGGTAACATTGCAAGGTTTAGATGCTGATTTACTTGTGTTAATTAACAATTAACAATTGTTAATTGCATTACTTAACAATTTCTAATTAACGAAAGAAAATCTGTGTTGAGAACTGTCACCATTGACTATAATAAAGCATGCAGTCCTGTACCTCGCTTTGCATATGTCACAGCATATACATATGCAGGGTCAGGGCAATGAGTGGAAGGGATCAGATGGATGGTCAGTTGGGTCCCAAATAATATCCCTTGGGGACCCCTCAATGGTAGCACTGCGTACTTCAGTATCAGCAACCTGGGAGCACAAGGAAGTTAAGTGACTTGCTGAGGATCACACAGTAGTATGCATCTAGGCAGCTGTGGGATTCAAACCCAGATCTCCTGCTCTGCAGCTTAGAGCATTATCCCACTATGCTATACTTCTTTTAATGACTTGAGTTATGATTTTAACAATTCTTTTTTTCAGGTAGCAGGCAGCGATGTGTAACTTCTCAGGAGGAAGTTAACAGCCATATCAACAACCATCGGCGGTTGAATAGAGAGTGAGTGAAGGACAAGTGGAAGCCGATAACAATGTAAGTACCTTCAGGAGAGGGAATGTCTTACAACACAGTTGTAATCCAACATAGTAATCAGTGTGTGGGGGGGGGGTCACAAATTGTGATAAGTGCTTGAGAGATAGTAAAGCTTTCTTATTTGAGATTTTTGTTTTCATTATGTACCATATATAATCCCTGTGACCACATTTTCCATCCATATTCATACTGCTTAATAAGAGACATAAACAAGATGTGCAGTCAACAGCATGCTTTTAATTGCAATGCTTGCAATAGTAACATTAACATTTAAAATGTATTGTACATGTTAACATTATTAAATTAAAAAGAAATGGTGTCTGTAGGTAGAAAATCAATGTTGAGCAACTGACATTCATTTCTTTTATCTTTTTCTAATTTACAATACACTTTGACACAGTTTACCTTCTGACATGAACTTTATTCAATAAAGTGCATGCCAGAAGGTAAATAGTGTCGTTCTTAGTCTCTTTGTCATCTTCTAGCCTTAGTTTCAACTGTTTCTTTCATTGTCTGGTACCGAGGTGGATTTTGGTACTGCTTTCTGTGCCTACAGTCAGTTGGTTTCATTGTCAGCAGAGTTGTGCAATGTTGACTGTCCTGTTTAAAAAAAAAATTAAGAACAGTGTTAAAATTGCATGCTTATTGTGTGGGTTGTGTATGAAAGTCAGTGGACTGTTGCAGCATATTAAATCAGAGTGTTCTTTTATTCTGATAGTCTTTCTTTTCCTTTTTTAGGTTTTCAGCTGTTTTTTGAGACGAATATTGGATATGTTCAGGTAAGGTAAACTGTTTTGGGGTCTGATAATGTAGCTGACAAGCAGACTGTAATTTGTTGTTGTGTTTTCACATACCAGACCGTTTTTTTATACGTAGAGGTTTGTGATTTAGAAGATGAGTTACGTTCCATTACCATAACACCTGGTCATGCATGCCTCATTGCTTCATTGTGATGGTTCTCCAACATGAAAAGAGTTGCTTAATATACCTAATATGCTGTATTTCTTAGTGAGATATGTTTATGTAGCTGCATGACAGGGTAATGATATATTTGGAAATGGAAGCCATCTCTGTAACTATGTATGTTTGAGAGGCGCACATAGTTTGAGGTGTACATACTCTCTATGATTTATGGTATGTACACTTAAACAATATACCACAACAGGGTGTGGATGATCCCATTGCCAGGATTTATCCATGCCTGGTGTTTGATCACGAGTCCGAAGACTGACTTACAAACCATATTTTGCGTGGTTGAATCCTGCCATCCCCCATACCACGTCATGGCATATTTGTCAAAATAAAAAAAAAAACAATGCAGCTGTCAAACTTTTTGTGTTATTTGTCATTGTATTTTATACTACGGACATGATCCATCCTATACCTGGACTTCAGAAAGCCCCTTGATTCAGTGCTGCATAGTAGGCTGACCATCACACACAGCTACCTGGGAGCAGGGCACCAACTTGTTATATAAATCAGGAGATGAGCTGCTTGAATAATAGACTGCAGAAGGTGGTACTGGGGGGGCATGTATCTAAGCCTAGGGCAGTGACAAGTGGGGTCCCACAGGGCTCAGTGCTGGGACCAGTGTTGTGTAACATTTTCGTTGCCAGTACTCAGAGTAAGAAGTCGGCAGCACGAACTCCACTCACTACAAGTTAAGACTCAATCACCATCATTAGATGCACTGGACAAGAACCATAGATTCCATCAGGAATTTATTAATCCAAAAAGTGAAAGACATCCATGGTAATAAAAAACAGTCATAGGCCACAAAGTGAACCCCTCCCCACGCAGTCTTACTCAGAAGAACCAAACATTTTCGTGCAACAGAACTTTCTCAAGGTTGGCGACACTTGGTATGACAAAATATTTAAAGGTCAAATTTAAAAAGACAGTGCAGGAAAAACACATATATAGATAAACCACTTTTCTTCTCCATAGATATAAATATGGTAAATTCACTAAATAAATACTCAGGCTAATATCATACAATATAATATTAAAGTGCCACAGACATGCATAATACAACTATGTGCTCAATAAATACTAGCAACATAATGCCAAAAACGAAGGATATCAAATGACATAACATAATCATCCTCCCCACATTTCAGATGCAAAAAACATGATGTTCATAGAATGTCAAGAAATTTCAATTGCAATAAACTTTCCAGATAAGAATATATAGTAAACGGTGTGCAATATTTTTGACACACAGCAGCATAAACATTGTCAGATAAAACTTCAGTTATGTAAAAACTATATATATAAGGAACATAGCTCCCAATCTGATGGCATTCTGTTATACTGGACTGAGGGGATTCCCCTACGGAGGCCTTCCTGGTGGCCGAAGCCATTGTTGGCCTGGCCCAGGAGCTGTGGCAATGGCCAGCTTCTTGTCCAACACCTTCGGCCAGGATGGCTTGGAAGTATGCTGTCCCTACAGGTTCACTCTCCAGTTTCTCGGAGCACCCCTCTGCAGAGGGGTTAATGACCGACAGCATTTTCCGGCGTTCCGGAAATGCTTGGGATGTGGGCAAGCCACCCGATAAGGAGTCCAAGAAATTGGACTACTCCGGGTGGAAAGTCTATGCTGCTTCTTCCCTAGGCCTTTGTCAGGCTAGCTCGGCTGTCCTGATGGCGCACTTTTCACACGCCCTTTTGGGCTCCCTGGATGAGGTGAATTCCTCATCTCCCAGCTGACCTTCAAACAATGGTCAAGTAGGTGCAGGATCAGAGAAGGGCAGTGGCCAAACAGCAGCTCCAAACTTCTTTGGACATCACTGACTTGTGTGCCCGGTCAGTAGCGGCCGTAGTGGCCATGTGCCGCAGAGCTTGGCTGTGGATCTCCACCTTTACGGTGGATACCCAGCACGAGCTGGCAGACATTCCCTTCCTGGGTACCGACTTGTTCAGTCCCAGGGTAGAGGGTCATCTCTAATGGATCGAGAAGTCCAACGCCACCTTGGACTTGGTCACATCCGCCAGAAGGGCAAAGGCCACCAACAGCAGCATAAGCCCTTTTGTCCTTCAGCCCCTGTGGCACGTCCGGCCCAGCAACACCAGCATCAGGACCAGCAGGCTTGCACTTGGCACCCCAAAGCCAAGCCTGCTGCTTCCTCCAGCAGGAAGCCGGGAGGGAAAGGTCCAGGTGGCTCCTCGGCCGGCCCTTCCTCCAAGCCTGCCCAGTGATGGGTTGAGGGGTGTCGCCCCCAACCTCGTCACTTCTCCCTGAGTTCCCCCATGGGGGGACAGCTCCACCACTTCCTTTCCGCCTGGTCCGTTATCACCACAGACCACTGGGTGTTGGAAGTGGTAGGCAGGGGTCTGCCTCTGGAATTCGAACAGTCCCCACCCTATCGAGCTGTCGCCCCACGGGGGGCTATGGGTTCCGCAGCCTCTCTGTCAGCTTTTTGAGCCAACATTGCCCTGCTCCTCCAGAAGGAGGTGATCAGGGAGGTGGCAGACCCTCCTCCAGACCCAGGGTTTGTGTTCAGGTACTTCCTGGTCCCAAAACAGACGGGGAGCTGGTGCCCCATTCTCGACCTACATGACCTGAACAAGTTCCTAAGGTCTCGCACCTTCAGGATGGTCACTCTGGCTCAGATCATTCCATCCTTGGAATGAGGCATGTGATTCTGTTCTCTGGACCTTCAGGACGTGTTCTTTCACATCCCAATCCGTCCGTCTCACCAGCGATTCCTCTGCTTCAGGGCAGAGGGATCCCTTTACGAGTTCCGGGCCATGCCTTTTGGCCTCTCTCCAGCTCCCAGGGTCTTCACCAAATGCATGGCAGTGGTGACAGCATTCCTGTCATGCTGAAAGGTCTGGGTGTACCCTTACCTGGATGACTGGCTGATTGCAGCCCCGTCCAGGTTGGAGGTGAAGCGGTCCAGAAATCTGGCTCTCCAGGTCTGCTCTCAGATTGGCCTCCTCATTAATGAGGCCAAATTGGAACTCGTGCCATCGCAGGTGATTCAATTCATTGGGGCAGAGCTCAACTCTCTTCAAGCCAGAGCATGGCTCCCGGTGGACAGGGCAGAGGTCCTTTCCTTCTTTGCCCAGTCATTTCTGGTTGGGCAATTGCATCCTGCCCTGGGACTTCCTGCACCTTCTGGGCCTCATGGTGGCCTGCACCAGTGTGGTCCATTGAGTCCGTTGGCATATGCATCCTCTGCAGTGGGGGCTGGCCCGCCAATGGTCACAGCGCTCTGGTCCTCTGGACCAGCCAGTGACAGTGACCCAGGAGATGTGGAATGGCCTCCAGTGGTGGCTCATTCCAGCTCATCTGCAGGAGGGTATCCCGTTTGTCTGCCCTGAGCTGATGGTCACTCTGATGACCGACGCCTCTCTGATGGGTTGGGGTGCCCATCTGAGGGAGCTCAGAGCTCATGGCCTCTGGTCCCCTCCAGCACTTCGATGCCACATCAACCTGCTGGAGCTTTGAGTGGTCCGACTAGCCCTCACCACCTTCGCTCCATTTGTACGGGGTCAAGTGGTCCAGGTCCAGACAGACAACACCACGACCATGTACTACCTAAATCATCAGGGCGGGATGCACTCCTTGCCTCTGTGCAAGGAGGCTCTCCACACTTGGTCTCTTGTGATCAGCCTGGAGGTAGATCTCCTAGTCATCCATGTGGCAGGAGCCTCCAACAGTCTGGCTGATGCCCTCAGCTGGATAGGAGCTGCGTCCCATGAGTGGTGTCTCCTGCCAGAGGTAGTACAAGATTTGTTCACCCACTGGGGCACCCCTCAGGTGGAACTGTTTCCCTCCAGGGAGAATGTGAAGCTGAGGCTGTTTCATGCCTGACCCCCTCAGCAGGGCTCGCTGCAGGGAGATGCCTTCTCGAGGCCGTGGATCCCGGGCCTCTTCTACGCCTTCCCTCCATTTTCTTTGATCCACAAGGTGCTTCTCAAGGAGAAGAGGGACAAGGTGCAGGTGATTCTGGTGGCTCCAGACTGACCCTGTCAGTTCTGGTATTTAGATCTCTTCAGCCTCAGCTCCAGGCTCCCAAGGCAGCTTCCAGCCCGCCCAGACCTAATCTCAGTCAACAAGGGGAAGGTACTCCACCTGGACCTTCAATCCCTGCACTTGACAGCCTGGTTCCTGAGCGGCTAGAGTTCCAGGTCTTGGGTCTTTCTGACGAGGTCCTCAGCGTTGTTGAGGCATCCCGTAAGGAGTCGACCAGAAAATGCTATGCCTTCAAATGGAAGAGATTCTCCATTTGGTGTCAGGATAAGGGGTTGGACCCTTCCTCCTGTTCTTTGGCTAGTATTCTGGACTACCTGTGGTCCCTTTCTCAGCTAGGGCTTCAGTCAACGACCCTTAAGGTGCACCTGGCAGCCATCTCTGCTTACCAGGCATGGGTCGGGAAACAGTCAGTGGTGCAGGAAAAGGTGGTTGGGAGCTTTTTCAAAGGCTTTAATCACATATCCCATCTGGTGCATGAACCTCCACCTCCATGGGATCTACTGCTGGTATTGGCTAAGCTCATGGGCAAGCCATTTGAACTGATGCACAGGTGTGACATCTCTCACCTGTCATGGAAGACCACCTTCTTGGTGGCTATCACGTCAGCCAGAAGGATGGGAGAGCTCCAGATGCTTTCCATCGAGTCTCCTTATCTGGTCTTCCACAGGCACAAGGTTGTCCTGCGCTCCCACCTGAAATTCCTTCTGAAGGTGATGTCGGAGTTTTACCTTAACCAGGTGCTGACTCTGCCAGTGTTCTACCCCAATCACACCTCGGAGGCCGAATATAGGCTCCATACTTTGGACCCTAGAAGAGCGCTCTCTTATTATAAGGAGTGGATGGCTGAAGTTCGGGGAGAGGTTCACCAGCTGTTTGTCACCTATGCTGAAGCTGCACCTGGCAGACCTGCAGCCAAGCAGACGATAGCAAGGTGGGTCACCTCCTGTATAGATCTCTGCTATAGGTTGGCGGGCATGGAGCCTCCCAAAGAGATAAGAGCTCATTCTACCCACCATACCACTGCTTCAGTGGCTGCTTCCAGGGACGTCCCTATCCAGGAAATCTGCAGGGCTGCTACCTGGAAGTCAGCACACACCTTCATTACCCACTACCACATCGACCTTGAGCCATGCCAGGATGCTGGTTTTGGGACCTCGGTTCTCCAGTCCTTATTTCCCAAGTAGGGGGTGCGCACCTTGCCTCCCTCCTCCCGGAGAACTGCTAGGAGTCTGCCAGTAAGTGTGGATTGAACAACATATCTGCATCCCTAGAAATACAGATTACTCACCTGTAACAGGAGTTCTAGAAGTGGTGTATGTTGTTCATCCACATGACCCACCCGACCTCCCCGGCTTCGACGAGCAACCTGGCTTCCAGTGGGCTAGATCTGGTGTCATGGGGTGGAGCTGAGAGTTTTACCACCCAGGTGGGTGGGAGGAGCCAGCTTGAAGACCTTCCGACAAGATTTAAAGCGGCAAGGAACCTGCCAGTAAGTGTGGATGAACAACATATACCACTCCTAGAACTTCTGTTACAGGTGAGTAACCTGTATTTATGTGTATCAAAGACATCTTTTTGCGATTGAATTTGCCTCTGGAAAGTCTGCAGGGTTATTGTTTTGATGGTGCTAGCAACATATCTGGTAAATTCTCAGGTGTGCAAGCTCGACTAAGAGAAATATGTCCAGATTCACTGTTTGTTCACTGTAGTAACCATTCGCTGGCTCTTGTTCTACAAGAGGTGGCTTGGGAAGTACTTCTTATAGCAGACACATTAAACTTTGTTCAGGACATTGCAGTTCTCATTCCAGAATCTGCAAAGCATTAAAATATATATGAATCTGTATTTGGCTGTGGGGAACCTGTGTGCAACATCTTAAGTCTTTGCCCTACAAGATGGTGTGTTAGGACAGTGGCAATCACCTGTGTTTGTTCTGCCTATAGTGCACTTCTGGAGACACTGTCAACACTTGAGCATGACAACACTATCAGAAGTGAAATAAGAGCAAACATTTCTGGGCTTTTGAAACATGCTAAAAGTGCAAGGACTTACTTCGGTTTACTGTGCTGTGAAGCCATTTTTGGACCTTGTGAAATGGTAGCAAAAGGTCTCCAGAGTATAAATGCTAGTGCACTTGGAGCAATGGAATCTGTGAAAATAATAACAGAATGAATGACAGTACTAAGGGAAGATGCAACTGTTCAAGAAATAATGAACAAAATGAAATCTGTGCTGCCGAGAACAGTTTGAAGATTCCAAAAACTACCAGGGTAAGCAGAACACCAGCTCGCTTCAGGCAGACTACAGAACCAGAAGAAGTAATGTCTGAAACTCATGAAGTGATATGGAAGTGGGAATTTTATGAAGCCATAGATCTGGTAAATGCTGAATTACAGCGTTGTTTCAATCAGGATGGCATGAAGACTGCTGCACAAAGGGAGAAAATTCTTATTAATTCTGCATGTGGACGGATACTCACTGCAGATTTGGAAGAACTTCACCTTCCTCCACAATTCGATTAACTCATGCTTTATATGCAGTTAACGATGTTGGGTGATATAGCGAAAGGAAAACACTTAAAAAGTATCCCAAAGATTGTGGAATGTTTTGGAACTCTTCGGCCACAAACAAGAGAACTCTTTAAAGAAGTAGAACATTTCATTAAACTTTGCCTGTGTTTACCAGTGTCAGTTGCAGGGTCTGAGCGATCTTTCTCTGTCCTCCACCGTCTAAAAACTTGGGTGTGTAACACAATGAGCCAAAGAAGGCTAACACACCTTGCTATTATGCATGTACACAGTGACATTCTGGACACAATAGATGTCAATTCCTTACTCAAAAAATTTGTCAGCATTACACCTGAGCGCAAGTCAACTTTTGGAGCCTTCTAACTGTCCTTCTCTATAAATTAATATACAACTATATGAAGAGTATAAGTACACATTTTGGTTACTTTCTGAGTTCGCTTGCTACTCCTGTTCAAGGGGTAGGGGGGAGTCATAACAAAAGTGAGCTTTTCCTCAATAGAAACATCAAAACTCATCATAGAGCATCTAAAACACCAGAGCTTCTAGGGGCTTGGCGGCCACAGATTCCCAGATTTTATATAGTGGAGACTACTTATAAGAAAACTGTATTTGCCAAAAAAAAATGTGTTCTTATACACAGGCTGTTATTATACACAGGCTACCAGTTTAAATGACTTGACTGCCACAATAGCACATTTTTCCACTTGATGGTGGTATGCGAGCATGAAAGGGAGCGATACTGACAAGCAACATAGTGTAAAAAACAGTTTATTTGTATTTCATTAAAGAACACTTATTAAAAAGCATTAAAATCTACAAAGAGAACTTCAGAAAATAAAGAATTGAATCAAACATTTGATGTTGTGAAATAGTCAGTGATTATTTTGTTGCCGAACATTTCTTAGTGAGAGTTCATGGGTGTATGCATCTAGTGTGTCACAGGTTGTGAGATCAGCGCTTTCTTTGCTTAGAATGTAGTGCCCCTTAGCTTGAGCATGCATTCCTGGACCTTGACTTCACTTGCAGCAGGTGGTTATATGCTGCCAGAGGGGCTACAGTCCTTATCATCTGATCTTCCGTCAGTCGCCTCCCTCTCTTCTTCTTTTGTGGTTAGAATGTCCCAAGTGATCTACTCTGTAATTGACCCTGTAGTCTACACCTCAGCATGTATTTCAATGTATGATGAAAATTCCTCCAGTGACAGCCCAAGTCATGTATGGTCTCCTCCACAATTGGGGTACTTGCAGGTTCACAGGTGAATCCTGCTTTTACAAAGCAGTTGTGGATGGTCTCTACTTTAACCTTTGGCCAAGATGCATCTAGCATTTGTATGCAGTCTAAAATGTTTCTCTACCTGACTCCCTCGCTGGATCTGGTGCCTTTGCTGCCCTCCCCTCATTGATATCGAGCCACAGTTTCTCCACAAATTTTTTCCGGCAGTGCTTGTGATATTGATTCTTTACACCTGGATCTCTGAGAGGCTCGATGATGGTGAGGCACCAGTGTAAGTGCAGTTCTTTGTTTACAGGCATAGGCACCAGAAATGGGGGCGGGAGGGCAGCCGCCCGCTGCTGCTTTGTGCACCAGGAGTTTGCCCTATGTTTCTGTGGAAGGGCGGGAGCCGACTGGCGTCTAGGGTTTTTTTTTTGGTTGTTTGTTTTCATGCATTTCCCTAGCAGCTCTCAAGCGTTTTCATTTTTTTTAAAGGTGGGGGGGTCTAAACATATGACGTGCCCCAGCCAGTGGACCTGATTGAGACGGCAAACATATCTCCCAATCAGGTCCGCTTTGAAAGAAATGAAGGTGTGACTATAGTTAGGGGCGGGTCGCATGGGGTCTTTATATGCCCACAGATTTCCTTGAATTTTCTTATTTCTGTTCTCCTCTGGAGACATGGTGGACTACTCGAGACATGGAGAACGAGTGACTAGTGCTTTATTTTTGCAGCAGTAAGTCGGTGCCAGTGTGAAGGTAACTTGGACGGAGAGGAGCCTGAGGAGGAGGAAGTTTTTAGTCAGAGTCGTGACTGAAGTCTGTGGGAAGGAACCTGGAAGAAGAATCGATGGCGGCAGCCCAGCAGTAACAGAACTTTGTCACTGTAATACTAGTAAGTATTAAGTTTATTTCTTTCACCTGAGCCAGGCATTCAGGGTTGGTCAGTCAGTGAGAGAGAGAGATGCCCAGAAGGGCCGTGGGACTCGGGCCGGTAATACACAGCTGGCTGCTGTGGCTGCCAAGGGACACAAGTGTTCGGTCGAATCGGTCCTCCTTGATTCGTTGAGGTCGGTCAAAACAGTCCAACTCCAGCGCTGACTCTGAGCCCAGGCAGGCTATTGTGGTTGAGGGAGAGTGAAAGGTGAAAGAGCTGTAAAATCACAACACACTCAGACTCGCTACTATTAGCCGGTGTGTGTGTGTGTGTGTGTGTGTGTGTGTGTGTATGTGTGTGTGTGTGTGCCAGTGAGGACACCTGGACTCTGTAGTACACCTGGAGTGGGACCGGATGGATGGTCCTGGCTTGTGGAGGGGTAGCACACAATAGACTGATCCCCTGGCAGGATTCGACCAGTCGCATCAGGTAGCAATTGGATTCAGAGCCACCACCACCCACAGGTGCTGAGAGAGACAGTGACTGACTGTCTCTGTGCCGCACTGCTGGCCACTCAGTTGTCAGTACCAATGGAGTTGAGGAGGGAGGGAGCTTTTGCACTGTTGCTGCAGAGCAGTCAGCAATCAGATTGATGACTAGAGTGAGCAGCAGCAGCATGAGCATGGTGTCTGTGTAGTGAGTAAAAAAGAAAAGTAAAGGAGTGACGGGATGGGGCTTGGGACTCTTGGGAGCACATAACGCATCGTTGGCAACTTGGCACTATTGACTGGCTGGCTCAGCTAGATATAGTTGTGTGGAAATGGTAGGAAGATGGATGAAAGCCTTGGATGAACTGAATAGGTGTGCAAGTAAACAGATGGGTTGGTTTATGGATGGCTATTGGCTACAAATAATAGATGAACTGATGGCAGGCAGGCACGTGGGACCGTGGGTGGGGATGGATCAGTAAAGAGGTGAATAGAGGTGAATAGATCATGTAAGGGCAGATGGAGATGGATCATCTATGCATAGAGAGAATGGAAAGAGTTGAAATATTAAGTTCTTTTAGTGTGATTGTGAAGTGTTGATTTGCCGTTCAACAATCCTCCATCAAAGAGCTGCAGACCTAGCACAACAGATTCTAAATCACTGTGCTCACTCTACATACTGGTGAAACTGCAGCTAAGGACTGGATATGTTTATAAAAAATTCTTGCCATGTAAACATCCAGCTGTGGCAGATCTAACCTGTCAGCTGGGGGAAGGGGCAGTCTGCAGCCTGAGCGTGACAGGTCATTTAAAGTGTTTTTATATATATATATGTGTGGGACTGAGTAGGGGTGGGCTGCTTCCCCCCCAGTTGGTGACACACATCCAGATTGGGCAGGGTGTTTGGTCGGTGCGGGGCAGATGTAGGTGGGCAGGCCTTCATGTAGTCCATGCCAACCCAGTGTTTTTCATCTGTTTCCACTGCCATGACAGCACATGAGAGGGGGTGTCTGTGGAATCGTGCATGCCCAGTGGGATTGTGGTCCCTCCCTTCAAGTTGCTCATGCCTGCACCAGCAGCAGGCCTTCATCCAGTGGTGGTCAAGGGCTGACAGCTGGCCACCCCTTCCCAGGAGGAGAGCACCCCCTGGGACACTATCTGTCTCTCACTGGCAACCCATGTTCATTCCCAAACATGAGTTGCGGGCATACATGAGGTAAGGCAATTGAGCCTCAGCCTTCCATGCCACTGGACTGGTTTTGAGTTGCATATTGGCATTTTGCCGATTTTATAAGGGAAATAACACCCCAGGAATGTGCATTACATAGGATTTACCTCCTGTGTGGAGACACTCGGCTGCACCTCCTACCTCTCCTACACCCGGGGGCATGTGGGAATGTAGCTGAATGCATACTGTATTTCTTAAGCTTGCATGTAATGCATACATATGCGTACAGCTGTGCACATGTACTGTTTATATACACCTGAATGTTAGGCATGTGTTTGCTATACTGTATATATGGTGTGTGTAGTTGCTCTGTGTGGTGCAGATACTTAAAGGGCCACTGTCAGTTTTCTCCCTTCGTTTGTGGGCATATGTATGCAGTGTAAGTTCTGGCACAGATCCATTCTACATGTGCTGTAAAATACGCCTAGCAATATTTTGTACATCTTTTTGCTCATTTTTCACAATTCAACAGTCCCTCAACCTGCCTCTGGAAGCATCGCCAGGTTCAGAACGCGCATCTGGCACAAGTGCAGTCACAAGGCACAATTTTTTATCATGCCACTTGTGATTAGAGGTTTCTCCAATAAACTATTAAATGCTGAATTGTTTGTGGTACCTAAAAACAAAAACTGAGCACTGAGAGCATGGCATAGTACAAACATTTGCCTCACCACTGCACCTGATGTGCATTCTGAACCTGTTACAAAGTAGCAGTTTCTTTACCAGAGCTGCAGGGTAAGACTGCTTGTACACTTGGCTCAGGCTGTCTGGTTGTGGGAGAGGGACACTGATAGGAAAGGGGACAGGAGCTGGGGGGGGCACAATGTGATTGTGATCTATCTGATTAGAGAACCAGATTTGGAACCTGGAGATCAAAGGTTCGTATCCCACTATGGACACTGACTGGGATGTGATCCTGGGTAGAACTAAAGCAGGAGCCCACTGGAAGTGGAATGTTGTATTAAAGCTGAGGTAGTCTGAGTAAATAAGTTGGAATGGAAATATCTGGTGGTGGCGGTGGCATGTCTAGTGTGGAGTGTGTGAATGGACCTCTGTGGGACTGGCTACCTTGATGAGGTGCAGAGGCTTGTCACAATGCAATATTGTAACCAAAAGCCAGTCTGTTAGTCTGACACTTGGTGGTGGTGGTGGCATGTCTAGTGTGGAGAGTGTGTGTGTGAATGGACCTCTGTGGGACTGGCTACCTTGATGAGGTACAGAGGCTTGTCACAATGCAATATTGTCACCAAAAGCCAGTCTGTTAGCCTGACACTTGGTGGTGGTAGCATGTCTAGTATGGAGTATGTTTGTACCTCTGTGTTGGTGGGGTGGTGCTGTGCTGGCATACAACACAGAAAATGATGCTAGCGTCTGAGGGGCATGGACTGTGGGAGAGGTAGCTCACCTTAGCAGGGGTGGGTGGGTGGGTAGCAGTGGGGTCCAGTTGGTGTGCACCTCAGAAATTCCTGGCTACACCCCTGCTGCAGAATGGAATTAATTGTTGCGTGCACATTATAACATGCTTGCCCTTGCTCCATCCTAGCTTCTTGCCTTTGAATCTGCAGTGCTGTGCCGCCCGCCCTCCACCCCCACCCCACTACTAAAACTTAAACAAAAGAAACTGCCACTTGCTTGTTATTAAATGCCTCGGCCAGCAGAGATGAGTTGCAAAGTGGTAAATTGGTAGAACTTACCCCTGACTTGTTAGTTTTTTTTTTAATTCTATTCATTCAGGGCAGGCAGCTCGGCAGCAGCTTTAACACCTCTGTCTAGTCTTCTCCACTCCTCTTTGTTTTTGTGCCTCGGAGTCAGGAGGGATGACAATCGACATAGACCCCTCACTTAGCACAACATTTAGTCATCCCAGCAGTAAACCATTAGACAGCCCTAGTCCACCAGCTGCCAGCCAGATAACTGCACAGCTCAGCATTCCCCTAATAACAGTGTCAGTTTAACTACTTTATTCACTGGTGCCTCTCAACAATTTATACATTTAATTAAGTAAGGCGCCTCAGGCTTCAGCTTTTTTTTTTTAAATGTCCCGCTGCACAGTCGCACTCGCAGAAGAACTAAGTTCCAAGAGCCTCCCCCCAGAACGAGAGAGCGACGTTAACCACGGCACTAGCCAGGGGGTATAGAAGTATCAGACACATACACAGTCATCCCCAAATCCCATTTCACTGACTCCTTCTTCTCGTTGACTTGAGTTACTAGTCAGTTGAGTGTTGTGGACTCGGGACTTCACTTACTTGCTGACTGCCTTCTGCAGGCTCCGGCTCCGCTTCCGCTTCGGCTCCGGACAAGGAAGTTTAAGTTAAAGTTAAGTTAACTACAGTTTTTCTTTTTCTTCAAGTCAAGCGACTCTACTCCTGGCTGCTGGTGCTGCTGAGTGCTGACTAATTAGTAAGTTCAATGCCCCCAATGTACTCCGTACTACTGTGACTCTCTGATGATTTATTAATTACATTGATTTTTTTTGTGGTCGCGGCCGCGGCGTTTGTCGTTGTCTTCATAATGGTGGCATTGGCAGCAAAATGCCAGCAAGTAAACAAACCTGTAGTTTCCTAGCACAGTATATATAGAACCGTCACTGCTGTGATTGGTTAATAAAAGTCAAATTGTGGGAATCTTAGTACCTTTAGTCCGAAATGCATATTGGTGGTGTTGTCTTATCTAAAAGCGTACAGTACATGATAGCCTGCCCTAAACAGATTGTGTGAATATTGACTGTTTCAGTAAGAACTATGATGTGTGAGTCAATTACTTTTTCTACATTTGGAGAACTATCCCGATAGTTTAATTACAGCAGAACTCTACATTTTCTAAGCTACTGGTCTCTGTAAATGTGTGTTGAAAGGTACAGCAAATTTCAAGGGCTGGGAGGCTGTTTGGTTGATGTGTTTTGAAAGGGTAGATTACATATATATTCTTGGATGTTTAACAATGTTAAGTTTGCTTCTTGGTGCGGATGTTTGTGAATAGATGGTTAATTGTGGAATTATCAACAGCTGTCTTCTTGCAGCCTTTTTTGTACTGACCGCAGCTAATCACATCATTATTCCATAGTTCAGTAAGAGTGCATAATATGGATACATTCTCATATAAATTAAGATTGTAAAGGAATATAACATAACATGCCCCTGCTCTCTCCCAGCTTACTCCATATATCATCTGATCTTGCACGATTTATTTAGGAAGCATTCTGCATGAATAAAAAGTTAAGGCAGTGACCTTGCAAACATTTTAAATGATAATGGCCAATCTGCAAGCATTGCTTTTACTCTGGTCATCTTTTGTAAACACTGCTTTCTGGAAATGTGAAAAAAATCTAATACTTATTTTCGTCTGCATCGGAATTTATTTAAATGTAGATTTGGAGTGACCAAGTCTCCTATTTCCATACAAAACCTTACTAGTTTTTTTTTTCTCCATTAGAAAAACAGTTGATTTGTTCAGCTTTAAGTGGTGACTCCTGCTTTTGGCTAGTGAAATTGTGTTTTTATTGGGGGTGGTCCGAATAAAACAATTAACATTTTATTTTATTTTTCATGAATACACAATCGTAGTCACCGTATTATATTGTGGTATGGATATGTTATAATATAGGACGTGGAATGCCCCTTCCTGAAATAATGAGTTAATATTTCTGAGATATACCAACTGCACCTTCCTGCCAATGACTTGGTTTCAACCTATATGCAAATAAATGTGTGTGTGTGTGTGTGTATGTATGTATTATAACTCCCACAGTTTCATGTTTAGAAAGTCAGACATCAGCATCACACTGTCAATAATTTGGGCCTACCACCACCCCTCAAGTGCCCCCCAAACTTGCAGTTCACTGAAACAAAGTGCAGTGTCAGAAATAGGCATGGATGCCCATACACTATATAGAATAGTGGATTGCAGCCCATACACTATATAGAATAATGGATTGCAGCCCATACACTATATACAATAGTGGATTGCAGCCCATACACTATATAGAATAGTGGATTGCAGCCCATACACTGTATAGAACAGTGGATTGCAGCCCATACACTATATAGAATAGTGGATTGCAGCCCATATACTATATAGAATAGTGGATTGCAACTCTATGCACAACCAGTGTGTTGTGCCACCTCAGGGATCAGATTCCCATGGACCCCTCAAGCATCACTTTCAAGGTCACAGGGTATCAGAACCCCTCAGTGCCACAAGACACTGGTTGTGCATAGTCTCCCATCCACTGTCCCATGTATAGTGACAGACTGAATTACTTATTGTACCAGGGTGTGCAATGTGTTATTTTTTTAGTAGGAGAAAAAACTGCAGTAAATAAACTTACACTTTTCTGCTTTCCAATGAATGTAAATGGGTTTGTGAACTTGGGGAATAGACATCAAATCAGTGGGGATGGGGGAAGCTATGCAGGCCCTTCATGAAGCTAGCAGCAGACTTGGGCACAGGGCTGTAATAACCTCAGTTGCCTTCTGCTGAATGCCTATGCCAATGCCATTATCATGTATGTTTATACAGAGTGACATGGTCTACTGGAAAGCAGCAGTCATAGTGTGAGAACAAAGAAGAATTAAAAAAATAGATAAATATATAATTGTGCCCTGTCCAGCAGTTGTCATAACACTTAACAGTGTGGGAAGGAGGGAGGAGTAAGAGATCCCAGGGGAGGTTAAAACAGGATGAAGAAGACCTAGGGAAAAATAAGCAAGTTAGTGAAAGGAGACTAAAGACATAAAGAATGGTTTATTCATTTATTTATTTATAAATTTTAACATGACAGTCTCTTGAGCAAAATCTCTTTTTGAAGGTAGACCTCACCAAAATAGTCAGAAAATGTAATAGCCTGAAAGCATAAACACTGTTTTTCTTTTTGTAACATCTGAGTTGGTCCAATAAAAGGTATCACACCACCATTTACTTCTGTATCTACTTCAAAGTAAACAACTTAAATCCTTTATTGGTCAATAATGTGCTGAATATGAAATACAGAGCATGGGTGCCATTTGTATTCATTTATACAAAAGTAAGATGACAGCAGCTTGTTTTATGGTGTGTCCTGGGGAAAAAAAGAGTTAGATGCATATTTCACAGAAAACTGCACAATCAGTGTATAATGGGTATGTTTTTAACCCTATTTCTTGTGGAACATGAGTTCTGGTTTAGTTTGCTCTATAACAACATGCAAGTCAATCATAACTATTCCCACTGTTGACTGGTCTATTTCTCTGTTAAATGCAGCCATCTCTGTAGATCTGGCATCTGGGAGCACTAGGTTTAACAGACCAATATAGCATCATTTTCATTCTAGCACCATTTGTTATTTATTTTGTTTTAGTTAACAGATCAGCCACACTAGGCTGAAGACCTATTTTGAGGTGTGCCATCAAAACGGACAATAAACAGTTCACGCTGGCTGACACAGCTTATAATAAAAATACTGCCAGTTTATGTACAGATATGTACAAATATATACATGGCTGAAAATGTTGATTAAAATAATCTTCCAGTTAAAAACTTAAAGCATAGCATTTACTAGGAGATTGTTCAAGTAAGTGTTTTAATTGTTCTAATTGCTTGGATTGCCAGGACTGACATCTCAGAAATCTAGGGAGCCTTATTTGCATTAAAAAGAGGTGGTGATGTGCAAATGTGTCTGTAAACTGAGCTGGGTATGAAGGAGGCAGCTGTAAGAGTGCTTAGAATGATTAATGATTCATGTTGTTTACGTAGTGTGGCACTTGTTTGTGGTGGCACTGGCAGACAATGGCATGGAATCTGCCTTGCATGTTGGACTGGAGTATGGCACTGATGTGTTCAGGGGTGGTAAATTAAGTTGGCATTCTGCATGACTTGTGTGAGAAACCACTGTGAGTGGTATAGGGAGCGTTGTTAAAAAGCAGTACCACTATGTCAAAGTTCTCCCTGTGGGCACCGTTTATAAAAAACTGAGGTTTGATGTGATTCTCATATTAAAACAATTCAGTGTTGGGTGAATAGCATATAGTGCTTGCATGCACTGAACTTTGGCCTTTCTCTGTTCCCACCCTTGGTTGAAGAGCCACGCAGTGATAGGGAATTGAGGACCCAGCAGCAAGGGGAGTAAGCATTTCAGAGAAGGAGGAGTTGGAGAAGTTGGGGGGGGGGCATTTGAAAATTCTGTGAGTTGCAGCTGCTTGGAGAGGTTGGCTGATATGTGACATGTGGGAGGAGGAGGCAAATTTCCCAATACTGAATCATGGACATGACAAAAGCCCTGCCATTATAACAGTTGGGCAGCTGAGTAACAACAGTGGCATAAAAAAAATTATAGTTTCATTGTCAGTACCAGCCAAATCATGTATTATAAATGTTATTGGACTCTCATGTCTTGTACAATAGTGGTGCAGTACACAAGCATTTTGATACTGGATCACTAGCCAAGAATATCTAATTAAAGTAGCCCCAGTACTTGAGGATAAATATTAACTATTGACAAAGACTGGGGGGGGGGTGAGGAAGGGCAAGAGATAAAAAAATGTTTTTTTGCCATAGACATTTTATTGCTAACATGCTTAATAATGTTTATGCTGCAGTGCCTTATCAGAAGATGGTAATCAGATGGGTTCACTAAACTGTATACACAAAATTCTTTGTCAGAGCCTGCACGATCTGTGTCATTGCATTCAAATATGCCACGGTCTGAGGGACGAAAAAGACAGATGGAGAAACAACTTGCTGATATTGCTGCCAAGATGCCAAGAAAACTAAATTACTGGTTTGGGAGTGCCCAGATACCACTATCTTCGGAGCATGCAAGGGACATGGCTGCTGAGAATAATACCACTGACACTGCCACAAGCACTGCAACTGTCAGCTGTACCGGTATTGTAAGTGACAATGTAACTGTGCATAGAGCTTCGCTGCCAATGGCTTCAATAGAGTCAAATGCAGCCATGTTTGTTTCAAATGCTGCATCAGTGCCAGAACCTTGCTGATGAGGATTTTCCTGCAGCTGCTATTCCAGTGCCCCTGGATGGTAAGGCCTGCTTTGATACAGAAAACAGAGCTGCACAGCTGTTCCCCATGAACAGCAATAGCAATGGCAACATCATGCATGTCTCTGAGAATACCCAGCTCACAGCAGTTGACCCAATGCCTGAATCTGCTGTCTCTTTGTCTCTCCCCCTCCTGTTCTGAGAATACCTGGGTCACTGTAGTTGAAGCAGTGTCTGAATTTGCTGTCTCTTTGTCTCTCCCCTCCTGCTCTGAGAAAACCTGGGTAACTGCAGTTGAACCAACAGTGTCTGAATCTGCTGTCTCTTTGTCTCTCCCCTCCTGCTCTTCTGTTTGTTGCCACAATATTAACAGTGTTTTTTCAACCAAGCAGTGTTATAGACATGTCCATCAAACAAGTCATTCTGCGAATCAATGGGAGAACTGAAACAAGAACTTGTCAAACACAGTGGTTTTCATCTTTCAGCTGGCTAACCTACTGTGTTTCAAAAGGATGTGTGTTCTGCTACTACTGTCAGGCAGCAGTGGAAAGAAAACTAATCACAGGCAGTCGTTGTGGTGAAACGACCTTCATTTCATCAGGATTTAGTGATTGGAGGAAAGCAATTGACAAATTTAAGAAACATCAGACATCATTATTCCACCGTGAAGCTGTTGAGAAGTATACTGCATTGAACAACACAAGGATGAATGTTGCTCAGCCAGCATCTTGCACAGGAACAGGTGAGAAACAGAGACCTGTTCCTGAAACAGGTAAATGCAATACAGTTGCTAGTTCGGCAAGGACTAGCAATTCATGGCAAAGAAGAAGAGGAAAGCAACCTGATGCAGGAAATGCTGAGTAGGGCAGTTGACATACCAGAACTACTGAGATGGATCCAGGAAGGGAAATATCAGAGTTCAGATATTGTGAATGAAGTCATGGAACTCATGGCACATCAGCTGCTGAGGAACCTTCTGGAAGAGATACGCAATGAATCAAAGCTGTATGCAATAATAGCAGATGAATCTCGGGATATTAGTCAACATGAACAGATGACAATATGTATACGATGGGTTTCCCTGCCCCATTTTGTTATACATGAAGATTTTATTGGGATGTATGAAATGGCAAAGACTGATGCAGAATCCATCACCAGTTCCATTAAGGATGTTTTAGTAAGATGTAATTTACCAATCAACAACATGAGGGGATAGGCATATGATGGAGCAGCAAATATGAGTGGATGCATTTCTGGAACTGCAACAAGAATTAAAAGAGAAAATCCACTAGCATTGAATGTCCATTGTGCAAATCATTCCTTGGACCTGGTGTTGCAAAACTATGGCAAAACAAGTGATGCCATTGAAGATGCACTCAGCTTTGTCCAAAATGTAAGTATGTTGATTCAGGGATCACCACAGAGGCTGGCTCTTTATGAAGATATTGTAGTGAATGACAGTGAGGACCCTTACATGATGATAGAAGGCCTGCACTTACTTTGTCCAACAAAATGGACAGCAAGAACAAAGAGCATCAAGTCAGTTCTCAAAAACTATGGAGCACTCTATGAAACCTTACAGGAGCTGAAACAAGACAAATCTACTGATGTACGAACTAAGGTCAAAGGCCTGTTGTCAGTGATGAAAAAGTTTCTGACCTATTTTGGACTGATTGTATCATACAATATATTCAGCGTATCAGAACAAGCGGCTTCAATCTTGCAAACAAAAATACTGACAGCAGAAAGTACAATGATGAGTGTAAACTCCCTGAAGAAAAATTTACAAAGCCAGCGCAATGACTTTGACCAGGTCTATGAAGGCATCAAAGAGAAAGCACAACTACTGAAAAATGTGAAGGAGCCAAAACTTCCCAGACAGCGCTATGTCCCAGCAAGGCTGCCACATGGTAGTGCACTGCATCACCATCCTGAATCTGCTAAGGACTGGTATCGACAGATGTACTATGAAGCCATTGATGCTTGTCTTGTTGAACTAGACCAACGTTTTGATCAAGAAACCTACACTTTGCTGTCATCCATGGAGAATTTGTTGCTTTAAGCAGCCAATGCAAAGGCGTTTTCAGTTCCTCCTCAGATCACACAGTTGTATGGAGATAAGGACTTGGATATTGACATTCTGAATGCACAACTGAACTTGCCCCCCAGGACTTGTGCAGCAGGTTTTGCCAGAGGTGAGGGCAGTAACTTCAATCAACACTATTATTGATGCCTTAGTGGGAAAAGGCTGCCCAGCAGCAGATACTGTATTCAGAAGTAGTGAAGCTCATTCAAATTTACCTCCTCGTCCCAATGAGTACAGCAACTGGGGAGAGATCCTTTTCAACACAGCGGAGGATAAAGTCTTACTTAAGAAGCACCATGACAGAGAAGAGGTACGATCACCTAATGCTGTTGAACATTCACAAAGAGAGAACAGACAAGTTGGATCGGACACAAATTGTTCGGGAGTTTGTGCAACAAAATGAAAGACAATGTAACTTTTTCGGAAAAATCTGATACTGAAAATCCTTACTTTAGGGAACAATTCATATGGTAGTAAATTTGTTGATTGGTTGTGGTGGCCACCAGGGCCTGGGAATGACTTGCCCAGCATACCAGCCTGAAGTGGTGATCAGCTCATCCAGAGTATTCATTCATGGCAGAAGTATAGAGTTGGTGGTAAATTGGTTGATTGGTTGATTTGGTGGCCACCAGGGCCTGGTAATGGCTTGTACAGGCATACCAGCCTGAAGTGGTGACCAGAGCATTCATGGGATGATTTGGTGGCCACCAGGGCCTGGTGAAGGCTTGTACAGGCATACCAGCCTGAAGTGGTGACCAGAGCATTCATGGGATGATTTGGTGGCCACCAGGGCCTGGTGAAGGCTTTACAGGCATACCAGCCTGAAGTGGTGACCAGAGCATTCATGGGATGATTTGGTGGCCACCAGGGCCTGGTGAAGGCTTGTACAGGCATACCAGCCTGAAGTGGTGACCAGAGCATCCAGAGGATTAATTCATGGTAGAAGTATAGATGTGATGGTAAATTGGTTGATTGGGTGAGTCTGTAGTATGCAGTTCCAACGGTACAGGAATGAATGAGCAGATGGCTTTCCTCTATTGAATTCTTAGGGAACAGTGGCCCATTTCCAAATGTATCCTACTCCTCCATCCAGACTTTGCTGTAAAATCTGTTTTATACCCATATTGTTGTACATAGTGTTTACTGTCATTGTATACTATGATTCATTAATAAATACACTTTACATTGTACACTGTGATTCATTAATAAATAAGCTGTGTAAACTTAATGGCTCTGTGTCATTATTTCCCCAGCCTCAGGAGTTTACCTTGTCGCTGGTGGTTGGGCCTAACTGCTAACTTCTATCCTGAAGTTAGTGGAACCAAAAACTCCTAACTCGTTAGTGTGAAGACTGCATGCTTGGGACTGGTGATGCACATTACTATGGCATCTCTCTGTTTCACCTGGACAACCACTGTAACAGGTTAAGCAATGTATGGTTCAAACGTCATGTGGAGCTATTGGAGGGAATGGGTCGACAGCAGCTTTCGTAATATAGCTGCACACTTGAGCAGACTTAGACTGGGTGGTCTATTTCTGCTGGCACATTCATATGTCTGTAGTTGCATAAATATTCCTATATGGGACTGCAGTCTTAACGTTATGATCATCATGTGCGTACATGATTTATTGTATTTTTGTATGGCAAAAACTAGTGTAGAAAAAGTGCCCTTTTTACTCTCATAAGTGCCCCTCTGAGCCTCTGCCCCCTCAGTTTTTACTATCTTCCGGCACCTATGTTTACAGGACTATCCATGCTGGTACTGATTACTGAATGAAACACAGAGTGAAGTAAAGCACCTTTTAACAGCTGAGTGAAAATGTTAATTAGTGGCAGTTAACACGTAGCCACATACCAGTAAGGTGTTAATCAAATCACTTCATTCACATTATGAGTGTAAATGTCAATTTCCCTCACAGCTGATAGTATTCTAACAGTACTCTCTCACACCCAGACTCATTCATTTTGCACCAGTGGCTTAGAAAATGTGTTGTTCTATCCGATCTTATAGTGACTGTAAATGGGCTTTAAGACCATTGGAATATATTGTAAAAAAAACATGACATTCAAGTTAAGTCCTTATAAACGGAACGTTCCCTTATCCGATGTTCTTATAAGTGGGCTCCACTGTAAAAAAATCTTTCACAGCACATTACAATAGTGCACATGAGGTGGGTGGTTCAGTGTCGGCCAGTTGTACACCACATTAGCAGCTCCAGACTCAAAAGGCCAGCTACAGTGTCCCACCACCCAGAATACAGGAAAAAAAATGCTTCCATTTAAGTCAGGGGTAGTGAAGGCATAACAAAAGTGAGCTTTTCCTTCAGTAAAAACCCCAAAACTCACCACAGAGCTTCTAAGAACCAAAAGCTTCTGAGGGCCTGGCGGCCCCCAGACCCCTGCCATTTGTTTGTGTTCTCAGTGAAATTGCTCTCAGCACCCCCAATATAAAAATAGTTCCAGTGCCTATGTGTGTGTGTGTGTCTGATTTTATGGATGGCTCGAGGGAGTAGCCCTCACCTCCTCTGTCTTAGAGCATTTTAAATAAAGAGGGATTATTGTTTGCCATTTTACATAAGTGTTTGTGCTTTGTTATAATTATTGCGGGGTGGGAGTGTTGATCTAACTGTGCCAGAGGGTTCAGTCACTAAGGGGATATATCATTGTTCCTGGGTGGGTGGTAACCTGTCTTGCCCACAGGAGGCCATACCATTGCCCCAGGTGGAGGCACCAAATCACCATTAGCGATCCAGCCAGGACTCAGGCACGGCCCCCTTAGGGAAGTACGTTGAGGACCCTGAGGGCTCTGGGGCAGCCCAGGTGAGTGAGTGAGTGAGTGAGACAAGAGGGGTTGTTACAACAACTATTGGATAGGGCCTACATGAGCTGCACCTGGCAGTCCCGTCTGCCAGTTGCAGGGCATTCATCCCCCTGTATATGTGTAGCACTCTGGGATGCAGGTGGGTGGGATTAGGGCCAGCCCCCTGACTCTCACGAGAAAGTATCAGACCTGATCCTGTCCCCCACTGCGACCTCCAATTTGAGCACTTGTCTGCCTGAAGGGTTATAAGGCTTCACCCCTGCCGGCTGAAAGGTTGGCCTGCAAGGAGCAATGCTATCTTGGTATCTGAAAGCACTCCCCCTTCACCCCATCACAATATGCACCCGCTGAATGGATTAGGACGGCTGTGAAAGTAAAATGTAAAACAATATGCAGCAGCTAAATTACTTCCTTGCTACCCCGGTTCCTTCAGTCGCCCTGCTGCATCTGCTCCTCTGCCATGCCGGTATTCCAGTTTCTGCTCCCCGCCACCCACCAACTCTATGTGGCCCTCTGCGCTCCCTCTCCTCACATATTGACTCATCATTTATTTGACAAGAATGTCACTATGTTAAATGCAACTGTGCCAAAGCTGAGACACTGTTAGAATACTTGGGCTGTCAGTGTAGCCTTGAGATAAAGAACTGTGAACAAGCTTGGTGCATCCAGCAGATCTGGGTTTGATTCCCACAACCTTCATTTACATACTGTATGACTGTGAGCAAGTCACTTAACTTTCCCAGTGCTCCCCAGTCACCACTATAAATGAGCGTTGTGCCCAATGTGCTTAACCCAGTTTAAAGAATAAAAAAAAAAAACTCTTTAGGTGGTCTAGCAGTGCCCCCAAAACTTCTGCAGCATCCTCTTGCAGTTGTGCCACACTTATGATGCATACATTAGGAAGCCCCCCAACTCAATCTTTTTTTCCCATAACGTGACCTGTTCCTAAGTCACACTGAGTGGTTTGTTGCTGGGGTTATGGGTTTCCACAGCATATGGTAACAATTCGCTAGAGGAGGATGTGACTGTTGGAGTAGTTTCTGTGGTTGCAGCTGTAACGCAGACTCAGACTCCTGACTGAGAGCTGTTTTAATCAGTGAGCCGGGTTCCGCTCCCTCCCCACCCCCACCCCACCTCCATAAGCAGAACAGGATGAGGTCCTGCCTGTCCAATACAGCAGAAACAGCTCTCACTGTACAGCTGCTTCAGCCATACCTTTCAACCTTTTGTCATTGACATGGTGGAGAAGAACACTCAAAATGAGGTACAATGAGGGACGCTGACCCTCATAATGAGGAACACATCCTCGAACATGGAGATACAAGCTCAGAACACTGCAGAAACCATTGTGTTTAATTGTACAATGTTTATTTTTCATTTAGCATCTTAGAATATTATGAATTTTTGCTTGAAAGCCTGAATTTACATAACATTCTTCATAGGTACAGCACTTTTCCATGAGTGACAGATAAGGGACAGAGCAAGTTTGAGGGGCAACATGAGGGACATCCCTCATAATCAGGGACAGTTGAGAGGCATGGCTTCAGCCCTCAAAGGAAAATCTGGTGATTATTAACTTGCCTCACTAGCTGGTGCATGAGTTGTGTGTGTGTGGGGGCGTCTCACAATGCAGGCTTTCATTTAGGGTCAGGCAGCAGGCACCCCAACAGATAGGATTATTTTTTATAGAGTTTTCGATCTCTCAGGCAAACTTTAATATGAAATGATTAACCCCTATAACTCAGTGATTTTCAGTGATTGACAAATCCTACCATCAGAGCATGAATAGCACACTGATAATAACACAGTATTTATAAAATGGGCATTCAAAATCAAGAAATCTGATTGGCTAATAGCCCTTCAGAGCTGTGCCAGTGGGGTATGTAGAGAGGGAGAGGACAGTGCTGCGTTACCAATGTATGAACATTAGGAAGACAACCTGACCAGTATCTGTGTGTGTGGGGGGAGGGGCGGGCTACCATGCAGTGGACATCACACACCACAGAAAGTTCAGAAATAGAGGGACCATTTTACTACTTCACTTATGAAAACCTCAATTTTAAAATATTTTGCCATGTTTTTTGCTTTTTGTTTCTTAAATAGTTACTTGGGGCCCATTTTATAAGTGCAATAACACGCTCTGAGGTTTGGGGTATCTCCTGATAAGAGCACGCCCAAGTGCATAAGGTACTCGGCGCAAGTGCCTCATGTCTTATAACACACACGTGGACATGCTCTTATCAAGAGATAACCCACATGCTCTTATCAAGAGATAACCCACACCTTGTGTGTTATTGCTTGCATATAATATCTCAGAACATAAACAAAGACTCATTACCCACTGCTAGCAGCAGATAACAACACTTGTGTGTAAAGCAACCATACACTACTACTGCCAAATCCTACCACAAGGGAGCACCTCTTTCACACTCAGCTAACACTCCCAAACACCCTCCCACATGTACGACTACCACATACAAGCACAATTCTTTACCACATCATATAACAAAGTACACACAGGCGACTGTGAACAGCTTGGTGGTAAAAGATATCAGTGTGACTCATTTAGTAGCACATTCCCCTCTGGGCCAGAAGGTTATGGGTTCTAGTCCCACATTGGGATTGGGCTCATAACATAAATGCTGGCACCCAAGTGCAGTACTAGCAGGTGCTTTACTGTCAGGGCAGGGGTTACACTGGAAATGTTTAGGTGGGGGAGCTCTTATATCTAGATTTCTAGGTGGTGCAACTTAATGTTCTATGTAAATGTTCTCAGTAATAAAACATTTTGTGTGGCTCAGCTGGTAGCATGTATGCCTTTAGGCCAGAAGGTCCTGGGTTCTAGTCCCCACACCAAGATTGGGCTCATATCATAAATGCTGGCACCTGAGTACAGTACTAGGAAGGGTGATGTACTGTCGGGGTGTGCTGGCCTTCAGATGAGACATTAAACTGAGGTCCTAGCAGTGGTTCTGAAGTGCATGGAATGAAATAAGCTCATAATGTGCTTTACTTTCTAGTGGGATGGTGCTGGATTTAGCAAATTGGCTGCTTTATATGTTTATTAATTGTCTTAATTATAATGTATGTAAGACCATTTTATATATATATATATATATATATATATATATATATATATAATGGTAGCACGGTAGTGCTACCATAGTTAGGATTGAGGAGCCCTTTTAAGGTTAAAGAGTCAAACTTTGCACCTTAATAACTTTGGCACTGTTTAACGAATTTGCCTGAAATTGGGAAAGCATAATCAAGAACTATATACCTTGGGATATGCCAAGTTTCGTATCAGTTGGATATATGACTGCGGAGTTATTAAGCATGATCTGCATTGACGTTTAAGCTATTTGGTGAATTCTTTGCTTGTGCCTACAGGTCGCACATTTTGCGCGAGCGGTCCGAAAACTTTAGGGAATGTGCAGCCAGGGTCCCCGATGTGTCTTTTGAAGATTTCATGAAAAAATATCGAATGGTTCAAAAGCTATTCAAAAAACAAGTTACCATTATAAGTCAATGGGACAAGTTAACAAAAAGTTCAACGCTTTCACAAATGCACTTTTTACTGTCGCAAATGCCCCTACTACTTTCGCAAATCTGCCTTTTTGTTTTCAGTTAGTGATCAGAAAAATGCTTGCATTTAAAATTGGGACTATCTAGGGACACAATTTTTTTTTGTGTTCACCTAGTCGGAGCCTGGGGATGCTAGCCATGTCTGTTTTGGGGGGTTAAACACCCCAGAAATATGTTTTTCAAATTTCTGGAAAAAGTACTTTTGCAAAGTACTTTTGCATGCACGACACTTTCCCAAATCTGTGCGAAAGCTTTCACAAATCACGAAAGTACTTTGCAACACTATGGCCAAAATGACAGGAGTTCTTTACTACCTTGCTGCAAAAGAACGGTTAGGTCTTTTGGGCAGAAATTTGGAGGGGAGGCAGCCAACATGTCACAGATGTCCCTTTTGGTGGTTTGGTGAAAAAATATTGTACGACTCCAAAGTTATGGTACTCCGAAGTTGTTGCTTTTTCCATAGACTAACATGGTGGCGTGCGTAAGCACCTAGGGCTCGTGTCTGAAAGCGAGTGCGATACAGATTTTTCGTCTTAAGAGTTGCACTAGCCTTATGGGCTATGCAAAACAAAACAGTAGCGAGGAAAATAATAATTTTTGTGACATTTAATTTTTTTTTTCTACGTCGTGCGGTTGCTGAGATATTAGCAATTAAGTGCTTCCAATGCTGCTTTTAAGCTTCCATTGCCATTACAATGCATACAGTATATTCTTTGTACACACTGTGTTTCTCTATGCAGTTGTCCAGCAAAAACAGGGTATGCGCTTCTGTTAATGTTACAGTTACTGTTTCCACTTGCTTTTATGTGCCCGTTGGCGTTTCTGTTCCCGTGTGCGCCACCATATCCGTTACCCTTTGCATTCTAGTTTGCGCTTCCATTTGCGTTACTGTTACCATTTGCGTTTCCCCTACTGTCTGTGTTTGCATTTCAGTTTGCATCCCCATGTGCATTGCCATTTGCGTTTACGGCAGCCCTTTCGTTTGCTTTACCGTTTCTCTTTTACTTTGCGTCTTCGTTGCTGTTACTATTACCATTTGCATTTGCAATTGCGTTACTGTGTCCATGTGCATTATGGTTTGTGTTTCTATATGCGATTGCATTTCCTTTTGTGTTTCTGTTTCCTTTGCCACTATTGTTGCTGTTACCATTACCATTCACCTTTACAATTGCGGTACTGTGCCCCTTCGCACATCACGTGGCGGGAGTGCCCCGCTGCTGCATTACTTTCACTATTTCTCATCATCATTCTCAAAAAGAAGGGAAATTAGAGGCAAAAAACTCCATTTAATGCATCAGTTAGGGTTGTTCACAGCGACAAAAGCAAGGAAATCCGGTGTTAGGGTTAAAAGCCCCCTTGGACCCCCAGCCCACCCCCAACTGGCATCGGGTGCACGTTGCAGTTGTCAGTCCTAACTCTCACCCCATTCTCCTATACCTTTGCTTCTTCACACATGTGATGGGGTGAGAGTTAAGACCAATATTTCTTCTTGATGGCGTTGGGGGCTGGGCAGGGGGTCCAAGGGGGCTTCAACCCTAACACCGAATTTCGCTTTTGTCACTGTGGAACAACCTAACTGATGCATTAAATAGATTTGCCTCTTATACATATATATATATATTTGTTGCTATCATCGCTGACATTACTATAATATAATTGTATAACAACCTGGATGTATTGAAAGCTATACCACACTCACAATAAAAAGATTTAACAAAAAAAACCTGAGGTCCTGTCTGTCTGTTCTGGTGGCCGTTCAGGTGGATGTTAATGATCCCATGGCACTTCTTGAGTAGGGGAATTGTTTATTGATAAAAAGAAAGCAAACAGAACAGAATGAAACTGTGACGTTACAGCATGCAAATACTATCAAAAATGAATGATAAGAAAAATGGAAAATGATCATAAACAGTAACCCCATCTCAAGTAAAAAGATTAGGAGGAATTCCTTGGTGACCTAACCAAATTTCCCCCATTCACTAAAGAGACCACCAACAGCGTAACCTGGTTCAGCTTTGGTTGGTCACCATCTCTACCCCCCCCAAATGAGGCTGAAAATAGACAGTATTGTCTAGCCCTTCCTTCCCGCTCAACTAAAACTAAATAAACAAGTTGTTTTCTCATTTATTCAGCTGCCCTAAACTATGGAGCTCTCTACCCCCTTCCATTCACTCTCCTCCTTCCTTTCCTGCTCTGAAATCTCCCTTCTGTGAGTTCTGTAGTCACACCTGTAGTTGCTTCTGATACTGGGGTGGATTTCTTTTTCACCTGCCTTTCACCCAACACTAACACCAGCACTGTCCCTCTCCCCTAGTTCAGCCATTTTTCCATTTCTTACTTTATTGTGCTGCTTTCTGTTTAATGTTCTTCTTTCTGTTCCACAGTTTACTGCATGGTAATTTACTGTTCGGCAATTTATTCTTTAAATGTTCTTGACATTGTATATTTTAATTTATTTCCATTTTACTGTATTTTCTTATACTTTGCAGTACCATAGGAAGGGTGGTGCTGGTGGTGCACCCGCTTCGGGCGCATGCTTCTGAGGGGCGCATTCTATGCTGTAACTGTAAAAAACATTTTTGTTTCAAATTCTAATACAATTACTAATACCTGCCAGCAGAGACACCGCTAAGCATCCCAGCAAGTCGGGGGGGGGGGTCACATGGTCCGCTGTCTCAGCAAAGTCAAAATCATGTGGTGGAGAGTGCCTGACAGTATAAAAGGTAGAGCGCGGGAGACTCGTGGAGTGGGTTCCAGAGAGGTGATAGAGAGAGAGGTCGAGCAGGTCTCGGAGAAAAAAAACCCCACAAAGGAACGAGTCAGCGAGGCAAGCGATACTTCAATATTATTAGAGTAGCAGTAGTAGACTAGAGTCACTAGACGAGAGCGGTAGTAAAGTGAGGACTGAGGAGGAGTTGTCAGTCAGATAAGACAGAGAGAATGTGCAGCTTTTTGAGGAGGCTAGGAGAGGAGAGTCGACAGTCAGATCAGATAAATATTGTTTGTGTAGTAACTTAAGCACCCTCCTCATCTTATTATTTTGGGTAGAGTCAGGGAGTCGACTCAAGAACCGTTATCAGTAGTGCTTTGTTTTGCTGCCACTGGTATTTCATTTATTTTGGAAATTGCTATGCTTGTTTAGGCAGCCTTTGGTACTGGCAGCCAGGTTCGGGGCGGCGCCCCCCCCATCCATCTCACCCTCCAGCAGTCCACGGTGCTCTGCTCCGACTGAGTCCATGACTGTCCTCCCTGTTCCGATTCCCCGACCCCAGCCAGGTGGTGGCGGCCCATCCTTCCCCATGAGTCTGGAGTCGGTCACCTCCACAATTCCAGTCCTACACCCAGGTTTTACTTTGGCTGCATAAATTCATTACCTGCCTGCAAGTTTGGATGTCCCGGTGAATAGCAGAAAGTTTACGCATCACCTCTTACCTTGTCTGGTGTCTCACCTCCCAAGTCCCCTGCAGGCCTGTGGTTCTAGGTGAGAGCTAGGAGACGAAATGACAGTTTTATCATTATGAACTGTTTTTTGGACAATCTTAGTCTCTAGAGAGGACTTGGGGCTGCTTTAAAGTGAGAGTTTAGGGCAGTACCTTTAAGTATTTAAGAGCCATCTGTATGGACATTATCCTGGAGTTTTCTCTAGGGGAGAACTTTAAGTTTAAATAAACAAAAGTTTCTGATGGCACCACAGCCTTCAGATGTATTTATTTTGTAACTGTTTTGGTTAAATTCATTTATTATTTGAGTGAGTCAGTCAGTGAATTGTGGGTAGAATTTGTTGCATAGAATGTTGTTGGTGTATGTTGGTGTGATTGTATGGTTGAGGGAGGAAGTTTGTTTGTAACAAAAGGTGGAGAGGAGGGAAGGTAAGGCAAGGGGAGTTGACAGTGGGGGCTTGGGTGTAGGACTAGTTATACAGTACTGGTAATGTATCACCCTGTGTAGACCCCTAGACTCAGTTACTCTCCATCTCTGTTCTGGGTAATGATGCTGGTCTGATTTGGGAAGCAGCCATCCCAGCTGCGTTCTCCATGGTGCACTCGGAGGCCGGCAGCAGCAATGACTGTGAGCCTAGGCAGCTCTTTTTAATGTTAAATATGTGAGCACGGGGCCACGACTGAGTCTGTGATGAGGTGGCTAAGCCCCAGCAGTGGCCTCGGCAAGGGCATGATTCTTTTATTCTTTTCTTTAATGTTGACTCACCCTCCCTGCCTCTGGCCTCTCTCAGACTGCTGAGGACTCTTGACAGCGCGGGTTGGAGGCTGAGTCAGGAGCTTAGTTAGCACTGTGATCACTGCTGTGCTGGACTAGTCGTCAGAGACAGTTAAGAGTCTTGAGTCCATACAGGGTGTGAGGGTGGGCGGCGGCAGCATAACCTCCCCTCCCCTCTCCCTTCATAACAAAAATCTGAATAACTGAGTGATGACTGATGAGTACTTGTGACTGAAAGTTTGAAACAATCGAGTACAAATTGTACTAGAAAAATTAACACCAAATAGACAAACTACTTATAATTTTCTCTCAGTCTGAATCTAATAGCATCTTTAGAAAAGATGCTATTAGACTCGGACTGAGAGAAAATTATAAGTTCTTCTATCTTATTCATTTTACTCATTCTCATATTCATGTATATATATACATATACACTTTATATGCAGCAGGGCTTTGGTGGGGGGACTAGGGCATAGATGGATCAGGATGAGCAGTTCCTGATTTTAAAGGAGGGGCGGACTCAAGTTACAGCAATTGGTAGTGGCATTAGGGCATAGGGCAGGCAGGGCATGCAAGCATAGCAGATAAAAACAAAATAAAAAAACAGTAAGCACAAGCACACAGAACTAAAGAACCAGCTGACAAACACCACTGTAATTTCCTTGTTGATGTAATAGAAATGCTCGTCCCTTTGAGAGTCTACATGATTTCAACTTGAGTCTAAGTTGTTTAAATGTATTAAAGGAAAGGGCAATTGCATTTTTATTACTTCAACAACAAATTACAGTGGTCAACATCACTTAGCCTTCTAGTCCTGTCATAAAAATGTATTTGCAGTTTACATACAGTATCCATACCAAGACACCATACATGGCTGATCATGGTACGGTACCCCTTACCAGGGAGTACTGCAATTAGGTGTTTGTGGAGGACGTTACGGTAACTGCTGAAATGCAAGCACAACACCCCCATCATGAAGAGAGATATCATATACAACTATATGCCTGTGTTGGGAATAATGCTGCTTGTTAATGATATTCTTGTAATTGTGGGGCTCTGCCCCACCCCCATCATTCCATCAATAATTATGAAATATCTATTATTGATTGGGGGTTGTGGGGGGCAGAGCCCCACAATTACAAGATATCATTACTAAGCATACTGATATTCTTGTAACTCAGGGGCTCTGCTCTAACAATCCTCCATCAATAATTAATAGATATTTCATAATAATTGATGGAATGACAGAAGTGTGGAGGCAGAGCCCCCCCAATTACCAGAATTAAATTTATAATAAGAGACTGCTTGTTTACTTCCCCTGTACAACCCGATGCAATAATTATAACTGGTCCAACGTCCTCCCTTCACAAACGCTGCAGTTGCTCCTGTTACATTACTGACAAATCGTAAGTACATTCACAGTAATGCTTTTAGTTTTTAATGGTTTCTGGTCTTATGTTTTGTTATTCTGTGATACTATTCTTTCTGTGGGGGTGCTCCACCCCTTGGCCCACACCTCCCTGTGTGCACCAATGAAGTTGTATTTTTTTACCTGTGGGATGGGGGGGCAGAGCACTCCCACAGAAAGCATAATATCATGGAACTAGGAATAACAAAACATAAAAAAGCAACCTCACAACAAGTTAGGCAGGCAGTTAAATTATTGTGGATCCTCATTCTTTTCTGCCTGGTTGACAGCCTGGCACACTGGAATTAAGCAATAATGCATGACAGGGTGTGTGTCATGTAGGGATAACCTCATGCCTGGGGTGGTTGGGCATGGGGCCACAGGCCAAGTGCGTCCAGCGACCCCATAAGTGAGGTTATCCCAGCATGACACACATGCTGGTGTGCATTATTGGTATTATACAATGGGTCATTGTTATACAATTAAAATAAAAATGTTTTTGGTAGCTTTTTAATGTGGCAATATATCTCTGTTTCTTAAGAGTATGGCACAAGGGGCATCCTAATCATCCAAATCAATACAGTGAAGTTGTGCTCTAAGACTCGACCCGTGATGTTGTACTGGGATAACATCATGGGTCCAGTCCCAGGCTGACCAATCAGAGGCAAGCATTCTTTCTTGCCATTGTATAATTACATGATAATACTACACATCCTCTTTTTCCCCTATGACCTCCGTTAACTGGGATGCAATAATTGCAGGGCATTTGTGAGGATGTTGGACTGGTGGCATGCTTTTTTGGGGAACTCCACACACTACGGTGGACACATGATCACGTTGTGGGCATGCTCCTCCTGTTGCAAAGTCCAATGTCCTCCACAATTGCTGAAAACTAGCAATCAGGGAACTCATAATTATTGATGGGGTGTGTGGGGGACAGAGTCCCCAAATTACAAGAATTACATTTACAATAAGAGACTGCTTGTTTAACCTCCAACTGGCAACTTGCTGGATCAAATTATACAATGGCAAGAAAGAATGCTTGCCTCTGATTGGTCAGTCTGGGGTGGACCCATGATGTTATCCCAGTACAACATCATGGGTCTAGTCTCAGAGCACAATAACCTCGCTGTATTGATTTGGATGCTTAGGATGCCCCTTGTGCCATACTCTTAAGAAACAGAGATATATTGCCACACTAAAAATCTACCAAAAACATGTTTTAATTTAATTTTTATCTTGTATAACAATGAACCATTTCATAATAGCAATAATGCACTCCAGGGTGTGGTCATTGGACGCACTCGGCCTGCGATGTCATGCCCAACCACCCCAGGCATGAGGTTATCACAGCACTACACACACCCTGTCAAGCATTATTGCTTAATTATATTGTAAGGGGTAGGGGCAGATGTGTCATCATGTCAGCCGGACACTGCTCTGCTGCTCACTCTGTTGTCCACTTTTTTCACAGAATCAGACATCTTTTGATATTTACTGGCGTCTTGATTCTCTGATACATACATTCAGTCTATTAGACTGAACATAGATACCAGAGTATTGCCAGTAAATATCAAAAGATGCAAATCACCTGACTCCAGTATCTGTTTATCATCAGCCTAGAGAGTAGCAGCGCCAGCAGTACTAATGATACTATACTTCCCAGGTAGGGTGGGTCCAGTTACTGATGACTCACTCCCAAACAAAACCGGGATGGACCCACCCAACTAGGGAAGTACAGTACCAGTACTACTACTACCACTGATGCTGCTGCCCTACTAGGCTGATGATGATAAACAGATAGGTCAGTGGCCACTGCCAGCAGCCAGCTTGCCAGACAGCCATGCACTGGGTACTGGACAGGTAGCATGCAGGCAGCACTTAGGTACAATGAGGTTACAGGATTTTCATACCCCATTGTATAATCTGTTAATCACCCTAGGGGTGCAATGTGCCAATGCCATTGCATGAGGTGTAGCCAAGTGACGATTTTGCCCCTAGTGTGTAATTAACTGATTTAATCTAATTCAGATGATAGTGCCATATTGCTATTATTTATAATAAAAATTGTTTCAAAAGAAAAGTGGTAAAAGTTAACACTTTAGCATGTTTTCCTCATGTAGAGGGAGATTTTTTAGTAAAATAGCTATTCCACCAACAGTTTAAGAATGTTGGTTCTAAATATGAATGTAGCATTCCAGTCATTCAACAGTGCTGGAGGATGGAATGCTGACAGGATGAAATAAATCCATATCCTATCCCGTCCCACCATCACTGTGAGTGATTTAGGCAGGGTATACTCCTTTAGTCTCTCCTTATCCTCGTATGGGTTATGATGCAGACCCTAGTGCATTGTTTAGTTGCCCTCCTCTGGACTGCCTCCATCCACACCTCTCAACTGCTATGAATTCCACATAGCGCTATGATTTTCACAGTATATTTCAAAACTACTTATAGCACTCTGATGCCAGCCAGCCAGAGTCTTCCACATCTCTTATTCCATGGGAACAAAATATACCTTGAAATCAGGGCTAGGGAACATATAACAAAAGCATGTTTTTTCTTCAAGAAAAGCTCCAAAACTCGCCACAGAGCATGTAAACCCCTCAGAGCTTCTGGGGCCGGCTCTTTTCTTGGGGGGGGGGGGCGCAACATTTGTCTCTTGCCCAGGGCACCAAAATGCCTTCTTACGGCACTGATACTTTGTATATATTCTCTTCTCCTCTTTCCCCCTCCCCCAGAATGCATCTGGAAATGAGCTGATACCAGCTCAATATGACTTTCCTGGTGAAGTTTTTGAAATAAATAAATATACATACATATACACATACACACACACACACACACACACACACACATATACACACACACACACACACACAAACACACACATTAATTAAATAAATAAGTTTGTCTCCTAGAATTTGGGGGCATAGAAGCCACTTGAACCCTTCAGGCTCAGGTGTATCCTTCCTGCAGTATCACTTGATGAAATTACCACCTTACTCTTCACAAGCACCTGTGTGTAATTCAGTCACACTTCAAGTGTCAGTTTCAGTGCAACTGTGGGGTAGGTAATTATGATGCAACAGGGGTAACTGCACTGTAGTTACTTTTTTTTGTGTGTAACTACATTGCAATTACAATGCAGTTATAGTGTAATTACACTGTAACTACAGTGTACTTAAGGGACCGTAAAGGTAATTCTACTTGTATACGGATGTAATGCAGCTCTGTCTTCACAATATTTTGTGTTTACTTGCCATTTATTCTTTACTACAGTGGAGGCTTGCCTGAAAGCCTGGAGTTTTTAGGCCTGTTTGCATTACTTTCTCTCTGTGCCTCACTGCCAGCCTGTTGAAAGCATTCCTACCTGGATACAGTCAAATGCATTGCATTCCAACAAACCACTCCAGGAAGCTGTAATGCTGCAGGTGTTGCAGACTGTGGTGTGGCCACCACACACTACCAGCAGCACAGCACGCTGCATTGCTCTTTGCTGCTGTCCCCTCCCTTTTTAACTCTAATTTCAAGCCTCCAGGCTGTAATCTGCAACCACCCAGTCCCATCAGTCACCCAGACCCATTTTGCACTTCTCCACAACTTCCACTCCATGGCAGTTTGGGTCTGGGGAGGTCTGCCTTCCTCCTTTGGAAATGGTGAAGGGGTGATGGGTCTGTATGGCATGGATCCCCGAGTGTGCTGGCAGTTTTCACCCTGACAGGTGCCTGGATTTTATGCCCCATTTTCACATCAAACCTCTTACCTACCAAGTCAGCATATGCATGCATCATGTGACTGACTCATGCTTGTGCAGCATGACCCTGTGGGATAGCAAGCTCCCTGACCCTCAGCAGGGGTCGTGGGGTATCAAAACCCATTACCAACCTCCCCAGCTGAGATGCTCTGCCACTGGTGGCTGCCTCAGTGACATCCTGCCTACCAAGGCACTGACCCAAGTCAGATCCCAAATGTCGGTAGCAAGACGCGCAGAAGATGGGCCATCAGGTCAGCCTGTCTAAAGCACTTTTTATTGCTCCATTTGCTAATTGGAAGACCTTCTACTTGACAGTGCAGCTTACGATGGGTGAAACAGAGCTGACACATCCAGTGCTATTTTCATCATACTAAATAAGCACTGTGACCTTTGGGGGTTCCAGCTTGGCTGCTTCAAGATGGCTGTGTGTAACTACAGCTTTCCATCACAGGCATGCACGTCAAAATAAAAAAATTTCTGAAAAGCATTTTTCCCCCCAATTTTGTTTTTTCAACATACTTCGTTAGAGCACAACAGGCCGAAATGAAAAATACCTGTGTTGTGCTGGTCTAACCAAACTTTCCTCACAAAGTCATTTTTTCCAAATGTTGTCCAGTCATGGTCAAGGGAGCAGGAATCAGGACTGTGATGCTGGTGGCAGCATTGGTCAATCCAGCAGTTAGATATATGTTTGAAAAAAATCCTTCGTAAAGTCTCAGGGTTCAAGTCAGCAATGTCAGCAATGGGAGACCAAATGGAAAATCTACACTTGAGGGTGTCTGACATGGAGGGGACCCTGTAGCAACTCAACATCCAGGGCAACAAGAGGGACACCGAACTGCACTTACTAAGTTCAGAAACTAAACTGCTGTGGGAAAACTGGATGATTTAGAGTGTCGAGGAAGACTGTACCACCTGAGAATAATAGGGGTACCCAGAGGGTACTGAAGGGAAGAACATTTTAGTCTTTTTTCAGCACTTCTTATCTGAGGTTTTTCACCTTGAAAACTGCCCTCTGGAAAGTCAAAGAGCCAATCAGACACTTGCTCCTATGTCTAAAGCAGGTGAGAAACCCCATCTGATGCTGGCTCGGTTGCTAAGATTTTCAACAAATGAACAACTCCTACAGCATGCTAGAGAAAAAGGTCCACTAATCTAGTACGGGCACCTTATATCCATCAGGACTATTCTGTCAAATTAAAAAAGAGCTGCTTTCACTCAGGTTTGTCAATCCCTCCAGCAGATCAGGGTCTGCTAAACAATGCCCTACCCTGCAGTCTTTAAGATTGAGAAGAATGGGGTGTTCCATAACTTTACTGACCCATCAGAAGCCAGTGCTTTTATCTAATGGACCTGGGGCACTAAAGGTTCTTCTCACCCACCCAAGACACTGCCACCAGCTACAGGCTGTAAAGGCAGTCCGAAGGAAATGCCCATACGGACACCACTCCCTATTCTCCTGCTCTGTCCACCAGTGATGCTCCTCTGGAGCAATAACAGAGGAAGACAGAGTGGCAAAAAAAGAACTCTGTGAGTGCTGTGGCCCCCTCTTGACAATCTGGACACAAAAGCATTTCAGGACCTCATCACTGGAGTAGAAGTCAGGGATCAAGGGCCTCTACCATGGAATCATCTGCTACAGAATCGCTCCCCAGCCCCCAGATCACTCTACCCTCCTCAAGCTTCTTCAGGACTCTAACCAGAGAAATCCTGTAGAGGATCTAGCATCAAATCTGCCTGCTTATCAAGGTGCAGTCAACACTTGGGCTGAATTAGCACAGGGCAATGGGATTATGCACTGCTGGAACCTAGATAAGAAACTGTACCTGCTTCTGCTCCAGCCCTAAATACATGAGTGGATTTATGTCATTTAACTGGCTCTTTGGGACTGAAGAGTCAGTGTTCTGAGACTCCTCACTGATAAACTAACAGGTATTTGTACACTTGTTAATACCCAATGGAGATTCCACCATAGTGAAGTGACTTTAAATGTTTTGTGGCACCTGTTTCACACATCAGCACTCACACCCAGCACTGGACAATTGCATGAACCAGTTTTAAGGGAAGGGGTATGTTGGACAGGACACTGGGGAAAATTCCTTACTCTTTTCGGCAGGGGACGCTGTCCAGTAGGAGTGTGGAGGAGCTCAGTATGGAGCTTGTGCTGTTGGAAGATGGACATTCTTTGGAATCCTCGGGGGGCATTGTTGTCACCAAAAGTGAGGATCAGCAGTTACTGCAGGACGTGAGTGTACCGCTTGACTACGCGGAACAGGATGAATCTTTTGAAGACAATGATAAGGATTTTCAGAAGAAGCTTGAGGAAAAAATTAAGGAGGTTGCATTGTCTTTTAAATGGGAGGCAGCCCGGTGGTGCGACGAAAAAAAAAGGAAACACTTACCAGGTAAGTCTCCATCCTCGGAGACTTCAAACACTAAAGTTTTTCTGTCTACATGTCCTAGTGCCTTTACTCCCATTCAATTGCTGCCTCCGGAGGTTTCTGAAACTGCGACAGTGGTGCAGCAGGTGCCCGGAGAGATTGGCTGGTCTGCAGAAGCAGCACTTTGTACAGCTGGATGGATTAGGCAGTCTGATGGCACTTGGGCCATTGATGAATCCTATACTGGGGATTCGGCCTTGCCTATTGCTCACCGACAGGAAGTTGTCCGATTACCTGCAGGGGCTGGTGTACAGTTGCAACCTATGCTTGGAGTGGCTAGACATTCAGAGCCTGTATCTGTTACTACAGGTAAACCCTCAGTTTTACTAAATCCATCTCCTGCTCAGGGGGATAGTGCTGTTTTTGCAAGGCTGCTTGAGGAACCAGAAGCCCAGCCTGAGACGGAGGGCGTGGGTGGTGAGGATGGGATTCCACAAGGGCAGGAGCCTAGAACCAAACGTACGTACATGGGTTTGTTTCACAAACCAATTGAACAGGCAAAGAGGAGGAATGCTATTCGGCTCCGGTATCTTGGGGGAATGAATGAGCTCCCTGATAGATATTTTGTGGGGTGCATGTTGCTTAAACAATCCCTGGGATTTTCACCACATTGAGGTACATGCCTTAATACATACTAATGGTGAACATACTTTTGATATCAGTTTTAGGACACCACAAATTTTGGAAAGGTTCTGGACCAAATATTCCTGTTTGAAAACATTCCCTTTATGGACTCCATTTCAAGTTATTCCACTTACTAAACAGTCTTTTCGCATTGTGACAGTGTTATTTCACAATAAAGGGGTGAACACTGTTGACATATTATTCTGGTTGGAAAAAAGATGTGATGTCCAGGGTACCCCTGATCCCAATTTTAGATACTGAAGGTTTTGGGATCAAGGTGAAGCTGTTTCAAGTCGATAATGATTTTCAACACTTACAGAATTGTTTCTTTATTGGAAAAGATAAAGGATTTATCTTTTATCCTGGGCAGCCTAGAAAATGCCACAAGTGTAGCTCCTCTCGACATATTAGTACTACCTGTGACAAGATTATTTGTTTTCGATGTGGTGAGGTGGGCCATCCTAGTACAGAATGCGATAATGCTCCTACATGTAACTTCTGCGATGAATTTGGCCATACTTTTGCAGAATGCCCCTTAGTGTCTCACAATACGGATGGCGCTGACTTTACTGTTCCAGGATTTTGTATCAATACTGCTAGATCTGGTAGGCAGCCTCCTGACCCATGACCTCCTAGGGGTCCTCGTTCTGCTCCTCGACCAGACAGCTCTTCTGACATGGGGATAATAGTTTCAGACCCAGTGTCAGTGCCCCTTCCGGAGGTGCATCTTGCTGCTATGGAGGTATCCATTCCAGACACCATATATATAGCCTGCATCTATGCCTCCTCCTGTTGTTGGAGTCATGTTTCTGCCACCCCCACCCATCTGTGCTAAAAACATCCTGTCCAGGATTTACCTTTGGAGACAAAGGAAATTGGGCTGTTGGATGGCTCTAGTCCTTTTTCTTCTAATAAATTTGAGGTTTTGCCAGTCAACGAGTGTATGGAAGAACAGGATTCAGATTCTACTTCTCTTTCCTCTTCACAGAAGGATCCTGCTTCTGATGTAGATCAAAGTAAACTTTCTGATTTTAAGGAAAAAGTTAGAAAAAAAAGTGGACTTAGAGAGGGAGTATGGAAAAGTACCCGAGAAAAAGGTCTAACACAGTTGAACACCTGAAATGTGACAAGGCTTTTCTGTTCCTTCTTGTGATCTGACTGTAGCAACATTAAATGTCAACAGTATTAGATCAGAACATAAAAGACTTGCCACTTTTGATTTATTTTCTGATTCTGTTCTAGATGTGGTTTTTCTTCAGGATACCAGACTTTATGTGATGGAAGATTTTGATCTGGCCTCCAGAACATGGACTTGGGGTTCTAGTTATTGGTCGGGGGGGGGGATGGATTTATGTTCGGGGGTGAGTATTTTTTTTTTTGATGTCCTAGTGACTAATATAGTTGAAATTGAGGCTGGGAGAAGCTTGTTACTTGATGTTACAGTACATGATGCTGATTTTAGTTTGATAAATATTTATGGTCCTCAGTTGAAAACTGACAGGATCGACTTATTATCTAAGATTCAACCTTATCTCTTTACCAGGAGATATACCCACTTTGGTGGGGATTTCAATATTACTAGAATGGTTCAAGATGAGGGTGCACAGAGCCCCAAAATGTACTGTGATTCCAATTTTTTGAATGAGGCGCTTCAGTTTTCAGGGTTGATTGATGTTTTTTTTAAAAAACGAGAATCGATTTTCACTTATTTTTCTGGGACGTGGAAATCTAGGATTGATTATTGGTTTGTCTCTCCGAATTTACATGTTAGAGCCGGTGTCAGCTTCTGACCATTTACTTTTACATGCTACATTCTCAAATTACCCTGCTATCTCTAAAGGTCCAGGGTACTGGAAGCTGAATCTTTATTTATTAGATATTCAGAAAGTCAAGGCAGGTTTTATCTCCCTGTTAAGGGCTAGACAATTGATTCATTTTTTATATGATTCAGTACAACAGTGGTGGGAGGATACTAAAAGTGATATTAAATCATATTTTCAACTAATTGGGAGATTAAAGGGTAAGACCAAAAGGGATTCTTATCATAGTTTGAGAAACAAACTTTTATCAGCCTATTCCCAATTACGTAAAGGGCAACAGGTTGATCTATTGGAACTGCAGACTCTTAAATCTCAGCTGTCTCATATGCAATATGACAGGCAAAAAACTTTAGAGACTGAACAAAGGTTTGGTATGCAGGGACCTAAAATTGTTGTTTATCCTTTTGAAAGTTGTGTGGCTAAACGTAGGAACAAAGAGATGAGACTGGTCCTGACATCGTCAGGAGAGATGGTGATTTCCCAGAAAGACATTTTATTGGAATTGGATAAACATTTAAAACAATTATTTAAAAAAGATCCTTTGATTACTGATGAGGCTATCACAGCTTGGCTTTCCGAGTGTAGTTTACCCACTATTCCAGATTATTTCTTTTCTGCTTTAATGCAACCTATTACTTTAAAGGAATTAGAGGCAGTTATAAAAGCATTACCTAGAAATAAGGCAGCAGGTAATGATGGTATCCCGAACGAATTATATGAGATAATATATGACGTGTTGGGTCCAGAATTGGTGCAATTGTTCATATTTAGTTTAGACTCTGGGAAAGTATTTAGATAGTTTTTTACAAGGCTTGGTGATTTTCCTGTACAAATCTGGGGACAGGGATGATCTTCGAAATTGGCAGCCCATTACTCTCCTTAATCCAGACAACAAAATTTTGACCAAACTTCTTAGTAATAGACTTTCATTGGTTTTAAATTATACTATCCAGGCCTCCCAATTTTGCGCTGTACCTGGCAGGACCATTACTGATGCTTTAATTTTAATGAGGGAAGTTATGGCTAGGAGTGAGACAGGCGAGGTAGCAGGATTTCTGCTTAGTTTAGATCAATTAAAAGCATTTGATCGTATCTCTCACCAATACCTGTGGAAGTGTATGGAATGTTTTGGGTTTCTGGACAATTTTGTTTCCTGGCTGAAGGGTTATTATGTTAATGCAAGTGTAGCCCCATATGTTAATGGCTGGATTGAACAGTACAGGATTCACTCTAGAGGAATGCGTCAGGGTTGTCCCCCCGAGTCCTCTGCTGTACATCCTTACATTGGGCCCTTTTATAGTAAGACTAAATAGGGTTGAGAATATACATGGTATTTCAATAAGTAGTGAGATTCCTGAACTTAAGACAATTGTTTATGCCAATGACCTTTGTATTTTCCTGGCAGATCTTCCATCCTGCAAAGCTACTGAGGCATTGACAATAGCTTTCATGGAAGGAACAGGAGCTCGTATCAACTTTAAAAAAAGTAAGTGTATTTTTCTTGGTAATAACAATTGTGAATTTACTGAAGTTATGGGGATTCTGGTAGTACATTCTGCAGTTAAGGGAATCTTATTTGGGGGTAGAGAATGTGGCAGAGTATAATTGGAAGCTTTTGATTAAGGAGGCTGAGAAGTGTGTGGGACATTGGAATAAATGGAGGATGTTGAAAATGAAACATATCTATATGGTGAAGACATATTTATTGGGTTTCTTTTTACATTTGGCAGCCATTTATTTGCTTCCTAGTACTCTGGAGTGTTCTTTGTTTGGAATTTTCTTTAGGACTATTTGGGATTCTCATCTCAATCCTATAAAAAGAGGCATTTTATATTTAAAAAAAGAGCAAGGGGGTTTGAATATGATTTACCCTATTTTGTTTTATTTTTCAATTTTTTTATATGTTAATCTACGCCCACTAATAGTTCATGTCCCACTAGTGTGGGTGCCTTGGGTGGAGGATGGCTTACAGGCTGGGGCTGGGATGCAATGATTGCCAAACAAAAACATATCCAGGAATTACCCTCATATTTTTACATTTGTTTTGTTAAATTAAAACTTTGGAAGATTCCTAAATCTATGATAGCACATCATACGAGAAAGGTATTTTACTAAACTCTTCAGCAAACGTATTTGTTCAATTACCTGATTTTTATGATAGACCACGATCTGATACCTTGCAAATTAAAGACATGTTGTTACATTCACAAATGCCTCCTTTCATGTGGGATGTGACGTGGCTTTGTGTCCATGGTAAATTAAATGTGAAAGGGAATTTAAAACATAAAAGTAGAGAATACAGAGCATGTCCAAGAGTGGATATTTTTGATGCACCAATAAAGAGTAGAAGAAGAAGAATCAGCATTTATGTAGCACTTTTCATACATCCCAAAGCGCTTTACAAGCAATGCTAGACTGGTAGTGAAGTAACTGAATGTGTGGTGGCAGCCATATCGCACATCATCACCCACACACAGCCTGGATAATTGCATGAACCAGTTTGTGGGAAGGGGAATGTTGGCTAAGACACCGGGAATGTTCCCTACTCTTTGTGAAGAGTGCCCTGGGTTCTTTTACTTCCAGCTGGACACCCACCAGGACGGGCAGAAGGGACCTTGGTTTAATGACGGCACACCCCAGCAGTACAGCACCCCCCAATACTGTACTCGGATGCCAGTGATTTTTAGGTGCAAATCCAATCCCGGTGTGGGATGAGAACCCACGACCTTCTGGTCCAGAGGCGGATGTGCTACAAACTGAGCCATGCTGACATCCTGTGGAACATCTGTTTTTTTCCTGTCCTTACAGAAAGCAGTTTTGGTCCATATTGGCACACCATTGGGTGTCCTTCTCTTTTATTGGTCTTACTCCGGAGATATTGTTTTTAGGGATTCTTCCAGATTTTTTGAGCATTTATGATACTATGGTGGTACATGGTATTCTGGGATGTTTTAATTATTGTATTTGGCAAGCACAGGTTCGTTGGTCTTTACACCAATGTTTTGTCACACCAGAACAGCTATTTTGGACAATTAGGGATGTTATTGTTTCTTTAAGAAAGGAAGACCTGAGGACACTTTCACCTCAACTTTATAACAGACGATGGAAACTCCTGCATTGGCTGGATATGGGATGATGGAGGTTTGAAGGACTTACCGGGGATAAGTATTACATTTAGGATTACTCCTAGGTTTACAAATGCTGTATGAGGAGATTCTTCAAACAATTTTTTGAGTGTCATATTTGTTTTTCTCCAAATTATTTTGGGGGGTTTTCTTTTTCAGGGTTTTATACCTATATATGAAATTTTTCCTGATGTTAATATCTGTTGTAATATTTATTTAAGCTTGATTTTCCTTTAGTATGATTTTGTTTGAAGAAATATGCTTTTTTCATTATTTTTGTTTTGGGTTTTGAATTAACTGATTTCTTTAATTTTTATGGGGGGGGGTATTGGGTGGTTTCCTGATTTTTTTTTATATGTTAACATACTAACATACTAAAATGCCAGCAGAATAGGCCTAACGGTCTCTCGAGTCTACTTGGTTTTCAGCACCCACACTGAGGAATTAAATTATTCATTTTGGAAAGTACAGTTATTTGACTGAAGTATGACTGAAATGCTTTTTTGTTTTCCTAATTTTCTGACTTATGGAAGGGGGCAAGTAAGTCTTACTACTTTTAATCACAGAGTTCTGTTTTCCTTTCACCATTTTGAGCATTTTGTTTTTGATGTGATTGTAATATTCTTTTTGATTTCTTCTTTTATTTTTGTATTTTTGCTGTGACATAACATTGTTTATTTTATTTAAGTTGTCTTGAAGTTGTAAATAAAAAATTCCCCATCTCTTATGAAAAAGTGCCTTGGGTTCTTTTATTTCCAATTGGACGCCCAGCAGGATAGCACCAGAGATGGTCAGAAAGGACTTCAGTTTAACATCTCATCCGATGGATGGCACACCCTGACAGTAAAGCACCTCCAGTGCGTATCTCAAGTGCCAGCGTTTCTGGAATGAACCAAATCCAGGTAGGGCTGCCCTTTAGGGCTGACCATCACATATTCCATCATTCCTGGGTTTCTGTCAGCAGTCAAAATCAAAGAAAAATCTCAGACATGTGAGGAAACCCCCTATGCTGATCAAACATCTGTTACCAAACAAACGGAAACCTGGCGTCTAACTCTGGACTTGGCAGCAGTTTTAAAGAGCCAAGGGACAGAGAAACAAAGCAGAGCATAGCTGCTCCTGTGGCAGCCGGTAGCTCCACTGACTCCTGTAACTAGACCATCAAGTGCAGTGCAGTTGTATGGTAGGGAGGGGAGACCCACAACAGGTTCTGAGTTCTAAAAGGTTCTGATAAGCTGTGAAAATTTCTGAAAGTTATCTAAACCTTATCACTACTTTCTGAACCTTTTAGGTTAAAGTACAAAAACTATTTTAACCATTTTTTCCACCCATAAGCTATTTTAGTAAAGCTAAAAGAACTGAAAGACAGCTTGGCAGGGTACTACAGGATCATATAGCTAGTTAGCACCCCTGCCTTGTTGTAACCTTGTTGTAACTCAGATGTGGGGCTGCTCCCAACGTGTACTTGTGCAAAAACATTTTGGAGTACTTACTGTTTACTGTGCTATATTAGATTGTATCAGACTAATGTTGCTTAGTTCTAGCCTGACATCTGCTAGTACTACAAATCCCAGAATCATCTGCAGCTGACATCAGAGCAGTAGCCAGCAGTGGGAGAGTAACTAGCCTGCAGTACATGTTATAGTTTATACTGTATAAGTTTGATCTTTTGTATGCAGGTCCCGCTGCTCTCCTTGGGCTAAGTACAGTCACAGAGGAGCCTCTGGAGAAAAGCAGAATTGGAAAACATCTGATCATAGATTAGAAAGGCTCTGACATCCATTACAGTGTATTGAATTGCCCGCTGCTGCCTACTGCTCCGATGTCAGCTGCAAGGGATCCTGGGATTTTCACTAACAGAGGATGTCAGCCTTTGAAGTAAATAAAATTGGTCCGACACAACCTACTATATTACAGTAAACAGTAAGTAAATGAGAATATTTTTGCACACAAAGTACACATTCGGACCAGCCCCACACTTGAATGTGGGATCCTTTGTGCTGACTGATCCCTTCAATATAGACTTGGCTCACTGGAGCCTTTCTCTACCTCGAGCCTTCTTTCTGGGTCTTCCCACCACCATCAGGCTTCTTTCTAGATACAGGCCCGCTGAGGTGTACAGTTTATTGCAGGAGAACTGCCTGCATGTCTATATTTTCTGTTGATGCTTTGATCAAATACTGGTTGACATTCCATTCTTCTTCCATCTTTACTGACCTTTCAGTAAATGCAGTGGGCATTTCTGATTCATGCACTGCAGGTAAGGACCAGTTTAGAACTGTGTGATGTAGTTCATGTCCTTGTTTAGCTCTTCCACTGTTGCCACAATGCACCTGTGTTCTACTATATAACTACTGCTGATGGGGGACGTAAACTACATCATACAGTTCTAAAATTGCCCTTACCCCCTCCCCCCCAGTATATGACGCAGAAACATCCAACGAATTTGCCAAAATGCCAGTAAATATAATAGACTGGGATCCAGTATTTAAAACTCTGCTTGTATAGGATAAATGAAACACTGATTCAGCTTGGTCTCCTTTAAGCTCCAAAATGAATGTTTTAAAAATGATCAGCACCTGAAAAAAGGAAGAAAGCTCTTGTGTCTTGTGTATGTTAATACTGCCAGGGAGACCACTGTTACAGTTGTAAAAGTGGTCTCACGTGCATTCGTATGAGAACTACAAACTAAAGGTGAGTGGTTCAGCTATTCTAAGGATGTGAGACCACTCCTATAAGCATAAGAGTGGTCTCTGCAGCTGTATTAATATATTATTGATCAATCAAGATCAATCAGAAATATATTACAATGTAATAAAACAGCTCAGAACGTGCCCGTTTCCAGGACAGCTACAGGCACTCTTCACAGAATAAGACTGTGTCACGCACAGAGGAAAGGAGCACTCCGATTGGTGGGTAGCACCCTCCAGATCTGTAAGGATAACAGAACTTGATGTAACCTGTGAAAGGTGGATGTATTTCAATTGTACTGTAACCTTGTGTGTTCTAATAAAGCTGAGTTTAAAAGAAAAGAACATGACAAAGGTTCGGATATGGTTCTTTTGCAGAAAATGCCATAGGTTTTGGAAGGTTCTGAACTTAGCCGAACTGATTCTCCCAGCCCTAGTTTTAGGTCTGGTAGTACTTTTCATATGAATAGGTGCATAAAACAACTATGACATACAAATGGGATACTTAACAAAAGTACATTTTGTAAATTACTATAAAAAGTGTGATTCCCAACCATAAAAAGGAAACATAAAACCTGGAAACACAGACAATGGAGAACTGATATGCTTTGTGTTGAGATTTAGAGTGAGGTGTCATACATGGAAACATAGACTGGGGCCAGCCAAGGGTGTCACCAAGTCACAGAGGTTAGGCACTTGCCTCCCATGTAGGGCGTGGGCCATCTGCTGTCCATACACTGCCTGTCAGCTGATTATAGTGTGGGATTGGCATGGACTGTGAATGCACTTGTGTAACTTCCTTTCCAAAAAAAGCATGCAGGCTCAGTGGCCATGATCAACAGGGTGGGGAAGAAGGGGAGAAACAAACTAAAAAATCAAAGCCACCATCTCTGTTGCGCTGAGCAGTGGGGGATCGCTATGACATGGTGGTGACCCAGGTTCATGTCCCTAGCTATGGCTATCATGAACGGAGGCCAGCAGGGATGGGTCGGAGCATTCTAGTTGGATGCTCTCCTCACAGCATTTGCCAGGAGGGCTACTCAGCTCTTGGGGTGACACATGAAGGTGGTTTGGTGTAACACTCTTGGCGATGTTTGTGACTACACATCACTGGCCACTCCTGTCCCAGGGCTGTCATGTGACGGCGTGCTCAGGAGAGGGAGGTGGGAGGGCCAGGGCAAAATAGGAAAGTAAAACCTCTCCTTCATTGGTGGCAGCATGATGAGTATGGCCCATAGCTGGCCACACACTTGCAGCATGTGACTGGGCTGTCCCCTCCCCCAAGGTCAGACGAGCCATTGTGATCCATCCTGGCCCTCCAAGTACACCAGTGCCTATCTGGTTGGAATGGACGGCTCCACCTTAGGGGTAAATCGAGGCTGTACAACTTTATTCAGTGGTTGGTGCCTGTATCGGAGGAGTATGAAGGCCCAGTAGCAGAGTCTGTCAGCTGGGGACATGACCAGAAGTAAGCACAATAAAGAGGAATACACTGAGTAACTAAACAAACAAAAAAAGAAGCAGTGCCACAAAGGTAAAAGGAGACCGAAATCCTATCCCAGACTGTATGTACAGCATATTACAGAACGTTTAGAAACCAAGGCCTGTGATTAGTCAGATGTGATCACATGACAGTGTATTATTCCAGCACAGTGGTACAAGTCTTAAATACTTACCTTTCTGAATCTCAGTACTTCATTGCATTTGCTTGCGCACATGCGCAAGAAACATTTTTAAACAGTATGACTTTTTGGAGGTGTGTCACTCTCCTGTCCAATGCAGTGCTCGGTGTATCAGGTGCGACCGTACCGCACCAATGGATGCGCGAGCTGCGTATGACAGCAGTTTGGCTGCAATGGTCTTCAGTTCAAAGAAAAGTACCGCTGCAGTCAGTGGTGGTAATGTGTGTATTTAGCACATTGGCATCACCCTTTTCTCTGGCCCTCCTGCATGTCTGTGAGACCGGCCGCAAACGGAATCCATCCCACTTCCTCCCTCTGCTGCTGTCATGGGCGCAGAGACTGCCTCTTCAGGTTTTTGGGGCCAAAATAGATTACCTGTTTCATTTATTTCACTGCCTGCATATGATCAGGTCAGCGAGTGACAGTTAGCAGTGCCCCTTGCTTCTTGAATCTGCTGTGCACCTCGCCTCCCTGCCACACACACACACACACACACACACACACACACACACACAAAACAAACATTAAAGAAGCATCTGCAAGCTGCTATTTGGTCTCAGAGAGTGTCAGTGTTTAGTGCCTCCCAGCAGAGTTGTAAAGTAGAGTCGTTATGTTAACTGACTGCTGATAACGGCTCTACTTTACAGCTCCAGTGGAACTTTAAGCTCTCATCTGTTAATTTAAGGAGACCTCAGCCCATCCATCAGCCCTACCCTTAACACCACTTTGATCTGGGATCGGTGATGTAGAACTTATTTGACACCTAGCCTGTCCTCCTTTCTCAGTGCTGGTGCCTGCAGGTCTGCTCTCCTCTGCAGCAAGAACTGGAGAAATAAATTATTTCAATTTTATTTGTGAATGTCCCGCATGAAGTTCCAACTCAGAGAAGCCAGGCAGGCTAGTAAGGGGGACAGGGGGTATAAAGGTAGCCCCTCGTCACCACACCCATCCTATTTCTCCTGCTTCTGACTTACTCACTCCTATTTTGTGAAGTTAAACTGGATTTGTTGGTGTCAGCTCAGCAACGGTAAGGTTGTTTGGCCCGCCAGTGTTGCTTGCTTGTTGCTGGCTGCCATGCTGCAAGTAGTAACTCCCCGATCGATTGCCCCACACCTACACTAGTGAAGGCTGTGGCCACTGTAAACAAATTTTTTATTTAATTTTGCTGAAGCCAGGTGAAACGATTTCCCCTTACCCTGCTTGCTGGACTGCAGACTCCTGTGTGAGCGAGTGCAGCGTGCGAGTGAGTGAGATTCGACAGGACAGCCCCTCGGGGTAGACTCAGTCCCTGTAGGGTAGTGGAGCTCAGCTGTAAGCCGTCACTGCACTGCTCACTGGCTAGCCACACTATCTCACTTGGGTTGCTTGCCCAGTTGCCATCTGTCTAATCGGAAGTCCACTCCAGTCAGTGTCTGAGAAGGACTGTGGTCGTCTTTGGTGCGGTCTGTTGCGCCCTTGGTTCCTAAACTGCATTTCCCTTAAAAAAATACTTGGTCAGTCGGACTTGAACAGCAGTTACTGGACTGTCGGACATTTGTCAAGAAGAAGAGAAGGACCCAGCCTGAACCGAAGAAAATTCCATATTGAACATAAGGAATCTGGCTGCTCTGCTGCTGCTCCTACTACTCTGCTGTTGCCATTTGCCAGCAATCAAACAGGTTTTGATTTTTTATTTTATTTTCTTATTCTTTGTGGTAATCAGGTAAGGAGGTGGTGCATGAGGTACAAGTGCCTGTTTCAGAGTTGGGTGACCTGGGAGCATCAGCCACGAGGGTGGTGGGTGGTTGGTACATGCCTTGCTAGTCAGAGGATCATTCTACGTGAACTGTTGGGTCCCGGACACTGCATTTCTGCACAGCACATGGAACAGCCTGTTGCCTTAATTCATTGCATAAATGTGAAAGCCACTGACCTAGGGGATTGATTGTCCAGCCTTGTGAAGCAGCTGGCTGAAGGGTGCATGGTATTCCGACTGGGGCTATGGGGCATTAAATAAATCCTGGTGTTAAAAAACAAACACAATACCATACTTTCATCTTTTGTCACTGAAGTGAGGGACAGAGACTCAAAATAAATGAAATGATGAACAGTGTGGGGCCGGGGCACTGGTCCACAGAATGTGACACATAATCAACCATGAAGATACCAGTGAATATACCAGTGTTTATATCTGCTCAAAGTTAATGTTGCTTTTTTAGCATTACATAATATTAAGAATTTCTGCTTTAAGGTTTGAGTTTACAGCAGCTTTCTAATGTGAGATTGGGCACTTTTTTAATTTTGAGGGGTAAAATTATAAAAGACATTTGAGATGTGTTCAGAATACTTGTTTGCTGCTTCAGTCTTCACTTCAGGTTCCCTTCTACAAGCCTAACATCGTATTTGCTCCATCTAGCAAATACAATATTAGGCTTGTAGAAGGGAACCTGAAGTGAAAGGAATCATTAATATAAACATCAGCTGTGAGATGCAGGGCCAGATGTTATTAGATCATGTGTAATGAAGCAATGCTTGTTTTTATTTTATGCTAAGATTTTGAAGTGCTACTCAGTGTGTTATAGAGCCAGAGCCCTTTAACAGCCAGTAGAAAAAATGACATGTAGCATTTCTCAGTACTGTTAGTTTTATAAGTACTCTCTGATTCAATGCAGATTGTTCTCACTGAGAGTTGCTATACACAGCGTGGCTGAAGTGTAAAACTGGGTAGCAGTATCTGTTTTGTATTTTGTGTACTTTTTAACATCATCATCATTCTTTATTTATACCATGTCTTTCTTAAAATCAAGGCGCCTTACAATAATAACATAGATTTAAAACTGCTGAGTTCATAAAATACAGTAGAATATCATCAAGAATAAATCTTTGACCATAAATAAGTCTTTAAGGCCTTATTAAATTCCTCCATGGATGCACACTGCTGAAGCGGACAGGGTAGAGTATCCCAGAAAGCAGAGGCCACGTGCATAAAAGCATGGGCCTCGGAAGATTTTAAAGAAACCCTCGGAATCTCTAGCAACCCCTCATCCGCTGAGTGGAGCGATCGTCTAGGGCAGTAAGGAACCAGAAGCTCTTTCAAGTAGTCCGAGCCCAGTCCGTGTAGGGCTTTGTAAGTCAAAAAACCCACTTTAAGGGTGATCCGCCACTGTATTGGCAGCCAGTCCAGATCACGTAAAACCAGAGAAATATGACAGGCATGAGAAGTACCTGTCAATAACTGGACCACAGCGTTCTGTACTAACTGCAAGTGGTGGATATCAACCCCAGGAAGCCCTAGATAAAGGGAGTTGCAATAGTCAAGATGCAAGGTCACAAAGGCGTGGGCCAGTGTAGGCAGCTCACCCGATGGAACAAGGTGCTTAATCCTGGAGATGTTCCTCAGATGACAAAAGGATGATTTGACAACTGCTGACACCTGTGCTCGTAGTGTCAGCTCATTGTCAAAAATCACCCCCAGGTACCTGTTCAGAGGTAGGGAGCTGGACATCCCCCAGAAAAAGTCCAGAGGGTAGACCAACTCCCATCTCCTCTATCCTGCGACCCAGGTCCACAACCATCACCTCAGTCTTCTCTGAGTTCAACCTCAACCAGCTTGAATTCATCCAACACTGGATTTCAGTGAGGCAGTTGTTAAATACCAAGAGAGCTCTATCCTGGTTGGGTGCAAAAGATAGGTAGAGCTGGGTGTCATCAGCACAGCAGTGAAACCTCAGCCCATACCTTCTTACAATGGCTCCGAGGGGTAGCATATACACTGTGAACAACATGGGGGACAACACCGAACCCTGAGGAACCCGCAAGACAGAGAGACTGGGTGGGAAGAATTAATCCCCAACACCACCCTCTGAGTTCTGCCTGAGAGGAAAGATCTAAACCACCTGAGGACTGTACCAGACAGGCCACAGATGAATCTCAGGCATTCAAGAAGTACCCCATGGTCCACAGTGTCAAAAGCTGAGGAGAGCTCAAGAAGGACCAAGATGGAATGGCTTTTCCGATCTCTTACCATCAGGAGATCATTGAGCACCCGAACCAGTGCTGTCTTGGTACTATGCCTCTTTCGAAAACCAGATTGGAGTGGCTCATAGATGTCATGGATGGTCAAATGCTTCTCCTGTTGTATGGCCACTATTTTCTCAATAACCTTCCCCACAAAGGGGAGGTTAGAGATCAGTCTGTAGTTAGCATGGCAGTCTGAGTCCAAAGAAACTTTCTTCAGGAGGGGCATTACCACCGCCTCCTTCAGGGAGCTAGGAAACTCACCCATCTCCAAGGAGCACCAGACTATCCATGCTAGGACTGGGCTGATAGTATCATAACCACCCTTTATCAGGGAAGTTAGGCCAGGATCCAAACTACAGCATATAACACGCATACCTTGGACAACCCTCATGACATCAATGAACTCCAGCTGGTCAAAGGAACTCCAGGAGAGTCCAGGGATTGTGACCAAGCACTGATCCACAGCTTCTCCCATAGAGGATACAGGCAGGAGTGCCACCCTGATGTCAGCCACCTGAGCAGCAAAGAAGTGAGCAAACTTATCACACTCAACTTGTGAAAGGGCTCTTCAAACCTGCAGACAAGCTGGGTTGCACAGTCTGTCGACGGTTCGAAAGAACTGAGCTGGTCGGTTCTGAGCAGCCACAATCTCCCCAGACAGGAACTCTGCCTTTTTACAGGAGATTGCAGAATGATAGAGTTGATAATGTTCCATCAGTCTAAGATGGTCGGCATCAAGGGCAGACCTCCGCCAACAATGCTCTAATCTTCATCCATATCACTGCATCTCCCTCAAAGTCCCATCAAACCATGGTGTCTATGGGTGAAGGGGGAGAGGACAAACATGGATGGGAGCAATCAAATCCAGAGCCAAGGAAATTGCCTTATTATAGGCCAAAACCAAGGCATCTGGATCATTGCTTACTCAAAGAAAGCTCAGATAGGTCAAGCATCGCTGTCAGGCCTTCAGAGCTTACATCTCGTAAAGAGCGGTACCTGACCATCTCCACAGGGGTATGCCTATAAAGGGGGGTGAAAAAACTGAACTCCACAGTGTAATGATCGGACCAGCCGACAGGTTCCACTCCCACGTCAAAAGCTTCAATTCCCAGGAGGAAAACTAAGTCCAAAGAGTGACCCCCCTTTATGAGTAGCAGAAGAAACAACTTGTGTAAGGCCCAAAGATGTCATCAATTGGAGGAAGTGTTGTTCAAACTGTGAGAGTTCGTCATCGACCCAGGCATTAAAGTTGCCCAGGACCATCAGCCTGGATGACTCAAATGCCATGTCGATCACGAAGTCTGCTACTTTCTGCAGAAACCGTTTCTCATCACTTGGTGAATGGTAAATGAGAGCGATTCTGCAACCCACACTTGCCACTATGGTACACTCAAATGACTCAGCCCCCTCTACTGGTACACTTGAGAGGCCCAGTTTGGTCTTGAAACAGACCACAACCCCCCGTCCCGGTGGTCCAACCTCGAGCGGTGTAACACCGAATACCCAGCTGGAACTGCAGCCTCTAATATAGGGTCTGCATTCTCATCCAGCCAGGTCTTGGTAATGCATGCCAGATCCACTGACCCAACAAGATCCGCAATAACTGCAGTTTTGTTCTTTATGGACCTGGCATTGCACAACACCGCCTGGGTAGGATGGGGTTCTGGAGCTGCACGGTCCACTTGCCCACCAATACTGGTGATGCCCATGGGTATGGAAACCAGACAGGAGGGACCTCACTCCAGATTCCATTTTGCCCCAGGGCATCTTTTGGACCTCACTACCCCAATATGATGGCCCCGCTCATTTGACCTCCACTGTTCGCATTTCCCACCTCCCCTCCTCCTATGCTCAATACCCAAAGCTGTACAGCATTTGTATATCAATAGTTGTAATGGAGGGGAGGAGAAAGGGCGGAGGTCATGAAGAGCAGAGGACGAATAGCGTACAACCGTGGGGACAGGCGTTCTACACATTTTACAACCAATAACATTAACACACCCCTAAAACAACCCCAGTAGTTTCTCTAAGACTCCCTGCACACAAACACCGGGAGCGGAGGCACAGAGAAGCAAATAACAAACCTTCCCACAAAATAAATAAAATTAAAAATATAAAGAAAAAAAATTAATAAAATAATTAACACAGGATCAGTGTCCAAAAATAGCAGAGTGGAGGTTCAGCAGTTAATTTTCGATAGGGGAGGCTCTCACCCTCTCCCAGTCCAAAAAAGAAAAAACAAAACCAGATTTATCTCTTCTCTTCCAACAACATCCATTGAAAGTTTAAAGTACAGTTTTGATCTGATTAGAGATACTCTCACTATCTCATCAGCACACCAGAAATTCAGCAGTTGATTTTTATGTTTGCTTGCACGCATGTGCAAGAAACATAGTGCCATCATCCGAGTTTTCAGAAGTCTGGCAGCCCTCTTCCAATTGAGTCAGTGTGTTTGCAGGCGCGGCACCAGTTCTCCAATGCCTGCTGGATCTGTCTATGACAGCAGTCCAAAATGCAGTGGCGTACAGTTGAAAGGGGGAGCTACACTTCAGTGAGCAGCAATAAGATATCGCCTGCTCATATGCGCTCCCCCTACACACACACACACACACACACACACACACGCATACTGCGTGCTCGCCCCTCCTCAGACTGTATAGCCGGGACGGGGTGCCCAATCCACTGTCGGCTGTGCTGCACCCTCTGCCCAAACAGAGTTGTACATGCCACGCTGGGTGCCCACCCCAGTGTGGCTACACATGTATAGCTGATAGAGGTGGCCAATCCTCCCCAGTACAGGGTGCCACGCTGGGAGCCCACCCAAGCGTGGCAACAGATGTTGTCACCGACGGGGTGCCCAATCCCCCATCGGCTCCAAGCCCCCCACAAGCCATCCTTAAAGCCACGCTGGGAGCCCACCCCAGTGTGGCAAACATCTTGTGTCATCTCCTCCTTTGTAAAAACAAAAAACAAACCTGCAACACAGAAATGATCCCTCGCTGTCTCTGCCCCACCGCGCCACCACTGCACACCCTGCCTCCCCACCCCCTCATCCCATACCTCCGGACCTCGGCGCAACGATCTTGGTGGACCGGGAACACGTCTGCACTCTTCAAAGCCGACCGCAAACTGAGTAAATGCCGGTAAGCTGTATAATGTAATGAATAGGGTTTTTTGAACTTTGCTGCATATCTCAGGCATTTTTTGGAATTTTGGCACTAAATGTTCAACATGGGGTTTTTGGGACCCCTCCTCATGAATTCTGTCACTGTCATGGCGTTAATCGGGCCCGAAGGGTGATTTCATAGTCACTGCGCGAAATCATCTTTCAGGACCGATTAATGAAATGACAGTGCCAGTGTTCATAAAGTGGGCTCTCAAAAAGCCTATGTTGAAAATTTGGTGAAAGAATTCTTTAAAATGATTGTTTTACGAGCGGCATGTTACGCTGTTCCTATGCACGTAGATTCGCAAATTTTCAATATTTTCACTCCAGATTTTCAACATTGCCATTTGACCACACTTCCTTATGAGTAGTACAGCTGCCATTTTTCACATCTCACCCAAAATGTGTTTCCGCGCATGTAGCGCACAATGGCACAGTTGGTGTGCGAAATCAATGTTCAGGACACACTAAGAAAATCACAGTGACACTGTTCATGAGCAGAGGTGCTAAAATGGCTATGTTAAAAATTTGGTGAAAAAATTCCCAAAAATTACTATTTTACGAGCATGTGTTGTGCTGTTCCTACGCACGCTCGTAAGTTCGTGAATTTTCAATATTTTCACTCCAGAATTCCAATATTGCCATTTTACCACACCTCCTTATGAGCAGTGCAGTTGTCATTTCTCACTTCTCACCCAAAATGTGTTTCCGCACATGTAGCGCACAATGGAGCAGTCGGTGTGCGAACTCAATGTATGGGGCACATTAAGAAAATCACAGTCACACTGTTCATGAGCAGAAGTGTTAAAATGGCTATGTTAAAAATTTGATGAAAAAATTCCCAAAAATGACTGTTTTATGAGCGTTTGTTGCGCTGATCCTATGCACACTCATAAGTTCGCAAATTTTCAGTATTTTCACTCCAGATTTTCAACATTGCCATTTTACCACACCTCCTTATGAGCAGTACAGCTGTCATTTTTTTCACATTCTCGACCAAAACATGTTTCCGCCCATGTAGCGCACAGTGGCACAGTCGTGTGCGAACTGAATGTATGGGACACATTAAGAAAATCACAGTCACACTATTCATGAGCAGAAGTGTTAAAATGGCTATGTTAAAAATTGGTGAAAAAATTCCAAAATGACTGTTTTACGGCGTTTGCTGCGCTGATCCTCATGCCTTCATAAGTTTCTAATTTTCAATATTTCCTCCAGATTTTAACAATGCCATTTACCACACCTCCTTATGAGCAGTACAGCTGTCATTTTCACAACTCACCCAAAACATGTTTCCGCTCATGTAGCCACAATGGCGCAGTCAGTGTCTTGAAATCAATGTATGGGACACATTAGAAAATCACAGTGACACTGTTCATGAACAGAGGTCTTAAATGGCTATTTTGAAAATTTGGTGAAAAATTCTAAAATGATTGTGTTACGAGTGAGCATTGCGCAGTTTCCACGCAACCTCGTAAGTTCATGTATTTGTAATATTTTCAGTCCACATTTTCACCAATGGCATTTTTACACACTTCTTTATGAACAGTACAGCTGTCATTTTTCACAACATGGCTGAAATGTGTTTTCACATTTTCAGCACAGAAATGCGTGATCGCTGTGGGAAATCATTGTTCGGGACAGATAAAGAAAATCACAGTGACACTGTTCACGACCGGAGGTCCCAAAATGGCTGTGTTGACAATCTGCTGTAAACAATTCCCAAACTAATTACATTATGGGTGCACGTTGCACAGTTTCTACACACGCTTGTGACTTCACCAGTTTTTTTAATATGTTAACTGCAGATTTTCAACATTGTCATTTTTTACACCTCCCCATGAACAGTACAGCTGTCATTTTTCACATCCTGTTCAGAATGTGTTTTTGCACCTGTGGTGACATATGCCATAGTCACTGTGCAAAAGCAGCTTTCAGCTAACAAACTGATATTGCCACTGTTCAAGAGGTGGGGGTCACAAAAAACCCATGTTGAAAATTTGGAGTGAAAATACCAGTGAATGCCTGAGGCGTTAGTGTTTCCGACCATAACACCCCACCCTGCAGAGAATGACAGGCATCAGGGCTGTGACTTGGGATTGTCACCTGCAATGCTCATACCATTCCACCCCCACCCACACCCTGCAGCCACTGAGAGGCATCGAGGTGTGCCTTGGACTCTTCGGCCCCAAAGTTCACCCCATTCTCCTATACCACACCCATCTCACAATATTTCCTGATGGAATGGGGTGTGCATAAGGGCCAAAGACCCCAAGGCACACCGTGACACTTGTTGGCATCTGCACGGTAGGGTGTGGTGAAATGGCATAGCCGTTATGCCTGATGACCCAAAGGCACACCCCAATGCCAGTCACTATCTGCAGGGTGGTGATGGGGTTGGCTTCAGTTCAATACTTCACTGCCATTTCTATTATGCAGCTCTGTAACTCCTACACTACCAATGCCAGTGCCAGCAAGCAAACATTCGGCATTGACAAATGCTTGTTGTTTTAAAGAGGGAGTCTGGCCAAAATTTCTAGCATCAGTAAATTCAGAATTTGGATCAGCATATCCCCAGTCAGCCTCATGCCAAAAATAAGATCTCTAAGTTACTTTGTTTTAAAGTTACAAGTCATTTTGTAACCCTAAATTTACTGCCTGTTCAAAAAAGCCAGTTTCAGTAAAGAGCTACTGATGATGTCACAACCAGAACTCACAGCCTAGTCCTTCTTGTAAACTACCTTACAAGACTTATTTCTCCCACATTACATAAAACTGCAGTTGTATTAAATATCTGGAAAAGGAAAGCTGACAATTGCGAGTCAGAACATGCATTTCCATAATGTGCAGATGCAAGATACAGTATTTAAGAATGTGACAAGGGTTGGACTACAGCGGCAAACATGGCTTTAGAATGATAAAAATATGTGCAATTTTTATAATAGTGCAGGGATGAGATTTCGAAATGTCACCAAACTGCAACTGTGGAATACAGCAATAACACAATCTCAGAAAGTAGGTGGGACACACAATTTTGGAAAGTGGCAGGAATGCTAAAATTCTTAATGTGGTGGTGTCATATAGTTTTGGAATGTGGCAGAGATGCACAATTTTAAAATGCAGGAGACACATAGTTGTGGAAGGTGGTAGGGATATGCAATTTCGTAATGTGTCTTGGATGGATTAATTTGGCATGTGGTGTAGTGATGCAAAATTTCAAAACGTAGTTGGTATGCTTGATTTCAGATTGTGGTGGCAACATTCAATTTTAGAATGTGGCATGGACAAGAAATCTCAGAAAGCGGCAGTGACGTAGTTTCAGAATCTAGTAGCCACATGGAATTTCAGAATGAGACAGGGATGCATAATTTCAGAATGTAACTTGAGCATGCAATTTCTGAATGTGGCAGTGACACTCATCTTCAGAATTTGGTGGGGATGTGCAGTTTCGGAATATGGTGGGAATGCATGATTTCAGAATGTGACAATGACAGGCAATACTGGAGCATAGAAGTTTACACACAATTTCAGAATGTGGCAGGCAGGTACAATTTCAGAATGAAGAAGAAACATGCAGTTTTAGAATGTGGCAGTGATGGACAATTTCAGAATGTGGCAGTGAGACAAATTTCGGAATGTGGCAATGATGCAAATAATTCAGAATGTGGCGATAATGCACAATTTCAGAATGTGGCTGATGCATAGTTTTGGAATGTGACTGATGTGCAATTTCAGAATGTGGCTGATGGGCAATTTCGGAATGTGGTGAAGATGCGCAGTTTTGGAATGTGGCAATGATGTGCAGTTTTGAAATGAGGTGGCAATGCACTATCATGCAGTTTCAGAATGTGTTAGTGATGCACAACTCCGGAATGTGGCGGTGATGCACAACTCTGGAATACAGTGGTGATTCATGACTCCAGAATGCGGTTGTGATGCACACCTCTGGAATGTGGTGGTGATGCACACCTCCAGAATGAGGCAGTGATGCACAACTCTGGAATGCGGTGGTGACGCACGACTCCGGAATGCAGCAGTGACGCATGACTCCGGAATGTGGCAATGATGTAAGACTCCAGAATGTGGCGGTGACGCAACTCCAGAATCGGTGGTGACACATGACTTTGGAGATCCCGACAGTGACATCACTTTGGAATGTGGAGGTGACGCACGACTTCGGAATGTGACAGTGACACACAATTTCGGAATATGGCAGTGATGCACAGTTTCGAAATGCGGTGGTGACGCACAGTTTTGGAATGCAGCGGTGATGCTCAATTTCAGAATGTGGCGGTGATACTCAGTTTCAGAATGTGGCAGTGACGCACAATTTTGAAATGTGGTGGTAATGCGCAGTTTCGGAATGTGGTGGTGATGTACGTTTTCAGAATGTGGCAATGACACAATTTTGGAATGTGATGGTGACAGTTTCAGAACGTGGCACTGAAGCACAACTTTGGAACGTGGTGTAGATGTGCAATTTTGGAATGTGGCAAGGATGCGCTATTTTGGAATATGGCTGGGACTCACAATGTTGGCTTGTGGTGCGGATGTGAAGCATAGTTTTAAAATGTGGTGGATTCCGGAATATGGTGAGGACAAGCAATTTCAAAATAAAATGGTGTGTCCTGCTATATTCCAACAGTGTACATCTTTACTTATATTCCAGAATTGCCAGTCCCCACCAAATTCTTTGCCGTGTGTCCCTGTTGCATTCTGAGATTGACTGTTCCACCACACTGCGAGATGGCACATCCCTGCTACATGCCGAGATTACATGTCCTCCCCCAACATTCTAAAATTGTGCACCACTTTGACAGTCTATACCTTGATTCAGCGCTGCATTCCAAAACCACCTCCTGATGCATTCTAAAGTACAGTAACATGCATCTGAACATTCTGGAAATGCAAGCACTACAGGCAACCCTGTGTCAGTTTTTGGTTTTTAAATAAATACTACAGCTACAATTTTGAAGAAATAGGTCCTATAAGGTTGCTGATAGGGAGGACTAGTCTGTGAGTTCTGGTTGTGACATCATCAATGGATTTTCACTGAAACTGGCTTTTTTGAACAAGGAGTGAAATCAGCGTTACAAAATAGCTCATAACTTTAAAACAAAGTAACGTAGAAACCTAATTTTTGGTATGAGATTTATTGGGAGTAGGCTGATTCTAATACTGCAATGTAGTTCTTTTGACTGGACTCCCTCTTTAAATAGGGGAGGCTCTCACTCTTTCCCAGTCCAAGAGAAAAACAGAACCAGGTTGCTCTCTTCTCTTCCAACACCCACTAAAAGTTTAAAGTGCAGTTTCAGTCTGAGTGAGATACTCTCACTATCTCATCAGTCTGAACATTAGAATTCACTTAAGAAAGGGCTACAAAAATGATTCCCAGTAGCCAAATCAGTTTCCTTCTTTCCTTGTTCATAACCACATTTCCTTCTTCATAACCACTCCCAGTAAACAGTCACATTCCCCTTCCCTGGAGAGACAGACCTACAATAATTTATGGGCTGAATAGGGACCCAAGCAAAGTTTGGAAAATCAGCGGCCCACCAGCTGCATGAGTCCCTTTACCTATGTAACCTCTAGGTGGCACTATCCCAAGGGCTACTACCCCTGCCTGCTTGTCTAGTAGCAGGTTAAGGGGCCTGAGTTCTGAAACTGGTACCTCCACCCGGAGGTCAGGGTTGGTAGTGGTAAAGCTAACCTGGGCACAGCCCTCTGGGACACTGTAACCCCCCTCTTTCCCCTCTAGAGGCCTGAACACTGTACAATAATCACTTTCACAATACCCCTGGTACACCACACGAGTACCCACACTGTTTGCACTTACCACCAGGGCTGGTTCCTCTGGGCCGACCCTGGGGAACCCCTGTAAAACAAGGTTATGCACAGCGAATAGCAACAGTACAGTACTTTGAGCACAAACTGGAACCACAGTTAGATTACACGCAAAAAAAGTTAGATCTGATTTATTCAGGGGACTTGAACAAGGGAGGGGCAAAATCAGATTAATTAGCTTAAAGGTTACATCTATCAATCAAGCAGTTATGCATGTGCTTTGAGTCCCCCCAAACAGTCACACCTCTGGGTACCCAGGTGGAGAAGAGATGGTCTAGCCAGGACTGTTGCCCTGGGTTGGTCGGCGTTGCAGCTGGTTGGGGCCCTGTGGTGGAAAACACAACATGCACAGTACACAATATTTGTAATCCAGAGCCAGAGGGCTGAGTTCATAAAGGAAATGGAACAACAAGACAATCAGATGACGCACTCAGATTAAGCTGTTGTTGCAGGAAGCTACCCTAGTATTTACTCACGATACCCAAGACTGGACACAGGCTGGACAAAAATCGAGACTGCAGGTGGTTGATCTGGAATGCCAGGAGAAACAGGGCCCACACAAGTCACAGAGGCATCATTCCTGTTCGAGCGTGGAGTAGGGGGCTGATCCCCAGGCAGGGCTGTTGTAGATGGCTTCTCTGTGCAGTAGGTAGTCTGGCTGGGCCAGTCTGGCAAGGCCCAGACCGCATGGAGACAAATTCGGATGCAGTCCATTTTGGGCTGGATACAGCTTCCAGCAAGTGGAACACAGTTCACACAATGGGGAACTAACTCACAACCCACTAGCAGCTCATAGCACATTTACATATATGGGAATTCTACTGTACCAGGCAAAGCGCTCCCCGGTCACAATCGCAAAGTCTCTGCACACACTGGGAGCTTAGGGGTAGCTGGAACTCCTGACAGGCCGATCGCATTCAGCAAAATCTTCGGTCTTCTTCAGATTGAGCCTGGCCCACTTCAGTAGCTTACTTTAGTCACACAAACTTGGATTTAGTCCAAAATAATTCTCTTCTCTCCGTCTCAGGAGCAGCAGGCAGACATGCAAGCCAAAACTCAGCCCTGTCATAGTTTTACCATGCGAATCCACTCAGGATTGCTGCCCAAAATACACTTGAGCTCTTCTCATTTCACTTCCCAGCTCAGAACTAACTGAAAACTGCAAGCAGCTCGGACTTCCCCAAGATCCAAAAGATTTGGTTGACTGATTTGACTGTCAGCCAAAGCAAGAGCCCCCCCTTCAGTTGCAAAAAAGGCGCAAAAAACTCCAAACTACAGTTCCTACGGATTTTGAATTCAGACAGCTCCTGTAGTCCGGCTACATTTTAGGTCCCACCAGTACTGATAGGTCCAATTTGCAGTTCAGGACCAAGATAGTGGAGACAAAACAAAACAGTCCTTGCTACAAAGAAAGCAGGTTAGACAAACTACATTATCATTATCACTCTAAATGATTTTTCAGCAAATAGTTACATCTTTCAACAGATCTCCCTCTCAGATTACTTAGGCTGCAATCAGGCAGCTCTTAAAGAGACAGTACACAGAGGCTATACAGGCTCTGGTAGTCACATTTAAACTGCTAAAACGCAGGACACCAGCCTGGCACTGGCAGTGAGCATTTAGGCAAGCTCAAGGAAGACTTTTTGGGAACCCCCATTTGTAGGGGGGTTACACCTAACAATAGCAGACGAAAAAAACCCTTCGGTCCAAACCCCTGCAATTACCTCCCAGGAACCTAAACAGCCCAAAACCTGCCAGTCATCTCTCCCAGGGCAAAAAGTGGGCTAGGACCTAAAGTCCAAGGGAACACAAGCCGCTCTAAGATCTTCCTTCGGCACTCTGAAAGTTAAAATGTGCTCTCACCACACCAGCGTCGATTCCAGAAACAAGCGGTAAGGGCAGTGAACTCCCTACTCCACAGCAGCCCTCGAATGTTCCTTTGGTCATATAGGTACTTGGAAAACTTCCACAGAATTCACAATCTCCCTCAATGTCCAACTGTATTTGGTACTGGAACTCCTCCTCCTCCCAAAGTCAGCCCTTTACCGAAGCGTCACTCCCAATGGCAGGCTCCACAAATCTCCACTGCAACAAGGTAAAACTAATTGTGGTTTTAACCCGTGAGCCACAGCCATAATGCAGCCAAAAAATAATACATTTAGAAACGGAGCTCTGGCATAAAACGAAGTAAGAGCAGCTAGAAATTCAAGCAGCTCAAACAAAGTGAGAGTGCAAATTGAAAAACAACACTCCGGTGTAAAACGGAGTAACGGCAGCTCAATACAAAAATAAACATTAGTTTCGATCACAATGATTGTGATTCAAAAACTAAAGCTCCGGTAGACTACTGACCTGCAAAAAACGATATGTAATTCTAAATAACTCACTAAAATACCCTAACTGTACTCAACTAAAAAACAAACTAAGAAACATTTAAAACATTTAAAACTCGGAGCTCAGCACTCAGCACTCAGAGCAGCTCAGGCAGCACACACACCGCCACCATCTTTCCTGAATATGGATAAATGCATAGCATAATTACGCAGAGCGTAGTTCCATATATTTGTCTTTTTAGAAACTATCCATTTCAATGCTAAAAAAGTTTAAAATTGATGGCAAAGATGTGATATATGAGCTCACTGTATTCTGATTGAAATAAGCTGTTGGCACAGTTTGAGATTCATGATTTGTGGTCCTGAACCTTTTTAATGCCTGATATCTCATGTCATGCCTTTTTGGAGCATTATATTATGAAAAATGGTTGATTCAACCTGATCTCTGCACCAACCACTCCAGATTTAAGTAAATCCCATTTTATACTGAACTGGTCTGGAGAACAATGCTACATATGAGGTGCATTGCTAACATGTAAATGGTTCTGGTGGGATGAGAACAAAAGAAACAGCACAGTGAACAAAAATGTTCAGTGTGATAAAAGCGAACCGTACTGAGTGAAAAAAGCACATATACTACCACAATTAGTTACATACAAAATCCTACTGTGCTGAGTGTGATATGCTGTGGGTCACCCTGGAGATGGGGAACTGAGCCCCTATTTGGAGTGGTGTGATCTACAGACTTCTGGCACGAGGGGAGTTAAATAAGGTACTGGTGGAAGCCATTGACAAAATGGCAGAAAAGGGGGAGATGCTGCTGTTGGGCGATTTCAGTGCACTGGATGTAGATTCCTGGCCATGTTCCTGCTGTTGTATTGGTTGGAGATGGTGCAGAAGCACTTTGATAAAGCAGGATGTACAAGGCCCAGAAGCACCTTTCTGGCTAGCAAAAATGTCTAGAGCTTTATTCAGCAGAGTAAAGGTAGCCAGGATTTATTTTCTCCTTAGTTAAGTCGGCTACTTCAAAGTTGTTACTGCTGTTAATATCACTGTGTGTTGATCAGTTTCAGCAGGGAGGGGGCAGATGGTGGGTTCAGGAATGGAGACATGAAACATGTTTCCCAGCGGAGTAAGCTATAATTTAAATGTCTTGCTTTTCCCCTTTTTAAGGATTGTTGTTTACCTTTTATTTAGATGCAGTTACTCCAAAGGGTCCTTTTTGGTGCTGGGAGAAGGGGGGGGGTGCACCTAGTCCCTGTAATATGTCACATCTTGCTGCTAAATGCACTGCAGTGTGTAAGATCGAAGGGAACTCTTGGTCCATCATGTCTGTGCAGTGTGCCCCTGCCCAACACTACCTTGGCTGCAGTCTATCTGTAATGTGCAGCTGTTGCCTGGGCAGAAATTTTTTGTTTTATTTAAAATTATGCATGAATTTAAAGATTGTTAAATATTGTCATATGCTATAAATGTACTCTTAACATAATTACTGTCATCATAAATGTGCATTTATTATATTTCTGTAGATCAACAACTGGTTTGGAAAGTGCCATTTATACCATAACAAGTGCTCTTCCAACCTTCAGCACCATCACCTTTCACAATCTTCCGGCACCCCTGGCTGTTGTCCTCCCCGCTCCCGCATTCCCCAGCTCACCCTCTGGCTACAAAAGAAATCCCTCAGGCTTCCTCCTTCTGCTGCTGTCCTCCCCACTCGCTCGTTCCCTGGCTCACCCTCTGGCTGGTAAAGAAATTCCTCCTGCTTCCGCCTCTCCTGCTGTCCTCCCTGCTCCCTCGTTCCCTGGCTCACCCCTCCGACTACAAAGAAATCCCTCCCACTTCCTCCCTCTGCTGCTGTCTGGGGAAAAATAGAGAGAATGCACATTTCATACTGAGAGAGGGCATCTGCAGTTTTTTTTTGTTTCGGGTTGTTCTGCATTATCTTGCCTGCTGCATTCGATCTGCAACCCGCATCCCACAGAGATCCCCAGCACTGCTGAGAGCAAGAGAGAGACACACATACACTCAGTGACAAAGTGGTCAGGACTACAGAATTCCGACCATCTCTGTGGCCCTGTCCACACTCGCCTGTGTGTACCATTACCACGGGTCTCAACCGTTACGGACCATGTAAAAAATGGTTTGCGTCCACACTGGTAATGGTACCTGATGCATTTTGGCAACTGATTTCAAGACCTGTTGGAAGGTAGTCTCGAGATGGGTAGCACAAACAGTCCACAGTAAAATCGGTCTTCAAAACGGAATACTTACCAGTGTGGATGGGAGAGCATTCCGTACTGTATCCCGCTGGTCCTCCATGCCCCCACCAGGCATCCCATGAGGGAGCGCGGCATGTGTACATGCGTGTTAAGAGCACATCGCGAAGTGCACCGAAGCAGGCCATTTAAATGCCTCGTGTTTGCCACTGCTAGCCAGCCTGTCAGATGCTAACAAAGTATATCAGGCAATTGTCTTTTGGTGTTGCCATTGCTAGTTTGGCTGCATACAGCTGGGGCACATAGGGAAGTGACGCACAGCATTCTGGGATTGTGTGCGTTACTTTGCTCTGATCCGGTCATGGTAGGCAACATTACTGCAGTCTAGAGCACTACAGTGTGGACACGAGATGAATGCTTTCAAAACTGGTCACCACACAGTGCTAGATAGTGTGGACTGGCTGTAATGGTAAGCACTAAACTGTTTTTGAAAGTGTTACGCTCCCGCGATCACGAGTGTGGACAGGGCCTGTATGTGTGTCTCTGGAATTTGAATGGGGTGAGTAACACATTGAGGAGCAGTTTCAGCTGAAAGCAGTGCTGCAATGGGAGACAGAGTGGGTCTCCATCAGTGCCCCCCCTGTGCTGAGCAGCCACACAGAGCCCTGCACCTCCTGTTCCTGAGAAAGAGAGAGAGAGAGAGAGAGAGAGAAGTATTTGATTCAGAATGCCTGCAGTGTACTGTATTTACTATGTTTCTGTCTCTCAGTGTCCGTGAGCATACAGATGCAGTGACAGTCACAGGATAATGTAGCTGTGCAGTGAAGATATCAACATAACTGTGTGTGCTTTGTGGCTTGTCATTTTGGGGGGGGGGTGACATCACTGCAATCCTGGTGACACAGTGCACAGCAGTATGAGACTGAGTAAATGTCACAGAGCACATCAGTAGTGAATGGGTGAATTCACTGGGTACATAGCAGGCACGTAATTGTAATCTTACTATAACATTCTCTAGTGCAGTGTTTTTGGAAAATGTATGCCTGCTATATAAGAATCAAAAGTGCTGTAAAATGGACAGCTTAAATGTACACTGAATGAAGTTAGAAATAACACTTGACGTGATCTGCAAGTAAGCATAGTTGATGGGAGACCTTTAAATATTTTCTTTGGTAGTATGCATTCATATCTTGATCTGAAATGTGGTGTTCTCTGTTTCTCATATGCTGAGAGAACAGTATGAACATTTTAAGTTCGAGTTGATAGCTTAATAAAACATGAACATGGACAGTCCTTGTATTGTTGTTTTTCACAGGTATTGGGCTGGAAATCTCCAGGGACATAACCTTTATTAACTATTATGAGTTTGCTATCCTTTTGAAATTCAAGGCTAGCCCCCCTCACTATAAAGTGATTTATGCAAGACTGCCATAGAAACATAAAAGTTGATGGCAGATAAGGACCGCAAGGGCCATCCAGTCTGCCCAATTTTTTCTACCTTATGAATGTGCCATAGGTCTGTACTCTAACATACTAACATACTATTTGTCAGCAGATTAGGCCTTACAGTCTATCGAGTCTACTCGAACCTCAGATCCCTAGTTGGGTGCCGAGGCCCTCCCCCCCTTGTGTTCCAGAAACCCCTATCATCCATCCCCACCCCGGGACAGGCCATCACCTGATACATCCACTTTCTGTGTCTGTCCCACCCTCTCTTGAAGCCCTCCACTGTGGATCTCTGAACCAGCTCGCCAGGCAGTGCATTCCAAGGGTCCACCACCCTCTCAGTGAAAAACCTCCTCCTCCCCCCCACCCTTCCACCTTCCAACTTCAAACCATGCCCTCTGGTGATACCTCCCTGCTTTAGTCTAAAGATCCCCTCCATGTTTACCCTATTTATTCCCTTGAGGTACTTGAAGACCTCAATCATGTCCCCCCTCTCTCCTCTCTCCAATGAAGACAGGCAGAGCTCCTCAAGTCTGTCTTCATCGTCAAATCCTAGCCCTTGTATCATCTTAGTTGCCCTCCTCTGTACCCTCTCCAAGAGCTGTATGTCCCTCTTCAAGTGTGGTCTCCAGTACTGTACACAGTACTCAAGGTGTGGTCTAACCAGTCCATTGTACAGCGGCAGAATCACTTCCTTGCTCCTAGAGGTGATCCCCCTCACGATGCATCCCAACATCCTGTTTGCCTTGCTAGCCGCTCTCCTGCACTGCTCAGAGTTATTCATACATGCATCCACCATGACCCCTAGGTCTTTTTCCCTTATTGAGGCCTCCAGCGCCTCCCCTCCCAGGGTACTCTGTCACTGGTCTATCTATTCATATTCATCTGTATTGCTCTCTTATGCCTATCCCATACCTGTTTGAAGCCCTGCACTGTATTCATATCCACCACTTCCTGAGGTAGACCGTTCCATGCATCCACCGCCCTTTCTGTGAAAAATAACTTCCTCACATTACCCCTTAATGGGCCTGCCTCTAATCTCATGCTGTGTCCTCTTGTCCTGCTATTTTTCTTATACTGAAACATGTTAGATTCTTTCACTTTGTTAATGCCCTTAAGATGTTTGAATGTTTCAATCACTCCCTTCTTAACAAAAGGGAGTAGCAACCTGTAGGAGTTGTGAATCAGTCAACTACTTATGAGTCCAATTTACAGAAGAGCTGCTCAGCTGTTTTAAAAAAATATATAACAAATTGTTGTCTCGTCTGTATGTTGCTGCTTCTAATCTGGTCTGTGTGGAGAGTGATGTTGTTTTGCTAGTTTTCTACTAGGACACTTATTCAACTGGGCTGTCAATGAATGCACTGCTGCTGGGAATGAAAGTCAAAAGTGCTTTGGCAATTTGCTGTTTTCACATGCCTGCCCCGTCTAAATAACTGTTGTTTCTTTTGGCCCTGCCCTGCAGCCTTTTCAGTCTGTTATTTATAAATGTTGTTCTGCTGAATTAGGGAGGGGGGGCTGTTTTCACATGCCAGGTCTAAATATGGTTGTTTCCTTTGGCCCGCCCTGTGCAGCCTTATGAACTGCAGGTCATTATTTTATCCAGTATTGCAATAAAAAGTGCTGCATATAAAGTACCATAAGTGCTAAACACCACCTCAAATACCTGCAAGCGAATGTTCAGCATTGCCAAATGCTTGTTTTTAAAAGAATAATTCTGGGATAATGGCACTTGTCGTGAGTATGAGGTACCCTGTGTTGCCTCCTGCTTTATCCAGTCTTGCCATTGCCCCATAGTAATGCACTTCCTGTCACTGTGAAAAAGGGGGTTTACATCTCAGTGGGCTTACCCAGTCACCAAAATTCAAGTAAAATAAATAAATATTCAACTACCTCAGAGGGATAAAGAAGGGTAACATCCTTCAGAAAAGAAGGTGTACAAGAACAGGGGCATGATATGAGGCTAGAGGGGGTAGACTTAGGGGCAATGTGAGGGAGTACTTTTTCACAGAAAGAGTAGTGGATGCTTGGAACTGCCTCCCTGTGGAGGTGGTGAGAGGAACAAATGGTAGGGGAATTCAAGAATGCATGGGAAAGACATAAGAGTACTCTCACAATAGGGAAGAGAGTTTAAGCTGCAGGTCAACTAGGGTCTGTGGTATTGAATTAGGTAGGGAAAAAGGGCAGACTAGGTGGGCCACACGGTCCTTATCTGCCATCACCCTCTATGTTTTTAATATGTGCTAGAGCACCAGGCCAGGGATCAGTGTGTGGGGGGTGCCACTAGACCCAAGGAGTTATTTTATTATACAGGGGCTGGTGATCAGAGGGCAGGGGGACCACAAGGCACCAGGGAGTTATTTTATTATACTGGGGCCAGTAATCGGAGGGTGGGGGACCACTATGCACCAGAAAATTGTTTTATTACACTGGGGCCAGCAATCAGAGGGTGGGAGGGGACCACAAGGCAGTAGAGAAGGTTTTAAAATTGTATGGGACAGCGGTCGGATGGTGGTGGTGGTGGTGGGGAGGGACCACTAGTCAACTGGTAAATGTTTTAAAAGTGTATGGGATGGTGATTGGGGGGGACCACGGGATACCAGGTAAAGTTTTAAAAGTATACGGGGTGGCAATCAGAGGGTAGGGGGACCATTTGGCACCAGGTACTTACTTTATTTTAATGGGGCCAGGGTTTAGAGAGTAGGGGGTGCCACTGGCCATCAGGGAGTAGGTGTGCTCCCCTACCTGCATAGTTGTTGGCTGTAGTGGCATCACCGGCCACTAGGGTTGCCTGGAGTAAGTCAGGCTTCTCCTCAGTGGTAATTGTGCAGCGTAAAGTGGCCTACACTATTCCCTTTGTGCAGCACCTGAATATTGTGCAGCACTGGGATTCCTATCCCCACCCTTCCCTTTGCCCACTGCATACCTTATTTTTTTTCTGTTCACACTAACCCTTTTAGTGTGTGCCATAGCCCCCTTTGAATTTGTGCATGGGCACAAATCCTGGGCAAACAGGGTGCAATTACTTTGCCCAGAGGAAAAAGTTTTGAATATCTGGCCCCAGGATTTTTGCTTTAACTTCAATGTGCCTATACAACTTGGTAAGATGTTATGCTTGTGTGACTTGGATACATTGTGGCTGTCTGCCCCTCTATGTGTGGGATATACCACCGTGTAGAGGTATGACAGCAATGGACTCTAGTGAAGGGTCCCACCCCTATAGATGCCACAGGAATGATTCCCTTGACTAAAGGTAGCTTAGGAAGAAGCCCAAAAAGAGTACAAAAATGGGTGTCAAGCATTGTGAAGGAGGCAAGGGATTCAGAACGATATCGAGGACAGGAACAGAGGTCGATAGGTGGAGATGGGTATGACTGGAGAGGAACTGGAGACAACTGAGAAATAATTACCAGTTGAAAGCTGATACAAGGCATGAGGCAGGACCTCCTAAGGAGAGAGGGAACAGTCAGAGGGCCACCATCCAACTCCATCCAACAGCAGAACCTGACTACAGAACTTATGAAATTACTAACCCTCTCTAAGTATTATGATCACCAGCATGGAGGAGAGGAAAAAAAACATTTGAGGACGAAACCTCTGGGGATCCAAGGCCTAGGCCACCTTCCCACCAGGCTAAAGGACGTTTTGGTTAGTGATGGCTCAGCTACTGCAATTAAGAGTCGAGATCGAGCGAAGAGGAAAAGAATCCAGTTTGGAGGAAGCTCTCACTCTGTCCTTCTAACAAAAACATAGAAACATAGACTTTGATGGCAGATAGGGACCGCTTGACCCACCTAGTCTGGCCATTCCCTACGTATTGGATAAGCTGCAGATTCTACTTAACCAACAGCCTACTTCCTCCTATCCTTCACTTGAATTGCCTTATGTCTGTCCCATGCATTCTTGAATTCCCACACTGTTTTCGACCCCACAACCTCCTCAGGAAGGCGGTTCCATGCATCCACCACCCTCTCCATAAAAAAGTACTTTCTGACGTTGCCCCTGAGCCGTCCACCCTCTATCTTCAAACTGTGCCCCCTTGTTCTTGCACATCTTTTTCTCTCAAATATGCTCCCATCTTGGACTTTGTTGATTCCCTTGAGGTACTTGAAAGTTTCTATTATGTCCCCCTTCTCCCTCCTTTTATCAAGGGTATACATATTAAGCTCTTTCAGTCTCTCCTCATATGGTTTCTGTAGCAGACCCTGCACCATTTAAGTTGCCCTCCTCTAGACTGCTTCCATCCTGTCTTTGACCTTGTGGAGATGAGGTCTCCATCAATCAAGCCTACGAAACAGGGATGCTTTTGAGGGCTGTGAGTGACATCTCTGCAACTAGGCGTCCAAAAGCAAGGAGGAGAGATATGACCACTGAGGCACTCAGCTGGCCTACACAAGCCTACAAAACAGGCCAGGTGAACCAGAGGTGGTCAGAGGGAGAATAGCACAAAAGGTGCCTCCGAACCCATTCGGGAGGCCAAAGGGGCCCTGCCAATGTCAGCCCCACCACTCACAGCTTGAAGTAGTAAATTCTACATCCAGAGGTGTCGTTGGAATAAGAAACAATTTGAAGGTCCACCCAGAGCTAAGACATTCTCACTATGGGCCAAGGAGAAAGACCCTGCTCCAAGTTTCGCATTCTCTAGAGGTGGACTTTGTGGGTGCAGAGTGAGCCCATTGGCTACAAGCTAGCCCTGACCCATGGAGTAATGGACATGGAAGGCATTGTCTCTGAGTGGAGAAGTGTAGAGTCCAGGTAACATAAGATCTATATGAGGGGAATGCTTGAATAGTTGATGAGGACAAATGGACCTATATATAGAGGCCAGACAAAGTGACGGAGACCCTGATGTGGGTCTGGAGGAGGAGGACAGTACAAGTAGCAGGCACAGGAGTGCATGCCAACTGGATCCATTAATCAGCCAAATTAGGAGTGGAATGAATTGCACTAGTAGAGACTGAAGCCATATGAGGAGAGACTGAAAGAGCTTAATATGTATACCCTTGAGGAAAGGGGGGAGAGGGGGGACATAATAGAAACTTTCAAGTACCTTGAGGGAATCAACAAAGTTCAAGATGGGAGCGTCTTTGAGAGAAAAAGATGAGCAAGAACAAGCGGGCACAGTTTGAAGATAGAGGGCGGATGGCTCAGGGGCAACATCAGAAAGTACTTTTTCATGGAGAGGGTGGTGGATGCATGGAACCACCTCAGAACAGAAGTAGGAGGATGTTCAGAAAAGAGGTTTGGTTTATCTTCTATTTTAACTGAAATATTTTAATAGTTTTGTACTTGAAATTAGTTCTGTGTGTTAAAAACTACTACTTTGAGTTAGAACTGTTACTTGGGCTGTGACATTGTAACTACTGGGGCTTGTGTACTGGTTGTGGGGACACTTGTTTGGCAGCAATAATTCTAGTGAAATTTAAATGTGATGTTTGCCTGGTGTTGGGGGAGGGGTAATTACAAGAATCATCTTGTCTTTCATTGTCCACCTTGGAACAGAAGTAGGAGGATGTTCAGGAAAGAGGTTTGGTTTATCTTCTGTTTTAACTGAAATATTTGAATAGTTTTGTACTTGAAATTAGTTCTGTGTGTTAAAAATTACTACTTTGAGTTTGAACTGTTACTTGGGCTGTGATATTGTAACTATTGGGGCTTGTGTGCTGGTTGTGGGAACACTTGTTTGGCAGTGATAATTAGAGTGAAATTTAAATGTGATGTTTGCCTGGTGGTACAGCCCTCCCACCCACGCTGTTTTGTAGGCTTTCTTAAATACTGAAAAGCCACTCGGGGTTGGGATTGCAGGGCTGTGCATTTCTGTTGTGACTGAAATTTGAAGCAACAGGAACTGGTGGGCCTGTGACATCATACGGTACATGATGTCTGCATACACACACTGTTAGCAGGACTGGACACACACTGGACTGTATGTGTTTGTGAGACTTGGGAACATTATTGGTGGGGTTGAAATTGGGTTAGTAAACAACTGCAGTCAGTATAGAGACAGACTGTATTCCAGGGGGAAGGGACTGGGAAAAGGGGTGTATGCCATTATGAACAGAAAGGGACAAACAGGGTGGTCACATTCTACCATAGCAGGCATCTTTGGAAGGGTTGTAGGCTGCACAGGCTGTGGGGTGGTAATAATTTTAAATTGGGCCTGGAGAGAGGGAGGGAGGCTGCCCACTCTGTAGACTGATATCTCATATCAGGAGTGAAGTATATTGGTTGAGGAGTAAGCTGGGGGAGATGGGAGGTGTGTCCAAGGATAAGGGGTGTGGATATGGGCGGCAGAAGGCTGGAGCTGAGGGGAGGCTGAGGCAATGCTCAGAAATTACAGGACATTATCTTACAGCATGCAGGAGGAGGGGATATTAGGGGCAGAGGACCCTTAGATAGGGATGTTGACGCTAAGGGGAAAACTTATGGGGTAAACATTCCGAATATAAAGAGAGTGGAGGGGGAAGAGTCAGGAGGGGCTGTTGTGGGAAGCCTAGAAGATCAGACAGTGAGAAGGGAGGGGCTGTTGTGGGGAAGCCTAAAAGAACAGACTGTGGGAAGGGAGCACCTAAGGAGAACAGGGCAAGAGAGGAGGAAGAGGGAAAGTTTAGAGGGGCAGTCGGGGGAAACTCAGGTTACTTGATGGAGGCTGGCATAGGGTATTACAATAAATTTGAGCTACTAAGCAACCTAGAGGGAGAGAAAGGGGTTGGTGGAAATGAGGAAACTGATACAGAGGCCGGGGGAGGGAGTAGGATACCCATAGGGCATCACAGACCAGCAATGGAAAGGACAGAAATAGTCCCAGAGGGAGAAGGGGAAATGTAAATGTTAAGCAGATGAGGGAGATGCAACATATTGCAGACATGTGGAAGGAGAACATGACTGGAGAGAAACTGGGAGACAAGGAGGCGGGGGAGAGGCCACCCTTCAGGAGGGGGATCTGTACCAAGGATGGGGCCCTAGGTAAAAGGGACCCACAGAGGGCCTCTGGAGGTAGGGGTACTGTTACAAGGTGGGAGGATGGCTGTGTGGGGGAAGGGGAAACCATCAGGGCCAGGATAAATGGTTCGGACAAGAGAGGGTTAAAGGGGACACCTATTCAGGGAAGGTCTGAGTTAAGTGGGCAAAATAACAAGGGAGGCAGAAAGGGAAGGGTGATAAGGGGTCTCTAAAAAGGTAGGAATACTCCCATGGAATTGAGATCACAAATAAAAGGGGGATGGGGGTTGAGAGCACATAGTGGAGGTGACCATAAGGATGATGGTGGTGTTAAGGTTCTGTTATTGGGAGACTCGATGATTAGGGGTATCCATTGGGAGGGACAGGTGAGTGGATGCCATAGCCAGGTGAAGGTAGTGAGTATCTCTGGGCTGACAGTGCACAGAGCAACGTTCATGGTGTATGAACTGGTTAGGGATTCTGGAGGGAAACCGGATTTCCTAGTGCATTTGGGAACTAACGATCTAGAGGGAAATAGCATTTTGGAAATCCAAGCAAGGTTCCGGGAACTTACTAGAGTCTGTCGGGATAAATGATGCAACAATTCCTTTTCGGAGATATTGCCAGTACCAAAGGCCTCAGTGGAGAAAAAAGTGAAGATCACAGAGGTTAATGACTGCCTCAGGTAGTGGGGTGAAGAAAGTGGGTCGGGGGTGTTAGGGAACTGGAAAGGAGTTTGGGAGGATAAGGGACTGTATGCCAAGGACAGGCTTCATCTTGCCCCAATAGGGAAGGAAGTCCTTAAACAGAGGGTGGCTGACTACATTCAAGAAAGGTGGGGTTTAAACTTGTGAGGGGGAGGGATAAGGGAGGGGCTGACAAGAGCCTTCTTCTCCAGATGAGTGGAGTAGCCTTCAAATCCAAGGGGGGGGCAGGGGGAAACAGGCTGGAGGAGGAGGTTTCAGGAGGAGCAGAGGGAGGATGGAAGTATAAGGAACCTAGGTGGGGTTTGACAAAGGGGATCAGGGATAAGGGGAGGAGGTGGTGTTAGTAAATGCCAGGAACTTGAGAAACAAGTTGCCAGAGTTCCAGGCCATGCTGTTCGGGGGTGGATGTGGCAGCGGTCACGGAAATGTGGGCTAACAAAAACCATGACTGGGACCTAAACATGCGGGGTGCACTATGCTTAGGAAGGATTGAAAGGAGGGCAGAGGGGGTGGAGTGGCTATTTACATTAGAGATGACATAGAAATTGCTAGGGTAGAAGAGGCAGAGGGAAACATGGAGGCCTTTTGGGTTACCTTAAAAGTCCCGTCAGGAGATAAGGTCAAGCTGGGTGTAGTATATAGGCCCCCCAGGATGGGTGATGTTCTGGAGGATGGTTTGTTGGACAACATCATTGCCCAGTGTGGACCAAAAGGGAGGGAGTGGTGTTGATGGGGACCTTAATATGCCAGGTACAAACTGGGAACCATGTCCTCTAAGGTGGCCAGGAGCAGAGGCTGCTGGATGGCTTCAGGATGTGTTCTTAACACAGCATGATGGAGCCCACAAGGAGGGGCATGTCCTGGATGTGGTTCTGGTGGATGGGGATCTAGTAAGGACCTGGTTGTAGAGGATCCTCTGATTGGGGCGACCACCAATACTGTCTGGTTTAAATAAGCATGGGGGAGATCTAGGACACTGGCAGTGGACTTCAGGGGGCAGACTTTGTGGGCATGGGAAATATTCTCAAGGATCACTTGAAGGAGATTACAACAATGACAAATGTGGAAAAGAGATGGGGGGTCACATAAACCATGCTGGTGGTCAAGTGAGGTTCGGGTAGTGAAGAAGGCTGCCTACAAAAAATATAAAACAACGAGAGGGGATAGGGAAAAGGAAATGTACCATCTTGCATCTAGAAAAGCCACCCTGATGGTGTGGGGGAATAAAGTCCAGTAAAGAGCTATGGCTGGCACAGGGGATACGGTGAGGGGAAAAAGGGTTCTTCCGGTACATTGGGGAGTGGAGAAAAACTAAGGGCCATCTCGGCAGATTGAGATCAGAAGGAGTGTGGGTGGAAGAGGCGAGGGACCAGGCAGAGGTATTAAACAAGTACTTTGCCTCTGTGTTCACTAGGTAGGGGGATGGGATATCTACAAAGCAAGGCACAATGGGGATAGAAGCGGTAGTGAGTGGGATCAGGGGAGCAACAGAAATGGAACAAGAGGGAGGGAGGGAGAGGTACCTCAGGGGTGTCACATCAGGATAAGGATAAAAAGGCCAGTAAGATGGAGGGGATGGATAATGCTATCTCCACCGGAAGGGTGTGGTTAGCCCTTAAGGCCCTGGGCCGGATGACATTGATTCGAGAGTACTATGGGAATTGGCAGACGTACTAGCTGCACCCCTGGTGGAGCTCTTCAACAGGTCACTTGAAACAGGGAGGGTGCCTAGGAGTTGGCGGGGGCACGTGCAGTGCCAATCACAGGGGTCAGGGAAGTACCAGGTAACTATAGACCCATCAGTTTGACCTTGGTGATGGGAGAATTAATGGAGAGTATACTAAAGGAACGATTGGGGGTGTACTTGGGGGAAGTGGGAGTTCTGGATTGTTGGCAACATGGGTTTGTGCCAGGTAGATCATGTCAAACCAATCTTGTGGAGTTCTACGAATGGGTAATATCAGAACTGGACAGGGGAAAGCCTGTGGATGTATTATTCTTGGACTTCAGCAAGGTGTTTGACTCTGTCCCCCACAATGGTCTGGTGGAGAAACTGACGGGGTCAGGAGTAGGCCCTTTGATGGTCAGATGGATTGAAAACTGGCTAGCTTAATGCACTCAGAGAGTAGTGTTCAGTGGGGAGCTCTTGAACCCTACAGAGGTTGGTAGAAGGGTACCGCAGGGCTCAGTCTTGGGTCCGATCCTGTTTAATACATACATATCGGACAGCAGGGAAGGTATAGGGTGTGAAATGAGTCTCTTCGCTGACGACTCCAAGATGGGAGCAGTAGTTGAGGGAGAAGAGGGGAGGTTGGCCCTGCAAGGGGACCTGGACACCCTGGAAAGGTGGGCTCACACATATAAATTAAATTTCAATATCACCAAGTGCAAGGTGTTACATCTTGGGTGGGGAAACCCTAAACACAGGTACACCCTGGGAGGGAAGAGGCTGGAGGCCTCAACAGGGGAAAAAGACCTGGGGTCATGGTGGATGCATGTATGAATAACTCTGAGCAGTGCAGGAGAGTGGCTAGCAAAGCAAACAGGATGTTGAGATGCATCATAAGGGGGATCACCTCTAGGAGCAGGGAAGTGATTCTGCCGCTGTACAGTACAATGGACTAGTTAGATCACACCTTGAGTACTGTGTACAGTACTGCAGACCACACTAGAAGAGGGACATACAGCTCCTGGACAGGGTACAGAGGAGGTCAACTAAGATAATACGAGGACTAGGGGATTTGACGTATGAGGACAGACTTGAGGAGCTCTGCCTGTTTTCATTGGAGGAGAGGAGAGTCGGGGACATGATTGAGGTCTCAAGTACCTCAAGGAATAAATAGGGTAAACATGGAGGGGATCTTTAGACTAAAGCAGGGAGGTACCACCAGAGGGCATGGTTTGAAGTTGGAAGGTGGAATGGTGAGGGGGGAAGAGGAGGAGGTTTTTCACTGAGATGGTGGTGGATCCTTGGAATGCGCTGCCTGCGAGCTGGTTCAGAGATCCACAGAGAAGGGCTTCAAGAGAGGGTGGACAGACACAGAAAACGGATGTATCAGATGATGGCCTGGTCCAGGGGGTAGAGATGGTTGATAGGGGTTTCTGGAACACAAGGGGGGGAGGGCCTCAGTACCCAACTAGGGATCTGAGGTTCGAGCAGACTCAGTAGACCATAAGGCCTAATCTGCTGGCAATTAGTATGTTAGTATGTTAGAAGAGTCAAGAACATGCAGGCAAAGCCCGCAGCCGACAATTGAGGTACGAGTACCAGGAGTAAGCTAGGTATAGGTATGAGCTGCACTTATGGTATGGGAAGAGAGGAGGTCCAAGAACGAATAGATTAGATAAGCTGATGGAGTAAAAGCCAGGAAGGCCGGCATGGAGCAGTAGTAGAAGGCGGGGTGAGCAGGAGAAGGTGGGGAGCCAGCGAAGAGTAATAACAGGGGAGGATAAAGCAGCTTCTGCCACTCAGAGCCATGTTGCTCACTGTGACAACATAGTCCCCCACTGTGAGAAAAACAAGGAAGCCACAAACCAGGCAATGGGACACCAAACAGTCAAATAGACTGCAAGGTAATATAATTGAGTGAATGCCAGCAGCCATAGCCGGCTGACATGAAGAGGGTAGCCGGGTAACAGCTGAAAAAGTGGAAGGGAAAAGAACGCTGTAGCTGGCTGACATGGAGTGAAGCCAAGCAATGAGGGGGACAGAGAAATCAAACAAATCCAGCAGCTGAAGCAGGTTCTATAATAAGGAAGGAATACAGACCCTGCACATAGGATGAAGATAACATACAGGAAACATAGATATAAGCGTGATAGGGCAAGGATCCCAAAAGAAATGAACGGTATTGACAGAGGCTGGGCTGACAAGTTAGATAGGATAAAGAAGTGAATGAATGCTGGTAGCCAAAATATGGAGGGAATAGGAAAATGGTAGAGAAATGAGGACATCAAACCTATCATAAAGGGGCTGCCCTACAGGAAGGAAACATGGAGCCAGAATAGAAATGAGGAGGCAGGGTGAAAAAGGATCCGAAGCGGAGGACAGGATATTGGATATGCAAGGAGAGAGATGGGAAATGGCAGGACCAAAAACCCCTAAAGAAAGCAGCAAAAGAGCTGAAGCGGGTCCAGAGCACCAGGCAGGAGAACCGCCTGTGCAGCACAGCTTGGCCGGAAGGTGAGGAGGACAAGGAATGTGGCAGAAGGAGAGGGGACCCTACAGGCAGAGAGGGGGGGAGGTAGGAAAAGCAAGAGTGAGAGGGGAAAATACAAAGCAGGCAAGTACCATTGCAAGGAGAAGATACGATTATGAATTAATGGCAGTACGCAGGAAGAGGCAACAACAGGCTGTGGGGATGAGAACAGGTAACCCAGAAGCTGGAACTGGTGAGCTACGGGTCATGAGGAAAGTGGGGAAGGGGAGAGACAATGCCATGGAACAAGTGGGAGGGAGGGGAAGGGGCAATGGAGAAATGACATGAACAGCCACAGGAGGAGCGGTGGAGAAACAAGGAAGAAAACACAAAAGAAAACACGAGAGAAGCATACTGGTGGCTGGAGGCAGCAGCAGAACAGAAGAACGAGCACCAGACTCAGGAGGAGCAGGAAAGGATGGAACGGAGGGCAGTGCCTCCAGCTGCAATGAGAAAATGATCCTGAAGTGACCAGGATGAGCAGCCTTTTAAGGCTAGATTGGGGGCGTGGTTAGTTGCACCACCCCATTGAACTACAGGCGTAGCCTTTACAAAAATAGTGATTTTTGAGGTTTTGGCAGTTCATGAGAAAATACTCATGTAAATGTGTGGCTGTTTAACTCAGCCCTGTACTTCAGAGACAGTTGCATCTATCTGAACATGGGTGGAGATAGAAGAACGTTTGGAGTCAAAATCAGGACCATCTCTACAAATCGGAGGCAATTTGAGACAGCTGTGCTGCTGTTCATTGACAATCAACCATCTATATTTGTATTAAGTAATCCGTGATGCTCCATCAGTAGTAAACTTCCTGATCCTGAAATCACTTAATTCCACATCATTGTGACCTTTGTTTCCTTTGATATGATGTGTCCCGTAATTTCTTTTTATTGGTGTTTTACTGGACCACTTACAAATCAGAAGGAATAGAGAGAGAACAATAAATAAGAGATATGTCATGGCTTAATTGAAAATCAGATGTATTTTCAAGGGTGTTGCTAGAACTCAGTGAGCTCCTGGATGACATAGCCACAACTGAGGTCATCAGGTTCTAAAAGCATAGATGAAAATAAATCTGATATATTCAGTGTAGTCATGACATATTCAAATTTATGCAATGGCCTTCATTTATTGCTGTTTGTGTTATGGTGCAGGTACAGGCTTTATTAGAACTAGATCTGTTTTCATCTTTCTATTATGTTGTCTTGTGCGTGCAGCGCAGACAACATATTGTGGTTGCTTCAGTGGAGAAGTGGGTTTTGGAGGTGCGGTCCTGCTGCAGCCAATGGCGACACTGCTTTTTGTGGCCGGGCTCTGTGGTGCCAATGGCATAGCACACTGTCTATGACAGCAGTTGAGAAATGTGCCACCACCTTGAAAGAAATTAGCTGCTGCAATCCCAGGGAGCGCCACGGGACGGTCCCTGATTGCAGCAGCCAATTACTGCTTGCCTTGTCTGGTGTCCCCGTCAAGCAACATGGTGGCAGCTTCCTGTCAGCTTTCATACCTTCCACAGAAGCTGAGGGATAGCTGCCGCCTTACACAGTCCCTCTGAAAGCCGACGGGTGTCCAATCCCAGTCAGCATAATGTACCCCCATTTCTTATGTGCCGTGTGTGCTCAACTCTTGGCTCATGCGACCCCCGCCAACCTTGTAGGTATGGTCGGGTAGGTGCTCAATCCCCGCTGGCTACAGCTCCCCCAAAAAATATATGCTCAGGTGGCATGCTGGGAGCCCACCCCAGCGTGTCAAATGTCCGGTAAAGAAAAAACACCCCGCAATGTTTTTTTTTTTTTAACCTGTAAAACAGAAAACAGTCCCTTGTTGAGTCTGGTGGCCCCTCCCCCAACCCACGCTCACCCTCTGCGCACCCTGCCTCCCCAAACACCCCCACCCCATACTTACCTCTGGGGCCCAGCACGATGATCTTCGGTGGACCGGGAACACTTCAGCACTCTTCAAAGCCGACCATGAACTGAACAAATGCCGGTAAGCTGCATAATGGCATAAATGGGTTTTTGACTTTCGCCACCAGATTTTCAACATGGGGGTTTTGGAACCCCTTCTCATGAATTCAGTCACTGTCATGGCGTTATTCAGCCCTGAAAGGTGATTTTGCAGTCACTGCGCGGAATCACCTTTCAGGACTGAGTAACGAATTGACAGTGTTGCTGTTCCTGAGGTGGCCTCCCAAAAAGCCTATGTTGCAAATTTGTTGAAAAAATTCCAAAAAATAACTGTTACGAGAGTCGTTGCGCAGTTTCCACGCACACTCGTAACTTCGCCAATTTGTAATATTTTCACTCCAGATTTTCAACACTGGCATTTTTTCACCCCTCCTTATGAAAAGTGCAGCTGTCATTTTTCACATCCTGGCCAAAATGTGTTTTCGCACTACCGGTACAGAATAGCACGGTTGCAGTGGGAAAACAGTGTTCGGGACAGATTACAAAAATCACAGCAACACTGTTCATGAGCTGAGGTCCTAAAATGTCTATGTTGAAAATTTGGTGACAAAAGTCCTTAAAATGACTATGTTACAAGTGTGCATTGCGCAGTTTCCACGCGCACTCATAACTTTGACAATTTGTAATATTTACACTCAACATTTTCAACATTGTCAATTTTGTACACATCCTTATGAACAGTACAGCTGTCATTTTTCACATCCTGCCCAAAATGTGTTTTCGCACAAGTGGCACACTATGGCATGGTCGCTGTGGGAAATCAACAATCAGGACAGATGAAGAAAATCATAGTGACAGTGTTCATGAACAGAGGTCCCAAAATGCCTATGTTGAAAATTTGGTGAAATAATTCCACTAAATGACTGTGTTATGAGTGTGCATTGCACAGTTTCTACGTATGCTCGAAAATTTGAGCATTTTTAGTATTTTCACTAAAGATTTTCAACACTGTCATCTCTTCACACCTACCTATGAATGGTACAGCTATCATTTTTCACATTCTGCCTGAATGGTGTTTTCCCACATCTGGTGCAGAATGGCGCAGTTGCTGTGAGAAATCAATGTTCGGGACAGATTAACAAAATCACAGTGCCACTAGTCACGAGCAGAGGTCCCAAACACTTTCATGAGGTGGAGGTGACAAAAATGCCGTGGTGCAAATTTGTAGTGCAAATACCAACAAATGGCCAGGGCATTAGGGTTTCTAACCATAATGTCCCACCCTGTACAGACTGACAGGCGTCAGGGATGTGTCTTTGCATGGACGGCTGTCATGCTCATGCCATACCATCTAGGGTTGTCAGAACCCTCTGAAGTTCTGGGTTCTAGTTCTAGTCTAGAACTTTTGAAAAAGTTCTAGGGTTCTAATCTTTTTTAGAACTTTTTAGAACTCGAACCCTATTTTTTTATTGTGCTGCCAGTAACGAAGATAGTAATAAAATACATGTAAAGGAAAACTGTTCAATATAAGGGGAGAGAAATTATCATGTGTGACATTGATAGGAATACAACTAGGTTTATCTATGGTTTCTTCTGTTTGCTAAAGCCAGCAACTTAATAGCGTAACAGGCCCACCCACCCACCCATATGTTAAAGTTTTCCTGCTGCAGCTGCATCATAGTTCCTTAGTGAAAGAAAGAGGCATATTAGCCATTTATGTACTCAGTTATATATACGCATCGTCATGAATTAGAGAAAAATAACTGATATTACCTAATTTCAGCTATTTGCTGCTTTCTGTTTTAAATGAGTGAATCAAAAGTTGCTATGTTTAAAGAAAGCTTTTATAACAAAGCTGCGTCAAGTACTACAGCAGCAGCATGTGGAACTGTTGCAAAACATATTATGTCATAACATAGTCAGTCAAGACATTTGAATAAAAAATATGCCAGTCATTGTTGCTGGCAAATGCATGCAATTTTCTAAGGTAATGCATACATATACCAACATTTTTGTTGGCAAATTGAATAATACATACAAAAAATTCTAAGATAATGCATTTTGCAGCTGATACTTCAATAAAATCTGTATTTCAGTCACATAAATAAAAAGTGGTTTCCTACCACATACTAAGGAACATTTAATGTAGCTGCAGCAGTTGGCATGTGATGTTTAAGGGACAGCGCCTGTCAACCCCATTATGTATCAAATTATCACTACTTATGAAGCAAAACACTTTATGATACGTCATATTCTGTGAAAACTGCTGATGCAGATTTTCTTTTATTTCTGATTCCTTTATTCTTTTTAAAGGGGACAGGACAATTGTGCTAGGTAGCAGCAGTTTGCAATGTATTTAATAAGAATATATATTATGTGTACAGTAGGTTCGGTCTGTCATCATTTTTTTCCTCACCATCCCCAGATTATCACGAATCTGTAAATGAAAGAACTAAAACAACACCCACCTTTCACCCCATCACCCATTCCACTTTTATTCCACCACCCTCATCTGTGCAGTAGCACCCATGCCACCCTTACACCCATGTTAAAACCAACCCACAACCCTCACCCATGTACTAGCATCCATTTTTCGTTTATGGCTAACATTTCTGTAATTGAAAAATAATAAACAGCTACCAATTAGAACTCATTGTTTTGTCCTCTTTAAAATTGAAAATAGACCGCTCCTGTCCCAGCCCATACTGATGCACCAAAAGTCACAGAAGGTAAATCCAAAAATACATGTTTGCACTTTAACTATAAATAATATGATACAGAAAGGACTGACGTGACAGTGTCCCTTTATGCCAAATTTGGCCTGTTCTGATGTTAAAATTGCCCTGTATATAAAACTTGTTGACTTTAGTTAACTTTAGACCCTAGCTACAAAGCAGTTTGCCATGAAATGGTGAAAGTTTTGGGGTATATAGTCCAAGGTAGTAGATGAAAGGGAGAGACGACAACCAAAGTCATCACATTCTGAAAAATTTCGTTTTGGTGCAGAGAGACTCGTCCCACACAATATTTACCAGCCACCACCATCTGAGTTGTCATCACCATCAACATCCACAACATCAATCACTTCAGGATCAGTTTGTATACTCTTGTAGGATACTAAATCTTGACTTATTAACTTTAATAAAAGTTAACGGTGTACATTTTCTGGCAGCAACCTATTTCTGGTGTCTGTCACAATATTGCCAGCTGTACTAAACATGTTCTGAAGAGACACTTGTTGCAGGACAACCAAGATATTTACAGGCTTCATCATACAGCTCTGTCCAAATTGACTTTTTTGATCTCCAGTATTCAAAAGGGCATGCATCAATAGGAATAGGCAGTTCTTGCAGGTAACTGTCTACCATGATGGACAGAGACCGCTCAGAAGAGGAATCAGAATAAGCTGGTATGGCAGCAATTTGGGAAAGGTTTTGCCACAGATTTAGCTTGCTACTAAGGGTTGAAGAAGTGGCAGTTGTGGAACAGCTACTGTTAAAGTTTGGTGACTTTTGCAGTTCTATATCCCTTTGTGAAGATGAACCTGCATGTTGTGGTGATGACAGCCTGAGGGTACTGTACGTGTCTGTGTTTGACTCCTGTGAGTGCTGCAGCTCATCTAGCAACATACATTTGTACTGCTCTATATCATCTGTTTTTGGAAGATGTATAGCCTTGAACCTGGGATATAAGAGAGTTGCAAGAATGTAGTGTTTTGATTTTGTCATTGCAACTAATTTGTCATTGGTTTTGAAGCGCTCGCTCATTCTCTTTACGAGATTCCCATGATACAGGCAACATGTTGTCTGCGCTTCAGATCTGTCTTTTTCTATTTGTAGATTTAGAACACTAAGATGATGTGAAATGAGCATTATGAGTGGGATAACCTGACTCACAGATGCGCCTTCAGAAGACATGTCCCTTGTAGCTGTCTCAAAAGGAGCTAGGATACAGCACACTGTCTCCATTAATTTCTACTGCAGCACAGACAGCATAGTGCCATCTCCAATAATGTAACTGGAGCAATACTCATGTATAGCTTGCTTTTGCCCCAAGAGGCGCTGCAGCACATAAAGCATTGAGTTCCAACGAGTGGAAACATTTTGAATCAGCTTTTGCTGGGGCAGCTTGTGTTTTGCAGTTCGGACAATGTCCGTATAGCCTTGGTTGAATGTGAAAAGTGAGTCACAATTTTTTGCAAACAGTAATCATACCATCCACTTGTGTTTCGTGCTTGAGAAATCCTGGACAATTAAGTGTAGCAATGTGCAAAGCAAGAAGCATGCAGAAATCCTCCATCCGGTACTGCTTTCAAGATGTTGGCTCCATTGTCACTTACTATGAAGCCACATTTTAGACCGTGAGAATAAACCCATTCTGTCAAGGAGGTCATTTAGTTCCTGCAAGATGTTTGCAGCAGTATGACTTTGCCCAAACTTCTTATATGCAGCAGCACCATCTTTTGGGGTGTCTTTGTTTTGAAGAAGCACAAGAAAATGTGACCCAATGAGCGGTAAGGGACATGTAATCTATGTTTTGAGTGCTGGTCCACATATCTGTTGTGACATGAATAACCCCACCCTCCGCAGTTTTAAGTGCAAGCATCACTGTCACTTTTAAAGCCTAATAAATGTTTGGTATTTCAACATAGGAAAAGTACCTTCGATGAGGAACATTGTAACGAGGCTCTGCTAATGTCATGAGCTCCCTAAAATCCTCATGATCTACCAAAGAGTATGGGAGAAGGGCTCCGGCTAACAGTTCACCAATTCGGTGATTAAGATGAAGGGTCTTTGGATGATTTCTAGTAAAGGTATTCTTCCTTTCAAATGCCTGAGACAGTGTTAGCTGTTTACAACATGTCCCTGCTGGTTTATTATACACCGTGCTTCAATGGGCAGATGGCCGGAGATGGTGGACTAGGACTTATACATTCAGTGCCATCACTGGATGTGCAACTGGTACTAATGGTGCTGGCATTGGTGGTAACAGTGATCCTAGGGCTGGGAGTGGTTCTGCCCGCATCAAGTTCAGACAATTCAGTATCCATTTCAGATTCCTGACCCTTCTCACGTGTGGTCTGGAAGATGGGGACATGGGTTTTGGATGATCAAGCAAAACTGAATGCTTTTTCAGATGGCGTTTAAGAGCTGTAGTGCCAAGGCATGACACAACTTTACCACGGCTTACACTCTGTTTACACAGGGAACAAATTGCTCTGCATGGATCAGTTTTACTGACAGAGAAATAATTCCACACCTCAGATGTGACAGATTTTGTTCGAGTGCTAGGAAGATAGCTAAAGACTGTTTGTGTCTTTTCACCTGTCCTAACAGAACCTGGCGGTGGGACATGTTCCTTGGTGCTAGAAGAGTGGGCAGAAGACTCTGATGGATTTTCATTGCTGGCCAACACAGAAGTGGTGGATTCAATGGATATGTCCTTTTCATTGCCAACAGTGCTGGATGTATTTGCAAGTGCACTACCTGATTCATTGTCAGCAGACTTGCTCATTTCACTTTGTTGAGGAAGTAATGTTTGAAATGCGAGACACAACAGTGTCGGACTGAGACAAAACTACTGCCTGAGTCAGAGAGGACTCACTGTCACTTGCATTATTGCTGCTAGTCACAGGGATCTTAACAGCATGAATGGCATACCTTGTGGTGCTCTCCATGGACCCCAGCAGCTGTACAGGTTTTCTTAAAAGGTCCCCCTTTATCACACTTCACTGTTGCTCTTTTGCTGTTTGTTGAATTTTTATCACGTGAAGCATTTTGCTTATTTTTGCTAGCACCAGGATTACCACTACAACCAACACCTGCTCCAACACCAGCACTAGATGCTTCATCTATGTTGGTGTCAGCCATAACAGTATAGTATACTGCAGGGAATACACCCACACAATTCCTGTGTAAGAAAGCAATGTGATCTATGATCACTGGCTACAACTCCAAAATTTTATTTTGGCTATGTGACACTGTGATGCAGTGGGCTGAAAGTAATTGAAGAATATGACAGTTTGCAACTAAAGGTTCAAGGCTTACAGAATGATTGGGCTGCTGGGCAAAGGCATAAGCATAGCAGGGTGATGGAATGACGGAGTTACACACACAAACCGAGGAAAGAGATTTTTCTGTCTCTTCTCCCAACAGGGAAATATATTTTTTGACTTCTGTTGTGTATTTAAGGATAATGTCACCACACAACTGCCCACTGGGCTTCACACGGTAACACACACTGGGTAAGAGCAGTCAAGGGCACACAGCAGCATGGTGGATGGGCTGACCACAAGAGACGGAGCTGCATACACAAACCCAGGAAATAGATTTTTCTGTCTCTCATCCCAACAGGGAAATATATTTTTAGGCTTCTGTCATGTATTTAAGGACAATGCCACTACAAAACTGGCCACTGGGCTTCTGTCTTCCCCCCAACAGGGAAATATATTTTTAGGCTTCTTTGACAACTTGTCATGTATTTAAGAATAATGCCACCAGAAAACTAGCCACTGGGCCTCTCACGATAACACACACTGGGTACTAGGGTACAGTGCAGTCAAAGGGCACACAGCAGCAGGGTGATGGCCTGATCACAGGAGATGTTTCTGTCTCTCCTCCCAACAGTAAAAAAATGTATTTAAGGATAATACCACCACAAAACACACACTGTAATAACTAGGGTATAGTGCAGTCAAAGGGAAGGAAACACAGCAGCAGTGTCATCCCTCTTGATACTTGGTTGTAGGACTTGACTTTAAACAATTCAATTCAATAAAAGTTCACTGTTCACATTCACTCATTTAACTTTATTTTCTCTCAAAATCTGATTTCTTCACCCTCCCCAGCCAGGGTGCTCTGTCTCTACGACAAATCCCACTAGACAGAGATATTGAGTAGTTAATCTTAAACAGATCAGGAGGATCAGAAAATTCAACAGAATATAGTAGTTTGGCAACTAGAGACTAAGCATTCCAATGCAGGCAGTCAGCTAGTAGATATAATAATATCCCACATGGCACACAGCGAGAGAGACCCCTCACCCCACCATTTTTTCCTACCCTCCCTTGCTTTACTTTTCACCCAGTGTCCACTGTCCACCACCCACACTGATTTTTTATTTTGTTTTACTGTAGTAGCTGGAGGGAAAGCAAGTCGTCACTTTTTTTTTTTAAATGCCACCAGTTCGTTCGCAAGTCGCAGTCGGACTCATCGCAACGCAATCAGGCACAGCAGATGCAACTCCTTTAATGAACAGTGAACGCAGCCACGCGCGACTTAAATACCGTGCTGGTATGAGCACCACATGACCGCAGAGCAGTTGGTCAGGTGGTGGTGATGACGGTGACTGCCAGTCTGGGATCAAGGGTACGCAGTGCACTACGCAGGCGCATCACAATGTCCCCCCACAAGAACAGTGTCAGTAACTGCATCGGGATGGGATTGGGAACGAACACGAAGCGAAACTCGAGTAAGATTTTTTTCAATCGGGGGCTGAAGATTTGCATTCGGGACTTGGGAGGGATGCGCTTACCAGAAAACAGAAAAATAACATTTTTTTACAAAGATTCGAACCCTTTTGTGAACCCTCTAGTGTTCGAGTCCTAAATTAGAACTCGAGCACCAGGGTTCGAGAAGGGTTCGAATCTTGCTCGAACTAGTTCTGACAACCCTAATACCATCCCCCCAACCCCAAGCCACTGACAGGCATCGAGGTGTGTCTTGGACTCTTCAGCCCCACAGTTCACCCCATTCTCCTATGCTGCACCCATTTCAGTGTATGTCCTTATGAAATGGGGTGACTGTAAAGCCGAACACCCCAAGGCACACCTCAGCACTTGTTGGTGCTGCAGGACAGGGTGAGGTAAAATACCATGAGTTTTATGGCTGAATGGGGTGAGCGTAAGGCCCAAGGACCCCAAGGCACAATGTGATATTTGTCGCACAGCAGGGTAGGGTGAGCTGAAATGCCATGAACATTATGGCCGATGCACAAAGGCACACCTCAGTGCCTGTCAGTCTCTGTAGGGTGATGTGGGGTTTGACATCACTTTCATACTTCACTCCATTCCTATTATGCATCTGTTCAACTCTTGTGCTACCGATGCCAATGTCAGCAAGACAACATTCGGCATTGACAAATGCTTGTTTTACAATATTTTGCAATGCACTGTTTATACTTCACCAGTGTACACTCCATCCACCTTGTTCTGTTCATTGAGTCATTATTGTACGTTAATACCACCGTGGAGATCACTGTTACGCTTGTAAGAGTGGCCTCACATTGATTTTTGGGGTATGAGAACCACGAACCGAAGATGAGAGGCTCTGATGCACTAAGAATGCATGTGAGACCACTCTTACAAGCGCAAGAGTGGTCTCCATGGCGATATTAATATATTATTGATTTAGCTTGATCAATAATATATTATTTTTAAACTGTCCCGGAATGTGCCCATTTCCAGGGCATCTGCAAGTGAGATACTCTTTACAGAATAGGGGTGTCTCACGCGCAGAGGAAAGTAGCTCTTCAATTGGTCAGGAGCACTCCCTCAATCTATAATATTATTTGTCCTGGTTGCCATGCCACTGTCAGAATGTTGACATATAATATTTAAGCAATAAGCCACCAGGGTGTGGGTTATCGGAGTTTTACCATGGCTGGAGTGGTTTGCCACGAGCTCAGCCGAATGGGTAACTCCAGCAGCGTGTAATCCCTGATAACCCACATCCTCTGAGTGGCTTATTGCAATTATCCCAGGTTCATTTTTACTATTATAAAATACAAATATTAAAGAGGTTGCTTTGTGTTTTATGTTTATTCTATTTATTCCTGGGCTGCAGATGATTAGGATGTGGATGAGCTTTTATATTTGCTCATCAGCCAGTGATTATCATAGGATTTACACCAGTGGTAAACTGACAGTCTGACCATTTCATTGACTGTCCCCCCTCTCCCTCCTCTCTTTGAGGGTATACATATTAAGCTCCTTTAATCTCTTTTCGTATGTTTTCTGGGGCAGACCCTGCACCATTTTAGTTGCCCTCCTCTGGACAGCCTCCATTCTATCTATGTCCTTGCAGAGATGGGATCTCAAGAACTGCACGCAGTACTCCAGATGGGGTCTCACCAACTGTCTGTACAGAGGGATAACAACTTCTTGTTTTCTATTGGTGATGCTTCTCCCCATGCATCCCAGTATCCCGCCAGCCCTCCCTACTGCCTTCTCACATTGTTTGCCCAGTCTGATATGACTACCCCCAGGTCCCTTTCCATTTTTGTTGTTGTTTGTATCTCAACCCCCATTGAGTTCTCTTCCCCTGGGTTTTTGTTTCCCATGTGCATTACTTTGCACTTCTTTCAATTGAATCTAAGGTGCCATACATTTGACAATTCCTCCAACCTTGCCAAGTCCCTTTACATCCTTTCCACCCCACCTTCTGTATCAACCCTGTTGCAGATCTTTGTGTCGTCTACAAAGAGACATACTTTTCCTTCCAGTCTCTCTGCAATGTCACTTATAAAGACATTAAAGAGGACTGGTTCCAGTACTGAACCCTGTGGTATCCCGCTAGTAACACCACTGTCTTCAGAGCACACTCCATTTACTATTACCCTCTGCATCCTGTTGTCCAGCCAATTTTTTACCCAGGCACAGATAGATAGATGGTTTGTTCTGGAGGCCGACTGCCCCCGCGAGGTATCACAGTCTCTAGCTGGAAAATAAATCAGTGTCAACAGGCAGCTGTTTCTAATGCAGGCTGACCACCCCCAGAAGCACCACAGTCCCCAGCCAGACAAAATCTATGTCCATGGGTGGCTGCTTGTCCAGGAGGCAGCCTGCCATGATGCACCACAGTCCTCAATTAGAAAATACCTAAATCAATGTCCCTGGGCAGCTGTTTGTTTTGAAAGGGTGATGACTGTCACAAATGCACTCAGCAGGTCAGGCCCTCTGCTCCCAAAGTGCCAACCTCAGAGCGCAATAGTGTGAACAGGTAACAGACAGGGTAATCCTCTTGTCTGCTTTTTGGGTCTGAATCACCTTTAGTCTCAAGTTCTGGGGGGATTCAAACTGTGAACCTTATGCTAGTGTACCCAATGTACAGGCTCAGATATGTACCCTCTTCGGGGATTGATGTACAATCTTTTGCCAGAGGCACCAAGCCAGGCTTCCAGAATGAACCCTTTTAACTCTATAAGAGACCTTAGGTATATTCTTACCTTTTTACTCAAGCTCAGTAACACCATCAAGCTGTTGAACAATTGCCAGACTTAACCATCTATACGTCACATGCAAAAAGAACTGGCAGACACCCAGGCAGTCTTTCAAGGAAAAGGTATTTTACTAAAAGATGATAAAAAATATGAAAACTGTAAACACAGAACAATATATCAAATAGCTCACAATCACATAAAAGAACAAGGGAAGATTACAAAACAAAACTCCTATCATAATACATTTAGACCTTTGCTGTCTAAGGTATTACCTCTGGAAGAGCTAAGTTAGATTCAGAGAGCTGTCTCTCTAGAGTCCCAAAAATAATATGACATTCATTTCAGACACAAGTATCAGTTTAAACTGTGTCTCCACACCCCTTTTGTGAGTCATCTAGCTCCTACTTTTAGAATAAAAAAAAATACAAACATGATGTCCTATCAGGAGGTGTATTAAATAAGGTGACATCAGCAAAAAATAATTTTCCCAAATTATGAGTCTTTTATCAACCGGTTCCTTTGAGGTTTACAACCCTGCAGTCCATCACCTAGGTGCTATGTAGCCAACAGGAATCAGCTAAATTTTGTCCTGTTCTGTAATAAAATGTATATTTAGTTTCCAACTTCCAAAGCATGAGGTCATAAAAAGGCCCTAAAATGCAATTCCTCGAGGAAGTTAATTACATTACAGAGATCTCCTGGTCAGTTTACATATCTTATAGCTTCACTGAAACATGAGGGGGGGCACCCATGGAAAAGCAGGCTGTCTTATGTGAGACAATCACATATTATATTTTAATATTACAAATGTCATACAATAATCATAACCAGGTGGCCAAACATCAAAATGACCTATAGGATGCACCACAGGCCCCAGAAAATTATCCCTGTGTTTTCAGTACATTTGTTCCCACTGCACCCAGCATTCCTCAGAGGCTGTCTGTGCACCAGCCCCCACAGTACCCTCCTCCTAAAGGATGGTCACCATCATTATCAGGCAATGACCACCCATCATAGAACGTAGGGGAACCATTCCTCCTCTTTTCCTTCTCCATCTCCTGTTCCCCCCCTTACTTCTTCTGGTGTCATCATCAATCATCATCATCATCAATCATCATCATCATCATCATCATGCCTCCTTGACTGGCCCCACTGCAGGACAGTAGCCTAACACATCTGATGCTGGCCTGAAATGACATGGGGGAGGCTACTGGTGAAACAAACAGCAGATTAACAGTTTTAATCCATAAGCCTAAAAGTAAATCAAAATTATGTACTAAGCCTGATGTGTTCCATCATCTTCCAGTGTACCCTGTGTCAACCCTGGTACCCATAACCCCCTGATGTAAGAGGATCCAGGATGTAATACTATACCAGCAGTGACTTGGATTTTGGTCTTATCTGCTTCACCCTCCCCATATATCTCTCACAGTCTGTGGCACAGTGGTAAATGTGGCCTCAGGAAAATGCAGTAACAGACACACATATTTAGGCCGATGCTGAGATATTTATTCACCAACAAGTTAAAAGACTATCCCCTTTGCATTCGTCTTCTGCAAGGCTTCACGAGGGTGGTAGTGCTTGTGACAAATTGTGAACCTTTTATGCAATTCATAATGAGAGTTAATTAGTAAATCGCAACACCCATGTTGCAAATTGGAACACCTCTTTTTTTATGCATTTTCCAAATTTGAAGTCATAAACCACATGTTTGGGAGACATAGTTGTCAGTGCACCATGTTTGTTTTCTCTGTTGCTTTAAACATGGCCACAGCCCTCATGTGATATCAGTGCTCTTCCTCTACACACAGGGGCTCAGCCATCCATCTGGCTTGGCCTGCCATTAAAAGAGCCAGGCAAGGCAGAGACATGTAGTCATACTTGCAACCCACTATGGACTGTGTTGCAGTGTTTGCATATTAGTAAACAGCAAAGAATGCTAATGCACCAGCAACAGGGCGAGTGAGGCCAACCCCGTAAGGAACTCTAACTTGATTATAAACAGTGAAGAATGAGGCTGTACAAACAAATACAGTCAGAAAAAAAAAATAAGGGTCAGTAAAAAGGGACTGAAATTTCATGTACAAAGTCTAATGCATTCTGCAAATTCAAATGGCTATTGGTACCCCAATGCCCCTGCATTTTGTTCTGAGGTTTCATCATGAAGTGGGTTTGGGGTTCCAGGCTCACTCATAAATACCGCAAGATTATCGGTATGTTCCCTATTTTAATGAATTTATGCTTACACACTATTATATGTTGTATTTCATCTTTCCCAAAAGTTTGTAAGTCATTCTGTGACCATTTCACAATTTCTGTATGTACTGCATTTGCACTATCCATAAAAAAGGGGATGTGAAAAGAGGGAGGGGGAGTAATGAGGGGGTGAAAAAGAAGAACAGAAAATCCCCCACCAAGAAACTGAAAAATGGGGAATACCTATAAAAAGTACAAGGATCACAAAGATTTTATACCTCTGAATTAGCAATTAAAAATTTAACTTTGTGAACATGAGAAAGAGATCATTTGTTGTAAGCAGGACTGTGACAAGGTAGCATGCCAGCAGTGTTTGGGGCTAACTCAGACAGAAAACAGCCAGACACAAAAAAACAAAAAAAGCACAAAAAACGAACACACAAACTCTAGCATAGATGAAGTAAGAAAAATGTTTGCATTCAGCATAAAATAAGACTAAATACAAACCAAACATCCCAAATCTGGGTCTGGACTTTCTCTTTTTGTCAGCCCCAGTCAGCAGTTAGTTATCAAATCTCCAGCCTTCCACCTTCAAGCTTTCTCTCTCCCTCTCCCTCTTTCCCTGTCCTGCCTGGCCTCGCTTTTTATGGCCCAGGTGTTGCTTGTTAACACTTCCCCTCCCCCTAAGGGACATCCAGTAACCTGAGCATTCACTACAGTGAGGCCTTAAAGGGCCAACTTTAAAAAAAGATGGGTTTGGTTCAAATCCCCTCCCGGCCCTTACCAAAACCTGTGCTGCAGGGGGGTCGACAGAAAGCATGCTGGACATACACTCTGTCATAAGGATAAACCAATAAGAGATCAAGAAGTCTATGAATCTGGAATGCAAACATTTAATACTGCTTATACAAAAGCTTCAAAAAGGCATTGATACAATAATCCAAGTAATGAAGGATTTAGACTCACACAGAAGTCCCTTTACCAACTTAGGTGAGGCTGATGTGATATTGCACATCAGTGATAATCCCTCTACCAACTTCAGACGAGGTTGATATCTCAACCCACATCAATCATATCTTAGACACAGATGTGGCTGTGAGAACAGTTACTTCATTACCAATTACCAATCTGGGATGAAACTTTACTAATGGAAAGCAAACTAAGCTTTTAAAATTCCATCTAGGTTCTACCCTTCCACTGCAGGAAATTCTTCTATCACTGTATTTCAAAAATTGGTCCTTCAGGACATTTAAAAACTGTAATCGCAGCCTCATTGGTCAGACTTGGATCCATTACTCCCGATCCCAACCGTGTGTGGCGACAGTGTTTATTGAAAAAAAAAAAAACTAGTAAAGGAGTTCAGCTTGGTGACACAGCTTGCTAAAAGGTGCCATCGGGCCGGCCCGGTGGCATAGAGGGCTGAGGCACTGGCGCCTTAACTCGACCCATGCCGCAACCCGCTTAGGAATGGACTCGGGACGCTGGGGCTGGCAGGGGAACGAGAGGACTTAGCGTCGGTAGGACTGCTCTCCTCCCCTGGGGTGGGTAGTGGGTTGACGTTGCACTGTGGCGGCCCCTGGTGGAGACCAGGAGAACAGCAGACGCACGTCAGGGAATGCACCAGAAAAGTGGAAATACCGCCCCACTTTCAGCCGGATGATGGCTGCCCAGCTCTCTGGTGGCATTAATGTCCTGACGAGTCCTCCATCCCAGTAGCACCCCAGGGCTAAGTGTAGCACTGGCTAGCCCTGGGCTGGTGCATTCCCCCTCGGAGGAGGGGGACCCATCCGGAGAAGGGTAACTTCAGGTTACCTTGAGGTTGGCTGCTATGTGGGACCAGAGGATCGGAGGGCAGATGGACCAGAGCAAGCATTGGCAAGCCTGAAGGAGAGGCTGAAGTAGAATACGTAGGAGGAGGTAAAAAGATAATACAAATAAAAAAGGTGCCGTCATTTTATCCTGAGTATTTTCATTGGTGCCACCTGTTGGACCAATCACGTGGCACATCAAGGCTGAAAATTTGCTATGGTATCACTCACATCAGAACGATACCATAACAACTTTTTGTGACCTTTGAACTGAACCATAACAAGAATATTATGGGTATGGAAATCGATACACAACAGGGGCTAACCATACAGTATACTAATCAGGGTTGTTAATGACAACAAATCAGGGGATGCTAAGGTTATGTAGTGATGACACATATGGCACACTTGATAATGATCTGGTAACTGTTTTCTCTTTGTCCCTTCATGAGGGATGAAGCAGATAGTAGAAGATGGTAAATGAATAAAAAAAATGTTTTTCTAATTCCAAAAAATTCCCAAAACACTGATCATACATTACCAACTATGTACCATTTACCTAAAATCCACAGGGATCCTATTAGACCACCTAGGAGACTGAAAATTTCTAGCTTTCGCTACCTGACCACCAATTTGTCTGATTTCCTTGACTTATTTTTGAAACCCATTGTTACATGCCTACCATCTTTCACCTGTGACTTTGTGGATGTTCTTAACAAACTGCAATCTTTTAATTGGGAGGAAGATTTTTACTGGCTCAGAATTGACTTCCTCTACTCTAACACTATCGATTATCCAGGGACTTGCTGAATCCTCAGGGATGAAGAGGGTGGCCTTGCTGCTGTTCCCCCATGTCATGGGCTAATTTCCTTGCCGGGACTTAAGTAGAGCACCTCGGGGTAGAGGCACTGGCTAGCTACATTGAGCAAGGTGGACCTCACCCGAAGAAAACCTGAAGCTGCACCAGGAAGGACCATTTCAACCTGACTCTTTAGAGTGAATCCTTGGGGCACCAATAGCTAAGGAGGTGTACCTAAGTTTCCTCCGGTGTTCCATCTCCTGAGTTTCAGAGCAGGAGCCTTCAGTTGTCATTTGGGCGCCAATTTCAAAAAAGGTACCAGTGTCCAATTGGCTCTCACTAGCTGTGACGCCCGGGCATCCTGGACAAAAGGCTTAGACTGAGCACCAGCAGCTTTATTATCCAGGGACTTGCTGAATCCTCAGAGGTGGAGAGGGCGGCCTTCTGCTGCCATTACCCACTGCCATGGGCTAATTTCCTTGTCAGGACTTAAGCAGAGCACCTCAGGGTAGAGGCACCAGCAAGCTGCACCCAGTCAGGCGGACCTCCCCTGAAGAAAACCTGAAGCCGCACCAGGAAGAATCATTATAATTTTTCACGCCCACCTGCCCTGTTCTCTCCTCCCTCCTTCCTTTACCCTTTAAAAGCTCTATAAACCATGCCTGCTAACTTTTAGGGGCCAATCCGGAGTGGCTAAAGCCTGTGCAGTAGTAGAAACCTACAAACACCGACTATTGAAAGGCACACTTTTGTTAACTCTTGCAGTGTTTCATATACCTATGTCTGGTCTACATCTTGGTCTCTGAATTATTTCTACCTCTGACTCCCACAGGTGAAACCCATGGTTACATGCCTTCCGTCTTTCACCTGTGACTTTGTGGATGTTCTTAACAAATTGCAATCTTTTCAGTGGGAGGAAGATTTTTACTGGCTCAGTATTGATTTCCTCTCCTCTAACACTATCAATTATCCAGGGACTTGCTGAATCCTCAGGGATGGAGAGTGTGGTCTTGCTGCTGTTCCCCCATGATATGGGCTAATTTCCTTGCTGGGACTTAAGCAGAGCACCTCGGGGTAGAGGCGCCGGCTAGCTGCACTGAGTCGGGCTGACCTCACCTGAAGAAAACCTGAAGCTGCACCGGGAAGGACCATTTCAGTCTGACACTTTAGAGTGAATCCTTGGAGCACCAATAGCTGAGGAGGCATACCTAAGTTTCCTCCGGTGTTCCATCTCCTGAGTTTCAGAGCCAGAGCCTTCAGCTGTCATTTGGGAGTCAATTTCAAAAAAGGCACCAGCAACCAATTGGCTCTCACTAGCCATGACGCCTGGGCATCCTGGACCAAAGGCTGAGACTGAGCACCAGCGGCTTTATTATCCAGGGACTTGCTGAATCCTCAGAGGTGGAGAGGGCAGCCTTCTGCTGCCATTTCTCCCTGCCATGGGCTAATTTCCTTGTCGGGACTAAAGTGGAGCACCTCATAGTAGAGACGCCGGCTATCTGCACCGAATCGGGTGGACCTCCGCTGAAGAAAACCTGAAGCTGCACTGGGAAGGATCATTTCAGCCTGACTCTTTAGATTGAGTCCTTGGGGTGCCAATAGCCAAGGAGGTGCACCTAAGTTTCCTCCAGTGTTCCATCTTCTGAGTTTCGAAGCTGGAGCCTTCAGCTGTCCTTTGGGCGCCAATTTCAAAAAAGGCACCAACGCCCAATTGGCTCTCACTAGCCGTGATGCCTGGGCAGCCTGGACAAAAGGCTGAGACTGAGCACCAGCGGCTCTATTATCCAGGGAATTGCTGAATCCTCAGGGATGGAGAGGGTGGCCTTCTGCTGCCATTACCCCCTGACACGGGCTAATTTCCTTGTTGGGACTTAAGCGGAACACCTCAGGGTAGAGGCACCGGCTAGTTGCACCAGCTGGACAGACCTCCTCAAGAAACCTGAAACTGCCCCGGGAAGGATCATTATAATTTTTCCCACCCACCCACCCTGTTCCTCCTCCTCCTCCCCTTAAAAGCTCTATAAACCACACCTGCTAAATTTTAGGGGCCAATCCGGAGTGGCTAAAGCCTGTGCAGTAGTAGAAACCTACAAACACCGACTATTGAAAGGCAAATTTTTGTTAACTCTTGCAGTGTTTCATATACCTATGCCTGGTCTACATCTTGGTCTCTGAATTATTTCTACCTCTGACTCCCACAGGTGAAAGTTTTCTGCAACTGTTAGTAAAACAGAAGTATTGTGAGCTGTTAGCTAACCCTGTAGCTGTTTTGCATTTCATATACCCATGTATGGTCAACTGTTTAGTCTCTGAAGTAGATCTACTTTGACTCCTATAGATATAAGTTGCTGTAACTGTTAGTAAGTCAAAAGTATTTGAAGTTGCAAGTTGACCCTGTTTTGCCGTTTATTTCTGCATATTTACTCTGATTCCTATAGGTGAAACATCGCTGTTACTGTTAACAAGATGGAAGTAATTTGAAGCTGCAAGTTAACCCTGTTTGCTGCTTAACTGTGCTATTATCTTACCCTATCTTGTAACATATTTGTACTCTGAGTGTCACATTAGCTGAAAGTAATATTTTTACTGATCGTGGATAAACGGTTGCATTCAGCTGCCACATGATTAAGGTCTTCTGGCAATATTACATATAGGTGACTTAAGATAGTAGATAGAGCTTATCTGAATTAATCTGCTGTTCTAACTCAGAGTTTCAGTCTTACTAGCAGACATGTCCGCAAAGCACGGTATACCTTACCACTATTTTCCCAACAGAGGGTTACTCCGGGCCACCATGTACATCATGTCCTTCCTCTGGGTGGACTGGCTCATTTGCTTAGGTGACCTTGGCAACAAAGGACCCCGGTTTCTGGATACCCACCCCAATTTTCATTGCATATGTCCCACTCAATGCAGCATCAAGTCTCTCCTGGTTGCCCTCGAATTTACTAAGAAAGGCATATGGTACACTACTATTTTCTACTCTAAAAGGATACTCAGAAGAGATCTACTCCCCACCACCAACCCTGCTGTACTATGCCTTATTACTGCCCTCCTGCCCCTGGCAGGAGATATACAGCCTAACCCAGGTCCCCCCCTACTGTAAATATCTTGATATCCTCTCCGCATGACCCACAGTGGTTGTCCTTGAAGGGGATGCGGATCATGCAAATGAATGTATGCAGTCTGCAACCTAAGATGCAAGAAGTGCAAGCATGGCTGGACTTTTACAAACCAGACGTCCTGGCCTTCTCGGAGACCTGGCTTAAAACTCACATCCACTCACATGAGGTTGCTGCCTTAGGGTATCACTCCTACCAAAAAGATAGGGCAAACAAAAGAGTGGAGGGGTACTAATCTATGTAAAGAATACTCTGAACTCAGCTCAGATCAGCCTGCAGCACAGTACTAGTATAGACAGTGAATCTATCTTTGTACGCATCACCCTTGGTCTTGCTAAGCATCTCACCATTGGGCGTGTATATTTGTTTTGTTTATTTGAATCTAGGATTACAAGTACCTTTGAGCCAAGGTTCTTTTATAAAGGTTCCACGTCAGATGGAGTACAATACAATACAGGACAATTTAATACAAGTTGTGGATAAACATTGGATTACACAGACAGTAGTTGTAACTTATTTTGTCAATGAAAACATAAATACTGAGACAATACAAGATAAGGATACAGGGTAGGAGTAGCCAGAGGCATTGTCAGCAGTACTTAGGGAAGTGCAGTAGAGAGGAGGGGGAAGGAGGGGCATGAGGGGGGGAAGGGGTAGGAGTGGGAGAAGGTAAGTGCTGAGTAGAATGGACAGGGGCAGCAGGGAAAAGTTGATGGACTGAAGTGCCATTTAAAGGAAGCAGTCGCATGTGCTGGAGGCACAGAGGTGTAAGACAGAGCCTTGATTTGAAGGGGCTGAGCTTGGGAAGTGAGGAGATGTTACTACTCAAACCATTGAAGCAGAGTGGGGCCCTATAGGCAAATGCTCTTTGCTCCTGGGAGGTACGACAGTGAGGGATCTGAAAGAGCTGGGAGTCTGAGCCCCTAGTGAGGCGTGAATTTCGAGCAGGAGAAAGGAGGGCTTGGACGCCAGGAGGGGAAAAGACCAGGGTTGTCTTCTTGGCCATTAAGCAGGTTTGGTATTTTATGCGGTTAGAGAGTTGTAACCAGTTGGTTTGGGAGTAGAGGTCACATGTATGGGTGAGATGATGGGCTCCAGAAATAAGCCGACAGGCTTTGTTGAGGGTTGTAGCTATACGTCAGAGAGCATTGGCAATGGCAGAGCCGGATGCGATAAGGCCATAATCAATTAGCGAGACCACAGAGCTCTGAACTGCGACCCTTAAGGCTTCAGGAGTAAGGCATTGCCTGTCCCTGTAGAGAAGACTTATGTGATTATTAGCAGCTTTAGCAATGTTGTCGATGTGTAGGCTGTAGGACAGGTGACTGTCGATTGTGACTCTGAGATATTTAAAGTAGGGTACATGTTCCAGGGCAGCACCGTTGCAGTTTAGGATGGTCAAGGGAAGATGCCTGTCCTTGTTGAGGGTGCTGCAGAACAGCATTGTCTTTGTTTTTTTATAGTTGAGGACTAGATTGTTCTTAGAAAACCAGTTTTCAACTGATGAGAAGCCACTCTGTAGATTGCATTGATGGGGATAGTGTTTCTTGTGGGTAGAGTGGATTACGGCATCATCTGTGTAGAGTAGTATTTGCTCCGGGCAGGACTGTGGTAGGTTATTCAAAAAGAGAGAGAGAAAAGTATGGGACCAAGAATGGAACCCTGTGGGACTCCAGAGCTGACTGGTTTCGCGTCAGAGAGGATATTATCGATTTTGACTTTTTGCAATCTATTTTCAAGGTAACTTTTGAACCAGGTCATGGACATAGGCGAGAGCCCAGCATTTAGTAGCTAGTCTATCAGGAGGTGATGATGTACAGTGTCAAAAGCCTTGGTTAAGTCAATGTAGGCAGAACCTGTTAGATGACCTTTATCCAGGGAGCTGTGGATAGCTCCGGTGTAGTGGTGTAGTCCAGCAGGGCTGACGTAGTGCTATGGACTTTTCTGAACCTGTGCTGCTGAGTGCACAAGATATTGTATTTTTCCAGGTACTCAGTAAGCTGGTCTGCTACAATCCTTTCAATGGCCTTTGAGAGGGGAGGTAAAATGGAGATAGGCCAGTAGTTCATATGTAATGTCCGATCACCACTTTTGTGGATTGGGGTCACAGTTACAGTTTTCCATCTGTCAGGGAATTGACTGAGGCTGAGGGAGAGGTTGAAAATTTTTGTTAGTGGGGGTAGTACTTCATCAAGAGTGAGGGATAGTAGTTTTAGGTCAAGTGAGTCCCCACTTATTCGGGTCTTGGCAATAGCTTTACTGATGTAGGTGTGGACCTCATGCATTAATACTCCCTTAAAGTAGAAGGGTGGGTATTTAAAAGAAGGAGGAGGGCTGGTGGCATGTGATGTAGCATCATCCTTACTGAAAAAGACAGGGGGGAGGACACTGCTGAGGTCAGTGAAGGCTGAGTTGAAGGTATTTGCAATAGTTACAGGGTCCAGAATAGTAGCCCCATCGATGTTCAGCATAGTGGGGGGAGATTTAGGCTGTTTCCCAGTAACTTCTTTAATATTGTTCCAGAAAGATCTGCCATGCCCCCAGGTATTGATGAGAGCTTCATTACAGTAGAGGTTTTTCATTAGTCTATGGATTTTGTGCAGGCAATTACGTGCACACTTGTAGTTCTGTATGTCAGCTTGAGATCCTGAGGCCCATGCCAGCATCCAGAGATAGTCCCTGGCTTTTAGTTGGTCAAGTAGTTCAGCAGAAAGCCAGGGGCTGTAGAGGTCTTTGACTTTGTGTTTTTTAAAGGGGGCATGGATGTCACTGGTGGCATTAAAGACGTTAATGAAGTAATCCAGGGCTGAGTCGACATCAGTGGCATTGTAAATAGGAGACCAGTCTTGTAGTCTGAGACGGGATTTAAGGTGTTTCAATTGCCCTCTAGGGAGGACTCTACTGGAAATGAATAAGAGCGGTGGCACACTAAATTTGTTAGTCCAATTGCAGATGACTGGGGAGTGGTCACTTATTGAGTCTGGGAGGATGGAGATGTTAGAGATGCGGGTCGGGTGGCTAGTAAGTACCCAATCTAGAAGGGTACTTGTGCCAGTTTTATAGTTGTTCCGAGTGGGGGAGTCGACTATCTGAGAGAGGTTGAAGGCAGAGATCACATCCTTGATACCCACTATTTCTGGTGCCAACACTGAAGTTGCCTAACAGGATTGTCTCAGAGCCAGGTGGGAGGGTTTGTACGAAGTCTAGGACGTCGTTCATACCTTTTCCTTGCACTTTAGGGGGGGATGTACACTGCAGCAACTGTCAGGGCTTTATTTTATTTATTTATTTAAGAGATTAACCAGGCAGGCATACTGAGCGACAAGCCGCTCGTTTCCAGATGCGACCTGGGGGTACATATTGGCAAGAAACAGAAACAGACACTCATGTTAATGTACAAAATGAGGGTGCAACTAATAAGGACTATACATGGTGGTAGTTAAGGTAACTGTACAGCTTAGAAGCATCATTTACAGGCATGGAGACATAGAAATGAAGGCATTTCAGTTGTACATGTTGACTTGAGTTTAAAGAAAAAACTGAATTGTAGCCCCTAGTTAGGAGGGGGTACATATCCCACTAGACGAGGTGTTAGAGGCCCTGGAGCCCTTGAGGACCTCTAGGGTGTTGGTCCATTGCAGGCGCATGCAGTGTGAAAGTGTTCATGGAGGCGGAGTTGAGGAGACTGTTGTTAGTGATATGTGGATATCTGTTGGTAGGTTATTCCAGAGTTTAGGAAATGGTAACTGGCGCAGCCTGACCCATAGTGGTGCGCATGCAGGGATATGGAGCACCCTTATCTGAGTGTATGGCAGTAGGGCCGCCACTGGGTTGGGCAGTTAAGGTGGATGCCAGGTATGGTGGGAGGGTTTGGGACCAGAATTTAGCAGCAACTCGTGAGCAATGTATTTGTCTGCGGGCTGAGAGTGAGGGAAAGGCAAGAGAGCTATAGAGGTCACAGTGGTGTGTGAGTTTAGGACATTCCAGTATGAAGCGGCAGAAGGAGTGAAAGAGTGTGTCCAGGCTGGACAGAGTGGGCCCCTAGCATGATTTTAACAGGCAGAAACTGTGCAGGTTGTATTTGAGACAGCGGGGTCTAAGGAGTGGCCCAAAAGAGGTTCTTTCAGGTATATTGCACAGCCCCCACCTCTCTTTGTTGTCCTATCAAGTCTAAAGATGCTATATCCTGGTAAGGCAATAGACATGTCTGGGATTTTTGGGGAGAGCCAGGTTTCAACAACTGTGAGTATATCCGGATTATAACGGTTGGCAAAAATTTGCAGGGCATCAAGTTTAGGGAAGAGGCTGCATATGTTGATTGTTGCAAGGGTGAGAGACCCTGCCCACTTTACTTGGGCGGTTGAGTGAGTGGTCATTGGGCCAGGATTGAGGTGAACATTGCTGGATAGCAGGAGCAGGAGGAGCAGTAGCTTCAGAGTGCACCAGCGTATTTGTCTGGAGGAGAGTTTAGTCGACTGTTTTGATTGGAAGCATAGATAGAGGTGCTGACAGTGGCTCCAGAGGGATGAAACATGTGCCAGGGATGGGAAGGCAGTCGATGGATCAAGTTTCCCCCAGCCATGTGTAACCCCCCTGCAAATGGGGGTTCCCAAAAGACTTCCAGGAGCTTGCATGAATGCTCCAAGCCTGAATGGTGTTTGGCGTTTAAACCATTTATCAGTGAGTGTTTTTAGAACCTCTGGTACTGTCTCTTTAAGAGCTGTCTGCTTGCAGACATAATTAGTTTGTATGGGGGATTGTGTGTTTCTTTGATTGAGTACCACTCGAGCTGCTGCCAATTCACTCCATTTTGCATTCACTAGGAGTGCAAAGGAACCTATCTGAAAGATGTAACTGTTTGCCAGAAACCATTTAGAGTAATAATGAAATTACAGTTTGTCTAACCTGCTTTCTTTGCAGTCAGAACTGTGTCTGCCTAGTTCCCCATTCTGGTTTTGAACTGCTGAACTGGACCAATCAGTGTGGTAAGCTAGCTCTAAATGGTGCCTGACGTAATCAGAACTTGGACTCATAATCTGAGCCAGCCACAAGAGGATTGTATGGGCAGTGACTCTGGGAGATGTAGTTTAGACTTCGGCGCCTTTTTGGACCAACAGGAGCAGTCTATTGTGAGTGACAGCCAAATCCAGTCAAGAACTGGGAGGAACTCAAAGGAAGTGCCCGGTTTTGTCTGTTGGAGTTTCAGTTGAGCTCTGGCAGTGAAGAAGGAAGGAGCCCTGTGCTTTTTCAGTGTGCAGTTTTAGTCGGGAAACGTGTGTAAGGCCCAGAGTTCCGGGTCTGCAGCTTGTGTAATTGCTTGTTAGGACTGAACTGTCTGTGAAGAGAGAATCAAAGGATATCTGAAGAGAAACCAGCCTCACCCTGTAGAAGACTGGAGAAATGCTGAATTGCACTCGTCTGTCAGGAACTGAATCTGCTGTGTGTTCTCCCGGTATTGTGCAGTAATTGCGATCGGGATAGAGAAGCAGCCTGCTCTGGTAGTAGTACTGTTCACCATATAAATGTGAGGAGGCTTGGTTAGCTCAAGATGAATCCTGCCGCCATTAAAGGACTTTTGCCTGTTGCAGTTTGCCATATATATGTGTGAGGAGTCTCGTGGAGCTCAAGAGTAGCCCTGCTGACATTGAAGGACCCTATCTTGTTTGGAGGTCGAGTACTAATTAGGTCGCTCCCTGTTGAATTTGCCACATTGAATCCAAATGGAATCACTGTACTGCTGACTGTTTAAACTAATTTCTTTTTTCTCTGTGGGAAAGGGCCCTCACCAGCTGCCACGGTTTTGACCAGCCTACTAGGCTTGGAAACTTAGACAGTAACTGGTAGGATAGGCTGTGCACAGAGCCATAGGTAGATGAGTAAAGTGATAAGCTAATTAACCTGATTTCTGTCCTTGTTATATTCCCCCAATAAATCCGAGCTGCTTGTTTCAGCAAAGTTATACTGCCTGAGGTATTTGTCTATGTTAAAGTATTGTACTGTGATTGTTGCACTGTATCTTATTTTACAGGAGGTCCCAGTGTCTGAACCAGCCCTGGGGAAAAGTGTATACTGTGAAGGTAATTTGATATATTGTGTGGGCCACTAGTGGGAAGAAAGGGGGGTTGCAGTGTCCCAGAGGGCTGTGACCAAGTAAGTTTAACTATTGCAAACCCTGACCTCTGGGTGGAGGCACCCGCCATTGGATCCAGGCCCCTCAACCTGTTAGTGGCAAATCAGGCAGGGGTAGTAGCCCCTGGGATAGTGCCATCTAGGGGTTACACATGCTTACTAGTAAGCTTCCAGATGGCATCAGGGAAGGGTGTGATAGGAGAGCAAGGGGCAAGGGCTAGAGTGCCTGAGTGGCCATAGGGATAATCGACTATGAAGCTAGGGGAAAGAGAGGGGTTGCTGGCTCCGGGAAGATAGCTGAGAGGAACCAGAGATACGAGGATGGTTAGAGAGAAAGGCAGGAAGGACAGCCCCATTGTGCCCATTGCAAACAGGGAATCGCAGGGGTAGAGATAGGAGTGTGGAAAGAGGGCTCTAGCTGGAGCACAGAAAGCAAGTTGGGAGGGTCGAAGAAGATGTGGTGGGACTAGAGTGGATAGGGAGCAGTAAAGGAGTAAGAGTGAAGGTGGTAGAAGTCCAATAGGATTTTAGGGGAGGACCCTAGTACAGGTGGGAGGAGTCGATGCTTATTTAATTAAAGGTAGGAGGTGGGAGGGGAGGGGGTGGGCTAATTTTAGGCACTTAGCATACAAACTTATGGCTGAGAAGCTCAGGAAGGCAGAAAGACAATAGAAATGAGTGCGACCAATCAGTGGACTGTGAGAGGCCAGGAGTCCAATCAGCATGCGGCAGCAGAGAGTGACATCCAATGGGAGCTGCACGGTGCTTACTGGTCTGACTACGGAATCTTACCCAGCTGAGGAGAGGTTGGAGGTAGCCTGAGGAGGTGGAGTGGGCGGCTGGCTGGACGAGCCACCGCCACGCTGCTTCAAGCCCGATCAGGGGCAGAGAATCTATGGGGAGGGAACCAGAGCAAAATTAGTAAGGGGGAAGACAAAGGAGTGAGGCAAGGGCTAAATCAGTGGGTGTGGGGAACAGAGGAGAGAGAATGGAAATGAGTCAGAGGTGGGGGGGGGGTGCGCGACCAGAACCAAGATGGAAGGTAGCTTGTTCTGGTGCCACGCCGGAGTACAAGAGAAAAACTGCAGTTTAGGAGACAAAGAGAAGTTAGAGAGAGTGAAGAACAGCGAAGCTAGAGGGGAATTACATGTCACAGAGGGGGACAGAGGTGGGGGCAGCTCCCAGGTGGAGGAAAAACAGAGACAAGGGCAGAAGAGTAAGCAATTTAGAGCAGGTTCAAAATACTTTCAATAAACAGTTCTAGTAAAAAAAAAAAAGAAAAAAGATGTCAATAAAATCAGGCTACTGTTGGCTTAGTTAACAGATTTATAGGCAGTTTTAACTGGTAGACGTTTACAGGCAGGTTTTAAAAATGAGAGATTAATACATAGAGCTGTGGCTAGCAATGGCAAGAGTTACAGACTACAGCAAGTGAGTTTAACAAATTTTCGGCACTTTGCAATACAAGCTTATGGGCGCAGAAGCCCAGGAAGGCAGAAAGACAACAGAAATGAGTGCGACCAATCAGTGGTCGCGAGAGGCACAGGAGTCCAACCAGTCAGCGGCAGCAGCGAGCGATGGCCAATGGGAGCTGCAAGGTGCTTACCGATCTGACCACGGAATCTTACCCGGTTGAGGAGAGGTCGGAGGCGGCCTGAGTAGGTGGTGTGGGCGGCTCGCTGGACAAGCTACGGCCACGCTGCTTCAAGCCCGATCAGGGGCAGAGAAATATATAAACCTCCAAAGAATGCTCTCCAATCCCTAGAGGTAATTATAAAGGACAAAGCTAAAGATGTCTCCTCTGAACTCCTCATCTTAGGGGATTTCAACCTTAATTGGGCCCAGGATGCAAACCAGACTCTTAAAGGCCTGATTCAAGAAGCAAACCTTGTTCAGGTTATCTCTGAACCTACAAGACTGAACCACAAAATGTGGAATCACACCATCCTTGATTTGGCCCTGGTGTCAAACCCCTGCAACTTTCAGACAGCAGGCACCTTGGCTAATGCCCTGAGTGACCATACCCCTATCTTCTGTATCTGGAAGAACAGGGCGCCCCGGGTTCTACCGCAAATTCTAGCCATGCATGACTACACTCAACTTCTACCCGAACAATTCAATAACTACCTTAGCAACCTAGACTGGAGCCAGCTCAAACACCTCCCCATTCTGGATGATGTGGTTGTTTTCTTCCAGAAATCACTTATTGTGGCCGCAAACCTCTTCAGTCCTATGAAGAAACTTTGTGCCAAGGGTAGCTGTTACAAATGGATTACCCCACTACTAAAGGCCCTGATGATAAGCCATGACAAGGCATGGAAAAAATTCAAGAACTCCTCTCTCCCTGCTGACCTAGCAATTTACAAAACCCTCAGAACCAAGTGCAAGCATGCCATAAAAATTGCTAAAAGGGAGTACGTCGCACTTTTTCAGAAAAAGAATCTTGGGAACCCTAGACTATTCTGGACCCATATTAATGAATTGATAAAGAGGAAAGGCAAGTCCAAACCTGGACTCATCGAGATCAACAGACAACTGTTGAACGATGACCCCCAAATCGCCACTTCCCTCAACCATTACTTCACTAATCTGGACTCTTACAAGGTTGGCCTACTTCCCCTCAACACTGATTCCAGCACTCAAGTACCTCCCATCCTAGATTGACCATCCTTTCAGCTGAGGCTGGTCAAGCCAAAAGAGGTTCTTTCACTCCTAAAGTCCATAAAACCTCGGGCACAGGGGGACCTGATGGGATCCACCCTAGGCTGTTGAAGGACGGAGCCTCTGCCCTGGCCAGACCCTTGACCTGGCTCGTCAACCAATCCTTGCAGGAGGGTGCTGTCCCAGACCAGTGGAAACAGGCCCATGTGGTTCCCATCTACAAGGGTGGCCCTTGGGAGCCTATTGGCAATTATAGGCCAACTTCCCTGCTATGTATCCTGTCAGAAAAATCCAGGAAAGGCTGGTCTATGGGCAACTCCATGACTACTTGGAGGTTCACCAGCTTCTTGCACCCTCTCAGCATGGCTTCAGAACCAGACATGGGACTGACACTGCCCTGACCAAATTCTCAACGGACGTACTCCGAGACATGGACCCCCACTGGAGCGGTCTTCATAGACCTTTTAAAGACCTTTGACCTGGTCAACCACAATTTACTACTAGCTAAGCTGGGCAACATAGGTCTCGATCAACATGCTCTAAAGTGGTTTGAAAGCTACTTAACTGTTCACATGCAGAGGGTAAAGTGGAAGGATGCTACATCAGACCCACTTCCCCTAAAAGAGGGGGTACTGCAATGGTCTATACTCGGTCCCCTCCTCTTCTACCTGTTCACAAATGAACTAAAAGGCCACTGCAGGGGGAGCCCTGTTGTCCAGTATGCTGACGATGCCATCATCTATCGATCCACCTACAACTTGGCAGGCCTCAGCCCGCTACTCCAAGCTGACCTGTGGTCTCTTAAGAACTGGCTTATTGAGAACAGAATGGTCCTTAACACTGCCAAAACCAAGGCTATGCTGTTTGGACCAAGATCCCTTGGCCAAGACAGAACCCAACACCTACATCTTACCCCTGTCTCTGGCAACTGTATAGAAGTGGTGACCTCCCTAAAATAACTCAACCTTACCTTAGACCATGGTTTCACCCTTAAGAACCATGTTGACCAAGTCACTCAAACCTTACTTGGGAAACTAGGTACCCTCTACCGACTGAAGGACCAGCTGATACCCAAAGCTAGGATCTCTATCGCCTCCAGCGTCCTCCTCCCTACACTCACCTACGCTGCCCCAGTCATTCAGGGCATGGTAAAGCTTGAGGTGAACAGACTTCAGGTACTGTACAATAAGGTGGCTCGCTTTGCCACCCAGGCTCATTCTAGGAGTCACCACTGTGATACCCTAGCCCTAATACACTGGCCCTCCTTGGATGCTCACCTCTAGTTCCCTCTGCTATGCTTAGCTTACAAGCTAATTAGTCCATTTCCTCCTCCTAGTCTCTCTGGGCTCTTTACAGCAAAGCCCAATCCCCTGCTCCTCCAGACCACAGGCTGAACTCTTCTAGATGTTCCCAGAGTAAGAACCAAGGCAGGTGGCAAGTCATTCTCCCACACTGCTCCTTCCCTGTGGAACAAACTTCCTCCCTGCGTGTAGGAAGCACCCTCTAGCAAAAGTTTCCGCACAAGGCTTAAGGCCTACATGTTGGGAGCCAGTACTAGTCTCTGCCTCGGCACCTGAGACCTCCCTACTACTCCCATGCTTTACCAGGTCTCAACCTACCTATTGAGGGTCTCCACTTAGATAAGTACTACTATTCTGCACTTGACTCTCTATTGATCCTGCCAATTTACTGTTATAATCCTGAATGCATTTATGGCTGTATGATGATTGTATTACCTGTAACTGTGCTGACTGTGTTTTCTCTGTTTATTCATTTATGCAATGTAACCCCGGGTTGCCCCAGAAAAAGGGACCTCCGGGGCTCAGTGGGCTTACCCAGTCACCAAAATTTATAAATAAATGAATAAATAATAAATAAACATTAGGAATGACCATGGAGTCACAGCTGTCGAGTACTTTTTGGAATGCATGCAGCACCCCAGACCATTCTCACTACCTTTATACTAAAGGAGATTGATTTTTACTTTGTGCAATTACGTTTTGTTTGAAATAAGTTTTATTTTCAGTGATGCGGGCCTGCAGTAGGGGGTGGAGAGTCTTTGGTGCCTCCATTTGCTAACTTTCTTATTGGGTGGTGGGAGGATAGGTGCATATCTGCCGGCAGGCTGTTCCACAGCTCAACCCACACTTTCTGTAGTTAAACATTTTTTATTGTTGATTTAAGGCAGAGCATACACACCAAGGCAAAGTCTACATATAGAAAATCAATAAATACCACAACATAAGGTATGATCAGTAAATACAATTGACACAACATTCAGTCAGTTAGCTGCGACCATTCAGGGTGTCGATTAACATATACTTTACACCACCGACTAGGCGGCCACAGAATAAATAATTTAATGAAGAGTCACGTCCTTTCAACAGAGGAGAGCATAGATCAATATAAGAAAAGTTACACCCCAAAGAGGGATATGACAAGGGAAATCAGTAGTTTCTGGTCACTCTACCAAGGGTATGTTTTATTCCCATGTAGTTTGTAATATCAACTATATACAACAGTGGCAATCTTTCATCATGTTTAATTATGTCGCAGGGAAGTATAGAAGAGACGGAAGGAGAAGGAGAGAAGAGGTGACTTGCAAAAGAGAGGGAACTGTCCCACCCTATAAAAAAAGGGAGGAGTCTAAGCAGAAGATTGGAAGAAATATTGTGTGATGGACCTTAGATGCAGTTTATAACATTGGTCATACTGGGATAAAGAGCCTGGCAAAGCTCGAGATCCTCTCAAATGTGGCCCTGCGCTAGGGCCAAAAGGAACTGATGGAAAGTGGGGCTATCAGGGTTCTCCATCCTATCAGTATGAGTCTTTTGGCCAATGCCCCGACCATAGTGATCCACTGTCCCCCAGGACTATACTTGGAAATCTCAGAACTGCCACAACCCAGAAGGAGTAGGGCGGGACACGGGATGACATCGGGGAATAGTTGTTGACATATGTACTGAATGGCTCGCCAGAACTGTTGAAGGTTAGGACAATCCCAGAGAATATGAAGCAGATGAGCCCCTTGATTGCCACATCTCCAGCAAGTGTCAACCAGGATAAGTCCCATTTTAACTAGTTTCGCCGGGTCTCTATACCATCTATGAAGGGTCTTGTTCATGATAAGCTTTGTGCGCCCGTCCTGGCAAGCCAAATGGATACGTGCCCACCCATCCTCCCATTGTTGTTCTGAGATCGGGATCTGTAGCTCTTTTCCCCATTGCTGCCTAGCGCTCTGGGTAGGGTCCGGGGTGGAGTCTCTGAGGGCATGATATTTATTACTAGCTTTGTTCTTGGTGACTTTATTCCATGAACCAATAGGGTACATTTTTTTTTGTGAAGAATTACTAAGGGACGACTTTGGAAGATGAGATATAGCATCTCTTAACTGAAGGTATCTCCAGAAATGAGAGGCCGGGAGAAGATATCTCGCCCTCAGGGACTCAAAGGAATCAATAACAGTTGTCCCTGGGAGTAGGAGGTCATGTATTAAAGAGATGCCCTGTCCCTCCCACATTTTCCAGTGCAGGGTAGATTCCTCTATTTTCAGGGCCTGATTATCCCATAGAGGCATATATTCCCAAGGGGCCGGGTCGTAGCCCAGCAGAGTCATAGCTTGTTTCCAGTATTTAACTGAGAGTAATATGGGGGGAGAAAGGCCCGGGGGCAGTTTCTTCCTAGCACATAAAGTAACCGTCGGAGAGGCAGTGTGAGTTAGGGATGCTTCTAACTGAAGCCACTGCGGGGAACCCTGTCCAGTTTTAGAAAACCATCTAAGAGTCTGAGCCAACACAAAGGACATATGGTACCGCTGTAACCAGGGGAGTCCCCAACCCCCCCTTCTCCAGTGCTGTCGAAGTTTGAGTTTGCTATATCGGGGGCGTACCCTCCCAAATAAAATTATCCATAAGGGTCTCCAATTTCTGAAACCACTTCTGGGATATAGGCAGGGGTAGGTGGGCCAATAGGTAAAGCATCCTAGGAGCAGCCATCATTTTGATCGAGTCTATTTTCCCAGCCAGTGAAAGCTTTAGTGCTTTCCATCTACCCATATCAACCCTAAGTGAGTCAATCAGAGAATTGAAATTGGCCACAAACATTTTAAGCGGGTCTGGGTGCAGGATAATACCCAGGTATTTGATACCCTGAGGGGACCACTTTAGCTCTAAGGCAGTAAAATCCGATCCAGAGGTTGAGGAGTTTAATGGGAGAATTTCCATTTTGGACTGATTTAACTTTAACCCTGATATCTTAGTAAACTCAGTCAGGGTTCCAAAAATTGTCTGAATCCCCAATTGAGAGTGTTCGGTCGTAATAAGCAGATCATCTGCATACAGAAAAGTCTTGTAATTGATGTCCCCCACCTGGATCCCCGGGATATCGCTGGAGGACCTAAGTGCAATGGCCAAAGGCTCCATAGCTAAAATAAATAAGAAGGGAGAAAGAGGGCATCCCTGTCTCGTGCCCTTTTGTAATTGGAAGGGCTGAGACATGGTGCCATTGGTCAGCACCAAGGCTAGGGGTGCGGTGTACAACAACCTTATCCAGGCGATATAGTCGGGGCCAAAACCCATGATGGACAGAGTATGAAATAAATAGGCCCATTCAACCGAATCGAAGGCCTTTTCGAAGTTGAAGGCCATAGCAACTGAGGGGATTGGTGAGAGTTTAACAAAATGCATTAACGACCCTAGTGTTCTATGATGATCAGACCCTAGACGGCCTTTAACAAAGCCCACTTGGGAAGGACCCACCAAGTCTTGCAAAAGGGGTTCAAGCCGGGCAGCGATAACCTTAGCCAATATCTTGGCATCCGCATTGATTAGAGAGATAGGGCGATAGCTGCCTGGGGACAGCGGGTCTTTCCCTTTTTTTGGAAGCACTGTAATAGCAGCATCTCTCATGGAGGGGGGTAGTTGTCCAACCATTAAGGAGTGCCGAAAAACCTGGACCAAATAGGGGGCCAAATTAACACCAGGGAGTCTGTACAGATCAATAGGCAGTCCATCCTTCCCGGGGGGTTTGCGTAGATTTAAAGCATGAATCGACTCAACCACACTTTCAGTAAAGTAAAACCTTCTACCCTCCCTCCCTCTTGAATCCCCCCCCCAAAGCAGCTTACATTCATGTCCCCTTGTTTCTGACCTGCCATTCCTGCTAAATAGTTCCTCACAGTTTACCTTGTTTATTCCTTTCAGGAACTTGAAGGTCTCTATTATGTCCCCCTTCCTCCCTTCTGGAATCCAGTGAGTACACATTCAGTGCCCTAAGCAGAGCCTCACAGGATCTGCCCTGTTGGCCCTGAATCATTTTGGTTACTCTATATTGCACTGTCTCCAGCCTGTCTCTGTCTTTCTACAGATGAGGACTCCCGAACTGGGGACAGTACTCCAAATGGAGTCTTACCAGTGATCTAACAGAGAGTCAGATTCAAACAAGGAAGTAAGCACACCCACCTTTAAGGGCGCTTCCATGTCACTGCACAATCATATGAACATACAAACATATGAAGAAGCCAGCAGAAGAAGGCCATTTGGTCTATCAAGTTTGCTCATATTGCAGGGTCCACAGCTTGAGCTAATGTCCCTGCCCTCCCTCCCCACTCCTTCCATCCTCCCTACCCATGATCCTTACTTCCCCCTATGCCTGTCCCAGCCTCTCTTAAAGCTTCCCACTGTCTTCAATGAGATGACCTCTTCTGGCAGTGCATTCTGAGTGTCCACCACCCTCTCAGTGAAGAAGTGCTTCCTGACCTCCCTCCTAAATATCCCACCTTCCAGCTTAAGACTGTGCCCCCTAGTGTTATGGTTGCCACTCAGCTAAAAGAGACTCTTCTTAACAACCTTATCCATCCCTTTCAAGTACTTAAAGGTACCAGTCATGTCCCCTCTCTCTCTCTCTCTCTCCTGTCTTCCAAGGAGTACATGTTCAGTGCCCTCAACCTCTCCTCGTATGCCCTACCCTGCTGACCCACTATCACCTTTGTAGCCTTCCTCTGGACCTTCTCCAGCATGTTAATGTCCTTTTTGAGGTATGAAATCAAAATAAAAGAACAAGCAGAGCACACGCTGTCAGGAGTTGTGAAATTTATTGAGTGCAGTGAGACACAGCGCAACTTCCCTACGTAGTGCCCTACATACATGCGAGGCTCCCTGATGAAGCCCTGTATGTAGGGTGTTACGCAGGAGAACTTGCACTGTGTCTTTTACTATGGGTCAGTAAATTTCATAGCACCTGACAGTGTGTGCGCCACTTTTTTCTTTGATTTTGATATAAAAGAGAGGTAGTATTACCTCTTTCTTCCTGCTATCGAAACCCCTTCCTATACACATCAACATTCTGGTTGCCTTGCTGTTAGCTCTGTTACATTGGCTAGTTTGTTTTAGGGCGTTGCTTCTGATGACCCCCAGGTCCCTTTTCTCTGAAGTAGTAGCCAGCTTAACCCCTTCCCATCCAGTATTCCTTTCTGGGGTTCTTGTTCCCTGTGTGCATCACCTTGAACTTTTTGGCACTGAATTTCAACAGCCAGACCTTGGACCGCCCTCTAACTTTTGCAGCTCCCTCTACAACTCCCTTACCTCCTCCTTACTGTGTACCCTGCCACAGAGATAGTCTAATTTGTGAAGAGACCCCTCTTGTCCTGTATTCCTTCTCCTATGTCACTGATGAACATGTTGAAAGGGACTGGGCCCATGACTGAGTCCTGCGTTACCCCATTTGGGACCTTTCTTTCCCCTGATTTGACCCTGTTTACCACTACCCTCTGCTGTCTCCCTCCTAAACAATTTCCCAACCATTTAACTAGGTTCTTTGCTGCTCCCAGATCCTGTAATTTCGTCAACACTTTTCTGTGTGGCGCCGACTCATATGCCTTGTTAAAGTTGAAATAGAGTACATCTGCTGCTTGCCTCTTATCCATCACCCTTGTTACCCAGTCAAAGAATACTATCAGGTTGATGTGACAAGCCCTCCGTGCCACAAGCCCATGCTATTTGCTATCCTGGATCCCATTTCTCTCCAGGTAGTTCACGAAGGCTCTGTACACATTAGCACATTTTACTGAGTTTTAAACCATTTTAACTCTGTTAAAATGATTTAAAAGTCTTGCATTCACACTAAAGCATGGTTTTACAATGCTAACAACTGGGTTTTAAACCGTGCTAAAATCCTGATCAGAGCAGGGCTTTAGCACAGTTTCAAGCTAACACTGTTACCTTAAACCATGTTAACAGCAGAGTGAACGCATACCATGCTGTAACACGATTTCAGGCAATCGCCGGGGAAACTTCTGCGGCTTCTTGCTGCCAACACCACAAAAACAGGGAGAATTTACTCACATTGTGGAGCTCACAGTGAGCTCCCAAACACAATGGTGCCCTTTTCTGCCAGATCCGTTACTGCGCTTGGTCACGAGTATCCCAGCATGCATTGTGGCACCCAGTATTGCCACAGTCGTGCCTGGGAACCGGAGCCAGTGAACAAGGTGTTGGAGCATAGTGTGGACACTCTGACAAGCCAGACTTAAGCACGTTAGATAAAATGTTTTTTAAAACGTTTGGGAGAAAAATCATGCAGTGTGGACAGAGCCTAGGTCCTCTTTGTCTCTTTGACTAGTGTCTCCATCAGTTTACATATGATGGAAAACTGATGGACCTGTAATTTCCAGGTTCCTCCCTGTCCCCTCCATTGTGGAGTGGCACCACATCCACTATCCTCTAATCTTTTGGAAGCACCCCTGACTGTAGTAAGCTACTTAATAGCCCTGCCACTGGTACAGCCAGTTCTAATGCCAATTCCCCGAGCACTCTTGGGTGCATCCCATCTGACCCTGGAGCCTTGTCTATTTTCAGCCCTGTGGGCCCTTTTCTAAATTTTTTTTCAGTAATTATCACCTGTCCCATTTCTGGAAGCCCTCTTGTAGCAGTTCTTATGCTGGTTTCAGCAGAGGCCTGCGCAGAAGAAGTCATTTAGATTGGCTGCCTTCAGCCTGTCCTCCTGTATTACAGCTTCCCCTTCATCAGCCTAACAAGCCCCCCCATCTTGTACCCGAAGAACTGTTTTTCCCCCTCCCTTGATCCCCACCGCAATATGCAGCTCTGTGCCTGCTTTTGCATCCTTGACTGCATTTTTGACTTCCTTCACCTTTACCTGGTATTGGCTTCATTCCTCATCCCCGTTCTCTTTTAGTCAGTGACCCTTTCTTTGTATACCTGCCTGATTCTTGAGAAACAGATTTGCCTCTTGTGCCTATTCCCCATGGTTGCCGTTCTCAGACATTGCTTGGTTGCTTCGGGAATGGTCCCTTTGAATGTTCCCCACCTCTCCTCCACGTGCCCTGCTTTCGTCCACTTAAGGGATCATTGGAATCATAAAATGATGTCAGACATAAGTGTTATAGTTTAGTTCACCTTCAGAAAATGCTTTTATCATTAAATCAGATTGTGTAACAGATTCTTGGGCTGATATTACTATTTCTTTAAGATGTGACCCTAATTTTAGTCATTTGTCCCGAGTTTTGTTAAGCCTTATCCCTGATTTGTGGGGCTGGGGGATTGAGAGGCATAAATTCATTTATAAAATTCACAAATGTGAAATGGTATTCCTCAATCTTGAGCAGGGGCTTAGTTAATCTATTTTTAGTGGAAGTCTAAAACTTCCATGAGTCAGAATCTGGAATTCATTCAAATTTTTTTGAAGTCAAAATACTTCCAGAATCCCACTTGTGGAAGTCAACATTCTTGGAAGGACCAGTGTATAGATGTTAATCAATATATTAGCGGTATAAAAAACAATTTCTTTCAGAAAAATACCTAATTTCTGACTTCCATGCCTACAATTTTGGACATCAACTACTTTTTATGTTGTCTTGTGCGCGCAGAGCAAGCAACATTTTGTGACAGCTTGCTGGAGTAGCAGGTTGTGGCAGTGTGGCCATGTTGTGGCCTATGGCACCACTGCTTTTTCAGGCTGGTCTCTGTGGCACCAATGAATGAGCACATTGTCTATGACAGCAGTTCAGAAGCGTGCCACCAGCTTGAAAGAATTTCACCACTGCAATGAGGGAGCATCCCGTCATTGCAGGGTGTGCTTTGCCTGCTGAAATATTTCAGTAAATATGGTAGCGGCTGCCACTGTCCGCCTCTCACAGTCCCGCAAAAGCCAACATCAGAGGTGCCCAACCCCCTGTCAGCATGCCCCCTCCCCAGTTTGTTTGCCGACAGGGGAGCCCAATGCCCGTCAGTATAATGTTCCCCTTGTTTTGTATGCCGAGGAGGGTGCCCAGTCCTCCTTGGCATCATGCACCCCCCAAACACAGACATGCTTTCTTTGCTGACGGGGGGCCCAATCCCCATCAGCATCAGTTCCCTGTCCCCAAAATACACAGGTGGCACACTAGAAGCCCACCCCAGGGTGCCAAAATGTTCTTGTCACACCCTGAAAGGAAAAAATCTTCCTGCGACGTTCGTTTTTATTTTTTACCTATAAAACAGAAAACGGTCCTCGTGGTCATGAAGGCCCCCCCTTCCCCAACCTGCACCCACCCTCGGAGCACCCCACCTCCCCGCATCCTGCCTCACCCCATACTTTCCTCCGGAGCCCAGCGTGATGATCTTCGGTGGAGCAGGAACACGTCTGCACTCTTCAAAGCTGACTGCAAACTAAAGAAATCATGGTAAGCTGTATAATGGCATCAATGGGGGTTCAACTTAGTATATATCTTGGCCATTTTAACTTTTGGCTCCAAATTTTCAACATGGGGGTTCTTGGGACCCCACCTCATGAAAGCCATCACTGTCATTTCGTTATGCAATCCCGAAAGTTGATTTCACGGTCAGCGCACGGAATCACCTTTTAGGACTGATTAATGAAACAACAGTATCACTGTTCATAAGGTGGGATGCCAAAAAGCCTATGTTGCAAATTTGCTGAAAAAATTCCCAAAAATGACTCTTGCTATGAGCGTGTGTTGTACAGGTCCCAAAATGCCTAAGTTTTAAATTTTGTGAAAACAGACCACAAAATGACTGTGTTACGAGCATGCATTGCACAGTTTCCATGCACACTCGTAAGCTCGAGAATTTTTTATATTTTCACTCCAGATTTTCACCATTGCCAATTTTTCACACCTCCTTTTGAACAGTGCAGCTGTCATTTTTCACATCCTGCCCAAAATATGTTTCTGCACATCTGACGCAGAATGGCGCAGTCACTGTAGGAAATCAATGTTCAGGACAGATTAGCAAATCACAGTGCCACAGTTCATGACGGAGGTCCCCAAAATGCCTATGTTGAAAGAATTTGGTGAAAACATTTCCCCAAATGACTGTTATTCTGGCGTGCATTGTACAGTTTCCATGCACACTCGTAACTTCGAGAATATTTTTGCAATTGTTGAACCAGAAGTTGTATTATTTTTAGTCCAGATTTTCAACATTGGCATTTCTTCACACCTCCTTATGAACAGTACAGCTGTCATTTTTCACATACTGCCCGAAATGTGTTTTCGCACATCTGGCGCAGAATGACTCAGTCGCTGTGGGAAATCAATGTTTGGAACAGATTAACAAAATCACAGTGCCACTGTTCATGAGCAGAAGTCCCAAATGCTTTCATGAGGTGAGGTCACAAAAAGTCCGTGTTGAAAATTTGGAGTGCAAATACCAACAAATGCCTGGGGCGTTAGGGTTCCTAACCATAATGTCCCACCCTGTAGAGACTGACAAGCATCAGGGTTGTAACTTTGGATTGTCAGCAGTAATGCTCACGTCATTCCACCCCCAACCCCATCCTGCAGCCAGTGACAGGCATCAAGGTGCACCTTGGGCTCTTTAGCCCTAAGGTTCACCCCATTTTCCTATACTGCACTCATCTCGATGTATTTCCTTATGGAATGGGGTGAGCGTAAGGCCTGATGATGCTGAGGCACAACATGACACTTGTCGGAGTCTGCAGGGTAGGGTGAGATGAAATGGCATGAGCGTTATGGCTGATGACCCAAAGGCACACCTCAATGCCTGTCAGTCTCTACAGGGTGGGGTGGGCTTGGAGTCAGTTCCATACTTCACTGCCATTCCTATTATGCATCTCTCCAACTCCTGCACTGCCAATGGCAATGCCAGCAAGACAACATTCAGCACTGACAAATACTTGTTTGTTTTACATCTGGCAGTCAATGACTTCCTCCCCTTTATTTTGGAAGTTCTTGCCTCATTTTTGGAAGTCAGATACTCCAAAAATGGAGTTAACTGAACCCCTGACCTTGAGTTGATCACAGGGAACAATCTAAACATTATTACTAGTGAATACAGGAAACCAACAGAGGAAAACATTGTTTTGAAGGCAGAAAGTGCACACCCGAAGCAAATGATTCACAATATCCCCTATGGTCATCTCATTAGACCACATAAGAGTTGCTTAGATTTGGACACTTCAAAAGTCATTCTAATGAACTATTGAACAAAGTTAGGAACTGTGGATATCCTGAGGATGTACTCCAAAATGCCCATGAATGAGTGCACCAACTTGATCATACGTGCTTGTTTTTGACAGCTAAACATAGGGCACTATCATATCAGAATACAGTTACTTTTGTCACCAAGTTTAACAGCATTTCCCCAGAAGTCAGTAATGTCTGTGTGGCATCACTCCTTCTGCTCTGTATCATATGTTTGCTCCATGTCTGTGGGTAGAAGTCTGCCATTACTCTGTCCTACTGTGCCGAGGTATAAAAGCTACATAGTACAGCAGGGTACACCACTCACCTTCCCGGCTGTTCACTACATCATAGAACGTTTATATTTAAATTAGCTCAATTCTGGAGTCAGTTACCTTATCATTTAAAGTGCTGTGATACTAAACAGATTTAAGAACTCACTAATAGAATACATGAATGAACAATCTATCAGTACTTGTAGAAACATAGACTTTAATGGCACAAAGCAGCAGAAAGTCCAGCAAATCTGCCCTTCCTACACTACCTCACTCCCACCAACCTACTGTGCTGATGAGCTGTTTCCACGCTCCCCGGTTCCCCATCCCTCAATCCCATGTGGCCTCTCCAGGGATTATGAGTCATCTTGCCTTGTCCCGACTGTGTTTAAACCTCTTTAGTATAGCTGTCCCTATCACTTTTGCCAGCAGTCTGTTCCATAGAAACATAGAGACAGGACTAGGAGAATGTAACTAGTCCTTTCCGTATTATTGCTTTGTTGTAAGTTGTGAATATTTATGTATCTTTGATCTTGGTCACCCTTGAATGTGGGCACATATTGCCCAAGGGCCTACCTGGCAAACAAACAAATAAACACATGTACAGCGTTGATCAACTTCTGGCTAAAGGTGTCAGCCAGTGTCGTTGATGGGGCTCAACTCTGGGACAGCATCATCATCATCAGCAGCAGCAGCAGCGGCAGCACCACTCCCTCTACCCATGGCAAACTTTGCCAGCTAATGTAGGGTCAGCTTCCTCTTCAACCTACCACGAAAGTCATGCCATTTATGTTTGATTGCCTCTACAGTCCTAGGGGCTGCCCGTCATGCTGACAGTGGGTTGCGGGTCCTCTCACACCAAGTTCATGTGGGTGAGTGTTTGCCTTAGGGCTCTCACAACAGGATCAGGTAGCAGTGGCAGATCACCTGACCAAAATATCTTTCTCCTCTGCCATAAAATGTGGCACCATGGCTGCACAAAACACAAGCTGCCCATGCCAAGCACCTCTAGCTGGCAGGCCTTCTGATAGTTTGGCCAGTACCTGTAGCATTAGCTTCTTGTGTGCCAGGACTGGACATATGGTGGCATACACCACTGGTGTGTGTATGCTGCTATTTTCAGCCAATATTCTGCATTTGGTCTGCATGGGACATTTCACCTCCACATACAGTGGTGTCAAGGGGGCATGGTACTGTGTCTTCAGTTCTGGCCCATGTCCTGCCTGGTCTGCACTTGCTTATGCACACAGCAGCCCATCCCACACTACTGAGGATTGGGCAAAATGTGCAGTTGCAGTGTATGTCTGCGCACCACTTCCATGACTTTCTATGTTGGCGTGCTTGCACAGCCAACATCTTGGGACAGTGCAGCTTTGGAGGCACGGTCACTGTTGGGCGAATGCAGGGCACGCATCAGTAGGTGCATCCTGCATTCCCCAATCAGCCAGCAGCAGGGGCCAACAACCTGCCTGGCTAAAGAGGTGATGAGATCAATGAAAAGGTCCACTGCAATAAGAGCTAAGCTCTCATGCAGTGTGACCACAGCATGCCTCTCCCTAAGTGCAGGCAACATGGCGGCAGTGACTGCCGCTGTTGCGTGCAAACTCCCCTTCCTTTATTGTGTGCTGACAGGGGTGCTTAATCCCTGTCGGCATCATGTGTAACATTCCCCCTTTTTTTGATTGCTGAGGGGGTGCCCAATCCCCCTTGGCATCATGCACGCCCCCCCAATCAACAGTTTCTCTTTGTCGGCGGAGTGCCCAATCCCTGTCAGCATGTATCCCTCCCACCTTCCTCTTGAATGTTGCCAGTGGGTTGCCCAATCCCCCTCAGCTCCTGCAGCTCCCCCCCTCCTTGTTTTCTGACAGGGATGCCCAATCCCCCGTTGGCTAATGCACCCACCCACGCACACACACAGGTGGCACATTGGGAGCCCCCCCCCAATGTGCCAAAGCACCTGTTAAACAGGAAAACGATCCCCTGATGTTTTTGGGGTTTTTTTTCACCCTGTAAAGAAGGAAACGGTCCCTTGGAGCTCTCCCAGGTCACCGTCCCACAACCCGCACCCACCCACTGCGCACCCTGCCTCCCCACACCCCCCTCACCCCATACTTACCTCCGGAGTCTGGCACAATGATCTTCGGTGGACCAGAAACACGTCTGCACTATTCAAAGCAGACCACGAACTGAGGAAATGCCGGTAAGCTGTATAACGGAATGAATAGGGGTTTTCAACTTTGCTGCATATCTCAGGCATGTTTTGGAATTTTGGCACCAAATTTTCAACATGGGGTTTTTGGGACTCCTCTTCATGAATTCTATCACTGTCATGGTGTTAATCAGCCTCGAAAGGTGATTTCGCAGTCACTGCACGGAATCACCTTTTGGGACTGATTAACAAAATGACAGTGCCAGTGTTCATGAGGTGGCCTCTCAAAAAGCCTGTGTTGCAAAGTTGGTGGAAAAAATCAAAATGACTGTTTCATGAGCGTGCGTTGCGCAGTTGCTACGCAGGCTCATAATTTCGCAAATTCGCAATATTTTCAAGCCAGATTTTCAACATTGTCATTTTTGTATACATCCTTGTGAACAGTACAGCTGTCATTTTCCACATCCTGCCCGGAATGTGTTTCCGCACTTCCGGCGCATGATAGTGTGGTCGCTGTGGGAAATCAGTGTTTGGGCCAGATTAAGAAAATGACAGTGACACAATTCATGAGCAGAGGTCCTAAAATGCCTATGTTGATAATTTGGTGATGATACTCCATAAAATTACTGTGTTAGGAGCGTGTCTTGGCAGATTGCACGCATGCTCGTAACATTGTGCATTTGTAATATTTTCACTCTGGATTTTCACCATTGTCATTTTTCCACACCTCTTGATGAACAGTGCAGCTGTCATTTCACATATCCAGCCCAAAATGTGTTTTCGCACTTGCGGCGCAGAATAGCGCGGTCACTGTGCAAAACCACTTTTTGGGGCACTTTGAGGAAACAACAGTGACACTATACATGAGCAGAGGTGCTAAAATGCCTATGTTGAAAATTTGGTGCCGAACGCCCATAAAATGACTATGTTCCAAGCATGCGCTGTACATTTCCCACGCACCCTTGTAACTTCGCAAATTTGCTATATTTACATGCCACACAGACAACACTGGCGTTTTTTTACGCCTCCTTATGAACTGTACAGCTGTCATTTTTCACATCCTGTCCAAAATGTTTTCCCGCACTGCACTACCAATGCCAGCGTGACAACATTCAGCATTGACAAATGCTTGTTTTTTTGCATACCTCGGGCACCTTTGTGGAACTGGTCCTTAATCATATCTTTCTAATTTTAGTCAGAATCAGAATCTAGAGGCTGGATTTTGAAAAGTGTTAGAGGTGGACACAATTGCATGTTGCACCTGCAATGAGGGGACACAGTCTTAAGCTGGGGGGGGGTGGGAGGTTTAGGAGGGAGGTCAGGAAGCACTTCTTCACAGAGAGGGTGGTGGACACTTGGAATGCACTGTCGGAAGAGGTAATCTCATTGAAGACACTTGTTTCTTTTCTCCTGTGCATATTAGAAAACGGGGCTACAAAATACTGATAACTGCATAAAATACAATGGTAGAGAAGCTGAACTAAAGCATCAGATGTGGGAATGACCAAAAATAAAGGCTTTCTGGGCTCAAATCCAACATTTTCTTGGAGATTTACCTATATTCCATTCTAATTTTAACTTTACCTCAGTCATAGTTGGAAGATTTCCATCAGCACTGGACATTTCTTATGCTGATAAATGTGGAATACTACCCATATTGGCTAAAAATCTAATTTTAAAACACTGGTTGGCAGAATCAGCACTCTCACTAACAGAATGGAAGAGAGAAATCATAGAGGCATTAAAACTAGAAAAGATAGTGCACAGTTATAAAAAGAGAGCCAGAATATTTATAAAGAAGTGAGATATTCTACTGAGATATCTTCTAATTACAGAAAAGCAAGAATCTTCTTAAACCTCTTATTCTTATCTTCTCCTCCTGTTTTTGCCCAGCTCCTGTTCAGTTCAGACCTTTCACTACATACACTCTCTCTTTTCTTTACTTCTCAGTCTTGACTTTCCTTTCTTTCTCTTCTTCTTCCTTGCGATTTTAGGGTAACTACTATTTCATAAGAATCATATTTATTGTATCTATTTACTATCTATTCTATTGTTTTATCTTTCATGAAGTTAAATTTATAGTAGTGACTTAAGCTGTTTATTTTTTATTGATAAGTGATTGTACACAATTTGTATAATTTATTTATTGTTTTGTTTACCGGGTAAGTGCACTAGACACAACGATGCCTATTTGTAGGTACAACCTGAGACAGTACAAGGTACAAAAAAAATTTCAAAATACAAGGTACAGAGGAACTCACAGTTACAAGTACAATACAAAAAACAGTTCAAACACAAGGTACAGAGGAACTCACAGTTACAAATACAAGGTAATAAAAAACATTTCAAATGCAAGGTACAAAGGATCTCACAGTTACAAGTACAGGGCAAAAAAACAGTTAACATACAATGTACAAGGAAGCTCACAGTGACAAGTAGAAGTAAGGACAATGAACAGGAAGATAAACGTGCTTGGAGATAAATTATTCAACAAGAGGTGTACCATAAACAAAATCAGGAAATGCACAACATCATTCAGATACAACTATGCAAAGAAATAATGAAAGGTCAGGGGGTAATCAATACTAGAAATGTTAGCAGTCTATCCTGAGAGAGAATAACATAGGTTTAGCAGGTTAGGAGAGAGGAATATTCAAGCTAAAATAGGAGCAGGTTAGCTGAACTAAAAAATGATGGCATCAAGGCCGTAAGTGCACATTACATGAGAACAGATTATCGATTAGTAGTGGACGTGTGTAGCAGGGGAAGTCAGAATGTGTCACAGGGGATAAAAACAAGTGCAGGGGTTAGCTGCAGCAGCAAGATGGTTGCGCAGTGCTCGTTTAAAGGTGACATTTGTAGGGGAGAGTCGGATAGCTGCCAGTAATGACTTCCAGAAGAGAGGAGCAAAGTGGCAGAAGACCTGCAAGCCCATAGTGGTTTTGCATTTAGGGACAAATAGCAGAGACTGATCAACAGAGCAAAGGGCATAGTGGAGGCTTGGTGGGGTCAGCATCTGACCAAGGGAGGAGAGAACACCAGAGTGCATGATGCTGTCAGTGAAGGTGCCAAGAGAATTGTGGTGGTATGTCTCAGGGGGGAGCCAGTTTAGGTCACTGTAGAGCTGGCAGCGATGAGAGTCACTGAGAGGCCTAGGCAAAGGGGCCAATATTATTATAAGTAGTGTCCCATTTGTGAAGACTTGCTTTGGTAGCACCAATATAACTGGTAGATCCATAGGTTAGAGCAGGAAGAAGAATACCTTGGGCAATACTGTAGCTATTCTGGCAGAGTGTGAGTGCAGGTGAGTTTTGTAGGTCAGTCCAAGTTTACAGCCTAACAGGTATAGGAGATGTGGAGGTCATAGTCAAGTCAAGGGTCAAGTGTTATACCAAGATATTTGAATGTATTGATATTTTCGAGGAAGGAACCATCACAGCAGGGAATTGGTAGCTGTCCCATACATTTATTTAATCTAGGGGACGAGCCAAAGAGCACAGAGTGTTTTTTTATTAGAATTAAGTACTAATTTGTTACTTGTGAGCCAATGTTGGATGGAGCCAAAGTTAGTAGAAAGGGTTTTGTTGAGGTCAGTGATATTATTGGAGCTAAAATAGAGAACAAGATCATCAGTATGGAGTAGGGACGAGCAGGATGGGGCACTGTGAGATATGTCATTTATAAAACTGGTGATGGGGGCGGGAATCAAGTATGGAGCCCCATTTATGGTTGCAAGGTCAGAAATGGCTGAGTTAAATTTGACAAACTGTTGCCTATCAGCTAGGTAGCAACTATACCAGCAACAACCTTAGGGGAGAAACCAAGGGAGAGCACTTTTGATTTGAGGAGAGTTGTTAATGAGATCAAATGCCTTTGTCAGGTCAAGAAAGATGGCGCCTGTTAGTAGGCCAGTGTCCATAGCAATTTTGTTTTTGCATAATCTTTTTATTAGTTTCTCTTTTCATATTACAGCAAAGAAAATGTATACATCACCATCAGCATATACTAGTCTTGTGCATACTTTACAAACTTTTCCTACTCCATCAACCTAACATCGTCAGTTACTTTAAGTACCTTTCTTATAAACCTAATACACCTTAAGTGTATATCTCTGTATTTTATACTTAGGGTATAGGTCCTAATGGTGATATGGTAAAGGAAGAAACATAGGTAAGAGAGAAAGAGAGAATCTGTAAGACAGAAATAGAAGAGAAATTAAGAGATCCCTCCCCATTCCCCCCACCACCCCACCCCTCCTTCCCCCTCCCGTCCCACCTGTTCTCTTCCCCACCCCCCAGCTAATCGAGTATTCACTTCATTCCATATATATATATATCTATACGTCTTATCTTTATCCACATCTTATTATCTCTTGCTCCAATGGCTGCATGGAGTCTAGGTAGGGTGCCCATATATTCACGAACTGGTTTTCTCTTCCCCTTGCCTTATACGTCAAGCTTTCTAATTGTAGCACATCCCATGCCAACTTTCTCCACTGTCTTATTGTAGGTTTATCCCCAGAAACCCATGTGTTTAGAATACATTGTTTTGCCAAAACCAGGAGTATTCTCACCCATCTTTCCAACAACCCCCATTCCTCCTGGTATGTGTCATCTGTTCCAAACATCATTGTGTGGTTCTTCCTTAATCTTCTTGCCTTTCATATTGTCAATTCCCTCAGCATCACCCCAGAAAACTTGGTATGTTGGGCATGCCCAAAAGGTGTAGGAGTGGTGCCCAGAGCCAACCCACACCTCTGACATATAGCCGTAGACTGTTGGGTTGTACCTATTCACAGCCACAGGTGGGGGTATACAATCTATAGAACGAATTTGTATGCTACCTCCTTGTGTTTATTACAAATAATAGTCCCTGATCGTCCCTTTCGTTAAAGCCCACTTCTCCTCAGAAAGCACAACTCCTAGGTCCCTTTCCCATAAGTGTTTCGTTTTGTCTGTCATATCTGGCCACTGGAGATGAAGGAGGGACGTAGCCTTTCTGACAATACCTGTAGGTTTCTGCCTAACTTGTTGTAACAGCTCCTCCACCATCTGTATTTGGGAATCCGGAGTCCTTTGTTTTTCAATTCCCTGTACCCATAGCAATTTTAATGTAGTTTGTGAATTTGAGTAATGCAATGGCAGTGCTCTGACCTTTCCTGAAGCCATGTTGGGCCTCTGAGGGGAGGTTCCAGTCCAGGAGAAATGCAACAGTTTGCTTAGAGACTAGTTTTTCTATGAGCTTGCTTAAGACAGAGAGGATATCAATTGTTTGTTATATTTTATTGAAAGTCAATAAAAATGTATGAATAAAAAGAATAATGGCACATACAAACATAGAAACATAGAATTTGATGGCCAATAAGGACCGCTTTGCCACCTAGTCTGCCCATTTCCCTACCTAATGGATAAGTTGCAGATCCTAGTTAACCAACAGCCTACTTCCTCCTACCCCCACTACAATTGCCTTATGTCTGTCCCAAGCATTCTTGAATTCCTACACTGTTTTTGACTCCATTACCTCCTCAGGAAGGCTGTTCCATGTATCTACAATCCTCTCTGTGAAAAAATGCTTCCTCACATTACCTCTGAGCCATCCCCCCTCTATATTCAAATTGAGCCCCCTCTATTTTTCTGAAAGATGCTACCCTCTTAGACTTTGTTGATTCCATTGATGTACTTGAAACTTTCTATCATGGCCCCTCTCCCTCCTTTCCTCAAGGGTGTACTTATTAAGCTCCTTTAGTCTCTCTTCATATGTCTTCTGGTGCAGACCCTGCACCATTTTAGTTGCTCCTCCTCTGGACAGCTTCACCCTGTCTATGTCTTTGTGGAATGCGCTCCAGAACTGCACGCAGTACTCCAGATGGGGTCTCACCAACTGTCTGTACAGAGGGATAACAACTTCCTGTTTTCTACTGGTGATGCCTCTCCCTATGTGTCCCAGTATCCCCAGCCCTTCTTACTGCCTTTTCACATTGCTTGCCCACCTTTTAGGTCATCGATATAACTACCCCAGGTCCCTTTCCATTTTTGTTGTTGTCAGAATCTCACCCCCATTATGTACACTTCCCCAGGGTTTTTGTTTCCCAGGTGCATTACTTTGCACTTCTTTGCACTGAATCTAAGCTGCCATAGATTTGACCATTCCTCCAACCTTGCCAAGTCCCTTCTCATCCTTTCCCCCCCACCTTGTGTATCAACCATGTTGCAGATCTTTGTGGCACAATTAATTTAAGTCAAGGGTCTTGTTCCCTCTCAGCATGACTTTGAGAGCAGCAGATCATGTGAAACCAATTAAATCACTTTCTTTGAGTGGGCTGTCAGGGAGTTGGACAGACACAGTGCCAGGCCTGTAGTCTATGGGGACTTTAGCAAGGCCTCTAATACTGTGGCCACATGACAAGCTTCTGGGCAAAGTGCATCAGTGTATACATGAGGCATAGTCAAGGTGTATTGCTAATTGGCTTGGGGACAAGAAGCAGAGAGTGATGGTTGCCAGATGGGCACCATTCTAAGTGGAAAGGTGTGCTCAGTGTTGCCCCACAAGATTGCTGATGGGACCACTGTGGTTTACCATTGTCATTAACAATCTAGAAACTGGGATCACCAGCAGATTGCTTAAGTCTATTGATGCCATTAAGATGACCAGGGTGGTGGACTTCCTTGAGGATGGGGAGCGAACATCAGGGAGACCCGAACAAAGTGGATGATTAGTCAGACCTCTGGAAGCTCCAGTTCAGTGTAGCCAGATATAACCTGCTACATTTGCAAAGGAAAATCAAAGGTAGGAGCTACACACTGTGTGGGGCTTCTTCTGCTGCAGTGGAGGAGGAAAAATGACCTGGGGTTCACAATAGACGAGGGTCTGAAGCACGATACATAATGTACCACTTTATGTTGTCTCGGTCAGACCCCACCTGGACTTTGAAGCAGTTGAAAAGATGCAATGCAGACCACCAAAATGATTAGAGGTTTGAGGGCAAGAGTTTTGCAAAATGTCTGGCAGCTCTTAAAGCAGCAGTGCAGTGAAACTGGGCACAAAAATTGATCCTACCTTTTTTCACTCTAAAAGATTCCAGGTATCTTCCAGCGTTATTTGTTGTACATTCTTTAATGTGAAACTGGGTTTATCATTGCTGTGGGACCTCATTGTAAATGAGTCCTGGCTCAATCAAGTTAATCCCTGTTCATAAAATATTATGAATAAAACATTCAAAGAACAAAACATTTGTTGTAAAAAATTTCTAGTTCCACCAAAATCTGAATAATTCATAGATGTCTTAATTTAAGCTTTTCTCAAGGAAAAAGATGGCCACCCATTTGCTTACAATATCATTGTATACCTTGCAAGGGTTAAGCTTGAGAAAGTGAAAAAAAAATTATGTAGTATAGAAGGTACCTAGAAAAGCAGATTTGACAGGAATGCTAATATTTTATTAACTGCAACTGAAACTAGGTTTTGGAATAACATTTTTCATTATGTTCTCTTTGAAAAAAAAAAGAGACCGAGAGAAAAGGAGATGATCTGAGACTTTCACAAAGGTAAGGGTACTGACAGAAATAAATGTAACCGCCCCTCCAGTAATCCCACTCACCTGAGCTGCCCCAGTGGGACCAGGGGCTCAGCAGTACCTCCCCGAGGGGCCAGGCCTGGGTCCTTACCAGTAGTTTCTGTGGTGCCTTAGTGCCTCCACCTGGGGCCCTGCATTGCCTCCTGTGAGTAGAACAGATTAGAACATTTCCCAAGGATAAATAATGGTCTTCCCTCTAATGACTGTCCGTGATGACCCCCAGACCCACAATCACTCCCACAATGGCTTTACACACACAGCAGGTGAAACAGATGAATAATAAATATTCAGTTTATTACTACAAGCTAATACAAAGGAGATGGGGCTACTCCTCCAAACCCTCCTGGTTACCAAACATTCACCTATCCCCACTTCCCCCCTTTCCCCTGGGTGCACCCAGACCAGTCACAGTTACTGGGTACCTCACGGTTCCTTAGTCTGCAGGCCTGCTGTTTACCGTTGGGGCCCTTACACACTCGCACAAGTTCCAAGAAAACAAAGATAAACTTGTGTAGAGGACGGTTCCCTCCTGACCCTCCTGGCAAAGAAAACAATGGTCTCCCCTGAGCTGCAGCTTGGGGTACTCACGGTGCCCGGAGAGGGCAATGACCCCTGCACTCCACAGCATGTCGTTTCCCATGAAATGGATGAAGTAGTTCTTCACCTGCCTGGCCTTTCCAGCTTCACCCGCAGGTCTTTGTATATGGCTTTCACCAGGCAGGCCTGCTCAACCTTTTCTCCACGATTCCTCTGATCTTTGCAATGAGGGGAGTCACAGCAGTTCAACTCCCTCTGGTACCTTTTTAGTTTCCATGGCTTCCCCTGGCAGGAAGATCTGTCCCTGATGCAGCAGCCTCCCAGTCTCCCCAGGCTGGAGGTCACAGTACCTTCAGGCCAAACAGTCTGCCCCTGTACTTTTGAGCAACCAACCTCAGGGGCCCTCCTGCACAGCCCCATTGGCTGTCTAGCTCCTTCCTGTTCCTTATGCTTGAAAGGGGAGAGAGGGGGGTTGAGAGGGATGCATCCCCAGAGCCTTTGCCAGGCAAAACTACCTAAACAGCCCTCTGGTTTCCTTTTGGGGGGCCTGGGATTCTCTTTCCTCCTGTTCCTCCACCCTCTTCTCCTTCTCTCCCTTCCCAACTCTCTTCTCTCTCCCCCCAGCCCTGCTTTTCTCTCTCCTCTCTACTTCCTGCCACGGGGAGGGGTAACCAGAGCCTCCCACGCCTGCAGGCAGTCTTTCTCCTGTCTTGCTTTTTGGAGGGGGGGAGGGGTAGAGCTGCCTTCTCTCTTTGTAGGAACGCAAAACATGTAGCATGCACTTTTCTAGCTGGATACCTGGTTCCTAACTAGCACCAACAATAATCACAGTCACAGCTAGGCTTGCATCAGGTCCAGCCACATCAATGGACCAGGCGTGAGTACCCCCAGGACAGTGGAAGCCCTGCCCACCTTATCTAAGCACCGGGCTGGGGGGCTTACACAAACATATAGAGATATTTGATCTAGTGTCCTGCAGCAGGACGGGGGGACAGGCACTGAGGCCTGGAAGTGGTAAATTCAAAGGTACAAGGAGGCACTTTTTTCCCCAAAGGTGTGGTGACCATGTTGAACAGTTTCCAGTAGAGACAGTGCAGGCCCTCAGGGAGTGTCTGGACAAAGTTTTGCTTACTGAGGGAATACACAGATACCCTGCATGACAGAGTGCATAGGAAATTCCTATGAATTAGCGCATGCTTGCACATGAGACCTTTTTTAACTTTGCATGTAAAGCGGGGGCAAACATGATGGACCTAGTGTCTCTTCCAACCTTAAACAATGTTACTGTGTTACTATTTTAAATGGTTGCATTAGACTCAGTGACAAACTTCTTCTCCAACACCTCCATCCTAGTGCAAATTTGATCAAGTTCTTTATCGAAAGCCTGCACAGCGGCAAGCAGCTGCAGATAGGACCTGTTGACATCCTGAACTGACAGAGGCAGTATCTCTGTGTCTTCTGTCTTTGTAGAACTTTTTATTTATACAAGTTTTGATAATTTTCTCTTACATGACAGGTTTCTTAGCCAACTAACATTGGTCAAAGAAAAAGAATGGGAGAAAAAAAGGAAAATATGTTACAGTCCAAAATGAAAAGATTCCAAGATTGATAAAAAAGCCCTCAAAGTATATGCACACTGGCTAAACATGGTTTAACTAAACAAGAAAATCAGCTACTATTTTTAAATTAGAAAAATAAGGGTTAAGGCAATGTTTATACTCTGACAACCAATGTTAAAGAAAGGACTAAATGTTTCAGTCATAGTAATCATTACAGACTGTATCTTTTGTCTAACCTCCTAGATGCTCACGGGCCATACTATAGGCAAAGGAACTTTGGCCTGAAGGTATGTGACTTCCAACAGCACTGGAGCCATACCTTTCAGGATGCTCTTCTTACCCAGCATGGGGGTTCATGTGAACTACATAATGGTCGAACGGTCCCAACTTTATCACCCTGTTTTTTGTCTCTTTTTTTTTTCCACCACTCAGCCAGTGATCAACAATGGCTGGGAAAAGGGGAACTCCAGAAAGGGAACAAAGATGTTTATAGATACCACAGATGGAAAAAGAAAGTCAGAATCTCTGTTGTAGCCATATTTAGCTAGGAAATGAGATGACTTTAACGTTTAGCATTTTATACTGCTCACAATTTGAGAAGCTGCAGCTCAGACTTTGAGGTTTCAATGCAGCTTGTGATATGTTACTTCAAATAGACAGGCTGTTCATTACGTAACTTCACTGAAATCTGTGCATGCGTGCGTGTGTGTGTGTGTGTGTGTGTGTGTGTGTGTAGGGGTCAGACTCAGTGCTGGATGTCCTTTGTCACAGCATACATTTCCTCTCTAGGAAGCTTAGTACAGCAATAGAGCTATAAGCTACCAAGCAGTAGAGGGTAGTGCCCCTGGGTTCGATCCTCACTCAGTGCACTGACAATGTACAGTTATATTGTTATTCAACAATTAAATGAACGGTGGCTCATGTATCTCACTATTAGCCAAGTAAGTGAAGTCTATCAACACCACCCAGGCATAAAACAGGAGAAATGAAACTTGTCTGCCTGACAATGTTACTTCTTGAAAACATTCTTACTAGACTTTACAACCTGAATTGCGGGAGCATCTATGAATTTAGCCTGTACTGTAATCGTTTTTATCAGATCTTATTGATTCTACCCAGACGGATTAGGCAATTGAGCCACCAGTATGGACATCTTTTTAAACAGGACAACCGTTTGGAAAGGTTTGGTATGGTTTTTCACTTTGCACTAGGTTTGGAAAGTCTGGTAAGACTGTTTTTAATTAAGCAATAAGGCACGACAAGGTGTGTGTTATCGTGTAATAGCGTCTCACTCTTGGGGTGAGTTTGAAGCGAGGCAAAGCGGTGCTTCCCTACCCAGGAGTGACGTTATTACAAGATAACACACACCTTGGAGTGCCTTATTGCAATATATAATTGTCTGCTATACAAAACAAAAAAAAAATAAAAATGTTTTTAGTAGATTTTTAGTGAAAGAGAAGAGGGAAAAAAAAGGTGGTGGTCAGGCTGAGGAGCAAGCAGACCTAATGCTAATCAATGACAGTGTTGTTATACTGCAATATCATCACTGTCTCAGGCACACACTGACCAATCAGAATTCAGGAAATTTCCTTGCCATTGTATAATAAATAATATTGCCAGGAAGACAAGTTTCATTTCTACTGATTCATGCCTGGGTTGTGCTAATAAACTTCATTTAGTCAGCAAATGGCTGAATATATGAGCCCATTGCTGTACTGTTCCTGCTATTAATCACCCCTAAGTAGTCCTAGAAGCCACAACCTGAGCTTTTTTATTGAGCAAAAAGCAGTCTTTACCCACAAACTTTTTATGTTGTCTTGCGCCCACAGTGCAAGCAACATATTGTGGTAGCTTGGTGTGGAGTAGCAGGTTTTGGAGGTGCGGTCATGTTGTGGTCAGTGGCGCCACTGATTTTTTGGGCTGGTCTCTGCGGCACGAATGAAATAGCAGGCTGTCTGTGATAGCACTGCAAAAGTGTGCCACCAACTTAAAATATATTTTTTTTTAAATCATAATTTTATTTAGTTTTTTCCAATACCACAATGACAAGACACTGTTACACATATACCAAATAATGAAAAACAAAGATCTACACAAGAAGTAAAAAGAGAAAAGAATAACAAAACAGATATAAAAATAAGTCATACTATACACATATACATCTGATAATCAACATATCATATTCAGTTCTTATCCAATGTCTTTCCAGGAAATGTACATACATGTTATATTTATGGGGAATAAATGGATGAATGAATTACTGACATATTTAATTAACAAATTAATTCAGGTCCTGTAGGAGGTGATCTGCCCCCCCCCCAGTATTACCCCAAAACAGTTTATTTTAGTTTAAATATCATCCCAGACACACCCACGCAAACCCACTCCGAGCAGCCCTATTATACCATTTCCCTTGACCAATATCCCATGGTCCATTATCTTGGGGTGATGACTGGGAGCATGGGGGAAGGTTCGTAAGCATGTTTGGCCAATATTTCCAAAATGTCTGTTTTCTCTCGTTCTGCCTGGAAGTGGAAAAAAGGGAGCCAACAGGCCTTAAACCTTTCTTTACTTAGCCTTAATTTAGCTGTGAGCTCTTCCATTTCCATCATACCCACACATATACCGTACCAGGTATCTAATACAGGGATGTCCTGGGTGTGTGTAATGGCCTTGAGGGCAGAGGCAACTACTATATTATATAAATATTTCTGTGCCTTGGACTTAATCCTTGTCAGGTATATCCCCAGCAACCAATTCTGGGGCTCCCTCAGGAGATCCTTCCCAAATATTTTCCCTGATGTATTAATAATATGTTGCCAGAAGGGTTGGAGCTTAGGGCAGGACCAGAAGATATGAGCATGAGCACCTCTGTTTCCACATCCTCTCCAGCAAAGATCCAAGGTGTGAAGCCCAAAGTGCTTGGTGAGGACAGGGATGCAGAAGAAGCGCATCACTACCTTCCACCAAAACTCCCCCCAAAAGTTGGAGGCAGTGGTTGAGTGAATAGCCTTCCACAATTGGTCCCACTCTCCATTTTCTAAATCACACCCTGTTTCCAGCCACCAGACCTCCCTGATGTATTCCAGGGGGTTCCCCTCTAAAGATGAGGTGAACCTGGTGAGTGGCCTCTCCTGATAACAGTTCTGCCAATAGGTTATTTCCCTTTATTGGACTGGCCCTGTTCTCCTTCTCCTGCAGAAAATGTCTAAATTGTAAGTACCTAAAAAAATCTTGTGCGGATAATCTGAATTCCACTGATAATTGCTGAAAGGACTTAAGTGTGTCCCCTGTATACATCTGCCCTATTTTAACCAGACCCTTTCTCATCCATCTTTTAAACCCCAAGTCCCATCCCAATGGAGCAAAATCCAGACAAGCTCTGATAGGAGTATTTCGTCCCATCCCCAGCTCCAGCCCAAGTTTTTTTTTTTGCTATTCAACTTTTATTAAAAGTTTTACAATAAAGGAGTACATCCAGAAGGGACCAAGATAACAGTAGGGATATCAATCATACAACCAGAACCGTCCGGATGCAATCCTAGCCATACTCCCCCCTTCCCCCATTACCCCAAACCACCCACCCTATGCACAGCACATAAAAATAAAATAACTGAAAATAGTGAAAATGTATATGGGACTACATAAATACAGAATAAAATGAGTATAAAGGATCCCAGACACTATTAAACTTAGCCAGATTATTCCGCAAACTAGCAATGGTTCTTTCTGTTCTAAGATTAGCCAGAAATTCTTGTAGCCATTCACCATAAGAAATCTCAACAGTATCCTTCCAATGTCTTAAAACCACTTTTTTAACTGAGGCAGAAATCAGACCCATATAATATTTCCTACTACGGACATCAATTGAGGCCATGTCCCCTAAAACACATATCTGGGGAGTAAATAAATTTTCCAAACCCAAAAGAGGATCAAGTTTCCTCTTGATAGTATCCCATAATACAGCTATCTTCGGACAGTGCCAAAAAATATGAAGCAGATCCCCAACCCCTTGTTGGCATCTAAAACAGGAGGAGGAAGAAACCATACCCCGAGTAACCAACTTTAAGGGTGAGTAATAAATATTGTGTAATAACTTAAATTGCATTAGTCTAAGCCTATCCTGTGATAAAAATGTGTGACACGACCTCCAAATACCTGCCCAATCAAATTTATACTCAGGTATAAGCTGAGACCAATACTGTTTTGGAACCAGAATACTGGGATGTAACCAGTTAATCAATGTATTATAAATGGCAGATACAGCATGAGCCTTTCCAGCCATTGGTACCAACGTACCACCAAAATCGAAAGGACTCCGTCAAGAAGAAAGCACTCAGTTTCTTCACTAACAAATGGCGAAGTTGAAATACTTTAAATATCAAAACCTGGGGGATATGAAACTTATTCAAAATGTCATTAGAAGTGAGTAATTTACCTCCTTCTGAAAGCAGGTCCCTAATCAGAGCCTTCCCAGTAATGGTAACCATGCATCTTTGATGGGCTTCCCATCTATTAAGAAGTTAGGATTACCAAATAATGGTAGAGCTGGATCCATATTATGAGAATATTTTAAAAAGGCACATAACTGCCCATGAACTTTGACCGATACTTCAATAGGAGAGTTACGCAGGGCCATGGGAAGGACTTTGGGAGAGCAATATAACAAGGCACCAGGCCCAAAACCAGAATCCATTATCCGGTTTTCTAATCCTAACCATAGTGGAGTGTAAGAGTTAATCTGAGAATCATCAGTTTGTTTGAGCCAACAAAGATATTTGACGTGTATTGGCCCCAATAATACAAAGCAAAAGGTAGAAGTCTTAAACCACCCGAAAATTTAGGGGCAGTCAATACATGATAGGCCAGTCTAGGTTTCTTGTAATTCTAAATAAAGCTGGAAATAATTTTATGAACTTTTTTAAACCATTTTAACGGAAGCCAAATATTTAACATATTAACAGGATAAAACAGCAGAGGAAAAATATTCATTTTTACTAAACTGATTTTACCCCAAATGGAAAGAGGGATTATTGCCCATCTCCGAAGGTCAGCCTCAATGGCTTGCAAGACTGGGTCTAAATTTCGCTGGACCAACCGCGAAACATCCCTGGTTAAAGTAAGGCCCAAATACTTAATAGAATCGGAATTCCAAGTCAGCCCAAAAGGCAATATCCTGAGCATATGTCCTAAAGTTTAAAGGAAAACTACAGACTTGCCAATATTGGAGCCTATAATTGGCAACAGAACTAAAATTGTCAATAGTATCAAGTAAAATAGGAATAGAGGAGGTAGGGTATGAAATTTGCAACAGCAGATCATCTGCATATGCAAGAGCTTTCAATGTGCCCCATACCAGAATGCCCTGAATCCTGCTTGCCCTGTTTGATCCATACGATTAGGGGTTCAATATATAAATTAAAGAGGAGTGGGGAAACAGGACAACCCTGTCTGGTGCCCAAAAAAAGCCTAAATGGAGAAGACGTTACCCCATTGCAAGCAATTCTTGCCGATGGGAATTTATAGATAGCCTTGATCCAGTCGCAAAATTGTTGAGGGAAACCAAAGAAATCCATAACCCTGATTAGATAATTGCCATAGACCCTATCAAAAGCCTTCTTGGCATCCAGAGAAACCAACACCATCAGCTGATCTGAATCCCTGGAGACCGAGAAGACGTGAGCCAGTACTCTTAAGTGATCTGCAGAGGACCTACCCTTCATAAAACCAACCTGTTCAGGTCCAATTAATCCAGGGAGAACCTTGCTGATCCTGTCAGCCAATAATTTAGTGAGAATTTTAATGTCCTGATTCAGAAGAGATATGGGTCTGTAACTGGACACCAAATCTAGAGGTTTACCTGGTTTGGGCAAGAGTACAATTAGGGCTTCAAAAAGAGAAGCATCGGTAACAACACCCTCTAAAATACATTGAAACAAACTCAACAATGAAGGAATTAGCTCCTTCGAAAAAGTTTTATAGAAATTAGTGGAAAACCCGTCCGGGCCTGGTGTTTTATCAGAGGGGAGGGACTTGATAACCTGATCTATTTCACCCTCAGTGATAGGAGCCAAAAGTTGAATTTGGTCTGATTCACTCAAAGAGGGAAGATTTAACTCCTTTAAGAAAGTACTGATCTTTTCTTCTGACGGAGGGTCCTTAAGAGGTCCATAAATCCCCTTAAAGTATCCTACAAATTCCCCCAATATATCCTCAGGGGAGGTCCTGACTAAACCCCCTTCCAGCGAGCGAATAGCCGGGACCCACCTAGAGGATTCCAATTGTTTAAGTCTTCTAGCTAACAAACGGACAGCTTTCTCTCCTTGATCCGTATATATAGCACCAGTTCTAATAACTGCCCATTCAGCCTGTTCACTTAAAATCCTAAGATACGAATCCCTCAGCAAAGTTAACTCTTGCCTATAATCATCCGAGAAAGAGGCCGAGGCCACGTTCCTTTCACGGATCTGGGTGAGTAACTCAGAGATATGTTTCAGCTCTCCTTCCTTCCCTACGGGAGGCTAACCCTATCAAAATGCCACGAACTAAGGCTTTGAGTGCTCCCCACACAATATCTGGTCGAGAAGTAGAATTTGGTTGAAAAAATAAATTCTGTTATCTGAGAAGAAATATATTTAACAGTCTTGGGATCCTTATAACTGATTATTAATTTTCCATCTATTCCTGGCTTTAGGTAAAGCTGAAAAGCAACAAGGCACCTTACTATAGAATGATCAGATAACGGCCCAGAGACTATGTCAGTGGTTAACACCCCAGGCAAAGAGTGTTAGAGATTAAGACATAATCAATTCTGGATAAGGTATTATGTACCTGAGAGGTAAAGTATATTCCTCCCATTCGGTGGAAGATCCTCCAGACATCACACAAACCAGATGATCCATCAATTCACTGAGTGCCCTCTGACCCGGAGTTAGACCTTTCCTAACCGGACCGGATCTGTCCATGGAAGGATCCATAACCAGGTTTAAGTCTCCTCCAATTATAATAGGTAAATTGCACCAGGAGGAAAGTATATCCATAATCTGGACAAAAAACCCAGGGATATCACTGTTAGGGCCGTAGATAGAACCAAGGATAATCTCCAAGGTATGCAGGGTGCCCCTAATAAAAAGGTATCTACCAAACCTATCTTGAAATACTTGAATCGGCTTAAATGGGACTGATCTACGTAGCATGACCATCACCCCTTTACTCTGAGAACTGCCTTCGGAGGCTAAAATCTGCCCAATCTGAAGCCTCCATAACTGATTACATTCGGAAATTAATAAATGGGTCTCTTGCAGAAAAATGATATCTGCTTTCATGAAATCCAGGTGTTTTAAAACCTTGTACTGTTTCGATTTATGGCGAAGGCCATGCACATTCCAACTCACAATATTTAATTCCCTAGCCATTGGATAAGATAAAACCTAACTTAAAATGGGGCAAAATAATAAGACTGGTCCCATCATCTATAACTAAAACTACCAGTGCTGTGCAAGGGCCCCTCCCTCCCATACCCAAGAAACCAAAACAACTCCTAAAATAGTAATACCAAATCCCTCAACAACCCCTCCACCCTTAACCCACCCGAACTATCAATGAACATGGTTACAGCACCAATGAGAGTAGCCCACCTCCGCCCCTCCACCCAACTAACCCAACAAATTAATAAATAGGTCAACGGTATTAAACTAGCTAAAAGAATGTTCTTACCACCCCTTATCCCATTAAGGTAGAAAATTAAGAAATGTAATACTACCAGATAATACAATTTGTTTGAGAAAATTAGTGTAAACTACTTGACCCATCTAATATCCCCCAATATGACAGCCTACAAAACCAATAAAATCCCAGAAACAGCATTACAGAGATCCCTCCATAACCGAAACACAAATGTCATCGCCTATTATGTAAATCCCATCAGGACAGTTTCTAAGTGATGAACTCTACAAATTGAATATAACCAATACATGACCAGGAGACAAAACACCATCATATATAAACCACAGACAATCCCCAAAAGCTAGAGCTAAGTTCATGCTTGTCAAGGAGTCCCAGACAGTCTAACAGGCTCTAGCACTATCTGATATAACCTAGGAAAAAAAAAAAAAAAAAATGGGTCCACAGTAAGTCCCAGCAACTTGATCGAGGGAGAGGTGAAGTATAAATGCAGTCCCAAATTAAAACTGTAATCTCCACCACTAGGAGACTGTCCAAAATGTTGATTTTGAAGGAAAGGATGAAGCAGACAGTTCCATTCTTAATCTCCAATGCCAACAGAAGAGCCGATACTGGGGAAGTAGCTAAGTATATGAGACTGGCAGAAGGAGTATTAGAGAGTACAGAAGCCCCAGCAGGAGAATAAAATCCAGACCGTCTATCAGCAAATTATTTTCGCCCAACCAGAAATGAAATACCGACTCTTCACAGCAGAGCAATCAGGATCCCTAAACAGCTCTGGAAAGCCTGCTTGAGAGCCAATTAGGCAGACTCATAACTTTCAAAACTACTTGAGTTCCGCTACAAAACTTGTAGCCTTGCAGGATACCTCATCCGGAACTTTATATTGGCTGCGATAAGCTTAGAAATAATAGGGTGATAGGTCGCTCTCTTCTGCCGGATGGAGAGTGGCAGATCCTGGACCACCTCAACACAGCGCCTTCCGGGTCAGCTCCTTTACCTCCTTCACCTTATTTAAGAGATGCTGGCATTCTAGAAAATTCAAAAACGTAAATAAAGGTGCGTGGAGGGCTCCGGTTGAAGGTATTGCCCTCAGGGCATGATGAGCCTCTCAATAGAGTAGGAATGCCCAAAAGGTGAGGGACCTGCTATCTTCTGCACCAGATGCTGTGCAAACTTAACAGGTTCGAGTCCCTCCTCCTTCTCTGGGAGACCAATAATCACAACATTGTTGCGACGGCTCCGACCCTCTAGATCCTCAACCTTATTTTCAAGCTTCACAATCCGCTGTTTCAGTGCTGCTAAATCGGGTGCCAGCTTCTCATTCTTGCACTCAACCAAGAAAATGCGGGCTTCATTATCTGCTGTTCGACGGGCCAGATCCTCCAAAGCTCGAGACATGTTTTTAACTTCGCCTGCCAGCTCTTTCATCTTGTCTTTGAAAGGCTGGAATTCTTTCAGGAAACTTGACAGCGTTAGCGCTCCATGTCGTAAGTATCGAAAGGTGTGTTAGGGACTGCAGTAATTTGAGGCCCTGGCTTTTTCAAGGCCTTCTCTGGCATTGTCGGTGGCGTATGTTTCGGCAGGGATTCTTTTAACTCTGAGTCCATTTTACGCTACGCGGGAAAAAAAGATGCTAGCGAAACCACCCCAAAGAGTCTCGAGTGGTACTGCAGGCAGATAATGACCCCAGAAAGGTAGATTTGCAGGTTGGGTGGACGGAGCTCAGCGAGGCAACTGCTAACTCATGCTCTGCACCACGTGATCCCGCTCCAACCCAGGTTTTTTATTCACCTCTAGCCAGGCAGCCCTGATGGTTTCTGTCCATCGATTATTCAACCTGAGAAACCCTTGTTTGTCCATATAAACCCAATTTCCAATATCCCTGAGTGAGGAGTGGGGTTTTTCAATCTCAGCCCATAGGGGGAGTTCCCCCTCAGACATTAAAGGAATCAAGGCCTGAAACTGAGCCGCCCAATAATATTTTAGAAAATCAGGGAGTCCCAGACCCTCCTGAGATTTGCTCTCAGTAAGGTATGCCAGTGTATTCTGGGATGTCTACCAGCCCAGATAAATTTAAATATTGAAGACTTAAGGGATTTTCAAAATGTCCCCGGCGGTCGCAGAGAGAGGGACTGGAAGGGAAAAAGAAAGCAAGGGAGAACATTCATTCTCACACATCCTATCTGACCTGCTAGTGAGAGTGGGAGGGAGCTCCCCCAAATGGGCCAGATCAGACTGAACTGTCTGAAGGAGTTTTAAATGGTTAGTAGTGTACAATCGGTTCATATCCTTGGGGATCCATACCCAGATATTTGATACTTTTTGTGCCCATTTGAATTTACCCACTGTTGGTAGGATCCCCCCTGGAATATGTCCCAGTGGCAGCATCTCTGTTTTGGTCTCATTTATTTTGAAGCCTGCTGCCCTCCCAAAATCCCTCAGTATGTAGTCCAGAATAGGAGCCTGTTTCAAAGGGTCCATAACATAAAGGAGGGTGTCGTCTGCATATAACGAGATTCTAAGTTCAGATCCCCTACTCTAATTGCTTTGTATGTCTCTGATTGCCTAATGAGTGTTGCAAGGGGTTCCATGCTCAAGGCAAATAATAGGGACGAGAGCGGGTAGCCCTGCCTGGTTCCTCTCTCTATTTTAACTCTACCGGACATAACCCTATTTACTCTCACCTGAGCCCAGGGGTCCTTATATAGGTTCCCTACCCAGCTTCTGAATTTACTCCCAAAGCCGAATTTCTCCAAGGTGTGGTCCAAAAAGACCCAGTCAAGGCGATCGAATGCCTTCTCCATGTCCAAAGAGATAACCGCATGTAGGATCTCAGGTGGAAATGATTTGGAGGTGGGCAAGGCGTTGAGCAGCAAACGGATATTATCTTGAATATGTCTGCCCATTTGTTCTTCTCGTAACAGGTCTGGGATTAACTCCTGAAGATGAGTTCCAATGATCTTTGCAAAAATGTTTGCATTCTGGTTTGTTAATGAGATGGGATGATAACTCGAACAGTCCTGTGGGTCCTTCCCAGGCTTGGGGATTAAAGTGGCCGTTGCTGCCCCCCATGAATCCGGGGCTGCACCTTCCTCATGGGTAACATTACAAATTTTTGTTAACAGAGGGGCCAACTCCCCGGCAAATTGCTGACAGATCTCTGCCGTAAAGCCATCAGGTACTGGAGCCTTTCCTCTGTTGAAAGACTTTATGACACTCTCTTCACCTCTCCGTCCGTTATGTTTGCCCCTAGGATTACTTTCTGTGACTCTGCAAGCGCCGGTAATTCTATTTTCTGCAGGAAATATTACCCAGTCTAAATGATTAGACTCTCATTCCCTAGTATATAATTTAGTGTAATAGTCACAAAATTCCTTTGCAATAAGGGATGGGCTGGAAAGTACCACCCCAGGCACCAACCCTTTATTAATTCTGGAGGTATATCTGTCTGCTTCTTGCTTCCTCAATCTAATAGTCAACAGGCAGCCTGCTCTCTCCCCCCACTCACAGTATTTTTGTCTAGTGTACCTTAACATGTTTTCCGTCTGTCTTCCCATTAGTTGTTTGTACTGGTCCCTTGCCACTTTTAATTTGGGTAACAAAGCAGCATCCCTGTGATTCTTATGTTCCTTTTTTAGTTCTTTAATTTCCTCCAGAATGTGTTCTATTTGGGCTTGCTATCTCCTATTTCTATGGGAAGCATAACTAATAATGTGGCCCCAGAGAACCGCCTTTAACCCATCCCAAATAATTTTAAGCATGAGTCTTCTTCCCTATTATCTTCTAGGTAATTTTCAATTATTTCCTTCTTTTGGTTAACAGACATCTTATCATTCAGTAATCCTAGGTCACATCTCCAACTCCCCCTTCCTCTTTCCCCAGCCCATCTCACAACCACTCCAATCACTGTGTGATCAGAGAAAGTAACTGGGTGTATATCCATGTCAGTAAAGGAGTGGGCTTTAGCCACTTGTGTATAAAATCTGTCTAATGTGGAGTATGAATTAGAAACACCAGAATAGAAAGTAAAGTCTCCAACACCTGGGTTCTGCAGCCTCCAAGGGTCACCCATCCCCACCTCCAAGATCAAAGCCTTTGCAACTTGAACGTGCACCCCCCCCCTTTGCGGGCCAGATATTTGTCTAATAAGGGGTTCTCTACCCAGTTCCAGTTCCCTGCTTGTATGATCTGACCTCCCAGGAGAGAGAGAGGAGATAAGACAAAACAGGTACCGAAAGAATTTATCTGTCGGTGGGGTGGGGGCACATAATGAGGCAATATGGAGGGGGTGACCTCTAAATTCCCCCGAAATGATAACCAATCACCCGAGCCTTCTACCTGAACTTTATTCACCTTAAGTGGAAGCCCCCTCCTCACCAGTATAGCCACCCCAGATTTTGAGGATCTCGGGTGTGAGTCGGAATATACCACTCCCACCCAGTATCTTTTCAACTTAGTGTGCTCCACCTGCAAGAGCTTTGTTTCCTGCAAGCATGCCAGATCACATTTTAGTCTGCCTAATTCTTGGAGAATTCTAGTTCTTTAAACTGTGTTATTTATGCCTTTAACATTAATTGCATTGATCTTAAGAGATGCCATTTTGAGGGATAGTGATGTTCCTTGACTTCGATCTCCACTTTGTCCCTATTCCCTGATTTCCACCATTCCCACCCTGAAAAGCTAATGCGTGTATGAATAGACACATCAAAAGAACATCAAATAAACACATTTTTAAGAGATTAAAGACAATATGCTTAAATGCAACAGTTTTATCCTGACCCAAACCATGAGTCATAACTAAAGTACAGGTACACCAGTTACATCACTGTGTGCCCAAAGACTTGGGCAATCTACAATATGTAGCACTGCTACCGAGGCTAGTTCATGGTGGGTGCCTTGGAAAAGTAAGACACTAATGGTGTCTAAGTATCCAAGCAGCCAAGCACCAATGGTGCTAGGGGCTGAATTCCCAGTCAAACCAGGAGCAAAAACCCTCTCCTCTGTATCAACCTTCTGGTTGTGATGGCGGTCCTAGCAGCAGACCTCGGGTGTATTTTCTAGATTGAGGGGTAGCTGCTTTGTTCTCACTTTTTGGATGTTGGAGGACTGTCCCCTCAAAGTAAATCCCACAGCCACCACCCCCTTTATTCACAATTTTGTTGTCCAGTCACCATATTCCAATTGTAAACAAGTAGAAACCATAAACCTGGAAGGAAGGAAGTGCCCCGGAACTGTACCTCTTTACATAATGCTATGCAAAGAAGATAAACAAAAATCCAACAGGTTCTCCTTATCCTCTGCTACTATCTTAATAAGAGGCGAATCTCTAACTTTGTATGTACAGGTATATCATCCAGCACTAGTGCGATTAGCAGTCCAGCTAGTAAAGGTCTGTAATAGGCTGATAGTATCTAGGTGTCCGTAAGAGAATGTACAGATTTACTTTCTTCATAGTACTCATTAGTGACAAAAGATAAAACTGTGGATGCTTCATGACTCTGCCCCAGCTCTCTAGTGTTAATAAACATGAAAGAAAGGGGAATACAGACAACACTGGTTTTAGTTTGCAAATTAAATAATGAACTGGCCTTCTCTTTGGCCTAATTAGCTCAAACAATAAAATATAAGGGCCTGCAATGCCTATCTATGCCTCAGGGGAAAAAAATAAAGCCGGACCACCTCTTCTGTGTTTCCCCTTAGCAGCCCTCCAGGAAACCCCTACCAGTAAAATAAGAGTCGCCCTGTAAACAGCTATTTCCTCTTCTTAACCTTATGGAAAGTTCTAGAAAATAAGCAGAGAGGATATCCTCCTCGATACCAAGCAAGTCTTCAGAGAAAGTAACTTCCCTTCACAAAAATGTGTCGGTTCTCAGAGGCAACACCTGGTACCAGCCAAACTCCGCCATTCAGAGTGCAAGTACCCAGCATGAAAAACTGCTCACTTCAGGTACTGTATTACTTTTGGGCTGAATCCATTTCGCTATGTCTGCATGTAAAGGTAACAGAGCATCCACTCTTTTCCCACTCCAACATTGACCTCCAGGGGCAATAGACCGTAACAGTTCCTCTATTTCCTGCTCAGTAAATTTCATAGCACCTGACAGTGTGTGCTTCACTTTTTTCTTTGATTTCTTCCTGCTATTGAAACCCCTTCCTATACACATCAACATTCTGGTTGTCTTGCTGTTAGCCTTGTTACATTGGCTAGTTTGTTTTAGGGCGTTGCTTCTGATGACCTCCCCGGTCCCTTTTCTCTGAAGTAGTAGCCAGCTTAACCTCCATCAATATTCCTTCAGGGTTCTTGTTCCCTGTGTGCATCACCTTGAACTTTTTGGCACTGAATTTCAACAGCCAGACCTTGGACGCCTCTCTAACTTTTGCAGCTCCCTCAACAACTCCCTTACCCCCTCCTTACTGTCTACCCTGCCACAGAGATAGTCTAATTTTTGACGAGACCCCTCTTGTCCTGTATTCCTTCTCCTATGTCACTGATGAACACATTGAAAGGGACTGGGCCCATGACTGAGTCCTGCCGTTCCCCATTTGGGACCTTTCTTTCCCCTGATTTGACCGTTTACCACTACCCTCTGCTGTCTCCCTTCTAAATAATTTCCCACCCATTTAACGAGCTCCTTTGCTGCTCCCAGATCCTGTAATTTCTTCAACACTTTTCTGTGTGGCACCAACTCATATGCCTTGTTAAAGTTGAAATAGAGTACATCTGCTGCTTGCCTCTTATCCATCACCCTTGTTACCCAGTCAAAGAATACTATCAGGTTGATGTGACAAGCCCTCCCTGCCACAAGCCCATGCTATTTGCCATCCTGGATCCCATTTCTCTCCAGGTAGTTCACTAAGGCCCTGTACACATTAGCACATTTTACTGAGTTTTAAACCGTTTTAACTCTGTTAAAACGATTTAAAAGTCTTGCATCCACACTAAAGCATGGTTTTACCATGCTAATAACCGAGTTTTAAACCGTGCTAAAACCCTGATCAGAGCAGGGCTTTAGCACAGTTTTAAGCCAACACTGTTGCCTCAAACCATGTTAACAGCAGGTGAGCATGCCATACTGTAACATGATTTAAGGCAATAAGCAGCTCAAACTTCTGCGGCTTCTTGCTGCCAACACCACAAAAACAGGGAGAATTTACTCACATTGTGGAGCTCACAGTGAGCTCCCAAACACAATGGTGCCCTTTTCTGCCAGATCCGTTACTGCGCTTGGTCACGAGTATCCCAGCATGCATTGTGGCACCCAGTATTGCCACAATCATGCCTGGGAACCGGAGCCAGTGAAGAAGGTCTTGGAGCATAGTGTGGACACTCTGACAAACTGGACTTAAGCACGTTAGGTAAAATGTTTTTTAAAACGTTTGGGAAAAAAATCATGTAGTGTGAACAGAGCCTGGGTCCTTTGACTAGTATCTCCATCAGTTTACATATGATGGAAGACTGATGGACCTGTAATTTCCAGGTTCTTCTCTGTCCCCTCCATTGTGGAGTGGCACCACATCCACTATCCTCTAATCTTTTGGAAGCACCCCTGACTGTAGTAAGCTACTTAATAGCCCTGCCACTGGTACAGCCAGTTCTAATGCCAATTCCCCAAGCACTCTCGGGTGCATCCCATCTGACTCTGGAGCCTTGTCTATTTTTAGCCCTGTGGGCCCTTTTCTAACTTTTTTTCTGTAATTATCACCTGTCCCATTTCTGGAAGCCCCCTTGTAGCAGTTCTTATGCTGGTTTCAGCAGAGGCCTGCGTAGAAGTCGTTCAGAGTGGCTGCCTTCAGCCTGTCCTCCTGTATTACAGTTTCCCCTTCATCAGCATAACAAGCCCCCCCATCTTGTACCCGAAGAACTGTTTTTCCCCCTCCCTTGATCCCAACTGCAATATGCAGCTCTGTGCCTGCTTTTGCATCCTTGACTGCATTTTTGGCTTCCTTCACCTTTACCTGGTATTGGCTTCATTCCTCATCCCCGTTCTCTTTTAGTCAGTGACCCTTTCTTTGTATACATGCCTGCTTCTTAGGGAAACAGATTTGCCTCTTGTGCCTATTCCCCATGGTAGCTGTTCTCAGACATTGCTTGGTTGCTTCTGGAATGGTCCCTTTAAATGTTCCCCACCTCTCCTCCACCCGCCCTGCTTTCATCCACTTAATTGATCATTGGAATCATAAAATGATGTCAGACACAAGTGCTGTAGTTTAGTTCACCTTCAGAAAATGCTTTTATCAATAAATCAGATTTTGTAACAGATTCTTGGGCTGATATTACTATTTCTTTAAGATGTGACCCTAATTTTAGTCATTTGTCCCTGAGTTTTGTTAAGCCTTATCCCTGATTTGTGGGGTGGGGGATTGAGAGGCATAAATTCATTTATAAAATTCACAAATGTGAAATGGTATTCCTCAATCTTGAGCAGGGGTTAGTTAATCTATTTTTAGTGGAAGTCTAAAACTTCCATGAGTCAGAATCTGGAATTCATTCAAATTTTTTGAAGTCAAAATACTTCCAGAATCCCACTTGTGGAAGTCAACATTCTTGGAAGGACCAGTTTATAGATGTTAATCAATATATTAGCAGTAAAATACAATTTCTTTCAGAAAAATATAATATTTCTGACTTCCATGCCTGCAATTTTGGACATCAACTACTTTTTATGTTGTCTTGTGCGCGCAGAGCAAGCAACATTTTGTGACAGCTTGCTGGAGTAGCAGGTTGTGGCAGTGTGGCCGTGTTGTGGCCTATGAAGCGCTGCTTTCAGGCTGGTCTCTGTGGCACCAATGAATGAGCACATTGTCTATGACAGCAGTTCAGAAGCGTGCCACCAGCTTAAAAGAATTTCACCACTGCAATAAGGGAGCATCCCGTCATTGCAGGGTGTGCCTTGCCTGCTGAAATATTTCAGTAAATATGGTGGCAGCTGCCACTGTCCGCCTCTCACAGTCCCGCAAAGCCAACAGCCAGGGTGCCCAACCCCTGTCAGCATGCCCCTCCCAGTTTGTTTGCCGACAGAGCCCAATGCCCGTCAGTATAATGTTCCCCTTGTTTTGTATGCGAGGGGGTGCCAGTCCTCCTTGGCATCATCACCCAAACACAGACATGCTTTCTTTGCTGGCGGGGCTAATCTCCATCAGCATCAGTTCCGTGTCCCCAAAAAACACAGGTGGCACACTAGAAGCCCACCCCAGTGTGACAAAAAGTCCTTGTCACACCCTGAAAGGAAAAAATCTTCCTGCAACGTTCGTTTTTTTTACCTGTAAAACAGAAAACAGTCCCTCGTGGTCACGAAGGCCCCCCTTCCCCAACCTGCACCCACCCTCGGAGCACCCCACCTCCCGCATCCCCCCTCACCCCATACTTTCCTCCGGAGCCCAGCGCGATGATCTTCGGTGGAGCGGGAGCACATCTGCACTCTTCAAAGCTGCCTGCAAACTGAAGAAAATCATGGTAAGCTGTATAATGGCATCAATGGGGGGTTCAACTTAGGTATATATCTTGGCCATTTTTGCGACTTTTGGCTCCAAAATTTCAACATGGGGGTTCTTGGGACCCCACCTCATGAACGCCATCACTGTCATTTCGTTATTCAGTCCCAAAAGTTGATTTCACGGTCAGCGCATGGAATCACCTTTTGGGACTGATTAATGAAACAACAGTATCACTGTTCATGAGGTGGGCTGCCAAAAAGCTTATGTTGCAAATTTGCTGAAAAAAATTCCCAAAAATTACTTTTGCTATGAGCATGTGTTGCACAGGTCCCAAAATGCCTATGTTGAAAATTTTGTGAAAACAGACCATAAAATGACTGTGTTACGAGCATGCAATGCGCAGTTTCCATGCATGCTCGTAAGCGTGAGAATTTTTAATATTTTCACTCCAGATTTTCAACATTGCCAGTTTTTCATACCTCCTTATGAACAGTGCAGCTGTCATTTTTCACATCCTGCCCAAAATATGTTTTCGCACATCTGGCACAGAATGGCGCAGTCACTGTGGGAAATCAATGTTCGTGACAGATTAACAAAATCAAAGTGCCACAGTTCATGAGCGGAGGTCCCAAAATGCCTATGTTGAAAATTTGGTGAAAACATTTCCCCAAATGACTGTGTTACGAGCGTGCATTGTACAGTTTCCATGCATGCTCGTAACTTCGAGAATTTTTTTGCAATTGTTGAACCAGAAGTTTTATTATTTTTAGTCCAGATTTTCAACATTGCCATTTCTTCACACCTCCTTACGGGCAGTACAGCTGTCATTTTCCACATCCTTCCCGAAATGTGTTTTCGTACATCTGGCGCAGAATGATTCGGTCGCTGTGGGAAATCAATGTTTGGGACAGATTAACAAAATCACAGTGCCACTGTTCATGAGTAGAGGTTCCAAACGCTTTCATGAGGTGGGCTCACAAAAAGTCCTTGTTGAAAATTTGGAGTGCAAATACCAACAAACGCCCGGGGCATTAGGGTTCCTAACCATAATGTCCCACCCTGTAGAGATTGACAGACATCAGGGGTGTAACTTTGGATTGTTGGCTGTAATGCTTACGCCATTCTGCCCCCACCCCCACAGCCAGTGAGAGGCATCAAGGTGTGCCTTGGGCTCTTCAGCCCTAAAGTTCACCCCATTCTCTATACTGCACCCATCTCCAATGTATTTCCTTATGGAATGGGGTGAGCGTAAGGCCTGATTATGCTAAGGCACAACGTGACACTAGTCGGAGTCTACAGGGTAGGGTGAGGTGAAATGGCATGAGCGTTATGGCTGATGACCCAAAGGCACACCTTAGTGCCTGTCAGTCTCTGCAGGGTGGGGTGGGCTTGGAGTCAGTTCCATACTTCACTGCCATTCCTATTATGCATCTCTCTAACTCCTGCACTGCCAGTGCCAGTGCTAGCAAGACAACAATCAGCACTGACAAATACTTGTTTATTTTACATCTGGCAGTCAGTGACTTCCTCCCCTTTATTTTGGAAGTTCTTGCCTCATTTTTGGAAGTCAGATACTCCAAAAATGGAGTTAACTGAACCCCTGACCTTGAGTTGATCACAGGGAACAATCTAAACATTATTACTAGTGAATACAGGACACCAACAGAGGAAAACATTGTTTTGATGGCAGAAAGTGCACACCCGAAGCAAATGATTCACAATATCCCCTATGGTCATCTCATTAGACCACATCAGAGTTGTTTAGATTTGGACACTTCAAACGTCATTCTAATGAACTATTGAACAAAGTTAGGAACGGTGGATATCCTGAGGATGTACTCCAAAATGCAGATAAATGAGTGCGCCAACTTGATCATACGTGCTTGTTTTTGACAGCTAAGCATAGGGCACTATCATATCAGAATACAGTTACTTTTGTCACCAAGTTTAACAGCATTTCCCCAGAAGTCAGTAATGTCTGTGTGGCATCACTCCTTCTGCTCTGTGTCATATGTTTGCTCCATGTCTGTGGCTGGAAGTCTGCCATTACCCTGACCTACTGTGCCAGGGTGTAAAAGCCACATGGTACAGCAGGGTACACCACTCACCTTCCTGGTTGTTCACTACATCATAGATTGTTTATATTTAAATTAGCTCAATTCTGGAGTCAGTTACCTTATCATTTAAAGTGCTGTGATACTAAACAGACTTAAGAACTCATTAATAGAATACATGAATGAACAATCTATCAGTACTTGTAGAAACATAGACTTTAATGGCACAAGCAGCAGAAAGTCCAGCAAATCTGCCCTTCCTACACTACCTCACTCCCCACCAACCTACTGTGCCATGAGCTGTTTCACGCTCCCAGTCCCCATCCTCAATCCCATGTGGCCTCTCCAGGGATTATGAGTCATCTTGCCTTGTCCCGACTGTGTTTAAACCTCTTTAGTATAGCTGTCCCTATCACTTTTGCCAGCAGTCTGTTCCATAGAAACATAGAGACAGGACTAGGAGAATGTAACTAGTCCTTTCCGTATTGTTTATTGTAAGTTGTGAATATTTATGTATCTTTGATCTTGGTCACCCTTGAATGTGGGCACATATTGCCCAAGGGCCTACCTGGCAAACAAACAAATAAACACATGTGCAGCATTGATCGACTTCTGGCTAAAGGTGTCAGCCACAGTGTCGTTGATGGGGCTCAACTCTGGGACAGCATCATCAGCAGCAGCAGCAGCAGCAGCAGCGGCAGCACCACTCCCACTACCCATGGCAAGCTTTGCCAGCTAATGTAGAGTCAGCTTCCTCTTCAGCCTACCACGAAGATCATGCAATTTATGTTTGATTGCCTCTATAGTCCTAGGGGCTGCCAGTCATGCTGACAGTGGGTTGTGGGGCCTCTCACACCAAGTTCATGTGGTCGAGTGTTTGCCTTAGGGCTCTCACAACAGGATCAGGTAGCAGTGGCAGATCACCTGAGCAAAATATCTCTCCTCTGCCATAAAATGTGGCGCCCATGGCTGTACAAAACACAAGCTGCCCATGCCAAGCACCTCTAGCTGGCAGGCCTTCTGATAGTTTGGCCAGTACCTGTAGCATTAGCTTCTTGTGTGCCAGGACTGGACATATGGTGGCATACACCACTGGTGTGTGTATGCTGCTATTTTCAAACAATATTCTGCATTTGGTCTACATGGGATGTTTCACCTCCACATACAGTGGTGTCAAGGGGGCATGGTACTGTGTCTTCAGTTCTGGCCCATGTCTTGCCTGGTCTGCACTTGCTTATGCACACAGCAGTCCATCCCACACTACTGTGGACTGGGAAAAAATGTGTAGTTGCAGTGTATGTCTGCGCACCACTTCCATGACTTTTTTTTCATACCTCGGGCACCTTTGTGGAACTGGTCCTTAATCATATATTTTTAATTTCAGTCAGAATCAGAATCTAAAGGCTGGATTTTGAAAAGTGTTAGAGGGGGACACAATTGCATGTTGCACCTGCAATGAGAGGACACAGTCTTAAGCTGGGGGGTGGGAGGTTTAGGAGGGAGGTCAGGAAGCACTTCTTCACAGAGAGGGTGGTGGACACTTGGAATGCACTGTTGGAAGAGGTTACCACGTTGAAAACACTTGTTTCTTTACTCCTGTGCATATTAAAAAAATGGGGCTACAAAATACTTATTTCTGCATAAAATACAATGGTAGACAAGCTGAACTAAAGCATCAGATGTGGGAATGACCAAAAATAAAGGCTTTCTGGGCTCAAATCCAACATTTTCTTGGAGGTTTACCTACATTCCACTCTAATTTTAACTTTACCTCAGTTATAGTTGGAATACTTCCATCAGCACTGGACATTTCTTATGCTGATAAATGTGGAACACTACCCATATTGGCTAAAAATCTAATTTTAAAACACTGGTTGGCAGAATCAGCACTCTCACTAACAGAATGGAAGAGAGAAATCATAGAGGCATTAAAACTAGAAAAGATAGTGCACCGTTATAAAAAGAGAGCTAGAATTTTTATAAAGAAGTGGGATATTCTACTGAGATATCTTCTAATTGCAGAAAACCAAGAATCTTCTTAAACTTTTTATTCTCATCTTCTCCTCCTGTTTTTGCCCAGCTCCTGTTCAGTTCAGACCTTTCACTACATACACTCTCTCTTTTCTTTACTTCTCAGTCTTGACTTTCCTTTCTTTCTCTTCTTCTTCCTTGTGATTTCAGGGTAACTACTATTTCAAAAGAATCATATTTATTGTATCTATTTACTATTTATTCTATTGTTTTATGTTTCATGAATTTGAATTTATAGTAGTGACTTAAGCTGTTTATTTTTTATTGTTGCGTGATTGTACACAATTTGTATAATTTATTTATTTTTTGTTTACCGGGTAAGTGCACTAGACATAAAGATGCCTATTTGCAGGCACAACCTGAGACAGTACAAGGTATAAAAAAAAAATTTCAAAATACAAGGTACAGAGGAATTCACAGTTACAAGTACAAGACAAAAAACAGTTCAAATACAAGGTACAAAGAAACTCACAGTTACAAGTACAAGGCAAAAAAAGTTAAAATACAACGTACAGGGCAGCTCACAGTGTCAAACAGAAGTAAGGACAATGAATAGGAAGATAAACGTGCTTGGAGATAAATTATTCAACAAGAGGTGTACCATAAACAAAATCAGGAAATGCGCAACATCATTCAGATAAAACTATGCAAAGAAACAATGAAAGATCAGGGGGTAATCAATGCTAGAAATGTTAGCAGTCTATCCTGAGAGAGAATAACGTAGGTTTAGCAGGTTAGAAGAGAGGAAAATTCAAGCTAAAATAGGAGCAGGTTAGCTGAACTAAAAAATGATGGCATCAAGGCCGTAAGTGCACATTACATGAGAACAGATTATCGATTAGTAGTGGACATGTGTAGCAGGGGAAGTCAGAATGTGTCACAGGGGATAAAAACAAGTGCAGGGGTTAGCTGCAGCAGCAAGATGGTTGCGCAGTGCTCGTTTAAAGGTGATATTTGTAGGGGAGAGTCAGATAGCTGCCAGTAATGACTTCCAGAAGAGAGGAGCAAAGTGGCAGAAGACCTGCAAGCCCATAGTGGTTTTGCATTTAGGGATAAATAGCAGAGACTGGTCAACAGAGCAAAGGGCATAGTGGAGGCTTGGTGGGGTCAGCATCTGACCAAGGGAGGAGAGAACACCAGAGTGCATGATGCTGTCAGTAAAGGTGCCAAGAGACTTGTGGTGGTATGTCTCAGGGGGAGCCAGTTTAGGTCATCAGAGCTGGCAGCTTATGAGAGTCACTGAGAGGTGCCTAGGCAAAGGGGCCAATATTATTATAAGTAGTGTCCCATTTGTGAAGACTTGCTTTGGTAGCACCAATATAACTGGTAGATCCATAGGTTAGAGCAGGAAGAAGAATACCTTGGGCAATACTGTAGCTATTCTGGCAGAGTGTGAGTGCAGGTGAGTTTTGTAGGTCAGTCCAAGTTTACAGCCTAACAGGTATAGGAGATGTGGTGGTCATAGTTAAGTCAAGGGTCCAGTGTTATACCAAGATATTTGAATGTATTGATATTTTCGAGGAAGGAACCATCACAGCAGGGAATTGATAGCTGTCACATACATTTCTTTAATCTAGGGGACGAGCCAAAGAGCACAGAGTGTTTTTTATTGGAATTAAGTACTAATTTGTTACTTGTGAGCCAATGTTGGATGGAGCCAAAGTTAGTAGAAAGGGTTTTGTTGAGGTCAGTGATATTATTGGAGCTAAAATAGAGAACAAGATCATCAGTATGGAGTAGGGACGAGCAGGATGGGGCACTGAGAGATATGTCATTTATAAAACTGGTGATGGGGGCCGGAATCAAGTATGGAGCCCCATTTATGGTTGCAAGGTCAGAATTGGGGCGAGTTAAATTTGACAAACTGTTGCCTATCAGCTAGGTAGCAACCATACCAGCAACAATCTGGGGGGAGAAACCAAGGGAGAGCATTTTTGATTTGAGGAGAGTTGTTAATGAGATCAAATGCCTTTGTCAGGACAAGAAAGATGGCGCCTGTTAGTAGGCCAGTGTCCATAGCAATTTTAATGTAGTTTGTGAATTTGAGTAATGCAATGGCAGTGCTCTGACCTTTCCTGAAGCCATGTTGGGCCTCTGAGGGGAGGTTCCAGTCAAGCAGAAAAGCAACAGTTTGATTAGAGACTAGTTTTTCTATGAGCTTGCTTAAGACAGAGAGGATAGCAATTGTTTGTTATATTATATTGAAAGTCAATAAAAATGTATGAATAAAAAGAATAATGGCACATACAAATGTAGAAACATAGAATTTGATGGCCAATAAGGACCGCTTTGCCCACCTAGTCTGCCCATTTCCCTACCTAATGGATAAGTTGCAGATCCTAGTTAACCAACTGCCTACTTCCTCCTACCCCCACTACAATTGCCTTATGTCTGTCCCAAGCATTCTTGAATTCCTACACTGTTTTCGACTCCATTACCTCCTCAGGAAGGCTGTTCCATGTATCTACAATCCTCTCTGTGAAAAAATGCTTCCTCACATTACCTCTGAGCCATCCCCCCTCTATATTCAAATTGAGCCCCCTCTATTTTTCTGAAAGATGCTACCCTCTTAGACTTTGTTGATTCCATTGATGTACTTGAAACTTTCTATCATGGCCCCTCTCCCTCCTTTCCTCAAGGGTGTACTTATTAAGCTCCTTTAGTCTCTCTTCATATGTCTTCTGGTGCAGACCCTGCACCATTTTGGTTGCCCTCCTCTGGACAGCCTCCACCCTGTCTATGTCTTTGTGGAGATGGCGTCTCCAGAACTGCACGCAGTACTCCAGATGGGGTCTCACCAACTGTCTGTACAGAGGGATAACAACTTCCTGTTTTCTACTGGTGATGCCTCTCCCTATGTGTCCCAGTATCCCCCAGCCCTTCTTACTGCCTTTTCACATTGCTTGCCCACCTTTAGGTCATCTGATATAACTACCCCAGGTCCCTTTCCATTTTTGTTGTTGTCAGAATCTCACCCCCATTATGTACACTTCCCCAGGGTTTTTGTTTCCCAGGTGCATTACTTTGCACTTCTTTGCACTGAATCTAAGCTGCCATAGATTTGACCATTCCTCCAACCTTGCCAAGTCCCTTCTCATCCCCCCCCCCCACCTTGTGTATCAACCATGTTGCAGATCTTTGTGGCACAATTAATTTAAGTCAAGGGTCTTGTTCCCTCTCAGCATGACTTTGAGGCAGCAGATCATGTGAAACCAATTAAATCACTTTCTTTGAGTGGGCTGTCAGGGAGTTGGACAGACACAGTGCAGGACTGTAGTCTATGGGGACTTTAGCAAGGCCTCTAATACTGTAGCCACATGACCAAGCTTCTGGGCAAAGTGCATCAGTGTTACATGAGGCATAGTCAAGGTGTATTGCTAATTGGCTTGGGGACAAGAAGCAGAGAGTGATGGTTGCCAGATGGGCACCATTCTAAGTGGAAAGGTGTGCTCAGTGTTGCCCCACAAGATTGCTGATGGGACCACTGTGGTTTACCATTGTCATTAACAATCTAGAAACTGGGATCACCAGCAGATTGCTTAAGTCTATTGATGCCATTAAGATGACCAGGGTGGTGGACTTCCTTGAGGATGGGGAGCGAACATCAGGGGAGACCCGAACAAACTGGATGATGAGTCAGTCCTCTGGAGGCTCCAGTTCAGTGTAGCCAGATATAACCTGCTGCATTTGCAATGGAAAAACAGAGGTAGGAGCTACACACTGTGTGGGGCTTCTTCTGCTGCAGTGGAGGAGGAAAAATGACCTGGGGGGGGGGGTTCACAATAGACGAGGGTCTGAAGCACGATACATAATGTACCACTTTATGTTGTCTCGGTCAGACCCCACCTGGACTTTGAAGCAGTTGAAAAGATGCAATGCAGAACCACCAAAATGATTAGAGGTTTGGAGGGCAAGAGTTTTGCAAAATGTCTGGCAGCTCTTAAAGCAACAGTGCAGTGAAACTGGGCACAAAAATTGATCCTACCTTTTTTCACTCTAAAAGATTCCAGGTATCTTCCAGCGTTATTTGTTGTACATTCTTTAATGTGAAACTGGGTTTATCATTGCTGTGGGACCTCATTGTAAATGAGTCCTGGCTCAATCAAGTTAATCCCTGTTCATAAAATATTATGAATAAAACATTCAAAGAACAAAACATTTGTTGTAAAAATTTCTAGTTCCACCAAAATCTGAATAATTCATAGATGTCTTAATTTAAGCTTTTCTCAAGGAAAAAAGATGGCCACCCATTTGGCTTACAAATATCATTGTATACCTTGCAAGGTTAGGCTTGAGAAAGTAAAAAAGAACCTAATGTTGAGTAGTATAGAAGGTACCTAGAAAAGCAGATTTGACAGGAATGCTAATATTTTTATTAACTACAACTGAAACTAGATTTTTAGAATAACATTTTTCATTATGTTCTCTTTGAAAAAAAAGAGACCGAGAGAAAAGAAGATGATCTGAGAGTTTCACAAAGGTAAGGGTACTGACAGAAATAAATGTAACCCCCTCTCCGGTAATCCCACTCACCTGAGCTGCCCCGGCAGGACCAGGGGCTCAGCAGTACCTCCCCGAGGGGCCGGGCCTGAGTCCTTACCAGTAGTTTCTGTGGTGCCTTAGTGCCTCCACCTGGGGCCCCTGCATTGCCTCCTGTGAGTAGAACAGATTAGAACATTTCCCCAGGATAAATAATGGTCTTCCCTCTAATGACTGTCCGTGATGACCCCCAGACCCACAATCACTCCTCACAATGGCTTTACACACACAGCAGGTGAAACAGATGAATAATAAATATTCAGTTTATTACTACAAGCTAATACAAAGGAGGTGGGCTACTCCTCCAAAACCTCCTGGTTACAAACATTCACTTATCCCCCTTCCCCCTTTCCCTGGGTGCACCCAGACCAGTCACAGTTACTGGGTACCTCCACGGTTCCTTAGTCTGCAGGCCTGCTGTTTACGTTGGGGCCCTTACACTCAGCACAAGTTCCAGCAAGAAAACAAAGATAAACTTGTGTAGAGGACGTTCCCTCCTGACCCTCCTGGCAAAGAAAACAATGGTCTCCCCTGAGCTGCAGCTTTGGGTACTCACGGTGCCCGGAGAGGGCACGACCCTGCACTCCACAGCATGTCAGCTTCCCATGAAATGGATGAAGTAGTTCTTCACCTGCCTGGCCTTTCCAGCTTCACCCGCAGGTCTTTGTATATGGCTTTCACCAGGCAGGCCTGCTCAACCTTTTCTCCACGATTCCTCTGATCTTTGCAATGGACGGGAGTCACAGCAGTTCAACTCCCTCTGGTACCTTTTTAGTTTCCATGGCTTCTCCCCTGGCAGGAAGATCTGTCCCCGATGCAGCAGCCTCCCAGTCTCCCCAGGCTGGAGGTCACAGTACCTTCAGGCCAAACAGTCTGCCCCTGTACTTTTGAGCAACCAACCTCAGGGGCCCTCCTGCACAGCCCCATTGGCTGTCTAGCTCCTTCGTGTTCCTTATGCTTGAAAGGGAGAGAGGGGTGAGAGGGATGCGCCCCAGAGCTTTGCCAGGCAAAACTACTCTAAACAGCCCTCTGGTTTCCTTTTGGGGGCCTGGGATTCTTTCCTCCTGTTCCTCCACCCTGCTCTCCTTCTCTCCCTTCCCAACTCTCTTCTCTCTCCCCCCAGCCCTGCCTTTCTCCTCCCTCTCTACTTCCTGCAATGGGGAAGGGTAACCAGAGCCTACCATGCCTGCAGGCAGTCTTTCTCCTGTCTTGCTTTTTGGAGGGGGGGAAGGGTAGAGCCGCCTTCTCTCTTTGTAGGAACCCAAAACAAGTAGCATGCACTTTTCTAGCTAGACACCTGGTTACTAACTAGCACCAACAATAATCACAGTCACAGCTAGGCTTGCATCAGGTCCAGCCATATCAATGGACCAGGCGCGAGTACCCCCAGGACAGCGGAAGCCCTGCCCACCTTACCTAAGCACCGGGCTGGTGGGGCTTACACAAACATATAGAGATATTTGATCTAGTGTCCTGCAGCAGGCCGAGGGGACAGGCACTGAGGCCTGGAAGTGGTAAATTCAAAGGTACAAGGAGGCACTTTTTTCCCCAAAGGTGTGGTGACCATGTTGAACAGTTTCCAGTAGAGACAGTGCAGGCCCTCAGAGAATGTCTGGACAAAGTTTTGCTTACTGAGGGAATACACAGATACCCTGCATGACAGAGTGCATAGGAAATTCCTATGAATTAGCGCATGCTTGCACATGAGACCTTTTTTAACTTTGCATGTAAAGCGGGGGGGGGGGGGCAAACATGATGGACCTAGTGTCTCTTCCAACCTTAAACAATGTTACTGTGTTACTATTTTAAATGGTTGCATTAGACCCAGTGACAAACTTCTTCTCCAACACCTCCATCCTAGTGCAAATTTGATCAAGTTCTTTATCGAAAGCCTGCACAGCGGCAAGCAGCTGCAGATAGGACCTGTTGACATCCTGAACTGACAGAGGTAATATCTCTGTGTCTTCTGTCTTTGTAGAACTTTTTATTTATACAAGTTTTGATAATTTTCTCTTACATGACAGGTTTCTTAGCCAACTAACATTGGTCAAAGAAAAAGAATGGGAGAAAAAAAGAAAAATATGTTACAGTCCAAAATGAAAAGATTCCAAGATTGATAAAAAAAGGCCCCAAAAGTATATGCACACTGGCTAAACATGGTTTAACTAAACAAGAAAATCAGCTATTATTTTTAAATTAGAAAAATAAGGGTTAAGGCAATGTTTATACTCTGACAACCAATGTTAAAGAAAGGACTAAATGTTTCAGTCATAGTAATCATTACAGACTGTATCTTCTGTCTAACCTCCTAGATGCTCACGGGCCATACTATAGGCAAAGGAACTTTGGCCTGAAGGTATGTGACTTCCAACAGCACTGGAGCCATACCTTTCAGGATGCTCTTCTTACCCAGCATGGGGTTCATATGAACTACATAATGGTAGAACGGTCCCAACTTTATCACCCTGTTTTGTCTCTTTTTTTTTCCACCACTCAGCCAGTGATCAACAATGGTTGGGAAAGGGAACTCAGAAAGGGAACAAAGATGTTTATAGATACCACAGATGGAAAAAAAAGTCAGAATCTCTGTTGTAGCCATATTTAGCTAGGAAATGAGATGACTTTAACGTTTGGCATTTTATACTGCTCACAATTTGAGAAGCTGCAGCTCAGACTTTGAGGTTTCAATGCAGCTTGTGATATGTTACTTCAAATAGACAGGCTGTTCATTACGTAACTTCACTGCAAATCTGTGCATGCATGCTTGCGTGTGTGTGTGTGTGTGTGTGTGTGTGTGTGTGTAGGGGTCAGACTCAGTGCTGGATGTCCTTTGTCACAGCATACATTTCCTCTCTAGGAAGCTTAGTACAGCAATAGAGCTATAAGCTACCAAGCAGTAGAGGGCAGTGCCCCTGGGTTCGATCCTCACTCAGTGCACTGACAATGTACAGTTATATTGTTATTCAACAATTAAATGAACGGTGTCTCATGTATCTCACTATTAGCCAAGTAAGTGAAGTCTATCAACACCACCCAGGCATAAAACAGGAGAAATGAAACTTGTCTGCCTGACAATGTTACTTCTTGAAAACATTCTTACTAGACTTTACAACCTGAATTGCGGGAGCATCTATGAATTTAGCCTGTACTGTAATCGTTTTTATCAGATCTTATTGATTCGACCTAGACGGATTAGGCAATTGAGCCACCAGTATGGACATCTTTTTAAACAGGACAACCATTTGGAAAGGTTTGGTATGGTTTTTCACTTTGCACTAGGTTTGGAATGTCTGGTAAGAATGTTTTTAATAAATAATATTGACAGGAAGACAAGTTTCATTTCTACTGATTCATGCCTGGGCTGTGCTAATAAACTTCATTTACTCAGCTAATGGCTGAATATATGAGCCCATTGCTGTACTGTTCCTGCTATTAAGCACCCCGAAGTAGTCCTAGAAGCCACAACCTGAACTTTTTTATTGAGCAAAAAGGCGTCTTTACCCACTAACTTTTTATATTGTCTTGCACGCACAGTGCAAACATATTGTGGTAGCTTGGTGTGGAGTAGCAGGTTTTGGAGGTGGCCAGTGGCGCCACTGCTTTTTCAGGCTGGTCTCTGTGGCACGAATGAAATTGCATGCTGTCTATGATAGCACTGCAAAAGTGTGCCACCAACTTAAAACAATTTATTTTTTTTTAAATCATAATTTTATATCGTTTTTTTCCCAATACCATAATGACAAGACACTGTTACACATAGACCAAATAATGAAAAGCAAAGATCTACACAAGAAGTAAAAAGAGAAAAGAATAACAAAACAGATATAAAAATAAGTCATACTATACACATATACATCTGACAATCAACATATCATATTCAGTTCTTATCCAATGTATTTTCAGGAAATGTACATACATGTTATATTTAGGGGGAATAAATGGATGAATGAATTACTGACATATTTAATTAACAAATTAATTCAGGTTCTGTAGGAGGTGATCTGGCCCCCCCTTGTATTACCCCCAAACAGTTTATTTTTGTTTAAATATCATCCCAGACACACCCACGCAAACCCACTCCGAGCAGCCCTATTATACCATTCCCTTGACCAATATCCCACGGTCCATTGTCTTGGGGTGATGACTGGGAGCATGGGGGAGGGTCCGTAAGCATGTTTGGCCAATATTTCTAAAATGTCTGTTTTCTCTCGTTCTGCCTGGAAGTGGAAAAAAGGGAGCCAACAGGCCTTAAACCTTTCTTTACTTAGCCTTAATTTAGCTGTGAACTCTTCCATTTCCATTATACCCACACATATACCGTACCAGGTGTCTTATGTAGGGATGTCCTGGGTTAGCCACCTGTGTGTAATGGCCTTGAGGGCAGAGGCAACTACTATATTATATAAATATTTCTGTGCCTTGGACTTAATCCTTGTCAGGTATATCCCCAGCAACCAATTTTGGGGCTCCCTCAGGAGATCCTTCCCAAATATTTTCCCTGATGTATTAATAATATGTTGCCAGAAGGGTTGGAGCTTAGAGCAGGACCAGAAGATATGAACATGAGCGCCTCTGTTTCCACAGCCCCTCCAGCAAAGATCCAAGGTGTGAAGCCCAAAGTGCTTGGTGAGGACAGGGATGCGGAAAAAGCGCATCACTACCTTCCACCTAAACTCCCCCCAAAAGTTGGAGGCAGCGGTTGAGTGAATAGCCTTCCACAATTGGTCGCACTCCTCATTTTCTAAATCACACTCTGTTTCCAACCACCAGGCCTCCCTGATGTATTCCAGGGGGTTCCCCTCTAAAGATGAGAGAGTAGTCACCATCCTTGACACCATCCCCGGTGAACCTGGTGAGTGGCCTCTCCTGATAACAGTTCTGCCAATAGGTTATTTCCCTTTATTGGACTGGCCCTGTTCTCCTTCTCCTGCAGAAAATGTCTAAATTGTAAGTACCTAAAAAAATCTTGTGTGGATAATCCGAATCCCACTGATAATTGCTGAAAGGACTTAAGTGTGTCCCCGTGTACATCTGCCCTATTTTAACTAGACCCTTTCTCATCCATCTTTTAAACCCTAAGTCCCATCCCAATGGAGCAAAATCCAGACAAGCCCTGATAGGAGTATTTCATCCCATCCCCAGCTCCAACCCAAGTTTTTTATTCACCTCTAGCCAGGCAGCCCTGATGGTTTCTGTCCATCGATTATTCAACCTGAGATAGTTTAACCCTTGTTTGACTATATAAACCCAATTTCCAATATCCCTGAGTGAGAAGTGGGGTTTTTCAATCTCAGCCCACAGGGGGAGTTCCCCCGCAGACATTAAAGGAATCAAGGCCTGAAGCTCAGCGGCCCAATAATATTTTCGAAAATCAGGGAGTCCCAGACCCTCCTGAGTTTTTGCTCTCAGTAAGGTATGCCAGTGTACTCTGGGATGTCTACCAGCCCAGATAAATTTAAATATTGAAGACTTAAGGGATTTTCAAAATGTCCCCAGCTGTCGCAGAGGGAGGGACTGGAACAGAAAAAGAAAGCAAAGGAGAACATTCATTCTCACACATCCTATCTCACCTGCTAGTGAGAGAGGGAGGGAGCTCCCCCAAATGGGCCAGATCAGACTGAACTGTCTGAAGGAGTTTTAAATGGTTAGTAGTGTACAATCGGTTCATATCCCTGGGGAGCCATACCCAGATATTTGATACTTTTTTTGGCCATTTGAATTTACCCACTGTTGGCAGGATCCCCCCTGGATTCTGTCCCCGTGGCAGTATCTCTGTTTTGGTCTCATTTATTTTGAAGCCCACTGCCCTCTCAAAATACCTCAGTATGTAGTCCAGAATGGGAGCCTGTTTCAAAGGGTCCGTAACATAAAGGAGGGTGTCATCTGCATATAGCAAGATTCTAAGTTCAGATCCCCTACTCTAATTGCTTTGTATGTCTCTGATTGCCTATTAGGTGTTACCAAGGGTTCCATGCTCAAGGCAAATAATAGGGACGAGAGCGGGTAGCCCTGCCTGGTTCCTCTCTCTATTTTAACTCTACCGGACATAACCCCATTTACTCTCACCTGAGTCCAGGGGTCTTTATATAAGTTCCCTACACAGCTTCTGAATTTACTCTCAAAGCCGAATTTCCCCAAGGTGTGGTCCGAAAAGATCCAGTCAAGGCGATCAAATGCCTTCTCCACGTCCAAAGAGGTAACCACATGTAGGATCTCAGGTGGAAATGATTTGAAGGTGGACAAGGCGTTGAGCAGCAAACGGATATTATCTTGAATATGTCTGCCCATTTGATCTTCTTGTACCAGGTCCGGGATTAGCTTCTGGCGATGAGTTCCAATGATCTTTGCAAAAATGTTTGCATCCTGGTTTGTTAATGAGATGGGATGATAACTCAAACAGTCCTGTGGGTCCTTACCAGGCTTGGGGATTAAAGTGGCCGTAGCTGCCCCCCATGAATCTGGGGTTGCAACTTCTTCATGGGTAACATTACAAATTTTTGTTAACAGAGGGGCCAACTCCCCGGCAAATTGCTGACAGATCTCTGCCGTAAAGCCATCAGGTTCTGGAGCCTTTCCTCTGTTGAGAGACTTTATGGCACTCTCTTCACCTCTCCTTCCATTATGTTTGCCCCTAGGCTTACTTTCTGTGCCTCTGCGAGTGCTGGTAATTCTACTTTCTGCAGAAAATATTACCAAGTCTAAGTGATTAGGTTCTCTTTCCCTAGTATATAATTTAGTGTAATAGTCACAAAATTCCTCTGCAATAAGGGATGGGCTGGAAAGTACCACCCCAGGTACCAACCCTTTATTAATTCTGGAGATATGTCTGTCTGCTTCTTGCTTCCTCAATCCAATAGTCAACTGGCAGCCCGCTCTCTCCCCCCACTCACAGTATTTTTGACTAGTGTACCTTAACATGTTTTCCGTCTGTCTTCCCATTAGTTGTTTGTACTGGTCCCTTGCCACTTTTAATTTGGGTAACAAAGCAGCATCCCTGTGATTCTTATGTTCCTTTTTTAGTTCTTTAATTTCCTCCAGAATGTGTTCTATTTGGGCTTGCTATCTCCAATTTCTATGGGAAGCATAACTAATAATGTGGCCCCGGAGAACCGCCTTTAACCCATCCCAAATAATTTTAAGCTGTGAGTCTTCTTCCCTATTATCTTCTAGGTAATTTTCAATTATTTCCTTCTTTTGGTTAACAGACATCTTATCATTCAGTAATCCTAGGTCACATCTCCAACTCCCCCTTCCTCTTTCCCCAGCCCATCTCACAACCACTCCAATCACTGTGTGATCAGAGAAAGTAACTGGGTGTATATCCATGTCAGTAAAGGAGTGGGCTTTAGCCACTTGTGTATAACATCTGTCTAATGTGGAGTATGAATTAGAAACACCAGAATAGAAAGTAAAGTCTCCAACACCTGGGTTCTGCAGCCTCCAAGGGTCAACCATCCCCACCTCCAAGATCAAAGTCCTATGGAACTTAGAACTTGCAACCCTCCACCTTTGAGGGACAGATATTTGTCTAATAAGGGGTTCTCTACCCAGTTCCAGTTCCCTGCTAGTATGATCTGACCTCCCAGGAGAGAGGAGATAAGACAAAACAGGTACTGAAAGAATTTCCCTGTTGGTGGGGTGGGGGCACATACTGAGGCAATATGAAGGGGGTGACCTCTAAATACCCCCGAAATGATAACCAATCACCCCGAGCCTTCTACCTGAACCTTATTCACCTTAAGTGGAAACCCCCTCCTCACCAGTATAGCCACCCCAGATTTTGAGGATCTCGGGTGTGAGTTGGAATATATCGCTCCCACCCAGGATCTTTTCAACTTAGTGTACTCCACCTGCGAGAGATTTGTTTACTGCAAGCATGCCAGATCACATTTTAGTCTGCCTAATTCTTGGAGAATTCTAGCTCTTTTAACTATGTTATTTATGCCTTTAACATTAATTGAATTGATCTTAAGAGATGCCATATTGAGGGATAGTGATGTTCCATGACCTCGATCTCCACTTTGTCCCTATTCCCTGATTTCCACCATTCCCACCCTGAAAAGCTAATGCGTGTATGAATAGACACATCAAAAGAACATCAAATAAACACATTTTTAAGAGATTAAAGACAATATGCATAAATGCAACAGTTTTAACCTGACCCAAACCATGAGTCATAACTAAAGTACAGGTACCAGTTACATCACTGTGTATCCAAACACTTGGGCAGTGTACAATATGTAGCACTGCTACCGAGGCTAGTTCGTGGTGGGTGCCTTGGAAAAGTAAGACACTAATGGTGTCCAAGTATTTAAGCAGCCAAGCACCAATGGTGCTAGGGGTTGAATTCCCAGTCAAACCAGGAGCAGAAACCCTCTCCTCTGTATCAACCTTCTGGTTGTGATGGCGGTCCTAGCAGCAGACCTCGGGTGTATTTTCTAGATTGAGGGGGTAGCTGCTTTGTTCTCACTTTTTAGATGTTGGGGTACTGCCCCCTCAAAGTAAATCCCACAGCCACCACCCCCTTTATTCGCAATTTTGTTGTCCAGTCACCATATTCCAATTGTAAACAAATAGAAACCATAAACCTGGAAGGAGGTAAAGTGCCCCCCCCGGAAATGTACCTCTTTACATCATGCTATGCAAAGAAGATAAACAAAAATCCAACAGGTTCTCCTTATCCTCTGCTACTATCTTAATTAGAGGCGAACCTCTAACTTTGTATGTACAGGTATATCATCCAGCACTAGTGCGATTAGCAGTCCAGCTAGTAAAGGTCTGTAATAGGCTGATAGTATCTAGGTGTCCGTAAGAGAATGTACAGATTTACTTTCTTCATAGTACTCATTAGTGACAAAAGATAAAACTGTGGATGCTTCATGACTCTGCCCCAGCTCTCTAGTGTTAATAAACATGAAAGAAAGGGGAATACAGACAACACTGGTTTTAGTTTGCAAATTAAATAATGAACTGGCCTTCTCTTTGGCCTAATTAGCTCAAACAATAAAATATAAGGGCTTGCAATGCCTATCTAGGCCTCGGGGAAAAAAATAAAGCTGGACCACCTCTTCTGTGTTTCCCCTTAGCAGCCCTCCAGGAAACCACTACCAGTAAAATAAATGTCCCCCTGTAAACAGCTATTTCCTCTTCTTAACCTTATGAAAAGTTCTAGAAAATAAGCAGAGAGGATATCCTCCTCGATACCAAGCAAGTCTTCACAAAAAGTAACTTCCCTTCACAAAAATGTGTCGGTTCTCAGAGGCAGCACCTGGTACCAGCCAAACTCCGTCATTCAGAGTGTAAGTACCCAGAATGAAAAACTGCTCACTTCAGGTACTGTATTACTTTTGGGCTGAATCCATTTCGCTACGTCTTCATGTAACCCCTAGGTGGCGCTATCCCAAGGGCTACTACCCCTGCCTGTTTGACTACAGACAGGTTGAGGGGCCTAGGTCCTATGGCGGGTGCCTCCACCCAGAGGTCAGGGTTTGTAGTGGTTAGACTAGCTTGGTCACAGCCCTCTGGGACACTGAGACCCCCTTTTATTCCCTCTAGTGGCTCACACAGTACACCGGAGTTACAGCCCCAATACCCCACGTATACACACTGTTCACTCATATAGATACCACTTACCTTTGAGACTGATTCTGCAGCATGTTTCTGAGGACACCCTGTAAAATAAGGTTAAACAACATACACAGCAAAACACAATACTGTTTCCATAAGTACCAACACCACAGACAGTATATAGTATAACAACAACAAATCTGATTTATTTAGGGGGCAGTAACATGGGAAGGGGAAATCAGGTTAATTGGTGGCATTAAATCACAGTACTGTGCACACATGCAGGGTCTGAAAAGTCACACTCTGGGTACCCAGGTTGGGTGGGGCGACTAGCCAGGTCCATTGCCTGGGGTTGGCCGGCAGGTGCAGATGGATAGGGCCCTGTAGAAGAAAATATATGCACAGTACCCAATTGTAATCCGGAGCCGGATGGCTCAGTCCATGAAGCAGTGAAACAACAAGAATTAGATGACACACTTGTGATTGAAAACAGGCTGCAGGGAAATACCCTGACTTGTACTCACAATACCCAAGCTGAGGACTGGATGGTGGATGTTCTTCTGGACTGCCAGAACAACAGGGCATGGAGACAAGGTCCTTGTGACTGGACCCCACTGCAGTTGATAGCAACCGGATTTAGTCCGAGACAAGCTGGGGCTTGCTTCCAGCTTCAACACGCAGCACACAGCAAGGGGGATTGGAAATAGCGATTCCCCACAAGCACTAAGCACATTCATATGTAAAAGGAAAGTACTATACCAGGCAGACTGCTCCTCAATCCTGATCACAGTTACTGCAAAATACCCAGGAGTACACACAGCAGCTTCAGTTCCTGACAGACTGAGCGCGATTCAATAATTTCTCCAGTCTTCTACAGGGTGAGCCAGATTTCCACTCTTCAGACTTCCTTCTTTCTCCTCACAAATCAGATTCAGTCTGAACTGGCACTTACAACAACTGCAAGCCGAACCTCAGGGCCTCACACGTGCTTCCCGCGCAAAACTATACACCACAGATGCACAGAGCTCCTTCTCTCTTCACTGTCACAAGCTTTCCAGTAACAGAGCAGGGCATTTCCTTTGAGTTCCTCACCATTCTGTTGGCTGGTTCGGCTGTCACTCACAATAAGACTCCCTCTGTTGGTGAAAAAAGGTACCAAGGTCAAAACTACATTTCCCAGAGTCAATGCCCATACAATCCCCTTGTGGCTGGCTCAAAATTGAGAGTCCAAATTCCAATTCATCCACAGGCTCCATTTTAGGGTCTCCCTATCATCCTGATTGGTCCAAGTCAGCTATTCAGGACCAAATGAAAAGCTACACTGAAACAGTTTGTGCTGAAATGAAGACAGGTTAGATAAACTACATTTCTCAGTCACTCTAAATGATTTCTGACAAACAGTTATATCTTTCAACAAGGCTCCCTCTGCACATGTAGCGGCAGCGAAGATGGAGGCAATTGACAACAGCTCAGGCGGGATTCGAGCATTAAATACACAGTCCTCCCATACAAACTAATTAAGTCTGCAAGCAGACAGCTCTTAAAGAGACAGTACGTGGAGGCTCAAGTAGCACTCACTTGGAACCACATTTAAACAGCTCAGATGCCAAACACCGCCCAGACTTGGAGCATTCAGGCAAGCTCCTGGAAGACTTTTGGGAACCCCATTTGCAGGGGGGGTTATATGCATGTAAAGGTAACAGAGCATCCACTCTTTTCCCACTCCAACATTGACCTCCAGGGGCAATAGACTGTCACAATTCCTCTATTTCCTGCTCAGCCTGATCTTCCTTGGTATCTGGTATAGGAATTCCCATCATAGTCAGAAAGGGGATGGCAGCAAGGAGAGATTCAAACAAGTTAGTCCCATCCTTGTCTTGTACCTACTGCTTTGCTGGGTAACGCAGGTAGGCTTTGAATTCTTGCTCTCTGAGGGATTTCACAACTTGCAAGACTCTTTTTCTCTTTGCCAACATTAAAGAGGGGGGGGGGGAGTCCTGGTCTACACAGATTTTTTGGCCATCTATATTAAGATCTCTCTTGGCCCATGCAAGCTTTAGGATCTTCTCTTTTGTAGTATATCTGAGAAATTTAATGATGACTGATCTGGGAAGGGCACCTTGTTTAGGCTTAGGTGCAACTGCACGGTGCGCAAGTTCGATTTCCAAGCTGAAGTCTTCCTCTAGCTCCAACTCTATCTTAAGCCAGGAATCCACATACTCCTCCATACTGGGTGGTTCAACTCCCCTCTGGTATGCCGAAAATATGAATATTATTTTGGAGAGCCCTGGCTTCAGCATCTTCCGCTTGCAATGTTAACTCTCTTTCTCTCTTCCGGAGGTATGCCAATGATCTCCTGAATACCATGTGCTCACCCTGTAGCCCCTCCACATGTGTTTCCAATGCACAGGTTCGGCCTCTAGTTTTTTAAAATCTTTCTGGATGCCTGAGATTTTTGAATCAATTCGGTGTTGGATTTTTAACTTTCTATAGCCATCCGCTTTAGTAAAGGTGGAATTTGTATCAGAGCCCGAACCAGCCGACTCGTCTGCTGATCCCATCTCCACTGATGGGCTGGAGGGTACGGGGCTGATAGGTCTCTGCTAGTCTGCTCCCAGGGATCTTCGTCTTTCCTCCAAAGGTAGCCTTCTTTTGGTGCGAACCATAATCCCAGGTGTACTGAAGATACAGATCAGGGATTTTGGCACTGGTAACCCACACAATGGTGACTGATTAAGCTAAATTAAACACCCGAGGTATCAGAGCTCTGCTTTAGACTGCCAAACAGTTGCGTGACGTCATCAGAAGATGTTCAACTTGAAACCCCACTGCAATGAGGGAGTGACCTGACATTGCAGAGCATGCCTTGCCTGGTGTAACATTTCAGTAAACATGGCAGCTGTTGTCGGACATCCGCTTCTCACAGTCCCCAACAAGCCAACTTCCGGGGTGCCCAATCCCCTGTCAGCATTCCCCCTCCCCAGTTCGTTTGCTGATGGGGAAGCCCAATCCCCTTTGGCATATATTCCCCTTTGCTGGTTTTTGTTTGTTTGCCGGGGGGGTGCCCAATCCCCCTCAGCATCATCCCCCCCAAACACAGAAACTCTTGTTTACGGGGGACCCAACCCCCGTCAGCTTCAGTCCCCTGTCTGCAATCTGCCGAGGGGTGCCCAATCCCTCTTGGCATCATGCCCCCCCCAAACACAGACATGCTGTCTTTGCTGACAGGGGGCCCAATCCCCATCGGCTTCAGTCCCCCCTCCCAAGAAAACATAGGTGGCACACTGGGAGCCCACCCCAGTGTGCACAAAGCAAACCTGTGGGGGAAAAAACCTTCCATGACGTTTCCGTTTTTACCTGTAAAACAGAAAACGTCCCTCGTGGTCATGATGGCCCCTCCCTCAACCTGCACCCACCCCATGCTTACCTCCAGAGCCCAGCACGACAATCTCGTGGAGTGGAAACACATCTGCACTCTTCAAAGCTGACTGCTAACTGCAGAAATGCCGGTAAGCTGTATAATGGCTTCAGTGGGGGGGGGGGGCAACTTAGGTGGATATCTCAACCATTTTTGTGACTTTTGGCTCCAAATTTAAAACATTGGGTTCTTGGGACCCCACCTCATGAATTCAGTCACTGTCATTTCGTTATTCGGTCCCAAAAGGTGATTTTGCAGTCACTGCATGGAATCACCTTTCAGGACCAATTAACAAAACAACAATGTTACTGTTCATGAGGTGGGCTCCCAAAACACTTATGTTGCAAATTTGGTGAAACAATTCCAAAAAATGACTGTTACGAGCATGCGTTGCACAGTTTCCATGCACACTCATAACTTCAAGAATTTTTAATTTTTCCACTCCAGATTTTCAACATTGCCATTTTTGCACACCTCCTTATGAACAGCATAGCTGTCATTCTTCACATCCTGCCTGAAATGTGTTTTCGTACATCTGGTGCACCATGGCACGGTTGCTGTGGGAAATCAATGTTCAGGACAGATTAATAAAATCACAGTGACACTGTTCATGAGCATGGGTTTCAAAATGTCTACGTTGAATGTTTGGTGAAATAATTCCACAAAATGACTGTGTTATGAGCGTGCATCGTGCAGCTTCCAGACACGCTCATAACTTCGAGAATTTTCAATATTTTCACTACAGATTTTCAACATTGGCATTTCTTCACACCTCCTTATGAATGGAAAAGCTGGCATTTGTCACATCTTGCCCAAAATATGTTTTTCTACATCTGGCACTGAATGGTGTGGCTGCTGTGGGAAATCAACATTCGGGACAGATTAACAAAATCACAGTACCACTGTTCATGAGCGGATGTCCCAAATGCCTTCATGAGGTGGGGTCACAAAAAGCTCATGTTGAAAATTTGGAGTGCAATTACCAACAAACACCTGGGACATTAGGGTTTCTAACCATAACGTCCCACCCTATTGAGAATGACAGGCATCAGGGGTGTGACTTTGTCTTGTCGGCTGTAATGCTCACACCATTCCACCCCACCCCCAACCTGCAGCCACTGACAGGCATCAAGGTGTGCCTTGGATGCTCTGGCCCCAAAGTTCACCCTATTCTCCTATACTGCACCCATCTCAATGTATTTCCTTATGGAATGGAGTGAACATAAGGCCCAATGACCCCAAGGCACAATGCAACACTTGTCAGAGTCTGCAGGGTAGGATCAGGTTAAATGGGATGTGCGTTATGGCCGATGACCCAAAGGCACACCTCAATGCCTGTCAGTCTCTGCAGGGTGGGATGGGGTTGGCGTCAGTTCCAAACTTCACTGCCATTCCTATTATGCATGTCTCTAACTCCTGTACTACCAATGCCAATGCCAGCAAGACAACATTCAGCATTGACAAATGCTTGTAATATAATGTTTCCATGACTAAACTGAAATGCATCTGGAGTTCAGTCCCAATGCAATGCAAAGCTGAGTTGCAACCCAGGCAATAATTTTTGCAAGGCTTTGTTTGTGCAGGATCCCACAACACCTATGAAACTCACTGAGTAATGCAAACACAACTAATTGAAATTACAATTTAATTAAAGGGAAACAGTCAGCACTAAGAGCTTAACACCCAAGAGTGGGGCTGGTTTCAACTTGCACTTTATAAGCAATAAATATTTTTTTACTTGTTTACCGCAGTATAGGAGACTGTAGTAGACTGATTCTGTTTACTTCCAAGCTGACCTTTCCTGTAACCAGAAATCCCAGAATTCTCTGTAGCTGATATTAAAAGAGCAGGGCTGCAGCAGTAGAAGATTCCATAGCCTACATTGCATGTTAGAACATTTATAAGCTTGGGAGTTCCAGTGACATCACGGATCTGAGTGGCAGCTAGGCACACAGCTCCCGCAACCCCAATTGATCAGACTCCCTAAAACACATTTTTTTTCCTAATTCATTTTACTCCCCATGCCTGGAAGGAGTCAAAGAGATGATAGATGTATGCGATCCTGGTCCCGACAGTTGACATCAGGGCAGGATACTGACATATCGAACCTGTGGCGTGGATGTGGCAGCCAGAGCCCATCTCCTGCCAGTACACAAGGTTGAGACTATGACACAGACCAGGAGACTGAACAACTCACCAGAAACTTATTTGAAATTTTGCTCAGCAAAATCAATGTGTCCAGAGAGGGCAACAAAAAGGAGAGTTTAAAAGACTGCATCAAAAGCTTTGTAAAGTTTAAAAAACACATACAGGACGCAGTTGAAAGAGTCAGACTGGTGGAAGATGGCAACTGGGCAACATATAGCTCAGAGAGGCAATTATGTCCTTAGTGTAACACACCGCTGCCTTACACGAAGAATGCCTAGATTTGGAATGGTGTTCTTGGAGAGACAATCTTTGTCTGTACGGCTTGCCCGGGGGAGCAAAAATGTGACAAATGACTGACTTTCTTGTGGATCTTTTATGAGACTCCCTTTACCTGTCTATAGATCTCCAGATCAACATTGAAAGAGCCAGGCCCCGTAAGAGGAATTCCGGGCCCTGGGAAAAGTTCAGATTCTGGGGCCCCTATGCAGCTGTGTACAGTAAAATGTTGAGTGGCCTCAGCCCCTTTTTGGTGCTGGGCCCTGGGAATTATCCCCTGCTCAACCACCCTCTCAAGGGCCCTGGAAAGAGCGTATAGGGCCCTTTTACCTAAGCCCACTGACCCCCAAGCCTATCTACTTTCCATCATTATGAAATTCTGTAGTTTCCAAGTCAAAGAAGACATCTTGTGGTAGGCCTGGCAAAAAAAGGATGTTACATACCTGGAGGCTCAGCTGCTCTTTGATAATCATTACCCATCATTCAAAGGCAGAAACAGGCATATGGGGAAGTTTTGAAGGCTAAGAGGTAAAGTACTCTTTCACATGCCATTGCCAGTGCAGCTCAGGATGTTCTGGGTAGAAGGCCCAAAATTGTATGGATTCCTAGAGGAGGCAAAAATGGCACTGCAGGAATGAGGCATACAAGCAATATCACAGTAAAGAGGTATATGGGATGAAATGGCATTCCCCTTCCTCAGACTGGGTGAAAATGCACAACCAAAAGCAAGGTGGTCTGGTAAATTGGCCACACCGGGAGCCATGCATACAACATTCAGAAACTGATACAAAGCCTACAATAATGCAGCCCACATGGTGGCCTGACCACAAAGCCAGTAACTTGATTGCCTTTCTGAAAGTATTAACTTGTCTAAGTCACTAAGAGCTCTCTCACTGTTGAGGGAGGCTTGAACTGAGGAATATACCTTTGGAACTTACGTTAGACTCTGTCATTGGACTGTGCTGTGAAGTGGTTTGAACACACAGATTTGTCAGTTGGTTACCTGCAACACTCTTCATCTTCATATTTTGTGTGGCCTGTACTGTTCTCAGTGACTCCCTCTCCATATTTGTGTTCTTTTTCTTTTAACCTTTTTTTGTCTGTTCTCAGGCTGGGAGTCAATATTGGTTAACTCCCTGTTTAGTTCAAGGTTGCAAACCTGGGCATACTCCTGGTTTACTGGGAGACTTTTTTGCAGTGGTAAGTCTCCATTATATGCTGGGAATGTGGGAGCAGCAACTTGGGGGGGGGTCAGTGATCAGGTTGGGGCTTTGGGAGCTGATCCACAGGTCTGGTGCCTTTCGACTCTTGTTGCCCCTTCATTCACCCTGCGCACAGCCTACTGTGGATTTGGTACTACTGAATAAGCCTGTCTGCACCTCAGTTGCTCAACTCATTTACTTACTGCACATTGCTGAAGGTGACCTGCAGTTTTGCTGCAGTGATGAAAGAGGGGAGGTGTCCATCAATGCGTATACTATGGAATTAATCTGCCACCCTGCAAGTGGCTCTAAGTGAACTATATGGTGACCTGAGTTTTGTGTCATCCTTTTTGTTTCTGGTATTATAATATCAAGGAGGGGGGAATTCTGGGAGAAAATTAAAGATGTGGTTTGGATCCATGATGTTGTTGGTGCTATTATGCACACTGAGCCTTACAGATTACCATCTGGTGGTCCTGTCTAGCAGAGAGACGGTACCCCTGCCCTCTCCTCCACAGCCTGGGTTGGAGTGCAGAGAAGGCTGGGGAGGGGCACAAAGATTATTTTTTTCTTGATTTCCATCCTTGGAAGTGGAACTGTTCCTGTAAATGGTTTTGTTGCTGCCCTGTTGTTTTGGTATTAGTTGAATATACAAATGGTCACAAAGGGAAACTGGAGGCTTCTTTCCAGAGCAGAAATATTTTCCTTTTTCAGGATTTTGGTGTCATAAAGGGCAAAATATGCACCTATTATGGTTAATACAAATATTTAGTTGTTCCTCACAATGTGAATGGGCTAACGAATTCTGTTAAATAAAGGAAAGAGATTAGGTTTCTGAAAAAACATTAAAGCATACTTGCTTTTGTTACAGGAAATGCACCTTACTAACATACTAAAATGCCAGCAGAATAGGCCTAACGGTCTTTCGTGTCTGCTCGTTTGGTCAGTCCCCAACCTGGGTGCTGACCTTGCTGTCCCCCTCGCCTTCTCTTGCTTCTCCCTTCCCAGTTCTGGATATTCTTGCTGCATTGGATTTTGCTTCCAGAACCCTTCCCCTGTACCTGTCCCACCCCCTCTTGAACCCCCTCCACTGTCTCTGCCTCCACCAGCCCCCTAGGCAGTGCATTCCATGGCTCCACCACCCTCTCAGTGAAGTAGCACCTCCTCCTTTCTCCCCTGAATCTTCCCCCCTCCAGCTTCCAGCCATGCCTTCTAGTGGCCCCTCCTCCTCCTTCCTTCAAAGCACCCCGACTGTTCCTCCCCTATTTACCCTGTTCATGTACCTAAAGACCTCTATCATGTCCCCCCGGTCCCTTCTCTCTTCCAATGTGTACATATTTAGCTCTTTGAGCCTCTCCTCATAGGTCCTGTCCCCCAAGCCCCAAATCATTTTGGTTGCCCTCCTCTGGACCCTCTCCAGGAGGTTAATGTCCCGCTTTAAGTGTGGCCTCCAAAACTGCACGCAGCACTCAAGGTGCGGCCTCACCAAGCAGTTATACAGAGGGAGTATCACTTCCCTCCTTCTGGAGGTGATCCCCCTAGCGATGCATCCCAGCATCCTGTTGGCCTTGGCTGCTGCCCTCCTACAAGTCTCCGAGTTGTTCATCTTGACATCCACCACCACCCCCAGGTCCCTCTCAGCCATCGAGACTTGTAGCATTCCCCCAGGGTGTACACTTGACCTGGGTTTCTGGCCCCCAGGTGGAGTACCTTGCATTTCCCTGCATTGAACCTCAGCTTCCACTTTCTAGACCATCTTTCCAGAGCCTCCAGGTCCCCCTGTAGGGCCACCCTTCCCTCCTCCCCATCCACCACCGCCCCCAGTTTCGAGTCATCTGCAAAGAGACTCATCTCACTCCTGATTCCTGTCCTTATGTCAGATACATAGGCGTTGAACAGAAGGGGCCCAAGGACTGATCCCTGTGGGACCCCACTAATGACCCTCCTTGGGGATGAGACTATCCCGTTAACTACGACCCTCTGGGTCCGGTCCTGGAGCCAATTGCCTATCCATCTGATCATCTGGTTCCCCACCCCCATTTCTCCCAGCCTTTATAGCGTAGATCATGAGAAACTGCGGGGCTTTGGGTATCACACAGCTATTGACTCCTCTTATAAGGCTGGGCTGAGGAGAAGGGCAGTGGTGATAGGCCCAAATGTTGTTGTCTTTGAAGTCCTTGATCAGAGGATGGATAAAGATGGCAGATACACCTTACTTAAGGGACGGTATAATAGAGTCCTGCTCGCCTTGCCTCATTCTATACTCTTCCAGGCTCTGACTTTTCATTTTGTAGGTATTTGTTCTTGCTGAATTGGGTGAGAGTTCCTTGGTTTGTGGAAGGGATCTCAATTTGACCTTCTAGCCACATTTAGATAATACCTCTTAAATACTTAAAAAGGCCCATCAGGTGGCAAAAAGGGTAAGGAAATTGTTAGGTGAATTTGGATATTTAGATACCTGGCATCATCTGTATAGATAGGCCTGGGACTACACTTCTTATTTCTCAGCACACCAAATTTATTCCAGGTTGGCTTACGTTTTGGTCCAGAAAGAGCTGATCAGTCAACTAGAAGATAGTTCTGACGGCACCCCCATATACCTTGGCTTACAGCTGGGTATAATTAAAAAAGATACTTTCAGGAGATTCAAAGTGTTGCTCCTGAGTGATGAGGAAGTTCAACAGAGCGTACCCCAGATCACTGAGCAGGCAGTAAGAGACAATTATTTCCCCTTATATAACCTCAGGTATCCTCTGGGATACAGCAAAAGACATCCTCAATGGCAAACCTTTTGAAATTTATGCTCAACAGGAAAGGCAGCGGGAGGCTTGAAAAATTAAGCTTGAGAGCAGTATACAAGACATTGAATCACAACAAAAGTTTAAATTAGACAAAGGGGAAAACAGCTCATATCTCTCAAGAAGGAGCTGGGTACACATTTAGATTATAAGGCTGATCAAAAGTAACTAGTTTTAAGACAAAGATTTCGTAAGAGGGGGAGGCCCATTCTCTCAAGCTATTAGCAAGACGTCTGTGTGTTCAGAGGGCATGTGCACAGATCACCCACATAGTTCATCCAACAACAGGGCAGAGTCTGCATGATACCCAGTCCAGTTTAGCTGTATTTGGAACTTATTATGAAAAGTTGCGTACTGGGGGACAAGGGGTGTCATAGGAAGGCATAAAGGCCTTCTTAACTAAGCTGGGTTTTCCCCAAGTCACTGAGTAGCACAATTCTGCACTACTGGCTCCATTTTCAGACTCAGAAATCCTTAGGGAAATCAGTTACCTGAAAATGGGGAAATGCCGAGGTTTGGGTGTTTTTTGGGGGGAATTTTATAAACAATATGGGAGGAAGACAGTTCATTTATTTCATTTCATTTTTTGTTGTTTATACTTCCAAGCGAGTTGAACTTTGTTGCCTGTTTTCACAAGCAACAAGTTTTACGCAAAAAAAAAACATAGTATTACATACATGTAACAATATAACAATATAAAAGAACAGAATATTTATGAATTGAAATTACAAGGACAGTCATTTACAGTATCAAGTCACTGTCTTAATCTCTAAAAGTGGTCACAGTGTGACAAGTAGATATGGTGTTTGGAACTGTATTGTAAAAGAGAGGAGTCCTATATTATAAAGATTTCTGTCCAAAAGTTTTTTTACATAAAGGTAGTCGAAATACAAATTTACTCTGCGATCTTGTGCCTTGTACATTACATATTATGGGAAAATAAGGACAGGTTGGAACTGGGGAGGAGGTTATTAACAACTTTAAAGAGTAGAACACCGATTTTAGCCCTTATCCTATTTTCTAGGGATGGACACCTTGATTTTTTAAACAACTTACAATGGTGGGTTTTAAGTGTTGAATTAGTCATGAACCTAAGAGCAGAGTTGTAGGTTACTTTTAGTTTTGACAGAACCTTTTCACTTGTAGCTGTGTAAACAGTGAGACCATAATTGAGCACACTAAATAACAAACTCTGGGTAAGGATCCTTTTTGATTCAGGGATCAAAAAAGACATGGTTCTATGTAACTGCTGCCTCCTTGTTAAGGCTCACTGACTCCATCCTCTCCAGCATGGATAGGGGCCAGGTCTCCTCGGCTATATTTGTCTACCTCGCTAAAGCATTCAACACCGTCTCCCACCCCTTGCTAATATCTAGCCTCTCGGATGCCAACCTCACTGCCTCAGCTACTAAATGGTTCAGTGCCTATCTCTCTGGAAGAATACAATAGGTAAGAATTGCGGATGCTACATCCTTCTCTCCCCATGACCACTGGTGTCCCCCAAAGCTCAGTCCTTGGCCCCATCCTGTTCTCCATTTTTCTCAATGATCTGCCTCAAATCTGCTCAGCTTCATCTGTACACATGTATGCCGATGACACCATCCTGTTCGCCACTGACTCCTCCTCAGATGAAGTAGCATCCAACCTCCAGACCGATTTCAATAAAGTTCAACACTGGTTCAGATCGCACCAACTCATGCTCAATGCTAAACAGACTGTTACTATGTCCTTCGGCACATGTCAGAGGCTATCCCAACTCCCCTCGCTCCTGTTCTTCCACACACTGGATGGGACTACCCTGGTAGACATTGCTTCCTTCCGTTATTTAGAGGTATGGCTTGACCCCCACCTTACATTCTCTGATCACATTGATGCTATCATAAAACAACTCTGCCCCAAACTAGGTGCCCTCTACAGGATCCGCTCTTGCCTCCCATCCTCGGTTAGACAGGAACTAGTGCAGAAGATGATCCTTCCCTCGACTGACTACTGCGACATAGTCTACAGTGCAGCACCTAAAGCCACTCTATCCAAGCTAGACCCCCTTTTCAATGCCTTCTGCCGCTTTGCCCTAAATGCTCCCCCCACTCCCACCACTGTGATCTCTACCATCCCCTCACCTTCCCCTTCCTCAAAAATCAATGCCTACTGCACTGCTCCAAGTTTGTCTCAAAATTCTGGCTTGGCACCCTCCCCCCCTTACCTCTCCTCCTCACTGTTGCTGGCTCACACTCCACCTCACTCTCTCCGATCCCTTGACACCTGTCTACTCAATATTCCCAGTCGTAAGACCTCAGCTGGAACAACAGCCTTCTCATACCATTTCCCAAAACTCTGGAATGCTCTCCCCCCTCAAATCCATCACTCCTTCTCTACATATTCCCTATCAGCTGCCCTGGCAAACTACCTCGTGGTAAACTGTGTCTGCACTCCTTAAAACAAAAAAAAGGCTCCCTCCCCCTACCAATTCCCATGCCTACCAGCGTATGTCCTTCACTGGATGCTGGCTATATACCCAAAGGCTCTTCCCACCTCTCGCACTTCTGTCCCTCTCTGGCCTGCCTAGACTGTAGTTCTTGGCACAAATCTGTGCTCAATGTAGGTAGGTCATCTGTCTAACTGCTGTATATACTGGTTAATGCTCTTACTAAATGTTTACCCACTGCTGTAACCAAATAATTCCAAGCTCCAGTACTTCTGTTCAAGGTATCTATTTCGTATGTAACTCTGTTCATCTAATTAATGTATCTCTATTGTGATGTATCTATTTTGTATGTAACTCTGTTCATTTAATTAATGTATCTCTATTGTGATAACCTACGTGTTATCCTCCCTGTGTACCCTTTCCCCCAGGTCGCACTGGGAGATCAGCATCATTTTGCTCAGTGTGCCTTTCCTGGTGAAACAATTATAATAAATAAATAAATAAAGCTCCCAGTCTTTTATGTATTGTTTTTATTGTGTTATTAATGTGATATTCAAAGGTTAAATTGGAATCTAGGGTTATTCCTAAAGACTTAAAACTATTGACTTGCTCGACTATCTCCCCATTCAGATTCACAATTTGAATTAACTCTGATTTTTTTTTGTTCCTGAAAAAATCATATATTTAGTTTTCTTTACATTCGATAACATCTGTCTAGACATCAACCATTTTTGAAATAGTAAAAAGTCATCTTTCACTTTCTGAACTGCATCCCTAGGTCAATCTCCCACACTAAACATTACAGCATCATCTGCATATAATGTCATTGTTGATTTCTGACATACTTCTGGAGCCGAATTCATGTAAATGGAAAATATAAAGGGACCCAATATATTGTAGATCCTTGGGGTACCCCACACTTTATGGTATTACTTTGAGGAAGAACTCCATCAATTCTTGTTCTATGAACTCTGTTATTAAGAAAACTAGAAAAGCTATCTGAGACTTCCTTTGAAAAATTAAAAACTGAAAAGGAATCCTGTAGCAAACTATGATAAACTAAATCAGTGGCCTTGGTGAGGTCCACAAATACAGCTGCAACAGAGCACCCCTTATCCAAGGCACCCTCTATGCAGTGGGTGAACCCCACCAAGGTCATCTCTGTATTATTCTTCAACTTGAACCCATGCTCTGCATTTGATAACAGATTATATTTTTCAGGAAAATCAGATGTCTGATCAAATATAATTCTTTCCAGGATTTTTGAAAGGGGGGACAGCAGTGAAAATGGACATTAGCTGAAAACACTTGTCGTATTACCATTTTTGAAAATTAGTTTAATTATGGCCAGTTTCCACCACTCTGGAAACACTCCATGGCATAGTGAAAAAAGAAAAAGAATTGCTAGTGGATGAGCTGATGTATCAATACCTAATTTAGTAAACCTGAAATCAATATCATCTTGACCAATGTGGGGTTTAGGATTGTATTTTAGTACATACTTTTTGACTTGATTAGTTGTAACTGTTTGAAAATAAAATTTGGGATGTGACACTATTTTAGTTTGAATGGAATTATTATTTTGAGGTACCGGTTTACTATTATGTACTTTTTAACATCACAAAAAAAATATTTAACTGTTTCAGCAACTTGAGATGGTTCATTTACAAGTTGGCCATTAATGGTCAATGACAAGGCAGTATCTTTAATTCCCCTACCAAGTAAGCTATTCGGTCCCTGACATGTTCTTTTGGGGTTTCCAGATGATTTCACTTGTTCTGACAAAAAATATTGCGATTTAGATTTTCTTATTTCAGATTTACATTTATTTCTTAATGTTTTATTTTATTTGAATTTTGGTAACCGGGTAAGCCCACTGAGACAGTACAGTCCCTTTTTCAGGGGCGACCGGGGACAAGGGTACAACAAAAAACATGTGACAAAAGTAACCCAAAAGTGAGCGAGAAAAATTAAATATACATCAAGTAAAATATAAACAGTACAAAGCAAGAAAGTATATATATATATATATATATATATATATATTATATATATATATATATATACACACACACAGTATATATTCTTAACGTGGTAAACCCTCTAATATTATTATTGTATAATATTTAGAATACTTAGAATGGGAGTGGTGTACAGGCCACCATCTCAGATGGAGGAGTTAGACAGGGAACTAGCGGGACAGATCAGGAGGACCTGCGAGAAGGGTAGTGTGGTGATTGTGGGGGACTTCAACATGCCAGGAGTGGACTGGAGCACCCCAACAACCAGGAACAGAAGGGAGCAGGTACTGCTGGATGCCTTCCAGGACAGCTTCCTGCTGCAAATGGTCAGTGAACCAACCAGGTTAGGGAATACCTTTGACCTTGTGCTGGCAAATGGGGACTTTGTGAGAGAACTTACAGTGGAGGAACCGCTGTCAGGGAGTGACCACCACTCAGTATGGCTCGCATTGGATATGGGCAAGGAAGGAGTGGAATCTGGCACAAGAGTGCTGGACTTCAGGAGGGCCGACTTTGGGAGGATGGGGGAAGTGGTAAAAGGGTACCTGGCCAGAATTCAATCTAGTATGGATACTAACCAGAGATGGGAGCTCACAAAGTTGGGGATAGTGGAGGCAACCAAAACCTGCTGCAAAGCCCAGAGCAAGAAGGCTAGGGCTAAGAAACTGAGCTGGTTGAGCAAGGAGGTCATGGAAAAGGTAAGGAGGAAAAGAGCTGCCTTTAGGAAGTACAAGAAAACAGGGAGGGGGGAGGACAGAGAGGAGTACTTGACAGAAATCGAAGGAGGTGACAAGGGCAGTAAGGGGAGCCAAAGCATCTATGGAACTCAGGCTGGCACAAGGCATTAAGAAGGGGGAGAAGGACTTCTTTAAGTACATCAGGGAGAAAAGGAGCTGTAAGGACCACATAGTAAGGATTAGGAAGGAGGGGGGTTGGGTGGAAGCAGGGTGCGATAAGGCGGAAGCACTAAATGAGTACTTCTGCTCAGTATTTACTAAAGAGAAGAGGGGGTGACACCCAAGATGGGAGAAATGGCAGACACGGGGGAGTGGTGACAGATGGGGAAATCATGGAGGGCAGAGTTTGAGAGGGTTTGAAGGCACTGAGGGTGGACAAGGTGCCAGGCCCAGATGGCATCCACCCCAGGGTACTGAAGGAGCTGGCAGAGGTCCTTGCAGGACCTATTTAATGCCTCACTACATTCTGGGTGTGTACCTCAGGACTGGAGGATGGCTCATGTGGTGCCCCTCCACAAGAGTGGCCCCAAGGATGAACCGGGAAACTACAGACCAGTGAGCCTCACATCCATCGTGGGTAAGCTAATGGAGACTATCCTGAAGGAGAGGCTGGTGGCCCTCTTAGAGGCCAAAGGACTACAGGACAGCAGACAGCATGGCTTCATATGTGGCCGATCCTGCTAAACCAACCTGGTCGAGTTCTATGACTGGGTAACTAGGCAACTGGACAGGGGACATGCAATGGATGTCCTGTATCTGGACTTCAGTAAGGCATTCAACTCAGTGCCACATGGAAGGCTAGGAAGGAAGTTAGTAGGCACAGGAGCAGGTGCAATGCTGGTGAGATGGGTAGGAAACTGGCTGCAGGGAAGGCAACAGAGGGTGGTGGTGGGTGGGGAGCTCTCACACCCAAGGGCAGTGATGCGGTGTCCCACAGGGCTCGTGTTGGGACCAGTGTTGTTTGGGATATTCATTGCAGACATATCATGGGACATCAAGAGCAAGATCAGTCTGTTTGTTGATGATACCAAGGTTGGCGCGGTGGTGGATGACCTAGGGGATGGCAGGGGTTGCAGGATGATCTGGCAAAGCTTGATACCTGGTCAGACACCTGGCAACTGAGCTTTAATGCCAAAAGTGCAGGTGATGCATTTTGGGATGAAGAACCCAAGAAGGACTTATCAACTAGGGGAGTGCAGCTAGCCCAGACAGAGGAGGAGAAGGATCTGGGTGTGCTCATCACAGGGTCAATGAACAACTTCGGCACAGTGTGGGAAGGCAGCTGCAAAGGCCAACAAAATGCTGGGTTGTATTGCAAGGGTATATCTCGAGGAGGAGGAGGTGATTCTGCCACTGTATAGGTCATTAGTTAGACCACACCTGGAGTACTGCGTGCAGTACTGGCGTCCATATCTGAAGAGGGACATTAAGTTACTGAGGAGTGCAGCGAGGGTGACAAAGATGATCAAGGGTCTGGGGACTTATCATATGAGAGGAGGTTGAAGGAGTTGAACATGTACTCACTGGAGGAGAGGAGAAACAGGGGGACATGATTGAAACCTTTAAATACATGAAAGGAATAAACAAGACGGGTACAGAGGGGCTGTTCAAAGTAAGGGAGGGGAGGGCCACCAGGGGCCATGATATGAGACTGGAGCGAGGAAGGTTCAGGAGGGAGATGAGGAGACACTTTTTTACAGAGAGGGTGGTGGCTGGGTGGAATGTGTTACCTGCAGAAGTGGTATGCAGTAGAACAGTGGACTGCTTCAAATGAGGATGGGACAGGACAAGGGGGAGGGTTAATGAAGGGGAAGGGTGGAAGGGAGGAGCAGCTACAGAATAAGGGGTGCTAGCTGCACATTCGAGCAGACTTGATAGACCTCTAGGCTTTATCTGCTGGCAAATTTCTTATGTTCGTATGTTCGTAAAAACAGGGTGGCTGCTGCAGTGAGTGACCTATGACCTCAAAAGTCAAAATGTGGCTGAAAGCTGCAGGATGTGTTAAATTGACCAGTGAAGAGAATCCCTAATTAAAAGTTTCCTGTTCTGTCTTAATTAAAGCATTCTGGCTGTCTGTTAGGAGATTTCACCTCATAAAATATTATGATTCCTGCAGGAAGAGACCATTTGGTTACAGACTTGTGAGAAACCATAAAAACCTGAGATCACTCTAGCAAAGCAGGAACTCAGCAGAGAGACATCAAAGGGGATGTTTTGATGAAAGACTCATATTTTAAAAATTGCTGACTGTTGATTTCCCCAGAAAAAATAAAATCTATGGGAGGGTCTAACAGTGACCTCATTGGTGGGATCACCAGGATTGGAGAAAACTGATTTTTGAACTGGGCTGCACTCTGACAAGTTTGTGCAGAAGGACTCTCTGAAAAGAAAAGACACACAGTATATGGATTGGTAACTAGGCACTTTTAGATAACTAATTCAACTGAAACGTAAGTATTTGTGGTAGAAGTTTGTGTTCTGTAACTTCCCTTTTTATATGACTGTAAGTTAGTGATATAATTGTTCTGTGTTTGATTTTACCTGTTTTACAATTTTTAGTAAACAATATTTTCTTTAACATACTGCTTGTGCTTTTTCTCAGTTTTTTTTTACCTGTGAATGCTGAATCTGTGTTTAAGTCTGACAGCTGTTAAGGGCACGAATGTGTTGCTAAGCTTGCTAAAAGGTAGGAATATACCTAGGTCTCATATTGAATTGTAAGGGTACATTTTGGAAACCTGGCTGGGTGCCCCTGGGCAAAAGATTGTACTGCATCCACTGAAGAGGGTACGTATCTGAGCCTGTTAACTGGGTATGCTAGCATAAGGTTCACATTTGACCCCCAGTATTCGAGACTAGTAGGTGATTCAGACCCAAAACAGCCAGGAGGGTTACCCAGTCTGCCTCCTGTTCACATTATTGCACTTTGAGGTTGGCACTGGGAGCAGAGGGCCTGACCTGCGGAGTGCATTTGTGACAGATTTGGTTGGCAGCGGTGCAATTTAAAAGTATTTGGTAACACAAGCTTTAACAGTTTAGTGTGTCAGATTAATACTGTACAGCTCACATGCAAAATAAGGCAGTGATTTTTAAAAAGTAAACAGAACTATATCATTGTGCTTACAGTCAAGTTCCCTACCTGTTTTATATTTTTTCGAGTGCAAGTAGCATAGTCATAGTTAGGGAAGAAGATGGCTTCCAACTACAGCGGGCACACTGCTGACTACCTAAAGCAGTTGTGCCAGGAGAGAGGACTCCATCATGAGGGGAGAGCCAACAAGCAGACTGTCATGGAGGCTCTGGTGGCAGCCAATGCCCAGAGCCTTGAGTCACAGGACTGAACCTTGGGTGTGGAGGGTCCAGTGTAGCATCCAGATCCAGTGAGAATGACAGCAGGGCCAGTGGGAGCCAAGGGCCACAGCAGCAGGGGAAGGTCACCAACATTTTGGAGCCAGAAGAGCTCAGGCTACAGACAGAGTTGTGGAGAATGGAGCTGAAGTTCCAGGGAGAGAGAGAGAAATGAGAACTGTGAGAGGCTGAGTGAGAACAGCATGAGTGCCAGAGGCAACATGAACTGGAGAAGCTTCGACTCCAAACACCAGCACTAGAGCAGGTAAGTGGCCTGGGATTAACTGGGACTCCAGGACTGGGTTACAAATTAAATTCTAAATTGATAGCTGAATTTAAAGTGTGGGAAGATATGGAGGCCTTTTTAAATTCCTTTGAAAAAGCATGCATTCAGGCAAATATTCCTAGAGGGTCCTGGAGCTTCCAACTATCCCCGCTACTTACTGGAAAAGCTCAGGATGCATTGGGTCAAATGGACAATGAAGACAGTAATGATTACAGTAAACTTAAAGCTGCACTTTAAAAATATATGAGCTAACAACAGAGGCATACAGAGTTAAATTCCATAAGCTCAGGAGAAGCCCTGACATGAGCTACAAGGAGCTAGCCACTAAACACCAGTTTTTAAAATGCTGGTGGGAAGGAATTGAAGGAAACTCTGTAGAAAAAAATTGAAAATGTTTTACTGTTAGAGCAGTTTTTTGGGGCATGCCCAGTATAGCTGAAAACCTGGCTGGAGGACTGAGATCCAAAAACAGTGCAAAAGGCTGCGGAACTCTCAGACCGCTGTGCCAGAAGCAGACCTGCAGAGTGAATGGGGCAGGTGTGGCAGTGCAGAAAGGGAAAAGTGCACCTTCAGGACAGCTAAAAGCCTCCCTGCCTCCACCGAAACCAGGTAGCCCAGGTTACAAAGAAAAGATTTACCTGAGAAAAGAAATTAATGTTGGGTTTGCAAAGAACCTGGTCATCTGGCCAGACAGTGTCCCAAAAGGACAAGCAGTGCACTAAGTGGTGCTAAGAAAGAAGTGGGTTGTGTGTGTGTCTCTGAAAGCATGCCAGTAAGCATGAGGGAACATATACACCCAGTCACTGTGAATGGTGTACAGACACATGGGTTAAGAGACATGGGGGCATCCCTGACTTTGGTAAATGGGGATCTGGCAGAGCCTGGTCAGCTTATACTCAATCAATTTGTGACTGTACGGGGATTCACTGGGGTGGAGAAAACCTTGCCACTCACTGGTGTCCTCCTAGACTGGGGTGAGATGGGGGGACTGTACAAAAGGTTACCATAGACGAAACTTTAACTGTTGATGTAATTATTGGCAACAATCTCAAACAGGAGGTGGTGCATGCAGTTACCCCAGCCAAGCATGAAAGGAAAATTGTAGTTCCCTGGACCCCATAGAAGCCCCTGTGGAAACCACTGGGAGGCTGGTTCCCCAGCCTGTGTCTCTTGATTTGGAGAATAATGAAAAGGGGGTAGAAATTCCCCAGGTAGCAGTTAACCAAACAGCTATGGAGGGTTACTCCAAGGAAGGAGGGGTGACTCATTGTCAGAGGGTTAGGGATGGCAGTGATCCTGGATACCCTGATGCTAGCACTAAGGACCCTAGTGTAGCCACTGAAGGGGACCTGTCCCATGACTTAGGAATGTGCAAGGAGTTTGCAGTGGCTCAAAAAAGTAACCCTAGTCTAGAGAAGCTGAGGGCTTGGGCAGACTCTGATGGAGCACAGAGAGGTGGCGGAAAGCATAAAGTTTATTGGGAAAATGGACTGCAGTATAGGCAGGATGCTAAGACAGAGGGAGGGGTGATGGGCAGGCAGCTTGTCATTCCCCAGGGGTGCCGTGAGCAGTTGCTCAAGACCGCACATGATATTTCCATGTCTGGCCATCTGAGAATCACGTGCACTACTCAGCGGTTGGCCCAGAATTTCTATTGGCCCAACTTCACCCAGCAGGTGAAGGAGTATTGCAGGTCTTGTCACTGGTGCCAAGAAATAGGGAAGGTGGGTAAGAGAACCCATGTCGCCCTAATTCCTTCATCCATAGTGGAGGAGCCATTCCAGAGGGTGGGAATGGATATTGTGGGAGCTTTAAATACCCCCAGCTCCCCCGGGAAGAGGTTCATCTTGATTGTGGTGCATATGCCACCTGGTACCCAGAGGCAGTTGCCTATACTAACTGAGGACAGACAAAGTGGCAGATGCCTTACTAGGGATTTTCTCCCATGTTGGGTTTCCACAGGAGGTTATCACCGATTGAGGGGGTTCCTTCATGTTGGACCTGATGAAATGTTTGTGGGAGAAGTGTGGGGTGCTGTAGAGATGCAGGACACCGTATCACCCACAAGCCAGTGGTCTTGTGGAAAGATTTAACAGTACCCTTAAGTCAATGCTCCAAGCGTTTGCTGAACAGCATGGCAGGGACTGGGAGAAATACCTTCCCTATCTGTTGTTTGCATACAGGGAGGTGCCCCAAGAGTCGACAGGGTTTTCCCCCTTCTAGCTCTTATATGGAAGCTGGGTATGTGGGCCCCTAGACTTGATCCGGGAGAATTGGGAAGGCAAGCATACCACACAGGGAACTCCCATAGTTGATTATGTCCTTAGGTTTAGGGAAAAGCTGAAGGAGCTTATGGGGACAGCCCAGAGCAACCTGGCAGCTGCCCAACAAAAACAGAAGGTGTGGTACCACCACAGAGCCAGAGCTTGCTCGTACACTGTGGGTCAGGTAGTCATGGTCCTAATCCCGGTCCAGGAAGATAAGCTGCAGGCTGAGTGGGCAGGACCATACAAAGTAGTCAGACAGGTAAATGACATAAACTACATCATAGAGTTACCTGACAGAAGACATATACAAAGAATGTACCATGTCAACATAACAAAGCCATATGCTAATAGGGCTGACATGGTGTTTGCTGTGTGTAGTCCTGGGGAGGAGACAGATGAAGAAGACCCCCTTCTGGACTTACTGGAAGAAAGTAAGTGGGAGTCCTCTGTGGATGCAGTTAAAATGTCACCCCTGTTGACCCCGGACCAGATCCAGGAAGTAAGGGAGGTTTTAGCAGACTTTGCCACACTGTTTGGTGCAAAGCCTGGACTAACCCCCTTGGCGATGTATGATGTGGAGACAGGGACGCAGGTGCCCATATGGCAGACAGCATATTGAGTGTCAGAGGCTGTCCAAAAGGACATTAGGAAGGAGGTGGAGGAAATGCTGGATTGAAGGGTAATCCAGGAGTCCCACAGCCCCTGGGCCTTGCCCGTAGTCCTTGTTCCCAAGTCAGATGGCTCTACTCATTTTTGTGTGGACTATCATGGACTCAATGTAGTCACAAAGTCAGATGCCCACCCAATGCCATGGATGGATGAACTCCTGGACAAGTTAGGAAGGGCGACATACCTTACAACTATTGACCTGACAAAGGGCTATTGGCAGGATGAGTTAACTGCCAGAGCTAGAGAGAGGTCGGCCTTCATCACTCCAATAGGGTTATTTGAATTTAAAGTAATGCCTTTCCGAATGAAGACCGCCCTGGCCACTTTCCAAAGTTTGGTGAACCAGGTGTTAAATGATGATGAGGAGTACACTGTGGCATACCTGGATGACATTGCCATCTTTAGTGCCAGCAGTGAGGGACAACTGTCCCACCTTAGGGAAGTGCTGGGCAGGATACAGAGGGCCAGGCTCACTGTCAAAGCTGAGAAGTGCCAGGTGGCCATGGTTGAACTGGCATACCTAGGGCATGTTGCAGGCTGGGGACAGCTCCATCCTAACCAAGTGAAAATAGAGGCAATGAAGGCATGGCCCAGACCAGAAATGCAGAAGCAGGTCAGGAGTTTTCTGGGGACAGCAGGGTACTATAGGAAATTTGTACCAAATTACAGTGCCCTGGCCACTCCCCTATCTGGCATGTTAAAGAAAAGGATGTCTAAGAAAATTACCTGTGAACCAGCCTGTGAACAAGCCTTTACTAGACTGAAGGAGGCACTGTGCAGTGCTCCTGTATTGACAAGTCCAGACTGTACCAGACCCTTTGTAGTCCAGACTGATGCCTCAGATATGGGTATTGAGGCAGCGATGAGTCAGACCTCCAACCAAGGGAAAGATCACTCCATAGTGTGCCTCAGTAAAAAATTCCTTCCCGGGAAGCAGGCTTACTATACTGGGGAAAAAGAATGTCTTGCCCTAAAGAAGTTAGAGCCATACCTATATGGGTAGCATTTTGAGGTACAAAATTTACAACAACCTCCTGGTTTGGCTGGTACAAATAAGTAAAACGAATGGTAGACTACTAAGATGGAGTCTTGCCTTGCAAGGGTATGACATGACTATCTCACATAGGCTGGGGCAGCAAACGAAAATGCTGATGGTTTGTCCCATTGCTCTGAGATATAAACTGAATTTGGGGAACTCATCCCATGCAGGAATAGATCCCTCAAATTCAGTATAAGGAGGGAGGAATGTAACGTGATAAACCCTCTAATATTATTATTGTATAATATTTGTATTATAAACAAATGTGAATGTCTGCTTAGGCACAAAAACAGGCTGCCTGCTGCAGTGAGTGACCTTTGACCTCAAAAGTCAAAGTGTGGCTGAAAGCTGCGGGATGTGTTAAATTGACAAGTGAAGAGAAACCCTAATTAAAAGTTTCCTGTTCTGTCTTAATTAAAGCCTTCTGGCTGTCTGCCAGGACATAGCATCTCATAAAATGTTATGATTCCTGCAGGAAGAGACCATTTGGTTACAGACTTGTGAGAAACCGTAAAAACCTGACATCACTCTAGCAAAACAGGAAATCAGCAGGGAGACATTAAAGGGGATGTTTTGATGAAAGACTCATATTTTAAAAATTGCTGACTGTTGATTTCCCCAGTAGAAATAAAATCTATGGGAGCTTCCAACAGTGACCTCATGGGTGGCACCACTATGAGGTGGAGAAAACTGACTAATGAATTGGGCTGCACTCTGATAAGTTTGTGCAGAAGGACTATATGAAAAGAAAAGACACACAGTCTGTGGATTGGTAACTAGGACTTTTAGATAAATAATTCAACTGGAATTAAATATTTGTGGTAGGAGTTTGTGTTCTGTAACTTCCCATTTGTTATGTCACTGTAAGTTAGTGATATAATTGTTCTGTGTTTAATTTTACCTGCTTTACAATTTTTAGTAAACAATGTTTTCTTTAACATACTGCCTGTGCTTTTTCTCAGTTTTTTTTACATGTGAATGCTGAATCTGTGTTTAAGTCTGACAGCTGTCAAAGGCTTGAATGTGTTACTAAGCTTGCTAAAAGGTAAGCATATGCCTAGGTCTCATATTGAATCATAAGGGTACAATTTGGAAACCTGGCTGAGTGCCCCTGGGCGAAAGATTGTACTGCATCCCCCCGAAGAGGGTACGTATCTGAGCCTATTAACTGGGTATGCTAGCATAAAGTTCACATTTGACCCCCAGGATTCGAGGCTAGTAGGTAATTCAGATCCAAAACAGACAAGAGGGTTACCCTGTCTGTCTCCTGTTCACACCATTGCACTTCGAGGTTGGCACTGTGGGAGCAGAGGGCCTGACCTGCGGAGTGCGTTTGTGACATTCATTGGTACATTTTAGCACAGAGAACAGTGCCAAAAAGTATAACAATGCAGAGAATCTCAGAGTACAACCTGATACAATCCCTGTTATTCAGTAGCCATTTAACCTGGACAGGAACACATCCAAACCCAAAATTGCTTGACCTCGGGGAAAGAGAGAGTTTTCAAACTAGATATTCAGAAATTCAAAGGTAGTGAGCAAGTAGCAAAGAAAGAAGGAAATGACAACAAAGGCAGATCCCCTTAAATTCATCTAGGTGATTCAAAGAATTAGCCAAAGCAGGTGCAAGTCTTAGGCTACAATAAGTATTCAGAGAGGGAGTGCTTGAACAAAGCAATAGAGGAGAGGGAGGGAGGGAGAGTGACGATGGGGGAGTGCATTCCAAGTGGTGGGTGCAGAGTAGGCAAAATATCATTTGCCATTTTCTAGGTGGGGATCAGGAGTGTTAAGCAGAGGAGTCAAGGAAGACCTGAGTAGATGTGAAGAATATTTACATGACAGGAGGTCACTCAGGCGGGGGAGGGAAGAGTAAGGTAAGTTTGTAGATAAAGCAGAAGGAGGAGAACTGCAGTCTTTGATCATAGTCAGGTCAGCCTAGTAATACTAGAGCCTCACAGTGGCACTGGTGTTAGTTGGCTCTGAGAGCAAATCGTCCCACTCTATCGTAAAGCATTCTCAGCCATGACACTATGGTAGTCTTGGTGGAGAGCAGTGGTGCAATAGAAAAGGATGGGGAGGTGGGAGATGGTGACAATCTTTTGACAGGAGGCATGAGAGAGGAGAGGGTGAAGGCAGGAGAGTAGTCCTAGTTTCTGATTGAGTTTCTTTGTGGTCTGTGTTACATGCTTTTTGAAGGAGAGGGAGGGTCTAGGAGGTTACTCAGGTATTTGAAAGATTGCACTAATTCAAGAGTTTCCCCTGTAGTGGTCTGAATGTGGAGTGTGCAATGGAGTGGCACTCTTCCAGAGGGGCTAAAAAATAGCATTGACTTTTTTTTTTGGTGTTAAGGACTAAGTGATTCTTAAGGAACCATTTCTCAAGCATATGGAAGTCAGATTCCAGGTTGTGATTAAGCCAACGGGTATCGTAAGATGACCGGTATAAAACAATGTCATCAGCATAAAGTTGCACCAGGGATCCACTGCAGTTCAGGGGTAAACTGTTAATAAATAGAGAGAGCGGAAGTGGCCCCAAAATCGGTCCTCGTGGAACACCATGGGTTATAGTATTAAATGGGGAGACATGGACTAATGGGGTAGAGGGGGCGATTTGTGGTTCTGTCAGCCCAGGGTTCAGCTCAACATTACCAGTCAGAAGAAGCAGCAGGAATAAGGGTAATAGTCTGGTGAGTGAGCAGCTAGGAGTAAGCCAAGAGAGGTTTAGAGCATACCATGACCCAAGGGAGCAGGTTTCTTTCTAGAGAGCATAGGAATGGGCAGAAGACTGAATAGAGGTTTGGGGTATTCCATTATCGGAGGATGAGATGCATTGCCAATAGGAGTAGTAGTGGTTCCTAGCACTACTAAACGATCTGAAAGAATGAATGAGGTAGATATAGTAGTGCTCCAAAATATCCAGTGAGTCGCATGACTGGGAGAGGTGGTAGGGTTAGAAGAGAGAAAGAAAGAAAAGAAAAATGAGTCACTAGAGAGGTGGAGGTATTACGACAGAGAGAGAAAGAAAAGAAAAAAAACAGTCATGGAAGACAAGCTAAGGCAACTTGAAAAGAACTGAGGTAAGTTAGAAAGGTAGCCTGTTTCCTGAGTGTTACACAAGTTTACACAAGGTACTGCAGAAACTGGACTGCCAGAGTCAGGGTAGACACAGTGAAAATTGATCTCAGTCAGGGCAGATGCAGTAGACCTTTTCAACAGTTTCAACAAGTCTAAAATGTTTTGTACTCCTGAAGTACAGTACTGATGTTTCCTTATTTTTTTATACTGCCTCCATTTTTTATCCCTTTGTTGCATGAGTTTTAATAGATTTTGATTTATTGTTACATGAGTTTTAATAGGTCTTGATTTATCCGTTTATTTTTATTAGTTGGAATGTGCATTTTCTTCAACTTAAAATTAGTAGAAAACAAATCCAATTTAATAGATAATTTAAATCGAACCCAACAATCAGCCTTCCTTATGTGCTTAGATGCTGAGAAGGCATTTGATCAGGTGTATTGGACTTTTTTTGAAAAGTGTCCTTGCTGGGTTTGACTTCTTAGAGACGTTTGTGCATTGTATTGCTACCCTGGATATGGCACCATCAACAAGTGTAAGGGCTAACGGAATGCCTCCAAGGATTTAGTCTGAACAGGGGAACGCACCAGGGTTCACCCTTTTTATTTGTGCTTTGTATAGAACCCTTAGCACAGAGCATTCACAGAATCAGGACATTACAGGAATAACACTGGGGAATACAGAGCACAAGTTTGCTTTGTATGTGGATGATGTCCTCCTCTATCTGGAATGCCCGAAATCTTCATTTGCATCGGTAATGAGAAAGACAGAATGTTTTTCCAAGTTCTCTGGTTCCACTTTGAACACCTTAAAGACTGAGGTGCTGGTCTTTAACTAACAGATGTCCCTGCAGCTCAGACAGAGAGTTCCATTGAACACCGAGGGATTATACTTGGTTTGCACTCAGGAAGTCTTTTTGACAACTTTGCTTCCATGATAAAGGAACTGACAGCAGACTTTAAGGCCCTGTCCAGACTAGTGCTCTGGTAAAGTTACTGGTTTCCTGTAACATTACCACTTGGTCTAAAAACGGTAGCGTCCATACCTGTAATGTTGTAAGAGGCGTTCCCTAAACCATTTTTAAGACCACCAAAGAGCAGGTCTTTAGCACAGTTATTGAAATGTTACCTTATTTTTCTTCAGTCTGCTGAGTAGTGTGGATGGGTGAATGAAGTGCTCTTGTTATACGTGTCCTCCAGTGATCCACAATGCACTGCTCTACCTTCCCAAAGCATAGTGCGGTGTTGTGGTACGTGCATATGGTGCCTACCCGGAAGTACAAGCACAGTGTCAACAGTGCTGAGTGGGAAGTTTAAATACCCTCCTCTGTGCAGTTGAGTAGCAGTACCACATGTATGCACAGCAGCAATGAGTGATCATAGCGCAAGGTGGCCTGAAGAGGCCACTAAACTCCTGCTTGATTTTTGGTCTCAGGAGTGCATGCAAGAGGAGTTAAATAGTTTCAGAAGAAATACTATTGTATACCAGAAGGTGGCTGAGTATTTATTTGAAAATGGAATTGAGCAGTCAGCCAAACAGTGCCGAGATAAAATAAAGCAGCTAAAGGTCAGGTATCATTAGGTGAAGGACAGCAGTCATTGATCTGGTGGTTGTCAGGTTGTATGTCAATTTTTGACCAGCTTGATTGCATATTGGGCACAAAACCCATATCTGACCCATGCATGTCTTTGAAAGCACTGAAATTGAAACAGAGGTGGACCCTCCAGACCCTGAACTTGATGTAGATGACTACCCTGTCACTGAGCTTCCAGAATCAGGTGTGTTGCCATTTATTTATTTAAGAGATTTACCAGGAAGGCATGCTGAGCAGAGTACTGCTCAATTCCAGATGCGCCCTGGGGTAAGGGTTTACAGCAGTGCAGTACAAAAATACAAAAATCAGTACATGCAAAATCAGCAGGTAACAACAGTGGCCAAAATTCAGCACATGAGTAATTAGCAGCTAGCAACAAATGGTCCAGAAGGGTGGATGCAGAAGCTGAGATGCATATGGTAGGTACGATGAAAACGGATGAGGAGTATGACAGGCAGTGTTGTATTAGCATGGGAAATTTCTCAATTACATCGTGTGGTTAGAAATATAATACTATTTGGGTAGGCAGGCGTATCTACAGCAGCAGTTGAGAGGAGACAGTGGCAAAAAGGTGCTGAGTAGAGAATGGGCCTGAAGCTGATAAGAGACATGCAGGGAATTTTAGCGATGGGGAAAGCATGTGCAGTTGGTAGCAAAATGCTCTTCGAGGAAGGCATTATGTTGGGGAGTACTTGTAGTGAGTCTGATGTCGGCTGCTAGTGAGTTCCATAGTTTGGGCAGTCTGAAACTAAAAGCTACCTGACCTGATCGGGTGGATCTGTGGGGAATGTGAAGGAGCCTAGCGTCTGTGTTCCTGAGATTGTAGGTAGGTGGGGGGGCGGCGGTTAGAGATGTTGATAGATAGGAGGGCAGCGTGTGAGACCAGAATTTAGCAGTGATTCTAACACTGTGCAGCAAATGCTGATTTTTGGAGTGACGGGAGGTCAAGGGACTGGTAGAGGTCGCAGTGATGGGTATTGGGAGGGAGGTCCAAGGCAAACCAGCAGAAGGAGTTGAAAGTGGGGTTTAACCTGGCTAAGGATGTAGGGCGGGCGGCGCCGAAAATGATGTCACCGTAGTCAAAAATTGGGAGGATCATTTTTTGCACCATTTCTTGCCTGGTTGGTAGGGGGATGCAAAGTTTGTTGCGGTGGAGAGCTCCCAGCATGGGATGTAGTTTTTTTTGCAGTGCGTCTACATGTGCAGAGAAGTCCAGGTGCTGATCTAGCCAGACGCCGAGGTAGCAATATGTGGAGCATGCCTCAAGTGGAGACCTATCCAAGGTATAGAATGTGGGCACGTCGGTAAGCCGGGATAGTTTGGCTCGGGAGCCGAAGGTGAGGGAGACAGTTTTTTTTGAGTTGAGGAAAAGTTGATTCTCCAGAGACCAGCATTGGACGGAGTCGAAATCCTTCTGGAGGTAAGCTGATATGGTTGCACCAGATGGGCCAGAGGCAAAGAGCACCGTATCGTCCACGTACATACAGATGCCAGATTTTGTGCAGACAGTAGGCAGATCATTTAAGAAAATTGAGAAGAGCAGTGGGCCAAGTTCAGACCCTTGAGGTACGCCACTGGTGACAGGGAGGGTGGGGGATAGAGCCGTACCGATGCGGACTGCTTGGGATAGGCCAGTTAGGTAAGAGTGGAACCAACTGAGTGCAGATGTTGACAGGCCAGTTTGGGCAAGTTTGGATAACAGTAGGGGGTGTGAGACCGTGTCGAAAGCTTTTGCCAGGTCAATAAAAATAGCTGCGGTTATGTCACCTTTGTCAATGCCTGTGAGGATGGAGTTGGTAAGGCTAAGGAGGGATGTGGTGGTGGAGTGATTTTTTCTGAACCCGGCCTGAAAAGGGGTGAAAAAGGAGATTGTATCTAGATAGGTGTGCAACTGGGATAGGACAAGGCGCTCTTGAATTTTGGCTAGGATTGGGAGCAGAGATATAGGCTGGTAGTTCGTTGGGAAGGGGAGGTCCCCACCCTTGGGGAGGGGGAAAATAGTGGCCTGTTTCCAATTTGTGAGGATGGTGCATAACTTAAAAGACAGGTTATAGAGCATAGCTAGGGGGCAGGCTATGGCCGGGGCAGAGAGCTGTAGCATTTTAGAATCTAGCCCGGATGGGAATTTTCCTTTGGATGCATTTAGTGAGTGAAGAATTTTCAACACCTGGTCAGGGGTGACTGGGCGGAGCGAGAAGGAGGCCCGGGGGGGAGTGTTGGGGAGGTCAGGGGGGACCTTGGGGAGAGCAGGGGTGGAGAGTGGGATGGGGTGGGAGGAGAGAAGGAGGCAGTAGCAGTGGAGAAAAGGGCATTAAATTTGGTGGCAACCAGAGAAGGGTCATTTATGATTTTGCCTGCGAGGTTGAGGGTGAGGGTGGGAGGTTTGGTTGGGGGGGTGAGGAGGGATTTTATGGATTTCCAGAATTGCGAAGGGTGGGTGTGGTTTTTATTAAAGGCCATTTTGAAGTAGTTTGATTTGGACTGCCGGATGAGTCTTGTGCAGGCATTTTGAAGAGCCCAGTAATGCTCTTTGGCTGGTTGAGAACCGGTGGCCTTGAAAGCTTTCCATGCTTGGTCCCTGGCACGGAGTTGTTCCATGAGTTCAGAGGTTACCCAGGGCAAGTGTGAGCCTCTTACTCTGGATCTCCTTAACAGGGCATATAGGTCCCAGATAGCAAGGAAGTTTGAAGAGAAGTAGCTCAGGGTGGAGGTAGAAGACTTGGTTTGCTGGCCAAGGCACCTAGCTTCACCTGAGCTCTTTCCTTCTAAGACTGCTTGAAAGGCAGAGTAGAGAAACTTACCAGAGCAAGGGAAAAGGATTAAGACTTAGTTTGGCTAGCAGATTTACTGTGTGGTGGTGTTTTATTTTTACTCACAGGGATTGCTACTGTTTGTTGCTAACATTTCATTGTTCATTTTTTCTCTGATTCAAATTGTTGTTGCTGGTATACCTTCTTCTGCATTATTACAAGGTGTGCCTACAGGTGTGTGCTAACAGATTACTGCTGTAATCTTCTGATTCAAATTGTCTTTTGCAAGGTATATCTTCTGTTACTGCTTTATTTTCTCTGGAGCAAAGTGTTTTTACAGCGTATATCTTCTCTGATATTATTACAGGTGGTGCTTTACAGGTTTTACAGTTTTATCTAACATTAGGATAAGCTTTCAGGGTTACTGCATTTGTTGTTGACTGATTGTTTCTGCTCTTACCTCCTTGTTCTTTCGTCCGTGGTTCTTCTTTTTAGGCAGGGGAAGGGCTCAGCCAACCACCCCACGCTACATTCCTTTTATAGGGTACCACAGTTGTGACATTTCCTGTGGCAGAGCAGGAAGGGGCGGATCAGTGGGGCCTCCACAAGGTGATCTCATTTACAGGGGCACTAGTAATTTAACTTGTTATAACAAGTTAAACAAAGCACAATTAAACCATTACTTGCATTTTTTTTCCTTTTTTTTTTTTCCTTCTAATTACCGACTAGGTTACAAACCCAGCAACTTATTTGGAATGGATTTCATTAACTGCAGGTACTGTGGAACAATTTTCAGAAGGGCAGTCTTACAGGATTTAGGACACTGTCCTACATGCTGGGCCTTTGGAGATCTTAGGGCTCAGCTCCGGCAGCATGGGCAGAGATTGCACACCTCAAATTTCATATTGAAGAGGAAATACATTATAAGAACCACCCGCCATTTCCCCAGCATCCAACAGAAAACCTCGACTACAGAGGGTAGTTGGTCCAGGAAGTTGGCAGGTGGTTAGGAGTAGAAATCAGGTGCCCCATCACTCTCTGCTCTCCAACACATTACTCCAAAACCATATAAACACTACAAACAGGTATCTGCCTCTATCTCTGAAATCAAATAAAGAGGCAGAAGACACTGCAGAGCAGGACACTGCGCACAGGAGCTAGCACAACAAAACTCACCCAAATCAGGAACCAAAACAAAACAAGCACAAAGGAAATCAAAAACTTGATCATAGGAGATTCCATAATCTGGGAGTTGATACCCATCTCCAGCCAGGGGTGATGGTCAGATGTCTTCCAGGTACATCAGCATGGAGAGACACTGACCGCATTGCTAAAATTGTTCACAAAGCAGGAGAAAACATTGATGTCCTAGTACACATAGGGACTAATGATCTCGCCAGCCGGTCAGTTGTGGAGACCACCTGACTAGGCTGGGTGACAAACTATCATCTATTTGGTCCGGCATCTCCTTCTCTGAGATCCTGCCAGTCTGGGAGAGGGGAGCAGATGGACGGAAGGTCAGAGAAGGGGAGACAGGGGAGCTAAACACGTGGCTCAAGGGCTGGTGCCAGGAAAAAGGACACAGATTTGTAGGGAACTGGCAACAGTTCTGGGAGCGAAAGTTCTTTAAATTTGATGGACTGCATCTGACTAAAGAGGGAGTCAGTGCATTGGGGCAGAAGTTTGACGTCTTTGCAGAATATTTAAACTAGCAAATGGGGAGAGGGGTGCAGCACCCCATACGAATGGGAAGAACACCCTCCCTCAGCTAGTGGTCAAACAGGAATTCAGCATGTTTGCTGCTCATTTGCATCACCAGGTAAGAAAAAGGTTTGTCTCCCCATACGACGCACAGGGTAATGCCAACTTCACCCAACAACTAACACACCAAAATCTGCCAATGGAAAATCATGTACACAATGCTCACAGCCTGGGAAATAAGATCCCAGACCTGCAGGCAATAATGTCAGAGGCTAAACTGGACATAGTAGCAATTAATGAGGCGTGGTTTACCAGTAACCACACTTGGGAGACTTCAGTACCTGGCTACATATTGTTCAGAAGAGACCGAGGTGCAGAAAGGGGAGAGGAGGGCCCTGTATGTTAATGAAAATATCAAAGCTACAGAAATTCAGAATACACATAAGGAGCCAGAAGAACTGTGGGTCACCCTGAAACAGGAAATGGGACAGCATAAGAACTGGGGTGTCTACAGGCCCCCAGACCAGAGGGAGGACATAGACACATTACTGTTAGAAGATATACAAAACATGACAGCTAAAGGGAGGTTCTGATAATGGGAGACTTCAACATGCGGATACAGATTGGTCAATACCAGCAGGAACATCTGCCAGAACTAGACTCATAGTGGATTCCCTGCAGGGAGGGCCTCAAACAACTGGTACAGCAACCCACAAGAGACAGGGCTATCCTAGATCTAGTACTGACTAACAAAGAAGGATCACAGATCTCCAGGTAGAAGGTCACCTGGGGCCAGTGACCATCACATGGTATGGTTCAATTTGGCTACTGCATCTAAATCATCCCATTCCAAGGCAAAATATGGGACTTCAGAGGAGCTGACTTTGATAAGATGGCCAACAGAGTTAAGCTAGCCCTGGCAAAAGAAACACAGGTGAGGGGTACAGGCAAAGTGGGCAAGCATTAAGGATGCAATACTTGAAGCAACATCCCATTGTGTTAGACAGAAAAGGAAGTGCAAAGAAGAAGGAAACCACTTTGGTTCTCAAATACAGTAGCAGAAAAGGTCAGAGCCAAAAGGCTGGCCTTCAGGAAATATAAGGGAACACAGCGGATGAAGATAGGAGGCATACCAAACTGCCCTAAAGGAAGCAGGTAAGGCAGTAAGGCAGGCAAAGTCCCAAACTGAGGAAACACTAACACAAACAGTAAAGAAGGTGACAAGACTTCTATAGATACATTAGTGAAACGAGAAAGTCCAGAGGGGGTATTGCTAAGCTTAATGGAGAAAATGGAGCATGTGAGGAGGAGGACCCTGTAAAGGCATCTATCCTAAACAGATACTTTTGCTCAGTGTTTACTGAAGAGAAGGTAGGGCAGGGCCCACAGCTCAGCATCATGGACACAGGGGAGGGAGGTGAGCACTACTCCCTTCACAAAAGAAAGGGTCCTACAAGAGCTTGCTAAGCTCAGGGTGGATAAGGCAATGGGACCTGATGGCATACATCCCAGGGTACTTGAGGAGCTAAAGGAGGAACTAGCAGAGCCATTAGCAGAATTGTTTAGTGAGTCTCTGAGCACAGGAGAGGTCCCAGAAGACTGGAGAAGGGCTCATGTGATCCCGCCTCCACAAGAGTGGTAGCAGGGAGGAGGCGAGGAACTACAGACCGTCAGTTCTTACTCAGTAGTGGGCAAGATTATGGAGGCACTCTTAAGGAAAGGATAGTGCAACACCTGGAATCCATAGGGGCACAGGATCCAAGACAGCATGGGTTTACAAAAGGAAGGTCCCGTCAAACTAATCTCATAGATTTCTTTGACTGGGTAACCAGAGTGGTGGACCAAGGGGGAGCAGTTGATGTCACCTACCTTGACTTCAGCAAAGCTTTTGACACTGTTCCACATAGAAGATTGATAATAAGCTGGGTAGGCTCGGGGTGGGTCAGAAGTTGGTCAACTGGGTGGCAAACTGGTTGACGGGCAGAAAACAGAGAGTGGTAAATGGTATACAGTCAGAAGAGATGCAAGTCACAAGTGGGGTACCCTCAGGGATCAGTCCTGGGGCCAGTCCTCTTCAACATCTTCATTAGTGACCTTGCAGATGGACTAGAGGGTAAGGCTTTGTCTGTTTGCAGATGACACCAAGATCTGCACAGAGTAGATGATCCAGATGGGGTGGGCAGAATGAGAAGAGATCTGGATAAACTAGCAGAATGGTCAGAAGAGTGGCAACTGGGATTTAATGCAAAGAAGTGCAAAATCATGCACATAGGGAAGAGAAACCCTGAAGCCACCTATAGGCTGGGAGGAGTTGCTACAGTCACAAAGGAAGAAAGAGACGTGGCATCATCATCACTGATGACCTAAAATCATCCAAGCAGACCTCTAAAGCGGTAGGTAAGGCTAGGGGGTGTTAGGAGTGTATTAGTAGGGGTATCACAAGTCGTAAGAGGAGTATAATCCTCTGTACAAGACACTGGTTAGGCCCATCTGGAGTACTGCATGCAGTATTGGAGGCCACACCTTCACAAGGACATTAACCAAATTGAGGCAGTCCAGAGAAGGGCAACCAAAATGGTGCAGGGACTGCATCAGAAGACATATGAGGACAGATTAACGGAGCTCAATATGTATACCCTTGAGCAAAGGAGGGAGAGAGGGTGATATGATCGAGGCATTCAAACACCTTAAGGGCATAAACAAGGTGAAAGAGTCTAACATGTTTAAATATAAGAAAAATAGCAGGACAAGAGGACAGCATGAGATTAGAGGGAGGCCGATTAAGGGGAATGTGAGGAAATTCTTTTCACAGAAAGGGTGGTGGATGCATGGAATGGCTTACCACGAAGAAGTGGTGGCTATGAATACAGTGCAGGGCTTCAAACAGGCATGGATAGGCATAAGGAGCAATACAAATGACTATGAATAGATAGGCCACTGACAGAGCAAAGGCCGATGGCACATTTATAAGGTAGAAAAAGAAATGGGCAGACTGGATGGGCCTTGCAGTCCTTATCTGCCGTCAACTTCTATGTTTCTATGTTAGGGCCTCGTCCATGGTAGTGGCATATGGGATGGGAGACCAGTCAGTGGTGGTGAGGGTGAACAGGAGTGCAGGGAGATCAATGGATTTGTATGCCCTGCAGTGCAGCAGATGGGGTGGGGGAGCCAGGGGATGGAAGATTTTATGCACTATATAGATCATATGGTGGTCGCTAAGAGAGTCCGGTAGGAGGCCTGCATTGAGTATCCTATGTCCGTGGGTAGTGAGGGCCCAGTCCAGTAGTGTGTGATTGTTTGATTTGTGGTTTAGGCGGGTGGGTTCCCCTATTTGCTGGTGCAAGTTTAGCGCGTTTACTTGGCTGCGTGTTTTTGAAGCTGCACTTCCCAGCCAGTTCAGATTGAAATCACCAAGGATGTGGAGTTCACCGCACTCGGCGAGGGCCCTCAGGTTGCCAAGGTGTCGGAGGATGTTGGTTAGCGGTGTGTTTGGTGGGCAATATGACCCAGATATGTAAACAGGGATAGAGTGGGGTAGGGTGATTTTGATCAGGAGGGACTCAATGTTTGTTAAGGGTATTAGTGAGGTAATTACAGAATACTGGAGGTTTGAGGCAACATACATAGCAGTGCCGCCACCTTTCTTCCTCCCCTGCCTGTCTTGGCGGATTAGTGAGAAGCCGGGTATTGAGAATTCCTCGTCCCGGTGATGGGGCTTCAGCCAACACTCTGTGATGATTACAGTGTCTGGGCGAAGGGCGAGGATAGATGTTTGGAGGGCGGCTCTTTTATTTAGGATGCTCCAGATATTAACATGCACGGTTTTGAGACCTTTAGGGAGGTGTGTGGGAGGTGCCGTTGGTTGGGCAGCTGTGGGTGCCTGTGGGCCAGGGTTCTGTTCAATGTCCCCTGCTATGAGCAGTAGGAAAACCAGGGCGTGTCTTAATAGGCGCATGAGCTTAGTTGGTGCGCCCCTCCGGGTGGAACAATATGCTGGAGTGGAGTTTGTCTTAGGGGCTGAGTGGAGTTCGAGAAATAGGGCAGGTGTTGTGGTGTGGAAGGAGAGGGGGAGGATAGAGGCCCCCAGGGGCCAGTTGCAGCCCTGGTGGAGGAGGTGATTTACTGGAGCTGAGGAGGAATGGGGTGTGGGCTTGGGAGTTGGGGTGAGAGGTGACAGGAGGTCAGGTAGGGTAGGGTTTACTGAGAGAGGGGAGGGAGGATGAGGCTATGCAAAGCATAATGAAACTTGCAGTGAGGAACTGCATTTTTTTTTTGATTCTTCTTGGGAGTAGAGGAGGAAGATGACAGAAAGCTCAACGGTGGCCACTAGTGGTTGGGAAATATAAGGGACTAGTGGGAAAGTGGACTGATTGGTTCACGAGCTATGAGGTATGACAACACCACGCTACATAAAGAAAAGCCGACTACGGGTGGTGGTGGGGTGGTGGGGAGCCTGTCGCATCGAGGCGGGCCAGAGCTCTTCCTCCGAACTGGGAAGCAGCTGCAGAGCAGAAAAACACCGGTTACCTGCACGTCGAGTCTTCGGCTTGCTCCGGGGGGGGGGGCCTGTCCTTCAGTCTTGTGTGTGGGCTGTGGGGAGGGCTTGGGACTCCTACCCTCGCAACCCAACCTCCAGATTCTGCAGAAAAAAGAAGAGGCTTAAGTAAGGTAAGCGGCTAGTGGGCGGAGCGTCCTATTTGTAAAACAATCAAATGCCTGGGGATAAAATAACAAGTCAGCCTCCCGTTTGCAAGGAGAGTAGGCCCGGTGGGAAATGCAAGTCGGGGATCAGGTTTAAACAAAAATTCAAACGAGGGAAAGCCCCTTGCTAACAGCAGGCTGTAGATGCTGGGCAATTCTGCAGATCCCCTAGGTACAGCACCAGCTACACCACCCGCAAGCAGTTACTTCCCCTGGGCAGCTGTGTGTTTTTACTGTTTAAACAATTCCCCTGTCTACAGAACTCACCCCAGAAATTAAACAATATAATATTACAGAAGTAAAGCACTGGAGGCAGAACACTCCCTTAAAATACATATGATTATACTGTGGCAATAGGTTGTAGTCCAGCAGTTAGGGTCTATGGCAGTGCAGTGCTCCATTATGTATGCCTTCCACCCCCTCCACAGCATACCAACTGAGCATATGCTAACCTTATTTATTGCAGATGTTGATCAGGCTGCTGAGTCATCCGTCAGCTTAGATAGTGAGTTTGCTGGTGAGAGCACATCAAGCCCATGTGGAACATCTGGCAGCAACACAGCGTCCTCTGATGTGAATGCTGCTCGGCACAAGTGGACATCCAACAGTGAGCCACTATGCAACCTCAGAAAGAGGAAGGCCAGTTGGATGCAGGAGCTTTCTGAAGTAGTCTTCGAGCACACTAGGAAAATGCTGATGGAGCAACATAAGGAGTTGATGGCCATGGAGAGGGAGAGGGTCAGGGAGGAGAGGGAGATGGAAGAAAGATTACGGAGGCAGAAGGCAGAGCAGAATGCAGAGTTTTTCAGAAATTTGTTAGTGTTACTGTCTGGCCATTATCAGCCTCCTAGTGTGGCAGCACAAAATGCACAAACGTACACCTACACAGGGTGCAGTGACTGCACGTCATAGACACGAATCTGGAATATCAGGTGGTATTGCTCCCGCTCCACAGTGTGGTGGCAGTGCATTATCCTTTCCTTATGTAGCAACTGTACCAGTACCCACATTTGGTAATCCCACCTCATTATTACCTGCATCGTCAGCACAGGCATCACTGAGTACTGCTCCCATGCAGGCGGTCAGTACTGCATCAGTGAACATCATGAATGCTGCTGGTGTAGTGGCTTCACGTCTTGGACAAGCTGCCAATATATGTGATGCTATGTCACAATCTACACACGGTGACATGGGACAACATTACAACAATAACCATAATCATACTGGTACTTTTTTCCCTGGCGGTTTCACACAGGCCTTAATGGGTGATGATGTTACTTGGACAACCTTGTAGGTATGGGTATCTGTCAGTACGGTAATAAGGTTCTGACCACATGTGTACCTCCGACCGCAAGATGATTGATATACATCACCTTCTTGTTCTGGCACTACTGACAAGTATTGCTTTGCTTTGAGCTATCAGTCAGAATACATAGCTAACTTGCCACTGTTAATGCTATTTACACTTACATAATACTGCATTACTGCTGTGTGGTGTTGTCATTGCAGCACTGCAGTAATAATGATGACACACATTTGTAGGTGGTATCTAGAGCTATGGTTTTAATACATACTGTGCAGCGCACATACAGAACCAGAACCATGAGTTTTTGTATTAAAAAGTTTAATGTTTAAACTACATTTTAACAGTTTTACTGTTGTACAGCACGTGTTATTAAAAATGTTTAATTAGCAATTCGAGTGTTAAAAACACTACAGTTTTAGGACATATTGGTTAAATACATTACAAATACATTAGAAATTTCATGCAACAAGATAGACGTTTCAAAATATTAATTGTTGAAACATTTTTCCAATTAACTTTATACGTTTTAACTAACTTGCATATGTTATTACAAATGTGCTTCCTTTTCTGTTTGCATCTGAGTAGCTTCTCATGACAGTTGTAATAAAGAAGCATGTTAACATCTACAGCGCGTCCTGCTTTAACATTACAATATTATATAATGTACCAATTGTATGCTGTGCTGCTTAGTGGCTCACAGATATAACTGCCAGTACTGTCACACACATTAATGGTTGTTGACATTCTGTTAGTGCATCCCGTATATTAGTGGCCTGGCGATTCATGGCTGCCACAGATAATTCACCTCGGGGAAGACAGTCTTGGTCAACTGGTTGAGGGAACTGGCAGCACTCAGCTTCTGAGACCCAAATGGCCAGAAAGGCCTCTGACTTATCCTCACAAAGGTTGTGCAATGCACAGCAGGCTCCTATCACATAAGGGACATTCTGAATGGCATTTTCATTTCTCTTGAGTAGACGTCTCCAACGACCTTTCAATCTGCCGAAGGCACATTCCACTACCATTCAGGCCCTGCTCAGACTGTAGTTAAAATTACGGCGAAGGTCATTTCCAAAATCAGAATAGGGCTTCATGAGCCAAGGCAGAAGAGGCTAGGCTGGGTCTCCAAGTATCACAACTGGTACACTGACCCCATTGATGTCTCGAAGCATGGAAGGGAACAGCTGACCACTCTGTCCTAGCTTGTATAATCTACTATTCCTGAGCACCCGAGCATCGTGTACCTTGCCAGGCCATCCAATGTTAATGTCCAGAAAACGAAATTTATGGTCAATCAGAGCCTGCATCACTACAGAATAGTAGGATTTCCTGTTGTAGAATTCACAGGCATTACCAGGAGGTGACAGAATTGGGAAGTAGATCCCATCAATTGCCCCCCCACAATTGGGGAAACTCCTCTCACTCTTGAACCCCCGTATGATGTCTGGCACATTATGTGTTCGGATCACCTTGGGTAGTATGACTCAGACAATGGCCTTGCACACATTGATTACCATCCCCCCGACAGTAGATCTGCCAACCCTGAACAGGTGCCCAAGGGTTCGATATTCCACACTGGTGGCAAGACACCACAAGGTAATGGCAACCCGTCGCTGCACTTCAACAGCCTTGCGCAGTACTGTGTCAGACCACTTTATGTGTGGGCTCAGTTCTGTGCTCAAAGCTGTGAAAGTCTGTTTAGGCATGTGGAAATTACTGAGCCATTGCTCATCAGTCCAAGAAGAAAGCACTATCTTCTCCCACCAGTCAGTGGACCTTGGATGTCTCCACACTACTCTGTTGACTGTCACAGTGTTCAGTGTTATTGAGAGAAGCAGATCGCTCGCAGCAGCAATAGTATGCTGCTACATCTGTTGAAATCTATGTGCCTGCAAGTGGCGTGCTGCCCGGCGATGTTGTCTCTCCCTCATCAGTAGCTGCCGCTTCGTGAACCAGTGATTCAGGAAGAGCAAAACAGCAGTGTTTTAATCAGGCACCTCCATGTCAGTGGTCTGTTTACATGAAGATGTCGCAATGCCTTATGGGAACATGCGTCGCAGCGCATAGTGCAGCGCTGATTGCTAGGATATGGGTGGTTAGGGGTGGCCTCCAGAGGACTGTAACGCTTTCAAAATATTACCAGAAAATGGATAAGGAACACCAATGTGGATGCAGAGTAATGGTTTAAAAACCGATCCAGCTCTTAAATGTGGATGCACAGAAACGGATTGAACTGTAACAATTTATAAAACACTTTTACAGCTCATTGCTAGTCTGGACAGGGCCTGAGAAATGGGATCTGTTCCTCCTCTCTTTTTATTCCAGAATCCAGGCTGTCAAAACCAATGTCTTGCCCTGCTATCTATACCTGTTTCAGTGTGTTCCTTATGTCATACCTCATAAGGCACTGGAGGTGTGGCACCAACAGATTCTAACCTTTATCTGGAAGGGAATGAAGCCCAGGGTGTGACAAACTACTCTACAGCTACCAAAATCTCAGTGAGGGTAGGCAGTGCCCCTTTTAGCAGGTTGCTGGATTGCGGCACACAGGTGCATAGAATTGCTATGTGGAAACCCCAAGTACTCTGTGCATTGGAAACATATTAACCTTGCAAAGGACAGAAGGATACCCCTGGTAGCTTCATTATTTGACCCAGTTTTAATCTCAACGTTGGAACCATCGGAATTGAAGGGTATATGTATGGCCTGTGAGGCTTGGAGGAAAAGTGTGCAAGGTAAGCAGATAGAGGTAGCCTTTCGGTTGTTCAAATTGTGGGCTTGGGATGATTCATTTTTTTCCAGCCAGGATAGATCCCTGGTTCAGAAGGCAGTCTAAATTGGGAGTCCGGGGCCCCCAGCAATTGATTAAAGAAGGCGTAGTGCACCCATTTGAAGAGTGTATACAACTCTATGGCTGGAAACATGTGGATTGTCTCCACTACTTTTGGACTGGCTACTACATTAATAGACAGTTTCGGAATCACCAGGAGGGCTCACCGGACAGTCTCTTTCTGGTGGGGTTTCACTGTACCTGGAAGTCACATACAGCAAAGGGAGCTATTTCTGTACTGCATACATGCTGTATGGTTATTAGTGGACTCTCTTCAGATTACCTTAGACTTAAATGGGAGCAAGACCTTGCAACTCCAATTCCAGATAAAGATGGGAGTCGAGTTTGGGAGGAGGCAGGACAAACCGCATCCTCTCCCAGATAGAGAGAATTAGTTTGGAACGTCAGAGTCCGCTATTTTCTGGTACCTGGTAAAGTAAATGGGACCCGGCTTGTTCCTCCACATGCTGGAGACAGTGTGGTGAGGCAGTTGCCACCAAGGCACATGTCTTTTGGTCCTGCCCAAAGTTGTCTGGCTATTGTGCAGAGGTCCAGTGGAGTATCTGCAGAGTGTGTCTTCTTACTGGCACCCTGACTAGCAGCCATTTACTTTTGGGTCTTAAACCTAAATCACTGAAAAAGCAGGAAGGGGTATACTTATGGAATGTGTTCTTATCTGCTGCTGCAAAAGTAATTATCAAACAAGCATTTGTCAATGCCGAATGTTTGCTTGCTGGCATTGGCATTGGTAGTGTAGAAGTTACAGAGCTGCATAATAGGAATGGCAGCGAAGTATTGAACTGAAGCCAACCCCACCACCACCCTGCAGAGAGTGACAGGCATTGGAGTGTGCCTTTGGGTCATCAGGCATAATGACCTCGCCATTTCACCACACCCTACCCTGCAGACACTGACAAGTGTCACGGTGTGCCTTGGGGTCTTTGGCCCTTATGCGCACCCCATTCCATCAGAAAATACGATGAGATGGGTGTGGTATAGGAGAATGGGGTGAAGTTTGGGCCCAAAGAGTCCGAGGCACACCTTGATGCCTCTCACTGGCTGCAGGGTGTGGGGTGGAATGGTATGAGCATGACAGGCAAGAATCCCAAGTCACACCCCTGATGCCTGTCATTTTCTACAGGGTGGGGCGTTATGGTCAGAAACCCTAATGCCTCAGGCATTCATTGGTATTTTCACTCCAAATTTTCAACATGGTTTTTTTGTGACCCTCACCTCATGAACAGTGGCAATATCAGTTTGTTAGCCGAAAACTGCTTTTCACAGCGACTATGGCATTTGGCACCACAGGTGCAAAACACATTCGAAAGGATGTGAAAATGACAGCGTACTGTTCATGGGGAGGTGTAAAATGGCAATGTTGAAAATCTGCTGTGAAAATCTTAAAAACTGGTGAAGTCAATGGAAGGCAAGTATAGAAACCGCCAGCAACGACAATCTGCACGTAACTAGTTTGGGATTTTTTACAGCAGATTGTTAACACAAGCATTTTGGGACCTCCGATCATGAACAGTGTGTGATTTTCTTTATCTGTCCCGAACAATGATTTCCCACAGTGACCACGCATTTCTATGCTGAAAGTGTGAAAATACATTTCGGCCATGTTGTGGAAAATGACAGCTGTACTGTTCATAAGGAGGTGTGGAAAAATGCCACTGGTGAAAATCTGGACTGAAAATATTACAAATTCATGAACTTACGAGGGTGAGTGGAAACAGCGCAATGCTCACTCGTAACACAGTCATTTTATGGACTTTTGTCACCAAATTTTTAACATAGCCATTTTAAGACCTCTGCTCAAGACCAGTGTCACTGTGATTTTCTTAATCTGTCCCAAACATTGTTTTCGCACACGGACTGTACCATTGTGCGCTACATGTGTGGAAACACATTTTGGGTGAGATGTGAAAAATGGTAGCTGTACTGCTCAGAAGGAAGTGCGGTAAAATGGCACTGTTGAAAATCTGGTGTGCAAATATTACAAATTCACAAACTTGCCAGCGTGCGTAGGAACTGTGCAACGTGCGCTCCTAAAACAGTCATTTTTGGGAATTTTTTCACCAAATTTTCAACATAGCCATTTTAACACCTCTGCTCATGATCAGTGTCACTGTCATTTTCTTAACGTGTCCCATACATTGATTTTGCACACCGACTGCGCCATTGTGTGCTACATGATCAGAAACACGTTGTGGGTGAGATGTGAAAAATGACAACTGTACTGCTCATAAGGAGGTGTGGTAAAATGGCAATGTTGAAAATCTGGAGTGAAAATATTGAAAATTTGCGAACTTACAAGCGTGCGTAGGAACTCTGCAACGCACGCTCGTAAAACAGTCATTTTTAGGAATTTTTTCACCAAACTTTCAACATAGCCATTTTAACACCTCTGCTCATGATCAGTGTCACTGTCATTTTCTTAACATGTCCCATACATTGATTTTGCACACCGACTGCGCCATTGTGCACTACATGGGCGGAAACACGTTTTGGGTGAGATGTGAAAAATGGCAGCTGTACTGCTCATAAGGAGGTGTGGTAAAATGGCAATGTTGAAAATCTGGAGTGAAAATATTGAAATTTCGCAAACTTACGGGCATACGTAGGAACTGCGCAACGCACGCTCTTAAAACAGTCATTTTTGGGAATTTTTTCACCAAATTTTCAACATAGCCATTTTAAGACCTCTGCTCATGAACAGTGTCACTATGATTTTCTTAATGTGTCCCATACATTGATTTCGCACACCGACTGTGCCATTGTGCGCTACATGGGTGGAAACACATTTTGGGTGAGATGTGAAAAATGACAGCTGTACTGCTCATAAGAAGGTGTGGTAAAATGGCAATGTTGAAAATCTGGAGTGAAAATATTGAAAATTCGTGAACTTACAAGCGAGCGTAGGAACTGCGCAACGCACGCTCGGAAAACAGTCATTTTTAGGAATTTTTCCACCAAATTTTCAAAATAGGCTTTTTGAGAGCCCACCTTATGAACACTGGCAGTGTTGTTTCATTAATCGATCCTGAAAGGTGATTTCGCGCAGTGGCTGCGAAATCACCCTTCGGGCCCGAGTAAAGCCATGACAGTGACAGCGTTCATGAGAAGGGGTCCCAAAAACCCCATATTGAAAATTTGGTGCCAAAATTCCAAAAAATGCCTGAGATATGCAATAAAGTTGAAAAAACCCTATCTATCCCGTTATACAGCTTACTGGCATTACCTCAGATCACGGTTGGCTTTGAAGAGTGCAGATGTGTTCCCGGTCCGCCGAAGATCGTCGTGCTGAGCTCCGGAGGTAAATATGGGGTGAGGGGGCTGTGGGGAGGCAGGGTGCGCAGTGGGTGGGTGCGGGTTGTGGAGGGGGTAGGGAGAAGCACCGAGGACAATTTTCAGATTTACAGGTTTTTTATTTCCTAAGACGACGAGGGGACGCCACCACTAGTGGGCTTCCAGCGTGGCAGCTGGAAGGATGTTGGTGGGGCAGGAGCCGACAGGATTGGGCACCTCTGTCGGCCATAACATCATTTTGCCACGCTGGGTGGGCTCCCCAGTGTGACACCCAGATGCTTGGGGGCGCAGCCGACAGGATTGGGCACCCCGCCAGCCATAATATCATTTTGCCATGCTGGGGTGGGCCCCAGCATGGCACCTGGATGCTTTGGGGGCATGAGCCGACTGGGGATTGGGCAATTCTGCCATTGCAGACAGTGGGGGAGGGGAAGGCGCATGAGCACGCAGTGCAGTGCAAGGCAAGGCAGGAGGGGAGCTCTGCTCACTGAAGCAGAGCTCTCTCTTTCAACTGTATGCCACTGCATTTTCAGCTGTCATAGACAGCTGGAGCAGTGATTGGCGCACTGCGACCGTGCCTGCAAACACACTGACTGAATTGGAAGAGGTTGACACACCTCTGGAAAACTTGGATGATGGCACTATGTTTCTTGCACATGTGTGCAAGCAAACATAAAAATGACTTCAGATAGACCCCCCCCTACTGTTTCTGATTGGTTTGAAGTGTCTCAAAAATACAGCATATGGAAAGGGTGACTTTTTTGGTTCAGTCTAGAATATCTGCCTTTTCAAACCACTGGACATGCTGGGACATGTGCAAGTTGGCTGGCAGTATAGCCTAGAGGTTAGAGTAACGAGCTGTGAACGAGCTTGGTACATCCAGCAAACCAGGCCTGGGTTTGATTCTCACAGCCTCCACTTGCATACTGTGTGACTCTGAGCAAGTCACTTAACTGCCCAGTGCTCCCAGATCGCCCCTGAAAACAGGCACTTGTGCCTAGTGGGCCTTACCAAAGACTAAAAAAAAAAAAGTTTGAGGCTGATGATTCTGATGAGGGCATCTGAGAGCTCATGAAAGAACGTAGGGATGAGGGGGAATTTTACTAGCTTATAGGATTTATATGTAATGTTCATGGGTAACGCCATTAGGGACATAATTCATAATCTCTGGCTGTATAGTAAAACACATACACTACATAGTGAAATACATATATCATATAGTGAAATATATGCATCATATAGTGAAATGCAAACACAATGTAGTGAACCACACACACTATCTATTGAAATATATACATCATATAGTGAAATTCATATACTGTATACTGAAATACATATATCATATAGTGAAACACATACACTATATAGTGAAATGCTTACATTATATAGCAAAATACATACACCATCTACTGAAATCTACATATTGAGTACTGAAAATCCACATACACTATATACTGAAACAAATGTAGATTTTAAATGTACTATGTACTGAAACATATACACTACCTATTGAGATACATACACTGCAGACTGAAACATCCACATAAACTACCTGCTGAAACAAATACTCTATACATAGTAACACATACGCTATATATTGAAAAACATTTGCATACACTATACTGGAACAAATACACTATATATTAAAATACATACACTACCTATTGAAATGCATACACTACTCATTGAAAAAAGCACGTACACTGTCTACTGAAACAAATACACTATATATTGAAACATCTACACTTTATATTGAAATACATGCACTATATATTGAAATAAATACACTGTGCACTGAAAAATCTGCATACACTATATACTGAAACAAATACACTATATATTAAAAACACGTACCCTCTCTATCGAAAACTTTTGCATACTCTGTATACTGAAGGAAATATATTATATACTGAAATACATACACAATATATATAAAAAAACATACATTATATACTGAAACAAATACACTACATGGTTAAACACGTACACTATGTATTGAAATGCATACACTGTAAACTGAAAAATTCACATACTCTACATACTGAAACAAATAACTTATATACTGAAATGGACTACATTCTGAAATGATCCCTCCCCCTCTTGAATGGCCTGGCTTTGCACTCATTTCCTGTTGCATTCAGGGAGTTGCTGGCTTGATGAGAGGATGTCTGCTGCAGAGCAGAAGGTAAACAAAACAGAGCTATCTGTTATTCTGCTTCTTTATGGGGTTTTATATCTTGTTTTGCTTGCACACCTTTAATCAAATTTCAGAAGATTGTGATGTGACAAGAAACCTTTAGACTTAATTTAAAATGATGTTGTTTATTCTTTTAAATAAAGTGCTGCCTTCATTTACTGTTAGACACATTTGTATAGGAAGCTAATGCCGGATATTCATAAGATATACCTGGGGGCTGCATGGTTTTTACAAGTTACATTTTTGATCAGATTTATGTGTAATTAATTATTGTGTTAGTCCAGTAACTTATCTGAGCTGAACGCTTGAGAAGCACTTCAACTGTGATAGTGTAAGCCAAAAGCTTTGCTAGTTTGTACTCTATGGACTATGTTTTGATTTAATTTTTGTTATTATTTTAATGTTTTGTTTAACAAAAGTTTCTTGGTTAAAAAACAAAAATATATATTTTTGCTGCAACCCCTCAGTATCGAATTCTCATCAGGAGGTTAGCTGGCATATGCATGTCATTTGCATTGTCTCTACACTAAATAACTTTTTACTGTGATGCCTCACTGGAGGCATTCACAGTCTGTTTTGGGGTTTGAGCTTCTCAAATTGAACTGTGTTTTATTTCTTTTTTTTTTTCCCATATAGATTTTTATCTCCTTAGTCACCCTGTGACCCCTTTGCCCACTGACATCTTCAGCCCAATCACCCACTATCCCCAGGACGTACTTGTTCTGATATTCCCCTCCCACACACACACATCCCCGTGTTGGGGCCAGGAGGGGGAGGGCCATTGACAATGAGACACATATTCAGATAGGAGCAGAGCCTGGATAGTAGTGCAGATTGGTTACCACTGGGGGGTTTCTACCTTTGGCTTCATCCCCTGGGCAGCCAAGCACTCAATGATGCAATTGCATATAGAGGCACATGCTTGCTTTGTGTCTGCCTGAGCCCGCCTCTTTATGCAACTCCACTGCCCTGCCAGCCCTCTTCAGCTAAGTGGATGTTGAAGAGCAGGGTGGTCAGACTTCCCCTCGCTGAGAGGAGAGGATTCCCCGAGATACTCAATCATATCTCCCCCCCAGCTAACCCCTGTGCAACCCAGGTCCACCCCCACAACTGGGCCACTGGCATGGGAGGCAGTGCAATCACCACCAAGCTGCTAGGCCAGCCCACCAGACTGTGTTTTTATAAGTAAATAAAGACAGCATATAAATAAAAAAAAGGAAAAAAACTGTATTTTAACTAGTTTGTTATAATAGTTTTAAGTCACATCACCATGTTTTTAAATCGGATAAAGGTTTTGCAAGCAAAATATGATAAAACAATACATAAAGAGATAGATAAGATAACCCTTTTATGTTTACCTTCTGCACCTTAAGAGGCATCGGCCAGGATTTTTAGTCAGTTAGGACCCCATTTTCAGAAGGTTAGCGTGCAGAGCTACATTACACTTTATGGGAACAGCATGGTTGGATCGGTGTCATATTCAGCATCACCTGATGCTACCCTGATCATGTGCATGTGCATATGTACTACTACGGCCATGCAAATGAGTAATCTTCTCCTGCATACAGAGCACAGTGCTACATAAAAGGTTTCCTTAGTGACCATAAGTACCTCCCCCTACATTTTATACTCAGTCTCTAGGTTTCTATTCCCTAGATGCTTGACTTTGCACTTTTTGGCTTTGAACTCGAGCTGCCATGTCCTGTACCACTCTTCAAGTTTTCTAAGGTCCTTACTCATTCTCTCCATCTGCACCTATCAACGCTATTACAGATTGTGGTGTCATCTGCAAAAAGGCACATCTTCCCTTCCAGTTCTTCTGTTATGCCACTTATAAAGACACTGAAGAGGACGTGTCCCATTACTGAGCCCTCCGGCACCCTACTAGTCACTCTCTCCTCACTGGAGTGAGTGCCATTTACCACCACCTTCTGTGGCTGTGCGCTATCTCAGGTGCAGCACTTAGGAGTACACAACACTAATCTGAAAATGGGGGCCCACGTACCACTGTAACAGGATTAGCACTGCGCTGTGATAAGCATGGCTGCTACTGTTTTAAAAATCATTCTTCTGTGCAGTGCTAACCTACTAGAGTGGCACTATTTTTTTTTTTTTGCACAGGATTACTAACTGCAACCAGGTGCCCATACAACTGGGGGTTACTCTAATGCATATAAGATGTACATGTATATTAAATGCTTTCTGGAAGTGATAAGACACTGCCTGTTTAGTGCTAGTTAATGATTTGGGGAATTGTGTTTTCACTGTACACACGCAGCCTTCCAGCAAACCCCCACCCCACCCCACCCCATACACACACAGTGTCAGTCCTGGACACAATTAAAAATAATAATTCCTTGGTAGTCTGGTGGTCCCCCACTCACCTAATCCAGGTGGAGCTAGAACATTTATTCCTCATTCCTGCTGCCAATATACTACACATATTTCTCAGCCTGTCTGGTACTGGGGAAAACAAGTTTCAGCATTAGCGACCAGCTGGAAAATAACTAACAAGCATTTGTCAATGCCAAATGTTTGCTTGCTGGCATTGGCATTGGTAGTGTAGCAGTGAGAAAGATGCATAATAGTAATGGCAGTGAAGTATTTATTTATTAAATTTTGATTACCGGGTAGGCCCAATGAGCCCCGAAGGTCCCTTTTTCAGGAGTGACCCGGGATACAGTACAGAGTGTCAGGTATAACTTGTTACAGAGAGAGTACAAATGCTAACCAGGTTACAGTAAAAGTGGTAAAACAGTAAAATAGTAAGTCAGAAACATATATGACATATGAGTGAGTAGTGACTGACTGAGACAAGACCAAGCCTTGTAGTCTATTTAGATGACAAAGGGAGAGGGTTGGCATTGTTTGTTGGATCGGGGGAAGACTACCCTATTACTTGACAGTGACAAGTGCTGGTCTCAATCATGTGGGCCTTGAGCCTAGTGCGAAAGTTTGGTAGAGAGGGGGCCTCCTGTACAGAAGGTGAAAGATTATTCCACAGGTAGGGGGCTGTAAAGGAGAAGGATCTGCCACTGGCATTTGTCCTGACTCTGGGGGTTTCAAGTAGAGTCCGACCAGAGGTCCTGAGCGTCCGAGCATTGTGCTTGAGGGAGATAGTCCCTTTTAGGCTGAGGGGAGCAGCCGGGCTCAGTAATTTGAACGCAAGGCAGAGTAGAGGGTACTGAAGTCGAAAAGCAAAGCTGGGCAAACGTGTCAAGGGGTGGCTTCTTGAGTGATTCTGGGTAGTGAACCATGCAACCTTGTTATACAGTACCTGGAGCCAGCTGAGCTCTTGCTTAGGCATACCCTGTAGTACTGGGGCAGCGTAAGTAAGCGTTGGGAGCAGGACACTGGAGGCAACTGCCCGCCTTGCCCCTGGGATGAGCTGGTCTTTTAGATGGTTCAAGGTGCCAAGTTTACAGTGGATGTCCTGGTTACTTGGTCTACGTGGGACTTGAAGGTGAGACCTTGGTCAATTTTTAGCCCAAGGTATTGTGTGGTGTCCACCACATCTATACTTTTTCCTGCTAGAGAGTTTAGCTGTAGGAATTTGGACCTGTCCTGCCCAAGGGATCTAGAACCAAACAGCATAGCTTTCATTTTGCCAGCATTGTGGACCATTCTGTTGGATGTAAGCCAGGACTCCAGTGCCTTTAGGTCAGCTTGGAGGAGAGGACCTATTTCCGGCAGATTTTCCATAGAGCGGTAGATTACTGTGTGTTTTTAACTGAAGCCAATCCCACCACCACCCTGCAGAGACTGACAGGCATTGGGGTGTGCCTTTGGGTCGTCAGGCATAACGGCCATGCCATTTCACCACACCATACCCTGCAGACACCAACAAGTGTCACGGTGTGCCTTGGGGTCTTTGGGCCTTATGCTCACCCCATTCCATCAGGAAATACGGTGAGATGGGTGCAGTATAGGATAATGGGGCAAACTTTGGGGATGAAGAGTCCAAGGCACACCTCAATGCTTCTCACTAGCTGCAGGGTGTGGGTGGGGGTGGAATGGTATGAGCATTACAGGCGACAATCCCAACATCACACCCCTGATGCCTGTCAAACTCTACAGGGTGGGGCGTTATGGTCGGAAACTCTAACGCCTCAGGCATTCGTTGGTATTTTCAGTCCAAATTTTCAACATGGGTTTTTTGTGACCCCCGACTTATGAACAGCGGCAATATCAGTTTGTTAGCCGAAAGCTGATTTTGCACAGCGACTACGTCATTTGGCACCACAGGTGTGAAAACATATTTTGAACAGGATGTGAAAAATGACAGCTGTACTGTTCAAGGGGAGGTGTAAAAAATGGCAATGTTGAAAATCTGCAGTGAAAATATAAAAAAAATGGTGAAGCCATGAGTGTGCGTAGAAACTGTGCAACACACACCCGTAATGTAATTAGTTTGTGGAATTTTTACAGCAGCTTGTCAACGCAGGCATTTTGGGACCTCCGCTCATGAACAGTCTCACTGTGATTTTCTACAGTGACCACGCATTTCTGCACCATAACACATTTCAGCCATGGTGTGAAAAATGACAGCTGTACTGTTCATAAGGAGGTGTGGAAAAATGCCAGTGTTGAAAACCTGGACTGAAAATATTACAAATTCATGAATTTACAGGGGTGCGTGGAAACTGCGCAATGCTTGCTCGTAACACAGTGATTTTATGGACTTTTGTCACCAAATGTTTAACATAGCCATTTTAAGACCTCTGCTGCTGAACAGTGTCACTATGATTTTCTTAATCTGTCTGGAACATTGATTTCACACACCAACTGCGCCATTGTGCACTACATGTTCGAAAACACATTTTGGGCGATATGTGAAAAATAACAGCTGTACTGCTCATAAGGAGGTGTGGTAAAATGGCAATGTTGAAAATCTGGAGTGAAAATATTAAAAATTCGCGAACTTACAAGCGTGCTTAGGAACTGCACAACGCACGCTCGTAACACAGTCATTTTTGGGAATTTGTTCACCAAATTTTCAACTTAGGGTTTTGGGGGGCCTACCTCATGAACTGTGCCACTGTCATTTCGTTACTCAGTCCTGAAAGGTGGTTCCATGCAGTCACTGCGAAATCACCTTTCGGGACCAAATAACAAAATGACAGTGACTGAGTTCAGGAAGTGGCACCCCAAGAACCCCACGTTGAAAATTTGGTGAAAAAATTCCCCAAAATGGCCGAGATATGCACCAAAGTTGAAAAATAAACACTTATGCCATTATTCAGCTTACCGGCATTTCTTCAGTTCGTGGTCGGCTTTGAAGAGCGAGCGTGTTCCCAGTCCACGAAGATCATTGCGCTGGGCTCCGGAGGTAAGTATGGGGGTAGGGTGGGGAGGTGGGTGCACAGAGGGTGGGTGTGGATTAGGGGAGGGGGGCAAGACAGTCAACGAAGGATCTTTTTTTTTTTTTACAGTTTTTTTTTATCTACTGCAGGAAAACGACGTAGGACTTTTGCCACGCTGGGGTGGGCTTCCAGTGTGGCAGCTGAAAGGTTATTTTTGGGGGGTGGCAGTGGAGCTGATGGGGGATTGGGCACCCCCATCGGCCATACCAACTTTTGTCACATTGGGGTGGGCTCCCAGCATGGCATCTTCTACAGGAAGACGACACTGGACTTTTGCCACGCTGGGGTGAGCTCCCAGCATGGCAGCTGAAAGGTTATTTTTTGGGGGGCCAGCAGTGGAGCCGACGGGGGATTGGGAACCCCCATCGGTCATACAGTGCACACGGGTGGAGGGGAGTGCATGAGCACTCTGGGGTGGGCTCCCAGCATGCTATGTAAGTGGGGATGGTGATGAACTGTCTATGACAGTTCAGATGCAGTGAAGATATGGGAAATTTGCACACTGCCGCCGCAGTATGCAAATTACCCACACGTTACCACAGCTGATTGTGGCAGTATTTTCCTCTGAACTGTACGCCACTGCATCTAAATGCTGTCATAGACAGCTCAGACAGTCATTGGCATGGTGCAGCCATGCCTGTAAAATGGACCAGGGCATTGGAAGTGGAAGAGGCACACCTACGAATTCTCGTATGGTGACACTGTGTTTCTTGCACATGCATACAAGCAAACATAAAAATGCTAAATCTTGTGTTGGGTCATCAGAGGGAAGAGACTGCTAAAGAGCATAAATTCAGTGAAAACTCTTCGGGGAAAAATACCAGGGACAATCTGGGCACCTTTTTCAGCAACCAGTGAGGTGTCGCAGGAACCTTGTACATGTTAATTTTGGTTGACAGTGGCTCCTGCCAAAGGGGAGCTGCCAGAAAGCTCCCAAGGGGAAAGAGCTTTGGTTTCTAAGTTCAGTTTGGTGGAAGCCCCTCCACAGGAAGGGGGTCTCCAGCCCCTAGGAAGAAGGTGGGGTTGTGGGGCTGTGAGGGGGGCTGCAAGCCATCTGTCCCCCATAGCTGGTTGTGCCTTTCCCCATCTAGAGAGAAAAGATTTGCAGGCAGCTCTGCAGAGAGAGAGAGAGAGAGAGAGATCTGTAGTATTCTGTTGCTGCCAGAGAAATTGCACCACAGTGGTGAAATTGTTCAGAGTAAAGATTAAATGGACTGAGAAAAAGGATTAAGAAAATGGATTTCTGTCAAAAGGATGGGGAGAAAACCTCTTTAGTCTTATCTGCGCCAAATCGGTGAAACATGGATGATCAAAGATTTTTGATGAGAGAAGTAAGAAAAAGTGTAGGTGGTGCTGAGGGTTGAGGCGCTGGATGCCACACCATGTGCTATGCAGGCGATCCATATTCGGCAATGAGCCCGGGTCATTGGGGATCAGCAGGGGAAGGATAGGATCGAGTGTCTGTAAGACTGCTGTCCTATCTCTGGGGAGGGTGAAGGGACTTCACTGTGCTCTTAGCGGCACCTGGTGATGACTGGGGGGGCGTACTAGCAGCGCTGGTGTACATGGAGGGAGAGTGGTGGATGTTATCATGTTGTGCCCGAACATCATTGCACGTCCACACTCCAGTGGGCAATGAAGGAAAAAGGCAGGGTGTGAATGAACAGCATGATGGCCACGCTTGACCCACCTGGAGGTCGGTCGTGGAATCGCACTGGGGGGATTGGTCTCGGCCCAGCTGTGCAGGCATAGTAAGCCTCCCAGCAGGTCGGGAACAGCTGTACTGACCCCCCATTGGCTGAGTGAGCCTGCTGCCCTCCGGGCAGGTCAAGCTGATGGATGGATGCCTCCGCCGCTCGCTCTGCAGCAAGGTGGAAAAAAACATTCGATGGTTAAAAAGAAAAAGTGTAAAAGGTTCTGTCTGACTCTAGCAACAACAAGGCATCAACAGGAAAAGGGAAAGACAAGGTTAAAGGACTATTTTTTTGCAGAAGAAACTGGATTGTTGAAAATGGCCATGAAATCTGGATTTGAACCCAGGTTTTAAGAAGCTGAAAAGAGAGCCTTTTCTGTCTGGAGTTGACTAGCACCTGCACAATGAGAAAGGGGACTTTCTTGATGTATTTCTGAAAAAGAGTTGCTCAACTTGTGTGTGAGCCAGAGCACAAGAGTGGCCACTGTGTTGGAGTTGAAAGACTGTGGGGGTAGGGGGATGAGCAGGTGCTGTCTGGGTTGGTACCTGCAGTCTGCTCCTGAGAGGCAGCAAGACAGGAGACTGTTGTGTTAAATCTCTGGATTTTCAGACTCTGCACAGTCCCCCCCCCAGAGTCTGATATTCAGGACGGTAGCAGAGACTGCTTGACTACACACCATAGCAGGTAATTGAGGAAAGAATGGAAATGATCTGAAGAATCCATTCTAAATGTGCCAGGTGGGGAGCTCACTGACCCCCATCAAGTGGGGCTGCTGGTGGCAAGGGATTGTGGGTTTGTGCCCGGGTGCTGGGGTGCTCTGACCTGTGGGGGAGTCAGATAGTGGGCACGCTTCCATGTCTGGATCCCTTGTGGCTGGTGGGTCTTGTGTGATGCCCTGCAGTGGGACGGGAGGGGGGCAGGCTGCAAGACCTTGAGTCGCACTGAAGATCCAAGCTGCAGCTTCTACACCTTCAAGTGTTAAGCATCAGGCCTGGTTCTGCATTTGCTGGTACATCTACCCCAGGACTTCAGTCATGTGTGCCATCCTAGGACTAATACCGCAGAGCTGTGAGGGCAGGAATTGCCCTGCACCTGGGGAATATATATACTGTATGTAGTTATCTGTGTTCAAGTCCACTGGCGCTGAAAGCCAGTTCAAGATTTAAAGCAATCAAGGGGAACATGTGGGGGCTTGTTTGGTTCAGGTGGGTGTGCCAGTGCCAGCCGACCAGCTGCACCTCAGGCCTGCAGCTTGGCATTTAGGTACCCAGGGACAAACGTCAGGGCATTTTTCTGAGCTGATACCAGTGGGTTTGGGTTTGGTAATATTTGTAGCAGTTAGATAGTCAGGTAGTTTGGTGGCTGCATTATCAAAAGGTGATTTGGGTTAAAATCAAAAGGGGGAATGCTGTTTGGGAAATTTTTTTTCTTTTTTTACCGACTCTTTTTCCTCCGATCACTGAAGATGTGGCCTCTCTCAAGCATCATTCTCAGTTCTCTCAAACTCAACTTGCCCCCCCCCCACTCTGGGTTCCCTTCCTGAGGCTTCGCTAATGCCTACCTCCGCCTGGCGAGAGACCTCACTGGCTTACCCAAAGGGCGGGCCACCACTCTTTCCAGAGCCCAAGACATCCAGTATCATGCAGGTAGAAGAGGCACGCAGAGGACTGGAACCCAGGTGGGCGGGGTCTGGCAGTGGACATGGGACCAAGGTGTATTCTTCGCCAACCACAAATCCGGGGTGTTTCCTTGTTCATTTAACAGTTACAATGGTTTTAAAAAGCCCTAAGGCAAAATATTCAAGCTTTTTTGCAAATGTTAGACAGGTTATCAACTTGCTAATCCCAATTTGCACCTCTAAAACAGGATAGTACTGCACAGGGTCATATGATTGCTTGGTTACCTAGTCACTAGCCCATTTGTAAGTGGCCCTAATCCATCCTTGTGCACATATGTAAAGCAGCTGACAGCACCTTGCACATAGGCACATCGGCATGCTGGGAGGTTTGAGGAGGTATAGCTATCCATTAGTGCAACACTAGTTACTGGTTCCCCAAACCAGGAGTTATGGACTGTGCATTCCTACACTCCCAACACCTGGCCGTGTCAGACTACCACTAGCCCTGGTCCCTCCACTGGTACATGGCATAACTGTCCAGGTGTCCAGTACCCCACCCCCCAAATTGCATACTTGTGTAATAAAATATCTGTCCCATGTGACCAGCAGACAGCAGAGTCCCCACCACTGATCAATTGGGCCCCTATCAGACACTTGATAAGATCAGTAATTCCTTGGTACCATTTGCCTGATACCCAGACCAGGGTTCCCCACATGCCCCAATTAGCAGTCTGACAAGAGCTGTAATTCTTCCATACCACATCCTTGGCGTTGAGTGATTCGCCTGCCCCATAAGTATAATATCTACTCCCCCAACCAGCCCACCCAGTACCACTGCAACTGCTCCCACTTGCCCCCAACCTATGGTGTATGGTGACCTGCACGGACCCTCCACTCACATCCATAGCAGCCACCAACTTAATGACGGTTCACAGTCAGATGCCTACTGTAGTAAATGCTGTTTCTATAGTAGGTGTGCGATTATAAACACAGAAACACTGAATTTGTCATCAGAAAAGAACCGCTTGGCCTACCCAATCTGCCTAGATGTTTCCTGCCTCATCTTTCTCCTCACATGCTGTCTGATCTCCATCGACCCTCCCACCTCTCTAATATACCGCTATGTTTACGCCACACATGCTTGAAGTCCCCTACTGTTTTAGCCTCCACCACTTCATAAAGCAACCAACTTTCTAAGGCCTAAAACTGGGATGGTCCATTCTGACCATGACCCCCCCGCCGCATCACTCCCACGGGCACCGCCGCAGACAATGCTGCGCACAATCAGTTACATTTTGCTGCTTGCTTTGGCCATGCCACCCCTCAGTAACACCAGCAGCAATTATTCAGATTAAAACAATACATCATTATGCTGCAGCAAGTTCCAAATCATGATGTACAGAAAGTTCATTAGAAGCAAACCTGCGTTAAATTGTGATCAGGCATTCGAACTGCATATATTGCTCCTCCTGACAGTCCCATCCAACCCACTCACACTCACCTTATTTGCTGAGCAAACTTCACTTCAGTGACTCCCACCACCTCCCCAGATTGTTTTCACACACCTCCCTACAGTTGATCAGGTTCAGGTACCTTAGTTCCCTGCTGCTGGTCTGTTCTCTGTCTGGAGTCCCTCTCAGCTGCTGCAGGCAGACATCCTCATGTGCCTATTTGCACTAATAGCCAGTCTAATCTAACAGGAAGGAACATGCTTTATAGTGATGCCACTGAATGCTTGCAGTGCAACACAGGCACAGGGGTTGAAGTTGCAAACTGCTGTCCAGCCTGAGTAGCGCCACAGTGGTGCTGAAATAACTGTCACTCATGGATTAGCAGTCAGCAAAAAGAAAAGGGGACAAAACTGGGACAAGTATGCAAAAAAAGGGACAAAAGTGATATTTTGCAGAACTTGTGGGGACACTGGGACATGCTGCCTAAAATAGGGACTGTTCTGGGAAAATAGGGACTGTTGGTAGCTTTACCACTTCTGCTGGCAATCTGTTCCAGGCATCTACCAATATTTTCTCACATCTCTGTTGCCCCCCCCAGCTTCTTTGCATTCCCCCTGGTCCTGGTGCTTTTTCACATTCGAAAGAGACTCCCCGGACCCTGTTCACTCCTGTAAGATACTTGTAGGCCTGTATCATGTCACTTTTCTCTTTCCTCTCTTCTAGGGTGTACATGCTGAGATCCCTCTGTCTCTCCTCTTAGGGCTTCTCATGTAAATCCTGCACAATTTTAGTTGCCGTCCTGTGGACTTCCTCCACCCTGTCTATGTTTTTTCTGAGGTTGTTCTCCAAAATTACATCGCAGTCCAGGTGGGGGTCTGGCAACACCACCTCCATCCTCCTGATGGAGATACCTTCCCTACACACCCCAGCATCCCACTAGCCCTACTCACTGCTTTGTCACAGTGCCACCTTGAGGTCCTCAGACATAAGAACCCCAAGATCCCTTTCCTGTTTATTGACTGTCAATACCCCCTCCATCCTATACTCAACTCTTGGATTCCTATGCCCTAGGTGCATGATTTTGCACTTTTTGGCATTGACTCCAACTGCCATGCCTTTACCACTCCTCAAAATTCACAATATCCCTGATCATTCTCTCCACCACTCCTGGGTGCCCACCCTATTGCAAATGTTGATATCATCTGCAAAAAGGCATACCTTCCCTTCAATTGTTCTGCAGTGTCCCCTATGTTCAAAAGGACTGGCCCCAGTACTGAGCCCTGTGGTACCCCACTGGTCAGTCTCCCATCATTAGAGTGAGTTCTGTTAACCACCACCCTCTGTCTCTTATCCATTAACTAGCTACTGTACTAATTGGAAGACTAAAGTCTGTAGTTCAAGGGGGCAGTACAACAGGACACACCCCCGTTCAGCCCATTTAAGGGCTACTCTACTCACTCCACTCACAAGCAATTTTTCCTTGCCCCTCCATCCACCTCTCCTCCTACAGCGGCACGCCTCTCTTTCCCATGGGCTTCATCTTAAGGTACCTTTAACAAAGGGAATCACTCCTGTGGCACCTCAAGGGGTGGAACCCTCCTCCAGGGTTCCTTTTCTTCATACCCATACAGGATGGTATATCCCATGGATAGAGAGGCGAACAGCCAAAGATTATCTGCTACACAAGCACAAAACCAGTTGCACAGGCACATTGAACCCAATTAATCATTTTGGATCTCATTCCTAGGCCGTTCAGTTCCTTTATCAGCCTCCCATGTGGCACAGAGCTGAAGGCCTAGCTAAACTCCAGATCAATCATGTTCATTACTCTCCCTTTACCTATTTCCCTGGTCATCCAGTCAAAGAAATCTACCAGATTCATTTTGCATGACCTTCGCACTGTGAATCTGTGCTATCTGTGGCCTTGCAGCCCACTGGCTTCAAGATACTCATAACAGTTTCTCTTTTAGTATGGATTCCATTAATTTCCCCATGACTCAAGTAAGACAGACCAGACTATATTTGCTAACCTCCTCCCTGCTGACGCTCTTACAAAATGGGACTATGTCTACTCTCCTCTTGTCCTCTGGAACCACTCCTGTTTCCAGTGAGTTGTTGAATAAGGCCATGAGAAGTGCAGCAAGCACCTCCCTGCCTAGTTCCCTTAATACCCTTGGATGTATCCATCCGGTCCTATGTTCACCCTAAAATTTGAAGTCCCTTCAATAATACTCTCTCCTTCGAAAATGGACTTGTGTCCACTTCCCCCTCCAGTGTTCATGCTGCTCCTTGGTGGACTGTCCCTGCCTCTCTCCACTGTGAAAACAGTATAATTATCTGTTCAGGATGTACACTTTTTTCTGATCCTCTCTGTGCAGTCTCCCTTTGTCGTCATCATTATCCTCAGAATCCCTCCCCCTGCCTTCTTTTCCTTACTTATGTACCTGAAGAAAGTCTGGTCTTCTTTTGATACCCTTTGTCTATGCTTTCTTCTGTCTGAGCCGTTGATCCCTTCATTACCTTACCTGCTTCCCTCTGTTTTACCTGGTACACCTCTCTATCCTCATTCTTCTGTGTTTCTTCATACCTCCCGAATGCCACCTTTTTAAAGGCTTCCAAAGAAGGCTATTCTGGTGCATCTCCCCATGTCAGTGAAGTATGCCTTCTTGAAATCCAAAACGTTTGCCCTCGTGTGACTGGACTGGGTCCCAGGTCCCATGCTAAACCACACTATGTGGTGGTCGCTGGATCTCAGTTGCCCCTTCACACAGACATCTGTGTTCTGTCCCCATTGGTCAGTATCAGGCCAAGAATGACCTTTTCTCTGGATCAAGCACAAGCTGCCGGAGACCTGTCCCCTGTAGGGAATCCAGGATGCTTCTGTGCAGGCTGAAGCAACTGCTTGGGTGGACCAATCCACGTCTGGCATACTAAAATTCCCCAGCAACAGGGCTTCACCTTTTGTTGCCATATTGTGTATTCATCCACAAACTCCCTGTCCACTTCTTCCCCCTGTGTCAAAGGCCTGAAGATCACCCCCATTCATACTGCTGAGCCTTTGCCAGGTTCAAGGGTGACCCACAGTGCCTCAGCCTCCCCCTGTCTACCCTGCACCTCTGTTGCCTTTATAGCTTCTCTGATGTACAGGGCCACACTCCCTCCTTTTTTACCCCATCCCTCCTGAACAGATCATAACCTGGTATATCAATGTCCCATGATTAACAGTGTACCATGTCTCAGTTATTGCTACTATGTCCAGGTCTGCTTCTACTATCAATGCATCAATGCCTCCAGGTCTGGGATTTTATTTCCCAGGCTGCAGGCATTTGTTATCATGCCTTCCATGTTTTGTATCCTATCCCCCTCCTTCTCTTGCTGCTGCTGTCCTGCTTCTTCCCCCTTCCCTCCTCTGCTTCGTCCACCCTCCCCAGTTTCTCGTGTGGCCTAAAATTCACTGCTTCCCACTCTCCTCCTGCTCTCAATGTCCCAGACTTCACCTCGTTTTCCTGCATGTTTTATTTTTTATTTATTAATTTTTTTATTTATTTGTGTCTAGGATTACAAGTACCTTGTGCCCGGGGGGGGGGATACTAAATCACATGTCCTTCCTGACTCCCCCTCCTCCCCCAGCCATTTGAAATGCTTGTCACTGAAGCATTCATACTTCTTACTCGGGTCACCTTCCCTGACGGATGCAGGCCATTATCTTTATACAGGCTCTCATCTGTTCAGGTGGGACCCCAGTCCCCCATGAAGCCATAACCCTCCCTTCCACACCATTCCTTCAACCAGGAGTTGAATTACTGGATGTGGAGTGTCCTAGCCTTTCCCCTGCATAGGGACAGGTGGCACCTCCGAGAAGGAGACGGAGTGTTTGTTTTTTTTACCAGAAGAGATGCATTAAGCTGAAGCTTGTTTACAGGTATGACCTGGGAGCACAAGGAAGTTAAGTAACTTGCTCAGGGTCACACAGTATGCAAGTGGGGGCTGTGGGATTCAAACCCATGTCTCCAGGTTTGCAGCTCAGAGCCTTAAACCACTGTGCTATACTGCCTCCTAGAAGTGTTCTGCTTGCTTTAGGCTCCCCCCAACTTTCTGAAATCCTTTTGGATTCTAGCTACTTCCACTTTGTCTTCTGCCAGGTCATTCATCCCCAGGTGGATGATAACATCCAGTTCCTCCCTCCTTGCCATTACCCTTGTGATCCTAATAATCCCCTTCTCATCCCACCATGCAGTGCCTTCTGAAATGCCCTTTACCTCCCTGACCTTCCTGCTAGGTTCCCCTAACTTCACTCCTCAGACAACTGAGTTCCCCACCAGAAGAAGCCTCCTCCTCCTCCTCTGGGGTTTTCTTTCCCCCTTTCCTGGTGCTGCATCCTGGAAGATCTGCCCATCCACCTTGGTCTTGGCTGTGGGTGCCATTGTAGGGCTATCCCACTCCTCCAAAACAGCGTAGGAATTGCTTAACCAGACCGGTTGGGGGATGTGCTTCAGACACCTTCATAGCCACTTCCCTATAGTACCATAATGGTCCTTTTTATGTTGTCTTGTACACACAGCTCATACAACATATTATGGTAGCAGGTTTTGGAGGTGCAGTCGTGTTGTGGCCAATGGCGCCACTGCTTTTTTGGGCTGGGCTCTGTGGCACGAATGAAATAGCATGCTGTCTATGACAGCACTGCAAAAGCTTGCCACCAACTTGAAACAATTTCACCGCTGCAATGACAGTGCTCCCTGTCATTGTAGGGCATGCCTTGCCTGGTGTAACATTTCAATAAAAATGGTTGCAGCTGTCACCGTCCACCTCTCACAATCCCCAGCAAGTCGACTTTGGGGGTGCCCAATACCCCTGTCGGCATAGTTAACCCTCCAAGATTGTGTGGTACACTGGGAGCTCCCCCCCTCCGTGTGCCTCTGTCTTCAAAAGCCAATTGCATCAGCATTTTCCTGCCCCTGCCCACCACAGTGTGGCTAATATCACACCACAAACTCATGGGACACAATGGGAACCACTCCAGCATGCCCAACATTTTCCTTACACCTGTAAAAAAAAGAAAATGGTCCGCAGTGTTCTTTCTTTTTTATTATAACCTAGAACAAAGAAAATGGTCAGTCACTATCGTGTCCCCTCCCCCAACCTGAACTCACCCACTGTGCACCCCACCTCCCCACACACACCCCTCACCCCACACTTACCTCTGGAGTCCAGCGCTGTGATCTTTGGTGAAGCAGGAACACGTCTGCACTCTTCAAAGCCAACCACAAACTGAAGAAATTCTGGTAAGCTGTATAATGGCATCAATTGGGGGGTTGGGGTTCAATTTAAGTGGATATCTCATCCATTTTTGCAAGTTTTGCTCCAAATTTTCAACATGGGGTTCTTGGCACTCCATCTCATGAACTCAGTCACTGTCATTTTGTTATTTGGTCCAGAAAGGTGATTTCACGGTCACTGCTCAGAATCACCTTTTGGGACCGAGTAATGAAACAGTGCCACTGTTCATAAGATGGGCTCCCAAAATGCCTATGTTGAAAATATGGTGAACAAATTCCACAAAATGACTGTTACGAGAGCGCATTGAGTAGCTCATAACTTTGAGAATTGTTAATATTTTCACTCCAGATTTTCAACATTGCCATTTTTTCACACGTCCTTATAAACAGTAGAGCTGTCATTTTTCACATCCTACCCAAAAAGTGTTTCTGAACATCTGGCGAAGAATGCCACAGTTGCTGTGGGAAATCAATGTTCAGGATGCAGTAACAAAATCACAGTGCCACTGTTCATGAGCAGAGGTCCCAAATGCTTTCATGAGGTGGGGTCACAAAAAGTCCATGTTGAAAATTTGGAGTCCAAATACCAACAAAATCCCAAGGCATTAAGGTTTCTAACCATAATGTCCCACCCTGTAGAGACTGACAGGTATCGGGGGGGAGGTGACTTTGGATTGTCATCTGTAGTGGTCATGCCATTCCTCCCCACCCTGCAGCCTGTGACATGCATCAAGGTGTGCCTTGGACTCTTCGGCCCCAAAGTTCACCCCATTTTCCTATACTGCACTCATCTCAACATATTTCCTTATAGAATCGGGTGAGCGTAAGGCCTGATGACCCCAAGGCACAACGCGACACTTGTCAGAGTCTGCAAGGTAGGGTAAGGTGAAATGGCATGAGCGTTGTGGCAGATGACCCAAAGGCACACCTCAATGCCTGTCAGTCTCAGCAGGCTGATGTGGGGTTAGTGTCGGCAAGAAAACATTCAGCACTGACAAATGCTTGTTTCCTTCTGCTTTTGCTCACTTCCTTCATGCAGAAGCTGGTTGCCTTCCCTATGCCTTTACTTAATTTTGTCCTCTGTTCCTCTACCCATCTCTGACAATCCTCCCCTGCTAGGCTGCTTCTGATGAAGTCTCCCATTTCTTTAAAATCCACCCTATTTAAGTCCAGGACCATCGTCTTTTTGTGGCTTGCCTCTGCACCCATCGTAATATTGAACCACACTGTACAGTGATCACTGGTTCCCATTGGATAGCCCACTGTGACATGACTAGGCACTATCACAGCCTCCAGTAGGACAGGGATTCAGAGGAACAAAGGGAGAAAGCATGTCCCAAATAGGATAGCACCTTTATCCCATGAGTCATTTTCAGCTCTCAGCATGCTAAGTCCATAGGACAGGAAAGGTGCTAATGGGACACTTGCCAGCCCATATGGGCCAACTAACATCTACGCACAATGCCTCTGTGCATCACTGCATGGAGGAATTGTACAGAGTATTCCCAGCGCCCACCTCCTGATCGCAATTCAGATGTCCCTGATATTATAATAAAATGATACCTGGCATCTAGTAGTTCCCCCCAGTCACATTCAGACAACCCCAATTAGTAAAATGATCCCTGGCATCTAGAATTTCCCCAACCCCAATCACCATTCAGATACTTCTGATTAGTATATTAAGAGGATCCCTGACATATGTATGACTCTGATTGTAAGTCTGAGCCCCCTCCCAATTCCACCCATTAAGGTCCTTCCACCCCTCTCCCCTTGGTGGGTCACAAATTACCCCAGCTGCCAGTCCCTCCCACTGTGACAGTGACAGGTCCAGCCCCCCCTGCTCACCACCTTGGTTGGCCACTTTCTGAGTGATGGGGAGTGAGCACACACCAACTATAGAAACAGATGTTTTACAGTAGGTGTGCACTCACCCCTTTCACTCTCTTTCACTCAGACAGTGGTCAGCCAAGGTAATGAGCTAAGATGCTGTACCCATTACAGTCACAGGGAAGTGGTTGCAATCTTGGATAAATGGGAGGCAAATGGGGAAGGGGTGGAAGGATCTGGCTGGATGGCTTTGGGAGGGGGCTCAGATTTGCGAGTGGCGGATGGGGCTACTAGATGTCAGGGATCATGAAAAAATAGAAACACAGAAACATAAACAATGATGGCAGCAAAAAAAAATGGTACATCCTGTCTGCTCCTATTTCCCCCTATTAAACCTCGGAACCTACTGTCCATACAGGGCACTAGCCTTCACTATCCACTCCCCTGTTCCCCTCCCTACTACTATTAGCCTGAGTAGCCATTATACCCTTCACTTTGTCACAGCTATGCTTGAAATTATTTATGGTTTTGGTGCCTGCCATCTCAGTTGGCAGATTCTTCCACATTTCCAAGACCATTTCTGGAAAATAAAACTTTCCAATATCCCTCTTGAACTTCCCTCCTGTCAGTTCCTACTTGTGCCCCTGTGTCCTTGAACTGTTACTCATGCTACTGTAAGTAGTTCTTCTCCGTTCACCTTGTTTATTCCTTACAGGAACTTGAAGGTCTCTATCATATCACTCCTCTCTTGTCTGGTCTCTAGTGAAGACATGTTCAGGGCCTCAAGCAAATCCTCATACGATCTGTCTTGTCAGCCCTGAATCATCCTGATCACCGTTTGTCCTTATCTTTCCTGAGGTGAGGTCTTCAGAACTCTGCACAGTATACCAGGTGCAGCCTCAACATTGATCAATAAAGAGGCAGTAAACCTCTTTTCTTCTACTATCAGAACCCCCTCTGGCACATCCTAGCAGCCTATTTGCCTTACTAGATGCCTCACTGTACTTGCTTGATTGTTTAAGGGAGTCACTAATGATGACTCATAGGTCCCTTTCCTCAGCTGTAGTGCTCAGCTCTATCCCTCCTATCCAGTACTCTGTCCTGGGGTTCTTGTCCCCTAAATGAATCACCTTGCATTTTTTGGCACTGAATTTCAACTGCTAAACCTTAGGCCACCTCTCTGCTCTTTAAATGTCTCTCTGCAGTTTCCTATGTCCCCCGTCACTGTCTACCCTCCCATGAGCTTGGTGTCATCTTCAAAGAGACACAGCCCCAGATTCATTCTCAAATGGTGTTAATGAGCATATTGAAGAGGGCAAGAGTCAGGATGGATCCCTGTGGCATTCCACTCATGTCCTCCCTCTCTTTTGATTTGACACCATAATCACAACCCTCTGCTGTCTCTCATTCAACTAAAGCCCGCTCACCCCCACCAAAACACTGCTTATATTTTCCTTCAAATCCCTGGACCTCACCCCCTTGTGCCGTGACCTAAGCCACTATGATTGGTCCCCTATCTCACTGGCCTGCTCCACTGACTCCATGATAACGTATTGATAACGTATTTCAAAACAAAATTCCTCAAAATATGGGACTGCCACCCCCCCCCCGAGCAGGACATGAGAAAAGGTACCTCCCCTTCCCTAGATCATGGCTGAGCTCATAGCTTGCTTGCAAGTGCATGATTTGGCCTGGTCAGAAGAGAAACATAACCCATCCCCCATGGCTTCCAGAGGTATCATCACTTCTGCAACACCTGTACCAGGGCAATAAGGCTTGCCAAAGGTGAGTATTTTACATCTACCTTCAGTGCCAACATTGGTTACCTGTCTAAATTTTGGAAGGCTGCCACAATCTCTTCTCCCCTCCCACTCAATTTCCTTTGTCTGTCCTCAAAGTGGGTGACACCTCTATCTCTAACCCCTCCTTCATCACCACAGAGGTGTAATTCATTTTTATCACCTTCCTCTCACCCCTGCCAACCTGCATGATTGTCATATCCTTCCTTCCCCCTATTGTTTTTTTTCTCTCCAGTAACTCCATCCTCCCACACCGTCACCCTTCCCGCCCTTAATCCTTCCAAGAGTAGGATCCCAGATGGCCTGGATAGCAAGCTCCTACATCTCTCTGCTCCTGCAGTCTCCTCCCCATTGGCTGACCTCTCTAACCTCTCTTTCTGCTGTTCCTCCATCCCTGCTGGCTGGAAGACTGTCACTGTTACTCCTCCTCCTCCAAAAGGTGGTGACCCATCTGCTACTAACAGCTACCGACCCATTTCTCTCCTTCCTCCAAAATACAGGAACAAATTATCTTGTCCCAACTCTCTCCCTTTCTGGACTCCTCTTGCTTCTTCACCCAATAAAAGTCTGGCTTCTGCAAAAATCACTCCACCACCATCTCCCTGCTCAGGCTCACCAAATCCATCCGCAATGATATGGATCACAGCCTATTCACCTCTGCTATGTTCCTCGATCTAGCCAAAGCATTCAACCCTGTCTCCCACCCCAATTATTAGTCAAACTCCAGGCTGCAGGCCTCTCCGACTCAGCCATTGGCTGTTCCTCTCCTACCGCATGGGTAGGTCCCAGGCAGTCACAATTGGTGACCCCCTCTCTCTTCCCTGCCTTTATCCACTTGGGTCCCACAAGGATCTGTGTTAGGTCCTCTGCTTTTCTCCATTTTCCTTCATGATCCCCCCTCTGTATGCTTGTCTGCATCCATTCTTATATAAATGGATGACATGGTCCACTTCACAGCAGGCCCACAGGCCCCAGCTGGACTTCAATCAAATTCAGCCCTGGCCATGCACAAATCAGCTTTTCCTCAATGCCAAAAGGTACAAGGCATAGACTCTCTAGGCTCCCTCCCCTTCCTACTATCCATATCCTGGATGGCTCCCCTGTGGAGGATGTTACCATCTTTATTTATCTTGGTATCTAGCTAGACCAGCACCTAAACTTTTCTGAACAATTGGATGCTATAGTCAAAAGCTGAACCCCAATTTGGTGCACTTTACAGGAACTGTGACTGTATCCCATCTCCGGCACACTATTATCGAGAGAATGATCCTCCCAATTTTTGACTATGGTGATGTGGTCTACAGCGCAGCCCCAGTCACTATCTTTGCCAGACTGGACACACTCTACAACTATTTCTGCCATTACACTCTCGACTATCCTTATTGGACTCATCACTGTTCTATGTATAAATGTCTCTCCTTTTCTTCTCTTGTGGACAGACACCATGAGCACTGTGCCAGCTTTGTGGGAAAATCTGGTTTGTTTCCCTACCTTCCTATCTCTTGCCCTTCCCCCACCCACAGCCATACCTTCAGAAGCTGAAATATTCAAAACCTAGCAGTCTCTTCATTTTCCATAACCTCCATTGGCAATGCCACATTCAGCCACCGCTTCCCTAAAATCTGGAACTCCCTTGCCCCAGCCATTCACCAATCTTCCTGCCCTGGATTCTTTCAAACCACTTCAGAGGTCTCACCTCTCCCTCCTGCACTTGCTCTAATTTTCTCTCTTGCTCTCCTATGACTTGTTTCCAATTTAGGTACAGCTATAATTTGGCACTTATGCTTCCACTCTAGGTATTATGCACAAATGTTTACAGCTAGTGTTGATTTAAACTGCTCTGTATTTGATTACTAGCATATGTTTGTGGCTCCTGACTGCACTGTATATGCATTGTTGATTGTTTGCTTGTCACTCAAGTTCTCACATCTTGCATGTATTATTCCCAATGTAATTTGCAATTGTGTACCACTCTGCTCCATGTATGTTGTGTGCATTTTGAACTTTTGTGCTACCTAAGCCCCACTTGTACAAGTTCTCCTTCCACCAGGATGCATCTGGAAGTTAGCTCCCAGCTTAGTATGCCTGGGGGGGACACTAGACACCAGGGATCATTTTACTATAATAACTGGAGCCATTTAAACTGCCATCGGGGGTGTAGAACCTTTATATGCCAAGGATCATTTTGGTATACTACTTGGGAGCATCAGAATGGTGACCAGAGGTAGGGTGACAATATGCACCACTGTGTGCTCAAATGAGGGCAGGATTTTTGGAAGCAGTAAACAGTATTGCAATTTCCGTTGTTAAGCACTTTCAAAACCTTTTATATAGCACTGTGCTCTGTATACAGGAGGGGATCCCTCATTTGCAAGGCTTTAGTAGTACATACAGTATGCATATGCACCTGATCAGGCTAGCACTGGGGGCTGCTAAATATATGGCAACTGTTCAGCCATGCTGTTCTCCCACATGGCACAGTGCTTAGATGTTTAGCACGCTGCTAACCTGGAGGCTGTATAGCGCAGTGGTCTAAGGCTCTGAGCTACAAATCTGGTGGCATCCAGCAGACCAGACCTCAGTTTGAATCCTACAGCTTCCACTTACATACTGTGTGACCCTGAACAAGTCACTTAACTTCCTTGTGTTCCCAGGTCGCTCCTGTAAAAAAGCTTTCAGCTTAGTGTGCTATTCCTGGTTAAACAACTAAAAAAAAAAATCCTTCTGAAAATGGGGCCCTAATTGACTAAATAGCCCCTGCCAATGCCTCTTAAGATGCAGAAAGTAAACAAAAATTAATTATCTTTATGTATTATTGTATGTTATTTTCCATGGAAAACTTTTATCCTATTTCAAAACATTGTGATGTGTCTTAAATATGAATAACAACTGTAGCTAAAATACAATTTCTCCTTTCATCCGAGTGCTGCTTTTATTTACTTATAAAAATACAGTCTGGTGAGCTGGTTTAGCAGCTTGGTGGTAGCTGTACTGCTTCCCATACGAGTGGCCTGGTTTTGGGGGAAGACCCGGGTCAAACAGGGGTTAGCTGGTGGGAGAGATGATTGAGCATCTCAGGGACTGCTCTCCTCTCAGGGAGGGGGAGTCTGACCACCCTGCTCTTTAACAGCCACCTAGGAGGAATGCTGGCAGGGCATCAGAGTGGCATAATGGTCAGGGCTCAGGTAGGCACAAAGCAGTACTTGCCTTTAACTGGGATGGCATCATTGTATGCTTGACTGCCCAGGGGATAAACCAAAGGTAGAAAACCTCTGATGGCAAAATAATCCACCAACCTGCCACAGGCTTTGCAATTACTAACCAGGCTCTGCTCCTGCCTGAATATGTGTCTCCTTGTGAATGGCCCTCTCCGTCCTGGCCCCATTACGGGGGGAAGGGCATGGGAGATCTCAGAGCAGGCAAGTCCTGGTGATTTTGGGTGATGGAGATGGACAGGTCAGTGCACAAGGGGGTCAGTGGGTGACCTAGAAGATAAACATGGACGATAAACTATGATGTGGAACCTTTGTAAAAGAGCCATGTGCTCAAAGGTTTTTTCCGAATCACTAAATAAATAAAAAAAAAGAATAAAAGAAAACATCTCAATGGAAAAAGAAATAAAACACAGTTTGGGAATCTCAAACTCAATAACACAGTCATACCATATAAACAGCATAATTATGCACTATGTGGCTAGACCAGGGCAGGTTTATTAGTGGAGACCAAGTGCCTGGCAAAGCTCTGTCCACCTTGCAAAGCTCCACAGATATGTAATGGGGAGGTTAGGAGCTGTGAGTGCCACCAGTGAGGCATCACAGTGAAGTTATTCAGAACAGAAAGAGCAAATTATGCATATGCCAGCTGAGCTCCTGACGAGAATTGGGCCCTGAGCGACTGCTGCAAAATATATTTTTTTCTTAACCAAGAACCATTATTAAACAAAACATTCAACAAAAACAAAAACTAAATCAAAACTAACTCAGCAGAGTACAAACTAGGAAATCAGTTGGCTTACACTTTTACAGCTCCTGCAGAACTCTTTCCAAGCATTCAACTTAGATAAGTTGCTGGACCAACACAGAAATTAATTACACATAAGTGTGATCAAAACTTTAACTTAGAAAAATGCATGTGGTCCCCTACGTTTATATGGTATGAGAGTGATATGTTAGGAATATCCTAAGAATTAACTTCCTATACAAATGTGTCTAAGAGTAAATGAAGGCAGCACTTATCTAAAAGAATAAACAACATCATTTTACATTAGTTCTAAAAGTTTCTTGTCACATCACAATGTTCTGAAATTTGATTAAAGGTGTACAAGCAAAACAAGATGTAAAACCCCATAAAGAAGTAGAATAATAGATAGCCCTGTTTTGTTTACCTTCTGCTCTGCAGCAGACATCCTCTCATCAAGCCAGCAGCTCCCTGAATGCAACAGGATATGAGTGCAAAGTCAGGCCATTGAAGCCGGGGAAGGGTCATTTCAGAATGTAGTCCATTTCAGTATATAGTTTATTTGTTTCAGTATGTAGAGTATGTGAATTTTTCAGTTTACAGGGTATGCATTTCAATACATAGTGTATGTGTTTCACCATGTAGTGTATTTGTTTCAGTATATAATGTATGTGTTTTTTTAAATATACTGTGTATGTATTTCAGTATATAATATATTTCTCTCAGTATATAGCATATGCAAAAGTTTTCAATAGAGAGGGTACGTGTTTTTAATATATAGTGTATTTGTTTCATTATATAGTGTATGCAGATTTTTCAATGCACAGTGTATTTATTTCAATATATAGTATATGTATTTCAGTATAAAGTGTTTGTTGAATTTTGTTGACCCGGTAAGCCCACTGGGCCTAGAAGTCCCTTTTTCAGGGGCAACTGGGGGATACAGATGGTAAGCAACTGAAACTGAACCAGATTAAGCTGTTGGTGGTATTTTTAGTGAATGAGGGAAATTTGGCCAGTACACCGGGGACATTCCCCTACTCTTTTCGATAAGTGCCATGGGATCTTTAACATCCACCTGAACTAACACCAATCCAGGCAGATGGGGCCTCGGTTTAACGTCTCATCCGAAAGACAGCACCTCAGAAGTGCAGCACCCCTCTCATGCTGCACTAGTGTCAGTATTGGGATATTAACCCAAATGCCAGAAGTGGGAACTGAACCCACAGCCCTCTGATCTCCCAGCCTCAGAGGTGAGTGTGCTACCTACTGAGCCACTGACACTGACATAGCCACTGACACTGACATTTGTTTCAATATATAGTTGTATTTGTTTCAGTAGACTGTGTATGTGCTTTTTTCAATGTGTAGTGTATGCATTTCAATAGATAGTGTATGTATGTCAATATATAGCGTATTTGTTTCAGTATATAGTATATGCAGATTTTTTCGATATATAGTGTATGTGTTACAATGTATAGAGTATTTGTTTCAGTAGATAGTTTATGTGGATGTTTCAGTCTGCAGTGTATGTATCTCAATAGGTAGTGTATATGTTTCAATACACAGTACATTTGTTTCAGTATATCGTGTATGTGGATTTTCAATACTCATTATGTAGATTTCAGTAGATGGTGTATGTATTTCACTGTATAATGTAAGCAATTCACTATATAGTGTATGTGTTTCACTATATGATATATGCATTTCAGTATACAGTATATGTATTTCACTATATGATGTATATATTTCAATAGATAGTGTATGTGGTTCACTACATTGTGTATGCATTTCACTATATGATGCATGTATTTCACTATATGATATATCTATTTCACTATGTAGTGTATGTGTTTTACTATACAGCCAGAGATTATGAATTATGTCCCTAACGGCTTGCTATATACTACCTCCTGTCTCATATCATTCTATTGAGGGATTCTCTTTGTTTTTTGTTACATAAATAAATAACACACAGACACACTTTCTGTGTTTGTTGTTTCTATAAAATTGTAAAAACGTGTATTGAATTAAAAAAAATCTCTGTTGTTTCTAGAACAATTGCAATAAAGTGTACTGAATTAAAATAAAACACAAAGACACACTTTATTGTTACTATATCATTTATTTGCCTGGTACCAAAAGTTAAATTCATTTTCCACTTGACCCCGTATCTGGTTGCTTGTTTTTTACGTTCTGTGTTCTAATGTACTTTTTTCTTACGTATTTCTTATAATATGGTGATTGGCATTGTTACCTGTGTTTCAACTATGCTATGATTTCAATAAAGAAGTATAAAAAAAAGCTTTTATAAGCTTAGATCAGATGTTTGCTTGTCCCGCTGTCCTTCTGGGGCAATGTACAGTCTTCTGTGACTGTACTTAGACCCGAGAGGATAGTGGAACCAGCAAACAAAATATTGGAGCTTATAAAAAATGCTTAACATGCACTGCATGCAGGCTACTGAATCTCCCACTGCTGCAGCCCAGCTCTAGTGTCAGCTGCAGGGGATTCTGGGATTTCTGGGTACAGGAATTGCCAGCTTGGAAGTCAGCAGACTCAGCCTGATACAATCTACTATAATACAGTAAACAGTAAGTACAAAAACATGTTTCTGCACACTAAGTGCAAATTGTGACCAGCCTACACTTGGGTGTTGGGCTCTTAGTGCTGACTGTGCCCCTTTAAGGCATGCCCAGTGGGTTGGGCTACCATCTGTTGACCTATCCCTAGGGGGTCATGGGTCATGAGGTGTAGCCGAGTGTCTTTTGCACCTAGGTTTAGACTAACGAAGGTAACCCACCCCTGACTATGCCTTAATACTGTTTTTAAGAATGCAATAAGGTACAACAGGGTGTGTGATTATGGGTCAATAATCACACACCTCTCAAGGGTGTTGTTAGGGATGAGGCGCTTTGGCCAAAAGCCTTTAAACACCCAGGAGAGGTGTGTGATTATTGACCATAATCAAACACCAGTAAGTGCCTTATCGCTCTTCTAACATGTAAAGAAAAATTATTTTCAAAATCTCTCTATAAACTGTTTTAACTTGCTTGAAAACATGACATTTATTCCATTTTAGCAAATGGGCCAAAATAGTCCTTTTTTAACAGCAAACTACAGGTATATTATTCCTGTTTTTTTTTTTTAATGTTTTGCACTTTGCCAATACTTTTAATGGATACAACTGCCTTGTAACAATGATACCTGCAGCCATTTCTTCTTGCAGACTGAAGCACCCGAAACTTGTGTATATGTGAGGTTTTTTACACTGTTCCATCAGGAAAAGATATCTTCTATCTCTGCTCACTGTCCTCTGCGTTAAAAAGTGAGTGCAATGTTGAACAGAGTAAGATGCTTGATTCTTACTTTGAAATAAAAAGCTATGACTCCAGCCATGCGCATTACCATCAGCACAAATGCGCATGCCTGAAGTCACAGATTTTTATTTCAAACTAAGCATTAAACATCTTACAGCGGTCAGTTCAAAATCGTACTCACTTTTAACAGTTCAGGACATTAGGCAGTGGGTCTCTGCTGACATGCTAATGGTCAGTGGTGAAGTGAGCTGCAGGCTTTGAAGATGTGCTGTGCTCAGCTGCACGGTTGTCATTGGATGTGTTACATAGATACATAGACACTGTCAGCAGATAAGGGCCTATGGCCCTCCCAGTCTGCCCATTTGAGCTTGTAAGTTCCCTTTACGTTTTTCTAGAAGTCTTTTGCCCCTTACCTCTGACCTCCTGAATTCCCTTATGTCTATCCCATGCATTCTTAAATCCCATGACTGTTTCAGCCCCCATCATTTCCTCTGGCAGGGTGTTCCACTTGTCCACCATCCTTTCTGTGAAGAAATTCTTCCTCACTTTCTTTTAAATCGCCCTCCCTCCAACTTCATCCCATGCCCTGTAGTTCTGGAACATCTTTTTCACTGGAAAATAGTGTATTCCTACACCCTGGTCCTCCCTGTAAGGTACTTGTATGTCTCTATCATATCACCTCTCTCCCTCTTCTCCTCCAGGGAGTACATAATCAAGTCATTCAGCCTGTCCTTATAGGACTTATGATGCAATCCCTGTACCATCTTTGTTGCCTTCCTCTGAATCTTCTCTACCCTGTCTATGTCCTTACAAAGGTAAGGTCTCCAGAACTGTACACTGTACTCCAGGTGGGGCCTCACTAGTGTCTTGTACAGTGGAATTATGACCTTCCTTTTCCTGCTGGTGATGCCCCTGCCTATGCATCCCAGAATCACATTTGCTTTACCTGCTGCCTTGTTGAACTGTTCTCCTACCTTGAGGTAATCAAAGATGATAACCCCAAGATCCCTTTCCTGCTTGGTGCATGATATATCCTCACTCCCCAACTGATATGTCGTTCTAGGGTTTTTGTGCCCCATATACATTATCTTGCACTTCTTTGCATTGAATTTCAGCTGCCAAACCCTTGACCATTCTTCAAGCTTCTGTGGGTCCCTCCTCATTCTGTCTACACCCTCTGGTGTGTTCACTCTGTTACAGATCTTCATATCATCAGTGAACAGGGAAATTCTGCCTTCTAGGTCCTGCACAATGTCACCAATGAAGACGTTGAATAGGTGCGGTCCCAACACTGATCCCTGTGGTACCCCACTGGTCACTTTTCTCTCTGTGGTGTGATGGTCATTTACCACCACCCTCTGTGTCCTGCCACCCAGACAATTACCCACCCACCACACTACTGTCCTACCCACTCCCATATTCCCCAGTTTGTTTAATAGCCTTCTATGTGGCACAGTGTCAAAGACCTTGCTGAAGTCCAGATAGGCCATGTCCACGGCCCTCCCCGATCCACCTTCCTTGTCACCCAGTCGAATAATTCAATGAGGATGGTCTGGCATGACCTCCCCCCAGTGAAACCATGCTGTCTTGAGTACTGTAGTCTGTTGGCAACCAGATGTTCCACCAATTTCTTCTTCAGTAGTGCATCCATTATCTTCCTGACTACCGAGGTCAGGCTGACTGATCTATAGTTCCACACTTCTTCTTTGTTCCTGCTTTTGTATAAGGGGACTACATCTGCTGTCCTCCAGTCTTTGGGCACCTCCCCTGTTTCCAGTGATTGGCTAAACAAGATTGCCAGATGTTCAGTCACCACCAATGAAGTGCTGGGGATCTCTTCATTTGAGGGCATTTCTGCAGCCATGCTGAATGTGCTGAGTACTGATATTGATACATGTTTTTGTGCTCAGGTTCTCTTGGCTAAAACTAGAACTGGCATATATTTATTCGTCAATAATTACAGGCATGTGATCTGCTCTTAGTCAATCAGAAAATAGAATTTTTCTCTACGTGTTATGGACAAACATATTTTCATTTTTTTTAAATGAATGTTTCTTTTTCAGTTAAAATTCTAATGGTTCTACTGTACATGAGAGTTTCCAGCTGTTAATGTATCCCTGTCAGAATGTGATCAACCAACCAAATGTTTGTAATGCCTGCCTGCTTGGCTAATTGCAGGATAAGGGGCCTGAGTGCTGAAACGGGTGCCTCCACCCGGAGGACAGGGTTGTTAGTAACAAGGCTAACCTGGATACAGCCTTCCGGGACACTGTAACCCCACTCTTTCCCCTCTAGTGGCCTAGACAATATGCAACAAACACTTTCACAGTAGCCCCTATTCAGCATACAAATCCCCACACTGTTTGCACTTACCACCAGGGCTGGTTCCACCAGTTCAACCCTGGAGACCCCCTGTAAGACAAGATTAGGCACAGCAAATAACAACAGTACAGTGCTTTTGGTACAAACTCAAACCACAGTCAGAATAAATGCAAAAAGAGTTAGATCCGATTTATGCAGGGGAATTGAATAAGGGAGGGGCATAATCAGGTTGATTGATTTGAAAACTGATCTAGTCAGACAATTATGCAAGCACTTGTAGTCCCTATACAGTCACATGCTCTGGGTACCCAGTTGGAAGTAAGGTGGGCTAGCCAGGAACGTTGCCTGGGGTAGGCCGGCATCATAGCTGGGGGGTACCAGATTTTGGGATGCCAAAAAGAGGACACTTAGTCCCTCCCCAATGAGCCTTTATGCCAGACTTCACAGTTCATTTACAAGGAGGTCCTAGGTAGGAGAGGCTATACAAATTATAAAACTAATGATAATACAACAGGTTAGAAAAGGTACATGAAGAATATTTGGCAGCTGGAAAAGAGGACATGTCCTTGGAAAAGAGGACATCTGGTAACCCTAGGTTGGGGCCCTGTGATGAAATGAAAAAAGCATGCACAACCATACACAATTTGTAATCCAGAGCTTGAAGGCTCAGTTCGTGAAAGGAAATGCAACAATGCAATCAGATGACAACACTTGAGATTTAGCTGTTGTTGCAGGGAGCTACCCTGATCGTTACATACGCTACCCAATGCAAGACACAGGAGGGATGAGATGGAGACTGCAGGTTGACAAATGGTATGCCAGGAGAAGCAAGGACCACACGAATCACTGAGGTGTCATTCCCTGTTAGAGATGTTGAGCAGGGGGCTCATCCTCGGGTGAGTCTCTCGTCGATGGTGTTCTCTGTGCCTGAAGTAGCTGGCTGGGCCAGTGTGGCAGGGCCCAGACTGGGTAAAACTGTTCGGAAATCAGTCCAGGAAGGCTGGATGCAGCTTCCAGCAAGCGTGGCACAATTAAACAGTGGGGAACCAAATCGCGACCCACTAACAGCACATGGCACATTTATAGTAAAGCAATCACCATACCACAAAGCAGATAGCAGTCCAGCAGCAATATTAGTGTCTCTGAGCACAACCAGGAGTTCTATGGTGAATGGATATTCTGACAGGCCGATCGCATACAGCAAATTTTCGGTCTTCTTCAGGTTTAAGCCTGGTCACACTTCAGTGTTTTTTTTCTCTCACTCAATTCAGATACAATCCAGAGTATTAAGCCTTTCAGAGGATTCCCTCTCGAGGGACTGCAGGCAGACAGGCCAGACTTGGCCTTTCCACCAATCTCCTGTGCGAACTATGCAGGAGCTGCTGCTTGAATCACTCAAGCTGTTTACTCTGCAAACTTTAACTCCAGACTGATTCACTACAGCAGGCAGCTTGGGAATTTCCCTTCGGTCCAAAAGGTTCTGCTTGGTTGATCCATCTGTCTGTCAAAGCAAGGGCCCCCCTCCAGTTCTGTTTTGGTGCCAAAATGTAAAAACTACAATTCCTACAGAAATTTGCTCCCACAAGACCCCTGGGGAAAGGCTCCATTTTAGAGTCTGATAAAGTATTGATTATGGTTGACTGGCAGTCCAAAACCAAAATGGCGGTGTAATACATAAAGTCCATGCTGTAAAGAAGGCAGGTTAAACAAACTACTGTACAATACTATCGCCATGCTAATAGATAATCAGCACATAAGTACGGCTTCTCACAGAGCTCCCTCTGCGCACATAGTGATGGCAGAACGGAGTGATTATCTGACGGCCCGGGCGGGACTCGAGCATAAAAACACTCAGCCCCCTCCCAGATTAAATAAGCACCACGTTATTGGCAGCTCTTAAAGAGACAGAGCACAGAGGCATTAAGGTACTCTCACACAAACACTTTTAAATACTAAGACACAGGATGCCATCCTGGCAGTGGGCATTTAGGCACACCCAAGGTAGACTTTCCGGAACCCCCATTTGTAGGGGTTACACCCTTCCCTGCCTGGAAAAACTTGGCATCTGCGTCAAGTCTACTCCATCACAAATTTGAAGAATCAATATATACAAGACATACGTGACATTAGCATACTATGGAAATACTATCTGATGCATCAGTTAATGTAAACTTATTATATTTCTATACATTTCACTATACCATATCTTCATTGACAATACTTATGCATGTTTCATGCACTCTCTATACTGATTCTATTATGATTAAAATACTATGAACAGTCACCTATGACTTCACTTTATAACTTCTTGTACAGTAAACAATGCAGAAGGGGGTTCTTCCCTATCAGCTAACTTGGGGCTAGATGGGACAGGGACACCATGTTCTGAAGGAAGAACAATTAATCGGGAGGTGGCAGTCAATCTCAGTTTGGGCAGTGAATTCTTGGAAATGTAAACACCTTTATGGACCACATTGAGAGGTAAGACCACAGGCCTGTCCGGGAAATCATAACTAAAACGTACCACTGGTATAACAGGTCACCCAGATTTTCTGGGGGGAACAGACACAGGCTCTGGGCAGTCAACACTGGCACTGATTTCTTCTCCTGTAGTGAGGGATGCCTCTGCTCTGGTTGAAATGTCCAGATTGGGAACACTACCAGCTCCTGGCTCTGCAGACTCTGTTTCCAGAATACTTTGCTCATTATTATTTTCTGAAGAGGGCCCAAATTGCTCATTCTGAGGAGACTCTGGCACAATTAGGCTTTGTGGCACTGAAGGGGTGCTGTCAATGCTTTCATATTGTTCTTCAGGTTCTGGTATGTCACCAGGGAGACTCAGACCATCAGCCCCTTCTTCGGGCAAGTCAAACAGTTCTGCAAGACACAGAGAGTCTGTAACCTCAGATGTGATACTTTGCACCTCACTTTCAGGGGGCACTGGATCCAGAGAAGAAGCTGGGGGTTAGGCAGTTCTGAAGACCCAGCTTCATCCCCATGATTCTGCAGAAGATTGCCTTGAAACAACTGACTCAGTTCATATGAGGAATAATAGGCATTATCACAGTCACTCTCATCAGAGACAGACGAACAGTCATTACTATCACTCTGGGCCTGCTGAGGAGAAGGCCTGAGTTCTGGAACAACACAGACAGGTTGGCTCTGTTTCCTCTTTGCAGCAGCTTGAGTCAGTGGCCCAGGAGAAATGTCAAGTGTTGGTTCAGCATCAACAGCAACTTGGCCAATGGGCAGCAAGTGATTGCAGTGCATGGTCTTAACAGCTTTGGAACTATTTTCTGGGCGCACTTTGTACACCAGCAGATCATCCAATTTACCAACTACTACACGAGGAAGATGGTGCCATCTATCAGCAATTTTGTGTTTTCCATGCAGTCCCAAATTGTGTAGTAGTACCCCATCTCCAAGCAACAACTCCTGGGCTTTTACTCGTCGATCATGTCTTTCTTTGCTGGCAAGATTTCTCTTAGCAGCCATAGTTTGAGATAGTTGATAGGCATGATTCAACTGATCTTTCAATTTCTGTACATACTGCAAGTAGTTTTCAGCTCGGGACCCCATCTGGAGACACCCTAAAGCAGACATCAACTGGCAGTTGGACCTCCCTCCTGAACATGATACGGTAGGGGGAGAACCAAGTAGCATCACTTTTGGTGCAGTTGTACACGTGTACCAAGCTGCTGATCTGCTGGCTCCACTTATGCTTGTCTTTTGGATGTAGGGTGCTCAGCATGGCCAGAAGGGTGTGGTTAAAGTGTTCTGGTTGAGGGTCCCCCAGTGGGTAATAGGGGGTGGTTCTTGACTTCTGCACCCCCCACAGAGAGAGCATTTCTTTGATTAGCCTACTTTCAAAGTCTCTGCCTTGGTCAGAATGGATCCGCTGGGGGGCACCATAGTGGACAAACAATTTTTTCACTAGCATCTTGGCCATGTTAGAGGCTTTTTGATCTTTAGTTGGGAAGGCTTGTGCATATCGTGTAAAATGATCAGTATCTACCAACACATTGCCAATGTTCTTTTGGTCAGGTTCTAAGCACAAGAAGTATATGCTGACCAGTTCCATGGGGGCACTGGTAATGATGTTGACAAGTGAGGCAGCTTCCTGGGGCAAAGTTTTCCACTGGAGGCAGCAACTGCAAGTTTTGATATGGTTCTCAACATCTGCCCCCATCTTTGTCCAGTACAATCAGGATCATACCAGGTCGAGAGTTCTGTCAATACCGAGGTGCCCCATGTGATTGTGGAGGAATCTCAGTACCAACTGCTTAAAGGCCATGGGTAGGACCAACTGTTACTTGTCTACTTGACCATGATGATCCACTGTCTCTCTGTATAACAATTGATCATGCAACTTTAACCTGGGGCCTTCCTTGAACAATAGAGCAGTTCGCAAATCAGGGGAATGCAACTTGGACACATCTTTCCCCGCACGCAGGGTGTCAAGTGCTGGTTGAATCATGGAATCTTTTTATTAAGCCCAATGAATACTGTGATTATCGAACTGAGGTAGTGCACTAATATCTAAAGCAGAGAAATGGCAACAGGCAGCCGGTATGCAGGTATCAGGAGGGCCCAAGCAATCTACTAGGCAGTCCACTGTGTCCGCAGACATTTGTTCATCTGTATCAAACTTTTGGCATAATGCTTTGATGTCAGGTTCAGACAGTCTGACCCAATTGTCCTTGGCAGCTGGTCTTCATGACAGGCCATCAGCATCAATGTGGTTTAGTCCCAGTCTGTATTCAACAGCATAATCATAAGTTGATAAGGCAGAAAGCCAATGGTGCCCAGTGGTGTCCAATTTAGCTGAAGTCTGCACATAGATCAGTGGGTTATTGTCAGTCTTCACTAATATCTTTGCCCCATAGAGGTACTCATGAAACTGGTCAATTATGGCCCATTTTAAAGCGAGGAATTCCAACTTGTGCACCGGATAGTTCCACTCTGACAGGAGGCAAGCTCCTACTGGTGAAAGCTACAGGTCTCAAACCATCTTCGTAGTCTTGATATAGCACAGCCCCAAGGCCCTGCAAACTAGCATCCATATGCAGAGCATAGCACTTAACAGGATCAGCATAGGCAAAAACTGGGGCGTCGGTGAGCTGGTATATGACTTTAAAGAAAGCTGCTTCACATTCAGGTGTCCACCATGTCCCAAAAGGCTCACCTGTTTGAAAACACATTTTCTCTTGGTCTTTGATAGCCCATTTTTGTATTTGCAGTTGGTAGGGGGGTAGCCTTGGGTAAGGTTAAGGAGCGGTCAAATCACTTTTGAATAGTCTTTGATGAACCTGCAATAGTAGCCACAGAACCCCAGGAAACACTGTAGCTCTTTTAGGTTATTGGGCTGAGGCCAGGTGGTCAAAGCTTCAACTCTACTGGGATCTGTCTGTATCCCTTCCACAGACACTATGTGTCCCACATATTTCACAGATGTTTGAAAAAAAAATGGCACTTGTCTATGGATTACTTGAGGCTGAATTCTTCCAAACGATCGAGGACTTTGAACAGTCTGGTCTAATGTTCCTCTGGCATGCATCCGAAAACAATGACATCATCCAAGCACACTAAACATTCCAGCAAGTTCATGTCTCCCACGGCACATTCCATCAATCTCTGGAAGGTGGCAGGGGCACCCTAAATCCCCTGTGGCATCCTCAGGAATTCATAGAACCCCAATAGACAGATGAAGGCTGTTTTTTCATGGTCCTTCGGGGCAATTGGAATCTGATAATATCCGCTGTGGAGATCCAGTACTGAGAACCACTGACCCCCATTCAGGCAATCCAGGGCATCCTGTATGCATGGCATAGTGTATTGATCTGGGATAGTCTGCCGGTTGAGAGTCCGATAGTCTACACACATCCTCATGGACCCATTCTTTTTACGCACCACTACAATGGGGGGATGCATATGGGCTTCTTGATTCTTGAATAATGCCAGCAGCAAGCATTTCCTATAGATGCCTCCTAACATCGTCTATGTCAGCTGGGGCCAGGCGTCAGGACCTCTCTCGAAATGGTCAGTCATCATACAGGCGTATGTTATGCTGAGCACCATGGACACACCCCACATCCTACTCTTTTAGTGAGAACACTTAGTCTCTCTGAACAAGTTTCCTGCTAATTTGGGTATTCCATTCGGCAGACAAAGGGGAATCACCAAAGTCAAATAAGTCCGGAGTCACTTTCTCCTTTTTGCCAGAGTACTGTTACTGGATAATACTGCAGTGTCTGCACAGAGTACTATAGCCAGCATACACCCCTGGTTCACACAAACGTCCCTATCCGACATGTTTCTCACTTACACCATCACTCGGCAGGCATAGGCATGGGCACATGCAGGTAGTATACTGGGCTTAACCATCAACCCCTTTGGCAGCTTCCCTTCACCAGGGGCATCTATCATCAATATTTTGTTCTTTACACCTCTCCTTAGGCGGACTTCTCCATGGATCGTATACTGGGCATTGGGGGCCAACACCAGAGAGTCAGGATCCTTTTTCCACACTATCCTCACTGGCTCATCTCGGTCCACTTCATTGGGTTTCTGTTGCAAGTCATAAGCCCTTTTGATTAATGCTGGAATTCTTAGGGCCTGTCCAGTCCATTGCCCTTGTTTCTCATGGCAGAGTTGTGCCAGTCTCCCAAACACGTGGGCATTTGTTCCAGTTAACAGAGGAACCCCATAATACAGTCCGGTAGGAAGGCACACCAGGGCTAGTGTCTCTGCTTGTTCATCTACACCAGTTACAGTTGCAGGAAAAGACAGCCAGAGCCAGACATATCCTAGGTAGGAATAAGACTTGTTGCTCAGGCTCCACACATATAGGCCGTCCAGAAATTGTAATGGCACATTAGATAAATGTTTGTCATACCAGTCCTGGAATACAGTGGTCACTTGCGAACCACTGTCGAGCACAGCCCAAGCATGGAAACCATTGACAGTCACAGTAGTTTGCATTGAGGGGCCTATTATTTTGGACCAGTCTGGAGAGACAGTAGCAGGGGCCTGGACAGACAATTTAGCCACAAAAAGTTTGAATTAGGAGTTCTTGATCCTTCACTGTGGTTGTTGACAGCACCCCTCGGCCAAGGTCTCACTTTCCGGAGCTCCCCTTGAAGTCTGTACACAACTTTATCTAAGTCTTTCTGAGACCGGCATTCTCTCTTCATATGGCCATCCTTTCCACAGTTGTAACAAATGATAGACTCCGGGGTCATCCTTGGAGAGGACATTGCATGAGGGACTAAAGCAGTAGTAAGCGATCGGAGCCCGATATCTGTTTGCAGTGGTGAAGGTGATGCAACGTGTCTTAACAGTTCCTTTAAGGTGGCAGTCAATTCTTTGATGTCAGCCTGGGGGGGGTCACTTTCGGTAGAAGATGCCTGAGGGTGCACTCCTACCCCCATGGCAGTCATGTCCTGAGAGGGGCCAGGGTCTTTGTTTGCAGTGGAGACCTCCATAAAGGCACCCACTGGTACTTTTTGACTTGCTTCAGCAGCTCGTCTCGCCACTGCTCAGCCCACGGTGAAACATCCTTAGTGATCTCCATTTCAGAGAGGTCTTCCTGTGCCGTGGTCACTCGGGTTGCGCCCACCCCATAATCACAATCTCTTTCTTCACCTTCAACCTACATGAGTTATTTTATCAGGTCGCAGTAGTCAGGTGGGTTATCTCTCCTATCATGGAGCTTTAACTGGATAATCTGCAATTTAGAGTGCTTGGCATGCTGTAGTATGTGCCCCAGCCTCACACGGTTCAAGTCACTGGTGGCTACTCCACCCTTTCGATAAGCTCTCTGCAGGGCCCTCTCCAGTTGAGTAGCATATGCAGACAGACTTTCCCCTCTTCACTGTTTGATACCTTTGAATTGCCACATCAAAGTCTCCTCTGACTCAGTGCTTCCGAAAGGTTTCACGTCAATTGCGCTCAAAACATTTCAGCGTTAGCATTTACAGTGCTTTCCAATTACATCGCATGCATTTAGAATGCAATTTAGTTGGAGGTGCACTTTGTCTGTAATGGGGTACAGGAGTTGGGGGGCCTCTATCAGAGCTTCACCCCACACAAGGCAGATGAGAGAAAGGCAGAGAGAGAGAGAGAGAAAGACAGACACCCACTGACAGACAAGACTTCAACAAGTTTGAAGAACATACTGTGTTAATCTCTCTCTCTCTCTTTCTCTGTCGGGGTTAGGAGGGCTCTGTGCGCTAACTCCATGATGGCAGAAGCAAATACTTAGGCCAGAGGGCTCCCTGTCAGGCACCCACTCTCTTCTGACCCTCTCTGGAGCTATCTAGCCAACAGTATTCTTTAGTTGCTAGATATGATCGGGCTGCACTGATCGCTTGTTTCACATAGCTGCAACTGTCGCTGCATGGGGAACACTATCCCTCGCTTAGCGAGATATTTGAATGACTGCCTTTCAGGAATGCACTGGCTGTGCAATAATGGGTGCGGCTCTGCTGACAAAACGTTTTCTAGGTCATACTAGGACAGACCAGTTTAAAAGGTAACTTCACATTTTTCTGGCTAGAAGTAAGAGCCAAATACAACACAGACTATGACAATTCAGCAGAATGTTATTTTTTCTACATCGCTACATCGCTATGTTTTGAGGTCCATACAGAACTCCAGAATTGCTGAAGTTAACTTAGCAAGTCAATAAAGCGATTCCAGATTTTTTAAGTCCCTTAATTTTTTTATGCGCCAGTTCGGTTTCACGATGAAATGGTTAGAGCGCTGTGTTGTCATTCGCGGTAAATGATGCGCTAAGTTGTTTTCGCTGAAATGTTTGCGGCGAATTGACGTGCTACTCTTCCAAAATTGCCTTCCAGGGCAGACAGGTACTTTTGAGCAGACGCCTCAGGATTCGTGGACCTCAGAAATCTAATGGCTTTCAGGACAAGACCCCTCAAACTTTCCATGATCCTTTTTCACTTCTCAGCCTCTGCACACTGCCACTTGGGTACCAAGGGGGCAACATAGTCGATCCAGGTCTCCCAGTCATCCTCCCCCTGTGGGGTGGGGAGGGTACCTGAGAACACCCTCAACTTGCGGTACGTGTCATGACTAACTGCAGGCACCAATGTAGGTACAGGCACTGGAGCCAGTACTGGAAGGGTTGGGGGCATGGGGGAAGGTATACCCCCAGGTGGTAGGAATAATTGCTTAAAGTCCTCTATGGTTTTCCCATTCTCCACCAACAGCTTAGCAAATTTCTCCTCAAAAGTCTCAGATAATGGGGGGGGTCATCCTCTAAGGGACCCTTACTATCTTTAGTCATTACCCTCCAAGCAGTTGGGGACCCTTTGGGGGTAACAGTCGTTGGCATCTTAGTGCCATCCACAGGGTCACTACACTCCACCGAGGCCATGAGGGTTTGGGTCGTTAAATCAGCCTGCTGACCAACCACCACAGCGTTTTTCAAACCTTCGACTTTGGAGAGAACCCCTTCTATGGTGCTCTTGCTAATACTCAAGGGAATGTCTAGTATGAGCACAGCATGAAGGGAGTCAACCTCCTGCCCCGTACACCACCCCACCAACTGGTGCACAATGACTTCTACTGGTGTGGCCATATTCCAGCAACAATGGTTCTAACATCTGACCACTAGGGGCACTAATCCCAGTGTTGGTGCCTCCAAGATGTAACCCCTGCCTGCTTGGCTAATTGAAGGTTAGAGGGCCTGGGTACTGAAACAGGTGCCTCCACCCAGAAGACAGGGTTGTTAGTAACAAGGCTAACCTGGGTACTGCCCTCCAGGACACTGCAACCCCCCTCTTTCCCCTCTAGTGGCCTAGACAATATGCAACAAACACTTTCACAGTAGCCCCTATTCAGCATACAAATCCCCACACTGTTCGCACTTACCACCAGGGCTGGTTCCACCAGTTCGACCCTGGGGACCCCTGTAAAACAAGGTTAGGCACAGCAAATAACAACAATACAGTGCTTTTGGTACAAACTCGAACCACAGTCAGATTAAATACAAAAAGAGTTAAATATGATTTATTCAGGGGAATTGAACAAAGGAGGGGTGTGATCAGGTTGATTGATCCAAAAACTGATCTAGTCAGGCAATTATGCATGCACTTTTAGTCCCTACACAGTCACATGCTCTGGGTACCCAGTTAGAAGTAAGGTGGGCTAGCCTGGAACATTGCCCAGGGTAGGCCGGTGCTGCAGCTGGTTGGGGCCCTGTGATGAAAAGAAAAAAGCATGTACAACCACACACAATTTGTAATCCAGAGTCTGAAGGCTCAGTTCATGAAAGGAAAAACAACAATGCAATCAGATGACAACACTTGAGATTTAGCTGATGTTGCAGGGAGCTACCCTGATTGTTACTCACGCTACCCAATGCAAGACACAGGAGGGACGAGATGGAGACTGCAGGTTGACAACTGGTATGCCAGGAGAAGCAGGGACCACACGAATCACTGAGGTGACCTTCCTGTTAGAGATGTTGAGCAGGAGACTGATCCCTGGGTGAGTATCTCATTGATGATGTTCTCTGTGCCTGAAGTAGCTGACTGGGCCAGTGTGGCAGGGCCCAGCCCGAGTAAAACAGTTCGGAAATCAGTCCAGGAAGGCTGGATGCAGCTTCCAGCAAACGTGACACAATTAAATAGTGGGGAACCAAATCACGACCCACTAACAGCACACACAGCACATTTATAGTAAAGCAATCACCATACCACAAAGCGGATAGCAGTCCGGCAGCAATATCAGTGTCTCTGAGCAAAACCAGGAGTTCTATGGTGAATGGATGTTCTGACAGGCCGATCGCATGCAGCAAATCTTTGGTCTTCTTCAGGTTTAAGCCTGGCCACACTTCAGTGGCTTTTTCTCTCACTCAATTCGGATACAATCCAGCGTATTATGCCTGTCAAAGGATACCCTCTCGAGGGACTGCAGGCAGACAGGCCAGACTCAGCCTTTCCACCAATCTCCCGTGCGAACTACGCAGGAGCTGCTGCTTGAATCACTCAAGGTGTTTACTCTGCAAACTCTAACTGCAGACTAACTCACTGCAGCAGGCAGCTTAGGAATTTCCCTTCGGTCCAAAAGGTTCTGGTTGGTTGATCCATCTGTCTGTCAAAGCAAAGGCTCCCCCTCCAGGTCTGTTTTGGTGCCAAAATGTAAAAACTACAATTCCTACATAAATTTGCTCCCACAAGTCCCCTGGGGATATATTCAATTTTAGAGTCCCCAAAGGTACTGATTGGGGCTGACTGGCAGTCCAAAACCAAAATGGTGGTGAATACATAAAGTCCATGCTGCAAAGAAGGCAGGTTAAACAAACTACAATACTATTGCCATGCTAATAGATATTCAGCAAATAAATACACTTTCTCACAGAGCTCCCTCTGCGCAAATAGCGATGGCAGAACGGAGCGATTATCTGACAGCCCGGGCGGGACTCAAGCATAAAAACACTCAGCCCCCTCCCAGATTAAATAAGCACCACGTTATTGGCAGCTCTTAAAGAGACAGAGCACAGAGGCATTAAGGCACTCTCACACAAACACTTTTAAACCACTAAGACACAGGATATCAGCCTGGCAGTGGGCATTTAGGCACACCCAAGGAAGACTTTCGGGAACCCCCGTTTGTAGGGGAGTTACATGTTGATATGCAGCAAACAGAATAAATGTCCATACAAACGGAAACTTGGTTAGCATGTTTTAGAAAGAGTAGATTTTTTTCCCATGGGTTTATGGTTTGAAGCTCTTCAAATTGGAAATTACATGTTGAAAGAATAAAGCAAAAGGCTAAACAGACTGTATTAGCTATAAATAGGTTTGGGAAATAATGTGCATATCATTCTTATAAATGTATGCAAAGTGTTTATAAAACAAAATCTATATCTACAGTTTTATATGAGGCTGAAATTTGGGGCCTGAAGAATATTACCAATAGCCTTGAGCCCATTCTAAATCTTTTTATTAGGTTATGACTTGTTCTTCCCCAGTATGTACCAGGAGAATTGTTGATGCTGGAGATGGGAATGTTATCTATTACATCCACTACTTGTTAAGAGCCACAAATTACTTGTACAGAATTTTGAAATCATATCCCAACACTGTTACTGAAGCCGGTGTAAACCCCCTACAAATGGGGGTTCCCAAAAAGTCTTCCTTGAGCTTGCCTAAATGCTCACTGCCAGGCTGGTGTCCTGCATTTTAGAAGTTTAAATGTGATTACCAGAGCCTGCATAGCCTCTGTGTACTGTCTCTTTAAGAGCTGCCTGTAGTTTGTCTAACCTGTCTTCCTTGTAGCAAGGACTGTTTTGTTTGTCTCCACTATCTTGGTCCGGGACTGCAAATTGGACCAATCAGTTCTGGTGGGACCTAAAATGTAGCAGGACTACAGGAGCTGTCTGAAGTCAAAATCTGTAGGAATTGTAGCTTTGAACTTTTTGAGCCTTTTTTCAACTGAAGGGGGAGCTCTTGCTTTGACTGACAGCCAAATCAGCCAACCAAATCTTTTGGATCTTGGGGAAGTCCTGGGCTGCTTGCAGTTTTCAGTTAGATCTAAGCTGGAAACTGAGGAAGATAGAGCTAAAGTGATTCCGAGCAGCAATCCTGATTTGATTTGCATGGGAGAACTGTTAAAAGGCTAAGTTTTTGGCTTGCATGTCTGCCTGCTGCTCCTGAGAGGGAGAGAAGAGAATTATTTGGACTAAATCCAAGTTTGTGTGACTAAAGTAAGCTACTGAAGTGGGCCAGGCTCAATCTGAAGAAGACCGAAGATTTTACTGAATGCGATCGGCCTGTCAGGAGTTCCAGCTACCCCTAAGTTCCCGGTGTGTGCAGAGACTTTGCGATTGTGACCGGGGAGCGCTTTGCCTGGTACAGTAGAATTTCTGTACATGTAAATGTGCTATGAGCTACTAGTGGGTTGTGAGATAGTTCCACACTGTGTGAACTGTGTTCTGCTTGCTGGAAGCAGTATCCAGCCCAAAACGGACTGCATTCGAATTTGTCTCCATGCGGTCTGGGCCTTGCCAGACTGGCCCAGCCAGACTACCCACTGCACAGAGAAGCCATCAACGAGAGGCCTGCCTGGGGATCAGCCCCCTGCTCCACGCTTGAACAGGAGTGACGCCTCTGCGACTCGTGTGGGCCCTGCTTCTCCTGGCATTCCAGATCAACCACCTGTAGTCTCGATTTTCATCCAGCCTGTGTCCAGTCTTGGGTATCGTAAGTAAATACCAGGGTAGCTCCCTGCAACAACAGCTTAATCTGAGTGTGTCGTCTGATTGTCTTGTTGTTTCGTTTCCTTTACGAACTGAGCCCTCTGGCTCTGGATTACAAATATTGTGTATTGTGCATGTTGTGTTTTCCATCACAGGGCCCCAACCAGCTGCGACGCCGGCCAACACCGGGCAATAGTCCTGGCTAGCATATCTCTTCTCCACCTGGGTAGCCAGAGGTGTGACTGTGTGGGGGGACTTAAAGCACTTGCATAACTGCTTGATCGATATAACCTTTAAGCTAATTAACCTGATTTTGCCCCTCCCTTGTTCACGTCCCCTGAATAAATCAGATCTAACTTTTTCTGCTTGTAATCTGTCTGTGGTTCCAGTTTGTGCTCAAAGTACTGTACTGTTGCTATTTGCTGTGCATAACCTTGTTTTACAGGGGGTCCCCAGGGTCAAGCCAGAGGAACCAGCCCTGGTGGTAAGTGCAAACAGTCTGGGTACTTGTGTAGTGTACCAGGGGTATTGTGAAAGTGATTATTGTACAGTGTTCAGGCCACAAGAGGGAAAAGAGGAGGGTTACAGTGTTCCGGAGGGCTCTGCCCAGGTTAGCTTGATCGCTACCAACCCTGATCTCCAGGTGGAGGCACCCGTTTCAGAACTCAGGCCCCTTAACCTGCAACTAGCCAAGCAGGCAGGGGTAGTAAGCCTTGGGATAGCGCCACCTAGGGGTTACACCTGTATTAGGGAATCATCTAAAAATGCGAATACTGGAATTCCTACACGGCTGACTATGTTAAGTAAGATACTAGTAAAGCCTGATCCAGTGCCAATTTTGCATATGTGTGTGTATGTGTAAAGCCCTAGGGAATTTGAACATTATAAAATACAGGCTTGCCAGAGACTTACTGATAATGAGTTACAGGCAAATATTTAGCTAAACTAAGTGCTACAAAGATGTTTTGCTTCTATAAGCAGACTAAACATGTATTTTGTTTTGAGAGTTATTTGTTATCATTTGAAATGAATCCTCATATGAACATTTTGGCCTAGCTGAGGTTTGGGTTCTTTTCTGTGAAATAGATAATTTACTGGAATAGATATCTATTTTTAAAACTGGTTAAATGGACTTGTGGTGATGAACAAGTTCAAAGTGTAAGCCTCGCACTGTTAAATTGTCTTGTGCTTTTTGCTTTGAGGAACAAGTGGCTACAACTATTATCTCAAACAAATTCTGGTCAGAGCTGATATGACTGTGGTGAGCTCTTACTTGTACAGACAGCAGAGCTGTGGCAGTATGGCTCTCAGAGCAATGGTGATACTGTAACAGCGGCAACAGGGATCACAGAGTAGCAGCAGTGGTATTGGAGTGCCGGTTGCGGTGGTTTGCCACTCACAAGATAGCAGTGGGTGACACTGCTGTATGTATTCTTGCATGCACAGTTCTACAGGAAGTGCACTCTATAAAGTAGTGTGCTTTGGGAGGGGTGACCGTGCTGCAGAGGGGAGCTCCGTTGCGGCAGCCAGCGCCTATGTCATCAGTGCTGCCATAACTTTGCCACATCACTGTAGGAGAACACAGGGTCTCATTCTGGAGCTGACCCTCTGTTCTCCTACAGTGATAGCCAAACGTTTGCGGAGCTCCGCCCACGCAGCCATAAAAATGAAAGTACTTTCAAAGAGATGAACTATTATTACTCCTGCTGTTTTCTATAGCCAACATTATTTCTGCTAAGTATGTCTGTTCCAGATCCATATTCATTGCTGCTTGTGGATATTGATAGGATTTTAATGTTTTTACATGTATGCTGGGATTGTGGTATATGTGTTATTATATGTAGCAGTCCTTTGAACTAAAAGCATACTTCCCTTGATAAAACTGAACTGAACAATCGGGATACTCCATTTCTAACCATTGTTTTGTAATGCGAGCTGGACTGTAGGGTGCATAGTGTCCCAAGTTCAAGTGACAAAAGGTCAGCGCTTGGCATGCCTGTCACAGAACAGTGCTGTTAGCAGATCCAACAGGCAGTGACAATGGGAAACTTACCTGACAGACTTCATTTCCTCCATACACAACGCATTTCCATGTACCCATGTTTGCCAGCGTTGTGAGTGAACATTTTGTCTCTAGTTTATTAACCCTTAGCTGAATGCTGAGGTTTGATCTCCTGGGCGTCGGTCAGATTTTCAGATTTGCTTTTACTCTGATTCTGCCTCAGTGAACCATGCTAGAGTACTGCTGAGTTGATAATCTGATTCTGCCTCAGTGAACCGTGTTAGTGTGCTGCTGAGCCGATACTCTGATTCTGCCTCAGTGAACCATGCTAGAGTGCTGCTGAGCTGATACTCCGATTCTGCCTCGGTGAACCATGCTAGAGAGCTGCTGAGCTGATACTCCAATTCTACCTCAGTGAACCATGTTAGAGTACTGCTAAGCTGATACTCTGATCCTGCCTCGGTGAACCATGTTAGAATGCTGCTGAGCTGATACTCTGATTCTGCCTCGGTGAGCCATGTTAGAGTACTGCTGAGCTGATACCCTGATTCTGCCTTGGTGAACCATGCTAGAGTGCTGCTGAGCTGATACTCCAATTCTGCCTCAGTGAATCATGTTAGAGTACTGCTGAGCTGATACTCCGATTCTGCCTCAGTGAATCACACTAGAGTACTGCTGAGCTGATACTCCGATTCTGCCTCAGTGAACCATGTTAGAGTACTGCTAAGCTGAGACTCTGATCCTGCCTCGGTGAACCATGTTAGAATGCTGCTGAGCTGATACTCTGATTCTGCCTCGGTGAGCCATGTTAGAGTACTGCTGAGCTGATACTCTGATTCTGCCTTGGTGAACCATGCTAGAGTGCTGATGAGCTGATACTCCAATTCTGCCTCAGTGAATCATGTTAGAGTACTGCTGAGCTGATACTCCGATTCTGCCTCAGTGAATCACACTAGAGTACTGCTGAGCTGATACTCCGATTCTGCCTCAGTGAACCATGCTAGAGTACTGCTGAACTGATACTCCGATTCTGCTTCAGTGAACCATGCTAGAGTACTGCTGAGCTGATACTCTGATTCTGCCTCAGTGAACCACGTTAGAGTACTGCTGAGCTGATACTCTGATTTCCTGCTTTTGTAAAACAGATTGTTGGAAGTTTTGTTTATCAGTTTATGAGGAGGCTAGGAAGGCCTCTTATGGTCATAATACTGTTGCCTTGTGCATTCCTCAGGCAAGAGAACTGTGAACCCATGGTGAACAGTTCTGGTGTCCTAAGGATATAAGAGTAGATCAGTGGCCGTATTGGTCATTGTAAGAACAGATCCAGAAGCAAATGGTTTGATACCTTTTATTGACCCAACATAGATGTTACAAAAAGAAAACAATATCTAAACTTTCGAACCAATCAAATCTTTCCTTGGAGACATATAAGTCTTATAAGGAAGGAATTGGTTTGTCTGAAAGCGTAGACATTGTTTTCTTTTTGTAACATCTATGTTGGTCCAATAAAAGGTATCAAACCATTTGCTTAAGGGTATAAGTGGTGACACTGTAATATTAATAAGAGGCCCTCCTAGCATCCCTATAAAATTATCATAGGTTGTGCTGTATTTGTTTTTTTAAAATGACCTCTTTTATCTATAGTCCCGGACTGTGCAGCACGGGCAAAATGCCCGCTAGTATAGCACAGCACGTGAGACACTCTTATGAAAATAAGAGTACATTACTGCAACTGAAGAAAGTGCTGTGATTGGCTGGGAGCACCAGATGATGTTCCCACGATCTAGAATGTTAAATGGTCAAAGGATACTGTACTATCTGCATTTAAGTAACTTTGCAATGAATTAGTGACCTGATAGACTGAAGAGACAACTGGCCCTTTAAATTGGTATGTGTTTGCACAACATACTTATTTATCCCTCCTGCTTGTGAAGTGGGGGGGGGGGTGACATAATGGAGCTGAAGTTCCTTCTGACCTTAAATTACCAAGTAGTGAAGCAGAACATGCTACCCCCTTAGGCCTGATAACAGTAACTGTTGTAGCCTCATTCAAGCTTTAAAAACAGAACAATGTACAATATGTGGGGAAAGTGCTATCCCCTTGGCACAAATGCTACCACCATGACAGAATATTAGATCTGCCCCGTACAACAGGAGCAGACAGATGGCCATGCTCTGAATGTACAATGGCTGAAACACAGGACGGCTGAGGACCTGATGCATTGTGTGACACAGAAAGATCGCAGTGGAACTGAAGGAGGTATTCCAGACATAGGGCAGTAACATGCAGTACACATGAATGGCCTGCAACTCTGGCCACCTGCAACCTTGTCGCAGCAACTGTACATCTACCTCTGGGCTGCTGACCATGAACCAGGTATCCCTATGCTCATCGAAGTAACACCTCTCGATGGGTTCCAGCCTTTCCGACAAGTACATGTGTCTTGCTGTCTTGACTTCGCCTCATATCCATCAAGGCTCCTGCGCCATGTTACTGGCCACCACCATGAACTCCACATGCTGACCTCTGAATGGTTGTAAGGGAGATGGACAGCAGTAAGCCATACGTCATGATGCATGCATGCTTATACAGACCCAAAAGAGCCCCCTGCCACACCCTACTCACCTTGTTGGGACTACCACATGCCACAGGATGTCATCCATGTTCTCACAGAGGAGGCACCCAACCTGTACCTGGGCATTTGGCAGGGCTAACTGCCATGACATGGTCGTCTCCTGCACAGTCCTTTGTTGCTGCATGCTCTTGCATGTTGCTTGCCATGTTGTAGAATGCGTGGTGAGAGATGTGACAGCATAGGCAATGGTGTGCCATTACATGACAACAACCAGCACATGGACAATCCAACCTCTTAAAGGGCAACACACTGTCATATGCAGCACATAATATCTCTGTAGAAAAGCTGGCACTGCACAGGGGACCACAGTTTGTGGCCTGTGCATGCCACACTGCTATCCAGTACCACGCAGTGCATACCATGTGACATTGCTGCATCACACACTTATTCACAGAGGGTGTGCCCATGGACGTGACGTCACTGTCCATGAGGCACACGGTCATTCATGTGTACAACCACAGCCTGGGGCAGACACACAAGGATGTGCCCATCCATAATCCTGCGTGTGCTGATAGCAGGGGTGGAGGAGGTACTTGAGGAGGAAGGACATGCAAGACTGAGGCCACAAGTGTTCTACCCATATGTGCTCCAAAATATCAAGAAGGTTATGCATTACCTGGATTTCATGCTCAACCATGCATGTATACATGACCTGTGTGGCATGCTACACACACAGCTCGAGCCATAGACCAGACACTCACCTATCATGACGGTGGACATAAAGGTCCTGTGTGCCTTGGCATACTACAGTTCACAGGTACGATCCTAAAAGTGACTGTGGCATGCCAGGTGGTTAGCCAGTCATCTGTGTCATGTCTGCTCAGACAGGTGAAAAACACACTGCCCTCACATGTTGAGGAATACATACAGTTCTCCAGCACAGTGGATAAGAGAAGATGGATAGTGAGGTCTTCTGTAATCTGTATGGGTTCCCACAGGACATGGGTGTAATAGACTGCACACGTGTCCATACTGGAACCACACAAAACTGAAGAGGCTTACAGAAACATGAATGGGTACCACAGCAGGAACATTCAAGTGGTTACAGATGCAATGGGCATGGTCACTAATGTGTGTACCAAGTATCCATGCTGCTTGCACATGTCACTTACCATGGGTGCTGCATGCAGGTGTTGCTGGCATTGTTGGCCCTGGCACAGGCATGGTATGGCTATGATGTGTGCCCTGCTACTCCCTGGTCTGTCTCTGGGACCCCTCTTCATCGTGTGGTGGAAGGTCAGCTGCAGTATGAGTCACAGGCTAATGCAGTACGTGGTGCTGTGGTGTCATACCAGTATGCCTTCACAGTTGGGTACTGCTCAGTATACCAAAGTGCCCATCACAAGAAGGTTGCTCAGGAAAAGAGTACTAGAAGCCACAGTGAGAAAACAAACTGCATATCACAAAAAGCAGTGCTGACTAGTAAGGACCAGCAAAAACCAACCTTGATCATAAGATATCAAAAAGTTTATTAAACATACCATAACATTAGCAGATATCTGCACACCGCCAGTGTGGGGAATTCCACTGGTGTGAGGTTCTGTGGGGATGGTAGTCCGCCACCTGTCACAGTTTATGCCCTCTGTGCCGCTGCCTGCTTCCCCTTCACCACTATCCAAAGATTGCTCCATTTGCATTTGATGACCTTAAGGTTACATGGCACTGGCCCACTGGCATCGACAGCCTTCTGAATGTCTAGCCAGATGTGTGCCTTCTTGCCCTGTGCTGCAGGTAGGGATGTACCCCCACACGGGGTGGCATAGTGATTGTGGATCTCACTGATGGTAGCCTGCTTCATGCTGAGATTCTGTGCCCTGTTCCATGCCCTGAATGTGATGTGTAGTATGCCATGGCCACAGCCATGGTCAGTGGTGGTGTTTCCCCCCTGTGGCATGCCACCTGTGTGCATGGATGGTGTGGGATCCATGTCTCCTTCCACAGGAGGCATGGTTGTTGCATCCATGGGTTGGCCCATGGGGCCACCAGTGTCATGCATTGTATAGGTAACACTGTTCCACTCTCCCACATTCTGCTCCCTGTCCTGCATGTTGCTGTGTTTCCAATGCCATACCCATCTGTCCACACTTCTGTGTCTGTGTGGCCATGTACATGCCCATTTATGGTGGGGTTACTGGGCATGGGACTCACAGTTTGGCCTGCCCCTTTGGCGTTCAGCACCTGGTTGTACACGGCTACATGGATGCTTCCATGGTCATTTCAGCCACCCGCCATGGGTTGTGCATAGCTCTGTTTACATGTTTGCATGTTCTGCATTGTACTGCACCAGCGCTGCATCTTATTTTCTTCTCACATGGCCCAACACTGTGCATAGGGCCCTGTTTTGTCGTTTTGTGGTGTTATGTATTTTGTATTGTAATGCACTCTGAGACATTTCATATGCTAGATCAAATAATAATTGTCTTGCCTTGCTATTAATAATTCATTTAAAACTCACTGCTACTCTTACTGTCAGTTTAGTTGCAACTCAAACCACCCCCTTAAACATGACAAATTTAAGCAATAAACCATGACAGGGTGTGGGTCATGCTGGGATTTATCCACGTCTGGTGTGGTTTGGTCATGAGGCCACAGGCAGAGTGACCAAATCCACACCAAAAGTGGGTACATCCCAGCATAACCCACACCCTGGAGTGGTTTATTGTGATTATACAATGTCATCCTTTTTATAAAAAAAATTTTTCTAAGATTAAAATGGTTTTACTTGAAAATAAACTGTTTTCAACTGTTTTTTTTTTGTAATGTCCTACCTCTCTATGTTAAATAGTTCCTTATCGCTAGGTAGAATATTCCTTCTAACAGATGGCAGTTCTCCACTGCACACACACAGCCTCATCCCCATGTCTGTGTCTGCTTGCTACAATGGTTATTTTTTTTTTCCAACATAAAGGCACCAAGGCACAACATGCGTGGCAGCAGAAATGAGCAGCTTGCAGACTGTAAGAGGGATAGCATACGGTGAGGGAGAGTGACTGAGCAGCGGTGTTCATGCAGCTCGACTGGGAGCTGAGCTGTTTTTTTTCCAAGTTTCCTAATGGGCTGGGACACCACTGGACTTCTATACTGGGACCGGGGAGCTAAATCCACCACAATGGAGGTGGGAGGGAGTTAGTGTTATGGGAGCCAGCACTGACCGCCACGGAAGCAGGTGGGAGTGAACACCTGAGGAGCTGGTAGCTGAGGAGCTCGTGGGGAGTCCGGGATGGACTACAGTGAAAGCTGTGGTCTGACTTTGGCCTGCATTGTTTTTTTATGAGCTATGCGGTCCTTCTTGTTTGGAGATTCATAACTGCTCTACATTTATTAAAAAAAAAAATTGTGGTATTTATAGTGGGTTTGTGGCTGGTGTGGTTGTGCATTATTAATTTACAACGGCAGCCCATTTTGAAATTCCCACTTTACCATCAGGGCTCAGCGGCGGCTTAACAGGGCGTTAATATGGCAGTTTTTCACCTTTGATGTTCAGGGGTTGGATGGATTTGAAAATGAGGTGACTCCGATGCAGCTGACTGGATCTTCATCTGTGAGTTATACTGGGATTTACTCACAGATAAAAGACCCAGTCAGCCAATCAGATCTCTAGATTTTAGACTGCCATTGTATAATATAAATTATACAGTGGCATTGGAAAAAATAAGAGATCTGATTGGTTAACTGGGCTTTTCCAGTGTGAGTAAATTTCTGCATATCTTATGCCAAAAGACCCAGTTAGACTGCTAACAAACCAAAACAAAAACTGAAATCATTGCTACATTCCAGCATTCGAAATAGACATTTCGCCTGCCATCTTGTTTCTCGCTAACTCACTCCTGCTAATTATACAGCGTCTCCCAACCTTAATAAAAGATGAATTGCTGCAGTTATAACTATTTCTATAGCCACGGAACAGTAATATCATGTTAATGAATTGTTTAAAAGCACTGTACTTCCATTTCCTAATGTTTTTATTGTCCTGTAAAACCTGCTTGTATGACATCTCCGCCTGCTCACGCGGTGTCTCTGCTCACTCCCGACCACCAATTCAGTCAACTAAAAATCATTGCTGAGCTGGCCCCCTCCCAAAAAAAGGTCAGTACAAAAAAAAAAAAACTTCCATGTCCTCCAGCAGCTATACTTGAAAATAAAGAAAACCACTGTGTGCTCCCACAAAGCTGTATCCTAAATACACATGTGGCACATAATGTTCCCACAGTGCTGTTTGAGTAAATGAGATACTAAGCTGCTCACAGCTTGCAGCTCACAACAGACTGCAGCCCCTAATAACTCCAGCATGCTCTCTCTCTCTCTCACTTTAAAAAAAATTGAAAATAAAAAAAAAAATCAAATACAAGCACAAGGCAGGTCCTAGATGCAACCCATTTAAAATGGGAAACATTCTGAATGTTTACCCTCGGAGGTTTAGAAGCCTATGGCCTCAGTGATCAATTTGAAATGTTGGCTTTTTTATGGCTGCCTTGGTAGAGCTCAGCAGTCGTCATGCGATCATCATCATAACATACTAGCACTGTCGAACCACATGACCGGACCACTGTTTGGTGTGCTTCCACAGTGCTGTGACACAGTTTTAGTGGTTGTGTTTATGCAGCACTTTCCCTCTGCCGGCTGCATAAACATGCCCACTTCGGAGGCACTTCTTTTTCTTCACAACCCGTGGAAGTGAGCGTGCCACCATTCACAGGATGGTGGCTAGCCGACCAGACTGCACATGTGTAAGTATCGTGCATATGCAGTTCTGCCAGCGTTGCCATCTTGTGCACAGCATTCTCTGGTGGTGGCAGTGCTCATAACAGGGCATTCTCCACTGGCGGCAGCGATTGTAAAAGCTTACCGCAGCCGTATCAGCTCTGACCAGAGTTTGTTATACATTGGTATCAGTCTATAGGGAGATATGACACTTCAGAACATAGAAACATAGAATTTGATGGCAGATAAGGACCGCTTGGCCCACCCAGTCTGCCCATTTCCCTACCTACTGGATAAGCTGCAGATTCTAGTTAACCAGCAGCCTACTTCTTCCTACCCCCAACCCCTAGAATGGCCTTATGACTGTCCCATGCATGCTTGAATTCCACCACTGATTTTGACTCCACAACCTCCTCCAGAAGGCTGTTACATGCATCCACAACCCTCTCTGTGAAAAATACTTCCTTAAATTACCTCTGAGCCGCCTCCCTCTATCTTCAAATTGTGCCCTCTTGTTCTTGCACCTCTTTTTGAAAGATGCTACCCTCTTGGACTTTGTTGATTCCTTGAGGTACTTAGCGTTTCTGTTATGTCCCCCTCTCCCTCCTTTCCTCGAGGCATACATATTCAGCTCCTTTCGTCTCTCTTCATATGTCTTCGTGCAGACCCTGCACCATATTAGTTGCCCTCCTCTGGACAGCTTCCATCCTGTCTATGTCTTTGCAGGAGATGGGTCTCCAGAACTGCACACAGTACTCCAGATGGGGTCTCACCAGCTATCTGTACAGAGGGATAATAACGTCCTGTTTTCTACTGGTGATGCCTCCCTATGCATCCCAGTATCCCCAACCCTCATTGCCCTCTCACATTGCTTGCCCACCTTTAGGTCATCTGATATGACTACCCCAGGTCCCTTTCCATTTTGTTGTTGTTAGTATCTCACCCCCATTGTGTACTCTTCCCTGGGTTTTGTTTCCCAGGTGCATTACCTTGCACTTCTTAGCACTGAATCAAGCTGCCATACATTTGACCATTCCTCTAACCTTGCCAAGTCCCTTCTCATCCTTTCCACCCCACCCTGTGCATCCACTCTGTTGCAGATCTTTGTGTCATCTGCAAGAGGCATTTTCCTTCCAGTCCCTCTGCAATGTCACTTATAAAAGACATTGAGAGGACCGAGTCAATACTGAACCCTGTGGTACCCCACTAGTAACCCTCCTTTCTTCTGGTGGACTCCATTTACTATTACTCTCTGTGTCCTATTCTCAGCCAATTCTTTACCCAGGCTGTCATCTTGGGACCACTCCCAGGCTGGCTAACTTGTATATTAATCTTTGTGTGGGACTGTGTCAAATGCCTTGCTAAAGTCTGGTAGGCCATGTCCACAGCCCTCCCTGATCTACTACTTTGGTCACCCAGTCAAAGAAATCTATCAGATTCATCTGGCATGACCTTCCGCTGTGAACCATGCTGCCCTAGGTTCCTGTGCCCCTCTGGCCTCTAGATACTCGACAATTCTTTCCTTCAGAGTGATTCCATCATTTTCCCTATCACTGAGGTTAAACTAACAGGTCTGTAGTTTTCTGCTTCTGCCTTGCTCCCACTTTTGTGAAGGAATCACATCTGCCCTCCTCCAGTCCTCGGTACCACCCCATCCTCCCATGATTTGTTAAAAGGGTAGTCAGTGGTGTCACTAGTTCTCCCCTTAGTTCTTTTAGAATTCTGGGATGAGATCCCATCAGGCCCCATTGCTTTGTCCACCTTCAGTTTTAAGAGTTCTTTCAGAACCCTTTCTTCTGTAAATGGGCTGGTATCAACTTCTGTGTCCAGAGTGTTTCTACTGTTTGTTTTAGGTACCTCCCCCTCTTCATTTGTAAATACTGAGCAAAAATATTTGTTTAGTATCTCTGCCTTTTCACAGACTCCCTCTGCCTACCCTCCCTCCCCTTTATTAAGCCTCACTATCCCTCCCTTGGTCTTCCTTCGCTCCCTGATGTACCTATAAAAGGTTTTATCCCCTTTCTTAACTGAGTTGGCTATCTTTTCCTCGGTTTGGGCCTTTGCTGTTCTGACTGCCTTCCAGCCTCCTTTTGCTTTAACTTGATACAGTTCTCTGTCCTGCTCCTTCTCACGATTCCCAGTACTTCCTGAATGCTTTATTTTTTCTCTTGAACCTTCACTGCCACTTCCTTCAGAGAACCATAGTGGTTTCTTACATCGTTTTGTTTTGTTTATTTTGCTTCACACAAGGATAGTTACCTCTGTGATGGCAGTTTTATTATTCCCATTGTTCATCCACCCCTCCTTCCTGCCCATTTACTAGTGCATTCCTTAGGCACTCACCCATTTTGGCAAAGTCAGCCCTCCTAAAGTCCAGTACTTTTGCCTTTGTGTGGCTTGACTCTATTGCTGTGTTTATTGTGAACCATACTGTTCGATGGTAGCTAGCTCCCAGATGGCTACCCACTTCTACATCTGTGATCCTCTCTCCATCTCCATTTGAGAGAACCAGGTCTAAGATTGCTCCCTCTCAAATGGGCTCCAATACTGGTTGTCTAAGGCAAGACCAGGCTCTGCCTTGCACTCTGGAGTCTTGACCTTTATGTATGATCTGTACATACTATTGTTATCAGAGCTTCACTTAATTTTTTTGGGTGGAAGTCAAATACTTGCATGGGTTGAAATTTGGAAGTCATTTCATTTTTACTGGAGTCTAAATACTTCCAGCTGTCAGTTTTTGGAAGTCAAAATAATTCCAGTCCACAAATTTTGAAAGTCAAAACACTCCAAGTCCTATAGTTTTTGAAGTCATAGGTCTTCTGAATACCTCACTGTAACCCCATACATGGCACATCCACAGAAATACATTTCTGAATGAGTCTAGGAAAGGAAAATGTACACAGCAAATCAGTCACTAACAGAATGTGTTTATTTCATGAGCTGTCCTTGCAGTTCCAAGTAACCTCCATCAGTCTTGTGGTAAGTTGCTTACAGTCAGATGCCTGCTACATTCAAAGTCTGGTGATCATACACTAACACTAGCACACGGGTATCATCTTCCTGTTAAAGCTGACCGAGTTTTGATATCAGATCTCATTTGTTGTATTATTATGATTGAAAGCTAGGTTTTCTACCTAAATGAAATGAGCACTGGAAGGAATTTATAAACTATTTGCTAACACAGAATTATTTTTTTCTTGCTATAAGGACCTTGCAAAAATGTGCAAACATTTATCCATGGATCACTAGAAAGTCCCGATGACAAGGTCAAAGAAATCTGCACTGTCCATGTGAAGTAGTGGTTCGAGTTCCGCTACAGGAAGAACTTTGAAAACCCAGTCACTTATGGACATTACATACAAAATGCATTACATATTTTCCAAGGACTTTTAACAATTTGTTTATGTGCATTATGTTTTTTTGGATATTCTTATGTGTTATAATTTGTATGTATAACTTATTTTTTATACATTAGCATGGGGGTCATTTTAAATATGCAATGGGAAAGTTTGAAAACCCAGTCACTTATGGACTTTGTGTATAAAACGAGAGGCACTCAAAAGAAACAGGGAAATCCAAGGACCCCCCCCAAAAAAAAAAATCAGGGTAGTTAGTGAGGTAAACACCATGGGGCAAAAAGGGATAAGGCTATCAAAAAATGAAGGGTAATGAGTACCAATACCCATAGTCTAGGTAACAAGCTCCCTGAACTGGTGGCCTTGATGGAAGAGGGATGCCTGGATATCGTGGCAGTCACAGAAACATGGTACACAGAGAACCATGACTGGGATGTCAACATACCAGGGTACACAATCTACAGGAGGAACAGGGAGGGTAGAAGAGGAGGAGGAGGAGTAGCTCTCTATGTAAGGGAAGGGATCAAAGCGACAGAACAAAAGGGTAAACAGTGCAGAGAGGAGGCACTGTGGGTCACACTGGAGACTGGAAATGGTACCACAATCCACACAGGGGTTGTATACAGACCCCATCTCAGGGGGAGGAAATGGACAAGTAAATGATAGAAGGCATCCTTAGGATGGCAGAGAAAAGGGAGATATTGTTGATGGGGGAACGGAATATGCCAGATGTTACCTGGAGCACCTTTGCTGCAGCCACATCCAAGAACAGGGCCATTATTGATGCCCTACAGAGGGCATGCCTCAGACAGCTGGTGTTGGAACCCACTCGGAAGGGAGCAAACTTAGACCTGGTACTCTCAAACAGGGACAGAGAGAGGATCTCAGATCTAGAAGTGGGTAGCCATCTGGGAATAAGTGACCACCAAACAGTGTGGTTCACGATAAACTCAGCTGTGGAGTCCAGCCATACAAAAGTGAGGGTATTGGACTTCAGGAGGGCTGACTTTGTCAAAATGGGAGAGTGCCTCAGAAAGCAACTAGCAAACAGGCAAGGAGGAGGGGGTTGAGCAACAATGGGGAAACATCAAAACTGCCATCACAGAGGCAACAAGCCTTTGTGTGAAGCAAATAAACAAATTAAAACGAAAGAAAAAAAATGCTATGGTTCTCAAAAGAGGTTGTGGGGAAGGTTAGGGAGAAAAAGACAGCATTCAGGAAGTATAAGGAAACACAGAAGGAACAGGACAGAGAACTGTACCAGTTAAAGCAGAAGAAGTGGGAAGGCAGTCAGAACAACAAAGGCCCAAACCGAGGAAAAGATAGCCAACTCAGTTAAGAAGGGGATAAAACCTTTATAGGTACATTAGGACAAAGAAAGACAAAGGGAGGGGTAGTGAGGCTTAATAAAAGGGAGGGAGGGTGGGTAGAGAGAGGCAGTGAAAAGCAAGGATACTGAATGAATACTTCTGCTCAGTATTCACAAAAGAAGAGGAGGAGTACCTAGTCCAATCAGTAGAAGCACTCTGGAAAGGGGGGTCGATACCAGTCTTTTCACAGAAGAAATGGTTCTGAAAGAACTCCTAAAACTGAAGGCGGACAAAGCAATGGGGCCTGATGGGATTCATCCCAGAATTCTAAAAGAACTAAGGGGAGAACTAGTGACACCACTGACTACCTGACTACCTTTTTTAACAAATCATGGGAGGATGGTGTGGTACCTGAGGACTGGAGGAGGGCGGAAGTGAATCCCCTTCACAAAAGTGGGAGCAAGACAGAGGCAGAAAACTACAGACCTGTCAGTTGGACCTCAGTGGTAGGGAAAATGATGGAATCACTTCTGAAGGAAAGAACTGTTGAGTACCTAGAGGCCAGTGGGGCACAGGACCCAAGGCAGCATGGATTCATAATGGGAAGGTCATGTCAGACGAGTCTAATCGATTTCTTTGACTGGGTGACCAAAGTAGTAGACCAGGGAGGGGCTGTGGACATGGCCTACCTAGACTTTAGCAAGGCATTTGGCACAGTCTCACACAAAAATTAATAAACAAATTAGCCAGCCTGGGAGTGGGTCCCAGGGTGGTAGCCTAGGTAAAACATTGGCTGGACAACGGAGACAGAGGGTAATAGTAAAGCGGAGTCCACCCAAAGAAAGGCGGGAACAGTGGCACCGCAGGGTTCAGTACTGGTCCGGTTTCACGTCTTTATTAGTGACACGCAGAGGGACTGGAAGGAAATATATGCCTCTCTGCAGATGACACAAAGATCTGCAGCAGGGTTGATACACAAAGGGGGGTGGAAAGGATGAGAAGGGACTTGGCAAGGTTGGAGGAATAGTCAGAAGTATGGTAGCTGAGATTCAATACAAAAAAGTGCAAAGTAATGCACCTGAGAAGCAAAAACCCTGGGGAAGAGTACACAGTGGGGGGGGGGTAGTAACAACAACAAAAATGGAAAGGGACTTGGGTAATCATATCAGATGACCTAAAGGTTGTAAACAATGTGAGCCAGTAGGGATGGCTGGGGAGCTGGGAAGTATAGGAGAGCATCACCAGTAGAAAACAGAAGTTGTTATCCTCTGTACAGACAAGTTGGTGAGACCCCATCTGAGTACTATATGCAGTTCTGGAGACCCCATCTCTGCAAGGACATAGACAGGATGGAGGCAGTCCAGAGGAGGGCAACTAAAATTGTGCAGGGTCTGCAACAGAAGCCATATGAAGAGAGACTAAAGGAGCTTAATATGTATACCCCTGAGGAAAGGAGGGGGGGGACATGATAGAAACTTTTAAATACCTCAAGGGAATCAACAAAGTCCAACAGGGTAGCATCTTTCAGAAAAAGAGGTGTGCAAGAACAAGGGGACACAATTTGAAGATGGGGGGGCTGCTCAGGGGCAATGTGAGGAAGTATTTTTTCACAGAGAGGGTGGTGGACATGTGGAACAGCCTTCCTGAGGAGGTCATGGGGTCAAAAACAGTGGGGGAATTCAAGAATGCATGGGACAGACATAAGGCAAATTTTGGTGGGAGTAGGAAGAAATAGGCTGTTGGTCAACTAGGATCTGCAGCTTATCCAATAGGTAGGGAAAGGGACAGACTAGGTGGGCCAAGCGTTCCTTATCTGCTGTCGAAGTCTATGTTTCTAAATATTTTCCATGGATTTTTAACAATCGGTTTCTGTGCTTTATGTTTTTTGGTTATTCGTATGGGTTATAATTTGTATTTATTCAATTAAATTTTTTTTATTTATTCATGTTTCAGACAATACCTTTGAGCCAAGGCTCGTTTACAAAGGTTCCACGACATATTAAAAAGAATAGGACAATTGTAGTTACACAAAAACAAGCAGTCTAGGCTGGAGCCACCAATGGCTTTGTCAGCAAAACAGGGTTAAGCTAGGGATGAGTAGGGACAGTAAACCAGATGTTGTACAATGTATGACTGGAGCAGAAGACTGAGAAGTGAGGAGAAAGCAAGTGCTAATAGGGCAGTTTGGTGACCTTAGGAGGTGTGTGGGGTAGTGGGAGGGGAAAAATGGGTGGGGGATGGCTGATCAGTAGATGAGTGAAGCCAGAATGAGATAAAAGACAGGTGGGCTGGGTCAGCGAGGACTGCGGGGGGAGGGGGGTAGAGGGAAGGAAGGAGGGGGAGTAGGGGTGTCGGTAGATAGTTAAACAACTATGTAGGAGACACAATGTTGGGTGGTAGAGTACAGAGGATACGAAAAACTGACCCAGTGTGGATAGGTGCAGGCACAGAGATTAGAGTGGGGAAAGACGGGAGGTGGGGGGAGGCGTTTCAGAGATGTCAAGTGCTGCAGTCACAGGGGACACAGGTCACTAGGAGTTGGTAAGATTTGTATTTAGGTGTAGCAATCACAGTGAGCACAGGCCATTAAGTGTTGGCGAAGTTTGCGTTTAAAGGTGCTGAGGTTGTTGGAGCCAGAGATTTCCGCCGGGAGTGAGTTAAACCAGGTGGAACTCTGACTCTATAGGAGCGCTGACCTTGTGTAGTCCTACAGCAGGGAATGGAAAAGGCTAGGCTTTTGGAACTCCTGGTAAGGCATTTGAAACGATGTGGGGTCAGAATGGTCTGAAACCCAGGGGGCAATAAGCCCAGCGAGGTCTTCTTTGCAAGGATACAAATCTGGTACTTTAGCCTCCCTGATAGCTAGAGCCAGTTGGCCTGTTTACATACATCACATGTATGTGAGAGTCATTTGGCAGATGTGAGGAGCTGACAAGCTTTGCTGAGGGCTAGAGCCTAAGAGCAGTGAAAGTGGCAGATCCATAGACAACAAGCCCATAGTCTATTATTGAGGTGACTGAGCACTGTATGGCCAGGTTTAATGCTTCAGCCGTCAAACAGTGCCTATGCCTGTAGAGTACCCCAATTCAGGCATTGACGATTTGGCAATGTTATGGATATGCTTGGAATGCAAGAAAGAGCAGTCAAGGGTCACCCCAAGGTATCTGAAATGGTCAACCTGTTCTAGCAAAGTTCCTCCACTGTTGTTAATAATAAGTGGTTGGTCTTTGTGACAGCTGTGAGTGCCATGGAAACAGCATTGTTTTAGTTTTGGAGTAGTTTAGGATGAGTTTGTGTGACCGGAACCAGGTTTCTACTTCTGTTAAACGTTTCTGTAGCTGACAGTTAAGGAGGGCGGGGTCCGAGTGACTTGTAAAGATGTCTGCATCATCCGCGTGAAGTAGAATTTTGTTTTGGCAGGAGGCAAGTACGTTTTTCAGGAAAATGATGAATAGTAGTGGGCCTAGGATAGACCCTTGGGGAACGCCAGAGCAGACCAGAAGGTAGGTTGAGAGGGTTTCAACTATTCTGACCTGCTGGGAACAGTTGCAGAGATAACTTTGAAAACCAGAGGGAAGCATCCAGGGAGAGACCTAGGTGAGGTAATTGTTCGATCAGCAGGGAGTGGTTAATGGTGTCAAATGCCTTTGTCAAGTCTATAAAGGTGGCACCAACCAATTGATTTTGGTCCAGAGCTTGGTGGATGTAGGAGGTAAAGTCAAGTAGTGCAGTGTTTGTGCTGTGTCCCTTCCAAATGCCATGTTGCTGTGGACAATGCAGATTATATTTTTTCAGATATTCAGTGAGTTGGTGTGCTACTATCCATTCCAAGGCTTTGGAGGGGGTGGGGATGGAGATTGGTCTATAGTTGCTAGTCTGGGTCTTGTCCCCACTTTTGTGAAAAGGCGTCACCATGGCCTCCTTCCATACACAAGGGAACTGAGAGAGAGCATCAGGAGGCGATTGAGGATTTTGGTAAGGTGGGGTAGGACTTCATCTATGGTGAAGGCAAGGAGCTTCAGGTCCAGAGAGAGTCACCACCGTGCCTGGATCCTCCAAGAACTTTGAATTAGATGTTTCCTGGCCACCCCTTGTGAAATGGCCTTAAAGTAGAAAGTTGGGTTCTGTTGAGTCACGCCAGTGGTATCTGTTTGGGTTGCAGCTTGGGATGGATCAAAAAAGTTTGGGGGTATCACCTGCCTGAGGTCAGTGAAGGCGGAGTTGAACGCATTGGCAATAGTTTCTTTATCCACAGTGATGGAGCCATCAAGGTTAAGCATTGAAGGGGTAACTTTGTTTTTTTGCCGGGTTACTTGGGAAAAATTGACCCGGAACTTCCTACTGTCCTTCCAGGAGCTAGCAAGGGCACTCCTATAGTAATTGGTTTTCGCAAGGTGTATAGCTCGGAGTACAGGTGTTCCTGGCAGCTTTGTATGCCTGAGTGTCAGCCTGAGTGCCACAGGTTTTGGCGCGAGACCAGAGTATATCCCAGGATTTCATTTGATTTAGAAGGTCTAGGGACAGCCACGGGTAATTAGTACCCTTGACCTTACGCTTCTTGAAAGGAGCATACACATCACAGGCTGAGTTGAAGGTGTTAATAAAATATTTGAGGGTGGAGTCAACATCTTGAGCAGTGTCAACGGGCGACCAGCCTAGCTCATGCAGATGTGCTTTTAGGGGACCTAGGCGCCCAGGTGCTAGTATTCTGCTGAGTATGGTTCTTGGTGGTGGTTTATTGAATTTGTTTGACCAGTAAGACACTACTGGTGAGTGGTTACTTGTGGTGTCCGGAAGGACCATTGGTTTTAGAATGTGTTCAGGCCTATTGGTGAGAACCCAGTCGAGAGTAGTGGAGGTCCCTGTCCTGTAGTTCACCCTAGTGGGTGATTGGACCATTTGTGAAAAGTTAACAGCTGACAGGGCATCCTTGTAGTTGTTGGTAGAAGGGGTCAACCAATTGACGTTGAAATCCCCAAGCATGATCACTTCTGCATTGTGACCAAGAGAGTTGATGCAGTACAGGAGGGAGGGTAGCCCTTGACTAGCCAGTTTGTGGGGGGGGGGGATGTAGACAGAGACGATGGTCAGAGCCTTGTTATGTGCACCAAGCAGGACTTTGGTGGCAAGTATCTGAACGTCATTGCTAGGGTTGGGTAAGGTCAGTACATGACCCACCAGTGTATCCTTTAGGTAAAGAGCTCAGTCGCCACCTTTTTTGGAGATCCTGTCTTGCCTAAAGACAGCGTATCCTGGGATAGCAATGACCGAGTCTGGGATCTTGGGGGTCAGCCATGTTTCTTGCACTGATAAAATGTCAGAGTCGTGTTGAGAGATTCAGACAGTGAGGGAATCAAATTTCCTGAGGAGGCTGCCCTAATCGGAGGGTTCCTTGCCCCAAGCAAGCCGGCCGTTGCCGTCACCGAGGAGTGAGTCGAGCCCTAATCGGAGGGTACCTTGCTCTGAGCAAGCCGGCCGTTGCTGTCACCGAAGAGTGAGTCGAGTTAATTTCCATGTGCTGTGTGCTCCGCTTCTGAAACTGTTTCAAAGCCGTCTGCCTTTGTTTTCCCGTTTTGAATTTGGCGCCTTTTCTGAAACTTTCGTCTCCGTGGCCAAAAATGAAATGAAATGAAAAGGGGTGCTATTCTCAGCTGAGTTTGTGGACGACCGAACTCTACCTAGTCTAGAGCTAGCATGATCTCGGGCTCCTAGGTGCGAGTGACCTGTTGTTAGTGTCCCCAGGCAGCCCGATCCAAACGGCAGCTGCACCACGATCTCTTGGCCCCTCAGCCCAAACTCCCTGTCGATAAGCACTCAGTCCTAAAGAGTGTGGGACTATACGTTTGTTACTTGTTGCTGTGATCTTAGGCAATTTATACTGTTTCTGGTACACCGATCGGTCTCTGGCCAAGTGTTGAGTCCCACCCGTTCTGTCGTACTACCAGGCTGACGGTGGACCTAAAATCTATTAATTAAACTGAATTTACAAAGAGAGAGAATGTATGTTGCAGCTCAACTAAAATCTGTATTGTTCTGCTGCAAACTGACATTAGACGTTTAATACTGCATGGCATCTGTTGCCTAGTAATCTCCACCTGCAATGTACTCTGCATCTAACCTTGTCTTGCTTTAAGATTAATACAAAATTCCTGACATAATGAATTATTAGTAGGACTTTAGCCTGCATAGTGACTTAATTTCACTCTGTGTTTTCTGGCTCCCTGTATCACACCCCCCCCCCTTCCCCACCAATCTCTGTCTTCTCTCTCTCTCTGTACACCTCCTCCTATCACCTCTCCTCCTTTGTCTGCAACCCTATTTAAACTGTGCACTCTTTTCTTTCCCTAGCCCTAATCGGAGGGTTCCTTGCCCCAAGCAAGCTGGCCGTTGCCGTCACCAAGGAGTGAGTCGAGGTAATTTCCGTGTGCTGTGTGCTCCGCTTCTGAAACTGTTTCAAAGCCATCTGCCTTTGTTTTCCCGTTTTGAATTTGGCGCCTTTTCTGAAACCTTCGTCTCCGCGGCCAAAAATGAAATGAAATGAAAAGGGGCACTATTCTCAGCTGAGTTTGTGGACGACTGAACTCTACCTAGCCTAGAGCTAGCGTGATCTCGGGCTCCTAGGTGCAAGTGACCTGTTGTTAGTGTCCCCAGGCAGCCCAATCCAAATGGCAGCTGCACCACGATCTCTTGGCCCCCCAGCCCAAACTCCCTGTCGATAAGCGCTCGGTCCCGCAGCCGCTGCGTGGCTGCTCCCCACCCGCCCCCACCACACTCACCCTTGTCCGGCATTAGTTATATAGGGGTGGTCTGCTCTGCCTACTACCCGCCTACTGTGGCTGCACATGTGATGATTTTAACTATCTCCTCACTTTCTCATTTGCAGCCTATACATCCTTGCCACTAGAGGGCATCTAGAAACTTGGACACTGTTAAACATTCCTGCATCTATCCTTGATAGGAAAGCTCGTTTAAAATTAGTTACTCTCACCTTGGCTCTCAGTTATCTGTGGTTCTCATCCCTCCCCATAAGCAACCCAGCATCATTACTATGGCATCCTTCTTTTATAAAAACTGGGTCAATAATCCCAGTGTAACTGCCCTACTAGTCTTTCCTATCTTACTCCTTGCTGTGTTACTTAGGCTTAGCCATCCACTCTCTTGTGAGGCCGTCTCCCCTCACCCTACCTTTTCTTCATATACACTCACTCTATCCAAATGGCCCCTTGTGACCTTTCCTCTCTTGGTCCATAGCAAAATCACCTACCATGTTGCTTATACGCTACGTAGCCCCCTATCACCTATTACCTCCCCACCCACCTGGTTACCTTATCGTAAACTATGGTACCTGCTCCTACTATCATTAATATTAGCAGGTGATGTTGAACTAAACCCTGGACCTGCTGATAACATAGCCCACCTGGCTACAGCTTGGAAGGACCTAAAGGGGCTGCATATTGTACACCTGAATATTTGGAGTCTACCCCATAATTTAACAGAACTAGAGGCCTGGGCCACCCAACACAATCCTGACATCCTATGTCTCTCTGAAACCTGGCTAAAACCCTCCACACCTGATAACTTGTACAAGCTACCCAACTACAAAATACTCCGACAGGATAGATCCACATCCAAATGGGGAGGGGGTGTTGCTATCCTCTTCAAAACTCACCTATCCCTACACCTAAATGTCTCCCTTACCCTCTCACATTGTGAAGCTATTCATACTACCCTACAATTAGGTTCTAAGAAATTGCATATAGTCTGTGCCTATAATCCCCCTAAGGGTAGCACTGCTGGGCTCAAGGAACTGTTATCACAGGTGGACATGGTCGTTGGTCGAAATGAGGTCCTCATTTTGGGGGACTTAAATATCAATTGGAATGGCAAATCAAACCAGTCCTTCACACAATGGTTCATGGTCATAACCTGCACCAGCTAATCACTGACCCTACAAGGGTTCTTGCCCCTCCTTGTTCTAGTACCTTAATTGACTGGGCTCTTACGAACCATCCTGATAGCATAGTCTCTTCTGGTACTCTGCCCGATGCAATAACCGATCACTCCCCAATATACTGCATCTGGCGATCGGCAAGACCACCATCTCCTCCGCCAAAACTGATTACCTTCCGTAATCTGGCTAAGCTAAATCAGGCACATTTTTTGCTTGACCTCTGTATGATAGACTGGTCTCCTATCTTTGCTGCCCCAGATTCTCAATCAGCCCTCGACTACTTCCTGGTTAGGTTTGGATGCCTACAGGACATCCATGCCCCCAGAGTCACTCGCCACTTACGTGGAACACAAACCAAGTGGCTCACTAAAGACCTCCGCACTCAACTAAGGGCTAGGGATAAAAGCTGATCGCGTTTCAAGGCCTCGGGACTCCCAGCAGATTTTAACGACTATAGGACCCAGAGAAATTTCTGTAAATGAAACATTAGACTAGCGAAAAGCTCTTTCTGTAAGGATCTACTAACGAAATCTGCTGGCGGCCCTAAGAAGTTTTGGTCCGTTATAAAAACCCTTCTTGGTACCAATAAATTATCCACTGCAAATGACATGCTGATAAATAACATACATTGTAATAATCCTGAGACTATAGCCAATGCTCTAAACTGTCATTTCTCCGATCTATCAAGCTACTCAGCCTCCCCCGAGTCCCCCACTAACAGCTCCCTGGACACTCAACCTCCTCCCCTCACCCACCGTCCGGTTTCATCACCACAAAAGAAGTCCTAAAACTGTTACTCTCCATCTCTGAAAACACCAGCCCTAGTGCTGATGGGCTGGAACCTAAGCTCCTGAAAATTGCTGCCCCCCTCATCGCCTCCCCCATAACAAAAATCTTTAATCTATCGATATGTCATGGCACTGTTCCTAATATCTGGAAGATAGGCAGAATAACTCCCACCCTTAAGAAAGAGGATCCTAAAGAAATGTCAAATTATCGACCTATTGCCATTCTTTCTGTCCTTGGCAAAATCCTTGAAAAACTAGTGGCAACCCAAACTTCAGCTTATTTACAGAAGTATAACCTCCTGTCAAGCTCCCAGCATGGTTTCTGAAAAGGCCATAGCACTACCACAGCTATACTAAAACTCACAAATGATATTTACGGCGCTATGGAAGCTGGCTTACTGACAGGAGCCATATTCATTGACCTTACGAAGGCGTTTGACCTGGTCAATCACTCCCTTCTCCTTACCAAACTTTCTTCGCTTGGTTTCTCTGTCAACACAGTTGACTGGTTCAACAACTACTTAGCCAACCGAATGCAGGCGGTAGTTTTTAACTCAGCCATATCTCATCTTTCTCCTGTGCAGATGGGAGTTCCTCAAGGCTCTGTACTAGGTCCGTTACTTTTCTCCATTTTTATAAATCACCTCCCTTCTGCTGCTCCTGACTGCTCATCCTTACTGTACACGGATGATCTTGTCATCTACCGTAGTGGAAGTAATGTCATGGATATAACTCACTCCCTAACAGAAGGCTTCCACAGTATTCAAACCTGCCTAAGTGATAACTATCTGGTACTTAACGAGAGCAAAACACACTCCGTGCTTTTTGGATCTCCAGCCAGACTCAAATCAACTCGTAATTCCTTTCAAATTTCATGTGCAAATGGCTCCACTGTAGTAAGTACCAGCTCTTTCAAATACTTGGGTATCCTCCTTGATGAATCCCTGGACTTTGACCTTCATATCACCTCCACCTGTAAATCTATCAATGCAAAAATCAGAGGAGCCTATTGTAGAAGTTATGGCCTCACGCCATCCGCCAGGCTTGCTGTGGCACAAGGATTTCTACTTCCAGCTCTGGCTTATGGCTCAGTCACATACCTAGGAGCTTCTAAAACCTCGCTTCTCCGATGGGACACCACCTACAATAGCATCTGCCGCTATGCCTCTGGGGCGCCACGCGTCAAACATCACTGTCAGCTTTATGCTGACCTAAAATGGCCTAGTCCCTCTGCCCACCGGCATCTAGCCTTTGGCTCTCTACTACACGTTATAAACAGCTCAGGTCTACCTAGATCTCTCTCCTCACTGTTATACTCGCAAACCTCCACCTATGGTCTCTGATCAAATGACTATACCCCTCTTTTCATCCCCAGATGCAAAACCTCCATGGGTACACGTGCTTTCTCTTACTTGGCACCTAAGTTCTGGAACGCTATCCCACAAACTATTCGCCAAGCCCCCACCCATGCTCACTTTAAGAAACTCCACCGTAGATATCTATTGGCTTCTAACCCCTGTACATGCTTCCAGCCACCATAGCCCACTAAACACACTTCTACCTTCTACCCTGCTCTCTCCCACACTTGCCTTCCACCTCTTACCTCCTATCTCCCTGTCTCCCACCCCATCTTTCCTCTCTCATAACCTTGCGTCACTTGATGGCACTTACTGTTAGTCTGAACCCTCCTGATAGCTCTAACATAGACCTATTGTATACGTATTCTGTGTAGTTTTACTGTTCTAGCTGCAACTGGCAATATTTGTTGAACGCTTTAAAACAATCTACTTGTCAAATACTGTTTGTATTGCATCCTATTGTCTACCTCTCCCTTGTGCTGCGTCACATTGTACTGCTTACGTATTTTACTTGTATACTCCCGGGTCGTGCCTGAAAATAGGCATCTCTATGTCTAGTGCACCCACCCGGTTACCAAAAGCAAATAAATAAATACATTTAAGCTGGCTATAGCTAGAGTCTCATGGTTGCGGGATGTCTTTGACGCCTGCTGTGGAGGCCCAGGGTTGGGATGGATTTTCTCAGAGATTAGTAACAGCAGCAGTATTAGGCATTTAAGGATCACATTACAGTGTTTAAGATACTTATTCGTGGCTCTCAATTTGGACGGTTTTTTATGGTCATGTTGTAGCAAGGGGGTTATTAGGAATGACAAGCTAAGGACCATGGGTGCTTTGTTAGGGGTTAGAAGAGGCACCTATTGGTTATGTAGTCTAGGGGAGAGTAGACTGATGAGAAGCAGGTCAGTGTTGCTAGTGCCCATTCCATAGACTGATAATTGATGGGAGTTTATACTGAGCGTAGACCAGCATGTGTGATATTCAGGAATACTGCCAGAGCTAGTGAGTAGGGTGAGAAAGGACAGAATGCTCAGTACTGCACTAGCAGGTGTCATTTTACCAAGGCAGAAGTTGTGTGATGCAGGGCTCAATTGGGTTTTGGTGGCCCTTTAATCAAAAAAGAATCAGTGAGAGATCAACCAGTGGGAGGGTATTGTGTTCAAGAGTGGGAGGGATTTAGGTGAATTTAATAGAGGTCGAGGGCAGGTGGGACACAATATTAGGTGGCAGAAATAACAAGCTGACAATAAAAGGCAGAAATAAGAAGCTGAAATAAGAGGCAACAGCAAGTAGGAGAAAGGCTTCAGAGTGGGTCCAATCATGGCAACTGTTTCACAGGAAGCACCCAATCAGGAGCCACAGGCAGAAGAGCATCGAGCTGAAAGAAAACAGCAGCCGAGTTCCGTACCTTGCTGCGGGCTTCCGCACAGGAACTGCTGGCTGGTGATGGAGCTGCGAGTGGTGGGCAGGACGGCCGCACTGCCTCCGGGAGTCCAGGTGCCTGACTCAGGGACAGGAGCTGTGAGGGAAGAGACAATGAGAAGTAGTTTAATTTGAGAGTTACCGGTGAGGGGCAGGGGGAGCCTGAGTGGCAGGGAGGTGATGAAACAGCAGGGGGGGGGAATCTGAGAGAGAAAGAAGCTAAATCAGGGGATAGTTTTAGGACAATTACTGGTGCAAATTACTTGGCTGAAGGCAAGGCGGGTTGGCGTCCAGCTTGGCGGGCGGGTGGGTGGGGAGGGAGAAAGAAATTAAAACAGATGCATAGCAGGAAGAGGGGAAAAAAGGATTAGAAGAGGTTGTGCCAGAGGGCAGGAAGTTCAAAGTGAGAGTCACAGACAGTAAACAATAAGGAAAACTCTTTGCAGGGCAACTAAACTCTTGGGCAAAGAGGCGGGAGCACTTCAAATTTAAATTACACAGTCAACAACTCCCTGGACCAGTCCTAGTTTCAGCTATAGATTTTAAAACAGAAATATGCAGACTTTCTCTCTTAAAGCCAGTTCCAGTTTCTACACCGTAACACTATGCAAATACAGTATTTAACAGTGAAGTAAGACTTTTTAATTTTTAAATCTAAAAATCACAATATTAGGTGGCAGAAATAGCAAGCTGACAAATAAGAGGAACAGCGAATAGAAGAAAGGCTTCAGAGTGGGTCCAATAATGGCAACTGATTCACAGGAAGCAACTAATTAGCAGCCACAGGCAAAAGAGTGCCGAGCTGAAAGAAAACAGCAGGGGTCACTTTAACTATGCAATGGGAAAGTTTGAAAACACGGTCACTTATGGACTTTGTGTACAGAACAAATGAAATATTTTCCATGGATTTTTAACAATTTGTTTCTGTGCTTTATGTTTTTTGGACATTCTAATGGGTTATAAATTATACTTATAACTTATTTATAAATCCTTAGCATGGGGTCACTTTAACTATGTGATGGGAAAGTTGTGATGACGTCACACTTTGGGGATACAGAAAAGAAGCACATGTAGCACCATTTGTTACCCTTAACAAAGTGCCATAAGGGCAGAAAATACCATCAGGTAATTTGTGCCACACTGTGGGAATGCACCTTTGGCTGTAAGTCCAGCACCTCAGCAGTTGTGATTGTGAGTAAAATAAATACTTTTATACTTGCATTTTGCTTTGTGGGTCTGATCCTTTTGCTAAGGCATTGTGAGTGCGGGGTGTTCTTGCTTGTTTTTGAATACAAGCATCCCACTACTATTGTGTGGGCTGCGGGGGGTGGTATGAGGGTCCTGGGAGAGGGCTCCATCAACTATATTCTACCTAGCAACCAGGGATGATGTTATCTACAGAGGAAGCATAAAAAGCAGTTTTGCAAGCTTTTTAATAATTTTGTTTTTAAATCCTTTACTTCCTACCCATTGTATAATTGCATCCACTCCAGGATGTTGGTTATGCTGGGATTTACGCACTTCTAGTATGGTTGAGTCACTTGGCCTGTGACCTAATGACCAAACAACACCAAGCATGGGTAATTCCCAGTTTACCCACATCCTGTTGTGGATTATTGCTTAAGTATTTAATTGCAGACTATTTACTCTGTTGATGTTCAGTGTGCAGATGACCATCTTGTACCAGGCAAAAATGATTATGTCAAAACACTCGAAAATGTCTTTAAAGGATTAATCCATTTTTATAAGAAGCATTTGTCAATGCAAAAAGTTTGTCATGCATAGAGATAAGGAAGTGTGTGACAGTGTAGTAGTGCAGGAGGAGTTTTATTGATAATGAGCAATAGAAAGTTGTATGACAGCTGTACTGTTCATGAGGTGGTGTGATAAAAAGGCTATATTGAAAATTTGGAGTGAAAATATTGAAAATGACCAAAGTTACACGAGTGCGTAGAAAATTGTGAATGACCAGGTGTAGTCTGGCCATTTTTTGGAGTTGTGTCACCACATTTTCAACATGGCCTTTTTGGTACCCAACTCCATGAAAAGTGCCACTGTCATTTTGTTCATTCGTGCTAAAAGGCGATTTCACAGAGTGACTGCACCATTCTGTGCCACAGGTGCGAAAAAACATTTCAGGCAGGATGCAAAACAATTACAGTTGTGCTATTCATAAGGAAGTGTGAAAAAATGGCAATGTTGAAACTCTGGAGTGAAAATATTAAAAACTGGCAAAGATACGAGTGTGCGCAGTAACTGCGGAGCGCACGCTTATAACATAGGCATTTTGTGAAATTTTTTCACCAGATTTTAAACATGGTCTTTTTGGGACCTCCCCTCATGAACGGTAGCACTGTGATTTTGTTAATCCATCCCAAAAGTTGATTTCACACACCGACTATGCTATTCTGGCCCACAGGTGTGAAAACACATTTTGGGCAGGATATAAAAAATGACAGCTGTATTGTTCATAAGGAGACGTGAAAAAATGGCATGCACAAGCAATATATTGGGGTAGCTTGGAATAGCAGGTTTTGGAGGCGTGTTGTGTTGTGGCCAGTGGCGCCACTGCTTTTTCGGGCTGGGGCTCCATGGCACGAATTAGATTGCACGCTGTCTATGACAGCAGTGCAAAAGCATGCCACCAACTTCAAATGATTTAGCCGCTGCAATGAAGGTGCACCCCCTCATTGCAGGGTGTGCCTTCCCTGGTGTAACATTTCAATAAACATGGCGGCTGTCACCATCTGCCTCTCACAGTCCCCAGAAAAGATGACATCGGGGGTGCCCAATCCCTCTGTCAGCATCATCATGCCCCCCCTTCCCAGTTCATTTGCTGACAGGGGAGCCCAATCCCGTCGGCATAATGTCCCTATCAGTTGTTTGCCGAGGGGGGCACTCAATCCCCCTTGGCATCATGTCTCCCCCCCATCAAACACTGACCCTTTTTTATTTGCCAATGGGGTGCCCAGTCCCTGTCAGCTCCAGTCCTCCCATCCCAACACATGCAGGTGGCATGCTGGGAGCCCACCCCAGCGTGCCAAATGTACCTGTAAAAAGAGAAAATCTTTCCGCAACGTTTTAATTTAAAAAACAAACAAACTGTAAAGTAGAAAATGGTCCCTCGCTGTCGGCTGCCCCCTCCCCCAACCCACACCCACCCTCTGTGCACCCCATCTCCCCACACCCCCTGTCACCCCATACTTACCTCCGGAGCCTGGCGCGATGATCTTTGGTGGACCGGGAACACGTCTGCACTCTTCAAAGCCGACCGCGAACTGAAGAAATGCCGATAAACTGTGTAATGGCATAAATGTTTTTTTTCCAACTTTGGTGCATATCTCGACCATTTTTGTGAATTCTAGCACCAAATTTTCAACATGGGGTTCTTGGGACTCCACCTCATGAATTCAGTCATCTCATTATTCGGTCCCGAAAGCTGATTTTGCAGTCACTGCACGGAATCTCCTTTCAGGACTGATTAACAAAATGAAAGTGTCTCTGTGCATGAGGTGGGCTCCCAAAAAGCCTATGTTGCAAAAATGGTGGCTCAAAAAAAATGACTGTATTCGACGCATGTGCAGTTTCCATGCATGCTCATAACTTCGAGAATTTTTAATATTTTTACTCCAGATTTTTAACATTGCCATTTTTTCACACCTCCTTATGAACAGTATAGCTGTCATTTTCTACATCCTGCCCAAAATATGTTTTTTTACATCTGGCGCACAATGGCGCAGTCGCTGTAGGAAAGCAATGTTCAGAACAGAGTAAGAAACTCACAGTAACACTGTTCATGAGCAGGGGTCCCAAAATGCCTATGTTGAAAATTTGGTGACAAAATTCCACAAAATGACTATGTTACAAGCGTGCATTGTGCAGTTTCCTTGCACAGTCATAACTTAAAGAATTTTTAATATTTTTACTCCACATTTTCAGCATTGCCATTTTTGCATACCTCCTTATGAACAGTACAGCAGTCATTTTTCACATTCTGTCTGAAATGTGGTTTCATACATCTGGTGCACAATGGCGCAGTTACAGTGGGAAATCAATGTTCATGACAGATTCCGAAAATCATAGTGCCACTGTTCATGAGCAGAGGTCTCAAAATGCCTATGTTAAAGATTTGGTGAAAGAATTCCAAAAAATTACTGTGTTACGAGCGTGCATTGCGCAGTTTTCACACACGCTCGTAACTTCAAGATTTTTTAATATTTACACTCCAGATTTTCAAAACTGCCATCACTTCACACCTCCTTATGAATGGTGCAGTTGCCATTTTTCAAATTCTGCCCGAACTATGTTCTCACACCTGGCGCAGAATGGCGCGGTCGCTGTGGGAAATCAACATTCCGGACAGATTAACAACATCACAGTGCCACTGTTCATGAACAGAGGTCCCAAATGCTTTCATGAAGTGGGGTCACAAAAAGGCCATGTTGAAAATTTGGAGTGCAAATACCGACAAACGCCTGGGGTGTTAGAGTTTCTAACCGTAACGTCCCACCCTGTACAGAGTAACAGACATCGAGGTGTGCCTTTGGATTCTCAGCTGTAGTGCTCATGCTACTGCACCCTCATCCCCACCCTGCAGCCAGTGACAGGCATGAAGGTGTGCCTTGGACTTTTTGGCCCCAAAGTTCACCCCTTTTTCCTATACTGCACTCATCTCAACGTACTTCCTTATGGAATGGGGTGAGCATAAGGCCCGACGACCCCAAGGCACAACACAACACTTATCAGAGTCTGCAGAGTAGGGTGAGGTGAAATGGCATGAGCGTTATGACCAACAACCCAAAGGCACACCTCAATACCTGTCACTCTCTGCAGGGTGGGGTGGGGTTGGCGTTGGTTCCATACTTCACTGCCATTCATATTCTGCATCTCTCTAACTCCTGCACTACCGATGCCAACGCCAGCAAGACAACATTCAGCATTAACAAATGCTTGTTTTAGCTGAATTGGTACTTATCCACTTAAAATAGAATTTGAGTCTATTTGTGCTGGAGGAGACTGGGTTACTATGGGGGTCAGGTGTGGTAGGCTGGGTTCCATTGGGCAAGTCTTTGCTCATGTTCACAAAAAGTTAAACTCCTTTCATGATGGCTTGAGGGTCAGTGATGTTCAGCTCTTTGACATTAAGGATGTTGGGGCGAAGTGACTTTTCCATCACAGAACTTCATTGATAGATTCCTATAGAACGGTTAATAAAAGTAGCTGGGGAAGCAGAGTCTACTATTAAATGCAACTGATGCCTCAGTTGTGGCAATTGAAGTAACACATAGAAAGGAGGAACATCTTTAGTCTGCATTTGCAGTGCAATAGGAACCACTGCACTGTCTGTGCTCTCCAAACTGACCACTGCAGTTCTCCTGCTTCTGCAAACCTTAGCAATATGCCCCTAACATTTACATGCATGACACTGAACTTCTCTGAATTTGTACTAGTCCGTGCTATGTTGGGATGACCCACATGATGCACATTTGTACTGGCCATGCAGTTTGGGTGGAGTGGTTGAATTTTGCTTTGAAAACAGTGGTTTAGACTTAGGTTTGAGCTGTTTCAATTTGGGGTTTACTGACGCTACTTGTACCTTGTTTTTAGTGTCCATCTTAGTATGTGCTTCATTTTCTGCAGCCTCATACATTTGTGCCAACTGTAAAAGTTCATCAGCAGATTTCTTGACACTTACAGAAAGTAATTGCTGAATACGATGTTCATTATTTAACCCCATAACAAACTTATCAGCTAAATTAGATTCAAGATGCTCCCTGCTCCACTCACACGTGAGATCTAAGCGTTTGATCTCAGCCAAATAAGATTGTAATGACTGACTTGCTTTCTGCTGCTAACTGTAGAATTTATAATGTTCAGCCCTTGGGAAAGTTGTTAAACTGTATTGTGCATTCAATTTAGCCTTTAGCTCTTGATATGACAAATCCTCTAGCCGGTCCAGTGCCCACAGACTGCATAAAGGTTTAAAGGTTTCACTTCCCAAGAAAGTACAGAAAACAGCTCGAATAAGTATATCCTGTCGCTCAACATTTGCAGATTTTATGGCAAATTAAGTAATAACCACTGATCAAACCATCTGGACCATGTATCCCAGTCTGTTTCTGTAAAAATCTCAAAGCTGACTGAAGTTTCCATGATATAGCATAGTTCCAAATTGCTTACTTGCTTCCAATGCAGAAAGTCACAAAATGGTGTAATTCAGTAAGCTGGAGCTATGAAAATTTTCACCATCCGTCATCGCCAGTTTGTTGTATTTGGAGGCCGAAAATAAGTACCTTAGACACATCAGGGTCTTGGTAATAAGAAAAAAACATGCAACACAGAAATTTAGGCCTCCTCTGTTTACTTCCATTCAGTTCAGACATAAGGTGAAAACTCATCTCAATACACACAGGAAGAGTTACAGTAAATGCATTCCCTAAAGCTGTACTGTCTAACATTTCTTAAAGCTGCACTACACATAACACTTTGTACTTCTGTAGGGCCTGGTGAGAGCCCAATTCATTGTACGAGGCCCACAGTTTGTCCCACTCTTTGAAAAGAGTGAGGAGTTCTGCGGTGAGCCAGTGATTGGTGTCTCCTCTGACTCTTCTTTCTTAGTGGAGCAAAGTAGTCACATACAGTTTGGAATGTTTGTGAGAGGAAGTTGTAGCCTCCTCAAGGTGTGGGGCTTACTTTGCCACCCTGCGGGACTCCCCAATCCTCACTGACACCAGCCCACAGTCCTGCAGTTCCTTCTGAGTCTCCTGCCAGCCCCTGTATGTGTTTTCTTGCAGAAAGCAGGGCTAGAGGAACAAAGATGTGACCCACCAGGTGACTGCACTTGGAAGTGTGAGTCTACAAGGTCGCATTGTGCAATGTGCATTTTGGTAATGCTGCATCCACAGCAGAAACGGAGGTTTCCCCTGTGATCCTGGACACCCGACTAAGCTAATTGGGGTCCGGAGACAGGAGGGAGGAGCCCCAACAATTCAAGTAGCAGCAATAAAATTTATTTTAAAAGTGCTACTAAGTGCCATAAATGTGTAGGCCCGGTAGCTGAGGCTGCTGGGAAATGTAGTCTTAAGTTGCTGACTGAAGCCTCTTGTGCCTGGGGGGGCCTCCAAAACGGGACTTCTGGCAGCTGAATGGCAGCCTCTACCCCCACAATCTTGCAGTGAGATTAAAGGGTATAGAATGTGCTATTAAGCCCAATATACATTTAAAAGCAACTCAATGTGGGTTGGCTGCAAGAGACTCAGAAACAAATGACTGCCATAAACTGTTAGTGCAAGCAGCCATCTTAGAGAGACCTTGTGAACTGTTTCAGCCAATCAGATCTCACAGAAGCCTTTAAGAACTGTGAAATGGCTTCTGGGAGAGGGGAGTGATCAATGTGCTGGGCGCCCAAGCAACAACCAATCAGGTGCCCAGTATCAGTATGGACAGCCTAATCAGCCAATCAGAGGCTGCCAATTTTCAGAGAGGCGGAGAAAAGAATGTTACAGCATGAGGGGAGCTCTCAAAGCTGTCAGAGGGGCTCCTGACTAATCTCCAGCCCGGAGAAGTGATTTTCTGAAGAAGAAAATGTTTTACCACCCTTAAAAAAAAGAATCATCCTGCCTGTTTGCTGTTTTTGTGACAGGTTTGTCAGTAAAACCTCTCATTGAAGTGAACTTCAGCAGGTTCTGACAGGAAAGTCTACTAGAACTGCTTGTTTCCTAAGGGGATCACCCTGCTTTGGTGTCCCCTAGCTTTTGAAGGTCATCACCAGAAGTGTTCTGCCTGTCAGCAGAAGTGTCTGGGTGACTTTTAACTAAAAAAAGTAAAGCTTGAGATGGTTTTCACTGTGGGGAACACCCAGCCTTTTCCACCCTTTGGCTACTGTTACTGGCTAGCAGGGTGTCTGAAGTATTGATTGAAACTAGCAGTCACCCCACCACCACCACCATCATTTTGGGGACCGTCGGCGAGAAGAAGATACAGGCCTGTCAAGTGAACGCTGTTTACAAAGGCCATCCCAGGTGAAGTCTGGAAAGGCTTGACAGGTGAAGACCAGCATCCTTTATCCCCTGTAACCCACGTTGTGGTTTCCTGCATTCTGCTGCCTGCTGATGCACCACCAACTACCTTCCAAAAACCCATGATGCTGTCAAGACCAGTACCAGCAAAGTCTCAGCTTTAGCCTGTTTGTAACAGCCAGAGTGTTCAACAAACCGTGAGTAGGCAGGGCTGCCCTGCAAAAGATTGTGAGAACTGTTACAATTTGTTTTACAAGTTCAAGCTACAGTTACAGCATTTTATTTACTAAGTTTAAGTGCACCAATGCTAGCCAACCTGCGGCAACCGCAGGCTTACACCAGTCTGGGATACCTCAGCATAAAATAAGTGGTCTGGTACCAGATGGGAGGGATCTGTATTCCAATGCTGCATGCTGGTGGGAGGTTGGGCACTGTTTTGTTTTACATGCTCACAGTTTAAATGTTTTTTTTTTCTGTTTCATTGCTTGTTGCATTGCTTACTGCAAAACCAAATCAAATTCATAATCTGTGAACCTCCCTGTATTCATTCTTTTTCCTTACAAATGTGTCAGTGAGCATATTATTATAGAGTTCCTTTAATTACATGTCGGTTACTGAAGTGCAAGGTAAAGTGTATTTCTGTGTGAGGGGTGTCATTTGGGAAGGGAGGTGGGTAGGTATAGCATCCCAGGGGGTTGTACCCAATTTACCATTCTGGCCCACAATACCTTACTCTGGGTGGAGGCCCCACGCTTATTTATGCAATCTTTTGGAAACAAACTCCAAGACCATACTGAACAGAGCCCAGGCCTCTCAACCTTGACTGTGTATGTAAGGTAGGGGTAGTAGTCCTCTTTAGGACATGGTGCCAGGGGTTACAAAGTCAAAGGCAAGGTTGATGTCGGAAATGCAGTCCAGGTATTGCCAATCAGTGTTTTTTCTGAAGGTGGTTTTGAAAATCACTGAGTCTCTCTTCCATTAGGTAGCAGGTGTAGATGAATTTTGGAAGAGGTCACAGCTTTCTGGTGGACCAGGAGCAATAGATAGGAGAGTGATCAGTAATCAGATCTGGTAGTACTTCTGCATGAAAGAGCCTTTCGGGGTGGGAAGCCAGGATCCAGTCAATGAGCATTTCTGTTGATTTTTACGTTGGTTGTGTATATGCACAAACCAACATATTGTGGCATTAGGGGATTTCAGGATGTGTGTTGCTGCTGAGCCCATTGCAGTACACAAAACTAGGGGCTGAAAATGGGCTCAGCAGTCGGCACCAATGACCAGTCAGTGTGGTCCTGACGCAACTCTCTGCTGGGTGGGTTGAACGATCCTGCACTTCAAAGGACCAAAGCTGCTGTAATCAGAGAGGGCTTCGGGCCTTTGGTTTGCATAAAGTGGAGGGCTACTGGACAGATGGGGAAAACAAGCATCCAGCAGAGCACCACCAGCACTGTTGCTTCTAGAAGTACAGCGCAGTTTTTTTGTCAACATTTCATCGAGCCACGAGGCCTACTGCAGGAAGGGGAAGGGGATAAAACGTTGATCAGGAAGTGTGCTCTCCCCCCCCCCGCAGTGATCGCTTTTGCCACACCAAGGAACAGAGGGACCTGGGGGTTATAATTTCACATGACTTGAAAATGTCAAAGCAGACTACAAAGGCAGCGGGGAAGGCCAAGGCATGCTGGGGTGCATAAGTAGGGGTATCACCAGCAGAAGGAGGAAGGTAGTGATGCCGTTATATAAAACCCTGGTCAGGCCTCACATGGAGCACTGTGTGCAGTTCTGGAGGCCGCACCTTCAAAAAGTCATAAACAGGCTGGAGATGGTCCAGAAAAGGGTGATTAAGATGATACAGGGCTTGCACCACAAAACAAATGAACAGAGATTAAAGGACCGCAATATGTAATCACTGGAGGAGAGGAAGTAGACAGGAGGCATAACAGAGATATTCAAGTACCTCAAGGGTATAAACAAGGTGCAGGGGGAAGACATCTTCCAATACATGAGGAGTACAAGAATGAGTGGGCTGGACATGAAATTGGAAGGTGGCAGTCTAAGGGAGAATATGAGGACACTTTTCTTCACAGAGAAGGTGGTGGATACATGAAATGGTCTGCCCCAGGAGGTGGTGGAAGTGAGTACTGTGGCAGGAGTTAAACATGCATGGGACAGGCATGGGAGAACAATAAAGGTACAGCTGAGGGAGGGTCAGAAGCCGTAGTCAAGTACATGGCGTACGGTCAGACTGGATGGGCCTAGCAGTCATTATCTGCTGACAGTTTCTATGTTTCAATCTCTGGCAGCTGTATTCACAGAGTCACTCAACACTGGAGTGGTGCCAGAGGATTGGAGGAGGGCACATGTGGTCCTTCTACACAAATCCAGCAGTAGGGAGGAGGTAGGGTACTTGCCAGTCAGCCTCACATCGTAGTGGTGAAGATCACGCACGCACTGCTTAAAGAAAGAATAGTGGAACGTTTACAAGTCATCAGTGCCCAGGACCCTAGGTAGAATGGATTCATAATGGGTAGGTCATGTCACATGAATCTGATAGATTTCTTTGATTCGGTGATGAAGGAAGTAAATATGGGGTGGGGGCGGTGGATGTCACCTACATCGATTTCAGCAAAGCCTTTAACACTGTCCCACATAAGAGACTTATTAACAAGATGGTTAACAAGATGGCTGCTGCTAGTTTCTAGCAGAGGGAATCTTGCTTTCAGAGCAAGCAGCTGACTAAAAAAGCTACAGATTTTCTTACTAATTGCCCTCCTTCCCACCCTAAGCCAGTTTTACTTTTATAGCCACTGGATTTGACTGACAACAGGAACTTTCTGTTTGGCAATAGGAAGGGAAGGATCACTGAGACACATTAGTTTCATCAACCTTGAAGGAAAAAAAAGGTCTTTTTCTCCCCCTAGCTGCTAAAGGTTTGAGTCCAAGTAAGGAGGCAGGAGACTACTAAAGACTACAGAAAGTTACTGTCCCAGAACAGGAAGAGTGAGAGTTGTAAGGGTACATAGGCAGTAGGAAAGTAGGTGGAAAAATACATAGAGGGAGGAGAGAGTAAACATACAAAGCAACAGGAGAAGGGACACAAAATAAGTTATGATGGGAGTGGTGCAGTACAATGGCTGTGGGGTGGCAGTGTTCCGGGAGACATTCTGGAGGCTGTGATGCTGCCCTATTTGCAGGTACCTCTCTGATCTGAGGGAGGAGGTTGCCCGTTTCCAGGCTGATCTGGCTAGGATTTGTGAAACCTCTTCCCCCACCCAGGGACCACCAGGGCCACTGCCGCTTCCTCAGAGGTTGCCAAGAAAGAGGAGCGGTTGGACCAAGGTGAGCTCAGGGAGGGAGAGGGTGGTGGAACAGAGGTGCATCTCTCCAGCTTTACCTCTCCACAATTCATATGCTGTTCTGGTGAAGAGTGGTTCCCCTATGGAGGCACCTGCAGTGGAGACCAAGGAGGATGCTGGGAGCCTCCACAAAGGAGACCCACAGGAGGGTGGCACAGGACCCCACAGGGAAAGGAAACAACTCCTGGTGGGGGACTCAATCATCAGAGGGGTAGAAGCCGGGGGGGGAGGAAGGAGAGAGAGAGGTAAGGTGCCTGCCTGGCGCCATGGCTTGAAAGGACAGGAAGTGAATCCTCAGGATCGCGACAGCAGCTGCACGAGGGAGGGAGCTGGATGTCATTGTCTACCTAGAGACAAATGACCTTGCTGGGAAAAGGTTCAGAGCAGTGCAAGAGGAATTTGTAGAGTTGGGGAGGGACCTTAAACAGGTAGCACGTACAGTAACTTTCTCAGAGGTGCTGCCTGTCCATGGCAAGGATGATGCTAGGGTACTCCGCACCCATGGGATTCAATGAATGGTTGAAAAACTGGTGTGGAGCTCAGTGTTTTGGCTTCACTGGGGACTGGGGAGCCACCTAGAGGGATGCAGGCCTATACAGGTGCGATGGTCTGCATCTGTCCGGGGGAGGGGGGGGACCATGATCCTAGGTGATGGGTTTAAATGCTTCATTGGCAAGCATTTAAACTAGCCAAGTGGGGAGGCACTGAAAAGGAGCAGGGAAATCCCAGCCTTCCCCCACAAAACACAGTAATTAGCGAGGTAAACACCAAGGTAGATAAGTCATTCGGGAGCAGGACGGGAGTAATTGCAAAAAAGGCAAAGGCACTAAGGACAGGGATGGGGCTAAAAGGGGTAAGGCCATCAAAAAATGGAGGGTGAAGAGTACCAATGCCCATAGTCTGTGTAACAAGCTCCCCTGAACTAGTGGCCTTGATAGAAGAGGGATACCTGGATATTGTGGCAGTCGCTGAAACATGGTATACAGAGAACCATGACTGGGATCATGAGGGACCTACAGGAGGGACAGGGAGGGTAAAAGAGGAGGAGGAGGAGGAGGAGTAGCTCTCTATGTAAGGGAAGGGATTAAAGCAATAGAACTAAAGAGTAAACATGAAGTAGATGAGTCACTATGGGTCACCATGGAGACAGGAAATGGTACCACAATCCGCATGGGAGTTGTGTACAGACCCCCATCTCAGGGGGAGGGAGTGGACAAGGAAATGATAGAAGGCATCCTTAAAATGGCAGAAAAAGGGGAGATATTGTTGATGGGGGACCTGAATATGACAGATGTTAACTGGAGCACCTTTGCTGCAGGCACATCCAGGAGCAGGGTCATTCTTGATGCCCTACAAGGGGCATGCCTCAGACAGCTAGTGTTTGAACCCACTCAGGAGGGAGCAATCTTAGACCTGGTACTCTCAAATGGGGACAGAGAAGGGATCTCAGATTTAGAAGTAGGTAGCCATCTGGGAACAAGCAACAACCAAGCAGTGTGGTTCACAATAAACACAGCCATAGAGTCAAGCCATTACAAAAGCAAGAGTATTGGACTTTAGGAGGACTAACTTTGGGAAAATGAGAGAGTGCCTCAGAAAAGCACTAGCAAATGGGCAAGAAGCAGGGGTGGAGGAACAATGGGGAATAATCAAAACAGCCATCACAGAGGCAACAAGCCTTTGTGTGAAGCGAATCAATAAAACAAAATGAAGGAAAAAAACACTATGGTTCTCAAAAGAAGTGGCAGGGAAGGTTAGGGAGAAAAGGATAGCATTTAGGAACCATAAGGAAACACAGAAGAAGCAGGACAGAGAACTTTATCAGTTAAAGCAGAAGGAGGCAGGGAAAGCAGTCAGAATAGGAAAGGCCCAAACCGAGGAAAAGATAGCCCATTCTGTTACGAAGGGGGATACAACCTTTTATAGGTACATTAGGGAGTGAAGAAAGACCAAGGGAGGGATACAGAAACTTAATAAAGGGAAGGGAATGTGGACAGAGGGTGATAGTGAAAAAGCAGGGATACTGAACAAATATTTCTACTCAGTAGTCACAAAGGAAGAGGATGGGGCGGTACCTAAACCAAACAAGAGAAACACTGTGGTTAGAGGGGGTCGATACCAGTCCATTCACAGAAGAAAGGGGTTTGAAAGAACTCTTGAAACTGAGGGTGGACAAAGCAATGGGGCCTGATGGGATTCACCCCAGAATTCTAAAAGAAATAAGCGTAGAACTAGTGACACCACTGACTACTTTCTTTAACAAATCATGGGAGGATGGAGTGGTACTTGAGGACTGGAGAAGGGCGGATATGATTCCACTTCACAAAAGTGGGAGCAGGGCAGATGCAGGAAACTACAGACTGGTTAGTTTGACCTCAGTGGTAGGGAAAATGATGGAATCACTTCTGAAGGAAAGAATTGTTGAGTACCTAGAGGACAGTGGGGCACAGGACCCAAGGCAGCATGGATTCACAGTGGGAAGGTCACATCAGATGAATCTAACAGATTTCTTTGATGGGGTGACCAATGTAGTAGACCAGGGAGGGGCTATGGATATGGCCTACCTAGATTTTAGCAAGGCATTTGACACAGTCCCACACAAAAGATTAATATACAAGTTAGCCAGCCTTGGAGTGGATCCCAGGTTGGTAGCCTGGATAAGAAATTGGCTGGACAACAGAATGCAACGGGTAATAGTAAACGAAGTCCACAGTGAAGAAAAAAGGGTAACTAGCGAGGTACTGCAGGGTTCAGTACTGGGACCGGTCCTCTTTAATGTCTTTATAAGTGGCATTGGAGAGCACCTGGAAGGAAAAATATGTCTCTTTGCAGACGACACAAAGATCTGCAACAAGGTTGATACACAAGGTGGGATGGAAGGGATGAAAAGGGACTTGGCAAGGTTGGAAGAATGGTCAAATGTATAGCAGCTCAAATTCAATGGAAATGGGCAGACTAGGTGGGCCAAGCGGTCCTTATCTGCCATCAAAGTCTATGTTTCTATGTTTCAATGCAAAGAAGTGCAAGGTAATGCACCTTGGAAACAAAAACCCTGGGGAAGAGTACACAATGGGGGGTGAGAAACCAACAACAAAAATTGAAAGGGACATTGGAGTAATTATATCAGATGACCTAAAGGTGGGCAAGCAATGTGAGATAGCAGTAAGGACAGCTAGGGCGATTCTGGGATGCATAGGGAGAGGCATCAACAGTAGAAAACAGGAAGTTGTTATGCCTCTGTACAGACAGCTGGTGAGACCTCATCTGGAGTACTGCGTGCAGTTCTGGAGACCCCATCTCCGCAAAGACATAGACAGGGTGGAGGCTGTTCAGAGGAGGGCAATCAAAATGGTGCAGGGTCTACACCAGAAGACATATGAAGAGAGACTAAAGCAGCTTAATGTGTATACTCGAGGAAAGGAGGAGACAGGGACATGATAGAAACTTTCAGTACCTCAAGGGAATTAACAAAGTCCAAGAGGGTAACATCTTTCAGAAAAAGAGATGTGCAAGAACAAGGGGGCACAATTTGAAGATGGAAGGGGACGGCTCAGAGGTAATGTTAGAAAGTATTTTTTCATGGAGAGGGTTGTGGATACATGGAACAGCCTTCCTGAGGAGGTTGTGGAGTCAAGAACAGTGGGAGAATTCAAGAATGCATGGGACAGACATAAAGCAATTCTATTGGGTGGTAGGAGGAAGTAAGCTGTTGGCTAACTAGAATCTGCAGCTTATCCATTAAGTAGGGAAATGGGCAGACTAGGTAGGTAAAGTGGTCCTTATCTGCCATCAAAGTCTATGTTTCTACATTTCTAAGATGGGTAGTCTGGGCATTGGACACAAGGTGGTGAACTGAGTAAGAACTGGCTAACAGACAGGAGACAGGGTGGTGGTAAATGGGGTACAATCTGGGGACAGGGGGTGACCAGCGGGGTACCGGAAGGATCAGTCTTTGGGCCAGTAATATTCAATGTCTTCATTAGTGACATTGCAGAGGGGCTGGAACAAAAGGTCTGCCTGTTTGCCGATGGCACCAAGATCTATAACAGGGTGGATACTCCAGAAGGGGTAGAGAACATGAGAAAGGAACTAGGCAAGCTTCAGAAATTGTCTGAGGAATGGCAACTGAGGGTTAATTTAAAAAACTGCAAAATGATGCACCTGGGCCATAAAAACCCTGGGAAGAGCTAGAGGATGGGAGGGGAGTTGTTGGCAGTTACCGAGGAACAAAGGGACCTAGGGGTTATTATTTCAGATCACCTGAAAATGTCAAAGAAGAATGCAAAGGCATCAGGGAGGGCTACTGGCATGCTGGGGTGCATATGCAGGGATATCACCAGCACAAGGAAGGGGGTGGTGATGCTGTTATAGAAAAACCCTGGTCAGGCCTTACAAGGAGTACTGTGTGCAGTTCCAGAGGCCACACTGTTGAAAGGACATAAACAGGCTGGACACAGTCCAGAGAAGGGAGATTAACATGGTGCAGGGCTTGCACCATAAAACTTGCGAGATTTGATTAGAGGACCTCAACATGTACTCGCTGGAGGAGAGGAGGGAGAGAGGGGACATGATGAAAACATTCTGGTACCTCAAGGGATAAACAAGGTGCAGAGGGGGATTACATCTTCCAGTACAGGAGGAGTACAAGAATGAGGGGGCATGACATGAAATTGGAAGGAGGCACATTAAGAAGGAATGTGAGGAAGTTTTTCCCTTCATGGAGAGGTAGTAGATGCATGGAATGGTCTGCCACAGGAGGTAGTGGAAGCGACTACTGTGAGTGGATTTAAACATGCATGGGGCAGGCATAGGGGAACCATAGAGGTAAAGTAGAGGGAGAGTTAGAAACCATAATTAAGTACAGGTCTTATGGGCAGACTGGATAGGCCTAGTGGTCCTTATCTGCCAACAATTTTTTATGTTTCCATGTCTGTATGCGCTTCCGCACCTACATACATATGCGCATCTACGCAGGAATTCGAGCACAGGGTCCAGTACTATTACACTATCTCAAAACATAAGTAAATTCATTGCAAAAAAGTTGTTAATGCATCAGCACACTGTCTCCAGCGCCGCTTCCTACCTATTACATCAGTGCTGACCATCGTCTGGTGCCTGACCTTCCACACCGTTTACTGCACTCTAACAACTATTACAAACAACCTTCCCTATCAATTTATGTCAGCCACCAATGGTACTCATACTTTTTCCCTTTATTAGTCCCAGCATTCATGTACCCTGCTCAGCATATCATGAGGATAGCAAAGCAGTGTGATAAGGCAGTAGGAAAGGCTAGTAGGATGCTGGGGTGCACAGGAAGGGGTATCACCAACAGAAAAAAGGAGGTAGTGTTACCCCTGTATAGATCAAGGTGAGGCCACACCTGGGTGGTGCTGCAACATGGGAGGTCTTGTGGGTATGCAAACTAAACTCCCTATTTGGCTTTTTCAGAAAAACATCAAATTGTTTAACAAGAATCAACGTTTGGTATTGACAAATGCTTGTTTGTAGTTGACACAAGCAGGAAACTTGACTATCTGGTTGAGGTAGAGGTCAGCCATTTTGATTTTGTTCCACTTGGCATATGGTGAGAGCTGGCTAATGTTAAAATTGCCTAGGATGAGCTTTTCATGGCATCATTTCAGGCAACTGGCATGACCAAGAAAGGCGTCTATACCACCGTTAACCATGTTAGGAAGAATGTAGGTGACAGCCACAATTAGGTTCTCGCTTCCATGTCTGAGTCTGACATTATGCCCTTAGGGGGTGAATAACAGACTGTTAAAATAGGGGGTCATGTGATGCAGGGCAGCTAGAGGCAGTGTTTTTGTGGAGCTCCCGGATACCACCCTCTTCAAACTACTTTTCACCCTACAAATATTAACGTTTAAAGGTTAAATCTACACCTAGAGTATTGTCAATACTGCTACATCTACGGAAGGTTGCAGGTTCCTGCACATTATCGCATTCCGGGGAAGAACGAGATGGAAGCGGAGATGAAACCAGCTGGTATGAAGCACACTCCACCGTCCACTCCGGAAAAATCCTCCAAAAAATCTAAGCATCAAAGCTTGGGGTCTGCCTCTAAATTAACCCCGTCTAATGCTCCATCAGTCCCTCTCACTGAAGATCGTTTCCTTCAGGAATTGTTACCATTTAAGGAAACGTTAGACGACATCTCCACTGAGCTGAAATTGTTAAGAGGGGATCTTAGCACTCTAACAACCAGAATGGGGGATAGGGAGGCAAGAACCTCCTCCCTGGAGAAGTGGAGGGAGAAGACGGACCCGGAGATTGTCCATCTTAGGCAGCAGATCAGCAAACTTCAACTTAAAACTGAGGATTTAGAGGGAAGGAGTCAGAGAAACAGCTTGGTAATTTTGGGTCTCCCTGAAGCCAAGGAAGGCCCCGACATTATTCTCTTTCTCCAGAAGTTTCTGAGCAAGGCTGTGGGGCCATCCCCCCTTAACCCACAATATCATATAGAGCGTGCTCATCGTTCTCTTAGGCTGAAACCTGCAGCTGGTGCACCGCCAAGGCCCATCATTATCAAGTTTTTAAGTTTTCTGGAGAAGCAGCATGTATTACTCAAAGCAAGAGAGCTGCAAGCAATCTTATGGAGCGGTACAAAGTTATGAATAACACAAGATCTTCCCTGTGAAACGAGGCAGAAACGCTCAGCTTTTCATTCTACAGTTAGTAAGCTGATTGCTGCGGGTATTCATTACAGAATGACTTACCCAGCCAAGCTACAAGTATCTATTGCAGGAACTTGGTACTCTTATGAGTCTCCAAACCAAGCTGCATCGGATCTCTCTCTCTCTCAAGCTACCCAACTTGTTCAAATCGGGCTGAACACTTGCCGACGTGCCAAGATGTTATCTTTTGCTTATAGTTACATTATTTGGCTCTCACCTGTTTGTTAGAGTTTTCCTTTTTCCCCTTTCTCTCTCTTGGGTTTTCTGTTGGTGGGGGGGTAGTGGAGTAGGCTGGAGCGCGGCCTGGTAGGCCTAGTCTCTGCGATCGATCATGTGGTCTGCTTGTCGGTTGAGAGGGTGGGAACCTTTTGTCTAGATGGGATTCCAACACGTTGCTGGTCTGGTCAGACCGTTTGGTCCCCTCAGCTTTCAAGGTTCCCCCGGTCCCTTCCTTATCTCCCTGGAGCAGGTAAATTTTGAATACAGAGATTTTGCACAAGTAATATAACTGAGTAATGTCATTAAGGAAGCTCAAGCCACCTGCTGGGTAGGAATGGGTCTTTAGGGCTGCATATAGTGGGACGCCATTTCGGGAGGTGGGCTGGGAGATTAACACGATTAACATGGGGTGTTGTCCACAGGTAGTGCTTTTGTTGGTATTAACAGCCGTAGTATTTGGGATGCAACTGCTGGATGGCAGTGCCATTTCATTTCCCAAGGCCTAATATATTCATACAATTTGGAGTATAGCACCCTCAATAAGAAACGGCAGAGATAGTGGCTAATTCTGGGTTTCGATATTTATTTAGATGAGCCAATAGGTGTCACTATAGATGTTACTAGGGTATCAATAACTTTTGTCTCTGGTTTAGCCAGCATTAAATTTGCATTGCTTTTGACTTACAGGTCCATGATTTTAAGGTGAAGGGTGGATCGGCTTGCAGTTTAGTGTTTGAGTTTGTGGGGGTAACGTAGACGAGAAGCATTGAGGCCAGGAGGTCAGTTTTCCCCATGATTATTGCCCGGATTCCGGGGGGGGCCGTACCATTTTAGGGGGTTCTGGTGGTTCCCACCCTTTACTACAGTTCTGACAGGCCACGATGGTTCTAAGGGGCGCTCTTGGATGTAATGGTGCATCCTCCCAAGTAATTTATTTTACTTACTTTATATGGGGTACCACACTCTTTTGCAATGCTGAGAGTGACTGGCATTTTTATAGATTGAGGGGTTCTCATGGACTTGCTGTGTTTTCACTCTTAGATCATTTTGTAGGGTTCACTCGGGTTTCCAGAGGGTGGGGGGGGGAGCTCTGTGACGGAGCTGGCTCTGGAGGGACTGCAAAGCGCACCAGGGAGAGGGGGGAAAAGCACCCTTCTTGGGAGATACTTTAGTCAGGGGGTTCCCGGTCGTCACCGGTTAATAAAACCAGGATTAATGTGGGTTACTTCCTTTCAGTGTTGGTTTTCTGATATAGCCTTTGCCTCCCAACAAGAGGCTGCTTTTGGGGTTCTCTTCCCCGATTCAAGAACTAAACCTCTTAATAACTCTCTGAAGGTTGTCGAGAGAACCTTTGTATATAGTCGGGGAGTGGGGGCGGGAGGGTTGGGGCTACAGTTGCCCTTCTTAGTATTGGTTTCAGTAAGGGTAGTAGTACTATGGTTGAGTATTATGTTACTCCTGTTATTTTTCAGGGTACTGATGGGGGGTGGGGTGGATGGGTGGGCTATGGATGGGGTGACTCTCAAGTGGGATGGGGGGTAGGTAGGATGTGCCTTTTGGGGTGGTTTATTTTTCCATTGCTATACATTTTATTGTTGTTTTGTTTAATCATTCATGAGCATGACATTGTTTAAAATTGCAACGTGGAATGTCAGAGGTGTCAGAGACCTATCTAAGAGGTACCAGGTTCTCAAAAACTGTGCTCTTTTGAATGTCGATATTCTCTTGATGCAAGAGACCCATCTTGTGCCATCAGAAATTAATGGGCTCCGCCGCCGGCAGGGATATGCCCAAATTTTTGCTTCCTGTGGGACATCCTCTAGCAGGGGGGTGGCCATATTGGTAAGAAAACATATACCTTTTCTGGCAGAAGAGTGTCTAATGGACCATGAAGGTAGATTCACTATTGTTAAGGGCTTGCTGTATAATGTCAGGGTAGTATTAGGGGCAATTTATGGCCCAGTGGGAGGCGACCCAGATTTTCTTATGAACTTAGCTGATAAACTGAGCTGGTTTTTGCCCTCATTGTTAATACTGGGGGGGGGGACTGGAATATTGCTCCGTCTCAGGATTTGGATAAATCCTATAGGCCACTGAAACCACTTTCCCCTTCACAGCTTGCCCTGAGGAATTTTATGGACCTATTGGGTTTATGCGACCCATGGTGACTATTTAATCCCCTCTGGGCAGCTTTTCTCTTACTACTCTCAGGTTCATCGGTCGTGGTCCAGAATTGACTTAATTCTAGTCAGTAATACCCTTTTGTCCAGGGTGCTGCAGTCAGGAATTGAGCCAATTGTGATATCAGATCACTCCGTGGCATGGATCTCGGTTTCCCCTGAACCACAGGTGCAAAGAGACACTTCCTGGAAACTAAGTACTCAGCTTTTAAAAGAAGAGCGTATAGTCTCTCATATTAGATCTCTAATCTCTTCTTTCATGGATACCAATTCAGGCTCAACTAGGAGGAAAGACTTGATCTGGTGCTCCCTTAAATGTTTCATCAGGGGGAATTTATTAAACTTGCATCTAGAAGTAAAAAACAGAGGGAGGCTAAGATCATGTCGTTGTCAAATCAAATCAGGTTGGCAGAAAACAAGTTATCCTCATCATCTTCCCAAACAGATTTGGAAACCCTGCTAAAACTTAGAAATGAGTATTCCGATTTGGTAAGAGATAAGGCAGAGTTCGCTCTCCTCAAAACCAAGGCTCACTATTTTGATCAAGGGGAGAAATCAGGTAAGATGCTGGCCCTTTGTTTAAGGAAAGTGGAAGGATTGAGATGGATCCCTTCCTTATTTTCCTCTGATGGCTCTCTCGAAACTTCTCCTAGGAACATCTCACAAGTTTTTGAGTCCTATTATAGGGAGCTTTATAATAGTGGTTCCTCCCAACCTTCTCATTTCCATATTGACCAATTTCTGGATGGCCTTCCTCTTCCCTCCCTGCAGGCCCATCAGGGCGAGTCTTTGATTGCTCCTATTACTGTGGCCGAGGTGGAGGAAGCGATTAGAGGCTTAGCTCTGGACAAAGCCCCGGGGCCTGATGGTTTCCCTTCCAATTTTTATAAAGTCTTTTGTAAAGAACTTGCTCCCCTCCTTCTGAAACTGTTCGATTACATGTTTATTTCTGATACTTTGGACCCCACTTTGCTAGAGGCCACTATTGTTTTGATATTGAAACCAGATAAACCTCAGACAGACCCATCTAGTTACAGTCCAATTTCATTACTAAATTACTATATTAAGATTTTAACAAAAATTCTATCCCTTAGAATTAAGCGGATTTGGTTTAATCTGTTGAGCCCCGAACAGGTGGGATTTGTTCAAGGCAGATCTTCAGCTGACCATCTGCGCACCCTTTCACATATTTTTCAGGCTGCCCAAGACTCCCAAGCTCCTACGGCTTTAGTATCATTAGATGCGGAGAAAGCCTTTGACAGAGTTCACTGGGAGTTTCTCTGGATTATACTTGGGAGAATGGACTTCCCAGACACCTTCATTCAGTGGATTAAGACGGTTTACAAATCTCCTACTGCTAGAATTTATTGTAATGTTTTTTTTTCTTCTCGATTTCCGTTATTTACAGGTACTCGGCAAGGGTGTCCCCTGTCTCCTTTTCTGTTCAACTTATATCTGGAACCTCTCTTACTTAGTATTAAGAATTCACCTCAGGTTACAGGATGTTTAGTCCACCAACAATCTCTGACTCTTTCGGCTTATGCCGATGATATTCTCTTACATCTGGCTAACCCGGAATCTTCTTTAACACACATATTACAAATCATTGATCGGTTTGGTCAGGTGGCCAATTATAAATTGAATTTAGCTAAATCAATCATATTCCCGTTAAATGCTAACACACCCCATGCTAATTTCTCCCAGTTTGGCATAAAATGGGCCCCTTCCTCTTTTAAATACTTAGGTATATACCTTACCAAGGACCCTGAAGTTTTCAGGAAGCTTAACCTGGATGACTTGTTGACTAAAATACAACAGGACCTCCAGAGATGGACCGCTCTCCCTTTATCTTTGTGGGGTCGTATAAATATTATCAAAATGAATGTTTTGCCTCGTGTTTTTTACCCACTAAACTTACTGAACATTTATCTCCCTATGTCCTATTTCCAACACCTCCATATGGTTATTTCCAAGTTCATTTGGCAAGGCCATTAGCCCAGGAAGGCCTTTTTAAAGCTTAATTTACCTAAGGAGAAAGGTGGACTTCGTCTTCCCAACTTTATGTTGTATCATTGGGCGAGTCATATGTCGAAAATGGGGAGGTGGTACGACTCGAGACCAGATGATCATCTCCAAATCTGGCTACAACTCGAGAGAAGGATTTTAAATGAACATAGTCTCCAGTCATTCAAAATCTTTTACTATACTTTTTCCACATTACCTCTCCCCCTACAAAGTAGTGTTATAGGTACCTCCATTAAGCTGCTGACTCAATGCTGGAACTTTTTTAACATTTCTCCCAAGAAAGATATGACCCAGCTTCTTACTCTAAACCCGAACATTAAGATTGGTGGCTCTCTGCTTTCTCTAGACTGGCTTCCTCAGTTGCAGGATTGCTGCATTGAAGGTCTGTTCCTCAATAACTCTCTCCTATCCTCGGGGGATATGATGGCTAAATTCAACATTCCTCAGAAGCATATTTTTAAAGTCTTCCAGTTAAGACACCTAATGGTCTCCAGTTTTGGTTCTACATGTTCACTCTCCCAAGTTAAGCCCTTTTTAGACCAGATACAAGAATATGCAAATAAGGCTCATGGCATTTCCAAGATATACTCCTTCCTATTGGACACTAAATTCCCTAATCCCCTCACTGGCTCCAAAATTTGTTCCTCTCTTCTGCCAGATTCTCTTTTAGTTTGGGGACAGATTTGGGTGGATATGCACAGATACCTCACTCAAGATAGGCATAGGCTTATCCAGTACCATATTTTGAACAAATTGTACTATACTCCAGTCAAGTTGGCCAAATTAGATAGATTACCTTCGAACATTTGTACAAGGTGTGGCATAGTTGAAGGGAACCTGGTACATATTTTTTGGCACTGTGACAAAGTGGCTCCATTATGGCATTCCATCCAGTCCAATTTAGATCCCCTTTTGGGATTGAGAGATTTATTTACTATAGAAGTCTGTATTTTAGGGATGTTTTCCAATATACAGGTCTTGGGAGCGTAGATTCCACATGGCTTTAATTTCTATAGCTGTTAAAAGGCTGGTTCTCAGACATTGGATGGACCCACTGGTTATATCATATGCAGAATGGATTAAAGAAATATCTCTTTGTTTTAAGACTGAAAGATTAATAGTAAGCTCTCGAAACTGCTTGACCTCATTTGATCAGAAATGGGGCAAATTGTATGCTTTATACTTGAACTAATGTTCATATGTGTACACCTCTGGCTGCATTGGTCTGTATTATCTTATACTGAATTATTTACTTTATATGGATGATATTTCAGTACATGATTTGTTAAATAGTTCTTTTTTTTTCTCTCTCTTTCAATAAGGCACATCCTGGGGCGGGGGTGAAGGGGTTATAGGGATAGAGGGATTGGGGAAGGGGTGGACTTTTTATTTTAGTCGTGGGTTGTTATTACTCTAATAGGATTTAATGATCCCTGAAAAATCCTGAAGTTTTCTCTCTGTAACCATTGTGTAATTACTGTCACAATTACTGGTTCATGTTTCCATTATTAGTCATATTTTATCAGGTTAAATTCAATAAAGATGTTAAATTTCAAAAAAACTGTTAATCTAATCCCTGGTTGTGCTTTATTGTTTAAATGACAGATGTTATTGGCCAGTGCATGTCACTGTTGCTGCCAGTGTTGGAAATACACTATATGAGCTTTGGGGCATAGAGGGCCCCTGGGATATGTGTCTTTACGCAGACCCCACCTTTCCCATCATAAGTCAATGGCAGTGAAGAGTGAGTTAAAGGGGCTTACTTCAGAGCTACTGTATGGGGGTCGAGCTTTGGCAAGCCCCACTGTAATTTGAGACCAAACAACCTATACTTCCAAGTGTACAGTAGACTTAGGAAGCTCCTCCTCCTCCTGCTCCTCATCTCCTGGTCCATTCACCCCAACCCTGAACCCATCACCTCTCCTAGTACCAACAACCTGTCCCACACTATGAACTCCAGGGAACTCAGAATTGTTCACCTCAACATTCAGAGGTTAATGGCCAAAAAATCCCACCTTGAATCTTGGCTCTCCGTAAACCATTTTGACATCATTGGAAGAAGTAGGCTGCTGGTTAACTAGGATCTGCAGCTTATCCAGTAGGTAGGGAAATGGGCAGACTGGGTGGGCCAAGCGGTCCTTATCTGTTGTCAAATTCTATGTTTCTATGTTTCTATTGCCCTGAGACATGGCTCACTGACAAGATACCATCCACGGAAATAAACTTTGACGGTTACCTCTTTCCAGAAGATACAGAATCAGTAAAAGAGGTGGAGGCTGCCTGCTTTGGGTATCTAGCCACCTTTCTGCAACTGAAATAGATTTTCCCATTGAAACTCAATGCCTCGAATCACTTTCTATCAACATCCTCCTTGGGAACAAGAAACTAATCACTGTCAGCCTAGCCTATCTCCCCCCCCCAGCTCTCCACCCAAAGATCTCAACACTTTTCTCTCCCTCAAGAACTCTCTCTCCGCCTCAGGCAGGGATGAGTTATCGTCTACGATTTCAACCCTAACTGGTTATCCCCCCAGGCCTCCCCAGCCATGGAGTCTGTCAATAGCAGTGAACTCCATCAGATCATTAGCTCCGCCACCTGCATGAACTACAAGTCTGGCTGCAAATGTCTCATTGACTGGATCCTTGTCTCCCACCCTTCCAATGTCATCTCTTCAGGGGTAATGCCCAACTCCATCAGCAACCACTGCGTGGTGCACTGCAGTTAGTCAGCTAAAACTCCACGAAGTGATCACAAGTTCATTTTTTACAACAGCTTAAAAAACTCAATCCTGTTGAGTTTGCTGCTGCAGTTGCTGCCACCAACTGGTCATTCACAGAATCAATTACGGATATTGATGCTGCCCTAGCTGTGTTTAGTGGAAAATTCATCTCTGTCTGCGACACCCTTATCCCCATGAAAAAAACTTAGCGTTAAAGGCAACAGCCAGGAATGGGTTTCCGTTAACATTCATGAACATGAGGGAAAGGGACAATGCCTAGGCAAATTACAGGAAAAATAAACTCCCTCATCTCCTCCAACTCTACAAAATCCTATGCAACCAGTGTAAGTTCACAGTACGTGCTACAAACACCAACTACTTATTTGATAAACAGCGTGACTCGCTTGATAATCCCAGACATACATGGAATATATTGAATCACATCACTGGGAGGGGCATCACCATGAACAATTCACCTTTTCCCACAGTGGCCACCTGGTTACTGATCCCCTCGAAGTCGCAAAACTTTTTAACAACCATTTTGGTGACCTGAACAAGTATAAGCCTAATTTTCCCCCTGCCCCTGTACCCTCCCCTATTTCTTCTTCCAACCATCGCCCTACTTTCTACTTTCGCATCCTCACCCCCACTGAGCTGGTCAAATTAGTCAAAGCAAACAACCCCCGTCCCTCCATCGACCAGGACAATATTGACTATAAGATCTTGAAGATGGTCTAAGAATCCCTTGTCATTCCCCTCACTAACATTTTTAATTACTCCCTCTGCTCGGGCACAATCCCCCTCAATGGAAGAGCACCATTATTAAATCCCTTCATAAATCTGGGCCTAAAGACAACATAACAACTTCAGACCCATCTCCCTCCTCATGCCCCTCTTTGAAATACTTGAAAAATTATTCACACCCAAACCACCGACTTTCTCAAGAAACATAATCTCTTTACTGAGGCACAACACAGTTTCCGTGAAGGCCACAACACTGAGACTGCCCTGATTAAATTCACTAATTTTATCAATAAAGCCTCGGAATATGGCCCTTACTCTGGTTTGCTTTTCATTGATCTCATGAAAGCATTTGACCTTGTAGACCACAATGTCCTTCTTACCACCCTCTTCTCTCTTCATTTCTTCCCTGATGTAGCCAACTGGTTCTGTAACTATCTTTATCACAGGTCCTATCAAATCACTATAAACAGCGTTCTCTCAGACTCCTGTACCATCAAATGTGGCGTACCTCAGGGATCAATCCTCAGTCCTCTATGATTCACCCCCACGGTAAATTCCCTTCCGGAAATCTGCAAACACACTGAAGTTAAATTATATGCGGATGACGCTGCCTTATACTGCAAGAATAAGAACCCCCATTCCCTCCACAACAAGCTTCAGCATGATTTTTCTGCCCTGCACACCTGGTTTACCTCCATTGGACTTATCCTTAATTCAAAGAAAATCAAATCCATGGTATTCTCCAGTACCCGCAAATCCACTGCTTTTGATTTCACCATCATTGACAATGACGGGAATGCCATCGAGAGGGTAAAGTAATTTAAATACCTAAGCCTTTACCTTGACTGCCATCTGAATTTTGACCACCAGTTAAACATGCTTATTAAGAAAGCACATCAAAGGATGGGCATGCTCTACAGATCTAGGCCTTTCCTCACCCCCAAATCAAAACATCTCCTCGCCACCAGTTTTCTACTTCCACATTTTGACTACGGAGCTCTTGTCTACTTTCCCCCTTTATCCCAGAATAACCTGAACAAGCTCCGCACCACCTACCATAACCTTATCTGCTTTATCACCGGTCTGCTCAAATGAACCCACCACTGTGATCTCTGCAGCCTATCTGACTGGCTACCTCCTTGAGGACATACTCAGCAGTAAGGTACTTATCTTCTACCCTTGGTCTTCTCCCCCCTCCCCTTCAGCATCCAAGCCATTTTTCCCATCTCTGCCCCCGTCTAGGTCCACTGGACTCTCCTCAACCCTTTCTTTCGTCACGTCTTTCTGTCGCACCACCCATGGCCAAAACAAGCTTGCCTTCCTGGGTCCCAAACTATTCAACACCCTCCCCCCCACATCCAAAGTCATTCAATAGCCTCCTTGAAATGCAACTTAAAGACTCACCTTTCCCTTTTCTCTCACTGCACTTGTTTTTCCTCTTAATATCTCCCTTAACTACTCCTCTTCTCTCCCTCTGTTTTTCTCCTCTCTCCTACCCCCATCACACCTTTGCACCTACTCTTATTGTACAGCTGTATCCGCTGGTATCCCCTGCCTGCTGATCTGCATCACCTGCCCCCCCCACCTCAACTTGGTCTCACAAACTCACTCTTTTCCATAAGCTTCCATTGGCTCTCTCTCTCGGCCTCCCCCAGCTTCCAACATCCAGCCACTTTTAAAAAATTCCTGTCTCTGTCCCCTCTAGATTTTTCATCACTCCATCACCAAGTTTCCCACCCCAACCCCCAACACACCCTTTTGTCCCTCTGGTCCCTTTCCATTTTAATTGATTTCTGTGGTTTTTGAACTGCTGCATATGACCATTATATTATACCTGTTTCTGTTCATTGTTACTTTTGTTTAATTTGTCCTTTGTTGTTACAATATTGCCTCCACCTTTTGTTCCATGGTCTTATGGTGTCCAGAATCAATTGTAGTACCTTGTTTGTATTAGCTGTAGTACTGGACACTTGTGAAAATGGGCAGTTTTGCTCACAAATGCCTTTCCAGTATAATAAATAAACTGAACTGAAACTGTAATCACACCTCTCAACCCTCTGTATCAAAATTCAGGGACAAAATCAGGGACATATGACCAAAATCAGGGACACATCTGAAGAAAGGGTCTTATCAGTTCATGAAGCTGTCACACTAAGTGATATAGTGACAAAAGCATTTTCTGATGGAGAACTAGACTGTAAAACTATTTTCTGGTATGATTTTATGATTCGATCTTTACTCTCCAGTGGCAAAAAATGCCACATTTAGGAGGGACAGAGGACATTTCTGAGGCAAAATCAGGGCTGTCCCTGTAAATCAGGGACCGCTGAGAGGTATGACTGTAATCCAAACCCTGCTTGCCCCAGGGCCAGCTGAGGAGTATGTCTGCGGCAGCAGAAAACATGCTTGTTTGGGTTACGTAGTAGGGATGTGCGAATAAAAAGTTTTGAGTATCGTGATATTTGTGTAAAAAATGTCATGATTATTTATAATCTTTCTAATGTTAGCAAAATAGTTACAATTTGAGGGACAGGAAATGTGGGATGTCAGGAATATCAATCACTAGCCAAGCAGTGGAGATGTGAATGCCAGGATGGTTTACCCCTGTCTATCATGGTAAATTGTTCTATGCAATACATTAAGGTGGTGTTTTTTTACAATGATAAATTATCAACAGTGGTAAAAATCATAATGTATGCAAAACAACTTATGTGAATTTATAACATAGTGAATAACTGTGTTATTTTTAGTCTCTGAGGAGGCACTGTGAAAATAAACCATTAGTTTCCATGATGGCTCATTTATTTTTCACTCAGCTACATTGTTTTGATTGACACTCAAATGAGACAATCCTCAACTAAGTTCTTTTTCCCTAACATCCAATCAAGAACTGCTTTCAAAGATAAAAGAATTACTCTTGCTGCCATCTTGTTTACTCGCATCTGAAACTTTCAACCAAGTAATATGATAAAATACTCATTTCAGTGACAAAAAGTTTTCTTTTTTCACAAACTACCTTATTAAATATGTTTTTAGCATTGTAGCTCATGCTGTACTGTTGTTCATTTTTGACTCATAGAATATTTTCAAAGCCCACTTGTGACTGCTTGTTCACAGTGGTCTTGACAATTACATGGCCCTGCTCAATCTTCCTGATAGGTTACCCTCCCAATTCATTTCACATGTCAGTACTTTAAAGCACTGACAGGTGAAACGTGTCAGGAATGTAGTGTGTCCTGCTACCCGTTGTTTGCTTCCTGCTCTACATGGATTGCACATTTTCGGCACCAGTAAAGAAGTTTTGCTTGAACCTAAAAAAACTGAGCCTTTTATCATTTGTGACCTCCCTCTGAGTGGTGAAAGCTGTTTTACATAGCTACCATTGAATTATTATTTGTTTATCCTTTAGTAACCCTGTAAGACCTACTAGGAGGAACCCCTGTTTTCAGGGGTGCTCCAAGAGCACTGGGGAGGCTAAGTGACATGGTCAGGGTCACACAGTATGTAAATATCTCCTCTGACTCACCTACTTAACCTCTCCTTCTCTCTCAGTGCTGTTCCTCAGGCTTGGAATTTGGCCAACGTTCTCCCATGCCATGGAGAGGGGATCCTTCCTTCCCCCAGTAACTTCCAGACCATCTCCCTTCTTTTGCCAAGCTGCAAGAGAAGCTTGTCTACAGCAGACTCTCAGAGTTCCTATCCTTCACCAATTTACTCTCTTTATTCCAGTCTGGCTCCCAGAAGCAACACTCCACCATCTCCTCCCTGCTGCGTGTAACTGATTCTATCTTCTCAGTGATGGATCGGTGAACATTATAGGTGCCATCTTCACTGATCTGGCCAAGCCTTTGAATTGGTGTCCCACTCACTTCTCTTAGATAAGCTGAGTTCTGCTGGTGTCTCAGCTCCTACAGTCTACTGGTTCTGTTCTTATGTCATGGGCTATTTACAGTCAGTACAGGTTGGTTGCACTCTGTCTTCTTCTCTTCCAATCCAGGAGGGAGTCCCACAGGGCTCCATTCTGGGTCCCATTCTCTTCTCCATCTTCCTTAATGGCCTCCCAGACCTGTGCCAACTTGCATATTCACACATATGAGATGACATAGTCATCTACACCTCCAGTCCCTCCCACTCAGCCATGGAAGGTCTGCTTCAGCAGGACTTCCACAATGTTCTGCGCTGGCTCTATTCAAACCAACTCTGATTCAACATAACAAAAACTGTGTCCATGGCCTTTGGTACTAGCCAGAAATTGGCCTGACTCCCAACTCTTCCCACCTTCAGTACCTTGGATGGCAACTCTCTAGAAGTGGTCCAGTCCTTTATATACTTTGATGTGTGTGTCTAGACAGCAAGCTTGACTTCTCTACCCCCATTGACACCATCCATGCAAGGCTCCCCCCTAACTTGGTGCCATTATACTGCAATAAATATTGATTGTTCTATGTGTACTTATTGTGCTATGCTATCTATGAAGTTAATGTAACTGTACTATCTGTTCGATCCTTCCTCCATGTTTGAATGTAATGTATACCATGTATCACTGACACTACTGTAATCATTCTGCTTTTTCTCTGTAAAAGACTTGTCTCTGTGTAATGTTGCAAGTGTATGTATGTATGTGCTATCTATATGGCCCAGGTTGTGCCTATAAATGTAGTAAAAGTAGTAAGTAAAAAATTTTTATTCATACAAAAAATGAATATGGATATCTCCTCTGAGCCGAAGCTCCTTTATAGTGAGATCCAGATGTCAGTTCCAGTTACTCTTATAAGTTAACAATGTGTAACAGACAAAGGCACAAATACACTATAATTATACATCAATAAATATAACACAATTCCAAATCATTCACAAACTAACACTACAAAGACATACAACAAAAAAATAATATAATTCACAATATACATTTAATACAAGTTACAGTCTACCATCCTAAGATTCAATCTAGTCCCCATCATAATTAGTATTTTCAATAAGCCATCGATTAATTTGGTGCAACTGAAAATTTCTCTCAAGGGGTCTAAGCTTCCAAGGCAATTTATTCCATATAGATGGTCCAATATTTAAGAAATGCTTATGCCCCCAGGCCGTTCTGCGACTTGGAACAAAACAATCCAAGCTATTTGCAGAGCGCAGGCCCTCAACTGATCTTTTTATATTAATGGTCTCAGCCATATATTTAGGAACTTTTCCTGAAATACATTTTAGCGTTAACATAATTGTACTAAAACCCGCCTTTTGAGATAAGGTATGCCAGTCCAATTCTTTATACATATCTACTCTATGTGCCCTCTTTGTTGCACCCAGTATAAATCTGGCTAATTTATTGTACATAACGTCCAGCTTATATAGCTGCTCTTTAGATGCACCCATATATATCAAGTTACCATACTCCAGTATGGGTAATACAACAACAGTTACAACTAATTTTCTAATTTCCAAGGACATGCTATTTCTTACTCTATATAATGAACCCAAGCACTTACCAACTTTTGTCAAGGTGCTATCTATATGGCTGTCCCATTTGAATTTTGTATCTAAATACACCCCCAGGTATTTATATCTAACAACTTGTTGCAAAATTCTTCCAGAAAATGTTTTAATTTGTAATCCCTCTTGTTCAATTTTAGACCCGTGACCCCTATGGAATACCATTACCTGAGATTTTTTTTCATTCAAAACCAATTTAGATCTAAGCAAAAATTCCTGTAAATGATCAAAAGCCTGTTGTAATACTAATTGAATAGTTCTCACTGATGAATCAGCAGAATATACAATTGTGTCATCAGCTTAAAGATGGTATTGTATATTGGTATATAAATGGTCCCTGGGACCAGTGTACTTACCTAAAAAAATAAAGATTGTTTATCTTCACAGGCCCACTGTGAGCTTGTTACCAGAATAGTGCTCCCAGTCTTTGACTATGCAGACGTGGTCTATGGCACTACCCCCTCCACTTCTCTGCCCACACTGAATACCCTCTGCAACTCCTTCTGCCACTTTGTGACCAGCTCCCCTCTTTGTATTCATCATTACCCACCATACTCCTTCTTATCCATTCTCCCTCTACTTTCATGTTGCCAGATCCATCGTACCTCACTCATTTCCAAATACTGGTTTGGGTCCCTTCCCTCCTGCCTCCCCTCCCTCCTCTCCCTTATTCTGTCTACCACCTGTTCCCTCTGTGTCAGGGATCCTTGAACCTTTGCCATTCCTCACCCTGCTCCTTTCCTGGGAAATCTGCCTTTTCCTATCACCTCCTATCACTTTGGAACCAACTTCCCTCTTCCTTCCACTTCACTGCTTCCCCTGACTCCCTCAAGCACCAAAATGAACCTCCTTCCCTCCCCCCCGCTCCTGTTTTCCCTCTCCCAGACTGTTTCCATTGGAATTGCCTCACACCTAGGTGGAAATGTTGCTGTAACGCTCATGTGCTGCTCCTGCCTTGTTTGTTTATTTTGCACTTATTTTTGCACGTACCCCTGTATATAACCATGTCTCTGAGTGCACTTTATTATAACTGCAAAGCGGTATGTCTGTGCTATTTATCATGTCTCCCCTGCTCCCTTCCTCCAGGTAGCACCAGGAAACAAGCCTCAGTTCCAGGTGCCTTTTCTGGTCACCAGTTTTCAAATAAATAAATAAGTGGAAGTTGTGGGAATCAAACCCAGGTCTGCTGGATGTACCAAGCTTATTCACAGCTCGCTACTTTCTAAGCAATACTGTCAGTCCCCAAATTATTCCAGGTAGGGCAACATTTTCTCCATAATTAAACCTGGACATGAAAAGTTCATGGCCACTCTTTTCCCTGAAAAGTTATATTTTTCACTTGTGTTTGTTTCCTGTCCCCGTACCATCCATCTTTAACAAAGCCTGCCAAACTTGTTTCTCTGTGGGGTATCAGGGTATTCACTGGGTTCTGTTCAGGATTCACAATTACTTTGAGATGCAGAGCAGTGGTAGAGATGGGGGCAGGGCAGGGGCATGGGTGCATCATTCCCTGGGACTCCTGTATGCACTGCCCTTGAAATGATGTGCATTTCAAGTAAGGTACAGCGCACGGGTATCAAACCAGAGTTGCTGGTGAAATAAAGGTTGTGCTAAAAGTCAATCTGATTTTTTTAAACAAATTAGGGTGGTTTCAAAATTATAGGGTGACTGATGACAAAACCATAAAGTGGTGGCATCATAATTATAGGTTGGTGGTAATAAAAAAAAATATATAGGTTTGAGGTAATAATATAGAGTAGTGGTAAAAATATAGGGTGGTGACCCAATGTACAAAAAAAGGAATGGGAACATTGCACTAGTGTGTGTGTGTGTGTGTGTGTGTGTGTGTGTGTGTCCATGTGCGTGTATGTGTGTGATAAATAAAGAGATCAACTTTTGGAAGAGCGAGTTGGTTATTCTCTTGAAAGCTGATGTCCCTATCCTTTACTGTACCTGTGTTGAAAGGGAACAGCCTGGTATTCTGCACTGGTATGTAAATAAAGAGAAAATAAATCTTTCTTTTTACCAGTGGCCTCGCTTTCGTTGCCACAGACCTAACAGCAAAGAATGCCTTTGAAGAACTGCCAGTACCTGATCGTAATGACCTGCAGCCCTGGCCTAGAATTATAAAAACATCCTGAGTGTACAGTTACTCAGCGGCCAGGGCACGAGAGACATTGTAGGCTGGTCTTAGCTTGTTTGGTAGGTTTTATTCTTTTTTATACTTATTTTGTCTCCTGTTCTGGGTGGTCTAGGTTCTTGTCAACCCCCCAGCCCGGTCCACCCGACCACACAGCACCACCTCCTATCTTCCCCCAAGACTTACCCCCTGTGGCTGGGCGATGAGGATCCCTCAACTCGCTGACATGGATCTGGTTCTGGAGGTGCCTTCTTCATCAGAGGCAGTGCCTGTGAGGGTCAGCAGTCATCCAACAGCCCAGGACCTTTTTACCTCCTGGTTTCCCCCCCAGAGGAAAAGCAATATGGCATTAGCAATGGCTGAGCTGTGCATGTTTGTGCCCACAGCATGCCGGCTGACTGCTCCACCTCCATCTGTCACATATGGGACCCAGGCGCTCTGACACCAAGCCACCGCTAGGTGTCAGACGCGCACCAGCCTCCGTGTCCCTCCCTCCCAGGGAGAGGAGAGCTGTCCTCCAGATGTTCAATCCTCTCTCACCCAGGCCAACCACCAGTGACCCACTCATACTGCCAACATGTGTCACCAGGCTGGTTGGAGGTATGGCATGATGCCTCAGCCCTCCATGCCACCGGGCCAGCTGGTAGATTTTACTGTTGAGGAAATCGATACAGAACAGCAATATAAAAATATAAAGCAGCAGAAAAGTACAAGGGTTCAAACTTAATAGTTTACCCTTCATCATACGTGGAGATGGAGGAAACATTGCAGGTTTAAATAAGGAACTTCAAAAAAAGCAAAAGGGATTTTGAAAGAAATAATTGCCATTAATTGCAGTCTTTTGGATGACTGCAGATTGTCACTCAGATGTGAATGAATAACCTCTTGGAAAAATGGAATAGCCATAAGAAAGAAAGAAGGATAAAAGACCGACAGACTCAACAGAAGTCATGCAAGATTCAGCGTGTCATGTGGCAAAGTAAGTTATCCAGTTACGAACCTGGTGGCCAGAATAGACCAGTCAGGTTTCTTCTCCTGAGGGCTTTAACAACATGGTACTGTGCATGAGTGGTAACTTTTGTGTAGTTTGGTGAGCTGCTCACATTGTACGGTACCTCAACTTTATTTAAAGAAACATATTTTTTTAATTAAATTTTTTTGAGTGACATTTTCTTTGCTTTTTTTCCTACTCAGTTGCTTTGCGTCTGATCCACCACCTTATAGTTGCTATTAGGAATTCCTCCAGGCTCCAGTCCCCATCTCTACTGCCCATCGTCTCTTTTTTTGTTAGTTTGCTTTTTTAATTTTTTGTAATCAGGTAAGGCCCATTAGACACAAGTGTCTGTTTTCAGGGGCAACCAGGGAGCACTGGGGTGTGACTTGCTCAGAGTCGTATAGTATGCAAGTGGAGATTGTAGGAATCAAACCCAGGTCTGCTGAATGTACCAAGCTCATTCACAGAACATTACTTTAACCTCTAAGCTATACTGCTAGCCATTTTGTTGGCAGAGATCCACTTAGTATGCAAAACAAGGGTATGGTGGGTAATGGATCAATGTTGTTATTGGAACTTCTTCAGCCCCCCCAAGAGGCTCTGAATACAACAGTGAAAAATGGGGGGGGGGGCGCTTGACAAATTCAAAAACAAGTTCTCTGTGATGTAATTTCTTTTTATTATGTACAGTCCCCTCGTTTCACCCACAAATGGAAGCATTCAAGGGATATAGACTTGTAGATACTGTTTTCTCTATTTTCTGTAAATTAATTAAAACACTGTTATTAATATATGCTCATATAAATTTACAATATACTTATTTAAGGTAACTTCAAAATATTAGCAATCCTCATACCTTAGTAAAAGTGCAGGCTGTTACTGTAGTAGTAATAGGTTTTTAAACAAGCCAAAGATAGCATTCAATGCTCTGCAAAAATAAAAATAAAAATAAATATAAATATAGCATTCACAGTAGCAGTCTTGTTACTCACAGTTCATAATATATTAATATATTTATATTTATTTTTATTTTGCAGAGCATTGAATGCTATCTTTGGCTTGTTTAAAAAAACCTATTACTACTACAGTAACAGCCTGCACTTTTACTAAGGTATGAGGGATTACACATTTTGAAGTTACCTTAAATAAGCATATTGTAAATTTATATGAGCATATATTAATAACAGTGTGTTTTAATTAATTTACAGAAAAATAGAGAAAACAGTATCTACAAGTCTATATCCCCGTGAACAAGCCCATTTTGTGGGTGAAACGTAGGGGACTGTACACAATAAAAAAGAAATTACATCACAGAGAACTTGTTTTTGAATTTGTCAAGGGCCCCCCCCTCTCCATTTTGTACAGAGATCCACATAGAACAGGACCCCAAGCACCAGTGCCATCATTTAGGCAGATCAGGGCATGTATCATTATTTTCATGTTTACACCCTCTGTCAAATAATTCCTCCTACCTCCCCAGTGTCAACCTAGCCCTTTGATGGCCTCAGCTGCCCCCATGCACACTGGGCATATGCCATCCCTTAGAAAGGAGTAAGCTCCCTGGCCCACTGTGCGTGGCCTCCACGGTGCCAGATATCTGATGACTTTCTCCCCAAGATGGTGCATGCTGGGTTCTGCAGTACTCATCAGCCCTGGGCTGTTCTGATTCCAGCTCCCTGGGCTTGCTCCTGAACCCCAGTTGCAAGCATGGAAGCACAATGAGTTTCTTCTGGACCATCGGGGTGGGGGGGAGCCCCCTTGTGGGACATTTTCTAATAGTAACAGTCTCATTTTGTAGGGTCTTTACAGTCAGAAAAAAGGACCTTGGCTGCTGACAGAGGACTTTGCCTACAGCTCATGATGCCTACTTCCATTGCAGTTCATTATTAGCTTAGTGGTTAAGAGCACTGAGCTTTAGGGCCAGCCTTACAGTGCAGTGGTAGAGGACCCGGAGTCGGAAGTGAGCCTGCATTGTTGAACAGCTGGCCAGGGGAGGAGGATTTGAGCATCCATAGGACTGCTCTCCTCCTCCTCTGGGGGGGGGGAGGTGAGCAAAGCCAGGTAATTGTCTGGCCACCTGGTGCAAGCTGGGGGAAAGGCAGCCTGGGCCAGAACATTGAAAGGCGTGGCAGACATTGGCATACATCTCATGGTCATGTGTAGCATGTTCCCTGATGTCATTGCATGCCCCATCGCCCAGTGGAAGAAATGGGGAAATGCCGGCAGCAGAATACCGATGAGCACTCACAGGCCCTTCACACAACTAGCTGGGCATGATGACCCGAACTAGATCCAGACTATGGCGGGGCTTATGGAACCCCATCAACCCTGTCAGGGGCGGGCCCTGGAGGAAGATGGCTAGCAGTAAGTCCAGGTAGAGGGTGGGGTGATAGGGCTGGGGTGCTCGTCTAAAGAGGGCTGACTGAGGGGAGATAAAATAGAAAGAAAAAAAAGAGCGCAGAGCTGCAAGCCTGGAGAAGTGGATTTGAATCCCACAGCCACCACTTGCATACTGTGTGACCGTGAGCATGTCACTTAACTTCCCTGTGCTCCCAGGATGCACCTGGAACCAAGCCTCCACTTAATGACCACAGTGAGCAGCCTAGTGAGCAGCCTAGGAATGGGATCCAAAGTGGTGAACTGGGTCAGAAACTAGTTAATGGCTAGGAGACAGAGGGTGGTGGTGGTGGTTAACAGCACTCACTCTAATAATAGAAGAGTGACTAGCGGGGTGCCGCAGGGCTCAGTACTGGGACTGGCCTTCTTCAATGTCTTCATAAGCAGCATTGCAAAAGAACTGGAAGGGAAGGTATGCCTTTTTGCAGATGACACCAAAAATCTGTAACGGGGTGGACACTCAGGAGTGGGTGGAGAAAATGCTTAGGGATCTTGGGAAACTTGAGGAGTGGTCAAGACCATGGAAGTAATGGACTAGTGTCAAAAAATGCAAAGTCACACATCTAGGATGTAGGAACCCAGGAGCTGAGTATAGGATGGGGAGAGGTACTGACAGTCACTAAGTGGGAAAGAGACCTTGGGGTTATCGTATCTGATGATCTCAAAGTGGCAGGGCAGTGTGACAAAACAATGGGTAGAGACGGTGAGATGCTCAGATGCATAGGGAGAAGTATCTCCAGCAGGAGGAGGGAGGTAGTGTTGCCACCATATGGCAGGCAGTGAGACCCCACCACAATATTGTGTTCAGTTCTGGAAGCCGCACCTCAGAAAATACATACACAGAGCGGAGGCAGTCCAGAGGAGGGCAACTAAAATGGTGAAGGTTTGCAACAAAAGCCCTGCAATAAGAGACTGAGGGATCAAACCATGTACACCCTGGAAGATAGAGAGTGAGAGGAGACATGATAGAGATCTACATATGCTTTCAGAGGTAAACAGAGTGCAGGAGGGGAATCTCTTTTAAATGAGAAAAAGCACCAGGACTAGAGGACATGCAGTGAAGCTGGTTTGGGGGGGGGGGATGCAGCTTAAGAGAGATGTGAGGAAATACTACTTCACTGAAAGAGTGGTGGATGCTTGGAGCAGACTGCCAGTGAAAGTGGTGGAGGAAAAAACAGTAAGGGGCTTCAAGTATGCCTGGGATAGACATAGGGGTATATTAGTAAATATTCAGGGGGGGGGTTGCCAGAGGCCTGTTAGGGTCTGCAGAGACAGACTAGGCAGAGACCATCTGGGCAAGCTGGATGGGCTAAGTGGTCTTTTTCTGCCGATGAATTCTACGTTTTCATGTTTCTAAATAGTAATCACAGTTATTAGTAAATGTCAGTACCATGTAAATCACTCTCAAGCACCCATTTATGTGTAGTTGGCATTTACTGACAACTGCGATTGGTGTTTTATTCTAAAACAGAGGGGAAAGCATGCAAAACAAATTAGATGTGTTTCCACTGGAAAACCTGTAACAATATGAACAAAACAAACATGAGAATTAAGCTATTATTTGACGTTTTTCTAAAACTGACAGATTTGGTAGAAGGGGTGATGGAGTTTCTCTCTACTTCCTGGAAAAAACATACCTACTTCAAGGTTACCTGCAGCTGATGATGGGGTGGAGGTGGTCTGGGTAAAATCAGGTATGAGTCAGGGGAGTTACTTACTGTACTTATCTATTTATTTACTGAATTTTGTTGACTGGGTAAGCCCACTGAGACTAGAAGTCTCTTTTTCAGGAGTGACCCCGGGGAGGGGGGGGGGCACAGTTACAGATGGTTACCAACTGAAACTGAACCACATTAAGCTGTTGGTAGTATTTTTTAGTGAATGAGTGAAATCTGACCAGGACACTGGGGAAATTCCTCTACTCTGTCTTTTCACTATATTCACTATGATATATTACACAATGGATGTGTAATTAGAATTTTTGTTAGTTGTTCTAATGTACTTTTCTGTGTGTTTTGTTGTAATCTTGGAATTAGTTTTTCTTAAATAAAAAAATTCCCCTACTCTGTCAGTAGGGGGAACTACTGGCCATTTGTAGGATGACGTTTCCTGTTGTTGGCAGTTGTGAACAAGTTCTGCTCTTACATAGAAACATAGAAAGGGACGGCTGAACGGGACCTCAAGGTCCATCTAGTCTGCCCATGGTGTCCTTACTACCCCCCTCTCCGCTACCCCATCATTGTATTATACCTTTCTGCTTATCCCATGCATTTTTGAACTTCACCACTGTTTTGGCCCCTATGACCTCTGATGGTAGGTTGTTCCAGGAGTCGACCACCCTCTCTGTGAAGAAGAATTTTCTAATATTAGTTCTGAATTTGCTCCCTTTTAGTTTAAGACTGTGACCCCGTGTTCTGCTGCCCTCATTGGCCTTGAATAGTTCCTGAACCTGGACTTTATTTGTCCCCTTGATGTACTTGAAGGTCTTGATCATGTCCCCTCTCTCCCTCCTTTGTTCCAGAGAGTACATGTTTAATTCCTACAGCCTGTCCTCATGTGGAATTGTGTGTATTCCATGTATCATTTTTGTTGCCTTCTTTTGTACTGTCTCCATTCTGTCTATGTCCCTTCTGAGGTGTGGTCTCCAGAACTGGACACAGTACTCCATGTGGGGGTGGACCAAGGCCCTATACAGTGGCAGTACGACCTTCCTTCTCCAGCTTGTGATTCCCCTTCTGATGCATCCCAGCATGCCATTGGCCTTGAATGCTGCCTTCTCGCATTGTCTACTCACTTTTAGGTCATTTGATATAATGACCCCTAGGTCTTGCTCTTGACTGGTTGTTGCTAGTTTCACTCCCCCCAAGAAGTACTCCTTTTTTGGGTTTCCCCTCCCTATGTGCATGACTTTGCATTTTTAGTGTTAAAGTTCAGCTGCAATGCTGCAGACCATTCCTCCAGCTTCATTAGGTCTGCCTCCATTTTTAGTTGCCCTGATGGGAAGTCTATCTGGTTGCTTATCTTGGTGTCATCTGCAAATAGACACACCTTCCCCTCGAGCTCTTCTGCTGTCTGCTATAAATTGAAAAGCAGAGGCCCTAGTGTGGAGCCCTGGGGAACCCCGCTGGTTACCCTCTGTTCTGCTGATAGTGTGCCATTTACCTGCACTCTCTGTGTTCTACCTTGCAACCAATCTTGCACCCATGCCACCACTTTTGGTTCAACCCCTATGTTGTCTAAATTTTTTATCAGCCTTCTGTGGGGAACAGAGTCAAAGGCTTTACTAAAGTCCAGGTAGACTACATCCACTGCCCCCCCCCATTATCTACTGTCTTCATAACCCAGTCGAAGAATTCGATTAGGTTTGTTTGGCAGGACCTCCCTGTAGTGAACCCATGCTGGTTTTGATCTTGTTGTCCACTGGCTTCAAGGAGTGCTAGGATCCTCTGTTTTAATAACGATTCCATCAGTTTTCCCATCACAGAAGTGAGGTTCACTGGTCGGTAATTTCCTGCCTCTTCCCTGATACTAGATTTATGGGGTGGGACCACTGTTGCCCTCTTCAAATCTAGTGGCACCTCCACAGTCTCCAGTGATTTGGAGAAGAGCTTTGCTAGTGGTGCTGCAAGTTCCTTCCCTAGTTCCTTTAGGATTCTGGGGTGCATGTCATCAAGCCCCATGGCCTTGTCTGTTTTCAGGCTATTTAGTGCCTTCAGGACTTGGTCTGCTATAAAGTGGTCTGCAACAACCTCTATTTCTGGGATGCTGGTCTTTTTTAGGGCTGGGCCATTTCCCTCCTTCTCCTCTGTAAATACAGAGCAGAAGTACTTGTTTAGGATTTCAGCTTTTTCCCTATCCCCCTCTTCTAGGTTCTCCCTTCTGCCTTTAGTCGTACTATTCCCCCCTTTGCCTTCCTTTTTTCCCCTTATGCACCTAAAAGAGGTCTTGTCCCCATTTTTACACCTTCTGCTATCCTCATCTCAGCTTGTGCTTTTGCCATCCTTATTACATTACTTGCCTCCTTTAATTTCTCCCTGAATAGTTCCCGGTCTTCCTCTTTATTTGTTACCTTGAATTTCTTGTAGGCTGCCTTTTTTTCCCTATCGTTGCCATCTCCTTAGAGTATAATAATGGATTTCTTTTCCTTTTTGCAGTGTTTATTTTCCTGATGTATTGGTCTGTCACCTTCCTGATAGCACCCTTTATGTTTTCCCAGATTTCTTTCGACCCCCTTCCCATATCTTCTTTTAAGATACCAGCTATGTTATGCCTCATTTTCCGGAAATCAGCTCTTCTAAAATCTATGACCCTGATGCTGGAGTGACTAGTGTCCTCTGTAGTTATAATGTTGAGTCTGACCATACGATGGTCACTATTCCCCAGGTGGCACCCCACTTCTGTTTCTGTCACTCTATCCCCATTTGTTAGAACCAGCTCTAGTATAGCTTCACCTCTTGTTGGAGAGTCTGCCAGCTGCCTCAGTCCTGCATATCCGGCTTATAAACTGCACCTACTCTGATGGCAGCCTCATTGCCAGTGTTGGTTGCCAGCCACAGTGCTTTGGCTTCGCTGGAAGGCCCCTGTATCTCTGTGGTTTTTGTGTCTTCCTGTACATATATTGCCACCTCTCCTCGCTTTCTTCCATTTCTATCCTTTCTGTACAGACTGTACCCTGGGATCACTGTGTCCCAGGTGTGGTTTTCTGTATACCAGGTTTCAGTCACAGCCACCCAGTCCAGGTCTTCCTGTGCCACAGTTGCCATGAGTTCTGGAAGTTTGTCTGACTTCTAGCATTTGCGAGCAATGCTTTCCATATTCATTCTCCCTCAATGGTGTGACATTGTTTCCTGCCTATTTGTTTTTGTAGGTTAGTGTTGCACTTTGGTGCTGATTTTATGGTTGTTATGGATTTAGATTTTGGGGAGTGGAGTTCTGCGCATTGGTCACTATGAGGCGTGCAGTCTCCATCTTCCAGTTTGGTGCTGCTTTTATACTTGTTTTGGATTTATGGGGAGTGGGGTTCTGTGCACTAGACGCTGTTGCATGTGCAGTTCCCACTTCCCCATTTCTTAGTTTAAATGACTCTTGTAAATGTCAAATTTCTGTTCAAGCACCCTCACCCCTTCCTTGTTAAGATGTAGACCATCGTACCTGAAGAAATGTCTTTCCCAAAAGCTTTGCCAGTTCCCTATAAAGTTGAACCTCTTTTCCTGGCATAAATTGTGCAACCAGGTGTTGAGGTTGTGTATTTCTTCTGCCCTGACATGCTTTTTGCTATTGCCTTTTTTCCCAGACTGGTAGGACTTCTGAGAAGGCAAGAGTGGACGAAAGAGAGGGCACTTTGTTTGCTAGTTCCACTAAGTGTTTTTTGGCTTTGTCCAGTGTTTGATTTGCCAAGTCATTCATTCCAAGGTGGATTACTACATGTTTATTTTCTCCTTCTTTCCACGCAAGCCTTTGTATGCAGTCCATGTCTATTTTCACAGTTACTCCTGGGAGACACTTAGCTAGAGTCTCCACTTTGATGCTGGAATTTAGGTGGGGGTCCACATTGCATATCATGGAATCCCCAATTATGAATAGTTACTGCATTGTGAATGTAAACCTTTGTTTGCCATCAGTGTTTGCTGCAGCTTGATGCTTGTGTGAAATATCACTGGGTGCTGAGTGAGGTACTGCTTCCAGCAGTGAGTACCTGTTTTTTATGGGGATGATGTCTCCACCTTACAGGTTTAGCTTGTTTAGTATTCCTGGTTTCCCCCTCTTGACCACTTCCCAACCTACTGACTCTGGCTGCGTTTTGGGGAAGTAGTTAGCACTTGGGTTCTAGTGGTCAGGAACTGGAGGCTGCAATCACCTGATATGTTGTATTTCACCCTGCAGTCTGAATATTTGGTCCCATGCTGCCTGACGCTGTGACCTAAAGTCGGCGATGGTCCAGCATGTGGGACATTGAGTAAGTTGCCTGGTATGAGACTTGGTGAAGAGAGCCCACAATGTTCAGAACTGTTAATGTCCATTTTGATCTCCTCCTCCTCACTAGTGTATTGCTCGAGAGTGATATTGCATGAGTGTTGGACGAAATATAAGGTGAGGATGTCTTGCCTGGAGAGTCGGCTGACTTTCTCTGATGGACGGAATGTAAATTAAAATTTCTCTGAGTTTTATTTTTTTTGTTTGTTTTCTCTCTCTCTCTCTCTCTTGTCCCCTCTCCACTGTTTATTAGCACAGCTGTGAATACAGAATGGCAACGAGAATCCGCCTCTTCTTGTGACCGTGCAGGAAATAGGTATAGGAGGTTGGGTCTGTATAAGGAGATAAGCATGGGGTGGGTGGGGATGGGTGTGGATGGGCGTCCTCCTGTAGAAAAGAGTGTAAGGTCCTGAGGGAAAAATAAACTACAAGAAATCACAAAAACCTATCAGCTGCAGTAATATAACACAAAGCCTTGTGCTTTGACACTTCTTGCCTGACACACAGATGGAAGTATGCCCGCAGTATCATTCTGGAGTCTTACCTTCAACTTTACAGTAAATGCTCAGTTTCTACAGCCGGAGGCTTTGACAGAGCCTGACCCAATGGACATTGGACCAGCAATGATTTTGGTATCGGAGACCATGAATCGCTTGAATGCTGTGGCAGATACTCTACAGGAGGACTCTCACCTCCTACATGGCATGAATGAATGATGAATGCAACTTTTGGAGTTGATGAAGTCCCTGGATTTTTCTCCATTGCTGGCAGTTGTCTTAGGATCTGAAATGCTGCTGCAAGTCAATGACCACATGCCCTCCAATTCTGACGTACAGCGGGACCCGAACTCCACTCGACAAGCCAAAGTTTCACAGAGAACTACTACGGTGATGTCTCTCATTTTGGAACTTAAATCTTCCTCCTGGAATATGGTTTGCCTGGACCCTGCAGTCTCATGTAAGACAACTGGAAAGCTGGTAAGTGAACTTTTCCAGTCCAATACAGTTTCAGATGGCATGATTGTGGATAGCGATTCTGTTTTAACCACATTGATGGCTCCAGGGCTCATTAACATACTGAGGCTGTTTCCATCCCAAAGTCACAACCAGGCCCAGGGGTGCATACATCACCGCAGTATGGGGGCCATTTGAGTTTCAATCATGGTTAAGTGCTGTGCCAGTGACATTGCCTGTGCTCAGCTCCACACAGACAGGGGATGATTCTATGAGGAGCGTTCAGCCACATTATGAAATCTCTGAACTGGTACTTGCAGCCATGGAAAGGACAGTGGTTTTCATGGCAGACCCCAACGTTACACAAGTTGTGGCTGCACTAGTCATTTTGAATTCTTCCCAAGTGACTTTCCATTGGATCAGTTGAACTCCTCCTTCACAGAGTACAGTACCTTCTGGCTCACCACTGGACCCTGACTTGTTGGCTTTGTGTGTGTGTGTGTGTGTGTGTGTGTGTGTGTGTGTGTGTGTGTGTGGAGGGTTCTCTTTCCCTAATTCCACCATTCCGGTCTCTGTCTCCCAGTCTCACAAGGTCTTGGTTTCTATGGCTTGGATGACGGGGTCCTGCCCTGCCACCCTGCCCCGTACACCCATAGCACAGATCGAGTCCTCCATGCCAGGCTGGAGCTCAGTTAAAGCCCTTCAAAAAGTGGGCTGGATCATGGCACCTGATGGACATTCCTGGATCCCAGACCCTGCTCTTCTGCTGGACTTTTGTACTGAGTCTTGTGAAACAACTCCAATGGGGATGTGTAGGGTGTCAGACTCTCAACCCCATGACCTGCAACAATGATCAATTCTATCTAGACCTGAGACCATGGTACATCCCCCAGTGCTTCCACCTCTGGGAATCTCTGCTCTGGCTGACTCAGTGGATCTGAAGGTTCAGTACCTACTTCTTTGAAGGATGCCCAAGCTCCACCTGGGCTTTCAGATGCTTCACAGGACTCTCCATTTAAACTTTCAAACCTTTTCGCAGCACAGCCAGCTCCTGCACTGAGGCGCAACGCAGTCCATCTCAAATACATTGGGATGGAGGACCTTTCTCCTGATTGGTCCTTCCTGGCTAAAAATCTTTTAATGGAATCCCTTGGATTTGTTCCAGCAGATATCTTTGCTATCAGCTATATCTCAGGATCAGTATTCTATGATGTTAGCTTTCAGCTCCATTCTTCGCTGGACCACTTCTGGACTAAATATAACTCTTTGAGGAATTTTGAACTTTGACTGCCATTTCATGCTATCCCATTGACCAGACCTACTACTCGTACAGTGACAGTAATGTTCTGTAATCAAGGGGTGGATGTTCACAATGTTGCATATTGGTTGCAGCAACGCTGTGAAGTGCTCGGCCATCCAGACTCCATTCTTGGTAAATACAGGATCTGTACTGGGGGTTGGAAGTATCGGGTTCAACTCTGAGCATCAGAATCTGGACTTTCTCACCTCCCTCACAGCTTCTTCTTGGGCCGGGACCAAAGTGTTTGTTTTTATTTTGGTCAACTGAAGGCCTGTTTGAAGTGCGGTTCTCTTAACCATCTTAGTAGCATCTGTAACCAATGACTGTGTACTCTCTGTCTGGAACATGACCACATTGCAGCTCAATGTACCAACTGGATGAAGTGCAATCTCTGCCAAATAGGAGGTCATTCCTTCCAAGATTGCCCTTGGGCAACTCATAATAAATCAACAGGAGTCCATCACACTAACCCGATCACCCAAGCCACTCACCCAAGTGCTAGCCAAACCTCTGAGATTCCTTTACAAGAACCTACAGCAGTTGTGCCCTATACTACTCCACCCTCTGATCAACCCTCATTGTCCTGTCCTCCAGAAGAGACTTTGTCAGCAGCCTCAGAGACTGTACCAACACCCTCCACCCCCAACCCCACCCAGCTTTATCAGCTTCAACTTGCCTGCCACTCCAGTAGCCCCTGCCTTGTGAGATTCATCTGACCCCCAGAGATTGCTTGCATGCCTCCTCCCTCTTCTTTCACTGGGGTGCCTTGTAGATGTTCTCTTCAGAACTGCACATTTCGTGATGGTCTGCAATCAGCGCAGGCCAAGTCCCTCCCTCCCTTTTCAGAATAGATTCCATCCTCTTGTTTCCCCCAAGAACTGGGGAGATATTGATGTAGATATTGAGTCCGATGCCACTTCTACAATGTTGATGGGGTTTGATGGATCTCCAGACACCAAGGACGACACCCCAAATAAACCAGCACCTCAAAAACCAAAAGATGGTCCCTCACCTAGATTGAAGGTCAAATTTAAAAAGAAACATACCCACCCTTAGGGGCCAGCCATTAAGCTATGTATCTTTTCTTTTTACCCTCTTTTGAATGAAGGTAGCATCACTTAATGTCAACAGCATTTCCAACCTTCTTCATAGGAAGGCTATTGTGCAGATCTTACAGTATTCTGGTATAGACCTTATCTTCTTACAAGACACTAGGCTGTGTTCCTTAGTTGATGTTGACACTACTCAAAGACTTTTGGACATATGGTGTCTCTTTTTTCTGTCTTGTCACCGACACCTGCTCTGGAGTGGCCATCCTGTTTAACCATACTTCTCCTACAGTTTCAAGAATAATTAATGTACAACCAGGTTGAACTCTAGTACTAGATTTTCGTATTGACAGGATGGCCTTGTGACTGGTTGTAATTTATGCTCCTCAATCTAAATTTGATAGAGTGACCTTATTTAAATCATTCCAACCCTTTTTCTGTACTTCTAAAATAATTATTCTTAAGGGAGATTCTAATTGCCTACTTCACCTTCGTGATAGAAGAGCGATAACGACTAAGTTGTATTGTGATTCTTTATGCCTACAAACCCCTTGTTGGGAGTGCAACCTGGTTGATATGTTTTGGACTCTACAAAGTCTACATCCTACTGGTGGTTTCATGTACCACCATGCACAATTTGCTACATGCATTGATTATATTTTTGTTTCCCATTGGTGTTGCATTTTATCAGCTGCCACCTATCCTATTGAATTTACAGATCACTTTCTTCTGAGTTGCAGAATTTCCATGGACCAGTCCATTTTGCCTAAAAAGCCTTGTTGGAGGTTGAATAGTAATATCCTGCAAGACTCTTCCTTTCAGACTTTCTTGAGATCCCTTTTGTGGGCTTGCACATCAGTCCTGGATCTTTATCAAGGTGTGCTTCTCTGGTGGGACCAAACCAAGACATCTACTGGAGAATTGACTAACTGCAACTCCAAATCAGTGGGGAGATTCACCTACCATGCCTACAGGTGCCCCCCCTGGATAATTAGCCAGTCACTGAAAGCAAAGTTCACTCTGAGATTTTTTTTCCCTTTGTAAACACATTTCCCCTGGAATGGATGACGTGACATAACAGTTATGCCCACTATAGCCAACCATTTTTAGCCCTCTACTCACTTTTGTGTTTAATTCCATATTTGCCAGCCTGTCTTTCACTGGATCAGTTACGAAGGCCATTCAAATTTTTCTGTTAAAATCAGGTGATAGACATCACCTCTCAAAACTGGCGACCAATCTGCTTACTTAACAGATGCTAAGATCTTGACGAAAATTTTTGTGGGTGTTTGACCTGAATTTTACCCTCAATTATACATCCCCTCCAGTCCTGTTCCATCACAGGCCATAGAATTCAGGACAGCCTATTGTTAATCAGAGACCTAATCGCGTCCTTTCATTCATTCACGCCAGATAGGTAATTTTTTGCTTGTACCGGTCCAAGCTGAAGCATTTGATAAGGTTTCACATGACTACATTTTCACGGTATTTCACAGATATGGCTTCTCAGACACTTTTATTCAATGGGTCCATTTCCTATACTCCTGTTCTTCCGTGAGCCCCATGTTCAATGGTTGGCACAGTCCTCATATTCACCTACAGCGGGGAGTCTGTCAGGGATGCCTGCTGAGCCCCACCTATATATCCTGACCTTAGATCCCTTGTTGTGAGTTATGACTGAAGCCCATCAGATTGTAATCATTCGCTGCCCCCTCTCTACCTCATCGGTGAAACTGTCCGCTTATGCGGGCGATGTCTGTTTATTTGTTATGGATATCTCATCAGGTGAAAATGCCATACAGTTAATAACTGACGTTGCTTTGCTTACAGGATCTGGCATAAACTATTCCAAATGTTGAGTGCTTCCCATTGGGACACATGGGAGTCCTTCCTTCTGAGATTGGAAATATTGCAGTTACCTTGGAACTGATTAAAATCCTTGGTATTTAATTTGGCAACTCAGATTTAGTGGACCTAAACTGGAGTTATGCCTTAGACACTGGAGTGGCCTGAGTGGCTCTCTGAAAATTATGGCAATTGTTGAAGAAAACTGGTTGTCGTTAAAACATTTCGGGTTCCTATTTTTCTTTATGTGAGTGCTATTTCGCCCTTCCCTTAGTTTTGAAATATGATTATTGATTGTATTTTCTACTATGATTTTTGGGAAGTAGATTAAACCCCATTAAGAGGGACATTCTTTACCTCCCATATGACATGGGTGGTTTAAATATGGTGAATCTGGTGGTCTCTTGCTATAGTATTTTTTTCACTAAAATATAATTCCATGGATTTTGGGCCCACCAATGGCATGGAAAGAATGGACATAATTTTGACTGAACCCCCCTCCAATTAGAATGGAGCAGGCTGAAACCCTTTTTCCGGCAGGCCAGCCAATTTCCTGCATTTTTTATCACTTATTAAAAAACATCAGTTGCCATGGAATGTAATTTGCACCCAACATAGAAAAGCCTTTTATAAGGCATTACTCCCCTAAGCTGTGGAAATTCTGCCAGGGATACAAACTGACATAAGACAGCAGGCTTTGAGGCATCTTACTGAACCCTTAATAATTCCTCTCCAGTATTGGGATGTCACGTGGCATCGTTGCCACGGTAGACTGAATGTAAAGAGTAACAGTAGACATAAAAGTATTATGGAGTGATTCTGCCCAAGGGACAGTTGCCAGAATGCCATAGACTCTATTCAACATTTATATTTTGACTACCCCTGTATTTGTCCTATTTGGTTATCCATGGGAATTAGATGGGTGGACCCTTATTGGCACTCTTACCCATGCCATAAGACCCTAATTTCCGGTTCAGTGACTGGTCAGTCCTCTAAGCATGATCCTACCATGTTACTTTTGATTTTTTCCAGTCTTATGGTGATGATCTGGAGAGTCTGTTATAAATATATGTTACAACAGAAAGTTTTGAATCACACCACATTATTTAAGATGGTGGAATCCGAACTTCGCGACAGTGTACGGCTGAACGTACTAGCCTCCCCCCCCCCCACAAAATGGATTCATCGTTGGAAATACTGCCCGTGGGCATTTTTTTTACCAGTTTCTGGAGATTGTACTCTTATCGGGACTCTCCATATATCTGTTCAGTTTTTGATTTGTTTACCTTGTTTGTTTCAATTCCCTTTTTTTTTTCTTTAATTATGGAAGTAGTCCCCCTTTGGGCGAAATAATTTTCTTTTGATTTTCTGTGTATCACTCTGGTGTGACTGTACTCACTTTATCATTTTGGTACTGGTACTCATTGATTTTCTATTAATAAACCATTTCCCTACTCTTTTTGAGAAGTACATACAAACATACGAACATACAAATTTGCCAGCAGAAACAGGTTATAATGGTCTATCTAGTCTGCCCAAGTGTGCACCTCTATTTAGTTCTCTGGAGCTGCCTCCCTCCCCTACTCCCCCTGGAGTCAATTATCCCTCCCCTAGTATTAACCCCATTCCCCATCCCAGAAACACCCACCTTAATTTTCTTCTTCACTCTATCCTACCCCCCTTGAAACTAGCCACTGTATTTACTGCAACCACTTCCTCTGGAAACCTTTTCCACCCCGACACCACCCTTTCAGTGAAAAAGTGCCTCCCCATTTCCTTCTTAAATCTACTCCAACTAGATTCAGGCTGTGCCCCCTTGTAGTACCCTCCTTCCTTAAGTTAAAGATGCCCGCTGATCTAACTCTGTTTATTCTCTTAAGGTACTTGAAGGTCTCTATCATGTCCCCCCATTCTCTCTCTCCTACCCTCCAATGAGTACATGTTTAGCTCTCTCAGCCTCACCTCATATGTTTTGTCCCCCATACTCTGGATCCCCTCCAGTATCTTGATATCCTTCTTCAGATATGGACACCAGAACTGCATGCAGTATTCCAGGTGCGGCCTCACCAGTGACCTATACAGTGGCAAGATGACTTCCTCCCTCCTAAAGGTTATTACCCTGGCAATGCAGCCTAGCATTCTTTTTGCTTTGGCTGCTGCCATGCGGCACTGTGCCGGGTGTTTCCTGTCACCTCTGACCGTCACTCCAAGATCCTTTTCCTCCTCTGAGACTGACACCTGTTCTCCCCCAGCCAGTAGCTGGCCCTGGGTTCCTGTCATCCAGGTTCATGACCTTGCATTTCTTGGCATTGAACCACAACTGCCAGATGCCTGATCATTTATCCAGCCTAGCTAGATCTTCCCTTAACTCCTGTCTCCCCTCCACTGTGTCCACCCTCTCACAGAGCTTGGTATCATCCACAAAGAGGCAGAAATTACTTTTGACCCCCTCTGCTATGTCACCAATAAAGATGTTGAACAGCACAGGTCCAAGTACTGAGCCCTGAAGGACCCCACTGGTCATGGGCCAGGGTTTGTATAGTCCCTCCCCCACCACCACTCTCTGATTCCTATCCTGCAGCCAGTTCTTGACCTGCCCCAGCAGTTTGTCCCCAGTTCCCAGGTCCTTCAGCTTGCTGATCAACCTGCCATGTGGCACTGAATCAAATGCCTTGCTGAAGTCCAGGTACAGGATATCCACTGCCTGTCCCCCCATCCAATGACCTCATAACCCAGTTAAAGAAGTCAATCATGTTGGTTTGACAAGATCTCCCCCTGACAAACCCATGCTGCCTGTCATCTTGTAGACCATTTTCCTCAAGGAAGGACACCAGTCTTTCCTTTAGAATGGTCTCCATTATTTTCCCCACTGTGAAGATCAGGCTATCCGACCTGTAGTTACCCAGCTTTTCTCTGGGACCACTGTTGTGGAGTGGAACCGCGTGAGCTGTTCTCCAGTAGGTCTGCCATCTTGTTAGCCAGACTCTTGGCGTTCAAGGAGACCACTTTGCATCTTGACCCCTACCCCACGTTTCCCCTCTGCCTTTTTTGACTACCCCCTTATCTCTGCTATCCCCTCTCCCCTCCTTTAGGTTCTCTCCTGGGGGAAGGCCCAGCGGTCCCCCTTGCCTGGTGTTGAGTGCTGTGTCTTCTACTGCCCCCCCCCCCCATCAGTGTAAATGTAGCTTCTCCATCAAGTACCTTTCCAGGCTGTCTTTTGGGACCTTTGTGCTCTCCTTACTGAGATGCAACCTGTCCTGTGCACATAAGTCATTGTGTTCCCATGTCCTACCCCAGTCTCCCACCAGCCTGTACCCATTTGCCTCACACCAGCCTCCCAGCCATGTACTGAATTCCACAATCCCCAGCCTTCTTGCAGTACTGGCTCTTGGGATAGGTATTACCACTGAGAATGCTACTGTTTTCCCTAGTCCACTGCACATTTTTCCCAGTTCTCTGAACCTTTCCTGCGCCATATTCATCTTGGACCTTGTCAGGTCATTGGTTCCCAAATGATCAACTATGTGGGGCTTCCCCAGCTCCTGTCCCACACATTTTGGTATGATTGTTCCCATCCTCCCTACAGTCATGCCAGGCATGCACTTCACCTTCCTGTTGTTCCTCCTTGTATGTTTGTTACCCCATCATAGTCCCTTAAATATTGAGTCTTCCAGAATTACAACCTTCTCCCCTCCTTTCTGTCCCCCTCTGCCATGGTTGCCCACCTGTTTCCCTTCTCCTATATATTCCCTTTCACTGTAATTACCCCCCAGAGCAACTCATGTTCTCTGTATCCCAGTTTCCCTTTTCTCCATGTTTACCCCCAGCTTTGCCTCCCCCCATGGTCTGGCTTTTTTCCCCTTCTTTGTACTCCCCACCTGGAGATTCCCTCACATTGCCCATGCCTCCTTCCTCCCTGTCATCTCTTCCTATGCTTATCGTGCCCACCATTCCCCTCATCTGTCCTGCCTCCCTCCCCCCGTTACCTTTCCCTAACTCTGTCTCTCCCCCAGTCCCCTGTCCCCCCATACTGGGCTCTGCCTCCCCTTGCTTTCTGCTCTCCCCCTTCCCCTTGCTCATCCAAACCCTGCAATGCTGTATACCTGTTAGAGGTCTTATTTTTCTTGCCCTCAATGCCTTGTGCTACCCTTCCCTGCTCCTCCCTCCTTGCTCTGTCCCTTCTCCCCCCTCCAGTCCCCATTGCAATAGTGTTGCCTGAGTCTGTCAAGCTCTCCTAGTGCCCGGCCCTGGTCCCATTTCTGCACTGACTGTCTGTGACTTGCCCATATCCCCCTTCCCTGCTCTCCTACCCAACTAGCCCCTCTCCCCTCTCCCCATTCCCAGTTCCAATTTCAGCCTCCCCATTACCTCTCTAAGCTGCCTACAGACTAGACAACCCCCAGCCCACCACATTGCTCCCAGGAAAATGGCTGCTGCACACCCGTTACATCTGACCATCTTCCTGTAACCCCCCTGTATGCTCCATCTACTATCTCTGGCCCACCACCCTTCATCCATGCTGCTTCGCCACTCCCCTCCCCCGGATGCTAGGTTGCCACAATCTCCCCTGCATCTATGCTATTTAACGCTTCTAAATGTCCCATCAGCAATTTACTCTCCTATTTACCCAGCCCCTGTGTGGCCTGTGGCCTGCAGTCCTCCCTGCAAACACCCTGCAGATGACACCTGGTCAGACACCACACTCCTGCTTCATGGCACTCACATGTTGGGGCCACTCAGCCCCCTGAGAAATGCATATGGACTCCAGCGCCCGATAGGCCCAACCCAGTCATGTGACCATTGATGTCTGTGCCCTCAAGGCCCTCCCTCATCCTCCAACTCTCGGTGTCCTCTCAACACACAGTCCCTGTAAATCCCCTCAAAAGACAGTAAAATCAGGCCAACATCAACTCGTTTTGCCTCACAGTATGTTTGCAATTAACAAGCAATGCACAGCTCAGCACTTAGCTCCCTGATTCGATCTGCTCCTCACCGCTGCTGTGACACAGTACCATGGGATCTTTAACATCCACCTGAACAGGCAGACAGGACCTCGATTTAATGTCTCATCTGAAAGACAGCACCTCAGGAATGCAGCATCCCCCTCATGATGCACTACAGTGTCAGTATTGGGATTTACCCCGAGTGCCGGGTGTGGGGCTAGAACCCACAACCTTTCTATCTTCCGGCCTCAGAGGCAGGTGTGCAATCTGCTGAGTCACTGACACTGCTGGACCGGATATAGGTCACCAGGACAGAATAAGGAGGAGGATGCAAAACTTACAGAAACATCAGGAGGAGATGTTAAGGAGTAGGGCTCATACTGCTTGGAGATTACAACAAACCAGAAAGTCACTGGAGGGATAATGTGTCCAATGTGGCTAAGGGTAGAGACTTTCTTGAAATGATTCAGTATTGGCTTCTGGGTCAGAAAGTTCTACTCCAGGCTGTGTTTGTTTCAATCTGGTGTCAGCTAATAAGGAGGAATAGATAGCAAATATGGAAAGCAATTGTAGCTGAACAAAAGTGGCCATGCCACTCTTTACTTTGTGGTTAAAGTTTCAAAGGCCATAACCAAGGGCTGAAACATGGAACTCCAGGAGGGTGAATTTTGTTTAAATTGAAGGCAATACCAAATAACATTTACTAGAATAACATGCTAATGGGGCTAAACTGTGAATCAACGGTCAAAATTTACAGTACTTGTTATTTCAAGCACAGTCTTGCTGTAGACCAGTTGGTATCAAACAAAGAGAAAAGAGGTGCACAATGTAGTTGATTATTGAACTATGGCATTTAATGAAGGCTAAAAAGTAGTGTACAAACTGTGGCAGAGGGCAGTATGGAGAAATTTAAATTGTTTACAATAGTTGCAAATATGAAATTCAGGCAGTGAAGGCACACATGAAACTAGATATTGCAAATGATAAGGATACCAACAGAAAGAAATCCTTTGGTTTCACAAAAGGGAAGAGCATTAATGATCACTAGGTTGGACACTTTAGAAGTTTGGATGGTGCTGGCCTTGTGGATAAACCTATGGATGAATTAAACAAATACTTACAACAGTTTTTAGCACCACTGACAGTTATGACAAGGCAGTAATAGCCACTGATACTCATGATAGTAGTAAAGTACTGCTTCTCTTCTTTGGGGATATCTCCCTCCAGAGAATGACACCTATTGAACATAGAAGCCATCAGCTTCAGTCCTATCCAGAAACTTGTGCCTACCAGTCCATCCATGATGACATGCATCATCCATGCCTATATAACATGGGTGGCCCCAAACCTCCTCAGTTGATTCCTTTTCTGCCATTGACTTCCCGTCAGACCAAAGAACTCCCTCCTGGGACTTCGTTGCTGTGTACTTTGTCTGTCTTCATCTCCTGTTGTCAGTGATGGGGGCCTGTTCTTTTGCTTTCCGCGTGGGCCTTGTTTCCTGTGCAGACAATGCTGGCTGCTGCCTTGTTGCTAGATGTTGACTTTTTATCATCTCTCCTTTCATGAATCCCTGCTGTTCTTCTGCTGCTGTCTGGGTTCCCATTGCTGGCTTGCCATACCACCATTTCTGGTAAGGGTTTCTGCTGGTGACTGCACTATTCCATTGGGATGGTGAGTGCCAGTAATATATATGACCTTTACAGCCATTCCAACCATCTTTGTGTGCCAAGGTTGGTTTCTGGCTTGATAGCTCAGCACCTTGTTACTGCAGGGCTTGGGGCTTCCTTCAACTCCATCTCCCATCCACAGTCATCACCGTAGAAGCTGCTCCCCGCCCGCAACTCATTGAATCAGCCAGATACCCCCCCCCCCGGGCATTCTCATTCACGGCCATCGCCGTAGGAGCTGCTCCCCACCCGTAACTCACTGAATCAGCCAGGCACCCCGGGCATTTCCATCTATGGCCGTCACCGTAGGAGCTGCTCCTTGCCCGCAACTCATCACATCAGCCAGACACCTTTCCCCTGGGCATTCCCATCCACAACTGTCACCATAGGAGCTACTCCCCGCCCGCAACTCACCGAATCAGGTTTTCCCTCTGAACTTCCAAAGGACACTGCACCCCGCCAACTTTCTGATTTTAAACTTGGTGCCCTTTTTCCTTTTGTGGAACTTCTAAACCCTGTGCCATACCGTGTCTGGGATCTTTAGCCAAAAACATTGTCCTTTGTATAAAATATGACTAATCAAAAATGTAATTCTTACTCCCTCTGAGCTGTTTTGTACTACTTACAGTGCTTCAGCCTATTTAATTTGATTCACCGAGCGCTTGTCTCGGATTCGGTTTGAGGCAGAGCACTAACATTTTTTTCAAATTTGGCACCAGCAATTTGAGATTACTCCCAAAAAAAACGATAACAGTGACTAGTGCTTAGCAGAGTTTAAAGCTTGGGACTGAAAGCAGTCAGGCTAGAGTTTTGCAGAATATAAAAATCATAAATTCAGTCTGACTCCATCTGAGTTGTTGGTCCCGGTTAGTGCTTCAGCCTGTTTAAGTTGAATTCACTGAGCGCTGTAGTCGGACTCAGTTTGGGTACTGCCCACTCTTATAGCTAACCTTACAATCAGTCTATATTTTCAAAGCCTCACTGAAGCCAAACTTTTAGAGCAGGAATCGCACTGGATCCTCTCTCAAAGCATTCCAGAGCAAACCAAAAGCTTATTTTAAATGTGCTACACAGGACCCCCTTTCAGAGCATAGACTGCAGCCGCTTAAAAGTCTGAGATTCCATCACAATTTGGAGTAAGCGATAAAGAAGCTCCACACAGTTTTCTCCACATATTCAGTCCTGTCATCTAATTGCAGGGTGCTCCAGATTTAGTGTTAAGAGCCCCAAATTAATTTGAAAAATCCCTGCTCTTGATCTTATTTTCACGAGCCTCTACTTTGACCTAAGTCTTTAGTAGTGGGAGCCTGGTTTTGCCAGGCGGTCGCCTCACTTTGACTTAGCACTATAGCAAATGATTCAGTTTTGAGTGGTATTTATTTGACCTTGCAATTCTCTGTAACTATTGTCTCCAGTTAATAATTATACTATATATGTTGAAATATTTTTAATGTCATATTTCAACTAATGAGGGCATTCAATATCTTACTAGATTGTGTCATTTGAAGATGTTTATTCCACTTAACTCATTGCCTCCACAGGAGCTCTCTGAAGTTGCACCACTTGTCTCCTGTATGCTGTTAACAGTAAATCCTAGGCCTTTTTAAGCAAAATCAAGCTATAGTCAGCATGCCACAAACAAATCCTAATAGCTCAAGAACTGTAAGTGCTAGACACAAAGTATGAGTGACAAACTTATTCAGCATAAAATTACATTTCCAATGGTGGTATGCAAATAATAAAATGTAATTTAGTTTTTTTTCTATGCTGGTTGAAACAGCAAAAAAATATATTTTTTTCACTAAAACAGGCAACATAAGGCATATAGACCATACCATAAACAAATGCAAATAACTCCTAAAGTATAAAGTATATACACAAAATATCAGTGGCAAAGTTGTTCAGCACAAAATTACCTTTCCAATGGAGGTATGCAAATAATATTATGTAATTTTTTGTATTTTTTTCTATGCTGGTTGAAACAGCAAAACAAAAATATTGTTTTCACTAAAACAGGCAACATAAACCATACACACCATACCATAAACAAATGCAAATAACTCCTAAAGTATACATGATATACACAAAATATCAGTGGCAAAGTTGTTCAGCATAAAATTACCTTTCCAACCAGGCTATGCAGTCAAATATATATTATATTCTGTTACACTATATATTAAAATATATAAGTGACTTCTCCAGACATTGCAAGGGCACACTGGGAGTCAGTAGCCGACTTCTGCAGGCATCCTCAGGACACACCAGTGTATTTTACTGATGACTACAGGCGTCTGCTAGGGAGACAATGAGTTAAGTATGAATTTATGCTTGCACTGAATTTTTCTGTCTGTTTTACTGTGACCCTCTTTCTACCCTGACTCTTGCTACTCTGCTTCCCTCCCATCTACTGCTACATGACCCCTGCTCTGCTAATCCATCCTTCCCCACCTTTTTCCATCCTACTCTGTATGCCTAAGTTTTGGCCCTGCCTACTCTGCCAGCCCTTCCCCCATCCTAATTAATCTTTGTCCCTTTTTATTCACAACCAGGCACCTTCCCCCTGGGCATTCCCATTCATGGCCGTTGCCATAGGACCTGCTCCCTGCCCACAACTCACTGAATCAGGTACGCCCTCCAAGCTTCCAATGGACACTGTGCCAAACCAGCTTTCTGATTTTAAACTTTGTGCCCTTTTTCCTTTTGTGGAACTTTTCAACCCTGTGCCGTACCACATCTGGGATCTTTATGTAACCCCCCTATAAATGGAGGTTCCCAAAAGTCTTCCTTGGGTGTGCTTAAATGCCCACTGCCAGGTGGGCGTTCTGTGTCTTTACAGGTGTAAAAGTGCTTGCATGTGAGTGCCCTGTTAGCCTCCATGCCTGTCCCTTTAAGAGACATTATTTTTGTAGTATATAATTAATCTGGGTAGGGGCCAAGTGTTTCCAGGCTCGAGTCCCGCCCGAGCTGCAATAATGTAACTGCTGAAAAACTACTATGTATTATGTTCCTCGCTGTCTAGTGTAATGTACCTGTGCTGTATGCTACCCCATGTATTATTCCATGTAATTCCCTGGGTTGCCCCTGAAAAAAGGACCTTCGGGGCCCAGCGGGCTTACCCGGTTATCAAAATTTAATAAATAAATAAAAATAAATAAATATTGCTCTGTTCTGCCATCACTAATGGTACAGAGGGAGCTCTGTTAGAACTGGTAATTGTTTGCTGATTAGCTGCTCTAATAATAATGGTATTATAGTTTGTCTAACCTGCCTTTCTTTGCAGCATGGACATTTCTGTATTGCACCAATCAGTACCTTTTGGGGACCTTAAAATGGAGTCTGTCCCCAGGGTTCTTGTGGGAGTGAATTTCTCTAGGAATTGTAGTTTTTTCATTTTGGCACTTAAATTTACCTGGAGGGGGAGCCCTTTCTTTGACAGACAGATGAATCAACCAACCAAACCATTTTTGGATCAGAAGGAAGTCTGGGGCTGCCTGCAGCAGAGAGTCAGTCTGAGTTTGGAGTTGAGCGAGTAAACTGCTAAAGACATTCGAGCAGCTGCTCCTGTGTAGTAGTGCAGGAAACTGGGAAGGCTGTGTCTGGCCTGCCTGCTTCATCTTCCCTTCTGAGGTATCTGCTAGTGAAATTAATCGGACTGAATCTGAACCGGCTTGTGACCAGAAATACCGAATTGTGACTGCCCTGTTACCTGAAGAAGACCGAAGATTTGCTGTAGGCGATCAGCCTGTCAGGACGTCTGAATCACCACAGAGATCATGGTTTTGCTCAGAAAAACTGAAATTGCAACTGGACTGTCATCCAACCTGTGGTATTGTGTTTTGCTTTACTATAAATGTGCTGTAAGCTGTCAGTGGGTCATGATTTGGTTCCCCACTACTTAAGTGTGTTACACTTGCTGGAAGCTGTCTCCAGCACCTATCGAACCGAATCTGAACTGTTCACTTGGCCTGGGCCCTACCACCTTGGCCCAGTCAGCTACTTCAGATGCAGAGATCACCATCGATGAGAGACTTGTCCGGGGATCAGCCCCTGCTCAACATCTCGAACAGGAACGATACCTCAGTGAATCGTGTGGGCCCTGCTTCTCCTGGCATACCAGCTTGTCGACCTGCAGTCTCCATTTCATCCCTCCTGTGTTTCATATTGGGTAGCATGAGTAAACACCAGGGTAGCTCCCTGCAACATCAGCTAAATCAAAAGTATTGCCATCTAATTCAATTGTTGTTTTGAGCCTCCAGGCTCCGGATTACAAATTGTGTGTAGTTGTGCATGCTCCTTCTTTCCATCACAGGGCCCCGACCAGCTGCAACGCTGGCCTACCCCGGGCAACGTGTCAGGCTAGCCCACCTTTTTCCCAACTGGGTACCCAGAGTGTGTAACTGTGAAGAGACTCTAAAGTGCATGCATGATTGCCTGATTGAATCAGTTACAGAACTAATCAGCCAGATTACACCCCTCCCTTGTTCATTCCCCCTGACTAAATCAGATCTAATTCTTTTTGCATTTAACTTGACTGTGGTTCCATTTTGTAGAAGAAGCACTATACTGTTGTTACCTGCTGTGTCTAACCTTACTTTGCAGGTGGTCTCCAGGGTCGAACTGGTGGAATCAGCCCTGGAGGTAAGTGTAAACAGAGTGTGGATTTGTATGCTGATTAGGGGTTATTCTAACTGTGTCTGTTGTTCATTGCTTAGGCCATTAGAGGGGAAAGAGGGGTTACAGTGTCCCGGAGGGCTGTATCCAGGTCAGCTACACTACCAATAACCCTGTCCTTCAGGTGGAGGCACCCATTTTCAGTACCCAGGCCCCTTAACTTGTACCTAGTCATGCAGGCAAGGGGAGTAGCCCTTGGGATAGCACCACCTAGGGGTTACATTTAGCCAAGAAACATTGTCCTTTTTATCAAAAACTAAATTCTTACTCCCTTTGAGCTGTTTGGTATTGCTTACAGTGCTTCCATCTATTTAATTTGCTTTACTAAGCGCTTTTCTCGGATTCAATTTGAGGCAGGGCACTGAACATTTTTTCAAATCTGGTGCCAACAATCAGAGATTGCTCCCCGAAAAACAGATAACAGTGATTGGTGCTTAGCAGAGCTTAGAGCTCGAGATTGTGTGCAGTCAGGCTAGATTTTTGTCCCACCCAGCCACCCTGGCCCCGATCCTGACCTCTATTAAATACACTTTCTTGCCTCCTGATCTGCCCCTTATCCAATCAGGCACAGTCCACTTCTTAAAGGCATAAGCACCTAGATTTTGGCTCACAACTTCTCTTACATAGCTCGGGTTTTACTGATGATAGTACTCCATCCTCCTTCTCCTAGGTGAACAAATCAGTGTTTCCTTTGCTAGGTGCCTACTTCCTCTAACTGTCCTCTAAATTATTATTTATTTATTTAGTTTTTGTTGACCGGGTAAGTGCACTAGACAAATCCTGCCTATTTTCAGGCACGACCCGGGGGAGGGGGATACAGATGAATGCCAACTGACCTTGAACCAGATTAAGCGTTGGTGGTAATTTTAGTGAATGAGGGAAATTTCCCTACTCTTTTCGATAAGTGCCATGGGATCTTTAACATCCACCTGAACTACCACCAATCCAGGCAGATGGGACCTCGGTTTAACATCTCATCCGAAAGACGACACCTCAGAAGTGCAGCACCCCTCTCATGCTGCACTACAGTGTCAGTACTGGGATATTAACCCAAGTGCCAGATGTGGGAACTGAACCCACAGCCCTCTGATCTCCCGGCCTCAGAGGTGAGTGTGCTACCTACTGAGCCACTGACACTCTAACCTGACAACGTTTAACTTTGGGAATTTGAAACTGCATATCTCTTGCCCTCCTGTTAGCTGGATGTTCTCCTTCACTACTAGGTGACCGTGTGACCAGCTCCGACCTTAATTCTCTTTTTACTAAATGGCTGCCCTGCAAGCAATGGCAAACAGACTACTGCTGCTGATAATCAAGAGCCTTGCACTCTTTCTGTTAGCGCGCATCACAGCTAATCCTTGCTACCCAGGTAGTGAAAAATTGGTTTCAACACTGACTGATTTTACATACTCAAACCAACTTGCTGTACAATGCAAACCCTATGACATGACTCCTTTATTACTCCCTAGGTTTCTCGTATATCTGGCTGACAATTATACCTCAAAATGCTCCTGGCTGAGTACGCTCCCAGTACCCCTTTTCTTCCCACAGAAACTTTGGTATCTTGTGCTTCTAGTCCTACTATTGTGTGGGGACATTGAAACTAATCCAGGCCCCCAGTTTTCTACTGCTGCTCATAACATAGACTAGATAAATGTGAAAGGCCTTTTCTTCCACAACCTCATTGAACTGGAAGTATGGATATCCACATATGATCCAGACATTCTTTGTCTTACAGAAACGGGGCTAAAGCCTTCCACTCCTGACTTTTCATGCTGCCTACCACATTATACTCTCCTTAGAGGTGACAGGCAGTCTAACGAGGGAGAGGGGTGTTGTGCTTTATTTTAAAAATCACTTGAATATATCACTGGTGCAAAATTCAGCTATATCTATCTGTGAATCCTTATACACCCTTCTTCTCCTCGGAGCAAAAAAACCTTCACATTATATGTGCCTATAATCCCCGTAAAGGAGAACTCTTGGGCTGCTCTGAACTCCTGGAACACTATACCTCGATCATTGGACACAATGAATTATTTATTCTTGGTGACATAAACCTAAATTGGGCTGGGAAAAATAAAAACTCCTTACTATCCTTAGTGCAGGGCTATAATATGTACCAGGTGATAAAAGATCCTGCCAGGCTGACTCAGACCCCTGCCACCGGTACACTTATTGACTGGATACTTACTAATTGAACAGATAGAATTGCTGCCTCGGGTGTACTCCCTGATTCAATAAGTGACCATTCACCTTTTTTTTGCATCTGGGCACCTCAGTGGTCACTGCCCCTTTGACTTGCTTTATCACCTTTTGAGACTTTGCCAAAACTGGATCAGGCTGGTTTCCTATATGATATCTCAACCATAAACTGGACCCCCATGTTCCAGTCCAACATTGTCAAGACTACCCTTAATCTTTTTATTACAATATTCCTATCCCTCCAGGACAAACACACTTTAAGCTGCACAGAGTGTGTCATGTAAAATAGACAAGATGGCTACATAAAGAACTTCTCTCCATTCGTCACGTGATAAAAGCTGAAAAGTTTTAAAAACTCAGGCCATCAGATAGATTATGACACTTACAGAGCAGAGCAGAATGCATGCAAAATATTAATCAGGCTTGCCAAGAGCTCGTACTGTAAAGGATTACTATTTGAAACTGCAGGTGACCCAAAGAAGTTCTGGGCACATGTGAAATCCTTCTTGGGCTCAAACCAGTCACATTCCATAAATTATATGGTACTTAGTAGTGTCCACTGTACTGACCCACTTACCATTGCAAATTCTTTCAATAACCACTTTGCTGACCTATCCAAATTCATTGCCTCCTTCTCTGTGGATCACCCATCACCTCCCTTCTCAGAAATCAGCACGCCTAAACATCCACCCTTTTACTTTAAAGCTATTCCCAACATATATGTTCTTAAACTTTCCAGCCAAATCTCTGACAATACTAGTGTAGAGTCAGACTGCCTTGAGCCTAAACTCTTGAAGTTAGCCGCTCCCTTCATTGCTGCTCCCCTGGCTAAAATCTTTACCATGTCTCTTTGCAATGGCCATGTCCTGGGCATATGGAAAATAACAAAAGTCACTCCAGTTTTCAAGAAAGGAGATAAAAAGGACATTTCCAACTACAGGCCCATACCCATTCTATCTGTCCTAAAGAAACTAGTGGCTAGTCAGGTCACTGAGTTCCTCACAAAATACAATCTTTTGTCACCTACTCAGCATGGCTTCAAAAAAGAACATAGTACCTCCATGGTGTTGCTGCAACTCACCAATGATGTCTTAACTGCTATGGACCTAGGCCTCATGACAGGAGCTGCATTCATTGACCTTTCAAAAGTGTTCGATCTCATTGATCACCCTCTCTTGCTTGCTGGCCACAATTCACTCAGTTTCTCTGCAAAATCCATTGAATGGTTCCATAGCTACTTAACCGGTAGAAGTCAAAAAGTAAAATTCAACTCTGAAGTGTCCGATTCTGCACCTATTAAGGTCAGTGTTCCTCAGGAGTCCATTTTGGGGCCTCTTTTTTCTCTGTTTTTATAACTCACATATCCCCGAACATACCTTCATGCTCAACCATCCTGTATGCAGACAATCTTGTGCTACACACCTCTTCTGCAGACATACTGGAAATAAATAGTCGTCTTACCTCTGCATTTCTTACTACACAAGACTGGATCCATAAACATAGGCTTGTCCTCAACATAAGCAAAACGCAGGGCATGCTCTTTGGATCCCCTACCAAACTCAGCACAAACCACAGCTTATTTAATATCTCCTGTGCTAATGGTTGATCTCTTATGATAGTAACCTTGTTCAGGTATCTAGATGTCCTACTAGATGAAACTCTTAGCAATGAACAGCACATCGTTGCTACTTGTAAGTCGGTTAATGCTAAGCTTGGAATTGCCTACGGAACAAGTCAGATGCTTACTCCTTCAGCTAAGTTGGCTATTGCTAAGGGCATCCTACTCCCATCTCTTGCGTATGGTGTCATCACCTACATGAATGCTTCAAAGAGCACACTTAACAAATGGGACACTACATACAATAGCATCTGTCACTATGCCTCAGCTTCACCATGTCTGAAACACCACTGCTTGCTATATGCAGACCTTTACTAACCCTCTTCATCCGTCCATCGACATCTTGCCCTTGTGACTCTGCTGAACAATAACATAAGATCCAACTTGCCTATTTCTCTTGCCGACATGCTAGTGCCACAGTCCCCCTCCTATGGTCTCCCTCAACTGAACTTTCTCAACTACGCATCCCTAGGTGTAGAACCGCTAAAGGAAAAATAGCTTTCTCCAGCATGGCTCCAATATATTAGAACTCCTTACCACTTGACATTCGTTCAGCGCCCAGTCATGCTGTTTTCAAGAAACTGCACCATACCCTTCTTGTCAAACGTGCCCAATGCACCTGTTTCAACACTCCATAGACTACTCACACTCCTCCACTTAGCTCTCTTTGCGCTCCTTCTCATAGGATTTGACAACTGTTCTATAGAACACTTACTTTGGAGAGTGAAATACGACACTCGTGCCTAATGATTTTATTTCTCAAACTATTTGTATTTTCTTCTGTTTTCAGCTCATATCATTACTATTATGCCTGTAACATTGCTTGAATATCTCTCATGTTTGTTTTTATGTCTGTAAACTATCTGTATGTATTGTCTGACTGTTTAACTGTTTGTAACCTCCTAGGTTGTGTCTGAAAATGGTCACTTTTGTGGCTATGGCACCTACCCAGTAAACAAAAACTGAATAAATAATAAAATATATAATCTGTGTTTGCCTCAATGCCAGATCTGCTGTTTGGGCTAGGATTGCCTTTTATTGTATTCCTCTTTGTGCTGGTCATCGCCTGACTCTGCCTCATTGTTCCCCCTCTGTGTCTAGTCCCCTGCCTTTTCCATGACTTTGCTCATGTTCCTGTTGTTGGCTCTGCCTTCAACTTGACTTTATTCTCTGTTCAGCCATCATCTGGGGTACCTCGGTCTGTTCCTGGCTTTGTGCCTAGCTACTTGGTTCTATGGGGCCCGGGACTCCCTTCAGCCCTGTCTCTCTGTTAGGTTGGGGTTCGTTGCTTTTTGGCATGTTCCCTTTCTGCTGGTCATCACATAGCTTTTCCTCCTCATCATACCCACCATGTTTGCAGTCCCCTGCTTTGTGCATGACTGTTTTCATTTTTTTCTGTTGTCAGCTTTGCCTTTGACCTGGCTTTACAGCCTGTCTGGCATGCCTTAGTCAGCTCCTTACCTTGTTCCGCAGTCCATTTCTGTGAGGCCAGAGGTTTTCTCTGGCTTCATCTCCTGGACTTGTTTCATCAACGTGTTCAGTACCTGGGTTGGTGTTTCCATTTATGGCATCTTTGTTTTCGACTAGAGGAGATTCCCTCTAAGATCTGCTGTTACTGGTAAGTAACTGTCCCATACTCATGTTTAAGTCTAGTTTTTGATGCAAAAAAATATGTCCCTAAGAAGGGGGACTCAATTTATCAGCGAGGTCACCCTATCCATGGGATTGTCAATGGTTAACCCATTTTTGCAACTGCGTAACCTAATTTTGTGTCTAGCTCACAAAACAGATTTGTCCATCCAGTTTGGGCAACAAAATAATGTCTGTGATTTTGTTAAAATTAACAAGGTTAAGGGGGTCGACTTACATGTGAGGTTGACTTATAGGCAAATCTATACAGCAGTTGAATTTCAGTGTTGGTCAGTTAGCAAAGAATTAAGGGATTTATATGCCAACAAGTCACCAAGCCTGATGGTATACACCTGAGGATATTATAGGAGTTAATTTAATGCAGATTTTCTTTCCTGTAAAGATGTTTATTCTCCTCAGCCAGGGCAGACTGGCTTCCTTATGCTCTGTCCTCGCCAAACCCCCATCTGCAACCACCTACTCAGGATTCACCTGTCAGTCAAGTTTCTCCACAGATTCCCCCCCTTCCCATTGTGGGACCAAGAAAGAAAGGGCCAGTCTCTACTAGTGATTCACATCAAGATTCTGCTGATAGGGTCCTGGTGGTGGTGCCAGCGATGGGTCAGCATGCAGGGCATCATGTAAATCTGCCCCCACCATCCATTTTCTTCCACCTTTTTTCCCTTCACCATAGCTGGGGAGGGCACATCGGTGTGTGCATGTGGAGGCATGCATGTGCCGCAACATTCTGCAGCTCCCTCCCTTCATGCTACCCCAGACCCACACTACCACCAGGCTTCCACTTGGTGTCAGTCTTGCAGTGGAGCCAACAAGCCATCTCTCCCAAGGAGAGGAAAGCAGTTCATCAGACGTGCCATCCTCTCCCCCCAACCAACCCCCAGCACCCAGAGACCACTCCTGATCCTGGGTCACTGACGTGGCGGGCAGTAGTTCTACCACAGCACTGCTGGGCCAGCCTAAACAGAGATTTTTAACTCCTCTTTGAAGAATGTCGAGGTCTCAGTTGACTGGAAAAGAGCAAATGAGACTACTGTTCTCAAAGGAGGTACTAGGGAGGAGTTCAAAAATTATTAGTAATATGTCAAGTTCTGGAAAGGTTATAAGAAGACAGATTGTACTATTGGGTAATGGAGGAAGGATTCTATGAGGACAGTCCCTATGGTTTTAGAGGGGGAAGATCATACCAGACCTACTTGCTTACATTTCTGGAGACAACTACTACAGAGGTAGAAACAAGAGACACAGAAAATGATGGCAGAAGAAGATCATTGATCCACCCAGTCTGCTCATAAAACCCTACAAAATCCAGGACATATTGTCCATGCAGAGTTCTACCCCACACTATCCACCCCCCCATGCTCCCCACCCTACCCCTCACCACCCTGAGTAGCCACTAAGCCCTTCGCTGTGTCCGAGCCGTGTCTGAAACCATTGATAATTTTGGCACTCACCGCATCAGCTGGCAGATTGTTCCATGGCTCCACAGGTAGGGAAAGAGGAAACTGTTTACCCAGGAAAGGCACACTAAGCTGGAGCTTGTCTCCCGGTGAAACCTGGGAGCGCAAGGAAGTTAAGTGACTTGCTCAGGGTCACACAGTATGCAAGTAAGGACTGATGGGATTCAAACACAGGTCTGTGTGATTGAGGCACAGGTCAAGAAGCATAGGAAAAACCAGGAGCAGTTATAGAATTCACCAAAAATATTTATTTACAGTAGCAGTAACATAAAAAAAATAAACTTATTCAGTATAACTATGTACAAAGGAGAAAAAACAGTAGTTTTCCTTCAGTCTCTGTGTCTCTTTTTCTTCTTTAGCAGTTACAGCTTAGCTCCTTTATAAGTCATTTCAACCCTCACTCTTAATTCAGGCATCCTGTTTAAAAGTGTTCTGTTCTCATAAGTATCAGGCAGGCAACAACATAGTGTGCTTGATGAACCCCCCCCCCATGGCTCTTGCAAAAAGCTCAAGGATTTGCACCAGAGTAACCTCTAGTCTACAACAGCCCTTTGCAGTCATCTGAAATTATAAATATATGCATTTCAACAGTAACACTATATATTTTCTAAACAAAAGGGATCCCAATATCAGTTTCATTTCCATACAGTGATTTGCACATATCAGTAGATATGCAAGGGAAGAAAAGACAGACAGCAAAGGGGAAACTGAGAGACAGAGAGAGGCAAATTATTGCGAGACTGTTCAGGTTGATCAAGTCCGAAGTCTCACTGGAAAATCTGGTTGTACAACCAGACAGAGAAAAGAAAGAAAAGGAAATATCTTTGCATTTAAACACTTTCTCCATAACAACTGGGGCAGGGTCCTAGTCTACCCTGTCACAGTCTGAAGGTCTACAGCTTAGTGCCCATGACCACTAGTTATACTGCCTCCTTAGGTAGGTAGGCAGGGAGAATCACCCGTTTAGGTGATCTACCTCAACTTCAGAAAGGCTTTTGACAAAGTTCAGCACAGAAGATTGATGAGGAAGTTGGTAGCCATGTGGTTTAACACCCATCTAAAAGGGATTGGTAATTGGCTAAGGGGTCATATGAAGAGTGTCAATGTTCAGGTTGAAATATCAGACCGGGATATGGGGTCTGTGGGGTAGCTTTTGGCTGTGTACCAGGTCCTCTGTTGTTCAACTTTTACATAAGGGACCTGGAACACAGAACACCATGTTGGGCATCCAAGCTTGTGGATGATATACAAATTAGCAGAGCAGTATCATCAGATCAAGAGCATCTTGCATGATAATTTGGAGAAATGACATGCATGTTTGGGTACATGGGGTATGACCTTTAATGCTATTCGTGCAAGGTAATGCACTTTGGTCATAGTAATAAAGGGTACCAATACAGCTTGAATGATTGTATCCTGGTTATTGTAAAAAAGAGAATGATGTTGGTGTTATTGTAAGTTTCGATTTAAAAATGATCCAACAGTGCAACAGGACAGTATTCAGAGCAAACAGGATGCTGGATGACATCAGAAGGGGGTTTGTAAGTTGTTCTAGAGAGTCGATCATCCCATTGTATTGAGCATATGTTATGCCACCCCGGAGCACTTTGCCCAGGTAAGGTCACCATATTGAAGAAAAGAAGTGCAGGATCTTGAGAGAGTGTGGAAGTGAACAACTATGATCGGGCAATAAAGAAGGAGGAGTTATAAGGAGAAATTTATGAATATGCCGATGTACATTTTAGAGTTCAGAAGACTGAGCGGTGACGTGATCACTGAGAATATATTTTTAAGGTGGCAAGGGAGAATCAATGCAACAGGCTTCTGGATACAAACTGCATTGTGCTGGATGAATTGGAGGACACCGGTCAAGTTAGAATCAACAGGATTTCATTTAAACAGAAGGAAATATTTCTTTGCTGAAAGTGTGCTGAGGCTTTAAAATAGTTTTCCATCATCTGTAGATTAAGCCAGTTGTTTGGATATTTAGAAATACCAACTGAATACATTTTAACAGGATAAGGGAATTGAAAGTTATGCTGACTGAATTATGGGAGGAGGGACAGACTCGATGTTATCCTCCTGTCCTACCTCATTATGTTGTGTTGTGTTGTATTGCACAAGCTCTATCTGTATTTTTGTGACAACTGCAACTCTTTATTTTCTTGACCTATTTTTCATTAATTAATTTATGGTTCCCTTAGCTACAAGACTTCTCATGAGGCCAACTCACCTGGCTCTCAGAGATAGCTATCCTGGCGTACTGACAACTTGCTTAGCTCCCTGGGCTCTGTTTATTACTCAAGCTTGGTGTCAGCGTGGCTTAGCTTGTAGCACATCTGCCTCTGGGCCAGAAAGTAGTGCATTCTCATCTCACTCTGGGTTGAGCTCATACCCTAAATGCTGGCACCTGTTGGGGGGGGCTGTACTGTCAGGTGTCCCATCTTTCATATGAGATGCTAAACTGAGGTCCCTTCTATCTGTCTTGGATGCTGTCCTGGTAGGTGTCCACATGGAAGTAAAAGAACCCAAGGCACTTTTTGCAAGAATACAGGATTTTCCCCAGTGTCATGGCCAACATTCCCCTTTCCATAAAACCGGTTCATGCTATTGTCCAAGGCTGTGGTGGGTGTTGATCTGTGAAATGGCAGTTGCTTCACTACCAATCTCTCATTGCTTGTAAAGCACTTTGGGATGCAGTGTGTATGAAAAGCAGTATATAAGTACTGATTCTTCTTCTACAGATGGTATTCTACATGCTCTGGATCAGGGATCAATGATAGGGGCTGTCTTTCTCAACCTGAGCAAATCCTTTGACACTGTGGATCACAGCATCCTTGTACTGCATGACTGGCTACTGGCTACTGTATGACTGGCTACTAGGTGATTACAGATTTTCTTCCTTCACTGTGAAATGGTTTCAAAGACACATACCACATGGGACCATCATCAATTTGTTCCCATCAGGGGTTTCAAGTCCAGCCTGTCTCATGTCTGTACTGGTATCCCCAGGACTTGATTCTGGGCTATCTGCTATTTTCAACATGACTTCACCCTGCCTGTCTACAACTGAAAAGAGCATTTTCAATTGCTTTTTGTGAAGAGTTTGCTCAGTTCTTCTCTGGCCTGAGATCTCTCCAGTGGGACAAGATCAGTACCACAGTGGTAGGCCTTGCATAAACAGAGGCACTCCAATTGTCTGGGAGGAGTTTCAGCCAGTGGGAGTGGCTGAAGTTGCCATAATCTTGAAGCTGTGACCAACGTTTGTGAACTGGACCCATGCCCGACTAATCTCCTACTGGGATGCGCCGAGTCTGTCAGTCCAGTGTTCACCAAGATAGTCTGTTTTTTTGCACTTGGAGGGGTTCTTTCCAGATGCCTTGAAAGAGGCGCTAGTGAAGCCCTTTCTGAAGAAACCATCACTCGACCCTGACGTCTTGGTGAATTATCGACCCATCTCCAGCCTCCCATTCCAGGGGAAGGTTGTTGAGAAAGTGGTGGCTCTGCAGCTCGAGACACACCACATGGCCTTTGACATCTACAAGCCATTCCACTCTGGATTTAGGGCTAGATACAGCACTGAGAAGGCATTGGTCAGGGTGCAAAATGAACTCCTCAGGCCGAGGGATAGAGGAGACTGGTCAATTCTCATTCTCCTAGATCTCTCCTCAGCATTTGACACCATGGACCACACTGTGCTTCTGGATCACCTTAGAGAGTATTGTGGACATGCTGGTACTGTCATCAACTGGTTTGAGTCCTATCTCTTAGGCAGAATGCAACGTGTAGTGATGGAGAATTTCTCCTCCTGTTCGATGCTCCTTCCATGTAGAGTTCCTCAAGGTTTGATCTTGTCACTGATGTTGTTCGAGGTATACATGCTGACCTGGTTGGGCTCATTAGATGCTACAGTTTGGGTTTTCACTGTTATGCAGATGATATTCAACTACATATGTATTTTGCCCCAGGACAAATAATGCTGTGGAAGTGCTAAACAACTGTCTGACCAAGATCCAAGACTGGATGTCTTCTAACTGGCTGTGACTGAACCCTAGCAAGACAGAGGTACTGGTGATCGGGCCTGGTCGCAGGCATAATGTGGATGCCACTGGAACAGTAACAGGGTTGTTCCTTGGGCCTACCCTGGTAATGGCATCTACTAGGGTGAGAAATATGGGCATCATCCTTGATGATGGTCTGATGCTTGATGCTCAGGTGTCATCTCTTCGGTACCTAACCAGGGGTCTGAGGCATGAGCAGACTCAATAGACCGTAAGGCCTAATCTTCTGGTGACTAGTATGTTAGTATATTAGTATATGTTGTCCAAAGTAGTTTTTACCAGTTAAGGAATATTGCCCGGATTAAACCCCTAATTCTGCCTGGTGACCTGCCTGCACTAGTACATGCCTTTGTCACGTCGAGGCTGAACTAATGTAACACTCTATACTTCAGTGTCAGTGGATGGAACCTCCGTCGACTGCAATTGGTACAGAACGCAGTGACCAGGTTAGGTCCTGTCATGTGACCTCAGTCCTGCAGGATCTACACTGGCTGCCTTTCAGATGAAGTATCATCTTCAAGGTGGGCTCGCTCACCTATAAGGCCCTATACAACTCGGGCCCTGGCTGCCTGAGTGGCCAGGCTGAAACCCTCAGGGGACCGTACAATTGAGGTGTCCGACACGGTCCTGTGGAACTTGTTCCCCAGATCCCTGGGGAGGCTCCATCAGGGGAGGCTTGTAAGAGGGGTTTAAAAGCCATCTTAAGTCTTTCCTGGTTAAGTGCAGCTGATTTGAGTGTTATGTATTTATTTACTGTTATTTATTTATTATATGGATTTAAATTACTTGTTTGTTTCATAACCCTGTATGCATTGTTTTGTATAACTCTGCCATGTCTTACACCTCCTGTAAGGTGCCCAGAGCCCCCAGGATTGGGCACCATAAAAATAAAGTTATACTTACTATCAATGACCTAGATAAACAACTTTTACACTCAAAAGCTCATTATATTGTAAATCTGTTTAATTATTCCTGAGCTAATGCAGCTCTCTGACTGGCTACTGTGCAAGACGTCAAACTCTTAAAAATGCCCAGCACAACTGCTACTCTCAGCTGATTGCACTCATCCCACTGTCACTGCTGGTGCCAAACTGAGACGGCCGTTTTGAATTGAAGTCCGCTCACATAGCCACACACGAAACCATGACATCCTTCAGTTCCCAACTGATTTAAGTTAAAAAAAAAGCTCCTTGAGTTAACTGTGTCATTTTCTTTCGGTGCTCTCAGCCTCCCCACTAGCAATTTTTACTCTTTGCGGTGAGTAGCCAAGCCAGTTTGAGCAATACTGAGAGAATAAGACTGACAGACGTGAGATCACACACAAAAAAAAGAAAGTAATTTAAAATAGCTTATTGTTGTGATTAGACTTACAATCATAATAATGGCCTAACAGTCTGTCATTTCCTGGGGATTAATGACCAGTTGGAAGCAGTGCAGCTCACCCTTAAAACCCAGCTGGTCATTATTCCCCATGAAATGACTGGCTGTTCAGCCATATTGCTTTATTTTATACTTCATCACTAAAGACATGGGCGGCATCCACACTAGCCTATAGAATGACTTTCTCAGAAGGATTCAGCCATTTCCACAGCAAAAGAAGCTGGTCTTTACTGCTACTAAAAATCTGCTTATGGTCTTTGGTTTTCCATTCACCCTTAGAAAAGAACCAGGTCTTCTAATTCTGACCACACTGGCTGGTATCCAGCTGTCAGTGCACCATCCTATAAACACCTAGGGGTCTGGTTGGACCGCCTGCTTAAAGTGGGAGACCAAGTTTAACAAAAGAAATAGTTAAAGCATGGGCTTGCGATTTCCAACAGTACAAAGCAATTCTGCCATGCTGGCCCGGTGGTACAGAGGGCTAAGGCGCTGGATGCCTTACTTCATGCCACACTGACCCATGTTCAGGAATGAGCACGGACCATTGGAGGTTGGTGGGGGGAGGGCGCGGAGCTGGACGGTGCTGCCGAAAGGCAGCTCTCCTCTCCGGGGAGGGAAGGTGGTAACCCTTGGCTCTTGACTGCCCTGTGGTGGAGGCTGGGAGGCAGCGCAGGCCAGAGGGAGTGCCAGGCACTAGGCCGATAGGTGGGTGGATGGGATCGTCACTAGGGCCGTAGTGCACATGCGCACCTCCACGCGCATGCATCTCTACTCCTGGGACCCCAGGGTTGAAATGGGTCCTCAAGAACAATGGAAAGATCACGGCGCCGGCAGCAGGATGATGCCTGACCCTCCGCAGGCTCCCTCCTGGGCTTAAGGTAAGCCCTGTTAATTCTGGGATGTCGGAGCTGGGGCAGCTGGTTGGGCTGATGGGGGCTGCCGGTGCAAAAGGAGACAATTACTGAAAAAGGAAAAAAAGGCAATTCTGGCTGGCAGTCATTCTCTTTTGCCATACATGCGGCCTGGAACTCTGTTTCAGTCAGCTGGCATCCCAGCAGTGACCTTTTCCACTAAACCTAACCTAACTATCTCCAAAGTCAGATCTCACTTTGGCAGGGCCTCAATCAGTTATGCTCTTTCTCAGCTCTGGAATAAACTCCCAAAAAGCCATGAGAATAGCCTGCCATATTAATCAGTCATCGTTCAAATCACTATATGCATATTCCGTTAAGGAGTCCTGCAACTGCTTTCGTTGACTTTTGGCTAGAAGTATACTGACCTCAGACACTGCACCCCCTGTTTGACCTTCACTGACCCCCCAATGCGTTTTGTACTTACGCTCAACCTCCTCCCTCCTTTCTCCACCTTTAGTTGTTCCATGTAACCATTTTCCTTCCCTGCATAGTTGCCCACACTGCCTTGTTCTGCTGGTATGTTCAATGCATATATTGATATGTGACTGCTATCTATAAGTGTTCTTCTAGTGTACATATTTACAATGTATCTTATTCTATTGTATGTAATGCCTTTATTTTAATTTTTGTGATATTATTCTGTGTTTGATCATGTACCTGTCCAGGTCCATTTTGTAATGAGTTTCCTCAAAGGTGTTTCACCTGGTAAAATAAAGATTTTTGATTTGATTTGAAACCTCACTACTATGCCACTGGTCCAGGAACCAGGCAAGTACTCTCCGTAACTGCTGCTGACGAGGTAATGAGTTATCACTCAGTGATATTGATGCCTGTATGCCTTGGGATGTTATTGCATCCGCTGCCTGTCTTTAACTGTTACTGAAACATGTAACTTGTATTTGCTGTGTCCATGTAACACTGTGCCTGTACTTGCTTTGGTTGTGTTTGTAAATGAGCCTGGCTAAAGGGCTTTCCTATTCTTTCTGAAAAAAACAAACTAAAGAATGAATGAGTGGAAACCATCGTCTACATGTCCACTGTGTGCCGCACAGTGTAGCGTAATACTGAGTAGTGTCAGCTACTGTGGATGTCATCACCATCACTAATAACAAGAGTTGTCTAAAGCCAATATCAGCCAAATTTGTGTCAGCACTAGCGACTGAGGTTGGCTGCTAACAGAAAAGAGGAACAAATGTTATGTTTTCTGGGCTGGCAAGTAAGGGTGCTGCATGCAAATTCATCTAGCACATTTCAGAATGGAATACTATTTTCGCTATACTGCTGGGTTTATTTTTTTCTTACTTTTTTAATTTTCACTCACTACTTGGGCAGCTCTGGTCCTGGGCCTCCTTCCATCACTGCATGCCTCTGGAGTCCTGCTCCCTGGCTCAGCAGTTAAATTTATGTCCAGTTGCCTTTAGTTTTCTATCTGTGGCTTGCATCCTCAAAGGTTAGCCCTGGGGAAAGCTGGACTCTGGGAACACTCAACTCTTAGGTCCTGCAAAAGGAGACTATATAGAGTATGTTGAAAATGTCAAGTACTTCGGGGTGGTTGTAAACAGCAGACTGTGGTATGAAATGCACATAAATCAAACAAGTATTTGTCAATGCCATAAATTCACTGTTGGTATTGCTGTTGTACATGCCTCCCATATTTTTCTTTGTATATTCCTCTGCCTTGCATTTTAAGGCATCACTCTCAACACAAATTCCTTGTGTTCTTCCAGCACTGGTTCACTGCATTAGAAAAACAAGCATTTGTCAATGCTGAATGTTGGCTTGCTGGTATTGGCATTGGTAGTGCAGGAGTTAGAGAGATGCATAATAGGAATGGCAGTGAAGTATTGAAATAACATCAACCCTCACCCTGCAGAGACTGACAGGCATTTGGGGTGTGCCTTTGGGTCATTGGCCATAACATTCATGCCATTCCATCTCACCCCACCCTGCAGACACCGACCAGTGTCACAGTGTGCCTTGAGGTCTTCAGCCATCACGCTCACCCCATTCCATAAGGAAATAAGCTGAGATGGATGCAGTATAGGAGAATGGGGTGAACATTAGGGCCGAAGACCCCATGGCTCACCTCAATGCCTATCCATGGCTGCAGGGTGGGAGTGGGAGTGGAATGGGGTGAGCATTATGGCCGACGTCCACAAGTCACACCACTGATGTATGTCAGTCTGTACAGGGTGGGTGTTACGGATGGAAACCTTAATGCCCCAGGCGTTTGTTGGTATTTTTGCTCCAGATTTTCAACATGGGCTTTTTGGGACCCCACCTCATGAACAGTGGCAGTATCATTTCATTACTCAATCCCAAAAGGTGATTTTGCACAGCAAGTGTGCCATTCAGAGCCACAAGTGTGAAAACATGTTTTAGGCAGGATGCAAAAAATCACAGCTGTACTATTCATGAGGAGGTATGAAGAAATGGCAATGTTGAAAATCTGGAGTGAAAATATGAAAAACTGGTGAAGTTACAAGTATGTGTAAAAACCGTGCAACGCACGCTCGTAACACAGTCATTTTGAATGTTTTCATTAACTGTTCAACCTGGCCTTTTTGGGGTCTCCCCATATGAACAGTGGCACTGAGATTTCATTAATTTGTCCTGAAAGTTGATTTCGTACAGTGACCGCGCCATTCTGCGCCAAACGTGCAAAATGCATTTCGGGAAGGATGCAACAAATGACAGCTGTACCGTTCATAAGAGGGTGTGAAAAAATTTCAATGTTGGAAATTTGGAGTGAAAATATTAAAAACTGGTGATGTTACGAGCATGAGTAGAAACTGCGCAATGGATGCTCGTAATACAGTCATTTTTGGAGGTTTTGCACTAAATTTGCAACAAGGGCTTTGGGACCCCACTCATGAACAGGGCACTGTCATTTTGTCAATTGTTCAAAAAGATGATTCAGCGCAGTGACCGCAAAATCACCTTTTGGGACCTAGAAACAAAATGACAGTGACAGTGCTCACGAGGTGGGGTCCCAAGAACCCCATGTTGAAAATTTGGGACCAAAATTCCAAAAAAGTGGCTGAGATATCAACCCAAGTTGAAACCCCCCATTGATTGCCATTATAGGACTTACCGTGATTTTCTTCAGTTTGCGTGTCGGCTTTTGAAGAGTGCAGAAGTGTTCCTGGTCCACAGAAGATTGCTGCTCCCACCTCGGAGGTAAGTATGGGTGAGGGGGTGGGAGGTGGGGTACAGAGAAAGGGTGCGGTTGGGGAGGGGACGGCAGGAACAACAAAGGACCATTTTCTTTTTTTTCAGGTTTAAAAAAAAAAAAAAAAGACCTCCTGGGACTGTTTTCTTTTTTACAGGTAAAATAATAAAAACACGGATTTCAGCACACTGAGGTGGGCTCCCAGTGTGCTAGAGTACTGGGGAAGGGGGATCAATGCTGACCCGAGGATTGGGCACCCCGAGGTTGGCTGAGAATATAGGGGCATGGGGGGCGGTGCATCCGTCACCAGAAGTGGGCATCCCAGTGTCAGAAACATCAGAGATAGTTTTTTGACATACTGGGGTGGGCTCCCAGTGTGCCACATTAATGGTGGAAGGGGGGATACATGATGACATGGGGATTGAGCACCCCAATGTCAGCAGATGGGGGGCAGATCCACTAGCGCAATCATGCTTAAAGTGAAAGTACCTTCAGGCACTGTAAACTCCCAGCCCATACGGAGCTTAGGCTGTGGCCTACTCCACACGGGTGGGAGAAAATGAACAAAAGGAGTCAGCGGGAAGTGGAGGAGGTAAGAGGAGGAAAGCGCCTCCTCCCACCTTCCAGGAAGGGACCAGTGAGGTGGCGAGGGGGGGCAGAGATGTCAGCCATGCTGATCAGGACGCAAACAGCTGTTTGCTTCACGGTGACCTGCAGATGAAAGGAAAAAGCCACTGCATGATTGGTGCAGCTTTTTCTTTTCAAGTGCAGACCACTTCAGGCAAAACAGCATCACAATCAGCCTGGCTGATGATTGGTGTGATACTGTCAAGCCCCTTGCAGAGCACCCTGCATTGGACAGACAGTGTCATGCCCCTCAAAAGTCATTCATCCCAAGAAACTCAACGTCAATGTGCGAACTTAATAATTAAGACAGTCCACCAAAAACTTGCCCTATTGTTTATAGTGAGAAGATTTCTAGTTCCTGACTCATATAACTTCTCACATATTTTTTTGCTGTCAGTTGTAGACTATGGATCCCTGGTTCATACATGTGTGGACCCAAATCCAATGGCACAAAAATGTTATCCCCACATATGCGTGACAAATTTTAGAACCCAGAATTTATCACTCATATGTTGAATAAATACTTCCTATCAATCACCCCCCTCCCAAAAAAAACACACCAGCCTATTGTGACATGCAACGGGGACCATGTGTGGTCATTATTTACCTACACTTGAGCATTTACGCCACTTGTGAGGTTACCTGAGGTCAAACTGTTCTCATGCAGACAAATAATGTAACACGCAGGTCCCCACTGCATATCTCCTATATATGCCATGAGAGTGTGTTTTCTGACATTCAGACAAATGCGGCAGTCTCACAGACATAGCACCTAAAATGAGAATAAACATGCTATTCTCTCTCTTTCACATTTATTCTTATTTTGAGTGTTGCTGTCATCACTTATTGCCAGTGCTACACCTTTGCTATTATCCATGAAAGTGAAAGCCACATGGTTGCTGTCTCATGCTCAGCACATTTTAAACTGACGTTCAGCCGAGACAAACCGCAGCAGCAGGACCAATAGTACTGGCAGATCCTGTCAAACAAATACATTCCCCCCAGGAACTCTCATGACATGTATCAAACATGATGTGTACACGGTGAGGATACAGCATTTATCAAAACTCATTGGATTCTGAGCACTGTGATCACACTTGTGGCTCTGCTACACTCCAGCACTCATGAGGTCACTGAGTTCAGAATCCAACTCATATGGAGAAACGTATTCTCAGAGTGTACACAGCATACCCCTTACGTATTCCTAAGCTTTGGAAAGAGTCCGATCTAAATGAAAACTGTTTCTGTAATAGCTTTTGTCGATTTACCACTGGCCCGCCAAGATTGACTCACCACTCTGCATTGTATAACACTATGGGTTGTCTGCCTTTGAACAACTGATTTCACTTTTACTCAGCCATATTTCTCCAGAAGACTTTTAAATAACTCCCCTTACAAGAGTATTGGACCTCTTTCAGAGAACTTTGAATGACCTGCATGCCAGGTGCCAACAGAGGTTCATTTTTAAAGTGCCTTTCTATAGGACAAGCTTGGGTTATGGTTCATTTTCTCAATAACCATTACATTTTTACAACTCCCTCCTGCTTGATGTACTCAGTTGTTCCAAGCTGATCTGTGTTAAGGGCAAGTCGGCAAACTGGTTGCATGATTGTGCCATCTGTACCTGCCATGCCCAATTACATTTGTATACTTGTTAATATGTCTGTTGTACAGTTTAAGTTTTATTGTAATCTCTGTAAATTATTTTTTTTAAACTCTATTCTTTATTAAGATTTCCAAATATTACAACAAATAAACAATAAAAAACAAGAAAACATTTTGTACCAAAGTAGGTATGTAAGAAGGCATATTAGAAAAGGTCAACTCTTATCTGCTACCCTACCCACCCACCCCTACCACATCACCTCTAAACAACACCCTAATCCCCTGAGAAGATTTATTAAAGGTAAAATAAAATATCCGAGGAAGCCAAAGATAATATTGTAAAAATCAGGCCTGAAAGACAATATTAAATTAAGTACAGATTACCGTCTGTGAATAAAAGTAATCCAAAATTATAGACTTAAGGATAGCAAACATTATTGATAAACTCTTAAGGTATATTTTATAGAGGTGGCTAATTCTAAGAGGTTTCCCCAACATTTTGTAAAAGAAGTCTGTTTCTTAGGGAAGTAACAAATGGTCCGCATTACTGTTAAATTATGTTTAAACTGAGCCTTCCATTCTTTAAAGGTTGGAGTAGATTGGTCAGCCCAATATTTTGAAACAATTGTATGGTTGTAACTCCTGTGATGGATAATATGGATTTATCCTTACATGATAAATCATTTTTACAGTTCCCTAGAATACAAGAAAGCAAATCAAAGTTCTACACCTTAATTGTTCTATCAAGAATGTTACATTTAATTTCCTTCCAAAGTTTTTGAACAAAATGACAGCACCACAGCATATGGTCTAAGGATCCAATGTCCTTATTACATTTAAAACATATATTAGTTTGTTTAATACCCATTTTATGTAATCTCAGGAGAGTTAAATAAGTGTTGTGTAAAGTTTTATAACGTATGACTCTTAGATTACCAAGAAGAATAACTTTATAGATGTCATTCCATAATTGAGAACAATCTAAAGAATGGGGTGAGACATAACTAGCCCAGAATGAGTTCTGAAGAGGTAAATCAGAAAATGTTAGATTCAAAATGAATTTATATAGATTTGAAATTGGGTGAGGTTTAGTAACCATGAAAATTAACTCTTTTATAATGTTGGACTCATCCCTAACGAATAAGTAGTTCCCAAAATAACACGTAGCAAAAGTTTTAACATAAAATAATTAGCTGAGTGTTTTTTAGACCAGAAACATTTTATAGAGATATCAGAGAAAGAACAGAATTCCCCTTGATATTGTAAATTCTTGTTTTTCTGCCATTTTGTTTTATGTTACTTGTGTCTGTGAAAATGGACAATTTGCTCACCTACTTAACAGCTTAAAAAATAAAAATAAAAAAAATGAGAGGACAGCCTTTCCGGGAGGGGATCCATGTGATTAACTCTTATAGGCTTTGGGAAAGAGCCGGATTTTAGCCTTATGCCCTGTGGAGGGGTTGTGGGATGACAGACACTGAACTTCAAGTTCAACACACAATCTCTGTGTGATGTTTATTCAAGATGCAGGCGATAACCTTCAGAAATGATATATCCCTTTCTCAGTGCATCCGTTTATAGCAACAGACTATGCAGATCTTTCCTCTACACTTAACCAGCACGTACTAATCTCTGATCCAACTTATCTGTTGAGATTTAGCCTCTCCTATGCGGGCCTTGTTTGATTAGGTGGTGTGGGCTCAAATAAAAAAAAAAAAAGCTGAATACAAAGAATCTCTATGCAGAAGCACTGAAACAAGGGTTACCCCAAAGGTCATTGACAATAAGCCAAGTTTCAAAGAAACACAACATCACACATACTTCCATAATGCAAAGCATCTTGGGATATATGCAAATCACCATGACATTTCAGACTTATTCAGTTTTCAGCAATTTACATGTATTTTAAATAGCACAACTAACTTAATTGTTATCATAGTCCCGTAGTAACTTTTTGCCTTTATCAACAACATCTAGTTCCATGGTACTTTCAACATTTACAGGTTTTATACACATAAGATATATACTGTACATTAAAGTATTTTATGACATAGTGCTGTAGCATACTAAATCCAACAAAGAGGAACACAGCCTGTTGTTTTATATCAGCTCAGAGGCCTCAACAATAACCTCCCTGTATGAGGACCTGAGAGGGAAAAGGAAAATTAAAGAAAACACTATAACATAGTCAAGAAAGGGATGGGGTGCCCATAGGTGGCCAACCTTATGGACTAGAAACTGTAAAAAATAGAATAGGCTAAGAAATAGAAGAACTGTTGCAACAGATTTAAGTAAAGGTCAGTCCTCAAGAGTGGCAGGAGCTCCCTGTCACATTTCCCCCAAGAGGGAAGCTGTTATTGTGGACTGCTTACAACCTTCCTGTCCCAGGAAGGGATGGAGCTTCCACCCAACCATCTTCAGGAGCTCAGTCTCAGGGTCCCTATTAAAGATAAACATTCAATCATAAACATAGTGGAATCATCAGTCTGTACCCTGAGGCATTAACACTTTGCTCAACAGAGACTAACGGTACCTTCCCTGAACTATCTCCTTTCAGGGAAAGTCCATCATATTTTACTGACCGAAAATCTGGATGGCTGTAAAGCCCAGTACCATAGAAAGACTTTCTATGGGGTGAGTAATTACCTGCTCTAACCAAACCAGACATGTCAGTTTTAAGCAGAGGCCCAGTCCTAGCTTCAGTCCCTTTACATAAACCCTATATGTCTCTTGATTCATTCATTTACTTGCTACTAATGCAGACACCTGAAGATAGACACTCTTGTTGTTACCCCAAAGCAGGTTCCAATCCCTTTTAAATATCTGTGCTTATTTCAGCTGTTGCCATCTAGTACCTTGTGACCTGTGTGAGAGTTTTCCTTTTTTCCAATGGTTCCATTTTCTTTTCTGTAATGACCTCTACCCTTTGGGTTACTCTTTCCACACCCAGGGTACTAGTTCCTCTGCTGTCCCCAGCAGGTAACTCTATCTGGTTACACAATGGACAGGTCCTAATATAGGCCACCACGTGTCTGTACATACCAGGCCGATAATAGGGAGGAGTTAACTGAGCCAAGACACTGCTATGGCTCAGATGCCCACAGGGACTGGAGTGAGCAGCCTCCATCACCTGTTGTCTGTAGGTCTCAGGCACCACTACATGAGCATCCATACCTTTTTGTACAGAGGCTGAGCCTCATATGGTAAAGAACACCCTTCTTCAATTTGTACCACCAACATTGTTTTGCCCCCGCACCACCATAAACCTATTTGACCTCAACATACTGTAACAGTTTGGCAACATTAGCATCTTTAGCTTGCAGTATACCCCAGTCAATAGTGTTAATAGATTTAGTTGCCTCAATACAAGAAAAAGTCCCTTCAGCTCATAGGCTTCTTCTTGCTTGCTTGGAGTCTTCAACCCCAGCACAATATCACTAGGCACAGTCTTACCTGTGTCTCACATTTAAGTTCCATACTTGCATCTCCAACCTCCAACAGGGGTCCTCCTCCAGCTGAGCCACAAAAAATTCTCCTCCAGTTCTTTATCCATATTCTCTGGCAGGGACCTCTCACACACCTGGCACTGGTGTTCTGCCTCTCTGCATAGTTGGTCTGCCTCAATCCCATGGTAGTTTCTCATCCCTTTGCATCTCTTCATCATCTTCAGGCTTGGCCTTCCTCCAAGCTCCCAAGTCCAGTCCAGGCAGCAGCTTCTCTCTGTCTGTCCACCATAGTTCTAGTCAGAACTCCACAGGCTTTCTTCTCCAGGTTCTTCTCTGGCAACTCCTAGCGCATCGGTCCACCTGGGATATCTGGGCAATATCCATCAGAAAACATCCCTCTTCAACCAGTCCAGACACTTCCAGCAAGTTATCCCACTTCTAACATCAAGTCTGTGGAGGGGTTGTGGGATAACAGATGGACCAGACACCGAATTTCAAGTTCAACACACAATCACTGTGTGATGTTTATTTAAAATGCAGGAGATAACCTTCAACAATGGCATATCCCTTCTTCAGTACATCAGTTTGTGGCAACAGACTGTGCAAGTCTTTCCCCTACACTTAGCCAGTATCTACTAACTTAATGATCTCTGATCTAACTTATCTGTTGAGATGTAGCCTCCCATATGTGGGCCTTGTTTACTTGGGTGGTGGGGGCTCAAAAAAAAAAACAAGCTAAAGACAAAGAACTTTAGTGCAGAAGCACTGAAACAAGGGTTACCCCAAAGGGCATTGACAATAAAGCCAAGTTTCAAAGAAACACAACATCACACATACTTCTGTAATGCAAAGCATTATGGGATATATGCAAATCACCATGACATTTCAGACTTGTTCAGTTTACAGCAATTTACATGCATTTTAAATAGCACAACTAACTTAATTTTTATCATACAGTTCCCTAGTAACTTTTTACCTTTATCAAAAATACAGTACAAGTCACATTAAACTGTTCCATCAGCTCGCTGGTGTAGCACTTTTTTTGTGTGATGCTACTGCAGTGGCAACTCAAACTGTTGAAGCTTTTAACTGTTTTCCAACCATCCTTCACTGCCTATTCAACTCACTTGTACCTGTTTAGTGAAATGGCAGTAGCTGTTTTGCAGTGTTTATGCAATGCATTTTCATGGCATTGCTTATAAATATCACAGCATTCCTTAAGAGCATTGTTTATAAATATCACAGCATTCCTTAAGAGTTGTTTAGTCTGCCTTCTGAAATGAAACTCATAAGCACTCAGCTGAAAATAAAGCTTACAGTACATAACAGCTAGTTGCAAACCAATACTAACCTTTTACTAATTCATTGAATTAAACACTGCACAGATTAGGAAATTCATTGAACAATGTTACACCAGTGAGTTGAAGAAACAGTTTAATGTGACTTGTACTGTACCTAGTGCCATGGTATTTTCAACATTTACAGGTTTTATACACATAAGGTATATACATTAAAGTATTTTATGATATAGTGCCATTGCATACTAAGTCCAACAATGAGGAACACAGCCTGTTGTTTTATATCAGCTTGGAGGTCACAACAATAATCTCCCTGTATGATGACCTGAGAAGGAAAAGGAAAATTAAAGAGGACACTATAGCATAGTCAAGAAAGGAAAGGGAACATTGTTTATCCAGGAGTAGCACACTAAGCCGAAGCTTGTTTCCAGATGTGACCTGGGAGCACAAGGAAGTTAAGTGACTTGCTCAGGATCACACAGTATACACCTAGGTGGCTGTAGGATTCAAACTCAGGTCTGCAGACCTGCAGCTCAGAGCCTTAACCCACTGCGCTATACTGGGAAAGGGAAGGGGGTGCACATAGGTGGCCAACCTAAGGACTAGAAATTGTAAAGAATAGATTAGGCTAAGAAATAGAACTGTTGCAACAGATTTAAGAAAAGGTCGGTCCTCAAGAGTGGCAGGAGCTCCCTGTCACACCCCCATCCTGCAACAGTTTTCCCCTTGGGTCCAAACCAGATCCCACGTGGTGCTTGTCCTGTAGTTCTCACCCCCTCCCCTCCACTTGGTTTACACTTCCCCTAGGCTGCCCCCATGCATACTGCACTTATCAGCTTGTTCTCCCTCATCACCATACCCCCTTCTCCTATCCCCTAATAACATTATACAATATGCCTCATCTGTTCCCATGCCAATACTCTCCATACCTCCTCCCTCTTCCCCATTTCTTTGTGTGATGAACTAGAGGTGCTCGGTGTGGTACTCTGCTCTAAAGGTGGTGAAAAGAGATGAGTGAGGCACCAAGGTCCGAATTATTGTGGATAAGATAACCGTTACCCAGACAAGGAGAGGCAGAAGTCAACCTAGAGATTCAGTGCCTGCGGGCATTTATTTTGTACCACAGGGTAGGGAGACAGAGTCACAAGAGGAAGGAGGGGTCACCTGAAAACAATAGGGCAGTAAACAAGACAGGTACTTTATCTATGACTGCTAAAATGATTACAACAAGAGTAGAATAGAGGCCTACTGCCACTATTATTCTATAATTATTCTACAATTCGATAAACTTAGGTGAGGATCAGATGACATACGCTACTCAGAACAGTATTAGGTTAAGCTATCACTACACACTTCCACCCAAGTCCAGATGTTACAAGAGTCCAGAGATCTGGCGTCTTCGTGTACACCGTTGGTCTGCAATGGTAGCTACGAAGGGGAAAGCAAAAGAAATAATAAATGCTAATGTAATTCCCAGCAGGGACCTTGTCAAGACCACTGGGTGGTGAGAGGTTTGTTAAACAGACCTTGATTCTTCGGCAAAACCCACTCCCTCCGAGGCTGCCAGAATAAAGAACCAGAGCAACTGGGTCCTGAAATAACCCACTGATGGGCTGTCGGATTCCTACTGAAAACAAAGGGTTCCTCGGCCAAAACCCACTTCCAGGGTTGCCAAGGACGAAGAGAAATCAGGACCTGCGTGGTGACGAATCCAATGGAGGACTACCATGACCTGAAGGATGCTGCAGCACTCCAGGGGCCAGCTAAACTTGGAAGGATTTCTGACAGGACCAGGAATCAGAAGAATCTGAAGAGATGATGGTTGATTCTGCAATCTTAGCATCAGAAACTAGAACAAAAAAAAAGGAACGGCGGACGGGTCCCATACTGGGCTTCGACAGACTCGACTTTTGGTGAACGACCAGGGGCGCAGACCAGGTTCTCCAGGATGAGCACCCTCTTCTGTGGAGGGTGACCAACTTCGGGACATCTGGAACAGGAACCATATGAAACAACACTGGCACGGCTGTCGTGATGCGCTTCGCCGACGCACTCGAGCTGTGAAAATGAAGAAACGGCGCAGTGCACGACTTGTGCCAACTGGCTTACTTGACCACTGCGGATGACACAGGCGAAGAGATGAGCTGAAGGACGATCCCACTAGAGTGAAGAATGCTGAGAAGACATCCTCTTCTGAGTAGAGACTGATTCTGAGTGAGGAGTATTACAGGCCACACTATGGGACTGTAGTGTGGTGGAAGATTGAGACTGTCCCCATACAGTAGTAACAATATAGCTGAAAATGCACCTTCCTGCACTGCCAAGGGGACTGTGGAATGATCCAATGATTTGCCGAAGAAAGGCAAATTATAAATTTCTGGGTAATTGCTACAGGTGGGGCAATTGTTCAGGTGCTTGGAGCAATAGTTCGAATGCTATGAGCAATAGTTCAGGTACTTAGAGCAATAGTTCAGATACTTGGGCAATAGTTCGGGTACTTAGAGCAATAGTTCTGATGCTTAGGGCAATAGCTCGGATAACCAGGGATAATAGTTTGAATAACCAGGGATAATAGTTCAGATAATCAGGGGTAAATAACCACAATCCAATACAACACAGTCCTGGTGCTTCTTAGCAAGTTCACAGTCTTTCAAGTATTTCAGCAATAACAATTGTGTAAACAGTACAGTTGTTACAGTAGCTTCACAGTATATGCGAACTGAGCACCCTTGGATGGGCCCCTTTTCCTAAATGTAGGGTCTTCCTGAATAGGATCTGGCTACCCCTGAACGTTTTGCTAAGGATGCCCTCACTACCACTAGACTGGCTTGCCCTATCCACTAGGCTGGGGCTACCCTTAGTACCACTAGACTGGCTTGCCCTAATCCACTAGGCTGGGGCCACCCTTAGTACCACTAGGCTGGCTTGCCCTACTCCACTAGGCCAGGGTTGCCCTTAGTACCACTAGGCTGGCTTGCCCTAATCCACTAGGCTGTGGCCGCCCTTAGTATCACTAGGCTGGCTTGTCCTAATCCCCTAGGCTGCGGCCGCTCTTAGTACCACTAGGCTGGCTTGCCCTACTCCACTAGGCCAGGGCTGCCCTCGAACCCTGCTTTACCTCGGGCCTAATGCCCTACAATAACTTGGGCCTGATGCCCTACAATAACTTGGGCCTGATGCCCTAAATACAGTGGGCCTGGTGCCCTCTTTACTGTGGGCCTGGAAGCCCTCCCAATACCATGGGCCTTGCGCCCTCTTTAACTATGGGCCTGATAACCCTTTTACAAATGGGTCTGGTGCCCTTAATTCAGTGGATCTACTACCCCTTTCAAAAACTGGGCCTGGTACCCTACCATATATTGGCCTGGTAGCCCTGCTTTACACTGTGGGCCTGGATTGCCCTTTTAAATCTGTGTGACCCCTTTAAATGTGCAGTCTCCCAGAGCCTGCTGTCACTCAGTAGCCAATTGCCGCCCCAAATCCCGCCCCTTATGCATATGTATTAGGCCGCTATACTGGCCTTGCCTCTTAGCCCCTCCTGTGGGCGTCGCTAACCCCGCCTTCCTCGTAAATATTAAAATACAAGGGTCCTATAGACCCGATGCCCCTGCGGCGCTTGGCCACCTCTCTTTGCACCTACTGCGCTTTTCCAGATAAAAGACAGTCCTCCTTGGATTTAAGGCGCTCAGCACGAATCGCGTGCTGCCGCCGACTCACCGCACCACACCGGGACAACAGGAGGCAGACAGGAGGTGGGAGGTCTTGCAGGCAGAGGGAAGGAGTGCTACAGGCAGCTGGGGGGACGACTGGGGGCCTCGGAAGGCCGACCGGGAGAGCAACGCGATGTGGCTGACAGGGCTGCCGATGGGGGACCAGAGTTCAACTTTTAAAAATACTACTGGGGGCCAAAATAAGAAAACGATGGGGCTACACAGCCCAACGCATGGCAAACGGCCAATTTCTTCTTTCGGGGGGGGGACCGCCAGACTTGGCAGCACAAATGGACAGCAGCAGCAGGTGGCTTCACTAACTGGAGGAGGGGAATCACCGCGGGGTCAACAGGACCGGCTTCACAACTCCAGGTAAGCCACAAGTCCCTGTTGCACTCCTGTGATCCTCTGTACTCCACAGCCAGCCCGACAACTGTTAAAAACAGACCAAACTTTGTTTCAAAAAGCACTCGGGGTTCAGATTCTCGAACCCCGAGCTTGCGCCAAACAAACGCTAGGGAACTCTGCAAAAGGCACCACGCGCTGGCCAGAGGCAGCGAACCTGGCACGTCGGTGCCCATTCTCCTGCTGCCTGCTCTGGGAGGTGGGTGGAATGGAGCAGGCAGGCAGCGGGGAGGATAGAACAATTATTTATTTTTACTAAGAAGCCTTGCCTAACGTTTTGCTAGGGCACACAAAGAGGGACCCCTGGGGCATCTGAAACCCCCCTTAAAACTTTATTTTCATTACTGGGATGCCCCAACTTCGGGGCATTACATTTGACAAAGCCAATTTTGGCTGCTAACTACAAACAACCTGCACTTAGTAACTAGACCTATAGACTAGAGATATTTCTGTAATAAAAGCATTTGTATTTGAGGTTATACTCTACATTTATCTTGCTTGTAAAATAGCCTTGTCACTTGGCTATTGTATGTTCTCGTCATATGATGTAAATTGTACTGTTTTGTCCGCTCTTCTACTGACTTGGAGACTTTGAAAAAGAGCCAGTTTGGCTCAAAGATCGTAATTCCAAAACTGAAATAAATAAAATCTAGCTACTAAAGGAGTGAATTACATATAGAACAATGGATAGGGAACTGTGCACAACAAGGTAGTGTTTCCATCGAGTGGGATGATGGCATCATAGGGACCTTGAGATTGAAGCTCTCAAGAGGTCCCTATGACGTCATTAACCCCCGAGATGAAAACACAACATTGTCTGTGCACAGTCACCTATTATTTTATATAGTACATGACTGGTCCTTAAAAAACAATGTGGACTTTTTTTGTAACTATCTGATGTACGGTGGTGAGAAAGTTCGGCTGAGGCAATGAAAAGTTAGGCAAATTTTGAACCTTGGGAATCTCAATGATTGCCGAAAAACAGTGGATCCACAAAACGACAAATTTCATAACAGACTCCAGTTGGTAACATGCTGGTGACCCAGATGTGGCAGTGAATCAGCAGCAACCATTTCTGAATAGCAGAGTGCCACAGAATAGACAGATTGTAGGTATGTAGGATGTAAAAAGTTGTTGTAGTATAGTAGTGAAGAAGCTACTATATCTACTACAACAACTTTTGACCTTTGAACTGTCCTACAGACTGGCCCGGTGGCACTGAGATTTGAGGCACTGGATGCCACACCTCACGCCACGCTGGTGACCCGGGTTAGGGAACAGACTCAGGCTGCCATGGGTCGGCAGGGGAGGGAGAGGATTAAGCATCCATAGGACTGCTCTCCTCTCCTGGGGAGGGCCCCAGGGTTTGCTCGGCACCCTAGTAACCTCCAATAGATATCGGGGGCACTACAGGTGTTGATGCTGTACATGGGGTGGAGCAGCGGCGGAAGTCAGCAGTATGCCTGTGAAGATGTCATTGCATGTCCGTGCTCCAGGGTGAAAACTATGCATGAAAAGCCCTGGCTCCTGGGATAGGCGATAGCTGCCTCCAGTGCCCTGCTGCCACACACCCAATACCGGGCTCATTTCGCTGGCTCTCCCGACCCTCCACCTCACCTTTAGGTCAATGCACTTGATTCTAGATAGAGTGCTAGGAGTGGAAGGCTGCCCTGCCTCCAGGGGCTGAGAGTTGGGGGGGCCCATCGGCCCAAGGTAGATGCAGGTGTCTGTCTCTGATTTCCCAGTGGGGCGTGCTTTATGTGGGTGGTAGAGCAGCAGTAGTGAGTGGGGTTAGCCTGAGAGAGTTCCCGGGTGTGCCAGTGAGAAAGAAAGTTGAGAAAGAAAAAATAAATAAATAAAAGAACTGTCCTACAACAACTTTCTGGGCTCAATCAAAATTCATCGACAATAAGGGCCTATCATGTATTATATAGAAATTAATGGCAGAAAAGGGCCTTGTGGCACATCTAGTCTGGCCAGCACTATCTATAGTATGGTGCGAATGCAGTAGTTGTAACTCATTCCCCCACATGTCGTCCTCCCCTGCTATCTTCTCCGGCCCCACATGTCTGTCCCACCCTCGCTGGAACCCCTCCACTGATTTGGCTCAAACCCCCACCCACAGCCTGCTCCACTTATCCACCACCATCTCTGTAAAGGAATACTTTCTGACGTCCTTCCTGAGTCTTCCTCCCACCAGCTTCTTTGTGTTCCCCCCTTCTACTTATGTTTCCACTTTTTGTGAACAGTTCCCCGGTGTCTACCTTGTTTGTCCTGTGAAGCAACTTGAACGTTTGAATCATGTTTCCCCCACCCCACTCCCTGCCTCCTGGTCTCCAGTGTATACATGTCCTTGAGCCTCTCCATGAAGGACTTCTTTTGCAGCCCCCGAATCATTTTTGTTGCCCTCCTCAGTATTGCCATCACCCTATCCCTCACCTTATTTGTTTGCCACATAGATTTTTCTATCCTCAACCAGGTACCTGTCTTACAGGGGTATGCAAGAGGCAAATTACAGCACCCACTACAAAAAAGTCACACAGAAAACGGATTAAATGCTCACCGTTTAATGATTAAAACATGTGCAGTACATATCCAGGTGTGATAGTTGTGGTAAAACCACCTCTAAAAAAGTGACCATAATAGCAGAGCCATCACTATAGAATGACATTTCACCTAGGAGACCCTATGCTTCATCTTTGTGCATTCTGGACTTGCAGGGATATACCCTGGATCAGACTAAAGCCATCATTACGATGGCAGCCGAATTTTTTTTGTCCCCGTGCTTTTCCTGCTCCTGTCTCTACTCCCATGGCATGGGCAGAAGTCATTTTGGCCCTGTGCAACCACAATTCACAGGTGCAGCAAACTGGATGGCCCTCCCATAGGTGTTGCTGTGGTGTTGTATCCTGCTGCTGGCCTTTTCTGGGCAGAGCGTACTACTGTGCAACAGCTGCTACAGCTCATGGTTGCTCTCAAACATGGCTTCCTAAGTCTGTTCCCAATCCTTGGCTACCTGCAGGCTGGAAATCTAGACTGTGTCTGGGCCCAAACAGCAAAGGGGGGCATTGCAGTGTGGCATACAAATAAATGTAAACCCTCCTCCCTGGTGTCTAGGGGTATGCCAGGTGGTAAAACATGTGGGGAAGGGGTACTCACAGCAGAAGCCATGGAAATTCCTTACCAGAATGGCTGGCTTTGATTGGAGTCCATTGGAGCAGGGGGGCGCAGCCTTCTTCTAGTGCTGGGCTGCAATAAATATTGGTTAGTAGCCACAAACAGTTCAATAAAATGACCTGACATTAACGCAGAAGTAAAACAACAGGGGGATCCATTTAATTTGATAACAAAGTACTCCATGGAGGTAACACTCTGAAACATTTGATTTGCAGTTATCTCCGCAGGGGTCATGAAAGCTGCTAGTGTCCGTTGCAGCTGCTATGGCCCCACTAACTATGAGTGGCTTCTATTGAGGTTGAGATAGCCACTTTCAATACAGGCTGCATTAAATCGGGGCCAAGATGGCCTTTGTAATTCAGGCAGCAGGTTTAACTTCACTCTTTTCTCAGCTCTAAGCTTTTCTCTACGCTGATCCCTTGGGCTCACAGCAGCAAGCCCTTTGAAATGGGGCTACCACTCCTTCCCCAAACTTTGGTTAAAAATTAGGCCATGGACTTCCGGTTCCAGCACAGCACTGTTCAGAAGCTAAATGGTATGCTCTGAGCTGATCTGCCACAAACCCTTCAAAATATAAAGAAAAATAAAATGAAACTAGCTCAAATGGTGATGGGAGGGTTACAAAAAGAAAGAGGGCCACGAAACAGATCACACCAAGTGAAAGGGGAGAAAGAGAAATCAGAATCTAGCCAAGTTTCTCCTACGTGAGGCCTTGCTACTCCTTGACTGTAAAACATGAACCAAACGTGCAATACGGATGAAGAAAGAGATCCTCTATCGAGGAGCTGGTTTGAAACGTTAATGAAGGAACTAAAAGATATGCACTCAGAAAATAAAACAGAGTTCAAGCAACTAAATACGAAGCTCACACAGGTGGACAACTGCATACATGAAGCAGAAGAACGGATATCCAACAATGAAGATGGGCTTCTCCACGTAGGGGAAAACAGTCTCAGCCCTGTGTATACATGCCGTTACAATGGAGAGGAAATGCCTTGATTTGGAAAACAGATCTCAACGCGAAAACCTCAGGCTCTATGGCTTACACGAGGGGGCAGAGGAAGTAGGTATGACGGAATTAATTTCTGACCTGCTCAGAGACGTCCTCAATCTTCCTCAAGGATATACAATTAAACTAGAAAGAGCCCATAGAGCCCTTCTACCAAAACCGAAGGACCAGACATCAAGGCCACGCTCTATAATAATAAAATTCCACAGTTTCAAAATGAAAGAGGACATATTAAAAAGAACATGGCAACAAAACGAAGTAAAATACCTAACTTCTCAACTTTTTTCCGACCACTACTATCCCTTGGACATAGAGAAACAGCGTCAGGAGTATATTCCATTGATTAAAGTATTCTGAGCTCGGAATGTGCAGGTTCAAACACCATACCCAGCCAGAATGAGGGTCTATTGGAAGAAAGGCCCCGAAATCTATAATACACCATACGCAGTGAGGGAAGCGGCATTAAAAAGAGGTCTAGAGGTCCCTGAGCTTCCAAGATACTCCAACCCCAAGCGCAGAGAACAGGACCAAGAATGGCAAATAGCCCCAGCAAAGAAAAACAAATTACCAACTTTTCACACCAGCTCAGACAACATTAAATACTTGCACGATCTCCTTGAGAAACTCCCTGGTGCATCGGAACAGGACTTACAACTGATGGATGGTTGAATGATTTCAGGCAACTGATGTCCTTTTCTAGATCGAGCTCTTCTGGGGATCTAAGGCTGAGGCCTGGGAAAACTGTGTTTCGGGATCGCCTACGTCATCCTGGATCAGCACGCTGTCTCCACCATCACCGTCACCGTCCGAGGACCCTGCACAGAAATTGGGCCACTGTGTATGAGAATGTTTCGGCTTGTGTGCTGCCTCAGCCTTTTCAAATTCAAGATTAACAGCGACAGCTTTGGTGATTCGCTCCACGCCTGCACAGGTCACACCTCACCATCCTGCAATTAGACTCCTGGATTGACGAACTTTCATGAGTCCACAGCAAGTACAATTTGAACTATAAGATTTAGGAACTATCTTTACAGGACATACCACCTACTACAGGGGGAAATACCCCCTCCATTCAAACTAAATGTTCTATTACTGAGACACCAGAAATGTAAAAGAAGTAGTTATAATGTAATTCGGGCAATATGGACTATAATTAAGGGTGAGGTAAGGGAATTACTAGAGCCGTTCTTTTTTTTTTTTTCTTCTTCTTCTTTTTTGTGCGGAGACGGCCATTGCCCGACCTCAATTCATACATTCCTAATTCCCAGAAAGCCATGAGCTTGGTAATAAGAAATAACACTGCACTGAGGCAATAAATGTTTTAAGCCTATTACTATTATTATCTTTCTAACTGGTTAATTGAGATTACCTCAGTAAAGAAATGAACAAGAATGTTGTTATTCAAAGGCAGATCAGCTCACTGCCTGCATGCTAATACAGCCTGCCAAAATATCTGGGCCAAAACTTTCTATGACCCAAGAATAGATCTTCCACTGAAGGAAGAAAGAATGTCTCTTCTACCCACCTACTTTGGCATCAGGGTGGGTTCAGAGGTCTCTATTTATAGTAGACCTCCTACCTTGGAAGTGTAGTAATGTAAATAAGTTACATGCCCTGTTGGCAATTTTTGCTTTCTTTCTTTCTTTCTTTCAAGTCAGCTATTCTATATCTATTTCTAAACAGAAGAGTGAATTATGCATATAGTTTTAACAGCGATATAAAAATGATTTATAGGACAAGTAAAAAAGAAATGACTTTACAATTGGAGGGCAAGTACAGATGTGAAATAGTGCTTATTAAACAAAATGGCTTATACAATCTGTACATATAACGTACATGGACTTATGATTCCCATCAAGTGCTCTAAGATTCTGGCTTCCTTAAAACGAGCGGGAGCAGATTTTACTGTGCTCCAGAAAACACATGCATCAAAAATTAATCTGAGTGTTTGGGATTCAGCCATGTGTTTGCATCCTCATATAAGGGGGGAAGAAGATGAGGTACAGCCATTTTGATTCCACCGAAGACCCCTTTTCTATGTACAGATAAGCTTATTGACAAAGATGGGAAATATGTGCTAGTAAACGGCAAGCTTAATGACAGACCTATTTCTCTGGCATCAGTTTATTTTCCTCCAAATACTGAATTTACAAATTATAGATCTTTTTTTTGAGGCTTTCACAGTGGGTGGGTGGATGGCCCTTTAATCTGCGGAGGAGACTTTCATCTAAATCTCAGTCTTTCCCATGAACACGGGCCTAACACACATAAAATGAATAAGAAAACCAGGGAATTACGGAAATTGTTGAAGGAGTTGGGCATGATCGATAAATGGAGATATCTCAATGGCACAAGTAAACACTGTACTGTTTTTCCCCCAAGTTCACCAAAGTTATTCAACCCTGGACTATTTTTTAATGTCCCAGGAACACATACATATTGCGCAGAAAACTTGGACGGGGGATTTTGTGCTATCAGACCATGCACCAGTTTATTTAAAAATTAAAATTGACCATTTCCAGAGAAGTACAGTTTGGAGAGTAAACATATATCTACTCAGAGATAACGAAACAATTAAAGAAGTGCAAGACTTGATAAAACAGACCCTACTTGAAAATGAAACACCAGAGATGCCTATCTCAATAATATGGGACACTTTAAAAGCCTTGTGTAGGGGAAAATTGATTGAGATAGCTGCCAGGAAAAAGAAAATTAGAAAGAAACAGAGAACAGACTTATTAATGCAAATACAAACTTTAGAAGAACAGCAGAAAAAGAAACCCTCCACTGAGATGAATAAAAAGTTAATAGCGCTGAAATTAGAACTTAACACTCTTTTAGATTATTTTGTTGAACAAAAGCTTATATATCTGAGACAAAAATATTACAAAGGAGGCCCATGGGCCCTGAAACTTCTAGCTGGGTGCTTAAGAGCTCAACGAACGAAAGCCCAAATAACAACTCTTAGATCAACACCAATGAGCCCAATGTACCATTCCATAGCCCAAATGCCAAACACTTTTGTGGAATACTACACAAAGCTTTATTCCACCTTCCAAAGCCCTTCTCCAACCCAGATAACTGAATTCTTGGACTCTTTAAAATTCCCATCACTCTCGAGAACCTCAGCAGAGTCACTGATAGCTCCAATAACTCTCCAAGAGATAACTACTGAAATAAGTGAACTTAAAACAAATAAATGCCCTGGAAATGATGATTTCCCAGGAGAATTTTATAAAATATTCAGACAAGATCTCTCCCCTATACTTCATAAACTCTATAACAAACTAGCTTCATCAAGAAATGTTAATTCCCCTATCCTGGCAATACGCTACAATTTCTGTGATTCCTAAACCTGGAAAAGACCCCTCCCTGCCTGGTTCCTACCACCCCATATCAATGTTAAATACTGATTATAAAATTATAACCGCAATATTGGCCCATAGACATAAGCCCCTAACCGCGATACTTATTCACCAGGACCAATGTGGATTTATCCTAGGTCGACAAGCGCAAGATAATATTAGGTGCAGTATATATCTAATCGAAAATATTATAAAGCAAAAAATCCTAGCCTTTTGCTCAGTTTAGATGCTGAAAAGGTTTTTGATAAGGTATCATGGACCTTTCTTAGACAAGCTTTAGCCCACTTCCAAATTCCCACCCAATTTATAGATCTTATATTTAAATTTTATCAAACTCCACAAGGATACATTTGATCTAATGGACATATATCTCAAAAATTCCCCCTCTATAGAGGGTCCAGGCAGGGATGACCAATTTCTCCCCTTCTATTCGCCTTCTATATTGAACCAGTGGCCCAACTTATTAGACAAGATAAGAATCTCCCAGGGTTACAGTTTGGAGGAACAGAGCATAAAATAGCTCTGTTCGCAGATGATGTCTTAATCTACCTATCCCACCCAGATACTTCCCTCCCACTTCTATTTCAGAAACCGAGTCTTTTTTTCCCAACTCTCAGGATATTCTTTAAATACATCCAAAACAGAGGTACTAGCTTTTAATTATAAACCAACGGTGTAGATTGAGAGTAACTTTAACTTCAAGTGGGGTTTAACAGAGATAAAATATCTAGGTATTAAAATCCCAAATGATTTGGTATGATTATTTGACATTAACTACTCGCCTCTGATGAAGACCATTAGAATGGACATGAGAAGATGGTCTATTCTTCCCTTAACTTTTCACACCAGAGCCCAATCTATTAAAATGAATGCCTCCCAAGGCTATTATATTTATTTCAATGCGTTCCATGTATAGTCCCATTTAAGACTGTCTTACAGTGGCAGAGCATCTTGTCTCACTATCTATGGATGGGTAGGAAACCAAGGCTCAAATTTTAATTACTAATGCAACCTAAGGAGGGAAGGGGAATTGCACTCCCAAATCTACAATATTATTGGAATGCTTCCCAGATGAGGTTTGCGCTTCTCTGGGGCAATCCAACCTATACAGCACATTGGAAGCAGATGGACCTCTGTGGGTCTCAACCACTCTCCCCAGCTGCAGCCCTATTCTCAAACTCCCAGATGAAAAAACTGTTCTCAGTGTTACCAGACAGTACTATATCAATCCTAGAAGGATGAAAGAGAAGATACCTACAAAGGGGTACTACAGTTAATAACTGGAAATATGCGTGGTTCACTGTAAATCCAGATTTTACTCCTGCAAGGATGACATCATGATATAATTTATTTATTTATTTGTTTTTGTTTACCAGGTAAGCACACTAGACAACCAGATGCCTATTTTCAGGTGCGACCTGGGAGATTACAGAGAGATACATACATGATTATTACAGAGATACATACATGATTTTACAGAGATACATACATGATTACAAGGATACAATCAGGTACAGCAAGGAAAACGATAAGAGCAGGTATAAGTAAGAGCATCAGACATAAACGAGGCAAATGAAGCAAAACCAGGGGACCTTAACTACCCAGTGGTAGGAAGATAATTGCTTCATACATAGGAGGCCAGCCATCGGCTGGGAATATCAGCCAACATGACATCTGGAGGCTAGGGATTGAGGCATACATCAAGGAGTTTACAAGAGGGGGATAGGAGAGGCAAAAGGAACACTTAGATGGCCTAGCACAGCTTGATCCAGATAAGCAAGGAAGGCTCCTTATTATCTGATACACTGAACCCCTATATGTTTCACTGGAGGGGAAGGTCAGGGTACCCTACACCATAGAGCCGAAGGAACAGTGGAGCAAGTGGCAGGAGTAACTTAAGTGCAGAGGCAGGCAAGGGCAGATTTGAAGAAGCCCCAGAGGGAAGCCTTAAAACAGGAATGGGAGGTGGAGGAGCGAGTGCTCGCTGGCAGGGAGTTCCATAGCCTTGGAGCAAGGGTAGTGAAGGCCCGGTCACCCATCTGGGTGCGTGTTTTAGGCACCAGAAGGACATGGGAGTCATTGGACCTTAGGTGGTAGGAGGAGGAAGGAGGAATGAGGGAAGCTGCAAGGCCAAATGACTCAGGGCCTATGGGTACCTCGGCAATTAATGAGACAAAATGCAGTTGTTTCTTTTGCCGAGGCCCAAATTAAATTCTCATGGACCCCCAAAGGTTTATTCTACTATCTGCAGATTAGGGACTTCATCAATTCCCAAATTAAAACACAAGCAATCAAAAAAAACTACCTTTGAAGATAGCTCCCCTTTTATTCAGATATGGTCCACTGAGAAAAGTGACCATGCAGTTTCCAAATTGTATAAATATTTACTTAATCAACAAGCCCATTTGTCCGATCCCTTAAAGACTCGGTGGGAGAGAGAGCTGGATACACCCTTGTTACAATCAGACTGGCCTAAAGTGTGGCGTCTGACATGGTCTGCAACATTGTCTCCAGGATGACAGGAATATCTTTGGACAGTACGTACACATTTTTTTTGGGTGCCTCAATTCCTTGCCTGTCAAAATCCTGGAACCTCATCTAAATGTTGGGGACTATGTAATACTCAGGAAGCGTCCCACACTCATATTTTCTTAACATGCCCAAAAATTCAGGTGTTCTGGCAACTAATATCCCAACAAATGGCCACGGTACTCAACATACCAAATCAATTTAAATCAGAAAACCTCCTATTGGGAGTCCATCGTCGGGACCTTAAAGGGAAAGATGTTCTATATTTATGGTCCATCTTTCTGGTGGCTGCCTATAAAGCGATAACGAAAAAATGGATGCAACCTGTCTCCCCTGTGGTAGATGATTGGCTACAGATTATAAATTATATACAAACGTGAACAATTAACACATAATTTGAATAACAAAAGTGCGACCTACCAGAATAGGTGGACCAGGTGGGACCTGAGAACTAACATAGTGTCTTAGGTTCAGATCCCCTCATTCCCCCTTCCCCCTCCCCACTCAAATATGTCATTTGCCAGGTTTGGTTTGGAGTGATTAAATAGAGTTGAATAAATTACTAAGATGATATGTACCAATTAGCTGTTATAACATATGCTAAATATATCTCCTATGAGTTCCTCTTATATTTCAGTGATGAGATTAGCAAGAAAAGAACAAGCTGACAAAAGTTTTTATTTTTAAAATGTAAGTTTTATTTATGTTTTCCATGTATTTTTACATAAGAATGACTGTTCTGTCTTAAGTTTATGGTATTTGATTTACTGTTAACTGAGCTTTACAATTTATTAGTTCTTAGAAATACTGAGGTAACTGCACATTTATTGAAACAATATCTTTGGCTATGTACAAAAAGCAAAGATGAGAAATCTTAGCAGTACTCAATTGTAAACACCATTGTCTGAATATGTTCAAGTTTCTCAGTGTTGATGATGCATTGATGGACCTGTAAAACAAAAATAAAAGTAATAAAAATTGAAGTATAAAAAAAAAAATTAGGCAGTGGCAGGTGACTCTCCCATGGCATCAGGGTGGATAGCCCCACCACAGCAGTCACTGAACTTTGGTGCTGTCTCTCTCTGTTTCTCTCAACATTCTCTCTGTCACAAAACTTGGGCTATGGTGAATGACTTCACTCTCCAGACTCACAAGCAATCATACCACTGGAACTGCCACAACTGGATTTGTATCCTGGACTCCAGAGCCATTGCCCTCCCTTTTTTCTTTCAGCCTCCCAAACAGCTCTCCCCGTGGACACATGGGCATGGTTGTAGCCCTCAGATCTGCATAGGCAACATGCTTGAGGTCTCTCTCTCTCTCTTGCTCTCTCTCTCACTTTCTCACTCTCTCTCTCTCTCTCTCATGGCAACACCAAGGCTCCAGCATTTTGTTCAGGGCTCAGCTCTCTCCTCTGTGACCTCCTATTCTCTCCCCAAGATTGCTTTCTAATGTGCCGAGGTGCCATTTCAGAGGACACATGCTGTGGACCTGGATGACGGCCGCTGCCATGTCACTCACTGAACTCTCAGTCTCCCAAACCCATGGAGAACCTCTGGACACCCCAAGAGTGGGAAATCAGCCCCGCTTTCTCAATGTTGTACTCAGGCCACTCCTTACTCTTGGTCTCTCTGTCTCTCTGGAGCCAAAATATCCCATTTATACCCCCACACAAAACAGTGACCCCGACCTGCAGAGCTCCCTCTTGTGTAGCAAAGGGAAAATGAACCATTTGATTACTGGACCAAAAAAGGACCTACAATGCACAAACATGTACACATCCTGTGAGGCGGGATTTCATTCGGAACATAAGAGAAAAAAGGAATGGCCATTGGATCCGTTTTTGTTTTAAAACAAAAAATTATGCTGGGGAGATTAATTGCTGGACCATTTATTTAGTTATTTATCTGTTTGCTTGTTTGTTTTTTGTTAAGCAGGTAATTTTCCATTGGGACACTAGGTCCCAGTTTTAAGAATGACCCATGCTGGCTTTGCCCAGTTATCATGTGTAAACCCCCTCCCCCAAATTTGTGGGGCTTACCTTGAGCATCTCCCTGGGCTTCTCTGATGCACACTGCCTGGTACATGTCTGGAGGGAAAGGACAAATCCATGTGCAGTGATGTCCTGTTGTCCTTCGTGAGTGCAGAGCTATGCCGCCGCGCTGTCCTTTTAAGAAGCTCCAGTAGTGTTGTATAGTGTAAATAGCCTGGGCTGGGTCCGAGTACAATGGAGCTCGTGACTAGCCAGGCAAAGCCCTAATCTGCTCCATTCTGCCATCGACTACAGAGCAGAAGGAGCCCCTTCATGTACTGTAAATATTTACTCTTTAAGTCTTACTGTTACTAAATAAATAATTTATATTGCCTATCTATTCCTCCACTATGGAGCTGCCATCTTTGGTCCTGGACTCCGTGTTTGGACCAATCAGAATCAAGAGGTCCTCAAGGGTTCCTTATTACAGTGCCTTGTGGGTGAGACTGTGAACTTTCCTTGTTGGTGCCTAAATTAACCAATGAGAGCTCTCAGACTGTGATTGACAGTGCAGGCAGCCAACTGGAATGCAGAGATCCCGGTCCTTCAGTTGGAACTGTGTATAAACAAGTCAGTCCTGCTCGAGCTCTCAAGCTGAAGAGAGCAAAGTGTGTCATAGCTGCCATTCACAGGGGAAATGGCCTGATTTGCCTCTCTGCAGGACTTGGAGAACTCAGACTGCCTAAAACCAGAGAGGAAAATAGTGTTGCAGTAATTAGGCTAGGAGTTCAGCTCGAGCCACTGAGAAGGAAGCAGCTGGCATGTGGGCTGAGAGAAAGACAGGAAAAGGGCCTGACTTGCCCTCCAGTGGTAGAGTTTGACTCCTGAGGGCATCGATCTGACCCAGGACTGCCTAAAAGCAAAAAGTAGGTTCTCAGCCATGTATGCTGATACGGAAAGCTTGTTTTACACCAGAGAAAAAAATACTTGTTTCTGGACTGACCCAAAGTGGGACCAACTGCTGTAAGAGATTGCTCCAGGGACTCCTGAAAGTGGAGCCTGCTTCAGTGAAAACCGTCTCTTGACAAGCGCCAAGAGGGAGAGACCATCATGGGTTTTCCTCAGCGACTGCAGTGGAGACTGCAAGCAACCAAAAGAGCAAGTTTAAAACTGTTTAACACTTTATGTTTCCAGTGTTGGGCCTATGCCACTCTCAGCCCAAAGAGACTATTCCTGCACCAGCCCAATCATCTTCCTGAAGAGAGACCAGCCTTGGGGAGTCAGCCCCTACGGAGAATCAAATCGCAGGTTGCAGCCACCTGCAGGGAAAGGCCATGAAGTGAAGGTGAGTCGTGTCAGCCCCGGTCCCCATCCGCATTCTGGAAGACCAGCAACTCCACTGGTCTTCTGCCTGTCTGGGTGCAGTGAGTACTACCAGGGTAGCCCCCTGCAACAATCCAATAAATGTTTGTGTCAGTTGATTTGCTCCTTAAGTTTGGGTTAAAGTTAACTGTGATTACAGGCTCTCCGGCCAGGGATTACAAGTGTATGCTAAATGCAAAGTTGTTTCATTTGTGTAGTAACGCTTTTTCTTCCATCAAGGGCCCAAACCAGCTGCAACGCCGGCCTGCCCTACCCATGGCAACACTTCAGGCCTGCTCCCATTTCCACCCCCGGGTATCCAGCTGTGGGACAAACTGGTTAGTTCAGAGACTAACCTAACAAAAAATACTTGCAATCTATTTGATTTTAGCACAATAATCATTTGCCTAAATTTTCGCCCCCTCCCTTGTTCAAGTCCCCTTAATAAATTTGATTTGCTATTTAAGATTAACCTGACCCATGATCATATCATTACCTGGTCTGCCTTTACTGAACTATTTGAAAATAACTGTAAAAGTATATGGTTATTGTTGAAACTTTCATTTCAGGAGGCACAGGGCATACATCAGAAGACCAGACCCTGTTGGTAAGTGTGGTACGCCTGAGCATATCATTAATGCTTTTGAGCAATTGTGCACTGAAGGTCAAATACTGTGATTGTAAAACCTTGAATGAAGAGCCACTAGTGGGGATTGTGGGTAATTATAGCTTCCCAGAGGGCTGTATTAGATTAGGTCATAACCCACTAAGTCATTACTCTGGGTGGAGGCACCATTATTGTTTCAATACTGTTGGTAGGGGGGACACAGTATGCGTTAATTCTGAACCCAGGCCCCTCAACCTGCAGTCATGTAAGCAGGCAGGGGTAGAAGCCGTTAGATACCTGGTGCCAGGGTTACACATGCAAAGGTTCAGATTACAGCTTGTTCATTTATTTAAAATTATACACATCAGGAATTACCCTAATGAGAACATAAATCCCCCATGGTTGTTGGAACAGCTGGGCTGGAGGGTGTGTGTGCAAGCCTATTTCAAGCCTATCTTACCTCCACCATACTGCTGGGTGCCATCTTGTCTGCTGTTTCTCCACTACGCCATACCACATGACCTAGCATGTGTGTCAGCAGACACTGACTGATAGAATATTGTACCTAGTGACCATTAAGCAGTGCTAGTTATAGTTATTATTGCATTTCACTTGGTTTAGCCTTAACTGTTTCTGCTGGACCACTGTTTTACCTGCAGATTACTGATTTGTGATCCCTACTGGGTCAGCTAGCTGCCTTAGGGGCTAAGTGTGTGTAGCCAGCATTCCTCTCCCAGCTTCTAGGAATCTGTAGCTGCTGGATTCACTGTGTTGTTTATTGATTCTCCTGCATTTACTAGGCTGCTAAGGGCACTATTTTACAGCTTCAGCTGGAGCATACGGTTGCACATTTACTGTTTAATCTACTGCTGTTATTTTCTGTGCTACTGCTTTTCTCCACTATCCCTCTGCAGCCTTGAAGGTTTGTGTGGGCTGATTTAGCAGCCTCACGCCTGGCTCCCTCCTCCCCTTCGAGCTCAGACTTCCTCTTCCTACCCCCTAAACCCTGTATTTAATCTCCCTTCACTGTGCTTCCTCAGCTCCAGTTCCAGCTCTATCCCAGCCCCAGGACAGCTGGGCAACGCCGCTCAGCCAGTTTGTCCAGTTCTCCCCCCTCCCCATGACCAGCCTGGTTCCACTGCTTCTCCTGTTTGACTGTTGAACATCACTGTTTGGCCTCTTTCCACCTATGGGTGAGTGTGATCGTGCCTACCAGAACCTATCGGCCCACTTTTGCCTCCTATCCGTGCCTCCACTTGGTCTAGTCCACCCAGCTCCTGGAGTAACAGTGAAGTCACTCCCCTTGCAATATCATTTTTAACTTTAAGGAGGCAGCATAGCACAGTGGTTTAAGGCTCTGATCTGCAAACCCAGAGACCAGGGTTTGAATCCCACAGCCCTGATCTGCAAACCCCAGAGACTTGGGTTTAAATCCCATAGCCCCTACTTGCATACTGTTTGACCCTGAGCAAGTTACTTAACTTTCTTGTACTCTCAGGTCTCACCTGTAAACAAGCTTTTAGCTTAGTGTCTCTCTCCTGATTTAAAAAAACAACTACTGCACCCTGCTCAAACTTCCCTCACCTTTGCAATCCTCCTACTTCTCTTAGCTCAGACTCATTGTGGTACTTTCCTCAGCAGTGGGGCCATGGGTCTCAAACCTGCACTGCATCCATCTTTATGCTGCAGTCAAGAGCCCTTACCACTAAGCCAACACATGCTACTGGTGAGTAGCTAATATAGCACGAACAAATAAAGCTGTTCCTACTCCCCTACTGGCCACTTCTATTATAGGCCTGCTGAGACCCACAGAGGGCGTCTGATTTCTTGCTGATTGGCTATAGGTAATTCTAGAACACCGAAAAAGAGAAACCAAATACAGTGGCTCCCTTGCAGTGAATTATATGCTAATCCTTGCTGTATTAAGTTTACACAAGCTTTTGTTGACACCATACTGGGGAATCACCATACCCTGTCCTTGGCTGTATTAAAAATGCTTATTATTTCACCAGCAGTTGGGACATGAACTTTGAACCTGCACTACCTTTCCCCCTTCACTACTGGGTCTGTAACCCTCACCACTTGACTAACACTGCCTTAATGACTACTGGTCAGAAGCTGTTATAACACATTAAGATGAAGCTGTTCCTGCTCTCCCTACTGGCCACCATCATGACTCCCACTCCGATGGCTAGATATGAATTGACTCCCTTGGGTCCAGTTCTCCTTGCCCTCCTCTCCAACACTGAATGCCGCCTGTTTGGACTTATCCTGTATTCCCTCACCTTCTCACTCCCATCCTGGCACCCTCCCTACCGCCCTCTTCTCTCCCTTCTACTCCTTGCCGGGGACATTGAATGTAACCTTGGCCCCTTAAACACACTCACTGACCACACCAATGTCACCTAGACAAGGAAAACTGGTTTGAAAGTGGCACATCTAAACATTTATAGCCTTCCATTAAAGTTCCATGATCTAGAGGCCTGGATGTCCCTTTATAAGCCCCATGTTCTAGGACTCACTGAAAACTGTCTGAAACCACATAACTCTGACATCTCCTACCATCTTCCAGGATATGCCTTCATTCACCTCAACAGACCTGGAAAATAGAAGGATGGTGGTGTTGCACTGTTTGTGAATGAACATATATTATCCACCATTGTTAGCAGCTCCAATCCCCTCTCTCCCAGCAAATGACTCCTTGTTGAGCTAATCCTAGGCTCCTCTAAAAAAATATACCTGGGATGTTGCTACAACCCCTCTACCAGAGGTATGCCAGGCTTATCTAACCTACTGGATGGTCTAGGGCTAACAACTCCAACCAGGGACACTATATTAGTTGGAGATTTCAACCGGAGCCTGACTATGCTAATCTCCTAATATCCCACAACCTTGAACAAGCCATCTCCGCCCCACCAAAAATAATGCCATACACTCAACCACTACATTCTCAGCTGGGTGGCCACAAATCGGGTGGACATGGTCCTTCAGGCGGGTATCCTGTCAATTTCTATAAGTGACCACTCCCCTACTTACATCATTCTGGCCACCAAAATTAAATGTTCTCCTCCCAAATACCTCTCTTTCAGAAATTTTAACTGCCCAGACGTCATCAGGCTTCTCGATGTCATAAGAGCATTAAACTGGTCTGCTCTTCATCTCATTGACAATATGTCATTGGCAGTTAGCTTCTTCACAGATGCCCTCCTTCGGGTACAAGACCTCCACTTTCAACTCACCACTCGTAGGGTGGTGGGGAGCTACACCCATTGGATATCCAAGGTCTTACTGGCCCTAATGAAAGAGAGAGACAGCCAGTGGAAGGCTTACAAAGTGTCCCCTTTCCCCCAACTCTGGAATGCTTACAGGCACCTATGCAACACCTGCAAGCAAACGGCCAAAAAATTAAAGCGCATCTTCTACCACAACCTGCAAATGAACATTCTCTGTGATCCACGGCATTTGTGGGCCTCGATAGGGTCCTTTCTCAATCCAAAGACTCATAGCCAAGTCACTCAACTCACCTGCCCATCAGGCCCTGTGACTGACCCCACTGAGATGGCACAGAGCTTTAACAAAATATTTACCAACCTCTCTCTCCACCTCAGTAGGGCCCCCCCAGTCACAATCTAGCCCTAGTAGTCAGGCAGACTGCCTCCTGCCAGCCACATGCCCCTCCCTGCCCCCTTCTACTTTAGAGCTATAGACCCGAAACTACCTCCAAGCTCCTAAAGTCCCTTTCTATCAGGGTAGCCCTGGCAATGATTTCTTGTTCCACTCCTTCCTTAAGCTCATCTCTCCTGCAATCATTAAACCCTCACCCTCCTTTTCAAGCTTGCCCTGTCAATGTCTACCATGCCTGATTCTGGAAGCATGCTAATGTTGTTCCCATCTTTAAAGCAGGTGATCCCCTTTCTACCAATAACTACAGGCCATCTCCCTCCTCCCCCACCTGAGCAACCTACTAGACAGAATTGTGCACTCCTAGCTTTCTGAGCACCTTGGAAAATATTCGCTGCTGTGCCTCCAGCAACAGTTACCACAAGCTCCACAGCACCACGTTGGCCTTAGCCCATTTCACTGACCATGTCCTCAGAAACATGGATTTGGGTAAGGCCACAGGTGCTGTATTCGTGGATCTGACTAAGGCATTTGACCTAGTCGACCACCCTCTCCTACACTCTGCTCTCCACTGCCTTGGCTGCTCCTCAGAGTTTTCCTCATAGTTTTGGCATTATCTCAAGGGTAGGTCCCAGTCAGTTACCATTTGGGCTACATCCTCCCTGGCCCTGCCTCTCTCTACCGGGGTCCCCCAAGGATCCATCCGTGGCCCTTTACTGTTTTCCATATTTATCAATGCACTCTCGGCAGAGAGTATCTCCTGTGAGGCACTTCTCTATGCAGATGACCTTGTTCTATACCATAGTGTATTTTTAATATATTTCTGCTTATCATTCACTGCAGAAGTGTGCTCAGTCAAGAAGTTGAGGGCACTTACTAAAACTCAAGCTTACACCTGCATTTACTTGTATTGTCTGTTGCATGCAACCTATTGGAGTGCCTGGAGCCCAGCGACCTTTCAAGGAAGCAGGAAGAGTGAACTGTGGTCTGTTTCTAGCCTACAGGACTGCAGTTCAGTTTAAAATTCTTAAAACATTTCTTGGGGCACATTTCCAACGAGTGCCTGCCAGAACCACGTATGAGTGGTTCTCGCTGGTGATTTTGGACAAATTTTAAACTTTTTAGCATATGCAATTTGAGAGTTGCTAGCCTGACCCATGTGACAACTTCCAGATGATTCGACTATTTAACTAGTCCTGCTACAAGCAGGGTGAGTACGTGTGCACACACACAAAGATGCAGGTGTCTAGCGTGTGTTTTGCGTGTTTTAGTGTGTTCTAGCATGGAAATATAGAAAGGAACATGGTGTTTTCTGGGTAAGACATGTACTTCCTATAAAAAACTCTATCAAAATAAATATTTATACCTTTTGTTTTCATGTTTAAACATGGCAGATTATATCATGACCATAAGTGGGGAGACGGGAATTAAATGTGTAGCTTGTAATATGTATGCTATTATATCACAGGCATCAGGAAACGAGGATGCTTTTAAATGTGTTAAATATATAAAAAAATGAGGACATGCAGCAAGAGATTACTATGTTTAGAACAAGATTAAATGCTTTTGAAATCAGCCAGAAAGAAATGGCAGCCAGATTACAAGTGAAAAATAACTTTCTATTTAAAGATACACAAGCTTCACAAGTTAATTATCATACAGACATACAAAAATACCCAGATGACTTAGAAATTACGTCCCTCCCCAGTCCAAAGAACTTGATTAACATCTCACCATACACATTAATAACAAAAAAAAAAAAAGAGCGAGGGAGTGTGATACTAATATAAACTCTGAAGAAGAGTGGTTTTTAGTACAAAGTGCTAAAGCACCAAGGAAAGGTCACAAAGCTGGCACTTTTCTGATACCTCTTACTAATCAGTATGATGCTCTGCATGGTTTGGTTGAGCATACAGATACCAATAATCATACCCTAGATAGTCCACTGAGGCCCCAGCTATCAGAAGCTAGCATTTCCACTAACAAAATGGGAGCAGACAAAGTTCAACAAAGCATTCCTATAAACTCGAACCCTGTATCATCCATTCATAGCTGTAGCAGGTAAAGCAACCCAATTACTGAGAATCAGAATAACACAGGGGATCCAACAAATGTGTAATAATAATTCTCCAGCACCTGCATTATCTGATCCATTCAAATTTCAGCCCCCCCCCCAGGAAATCTAATCTTTTCCAACCTGAAAATATTAATTTAATGGATTTTCAAGCTGACACAAATCCCAAATCAATATATGTATTAGGGAATTCAAAAATAAAACATTTAGATAGAATGGTTTGTAACAATGACAAAGAAAACAGAATGCTGTTGTCATTTAGAGGTGCCAGAATGGAAGACATTATTTCTATGCTAGAAAATATCCTAATTCTGAGAACCCACTTGTTACCATCCATGCTGGGGCAAATAACATCCTGAGAGAACTTTTATCAAAAATAAAACAGGGCTTTGTGGCAATGGCAAATATACTTGTAGAAATGAACTGTAAAATTGCGTTTTCCAAAATTTTGCTAATTCCCAAAGCAACCGACTTCATTCAAGCAAAAATCAAAAATCTTAATAATTTGTTACGAATTTGGTGCTTAAAACAAAATATTGACTGTATCACTCATTGGGAGGACTTTTATGAAAAAAAAATTCTTCTCATGGGATGGCCTACATCTTAGCAGGAAAGGAAATAATGTCTTAGGTAAACAAATTGTCTCATACCTAAAAATAATCTAAACTGAAGCATAAGGGGAGAGGCCCAATGTTGTGGACTCTCTGAACACTAGAAAGTTATTAAATTCCAAGATCATTGATCTAACTAAAGAGCCAAATACTAATAAATACAGAAAAAAGAAGAACTGAATCCCCTCAAAGGTAAATGAAACACAAACACAGAATAAAGAGCACCTCCACATACTCATTGTAAATGCCTGTAGTCTCTCCAATAAAATTGATGAGCTTAAGGAATTTATGTTTACAAACAAAATTGATATTTGTGGTGTTACTGAAACATGGTTCAACGAAAATGATTCCGGTACTCAAATTTCTGGATATACAAAATTTGAAAATACTCAAGAGGAGGTAGAATCATTCTATAAATCTCAAATGTATTTAAATCTTGTGCATTAGATAGTGACATGGACGAAAACATGGATATAGAACTATTATGGACAAAGGACCTATTTTCAAACAAACACAGCATAACCAATTGCCTTGGTTACAGATCTCCAAACCTAGACAGTAATGAAAACAACATATTCATGAATAAAACTGAAAAACTGGGAAACGATGGTAACTATATTCTCATGGAAGATTTTAATCTCCCAAATGTTGATTGGGTATCTGGCAAGGGCAATTCTGCACTATAAACCAGATTTATTGATTTAATGACACTAAATAATATAGAACAACTGGTAACCACTCCTACTAGGGAAAAAATATTCTCGACATATTTCTTACAAACTTAATCGACGAAATAAACAAACTGGAGGTAATACATCTGCTATCAAATAATGACCACAATATGATGTCTGTAGTGGCAAATATAAAGCAAATCACAGGAAATCACGGTTGTACCTCAGTTAAAGATTTTTATAAAGCAGATTACACATCCATAAATAAATATCTTAAGAGCTGGGGTTGGAATTCCAAACTTACCAGTTGCAACCTAAATACCGTTTGGCTCAAAATTCAAGAAAAGCTACACTATTGCATAAATCTTTGGGTACTAACCAGGAAAAAATATGCCAAAAACAAGAGAATTCCCCTATGGTGGAACAAAAACATAAAACGTAACCTACACAAAAAAACAAAGACTATATAAAAAATACAAAAAAACATTCTACATCTAGTAACTTGACAGCATACAAAAAAGCAAAGAATAAAAATAAGAACTTAATCAGAAAAGCCAAAACAACATTTAGAGGAGAAATTGGTCATCTCAGTTAAAGATAACAATTTTTTTTTTTAATACATAGGATCTATGAAAAAAAGCAGTCCAACAATTGGACCTCTAATAACATCTAAGGGATTAATAACTGATGAGGCTGAAATGGCCACAAAATTAAATAAATACTTTATTAGCATCTTCAGCTCCAAACATACTATGCCCTCATTAAATGCAGCATCGTCAAGCACTGCTAAACAATTCAACATAAATTAAGTTTTACAAGTCATAAGCATGACCAAATCAGATGGTTCAGCTGGTCCAGATGGGCTTCCACCTTATTTTATAAAAAATACAGCATATCAGATAGTTGGACCCCTAACTGTACTATTTAACAGTTCCCTTATTTCAGGCTCAACTGTCCCAATATGGAAGCAGGCCACAGTGATCCCCCTTTATAAATGCGGTAGTAAACGATTAACGCAAAGCTACAGACCTATAAGCCTTATGGCAGTTTTTTGTAAATTAATGGAAAGCTTGTTAAAGGAAAGGATTACGACTCATCTGATAGATTCCAGGCACATTGACATTAGCCAGCATGGGTTTGTCAAGGGCAGAGCATGCCAAACAAATCTTTTGAACTTTTTTGAGCCAGTAAGTGAAGCACTGGATAAAGGCCTATCCGTTGATGTTCTTTCTCAACTTTTCAAAGGCCTTTGACTCCATGTCGCATACAATTCTCATAGAGCAGATGATAATCTTACAAATTCATCCTTCAGTTATACGTTGGATAGAAGCATGTCTGTCAAATCGTACACAGCAAGTCTCTTTAAAAGGCCATCTTTCCCCTTGGGGCCCTGTCATTAGTGGTGTCCCACAGGGCTCCGTTCTGGGACCAGTACTCTTTAACATATTAATATCTTCAGTGCTACCCCTTAATAAGCTCTGCTGGATGGGGAAGTATGCAGATGACTGTAAACTTGGAAGCATTATAACAGACTCTGCCTCAGCATCAGAATTTCAAAAAAATCTGACACACCTTGAGAAATGGTCTGTTGAAAAAAAAACTTCTATTTAATGAGCTCAAATGTAAGGTAATGCACCTAGGAAAAAACAATCCTTGTTATAGCTATAAATTAAACAACACAACATTATAAACAACTGATAATGAAAAAGACCTTGGAGTAACCATCTCAAAATGTTTTTCCTTTGACATACACACAACAAATATTGTAAACAAAATAATCAAATTCTGGGCTGCATTTTGAAAACTATCAAAAGTAGAAATGAAAAGGTCCTGATCCCCTTTTCTTCCAGCCTAGTTAGACCCCATCTGGAATATTGTTCTTCTGTATGTGTTCCACAACTGGTTAGAAGCAACAAACTAATAGAAAAAGTCCAGCGCAAGGCAAATAAAAAATCAAGTCTGTAAGCAGTTTGCACCGCACTACACTTACAAACTTAGGCCTGTATTCAGTGCAGTACAAGAGAATAAGTGGAGACCTATGCTTAACATACAAAGCAACAAAGGATGAGTCAAATTTCAAGACCGTTGGATTAAACAATAACTTCACTAACACAAATACAAGCTTGCATGATAAGAAACTTAAATGCAGCCAAAATAAAACAAAGAAAGTGAAATAATTGGTACACTCAAAGGGTTATCTCTACCTGGAATGCCCTACCAATATATGTCATCAAAAGCAGTACATTAAAAATATTTAAAAACAGACTGGCTACACATATGGGTAACACAAACTATGACTTCCGCCAGTAATTATGGTGGCGAGTTCATAAAAGGCAATCTCTGCCTACTGAACTCATAAATCACCTATGATCCTATGATAGTGACAAGTCATTTGCAGTGCTTCAGATAAGTCTATTTTGGACGTATTTTACATCCAAAAATTCACTCAAAATGTCCAAAAATGTAGTGTCTGGAGTCACTGACGTCCACCTATCACTTCACTTGCTAATAGTGACATCCATTTTTCATTGGGTGGACGTCACGTCTTTAAACGTTTTTTTCTATCCTGTGAATGGGTTGCCAGCACTGCAGTTGCCATGGCAATTTTGTCTCCAACAATTCTGTCCCCCAACCCCCGCTGTAGACCCATTCCAAGACTGTACCCGAATAACCAAATGCGACTGGCTGAAGGTAGACACTGGTAGCTTTATTATCCCTTTGCCGGCTGCTGGAGGTGCGATAGAGAGACTGGCATCTAAAGAGTTGCAGATATGGCAGCGCACCTGAAGAAGTGAGTTTATGAGGGGAGTTCTCAAAAGTGGTTAAGATAAGTGGTATTTCCAGAAGCCATGGCGGCCAGGAGACCTCACTCGCGAGTGCAGTGTGTATGGTTCTACATGCGACTGCCTGACTCCGACCCGAAGGGGTGTTACTCGACTCAGGTGTAGTTGCAGGAAAATCCCCCCTAAGCTTCTGGCCTCAAATGAGTTTAGAGTCTGAAGCAAAGTGGTGAGAGCATTTATTTTATCGCACTGCTAGTACTTTAAGGAGTGCTGTGAAGCCAATTGCAAGGATGGCTTTTCACTTCTCTCTTTTTTTTTGTATGCGTGTGTGGAGGGGGGAGTAAATAAAATAAAAAGGATTTGGGGATTGATTTGTTTTAGTTTATATGCTGTGGGAATGAGGGATTTATGTTTTTTTCCAGTTTTACTCTGAGGATTCACTACTAGCAAATTTGAGATGTGTCATGTCAGATGTGGGCTACATTGGTATGTCATGTTCAGTGGGATAACATCAGGGGTTTAGCCCCAGAGATATAACAGAGCCCAGCAGTCTTTCTTGTCATTGTGTAATAACAGAGTTAGAGGGTTACTTAAAGTATGTCCACTGTGAGACTTGCAATTGTTTTTAGTCAGTTAAATAAATGTTTATTAAATTAATTACTTAAATTAATTTACTTAAATTAAGTACTCTTTTGTTTACACTGCCGTGCATTTGACGTGTGTTTGCCAAAATTAAGTATGATGTGTATGTTGTGGCTCTTTGACACACACTGACTGCCAATGTGGCTCCTGAGCCAGTCAGGACTGAGTATCACTGGTTTAGACACTATCGCAGTGAGGAAGCTCCGAATCCCAAGTTCATTCATAACATTGAAAATGTGACCTTGTTATCTGATTATTGTTGGTTTAACAAATAGTTCAGTAAATATAATGGAGCAAAATTTAAATCTGCCATCCTAATGAATTAGTCAGGTCTCAGTGAATTTCATGTGTTTCCAGAAAGTAAATTTTCCATGTGTCATGATAGTCATTGGCCGTGGTGCCTTACTGCCATTATAGAATTTTAGCAGCAGCCTCTGACCCCCTCTAGCCTTCCTCCACTTATTGCCTTATGGTTTTGACCCCTCCCCCAAACTTCTTGCCTTATGTTTTTAGCATTCTCCCCCCATGATGGGGATGCATTAAAACGACAGGCAGTTCTAGCCCTGTCTGACCTTTGACTGGTTGTTTTAAGGCCAGAAATTGACACCGGTCCACTAGCTTTTGGTACATTTTGTGATGGGCTAGTAAACAAATTCTTTAAGGCAAGGGCAAGGCACTTGTATTTATAATGTGCTGTTTCCCAAAGACTCAGAGCACTGTACATATTAAAAGAAACAGCAAGAGTGCAAGATGAAACAATTCAAGCATAACACTACCTAACTAGGAAAGGCTTGCTCGACATTTTCAGTGGGCTTTTAAAAATCTCCACAGTGCCTGCCCAGTGACTACTTCCTGGAAGGGAATTCCATAAGATAGGGGCTGCAACCTCCAAAGCTCTGTCCCCAGATTGTTTTAGATGGGATAAGGGGGATCACCAGTGGGCTAGCATCAGCGGAACGGAGGGGTCTGGTTAGCATTATGAAGTTACTTGGTGATGGAACTGCAAGAACGATTCATGAAATAAACCCATGTCTGCAAATGATTACTGTACTGTTTTCATTTTCTAACATTAAGGAATGCATTTATGTGGATGTAGCATGGATTACAGTGAGGTATTCAGAAGGCCAATAAGTTGACTTCTAAAGGTATGGAACTGGAAGTATTCTGACTGCCAAAATTTGTTGGATGGAATTATTCTGACTTCCAAAAAATTGACATCTGGAGTATTTTTACTCCAGTAAAACTTAAATGACTTCCATATTTCAAGTCATGGAAGTATTTGACTTCCACCCCAAAAAAAATATCTAAAGCCCTGGTCACTTGCAAACATGTCCTCCATCTTTACCCTTAATTATGGTGCTGCCTACAAGTGGTTTACCTCCAAAAAGCCCTCTACTGCCACAGTGCCAACCTCGAAGTACAATAGTGTGAACAGGAGACAGACAGGGTAAACCTCCTGTCTGTTTTGTGTCTGAATCACCTACCAGCCTCAAGTCCTGGGGGTCAAATGTGAACCTTATGTTAGCATACCCAGTTAACAGGCTCAGATACATACCCTCTTTGGGGGATGCAGTACAATCCTTTGCCCAGGGACACCCAGCCAGGTTTCCAAAATGTACCCTTATGACTCAGTATGAGACCTAGGTATATTCTTACCTTTAGCAATATTAGTAACACATTCAAGCCCTTAATAGCTGTCAGACTTGCACACTGGTTCAGCATTCACATGTAAAGGAACTGAGAAAGAGCACAGGCAGTATTTTAAAGAAAATATTGTTTACTAAAAATTGTAAAACAGGTAAAATCAAACACAGAACAATTATATCAATAACTTACAGTCACATAAAATAAATGGGAAGTTACAGAACACAAATACGCCTCCCACAAATACTTAAAAGTTCTTGCCTAGCTAGATGTTGTGACACTTGGACAGCTGGTTCTGATTACTCTATGATTTTTGTAATATAAAAAAATGTAGTGTGATTGTCTGTCATGAGAAATCCTGTGCTCCTGGGATGACCCCCAGGTATCACTTCAGAGGACAGGATATGTTAAACAGCAGATCTCTGTAAGGTGATTAACTGCCCAGTTTTCTTTGAAGCCAGGAACTAAAATATCCATTTCATGACGTCTTCAGAGGAAGCCCAGTTAATTTCACCTGGTGTTATAAAGCATATTACACCTCAGTGAGATCTGGCAGAGTTAGTCATAGAAAGTCCTTTGATGTCTCTGAAAAGCAGGAAAACACATTAGATCAAAGAGGAGCAGGAACCCAATCAAGATCAAAGAGTCATACTGGAAATTGGTTTTTGCTTATGTCATCTTATTTAAAATACCTTCTGAGTGATAAGACATCCTGGTTGTATAATTTTTAATAAAAAGAGGAGGAGCTGGGTGACATCATGGAGGAGGCAAGTTCAAAGACAGTTTTTTAACTATGCTGTGGCTGACCTTTAAAAACATTCTTTGTTTGGACTCTCCGAAGCAATAACATCTACTTCAAGCACTGTTTGAAGATATACATTAGATAGACAAGTCTAATTGTCTGGTGGTAGGAATTTGTTTGCACTTTTTAAACCTTGTTCTTTTAAGTGGTTGCATGCATTGTGATATATTGTTCTGTGTTTACATTTTACATTTTTATCTATTTTAAAGTACACCTCTGTTTTAAAGAGACTGCTTAGTGTGCCTTTGAAATTCTTTCTTTGACAAGTGAAGCATATATAGTTAAAGTTGACACTGTGCATAAGCTTAATGGTATACCAAACTGGGAAAAGGTAAGAGTTTATCTGAGGTCTTTCACAGAATTTTTAAGGGTTCATTTTGTACACCTGGTTAGGTGCCCATAGGCGAAAGATATCTGGCATCCCCCAAACAGCAGAATTATCTGAGCCTGTACATTGGGTACACTAGCAAGAGGTTCACAGTTTGAATCCCTCCAGAACTTAAGACCAAAGGTGATTCGAACCCACAAAACAAACAGGAGGGTTACCCTGTTCTGTTCCTGTTCACAATACTGCACTCAGAGGTTGGCACTGTGGGAGCAGAGGACCTGACCTGCTGAGTGGGGTTGTGACAGATGTTACCATAAAGTGCCTTCTTAAGTCCAGAGAACTAAGTCTCTCTCTCTCTTGAGTCCAGAATAAAAACTATATTTTCCCCAGATGCCTGCCCATTTCAGAATCCATCTCCCCACCCCTTTTGGTGAGGTCACAGTTAAATCCTCCTATAGCTTTAACTTCTTAACTTAACTATCCACAAGGATATATGTTATTACTGTGAAAATCAACAACTGGTGAGAGGTTATATGAAACATACTGTACCGTTGACTAAATAACTTATTGCTGCTTAAACAGTATTACTGGGCAGGCTTTGGAAAAAAGGCTTCATCCCTATTCTTAAACTGTTGTTTGCTATTTGGCAAAGGATTGTGGGATACTGGGGGTCTGTGCTACACTGCCACAGATAGATACCTACAATAAGCTGCTTTTACATCTGTGCATGATTTAAGGTGCACTTGCCCAGCCTCTACAACCCTTTAGTCAACTAGGGAGAGCCTTTTTAAAGGTTTTTTAAAGTATTTTAAAACAGTAAATCTCGAGTATGAAACCAGAAGTAGCGCGAGCAACACTTCCAGTTTTCTCACATAAGAGACCCGCACTAGCGAGTGGGCAAAAGATAGAAGCTCTGCATACATTCTAGCGTACCTCTGGTGAGAGGTTATATGAAACATACTGTACTGCTGACTAAATAATTATTGCTGCTTAAACTGTATTACTGGGCAGGTTTTGGAAAAAGGGTTTCATCCCTATTCCTATACTGTTGTTTGCTGTTTGGCAAAGGATTGTGGGATACTGGGGGTCTGTGCTACACTGCCACAGATAGATACCTACAATAAGCTGCTTTTACATCTGTCCACGATATAAGGTGCACTTGCCCAGCCTCTACAACCCTTTTGTCAACTAGGGAGAGCCTTTTTAAAGGCTTTTCGAGTATTTTTAAAACAGTAAATCTCAAGTGCAAAACCAGAAGTAGAGCGAGCAAGTGCTTCCGGTTTTCTCACATAAGAAACCCACACTAGTGAGCATGCATGGGGCCACATGGAGATGCGTGCAGAGACATGCGTGTCTCAGCACGTGTCTACCTTGTCCACCGGGGACATCGGGATAAGGGCCAGATACTACTATCAGTTTTACCTGACATTGGAAACTGAGTTTACATTATCCAAGCCGGCGAAAGCAATCAACACGGCAGAATGAAATAAGCAAAGAACTGCTGTTTCTCTTGCCAAATGTATGCTATTGGCAAACACACCCCAAACTTCATCTGTGATAAATGTCAATTAGTCATAACATTACAGGAGGATATTAAATGTCTCATAACAAAACTCTCAATTAATCCTGAGATCGATGCCCTAGAGGATTATATAGACCAGATGTCAATACTTCTGGACATTGACACATCATCTACTTGTACTAATAAGTTAGTCATAGCACAGGAAACTGACTCCAAGATGAAACGTACCTCTTCCCTTAAGGAGAATAACACTATAAACTCCACCCCAGTAGATACAGATTTCACAATGCAGGTATTACTACTCTTAGAAAGAGAGGATTGGGCTACTATTCCTAAGACCAAGACAAAAAGAAGAGGTGGCCAGATTCTTAATAGTGCTCCTGTACTACCACTGCATAACTCTTTTGATCCTCTAACACTTACAAATGATGATGAATCAAACATTATTACAACTTTGAATTTGCGTCCTGATACTTCAGGAACTATAACTCCTGTTGCAACTTCCATCAACAACCTCCCCTTTTCAGAATTTCCTAAAATTGCTGATCAATCACTGTTGCACACCACCCCTCCCACTTCAATAGAGACACAAGAGGAATGTTATGTCCCTTTATTAAATAGTAAACAAGTCTTCGTTTTGGGGGATTCCATAATAAAATACACTGACCGGGCTATTTGTAATCCGGACAAAGTTAACCGAACGTGCTCCAGCTAGGGCGGTCTAAGGTGTCGGATATAACACCAATGGTAAAAACTATTTTATCACAAGCAGGTGATAATCCACTCATGGTCATTCACCTAATGACCAATGACATCAATGGAACTCCAATTGGACAGCTAAAACAAAACTATGTTGCCATTCATAATATTCTTGAAGCTAGAGGATGCAGTATCTGTTTCTCTGAGATCCTACCAGTCCCCAGAGCTACTTCTCAGATTTCAAGTAAGATCAAAGTCCTCAATGAATGGTTGCATAAATGGTGCTATAGGCAGAACATCCCCTGCCTAACCTACTGGGAAGAATTCTATGATAACCCATCCCTCTTTTGCTGGGATTGTCTGCATCTCAGCAGAAGAGAGAGTACGCTGCTGGGATGTAAGACCTCCACATTCATTCATAGTCATTTAAACCAATAACAGCGGGGAAGATTAGGTCAAATCCTAAATCTCTGATTACTATTAGCCTCCTACATAAGGATAAATCTCTTAATATTCTATCCCTTAATGCTCGCTCATTAAATATCTCTAAATTAGTTGAATTAGAAATTAAAATCCAATCTCATAACTTCAGCATAATATCTATAACTGAGACTTGGGGTAATTCAATCAATGGACAGTTGAGATACTGGGGTTCAAACTTTATACCAAAAACAGAACAGGCACAAGAAAGGGAGGACGAGTCTGTTTCTATGTAAGGAATGATATTCCATCATTTGAATCTTATACCTAGACCGACAGTGTATGGGTTACCCTTCAACCATATGGCCTACCTCAGATTGTGGTGGGCACTTGTTATCGGCCACCATCAGTTGACTTAGATTATACCATACATTTAACAAAAGAAATATCTTTAGTTGCTAATAGTGGTACTGTTCTTATTCTTGGGGATTTTAACCTCCCAACCATAGACTGGGAGGCTTTAACTGGTAGTACCCAACACGACACGCTCCTTCTCTCATCTGTCGTCGACTTAGGTCTCATCCAACTAATCAGGGAACCAACTCGAGGAACTAACATTTTAGATCTCCTTATTACTAATATTGAAAATAAAATAACAAACCTTTATGTTTCTGACCCTCTGGGTAATAGTGACCATATGTCCATACAGTTTTCCATTTCTTATGATTCACATGTTCCACTTAATAACCTCAAGATTAAACAATATGATAAGGCTGATTTTCAAAAAATTAATGATCACCTAAATAGCATTAATTGGGATCATATTCTCTTACCACTTAACACTGAAGAGACTTGGACCTACCTTAAATTAAAAATTCATGAACTTGAAAAACGGTATGTTCCTGAGAAAAATAAATATAATGACAAGGAAAAAATACCCTTATGGTTCAATAACACTATTAAGAAGCAAATCACCCTCAAACAAACATTATTTAAATCTTTAAAAAACTGCACTAATAATCTTAAAGAGGAAACACTATTTAAGTACAGAAAATCGGTCAGGGACTTAAAAACACTTATAACTGTTGCAAAACGTAATCTTGAATTTAAAATAGCCCATACAAAAGATTCACATAAAGCACTTTACTCATACCTCAATGGAAAAAAGGAAACAATAGATCTGTAGGCCCAATAGTCATTAATGATACCACCATTATCTCCGACACAGAAACAGCCACAGCATTTAATAAATATTTTTGTTCAGTTTTCTCTCAAGATGTCATCCAAAAATAAATCCCTAATTCTTATACTCAACCCATTGACTACACAATTTCTCTACAAGATACAAAGGCTAGGCTTGGAACCCTTAATAAAACAACCAGTCCTGGCCCTGATAATATAAATTCTAAATTTCTAATAGGTACATTAGACGCCATTACCTTACCGTTAACCATAATATTTAATAAATCATTAAAAGAAGTCAAAGTACCAACTGATTGGCTAACTGCCATTGTTACCCCAATATTCAAACAAGGTTCACATTCAAAAACTGAAAACTATTGACCCATCAGCCTTACTTCAATTCCATGTAAGATGATGGAGAAAATACTCAAATCCATCATCGAACTAGAAATGCACTCTTTAAATATTACAGATTTAACACAACATGGATTCAGACAGGGTTACTCCTGTACCACCAACTTACTTGCCTTCTACGAATGTGTTAGTAAAAATCTAGATTCTAACATTCCTGTCGACGTTATTCTACTTGATCACAGCAAAGCGTTTGACAAAGTATCACATGTCATCCTTGTAAATAAGCTCATTACACTAGGCTTCTCACCAGCAATTGTTAGATGGGTGCATTGTTGGTTGACAGGTAGAACCCAGAAGGTTAGGATAAAAGGGGTGTTTTCTGATGAGGGGAGGGTCTTTAGTGGGGTCCCACAGGCCTCTGTCCTGGGGCCCACATTATTTAATATTTTCACTAGCGACATGAAAATAGAATCACTAAACATCATCACCAAATTTGCCGATGATACCAAATTGGGAGGAAGAGTAGACAATTTACTTAGTCAAAGGGAATTAAAGTTAGATTTAGCTACCATCGAACAATGGGCAATAAGTAATAAAATGCTATTTAACATAACCAAATGTTCAGTCTTGCATATGGGCAAAAACAACCCCAAACGAACATACATTCTCAACAATAAAATTATTAGATCATCCCATAGTGAAAAAGATCTGGGAATAATAGTTAATCACAAACTGTCATCAGCAGACCATTGCAATAAAGTAGCTAATTTATCTAATGCACTTCTTAGATGGATTAATCACACTTTTACTTCTAAAACAGAACAATGTATAATTACTTTGTATAGATCCCATGTTCGACCTTATGCGGGCTAAGGATCCCCCTTTTGGAGCCCCTACTTGACTTCTGATATAAAGAGGATTGAGCAGATACAACACAGGGCAACAAAAATTGTTCCATACCTAGCATATTTCGATTATGAAGATAGACTAAAAAAAACCAGGCCTTTATTCACTCGAAATGAGAAGGGTTAGAGGGGACCTCCTCCAGATATTTAAACTCCTCTGATCCCCCACCCTAATGGACCAATGTGGCATTTCATATGCCATAAGGAAAATTGTACCAAGATTGCATAATAAACAGTTAAAAGTTTGTAAAGTTAGGACAAACAAGAGACTGAACTTTTTCTCTATTAGAGCCCCAAAGTTATGGAACAAGTTGCCATAAGAATTAGTGGACTGTTCCAACTTAACTACTTTTAAAATACACCTGGATAACTGGCTCTTTAGTTAAATCATTCTGGGGTACAATGCCCCACAATGTGGGGGACAATCACGATGGGCTTCAGCCTCCTTTTGTCCTTAACACCAAGTAACCAAGTAACTAGCCATTTCCCAAAATATGACAGTCTTTGATCAAAACATCCCCTTTGATGTTTCACAATCCCACAATCATGTCACTAGTTCTCTGCTAGGTGAGAAAACCATAAATGATCAGCCAGATGGCTTCCCTTCCTGCTATGTCATAAAATGCATATTCAGTTTTGAACTTCAAAAGCAGGAGCCCGGTTATAAGAGGTAATATACTGTCCCTCTGGAAGGAAGGCTTTTAATTAGGGGTTTCCCTGGTCAGTTTAACATAATGTTACTTCAGCAATACTGACACCTTGGAGGTCAAAGGTCACTTCTCTCTCGCTGACTACCAACCTTAAGCAGGCAGTCACATACCATACACATTTTATTTATAACACAAATATTATACAATATAACAATAAGCAGATGGCAGAGCATCACAGTCCTTCCCACCTAGACAGAATTTTGGTGCTCTATCCCAGGCATGGGATGAGCTCCCCAAATCAGTTCATTGCTCCTACTGTTGGACAATCCATCTGCATTTTCATTGGCTGCCCCAGCCCAGTGTTGAGACAGTCATGTCATACCCCTGCAAGGCAAAGTCCATCTTAGTAGCCTACCATTCATTTTATCCATTTGTGCCAGCCAAACTAGGGGGTTGTGGTCAGTTTGTACCTCAAAATGCTGCCCGTATAGGTATGGCTCTAACTTCTTTAGGGCCCACACTATGGCAAGACACTCTGTTTCCACAGTAGAATAAGCCTGCTCCCTGAGAAGTAACTTTTTATTGAGGTACACTATGGGGTCATCTTTCCCTTGGCTGGACTTCTGACTCAGCACTGCCCCAATACCCACACCTCAGGTGTCAGTCTGGTTTACAAGGGTCTCCTATAGTCAGGACTTGTCAATACAGGAACACTGCACAGTGCATCCTTCAGTCTGGTAAAGGCATGTTCACATGCTGTTTCCCAGGTAATTTTCTTAGGCATCCTTTTCTTTAACAGGCCAGATAAGGGAGTGGTCAGGGCACTGTAATTTGGTACAAATTTCCTATAGTACCCTGCTGTCCCTAGAAAACTCCTGACCTGCTTCTGTGTTTCTGGTCTGGGCCATGCCTTGATTGCCTCTATTTTCACTTGGTTAGGATGGAGCTGTCCCCAGCCAACAACATGCCAGAGGCACGTCACCTCAGCCAAGGCCACCTGGCATTTCTCAGCTTTGACAGTGAGCCAGGCCCTCTGTATCCTGCCCAGCACTTCCCTAAGGTGGGACAGGTGTTCCTCCCAACTGGCACTGAAGATGGCAATGTCATCCAGGTATGCTACGGTGTACTCCTCAGCACCATTTAACACCTGGTTCGCCTACCTTTGGAAAGTGACTGGGGCATTCTTCATTCTGAAAGGCATTACTTTAAATTTGAATAACCCTATCAGAGTAGTGAAGGCCAACCTCTTTCTAGCTCTGGCAGTTAACTCTACCTGCCAATACCCTTTTGTCAGGTCAGTAGTTGTAAAGTATGTCGCCCCTCCCAATTTGTCTAAGAGTTCGCCTGTCCATAGCATTCGGTGGGTGTCTGACTTCATGACTGCATTGAGGCTACGATAGTCCACACAAAAATAAGTAGAGATATCTGGCTTGGGAACAAGGATTACAGGTGAGGCCAGGGGCTGTGGGATTTCTGGATTGCCCCTAAATCCAGCATTTCCTCCACCTCCCTCCTAATGCCCTTTTGGACAGCCTCTGACACCCGATATGCTGTCCACCGTATGGGCACCTGCATGCCTGTCTCCACATCATGCGTCACTAAGGGGGTTAGTCCAGGCTTGGCACTAAACAGTGGGGCAAAGTCTGCTAAAACCTCCCTTACTTCCTGGATCTGGTCTGGAGTCAACTGGGGTGACATTTTAACTGCCTCCACAGAGGACTCCCACTTGCTTTCTTCCAGCAAGTCCAGAAGGGCATCCTTCGTCTGTCCCCTCCCCAGGACTGCACACTGCAAACACCATGTCAGCCCTATTAGCACGTGGCTTCATCATGTTGACATGGTACATTCTTTGTGTATGTTGTCTGTCAGTTAACTCTATAATGTAGTTTATGTCACTTACCTGTCTGACTAGTTTGTACGGTCCTGCCCATTCGGCCTGCAGCTTGTCTTTCCAGACTGGGATTAGGACCATGTCTTCCTGACCCACAGTTTATGGGTGAGCTCTGGCCCTGTGGTTGTACCACACCTTCTCTGTTTGTTGAGCAGCTGCCAGATTGCTCTGGGCTGTCCCCATAAGCTCCCTCAGCTTTTTCCTAAACCTAAGGACATAATCCTCTGTGGGAGTTCCCTGGGTGGTGTGCTTGCCTTCCCAGTCCTCCTGGATCAAGTCTAGGGGCCCATGTACCCAGTGTCCATATAACAGCTTGAAGGGGGGAACCCTGTTGACTCTTGGGGCACCTCCCTGTATGCAAACAAGAGGGAGGAAAGGTATTTCTCCCAGTCCCTCCAATGCTGTTCAGCAAAGGCTTGGAGCACTGACTTCAGGGTACCATTAAATATTTCCACAAGTCCATTGGCTAGTGAATGATAAGGTGTTGTGCGTCTCTGTGCCACCCCTCACTTCTCCCACAAACATTTCATCAGGTCCGACATGAAGGAACCCCCTTGATGGGTGATAACCTCCTGTGGAAACCCAACATGGGAGAAAATCCCTAGTAAGGCATCTGCCACTTTGTCTGTCCTCACTGAGGATAGGGTGACTGCCTCTGGGTACTGGATGGCATAATCCACCACAGTCAGGATGGACCTCTTCCCAGAGGAGCTGGGGGTATTTAAAGGCCCCACAATATCCATTCCCACCCTCTGGAAGGGCTCCTCCACAATGGGTAAGGGAATTAGGGTAGCTTGTGTTTTCTTACCCACCTTCCCTATTTCTTGGCATCGGTGACAAGACCTGCAATACTCCTTCACCTGCTAGGTGAAGTTGAGCCAGTATAGAAATTCTGGGCCAACCACTGCATAGTGCGCACAATTCCCAGATGACCAGGCATGGGAATATCATGTGCAGTCTTGAGCAACTGATCATGGTACCCCTTGGGAATGACAAGCTGACTGCTTATCACCCCTCTCTCTGTCTTAGCATCCTGCATATACATCAGTCCATTGTCCCAATAAACCTTATGTTTTCCGTCACCTCCCTATGCTCCATCAGAGTCTGCCCAAGCCCTCAGCTTCTCTAGACTAGGGCCACTTTTCTAAGCAGCTGAAAACTTTTTACACATTCCCAAGGCATGGGACAGGTCCCCTTCAGTGTCAAAACTAGGGTCCATAGCTCTACCATCAGGGCATTCAGGATCACTGCCATCTCTAACCATCTGCCAATGGGTCACTCCTCTTTCCTCAGAGTAACCTTCTGTAGCTGTTTAGTTAACTGCTACCTGGGGAATTTCTACCCCCTTTCATTATTCTCCAAATCAGGAGACACAGGGTGTGGAACCCGCCTCCCAGTGGTTTCCACAGGGGCTACTATGGGGTCCAGGGAACTACAATTTTCCTTTGCAGCTTGGCTGTGGGTAACTGCACACACCATCATCTGTTTGAGATTGTTGTAGATAATGACATCAACAGCCAAAGTCTCAGCTACAGCAACCTTTTGCACAGTTCCCCCTGTCTTGCCCCAGTCTAGGAGGACACTAGCGATTGGCAATGTTTTCTCCTCCCCAGTGAATCCCCATACAGTCACAAATTGATTGGGTATAAGCCGACCAGGCTCTACCAAATCCATTTTTACTAAAGTCAGGGATGTCTCCGTGTCCCTCAATCCATGTGTCTGTACACCATTCATAGTGGGTGCATGTGTTCCCTCATGTTTACTGGCATGCTTTCAGGGATACACAAGCAACTCACTTCTTTCCTAGCACCACTCTGTGCACTGTTTGTCCTTTTGGGACACTGCCTGGCCAGATGACTAAGTTCTTTGCAAACCCAACATTAATTTATTTTCTCAGGTAAATCTTTTCTTTGTAACCTGGGGCCACCTGGTTCAGTGGAGGCAGGGAGGGTTTTAGCTGCCCTGAAGGTGTGCTTTTCCATTTCTGTGCTGCCACACCCTCCCCATTTGCTCTCAGAGCAGGTCTGCTCCTGGCATAGTGGTCCGAGAGTTCAGCAGCCTCTTGCACTGTTTTTTGGATCGCGGTCCTCCAGCCAGGTTTTCAGCTCTACTGGGCATGCCCCAAAAAGCTGCTCTAACAGTAAAACATTTTCAATTTTTTCTACAGAGTCTGCTTCAATTCCTTCCCACCAACATTTTAAAAAATGATGTTGTTTAGTGGCAAGCTCCTCATAGCTCATGTCAGAGCTTTTCCTGAGCTTACGGAATTTAAATCTGTATGCTTCTGCAGTTAAATCATACTTTTTTAAAAGTGCAGCTTTAAGTTTACTGTAATCATTACTGTCCTCATTGGCCATTTGACCCAATGCATCCTGAGCTTTCCTGGTAAGTAGCAGGGATAGCTTGAAGCTCCAGGACTCTCTAGGAATATTTGCCTGAATACATACTTTTTCAAAGGAATTGAAAAAGGCATCCATAGCTTCCCCTTCATTAAATTTAGCTATCAATTTAGAATTTAGTTTGTAACCCAGTCCTGTAGTTCCAGTTAAACCCAGGCCATTTACCTGCTCTGGTGCTGGGGTTTGGAGTCATAGCTTCTCCAGTTCATGTTACCTCTGTCGCTCATGCTCTTCTCACTCAGCCTCTCGCTACTGTCACTCAGCCTCCCACTGTTTTCATTCAGTCTCTCGCTGTTCTCACTCAGCAGCTTGCTGCTCTCGCCTCTCTTCTCTCTGGAACTTCAGCTCCATTCTCCACAACTCCATCTGTAGCCTGAGCCCTGTTGGCTACAGAATGTTGGTGACCTTTTCCTGCTGCTGTAGCCCTTGGCTTGCACTGGCCCTGCTGTTCTCCTCACTGGATCTGGACACTGCACAGGACCCTGGACCCTCCATGCCAAAGGTTCGGCTCTTTTCAGTCAAAGATTGTGACTTGAGGCTCTGGGCATCGGTTGCCACCAGAACCTCCATGAGGTTTTGCTTGTTGGCTCTCCCCTTGTGCTGGACTCCTCTCTCCTAGCACAATTGCTTCAGGTAGCCTGCAGTGTGCCTGCTGTAGTTGGAAGCCATCTTCTTCCCTAACTATGACTATACTAACTTGCACTCAAAAAAAAAAATAAGACAGATAGGAAACTTTGACTGTAAGCACAATAATATAGTTCTGTTTACTTTTTAAAAATCACTGCCTTGTTTTGCATGTGAGCTGTACAGTATTAATCTGACACACTGGACTGTTAATGCTTGTGTTACCAATTACTTTTAAATCACCCTGCTGCCAACCAAATCTGTCACAAATGTACTCCACAGGTCAGGCTTTATGCTCCCACACTGCCAACCTTGAAGTGCAATAGTGTGAACAGGAGACAGACAAGGTAACTCTCCTGTCTGTTTTGGGTCCAAATCACCTACCAGCCTTGAGTCCTGGGGTCAGATGTGAACCTTATGTTAGCATATGCAGTTAGCAGGCTCAGATACATACCCTCTTCCGGGGATGCAGTACAGTCCTTCACCCAGGGGCACCCAATCAGGTTTCCAAAATGTACCCTTATGACTCAGTATGAGACCTAGGTATATTCTTATCTTTAGCAAGATTAGTAACACATTTAAGCCCTTAACAGCTGTCAGACTTAAACACAGGTTCAGCATTCACATGTAAAAGAACTGAGAAAAAACACAGGCAGTATTGTAAAGAAAATATTGTTTACTAAAAATTGTAAAACAAGTAAAATCAAACACAGAACAATTAGATCAATAACTTACAGTCATATAAAATAAATGGGAACTTATAGAACACAAATACGCCTCCCACAAATACTTAAAAGTTCTTGCCTAGCTAGATATTACCATAAAGTGCCTTCTTAAATCCAGAGAACTAAGTCTCTCTTGAGTTCAGATTAAAAAACTATGCTTTCCTTAGATGCCTTTCCATTTCAAAATCCATCTCCCCACCCTTTTTCGTGAGGTCACAGTTAGATCCTCCTATAACTTTAACTTCTTAATATAACTATCCACAAGGCTGCATGGTATTACTGTGAAAATCAGCAACTAGTCATTTCCCAAAATATGACAATCTTTGATCAAAACATCCCCTTTGATGTTTCACAATCCCACAATCATGTCACTAGTTCTCTGCTAGGTGAGAAAACCATAAACGATCAGCCAGATGGCTTCCCTTCCTGCTATGTCATAAAATGCACATTTAATTTCCAACTTCAAAAGAAGGAGCAGGTTATAAGAGGTAATAAACTGTCCCTCTGGAAGGAAGGCTTTTGCTTAGGGGTTTCCCCTGGTCAGTTTAACATAATGCTACTTCAGCAACACTGACACCTTGGAGGTCAAAGTCACTTCTCTCTCACTGCCTACTAACCTTAAGCAGGCAGTCACATACCATACACATTTTATTTATAACACAAATATTATACAGTATAACAATAAGCAGATCGCAGAGTGTCACAATCATGTTAATATTTCCGTGCTTAGAGTTAATCAGAAATTAGGATCCGCCTACCAGATAAGACAATTCCTGTCCCATGAGTTGTGCCTAGCAATTGTGCAAGGCAACCTTCTACCCCCTTTACTGCTCCTCCATATATTTCCCTGTGTCATCAGTCCTGTGATCCAGGTTGACATCAGTTTACAACAGCATCTGCCACTTTATCCTCCTCTCACTCTTTTCTACCAATCATTGTGACTTATAGAAATCACTTGGTTGGCTCCCACTTCAAGGATGCTTCAGCTATGCCTTGGGCTGCCCAATAGACACTACACTCAGAGATGGTCCCCTGTCCCCTTATGTATCCCCTACTCACGGGCAAAGTGGATACTAGATGCCTCCATGAATCATCCATCCTCCCCCTGGTAGTTCCCAGAATCTCCACTACCATGGGCAATAAAACCTTTTCCGTCTCTGCCCCCTCTTTATGGAACAAGATCCCTATATTGCTCCACTTGTCCTTCTCCCACTTATCCTTCAAAAGCCACTTTAAAGATTGACTACTACTGGAAGACAAATGCCACTGTCCATCTGTGTAAGCTGGATGAGTCCCCCCTTCCCCCACCTTTTGTGGGGGTCTCCCCACTCTTGCAACAAACCGACACCCCTCTTTCTCCAACTTCTTTCCCACTCCACCTGACCCTCTCTTCCCTCAACTCCCTATAATCTACTCCACTGCACTTTGCTTATTGTGGACTGTTGCACTGAATTTTGAATATTCACCTGGTTGTCACTTGATTTTTTTATTGGCATGCCGTTTTGAAATTGCACTTTACATGGTTTACCTGGTAATTTGTCACCCACTGTATTGTTCTCCATGTTCCTGTGATGATGTATATGGACTTGCTGCTAGCCTACAACTTCACTTTGTACTTTATTGTATTCTCATTTTTGTTAATACCCTCTGTACTGTAACTCCCTGCACCTCATTGTTAATGGTCTGCATTATGGCCATGTTACTCCTCCTTTATTCTGTTTTGCTAAATGTGCCATTGTTTCTGGCCATGGTCTTGCCTGAAAATGGTTCCTTGGATCGGAGCATCTACCCGGTCACCAAAGACACAATTAAAAAAATAGATAAATAAATAAATACTTCTTAAATTCTGCTGTACATTTGTAGACAAAGGGTAACACTAGTGAATAAATGCAGTGTTTATCTGATGTTTTGGGGCTTAATACACTTTTGTAGGGTTTAAAAATATTTCCGTGTTCAGGACATGTTTAAGTGTTTTGAACCATCCTGCCCGACTGTACCATAATACCGCAGTGGATATGTTATGTCATGAAGTCTGAGGAGCCAGACAGCTCCATGTGTCACAGTAAATGTATAAGGAACCCTGTCTTTGATGTCCAAGATCTGCCCTATATGTTTAGTTGATTATCTTAAATGAGATTGAAATTGTGAATTACAGTCACATTTTCTCTAAAAGAGTGATGGACAAGTAGAACAAGCTGCAGGAGGAAGTGATACAGGGGCAAATCAGTGAGCAGCTCCAAGCAGGTATGGGACAGGAATATGGTGTTCATTAGAAATGGGGTGGCAGAAACAAAGGAAGGCATGGCCACTAAGGCTAGTGCAAAGTAGTTGGGTAGGGTGGGCAGGCTGAATGGGCCAGAGGGCTTTTTTCTGTGTCATTCTCTATGTATCTGTGTATCTGTCTCTACTCCACAAGCATGTCTCTCTCATACCTTGAGTGCAATCAGTGATGACTCAGTGCCAAATTCTCTTTGAGCAAATGAAGAACCCACAACATAAACTAAACCACCTCATCAGATCAAATGATCCATGCAGCTACAACCCTACAACTTCCTACTGCTAGCTTTTGGAAGACAGAAATCTTGCTTTTAGAGCAGAAAGCAGCTGACTTAAAAGCTACAGTTTTTCTTACAAATTTAACACTTCTATCTCAGCAGGAGTCAGTGCCTGTTGGGGTTAAGCAAACAGATACTTTATTAGAAGTAGAGGGGGTCTCATTTAGGGTTAAAAAAAAGAAAGTCAGTGTGTGTTTCTATGTTGGGGAGGGGGCACGGGGTCAATACCACGCATAGCAGAATGTCATGTGACTTAATCGTGTTGAGCGATTCAATGAAATCTTTGTTTCTGTGGGGGACTCTGACCCCCTGGATCCCCCCACTAAGGATTCTAACTCTGGGGGTCCAACCACGAGCGCCTGGGTCCAGTTTCGACATAATGCCATGCGCTATTAAGCTGCATTTACATTATGACCTGGTACGGGGAGGGTACTGTATCAACTTAGTTTGTTAAATCAGTAGGAGGGGAGAGAGGTTAATTGGGGGTTGTGGCTTAGGCAGTAGAAAAGCAGGTGTATCCAATTACAACTTCCTACTGCTAGCTTTTGGAAGACAGAAATCTTGCTTTTAGAGCAGAAAGCAGCTGACTAAAAAAGCTACAGTTTTTCTTACTAATTTAACACTTCTAGCTCAGCAGGAGTCAGTGCCTGTTGGGATTAAGCAAACAAATACTTTATTAGAAGTAGAGGGGGTCTCATTTAGGGTTAAAAAAGTCAGTGTGTGTTTCTGTGTTGGGGAGGGTACTGTATCAACTTAGTTTGCTAAATCAGTAGGAGGGGAGAGAGGTTAATTTGGGGTGTGGCTTAGGCAGTTTAAAAGCAGGTGGCTCCAATTACAACTTCCTGATGTTAGCTTTTGGAAGACATAAATCTTACTTTTAGAGCAGAAAGCAGCTGACTAAAAAAACTACCATCTGTCTTACTAATTGCCCTCCATCCTACCTCTCCACCCTAAGCCAGTTCTATTTTTATAGCCACTGGATTTGACTGAGAACAGGAACTTCCTGTTTGGCAGTAGGAAGGAAAGGAACATAGAGAAACATTAGTTTTGTCAACCCTGAATGAAAAAAGTAGCTCTTCCCCCCCCCCCAGCTGCTGGAGGTCTAACTCTGAGCAAGGAAGAAGGAAACTGCTGAAGAATACAGGAAGTTGCTGTCCCAGAACAGGAAGGGTGAGAGCTATAAGGAGAGGAGGGAGTAAGCATACAGAGCAACAGGAGAGGGGACACAAAAAAATACATGATGGGAGTAGTGCAGTGCAATGGCTGTGGGGTGCCAGTGTTCCGGGAGTCATGCTGGAGGCTGCAGTGCTGCCCTATTTGCAGCACCTCTCTGGTCTGAGGGAGGAGGTTGCCCATCTCCAGGCTGACCTGGCTAGGATTTTTTGAAACCTCTTCCCCCATCCAGGGACCACCAGGGCCACTGCCACTTCCTCAGAGGTTGCCAAGAAAGAGGAGTGGCTGGACCAAGGTGGGCTCAGGGAGGGAGAGGGTGGTGGAACAGAGGTCCATCCCTCCAGCTGTACCTCTCCACAATTCATACGCCATTCTGGTGGCTAGAGGTTGCTCTATGGAGGCACCTGCAGTGGAGACCAAGGAGGATGCTGGGAACCTCCACAATGGAGACCCACAGGAGGGTGGCACAGGACCCAACAGGGGAAGGAAACAACTCCTGGTGGGGGACTCAATCATTAGGGGGGTAGAAGTGGGGGAGGAAGGGGAGAGGGAGGTAAGATGCCTGCCTGGCACCATGGCTTGAAAGGGACAGGAAGCAAATCCTCAGGATTGTGGGAGCAGCTGCATGAGGGAGGGAGCTGGATGTCATTGTCCACCTAGGGACAAATTACCTGGCTGGGAATGGGATCAGAGCAGTGCAAGAGGGAGTTTGTAGAGTTGGGGAGGGGCCTTAGACAAGTAGTGCATATGTTAAGCTTCTCAGAGGTGCCGCCTGTCTGTGGCAAGGGTGATGCTAGGGTACTCCACACTATGGAATTCAATGAATGGTTGAAAAACTGGTGTGGAGCTCAGGGTTTTGGTTTCACTGGGGAATGGGGAGCCACCTGGAGGGATGCAGGCCTATACTGGCATGATGGTCTGCATCTGTCTAGGAGGGGAACCAGGATCCTAGGTGATAGGTTTAAATGCTTCATTGGCAAGCATTTAAACTAGCAAAGAGGAGGCACAGAAAAGGAGCAGGAAATCCCAGCCTCCCCCCACAAAACATGGTAATTATTGAGGTAAACACCAAGGTAGAGAAGTCATTAGGGAGCAAGACAGAGGTAAATGCAAAAAAAGGCAAAGGCAGTAAGGACAGGGATGGGGCTAAAAGGGGTAAGGCCATTAAAAAATGGAGGGTGATGAGTACCAATGCCCATAGTCTGTGTAACAAGCTCCCTGAACTAGTTGCCTTGATAGAAGAGGGATGCCTGGATATTGTGGCAGTCACAGAACATGGTACACAGAGAACCATGACTGGGATGTCAACGTACCAGGATACACAATCTACAGGAGGGACAAGGAGGGTAAAAGAGGAGGAGGAGTAGCTCTCTATGTAAGGGAAGGAATCAAAGCAACAGACCTAAAGAGTAAACAGCGAGCAGATGAGGCACTCTGGGTCACCCTGGAGACAGGGAATGGCACCACAATCCGCATGGGGGTTGTATTCAGACCCCCATCTCAGGGGGAAGGAATAGACAAGGAAATGATAGAAGGCATCCTTAGAATGGCAGAAAAAGGGGAGCTATTGTTGATGGGGGACCTGAATATGCCAGATGTTAACTGGAGCACCTTTGTTGCAGGCACATCCAGGAGCAGGGTCATTCTTGATGCCCTACAAGGGGTATGCCTCAGATAGCTAGTATTGGAACCCACTTGGGAGGGAGCAATCTTAGACCTGGTATTCTCAAATGGGGATGGAGAAATAATCTTGGATTTAGAAGTGGGTAGCCATCTGGGAATAAGCAACCACCAAACAGTGTGTTTCACGGTAAACACAGCCATAGAGTCAAGCCATACAAAAGCAAGAGTATTGGACTTTAGGAGGGCTGACTTTGGGAAAATGAGAGAGTGCCTCAGAAAAGCAGTAGCAAATAGGCAAGAAGGAGAGGTGGAGAAACAACGAGGAGTAAGCAAAACAGCCATCACAGAGGCAACAAGCCTTTGTGTGAAGCAAATCAACAAAACACAATGAAGGAAAAAAACGCTATGGTTCTCAAAAGAGGTGGCAGGGAAGGTTAAGGAGAAAAGAATAGCATTCAGGAAATATAAGGAAACACAGAAGGAGCAGGACAGAGAACTCAGTTAAAGCAGAAAGAGACAGGGAAGGCAGTCAGAATAGCAAAGGCCCAAACTGAGGAAAGGATAGCCAACTCTGTTAAGAAGGGGTATAAAACCTCTTATAGATACATTAAGGAGTGAAGAAAAACCAAGGGAGGGATACTGAGGCTTAATAAAGGGGAAGGAATGTGGGCAGAGGGTAACAGTGAAAAAGCAGGGATACCAAAGGAATATTTCTGCTCAGTATTCACAAAGGAAGAGGAGGAGGAGGTACCTAAACCAAATAAGAGAAACACTCTGGATATGAATGTCAATACCAGGCCATTCACAGAAGAAAGGGTTCTGAAAGAGCTAGTAAAATTGAAGGTGGACAAAGCAATGGGGCCTGATGGGATTCACCCAAGAATTCTAAAAGAACTAAGGGGAGAACTAGTGACACCACTGACTACTCTCTTCAACAAATCATGGGAGGATGGAGTGGTACCTGAGGACTGGAGGAGGGTGGATGTGATTCCTCTTCACAAATGTGGGAGTAGGGCAGAGGCAGGAAACTACAGACCAATTAATTTTACCTCAGTGGTAGGGAAAATGATGGAATCACTTCTGAAGGGAAGAATTGTTGAGTACCTAGAGGCCAGTGGGGCACAGGATCCAAGGCAGCATGGATTCACAGCAGGAAGGTCATGTCAGATGAATCTAATAGATTTATTTGACTGGGTGACCAAAGTAGTAGACCAGGGAGGGGCTATGGACATGGCCTACCTAGATTTGAGCAAGGCATTTGATACAGTCCCACACAAAAGATTAATATACAAGTTAACCAGCCTTAGAGTGGGTCCCAAGGTGGTAGCCTGGATAAAACATTTGCTGGACAACAGGACGCAAAGGGTAGTAGTAAACGGAGTCCACAGTGAAGAAAGGAGGGTTACTAGCGGGGTACCACAGGGTTCAGTACTGGGACCGGTCCTTTTTAATGTCTTTGTAAGTGACACTGCAGAGGAACTGGAAGGAAAAGTATGTCTCTTTGCAGATGACACAAAGATCTGCAACAGGGTTGATACACAAGATGGAGTGGAAAGGATGAGAAGGGACTTGGCAAGGTTGGAGGAATGGTCGAATGTATGGCAGCTAAGATTCAATGCAAAGAAGTGCAAGGTAAAGCACCTGGGAAACAAAAACCCAGGGGAAGAGTACACAATGGGAGGTGAGATACTGATAACAACAACAATGGAAAGTGACCTGGGGTAATTATATCAGATGACCTAAAGGTGGGCAAGCAATGTGAGAAGGCAGTAAGGAAGTCTGGGAGGATACAGGGATGCATAGGGCGAAGCATCAACAGTAGAAAACAGAAAGTTGTTATCCCTCTGTACAGTTGGTGAGACTCCATCTGGAGTACTGTGTGCAGTTCTGAAGACCCCATCTCTGCAAAGACATAGACAGAGTGGAGGCTTTCCAGAGCAGGGCAACCAAAATGGTGCAGAGTCTGCACCAGAAGACATATGAAGAGAGACTAAAGGAGCTTAATATGTATACCCTTGAGGAAAGAAGGGAGAGGGGAGACATGATAGAAACTTTCAAGTACCTCAAGGGAATCAACAAAGTCCAAGAGGGTAGCATCTTTCAGAAAAAGAGATGTGCAAGAACAAGGGGGCACAATTTGAAAATAGAGGCGGAACGGCTCAGAGGTAATGTGAGGAAGTATTTTTTCACGGATAGGATTGTGGATGCATGGAACAGCCTTCCTGTGGAGGTCGTGGAGTCAAGAATAGTGGGGGAATTCAAGAATGCATGGGATAGAAATAAGGCAATTCTAGTGGGGGGTAGGAGGAAGTAAGCTGTTGATTAACTAGAATCTGCAGCTTATCCATCAGGTAGGGAAATGGGCAGACTAGGTGGGCCAAGCGGTCCTTATCTGCCATCAAATTCTAGGTTTCTATATTTCTATGTTTCTATGTAGAAGGAGAACCCGATTCTCCACAGAAAGAACCAGGAAACAAAGATTCCACAGGAGTTTCATCCCTTGACCCTATCAGACTTTTCGCCTGCTAACCCTACAAACCTCCCCCTCTCCTTGCTCTCCACTGGTCAGACTGATGCTCACCACCCACCTAGCAATGTCTAGTAATGACCGCCAGCTCATAAAAATGCTGACCCAACCCAACAATGTCTGCAGTGGTACTCTGCCCCAGCTGCCTTATGTCTAATTCAGCGACATCATTGTAACCTGTGTACATACAGCAGAGCCTGGCAGGATGCAATGCCATACTGCAGCAGGATTACTGCAAGAAACAAAGCAATTTCAAAGACAGTTAAGTCCTTTTGTCTTGCAGTAACACGAGACCCTGAATTACGCCCTGACTGGGTTCCACTGAATGACGAGCGTCTGCTCATTTGTTTGTTTGCTGGTGTAACCCCCCTGCAAATGGGGGTTCCCAAAAGTCTTCCAAGAGCTTTCCTATTTGCTCAGAGCCTGGTTGGTGTTCGGTGTTAAAGCCATTTAACTATGATTGCCAGTGAGTGCTTTTAAAGCCTCCAAGTACTGTCTCTTTAAGGGCTGCCTGCTTGCAGTCATAATTAATTTGGATGGGGGGGTCTGTGAGTTTCCCTGCTTGAGTTCTGCTCGAGCTGCTGCCTAAGCTCTCCGTTTCTGCCGTCACTGAGCAAGCAGAGGGAGCCCAACTGAAAGATGTAACTACTTGCGGGGAATTATGCACAGTAGTAGTAATAATGCAGTTTGTCTAACCTGCCTTTCTTGCAGCATGGACTGTTTCTGTTGAGCTCCACCATTTTGGTCCTGAACTGCCGAATTGGACCAATTGGGTTGAGAGGACTCTAAAATGGAGCCTGGCAAAGTGGAACTTATGGTGCCAGACTCTGGGAAATGTAGTTTTGGATCCTTGGTGCCTTTTTGCACCAACAGGGGGAGTGTGTTTGTGACTGACAGAAGAACCAGCCAATTGAACCTTTTGGATCTAAGGGAAATCCCCTGAACTGTCTGCTGGCAAGCCAGATTCGAGTTGGAAGCTGAAGGAGCAGCACCTCTGTGTGTTCGGGCGGCCGTTGCGGCGTAGTTCACGTGGGAGACCTGTGGAAGGCCTGACTTCTTGCCTACTTGTTTGATTTCTGCCCTGAGAGGGAGAAGAGGACTTCATCGGACTGATTCCGAATTTGTAGAGAATGAAGCAAGCTGCTGTGGGCCAGGCTTACCCTGTAGAAGACCAAAGATTTACTGAATGTGATCGGCCTGTCAGAAACTTTAGCTACTGTAGTGCTCCTGGGTTTAGCAGTGATTTTGCGATCGGGACCGAGGAGTCGCCTGCCTGGTACAGTAAACTTTCTTTACATATGAATGTGCTATATGCTGGAAGGGGATTGTGGTCAGATCCCCCTTGCTGTAAACTATGTGATAATTGCTGGAAGCTGTTCCCAGCTGCATTGTACTGAATTCGCTTGCTTTCACCTGCCAGTGGGCCCTGCCACGAGGGTCTTGTCTTGCTACCCTGCTCCTTCTGGCAATCCAGAACACACATCATTCCTCCTGTGTTCAGCCTGGATACCATGAGTAATCATCAGGGTAGCTCCCTGCAACATTTTCTAATCAAAAGGGTGTCATCTGATTGTCTTGCATTTTCTTTTCATGAACTGAGCCATCTAGCTACAGATTACAAATTATTTGTGTGTATATTGTTTTTCCATCACAGGGCCCCACCCAGCTGCGACGCCGGCTACCCCGGGCAACTATCCTGGCTAGCCCATCTGCCTTTTTTACCTGGGTACCCAGTGTGTGTGTGACAGTGTGGGGGAATTCTGTACTGCATGCATAACAGTGTGATTATTATAGAGAGTAAGCTAATTAACCTGATTGCCCCTATCCTTGTTAAACCCCCCTGAATAAATCAGATCTTACTGTTTCTGCATTTAAACTGACTGTGGTTTCCGTTTGTATTGGGGGTACTGTACTGTTGTCATTTGTGCTGCCTAACCTTGTTTTACAGGGGGTCCTCAGGGTCGAACTGGAGAAATCAACCCTGGTGGTAAGTGTTAATTGTGAAGGTACTCATTGTGTATTGTGTGAGCCACTAGTGGGAACTGAGGGGGGTCACAGTGTCCCAGAGGGCTGTGCCCATGCTAGTTTGACCACTACCAACCCTGACCTCTGGGTGGAGGCACCCGTCACCTAACCTAGACCCTTAACCTGCTACTAGCCAAGTAGGCAGGGGTAGTAGCCCTTGGGATAGCGCCACCTAGGGGTTACACTTGATTAGATGAATGTGTAAAGAGCCTTGTAATTATGTAAGTAGATTTCCACTACATGCCTGTCAAACTTCACTCCCTCCTTGGGAGTTTGCCAGATAAACCCGTTTCAATCTTAATCACTAAGGGGTCACATCATGAATTTGCTTTATTTTGGCTTCAACAAAGCTTTTGACTTGGTGCCCCACAGACACTTGCTGAAGAAGATGGATGATCTAGGTATGGCTAAGGATATAGTTAACTGAGTAAGAAGCAGGCTAAGCAGTAGGTAAACAAAGAAACAATAGCACAAGTGCATCATCCTGTCGTGTGAAACTATTCGAGGTTGGGAGCCTGAACTGCATGGGTGGCTGTGCTAATTTTTGGCTGTGGCAACTACAATAAAGCGTTGGAAATATATACCTGTGGTGCTATTGTTTCTTTGTTTGCTCTACGGACTACTTTGAAGCATGCGTGTGGAGCTGAAGATTTGTTCTTACAGACTAAGGGGTAGGCAGCAGAGGGTTGTGGTCAAAGGGTCAAATCAGAAGAGAGGAAGGTCATGAGCAGGGTGCCACAGGTATCTGTCCTGGGCCTGATCCTCTTTAATATGTTCATCAGAGACATTGGAGAACATATCCAGGGAAGGTTGTGTCTTTTTGCAGATAACACTAAGCTCTGTAGGAGGGTGGATAGTAATAAGGGAATCAGAGAAAAGCAGAGTGACTTATAACAGCTAGAAAGGTGGTTTACGGTTTGGTAGTTGAAATTCAGTGGCAAAAAGTACAAAGTGATACACCTAGGGAACAAGACTCCCAGGACAGAGTACTGAATGGGTGAGGTGAGACTTAGGACTATGGCTGAAGAACGTGACCTAGGAGTTACTCATCACTGACACCCTCAACCAATCAAGACAGGGCAACAAGGCCTATGGTAAGGCAAGCAGGATGGCAGCGTGTATAGAGAGGAGTACTACTAGCAGGAGGAAGGAGGTAATACTACCCCTTTATAGATCTTTAGTGAGGCCACACCTGGAGTACTGTGCCCAGTTCTGGAGCCCCCACCTCAGGAAGGATAGGGACTGGCTGGTGATTGTGCAGCGCAGGAGTAACAAAAATGATTCAGGACCAACAGGGCAGGTTCTATGAGGGGCATGTACTTGCTGGGCACCAGAAGGGAGAGGGGAGATATGATGGAGACCTTCAAGTTCCAAAAAGGATTACACAAGGTGAACAGCAAGGAACTACTAAGCTTGAATGCTAGCTTGAGGTCACAAGGGCATGAGTGGAAGCTGACAGGAGGGAGGTTCAGAAGAGACATGATGAAGTATTATTTTCATAAAAGGTGGTGGAGCAATGGAGCAGTGTACAGCCGAAGTGGTGGGTGCTAAAACTGTTGATGGTCTCAAACACGGTTGGGACAGTTCGCACCTGGAAATCAGCCTTGGCTCAGTGTGTCTTTCCTGGTCATCAAAATTTTAAATAAAAAAAAAATAAAACAAATAATATGCTACCCCTTCTACGTGTTTTTTTTTCTTTGCATAACAGTGGTCTCTCATTTGATGACAATGGATGGAAAAAAAAATGCCCCTGTTAAAATGAATGGGAAAATACAAGCTCTCAGACTGGACCCTTGAGCCTTTAATTATTAAAGCAAGTGTTCCCGGTGGCCTGGTGGCACTGAGGGTTGAGACACTAGACACCACACCTCACGCCACACCGGCGACCTGGGTTTGGGAGCAGACTTGGGCCATCGGGGGTCAGCAGGGGAGGGAGAGGATTGAGCGTCCGATGTACTGCTCTCCTCTCCCAGGGTGGGCTTCGGGTCTAGCTTCACGCAATAGTGGCCCCTGATGGAGATTGGTGGCACTACAGGTAGCGTCACTGTAAAGGGGTGGAGTAGCAGAAGGTAGCAGTACATTTGTGTGCAGATGTCATTGTTCCAAGGAGAAACACTTCACAGAAAAACCCTGGCCCCTGGGATAGGTGACAGCTGCCTCCAGTACCCCGCTGCCACACGCCCAATGCCGGGCTTGTCATGTCAGCTCTCCTGACCCCTCACCCTGCCTTGTGACTGAAGCACTAGATTACAGATACAGCATCAGGAAGTGAATGGTTGCCCCACCTCAGGGGGCTCAGAGCTGGGGGGTCCATTGGTTCAAGGTAGGTGGGGAGTGTCTGTCCCCGATTTCCTGGTGGGCGGGCTTCAGATGGGGTGGTAGAGCAGTGGTGGTGAGAGAGGTTAGCTTGAGAGAGTTCCCAGGTGGCCAATGAGAAAGAAAGGTAAAAGCAAAAACAAAAAAAGCAAGTGTTCCTTCCACCATTGGTCCTGGCTCCAACCAGTGAAGATTCTAACAGATGGTCACTGACCCTTTAAGAATTAAAAAAAAATATGCCTTTATTTCCACTGATGGCTATGGCTCCCAAAGTGTGCATTTTGTAGGACAATGCTTTTCATCTCTCCTGCGTCCCTACTCTTTTTAATCCTTGACTCAGCCTGCAAATATTTTTTTTAAAGATACAATTCTGTTTTGTTTCTGGGGAAACAGACTTAAAAGACAGATAAAAGTCAAGTGGCAGTACAGCTGTTGCATGCATCACCCTCACTCTTATTACTTTCACAGATACTGAAGTTTCAGCGAGATGCAGAGACATGGTTCTCGTGCAGTAGGCTAGGTGTAAAGCATATCTGCATCTTATTGAAATTTTAGTGCTTGTGAGATGAAGAAATAAGATTATCATGCAAATTAAAAAGAACACACACATAATATCCCACTCTCTCATTTCCCTGAATTTTCAGGCTACAGCATATGGTCTGGTATCATGTTGGGCACTGAACCAGAATGAAAGTATTGAAGGTAATTACGAAATTAGCTAAGGGATTTCTACAAGTTTTCCCTATTACAGTCGTAGGGCAGTATACTGTCCGTAAATGAGGACAAGCCAAGCTTCATTTCCCTAGCTTTGTTTTTTTTTTGTAAGCATGCGTCCTACTCAGTCAGCTGTTAAACTTTTCTCAACTGCGACGTGGCCTGAACACTGTACAATAATCACTTTCACAATACCCCTGGTACACCACACAAGTACCCACACTGTTTACACTTACCACAAGGGCTAGTTCCTCTGCCTCAACCCTGGGGACCCCTGTAAAACAAGGTTATGCACAGCAAATAGCAACAGTACAGTACTTTGAGTACAAACTGGAACCACAGTCAGATTACATGCAGAAAAAGTTAGATCTGATTTATTCAGGGGACTTGAACAAGGGAGGGGCAAAATCAGGTTAATTAGCTTAAAGGTTATATCACTCAAGCAGCTATGCATGCGCTTTGAGTCCCCCCACACAGTCACACCTCTGGGTACCTAAGTGGAGAAGAGCTGGACTAGCCAGGACTGTTGCCCGGGGTTGGCCGGCATTGCAGCTGGTTGGGGCCCTGTGATGGAAAACACAACATGTACAGTACGCAATATTTGTAATCCAGAGCCAGAGGGCTCAGTTCATAAAGGAAATGAAACAACAAGACAATCAGATGACACACTCAGATTAAGCTGTTGTTGCAGGGAGCAACCCTGGTATTTATTCACAATACCCAAGACTGGACACAGGCTGGACGAAAATCGAGACTGCAGGTGGTTGATCTGGAATGCCAGGAGAAGCAGGGCCCACACGAGTCGCAGAGGTGTCGTTCCTGTTCAAGCATGGAGCAGGGGGCTGATCCCCAGGCAGGTCTCTTGTTGATGGCTTCTCTGTGCAGTGGGTAGTCTAGCTGGGCCAGTCTGGCAAGGCCCAGACTGCATGGAGACAAATTCGGATGCAGTCTGTTTTGGGCTGGATAAAGCTTCCAGCAAGCAGAACACAGTTCACACAGTGGGGAACTAACTCACAACCCACTAGCAGCTCATAGCACATTTACATGTACGGGAATTCTACTGTACCAGGCAAAGCACTCCCCGGTCACAATCACAAAGTCTCTGCACACACCGGGAGCTTAAGGGTAGCTGGAACTCCTGACAAGCCGATCGCATTCAGCAAAATCTTCGGTCTTCTTCAGGTTGAGCCTGGCCCACTTCAGTAGCTTACTTTAGTCACACAAACTTGGATTTAGTCCAAAATAATTCTCTTCTCTCTCTAAAGCAGCAGGCAGACATGCAAGCCAAAAACTCAGCCCTTTCACAGTTTTCCCATGCGAATCCACTCAGGATTGCTGCCCAAAATACACTTGAGCTCTTCTCATTTCACTTCCCAGCCTAGAACTAACTGAAAACTGCAAGCAGCCCGGGACTTCCCCAAGATCCAAAAGGTTTGGTTGGCTGATTTGGCTGTCAGTCAAAGCAAGAGCTCCCTCTTCAGTTGCAAAAAAGGCACACAAAGTTCAAAACTACAATTCCTACAGATTTTGACTTCAGACAGCTCCTGTAGTCCGGCTACATTTTAGGTCCCACCAGTACTGTTTGGTCCAATTTGCAGTCCAGGACTGAGATAGTGGAGACAAACAAAACAGTCCTTGCTACAAAGAAGACAGGTTAGACAATCTACATTATCATTATCATTCTAAATGATTTTCAGCAAATAGTTACATCTTTCAACAGAGCTCCCTCTCAGATTACTTAAGCTGCAATTAGGCAGCTCTTAAAGAGACAGTACACAGAGGCTATACAGGCTCTGGTAATCACATTTAAACTGCTAGAACGCAGGACATCAGCCTGGCAGTGAGCATTTAGGCAAGCTCAAGGAAGCCTTTTTGGGAACCCCCATTTGTAGGGGGGTTACATACATCCTGCACTTCACTGCATCCCCCTGTCCCTTGTCATGTCTGTTTCCATTTGGAACTTTGCTCTTCTTCTCCCCACGACACGTAGCTACTCCCTTGCTCCAGTTCTTCTAGTACCCAGGCCCTCGCAACTCAACTGCCTAATCCCCTCATGGATGACAGGACCTTAGCCCACGCTCTCTACAACTCCATTTGTAAGTACTTCTTGCTTCGCTGTCAACTCATCCACACTTGTAGCTAGGCTCCACAGTTTAATTTCATCATAGATACTCTTTCCTTGTTCAAGCATCAAGCCATACCCGACACACACTAATGGAGTTCTGATTTGGCTTTTACTGTGTTTTTTTTAACAAATGTGGATACTTTTCTAGCACACATGATATCTGCGAGTATCCGGGGGGGTGCATTTCAGCCAGCTCTGCTAAAGTCAGACATGCTCTGTTTCTCTAGTATGTCCCTCAACGGAATGCAGGCAGCTCGCTCCAGCTGAGGAGTAGCCCAGTACTCCAGCCCCAAAATGACGAATTGAGAACCCCTTTGGTATCCAGTGATATTGGCTTGGTCAAATTGAGCGACATAATATGAGCTACTCAATTTGATCACCTGTTAGAAAAGTGACTGTGGAACAATAGCGAGTAGGGGAATAGCGAGGCAGTACGACAAGAACAGCGAGTGCAGGAATGGGCTGCATGTGGGACAGGGGATAGGGTGGTAACTGGATATGGCAGGAAGTCTGGCAGTGCAATTCTGAGCAGGCCATCTTGCATAGCGGTAGGGTGGTCGCTCCTACTACAGAAGGCTCTGGGTTCGGAGCTTGCAGTGTGCGATGCATTTTGCCCCATGCAATTTTTTGTTCTTTACCCCAATGTCAAGCCCCCGCCTCGGAGTTGAGAATCTTAATTATGGGGGGTGTGGGGGCACAGACCCCTGCAAAAAAAATCATGTTCTCTGTGTTAGGTCCTGTAAATGGGACTGAGTGTCGCTGTTGTGCCACTTGCTGTTGTGCAAGTTACCATTGTGGTTTTTGGCGACTTGCACTCGCCATCATTGTTGGCGCTGTAAAAATTTTGCTGACATGACGTGAAAGCATCCCTTTTACTGATACCTTTACAGTATCATTTAACAATTTGTGGGGAGGGGGGTGTTGGCTGCTAAATGGCACTTGAGTGCCTGCATTTCTCTCTCAACATCCATAACCCAGGATAGCCCATCTGGAATGCACAAAATCATTTCCAGTGAATTCCCCTCTCTGCTTATTTTTGTACTGGTCACACGGAGCTCTGTTTCTAGTGGGGTCCTGCTTTCATCTGCCTATAAATACTGTATCAATATAGCTCAGGCGAGAAGCAACATCTCAATTCCCTCAATTGGGCTTCTGTACATTCTCAGCCAGGTAAGCTGGAACTCCGGGAAGTGAAACTTCCTAAGCAAAGGAAGGTCCAATTAAGAAGTGCAGCTTCAAAGTAACACTTTGTGATTCAGTGTCTGACCTCCATATAATATCTCCTACTTATTCCTCTCAATCCATTCCAGAGCATGTGTCCTGTTTACTTTGTCACCTGTGTCTACTACACCCTTCTTGTTTTATCTTCCTCATTCCCTCTACTAGTGCTACCATGCCTACGATTTCATATAGTAATTCCTACTTTACCATCCTATCCCAGCTCTATTACTACTCTCACTCTCTTTCTACAGCAGTGTCGTACATCAGCCAGTCAATACCAGCAGTATTCCAGACTCTGTCCCTAACTTGCGCCCTCTGAGGTGCTATGTGAAGGTAGGCTTCCCCTGTCTACCGGGGATAGAATTCTGTTACATTCACTACGTCCTATTACTTACCAACCAGACATCCTCCATCCCTAACTCTGCTGGACGCATCAAGTGAAGGTTAGCATGCCCCAACTACCAGGGATGAGAGCCATGTCTACAATATACAGACTGTTACCTTACATTCTCTACCTCATATCTGTTGCCGCTTCCCTTCGGAACGGAACTACCTCCTGCTTACCACTTTGACATCCTCCATCCCTAACTCTGCTTGGCAGCATCAAGTGCAGGTTAGGTCACCCCAGCTACCAGGGATGGGAGCCATGTCTACGATCTACAACCTGTTACAATACCTTCTCTACCTCATGCCAGTTGCTGCTTCCCTGTGGGAACAGAACTCCTACACCCCATGTGCCCTCATCATTCTAACTAGGCCTGGCTGCCCCAAGTTACTATCATCCACCTCTGCCATCCCTGATGGTTGCCTGAGTCTACAGTCTACTGCTTCATCTTATATGTTCTCAGCCTGATACCAGGCTGCTGCATCCTTTCAGGAACAGAATTTTGCCTGACTTGCTTCTCCACCTTATCTTGTCTGCAGCCTAGACTCTTTGTCCTATCTGCCTACTTCCATGGCTGGGACACTGACTCTAACATGGACTGTCTCCACTGTTTGCATCTACACCAATGCAGATTGCCACTTCCATTCAGGAAAGGAACTTCCTCAACCATGTTCTCTCATCATTCCACATTCACTAGCCGAATCCAGTCTGGATTATCTTGCTTTGAACGTCCCATCTGGATGCATGTCCTTCCATTCCACTGCTTCACATGTGCTTTTCTTCACCTGCTACCCAATGGCATGACCTTTCTGGACCTGGACCTCCTACTTCTGTCTTCGACTTCTACCATCAAACCAGGACATCATCGACTTATTTGCCTCCATCCTGCCGGTTTGCCACTTCCTTTCAATCACAGGACCCTTCTGCTTTGAAAGACTCCACTCACCATCCTACTCTTCCACAGACTTTTGTTCTCTAGCTCCTTTGTCCTCCTTTCCCTCGTCATATGGATCCTGCCAGCTTGCTCTATGATGTCAGTTCAACAATCCTTTTGTTGACCAGCATCTCGCTGACAGGAATCATGACGACCACAAGTTGCGGATAACATGATTCCTGTGTGTCTCCTGGTCATTTTTTTTTTATCGAGTTTTCCCCGAACTATATGGGGCTCTGCCACCATCCTGTCTCAGGATTGCCAGCTCCATTCGGAGTTGATGTGGGGCAGGGGAGCAGAACCGGGAGACAGTGTGCACCTGTCTTGGGTACACCAACACAGCGACCTGTCGGCAAAGCGTCAATTTTGCTGACAGGGATGAAGTTCGCTGTGTTGGCGTCACCGTATGTGGGGCATACCCTGCTGGCTCATTCAGTCCCTCTCACTCCAGGTCGACTGTCTCATGGACTTCTTTGATGAAGGTCACCCATCCAGCTGCTGTACAAACTTGTTTTCTTTTGCAGATTTGGGACCTTGTCCTTCATCGCTCCAGCACCTTCCATCATTTTCTCTAGTCATTTCCAGCCTTTGTCAGATGTGGGACTCCTGTATCTCACCTCAGTTGTTCATGGTGCTTGGCTTGGCTCCTTGGCCTTCTGTGGATCATCATCTGAAGCCTTGCTTTAGCTTTCCTGCATTTCACTGCTGTTTGCCATGGAACTGACCCAGTCCTGTACCTTCCTGCTCTGGATGTCATCCAGCTTCGCCTGGTTCATAGCTTCCCCTGCTTATTCTTTTAGTTCCTTGGGATCCACTTTGGACTTCCTTCCTTTTGGATGGCTGCTTTTTCATCTTCGCCATGCAGGCTTGAGGTTTCATATGGTTTGCTGTGGCTCTTTTGGGCCTTGTACCCTATCTCTGGCCAGTACTCATACCCAGTTATCTGTTCTCCATATGATCCATCTCATACTCCTGCTCTGGCCATTCCAACAGTACCCTTCTACTACTCATTGGATCACTCGTTCATTACTCTGGAGATATATTCCTGTCAGTAAACATCACTTAGCTAACATGCCACATAGACTCTTACGCCATCATAGAGTTTTACACTGCCCAATCAGCTCCTCATGATCATTCAGTGAATCCCATTCACCTGGACATTAGGAAGATCTTCTCTGTCTCTATTGGATGTACAAACCGATTCTGAATACCATCCATTCAACCACCATTACTGCCTCATCTTACTGGCTATCCTCATACAAGGAAAGGACTTAAATCCTTCTGCTATGCTCTGACACAGTAGTCAGCATTGCTTCTATGGATACCGGGAATCACAACATAACCCACTCAACTAAGGAGATTTTCCATTTTCTTTCTCAACCTCATCTTCCAACATCATTTCTGTTCACCAAGTTACTCAACTCCTACTTTTCAAAAGACATTGCTTATTTTTTCGAATTTCACAGATATCTTCCAGAACATTCAATGTGGGACCTCCACTGCCTAGCTGATTACTAGCTCCACGCCATCCAAGCCATCATTTTGCTCCTGGACTTTGCTATTCCACACTACACTCATCCACCTAGTACCTTAAGCCAGGTTAACTACTCTTCCAGAGGACCCTTCAGTCTCTTCTTCTCGATTTATCTTAGTTAACCTCTGCTGTAAAGACCATCACTGAGAACTGGCTCTCCAAAATTCTAATTGGCAATTCGTAACAGTCAAGACAAATTTCACAAACTCAGTCTTGCTTCCCAATCAGTATTACTCAGCAGTAGCACTAAGATTCTATAATATCCTGCACTAATCGATCTCACTGCCAATCCAGCTTACAGATTCTTTATTACATCTGCCTCCAAGCTTCTCTCAGTACTTCTGCATCAGGATTACCTGTACACTTAACCAACCTATGCCACCACAGCGCATCTCCTAGATGATCACACCACAGAAATAACCACCCTTACTTTGGGCAGCATACCAGCAAAGCATTTACTTGTAAAGTCACAGATCTCATGACCAAAGAAGCCATCCATTCCTCATACTGAATTTCCAATCAATTCTTATATATATTAGGCGACCATCTGGACCACTCCGTAACTTTTCTTCTATTTATTTACTAATCACTTATGGCATTAATCTCATCAGTCACTCAATCTCTTCTCTACCCATTTTACTCTGGGATGTTTACTGAGTGGCTTATCGCTCACTAATCAATTCCTTACCGCCAGACTACTCTGAATAGCAAACCTTACATGAATCAGATCAGTCACTCAGAACTTTACAAATCATTGTGTAACTGGTGGGTTACCCCAGGGGTCGGGTTGGTGGTATTTTTGTGTTATTAGCACTTTGCGGTGCCTCCATATGTAACCCCCTACCTGGAACCTGGGCTCGGGGAGAAAACTGTTGCTCGGTATTTTGGCTAGGTTTGACTTCTAGTCAGGGGCACCCAAGTAACTCCACACACAGGAAGCAATAACTGTAATGCCCAATACCAGAAGTCGGGATTCTAAAGTGTGGCTTTTACTCACATCCAACAGAATAACAAAGCATAGATGGCCCCCACAGGGCTACACTCCTGATAATGCAGATTTATGGAGATCAGAACACATCCTCTTTACTCTGAAACCCTCAGGTCTCGAAACACTCTGGGCACTCTGCCCTAACTCAACTCTTTTTTGGTTTCCCTGGCTCGGCTCCATTGCCAGCCCTTTGGACACTTTCCATAAAGCATGGAACATTTACTGGTAGTTCCCTAAACCACCTATGAGCACTTCTGGCTCCATCAGGGAATCTTCCTCATCAATCCCACTTCTGGGTACTTTCCTCAGGCACTGGCCAAGTACCTGAGAGAAAGCAACAGGTGTCCCAAAGCAAACCCGTAGAGGTGAATTTGGTTACTACTGATGGGGGGTCTCCCACCTCTCGCTCCCATAATTCATACCTGGCCATTTCTCTGGACTGTAACACCTCATCCTTAAAACACTTTGCTGTGTAGATTCTCTTTAAATGTATGTCACATCCAATCTACTGTTTTTCCATCCCATTTGTGCTGAACTTGAACATACTTAAAACGTGGCTATGTCCATTACTCTAGACCCCCCACAGAGTTAAGCAGTCCAATCCCCACATCTTCCAAATTGTACTTGGCTGTCTTTTCCTGACCCCACAGTAACAGTCACTTTAGTTTCATCTTGTCTCAGGTGAAAACACATTGGCCCTTTAGCAGAGCGAACTCACCCCTTGGTTGCGGGTGCCCCACAGGCATTGTCTCTTCCAAAGAAATGTTGTCCAGAACTTCTGGTGCATCAGCATGAACTTAAACTCAGGCAGCTTCTTGTTTCCTAGCCGGACCAGGGGGTTTGCCCCTGGAAACAGGCTGATTTCTTTCCACCATCCCCACAGGGATGGGGCCCTGAACCACTGAAAGTGGTCTCTACCACTTCACTTGGCTCTTCTTGTGTTCCTCTCCAGGTGAGAACACACACCTCTACAGAAAAATAGTTCTTTAACAGAGCTTAGGACTCTGAGGGCCTGCTTCCAGCAGAGCACCTCCTTCCTCTACTACAGACTGCAACAGATTGACTTCAGATTCCCCAATGTTCTACTCTAACCTCCAACTGCAACATTCCAGTGTGGCTTATGCAGCTGCGACAGTTCTAAATGATGTCATCCCTCAGTCTCAGCTGAGACTGAGAACAGAGTGAGACAGTGTGAAATCCATTTAACTGGAGTTTCACAAGCTGCCTGTCCCTGCCTGCCACTAGATCTAACTGGGATTCTAGTAACCCCAGATAACAGGGGGGTTACACTCTCCCTGGGCCAGGAAAATGACCGTCTGCAGTCATTAGTTACCCAACATAGGCCATCCTACCCTATGTGCTGCCTATGGAGAGGGGTGATCAGGCCCCCTCCTACCATGTGCTAGGCACAGGCAGGCAACACTAAGAGCCCAGAGGCCATTGGCTGATGCATCAGCCTCTACTCTACCCACTCACTATGGGTACCCAGTGGCTCTGGAAGAACTGTCCAGAGCATAACCCTAATAGATCAGTGCTGTGACCCCTATGGACATTCAGAACCACAGCCTGTCTATCCCTCATAGCCCTGTAGGGAAAACCTGTCTGCCTCTAACTCAAAATTCCCAAATCAAAACAAACAGGGGACCTCCCTCCAACCCTGTACACCATGCAACCACACACCAGGAGCTAATACCATACACTGTGCATTACTCCCACACTCCCCCACAACCATACCTGTGGAAGGAAAAGTTACACACAGTAACCAACAAAAACAGTACTTTAAACACTGCACTCTAAAGTACTACTGAGGAACTCCGATGAGTCCCTCTCCTCTCCTCTTCTTGTCTTATCTTCTTCAGGAATACCTGCAAGAAAAAGAAAGACAACACACTCCTAATTTGCATACACAGTCTATCTAAACCCCTACCATTAAAACACTGGAGAATCCCCCCAAAAAATATATATTTTTTTTAGAAAAGTAGAAAAAACAGTATAAACATTAGAAAACAGTAGAAAACAATGACATTATTTACAATACACAATATTTGGGGGATGGAATGCCATAAAAGTCCCATCTAGTGACCACAGTACCTGAAGGCAAGTCCATTCAAGAGTCTCTCCTGGGCCGGAGCCCAGTGAAGCACAGTTCTAGCAGGCCAAAGTCCCGAAGGGGAGAGTCTTTGAGGACAGTTCAAACATCTGGAGTCTGCTAGTGTAGGGTGTGTACTGCAATGTCATAAGAATAGCAAAGTCTGGACTTACCAGTCCCTTGTAGAACAAAAATGGCACCAAACCTGGTCCTCAGCTGAAGCCTCTCCCTGGCGGCATTCTTCCGATACAGTTGGGTGGACATCTTCCGGGAATGACAGGAGGGCACATCTGGAAACTGCTGGGTTGATGTCATCTCTGGAGATGGAACCTTGGAACAGGAACAAAAAGGAAAACAGCTGGTCTGAAGTCATCCGATACCCAGGCGATGAATCAGGATGCAGCTGGGCTGATGTTCTCTCTGGATCTGAAGTCATCTGGTGGGCTAGTCGATAGAATCTGGAAAGCCAAGACACTGTAGAACTGATGAATGTGAGGCACCTGAGGCCTGGACGTCCAGACTGGTGGAACAACATAGGTACAGCAACTGCTGGAGTGGCAGCGCTGGCTACCACTGCTCTGCTTTCCATTTGGTAGGCATGGGCACATTCACAGGAAGGTCTTTGCATTGTGGCCAATAGCACAACGGTTCATGTGCTTGAATTATCACCCCATCTGGGTGCTCATAATTCACACTGTGAAAGGTTTCCTGTCCCTCTCCATCCACAATTCGAACAGTGTCAATAAACAGTGTGCTGCCTCTTTTCCACTGGCTGTATTTTTCTTGAAACATTCTGTTCTTGACATGCTTGTTTGCACCAGGATGCACATGTTTCATTGCTTCTTCCCAAATCCAGGATTTCCTGCTTTTTTTAATCTCCTCCCAGACTCTCCAAGGAAAGGTAGGAAAGGACATCCCATAGATTTCTTTTGCTTTCCTATGAACCAGTCTTTCCTCTTTACTAGCTTTGGTCAACTTGAGACCTCTGGCCTGGCTTGGGGGTGGCCAGTCCTGGTTCTGCCAGCTATGCATTCTTAACGACATAAAAAATGGATCCCTGGCTTCTTCTTGCACAGCCAGGACAGTGGAATCACCACTCTCTTCCATGCATTCCTCTGAGGCAAGAGCTTGAGGCTGTGTACCAGTTCCTTTTTCACAAGGCCACATAGGTTCCCCCTCTTCTTCTTTCTCACTGAGAATTTGTGCCCAGGAGTGAGCAATCGTCCTCACTCCTAAGACTGTCCACTCTTCACTGGGTGCGGAGGTCGAAACCTCCCATTCAAAGGCCTCCCTCGTCTCGTCTTCGCCTATGAGACTTGGGCTAGACCCCTCTCTCCAAGGGTCTACTGATGCTCTTCCTGAAATGTCTCTTTGTGACTCAGACTCTGAAACATCAGCACATTGTTCTGTCTGTAAATCTGCACCCTCTAGCTTCGTGTCTCACTCTGAGGGGCCTTCTCCAACAGGCTCCGCCTGGTGCTGTGTGCTGCCAACTGCAGATTCTTGACCTTCTGTCCATGTGGGAGCCAAACGAATCCTGGGCGCTTTAAACAAACCATATTTCTCTAGGCACCCAGAATAGTGAGGTACCGTGAAGACTCCCTTCCAGCATTTAAGCACATCACACATACTCACACTGGATATCCAGGAATCGCCACATGAGGAGGCAGTCATCCTCCGTAGTAACATCTCTCAATGTCCCTTAACTTGTTAACTTCTACTGCTATCACAGCCCGGGCATGATCTGGGTAGTGGGCTGGTCCTGAAGCCATGACTGCAGAGAAAAGCAAACAAACGCTCACTGTTATTTCAAGTCCCACATCACTGACATTTTTTTCTTCTTTCAAAATGGCTCCTCTGCTGCTGTGTTTACATTACTACCCAACCCTGTAATGGCGGCGGCAGCACTCCTACGCATCAATATTCTGTAATTGGGTCAAGCCACTACGCATCCGATTTACACATTGTACTAATAACTTTGCTCAAACTGCACACACTTGCATTGTTCTTTCTGCTAGCACATTTATATGATTTACCATGGACTTTCACTTGCTGAAGACATTGCTCTAGCTTACAGTCCCTTAAAGCCTCAGTATTTCATTGCACAGGATTGCCTGTATTTCTTGCTGCATATCTCATACAACTCACAGTCTCTTACTTGGCTTTGAAAATTATACTGACGCTGAACCTATAATTATGCTCCCAGTCAGTTGCTTAGAATTCTTGCTTTTAGCTAGTTAAACTGACACAGTCCTTCTTTGAAAAGCGATTACACTGCTAACACAAAGATTCAGCTGGCTTTTGGCAAAATCACTTTGAGCTGTTTCATTTGGCTGGTACTCACTGTTATCAGTAGTTGTTTGCTGTGATGGAAAAAGCCTGCAGCCAGTCTTGGAGGCCTCTAGAAGGAAGTGAGTTGGCAGTCCTGCCGATCGTCCCTCTGAACACCACACTCACAGTCCAGCCGATCGAGATGCGGGTTGAGCCTGAATTTAAACAGAAAAGTCAGTTTTTAAACTTTTTACAGCGCTTTCAATCACCACGATGCTCCTCCTAACAAGCCAGTTCGCACACTCCACTCACTCTCCCTCTCGAATGCTGTGCAGTCGCTCTAGAGCTGGCTTGGGGTTGGGACTGATTGCAAGCTCACCAATCACTCAACGCCATGCAAATGAGCATCATTCCTATTGAATGCTCTTCTCCTCATGGCGATCATCGAGCAGGCAAAATTTAAACTGCAAACCACTTTTTTTTTTTCTCAACTGTAGCTCCTCAGTGGGAGCCCATTTTAACCATTTATCATGGCCATTAAGCACAAGTCTCTCAGTCCGCACAGAAAGCATTTCCAACATCTAGGGCACAATTTTCCTTTTGATACCCACAGTTTTCCACACTTTTCTTTGTCACAAACACTTTTAAAAGCTGGCAAATGCTGAAATCTGATGCAGGACAAGGGTATACACACTCAGCCTTTACTGCTCCTTGGTAACAGTTGGCAATATCACAACAGCACATAGATAGCAACATACAGTGGCAAATTTAGTTTACATTGCTTCAGCTTTTTGGGCTACCTACTGCCAGACAGCCAAAATGCTAGCCGCTATCCGAGCAACCTTTCTTGCGTTTTCTCCCAAATTTCAACAGAATCCCAGAGGTCGCCTCCATTTTTGTAACCGGTTGGTTACCCCAGGGGTTGGGTTGGTGGTATTTTTGTGTTATTAGCGCTGTGCGGTGCCTCCATCTGTAACCCCCTACCTGGGACCTTGGCTCAGGGAGAAAACTGTTGCTCGGTATTTTGGCTAGGTTTGACTTTTAGTCAGGGGCACCCAAGTAACTCCGGACACAGGAAGCAATAACTGTAATGTCCAACACCAGAAGTTGGGATTCTAAAGTGTGGCTTTTATTCACATCCAACAGAATAACAAAGCATAGATGGACCCCCACGGGGCTACACTCCTGGTAATGCAGATTTATGGAGATCAGAACACATCCTCGTTACTCTGAAACCTTCAGCTCTTGAAACACTCTGGGCACTCTGCCCTAACTCAACTCTTTTTCAGTTTTCCTGGCTTGGCTCCATTGTCAGCCCTTTGGACACTTTCCATAAATCATGGAACATTTACTGGTGGATCCCTAAACCACCTATACACACTTCTGGCTCCATCAGGGAATCTTCCTCATCAATCCCATGTCTCGGTACTTTCCTCAGGCACTGGCCAAGTACCTGAGAGAAAGCAACAGGTGTCCCAAAGCAAACCCGTAGAGGTGAATTTGGTTACTACTGATGGGGGGTCTCCAACCTCTCGCTCCCATAATTCATACCTGGCCATTTCTCTGGACTGTAACACCTCATCCTTAAAAACACTTTGCTGTGTAGATTCTCTTTAAATGTATGTCACATCCAGTCTACTGTTTTTCCATCCCATTTGTGCTGAACTTGAACATACTTAAAAAGTGGTTATGTCCATTACTCTAGACCCCCCACAGAGTTAAGCAGTCCAATCCCCACATCTTTCAAACTGTACTTGGCTGTCTTTTCCTGACCCCACAGTAACAGTCACTTTAGTTTCATCTTGTCTCAGGTGAAAACACATTGGCCCTTTAGCAGAGTGAACTCACCCCTTGGTTGCAGGTGCCCCACAGGCATTGTCTCTTCCAAAGAAATCTCATCCAGAACTTCTGGTGCATCAGCATGAACTTAAACTCAGGCAGCTTCTTGTTTCCTAGCCGGACCAGGGGGTTTGCCCCTGGAAACAGGCTGATTTCTTCCCCCCATCCCCGCAGGGATGGCGCCCTGAACCACTGAAAGCGGTCTCTACCACTTCACCTGGCTCTTCTTGTGTTCCTCTCCAGGTGAGAACACACACCTCTACAAAAAAATAGCTCTTTAACAGAGCTTAGGACTCTGAGGGCCTGCTTCCAGCAGAGCACCTCCTTCCTCTACTACAGACTGCAACAGATTGACTTCAGATTCCCCAATGTTCTACTCTAACCTCCAACTGCAACATTCCAGTGTGGCTTATGCAGCTGCGACAGTTCTAAATGATGTCATCCCTCAGTCTCAGCTGAGACTGAGAACAGAGTGAGACAGTGTGAAATCCATTTAACTGGAGTTTCACAAACTGCCTGTCCCTGTCTGCCACTAGATCTAACTGGGATTCTAGTAACCCCGGGTAACAGGGGGGTTACAATTGCAAATTCCACAGTGTACTATCTGGTTTTATATTGATCAATTATGCTCTCCCCACTCATTATGCCCCTACAATCCCTTTGGACATGCATCTTTCATCACCTTAGAAATATGGACTAAATTAGCCCTTCTATAACTGGATCTGTTCCGCACATAGGTTTCAATCATCCCTACGGAAAAGAAGTACCCTCCATCCTCATGGTCATCATTCATTCTGTATTGTCCTCAGATTGAGAATGGACCATCATCTCCAGGGCACTCAAAGACTCTCCTCTACTCTTTTCTACTTCATGAAGCTTCCTTAACGATGCCTCGTTCATTACTGAATTCCTTGCCTCCAGACCATAACTTGACATTCAAACCTTTCACAAGTTGGATCATTCACCAATGACTTCCTGTACCACTGCATTTCCACCATTCCCAGTCTAGTACCCTATCTATCCAGTCATGCTCCTTTTGCTCATTACACCCTCGCAATTCTGTGGCACAAGCATCATTCATCATCTTGGAAAATCGGACTTCCTTCACTCTCCTTCACCTGGATTTACGTCATACTTTGGATTCTATCGCTCATGCAGAAACACTTCAACCTCAGGATCATCATACAATCAGCATTACCCATGGATCAAGGATGGATCATCATCTCTTCAAGCAGCTCACCAACTTCAAATTAGCTATGGTTACTAGAACCTAGGTCCTTCTCCATTTAGTATGCCCAGAGGATGGGCAGACATCCAGCCATGGGCTTTCAGAAGTTTCCTCCACCTGGAGAGTTTTCCTCTCCTGAGTGCCAGGGGGTCATACTCTCCATGAGTTGGAAGAGGTATCTTTTTGAGCCTTCTATTCCCTACAAATCACTACCTACATACCTACTACTCAAGGGTGGGAAAAGAGTAAAGACACAAAAAGTAGTACAAGTTACACAAGTGCTATATACTCCATCTTTCCCTATTGCTATTCCACAAACATTGAATGGGAGGGCTAAGCATGTGGTTCAATGTGGAGAACAGCTCCTCCCACAACCTCTATTTAAAGATCATGTGCAACAGATTTTACATATTTTTTATAAAAGCTTGAAAAGCTGACATTCAAGTCCCTGTGTCATGATTAGTGTTTCCTGAAAATTTCATGCTGTTTGATTCTGTGGTTTTCTTTAAATCAGCATTTGTCAATCTGCTCTACAGTAGCTGAAAACAATGGAGTTATTTCTGTCCTATCAATCAAACTTAGAGTGCGATTACATCATTTTGGAGTAGCCTACTGTTTCAGATTCCCAATCAGAGCAGTACTTTGTAGAGTTAATGGTTTGCAGAGCTTTCCAAGTTTCTTACAACCCCAGTCTATGGTTTGTGTTTAGATAGATCAGCTTAAAACATAACATTATCTTCTGATAAAAAGCTGATAATTTCAGTTTCAATGCTGAATTGAAGTAGTGGAAATCTTTCTCAGTGAGAAATCAGCTCGTCTGTATCACAGCTTTCAGTTCTTTCTAATCAAAAATCAGATTTTTTTTTCTAACTATATAGCACAGGGCTGTTTAATGAATATAAAATAAATCTAAATTGTGTTCATTCACAGAAACAGTTTGTCTTTTATGTAGCCTTCATAAATATGTTCATCTAAGAAATTTTTTTTATGTCAGATTGACAAACAGTACATGTACTTGAAATACTGTAGCAGAGTGTGACAGGCACCTGTCTGAACTCACAAATTTCAGTTCTTTGGTGGTTTCTGTGTGAAAATATATCATGTACGTGTACAACTAGAAACACTATCCTGATGCACTGTGTCTCTGCCCCACAGTTGAGGCAACTGCAGTCTACTGCCACCTGTCCCTGCCCCACAAGCCCCCTGCCTTCTGCTCCACATGCGAGACTGCTGCATCCTGTTACCCACTGTCTTCTCCCACACAGTCATGGATTGTGCACCCTGCTGCCTCCATCCCCTGCCAAAAGAATCAGGGCTACTGCACCCTGCCACCCCCTGCCCAGACAGTTGGGGATAACGCACCCTGCTGCCCTCTCTCCCTCACCCTCACAGTTAGAGAAGCTGCACCTGGTGACCCCTGTTCCTGTCTCCACAGTCAGGGCTGCTGTGCCGTGTTAAGCCCTTGTGTACCAGTTCCCCTGCCTCCACAGCTGGGGCTGCTGTACTATGCTGCTGTAGCCACCAGAGGTGGGGCTTTTGCTACACCCTGCTACCCACTTCCATTGTCCCAAATGGGCAGGGCTGCTGCACCATCTGTACCCTATCTCAAAGTCAGGGCTGCTGTACCCTGATGCCCCCTGTGTTCTATACCACAGTCAAGACTTCTGCATCATGCTGTCCTCTATCCCTTGTCACAGAGACAGGGCTGCTGCACCCTGCTTCTTTCTACACAGCTGGGGTTGCCATGGCCTGCTGTGCTCTAGTTCCCCATGCCACTGCAGTTTGGGTTGCTGCACCATGCTGCCACTTGCCACAAGATGCATGGCATTTGCTGTGCCCTGTTGCATGCCTCCACAGTTGAGGCAGTTGCACCCTGCTGTCCCCTGCCACCAGAGTCAGATCCATTGCTATACCCTGCTGCCCACATCCCTTGTCCCAGACAGGTATGGCTGCTGCACCCTGTCCCAAAGTTTGGGCTGCTGTATCCTGATGCCACCCCTATCTCCTGCCCAAACATTCAGGGCTGCTACACCCTGCTTCCCTCTGTCCCCACGCTCATAGTCAGGGCCACGGCACTCTGTTGCCCCCAGTTTCTGTCTCCACAGTCAGGGCTGCTGTGATATGCTACACCCTAGAGTCTCATGCCACCTGCATCCACATTTGGGGCTGCTGAGCCCTGCTACACATTTCCATTGCCCCAAATGGGCTGGGCGGCTGCACAATGTACTCCCTGTACCACTGTCAGGGCTGCTGTATCCTGATGCCCACCTGTGTCCTGCCCACAGTAAAGGCTTCTGTACCATGCTGTCCTTTGTGTCCTGCCACTGTTGTGTCCTGCTGCACCACACAGCCCCTTGCCTCCACAGGCAGTGGACAGGGTGCAGCAAATGCGCTTACTCTTGTACTGCACCCTTCCCAAACAGTTGGGGTTGCTGCACCCTGCTACACTCTCTCTCTCTCACCCTCACAATCAGGGACACTGCACATGTTACCCCATGTTCCTGTCTCAGCAGAGTGTAGCAAAGGATCTGACTCTGGTGGCAGGGGGACAGCAGGGTGCAACTGCCTCAACTGTGGAGGCATGCAACAGGGTGAAGCAAATGCCCTGAATCTTGTGGCAAGTAGTAGCATGGTGCAGCAGCCCTAACTGAAGAGGCATGGGGCTGTAGGGCACAGCAGGCCACAGCAACCACAACTGTGCAAAAGGAGCAGGGTGCTACAGTCCTGTCTGTGGTGACAGGAGATAGAAAACAGCATGGTGCAGAAACCTCAATTGTGGGGCAGGACACATGGGGCATCAGGGTACAGCAGCTCTGACTGTGAGATGGGGTACATGTGATGCAGCAGCCCTGCCCATGGAGGCAGGGAACATGGCACTTTAGGGCCTAGCGCAGCACAGCAACCTTGACTGTGGAGACAGGAACAGGGGGCAACAGGTGCAGCTTCCCTAGCTGTGAGGGCATGGGAGATAGGGAAGCAAGGTGCAGCAACCCCAGTTGTTTGGGCAGGAAGCAGCAGGATGCAGTAGTCCTGATTCTTTAGGCAGGGGATGGAGGCAGCAGGATGCATAATCCATGACTGTGTGGGAGAAGACAGTGGGCAGCAGGGTGCAGCAGCCTCGAATCTGGAGCAGAAGGCAGGGTGCTTGTGGGGCAGGGGACTGGTGGCAGTAGACTGCAGCTTCCTTAACTGTGGGGCAGAGACACAGTGCATCAGCATGCCACATATTGGTTCTAGTTGTACATGTACATGATGTATTTTCACACAAAAACCACCAATGAGCTTTAATTTGTGACTTCTGACAGTACATATGCTTGAAATACTGCAGCAGAATGTGACAAACACCTGTTTGTCAATCTGACATAAAAAAAAATATTCTTACATAATTGTATTTATGAAGGCTAAATCAAAGACAAACTGTTTATGTCAATGAACAAAATTTAGGTTTATTTTATATTCATTAAACAGCCCTGTGTTATATAGTTAGAAAAAAATTGAGGTTTGATTAGAAAGAACAGAGCTGTGATACAGACAATCTGATTTCTCACAGGAAAAGATTTCCACTACTTCAATTCAGCATTGGAACTGAAATGATCAGCTTTGTAAAGGAAAATAATTAAATAATTTAAGCTGATCTATCTAAACACAAACCAGAGACTGGGTTTGTAAGGAACATGGAGAGCTCAGCAAACCATAAACTCTACAGAGTGCTGCTCTGATTGGGAATCTGAAACAGTAAGCTACTCCAAAATGATGCCATCGCACTCTAAGTTTGACTGAGAGGACAGAAATAACTCCACTGTTTTCAGCCACTGCAGAGCAAGTTAACAAATGCTGATTTAAAGAAAACCACAAAACCAGACAGCATGAAATTTTCAGGAAACACTAATCATGACAAAAGGACTTGAATTTCTGCTTTTAAAGCTTTTTTTAAAAATATGCAAAAACCGTTGCACATGATCTTTAAGCCCTCAGCTAATACACCTTCCTTGCTTAGGGAGTGTTTTTTTGTCCTCCTCCATCCCCTCCTCCTCCTTCTCCGGCGCTCTTCTCACCCTCATTCATGGGCCTTTAAGTCCCTACAAATTACTACCTACGTACCTACTACTCAAGGGTGGGAAGCCACAAAAAGTACTGCCAGTTACACAAGCACTATATACCCCATCTCTCCCTCTTGCTATTCCACAAACATTGAACCCGCTCTTAAGCAACTTATCAGGGATCCTTTTGCTCCCTCCTGCCCTTGCTCCTAGTACATCTCTGCTTAAGCCTTGTATTTGGACTGTTCTGCCACAAGTCTAATTGGTCAGTTGTTACGTCTCAGTATTTGTTTATAGTTCCTACTTCTTTGCACTGTTGGTCATTGTGTATTGCTTGACTGTTTTGCAGTTTCCTTTTGAATTGTATTCACTCCCTACTGTTCCCTAGGTACACCTGAAATGAGCCTTGGCTCGGTGTGCCTTTCCTGGTGACTGATTTGTAAATAAATACATAAATTTACCTATTTTTATCTTCTTTCAGTTTGCCTTATCCCTTTACACAAAATACCTGAAACTCAAAATTTAAATACAGTACTTTTTCAGACTTCCTTGAGCCTTCCCTGTAACAGGTTGGGACCTCCTGGCCTCACCATTTGAGAAAACAGTGCCATATTGTTAGAGGTTGGTGAAATGAGTACCGTACCATGGGATTTAAATGAAAGCAGCAGTGCATCAATGTGGTGAAAATGTTGGCCTCTACTTTTTTGTTCTATTTTAGACTGCCCCTTATCTCCTGACTTATGAGAGGAGTAGGAGTATCAGGCCCATCCCCCAGTTCGGGTCCAGGTCATGGGGGCACCACATGGCAGATGGGAGGTTAGGGGTTGCTAGCATGTAACCCCAGTTACCCTTGTCTCTGAGTCTCCTTAGGCTTAGAGCAACCATGGCATGATAAGCTGGAGGTGGGAGCAGCAAGAGGTGGATGGGCTGGATACATTCAGTGGACCTGGGTTTGATTCCCACGGCCCCTCCCCTCAGCTGTCAAAAACCCTAGGTAGCCCCACGATCTGGGTATGCAATAGACTTTCCTTTCTTCCCAGTGAATATTAGCAATGGTCCCTCCCCCAGCCCTGGAAGGCTTACCTGGAGGTAGTAGCAAGAGCAGAGGCCTCCAAGGCTGGAACTCTAGATTTTGTCCTCCTGGCTGGTCACTCTGGGCAGGTGGAGTGGGCTCCATGGAGATCTTTGTTCTGTGGGGGATGCCGCACTGGCAGAGAGGTGAGCTGTGGCTGCTCCCTCTATTGTTTATCTGCAGCTAAGTTGTGTAAAAGAGGATCCTCCCTCACCACATGCTCACAGCATGGTTCTGAGGCAGGAACAGGCTGAATGGCTGGTGGGCAGGTGGGAGCTAGGCTTGAACTCAGGGGTCTTTGGTCATCGGCTGTCTCCACAGGGCTGTCCTAGGCCGTCTCCATACAGCAACCCCCCCACACCACAGTCTAGAGTGGCACGGCCATGCAAAAACAGGCATGTTGAATAATGTGGCAAGCGGTAACCTCCAGCGTTCAACTGCTTAATTCTGCGGAGGGGGGAGTAGGCCAAAGGATCGATGGACAGAGGGAGAGCCCAGCTAGTATGCAATGGTGGCAGTTGGATGCCAAGACCACATGGTCCCCCCACAGCTCAGAATGGTTTTGTCTGCCTTTTAGATGCCAAAGAGAAGGCAGAGTCTCAGTTCCGAGTACAAGCCATTTGAGCCAAAAGTGTAATCGGTTAGTTATAAAAAAAAAAAACAACAAATGTTTCAAGAGTGGGCCACAGAGCTGGAGGCTGCCTTTGGCACAAATAGGGGAGAGAAAGAAATCCCAGGAGCAAGGTTGTACTGGGGGAAGCTGTTCCTAGATAATTATGTTTGGTTCCAAATATAAAAAGGTGGATGAAAGAGCTGGCTGATGGCAGTGGGAGAAGGTTAACCCCTAAGGGCCCAGCTAGGTAATGAGCACCTCTACACTCCAGCATGCACTTGCATAAAGAGGGGGCTTCAGCCATTCAGAGTCTAACAAAAAAAAGTTCTATCCTCAGTTCCTGTTCAAGGCTTAAAGTACAGCAAGGTAGTGCACCTAACATTGAATAATGGTCATTGGCTTCTCCCCCTGGTAGCCTCGCACAGTTCCATAGGCCATCAAAGGATGAACCATAGAGCAATTGGTAGCCCAAAATGGCAGAGAATTAATAGTTAAGGTGGAGACCCAGGGCTCAGGTCCCAGCCTAAAGAAAAGAAAAAAAGGGGGGAAGCAGATAAGACAAAACTTGTGTGCTTAGTAGGGGAGAGTCAGATTCTATTTGACAGAATCAGCGTAATACCTGCTGTATTACTTACAAGATATCAAAAAAAAGGAAAAAGAAACAGTGAGCTGGCAAGCTATGCAATTAAAAAATGCTGGATAATAAAGCGTTGCCCACGTCAGTTAACCCTTAGTTGTGGTGGTAGTAGAGGCCTAAGTAGCAACAAGGGTTGCGTGGCAGTGGTTGTGTTTGTGATTTCAGAACAGCATGTGGCAGAATATGAAGATGAGCAGTGAGCTGGAGCAGCAGCTGGTGTCCCTCATGCAGGAGAAGGCCAAGGCATGGTGGGACACTCTGTTAAAGGACCAGGGTGAAGGGGAGAGGCCAGGCCCAACTGGGCCAGTGCCTCAGCCTGAGCCTACTGGCCTGGCAGAGCCTGTACCAGAGAAGCAGCCAGAGGAAACTGTGTTGCCAGGGGAAAAGTTTCCAAACTGGTCACCCAACCACAACCTGCAGAGCCTGAACCCTTGCATGAGGAGCCAGGAATGCCAGGGCAGGTACCAGAGAGGCCGCTGCTCATTCTGGAGGATGAGACAGTGCTTCCACCACCACCTAAGAAAACACGCACCAGGAGAGGCAAGCAAGGTGTGCTGGCCCCAGATCAACCAGCAGGTATGCCTAATCTAGAGTGGTTGTCAGAAGAAGAACCAGGAGGAACAGGACAGAGAACTGTATCAGTTAAAGCAAAAGGAAGCTGGGAAGGCAGTCAGAACAGCAAAGGCCCAAACCAAGGAAAAGATAGCCAACTCAGTTAAGAAGGGGGATAAAACCTTTATAGTTACATCAGGGTGAAGGAAGATCAAGGAGGATAGTAAGGTTTAATAAAGGGAGGGAGGGAGGGTGGGCAGAGGGTGACTGTGAAAGGCAGTGATACTAAACAAATATTTTTGCTCAGTATTTACAAAGGAAGAGGGGAGGTACCTAAAACAAACAGTAGAAACACTCTGGATACAGAAGTTGATACCAGCCCATTTACAGAAGAAAGGGTTCTGAAAGAACTCTTAAAACTGAAGGTGGACAAAGCAATGGGGCCTGATGGAATTCATCCCAGAATTCTAAAAGAACTAAGGGTAGAACTAGTGACACCACTGACTACCCTCTTTAACAAATCATGGGAGGATGGGGTGGTACCCAAGGACTGAAGGAGGACAGATGTGATTCCCCTTCACAAAAGTGCGAGCAAGGCAGACACAGGAAACTACAGACCTGTTAGTTTAACCTCAGTGGTAGGGAAAATGATGGAATCACTTCTGAAGGAAAGAATTGTTGAGTATCTAGAGGCCAGGGGGCACAGGACCCAAGGCAGCATGGATTCACAGCGGGAAGGTCATGCCAGACAAATCTGATAGATTTCTTTGACTGGTGACCAAAGTAGTTGATCAGGAGGGGCTGTGGACATGGCCACCTAGACTTTAGCAAGGCATTGACACAGTCCCACACAAAGATTAATATACAAGTTAGCCAGCCTGGGAGGCGGGTCCCAAAGATGACAACCTGGGTAAAGAATTGGCTGGAGAATAGGACACAGAGAGTAATAGTAAATGGAGTCACTCTGAAAAAGGGGTTAGTAGTGAGGGTGCCGCAGGGTTCAGTATTAGGACCGCTCTTCAATATCTTTATAAGCAAACATTGCAGAGGACTGAAGGAAAAGTATGTCTTTGCAGATGACACAAAGATCTGCAACAGAGTTGATGCACAAGGTGGGGTGGAAAGGATGAGAAGGGACTTGGCAAGGTTAGAGGAATGGTCAAATGTATGGCAGCTTAGATTCAATGCTAAGAGGTGCAAGGTAATGCACCTGGAAACAAAACCCAGGGGAAGAGTACACAATGGGGGTGAGATATTAACAACAACAAAAATGGAAAGGGACCTGGGGTAGTCATATCAGATGACCTAAAGGTGGGCAAGCAATGTGAGAGGGGCAGCAAGGAGGCTGGGGGATACTGGGATGCATAGGGAGGCATCACCAGCAGTGAAAACAAGGAAGTTATTATCCCTCTGTACAGACAGCTGGTGAGACCCCATCCGGAGTACTGCGTGCAGTTCTGGAACCAATCTCCCACAAAGACATAGACAGGATGGAAGCTGTCAGAGGAAGGCAACTAAAATGGTGCAGGGTCTGCACTGGAAGACATATGAAGAGAGACTTAAGGAGCTTAATATGTATAGCCTCGAGGAAAGGAGGAGAGGGGGACATGATAGAAACTTCAAGTACCTCAAGGAATCAACAAAGTCCAAGAGGGTAGCATCTTTCAAAAGAGGTGTGCAAGAACAAGGGGACACAATTTGAAGATAGAAGGTGGCTCAGGAGGTAATTTAAGGAAGTATTTTTCACAGAGAGGGTTGTGGATGTATGGAACAGCTTCCAGAGGAGGTTGTGGAGTCAAAAACAGTGGTGGAATTCAAGCATGCATGGGACAGTCATAAGGCAATTCTAGGGGGTGGGGGTAGGAAGAAGTAGGCTGCTGGTTAACTAGGATCTGCAGCTTATCCATCAGGTAGGGAAATGGGCAGACTGGGTGGGCCAAGCGGTCCTTATCTGCCATCAAATTCTATGTTTCTATGTTTCTATGAGGGCTCTGCTAAGAGGGGGTGTGGGGTGCCCCTCCAGCAAAATGGAGGCAGCCCCAGAAGTGGGGTGAAAATGGGGGACCAGTAGGGCCAGGGGGGATATAAGGGAAGGTAGGAGAAAAAGTAACACCACACCTGGGGTATCCAGGAATTTGACAATGGGAATGCCTTTCCAGATGCCAGTGAGTTTAGGGGTACCAGAGAAAGTGGAGCAAGGGTAGCCAGGCATGACTCAGATGCTCACCCCACCTTGGTCAGCAGGTCTGTGGCAGTCCCAGCAGCTGATGCAAGCAGGGCAGAGTACTTAGTTCTCTGTGGAGCTCAGAAGCTTACCCTGGGTGATGGTGGCCCATGGGGGAGGGGTGTCAGGGCCACAGTCATCAGCCTGTGGCTTGAACCAGTCAAGGGTAGAGCAGAAGCTTGACCACTTGATAGCCTTATTGGCAGAGCAAGGACATGCCCAAGCAGGTACGGGTCTGATGGCCCCAGTTCCGGGGAGCAAGGAGGAGGGAGAGTGTCAGTGGCAACAACACAACCACAGACCCCAGGGCAGCACAGGACAGTGAGTTTTTTGTCACTGGGCTAACCCATTCGGTCACACTTGCCAGACAAAGTGAGGAAACAAACTGTTAATGGGGAATACATGGACATTTTTTCCCTGCTCAACCAGCCTGGAGAGTCGGAGAAAGAAAAAGGTGAAAAAGAATGTGACAATGGGGTACAGCAGGAGCACAAGGCAGCTGTGCGTCATACATGGGAGAACTGGGCAGCAGGCTATGCGATATATCCAGGAATGCTCACCCAAAGCAGCCCAGGAAAGGCTGAGGGGCTGTGGGTGTGCTTCAGTAGGATAATGATGATGCATGCTAGTAAGCCAGGAGGGGGGTGGTGGTTAGAATATAATGAAGAATTCCGGAGCAGAAACAGAATGATATTGGGAGTTCATGGGAGATGTTGGACCAACTGTTATTGTGGATCATAGACATGGAAAGGAGGTGCAACGCACAGATAGTGGTTTTCCAGTTTGGTGCCCCCTTCACCTAAGGAGGGGTACCATGGGGTAATAGTGAGAAAGGGGGGAGTGGGAGTGGCGTTGCTATAATTACAACCAAGGGTCATGTAGAACAGAGTGATGCAAGTACAAACATGAGTGCATGGCTTGTGGAAAACTGCATCCCTTCCAGCAATGTGGAAACAGGACAGGGACAGAAAAAGCAAGTAATATTCATACTTTTTGTAAAGGGGAGGCCAAGGCTCACAACAACCATAATGTTAGAAAGTATTGAGGGGTGATTGACTAAGTACCCCAATAGGACAGCTGCTTGCTCATTGGCAGGTTTCAGAGTGGGGTTTCACATTCCATATGAAGGACCAAGGAGGGTATACTTGAAATGGACAACATTAAATCTGTCAGAGAGCAACCAGAGGTCATGTGAAGGAAGCTTCAGAAAGAATTAGAAGCAGGAAGGATCACTGGCCCCTTGGTCACACCCCCCCAAGCCCTCGACTCAGGGTGTCCCCGATTGGTCTGGTCCCCAAGAAAGTGCCAGGTGAATTTAGGATGATAAATCATCTGTTTTACACAGAAGGGGACTCGGTCAACCAATACATTGACCCGGTACCTGCAGCAGTGTCATACACATCATTTGACAGGGCTGTTGAAGTGGTGCAGCAGGCAGGCCAGGGTGCCCTCCTGGGGAAGGCTAACAGAGTCAGCCTTTCATTTATTGCCAGTTCACCCAGCAGACAGAGAACTGTTGGGCATGAAATTTGAAGGGCGATACTATGTCAGCAATTGCATGCCCATGGGGTGTGCAGTGGCATGCACTGTCTTTGAGCAGTTCAGCACATTCCTGCAGTGGGTGATGGTTCAGAAAGCTCAGCTTAACTACACAGTGCACTATCTGGATGACTTCCTGTTCATGCCAAATGCCATCACCGGGCACTGTGCACAGCTCATGGAGGCCCTCCAGGAGGTGTGCTACAAGCTAAGCATCCCATTGGCACATGACAAGATTGAGGGGCCATGTATGAAGCTTTCATCCCTGGGTATCGAAATTGATGCAGGGGTGTGGGTATTTTGGCTACCCCAAGAAAAGTTGGAAGCCCTCGAGGTCTGGTTGGAGTCAGTGGTCAAGGCTTGTAAGGTCACTTTACACAAGCTTTAACAGTTGATTGGCCACCTGAACTTCGCTTGTCGGGTTCTACCCGTGGGTAGGACCTTCATGAGATGATTGGCAGGAGTGGTGGCTGGAGGTTCCAAACCACATAACAGAATTCACATAACAGTGGCAGTGATGGATGATTTGGGCATTTAGCAGAATTCCTGTGGTGCTTCAATTGGGTGGGCCTGTGTCTGGTCCTGGTGTCCAGTCAGGAACTAGAGCTCTTTACAGATGCCTCTTGGGGGTTTGGGTTTCGGGGCTCATTTTCAAGGTGAATGGTGCATGGGCCAGTGGCCAGCAGCTTGGGGACAGACAGGCATACTAAGACAGATTATGGTGTTGGAATTTTTCCAATAATAGTGGCCTTAGTGGTCTGGGGGGAGCTTCTCAAGGAAAAGACGATCACCTTTAGGACCAAAAACACCGGCGTGGTGCATGCCAGAAATAGGCAGCTAGGGGGCAAGGGTCTGATGGACAACCTCATGCGGGCTTTTGTACTGAAATATATATTACAGAATATTCACTTTAAAGCTGTGCATGTCCCAGTTGTTGATAATGGTATCGCTGTTGCTCTTTCTCATTCACAGTAGAAGAGGTTTTGAGACCTGGCACCAGCAGCGGACAAACATCCCAGGGAAGTCCCAGCATATCTTTGGGATTTGATAACCCAGAAGCCTGGGACTTGATTAGGAATTCACCAGCACCTAGTGGTGCTAAGGGTTGAGGCGCTGGATGCTACACCTTGTGCCATGCCAGAGACCCGGGTTTGGGAACAGATTATGGTCATTCAGGGATCAGCCAGAGAGGTAAGGATTGAGTGTCTGGAGGACTACTCTCTTTCCTCAGGGTGGGGGTGTCAGTGCTGTGCATGGCAGCACAACAAGAGGAGTTTGGCCCATGCCCAGGATACTTGACTGCCTCCACGGAGGTGGAGACAGTTGCTGCACCCATTGCATGAGCAAGGGCGTGGGGGAGAAAATGAAGGAAAAATGCTGGGACCCAGCAGGACCCATGATGGCCCCGATGGGCTGGAGGATGCACCCCTCCAAGAGGGGGTCATAGCCCCTGCCAGGGTCACGGAGGTAGCATAAAATAATGTTGTAATAAAAAAAGGAATTCACTAGCACCTAGGATGCAGGCAGTGTACCACAGTGAACTAGACAGCTTCTTGGTGGGCAAGCAGTCACAATGGTGGATGAGGGCATGGCCAATCTCAGTGGACCAGCTGTGCAAATATGTCCTATGCAAAAAACATGAAGGGGCCATGCCAACCACTGTGGAACAAAACATGGCAGGCATAGCATGGTTTCAGAAAGCCAGGGGGTATGCAGATACCACAAGGGCTATTCCCCTTCATACGATGTTGCAGGGGTGAGCATGCTCAGCTCCAAGGAGTCCAGATTGCTGACGACCCATTAGCCCTTTCCTATTTCAACAATTTTGGGACAAACTCAGACAGCCTACTTGGTGGCCCTCTGTGGGGTCTTTCAGGTGTCCAAGCTAGAACAGTCAAGTAAGGCAGCAGGGCTGCCATCGACGTTAAGAGACAGCGACGTGGTGGGTACTCCGTTGGGAGCCCTTATTCATTTGTGAAAAAGCAAAACAGATCATGGCACCCAAGGGTGTTAGTGCAGCATGAAGGCGGCCCTGGGATTGCAGTGGGACATTCAAGCATGGGTGCAGGATTATATAACCAAGTGGCCAAAAGAGGGTGGAGCTCTCTTTAGACACAAGGATGGGAAACCACTGATGATGTACTAATTTAGGCAGGTCTTACTGAAGACCCTGCATCAGTTGGGGCATGATGTGGAGAATTTTAATGCCCTTTCCTTTAGGACTGGGGCCACATTGCATGCAAGGGCAGAAGGGCCGACTGTCAGATCCAGGTGTTAGACCAGTGGAGGTTGCAGGCATTTGAAAGCTATGTTGGACCTCACATGCTATAACTCTTCTGCTTTGTTTTGAACAGGTGAGCACAGATTTGGATTTGTGGCCACTCGTATATAAGCTGTCCAGACCAAGCAGTACCATGGAGGAGCAAACCTGTTCTTGGCCCCCAGACAGGCTGAAGTGCATTGGATGTGTAAACGGGGCCTGAGATAGGGTGAGCCTCTTACAAGATTGTGGGCTGAAGCCCACAGGAGGGAACTGCCCAAGGTACTGGTCATCAATCTAGGTGGAATGATCTGCGAGCCATGACAGCACGAGAGTTGAAGCATAGCATACAGATAGACTTGGCTAGTTTGAAAAAGTGGTGGCCACTGTGACACTTAGCCAGCTGGTTATGATTGTTCTATGATACTGTAAAATAAAAATATAGTGTGTGATTGTCTCACATGAGGTAGCTGTGCCATGGGTGACCCACCCACCCAGGTTTCAGTGAAGCAGGAACCATTTAATTAAATGATTTACTTCAGAGTGGCATTTTATTACCTTTTTATGATATGCCTAGGCTCTTTGAAGTGGAAATGAAATGGGACTTTATGAGCCTGCCAGAGGATGGAGATCATAAACCTTTATGACGTCTTAGAGGAAAAACACTTTTATACCACCATGGTGCTAAAGTTGTAAATAAACCTTTGATGCCTTGGGAACAGGAAAACCACACAAGCTCAAAGAAAATGTTGATGAAAGACTGTCATAATTTGGGAAATTAGTTTCTGCTGAAGTCACAGTATTTAAAATATCTCCTGACAGGAAGGTCATTGTTTGTATAATTTTTATATTCTAAAATGAGAAGTTACATGACATCATGGAAGGGGTGTGTGAGAGAGGCACAGTTTTAACCTAAGACTTGTGTCTGATCTGTGTGACACACATTTTGAGCTCTTAAAAAACAAGATCTAACTTGAGCACTGTACAGTAGTAATACATTAGACAGAAAAGATCTAACTGCATGTTGGTAGGAGTTTGTATGTAGTTTTCCTTGTTTTTCTTTATGTGATTGTATGCTCTTTGATATAGTGTTATGTGTTTACATTTTACTTATCTGTATCCCTTTTAGTAAAAATATTGTTTTGAAAGACTACCTGGGTCTGCCAGTTTTCTTTTTGCATGTGATGTACAGAGGATTAAGACTTAGAAAAAAAACTGTTCAGGAGCTTGATGGTGTTACCTAAACTGGGAAAAGGTAAGAATATACCTAAGGTCTTTTATACAGTTTTAAGGGTTAATTTTGGATATCTGGTTAGGTGCCCTTAGGCGAAAGATAGCTGGCATCCTCCGAAGAGCAGATTCTCTGAGCCTGTACATTTGAGTACGCTAGCATAAGGTTCACAGTTTGAATCCTCCCAGAACTTGAGACTAAAGGTGATTCGGACCCACAAGCAGACAGGAGAGTTATCCTGTCTGTTACCTGTTCAGATTATTGTGCTCGGAGGTTGGCACTGTGGGAGCAGAGGGCCTGACCAGCTGAGTACGATTTGTGACAGATTGGTTGGCAGTGGTGTGGATAAATTTGGTAACACAAGCTTTAACTGTTCAGTGTGTCAGCTTAATACTGTACAGTTCACTTTCAAAATAAGGCAGTGATTTACTTTTAAAAAGGAAACAGAACTATCAGAACTATATCATTTTGCTTACAGTCAAGTTCCTACCTGTTTTATTTTTTTTCTAAAGTGCAAGTTAGAGTAGCCATAGTTAGGGAAGAAGATGGCTTCCAACTACAGTGGGCACACTGTAGACTACTTGAGGCAGGTGTGCTAGGACAGAGGAGTCCTGTATGAGGTGAGAGCCACCAAGCAGAACCTCATGGATGCCCTGATGGCAGCAGATGCCCAGAGTATCGAGTCACTGACTGTGACTGTAAGGGACCAAACCTTGAGTGTGTGGGGGGGCAGTGGCCAGTGCAGTGTCCAGATCTGGTGAGGATGACAGCAGGACCAGTGCCAGCAAAGGGCCACAGCAGCAGGTGAAGGTCAACAGCATTCTGGAGCCAGAAGCAATCAGGCTGCAGATTGAATTGCGCAGAATGGAGCTGGACTTCCAGAGAGATGCTGAGTAAGAGAAATGAGCCATAGAGGAGAAGAAGGAGTGGGAACAGCGAGAGGCTGACCGGGAACAGTGAGAGGCTGACTGAGAATGGTGGGAGGCTGACCGTGAAAAGCGTGAGTGCCAGCGAGCCACAGAGGAGAAGAGGGAACGAGAACAGTGAGAAGCTGAACATGAACAGCGAGAGGCAGACCATGAGGACCATGAGCACCAGAAGCGACATTAACTGGAGAAGTGATGACTCTGAACCACACCAGCAGCACCAGAAACACGGGTGGGTTTGGGTTTAACTGGAATTACAGGACTGGGTCCACAAATTGAATTCCAAATTGATAGCTGAATTTAAAGAGGGGGAGGATATGGATGCGTTTTTAAATTCCTTTGAAAAAGTTTGTATTCAGGCTAAAATTCCTAGAGGGTGCTGGAGCTTCCAGCTATCCCCGTTACTTACCAAAAAAGCTCGGGATGCATTGGGTCAAATGGACAATGAGGACAGTAATGATTACAGCAAACTTAAAGCTGCGCTTTTAAAAAAGTTTGATTTAACTGCAGAAGCATACAAAACTAAATTCCATAATCTCAGGAGAAGCCCTGATATGAGCTACAAGGAGCTAGCCACAAAACAACATCAGTTTTAAAAAGCTGGTGGGAGGTAATTGAAGCAAACTCTGTAGATAAAATTGAAAATGCAATTTTGTTAGAACAGTTTTTTTGGGCATGCCCAGCAGAGCTGAAAACCTGGCTGGAGGACTGAGATCCCAAAACATTGCAAGAGGCTGCAGAACTCTCAGACAGCTATGTCAAGAGCAGACCTGCTCTGAGAGTGAAAGGGATGGGCAGGGCAGTGCAAAAAGGGAAAAAGGCATCTTCAGGGCAGCTAAACCCTCACTGCCTCCACCAAAACCAGTTAGCCCCAGGTTTCAAAGAAAAGAGTTCTCTGAAAAAAGAAACGAATGTTGGTTTTGTAAAGAAATGGGGCATAGTGCCAGACAGTGTCCCAAAAGGGCAAGCAATATGCAGAATTGGGCTAGGAAAGAAGTGGGTTGTTTATGTGTCCCAGAAAGTATGCCTGTGAACATGAGGGAACACATGCATCCAGTCATGGTGAATGGTGTACAAACACAAGGTTTAAGGGACACAGGGGCATCCCTGACATTGGTAAAAGGGGATCTGGTAGAGCCCGGTTATCTTATACCCAATGAATTTGTAACTGTACAAGACTTTACTGGTGAGGAGAAAACATTGCCACTCGCTAGTGTTCTCCTAGACTTGAGTGAAACAGGGGGAACTGTGCAACAGGTGGCTGTAGCCAAAACTTTAGCAGTTGATGTCATCCTTGGCAACAATCTCAAACAAGGGATGGCATGTGCAGTTACCCGTAGCCAAGTGGCAAGGGAAAATTATAGTTCCCTGGACCCCACAGAAACCATTATGGAAACCACTGGGAGGCTGGTTCCCCAGCCTGTCTCCTCTGATATGGAGACTAATGAAAAGTGGGTAGAAATTTCCCCAGTAGCAGTTAACCACACAGCTACGGAGGGTTACTCCAAAGAGGGAGGGGTGACCTATTGTAAGAGGGTTAGGGATGACAGTGATCCAGAGTGCCCTGATGCTAGTGCTAGGGACCCTAGTTTAGAGACTGAAGGGGACCTGTCCCATACCTTAGGAATGTGTCAGGAGTTTGTAGCTGCTCAGAAAAGTGACCCTAGTCTAGAGAAGCTGAGGGCTTGGGCAGACTCTGACAGAGTACAGGGAGGTGATGATAAATATAAAGTTTATTGGGAAAATGGACTGATGTATACTCTGGCTATGAAGACTGAGGGAGGAGTGATGGGCAGGCAGCTTGTTGTTTCCCAGGGGTATCATGAGCAGTTGCTCAAGATTGCACATGATATTCCCTTGTCTGGTCATCTGGGAATTGAGTGCACTATGCAGCGATTGGCCCAGAATTTCTATTGGCCCAACTTCACCCAGCAGGTGAAGGAGTATTACAGGTCTTGTCACCGGTGCCAAGAAATAGGAAAGGCAGGGAAGAAAACCCAAGCCACCCTGATTCCATTGCCCATAGTGGAGGAGCCATTCCAGAAGGTGGGAATGGGTATTGGGGGGCCTTTAAATACCCCCAGCTCCTCCGGGAAAAGGCTCATCCTGACTGTGGTGGATTATGCCACCCGGTATCCAGAGGCAGTCACCCTATCCTCACTGAGGACAGACAAAGTGGCAGATGCCTTACTTGGGATTTTCTCCTGTGTTGGGTTTCTGAAGGAGGTTATCACTGATTGAGGGGGTTCCTTCATGCCGGACCTGATGAAATATTTGTGGGAGAAGTGTGGGGTGGTGCAGAGGTGCACAACCCTTTATCACCCTCAAGCCAATGGGCTTGTGGAAAGATTTAACAGTACCCTAAAGCCAATCCTCCAAGCGTTTGCTGAACAGCATGGGATGCACTAGGAGAAATACCTTTCCCACCTATTGTTTGCATACATAGAGGTGCCCCAAGAGTCGACAGAATTTTCCCCCTTCGAGTTCTTATATGGATGCCGAGTACATGGGCCCCTAGACTTGATCCAGGAGGGCTGGGAAGGCAAGCACGCCACCCAGGGAACTCCCATAATGGATTATTTCCTTAGGTTTAGGGAAAGGCTGAAGAAGCTTATGGGGACAGCCCAGAGCAACCTGGCAGCTGCCCAACAGAAACAAAAAGTATGGTATGACCGCAGAGCCAGAGCTCACTCGTACACGGCGGGTTAGGAAGTCATGGTCCTTATTCCAGTCCAGAAAGACAAGCTGCTGGCTGAGGGGCAAGACCATACAAAGTAGGAAGGTAAATGATGTGAACTATCTCATAGAGTTACCTGACAGAAGACAGACAGAAAGAATGTACCATGTCAACATGATGAAGCCATATGCTAGTAGGGCTGACATGGTGTTTGCAGTTTGTAGTCCTGGGGAGGGGATGGATGAAGAAGACCCCCTTCTGGACTTGCTGGAAGAAAGCAAGTGGGAGTCCTCTGTCGAGGCAGTTAAATTGTCTCCCTAGCTGGCCCCGGACAGGATCCAGGAAGTAAGGGAGGTTTTAGCAGACTTTGCCCCACTGTTTAGCACCATGCCTGGACTAACCCCCTTAGTGACGCACAATGTGGAGACAGGGACACAGGTGCCCATACAGCGGACAGCATATCGGGTGTCAGAGGCTGTCCAAAAGGACATTAGGAGGGAGGTGGAGGAAATGCTGGATTTAGGGGTAATCCAGAAATCCCACAGCCCTTGGGTCTCACCCATAGTCCTTGTGCCCAAACCAGATGGCTCTAATCATTTCTGTGTGGACTATCATGGACCGAATACAGTCATGAAGTCAGACACCCAGCCGATGCCCCAGACAGACGAACTTCTGGACAAGTTGGGAGGGGTGACCTACCTTATGACTATTGACCTGACAAAGGGGTATTGGCAGGTAGAGTTAACTGACGGAGCTAGGGAGAGGTCAGCCTTCATCACTCTGATAGGGTTATTTGAATTTAAAGTAATGCCTTTCAGAATGAAGAACACCCTGGCCACTTTCCAAAGGTTGATGAACTAAGTGTTGAATGGTGCTGAGGAGTACGCCGTGGCATACCTGGATGACATTGTCATCTTTAGTGCCAGCTGGGAGGAACACCAGTCCCACCTTAGGGAAGTGCTGGGCAGGATACAGAGGGCTGGGCTCACTGCCAAAGCTGAGAAGTGCCAGGTGGCCATGGCTGAAGTGGCATACCTCGGGCATGTTGTAGGCCGGGGACAGCTCCATCTTAACCAAGTAAAAATAGAGGTGATCAAGGCATGGCCCAGACCAGAAATGCAGAAGCAGGTCAGGAGTTTTCTAGGGACAGCAGGATACTATAGGAAATGTGTACCCAATTACAGTGCCCTGGCTGCTCCCCTATCTGACCTGGTAAAGAAAAGGATGCCTAAGAAAATTACCTGGGAAGCAGCCTGTGAAAAAGCCTTTAACAGACTGAAGGAGGCACTGTGCGTGCTCCTGTATTGACAAGTCCTGACTATAGCAGACCCTTTATAGTCCAGACTGACACCTCAGATGTGGGTATTGGGGCAGTACTGAGTCAGACATCCAACCAAGGGAAAGATCACCCTGTAGTGTACCTGAGTAAAACATTACTTCCCAGAGAGCAGGCTTACTCCACTGTGGAAAAAGAGTGTCTTGCCATAGTGTGGGTCCTAAAGAAGTTAGAGCCATACTTATATGGGCAGCATTTTGAGAGGTACATACGGACTACAACCCCCTGGTCTGGCTGACCCAAATGGGAAAAACGAATGGTAGTCTGTTAAGATGGAGTCTTGCCTTGCAAGGGTATGATATGACAATCTTACATAGGGCTGGAGCGACCAATCAGAATGCAGATGGCCTGTCGTGTTTATGAGGAGTGAACTGACTTGGAAAGCTCATCCCATGCAGGGGATAGAGCCCCCAAATTCAGTCTAGGTGGGGAGGACTATGACGCTTGGCCAGCTGGTTATGGTTGTTCTATGATATTTGAAAAATAAAAATGTAGTGTGTGATTGTCTCACATGAGGTAGCTGTGCCATGAGTGACCCCCCCCCAGGTGTCAGTGAAGCAGGAACCATTTAATTGAATGACTTACTTCAGAGTGGCATTTTATTACCTTTTTATGATATGCCTAGGCTCTTTGAAGTGGAAATGAAATGGGACTTCATGAGTCTGCCAGAGGATGGAGATCATAAACTGTTATGATGCCTTAGAGGAAAAACATTTTTATACCACCACATTGCTAAAGTTGTTAAAAAAAACCTTTGATGCATTGGGAACAAGAAAACCACACAAGATCAAAAAAAAATGTTGATTAAAGACTGTCATAATTTGGGAAATTAGTTTCTGCTGAAGTCACAGTATTTAAAATATCTCCTTACAGGAAGGTCATTGTTTGTATAATTTTTATATTCTAAAATGAGGAGCTAGACGACATCATGGAAGGGGTGTGTGAGAGAGAGACACAGTTGTAACCTAGGACTTGTGTCTGATCTGTGTGACATACATTTTGGACCCTTAAGAAACCAGATCTAACTTCAGCACTGTACAGAGGTAATACATTAGATAGAAAAGATGTAACTGTATGTTGGTAGGAGTTTGTATGTAGTTTTCCTTGTTTATCTTTATGTGATTGTATGCTCTTTGATACATTGTTCTGTGTTTATGTTACATATTTTTATCCATTTTTGTAAAAATATTATTTTGAAAGACTACCTGGGTCTGCCAGTTCTCTTTTTGCATGTGACGTATAGAGGATTAAGACTTACCAAAAAAACTGTTCAGGAGCTTGATGGTGTTACCTAAACTGGGAAAAGGTAAGAATATACCTAAGGTCTTTTATACAGTTTTAAGGGTTCATTTTGGATACCTGGTTAGGTTCCCTTAGGCAAAAGATATCTGGCATCCCCCCAAAGAGCAGATTATCTGAGCCTGTACATTTGGGTACCCTAGCATAAGGGTCACAGTTTGAATCCCCCCAGAACTTGAGACTAAAGGTGATTCGGACCCACAAGCAGACAGGAGGGTTACCCTGTCTATTACCTGTTCACATTAATGCACTCAGAGGTTGGCACTGTGGGAGCAGAGGGCCTGACCTGCTGAGTGCAGTTTGTGACAGCAACAAGTGCACATTATTTATTCCAACATTGTGCAACGACAGCAATGGTGGCATGCCCGCAACCACAGGGTGATAGAAAAGAGTTTCAGGCATTCGGGGTGCCAGCATCACAGCGTGGCAACAGCAGCACTGGCAGAAGGGAAAAAACACAATGTGTGCCCTAGCAATCAGAGTGCCACTGAAACGGCACCGTGTGCTCTGCGGGAAAAAGCACTTCAGTCACTTAGAGTGCCAGGGTGGAGAGGTGAGGAAAATGCGGGTGCGCGCATGGAAATGGCTGTCACCATGGTGGACTTAAACAAACCGCACAGAAGCACAGTGTGGCCCAGAGGAACATTTGCAACCACATGGATACAATGAGTGGACAAGCTACACACACTGCAAGAAAGAATGGAGAGAGGTACGTAATGAAACTGATGAGGATGGCCACAGGAAACATGAACTGCACAACGGAAAGGCAAAAGGTCTGCACAGTGAAGATCAGCACAGCACACCTAGGCAGAGACACAGCACAAGGAAGGGCCAATCAGAGGAGGACACATACAGGAGAGGGCATGCCAACAGAACCAGGAAGGGGAAGGCAGAATGCAGCCGGCGTCGCTGTTGCCATGGCAAAGTAAGTGAGCGCACAGCTAAAAAGAGGCACTGTGGATGAAGCACCGATCTGCATAGCAAAGCCATCACGGCAACCACAGATAGGCAAGTCAAATGGGAGCAACCAGGCAATTGCCTGAGACCTGTGGAATGTATGTTGCTATGGCTACACAAACACAACACACAGTCTAACACTGGAACTGCAGGAAGGGAGAGACAGAAAGATTAGGGCAGAAGCACACACAGGGATGTACACAAGGTGTGGAAAACAGCCCTTGCAAGGTGTATCTGTGTGTTGCATGAGAGGGTCCATGCAGGCACTGTCGGGATGTGAATGGGGAGGACTATTGGGTGCACACTAGAGGTGTACGAAGTTGTTAAAATTTGTTCTGCATTAAATTTAGTGGATTTTGATTATTCTGCAAAGTTTTTCACCTTGCGAAGTCCCACTTTGAAGAGTTTTGGGTGGATTCACAAAATTTCGAAGTCAAAAACTTCAATTCATGTTACAGTCAATGGTACAGGTGTTCCAGATCCGCGAAACTTGAACTTCACTGTCAAAGTTCAGCATAACAGCCGAAGTTTGCAATGAACCCTGGGATATGAGGTGACGTTGCTGAGCAGCCAATGAGAAGTTAGTTTTCTCATTCTGTAAGTGTAGTGTGTTTGAAAGAGACTTAGGCCCTTTACACATTAGGCTAGTTAAAACGTTGGTCTTTAAAATGTTTTAACTATCACAAACACGGCGCCTGTCCACATTAAAACATGGTTGTTTACCGTGTTAAGAAACTGTGCTAAAATGCAGAAGCAACCTAGTCTTAAAATAGTTTTCAAGAACCGTTCAAATTGCAAAATCTTGTTACCTGGTAATGCGGACGGGCATCTGTAGCATGTTCTGTGACTGTGCCATCTTGTGCCATTTAGAACCGTGCTGTAGTCATGGGGACCCAGGTTTAAGTCCATTACTGAATGGCTGATGTGGACGGGAGTCGGATCTGGAATAACCATATTAAAACATGGTTTAAGAGAGATGTGGACAGGCTGCTGTGGTGAGTTCAAAAATGTTTTTAAAACATTTTTAAAAATGAACCACAACACACTTTGTAATGTGTACAGGGCCTTAGAGAGCAGAGCTTGTGCTGCAGCTTAGAGTCAAATCTAAAAACATTGGCCCAGATATTCAAACTGAGCCCAAAAATTGCGCAACAGCAGGAGCAAGCGCAAGTCCATTGCACCCATGCACAAGAGGCGCGATATTCAAAAACTGCGCTGGCCAAGATGCGCCTACAGCCGATGACTGAATATCACACCACCTGCGCCATAGCGCAACAAGGGATGTTCAGCTGAGCAGTCCAGATGCGCCACAGCACAACCAGGGATGCCCCCCAGCAGCAGGGCAGCAATCCAACAGCACAACCAGGGATGCAGGAGCCCATCACCCATGCCACAGATGGGCAGAGGAACACGCAGCAGAACAGACATCGTCCCCCCACACCCCATGCACTGCACAACTGGGGAGGGCTGGAATAACCACTGGCCCATGGAGACCAGCAACCAACCCACAGCTGGGCCATGGTGCCCCATCACACCCCCTGACAAGCTGTGACTGGCACACAAGGAGGGCCGACCACCCCATGCCACACCATCCCACCAATGCAGAGCACACCCTGCACCGTGACCCCCAGACACCCTGCCCAGGAGCGGCATCCACCAGTGCAGGATACCCCATGCATGCCACCACCCCCACTGTGACAATGCAAGCCTGTGCACCACAGAACCATGCAAGGCAGCCCCACCATGAGCACCCATCAGCAGGTGGCAGCACACAGCGATGCAACAACGGCATACACAGTGCCACCACACACAGCCGCCCCCGAGGTACAGCTGAGAGACCGATCATGTGTCGACACACGGGGTACCCCACACGTGACAGGGCATGCCCTGGACCCCACCACCAGTGGTACAGCACCCTGCACACCCTCCCAAGGACACACCCCGACCCAGCACTGGCCACAACAGCCAGCGCAGACACCCACAGTGGTGCACAGAAGCATGCACCACACTGGATGCAACACAGTGCATGGAAAAACACCCACCCATACCCAAGGACACACCAACACAGGGACGCAGTAGCAGGGCAACCAAGCCCCCAGCACAGGGCCATGGAAACCGTGTACACACGGCCAGCACTCCTCCATGGCACAGGAGTGCCAGCCACCCTGCGCAGGCACTGTGGAGCTGTATGCCACCAGCATTTGCCCAGAGCACAAGTCACAGACAGTGGTGCACATCCCCTGCAACACACACAAGCCACAGCATGGAGGTGGGACAACAACAGCGGAGGCCACAGTGTCACCCGAAGCAGACATGCACCACACCAGTGACAGAAGGCAACCCAGCATTGTGATGGGTACAGTGGCTGTCCTGCATGGACAGCCACCACTGATATGCCAGCGGACCGTGCAGGTCACAGACATGCAAGGGTGTCAGCTGCACAGGCCATGGACGGGCTAACAGGTGCACCATGGACACAGAGCATGCACCATGGACCACTGCACGCAGTCATCCAGTGCACAGGGAACAACACATACACCACAGGCAGTGACTGATAGCTACTCCCACACCATAGTCACTTCCCCACGGGCACACACACATGACCATGACTGCACCACCCCGACACCATGCACACCGCTGCAGCTGAGCACCTATAGCCCACTGCAAATCAGAGACCACCACAGTAGTAAAATCAAAAGAAATGTATTTAAAAACATCAAACAAAACAATGTACAAATATTTACAAATGTTTGGGGGGGCACAAACAAGGTGGGGGTGGGTAAGGGGCAGGGGTGAACAAATGGTAGAGGGAAGGAGGGGTGTGAGGGTGGGTCCAGGGGGGTAGGGAAAATCAGGGGCATTGTGAAGCTCAGCGGGAGCCCTGCTCCCCGCTCTGGCTGCTCCTCCTGCCATGACGCCGCCTGACCCCCAGCCTCTTGATACTTTGCAGGATTTCCAGCGATGCCCTGACAACAGTCAGTATCTCCTGTAGTGCCTCCCTGATTGTCTGCAACTGCCATCCACCTAGGACAAGGGAGCACAGTCAATAGGTGTGAATGCACAGCCCCATACAGCCCACCCACTGTGCATGGCATACGGCTGTGGGACATGCCTCTGTGATGGTGTGTGACCACCCACAGTGATCATGTCCACAAGACCTGCCCACCCAGGCACACACAGTCATGCAGACCATTGCACACACTCACCGGCCAAGTCCTGCACAGCACCACCATGGCTGTTTAGTGACATGGCTATGTGGTGCAAAGGCAGTGGCACAGCCATGTAGCTGGTGCACACATGGACCACCATTGACGCACTCCCAGACATGCAGTGCCACTGGACAGTGCTGACTGTAACAAGTTGCGTGTGTGGCAGTGGTGTCAGTGGATGGTGGCCCTGCCCCACTGCTCGCCCTGTTACACAGCATGCAATAGTAATCATGGAAGTAAGGCACTCACCATCATCAGGCTGGTCCCTCTGCCTCTGTGGACCTTCGCCCCTCCTGGAGTGACGGTCTTCCAGCTGGAGCCTCCTCTCCCTCGCCAGCTATTGCTCTTCTGGGCCTAAGGTGCAAACATGGAGAGAGGAAAATCAGTACAATCCTGTAGCAAAGTCCCCTTGCCCCCATGTGTGTGCAATCCCACACAGCCAGACCCACCCACCCCACACCCTGATAACACCACCACAGCCAACACCGGACGTTCCCCCCCTTGTTCTGGACACATGCAACCGTGATACCCATATGGAAGATAAAAGTGTATGGATGTTACACCTACCTGGCCGTGGCACCGTGCCCCTCCTGGCACGTGCCCGCAGGCGAGCAAGCAGGTCCGGGTCCCTCCACCTCAGGTCCCCATATCTGTGGTGGCACTATTCCGCCATCTGCCCCATTCCTGTGGCCTCCTCCAGGGCGTCGGCCACCTCCTGCCACACCTGACTCCTGGACCTGTCTAGGGGTGCCTCACCAAACAGTGGGCCAACAAGTGGCTCCACAATGGCAGCCAAGTTTGCCATTTCTATCTGGCTCCACTGGGCAGCTCTCCTCTGCGCCATCTCTCTTGCTCGGTAGGGTCAAAATGGCGCTCTGCAGCACGGTTCCACCACGTGTAGATGCTGCGCGGTACAGCGCTGCCATTCTCTATCATGCTGTCACAGAACAGCGTGATAGTGGTGCACCCATGCCTGATGCATGGCGCATAGGGGGCAAAGGTTGGGCACAGAGTCAAGGGTCTCTGGTGCGGACAGCCACAGCTGGCGATTGGAACCCAATGCGTGTAGCGCACTGGGTGCCTGTGCCACCCTCAAGTAGCAGCCTACCGTGCTGTTGCCCCAGTGCACCTATGATGCCCCAGTGCCACAGCGCCACATAGGTGAACTTCGCTGTAGCACCACTGGCACAATGGTGGCCGTGCCCTGCATTGCCTCCCACGCACAGCACGGCAGGCGCCTGCTTCATCAACCCGGGCATGTGCAGTTAGGTGTGTACTGCGCATGTCACAGAACTGCGCCCTTGGCTCAGCACATTCAACACAATTGCGCAAAGCGCAAAACGCGATATTCAGCCATCATATGCAAATCAGCTAATCAGCCATTCAATGGCGCAGCACTGCAATTTGCATCCACTTAAAGTTGCGCCTCGCCTCATTTGCATGGGTTGCACTATAAAAGTGCGACATTGGGCTGCACTGACCATAGTTGGTTACTGAAGTCTATTGGTGAGTTGCATGCTGTTTGGGAGTGTGGACTATGGATTTTGGGACATGCATAGGACTGCACAGTCACAGGTAACAACTGTCATTCTCACAGACTGAATCATGACTGAGCGAGTTGTGGGAGAAGAGGAACAGAGTTGTGGGAGGAGGAGGCCAAATTTCACAAAGGCCGAGACGGATGCCCTGTTTGAGACCTACCTGGACCAAGAGCCACTTCTCAGCGGACGCCAGGAAACACCACAGGCCCATGCTGCTGCATGGGAGGAAGTGGCGCGTGCTGTGAACCTGCATGGCAGCCACCAGAGCTCCGTGCAGGAGTGCAAGAAGAAGATGGGCACAGACAGGAGGAGGATTAAGGAGAAAGTGGTTGCCATCAGGGCAGCACGAGCTGCAACAGGTGGGGGACAGCCGGAGGTGCTATGCCTGACCCCACAGGAGGAGAGGGTTGCTGGCAGCATGCAGCGTTGTGCCATTGAGGGTGTTCCGGGTTGTGGATTCCAGACGGGTGGTAGCCTGTCACTGCATGGTAGGTCATGGTCTGTCTATTGGGGGGGGACAGGGTAGGTCACATGCAGTAATGTGACTTTGTTTTCCCTTACAGCTCCTGAGCATCTGCATGGGTCAGCGGTGGTGGGCCTCTCCACTGAGGCAGGTCAGATGGAGATGAAGGAGGGCCCATCCACCTCCACAGGAATACATGGCTCAGTGCGACAGTGGGCTAGCCTGGATGTCCAGGCTGACGTTGTTGGAGCAGGTGCAGAGGAGGCCCTGCCCATGTCCCAGCGTACCAGCGTCCATGGATACCAGCATGCTGTGACTCGGGCTGGTGCCAGGTCCATCACCGATGATGATGTCGCCAACATCATGAGCAGTGACACGTGTGTGCCTCAGGATAGCCACACAGCAGGTAACATTGCGGCCATGGCTGTGGGTGGTGCCGCCGTGGAGGCCTATGTGTCATCACAGTACCAGGCTGTGCCTGTCAGCACCGGTGGGGCAGCACTGGTGTGTGTACAGGACAGTGGGACTGTTGTGGCCACTGCAGCGGCACCAGTGAGCCCTGGGGAGTGGCAGCTGGAGGGGCAGCATCAGCAGTCGGCCAATGGGCTTGGGGGTACAATGTCAGGGGGTGGCATCAGTGCACTGCCTATGGACATGCCCAGGCCTGGTCCTGGTGTGCAGCACCCACCCTCAAGGGGTGCTGAGCATCAGGGCCATGCACACCCTGAGGGACAGAATGCCGATCAGGCAGATGACCTCTTGGATGAGCACACCCGCATACTGCAAGCATCGGTCAATCAGCAGATGTGGCTTTTGACGGCGATGGATGCACTGAGTGCGGCTCTGGAGTGGGCAGAGGAGCATCGCAGCAGAGAAACCGCTCTGTTCCTGGTAGGGATGGACCGGATGCGGGAGGATGTTACCGCTGCCATTGACAGGCTGACACATACAATCACAGCTGCCATGGCCACAGGGGGCACACAGTTATTTGCCCATGTGGCGCAGACACCGCGCAATGCAAAGTCCACCCCCCGTTCCCAACGTCATGTGACACCCTCCTTGTCGACACTGGGTTCAGCTGTGGGCATCCAGAGCCCACCTGGCGCAGGCATGTTCGATGTGCTGCAGACCCCTGCGTGAGCACGGTCGCGTTCATGCAGTGGAACCCCTGGGGGACCATCGGTGTCACCCCATGAGGCCAGTGGTCAGCCTGTCAGTGCTGGCGGGTCTCGGCGGGGCCACCCACGCATCCGTGGCAGCCGGGGCACTTTGGCGCATGACTGACCTGTCTCCCAATGGGGCTAGTGTCTGATGCTGCCCTGTGTGCATTGTGTCATTCAGCGGGCAATACACGGGTGGGTACCCGGCCCTGCACGCAGATGCACAGTCCATCTGCACACCATCCCAGCTGCTGTCCGCAGTTGCATGTGCATGATGATGCCTGCATTGCACTGTACACCAATGTGCAGTGGTGCCCAGCATCTGACACATGCACAATGACAGGCAGTGGGCGTGGTGGTCTGTGGACATGTGTGTGGCTAGGGGTGGCATTCTGGGTTGGTGTGCCTCCTTCCCTTTGTGCATGTCTGGTGCATTGTGTGTGTGTGTGTGTGTGTGTGTGTGTGTGTGTGTGTGTGTATGTGTCTGTCCATGTGCCATGTTAGACCTCACCCATCCCTGGTGGTGTGTGTGGTTCCATGCCTGGCCAGTTCCCTTGATGGCATGCACCCCTGGTGTGTGTCCATGCATGTTTGTGGGTTGTGCCTTAGCCACTGGTGGTTGCACATGGCCCCATGACTTACCTGGGTTGGCTGAAGTGCTCCTCCATGATGGTGTCCCGGTGCAGCTGTGGCAGCCAGAGCAGTCGGGGCCGTCGCTCAAGGGGGGGCTGCCCATCACCATTGTCACCGGCATCCTCATCGTCCCCATCACTTGTCCCCTCTTCGACCTGTATGGCTATCCCACATTCATTGGCCATGTTGTGCAGGATGCAACAGGCCAGGAATAGCCCACAGGCCTTTGAGGGTCTGCACTGTAGGGCACCGCCGGAGGTGTCCAGGCAACGGAAACATGCCTTTCAGCATCCCGAACACCCACTTGATGACATTACGTGTGGTGGCGTGTTCCTCATTGTAGCATTGCTGCGATGGGGTCGCGGGCCGCCGGTATGGTGTGAGCAGCCAGGGACAGAGTGGGTATCTACTGTCATCTGTGTGTAGAGGGTGGAGGTTAGTTTGGTGATCAGCATCACCCTGCCCCAGGCCATGTAGGCCACTACCCATGTCACCTCTGACCATGCCCCTCCCAGGCACTATGTTTGTCCATGTGGTTTGCATACTCACCCACTAGGTGGTCAGTGGGGATGTCCCCACTCTCGAATCTGTGGCACAGTGCCGACTGGTGCCAGATGAAGGCATCATGTGCTCCCCCAGGGTGCGTGGCACAGACATTGATTATGCGCCCCCTGGCATCGCACACTACCTGGCAGTTTATGCTAGCATAGCCCTTGCGATTCATGTATGCGGCCCCCTCGGGGCCAGGTGGTGTGCGGATGGCCACATAGGTGCAGTCTATTGCCCCTAGCACGCCAGGCATACATGCTACCCTGTGGAACTCCTGTATGTTTGCTGTGCATTCCGCCGGTGTGCTGGGGAAATGGATGTACTCCGCAGCATGTGGCAGCAGTGTGCTGAGAAATTGGGTGAGGTGGCCGTGACGCGGCCTACTGGGTTATGCCTGTGGTGTCCCCAGTTGGTCTCTGGAAGGTACCTGTGGTGAGCAAGCACAAGCAAGCTGTCACTTTAGTCTCCACTGACAGAGCATGGCTCCGTTGTGTGGGTGCCTGCATCACATCACTACACAGCTCACAGAGCCACCTCAGAATTGCCCAATTCAGGCGGTACCAGCCCACGATCTCCATATCACTATACAGCTCGAAGCTGGTATGGGCCCAGTACTGCCTGTTGGGGGCATACCACTGATGGGCCCTTCCACGGCCACGCCCCCCTGCTGCCCATCTTCTCACCCCCCTCATTACTGCCTCCATCTGGATGGTGGCACTGGCCATGTCCCTGGCTTGTGTTCACCTGTCCCGGCAGCTGTTTCTGTGTCCCCCCCCACTGTCCTGGCTGCTACTTCCCCTGCACTAGGAACACCTGACTGTTCTGGCCTCACTGCTGTGTGGCAAGTACTTCTCCCTTCTGCACTGTGGCTCCTCACACCTTCCCCTGAGCCTGTGGGTTCCAGATGCCCTTTCACTGTCCTGCCCTGTGTGTGTGTGTGTGTTGCCTGTTTGGCTGGCTATAGTTCAGCAACTTGAGGCTTCCCTGTAGCGTTCTTGCGCCTCTCCCTTGTTCCTTTTTATTTTGGCTCATTTCCGCTATGGCGCAACTTCTGCTGGCTCCCCTATTGCGCATGGCGCATGTTGTTGAATATTGCACTGCACCATTTATGCATGGTTCCTCCCCCTTCAGTTGTGCATACATTCATTATCATTGCGCTGTTGCTCAGCATGATTTGGGGGGGTGCAACTGCCTCCAGCTGAATATTGCAGAATGCCACATTTTCGGACTTGCGCTGGTGCAACCCTATTGCGCATGGCGCAACTCTTTTGAATATCTGGGCCACTATATAAAAGAGCATTTTGTTTGTCAGATTGCTTCAGAACTGTTACTCTGAGCGCTGTTTGCACACACAGTGTTTTTTGTGTTGTTTTTCTCCATTTTGCATTGTTTATTTGCAGTATTTAGTTTTCTGTTAGAAGTTGTGGTTTGGTGACTTGTGTGGGCCGGGAGAGGGTAGGAGCAGTTTAGAAAGTACAGTTTTCTTCTAAACAAAATCAGTTGTCAAGTGCCCTGTCTTTTCTTAAGAAAAAATCACTGTCCTCCTGACTGTGATTTAACCCGAGTGATTGTTGTGTCCCTGCGTACACACCTGTATTTAGGAAAACAATCACTGTTCTCCAGGCAGTGATTTAACCCAAGTGATTGTTGTGTCCCTGCGTGTGCTGAAGAATGACTGGGAAGAAAAGGGCAACTAAAGGGAGAGGCCGTGGAGCGGCCACAAAGAACGTTTCCCAATTTGTGGTTCCTAATACTAATCTTAATAGTGGTGCAGGAACCAGAAACATGTCTGTGAGAGCACAGGGACAGCATTCAGATGACTCTGTGGCAGGCAGTAGCAGTAGTAGCAAAGTATATGGCCCTGGTGTTGGCTTTCCTGCTGTTAAGTTTTTCTCTGCAGAATCTGTAGCAGACATGTTGATGGATGTCTCAGTGTCAAGTGACACAGTGAGAGGAAGCAGCAGCACCACCAGCAAACAAACTGTGGGCTTGGAGGCTGTTGGTGCTGAAGTGCAATTTGAAAGTGGTGCTGTTGGTGATGGTAGGTTGGAGGCAGAGCCAGATAATGTGTGTCCATGTCTAGTGAGTGAGGGTGAGGTGGTTGTACATGTGGAGCAGTATGAGGGCAACAGTCATGAAGAGGAGGTGCATGTTACAGAGCCCGTGGCACTTGCTACGGAGGTGGACAGACCTGCTGAGGCTGATGAGACCACCAGCTTTTTTCCAGACTATGATGTGGATGATGATGATGTGTCAGATGACACAGATCCCTCATGGTAATAAGAAAAGAAAAGGGCAAAACAGGGTGCTACAGGCTGTGTCTTTCCTGTTGCCTTAACTGCTAAAACCACTAAGGAGAAGGTCACCCCAACCACTGTTTCTCCCATTTTTTTCTACATTGCTCCAGTCGCCCCACAACATAACAAAGAGCAAATCTTCTCCTTTGCTATCTGAATCACAGTCATCTTGGCACCAGGTAAGCACAAGGCCCCATAAATCCCTAGTGTGGGATTATTATGTACTGAACCCATCTGATGAGACAGTGGCAATTTGCCAACTGTGTCAAACATGAGTAAGTCAGGGTGAGAAGGGTAGTCATCTTGGCACAGGTGGGCAACACACACACACACCTTAAAAATAGGCACCCAGTTTGGTGGCATCAACACCAAAAGACAGCCAGGGCCAGATTAAGGCAACCTGGGGCCCTAGGCCCAAGAGAAATGTGGGGCCCCCACTCACTGTAACCATGACCCCTCACCATGACTGCATCTCTTGACTATTGTATATCAGCTACTGAAACATGAAAACAGTGTTCTTACTGTCCCTAAAAAGTAGCGCAAAATGCTTCAAAATTAATGAAACTGGCCAGCATGGTGGTGCTGAGGGTTGAGGCGCCAGAGCTGTAGGAAGGCATTTTGGTGCCCTGGGCAAGAGACTAATTTTGCACCCCCCCCCCCAGAAAAGAGCTAGGGGTCTGGGGACATCAAGGCCCCCAGAAGCTCTGGGTTGCTAAATGCTCTGTGGTGAGTTTTGGGACTTTTCTTAAAGGAAAAACATACTTTTGTTATATGTTCCCTACCCCTGATTTATGGGAAAATTTTGCTCCCATAGAATCTGAGGTGTGGGAGTCGAAGACTCTGGCTGGCTGTCATCAGAGTGTGCAGTGCAGCTGCAATTGTTGTGGACAACTGGTTGGCCAACAGTTCCATCGAGTGGCTCAGGGGGACATATACAGGCACCTCAGTGGCATATTTGCAGTCCTCGAGTGCTGGACACACATACCTCTGAGAGGCCCCATCTGCAACCACCCATCCTCTCATAGGAGATGTACCCCCTGAGCCCACTCACCAGCCCCACTGGCAGGCTCGACTACTCCTGTAGTGGAATCACCACCACCCATCAGAAGGAAATGCTCCACCCCGATCATTCTCCCTTCAGCTAGACTATCTCCAACACTCAATGCTGCTTGACCACCCTTCTATACATAACCAGACTCCACCCCCAACCATCCTGCATGTGCCTTGAACACTTCCACAACACCACACCCTCACCTTCACTGCCTACCTTCCTTATAGCTGAACCACCACCCTACATCAAGACCAGCCCCCATGCACCGAACAATCCCTGCAACTGGACCAATCCCACATACCTCTAAATTGTCTCTGATTTTGCATGAAAATTTGTATTTGTCCCTCGTAAAGTTTGTGTTTTAATGGCAGAGAACAGTGGGGGTTAACTCACAAAATAATGTCAAACATTAAAGTTGCAGACTTCTTCAGAAAATGCAGATTAACAAAAATCCCCTTTTTCTATCAGCTTTCTGAGTGAATAGTGCCATTTTTTATTTTTTTTTTTATTTCAGATTGGGATTAATACCTTTGAGTCAGGGACTCGTTTACAAAGGTTTCAGGTCAATACAGGTACAAGGACAGACAGACAAAATATAATTACAGATTGGTACACAATGTAAGGGGCGTATACAAAGCAGTAGAAAAATGAGTTACTGTTGGTACAAACTGTTGCAAATGGTAATCAGTGAAACTAGTCATACAGGGAGGCGATGGCTTTTGTATATACATAATTGCAGTCAGAGGGTGAAATATTAAATCAGGGAGAGTGCAAATAGTGAGAGCAGGGAGTAGGAATGTAAAACGAGAAGAGGATGAGAGCAGAGTTCACAGATAATAACAAGTAGAGGACTAGTTTGGGTGTAGAGGAGCAGCCAGAGACAGGCTTTGTCAGCTAAGGCATGGGAGGAGTGAGTTAGGGGCTAGTAAGAGACCAGGCCGATGGGGAGAGTAGTGGAACATGGGAGAAGGGTGGGGGGACAGGTGCAGGGAGAGAGTGAGGTTTAAAGAGAATGGGAGGGCTGTGTGAGGAGGGGGGAAGAATCCATGATTTTGAGTCTTTGTCCCTGATTATTTTAGTCTTCCCCTGATTCATAAGGCAGAGGTTGAGAGGTATGCAGCCCCAAGTCTAGCATCCTCCAGAGGACCTCTCTCTCTTAGTAGAATCCTCCAAACAATATCTGATCTCAGTCCCCCTCCACTGCAGGAATCCACCATAGAAAAGCCCCCTGCATCTACCTTTGCCCCACCCCCAGTTGGGAGAGGGCCAAGGAGCGAAAGATTGACATCATGGAACTGCTGCTACGGTGCTGTCCAGGGTCCCACAGTATAGTGTCTGGCATACAAAAAAAGTGCAGCACCTCTGGTCCACTACCTCACTCTCTCTTTCCCCAGCTCAGACTCATATGCTCTGTTGACAACCACGAACATGGCAGGTATTTTTTTTATGTAATTTATAAGCACTGCAGAAACTGGCAGATGTCAAGACCCAGAAGTGGCCAACTGATATCCACAGTTTAGGTGATATGCACACCCTACGCAGTGTTATAAATTATTAATAAAACTGTCATGTTCATGGATGCAAGTCAAGCAGACCTAGTGAGTGGGGACACAGATAAAGGGAGGGGAGCTTTCCTTTTCTGCTAGAAGTTTTACTTTGGAACCATGAACAGCATTATGGCAGCAGTTCTCTGCTGTGGATCTTCTGCTTCCTGGCCCTCTCCTGACTTGTTTGGGGGGGCAGCTGCAGGGGGTAGCTTGTCTGTGGGGGGGTCCTGCTGTGAGGTGGGGGATGGGATACATTATGTAGTAGTGTCCCCAAGTAGCAGTGTATAGGCGGGCCCTGCAAGAAAAAAAAAAAAAAAAAAAAAGGCCCGACAGGGCATGATAGGGTGCTTGAGCTTGAAGACCCCCCCAAGGGCCATTTAGTTAGCCCTGGTGAGAGACAGTGTAGGGGCCCTGTGGTGCAATAAGAAGTGCCATTAGGGAAAAAACATTCTGCCTAGCCTACACCAGTTTTCAGTATGCCTTAACAGTGCAGCCCCTCTCATCTGCCAAGTAAATAACCTCTGCATCCAGCACAGCACCCCCAGTACAGCTGAGCCAGCCCAACTGCTCCAGTCAGCATCCCTGTGGCCAGAAGGAGCCCCACTCCAAATCCCCTAATTCTCCTGATTCCCATCGGTTCCCCTCCACAGCCCAAGCCAATGTAGATACATGTGACTGTTAATATGTTATGATCCAAACTGTACAGATCCCCTCACATGGCATCCAAGGCAACTAGGCACGGCACTGGCAGGCAAGATCTCATTATCTAAGCAAGAATAGGTGTGGATGGCAGGGTGAGAATGGAATGAGGACTCAGCTGAGGAGAATCTGAAGGAGAGAACATGAAAAAAAAAGGCAATGGAATGGGAGTGCAGGAGGGACGTAGGTCAAGAGGAAAGAAAAGAAAATGTAACAACGTGGTGGACAAGAGGGATGGTGTGCTGTGGCCCATGCCACAGCAGTCGGGTCAAGGCTGAGGCAACTGCTTCAAAATCTTCACCCCCATTCCAGTCCCCAGTCCCGTGCATTAAGTTCAAGTGAACTACACAGTCACCGCCTGCCTGCCAGCAGAGCTGACTCCGAGACAGGCCCAGCCGGGCCTAATAATTCAACGGCAAGGAAAGTAGATCTCGCTGTCTCCCAACTTCCTGAGTGAGACTGCCCCCCACCCCGCGCTGCCACCACATAGATTTGGAATTATTCATCGCTTCACCGTGTCTGCTCTTCTGCTCAGCTGCAGTGCCATCACTTTTTACTACAGACACTCTGTTACTGACGAGTGACAACTACTAGTCTAGTTTACACCGACAACAACAGACAGAGTAATTAGTGTAGTGTGCATTCTGTTTATGCTTACGTTACACGAGTGACAAAAAAAAAATATAAGACAAGGATCTCTTCTGTCTTCCCTGTCTCTCGTAACTCGTCTTTCCTCTCAGACTCTGACACTCTCATTTTTTTTAGTCTCTGTGACTGTCTACTACTCTACACTAGTGTGCTCAACAACTTGCTCCACACTCTCTGTCTCCAACATAAACCGCCTCTCACTCAGTGCCATGTGCTCCGCCTGTACCTTTTATACTAATGGGCAGCGAGATGGCCCACCCGCAATTCCTCTTTCTCAGCACCACCACACCGCACCACATGATTATTTCCTGCAGTAGACTGTGCAACCATGTGACACCCCCCCCACTTGCTGGTCCTTGGTCCGCAGATGCACCCTTGCTTACAGTCATTTGTAATTACAGAACCAAAATAAAAAATATATATATAACGCGGCAGTGCAAGTGAATTAGAACATGAGTTTCCATGGAAAAATGTGCCCCTCTGAGGCTTGCGCCCGGGGCGGGAGCACTACCCACCCCACCCTTCCTACAGTACTGTGAGGCGCTAGACGCCACACCTCACACCATGCCAAAGACCCAGGTTCGCTGATGGACTTGGGTTGCCAGGGGTTGGCCGGGGTAGAAGGATTGAATGCCTAATGGCTGCTCTCCTTTTCTGGGGAGGGCTGGGATGCGGGCCCCACCACTATACCGCCACCGTCTGGGTGACCATAGGTGGTGCTGGTGCGGTTAGGAAAGCAGATAGGGAGGGCCGACATCAGCCGGGGACCAGAGCGGAAGCACATCTCTGCATGCCTCCATCTCATCGGTCCTCCTCCAGCGCTGCCATCAGCAGGGGGTGGACCAGAATAAGGAAAAACACCCCACGACTGATCTAGGCAAAGGCTCCCAGTGACTGCTGCGACCATGGGGAGGAACCAAGAAGGAGCTTCAGTTGCACATTCCGCTTAGGATCAGAGGAGGTAGGATGGACCCTTCCACCCCAACCAGTGGGTCAAACCAGGTCTCTAGAGTTGTATAGGAGTGGGGCACCTATGGGAGCATCCTCCCAGTCCTCATGAAGCAGACTGGGTGCATTGGAATGCCTGGAGAAAGGGACCAGTCACGGTACAAGGGGCAGTGTAAAGAGAGCTAAAAAAAGAAAAAAAATTAATGAAACTAATACTATCAGCATAGAAACAACAATAGCCTGAGTTTTGATAATTTAGAAAAAATAATTAATAGTAGGCCTGGTAAAAACAATTTTTTGTATGCGAAATGTCATGATTTGCACTTCTCCAAAGCCCCCCACCCCCAAACACACATGTGTGCACTCGCAGTCTGGGTGTTATCATTCTGTCCTGTCAGGTAGTATGAACCAAGATGTGGAAGGTTTGTTGGGTTGGGTAGTGAGCGATCTCTAAAAAAAGCTAGGTCCTGGGTGGTGTAGGAGTTAAGTTTGTGGTTTACTAGGGGGGTTATGAACTTTAGAGATCACATTGCAAAGCGAGTGATTATTGGAAGAATTTGAAATCATTCCCAGGATCAAACATTTCTGTTATTGATAAGTAAGCCAGCCAGCCAGCCAGCCAGGATCCATAAATGGCCAGATTTACTGATGGGAATCTTGAATACACTCATTTGTTCCCCCTGAAAACAGAGCTGTGTCAAGGTCAGAACTTCAGTATGAGTGAGATGAGAGAATTAAAAACAGTATGATTTTAATTGTACCACTGAAACTTATTGCAGATTTCTTAATTTTAGGAGTGAGATTAAATCTTTCTTTTTTATTTATTAAGATATCAGAATTACAAACCTTTGAGTCAGAAACTCCTTTGCAAAGGCTCCACGTCATAAAGTACAAAACAAGAGAAATGGACAATACAATGAAAGGTATTACAAATGAATGCGGAGGGTAAAACAACCCAGAGTCAAACATGGTAAAAAGGTTTCAAGCAAATTAAGCTATTAGCATATTCAAATTTCAAGGATGATGCAAGGTTTCCTAAGCCAATAAAACAGATACTTAAGATACAATATAAAGCATACACACTGAATTGCACTGTTACTCTTTTATAGTTAAGAGTAAAATTCTAAACTGGATTCTAAATGGGTGTGGGAGACAAAGCAAAGGAAATAGGCTTGTTCACACCTTAAAGGTCATCCTGGCTGGGGCCCCTGAAACTGTCAGCTGCACTTAACACCTAATCAGGGAAGGGAGAATCATGTCACAGTTCAGCTCAATACTTACTCAGAGGCTGTGTCCTTTACAAAAAACATGCAGCTCAGGCAGAAAGAAAAGGATATATAGTAAATATATCTTGGGGATTGCTGGGGGGCCCCCTGGCAGGCAGGGGCCCTAGGCCTGTGCCTATGTTGCCTACACCTTAATCTGGCCCTGAGGCCAGGAGGCCCCAACCTGTTGCAGGGGAGGCTCAAAGAAGTCTGAAAAACTACTGCATTTAGAGTTTTAGGTATTTTGTGTAAATGGATGAGGCAAACTGAAAGAGGATAAAAATAGGTGAATTTATGTATTTGTTTATTTTTTGTTGACAGGGTGGGTGCTCTAGACAGCAGAGCTGCCTATTTTTAGGCATGACCTAGCAGGTTACATACAGCAGGGTAAAAAGCAGCAGTAAAGTACATGGAAGACATATGAACATCAGCTGTACATGACCAAACAAAGCACTGATATACAAAGTACCCATCACAGTGGCAGAAGACACAAGGAATTGGCAGAACAGTGGCATCAAAACGTAACACAAATACATTTGCACAACAAAGAGTAATAAGTACCAGGGGTACATAGGTTCAAGTAGAGCTTGGGGAAAGCCATTACATGGTGATAGGAACAAGTACCAGGGCAGATCTCAGAGGGGCAGGCAAGGAAGTGTCAGCTCCCCCTGCAGGAACAGTGGTCTGCGGTATCAAGTAACTTGCGAAGATCCAGTTTAAAAGTCTGGTGAGTTGGGGAGTGCCTGAACTCTGGCGGTAGAGAGTTCCATAGTTTCGGAGCGAACACAGAGAAGGTGTTTTCTCCCATTTTGGTATTACACTTGTGAATGGCAAGGGATGACATAGCAGTCGATCTCGGGGGGTAGACAGAGGGGGCCAGTTTTAGCAGGAGAGCCAGGTTGTCAGATTTCAGGGCATTGATGATGTTGTTAATAAAGCAACAAGTGGTGAATTGACGGAATGCTGCAAGGCAGAGCCAGCCAAGGCTGGAGCAGAGGGAGCAGCGGTGAGTTACAAATCAGTGACCAGGAAAGGCACACTGAGCCAAGGCTCATTACAGGTGTACCCAGGGAACAGTAGGGAGTGAATACAATTCAAAAGGAAATTGCAGGCGGGGGCGCTGCTGAGCAGCATCGTGGAAGCAGCAAGATTTTTTCAGCTCTGTGTAATTTCGTTAATTTGCTGATTTAAAGTCATTTTGGCATATTTACCTCACCCAACCTCTTCTGGTTATAATTTTCACCCTTCACATGCCGAATATGGGGAAGACCAGGGGATTTACTGCTGCACCGCAAGTTTTCTTTCACCCAAAGAGTAAAAGAGGAGATGGGCCCTCCCAGAGCAGCACAGCGGGGGCCGCAGATACAGCCGACTCAGAGGAGGTATCTCTAGGGATGGTACATTCTACCCTCCAGCAGCTGGTCCGCACGATTCAGGACTTAGATCGGAAATTCAATCAACTGACTCCGAGAGTAGCAGCATTAGAATCCAAAACTGAGCTCACCCATCAAATGGTGACCAAGTTGGAATGGAACCTTAATACAATGATGAATGTATCCACTAAGCTGATTGGGAAACTGCGGGAATGCAGCGCTGCATTGAGGCCTTGGAGAACCGGGTACGGGAATGCAATATCAGAATCTTAGGGCTCCCAGAGTCGGCTGAGGGGGAGGACCCCTTGACTTTGTGCAGACTTTTCTGCCTGGATTGCTGAGTATGGGAGAAGAAGAACAGCTGCTCAGTCTGGACAGAACTTTTTGACTGACTCCTCACTGAGTGTTGCTGGGACAGGGCGGCCCCCGGACATTGGTGGTGGTATGTTTGGGAGTAGGAGACCAGGATAGAATTTTAGCTGCAGCAAGAAGAAGGAGATCTTTTAAATATGGAGACTCAATTTTGTATATATAGCCAGACCTTTCATATGAAACTCGACAATGTCGCAAATCATTTGATGACATACCGAGCCGTCTTCGCCACCTTAAAATTACGCATCAACTACTGTTTCCAGCTAGGCTTCGTGTGGAATGGCAAGATAAGGTTTATATGTTTCACGACCCCTCGGAGGTTGAAAACTGATGGACTCTATGTAGCAGGAGACAATTATGGGCTCAGGAGACGATGGCTCAGAGGAAGGGTAACTTTGCAGGACATTAGCACCACAATTGGATAAACTGATTTCCCCTCTAGAAGTATGGTTATGTATGGACTAAGTGGCAGGCAAGATACTGCTGAAGTAGTACACTGAAGGAGTGATATGGGGCTTAATTTGAAGGTTTTAAAAATAGCAAAGTTTGATTTTCTTTTTTCTTGTTCTGACTGCAGACCTCGATGGGATTTCTCTTCTTTAATTTTATATAAAAAGGAATGTGAATAATCTAGACATGGGGTAGAGAATGAGAACCTAATCTATATACATTTGCCCTTGATTGTTCATAAATGTTACCTATTTTTTCTTTCTAGTAAATGGCTTAGAGGGTCTACTGAGGGACTGCTTTAGAGCTTACTTTATCTTTGACGTTTTTAACAATACGTTGGGTGGTTATAATTGTGAGGGACTTTTCTGATAAACGTTGGGGCTGTTAATTATTAAAGTTTATATGCATGCCAGGGGTATACAACTATAGTTTGCATGCTGGTGGGTCTACAAGGGGCCCACCGGTGGTAATTCCCCAGGTTGAAGCTTCCTTTATGCTGTAGGCTTTTGGATTATACGTGTTTCTTAAATCTATATGGCTAATTCCCCCCTGTTGTATTTTAATGCTGGGTGGGTATTATTCCAATGGTAGTTTCTATACTATGACATATGTGTTATGTACCCTCTCGTGGTGTATAGCTTGATGTAAGCTTGTGCTGCTCCTGTGGTAGAGTGGCTAAGGCACTAGCAGCTGGAGTGGAAGAGACATGGGGATCTGAGTTTGGTTCCCCTTCTCCCAGCATTGGACTTTATTCCGTCTTTCGGATGAGACGTTAAACCGAGGTCCCATCTGCCTGGGTTGGTGGTAGTTCAGGTGGATGTTAAAGATCCCATGGCACTTATCAAAAAGAGTAGGGGAATTTCCCCGGTGTCCTGGCCAAATTTCCCTCATTCACTAAAAATACCACCAACAGCTTAATCTGGTTCAAGGTCAGTTGGCATTCATCTGTATCCTCTTCCCCCAGGTCGTGCCTGAAAATAGGCAGGATTTGTCTAGTGCACTTACCCGGTCAACAAAAGCTAAATAAAAAAATAAATAAGTGCTAAAAGCCTTGAAAGCTTAATAAAAATATTATACAAAAAAATAAAAAGGAAACTGCAGAACGGTCAAGCAATACACAATGAACAATAGTACAAACAAATAGGAATAATGAACAAATAATGAGAGGTAACAACTGACCAATTGTCTTATAGGGCACATATCTTCATTCACCTGAACAGACTGAGACAACAACGAGCTTTGGAGAAAATGACCACAACCATATATTTGTTAATCAGTTATCAATAGTTACGTTATAACCAGCGTGATGTGTGCAGCTAGGTAGTCTTGGTAAGTAATATCAATCAATTAGATCTGATAAATTTTATTGGTGGTCTACCCTCCCCTCTCACTGGGGGGGGCCACCTTACCACCAATCATATGACCCCACGAGGGCACCACCTTCGGACCACCAGGACATGAGGGATGGCTCTTTTAACCGGCTGCAGCCTAGTCCTTTCCTGCCAGAGGACCCACCATGCCATGGGCAGATCCCCCAGGAGGCTGCCATTCCGACTGCCCCACCCTTTGCAGGGATGGAACTCCAGCCATCTGGCCCTGCCCTCCTGTCAGCCTCTGGGAGATCTGGCTGGTCAAGACTCATGATCCCCTGTTACCCCCTCTGTACAGCCTTCCAAGACTACTAAGCTACCACAGGGTGAGCATCACCCTGCTCAACCCCCCCACAAGCACTTCATGCTAATGCTTTTTCCACCACTCTTTGTATATCAATTAAAAACCTGTCTATCCCTTCCTCTGACAAATGCATCCCATCCTTTCAATAAAGACTGGGCCTCTTGATCACAAGGTCTGGGTGTCTCATTATTGACCCCCCCATAGAGTCCGTCAATGGAAGCATGGATGAGTTCTGCAGCCGATGCACCTTACCACCCTTGGAACGTGCCCACAAATGCAGAGCTGTCAATTAGAGTGCCAGCATCAAGTCGCCCTCCACCACAGCACAGCACCAAAAACACATAGTGGACCAAGTGCAACCACCAAAGTCAGCGCCGGTGAGCAGTGCACAACACCGCACCCCACCAACCCACCTGCTGAATGCCGACAGGGCCACCAGAGATGCAGAAATTATGGAAGGCACTGCGGACAACAGGGCACCTGGCAAAATGCTACAGTGGACCCAATGCATGCAGAAACAGGGCACCATGGAACATGGCACACACCGTGCAACAAGCCCAGTGCCTGTGCAAAAGGCCGACAAACACTGACGGCCGACAACAGTTGACCTGCCCCCGCCCTGCAAGCAGAGTCCACACGGATAACAGACAGGCATGCAACGCGAGCTGCCCACCCCTAGCATGACTAACCTGTGTGCGATTGTGTGGTAGGGCAGGTGCAACACAGCTACCGCTGCAGAAAGACCATACCAGTGCCAAGGGGACTACCAGGGGCAGTGTGTCGTGTAGTCCAGGGACATGCACCTGGGACACACTGTGGTGGTGAAACCACTGCGGCCGTGACAGGCACGCTGGATGACAGGGACAATGTCCCGCACAACTGATGGGGTGGTACCGGCAAAGCCAGAATGCAGCCAACAACATGACAATCCCAACAACACAGATGGCAGCCCCCCCCCGGCAACGAAGGCAGCAATGGCCACTGCAGGTCATCCACCACAGAAATGCACCACAGACATGCCCTGAGCCAGGGGCACAGACCACGAAGGGGGCATCATGGGGCATGCCCCGCTCCATGACACCTGCCTGTAACATGGGGCAGGCCATGCCATGCTGCAACAGTGGCCGCACAGTCGTGGGTAGGGGTCAGGTGTCTGGTGGCAGTGGATGAATGCTGGTATGTGCCAGAGACCGTAGGTGCACGTGCAATGGTAACCGCATCCCCCAGGTGGACAGGCCCTGGGCCCAGAGTCCTACAGGAACATTAGCAAAGCCAGTTCTGTGGAGCATGGCCCCGAGTGCAAGATGCACCATGGTCATAACAATGTACCATGATGGACAACACTGCCGCCCCACCACCACCACCTGTAGGGAACCGGGACAGAACATCCACCGGCTACAGTGCTGACATGGATAGGTCACAATGGTGGGAGGGAGGAGGACTACATGAAACAGCCAACCTGGGAAGCAACCAGTCCACAGTCAGCTGGCCCATCCATGCCTCCACGTGCCTGACCGGAAAGGGCACTGCACCCCCTCCCGCCTCTGTCCTGGCCCTCCCCCAACCCATAGCATGCAGCTGTCCACCGACCGCACCAACTGTCCACAACGAAAACCTACAAACAACAGCCCTGTCTGACAGCCGTACACACGGCATGTCGGAATATCCCAGTGAAGTACAGTCATCCGGGTCCATGTCCCTGTCCACCCATCACACTCTTCACCTGTTCCAGTCACCACCCTGCACCATGGAGACCCATGTGACAGCAACAGCACTGTTTAATTGTGCCAACACACAACATAAGGGGGCTGGAGGGGTGACATTTGCACCGGGGAAAACAGCAGGGGGAACTGGGAGAGGTGGTAGACCCCTGATGCCACTGACTACAGTGTGTGGAATGGGGTGAACACGGGACTCTCACAGGACGTGAGGGTGGACAGGGCAATGGACGGCGGTAGGCTTCACTGCAACAGGGTGCCAGTGTGAGCCATGGTGAACCTGGGACAGGGAGGGTGACAGTACGCCCCAACGCTGTCATGGAAAAGGATGGTGACAGCACATGCACAAAGGTGGACACCAGTGGATGTGTAGAATTACACAGTGGAGGACTACCATGGGACAGCATGGCATGCATGCACCCAGCACTTATGCCCCCAGCTGTGATGCACTGCTGCTGTGGACCACAACAGGCACCCATGGCATGATGTGTTCCATGGCTGTGACAACTATGGCAGACATGCACACCCCTCCAGGGCAGGTCAACAGAACAAGCCCATGCAGCACACCCCCCCTTATGGCCAGTGGACATATCCAGGCAGTGGCCCTTGCAACAGAGACCCCCCTCCACAAGCAACACCAGGAACCTGCAAGGCAGAACCGGATGACGGATGGCCATCAGCAGAGCACTCTGCCAGCCATGTCCCATGACCATCCGCATGCTGCATGTGGATAGCACAGCGTGTGCCACTGCATGTGGTGTATCACCCATTGTGCACAGGACCTTCAGGTGGCAGTCAGCGACTGTGTGCTGTGACATGTCCATGCGGATGATGCACGAACATAGAGGTGGGCTGCAATGCCAACCACTGGCTGTTGTCTATGTACGCTATGCGGCAGGCTGATGTTGCCGGGGGGGGAAGCAGACATGCATAGTGCACAGCTGTGCATGGGACCAACGATGGCAGGGGGTGGGTGGCTATGGTGCAGTCTCCATCATCGCCAGGATGACCATGCTGTGTGGAGCAGCAGTCAGCTGTGGGGGTTGGGCCTGCCAGCCACCGCATGACAGCCAGGCACTCATTGCACAGTGTAACCTGACCATCTGCTGCAGGAGGCAGTCAAAATGCCATGGAGATATGGTATTGTTGCCAGTGTACAGCCAGGCCACACACCATGCATGTTCTGCAGTTGCATGGTGGAGGGTGAGGGGTAACGGTAGTGGCACTGCAATGACCGGTCATCAGCTGCCAATAGGTGCCCATGGGGTGTCGAAACAATGCCACCAGCAGGTGTGTGTGGGGTGTGTGAAGGACATGTTCCCCATTCATATTGTGTAGGGCTGTAATGGCCATGGTGGGCAGGGTGGCCCACTGTCCCTGGGCTGCAGGTGTTCACTGTGCTGCGAGCTGAGGAACAGTGCACAACAGCTGTAGTCATGGCCGCAACATGAGCATGCTGACACATTGGTGGTGTGCGTCTGATGCCATACAGTGATGCACAGCTGAAGAGGCAGTGTGCACACAGCTGGGCATTGGACACAGCAGAAGAGGGCACTGTCCACTGCACTGTGCGTTTGTGCATTCCCTGTCACCATTGGTATGACAGGCTGCCCACATGCACCATGTCCATGGCTGTATCCCCATGCATGGGTATTGCACACTACGCACTGCCCATGATGTTGGGTGTGCCGATGTGTACATCATCATGCGCCCCTTGGGGCGGCCCACACCCGTGACATGCAGGGACGAACTCCACAGGGGACGGATGTGATGGCAGACATGTGCAAGGGTGGGACTGTGGATGGGCGGGGGGGGGGCATGGGCACTGCAGTGAGATGTGCCTTCTGCCACCACCACTGATGCATGGCTGCACAGCACCCACAGCAACGTGTGTTGGCTACATGGTGAGGGGCCACCGTTGTGCGTAGCGCAAGTCCACAGTGCATGCACAGGAGGGGGGTCAGGCCTGCAGCATGGCACGGCTCTGTGCAACACTTGCTGAGTTGCCTGGGGCATGGCACTGAGGCAGGGTGACACACCACTGTGCCAACACCTGGCAACAGTGAACACACACTGCCTACACACACACACACACACACACACACACACACACACACCACACACAGACATACAGTGCATGCAGAACACACATCACACACAGCCCCCCTCCCCCACACACACAGGCTCATATGAACAAAGTAGGCAGGAGGCAGTAATGCAGTTCACACACACACACTTTACTGGGGTAGGATGGATATGTAACACCTCACACATCCAGTGGGGGCTAGGGTTGTGTGTGGGACATGCCTGCCAGCATGCACCCACAGGGGGCAGGCCACAGAGTCTAGACCTGCAGCAGGAAATGCATCACTATCCACTTCAGGTAGTCCTGAATGCTGTGTTACATAGACTTTGAAACATAGAAACATAGACTTTGATGGCAGATAAGGACTGCTTGGCCCACCTAGTCTGCCCATTTCCCTACCAAGAGGATAAGCTGCAGATCCTATTTAACCAACAGCCTATTTCTTCCTACCCCCCACAAAAATTGCCTTATGTCTGTCCCATGCATTCTTGAATTCTCCCACAGTTTTAGACCCCACAACCTCCTCAGGAAGGCTGTTCCATGCATCCACCACCCTCTCTGTGAAAAAACACTTCCTCACATTGCCCCTGAACCGTCCACCCTCTATCTTCAAATTGTGTCCCCTTGTTCTTGCACATCTCTTTTTCTGAAAGATGGTACCCTCTTGGACTTTGTTAATTCCACTGAGGTACTTAAACGTTTCTATCATGTCCCCCCTCTCCCTCCTTTCCTCAAGGGTATACATATTTAAGCTCCTTTAGTCTCTCCTCGTATGGCTTCTCTTGCAGACCCTGCACCATTTTAGTTGCCCTCCTCTGAACTGCCTCCATCCTGTCTATGTCCTTGCGGAGATGGGGTCTCCAGAACTGGACACAGTACTCCAGATAGGGTCTCGCCAACTGTCTGTACAGAGGGATAACAACTTCCTGTTTTCTGCTGGTGATACCTCTCCCTATACATCCCAGTATCCCCCCAGCCCTCCCTACTGCCTTCTCACATTGCTTGCCAACCTTAAGGTCATCTGATATGATTACCCCCAGGTCCCTTTCCACTTTTGTTGTTGTTACTACCTCCCCCTCCACTGTGTAATCTTCCCCTGGGTTTTTGTTTCCCAGGTGCATTACTTTGCCCTTCTTTGCATTGAATCCAAGCTGCCATACTTCTGACCATTCCTCCAACCTTGCCAAGTCCCTTCTCATCCTTTCCACGCCTCCTTGTGTATCAACCCTGTTGCAGATCTTTGTGTCATCTGCAAAGAGGCATACTTTTCCTTCCAGTCCCTCTGCAATGTCACTTATAAAGACATTAAAAAGGACTGGACCCAGTACTGAACCTTGCGGTATCCCACTAGTAACCCCTCTTTCTTCAGAGTGGACTCCATTTACAATTACCTTCTGTGTCCTGTTGTTCAGCCAATGTTTTACCCAGGTTACCACCCTGGGACCCACTCCCAGGCTGGTTAATTTGACTACTAATCTTTTGTGTGGCACTGTGTCAAATGCCTTGCTAAAGTCTAGGTAGGCCATGTCCACAGCCCCTCCTGGTCTACTCTTTGGTCACCCAGTCAAAGATCAATTAGATTCATCTGACATGACCTTTCCACTGTGAACCCATGCTTCCTTGGGTCCTGTGCCCCACTGGCCTCTAGGTACTCAACAATTCTTTCCTTCAGAAGTGATTCCATCACTTTCCCTACCACAGAGGTCAAATTGACAGGTCTGTAGTTTCCTGCCTCTGTCTTAGTCCCACTTTTGTGAAGGGGAATCACATCCACCTTCTTCCAGTCCTCAGGTACCACACCATCCTCCCATGATTTGTTAAAAAGGGTAGTCAGTGTTGTCACTGGTTCTCTGCTTAATTTTTTTAGAATTCTGGGGTGAATTCCATCTGGCCTAATTGCTTTGTCCACCTTCAGTTTAAGGAGTTCTTTCAGAACTCTTTCTTCTGTGAAAGGACTGGGATCGACCTCCCTCTCCAGAGTGCTTCTGTTAATTGGATTAGACGCCTCCCCCACTTCCTCTTTTGTGAATACTGAACAGAAGTATTCATTCAGTATCCCTGCTTTTTCACTGTCACTCTCTGCCCACCCATCATCCATTCTATTCAGCCTCACTGTCCCTCCATTTGTCTTTCTGCACTCCCTGATATACCTATGAAAGGTTTTATCCCCCTTCTTAACCGAGTTAGCTATCTTTTCCTCAGTTTGTGCCTTTGCTATTCTGACTACCCTCCCTGCTTCCTTCTGCCTTAACTAGTACAATTATCTGTCCTGCTCCTTCTGTGTTTCCTTATACTTCCTAAATGCTATCTTTTTCTCCCTAACCTTCACCGCCACCTCTTTTGAGAACCATAGTGGCTTTTTCTTTCATTTTGATTTGTTTATTTGCTTCACACAAGGCTTGTTGCCTCTGTGATGGCAGTTTGATATTTCCCATTGTTGCTCCACCCTCCTTCTAGCCTGTTTGCTAGTGGTTTTCTAAGGCACTCTCCCATCTTGCCAAAGTCAGCCCTCCTGAAGTCCAGAACCCTCACTTTTGTGCGGCTTGACTCTGTAGCTGAGTTATTGTGAACCACACTGTTTGGTGGTCACTTGTTCCCAAATGGCTACCCACTTCTAGATCCGAGATCCTCTCACTGTCCCCATTTGAGAGTACAAGGTCTAAGATTGCTCCCTCATGAGTAGGTTCCAAAACTAGCTGTCTGAGGCATGCCACCTGAAGAGCATCAAGAATGGCCCTGTTTTTGGATGTTGCTGCCGCACAGGTGCTCAGTTAACATCTGGCATATTAAGGTCCCCCATCAACAGTATCTCCCCTTTCTCTGCCATCCTAAGTATGCCTTCTATCACATCATTGTCCATTCCCTCCTCCTGACATGGGGGTCTATATACCACCCCTCTGCAGATTGTGGTGCCATTTCCAGTCTCTAAGGTGACCCACAGTGCCCCCTCTCCTCCCTGTTTACTCTTTTGTTCAGTTGCTTTTATCCCTTCCCTTACATAGAGAGCTACTCCCCCCCTTCTGCCCTCCCTGTCTCTCCTGTAGGTTGTGTACCCTGGTATGTTCAACATCCCAGTCATGGTTCTCTGTGTACCATGTTTCTGTGACTGCTACGATATCCAGGCATCCCTCTTCCATCAAGGCCACCAGTTCAGGGAGCTTGTTGTTCCCCATAATGCTCCACCAGATCCATGATCCTTTGACTCCTGTCCTTGTATCTCTTGCGTGGTGTCACAACATGTACCTCTGCAATGTACTGCTGTACCTTTATTTCATTGAGCTGTTACTCAGATTGCAGGCAGTCTATGAATGTCCATATGCTGGGATGGGCCACACCCAGCAGAGAACTGAAGCCCTGATGCCACCCTTCCACTGCATTGGTGGTCCTTGTGATACTGGACAGTGCAGCATCGTAGCAGTTCCACACTTCTACAGGGAATTTTGGCTTGCAGGGGAGGCCACCCTGGATGGGCCACCCCAGCCAGCTGTCCTCAAAATAATCCAATAACGGTGCGAGGAGTTCCTCCCATTCTGCAAAGAACCCCCAGGTGCGCATCTCCTCAAAGGTTGCCACAACTTCATTGGGTGGCACATATGCCATGGCCAGGAGGAGATGGATGTACATAGCGAAATCCTCACAGGGGTGTAGCCAGGCATTTCAGATTTGTACACCAACCTGTCACACTGCTACCCCCTTCCCTACTGTTGGTCATGCCTGCCCCTCTTCCCAAAAACTCGAGTCCAAGGTTCCTGGCTCCAACTGGATGATTCCCACACTAGACCTGTTGTCTGCACGGTTAGTGTGGTGCTAGCTGCCTGCTGGTAAATGCCACTGACTGCACCATGTGTCCAAGACCGTGGCAGAAATATCTCCACTCTCTCCCCTACAGGTAGGCAGATTTGCTTCACTTGCCACTCCACATGAAGTCTTCATTTTTTTAGCTGGTTCTGAGTCTTTTCTTCTGTCTGCTGCTCCTCAGTTCTTCTACTGCTTCTCTCGCTCCCAGTACAATTGAACTAACAGTATGGCTTCTAACTTTGCTGGGGCATTTAAACTTACTGTCCAAGACTTGCCACACCCCCTACCAGATGCTACAGCCAATCACTATGCAGGGGGACCTAATTGAGACCTTCAGCTTCAATATCCGCGGTCCACTCTGCCACCTCCCCACCAAAAACAAAGCTGAAGGAGAAAAGAAAAAGCCTGTGAAGCCAAACAAAGGAATTGAAACGCGATGGACTAGAGATGAGAGAACAGTGCTGGCCAGCTTGTTTGCTACCCCCTGCTACTAAACTTGGTACACCATGGCTTACTTGGAGTATCAGTAGCTACACCCTTGAATCCTCATCAGTGGTGCATGCCTTCAGGACATCTGGCAGCTGTTGGACTTTCTGCCACACCACCTGACACAGGTGGAAGAAACATCCCTGCAGGACAGCCTCAGGGAACATAGTGTGGAATGCTTTGTGACTAGCCTGTTCATAGTCCACCATGATGGTTTGTGGATTCAGGACAGGGTGCAGCTGCTTCAGCTTCCTAAAGATGGAGACGTATGCTGCCATGGTGTGGCTTGCCATCAGCATGTACACTGTTGGTATGACGTTGTTGTACTGCACACCATGTATCGTGTACAACTGCCTGAACAGTGGTGGGCAACATTTGAAGGTCCCATCCGCTTACCAGTTGGCACAATGTTCCATGTACTGCAGGTTGTTGGTGGTTGACTACAGCAGAAATCTGTCCTGGCCAGTCCCATAAGAGGAATGACTCCCCCTTCTGTGTCACTCTGTAGTCCTCTGGCACATCAAGCTCTGATAGTGTTGCTGGCAGCTGTGGCCCTGTGCTTGCAGTCCTCCTGGTGTGTTGCATGGCTCTACAGAGGTACTCCATGCATGGTAGCTGTCCTCCCACCACCTCTGGCATGGAGTTGCAGCATGCTGCCATCACCTGTTGTGGTGTCTCCGGTGTTGCCAGTGCCCTCCTCTTTATGTCGGCATGCACATGGTGCACCATTACATTTGCACCATCAGGCACATGACTGTGCATTCCAAGTGCTGTGGCAACCTCGCCCCGGGTTGTTTGGGCTCATGCCTTGCAGTGGCCACCCTGACATTCCACACACTTCCAGAATGTTTCTTCTTCATGTGTAGGCTCCTTTCTAAAGAGGCAGCCATTAAACAGCAACAGTTTGCTGCCCTGCGGGCTGTCCACAAACTCCAGTGGTATGGTGTGTGCACTTTCAGCATCTGTGTTTGTTGTGCACTACTGCTCAGCACCAGCTTTATCCACCATGGTAACTGCAGGCCATTGGCTGGCCATGTTGCAATGCACCTGTACACGCTGACGGCCTGCATACCTGTGTCATGCCCTAATTCGACTGTGTACATTCCAGAGTGCTGCAGTCTGCAGGGTGCAGGGCTGTCCGCCTCTCTGTGCACATCCCCAATGTCTGTGTGCACTAGAGATGTTGCAAAGTTTAAATCCGCCGGTGAAGTTTCCACGAAGTCACCAAATTCACCCCGTGAAATAACTTTGCATAAATTACCTCTCTGGTGCTAAAACTTCGCTGGGAAACTTCGTTGGTTAACTTCGACTTTTTTTAGTAACTTCGAAGGTAATTGTCTTAAGCTGGTGCCAAAACTTCACCGGTTAACTTCGAAGGAAACTTCGACTTTGTTAGTAACTTCAAAGTTAATGAAAAACATGATTTGACACATGATTCACTTACTGCATGTCACATAGGAGACTCCAGGCAGGCAGGAAGTGAATGTTTCACTTTCATTTCGGCTTGTAGCTGAATGAGAGTGGAGAGTAGACAGTGTGGTTGAGGAGAGTAGAGAGAGCATATTATGTATCTGATTCTTTAGAGTTTTTAGACTAGAGTTGAATATTTTACTCCTTTTTTAGTTTTAATCCTTATCTTTCTTTACTGTACTTTCTGATTTTATAAATTTTTTTAGTGTATACTTCTTTTTTCTGAGTTCTTACTGTCTTTTTCTTTCATTTTCATTACATTTCTGTTTGTGATGGAGGGGCAGCATCAGGACTCAGCTGAGTCCAGACTGGGTGGTACTGGAGCATCAATAAGGAGCCCACGCTTTAGCAGGTGTGTTTTCAAAAGGGACTGTGCTCCCCAGGGCCACCGTTATGGGGGGACAACCGGGACTTTTTCCCAGGCCCTGAGCTCTGGGGGGGCCTGCCTATGCTGATCTGCTTGTTTTTTTTTTTTTACTGCCTGAGTAATTTTCCTTGTTGCCAGGCCCCGGGGGGTGGGGGTAGGGTGGGATCTATGTAATTTGATTAAGAACATCACTTTTACGTGACGTGGCACATTCGTAATGAGCGGCTTCTCTAGAGAGCTTAGCGTGTGCTGCTGTTGGTGGGCTGTAGGCTCATGGCACTGATGCATTAAGTTGCACTGCAGTAGTTGCCCTCGTGGCTCACCCACTCGCCCCGAACATTTTTTTTTTAAATCTAGTCACGTAGCAGCATAATAAATGATGAGGGCACTGCTGGTGTGAGGCAACTAGTTGCCAGCCGCCACCGGTGTACAGGACAGTCAATGTGGTCACCATGCCTAGTCAGATGGACATCTCATGCTGGCTTGTGGCATGGTGATGTGAGGGTACTCGTAGATGGTCACGCAGTGCAGTCATCGGTCAACCGTTGGTGGCAGCTCATTGACGTCGAGAAAGATTCGAGTTCCCTCTCACAACCTGAACTTGTCTCCAGTGTTCTCCACTCTCTTCCAGCATCCAGCCAGGTAAAAAAAAATGCTATAATCCCGTACTGTTATTTTATTTGAAGAAAGAAGAATCAAGGGCGGGCCTGGCCAGTGGTAAATGTATTGTCTGAATTGAAATTCATGATGGGGGAGTGAGCTTCGAGCCAAAAAATTATTTGATCTGAAAATCCCTTCTCTGATTCAGAAGTTTGCAAAGAAAAAAAGCGTAAAGATTGAAAAGAGTGGGCTTTTCATGTTTTAGAAAACTGAACATTTATGCACACCATTCAGATTAAGTTTTATTTACTGTGTCTCCATTTCTTTTCACTGTGTTCAGCATTACTACCACTGGATTAATTTGCATGGAAACAGGGGCATCTTTGACATCGATCCCAAAAGAGTATCTGCTTGTGCTGTTTAACCCTTTCCTTGGGGGGTGGGTAGCGACCCAGTGGTAGATTATAGCCAGCCAGGTGCATTTATGTTGCTTCATGAATCATGATTCAGTAATGGTAGTACAAATGGTATGGCTGGCAACTCAAGCAAGAACTGTCTGTGATTTATCTGGCATAATACCACATTCACAGTCTGTGAGAATGTGATATTATATATACAATGACCACACAGCTGTCCACTGTCTTTAAAAAAAAAAATCACAAGCTTTTTATTCTGTAATGAGTGGTAACCACCCACTCTTGCTTGCTCACATCAATGAGTGGTAGCCACTAGCCAGCCCACCAGTCTCAAGAGCATTTGTCTGCCTGTCTGTGTGATTCCCACCGAGACTGGTGGGCTGACTAGTGGCTACCACTTATTGATGTGAGCAAGCAAGAGAGGGTCAGGACAGTACAGGATAGACTGGGTTTGTGACTTCATATATTTGTCTGAGATGCCATTGTTGGTCATTCAGTTGTACTCGACTCCCCCAACCCTTCAGCTGCAGATTGTAAGGCTAGACAGAGCCTACAACACCTCTGACTCCAGTGGTTAAAAATTAATTTTTTCATGTGTAACCCCGTTACCCGGGGTTACTAGAATCCCAGTAAGACTTAGTGGTAGGCAGGGAAGGCAGCTTGTGAAACTCCAGTTAAATGGATTTCACACTGTCTCACTCTGTTCTCAGTCTCAGCTGAGACTGAGGGATGATATCATTTAGAACTGTCGCAGCTGCATAAGCCACACTGGAATATTGCAGTTGGAGGTTAGAGTAGAATGCTGGGGAATTTGAAGTCAGTCTGTAGAGTTCAGTAGAGTGTGGCAGTCTAAAAGAAGTGCTCTGCTGTAAGCAGGCCCTCAGAGCTCTAAGCTCTGTCGAAGAGCTATTTTTTGTTGTATAGTTGTGTGTTCTCACCTGAAGAGGAACACAGGAAGAGCACACTGAAGTGGCGGAGACCGCTTTCAATAGTTCAGGGCCCCATCCCTGCGGGGATGGGGGAAGGTATCAGCCTGCTTCCAGGGGCAACCCTCTTGGTCTGGCTAGGGAAAAGAAGCTGCCTGGTTTAAGTTTGTGCTGAGGCACCAGAAGCTCTGGAAGAGAGTTCCTTGAGGAGGAAACGCCCATGGGGCACCTGCAACTGAAGGGTGAGTTCGCTCTGCTAAAGGGCCATGTGTTTTCACCTGCTTCAAGGATGAAACTAAAGGGACTGTTACTGTGGGGTCAGGAAAAGACAGCCAAGTACAGTTTGGAAGATGTGGGGATTGGACTGCTTAACTCTGTGGGGGGTCTAGAGTAATGGACAAAGCCACTTATTAAGTATGTTCAAGTCCAGCACAAATGGGATGTAAAGACAGTAGATTGAATGTGAAATACATTTAAAAAGAATCTACACAGCAAAGTGTGTTAAAGGATGAGGTGTTACAGTCCAGAGAAATGGCCGGGTATGAAGTATGGGAGCGAGAGGTGGGAGACCCCCCCATCAGTAGTAACAAAATTCACCTCTACGGATTTGCTCTGGGACACCTGTTGCTTTCTCCCAGGTACTTGGCCAGTGCCTGAGGAAAGTACCCAGACGTGGGATTGATGAGGAAGATTCCCTTATGGAGCAGAAGTGCTCATAGATGGTTTAGGGAGCCACCAGTAAATGTTTCCATATTATATGGAAAGTGTTCAAGTGGCTGGCAAGGGAGCTGAGCCAGGGAAAACCCAGAGCAGCATACAAGTTCGGGCTGTGTGCCCAGTGTGTTTCAGAGCCTGAGGGCTAAAGTGATGAGGATGTGTTCTGGTCTTCTTAAATCTGTATTACCAGGAGTGTAGCCCTGTAGGGGTCCATCTATGCTTTGTTTATTCTGTTGGATGTGAATAAAAGCCACACTTTAGAATCCCACTTCTGGTATTGGACATTACAGTTATTGCTTCCTTTGTACAGAGCTCCTTGGGTGCCCCTGTGCAGAGTAGCCAAACCTAGCCAATGTGCTGAGTGACATATTCCTCCCCGAACCCAGCCCACCAGGTAGAACTGTCAAGATAGAAACGGCATACCTGGGTGGGGGTTACACATGGATTAGAAATTAGGGAAAGCTTCACAAAATCTTGTTTTTAGCTTAAATAAAAGCCCCAAAACTCACCACAGAGCATCAAAAACCCCAGAGCTTCTGGGGGCCTGGCGGACCCCAGGCCCCTGGCTTACTTGGTTAGGAATACAGAGGCCCTAATCAAACTACCTGTCAGGGGCCCACAAATTCCCAGCCTCAGCCCTGGTGCCCCCCCCCCAGTGGTGGCTCCTGCGTCTGTTGGTTACCAGGGCATGGGGGGCACCACAGTGGGCAGCCAGGGCACCTACAGAAACCTCAATGGAAAGTGTGCATGCATAGTCACTAATTATGCGCTATACCTGGACAAGTAAAACAATGTTAAACTCGACACCTGTAGCTTTAACACACATACACACTAAAGCGCATCCAGTGTGGATAGTGAAACAGATGTGCAATGCAACTTGCACAAAACCCAGTTTACTCTATAATTCATGTACAGTGCAACTATCCACCCACTTTTGCAAAAGCAAAGTGGGGTGGATAATCGAGCGTGGCTGATAATAGGGTGGCAGCAAATTGAGGTAGCATTGTAGCCTTACACAGCTGTAGAGATCTAACTTTTTCATGCTACTGCTAGATTAAAATACACTTTCAGTGGAGTGGAGGGCCCAGCAATATTACTAGGTGTCAGCGTGGCTCAGTTGGTAGCACATCCGCCTCTGGACCAGAAGGTCATGGGTTCTTGTCCCACACCGGGATAGACTTGCACCTAAAAATCGCAGGCATCTGAGTGCAGTATTGGGGGGTGCTGTACTGCTGGGGTGTGCCGTCCTTCAGATGAGACGTTAAATCGAGGTCCCTTCTGCCCATCCTGGTGGGTGTCCAGGTGGAAGTAAAAGAACCCAGAGTACTCTTCGTAAAGAGCAGGGAACATTCCCAGTGTTCTGGCTAACATTCCCCTTCCCATAAACCGGTTCATGCAATTATCCAGGCTGTGTGTGGGTGATGATGTGCGATATGGCCACCACCACACATTCAGTCACTTCACTACCAGTCTAGCATTGCTTATAAAGCGCTTTGGGATACTGTGTATGAAAAAGCACTATATAAATGCTGATTCTTCTTCTTCTTCTACTTTCACAGTAGGTAGCAATATGATTCCAAGGACAATTGATATTCCTTAATCAGCATTAAAGGTCCAGCACTATAGTCCGAAGAAGGCACAAATGACCTTCAGAGATTTAATTCATTTTATTCTAGCATTGCAGATGAAGAGAGATACAATGGGCACATTTGTGACACATTCTGAAACTCCCTGCCAATTTTTTAAGGCTTTGGAAACGCACCTTGGAGCATGTGGTACATAATATTGGTGACGAAATTGCAGCTTGGTGTAGTATGTAGCATGGATATGTATGGTAGTATATACATGGATATATATGGTAGAATGTTGATTAGAGATAGAGGTATAGTTTATACATGTGGGTATTGTAGTCCATTATATAGGTAATTTTTTGTCATGCACAGTAAGCCTTTGTTTGTGTATGTCCAGTGATGTAAGACCACTATCTCTGAGTAGAATAAAAGATGGCCACTAACTGACATACTGTGTATGAGTCTCTTCTGTACTAACCCATAATATATCACACTTGGAAAATTATTTAAATCCCTAAAGGTAGGCTGTGCCTTCTTTGGACTAGAATACTGAACCTTCTGTGCTGTAGTGGATATTCACTCAGTAACTGCCCTACCTTCCCCATTTCATAACCCTCCGCCCCAACCAGCAAAGCCATCATTTTGGTTACTCTGAATAAAATATACATGGAATCAGATACATTTGGATGTGTGTGTTTTACTTACACACACACACACACACACACACACACACGCACACTAGATCAGCATTCATATGTCCCAAAATGACCTGCTGCCAGCTTGGTAGGTGTGTCATTGCCTACCTCGACACCCTGGTGTCTGCCCATTAGGTACAGTACTAAGAGGATGTTGTGCAGGTCAGCCACGGCACACCAACCCAGCTAGTAGATGGTGATTCTGGGGCATGAAATCATTGATGGTTGCCATGTAGATGTGAGTGTGTGCCAGTGGCTGAGCTCCAGGGGGATCACACAGTCTACACAAAGAACTATCTTTTTCCTACTTTTTGAAGCAACCACCTCCACAAAATGACTGCACCACATTTTTCTGAGGGTTCGATCACTCAGATTTTTGGGGGAGGACCTTCCACGTCCGGTTGGGTGGGGATGCCACAAGGTCAATTAAACAAAAACTGATCATTACAGTAAAAAGTGAAAGAGAAGGGATGCACATTTTAAAATTCTGCTCTGCTCAGGACTGTTTACACTCAGGAGGGGCTAGGACATTTGTGATGCTCAGCTTTTCACTCTTGTTTGCAAAAAAACCCAAAAAAAACAATTATGTCTCCCTCTGCAAGCAAAATGGTGAGGGCAAAGAGATGCAGAATACCACCGCTTCCTTCATAGCTTACCACTACTTCCCTCACCCTTATGTCCCACCTGCTCTGAGGACCAATCAGGCTTGCCAGAGATTGTGTACATGACCAGAGACACTAGTGGCGCCCCACAATAGTCAACAGCACAGAAATGCTCCGCCTAGGAACAATCCAATAAAGGAAATTCTTTACACAAACTCTATTCTACTACAGAACTAGCAACTCATACAGGCTCAGCAGCAGTTTATGATGGCTTTGAGGGAGAAGCTGGCAGAGATAGATGGTCCCCGCAACCTGGCATCAGTGGACTCCACTCCAACTTTTCTCCCACCTATCACACCCACACCTTCAAACTCACACCTGGACATCAAAACACCAGATCAGGCATGGAATCTGAAGATGAAGAGGACAGGAAGAAGATTCCTAATCATTGACATCTAAACTGTGTTTCTCACCAAATTCCCATTCTTGTTTGCAGTACGAAACCTTTGGATTCAGTGCGCCAGCACCACCTCCTCAGTCTGCTCACCTCATTGCTCGTTCATTATATGCTAGATCGGAGTGCTCCTACTCCAGCAGAGCTCTGAGTACATATCCAAACTGAACACAAAGTTTGCTGCCTGCTCCTGACTGGGCCGACCCATCTCAAGTTCTGAACTTCCTTTTGCTCGCACGGCTTGGCTGTGGTACATCGAGTATTGTCAGGGCATAGCGTCAGGCAGTGCATCATTTATACAAAATATAAAATAAATCGGTTGCTTACTGGTATCAAAATAATTGAAAGAAGGCTGCAGCTGCTTGCTGAAATGATGATTGACAAAGTTCAAATCGGTGATTGACGCCATATGCAATCGCAGCCTCATTAGTCATTTGAGTTCCTTTGCAAGAGGAAATGACCTCCAGGCAGCCAATCAGAGACAGTATGTTGTTGGGAACTGTGGTAATGGATCATGGATCATGGATAGATACAGACAGCGCATGGTTGCCGTCCTTGCCCCCTGTCATCCCAGCCCCCACATGCAGATCTGATTGGCTGCAAAAAAACTTGAAGCAAAGCTTGAACCGGCGGTGGTGGGCAACATATAAAACAGCTAACATTGCCGCTTGCCACGGGTGTATGATACAGTGTAATGCGGTAAAATCAAACCTGTTTGTGAGAGCCAGAAGCACCAGGGCATGAACTGGGGCACAGCATTTTTGTACCAGGGCATGTGCCCCGGTGTGCCCCAGTGCAGCGCCGCCACTGCTCCCCAAAGTTCAGGAAGGGAGTTCTGCTGCTGCAGAGCAGCAGCAGCAAGAAAAAGATAAACAGCAGGAGCAGGAACAACAGCAGCAGCAGCCACAAGTTCCTCCCTCCCCCCTCAGCAGGAGTCTGCCACCTTTCTGGTGCTCCCCTAGTCCCACAGCGCTCTCTGGTGTTGGATTGTCTCAATGTGCATCCTGCAGATGAGACAGTGGCCATCTACAAGGTGTGTGGATGGTGTGTGAGGTGTGGCAGAAAAGTGAGTCATCTTTGGACTGGCAGCCAGAGGACGCACCTCCGCATCCACCACCTCACTGAGTGGAGGGCCAAAGAGTGTGATGTGGCTGCAACACGTAATGGTGGTGGAGGTGATGGCCCTGGGGGAAATGTGGAGCAGCATGAGGTCAGCGGTGCTGCTATAGCGCCAGCAGCGAGTCAGCTGCAGTGTGGCAGGCATGATGTACACTGTAGCAGTACACCTTGTGTACCTCAGCAGCGCTGTCATGACAGCGGCAGTAATGATGACCCCATGGCACCTGCCACAAATGGCCATCTTGTTGTTTTGTGGCTGAGGTGAATGATCTGCACCAAGAATTCAACACCTTCTGGCAGGAGGTGATGGATCAGTTTGACAGTGTCATGTCCAGCCATGAGAAGATCCTCACTCTCCTATCTGAGCTGCGTGGTGGTGGTGCTGGTGGTGGACATGGTTCGTCTTCTGGCAGTGCTGGTGAGGTGGTCTGAGTTTTTTGTTTCAAGTTTTATTTTAGTTTATATGTAGTTATTCTGTCATCTGTGTTCTTAATTTTTCCACTCTCTAGTCCCCCTATTGAAAATAAAAAACACCCCAAAAATATAAAAAGTAAAAAAAAAAAACGTTATTGTTTTAAGGTCTGTTTTCTCTGTCCTCTTTTTTAGTATTGTTTCATTCATGTGGATGTCCCTTGCTTGTTCAGTTCAGTTATTTCTTTAATCCTTTTTACACATGATGAACCACGTTCCTTCCTTTCATTTTTGTCACTGGTTCATCATGTGTACTCCCCCCTTCTATCCACAAATGTCAAGTATTTGCCACATTACATAAATTGTGTCCCCATGGTATGTGATGGTGCGTAACTAATAGTTGTGTTGTGTGCAACCGCCAACCACCCAAAGAAGTGCAAACCATAACACAAACATGAGCTGCTCTACTGAAAGTTAAGCATAAATCTGTTTCAAGCACTTAACATGTTTACTGCGTTTGCCAGAAATGTGAAGTTGTTATCCCCAGACATTAATTGCTTCCTCTTCAATAGCTGACACGGCCGTTTATCACACACCAGAGAAGGCGCGGTGCAAAGCATATGTGAAGCTTGCAAGAGAACATAAACATATTTATCGTACTAAGCATTTTTGGGCCTGCTACCCCACCACCACCTGACCACCACCAGTACTTTGCCAGAAATGTGAAGTTGTGTCCCCAGAGAGAAAACGCATCTTTTCAGTCAAATACTGTTGCCGCACACACACCAGAGAAGGCGGTGCAAAGCATATGTGAAGCTTGCAAGAGAACATAACCACCAGCACTTTGCCAGTATAGCGCAGTGGTTTAAGGCTCTGAGCTGCAAACTTAAACACATTTATCGTACTAAGCAATTTTGGGCCTGCCACCCCACCATCACCACCAGCACTTTGCCAGATATGCGAAGTTGTGTCCCCAGAGAGAAAACGCATCTTTTCAGTCAGTACTTCTGCTGCACACACCAGAGAAGGCAGTGCAAAGCATATGTGAAGCTTGCAAGAGAACATAAACATATTTATCATACTGAGCATTTTTGGGCCTGCCACCCCACCACCAGCACTTTGCCAGATATGTGAAGTTGTGTCCCCAGAGAGAAAACGCATCTTTTCAGTCAAATACTGTTGCTGCACACACCAGAGAAGGCAGTGCAAAGCATATGAGAAGCTTGCAAGAGAAACACTGTTGCCGCATGGAGAGGGTGCTTTGATGCTGCTGCGTGCTGCTGTTGTTCCAAAGTCAGAGAAATGACCTCTTGCTCATTGTGGTCCTGGCTTCATAATGGCATATAGACATACTGCACAGGTAAGTACCTTTGTTTTCTTTTCACTGTAATGGGGGGTATTGCTACTGTTCAAAGTCTAATATATTTGTAATTCTCTGTCATTGATTTTCAGTTATTTGTGCATATGACATTATACTACTGGACATCTACAACATAGATGCTGTCGTCTGAATCATGCCCAACATTGGCCAACCATGAAGGTAAGTATTTTTTTTGTTTGGAGGGAATTGCTCACTGGGGGTTCATGATGGCACATAGACATAGTGCACAGGTAAGTACCTTTGTTTTGTTAAGGGAGGAGTGGTTATTGCTACTGTTCAAAGTCGAATATATTCATACTTCTCTTTCATTGATTTTCTGTTATTTGTGCCATATGCAGATAGATGACATCATACTTCTGGACAGATACAACATAGATGCTGTTGTCTGACTCATACATAACATTGTTCAACCACATAGGTAAGTATTTGGGGTTTTTGTAGGGTGTGGCGACTTGTTTCTATACCATAATTGACAAATTAATTTGATTTCTTAATCACTGACTCTGCTGTTCTTCCTTATCTTTACAGGTATTCCTTGTGCCTGAATTCGTTACAACAATGTGCTTTATGATTCACCAAGCAAATGATGTCAGTCCACAGAGAGCACCTGGAAAACAAGAAAGGATTTTTGTGAATGAAAGTTGTGGAAAAAAAAAGAAAGCAAAAGAAAGGAGAGGAAATTAAAGCAAAGGAAAAACATTAAATCACAATGATACTTACCATTAGAGTACTACTGCTGGCTGTGCAATTCTGTTTTGGTGTCTGTGTTCTGTAGTAGAACCAGCAAAATCTGCATGAAGATATTACAGGAAAACATTTTAATGCTGCAATGAGTCTCAGCACTCATGGTCTGATTTTCTGCCTCTAGTAGGCTTATAGAAGTGCTGCAGCATCTGAGAAACAGTGCGGGTGTCTTACCAACAGCAGATGAAGAAAGTCCTTGACGCAGTGTGGTTACACTCACATGATGATGACTTGCAGACTTCAGTCAGTGGCTTGATGGAGGAGGAGGACCAAGATGAAGCTATCAAGAGGAGAGTTTTGAGGAGGTGCAGGAAGCAATTCTGTTTTACACTGGTGGCAGTGAATTATCAGTCACTACGGTGGTGGAAGTGGTAGCCAAGCCAATAATGTTTTTTACTTGATGTGATTGTGAGGAGGAGGAGGACATAGCTGAAGCAGCCCTGAGAGTACACAGGCGGTAGAGGAGGTGGTTCTCTTGATCACAATCAGCTGCCTACTGAACATAATACATTATTATTGTTATTAAGTTGACATCCAGGAGTACATGGTTGTGGATGGGTGGGGACATGGAGGGAGAAGGAGAAAATAAATAGTAGAGTTCATTATTCTTCCACGTCCTCCATGAAGCATCCCTCACAGTCTTCAATACTGGAAGTGTCACCACACGGGAACTCCCTCTCCATCACTGCTTCATCCACTTCAATGTTGCGAGATAATGATGAGGTACATCCCGGTCTGCCTAAAGCACTTTCCTCCTCCTCATCATCATCACTGTCAATTAGTGCTTTTACCATGGACATTACTCTTTTTGTGGGTGTGTGAGCCTCATTCATTTTGATAAATGTCAGCATGCCAACATTTTTAGGAAATAGATTTGTGCACCTGTCATGCACAATGGCACCCTCTGAACTGAACACCCACTCAACGCTGACACTGGAGGATGGGCAGCTAAGATATTTCAGGGCAACTGCAGTTAGTGCTGGCCAGTCATTAACCTTAGTGCCCCAGTATAGTAGTGGCTCATCTCCAATGGTGAGGTTCTTTGTAACTGCAAAATATGCATCTACCATGCATTTTACAAGTCAAAGACAAGCAGGGTGATCATCCTCCTCCTCCTCCTCAGTTTCCTCCATGTCTGTGGCTCCCACCTGACTGAGGGTGGCCCAAATGGGATTCAGCATAGGTTCCTTTATCTTGCAATACTTTTCTGCAGTTTGACACCCTGGCTGAGATGAAGAGAAGTGGGTGGCAGTAACATTGGATTGCTATGCAGTACCATAATTTTTCTTTTCCCCCTGTGCCCATAGCAGCAACTGTGCTCCACTTACCCTCTGAGTGAGTAGTTCTGTCAGTCTTTGCAACTCATGATTCCCACCTTGTAATATGGTTGCCAGCCCACGTCTATAACGTGGGTTGAGCATTGTTGCAATTCCAAACTCCTCAGACTGAATAATATACATTATGTGGGTGTTGGAGTCTAATGTGGACAGCATGTGTTCCATTAATGAGCAAATTGCTCTGTCACCACCTGCCTCCAGCTGTTGCTGCATGTTCAGCAGTGTCTGCCTCAGCACCTGTAGCAGAGGAATGGACTCACTGATGCAGGCAGTGTCCCCATTGACTGCCTGTGTTGCATGCTAGAAGGGTCTCAGAGTCGAGATGAGCCCATCCATTAGGCACCACTGCTCTGTTGTGAGACACATGGATGCGCCACTGTTGTCATGACTCATATGAATTAGCAGATACTCAGATATAGCCTTGTACTGCTGGTATAGATGCTCCACCATGTACAAGGTGGAGTTCCACAGGGTGACAATGTCAGACTTTAAATGGCGCTGAGGCAGCTTGTTCTTTACCTGCAGATCACGGAGATGGTCACGTGCTTTTGCTGAACATGCAAAGTGGACACAGATGCGTCGGGCAAGAGCCAAAACTTCCTTTATATCCTGATGGTTAAGGAAAGCCTGCACCACAAGGTTAAGACAATGTGCCAGGCATGGCACCCTGACAAATCCCCCACCAGTGATGCATTTCCATACATTTGATCCATTATCACTGGTGATGAATACAGCTTTCAGTGCATGGGGGTGGAGCCACTGATCAATCTCGGTTAGTACAACTTTCAGCATCTTTTCTCCAATGTGTGACTCGGGAATACTCTTTATGGTCAGTGTTGCATGCTGCCTTACACCAGGCATGTTTCTATCACCACAGTTTGTCCTAGTGCAGTTCTCACCTCTTACCCAATCAGCCGCTACCCCAGGTAACTGTGCCCAGTGTGCTGTAATGCACAGGTAAGAACTACCACATGTTTTCCCACTGGTCCACATGTCCGTGCTCAGATGGACATACTGTGCTGAGGAATGCTGCAGGGCATGATGTACCATGTCACATACAGTATTGCACAGTTAAGGGATGGCATACTTTGAAAAGTATGTACGTGATGGCACCTGCCATTTTGGCAAGGCATGGGCCGCAAACCACCTAAATCCCACATTCTGTACAAAGGAATATGGCAACAAATCCAGAGCAGTCATTTCTGCACATGCTGCATTCAACTCCCATGCTGTATCATGAATTTTGTTTGCCTATCCAAAATGGAAGGCAGCGTCGGCTGAACTTTTCTTGATACTGCTTCCATCAGTGATGCACCTGGTGGTGTGCCAAACAGCTTGTCTTGTCATTGTGCCAGTAAGGGGTAACCCTTGCCTGGGGACTGCCAATGATACTCTTGGCCTGTAGTGATGCATGACACACCTCAGCGGCTTTTTGGTTTTTCATAACTAGTGGGGTAGCAATCACAGTTTGGGTTGGGGTGGTACTCTGGATGCTAGGACCACTACTTTGCCCACTTCCAGAATCCTCCTCACCCAGTACAACAACGATGTCCTCCTCTCCTCACCTGCACCTCCATGTCCCTGTAGTGGTGCTGTGTGTATTTTGCTTACATTGCCCTTTGATTGGGATGTACCAAAAACACTGGCACTGGCTGTCTTCAGGGCCGGATTAAGGTGTAGGCAACATAGGCACAAGCCTAGGGCCCCTGCCTGCCAGGGGGCCCCCCAGCAATCCCCAAGATATATTTACTATATATCCTTTTCTTTCTGCCTGAGCTGCATGTTTTTTGTAAAGGACACAGCCTCTGAGTAAGTATTGAGCTGAACTGTGACATGATTCTCCCCTCCCTGATTAGGTGTTAAGTGCAGCTGACAGTTTCAGGGGCCCCAGCCAGGATGACCTTTAAGATGTGAACAAGCCTATTTCCTTTGCTTTGTCTCCCACACCCATTTAGAATCCCAGTTTAGAATTTTACTCTTAACTATAAAAGAGTAACAGTGCAATTCAGTGTGTATGCTTTATATTGTATCTTAAGTATCTGTTTTATTGGCTTAGGAAACCTTGCATCATCCTTGAAATTTGAATGTACGCAATAGCTTAATTTGCTTGAAACCTTTTTACCATGTTTGACTCTGGGTTGTTTTACCCTCCGCATTCATTTGTAATACCTTTCATTGTATTGTCCATTTCTCTTGTTTTGTACTTTATGACGTGGAGCCTTTGCAAAGGAGTTTCTGACTCAAAGGTTTGTAATTCTGATATCTTAATAAATAAAAAAGAAAGATTTAATCTCACTCCTAAAATTAAGAAATCTGCAATAAGTTTCAGTGGTACAATTAAAATCATACTGTTTTTAATTCTCTCATCTCGCTCATACTGAAGTTCTGACCTTGACACAGCTCTGTTTTCAGGGGGAACAAATGAGTGTATTCAAGATTCCCATCAGTAAATCTTGCCATTTATGGATCCTGGCTGGCTGGCTGGCTTACTTATCAATAACAGAAATGTTTGATCCTGGGAATGATTTCAAATTCTTCCAATAATCACTCGCTTTGCAATGTGATCTCTAAAGTTCATAACCCCCTAGTAAACCACAAACTTAACTCCTACACCACCCAGGACCTAGCCTTTTAGAGATCGCCACTACCCAACCCAACAAACCTTCCACATCTTGGTTCATACTACCTGACAGGACAGTATGATAACACCCAGACTGCGAGTGCACACATGTGTGTTTGGGGGTTGGGGGCTTTGGAGAAGTGCAAATCATGACATTTCGCATACAAAAAATTGTTTTTTACCAGGCCTGCTATTAATTATTTTTTCTAAATTATCAAAACTCAGGCTATTGTTGTTTCTATGCTGATAGTATTAGTTTCATTAATTTTTTTCTTTTTTTAGCTCTCTTTACACTGCCCCTTGTACCGTGACTGGTCCCTCTCTCCAGGCATTCCAATGCACCCAGTCTGCTTCATGAGGACTGGGAGGATGCTCCCATAGGTGCCCCACTCCTATACAACTCTAGAGACCTGGTTTGACCCACTGGGTGGGGTGGAAGGGTCCATCCTACCTCCTCTGATCCTAAGTGGAATGTGCAACTGAAGCTCCTTCTTGGTTCCTCCATGGTCGCAGCAGTGCGGGAGCCTTTTGCCTAGATCAGTTGTGGGGTGTTTTTCCTTATTCTGGTCCACCCCCTGCTGATGGCAGCGCTGGAGGAGGACCGATGAGATGGAGGCATGCAGAGATGTGCTTCCGCTCTGGTCCTCGGCTGATGTCGGCCCCTCCCTATCTGCTTTCCTAACCGCACCAGCACCACCTATGGTCACCCAGACGGTGGCGGTATAGTGGTGGGGCCAGCATCCCAGCCCTCCCCAGAAAAGGAGAGCAGCCATTAGGCATTCAATCCTTCTACCCCCGGCCAACCCCTGGCAACCCAAGTCCATCAGCGAACCTGGGTCTTTGGCATGGTGTGAGGTGTGGCGCCCAGCGCCTCACAGTACTGTAGGAAGGTGGGTGGTAGTGCCCCGCCTCGGGCGCAAGCCCTCAGAGGGGCACATTTTTCCATGGAAACTCATGTTCTAATTCACTTGCACTGCCTGTTATATATATTTTTTTATTTTGGTTCTGTAATTACAAATGACTGTAAGCAAGGGTGCATCTGCGGACCAAGGACCAGCAAGTGGGGGGGTGTCACATGGTTGCACAGTCTACTGCAGGAAATAATCATGTGGTGCGGTGTGGTGGTGCTGAGAAAGAGGAATTGAGGGTGGGCCTGCTCGATGCCCATTAGTATAAAAGGTACAGGCGGAGCACATGGCACTGAGTGAGAGGCGGTTTATGTTGGAGACAGAGAGTGTGGAGCAAGTTGTTGAGCACACTAGTGTAGAGTAGTAGACAGTCACAGAGACTAAAAAAAATGAGAGTGTCAGAGTCTGAGAGGAAAGACGAGTTACGAGAGACAGGGAAGACAGAAGAGATCCTTGTCTTATATTTTTTTTTTGTCACTCGTGTAACGTAAGCATAAACAGAATGCACACTACACTAATTACTCTGTCTGTTGTTGTCGGTGTAAACTAGACTAGTAGTTGTCACTCGTCAGTAACAGAGTGTCTGTAGTAAAAAGTGATGGCACTGCAGCTGAGCAGAAGAGCAGACCCAGAGAAGCGATGAATAATTCCAAATCTATGTGGTGGCAGCGCGGGGTGGGGGGCAGTCTCACTCAGGAAGTTGGGAGACAGCGAGATCTACTTTCCTTGCCGTTGAATTATTAGGCCCGGCTGGGCCTGTCTCGGAGTCAGCTCTGCTGGCAGGCAGGCGGTGACTGTGTAGTTCACTTGAACTTAATGCAGGACTGGGACTGGAATGGGGTGAAGATTTTGAAGCAGTTGCCTCAGCCTTGACCCGACTGCTGTGGCATGGGCCACAGCACACCATCCTCTTGTCCACCACGTTGTTACATTTTCTTTCTTTCCTCTTGACCCACGCCCCTCCTGCACTCCCATTCCATTGCCTTTTTTTCATGTTCTCTCCTTCAGATTCTCTCAGCTGAGTCCTCATTCCATTCTCACCCTGCCATCCACACCTGTCTTGCTTAGATAATGAGATCTTGCCTGCCAGTGCCGTGCCTAGTTGCCTTGGATGCCATGTGAGGGGATCTGTACAGTTTGGATCATAACATATTAACAGTCACATGTATCTACATTGGCTTGGGCTGTGGAGGGGAACCGATGGGAATCAGGAGAATTAGGGGATTTGGAGTGGGGCTCCTTCTGGCCACAGGGATGCTGACTGGAGCAGTTGGGCTGGCTCAGCTGTACTGGGGGTGCTGTGCTGGATGCAGAGGTTATTTACTTGGCAGATGAGAGGGGCTGCACTGTTAAGGCATACTGAAAACTGGTGTAGGCTAGGCAGAATGTTTTTTCCCTAATGGTACTTCTTATTGCACCACAGGGCCCCTACACTGTCTCTCACCAGGGCTAACTAAATGGCAATTGGGGGGTCTTCAAGCTCAAGCACCCTATCATGCCCTATCGGGCCTTTTTTTTTTTTTTTTTTGCAGGGCCCTGCCTATACACTGCTACTTGGGGACACTACTACATAATGTATCCCATCCCCACCTCACAGCAGGACCCCCCCCAGACAAGCTACCCCCTGCAGCTGCCCCCCACAAACAAGTCAGGAGAGGGCCAGGAAGCAGAAGATCCACAGCAGAGAACTGCTGCCATAATGCTGTCCACGGTCCCAAAGCAAAACTTCTAGCAGAAAAGGAAAGTTCCCCTCCCTTTATCTGTGTCCCCACTCACTAGGTCTGCTTGACTTGCATCCATGAACATGACAGTTTTATTAATAATTTATAACACTGCGTAGGGTGTGCATATCACCTAAACTGTGGATATCAGTTGGCCACTTCTGGGTCTTGACATCTGCCAGTTTCTGCAGTGCTTATAAATTACATAAAAAAATACCTGCCATGTTCGTGGTTGTCAACAGAGCATATGAGTCTGAGCTGGGGAAAGAGAGAGTGAGGTAGTGGACCAGAGGTGCTGCACTTTTTTTGTATGCCAGACGCTATACTGTAGGACCCTGGACAGCACCGTAGCAGCAGTTCCATGATGTCAATCTTTCGCTCCTTGGCCCTCTCCCAACTGTGGGGGTGGTTGCAAAGGTAGATGCAGGGGGGGGGCTTTTCTATGGTGGATTCCTGCAGTGGAGGGGGGGACTGGATACAGTCAGAATATTGTTTGGAGGGGGATTCTACTACAGAGAGAGAGAGGTCCTCTGGAGGGATGCTAGACTTGGGGCTGCATACCTCTCAACCTCTTGCCTTATGAATCAGGGAGAAGACTAAAATAATCAGGGACAAAGACTCAAAATCATGGATTCTTCCCCCCCCCTCCTCACACAGCCCTCCCATTCTCTTTAAACCTCACTCTCTCCCTGCACCTGTCCCCCCACCCTTCTCCCATGTTCCACTACTCTCTCCGTCCGCCTGGTCTCTTACTAGCCCCTAACTCACTCCTCCCATGCCTTAGCTGACAAAGCCTGTCTCTGGCTGCTCCTCTACACCCAAACTAGTCCTCTACTTGTTATTATCTGTGAACTCTGCTCTCATCCTCTTCTCGCTTTACATTCCTACTCCCTGCTCTCACTATTTGCACTCTCCCTGATTTAATATTTCACCCCTCTGACTGCAATTATGTATATACAAAAGCCATCGCCTCCTGTATGACTAGTTTCACTGATTACCATTTGCAACAGTTTGTACCAACAGTAACTCATTTTTCTACTGCTTTGTATACACCCTTACATTGTGTACCAATCTGTAATTATATTTTGTCTGTCTGTCCTTGTACCTGTATTGACCTGAAACCTTTGTAAACGAGTCCCTGACTCAAAGGTATTAATCCCAATCTGAAATAAAAAAAAAATTAAAAATGGCACTATTCACTCAGAAAGCTGATAAAAAAGGGGATTTTGTTAATCTGCATTTTCTGAAGAAGTCTGCAACTTTAATGTTTGACATTATTTTGTGAGTTAACCCCCACTGTTCTCTGCCATTAAAACACAAACTTTACGAGGGACAAATACAAATTTTCATGCAAAATCAGAGACAATTTAGAGGTATGTGGGATTGGTCCAGTTGCAGGGATTGTTCGGGTGCATGGGGGCTGGTCTTGATGTAGGGTGGTGGTTCAGCTATAAGGAAGGTAGGCAGTGAAGGTGAGGAGTGTGGTGTTGTGGAAGTGTTCAAGGCACATGCAGGATGGTTGGGGGGTGGAGTCTGGTTATGTATAGAAGGGTGGTCAAGCAGCGTTGAGTGTTGGAGATAGTCTAGCTGAAGGGAGAATGATCGGAGGTGGAGGCATTTCCTTCTGATAGGTGGTGGTGATTCCACTACAGGAGTAGTCGAGCCTGCCAGTGGGGCTGAGTGAGTGGGCTCAGGGGGGTACATCTCCTATGAGAGGATGGGTGGTTGCAGATGGGGCCTCTCAGAGGTATGTGTGTCCAGCACTCGAGGACTGCAAATATGCCACTGAGGTGCCTCTATATGTCCCCCTGAGCCACTCGATGGAACTGTTGGCCAACCAGTTGTCCACAACAATTGCAGCTGCACTGCACACTCTGATGACAGCCAGCCAGAGTCTTCGACTCCCACACCTCAGATTCTATGGGAGCAAAATTTTCCCATAAATCAGGGGTAGGGAACATATAACAAAAGTATGTTTTTCCTTTAAGAAAAGTCCCAAAACTCACCACAGAACATTTAACAACCCAGAGCTTCTGGGGGCCTTGAGGTCCCCAGACCCCTGGCTCTTTTCTGGGGGAGGGGGTGCAAAATTAGTCTCTTGCCCAGGGCACCAAAATGCCTTCCTACAGCTCTGGCGCCTCAACCCTCAGCACCACCATGCTGGCCAGTTTCATTAATTTTGAAGCATTTTGCTACTTTTTAGGGACAGTAAGAACACTGTTTTCATGTTTCAGTAGCTGATATACAATAGTCAAGAGATGCAGTCATGGTGAAGGGGCATGGTTACAGTGAGTGGGGGCCCCACATTTCTCTTGGGCCTAGGGCCCCAGGTTGCCTTAATCTGGCCCTGCCTGGCCTCACCATTTGAGAAACCAGTGCCATATTGTTAGAGGGTGGTGAGATGAGTACCATACTATGGGATTTAAATTAACATCCCCTTTCCACAATAGACCTCATCTCCTCCTTCCCCTTCAAATAAAATAATGGGTTTCTCAGAGAGAGAATGGCTGTGCTCAATGTATAATTATTTCCTGCAATGGCTTCTTCTATTTTGACAGGTGTCCATAAAAAATAAAAATAAACTAACTGCATTCTAGAGTGTTGTTTAATGCCAAATGCAATACCAATCAACTGCAAGGTGTATTTACACACACCCCAAGCATAAAATAACCATCAATAACCAACGATTTCATTTATAATTGCTAGAGTCGCATTTAATACATAAGGGATACACAACTGGGACCTGTGGAATACATTTGTCACCAGGGCTCAGGTTGATGTTATTTTTTGTTTTATTAGTGCTGTGTGTGCCTCCATTGTGTAACCCACTACCTGGCTTCCTGGGTTTGGGGAGAAAACTGTTGCTCGGCATTTTGGCTAGGTTTGGCTTCTAGTCAGGGGCACCCAAGTAACTCCGGACACAGGAAGCAATAACTGTAATGTCCAAACCAGGAGTGGGATTCTAGAGTGTGGCTTTTATTCACAACAACAGCAGAACAATAAAGCATAGATGGACCCCCATGGGGCTACACGCCCTGGTAATGCAGATATACAGAGACCAGAACACATCTTCTCACACACTGTAACCATCAGGTTCTGAAACACACTGGGCTCTCAGCCCGAACTTGTACTCTTCTCTGAATTCCCTGGTGTGGCACATCCGGCCAGCACTTGGACTACTTTCCATATGGCATGGATAACTGGGCTCCCAGCCCGAACTTGTACTCTTCTCTGAATTTACCTAGCATGGCACATCCGGCCAGCACTTAGACTACCTTTCCATATAGCACAGATATTTATTAGTGGCTCCCTCTACCACCCATGAGCAAGTACTGGCTCCATAAAGGGAAAATATTCCATCTAATCTGATGTCTGGGTACTCTCCTCCATGAACACTGGCCAAGTGCCCGGAAGAAAGCTATAGGTGCCCAAAGTGAACCCGTGGACGTAAATCTGGTTACTCCAGATGGGGGGGTCTCCCACCTCTTGCTCCCAAATCTATACCTGGCCATTCATTTGGAATCAACACCTTTCTTGAAACACACAGTTGTAGAATGCTGTCTCGAAATACATGTCACATTTAACACTCTACTCTTCAAAATCTGGTATCTTGGCTTATAATGATCTCTGAGTGGCTATGTCCATCCCTGTAGACCGCCACTGTTTAGATACATTTTAAGTCACACACAACTGTAGTACTGTACTTGGCTGTCCTTCCTTGACCTCACAGTAACAGATACTATACACACTGTCTGGTGAAAACATGGGCTCTATGGCAGAGCTGACTCACCCTGGATTGCAGATGCCCACAGGCTTCTCACAGGAAACACAAACATACTTCTTGGTACCTCAGCACAAATCTTCTTAGACAGCTTCTCTTTTTCCAGCAGGGCCAAGGGATTGCCCCTGAAATTGCTGGCTCTCTCTACCCCCATCCCTCCTGGGATGGGGCAAAATGGTCTCTACCACTAGACCAATTTCTTCTGTGTCTCTATCTAGGGCAAAGAACACACACCCTCTATCTCTAGGTAGCTCTATAGCAGAGCTTAGTCCTGAGGGGCTGCCAACTGCAGCACACCTCCTTCACTCTCTGACTCTGGCTGAAGACTCCTCCAGACTGATTCAAAACCTCCCAGTGTTCTAACTAACTCCCTACTGCAACATTCCAAAGTGGCTTATGCTGCTGCGAAAAATTCTATATGATGTCATCCCTCCAGCTCGGCTGAGATTGAGGACAGAGTGAGACAGTGTGAAATCCATTTAACTGGTGTTTCACAAGCTGCCTTCCTTGCCTGCCACTAGATCTAAGTGGGATTCATGTAACCCTGGGTGACAGGGGGGGTTACACATGATTTATTTTCACTAGTGCTGTTTGACTTTGGGTAACCTCATGAGTGGCGGAAGCCACATACAATAACTACTATGTACATAAATGGGTGATAGTGGAGAATACCGGACCTCCGCTACTTGCATAGTGTAAAGCTTTTGTGAATACAGCGTGGGCTTTTGCTTGCTGTTAATTTTGGGTTCCATTTGTTAGAATTGAGGGGCTTTGCCCCCCCAACACCCTCCCTTTTTTTTAACTCAACTCAAATCAACTAATACTAATACAAAACAACCGAAATCTAGTTTTGAGAGAGTAGTGTAACTTGAGCTCTATAGAATTTGATGGCACATAAGGATCACTTGACCCACCTAGTCTGCCTATTTCCTTACCTAACGGATAAGCTGCAGATCCTAGTTAATCAACGGCCTACTTCCTCCTAACCCCCATTAGAACTGCCTTATGTCTGTCCCATGCATTCTTGAATTCCCCCACTGTTTTTGACTCCACGACCTCCTCAGGAAGGCCATCCCATGCATCCTCTCTGTGAAAAAATACTTCCTTACATTACCTCTGAGCCATCCCCCTCTATCTTCAAATTGTATCCCCTTGTTCTTGCACATCTCTTTTTATGAAAGATGCTGCCCTCTTGGACTTTGTTGATTCCCTTGAGATACTTGAAAGTTTCTATTATGTCCCCCTTCTCCCTCCTTTCCACAAGGGTATACATATTAAGCTCCTTTAGTCTCTCTTCGTATGTCTTCTGGTACAGACCCTGCACCATTTTAGTTGCCCTCCTCTGAACTGCCTCCATCTTGTCTATGTCCTTGCGGAGATGGGGTCTCCAGAATGGCACACAGTACTCCAGATGGGTTCTCACCAACTGTCTGTACAGAGAGATAACAACTTCCTGTTTTCTACTGGTGATGCCTCTCCCTATGCATCCCAGTATCCCACCAGCCCTCTTTACTGCATTCTCACATTGCTTGCCCACCTTTAGGTCATCTGATATGACTACTTCTAGGTCCCTTTCCATTTTTGTTGTTGTTAGCATCTCACCCCCACATTGTGTACTCTTCCCCTGGGTTTTTGTTTCCCAGGTGCATTACTTCGGACTTCTTTGCATTGAATCTCAGCTGCCATACTTTTGACCATTCCTCCAACCTTGCCAATTCCCTTTTCATCCTTTCCAACCCAACTTGTGTATCAACTCTGTTGCAGATCTTTGTGTCGTCTGCAAAGAGACATGCTTTTCCTTCCAGTCCCTCTGCAATGTCGCTTATAAAGACATTAAAGAGGACTGAACCCAGTACTGAACCCTGCTCTACCCAGCTAGTAACCTCCCTTTCTTCAGAGTGGATTCTGTTTACTATTATCCTCTGCATCCTGTTGTCCAGCCAATTCTTTACCCAGGCTACCACCTTGGGACCCACTCCCAGGCTGGCTAACTTGTATATTAATCTTTTGTGTGAGACTGTTTCAAATGCCTTGCTAAAGTCTAGGTAGGCCATGTCCACAGCCCCTCCCTGCTCTACTACTTTGGTCACCCAGTCAAAGAAATCTATTAGCTTCGTCTGACATGACCTTTCTGCTGTGAATCCATGCTGCCTTGGGTCCTGTGCCCCACTGGCCTCTAGGTACTCAACAGTTCTTTCCTTCAGAAGTGATTCCATCATTTTCCCTACCACTGAGGTCAAACTAACAGGTCTTTAGTTTCCTTCCTCTACCTTGCTCCCACTTTTGTGAAGTGGAATCACATTTGCCCTCCCCCAGTCCTCAGGTATCACCCCATCCTCCCATGATTTGTTAAAGAGGGTAGTCAGTGGTGTCACTAGTTCTCCCCTTAGTCCTTTTAGAATTCTGGGGTGAATCCCATCAGGCCCCATTGCCTTGTCCACATTCAGTTTTAAGAGTTCTTTCAGAACCCTTTTTTTCTGTGAATGGACTGGAATCGACCTCCCCTATCCAGTGTGTTTCTATTGTTTGGTTTAGGTACCTCCCCCTCCTCTTCTTTTGTGAACACTGAGCAGATGTATTTGTTCAGTATCCCTGTTTTTTCACTGTCACCCTGTGCCTACATTCCCTACCCTTTATTAAGCCTCTCAGTCAATCAATCAATCAAGCAAATCTTTATTTATTCAGGCAAACATCATTGAGCACAGCTCATTTGCAAGATGGACCTGATAAGGTCAAGGTTGAATAATTGGTACATGTATAGGAAGATTTAAAACACGTATATACTTATATACAGTAATCAAGGTTCAATAATTGGTATATGTACATGAATAATTAAAACACTTATATACAGAAATCAAGAACAGAAATTGTTTAAACATAACAGGATATGGTAGGAACATATGAGATGCACTCTAGGTAAACCAGTATATACATATCAACATTGGCAGTAAACATGGCATACATTCAACATGATATACCCAAGATTCCAAAGATCCAAGGGAAGTCAATGCGGACAAAGAGAAATAGTGATTGGATGACTGAAAGAGGTGGTCATAGACTGAGACAAGTGACATGGTAGGAAGGGCAGCATGACTAGAGCAGGGGCTGGTGCTAGAACTGGGAGGTGAAAGGCAGTGATAAGGCTAAGGTAGGAGCCTGGAGTTAATGGAGAAGATTATAGCCAGGGGTGAGGTATCTGTGGAGATGAATTCTAGGGAAGTGAATTGCCATGATATGATGGCAGCCTGAGAGGGGGAAGGAAAGAACTGTGAATAAACTAGAACTTGTGGAAGCAATTGCATTTTTCAGGGAAGAGACTTAGGTATAGATGCTTGAAGGATGCTAAGGATACCCGGTTGATCAGCTTCAAGGACTTTTGAATCGTGTTCCATGATATAGCTAGATTATAACTGATAGCAGATCTCCTATGCCGGGTGTTGACTTTAGGCACTTTGAGCATAATGAAATTGTAGCTTCTTAGGGCGTAGGTGCCAGCTGTGGCCTGTGCGAAGCAGTCTAATATATAGTGTGGAAGCATCTTAGTCAAAATTCTGTATGTCCACACTGCAGCATTTCTGTTTCTCCTGAGATGTAGAGATGTCCAACCGACTGCTGCATAGAGAGAGCAATGGTGAGTGTTAAATGGTAGATCTGTTATGAACCTCAGAGCTCTGTGGTATAGTGTATCCAATTTGCATAGGTAGGAGATAGGGCAGTGACTATAGAGGAAGTCTGCATAGTCCATTACTGAGAGAAATGTGGCCTGGACCAACCTCATTTTGGAATCTCTGTTTAGAAAGTGCCTTATTCTAAAAAATAGACCTAGTCTCTGGCGAAGCTTTTTTAAAAGTTCTTCAATATGAATTGTGTAGTCAAGTTTGCTATCTATCCACACCCCCAAATACTTGAATTTTTCTACATAATCAAGGCTTTCACCAAGGATAGTGGATAGCTGGGGGAGGTTGTTTAGTAATGAGGGATTTGTATGGCTTTGGGTGGAGAAAAACATTGTTTTTGTTTTCTTTGCATTTAAAAGAAGCTTTTTTTCCAATAATTGATGTTGTAGTATAGAGAATTCTGTTTGTAGAACTTCACAAGCTGTAGTAGGCGATGGGTTGCTGACATATAAAACAGTGTCATCTCAAGAACAAGTGTACAGTGGCTTTGGTAAGATTCGAATCAATATTGTTAATATAAATGGAAAAAGGATAGGCCCAGGATAGATCCTTGTGGAACTCCTCTTAGAAGTGGTTTTAGTGGAAATAGGTCTCCTTCAGCTTTCACTTGCTGTGTTCTTCCTGTTAGGTAACACCTGAACCATGTAAGGGAGGATGGATCCAAGCCTATGGAGTGCAAGGAAGAGAGTAGCTCCTCATGGTCCACCGTATCAAATGCCTTGCTTAGATCAAGGAATACAGCACAAACGCTATTCTTTTTATCCAGTTCGGTTTGCCAATCATTTGTAACTTTAGCCAGTGCAGAAATAGTACTATGCTTAGACCGAAACCCGATTGTGCTGGATTTAAAATATTAGATTCTTCAAGGTAATCTCTTAATTGGATGCTTACCAGTTTTTCTAGCAGCTTAGATAGTACTGGAAGGATAGAGATTGGCCTATAGTTGTTAAGGTCCATGGGGTCCCCTGATTTCAGTAGAGGGAAAACTTGGGCTGTTTTCCAAGTTGCAGGAATAGAACCAGATTTTAAGGACAAGTTAAAAAGGTGTGTTAAAGGAACTGCAAGTGCATGCATTGCAATCTTTAGAAAGTAGGGGTCAAGAGAGTCAGCACCTGCACTTTTTTTTATATCCATCTGCGAGATTAGATCCTCCACTTGTTTCAACAGAATCGGTTTGAAGGAGAAGGAGGATTCAGCTAACTGAGATCCTGTATACTGGGAGCTTAACTGAGCACGTAGCAGATTGGCTGGAGAGGTATCAAATGCAAAGCTAGCGGTTGTAAAATGATTATTGAATGCATCCAGTATTTCCATTCTGTCCAAGATTGTCACCTTGTTGTGGTGCATTTGAGCTGGTAGTGAAGTGCTAGGATCTTGTCCCGTTATGCCCTTAATAGTGCTCCAGAACCTGGCAGGATTGTGGTATGAGGAGTCGAGTTCAGCCATGTAGTAGGCAGCCTTAGCATCCCGTACTTTCTTGGTACAGCTATTCTGGCTTTCTTAAATATCAACCAGTCATTTGGGTTCTTAGTCTTCCTTGCCTTTTTCCAAAGCTTATCTCTCTCAAGCAGGGCTGATTTGAGGTCAGGTGAAAACCAACGACAAGATTTGTTTTTAATTCAAACTCTAGTAATTGGTGCATGAGTGTTAAGGGCATCTAGTATTATGCTATTTAACACCTGATGAGCTTTTTCCACTGAGTCTGCTAGGTAGAACTCTTGCCATCTTGTAGAGTGATTTAGATCATGAAGATATGCCTCAGAGTTAAAAGTTTTCTTGGATCTCCTCAGTAGGAATTTAGCTGGGGTGTTAGTTTACCGGATGACCTTATTCCAGCAATAAGGCAGTGGTCACTTATGTCACTGAACAGCACTCCAGCGGCGTGAAGAGGTGGGGTTTGTTCACCAGCATGATGTCAAGTAATGTGCTGTTGCTCAGATTTTTTTTGTTGATTCTTGTTGGTTCATATATGTTGTGAAAAACCATATGTATCACAAAATGATACTAAAGGAGCCGCGGTCTTGGATAGCCAATTAAGGTTTAGATCACCTAGGATTATGGTCTCTTCAGTATCCATCTTGATTTGATTCCCCAGGTGGGCTAGAAGCTTATGATCCGCTGAAGGGGGCCCTGTAGCAGCCAACTAGCCGAAATGCTGCAGTGTTGGAGAGAGCCACTTTGAGGGATAGACATTCGAATTCTTTGGGCATAGATGTTGCATCTAAGCAAGTTACAGATATATTGGATTTGACATATATAGCAACTCCCCCACCCCTTGTCTGGCGATCCGCTCTGAATATTTGATAATTGGGTAAGTTTATGTCTCTGTCTGCTGTGGCGGGTCTGAGCCATGTCTCTGATACCACAAGAAAGTCTGGCAAAGTATGGGCAACCCAGGATTGTATCAACGTGAGCTTTTTTAGCAGACTGCAGGCATTGATATGTAGAAAGCTTAGACCTTTGGTCGAGGCTAAGTCTGCTGGTCTGCTAAGTCTGCTGGTGCTGGTGCACTGTGGAGGTCCGGGGTTAATTTCCACATTTTCAACACAGATCAGGAAAAAATTAAAAGTTTCATAAGGGCTTCAAGAGAGAAAATGAGGAGACTATCTTTGGTCCTCCTTTTTCTATTCAGGGGCTTCTGTTTTAAGATAAGCCAGTCAGGGTTATGGGTTCGTGCCAATACACTCAATAGCAATCTGGTGGTCAGGCATAATGGGGAACTGTATACCCAATAATGGGGTACCGAGCGATATGTTGATAGAGCAATTTGCGTCCCTACATGGAGGTTACCCCACTGGTTAAATTGTGTGGCATAGGTAGTGCATAGATAAGGATCCGGTCCTTCTTTAATAATGGTGAAATAGCGAGACTAGGAAGGTGGGACGCACTTTTCAGTGTGACAGTGGCAGGGAGGATGTCTTTTCCTGAACAACATGAAGAACATAGCCAGGAGTATCCAAAGGATCCCCATTACGAAGCAAGGTTGATGATTAAATGGAACTAGGAAACAACAGTGTAGTAGCAGGGAGAACAATAAGGAAGGGTTGCTGATTTGGCAGTACAGCAGTGGCAATGAGACAGATTACTGGATAGCGTATGCTTAGGGGCAGAATTGTAATTTGGTGGGAAAATGCCTATAAAATAACATCCGAGGAGGGGCAGGGCAGGTGGGCATAAATTTTGCGGCTTTCCTGTACCTTCCCTGGCTGTCCCTCCCGGTTTTCTGGTCCCTGGAGGCGGCTAGGCGGTTGCTGCCCACCCGCTGGCAGAGCGTAGCCCTGGCTCACAATGAGGGCTTCCAACAGGGAGCTTCGACTCCCAAGGAGCTGCAGGTGGGTGTCCTGATCTTGGTCGGTGGCTGGCTGAGTGCCGGCTGACCGTGGGTGAGCTGAGCAGCCCTGTTCAGGGGCAGGCAGCTTCCAAGGAGCTGCAGGTGGGTGTCCTGATCTTGGTCGGTGGCTGGCTGAGTGCCGGCTGACCGTGGGTGAGCTGAGCAGCCCTATTCAGGGGCAGGCAGCTTCCAAGGAGCTGCAGGTGGGTGTTCTGATCTTGGTCGGTGGCTGGCTGAGTGCCGGCTGACCGTGGTGAGCTGAGCAGCCCTGTTCAGGGGCAGGCAGCTTCCAAGGAGCTGCAGGTGGGTGTCCTGATCTTGGTCGGTGGCTGGCTGAGTGCCAGCTGACCGTGGGTGAGCTGAGCAGCCCTGTTCAGGGGCAGGCAGCTTCCAAGGAGCTGCAGGTGGGTGTCCTGTTCTTGGTCAGTGGCTGGCTGAGTGCCGGCTGACCGTGGGTGAGCTGAGCAGCCCTGTTCAGGGGCACACTCCCTAATGTACCTATAAATGGTTTTATCCCCCTTCTTAAAAGAGTTGGCTATCTTTTCCTCAGTTTGGGCCTTTGCAATTCTGATTGCCTTCCCTGCCTCCTTCTGCTTTAACTGATATAGTTCTCTGTCCTGCTCCTTCTGTGTTTCCTTATATTTTCTGAATGCTACCCTTTTCTCCTTAACCTTCCCTGCCAGCTCTTTTAAGAACCATAGTGGCTTTTTCCTTCTTTTTGTTTTATTTGCTTTACACAAATGCTTGTTGCCTCTGTGATGGCAGTTTTGATATTTCCCCATTGTTCTTCCACCCCTCCTTCTTGCCTGTTTGCTAGTGCTTTTCTGAGGCACTCTCCCATTTTGCTAAAGTCAGTCCTCAAAAAGTCCAACATCCTTGCTTTTGTATGGCTTGACTCTACAGTTGTGTTTATTATGAACCACACTGTCCGGTATTCTCCACTATCACCCATAAATGCTACATGATGTAGATTCTGTGAACATAAATGAAATTTATGTACACAGTAGCTCAAATAAACATTTTTATTTCATGGATTTTTGGTCCACACCTATTGCATAAATATTAATTCATATAGCTAGGGATGTCTTTTGCAGGATGAGAAGGTTATCTTGTGCTGTTTTGGGTGAGAGCACTGTGAATCTGAGTGGTTCTGTCTACTCAAAACAGCACGAGATAACCTTTTTATCCCATAAGAGATACCCCTCACTATACGTATTAATATATTGTGAAGCAATGGAACTGTCTCTATCCCAAAACAACAGTTTACAACAGAAATTTTACTGAGAACGTTCTCTTTACTTGTAGTCTTACTGCTGATCTCCCCTGCTCATTAGATGTGGTTGTGGTACATTCCATTACACGTTGTGTAATGGTTACTGCTGATCTCCCCTGCTCATTAGATGTGGTTGTGGTACATTCCATTACACGTTGTGTAATGGTGCTGGTGGGGTCTAACTGCATCTGTACCTGAGTTGCACATCAGAAGATTTTTCAATTATTATAAAGTTTTGCTAACGTGTCTGTAAGATTTTCATTTTTTTAAGTTTTCCAAATATGTTTATGTGCTAACAAATTCGTACTATTGTATTGTGAAGTCAGAAATGGAGGATGGAGAAAAAGTCATCCGATTCCAGTGAAATGTTGAAGTTTATTGGCTCAGTCTTAAAAACTGACCGCTCATTTGGTAGAATGTGGTGACAATTTCTCATTGACTGTTATGTTTAAGGACACTGCTTTTGTAATGTCCAGTTCCTCTCACAGCTGGTTCTGCTGCAGCAGTTCTAACAGGAACTCTGAGACAAGTCAGCATCACCGTGGTGAGAATCATCTGTACAGAGAAGCATTAGGCAGCAACTGTATGCGTAATAAGAAGTACAGTAGTGCTGTCCTCTGACTGGTGGAGGCAGTTCCATTGCTTTATAATGATCAGTTGAAACACATATTTAAGCACAACTTTTAAAATCATAAAAAAATGTGATTCAAGCATCTGTCTTAATGTACCATAAAGTAAAACAACTTCAATTTGATAAGCAGTCACAACTTTATGCACTGCTTTTCATCTTGGGCTTGAACACAAGCGCACTTAAAGCATGTGAACATTCATAATGACAGACATGTAAATTGCTGTCTTGGTCTTCCATTTAGATGTAAAGGCTCAACAGAGTGACATTAGTTATGATTTAAAACTCGCAGATGCTCTAAAAAATAAACCAACCAGACTTTGGAGAAGCAGAGAGCAGACATTGTACCTTATAGTGAACTGTCTGAGTTTAGTGGGGCCAATAAATACCTGCATTGAGCCACAGCGACTAACCTTCTTTGATCGTATTAGATTTAGCATATGAAATGCAGACATCATTTATTAAATGGGCCCCGACATTTCTGCCTTTAGTTTTAACTTGGCTGCTTTAAGATTCTTGTGCTATGCATCTGTCTGTGCCATTAATACAACAAACATAAAGAGTGTATACAGTTTGTAGAAGAGAAAGCCTCAACTGCTTAATAAAATCCAAATTGTGCTTGTCTGCTATACAAAAAAGTTATGCTGAAGAATTTCAAGTGAAAAAGGCTTCAATAGATTCGGATGGTGCATGGGGGGGGCAGCTTAAAATTTAAAAAATGAAAAGATGGCATTTAAGCACCCACAAGACCTATGATATCACATCTACATTATTCCGTTGATAGACTTGAAATGAAAATGAATAATGAAGAAGTACAATGTTCTGTATGTGCCCAGGTCTAATGATCTGCTGTGCGGATAGTGGCAGAGGTGAAGTGCGTGGCGTGCAGTGCAGCATGGCATGCAGCGTATAAGTTAGCAAAACTCCCACACACTCTTTGCAGCTTATGGGGGTTCCACACTGTCTGTCCACACATTGCCCAAATGCCTTGCTCTTGTCCACTGGCTGTTCTACTATTGGGAGTGCCACCTCACATGCTCCTCCAATCCCTATTTATTACTGGGATCGAGTGTCCATGGAAGACCAAGAGGGACAGATTCGATCAGACCAGAGATTTGCATTTCAGGTTCAAGTTCACCAAGTAGGCCAGCAACCTGCATTAACTCATTCTATCTTGTGCGGCCATATTGGATTGGGTTAAGCAATGAATGGTTCCAATGCCATGTGGCACTACCGGTAAGAATGTTTTTTTTTTTATACATAATTCAATGCCAGGTTTCTTTCATATTGCCTCATCTCACTCATGGGTGCTGAACTGGCACACGAGTTTATTTATTTAGTTTTTGTTAACTAGGTAAGCACACTGGGCAGTTCGCTACCTATTTTCAGGTGCACCCCGGGAGATTACAACCAAATTTACACACAGTAGAAATACACTGTGTTACAATATACAATGGTGAGAAAACCAAAAACAAGAACATAGCGATGTATCTGGGGGAGGGAATACATAATTGGCAGTGCATTCAGTTAGATACACTGTAGTACATGGACACTTGTGAGGAAGAAATATGGAATTTCAAAACAAAACACATAATTGGAGGGGAAACATTTAGGAAACAGTATACACCCACATGAAGTTACATCAGAGGATGTATACGGATGATGATAATATATCAACACTGATAATATGCTATTGTTTGAGTGAGTGCATACATCGGCAACAGGCTTAAATCAAAATCTAATAAAATCGATGGTTTTATAAATATGTCAGTAGTGCCCCAGATTTGGTACCCTACAGTAAAATTAATGTAGCACCCCCCCCCGAGGAAGTTTTGGGAGGATGTTGTAGCAAGGTTCCCTGGAGAACAGGTATAGGGTCCCGAGACAGAAAAGGGTGTGGGAATTCAGTCTGTGCCCTGGGCCCCAGGAAACAAAAACAAGTGTCTGGTTTGGGCACTCAGCTCACTTTAGTGTTCCCTTCCAGCAATCTGTACAGCCAGTGTCCTCCCCTGCAAAGACTTGGATCAGCCAGCAGTTCCCTGCCATGCCCAAGCCTGGGCTAGTTTTTTTTAATACACATTTTTTTCTGTTTTATTCTCATTCCTGGTCAGCACATATGGAAACCCCCAGGCAGCATGAGGACAGGTGAGCCAAGTTCTGGGACTGCTGTCCCTGTCCAGTGAGTGGGCTTAATTCAAATCAGGGGCTGTTGTGGCTCAAGCTTGGGTTTGAGCAGTGGAACCCCAAGCATTACAGAAAAGGTAGCGCAACAGTTGGTGGCAGGACTGGCGAGACAGATGGCACAAAGAGCGATGGAGACTAGGGAATAAAAGGCTTTCCTCAGGTTGTGGTGGGCTCCATTGGTTCTGCCTGCTACTTCTCCTCTGGTCTAGCCCTTTCATGGCAGTGGGTCATCAGGTCAGTGCAGCAGTCGATGTATGGCAGCAGGTCAACGGCCACAGTGGGGGCTCCATCTAGCCCTGTTTGTTGTCTTTTTTTTAAGTAAAAGTTAAACAGTCCCTCACCATCAGCTGCAGTGAGGCCACATCAGTGTGAAGCAGCATCAGGGCAGAGTAGGAGCATTGGGGCAGAGCAGCAGAAGTCTGCTGTTGGGACTGCCCACATCCCTCCCTCCCTCCATAATCAGCAGGGCCAGCCTCCAATGGACCTCCCTCTTCAGCAGTTCACCCCAGGTCATGGCAGTGAGTCGTCAGCAGCACCATCAGGTAGGTGCTGATTGCCAGAAGATATTTTTCTTAAAAAAAGAATTTAAAAGTGCCACGTAGTACAGGGGCAAGCAGCTGAGACTGTGAAGGGCATGCCAAGCTCCCAATCTAAAAACCTTCAAGAGGGCAAAGCAAGGGGTGGAGTATCCCTATTAGGCATTGCAAATCAGGATTTTGTTTACTGTTTATCAGCATTATAACTAATCATGCTAAGCATTGCCTCACAGATGGGCCAAGGCTGCAGAGGTGGGTGGATACTCTCCACCTCAGAACCACACATAACGGTGGCCACAGCACTTCTATCTCCACAGCCATGAGATCGGACTCAGCAGGGCCCTTAGTGAGACTGCCTATAGGGTGGAATATACAGGACTTGTATAGCCAGTCAGAGGGGTTGGGCATCAGAATAAATTATAAAAGTTATGGCCACTGAACTGCCAATACTGCATTATGCCCCTACTGCAACTGAATTGCCAATACTGTGCTGTGCCCCTGTTGCACCTGAACTGCCAATATTGTGCTTTGCCCCATTGCAACTGAACTGCCAGTACTGTGTTATGTCCCATTGAAACTGAACTGCCAGTACTATGTTATGTCCCATTGCAATTGAACTGCCAATATTCTGTTGTGCCCCTACTACAACTTAACTGCCAATACTCTATTGTGCCTCTACTGCAACTGAACTGCCAATACTGTGTTGTGCCCCAACTACAACTGAACTACAATACTATGTTGTGCCCCTACTGGAACTGAACTGCAATACTGTGTTGTTCCGCTACTGCAGCTGAACTGCCAATACTGTGTTGTGCCCCTACTGCAACTGAACTGACAATACTGTGTTGTTCCTCTACTGCAACTGAACTGACAATACTGTGTGGTTCCTCTATTGCAACTGAACTGACAATTCTATGCCATGTCCCTATTGCCACTGAATTACCAATACTGTGTTGTGTCCCTACTATAACTGAACTGCCAGTACTGTGTTGTGCCCCTATTGCAACTAAATTGTCAGTACTGTGCTGTGACCCTATTGCAACTGAACTGCAATACTATGTTGTGCCCCTACTGCAACTCAACTGTAATACTGTGTTGTATCCCGACTGCAACTGAACTGCAAATACTGTATTGTGCCCCTACTGCAACTGAACTATAATACTGTGTTGTGCCCCTATTGCAAATGAACTACAATACTGTGTTGTGCACTACTGCAACTGAACTGCCAATACTGTGCTGTTGCTCTACTGCAACTGAATTACCAATACTGTGTTGTGCACCTATTGCAACTGAACCACAATACTTTGTTGTGCCCCTACTGCAACTGGACTGCAATATTGTCATGTTCCCGTACTGCAACTGAACTGCCAATACTGTGTTGTTCCTCTACTGAAACTGAACTGCCAGTACTGTGTGGTGCCTCTATTGCAACTGAACTACCAATACAGTGTTGTGCCCCTAATGCAACTGAACTCCTAAGATTGTGTTGTGCCCCTATTGCAAATGAACTGCAGTACTGTATTGTGCCCCTATTGCAACTCAGCTGCAATACTGTATTGTGCCCCTATTGCAACTAAACTGCCAATACTGTGTTGTGCCCCATTGCACCTGAACTGTCAATTCTTTACTTTGCCCCATTGCAACTGAGCTGTTAATACTGTGTTGTGCCCCTAATTCAACTGAACTGCCAATATTGTGTTGTGCCCCTAGTACAACTGAAATGCCAGTACTCTGTTTTACCCCTATTGAAACTGAACTGCCAATATTGGGTTGTGCCCCTACTACAACTGAACTACAATACTATGTTGTGCCCCTATTGCAACTGAACTGCCAATACTGTGTTGTGCCCCTGTTGCAATTCAACTGCCAATATTGTGTTGTGTCCCTTCTACAACTTATCTTAAAATACTCTTTTATTCCCCTATTGCAACTGAACTGCCAGTACTGTGTTGTGCCCCTACAAAAATGAACTACAGTAGTATGTTGCACCCCATTGCAACTGAACTGCAATACTGTGTTGTTCACCTACTGCAACTGAACTGCCAATACTGTTTTTCCCTTACTGCAACTGAACTACCAATACTGTGTTGTCTCCCTACTGGAATGAACTGCTGATACTGTGTTGTTCCTCTATTGCAACTGAACTACCAATACTGTGTTGTGCCCCTAGTGGAACTGAACTCCTAATATTGTGTTGTGCCCCTATTGCAACTGAACTGCAATAATGTGTTGTGCCCCTATTGCAACTCAATGGCCAATACTGTGTTGTGCCCTATTGCACCTGAACTGTCAATACTTTACTTTGCCCCATTGCAACTGAGCTGCCAATACTGTGTTGTGCCTCTAGATCAACTGAACTGCCAATATTGTGCTATGCCCCCTACTACAACTTAACTGCCAATACTCTGCTGTGCCCCTATTGAAACTGAACTGCCAATACTTTGTTGTACCCCTATTACAACTGAACTACAATACTATGTTGTACCCCTATTGCAACTGAACTGCAATACTGTGTTGTTCCCCTACTGCAACTGAACTGCCAATACTCTGTTGTTCTCTTATTGTAACTGAACTGCCAATACTGTGTTGTGCCCCATTGCAACTAAACTGCCAATACTGTGTTGTGCGCTGACTACAACTTAAATGCCAATACTCTGTTGTGCCCCTATTGCAACTGAACTGCCAATACTGTGTTGTGCCCCCTACTACAACCGAGCTACAACACTATGTTGTACCACTACTGGAACTGAACTGCAATACTGTGTTGGTCCCCTACTGCAACTGAACTGCCAGTACTCTGTTCTTCCCTTACTGCAGCAGAACTGCCAATACTGTGTTGTGCCCCTACTGCAACTGAACTGCCAATACTGTGTTGTTCCTGTACTGCAACTGAACTGCCAATACTGTGTTGTGCTCCTATTGCAACTGAACTGCAGTACTGTGTTGTGTCCCTACTGCAACTGAACTGAAATAGTGTTGTTCCCCTACTGCAACTGAACTGTCCATATTGTGTTGTGCCCCATTACAACTAAACTGCCAATACTGTGTTGTGCCCCTACTGCAACTGAACTCCAAATATTGTATTGTGCCTCTATTGTAACTGAACTGCAATACTGTGTTGTGTCCTTACTGCAACTGAACTCCAAATATTGTATTGTGCCCCTATTGAAACTGAACTGCAATACTGTATTGTGCCCCTATTGCAACTCAACTGCCAATACTGTGTTGTGCCCTATTGCACTTGAACTGCCAATACTGTGCTTTGCCCCATTGCAACTGAACTGCCAATACTGAGTTGTGCCCCATTGCAACTGAACTGCCAATACTGTGTTGTGTCTCTACTACAACTTAACTGCCAATACTCTGTTGTGCCCTTACTGCAACTGAACTGCCAATACTGTGTGTTGCCCCTATTGCAACTGAACTACCAATACTGCGTTGTACCCCTATTGCAACTGAACTGCAATACTGCATTGTGCCCCTATTGCAACTCAACTGCTAATATTGTGTTGTGCCCTATTGCACCTGAACTGTCAATACTTTATATTGCCCCATTGCAACTGAGCTGCCAATACTCTGTTGTAAGTAAGTAAAATTTATTTTTAAGCGCTTTTCAGAAACCAAAGCGCTGTACAGGTGAACAAACATTTAATTACAGAGTATAACAATAACAATAATAATAACAATAAAATCACAGTAAAAATCACTCTCCATACGCCTTCAAAAATAAATAAGTTTTTAACTCAGACTTAAAACTCTCGACAGTCAGGCAGCTTCGTATCCAACGAGGTAGAGAATTCCACAGGGTGGGGGCCGCGTAAGAAAATGCACGTGCCCCAGATGTTTTTAAACGAACCCTGGGAATCTCTAGCAATCCCTCGTCGGCGGATCGGAGTGAACGAGAGGGACAGTAGGGGAGTAAGGAGATCTTGTAGGTACTGCGACCCTGTTCATGTAGGGGCTTTGTAGGCCAGTAACATCCGACCTGAAGGTGATCTGCCATTGAATCGGCAGCCAGTGCAGTCCGCGCAGCACAGGCATAATATGACTGTTTCTGGATGTCCCAGTCAAAAGCCCGTCTGCTACATTCTGCACCAGCTGCAAGCGGCGGATATCAACCCCCAGTAGCCCTAGGTACAGGGCATTGCAGTAATCAAGGCGAGAGGTCACAAAGGCATGGACCAATGTAGGAAGGTCATCTGGAGGAACTAGGTGTTTCACCCGGGCGATAATACTAAGATGGTAAAAAGAGGATTTGACAACAGATGACACCTGCAATTTTAGGGTCAAACCGTCGGCAATAATAACGCCCAGGTTACGCACCCAGTCTGAGGTTGAGAGCTAGGCACCATCGAGCCATATGCTCGAAGGAAGCCCAGCCCTACAACCCGCCTCAAGGTGACCTGGGTCCACTGCCAACACCTCAGTCTTATCCAGGTTTAACCTCAGCCAGATGGCACTCATCCAATCCTTAATCTCGGACAGACAGCTGTTAAGCATAGAGACTGCGTCTTCCTGTCCAGGATTAAAGGACAAATACAGCTGGGTATCATCTGCATAGCAGTGAAAATCCAAACTGTATCACCTAATAATGTCTTCCAATGGCAGCATATAGATAGCGAACAACATGGGTGCCAAAATGGAGTCCTCAGGTACCCACAGGACAGGAAGATGGCATCAGAGGAATAAATTCCGTGACAACCTCTGTCTCCAGTCCCGTGAGGAAAGATCGAAACCAATGCAGAACTGTACCAGACAGTCTGCAATAAAGCCGCAGGCGTTCCAAAAGCACACCATGGTCCACAGTATCAAATGCTGCAGAGAGATCAAGAAGGACTAAGATAGTACGAGCCTTTCGATCTCTCGCAATCAGGGGATCATTTAAAACCCAGACAAGGGCAGTCTCAGTGCTATGTCTTTTCCTAAATCCTGATTGAAGAGTATCATAGATATTGTGATTTGTAAGATGGTCATCCAGTTGTAGCGCAACCACCTTTTCAATAACCTTACCCACAAAGGGCAGGTTAGAGACAGGTCTGTAGTTAGCTAGACAGTCCGGATTCAGTGAAGGTTTTTTCAGGAGTGGTCAAACAACTGCCTCCTTTAGGGGATCAGGAAAGACCCCCTGCTCCAAAGATTTCCAGACAATTTCAGCAAGGATCGGGCAAATAGTATCTACGCAACCTAATAACAGTGACGTAGGGCCCAGATCCAAACTACAGCTGGTTGGGCATAAAGTCTGGACAATCCTCACAATATCCGTGAATTCCGGCTCACCAAAGTCAGACCAGATGACACAGGTGTTTGTTTCTACCACGATCACCGCAAACCCTTAAAGAGTGAGCCTGGCTGATATCAGACCTAATGCTAGCAATCTTATCAGTGAAGAACCCAGCAAGCTCATCACACTTTATTTAGAAAATTTTCTTCCAGACTGTAGACAGAGTGGATTGCACATTCTGTCAACAGTCCGAAAGAGTTGAGCTGGTCAGTTCCGCACAGCAGCAATCTCCCTGGACAGGAATTCTGCCTTCTTACGGGTGATTGCTGATTGATAGATACCATAATGATCCATCAACCTAAGTCTGTCAGCATCCAGGCTGGACTTCCGCCAGGCCCTCTCTAGCCTTTGCCCCACTCTCCTCAGTTCCTTCAAGGACTCATCAAACCATGGAGTCCTTGGGCGCTGATTGAGTGGGCGAACACGGACAGGAGCAACTAGGTTCAGGGCCTCACTCACCACCTTATTATAGGCAAGAACGAGGTCCCCTGGACCCATGCTCTCGCCTGAAATACCCGATAGGTCCAGTACCGCTAGTAGACCCTCTGGAGTAACTCCCCTTAAAGGGCGATACTGGACCATCTCCGTAGAGGCAAGCCTATTAGGGGGTGCCCCAAAGCTGAATCTTATGGTTGTGCCCCTATTGAAACTAAACTGCCTATACTGTGTTGTGCCCCTAATACAACCGAACTACAATACTATGTTGTTCCCTATTGCAACTGAACTGCAATACTGTATTGTACCCCTCCTGCAACTGAACTGCCAGTACTGTGTTGTTCCTCTACTGCAACTGAACTGTCAATACTGTGTTGTGCCCCTATTGCAACTGAACTACCAATACTGTGTTGTGCCCCTACTGCAGCTGAACTCCTAGTATTGTGTTAAGCCCCTATTGCAACTGAACTGCAATACTATACTGTGCCCCTATTGCAACTCAACTGTCAATATGATGTTGTGCCCTATTGCACTTGAACTGCCAGTACTGAGTTGTGCCCCATTGCAACTGAATTGCCAATATTGTGGGTGCCCCTACTACAACTTAACTACCAATACTCTGTTGTGACCCTATTTCAACTGAACTGCCAATACTGCATTGTGCCCCTACTACAACTGAACTGCAACATTATGTTGTGCCACTACTGGAACTGAACTGCAATACATTGTTGTTCCCCTACTGCAACTGAACTGCCAGTACTCTGTTCTTCCCTTACTGCAACAGAACTGCCAATACTGTGTTGTTCCTCTACTGCAACTGAACTGCCAATACTGTGTTGTGCTCCTATTGCAACTGAACTGCAGTACTGTGCTGTGTCCCTACTGCAACTGAACTGCCAATACTGTGTTGTGCCCCTATTGCAAGTGAACTGCCAATACTGTGCCATGCCCCATTGCAACTTAACTACCAATACTGTGTTGTGCCCGTACTGCAACTGAACTACCAATACTGTGTTGTGCCCCTGCTGCAACAAAACTGACAATACTGTGTTGTGCCCTTACTGCAACTGAACTGCCAATACTGTGTTGTTCCTCTACTGCAACTGAACTACCAATACTGTGTTGTTTCCCTACTGCAACTTAACTCCCAATATTGTGTTGTGCCCCTATTGCAACTGAACTGCAGTACTGTGTTGTGCCCCTATTACAACTCAACTGCCAATACTGTGCTGTGCCCCTATTGCACCTGAACTGATGATATTGTGCATTGCCCCAATTGCAACTCAACTGCCAATACTGTGTTGTGCCCTTATTGCAATAGAACTGCCGATATTGTGTTTTGCCCCTACAACAACTTAACTGGCAATACTCTCTTGTGCCCCTATTGCAACTGAACTTCCAATACTGTGTTGTGCCACAACTACAACTGAACTACAATACTATGTTGTGCCCCTACTGGAACTGAACTGCAATACTGTGTTGTTCCGCTACTGCAGCTGAACTGCCAATACTCTGTTGTTCCCTTATTGCAACTGAATTGCCAATACTGTGTTGTGCCCCTACTGCAACTGAACTGCCAATGCTGTGTTGTTCCTCTACTGCAACTGAACTGCCAATACTGTGTTGTGCCCTTATTGCAATAGAAGTGCCAATATTGTGTTGTGCCCCTACTACAACTTAATTGGCAATACTCTGTTGTGCCCCTATTGCAACTGAACTGCCAATACTGTGTTGTGCCCCAACTACAACTGAACTACAATACTATGTTGTGCCCTTACTGGAACTGAACTGCAATACTGTGTTGTTCCCCTACTGCAGCTGAACTGCCAATACTCTGTTGTTCCCTTACTGCAACTGAACTGCCAATACTGTGTTGTGCCCCAACTACAATTGAACTACAATATTATGTTGTGCCCTTACTGGAACTGAACTGCAGTACTGTGTTGTTCCCCTACTGTAGCTGAACTGCCAATACTGTGTTGTTCCCTTACTGCAGCTGAACTGCCAATACTGTGGTGTGCCCCTACTGCAGCTGAACTGCCAATACTGTGTTGTGCCCTTATTGCAATAGAACTGCCAATATTGTGTTGTGCCCCTACTACAACTTAACTGGCAATACTCTGTTGCGCCCCTATTGCAACTGAACTGCCAGTACTGTGTTGTGCCCCAACTACAATGGAACTACAATACTATGTTGTGCCCCTACTGGAACTGAACTGCAATACTGTGTTGTTCCCCTACTGCAGCTGAACTGCCAATACTGTGCCATGTCCCTATTGCCACTGAACTACCAATACTGTGTTGTGTCCCTACTGCAACTGAACTGCCAGTACTGTGTTGTGCCCCTATTGCAACTAAACTGCCAATACTGTGCTTTGCCCCATTGCAACTGAACTGCAATACTATGTTGTGTCCCTACTGCAACTCAATTGTAATACTGTGTTGTTTCCCTACTGCAATTGAACTGCAAATGCTGTATTGTGCCCCTACTGCAACTGAACTAAAATACTGTGTTGTGCCCCTATTGCAAATGCACTACAATACTGTGTTCTGCCCCTACTGCAACTGAACTGCCAATACTGTGCTGTTCTTCTGTTGCAACTGAATTGCCAGTATTGTGTAGTGCCTCTATTGCAGCTGAACTGCAATACTTTGTTGTGCCCCTACTGCAACTGAACTGCAATATTGCATTGTTCCCGTACTGCAACTGAACTGCCAATATTGTGCTGTGCCCCTATTGCAACCGAACTGCCAATACTCTGCTGTGCTCCTATTGCAACTGAACTACCAATACTGTGTTGTGCCCCTACTGCATCTGAACTGCCAATACTGTGTTGTGCCCCTACTGCAACTGAACTCCTATACTGACGCCTTGAATAGCCGAAGAGGGGCCAGGATATCCAAGCTATTACTTGTTGTCCTGAGGAAACTTGTGCTGCTCCTATTGCTATGCTCAGGCAATGTTGAACTCAACCCTGGCCCAACAAAAGCTCTTTCCTCACCTTCAGAAATCAAAAAGCTTAAAGGAATCAGCTTCATTCACATTAATGTGTGTAGTCTCTTAAAATAAACTTACTTCAATACAGGCATGGACCTCCCACACGGAACCAGACGTACTCATGGTCTCAGAATCCTGGCTGTGACCATTTACGCCAGATAGAGAGGTCAATGTTTCAAACTATCTGTTATTCAGAGCCGATACACAGACTAGAGGTGGTAGGGTTGCCATTTATGTTAAGGACAAACTTACGATTGCCACCCTTGATTCCACCTCGATTGCAAATGGCTTTGAATGTCTGTCCATCAAAATCAACATATCCCCATCTTTGGCTCTCTGTGTCATAGGTTGCTACAGACCCCCATCCTCGGAGTCACAGCTCTTGTCCCACCTCTCATCTATCCTGGGTACTAGCACTTTGGAAACAATTATACTAGGGGACCTGAATTATGACTGGCTGTCTAATGCCTCGCTTCTCCTCAAATCCTTCTGCGATTCCCATGGGCTTACACTTCTTATTGATGAACCAACCTGTATTAACAAGAAAAACCCTATGAAAAGCACCCTATTGGATGTCCTCCTAGTAAGCAAGCCCTATTCCTTCTCCCATGCTGGAATTTTCTCCGCCGATGTTAGTGACCATTGCTTTATCGCTGGTATAAGGTCAGACTCTAAAATGACATCTACAACCAAGTTCTCAACAAAAAGGTCCAAACAGAACTTCGACCCATGTGCATATATCAATGACCTAAAAGCCTCCCTGCTTTGGCAGAGTTTCTACCTAGCTAAATCAGTGGAAACAGCATACGCCATCTTCCATGAAATTATAACAAGTGCACTTAACTTCTATGCCCCACTGGTCAAAACACATATAAAACTAGAAAGTGTCATTGGTTCACCACAGAACTCAAGGCTGCTCTATTAAATAGGGACAAGCTCTGGAAAACAGCTCGTAAATCCCACCGAATTGAAGACTGGTGTCTTTTCAGAACTGCCAGAAACCTCTGCACTAAGCTGGTCAGAGAGACCATGGCCAATTTTTACCGATCTTAACTAGATTCTGCCTCAAAATGTCCTACCAAATTTTGGTCTATATTAAAAGAACTGTCTGGGCATACGTCACAAAATATGCTTCCATCAAAAATCATTTCGGACAACGTCGCTATCAATGACAAAAAAAGAGATATTACAAGCCTTTAACAACCACTTTGCCACTGCGGGCCTAGCATTTGACAATTCGCCTGCATGCAGCCTGCATTCTCAGATTACCATACAACCTCCTGTACCTAGTTCCATAAATGCAGTATTTTCTTTCTCCCCTGCTTCTTTAAAAGAGGTCGAAGATCTGCTTCTCCAGTTGGACACTAAGAAAAGTGCCGGCGCGGACAACCTTGATCCCTACTACCTAAAGATTGCCTGTCATGTCCTGGCCATTCCAATTACCCATCTATTTATCCTGTCCCTTTCGCAAGGGATTCTCCCTAAACTATGGAAAACCACACGTCATCCCACTATTTAAATCTGGGGATCCTTGCAACCTAAATAACTATAGGCCCATCTCTCTCCTCCACAATTCTGTCGAAACTCTTGGAAAAAATTGTGAATGCTCAACCCTGTACAGTCTGGCTTCAGAGCCAAACATAGTATGATTACGGCTCTGGCCAAGGTGACAAATGACTGGCAGCGCAACCTAGAGAACAAAAAGTTTGTCTGTGCTGTATTTCTTGACCTAAGTAAGGCCTTCAACACGGTCGACCACAGCCTACTTCTTTCTACACTAAAATCGATAGGACTGGACTCTACTTCACTGAGGTGGTTTCACGACTACCTGACGGATAGACTTCAGCAGGTCAAAGCCGAAGGTGAGCTCTCTGACCCCAAACCTTTACAAAGAGGTGTCCCTCAGGGCTCCATCCTGGGGCCACTTCTATTTGCTATCTACATCAACAGTATAGACGTAGGCATCAAGGATGCAAGTATCCAGCTGTTCGCGGATGATACGGTGCTTTACCTAAGCTGTACAACACCTGAATCTGCCTGTGCCGACATACAAGCCGACTTCAACTTACTGCAACATCAGCTCCTTAGCAAAAAACTGCTACTTAACACCAATAAAACAAAAGCAATGTTGTTCTCACCTGTTAATTATTTGGCATACCCAGCAACTGCAGGTACCCCCCATCTCTACGTTACTAGGAGAAAATTTGGAATATGTAACGAAGTTCAAATACCTGGGGGTCTGGCTAGACCACAAACTCTCCTTCGCTGACCACCTGGAAGACTTGATGAAAAAACTGAGGCAAAGACTTGGTCTTTTTTTCAGGATATACCACCTACTAACCACAGAAGCTAAGAGACAGTTAGTCCAGTCTACGTTTCTCTCCTTAATTGACTATGCAGACTTCATTTATAGCCATTGCGCTGCCTCACATTTTGGAAAACTGGACATATTATATCACAGAGCCCTGCGTTTCATTACTGGGCTCCCTTTCTCCACTCACCACTACTCATTATACGTGGCTGTGGGATGGACCTCCCTACAACATAGGCGTAATAGGAATGCGGCTCTCTGGACATACAGAGCCATTACTGGAAAACTACCGCAGTATATTGCTAACTGTCTGACTCCTACTGTGACTAGAAATTACACTCTAAAAAGCTGCTCCCTGAATCCCCTGCAAGTGCCCAGGGCCTGTGTGCTTCGGAGAGCTGCCATGGGCTTCGCTCTACCATCGCTCTGGAACAAGCTCCAGAAATCTTTGAAACTGAGGTTTCCTGTTAGCCTAGCTCTGTTCAAGACCTTGTACACAAAAACCTTCTCAGAAGTCTGCAATTGCTACCATTGATCCTAGTTTGCCCGTGTCCACCTACACTTAGCATTCTCTTGTATTTCCATTCTGTACTACTACACACAATCTAACCCTAGGTAACTATGAACCCTACGCCCACAGTTCCCCCCCTCCCCATCTGCCACTATTTCATGCCACACCTGCCACTACTACATGCTCATAGCCTGCTAAACCTTCTCTGCTGGTAGCATAACACCCCAGTGCCAACCTTCCCCAGTACGCCACATCTCCCCTAGCCCACGATGACCGTTACCCTGTACATGAGTTTTTTAAATTACTACTTTTTTCTTTTTTCTTTTCTTTTCTTTTTTCTTATCCTAATGCATCACCTTCTCAATCCCCTACCTCCTTTCCCTGAATATGTTATAATTTATTTCAAGAATACTAGACCATGTATATGTTGCTAAACCTGTACCTACTACTGTTTACTCTGTTACATTACTGTTTTATCCCTATGTATACCTACGCTTACTGTCCGCCTGTCTGTACATAAATGTATTGCTATTTACCTGTATGTTGCAGGACTCCTGCACTAAAGTATACTTTCTCTGACTGTATTATTGTCTGTACATAAATGTATTGCTATTTAACGGTATATTGCAGGACTTCTGCACCAGAGTATACTTTCTCTGATTGTATTATTGTCTGTACGTAAATGTATTGCTACCTGACCTAGTACAATGCAGGTCCACCTTGTAAATGAGTTTGCTCAATGGTGTCTAACTGGATAAATAAAGATATTGATTGATTGATTGATTGAACTGCAATACTGTGTTGTGCCCCTATTACAACTGAACTGCCAATACTGTTACGCCCCTACTGCAACTGAACTGCAATACTGTGTTGTGCCCCTATTGCAACTGAACTGCCAATATTGTGTTGTGCCCCTATTGCAACTTAACTGCCAATACTCTGTTGTGCCCCTATTGCAACTGAACTGCCAGTACTGTGTTGTGCCCCTAGTGCAACTGCACTGCTAGTACTCTGTTGTGCCCCTACTGCAACTGAACTGCCAATACTGTATTGTGCCCCTACTGCAACTGTACTGCCAATACTGTGCTGTTCCTCTACTGCAACTGAATTGCCAATACTGCTTTGTACCCCTATTGCAACTGAACTGCAATACTGTTTTGTGCCCCTATTGCAACTGAACTGCAAATACTGTGTTGTTCCCCTACTGCAACTGAACTTCCAATACTGTGCGGTGCCTTCACTGCAACTGAACTACCAATACTGTGTTGTGCCCCTACTGCAACTGAACTGCCAGTATTGTGTGGTACCCCTAGTGCAAAAGAACTGCCAATACAGTGTGGTGCCCCTACTGCAACTGAACTGCCAATACTGTGTTGTGCCCCTACTGCAACTGAACTACAATACTGTGTTGTGTCCCTACTGCAACTGAACTGCCAATATTGTGTTGTGCCCCTACTACAACTGCAATGTAATACTGTGTTGTGCCCCTACCACAACTGACCTGCCAGTACTGTGTTGTGCCCCTATTGCAACTGAACTGCCAATACTGTGTTGTGCCCCTATTGGAACTGAACTGCTAATACTGTGTTGTGCTCCTATTGCAACTGAACTGCCAATACTGTGTTGTTTCCGTACTGTAACTGAACTGCCAGTACTGTGTGGTGACCCTATTGCAACTGAACAGCCAATACTCTGTTGGGTCCCTACTGCAGCTGAACTGCCAGCACCATGTTGTTCCCCTACTGCAACTGAACTGCAATACTGTGTTGTGCCCCTACCGCAACTGAACTGCTATACTGTGTTGTTTCCTCTACTGCAACTGAACTGCCAATACCTTGTTGTGCCCCTACTGCAACTGAACTGCCAGTACTGTGTTGTTCCCTTATTGCAACTGAACTGCCAATACTGTGCTGTGCCCCTACTGCAACTGAACTGCCAATACCATGTTGTTCCCCTACTGCAACTGAACTGCCAATACTGAGTTGTGCTCCTATTGCAACTGAACTGCAATACTGTGTTGTTCCCCTACTGCATTGAACTGCCAATGCTGTGTTTTGCCCCTATTGCAACTGAACTGCCAGTACTATGTTATGCCCCTACTGCAACTGAACTGCCAATACTGTGCTTTGCCTTACTGCAGCTGAACTGCCACTCTGTGTTGTGCCCCAACTGCAATTGAACTATCAGTGCTGAATTTTGCCACCAAGGTTAAATTTTAACCCTGTGTGGTGCCACAAATTGTATAATGAACTGCCTATATTATGTTGCATCACCAAAGGGAACTGTCAGACTTGTGTTATGCCTAACTGTAAATAAACGTCTACCTTGTGGACTACAATGCAGGTAGCCAACCCAGATAGAGTTAGAAAATAGTCATGACAGGCCCCTCCAGCTGTTTATCTTTGCTGCGTCTTTACGTCATTTAGTCACCCTAGCTCAATAGTTAAGGGCTTTGACATGCAATGGGGTTGGAATTTTCTTATTTCAGGGATGACAAAAGTGTAAAGACAGGAATGACGAAAGCAGCAAGTCTGGGAACAACAAAAACCGTAAGACAGGAATGATGAAAGTGGCAAGACTGAGAACAATAAAAGTGCCAAGACAGAAATGATGAAAGTTACAAGACTGAGAACAATAAAAGTACCAAGACAGGAATGATGAAACTGGCAAGACTGAGAACAATAAAACTACCAAGACAGGAATGATGAAAGTTGCAAGACTGGGAACAATGAAAGTGGCAAGAGTGGAACAATGAAAGCAGCAAGACAGGGAGTGATGAAAGCTCAAGAAACCCAGATTACAAATCCTTGTGCATGTTCCGTGTGATCCTAGTCAGTGGTCTGCCACAAATTCCTTACCAACCCCCAAGGGGTCTGGTGAAAAGAGAAGTTGCTTTGTTCTTCATTGATCAGCGGTCTGACATGACTGTCTACTGATACAAGAATCTTGGAGTGCATCTGGCCTGGTGGTCTGTTACAACTCTTTCCCAGGCATCTAAATCCTGAGTTCATGGTAGTGCTTTTCTTCATCCCACTCTGACGCATTCATTTATTTATTTATTATGCACAAGATCTATTAGGCAGAGCCTATTTTCAAAGGGTCTAAGCTCATTTAAAAGACAAACATTGACACAATAGTAAACAATAACACGATTTTACATAATTACAGAGGTAGGAAATGAGTTAATGCATTTGTATAGTGGCTAGTTGACATGGCAAGACACACTTGAGCTATGCAGCATGACAATGACTGACAGGAGAGAGAGCAACCTGTGAGTATAGGATGTGGCAGCCAGGTGAGGGACAGGAAATGAGCATATGGAATTCAACCTAATGTGGGGAGTATTCCCTGGCAGTGGATTTTGGGAGCAGCTGGGTATTTCAGTACGGGGACAAGAGTATGGTACAGGTACATTTGCTCCATTGGAATCTATTTCTTGCATGCACAGAAAGCTCACCAGCAGGTCATGCTTTACAGATGCAGATGTTAACCAGACTAGCACTTTGGGTAACCCCTGGAGAAAGTTATAGTAGAGTTATAGAATTGCTTGTCACTGCCATTAGAGCCTTAGCATCTTTGTAGTCTCACAGAGTTTCAGGATTTCATGAAGTCAAGGAGTCTGATATCCTGGAAATCCATTAAAGTATAGTTACTTCACAGAGTTCAGAGTTCTTGCCATTGCTTCTAGGTTTAGCATCTTGTTACTGAATTTCCTGTGGTCAGGTTTATCTGTATCCTGTCATGACACTTGCATGCTTTAAGAATAACAATCTTCTGTTTGCATCTGAAGTCATGCCTGCCTTTCCTTGCAAGACAGACATCATCAGGTCTGAGTGAACAAGAGTGAACTATAGTCCCTTTGACAGTGGCAACAGTGTGCATCCACCACATATTGCTGTAAGTCAGATTTTCATATTATATTACCTTTGAGGTGGGGGTAGGGGTAGGAGCAGTTTGCAGACCTCTGAATAGTATACTGACAGTACTTTGTGTGTGTTATCTAAAGTATGCGATTCAACAGGATTCATTAGGCTTACGATATAACAGATAACATAACATTATGTCCCCGTTATTGCTGTTTGGGTGTCTCTGAAACTCCCCAATATCATAAGCAGAACAAAACTGATCTTGTGCTACTATACTGAGCTGTGTATTTACAGATATGCAACATCCTGCTCCATACCAATGTATTCTCTAATGCAGAATGCTTAAAACTTTCTGCATATATTACATCTGATAGAATGCATTTTGCCATATTTTTTTCTGTTGTCTGTTCCAGTTTTCTAGACTTGTACTAACTTTGTTGTACTAATTTGTTCTGACTTGGTAACTCTGTAGTCTTGTAACTTTGTAACTGTAGAGCCTTTGGATGTTTTATAAGGAAAGAATTCTCAGTGGAAACAATCAGCAGTAGATGTTTATAATATATGTCTTTACTGAAGCTACTGTACTATGCTGGTTTTCACCAAACATAGCATTAGCATAATAAATTACATAACTTTGCCCTTCTTTGTCTGCAACAAACATTAGACACACAGCGGGCACCCAGAATTGTTAGACCAGATGTTTGTTTGTTTTTAGGATGTGTGCCTCAAAATTGTCAGGTGCATTATTGTCCTTTATAGCAGATACCACAGAGAATTATACAGTGAGCTAGCTGTATAGGCCAAAGTTGGGGGGGGGATTGTGCTGGCATGCAGCACTACCCCCCAGCTTGTAAAGGGAATGTACTGCCTCCACTTCCACAGTGTGACATTCCTTTGGCTTTTGGAATGTGCACAGTTGCCTGCATATGCCCAAGTATCATAAAGTGAAGAGAAGGCCCTGAATGTCTGCAGGCAGATGGACTCTTCCCTTGGTGCAGAGCCCTGCCTATCTGCATCTGTTCACACAGGTCCCTAAAAAGAAAGGAAATTCTTTGCAAAAAAATGTATTAATGCACCAGTTAGGATTCCACTTAATGCCACAAAAGTAGGGAAATGTGGTGTTATGGTTTCCAACCCTAACTCCCTACCCCACCCCCAATCAGCAAAAGAACAGGACCACACAGGCAAACACAGACAGCCATCATCAGGTAAGACAAACAACATACAACTGTTTCCAGATGACACAAATGGAGGATTTGCCTTTTAGAAGGAAGTTGATCTATCCCCAGAATGCCTTGGGCTTAGAGAGAGATGGTTAATTTGAAGGGTTCGGACGAAGGATCATTTAGTTGAGTGCAGCTTGCTCTTACACAGGTTATGCAGGTGCCTGTAAGCCTGTCAATCAGCAGGTAAGCCGGAGCTCTTAAATAACTTCCAGGCAGCATCCTGCTCAACCATGAGGCCCCTTAGATCCTTGGAGAGCCAGGGGGCATGTGCACCCTTGGATCTCTGCCTGACCAAGGGGACATGGTGGTTGACAATGGAGTTGAAGGTGTTAGTGAAAAATCCCAAGGCCATGTCAATATCAGGTAGGTGGTTGATCAGAGACCAGTCAGCCTGGGTGAGGGAGACTATGAAGGCTTGAGGGTTAAATCTGGTCATGTCCCTAGATGACACGACTTTAGGGGGTGAGTTTGGAAAATTGTTCCTCCATACACAAAAAGTGGGGGAGTGGTCACTCAGTGCATCTGGGAGTATACCAGAAGCTTTAATGTGAAGGGGGTTGTTAGGGAGGACCCAGCTGAGGAGTGTATAGTGACCAGATTTGTTATTGTGCCTGGTAGGTTCACAGATGAGCTGCGAAAGATGAGCGTCTGCAAAGGCATTATGGACCTACCCATACCCAGTGCCAATCCAGTTGGTGTTGAAGTCACCACATAGCATTAAGTCCATGGGCGAGAGACTAGACCAAGGTGTAATAAGGGATATAAGAGATGGGACAGGGGCACTAGGAGGGAGATAAATATAGACAATAACTGGTTTCTTCACTTGTCTTAGTACCACAGTAATATAGATGGATTCCACTAACAATGCATCACGGAGGGGGTGCCAGCTCAGACACTGTCAAGGTTGAGTGAGTGTAGATGAGCACGCCTAAACCCATTTTAGATGGCCAGTCATTCCTGAAGATGCTGTAGCTAGGGATAGAGATCTCATGAGAGAAGATGGCTGGTTTTAGCCAGGTCTCCGAGATGGCGAGCACATCAGGGTTATAATGGCGGGTCCAAGCTTCAAGCTCATGATGTTTGGGTCTCAGGCTGCGGGCATTCATATGGGCAATTCGCAGTCCTTTAGTGTTGCTCCATGCAGGGACTGGTAAGGCAAGGGAGGGACATGGGGGGCCAGAGTTAGTTTCTATATCAAGGATTCACACTACAAAACTCCGTTCAAATTTCTTTTAATTTTCTGCCCCTACGTTTTGCTCTCTACAGGAGCTTGATCACGGGGAATTTTATCTGTCAGTCAAAGATACATATACATTTAATTGAGGTTTTAAATCTTTCTTAGTTTCAAACAATATTTTAAGCAAAAAATTTTTTTGCTGGTGTATTACCGCATGAACTGAAGACATTTTTCAAATACTGAATCATTTCTGACCTTACTATCTTTTTACTTGCTAGCTGACTATGAACATACAAAACAATATTTATAAGTTGTTCTGCAGCTTTGTACATTTTACTATCTTATTTAGTTCACCCCACACCATGTGCAAAGTAAGACAGTTTTTGTGACTTCGGTATATAACCTGACTCCCCTTGCTAGAGGACACATACTTTGTGGGCTGGATTTTTGGCAGAACTTAGTTTATTTTGTTCTGGGTTTACCAGTTAGTTGCTTGCATATTGTGTAAAGCCTGAACTATATATAAAAACTTTTCTGTAGTGCCTTCAAAGACTATCCCTTGCCAGACCCCACGCCTGAAAGACACAAGTCCTCTAAAAATTATGAAAAGTTATACCGTTCAACCCACTCAGAGCAAAGCACTGGCAGCATGAGCCTGTTTGGAAGAGACGCCACTCCCCTTAGGGTAGTGTGTACAGTTGCTTAGCAACAAGTCTCGCATTGTGAGATATACAGGTGATGTCATGTCACCACCATGGCGGTTTCCAAATGGGCTCAAGAGGAAGGGCGGCATCCTTGCGAGCCATAGCGTTTGGATGCCATTTGGAGCATTAACAAAAAAACGCTGGCAGCAAGCAAGCAAATACAATGCAGAGTGTTAAGGTAAAAAGAATTGCTTACTTCTCCCAGCTAAAATGTAAACACTTTACAAATTGTTGAAAAAACATAACGGTGCAGCAACAAAGGCACTATAGAAAAGTTTTATATATATTTCAGGCTTTACACAATATGCAAGCAACTAACAGGCAAACCCAGAACAAAACAAACTAAGTTCTGCCAAAAATCAGCCCACAAGGTACAGTATGTGTTCTCCGGCAAGGGGAGTCAGGTTATACACCGAAGTCACAAAAACTGTCTTACTTTGCATATGGTGTGAGGTGAACTAAATAAGATAGTAAAATGTATGAAGCTGCAGAACAACTTAAAAATACTGTTTTGTATGTTCACAGCCAGCTAGCAAGTAAAACGATAGTAAGGTCAGAAGTGACCCAATAACAGAAACATTTCTTCAGTTCACGTGGTAATACACCAACAAAAAAATGATTTGCTTACCATATTGTTTGAAACTAAAAATATTTAAAATCTAAATTAAATGTGTATGTATCTCTAACAGATAAAAAATCCCCGTGATCAAGCTCCTGTAGAGAGCGAAACATAGGGGCAGAAAATAAAAAGAAATTTGAACTGAGTTCTGGAGTGTGAATCCTTCACATGTCATTACAAGCTCCCACCACATTTACTTCTTGCCAAAATAAGCTACCTCTGGGAGCCTCACAAGAAGAAGAAATACAGGCTAACCGTTACCCAGATATACTTCCTTTATTATTGTTAGTTTTTTTATCCCCTGACAGAAGAAGCAGAAGGGTTAGTGGCAAGAGGCGTTAAAAGTATAGGCAAGGCCTCATGAGAAGGCATACACAATAGGGCCGCATATTGGGGGCAGAGAGGACACTGCTTACCAAAGTGCCTGGGTGAATGGCTTTGTGTCTTGAGAGGAGGGATGGTGTACGTACAAGCCACAGGTGTAGTCGTACGCAATGTGTTGTGGATGGAGCTAACTGCCTGTCTGCCTTATGTACCCATGAGGACGAGAGGGAGTAGTGGCCTCTACTGGGGAGTTACAATAAGGTGCAAATGGGAAAGAGGGGAGATAGCCTAATGAGCACACTGGATTAGATGGGCTGACTGTTAGGGAATACAGGTAGATGGTTGGCCTGGTGGATCGTGTTACAGACTTCAATGGAATGTATATATGACAGGCCAGGGTTCAAGTCCCACAGCAGAGAGAGAGAGATGTTTCAAACAAAATATAGTTGAGGGGGCTGGTGCTTTTCACAGGGTCTGGTGGGGGCTAATGGGCAGTGTCTAGACCTATTATGTTTAAAACTGGGTGTAAGCACACTTTCTATTTAAGTGCAGTGTGTAGAGGGACTAAAGGAACAGACTATGTGGGGATTACTGAGAGGCTATGTATCCAGAAGGATAGCGTTGCTGACTACAGATCAGTGGGTGCACTACTGGATGGGGTCTGAGACCCTGTAAGGGGGAGAGGAGTGCCAGAAGAGTGGAAGATGGAGCGATCATAGAGCCCATGGTTCACTACTGATAGTGAGACAACAGCAGATCATGGCCGACGGTCCTGCCACAATTCTATTTCAAGCTTAGTGTAAGTTGTTAGGGGGAGTGTAGTGACTACTGGTGGCTCAGTGGTATAGAGAGCAAGGGGGGAGTTAGGGTGTTAGTCATGTGACTCCCACTTCCTATAAAGGAAGTGACGATCCAGGGTGGGGGTTGAGTGGGGCAGCCACAACAATAGCAGTGCGGGAATCACCAATGCTCCTCCAATAGTAAAAGCACACTCTACCTTCAGTGGGGAGGGAGGGCTGAATGACGGCAGCAGTTGATGGGTGAGCCTCGTGAGTAAGGCTCCCAGAGGATGACTGAACCTGAGGAGGAAGAGAAAAGGTACATTAATTAGGTCATAGGAGGCAAACAAAGGGGGCCAGGGTCAGGGTGATTGATTTACAGTATGTATTTATTTGTTTTATTTATTGTCTTTGGTGTGCTGCCTTGCAGCCAGTTCTAGGAAATTCAGAGCTCCCTGTCCAGTGCCATATGCATGGGTGCCGGGAGATTATAAAAGGTGTGTGTGTGGGGGGGGGGGAGCACATGTTGCCCAAGAAAAGGTATTTTTTCCAAACCAATTTCTGATATACAGAAATCCAGTAAATGTACATTTATGATGAAGACAGTAATGTCAAGAATACATTAACACCATATGAGAGGACTTAACATAGAATATAAGCTGTCAACCCATTACCTCCAATAGCTCTGTATGAAGTCTAAGCCATCCACTGTTTAACCTGATACAAAATGGCCACCCAGCTAAAATTGAAAAATGGTATCTCTCATGTGATCAGCCTTGAGCATACAGTCTTCATATCAATGTGTTAGGAGTTTTTGGTTCTACTAGCTTCTAGACAGAAATTAGCAGGTAAGCCCAGCCAGCTGCCACCTGTTCAAACATAATGCCTGGTCTCATGACTGCCGCCTGTTCAAACATAAAGACAATTACAGAAAATGCGGTCGCACATACAGTATCTCTCAAAAGCTTGCAACCTACACCACCCTAAGGACTTTATCTGGGCATCTGACAGCCCTCCTGCCAGGCATACATGGCTACACCACTCTGAAAGGACTGTGTATTGAACCCTGCTGAGTTCAAATCCAGTTCATGGCACTGGCCTGTACATATCACAACTGAAGTACTGTCAATGAGGTGCCCTTTTCTTGATGAAAGAATGCCTCCCCCTGGCCTTAGGTCTGTGTATTTATGTAGTTCTTCCTTGATGTCCCATGTCATCTGCAAAGTAGCTTTGAGACTGTACCAACGGCTGAGTGCAAAACTATCCACTTTACTCCTGCAGATCTGTAGGAATACTCCGTCCTGTATTAGCGCAACATCATCCAGTGCCAACACCACCTCCATCTGGGCTGCCTTGTTCAGCTGTACCAATTCAGACACCTGGAATACTCCACAGAAGGCCTCCAAAAAGGCCGATTTGAACAGTGCTATACCTGACCCAGGGGAGCACACCTTTTCTAATATCCCCCAAAACCATTCTAGCAGGCTCAGGCTAATTGGGTGCCATTGATCAACTTGCTTTGGTGCCCCTCTCACCCACCCACCAGCAACCTGTGAAGCAGAAATGCTCATGTGTTGTTTGCAATCCCAGTGACCTTGGAAAACCAGGTAATTCCTGCAAGGTGCTGCCCCACAACCTCCAGTGTAATGCCCTTTCATTTTTCTGTACCACATACCTGCATAGCTGGTCCACTGCTACTGGCCACTCATTCCCCCATCGCTGCATCTCCCTGATGTTTAAAAGCCCCTCTACCTCCATTTGTATGCTGCCCTGGTGCCTGGAGAGCTAATGCATCCCTGATTAGCAGCCTCAACAAATCCCAAAGGAAGGCTGGGCCTGCTCTTGGGTGCTCTTCCACATCCAGCATCAGATCTCAAAACCTCTGCCACTGCAAGTGAGAAACAACATCAGCAATGTCATTTTCTACCCCAGGCACATGTACTGCCTTAAAATGAATATTCAACATCAGGCATTTTAAAACAGAGATCCTCACCAGGTCTCCCATTGGCCCACTTGCCCCCAGCTGACCGCTGATGGTGTACACCATCCACATATTATCTGATTTAGAAATGAATTTCTTATCACGAAAACATGGACCCCAAACCATCAGTGCTATGACTACTGGGAAAAAATTCCAAAAGGGTAAGGTTCCACATCACACTCCAGAGCAGTGGAGGCAGTATATCACAGTGGTTTAAGGCTCTGAGCTGCAAATCTGGAGACATCCAGCAGACCAGACATGGGTTTGAATCCCACAGCCTCCACTTGCATACTGTGTGACCCTGAGCAAGTCACTTAACTTCCCCCGTTCTCCCAGGTCACACCTGTAAACAAGCTTTCAGCTAGTGTGCTACTCCTGGTTAAAACAACTAAAAAAAAAAAAGAGCAGTTCAGTTGGCTGGCCATTTCTCTGAATGCCAGGTGCCCTTGAAATATGCCCCAAAGTCCAAACCCCCCAGTTTATGGAGTCAGTATAGCATAGTGGTTAAGGGTGATGTGCTGCAGACCTGGGTTTGAATCCCTTCAGTCCCCACTTGCATACTGTGTGACCCTGAGCAAGTCACTTAACTTCCTTTGCTTCCACGTAACACCTGGAAACAAGCTCTGGCTTAGTGTGCCTTTCCTGGTTAAACAATTTGTCCTTTCCTTTACACCAATAAGTAGTTCATAAAGGCCATCAGGACTGCAGATCCTTTTTTCATGCTCTCTGACAGCCAGAGCCTATGATATGGCTTACGGCAGCCTGCAGCAGCCATTGTTGCCATCCAGCGCAGGAACGTCCTTTCCTTTGGTAGTATTTTGTATGCAGAATTGAGGTGCCCCATTAGGTGTTGCAATTACTGCAGTGTGATTTTCTTGGCCCCTGACACTTTGCCCAGTAAGTCCTGTAGTGCCTGTACTTTGTCATCCAGAAGGCAAAATACCATTGCCTGCGCATCAGTCCAAATGCTCAATAATGACAACATCATGTACTGGCCCTCTGTCTTGGTCTGGGTCACAGGGACCTCAAATTCTGTGCAAATCTTCTGAAACTTCTTCAGTAAGTGTCCACATTCCCCAATACCAGCCTTCCATATGACCAAATAAAGCATCCCAGTAATGGATGACATCTATTCTCTCTCTGCTTTTGTTGTCACTGCCCACTCTAAAAAGACGCTAAATCATTTAAAGACCAAACATGCCACTGCAGATCCCATAGGCATACAGTTATCTACGTAATACTGACCCTCAAATTTCATCCCAGTAGATCCCTGTCCTCTGCATGTGCTGGCAACAGCCAGATGCAGACTCAATGTCTGCTTCACCAGTAATGTCACTTTTCCTGCCACCCTCACCACCTCTGCTACCCTATCAACAGTAGCGGATTTACAATTGCACCGTGACACCAGGCCCCACAGTGGCAAGGGGCCCAACTGGGTTCCATCCCATTCATTGCTGAAAAGGCTCAAGTCCATCTGGCAGTGGCAGCAAGCGACAGCCCCCCCACCCATAACTAGTGAGCCAGTACTGAGAGATAAAGTGAGCGGGGATATGCAGATTTATCGGCCCCCCTCCCCTCCCACTCCACATGGTCATCAGGTCATGTGATAAGGACTGGAGAAAGAGCGTATAAGCTGTAGGATGGTGTGAGTCTGACACCATGATTTGTTGCTTGTTGCAACTGAAGACTCTTTCTAGCAGCTCAGTTTTATAGTCAAGTGGTCAGTGGTTGTTGTTTGGCACCTCTAAGTGTGTCTCAGAGTTGGACTCTTTAGTCATCGGACGGGTGGTCATACAATGTGGAACAGCAGACAAACTAGCAGAGAAGGACCTTCAAAGGAACTGGACCTTCCTGCTTCCTTCACTGGAGTCAGTCACTCCCAGACCAGCCTGGTCCATTTCGACTCGAGTCCCCAGTATTCAGCATCGGCGAGCCACACGGGAAAACCGAAAAACAGAGTCAGACAACCAATCGACAGGACCCAGCCTGGCAGCATCTCCTCCTCATCATGCTCCGACTCAAGTCCTCCAGTGGTCTGTCATCAGGCAGGGTGGTGGTGGTCTACCATCGGTCTACTCTCCTGACCCCACTTCTCCACTTGGTTGGTAAGTTGCTCAGTCACTGGGATGGGGACGAGTGGTGCTGCAGCTGACAAGACTATGTGGATATGCAAAAAATAAATACCAGATATATAAAAAGCAGACCAGAATGTATAGGCAAAGACAGAGAAATAGAGAACCAAGGCCCCCATATACCCTAACAACCTTATAACCCTCTCACAGATTTATTTTTTTTGTCGTTTATGTAAACATTAAGGTTCTAAAATTACAGGTACCATGGCATATTGCACCATGAAGCTGATAACTGTGCATCACCATACCTCCCCTTAGCTATAATATAAACAGTACACATTGCAGACTCTATCGAAGTTAAAATTGTAGCATAAATCAAAATGTTATGTTGTACAGTAAATATACATCATAGCAGGATCAGGTAATATTTTATACACACACAGCAGTTTGCTAGAGTTTCAGCATTATATTTTTTGTCCTGGTCTATCAATACCCCCATATGAACACAGCTGGTAATGAGCTATAAATGCAGTAAAGCCAGGAAGAAAGCCATACCCCTTGCCACGTGCATGTAAAAATAAATGGCAGATGAATGGCAATGGAAATGTTTTTGAGCCCCCAACCCATTTTCCTCATTTTTAAAAGACCATTGTACTGCATCTGGGAATGAGCTTATCACAAATCATCATGAGTTTATGGCCAAAATATTTTACTAATATAATAACTAACTAAATCAATCGGCGGTAGTGGAGAATACCGGATCTCCGCTACTTGCCTAGCATAAATCTTTTGTGAATACAGTATGGACTTGTGATTGCTGTTAATTGTGGTTTCAGTGTGTTTGAATTGAGGGGCTTTGCCCCCCACCCCAGCCTTTTTTTACCCTCAACTCAAATGAACTAATACTAATACAAAATAACTGAAAGGTAGTTTGAGAGAGTAGCATAACTTGACCTCTACACTAATAGCATAGGTCCGGTATTCTCCACTATCACCAGTCAATCACTTAATCAATCAATCAATGAATGGTAAGAATGATGAGATGGAAGAAAATGTATGGAAAAAAACTTCAAAACTGTAGAACTGCAATCTTTAAGCTATATTTTTATAAATCTGAAAAAGACAGCCTAGAACTGCTTGGATCTGTTATTTCATATAGAGCAGGGGTTCTCAAATGGTGAGGCCAGCCTCCCTTGGGAGGCCCCAACCTGTTCCAAGGGAGGCTCAAGCAAGTCCGAAAAAGTGCTCTATTTAAATTTTGAGTTTTATATATTTTGTGTGAAGAGATGAAGCAAACTGAAAGAGGATAGTAGTAGGTGAATTGTATGTGTTTATTTACTAATAGGTGACAAGGGAAAGTGAATGAGCTAAGGCTCATTTCAGGTGTAACCGGGGAAGGGTAGGGAGTGAATACATTTCAAAAGGTAACTGCAAAACAATCAAGAAATACACAATGAACAATAGTGTAAACAAATATGAACAATAAACTAATAATGAGTGGTGGTAATTGATCAATTTGTAGACTGATGGCAGAACAGCCCAAATACAAGGGTTGAGCACAGAAGTGCTAACAGCAGTAGAAGGAAGGAGCAAAGTAATCCCAGAGAAGTTGCTTAGAAGCAGGGAAGGAGGGGAAGAGGCAAAGTATCTAGGAAGGTAATTTCATAGAGAGGAAACAGTGAAAGTAGTCTGACCCATGAAGGTACTGCAACAAGGGGTAACAATGGTTCAAGGATGAAATTAGCGGAGCAAGTAGGCTGGCCTGTGGGGGGTTACAATAAGCTGAATAATAATATTTGTTTATTTTATTTATTTGTTATTCAGATAACACCTTTGAGCACAGGAGCTCTTTTTCAAAGGTTCCACATCAGTATAAGACAAAGAACTGAATGTGAGCCAAGTGCTCAAAGGGGTTTCAATTTATTCAAGTTGTACTACGCAAAGTATAGTATGTTATATTTCTTTGGGGAGGCCCAAGAATATTTCAGTTTTTGAGGGAGGCTCAAAATCTTTTCCATGGATTTGGGAAGGCTCTCTGTGACAAAGTCTAAGAACTATTGATATAGAGAATCTGGCATTGTTATTTAAATAATGGCAGCAGAACAGGACTGCAGATCCAGAGTAGATTTGCATTTGTTGAAAAAAAAAACTTTACTTGGATGAGTTCCACATATGCTAGGTACCTGATACAGCTACTGAGTTATGTGACCAGTATGATGGCATATTTTAGCCAGATATAAGCTTGGGTAAGGGAACAAAAGGCTTTGTAACATGGCAAGGATCAGCAAGCCAGAAAAATGGAAAAGGATTGAAGGAAACACAGCAGGTGACTAAAGTTGGAGTGGGGATTAATTTCCCAGTAATGTCCGCTCCAACATTGCAATAATCCCCGACTGACATTGGGAGCGCGCTAAATAAGCAAGATGGAGGTACAGGCATGTACCTCCAGCAGAACCGCGCTATCGGGAGCGTGCAGTACTGTCTCAATCTGTTTGGAACAGCTGCTGATGACCCATCACATATGATCATGCACGTATTGGCACATATCCCATAATGCAATAGTAACTGAGTAGTGAAAACGAAGATAAAGAGCAATGAAAATAGCATGTTTAGAAGCAGAGAGAAATGTTAGGATCAAGTATTGTGTTTGTGGTGCACAACTGCCGCATCAGAAAAAAAAATTACATGGACACTACATTAATGCATGTCCTGTGTAGAATATGCACGCGCATGTTCCGTATGGAATGTTGTACTTGAGAAACAGCAGAAGTGGACAAAATAATAAAAATTCACTGTTTCTCCTCACAGCTATAGTAGGTGAAATTACTATGTTATAACACAATTTTGGCAAGACCGCTTGCCATGTTACAAGCACATTAATCCCCTCCGAAGGAGGCTTCTATTGGGGAATTAATGCATGGTTGGGTGGTTAGGCACCCAGCCTTCGGCCTCATACCACAGCATATTCCCCGCTAACCATGCATTAATTCCCAGTAGAGCCTCCATCATCTGGGATTAATGCTTACATGACGGACACGGTATACCAAATATCTAGTGTACATCAGTTACCTGGTATTGGGAAGTATTTTGCATATGCCATCTGTTAATATCTATTTTTTCCCTATGGTATTAGATTGTACTTTGTGAGGATGGCCAAATCATCGTACCCAAAATGAATGTAGATAATATATTTGTTACTAAACTGAACTTGGCTACCGAATGTGAATATGTGTTGTATACAATGGGTTCTACAGTACCTGCTTCTTTTTGTACAAGGTTGTTACAAGCATTGGATAAGAACATACAGGGATAGCAAAAACACATTTATTAGCCTTTTTTGAAGTGGCCCAACATTATCTCAGACATAGGGAACTGGATTATTTCATACAAAGCATGCCAAATAAATGACAGATAAATGGAAGGGCACCTGCAAAGCTATCACTTTGTGAGGAAGGCTACTAAGGTTGGGCAATGGACCAGAGATATGGAACAGTTGTATTCTGAGGTATTTCGTACCGGTTACTTCATCAGATAAGTAACAGACTGTAATGTACATCTTGGAAACTTGACACTGGAATGCAATAATGAGCTGTCAGTATATGTTTGTGCAACAGCATCAAAGTAATTAGGATTTGAGCTCACTCGCTTCAATAATTTAAAAGGTATCAAATCACCTGTTTTTTCTGGATCTTTGCTCCACATATAAATTTAGATTCATCTTTTATATTAAAGAGTAAGACTTGATTTTTTTTAACAAGTGCCTGTTTTCAGGGGTGAGCTGGGAGCACTGGGGTGATTGACTTGCTCAGAGTCACACAGTGTGCAAGTGGAAGTTGTAGGAATCAAACCTAGGTCTGAGAGATGTACCAAGCTCATTCACAGCTCATTACTCTAACCACTGGCTTTACTGTCAGCCATATATGTTGTCACATCATCATATTTGTTTGAAATATTACATTGTTACACATTTTGCTGATTGAAACAATGGTTAAATGGGCTCTGTCCAGTTTATTAGAATCAGAGTCCACTGCATGCTCCTGCCTTGTATTGCATCCTGCAACCATAGATTTGTTAAGGTTTTTTGACATTTTCCTGTGATGACCCTGTTCTTTTTTTTTGTATCCATTCTGCTTTTCCTGGCAAGGGGTGCCCACAACTTTCTGTCTGGTCCCTACCCTAGCAGCCTACCCACCACCAATATCCTTATATGTAGCCCCCACCCGCTTGTCGACACAGGCTTGCTGTCTGCAACATGGTGGCCTGTGCATGCATGCCATGGGCCACACTGCATTCCCGGGCATGCACACCGCAGACCCCCCAGCATGTTGCTGTATTCCCAGGCACCACTCTCACTGCCACATATAGCGATGTTGTGTCTGGAACTAGTCGCTTACTTGCTGGTGGGCTTAGCATCCATCTGTGCTCCGCCCCTTAATCGGGCCCCTGTGGGACATTGTACAGAAGAATATCAAAGCAGTCAAGGGGAGAAACACAGCCGCTGTACCCAAGATGGCAGCTCCCTGAGGTGCATGCACAATGACCTCCACGTGACTGCTCACACGCATATACCTGAACCACCACTCAGTCACTCCAGTCAACTGGAGTGAGTTTAATATCTCCGTGTGGCTGAACTAGGCACCAGCATGCAGCCCACCATACCAAGTCCTCTGTTGCTGCTGGCCAAAGCTGCATAATTAATGACCAAGCTCCAACTTTGTTGGTGCAACTCCACTCCGCTATGCAGTACATTCTGCAACTGTTTTTAGTGCCTGCCACTCCCATCCCTACTTCCTGGAGACCAGCCCTGTTCAACCCCCAGCCTGCCACCACTGCAGCTTTGGCAGTGTCCAGTATGTGTTTACAAGTACCCCCAACTCTGCTGCCACTGCCTCATCACCTGGCATCACTGCAGGAGGTGCATGCACCCCCTATCCAGTCCCACCAGAAGTGGACCACCTGCCACCTGTGTGTCCCTGCTTCATGAGACCGAATGCCCACCTGCCCCACTCTACAGCCAGCTTGCCAGCTTCACGGGACCCAGCGACCCATAGCTAAGTGGAGTGTGGGGTTTTCTTTTCTCACATGGTCCCTGCTGGACCAAGCCCTGTCCGCCCAACAGCCCAGGTCCTATCTCACTCAGCAGCCACTCTGCTGCCAATTCTAATGCTGCTCCTCCGAAAGTAAGTCATGTCATTTTTCTTCTGGCCTCCTTCCTTTCCTACCCAGGCTGCAAGCACTTTAAATCAGCCCACCATTACCAGTGAACTTCTCCCACAGCCTCTTGCCAGCCATACCCTTTGGGAGCCAACCCCAAGCTCTCACTAGTCCCAGCTCCAGGGAATCCCCCCTTCCCCACACTGAGGGGAGAGACCTGCAATAACCCATTAATACTCCCCAATACTAATATGGCTTAGCCACTAGAACTGCCGCCGCCAACCCCGCCCCTTGGAAAGACCTGCTGTGCTAACTTAACCTTCCTTTTCATTCCCTACCTACTCCCTCCCTGCCCAGCAACGGGGAAGGGACCCCAGACAAATCCTCACAGTCATCAAAGGAGATCCCCCCCATTTGCAGTAGCAGCAGAACACACATCCTTTTGAACGACAATAAGTTAGCCAGTTGAAAGGTGACAACCACTGAAGTTGACAAGTTCTAGTTTCAGTTCTCTCACTGGTTCACAAAAAAACTTGTTTGGTGGAGGTGTTTGTAACACTGCTTGGCTGAAAAACAATGTTAATGTTGCTGCAAAAAATAGAAGAGCAGGAGTGGAGAGTCAAAGAGACAGCCAATTCAGACACTGGTTCAACTGCTGTGACCCGAGTATTCTTGACTGAGATATGGTTGCTGTTGCTGTCACCATTGCTATGTGTGGGCAACAGCTCTGTAGCTCTGTTTGCTATATCAGAGTAGGCCTTGTCCTCCAGAGGGGCTGGAATTGTAGCTTCAGGTGAATCCACGTCAGCCAAGCAACATGTCATTTCTGGCCGTGATGCAGTATTTGGAACAACTGCGGCTACATCCGACTCCTTAAAAGTCAAAGGCAACGAAGCTATATGCATGGTTACATTGTCACTTACTGCACTGGTGCGGCACCACTCCCTCTTTTCCGCATGTGCCCAATGCACCTGTTTCAACCCTCCATAGATCTTGGTTCTTTCTGTTTGTGTAGCCCAGCAGTTTACCTCCTCTCTTCTGTGGAATTTGTTTGTTTCCTCTATCCTACCCCCTTCTTCCCATCCCTTTCTCTCTCTTCTCTCTCTCTCTCTCTTCCTTGCTCTCGCTATGCTATATCTCTGCACTACCTTTCTCCCTACCTCCTCCCAAAACTGTATTATTTATTTCTGATTCAGCTGATTGTATGATGCCACTACACCGTATTGATACCTTGTGGTATTTTTTACACTTTAAATATGATATCACTATAACTGTTTACTCACAGGCACCTATGTTCTATCTGTATAAATACACCTTCTGTGCCTTGGTACAATTATTGTTGTAATCTTGTTCACTCTGATATGTCATGTATTGTATATTTCTTGACATTGTATTTCCATGTGCCTGTATCTCTATGTGTTGTTGACCTCCCGGGTCATGCCTGAAAATAGTCACTCTTGTGTCTAGCGCACCTACCCGGTCATCAAAAAATAAATAAAAATAAATGAATGACAGTTGCAGCACTAGCGGCAGTGTGAGTCATATTGTTCTCAGCAGAGATGTCCCTTCCAGGAATTGATGCTGTTGGTATCCGAGCACATCCAGACCAATAATTTAGTTTCCTTGGCATCTTGGTAGCAACATCTGCCAGTTCCTTCTCCATCTGCCTTTCTTGTCTCTCTGACCTTTAGCATTGTGCAGGCCATGAGCATGAACTGTGTGCTTGAAAGTTATTGAAACCATGTCTGGTTACCGTCTTCCAACAAAACACTGCACTGCATGCACAAATATTGTTAAGCAAGCTAGCAATGAAGCACAATGCCAAAAACTAAATAATACTGAGGACTTTTTTGTTCATATCTTGCAGTTTCTTTTGTCTGACCATGTTTTTGTCAATAGTTAAGATTTATACTCAACTACTGTAGTTGCATTGATGGAGCATTGAGCTTAACCATATGTTCTGGAGGGAACCAGTGTGCCTCAAAAGCTTGGGTACCATACCACTGTTGGCCCAATAAAATGTATAAGACATGATTTTGGCCAGCATCAGAAAGTCTGATCTTGTTGTTTTATTTTTGTTTTATAATGTTATGTTTGCTTATTTTTGCAGCAGTCGTTACTGTTACTGTCCCACAGTTACAATTGTGTTACTATGAGGACCACATCCATACTTAGTTTTTCAGATACAGTGTCCACATGGAAGACTTTAACATAGTGGGTACACACAATCAGCTGCACACCAAGGAAATACAGGTAATCAAATATAATGCCAAAGATGACTCACAGTTTATTAGTGTAACCCATGGGTGGCGCTGTCCCCAGTGGTACACCCCTGCCTACTACTTAGGAGCTAGGCTGAGGGGTTTGGGTTCATTTAACTTATAACAATTCTACACAATTCGCAGTGCCTCCACTCAGAGTGTGCTTTACGTGGGCTAGCTGTTAACAGGTATAACCCCCTGAGATGTTATACCACCCACATGTACTATTCACCTCACCCAGACATGACCCAATGGATATATCCCCACATTTCAACATTTTACATTTAATGACTCTCTCTAATAATATGCTCACACAGAGAGATTTTCCAAAACAGTAACAATTGATTTATATAGGGGACATAGGAGTTCAGAACAGGGAGGTGGAATCACGGTTATGCTGATTGGCTATTTACATATGTACAGAGGTCTGATTTGCTTTTGCTGGTGAACCCTCCTGCAGGGTGGCTACTATGCTAATAAAAAGGCAATCACATATTCCAATTGACATTGATACCCAGAGCCCTGGCTATCTAAGCTGACTGATAAAATCAGATGTTACATTAACAATCATTTTCCCACGCTGGTACCAGTTCCAGATACAGCTGAAACCCCGCAATCTCTTACTACATACTGGGTACCCAGATACCAAAGTCCTGGTTGTTGCAGGCCTGGTGGAAGTTGTTCGAGTTGGCCGGCTTTGGTTCGAAGGGAGGGGGCAAACCTGGAGACTATATCCCTACAATGACTGTAGATCCTAAAGAAGAAGTAGACAGGGATTGCCCTGCATTTATCAGAAGTAGCAGACTTAACCCTGCTGATCACAGACAGGCAGGGATTGCCCTGCCTATCACAGAAACCGAATATTCCAGGACAAGCAACTTGGCTAGATCTTGGATGTCACATCCTGAACATTCTGCACAATACAAAGCAAAGTCACATCCAGTATAGTTAGAATGTGATACTTTTATCAAACATCCTTACTTATCAGAACAAAGTCACATCCAGTGCATTTAAATGCCAAACAAAGGCATCTTTAATATAAGCGGAGTCTCATCCAATACTTTCAGATATTAAACACTTTTATCAAGCATTTTATTCTCGGCCAAAATCTGACAAAGACAGAAATAGATTATTTCCAGGCATAATACAGACAAAACAAGCTCTAAGGCCTCGTGTCCCATGACGCGGCAACATGCCTTTGGCTGGCAACTCCACGAGGGCAGAAACTAATCCATAGGGCACAGATGAATATCAGCACATTTATATGACTAACTACCAAACATCTTAATGCACCTGCACTGGGCCATTTGGGTAGCAGGCAATATGCATCCAAGCAGCCTCTAAACAAAGCAGTTTCTTGGGTGCTTGACAGCCCAGACTGTTAGCTTCTAAGGTCTTATCAAACAATTTAAAAGATTAGCATATTCAGAAAGATGGACTTGAGGCCCAATGTTACAGGTAGAACATCTCCCTTTCACTGGGGGGGTACAAAGGTACTCACGCAGGTCCTCCACGGGTGGTATCCGCAATTGAAGGCATCCTGATGTCTTCAATCATTTGGCATAACTGAGGATTGATGTCATCTGGTCTTCGGTCCACATCTTTCCCCAACGTGTGAGGGAGGGCTAGCACCTGGTGGACAATTCTGGCAGCCTCCAGACTAGCAGATGTAAAATTAACTGAATTACTTTAGCTTTAAATAAAACAACAAACACCCCCTCCAAGATGGAAGGGCCTAAATAGAATGCCCAGGCTCAAAAGCATGGCAAGGGCCTGAGCCCCCACCCCTGTGGGGGGCTCCCAGCAGGCTGGAATCTGCTCTCCTGTCTCGATCTGAAGAAATGCTGGCAGACACTGTGTCTTATAGGGTTCTATTACGATTCTTGATTGGCTGAGATGATGGGGTGATAGATCTCCGAAAGGCTGTAAGACCTGTCAGTCATAACACTCGAGGTACAGTTGGTCTGGTGAATTGGCACCTTAAATGATGTCCCTGTAAGTCACCATGAGCACCTGGTGTTTACCCATGAGGTGTTGAGAATGTCCCACAAGTCCTGGCTTTGTTTTCCTAGCTTTCCAATTGGCTGTGGCTGCTTGCAATGGCTGCTTAACTTACTGTCCCTTCTAGCAGAATACATAGGGTCCTGAATAAAGTTTTGGTGCAGCCAGGAAGAAATAATATTTGCCCCAATGCCCCACAGTTCTATAGCCCAGTTGGTATACTTGCTGTCACTGCACAGAGAAACTGAATGGCTCTGCTGGTTCTCCTGTTGCTCCTGCACATATTTAAGCTCCCCTGCAGCAGCTGACAGGCTGACACACAAGAGTCCCAATAAAGTTGCTGGTTTAACCCGGAAAAATCACTCCTTTATTTAAACACTGTCCCCCCTTTTTCACAGTAAATTCCCACGTGCAGCAGCAGATAAAATATAAAAAACATTAATTTTTCTCTTTTTCTGGGCAGTAGCTGAGAATAGCTACCCTGGGGGCAGCCAGACAATTACTAAATTATTCAGCTGACCGGGGCTCAGCTTGTGAATATGTAAATGAGCCCTGGTTGAACTCCCTCGCAAACTCCTTCAATTTTTACAGGGGCAGCCCCCCAGCAGGCTGTCCCTGGTCACTGGGTCCCAATTAGGTGGAAGGGATCCTGGGACTGACGGCACAATCCCCAAGGTGATCACAAAACAATGTGGTTCAAGATCAAAGGCACTTTTTGCACCAATGCAATTCCCACTGCCCTGGAGACTATTGCAGCGGGAGATCACGAGCGGCGTTTGGAGCCCCAAGGGGCTGGATTTTAACTTGGGCTGCAAACAGGGCACCAGAGGAGCAGAAAAGTACCTGGGGGATGAAATTGTTGCTGACTGGAAATTTAGGTGAAGCTCAGGAGAAACAGCAGAAAGGAGACAAGGAATGGTAGGGCTAAGGTGGCAGGTAAGCCCAAGCAGGCTATTTTTTGGAACTCCCATTTGCAGGGGGGGTTACACTAGCATCCAACAAAAAAGTAGTGGCTCAAAACCATAGTGCGTTGGGTCTCCCATGTGACCCTTTGTTGGGGGGGAATAGAACAAGGAAGGATACATACATTTTATAGTGTTGTGTTGAAGTGACAGTAGTACGACTGCATTTCCTTGTCTCACATATGCTAGATGCTTAATAAACAAACTGATTTTAAAAATGCCATAGTATCAAAAGTGACCCCAACTGTGTACAATAATAGATTTCTAGAAAAGCAAGCTGGGATAATTATATATGCAACAAACAAGGAGAGAGAGGAGCGGAGAAAAATTAACACATCGGTGTACTGAGGGGAGGGGGAGAGGAAAAAAAGGAATCCATAGAAACAGTAAACAAATGATGTAAAACCTTGAAGGTAAGCCATTGTGATAATGCAGGCAAACAGAAATGAATGTGGCACAGCAGCAGAATTAGGGAACGGGGCGAGAGTAAAGGGAATTGAGCAATAAAGTAGAGAAGTAAAAACACACAGCGGACCCAATTTTCGAAGGGTGACGCACGGCTTGCATCCAGCCCTGCATCAAACCCTGTGCCGCCGTACCTGCTGACACTTGCCAACTGCTCCAAACTGCACCTGATTTGATCAGCTCGGGTGCAGTTGTGACAACTGCCCTAATTTACATCAGCCAGCTCCAAATCTTGGATGCAAGCTGTGCGTAAAAGGTCCTGGGTATTGATGCAAGCTAGACCACAAAAAGATGGTGTAGCGCATGTCTTTTGCCACGAGGGATATATGATCTTTCTAGACTGCCGCAAGCCCAGAGCGCCATAACTGTGGCACACGTGGGGTTTGCGGCAATGTTACACTTTGTAAAATCTGACCCAGTGTCTTGACAGAGTTGAAATCGCTACTGTCAAGAATGCTGACGCCAATCAAAGTAACAACTAAAGTAGAAAGGGGGGTGGGGACCAAGAACGGGAGTCCAAAAAAAACATGGGAAGATTTCAAAGGCCAAGGCAAATGCTAGTGACAGTGCAAATGAATGCCACCATCAGAAAAGGACTCCTGAGATAGCCAGCATAAATAGGGTGCTGGCAACGAAAAAAGTATAAACAAAAAAAAGGGGAGGGACAGAAAGGACCCGAAATACATATCATGACTAAATATAGGGGGAAGAAAGTAGAGAACCATGTATAGTAAGTAATATTGCAGATACAAGCAAAGGTGCCAGAAAAAAATCACTTGCAAAGAACAGTTTGACAAAGTGCTTGAAAGGGGAGGGGGGAAGGGCAAGTAAAGCGCACATAGGGAACCAAAAAAAGAAATGAAATACAACAAGAGAGGGTACAGTGCACCAGACAGAGAGGGAGCGACACAGCCACTAGCAAATAAATTAATCAGCCACGCATACTAGTAACATGTTAGTCAGACAAACTGCAAATTGTAGAAGCGATCCATTAGGCTGGAAGCAAATCATAGCTTCCAAATCTGTGTCTAATACATTTGTCCAAGGATGGAACCATGTGTGCCCGAAAGGTTAATCCATATGATGCTGCGGACTGAAGTGAGTGTATCTGCAATTTGTCTGGCTGATATGCTACTGATCTGTGTGGTGGATGAATTCATTTCCTCGCCTGCTGTGTTGTTATTTTTCCTACTTCCCTATATGTGCGATTTACTTGCTCTCCCCCTTCCCTTTCACACACTATGCCTAACTTCCTTGCAATTATTTTTTCGGACGCCTTTACCTGTACCTGTATAACTCCCCCCTACAAATGGGGGTTCCCAAAAAGTCTTCCTTGAGCTTGCCTAAATGCTCACTGCTAGGCTGGTGTCCTGCGTTTTAGCAGTTTAAACGTTATTGCCAGAGAGTGCCTATATAGCCTCTGTGTACTGTCTCTTTAAGAGCTGCTTAGATTGCAGTTATAATTAATCTGGGAGGGGGACTGAGTGTTTCTATGCTCGAGTCTCACCTGGGCTGTCAGATAATTACTCTGTTCTGCCATCGCTACTTGTGCAGAGGGAGCTCTGTTAGAAGATGTACTTGTTTGCTGAATATCTGTTAGAATGGTAAAAATATTGTAGTTTATCTAACCTGCCTTCTTTGCAGCATGGACAGTTCTGTTTATCTCCACCATCTTGGTCCTGGACTGTCGAAATAGGCCAATCAGTATCTTTGGGGACTTTGAAATGGAGCCTGTCCCCAAGGGTCTTGTGGGAGTAAAATTCTGTAGGAATTGTAGTTTTTATATTTTGGCACCTAAATGAACCTGGAGGGGGAGCCCTTGTTGTGACTGACAGAGGAATCAGCCAACTGAACCTTTTGGAGCCTGGGGAAAGTCCCAGGCTGCTTGCAGCTAGTTTCAGATCTGACTTGGGAAGTGAAGGAGTAACAGCTCGAGATAGTTGAGCAGCATCCTGTGTGGATTTGCGCGGGAGAACTGTGAAAGGGCTGAGTTTTGGCCTACCTATCTGCCTGCTGTCCCTGAGAGGGAAAATAGAGTTGATTCAGACTAAATCTGAGTTGTGAGGACAATTTAAGCCACAGGACAGTGACCAGGCTTTAACCTGAAGAAGACCAAAGATTTGCTGAATGCGATCAGCCTGTCAGGATTTCCAGCCACCTCTGAACTCCCAGTTTGTGCAGAGACTCTCTAATAGTGACCAGATAGCAATCTGCCTGGTATAGTTGAATTTCTTACATGTAAATGTGTTGTGTGCTGTTAGTGGGTCGTGATTTGGTTCCCCACTGTGTGCTGAACTGTGTTCTGCTTGCTGGAGGCTGCATCCAGCTTCCATGGACTGAATCCGTTTGCATCTCCATTTGGCCTGGGCCTTGCCACACTCGCCCAGCCAGACTACCCGCCACACAGAGAAAGCCATCAACGAGAGACCTGCCTGGGGATCAGCCCCCTGCTCAATGCTTTGAACAGGAATGACACCTCAGTGATTCGTGTGGGCCCTGCTTCTCCTGGCACTCCAGTTCAACAACCTGCTGTCTCGATTTCATCCTGCCTGTGTCCTGCATTGGGTATCATGAGTAAACATCAGGGTAGCTCCCTGCAACAACAGCTAAATCGAAAGTGTTGTCATCTGATTGCCTTGTTGTATTTTCTGTCACGAACTGAGCCCTCCGGCTCCGAATTACAAATAGTGTGTGTTGTGCATGTTGCTTTCTTTCATCACAGGGCCCCAACCAGCTGTGACGCCGGCCTACCCCTGGCAACGTTCCTGGCTAGCCCACCTCTTCCCCACCTGGGTACCCAGAGTGTGTGACTGTGTAGAGACTCTGAAGTACATGCATAACTGTCTAATTGATATAATCTTTAAGCAGATCAACCTGATTATGTCCCTCTCTTGTTCAAGTCCCCTGAACAAATAAGATCTAACTCTTTTTGCATTTAACCTGACTGTCGTTTCAGTTTGTGCCAAAAGTACTGTACTGTTGCTATTTGCTGTGCATAACCTTGTTTTACAGGGGTCTCCAGGGCCGAGCTAGAGGAACTAGCCCTGGTGGTAAGTGCAAACAGTGTGGGTAATTGCATGGTGAATAAGGGTCATTGTGAAAGGGATTATTGTATATTGTTCACGCCACTAGAAGGGAAAGGGGGGGGTTACAGTATCCCGGAGGGCTGTGCCCAGGTTAGCTTGACCACTAACAACCCTGATCTCCAGGTGGAGGCATCCGTTTCAGTACCCAGGCACCTCAACCTGCAACTAGCCAAACAGGAAGGGGTAGTAGCCCTTAGGGTAGCGCCACCTAGGGGTTACACCTGAATTATTACTTATTATTTTTATTGGTAGTTCTCTACTACTTTATTCCTCTATATTTAGTCATGATATGTGTAATCCTAGAGCCGTTATACCAAGGGCTACTACCCCTGCCAGCTTCCTTAACTGCAGGTTGAGGGGCCTGGGTTCATAAATAGCTGCTACTGAGGTCTCCCTACCCATAGTGTCAATAACACAACCATGTACTTTCAATATACCTTGCTAATATTTCAGCAACTCTATACCAGGTAATGATATGCTCACAAGCCAGGTTACCAGTAAACAATAATCAGGTTTACTGAGGGGGCATGAACAAAGGGAGGGGCCAGAATCTAGGCAAATGATTACTGTACTGAGACAGGTTAAATTTACTTCAGTCACTTTAGTCCCTGACTTTATCAGTTCATGCAACTTCTGGGTACCCAGAGTGGAAAACGGGCATGCCTGAGGCAGTGCCAAGGGTTGGCCAATGTTGCATATATAGCTGGGGCTTTTGATGAAGTGAGTATCATGTAAAATGGCAATTTTACAAGGGTAACCTGTGAAGAGGGCGAAGGAACCACAGCGCTGACACTTCCGGGTGACCAGTGGTTCTCCCCATCCCTGAGGTATGCTCCCCCTCGGAGTTACTGTAGTTAATAAATAAATAAATAAAGGGAGGTGTGGGGGGCAAAGCTCTCCACAAGAAACAGTCTGTCATAATCCATTGCGCTGCGGGAGCTGTGCCCTCTTCATGGGTCACCCTTGTAAACTTGCTGTTTTGACATGGAACCGATGGAAGGAAGGGTGATTAAAGATAAGCAACACATTTGTAAAACCATAAACCATTTGTAATCCTGGCCGGTTGGCCCAGTCACATTTAAGCATATTAAACTGGCAAACAGAATCAGATGGTACCATTAAACAATTGATGCTTTGTTGCAGGGAGCTACCCTGGTTGTACTCCCTGTACCCAAGTAAGATGATGCTGTAGCTGGCAATATGGAAGACCTGTGGCTCTTTCAAGCTGCTGATGGGGACCTGGGGCTGACACGACTCACCTTCACTTCCTGGTCTTTCCCTGTAGGTGGCCGCAACCTGCGTTTTGATTGCTGCACAGGGGCTGATTCTCCAATGCTGGTCTCTCGCTGAGATTATGCTTTGGCTGGTAAAGAAATAGTCTAGCTGGGCCATTGGTGGCATTGGCCTAAGCCGAAGAAAATGTATTTTAAAAGTTGAAGCTGCATGCTGATGAACCCTCTAGCAGGGTTTGGTAAAATCCTTCTCTGCACAAGGCTGGCTCCCTCCTAACACTGGAATCCCTGGAGCAATTTCTCCACACACATGGTAGGCCACAGTCTCAGTGGCTGAAGGACAACAAACTTTCTCCTTTTGGTGACTTGCCAGTTTTCCTTCAGCTTTCTGGCTGAAGGAACCACTTGGTCTGTGTAAAAGCAGTTGCAGGACAATCCTCTTTCGGACTGAGACTAAAGTTGCAGGGGCTATACAGGCCTTTCTCTGCAACTGGATGCAGAGCCAAGCAGGCTCCTTTCAGTTCAGAAGCTCAAGCTGCAATGCACTTGAATTCAACAGTTCACTGAGGTAGCAAAGTTCAGAAAACTCACAGCAAACATAGGATGCCTTTAGCTTTTTGGTCAGAATCATAAGTTGGCAAGGTTTCACCTCAGAAGTCACACCGCAGTTACTGGTTCTGGTACAGTTCACAAACTGAAACAGCATGAAGAAAATAATTTTTCTTATCTGTAGTTCTCTTTCTGCTGAGAGCAGATCACTTCATCTTTTCTGCAGATGACTGTCTAAACAACTGGTTCAGCACTGTCCTCAGGTGAGAAGGGCGCACAGGCCTCCTCTGGATCTATTCAGAGGTCCTACACAGAGCTCCTCACTCTCTGGAAACACAAACTGATCTGAACACTGTTCAAAAGCAGTTCCACACTCAGTCCGTTTTTCCTGCTTCTCGGCTGACTAACCTGGCTATCAATCACAGTCTGAGGGCACTCATTAGTTTATTTAGGCACCAACAAGGAAAGTTCACAGCTTTTTCCACAAGTCACTATAATCAGGACCCCTTGGTTCCGATTGGTCCAAAATGGGAGTTCAGGACCAAAGATGGCGGCTATCATCAGGAGGTTCAATACTGGCATAGTTAAACAGTTTATTTATTTAAGCAACAGGAGCGATTCAGAAATAAATATTTACAGACTATTGAAAGACTCCCTCTGCTCCTGTAATTGGCAGCGGAATGGAGCTAATCAGGGTGATGCCTGGCTGATCACAAGCTCCAGAGTACTCAGACCCAGCTCAGGCTGTTTACACCACACACTGGATGAAGCTCTGAAAGGGATAGCATGGAGGCATGGCATTGCACACTCACGCAGAGCAACAGCAGGATATCAACAACCATGGATTTATCTTCTTTTACTGGACATCTGCCAGGCAGTGGGCATCAGAGGAGCTCAGGGAGAAACCTGAGGTAAGCCCCCAAAATGAGGGGGGGGGTACATATGTATTTCAGTTCCTTCCATCCCCCCTTTTTTGCTTATACTTTTTCATTGCCAGCACCTTATTCATGCTGCCTATCCCAGGAGTCCTTTTCTGATGGTAGCACTCATTTGCACCATCGCTGGCATTTGCTTTGGCCTTTGAAATTTTCCCACAGCTTTTTTGAACTTCTGTTCTCTGTCCTGCCCCCATCCCCTTTTCTACTTCAGTTGTTACTTTGATTGGCATCAGCCCTTCTTGAGAGTAGTGTTTTAGACTCTGTTTAGATGTTGTGGGCCCGATTTTAAAACATCAGGGATCCTGCGCCAATTTTAGAAAAGGGTGGTCACTGCACCAAAGACCCAGGAGTTGCCATAGCCGCAGACTTGTGCCAGACATCTGGCACACCTGTGGGAATGGATGCAGGGATTCAGCCCCCCTGCCTGTCGCAACACTAGAGTGGCTGCAAAGATGGGGGAGTGACTATGCATGCCAGAAGAGGGCCGAGGACAGACAAAGCACAGGAGCATGCTTCTGGAGTAAATTCGAGGCACCACTAGATATTGCTCCTCAGATAATTTAACATCAAATCTGAAGAAATATAATGGGAAAAAATGCCTCTGTGTCTTAATTCTTCAGATGATGTATCTTCATTGGAAGAGAATTTTTGACTTTTATACAGATTAAGTTTTTGGTAAAATAATTTTACTCTTGTACATTTGGATGGTTATTAATGTTAACCAGAGCACGTGGGTGAAAGGCTACATCTTGCTTACAGTACAAATAGTAGTTCAGTAACATCTAGTATCAGACACATTTTGATAGAAGAAAAGACAGACAGACAGACAGACAGGCAGGCAGATTGAGTAGATAAACAGGTACTCTGATGCAACATGTTGTGAAAACTGGACTTTAGCTACACTATCTTAATGTAGTTACTACTGTATGCTTTCTAAGAACAAAAGCATAGCATTGACAATATCAAGTGTATTGAGATGTATGCAACTGGAAGTTTGGGGTCAGTCCTAAAGCAAAGTGGTCAAAGGTCTCCTTCATGCCCTCTAGGGCTCCCCCTGTACTCTGTCTGCTCCCAACCCCCTCCTGGCTGGTCCCACTCACTGGCAATATCATCCTGCATTGATGCAGGGCTCTTAGACCACCTCCTGGCTGGTCTAACTTGAGCCCCCTGTTGCACCTACAGCGTGGCTTGTAAAATCCTCGAAAAGGGGATGGTGCAGCCACACTGCGGTGCAAGCCCCTTTGAGGCCTGACACAAGAGTGCTTTTGCTGCAAGGGTGGTGCAGGGTGGCTTGGGCGCAAGGCATCCCAATTTTGATTCAGCCTGTATTTGAAAATCAGGATTGCTGCAAAGTTTGATGCAAAGTGCCACTTGCATCTTATACCTTTGGTGCAGGCACCTTGCGTCAGACTTCAACTTTTGAAAATTGGACCCTGTTTCTCATTACTTTTGTACTTTATTGCTAGATTGCCTTTACTCTCACCCCATTCGCTAATTCAAATTGCTGTGACATATTCATTTCTGTCTGTCTGTATTATAACAAGGGCTTGCCTTCATGGTTTTACTTCATTTGTTTATTATTTCTATGGATTCTTTCCCCCCTCCTCGGTACACTGATGTGTTAATTTTTCTCTCCTCCCCTCTCTCCACTTGATTTTTTGCATATATAATTATCCCAGCTTGCTTTTGTATAAATCTATTGGTGTACACAGCTGGGGTCACTTTTGATACTATGACATTTTTTTAATTTATATTTATTTGGATTTTGTTAACTGCGCAGGCTCACTGAAAATAAAAGTCCTTTTTTCAGATTCTAGTAACCCCTTGGAACAATGGGGTTACACCCACCCATAGCCGGAAAAATGACTGTCCCCAGTCATTACCGTATCTGGCACCAGGCCATCCTACCCTATGTGTTACCTATGGAGAGGGGTGATCAGGCCCTCTCCTACCAAATGCTAAGCACAGGCAGGCAACATTAAGGGCCCAGAGGCCATCGGCTGACACATCAGCCCCTACTCTATGATCTTACTATGGAGAATCAGTGGCTCTAGGAAAACTGTCCAGAGCATGGCCATAATAGACTAGAGCTGCATCCCCTATGGCCAGTCAGGACCACAGCCTGTCTATCCCCTTAGCCCTCTAGAAAAAACCTATCTATCCAACTACCCACAGGGGAACCTCCCCCCAACCCAGGGCACCTGCAAACTAAAAAACACATAGAGCTGTAACACTATACACAGCATTACACTCCCACTTTCCCCACACATACACCTGTGGAAGAAAAATGTTAATACATGTTAACTACTACACAATTCTAAAAACACTCTACAAAACAGGAGAACTTGGATGAGTTCCTAGATCCTCTTCTGAACTTCTCTTCTTTCTTCACCAGGAACACCTGAAAGAGAAAAAGAGACAACACACACCCCAAATCTGCAAAACACAATACCACAACCCCTCCATCAAACACTGGAGAATCCCCAAAAAATATTTTATAGAAAAGTAGAAAAGGTAGAAAACAGTAGAAAATACCAACATTATGTACAATACACATTTTGGGGGTGGAATACCCTAAAAGTCCCAACTGACAGGCAATTATGCCTGAAGGCAAGGTCCATTAAACAGTCTCTCCTGGGCCGGAGCCCACTGAAACACAGTTCATGGAACCTGTAGTCCAAAGGGAGAGTCTATGTGGACAAGTTCAACAGTTTGTAGGCTGCCAGATGTTGGATGTGTAATGTAGAGTCAGTTGGAAAATAGTAAAAGAGTCTCGGACTTACTAGTCCCTTGTAGAATGAACAAATGGGGTCACCCTATTTCTCCAGCCAAAGACTCTCCTCCTCTGGCAGCATCGTTTGGATACAGCTGGGCAGATATCTTCCAGAAAACAGATGATGAAACAGGAAACAGCTGGGTTGATGTCATCTCAGAAATCAAACCATGGAACAGGAAAAACAGCTGGGTTGATGTAAATACCAGGCGATGAATCAGTAAAACAGCTGGAATGAGGTCATCTGGCAGGCCAGGCGATGAAATTGGAAAGGCACACTGCTAGGCTGATGAATCTGGATGCACCTTGGATCCTGGAACACTAAACTGGTGGAACACATGGGTACGGCAACTGCTGGATGGCAGACACTTCGCTACCACTGCTCTGCTTCCCTCGGGGTAGGCATGGGCATATTCGCAGGGAGTGGCACCATTAAGGGTAGTACCACTCTGGGTTAGGTGCAAGAACTATGACTCCATCTGAGCATTCATAATTGATGTTGCATAAAGTCCCATTCCCTGCTTTGTCCACAAATTGCACAGTGTCCATGAACAATGTCCTGCTCAATTTTCAAAACTTTAGTCTATCATTTATGACTGTTTCTGACACAAGGGGTCGTACCTGGATGCATATTCTTGCTTGCACGTCCAATAACCAGGATTGCCTGTTTTGCTCAATCTCCTCCCAGACTCTATGAGGAAAGGTAGAAAATGACCTCCCATATATGGTATCGGTCCTCCTACGAACCAGTCTCTTCTCCTTACTACTCTTCATAAATACACGGCCCTTGGCATGGCTTGGGGGTGGCCAGTCCTGGTTCATCCAGTACCACATTTTCAAAGCACAATAGAACTTGTCCCTGAGCATTTCTGCAGGCAGGGCAGTGGAGTCACCAGCTTCTCTTTCTGGCTCCTCTGAGGCAAGAGCCTGAGGCTGTGGACTGGGACCCTCAACATGAAGATACATATCCTCATCTTCTTCTTCTTCCTCACTTAAGACCTGAGCCCAGGAGTGAGCAGCCATCCTCACTCCCGAGACAGTTGCTCCTCACTGAGTGTGGAGGTAGACATCTCCCATTCCAAAGTTTCTCGAACTTCGTCCTCCCCAACTAGGCTAGAACTTGGACCCTATCTCCATGGGTCCATGGATCCTTCCTCTGTACTGTCCATTTGTGACACAGGCTTGGAAACATCATGAGGAATCTGCCCTTGCTCTAAATCCACACTCTCTTCCTTTGTGCCACACTCTGCTTCCCCCAAACAGGTTCAACCTGGTGCTGTGTGCTGCTACATGCAGGGTTTTCTACTTTTGTCCAAGTGGGAGCCAAACAAATTTGTGATGCTTTGGACAGACCATACTTCACTAAGCAACCTGAACAGTGAGGAATTAAGAATACTTCCTTTCCAGCCTTGAGGCACATCAGGCATACTCTCACAGGGTAGTTGGTAATTGCAACATGAGAAGGCAAACTGTCACCATAGAAACAGTGCTCTATTTCTTTTAGCTTGGCAACTGCCTCTGCTATCATAGCTCGGGCATGATCCGGGTAGCGGGATGTTCCTGAAGCCATGTCTGTAAACAAGCGCACTACAGTTCATTGTTACTACAGAGTTCACTATACTTGGAACAGTCTCTCAAAATGACTCCCTGCTGCTGTGTTTACTTTACTGCCCCAGCCTGTAAAGGTGGCGGCAGCACTCCTGTTGTATCCAATCTGTCTCTGGCTCAAACTGCTACGCATCTGACCTTTCTGCTACTGATTTCAGATCAAACTGTAACGATCGCACTGCTTTCACATTTCTCAGCACATTCATATGATTTTTTGACTTTACAATTAGCATTTCAATCGCTAGCTACATTTTGCTTACAATCACTAAAAGCCACAGTATTTCTGTACAGGATTGCCTGTTTGTTGCAGCCTCTCATACAACTCACAGTCTCTCAAATTGCTCAGAAAATTATACTGTTGCTGAATCCATAATACGTGCTCACAGTCTATTGCTCAGAACTCTTGTTTGTTTTGATTACACTTTACAGTCCTCCTTTGCAAAAATGATCTCACTGTTAACACATAGATCCAGAGCTCAGTTTTGCTGAATGGCACCCACTTTATCAGTAGCTGGTTTGCTCCGTTGGAAATGTTTCGGCCTAAAGCCGATCCTGGAAGGCCTCTGGGTTGAAACGGGCTGGTGATCCCGATTGTCACTATGAACACTATGCTTGCTTCCCAGTAGGTCAGATAATGGGTTGAGCCCGATTTCGAACAGAAATAGTCTGTATTTACAGATTTAGAATGTTCACAGTCCCCTCGATGGTTTCTCCTGGCTGACCAGCTCGCACACCACTCACTCTCTCCTTCTCGAACACTGGGCTGCCCTCTGAAGCTGGCTTGGGGGGTGGGACTGATTGCAGTCTCACCAACTGTTATATGTGATACAGCTTTAAGAAATGTTAGTACAGCTTTTAAGGAATGCATTTACTGTAACTCTTCCTGTGTGAATCTTCCTGTGTGTGTTGAGATAAGTTTTCTCCCCGTATCTGAGCTGTATGGAAGTAAACAGAGAAGGCCTGAATGTCTGTGGTGCATATTTTCTTTATTACCAAGACCCTGATGTGTTTAAGGTACCTGTTTTCGGCCACCAAATACAACAAACTGACGACAAGGATGGTGACAATGTTCATAGCTCCAGCTTTCTGAATTACACCATTTTGTGACTTTCTGCATTGGAGGCAAGTAAGCAATTTGGAACTGTGCTATATCATGGAAACCTCAGCCAGCTTTGAGATTTTTACAGGAACAAATTGGGATATATGGTCCAGATGGTTTGATCAGTGGTTATTATTTAATCCTGCCATACAAGCTGCTAAAAATGAGTATCAGGGTGAGCTTATTCGATCTGTTTTTTGTACTTTCTTGGGAAGTGAAACCTTCAAACTTTTATGCAGTCTGTGTGCACCGGACCGGCCGGAGGATTTGTCATATCAAGAGCTAAAGGCTAAGCTGAATTCACCATACAGTTTAACAACTTTCCCAAGGACTGAACGTTATAAATTCTACAGTTGCTGTCAGAAACCAGGTCAGTCATTACAATCTTATTTGGCTGACATCAAACGCTTAGCTCTCACGTGCGAGTGGAGCAGGGACCATCTTGAATCTAATTTAGCTGATAAGTTTGTTATGGAGTTGAATAATGAACATCGTATTCAGCAAGTACTTTCTGTAAGTGTCAAGAAGTCTGCAGAGGAACTGCTGCAGTTGGCTCAAATGTATGAGGCAGCAGAAAATAAAGCGCATGTTAAGATGATCACTAAAAATGAGGTTCAATTAACTGCAGTAAACTCCAAATTGAAACAGCTCAAACCTAAGTCTAAGCCAATGTTTTCAAAGAAAAATTCAACCACTCCACCCAAACTACATGGCCAATACAAATGTGTATCATGTGGGTCTTCTCAGCATAGCAGGGACCAGTGCAAATTCAGAGTTCAGTGTCATGAATGTAAATGTCAGGGGCACATTGCTAAAGTTTGCAGAAGCAGGAGAACTGCAGTGATCAGTTCAGAGAGCACAGATAGTGCAGTGGTTTCTATTGCACTACAAATGCAGACTAAAAATGTTCCTCCTTTCTACGTGTTACTTCAATTGCCACAACTGAGGTGTCAGTTGCGTTTAATGGTAGATTCTGCTTCCCCAGTTACTTTTATTAACCATCAAACATGGTCTGATCTGGATAAGCCTCCATTGTCTCCTTGTAATAAGCTGCTGCATGCATTTGAAGGGCAACCAATTCAGCCACTGGGCTCATTTACTACTTTGGTTGGCAGAGCTGATTCTCCTGGCACACTTTTAACTTTTCTGGTTTCAAAAAAGGGTGTCAACATTTTGGGCAGAGATGCTCAGGTTCTTCTAAACATTCATATTGATCCAGCTGATTTTGGCCTACTTGCTGCTATCCGGGTACCACAAAGCAGTAACCCGTTCAAGCTTGGGGAGATTTTAGACATGTATCCAGAGCTGTGGAAAGGCCTGGAATGTTGCACAAAAGCTAAAGTCAAGCTAGTTACAAAGCATAATGCAGTCCCTAAGTTTTGTAAACCAGGGAAACTTCCTTTTGCCTTAAAACCTGTGGTTGGGGCAGAACTGGACAGATTGGAAAAAGCAGGTGTGCTGCAAAAGGTTTCAAATTCAGATTGGACTACTCCAGTAGCGGTGGTATCTAAACCAGGTGGTAAGGTTTGAATATGTGGAGATTTTAAGGTGACAATTAATCCAGTCCTTAGCACAGATGTATTTTCTTTACCCTTATCTGAGGAACTTTTTCACAGACTGAATGGTGGTCTGGGGTTCTCTAAACTGGACCTCGCTGATGTATACCTTTAAGTGGAACTGGATACAAACTCTCAGAAACTGGTAGTGATTAATACACACCAAGGACTGTACAGGTACAAACGGTTATGTTTTGGCCTTAGTTCTGCGCTTGCTATTTTTCAAAATGTGATTGAGCAAACAGTGGGTGATATACCAGGTGTTGCTTGTTATTTGGCTGAAATCATTGCCACGGGCAAGACAGAAGCAGAACATTTACTTAACTTATAAAAGACTTTAGAGGGATTGCAACAGAGTGGATTCAGACTCAGGAGAGGAAAAATGCCAATTTTGTCAACCAAGTGTCACGTACTTAGGTCACACTATTAACAAAGATGGACTTCGTCTGAATGATGAAAGGTAGAAGCCATTGTGCACATGCCTGAACCACAGAATGTTTCAGAGTTGCGCTCATTCTTGGGTATGGTGCGCTACTATGACAGTTTCATACCTGGCTTAGCCACTAAATGTGCTATCCTGAATTAACTGTTACATAAAGGTACTCCATGGAAATGGACCAAAGGCCAATAAAGCCATCAAGCTCTCTCTAACCAATGTGAATAATTTAACTCATTGTGACCCTAACTTACTTATCAAATTGGCCTGTGATACTAGTCCTGTGAGTATAGGAGCTGTCCTTTTCCATACAGACCCAGAAGGAGTGGAGAAGCCGCTAGCCCATGCTTCATGCAAACTCACTGCAGCTGAAAGGAATTATGCCCAGATTCAGAAAGAGGCATTAGCAGTTGTGATTGGAGTCCAGAAATTTTGCCAATACTTGCTAGGTCGCAAGTTTCACCTGAAGACGGATCACAAGCCACTAGTGACAATTTTCAGTCCAGAAAAAGGAATTCCTGAAGCAGCTGCTAACTGACTTCAATGATGGCCATTAATTTTGTCTGCCTGTAATTCTGAGGTTACATACTAACCAACAGACCAGCACGGAAATGTGGATGTCTTGTCGAGGTTACCAATATCCAATGAAATGGAGTTTGATGTGTGACTTAAAGAGGAGCCATTAGTATGCCAGGTGGGGCCAGACAGTTTTCCAGTGCAATTCAAAGATATGGAGGAGTCTACTGTTGTGTGTGCAATGGAGCTACAATGGTTAGATCAGCTTCCAGTACTAGCCAAGGACATTGCAAAAGTGACTAGTCAAGATGCAATTTTGAAACAAGTGTATCAGTATACACTTGAGGGTTGGTCTCAAGGCACTACTTGTTCAGCTGAACTGCAATCTTATTATACAAAGAGACAGCAATTGTCCATTGCTGAGGAGTGTCTTCTATGGGGATTATGTGTCATGGTACCCCAATGTTATCACTCAAGTGTGCTGACTGTCTTGCATGCGGGCCATCCCGGCATTGCTAAAATGAAATCCCTAGCCAGACTTCAAGTATGGTGGTCTTCCATTGACAGAGACATATGCCAGCTTGTGCAAAGATGTGAAGGTTGTGCTGTATCGATGGGAAATCTGACAAGAACTCCAACTCACCTTTGGGAACAACCTGAAAAACCCTGGTAAAGGTTGCATATTGATTTCGCAGGACCTTATTTAAATTCTATGTGGTTACTCTTAACTGATACTTATAGTAAATGGCCAGAAATTCATCAAATGTCTTTGACAACTACTGAGAGTACCATCAAAGTGTTGAAATCTAACTTTGCTACCCATGGTTTTCTGCAAGTGATTGTCTCAGATAATGGACCACAGTTCACGTCTGTTGAATTCCAAGCATTTTGCCAGCAATGTGGTATTCACCATATTTTCTCACCTTCCTCCCATCCAAGTTCAAATGGCAAAGTGGAACGCCTGGTTCAGACTTTAAAAAGTGTATGGACAAAGCTAATCCTACTACACTGATGGCAATACAAATAGCCCTTTTGGACTTTCTTGTGATGTATTGAATAACACCACACTGTATCATGGGACTATCCCCTGCAGAATTGTTGTTTGGACATCAGATTCAAACTCAGTTGGACCTTCTTAACCCTCTAGGCTGTAAGTCAGTAACTGAAATGCTTCCTAAGACCAGATCCTTCAAACCCAATGATCTTGTGTGGGTCAGGATGTATGCAGGCCTGAAGAGATGGATAGAAGGCGTGGCAGAAAAAAAGTTCAGAAATGTTGTCTATACTGTTCTACTAACTAACCAGAGGAGAGTGAAAAAAACATGTGGACCAATTACGTACTAGAACTGAGACAGAACAAAAAAGTGATACACAGAGTTGAGGGAGTTATCCAGAATTATTTGTTCCAGAACAAGAACAGGAAGAGATAGTGGAACCACAGCATTTGAGACAAGATGTGGCTGATGCTAATCAGATTCCAGAGCAACAGCCTCCAGTCCTACTATGTCAGTCAGGACGTGTAAGACGTCCACCAAAGAGAACAGACTTGTAGAGATATAGTCTAATGACATAGAAACATAGATTTTGACGGCAGATAAGGACAACTTGGCCCACACAAACTGCCCATTTCCCTACCTAATGGATAAGCTGCAGATCCTAGTTAACCAGCAGCCTACTTCTTCCTACCCCCAACCCCTAGAATTGCCTTATGACTGTCACATGCATGCTTGAATTCCACCACTGTTTTTGACTCCACAACCTCTTCCGGAAGGCCATTCCATGCATCCACAACCCTCTCTGTGAAAAAATACTTCCTTAAATTACCTCTGAGCAGCCCCTTCTATCTTCAAATGTGCCCCTTGTTCTTGCACACCTCTTTTTTGAAAGATGCTACCCTCTTGGACTTTGTTGATTCCTTGAGGTACTTGAGTTTCTATCATGTCCCCCCTCTCCCTCCTTTCCCTCGAGGCTATACATATTTAGCTCCTTAAGTCTCTCTTCATATGTCTTCCGGTGCAGACCCTGCACCATTTTAGTTGCCCTCCTCTGGACAGCTTCCATCCTGTCTATGTCTTTGCGGAGATTGGGTCTCCAGAACTGCATGCAGTACTCCAGATGGGGTCTCACCAACTGTCTGTACAGAGGGATAATAACTTCCTGTTTTCTACTGGTTATGCCTCTCCTTATGCATCCCAGTATCCCCCCAGCACTCCTTGCTACCCTCTCACATTGCTTGCCCACCTTTAGGTCATCTGATATGACTACCCCCAGGTCCCTTTCCATTTTTGTTGTTGTTAGTAGCTCACCCCCCATTGTGTACTCTTCCCCTGGGTTTTTGTTTCCCAGGTGCATTACCTTGCACTTCATAGCATTGAATCTAAGCTGCCATACATTTGACCATTCTTCTAACCTTGCCAAGTCCCTTCTCATCCTTTCCACCCCACCTTGTGCATCAACTCTGTTGCAGATCTTTGTGTCATCTGCAAATGAGCATACTTTCTTTCAGTCCTCTGCAATGTTGCTTATAAAGACATTGAAGGACAGAGTCTAATACTGAACCCTATGTGTACCCCACTAGTAACCCCCTTTCTTCAGAGTGGACTCCATTTACTATTACCTCTGTGTCCTATTCTCAGCCAATTCTTTACCAAGGCTGTCATCTTGGGACCCACTCAAGGCTGGCTAACTTGTATATTAATCTTTTGTGTGGGACTGTGTCAAATGCATTGCTAAAGTCTAGGTAGGCCATGTTCACAGCCCTCCCTGATCTACTACTTTGGTCACCCAGTCAAAGAAATCTATCAGATTTGTCTGGCATGACCTTCCCACTGTGAATCCATGCTGCCTTGGGTCCTGTGCCTCTGGCCTCTAGATACTCAACAATTCTTTCCTTCAGAAGTGATTCCATCATTTTCCCTACCACTGAGGTTAAACTAACAGGTCTGTAGTTTCCTGCTTCTGCCTTGCTCCCACTTTTGTGAAGGGGAATCACATCTGCCCTCCTCCAGTCCTCGGGTACCCCCCCCATCCTCCCATGATTTGTTAAAGAGGGTAGTCAGTGGTGTCACTAGTTTTACCCTTAGTTCTTTTAGAATTCTGAGATGAATCCCATCAGGCCCCATTGCTTTGTCCACCTTCAGTTTTAAGAGTTCTTTCAGAACCCTTTCTTCTGTAAATGGGCTGGTATCAACTTAGACTAACTAAAAGGGACATTGCAGTAATAACTTTGATAGTTTCATACTATTTTCTGAATTATTGACTTACGTACTTTCTGGCTAAGTCAGGAAGGATTGTTATATGTAATACAGCTTTAAGGAATGCATTTACTGTAACTCTTCCTGTGTGAATCGTCCTGTGTGTGTTGAGATATGTTTTCCCCCATATCTGAGCTGTATGGAAGTAAACAGAGGAGGCAAAAATTTCTGTGGTGCATGTTTTCTTTATTACTAAAACCCTGATGTGTTTAAGGTACTTATTTTCAGCCACCAAATACATCAATCACTCGACTCCATGCAAATTAGAGCCTCCTTCTCTCTCTCTCTCTCTCTCTCTCCCCTCATGCTCTTCCTCCATGGTGATCATCAAGCAGGCAAAATTTAAACTGCAAACTGAACTTTTTCCTTGGCAGAAATTTCATGGCAGGAGTGCTGTTTTGACCATTTCTTTGCTCAGAACTTGGCTATTTCTTTAGCGACTCCTCCATTTCACACACAAAGCACATGAAACTTTTAGCGCACACTTTACTCTTTGTTTCCCAAAGTCCACAATACTTTTTGTCACTGAAACTTGAGAATAAAGTTCTGTAAATGCTCTTTTGATGCAGAACAAGGGCATACACATTCTGGCTTTACAGTCCCTTGGTAAAAGATGGCATAAACACACAGCAGGACATGAACAGCAGGCAGAAAGCAGCACATATGGACGGCACTATCCTAGGCAAAACCTTTTGTGCAAAGCTTCCAGTCTTGGGCTACCAACTGCCAGACAGACAAAAAGCTAGCCATAGCCTAAGCAAACTATACTTTGTTTTCTCCCAAATTCAAACAACATTGTTGGACGAGCCCCCATTTTTGTAACCCCCCCACCAGCCCCTTATTTAACTAGAAGGCACACCTCTCACCAAACGTCTAGGGGTAAAGAGAGGGGTTGGGGTTTACATTGTAAAAAAACAACAGCAATACAAAGCCACCATATACAAGGTGGGATATGCTAGATGGAAAAGACTGTTATACTAAACAGACAACCAAGTGTGGCAACTGCTTGGCACATACATGGTAGGGACCAATTATCATGGCCAACAACCCAAGTCCCTGGCAGAAAATGTTTGCTCAGGGCTATGCCAGGTTTGCACTTCTGGACAGGGGCACTCAAGTAACTCCAGACAATAGGAAGCAATAACATGACTGTCCAAGCCAGGCTGGGATTCTAGAGTGTGGCTTTTATTCACATAACACAGTAGGAATAATCACAAAGCAAAGATGGACCCCATAGGGTTACACATACTTGTAATGCAGATTACTGAGGTACAGACATTCCTGAATTCCCATTTAGCAAGGATGAAGAAAACACTCACACTTGTGAGCGTGACTGGTTCCCTCTGGAAATTGGCACATCTGGCCAGGTACTGGCACTGTTCCCATATTGCACAGAAATTAATGTGGCACACACAACCCACGATGAGCACATACTGGCTCAGGACTTTCCGAACCCACTATACTGGGGTAAACTGGAAGAAACAAACCCACATACAGGGTAAACACTTTCTCAGGCATTGTCCACATGCACTGAATGAAAAGAAGCAGGTGCCCTTCAGAACCGTAGCGGTAAACTGGTTACCCCAGATGGGGATCTGTCACCTTTTGTTTCCAAGCTTATACTCAGACATTCATCTGGCTAATAACACCACACAACTGCAGAAACTGTAGATGTTGTCTAAAATGTACATCACACTTAACATACTACACACACCTCAGGGGTGTCAGAAATTAAAAGTTCTGTACATAGACAGTCACATACTGGACTCCAAATGTAGGCAGATAACTTTTAAACAGAAAGTCTCAGGTGACAGGGTCCCTTTGTCAGAGAATCCACCACTAACAGGAATGCAGGTACTCCTGGGTTTACACAGAAAACAACAAAGTACTCACAGAGAGGTTGTACCAAGGCAGCTTCAAACATCCAGATGGACCAGGGGATTTCCCCTGCATCCTGGAGTTCAACTCCATCCCACCTGGGATGGAGCACAGGGAAACCCACTGGCACAGGTTTCCACCACTTCCACAGACTGGAACAGTTGTCCTCTACTAGGGTGAACTAAAACTTTCAAAAGAAACTGGTAGCTCTATACCAGAGCTGACTGAGGAGCTGCACTACGCTCTGTGGCCTCCTCTCACTAACTCCTGCAGACTACAGACTACAGACTAATCCTACAGAATACTCACTGAACATTCTAAAGTTAGCTCTAGCAGCTGCTAGCAAATGTGGCTTATGCTGCTGCGACAGTTCTAAATGACATCATCCCTCCAGAGCTCAGCAGAGACTGAGAACAGAGTGAGACAGAGTGAAATCCATTTAACTGGCATTTCACTAGCTGCCTTCCTGCCTACCGCTGATTCTAACTGGGATTTTGTAACCCCGAGAACAAGGGGTTTACACATATGTATCCTTCCTTCTCTGCACCTCAGACAAAGGTTCACATGGGAGACCTGAAGCGTCTTGGTTTTGAGCCACTGCTTTCTTATTGGATGCTAATTGAGAGTGAGTCACTTTTGGCATTATATTTGACTACCTGTTTTGCCTTGGTGTGTGGCTGATTGTGTGCAGCTTTGTGCTTTGTTGGCATCTTGCAGCCAGCACCCTCACTAATTTTGCCTTGAGCACACAGAGGCCTGCATTTTTTCTTTGATGCAGTGGTGCTGCTTTTCATTAATGCACTCTGTACCACTCACAGTGCTTCAGCTCCCCCTAACAAGCCAGAACTGCCACCAACTACCAGTGTGTTACTGTATGTCAAGCCACAGGAAATGTCAGCTGCCTTTATAACTCCTAAATGCATCAGTGCCATGCCTATAGGCACCAAAACACACCATCCACCTAAACATGCACCTTACCCCCACACAATCTAAAACATAGGCACCCTATATTTACTTTTTTATTTATTTAAAAGTTTAACCATGAAATACATACTGAGCCGATAGCAGCTCATTTCCAAATGTGTCCAGGGGAGAAGGGGATAGCTGAACAAAATTACTAACAAAATTCAAGTAATCAAATACAACGGTAGAGTATTATTGGCAGAATAATATGTACCAAAGCTGAGGCAAAATAGTAAATGAGCGCATATAGAATATATAACACATTCTTATAAGTATAGAAGGGAAAAGTAAGAACAACATGAACTGGGTAAAGCTAAAGAAGAGGAGTAAGAAAAGTATCATAGACAGTTGCAGTAGGATAAGAACAGTCATGGAGAAGAGACTTAAGTGAGGAAGGAGAAGAGGCAGATTGAATAGAAAGGGGAAGAGAGGACCAAAGTTTTGGAAAGCTGTAAGAAAAAGCAGATTGACCAACAGTAGATTTTCTAGAAGGAATAGATAAAGAGTGGGACGTAATGTTGCGAAGAGGGTAGGAAGGGGAGGAGGAGGAAGGAGAGTATAGTAAGAAAATGAGGTAAGAGGAAAGGGTGCTGAACCAGAGTTTGGATAAGGAAGAGACACAGTGGGCAAGGCACCTAACATCAAAAGAGGGGGAGACAGAGAGAGAGAGAAGGCTGTGTAAAGTGAGCAGTAGTGAGTATGGAGGGGGCAGTCTAAAGCAGAACAAAAGGGTTGAAAAAGGGGGTCCAGTTTGGCAAAAGAGGAATTTGGAGCACCACTGTAGACCAAGTCACTGCAGTCAAAGATAGGGAGAATCATTTTTACTACAATTTATCATCAGGCAGGAAGCGGAATGCTCACTTTATTCCTATACAATGCACCAGGCTTAGGGTGAAGCTTAAGGTGTATTGCATCAATATGTACTAAGAAGTCAAGATGCCAATCGAGGCAGACTCTGAGGTACTTAAAGAAGGTAACATCATCATTCTTAGCACCATCAAGGGTATTAAATAGAGGGAGAGAAGTAAATCTGGCAAGCCTATGCCAGGTGCCAAAAGTCATTGAGACTGTTTTTTGGCATTGAGGGACAAATGGTTAGACTTGAACTAACACTGAATGTTGTCAAAATCCAACTGAAGCCATGTGGCAAGATCATTAGGAGAAGAGCCAGATGCAAGAAGAACTGTATAATCAGTGTACATGTGATTGGATGCAGAGGCACAGACATTGGGAAAGTCATTTAAGAATATGGAAAAGAGAATAGGCACCAGAACAGACCCTTGAGGTACACCTGAGCTAATGGGAAGAGGAAATTAAATGGATTTACCTATCTGGACAGCTAAAGACCTACCTTGAATGTAAGAATAAAACCAACTGAGAGAGAAATCAGAGAAGCCCATAGCTTAAGTTTGTAGTGAAGGAGGGGATGTGCCACAGTGTTGAAAGCTTTGGCAAGATTAACAAATATGGCAGAAGTGATCAGTCCTTGATTCATACCTGTAAATATAGAATCCATGAGCCAAAGGAGAGAGGCAGAAGTGGAGTGGGATTTCCTAAAACCAGACTGGAAAGGAGTGAAAAACATGGAGCGGTCAAAAAAGGAAGTGAGCTGAGATAGAACAATGTGTTCCTGTAACTTAGCCAAGGCAGGAAGGAGAGATATAGGATGGAAGATACCGAGAGAGGTGTGGTCAGCACCTTTGTGAATAGGTATGACTATAGCCCTTTTCCAAACATCAGATACAGTAGCAGAAGAAAAGGAAAGATTTAGAAGTAGAGTAATGGGCAGAGTAATGGCAGGTGCTGAGAGAAGAAGTTTATGCTATATGCCTACACCAGTCCAAACACGCATATGCAGAATGCTTGCATCCATCCATATACAATGGCAGTATGCTCTTATCCACCCAAATGCCATATCCATAGCCAACCAAACACTGCATCACAATGCCCTCCGCCACTGGCAGCATCGTAACATCTACCCATGCACAGTAGCGTCACGCGCCCACCTACAGTACAGATTCCATGCTACTACCTGCCACTACAAACTAGCACCATGTTACTAAGTACCCATACACACCAGCATTGTACCTTGCTACCAGCAACCAGTGTACATGGCATGACTTGTAATGTACACCTCGCCAGAGGACACAGACAGCACAGGGCTCCTGGAGCTGTCTAAAGGAAAATGCTCCCTTTTTCCTTTTTAAGTTCCACTATATGTCCCTAGTTCAACAGGACTGAAAACTTACATGCAGCATACAGGACTCAGCACTCAGCTCACTCCCAGGCAAAGAACAGTGGAGCTCAGTGTATTATGCAAAAACTGTTTTATGCAGTTATCAAAATAAAAACATGAACAGCGTGATAACAAGCTGGCACCATGAGAAGGGACCCACAAATGGGTGTTTGTGGGTCCTTATCATGCTATTCATTTTTCATTTTGCTAACAAATAAAATTGTATAACCTCCCCCATCGGGGGCTTACCTTTTAGCCCCTGAAGTTGCTCCTGTTTCCCCCAATTTTCTTGCAGTTTCCCCAGTTCCTTGCTGGTCCCTTGTAGTGCCTGGGAACCTCCGCTGGCACCTGCATAATTTTTTTTTGAAGATCAGGGCCAAAGGAGCTAATTCGCAGAGCTCCTGCCTGTTCCTTGCACTCCGGTGCCAGTCGCAATTTCATTTGTCCATTCGCAGCTGTTTTTGGCTGTCTCTCTGGTGGTTCCGGTCCCTCTGTAAATCAAAATGGGGACCGGAGACCTTGGGCGACCGGGAAGGCAACAGGAAAAGCAGGAGAAAAGATTTTGTGAGCGCCAATCGCACGTGAGGATTTGGAGCCACCTCATGCATATTGATGAGGTGGTCCATGAATAATTCATGAGGCTGAGTCTGTCTAGTACTGGGGAAAAGTTGTAGCACTAGTGACAGGCTAGAAAGTGTTTAAACATGTTAATTCTGGGCATTTTCAAGAAGGGCAGAGTTCCTGCTACCTATTGAGGGATAATAAATAAATAGTGTCTCGTGGGATGCAAGGGCAGTTGATAGTTGGGATCTAAATAAACTGTAATGGGGATATGTGTGGCTGCCTATGGGCAGTCTAAAATGGCCCCAGCAACTGGAAAGGATCTGGAATGATGTATTAAATTATGCAGTCGCTAAGAAAGCATAGGGGTGGCTACAATTCTGTGGGAGAACAATTAAATAAAAGATTACTGTTTGGCTGTAGGAACATTTAAAACTTGAGACACTGCATAAACTGTTAGAATTGTTTTGTCAGCAGCCAGATAGCAGTCATGTGACCACTTTACAGCCAATTGACGGTGCCAGACTTCTCCAGGAGGATTCTGGGGCTTGTGAAGGGACTCTTGGGGGAAAAATACCAGGGAATATTTTGGCACCGTTTTGATCAGCCAATGAGGCATTGAGGGAGCCTCGTACATATTAATTTTCTGAAAGGACATTGGCTCCAGCCAATAGGGAGCTGCCAAAAAGCTTCCAAAGAGGAGAGAACTTTTGGACTCGAGTTCGGTTCAGCGGGAGCCCCTCAACAAGGAGGGGGGGCTCCAGCCCCTATGCAGAGAATGTGGCTGCTAGGCTGGGAAAGGGCCTGCCTGGGGGCTGCCAGCAATCTGTCCCCCAGGGCTGGGTATTTGCCTTTCCCCATCTGGAGAAAAAAGCGAAGTGATGTTGCAGGCAGCTCTGCGAAGAAAGAGAGCTGCAGGACTCGGATCTGATGCTGTGGTAGGAAGCTGCACCACAGTGGTGAAGTTGTTAATAAAAGGATATTTGAAATGGAAAATGGATTAAGAAAATGGACTGCTCCTGAGGAGAAGAGCCTCCTGGTATTCGTCTGCACCTCCACGGTGAGACATGGCTGAGCAGAGAAGTGAATGAAACATTGTGGAAAGTATGGCAAAGGAACAAGGAACTGTCTGATCCTGGCATAGACAAAGCATCTTGGGAGATGAGGGGAAGACACAGGTCTGAGGACTGGCTGTAGTATGGAAGAAGGGCTACTGGAAAGTGGATGGGAATCCAGATTCTGAGAAGCTGAAGAGAGAGCCTCTTCTGGCATTGTTAAGCGCTTGCATGGTGAGGAAAGAGATTTTGATGTTTTGCCGAAAGAGTTCTGGAAGTGTGTGAACCAGAGTGAGAGTGATCGCTGTATTAAAGTTGAGAGACTGTGAAAGCAGAAGGATAAGTAGATGCTATCTGGGCAGGTACCTGCTGTCTGTTTCTGAAATATGGCTAAGAAAAGAGACTGTTGTGATGCACCTGTAGTTCAGACTCTTCACCACATGCCCTTCAGAGTCTGGGAGACAGGAAGAAACAGAGACTGCTTTGCTACACACTGTAGCCGGTTGTTCTGAAAGAGAGATTACCTAAACGTTCCATCCAAAACCCAGATCCAGGTGGGGAACTCACTAACCCCTCCATCAAGAGGGCTTGCCAGCTGTGGGGATCACGGGTTTATACCCGAGTGCTAAGGCACTCTGACCTGTGAAGGAGTTAGCGTGCCATTCCTAGGTCTGGATCTATTGTGTCTGGCGGGCCTTGCCATGTGCTCTGCAACGGGCCTCAAAAGGCCAAAGGGGACAAGCTGCGAGATCTCCAATCAAGATGAAGATCCAAACTACAGTTTTCTTGCCCCTTCAGGTTCAAGCTTCGTGCCTGGTTCTGCATCTGCTGTTACCACCAACCCCAGGACTTCAGTTGTGTGTGCCACCTGAGGACTGATGCTGAAGAACTGTGAGTGACAGCAGGAATTGCCCTGCACCTGGGGAAATGTATGTAGTTCAAATATGCCCTCTGGTGTGGGAAGCCAGTAGAGAATTTGAAGAAGGCATGTAAAAAGTTGCTTAATTCTCCTAGCGTGCCAACGTCGGCTGACCAGCTGCACCTCAAGCCTACAACTACAAAGGCTGGGTACTCAGGGACAGAATTTGAGGTTTTGTTCTGGACTGGTACCAGTTGTGGGTTTGTGCACAGTTAATACCTGCAGCAGTTAGATACCTAGGTAGTCTGGTGGCTGCATGATGAAAGGGTGATTTGGGTTTGAATAATAAAAGGGGAAAAATAATTGTCATGAAATGCCAAATCCTTAAATGGAAATTTAAAATATCTGCTTAACCTCTAGTCCATTTACCCCAACCTAACCCTCCCTGTGTAAATAAATTGTGGTGTTACTGTTTCAGAGAAGTGCTGACTCAAGAGCTTGATTTTGGTGAGCATATTATTATCCGAAGTTAATGATGCCACTGTTTGACTGTGGGGATTTTGGTTACGGTAAGGCCATGGCTGGGGTAACTGTTCAGGGAGGTGGGTTGGTATGACATCCCAAGGGGTTGTACTGTATAGATCAGACACACTAAATATGTACTCTGAGCGGAGGCACTGCCATTTTTATTTTATATTTTGGGAAAGAACCCCTGTGCAACAGCTTATGGGAAGCCCTGGCCCCTTAAACGTGGTCAGGCCTGCATGGCAGGGGTAGTAGCCCTCTCTAGGATGGCGCCAGAGAGGGCAACATGTTTTTGCATAGCACACTGAGCGCCAGTGTTTTGCCCAGAGTGAGCTGAGTGCAGAATGCTGTATGCTGCATCGCACTGGATCAGATCTCCAAGCACCAATGCAGAGGCCAGCAACCCTCCTTCATTAGAATTAAAAAATGCATGTTTATTTCATAATGAAATGACATTTTTATCAAGTTCACTACAGGTACAACAGTGTGTGTATTGCTTTCTTGTGCCAGATGCCATCTCTCAAACTGAAACAGTAGTGAGACCACATGCAGTGTCACACTCACATACAGTATACCTTAATTCTTGGAAACAGGAATTGAGGTCTGCACCAGGGTCCTGTGTTCAGCGTCAGACAGGTGCAAATGAAAGCAGTTGTTTGCCAGCACCAGTTAAAACATCAGAGCACTGTACCAAAGCTTGTAAATCCAAATAATGTGCTAAACATGCACCGAAGGGAAGCCAAAGACCATCATGTGTGCTTTTCAAACAGGATTTTATTTGCACACAAATACAAAGCTTCCACACTCCATACAAGCTGCCCACCTCCTCCAGTAATACAGACAAAAGTGTCCTAACGCTGCTTCACGCCACCTAGCCTTAATCATCGAATTTTAATTCTTCACTGTTGGCCAAAAACAATATGCCAAAGGGACAATGAACAAGGAAAGCCTGTGGAATAAGAGGTACTAAACTAGCCAGTGATTCCAGTTAAATACCTTTCCAGTCATGCAACCCTAGTCCCAAACACATATTTCTGCCTCACACATCCCAGCACCAGCCACAGAGCAATACACTGGGCAGGGCAAAGAAAGCCATGCTCCGCCCGCCTCACTGTGACAGAATAGAGATTACACTTTGGACAGTGGCCTGCCATGCCAAGTGAGTAGTCAGGGGTTACAGCAGCAAATTTAGTGGCAGCCGTGTTGGACCTGCACTATTCAAGATGGACAAATAGAGCTGCACTATACATCAGGGTCCATCTGCACAATGCCCCAAAACAAGTCAATCAAAATAATCTGCTCTGTAAAATAGCCAGCAAAGAAACTGCCCAGTCAGACACTTGACTCCAGTCTCTGTAGCAATCCCAATAGAAAAGAATCAGCACACAAAAGTACAGTTAGAGGCTTGGGCAAAAATGTATTCAATATACTAATGTGCAGTAGAGGTTCACAGCAAGCCTGGCATAAGAAGAACCCATGTTTAGGGTAAAGTGTGCCCTGTGGTGTCTGCATCTTGCCAGTTTTGGTATTACCTTGTACCAAATTATAACAAAGTTCTGCATATAACTCTACCTGTTCCAGGAGTGACCCAGTACTGATATTCAAAGTTGACACCTTGCTCCACAACCAGACCCACCTGGACTCTTCAGTAGAGGACACTACCTCTGAAGACATCCTGACAGCAGGTCTTCACCTGTGGCTGCTTGGTCTTTTTATCACCTGAATTTTATTTCATTTTTCTGTTTTACTAAAGTACACACCATCACATAAAGAAAACAGTGGTGAATATTTAAAGTCACTTTAGATGTGATACATCTGTACTTATAGGACATGCAAGGATATCTTTTAAAATTCAGAACTCAAATTTTGTCATTCCCAATGTAACTCTGATGCCATGTGCAGCCAACAATTCATACAATGACAGTATTTCTGAGAGGCACATACCTTCTAGTTTATGATCAGAAACATACTGCAGTAGGCATTGCTAGCATCCATGAGGGTGGCTCAGTGGGTAGCATGTCTTCCTCTGGGCCAGAAGGTTGTGGGTTTTAGTCCCACACCAGGATTGGGCTCATACCTAAAGTGCAGTAGTAGAGGGTGCTGTACTGTTGGGGTGTGCCGTACCTCAGATGAGATGTTAAACCGAGGTCCCTTCTACCCATTTCTGGTGCTGTCCTGGTGGGTGTACAGGAAGAAGGAAAAAAACTCAAGGCACTTTTCACAAGAGTAGGGATTTTCCCCTGTGTCCTGGCCAACATTCCCTTTCTCATAAAACTAGTTCATGCAGTTGTCCAAGGCTGTGTGGATGTTGATGTGTGAAATGGCTGCCATTACACGTTCACTCACTTTACGTGCTGGAGAAGGTCCAGAGGAGGGCTACAAAGATGATAGTGGGTCAGCAGGGTAAGGCATATAAGGAGAGGTTGAGGGCAGTGAACATGTACTCCCTGGAAGACAGGAGAAAGAGAGAGGACATGACTGGGACCTTCAAGTACTTGAAAGAGATAAATAAGGTGGATAAGGCGAGTCTCTTTAATCAGAGTGGCAACCATAACATGAGGGGGCACAGTCTTAAGCTGGAGGGTGGGAGGTTTAGGAGGGAGGTCAAAAAGCACTTCTTCTTACAGAGGGTGGTAGACACTTGGAATGTGCTGCCAGAAGAGGTGATCTTGTTGAAGATTGTGGGCAGCTTTAAGAGGCTGGGATAGGCATAAGGGAAGGTAAGGATCATGAGTAGGGAGTATGAGAGGTGTGGGAGGGAGGCAGGGACAGTAGCTCAAGCTGTGTACCCTGCAATACAAGCAGACTAGATAGACCAAATGGCCCTTGTCTGCTGGCTTCTTTGTATGTTCACATGTTCACTACCTGTCTAGCATTGCTTATAAAGTGCTTTGGGATACAATGTGTATGAAGAGTGCTATATAAATACTGATTCTTATTCTTCTTCAAATGCGTTTTTTGCTGAGCCAATTGGTAAAAACATGTTTTGCTTACTATCTATTGGTATTCAGAATACTATCAACAGCAGTAAAGATTGACACTGGTGTGGACCCAGCCATACCTCCTCTAATTAAAACATTGTGATCGTCTTCCACTAATTTACAGAGGAATACAGACTTAGAGGACAAGACTACATTACTGATAAATGGCAAGGAAATGGTACTTAGAATCACTGAAATTGGAAGGGATTATGAAGATCACAAATACTTATGTAACCCCCCTCTGGGGCTGAGGGCTTACATTGTGGGCTATGGTCCCGTCGCTGCACCGCTGGTGTCCCCTGCAAGTGGCTCTGGTTGGATTTGGGCCAGTAGCACCTGCTGGAACTCTGCAGCTGTGGCCACCTGGATCCTCATTGCTTGGCCCCATAACAAGAAGGGGGCCGAGGTTCAGTAGATGTTTCTGCACCTCCAGGTGCTTAAGGGAGACTGAAATTAGTCCAGGGAGTAGCAGGGACATGGACTGAAAAAAGTAAATAAAAAAGATGGCCACCATACACCATATACACATGCATGACCTGAGGGCCTAAATTCTTAAAGGAGCCATGGCTGTATTCCTAAGAGCATCAAAAAGGGTGTGAAATGAGGAGATATATATTGGGAGCTCCAGTGGGCTAATGGGGGCTCCCACAAATTAAATAAAGGGTGTCCTGGCTCCCACTGACCAAGCAGAGGCAAGACAAATAACTGTCAGCCCCTAAATGGGCTTTAACTAAATTGGATAGGGCTATGTTTGCTGGGCATCAATGTAAACAGTAATGGTGGCCCCCTGTATATCACTGCAATGGGAGGGGCTGCTTGGAAAGGTCAAAGAGTGCCCAGGAAGCATTCAGCCAATGGGCTGGTAGCCAGTGGGAGGCTATAAAAGGCAGCAAAAACCCACCACCGGGGCTTTCTGGCCAGCTCTTGATTCCTTGGGATCTGTGAGAGAGACTGCGGTGGGCTACTCAGCCCAAAGGCCTGTTGCTGCAGCCTAATCAATCTGTTTACCCAGTGGGGATAAGAGGCAAAGTGCCTGAAGAATGCTGAATTGCAGGGGAACAGAACTGAACAATGGATTTAGAGCCTGTTTAGTTTTGATCCAGCAATTTGTGAGTTGTAAGTTATAGTCAAAAGTATACAGGCAGAGTAACTGTGTTCCCTGTAGCCTTAAAGTACAGAGACAGTGACACTGTGCAAGTAGCTTGGGACTGATAGAACCAGACATTTGTTAGCCTTAGCAAAGTACAGTGTGGGGCTAGAGACTTCTCCAAAGCCCAAGGCAAACCAGCGAAAGCCTTGTGGAAGCCCAGCCTGCTATGTCATCAGGACCTCTGCATCCCACGGAGGAGGAGATGACATCGAGAGGCCTGCCAGGTGAACACTGTATGCAAAGCCCTCAGAGGTGAAGATTGGAAAGGCCTCACAGGTAAAGCCCAGTGTTCTGCATTCCTTCAGTCAGCTGCTGCTTTCCAGCAACCTGCTACTCTGGTGCACCACCACCCCCTGTTGGCCAGAAACTAATACATATATAATAAAGTTATATTTGGGTAATGTTACCAGCGTGGTAACAAATACAATATCATAGAAGTATAAAACAGAGATGTTATATAAATGAAATAGCACAGTGGTGGGAGTTGAAATGTAAGGGTAGAACATAGGATATAAAAGCGATAGGCAAGTTTGTCATGTTGCTTTGTTTGTTGCCAATATACATTTGGTAGTGTTAAGAATACAGCATGGTTGAAGAGAAGAACATACCTGCGCAGTATTGGTTTGTCTAAGAGAGGCTATAGTGTGAAGCAGTCTTATTTGTGGGTCGCATAGAATTAGTTTTATTAGGACATTTTTGTAAACTGGAACGGCATTAAAGCACTCGCCAGCAGGAAATGTTATAAGTGGATTAGAACAGTTCTTGTACATATTTAGGATTTACATCTAATAGGTTAAATAATGTTAAAAATTAGTAATGAAAGGATTTGATGTTTAAAAGTAAAGTAGAAGCGGGATTTGAGAGGAACAACATCGAGAAAGTTTAAAAGTTGTTGAACTTAGGTCAAATGATGTTAAATATGAGTAATGAAAGGATTTGATGTTTAAAAATATTGCAGAAGTGGGATTCGAGAGGAATAACACCGGGAAAGTTTAAAAGCAGTTGAACTTAGTTTAAATGATAATGTCATTTAGTAGGTGTCCTATTCTGTGTAGGCAAAGGGAATGAAGATATACATAATAAGAGATTTTATAATATATGTATAAAAAAATTAGTGTTACTTTAAGGCTAGATTGAGTAAAATCAAGTGATTTATATGGTGACGTCATCTTAGGTAGATAGACGCATAAAAGCAGGGTGGAATACACATGAATCCATTTGGATCAAATCTGAGCTGCAGTGCGGACGGATATGGAGAAGTAGAGGTAGGTAACAATGCCACTAACAAGAATCGTAAAAATATTAAATATCTAGTCAAACAACAGTTTGAGTATTATACTTATTGGAGGCTATGATGGCTTTAGTTGAATAAAAAGACTGGAATGGGAATTAGCAGTTGAATTTGTAATAGAAACACAAACATAAACATAGAAGGAAACGGATTGTAGTTTTGTCTGCAGCTAATGGGCAGTACATTTTGGAGGGACATTGTTTAATTAAACTTTTTAATGGCGTGAGCCTGTGTGGAAAATACTGAAGTATTTGTACCATTTAAATTAAATGCCCAAGCTGCTTCAGTAATTGTGAGATGGTAAAATGGGGAAAGCTGTAAAGTAATAAAAGTTGGAGCAGATGATCTTTAATTAACGCTGGCAGAGAATCAGGATGAAATTGAACCATTTAGAGAAATAACTTTGGGCAGATTGAGAGCACATGGAGGACTGCTAACTCTAACAGGCTCATAATTGGTTTAATGTTGATTGAAATTAGGAGCGCAGGCAAAGGAGATGGTTTAGTAAGAGTAAAGGTAAATTTAGTAATGAATACTGATTGTATCAAAATAATTTCAGGATCGCGATATGCTGTATAAAATCAGTTGGCCACTCAAGTAAAGGTTAATTAAGGAGCAAATGATTAGTATTAGAACCACTTCAGGGAAACGAGATGCCATAGAACATTGAATCTCCACTATATTGGAATTTAATGGAACAAAAGAACTTGTGGTTCTTGTGTTACTATAACATTAGCATGTGTAGGAATTTGAACAAAAATGAGGAGGCTTTTCGCGTACTGCAGTTGAATTAAATTGATGCATAGTATGACAGGTAGAAATTACCAGTTAAATGTTAGTAATTAGCGACTGATGTTAAGTATGAGAACATTGTACTATGGGACTTGTGATGCAACAAGTCATAGACAAGCAACATTGTTACTGTGAAATTAGAATGGTCTTTAGCATGTCTGACTGGTTTTTTACAGAATTGCCAGTAAAAGGGGCCTGTAAAAGTATTTTACATAATGATGTGCTGAAAAACAAGAGCCTGAACAGGTAATTAATTTAAAATATGTATAAGAAAATATGATTCTATTATTTAATAGATATGAGAATTGTAAGGAAGAACACTCTGTTACAAATATATAGAATAATTATAAATGCATGATAGGAGTCGATATTGTGACCATTCAATGGGGCTAAGTAGTAACAATGACTGGATTAGTTTTATTTATGTCTTTCTTTTTCTGATCTTAGAAATTACATTGATTATAGTCGATTTAAAGTGGAAAATATCGATTTACAGTGATGTAAGGATGTAAGTGACCTAGTATTGCACAATAAATTTGCATATTGTTTGTATTATAAGATTTGTAATGTAGGCAGGATATTTATACATATTTATGTTTTTTAAGGTTTTCAAAATGCACCTCCTGAGGAAGCCAATATCTTATTGGTGAAACGTAGAGGATTTGAGCCAACATTTATAATAAAAGAATCAGACAACTGAAACACAGAAGAACTGTCTCACGTGTGTGAGTTTTGTGTTAGCCTTCTTCCCCCTCCCAGTATATGTGGGGTTCACAGAAATTGAAATGAAGATTGGCAACTTTAAACTAAAACTATGACAGCACCTCCCAGCAACAAACGGTTGTGACTGTTACTAGTTCTCCCACCTTCCACAATGCTTGACTTCCAGTTCTGTTCTAGTATACTTCCCTCTGCATTTGTCCTCTGCCTGCTCTCACCAGTCTCCTACCTCTTACCCTCCTCTCTCTTCCTCCTCTTGTCCTCTCCTCTCCTATCTCTTTGCCCCTTCCCTGGCTATTGCACACTTCCTCTGCCTGCTCTCCCCAGTCTGCTCCTACATCTTACCCCTGTTCCTCCTCTCCTCTCTCCTCCTTTTCTAGTCCTCTCATATCTCATTTCCCTCCACTGGCTATTGCCCACTACTGTATCCTAGGCCCCCCATTTCATTCCACTACCCCTTGCTATTTATGGTTGACTACTGTCTCCCAGGTCCCCCACTTCAGTCCTCTACCCCATACTATATATATCTGGCAAGGTTCCCTGGACTGCCACCTCCCTGATACCTTTGCATCCTTAGCCCAGTTTCCCTCTTCAGTGCCATTCACGCTTAACCCTCTATTAACTGCTACCCAGTTTTCTCATGTTAAACTTGTTATTGTATCAGTTTAATTGTATTTTCTATGCTAATCCCATTCAATTTTTTTTTTTATTTAATTCGTCCTCACTCACTGATATTACTGTCAATTATTGTACTTTCAATTGCCAATTTACTGTATTCTCCTGCACCAATGCTGGTATACATGTTTTGCTGTGGGTTATTGTCTCTATTTTTTGTACACCTGCTATACTGTGCAGCATTTTATTTCATGTATTTTGTTAGCCTTGTTGTACTTTTGATGTGGCGCCTTTGTAAATGAGTCCCTGACTCAAAGGTTTGTAATTCTGAGATGTCAATAAATAAATAAAGTAAGCAGGACATCATCTGCATACATTGCAAGGCGGGGCGCCATCTCCCCCAGCTACACGCCCACTACTGGATTCCCTGATTTTCTGAGCCAAAGGCTCCATATACATAGTAAAAAGGATGGGAGATAGGGGGCAACCCTGCTGGTGCCTCTATGGAGGGAAAAATAATTTGGAATGATGGCTGCCTACTTTTACACAGGCCCTCGGGAGGTGGTAGATATTTTGAATCACCTTCACCAATGGTGCCGGGAATCCCAGTCTGTCCATCACTGTGTAAAGGAAAGGCCAGGAGACCCAGTCAAAGGCTTTTTCTGCATTGATGCTAATCATGGTGGAGGAAAATTATGTGAGTTAATCTCATGTATAATGTGACAGTTATGTTTGATGCTATCTGAAGTTGCCCTCTGGTGAACAAACCCTGTTTGGTCCAAGCCTATCAGATGAGGGCAGAACGCATCGATGCATTTAGCTAAAATGCTCATAAAATACTTGTAGTCAGTATTTAATATTGATGTGGGCCTATAAGGGGCAGTACTGTGGGTTCTTACTGGGTTTTAAGAGCACAGAAATTGCAGCTCAAGACCTTGAGGGTGGGGTCCCCTTGTAAGGTGGAATTAAAAGTAGAGAGAAGGAGTGATGTTATTTGTTCTTGGAGATTTTTATAAAATTCTGTGCAGTACCCGTCGGGACCTGGGGCCTTTAAAGTTTTGGAGCGGCCAATTGCTGAAAAGATTTCTGACAATGTTATTGGTGAAAGCAATTGTTCCCCTTGATCCTGAGAGAGATGTGGAAGGTTCAAAGAATGTAAGTATGTATTTATGGCAGTTGGTGTGGCTTCCTTATCTGGGGTGTATGGCTTTTATAATGAGAGCAAAGCCCTCTGTCACCTCATGCAGTTTAGTCAGCCTCTGTATGCTTGAGGGTGTATTAAGGAGGTGACAGTGGCATTGGGCCATTGCTTGTGTCTCTGATATGCCAACAAGCAAATCGCTCTAGTCCCTACCTCATAGTAGCGTTGTCTTAGAAACGTTAGGGCTATTTCTGCTTGATGTTTACACAGGGAGCCCAAATTCAGCCTTAGTTTGTTGTAATTGGGGGAATACTGAATGGTCTCCCTGTTTGTGCACCATCTGGAGAAAGTGTAAGGTGTCCTCAAGGTTTGCTGTTGTTCCCGATGTTTTTTGGTTTTAGATGAAGTGTAATGAATTATATAACCCCATAGTACTACTGTTAGGGTGTTCCAGCTCATTGCTGGGGTGGTATCTGCTGGGGGATTGTTAGTTATAATTTCGTCTATTTTTTCAGCTTAGAATTCCTTAAACTGCGGGGATTTTAAGTAATAGGAGTATAAGCGCCAAAAAGTATTACGACATTGTAGTCCTAGATCCCAGAGGCTTATTACCATCACGTGGTCCAAATGAATGCTATCTCTTATTTTGCACCTGATGAGCTGCTGGAGATTCTCCACTTGGTAGTAGCAGTGATCTATTCTCAGTACATCTTATGCACTGCGAATAATGGGTGTAATTATGCGTCCTAGGATGTAGAGTGCCTCCAACAATTGGCCCAGCCACCTCTTGTATAAACTTTTTAAATTTCTGTGCAGAGGGTTGTTTGTGGGGGGAGGGGTTAGAAGAGCCCAGCTGGGGTTTGGGGTGACATTGAAATCTCCAGCTAACAGTATTGTACCCTTTGTAAGTTGCACAATTTTATCTAAGAGGGGCTTCATGGCAGATGCCAATAGCCCAAGGGGGCGGGGAATAAACATTAGCCAGCGTTACCTCCCTGTGATTAAGGCTGCCCTGTGCTATCACCAGGCAGCCCTGTGGATCTGCCCAGGTGTAAGTCTCCTGGAAGGGGGTTGTGTGGGGGATTTAAACAGCAACTCCACGTTTTCTACCACCGGAGAACAATGAGACGATAACCAAGGTATAACCAAACTTGGAAAGTTTAGTGTGTTCTGAATCTGACAAGTGGGTCTCCTGTAAGTAGACTACATCTGCCTTAGTTTTCTTCAGATAGGCTAGGACCCTGTATCTTTCTATTGGCGTAGAAAGCTCATTCTCATTAAATGGGAAAAGTTGGATATTAGGAGATGACATTGGAAAGTATAAGGTTAAAGGCTGTTCCTATGGGGACCCTCAAAATTCCTCCACTGCCTGTCCTGGCCGGATCTGCTCACATTCCTGCACACACCCTGAGAACTAATGAAACATGCTGACACAGTTTAACATGTGGGGACAGAAACATTTGGGAATGTTGCAATTAAAACAATGGGGGACCCAATGACTAACAATTGAAATTAGAACTGGTATGGTAAAAAACATCAATAAACAATTGTCCAAGTTTGCCTACTGGGCATTCCACAACTGTGAACTGGTAGATAGAGCTTCCATGTAGGTGGATCTAAACGTAGATCCAGATGGCTGAGATAACCCCAAGCCTGGAAGGAAATCCTCAGTTAAGGGGCTTCCTGACATTGTCAAATGTCAAGAGAAAAGGGATATATGGGGGGTGATGTCCTATGCTGCTTGTCCTGTCCCTGCATAGATACAGTATTCAGTAGAAAATTAGCCAAGGGACTGGGGAATTAAAGTGCACACAATGTCACACCTTTAATCACTCAGATTAAGGTTAGAGGACGTAACCGGCTAAGGAATCAGCCAGGCAGGTCACACACCCGCTTTGACCTGGAGGGTGGGAGGCAGAGCAAGGCCGAGAGGGCACGGGGGGGGAGGAACCCATGTCATGAAAAACAGAAGGCACCTCAGCTGCTCGGGAGACAGCAAGTTAAACAACAGCTTTAACACAATTTCATCAATCAGATCCTATCCCCCTTTGTGGGGAGGACACATTGCTATTGCTGGACTTATGCGTTACCTGAGAATTGGTTGGATGGTTTAGTGCCAGGCACTTGGCCCAGGTCAGTATAATGAGCAGATCCTCGCTAGTGAAATCAGGGACCCACCCTCTCCCCAGACCAACCTCCCCACCCCGTATCCCGCCCCATCAGAACTCAGGGAAAAATTCTCAAGTTAACCAGTAAGGCCAGACAACACCTGTTATGGGGGATTCTTAGGCTTAAACCTCTTGCCCAAAGTGAGGACAAGCAAGGCAGTGACTTATCCTGCATACCAACCGTGCTTCACCAGGGATGAGCCCCAATGTTCCAAATGTGTGCACTCACACCCGTATGGGGTGAGGGAAGAGGGAAGGGGAAGCATGCCAGTGGTGATGCACAGGAGGAGGAGGAGGTAGCTGGCACCCAAAAGCTGTGGCCAGAGCACGGGGCTTCCAGGGAGGGTTCTTATATCCCATTGCATATAGCACTTATATGGGCCTTTTCTGCTCAGTTTACTGATACGTGTGTAGGATTGCTGAGCTGGCCACAAGTAAACACCTCCCTAAGTGCTCCACGCCTGGGAGCAATTATCTCAGTAGTCCTTCCACTATTCAAGGTAGTTGTTGTCTCATAGGGCTAGGGAGGTGGGAGACACTGTCATCATCCACGAGGTGCATCAGTCGTTGACATAGACAGAGGAAACACCCCAGCCCCTCTCAGAGCAAACCTGAGTAGTCAGTCTCTTTGAGAAGATCTTTTACTCTGGGAGGTCCCAGACCTCCCACCCAGACACACCTGACCCACCCCCAGGCACCTGATCCCCTAACACTATAGAGAAATAACAATGTTTTTAGCAGTCATAACATTTACTCCCCCAATTATGAAACCATCGTCAGTTTACCTGTGCCATAAGAGACAGGCAGCATGTAGAAAGATTATGGAGGGTGGCTGAAAACTGTAGTTGATAGTCCTCACATCTCAGCTTCAGTCAAAACAGTGCTTCGGAACTACGCTGAGAGAGAGAGAAAAAAAGAAAAAAGATAAAGTGGACAGTATGTTATTAGTGACTAGCTGTAAAAAGATAATTTGTAAACCATTACCTGATTTATGCAATTCAAAACAGCAAAACCTGAATATAATTTTAAAACTGTGCAGAATAAAGTCATGAGCTTATGCGTTGGTAGATAAGTTTACCCATCAATGTTCCAAACTGACTGCAGGTTAAATCACGAGTGGGCCTCCATGGTAGCAGGTTCGATCCCCCCCCCCCCCAGAAAGTAGACAAATATTTCCATAAACATCAAGGCCAGGCTCAGTAGCCCAGAGGCCTGCAAAGGGCAGCCTGAGAGTGCAGAGAGAAAGAGGAGTGAGGGAGAGGAAGGGGGCTAAAGCCCATCAAGGCACAGGGCATCAAAGACCTGGAGAATTGCAGAAATGAGGGCTAGTCCACCTCAGGATCATGCCGCTGACAGAGGGGCTGTTGCTGCTGTCTGTCTGTCATCTACAGTTTGTTGGAGGAACCCGATCCCTGTTTATAGCGTGAGACTTTCTGGGTTTGCTGCCACCGTTGCTGCGACAGGCGAGAGGCCAGGGTGGACCCTCATGGATGGGGAGTGGGCATCTTGGAACCTCTATAATTCTTTTAGTTAGTTCCTGTGCTACCTCTGCAGCTGTCTCAAATGACCAGGAGTCATCCAGGAAAAATATCACCATTTTTGCTGGGTACGGGGTGCAGAAACTCAACCTGGCCATGTTCAGAGCCTTCATCAAGGGGAGGTAAGTTCTTCTCCTTGCCATTACCTTCGGGGCATAATCATTTTCAAAGAATAATCTGTGATTGTGAAATGTCACTATACCCTTCTTCCATGCTGTGTGTATGATGGTTTCTTTTTCTTGATGGTGCAGCATTTGCAATAGTATGGTGTGTGGCCTAGCTCCGGGCGCTGGCTTTGGGCCCAGAGTTTGGTGAGCATGCTCAGTTTCTAACGTGAGATCTGGGGGGATTTGGAGCATGGATTTCAGCAGCTCTTGCATGAATTGGAAATAAATTTGTACCCTCATCCTCCTCCGGAATGCCAGAAATTCATATATTGTTGCACCAATTAAGACTTTTGGTGTCTTCAGCTCTGTCCTCCAGGGACTTGACAGATTGGTGTAGCTGAAGGATGACACGCTCTGTGCAGTCAATTCTATGATCAGATGAGGAGAGCTGCTCCTCTATGCCATCCTGCTATTTCTCAGTCTTATTAATATCAATTCTGAGGGCTGCGGTTGTGGATCCCATTTCTTTTCTAAAGTCTTGTAATTCTGCTAACATTAAAGCCATTTGTTTTTGGAGAGTCACTGCCCCAACTTTGTTAGCTTAGGCACAGCCACACCATGAGGGTAGGGAGGGAGGCCTGTGAACTCGCCTCTGAATCACCCCAAGACAATCCCTCAGGATCTGGCATATTTTCCAGGAGCAGGTGTGAAGTCCCTCGGCATGTCATGATGCAGGAACCTTCCAATGTTGGTTTATGTCCTTTTGTAAGAGGCCATGATAAAAGAAGGATGTTGGCAGGGACAGTGCAGCGCAGTCTTTGGAGTGCTGCTAGATCCACTACGGCCACCGAAGTCTCTACAGACACTCTTAGAATAACATCTGTCAAGTACAACAGCTTGTTACCATGAGAAACAGAACATTAATCGTGATATTGCTGAACTGAATTGCTTTATCTTAACTGAAAAAAGAGGACAAGTGAGTGCAATTCATGTAAGGTAACTCATTAAAGACATTTTTGCCAGCAGTTTTGCCAGAGGTACCTAGGAGAACTGATAAATCATCAGTCATGTGTTTTGAAGGTTAGTCATGACTAGAGATGTTGTAAAGTTTTAATTTACAGGTGAAGTTAAGGCAGTTGCCAAATCCGCCTCTGCAGATAATTTTGCAAAGTTTTCTGTTTCATGGGAAATTCATCATTGGTAACTTCACTTGGCAACTTTGTCTGTAACTTCTCCTTTGAGGTACACCAAGACGAAGTTGAGTCAAGATGAGGCTACTGATACACAAAATTCTCAAGGTCAGCAGTCCTCTGCCCCCCCCACTCCATAGCAGCCTGAAGACCCTATGCCAACGCCCCCTTGTGGTAACACCAGCATAGGCTGCATCCACTCATTGTCTCAGTCAGGAGCAACTCTAACATGTTCTGACCTGTCTCTGTAATCCAGTTACACTCTTCACTGCCAGTGTGACACGCTGGCAAATACCCAGAGTGTTGCTACCACTACAAATGGGCTTGTTACAATTTTTCTCTCAAGCAGAGTTGAATACTACCCCAAGAACCTGTGCACACTGTGCTGTAATGCACAGAAAGGAGCTACCACCTGTTTGGCCACTGGTCCACATATCCATACTGGGGACCTATTGTCCAGATCAGGCTCAGTGCCACCAGCACCAGCAGTCAAGGGGGCACTAGCAACCTCCCCCTTGACCACTGTTCCTAATCCTGAGCCAGAGATTTTGGTACCTCTCAGACTTATCCTCTCATCATCGCCTCCCTCAGCACCCACCAGCACTGATGCCACAGATGAGGCAGAGAATAATTTGGCAACACTAATGCCACCACCCCACTTCCACCAACTACTCCTTTGCTACTACTACTACTACTGGCCCCACAGCCAATGGGCGAAGCTGCTGCAGAGGTAGTTTGGGTGCAACATTTTGCCAAACAGAACCTACAGGTATGTACTTTTTAGGCAATCTTGCTGGCACCTCTCCCTTAACTCAAGCTTCTTTTTCCAGTCACTTTATATATTTAGATTTGTAATATTGCAAGAAAAAAAAAATACTGCAGTAAAACTAAATACTAGTAGAAGACAACACCTCACCAGAGGGATTAGCAGTCTTTTTTTCCCTTCCTGGCTGCCCAGAAACCAGAGACTTTGTTGTAGTGGTGATTCCCTTAAACCGTGTTACAGCACAGCGTGCATCCACCCTGCTGTTAACACAGTTTAAGGCAACTGTGTTGGTCAAGAACCATGCTAAAACCATGCTCTGTGCAGGATTAAGGGAATTCACTAAATCTGGAAAGTAGTTTACCTGTTTTGTTCTAATTTTCTTTTGTCAGGCTTGCTTCAAATAAAAAAATATATTAACTGTTCATCTCAACTCTCAGGTTGATTTTATAAGAACAAAAATGTGTTGTTTAGGCATAACTTGGTCAATGATTATCAGATTTGTCTGAAACTTGGTATGGTTGTAGTCCACAAGGCGATACATACGTGGCACATGTTTGATGATTATTGGACTTAAATTGTGGATTTGACACTATGGTAAATTTAGGCATTAATTTTGGGGCGCTTTGTAAGTATGTGTTAGTTTTATAGTACTCATTGAGACCTTTTTATATACAGATTGTCTGTTAGTTCCAAAATTGATGGAGTTACTGCCTGTTACAGTTGCAATGTTATCCTATGAGAATTTTCATATTTTAAACGTTATGTTTTAATATGTCTATTTTCAGTTGGCATTTCTGGGGAGAGAGAGTCTTGTAGTACTCACTGAGACCTTTTTTCATATCTAGATTGTCTGTTAGTTCCAAAGATTGATAGAGTTATGGCTTGTTAAATCTGCAATGTTATCCTATGGGAATTTTAATTTTTTAATTTTTATGTCTTCTATATGTCTGTTTTTCTGTTGTTATTTCTTAGAGGCTTAGACTTGTAGAACTCATTCCCTTTCTGTTAATACATAGCTTATTTACAAAGATCAACAGAATCTGTTTATTATACCTTTTTGATATTTTTATTTTTTTCGTTGTCTTTACTGTTTTCTGTCCATCTGTCTGTCTGTCTCTCTCTCTCTTTCTTTGGTTTGGCTTCTAGTTTATAATTTAGTAATCAGTGATAGAGCATGGTCATCATGGTGTTCGCACTTGTGGTGGGGCCATCCATCTTCATCAGCCTCAGTTTTTTGGGGAGTGCTATCCCGAATACCACCTTACCTCCTCCTCCTCCCAGTGCAGCAGCACCAGCAGCCCCACCACCTGATCCTTCGACTGGGCCATGCCCACAGCAGAAGGAGGACTTTAGTGTTGTCCTGGTCCCAGACAAGCAGCAGCAGCAGCAACAGCAGCAAGACATTAGTGTTGTCCTGGTCCCAGACTATCAGAAGCAGCAGCAGCAGCAGCAGGAGGACATTAATGTTGTCCTGGTCCCAGACCATCAGGAGCAGCAGCAGGAGGACGTTAGTGTTGTCCTGGTCCCAGACCATCAGGAGCAGCAGCAGGAGGACGTTAGGTTGTCCTGGTCCCAGACTATCAGAAGCAGCAGCAGGAGGACATTAATGTTGTCCTGGTCCCAGACCATCAGGAGCAGCAGCAGGAGGATGTGATGTTGTCCTGGTCCAAGACTATCAGAGAGCAGAAGTAGGAGGACAATAGTGTTGTCCTGGTCCCAGACAATCAGGAGCAGCAGCAGCAGGACTTTAGTGTTGTCCTGGTCCCAGACTAACAGGAGCAGCAGCAGGAGGACATTGGTGCTGTTCTGGTCCCAGACCATCAGGAGCAGCAGCAGGAGGACATTGGTGCTGTTCTGGTCCCAGACTATTAGGAGCAGTAGCAGCAGCAGGAGGAGGAGGTCATTAATGTTGTCCTGGTCCCAGACTATCAGGAGCAACAGTAGCAGGAGGACATTAGTGTTGTTCTGGTCCCAGACTATCAGGAGCAGCAGCAGGAGGAGGACATTAGTGTTGTTCTGGTCCCAGACTATCAGGAGCAGCAGCAGGAGGAGGAGGACATTAGTGTTGTCCTGACCCCAGACTATCAGGCACAGAAGCAGGAGGACATTAATGTTGTCCTTGTCCCAGACCATCAGGAGCAGCAGCAGCAGGAGGACATTAGTGTTGTCCTAGTCTCAGACCATCAGGAGCAGCAGGAGGAAGAAATGGAGGAGCAAGAACCCCCTGTGCCTCCCCATTGTGGTTCCACAACCACCACCACCACCACCTCCACTACCAGCACCATCTCTCCCCCCCCCGCCCGCAAAGGAGACCTCTGTTCATCCAGCAGCAGCACCCTGCCATCCATGCCGCCCACATCTCAAGTCCTCTCTTGTGTGGTCTTCTTTTAACTATGACCCTTGTGACCACAGTGTAGTCTCTTGCAACCTATGCAATAAATTTGTCTGCCAGGGCAAGCAGGTCACATGGTACATCTTTATACACTGAGTTTGTTTCACTTTGGGTTTTAGTGTGAGTTAGTCAGTGGAGGAGCTAGGAGAATATAACTTTCAGAGCTACATAGACAGATGCAAATCCTCATTTTTCAGTACTTCAGCAGTTTTGTTTTATTTTCTACTCATTCTCCTTAATTCTTTGACTTACTAGGGTACTTTAGTTTATATTTCTGCAAGAGGCAGCAAGAGGGGGTGGTCCAGCAGCCCTCCAAACAGTATTGCAGTTGTCCTCAGTTCTGCAGCAACAGCAACCCCCCATATGCCACAGCACAGTACCAGCAGCAGCAGCATGTAGTGACAGTGACACCACAACCCATTGACCCCTACTTCTGCACCTGCAACACCTGCCCCTGCGCCCCTCATGGTTGTGACAGCACTGCCCGAACCCTAAATGGAAGAGGAGACCATGTGTCTCCTCCCCTTGACAGCAACATAAGTCCCTCTGCACAGAGCATGTCATGTTCCCATGTGCACACAGTTTCTGCCACCAGTGTATCCACAGCCACTGGGAGGAGAGCAGTGGGGGCTATAGCTGCCCTCAGTGCCAAAAGTCTTTTATAACTATAAGCTACTCTAAGAATCTTTTTGGCTGCCAGTCTGGTGGAGAATGTCAGATATAACACTTTGGCATCCAGAAAATCTACCCCTCTGGAGGATCTGTTTCAGTTTGTTCATTGACCCCTTCCCACATTTCCAGCTCCATATATGACTAAATTACATCTGCACTTCTAAGAAATTAATGGGGCATTCCAGTATTTCAAATGGAAAAAGACAGAGCTTGTTCTTTATTCAGTCCCAGCTAACCTTTACCTGGATCCCAATACAGCTGATGCCAAGCTTCTTTTGACAGGGAACAACACTGTTGTGGAGGAGTCAGAAAAGCAATGGCTTCTTCCTAACTACGGCAAGCGCTTCACATAATTCCTGGGAGTACTGATCATGGAATCATTCAACACTGGGCACCACTACAGAGACATTGATGCTGAAGGAAAAGGTGCCTGTTATCTAGGCATAACAACTGCAGAAAGTGAATGGAAAGGTTAACCAGTGGTTAAACTGCAAATGTTTGGGTGGAGGAACTCTAACATCTAGATTTCTAGGTGGTGGAGAACGTCAGATATAGCACTTTGGCGTCCAGAAAATCTACCCCTCTGGAAGATCTGTTTCAGCCCATTTATAGGCCTCTTCTCACATTTCCAGCTCCATATATGACTAAATTAAATATGCATGATTAAGGAAAAGTATAATTTATTTTAATAACTTGACTGTGGCCTTGAAGGAAGGAGGAGACTCTCTCACTTCATCTTGGATGAGGTAGATAGATTGTATTTAGTTGACGCAAGTAAACATATGTAAGCAATAACCCACGACAGGGTGTGGGGTTATAGGCATTTAATCCATGCCTGGGGTGTGTTGTGAGGCACGAAACCTCAGGTTGAGTGTCCTCACAGCACCCCAGGCATGGATTAAATGCCGATAACCCCACACCCTGGAGTGGGTTATTGTGCTTATAATATGGGTTACCTTTCAGATAGGGCAGAACTCCTCAAAACCTGCTTCCCCCCATTTTACTGTGAAAAAGGAATGTTATCCTTCCACCTTGCAAAGTAGTGCCTCTGAAAAAATACATTCTATGGCTTGTCATGCATCCAGAAATCTCATAAATGTCACTTTGCACTTCTTTCTTTCTATTTCTGGTGGATTACAAAGTATCAGGTTGCATATGACTGGTATAGGGTGTAAACCCCTGTAATATCACCATGTACAAGACTCACACTGACTTTGTCTGGGGAGCTGCTGACCATGGATTAAAGTGTGAGTTTAATCAATGGTTGCACCGCTATGCAAAGTCCGTCTGAGATTGCTAGTGACTTTAATCAACTCTTGCAGCGCGATTGAAAGTCCGTTGGAGATTGCTACCATGCATGCTGATAGGATCTTCCACTGTAAGATAGGAGGCTAGAACCAAAGCATGTCTCAAAAATATATATTTTGTACTTTCAAGCACGATTGCATCTAGGGTGTGAGTGACATTCATTCAGTCAGGATCTGCCGTTCGCTGCATAGTGATGATTTCACAAACTGCAAATAGCTGCAGATACCTGAAGAGGGTGAACAGACAACAAAATGAGTGAGCACTACATCTTGTTAGCATCTCACTGTGCTGTCACTGTCCACCTGTCTGTCACTTGGTTTCAGTTACTGTGCGGGTTGGGAAGGGGGAGAATATGGAGGTGCCACTGTCTCTGCCATCTTATGACAGAGCGTTGTATCCGACACCACCACATATCATGTCAGTAGCCCTGCAGTGGTGAGAGTGCCACCAGATGGGCGGGTAGCAAAATACAGTACTTGTCCTTCCCGGAAAGTGTTGGTTCCTAGCGCAGTTCGAATGAAAGGCAAGCAGAATTGATCTGGCAGCAGGCGGGGGAGTCTCGCTCTGTGTGCAGTCTGGAGCTGTCAGAGAGGCAGCCTCGGCTTGAGTCTGGCCAGCCAGGGCTGGCTGCCACGGAGCTTGCAGCGGTGGAGGAGGCTTGGCCCTCCCCGCTTTCTTCACCGGCCAGTGTCTGCATTTCTTGATGCAAACTGTCAGAGCAGGTGGCTCGTGGTCAGGGGAAACGTGGTGCTCTCCTGCTGTCCTTCCCCCAACTTCTGCTGCAGGCAGCAGCACCTGTTCTGCTATCCTCCATGATCTTCTATTGAATCTACGCCCTCCGTAGGAACGGAAAGAAATTTGACGCCACTCCCCTTACGATGTGTGTTCCAATGTTACTAGCATGGTTGTTAGAGGGACAGGATGCTGCTTTTTATACAAGAGGGCTTCTGGTTTACAAAAAAATTTAACAACACTGCTGTTCTGTGTAGAGAGAGTGGGGTTAATATGTACACAGGCAGCACACTGCAGCAGTTCTGAGTTCAATGTCCCACTGTCAGTTTTGCTCTCTGTGTGCCTCTGTCCCCCAGTTGTGTCTGGTGGCCACTGAGCTGCTTGACAAGCATGCAGGACCAAGGTTTTATTTATTTTTTCATCTTGGAGAATGGCTTCTCTGTCTGGGAAGCTTCTGTCAAACCACTCATCTATGCTCAAAGTGCCAAACAAAGACACGCTTACATCCGTTTCTCCATGGCTGATACCATTTGCTCTGCTCGCTAAGAACTAGAAAACCATGGCTGCTGAAAAAGCCAGCACAGCAAGCTGTGCAGATCCCTCCACAGTGTGATGAAGTCAACTGTTATGTGAGGAAGACGATCTGACAGGTAAACTATGGATTAAATAGGAAATTTAATCCATGGACACCTGACAAGTCTTAGCCAATCAGTTTTACTTTCAAAGATAACCTATGTTATACATTTCTTTAAATGATTAAGGACAGCTATAATTTAATAATGTGATCGTGAGGTTGGCCCAGTGGCACTGAGGGCTGAGGTGCAGGCCACACCTTGCACCATGCTGATGACCTGAGTTCAGGAGCGAGCTCAGACCGCTGGGGTTGGGGGCTGGGAGATGATAGTAGCGCTGCTGGGCTGCTCTCATCTCCCTGATTGGGGAGGCAAGATTCCTTACTCTCAGCTGACACTAGGTGGAGGCTGGGTGTCAGAGCCATCTCATTTTAGACACAATAGATGTGGTGGAGTCAACACAAGGGTAACCCCCACATGGGAAAGGCTTACTGTGCTTGCCTCCTGCCGCCTTGCCACTACCAGTTCTGGTCCTGTAATGCTGCCCTGGGTTGCTCCTACTGGCCCCTGGTGTAATTCCTGTACAGGGGTCTGAAGGAGTAAAGAATTAAAACTGCAAGTTTGGTGGTTGCAAAGGCTGTGCTGTTTGTGCGAGTGTTCATGCAGGAGGACTACCAGCTCACCTGTCTGCAGCAGCGCTATGGTGTTCAGTTGTAAAGCCACTGAGGCAGCTCAGCAGTGCTCCCACTCATGTTCTCCTGACCCCTGGGACTCTAGAAATGCTAATTGGGGGTTTGGAGGCACACAGGAGGGGAGTAAATAAAACCTGAACAAGCACTCTCAAGTGCTATACCTTAAAGGCGATGTTTTCTTTAGAAGCAGCCGAGGCTTCATTGAATGAATGGAAGCTCTGCCTGTTGCCTGGGGGTCAGTGCTACAGTGCTAGTGACAGGCAGGGGGTCTCTGCCTCGCCCACTCTGCCACCAGACAGTAGGGCAGGGGCAACTACAAAGCCATAGGGGCAATAGATGTTAAAATATTACTGTTTGCCTGCTAAAAGAAGTTAAAGATGGACTTTGTATAAACAATGTTTTAAGCAGCCATTCTGTTACATCTGACCCTATTTCCACCAATCAGTAATTAAGGAACCTGAAGGACTGTAGCTATGGCTTCTGGTTAGGGGAAGGACAATGTTCTTGGTGCCTAAATGGGCAATCAATCAGGCGTCGTCTTGACCTGATGCATTTTAATTTCTCCTGTGATGTCACAAGTACACTTGTACGCAGTGCAAGACATACAGGAGGCCCTTAAAGACCATGTAGGCCTTCAATTTCAGGATCAGGATGACAATGCTGATTCTGAGACTACAGATTGACAATTACAGGCCCCAGTCCGGATTATGAGTAACCTGATTGTGGACACACATGGATGGCCTTGTATAAAGACCACGGTTGGGGGCCCCCAACTTACCATGCTTCTGGACACCGGAGCAGCCACGTCAGTCCTCCATGACAAGGACCCAGTCTCATCTAACTGGTCTACCGGCTGGAAGACCAGTGCACAGGGTGTAGATGGTACCCAGCTACACACCTACCAATCTATACCTCTGCCTGTAATGGTAGGCCACCTCAGGACTAATTTTGCCTTTGACTTCATGGTTCTACGTCATCACCCCAGCATATTGGGTATGGACTTCTTAGCGCTGCATGGCTGTGTAGTGGATCTAGCCAACAGGCTACTCATACAGGTCAAAGGAAAATGTCATGCTGTCACCATCCCAGACTTGCACGTGGTGGCAGCCATCTCCGATAACAACAAGCAGTATGATGTCATGGCTTTGTTCAAAAGTCATGACCTGTTTTCTGAGCTTGTACCTCTGTTGCAAAAACATCTTGAAGTGTTTGCCACCAACAAACTTGACTGTGGTAGGACAGCTTTATGGACAAATTCAATGCTGCAGTTGATCCTCTCAACCCCCAAGGACAGTTACAGCTTGGGGCTGTCTGGCTGAAGCTCTTTGTGAGGCAGGAGGGCTTGGACTGTTGTGTCTCAGGAAAAGTTTGGGAGTCGGCCTAAGGCTTTCACAGTCAAGCACCTGGAGACTTGCCTAAAGCTCTCTATCATCTGGAGGGCCAGAGTACAGGTGGAAGAACTGTTCGCAACTAAAACTTTGCAGCAGCTGAGGGAAGCCCTCAGCCTGAGAGGAGGGTTGGACTGTATTCCTGCCAACAGCCCAAGTGCTGCCTGGGCCACAGTCAGGGACTGTTGCCGAAACTTCCCCCTTGCCTGAGGGATCCAGTCTGAAGTAAGAGAAGCCATTGTGGCTTGAAACCTGCAATTCAGAGATTGCCTGAGAGACTTTCAGCCACCTTCAGCCTGGAAGTGATCCAGACCTGCTTCCAGAGGTATCCACTACTGCCAGCCACAGAGAGGGAAAAGACTGTGTAATTCCTGAGTGCCAAAAGTAGAAGTTTCTACCAGAAGGACAGTCTGAGGAATCAGCCAGGTAGTGCTACAGCCAGGCATTACCCAGTGTTTGCCCCGAGACTAGTGGATATGCATGTGGCCCTGGTCCTCAGTATTGGTCTGCTCCAGCATTCCTGGAGATGGTTGCCAGAAGGTGACAAGCTGCCATACTCTGCAAGCAAGCCAGAAGGTGACAAGCTTCCCAGTCCTACCACAGCCAGTAGCTGCCACCCCTTTTGTACAGCTCGAGGCCCCTGCTCGACTGATGGCACTTGTCATCTCATACAGACCCTGCCAGAACTGAGCTACAGAACCATGAGTAACTGTAGGGCCTGCCCTGACATGGGGAGTTATACAAAATTCATTCCAAGTGTTATTTGTAGTTTAAAAGTGCACCAACGCTAGACCAACCAACAGCAACATACAGGTCTGCAACTAACCCTGGGTACCCAGTTAGAACTTCAAGGGGCACTGGCACCAGTGGGGAGGTGGGCAGTTTAAATCTGTGTTGCTGTTGGGGGTGAGCTCTGGTGTGATTATTGTTTATGGTCTTACTAGTGATCCAGTAATCAAGCTGTCGTTCATCTTTGCACTCCCATTTCCATTCCCCTGTTAATAAAATATTCACTGTTGTTGGTTAAAACTGTCTGTGAGCATATTATTAGCTATAGTCAAGAATTGCATGCAAATCCATATGGAAAAAATCTATATTTTTTAATATCTTAAATATATCCTAGTGTCCATAAATATATCCTAATATATGTCAGATATTAGTCATAATTTCAGATATATTTTCAAATATATTCAAGATATTCACAGAATGATTCAAACACATGTCAGATATGTTTCAAAGTATTTAGGTATAGTTTCAGATATATTCAAAATATTCACAGAAGTGTCAGATACTAGTCACAGTTTTCAGATATATTTTCAGATATATGTAAGATATTCACAGAATGGTTCAGGATGTATCATAAGTTGGAAACATCTTTGATTATATATATATATATACATTTAAAATGTAGTTCTTTAAATTAAGTTTGTACAATCTGTTTATGTAGTTCTATTTTAACTATATATTTATACAATAGGTGAGACATATTGCAGTGAAATAAACATGTTATTTTCACTGCAGTGAAATACATCCTGATGATGTCAGCAGAGTTAAAATAAATACCATTTATTACACCCTGAAACCCGCGCTAAACCCGCACTAACCCTGCGCAAGCCACGCAAATTGTACATTTTGCAACAGTGAGGCCCCTTTATATAAATAGGACACATGATATGCACATCGTGGAATATGAAAAATATTTTCACTCCTGCCTTGTGAGCACTATATATTTCACTCATGCCTTTGGCACTTGTGAAATATCTAGGCTCACTCTGCAGGAGTGAAAATATTTTCCATATTCCACTCGTGTCCATCATGTATCTCCTATATCTATTCTATCTATATATATATATATACTGTATAAATATATATATATATATATATGTAATGGTAGCATGGTAGTGCTACCATAGTTAGGGTTGAGGAGCCCTTTTAAGGTTAAAGGGTCAAACTTTGTACCTTAATAACTTTGCCACTGTCCAACGGATTTGCCTGAAATTTGGAATGTATGACCAAGAACCATACATCTTGGGATCTGCCAACTTTCGTACCAGTCAGATATACAGCTGCAGAGTTATTAAGCGTGATCTGCATGCTCATTTATGCTTTCTGGTGAATTCTTTGCTCGCGCCTACAGGTCGCATTGTGCGACTGGTCCGAAAACTTCAGGGAATGTGCGGCTGGGGTCCCCAATGTGCCTTTCAAAGATTTCATGAAAATATATTAAATGATTCAAAAGTTATTCAAAAAACAATTTCCCATTGTAAGTCAATGGGAAAAGTTAACAAAAAGTTCAACACTTTCGCAAATGCACTTTTTAGTGTCGCAAATGGCCCTAGTAGTGTCGCAAATCCACCATTTTGTTTTCAGTTATTGATCAGAAAAATGCTTGGCATTTAAATTTGGGACCCTCTAGCAGCACAATTCTTTTTGTGTTTACCTAGTCGGACCCTGAGGATGCTAGGCATATCTTTATATATATATATATATATGTATATATATATATATATATATATACAGCTTATTTTGACTATGTATGATATATATTATGATTTACCTGTGCCTGTTTACTTTTTTGAGGCCATTATCGATGGTAATTATCATAGAAACCCTAAAATTATATTAATAAAATATGTTTAAATTATAAAGACGTGTGTGCAAAATTACCCAACCTTTTAAATAACAGTTTTGAACTTGGGTAAAGCAGTTTATACTTTCTGGTTGTCAAAGGCCCAATTAGTTCTGCCTCATGCCCAATAATATGCACATTCTTTTTATAATCTATGTTATCATTGGTCTCTTGTGGATTACCAGCAATTGTTTCATATGAGCCCATATGGAAAATAACTATACTGTATTTTGTTAATATCTAGATTATATGCCAAATACATCACATATTTCTGATATCTGTGCATTTTTCCAGTTATGCTTCAGATATTTGCAGAATTCAATGAGGTATGTCTTATACTTGTCATTGATATTCTAAATGTATATGTTTTGTTATACTGTCAAAGAACATATTTTGTTTTACTTTTTAATGTTTTTATGGACTCTACAATGAAAAATCATTATAGTTTTATGCAAGCAGAATTTTACCCTGGAATTTCTACAATAAGTGTATGTCAGCAAACATATATTTTCAATATATTAGGAATTTATATTCTGAGATATATTTCATAAATGTTAATATAGGTTCGGCCTGACATGCATCTGGAAAGTATCTGTAATAAATATATTATATATCCATATACTACATTGTAAATATATGTTTCACATAGCAAATAAATATGTTTTATAATTTATAAATATGACTGGAATATATATTACATATACATTTAAAATACACATAGGCTACATTCTGTAAATATATGTTGAATGCACTATTTCTACATGAAAGATAAAATGTAAGACCAAAGCCCAAAGTAGCAATACACATAGTAAAAATCAGACCTCCCCACAGGACTGGCATTTTGTGCTGTTCCCTTGCTTTAAGAAAGTGTGAAATATTTGTGCTGTGGGAAAGTCTGTTTTTCACTATTGCTACTTTTGGCTTTAGTTTAACAATTTTTCCTTTACTGTACAAATAAATTTTGTGATGGAAAATCCAAGAAGTGCCTTCTGGAGCTTCTGCTGTCAGTAAAATATGAATCTTGTTTGCTTGCAAGATAACGATGTGTAGAATATATGCAGAATATATTATTTGTATATATCTACATATATATATATAAAATATATTTATGCAAATGCTTGCTATGGACTGTGTACAGATTTGCATCACTAATTTGCATATTTCAAAGTACAGTTGATTTATTTATTAGCTTTTGGTAACCAGGTAAGTGCATTAGGCAAAATTCCTGCCTATTTTCAAGCACGACCGGAGTGTACAACAGTAAGGGGACACAATATAACAAACACAGGTATATACACAGCAACATTTGACCACCACGAGGGCAGATTGACAAGTGTACAGAGAAAAACAACCAGAGTAGAATGAGGTAATACTAAACCAGCCAGGTAGATTTTTCAGGAGCTTGGTATGAAGACTTAGCAGTTCAAGGATTACACAGGAACTCAGAATGACTACTTAGCAAGCGTTAGACATGGAGTGAACAGAAGGACCAGAGAGGAAAATCAGGAGCACTTGCAGATACCAGGAGAGATCAAGTAAGAAAAAAGTGCTTTTTTGAATGAGTAGTGAGATGGGGAATGCTTTATGTCAGTAGGAAGGGAGTTCCAGAATTTGAGAACAAGATGGGAGAAAGCACTTTCACCCATTTTAGTAGAGCAAGGAGGAACGGCGAGCAGGGGAGAAGATGAAGACCTTAGGTGATGGGCTTGGATAACTGGTTTGAGCATAGCCACTAGTGTGTCAGGACATGGTGGATGGGATAAGGAATCAATAAAGTTACCCAGAGTGTAGGAGTGTATACCATCGGGAGACAGCCAGTTTAGTGTAGAGTAGAGAAGGCAGTGATAGGTGAGATGGGGGGGGCAGACAGGGCAAATCTGCAGATGTTATTGTATGCGGTGTTCCATTTATGCAGATCCACTGCTTTAGCATGAGAGAAGACTGGGAGAGCATATTTCAGTCCTGGGAGTAGGACTTGGGCATGGAGATCCGGGCTGAAGCAGTAAGTGAGTGGCGATTCTGTATGCAGTTCCGATCTTCGAGCGGACATATTGACAGACCTCATTGATATGCAAGATGAAGTTGAGTTGGGGGTCAAGAGTCACCCCAAGGTATTTGAAGGATTTTGTGTTGGTTAGTACAGATTCATCTGGGCATTGGACCCGCAGGTGGTGGGATTCGACATTGACTTTCCTTAGGGACCCAAGAAGCATGGCCTGAGTTTTTGACTGACTGAGGATTAATTGGTTTGAGGAGAGCCAGTCCTAGGTCTGACTGAAAGAGGATGATAGGTGCACATTAATGTTATTGACAGATGAGGAGGAAGTATATAGAAGTAAGTCATCAGTGTACATGATAGATTTACAGTGGGTGGTGGAGGTCAGTATGGAATTGACAAAGATGGAGAACAGCAATGGTCCCAGTATAGATCCCTGAGGTACACTGCAGGAGATGGCAGAGGGAGATGATTGGACTTTGCAGAAGGAGGTTGTTTGGGAACGACAGTCAAGATAGCTTTTGAACCAGGACAAGGTGGGGTGAGTAGCACCAAGGCCCTGTAGTTCGAGAAGTAGGAGGGGATGGTTAACCAGGTTGGATGCTTTAGTAAGGTCAATGAATACGGCTCCGGTGAGTAGTCCATTATCCATGTTTGTCTTGACATCACTGGTGAGCAGGATAAGTGCCGTGGTGGTGCTGTGTCTGGGCCTAAATCCATGCTGGATAGGGGACAGAAGATTGCGTTCAGTCAGTTGAGAGACAACCTGGCCATGGACTAATTTTTCAAGTAGTTTGCTAAGGGTAGGTATAGCAATGGGCCTATAATTAGTTAGTCTGTTGAGGTCGCCTTTTTTGAACACCAGAATTATTCTGGTCAATTTCCAAATAAGAAGAACAGCTGAGGTGGAGATGGAGAGATTGAAAAGTCTGGTTACTGGTGTTGCTAATAGGGAGGCCGCCAGTCATAGGATCCTAGGTTCAAGTCCATCCGTACCCACACTGCCATGAGGAGAGATGGATCTAAGGAGCTTTAGTATCTCGAGTCTTGTGACAGAAGCAAGCTTCAGTGGTGCTGGGGCATCAGAGTTGTCCTGAAGGAAAGTAGGAGAGCCAGGAGGAGAAGCCTGAGGGAAGGTAGGGAGCATTGTGAAGATCGAGTTAAAAGCTTTGGCAATAGTTAGGGGATGGTTGCAGCTGACCTCATTTACCAACATATCCCTAGGGGTCTGTGGCCTGTTGTTCCCTAGGATTTCATTTATTTATGTCCAGTATTGTTTAGGATTAGAAGAGGAAGAATGAAGTAGCTCTGTAGTAGTTGCTTTTGGCCAGCCTGACGTCCTTCTTGCAGGCATTTTTAAGGCCCCATATTCTTCATAGTCTGACTGTAGGGCAGAGGATTTCCATTTCACCTATAGTCTATCCCTTAGTTTTAGGCGCTGGACTAGCGGGCGCTTAAGCCACTTAGTTGGTTTGCCCTTCACCCTACGAGTTGAGGCGGGGATATGTCTCTTCTGTAGGGATGTTAAGATGTTGGTGAAATATTCAGTAGCATAGTTGACATCATTGGTGATGAACATATGGACCCAGTCAGCCAGGCTGAGGTCCTGAAGAAAGGTGGCTGTATCCAGGAGGGCAAAATTAGGGAAGAATAGAATTTTCGGAGGATAAGTTGGAGGGGAGGCCTCCCACATGCAGTATATGGGGCAGTGGTCACTGATGGAGTCCGCTAGGACTCCTGAGGAGCTAATCCGGTCCACTCTATTGGTAAGTATGCAGTCAATGAGCATCCTGCTGGAACCATTGGAGGAGACTCCGGTGGGAGATGCAATAATTTGAGTCAAGTTAGCTTTGCTAAGAGTAGATGCTAAGTGAGAGGCATTTGAGCCCAGCCAGTCCAGGTTGAAATCTCCAAGGCAGATAGTGTCACTTTTAATGGATACCAAGGGTAGTCGGTCAATGAGTTCCTCAAGACCGAGCTTACTGTTTCTTGGAGGGGAATAAACATTAAGGATGTGGAGTTACTTTGTGCCTCCCAATAGGAGGACAGTGCATTAATTCACAGTGCATAAGGGAGTACCAGGTACTAGAGATATATTAAGCTGTGGTTTGAAATACAATGCCAGACCACCACCCCCTTGGGAGCTGTACAGTCCATGTGAAGCATATTGTACCCTGGGAGGGCACATGCTGAGTTAGGGACTGAGGATTTTAACCAAGTTTCTGACAATGCAAGGATATCAGGGTTATGAACATGCACCCATGCTTCCAGCTCAGGGAGATTGGCTAACAGACTTCTGATATTAATGTGAGAGATGAATAGTCCAGGGGGTTTGGGCACTTGAGGTGGATTGGCATGGTGCAGGTACACGCTCGATCCCCGGGACCAAGGTTTAGCCTCAATGTCACCAGAGAGTGTGAGGGATAGTATTGCAATCCAAATAGTGGCGGTAGGACAATGCGAGGGCACAACCTCGGAGAGAGATTTTCTTACTAATCAGGAGTTTAATGATAGAACCGATGGTTTGTAACTGAGGCCCAGAGGAGGTGCCTTAACTGAGGATTTTCCAATAACATATTTGAGAAGGAGAAGTCGTTTTGGGAGGTAGTATAGCAGGTGGAGCGGTTTGCAAGAACTAGTAGCAAGCAGTCTAAAGCCAGTAAAGAGACAAAGGTAAGGAGGCATTTAACCAGGAGCATCATCCTTAGACTGTTGAGTTGGACAGAAGAAGAGGGAAGAAAGTACAGAGAGGGTAAAGGGTAGAGAGTACTCCAAGATACCAGAACACACGCAGCTCTGTTTACTACAGCCAGCTAAGGTACTCTGATAAATGATAGGACAAAGGGGGCCTCTAGTGGCCAGCAGTTATAAACTGCAAATGAAGAACTAGGGAGTTAGTTTTTTTTTCCGACTTTGGACAGTCCACGTCAGTACACCACGTGAGTTTCACTGCCTATATATTAAACACCAGCTAAGGGTGGGAGGGCATTGGGGCCGGTGGGGAGCAGCTGCAGTGGATGTGGTAAAGCTTTACCCCTTGCATGAGCTGCTGCCAGGAACAGCCTGCCGAGAACAGCAAGATTGTGAAGTGCTCCTCGACTCTGCTTCCTCCTGCAGAAGTTCCACAGTGAGCTCTTAGCCAAAAATCTGTTTAAAATTAGCGATCGAACCAGAGCACGAGAACCCAGTCCTGAGAAAGTATTTCACCAGGGAGTCTGGTTTCAGTAGCTTGTGGTTAATTTTAGTGAAACGCAGCAAGTAAAGGATTAAACAGGCAAGCTACTGAAGCTAGTGGTAGGTGCCCAGCCCTGTGTTCAGATTTGAATAGGCAGTCCGATTTTGCTTTGTGGTGAGGGGCAGGTAGGTGAGAGCGCTCCGCAACAGTAGAAGTCTCAAAGAAAAAGCACCAAGATTCAAACCATGGTCAGCAAGCAGCAAACAAAGAGCATGCCTGTTCTTCCATCGGTGCCCCTAAATAATGCATCTTTAAGCTATGTGATTAAACTGTTTGGAGGCTAATTGTGCCCAGGTAGGCTAGCAGCTTGCAGAATCAGCTGAGCTGTAGCTCATTTAGGATTTCTGAACCACTGTTTAGGTTCAAGAAATTGAAGGGTCCCTGGCCTAGTCAAGGCTCGCTGGATCCCTTGCAGAATCAGCTGAGCTGTAGCTCATGGAGGATTTTTGAACCACTGTTTAGGTTCAAGAAATTGAGGGGTCCCTAGCCAAGTTAAGGCTTGCTGGATCCTTTGCAGAATCAGCTGAGCTGTAGCTTATGGAGGATTTCTGAACTACTGTTTAGGTTCAAGAAATTGAGGGGTCCCTGGCCTAGTCAAGGCTCGCTGGATCCCTTGCAGAATCAGCTGAGCTGTAGCTCATGGAGGATTTCTGAACCACTGTTTAGGTTCAAGAAATTGAGGGGTCCCTGGCCTAGTCAAGGCTCACTGGATCCTTGAACTTGCAGAATCAACTGAGCTGTAGCTCATGGAGGATTTCTGAACCACTGTTTAGGTTCAAGAAATTGAGGGGTCCCTGGCCTAGTCAAGGCTCGCTGGATCCCTTGCAGAATCAGCTGAGCTGTAGCTCATGGAGGATTTCTGAACCACTGTTTAGGTTCAAGAAATTGAGGGGTCCTTGGCCTAGTCAAGGCTCACTGGATCCTTGAACTTGCAGAATCAACTGAGCTGTAGCTCATGGAGGATTTCTGAACCACTGTTTAGGTTCAAGAAATTGAGGGTCCCTGGCCTAGTCAAGGCTCGCTGGATCCCTTGCAGAATCAGCTGAGCTGTAGCTCATGGAGGATTTCTGAACCACTGTTTAGGTTCAAGAAATTAAGGGGTCCCTGAGCAACCAAAAGCATGGTAATTTCCATTTTTAAAATAGTTTTGAATTGATAGCATTAGCTTACAAACCAGAGGGAAAGGTAAAGAGCAAGAAATAAGTACATGTTGGAACTCACCCCGTCATAAAAAGGAACCAAACAGGGGTGGTATAAATACCAATATGAGCCTTACAAAATAATGAGATCAAGAGGTAAGTTATATGTGTAATCCGAAAATCAGTAGTAATGGTGCATTATTAAATGATAAGTGTATTATACTGTAGTCATCAAGTGGTTGCTAATAAGAGGAATTCCAATACACAGTTAAAGCGTATGCAACATCAAGATTAATCTATTGTTTGGTATTTTAAGATATTTCTAACAATGCATGTATTTAAACAAACTATTTTAGAAATATGTCAACTATACAAAAGTAATTTCATATTCATGTAACCCCTGTTACCAGGGTTACTAGAATCCCAGTAAGACCTACTGGTAGACAGGGAAGGCAGCTTGTGAAACTCCAGTTAAATGGATTTCACACTGTCTCACTCTGTTCTCAGTCTCAGCTGAGACTGAGGGATGACATCATTTTAGAACTGTCACAGCTGCATAAGCCACACTGGAATGTTGCAGTTGGAGGTTAGAGTAAAACGTTGTGGAATCTGGAAGCTAAGTCTGTGTGCAGTCTGAGTGACAGACTGTAGTGCAACATAGAGTGTGCAGGCTCAGAGCTTAAGCCTGTTACAGAGCTGCTTTGTTTGGTGTGTGTTTTCACCTGAAGAGGAACACAAGAATTGATAATTGAAGTGGTGGAGACCGCTCACGAGCTTAGAGCCCCATCCCTGAGGGGATGGGGAAGGTGTCTGCCTGTTTTCCAGGGGCAACCCCCCTGGGTCCGGCTAAAGGGAAGAAACTGCCCTGTCTGAGTTGTGCTGAGGCACCAGAAGCTCTGTAAGAGATTCCTTGAGGAGGAAACACCTGTGGGGCCCCTGCAACCAAAGGGTGAGTTCGACCAAAAAAGGGCCAAGTGTTTTCACCTGAACAGAAGGAAACTAAAGGGACTGTTACTGTGGGGTCAGGAAAAGACAGCCAAGTACAATTGGAAGATGTGGGATTGGATTGCTTAACTTTGTGGGGGTCTAGAGTAATGGACAAAGCCACTTATAAGTATGTTCAAGTCCAGCACAAATGGAAAGAAAGAATGTGGGGATTGGACTGCTTAACCTGTGGGGAGGGGGGTCTAGAGTAATGGACAATGCCACTTAACTTAAGTATGTTCAAGTCCAGCACAAAAGGAAACAAGACAAGTAGATTGAATGTGAAATACATTTAGCAAGAATCTACACAGCAAAGTGTTAAAGGATGAGGTATTTACAGTCCAGAGAAATGGCCGGGTATGAATTGTGGGAGCGAGAGGTGGGAGACACCCCATCAGTAGTAACCAAATTCACCTCTACGGATTTGCTCTGAGGCACCTTTTGCTTTCCCTCAGGTACTTGGCCAGTGCCTGAGGAATGTACCCAGATGTGGGATTAAAGAGGAGGATTCCCTGAAGGAGCCGAGGTGCTCTTAGGTGGTTTAGGGAGCCACCAGAAAATGTTTCCATGAAGTATGGAAGGTGTCCAAGTGGCTGGCAAGGGAGCCAAGCCAGGGAAAACCCACAGCAGTGTACAAGTTCAGGCTGTGTAACCCAAAGCAGTGTACAAATCCGGGCTGCGTGCCCAGTGTGTGGTAGAGCCTGAGGGCTAAAGTGATGAGGATGTGTTCTGGTCTCCTTTAATCTGCATTACCAGGAGTGTAGCCCCTTGGGGTCCATCTATGCTTTGTTTATTCTGTTTTGGAAGTGAATAAAAGCCACACTTTAGAATCCCACTTGGCATTGGACATTACAGTTATTGCTTCTTGTGTTCGGAGTTACTTGGGTGTCCCTGTGCAGAGTAGCCAAACCTAGCCTTTGTGCCGAGTGACATACCTCCCTGAACCCAGCCCACCTGGTAGAGCTGTCAACATAAATGGCATACCGGTAGGGGTTATATCAAAATTATATATATATATATATATATATATATATATATATATATATATACACACAATGAATAGTATCCAAGCTATGTCTGAAATATATGCATCAGATATATCTAAAATATTTCAAAACCAGCCAATTTGTGATATAATGCATATATTTGGATACTATTACATAAATCTATTTTTGGATATAATTCGAAAGCTATTTAAAATATATCTTAAAACATATATTTTAAATATAGTTCTTTTCCATATGGGAAGTAAAGTATTACAACTGCTATTGATATTCCATGTGTGGGGTGACTGGAAAGGGAGGTGGATAGATACAATATCCCAGGGGGTTGTATCACATAAACAACTGGCCCACTATATTTTAGTCTGGGTGGAGGCACCATGCTATTTACTTTATCTTTAGGAAAGAAACCTCATTTACCACCAGAACAAGTGCTCAGGCCCCTCATCCTTAGTGAGCCCAAGAGGCAAGGGTAGTAGCCCATTGCTACACGGTGCCCGGGTTACACAAGTAAATGTATATGTTTTTAAATGATTATGGAAAATTATAATTTATTTTACTGTGACCATGTGTATGATGTGAGCATGGATGTAAGCACAGAACGTGTGTTCCATTAAGGCACCACTTCCTGTATCACCAGCTACCTCCATTACCTGCTGAACATTTAACAGCATCTGCCTCTGCACTGTCAGAAGTGGGATGGCCTGACAGACACTGAACGATGGATTCTGTAGCCCTACATTTTACATGTTGGTGGTACTGGGACAATAAAGGGGTGGCAATGGGTGTTTTGTGGGATGATTTATGCACTGCGACAGTGGGTGAGTTGACACAAGTAAATGTATATATCTTTTAAATGATTCCATGAAATGAAATGTATTTTAATGTGTCTGCGACTTTTAGCTTAACCGTGACCATGAAAGAAGGTGGAAAGCCTGTGCCACCTCATTTTAGACGCAATAGATGTGTTGGAGTCTAAGAAAGTAAATGAGTTTTTAAATAATTATGGAAAATTATAATTTAATTTAACATGACCATGACTGTTAATGTGACTGTGACAATGAAGGAAAGAAGAGACTCCCAAATAAGTCCATGAAAAAAGTTAACTTCTATTACTAAACAAAAATGAATTCCAGCTAGTCAAACTACAGTGAGAAAAATAATTCAGTAAAACACATCTAACTGTTCTATAAAAATAAAATATACAAATCACAGAAAACAAGAAACAAATTCACACAAAACACTGACTACAGCAATTCTGCCTGCTAAGTTAGAAAAGGCTGTTAAGCCTACCTTTTTATGTTCACTGTGCATGCACACACAGCAAGCATTTTGTTAGGAGAGTGGCTTTTGAGAGGTGTAACTCTGTCAGTCCAGTGCAGAGTGGTCTGCAAGGGGCTCATCAGTGTCACACCAATCATCAGCCAGGCTGGTCATGACAGTGTTCTGGCTTGCTGGGTGGAAACGTCCTGTATTTCAAAGGAAAGAGACACCGGCCTAGTGGTGTGGATGGTTGAGGCATCCATGCCTTACCTCCTGCCACACCAGCGACCCATGTTCACAATGCAAGCGGGTTGCTGAGGGTCAGCAGTAGAGGAGGAGGATCGAGCATTCCCAGGATAGCTCTCCTCCTCCTCCTGGGAAGGCAGGGGGAACAGCAGTCAGTGTTAGCCTGGCCCCTACAGGAGGCTATGGGCTGGCACGCTGATGCTACAAGAAGGAGGGGCAGAGGTGGAGCAGATGTTGGCATGTCAGCACGCCTCCGTGGGGAGAAAGAAGAAGAAGAAAAACTGCCAGCAGTTGCATGATAGCAGGCACCTGTGAGCCCCGCCTCAGCCAGTCAGACCTCAGCAGAACTGGATCCTGTGTACAGCGGGGTGAGCGCCACCACTAACCCAGCCAGGGTGAGCAAGCCCTGAGCAGAAAGTTGAGTGCCAGTGGACATTGGGGACGGGCTGGAGTGCCTGCCTGAACATGGGCCAATGGCACGGGAAGAAACAAATTAAGACAAGAGATGGCTCAATCAGAGATCAACTCTTTCCTTTGATCTACACCACCCAGCAAGCACAGCTCATCTATCATGATCAGCCTGCTAAGGTTGAATTACACCCTGTATTTAAGAAAACCGTCCATCGATGTCTGTTGCTGCTGGCACCATTTGTCCCCCCACACAACCCTCCCACTCAACACCCACCCCCCAAACATAGCACCAACAGTGGGGGTGCCCAGTCCTAAGTGTCATCACCTGAAATAAAGAAAACAGTCCCTCATAGCATTTTTTAATATATACCCTGCAACAAAGAAAACCATCCATCAATGTCCATTGCTGCCAGCGCAGTTACTGTCCCCCAGCCCAACCCTTCCTCTCAGCACCCACCACCCCACACCCCCCCAACAAACATAACATGGACACTGAGGGTGGCCAATCATTCAGAGTCACCACCTAAATAAAACTGTCCCTCATAGTTTGGTTTTTTTAATATATACCCTGTAAAAAAGAAAACCATCCATCAATATCTGTTGCGCGCTGTCATTAGTCCCACCACCTGACCCTCCCACCCACACCCACCCTCCACACACACAACATGACACTGACACTGGAGGTGTCCAATCCCTGCCCACATCCACCCCGTGTCTCAACCTGAAATAAAGGAAGCCATCCCTTGTAGTTTTTAAAGATACCCTGTAAAAAAGGAAAACAGCCATCAATGTCTGTTGCATCGCTGTTAGTCAAGATTACAAGATTTACAAGATTCAGTTTTATTGTTCGACATAAGTCTTTATAATGTAGGAAATGGTTTAACAGTATATAAAAATAATGATATCACATCAATTAAAACAATCTCACGTAGACATGTATTACAGGTAATAAATAGAATATACACAACATATCTTAAAATTTACTATCACTTGTAACATTTATAATAACTCACTTTCACATTTCCTTGAATTCTTATTATGCCTTTCTTTATAGCTTAGCAAAACTACTTAACCCCATACTGAGCTACATATATTTGTTTTAATCCCCACTAATTCTCCTTTTGTTAAATTTCATTCACATTTCCAGAATACTCTTAAAGTTTTATTCCTTGGAGTAATTTAATTAAACAGCTTAAAACTGTTTTATCAGTGGAATTAAACAAATATTGTACAAGCTCATGGGAAGGCAACTCAGTGAAGTCATAATTGGTCCTAACCAACTCTTCCTAGATTTACCAAACCTAGGACAGTGAAGGATAATATGCTTTAAATCATCCTCAATGTTTAGTCCACAACCACAATATACTGTTAATATTCCCTTTCTTCTTTGACCATAATATGTATAATTGGCTGCATATAGCTCTAAGTGGTACCTGGTCATTATTCTCCTCTCTTCTGGTTTATCTAAATTGTGTAATTATAGTGCAAGGGCGTGATCTACTTTAATAAAATTAAACCACTTGTAATGTTTAAGCTGCATAATCATGCTTGGTCCTTTGACAAAGCAGTACTCCTTATTCTCATCTTTGATTGCACCATATTCTTGAAATGGCCTTAAATAAATCTCATGTAAAAGGTAACCCAAACCTAAAGGAAAATACAATTCATAATTTCCTGATTATTGGGAAAGCAAAGCACCTTTGATTATAACTAAGTATTTCTTCTAGGTATAACCTAGGTAGACGTTATTATTGTAATAGGAAGCACTTTAAAAGAAAAGTAAGTCTTTTTTCAAGTACAAGAGTTTCCAAAGAAAATTGTCCTAATTCTTTATGTAAAACTTCAGCAGGAACTGATTTCTGAACTCTTAAGATGTATCTATGCATGTTATTAATTATAGTCTCCAGAGGTTTAATATTGTCCTGCCCCCCATATTTCTGTCCCATATGTTATGCTTGTTGTTATTTTTGCAATAATTACCAGCTCTGCCTTTTTCCCATAGGGAAACCGTGGCATAATTTGCCATTATAAAGGAGCGTTTATAACGGCAAACACGCACACGATTTCCCTTCCTCTGCGCATGCTCACGCAGCAGCGTGACCAGCCAAGAGCACTCATCGCTTCTGTGTTACCGAAACAGAACCGCCAGAACAACTCGCGGTAAGTCCTCTCTTTCCCCCTATACCCTGCACAGAAAGACCTGAGGAAATGGAAAAAAAAAACAATTTAAAATACAAAAATCTCAGCACCGGAGTAAAAGGACCAACCTTGGCATACACTGGCAGGATACACAGAGCTGTTTATTTTATATAATTGCTGAGGCAAAAAAGGCAAACCCAGCAATTATATAAAATAAAAAATGGGTCGGGGTATCAAACTTGATTTTACACAGACCCTCGTGTGGGATGCTTTTCACAAACCCCGAGGGCGGAATTTTTAGATTTTCTATGTGTCTAGTCCAAGATAAGTTATCCAATTACCTTATGCCCAAATAATCATAGCATCTTAATGTTTTTAATCTTGTTCCATCAATATATAGAGTAGGTAATGTTTTCTTTTTATTATCAAAAATGACAGGATTTGGTTTTTTCTGCATTTATAACCAATTTGTTTTCTTTACATTGATTTACAAAGTGATTTAACTTACGCTGTAATACAATGCATGAAGTAGAGAAGATAACTAAATCATCTGCATATGTTAGATAGGGAATTTTTTTATTCAGTATAGATGGAGAGTGAAAATCAGAATGGTCCAGATCTTCTATTATAGAGTTGATACATAAATTAAATGAAGTTGGTACTAAAATGCAACCCAGTCTAACACCCCTATTAGTTTTAATTTGGGATTAGAAGTTTAACTGGCCTGATTGATTGTACAGTACTTCTAACCAAGTATCCTTGTGTAGCCGTATCAACATTTCCAGTAAAGTAGGATCTATTCCATATGTTTTCAGTTCTTTCCATAATAGGCTGTGGCTAACTGAATCAAAAGCTGTTTTCAAGCCGACAAAGCAGCAAAACAGTTTTGACCTTTTTATCTTTACATACTTCCAAATTATATGTGATAATGCAAAAGAGTGTTGAACTGTGGATCTTTTTTCCCCTATGACCATTTTGCCATTCACTTAATATCCCTTCCTCATTTATCCAGTCCTGCAATCTGTTTAAAATGATTCTGGTGAAAGGTTTCTGAGATTAATCTAATAAACTAATTGGCCTATACACTGATGGATCATTTGTGTTTCCTTTCTTAAAAATGGCACAAATTAGACTTCCTTTCCATGTGTCTGGGAATGGTTCCCCCAGAACATAACTATTAAACTGAGTATAAAGTATAGGAGACCACCACTCAGGGAATGTCCTATACATATCAGCCAATATATTGTCTCGGTCAGGGGTTTTGTTCAGAGCCATCTTACTGAAAGCTATTCAGACTTCTTGTTCTATGTAAATGGCTTTTGGATATATTTGAATGTTCTGTACATCATTCATCACTGAGTTGACCTCATCAAGCACACAATATAAGGTTGTAAAATGATCTTCCCATATTCTGAGGGTAATTGAGGGTTCTATTTTATTTTTATATACAAACATATGAAATGCCAGCAGAAACAGGCCAAATGATCTATCGAGTCTGCTCGATTGTGCAGCTAGCCTCTCACCTTGCAGCTGCCTCCCCTCCCCCCCTCACTCTGCCCCATTCCCTCTTGAAGCAGCCCACCATCCTACAGGAAACCACATCCTCAGGTAGAGTGTTCCACTTGTCTGCCACCCTCTCCATGAAGTAGTGTCTCCTGATTTCCCTCCTGAATTCCACCCTCCAACCTCAGTTGATACCTTCTAGTATCTCTCCCTCTTCTGATCCAGAATATCTCTCCTGTATTAGCCTCTCCTGTATTGAGTATATCCATGACTTACTAATAACCAGAATTGTTTAGTGTTTTTGTGTATTATTGCTTTCTTCAACTTACCCCACATCTGGTATTGAAATAACTGCTTCTCCCTTTCTAATATCCCTTTATTAATTTTCCTACTTTTATTTACATTTTTTCAATTTTGCCTATCTGGAAAATTTTTATGTTGTCTAATTACCTGATTTAAATTAGTTTTTGCTTGTTTACACTTTTTATCAAACTAGGTTTTTTTACTGTAGAGGAAGTCCTTGAAGGCTGGATAAAAAAAGTCCACAAAAAAAAACAAAACAATGAATTTCATTCCATTTTTGGGATTTTTCAGATAGTCATGTCCAGATATAATATGTAGCCTAAAAGTTGATAAATATTCCGAATCAAGAAATTCAGCAAAGAACCCTGCTGTCATAATTCAGCTATACAAGACACTAGTGAGGCCCCAACTGGAGTACCAGTGTACAGTTCTGGAGACCATACCTACGAAGGACATAGACAGGGTAGAGAAGGTTCAGAGGAGGGCAACAAAGATGGTGCATGGGTTGCATCAGAAGTCCTATGAAGACAGGTTGAAGGAACTGAACATGTACTCCCTGGAGGAGAGGAGGGAGAGGGATATGATAGAGACATACAAGTATCTTACAGGGAGGAACAGGGCTAGGAAAACACTATTTTTGGGCTTAAAAGATGTTTCAGGACTAGAGGGCATGGGATGAAGTTGGAGGGAGGACGTATTCAGAGGAAACATGAGAAAGAATTTCTTCACAGAACGGTGGTGGACAAGTGGAACACCCTGCCAGAGGAAGTGGTGGGGGCTGAAACAATCACGGATTTAAGAATGCATGGGATAGACATAAAGGAATTCTAGAGGGCAGGGGTAAGGGGAAACAGACTTCTAAGAAAACAAACTGAACTTACAAGCTCAAATGAGCAGATTAGGTGGGCCATAGGCCCTTATCTGCCGACACTGTCTATGTATCTATGTATCTATGTATGTTGCTTCCATTTAATTCTACATTGATCATCTCAAAATGTTGAGGTCTGTTATTTCTTCCATCAATATTTATTTCTACATCCATAGACTAGTTGAAACTAGTAAGTGTACTGATTCAGGTCTTTCTAATACCTTTGGATTATCAATGGTATTTACTGATTCTAAATTAGCCCACACTAAGTCAATAACCGATGAGCCTTTTATCTTTTGTTTTGCAAGTTGAACTTAGCTTGTGATTAATTAGTCAATACTCTTAATTAAATCATTTTGTAAAGAAAGTATAGATTTTTCAGCACAAACGTATGCATTAAAATCACCCACAGTAAGTATGAGGGTAGTGTTATACTGTAATGCCAAGTTCTCTAAATGTTGCTCCAAAAAGGTCTCAATTATATGAAAGGGTTCCTGCTGACTTTCTCTGTGGTACCTAAACATTTATTATAATTATATTGCTATTTGTATTCTTTAATAGAAGAGTAAGTATTGATTTTAGAGGTGTTCCTGTCTGAAGTCCTAACATATGTAGCTACCCCCCCTCCCCGGTCTACCATTCTTCTGTAACTTACTTGCAGCGCTTGTAAAGCCTGTAAACCCTGGAATCATAGGAGGTTATCCTCTATCCACCATGTTTCCTGTATGCACAATAAATGTGCATTATCCAAGAATCTTTTCACTTCATTATCAGCCAGTTTATTCCCAATACCCTCAATATTCCAGGACAATATACTTAATGGTCCTGGAACCACCCTACTCTCTTTCTGATTATTATTTATTTGTCATTCTGTTGGTATAGTTCTTAATGGATTAAAAGGGGTTTCATCTGTTACATTTGAAGACGTATGTATATTGCTCTATGTATTGCTACTTTCATTCCATGTTTTAATATCTGTAAGGTAGATCCCCATTGAATCCAAAACAGTTGCTGCATCTAATATCAAGGTTGCTATTGTAGTATTCTTGAATGTTAAATCTATTTGAGCTAAATATGAAAACCCTTTATGTAATTTTGTCCATTCAATCAGATTGTGGCTGATATTCACCTTAAGGGCACAGGAAAGGAAAGTCATAATTTCCCTCTTAATCTGCCCCACTGGTTGTCCTTTAGTTACCTCCCAGCCAAATAGGGAGTGTTTTATTTTCCCATATAGTTATTTGGTTTTTATTATAATCAGTAACCACTTTTAGTGTTCTAGTAAACCATTCCTCTTCAAACTGCTTATTCTTATTCAGTTTTTAACCTTTAAGTTGTTGTTTAAATCATTCATGAAAACTGGGTCTATTTGGAACAGTAAGATGTTAATTTCTTTAACTTTTAGTTCTGCCTCCAGACTCCATATTCTATTAGCCAACTGTTCAGTTTTGTTATAGATTAAGACACACTCAGGATAGGCAGGGTTTCGTAGCCTAGTAACATATATGTTACTTATATCTTCTGTTATATGAAGAAGCTGAGACATCCAATCTGTCAATGTTTTTGGTGTTTCATTATATAGTTTGTGCACACCATATACTTCTATTAGATATTCCACCGGTTCTGTCTGAAATTGTTTAGAGGACCCAGATTCTTCCATCACTTCATCCGTAGTCTCTATAGGGTTTTCTGGGCTACTATTTGGTTTACTATTTTTAGATTTACCATATTCAGCTATGGATGCCCATTCAACCTGATGGTTTACAGGAGGATAAGGAGCTACACTTGACTCTTCAGTATCTGCCATTCCCTTTTTTGTATTTCTAGGTGTATTTATTGCTGCCTTTTCAGATCTATATTTCCCATTTTTATGTTGCTTGCATGCATGTGCAAGAAACATAGTGCCATCATCTGAGTTTTCAGAGGTGTGGCACCCATCTTCCAATTCAGTCAGTGTGTTTGCAGGTGTGGCCCCAGTTCCCCAATCACTGCTGCAGCTGTCTATGACAGCAGTTGAAAATGCAGTGGCATACAGTTGCAAGAGAGAGCTCAGCTTGAGTGAGCAGAGCTCTCCCCCCCCACACACAATCACGCATATTGCGTGCTGATGCGCTTCCTCCCCCCCACGCACACACTGTGTGGCCAAGTGGGGTGCTCAATCCCCATCGGCTCCACACCTACCCCCCCACAAAAACTGTCCAGGTGCCACAATGGGGAGCCCACCCCAGCATGGCAAAACTGTCATAGCCGGCCAGGGGTGCCCAATCCCCATCAGCTCCATGGCTGCACGCCCCCAAAGCTTTCCAGGTGCCATGCTGGGAGCCCACCCCAGAGTGGCAAAGCTTGGTATATGGCCGTGAAATTGCCCAATCCCCCGTTGGCTCCAGCCCCCCAAACAGCCTTTCCAGCTGCTACGCTGAGAGCCCACCCCAGCGTGGCAAATGTCCCGCATCATCTTAATAACATAAAAACATGTAAAGAAGAAAACGTTCCCTCGCCGTCTCCCTGCTCCCCCACAACCCGCACCCACCCACTGCGCACCCTGCCTCCCCACACCCCCCTCACCCCATACTTACCTCCGGAGCTTGGCACGATGATCATCGGTGGACCAAGAACACGTCTGCACTCTTCAAAGCTGACCGCGAACTGAGGAAATGCCGGTAAGCTGTATAATGGAATAAATAGGGTTTTTTCAACTTTGTTGCATATCTCAGGCATTTTTGGGAATTTTGGGCCCACATTTTCAACATGGGGTTTTTGGGACCCCTCCTCATGAATTCTTGCACTGTCATGGCGTTAATCGGGCCCAAAGGGTGATTTCGCAGTCACTGCATGAAATCACCTTTCGGGACATTAACAAATGACACTGCCAGTGTTCATAAGGTGGGCTCTCAAAAAGCCTATGTTGAAAATTTGGTGAAAAATTTCTAAAATGACTGTTTTACGAGCGCAAGTGCTATGCAGTTCCTACATGCTCGTAAGTTCGCGAATTTTCAATATTTTCACTCCAGATTTTCAATATTGCCATTTTGCCACACCTCCTTATGAGCAGTGTAGCTTTCATTTTTCACATCTTGCCCAAAACGTGTTTCCGCCCATGTAGCGCACAATGGCGCAGTCGGTGTGCCAAATCAATTTTTGGGACACATTAAGAAAATCACAGTGACACTGTTCATGAGCAGAGGTCTTAAAATGGCTATGTTGAAAATTTGGTGAAAAAATTCCTAAAAATGACTGTTTTACTAGTGTGCGTTGCGCAGTTCCTACGCACGCTCGTAAGTTCGCGAATTTTCAACATTTGCACTCCAATGACTTCCAAGTACCTAAACAGCACATAAAAACAAGCAACATTCGGCACTTGACAAATGCATGTTACTTACACTTTCCTGGATGATGTTAAGCACTTTCAAATTATTCCTGGATTCATTGCTTTGTTTTGTTTCACCTCCTAACTTTGTAACATTTTGCTGTGTAGAAAATCCTGTCTCTTTTTTCTTTTATTGTCCCAGCTTTTTTGAATTTATTTGTTTTTTGGATATTTCTTAGCCTCATTTCCTTTGATCTGGTTTGCTAGGTCTAGTATCTCTTTTCTACCTTTTATAAATGGTGGGGGTAGGTGAACTTGTACTTCTTTATTTTGCATCAAAATATCTTTTTTTAACTTGTTTTGCCTTTTTCATCTTTTTTACACTCATCTTGCCCTTCATGTGTATCTGATTCTTGCTTTCTCTATAGGGTTTTCTGGGCTGTTATTTGGTTTACTATTTTGAGATTTACCATATTTAACTATGGAAGACTAGGTTTGCTGGCCAAGACACCTAGCTTCACCTGAGCCCTTTTCTTCTAGGTTGCTTGAAAGGACAGAGCAAAGAACCTACCAGAGAAAGAAAAAGGATTACGACTTCTTTTGGCTAGGCAGATTTACTGTGTGTTGTTATGTTTATTTTGTACTCACATGGATTGTTACTGTTTGTTGATAACATTTTATTGCTTTATTTTTCTCTGATTCAAATTGTTGTTGTTGGATATAACTTCTGCTGCATTATTACAGGGTGTGCCTACAGGTGTGTGCTTACAGATTACTGCTGTGATCTTCTGATTCAAATTGTCTTTTGCAAGGTATATCTTCTGTTACTGCTTTATTTTTCTCTGTAGCAAAGTGTTTCTTACAGGGTATATCTTCGGTGAAATTATTACTGGTGGTGCTTTACAGTTTTATCTATCATTAGGATAAGCTTTCAGGGCTACTGCATTTGTTGCTGGCTGATTGTTTCTGCTCTTACCTCCTTGTTTCTTTCATCTGTGGTTCTTCTTTTTCAGCAGGGGAAGGGACCAGCCACCCAACCCCATCCCCAACCACCCCACACTACACTCCTTTTATAGGGTAGCACAGTTGTGACATTTCCTGTAGCAAAGCAGGAAGGGGCGGATCAGAGGTATATCCACATAGTGACCTCATTTACAGGGGCACTAGTAATTTAACTTGTTATAACAAGTTATACAAAACAAACAAACACAAAATCAAACCTTTGCTTTCATTTCTTCCTTCTAATTACTCTGACCAGGTTATAAACCCAGCAACTTATCCAGAATGGATATCATTAACTGCAGGTACTGTGAAACACTTTTCAGAAGGGCAGTTTTACAGGATTTAGGACACTGTCCTACATGCTGGGCCATTGGAGATCTAAGTGCTCAGCTCCAGGCAGCATGGGTAGAGATCGTGCACCTCAAATTGCATATTTAAGAGGAAATATATTATAAGAACTACCCGCCATTTCCCCAACATCCAACAGAAACACCTCAACCACAGAGGGTACTTGGTCTGGGAGGTTGGCAGGTGGTTAGGAGGGCAAATTGGGTGCCCCATCACTCAGTGCTCTCCAACATATCACCTCCACAAACCATATCTGTAATGGTTGATGTGCTTAGGAATAGATGGATTTACAAATGTGTGTATGAATACCGTTGACAAGATTTTAAATGTGGGTACATAGTGCAACTTATAGTAGTTAGTCATATAGTATTGTGTCCTTAGTCCATGTCCTTGATCTGAATGAGAATGTATAGGTGTTATGATATAGTTGCTTGGATTTATGTGGTACATGTTTAAAAAAATGTTGTGCAACATGTATAAAATTTTAAGATTTGTAAATGCAACAGGTCCATCTTGAAAAAGGGTCCTTGACCCAATAATGTTTCAACATGGATACCTGTATAAAAATAAAACTTTTACTACTATTACATATAAAAACTACAAACAGGTATCGGCCTCTATCTCCGAAATCAAACAAAGGGACAGAGGACACTACAGAGCAGAACACTGCAGCACAAGAGCTAGCACAACATAACTCACCCAAAACAGGAACCAAAACAAAAAAGCAAAAAGGAAATCCAAAAAACTTCTGATCATAGGAGACTCCATGATTTGGGGAGTTGATACCTATCTCCAGCCAGGAGTAATGGTCAGCTGTCTCCCAGGTACATCAGCATGGAGAGACACTGATGCATTGCTAAAATTATTCAGGAAGCAGGAGAAAACATTGACATCCTGGTACACATAGGGACTAACAATCTCGCCAGCCGGTCAGTTGTGGAGATCAAGGAACACCTGACCAGGCGGGGTGACAAACTATCATCCATTTGTCTGGCATCTCCTTCTCTGAGATCCTGCCAGTCTGGGAGAGGGGGGCAGATGGACAGAAAGTCAGAGAAGGGGAGATAGGTGAGCTAAACATGTGGTTCAATGACTGGTGCCAGGAAAAAGGACATAAATTTGTAGGGAACTGGCAACAGTTTTGGGAGCGAAAGTTATTTAAATTTGATGGACTGCATCTGACTAAGGAGGGAGTCAGTGCATTGGGGCAGAAGTTTGACATCTTTGCAGAATATTTAAACTAGCAAATGGGGAGAGGGGTGCAGCGCCCCATACGTTGAATGGGAAGAACACCCCTCCCCCCTCAGCTAGTGGTCAAACTGGAGTTCAGCATGTTTGTTGTTCATTTGCATCACCAGGTAAGGAAAAAGGTCTGGCTCCCTATACAAAACACAGAGGAAACAGCAGACCTCACCCAACAACTAACACACCGAAATATGGCCAATGAAAAATCATGTACACAGATGCTCGCAGTCTGGGAAACAAGATCCCAGACCTGCAGACAATAATGACAGAGGCTAAACTGGATATACTAGCCATGGTTACCAGTAACCACACTTAGGAGACTTCAGTACCTGGCTATGTACTGTTCAGAAGAGACCAAGGTGCAAAAGTGGAGGGTGGAATGGCCCTTTATGTCAATGAAATTATCAAAGCTACAGAAATTCAGAAACACATAATTAGCCAGAAGAACTGTGGGTCACCCTGGAAACAGGAAATGGGACAGCCATACGAACTGGGGTTGTTTACAGGCCTCCAGACCAGGGGGAGGACATAGACACATTACTGTTAGAAGATATACAAAACATGACAGCTAAAGGGGAGGTTCTGATAATGGGAGACTTCAACATGCCAGATACAGATTGGTCAATACCAGCAGGAACATCCGCCAGAACTAGACATATGGTGGATTCCCTGCAGGGGGAGGGCCTCAAACAACTGGTACAACAACCCACAAGAGACAAGGCTATCCTAGATCTAGTACTGACTAACAGGGAAAGGATCACAGATCTCCAGGTAGAAGGACACCTGGGGGCCAGTGACCATCACATGGTATGGTTCAATGTGGCCACTAGAACTAAATCATCCCATTCCAAGGCAAAAATATGGGACTTCAGAAGAGCTGACTTTGATAAAGATGGCCAACAGAGTTAAGCTAGCGCTGGAAAAAAGAAATACAGGTGAGGGGGTACAGGCAAAGTGGAAAAGCATTAAGGATGCACTACTTGAAGCAACATCCCATTGTGTTAGTGAGAAAAGGAAGTGCAAAAGAAGAAGGAAACCACTTTGGTTCTCAAGAACAGTAGCAGAAAAGGCCAGAGCCAAAAGGCTGGCCTTCAGGAAATGTAAGGGAACACATCAGGATGAAGATAGGGAGGCATACCAAACTTCCCTAAGGGAAGCAGAGAAGGCAGTAAGGCAGGCAAAGGCCCAAACCAAGGAAACACTGGCACAAACAGTAAAAGAAGGTGATAGGACTTTCTATAGATACAGTACATTAGTGAATGGAGAAAGTCCAGAGGGGGTATTGCTAAGATCAAAGGGGGTAAGGGGGCATGTGAGGAAGAGGACCATGTAAAAGCATCTATCCTAAATAGATACTTCTGCTCAGTATTTACTGAAGAGAATTCAGGGCAGGGCCCACAGGTCAGCAACATAGACACGGGGGGGGGGAGGTGTGCACTAGTCCCTTCACAAAAGAAAGGGTCCTGCAAGAGCTCGATAAGCTCAGGGTGGACAAGGCAATGGGGCCTGATGGCATGCATCCCAGGGTACTAAAGGACCTAAGGGTAGAACTGGCAGAGCCATTATCGGAACTGTTTAGTGAGTCTCTGAGCACAGGAGAGGTCCCAGAAGACTGGGGAAGGGCTCTTGTGATCCCGCTTCACAAGAGTGGTAGCAGGGAGGAGGCAGAGAACTACAAACCAGTCAGTCTTACCTCAGTAGTGGGCAAGATTATGGAGGCACTCCTTAAGGAAAGGATAGTGAAACACCTGGAATCCATAGGAGCACAGGATCCAAGACAGCATGGATTTACAAAAGGAAGGTCCTGTCAGACTAATCTTATAGAGTTCTTTGACTGGGTAACCAGAGTGGTGGACCAAGGGGGAACAGTTGATGCCACCTACCTTGACTTCAGCAAAGCTTTCTATACTGTTCCACAGAGAAGATTGATTAATAAGCTGGGTAGGCTCGGGGTGGGTCAGAAGCTGGTCAACTGGGTGGCAAACTGGTTGACGGGCAGAAAACAGAGAGTGGTGGTAAATGGTGTACAGTCAGAAAAGATGCAAGTCACAAGTGGGGTACCTCAGGGATCAGTCCTGGGGCTAGTCTGCTTCAATATCTTCATCAGTGACATTGCAGATGGACTGAAGGGTAAGGTTTGTCTGTTTGCAGATGTCACCAAGATCTGCAATAGAGTAGATGATCCAGATGGGGTGAGCAGAATGAGAAGAGATCTGGATAAACTAGCAAAATGGTCAGAAGAGTGGCAACTGGGGTTTAACGCAAAGAAGTGCAAGATCATGCACATAGGGAAGAGAAACCCTGAAGCCACCTATAGGCTGGGAGGAGAGGTTGCTGGCAGTCACAAGGGAAGAAGAGACTTGGGCATCATCATCATCACTGATGACCTGAAATCATCCAAGCACACCACTAAAGCAGTAGGTAAGACTAAGGGAATGTTGGGGTGTATTAGTAGGGGTATCACAAGTCAGAAGGAGGAGGTAATAATCCCTCTTTACAAGACACTGGTTAGGCCCCATCTGGAGTACTGCGTGCAGTACTGGAAGCCACACCTTCACAAGGACATTAACCAAATTGAGGCAGTCCAGAGAAGGGCAACCAAAATGGTGCAAGAACTGCATCAGAAAACATATGAGGACAGATTAACGGAGCTCAATATGTATACCCGAGAGCAAAGGAGGAAGAGAGGTGATATGACTGAAACATTCAAACACCTTAAGGGCATTAACAAGGTGAAAGAGTCTAACATGTTTCAATATAAGAAAAATAGCAGGACAAGAGGACACAGCATGAGATTAGAGGGAGGCCGATTAAGGGGTAATGTGCAAGTTCTTTTTCACAGAAAGGGTGATGGATGCATGGAATGGCCTACCTCAGGAGGTGGTGGATATGACTACAGTGCAGGGCTTCAAACAGGCATGGGATAGGCATAAGGGAGCAATACAGATGAGTATGAATACATAGGCCATTGAAAGAGCAAAGGCCAATGGCACATTCATAAGCTAGAAAAAGAAATGGGCAGACTGGATGGGCCTTGCGGTCCTTATCTGCCGTCAACTTCTATGTTTCTATGTTTTTCCAACTGATCTAAAAGTACTATATTATAAAATACATCCATTCTTAGACTAGCTAATTTTCCTTTATTACACATAAATTCTCTAAAATGACTATGTTGGAATGATATGGGTTTTAATTATTTCTAAAATTTGTTTTGATAATGAAGATGATGAAGTGAAATCCCTTACCAGTAAAGAACTCTTGATTGTAAGTAATATGGCTTTCTTGGCATTCATTAGTTACTACATTTGTTGGTGGTGAGGATGGAGAGAATCTTGAAGAATTTCCATATTGTATATCCTAGCTGTTATTATTTGATTTATTTATTTATTTATTCGAATATCGGAATTACAATCTTTTGAGTCATAGACTCATTTCCAAAGGCTTCTCGTCAGATGACATAAATACAGACATGAAAGTAATACAGCAAAGACAACGTTACATAACTAGTTGGATGGTAGATGTACAAACATTATTAAGCATTATAATACACTGATGAGTGCCTATACAGAGTATTAGCTAAACAGTTACATACATCCTTTACAGTGCTAAGCAGTTACTTATATCCTTGATTCAAATGGTTTGTGCAAGGGACACTGTCACTTTAAATAATAAGACTTCTTCTGAAACATAGACTTTTAGCTTTCTTTATACTTCTGTCATTTTCTCCCTGCAGCTGTTTACCTGGTGCCAGTAGCCTGGGCAATATGAAATGGCTGGTACTAAGACTTTCCCACTAGATTGTGGGATTTATATAGTCAAGATGGCTCCAGCTGCAGTGTCTGTCACTGGAGGCTGGGTTTTCTTCACCTCTGGGGAGTTTAAAACAGAATTTATTTAAATGTTTCTGTTACTCTGCCGTTCTAATGCTAGGACCAGTCCTTGGGACTCTTGTGGCCCTGATCACTCTGTCTGGGAACTGAGCCTCTCTAACTCCACCCCATCAGGTGGGGATGAAAATACTGTTCAGTCATCCTCTTCTGAGGGGACCAATCATGGGCAAGCACCCGCCTGCAGCCTCTCCTGACTGGAGCTGGAGGCTGCTTGTCTATGAGTTTCCCTTCTCTGTAGTTGTGGCTGCTGCAGGTGCCAGTTGGTGCAGGGAACCGTCTTTATTGAAAATAAACAGACAAAGCAGACAACACTTGGCTGTTGTATCACTGCCAACTCACTGCCCTGACAGGGTGTTGTGGAGGAAAACTGTGGGGCCTTCTTCATGGAGCAGACTGGCTCTGATGCTGTTGGCTCTGCCTCTCACTCTAACACTCTTTCTCAGCCTGAAAATGGCAAAAATGTTCAGTTCATAGCATGACCATGTGTGCCTGGACTACTGGACTGCAGAAAGAGAGAGTAATAGTGTCAGTGGCTCAGTAGGTAGCACACTCGCCTCTGAGGCCAGGAGATCAGAGGGCTGTGGGTTCAGTTCACACATCTGGCACTTGGGTTAATATCCCAATACTGACACTGTAGTGCAGCATGGGGGGTGCTGCACTTCTGAGGTGCCGTCTTTCGGATGACACATTAAACTGAGGTCCCAGCTGCCTGGATTGGTGGTAGTTCAGGTGGATGCTAAAGATCCCATGGCACTTATCGAGAAAGAGTAGGGGAATTATTTATTATGAAAGCAATAACATCACAAAAGAACATAGTGAAAAAGCAACACAATTAATAAACAACAGAAATATATAGCATATCAGCATCACAACTGGAGAAATACAAAATGAAAAACAACAAAACAGGAAAAGGGAAAAAAATCTTATCTTAACAAAACACTAAAGCGAGAAAAAAAAATGAGTCAGTAAACCAGAAAAAGGAACAAAATAAACATTTCCATTCAAATCCATGGAACATTTCTTCAGTAAGACTGAAAAAGGTCTGAGTCCAAAACAGCCCTTTCTTTGCCTTTTTGTAGTCGTAAGGCATTCTCAATCTGCATGATAAATAGCAACATAGAATTCAAGAATGCATGGGACAGAAATAAGGCAGTCCTAGTGGGGGGTAGGAGGAAGTAAGTTGTTGGTTAATTAGGATCTGCAGCTTATCTGTTAGGTAGGAAAATGGGCAAACTAGGTGGGCCAAGCGGTCCTTATCTCCCGTCAAATTCTATATTTCTATAGGGATGTGAACATGCTGTAAAGAAAAACGATGAGATTACCATAAATAAAATTTGATACAGGCAAATACAACATTCAGAGTACTACAATGATATCGAGCAGAGAATCCAGAATAATCACCTAAAATAAATGCTTCATAAGGAACATTAAACACAGGTCTCCATTTCCAGCGATCAATAAATTCATGCCAAAATACAGTAGTAACTGCATATTCAGAGTATTGCATGCCCTTGACTGCCTAATGAACTGTATAAAGTACCTGGGCCATTAAAGTACTACATGTACCTGCTGGCCTAATGAACTGTCCAAAGTACCTGAGTTGTTGAAGTATTGCATGCTTCTGATTGACTAATGAATTATCTAAAGCACCTGAGTCATTAACTCATTCACACCAGAAGAGCTATTTGAGACTTCCACCACTTGTGTCCTGTATACTCTTAGCACTGCATCCTGGGACTTTCTAAACAAAATCAAGCCACAATCAGCATGCCACAAACAAATGCATTACCTCTTGAACCGTAAGTGCTACAGACTAAGTCACGAGTGGCAAAGTTGTTCAGCACAAAATTACCTTTCCAATGGTGCTATACAATCAATTGTAATCAATTCAGTTTTATTTTATACTAGCTGAAATACCAAACTGTGTTTTTACAGATTTTTCAAGGTGCTAAGGTGAAGCTTGAGAGACAAATGTCTGTCATGCACACCATACCTTAAACAAATGTGAATAATTCCTAAAGTATATGTGATAGACACAAGGGGTGGGATATTCAGACTGCACCAGGCTGTGGCGCAAGCCTGGGCGCAGCACAACTGGGATGTGCCATGGCACCGACAGGGTGATATTCAACGATGCTGCGCCATGGCTCAGCGCCGTTGAATATCGCTCCATGGCCACCCGCATAGCGCACGGCACAGTGGCACTGCACCAGCGCAAGTGGCCAGAGAGGAGCAGAGAGATGCGCTAGCGCAAGTGCCGTTGCGCTAGGTGCATCAACCTCGACTTCGGCAGTGGACATGCAAATGGGGGCCATAATGCATGCAAGGTGCAAATGGGGCCATTTGCATGTCATTATGGCCCCAATTGCATGCAGGTGCACCGATCCCTGGTGACTTGTGCCTGACGCCCTGCCAGGCAGCAGCTGTCAGGGACCGACGCCCCTGTCCCTCACCGGCAACGTGCTCCAATGCCCGATCGCGGGCTGTAAATAGTAATAAACACCCTGGTGGTCCAGTGGACCTATCCCCTTGCCCAATCGCGGGCTGTAACAATATATAACCTCCCTGGTGGTCCAGTGGACCGATCCCCTTGCCTGATTGTGGGCTATAATGATAAAGAACCTCCCTGGTGGTCCAGTGGAACTATCTCCTTGCCCGATTGCGGGCTATAATATTAAAAACACTCCCTGATGGTCTAGCGGTACCCGTACCTCCCTCCCAACCGCCCTCTTTCCCGCCACCCTGGTCAGCGGCGGGTGGCAACACCCACCATAAGCCGCCCGCTGACTGATGGCGTACAGTACAGCTGTACACCCATTGGTCCACAGCGGGCCAATGGATGTAGATCAGCACTGTACTAAATAGTCCCAATGTGAATGGATCCATTCACATATCGGGATTGTGTAGTACAGTATAGTCTCACGCCCATTGGCCTATGCTGTGGACCAATGGGCATACAGCCGCACTGTTCACCATCAGTCGGGCGGGTGGCCGAGCAGCTTGTGGTGGGCTGCCGCCGCCGCTGACCGGGAAGGAGCGGGTGGTGGGAAAGAGTGGGTGGGTTGGGAGGGTGGTACGGGTACCGCTAGACCATGAGGGAGTGTTTTCAATATTACAGCCCTTGATCAGGCAAGGAGATAGGTCCACTGGACCACCAGGGAGGTTCATTATTATTACAGCCCGCGATCGGGCAAGGAGATAGGTCCACTGGACCACCAGGGAGGTTCTTTATTATTACAGCCTGTGATCAGGCATGGGGGGCGCTATGCCACAGGACAGTGCCACCAGAGCTCGGGTGACCTCCCACAGCTGGCAACTGCCATGTTGCGCCCTGCATTATGACAGCTCACCTGTGGGTGACCAGCTGTTGCTCCATTATGTTATGGCTTAACTGTGTGTGGCGCATGTAGGGGTTGTGCCTGCATATTCACAGCACATACCGGGCTGAATATTGGGATGTGCAGAATATGCATGGGCACACCCCCCTTACCTGTGCCGCATATTTTACCGATGCGCCCCGGCGCATGGGGATTTGTGCTGCGCATGTTCCCCCACTGAATATCATGCCGGGGCACATCAGTAGGTTCCACATGGCGCAACTGTGTTGCGCCATGTGCAACCCATTTGAATATCCCGCCCAAAGTATCAGTGGCAAAGTTGTTCAGCAAAAATTACCTTTCTAATGGTGCTATGCAAGCCACTGTAATCAATTTGATTTTTATTTTATACTAGCTGAAATACCAAAAAACTTTGGTTTTTTTCAGATTTATTCAAGGTGCTTAGGTGAGGCTTGAGAGACAAATATTAGCCATGCACACCATACCTTAAACAAATGCAAATAACTCCTAAAGTATTCGTGATAGACACACAGTATCAGCAGCAAAGTTGTTCAGCACAGAAATTACCTTTCTAATGTTGCTATGCAATCAATTCTAAGCAATTCAGTTTGTTTAATAATTAGGTAAAAACTGTTGACTTCCTCAGACATTTCCAGGCCTGACTGAAAGTCAGCTGAGTACATCTACTGTCGTTATTGGCCCAAGTGACTATGCTTTCAGACGCCACCTACAAGTATATCTAGGCCTGAATGAGTTAAAGTATTGTAGGTTTCTGACTTCCTAATGAACTGTCTGCAGTATCAAAGTAAATGCAATCTGAAAAAACAAGGCAACTGCTAGATGGTTGAGCCAAGCTCCGGACATATAAATAAATACTAGAAAATAAAAAAGACGATGCTAAGGCTCTCACTGGAGAATAAAAAAGACCACGTTTGGCAATCCAACTCAACGCTTTATTAAAAACACATACTGACAGCAGTAGCAGACTACTGCTACTGCTGCTGGTACGTGTTTTTAATAAAGCATCGAATCAGGCAGCCAAATGTGGTCTTTTTTAATCTCCAGTAAGAGCCTTAGCATGGTCTTTTTTATTTTCTAGTACCAAAGTGAAGTACTGCCTGCTCCTGACTGCCTAATGAACTGTCAGCTGAGTCATTAAAGTATTGCAGTTCCTGACTGCCTAATGCACTGTCTGTAGTACCAAAGTAAGTAAAGTATTACATGCTCTTGACTCCTGATGTACTGTGTAAAATAGATGAGTCACTATTTCATGCCCTGTCTGTTAATGAGGAAGGCAGTATAGCACAGTGGTTTAAGGCTCTGAGCTGGAGACCTGGGCTTGAATCCCACAGCCCACCCCACTTGCATACTGTGGACCCTGAGCAAGTCACTTAACTTCTTGTGCTCCCAGGTTTCACCTGGCAACAAGCTTTGGCTTAGTGTATCTCTTTGGTTAAACAACCCTCCCAAGGAACTGCATAAAGTACTTGAGCCATTAAATTATTGCATGCACCTGATGACCTAACAAACTGTCTACCTGAGTTATTAAAGTACTGCATGCACCTGATCACCTAATGAACTGTCTAAAGTATCTGACTCATTAACAGACTGAATGCTCTTGACTGGCTAACTGAACTGTCTAAAGTACCTGAGCTATTAAAGTACTGCATGCCCAACTGTCTAATGAACTGCCTCAAGTGCTTGAACCATTAAAGTATTGTATGCCCGACTGCCTAATGAACTGATTAAGAACATGCACCATTAAACTACTGCATCTCCTGTCTTTTTTTTCTATTCAAAGTTTATTGAAGATTTTCACAATACAGAGAATAGATCCACATCATACATACAGTAAATAGAATGTACATTGTGAAAATAGAGTAAGATCTATTCCCCCCTCCCCTTCCACTCCCTGAACCCCCCTTCCCACTCCCCTACACAGATTTGTCTCTTTGTACTTCCTCAAGTAGAAGATGAGGTATCATTACTAATGGGTGTAAATCAGAAGGGTCAGTAAGGCCCTATACTATTAAACTTTGTTAGATTGTTAAGGCTAGCAATAGCCTTCTGTTCTAATATTTGCCAGGAATTCCTGAAGCCAGTCAGTGTAAGTGATTTCTGTATTGTCTCTCCAATGCCTCAGGACTAGTTTTTGGACAGACATCGAAATCGTGGTTATGTGATATTTTCAGTTCAGCACCGAAATTGCTGATAAGTCCTCTATAAGACAGACCTCCGCTGAGAATAAGTCAGTCAAACCTAAAAGGGGATCTGTCCTTTGTTCAATAAGAGCCCATAAAGGGGCCACTTTTGGACAAGACCAGAAAATATGTGGCAGGTTACCCTCCTCCTGCATACATCAGATGCAGGTAGAGGAAGTCGCAACTCCAAATTTTGCCAACGTCTGAGGAGAATAATAAAGGTTATGCAAAATTTGGAATTGCATCAACCTAAGCCTATCTTGGGTAACAAACTTGTGACAATTCTGCTATAAGAGAGGCCAGTTTATGTTCTTCTCTGGGAAGAGGGAGGATCAGTAAGTGGTAGGACCAAAGCTATCAGGACAGATCCATTTGTATAGAGTGCTGTATAATTTGGAGACTTCTTGTGGAAAACTTGCTAGGGGATTTAGGTCTGACTGAAAGGAAAATTTTGAAGTTCATGGGGGCGTAACCCCAAAAACTCTTGTCAGTAGATGGTGCAATTGAAAGACTTTGAAAATATTAGATTTCGGGATGTTGGATTTACTCACGATTTCAGGAGAGGAAAGCCACGACCCATCCTCCTTAACAAAATGCGACAGTGGACAGTCTCCCAATTGTGGGAGCCATTCAGCCGGCAGGGTCTTGCCTTTTATCTTAATATTAGGGTTATCCCTCAGAGTTTGACACAGATTTTGCAGGTTACTGTATTTCAGAAATAACACAGCTGGGAATGAACTCTAACAGAAGTCGCTATGGGAGTAGCCTGTAGCTTCGGTGGGAGAGAGCTTAGCTTTGTGTATAAAAGCATAGAGGGAGAGAGACCTTGTGCCTTTATGAGAGCTGTTTCTATTTTGAGCAAGACGGGCAGGAAGGGAAGAGGAGTCTGGAGCTCTCTGGCTGATTTCCACCTGAGGTATTTATTAGCGTGACTGGCCCACTATAAAGGCCAACATGTGGTAAACGTAACCCACCCTGACTTTTAGGAGCAGCTAGTTTGTGAAAAGCCACCCATGGTTTTTGCCAGCCCAAATAAAATCTATAATGAGACTATGGACTTTTTTGAAGCAAACCAAAGGAAGCCAGATGTTAGAGAGATTAAGTGGATAAAAGGGAATGGGAAAGACATACATCTTGATTAAATTAATTTTGCCCCAGAGAGATATAGGGAGACGAGATCATCTTTTCAGATCTTGACTAATTGTGTGAACTAGGGAATCCAAATTTAACTTCCTAAAATGGGCTAGGTTCCTCATGAGCTCAATTTCAAGATATCTTAGGGAATCGGATTTCGAGGAGAGCCCCAGAGTCGAGATGGTATGCTTCAGTACTTTATGGGTTCACCACAACATAACCAAGACAGACTGTCTTAGGGTAGCTGGTTCACTCCACCGGGGTGTCAAACAGATGAGGCATACTGATGAGTCCTGGTAGGATGGAACACATGTCTATGTCATTTGTTAGCACCCTTTGCAAACTGTATGAGAGGCCTTTCGACACCATGCAATTCTGCTTAAAGTTGAACCAGCATAACATTCTGTGGTGATTTGCATATGCAGCCCATGATGCTTTGCATTGTGTGGCATGTGAGTTTGTATTTTCAGTACTTTATGGTTGAGAGGGAACACCACTGTCTTTCGAATATTCAATTTATAGTTAGATACCTTACTGAATTCCTCAATGATTTCCAACATAGGTGGTATAGATAGAGCCGGTTGAGATAGTTGAGGAAGGTCATCTGCATAGGTAGAGACATTAATCATCTGACCCTGGACATCAATACCCTGCATCTCCTAGCAATCAGTCAGTCTATGTATAAGGGATTCTAAATATATGTTGAAAATAAGAGGCGTGAGGGGACAGCTTTGCCTTGTACCCAAATGTAAGGCAAAAGACTAAGAGGTTGCCCCATTGCTAAATATCCGGCTGGCAGTTGGGTTTATTTAGGGGACACGTATCCACCCCTGGAACTCTGAGGGGAAACTGTATGCCGACAGAGTACGCAACAAAAGTTCCACTGACTCTGTCAAAAGCTTTCTCAGCATCCAGGGAGACTAGAGCCGCTGGGAACTTGGCATCCTAGATATCGTGAAAACATGTACAAGTATGCATATGATCTATGGAGGACCTCCCCTTCATAAACCTACCTGTTCTGGCCCTATAGGATCTGGGAGTACCTTACTAACCCAATCAGCTAAGAGTTTAGCCAGGGTTTTAATATCTTGATTAAGGAGTGAAATTGGCCTGTAACTAGTCACTAATTCTGGACACTTAGGTTTAGAGAGTAAAACTATCAAAGCTTCAAACAGGGATTTGTCTGATTCAGTATCTGAAAGGATATGTTGATAAAGTGGCATAAGCACAAGAATCAACTGTTTTGCAAAAACCTTGTAAAAGGGGAAAACCCATCAGGCTCAGGGTTTTTTTCATAGGGAAGGTCTTTAATTACATTAGCCAGTTCAGACTGTGAAATAGCTGAGATCAGAGAGGACTGTTGAGGTTCTGATAGTGTAGGAAGATGAGACTCTGCTAGGTAATTATCCAGATACTGCTCAGAGGGAGGGTTCAACATGGGGCCATATAATTGCTTGTAATAACTATTGAACTCTGCAACAATATCAGCTGAGAAAGTTATTAAGGAATCATTCTCAGGGGAATGAATGGCTGCTATTAACCTAGAGGTTTCTTGCTGTTTAATTCTTAGGGTAAGCAAGCATCCTGCCTTTTCCCCATAGTCTGTGTATGAAGCCTTCACCTTCCGAATTGCAAATTCTGCCTTCTTCCTCAAAAGTTCTAAGTAGGAGTCTTTCAGTTTCACCAAGTCCTGCTTATATGGTTCAGTAGAATGAGGATTGAAAGTGGCTTCTAAGCCCTAGATTTGAGATAAGACAGACAAAATTTGGTCCTCCTGCTTTTTCTTCCGCCTAGAGGCCACCCCAATCAGCATCCCTCATATATAGGCCTTTAATGCACACCATTCAACATCTGGTTTACCTGTGGAGTTATGATTTATGGAAACAAAATGCATAACTTGGTCCGAAATGTACTTAACTGTATCTGGATCCTTTAAGAGCTGGTTGTTTACTTTCCGGTGCCCACCTTTCTTGGGGAGAAATGAGAATGAGATCAGGCAAGTGACCACAGGGTGATCAGAGGGCGGCCCTGACTAAATAAAGGAGTCCAATACTCCAGGGATTAGTGCTTGAGAAATGAGCAGATAGTCAATTCAGGAAGAGGTCCCACGTACTTGCGAGGTAAACATATTCTCTTTCTTTGGGGTGTAAGATGTGCCAGATATCACAAAGACCTACTTGATCAATCAGCTCTCTAAATGCTGTCTGGCCAGGAGAAAGACCCTTACGAGAGCATCCCGATTGGTCCATATCTGGATCAAAGATTAAAGTTCCTGCCCGCCCCACAATAATTATTGGGATAGACAGGAAGGGAACTAGTACATTGATTAACTGCGTAAAGAATCCAGGGGTGTCAACATTTGAACCATACACACTATCCAGCAAAACATCTGTTGTATGCAATTTCCCTTTGACCAGAAGAAATTGGCCTTATGGGTCACAAATAGTTTGGAATGGGGAAAAGGGAACTGACCTGTTTATCAGAATCATAACTCCACAGCTCTGGGTGCTACCCTCTGCAGAAAACAGTTGCCCTACATGCTGCCTCCTTAATTTAACAGCTTCAGAACTGAGTAAATGTGATTCTTGTATGAACACAATGTCAGTCTTTAAGAGAATCAGATGTTTTAATATGTTGTGTTGTATTGCTTTATTTGTTGTCTAGACCCTTTAATGCTCCATGTAGCCAATCTTAAGACCCTTGCCATTTAATCCCTAAAAGACTGACGAACAACCCCTTTGATCCTATAGTGTATTTACTTATCTCATGTACCTTCATATTTGTCAACTCTGTGTTATCCTCCCTCCCTGTTCTCCCCTACTAACTATCCCATAAAACCCCAACACTTTTAAACCCGTACTCGCAAATACATGGTTCCTGACATCTAAACGACACCCAGCCCTCTCCTCCCCCCTTATTGTTGCGAACTTCGTTCCGCAGCATGCCTCTATGCCTCTCCCCTCCCCCACCCTCCAGCCACCCAGTACTAACCCATCTGAAATGTAAACAAATAATTGTAATAACAATTTTTGCTAACTTTAACTAAAAATCTATCTTAATCCTACTTAAAACATAATTTGGTACCTTTGTCTACCTACCACCTTTTTCCCTTTTCCTACCCCTTTTAACTGAGGAGTGGTGAGGCACTTAAAACTCGTATTTGGGAAGTATATAACAGAACACCACATGCAACAGTATACATACTATGTTGTTAACAGGCCCACCAAATCTAGAAAGCCCTGCTATGATTATTTAAATCTAAATATAATTAGGCTATCCCCCCCATTACTATTAATTGCAGAAGGCTGCCAACACCGTCTGTTCACATTGTTCAAAAACGGACAAGACTGCCAATAACCAGATTTTATATGCAGTAGGCAATAGGTGTTTTGCAGTGCATGACCCCCTTCACCTTTCTTTTAGCAACAAATATTTAAGCAGGGCACTTTGTGAAACAGCGAAATAATATGAGTCTTTTGAACTTGCTAAACCAAACTAGAACAGGAAACAAGCCCATATTCTGGAAGCTTCATAACCATCTAATCTTTGGCCAAAAGGTATTGGCCAAGATTATCCCTAAATTAGACTGTATAACAAGTGAATAAGATTGTCACAAGGGCCAGGTAAAGGCGCCCCCCTTGTCAAAACACCTAAGAACAATGGGTTCTTCAATCCAGGTACAACCAATTGAACAGGTACACATACAGTAAAAAAAAAAACACTGGAACTATCTTAAACAGAATGACAGTCCATTTCGGCGCTCGGTAGGTAGAATCCCCCTCTTCAAAACAAGCTGCGAGCTGTGAGAATCAACTCAGCGGTATGTTTCAGATTTATCCCCTCCATAATTATACCACGCGCTCCTTCTAGTGGCTTTGCGTACGCGTTGCAGTTAGAAAGGACTTGCACTGGTAGCTGCTCATTAATGCGCACTATCAAGGAGGAGTGCAGTATCCAACAGAGGTCCCAGCTGCTGCATAAAAGGCACAGGTCTGTTGACTCATTGCCACAACCAACATTAATTCCCTTAGGTGCAAGCAGAGATTAACAAAGGTTGGGCAGCAAGGAATTTAAACCGAGAGGAGCCTAGCCATTCAGGCTCTCCTGAAAGTAGAAAAGTGCTCTGGTGTAATGTATGTTAAATCAATATTACCACACTTTCTCTTCTTTTGTTTAATCAAGCTATAATCCCATACATTTGTGCCACCATTCATGGGTCTCTGAATAGGTCTGGCAAGGCAGTCTTGCGTCTGGTCGCTGCCACCTCCAGATCTTCATAGGATAGCCAGTTCCTCGCTACCAGTACTTGCAACTTGGCTGGATAGACCATTTTAAATTTTAATTTTTGAAACTAGGGGATGAAAGGCTGATCTTCTCAGCCTCACAGTAGTCAGCAGGTCTTGTGCGATGCGTATCCTGTTACCCTCCCATCTCACTTCAAGCAGTTCTTTTATTTCAGTTAAGAAGTGTTGGTATTCTAGGAAATTCAGGAATATAAATATCAGGGGACATGGTGGGACCCCAGCCGGAGGATTTGGGAGGAGGGACCGATGTGCCCTCTCAATGATGTATTTGGACCCAAAAGGAGAGGGTCTGGCAAACTTCTCCACCATTTTTTGAACAAAGACAATGGCATCCTGGCTTTCTTCCCCTTCTTGGAGACCTATGAGGACCGCATTGTTCCTGTGGCTGCGGCCCTCTAGGTCTTCCACCTTCAATTTGAGTCAGGACATCTTTTGTCAAATGGCCACCAGCTCTGGGTCTACTTTGTCCGCACATTTCTCAAGGGAACAGATTCTTGCTGTATTATCAGAGGCCCGCTGAGCTACATCCTCTAGTGATTATGTAAGTGATTGAAGCCCATTTGAGATTTTATGTAAATCCTCCCGAAAGGGCCGAAATTCTTTCAGAAATCTGCTGAGCGTGAGCGGCTCCTGCTCCCCTGTCGAGAGTGCTATAATCGGCCCTTCTGCCAAGCTGAAGGCCTGTGGTTTCTTCTGGGCCTTTTCCTGGGTTATGGGAGGGGTATGTCTTTGCAGCGCTTTTCTCATCTCGGCATCCATAGATGCCTCCAAGTGCAGCAAATTGACTCCAAGAGTTGGCTCAGCAAAATGTGGTAGGTGGTAAACAGATTTGTGTTGATTGTCTATGATAAAATGAAGTAAAAGGTGCTGGGTGGCTGGAGCAATGTGGAGGAGCTGCTAACTGGCACTCTGCATCACGTGGTCTCCCTGACTGTCTAATGAACCGTTTAAAGCTACTGAGCCATTAAAGTATTGCATGCTTCTGACAGTATTATGAGCTGCCTAAAGTACAAGAGCCATTAAAGTATTGCATCCTTCTGACGGCCTCACAAACCATCAAATGTACCTGAGTCTTTAAAGTACTGCATGTTCCTGACTACCTAACTGTTTAAAGCACCTGAACCATTAAAGTATTGTATGCTTTTGACTGCCTAACAAACTGTTTAAAGCACCTGAGACATTAAAGTATTGCATGCACCTGGCTGCCTAATGAACAGTATAAAAGTATAAAGTAGCTGTGTCATTAAAGTATTGCATGTACTTGTCTGCCTAATGAACCATCTAAAGTACCTGAGTCATGAAAGTATTGCATGCTTCTGACTGCCTGAAGAACTGTCTAGAGTAAAAGACCAAAACAGAGTGAGCATCAGGAAGTGGTGCTTCTATACTAACATAGAATTCAAAAAAAACTTTGAAAAGTAGAGCACACATCAAAGGAAAGGATGCAGTAATCATCCGAAACGCATCAGGTGATATGGCTTTTTTGTGATACTTCTGAATAAAAGTTGTTTATAGATCTGTGCCCTTATATTAGAGGTGTGTGTGCTCTACTTTTCAAAGTTTTTAACTGTCTAGAGTACTTGAGTCATTAAAGTATGACATGCTCTTATCTGCCTAATGAACTGTCTAAAGTACCAGAACCATTAAAGTATACCTGAGCCATTAAGGTATTACATGCTCCTGACTGTCTAAAAAAGTGTATAAAGTACATGAGTCATTAAAGTATTGCATGCTCCTGACTGCCTGATGAACTGTTTAAAGCACCAGAGCCATTAAAGTACTGTATGCTCCTGACTGCCTAAAGAGCTGTCCAAAGTACCTTAGCCATTAAGGCAAGGGTGTGCAAATCTAATGGCCCCCACTCCAGGGCAAGTAAATTTTGATTGAAGGGCAAGTACAAAAACAGACTTAATTTCATTGTAATTAATAGAGGGGCAAGTGAAAATTCATCTGCAGTCATGGCTGGGCAAGTAATAAAAATTTTGACTTGAACATCCCTGCATTAAGGTATTACATGCTCCTGACTGCATAACAAAGTGTAGAAAGTACGTGAGCCATTAAAGTATTGCATGCTCATAATTGCCCAATTAACTGTCCAAAGTACATGAGTCATTAAAATATTGCATGCAAAACTGAAGGCCTAAAGAACAGTCTAAAGTACCTAAACATTGTTGATAACTGCACGTGCCAAATAAGTGAAAGGAACCACTCCAAGTTCAGATAGTGCGGAGGCCAGCAACAGCACAGGCAAACAATCAAAAAGGATCTAGCACCTATCATTCAACACAGGCGTGCAACCTCCACAATGAAATATAGCCAAATAAGTTTATTAGAAAAACTTATATGGATATAAAGTGCAAGGTATATAACCAACATGGCTGCCAAACTCCCATAACAGCAGCCAAAAACCTGATGCAATTTCACACGTAGTGACAGGTGCTTTGTCAAGGGTAATATTAGTAACTGAAGCAATGGTGTTTAAATAGTCCCTCCAAAATGACATCACAATATAGCTCATGTGACATAACTATAGGAATTAATTGAACTGTAAAACCCTAAATTTTATTTATTTAGTTTTTGTTGAACAGGACAGGAGGGCTAGATAATTCTATTTTCAGCCTTGTTTGGGGGAGATGCAGATGGATGCCAACTGACATTGAACCAGATTAAACTGTTAGTGGTATTTTTAGTGAATGGGGGAAATTTGGCCAGGACATTGGGGAAATGTCCCTACTCTCCAGAAGGGGAGATGCTGAGATTCTGATTGCAATGTCAGATGGCCGAAGGGAGCAGATAGGAGAAGCTGGTGTACCTGTAGGGGAGCTGATCTCCACCCCTGCTGGTCTAGCGATGGAGATCAATGGTGAGTTCAGAGGGAAACATACAGCAAATGGAAGGACCAGGGCATGTAGCGGAGCTGCTACCAGCAATGGGAGAACAATGGCTGCAGTCATTAAGCGGTGAGCAAAGGTCCAAAATCTTAACTTTACTACAAGAGTCAGAAAAGGTGGAGAACAAAGCACAGTTACAGGAGCAAACAAACCTGGAGCCGCAGAATGGAAAGGAATGGAGGGAACAACGCAGTGCATCAGCACTGGTGGAAACTGACAAGCCATCCGTCAGCTGCGAGGATGATGTAGGAGTATCAAACAGGCCAATAGAGCCTCGGCTAATGCCCTTGCCAACACCTGAAGCGGGAGAGTTGGAACACAAACAGAGGGCTCTGAATATCAGACAAAGTGCAAAAAACAAACACAATCCTGATGGAGCTGTAAGTACAAACAAGAAACAAGAAAATATACAAAGTAAAAAAGGAAAGATAAATCCTCATGGAGGAAGGGGGTTGGTGGTTTAAGGGAACAAACCGCTAATGCTGAAAACCCACAAACAATTGCAGAAAAATTAGAAAATGCAGGATGATGTTTGAATGAGCAAAGACAATCGGTTCCAGATCCAGATCATAGACCTGGTGGTGCAATGATCAAGCATAATACAAATACAAGGTACAATTCTCAAAAAAGTAGTGCCTAGGAACAAAACGCTCTCACAGCAATAGAGCAAGGAAATGTGCACGTTCCTTTTGTAACAGAATCTGATTTAGAGTTACATGAAGAAGATGTTGTTTATGTCTCTCAGCTGTTGAATCCCAGTGTCCTCACTGCCCCGCTCCACAGATAGCTCATGTATCTATAGACTCTGATTCTCCAGATGAGGGACCAAGTAATAAAAGTTTGACCTGGAAGGAACATATGGATACAGAACAAACTGAACCCCAAAATGCAGGACAAACTGAAACTGCACAACAACTGTGGTCAAATTTCAGGAGAAGAGACCGCCTATTTCAAAATGTTGTCCCTGCTCAGCGTAGGAAGGCAGTACGCCTACAATATATGGGAGGTTTAGAAACAGCACCTGATTGCATTTATGTGGGAAGAACTCTTATAAAAGAATCTGTGTGCTTCTTCTCCAATGAAATTTCTGCATTAATTCATGCATCAGGGGATACAATGTTTGACATAAGTTTTAAGACCCTCATGGGGCTGGACGGTTTTTGGGCCACATATGAAAAAAAAAACATACTGCTTTATGGTTACCTTTCAGGGCAATTCCCTTAACAAAACCAGCTTTTTGACAAGTCACTATTCTTTTTTGAAATGAGGGGGTCAGTGTGCTAGACATCAAATACTGGCTAGCCCAGCGATGTGCTTTAATTGGAGAGCCTCAACCAATTTTGGACAAGAAGCATATATGCACAGGGGGCTGGAAAATCAAGGTGAAACTTAGATGAACTCCTATGGGCCCAAAACACTTGCCAAGCTGTTTCCTTTTAGAAAAAGACAGAGGACATTGTTTCTATCAAGGGCAACCAAAAACTTGCTTTAAATGCGGATCCACATTATAGCTCAGTAATGCATGTGACAGACTAAAATGCAATTTATATCTAGAGTATGGTCATAGCAGTGCAGCATGCACAAATGAAGTGTGTTGTAACTTATGTGATGAACAATGACACGCACATAGAACCTGTCAGTGGGCGTCCCACAATAAAACAGATAGCCCAGACCAAGATAGTATTTTGACAGATGCACAGAAGAGAAGCATAGAAAAAAGAGAAGGGAACAAAAGCAGAGACCAACAGCAGGACAAAATGGAGTCCAAACACCCCCCAACCCCCACAGCAATGCAAGAACAGCCCGGGGGTGGTATCCAGCAAGACCAAGAGCCTGCATTAAGCAATCTACAGACAGTAGAACAAAACACTGAAATGGAAATATCACAACAGCCCACAACAGAAGTAGTGCAATCTCAACAGGCTATAGACCATGACACTCACCCAGAAGAGGAACACAGGATGGACATGCAGGTGATGCCACCACCAGATATGATGGCCATTACTTCAAAAGTGAGGGGTCTGAAAAAGCAACAACTTAAAGCCAAATAAAAAAAATCTCACAAGACCAAAGACAAGTGCAACTTACAAGTAGATATGAGGCACTACAATCACAGGACTCAGATATGGGGAGAAGAATCAGGCAATTCTTCCACAAAATCTTCAGTGCAAGCCAATATCTCTGATTCAGAAGATGACAACCAGGTGGAAGAAGTAAGAAAAGCAAGATTAACAAAACAAAAACAACTAATAAAAAAACATCTGGGGGTATGCCCAAGAAGAACGAAGTCAGAGACTGAGTAAAGAAACCTAAAACAAACAAGAATTATATGGCTTCCACCTACATACATAAAGTTGCCTCACAGGATGTGAATAACATTAAACACAACAGAAGACATTTGGTGACTTTCTCCATATTAAAAGACCAGGGACATGACTTCTGCATTTTACAGGACACTAGGCTATCTACTACAGCAGAAATCAATGCAGCATCCAGATTATGGTGCTGGGGTTCATTCTGTTTTTCATATAGTGTAGAAAGATGTGATGGGGTGGGAGTACTATTTTTGGAATTTTTTTTTTTTTACTTTTTTATATGACTATGCAATCACAAAAATTGTACATATTTGTCAAGGTAGAGCACTGCTAACTGATTTTATGCATCACAACACACAGTGGAGAGCAATAAACATATATGCCCCCCCAGACTAAGAAAGATAGGGTAGAATTGTTCACTATGATAAAGCCATATCTATTTACAACCCAAAATATTTAACTGTAGTTTACAGATAACAGACGGGACTAGAATGTCTAAGCAATTCTGTAACTACAATACACTAAATAAAATAATAGCAGATACTGAGCTCATAGATACATATAGAAACAAACATAAGAGAGGGGATATACTTTTTATAAAAACAAACTAGCCACTAGAGTAGATTTTATATTCACATCTAAATTGCTGCATATACATTCCATAGGGATTCATCCTATAGAAAATACAGACCATATGATGATAAATACGAAGCTTAGTTTAACAGAAAGTCAAAAAATAGGGAAAGGGTATTGGAAATTAAACTATATTTTATTCGACAATATAGAGAGTGTATCTTTATTGACTGACTTATTAAATGCTAGAAAATCAATAGCATGCTTAGAAGATGATATCAGTACATGGTGGATAAATATGAAACAAGATAAAAAATCTATTACAACAACAAGCTAGTGAAGTTCACACTGAACAATACAAAAAATACGTAACTTTAAGAGTACAACGATACAAAATGATGTCATTGGCCAATACAGGATATGAACAATATGCCCCACAAATAAAAGCTATAAAGATGGAAATGGAAATCTCCAATATTTCAGAGCAACTTCCTTATTAATAGAACATAGAATATGTACTCCAGGGGGAAATGAAGCAGGGAACATATTTGAAAGTTGTAAACAAAGGATCCAGAGTAAAGCAATGGACAAACTTATAACTCTTTTAGTGCAAGAAGTATACACAGATAGTGAAATTGTACACATAGTAACAGATCATTTAAATAATTTATACTCTTAACTCAGAAATTCATCAAGATCAACTAAAACTATTTCTGGATAAAATACAGGTGTCTAGTTTATCAGAAATAACAATTCAGACTTTAATTACCACTATCTCAGAGGGGGAAGTAGCACAGGCAATACTAAAATTAAAAAATGACACCTCACCAGGCCCAGATGGACTTACCACAGAATTTTATAAAAAATTAAGTAAAGAATTAATAGATATTTTGACAGTAGTATATAATTGTATGTTACAAGATGGGAATATTTCACCACACTTTGGAATATCTCTGCAAATATTCTTACACAAGAAGGGGGATAGAATACATATCAAGAACTGGAGGCCAATCAGTCTCCTTAATACAGATTTAAAGATACTAATGAAAATGTTAACAGCTAGATTAGCAAAAACTGTGCCAGTACTGATAGCAGAAGGATACACATGCTCGGTGGTAGGTAGATGTATTCAAGATAATTTGATTTTAATCAGAGAAATAGTGGAAATGGTACAAAACACCACAACTGGATACATTCTGTCACTGGACTGGGAACAATCCTTTGACAGGGTATGTCATACATATATGGGGTAAGTTTTAAGAAAATATGGAATCACTGATACTTTTTGTAAATGGATTATGGACATCTATAAAATAGCAGTGGTGAGACCTTTTATAAATGGGTTTCAAGGACCATAGGTAAATATTAAGAGGGTGGTATGACAAGGATGCCCCATGAGTCTTCTGACTTATGTATATTGTATTGACCCTGTACTTAGATCTATACAACAAGACTCACAGATTAAGGGGCTCCCAATATCAAAAGAGGAATACACTAAGGCTATAACAGCCTACGCAGATGATGTATGTATAATGGTGGCAGATGCCCAAATGGGTCAGAGGGCAATGACAACAGTGGCAAAGTTTTCAAAGGTATCAGGTGCAAGTATTAATCCACGGAAATGCTTAGGATATAGTCTGAATGACAAAGAAAAAAAACAGTAGAAAATATAGATCAAATCTCAATTACAGATAGCCCTATTAAAATCCTAGGAATAACATTTGGTAGAGGGAATATGGCACAGGAAACTTGGGATGAGAAAATAACAGAGTGTGCAGAAAAAGTGAAAACATGGAAATCATGGCAGCAAACAAAGAAAAAAAAAAGTAGCCATAATACAAAACATTCCTTCTTCCCATATTTACATTTCTGAGTGCAATATTTCCACCTCCAAAAATGTTGAAGTGAACCTATTTAGTTCAGTATTTCAAGTAATAAGGGGCATTAGGTTGAATTCTATTAAAAGAGAAATTTTAAATAAATCATATAACAATGAGGGTCTGAATTTAATTAACCCGGTTAGTTTCTTTTATAGCATCTTCCTTGCTGCAAATGTGCAGAAATTTATGAATACAACAGATGTTCTATGGAAAAAGATTATAGATAGATGGTTGTCCCCTGTGGTAACACAATGAAATCAGTGTCCTGGACTATTAAAAAAAAAATTCTCATTACATAACTTCAGTAACAGAAAAAAATTAGGAAGTGGCAACTTACATTAAATCAGGTAAGTGCTGCCAATGGAAAAGGGATATGTAACTACTGTACATACAGGAACTGGGATATACAGTACAGACTGAATATAAAAATATACCAGAGGAATACAGTCAGAAGATGGAACAATATCTGATAGATAAAAAGAACCCCACCAAGTATGTGGGACATGGTATGGCTAAGCTGCCATGGAAGACTTGAGATAAAAGAAAATGCAAAACATAAAAAGGCAGAAGAAAGAATGTGTCCCAGACCAGCGTGTTCACAAGTGGAAGAAACAACGCAGCACTTTCTTATAGAATGTCCCTATACAAAAGGGGTATGGAACCTATCGGCTACCAGATGGGGAAAAAAGCAGTGAAGTGCTGTCACTTATGAAAATGTGATAACAAGTTATTATAGAATATTTACAGTAATAGAAGAAAGTACGCTAAGATTGATTTGTACTTGTATTAAGTTTATAATGTAGCAAACAAGGTGTAAATATGTATTACAGCAAATTGAGGTGAATCCATTAGCAGTTGTACTACAGAAACAAAGAGAACTTGCTTTACAATATAAGCATGATTATGATAAATTAACACATCAGGCATTACAGCACAAATTGGGGGTGGGGATCCCAACAAAATTAATATAAATGAAATAAGGAAAATGTCTATTGGAGCATTTTAGTAGACGATAGTGGGAGATAAGGTATATAGGAGTTGCAGCATAGAATATGAAAGAATATTTGGAAGGTGTGGGAAGAAAGGATTTTTGTTAATGCTGGATTGCTATGATGATTGATACTTTAATATGTGTAGTATATGAACTGAATCAGTGTATATGGAAAATGTTGTTATGTTGCTTGCACGCATGTGCAAGAAACATAGTGCCATCATCCGAGTTTTTGGAGGTGTGGCAGCCCTCTTCCAATTCAGTCAGTGTGTTTGCAGGCTGCTGGAGCTGTCTATGACAGCAGTCCAAAATGCAGTTGAGTACAGTTGAAAGGGGGAGCTACGCTTCAGTGAGCAGCGATAAGATATCGCCTGCTCATGCGCGCTCCCCTACACACACACACACACACACACACACACACACGCATACTGCATGCTTGCCCCCCACACACACACTGTATAGCCAATGGGGGTGCCCAATCCCCCATCGGCTGTGCTGTGCCCCCCCAAACAGAGCGCCACATGCCACGTTGGGTGCCCACCCCAGCATGGCAACACGTCATATAGCCGATGGGGTGCCCAATCCCCGTCAGCTCCACTGTCCCCCAGAGAGTACACGTGCCATGCTCGGAGCCCACCCCAGTGTGGCAACAGATGCTATTGCCGATGGGGGTGCCCAATCCCTGTCAGCTCCAGAGCCCCCAAACAGCCCCTTGTGCCCACGCTGGGGCCCACCCAGCGTGGCAAACGTCCCGTTGTCCTCCTGTTTTATTTTCAAAAAAAACTGCAACAGAAAACGGTCCTCGCTGTCTGGGCCCCCACCCACGCCACCCACTGCGCACCCTGCCTCCCCCCCCTCACCTCATACTTACCTCTGACTCCACGCCGACGATCTTCGGTGGATCGGGAACACGCCTGCACTCTTCAAAGCCGACCGCGAACTGAGGAAATGCCGGTAAGCTGTATAATGTAATAAATACGTTTTTTTCAACTTTGCTGCATATCTCAGCCATTTTTTGAAATTTTTGCACCAAATTTTCAACATGGGGTTTTTGGGACCCCTTCTCGTGAATGCTCTCACTGTCATGGCGTTAATCGGTCCCAAAGGGTGATTTCGTAGTCACTGCATGAAATCACCTTTTGGCACTGATTACCAAAATGACACTGCCAGTGTTCATAAGATGGGCTCTCAAAAAGCCTATGTTCAAAATTTGGTGGAAAAATTCCTAAAAATGGCTGTTTTACAAGCGTGCATTGTGCAGTTCCTACGCACGCTCGTAAGTTCACGAATTTTCAATATTTTCACTCCAGATTTTCAACACTGTCATTTTACCACACCTCCTTATGAGCAGTACAGCTGTCATTTTTCACATCTCTCCCAAAACGTGTTTCTGCTTTTCATGAAGCGACAAATGGCGCAGTCAGGTGCTAAAATCACTGTATGGGACACATTAAGAAAATCACAGTGACACTGTTCATGAGCAGAGGTGTTAAAATGGATATGTTGAAAATTTGGTGACAAAATTCCTAAAAATGACTGTTTTACGAGCCTGCGTTGCACACTTCCTACGCACGCGCGCAAGTTCGCGAATTTTCAATATTTCACTCCAAATTTCCAACATTGCCATTTTACCACACCTCCTCATGAGCAGTACAGCTGTCATTTTTCACATCTCGACCACAACATGTTTCCGCCCATCTAGCGCACAATGGCGCAGTCGGTGTGTGAAATCAATGTATGGGACACATTAAGAAAATCACAGTGACACTGTTCATGAGCAGAGGTCTTAAAATGGCTATGTTGAAAATTTGGTCACAAACTTCCTGTAAATGACTGTTTCACGAGCATGCGTTGCGCAGTTCCTATGCACACTCATAAGTTTGCAAATTTTCAATATTTGCTGTCCACTGACTTCCAAATACCTACACAGCACATACAAGCAAGCAACATTCGGCATTGACAAATACTTGTTTTGTAATATGTTTTGTCTATATTGCTTTAATAAAAATGCCCCTACTCTTTTCGAGAAGTACCATGGGATCATTAACATCCACCTGTATTACCACCAGAACAAGCAGATGGGACCTTGGTTTAACATCTCATCTGAAAGACTGCACCTCAGGAGTGCAGCACCCCCTCATGCTGCACCACAGTGTCAGTACTGGGATTTAACCCAAGTGCCTGGTGTGGGGATAGAACCCACAGCCTTCTGATCTTCTGACCTCAGAGGCAAGTGTGCAACCTGCCGCGCCACTGACACTGCTTTGTCATAATAAATATTAATGTATTAACCAAGTGTCCTAAAATATGCTGTACAAAAATATAAATAATACACAATACAATACCTAACTCTAACTAAAGGCATATCTATGAGACTAAATTTTAAAACAGTTGATTACAAGCTGCCAAGATGATAGAGTCCAATAACTATGTTCCATCGTCAGATTTCCTGACATCATTGTGAAGAGATTCTTTTCATGTAATCAGTTATATATGTATTCCAGTCACAAGAAGACGTTAAAGTGATTTATGGAAGTTCCCCAAATGCCTTTTTCACATAATATGCCATTGCCAGCCATGCTTCAAATGTTGAAGCTGCAATTTGTTTTGTAATAAAATATGTCATAGTCATTTTTTTTATGTTTTATCAGTGCTTTGTTTCTGGCTGCTCTCCAGTTTTCTCTGTGACCACTACCCCAGAATGATGTCATGCAAGGAAGCTGTCAATGTTTTATATACAGCAACAAGGAACTCTGGGTAAATTATATCATTGACTTAAATGTGCCTTACTCAGAGCTGCAGGTTCTTATTTTGGTAGTGGTGACTGCAGTATAGCACCTAATATGTAGATATACACAGCACAGCATTGTGGGTACAATAAGAAGTTGTTTTCCAATTTCCTTAATGTGAGGTGCAGTCTCATATTTATGTAGTGGTTTCAACAGTATACGCTCTCATATGTTTATTTTCAAAACAAGGCATTGTGCATACAGTATCTAGCTCACAAGATTTCTTTACTGAGAGATGTAGTCTCCTATTTCTGTAGTGACCACAGAAATATAATAGCCTGTATACTAATTTATATAATGAGGCATTGTGGGTACAGTAAATAGCTGATTTTTCTGTCTTCCTAATCAAAGTGCAATCTCCTATTTTGGTAGTGTTTACAGCAGTACAGTCTGTAGAAATGCTTCTGGAAAAATGTTTTTGTGATGCAGGTAGGCCAGAAAGATAATTTGCCATTCTATGTAGATGTTGTTTCAGTTTTACTGCCTGTTGGTGAAGTGACAGCTCCTGTCAGAACGTGGAGTGTGATGATACTTTTCCATGTTATGTTATAGGGCTTGAATGGCTTTAAGCAGTTCAGGAGTGCAGTTATGCGCCAATGATTACACGGCTCTCAGCTGCTTTCAGCCAATCAAATCACCAGAATTTTTCTACATGTTATAATGCTAGATACAGCTACTTGCAAACAATGTAAAGAGCCAGCTTAAAACTGACAATGTCCCTTTAAAAACTTTGTTTCCCTTACATGATGACACAGTTGGTGGTTGCAGCACTGAGAAAAAAAAGGGGCAGAGTTATGCAAATGAAACAGAGCACAGAAATAAAAGGATTTTTTGTTCATGGAAAACAGCACTTTTTGGCAATTTGAATGTTAGGAGACTGATTCACAACTCCTACAAGTTATTATTCCTATTTGCTATGGCAAACTTCTATAAGTCACTTTAAAGCTCACAAGTGACCTGCAGATCCTGAATTTTTACAGGACAAAGTGAAGACCACAATCAATGAAATCATCCTTGCAATAGTACAAATTTCATATAAGCACATAAGATGTTACATATTTTAAACCTAGATTTCAAACCTGGGGCTTTTACGCCACCTAGGTAATGAATCCATCTAGCTTCCCTCTGTAGTTTCAAGGCATTCAGATCCCCTCCCTATTTCCCCAGCATAACTTTCTCTAGTTCCATAAAAGTTCATTTACATTTGCCCCTCCCAGCAAAATGCACATCGGCTGCCACAACATTTTTCAAATCAACTTCACTGATTTCTCTAATATGTTCCCCTATGTACAATTTAAACATTCAGGTATTCTTCCCGAAGTAAAAAGCCCCATATGTGCAAGTTTCTAGGTAAATGACATTTATTGTATCACATGAAATCAAACTGTATTTTTCATACACCTTTGACTTAGTAAGATGTTTAAATGTCTTGCTCTTTTTTTACACATTTACAATATTTACATCTACTGCAAATCATGCATCCATGGTGGGCACCAACCATCAATCTTTGTTGTACCTCGATCTCAAGAGGCCTGCATTTAATGAATGAGTATGTCTTTTTGGTTGGTATTTCTTTTATATACCATCTGGGGATATTTGCCCTGTGCAACTTTCCCCAGGATGGGGTCAGCTTCTAAAATTGACCAATGTTTCTGAATAATGCTGCTAACTCAATTCAACTGTGGGCTATAGGTGGTAATAAATTTGATAAGTCCCAAGTTTGTATCAGAACATATTTCTGATCTAGCCAAGAGTGACTGTCTTAGTTACCTGCCCAAGTTGCTGTTTCTTCTAGCAAAGTTTTCGTATGTCTTCTCTCTTGAAAACGACTGGCCATAGCTTCTGATCTTATCTTAAAATCCTCCTCTTTACCACAGTTTCTGCAAAGTCTTAAAAAAATTGGCTTTGTGGTATGTTTTTAATATTATGGGAGGGATGCATACTTGAAGCAAACAACAATGAATTCCAACTGATGTCTTTCTATGTAAGTCAGTCTCTAACAATCCATGTGGTGCTTTATTGATGGCCAGGTCTAGAAAAGAAACCAACAACCCCAGTCATGATGTACAGTGAATTTTAAATTATGATTAGAGACTTCCAATACAGAACAAAGGCATTCAACTCCTCAACTGTTCCTTTCCATATTAGGAACAGGTCATCAATGTACCTGCAATATACCATGATGTGTCTGTAAAATGGATTCAAATCCAGATCTTGAATCACTCTGTTCTTCCATAGTTCCAAACAGAGACTAACGTAGTTGGGTGCCAAAGATGTACTCATAGCAGTACCATGGGTTTCTAAGTAGTGATTGTCCAGAAAAACAAAATTGTTACAAGTTATTACATATTCAGCACAACTAACCAAGAAATCAATAAATTCTGCATTATACTATCCTACTTTTTTGAGATAAAACTGCATTGTACTTAACTCCTCCCGTGTGAGGGACATTACTATATAATGAGGTAGCATCCACTGTTTTAAATAAATAATGTGGTTCCACTCTTAGTGTCTGCAGTAGCCTCAAGGCATCAGTTGTGTCCTGTAAATAGGACCCCAAACTAGTGACTATGTGATAAAGGTGGTAATCAACATACTTAGACAAATTTTCTGAGAGATACCTGATACTGGCATTGATAGGATGATGAGAAGGATCTGTCATAGATTCTTGTATTTACGGAAGTATATAAATTGCAGCCAGTGTCAGGTTGTCAATAGTTAAAAACTGTTCAGTCTCTTTTGAGATGATCCCTCTGTTCAAAGCTGTGTTCAGGAAAGTATTGCTTTTTTTCCTGTAACCTTTTTGTCGGTTCAGCTCCTAGTTTGTGATATATGTTTTCATCATTCAATTATCTCATTAGTTCACCAATATACTTATCAGTGTCCGTTATTACAGGTTTGATAGTAACATGGGGGATCATATTGTATTGACTGGATGGCGCCCCTTTCTTGTCTGCTGGTGTTTGCATAATCTTCCTTTGTTCAAATAATGCTTCAAAATTTCTTTCCACCACTTGTTAAAATGCCAAAACTGCAGAAGCAGTAGAGGGGCACAAAGCAGATATAGGGCAAAACTCGTTCACTTGTCTCATGTCTCAAATGTCTCATTAGAATTATCAACACCTGTTTTTTTCAAAATGGTACTTAAGATAAAATATTCTTACAAATTTTAAAAGATCAATGATACAGTCAATGGGAGCTATTGGATCCATGGGCACAAATGACAGTCTGTTATGTAGAATGTTAACTTCAGTCTCTGTAGGCAAATAAGAGGCGAATATTTATCACTAATATCTGTTTTTGTGTGTTGTTGCTACTCATACTCTGACCTGTTCTAAGGCATGTTCTGTCCTTCGCTCTGTCCTTCCTTCTGTTGGGTTCCCTGCCTCTGTTGTCTCTGGTTATTCTCCCATCTCTCATTCTCTTCTGCACCATCTTCCTCTTCTTCCTCCTCTCTTGGCTCTCTTCTTACATGTTTGTGCAGATCATGGAAATGGATTTTTGGATGTCGTCTGGGTATCTGCTGAGCTGGAAATCCACCTAAAAAACAATGCTTCCAGTACTGTCTGCATCCGACTCGCCCTTACTTTGTGTATTTGCATTCAATTTTAAAATGGGTTTAGGTGTCATATTATGAGATTTATTTTTCTGCCAAATAAAAATATGGCCAGATTCATAGTCATTCAAGCCCTGTATAAAATTTCTATATTTGGCTGCTTTTATCTTTTTGTGCTGCTGTTCAATGACTCTTCCCAATTTACTTCTATAATTACCAAACTCAGGTGAATGAAAAAAAGATGTTAATAACTTGTTTCTTCTCTTTAAGTGACAATTTTACTTCTGCTTGTAAAGTTTTAGCTCTTTAATAGTGCTTCTATCGATAATGTATAACCTTGTAGCAGGGCTTCTTGCCAAACCTCCATAAGGGAGCTTCATTCTCTGCTGAAAGTTGGTTGTTTCAAAATTCTTAAACGTCTGGGGACCCTCCTGACTTTTAAATAAGCCTACAGGGTGGTCTGTTGCTAATAAATTATACGGGCTTTGAGCGTTAAGCGTTACAATTGATTAAAAGCTTGGTCATTTGCTAATTGATCCTGTGGTGTGGCATTCATATTGCTTTCCGCACCAACTAATAATGGGTTCAGGTCAACCTTGTGGATAAAAAATCTCTTTAAGCATGCTGCTGGGAGGGGCACCCACTGCATTCATGCTGAGTCTGGGTTGAGAACTATTACTAGGATCCGAATGGTGGGGTTAAACATGTGTGGACATGGGAGTCAGTTCCAAAACAAATCAATCGCATCAGTGAAAGGAACCACCCCAAGCTAGGAGAGTGTGAATGCCAGCAACAGCACAAGCAAATAACCAAAAAAGACCAAGCATCTGTCATCCAACACAGGCATACAACCACCACAATGAAATATAGTCAAGGACATTTGTTAGAAATATTTAAATGGCTATGAAGTGCAAGGCATATAACCAATGTGGGTGCCAAACTCCCATAACAGCAGCCAAGAACCCGACGGCATTTTGCACCTAGTGGCAGGTGCTTGTCAAGATACTTTATATCGGATAAGTTTTTCTAATAAACTTCTTTGACTATATTTCACTGTGGTGGCTGTATGCCTGTGTTGGATGACAGGTGCTGGGTCTTTTTTGATAACTGCATGTGCCTAACAGCTTCACAAATTATTTATTTATTTATTTCAATTTTGTTAACCAGGTAGGCCCACTGAGACCCTAAGATCCCTTTTTTAGGGGTGACCCAGAGTTAGTTACAGGTACAATCATTTGACATACTTGAAGCATTTGAAGCTACTGCACTTTCGAAGACATTGCATGCAACCTTGAACTGAGCCAAGTCGATGCCACCTGACAGTCCATTGCAGGTGCCATTGAAATCCATTCAGCATTTGTCTATAGTCCAGAGGGAAAGTTTTCAGGAGTTTCATAGTGATCAAGATGTTCCAGTCCAGTGTGTTTTTCAGCCCAGATGTTGTCTACAGTCTAGCAGGAAAGTTTCCTGGAGTTCCAAAGTGATCCAGAGGTTCCAGCCAAGCGTGTTCTTCAGTCCAGTTTGTCTCATTCCAGAGGGAAAGTTTCCTGGAGTTCCAGAATGATCCAGAGGTTCAAGTTGAGTGTGATCTTCAGGCCAGTGTTCATCCACAGTCCAGAGGGAAGTTTCCTGGAATACTCGAGTGATCTAGATGTCTCATGTTTCTTGTCTCTTCACTTGTGACTTTGATGTTTGTCTGCCATTTCCTTTTGTGACATTGACAACCATTCGCTGTTTGTCATTTGCAGCACTTGACAATTCACATATCTGTGGTTTGGCCCACCCAGTTGACACAGATTGTGACACTGATATATAGCATGCGCTAACTCCGACTAACCAAAGCTAGTTATTTGAGACAAAAAGTAATAAGTAAAATACAGTCACTAAGTTATAAGTAAAGTACGGTCACTAAACTTTTAGAGTTATAAGTAAAGTCCACTCACTATAGACTTAGAGCTATAAGTACAGTCATTTAAGTCATACAGTCACTGCTTAAGTTACAGCCGTATGACGCATAGAGTAACAGTATACATTAAGCTACCATTTGTTAAACAATAGAGTTGCAGTATTTGATTGCAGTCTTTTATTTATTTATTTAGCTTTTGTTAACCAGGTGAGCACGCTAGACAGGCAAGTGCCTATTTTCAGGTGCGACCCGGGAAAAATACAGGTACAGGCAAAGACAATACAGAGTCAAGGTACAGCAATCAAAGAATTGCAAGGTACGGGCAGTGACAGAACAATGTCAAGGTACAGCAGTCAACAGGTACAAGCAGTAACAACATAATGGCAAGTGCAGAGTCAATACATGGCAACAACAAGAAGCAATCACAAACAAGCAAGCATTAGTCAGCAAGGTAAATTCAGAGTAATCACAAGACATGAGCGGCAGCCGCACCAAGTCCAAGAGATGCTAGGCCCACCATAAAGGGTGGGTCAGCTAGGAACAAGGGCAGGAGGATGCTTGCTTTATGTAGCCCCAGAGGGAGGACCTGAAGCAAGTGTGTGAGGGAGCAGACCTTACATGTGCAGGGAGTAGATTCTAGGCTCTGGGAGCGAGGGCCACAAAGGCACGATCCCCTGTGAGGGAGCGAGTTTTGGGGACCTTGAGGGCCTGGGCATCACTGGACCTCAACTGGTGGTAAGCAGAGGGGGCAGGCTTGAGCAGTTCGGCAAGTGTCGGGGGAGTGGATGTTCTGATGATGTTGTCTATGAAGTTTCCCATGACAAAGGATCGGTGGTTGTAGGGGGAGAGCCACCCTAGCCCTGAGTAGAGTTGACAGTGGTGGGTAAGGCGGGGGGCTCACAGGGTGAAACGACATACATTATTATACACTGTATCCCATTTTGCGAGCCAGGTTTTTAGTGCATTCACGAAGGAGGTGAGCCTATAGCTGAGTGTGGGGAGAAGAACTCATTTTGCAAGGGCAAGACAGGCAGCCGGGGTGAGGCAACTTTTGGCCCTGTACGCAAGTTCCAACTTACAGTTTGTGGCCTTGCAGGAGTTGCTTATGTGCAGGCAGAGTTCGAGCTTAGGATCAAGGGTTACCCCCAGGTACTTGAAAGAGTCAACCACCCGCACAGGGGAGCCATCTGCTCCAACTACTTTGAGAGGGGCAGGGCACGCCCTAGTCCTGGCAAGGGACCTGAATAGCATGGCCTGCATCTTCTGGAGGTTGATGACAAGCTTATGGGTCTTGAGCTAGGATTGAATGAGGTCAAAGTCAGAGTTGAGTCTGGAGTTGATGACATTGATCTCCTGCAAACTAGTTAGAAGCACAAGGTCATCAGCATACAGGGTGGAGCGCCCAGAGGCAGGGACTGAGGTCAGCCGGTTGACAAAGAGGGAGAACATTAAGGGGCCGAGAACTGACCCCTGAGACACCCCTGAGGTAACAGGTGTAAGCCCGGAGAGGGCTTTTTGGAACTTGGTGTGCTGCAGCCTGCCCGAAAGGTAGTTGGCAAACCAAGCTAGGACTGGAGGGGATAGGCCAAGGGACCAAAGAGCGTCACCCAGGAGTCTGTGATCAACCAGATCAAAGGCCTTAGAAAGGTCTATGAAGATGGTGCCCAGGAGGTTGCCTTGGTCAGTTGCAGTTCTGATTTCGGAGGTGACATGTGCAAGAGCAGTGGACGTGCTGTGCCCTTTATGAAACCCATGCTACGCTGGAGAGAGGAGACCATGGTTATGGAGGAAGAGTGAGAGCTGGGAGGCAACCACCTTTTCGAGCAGCTTATTTGCAGTAGATAAGATCGCTATGGGGTGATCATTTCTAGAATTTTGAGGTCACCACATTTGAGGACTGGGACCACATGAGCCACCTTCCATATATCAGGGATTGTCCCAGATATGAGTGAGGAACTCAGGATGTGGGAGATGGGCCGTGCCAGATAGGAGGCCCCCAGACAGAGCAATTTGGGCTCAAGATTGTCATGCCTGGCTCCAGTGTGAGGAGAGAGACCAGCTAGGAGCTTCTGTGTCTCACTGCAGGAGACAGACTTAAAGTAGAAGGGGGTGAGACAGCAAAGCGTTGCCAGAGGGACCCAGCGCATTAGATACAGGAGACGAGAGGATATAGTCAGAAAGGTTGAAGAACTGGGCATTAAAGGCATTGGCTATAGTCAGGGAATTGTTGCAGCTGACCCCGCCGATTTGCATGTCGGAGACCTGGGGGTGGCCGGACCACATACTGTATGTTTGATGGTGTGCCAGAAACTCCTAGGATTTTTGGCTGATGCTTCAAGAGAGGATTTACAGAATTCACTCTTTGACAAGTGGATGGCCTTCTTACAGGCATTCCTGAGCTGCCTGTATTTGGTGAAGTCCGAACTATCACCGGTGAGCTTGAATTTTTGCCAGCATTTATCTGAGTTTCATAAGGGCAAACAGACCACCATGCAGCCATTTAGTGACAGTGCCCCTCACCCTCCTTTTTATAAGTGGGGCATGCCTATCCTGTAGAGGGGCAAATATAGATAGAAAGCAGTCAAGGGCAGCAGAGGGGTCACTGTTAGCAGTGACCTGGGACCAGTCGATCTGACAGAGGTCAGCAAAGAAGTCATTGGTGTTAAATTTCAAGTAGTCCTTCATCTAAATAACTTCTAAGGGTGAGGACTTTCCAAACACAGTAGGTGGGGGAGTGGTCCGAGATGGAGTCTGGGAAAAGACCAGAGGCAGTAATATGGTCCGGCCTATTGCTCAGCATCCAGTCTATGGGGGTACCTTTTACCCCAGAGGAAGAGGGTCTGGTAGGTTCGGTGATGAGTTGGCCAAGGGCAAGGTCTGACAGTAGGGGTTCGTATAGTTTGGCATTGCCACCCAGCCAATTCAGGTTGAAGTCCCCAAACACTAGGAGTTCGTTAGTGCCCACCTTAGGACTAAGACAGTCAAGGAGATAGGAGAGGTCATAAGCACCCCCTTTCAGATGACTATACATGCAGGCCAGGTGAAACTTTTTTGCATTGCCCAACAGAAGAAGGACATGTAGGAACTCACAAGAGGGGGAGGGGTGGGGTATGACAGACACCTTTAGGTGGGTTTTGTAGTAACTCAGTAATCCACCCCCACGCTTGTTCCCCTCGCTATCCTGCCTGACAGCATAGTAGCCAGGAAGGGTACAGACAGAGTCTGGAGAGGCAGGCTTGAGCCAAGTTTCAGAGATCCCCAGGATGTCCGGATTATAGTGAGCAACCCAGGTCGTCAGCTCTGGGAAGTTAGCTAGGAGGCTGCAAATGTTGACGTGAGCAATTTTTAGGCCCTTGGCGTTGTACCATGGTGGGGGGGATGAAAGGGGATGTATGACGACAGGGGAGGGGGATCCATAGGATTAGGCAATAATCAAGTCCAGGCAGGAAGGAAGGGGCAATGGTATAGAGGGGGCCTAGTACAGTAGAGCAGATACACAGCTACACTATAATACTGCTCCTCACATAGGCAGATTGTTTCTAAACTAAAGTGTAGGTATCAGATGCCCTAGATAAATTGAAGAGCAGTTTAGTGACAGCCGAGGGGGAGTCAGAAGGGAAGTGGATACGCAGCTACACTAAGTATAGCTCTTTACACAGGCAGATTAATTCTTAATTAGATATGCAGGAATCAGATGCCCTACATTTATTACTGAGCAGTTCTAATGACAACCGAAAGGAAGTCAGAAGCAAGTTAGCACAATCAGGCATATGGTTATAGTGTTAAGCATAGTAATTTGTAATAGCAGTTTATTTATTTTATTTATTGAATTTTGCTGACCGTAAGCCCACTGGGCCTAGAAGTCTCTTTTTCAGGGGCGACGGGGGAGGGGGGATACAGATGGTAAGCAACTGAAACTGAACCAGATTAAGCTGTTGGTGGTATTTTTAGTGAATGGGAGAAATTTGGCCACAGCACCGAGGAAATTCCCCTACTCACCAGTGGGGGGAATCTCTGATCGTCAGGATGGCTAGCTCAGTTGGTGAGCAGGCTGCGATGCAGCAGGTTGTGCTGCAGGCCGAGGGGCCATTTTCTACACTTACTTCTGAGTTTGTGGAACCAGAGATCTTCTTTGAAGCACCCGCTGAGATGGGCGCTTTCACTGAATCTGACGAGCTAATACTGGACAAGCGGGACGATCAGGCTACTGTCTTACTTGCTACTTCAGGACAAAAGGAACGGAATTTGAGGGGTGCGATTCTTGCACCAGATTCCACGGATCTTTCTACGGATGGTGTTTCTGCAGATCCTGAGGATTAGAAGCTTCTTCTAGCTTCAGAGGAGGAGATGTTCTTTAAGAGAAAGCAGGAGCTCTCGGCAGCTTTAGCAGCTGCAGTTTTGAAGCATGACAGCGAGACTGCCACGTCTAGAAATGCTCATTTGCCTTCTCGGGACACTGCTATTCCAGATGTTGCTCTACAGACTTCTGGCTTAGGTATACAACCTGCAGGTACTGTTTTTTCTACCGGGTTTTCTGATCACCAGCAAGCCACAGTGTTCTTTTTTGCTGCTTGCAAAGAACAGCACTCTACTAAAAGCACTTTGAAACCCTCTACAAAGCAGGCCTCTTCCTGGGCTGATCAAGTAGATAAGGCAGATGCCTCCTGGTCTGTTGATAGTGCTTTAAAATCGGCTGGATGGGCGCAGCTCCCCGATTCCGGTCGATGGATTTCTGGATTTTTGCCCATCTCTATCCCTGGGGTTCGCATGACTGGTGGGGATGTGACTGCTCCTTCCCCCCACCCTGTTTCTACTAAACCTGCTGTTTCTTTGCCACAAGACCCCTCTAGTAGGGCCCGTTCTACTGAGGCCTCACCTTCAGATACCGTGTTACAGAAATCGCCTCTGGCTCTTCCTTCTGATTTACTTCTGACCCAGAACCCAATACTTAGGCTAGAGACTGACTCCTCTTTTACCTCTCATCCAGCCAATAACACGGCTTCTTCTAGGATGTCGCCATTTTTGTCCACCGACCATCTGGAGGACCAAGAGACTGAAGAAGAACCTGATGGCCCACTACCTGGCTCACCTTCTGATCATCCTCGTACTAACTCTTGTTCTTATGCATCCTTTTTTCAAACCCCTACCTTTTCAGCTAAAAGACATAATGCTGTCCGTTTTCTTTATAAAGGGGGTATGGAGACTTTTCCTGATCGTAAGTTTGTTGCCAAGACTTTGCTGAAAGAGAGTTTACATTTTTCTTCTGCCAAAATGTATGCTTTAATACATGTTTCTGGGGAAAAGACCTTTGATGCTAGTTTTAAATTAAGTAGTGGTTTAGATAAATTTTGGAATGGTTATCAAAAATTTCAGCAATCCTCATTATGGTCCCCCTTTGAGGTGCTGCCTTTGACTAAACCAGCTCACAAAATAGTTACAGTTCTCTTTAGGAATGAGGGAGTGAGCGCCACTGACCTCATATTTTGGTTGAAGCAAGGGTGTACTGTGTTGGGGCACCCAGAGGCTATCTTCGACACCAAAGATATTTGGATGTGGGGTTGGAGAATCAGGCTAATCCTGCGCTTCACCGAGGAAGGGTTACAACACCTCCCCAATTGTGTGTTTCTGGGTCGAGATAGGGGTGTTCTTTTTTATGCCGGACAACCCAAAACGTGTTATAAGTGTGGGAAGTCTGGTCACATTAGTAGTGTTTGTGACCGCCTACGCTGCACGCTTTGTAATTCCTTTGGGCACACCAGTGGGCAATGCAGGAATATAGCTGTGTGTTCTTTATGTGGGGTTATTGGTCATTCCTATGCTACATGTTCTGAAGCTGCTCATAGGCAGCCTGACCCTCATGATTCAGAAGAACAAAGATTGATGGTAGCCATTGCACAGAGTCCCATTCTACATGCTCAGAGTCGACTTCCTCTGTTCCACCCCCACCCCTACTTTTTGCCCCTCCCCATTATTCCAGTACCTCCTGTCCCTTTGTCTATCCCTCCGGTCGGAGATTGATATAGCCAGTGTTCCAGAGGTCTCCAGGGAATCCCCAACCTTACCCTCCCCAGCCCTTCCAGATGCCTTATCCATGCCTCCTCCTCAGCTTCCACAGGAGCCACCCACTCATTCTAGGGTGACCAGATGAAAACTGTATAATACCCAGCCTGCTTCTAAAGTCCCCAAGCTGTCCAATACCCCTACCACAAACCGGTTTCATGCCCTCCTGCTTGCCCAGGACACCTCTGAAGCAGAATCGGAGTCCTCCCAAATGGGGGTCGAAGCCTCTGGTGGGCTCTCTGATGTAGACTCTGAAGGGGGCAGCCCCCTCTAGCCTAACCTTCCACCCCTTGGGCAAGAAAAGGGAAAAAATGTAAACGTAAGCCTCCTTGAGGGATTTTTGGGGTTGCCTAAATGCCTCTATCATTAACCTTTTGTTCACTAAATGTGAACAGTGTTAGGAATAGGATCCGGCAAGCTGTTTTTTCCTTTTTAAGGTCTACTTGTAATATTTTCTTTTTGCAGGACACTCGGTTGCACATGGTAACCGAACTCTCCTGTGCTGCGAAATGGTGGCACATATTGGTCTTTAGGCCTAGAACCTTGTTCTGGAGTGGCCCTTCTTTTTCATGATACTGAAATTAAGGTTTTGAAATTGTTTGACCTTGTTTCTGGCCGTGTTATAATTTTAAATGTGTTATTTCAGGGTGTTTGTTTTAGACTGCTTAATGTCTATGCACCCCAAATGAAAGTGGCCAGAGTTGATCTGTTCCATGTGATTCAACCTTATCTACATACTTCACATCATGTGGTTTGGGGTGGTGATTTAACTGTGGATTGTCTAGTAAGGATAGGGGTAAGGGTACCAAAACCACAAAGTTATTTTGTGACATGTCCTGTTTAGCTACTGTTGTGCAAACTGCTAGTCTAACTGATGCATATGCTTGGCTGCATGGGAACACGGCCCTTACTTTCCACAGGGGGACATTGGCCACTCGGATTGTTTTTTTTCATCAGTAAATCATTGCCCCTAAGTCTGGCTTCTGTAACCCTGGTGGAATTTTCAGATAATTGTGCTTTATGTATTACTGTAGGCTCTAATGCTGCATTTACTCTTGGGAGAGGCCTTTGGAGACTGAATTCTACTCTTCTGGTTCATCAGGAAGTTTTGCAGCATTTGTGCTATTTATTTTCTGCTCGGAAATCTTTATATGACATGTATGAGGACCCCCTGTCTTGGTGGATTGACACTAAGAAGGATCTTATCCATTTATTGAAATCTATGGGGAAGATGTGTCGGGAGAAAGCTTATTTCTCTCACCTACAGTATAGACAGCAACTGCAGCGGGTAATGTCTTTGGCTCAAACCACCAAGCATGATTTTTCTGCCCAAATCAGATCCCTTAAGGATAATATGGTACCTTTCCACATGAACCAGTCCTCCACTTTGAAATCACAACAAATGTATGGTACTCAAGGGAATTTTGCTACAGTCTGTCCTTTTCTTAATTGCAGGGACAGGGTGCGGAAGAGGGTTTTTGATGGTATTATGGGACAGGACAGTCAGTTAAAAGTCTCCCAACATGACATGATGTCTGAAGTGACATCCTACACAATGTCACTTTTTCAGGAACAGCCTGTTGATTTAGCTGCAGTTCAGGCTTATCTACACCATATTGATGTCCCCAATTGTCCTCCCTCTACCCTTTCACATTTGACAGCCCTATTAGTCCCCAGGAGGTGACCAGTGATATCAACTCTTTGCAATCACATAAAGCTCCTGGTAGGGACGGATTGACGTTGGAACTTTATAAACCCTTGAGTGCTGACTTTTCCCAAGAACTTGCTGATGTCTATAATGACTTGCTACTGTCCTCCGATTTTCCTCTTGACATGGTGGGAGGTATTCTCATCTTTCTACATAAGAAGGGCGATAAGAAAGAGCTTTCTAATTGGAGACCAATTAGTCTTCTGAATGTTGATTTAAAAATTTTAATAAAGATTCTTAATGCTCGTCTTTTAACAGCAGCTCAGTTTTTCATTTCACCTGCGCAATCTTGAGCAATTCCGGAATGAGCTATTACTGACCAGCTGCTATTTTTATGAGAAATTTTTGATAGGTCACATGCAGTGGGGCACTCTGGGTTTATTTTATCTTTAGACTAAAAGGGAGCTTTTGACTCGGTGAACCATGATTTCTTATGGCTCACCCTTCAGTATTATGGTATACCTCTTGTATTTATCACATGGCTTCGAAAAATTTATAGACATGCTACAGTATCCCCTTTGGTTAATGGACATCTTGGGCCACTCCTCCCAGTAAAATGGGGGGTGAAACAGAGTTGTCCAGCTAGCTCGCTGTTGTATGTGTTCAGTATAGATTCCTTATTACGCTCATTGAATATGACTATACCTCCCATCACTGTCTCGGGTGTTTCACTCCCTTTTTCTGCTTTGACATATGCGGATGATATCTGCATCTGCACTTCTACAGTCCCTTCTGTTCAGACAACTGTTGCTATGTGTGAATCTTATGGGTTACTTACTGGTACCTCACCAAATAAACTCAAATGTGTTGGATGAGAATTGGGTGTTGCCCTCCCTACACACGCTTCTATTTCAGGTATCCGGTTCTCAGTGGACCCTATTCAGATCTTAGGTATTGTTTTTGGATCTCTGACCCCTGATATATATGACTGGGACGTTCAGCTTGAAAAACGTAGACTTATGGTCCAGCATTGGAATAAATGGCAGCTCAGTAAATCCAAACGTATTTATATGATTCTGACTTATTTATTGCCCCTTTTTTATTTTTGAGCAATATTTTTCCCCCCTCCTAAGCAGCGTGAAGCTCTCCTTTTCGGTGTTGTTTTCCAGGCAGTGTGGGGTAGTCACCTCAACCCAATTAAGCATAATACCTTATATTTACCAGTCTCTAGAGGCGGCCTTAATATGGTGAACCCTCTCTTGTTTTTTTATTGTCAATTCCTTTTTACTAATTTTCCACCTTTATTGAAACACACTCCAAAATTATGGATGGGTCTTTTTGGTCAGCCTATTGGGCAATGGTTTCAGGAGTGGAAGGATGGCCTGAATGGGCATCTTAAGTCAAACCCTTTGGTGGGTCACTATCTCTGTGAGGTTTTTGTTAAATTACGTCAGTGGCATATTATTAGTGCTTGGATTCTTTCTAAAAATAAGAAATGTGTTTATCAAGCAGTGCTTGATTCTCACTTTACAGAACCTGTTACATTCCCAAAATGTCCCGCCCCACACCTTTCAGCATTGCAGTATCTTATGGTCGATAAACGAATTCCCCCTAAACTTTGTGATGTTACATGGTTGTGTTGTCACGAGAAGCTCAATGTTAAGTGCAATCAGCATCATAAACAGTTAGATGAACGTAATTGTTCATGCCCTGGATGTTCCCAAGTGCTTGAATCGATGCATCATTTATACTTTTCCTGTACTTATATTTCCTCATTTTGGCAGTATGTGGCCTGTGTCTGGCATGAGACTGCTTTTTTGTCTGTTTCTTATGATATGTTAATTTATGGCTCATATCCTTCGTTGTGAAAAACATGGGACAGTGGTACTTTAAATATACTTTTTGCTGTCTTTAAATGGTTTATTTGGCACAGTCGGTACCTTTTTAAGCTGCAACAAAAATTTTTTTCTCATACTGAACTTCTTCAAAAGATTACTGTAGAGCTTCACCACATTTATAAGTTTGAATCTACACTGTATGATCACAATCTTTTATTATTGAAATGGAGGAACCTACCATAGGTCACGGATAATGATGTACCTGTTACATGATTTCTTAATTTAATTTTTTCATTTTACAGTCATGTGAGTTTTTGGTTTTGCTGCTGCCTAGTATGACTTTAATACTTATTTATGTTTCTTTTTTTTTGCTTTGCAATTTTGCTTTACCTGTTTTTCTTTTTTTTTATGTGTGATATAACACTATTTTTCTATTTTGTTTTGTTCTGAAGTTTCTGTTAATAAAAATTCACCTACTCTTTTTCGATAAGTGCCATGGGATCTTTAGCATCCACCTAAACTACCACCAATCCAGGCAGATGGGAGCTTGGTTTAACAACTCATCCAAAAGACGGCACCTCAGAAGTGCAGCATCCCCCTCATGCTGCACTATAGTGTCAGTATTGGGATATTAACCCAAGTGCCAGATGTGGGAACTGAACCCACAGCCCTCTGATCTTCCAGCCTCAGAGGCAAGTGTGCTACCTACTGAGCCACTGACATTAAGGCAAGAGGTTAGCAGAACAAGCATTACATTGTAGCCAGCAACAGTCTGAGAGTTTGAGTGGGAGGAACGTTCGTAAGACCCTTATCAGGAGGGTAGGATCGGCTTGGCTGGTAGGTCACACTGGGAAGAGGTGGGGTTTGGGCACATTTAACGGAGGAGGGAACGGGGCGGAGGGCGGGAAAAAAATTCTCCCCAAGTGATTTACTCCTCAATTTAGTCCACAGCAGCTCCACGGTTTCAAAAGTCCTCTGTCCCCTTCATGCACAAACCACCAATGCAGCCTTCAGCAGATAAACTTCCTGGAGCAAAAAGTGAGAGTAGCCACACACCACAGCAATAGTTCTCACCAAATACAGTTCAGCCCACAGCAGCAGCAGCAGCAAGTTCCAAGGTAGCAAGCGGTGGTTCAATGAGGGAGGTCCACCCGGCACTAAGCACAGAGCCAGTGCCTCAACCTCATGGCAGGTCCATTTCCAGGCAAGCAAGTCCAGGACGGGGAGGGGGGCCATGCCAAAGGTCACCCTCACCACCCCAGCAGAAGAATCTGAGTGCACAGAGAGATGCCTGGAAGTGGGGGCTCACTTTCAGCCTTTTGAATGGTCTGAGCCATGTGTCACAGCTATAGGGGGATGAATCAGGAGCGAGTGTCATCTTTTAAAATTCACGCCCAAGCTGACCAGTACTGACGTAGCCCCCGAGTAGGAGAGAGCCAGGAATGAGCAAAATGATGCACAGCCCACCATAAAGAAATTCTCTCCCAAGTGATTTACTCCTCGATTTAGTCCACAGCAGCTCCACGGTTTCAAAAATCCTATGTCCCCTTCGTGCACAAACCGCTGATGCAGCCTTCAGCAGAGAAACTTCCTGGAGCAACAAGTGAGAGTAGCCACACACCGCAACAATAGCTCTCACCAAATACAGTTCAGCCCACAGCAGCAGCAGCAAGTTCCGAGGTAGCAAGCGGTGGTTCAATGAGGGAAGTCCGCCCAGCACCAAGCACAGAGCTGGTGCCTCAACCTCATGGCAGGTCCATTTCTAGGCAAGCAAGTCCAGGGTGGGGGGGGTGCCAAGAGGTCACACTCACCACCCCAGCAGAAGAATCTGAGTGCACAGAGAGATGCCAATAATTGGTTACATAAACAATAACACACTATAGGGTGTGCAGTTATTGGGTAACTACCACACCACACCACCCCACTCCATGGGTTGGAACCATGAGGTGTTAGCCAAGTGCCCTTCAGCCATGAGGTGGGGGGGTGCGGTAATTACCCAATAACCACAAGCCCTACAGTGTGTCACTGTGTTTATAAATGGCACTAAAATAATAAAAGAACACAAGATTAAATAAGAATAAATATTCATTATTGGTAAATCTCACACCAAACAGCAGAGTTTGCCCAAAAAAGAGGTCAAATTATCTGGCAGGTAAATCACTCATGTTGTTAGTCGAACCCTTTTTTTCCCCCCAATTGTCACTGAGAATTCTAAAGCAGTGTAGTAACAGTCTGTTCTATGCAGTTAGATCAATTTAGAAAACGAGTTCCAAGACTTGTAAGGTACCTCCCAGACCTGTGCAGTTATTTGTCAGTTACCACACAGGTCTGAACAGCTACTGACCAATCAGATCACTGGATTTTCCTTGTCCTTTTTTGTAAAATCAATTAAGTCACATAGTTACAGTAACAGGTTATAATAATTTGAAGGAACATAGTCAGCTTTTGACTGATGTTTTAAAATTCATATTTGACTGTGGACATCTGTATGCCTAGTAATGGCATATATGGTTCCTGACTGTAATAAAATAAACATTTATTGCATGTCTGATAAAAAATTGCATTTGAAGCAACCCAGCCTTATCTCCCATTGCCCAATGTTCCAGCTCCAGCTCGGTCACGAGTACAACATTGTACCAAACACCTGCAAACTCATCCATGAGCAAGCTACTCATTTTTCAAGGACTATCATAACTACATGATGTAAAAGTAGGCAGTTATTTCTTAAACTCTTTCAGCTGTACCTCCCCTGTAAAATTCAGGGATTAGCTGGCCTGACACGGAGTCTAGGATTTGCAGGCAATAGCAATTCTGTTCTTTTTTTTCCCTTTCTTCTTTTTTATAAACTTCATTTTTTTTCAGTTTTTCAAGTTATTTTCTTTCTTTTGTCTTTTGAATCACAAAAGGGGGAAAGCAGCCTATAACTGCACAACACCACCACCGCACTGTAAAAGCATCTTTCTTGGAGATGCACACATCCAAAAGTAGTGATCGTACTGCAGGGAAGAACATTTGTCACAGGACTTCCTAGTAAAAAAACACAGGAAGAGACTTTCTGGTGCAGAAACAGCTTAGGTAGTTTGGGTCTTGTGGTATTTCAGCAGAAAATACAGTACCAGGAGAGAAGTGCTATCGACAATGTTTCTGCACTGAGACTGCATTAATCGGAACCTTTTCATCTTAGCCAGGTTCAATTTCTGTCGATCCAAAACACCCAGCATTCACAGAGGTTTGTATCTACTCCATTACACTACTCACTCCTATTAGTAACTTTATATGTCTGACTGGTGCATCTGGATACCTGGAAATGTTCAGGTGGGACCCCCCCCCCAACCCCTCTCCACCTAGGAAACACTGAACAGCTTTTCATATAACATCTATTTTCTAACTTAAAATGGGATTTTTCTGATCACCCCAAATTAATACAAAAATAAACATAGAGCCAACGTATCAAATTGAAGTGGCATGCTACTGGGACTTTGTCACCCGTAGGCCCCCGGTATCCAGTTTCCTAGTGGAGTGCCAGTACTCAGTTTCCCAGTGGGCCCCAAGTACCCAGTTTCCAGGTGGGCCCCCAGTACCCAGTTTCCCGGTGGCTGCCAAGTACCCAGTTTCCAGGTGGGCCCCCAGTACTCAGTTTCCCAGTGGGCCCCAAGTACCCAGTTTCCAGGTGGGCCCCCAGTACTCAGTTTTCCAGTGGGCCCCAAGTACCCAGTTTCTAGGTGGGCCCCCAGTACCCAGGTTCCCGGTGGCTGCCAAGTACCCAGTTTCCAGGTGGGCCCCAGTACCCAGTTTCCCAATGGCTGCCAAGTACCCATTCTCCAGGTGGACCCCCAGTACTGTTTCCCACTGGGCCCCAATTATCCAGTTTCCAGTTGGGCCCCCAGTACTCAGTTTCCCGATGGCAATTTGAGTTCTGGTCCCACAGAGTACCTTACCTTAGTACTGATTGCAGTGGCACAGCTCTAGCCTCAGAAACCACCCTGCATCTGCTCCTTACACAGTTCTGCTCTTGCTGGCACAACTTGTTTAATTTTTTTTAAATCATGTTTTCAGTTTACCGCAACTGGTACATGGCTCCATCTCGCAGACCACACCAAGTCAAGATGGACCAGCAGGGTAGACCACAAAATACAAACTATTTATTTTTTAATAAGGAACAAAGAAAAAAAATGGGCAGGCTATATTGCAATTGTTAGCAATTCCCTACTGCTCTCCTAATCTCAACAGTAGCCTGTTAAATCATTGCAGTGGCCAACGGGGCCTAGTCTGGCCTAAAGCCTGACGATAACTCACTGATGGCATGGTTACCGACTGCCCCTTGCTTTAAAAAATGAAATAGCTGCTTACTGTAAGTCGGATGCCACCTACTGCGCAAACAATGAAAGAATACTGCCTGAAAGGGGCTACTTTTTTTCCTTTTCTAATTTGTTTCCATTGTTTTTTTTTTTCACGAATGTAAAAAAGGAAAAGGCTTGCAAAAATAAAATTAATGTCTATTACTGACGAATTGATCCATTTCATAATCACAATAAGGTACTCCAGGGGGTGCATTATGGTGGGCTAAAAGCCCTTCTTGGGTGGTGGAAGCACTCAGCTTCAGCTCGTGCTTCAACTCGCCCGAGGCGGGCCAATATCCCACCACATTGCACCCCCTGTCGTACCTAATTTCTTGATTAATTCATCCATAGCCTTGTGGATCTCGTTTGATGATGCAGCAGGTGCAGTATATACTGGAAGCCAGGTCTGATAGACATCTAAAATACCGCCAGCAGCTCTTTGGATGGCAGACCCTAGCAAGACAGGTACAGTAACATTTTTCCGTATAGAGTTTTATGTCCGGGCTGGCTGTCAGTCTGTAGGGACATACCCTGTTATTAGGGATATACCCTGGTCAGGCCAAGGAGATCACATCCATCATATAGACAGCCATTTTCTTCCATGTTTTCTTTCCTCCCCCCCCCCCAGGTGTGGGCCAATGCCTATGTTGGCCTCACTGATGCACAGCATCCCCAATGTGACAATAGGAAGCTCCCTGTCCCAGCCACAGGGGATAGCTGTGGTGGCGAAGCCTGCCATTATCCCTCACCAGCCAAGACACACTGCAGTGCAGCAGCTTTCTCAGCTTGGTCTCAACCCCAATGTGACACACCAAGTCAATTCCCAAACCCGCATCATACGTACAGCAGCTGCTGTGATGGGCTGTGTTATGACTGGCTGCTGCTGGGCCACCGATGAGGCTTTGCATTAACCACTTTTAACCATCTAATGCCTGTGGTGTTACGGTATGTCTCTTACCACAAGCATCGCATGGTGAGACCACACCTGGAGTACTGTGTCCAGTTCTGGAGACCACATCTTGGAAAGGACATAGGGTGGAGGCAGTCTAGATGAGGGCAGCTAAAACAGTGTAAGGGTTCTATAAGAAACTATATAATTAGAGACTTAGGGATCGCAACATGTACACCTTGGGGGGGAAACATGATAGAGACCTACAAGTACCTCACAGGGATGAACGGGATACAACTGGGGAGCCTGTTTCAAATGGGAACATGCACCAGAATAAGAGGGCATGCAATGAAGTGAGAAGGGGTCAAGTTTGGTAGGGATGTGAGGAAATACCACTTGGAGTGGTAGACGCCTGGAACAGCCTGCCACCTGAGGTAGTGGGGTGATAAGAGTGGAGGGGGGTTCAAACATGCCTGGGATAGATATAGGGGACTAATGTTAAATAAGCAGGAAGGGGGGAGGGTCGGCAAAGACCAGTTAGGGTTTGCAGTGACAGACTAAGCAGGGAACATCTGGGCAGACTGGGTGGGCCAACAAATTCTATGTTTCTATCACTGTTAGCTGTCACACCACACAGTGGTTGCAACAGTTGGAGGGGGTGTTAGAGGGTAGTAGGGTGGCTGTGAACATCTAAGATGGCAACTTTTTTTTCTTAATTACCTTGTCCCTGTCTGCCAGACAACCCTATGCTGTGTACTGTGCTCACATTTAATACACATGGAAATTAGCTCTGTGGATACAGACAGCACACTCACTGCCACCACTTCCATACCAGTGTAGGCAGTGCCCAGCCCTGGACTGGCACCAAGCAGCATCCTACCACATCGAACAAGGATCTGCCACCAGCAGATGGTTGTATATTGCTGGACAATCCCATGATATTTATTCCTAACTACACACCAAAATACCTGCACCCCAGAACAATCAAATACACTGCAGAAAGCAGTCTATAGAGAAATGATATAAAGCACACCCAACCCAAATCAAATGAAATCCATTTGAATTCTTGATGTTACCTGAAGAGACCTCTTGAGCTCTAACATGTCTGAAATAAGGAAGAATCCAGTTAGTACAAGGGCACTATAAAACCCGATAAATAAATTAGATAATTTGCCAGGAGGACAGTAGATAGAACCCAAAATTGTCACAGGACTGAAAAAAGGGAAAAGGAGGGTGGGCGTACAAGCTGGAAAGTAATGTGCACAAATATCCACAGTCTGGGGAATAAAATTCCAGACCTAATGGCATTAATGGAAGACACAAACCTGGACATAGTAGTTATTACAGAAACATGGTACACAGGGGACCATGACTGGGATATAGCCATACCAGAATATACATTTTTTTTAGGAAGGATAGGGAAGGGAGAAGGGGAGGGGGGGTAGCTATGTATGTGAAGAAGGGGATTAAACCAACAGAGGCTCAAGGGTTACAAGAAGGAGCAGAGGAACTGCGGGTCACCCTGGAAGTGGGAAAAGGATAAACCATTAGCACTGGAGTGATTTACAGGCCTCCGACACAGGGGAGGAATCAGATGAAGATCTTGTGGAAACCATCCACAAAATGTCAGCCAAAGGGGAATTGCAACTAATGGGTGACTTCAACCTGCCTGAGGTAGACTGGAGCACTCAGACTGTGAGCATAGCAAGGAGCAGGGACTTCATGACTGCCTCGAATGGGGCAAACCTAAGACAGCTTGTTGCAGAACCAACCAACGAGGAGGCTATGCTGGATTTGGTCCTGACCAACGGGGACAGGATCACAGATGTGGAGGTGGGAAGCCCCCTTGGTACCAACGACCACAGGACAATATGGTTTAAGGTAACCACAGTGGAGGAGGCAAGCCATACAAGGAAAAGGTCCTAGATTTCAGGAAGGCTAACTTTAAGGAGATGGGTAGAAATCTCAAAAGTGTCCTAGCAGCAGAAGGTACAGGGGAGATGTAGAAAAACAGTGGTCTAGACTGAAGAGAGTCATAACAGAAGTAACAGGCCACTGTGTCAAAATGCATAGCAAGAGTAAAAGCAAGAAAAGGCCCATATGGTTCTCGAAGGTAGTGGCCGAGAAAGTAAGGGAAAAGAAAAGAGCCTTCAAAAGGTACAAGGAAACACAAAAGGATGAGAACAGAGAACAATATCTGGAGAAGCAGAGGGAATCTGGGAAAATAATTAGAAGGGCTAAACCACAGAGGAAGGTGTAGCCCAGGCTATTAAAAAAAAGGCAACAAGACCTTCTTCAGATACATTAGCAAGAGGAAAAAGATCAGAAATGGGACTGTTAGGCTGAAGATGGAAGAAGGAGAAAGGGTGGAGGATGACCTAGAAAAGGCTGAGATACTGAACAAGTACTTTGTGCTCTGTATTCACCAGGGGAGGAGAGGGTGAGGGACCGAGACTCATTAAGACGGGTATTTAGGGGAAGGAAGTAGACACCAGTCCAGTCACAGTGGAAAGAGTCCTAGAAGAACTCAGAGAAAATAAAAGCAGATAAGGCAATGGGGCCAGATGGGATCCACCCCACAGTACTAAAAGAACTCAGGAAAGTGCTGGCAGAACCACTGGGTGCCCTTTTCAACACATCACTAGAGACGGGGGAGGTACCTGAGGACTGGAGGAGGGCAGATGTGGTCCCTCTCCACAACAGTGGAAGCAGAGAGGAGGCAGGCAATTACAGGCCCATAAGCCTGACCTCAGTAGTGGGTAAACTAATGGAGTCATTACTTAAGGAGAGGATTGTGAAGTTTCTGAAGGATAGCGGGGCAAAGGATCCAAGGCAGCATGGATTCTCAGCGGGAAGGTCCTGCCAGATGAATCTTATAGATTATAGATAACCAGGGTGGTAGATCAGGGAGGGGCAGTGGATGTGGCCTACCTGGATTTCAGCAAGCCCTTCAACGCTGTCCTACACAGGAGGTTGCTAAGTAAATTGGGAAGTCTGGAAGTGGGTCCTGCAGTGGTAAAAGTGGTTGGGAACTGGCTAAGGGACAGGACTCAGAGGGTGGTGGTAAATGGCATGAAATCTGAAGAGAGGGAGATGACCAGTGGGGTGCCACAGGGGTCAGTGCTGGGGCCAGTCCTATTCAATATCTTCATTAATGATATTGCAGAGCATCTGGAGGGAAAGGTGTGCCTTTTCGCAGATGACACCAAGATCTGCAACAGAGTGGACACATCGGAGGGGGTGAAAAAAATTAGAAAGGACCTAAGCTTATTAGAGGAGTGGTCGGGTGTCTGTCTGTTGAATTTCAATGCTAAAAAGTGCAAAATCATGTACCTGGGTCACAGGAATCCAAGGGAGGAGTACAGGATGGGTGGAGAAATTCTGGCCATCACAAGTCAGGAGAAAGACCTGGAGATTATCATATCTGATGACCTGAAGGTGACCAAACAGTGTTAAAAGGCGGTGGGAAGAGCAAACAGAATGTTGGGGTGCATAGGGAGGGGTATAACAAGCAGGAGGAAAGAGTTGGTGATGCCACTGTACAGATTACTGGTGAGGCCTCAGCTGGAGTACTGTGTCCAGTTCTGGAAACCACATCTCCGGAAGGACATTGACAAAATAGAGGCAGTCCAGAGAAGGGCAATGAAGAAGGTACATGGACTGCACCAGAAGCCCTATGAGGAAATACTTAAGGACCTTAATATCTATTCACTGGAGAAAAGAAGGGAGAGGGGAGATATGATAAAGACTTTCATGGGCATAAACGGTACAGGTGGAAAGCATATTTCAGAGAAAACTCTGCACAAGAACAAGGGGGCATGATATGAGGTTCAAGGGTGGAAGACTCGGGTAATGTTAGGAAGTACTTTTTCACTGAAAGGGTGGTGGAACCATGGAACAGCCTTCCAGCAGAAGAGGTGGGGGCAAAAACAATACAAGGGTTCAACAGTGCGTGGGATAGACATAAGGGTACCCTGGAGATGTGCAGAGCAGGAGAGCTGCAGATCAAATAGGATCTGGGGCTGCAGCAGTGAGTAGGGAAATGGGAAGACTAAGTGGGCCATATGGTCTTTATCTGCTGACAGATTCTGTGTTTCTATGTCTCATTAGAGAGGAATCCTGGCATGAGTTTGTTCTGAATGGGAATGGGAGAAACCGCAATTTGTACAAATTAGAATAAAGTAAATATCTTAACTAGTGCAATGTTCAGAAACAAATTCAAACTTAGTTATAACAATAAAATCTATGAAGAAGTATACAGTAACTGTTGTCCAGAAGGCTGGAGCTGTACTTCAGGGGGATTGCTCTCTGTAAGCACAGAAGCAAATCTGACAGTATAGCACTAGGGTGTGTGTAACCATAGTGCAGACTTTGTACTTGCAATCTAAATTCTATAATTAGCATAAAGTTCAGTCTCTGGGGCATCACACTCTAGCTGGAAGATGATGCTTGTTTTAAAGCATCATTGATGGATTCCCAGGGTTTGAAACAAAAAGTACCAGCTGAAATTTAAATTTGGGCAAATCACACACAAAATTCATGACCCACTTCACTATTCCCCGATTGCCATCAATAACATGGCTGCCACCTTTACTCTTACAGAAAACCTTCAACAAGGCCCTAAAAAGTAAAACTCCCTTAAGTTTTAAATAAATAAATAAAAAATTCATGATCCCGACTTACACACATAAGCAAATTAAAAAAAAAAAATCACAGTTATAATTTTTGGTGTTTCTCTAGTGACCATGAGAAATCCCACCCAGCTTGCCAGGGCAGCTTCTACTGTTCACCGTGCCACAGATAAAATTGAGACCTTGGCTACATCTAAGACCTACCGTTGTGTGTGAGAGGGTGAACACGCTGCTACAGTAATTATGTAGAAGTTTCAATTTCTGTATTCCTCAACAAACATTCCTTCTACTGAATGTGCAGAAATACAGATGACTGACAAATGGGGAGGAACAACTTTTTACTAGTTACTTTTAAAAAAGAAAACACCTACACCGTCCTGGTGGTGCAGAGGACTTACGCACTGTAGCACCCTACTCCTCACCATGCCGGTGACCCGAGTTCAGGAAAGAGCTCAGGCCATTGGGGACCAGTGGGGGGGTAGGGCTGGGAGAGGATCGATCGGCTGCCTGGCTGCTCTCCTCTCCCAAACTGGTGTGGTGAACTATCGCGACTCTTGGCTGCCACCAGGTGCAGGCCTGGTGGCAGCGCCAAGCTTAGGGAGGGAGACAAACATCACCAATGAGAGATAGCGGGTGGAAGGAACCATGGTTCTGGAGCACATGCACACCTACATGCCTATGCATCCATAATGCTTCCACAAGTCTGGGTAAGGAGAAAATTGAAAAAAATGTCTGCCCAGGCTCCATGATGTCCTGTCTGTCAGGCCTCTGCGCCATACTGCTGTCTGGCCAGGACAAAGCAACTGGATATGGGTCTCTGGGTGGGGTGAGGATGGCCTGTCCCCACCGGGCACTGCCATGGAGGGCAATCCATGAGGGTCTGAGGGCCCCAGCTGGATTGAGGCAGGTAGTCGAATAGGAGGGGGAAGGGATGGGATCAATGAGATCCACCTGGGCAGACAGTGGGAGAAAAAGCTTGATTGAAAAAAAGAGCAGACGGCAGCACGGCTACACATAGAAACATAGACTTTGACGGCAGATAAGGACCGCTTGGCCCACCTGGTCTGCCCATTTCCCTACCTAAAGGATAAGCTGCAGATCCTATTTAACCAACAGCCCATTTCTTCCTACCCCCCACAAAAATTGCCTTATGTCTATCCAATGCATTCTTGAGTTCTCCCACAGTTTTAGACCCCACAACCTCCTCAGGAAGGCTGTTCCATGCATCCACCACCCTCTCTGTGAAAAAATAATTCCTCACATTGCCCCTGAGCCGTCCCCTCTATCTTTAAATTGTGTCCCCTTGTTCTTGCACATCTCTTTTTCTGAAAGATGCTACCCTCTTGGACTTTGTTGATTCCACTGAGGTACTTAAACGTTTCTATCATGTCCCCCTTCTCCCTCCTTTCCTCAAGGGTATACATATTAAGCTCCTTTAGTCTCTCCTCATATAGCTTCTCTTGCAGACCCTGCACCATTTTAGTTGCCCTCCTCTGGACTGCCTCTATCCTGTCTATGTCCTTGCGTGGAGATGGGGTCTCCAGAACTGGACGCAGTACTCAGATGAGGTCTCACCACTGTCTGTACAGGGGATAACAACTTCCTGTTTTCTGCTGGTGATGCCTCTCCCTATACATCCCAGTATCCCCAGCCCTCCCTACCACCTTCTCACATTGCTTACCAACCTTAAGGTTATCTGATATGATTACCCCAGGTCCCTTTCCACTTTTGTTGTTACTACTCCCCCACTGTGTAATCTTCCCTGGGTTTTGTTTCCCAGGTGCATTACTTTGCACTTCTTTGCATTGAATCCAAGCTGCCATACTTCTGATCATTCCTACAACCTTGCCAAGTCACTTCTCATCCTTTCAACACCTCCTTGTGCATCAACCCTGTTGCCGATCTCTGTGTCATCTGCAAAGAGGCATACTTTTCCTTCCAGTCCCTCTGAAATGTCACTTAAAGACTTTAAAAAGGACTGGACCCAGTACTGAACCCTGCGGTACCCCACTAGTAACTCCTCTTTCTTCAGAGTGGACTCCATTTACAATTACTTTCTGTGTCCCGTTGTCCACCAATGTTTTACCCAGGCTACCATCCTGGGACCCACTCCCAGGCTGGTTAATGTGACTATTAATCGTTTGTGTGGGACTGTGTCAAATTCCTTGCTAAAGTCTAGGTAGGCCATGTCCACAGCCCCTCCCTGGTCTACTACTTTGGTCACCCAGTCAAAGAAATCAATTAGATTCTTCTGACATGACCCGTTGAGAACCCATGCTGCCTTGGGTCCTGTGCCCCACTGGCCTCTAGGTACTCAATTCTTTCCTTCAGAAGTGATTCCATCACTTTCCCTACCAGAGAGGTCAAACTGACAGGTCTGTAGTTTCCTGCCTCTGTCTTGGTCCCACTTTTGTTAAGGGGAAATCACATCTGCCTTCCTCCATTCCTCAGGTACCACACCATCCTCCCATGATTTTTTAAAACGGGCAGTCAGTGGTGTCACTAGTTCTTTGCTTAATTCTTTTAGAATTCTAGAGTGAATTCCATCAGACCCCATTGATTTGGGATATTTTGGCTATAAAGGGGATAGCTCCCTTTACTGTCCCCCATGTTTCCTCTGCCCTCTTATGTCCTCCACCCCTAACTTATCCCTGACCTGTTCCCTCAGCCTATCGAAGTCTGCCCTTCTCAAGTCAAGGATCATATTATAATGTCTCATGGTGCTCTCAATATTAGTCGATATGGGCTGCATTAAGGATGAGAGTTTTACTGAACAGTAACGGCTGTGTGCAGGTCTCTAAAAAAGGGTTCGGGGAGGGGGGTATGATAATCTGTACCGGGCCATTCACGGTGACAGGGCAGACACTCCTATATGCCAAAAGTCAGTCCAAAGAACCCGAGCACTCAAACTGAGCATAAGCTGCAGTCGGAAACAAATGCTGTACTGTTGGGGATTTCTTGCAAATATCGCTAGTTATGCTTTATAAGTTTGGTAGGTACTTACAGTCAAAGCATATGTCAAAACAAATACTTTGAACAGTGCATCAAAATAAAGCTGATATCCACTTCCAATTGTAAAATGCTAACCACAGTGATGCAATAAGGGACAGGAGGTATTTCTTATTCTGAATGGGTGTGTAAATGCGAGGTCTCCTGTTACCTATGCCAGATGGCCAACTCAGCATCCCCTAGAGCCGAGCGCACTGGAGGGACATTTAATGTAGGAGAGGCCGAGACGTCCAAGAACTCAAATATTTCTCTTGGAAGAATCCTCTTCCTCAGCCTGGAACCCCAGTTTGGCCTGTACCTGTTTAAGGCAGGCCACAAATGAGGCATCCTCAGGGGAGATCTAGGTGTACTAACCACACTGTCTTCAGACCAGGAGAATACAGTGGAGCTTGATCCAACCACATCTACAATATCCTCTACTTCTTCCATATATTCTGGACTATATTCCAGATCATCACTGATGTCTACCATTGTAGGCACAGTGTCAGCTGTATGAGGAGGAACAGGAGGAGGCACAGATGACAGGCGTCTGAACTGAGCACGGCATTAAAGCAGAGGCAGAATATGGATGCATCAATAGGAAAGCCACTGACGGACCAGCCAGAGGCATTGACAATGCAGGCATCGACTGCGGCATCATTACACGCTGAAAAAGCTTTGACGCTGTTTGGTACAATGCCTCTGGGTCAACAGAGGTCCAAGGGGACTTGACGAGACAGTGCACAATGGCAGACTAGGCTGCGAGTCCCTGACTGGGGAGGACAAACCCACTCTGAACCCCAACCTTGGTGTCTGCATGATAGCTTGGGGGGGGTGGGGAGGAGGTGGTAGGACCTACTGTCGTAGCTAGGGCCTGTCTTTTTCAATTGACTGAACCTGGCTAAGTGGTGAATGGGAACAGGAGAAACTTCCATTCTGCACTTCTCTTGTCAGCATGGCAGTGTTTATCCATCAACTTCAATTTTTCTTTTCAATTTGTCTTTTATGTTTGACAACTCAGTACTGGCCACTGTCAACTGTGGAGATCGATGGGCTGACTGCGATCCAGAAGCAGGCAAAGTGGTGAAGCTGATTTTGCTGCAGCCCATTTCTCCATTTCTTGGATCAGAATAAAGTTTCCAAAGCTTTCCTATGATATCTCCTGATTACCTGGTTAAAGATGAGGCAGATTTTTCATGCTTTAACATTATGGACTGTACCAAGGCAACAGTGGTTGTCGTCCTTGTAAATTTTAACATTACTGCAATGGCAACAGAGGAAAACAGCAGTTACATAGGAACTTACAGTAATAGTAGATCAGAGAGGTTCCTGCAGTAGGTCTTCACAAGTAGGACTGAATACCAAGCAGTCAACTAAAAAAGGAGGAGTCGGAGACGAGGTTCAGGGAGGAGGAAAATGTCTGCCAACTACAGGTCACTCATGACAGAAGTCCCTGCAGAACTGCTAGACTGAAGCCAGCCCTACGCCTAGAAGTAACGTCCAGACTGTAATGTTTCGTGAAAGTGTGGACAGAGGACCAAGTGGCCACTACACATATGTCCACAGCGGACACATTCCTGAAAAAGACAGTGGAAGTGGCCACTCCCCTAGCTGAGTGGCCCTTAACTGTCCCTGGAAGGGGCCTTTTGTACTTCTGGTAAATGTAATGTATACAATCTGCCAGCCACCTAGACAGAGTCTGTTTTGAAATAGCCTTGCCCTGACACTTGGGAGCAAAGGCTACAAAAAGCTGTTTCTATTTGCGAACCTCCTTAGTCCTTGAGATGTAATATCTCAAAATCCTGTGCATGTCAAGGGTGTGCAGGAGATACTCCCCCCTGTTGGAGTGTTCTGGGTAAAACACCGGCAGTTCAACATTCTGGTTTAGGGTGAGTTCTGAAACCACCTTCAAAAGAAAAGAGGGATTAGTCCTCAGAGCCACCCAGACTCTGTGGAAAATCAAGCAAGACTCTCACAAACTAGGCCTGAAGCTCAAACTCTGAGCTGAAGTAACAGCAACTAAAAAAGTGTTTTCCATGCCAAGAAACGCATAACACTACTTGCTGCTGGCTCAAAGGGGGCAAAGAAAGTTTTTCTAAAATAAAATTAAGATTTTGGGGGAGACAGGATTCGGACCAGAGGTTTGAGGAGGAGGATCCCTTCAAAAATGTTCTGGGAAACCTCTAGTTGAGCTAGGATTTCGCCTCCACCAGAAGGTGGTAGGCCGAAACCGCAGAGAGATGGACCTTCAGAGAGGAATAACTGAGGCCCAACTATGACAGGTGCAAGAGGTACTCTAAGACCTGGGAAGCTGAACAAGAAAAAGGGTCTAGACCTTTAGCTGTTGCCCAGATGGAAAATCTCTTCCACTTCATAGCATACGTGGATCCAGTGGAGGGTTTTCTCGCCTCCACTAAGACCTGAGAGACTCAAGAGGAGAAGCCATAGCAAGAAACCGCTGTGTCTACAGGTGCCACGCATGAAGGTGGAGTAATCTGAGGCTCGGGTATACCAGGTGCCCTGCCCTGGGATAGAAGGCTGTGAGAGAGGAGGAAGAGGCACTGGGATTCTAGTGCTAACTGCTGTAGTACAAGGAACCATATCTGTCAAGGCTATAGGGGGCAATGAGGATCATGTGCGCCCCCTCTGCTTGTAGATTCAGCAGAACCATCTGAAGAACAGGAAAGGGAGGGAAAGCGTATAGAAATCTCCCTGTCCAAGATAGAGAGACAGTGCATCTCGTCAAAAAGCACCACGCCCAGGAACGAGCGAGCAAAAGCTGGGTAGTTCTGTGTTGGATGGGGAGGCGAAGAGGTCTATGTCTGGCCAACCCCACCGAAGAAAAATATTTTCTATTACTGCCTGCTTCAATTCCCACTCGTGAGCCCTAGTGACTGATCGGTTGAGGCTGTCCACCAGAATGTTGTGAACACCTGGCACGTGGATTGCTGTCAGGATAGGCCGTGTTGAACAGCTGAGTACCACACCACATTGCCTCCTGCAAAGGAGGGATGAATGGTGCCTCTCTGTTGTTGATGTACCAGACCATTGCCATGTTGTCTGTCTGGATGAGAAGTGTCTGAAACTAAGAGGGATTGAAAAGTCTGGAGGGCATACAGCACTGCTCTTGTCTTCAAGATACTGATGTCAAGGTTCTCTCCATGGGGACCAAGTTCCTTGTATCCGATGGTCTCCCAGGTGAGCCCCCATCTGAGGTTCGCTGCATCTGACGTGAGAGTCATGGTGGGGGATGGAGAGTAGAAAATGTCCCCACAAAGAGGTTGGATAGGTCCTGCCACCAAAGTAGGTCCTCTGAAGACTGTTGGAGACTAGGAACCATCTGGCCCATGTCGCCCAGCATTGATCCCACTGGACCTCGAGAGAGACCATTGGGACTGTGGGTATGGCAGTCGTCACTCAGGCCCAGTGCAAGATCGAAAGTGCGCTGTGGTCCAATGAGCTGAGGCCACCAGTGCTGCTTTGAGATATAAGGGTCTCTGCTCTGTTGGCCGGAAGGAAGGCTCTGCCCTGACCACGCCCAGCAGTGCTCCTATGAACTGAGGTGCTGGGAAGGTCATAACTGAGACTTGGGGTAACTGACAGTAATCCTAAGTCTGGAGAAAGGTCCAGGTTGAAGGAAAGGGAATCCTTCAGACTGTCCTGGATGGGGCTGAAAGCAGTCAATCGTCCAGGTACGGGAAACGTAAATGCCCTTGCGATGTAGGGTTGCGCACACCGCTAGGCACTTGGTGAAACCCAAGGTGCCGAAGAGAGGCTGAAGGGAAGGGCTCTGAACTGAAAATGCTTCTCCTGGAAGGAGAATCTCAGGAAGCGGTGGTGGGCTGGAAGAGTGGGGATAAGTAGGTAGCATCCTGCATATCCAGGGAACACAGCCAATTGTTTGGCTGGAGCAGGGGCAAGAGTCCCTGAAGCATCAACATATGAATCCTCTTGTATTCCATGAAGAGGTTGAGCATGCTGAGATCTAGGACTGGTCAGAGATCTCCCATCCTTTTGGTATTAGGAAGTGGGAATAAAATCCCCTTCCTATCTGCTCTGGTGGAACCGCTCTATGGCTGATTTTTGCAGTAGAGCTTGGATTTCCTGCAGGACTAAATTGTGCTGGCCTGATGAGTAATGAGACCTGCCCAGAGGATTGGTGGGTGGTCTCTTCAGAAACTCTAGTGTGAGACCTCTTGCGATTAGCTGTAGGACCCACGCATCTGCGGTTATGGCTTTCCATCTTTCCAGGTGCTGGCAAAAAATGCAGATCATTCGCAGGATAATTCGCATAAAATGATTTTTATTGCACACTAGAACGCCAGGTACACAGATGAACCATGTCCCTCCCCTTAAACAGCCAAATGTTTTCACGCCAAACCTCGCGCTTTCTCAAGGCTGAGGTGGCTTTGCAAATTACACCATTACAGAGAGCAGTATTTAAAGTGACAGTGTCTCCATATATCACATTAATAAGTGCAACAATCGATCAAAACCATCAAAACAGCTTCCCCCCAAAAATACAAATAAATATACATATATAACATGGACCATCAAAAAAGAAATCAGCAAAAAGACATCAAAAGCAACAAGTATTTTAAGCACAGAGAATCATTTCAACAGATGTTATAACATACAGATTAATTTCAACAACGATCTATGAACAGAACATTCTGTACCTCAGCACATAGCTCAACATACAAATTAATTTCAGCAAGGGCTTAAAAATTATTCCTCTTATAAAAATACATGAACATCCCTGTGACAACCCACCTCTCCCTCTGGGCTGAAACAGCTTTTAGAGAGGTGTCTGTCCTCAGGTATTCGCTTTCACCAGCCGGACTGTCTCCTGGCACCTCCTTCAAGCTTACAAACTTGAATAATTAAACGTGCGATTGCACAAGTTAAAGACTGGTAGTGTGTCTCGCTCGGGTGGCGGATGCTACACAGAGTTTACCTCAGCCAGTGGAAACCAAATCTTACCTTAGAAAAATGACATCACAATCACAACTGTTGAGCAAATAAATAGCTTTTTACTTAACAGAAAGTGCACTGAGCATTTACAGGATATATTTACAACACAAGAGAATAACACTGATACAGGAAAAGTAAACAAATGTTTTAAACAACAGATGGCAAAAGAAAAGGCTATTACTGCAATATGCTAGTATTAAACTTACACTTCCCTGTCCTTACAAGAGACACTGGACCCTGTGCTAACTGCCAGCTCCCACGGACATAGCTAAAAGGTTAGGTTCTAAGCTTGTGTTGCCCCTTCCAGCTTCCAAAGTAAAAGGAACACCCTTCTCTGTCTTTCGGAAGGTTATATACTCTCTCGAGAATAGATCATTCCTAGTCGCCCTTTGAATGCACCAACCATCTAACATGTATGTATTTAATTGTCCCAATCAGACTGAACACCTATCAGTGATCAATTATATTCCCTTTTACCCTTAAGTTTATATTTGAGTGAGCCAATCTCTTCAAACTGGCCTGTGTGTGGACATGTCCACTAGAGATTTATGACCCAGCACTTATCTAGCAGCTAGGGAGGACTGAGAATTTCAGCTTCTCAGTTTGCATGAGTGTTTTTTTTTCTAGACTGCTAAACAAATGTGTTTGGAAAATCCAAATATTAACTCCTTCTTTACCATTTCTGTCACAATCCCTAATGATGAAGGATTGGACAGCCTTAGGGAGACTTTGTATTCGGAAACATCCTACACACAGCCATATGCGGAGTTTCTTCTTGTCTTTGCTGAAAAGGTGTTGATCGGTAATACTTTTTTTATTTAAAGAAAATTTGTATCTGCAGCATAAGGGTTCAGCCATGGGGGCAGCCATGGCCCCGAATTATGCAATATTATACATGTCCTTCTGGGAAAATAGAGCTATTTATAGTCCTATGAATCCTTTTTTGCATTTGATTGACTTCTATAAATGTTACATTGATGACCTCTTTTTTATTTGGAAGGGCACAGTACAGGAATTGGACTCTTTTGTTTCTTATTTGGAAACAACTAATCAAAATCTAAAGTTTGACGTTAAGAGCGATGTACAGGAGATCAATTTTTTGGATCTCTCTATTTTTAAAAATGGGGATGGCAGCATAAGTACTAGACTGTATCAGAAAAGTACAGATAAAAATTCTATTTTACATTTTGAAAGCTGCCATCCAGTATATGTTACGCCTAATATTCCTGTTGGGCAGTACCTCAGAGCAAAATGTAATTGTTCTAATTCTGAGGATTATGAAAACAGTGCTAAAGACCTTACAAATAGATTTTTAAAAAGGGGTTATAATTTGGATATTCTTTCAAAGGCGAAAAATAAAGCTGATAATAAAAATAGACTTGATCTTTTGCAGCATAAGGGGAATGAAAAGAAGAAAGGGAAATTTGGAAGTAAAGTTAAATTTATTACTACCTTTAGCCCTTAGACCCATATGGTAAGAAACATTATTACCAATAATTGACATATTTTAAAAACGGAAAAGAAGTCGGATCAGGTGACATGTGAACTACCTCAAATAGTGTACAAAAAAGCACCTAATTGAAGGGATCGATTGGTACAGAGTACATATTGGACTCCAAAAAATTAAAAGGAGGGATTTCTCCCTAATGGTACTTATAGGCGTGAGAACCGTACCTATTGTAGATATGTAAAGGTGGGTGAATTTTTTAGACATCCAGTAACGAACCAGACATATCAAATTAAAGGTTTTTGTGACTGTAATACTAAAAATATTATTTATGTTACTACTTGTAATACTTGTCAGAGATTTTATATTGGCAAAACGACACAGACGTTTAAATATAGAATGGGACAGCATATTAGGAATATCATTAATTTAGATGATGTAAGTGCACTGCACAGCATATAAAAATGAAAGGTAGATAGCATGGTTTTGTATTTCAGATGATTGGTAGTGTTAGGGAACATATTCGTGGGGGTGATCTTGATAAAAAAAACAAACAGAGAGAGTCGTTCTGGCAATATAAAATGAAATCTTACAGTGAGCCAGGGCTGAATGATTTCTTTCAATTGTCCCCTTTTTTATAAGAGGACTAATTTATAAGCCCTTGCTGAAATCAATTTGTATGCTGAGCTATGTGCTGAGGTACAGAATGTTCCATTTATAGAGCGTTGTTGAAATTAATCTGTATGTTATAACATCTGTTGAAATGATTCTCTATGCTTAAAATACTTGTTGCTTTTGATGTCTTTTTGCTGATTTCTTTTTTGATGGTCCATGTTATATATGTATATTTATTTGTATTTTGGGGCGGAAGCTGTTTTGGTGGTTTTGATTGATTGTTGCACTTATTAATGTGACATATGGAGACACTGTCACTTTAAATACTGCTCTCTGTAGTGGTGTAATTTGCAAAGCCACCTCAGCCTTGAGAAAGAGCGAGGTTTGGCGCTTAAACATTTGGCTGTTTGAGGGGAGGGACATGGTTCATCTGTGTACCTAGTGTTCTGGTGTGCAATTAAAGTCATTTTATGTGAATTATCCTGCGAATGATCTGCATTTTTTGCCAGCAGTGATGTGTAGCCGTGCTGCCGTCTGCTCTGAGTGAGTACACCGGCATGTTTTGGCTCCTGTTTCGCTTAGTTGCCACCTGTTTCTGGGGGTCATTCATGATTAAAAAAAATATCTGATTTTAATTTTAAAAAGTTGGAAATGTTTTTATTTACATTCTCAGTGTGCCCATTTTATAAGCCCAAATAAAACACGCCAGGGTGTGGGTTCAGCTAGATTACCTCCGGTCCAGGGGCTGTAAGGCCTTCTATCTGTGGAATCAGGCTTTGCTATCCCCTTGGCGGTAAGTTATCTCAGTGTAACCCTCGCCATGTCATGTCATATTGCTTGCACTGTATCTTCCCCATTGGTTGAGCTGGAGGAAGTACATTACACTAACACATGGGACCGGGGGGGGGTTCTTCGCAAGCCTGGCCCCATTTCCCTACACAGCACTTCCAGATTCCTGTGAGAGGGTATGGAGATACATACTAACACAGAGTATCCAGTGCCAATCAGGCATCATAGCATGGGTGTCTCATGTAACCACACGTGCTCAGCTTGGTCCCACCTAGATGAGGGGCATGGGGCCATCCTACAGTACAGGGAGGATGGTGTAGGCAGGAGAACAAGGGTAAAATGTTGTTCAGCACATACCACGGTACATCTGATCCATGGAGGATCTCCCAGTGTGGACCCAATGCTCCCGGTGGCTGTTATGGTGATTGTGGGGGAGGGGGAGGAGCAAATTGCAGGCTCCTGACCCTCATAATGTCTGTGGTCCCTGAATAAAGGAAACGGGTTATTGAGTTGAATGAGCTATGTGACTATGCCATGCAGTCTTACTAGCACTAGCTTGATTGACAGCAGATGATTACACATGACTGGTTGTAATGCATAATTACAACATGGTCACGTGTATATTAAAAATGTTGACCAATAATTATAACAAAGTTAGGTGTATATCAAAACTACTAACTAGTAATTGCATGTAGAAAATGCAAGGAGTGGTGTGCATAACAAGAATGGTATACACACCTGAGGTGTGAGATGCTACATAAACTATGAGAGTGAAACATCACTCATCGTGGGTGTATAACATCTGAGTTCAGGCACACCAACCTATGTCTTATTTGCTATCACTGCTGTGCAATGTTTTTAGCCCTGAGCATCTCATCACTCAAAACATGGATCATGCAATCAAGTCAAATAGTAATTTACATGAGGAACTCCGTACAATAGGCAAAAATGACTTTCCCAATGGTATTTCCCCTCCCACGACCTACAAAGCGACTGGTGGTGGGGTTTTGACCAGTGGCTGTTATCCAGCCTTGCCACCTGTATACACCCTCCCGCCCATTCAATCTAAAAAGTGACCACGCTGTATAAAAGTGATTAAAATACAGGTGAGAAAGGTGACACTGGTGAAAACCTTCTTTTCACAAAGTAAACTGAAGTTTACTCCATAGAAAATTTCAATTAATGATTTAATGTGGGAAATATTTGGGTTGTTTTTGCTCAAGGAAATAATTGGTCATGAGGGCTGTAGAGTCATTTGGGTGGCTCATGAATCACTTTATAACCAGAGGTTATCATGGAAAATTACATGCACTTTTTACTATTAAAAAATACTTTCCCAGTTGTTATTGCACAGTAACATACTAAGTGCTGAGTTGAATACTCGAGGCTGTAGGCCAAGGGCTGTCAAACACCACAAGGAATGTTATTAAGTATAACACTAACATTGTGCAATGTCTTGTTCCACTTGCCATATGTTTTTTAATGAAAAATTAATCAAAGTTCTTTAAGGTAATTTCAGTGAGGCACATGTTTAGCATGGTACTGTTGCTTTAAAAAAACAAAGTTCACTTTCAAGTTGATGACATCACCCACTGTCTTTGATCAAAGTGTCCCAACATGGAGAAAGAGGGAAGCTGTAAGGTTTGTTTGGCTGGTTTGTTTGGTTTTGTTTCTATCATTTGGGCTTTTACATAGATACACAGACAATGATGGCAGATAGGGACCTCTTGGACCACCCAATCTGCCCTATTTATCCCTACCTAGTATAATATCTGATGCCCAAACTGAACTTCAGAGCACCCTCCTTACCTCCAGGATGCCCTTGTGTCTGTCCCACTCCTGTTTGGATCCTGTGACCATTTTAGCCCCTGCCAACTCCCCTAGGAGGCCATCCCAAGCGTCCAACCACCTTCTCTGTGAAAACATATTTTCTCATGTTACCCCTGAGCCATCCCCCTTCCAACTTCATATGGTGCCCCCTTGACTTGGAACATCTCGTACTTTGGAAGATGCTGCCTTCTTGTACTCTGTTTGTAACAGTGAGGTATTTGTATGTGTAACCCCCTTGTTCCCTGGGGTTGCTAGAATCCCACTTAGAGTCAGTGGCAGGCAGGGAGAGGCAGCTTTTGAAATGCCAGTTACTGTAAATTGATTTCACACTGTCACACTCTGTTTTCAGTCTCTGCTGTGCTGGAGTGATGATGTCACTTTAGAATTTTCGCAGCAGCATAAGCCACATTGGAATTCTAGCTGGGGAGTTAACTATAGAATGTTCAGCTAGAGTTCAGTAGTCTGTATAGCAGTCTGTAGAGTGGAGTGCTAGGAGGAGGCTGCTGCCAGGGCAGCTCCTCAGGTTTTAGCTCTGACAGAGAGCTACCTCTGTGGTTTGGGTAGTTTGTTCTCACCCTAGAAGAAGAACATGGAAGACAGACAGTGAAGTGGTAGAAACCATTCCAAAAGGGTTTTTCCAGTGCCCCATCCCCGGAGGATTCCAGGTTTATGGGGCAATCCCCTGGTCCATGCCTGGACTGTGATGAAGCTGCCTGAGATTCATCTGCTCTGTGAGTACCCAAGACCTTTTGTGTGGAAAAGCCCTGGGGCACCTGCATTCCTGTGGTGAGTTTTTTTTTTCTCTGACAAAGGGACTCTGTCACCATGACTGTTTTCTGTTTAAAAGTGTCTGCCTACTATGGGGTCCAGAGAAAGACTTGCCAAGTACAGAACTTTTAGTTCATGCCTGATTTAAAAGTGTCTGCTAAAGTAGGGGTCTAGTGAAGAGACATTGCCAATTACAGAACTTTTAACTTCAGGACACCTCAGAGATGTGAGATGTAGTATGTTAAATGTGAAAGACATTTCAATATAGCATCGACGAGTTTTCTGTGAAGGGTGTTAATAACCAGATGAATGGCTGAGTATAAATTTGGAAGCAAAAGGGAGACCCCCCCCCCAATCTGGAGTAACCATGTTTACCTCTCCAGGTTCAATTTGGGTGCCTGTGTTTTCTCTCAGTGCATTTGGCCAGTGCCTGAAGAAAATAATTTACCCAGACGTGGGTTGGATTTCCTGCGAGCCTGTATGTGCTCTTTGGTGGTCAAGGGTGCCACCAGCAATTCCTCATGAAATATGGGAAAGTCTCCTAGTACAGGCCAAGGGTGCCTAGTCAAGGGAATTGTACCAGATCTGGCCGTGTGTGCCAGTCTCCATTCAGAACCAGAGAGTTCACTGTGTAATTCAGAAACAGAGAGTGTTCGCTGTTTCCATGCAGAACCTGAGGGTTCACTGTGTGTGTTCAGTATGCCTATGCTAAATGGGAATTCAGGACGTCTGTACCTCAGTAATCTGCATTACCAGTGGGAGTAGCCCTGTGGGGGTCCATCTTCACTTTGTGATTATGCTCTGTGTATGTGATTAAAAGCCACACTCTAGAATTCCTACCTGGTTTGGACAGTACTGTTATTGCTTCCGCTGTGTCTGGATTTACTTGGGTGCCCCTGACCAGAAGTATAAACCTAGCATAATTGTGAACAAATGTTTTCTCCCAGGGACCCAGGTTGATGGCCATGGTAAATGGTTCCCCCAGGTGTGAGCCAGGTAGTTGCCACACTTGGTTTGCCTGTCTGAGGATGGCAGGCTCCGGAGTGGAAGTACTGGTAAACAGTACTGTTGTAGTGACAACCTCCATCCCTCTCATTGGCGCCATGTGTGAGAGGAGCAGCCCTGCTAGTTGAACAAGGTGGGCCGGTGGGGGTGGGTTACAAAATGGAGGCGCCGCTAAGGATGTGTTTGGAATTTGGGAGAAAACAAAAGATGTTTGCCCAGGTTGTGGCTAGCGTTTTGTCTGTCTGGCAGTTGGTAGCCCAAAATCGGAAGCTTTGCGCATAAGGGATCTGCCAGAGAAGTGCCATCCATATGTGCTTCTGTGTGCCTGCTGTTCATATGCTGCTGTGATTGTGCCAACATTTACCAAAGAGCTGTAAAGCCAGATTGTGTGTGCCCCTTGTCCTGCATCAAAAATAGAATGTTTCCCAGCTTTAATTTTCAAGTTGTGACAGGAAAAAGTATTGTGAACTGTGGCAAACAAAGAGATAATTGTGCCCTGAAAGTTTAAAATGCTTGCTGTGTGAACTAAGGGAGAAGCTAGAGAAATTGCCATGAGAAATAGTTTAAAATGATGCTCCCGCCATGGAGTTACAGTTGAAAAGAAAAAAAGTTGTTTTGCAGTTTAAATTTTGCCTGCTCGATGATCGCCATGGAAGAGAAGAGCACTAGAAGAGAGAGAGGCTCATTTGCATGGCGTCGAGTGATTGGTGAGACTGCAATCAGTCCCACCCCCTAGCCAGCTTCAGAGTGCTGTCCAGTGTTCAAGAGGGAGAGAGCTAGTGGTATGTGAGCTGGCTAGCCAGGAGAATCGTCGCAGTGACTGTAAATGTTCTAAAAGTTAAAACAACAGACTTTTCTGTGCTAAACCGGGCTCAACCTGTATTCCGATTGACTGGGGAGAAAGTGTGGTGTTCGTAGGGACAATTGGCGAGACCACCAGCCCATTCCAACCCAGAGGCCTTCCAGGATCAGCTGTAGGCCGAGAATTTCCATTGAAAAGCCAGCTACTGATTCAGTGCGTACCATTCAGCAAAACTGAGCTCAAACTGTGTTGTGATTTTTCAAAAGCCAGCTGGATCTGTGTGTAAACAGTGTGATTGTTTTTGCAAAGAAGGACTATGTACAGTAATCAAACCCAAGCAAGAATTCTGAGCATTAGACTGTGAGCATGTATTATAGAGTCAGCAACAGTGTCATTTTCTGAACAAACAGAGAGACTGTGCGTTGTATGAGAGGCTGCAACAAACAGGAGATCCTGTTCAAGAAATACATAGAAACATAGAAGTTGATGGCAGATAAGGACTGCAAGGCCCATTCAGTCTGCCCATTTCTTTTTCTACCTTATAAATGTGTCATTGGCCTTTGCTCTGTCAGTGACCTATCTATTCGTACTCATCTGTATTGCTCCCTTATGCCTATCCCATGCCTGTTTGAAGCCCTGCACTGTATTCATAGCCACCACTTCCTGAGGTAGGCCGTTCCATGCATCCACCACCCTTTCTGTGAAAAATAATTTCCTCACATTCCCCCTTAATCGGCCTCCCTCTAATCTCATGCTGTATCCTCTTGTCCTGCTATTTTTCTTATATTTAAACATGTTAGACTCTTTCACCTTGTTAATGCCCTTAAGGTGTTTGAATGTCTCGATCATATCACCTCTTACCCTCCTTTGCTCAAGGGTATACATATTGAGCTCTGTTAATGTCCTCATATGTATTCTGATGTAGTCTCTGCACCATTTTGGTTGCCCTTTTCTGGACTGCCTCAATTTGGTTAATGTCCTTGTGAAGGTGTGGCCTCCAGTACTGCACGCAGTACTCCAGATGGGGCCTAACCAGTGTCTTGTAAAGAGGGATTATTACCTCCCTCTTACGACTTGTGGTACCCCTACTAATACACTTTAACATGCCCCTAGCCTTACCTACCGCTTTAGAGGTCTGCTTGGATGATTTCAGGTCATCGGTAATGATGATACCCAAGTCTCTTTCTTCCTTTGTGACTACCAGCAACTCCTCTCCTAGCCTATAGGTGGCTTCAGGGTTTCTCTTCCCTATGTGCATGATCTTGCACTTCTTTGCATTAAATCCCAGTTGCCACTCTTCCGACCATTTTGCTAGTTTATCCAGATCTCTTCTCATTCTGCCCACACCATCTGGATCATCTACTCTGTCGCAGATCTTAGTGTCATCTGTAAACAGACAAGCCTTACCCTCTAGTCCATCTGCAATGTCGCTAATGAAGATATTGAAGAGGACTGGCCCCAGGACTGATCCCTGAGGTACCCCACTTGTGACTTGCATCTCTTCTGACTGTATACCATTTACCACCACTCTCTGTTTTTTGCCCGACAACCAGTTTGCCACCAAGTTGACCAACATCTGACCCACCCCAAGCCTACCTAGCTCATTTATCAATCTTCTATGTGGAACAGTGTTGAAAGCTTTGTGGAAGTCAAGGTAGGCAACATCAACTGCTCCCCCTTGGTCCACCACTCTGACTACCCAGTCAAAGAAATCTATGAGATTAGTTTGACAGGACCTTCCTTTTGTAAACCCATGCTGTCTTGGATCCTGTGCTCCTATGGATTCCAGGTGTTGCACTATCCTTTCCTTAAGGAGTGCCTCCATAATCTTGCCCACTACTGAGGTAAGACTGACTGGTCTGTAGTTCCCTGCCTCCTCCCTGCTACAATTCTTGTGGAGCGGGATCACATGAGCCCTTCTCCAGTCTTCTGGGACCTCTCCTGTGCTCAGAGATTCACTAAACAGTTCTGCTAATGGCTCTGCTTGTTCCACCCTTAGCTCCTTAAGTACCCTGGGATGTATGCCATCAGGTCCCATTGCCTTGTCCACCCTGAGCTTAGCGAACTCTTGTAGGACCCTTTCTTTTGTGAAGGGAGTAGTGCTCACCTCCCTCCCCCGTTTCCATGGTGCTGAGCTGTGGGCCCTGCCCTACCTTCTCTTCAGTAAATACTGAGCAAATGTTTCTATTTAGGATAGATGCCTTTACAGGGTTCTCCTCCTCCTCACATGCCCCCTTTTCTCCTTTGAGCTTAGCAATACCCCCTCTGGACTTTCTCCTTTCACTAATGTATCGATAGAAAGTCTTGTCACCTTCTTTTACTGTTCGTGCTAGTGTTTCCTCAGTTTGGGACTTTGCATGCCTTACTGCCTTCCCTGCTTCCCTTAGGGCAGTTTGGTATGCCTCCCTATCTTCATCCCGCTGTGTTCCCTTATATTTCCTGAAGACCAGCCTTTTGGCTCTTACCTTTTCTGCTACTGTATTTGAGAACCAAAGTGGTTTCCTTCTTCTTTTGCACTTCCTTTTCTGTCTGTGGCTTTAGTGACTTTAAGCAAGTAAAACTGATAGAAAGCTAATGGTAAAGTCCCAGAAAATCATATAGATGTGCTGAGGAAGCAAAACAGTGCAGTCTGTGCAGTTTGAGTAAAATTTATCAGTATGCAGTAAATCGGATGCACAGTGGCTTGAGTCAGATGCAGATTGTTGATGCGCCAGGAGTGCTGCCGCTGCCATTACAGGGTGGGGTAGTAATGTAAACAGCACAGCAGGGAGCCATTTTGTGAAACTGTTCCAAGTGAAGTGAACTCAGTGGTAACAGTGAACTTTTGTGTGTTTTTCTACAGTCATGGCTTCGGGACCATCCTGCTATCCGGATCATGCCTGGGCTATAATGGCTGAAGAGGTTACAAAGCTGCAAGAAATAGAGAAATGTTTATACAGTGGGAGTTTGCCTCCTCATGTTGTGATTCTCAGATACCCTGTGAAAGTTTGCATAATGTGCCTCATGGCTGGGAGGGACATTTTCATGATTCCTCACTGTTCAGGGTGCTTAGAGAAGCAATGTCTAACTAGTGCACCTAAGATTCGATTGGCTTCTACGTGGGCAAAGCTTCAAGATCCTGCAAGTAGCAAAACACAGCACCAGGTTGAACCTGTTGGGGGAGGCCCAGCAGAGTGTGGCGCAAAGGAAGAGGGTGTAGGTGTACTGGCAGAGTAGAGTCCTCGTGATATCTCCATGCCTGTGTCGCAGATGAACAGTGTGGAGGGAGAATCAGTGGATCCATGGAGAGAGGGTCCTAGTCCTAGCCTCCTGGGAGAGGATGAGGTTCGAGAAACCCTAGATTGGGAGGTGTCTACCTCCGCACCCAGTGAAGAGTGGACTGTCTCAGGAGTGAGGGTGACTGCTCACTCCTGGGCCCAGGTCCTAAGTGAGGAACAGGAAGAGTAGGGAGCTATTTATCTTTACGATGAGGGTTCTAGTCCACAGCCTCTGGCTCTTGCCTCGAAGGAACCAGACGAAGAAGTTGGTGACTCCACAGCCCTGGCCCCAGAAGGAGGGGTCAGGGACAAGTTCTATGTAGCTTTGAGTATGCGACACAGGCAGAATTAGGACTGGCTGCCTCCATGCCAGGCTGGGGGTCATAGACTGATGAAGAGAGTAACTAGGAAAGACTGGTTCGTAGGAAGGCAAACGAGATCTATAAAATGTCCTTTCCTACTTTTCCTCGGAGAGTCTGGGAGGAGACTGAGAAAAACAGGAGAGCCTGGCTAGTGAAAGAGGCAACCAAAAACCTGCATCCAGGTGCAACCTGATATGTCAGAGACAAGGTGATACAAGACAAGCTCAAGTTTTAGAAGTTGGGCAGGACACTTTTTATAGACATTGTACATTTTGTGGATGATCAGGAAAATGAGACTTTCCATAATGTGAATTATGAGTGCCTAGACGGGGTCATGATTCTTGCACCTGACCCATTGTGGTACTACCCTTAATGTAACCATCATTCTGTGAATGTGCCCATGCCTACCAAGTGGAAAGCAGAGCAGTGGTAGCCAGTGTTGCCATCCAGCCATTTCATAGCACATGTTGTTCCACCAGTCTGGTATTCCAGGATCCAAAGGTGCATCCAGATTCATCAGCCTTGCAGTGTGCCTTTCCAGTTCCATCGCCTGGCCTTCCAGATAACATCGGTCCGAGATGACATCTTTCAAGCTGTTTCCTGATTCATCACCTGGGATTTCAGATGACATCAGTCAAGCTGATCCTTTCCTGCTCCAAGGTTCCATCTCCTAGATGACGTCAGTTTGAGATGACATCAGTCCAGCAGTTTCCAGATGTCCATCCTGTTGTTTTCTGGAAGATTTCCACCCAGATGTATCTGAAAAATGCTGCCAAGGAAAGTCTTCGGCTGGAGATCCAGGTGCTGTTCCATTTTTTGTTCTTCAAGGGACTGGTAAGTCCAGACTTTTCTTACTTTATTGATATTGCAATACACATCCTACACCTGGCAGACTATGGACTGTTGAACTGTCCACAAAGACTCTCCCCTTTGGGACTACAGTACTTCAAGAACTGTGCTTCACCGGGCTCTGGCCCAGGAGAGACTTTCATGGACCTTGCCTTCAGGCACTGTTTGTCACTAGTAGGGACATTTAGGGCATTTCATCCCCAAAAGGTGTATTGTTCATAATGTTGATATGTTCTACTGTTTTCTACTTTTTCTAAAAAATATTTTTTGGAATTCTCCAGTGTTTTGATGGTAAGGGTTATGGTACTGTACTGTGTTTGCAGATTTGGGGTGTGTTTTTGTCTTTTCTCTTTCAGGTGGATCCTGATGAAGAAAGAAGAGAAGACAAGAAGAGGATTGGAGGGACTCATCGGAGTTCCTCTGTGCTTTAAAGTGTTTTTTTAAAGTAATGTGTAGTTGTTAACATGTGCTAACCTTTTTCCTTCCACAGGTGTAGTTGTGGCGGAGTGTGGGAGTGTAATGCTTGGGTATGGTGTTAGCTCCGGGGTTTGGTTTGCAGGTGTCCAGGGATGGGGGGAGGTTTCCCTGTTTTGGGAAGGTTTGTTCGGTTAGATAAAAGGCTGTGGTCCTGACCGGCTATAGGGGCCGCAGTGCTAGTCTATTAGGGCTGTGCTCTGGACAGTTCTTCCAGGGTCACTGGTTTCTGTAGTAAGATCATAGTGTAGAGGTTGATGCATCAGCCAATGGCCTCTGGGCCCTTAGTGTTGCCTGCCTGTGCCTGGCACATGATAGAAGAGGGCCTGATCACCCCTCTCCGTAGGTAGCACATAGGGTAGGATGGTCTGGTGCCGGGTAGGCAATGACTGGGGACAGTCATTTCCTGGCCGAGGGTGGGTGTAACCCCCTTGTTCCCAGGGGTTACTAGAATCCCACTTAGAATCAGTGGCAGGTATGTAGATGCAGCTTGTGAAATGCCAGTTAAATTGATTTCACACTGTCACACTCTGTTTTTAGTCTCAGCTGAGCTGGAGTGATGATGGCACTTTAGAACTTTCGCAGCAGCATAAGCCACATTGGAATGCTAGCTGGGGAGTTAACTACAAATGTTGAGTTAGAGTTCAGTAGTCTGTAGAGTGGAGTGCTAGGAGGAGGCTGCTTCCAGGGCAGCTCCTCAGGTTTTAGCTCTGACAGAGAGCTACCTCTGTGGTTTGGGTAGTTTTTTCTCTCCCTAGAAGAAAAACATGGAAGATAGACAGTGAAGTGGTAGAAACCGTTCCATGAGGGGTTTCCAGTGCCCCATTCCTGGAGGAATGTGGGGGGATTCCAGGATTTAGGGGCAATCCCGTGGTCCATGTCTGGACTATGTTGATGCTGCCTGAGATTCATCTGCTCTGTGGAAAAGCCCTGGGGCACCTGCATTCCTGTGGTGAGTTTTTTTCTCTGACAAAGGGATTCTGTCACCATGACTGTTTTCTGTTTAAAAGTGTCTGCCTACTATGGGGTCCAGAGAGAGAGAGAGACTTGCCAAGTACAGAACTTTTAGTTCATGTCTGATTTAAAAGTGTCTGCTAAAGTGGGGGACTAGTGAAAAGACATTGCCAATTACAGAACTTTTAACTTCAGAACACCTCAGAGGTGTGAGATGTAGTATGTTAAATGTGAAAGACATTTCAATATAGCATCGACAAGTTTTCTGTGAAGGGTGTTATTAACCAGATGAGAGGCCAAGTATAAATTTGGAAGCAAAAGGTGGGAGACCCCCCCATCTGGAGTAACCATGTTTACCTCTCTGGGTTCAATTTGGGAGCCTGTGTTTTCTCTCAGTGCATTTGGCCAGTGCCTGAAGAAATAATTTACCCAGACATGGGTTGGATTTTCTGTGAGCCTGTATGTGCTCTTTGGTGGTCAAGGGTGCCACCAGCAATTTCTCATGAAATATGGGAAAGTCTCCTAGTACTGGCCGAGGGTGCCTAGTCAAGGGAAGTGTACCAGATCTGGAAGTGTGTGCCAATCTCCATTCAGAGCCAGAGAGTCTGCTGTGTAATTCAGAACCAGAGAGTGTTCGCAGTTTTCATTCAGAACCTGAGTGTTCGCTGTGTGAGTTCAGTATGCCTATGCTAAATGGGAATTCAGGAAGTCTGTGCCTCAGTAATCTGCATTACCAGTGGGACAAGCCCTGTGGTGGTCCATCTTCACTTTGTGATTATTCTCTGTGTATGTGAATAAAAGCCACACTCTAGAATCCCAGCTTGGTTTGGACAGTACTGTTATTGCTTCCACTGTGTCTGGACTTACTTGGGTGCCCCTGACCAGAACTACAAACCTAGCATAATTGTGAGCAAACATTTTCTCCCAGGGACCAATGTTGATGGCCGAGCTAAATGGTCCCTCCCAGGTGTGTGCCAGGTAGTTGCCACACTTGGTTTGCCTGTCTGAGGATGGCATGCTCCAAAGTAGAAGTATTGGTAAGCAGAACTGTTGTAGTGACAACTCCCATCCCTCTCATTGGTGCCATGTGTGAGAGGAGCAGCCCTGCTAGTTGAACAAGGGGGGGTCAGTGGGAGTGGGTTACATATGTTCCTATCATGTCCCCCCCCTCTCCCTCCTTGCCTCCAGAAAATACAGATTTAATTCTTTTGGTCTTTCCTCATAGGTCTTCGCCTGCAGGCCCTGCACCATTTTAGTCACCCTCCTCTGCACTGCCTCCACCCTGTCTATGTCCTTCCTCAGATGGGGCCTCCAAAACTGGATGCAATACTCCAGGTGTGGTCTTACCAGTGTTGTATATGGGGGCAAAATGACCTCCCTCCCTCCTTCTACTTGTAATACCTCTCCCTATGCATCCAAGCACCTGACTAGCCTTCCCCACTGCCTTGTCACACTGCCTAGCCTCTTTTAGTTCATCCAAGATGATAACTCCCAGGTCTCTTTCCTGCTTTGTGACTGTTAGTACTTTCTCTCTTAGTTTGCAAGTTGTCCTTCGGTTCTTGTGCCCTACGTGCATGAGTCTGCAGTTTTTTGCACTGAATCCCAGCCTCCATGCTCGAGACTATTCTTTCAGTTTTTTTAAGGTCCTCCCTCATTTTTTCAAGTCCTCCTGGTGTATGCACCCTATTACATAACTTATTGTCATCTGCAAATAGGCATACCTTCCCCTCCAGCCCCTCTGCAATGTCAGCAATATAGACATTGAAGAGGATCGTCCCTAGCACTGACCCCTGCGGCACCCCGCTCGCTACCTCTCTCTTCCATTATGTTCCCCATTTACCACCACCTTCTGACTCCTTCCAGTAAGCCAGTTCTCTACCCATAGTACTGTATTAGGATCCACCTCAAGGTTACGTAGTTTATCAGTCTTTTTTGAGGGGTGGTGTCAAAGGCCTTTCTGAAGACCAGATAAGTCATGTCCACCACCCTGCCCTGGTCTATCACCTTAGTCACCCAGCTGGAATACTCTATTAGGTTTGTCTGGCAGGACGTCCCCTTGGTAAATCCATGTTGTCCCAGGTCTAGTTGGCCATTCATTTCAAAGTATTCAACTAACTTTTCCTTCAGCAGGAATTCCATTATCTTGCCCACTACTGAAACCAGGCTGACCAGCCTGTAGTTACCAGCCTCACCCCTATCACCACCTTTGTGGAGGGTATCCTTATGATATGCCATGACTCACTATCCTGACACTCACCTGCCTATGCAGTTTTGCCGTACAGGTACAGTATCCCGATAGTGAGAATCTCGGCAAGACTAAAGCCAATGGATGTTTACGGGGGTAAAGTAGTGGATGTGACGGGTTGCTACCTTACCCCTGCTGATGGTCCAGAAATACTCATTGGATCCAGAAGCTGGCCAAGCCGCCTCGGTGGTGTTGAGGGCTAAACCACTGGTAGCTTGGCCAATGTGCCCTGGGAGGCCTGGGTTCTGGTCTGCGATGCATCCGTTCATTTTTATACCCCCGTAACTAATTTTGTTTAACTCTGAGATGTTTCCCCTTGGAGTTTGTTATTTTAGTTATGGGGGGTGTGAGGGCAGTGCCTCCCACATGGGGCTCAGGGGCAAAGCCTGAATTGCTATTATTTTAGAGTTTGAATCAGATGTCCGGACGCTGTATTGTCGACATCTAATTGATTCAGGAGAATGTATTTGGCCCATAAACTCGGTATCCTGAGACTCAGGATATCAAGTTTAGGGATAACATAATATATCCTTGTGGAGTGGGACTACGTCTGCTCTCTTCTAGTCACCTGGCACTTCCCCTGTCTCTAGCGATAGGTTGAACAACTCCGTGAGAGATGGAGCCAACTCTTCTGGAGTTTCTTTTAGCACCCTGAGGTGCACTTCATCTAGGCCCATCACCTTGTCTACCCTAAGCTTCTTTAGCTCACTCAGGACTCTTTCCTCCAAAAAGGGGCTGGTGCCTTCCTTTCTGCTGGTTATGCCTTTATTCTGCATCTCTGTCCTTGTCCTCCCCCCTCTCCTCCATGAATACTGAGCAGAAATACCTGTTCAGTATGGTTTCATGTGATAAGAATGAAAGCAAAAGGGCAAAGGAAATACGGTGACGACAAAAAGGCGAGACTGCAAAGGAAACCATGAATAAACAGCAATTGCTGCCGGCCTGCTGGTGCAGGGGCAAGGTACCTACCTGCAAAGCCAGCGACCTGGCTTTGGGAATGGACCCGGGTTGTCAGAGGGCCAGCCAGGGAAGAAGGATTTTGCATTCGATGACTGCTCTCCTTCTCCAGGGGGGAGGAGGGGTAGAGCATTTGGCACAATATGGACATCTAGTGGAGGCTGAGTGTTCTGATTACACAGACGCCAAGTAGCGTGGGGGGGGTTGGGAGATGCTGGATGTCATTGCATGTCCCCGCCCTCATACTCCGGGGAAAAATGCTGCTGCCAGTCGCCCTAGAGAAAGCCTGCCTCGGCTTCAGTTAGTTTCCAGGCTGGCCCTCCGACCTATCCCGTCATCTGCAGCAGTGTAGGGATGTGGTGCCACAACCTCACCCTGGGGGTAAGCCAGGGGTTATCTGAGGGTTGCGGCCAATCTGGGAGTGGAAGCCGGGGTCCGTGACCAGGCAGAGGCACTAGGCGACTGGCGGCAGAAGCAAAAAGTATAAAAAAAAGGAAAACAGTGATTGCTGAAAGGGTGACAACACTGTTGTGCATTTCTAAGGGGGGCTTTGCCCCCACAAACCCCCATCTATATATAATCAACTCTGGGGGGGACAAAACTTGGGGAGGGGTGAAAGTTGAAGGTCACCATTTCAGCGATCACTGTTGTTCCCAGTCGCCCATTTGCCGTCACCGTTATTCCTTCACCGTTATTGCAGTCACCCTTTTGTTTTCACTCTTATCACAGTATACCATTCAGTATGTCTGCTTTTTGTCAGTCTTCCTCTACATGAACCCCCCCTTCCCTTTCAGCCTAATTATCCCTCCCTTAGTTTTCCTCCGTTCTCCAGTGTGCCTATATAATGTCTTGTCCCCTTTCTTAATTGTCTTGGCTATTGTCTCTTAACACCTTTGCTTTCCTAATTGCCCTCCCTGCCTCCCTTTGCTTCTCCTGGTAACATTCCCTATCCTCCTCCCTCTGTGTCTTTTTGTAGTTAATGAAGGCTAGTCTTTTTGCCCTTATTACTTCCGCCACCTCCCTAGTGAACCAGATCAGCTTTCTCCTCCTCCTGTTCTTGCTGACCTGCCTGACACATAGCTTGGTTTCTCTATTAATTCATTATCTTATTACAACCCATTGTTTCTCCACCCTTTTTGATCCCGCATTTCTGCCAGGGCTCCCTTCGGGCATACCCTCATTTTCTCAAAATCTGCCCTCCTGAAATCCAGGACCTCGTTTTGGTGTGGTTTGTTTTCAGCTCAGTTCTTAAATTAAACCTCACTGACCAATGGTCGCTGGTCCCTATGTGCTTCAACACCTCCACATTATCGACATAATCTCTGTTTGTTAGTATCAGGTCCAGCACTGCACCCTCCCAAATAGATTCCATTACACGTTGCCTGAGGCTCGCCCCCTGCAGAGAGCCCAGGATGTCCCTGCTCCTTGAGGGTACAGCTGCTGGGGACTTCACTCCACATCCAGTAGGTTGAAGTCCCTCACCAGCAACCAGTCTCCCTTCTCAGCCATCATTTCTATTACTTGTAACGGCTCTCTATCCTCTCCTTCTCCCTGTGCTGGAGGTCTGTATACCACCCCATACATATAACTGTCCCTTTTCTCTCTTCTCTAATGTGACCCACAGTGCCTCCACTCCCCCATCTCCCTTGTATTTCTGTAGCCTTTATGCATTCCCTTACATAAAGAGCTACCCCTCCCCTTTTCTCTTCCCTGTCCCTCCTAAATAGAGTAAAACCAGGTATGACCAAACCCCAGTCCTGATGCTCCTTGCACCAAGTTTCCATGATAGCCACTCAATCCAGGTCCTCCCCAACTATGACGGCCTCAAAATATGGGATTTTATTGCCCAAACTACAGGCATTCGCATACATGGCCCTCCATGTGTTTTTCAATCTATTGGTACCATCCCCCATTCTATTCTCGTTCCCCGCTATTGGGGAAGCACCAACTAGGTTCCCAATTTCCTTGACAACTCTTTCTTTCTTCCTGGCCTCATACTTCTCTTAACAGTTTAACTTCAGGACCTCATCCTTATACCCTTTTAGCTTCCCCCCAGAAGACTCTCGACACCTCCTCACTTAGGTGCAGTCTTATCTTTAGAAAAAGTCACTCATCCAACCATTTCCCCATCCTCGAAAACAAACAAACCCCTTCTGCCTTGCACCAGTCCCTCAGCCATTCTTTAAAGTCCTCTATCCTCCTTTTACTCCCTGTGTTGGCGTAGGGTACCGAAATATTTTCAGAGAATGCTTTAGAGCTTGTTACTATCCTACAACACTTTGCCAACTCCCTGAACCTCTGCTGGACTAGCCCCACCTTATTTCCTGTCAAATCATTTGTTCCCAGGTGAATAATCAAGTGAGGTTCACCCCCCCACACACATTTTGTCACTTTAATAATCCCAGACCCTGCCCTTCCCACTTCCATCCCTGGTTCACAGATAACAGATCGTCTGTGGTTTGGGTCCCATTTCCTTACCCAGTGTATGCCCTTTGTGATGCAATCTCCAAAGGCCACCACCTTTTCTTCCCTCTCCGACTTGTTTTTTTGTCCCCATGGCTGCTCTAGGTGAGCTTCGCTCCCCTCTCTATGCCGATCTATTTCCTTCCCATTATTTTGACTGTGCAAACTCCCACAGTGCTTCATTTTCTTCACTGCCTCCTGTATTTCACATTTTCCATCCTGTCCCCTGCCATCCTCTGTTGCACTCCCTTCCCTGCTTTCTCCCACAGTCCCACTTATCCTTCCATCTGTGCCCTCTTTCTGCCCTTTATTTCTTCCCACTCCCCGTGCGCTACTCACCTCCCCTATTCCTTTATAGTTGTTTTTTTCCTCAGGATTTATTTGAGCCCCGACTGCCTCATGCACCCCCTGGCCCACCAAACCTGCCAGTGCCACAAATCTATTTGATGCAGGTCCCTTTACCCTAGTGGAAACTCCCTCATCCCTTACCCTTTCGCAGATTCTACATACAGGTTTCTCCCTCCTTTTCACACTTCTCTTTACCTCCTTCCATTCTCTATTTCCCATGTCATCTGCTCTATGTGGAAACACCTTCTCCTCCTGAAGCCTTGGTGCCTCCCCTGCCTTGACCCTGTGCATGATACCCCCTAGGTCTGCAGTATCCCCAAACTGCTCCCTTCTCCCACTACCAAACCCCCATCCACCTCCCTTCCTTTCTATTATCCACCTCAACCAGTTATTCGCTGCCTTCAGCTGCCCCAGGTACCCACACACCAGGCAGCCCCCGCCCTCCACATTGCATCTAAGAATACTGTCACCCCACATCCGTTACAGTTTACTATCCTCCCCTTCATTCCCTTCCCCATATCCCCGCATACCTCCCTCCCCATCCCCTGCCCCTCCACTGAGTGTACCAGCTCTGGTCCCACATCCCTCCTGCCAATTTTTACCAAAACTACAATACTATATTAGACAAAGAACCTCTGTGCGCAAGCACTGAGGCAATGGTTACCCCAAAGGGCAACCCAGATAGACCATCTCAGGGTAGCTGGTTCATTCCACTGGGGTGTCAAACAGACGAGGCATACTGATGAGTCCTGGTAGGACGAAACACATGTCTATATCTTCTGTTGGCACCCTTTGCAAACTGTGTGAGAGGCCTTTCGGCACCGTACATTTCTGCTTAAAGTTGAACCAGCATAATATTCTGTGGTGATTTGCATATGCAGCCCATGATGCTTTGCATTGTGGAGGCATGTGTGATTTTGTATTTCTTTGAAACTTGGTTTCTCGGACAAATGCCCTTTGGGGTAACCATTGCCTCAGTGCTTGCGCAGAGAGGTTCTTTGTCTTTTAAATTGTTTTTTGTTTTAATTGGATTCACCACAACACAACCCAGATAGACCATCTTAGGGTAGCTGGTTCATTCCACTGGGGTGTCAAACATGAGGCATACTGATGAGTCCTGGTAGAACAAAACATGTGTCTATGTCTTCTGTTGGCACCCTTTGCAAACTGTGTGAGAGGCCTTTTGGCAACATGCATTTCTGCTTAAAGTTGAACCAGCATAATATTCTGTGGTGATTTGCATATGCATCCCATGATGCTTTGCATTGTGGGGGCATGTGTGATTTTGTATACTATAGTAGTACTAATAATGTAAGTCTAAGTGAAAACTCTAAATGTAATAGTATATGAGCCTACAAAAAGGCTACAACAGAATATAGTTGTACAGTAACTGCTAATACATTGGAAACTCCCTACAGGTTATAGGAGTGTCATAACAAAAAGAGAACTGAATCTGTGAACTAAGGCTAAGCAGTGTGACTATAAAAAGTATTTAAAATGAAAAGAAAACAGGCTGTCTTTTTTTTCACAACAGCAATGTCATTTCCTGAACACCCACCTGCTTTGACCAACTTTGCAATGCATTTTTCCAAAGGTGGTGGTGTCTGTGTGACTGATGAATTGGTTTTAATGTATATTGCTAGGTGTGACTTTAAATGTGTCTGTGCTGGGAATGGGAGGGCTAGCCTGAGGTTCAATGTGAGGGAATAGCTCCTCCCACATCCCCTACAAAGGCCAGCCTCCCTTGGCACTCATCCGCTTAGTGTGTTGTGAATGACAGGCGCCTAGGGTCCTGTGTGGCTTGTGGGCTGAGTCTCTCCCGCTGCTCCTTGCTCCCCTTTTTCTTCCCTATGCAGGACTTCTGCATTTCACTTATGCTGCTCCTGTGCTTCGCCCCTTTTTCTCCTTCTCCCATATACCCGTCTGCTTGTTTTCCTCCGCTTGCCTTCCATTCCCCATACCTCGTTCCTGCTCCTCTCCCTCCTTGCGGTGGCTCCTTAGCTGGCTCCTCTGTTTGGGGCTTCTCCATCTGGGACAGCCACTCCTTTTTCTTCCTCCCGAGCGCATCATCCTGTTACACCTTCTGGCTTCTCCGCTATGCTTGCCTGTTCTCTGGAATGCAGGCCTGGGATGGTGTCGCTGCTTAGCATGTATGCCTGCCAGTAAGTGCTTCTATTTTTCATTCGATGCTTGTCCTGTACTCCCATTACCTACCTGGTAATTTTTAAACTTCTATTCGTATTCTTCTCCGAGTGGCCCAGGCTTCACTTCATTCATCGTATGCTGACTTTATGAGACAGTCTCTGCCTTCAGGGTTTACAGCTCCCTCAGCCATGCATGATACCAGACCTGCACTTTCTGTGTCCTGTATTTTCTCCACTCTCTGACTATGCGGATGCCTTCCTGAAGTTCATAATGCAGTGCCCCAGCCATCCCCTGCCCCCACTGATATGCTGGACAGGCGTTCTCAGGTGTAACTCGCATTGGCCTGACATCAGGAATCCACGTTCCCATTTTAATGTGAGCTTCCGCTCTCCATGACAAGCTTTACCAACATCACTACATTTAGACATTCAGTTGCCCCTGTCATTTTCTCCTATGTTTTGGATTTAGTACCCTTCGCTTGGATTGCTTACCTTACCTGGTTTGTGTTGTGGCTTTCCTGTCTTTGGCCTGCTGTTTCTTCTCTCAGCGTGTTCTCCCTTGATCTGCAGTTTCTCACCATGCTCTGAGTTTTGAACAGCCTCAATCATTTCGTGTCCTGGTCTTTGTCCTTATCCCTACCTGGCTGTGGACCCAGTCTAGCATTTGTTTTCCCTGCTTCAACATGGTGGTAGCTATTTGCTTCTGGCGTGACCCAGCATTGCTGGACGAGCTTTTCTCCCCATAGTGCTGCTCTGGCTTCCTGCTTGGTACTAAGATTCGTTCCAGTAGTTTCCTGTTTTATTTTTGAGTTCTAGGACCAGAACAACAGCTCCTGCTATTTGCTGCTCATCCTCCTCCTGGTAGCGCTGGCACTCAGTTTTCCACACATGTTACTTATATTGTCCCCTGCCTGCCCCCCATCCTTTTCCCCTGGCTCATAGTCTGCCCTACTGTCTCTTCTTGGCCTTCTATCCTCATTCCTGCCCTTGTCCCATGCTCCCTGATTTCCCTTTGGGCCTTTCCTCCTTGCATCAGCATCCATCTCCATTTTCACCCTTCTACCATCCCGACCTGTGCTATCTCTAAGCTAATCAGCAAATGCACCACCTACCATTTTGCTCCCGCACCTATACCTGCTCAGCTCTAGAATCCATTTTCATTATTCTTCCCCTGGTGCTCTGCTACTTCCAGGAACCTCCTTTATGCCAGCTATATGATCTACCCTGCTCCCCTGCCTACATGGCTTCTACTACCCTCGCATGGATCATTACACTTGCGGCCTACTCCGCCTCAGTCATTCATTGCATTCCATCGCTACCAGCATTCTCCTTCCTGGATTTCTCTAACTCCCTTTTACTAGCATTCCTGCTGAATTTCTCCTCGTATTATCCCACTCTGACTTACTGCCTTCTCCTTTATACTGCCTCGCTGTCTACCTACCCATGACTGTGCAGCTGACTGTCCTTTCCTTGCTCAGCCCATACCAACAGTTTTCCGGACTCTGTCCCTAACTTGTACCTTCTGAGGCACTGAGTGAAGGTAGGCTTGCCTTATCTACCGGGGATAGGATTCCATTACATTCACTACTACCTACTACTTACAAACCTGACATCCTCCATCCCTAACTCTGCCTGGCAGCATTGAGTGAAGATTAGCACGCCCCAGCTACCTGGGATGGGAGCCATGTCGGCAATCTACTATTTCAACCTTGTGCATTCTCTACCTGATTCCTGGTTGCCACATTCCCTTCAGGAACAGGACCTCTTTATCCCATGTGCCTTCAACATCCTACCTCTGCCTGGTGGCCTTGTGTCTAGGTTGTCTCACTTCGACTACCGTGGATGGGAGCCTGAGTCTACATTCGACTGTTTCAACCTAATGCATTCTCTACCTGAAAACCAGTTGCCGCTTCCCTTCGGGAATGGGTCCACTTTACCCTATTTGCCTTTAACATCCTCTGCCTGACAGTCTTGCATGACAGTCATCTTGTCTTGACTACCTGGGATGAGAGCCTGTGTCTGTACTCCACAGTTTCACCCTTATGCCTTCTCGACCTGAATGCCTGGTTGCCACTTCCCTTTGGGAATGGGATCACTTTAACCCATCTCCCTTCCCCATCCTACCTTGCCTTGCTGCATCAAGTGAAGATCATCTTGCCTTGGATATCAAGGATGGGATCCTATTTCTGCAATCGACTGTTCCAACCTCATGCATTTTCTGCATGATACCCGGTTGCCGCCTCACTTCAGGAACAGGACCCCTGTACTCTATTCACCTTCCACATCTTTCCTCATTAGTCTACATCCTGCATTTCCATGGACTCATCGTACTTGTCTCGCCTTGACCTCCTCATGCTCTGGATTTGGACTCCGCCACTTTGTTCCATCTGTGTCTCCATTCAGTTCTACTGCCTCCTGGACTTCCTGCTGCTGGTCACCTCTTCCTGCTGACCATATGAGTTCTCTTTCTCCTTCCGAAGTGGGATCCTCATGCCTCATCGCTGCAGCACCTTCTGTTCTCTGCACTAATTGTTCACCATCATCTCCAGAAGTGGAACTCTCATATGTCAACGTTGGTGGACTTGGTACCTGGATTCACTTATTTATCTTCCATGGATCTGCCTCATGGCTTGCAGTGGTTTTCCCCATTCTGACACAGTTTGATGTGGTGCTGACCCAGGTTCTGTTCCTGTCCACTCCTGTTGCAGCCTGTACACTTGGCCTCTGCTGTCATCTTCTTGGACTCCTTCCTCCAATCCATGTACATCTGCTCCAGACTTTCCCCTTTATCCTTGGACTGCTGCTTTGTCCTTGCCACTCTAGTGGCTGGGGACTCCTTCCTGTTTGCTGTGGCTCTTTCTGGGCAGTTAACACCTATCTCTGGACAGTATTCCTACCCGGTCAACTATGCCTCTGGTTCATCTATCCCATACTCCTACCCTGGCCATTCTGACAGCTCCCATCTACTTCTCGACGGAGCACTTATCCATTTCACCTGGGAAAAACTTCTAGCAACATCTCCTGGACAACATGCCTCATAGACTTTTACGTTACTGTGGAGTTATCTATACTTCTCAATCATCTCCCCAGGATCTGTTCCAGAATCCCATTGGAGTGGACTATAGAAAGTTCTCATTCCTCACCTGACTCTACTAGATGCTCCCTATGCATCCTGTCATTTCAAGCTCTATGGCCTCCCTCGCTGTCACATCTCATAGGATATCTTTTGCATGGAAAAGTGACCTAATTTATTCCATCATGCAATGACTCTGTAATCATCATAGCATTTACAGATTACGGAAACCCCAAGATACATCATAGCAATACTGCCATCATCCATTTTACTTTTCTGTAGCTTCTCCTATGAGCGCTGACTCTGTTGATCACATTACTTGACTCCTACTGCCTCAATAGTCATTGTATATCCTAAGACCTCCTCAGAGACCTTCACAGAACTCCCATCGTTGGACCTCCTGTGCCTAGCTCCCTTACTAAAGGCATTCTATACAAACCACCGTTTTCCAGCTCCTGGATGTCATCATACTTCAGTCATCTACACTCCTTTATCATATTACCATCAATCAAGTCAGCTGCCCATCCAGTGATCCTTCTAGATCATCCCTCATGATTCACCTCCCATACTTCCTCCAGTGCAGACTGTCACCGAGAGCAAGCTTCCACTGATTCTCAGTCTGAACATCTGCAACTGATCTGGCTGTCTCACTATCCCAGTCTTGCCTCTCAACAGATCTATATTCGACTGCAGTGCTAGGCCCCTGGCATTCTACAGTGCTCTCAACTTCCCACTGCCACATCAGTCTATAACCTCTTCCATATACCTGTTTCCAAGCTTTTGACAGTATATAGACATTGGATTACCTGTAGGCAAATCAGTCATGGCCTCTTAAACGCATGTCACGGGCAATTACACCACAGAAATACCAATATCTACTTTTCCACCAATGGACCAGCAAGAGTCTATAGAAGTATCATTATGACATCAATACCCAAATCAACTCTAGAATTTCTCATACTGGACTTCCAATTATTCCATATACAGTCAGTCATCCATTTCTACTTCACATACCAATCATTCTTCATTGGTCTACAATCATTCACATCACTATTTCTACCAGGCACATAAAGACTCTGTCTGACTCCTTCATTTGCTTCTTGGATGCTTACATTGCAACTTATTGCTCCCCACTTAATTTCTCAAACTCCAGACTCTAACTCAAATGTCAAACCTTCTTCAAAGTTAGATTAATTACCCTATGACTTCATAATCCATCATAATTCCCACTGTTCAAAGTCTGGTAGCATATTTACCAAATCATGTTCTTCCTGCTAATTCATCTCTGTATCCCTTTTGGACATCATCCATCATTACCTTGAAAACCCGGACTTCATGCCCCCCTTTTTTGACTGGATCTACTCCACTCTCAGGATTCAGATGCTCCTCGAGAATGGATCTACCTCTTCAACCTCAGAATCATACTTCCAGAATGCATCATCCATGGATTCGAAGATGGACCATCCTCTCTTCAAGCAGTTCACCTTCCTCAGATAATTAGCTTATGGTTGCTAGAACCTAGGTTCCTCTCCTATTAGTTTGCCCGGAGGACAGGCAGGTCAGTAGCCATGGGTCCTCAGAGGTTTCCTCCACCTGGGTTTTTCTCTCCTGCGTGTTACTGGTCATATTCTCCGTAAGTTGGAAGAAGGTAATCATATTCTTTCAAACATTTATTGGTAATTCTTTTGGGTTTTCTATTCCCTACTCACTATCCAGCTTACCTACTAAGAGTGGGAATAAAGTAAAGCCAAAAGTAAGCTACAGTTACATAATCACTACTAGCGCCATACGCTGGTCACCCAAACATTGAAACTGTTGTGTTTTCTTGCTCTGATTTAGATCAGTGGGCACTTGCAAGGTGCGGTTGTTTTGGTCAACTTTACTCAATTATTTGCTTCTTGTTTCAGTTGTATATTTGGTATGTGGTTTTACAATGTTATAGATTGCACAACTGATTTCACTATTATGGGCAGGGTGGGGTGGGTGCTTCCATTTTAGGGTTTTCTGTCTCTTTTTCTGAATGAATATTTCCATTCTTTTGCTGGAATTACTGGGTTATTTACAGGTTATATTTTTCCTGTATGTGCTATGGGTAAGTTCAGCAGGGTAAATGGAGGTGAATATTGGTTTGTTATGTGGAGTTTTGTCATGTGGCTGCTTAATTTGCATAAAAAATATTTCCCTTCTACCTTCTCAGGTAACATGCCATTCAGAGCCTGTTACATGTAGGATAGCATACCATCATGTGCCCATGTTCTGACCAGTCAGGAGGCAGAATTGGACAGAACCCATTAAATAAATAACAATATCACAGGCCAGAAGACGCTTCAGCCAATCATCTTTCAGGATAGGTTCTAGTCACTTTCTAATTTTTTTTATTATCTAAGGATCTACATGTTGTCAACTTCTGTGACTAAGTCGTGCCACAGCTCCTGACTTTATTTACGATTGCAGAATGGGCCATGAAACTTCTGTAACCACATCGTTTGCAACACGTCACATGAGCGTTATTTTCTGACAATCACATACCTCACCTGAATTACATATTTTTTAGCAAAAAAAAAACAATTTTATAATTGGGATAACACAATCCAGGGTGCGGGGTCATAAGGGAATGGTGCTGTTCTTGGGTGATTGTGGCACTTAGCTATGCCTTGTGCCTAACAAAATCCTAAGGCATGAATTATTTCCTTATCACCACACAGCCTGGCATGTGTTATTTATTACATGGCATGTGTGACAGCTAGGTCTGCTCCAATATCCCACCCACTCCAGCTTGTTACTCAGACACATACTGGAGGATAAAAAGGCCTAGTCCTCCTCCCTAGCACATCAGCTGTATGCCCCTTACATGAGAGACAGCAAAAGAGAGAGAGAGAGAGAGAAAGAGAGAGACCCAAGGTTGTTTTGGAATCTGAGTTTCCAATATGTTATTTCCAAATCAGTTCTCCAGATGTATGTCAGTCACTCCTTTGTGAGATGCAGGAGTCCAGTGGAATTTGATCACATTAAGTTCTAATGTTTTCATTAAGAAAGTAGATGGCTTTCATCTGGCTTCTGGATGAGAATAAGCAATTATCTAATCACATTCCATTCTTTAAAAAGGTGGGATGTAATGCACTGCTCGAGTTCAGACACGTCAGTCTGCTCAACTCTCTTCACTATTTCCAGAAGCTTATCTCTTCCAGTCAGAAGTTCACTGGCTACATCAGTAGAAGTTTATTGCACAAAACTCCTCCCCAAATTTAAATTCCTAGACTTTCCAGGGCAAGAAAAGGACAACCCCTTCAAAGCCAAGTCACGAAAGCAAGGGTTATATGCGTCTACAGCTAACCCAGGCATCTGTTTTGAAATTAGATTTGATTATATAGATTGACTTGTTTGACTACTACGTGTCCCCTTTGTTAACTTAGAACATACTGCCTGTACCATTGTCTTGCAATGATTCCACCCCCCACATCCTCGAAAACATCTGGAAACCAACTGTTCCCAGCTCAGTAAACCTTTCCTGATAAAACTTTTGAAACAAATAATCCATGGAAAAAAACAGAAGTGCATGCATGCACGTCTCATTTTCAAAAGCAGAAAAAAAGGAACTGAAGAGAAATCCAAGTATTACTATTTTAGATGTCTTACAGCCAAAATTCCTACTGTAGGCTGCCAGCTATCAGCAAAGTGCTATTTCAAACTAGTAACATTTCGTGAACATTCAGCTTTGGAAAATAAACTGTTTTTTAAATAAAGATAAAGGCCTACATTTTCAAAAGAGATGGGCTTTGTATCTCGGAAAAAAACGGAGCTGAGCAGTCCATCTCTAAACTTGTGCCACAATCCCATATTCAAGATGGGCAGATGGGCTGCCCAAATCGAGATGTGCCATGGCCCAAAGTTAATGTGTGCGGTGCAAGTAGTGGAGGCGTGCCCATGAATATTCCTTCCAATGAACTATTCAAAGTGCAGGAGATGGGCGGTGCAAAGTTAGGCATGGAAAAAGCATACCTAACTTGGCCGGCCACCCACAGGCAGGCTTTAGTAATGCACACAGCAGCACTGCAGCCTGCCAACCCCTGCAGCCTGTGTCAGCCCGACCTGCTTCATGATGCCCATGTATGGGCAGAAACAACCCCAACTCCATAGTGTAGGGCACCCCCTCTCTGCCCAAACCTCATCACAGTAACAAAAAGCCTGTCTCATCTTATCATAGTGTAGGGTACCCCCCCCTGCCCAATCCCCACTATTTGACATTATTGTGCCAAAACCCCATATCCATAGTGTAGTGTCCCCCACCCTGTTCCATGCCCCGATGCCCATGTACATATAATGAAACCCCCTGTTCCATAGTGTAGGGTACCCCTCTCTTGCCCGATCACCATCTGAGTAGCATACCAGGGCCAAATCCCATTTTCCATAGTGTAGTGGACCCCCACCCCAGTACCCCAATCCCCATCCAAACCAGCATCCCACCTGCAAATGCTCTGTTGTGCTGTTGCCCAGTTGCTAACCAGGTATTACCTAATCGGCTGAGAACATTTTTTATTTGAATCACTGAAGCTTTAATAGATGTTAGGTAAGGAAAACTCAATATGATAACTGCTTTGTTTTGGATATATATATATATATATACACACACACACACACACACACATATGCATCATATAAGTATAAATAGAGAATATCTGATAGAGTGCTGTATACAAAAAAATATTACCATCAAGGGGGCCTAACAAGCTCATAAAGCCACAGGCTCAAAGGGTTGAGCTTTTCAGGCCCCAAGATAGAAATAGTTCACAAGTACACAAACTTTGTTATCAGATGCTTTATATATTTCAAAAGAATGGACACAAAATAGATGTCTTAGAAGTTTTTTTTATGGTTGTATTGTAGTAAGGTGGTTATTAGACATGTTAATAGTGTTGTAATAAGGTGTATATTTTGTGTCTATAGTTGTAATAGTTTGGGAATAAGTTGTTCATTACATCATAATAAGCTGGTATAGTTTCATTAGTAGCATACATCTAATTACAGTATATGGTTAGGGCTTATTGTGGATGTAAATTGGAGCTTTCCACAATCCTGTTGTAGGACAGTTCACAGGTCAAAAAAGTTGTACTATTGTTCTGTTATCACATCGATAGTACAACAAGTTTTCAGCCTTGTCCTGCCATCTGATTGGAGGAAACAGTGCTTTGTCGAGAAAAATCAACTAAAACATTGCTTCAGTGCTTAGTGAGTACCCCACTGAGACAGTTTGGACATGACAGTCATAGCTGGCTGCATGTTTCCAAACTGCACAAATTTTGTCAATTTTTTTTTTAAATAACTCCCACAGAGCATGTGTGTTTAGGGTCAGGAGTGGAGAACAGCCACGTTGAATCTCTGAAGGAACAGGAGTGCAGTGGGCCACACTGCCCTGCCAGGACCAGCCCGAACTGCGAACCCAAGGTACGATACCTTGACAAATAATTGTTTGGGTTTTTTACTGATATTCGGGGAACCATATGCTATTAAAAATAGTGGCTGGGTGGCCATCCACAACTAAGTCTATAGTATATGGTTAGGGCTTATTGTGGATGTAAATCGGAGCTTTTCACAATCCTGTTGTAGGACAGCTCAAAGGTCAAAAAAAGTCGCACTATCATTCTGATGTCACATCGATAGTACAACTTTTCATATATGGGGAAATATCTGATAGTTTTTCCTATGGAAAATGTACCATCCATGTAAAAAATATACACACACACACACACATATATATATCTAGCAAGTTGCAGTATGGTCGGATGTATGGTTGCGGAGCTGCAAAATGTAATAAAATTTACTTTTTGGACATTTCTTTGCTCGTGCCCACAGCTCACACAATTTATCTGTTTGGTCTGACAACTTCAGGAAAAATGCAGTCTGGGCCACTGATGTGCCTTTTGAAGATTTGTTGTAAAAATATTAAACCATTCAAAAATTATTCAAAAAACAAATTTCCCATTATAGTCAATGGGGAAAAATATATGTGTCTCACAAAAGTGTCGCAAGTACAATTTTCCTTTCGCAAATGGCCCTTTCACTTTCATGATGCTGCCATCTTGTTCCGAGTTAGTAAGAGAGAAAAATGCCTGGCGTTTAAATTTGGGGCCCTCTAGGTAAACAATTGGGTTTACCTAGTGGGGTCCTGAGGATGCCAGCCCTATCTTTATTTGGGGGTAAACCCCCCTAGAAATGCCATTTTAAAAATTGGTGCCCCAGTACTTTCACAAACTGTGAAAGAAACAGCCATAATACTTTTTGCAAATGCCAACGTTTTGAGCTGTTTTTTGCTAAACTTTCACAATTTGCGAAAGTATTTTGTTAAAAAGCAGCACATCTTTGCCATCATCCTGCAACAAAATGGTTGTGCCTTTTGGGCTGAAATTTGCAGGGCGGCAAGCCCTGGTCCCACAGATGTGCCTTTTGGTGGTTTGGTGCCAAAACATTCAAGGGGACCAAAGTTACATCATTCTGAAGTTGTGAAAGTTCCCATAGGATAACATTGCAGCACACGTGATGCCTTTCAGCGCCCGAATCTTGAAAACGAAGCGAGATATGGATTTTTCGACACCCACAGCTTACCTGCTGAAACAAGTTTGGAAAGCATAGATTACACCAGCAGTGGAATTTTTTTCGTATTTGCTACAGTTACAGAGATATAGGCACATTAGTGTCACAAGAGTTCCAAGGGTGCCTTTTCAGAATATTTCGGTGCCCATATCTTGTAAACGATATGAGAGAGAGATTCAGTTGATTTATCTCACGTGATATGCTCAATGTCATGATTACAATAGCAGTGCAATTTTTTCCCTAGCTGCTACAGTTGCTGAGATACTAGCAATTTAGTGTTAGAAGGGTTCCTTGTCCTGTAGGGCTGCTGTATGGCTCCATAGCTATATGTAAGTGGGAGTGCAGAGCCCAGAGAGCCCACACTCCCACATACGCATACTGTTATGCAAAAATTGGGCAATAAGAAGGGAGCGCAAGGCCCGGAGGGCCCGCTCTCCCACTAACACATACCACTTACATTACACTTTCTCAAAAAGAAGGGAACCCTAACACCACATTTCCATGCTTTTGTCGCTGTGCTATGAACCCTAACTGATGCATTAACAGAGTTTTTTGCCATGACTATATACATATCATATATATATATATATATATTCATGAGGGATAAACAGTACCATGGCCCTAATGAAAATATCACTGATCTTCTTCCTGAGTATAGTTTGTTTTTATTTCAGCTTGAGTGGTGAAGCCAGAGGGAAAATATTAATGATATCTTCATTAGGGACATGGCGTATTTGATTTATGCCATGCCTTTTCTTATACTGTAGCAAGAAAAAATACTGTCTTCTGATTGTTCAGTGAACACCTTCAAGAGTGATGCAGACTGTTCAGTGGCCACCTTCAACAGTGAATGAAGGGAGCAAACCTCCATTGCCACTATGGGATAAATAGGGCTAGAGTGAGAATAACACTGGCATTCTGAGCTTAGGTCCCATAGTGGCAAAATATATATATAGATATATGATATATATATATATATATATATATATATATATATATATATATATATATATATATCTATATCTATATCTATATCTATATCTATATCTATATATATATATCCCCCAGGTGGCACTGTCCCAAGGGCTACTACCCCTGCCTGTTTAACCACTAACAGGTTGAGGGGTCCAGGTCCGATGGCGGGTGTGTCCACCCACAGGTCGGGGTTCAGGCAGTCGAGAACGACTTGGTCACAGCCCTCTGGGTTACTGCAACCCCCCTTTCTTCTCCCTATCGGCTCACACACGTTATTAACAGTACCTCTGCAATATACACTTACCCCCAGAATTGGTTTAATCCTCTGGACTGTAGAGACCCCCTGTGAAATAAGATGCAAGAACACAGTTGCCCCTGTACAGTATTTTAGCATAAACACACAGTTCAGTCAGTATATATTTGCAAAACAACCAATCTGATTTATTTAGGAGGGAATAACAAGGACGGGGGAAATCAAGTTAATTAGCTTAAGCACACTACTATATCAGAGCTCTGTGCACAGGCTAAAGTCCCTAAGAGTCATTGTCACTGGGTACCCAGGCAATAAGGGATTAGCCAAGTTTGGTGCAGCTGGTTAGGGCCCTGAGGATAAAACACCTGTAAACTACCACTTCTGTAGTCGAGAGCCAGAGGGCTCAGTTCGTGCAGCCAGCAAGGGTAACAGCCCAAACTTGCACTCAATAGATCAATTAACAGGGAGCTCCCCTGATATTTTACTCACGACTCTGGAGACAGCACAGTTCTCTCCCTCTCTTTCTAATTCAGGACACCAGCCTGTAGTAGGACACTCAACACATTTATATGTAACAGCAGAAGGGTACCATACCAGGCAGCTGCTTCTAGGGCCTGACCGAACTCACGGCTAATTGGGAGTCACAACGCAGCTTCACTTTTCCTGCCAGACCGAGCACAATTCAGCAGATTCTCCAGTCCTCTACAGGGTGAGCCTGCTAGGTAGCTGCGCACTTGCACAGCCTCCTCTAACCGCTGCCTAGAGGATTTAGTCTGAACTCGCCGGCAATCAAACCACCCGACTCTGGCCTTCCACATGCGCTTCTCACGTGAAAACTCAATGGCGCAGGAGCCCAGAGCTCCTTCCTTGCTCACAGCCACAATGACTCTGCCCCTTGGCAGTTTGGGCAGGGAATCATAGTTCGGGCGCCACCCGATCCCATTGGAGGGCTGCAGATGCCAGTCACTCAATACTGCCCTCACTGATGCAAAAAGGTACCATAGTCCAGAGCTTCACTTCCCAGAATTACTGGCTGTATCCCCTATGGCCAGCCGGCACCAAACAGAGTTCTGATTCTGGTTGGTCGCTCAATACTCCATTTTAGGTACCCCTCCTAACCCCATTGGCCCAGTTCAGCAGTCTAGGTCCAAAATGGAGGGGCCTAACACTCAGACTCCCAGCTGCAATAAAGGCAGGTTAAACAAACTGCATTCTTACTGTTATGCTACATATGTCCCCGCAAGCAGTTACATCTGCCAATAGGGCTCCCACTGCTCGCTTAGCAACATCAGAAATGGAGTGATTCAAACAGCAGCTCGAGCAGTAAACCCACAGTCCCCCCTTGCAAACTAATAAAGCCTGCAAGCAGGCAGTTCTTAAAGAGACATTATCAGAGGCTCTAAAAGCACTCACAGCTCCCACATTTAAACGGCATTACGCCGAACACCAGTTAGGCAGGGAGCACTTAGGCAAGCTCCGGGAAGGCTTTTAGGAACCCCCATTTGTAGGGGCGTTTTATATATATATATATATATATAAATTATAGTGGCATGGTAGTGCTGCTATAGTTAGGGTTGAGTACCCCATTTAAGGTTAAATCTGAAATTTGGCAGCTTAATTACTTTGCCACCGTACAACAGATCTTCCTGAAATTTGGATGCATGGTTTGGTCCATAGATCTCTGGGCCTGTTTCATTATGGTTAGAGGTATGATTGCAGAGCTACAGAGCACCAAAAAACATGAAAATTATGCATTTTTGCTCGAGCCTACAGCTAGCATGGTTTGCAGGACTGGTCCGAAACCTTTAAGGAATGTGCGGCCAGCATCCCCGATGTGCCTTTTGAAGATTCCGTGAAAAAATATTAAACAGTTCAAAAGTTATTCAAAAAACAAGTTTCCCATTATAGTCAGTGGGAAAAGTTAACAAAATATGTGAAAGTGTCACAAATGCACTTTTTACTTTGGCAAATGACCCTTGTAGTGTCGCAGATCAGCCATCTAGTTTTCAGTTGGTGGTCACAGAAATGCTTGGCATTTAAATTTGGGACCCTCTAGGGACACAATTCTTGTTGTGTTTACCTAATCGAACCCTGAGGATGCTAGCAATGTCTTTTTGGGGGGATAAAACACCCTAGAAATGTTTTTTAAATTTTTTTAAAAAGTAGTATCCAAAGTACTTTCACATATGCAACACTTTTGTGATTTCATTTGCGAAAGTGTCGTGATTTGCAAAAGTACTTTGCAACACTATTTATTTATTTAAAATTGGTGACCGGGAAAAGCACGCTGAGCCGAGACTCGTTTCCAGGTGCGACCCGGGTACATGTAGTACAAGGTGGTAGACAGGGAAATACAAATACAGCGATTATCAAGTAACAGACGAGTGATACATTATGGTACAATTACATGGAGTTTGGTGGAGAGGTTACACTTTAGAATGAACAGCAGGGTTGAAAAAAGAATTACTTCATTTCTACCTTAAATTTCAGGAGCATGTATTTACATATTTACAGTAGTGGATTTATCGAAAAATTGAGTTTTCGGGGAGAGGGTGCCGGAGGGGTGGGGGGGTGATTTAGCAGTAAGAGATGGCGTGAAGAGTTTATTTTTATTACCTTGTGAGGCTATTTAGGGTAATGCTAGGACCATATGAGGAGGGCTTGGGTGTACAGCTGTGGGAGGGAGAAGCCTGAGGAGCTGTTTGAAGGCTGATAGGGAGGGGGCCAGGTGAAGGTTGGGAGGGAGGTTGTTCCATAGGAGAGGGAGACGGTAGGAAAAGGCAGCTTGCCCTGAGGCTGACAGGGGGTGTGAGAGGTGGAAGGTACGTGCATGTCTGTGGCGAAGTGGGTAGCCAGAGGGGTTGACTTGAGAAAGGCGGGAGGCTAGGTAGAGGGGAAAGGAGCTGAGCCAATATTTCGCTATGAGTGAGGCGCTGTGGGTGGTCCGCCTTTGTGAAAGTGGCGTCAGAGATAGAGTTGTGAATAGTTGGCAGTGATGAGTGAGTAGGGGGGAGGCAGTGGCGAAGCATGAAGGAGTTTAGCAGAGCCCGAGTTTTGCAGGGAGGAAGAAGAAGCTGTGCATAAATGGCGTCTAAAACAGTCCAGTATCAGTAGGATGGTTTCTTGTCTGAGTTCACTCTGAGTAGGGAGGGGAGGCAGTCTTTGTGGCGGAGGATGGCAAGTTTGGGCCGGAGTTTCATGCAGATGACGTCGACGTGGGTGGAGAAGTTGAGGTTTGTGTCCAGCCAGACTCCCAGGTACTTAAAGGTGGGTACAGACTCTAGGGAAATTTCATCCAGGGTGGACATCGGAGGGGGGGCAGGCAGGGAGGCGAGTTTTTTTCGTGTGCCAAAAACCATGGAGGCAGTTTTTTTTTTGCATTGAGTTTTAACTGATTTTTCTGGAGCCAGGCTTGTACTCAGTTTAAATCGCTTTGGAGGTTTGGATGGACACTAGCATGGGAGGGGCCTGAGGCATAGATAATGGTGTCATCAGCGTATAGATGCACGTTTGAGGTGAGACAGGCTGAGGGGAGGTTGTTTATGAAAAGGGAGAAAAGGATGGGACCAAGGATGGAGCCTTGGGGGACATCCATGAGGATGGGTAGAGGGTTGGAGATGGTGTCTCCTATTTGTACTTGCTGCATCCTGTTTTGGAGGTAGGAATGGAACCAGTTTATGGCCTGTTTAGCAAGGCCGAAGGAGCTCAATTTGCCTAGCAATAGAGGGTGGGAGACCAAATCAAAGGCTTTAGCTAGGTTGAGGAAGATGGCAGTAGTAGTTTGCCCTGTGTCCATGGCGGAGAAGATGGTGTCAGTTACTCGTAGTAAGGCGGTGGTGGTAGAATGGGATTTTCTGAACCCTGACTGAGAAGGGGAGAGGGAGCTGTTTGTAGAGAGGAAAGGAGACAGTTTTGATAGCATGAGGGATTCTTGGATTTTGGCCAGGGAGGGGAGGAGAGAGATGGGTCTGTAATTTCCTGGGAGGGAGAGGTTGCCACCTTTATGGAGGGGTAGGATTTTGGCAAATTTCCTGGCGGAGGGGACAGTGGCTGTGTCGATCGAGAGATTTCGTATGTGGGTTATAGGTGCGACTATGGCTGCTGCGGAGATGCGGAGCAGGCTGGGATGCAAGCCATCTGGACTGGATTTTGACAGGTTTAGAGAGGTGAGGGAAGTGTAAACGTCCAGAGGTGTGAATGGGGGAAAGTGGAAACCGTGGTGAGAGGGTGGGGGGTTTGTGCTGGAGGGTGAGGGGAGTGTTGGGTTTGGCGCAGGAGTTGAAGAAGAAGTTGAAGAGTTCAGAGACTATGGCAGGATCGGAGGCTATTTTGCCGTCAACGTTTAGGCTGGGGCTAGCTTGCTTGGAGCGTGGGTTGATAAGAGAGTTTATCACCTTCCAGAAATGGCCAAAACAATAGAAAATCTTTGCCACCCTGCTGCAAAAGAACAGTTTGGTCTTTTGGGCTGAAATTTGGAGCGAAGAAAGTCAAGATCCCACTGATGTGCCTTTTGGTGGTTTGGTAACAAAATATTAGAGGGCTTCAAAGTTATGGCATCCTGAAGTTAATGATTTTTCCCATAGGATAACATTACAGCATCTGTCGTGCCTTTCGAGGCCTGTTTGTCGAAAACAGTTTGAGATACAGACTTTTCGTCAGAAAAATGCTTAGTGCCCCACTACAGGACTGGTACAAAACTAGCCTGGAAAGTCATAAATAATATGAGATTTTACATTTTTTCCTACGCCTACGGTTCCTGAGATATAAAGCATTTAGTATTCCAAGTGCTCATTTTCTGCTCTGAGGGCCATTATTATGCATACATTCTTTGTATACAATGTGCTTCTGAGTGCAACGTTTTGGGGAAAAAAAAAGGTGTGCATTTGCGTTACTGTTACCATTAGCATTTCCACTTGCGTTTCCGTTACTGTTTGTGTTAGCATTCCCGTTTACGTCACAGTGTGCACTACCCTTTGCATTTGCTTTTGCACTTGCGTTACTGTTACCATTTGCATTTCCATTGCCATTTTTATCTACGTTTACTTTTGCATCACCATGTGCATTACCATTTGCATTTGCATACACACTTTCATTTCCATTTGCATTACTGTTTCCTTTGGTGTCATCATTGGTGTTACCGTAACCGTTTGCATTTTCAATTGCGTTGCCATTACCGTTTGTGTGTTCGTTACCGTTTGCCTTTCGACTGGCCTTAACATTTGCATTTTCAGAAGCATTTCTGTTGTCCAGTGTATTACTGTTTCCTTCTGCATCGCTGTTGCCATTACTATTTGCGTTTCTGCTTGCGTTTGTGTTACCATTTGCATTTTCGTTACCGTTTGCGTTTCCATTGCCATTAGTGTTTGCATTACCATTTGCATTACCATTTCTGTTTTCATTTATGTTTGTGCTTGCATTTCTGTTACCGTTTGCCTTATCATTTCTGTTTGTCACCATGTGCGCTACCATTTGCATTTGCGTTTGCGTTACCATTAGCATTACTATTTTCTCTTACCTCACTGTTACAATCACCGTTTGCATTAATGCTACCGTTTGTGTTTTTGCATTTGCGTAGTGCAGTGCAAAACATTGTTTTTGCTATTTTTCTGCACTGTTTACATGATGCATAGTGCAGCCAGTGTATGGTTGATTGCTCTGAAACTTGCCACGTAGAAAGACCGTTGTTCAAGGAACCTGACAGTTTTTGTTTGGTGAAAGAATGTCGTTCTGTTCCAGAGCTATTGACACTTGAAGTTGGCCCCCCTCACAGTTACAGATTTTTCAGCCGCCAGGTCTGCAATTTTACTGCATTTTCGGCCGTGATTTTCGCCATTTTGTGGTGGGAGACTTCTTAAAGGTGCAGAAACATAAAAATTGAATATCTTTGGAATGGTTTGGTATTTTCACATGAACTTTGGAGGGTGTTGAGTGGATGTCATGGAGATGTGACTAATGCTGTTTACATGTTGGACAAATAATTTGCTGCAGAGATACTGCATGATGCAGTTAATGTTTTGCACATAGCATTCTGCATGGTGCTACTGTCTTGAAATTTATAGCATAGGTAGCCATGGTGGTACGGAGGTGCCTTGCAGTGGTTTGGTGTGCACAACATTAACAGGTACGAAATTGTGCCACTCCGACAAATGAAAATGTGTTTCATTCTGCTTCAATAAGTCTTGAACCATGTGTCCGATTTGCCTGGCATTTGGGATGTACAACTATTTATTATAGATCTCTGACTGTGACAATTTTCAGGTCACTGGCCCTTACGGTTGCTGAATTGTGCATGTTACATTGTTTGCTTGTGGCTCTGTGTGACCATTGAATGGATGTTCACACAATTCTGGACACAAGGTGTGCCATGTTACTTGTCTTCTTTTAATTTTTGGTTCCATCAGCTATATGGTTCTTGTGTAGCAAAGTGGCAAAAAAGTTATTTTCGGCACTCCTGCAGTTTTCCCGGTGTAAAGCTGTGCAACTGTTGAACAGATTCAGGTGACATTTGTTATACATGTTGTGGTATGGTACATGTCTTCATTTACCAATTTTTCATTTCAGTTGGTCATACAGTTATTGCGCAGCAAAGTGACAAAAAATCACAGGGCCCCGCACTCCCACCACCACATTCCATTCACTATTTATAGTGTACATTCTCAAAAAGAAGGAAAATTCATGGCAAAACCTCTGTTTAATGCATCCATTAGGGTTGCTCCACAGCGACAGAAGTGAGGAAATTCAGTGTTAGGGTTGAAAACCCTAACTGCGCATACACCCCGCCCCCACCACCACCACCACACACATACATGCAAGTAGGGGAAGGACCAAGGCAACAAAACCAATCATACACAACCAGCAGCAGGTAACAGAAATAACATACAACTATCGAAATTACGAAACCACACACCCATGCTCCCATCGGGCTGTGGCATGGGGTCGTCACTGCTAACTCTGATCCTGGATATTCCACGCACTGCAAAACACATATCACTATGGACAACTGACCATCTTGGACCACACTCTGCCACCAACACATAACACAGACTACACATATGGTATTTTGGGGTTCACAAGATCCAAAACAGGATTTTGCACATTCCCTGAAATACTTTCACAAATGCAGCACTGTCGTGCTATGCATTTGCGACACTTTCGTATTTGCGACGCTATTTTGCATGCTTTTGCAAATGCGACACTGTCATGTCTTCTGTTTGTGACATTTTCGTGTTTGTGACAGTATTTTGCAACACTATTTTATATGCTTTTGCAAATGCAACATTTTCGTGTCTTCCATTTGCGACACTTTCGTGTTTGCGAAAGTATTTTACGAAAGTATGCTCCTGATGACTGCACATTTATGCCATCATCCTGCAAGCAAATGGTTGGGTCCTTTGGGCTGAAATTTGCAGGGCGGCAAGACCTGGTCCCACAGACATGCTTTTTCTTGCTTTGGTGCTGAAATACTGAAGGATGACAAAGTTACACTGTTCCGTAATTGAGCAATTTGCCATAGACTAACATTGCAGCACCCATGATGCCTTTCGCCACCCATATGTTGAAAACGACTCAAGGTACACCATTTTCGCTACAGCCAGCTTGGCTTACCTTTAGGTGAACTAACCTCATAGAACAACTTTGGAAATAATGTATGATACCTGAAGTTGAATTTCTCCACTTCCTACGGTAACACAGGTATACACCTCCTGCTGGTTGTGCGTGATTAGTTGTGTTGCCTTGGTCATTCCCCTACTTGCATATATGTGTGTGTGTGTGTGTGGTGGGGGGAAATGCGCAGTTAGGGTTTTCAACCCTAACACCAAATTTCCTCACTTTTGTCGCTGTGGAACAACCCTAACTGATGCATTAAACTGAGTGTTTTGCCATGAATATATATATATATATATATTTTATTATTTTTTTTTTTGCAATTTATGGCCAGGAATAATACATTAAGCTGAGGGTTGTTTCCACATGTGTCCTGGGAGCACAGAGAAGATAAGTTTCCCAAGTTTGAAGCTCAGTGCTCTTTACCACTACACTACCTCCCACCACTATGCTATACTGCTATATACAATAGATAGATAGATAGATAGATAGATAGATAGATAGATAGATATGTAACCCCCCTACAAAAGGGGGGGGGTTCTTAAAAGCTTTCCCAGGGCTTGCCTAAATGCTCCATGCCTGACTGGTGTTCGGCGTAAGGCCATTAATTTCGGGCGTTGAGAGTGCTGTTGAAGCCTCCAGTACTGCCTCTTTAAGAACTGCCTGCTTGCAGGCTTTAATGGTATAAATAGGGGGACTAGGGTTTCCCTGCTCGAATCCCGCCTTGGACTGCGGTCTGATCGCTCTGTTTCTGTGGTCGCTAGGAGCGTTGAGGGAGCCCATCTGAAGGATGTAGTTATTCCCTGGAGAACATGTATAGTGTTGGTAAAATTGCAGTTTGTCTAACTCTTTTTATTTACAGCTGGGACTTAGTCCTGTGCCCCTCCATTTTGGACCCGGACTGTGCTCAAGGGGTCCAATAGTAGCTAAGGGGCATCTAAAATGGTGTGGAAATGACCAACTAAAAATCAGGACTCTAGATGGAGCCGGCTGACAAATGGGGACGCAGCTTGTAATTCTGGGAAGTGGCATTCTGGGCCATGGAACCTTTTCACACCAATAAGAGCAATAATGAGTGACTGTCATCTGCAGCCCACCTATAGAGTTGGGTCGGCCCCGAATAGAGAGACTGGCCTTGCTGTCCAGAGTCAGAGACATTGTGGCTGTGAGTGAGGAAGGAGCTCTGTGCTCCTGCAGTGCTAAGTGTTCGTGCGGGAAGCACATGAAAGGCCTGAGTTGGCTGGTTTGAATAGCCAGCAAGCTTTGGACTGCATCCGTGAGGCAGCGATCGGAGGAGGCTGTGTAAAAGCACAGGTACCTACGAGGCTCACCCTGTAGAGGACTGGAGAATCTGCTAAATCGCGCTTGGTCTGTCAGGACAGTGAAGCTGCAGTGAGACCCCTGGATAGCTGCGAGTTCGGTCGGGTCCTAGAAGCAGCTGCCTGGTATGGTACCCCTCTGTGATTTTCCATATAAATGTGTGAGGAGGCCTTTGAAGCTCAGGCTCAGCCCTGCGAGTGGTGAAGGAGTGGTTCTCTGTTGGAGTTGTGAGTACTGAATCAGGGTAGCTTCCTGTTAAAGGTTACAATTAAAGGTAAAATCATCTTGTGGTATTGCTGACTGTATTAATTGAGCTTTCTGGCTCCATCTGCTCTGCTCAGGAATTAAATTCTCGTTTGTGTCAGGGCCCTAACCAGCTGCATCGAGGAACTAGCCATTAGGGCTTGGGTACCCATAGACAGTAATTAATAGGTTAGGCCTGTGCACAGAGCCCTAGGTAGTCAACATATATTATAGTGATAAGCCAATCACCCTGATTTCCCCCGATCCTTGTTGTCTCCCCTTGAATAAATCAGATTGCTTATTCTGCAAAAGTACACTGGCTAGTCTGTGTATTAATGGGGAAATATTGCACAGTAAATGTGATGTAACTGTACCTTGCTTTTCAGGGGATTCCCGGATGTGAGCTGATTGGTTCGAGACGGGGGGTAAGTGTATATGGTAAGGACACTGAAATTGAACTGTGTGGGCCACTAGTGGGAAGAAAGGGGGGTTGCAGCAACCCAGAGGGCTGTGACCGAGTCAATCTCGACTGTTCTGACCCTGACCTCTGGGTGGAGGCACCCACCAACGGATCTGGGCCCCTCAACCTGCCACAGCTAGGGCAGGCAGGGGTAGTAGCCCTTAGGATAGTGCCCCCTAGGGGTGATAGATAGATAGATAGATAGATAGATAGATAGATAGATAGATAGATAGATAGATAGGCAGGGAGGTAGGCAGGCAGACAGGCAGATATGTAACCTCACTGTCCCAGGGGCTACCTGATTGCCCCCTTTGGGGCTCCCATTTCCTGTTTTTCCCAGGGTTTTGGGCCACCCCTGTTCTTTTTTTTTTTCTGGGTCCTGGTGTTTCCCCCACTAGCCCTGTAGTCTCCCTAAGTCCTCCCTCCTGCTGCCCACATTGTTTCTGTGAGACAGTGGGGCCGAGGAAGCTGAAGTGTGGAGCTGCCGCCCCCATGGTACTCTGGTGCCGAGGCGTGCTCTGTGCATCTTATAAAAAGCGCATTTTCATTTTTGGACATTCTGACCACTTAGCTGTTCTCTCTGGAGTCCCAGTCCCAGTCCCAGGGTAAAGTAAGGTAGTGACCGGGACTGTTGATGCCAATGAAGAGGCAGAAGGGAGGAAGAGGAAGAGAAAGAGATTTCTGTGTGCGCCAATCACGCAGCAGAATCCAGGAGTCGTCTCATTAATATTCATGAGGCGGCATCCCTTTGAAGGAGGAGTGCCTGTCCAGTGCCTAGGGGAACAAGTTTGGTGCTAGTGACAGGCAGAAAAATAAATAGAGTGCACGGGTGTGCAAGAGCAAATGGGATACTGTGGTCCTGTGGGGAATTAAATAAATAAAAAGGTTAACACGGACTGCAGCAAGAAGATGAAGTGGAACCTCTTATGGGCTGCAATGGGGCTCTGTGTGTGATGTCTGGGGACACTGATGAACGGCAGCAGTGACTACAAGAGGGCTTAATAAAGGTATTAAATTGTGCAGTTGCTTTAGAGAGCACAAGGGTGGCTACAAATCCCTTGGGAAGGAATCAAATGAAAGTAAGGGGTCTGGCTGCAAGTGATGTTTAAACTTGGGACACTGTCAGATTGTGTTGGCACTGTTTACATTTGCAGCCATGCTGGCTACCATGTGAAACCGGACAACCAACCAAAGGGCCAGGATTCCACAGTAGGATTCAGGGGCTTGTGAACAGACTCTTGGGGAAGAATACCAGGGACAATCTAGGTGCCAATTTTCTGCACCAATGAGGCATCGAGGAAGCCTCATACATATTCATTTTTCTTAAGGACAGTGGCTCCAGCCAATGAGGAGCTGCCAAAAGCTCCAAAAAAGTACAAGACTTTTGGACTCTAGGTCAGTCTGGAAGAGCCCTCCACAGGGAAGTAAAAGGAGAAGCAGGGAAGAGAAAATGTGTCCAAAGAGGCAGCTCTGATGAGAAAGAGAGAAGCTGCAGGTTTCTGGAATCTGCAATGTTGAGGAGAAAAAATGCACCAAAATAGTGAGATGATAGAGTGGAACAAAACGTTGTGTCCTGAGCCTGGAAAAAGGACAAAGGTTGTGTCTTGAGCCTGAAAAAAGACAAAGGCTGTGTCCTGAGCCTGGTAAAAGGACAAAGGTTATATCTGAGCCTGGGAAACGAAGGATATTCTTGTCAGCACCTCTTCAGTGGGACAGGAATGGGAAAGGAGACTGGATACCAGATTTCTGAGAAATTGAAGAGAGAGCCTCTTCACATCGGAGAATGGCTATGCACCTGCACAGTAAGAAAAGAGACTTTCTGATGTGCTGATGAGAGAATGAGTTGCTGAAATTGTGTGTGAGCCAGAGCAACAAGTGCTGCTGTATTTAAAGTCGAGAGACTGTGAAAGCAGAAGGGTGGACAGGTGCCTATTGGGGCAGGGTGCCTGTTGTCTGTTCTTGAGATATAGCAAGAAATAGACTGTTGTGATAATCCTGGGTCTTCAGACTCTTCACTCCCTGGAGTCTGAGAGAGAGGGAAGAAAAACAGAGACCGCTTGGCTACACAACATAGCTGGTTTCAGAGTGAAAGAAAAAAGATAATCTATGGATTTCATCCTGCATCCAGAGCCAGGTGGGGAACTCGCTAACCCCCGTCAAGTGGGGTCTGCTGCCTGCAGGATATCATGGAGCTTGTCCCTGAGTGCACCTGCATTCTGATCCAGAGAGGAGCTTGGTCGGGGGGGGGCCATTCCTCGGTCTGGGTCCCTTGTGGGTGACAGGCCTTGTGCATGTGCCCTGCAACAGGCCAGTAATAGACCGAAGGGGACAAGCTGCAAGAACTGCAAGTGAGCCAAAGACCCAGTCTGCAGCCTCTGTGCCCCCTGTTTCAAGCATCGAGCCCAGTTCTGCAAGTGGTTTCCATCATCCCCAGGACTTCAGTGAACTGTGCCACCCGAGGACTGATTCTGCAGAACTGTAACAGGAGGAACTGCCCTGCAATATTCTGGGGACTCTGTATTTTTTATTTATTTTATTTTAGTCTTTGGTAACCGGGTAAGGCCCACTAGGCACAAGTGCCTGTTTTCAGAGGTGACCTGGGAGCACTGGGTGGTTAAGTGACTTGCTCAGAGTCACACAGTATGCAAGTGGAGGTTGTGAGAATCCAACTCAGGACTGGTCTGCTGGATGTATCAAGCTTGTTCACACCTCATTCCTCTAACCTCTACACCATACTGCCAGCCCAAATATAGTTCAGATATGCCCTCTGGCACACGAAGTCAGGACAATAATCAAGCCAAATGTAAAACAGGTCATTTAATTCAGCAACGCACGCCAACGCTGGCCAACCAGCTGCACCTCAGGCCTGCAACTGTAAGATCTGGGTACCCAAGGACAGAATTTCATTTCATTTCATTTTATTTGTTAACCAGGTTAGGACTCTGGGCTGAAGCCCTTTTTCAGGGTTGACCCGGACATAAAAGGACATGACGAACAATACATAATAAATACAGAACAATACACAATTTACAAATAACATGAACAATCAGACTGTGCTAACAAATATTGTTTAAACTTAACTTTAAAACATGAATAAGACTTAATTAACCTTAATAAAACTGGTAACCTATTCCATAATAGAGAAGCCTGATGGTCAAATACTCATAGGCCATAATTATTTTTAGCACCTTGTACTACCAACGCTAACCCCCATAATATTTTCAGATTCACCTGAACTTCACAGACCAAAACCAGATCTGATCATGGAAATAAGCCATTTGAATAGATGCCATGATGAATTAGGGGCATCATTCTGGGCTGGTACCAGTTGGAGGTTCTGGGCATGTTCCTGCAGCAGTTAGTTAGCTAGCTAGATCTAGATAGATCTGGTGGCTACATTGATTAGAATGTGGGCTATTGAAAATAAAAGGAAAATGATTAAGGGAATTGCCAAATCCTTAAAATCTAATTCAAATCTTCAAAAGTGTGCATAACCTCTATTCCACTTACCCTATCCTAACCCTCCCCTTGTAAATAAATTGTGATGTTACTGTTTTGCAGCAGAACTGGCTCCAGGGCCTATTTTAGTGAGCATGTTATTGTTTGAAATGTGAAATGCCAAATGTCTGAATGTAGGGAGGTTCAAATCCTGGTAAGTCCATATCTGGGGTAACAGTTTTGGGGAGATGGGTTGGTATGGCATCCCAGAGGGCTGTACTGCAAGTAATCTGGCCCACTAAATATGTACTCTGGGTGGAGGCACCTCCATTTTATTTGCAACTTTGGGAAAGGATCCCCATGTTACAGTTTATGAGAATCCAGGCCCCTTAACCTGTATCCTAGGTAGCAGGCAGGGGTAGTGGCCCTCTCTTGGGTGGCACTGGAGAGGGGCTGCACAAATGGAGGCACCATTGGGATCTCCTGTGCCAATCACGCCCAGCATGGAGCTCTCCCAGCTCACTAAAATGTCGGGGACCCTTGCAAGTGGCGGAAAATGGTAAAAAGGTTATGAAAGGTATTGGCAAAGTGATTTTGGCGCCAAAACTGTCTTGGGCTGAATTCATTGCTGGTCAATGAAAATTTTAGGGGACCGCACCTCCTAGTGGTCAAAGCTGGAAACTGCACCAAAAATTGTACCACCTGAAAAAACTTAATGCAAAGGGTCCCTGGGGAGGGTTAACATCATTTAAATCTCTGAGTCAATGGAAAAATGTCTGAAGGTGCAGAGATAGATGGAAATTATTTAGAGTAGGCTGTGTTAAGTATTACCTTCTAGAATACGTAATTATGTGTATTGCCTAGGATGTTAAAATGTTTGTGAATGTGTTTAAGGTAAATGTGTTATTGTTACTGGTGGAGCCTGGTTATGGTTTAAGCTTGGTGCAGTCAACAAGCATTTAAGAGGAGAGAGAATGTAATCCCCCATCCTGGGGGCTTACCTGATTGCTCCCTTTGGGGCTCCCGTTTTTCCTGGGGTTTTTGGGCCATCCCCATTCTTTTTTTTTTTTTCTGGGTCCTGTCATTTTCCCTGCTAGCCCTGTAGTCCCCCTGAGTTCTCCCTCTGGCTACGCACATTGTTTTTGTGACAGAACAGGGCCAAGGGATCCGAAGTGTGTAGTTATCACTTGTTTATGGCACTCCGGTGCCAGGCGATGCTCTGTGCATGCGTGAGAAGCACATTTTCATTTTGACCATTTGCGATTGCTTCAGCTGTTCTCTCCAGTGGTAAGCAAGAGAGAGACTGAGACTGTTGGCTCCCACGGAGAGGCAGCAGGGAGGGAAAGAATGAGATTATTGTGTGCGCCAATCGCTCAGCAGAATCCAGGAGCTGCTGCATTAATATTTATGAGGCAGCATCCCTTTGAAGGAGGAGTGTCTGTCCAGCACCTAGGGGAAAAGGCTTGGCACTAGTGACAGGCAGGAGAAAAAAAAAAGGTAAAGAGTACACGGGTGTGCAAAAGCAAACGGAATATAGCAGAACTGACTCCAGAGCCTATTTTAGTGAGCATGCTATTGTTTGAAATGTGAAATGCCAAATGTCTGAATGTAGGGAGGTTTGAATCCTGGTAAGTCCATGTCTGGGGTAACTGTTTTGAGGAGGTGGGTTGGTATGACATCCCAGGGGACTGTACTGCAAGTAATCTGACCCACTAAATATGTACTCTGGGTGGAGGCACCGCCATTTTATTTGCAACTTTGGGAAAGGACCCCTGTGTTACAGCTTATGAGAACCCAGACTCCTTAACCTGTATCCTAGACAGCAGGCAGGGGTAGTGACCCTCTCTTGGATGACACCAGAGAGGGGCTACAGATAGACAGACAGACAGAGACATAGATATGGATAGAGTGCTCCCTCTCTTATCTGCCAGCCTCCATTCATCCAAAATGTTGGCGGATAAAAAAGGATGGCGGACAATAGAGGGTAGCAGTTAAAGGAGGAGATAACACTTCAGGAAAATGGGACAGGAGCTCACACTGGCAGTAAGCAAGGGTAGCAGATAAAGGGAGGTGAATAAAGGAGGGAGCACCATATATATATGGAATATGCCAAGACCGTAATGAAAATATTACTGGTATTTTTCCTGAGTGCAGTTTGACCTTATGATATCATGAGCGGTGAAGCCATGAGTGATGTCAAAAGGTCAAACTGCATGAGGCACTTACGCAAGCATTTTCTCCACCCCTTCCTGTGTGTCCACCCTATTACAGATTTTGGTATCATCTGCAAAAAGGTCTACTTTCCCTTCCAGGTCTTCTGCAGTGTCACTTATGCAGACATTAAAGAGGACTGGTCCCAATACTGAGCCCTGTGTTATCCCGCTGGTCACTCTCCCATCCCATGTACCAACTGCCTCAGTAAAGAAGAGTCAAAGACTAAATATCCTCAGTCTCAGTGTTATTTTGATCAAGTTAAAGATAAAATTAAAGCCCGTCTCAGTGGATCCTAGCTAAAGAAAAAAGAGTGCACTGGTCTAGCTGTGCGATTGCTTGCAGGGGGTCCTTATCACACCTGAGAACCAACACAGTGCAGTAACGGTTCTGCATAAATTACTGCATGCAACTTAATCTACTATAAATGAGATATGCGCAACCAGTAAATGTAAACAAAATAACTAGGGCTTTATTTAGGGTCAGTGCAATTCCCTAAGGGAAAAGGGTGGCTTAGGCAATGTGAGGTAGTTTAGTACAGTCCTGGCTGGCTCTTCCTTGCCCTTCTAGGCCAGCCTTCATACACAGTGCCACTCTTCTGTCGCCCTGCTAGGTGCAGCCTAATATCGGTAACCTGGAGCTGGCTCCACGGCGCTGAGTGAAGGGGTTTGCTCTGCATGCTGGGCACCTGTGTTCACATCCCAAGCCCGGGTACCAGGAGTGGAGACTGGCAGGGAGGGGTTTCACAAGCGTCCATTGGATGCTTTCCTCCCAGGGGGAGGGATGAACCTGGGTGCCTACAGGTGGATTGTTGGACGAACACGGAAAGCATGAAAACTTAACATGCCCTCCTGCATGTCCCCACCTCAGGATGCAGTCCTTACAGCTAGATCATGGGGTGGGATGAGAAAAATGGGCTTCCTGCCGGCTTGATAATGAACGTCCTGGCCCGCAGCACCACAAAACCCTGAACAAGCCTTGACTGACCCTGTGGCAGCTTCCCGGGATACATTCCTTGCCTGGCAGCACTTCCCCCTCGGAGGAGAGGGACCCTCCCAACACAGGGAAAGGTCGGGTTACCCGAGGTAAGGCTGTAAAGCAGGGTCAGGAGAATGGTGGTGTGGGGCTGAGGTGGAGGTGTGGTAGGTGATGGCGCTCCAAAGGAGTGGCTGACAGGGGTGCCACAGGGAGGAGCATAAGCAACACAAAAAGGAAAAAATATTGGTAACCTAGAGCTGTTTTTCTAGTGCCCTTTCCAGCTCAGTAACAGTGCCTGCCTCCAAACCACACATGCACTGCACTGTTTGCTGTTGCCCAGCTATAGTGGGGGGCACAACCCTCTCCCCACTGGGGTTTTCATTTGCTTCACATCACTCTGTCTGGTGTATGCTGCACATTCTGTTGGGGTTTCAGTGTTAATTCACAAAAACAGCATATGCTCTTAAAGAGCCCTTCACGCAACTGGGAGAACTTTAAAGAAATGTAATATTTAGACACAGTTTAGCTTATATTTCTTTTTTTCCATGATTCTTGCCCTCATTTCTTTTTTATTAAGGAAAATTGAGTGAAAAGGACATTAACCTGCTAGAGAAGGTCCAGAGGAGGGCTACAAAGATAAAAGTGGGTCAGCAGGGTAAGGAAAATGAGGAGAGGTTGAGGGCACTAAATATGTACTCCCTGGAGGAAAGGAGAGAGAGAGAGAGGGGGGACATGGTTGGGACCTTCAGGTACTTGAAAGGGATAAATAAGGTGGAAGAGGAGGGTCTCTTTAAGCTGAGTGGCAACCATAACATGAGGGAGCACAGTCTTAAGCTGGAGAGGGAAGTTTAGGAGGGAGGCCAGGAAGCACTTCTTCACAGAGAGGGTGGTGGACACTTGGAATGCACTACCAGAAGAGGTAGTCTCATTGAAGACAGTGGACAGCTTCAAGAGGGGCTGGGATATGCATGGGGGAAAGGTAAGGATCATGGATAGAGAGGATGGGAGGACTGGGGAGGGGGCCAGAGACAGTAGCTCAAGCTGTGGACCCTGCAATACGAGCAGACTAGACAGACCAAATGGCCTTCTTCTGATGGCTTCTTCGTATGTTTGTATGTATGTATGTATGTATGTAAAACAGGATCTCTGCCCTAGAGCCTCTGGCTACTTTTGTTCACCTGCCATCACAGTTCTGTGTATGACATCATATTCGGTTTCTGTGGAGATGATTATGTCATAAACAGGGCATTACGATATCTGCTGTTGATAAGCAGCCAGAGCAGGTACACTCCAGGGGGCAGTGATCTAATTTTCATTTAACATACCTTAGCAAAAGAAAAATGGAGAAATAGTAACATAAAATATATGAAATCTAAACTGAACTGTGCCTGAAGCTTATATTTTGCAAAGTTTTCCCAACACTGTCAGGCGCTATTTAAAGAGCTAGTAGTGTCACATAATAGCACTTAGAACGTGTCAGTGCTTTTTAAAAGTAGTCCCATAATACTATTTATTTCTAAAAGTAAGAGGAAAAAGAGACTCCTAGGGTTCTCTAAAGAGGTGGCTGTATATAACCCTCTGCCTAGCAGGCAGGGGTCAATCCTATCTCATGCTCTCAAGGTTTCTCTGAACCCTGAGTAACCAATGAGTATGAAAGTTGTTTATGCCCTAAAGTGTATGTAAGCCCCCCAAATGCAGACTTATCTTTTCTGTTGGAGCCCTGGCAGCTCCGACCCTTCCTCTGCCTGGGGTCATGGTGGGACTTGATCCCGATGCCTGTCGGCACCGCATCAGCAGCGGAGTCTGGGTCCATGGGAAGGAAGGCAGAAGCATCCCACAAGAATGTTGAAGTAACCCTGTATTGCCAATGGACGAATGAGGCTGCTCATAGAGAAAAAAGAAAAAAAAGAACCCAAGTGGCGGCCATGCATGTACGTGCATCTTGGCGACAGCCAAGGGAGGATTTAAGGAGCAGTGCTCTGTACATTTCAGCAATGCTGCCGACCAGGAGTTCAGTGTTTCCCTGGCCCCCAGGTAAGCAGAGGGGCCAGGGAAGATGCGTACAGTGACCAGAAGGGTTCTGGTCGAGACCCCTGTCCAAAGCAGCCCTGGCAGGGGGCTAGGACAAAAGATAGAGGGGCATAATCTGAGGGGGACTGGCTGCAGACACAAGATGACGGCCTCCATGTAAGCTTGCAGACCTTGGGCTGCTGGGAAATTACCCAGAAGCAGCCTGGAGGTCACATGGGGGTTTGCAGCCAATGAGAGGGAGACTGTGCCAAGGTTTTTCAAAGACAGAGCCCGGTGCGAAAAGGAAGACAAAGGGGGAGAGATCAGAGGAGGGTAGCCGAAAGCTCTGCTGTGCTGAAAGAGCAGGAGGAAGTTGGAAAGTGCAGCTACTAAGGCTGCCAGCCTGAATGTGGACTCACTGGCCACCCCTCACTTTCCAAGTCAAGTGCAGGAGGAAGGTTGCAGCAGTTGCAGTGCTGAAAGAGCAGGAGGGTCCACTATAGGCGCTGGGGCAGAGTGGCTGGACTGGAAGTTACAGTGAGTGTGAGTCCCAGGCCCTGTGGGCTGCTCCATTCAGGGACAAGTGGTTTCAGCCAGGGGAAAGCCCTGGAAGCTGGGCTGCCATAGTCAAGCCCTGGCTTAGAGGGACCAAGCCACCCTGGTTCCCCAGGCTGAAATTGCCGCTGCCATGGAGAGAGAGAGAGAGAGAGAGAAGAGAAAGACGAACATGCCTGCCTGAGTGAACACTGACAATAAAGGCCCCAAGGTGAAGCTGGAAAGGCCAGGCAGGTGAAGAACAGCACCTGACAACCCCCTTCCCCAGCAGTTTCTCGATCATAGAGCTTCTTCAACCCTCCTGGAGAACTGTGAGTGCCACGAGCTGTGGCTCTGGGGAGTTATTGACTAAGTTAAGAGGGTCAGGGAGGAGCCCCCACCCCTTCGACTGACTTGACTTACAAGAACCTGTTGTGCATGTATCATATGGGCCCCAACGAAAGACCCCAGGCCTCCGACTGAGAGCAGTCAGGTACCCACCGTCAGGGACAAATGTGGGTGCACCCAGGGAGCAAGGGGGGTTCTCATACAGGGTTGTGTACTGAGTATCTGAAGGCACAAGGGGGTTACCCTCACCTTCCCTGTTCTGGAATGTTTTAAATAAAAGGGTTGTGGTTTGCCATTGATTCAATGTTTTGGTGTTTTTTCACCATTGTTATTGTGGGGTGGGGCAATTGGTAGAACTGTTTTTGAGGGATCAGTCTCGATGGGGAGACATCACTGTTCCTGGGGAGTGGTAACCTGTTCTTTGTCTGCAGGAGTCCTTGCCACTTCCCAGGTGGAGGCACCACATCACCATTGGCCACCCAGCTAGAGCTCAGGCCCAGCCCCTTGGAGGTGTATGCTGAGCACCCAGAGTCAGCCCAGGTGAGTGAAAGGGGGGCTGTTACATGTATAATGGTACTTACCGCATCAAATTGTTGAATATTTCTACTTGTTAATGTTACTACTGTTTATACCACTGTTGGTACTACTGTATAGTACTTTGAATCTGTGCCCAATTTATTTTGCGGTTCTCTACATGCTGCTGCTATTCGCGCCCAATTGAATTAGCACATGGCACACAGTAAAATACAACCAAGCAACCAAAAGTTCTTAATTGCTATTGGTTAGTATCAGTTAATTGAAGGCACACCCTCTTAGAAATACACCTTGTACTGGTATTTCTACAGCTCATACAGACTGCTTACTACTCACTGTGATCTCTGTTGTTACAGTACCAGACATTCTGTTCAGTTAATATGGCACTCCTGAAATGGTTTCGTATCTCCCAAGTAAAACGCAAATATCCAGTGGAAGTTAGTACTTTGTCCAGTATAGATTTAAGTGATAGCTCAGGCATTGATATTTCCGTTACTGCCTCTGTTGCCAAGGAGTTAGCAGCTGCTCCTCCACCTTGTAAGAAAAGCTGTCCTTCGTCATATGTCAATTACAGTGTCAAGACCCATTTCCAGCTTGGCAAGTATGCTACCAAGCAAGGTGTGATGGCAGCAGTGAGATTTCACCTGTCTAGCACAGGTAACAAAATTAATGAAAGCACTGTGAGGAAGTTTAAATCGGACTACCTTACTGAATTTAAAAAAACATCCTGACCCCACTGCCATGTCACAAAGTCTTCCCCAAAAACAGAGAGGGCGACCCACACACCTGGAGTCTAACCTGGAGGATCAGCTCCGTAAAATTGTTAAAACATTAAGGTCTGAAGGTGCTGTGGTAAATGCAGGGGTATTTCAAGCTATCGCAGTCGGCATTGTCAAAGGAAACTGTCCGCACACACTGGTTGAAAATGGTGGTCACCTAAATCTATCCAGCAAGTGGGCCTGGGGCTTCTTGAACAGAATGGGGTTTAGTCAATGAAAGGGTACTATGGTAGCCAGAAAAACTCCAAGGGACTTTCCACAGTTAAAAGCGGCTTTTTTAAAAAGAATTTCAAATGCCAGTGCTCAGGAACTGATCCCACCGGAGTTAATCATAAATCTAAACGAGACACGGATAAATATGGTCCCTGTCTCCGAGTGGACTATGGCTGAAATGGGGTCAGCGCAACTTTCATTTACTGGCCTTGGAGGCAAGAGGCAGATTTCTGTGGTACGTGCATGTATGCTAAATGGTGTCATGCTACTGCCACAGCTAATTTATACAGGTCACAGTATTGCTTGCCACCCAAACCCTAAATTCCCCTGTGAATGGCATGTAACACACAGTGAGAATCATTGACAAATGTAGCAACCACCTTGCAATGTATCAATATGGTTTTCACCGCCTATGTTGCCAGTATCAAATCCAACCTCAATCTACCTGACGAACTATAGACTCTGATCATACTAGATCTATACCAGATGCACACAACAGAGGATGTCATAAAACATTTTCAGGACAGTGGACTAATCCCAGTGCATGTGCCTGCCTCCTGTATTGATGATCTCCAGCCATCAGATGTGTCAGTAAACAAGATTTTTAAGGACTTCTTAAAAATCACAATTTACAAACTGGTTCACAGGTCTAGTGTTGGAGAAAATTGGTGTTGGTGGGTCCGGAGATCTAAACATTGACCTGCGCCTCCACATACTTAAAGAGCACCACGCCTGTTGGCTTGAGGAGAGCTTTAAAAGCTTGACGTCATGAAAGGACGATGTTATCCATGGATTTCAGCAAGCCAGCATCTACAACGCTCACCAGACCTGCTTTACTGAGTAAGTAACTAAACCACACAAAGCTGTAAAATACTGTAATTTAATTCAGGGAAAACTGTGGTCAGCGAGTAGTAATTGGTGTTTGCTGTGTATTTCACAGGCAAACACCGAACTGCGCAAAAGATCACTGACCGAAGTGTGTGTGGATTACTAAAGAACAAACACAGGGGGTACATGAAATACTACAGACTTTATTCTCTTTATTATTATTTTGAGATTTTACGTGTTTTTGTTTCACTTTAATAAAGTTTATGATGAATACTGGTCCACAAGCAGGTAGAAAGTTTCTAACACTTGCACTTTCCAAAATCATTTTTGCGTTCATTTTATTTTCGCTTAAAATGTCAATAGTGAATATAGTGAAAATAAAATAAACATGAAAATAACCTACTATACAGTACGTTTAATGTCCATCTACTATGTTTATTGTCTATCATCTGTGGAATGCTGGTGTAACCCCCCCTATAAATAGGGGTTCCCAAAAGTCTTCCTTGGGTGTACTTAAATACCCGCTGCCAGGCAGACATTCTGTGTCTTTACAGGTGTAAAAGTGCTTGCATGTGAGTGCCCTGTTAGCCTCTGTGCCTGTCTCTTTAAGATACATTATTTTTGTAGTGTATAATTAATCTGGGTAGGGGCCGAGTGTTTCCAGGCTCGAGTCCCGTCCATGCTGCAGTAATACTGTTCTGTTCTACCATCGCTAATGGTGCAGGGGGAGCTCTGTTAGAACTGGTAATTGTTTGCTAATTAGCTGCTCTAATAACAATGGTATTGTAGTTTGTCTAACCTGCCTTTCATTGTGGCACGGACATTTCTGTATTGCACCAATCAGTATCTTTTGGGGACCTTAAAATGGAGTCTGTCCCCAGGGGTCTTGTGGGACTGAATTTCTGTAGGAATTGTAGTTTTTCCACTTTGGCACCTAAATGGACCTGAAGGGGGAGCTCTAGCTGTGACAGACAGGTGGATCAACCAACTGAACCTTTTGGATCTCAGAAAAAGTCCTGGTGCTGCCTGCAGCAGAGTGTCAGTCTGAGTTTGGAGCGGAGAGAGTGAACAACTCAAGTGATTCAAGCAGCCCTGGTGGAAAGGCGGAGTTCTGGCCTCTCTGCCTGCTGTCCCTCAAAAGGGATCCTTAAAGAGTTCTTAAATAACTGGACTGTATCCGAACCAATTGTGACAAAAGCCACCGAATTGTGACTGTACCTTTGCCTGAAGAAGACCGAAGATTTGCTCCACGCGATCAGCCTGTCAGGACATCTGAATCACCACAGAGATCACAGTTTTGCTCAGGAAAGCTGAAATTGCAACTGGACTGTCATCTGAACTGTGGTATTGCTTTTCTTTTACTATAAGTGTGCTGAATGCTATTGGTGGGTCGCGATTTGGTTACCCACTGCCTAATTGTGTCACGCTTGCTGAAAGCAGCATCCAGCATTTACTGGACTGGATCCGAACTGTTCACCTAGCCTGGGCCCTGCAAACTTGGCCAAACCAGCTATTCATGATGCAGAGAAAACCATCGATGAGAGACCTGCCCTGGGATCAGCCCCGCTGCTCAACACTTTGAACAGGAACAACACCTCGGTGATTCATGTGGGCCCTGATTCTCCTGCAAACCAGCAAGTCATCCTAAAGCCCCCATTTCGTCCATCCTGTGTCCTGTACTGAGTAGCGTGAATAAACACCAGGGTAGCTCCCTGCAGCGACAGCTCAATCAGAAAGTGTCATCTGATTTAGTTGTTTTGTTTAATTATGATGAACTGAGCCTCCAGGCTCTGGATTACAAATTCTGTGTGGTTGTGCATGCTTCTTTTTTTCCATCATAGGGCCCCAACCAGCTGCAACACCAGCCTACCCTGGGCAATGAATTAGGCTAGCCCCCACTTTGTTCCAACTGGGTACCCAGAGTGTGCGACTGTGTAGGGACTCTAAAGTGCATGCATGATTGCCTGATTGAATCAGTTACAGAACTAATCAGCCAAATTACACCCCTTCCTTGTTCATTCCCCCTGAATAAATCAGATCCAATTCTTTTTGCATTTAACCTGACTGTGGTTCCATTTTGTACAAGAAGCACTGTACTGTTGTTACCTACTGTGTCTAACCTTATTTCACAGGGGGATCTCCAGGGTCAGACTGGTGGAACCAGCCCTGGTGGTAAGTGTTTACAGAGTGTGGATTTGTACACTGATTAGGGGCTATTGTACCTGTGTATGCTGTTCATTGTTTAGGCAACTAGAAGGGAAAGGGGGGGCTGGTCATAGTGCCCCGTAGGGCTATACCCAGGCCAGCTATGCTACCACTAACCCTGTCCTCCGGTTGGAGGCACCTGTTTTCAGTATCCAGGCCCCTTAACCTGCAACTAGTCACTCAGGCAGGGGTAGTAGCTTCTGGTATAGCACCACCTAAGGGTTACATCTTAGAGGCTACTGCTGGGATTAGCGCCCCCTAGTGGCAAAAATCAAGAATTATTGTTAAAAATCGATGGCTACCCCAGTAGAAATGGCTGTACACCAGTTGGTGGGGTAGCGCATGGGGCAGGAGATTGACCCCACAATGCCTTGCTAATACTGGATATACCCATGGGCACTAGTAAGGACACTGTTGAAGGGGCACTTTCCAAAGCTGAATGTTTGAAAAAAGCTGTAGTGGTGGGTCGACAGGCTGACTTAAGTGCCCAAACTCTCTTGGCCTTGGTAGAGCGTAGTGACCCCCTGGACAGTTCAAAGGTGCCCCACACTATCGTCCCAGAGGGATTCCCAGCCGCCTGGAGGGTGATAACTAAAGATAGTAAGGACCCCTTAGAGGATGAGCTCTCACTGTTATCTGAGTCTTTTGAGGAGAAGTTTGCCAAGTTGTTACTGGATGAGGGTAAACCATGGAGGATTTAAAAAAATTATTCCTGCCACCTGGGAGTGTACCTTCCCCGCTGTCCACACCAGCCCTAGCACCTGTTCTTTCACCAACTTCTGTACCTGCCTTTGTGCCAGCAGGTAGTCATGACCCTTACCGCAAGCTCAAGGTGTTCTCTGGCATCCTCTCTGCTCTTAATGGGGAAGCTGACCTGGAGACCTTAATAGACTGTGCTACCCTTGCGGTACAAGGACTGGCAATGTTCAGAGGCTGCAAAAAGGGCCCACCTGGGGGAAACCTCCAGGGGCCCACCCTATGTGCTTTTCACTCCCTGAGGTCCTCTGATCTTGATGCCAAAGCCCAAGAATACTTAGCCGCCCTTGAAAATGTGTTTGGGAGCACCAGCAGTGTTGAGGCATTGAACTTGAAAACTAAGAGATGTTAAACAACAGCCGGGGGAATTGTTATCTGCCTACATGGATCAATTAGAGGGAATCCTACAAGCCATTTTTTGTAAAGGAGGCTGGGCCTGTAGTGAGATGGACCAGGTGAGACTGGATCCTATACTCCGCTCTGCCCAGTATTCCAGCTGTGTGTTGCTCAAATTCGAACTGCACCAAAGAAAATCTGGTCCCCTGCTCTTCCATATGTTGATGAAGGAGGTACGGGAAGTTGAGGAGGAAGGCTCTCAGGAACTCTGTGTGGTCATAGCTGCTGCTGCAACCCCTACACGGGGTCAGTCATTGATGGCCTGGAATTCCAGACATCACGCGACAGAATCCGAGAACTAAATGCTGGTACCAGTCCCGGGGAGCCCAGCAAGAAAGGGACTGCTAAGGATGCTCCTCCATGGGACAAACTGCTGAGGGAGTTCAGAGAAACAAAAGCCAGTCTCTTTATGAAGACTGCTGTTGCGGGTACAGACCCCAATCCTTCTCAGAGTACATCTGCTATGGGGGTGGGGTTGCCCACCTAGGCATCTCCTGCTGTCAGTAGCTCAAAAATTGATGAATTGACTATGGAAGTGAGAGAATTACTGTGATGTCTCCCAATGCTCGCCACACTGCAGACAGAGGTGGAACCAAGATTTTCAGTTGGTGGTATCCCCAATTCAGCTCCCAATGTGATGTCTCAGCCACGCCAGATCCTGGAAAGCATATATTGTCATAATTGTGGAAGGACGGGCATATGAAGAAATAATTTCAGTCCCCAAAAGACCTAGATAAAGTTGTATACAGACTTCAAGGGGAGCTCCGGAAAGTGAGACCATGGCTGAGGGGTGCCAGCAATGACCGCAGTAAAGGCTCAAGAAATACTAACCCAAACTTCTTTATGTCTAAATAATCTGTTCAGGTCCCTGATACTGCCCCTCCCGACTGGTCCAAATTGGTGGGCCCTTCAATGGAGACTACTGTGACTGTCAATGGTGTCCATGCTCAGGCTGTGCTCAACAGTGGGTCGTAAGAGACCACTGTATTTCAGGACTGGTATGACAAACACTTATCTGATGTGCCATTACAAACTCTAGAAGGCCTACATATGTGGGGCCTGAGTGACAAGTCTTATCCCTACCTAGGATATGTCTGGCTCTGGCTGTCTTTTCCTGTGGCTTTAACTGGTGTAGATGAACAAGTAGAGATGCTAGCCCTGGTGTGCCCTCCTACAGGGATGTATGATGGGGTCCCCCTGCTCATTGGAACCAACGCCCACATGTTTAGGAGGTTAGTGCAGTTGTGCCAAGAGAAACAAGCCTGACAGACTGGTCAGGCAATGAGAATTCCAGCTCTGATCAAGAAAGCTTATGACCTGCAGAGGCAGTCTGTGGCAGAAGACCAGGATGAGCCCATTGCAATCATCTGGAGGAAGGACCCAGATTCCTTGATATTGCCACCCAATACTCAGTTTACTGTGCATGGAGAAGTCCATCTTAGAAGAGACGTGAAAAACTAAATATTAAGGCTGGATGCACCAGGTGAAGGAAAGTTGCCAGAGGGGCTGTTGGTTAAATCCAGTATCCTACCTGGCCATGCCCATGCCTTTGCATGATGAGTGATGGTCCAAATTTGAAATGTGTCAGATCGAGCAGTCCGAGTGAACAGAGGGTGTTCACTAGCTACAGTACACTGTGCAGACACTGCAATATTATCCAGCAACAAATATTCTGGTGAGGAGGAGGAAGTGACCCCAGATCTATTTGACTTTGGTGATTCCCCCTTGTCTGTTGAATGCAAGACTTGGATCAGTAGGAAACATGCCCAGAGAGACCAAGTGTTTTCACTGAAAGAATGGGATGTGGAGTGTGCCCATGGTGCTGAGCATAATATTAGGCTGCATGATGACATACCTTTCCAAGACCAGTCCTGCCGCCTTGCTCCAGCTGATATAGACAATATTCGGCTGCACCTACAGGAGATGTTCGCTGCTGGAATTATTCAGGAGTCAAGAAGCCTCTACCCATCTCCCATCATAGTTGTGTGCAAGAAAAATGGGTCCATGAGGATGTGTGTGGATTATTGGACCCTTAACCGATGGACTGTCCCAGATAAATACACCACGCCCTGCATACAGGATACCCTGGACTGCCTGAATGGGAGTCAGTGGTTCTCAGTACTTGATCTCCACAGCGGATGTTATCAAATCCCGATGGCCCTGGAGCACCATGAGAAAACAGTTTTCATCTGTCCTTTTGGATTCTAAGGATTTCTGAGGATGCCACAGGGGATTTCGGGTACCCCTGCTTCCAGAGGTTGATGGAATGTGCAGCAGGAGACATGAATCTTCTAGAATGTTTAGTGGACTTGGATGATGTCATTGTTTTCAGTTGCATGCTAGAAGAACATAAGGCCAGACTGTTCAAAGTCCTCGATCACTTGGAAGAATTCAGCCTCAAGCTATCCATAGATGAGTGCCAGTTCTTTCAAGCATCTGTAAAATATGTGGGATGTATAGTGTCAGCTGAGGGGATGCAGACAGACCCCAGTAAAGTATAGTCCCTGATCACCTGGCCCCAGCCCACCAACCTGAAAGAGCTGCAACATTTTCTGGGGTTTTGTAGCTACTATTGCTGATTCATTAAGGACTATTTGAAGGTAATCCAGCCACTCCTTAATCTTACCCAAGGCTATCCTACCACCAACCGTAGATACAAGAAGGGGTTCCTCAAAGAAGAAAAGGTGTATTTTCAAACAGGTGAACCTTTTGGAACCCATTGGACCCCCAAGTGCGAGGCAGCATTCTTCAAAGTCATCTATCAGTTTACCCACGCCCCAGTCCTTGCATATGCTGATCCCACCAAACCATACGTCCTGCACACGGATGCCAGTCTGAAAGGGCTAAGGGCTGTGCTATATCAGAAATATGAGGATGGCCTGAGACCTGTGGCCTTCACCAGTCGCAGCTTGACACCCTCCAAGAGGAATTATCCTGTGCAAAAGTTGGAGTTCCTCACTCTAAAGTGGGCCATAGTCGGTCAGTCCCAGGAGTACCTCTATGGGGCCAAGATATTAGTAAAGATTGATAATTTTCTAACGTATGTACAGACTTCAGCCAAGTTGGATGCCACTGGGCACCGGTGGCTTTCTGCCTTGTCAGCTTACGATTATGCGGTTGAATACCGGCTTGAACAGAACCATATTAATGCTGATGCCCTTTCATGGTGGTCAAGTTCCAAAGACAATTGGGTGAGGCTGTCTAAACCTTCTATTAAAACATTGTGCCAAAAGTTTGACAAAAAGGAGCAGTTGTCTGCAGACACCATGGACTGCCTGGTGGACTGTTTGGGGCCCCCGATACTTGCATACCTGCTGCTTATTGTCATTTTTCTGCATTAGATATCAGTGCTTTGCCCCAGTTTGATAGTGACAGCATTCAGTGGGCTCAATCCCATGACTCCATGATTCAGCCCGCACTTGATGCCCTGAGTGCCGGGGAAGGATGCGTCTAAATTATGTTCTTCTGACTTACGAACTGCACTGTTATTCAAAGAAGGCCCCAGACTAATGTTACAAGATCAGTTATTATATAGAGAGACAGTAGATTGTCAAGGTCAAGTGGACAAGCAGTAGTTGGTCCTACCCACAGCCTTCAAACAGCTGGTATTGAGGTCCCTCCATAACCACATAGGACACCTTGGTATTGACCAGACTCTTGACTTAGTACGATCCCAATTCTATTGTCCGAAAATGGGGGCAAATTTTGAGAATCATGTCAAAACTTGCAGTTGCTGCCTCCTGCGGAAAGCTTTGCCCCAGAAAGCTGCTCCATTTGCCAACATCACTACCAGTGCCCCCATGGAACTGGTTTGTATAGACATCTTGTGTCTGTAGCCCAATCAAAAGAACCGATCACTTTACCAGATATGCACAAGCTTTCCTGATCAAGGATCAAAAGGCCTCTATGGTGGCCAAGGTAATAATAGAAAAGTTCTATGTCCACTATGGTGCACCCCAACGTATCCATTCTGACCAAGGAAGAGACTCTGAAAGTAGACTAATCAAAGAAATGCTCTCTCTATGGGGGTGGGTGAAAGTCCAAAACCACTCCCAATCACCCTCAAGGGGACCCCAGCCAGAACACTTTAACAGAACCCTTATGGACATGTTGGGTACTCTCCATCCTGAAGACAAGTCTAAGTGGAGTCAGCAGATTAGCACCTTGGTACACACTTACAGTTGCACCAAAAGTGATGCTACCGGATTCTTTCCCTATCATCTCATGTTCAGGAGGGAAGCCCGGCTGCCCACAGATGTTTGCTTTGAGGTCTCCCTGGATGGGGTCCAAGCTGAGAATTATTTACAATATGTACAGAAATTGAAAGCTCAATTAAACCACGTGTATCAACTGGCTCAAACAATGGCCACCAAGAGAAACCTTGCCAACAAAGAGAGGCATGACAAGAAAGTGAAGGCTCAAGAGCTACTGCCCGGAGACCGTGTACTGTGCGCAATTTGGGACTGCATGGAAAGCACAAAATTGCTGACAGTTGGCATCACCTTCCACACATAGTGATTGGTAAACTGGATGGATGAACTGCCTGTGTACAAAGTGCGCCCTGAGAACAACTCTAGAGCTGTCAAGATCATGCACCGCAATCACCTGCTGCCCATCTTTCAAGTGATCATTGATGCTGAACCAGCACCTGACACTTCCCCTGAGCTGGTGACTCATGCTGCTGCCAAAAAGAGACAGAGTCAACCTGCCGCTGTTGTTCCAGAGCTAAGGCCTTCCCCCTGGCATGCCCTGAATGATGATGACTGTCAGTCCATTTCTGATGAAAGTGACTGTGACAATGCCTACTATCCTTCTTATGAACTTGAGACAGTTGTTTCGAGGCAATTCTCTGCAGAATCATGGGGATGAATCTGACCCTTCAGCACTGCCTATCCCCCCAGCTTTTTCCCTGGAACCAAAGGCCCCTGAAAGTGTGGTACAGAATATTACATTTGAAATAGCAGAATCCTTGTGTCTAGTGGAACTGTTTGAATTACCTGAGGAGGAAGCTGCTGTGGAAAATCCCCCTGGTGACACACCAGAACCTGCCGAACAATATGACAATGTTGACAGCACCCATTCAGTGCCACAAAATTCAATGATCCAAGAGTTCCTTCAGGCTGAGCAACCTGGGCCCTCTTCAGGAGAGAATAATAAGGAAAGTAATGTGGAAGCAGAATCTGCCGTGCAAGGAGCCGATAATGTTCCACTACTGGAGACTTCACCAAGTGCAGAGGTACCCCTTTCTACTGAAGTAGAGACTGATGCAAATGCTGATACTCCAGAGACTGTCCCTGTTTCCTCAAGGAAGTCTGGGAGAGCGGTTAAACCAGTAATACATCTGAGCTATGACTCCCCTGGAAGACCAGTAGATCTTCCGTTAAATGTTGTCCACAACGGTATCTATATTTCAAAGAGGTCACTGCCCAAACAGAGCCTTTCTGCTACTTCCAAGTTGACTGTCCATCCTTCAGGACATGGTGCCCCTGCCCCATCTAGCCCCAAATTAGGTGATAGGGATGGGACCCCATCTGTGTTGTTCAGAATGCAAGAAACTATAACATGTATGAGTACCATAATATTTATTGTGTGAATCATAGTGAAATCATTATTGAATGTATGAAAAATGCATAACTGTTGCCATAATATATATATGTATTAGCTATTTTGGATATGTATAGTGATGGTAATGAAGCATATATTTTGTATAAGTACAATGTCTTCAAATAACATTGTTGTGAGCATAGACTTGATGTGGACACCAAGTTCTTTCCAGACAGGGAAGGGTGTAACTCCCTACAAATGGGGTTCCCAAAAGTCTTCCTTGGGTGTGCTTAAATGTCAGGTGGGCATTTTGTGTCTTTACAGGTGTAAAAGTGCTTGCATGCGAGTGCCCTGTTAGCCTACATGCCTGTCTCTTTAAGAGACATTATTTTTGTAGTGTATAATTAATCTGGGTAGGGGCAGAGTGTTTCCAGGCTCGAGTTCTGCCCGAGCTGCAGTAATATTCCTCTGTTCTGCCATCGCTAACAGTGCAGAGGGAGTTCTGTTAGAACTGGTAATTGTTTGCAGATTAGCTGCTCTAATAACAATGGTATTATAGTTTGTCTAACCTGCCTTTCTTTGTGGCATGGACATTTCTGTATTGCACCAATCAGTACCTTTGGGGGACCTTAAAATGGAGTCTGTCCCCAGGGGTCTTGTGGGAGTGAATTTCTGTAGGAATTGTAGTTTTTCCATTTTGGCATCTAAATGGACCTGGAGAGGGAACTCTAGCTGTGACAGACAGATGGATCAACCAACTGAACCTTTTGGATCTCAGAAGTCATCCCGATGCTGCCTGCAGCAGAGTGTCAGTCTGAGTCTGGAGTTGAGAGAGTGAACAACTCGAGTGATTCAAGCAGCCCTGGTGGAAAGGCTAAGTTTGGCCTATCTGCCCACTGTTCCTCAAAAGGGATCCTTAAAGAGTGCTTAAATAACTGGACTGTATCTGAACCAATTGTGACAAAAGCCACCGAATTGTGACTGTACCTTTGCCTGAAGAAGACCAAAGATTTGCACCACGCGATCGGCCTGTCAGGACATCTGAATCACCACAGAGATCACTGTTTTGCTCAGGAAAGCTGAAATTGCAACTGGACTGTCATCTGAACTGTGGTATCGCTTTTCTTTTGCTATAAGTGTGCTGAATGCTGTAAGCGGGTCGCGACTTAGTTCCCCATTGCCTAATTGTGTCACGCTTGCTGGAAGCTGCATTCAGCATTTACCGGACTGAACCTGAACTGTTCACCCAGCCTGGGCCCTGCCAACTTGACCAAGGCAGCTACTCATGATGCAGAGAAAACCATCAACGAGAGACCTGCCCGGGGATCAGCCCCCTGCTCAACACCTCGAACAGGAACAACACCTCAGTGATTCATGTGGGCCCTGCTTCTCCTGGCAAACCAGCAAGTCATCCTAAAGTCTCCATTTCATCTATCCTGTGTCCTGTACTGGGTAGTGTGAGTAAACATCAGGGTAGCTCCCTGCAACAACAGATCAATCAAAGTGTGTCATCTGATTTAGTTCAGTAGTGTAGCAAATTCCCAGAGGGCCTGGGTGCGAGAGTATGTTATAGGGCCCCCCCTGGTTTGGAATAGTTATCAAAATTATGATTTGGGCCCCTCAAACCTCATGGGCCCAGGTGTGACTGTACCCCCTGCACCCTTGTAGCTAAGCCCCTGATTTAGTTGTTTTGTCTAATTATCACAAACTGAGCTTTCTGGCTCCAGATTACAAATTGTGTGCGATTGTGCATGCTTCTTTTTTCCATCACAGGGCCCCGACCAGCTGCAACACCGGCCTACCCTGGGCAATGAATTAGGCTAGCCCCCACTTTGTTCCAACTGGGTACCCAGAGTGTGTGACTGTGAAGGGACTCTAAAGTGCATGCATGATTGCCTGACTGAATCAGTTACAGAACTAATCAGCCAAATTACACCCCTCTCTTGTTCATTCCCCCTGAATAAATCAGATCTAATTCTTTTTGCATATAACCTGACTGTGGTTCCATTTTGTACCAGAAGCACTGTACTATTGTTACCTACTGTGTCTATCCTCATTTTAGAGGGGGTCCCCAGGGCTGGACTGGTGGAACCAACCCTGGTGGTAAGTGCAAACAGCATGGGGTCAAAACAGTGCACGGCAGAATGTCGTGTGGCATAAGCGCGTTGAGCGCTTCATTGGCATCTTTTCTTCTGTGGGGGGCTACACCCCCCCCACCTCCCATAAGGATTCTAACTCCAGGGGGAGTCCAACACAGACAGCACACAAGTCCAGGATTCGGCATAATGTCACGTGCTATTATGCGTACCACATTATGACCCAGTACGAGTGCAAACAGAATGGGGATTTGTATGCTGATTAGGGGCTATTATACTTGCGTATGCTGTTCATTGTTCAGGCCACTAAAAGGGAAAGGGGGGTCACAGTGTCCTGGAGGGCTGTACTCAGGTTAGCTACACTACCACTAACCCTGTCCTCCAGGTGAAGGCAACTGTTTTCAGTACCCAGGCCCCTTAACCTACAACTAGTCACACAGGCAGGGGTAGTAGCCCTTGGGATAGCGCCACCTAGGGGTTACACTTAGATTCCCTGGGTCGCTACTGGAAAAAGGACTGCCTTGCTCGGTGGGCCTTCTCGGTCATCAAAATTCAAATAAATAAATTCAAATAAATAAATGGTAAAGGTTAAATGGGTAGCATTTTAGAAGGTATAATGAAATACAGGAGGAGGATAGGGAGGTGTATCAGGAGAAACAGAGGGAAGCAGAAAAAGCAGTAAGGAGAGTGAAGGCAAACACTGAAGAGAGAAAGCCCAGGAGATAATGAAAGGGGACAAGACATTTTATAGGCATGTCAGTGAAAAGAGGAAGACCAATGGAGGGATTGTAAGGTTAAAAAGGGAAGGGGGGACTGTGCAGAGGGGGACCAGGAAAAGGCAGACATCCTGAACAAATACTTCTGTTCAGTGTTCACAGTGGAAAGAGAATGGGAGAGGCCACAAAAAAGTAATAAGAGCTCTGGATAGAGAGAGGTGGACACTAGTCCTTTTCCAGAGCAGTGAGTCCCGGACTCGCTAATGTGAAAGTGGACAAAGCAACAGGACGAGACAGGATGCATACAGGGGTGTTAAGGGAACTCAGGGAGATACAGGCCACACCTCTAATAGTCCTGTTTAACAGTGCACTGGAAACAGAGGTGGTTCTGAAGGACTGGATAAGGAGAACAGCTAATATTCTTCAACTGAAACTACCTCATGCTGGAAGCTGCAATACTGAACATAGTATTTGCAAGAAAGCGAGCTGTGCTCACAACAGAGGGAGGTAAACCTTACAATTGTCTTTGGTTTGTAGCAGATATTCTGCAGGTGGAGGCTACTTCTAACTGAAAGGTGAAATAAGGAACATAGAATTATCAGGAAAAGACAGACTTTCAAGCAACAGAGGGAGGTGGATCTAGCTTTACGTTTGTTACAATTCTTAAGATTTTCAGTGCAGGAAGAGTTTAAAGCACAGCTGACTTATTTTGGGACTGACTGCTTTCAGAGCACAAACCACTAGGCTGTTTTGGGGCTGGGGAGGTTTACCTGTGTCTGACTTGGATGTCTGGATTTTTCTCTGTTTGATTAGCTTGATATTTTCTCTGTCAAATTGTTGTGTAGGGCATCTTGCTGACAGGAAGGCACTCATCGCAGCGGTGGGTCAGAGCTCTTAGCTGATTGTTTTGTGAGGGCACAGTTTAGGCCCAACCCCTTCCCACCCTCACCCACCCCACCCACCCCTGGAAATAGTTCCTTTATACCTGGGGTTCTGACATCATTTCCTCAAGAGTGCAAGGGCATATCACTGTCATATCCTCTCTAGCACACTGCACTGACAATATAAGCATACACATTGTATAATATATATATTTCTATATAACAAACCAATCACACACACAAACACAAAAAAAAAAGTAGAAAACATGTGGGGAGTAGTGCAACGTAATGGCTGTGGGGCAGCAGTCTTCCGGGAGTCTTTCTGGAGGCTGAGATGCTACCCTATTTGCAGACAATTCTCTGCCCTGAGGGATGAAGTTGCCCGTCTTCAGGCCACACTGGACAGTAGTAAGGGAACCTTCCCCCAGGCCACACTGGATGGTAGGAAGGGAACCTCCCCCATCCAGGGAGCACTAGAGCCACCACCACTACCTCAGAGATTGTAAAGAAAGCACATCAGTTGGACCACAGTGGGCTCAGGGAGGGTGAGAATGGTGGAACAGAGGCACACCTAGTCAGCTGTTCCACTCCACAATCCATACACCATTCTGGGGGAGCACAGCTCCCCTATGGATGCACCCGCAGAGGAGACTAAGGAGGCTGAGGACAACTGTCACAAGGGAGGCCCACAGGAAGGAGGCAGAGGACACCACAAGGAAAGGAAGCAGCTCCTGGTTGGGGACTCAATTATTAGGGGGATAGAACTGGGGAGAGCAGGGAAACTGAAGTAAGGTGCCTGCCTGGTGCCATGGCTTGGAGGGACAGGAAGCGCATCCTCAGGATCACGAGAACAGCTGCACGGGAGTCTGAGCTGGACGTCATTGTCCACATAGGGACAAATAACTTGGCTCAACATGAGATTAGAGCAGTGCAGAAGGACTCTGTAGAATTGGGGAGGGGCCTAAGACAAGTAGCACACACAGTATCCTTCTCAGAGGTGCTGCCTGTCAATGGCATGAGTGAGGCGAGGGCACTTGCACCATGCAATTTAATGAATGGTTGAAAAATGGTGTGAGCACAGCGGGTTGGTTTCATTGAGACTGGGTTCCACCTGAGGGACACCAGCCTATACTGGCAGGATGGTCTGCATCTGTCCAGGAAGGAACAAGTCTTTGAGCAATCGGTTTAAATGCTTCATTGGCACGCTTTTAAACTAGTCAAGGGGGGAGGCACTGATAAGCAGCAGACAAATCCCAGCCTCTCCCTACAAAACAGGGTACTAAATGAGAAAAAGACCGAGGTAGAAAGGTCAGTGGGGGATGCTGCAACAGAAGGTAAAGCCATCAAGAAATGGAGAGTAACGAGTACCAATGCCCGTAGTCTGAGTAACAAGCTTCCTGAATTAGTGGTCTTGATGGAGGAGGAACATCTGGATATCGTGGCAGTCACAGAAACATGGTATCTAGAGGCCAGAGGGGCACAGGACCCAAGGCAACATGGATTCACAGCGACAATACTGTTCGATGATTTATACAGAGGCAATGTCACCTCCCTCTTTCTGCTAGCAATACCCCTCCCTATGCACCCCAATATCCCTGGGGATGAATTCTGGGATGAATCCCATCAAAGTGGTAGCAGGGAGGAGGCTGACAAACATAGGCCAGTCAACCTGACATCAGAGGTGGGAAAGTTAATGGAATCACTGTTGATGGAAGGGACAGTGGAATATCTTGAAAGTAATGGGTTACAAGTCCTGAGACAGCATGGATTCATGGAGAAGAGGAGGTCATATCAAACAACTCTGATAGACTTCTTTGACTAAATGGGTTATCAAAGAATTAGATCAGGGTGAAGCAATGGACATGGTCTACCTAGAGTTTAGTAAGGCTTTCCACGTCATTTCACACAGGAGACTAATAAACAAGATGGGCAACTTTGGAGTGGGTCCAAAGGTGGTAAACTGAGTAAGAAATTGATTGGGGGGTAGGTGAAAGAATGTGGTGGTAAATGGAGTTCACTCCAAGGAGGAAATGGTGACCAGCAGGGTGCCTCAGGGACCAGCACTAGGAACAGTCCTCTTTAATGGCATTTTAAGTGACATTGCCGAGGAGCTCAGGGTGGGAAGGTCGCCTCTTTGATGGGGACACAAAAATCTGAAATAGGGTGCAGGACACTCTGGGGGAGTGGAAAGGACAAGCAGAGACCCGAGAAAACTTGAGGAGGGGTCAAGGACATAGCAGCTGGGTTTCAATGCAAAAAGTGCAAAATAATGCACTTTGGGCACAGAAATCCAGGGATGGAGTACAAAATGGGTGGTGGTTTACTGATGACCATCAAGCAGGAGAGAGACCTGGAGTAATCATACCTGATGACCTAAAGGTGGCCAGGCAGTGCAACAATGCACTTGGGAGAGCTAGTGGGATATTGGGGTGCATAGGGAAGGGTATTGCTAGCAGAAAGAGGGAGGTGGCATTGCCTCTGTATAAATCATTGATAAGACCTCACTTAGAATACTGTGTCCAACTCTGGAGACCGCATTTCCAGAAGGACATAGACAGAGCAGATGTGGTCCAGGGTTTGGCAACTAAAATAGTGCAGGATCTGCATTAACAGCCTTATGAGGAGAGGCTAAAGGACCTCAATATATATACCCTGTAACAGAGGAGGGAGAGGGAGGATATGAGAGAGACCTTTAAATACCCCACAGGAGTAAATAAGGTACAGGAGGGAAGCATTGTTCAGTAAAAAAAGATGCCCAACAGCAAGGGGATATGCTATGATGCTGGAGGGTGGTAGGTTCAGGAGAGATGTGAAGAAGCACTTCTTTATAGAAAGGGTGGAGGATTCTAGGAATAGTCTTCCAGTGGAGGTGGTGGGGGCACAAAGTGGTGGGGTCCATGAATGCATGGAATAGACATAAAGGAATCTTGGTGGAAAAGAAGAGGGGAGGGGAAAAAGAGACAGAGATCAAGTAGGGTCTGCAGTGATACTGTAAGTAGGGAAACTGGGCAGAATGGGTGGGACAAGTGGTCCTTCTCTACCAGCAAATTATGTTTCTTTTACTTTTTCTATGGGCTCATTAGATGTTTTTTCTACCTAATAGTATCAGGTCTGTTGTAAAAAGCAGGCTTTACCTGGACGCACACATACAATATCTAATTCTGTTCCTCCCACTACGTCATTAGCATGTCACCTCACTCATTGTTATGTCACAAGTCCAGCTGCCTGACTGGTAACATGTGTCACAAGTTACCAGTCAAGAAGCAGGAGATGGACTCTCCTTAGTTACTAGTGATGTCACCGTCAGTGAGGTCACAGTGCTGATATTTTTTTTATTTAAACATTCCAACATGTACAGAATAAGTTCTATGAAAAACAAGTCTTGTTTGCAGAACTTCCCAAGCAGTGCTGGATTTGCATTGCCATGGGCCCTCTGCACAGCAGTACCCATGACCCCCCCCCCACCGTCTCTCATCCATATGTGTTGCGTGCCCAAATTTTGTCATGCAAACATTGTCAACTGGCAGGTACTGTAGCCAGTAGCCTACACAAGAGCCTTCTTGTACACAGTGTGCCAGCATGAGGAAGTTACTCATTAAATAATCTATACGGCACATACACCAGACACGTCCTGTACATCAACCATCTAACTTCAAAAACAACTTTTATTTCAGACTAAGACTTTAAATTCTGCTGCTACTGATTCTTTCCTCCAGTCATACTATTATGCTACAAGGAGAGGCTAAGTCAAAGCAAGCCCGTACAGTTGTCCCCCTTTGTTTTGTTGTCCATGGATTCAGATCTATAAGCAGTAGTTAAATCAAATGCGGAGGGTAATAATGTAGGCAAGCATTAACAGGCACATACTAGGTAGTAGCCTGTTGATTAAAAAAAATGAAAACGTACCTTTTTTCCATGCCGAATTCAGGCCCATCTACCTGCTGCAGAACACAGTTCTGACCTCCACTCGTACTTCTGGCTGTCGTCCGCACCTGTGTGCACGGCGCCAGCTTGTTACTCAGTCTGGCTGCCAGTAACACTCAGCTACTTGGTGCTCGAGTTGTGTGCCTCTCCTCCAGACCCTGTCCCTTGGACTAACCCTGAAGCCTTCCATTGACTCGATCTGAATCTGCTGGCAGCCTGGCCTGGCTAATGTGTGACGCCATGGCTTGCCTCCTCCACTACCTTAATGACAGCCGGCTTAGCAACTACCTAGAACATGATGGCTGTCTCCACTATACAACTGTCACTCTGTCCACAGCGGTGGCAGCATTGACTCTGCAGTCCGTCCTCTGACGATTGGATGACTGTTTTCCGCTAACTCTCCACTCCCTCCTCTGGTGTGGAGCATTCACTGACTGACTCACTTTCCATCTGCTCCCTCCTCCAGCTCTTCTGCTTATGAGATCTCAACCCTGATTGTCCCTTCCTTTCCTAACTACCTCACATGCACTAGGCAGCTTCATACTGGTGCCAAAATGGAGAAACAGTTAATGTCGAGGTCAGGCGCAGGTGTTCATTGTCCTTGGTGGGTGTACATTGCATCATAGCATCGTGGCCATGGGAAGGTGGGGAGGGCTGGCAAAATGTGAACACAAGGCCAAAGAGAGTCACACTTGACTAGCTGGCCATGGTGCCCAGGATGGACTCATCAGGTGCTGACTCCCTGATGGACCCCACTCCTGAGTCACTACCTGGCCCACCTCAGCAAAAAAAAAAAAAATAATGCTGCGCTAATGGAAAGAAACTGTGACACAGGGGCCCCCACGGGAACATTGGACCCTATGCACAGGCGTACCCTGTGTTACAGTAAACCCAGCCCTGGTCCCAAGTCATATTTATAAACATACTACAAACATCAATACATTCCATAAACAACATTGAGACAAGCAATACAAAGATTAGTTAGCAAAACAATTGCAAAGAAGTTGATCCTGTGACTACATTTTCTTTAAACCAGATATAAAATAGTCAACAGTGGAGCAATTTCTAAACTGCAGGATTAGATTGTTTCAGGAAAATACAGGGCACCATAGGTAAAACACTCTTTACCGCAACATTTGGCAAAATAGGATGATTAAAACTACAATGGCGTAATTGGGAGGAATAGAACTATGTCAGCCTCTGAGTAGTGAGCAGTTCCACACATTACACCTACAGGCCCCATGAGAGGAATTCTGGGCCCCAAGAAAAATTCAGACTCTGGGGCCCCTATGCAGCTGCATACAGTAGCATGCCAGGCAGCCTGGGCCCCTCTTTGGTGCCAGGCCCCGGGAATTATCCCCTGCTCCCCCACCCTCCCAAGGGCCCTGCACACCTAGCACTGTCGGGTTGAACATTTTGCAATTAGCCAAAACAGAAAAGAAACAAGAACTTTGTTAATAGCTGGCTGCTTCTGAAAGTTAGATTAATTTCTGGCAGTACTTACTACAAATGCTTTGCTTTTGCTGTAACCCTGCCCCCCCCAGATGAAGCATCATGCTTTGAGACACAAAGTATCTGGGTATTCGTGCTGTACTTTCAGGTTTATGTTGGATCAAATATGCGTTCGCAAACTTGCCTTGTGTATTTTGTGTGCTGTTTGCGCAGTGGTTTTGTGCTGCTTCTACTGTACTGACTAGTTTGGGGTCCCTTGTTCCCTGTTATCCAAGAGTGCGTGGTTTTTATGTTTCCAAAAACACCTGCAGGGCACTACTATGCTCTCCCCATTGGTACCAATGCTAAACCTGTAGTGTAACTAGTGAGCTCACTGTGCTTCCCCAGCAGTGTAGCCTAGAGATTTGAGCAACAAGCTGCGAATGAGCTTGTGTGATCCGAAGCAAGTTATGTAACCTCCCCAGTGCTCCTGAGCTGCACCTGAAAACAGGCATTGTGCCTAATGGGTCTTACCCAGTTACCAAAGAATAACAAAAAAAAAAATGTATGCCCAGTGGCATTGCACATGGTTGCCCGAAGGTGGTGCACTCAAACAAAATAAACAGGCTATTCTTTGTTGTAAGAAACATAGAAACATAGAGTTTGACGGCAGATAAGGACCGGTTGGCCCACCCAGTCTGCCCATTTACCTACCTAATGGTTAAGCTGCAGATCTTAGTTAACCAGCAGCCTACTTCTTTCTACCCACACCCCCTAGAACTGCCTTATGACTGTCCCATGCATGCTTGAATTCAACCACTGTTTCTGAATCCACAACCTCCTCCGGAAGGCCTTTCAATGCATCCACAACCCTCTCTGTGAAAAAAGACTTCCTTACATTACCTCTGAGCTGCTCCTCCATCTTCAAATTGTGCCCCCTTGTTCTTGCACACCTCTTTTTTTGAAAGATGCTACCCTCTTGGACTTTGTTGATTCCCTTGAGGTACTTGAAAGTTTCTATCATGTCCCCCCCTCTCCCTCCTTTCCTCGAGGCTATACATATTAAGCTCCTTTAGTCTCTCTTCATATGTCTTCCAGTGCAGACCCTGCACCATTTTAGTTGCCCTCCTCTGGACAGCTTCCATTCTGTCTGTCCTTGCAGAGATTGGGTCTCCAGAACTGCACGCAGTACTCCAGATGGGGTCTCACCAGCTGTCTGTACAGAGGGATAACAACTTCTTGTTTTCTACTGGTGATGCCTCTCCCTATGCATTCCAGTATCCCCCCAGCCCTCCTTACTGCCCTCCCACATTGCTTGCCCACCTGTAAGTCATCTGATATGACTACCCCCAGGTCCCTTTCCATTTTTGTTGTTGTTAGTATCTCACCCCCCATTGTGTACTCTTCCCCTGGGTTTTTGTAAGCTACCATACATTTGACCATTCCTCTAACCTTGCCAAGTCCCTTCTCATCCTTTCCACCCCACCTTGTGCATCAACTCAGTTGCAGATCTTTGTGTCATCTGCAAAGAGACATACTTTTCCTTCCAGTCCCTCTGCAATGTCGCTTATACAGTCATTGAAGGTCTGGGGTTTAAGTAAACTTTAAACCCCAGACCTCAAGGCTCTTTCACCCATGGGCATTTGTAAATCTGGGTCTGGGGGACTAGTCCTTTACATGCTTTCGCAACTATGATACAAAAATGCTGTTACTGTGTAGTGTTGACCCTTGTTCAGCATGGCTTTCCATCCTTGATGAAATATTAAACATAGAAACAGACAGTGTCGGCAGAAAAAGACGACTGGTCCATCTAGTCTGCTATGTTTTACCCTACAGATGCAGAAGCAAACGGTTTTATACCTTTTATTGGACCAACATAGATGTTACAAAAAGAACAAAGTGCTTAAGCTTTCAGACTAATGAAGTCCTTCCTTGGAAGCTTATGATAGTTATTTAAACTCACATGCTACTGACACCCAGATCATATATAAAAAAAACAGAATTCTCAAAGGTTTAGAATACTCATTTAAACTAGCACTGATGTTAGAAACAGTTAAACAGGTACCCATTACCCAGTTTGGCATTAGCTGAAGATGCCTTCGAGGTCAATGTCATCAGAATAAGATAACAACCTTCTGAGCTAATCCATCATACCCTGAACAAATTAGTATTTAGTATAGTCTTAATGTAATTATTGATTCAATTTCATTTTCATATTATTAACAATGTGATGATACATGTGAACAAACAAAACCATATAACCAAAATATATATAGAACATTTCTGTTATATGGTTTTGTTTGTTTTTAGCATACAATATCATCACATTTTGACATGTGCTTAAGTGAAAATTGAATCCAATGGTTCATTAAGACTGTATTCACTGCACATGCTGAGACATTCAGAATTTATGATAGTTGAGCTTTCTGCTCAGAAGGTTGTTATCTTATTCTGATGACACTTGACCTCGAAGGCATCTCAGCTAACACCAAATTGGTGTGGTCTGGTTTAACTGTTTCTAACTTCAGTGCTAGTTTAAATGAGTATGTTAAACCAATGAGAATTCTGTTTTTTTATGTATGATCTGGGTGTTAGTAGTATGTGAGTTTCTAAATAACTATCATAAGCTTCCAAGGAAGAACTTCATTAGTCCAAAAGCTTAAGCACTTTGTTCTTTTTGTAACATCTATGTTGGTCCAAAAAAAGGAATCAAACCATTTGCTTCTGGATCTGTTCTTACAAGGACCAATACGGCAAAAACTAAATTTGTTTTACCCTATTGAACCTCATGACCTATTATCCAGATGGGGTGTTTGCCCTTCCCCTCAAAGCTTCCTACCATACTTCTACCCCACCTTAGAAACTATTAAGTCTCTGTCCCAGCCGTGCTTGAACCCACTGTTTCTTTTGCACTCGCCACCTCTTCTGGTAGGCTGTTCCACAGCACAACCACTTTTTAGGTAAGGTTAAGCTTTCTAGAATCCCTCCTGAATCGATCCCATCAGCTTGCATTCATGTCTCCTTGTTTTGACCTGCTATTCTGACTAAATAATTCCTCGCAGTTTACCTTGATTATGCCTTTCATGAACTTGAAGGTCTCTTCCTATGTTCTTGTGCCACAGTTCAAAGGTCATGGAATGCTGTTGTAGTCTTCTGTGGCACAACAACATTCCAGCTAATAGTAAATCCTCAGGACACTGGACTGAGAACCACCATATGCACACATTTCTGTACTTTGTTTTTTAAGTGTCACTATTGAGTTTTGATGAGGGGGAGATGACAGGCAGGCACAAGCTCAGTCGCAAACCACAAAAGGAAGACAAGATTGCCTGAAATGCTAATATGTGTGCTCTCTCCCTGACTAATTCTAAAAATGAAAAAAAAATGTGTACATTATAAAAAAACACTGGCCGGGCAACCACATGTTCAACCAACCTCTGCTGCCACCTTGGGGTTCTGATTACATCAAACCTCTGCAGCTTTGCGCTCAAGGTCTGGTGTCATCAGAAGCCCTCTGTGGCAGCCCAGGCTGGTTGTGCCTGGCTGCCCATTCAGTATTCTCTATGTTGCAGGGCAAGCCCTGTGTTTTACTTATAGTTCTCCCAGACCAGAGGATCTCCCTTGATGCACAGGGTTGATGATGAGATTTTCACGGTTTCTCTCTGTGGCTGGTTTTCTCTATCTTTCCTTCTGAGGACTCTGGTGTCAGCTGATGCAAATGGCTATGCTCTCTGGTACCTGTCAGTCCCTATCCTGACATATGCACTCAAATAACCTTCCAATTCCCACACAGTGGAGCTCAGCTTGGGAAAACTCAATCCTGCCTGACCAACACACCATGTCCTGGCTTCCATTCCCTAGTGTGTTGCAGTAACCAGCACTGAACTATGGTACTAGCTGGACTGCCTTCAGCCTCTTGCCTCACTATGCTCCAGGTATGAATTTATCACTGGTTAACCAATACCCCGTGGTGTATCGTGTATGTTAATACCACCGTAGAAACCACTCTTAAGCTTGTAAGAGTGGTCTTACATGCATTCTTAGGGTATGAGAGCCACAAACCAAAGATGAGGGTTCTGGTACCCTAGGAATATAAGTGAGACCACTTACAAGCATAAAATTGGTCTCCATGGCAGTCTTAATATATTATTGATTGAGAACGATTAATAATGCATATTTTTTTAAAACTGTCCTGGAACATGACCATTTCCAGGACATCTGTGGGTGAGACACTGTTCACAGAATAAGACAGTCTCACATGCAGGGAAAGGAGTGATCCAATTGGTCAGGATTCCGTGCTCCCATGATCTATAATTGCTTGCAAATAGCATTTTGGTTGCACTTTATTTTATAAACTGTCAGTTTCAGTGTAACCAATCATTAATTACATGCAACAGGGTAATTACACTGTAGTTACATGTTTGTTGCATGCAACTACATGGTAATTGCAGTGTAGTTATGGTATGGTTACACAGTAACTAGAGTGTAGTTAAGTGACAACTGAGATGTCACATCTTGTTTGCAGGGAGGTCTTGCTTTTGCTTAGTCTGACAGCTGGGACAGACTGGCATATAGGGAGCTCAAATGACCAGCTCCAGTCACATGGTTAGTAAGTTGCTCTGGTGGGATTTGAACCAGTCTTCTGCTTCCCAAACCTGTACTCTAATCATGACCCATTCTCTCCCTCCCCCTCCCTCTCCTCTCTCTCTCTCGTCTGGATGTAAGTTATAAATTCTTAGTACTTCAGCATAACAGGCAAAACAAGCACCAGACTTGGTTATAGTAAGGTTTCACCCTTTATCTCCTTTGCTGTTAATCAAAACAGAGCCAAATAAGAATGCCTCACAATGGGGACCAGAAACATTTCCCTTATTTGATTATTTAAAAAAAGGAGAAAAGAAAAGGTTATGTTCTAACATTTCCACTTCCTGATTAGCTCAAGGACCTAACCTTTGCTCATAGGTATCTTATTAAATATTCCTGTCAAACCTAGCTGATGACATCATTATTTCTAAACTGAGCCAAGTGGAGGCTGTCATTTGACATGACTATGTGATATAATCCCATACACCAATCACCACTTGTCAAGAGGATTCCCAGGGCCCAGTAACTGACATGTACTCTGCCAGTACAGTGTACATAGGAAATGGAGTGCAGGAAAAAACTTGATGGGGGGGACTTTACAAAACATTTCTGGCAATACACTAACTGTCCCATAACACAGTTTCAGATTCTGAGTTACTGAAACCTTCACCACTGCCAGTGCAGGAAGCCAGTAACCTGTATTTATCAATAATGACATCATCTTCGCCAGTCAGTATTGTTTATTTCTAAAGGTCCTAGGTACACCTGGAATGTTTTGAAAGAAAAACAGTCCTGACTGGCTGGAATTATTGTCAGGATTTGCAATATAAGTTAATAGGGTCTCCCTGTGATGTCGCTAATAGTATAAGGGCCTCCGAGCCTGGGGTTTAGTGAAGTGAAGTTGAGCTGTTCTGTCTGCCCAAACCTCAGAAAAGGAGTTTTTTATGCCATAGGAAACACCCCTCAGGGGATCTATTAACTTGTTATAAATCACTCGAGTTTAGTCCACGAGATTTATATTACGTTTCGTTATTTTTTTATTTAATTGTGCTGTCCTTCCCCCGGCACTGAAGTGGACTGCTCCCTCATAGTGCACCTACATGAGAGCACACTGTACACCAGATGAGAGGTACAGTAGTACTGCACGCTGATTGGCTGAAATCATGTTAGCGATACATAATAACCACAAGAGACACAGTAACTGTACATATAAAATACATACTACAGGGGCTCCAGCTTGGAAAGCTAAGACTGCAGTAGCTGTGAACTCCTTACAGCCCATAAATACTATCCAATAACTTAATAAATTCTGTAAGTGATGTTTTTGATGACACACAGTAAGAGATGTCATCTTGCGCTGGCTGAGCACAAGTACCGCAAAGCAAAACTGAGCTGTACTATAAATTGCTGAGTGATTTATTATACATTTTCCAGTCTATTCGTTTTTTTTTGGGGGGGGGGGTTCAATTTTAAAATGCATGTGGAATGCTAGCATTCCTTCCCCCCCATCTTTGAAGTGGATCGAACCACTTTAAACATTCTTTGTGTGAGACAACAACTGTACATAGGATACGCGAGTCTGCAGCTCTGATCACTGATTGGCTGAAATCATGCATGTGCTTTATGACATTTTCTACATAGACTACTATTGGAAGATGATGGGACTGCAGTAGCTTTATGCTCCCCAGAGCCAGTGCTCCTACTTCATTGTCTGCAGTCTCTGCTGTTGTGAGACCGGGAGTGGAGTAGCTGGGAGCTCCCCTGCTACCAGTGTTCCTTCACCATCATCTACAGTGACTCCAGCTGGGAGAAGCAGGGATTTAAGTATTGTAGCTGTGAGCGCCACCAAAGTCAGTGCTCTTATACTACTGTCTGTGGTGGTCCTGCTGGGAGAGCCTGAGACTAGCATAACTCAGTAAATGTGGGAGTATCCCTACACCATCAATTACATATTTGCTGGAAGATCTGGGACAGGAGTTGCTCTGAACTTTTCCATAGACAGTGCCCCATACATGCTTTTCTACATTAATCCATTTGGGGAAACGCTAGGTGAGCTCCCCCACAGCCATGGGTCCTACACCATAAGCCTACAGGGACTCCTGCAGGGGAGGCTGGGTTTGCAGTTGTGAACTACCCCATGACCAGTGCTTCTACACTATATGCCTACAGGGACTCCTGCTGGAGAGGCTGGGTCTACAGTTGTTGTGAACTACCCCATGACCAGTGCTCCTACAACATATACCTACAGGGACTGTTGCTGGTAGAAACTGGGACAGCAGCAGCTGTGAGCTTACTTAACAGTCAGTGCTCCTACACCATATGACTAGAGCAACTCCTGCCATGAAAGGCTGGCTCTGCAGTAGCTGCGAGTTCGCCTAACAGTCAATGCTCCAACATCATATGCCTACAGCGACTCCTGCTGGGGGAGGCTGGGGCTGCAGTAGTTGTGAACTATCCCATACCCAGTGATCCTACAGATTATCCCTACAGTAACTGCTGCTGGGAAAGGCTGGGAATACAGCAGCTATGAAAGCATCAATCCCTGCTTCTTCACCATATGCGGACAGTGACTCTTGCTGGGGGAGGCCGGGACTGCAGTAGCTGTAAGCTCCCCCACAGCCAGTGTTCCTGTACTGTACTATTATATCGTTTCTGTAGAGCTAACTTGAGCCAATATTTTAATAACCAATAAACATAGCAACTGTTCTTATAAACCTATTATTAGTCATGTTAAAGACTTTCAATAAAAAAAAAATAGAATTTATATTTAAAGCAAAATGATTTGCTTTGCAGAAAATCAGAGAAACCTTTGCATTTGACATAGACCATACCAACTGACGCCACATCTTTAATATTTATGGAGAGAAGAGTGCCTGGAATGTTTGTAATAACTTATCCTAACACGTCAAAATGATGTTGTGCATTACAGTGTTCACAATGACTCATGCTAGGAGAGGTAGGGCCAGGAATTATTCCGTGCTTCTGCACGCACAGAGCTCTGACACCATTGTTTGCACTGATTCCAGCTGGGAAAGGCAGGGGCTGGAATCCTGAGGGAGTTTCCACAGCCAGTGTCCCTACACCACTGCTCACAGTGACTACTGTTCAGTGAAGCTGGGACTGGAGTAGCCCCGAGCTCCCTCCAAGCCACACATCTATTCCTTCTATACCACCATCATTTAGGTGGGTTTCACAGCACAGCTTGTAGTAGCTTTCATCACTTCTTGAGAAGCTGACTTGCAGGGAATTTCCTCTTTAACAACGAGGAACTGGCCAGCCTGCTGAAAAGCGGCTCATAGGCTGGGAAGTACATGCTTTTTTTTTTTTCTTCTTCTAACTGGACAGCTCATCAGAAATCTGCTTATTGGTGAAACAGCATGGGGAGAACAGGAACAGAAGTGCAGAACTGCTTCTTTCTCAAACACTGTAATCCAGCCACTCAGGAGCTTGCTGTTCCAGAGAAAGTAAAAAGCCGGGGTAAGTCTGGAATCTTGTTTTGATGCTAGAATCATCTGGTGTCTGCACAGCAGGGCAATGCCTCAGTTAAACGTGATGTTTTTATTCAGCGTCTGCCAGAGCATAAGTCAGAGAGTCTGAGTTTGCTAACTTCACCGAGGAGTTGAGCAGACTTCAGGAAGCACTAATGAGAGATAGTACTGAGCTGAAATGACAGGTCTGGTCATCAGGCATCCGGCTGTGCCTCTTTACACCACACCTGGTGGATGCAGCCGAGAGTAGTCTCCCTTCCTTTCCATTTACACATGTTGCATTCCACTGGTGCTGTCCTGAACATTTTCCATGAAACTTGTTTGTGATGATCCTCTAATGTGTAACTTTTCCACATAGGTTTTTTGCTCCCACAGGAACCCGGGCAGGCTCACTTATGATCCTCTCCTCAAGAGGACTTGTTTTCCATTCTGCCCCTAATCAGGGCCATCATCCTGTCTTCTCGGTGCCCCTTTTTCCATTTTCTCCACGTTTTTACCCTGAGATCTGGGTACGTGGACAGGCATGCGTGTGGAGGCATACATTTTTATTTTAGTGTTTGGTAGCCGGGTAAGGCCCACTAGGCACAAGTGCCTGTTTCCAGGGGCAACCTGGGAGCACTGAGCGGTTAAGTGACTTGCCCAGAGTCAGACAGCATGCAAGTGGAGGCTGTGAGAATCAAACCCAGGTCTGGTCTGCTGGATGTACCAAGCTCATTCACAGCTTGTTACTCTAACCTCTAGACTATACTGCCAGCCCATGCTGTCCGAGGATCCGGTGACGGTCCCTTCCTTCCACCATGCCTAGTGCCTGGTCCTTTCTAGGCTTGGCATTGCCACCAATCCTCCACTTGGTGGCAGCCAAGAGCTGGGGAAACCCACACCCCTCACCAGGACAGGCAAGCTGCCACTCCTTGCCCTCCCCCCGGCCAACCTCCAGTGACCAGTGCTCATTCTCAAACACAAGTTGCCAGCATGGGAAGAGAAGGCACCAGTACATTAGTCATCTTCACCACTGGGCTGGCTACTATAATGTGCAACTTTAACAGGGTCGGCAGTTTGTCAAATTCTCACGACAGGTGGCCAGGTAGCTGCTCAGCAGAGATCCATGTGATGTCATCAGTGAACATGCTTTGATGCTGAGACCTTCCGCAAAGTAGGAGGCATGACATGGATCCTGCACTAGCTACTCCAGCTTGCATTTGCTCATTGTCTGTGGCAGGGGAGTTGATAGCATGTACATCAGTGCATCATGATTGCCAGCACCTATGGACATTAAAGGGGAACAGTCAGCACTAAGAGCCCCACATCCATGTGCGGGGCTAGTACCAATTTTCACTTTGTGTGCAAAAACATTTTTTTTTTTGCTTACTCTTTACTGCAGTAATAGTAGATTGTATCAGACTGATTCTGCTGACTTCCAAGCTAATATTTTCTGTAACTACAAATACCAGAATCCCCTGCAGCTGACATCGGAGCAAGGCTGTAGCAGTGGGAGATTCAAAAGCTGCAGTGCATGTTAGAGATTTTGTAAGCTCAGGTCAGATGTTTGCCAGTCCAGCTGTTCTCCTGGGGCTAAGTACAGCCCTTCATGACTTACTTAGCCCACGTAGGACAGTGGGATCAGCAAACATCTGATCTGAGCTTACAAAAGCTCTAACATGCACTGCAGCTGTTGAATCTCCCACTGCTGCAGTGTTGCTGTGATATCAGCTGCAGAGGATTCTGGGATTTGTAGTTAAGAGAAAATGTCAGCTTGGAAGTCAGCAGGCTGAGCAATCTACTGTACTGCAGTAAAGATTAAGCAAAAGGAAAAAGGATTTTGCACACAAAGTGCAAATTGGGACCAGCCCCACACTTGAGTGTGGGTCTCTTAGTGCTGGCTGTTCTCGTTAAACTCATGACTAGTGAAACAGCTTTAAAGGGAAACAAACTGACTGCAAATAGACAGTATCATGTGAATTGAGTATTATTGAGCAGCTCAGTTTGAGCCACTCAATAATATCGCTTCTACTTTCAGCGACTGGTGCAAGAGATCAAGCTATCCTGTATAGTGAGTGTAGCAGGGAGCTACACTTGCTATAGCAGGATAAAGGAAGATTTTTGGTCAAGCCCTGCTGAGCTGGTCATTTGATATATTGGCTAGAGCCACCACCTATGAACCAGTGGATCCAGGTTTGGGTCCTAATGCAGGATATCTTTTTTTTTTACTGCAGTTTTTCCATTGTTTCAAGCCCCGAGTTGATAAGCAATTAGTCGGGGAAGCTGAGGGCTTGCCACCACAAAGGAGGTTGTGAGAGGTGTAGCACCCCCCCAATAAAAAAATAATTTTGTAATGTTGTGCAGTGAGAAGGGTAGGAGGTCGATGTTATTCTGGTCACCCTTTTTCGTTCACAGTTTGTGTTCCGTGAAATAAAGGAATCACCCTTATCACATAAAACCGAAGTAGACATATGAAACTCTGCCCTACCACAGATAGACACCACGAGCATCCGTAGGTCATCTCCTGGAACAAACCTGAGCACCACCACATTGACACAAGCTGCGTTTGGTCTTTATGGGTGCCAGGGAGGAGTAGTGGATGAACATGAGCCTATAAAGGGAACATACCTCCACTCTGGGCAGACTTGATAGACCACAAGGCCTTTCTCTGCTAGCAAAATTCTATTCCACGGAAGCTGAAGGAAGGATTCCCCCAGCTCAGTTTTTTTTTTATCCATTATGGTTATTCAATGAGAACTTGGAAGCCATTACGCTAAGCACGTTTACTGCGGCATCCAGGTGAACACCTGCAAAGTACAAGGTACAAAACCTCATACAATCAAAATGTATGGTGCCATACACTTCAAATAAACAACATTAAAATATAGCCAATGTCACCCAACAGTTAGGTGGAACACTTGTTTGATTTCAAGCACAGTGTGAGATATAGCTTGAGAAATATTTACTATTGAAGTGTGCATGCGCTTTTATGTAATACTGTCAGGCTCAATAGGTATTTGTCTGGAATTACTCCAACCAGGATAACCTGTAAGATGCAGCATCTCATTTTCATATGGGTCAGGTAGGATAGCAGCAGTTAACAGGTTAACATACTGCAGCAGGAACAGTTACATACAAGCTAAAATATACACAGGAGATCCCCCCCCCCCAAAAAAAAAAGTAAGCACATCCAAACAGCAATAAAAACAAGTTAACAAAGTGGGGTCATAGCAAACAAAGAGCGTGAACATTGTTCTGCAACACAGTCATGGTCTGGTAGATGGCATTCTGGACCAAAACAAATGCAGGGAATTTTCAGGTAGCTGAAAAGCCTGAACTTGGCCCTTGCAAGTTAAGAATTATTCCTTAGCTGGTGAGGGAGTTTGTTCCAAATGTCTGGTGCTGTAAATGCAAGGCCCATTCTACCAAATTCATGCTTCATCCAGGGAACTGAAATGCTTAATGCTGCTGAGGAACAGAGTAATTATGCGATGTTTGACTGTGTGAGTCGAGTTAGGAGACAATCAGGTGGGCTCTTTGTGAACACGTGCACAACAAACAAAGCCAGTGGTGGTCACATCTCCGGTTGAGGGACTGCCAGTTAAGCTGGTCATACAGCATACAGTGACGGGCAGACTTGTCACAGGGGGGGGATGAACCTGCACATCTTGTTGTATAAACAATCCGGGGGGCAGCAGAGTGGTTTTGTTTGTAAACTGGTATATGTTGTCTCCAAAGTCAATGGAAGGGAACTGGAAGTGGGAGATTACCTATGTTCTCTATGCTGGCACTGAGACAGTATTTAGTTCTGTAGAGAAAGTTGAGTTTGGGCCCTATGGTTGTTAAGACGTGATTAACGGGGACTACTGTATGTAAGTGATACATGAAGTCAGATTCCGAGAAATCTGGCTGCGCTGAATTGCTCAATAGTGTTGCCATCTGATGATATGATTGCAAGAGGATCAACTGAATTAGTTAGCAAATTATGTTTTGGTTGCATTAAGAATCAGGTGGTTGTTGAATCAGAAGGAGATTGTGTTGAAGTCATACTGGAGTACTGAACTAACCTCGGACATTATTGTTGCACTGTGGCAGAGAACGGTGTCATCTGCAAAACTATGTAGATGACACCTCCCGCTGTGCTTTGGGCAGTCGTTAAAGGAAATTTCAAAGTTTTACATTTAGGCTTTATAACCCATTAACTTAGCACAGCACTAGTCATTTCCACCATGTATTGTAATTTTTTTCAAAGTCCATTTCAGGAGGGAAGGGACTGTAGATTGGGCTGAAATGATGGCCAGCCTATCCCTTCCAATTCCCGGTTCACCGGCAATGCTCCCACACTCAGACATTTTATGACATCTAACCAGGGAGAGCATGGGGACACACCCAATTGCAATCAATGAGGGCATCTTCAAAACATTTTTTTGATGTTAAAGCAATATTTTATGTAGCTGAAAGCCACCACCCAACTAATAGGTGTTCTATTAGTTCAGCAGTGGCTTTTATTTACATAAAATATTGCTTTAACATATATAAAACGTTTTAACAATGCTCCCCATAGATCACAATGGAGTACCCCCCCCTCTCCCTGGTTAGACATCATAAAACATCTGAGTGCGGGGGAGTGCTGGTGGACCAGGATATGGAAGGGATCAGCTGGCCATCAGTTCGGCCTAATTTGTGATCCCTTCCCTCCTGAAATGGACTTCAAAAAATATTACAATATATGATGGAAATGACAAGTTCTTCACTAAGATAACAGGCTATAAAGCCCATATGCACTAAATATAAAGCTGAAAGTTTACTTTAACAGAAATGAAAAAAACAGAGGGCCAAGGACTGAGCCTTAAGGAACCCCATGATTTAAGGATATTGGAGTATTGGTAGAAGTCTACACATTTTAGTGTCACCGTGTATTTTCACCTCACATTATCCAGTACTTGTGTAAGTAATAAGGCATGATGGGGTGTGCGTGCAACACATTTTACCACACGGCCAGGGGCGTAATAAGGCATGAGGCCAAAGGCCGAGTGACTTTAGCCACTGGCCATGCGGTAAAATGTGTTCCACGCACATCCTGGAGTGCCTTATTTCGCTTATAAAATGGGCTCCTTTTTTAAAACTTTTTACAGTTGGGAAAAGCATGTTTATATGCAGAAATAATAGATTTATTTGTGTGTATTCATGATCAAATAGTCCTTCCGCCCACTACAAATGTTGTCATTGATGATGTTATTGTATTGCTGCCTACTTTCTTCTTCCTGTTTTTTTTTCTCTGTTTTCCCCCACATTCAAGATATGGAATGTTTGTCATGGAATATTTACCATGGATTCAAAAGTCTGCTCAGTTCCACTGCTAGAATGTTACTTTCCTAACTTACTATACACACACACACACACACACACACACAAAACAAAGACCTCTGTTACAGTCAGAGACTCAATGATCTCACTGTCAGGGCAAGGAGAAGAGATTTCACTGATGAGCAGGTAAAGATAGAAGAGGGATTTTTCATTGTCAGCAAAGAAACAGTTGTAATGAAAACTATAAACAATACTTAATGTTTCTGATTTGTTTATGTTTATAAGGAGAATGTGATGATCAGGGAAACACCATTTAATTAATCTGTTTTATTTTGTATTTAGGGTAGTTTTATTTTTAGGGCCCAGTGCAAGTAAATGTGATGCTTATAATTACTGGGCAAAAAACAATGGCTGCCAGCTGAATTCTTAACATTCGGTTAGTGTAATGATTCCAATGGTGATCAGTGCACATTTGGCTGCACTTTTTATTTTCCATGCGTGGAACATAATTGCTTCATGAACAACAGCCAATCAGATTTCAGGATTTTCTCTTACCATTTTATAACTAAATCTAATGCACTTCACTGAAGTATTTCTGTACTTTATCCAGTAATCTCACCATATTGTGATTTCTTTATTTCCTGTATTGTTTTTTGAAATTGTTTCATATGTACTACAGTTCCTCTTTCCTGTTAGTACTGTGTTATGGAATTCAGCCTGGTACTTATGTTTTTATTGTATTTGTGGTCTTTGTAAACTCCTGGGCCGTGCCTGAAAAAATAAACAATTCCTTGCCTTGTGAGCTTACCTGATAAACAAAAACAAAATAAATAATAGTGAGGCAGAACAGAGTACCATCTGACTGGCAAGGAGTTCTAGACAGAAGGGATAATAAAGGGGAAGACCCGCTAACTAAAATGTTTGTTTAATGCCTGAATTAGAAATTCATAGCCAGCTGCAGGTCTTATACCAGAGCAAGTTGCCTTAGTTATACAAATATACAAAGAAGCCAGTAGAATAAGGCCATTTGGTCTATCTATTCTACTTGTACTGCAGGGTCATTAGCTTAAGCTACTGACCCTGCCCCTTCCCCAGTCTTCCCATTCCTTCTCTCCACCCCTCACTTGGCCCTTATTTTCCCCTTAACTCTATCCCAGCCTCTCTTGAAGCTGCGCTCCATCCTTGATGAAACCACCTCTTCTGGAAGCACTTCCAAACTGCCACCACCCTTTCTGTAAACAAGTGCCTCCTAGCATCCCTCCTCATCCCCCTCTCAATTTGAGACTATGTCCCCTCATGTTACAGTTTCCACTAAGCTGAAAGAGACCCTCCTTATCGACTCTATTTATTCCTTTCAAATACTTCAAGGTCTCAATCATGTCCCATCCCCCCCCCGGGAATACATGTTCAAGGCCTCCAACCTCTCCTCGTAGGTGCTACCCTGCTGACCCATGATCATCTTTGTTACCCTCCTTTGGGCTGTCTCCAGCAGGTTAATTACCTTTTTAAGGTATAGACACCAG